>OU779862.1:30000000-40000000 GCA_916999025.1 Orgyia antiqua | reverse complement strand
AGGACCGCGCGTTGTGGCGTTCTATGGGGGAGTTCTATGTCCAACAGTGGACACAGAGAGGCTGATGGATGGATGGAAGTAACGCTGGCTATCACTGTACATAGGTTCTAAATATGTTTACTATGTATTAACACGCATCCGTGTTATAACGAATTAATCCAGTACCATCATCCCTTCTTCTTTTGTAGGTTGCTGTAAGAGTCCCACTGCTGGGCACGGGCATCCTCCACTTTGGGAGGGATTTTGGTCTACTGTGCCGCACTGACCAGGCGTGTTGGCACAGGGTTTATTCACAAGTTCGTTCCGTCTCTCACAGAGGTTTTTATTTGTGTGTAATATCCCTTAGCTAACTTTTACAGCACCCTTGGGAGGAGATGGGATGGTGACAATTGTATTCTTAATCCGTCACCACACGGACAGAGCCAGCTATGGGGTATAAAAAGCAGTTGACATCAACTTACTATGAGAGGCGAAAAACGACTACAAAATCATATGCCAGCACACCTGGTCAGCGCATCATAGTAGACCAAAAACTCTTCCAAAGTAAAAGAGACCCTTGCATTATTGGACATGCAACATTGGGATGTTAATATGCTGGTAAAAAAAAGAAATATAAATATCTGTGTCTGTCACATATTGTTTTTGTATCGATAAGAACACACAATTTTTCATCCTGTACATAATAACTGTACCAACGAACCCATATACAACTAATTCAGCCTGTATATACTCTTAACAACATTAAGCCTATCTTGGATAGATACAATAGTTTTGTGTGTTAACCGAGGGCTTGTCTCTAACTGATAAGAGCGATAAGATTTGATAGCTTAGCGGGGGACTAAGAAAATGTCATCACACCATTGCGTATTGAGATTATTAATAAAAATATTTGATTTATAATAAAAAAAGTGATTATTAAACTTAAAAAAACATTCTTTTAAGACCATAAATAGGTATATTTCGTTTACATGTCTTTCTTTCGTGCCCGTACAATAACGATTTCCGAGGGCATTTTACACACATTCTCTGGTCCCAAGCTAAGCGCATAGCTTGTGTAATGGGTGCCAGAGTGCGGATACTACTTACTACTTACACTTAGTAATACTTACACAATTTTTGATAATTTAAAACCTACTTTTAGATAGAAAATACCCAGTTAAAGTACAGTAAAACAAATCCATCTGACAAATACAAATATCACACAAATAATCTTATACGGGGATCGATCCACCCGATGAACGGAAGTTTGTTACATGAACCACTGCAAAATAATGCTCAAAAGACATAATATTACGATATATTATAACACAAGCTTCTGCTCGCAACTTCATACGCGTGGAGTTTTGATACCAAACCTTAGCAAATTATAGAAAAAGGGCATCCTCTTGAACCAGTCTATCTAATAAAGTAAACCGCATCAAAATCCGTTGCGTAGTTTTCAAGACATATGCTCACATAGATTAGATTAAAATAGAAATAATTAATCAAAATAATTGTAGAAATCAATAGACGACGTCTATGTTCAATATTTAGTAGACAACGAAAAGATAAAGAATCAGTTCTCAACTTTAAATTAGTCATATTATGAAATATTAAAACCTTAGAGATCATTACGAGCCATAAATATTCTTCAGCATCACTGTTTGTTGGTAAGATGCCAATCAGCATTGCTATACTGAATAATAATGCTGATACAAAGATATGACATGCATCAATATTTGTTATCGATACAATGAACAAATATTATTCAAACAAATAAAAATCTTTACAAGTTTATTTCCAGTAAACATAAACATGAGATACTATGGCAACCACTAAAGATTAATAAAAGTCCCCGCAATATAAGGCCAATATTTTGTGCCTATTCTACGCGCACAACTAAACTTAACTAAACGAAATAGCATAATTATAGGTGTCAATATATATTGACACTATCAATTTTTTATTTTTAGTTAAGTTTAGTGTAGAATTGATACCATTGTCAACGGTCATTAACCATTTCAAGTTTACTCGTTATATTCTATTTAGATTAAGTATAAATCTGTAACTATTGAATTTTAAATATTCGCGATTGTAACTCATAAATTTTACTTTTAACTGGGACTGCATCATATCAATTAGGAGATAAACAAATAAAACTATTAGATCTAACACACAATTTCAGACACGTGGAATCTAGATTCAATGATCCAAAACTATCGTACCAAAATATTAAAAAGCCTTTACCAAAATCTAAAGAGATTATTTTTGTCGTCTGGATAACTTACAGCAATTATTATTACAAACATATATATATATATAAGAGTTCGCTAAAAGAAAAATTGAGAATTACCAGACACATAGACAGCGTGGCTTTGAAAAAAAAATTAAGTCATTAACACTTTTGATAAACAACCTAGCACAAACATGTATAGAATTCTATATTCATTAAAATAGGTTTCAATTAACAGTACCGTAAAGGTCAATGTTTGACCAGCTCTTAGATTATCAAGGGTTTACTAATAACTACTAAGACATTTTACTTAAGGGCCTACATCAATATTATCGTATATCATCGCCTACACGTACATATTAACACAGCCAGTAGGCACAGAAAATGAAGAATTAGGGATACTTTTCCTATTTACTCAAAATCTACTAAATATATTTTAATTCTGATTTACGTGTTTCTATATATAATAGTTACTTATGTTTTTAAAGTTATTTCATTAGTTAATACGCGATAATAGACAGACAAATGAAAAAAATAAAAAATTAGAGAGGTTGTTTCGCTAAGATTTTCTATCGAGAAAACTTTTTTCATTCGCGTTTCTGAGTTTATGCGATCCTAGATCATATATTGAAAAAACATATACTTAAAAATTAGAGCCTTAGCCATTCAATCTAAAGAAACAATGAAAACTTCGTGCGTAGAAAAATGCACGAAGCTATTTTGGTATCCTCTTAAGGGCCTACATCAATATTATCGTCGACATGTACCTATTAACACAGCTAGTACGTATAGAAAATGAAGAATTAGGGATATTTTTTTGTTTACTCAAAATCTACTAAATATATTTTAATTCCGGTTTACGTGTTTCTATATATAATAGTTACTTATGTTTTGAAAGTTATTTCTTTAGTTCATACGCGATAATAGACCGACAAGTGAAAAAAATAAAAAATAAGAGAGGTTGTTTCGCAAAGATTTTCTATCGAGAAAACTTTTTTCATTCCCGTTTCTGAGTTTATGCGATCCTAGATTATACATATATTGAAAAAACATATTATACTTAAAAATTAGAGCTCTAGCCATTCAATCTAAAGAAAAAATTAAAACTTCGTACGTAGAAAAATGCACGAAGCTATTTTGGTATCCTCTTAAAAATTAAATAAATCACACCTATTCATAAAGTCATTATCACTGTATACATATATCATAAATAATATATGTACTCAAGTATGAATGCACTAGCGCCGTAGTCACACGCCCCTCGTCTTTACGTCACAGAAAACTGGTGGGGATACGATTTGGTAAACCTATATACACGAAAGAAGCCGTAGTCTCGTTCAAACGATCAGTGAACTTTCCTGTGAGATTTATTAAAACATGTGCGAGATGTGTACCCGTGATGTTGTTGAAATTCAGCCTATACAGGCCCAACAACCTAAAAAACCATCTGCCGTGATAGAAAGAATGAAAAAGAAGCACAATATTGTGACAGACCCGACCTCTGAAGAAATTCAGAAGCAGGTTGAGTATCAGCCTGATCTTCTCACAATTTCTACACAATATTCAAAGGTTATCTTCGATCTTTTCAAGCAAACTATGGTGCGATTGCAAGAGACGAAGGCCTACGTGTAAGTATTTACTTTTAGCTTTCCAATTTTTAAGGTTATATCATTATATGTTTAGCAATTTCATATTTATTGTATTTTTATATCTTTATTCTTAAATCATAGCTCTTTTATTTTCTTTCGAAATACATAAATGCAAATTAATAAAAGGTTGCGTCGTTTGTAAATGCTATACGTGTCTTAACACACTGCAGATTGATAACCAATGAATTCTGTGAAAATACTATTGTGTATTTCTTTACTACTTAATTGTGATAATCATTTTAAAGCAGTATAATTTTTTTATAGAGGAACTTTAATATTGCATCTGTCTATTGCAATTTTATGTAAAAATTTTGAGTCTAGAATTTTTTATATAAGTAACTAGGGTTCATAGTATAATTTAATTCTAATTTACATTATTACGCCGTTTAACCGTAACACTGATATGCGTCTATATTAATTTTCATTTTAGATATTTACAATTAATTTCTTACGGTCTTATTCATAATGACTTATCGGAGGTATAAAAGTTCGCTAAAATCGGTTCGCGAAAATTGTCAAAACTTGTTATTCATAACAGTCTTTTTTACGCTAAAACGTTTATTATTTCTCCAATAAAATCTCCGTTTAAACCTCCTATAAGTCATTATGAATAAGACCATTAGTATTTAACATATTGGCTACAAAATATTTATTAGTTACTGAAAATTAAAAACTTTTAATAATCCATTGAATAAAATTACTTAACAAGATAATTATTACTTAAAATGAGGTAATACTTCACTATGATAAGGTTATCGGAGAAATTCGAGGTTAACTTTATCTAACTGCGAAATTTTTACCATATATGATACTTATTATTTTAAGCCAATTATAACATGTCAATTAATAGCCCGGCTTTCTTGTCGATACAATTTCGAATGCACGTTTATACATTAACATTTTATTCTCCATGTGGTGACGGATTAAGAATACAAGTGTCACCATCCCATCTCCTCCCAAGGGTGCTGTAAAAGTCAGCTAAGGGAGATTGCACACAGATAACATCCTCTGTGAGAGATGGAAATCTCGAAAATAAACCCAGCGCCAATACCCTTGGTCAGCGCGGCACACTAGACCATAATCCCTCCTAAAGTGGAGGAGTTCCGTGCCCAACAGTGGGACGTTAGTGGGCTGGAGAGAGTGATTAACATTTAATAACTTATTTATTATTTATATTATTTAACAACAAAAATTATCTAGATTATAAAATAATTTCAATATTTATAATAATTTATTATGTACATATATGAATTGAATGCCTACCACCCTAGACAGTACTTCCTTTTCACAAATATGCAATCTACTTATTAAACTTAAACTGAAAATCAAAACCGACCAGTTACCTAAGTAATTTATCGTTTAGAATTTCAATAACTAAATTTAGTAGGTAAATTCACGAATTTTAAAGACAAAATAGGGCTTTAAAATAGTTTTTAAAAGCTCCATATCTTTTTATCTTGCGTTACGATTGTTGCCATGCCAATAATGAAAGCGCTAATTGAAACCCACTTTAACCTAACCATATTTGGAAAGTGCCTAGTTTTTTCACCTTAAACAATAAAAACATCAATTTATTTCTTCATTACGTCATCAGGTTCATAATCTTTCTTGTTGAGATCAATCTTGTGTTATCATATACCTCGTGATATGCCAACGATCTCTATAGATACAGAACCTTATCTTAATATTCTTCTATTATTTTCCACTACTAACACAAGCAAATGTCACAAAGTTATGAAAACTTTTCAAGGTATTGGACGTCTTCCTCATAAAGAAATAAGAAAATAGATTTTTTTTATTCTAGAATTTAACAAGACTGACTTTTGATCGACAGTTCTTATCTATTCTTATCAATTAACACTGCCAACTGTTAAAAAAACTAGAATTTCTTTTTAAAACTCATAGAAAGTAGAATTTGTATTTAATCTAAGTCTTTAACATGAAACATCTGAGTATAAGTGCATTCGATATAAAAACATATTTATTCAGTTGCTACTTGTTACTATTCTGACTGCGAATAAAACCCACGAGGACTTGCGCAACTTTTTTAGCGAATAATACCGCCATAATTCTGCCTGCTAGCGTTTAGTTAGCTGTTAGACTTGACAATATAGAAAGAAAGAAAGACACAAATACGTATCCATCCATAATTAGTTTTCTTTCACAAAATTCGGTCTTACATTACCAAAAATCGAAGACTTCAGGAACGCTAAATAAGTAATTTCCCTGTTAAAGATGTAATCATAAGAGTATCAATTAGTCCTCAAAATGAAAGCGATTTAAACTTGACAATACAAGACGCATGATAATAGAAAGTACTAAAAATTTCACAGCTGAAAAACACGTCTAAGCAAATGATAATTTTATCAAAGGAAACTCAATATCAGAACATGATATCGTAACGTGACAGACGTACATACGTAAATCTTTCACAAAGCATTCGGTATTTCCTTTTTAAACTTTCGACTTCTGCTTATCAACATATAAGACTGATCACTTGATGATATCTTAATTTTTAGAAAGCAAGCTAACGTAGACATTTCAGAGATTTTCCAAAGTCAGCGTTACTTAAAATAATACATATTTTACGTATATTTATACGTACTTGCAGAAAACTAAACTTTGTTATACCTAATCGCGTAGAACTGACTATTACTAGACTGTAACTTACTCTGTACTTATTACTGTTGTGTGAAATTTAGATTACAATAGAACCTTAAAGTTTGTACAAAATAACTACTCTTTTGAACCACTCTTATCTATCAAACAAACCCCATCAAAATCCGTTGCTTAGTTTTAGAGATTTAAGTTTACACAGGGATATACATACAAAAACAACGACTTTGTTTTATAATAACCTCGCACTGAGTTACTGTAGTTGTTTATTATAATTCTGTTTCCCGTTGTTGTAACATTTTTCACTACTACTTCTCTCCTATTAGTCGCAGCGTGATGTTATATAGCCTATAGCTTTCCTTGCTAAATGGACTATCCAACACTGAAAGAATTTTTCAAATCGGACCAGGGGTAAAATCCAGATCACGTTGTATAAAATTGAATATTTAACGTTTGGATTACATACAGTAAACAAATTTATATTAAAAATAAATTACATTTACGTAATATAACAGAAATAAAATTATATTAGCGGTTAGCTAGTCCTAACCGCATACATGTTACTAAGGCTCGTTGTAAAATTGCAACATGCACTTGATCTAGTCTAACAATAGCTAACAGCGACCACAAAAGTGATAGAACTGTTGTCTTTGCTTATCTCACAATAACACAAAATAAACAAAAAGTTACTTTACAACAACATAACCTAAAAACTATAACATCGTCTAGACAACACGAAACGATGAGGAATACACTTAAAATGCTTTTAAAACATAATTATAGCTATCGTAAATAACGGTTTTGCACTTACGTTATCTTATAACCTAGTATTAAATAATCTAGAATATTCTATTAGTGAATACGTAGAAATATTGCCTTCAAACATAGTGTAAGTAATAAGTCTTCGAGCATCAATTTAAAATCACGTATTACAAGGGCAAGTCATTTTAATTGACTATATAGGCCATATAAATTTAACCAATTCAAATAATATTGTAGTTTTAAATGCATTCATAAATTGTCATCAAAAGATTTTGTATTTAGAACAGACACTAAAAAAGGAATATAGTCACAATTTGTCATAACTTTGTTTGCTGTAATCTGTAGCTGTAATAATCACAGAATAGATAGAAGATATGGTATTAATTTTTATATTCTTCAATTTCTCGAAAACGCCGGTTCCAATTTGTAAAATTACTTTTATCTTAAAAAGAGAGTTGGGATTTTTTCTCTTAAATTTTGTAATCTTTTTTTTTTATCATTCCAGTCGTTGTTAGTTGGACGTTTGTTTCGCCACTTCTCTGCCGCTGTCATATGACCATATGTATAAACAGAATGATCACGAGTGTATGTTTGTGTAAATTTAACATAGCGGAAACAAAATGAATTTGTTGCCAACTAGAATAACAATAAATAATGAGGTCGATCCGTCACAAAACTCAACTGAAACAATATTCTGTATTATCTTTACCTAGTTACAGAAGTAAATGCCTTGCTTTTCACTATACAGGATTCTTATAAGATGAAATAGGACTGTGGTAGTCTGTAATTATTATGAAAAAAAAAATTTTTTTTGATTATGGAACTCCGTCGAAATGAAAAAATTCCGAACTAAATTGACATAAGGTTTTTAGGTAGAGAGACGGACTAACATCGACCTTCATAGTGCTGATATCCTGATGAGATCTACATTTTAGGGCACTTTATCAAATTTTGTAGTCTAGCGTAAGTGTATAAATTTAATAACTTACTTATCATATCAATCAATGGTTAAAATTCTAATTTTAAGATTCTATCACACATATATAATAATATATTAAAATAAATTTTATTTATGGCAACGCATCCGGTCCCAAGGAAATATAGATTTTTGTGTTAAATAAATTTAAAACTGCATCTACAATATTATGGTAAAATACCTATTTTTCTATCAGAATTGAGCTAGTTCGGCCTTCACCCAGTTAACCCAAGATATACCACATAGTAACAGATGTCTATCATTTCCATAACAACACTATAAACTGAAAACGTGACAGAAATCACGTAACGATATCACTCCACACCATGTTATTGTAATTAACAATCATAATGAGGTATTATTTCAAGCAAAAATAACCTCTACGTCTGCCTATCAAGATTGATATAAACTGTAATGTTTAAATAGTTATTTTCATTGAATGATGACTCGTGCCTTTGATTCCCACGATATGGTTGTAACAATATAAAAGAGTACATCCCATGGCTGAATGGGTTTGTTTTTTTTTAACACGCTCTTATAAGTTCGGTATGTATCTATCAATGTATTAATCTATGTAACGGAATCTTTGAACGCGATTTTCACCCATTTGCAATAGTCCGATTGATTTGAAATTTTGCATACTTATCAAGGACCGATGACAATGCAATTATTTAAAAATATAATCAGGATTTTCAAGCGTGTGTTTTAGTTTTTGAACTAAGGAAATTATTTATATTTGGCTGAATCGGGTATTAGCTTAGTGAAATAAAACAGAGGTATGATAAATAATGTTAAATACAACTTTTTACTTTAAATAATCTAGTTTAGTTAAATCACACACCAATTCCCACTAAAATTTTGGCGTTACATTAAAAAAACTGAAATTATCGGCATTAGAATACGATTTTTCTATTTGTTTTTAAACGGCAGATTAATGTTTAAAAATGTTTAGTACTTTGCAGCGTTAACTCAAGATTAAATGGTTTATAACAAGTATAATTGAAATATTTATTAGTAATAATTTTACATGATAAACGGACGTCCGTATCTATGATAAATTAGTCTTATTCACCATTAAAAAAATGTTTACATATACCATAACCTTTGACCGGGTCATTTACGTCAAAAATATCAAATATATTGGAGTTTTTCATAAATAAACTGATGGAAATATGTAGTTACAGCTGATATAAAGCACGTAGGTAAATTGTTGATAATTTGTAAGATTATCGAACGTTCTGTTTACTCACGTACTCTTTAATCTCTGACTTAAAAAAAAACATATTCTTAATTTAAAAACATATACCCTTTAGTAGTAATGTTTTTAATTAGTTCGGTAGGTATCTATCAATGTATTAATCTATGTAACGTAATCTTTAAAAGTGATTTGTCTAAGTGAGATTGGTCTAAAATTTTGCAGGACCGATGACAATGCAATGAAATTTATAAAATTATTAAGGATTTTTAAGCGTGTTTTTAGTTTTTAAACTAAGCATACTATTATTTTTGAAGAGAGCTTTTTTTTTCCTTTTTTTCTCCTCTTGCCCTGCCCGGGCCATGATGGTGCCTTGAGCTTTACCATGACCCGGCAAGGGATGGTGTAGTTAAAAATATCCATTTACTTTTTGGAGTTGTTGCAAAATTTTAGTAACGGATTATCAAAGTCTATTGTCCAATGACCTTAGGCACAAAGTCGAAGTATTGAAGGTCATATAATTTAGGTACTAATAGCCTTATTGTACAGAATCTACTTTGACTTTCTGATAGGTTATTTAAATTTAATATGTCTACCCGTTCCTAATGTATATAGGTATATTTTAATTAATAAATCTTTACTTATTATAAAACAATGTCGTTATTTTTGTACGCAACGGATTTAAATGCGATTTTTTTTAAATAATTGAGTGGGTCAAGAGGATGGCTTTTTGTTTATTTTTTTAAGGTTTGATTTCTAAATTCCACGCATACAAAGTTGCGGGCAACGGCTTGTCAATTATTAATGTAGTTACGAATAAAAATTAGACTAACTAACAAAAAAACTAATTACTTAATCATAAGGTACCAATTTTTATAACTTGTGAAATTCACACATTATGCTTAATATTGGACCTGACAACAAGTCATGTGTGACATTTCACAATATGTGTAAAAGCTATGAATTATTCATAGACTGTCTGCTTCACAGCTAATTGCCTTTATTTTTTATAAAAAAGCCAGTCATGTGTGATCCTGCTTTGCACTTCTAAGGATTCTGTACCTAGTAGAGTCAAATTTGTTAAACTTATATGACAAACGTAATTTTTGTACTTTAAATAAAAAGTACGAATAGTTTAATTGATGTGCTATGTGTTTATGTTACCTACTTACATTAACAAGTTCGTCATAGAAGGCTTTATTAATATAATAGGCATTTTGACGAGCCTCGTGGTTGAGTGGTTTATGTAATGGACTGCCGATCAAGAGGTCGCGGATTCGAGTCCCGCTCGGGACAATCATTTGTGTGATTTTTCTAATTATCATACAAATGTTTGTACTGCGTCTGGGTGTTTCTATGTATTATAAGAATGTATTTACAAAAGAAAAAGTAGTATATGTATTCTATCCGTATTCTGGTACCCATAACACAAGCATATAAACTTAGCTTGGGACCAGAGGACGTTGGGTGAAATGTCCATGAATATTTTTTTTTACTAAGCATTTAATGTCAAGTAGAGTCACTGAAAATAATCAAATTATAGAAAAAACGTCGGAAGCTAAAAAAGCTATTTTTTATTTGTACGGAACTTAGAAATATCAACATATTTATATACATTTAAGTCATTTCTATTCTTGGAACATCTACAAACAACATAAACCTATATCTAGATTTAAATACTGACGTTTTGTTGAGACATTTTTTTTATTTGCATATCGTTCTGTCAATGTTCTTGTATCAATAAGATAATTTAATCTTTTCGATATTGATTTATCTGTTAAATAAATCCTATGTGTGATCATGACGTCCTCCTTAGTTATAATAAGGTAAATTATTTATGAAAAGTATATGTATTGCTTCATAGAGCTAGAGATTTGAAAAAGTCTAGCGTAAATCAAATTAATCTATGGTCATTATTAGTGGTACCAACATGAAAAATTACCGCAGGCGATTTATTTTAAAATAAGAATTCGTATTTTTTTTAACATAGATATATCTACACAACTACTTTTGCTCTTAGTCCAAATATAATACTAAATATAACAGTAAATGATATTATAATCCAACTTAAAACGGTTAGCCGTCAATAACTCTTTACTATCATTGAAGCGGTAAGCGATAAAAAACACTTGGTTACACGATTTAACCTTCACAGCTTTCCAATCAATAAGAACCTACTTTGTATAGAATAATATTAAATTATTTAATCTAATAGTTTATACACCTTTATATAAAGAAAAAAAATAAATCAATAATTGAAGATTAAAAAAACTAAGTACGTACATAATAATATATTCAAATAAAGAACTAATTGTCAAATTTAAAAATTCATTTCTCAGTGAAAGTTAATATATCGCGTTTTAAAAACATCCAGCTGTTAAAATCCAAATTTAAAATTAAACACATTTTTTTTTTATCTTATGAACTGACCAGGCAATTGGAAGACATATTGCTTCTTTCAAGTGGCTAGCATCAGTCAAGTATAGTCATCACGAAAAATAGGGTATAGGTATATACACAATTAAATAATAAAACATCTATGGCTTAAAAAAACAACACCATAATAGAAAACACTCACATTCATAGCATTATCAATAATCAGCCTGTAAATGGTCACAGTATTTTCTATGCCTCGAAAGAAAACTTCTCCTATTTAGTGCAGACGGAATGCAATAACATTTCCTAATGCATCGAACTAACCTAGATAAATATGAAACAAACATATTGTGATACTTAGAAATGACTGAGATATTCATTTACGAGCTAGATGATCCTCCTGTATATGAATAAATACAAAGATTTTTGGAAAATTGTGGTTTTAAATTATAAACTTTATTAGTGACTCCATCTAAAAACTAAAATAAGTCCATTATAATCGGTCTAGCTATTTATGTAGAATTCAGCCATTTATGTAGAGTTCGAAACACACGTACGGAAAATGGGAATACTGTTTAAAAAGTTATCAGAACCAAAATGTCAAACATTTTAAAATAACAGTAACCGTTTTGTATGGCGGGAATGTGATTGCAAATAGTGCAGCCCACTTGTTGGCAGTGACAACGACTTCTGTATACTTACCTATAATAATTATATACTTCAGCAAGTATAGTATTTTATACATATTGTTAACGTGCAATTTTTGTACTGTATTATCAAATTTTCAACCATCTATCGACCTTGGAAATAAAAATATTATGTAATGAAATTAAATGACTATATTTTTTTTATATCAATACCACAGATTAATGATTATTTTTAAAATAGAGGAGTACATATAGCTGAATAACCGAAGGATTTAGATTACAAACGAGTTCATTGACATTCGTCATTCAAAACAAAACCTGTTGCATATTTATGCACAAATATGGATGATATACATTTTCTTTTATCGCTTACTAGTATTGAAATATTTAAAATAATAGAACATGAATATTGCGTAAAAAGTAGTTAATACTATTAAATTTGAGTTGATCATAAATATTACACAATACTGCGTATCTTATTACAAACAAAAATCGATTGATAAAAAAAATCACCAAGGTATTGATTATAATTGTATAATCATTTTTTTATAACCACACCAACAATAAACAACAATATTACAGTGTAAGAAAGATCAAGGATCAGAATTGATAGTGTATATCAGTACACGTCTTGCTAATCACGTCATATTTATCATAACAACGTGATCATGATAAAATTAATTATATTATTGAAACAAAGTCCTAAGTACGCGTTTATGATATAAATAAAAACATCTTAATCTGTAGGTTTAATGCTACAATTTGGTAGCTTGTATAATTCGACAAAAATTAAAATTAGAAAACAAATCGTCTCCATATCGACTCTACGGAAGAAGAAAAAAACCAAACGCGTGCTCTACATTATAATCAGTATGAAGTAGGGATAAATCGCTTGTGTTGAAAATTTTGGTGTTTTATTATAAAAACCAAACTGAAAATACTAATATTTTTTAAAAATAACCCTCGATCTTATTAACACTATAATTTAAAACGAGCTCGACGCTCCATTTTGTAGAATTTACGAGAAAATCTTTGCACACTGTCTGTATTTACAAAACAAATTATATTAAGACAAGTACACGTATACACAATATAAAATTGTATTTTAGTCTCACTAAAATTAAGTGTCACTAGGTTGAAAGACATAATAATGGACTATAAATATCTGAAAATATGCAATACTCCGAGCCAAATCGTTCTAAAATATTCATTGAATTATTTTCCACTAGCTTATGCCCGCGGTTTTGCCCACATTTGAGCCTTATCCCAATATACACCAAACCATAACAAATTAAACAAAAAAGCCATCCTCTTGAACTACTCTATCTAACAAAAAAATCGCATCAAAATCCGTCGCGTAGTCTTGAAGATACAACATCACATAGGGACATACATACAAAAATAACGACTTTATTTTATAATTAGTAAAGATAAAATTTGTTTAGTTTAAAAACTAAAAACCACGCTTGAAAATACTGTATATTATTGTATTGTAAATTATTGCATTGTCATCGGTTCTTAACATGTGTGCAAAATTTCAGATTAATCCGACTATTGCAAGTGGGAGAAAATCTCATTCAAAGATTCCGTTACATAGATTAATATATTGATAGATACATACCGAACTTATAAAAGCGTGTTGAAAAAGAAGATATTTTGCCAACATATTTTCTTCTGATGTACTTATAATAATAATAATAATACAATACACGCATATGAACCCTAGCAATACAATAACGCAAATATGCAATTAAAAATAAAGCGACATCATATAAAATTTCGTTCGGACTTTGTATCCGAAAGAAATGCACTGCATTGTAAAATAAGTACTCGATTACATATTACGTAATTCGCGACTCGATTAAAAACCAGTCTATATATGAATGCGGCCACATATTTTTATCAGGAACGAATTTTCTCTGTTTGCCATATAAGCTCGCGTTTTCCGACATTTAAGTGCTATCAAGATGGCGCTTTGATAAATCATTATTCGTAATTAACTTTGTCCGTTAATGCATAGAACGTTTACTTTAATTTGTTGCTACTGGCAGTTAAAAATACAGTCATGACAGTATAAAACATGTAGGTTGTAAATATTACAGATTTTGACGTAAGCGGACATGACAACATGCTTTACAATAGATAATTACAGAACAGTATTTAAGACATAATTAGAAATTGTATTAAATGAGTTATTAGCCTCTAATTACAGTTTGTAACCAATAAAAATGCAATTCAGTGGGCTATTCACTGTTCGTAACACAAGTCGGTTCCGATAAAGCCAATCGCGTTGAAGCTAAATCAGCCATGTGTTACAACTCTTAATGAGGCGGTTGATAAGCTGAACACGCAACGCCTCGGCCTAGATTTCAAAAGAAATTTAAAAATACATATATTTTATGATGGCATTCGAAATATGAAATTATGAATAATCGATTACCACTGTCATGTTTACTGTTTCTTTTTTGGCACTGGTTTTAATTTTTACCAATAAGGTGATGTTAATCTTACTTGTTTTGTTTCGATATTTAAATTCAATTGATGTGTCATTTAAATGGATTTTTAATTTATGACGTGGAATGCGGTCATATAAAACTTGAATTTAATTAATAATTAGTAAAGATTTCTTTATAAATTAAAATCATAATTTCAGTTGACTGACTCTTGTGATATAAACTAAAATATAGCAAAATCCGAGAATAAATTGCCATATATTCGTAAAAATATTGTAAAATCACTTAAATTCGCGCTTTAATTGGATTAGGTACTTACATTATGAATTTATGCTAAACTACAAATATGTATATAAAATATAAACTTGGCTTAGTGATAGAATACGTCACTGTGCTATTTAAAATATCTGTGGTCAAAGTATTTATATGAAAAATTAGAGCAATTGCCAAGCGAAATGCTTTTGCAAACATTATAATATAAATATTTGACGTATTCATGTGTGCCGTGTGTAGTGTAATATTCAACTTTTAATTACGTTAATTATATTAAAAATGAAACAAATTACATCCCGAATTAAACACGAAAGATGAAAGAATAATGTTATTATTCTTAAGAAATATTTTTAATTCAAACCTAACAAAATCTCAGCTCTCTTGTTAAACTAATGTAAATTTAGGAAGGGGTGTAATAATAGTTTTAATAATGAATTCACCCCTTGCTAGGTTCATATTCATTTAAGAAATAAGCTGAAGTGTCTTTAATGGTTAAAATCAATCAAAAAATTTATATAAACTTCCATTGCATTTTGATAAAAAGCGGCGCATGATTGCAAATTTAATAACTTTTTTAAATGACCTGACATCACGGTCAGACTATGATCACTTGATCACAATGACGTAGTGTGATGTCACACTTACATCTCGCACTCTACAAGGTCACATAAATAGAACGAGTTGTTAAACCACAGACAAGTTTAACTTCAATTATCTTTTTTTTTCATGAGTATTATTAGTTTAGGAAGCTATTTATAGTTCTTAACTGTAAATGCAGGACGTTCACATTACGTAGCGCATTGTTACGTCTTCCATTGCAATAAAATAATTAGATATTTAGTTAAATATAGATTTTAAAGATGTAATGTTTTGTTACCTGTATAGCTTACCTTGTAAACGCACTTTGTTAACATAACCAAAGAAAAAAAAGCTGCGTACAGCTGCTGTTTATGAATATAACCATAATACTCGTATACTTACTACATAAGATAATATACGCATTATGGTACTTAAAAAATCAGAGAGCGCAAATTTTGATATAGATAATACCATAATATGGTGATAAAAGGGTATTTTACGGTCGTCACCACATAGCTAAATTTATCTAGTTGCATTTTTTCATGTTTTATTTTCTACAGGTTTTATCTTATTCAAAAGATCTTAGCAAACGATTTGCACACAGATCTACCATTATTGATTATAAATATTATAATCATCAATGTGAGCAACAAGCTTCCAAATAATAGGATAAGTTAATTTTAATATAACCTTCATTGTACAAAACTGATGTATAAAGAAACAGAAATAAATTCGTTATGTTTAAACAATAACCTTCTTAATGGCTGCAGTTGCCGATATTTTTGTTTATTTAGCACTATCGAATTCGTATAGGTAATATTTGCAAATATTAATTCACTTGTTTTACTTCATATGACGTCAATATACGTCAACGTTGTTATCTTGCCATGTGTTTGTTTTATTATGCTTACTAACTTATAGTTTAATTTATAACAGATAGAGTCGTTAACCTTTATCTTATAGAATTAATTATCCAGTAATCCTACTAATATTATAAAGGCGAAAGTTTGTAAGTATGGATGTATGTATGGATGTTTGTTACTCTTTCACGTAAAAACTACTGAATGGATTTGAATGAAACTTTACCACAATATAGCTTATACATCAGAATAACACATAGGCTACAAATTGGCTGGACCGATTTTGATGAAATTTTATTTTATACAGAATTGTATGGCAAAACAACGTTTGCCGGGGCAGCTAGTACTAAATATTATCATTGATACAACTTGATCATTCATTATTTGACCGTAGTTTTCTGCACTCAGAAAATTTTGAAATTTTGAAATTGTTGAGTGCAGAAAACTACGGTCAATTTAAAATTTTGAAGTTTAGTAGATGTAGAGTAGTGTTGAGTGCAGAAAACTACGGTCAATTTAAAATTTTGAAGTTTAGTAGATGTAGAGTAGTGTTGAGTGCAGAAAACTACGGTCAATTTAAAATTTTGAAGTTTAATAAAAAGTATTTATCATAAAGCTATTGTTATGTTACTATAAAACAAAGTTTTAGTTTTTTGCGTGTTTTTATTATTAATATTGCTGTTTTTGCTAGTCATTCGAGTCGTTTATTTATTGCTTTTTCTCAACCATTATTTTAACGATTGGAACAAAAAAGTAGGTATACTAAATATAATGGGTTTTATAGTTTGAAGAATTGATGTTTTAAATAAATACTACGACCTCTTTGTGGCGATGATAATCGAATGGATATTGCTTTGAATTAGGTACTTTTATTCCCGATAAACATTAAATAAACAGCCATGCACCGGCCAGTGACCAGTTTCACCATTTTATTAGTAATATTAGTAATAAAATGAAAAACATACCTATGTTTTTCATACCTATGTTTTTCATTTAATTTTTAATTTCGAATGTCTCTTTTTTCATGTATTAAATTTTACGAAAGTTAAGGTAGTATTTCGTATAGCATAGCTTTCTCTCTTGGCAGGCTTGGCAGTTTTCTTTCAGCTCTCTGTCTTGGCAGGTTGATGATCATTTTCCAAGTCTCGCATAAATATTATTTGCTACAAATTAGCTGGCTCTTAGAGATGTGGTGGGATATCTACACGGGCAGGGAAATATTATTGTCTGAAATATATTTTACGATACCAATAAACAAACTAAATCACACATCAATAAACACAAGTAATAGTAATAAAGTTGGCTTTAATTGTAAACAGTTCACGTAATCTATAATTTATATCTAGCGGCCAAACAACTTTGCAAGTTCATGATCAAAATACCATTACAAATTGATGTTCCCGTAGCAAATAACACTGAACAAAAAGCCGTTTTCATAAATAAAGATGGCCGAATCGAATTTCTTTTTTATTTATTTATTGTTCTTTAGTTCTTATTATATGTGTGACTGGCCATTACTTTACTTCATTTGTTTTTAATACAATACAATATTTCACGTGTTCTTGTTCTTTTTTCAAAAGTCAAGTTGGGCGCCAGTTGTCCTTTCCAAGCATTTTCAATTTCAAAAATACGTACTTATCTATAGATTTAGTTATTGCAACGATTTATCTACATATTATTATTTATGTCATTATTTGTTATACCTGTATAACAAATAATGACAATAAATTATGCATTGTCATATTCAGACATCTAAGTATAAGATCATTTTTACATTATGCCAGAGACAATCAACTTTTTTTTTTTCATTCTTTCCAAAGTGTTCAATTATTGCTTCTTATTTAGTCGACTAATGAAATAGTGGGGTGCGTGTGTTGAAGCACGTCGGCAACGGTTCTAATCTATAAAAGATATTAGTCTCTCACGTCACGCTGATTACATAGCATTAGTTCGCACAGATATAATCATCTATGTATTTCTTTTGCCTACCATTATGTTTTGCTTGCTTGTATAGGCATAATATTTGTATTATCATTATTTTAGACATATTATACACTATGAAAGCTAAGATCTTGTAATCTATAGTTAATTACAGTTTGCTTAATATTAGCGGCTATAAATCTTGAATATTATGGTAGCAAAAACTTTAAAGCTCATTGTAGTTTTTCTTTGCCAGTGTCACGAAATAAAAGTTTAAAGAACTCTACATTGTTTGATATTTCGTTATTATATTTAGTCGATATGAAATAATTAACTAAATATACGGTATCAAATGACTCGAAATTAAAACAAATTGTTTTGGAAATTAGTTTTTCAATTTCTCGTAGTTTTTTTGTCATAGACTCGCTTAGATTGTATGTTTTTTATTTCATACGTTAGATGTTGGTAAGATTTATAATAACAAATATTAATTTTCGAGGAAATAAATCTAATGATTTACTAATTTGCGTATTCGGGCAAAAATAACATCAAAACAGTAACGTTAACGCCTCGTGACGTGGCTGTAAGCCAAAACCGCGTATTCTGCAAATTGTTTGTCTCAATAATATTTTTGTTATGACCTATTTCAAAGGGATATTGCAAATAGGTATTTATCTTATCTTAAAGATATTTTAAACAAATGCGTAATACTTAACAGTTAATCACGGAACTAAATACGCAATATTTTATTTATGAAATATATTAATTATTGAATAATATTCAACAGGTGGCAAAATAATACTGGACAAATAAAACTAAGCTATTGAAATGAAAACATGTCATAAATTTATTCGCATCGTAAACTAATTTAGCGTAGAAAATTTATCTTAATAATTGATATAACCCGAAAAATATTAATTCTTTACATAATAATTCATATACTTTATTAAATCTAAAATCCCTTTATGTATTTCTAACGCTTTTTATTGACTGGCAACTGGCAGTATTATAACATCTCTATAAATTATGCAAAATTATTTTAATTTTGAACTAAGAGGAGTGGATAAATTCTAGTTTTATATTTTTTTTTAAACTTTGGTTATCTATCACCTAGACAGATAGGCCTAGCATATCAGTAAGTGATATCGTAAAGAGTTCGCTTATTCATCTAAAAAACCACAATATAATCTCTTTTATCAATTCAATATCATTTTGTTTATCTGTAACGGCAAGAAGATATCTGTTGTTTTAAGTCACCGTTAAAAGTTTTTTTACAACGTTTTCACTGATCAATTGCGAACAGACGTATTACGAGAACCATATCTGTGGTATCCGTATTTGATATCGGTATCCGTTATTTGCGTTGCGTTAATTCGTTTTTATTTGTAGAAAATATTATTAATAGGGAATATTGATCTTTCGAAATTCTATTTTCAAAATACAATCTTTTTTTAAATGCAGCTGCTGGCTTTATAATTTAGTTTAAAAGTAAAATGAAGTTGCCAGTTTGAAAAAGGTTTTGCAGAGTTCGAATTTCCTTACGAGTTTCTGCTCTAGGCTGTGTAGAGTAATATTTATTATATTTAGGTATAGGAAAATCCTAGAGATTTACATACAGATTGCTTTGTGTATTTTTTTTAATAAAATCATGATGGAAATGTAGCAGTTTGTGCATTTTTATTTATGTTCATTATAAAATTTCAGCGACACAAGGACTTGATACAGCGAAGACGTATAATACCACGACTTTTATAGCTCTTTATTTATTGGTTGTTAGTGTTTAAAAAGCTGGAGGCTGACAGGATATTTATACAGGTGGTTAAGAAATATGTGTCTTTATTTGTATAAATTATTCGTTTTTTACGATCCATAAAATAACATTGTTCATTCGCTTTGTAAAATGGGTGGGCTGTTTGTTAACTGCTAATTTTATTGATTGAATCAATATGACTATCACGTCATTAACGACGATTATTTAGTTATGAAATATTAACCATTAAATTTATTTGTAGTAAGCTGTGTAATGTGGCTTTCTATGAATTTTCAATTTCGGGCATGCCAATGTAACATTACAACCGGGTCATGTTTAAATTCGAACACATGTCAATGAGATGTGATCCTAGCAGTTAATTATTTATAATTAATATTATTGGTCCGTTACTTTCTACTGCGTGTAGGTCAAGTACGTTCTGCTATAATCACTTTGTAATCAGAAAATAATAATAGATTAGTAGGTACCTACCAAATATATTAATGAATAGTTCTGTTACTTAGAATGAAACTAGTGAACAATTAAGAACTTGGTCTTTTTTTTAATTTGAATATTCAGGCTGGTAAAAAAAGAAAATCTGAAAGTATATTCTAAATTTAAAAACTGTAACGCTACTAGCTTCGCAGTATTGTTACTACGTTTTCACGCAATACGTTACTATTGATAAGAGGTCACGTGGCAAACACTCTAGAAAATTGGTTGCCGTAGAAAATATATAACTCTCATTAATAACTTAGTACTTTTAGATGAAATTTTCATTTCATTTCGGTTCTTTTCTCTTCGGAAGTTACTTTACTTTTAGTTAATTTAAAATAATTGTTTTTAAAGAACTGTATTAATTCTATTTAGTCTATTAATTTTTATTATTTCTTGTCCACAGTATCGCAACCCGCACCTCCCAGCCTTACCACGTGGCTTTAGCTATTCTAGTCCTGTTCGCATGGCTCAGTAGTCCTGGATCCAGTACCAACGTACGAGGATGGACCGCGCTGTACGTCGGCGCAGTTGCGACGCATTTAGGAGCACAAGTCTGGATGACACTTGTCTCTGGTAAGTCAAAATAAAAATCTATAAAATTCAGGTCATCACACAAAATGAGTGGTAATCGGACCCATGACATCTTGCGCGGTAGTCGATATCACTAGCGACTAGCTTGTTTGTACTAATCAGAAACAATATTTGATCTAAAAATAAAACTATTTGTCAATGTTCTTGAACCATGCAAAAAAGATAATGAGTGCCAACACCACCTTTGTAATGTACGCCCAGTTCGAAATTTAAAATAATCTAAATAGTCTGTTCTCTCTTACATAATTCTAAAAGAAAAAAGAACACGATTCATAATTTTGAAATTGGAATGAACAAAATACGCGTTCGAAAATTCAAAGAAATGTGAACCGTGAGTATTTCGTACGTGCAGGAATTGAATGTTATAAAATGTTTATGCGTCGCTTGTAAGAATTCCAGGTGCTCAAGTCCACTATTTTGGAACAATTGTCATACCGGCACAATACCGGCACGATACCGTTGCAATTGAAGTCAAATATCCGTAGTCTGCTATATGCCGTCATAACGGTCTTTCAATGGTAATAGAATTGTCGATCTCTTTTATCTATGCATTGAATTTTCGGTCTCTTTTATCTATGGATTGTGTTAGAATGGTATGTATGTGTTGCCGTTTTTAAAAAATGCGTTAGTTGAAGTGATTTTCGAAAAACTACTAATAAATTTAAACCTTTAATCATGCTAGACTTCGTTTAAATATATTTGTACATACTATTTATTAGTATAAAAAGCAATGTGAAGTTTAGGAGATTAGTAAATTGCAATAAATTACAAAGAACAATTTCTAATATTTCTATCTATCTATTTTTTATTTATGGCAATCTGTCGACACAGGACAATTTAAAAATATTACTGTCAAATTCAAAATAGCAGACTACCGAAACATTTCAGTCATTGAATTGCAATTGTGAAGCAGTTGTGTACGAGACTAGCAATTTATGTCACTTTGACAATTGTAAGACAATGATGAAGTCGTTATGACGACACATTAATAGTAGACTACCAAAAACTTTACTATTGCACCATAATGGTACAATAATGGTACAGTTGTGACACCGTTGAAATACCCGACTCAGGGCCCAGCAACAAATAAGAAAACGAAAATTTTTATGTGAGAAACTTTGTACTCCTTATTCATGGAAGACTTCCGATTGCCTGTAATGAAATGAAATGAAAAATCATTTAATCAAGTAGACACAATTTTTCAGAAAAATTATGTGCTTATGACATGTCCAAATTTTTTTTCCCTACCACCGGTTCAGGACGCAATCTGCTGAGAAGAACCGGCGTAAGAAACTCAGCAGAGCTTTTAAACAAATCAATATTTTTTTAATTAAATATCAATTATACTTACAATGCTAATAAAACTTTACAATATAGAATATGTATTGATCCAGAGCAACTTACTCCCAAGCTTTATCATCTTTAATATACTTAATCAGAAATTTTATAATACGCCTTTTTACATAATTTAGTTTTAATGAATTTTTTAAATTTAGAATTATTAAATTCTCTTACATCAATAGGGAGTTTATTATAAAATCGTAAACAATGACCCATGAAAGAGTTACATATTTTGTGGAGACGGGTTACATGCATTACAAGATTGCGTTTATGCCTTGTATTAACATTATGGTGATCGCTTTTTTTTTGTAAAGTATTCAGTCCCATAACATTCACAGCATTTCAATGTATAATATGGTTATTATCACCAATGATCGGAGTAGGTAGAGCTATTTAGGTTCATTGACCACAAACATTGATGTTAATATGGACATTCCATGGGATAAAACTACTTTTAACGGATTTTATCGCGGTTTATTTGGTATTATTTACTTAAAAAATGGTTTATGTACGCCAAATAAGCCAAAGAGCGCACGAGAGACGTTGTAAATTTTACACGTTGTCAAACAAATAAATATCTTGTAAATAAAAATAGTTCAAAGAATGAAGACATGAAAATAATTATGATGAAACAGAAGATAATACATTGATTTTTTGATGAACATGTTTGAATTAGTTTGTATGTTAATATTATGTTCTTGTACAACTGCAAAATAAAGAAAAATGTTAATGATTGTTGAGTATTGTATAAATATAAAAACTGTTACATATACTCCTTAATCCGTATTAGGTAAATAGCTTTTTATTAATTTACTACTTCAAAAGTAAATCCCGGGATTTTGGGCATATCCATATTATTGTAAAATACGACTAGAACATAAGCTCTACCTATTCCGATCACTAGTTACAGACATAGCGTTTATGTGACGAATGTATATATACGATATTCCATGACATGTGACAAGTTCATACAAAATTATCGCATGTCGTCAATCATTGAGGTGACGTCGTAACGTTCCTTGACCTGACTATAGATATGAAAATTGTAACCATACTAATTGTAAGAACTCCACATAGGTACGCATCTACATTATTAATGGTAGCTATGAAGTTAAAATATTGGAATAAAATATAAAGCACACCATCACGCTTCAGACCAAGGAACATGGCATTAATTATAAAATTACCTACTCGTAGTTTCAGAGCTCATAATTTTAATTGTAAGTTTTATGAAACATTTTATCATCAATCAATAAAGAATCTGGTTCGGCATCAGTAGGTGGAGTTGACTTCATTCAAAGAGGCTGAACGGCAATTAATTTGCATTTTAAATGGAGGTGCGTTACACCCAAATTGCCTTATTAGCTCAACAAAAAGTTGAGACTGCCAGTCCAGTTCGTTAGCACGAATTGAGGCAGTATTTTTAAAACTGGTAACATTCCTCACTCAACAAGGCAGTGAACGGTTTAATGATGTAATATGATGCATCTTTTTAGCGGGAACTGAGAGAATAATAATGGTGTTTTGTACTTAGTGCGCGTAGGAATCGGAACTTAATTGCATGTTAAAATTAAAACATTGATACGATGAATTGGCCTAAATGTAAAAATAGAGACTCGGCTTCAGATCATTGCTTCATATGGTACCTTACCTTTTCAATGCCCTTTTAAATTAAAATTCCCTAACCTGTGTCCCTATTCTTATTCTTATTCTTATTCTTTATTGTACATATAAAATATATTTACAGAGTTTGAAATTTAAATCTAATGTACACAGGCGAGCTTAATTCACCATGGAATTTTCTTCCAGCAAACCTTATTGTTACGTAATTTGTGGAAGATGGGCACGTAATGCACAACAATAAACAAAAACAAAGTTATCGCAAATACTTACTAATTAAATTGTTACAATTTTACTTATTTCCAATACATAAACACTAATATTTACACACGATTACCTAATAAAATATATATTTAATAAATAAAGTTACTATAAATAAACTACATACACAATACATAAATATAATATCAACTTATAGCAATGACAAGAAATAGTTCTTAACTCTCCTTTTGAAGATATGAAGAGATGTGCTGGCTCGTATTGAATGTGGCAGAGAATTCCACAAACGAATTGCACGAACAGTAAAAGACCCACCATAACGGCTGGAAGTATCAAATGGAGTTTTGAGAAGCAGAGAAACAGTAGTGCGGCAAGGTTTGTCTCTTGGTACTAAATATTCAAAGCGTTCACGAAGATAGTCAGGAGCATTAGAATTATGAAGAATAGAGTAGAGTAGACAAAGAATATGACATTCTCGACGCCGACGAATAGGCAGCCATTGTAACTGTGACCGAAAACGTGAGACATGGTCATACTTCCTGAGGCCGAATATAAAACGAATGCATAAATTATGCAAGCGTTCCAGCTTATTCAGGAGCTCCTCAGTTGCGTCAATAAAGCAAACATCAGCGTAGTCAAGAAGAGGAAGTAAAAGAGCTTGAGCAAGAGTGACTTTAGTACGAAATGGAAGAAAGTTTTGAAGACGCCTAAGGGATCGGAAAGAACAAAACACTCTCCTGCTTACCTCCGCAATGTGGTCGGTCCAAGATAAATTGCGATCTATAAGAACACCCAGATTTCTAGCACACTTGGAAAAAGCTATAGGGACATTTTCATAAGTAACAGGAGATAGTGTGTTAGTATCAAGAGCGTTGCACATGTATCTACCACCAATAATGAGAGCTTGTGATTTAGAAGGGTTCACCAGGAGGCCAAAAGATTTCGCCCACTTGCTTATGTTTTCAAGGTCATTATTGATGGCAGAAACAGCCCCCCCAGAGTCGACAAGTGCAAAATGCCGATAGATCTGCAAGTCGTCTGCGTAGAGATGGTATTTAGAAGTTAAAATGTTAGTAATCGCATTTATAAACACAGAGAATACAGAGAATAACAGTGGGGAGAGCACACCACCCTGGGGAACGCCTGCAGTAAGCTCACACCATTGAGAGCAATTCTCGTCGCAGCGAATCGCCTGGGATCGACCTCGGAGATACGAGTCGAACCAGTCAATTACGGAAGTAGAAATATTCCCATATTAATATCCCTATCATTGAATAGTGAGTCCGATTAGAGGATTTGCCATTAATATTATGGAAAAATAATGGTAATCCAAGAAAAGCATTTTAAACACATATAAGTAGACTCTTGAGTGAGTAAACGGTTATCGGAAGTAGTCGGTTGCCAATTTGAGGGACGATTTGGCGAGCATCAGCGTCACTTACCGGTCGGTCATATCAATATGACCTTCTCATACGATATAGCTCCCATTTCCCCCTACGTAGCCATTCAAAATATACGTTTTTAGCGTTCCGTATAAAAAAAGTAAAAGGTGCCCAATAAGAATCATGGATCAGTTCCTTAATCACCGAAATAACTAGACTGTGGTGAATCCTACTAGTATATCATTCTACTTAGGAGAGGATCTATTAATACACACAAAATCTCTACAATTTTGAATTACAAAAGACAGCCTACGCTATGTAAGTTGTGATTTTAGGCTTATTCAAATACCACTTATCCCTACTAATATTATAAATGCGAAAGTATCTCTGTCTGTCTGTCTGTTACGCTTTCCCGCTTAAACCTCTCAACCGATTTTGATGAAATTTGGCACAGACAATCTTTTGACCCTGAGAAAGGACATAGGCTACCTTTTATTGCGAAAAAAGGGATGAAAAGTTTTCTAAATTACACGCGGACGGAGTCGCGGTCAACAGCTATTGTAAATATAATTTCATTACATGTAGGTTATGTAGTTTATATGGGTTCACGTATCAGACATACTAATAAATTTTCTTTTTCTCTCCCCAGGTATAGTTCTATACTTCTCTCTCCCTCGTCACGAGTTTGGCCGCGTTCAGACCGTGTTGTTCCCCGTGTACTACGCATTTAACGCCATCATCAGTCTTCTGGCACTTCTAGCATACTACAGGACGCAGTGCTTAACACACTTCCAAAATACATCTTGGATACAGGTAAGAATATTACTCTTGGTATATACTTGGTCTAAATATAGTCGTTGGGGACAACATTAAGAAGGAGTGAATTTAAATATAAAAATTTTGGCTCTATGCAGAAAAAGCAACAAAGTTCTTTTTTGAATATGGCTCTCGCAAAAGTTAAAATCAGATTTTTTTTTTAAAGTTTGATACATGGACACGGACACCCCAGTGATCCTGTAAGGGTTTCTTGTTTTGTACGCAGCAACTCTAACTATTAAGTGTCTCGAAATCCACTAAAAGTACTGTATACTTAGTCGTGAATTATTTTATATTGCGTTGAAATATCCAAATCGTGGGAAAGGTCGCTAATAAAATTACAAACTATTTATTTAATGGTGTCACAAGGTTTGCAGTTTTCTCATATTAAGTAAATTGATTAAATTACGGATATTATTATATCCGTAATTTCATCAATTTAATCAATTTAAATTATATAGATAAGTTTAATATATGATAAAAGCTTAATACTTAAGTGTGTGCAAACTAAGAGAATGTAGTCTTGACTTCAAAACCGCGGAGTGCAACTATCACTTTCGAAAGTTTTTTTTTATATGGCTGAATGCCATATACCCAAGCCACTTGCTTAGCGTTGAGAAAATCTATAACTTCTTTAATTAGTCTATGATCATGACATGGATCAAAAGGAGCAAATGTGATGGGCATTTTGAGTATTTTTTTTTTACAAACCTTGTTAAGTCACTATCCATACTTGGGTATAATATTAGGTACATGTAGGCGTAACAGCATTATTATTGTGTTTCACTAAATAGATATGAGGGCCAGTACATTCTATTTCAATATGAGATAAGATAATAAAACCTATCATCCTCTAATCTTTATTATAATAATACGCCCATAATTAAACCATTTCGATAAACATTTGATCTGTACAAATAAATAAAATTTAACTGATCGTAATGCCTAAAAATGGGTTTTACTAAACGCATTAACATTTTTTTAAGACACTAAATAAAAACAAACAAATGTTGTTTAATTTTAAGGTAAGGTTCGGATTAGCTGGACTTATTATGACCGCTTTTTCACTGGTAGATAGCTATGGTTATAGAAAAATCTTAAGCTCTTTTGAGTTTACAAAAATAGTTAAGTAGTGTTTTATGATAAAATCAAAAACATGCAACGGGTTTTGAAACGGCTTCACTGATCTGCAGGGTGCAGCTGGCATCCAATAAAATCTGTAAAACACTGTTATTGCTATCTAAAACTATCTAAGTATGAATTAATTCAACCTCTTACTTGCAATAAAGAGGACTGTCTATGATAATAAAATGAAGAAATTTATAATACATAGTTGCAGTTTTAACAGTCAACGCGGTGCCAACTTCAATTAACATGATATTATATTGTAACTTATTCGTAACACTAATAACGATGTCACACGATAGGGCAACATGGCGTCATTCTAAACTTAGATGCAATTTAATAAAAATTGGTCAAGTGTGAGTCGGACTCGCGCACGAAGGGTTCCGTACCATTATCTATGCAACATAAGGCAACGTTATTAGTATCGAGCAAGAAACGGTAAAAAAATCATGTTTGTTGTATGGGAGCCCCCCTTAAATATTTATTTTATTTTATTTTTAGTATTTGTTGTTATAGCGGCAATAGAAATACATCATCTGTGAAAATTTCAACTGTCTAGCTATCACCGTTCTTGAGATACAGCCTGGTGACAGACGGACGGACGGACGGACAGCGAAGTCTCAGTAATAGGGTCCCGTTTTTACCCTTTGGGTACGGAACCCTAAAAATCATTTTTGATAGGTCTCTGCTAACTCTTCGATTAACTGAGCACAATTTCTTCTTTTCTTTTTCTTTTCGGGAAGTTATTTGTTCTACTCAAGAGATGGTGACTATGTGTCTTTACTATCTCTGAGAAAAGATGTTATCTGCGTTTTAAAAACTATCTGTTTAGAGCATCCTAGGGCAGATACGATAAGGACACTTCTCATTCCATCATCACTAGGTCTGGGAGAATATTTTGTTTACTATATTATCGCGTTGACCAGGCGTGTGCGTATCTAGAGTTAAATTAAGTAATGTTCCCTCGTGACTCTTCTAGCACCCATGGAAAAGTCAGGGGATGACATGTGTACTCTCCTAAATTAATGAATGCTAAATTTACAGGATTATATTTATAAATATCAAATTAAATAACAACTAATGGCCCAGCTAATGGCAAAATTTTCCAATGTCAAAATTATTAACTTAGTTGTAATATGATTAATGATTATTTAAGTTTAAAATGAGGCATTAAATATTATGTTAATGAACAACTGAACAAGTCCAAAGGTTATTTCTAAGCCAAAAAAAAAATCTATTCTCTGGGCGCAAATCAAATTAGTATTTGTACTCGTTTCAAAATCGATTCTACATCATTAGTTTAATATAATTAATGAGATACACTGAATGAAGCATGCGAATTAGTAATCGAATAGAGAGGAAAGAACCTTGAATCGATTTTATTCAAACTTATTTTTTATTCATTCCCAATCATTATAAATTACAAGATAAAGTTCTGTATAAGTAAACGCAAGGTGAAACTTGAAAGTCCAGCGGATTAACTTGATCTGAATATCTAGCAAATAAAAAAAATAAAATTAGCACCGTAATGTCATTTCTTTTTTTTTTGCTTAAGGAACCGGATGTAAGAAAGTCTAGCAATTGACAACATATTTCAAATAAGTCACGACCAAATAACGCAACTTTCAGATTCAGAACAACATGATTTACGCAAATATTATTACCGTTACCTATAAAAAACCTCTTTATCACTTAAGCATAAAGATAGTTTGATTTTAGACTCGGATTTCATATAATATTAGCTGCTATGAGTACTTTAGTAAAATCTAGATTAACAGAAAAAAATCTTAATAACAGCACCATGCGCGGCGCTATAAAAATGCAAATATGAATCTATAGGCCAACTCGGATCAATTTTAGAAATTTAAATGCTGTAACTGCAAATTTCATAATAGGAACGTGTTATTTTTTTTTTTTTACTTGAAATTAAACGTAGTATTTATGTATTTAACGAATAAAAAAAACTAATTAGCTTCTTTTTTGTTACAGCTAGCGCTACTGTTAGCAGTATTCAGTATAGAAGCGTACGTCCGTCTACGATTGGTACGTCCAATGCTACGCGCCAAACATGTCAAGACTCAAATGGAAGAGGCTGCTGGTAGCGGGACTGAAGTGAGTACCATCGACATTAACTCATATAATATTCATTTGTTTGGAATGTTTTCGGAATTGTCAAAATAGATATAGAATAGAGAGTCTATTATCTTAATCATGATAACCGACATATTGATATTTTTGGTATTAGTTTTTACGCACGACTTACAACACAATAACACGAATTATAACAACAAAAATAGCTTTGAAAGATGTTTTTAAAAACAAATTAGATAGTTGTTAGCTTATAATTCAAATTGGTAAACAGTTACTAACAATTGACACGTGTAAATTATGCTGCATTGCAGAATTATTTCACAACAGCTGATAATGCACACTCAAGTAGTTATCTATGCACCTACCTCGTACTTTAGACAAAGGAAGTAAGTTAATGAAGGCGAAGCTACGTAGAGTTTTATAAAATAAAAAAATATGTCATCATAACTATACTTTCGCGCCATTTCTAACTAAATTGCATCAGCCATGTTGTTTTCATAACCAATAGGTACATCACTTGAAAATAAATTGTATACACAATTTATACAATTTCGATTTGTATTTGATCGTCAATTGCTAGCCGGATATTACAATAATTGAAACCAGTGGCTTGATAATTACCTAATAAGTACCTATTTGTAGAAAAAACGTAATAAAACTACCTTGCTTTTGACTTTGACTTTGAATTATGACATACAGGGAGGCCCTATTTCGGTAGGAGTTAAGGAAATCTGCATTTTTAACGCTAATATTTGTTTGTTGCAGGTCGGTCGCCTAGTCCTAGGTGAACTAGCACACTGTCCACGCTACCTCCGTGAACTGAGGACTTTCAGGACTTACCACTCAAGTATAGCCATGGGCACTATGATAGCTCTCGGTTGTTCCTTATATTCAACTATGATTATAGTCGATTCTATGTGCCGTTAATCGACTAATCACAACACTATTGGGATTAAATTTTTTGATGGCATGCTGTGTAAATTTTGCAAACAAATAACACATTTATCAACGAAGTTTATTAAGTAGATACTAATCTCGTTTGTTTGTAAATACTTACATTAATTAATAGGCGTGCAGTGATCGATTGGATGGGAGATGTAACGAAAGAAAAAAAAAAGGAAGTTTACATAGCATGGAACCACCGATAAATTGAAAAAAGTCAAATTGTTAGTTAATTACTTTCTTAGTTCCAATTCAGGCTGTGAAAGTCTGTTGACGTTTTATAATAAACGTTTGAATTATTTGTATAGTATTAATTCGCAAGGGATGTGGAGTTCCAAGTGTAGAAGCCTGGCGCTGGTCGCACGAATTGTTTTCTAGAGAAACGTGAGAGATTGTTCCAAGTTGTAAATTAGTTTTAGTCTAGAAGCAGTCTACTTTAAATAGCATAAATATTTGAATTCAATTAAGGAACCTGTTTTAACTAACAAAATATGTAAAGAACTCATTAAAATTAATCGTAATTTGGCAAATTATCAGGGTTCTAATAAAATTAATTAATAGTCTTGCCAATGAAAAAAAATGTTGACGTTGGAGGCAGCGGCCATCTTTTAAGCTGCTTGATTTATTGAAACTCATGTTGCATGCTCTCTAATTTCCTGCAATACTGCCATAGTATAGTGCTAAGTGTAGTGATAAGTAGGTAGTATAAACTCTCGCCCATGTATTTTGTTGCGCAAAAAATATTAAAAGTTCCATGAACGCAGGAAGTTATGAGCAACCAACGTTATGGCGCTCTGCGCTCATCTTTTTGATGTTAAACAAAAAAGGATACTTTTGTTAACGTCCTTGTTACTGAGGTATTAGTGTACACATAACTAACTTTAAGCTAAATAAAATAAATAAAATTTCCTCCTTTTTATAGAAGTTGGTTAAACAATCACTGAGGCTAATGTTGCCCTGTAGGACCTAAAGAAATCTGGAAAAAGTCTTATTTCGTAAAACTAACTGTTTTCTTATTTTGTGTTAGTTGAGGGTAGTATGAGAAACAGTACTAAATCGAATAGTGAAGAGCATAATAAATAAAAATAATCCATAGACAACTACCCTCGTTTACTTCGCCTTAAAGTTTGTTGATTGTACATGAACCGATATAATATTAGCGAATATTCGCTAGTTTTATTGTTGTGACGACTATATTCTCTAGTCAGCAAATTGATGCGGTGATTTTTATAATAACGCGCGTTAAAGATCTGCGGTTGAATTATTTAGCTTCAGGTTTAAATACATGTTATACTACGATGCCATGAGCACCGTTATTCAATCATTTGAAGTTAGACGAATATAATAAACTGTTGAGCTAAATAATAAGATCGCAGAATTTAGGAAATATTTCATGTAGACACATCTAATAATTTCCAAATGTGTGTTATATCAAGCAAATCAAATGCAATTGTAATGTCAAGCAGCTTACGCCTTTTGGCCCAGGGTTTGTTAAACTAATATTTGATTAATTTTAGTTAGACAATTATGTAATACATTTATTTAATCAATATAATAAGTGAATATTTGATTAGTATCTTTGTATTTGTAATAAATCATAAATGATCTGAATGTTCACGTGGGATTATTTATTTCTGATGTGAAAGTAAGAAAAGAATAAAATTATATTCAATGAAAAACTCTGTGTTATTTATTTTCTCCATTCGCAACCCAAAATAAGTCAAGCAGGTCCATAAATATTTCAAATCATATTATTATTCTCCATGTGTATAGTCTTTTACTAACAAGTTAAAGGTACCAACGCTGCCCACCAGACACTAAAGTGCAGTAATAGCCCTTGGATGATTTTTCGTTTTATTAGTGATTCTAAAAGCGGGTTTCATAAGGTTTCTGCTGAATTAACAAATTTTTTTCTCGGACAACTAGGTAGATTTTATTTAACAGTTTCACTCTTACTGCAAACCCAATAATGTTAACAATTTAGCGTGGTTTCCCAATTAAAATGCAGTATATATTATAGTGCAGACGAAAATATAAGGTTTCCTGTCTAAAATGCAGTAAGCAATCAAACTTTACGGCCCTTTAGATAGTTTTATATTTTTGTAAAAAAAACAAAAAAAAACTAATTAATATGCAGTAAAATTTACCCCCATACAAACTGTTTTTACTACAATTAGAAAAAATATATTAATTGTCACGAACTCCCAACTAAAATGCAGTAAAATCAAAGCTAGCCGCATTTTAGTTGTAAATACTTAACACTCCTTAATTATTATAAACTGACTAAAATGCAGTAAAATACCAGCTATTTTTCTTACTGCACTGGTAAAACGAACACTTTTTTTCTATAAAACCAACTAACATGCAGTATTTTTTTCACCTTACTGCGTGTTAGTTGGGTTTCTTGACACAACAACTAATCCAAACGCAGTAATGCTACTTTATACTGCGTTTTAATCAGTTTAAATGTCTTTTTTTATAAAAAAGGCGGTGCAGTAATTCGCGCCAAAATATTAAAAGGCCATAAATAAATTAATTTATAAGGATATATTTTTTTTTATTGTTAAGACGTGTGAACCTACGCCTATAGAACATTTCTGGATTCATTTTTTTTTGTTAAAACTTCTCGTTATTTTTTATATCAAAAATCTTTAAATGGCGTTTTCTCGCAATCGTTATTTTGCGGTTACTGCACTTTAGTGTCTGGTGGGCAGAACGGTTAAAAATTGATTTGTGCTGACTACTGTCCCTCCTCTGGACATGCAGGACATGTTATATAAATACATTACACTATTTCCCTATAGAGGTAGGCAGAGATTAGAGAATCATAAATTCTATGATCCATACATGCTAGGTGCATTATTTTTAGTTGTTACGCAAATATTTGTACCTATTTACTGCGTCGGTAATAAATGCTAGTGGTGCATTCCTAATCTGACACATAGGCTACAAGTCCATGGAAAATATCATCCTGTGAAGAGATCAAACAGAATAGAATAAGCTGGGAACGGTGGACGTTGTATGTAGTGTCTGTGAATATTGCTGTAGGTATTTATTTAACGATCTTAACGATAATAAATTAAACAATACGGGATATAACACGCCTGTTAACAACAATTTTTTTAATTATTCGTTAGATATTTAAATGGCAAAAAGCTATATTCCACAGCAATACAAAATAATAACATTACCTAATTACTTGACCTAAAAGCCCTGGCAACCAATCTTAAAATACCAGAAATAAAAAAATAAGCCACTGTCATTTTGGCATATGATGTCATTGCTGTCAATATTCTATCATCAATCAATAGTGTCAATAATGTCAAATAGAAATGGCTGAATCTTACGTGGTTTTTTGTTATTAGAGTTTAGAAATATTGTTGCGTTACACGATGAAATCTAAATCATTTACAGTCATTATAGAGATTTTATCGCACAATAAATATTTTAGTGAAGGTCACAATCATGTTGTTTATAGATAGAACAAGTGAAACTAAAAATATGAAGTGTGGTTACAAATGGAAAATTAACACCAAAATGCTGGTGGATAGGTGTAAAACAGTGCTAATATTATCAAGCTTGGTGTGTACACTGGCTATTGTGATCTCCTTGCACAAATTATTAAGTTACGACGTAAGATTCGCGAAGCCGTTTGCGCCTATACCAGATGGTTTGTATGGTAACTATTTGGGCCCTATTTCAGAACACAATGCAGATACGCCCACATCCAAAGCATTTGATAAAACCAGAGATTCAGAAGCTGTAGTTTCTTTGAATGCTGCTTTAGAGATGAAGAAAGTTGGCAAATCAGACAAAGCTTTGAAATTATTTAAACATGCATTTGCATTATCACCAAAACATGCAGACATACTCAATCATTATGGAGAATTCTTAGAAGATACTAAGAAAGATATAGTAAAAGCTGACCAGCTTTATACATTAGCTTTAACTAATTATCCTGAACATACAGGTGCTTTAATGAACAGGCAGAGAACTGCCAGTATAGTTGAAAACTTAGACAGAGAAATGTTACGTAAAATTGATGAGAAACGGGACGCATTGTCATCAATACCAGAGAGTAACTCAGCATTACGGAGAGCTAAAAAAGAGGCATATTTTCAGCATATATATCATACTGTAGCAATTGAAGGCAATACAATGACTTTACAGCAGACAAGAAGTGTTTTAGAGACTAGAATAGCAGTTTCAGGGAAGAGTATAGATGAACACAATGAAATTCTAGGCTTAGATGCAGCAATGAAGTATATTAATCAGACATTATTATACCGGCTAAGAGATATAACTATGGGTGATATATTAGAGATACATAAAAGAGTGTTAGGCCACGTAGATCCTGTTGAAGGTGGTCAGTTCCGTAGAACTCAGGTTTATGTTGGTGGTCATATACCACCGGGACCATCAGAGATACACAAACTTATGACACAGTTTTTGGAGTGGCTCAATTCAGAAGATGCCTTAGATTTGCATCCTGTTAGGTAAGACTTAGATACAAGTACTAGTTCTGTGTATAAAATGGGTTGTGCAAGTGTTAGAGGAAATTATTAAATCAGGTTTCTGGTAGCCAAGTCCAAAATTTTATTCCATAATTTTGTTATACAGTTAATATAGATATTTGTGCTGTATAGATGTTTGCAACGTTAAAGTAAATGTAAATATTCATGAAAATATAAATTTGAGATTATGGTACTAATTCTATGTTCACAACACTAAACTTAACAAAAAAATTAAAACAACTATGTTGTATTTTTTGACGGGCCTCGTGGTGTAGTGGTTCTGGTAACGGACTGCCGATCAAGAAGTCGCGGGTTCGATTCCCGCTCGGGACATCATTTGTGTGATTTTTCTAATTGTCATACAAATCTTTGTACTGCGTCTGGGTGTTCCTATGTATTATAAGTATGTATTTACAAAAAAAAAGTAGTATATGTATTCTATCCGTATTCTGGTACCCATAACACAAGCATATAAGCTTAGCTTAGGACCAGAGGACGTTGTGTGAAATGTCCATGAATATTTATTTATTTATTTTTGTTAAATCAGCTATTTTGTTGTGCACGTTTATATGAATTTGAAATCTGTTAAATTGTGTTATTTGGACTAACAATTTTCATTTTTAGTTAAGTTTAGTTATGGGCATAGAATTGGTGCCATTAGCCTACTAGTAACGTAGTTGCAAGTAAGATTTGGACTTCATGCTTAGATTGGGATTAAAAATGTTTCATGAATTGTCTAAACATTATGTTTACTTTGTATTGTAGAAAATCAAAATCTGTTACAGATATGCAGCCTTAGCACACTACAAGTTAGTTCACATCCACCCCTTCATTGATGGTAATGGCCGCACCTCTCGGTTGTTAATGAACTTGCTCCTGATGCAAGCTGGATACCCTCCAGTGATCATAGCTAAACAACATCGACATTTGTACTATCAACACTTGCAGACCGCTAATGAGGGTGATGTTAGACCATTTGTCAGGTGAGATGTTACTTAAATTAGATTGAATAACTATAAACTCTTTTCTTTTAGTTTTCTTTTTTAAATGCAAGCCTTGTCAAACATATATCTTATTCTTCTTAAACACATATTAGGCCAGTCTTTTGAATTATGTTTTTTTAAATAACCTAGCCATACGTACATACAGCCTGTGGCTTAGTCCTTATGTCTCAAAATATTTTGTCAACTATCCATTAAATTGGTTTCAATCCCCCTAATAATGTAAAAATGTGTACTACATAAACTACTTTTCTTTTGTAAATACATACTTATAATACATAGAAACACCCAGACACGTGACGATTATAAATTTTACACAAATGATTGTCTAGAGCGGAAATCGAACCCGCGACCTCGTGACGGCAGTCCGTTATAAGATCCACTCAACGACGAGATTTGTCATAATTACATAATTCGTAATTACAGATTCATCGCACAATGTACTGAGCGTACACTAAACCTATATCTTTGGGCGACTAGTGAATATTCTCACATGGTGCCCGCTATCGGAGAACCGCACATACTAACCGGAGAAGACATTGATGAAGATTTATTATGATTCCAGTAGATATGAACTAACTTGACTTGGAATTATATTTTAGCAGAGTGTAATATGTCCTCAGCTAAAACAGGTTAGATTTTTTTATTTTTTATTAATATGTAGTTTAAATATTTTTTTTCTTTTTTCAAACTATTAATAAAAAAGTAAATTATTTATTATAACTGAGGGCCTCTATCACCATTCTCAAGTAAAGCGCCAAGTAGACTAATCGCTAGTTAAAGTCACCAGTAACTACACGTGCGACGTTCACGACGTTCGAGTAGCAGTAATCTTAAGATAAAAAAATTGAAATTGACAGAAGATACTCGTAACTATTACTTGACAATTAACGCTAATCGATAAGTAACTAATCAACGCTTTACTTAAAGATGGTGAACGAGGCCCTTAGACTAATAAAATTAACAAAATACGTTAAATTACCTTTGTTCAAATTACATAAACAGTATTTATTAAATTAAAATGCTGAGGACTTAAAAATAATAATTAAAATGTATCCACCTAAAGTAGCTAGTTGTGATACTTATAAAACTCCATGTATTTGTTAAGATTGTATATTATTATTTTCATGTTTGTATCAATGCTTTAACATATTTATTATTTGTTTGAAGCTGAGATCTGTAGAAAATGTTCGTTATAGGTAAGATATCTGTGCTGCATTTTGAGCGAACACAGTTTCACTTTAACTTTTATTCTACTAAGTAAGAATTTCGTTATCACATTATTGCGCAATAAGATTGTGGTTATCTTATTAGATGTAATATAATTGCGCTTTTAAATTTCGGTTAACTTGGAATACTTTGGCAAAATAAAATTTTGCAAAATGGCGCACGGAGAATAATGTTTGGCGAGCTTTACCTAACATTAAATTGGATTTTTCTAAATTGTACATATGTACATATTATATAGATTTTAGCACAGGATCTCAGCATTAAATCACTGTAAACTGTAAATATTGTTATTAGAAATATTTTAGCTTCCATTAATTGTAACCTGCTGGCAGGGTCTATACTATTATTAAATTATTTATATTTTGTATTTATGTAGATAACTATTTAATAATAATAATAAAAAAACATACTGTAAAAACAATTTTAATAGCATATAATTCAGAAGAGTCTTCAATTGTTTGATTAATGAATTGGATTGCCTTTAATATCTTTTAAAAGGGGCCGAGTGCCACCCTCATAGCCTCTTTCTAACCCATTTGTAATGTAAGCTTGTTGTTTTGAGTTGGTTGTTTTTTATTTATTTTTCGCCTTAAATCCTTTCGCCGACATAAGTGACTTAACTACACTCAACCAAAGGTTTACGTCATGTCATATATTCATACAAAATTCTCAGTATTTATCAAATGATGAGATTTATTTAAAATATGCTACATTTTCCTCTCATTTAAGTACTTGTATGGAATTGTATTTATAATTTGGCTCAAGGACATACCTACATAATTCGTTTTGTTTAATGATATAATTTAGCTTATAATAATTGTTTTTATTTATTACTGTATATATATTCTAATGTAAATAATTATAATACGAATTATGTACTTAAATTGTGACATCATCTAAACTGTTCTGTGATATTTGGTAAAATATTTATTTTTTAGGGTGCACAAAGTTTTCAAGTATGAAATTAGTAATGATTGATTAAATTAGGGTTTAGAATAGTTTTACTTGCCAAAATTTTCTGTAAACGGAATTAGGAACTGAGCTGAAAACCAAGGTTTAGAAAAAAAAACCTAATATTTTCTAACACTTGCGCGACTCATCTGTTTAAATAAAACTACTTTTTACGGATTTAGACGCGTATATTTGTTTTAAATTTTGGCCCGACGTTTCGGAGACTGCAGTCACCATGGTCAGTCTCACCCGTGACCATGGTGACTGCAAAGTCTCCGAAACGTCGGGACAAAATTTAAAACAAATATACGCGTCTAAATCCGTAAAAAGTAGTTTTATTTAAAAAAAACCTAAGTCCAAAAATAAACCAAAATGAATTCCTGTTTTGTAAAATGAATTCCTATTAGATTGCAGATGTACTTTGTCTACATAGCAAGCTGTTATTTTGAGGTTTGAATCCATAAACCTTTATCTTACAAGTCGTATGTATTACCACTGCTCCACTGAGGTGATCAACATATGTTGATTTAACAAGCCTACCAAGAATGCACGAGTGTGTATACCTATATTATAACAAGTTGTTTTACGTTTTCGTAGTAAATTCTTGTGAAACTGTATTTTGATATCAATTTGTGTCTTTGTGTCGTCTTCCAGAATGTATTTGTCACTATTTATTTCCATTTCCATGATACAAGTACAAACTTAGTATTAATAAATACTCTTACTTTGAATACTAGTTTTATTACTTACTTTCCATGTTGCGTCATGTAAGTTTTCTCCTCTCTACTGGAACGTGTACCTGACGCTAGCAGTCACGTAACTTTTGTTGGTATAGCAATTGACCTATGATGGTAAACGATTTCACTAAAGTATAATAATTGGTCCAAAACACCACGCTTTTTTAATATTTTCTAACACTTGCGCGACTCACTCACCCGTGACCATTGTGACTGCAGTCACCGAAACGTCGGGCCAACATTTTAAGCAAATATACGCATCTAAATCCGTAAAAAGTAGTTTTATTTAAACCACGCGTTTTCATAGGATTTTTAAGTTTTAGGGAGAGACCTTACGAGTCGTATATCGTCGGATATCTCTGCCTTATATTTGGTAATCACAGATTAGTCGCAGAACGTGTGAAATCGCCAACACCACAATTTCCACGAATTCAGGTTGCGTTTTGTAGAGAACGTTGTTCCGCAACTTAATTTAGCTTATGGATTGACTCTTACTACTATTATAATTTAAATGGACTCTCAAATAAAACGAAATATATCAATTTCGATTAATTTATTATGTGCGATGTTAAAATATGTTTTTAATAAAGCATTTTAACTAGAACATCCGATCTGAGCTCAGCGCGACACTTGTCCATTTACACAAACCTTGTACAAACTCATTCAACGCGTACTAATCTCGATAATATTACATTTATATTTATAAAAAAACAATATAGTAAGAGAGATTTCGTTCAGTTCTAACATCGGCGCAGGCAGTAACTCTGATACAGAGTAATGATAATTTTTAATATTAAGCTCTATCTAAAATACTCGCTTCTTGTTAGATGTGATGGTATTATCAAACTAGCAATGGCGAATATACAAACGACTGTACAATACACCTATGCCAATTTCATCATGTCTCCTGAATCACACCCGTGAAGCGTGCATAACCATTGTAAGCTAAATAGTATACATATCTCGTAATGGTTTTATATATAGGCTGCCATTACTAGTATAATCTACAATTGAAATTAAAGTTTTAACTGAAACTAAAAATACTGCGCAGTAAATCAGGAATTATTATTTAATAAAAATAGCAATTGATGCTAAAATGTGAAAACCTAGCACCAGATGAAAGTAAATATCAAACCACAAATAATAATCTGGTTATTTTTATTTATTATTTCGTAGACATCATAAATTGTGGTTAATGGTAGTTTACAAATAAAATTTTCAAAAGACTGCGCCTCTCTGTTCTATTGCACTGTATCCCATTTGAAAATGGAACACAAATATATCTGTTCCATTTTCAAATTGTATACAAATATATCTGTTCCATTTTCAAATTGTATACAAATATATCTGTTCCATTTTCAAATTGTATACAAATATATCTGTTCCATTTTCAAATGGAACTCAGATGTGTCTGTTCCATTCTTAAATGGAACAAAAAATATCTGTTCCATTTTCGAATAGATCACAGTTATTACTATGGAAGAAAGCTCGCAAGTGAGGCACAAGCCGGGTATGACGTCACACCCATTTATCACAAGCGCAAGCTCTGCGTCCCGAGGAACAAAACATTATCCACGTCTTATCACAACACAATAAATAACTCGATTATAAAAAGAAAAACATAATGCAAAAGTTACAATGTACTGACTTGAAAAACTTACATAATAGTCTTTAAATGGTTTTACAATTTTTATTTTAATAATAATAAACAAAAATGAGTTTTACGATTTTTTAAATGACGCTGACTTTTTTTTTATTACATCATAGAAAATATAGAAGTATGTATCATCTGTGGGTAGAAATTTATCCCACCGTTTCACATGTGACTCACAATTATGGACAAATTTTATCTAGTCAGTCATCATATGACTAACAAGATATATACAATGTGACATTAAAACGGACAAGATTACAACACTACTAATCGTATGACTAATAAGTGCTTATCGTGATGTAAAATGGATAATTATATCTCATACTACGACTCACATATATATACTCGTATCGTAGATAAAATAATACAGTACAATTTGATTCACAATTACAAGGCCTGGGTCATGTTCACATAATACAAATCATGGAGGGCGTCACCAGAGTGTTGGGGAATACAAAAATATACAGCCGAACATAGAACCTTCTCCTTTCTTGTGGGAATCGGTTAAAATCAGTAAATATTACAATGCTTTTTCAATAAAACCCCAATTAAATACATCTTTTTCAACCCTCAAACTGATTTTTGGTTACGCCCTTATTAGAAGAACTAAGACTAATGCTCTGTCCTACTTTAACAAACATTAATACAGTTACATCACAAACTTTGTAACATATTATATTCGTAGAGTGGCGATAGACAGTACAAATGAGACAACAGATATTTTCTATCTCTCACTAGCATATGACGTCATTCTTAAACAACTTTCAGCAGTAGAGCGTATACATATGCAGCACGTATACGTGCACGTAAATTATACGTACGTTGTGTATGTATGGGAGTATGGATATAACGTTAAATTTATTATTATTGTTTTGTTATAAGGCAATCTGCTGATTTGTATAGTCAATCAGCAATTACTGCCAGCGTCATGTTATGGACACTCAATGTTAAATTTAATGTCTGTCTTTTTACAACTATTCAAAACCAGTTTGCGCAAACGCATTCAATCTGCGCTTACCTAAAAAAAGCAGAACCTATTCTTCCTCATTTGCACTGTCAATCGCCAACCTTTGCGAATAACATACCCGTCCATAAAATTGTAGAGATAACTCCATTTTACGTATACCACAAATAACATAGTTTAACAGAGTTATACCATGCCTTAGCTAAAGACCTAGTGGAGAAAGCACCATAAGTAGGAATTATCAGTTTTTTTTTCAATACAAAAAACGACGGTATTATTATATTAGAATGTTATAATAATTATTGTGTATAAAAGACATGATATAACTTTGACATGTGGTCTGAAATATATCAATGTACAAGGAAACATAACAGCAACGATCAAAGGGTCCATAATTGAAAAAATAAGGAACTATTTAATGTTATGTCAATGTGAAATTAAAATCGAATGTGGGTAAACCCTGTAATCGTAGAGGACACTTTACAGCTCAGTCTCACCAGTAACCATGGTGACTGCAAAGTCTCCGAAACGTCGGGCTAAAATTTAAAAACAAATACACGCGTCAAAATCCGTAAAAAGTGGTTTTGTTTAAACAAATGAGTCGCGCGTGTTAGAAAATAATATGGAACTATTGTTTGAGAATCAGTAATTGGAATGTACTTTTAACCTAAAATAATAATTTATTTTGACAAAAAAATTATTTTGTCAACTTCATAAATGCAAAATTAGTGTTTTCTTGGTACCACTCTACAAAAAGACTAAACTATGGCTAATAAAGGCCATATATAGCACCACGCTATAGAAACGGAGCAGAGTAGTAACTATAAAGACTTATGAAATTATGTTTAATCATAATATTTTCTAACATTTGCGCGACTCATCTGTTTTAATAAAACTACTTTTTACGGATTTAGACGCGTATATTTGTTTTAAATTTTGGCCCGACGTTTCGGAGACTTTGCAGTCACCGTGGTCACGGGTGAGACTGAGCTGTAATGTGTCTTCTACGATCAGTTATTACAGGGTTTACCCACATTCGATTTTAATTTTACATTGACCATAAAGATAGACTTTTACCATAAACTATATCATATTACATTGTGCTCAGACTACATAAAATCAATAACATTATTTTAGTTTCTAAAATACATTAACAAATTGTAACAATATAAAGAAAATTTTTAATTATTTATGGTAAAACATACATAATTTTATAATAGACTAAAGTTTTAATTATTATAGAGGTAGTATACAATATAGCAAGCAAAACTAAGTTTATATACTTCAATACAATATTATTTACTTAATAACAAGAAATTAAAAAAATAATTATTGGTTAAGAATTAAAATAGTTTATAGTAAAAGTCTATCTTTATGGTCAATATAAAATTAAAATCGAATGTGGGTAAACCCTGTAATAACTGATCGTAGAAGACACATTACAGCTCAGTCTCACCCGTGACCATGGTGACTGCAAAGTCTCCGAAACGTCGGGCCAAAATTTAAAACAAATATACGCGTCTAAATCCGTAAAAAGTAGTTTTATGTTTAATCAAATAATCTTTTTGCTTACTTGTACATTGACTATATGTAGTTAGTATAATTAACTTCACAAATTAACAAGCGATTATTTCATGATAAAAGATATGACAATCAAACACATCTCACTAAAACATTAATATATATCTTTAAATCATTCCAACATCAGTTTTTATTTCAAACTTTGTCCATTTAAAAGCGAAATGTTGAGAATGCATGTTACACCCATCATATTATCTAATTTAAAACAATTTTACAACATATTAGAGCGAATACTCTTTATTGAATGGATACACATTATAAATAATTTTGTCATGAAAACTAATCACAGCGATACAGTTATTATTAATTTGTCTTTAATATATAACATGACTAAAATAAGACACATTTTGAAAATGACATCACGGACCATGGAAATTGATTTTTAACAAATACATTAAAATGCGTCCGCGCATAAGGGGATATTACAAGTCTTATAAAACCAATAAACCAATATTTCCCCTGTAGTTTTCTAGTCACACTAATAAAAAGTTATTGGGACTTTCTGTATGTTTGTACTATGGAGGGTAGAGGTAAGGAGAGTCATCTCTCATGGTAGAAAATTGAAAAAAGTGTCCAGCTGTCAGCTGTAGATAACAGTTCTAAAACCTTCCAGAATGGCGCTGGTGTAGACACAGGGTATGGTATGAATGTAGCAATTGTAAACGAAATGAAGTACGCCGAGTTAAAATATTTAATATTATTGTCGACTAAAGTAGTTACTTATTGAAAATGTCAACTACTTGCGTATTACAAAATAATGCAGTAAATATAACCTTAAAGAGTTATTATGAGAAAACATGTAGCTAAAGTGATTTTATTTTCTGAACTGTGAATAGTACGTTTATTGATTGCGGAAGTTGGTATTTGGCACTTCCTTTAAAGTTTACACTGATGCTAATGTGGCGCCACCCTAATTTAATGCATTTCAACGGACACTTTTTCATGAGCAGATGACCCTCCTGGTTCTATACTCCATGGTTTGTACATGTAAATCGTCCGTCATATAAAAATTATGTACAGATCAACAATAGGCCTTTAGCGAGAGTTAAATGCAGAGTAATTGTCTTAACGTTAACAGAGTAGTATCTCGCACCTTATAATTTACATGATTCGATTATGTCAAGCATCGATCGATAAATAAATATGTATCGATGATCAACATTTATCTAAAAGTAAAAGTGTAACCTCGCCTATTGATAAACAAAATATTAATACGTGTGTTTACATTAAATGCGTTACAACTTTTACAACTTTAGTGCTGTAATCAATGATTACAGGAACTAAAGATTATCGATAATCGATACTCGTCACATTATATGTCTAATTACAGCGACACGATTGTACCATCTATTTTGGACGTTATTGATTTAAAAATAGACGTCAAAATGTATTTTGGACAGTTGCCGGTGGTTGTTGTGTTTGTGCTACTAACAATAAAATAAATCTCACATAATCAACAACGAGCCGGCACGCACGCTGGGAAACTAAGCTTTAGTAAAATTGTACCGAGTCACAACTAGTTCGGATCACAACGCAAGCAAATAAGAGTGAAGCGATTACACAGTAGGCCAGCTACAAACACCATCATCAAACATTCAATTTTAGTTATCAATACTTTATTTATACACACTGAAAATTTTCATGAGTTGATGTGACGTTGTTGACAGCTCGTCCGCCATCTTGGACGCCATTTTATGGCTGCGAGCGAACGTACACGCACGACTCGTAGCGTCGATTATGATAATATGTTGTAATCGATTTACGATTACCGAATAGATACAGAATATTTTATATTACGTTTTTCGTCCAATAACCAGTTTACTAAATAGACCAGAATATAAAAATAAATAGCGTTTTCGCATGCAAAAAAAAAACAAAATTGTAATATTTCTTCGTAACTTTTATTCTGGGGATAAGTGTTATAGCAACCTCTTTATTTTGGTCATTTTTATCGGATTGGAGGACTACACCATCCAACCAAGATGTTTTACTTTTGTATTATGCCTACTCATCTCTGCTGCTGAGCATGCAACATGTAATTAAACAAATCGAATTAACTGGCGTCAGTAATATACCTGGTAATAATAGACGATTTAATCGATACTGAGTTTAGTTTTCTTTGTTTATTTTGTACATAAAAAAACCCGGTTTATATCTATAAACGTACAAGTCTGTATAGATATTACCGTTAATATCGACGCTACGTCGTGTCGAGTGTACGAGTACGAGTGGGCTGTGGGACATGATGTAAGAATATGTCCCACTAGTGGTGTCTCGTGGGTGGATGCATACGTCGTGAGATGTGTTCTTCCTGCTGCATCTTGGCGCGGAACTCTGCCACCAGGTCGCGCGACTGCGCCAGTACTGCGAGCTGCTCGTTCAGTAGCTCCTCCCACTGGGTTGCGTATGCTGAACAAATATATTTATTATTGTTAGATATCTATTAGAAACTCTAACCATAGTCCCCTGTTAGTTAAAATTATGATATGATAAAATCTATCGAACTTTAAATATTATAAGAATCATAAGCATAAATCGTGACACTATTGCACTTATATCAAAGGATATAACAGTTTTTAAATAACAAATCTAATCAAGATTACAACAATAACACGTCTCAGATAAAAATTGTTGAATTGCGAGTTTATCATTTGCACCTTTTCACCTTCAACAATATTCTTATTTTCGATTCTATTTATAAGGGGCGGGGCGACGTTGGCAGTGACACAATCAATAGAATAATTAAGAACAATCCTCTACAAACTCGCCAGGATATCAAGAATGATCATAATAATGAGTACATCACAAACATCGGATCGAAGGATACTCTGTTATTATTAGAAAATCGCATCGAACACGCTGCCGTGCACGTGCACGTACGTAATGGCCTTACGTAATTAAAAAGATATGGATCTAAATCGACAAAATATGAAACTGTCCATTCTAAAAATTAATTCACTGGAAGCAGGCGATGCCTGTTAGAATGTTATGGAGACCTATACCCACATGATAAGCATAGGGTTGATGAATTTATGAAAATTTAAGTGGTGTTCTGATTTAGTTACATTTTACCTAGATTCCTTAAGCATTATTAAAGATCGGCCTTATAAGCTGGCGAAAAGTTATAGATTATTATGACGAGTTATGATGATTGAGTGTATTCAATGTTGTGATCAAACCTAACATCCGGCGAGAACGTTGCGGAGTGCTGTGCTCATTTCTCCGGATGAATCGCACACGTTTTGTGTGAGAATAACATGCGCCTGTAACACGCATTGGGATTTACTATCGGCAATCATTTATCTTACCACAGAAACCATTTTTCGAGAACACTTTATAACTTCATCATATTTGGTACAATGATAGCATGGACTCCATCAAACAACATTCAATAAAGGATGCAGTTATGAAGAAGGTGCGGTAAAGTTTAGTATTTGTTTTAAAAAGGTTTACAACATAAACATGTCGCATATAGTAGCTAAATCTCAAGTTCAACAATAACTCGCATTGTCAAACAAATTAAGGGGCGTGGCTAGCGATTACAGCTGTATTCAAGGTGTTTACTCTACGGCCTGGTCCAGAGCAGCATCATACTAGGGGAAGCGCAAACCTTCTTATTTCATATTTTGCTCTTATTTCATTAATTAACCAGAACCAGGTCCGATTTGCCGCAAATGGTGGCGTTAATTTTCAAACTACATCACTGTTTACAAGGGAATCTTTATTCAATGTTGGTATTGATTGCGTGTTAGTTTGTCTGTTAGTGTGTATTCACGTACCATCCTGATCATAGTCTACGTCCCTGGTGATGGCGAGGAGCTGCGCGACCCTGGTGAGGGAGTGCGCCAGGTAGTCTGAGATGGCCTTGTGGTTGTCGAGCACCTCCTCCTCGGCTCGCTGCAGCTCGTCTATCGCCTCGTGGAACGTGTACATCTCCGCTGACATGTCGCCCTCCTACATATACAATAACAACATCATAATCTCCTCAAACGCGAACATAAACGTGTATTTTGGCCAAATATCAAAGATGCATGCATAGCAAAGCATGGGCGTAGCCTTAGCTTAGGCTAGATTTAGTTTCCAAGCCTTTGTTTCACTTTTGGAAAGATTTTTTAAACAAAAAAGTGCTAAATTTGCCAAAAAATTGCATCAAAACTTGTATTTTTGGTCCTATTTTCGTTATTCAAAAGGGTATTGGAATATCTAAGGTCCTTCCTCAGCTATGCCCATGATTTAATGTGGTTGATAACAACATCAAGTGCCAAATATGTTTGTATTTTAATTTTTAATTTTGTAATAAAATATTGCTTTTATTGAATTGCATTTAAGCTTCAGCAAATGACTGTTGATAAAATTTCATAAAAATAGATAAGTATATATTGCCAGGTGAAATATAATGTTGATAGTAACTGAACATTGAAAAGCCTCATAAAGATAAATCATATAATATCAGGTGTAGTGTTGTGACATATTCCAGGTGATATTTTTGGATATTTCATATGGCAATACCTGTATTGCGTCTCGATTTTGCTGATACCTGCATTATAGAGATTTCTAATTTACGTTTAACCTTCATTAAAAAAATAATACAATACAATAAACAATAAAACACAGATATGTGACGTCAGACAGAAGAAAAACACATAATATTTAAACCCTAAGTAACGGAATGAAGGTTGTAAAATAATGAATATAAAACCAACTTACATTGAGGGATCGCAGATGTGCAAGGTCGTGCGCTGGCTCCATATCAACATCTATCTGTTCGTCTGTCCGTCTGGCTGATGAGTGTGTGGGTGCTCCGGAGTCAGTTCCCAGTTCCTTGACCCTGTCAGCGTAGCGCAGTGTGTTGAGGGAGTGTTCGCACGAGGATAGTGCCGGTGAGACCATGGCTATCATGCAGGTGCGTGACTTGTCTCCTATGAAGCTGTCACGTAACACTTGTGTTAACTTGGACACACGGAACGGTAGATGGTTGTTACCCTTCATACCTAACGCTCTGATACATTCCTTTAGTGCGAGCAATGATTTGTTTATTTCAGCGCTCTCCATGCCTGAAACAAACATATTACATGAATTATCAAGAGGATTATTCTAAAGGTCACGGAATCAACTAACATTAGATAAAATAAAAAAAAATTTAATTAACGATGAACAATATGCTATTTTGTAGAAGAAAAAGTGCCTATCTGAAGCACAGTAGTGAGAGTGAAAAAGTAAAAGATAATAAAACGCACGATTTTCGGAAAATGTTCCATCATTTTCCGAAAATCGTGCGTTTTTTTATTATCTTTTACTTTTTCTGATTTCATAATACATTTCAGCAGATCCGGAGGATCTGCTTTAATGGATTGGCCATTAAAGCAGATCCTTTGTACAGACATTTCTTGTCCAATATTCTTTACATAATGCTTTGTACTGTGTGCATCAAGGGAAATGCCCATTCTCCTTAGGGTCTGGGGCCACTCATGGACAGCAAATACTGACATATTTGTTATGCATTTCAAAATCTTAAATATATCAGATATCTGAAAAACATATTTAAAATGCCGCTATTACTTTAAATAAGTAGAAAAAAAAAAAACAGTTTTAGATTTAATAATGTGCCTGACACCAAGGAAAATCAAGTAGGTATTAATTTATTTTTATGCTTGTTTAGTAAAACATGGTAAGAAATGTGTTTTCATCATCTTTTATTTAATTAAACATATGGGATAAACATGAGAATAAAATAAGCAGTTTTTTATGACAAATATCTATATTTTCACCACTTTCATATATGATCAAAATATTACCCAGGATTGTCGTAGAAGGTGTTATGTTTGGTTCATATCTCACCTGTATACCTGAGCACTGTCATAATGTAGGCACAACAACCTACGGTGCGTGTCCCAACTATGCAATTAGAACAATATTGTTGGATAGCATTTCGGCCATTACAATTGTTTATTTATTTATTTATTTATTTTTATTAAAACATATACAAAATATACCTTCGGAGTAAATACATTAATAGTACATTACGATATTAGTGCGTAAAGATGGTTATAGCATGCGAGGCGGAATTTCAGCGTAATTGAGCCGAGCTTGTTATAACCAATACGCACGTATATCGTACGACGTTTTTTAACACATTTGCGAGAAAACAGAAGAAAAAAATGTTATATTTTGTTCAAAGTACAAAAAGAAAATTTGAGAAAAATGAATGAATTTACTTTCTGCCGTGGCTGCGTGAAAATGTTGGCAAAGACGCTAGAGCATGCAGCCAAGTTTTTAAATTACCGAATAAACGTGTTTTATTTTATTTTAAATAAACTCAATCTGTGATCTGTTCGAAATTTGAATAGCAACAGCGCGCTGCTCGAGTTGTGCTGCGGCGGTCAGTTCCATATTAAAAATGGCAAATAATACTGTTATGAAATTTGTATGGACTATAACTTAACTATTTGCTTTGATAACACACGCGTTTTTATGACCCACTTTACATATTTAAAACCGGTGGAATTACATCAACTTTACGAGCAAGGGTGTTAAAAACGTATATACGTTCAGTCAAACGTGTAAATCATAATCAAGTTCATATAACAAAGCCAGACCGTAATAAATCAGAAAATAATAGAAACACTGTATGCACAATCATGTACAAGTACCCTCACTTACGACAAGTGACTGTTTGACATCACATTTGTTATGAATTTGATTTACTTTTTTCTTTTAAAAATGTTTTTATCCACATTATTAATTACGAAAAGCATATTTTATGCATGCATAAAAATATTTTATAAAGATAGAATACTCAGGATAAAGTTTTAAGCACTAACAATATTTTGCTACGCGACTTTTGTAAGGATTTTCAAACAAAAATACTTTTTTTATACGAAGCATAAACTGTTTCAGTGGCTGGTGCTTAAATATACGTAAAATAATATGATTAAATAACAAAATGAATGTACTATATCTTTTCTTGCTAAAGTGGTGTTTATGGGTGACGTAAAGTTGGCTATGCCCTTTATAAATAAATAAATAAAGCATTATTATTATAACATTAGTCATATTATTATTATATCAATTGCTAGAATTATTTATAATAATTAAGAATAATATTAGGATTCTATGGACGCCGTGGACCGCTGGTTCGATTCCCGTACAAGACAAATATTTGTGTGATTAAGTGACCAGAGTACGTTGGTTATGTGGGTAACTTGAATGGTAATAATAAAATCATAATAAATATTCGTGGACATTTCCACACAACGTCCTCTGGTCCCAAGCTAAGCTTATATGCTTGTGTTATGGGAATCAGAATACAGATAGAATACATATACTACTTTTCTTTTGTAAATACATACTTATAATACATAGGAACACCCAGACGCAGTACAAATATTTGTATAACAATAAGAAAAATCACACAAATGATTGTCCCGAGCGGGAATCGAACCCGCGACCTCTTGATCGGCAGTCCGTTACATAAACCACTCAACCACGAGGCTCGTTGAGTAAGTATGTGTACTGTGATATTTCCAGTACAATATATATACGTACGCGTCTGCCTGTTAGCGGAGGATGTGTCAGCTCCACGCTCGTTCCCGGCGAGGTCTATGAGTGAGAACTTCCCGTGTACGCGGTGCATCCCGGGGGAACGAACTACTATCTGGAACACCGCGTGAGAACGAGAACTGTTCGAGTTCGCTGATGTCTGAAACATAACAAGTTAATTAAGCCTTTATTGCCAACATTATTTACATATAAAAAATATAAAATATGTGGTATCTTTTTTCTTTTTTTACATATTGTCGGCGTGTCCTTGAGACACGAAGGCCTCCTCCAGCTTTTTCCATTCGTCTCTATATTGTGTTGTTCTGTGCCATAGTGGTCAGCGGATCCGCAATTTTTCTCATATCATCAGACCAAAGTTTTATTTGTCTTCCTCGTTTTCTCTTTGTTTGGAATCTAGGGGTCCATATGGTGATATCCTTTGCGGGGCTATATGACGGGCTTCGTGGTGGAGTGGTTTATGTAATGGACTGCCGATCATGAGGTCTCGGGTTCGATTCCCGGTCAGGACAATCATTTGTGTGATATCCATAAATGTCATACAAATGTTTGTCCTGCGTCTGGGTGTTTACTATGTATTATAAGTATGTATTTACAAAAGAAAAGTAGTTTACGTATTATATCCGTATTCTGGTACCCATAACACAAGCATATAAGCTTAGCTTGGGACCAGAGGACGTTGTGTGAAATGTCCATGAATATTTATTTATATATTTATCCTTTGTCCATTTGTTGCAATTCTCCCGCATCATGTGGCTTACCCACCTCCATTTCAATCTTCTAGTTTTGCCACTATTTATAGTATACTAAAAATATTTCATTCAATAATCCCATGGGGAAAACGCGTGACAGTATGATGATAAAAATATTTGTACTTCTTTCCAGCGCATTACTATCCCAGTGTTGGGCACAGGCCTCCTCCACTTCGAAAGGTCTACTATATCGAGCTGATCAGATGTGTTGGCATAGAATTTAATTTCAAGTATGCCTCGCAAAAGTACGAACAAATCAACTTAATCATAGCAAGTAAATTGCATATTGGCTGAAGAAATACCTTACAAAAAAATTTACTATACCTGTCCGGAAGTCCTGGCAGCATTCCCACTCTGTATAAGTTTGAGAACTTCGTCCACATTGTCGACCACCTTCTCAGTGAGACCCACTATCTGTACTTGTTGTTTACCATCCTCTAACACACGCAACTTCGCCTTGTCCGATAGTAGATCAAACACCTGCAACATATAACATATTAGAAATACTATATTACCGGCTAACACTCACAGTTTTGGGATCGAAGATGTCGACCCAGCACGCCGGAAGGTCGCAGACGCCGCTGCGCTCTCGTCCTGAAGATGAGCATCGGATATGCTCGAAACCTGGGTCGACATCATCAATCCCAAAACTATTAACGCCCTTGTGACGTCATCAACAAAGAAAAAGTAGAGCTAACAAAATGTAATATTCTCATCTATACGTCACTATGACATCACCAACATGGCCGCCAGGCGCATTACCAATTTGTGTGGCTTATAGCCGGTAATATAGTATTTCTAATATGACTCAAACTCACGAAAATTTCAATACGAAAATAGACGTATATTTGTTTTAAATTTTGGCCCAACGTTTCGGGTGATGAATATGGGTAAACCCTGTAATAACTGATCGTTGAAGACACATTACAGCTCAGTCTCACCCGTGACCATGGTGACTGCAGTCTCCGAAATGTCGGGCCAAAATTTAAAACAAATATGCGCGTCTAAATCCGTTAAAAGTAGTTTCATTTTAAACAGATGAGTCGCGCAAGTGTTAAAAAATATTATATTTTATGTATGTACTGCTAGATATGATATTAACCCTATACGATTGAACAATATAAACATGCGAACAAACAAGCATCGCCTCTCATTCTTTCGCAAACAGTACAGTGTGGACGTGATTATATAGTTTCTGTAGCTCTGTTGTGGTAGCTCTCAAATACATCATATATTGGTGCACATTGCACTATCATGCCATCATCTTCTCACCTCTTTTTCGTTGTAAACATTAAATTAATTGAAAAAAAAAAGGAAGCAATGAAAAAAACATCCATGGAGTTTCTTGTCTGTTCTTCTCCATAGGATTCCTTTTTGAAACAGACGCCTAGCTTCTGACTTTTTAAAAGAGCATGTATCTTGCCCTACTTGAAATAAAAATCTTTGACTTTATATCGAATAATACTTTTGTAAAAGGTAATTTAAAATAATATCAATTTATTTTGTTAGTATTAACATAATTTTAATAATTTTGCATGATCATGAAACTCAATTTAGAAAATTAGTTATCAAAATGTTGGAACAACTTACCTTCCCAGAATATATCTCGAAGAAAGATGCGGACACAATAAGGTTGAGTGGTTTGTATTTAGGTGACTTGAGGTATGTGAAGACATCGCGAGCAGCCATCGCGTATATACCCTTCTTGCAGTCTTGTGTCTTACCCTGAAACAAATATATCATACAATTATTACTAAATAATTTAGCTCTAATGAGGCTGGCATGGGCACTTGAAGACTCAACGCTTCAAAAAAAAAACAAAAATATAATAAAAAAAAGCAAATGTTGGCCCAGGCATTCGAAGACACTATTGCTTTATAACTTGAAGTGCGAATTCTGCTTAGCAATAATTCGCAACTTTCACCGCTATTTAATACCAATGTGTGTAATTTTGAACAAGAGAACCTGGTTAAGCCTTAGTGACCGCGACTGCACCAAACTAGTCAGAGAGATTGGAGGTTCAAATCAACATCTAGCATCACCAAATCATCGAAGTATAACCAACTCTCACGTTTTATTGAAAAACCCTCCCACGAAATAAAATATGTTAGTGGTAAACAAATTTTTCGAAAATCGATATTTAAGATGGAAAATATTGCATAAAATTTTGAAGTCTGGACATACATTCTTAAAAAAATTCACATATTTCATACTGTTAGTATAATTGTACCTGAAAATCTCCGCCCATGGTATGTGTTTTCCCTGATCCGGTTTGTCCGTATGCAAAACAAGTGGCCATACCGCCCTCGAATATTGTCTGTACAAGGGGCTTCGCAGTGTATCTGGAACACAAATAAATATATTATATGATTTATATATTATTGCCTACGACTCCGCACGCATGGAGTTTAGCACATTTTCCTCGTTTTTTGTGAAAATTCTTATTATTTTTAATTGAAATCCAACTAAGGAAATCTGCACACAGATCACATCCTCTGTGAGAGATGAAAAACTCGACAATAAACCTTGTGCCAACACGCAGGGTCAGCACGACATAGTAGACTATAAGCCTGAGGAGGCCTGCGCCCAGCAGTGGGACGTGAATGGACTGGAGAGAGAGAAACATCGCGTTTTAATAACAGTTAATACTAAAACAAAATTATTATAGTGGAAAAAATGATAACCATGAGCGGGACTTGAACCCACGACCTCGCAATACCATTCCGTTGCTCTCCCAACTGAGCTATCATGATTCCGCATATGTTTACCAAATCTTCCACTGCATTCTTCTCAATGTGAGTTAAACATCGTGTGATGTTTTGTGTACAACGCCATCTATTGAGCGGTTTAAGATTTGGTAAACATATGCGGGAACCATGATAGCTCAGATGGGAGAGCAACGGAACGGTATTCCGAGGTCGTGGGTTCAAGTCCCGCCAGGGGCGTAGCGTGCCTTGGTGGGGCCCCGTATAAAAATTTGGATGGGGGCCTTTATGAAGGGTAGATTTCTCACAAAAGAAAAAAAATGTGTGCATAAAATTTCTGAAATAATAAAAAATTAGGAAAGTGTTTATTAATTTATGCTTACGCACGTCGGGGCCCCCCCTGGCCCAGGGGCCCCGTATAATTGATACGGCTGATACGGCGGTAGCTACGCCCCTGAGTCCCGCTCATGGTTATCATTTTTTCCACTATAATTATTTAGTAAAAGCATAGCAAATCAATTGCAAGAACTAATAAATGAATGTAGTTAATACTAACTTATAAACAATTTCATTAGTACACGAGTCATCAAAGGCGTAGTCAAATCTAAACTTCTGGTTCTCCAAGTACTTGGTTAGGTCCACCTTGTTCTTGGGCTCGTGGACTATCATCTGGTCTTTTGTTGGTACACTTATCACGTCCACCTGGAAATATATATTACATTATTAGTTATAACTGACTTTTATGAACAAGAAAGCAGGTTTGATTTTACGTAAGGCAGGCAGCATAAGATTAGGCAAGGGAATGAGAGGGTGGATCAGCTGGCAAAAAAACCACTACTTATGGTAATACATATTGCGCCTAGTCATTTTGAGCTTCTGTCGAAATATAAAGCTAAAATATATGAAGAATGGAAACAATATTTTAATGAAAGATCATTAACTAAAGGTATTTGGTACAGAACTTTACAATGCGAGCCACCTCACATTCCCTGGTTTGCCAACACTATTCTTAGTAGGAAATCTATTGTACTAGCTCATAAACTTTGAACTGGACACATTCCACTCAACAAATTTAAACACCTTGTGAGGAGAAGCGATAGTTCCTTGTGTACAGAATGTAACAAGTGCGATGATGTCCATCATTTGCTGGTGGAATGTGTCCGAACTCAAGGTCTAAGGGACAACAATTACAACAAGCATTTTAGATAGTCCTCTATCAGAGGCTGCCATTTTAGTGTATAAGTTAGTTCTTAAGAGTCTAGTTGACAGATAAGTATTGTGGTAATGGTCAGGGTACTATGGAGCTGACATAGTCTTGTTAGGACTAAAAGCGCCTTAACAAATAAAGAGGAAAAAAAACGACTAGGCACCCGCTAAGTGGACAGAAGGCCTTAAAAATGTATCAGGATGGGACTATGTCCAGGATTGAACTGCAATAGGCTGACGTGATCACGATGACCAAAACAAAGTTATGATAATAAAATAATCTGCATCTCTCAAATTTATTGCCATAACAGACGCCAAACCAATAATAATATTTTTTTAGAATATCTACATGTTGTTAAAGTTTCACCAATATATTGTTATAAATCTCACATAATATAATAGTTAAATTATAAAGTATTTACCTCTTTTTTATTAACTTCTTTTTTATTAAGCGGCCTCTTTCTAACACACACAGTAATTTGATGATCTTCTACTGGTTCGTTACCAACCAGCGGTCGGAACTCGATACTATTTTGATATTCTCTGATCATTGCTAGGAACTCCCAGTTAGGATTGCCTGGATCTAGATTCATTAGTGCTTCCTGAAATACAAAAAAATAAAATGTTATTTAACAGCCAAAGAAGAGAAGAAGATTTGCAAAACCGTGCATGGTAAATTAAAAATAATTAATATGAAACTGCAAACGACTACCACGATAGCTTAGTTGGAATAGCATTGAGACAGTTTTCTTATGATTGTAGACTCGACATTGAGTTTATATTTTTCTTAAATCAGTGCAAGCAGTTTCATTCCCAAAATATTGTCCCCTACAGGCTCAGGACTTGCGTTAAACTGAGAATAACCGGAATAAGAAACTCGGCGCTGATATTTTGCTTTTCGTCATTGAAATCTTATATTTCAATAATAATCTTCCTAACCAATGAAATGCAATGAACCTCCTCCAATTCAAGAAGGTATTTATTTGGTCTACTTATAGCGCTCCGATCAAACAGGTAAGTACAGGGATTTGTTTAGTTTTCCGTTTCTGTTACAACAAAAAATAATAAAGTTAGAACCTTACCTTCTCCTCCTTAAGTTCAGCCTGTCGTTGTCTCCTCTTCTCTCTGTTCTCCTTGAGTCGTTCCACTTCCTTGACCACGTTGGAGCGTCGACCTACTCCAGACGCCACCGCGTGCGGAACTGACACCGTGGAGGACACACCCGCCGGACGAGCACCAGCATTCACTCCGCCACCACCGCCGCTCACTGAGTATTGCTGGGAAACATACAAGATTAACTTATATTTTATTCGGTGGCATAGTTTGCGTTCAGCGTCAAACAGACCACGAACGCCGAAATACCAGCTGCTATTAGACATGCCGAACCACGGACGCATGGAGGGAGTTGTTGCACAGTTTTAACCATAGCGGTCACGGCAGGGATATCTTGCTTACTACTTTCAGGCCCCTTCTAGTCTGAAGGCTCTATGGATATCATTGATACGTTAGCTATACAACTGAGTTTAGGTATATTTTTAAATACTAGCAGACACCCATTAAATTCTGGCATAGTCCATATGCACCACTTCATCATCATGGCCGTAGCTCCTTTAATGAAAGGAACAGACGATCATTTTAGCTGTCTATTTGAAATATATTATGGGACGACGATATGTATCCAAATCCATAAGCCCAGAGTCTAAAATGTGTGATGCGAACAAAACCTCCTTAATGTTATACATCCTTCGCTGCAAGTGTGGTGCGTAAGGTGATTGCTGGGCTGACTGGACGACCGCAGCGGCGCCGCCAGGTGTGCCGCCAGAGCGAGACCGACCACCTGACTGAGGTGTCTGGAAGGGAAAGGAATAGGATAGGAAACGGGATGGGTACTTGGTTTTTAAGGATTAAGATTACGCTGTGGTGATGAAAGGAATTAGAAATATCGTTCGTGCTACTCTTTTTATTCCTTCTTTTTTTTCAAATGCTATCAATGACCAAAAAATCTGATACTAGCTGATTGGTTTCAAAACATGACTTTCTATGATGGGGTAGTGGTAGACATAGGGTGATAGTGGATGGAATTCATATGAGTAGCGGGGTAAAGTGAAGACGCAGCAAAGAAGCAGCACCAAGCGATATGCTACAGCCGCTCTACCTTATTAGTTTCTACAGGACTGTGTAAGTGCACGCTTTCGCCTTAAGCCGTTTCTGTGAAATATTACACCTAAAAGAACTGAAGAGTATGTCACCTGTTGTGTCATCCTATTGTTAGCTACAGGTGCCGGTTGTGGAGGCTGTGCGGGCGGTACATTCTCCACACCACGTCGGCCGGTCGTGTCACCACCATGTCCGTTGGTATAGGCCGCTCCACCACCGCCACCAGACGCTATCGTCAACCGCATCTGGTTCTGGTTGTTGCGGGTCACGCGCACTGGCGCTGGAAATAACATAAACCAAATGTTTTTATGTCAAGCAGGCCTGGATCGCATGCTCTTGTTCACAAATGTTTAACTCTCTGTAAAATTTAGAGCGTCACGTTTTATTATCTCACATATTTGACCAACAATCCTCCCAAAGCAAAGCCAAATCCATATTTATCAGACCTTACATAATAACACCCAAAATATCTATAGATATTTTGTTAACGGATCTTTAGCCCACACACCTCATATTTGGTAATAGAGTTAGGTAAATGACGACGGTATCTATTTATTATTCAATATTATTTTAGCTTATATGACTGTCAATGTACTAAATACTACCAAAACAACAAGTTCTAAATTTATTTTCAAACAAAGAGAAGATAAAACTTAATTATTTGTTCATACTTAATAAATTACAGTCTATGAATCATACTGATCGTGACGTAATGCCTAAATCTAAATGAGAGAACAAAAGGAAACTCCAAACATTTGCAAATGAGAAGTGTGCAAAAAGCGTAACAAAACGACAAGTATCAACACAAACTCGGTGCGATAGAAACAGCTGGGCCTTACGTGACGTCGTCTTTTGTTGATCCTCTATTGCGTCATTTGAAGAAGATTCATTATTTTCAAATGCTTCTGCCGCAGCTTTGGTTTCAGCCGAGTCTGCGACTTTTCGACGACATCGCAACCATGAGCAGCACATTTTTTTTTTGACAACACTATCTATCAGCAGTCTTTAATACATTGTTCTCTCATAAGTGTGCTCTCTCGATAGTTGGATTGTTCGCAATGAATTCAGTGTGCGTTGGCGCAAGGTAATCCTGTGCCTGCGCCGACACCCATATTAGGATCTCTTTCCGTATTCAAGGCAATGAACCGTGACGCATGCGAGGTACGCCAGTAAACGATTAAACTACATTTATCAATCTCCCTCTTTAATAAAATAGCCTATAGGCAATATTTAAATTAACTACGGAAACAGTTTTCAATTTATCTAGTAGGATATCAATATTTATTTATTATTTTTATTATTGGGGGATCTACATTACTACAAAAACTATTAAAAAGCCTTTTTTCTATTTCAATTATTAGGCCATACAATATTTGAAACTGCTTTCGAAAGTGGCAAATTCATACACGCACATTTATCTACCCAGGCATCCTTCAAAAATGAATGCTGAAAACTATTTTTATAAAACTGAACAGACTTCTACCAAGCAGCACACCATCAATTCTTTAATATTATTCATAAACAAACAAATATAAACAAATAAAGAAACCAAGCGGACCAGAGGCACATGTTAAACTGGCGATTGCTGTAAAACCCACATATCCATGTTCAATTACTCCTCTAAATCTATCTATACCATCGCCTCAAATTAGTTAATAATGACCGTCCCATATTGACAGCACATTGACCATTATTGCCCTCGCACCATGACTTTTGTTCAAAGTTCTAATAAAAAATGTACAATTTTATGACGTCATGAGCTTCGATGTGATCAATCAATAAGAAACACGAAGGGAACGTGAACTTGACAGTCTACGTGCAACCCGTATTATTATAACATGAGAAGCTTATATTTTAGGAATACTTATTAAAGTTTTTAACTTCCATTAATTGATATTAAAAATAATTACTCCCAGGACAGTATGGAAATCATAATTTGAAATCAAATTATTGCTAATTTTAATTCAACAACAGAATACGATACCTTTTACTCTTCGCGACATATTTGTATATGAATCGCAGGTAGTCGATGAGGAGAGGAACGGCACTTATATTCTCTACTCGGCACTGAATTACTTGATTCGATTTTGCGCAATATTCGTTATTATATTCGATTTGTTTTACAATGTTGATCTACACTTTTGTCAAACGTTTACATGTACTGACCCTATGATACTTTCGCCATAGGGTATCAGTCAGTGTTTGTCGCTCTGATTTCGATGTATTAAATTCAAACAAAGAGCCGAATTTTATCAAAAGATAATTCAAATTATTTTAATCTTATTAATCACAATTTCAAAGACCTATCTGAAGAACAACTTTATAATAACTACAAAAATACGGAAACTAACATCAGTAATACAATATGTAAAAAAATTTAAGTAGCTACCTTTTGCTAAAATGTAAGATGTTATGTATTTTATTAACTATTTATTTAACTTGGTAATTATAATTAGTAGATCTTTAAATACTTCGCGAAACAGCGTCATTCATACATTATGTTGCCTTCTACTTAATCAAAATTTTGCGAGTATGCCAGCTGTTATTTTAACAATACTGTCACCTAACAATATCTATGACGTCACCAGTACATACCTGTGGAGCCTAGTGCCTTCGCCAGAATATACAAAAAGAGAATGTATGAGTTGTCGCATAACAACGGTTCTCTTGACAACGGCTGAGAGCGCATTGATCAATTGAACTACGAGAATTGGATTACAGGTCGCTCGGGTTGATATCGAATAAATCGATGCACCGCAATAGGCCTGGTATCGAGTGTGTTACACATAAATATGAGAAATACAACATGTTAAAAGTTAATACATACATATAAAGAAACGGACTTTGAAATGATGACAAAATCCATCAAGTTGGAAATTGATAAAATATTTTTACCAAAAAATGAATTTAGTACTGTTATGCTAATGCTACATAGCCTAGAAGCCTGAACTAGCACAACTGCGAAATCATATCATCTTATAAAACCAACTAGATGCAACGTGTGAAAGTCACAGTAAAGCTAGGTAAATTGTTTTCGTGCTAAATACCAATAAAAACAGATAGCTTTCTTTTAGCGTAGTGCGTGTAAACACTAAATAATAACCGAATAATCACCAAACACATATTAAAAATAGAAAACTTTCGGTTAGTTTTCGATCTAATCTGCATTTACTAACTGCTAACTGCTGATGACACACATGTCGAAAGAGCTAAGCCGTCTGGGAGATTTCGTCAAAATCGTAACCTGTCCAAAACATGGAACTGCATTAACACGGGATTGACGCAAAATTTAATCAACAAACGAATAGGGAAACGTAGGTCACGTTTGAAGTGAAGACACTTTAAATAGGTCTAGAATACAGTATACATCACTGACACAACTTTTTACGCAATGGAATCATGAAGGTCCAATAAGCATTAGAGGTAGAGGTACTTAATAACCACGCGGCAATTGACCAAGTGCAACGAATCGCATCAAAGCAACAAGCATGATAAATTTTAGTTAAGCCCGAGGTCAGTCGCACGATCTTTGGGACCAAGCTACGAGTATTATATTCGCTACGATTATTTCATGGTCCCTTTTTAGATTCCTTTTAGCAAAAAAATTCATAATATCATCCTGCATAGCATGTTTAGTCGGATACTACAGGCTTATGGTTTAAACACCGGGTAATCTACCTTACTAGGCTTACAGTAAATATGTTGTTTAAATAAACACAATTATCATCAAAATTAAGACGTACTAGTATATAGCAGAAGACGATAAATACAGCCATATTAGAATATGACTCTGAAGATTAGAAATATACCTCAACAAAAATAATCGCGATAACGTGTGTACCATATTCAGTATTACGGTCGGTCTCGAAACCAGGGTTGAGTCTTGTAGCGTTTTTTGGAAAAGGGAAAAGAGCCTACAACAAACAATGGCTGAGAAAAGAATGGATAGATGAACCTGACGATTGATTTGCCATGAAAATCACAGATCATTTTATGCATAGTTGATAGAGAATTCGTTTTGGACTTTGAAACCGTGCTCATTCTTTGTCTCAAATTTAACGGAAATTTTTAAATTTAAAATGAAACGGTTTGTGAAGTGATACAGTGCAGGGTCGCGACATCTCTATATCTCGCGGGTCGTTACCCAGCTCCTACGCGTAACAGACAATGAATCACTGTGCTTTACCCTCCAGTTAATTTCATATGTTTTTACGCGTTTACATTGCGTGTAGGAGGTTGCAAACAATCTTGTTGATCAACGAACTTTGTTGACAGTAATGTTGATTTGCACATCTACTTAGGTAAATTCGTGCACTTGAATTGATCCTTCGGAAGAATATATTTTAGACGCTGAGTTCAAAAGACTTGAAATGTATGTTTACCACGAACAAGTTGTTGTAAAATATTTTATATTTTACAACAACTTGTTTAACAACTTGTCCTAGTTAAATATTTTAGAAGTAGATGTTATGAAAGAGAACTGAAAAATAACAACTTTTTTAACTAGCACCAGACTTTTTATGTTACCTTTAGATTTCAATCTTTGCATTAAGTATTTTAATAACCGCCTTTATCTACTTTCAAGAAAGCACAATTTACTTAAAATTATCAAATTACTTCCATCTGAGCTTCAAGAAAGGAGCAAAGTTTATGTAATTATAACTGTTCAAGTAACAAGATTAAAGTAATACAGACTTAGGAAGCACTTGAAATTTGATCAAACAGCCAAGAGTCCCCAACTTTTAATGAATACAAAAAGATAATGAAATTTAACAAGTTCACTGGCATTTTTACAAACAATTGCGAGTTATAAGACTAAATTCGCATTCTGAAACTTTAAGTTATAAAAGAAAAACAAAATACAAATAAAATGAAAAAAACAGAATTAGCTACGTATTAAACAAAATCGTTAGAACACAAAACATCATTAATTTTTTACAGAACTATTTTGTGGTTAATGGACGCTTATATACTATCACTCGAACATAGAAAATAATCAATTAAAGTACATCACTCAAATCGATTGACATGAAAAAACTTGATGCTATATTTATAGCGCAGTCTTTATCCTACAGAAGGTCGTTCAATAACCAAACTTAGTAATGTCAACAACTTCCACAGTTCACATAAATTATTTACAACTTTCCAAAAAGGGAAATACTTTTCCCATTGATGCCATTAGTATGCAGCGAATGCAACGCGGAATCAACTCAAGGGTTCTTCACAGGTCACAATAATACACAGCCTTAAAACAAGGTAATAGGGATTAGTATAGGACAAACACCACCGCAGACAAGGAGGTTAAACTTACGGCCTACGGTTGCCCGCCTCGCTTGAAGATTCTGCTGAGCGCATCGCTCGTACAACACTGGCATGTCGATGGCAAAAAATAAACAAAATTAGTCGAATTTCCACGTCAAGGTTGACAGCACTATTGTATGTAATCCATTTATCTGATTGGTTGAATTTTGAATTAGGAATACCGGTACCAGCCAGTGTTGTGGTACACGGCCGGCCGCGCACTGGCCGCGTGCTACGGTTTCAACCCACACTTATAGCAAACAACTAACGGAGTTACGTTGACCGCCCCATGTAAAATTTATACAACCCCGAATAAAACCGTACCTACGTCATGTATGTTGTTATTGTTATAATAGCTATGAAAAAAATTCCTCGTACACCAGTCGAGCCCCTCAATTATGTAGAAAGTAGTTTATTTTTTATTAATAGAACCTGATATTTGCAAAGGTCAGGTGTATTCAATACCAATAACTGCAGAATAACATTTAATGACAATAATTGTGACCTTTAACATAAGCTTTTCTCATGGCTCACTTGGTAATAGATATAGCACTTTCTTTTGTAGACAATCTCATACGAAAGCGTTCGGTTGTTGTATATCTGTGTGTTGCCAGTTGATTTTTCTTTTGACTGAGAAAAATCAACTGGCAACACACATATATACCATCAGGTTCATCCTTGCTGGCGTGGTTATTAGAATATTAAATTTTAAAGCAATTTTGCGAATATACGCTAAGAACTCTTCTACTATTTAAGATTCCAATTTTTTCCAAATGTCTAAATCTTATATACACTCGCGTAAGTAGTATTAATTAAATGCAATATCTACTTAACAGTGAAAATGCTTTCTACATAATAATATAAACAGTTACACATATTGAAATAGTTAAAAGCTTATCTAATATATAAAATTCACGTGTCACAGTGTTAGTTACCGTACTCCTCCGAAACGGCTTGACTGAATTTTATGAAATTTTACATGCATATTCAGTAGGTCTGAGAATCGGCCAACATCTATTTTTCAAACCTTTTTTTTTAGTATGGCAAAACAAAGTTTGCCGGGTCAGCTAGTAATTTATAAAAATACAAAACGGGTGAATGAGAATTAACTTGGACTAAAATATCATTATTTTTTCTAATATACTTCATTGTTGAGCATTTACCATCATAACAATAGCTAAATAGACAGTAAAGGACATTGCACTTGGCCATCGGTCACGATAACAATTCCCATGTGAGGAAGGAACCATGAATATATAATGAGACGCCACTAATTGTGGGAACAAAGGCACGGGCAATGCCGTCGTACAGCCACGTGAACAACGCGAGCCACCGCATTGTTATCATTAGGAAATTAATTGCAACACGTCAGTCCATAAAATGGATTTCCATAATTTATTCTGTCGATTCATTTGAATTTATTTATCAAGCATTGAATACCATTAACTTCCTGGAATAGGATCTTGTGGGATATTGCACCGTAAGAATGCAAGCGTAGAAGTCATTTAATTTATTATAGTAATCAGTGAACCCTGATTATTATAGCGATAAAATCTGCATTTACAAAACGTATTCAAAGTCGGTCAATAGCTTGTTACAATTACTGCGACCTTCAGCGGGTTCAATGTCAAGTGTAACGTTTCACAATGAAACTTTGCAAATGGGAGCTTCTGAATGCGTATCAATGGATTCATTACCATAATTACATAATGAGGGCTGAAAAATGTCCATGCCAACGCCCATCTGATTGTGGGAGCCACTATAGAAGTATAGGCATAACACCATTATGCACAAACAAACGCAGAATGTTTTCCTGATTTGTCTACTGCTAGGACTTTCTTGAAATATCCTCAGCATAAGGTTTAGCAGTGAGGCGATGCATACCGCGCATGAAGATAGTACCAACGCGAGACCTGTCTCATGGTCGATGGTAGTTTCAATAATTATAAATCAACAGTGTAATTAGACTGCAATGACTACAAGTGTTACAGATAATTAGGACATCCGGGGAGAACGTGCACGCTGCCAAGTAAATCTAGCGCAATCGATTGACGCAACCGGGAGTATTTGAATCGGCACGCGATTACCGGACTCATTAACAAAATGTTTGGCATTTCGTGATAGAAAGTAGCTGGTTAAATAAACTATTCACGTCAGATTCCTTATCAGAAGAGTTCCAAGGTTATGCTTTTTTACAAACTTGGAAATTAAATTTAAGAAGCACATGTAATAACCTGTGTTACGAGTATAAGCAGTTGCAATTATTGTCAATAAAACAAAGACAATGTCAAAAGTAAAAATAATTTCATTGCTACCTGGACAAGTTCACTTGTTGTCTATATTAGGACAGGCATTAAACAGCCACACAAACGTACTTTAAAGTAAGTTAAAATTTTACGTGTATGTATAGTCCGCGTTTATTTTATTAATATGGTTATAAAAAACGGCTCATAAGCAGGCGTTTCCCTGAATGGTAGTCACATAACAAACAATAGTTAAAGTTTGACACAATCAGTATAAATAAAATATACAATGCACATGACAGTTATCCATACGAAAAATATCAAACACACTGAAAGACAAATAAGAGCCGACACGCAATGACGTGTCAGTAGGAAAGTAAAAGATACATCTATTTTATTAAACATCGATATACACGTTCATAAAAATCGACGTTGAAACCAAAAACATCAACGTCACATGCTCCATAAACGCATATCAGAACATCATTGTATTTTTTCAAGAGCGACGTTGCATCCCTAATTTTCAGGAAACGTAACACAAATTCCCAACACAACGTCTCATGACACAATTATTTAACACAATATGTTCCAAGTGTGGCGTAGTCTACTTGTTATATCAACAATTGAGTCGATGGGACCGTTGACCTCAGCAGGCAGACACTATGACGACGATAATGCACAGCTAATCAAACCTGAACTATCTGTGCAAGGCCGTGCCAAGCGAATGCATGGCAGATCTGACTAGCCTTATTTTAGTTTAAGTTTCAAGCAACTATTGAATTTAGAAAGGCTGCGGAATGTAGCGTTTTCTGGTCAAATACTAAACGAAGAGAAGCTGAGGAATAGATAGATGGATGGTGACGAACTAAGAATATTTTCACATTTTCTCACAAAGGAGTAGAGTAAAAGTAAGAGTCGGTCAAATGACTTAAAATTAAATGGTATGTCACACGCCAGGTCCGCATAGTATAGTAGAACCAATAAAAATGTGTAATCAAACGTATATGGTTTGATGAGATGTGAGTAATAAAACTGCATAAAGCTAAAAATGAATTTCAAAACATCTTACAAATGCCAAAAGAGACCTGGCCTAGTGCTATCTCGATATATGAACTTAATAGTCTTGTAAACAGATTTATTAATCTTTAAAAATAAAGAGCATATTATTGCGCACAAATGACATCATAACTCGAATCCTTGTTTGGGTAAGTTAATAGAAGAAATGTTGTTACTCATTGCTATTGTGTATAATATGGTAGCATAATTTTATTGCTGTAATATGTTAGTGTCTTTGTCACCGCTGATACTTGGTATGCTAAAATTAGCCATTAGAAGCTTTATTTATTATGACGATGCCGCGATGTGTTAAACCTAAAATGTTCTCAAATATTTTCTTTGACAAAAAAAAATATCTGCGCAATTCCTGGAATGGATATTAAAATAAAAATGACGCCTAGTATAAAACCGATTAAATTTCAGTATGATTCATAGACATAGGTCTAAACTAAATTATCTAAAATTATCCAAATATGTTTTAGTCACAAAGTCTTATAAATTTTTAACATTAAATATCAAAACATATAACAAATGGGCAAGTTTACCTTTCGTCGCCACCGGTATGGATTGTCGCGTCATATCCTAAAACAGAAATATTATATTAATCACTGGGCACATAACTGCCTGTCACCGATTATTTCCGAAAATAAAAATAAAAAGCCGGTTAGAAATAAATAAAAGAATAAATACAAAAGTTCAACTAAATACAGCAAATATTTACAATTGAATACATGGCCCTCAATTCTATCAATCAACATTAGTTCTATGATAGATAAAGATTGCAAAAGTAAAGGTAGGTATAACATAGGTACTCGTAAGATAGAAAGAAATGCTATAAATCGTCGGCACCTGTTAGTATTAAAAACCTAAAACGACAAACATTGACAAACATAAGAGTAAATGCTTCATAACCGTATCCCTATTATTCTGGACTTATGGTCTTATTCATACTGACCTATCAGAGGTTTTCGATCGATTTGGGTGAATACAAGCCGCATTTCATGTTCGATTGACTGAGTTCTTCACACCATCTAGTTAAGTTAAAGGGAACGGCTGGCTATTATCGTTTATCAACAGACTCGTATTGTAAGTTAGCACGTGAAAAACTGACAGCTATTTCCTAATAACATAATTAGAGTATTTGCGACATACGGTATTATTATAACGTCACATAAAGCAAGATCTCAAAATTCCCACTGCTAAAAACATACTCTAAATCCCTGTAGACTGTAGATATTGTGAAATATCAATAGGTCTGTCTAGTACGAACGCTAAATTGATTAGGACTTTACCTAAAAGCACTTTATCGTAGATACCAGTACACGTCTACCTACATAAACTAAAACGTATCCAAGCTAATACGATACGATAATACTACGAACAAATTCTCCATCCTTTTATTTAAAGTGATGTTTATTTCCTTCGCGGAATGCAATATAAACCCACTTTGATATGATAGCTATCTTCCTTTATAACAATGAATAGTGCAGTTTTATATCCCTATTTCAATTTGAGGTTGCTGTCTCTTCGTATAAATAAATATAAATATTCAGGAAATTTCACACAACGTCCTCTGGTCCCAAAGTAAGCTATATTTCTATGCTTGTATTATGGGTACCAGATACGGATAGACTACATAAACTACTTTTTTTTAAAAAACTGATACTGTTAATAACTACATGGCAAATTTATTACCTAAAATAATTTATTAGCAAATTTGGAAAATTCGCCATTATTTTACCACTTTTATCGAATACGAAAAGGAGCTCCTTCCAAGCAATTAGTGTTTGAGCGATTAATCACAGTGGGGTGGCGATGAATGCCTTCGAAATAAAGTCGGGACCGTAATCTCTTCCACCAGACGACACAGACAATTTTCGCGTCGAAGGGAGCACTAAATTCTTCCCTTAATATCCCTATCTAAGTGAAAAATACGTCAACGGCGTTCAAAAGCAGGGGTTTCAATGTCTTTGCTAATACAGTAAGCTGTATACTAGAAAATAAAAATAATTCAAACGTAATAAAATTAAAAATATTATATTTTGGCCCTCATTTCATAGTAATATATGTAAATTATATGTAAATAAATATTATTAACAATATTACTAGAGCATATTTATCTGTATACAGATATTGTCAGATTTAGGAGTGATGTTGGTGCATAATTGTTTTGGTATTGTCCGTAAGATGCCAAACCAAAGAATAAATAAACCATTGTAAGAAAGGTCTAGTTGGATTAGTCTTCTCTTTAAGACAATTCCCCTTATAAAAAAGTAGTCGCTAAACTAATATAAGAGCAAAGTAAAAACAGTAAGAACCTATTTCCCTCGAATCGCCACTATATTACTAAAATAAGATATGGTCAAACCAGATAGGACAAGTTTTCTTTGTTGAGATCTTACCAACTCATAATCATAACGCAAACTTTTGTCTGTTTTGACACATAATGACACATTTATGACCTAAATTAAACTTATTGACATGATAATGCTAAATATCAATAATCCTACAAAGGCTTTCAACATACCTACATAAAAGTAAACGAAATTATGTCAAACACAAAATAAGGTCTACACAAAACGTATTTAATAAAGCTTGAACGTAAAACATTTTGCAATATTTAAAACATTAATATTGAGGACAATCATACAAAAACAAAAAAGCGATACCATTATACCTAAACAGGAGAATGCAATTGGTCATCTTAACATAACATAATTATCGGCGTAAGGAGAATTCCGTTAAAAACCGATAAGAGCCTCAGAGCGGCGTGGGAAGATGAATCATCCGCTGATGTCATTGATGTTGACTGTCATTGTAAACACCGATTAACTATCAACAACAGTACTAATTTCATGTTTTAGTGTGATCTGTCAATTTAGCCCATTAAAATTAAAAATATACCAGATTAAACATAATCTAAATGAGTGCAAACAAATGTACAGTACGTTAACTACATTAAGAAAAGTGTTTTTGTTATACAGAAACCTCTAAGTAACATCGGGTAACCATAACAAAAACTTTATCCATTTTTACAGTCAAATGAAACACCATAAATAAGCCGTTCGTGTGCAAATCATAGATCGTGGAGCAACGAAACTGTAAAGTGTGAAAATAAAAAAATAAAGTAGTAAATCAGCGTAAAGTCGTGCCGCTGATGCGTGCACGTCTATCTCCGGAGTGCGAATGATGCGTTTAATTAACGTGCGTGAACTATACCGATCGTGAGTTGCGCACGGGCAGCGTGTGTCCAGAGTCGCCAGCAACCTCACCCTCGGCGCTCTCCCGTAGAAAACCGCCGTCATCCGACGATGAGCCCGATGGGTCCTTTGTAGCCATGTCAAACAATCACGTGCCAATGATACATACATGACAAAACACGGTGCAACACTTACTTCAAGTTCCACAGCTTCGTACTCAGTTAAACGTATCGTCACAAACGTGCGTCCCTATTGGACTACTTCAAGTTGTAAGTGAAACTGATATGATAGTACGACTAAGTGTGGAAAATCGATGCGGCCGGTGTCCGTCCGGCATGCGTCAAGCGTACCTATACAAGTCGGAAGGTCACCTATCAATCGTCGTGGGATCGAACGCAGGCCATCACTAATCAACAGCCGGTGTAGACGTATCCGTACACATCGATATTATCCAGAACTAATTATTAATCTACATCACGTTTACCTTTGCTTAAATATGTGTCGTATCGTAGTAACAGAGCGGCGTGCTTTTGAATCCGTGTTACCTTAGCTACGGTGCAATTTATGACTGATTTTTCAACAATAAATTTTAATTTCGTAAAAAGCTTGAAGCTTTTTTTCGAACTCGGCATGATCATTTAACTACTAAACTAAGGGAACAATAAAGTGATCGTATTTAGTATAAAATGTTAACTTTATAACTGAAAAATCAGACATTAAATAAATAAAATATTCGTCAAGCGATGATCGTTACAGTGCGAGGTATAAATAATCACCTGCCAACTGATGATAAGTGGGAACATATCTACATTATCCTCAATGAATACGCGACTCCCGTGCTATGCATCCGTATAAGTTCTACACATCAAGATTGTCCACTGCACAATTTTGTTTAAGAGTTTGCTATATAAATATATCGGCAACCATGATGAATGTTCTGTATAATAGGCGTATCAGTATCATGGGCAGTACACACATTCACTTGACGCGAATATGTAGGGGCTACTGTGTATTCGGCCTCTATTAGCAACTGTACCTTACAACCCAAACAATGAGAGTGATCGCGGCTTGGTACGAGATTCGGACGCCTTTACTAATCGATAAAAGTAACTAAAGCATTTCATCGCTCAACCTAATATTAATCGATTTGAGCCAAATAAACTAAGCGTAAGCCAACAAATGGCGACTGCAAGCTTTCTGAAATAATTAGGTCAATTTAAAATATCTAGTAACGAAAATTTTAAAGGTCTGCTCACACTAAAATTTACTGAACAAAGACACATTTCTGCATGTGTAGAATTGCATCCAACATCACCAAGAATATGGCTGTATTGAATTATCTCTAGGAGATTCTTGCCCAAAAGAAGTTTAGAAACTACCTACATAATGTCGAAATTATACAATAAAGAAGTGTCACATTAATACAATTTATTCCAATTTATTTATTTATGTTGTCACTCATTTTAGGATTTCTTCGTATTTTTCACACATTATCCTATCAAACACATATATGAAATCTGTAATTACATCCAAGAAACCATATCAATATAATAAATATTAGAAGTCGTCATGAAAAATGGTCATATAAACATGGAATATATGTATGAAATGCTTAAATGGCACCTAGAAGATCTAACATCATAATATATAATAATATATGGTATCATAATATATTTATAGATGGGATATAACATCGCAATAAACAAAGTATGAGCAGACCTTTACAATAAGTGAATTGCAAGCAAATTTGTATCAAGTTAGCGCATCAAAACTAAACTGTACCGTAATGAAAGCAAGGCTAGCTGAGCTGCATTACCTACATGTTTATTCATATGCCTATTAATAATAATTACAAAACGCTCGTGATGCAACTTACCAACGATTAGTAAACGCGTTATGGTAATGAACGCATGGTGTATTTATAATATTACAGGGGTAAAGACGTTCAATCTCGATATTAACTATATTTAGATACTAGCTGTTGCCCGCGACTCCGTACACGTGGAATTTAGACATTTTTTCCCGTTTTTCCAACATTCTTCATTACTGCTTTGCTCCTATTGGCCGTAGCGTAATGTTATATAGCCTATACCCTTCCGCGATAAATGTGCTATTAAACACTGAAAGAATTTTTCTAATCGAACCAGTGGTTCCTGATATTAGCGCGTTCAAACAAACAAACAAACTCTTCAGCTTTATAACATTAGTATGGATTTTATTTTCATAGCATAATAAAACAAGTCATCTCTTACCAGTGATATACTTGTTTTAAAGTCTATAACAATAACGTTTGTACTGGCGTAAAACTACTATGTCACTTGAATTGAGAATACCTTAAGTTGTTAGTTTAGTACCTGAGAAGTGACCAGTATCGGGTATAATATTATTAGCAGTAAGTTTGTGTGAAAAATTGAACATATAATATTTAAAACAGAGCGTAATATTAAATGTTTTACTTTACTTTGTCTATTTATTGTTCTAAACAAATAGCGGATGTTGTTACTTTCACTGGTTGTTAGAGGACTACTGCAACTATAATGAGAACTGCTTTCTATTACGGTTATTAATTAGGTAACAATTGAGATTCAGTATTCAATATTATAATCAAACTATAATTACTTTTATTTTTTCATACTAGTTATGTAAATAAAACACATCTGAAAAAAAAAATGTTTAGGTACATTTAATTAGATAACGTAATAGACAGATTGATCCCCCCTGTTTTATGTTTACTTATCTTGACATTAGTTAGATAAATGTAATAACTTTTCAATCTAGATTGAACGTCCAATCTACAAGTGGACTAAATGTAGAGCGCTAATATTATACACGCAGTAGAAAAGTATCGATCACGCTTGACGAATATCATTTAAAATGTAAGGAACCAGGCGCGCATATTTTAGTAAAAGATTAAAACCTACCCTGGCTAATTTGTTAGGCATAGATTGTAGATGTGATGTGTGGTGCCTCGGTCCTTCAGCGAGTTCAGGGTTGAGGGCAAGGATGGCGTCGATCTCCACCTCCTTGCCCTTGGTCTCGCCTCGCTCGTACCATTCTACTGTCACCGACCTCGTCTCCGCATTGACACCAGAGACGACTGCTGTGTGGATTCGGCCTGGAAATAAATATGTTCTCATTATAGTTTTAGCCCAATACATTACTTATTGTGATTTGAACCTAATTAGGACAATGGTTTATTAGTAGATGTTTATACCACACTAGTTAGCACGCATTAATAATTCAATTTAGATTATTGTTTTTAAAGAATTAGAAAAACATAAAATGTAGAATGATCGAACATCATAATAACATTTAAATTTTCAAATTGCATTGAAAAATTTTCTTTGCCCAAGAACCAAAACTTTCAATTCATTTAAAGTTAAATATTCTGATCCATTGATATTATTACAGATGTAGTTAATAAACAAATGGGCAACCCTACACAGTATCGGATCACAGACATAATAGATAAGTAAACAGTTGGGTATCGGTTTAATGAAACACTCAACATACACAAATACGTATATTAAACAACACGTGTATTCTAGTGGGAGGGAGCCACGAACGTCTACGTCTATGGGGGGGATGACTAGACGCATTAAACAATGTGTTAGCGTAGGTGTCAGGGTTGCCATTTGTACAAAATTTCTTTTAGATTTTTGATTTTTCGATGTTATAGCAAATTGAAACATTGATTCTCTGTATTTCCGTGTGATAGTTAATCAATACACTAACTCAGGGCTGTCCAAACTATACACCTTCGCGGGCTAATTAAATTTCATACAAAAGCTGGAGGGCCAGAAAAATATTTTCAGTTGTCAAGTAAATATAATACAGGGTAATTTTGTCTTTCTATGTTTATTGATTTTTCGTTAATTTATCTTTAACAATAGTATCGTAGTCTTTAAAATGCGTGTCGTGGGCCGCATGAAAACAAGCCTTTGTTTGGACAGCCCTGCACTAACTCATCGAGGTAGTCAGGATTTAAATTCTGTTACTATACAAATATACAGTAGTCTTAGGTAAAATTTTTCAAATCTGGCGAGCACCTAAAACACCCCCTGACAAAGCCAGAACTTCGTTACAAGTTGTGCCAGAAGTAGATAATCAAATAGCTGACTATTAGGACTACGCCTCGTGGCGGATGAGTGGGGAAAAAAATATTATATTGGTGTTTGATGACCTACTATATTTCGGTTAAGTGGACAGGTATAGAAGAAGCCATGTTTAATATTCGGCAACGCGAGTAAAGAAGTGTGCAATGCTCTATTGTCCTTGGAAGGGTGCGAATAAAACGTGATAGTAACAAATATGGCAATGTTATAAAAGAATAAGTTACCTTTGGTAGGTTTAGTGGCGTAATAAAATCGACTTGTACAAGGGAGGTCTGCGCTTTAAAATCAGGATCCGGGAAATGTGCTATTGTAATTATTCAATTGGATATTAACACAACCTTTTCACGCCATCTATTGTTAAAACGTCGAAGCCATGTAGTGTCGCGTGGATCACCTTGGTGTCGCTACATAAGTACAATAATTCATACAGTTGACTGTAATCAAATGCACGTTATGTGAATGTATGCACTAATCGATACCCATATTGTTTTGCCGGAGTCATGTAAAAACATCGATTTTAAACCATAAAGGGCTTCGAGTGAAAGCGCAAAACTTACAGGTCGGTGTCCTTGCTCAAAATTACTATTGATTTTGAGATTATTGTCATCTTTGAACTGTCGTTTTGTTGTATAATTTATTTATTTTAAAATTTTTCCACCCGCATTGTTTCAATGGTTTTAATTAAGATATTCTTGGATAGTTACTCTACAAAGTTAGATAAACACTGAAATCCAATCGAAATTCGCACCATTTTTAAAAAGCCGAATTATATTAGAACTTGCTTTTGCATCATGCACCTGAAATCCTTTGAATTGATTTAATTTATACAACTTTTTTTTTTATGAAGTATCTGGATTTTGAGAACCAAATCATCATATTAATTACAATCTAGCCTACAACGGCTAATAAGTAATTTTAAACTAACTTAAATTGCTAAATAGAATATGACTAAGAATGTGTCCATTAACACTTTTCTTACCGTCTCTATTAAGGCGAAGACACTTCGTTCATGTGTTTAAAACTAGCACTTATTGCACTATTAGCACTATCACTATTAAAAAACTAGTTCAAACGGTTTTGTTCTTTGAAGTCTTCTCACTAGACCCGTATTATCAAGGAGCTGTATTGCCTCAACATTTACGTGATGATGAAGTCGATTGTGATGAGCTTCAACAAACTTTTTAATTATAATTGCGACCTTGTCAACATTTAAATCCCTATGGATGTCATCATTTCGCACATACCAGGGTGCGTTTATTATGCCTCTTAAAACTTTGTTCTGGAATCTTTGAATAATTAGTACATTGCTTGGTTTGGTACAGCCCCAAAGCTGGATACCATAAGTCCACACTGGCATAAGGACTTGTTTGTACAGTAATAATTTATTCGGTACTGACAACAAAGAATCCTTTCCGAGAAGCCAGTACATACTTTTATAGCGTATTTATACAACTAAACAAAAGTATTACAAAGCTCTGTAATAAAACTAAAAAGCTCTTTAATAATTTAATGCTAACGAATTTCTATAACTAACATCAATATACACGACGGATATAACACGGTTAAGCTGAATAGACTTCCTATGTCAGGGTTTAACAAAGAACTAAATAGACTATCGATAGATAAATATATTAGAGCCAGTCAGGTCAAATAAAATTGGGACGAGCATGACACTTGATACATTTATGAACCAGTTTATCATAACTCATCATCATAACATCACGCCTTTTTTACCATGGGGGTAGACAGAGACTATAGAGCGCCATCTGCTACGATCCAAACATACTTCCTTGACTTCATCGACACTCGTACATCTGGTCATACATACCCGACGGTTGTAAGTGCTACGCACTTGCCCCTACTTTTATAGCTATTCCATTTATAATTCTTTTTTTCGCGTTAATTAAATCTACATTAATAGGATATTGTAACCAATAGGAAACTTAACCAATAGGAAAAGTCTGTAGACGGTAATGTTACGTGTGCTTCCTATGTAGCCTGAGGCACTTGGGTTCAAATAAAATATACAAACAAAACAAATAATGGTTTAAATACTTAAAAAACAGGATTAGAAAAGCCATCAAAAAGTCTCCTGATTCTACTAAATCCAAACATCAGTCATGTAGGGTTCATAATAAGTTTGAAAATTGTCAGGTTAATCCGACGCTTTGGAAGTGAAAGTCACGTTCAAAGGTCCGAAACAATTTGTCAAAATTGCTTTGTTCAATACATCTTCAGATAAAAGCAATATGATCTTACAATAAATGAGCTATATAAATAAACTGATTACGTAATAGGTAAACAAGTATTTATTTACAAGAAAGCCACTGTGATGTAAGGCTGACATGAATGGGGTCAAGGCCACTGACCTACGTCAACGTGGCAGCACCGTACACTACGTTCTATTTCAACAATCCAGTTAACTGTTTCAATTATAGTTCTCTAACTACATTATTAAATACGCAATCGTCCGAGAGGCGGGATCCAATAGCTGACGTAGCACAGTGATTAAAACTTATGTTAACCGGAAGGTCTTGGTGTTAATTTTGGACAGGAACAATACCGATACAAGATAGTTAATAACTTGGATAACATTCGCAGAAATTATGAAAATAATAAGTTACATGAATATTAGTGCTGCCGTTTTGAACTCCCTCTTTTTTATCGAGGGCTTTATCAGATTTTATAATATTAACGCTAGTTGAATCACAAGACGTTTGGTATCGAACACACTATCGTTGGCATGGTTACGGCTCGACGAGTCCACGGAAAGTGGAACAAAATGCCGAAATAAAAGCGAGCAAAAAACCACCGTAATCGTAAATATGTTTCGCTATACGTGGGTCCGTCACGCCTTTAACGAACGGCTATAGACTTTATTTCACTGTTAAAGTTACATTTATCTATACTTTTATTGATATTTTTACATTATTTACAGTTAAATAAGTACCTACATGACAACTTGGATTACCACGTAGGTGTTGCTAGACTTAGTTTTTAGGGTTCCGTACCCAAAGGGTAAAAACGGGACCCTATTACTGAGACTTCGCTGTCCGTCCGTCCGTCCGTCTGTCACCAGGCTGTATCTCAAGAACGGTGATAGCTAGAGAGTTGAAATTTTCACAGATGATGTATTTCTATTGCCGCTATAACAACAAATACTAAAAATAAAATAAAATAAATATTTAAGGGGGGCTCCCATACAACAAACATGATTTTTTTACCGTTTCTTGCTCGATACTAATAACGTTGCCTTATGTTGCATAGATAATGGTACGGAACCCTTCGTGCGCGAGTCCGACTCGCACTTGGCCAATTTTTTTTATCTAATGGAATAGTATTAGTGTAACTACACTGCTAAATAAATTATTTCACAAGCAGCACATATTATCTGCATATAATTAATTACCTAGTTCATAAGAAACACAAGCGAGACAAATAAATTTCAAAATTCACCAAGCCAATTAAATATACTTCGCAAATAACTCAGTCAAACTTAATTTAAAAGGAGCCAACAAAATAAGCGGAATAAGTTGTCGTATTATGCAAATATACAAACTTGGCCATATTATGAACAGTCATTCGCGAACTTGTTACAAAATACTAGGCATATTTGGAGGGCGCCTTGCAAAAATTGGCCCGAATTAACTTTTATATATAACGAGTGGGAAGATGATTTGCCTAACTTCAAAGGAATTAAAGATCAAACAGGTTACTGAAAGCTTAATTGCATTCGTTGAAAACAGCATATGAAACTATAACCCAAAATATGAAAGCAGTACCTACGTCTTTGTGTATTCCTAATATGGATCAAAAGAATCGTTTACATCTTCACGGTTACCTTACATTTTTTCGGCTTTTATTCCGGTGTTTCTTTGAGATTAATGCGTATTTCACTCTCCATTAATAGGTAGATTATTAGTTGCTTCAAGTCTTAAAAATGTTAGATATAAATTGAAATAAGAGTTTAACTATTTCAAATTTTTCGTTAGGTACATGATTCAGCAAATTGTTCAGGTTACATAAAATTTTTCGTATGGAATAAAAAAAATACAGCCTTTATTTCATTTATTTCATTGTTTATTCAATTGTATGATACACATACATAAATTGTATAGTCAGGTGTTAAATCACTTTAAAAACTAGTATATGATACGAATCGCATGAGACATGTCGTATGAAAGCCACGCCTAATTAATAAACATCTATTGTTTCCCTGCCTTTGTGCATTAACAAGGCATAATGTTTATCGTATATGATCTGAAGTAGAAAGTGTTGACTAACATTCATAATATTCTCTTTATTTGCCTGACGGGCTTAGTGGCGTAGTGGTTCATGTGCTGGACTGCCGTTCACAAGGTCGCGGGTTCGATTCCCGCTTGGGACAATCATTTGTGTGACATTCATAAATGTCATACAAATGTTTACGTACTACGTCTGGGTGTTTTCTATGTATTAAAAGTATGTGTTTACAAAAGAAAAGAAGTTTATGTATTATATCCGTATTCTGGTACCCATAACACAAGCATAATAAGCTTAGCTTAGGACCAGAGGACATTGTGTGAAATATCCATGAATATTTATTATTATTTTATTATTTATTTAGGTGAATAAGAACACAATAACAAAGTTTCTTTACAATAATATAGACATTAAGATAGGACGGTGTTAGTGGACACACTCTTAAAAAAATCTATTTAGCAATTTAAGTTAGATTAAAATTACTAAATAGCCTTAGCAGGCTAGATTGTAACATTGTAGACAAATAAATAAAATTATAACAATAAAAAAAAATTGTTGAACAGGTATTATTCACCAAAAGTAGAAGACATATACACCTATACGAATTCACCCCTTGCCGGTTCATGGTCAAGCTCAGGGCACACACCATGGCCCGGTTACGGTGAGGAGAAAAGTTAATAAAAAAAAAACACCTATAGGAATTCCTTCAAAATTGGTCCAGCCGAGCGAGCAAAAAAAAATACAGTATATCATTGCCCTGCCCTTATATTTGACACTAATAGAACGGCGCGTGTTATCTCATTTATATCAATCAAAGTACGCATAGATATAACAGACAGCCCGTATAAAGTTGCGATTTTTGTGCCCGGAAATTCTATTGTTACCAACAACCTTCAAATTATGTTTTTTATTTAGATATTATAATTAACTTAACAATTTAAAAATATTAAAAATATTATATCATGCTCACTGAAGGAATACATGATGATTTTAAACAACTTAGAACAACCTAAAATAGAAACGACTACACTTTACCTCGGTAACCTAACAGTCTAAAGAAAAAATATTTATGGAAAAATGATGCGTATTTAACTACATGAATGATTATTAAGTCAAAATTCAATAATCTACCGACATAAACACGTTGAACTATAAACAGATTCACCGTTGTCCAGTAGCATTAGTTATTATTCACTTACTAAATCATTATTTTAAGTCCGCCTTTAGACACATTGTATTATGCAATAAGATTGAAAATAAATAAATAAAAATAAAACCCAAAAACCTTTAATGTTCTATTTAATAAATATTAGTTGACATAACCATGGACCTACTTGGAACGATCATCCTCGATTCGATATCAGCGAAATTTTCTCTTGCTGAGGAGTACCCTGGGACGTACGTACTCTAAAAACTAGGAGTGTTGAAACATCCAGTAGTTACTGACAAAATATTGTAATTGCTTACTTTCAACTTAACATAATATGGAACGTGGCATAACTACATATATCATCATACCAGCAACTGTATCAATACAACTGTGTAAGGATTCTTGCAAATAAATGATTGGTGTTAACAATAAGGTGTTATTGACTTCAGAGCTGATTATTATTTTGCACAAAATTTATCGATACGGCAACCTGGCAATGAGCGGGCAAATTTGGCTTTACTTATGAGTTTAAAGAAAATGGGGTATTGCAGTAATAAAACATTTTCATATTCTAAAGAGTGTTGAATAATCATCTATAGAACGCTAATCAGTCTCAGAATTAGGTTTTTTTTTCAACATTCTGAATGTTGTCATCGACTTCACATCATTATTTTTTATTAGTCATAGCACTTCACTGAAATTGGAAACAAATTGGGCAATAAAAGGAAGCAAAATTGAATGAATTGCAACCACGGCGAGGACGTTCGAAAAGGACAGACTGATATCATGTCATGTCCTTTAAAAGGGTCAAGCATTTACAAAGTGCATGTATGTATTTTAAATGAAATTTAGATCGTAGCAAATGGTGGCCCATATTCTCTGTCTACCATAATGGGAAAAATGCACAAAATTGTGTAATGCAACAACGATGTTCGTGTTGTGTGGTCTTAGATGGGATATAATTTAATTCATGTCTAGTTATCATATCATAAACAATCTTGCCGTAAACCAATAGGGCAATTATCTCAACAGAATAATTGACATAGTGGTGTTACTTATCTATGTATTAAAAGCCATTTAAACTTTAATTAGTGTAAGTAGATCAGCGGGCTGTAAAATTATGGAAAAAAGCAATAAACGTCGAGTGTAGGTATAGTAACGCTCCTTGTATAGTACAACATAACGTTACTCGGTGACGTAAGGATTAGTAACATACCAATCTTAATTTGTGACAAACTACGACGATAACAGAATTGGTATACCTATTAGATAATTAAATAACGACAAAAGTAATCTTATTTAATCTAAGTGACTTCTATATTAGTCACTTAGATTAAATAAGATTAATTCTGTAATGGTAGAGGTTTAGTGTACATGTTTTTCTTATTATTTTGAATCCCACAGGATAAGACCATTACTACAGAAGATCTGTATTTAATTTATCAAAACTCAACGATTCTCACTCATATTAATTAATGCTATAATTAGTTATTAAGGATATAAGGAAGGATATGGCGAGAAATTATTGGTAACTAAGCGATCACACATCGGATTAAACTTGAACAAAGTAACTAACGGCTAACGGTATGTTAACGGTGATCGAAGATCAACGTTCGATCCTTAAATAAGACGATAGTGTCACCGTGTGAACTGTAGAATATGTGGCTTAATGCCAACTATGTATAGAGATAAAGCAGGCAGGTAAACATACAGAATAGTTATTCCAGTATCCCATGAACAATAATTAGGTAACTATTTGCTATTTTTGTGGACGATAAGCAACCGAATAAAATGCACTGATATCTACTCGGCTCATAAGAACCTGAGATAAGATTCACATGCCTAGAAACAAATACATACATCAAGGAGGTGTGCAAGCAAACATACTACATAGATATTAGAATTATACAAAAATATTAATTGAAATCACTCGAAAAGCTTAGTTGGGGCTTGTTATTCCCACGAAATTGCAGAACGGAAAGATGTAATTAAGGGAGGCGCTAATTAGCCCGTAATTAAGGCCAGGGAGAAACAAGGAAGGTTGTTAATGAACAATTTAATTTTATTAAATGGCATTTTGTTTACACTGCTTAGATATTTTGGCACAGCGTGTATGAATGTGACCAGAAAAATAAGATGCTCTGTATTTGTTTTTATTTTGAAAAGAACGTTGGTCAGTAATGATTTCGTTCGACAGTGGGCAGTGTCATTGACCTCTTAACACATCGCTTTCAAGCTAATTATAAAACGGGTAGGTTTCCTTATGAGAACACTTTCGTCTCAGTTTCTATGCGGAGCTCGTAAAACATTCAGATTTAGATTCGAGACCAGGAATAGTCCCGGAATAAATACTTTGTGTAATACTAAGTGATTAGTTATTAACATGCGAGTTCAGTAACATGCCACAAGTTAATTTTAAAAACATTAAAATCATGATCAAACTGTGATCTCCAGAATGACAACGTCTATTTTTAACCAAATAACTTCTTTTCTACAAACTTATAAATGGTAGCATGTTGTATAATTAGAAATTAACTTTAAATTAGACCATCACATCATTAAGAAAACAATAAAAAATAGTGTTACAGTAATTATAGTACAAAATTACTGTTCTAAACACGATGGAATAGGTGAAACTGCACTATTCAAGCAACGAGATAGTCGGCACGGTGTTACAATTCTAACCTATAATTACATGACAGAAAGTGGTAAAGAAACTATCTTGGAAGTGCTGGCAACATCACGCTTCCCACGGTCAAGTTCGCAAACAGAAAACAACAGCATTTATTAACTCGGAGTTGCAATCATTCATTTAAAGACTCCTTAGGTTTTTACCCAGATAGATAGATCTACAATTTAAATTTTTTTAGATGTTGCGCCGACCCCAAACATTTGGGAAAATAGACAGAGAATGATGATGATGATGATGAGATAGATCTAGAATTTTGAAATAATTAGACTTCAAATCAAGCTTTTAAAGGAATCCAATCATGTAAATCGGTGTTGCGACAGAGACGAATTCGCAGGTAACAGCCTGCAATTACATTAAAATCTGCGTCTTTGTCAACAGCGATCTTAAATGGATCCTGATCGATCTTTAAAAATGTTTACTATAACTCAAGACAAAGCAAAGTTATTATAAGTATTTTAATAAGATTTAAGATAGTCCTTTTAAAGAAGAATAATTATCTATTACCAATGAAGAATAATAGCCAACAACAATTTCGCTAACAAGCGCTGACAATCAAAACAAACGAGAAGTATACACGAGACTGCGGCACTAAGGTCAAAGATCTCCCGAGACAGGAGGCAGTTAGCTTTATAAGGTCATCGTTAAAACGACTCCTTAGGGATTACATCAATGGAGCTTTCTTCGCATTGCCGAGCTGAAACAGTATAACGGTTGTGTTGTGACGAACATGTACTAATAGACAGAAATAAATTGATAGATAATTGGAAACTAATATTATGTAATTCAGTAAGGGTTTTAGTTCCGAAAGTTGTAGAATAAATATCTCTTTTCTTTACATTTCATTTCTCATTTTGCATTGTCAGCTTATTCAAATTCAAATTGAATCATTTGGCCGTCTTTGAATTGCTCCAACTAAAAATGGAATGTTTCGAAAAGACTTAAATAAAATTTCCCATAGAATAACGATAAACCCATCAAACACCTGATAGAGAATACGAATGATACCAAAGTTACGACAAACATTTCATCCTAAACTTATAATAAAATTCTCATATCATATAGACCAGAAACTAACATCAAAGGTGACCTCTGAATTGACAGCGCGTCAGCCTCCAAGTAAAAGTGCGCTCTCAGTGAAGATGTACCTACCACTTTTATAATTTCGCGACTCGACCATGGCCCACATATTGTACATCATCAACAGGCAAGCACATTAGGGTTAACAACTATGTTTTATAATGAAAACGAGCATAAAATGCAATTACATACTTTCAATAATAAAACACAACAATGTTACTTGTGTTATTATTACGAGTGCGTGGGTGTGTAATTGTGTATCTGTATACAAATGCTCATTAGCTTATTCTTTTACCTTTTCAAATTAATAAATTCTGCACTAAAATCGCGCCAAACTGAACTGACACAAAAATGCTAGAGAAACAAAAAAAGTAAAGGAACTTTATACGAATAGTTTTCCTTTGGATTATACAAAGGTAACATAATCACACCACAAAGCTAAATCGATTTTGTTCCTACAAATACCAAAAGTTCAAAGACCCTTGGCTAGTGAGACTGCAATATGATCCGCCTCTCGAAGACTCGAAGGGCGAGTGCATCTGAATCAATGCATAGATCATACAATGTAGTTTAAGACAGATTTCTCACGATTGAACAGGCTAATGAGTAATTAAATAGAGCATTACGGATATTAAATTACAAATCCATATTTAATTGGGATAAGATGATATACAGGCCACTAATAAACGGAGGGCCAAAAAGAAAATGTGACAATGATCGAGAATTTGGTAAGATAAATTGATGTGTGGATTGACCACTTGGTATGTATGGGCATAAATATGAATATATAAGAGTGAATTCGTTATCTAAGAAAACAATTAAGAGCAATATGTAACCGATATAATTGCGTTGCGACAATTACACTCGTTAATTATATCTTATGTAAGTTCGATCGACGGGATACAAGGGATTATTATGCGTTTTCTTGTTGTTATTAATAATGCAACAGCCACTCAATACTTGTAACATTTTTATTCTGGAACATAATGTACAAATAATTTTATAGGCAATAAGAAAATTTTATAATAAAGGTGAATTTGTTAAAATCTAATCCTTATTAGAGCACACACAAGATTTCTAAATAAATTACAATGATATTACGTAACATTATGTTAGTCATAACTTTCAAAATACACATATGCGTCAAATTAAAATTATCTAATAACAATTAGTTATTATGCGAAATTAGAAAAAAAAAACTTTTACTGACAAATAATTAAAAAATTATACATGTTATAAGTAAAATATTGTTTAAATAATTTGCTAAACTAGTCCAAAAAATAAAAAACCCGCTTGAAAAATCCTGAATATTAATTTACATTACTCCATACCATAGTCATTGGTCCATAATATGAGTGCAAAATTTTTGATCAATCCTACTACTACAAATGGGTGTTCACAGATTCTGTTACATAGATTAATACATTACCCAGCTAATAAAATCGTGTTAAGAATAATGCCTCATAAAAAATTAATACACAAACGAAATAGGCTGCATGTATAAAACACTAAATATAATGTAGACACATTAAACTTAAAATTCCTTAATACGAATCATAATAAAGTTGTTTTTAGCCGAAGGTCGAACACAACTAGCAACTGGCTCAACACTCCATAAATTATAGATTAAAATCTCTTCTTGGGCATTGCAGTTAAATAGTATGTTACCTTGTATATTAATAATGTATGCGATATGAAGATATTATTTAGAAAGATGATATGTAATAAGCATCGTCCTCATCTCCTGCCCTTATCCCATTATTTGGGGTCGGCGCAACATGTCTTTCACACACATGATATGTAATAAGCATATGTTAAAAAATAAATCATTACACAGCGTCCTCTGGTCCCAAGCTAAGTTTATAGGCTTTAGTTATGTGTACCAGAACACGGATACACTACTTATTTACTTTTGTTTTTTAAATACATACTTATAATACATAGAAGACACGCAGACGCAGTACAAATATTTGTATGACAATTATAAATATCACACAAATGATTGTGATTTTTCCCAGGGCTGGGCAGAAGTCTCAAGCCTCCATCAGAGTTACTGGACGTCTTTGAAGTGACTTATAGCATACTGAATTGATTTAATTACGTTTTAATTGACCTTACTCTACTAATGTAATACAAATAATATTCATAAATAGAAAGAAAACCAGTTTTGATAAATTTACATAAAAGAAAAGTATTTTAATCTGCATTTGTTGACCATGACACAGAAGAAAGATAATGCATTATACAAATAAACGCATCTATACATATGTAGATAATAATTAAAAGATAACAGAAAGACGCACATAGATGTGAAAAGATAAACGGCGATAATGAAATGTGAAATGTAGAGGCTAGGTCGTGTGCATTGTAAATTTATAGATATTCATACAAATATGGAAATACTTCCTACATAATGTAATAATATGAAAAATAATGACAAAATTATGGGTAAACGAGGAACGGCTAGTTTTTAGTGACTACGAAATAATGAAAATTGTTGTTTTTGACATCGGTGAAAAGTTCGGTTTGTAGAAAATAACAAATATAGCTGTAAGCCACCTTTTCTTCATTCATTTTCCCATGCAATAACCGTCTTACTATTGATCACATACCACCTCCTACGTATCGGGAGGTCTCATGGTAATCAGACCTTCTGGGTTTGGGTTTAGTATTCATACAAAACATATTATTATCTGCTTAAAATATTATGAACGGAAAATCATATTTCAGTAGTACAGAATAAAAAAATATAAAATTACCTAAGGTAATTGACCGCATATCTTGCAATAGATCAATCGCAAACATTTTTGCTCAATTTTCATTATGTACGCTTTCTTACAATCGTGCCGTGATCGAGTTATTTCTCTATCGATAATTAATGTATCTTGATCTTTGCTCAAAGAAAATAGTCATGTTTCTTGATATTCTATGTGGCCTGATTATGGAAACCACGGCGATAAGTCAGTTCAATAAAAAAACCACAAGTCATTAGCGCTGTGAATGCCGAACTGGTCAATCCTTATTATGAAACGGCATAGTAAGATAATAGTTATAAATATAACTACTAGAATTTACGGATAAATAAAATTCAGATTCAGTGTTGTGGCTTTAATTCAAATCCTAAAAGCTTTTAACGTTGAAAGTAAATAGTATGTACTATGTATAAGTAGGTAAATCATATTATGCTTATGATTATGGTATTATGGAAATATAAATATTAATAGTAAGACACAACAAGAGGCCGCTCGATGACATCAGTAGACGGTACCAGTAGATCGCCCACACGCCACCCACATCCAGAGAGCCTTGCAAAACCCTCCACTCACAAGACCACAACGCACCAGAGAAGGCGCGACCACTTACATAATGAAAAGTAATAAGGCGTTCGATATCCACTACGATATATAAATCTCACATCACAGTAATTTGAAATTCAAAACATCAAAATGAAAGATTCTATTGCTGCTTCCCATCAGATAAAATGAGATGAAATACAAACATTTTTATATTAAAAAAAAATAATTGTAAGCTAAGAGAAGCTAAGCAAAGAAAATTTGGGTCTTGGAATCTTGATAAGAACTTCTGGATAGTTCTTAGTATATTTCGTAAATCTTTAGGTGATCCAAGATTTTTTCTTTTGAACAAAGAATTAATTAGTATGTAGTTAAGTACCTTATTTGCAAAAAAAGGGCAGAGGTTTAAAGCTGCGCAGACAAAGGTTTGTCAACTTTGTCCGCGTAACTAAAAACCTGAGCACGAATAATTATCGTTACGTCATTAACTAGTGCAATATCAAGCAAAATATAATTAAACGTTGCTCCAGGGCAAAGCTAGATTTTATGCAAATTAAGCAAATATTAATAGCAAGCTGCACAGTAGACAGGTAATCAATAAACTGAATAATGGCCAGTTATTAAGAAATATTAAACACACAATACAGATTGTTATATCAGTTGTTAACTTATTATTACACACATGGGTATGTAATGAAATAAACAATCACGGTCATTCTATTTTATCAAGGTCATTTTATTTTATCCCGATCCCAACAACGTAGTTTTTATGCAATGAACTAATAATTGTCTCCCTCCTCAATCTTAAAACAATAAACATACACACATCGAAAACTCATTAGAATAAGTAAAAGCGCGACATCGACAATTATACCGGGTACTTTACAATGATTCCGCTACAATTTCGCACACACATGACAAACAATATTAAAAAACGTTATAGTTAGATATATTTATACGTCAAATTTTTCAAGAACAATAACTACTGTCAAGACATATATAATAATTGCTAATAAATGCACGAACAGTGAACAAATAAAGGTCGCTAACAAGTAAAAAATTGATGATTCAACGCCAATAAATACAATGACAGATGACAGAACGCACAAAACGATAATTGGTCCTGTAAACGACTTCAGTCAATTGAGGATAACGACTTGAGTCAATGAACTGAAGTGTGGTGTATCGTCACGTGTGCTAGGATAAACTAATATTAGATCTAGATTGAAAGTGCTTCCTGCTAAACTCACGGAAGACGGTATCAATCTAGAATATATAAAATTTTATAGGTTATTTTATTTATTAACTAACTACTACCAAGTGTGTTTAGAACGTAGCAGATAGCGCTCTATAGTCTCTGCCTACCACTTAGGCATGACGGTGTGTGATGTGTGTTTGAGTGTGTGTCTGTGTGAGCAACAAAATCCAGACATAATTTTAGCCGTTTTTTACTATGCCTAGGCGCTCCATTTGGTGAGCTATTTTCGATAGTACGTTGACTTTCAAAATCAAGATTCAATGTGTTTATAGATGACCGATATAATCAGTAAAATGAAAGCAATTCTCACTATACAATCGAAGTTATTACCATAACATAGCGCGAAAATTTGGCAGTTCCAAGTTAACGTACGTAACTATTAGAGTATTCTCAAAAACTTGAATAAAGTTTTACCGTTTTATTCATAATGACTTATCGGAGGTTTAAACGGAGATTTTATCGGAGTTTTAAACGGAGATTTTATCGCAGAGATAATAAACGTTTTAGCGTAAAAATACTAACAAGTTTTGACAATTTTCGCGAATCGATTTAAGCGAACTTTTAAACCTCCGATAAGTCATTATAAATAAAACCATTAAGAGTTAACTATTAGTAACCTGAGATGTGAGTAATTATTGCAAGTAAACCGGTTTGCGTTAGAATTAAAGAAATGCCATTTGTATATCGTCATATTATATCACAGTCATGATGAACGATCTACCGTCACCAACCTTGACGAAATTATTGGCATTAGTTACATGTGAACGTTTACTCGAATCATGTCAATTTAAATTCGACCGTTATATCTCAATGAAAACCTACAAAATATGATTTTTAGAATGAAACTTCCTTCCCGATCTTCCTTCACTCTATCTCGAATTTACAAGAATGACTATTTATTTTTCAAGCGTAATGAGATGAATTAAGAATCTTACCATGATTCCATAAAAATATTAAAAATCTTCTGAGCAATAAGTACAAAAGTAGTAAGATTCCAAAACTATGAACCATATTGACAAACCAGTAGACAAGCACTGCTCTTCAATGGCCACCAAATAATCATTTGGTAGGAACGTGGGCGTAGAAGGTTACTCTCAAAGAGGCCAACGATTGCTTGGACGTAAACATTATTTAGATAATAAAACTATTCACTACACAACACTAATTAGTTCCTGGTTTTGAGGGTACCGCATAATAAATCTGATCTATGATACACATAGAAAACAAATATTGATTTTTAAATGACAATAAGCGTGAATTACAAGCTCTTTTAAAATATAATAAACAAGAAACTGTATATATAGAGGTATAACATGATAAATATTCGCATGATTTATTAGACAGTAATATTGGCTATTGTAGTTATTGAGTATAATATGTTTACAATTGCAAACAAATTGTTCCTCTCGCTAAGGGCACAAAAGAAAAAAGATATATGTATTTCAAATAGAGCTAAAAGTTGAAAGTAACAGGCTAACAATAAGCAAACTACTACAAATCTAATAAAATAAGAGATCCAACCACAAAACCGCTCAACGTGTTCAATAACACTCGCCTATTATGACAACATTTAGAGAAAGTTACGAAAGAATGAATAATTTCCTTTTGTTCACTTCTGATAAGTTATAAATATTTCATATAGAAGCAAAACCGGCGTCAATTGCGTACAAGCCAAGTATCGATTAAATCAAAATCTGCTAAAGAAAAAGCTTAGAAAAAATTACTAACAGTTTACAGATACCCTTACCACAAACTGACACTGTCAAAGTTACAAAGTTTATATTATGTAAATATTGAAATTTCATATCAGCAACGTTACTTACATTATTGGTTCTGACATGAAAGAAAGAAAGAAAGAACCTAACATTCTTTATCCTAAAATCTACAGAAAGCGTAGTTATTGAGCGTAGGTATACCAATATAGCCTTTTTATTAACAATAACCAATCAACGCACTGGTGTTTCAGTTTCAATAAACTTAGGTACCTATGTACTCGTGTATTCAATACACTAGCTTTTTCTAGTTTCGTTCTATTAACCTAAAATAGATACCCACTTGTCCTAAATAACCTCGCCTACGGCACGATTAGTTATCGATTACAAGCTTGTAAGCTGTCGTGCTTTTTAACTCTACGTTACCACTATCGGGGTTTTTAAGGCTGCCGTATATGTATATCTAAAGTGTCCTCAATAAATATTAGTTAATTAAGGACGTTTCAGATAATATGACACAAAGATATTATGCTCAACGATGTGATTTTCCTTCATCAGCCATCAACCGCAAAGGTAGGCTGAAAGAAATTCTCCATGATGTGACTATCTAAAAAACGCATATATAAAAAAATGTCCCTAGATAACAAAATAGCCTTATACTACTATTTGTCGCTTTAATCAAGCCTTACCTATGGTATTATCCATTAATCATGTGAAACTAATCGACAATAAACTAAAATGGCAATCATTTTTAGGGTTCCGTACCCAAAGGGTAAAAACGGGACCCTATTACTGAGACTTCGCTGTCCGTCCGTCCGTCCGTCTGTCACCAGGCTGTATCTCAAGAACGGTGATAGCTAGAGAGTTGAAATTTTCACAGATGATGTATTTCTATTGCCGCTATAACAACAAATACTAAAAATAAAATAAATATTAAAGGGGGGCTCCCATATAACAAACCTTGATTTTTTACCGTTTCTTGCTCTCATACAACAAACGTGATTAATTAAGTATTGTGTGTGTTGTTTGCTCATTTATTAATAACGTGCCTTATGTTGCATAGATAATGGTACGGAACCCTTCGTGCGCGAGTCCGACTCGCACTTGACCAATTTTTTAAACTAAAAGCATAACAAGTCAATTGCAAAAAATAATTAATTTAATGTATTAATCGACAATATCTAAATATTCCAAGTTTCTCGATTAATGTAGGCCTATCCATTATCATTTCAGTGTAGTTTACTATTAATGATTTACATGTCCTTAAGAAACAATTGAGAGAAAACCCCGTACAGAAAGCTTTCGTTTTAAACGCTAGGTATTTGAGCTTCCATTTTGCATGCACGGGTAACAAACTTCGATACCACTTTGATAACGTTAACGGAAAAAATATCTGGCTCTCTAATCAACATTGTAGGCCAATAGGACATAGCGCCTAAGGCATCACGAAACTAACTCCAATCAATAAAATACTCCATCGATAGCAACTTCACCCACACATACGTCTAATGACATCAGATGTAAAATCGAAAGCGATATTTAGTTTATTCTTGAAACAATACTACATTCATTAGATTGAAACGCTCTTTCAATTAATTGCTTCATTCAAATAGCAACGTCCCTCTATATTTTTAACCGCCATGGCAGAAACATTTTTTTAGAAAATCAAAGCTGCACTCGTAACACAGAACAAAAATATGAAATACAATCTTGGTATCATTAAAACGAGAAAATATGACCATGAAATCCCAGATTTTTGGAAACTTACAAGCATAATACAGTTATAAATTTTTTTCAGATCAACTTCTCAGGATTTCACTTTGCGGAGTAATAAGTTATGGCAAGAATACATATTATAAAGTTTAGACGAAGTGATGGCCACTCTGACATTCATGACCTAAATTGTATCAAAGATTATTTATATTTCTAATCTTTATTTCTTTGTCACACAAAGTAAAGGCCAAACACGCGACATTTTCACTAGAACGGAATGTCCGGATTACGGCTCATTCACACATGAGCCAATTTTTATTTATGAGGCTCACTATTTTATTCTAGAGCTGTGTATGTTCACACATTTACGAATCTTAATAGGGAGTAACTACTAAATTTGTGGATAGGGTTATAATATTTATGTTAAAAGCTTTATTAACACTTAATATTTTATTAAACTATCCCAAGTGACTCGGAGTAGTCGGAGTAAGGAAATGTGCCTCATGTACTCCTTGCCCACGATTACTATCAGACCAAAAAATAAAGAAACAGTATAACAAAACGAGCAGTTTTATAAAATGCAGGTTTTAACTAATCCATCCTTTGCAAGATTTATTAATCGAAACTGTAGAAAGTTTTTAAAGCAACTCTAAGACATAAAAATATATTATTCAGTTCAATGCCCGACTGACAGAACACTACTAATACAAACATGAATGTACCTAATTAGTTTTACGCCTTTTACTATCATCCGTGTTTATTTTTAAAGCGTTATTTTTCTTTCCGCCTTCGCAAGTCATTTTATATCGCCAATAAGATAACGTGGCACACAACACATAGGCTATATCAAATAACTAATTTACAAACGGTTCAATTTTTTTTACTGGCGCTGTGCTTTAGGATTTACAGTTTTTAGGGTTCCGTACCCAAAGGGTAAAAACGGGACCCTATTACTGAGACTTCGCTGTCCGTCCGTCCGTCTGTCACCAGGCTGTATCTCAAGAACGGTGATAGCTAGAGAGTTGAAATTTTCACAGATGATGTATTTCTATTGCCGCTATAACAACAAATACTAAAAATAAAATAAAATAAATATTTAAGGGGGGCTCCCATACAACAAACATGATTTTTTTACCGTTTCTTGCTCGATACTAATAACGTTGCCTTATGTTGCATAGATAATGGTACGGAACCCTTCGTGCGCGAGTCCGACTCGCACTTGACCAATTTTTTTTACATGGGGAATACATACACACACTTCTCTTGACTGGTTGCGGGAAAAACCATCAGGCTTCGTGTGGGACACCCGGTTTGAAGAGACCCGGACTACGGTCCAAGCCCCACGGTGTTCCTTATCGCCCCTACCGAGCCGTAGTATAGTGTCTTCAGCTAACCATAACCTGGCTCAGGAGTTAAGGTTGTGTTCCATGGAATTCTCACATTCAATTCCCTGGTCGGGCAGAAACAGATTTTGTATAAAATTTGCATAACGCATGTTATTTATTATATATCTACTGAATTACGATTACTGAATAATTCAGCTATACAGATGTAAAATACGTAAGCCACTATGAAATATTATTTGCCAAGTTGGCTTTATAGTAAACTGAACCGAGTTGCTACACTGCAGTTTAGGACGTTAAACTATTAGATTAACTCCCACGTTAACCGAATAATAATCACAGATATTGCATTCAGAGCCAATGTCTCAACTCCTGTATGATTGTTTGCTTTATAAAACAAAATATTCAACAGTACCACATCCACTAGTTAAGTCACCAAATTGGTTTTTAGCTTTTTTCCTATTGTATTTGACTTATTAGTAAATAAACATGTAGTAAATGACAAAATATTACATTTTCCAATCAGAATTTATTAACACAAAACTATAGACCACAATCTGTATCTAAACATTTTAGCGATGAAGACACGTCTATTTTTAGTGTCGATAAAGTATGAAGATCATAACGTTGCTCTCAAAACTACGTACAAGTTCAAATACATTAAAATATCAATCAGTATTCAAAAAAACACAGTCGGTACTGTTACGAGCGTGTTTCTTATGTCGGTCACAGTCGTCGGCACAGCTCCACTCTGCGAGGGAAGCCGTTCTACAGTGAGTCACCGCTTGTTTTGTGCCACGCGTACCATGCGAATAGACCTCGCTACTTATTTTGTTATTTCTTGAACATAACACCTTCATAACAATCGTACAGCCTAAAAATAGTGTGAATTTATTGGTCGATTTTCAGCACATATCAATCAGTAACACTATGCACTACTGTATTGCTTAGGTGGTTTGATGAGAGACGATTAACGAAAGGCATATACACGGCGGAGGTAAGTGGAAATGCTGGGAGAGGACGCCCGAGAAAAATATACTCCGATGTCATCGCCGAGATACTCCAAACGAAGCAAGTGCGTAGCACTTACAACCGTCGAGCATGTATGACCAGCTGATGTATAGGTGTGGATGAAGCCAAGGAAGTATGTTTGGATCGTAGCAGATGGCGCTCTATAGTCTCTGCCTACCTCCATGGTAAAAAGGCGTGATGTTATGATGATGATGATATAGAGATAAAGTTGATTTAGGGTAATTTGTCCTATATCAAGATTTGTATTTCCCACTTCTAAAAATGTTTAAAACAACAGCTGTTTTCGGGTTATCGGAGAACATTCGCAACCTTGCCCTTATTCTTCATTGCTGCTTTAAGAACTCTCATTTTATGTAATGGTCTTCTGCGTTATACATTATTGTATGAATATGTAGTTAGGTAGATACTATACCAAAAAGCATAATGAGGTTCACGAGAGGTCTCCAAAAATTTTTCATTAGTTATACATACATATATGTAGTTGTTTATAAGTTAGTTAATCTGTGAATTAGCCTTGTATTAAAATGTGGTGAAAAAAAGTACAATAAGGAAGCGTCTCTACATGAACACAGTATTCAAATGATCGCTAGCTATTAAAACCGCAACACTAACTAGTTGGTATTGTTTCCTCAAATAATAATTTCAGAGAAACGACGCGATTAGACATAATAGTACCGATTAACAGAAACTCCAAAAATTCAACTAACTTGTTATATTCAGAGATGCACCTTGGTTTATATTGCCGTAAAACCCCAAGCATGGCCTCTCTCTCTCTCCAGCCCATTGAGGGCCCACTGTGCGCACTAGCCTAATAGTAGCAGGTCTACTATGCCGCACTGACCGGGCGAATTGGATGCGTGCAGGATGATATCTGTCTAACATGCCTTAAATGAGTTTTACAGCACCCTAGGAAGGAAATGGGGCGGTGAAATTTGTATCCGTCACCACACGGAGCCCGGTCGAGCAAGACGGAAGAAAGGTGAACCACGAAAATCAAAAGCTAAATATGAAAAAAAAGTTTAAAGATTTCTCTATCATGGCAACAGTATAGGATGTAATGAAGTGTCACTTCCCATAGTACGGTATTGTATAACGCAACTTAAACTAACAATTTACAATCATAGAGACTTCATGTTAGAACACAGATGTCCAAAATTTACATTTAAGAGCCTACATTAATATTTTAGCACTTGTAATAGGGCGTGGCCTACGACGCTTCTCTCTCTCTTCGGTCGGTCTCGGTAGTTATCGGTACTTTCACGGCGGACGAACGCGATTGGCTGTTTGCTCGCGCGTTACTTGGCTAGAACTTTCATTCATATCCGCTTGGCCGAATGGTTAAGAGCGCCGATTTATCTAAACAGACGATCCGGAGTTCGATCCCAAGTGTAATGTTAACATTTTTGTAATTTTTTATATCTTTTAATGTTTTTTTGAAATTTTGTATAATCTTTTGATTTTTGATAATCTTTTGACATTTTTAAATTCTTTGGTACTTATGTTTATTATTTTGGTTTTATTAACTAAAGCTTTTTAAATTCATTAAACACCGACAAAAGACACTTCTTGTACCTATATAAAACCTAATATAATTGTTATAACGTGTGAATAACAAACCTACTAACTTCATACACAGAAGTCCATCAGATATAAACATATTTATAAAGATACTAGCTGACCCGGCAAACATTATTTTGCCATACAAATATCGGTTTGAAAAATAGATAGTAGCCGATTCTCAGACTTATTGAATACGCATAAAAATAACTGTGACACGAAATTTTATTTAGAGATGAAAACGATATCTTTATCTTTACTTATTAAAAAACAAAGTCGTAATTTTTGTATGTATCTCCCTATGTGAGCTTATATCTTCAAAATTACGCAACGGATCTTGATGTGGTTTTTTTAACAGATGGAATGGTTCAAGAGGATGGCTTTTTTGCATAATTGGTTGAGGTTTGTTGTATATTGGATGAGATATGATTAAATATACTGAGAATTTCGGACGAGCGCGAGCTTTATATGAAAACGCTGCCTTATCCATGTGAGATACAACTAAGTAATGTATAAAGGAATTGTGTATTACCTATAGTTCTTCAAAAAAGTCCGGGATATGTCTATCTTTTAAGGAAAACCCGCTGTACCCATAATAATGGCAAAAAAAATATCTAATTCAATATGGTGTTTTCAAAAGCTATTTATGTGTATATAGTAATATTTTTTATCAAATTATATACCTTAGTTAGCTTACACGCTTAATAGAGATTATAACTGCTGTTTACAGCATGCAATTTAAATGAATATCCTAAGAGATATGACGAAAAAAGAATTACGCGCGACAAAATAAAATACTAAACTGTTGGCCGAGCAACGGGAACGTTTTCTCGGTCTTCTATCCATACTCTAATGTAAGGATGTTTGTTGTTCTTTCACGTAAAGACTACTGGATAGATTTTCATGAAACTTTCCTAAAATCCACGCGTACGGAGTCGCGGGCAACAGCTAGTTCTATATAAAATAGTTACTTCAGCAGATTCAGTAAACGTTGTACATGGCTCAATTATATGTATACACTAGCTGTTCCGGCAAACGTTGTTTTGCCATATGAAAAAAAAAATTGGTCAAGTGCGAGTCGGACTCGCGCACGAAGGGTTCCGTACCATTATCTATGCAACATAAGGCAACGTTATTAGTATCGAGCAAGAAACGGTAAAAAAATCATGTTTGTTGTATGGGAGCCCCCCTTAAATATTTATTTTATTTTATTTTTAGTATTTGTTGTTATAGCGGCAATAGAAATACATCATCTGTGAAAATTTCAACTCTCTAGCTATCACCGTTCTTGAGATACTGGGTGCGGAACCCTAAAAATCATGTTTGTTGTATGGGAGCCCCCCTTAAATATTTATTTTATTTTATTTTTAGTATTTGTTGTTATAGCGGCAATAGAAATACATCATCTGTGAAAATTTCAACTCTCTAGCTATCACCGTTCTTGAGATACTGGGTGCGGAACCCTAAAAATCATGTTTGTTGTATGGGAGCCCCCCTTAAATATTTATTTTATTTTATTTTTAGTATTTGTTGTTATAGCGGCAATAGAAATACATCATCTGTGAAAATTTCAACTCTCTAGCTATCACCGTTCTTGAGATACAGCCTGGTGACAGACGGACGGACGGACGGACGGACGGACGGACGGACGGACGGACGGACGGACAGCGAAGTCTCAGTAATAGGGTCCCGTTTTTACCCTTTGGGTACGGAACCCTAAAAAGGTTTGAAAATAGATGTTGGCCGATTCTCAGACCTACTGAATATGCATGTAAAATTTCATAAAAATCGGTCTAGCCGTTTCGGAGGAGTACGGTAACTAACAATGTGACACGTGAATTTTATACGAGTATATTAGATTTTATTTAAAAGATATACCCATACTTTGTACCCAAACGATACTATTTTTTTACGGATTTGTTTTACATTTAAAATTATAAATTTGTAAAACTTAAATCGCGCAGTTGCATTGGTAGCGATTATGACATAAATGCAGCGGCGTGCACAGGAATTTAACTCAGGGTAGGCGGTGCTGTACTCAGTCACAAAACCTTTTTCTTTTATAGATTTTTAGCATAGCCACGCGACGGATCTCTAAGTCGGAAACCATGCCAACAGAACAAATTTAAATCTGAATATCCCGAATCAGTCCACACTGTACTAGAATTACTAAACAATAACTACGTAGGTACATACATAGGTACATGTACGTATGTACATACGTTTCATAACTTTTAACATGAAATTTTCGAGTTACAATACCTTTTTGCTGGCTTAGTTGTCGTAACGAGTTACGACAACTAAGCCAATGAATGACATTTGTGAGAACTTGTTATTTTTAATTTTTAACAAACACACACTATCAACACACATTTCACAATCAAATAACATTTTAAAATCAACAAACGAAAATCCATACAATTATTAAATTATAGAAACTCAATATTAAACAGTTCAATGAATCACTTGAAAAAATAAAATGGCCTCCATCGAACCAAAATATTTCTGCTATTTAAATACATACGTGATTTATTAGACTTCCGACTATTATATTTATTCGGATTATAAGTAACGAACGAACATTGCCGAATACTTGCGGTAACATCCGATCGCCAAAGCAGGCCGCAGGATTTACAGTGCAAATCGTCTTGGATATGCAAGCCTGTGTGCGTTTGCGAACTGTGCACGGACACCAAAATTTCTACACACATATGAACTCATGGCAGGCAGGCGGCGTCGAGCTTGCTACGCTAATATTATTCCTTCGCCAAACGCCTGGCAAAAAGCAATTTGCAAGCACATATTGGTGCTATTTATGAATTATTAGGCGTTTTTAAGTTATAATATTTTGTTTAATTAATAGTAAATAAATGAATAAAGTCATCTAAAACATACGAACGTTTTATTAAAATATCTGTGAATGGCAAGTAAAGTAATGCTTTTCTGCCTTAATGGAGCGCACGCCCATGCATAAATGTACTAGCTGGTTAGCTACTACTACTACTACTAGCCCCGCGGTGTTACCCGCGCTAAAAAGGATAAAAAATCTGTACGTTTTTTATCATCCCACGGGAACACTGCATTCTTTTGGGATAAAAAGTAGTCTATAACTTATTCTTATGTATGCATAAGCTACATTATTGTAAAGTTTCATTAGAATCTATTCAGTAGTTTCTTGCGTGAAAGAGTAAAAAGCATCATAACATCTTCGCAAATTTTCATATTTATAATATTACTATCTATACTAATATTATAAAGCTGAAGAGTCTGTTTGTTTGTAGATTACGCGCAGGTACCACTGGTCCGATATGAAAAATTCTTTCAGTGTTGGATAGTATTAGATAGTGTTGGATAGTAGACTATATAAATAAATAATTATTCACGGACATTTCACACAACGTCCACTGGTCCCAAGCTAAGCTTATATGCTTGAGTTCTAGGTACCAGAATGCGGATATACTACATATTATACTACTTTTCTTTTGTAAATACATACTTATAATACTTCGAAACACCCAGACGCAGAACAAACATTTGTTTTGTATGACATTTAAAACATCACAAAAATTAAAGTTGGTATTTTTATTTTCTGGAATTGATAAATTAATGTAGCTTTTTTGAAGAATTAAAAATATTTTCGAATTAAGTACTTACATATGTCTTTTTGATAACAGAAACTTTTATTGATTAATGAATTTTTCTAAAATTGGAGAATTATCCAATAACACTAATTAATTTTAATTTAAAAGAACAATTTTTGAATAGATATCAAAACTATCAAAATAAAATTTAAGTCATAGGGCGGAATTTTTTTCAGTGCCCCAGGGTGGCACATATTTAAATCCGGCCCTGCACAGACTACGACTTTTTTGCGGAACCAACTTACTCTAGCGTTCTCATTCGATTATCGATAAATCCATGACCAGTTTTTATAATTATTTTAATTCAAAAAAATACAAAAAAGACAAAAAGAAAAAAATGTGTCAAGTATGCAGCGCGGATATTGAACAGTTTTATTTCTTACGTCTCTGAATGTAAAACGTTTTCTAGGCGTAACCGGTGTGTAATATTATCAGCATTATATTATTATGTGATATTACTGAGATATAATTATAGATTATATATTTACAAGATAGTTTTACTAAAAGTGACAGGATATAACACAAAAAAAGTTCAAAACTTTTTATTGTTTAAAATTCGACTTTAATGGCCGTCGATTGTTTATTTTTGGTAATTTTTTTATCATATATAATAAAAAAATATAATTATATTGTTTGAAATACACATATGTTATTAGCTTATTTATCTATGAACGTAATTTGACTGATAGTTGCTCAAATCCTTGCATATTGTTATCGTGATCGTATTTTTAAGTGTTTTGGTCGACTCAAGTGTTCTGAATGTTATGATAACAATGGCGGCCTTTTGACGTCGTAAATAAAAACGTTTTGTGAAGTGTTTATGATTTTCAAGGGACTGTATGGTGTTAACCTTTATTTGTTTTATGTTGTTAATTACACTAGAGTGTTAGTGATAAGTGTTTCTGCAGGAGAGTATGATATGTATAAATTTGGAATACGAATACGGGTAAGCGAATAAAAATTATAGAAAAATTAATATATTGCACTTCTGCGACTTCGGGTATATTTGTATATTATTTTATAAATATTATTTATAGATAAGTAGGTAGATGGATAAATAACGAAGTCAATCTGATATAAATCTTATAATATAATTATATTTGTATATTATAAAAATAAAGTATTTTGACGCCCTATACAAAATACGCGAATAAATACGTTACACAAGCGGTCTCGAAATGTCATTTTGCGGGACGTAGCAAAAGTAAAAAAAGCCGTTCAGGGAATAGTTTAATGACATACGCGTGTACAGACGAATTTATACCTTTATAAAGATAGATTTTCATATAAAAATTGTTTTTCGTAAAGTTAAAAAACAAAAATTACTTAAAAAATAATTCGGATTCGAACCCCTAACCCTCCACCTCACATCGCACTCGCTTACACACGCGCGCCACTATTGCCTTGAACGGTGGATGCGAAATTATGGTATCTAATCTAAGCCATTGCCATTGGAGCCATTGGATGCAAACGGCACAATAAACGGATAAGTGTGTATTTACAAAAATTGGATAGGTATATGTTGTATATCCATATTTCGGTATCTACCCGTAAGACAAGCATAGAATTATAGCTTAGTTTGGGATCAACGGATATTGTGTAAAATTTCTACAATTATATTTATTAAATATTTACCAAAACACTACCTACACAAAATTTGATTAAAATTGGTCCAGCCGTTCTAGAATACTTCAGTGGCTTCCACATGTACAGGAGAATTTTGTACCTTTATAAATATAGATAACCAAAAAATGGAGATAAGTAGGTATAAAGTATCATACAATATTTAAATAAATTTTAATTCATTGTAAAAAGAATATTATTATCACCACAATTAGGTATAAATATGAATAAACGTCATGTATAAGCGTTGTTCGTACACACACAGACTCACACACAGCATTTACGCACGCAAGTCACGCCCCCAAAAATTATGAATGAAAAATACGTAAAATATAACGAAATAATCATGTAAAATCCGACATACGTCCGCTCCGGTGAGAGCCTCACGCTCGACTGGGAGAAAGGAAGGCAACAGTGTGACCAGATTAAATTTTACGAAAATACCGAGGCACCTCAAAAAAATACTGAAATATACCGACTTACATAGGACAGATATACCAATAAAAATACTGATTTTCTTAACACGTTTTATTTATTCATACTCACAATAAATGTTAGAGTTATATTTTAACATCCTTTTCGAAGGATTAAAATTTACACAACCTCCTTCATCCTTAACACCTTGCTTTGTTTTTAAAATAGCTGACACATTTTTGTTTATAAACCTGTTTCTTTGGTCCGTTTTTATTAAATTTATCTGTGAAAATATGCGCTCGCATGCAGCATTCGACACCGGTATACATAGAAGAGATTTACTAAAACTAGTTATATTTTTGTATTTTAACATGCCATCACTGTTAGAAATTTTCCCAACTTCCACCCAAAATTGTTCACACGAGATGGGTGAGCCAGTGCTGGAAGATTGTAACAAATCACTTACTTCGCGATCAAACTTTAGGGTTCTATATTCTTCGTCAATTAACTGCATTTGTTCTGGCTGTACTTCGCATGGGAAAGTTTCTATCACATTTCGTAAACTGCGAAATTCTTTATGCACGGCAGTGTGTGGGGTCAAGAAATTTCAGTTCTCGAAAAACTGGATTTTCAAAAGGCAAACGTGATTTCAATTGCGTGCTCAACTCAATTAAAAATGATTGGCACCTTCTGAAAAACTCAGCAATCTGTTCTTTCATGTTTACATTGTCCCTGTGTTTGATTAATTCTTGGCCTACTTGAATACCTAAGTACATATCTTTCAATGGCAAATAATTTACATTAGACTTTGGGTCTAACGTAAATACATTGTCCGTACGTTTGATGTAATTAGCTTTCATGAAGCAACCCAAAATCGACAAGTACATACTAGATGCATCATCATACAGTCTATCAATGCACGGATAATCGCCTTGAAAAATTATGTTAAATTTGTTTACAATCGGCAAAATGTAGTCCAAAAAGTAAAAGTACAATTTGTTTATATCAGTGGTAAAAGAATTAAATAAAAATTCTGATGACATATTGCGATCACTCAAGTATTGGTCTTGAAAGAACAATTGCAATGCCCTCCACTGCTCAATTATTCTACTAATACAGGCATGAAGTGAAAGCCACCTTATGTCGTAATGACGCAAAATTCTGTGATTTTCAGTGTCTGTGAAATTTTGGAACTCAGCAAATTCTCTTTGACGCTTGCTGCTTTGAGAAAAATATCCATATACTTCTTTTACTATTTGTTCTAAATTTTTAGGCAGTATTTTACAGGCCTGGCTAACACTTAATGCTGCAGAGTGACAAACACATTTTATGAAAAAGCACTTTGGGTTTACTTCTTTAATTTTTGCAACAATGCCAGAATGTTGACCAAACATCACATTCGTAGTATCAGCAGCGAATCCTATTACGTCTTTTATTTCTAAACCTAATTCGGATAATTTTGATGACAACGAATTAAATAAATGACCTGCGGTTTCACCACTTAAATCAACTAAATCAAGGAATTTGGTTTGTACAGTACATTTAGTTTCAGAGAAGTATTTAACTACTATTGCCAATACTTTGACTGTTGCAACATCTGTACTCTCATCGATTATAATTGAATATACTGGTTTACCTGAAGGAGATGCAGTACCAAGTATGTCTTCAATCATATCTTTTTCGAAATTGGGTCCTAAAACATTATAAGTTATAGCGGCTGCTTTGGTTCTCTTGCAGGAAAATTCTTTCGCAATATCGGAATCGGTAAAACACTTCACTAGAACATCACTAAGATGGTCCATAGCTCTAAATGAGATGTTGTGTTCCGACAGAAAACTGCATAAACGCAGCTCAACTTTCTTGACTTCGTCTTTCAGTGGGGCCTTTTTGAAAAATGTGTCAACCTGAAAATTTAAAAAATACTTGGTTGCTTAGTTTTTTTTATAACAGCGCCGCATTTCATAGCTGTTACCTAACTGATTTTGAGAAACAAAACTAGGATGATTAACTTTAAATTAAAATATGTATATCCAAACTCCTTGAACTAGGTAAGTAAAGCGAGTTATGCTTACCTTTGACTGTCCTTTATATTTTATCAAGTTCGATTTATGCTTTTCAGTATGTGCATGCTGTTTTATAGACGCTAATCTACTTTGCAGTTTCGCATTGCATGCTTTGCAAAATGCGGTGAATTTGTCATCTTTATAACGTGAAAGCCACGAAGAAAATTGAAAAATTCCGGAATTTGTTCCCACTTAGCTAAATAACTTTGCTGAAAACTAGACATGCTATCCGGATGAATGCAACTAAGTAAATAAAAACAACAATAATCGCGTTCTATTTATATGATGACAAAAACATCACCTATTTTGGGGAAATTCCCGAATTATCGAAAGAAAGTCCTCAAAGATTAAGTCGAATGCAGAAGAGACAATCATTTCACTTGAACCGTATTAGACGATTTGATACTAGTAATAAAGTATCTTTTAAGTTTAACTACTACCTATTTATGCAACTGAAAACTTAAAAACTAGACGTTGTTTTGAAAATTATAGATAAACTAGCGGCCCGTCCCAAATTCGTCCGAGTAGACTGATATTCATGAAACACAACGAATTTGAATGTATGCAATCTGGAAATTACGCTCTTTCTAATAGTGCAAACCGCATTAAAATCGGTCCAGCAGTTGTAAAGTTTTAGGCGAACATACATTCTGCAAGTCTGATTAATACTATGTATTGATTGATAATTGTATATGTAGTATTACAATACTACAACGCCGGCACTGGCCGTCTTTCTTGTCATATCTGTAACTTACTCATCTTTGCTCATAGATAACATGTATAAGTATAAACTATATCCGGGAAAGTCCCCAATGTTCGCGTTTCGGGGAATTCCGCAAACATTGTCGCAAAGACGATCACTCACTACGGTGTTGCCATAACTTCAACCAAAATATACCCAAAAATACTGACTGCCAGCAATATACCTGAAAATATACTGATGTTCGGAAAAATCGCTGAAATATACTGAAAAAGTATTAAAATACTGAATCTGGTCACACTGGAAGGCAAATATTAAATGCAGGTGAAACGTGAGAGGGCGTATCGCCATGTACCTATTAATACAGCTAGTAGGTATAGAAAATGAAGAATTTGGGATATTTTTTTTGTTTACTCAAAATCTACTAAATATATTTTAATTCTGATTTACGTGTTTCTATATATAATAGTTACTTATGTTTTTAAAGTTATTTCATTAGTTAATACGGGATAATAGACCGACAAATGACAAAAAATAAAAAATGAGAGAGGTTGTTTCGCTAAGATTTTCTATCGAGAAAACTTTTTTCAATCGCGTTTCTGAGTTTATGATATCCTAGATTATATATTGAAAAAACATATACTTAAAAATTAGAGCTCTAGCCATTCAATCTAAAGAAACAATGAAATCTTCGTACATAGAAAAATGCACGAAGCTATTTTGGTATCGTCTTAAATTATCTGTCCGTAATTCGTAACCTTGTATATTTATTGACGCGCGTGGCACCGCCTGTATTGATGATTTCCTGCGCCGCATGATGCATGCCTGCCGCATACCCACATTAACTATATAAATAATGCTTAACATTTTTTTAAGTCATAATTATAATAGCACTAATCACTCCTAATTACGCAAAAATTATGGAGGAATGAAATCAATTTTAATTTAAGTCTAATTTCTTTACAAGCATGCTCAAAAATTTATTTTCTCTTTCCTAATTCCATTGCTTATTTATGAGCATTTTAAAAAGTTACATGTGAAAATCATTTATTTCGAAATCATTTCAATAGCTGTTAAGTAATTTTAAGCGTTAATTAGTTACTCAAAAAGAACCAACTATTCCAAATACCATACCATGAGCGATCCTCATAGATCTGAGGGTGCTGTCACAGTTTAAAAATATTATCGTTAAGCAATTTTTCAAATAACAAGACGTTTGCAGGTGTTCAAGGCTAAACAAAGACCTTAAAACGACCGGATATTTTAGATCCTTGATAAAATCAGCTGTAGATAAATTAATTAAAGAAATTAATTAATTAATTAGACTGATTATGCGCTGAAACAAGACGTATAACAAAGCATAGATTAGCAACGTTGATTTCCTTACATTTGTATAGTTAAGATTACTAGTGGGAGATAATCAATAGTTGAGATATGTACGAAATCGCATAAATCCGAGATCTCGTCTAGAGCGTTCAACATCCGCTACGCTTTTCTGGTGGACTGGTAGAACTTCAACTACTCAGTGTAGCTACTTTCGACCGTCTCTACTAACTGGATATTTCCACCACTAAGATCAGTCTTAAGAATGCAAATAAGCATGCATGGCAAGCAAGCGTAAAAGCCATACGAAATGATGATGATACGAAGACTTCCAAGATAAATATTGATAAACATAAATACGCACCAAAATATTTACATTCAGTTTTAATTATCATAATTCCCACACTTACTGTAACTGTGCTATAAAAACAAAATAAACATGCAAAAAGTACAAAATTATCATAATTTTATCACTTAATTACGAGAAAACCTCCTGCTGAAATACTAGATTTTAATCAAGTAGGTTATTAGGTATCATATATATACAGAAAATCATGCGGAAATAATAATAAAATTAAGATTTAGTTAATAACTAACTTAGTAAAATGATTTCCAGGTGATCAAGCATAAAGTCTGCGCAACTGTCATCGCTATTTGTTAGTGTCCAACCGAAACTGATTTTCTAACGAGTTATCCTAATTGTATAAGCGCAAAAGAAAATAATAATCGGTTAGTTAATTTCCTCTAAAAGTTAGTGATATTTATTTCGATAGCACAAACTGCAAAAAATACCTATAGTTATTTTGTGATGCACTGTAATAGTTATTTCATTTCTGAACATAAATAACTAGGTAGGTACTTATTGCATAGGAAATTTCACAAGTAAACGATGCTAGTAACAAATTACCACAAAACATTGTCCAAATAAGTCACAGTTAAACCGAAAAGGAGGAATCGAGCCAGCGATTGGCGCCACCACCCACACCACGAATTGGTCACCAATTAACATTTACTCGACCTACATATAAATCAGACATTGTAACAAACAACATTGACTTTATACTGATGAAAATGAATGGCGTCATTTATTAAAAAAAATTATTCTGTGCATATATAACTGTCGATTGGACTTGAACAGTTACTACAATTACCAAAAAAAATCCTTTAAAGTAATACCCCGAAAGTTCCTCTAACCCCATTCCATATTAGTTCAGTAAACGTCTATAACAATAACACTAATTAACTAATTGCTTAGTGGCGAATTTTATCAAGTTTGGTAGTCTATTATTATTTTTTTGTGGTTATAATGTACCATAAACGGAAATGGTGGCAATAGTAAATCGTTGAGCATAAAAAAATATAATAACTAATATAGAAACGAAGGATAAATAAAATATATATTTATCTATATATATATAAGGAGAAAAATAACTACTTTTATAAATAACATAATGTGGCTCGCTGCGCGGCGGCTGCGTTGTCAAGTGTCGATTTTGCGAGTACGCCGACAGTGCCGTACATGGCGGTACACATGAAGGCCGAGCACTACTGAATAACCCAACATTAACATTGTATTTAAGAGGGTACTGTACTCCTCATTTAGGTATTTGCCTTAGGTATTGCTATCCCTATTTCCGAGCGTCGCGCTGAAAGGGACAAATATAGATGAAGCGGATTTTACCTACAAATTCTTTGAAAAAAGACGTTTCGTACTTCCGTTTTTTTTTCGCGAAAGTTAAACCGATTTTAATAGTTTTTGCGTTATATTATAGATAAAGAGTATGTCTATGCTTCTATCACTTTCTTCACGTTTTTCGCGAAGAAAAAACGGAAGTACGATACCCATACTTTTGTATGGAGCATAATTTGGTATCGTCCCGTCCTAAAACAACTCCCTAAACCTGTATAATATTAAAATAAATAACTAGCTACAATAAAGAAGCAAACTAATAGTAACTGCTCATAGGCATACTCAGCAAGGACAATGGGGTGTGGCTCACTCTGGAACTCAAACTAAGTCTTAGCATATAGCCATAGTGCACATAGAAAACCTTTTTTTATCTGCAATCAGTCATGGACTTTTAGCAGATGCGGTGAGTGCCATCAATCTCATTTCAGGAAAACATACCAGTGTATGCCTTCCATAACATCATTAGGTTCTGGACTTTATTTTAAGCTCTTACGATAGCTGATGTCAATGAGATCAGCAGTAAAAACTTTTTTTTTAACTTAATTAATGCAAATATCTAGAATATCCCCAGATTTTGTGGCCCTCTTACAAGTCTAGGTCTATTAATAAAAGAATGAATATAACAACAATTTGATTTGCAAGTTGTAATCATTAAAAAGAAAACATGTTCATAACAATTTAATCAGCTGCTATATAAAACTTACGTAAGTCAGGGCAGTTTGGGGAATCAGCAATTTTCATAAGGTGTAAAATCTTGTTAGTTGGAATATGTCTGGATCGCGGTCGTAACAAGGAGAATCTCTGGTTATAAAAACCACTTTTTTACATATTTTAGAGGTTTGGTGTCTTCAAAGTATCCATGTAGGCCTCATGGAAAATTCAAAACAAATTGGAGCATTAGTGGTTGAACCACTAACTGGAGGACTTGTTAAAAACAATACTATTGAGGTTCTCTTTATTTTCGTAATTATTTTATTTATTTTATTAATATGATTATTATGGCATGATAATGAACTTTCTTTTTTTTTGTGTTCTGCGTCACCATTATCAGACCATAGTATGTACCTTGGGCCTGACCATGATATGGCATGATATGATGAAAAATATATTATGATATTAGTAATAGTATAACTATTATGCAGGACCCCAACTACTACTTAGTGAGTTCTTTTTTAGGGTTCCGTACCCAAAGGGTAAAAACGGGACCCTATTACTGAGACTTCGCTGTCCGTCCGTCCGTCCGTCCGTCCGTCCGTCTGTCACCAGGCTGTATCTCAAGAACGGTGATAGCTAGAGAGTTGAAATTTTCACAGATGATGTATTTCTATTGCCGCTATAACAACAAATAATAAAAATAAAATAAAATAAATATTTAAGGGGGGCTCCCATACAACAAACATGATTTTTAGGGTTCCGTACCCAGTATCTCAAGAACGGTGATAGCTAGACAGTTGAAATTTTCACAGATGATGTATTTCTATTGCCGCTATAACAACAAATACTAAAAATAAAAATAAAATCTCTCATATCAAGGCCTATTGCAAAGGTATAAGCTCTCGGAATTAAAAACGAGAAGGATCCAGTTGCAGGCAATGCTCGCATACGATATATGTCATAATAGATACGACTGTCCAGAAATTGTGAATTACGTTAAGTATTCAGTGCCTACACGGTCAAACACGCGAACATGCAGGGTGATGCCGACTTTCGCACTGCGAAAGACGCGCACTAATGCGGGCATACGAGCACCTATCCGTCAAATATTTAATATTTTTAATAATAACTTTGCTCAAATTGATATATTTAATAGTAATATAAGCACGTACAAGAAATTGGTAAAAAATATTTAAGGTAGTGAATAGTTTTAGCTTGTTTTAGATAACTTGGTGGAACGTGTGATGTCACATAACCATGAGTGGCATCACAGGTTCCATCAAGATTGCATGGGAAGGCATAATTACTTGTGTTCTTTTGATGAATGTACTACGTTAAGTTTAAGATAATTATGTTGTATTATCTGTAGTAAACGGTGTGGGTGTCACTTTACTTATTTTTTTTTTATGATTTGTATTTTATGTTAATATTTTATTGTGATACTGTTGGTTTACTCAATAAAGAAAAAAAAAAAAAAAAAAAAAAAAAAAATAAATATTTAAGGGGGGCTCCCATACAACAAACATGATTTTTTTACCGTTTCTTGCTCGATACTAATAACGTTGCCTTATGTTGCATAGATAATGGTACGGAACCCTTCGTGCGCGAGTCCGACTCGCACTTGACCAATTATTTAATTTTCTATCAGATTATTATTATATTTTAGATATAAAAAGTACACAATTGATTAGATAACAGAATAGTGTTTATATAGTTACTAATACAAATGAAAGCTGGTTTCTTATGTGCTTACATAAACTTGTCTAGGAACAAATCATTTGATATTATTCAACCATAAATACACTTTATATATATTATTCCATAATCAACATTATCATTCTTCTGCCCTCGTCCTATTATGCTTAATTAATTATTTACATTAAAACTATAATTATTATCATGGTATAATTAACTTATTTGAGAAAATAAATGTACTTTAAACTAGTAAAGTGTTAGTCTTAATAAGTTATGTCTAATTTACAGCACTAATTACCTTTACATAAGAGCTGTGAAAATGCAATATGACAAATATATATATACCACATCCTGATAATAAGTCACATTAAAAAAAATCTTATGTTAAGTACTCCCCGTCAAAGAAAAACTTAATTAAAAGCAAAGCATTCCTGTTAAGAAAGCATTTGTGGCACTAATTAGCTGAAATCAAATTATTTCATTCAATCTAAGTGATTATAAAGTTTAACAGATAGAAAAGAAGCAGATTTAGAGAAAGTAGGTTCAAAATTTCAGAAGAATTTCGAATGATGTAAGAGTTTGGCTTCAAAACATACATTTGTTTTCTCTCTAATATGTTAAATCGTTTATGTATATTAATTAATCATTACATACTTTCAGTTATAAGTAATTCTCAAGCACACTAAATGAATCATACTACAAGAATCCAAGTCATCGACCGCCGCGTTGTGTTCTGCGGATGATATCAAATAAATAGACTTAATACATTCAAGTATAAAGCGAAATTTAGGATATTTAAGGTACGATAACACTTACCATCTGTTCTTTTGATGTTGATGCTGTCTCCAGATTTGATATTAAAATTTAATGTACCGTCATCCATTTTCGCACAATTTATAGCACCACATACACTTTATAACATTATTTCATATAGGCTCTTTGTTTAAAATTTGTCTAACACATTGAGGAATTGCACATGAGAACCGGTGAAAATTACAAAATAAATTTCTACACCCAGATTGACAGTTATATCGAGCTAGCTACACACTTCAGACTGGAACGTTTTAAATTTGTTTCACTACAAAAGTCAAATCAATCACTCTTTCTATTTCGTAGAACTGCAATTGCTTTGAAAATTGTAATATTAAAATTAAATAATAACTTAAATTACCAAAAATGTTCAAATTATTTCGGTTAAAAACATGAAATTCTAAAATAATCAGTCTATCAATGCGTCGTAACGAGAATGTTTATGATTAAATTGCCTCCAACAAAAATCATGTTTTATGTATTTTATATCTAGCAACACTGCGGCACTCAGTTTCTGATTTTTTTCTTTTCAATTATAAATTTAATATTAAAATTCGTAATTTGAAGCTAATCAAAGGTCAATTTGAAACTTGTTAATAAATAGTTATGTCTTAATGGATTATAAATGAGCCAGAAGCCTTGTAAACTTAATTTTATGGTTCATCTCTAGTACCAGTGAATTGACCATAGATATTTTTAAACTATTGCCTATGGTTGTATTGCTTGTCTGTCTGTCTTCTGTCAATTTGACACTTGTCACTTGTCATTATCATCCTGAGCTGTTCAATTCGGTCAATTTGCCAATAAAAATTTAATTATATTAGCCGCTTCTATAGTAATAGATAAATTTAAAACGGTTTAATATATAGAAATAGAATGGACAGTGAATACAAACTGTCTCATAAAGCTAAAAAACGGATCAAGGAAGTTAAAAGGAAGGCAAGGCCTGGTAAGTGAACGGTACCCAAGCCTACTGCTCATCTGCATTTTGCTTTTTCCATTTATATTTTATACAATAAATATTATTAATTATTTATATACATATATAATTAACAATTTCCAAACAGAAATCAGTAATTTTTTAAGCATTCGTGGTTATTCTGGAATAGTCTTTGAAAGCATGGCATTTTACTGTAAAAGTCTGCTTTGGTTTAATTAGTATACATTACGGTATGTAGATGTAGATTATTCTAACTAGATGTAACTATATCCAATTGTAATTAATTATCTAGATCAGTGAGCCAAGGGCCAAGGGTAAAGATTGTAATTCTTCAGATTGAAGCTGTAAAATGTCCTTGGTTTGGCTGTCATAAATTCACACATTAAATATGTATTTATCTATAATTATATATTGTATGTTACAGTATCAAAGATAATTATATACCAACAAATTATGTATGATAAACAATCAATGCAAGATAAGAGAATTCCATATTGTATGTTGTACACAAACTGAAATTGTGCATATGGCTTTAAAAACCTCAACAAGTAACTTTAGATTAATTTTTAATATGATCTTAGTTATTAATGAAATCTTTACTGTATTTTACTTTTATTACTACAGGTATATTTTTGAAATATTAAGGCTACTCTAAATTCATATTAGTTATATTATGTAGCATTATAATTAACATTACATGATTGGATTTTGCAATATTTATAAAACCACAACAATATAATTATTTTATTAGGTCTGGGACATTATTAATTGTATTTTAATTATATCTGATAGCACATTAAATATGTTTTAAGTATTTGTATAGTTATAATGTTATTTTCAACTACCCCCATAGGAAAAAGTTGTCATGTAATGATTTCAACTACCCATAAATGTCTCATTGTTATACATTGCCTATCTGGCATGACAGAGATGGTCTGTCTGAAGCACTTTTGGTCTATTACACCTGACTGATAGAAGCATTTACCCCAGATGTGTATCTTTACCAACTCATAGAGGTTTTCTGTTCTCATAGATGTCATTGGGAGTAGTCGTTATAATTCAGCTGACTCATGCCTACAGCTGACTTATGGAGTTTCTTGTTTGTTCTTCTCCATGGGAGCTTGAGAGGTTGTAAAATGTAAAACATGGCAACTTGAAATAAAAATTTTTGACTTTGACTTCATAATGATCAGTGTATAAAAGTGATATGAATATTAGTAAATAAATATTTTGTTATTGATTTCAGAATTAGCAGATAAATATCAATGGACAGCTTTAAAATATCATACCAATTTTAGTGAATTCCTTAAATGTAATGATAATGTAGAAAGAATAAGTGAAAATGAAGTGTCTCCACAAGAATTTATAGAAAAATATGAGAGTATTTATAAACCTGTAGTTATAACTAATGTACAGACAAATTGGAAGGCTAATCACAAATGGACTACGGAGAGACTCGTTAAAAAGTACAGGAATCAAAAGTTTAAATGTGGTGAAGATAATGAAGGCTATAGTGTCAAGATGAAAATAAAGTATTATGTAGAATATATGAAGACAACCACTGATGACAGTCCGCTTTATATTTTTGATAGTAGTTTTGGTGAGCACTTGAGAAGAAAGAAGCTGTTAGAAGATTATGAAATACCTCTTTATTTTAGAGATGATTTATTTAAGTATTGTGGAGAAGAGAGAAGGCCTCCTTATCGCTGGTTTGTTATGGGACCCCAGCGTTCTGGCACTGGCATCCATATAGATCCCCTCGGTACCAGTGCCTGGAATGCTCTAGTGTTTGGTCATAAAAGATGGTGCTTATTCCCAACACAGACTCCAAGAGAGTTGATCAAAGTGACAGGTGCAATGGGTGGGAAGCAGAGAGATGAAGCTGTTACATGGTTTAAACTAATTTATCCTAAAACACAACTAGACTCTTGGCCCAAAGAATTTAAGCCAGTATGTATGAATCATTAAAATACTAAAGGTCATTAACAATCCAATACAATGCTATAGGTTTTTGCCTATATCGAAACTTATTTTAAAGAAAAATTAATTACTTGTGTATGATTTTGTTTAAATATTTTCGAACATAATATATTTCTCTTTAAATAGTACTAAAGACTTCCATGAATATATTTTTAATGATGATTTATTCTTTTAATAATAACTTTGTAGTATGTGGTTGAATTTTGGTGAAATTAGCATTAGAACATATGTTACAGGTAGAGATTCTGCAGAAACCAGGTGAAACCGTTTTTGTGCCAGGTGGCTGGTGGCATGTAGTCCTCAATTTAGATGACACAGTTGCTGTAACACAAAACTTCTGTAGTCGCACAAACTTCCCTGTAGTTTGGCACAAGACTGTACGTGGACGCCCTAAACTCTCCAAGAAATGGATCAAAACATTGGAGAGCAAAGAGCCTGCTTTGTACAAGGTGGCAAGCAGCATGGACTTGAACCAAGCTACTGGTGTAGCATCAGACAGTTCATCAAATAGCAGCTCTTCAAGTAGTGATAGTGACAGTAGCTCTTCAGCTAGTTCAGAGGAAGACAGTGGACAGGAAAGCTTAACTGCACACAAAAAGAAAAGACGAAGAAAAATGTAAAAGACCAAAGCGCCTTATATCTTGCATAGAAATCACAGGTACCAAGTAAAATGTTTCCAGATATCATAAATATAAGTCTGTTCTGTATTACTAGACATGTTGTATTAATAAATTTTTACCTGATGTTTTCATAGTATTTATAAATGTTTTTTTAATTCCTAATAAACAATAATGTCCTTGCCTAACTCAGTAGGTCCTAGACTAGTTGTCTGTCAAGGTAATGTTCAGCATGGTATTGAAATACAGTGCGTTAACCAGGCGAATCCAGGCTAAATAAGGTAAATTATCGACCTAGCTGGTAAGGCGTTATACATTTTAGAAGTTTTTCACTAATACTTCGCTCCTATTAATCGCAGCGTGATGTTATATAGCGTCTGTCCTTAAATGTACTATCCAACACTGAAAGAATTTTTCAAAGCAAATCAGTACCTAGTTCCTGTGTTTAGCGTGTTCCAACAAACAAACTTTTCAGCTATATAGGATTAGTTTAGATTAGACAGGTCGAGTGGTTTATGTAACGGACTGCCATTCAAGAGGTCGCGGGTTCGATTCCCGCTCGGGACAATCATTTGTGTGCGCGTCGCATTATGCTCTGTCATTGGAAAACAGGGACTATTTTGCTCTTTGATCGGAGCCCATAGACAAAACTCTAGAACATTTTAGTTTATGGTGAATCTGTCAAAACCAATGGTCAAAACTCTGTGGTCGATGTCAAATTGTCAATGAGCGGCCATTTGTTATTCCTGTAGAAGTCCCGTGTTACGTATTTTCAAAATGCTGAAATCAGCTTCTGGTGTGTTTGTCAATGTCTTGAAAAGATCCTTGGTGCCAGCAGCAAGGGTCTCTGCGATAGGATCCGTACGGAGATCACACGGCGGTCCTGTAGAATCCGATGAAGAATTCGATTGCAGGTTAGTCCTATCGGCAATTTGACGTTATGTAACTGAATATCGTGATAAATTGTTAATTTCGATCAGCTTTCCGCGGCTTCGGAGATTTATTTGACCTTTTCAAATTTACGAACAAAACAGCCCTTCATAAGTATGACAAAAACGAAGTATTGATCGGACCATGTAATTTTTTTCCTGATAAAAATAATTTTTTGTAGTATACCAAGATGTCAAAACACTATTTACTTTTTTAACATTACAGTCTAATTCTCTTTATATTCTCCTATAATGATAATGTAACAACTCGGCAAATTTTTAAATGAGAATTTGTTAGGAGCAAGATGTTCTCTTCTTATCAGTGCTGAGTGTTATATGGAAATATTGTAATAGGAATGTAATGCCCCTCCCATCTTGATCTATAAAATGTGCATACCATTATATTTTTAAAAATTCTTTTGCTAACTCACCTCTAAAAAGATGTTTCTAAGTGCCAAATCAATGTAATAAGTCTTTAAAATGGATGTGCATGTGGTAATCTCATGTCTATTGTGTTGTCAGTTAGTTCTATATGTAAAATAAAGGTTCTTATAGTAATGAGTATGTATTTTTTTCAGATATGAAGCCTTCTTCAACAGGAAAGATATTGATGGATGGGAAATTCGCAAAGGCATGAATGACCTGTGTGGAATGGATCTCATTCCTGATCCTAAAATAATCAAAGCAGCACTTCATGCTTGCAGGCGAGTGAATGATTATGCGCTTGCCATCAGGTTCATAGAGGCATGCAAAGATAAGTGTGGGCCAAAAGTGAAAGAGATATACCCTTACATTATCCAAGAAATCAAGCCCACATTATCTGAACTTGGCATTGAGACACCTGAGGAACTTGGTTATGACAAACCAGAATTAGCTTTACAAAATGTTTATCAAATCTAAGGGGCTGTTATCAAATTAAGATGTAGAAAATTTGTATAATAGTTTTGTTGTCGATTTTTATTTTACATTTAATTGTGGAAGCTTTGTCCAGTTAAATGTTTTACTTTTGCATACTTCCATGATAATCATTATGTTAATTGAAGTATTAAAATATATAGTTGATCATTACAACAATATGGTGATACAAGTATGTGCTGTTTTACTTAAATACCTTAGTGGTCACCTTATATTATGTTCAGTTCCGAGTAAATGTATTTAATAAAGATATTCCACAGATATTTAATGTATTTATTATAAATATTATTAAGAGAATAAAATAGACTTCCATGCTCTTAAAATGATTTGCTTTCATGATGTAGGAATTTTCCAAGGTTAACAGCTGTATTCACAAATGTTACTGTGAGGTCTCATAGTAGGCATGGACACACAGGGGTAGCAAAATCATTTCACAAACAATACTTGGGTGGTGAAGCGCACTATGCTTTTGTTAAACTGAACGCATAGCTAAGTTTTGTCTATGAATACAAAGGCTCGATGAACAGAACGCACTGAGAAGTGTTACCCTTTACACAGTGCATCAACACTTAAGTAAATATTGTTTGTGAATACGGGTGTTAGTATGTGTATAAATATGTGTGGTCTACAATGTAGGTAGCTTAAAAGTGCTAGTTTCCATCTATTTCTTCCCATAATTATGTTGTGAGTCAGCTTACAGGATTAAAATTAATACCGTAACTTGTAAGAGTTAACAAGAAAATATATTTCTTACTTTTCTTTAGACATTATGTATCAAGCCATCTCATACTGTCTCCATCGATCTTCAAACAATGGACTTGTGCTACTTTGTAACGCGTTTGTATGTCGTGGGTTTGAACCACTCGTGGTATTATTATATATTCTGTTGAGATACATACATATTATGCCTTTTTCACACGAGGGTAGGCAGAGACTAGTTCGTGAACACCCGAAGTTAACGGGCGATAACTTGCATTCTTTTTTTGGAATAAGCACTAAGCAGGATAAAATATCAAATAAACGAATCAATGTACGTAAATACTTTAATGATTGCTATATTCACACAGTCATACAATTATTTACAATCACAAATTGTAGGTACTTAACAACAAAGTTGTGCTTCATCATGCTATCCTATCGTACAGGACAAAACAAACATCTTTGGTATAATTAAACAAAAAATAAAATATGAACAAAAATAAAACAATATTAATAAATAAAACTTGTCTTAAAAAATAAAACGGTGCTATTTAAGTACATAATATTTCATTGTTGTACTTTCATTAACCACTAGCTTACGTATTAGCCCCGACTATATCATAATCTTAATTTAAGACGAATTATGTCGATAACGCCTACACAGAACTGTTAAATAGACTTAAGGGGTCATCTACAAATCACGTGACTCTTTAAAAAAAATTAACCACTGGTAATATTATGTATAATCGCTTTTCCTTATCACGTGTAATTTTAAATAACGGTAATATTTATTTACAATGTATAACAATTTTTTTTTGGATTATGTTTTCACTACAACAAGGGGTTGGTAAAAGACCACTGAACATCATAGGGGTATGATGTTCAGTGGTCTTTTAGCAACCCCTCTTTTCGAGTTTCACGTGATGATCGTACGACCCCCCAAGTATAATGTTGGACAATTTTTACTATCTAAGAGTACTTAAGTACAGACCATACAGTTGAAATTACATCTACAGATATATTAATCTTTAAACATTGATAAATAGTAAATACTGTCGCCCTTAAATAGTAACCCTGCGCAGGAATTATGTTCATTTTTCAACGAATTTACATTTGAACTATTTAATAAATATATTTAATATATAAAAACTTCTGGTACAGCAAGAGTCCTTAATTCACTATTAGCCAAATCCGTTCAGCATGTGCCATATTAAAATGGCTTTAAAGTATCTCGTAGTAAAACTGAAATATTAAAATTATACCTATTTTAAAAGTCGGTCACGTAATATGTATACGCTCCTTTACTTTTTGTTTAAGCAAACAAAGTACCAACACCAAGGGCCATAAAACATTCTTAGACATTTTATCCTTAAAGTCCTAAGTTTGTACTAAATCGTAATTAAGTACTTAATTTTTACACTATTTTTTGCCCTCGTCTTGTAATTAGCAGCTATTGAATTGAGATTCAAATTATTTAGTGGCTTTGGAATAAATTTGTAATATCCCCAAGACACTTATGAATTCTTATAATCTTTAGGAATTGGCTAATCGTGGTCCACAAAGATCTCTCTGTATTCAAAATCATTCTGTTAAATATTTCAACAAGACTACTGACGGACTAGAATAAGTTACCATGACTCGGTTTAAGACTAGAATAAATAAATTAATAAATATACAAACTAACATAAGACTTAAAATTAAACATAAAAAACAAATTCTTACATAAATTACAGGAATGTATTGCGAATTTTATTATGTAAAATAATAAAGCTTTGATATAATTTTCAATTTACACAAACGGATTAAGTTGTAAATACGCCGTCTTGTGTAAACTAGGTAATACCTAAAATAAAAACATATTTTCAAAATACTGATTAAATAATGTGCCGTTATAAATACTCCATAATAAGAATAACAATTGCACCACACATCGTCCAACTCCGAACGATATCCAAGTTTCTATGCAAAATAATGTCAAATCAGTGTATTGCACAAATCTGTACCACATAAAATATATTTTTCTAAAATAAATTAAGTCTTATAATTCATATAAATAAATAAATTAAATCGCATTATTTAAAAAGCACATTTTATGGCAAAATTTGCATATTTATACCTATTGGTACCACGGAAGAGAAAAAAACAAGTCTTGTTTTTCTCTTCCGTGATTGGTACACATAATTTTAGTAAGTATAATCTCTGTCGCAGTTTGGTTATAATTATAACGAATTTGAAAAAACTAGCGCACAATTCTGATCACACAAGTAATCTTATATAAATCGAATATTTCGAATAAGCTTTGAATTACACAAAATATTTTAACAAATTTAACTAACCGTTAATAAAATAGTTACAATAAAATCTACAATGATTCATTGTAGATTATAGCAACTATATTATCATTTTATATTACTTTCATAATATAACATCCATAATGCGAATAAAATACTCGTAAGTTTCGAGTTCTTGTTATGAAATGCCAAACCTATGATGGCAGAATCATGTCATGACTAAAAGTCATGATAATTAGAGTTCTCAAGAGCAAGTGCCAAAGTCATGATTTATTTGATCATAAGAAATCGATTAGTCTCATGACCGAATGCCGAAGTCATGATGACTACATTAAAGTTTGATCACATGAGCTCTATTTTTTAAATAATTAACCGTCAAAATTTACATCTAATCATGAAAACTAGTTCCTATGATTATTTGCCAAAGTCATGATCATGAGAACTGGAGTTAATAATCTACAAGTTAAAGTAGAATGCTGCTCAACAATCATAACGCCACATAAATAGTCTCTTGTTTACCTGGATAATTGTATCTATAAATTTATAATAAGTAAATAACATTGTTGCCTATTTAAATCGGTTTAAAAAAGTGAAAAATGTGTCTATGTATCTAATATTGCTGTCGATATGCGTTAGTTACGGAAAATCTATGGTAGTCATCTATCTTGTTAATTCTATGGTTTTAAGAGGATACCAAAATAGCTTCGTGCATTTTTCTATGTACGAAGTTTTCATTGTTTCTTTAGATTGAATGGCTAGAGCTCTAATTTTTAAGTATATGTTTTTTCAATATATGATCTAGGATCGCATAAACTCAGAAACGCGATTGAAAAAAGTTTTCTCGATAGAAAATCTTAGCGAAACAACCTCTCTAATTTTTTATTTTTTTCATTTGTCGGTCTATTATCGCGTATTAACTAATGAAATAACTTTAAAAACATAAGTAACTATTATATATAGAAACACGTAAATCAGAATTAAAATATATTTAGTAGATTTTGAGTAAATAGGAAAAGTATCCCTAATTCTTCATTTTCTGTGCCTACTGGCTGTGTTAATATGTACGTCTCGGCGATGATATACGATAATATTGATGTAGGCCCTTAATAATATTCTGGTAGCTGCAAATGGAGATTTTGATGATTTTAATTAAATGATCGCTGAAAATAGCTATACAAAGAATTTCAACACTAAATTGAAAATAATATTGTGGGTAGTTTTTAAGTTCCTGAAACTTTGTGAAGTTTATGAGAACCATGAATGTTATAGAAACAGAAGTTGTATAGAAGAAGAAACTTTCTCTTTATCCCTGGCCAGAAAGATACACAGCATGGTAGGTATATGTAGGTAGGTAGTAGATATAATGTGAGTCAGCTACTGTACATTGAGATTGGTTGAGATTATTTCCGGTGCAGTGATGGACGCAGCGTCTTGTCAGACACGAGTGACGGACAGTCAGACTGCGCGGGCGGCGACGTCGCCACCAATCTTAGCAGCTAGGAATCCGCCACAACGGCGTCGCGTTCCGCTTTTACCTGTTGCTATCAAATTAATACTTATTTATAACAAAGGCAAAAGTTTTTAAATGTAGCGTGTAATATTAACGCTATATATTTGTAGGAATTAAGTACAAAAGATATGTTATCAACATAATCCATAATCGAAGTAGATAACGTTAATATTTATTTGCATTAGTTTTGCCCCAGTTTCAACAACTTTGATCGTAGCTTTCAAGAGCAGATGTAGTACTTTAGATCAAACAGGATAATCTTAAGTTCGGGTTGTCCTGACTGACAAAATAGCTCAATAAATAATTAAAGGTTATCAGACAACTCTGTACCTAACGGAGATACCATGGATGTAATCCGAATTTGGAGTGCTTCTGGTCAGTTTTGGGTAGTATTTAAATTCAAGGGGTTCCCCAAAACATGTCTCTTGACAGCCGTCATGAAAATCACAGCACTTTTTAATAAAAACAGGAGTTTTAATATAATTCTATGATACAAACATAATAATTATATTCTTACCATAGCCTTAGTAAGTACTGTGGCATCCTTCAAGCTGAGCACTTGCAGTACTTGTGTTTCCCCGCCTCCCTGTAACATCATCTGAGCCACTCCGCCTCCCATTGAGATAGCTTCTAACGCTTCACCATTCTGTTCCACCTATACATGATTACAATTTGTTTCATAACTTTTAACAGTATAGTACTGTGATAAAAAAACCACAATTATCCTTCCCACTAATGGATGTTTGATGAACTTTCCCGTAAAAACAGACTCGGAGAGCTCATACACTAGAATACAAACTAAATACAATCACGCTAAAAGCAAAAGAGCAAGGCAGTAAGTATAATGGTGAAACCGCGAGCATTAGCTAGTGTAATATAAACAAAAAAGGAGATTTTCGTCCATTTTTCTCTACAGGAATCAGCTTTGAAAATGTATTAACTATATACCCTTCCGTTCATGAATATTAGTACCGTAAAACGGGGTCAATAGGGATTCATGGGTGAATAGGGATAAAAACGATGATCAAAAGTAAAGCAGAAAAACTACTACGAGATCTACCATTAACCATCAGATTTTTTTCATTTTTGTAGTAGAGAGGTAAATTATTATAATGGTAACACTTGTTTGACGTGAAGATTGTCAGAAATCCAAAAAAAATACATCTGAAGTACGCCGTCGGAAAGCTCGAGATTTTGTGCCTCAGAAACTTTGTAAATAAAGCGGTTAAAAAAGAAATTTATTGAATAAATGGTGTTGAGTGGCAGAAGTTAGTTTGTTTTCCATCCAAATCAAGTAAGTTACTAAAATTTTATAGCTTATTTTTTGTTTAAATTGAAAATTAATAAGTGCCGGTAAATTTCTCAAAAAAAGAGGGTAATAGAGACGCCTACAGGATACCATCGGGATGGCTGTGGGGTGAATCGGGACAAGGCTAAAATAACTAGGCACGTAGCTGTATGAAAAGGGACACTAAAGCAGTCATAGGGACAGGGTTGTCACTCACCAATTTCGCTAGTGAACATTTGTTTCGCTACATAATATTAATATTATTTCTTTATTAAATCGGTTTAAGGTTTGGTTAAGCTTATTAATCATTTACTTAGGGACTTTTGCTTTTTGCAGGTACAAGGCCACGAACATATAAACCCAGCTGTGAGAAAAAAAAATAAAAAATATGATCAGAAATGAATAAATAACACCCTCGAACACCATAATACGTGAAGAATTTCATATAGTGTTAAATTGATTTTAAGTAGTTACCTAAAAAGATTATATTGTTTAGTTGTTTTTAGACATATATATTTGTTGTAACATTGTTTTCTAATAAGTAAACCATTTAAAACTGAAATGATTTTATTTTACCTGAATGATTGAAATTATTTTTTGTATGTATACTTATGTATTGTGTATATACTTATGTTGTAGTTACTTGTAAATTTCGTTGAACAATATTAATAAGAGTTGTGACAACCCTGACCAAATTTCTCTATTGTTCTCAATGCCGTCCCTATTAACCCCTATACGTGTATAAATAGGGATAGCATATATTTTGTGCATTTACATAAAATGTGCTGACCAACAATGATTTTCGCATACAATTTTATAATATACAAGTCGTGACTAAACTTTTTTAGTACTATAAATTAAAAGTTGCATGCAAAATTCATAAGAAAAGGTCACACAAAGTTGAAAACTGTCCCCATTCACCCCATTTTACGGTACTAGCTGACCAGGCAAACGTTGTTTTCCATACTAAAAAAAAAGTTTGAAAAATAGATGTTGGCCGATTCTCAGACCTACTGAATACGCATGTAAATTTTCATAAAAATCGGTCAAGCCATTTCGGAGGAGTACGGTAACTAACACCGTGACACGTGAATTTTATATATTAGAAGATATAGGGCGGGTAATTAAATTAACCCGGGGCGCTATATATTGAAATACGCCTCTGGTGTTAGGCGTCCATAGAGGGCAATCTGTTACAATCAGCAAACAAATAATGTAAATAACCAAAACAAACAAAAACGATACATACCTGAGAATGTTCTCATGCAGACAACTAGTGCTGTTACAATCAACAAACTATAAGTACGAGTTATGATCAATTATAATTTACGATGATCATCATATTTTTCAACAGTTTTAATAAGAGTGAGCTCGTTATATTACTTCTAAACATAGTAATATTCTGAAATATCACAATTGTGTAGTCAGAACTCGTACCAACTAGTGCAAAATAAAACGATACTACATACATTCAAGTATTTATTAACTTGACACAAGCACACATTCAACAACATAGGGAAAACAACAACAACAAGCAAAATATTAAAATGTAAGCATTTACACAATTTATTTCTGTCTTTCTATAAAATAAAACACATTTTAACTGAAATAATAAATAAAAGGTATTTTCTAAACAAAATTGTACAATCACATCTAATTGTACAATTTTAAGTCTTAAATTAACTAAAAAAATATGGCGGTTATTTTCTTTATTTTGGGAACAGATTCGTCCTAAGGGATCTTATGAGGCCCAGAAATCAATCGGTTCAGTAACTAAAAAGTTCAAGATGGCGCCAATTTTTAATTTTAATAACATATTCTTCATAGGAAATCACAAGACTCCTTGACTGAATCGGCTTACTAAATGTTATGTTCAAGATGGCATCAATTTTTAATTTTAGTAACAGTTTCGCTATATGAAATCATAACACTCATGGAAAATTCATTTTGAATTTGAAAGCAATTGGTTCAGTAACTAAAAAAGTTCAAAATGGCCGCCAACTTTTCTTACTTCTGTTAACAGAATTGGCACTGGAACTATTTTACATTCCACAAAGAGATATTTAATGTGTCATATTATATATTTAATAAAAAAGTATTGCAACAAAAAATTTAAACAACATAAAACACAATTAAAATACATATCTTTGGTAAATATTCAAATATTATTATGGCAGTATTATCATATCACTCATAATAATCGCTATAAAAAAACAAATTCACTTAATTAAATAACTTTAAATAAAAAAATATGTATTTGCAATAATAACAATTGAAAATAAAAATACTTTACAAGCAAACATTTCATGCACATAATACAACAATAAAAACAGAATAAAAAAAGCTATTTTTAAAACCCTGAAACGATGACATTAAAAATTGGTCAAGTGCGAGTCGGACTCGCGCACGAAGGGTTCCGTACCATTATCTATGCAACATAAGGCAACGTTATTAGTATCGAGCAAGAAACGGTAAAAAAATCATGTTTGTTGTATGGGAGCCCCCCTTAAATATTTATTTTATTTTATTTTTAGTATTTGTTGTTATAGCGGCAATAGAAATACATCATCTGTGAAAATTTCAACTGTCTAGCATCACCGTTCTTGAGATACAGCCTGGTGACAGACGGACGGACGGACGGACAGCGAAGTCTCAGTAATAGGGTCCCGTTTTTACCCTTTTGGTTCGGAACCCTAAAAATTGAACTAACAAATTCAAAATATGTTAGAAAGCCTTTTTTTCCTAACCAAATAAAATATAATAGCTTAATTTGGGACCATAAAAATCTTTTAGTGGTGTTATGAGAGAGTAGATTACGGTCTACTCTATCATAACAGCACTTATGTCAATAATATTTTAACATTTGTGTTTATTATACAAGACAACACAAGCATAACACAATACATACTTATAACGATATTTACAATTAGCAATACAACATATACAAAAAAGCACTAGCATATATGAAACAAAATTAAACTTCATAATATGTTTTATATTATCCCAATTACTTGTTCCAATCATTACAATCTTTCAATGCAGTTAATAATTTCTTTTTTTTGGGATTTAATGACCTGGTTACGAGGACCTTTAGGTCAAATCTTCTTTTTCCAATTCTTTGTTGTTTTAGTTATATTGTTTTGATAGTATTATATGAAGATAATATTAACTGCAGTGCATTGCAATCCCTACTTAATATTATAAATGCGAAAGTAACTCTGTCTGTCTGTTACACTTTCCCGCTTAAACCTCTCAACAGATTTTGATGAAATTGGGCACAGACAATCTTTATAGCTAAAAAAAAAAATTTTAATATTTTTTTTTTCGCGGTCAAAAGCTAGTTTCTAAATATTTCATTGAAATATAATTTTTACTAAATTAAAAAAAAAATCTATTATGCCACTAAAACCACAGCATACATACAATATGGCGTAGGTACTTGTTTATTGCGAAAAAGATCAATGGACTTCGAATATTTAAAATACCTATATTAACGCTTTTATAGCGTCATTGTACTCCACAAATATTTATCAGTTCATTATTTTTTACTTTTAATTCTACTCTTCTTTGTCCGTCACATCGAATGACTGTGTTGGGTCGTCATTTCTCGTACAATCGGTCTAACTTTGGAATTCTCACCCTCTTGAGATCAGGATGGCCTCTAGCAGATCCACCTTTAATCGTAAAATAAAAGAACACCTGCTCCAAAAATTAGCTGATTCATCTCAGACTTAATGTTAAATCATATATTGTATATATGCTATGTATGTATGTATTGTATTTAAAAGTAGTTTTGTATTTAATAGTTATTTATGTACCTAAGTATTATATAGTTACTAGCTGTCCCGGCAAACGTTGTTTTGCCATACTAAATAAAAAAAAGGTTTGAAAAATAGATGTTAGCCGATTCTCAGACCTACTGAATACGCATGTAAAATTTCATAAAAATCGGTCAAGCCGTTTCGGAGGAGTACGGTAACTAACACTGTGACACGTGAATTTTATATATTAGATTATGTATAAACTTAGTATGTACCAATAATTTGTGTTACATAATATATGTATTCTATTTGTCATATTTAGTTTATTCGTTCCATAATGTATATTTTTTAAGCAAATAACGCACCTACCTACCACTAATGTCTCTGCATCACATCTCATGCAGATTTCACTTAAGTCCTCCTAATGTACAATTATGTGCTGAAGGGTTTTAATTAAATAAATTTATTAATTAATTTAACTAAGCTATATTTTAACTTATAAAAAAGTAATTTATTTTTGGTGAAAATTGCTTGTTACAAATAAAATGTTATTGGATAATCTACTGCTCTTAAAGAGCGCATATAAATTAAATACCTAGTAAGCGTTTAGTACAAAACGCATTATTCGCGACACAAAATTGTCATCATCATCATAACATCACGCCTTTTTCCCATGGGGGTAGGCAGAGACTAGAGAAAAAATTAAAAAAAAATTGAAATTGTAGAAAAAAAAATTACAAGTAGTACTATTATTTATTACTCTTTTAACATTCAATTTGTTTGAACGCGCTAATCTCAAGAATTTTTCAAATCGGTGGGATTTTTACAATTCTTTCAGTTTTAGATAGGACATTTATCGAGGAAGGACAATTAACTAATATAAGCATCTGTGAAAAGTGTTGTAAAACGGGAAGATTTTTCTGAATTCCATGCTTATGCTTCAAATTTCTCTAAAAACGGTTATTTTCGTCAGTTATTGAAATCTTGGATAGTATGTTTTAGATATTGGCATAGTGAATATACCCCGTTTTCCAATCAGAGCACAATAGCGCATTATGCGGCACAATGCTCAACGTTGAGTGTTCCAACTACAGCATCGCATCGCACAATCGAGCACTCTCAAAAGTGATGCGTGCAATCCATAACAACTTCAGCGACAGAAAATTAACAAGTATTTTTTCTTTAAATTGGCATTGATTGAAATTTTATTTATATATTATCGTTAGTAATATTATTATTTGTTAAAAAAAATTTAAGCCTTTCTTTTCGTCGGAGTTTTCTGGAAATATTCAAAATTAATTCAAGCTGTGTTAAAAAATAAATAAATATAAGTATGGATGAAGGTATAAACAATGACTTTTTTATATTCCACACATATATAATGTGAATACAATGTTTATTTTAGAATTTTTTTTTTCAACACTGAACTTGGCGCACTCTGCTGGCGCATTTTAAAACTAATACACGTTCCAATTAAGCGTCAGCATTGTGCGGCACTGAGTCGCATTATGCTCTGCCATTGGAAAACGGGGATAGATCCGGTAACCCGGTTTTTGTACTAACACGGTAAAAACTTCTATCAGTCATTGAGTGATATACATTAAATACGTATGTAAATTAATATAGTTTAGAAATCGTAAAATAAACTTCGATATGGTTCTAATGCAATGTGTTTGGTAGAAATCGTACATAACAGAACACAACAATCATTCTTGACGATAACACATCAAAGCATTAATAAGACACAAGCCACACAAGAAAAAAAAATGTATTAAGGGCCTACATCAATATTATCGTCGACATGTACATATTAACACAGCTAGTAGGTATAGAAAATGAAGGGATATTTTTTTGTTTACTCAAAATCTACTAAATATATGTATTTTAATTCCGGTTTACGTGTTTCTATATATAATAGTTACTTATATTTTTAAAGTTATTTCATTAGTTAATACGCGATAATAGACCGACAAATGAAAAAAATAAAAAATGAGAGAGGTTGTTTCGCTAAGATTTTCTATCGAGAAAACTTTTTTCAATCGCGTTTCGAGTTTATACGATCCTAGATCATATATTGAAAAAAACATATACTTAAAAATTAGAGCTCTAGCCATTCAATCTAAAGAAACAATGAAAACTTCGTACGTAGAAAAATGCACCAAGCTATTTTGGTATCCTCTTAACAAAAATATCTGCTGAATAATTTCTAATATTTGCCATAATTATGATGCAACTAAATAAATTCATAGAAAATAGTTTTTATACATTATTTTTCGTGAATAAATTTATTTTAAAAGCTATCATCAGCAGATTATTTTTGAATAAGATAAATTGATAAAATATTTGGCTTAGCATCCTTTGGATCGACTGTGACATAAACACAAACAATTTATACTAATAAGGCATGTTTAAATAAATAATTACAATATTATCTATTGACGAGTAATACATATAAAATACAATTTTGTTTTTCTTAATAATATTAAAGTTAAGACACCTAGCTTTCAACTTCTGAAAACTTTTAAGGCTTAAAAAATAATATCTTATTACTAAAGTAATTTATTAATTTTGCAATTGACTTGCTTTTACTTAATAAATTAATTTGTAGTGGAAAAAGTGATCACCGCAAGCGGGACTAGAATCCACGACCTCGGAATACCGTTCCGTGGCTCTATGCTTTAGGTAGGTAATCACTTTTTTCCACCGTAATTTTATTTATTAATATGTATCTTATTATTTTCTTATTTCTCAAAGTGTAAAATTCTACTTTTTACGGATTTAGACGCGTATATTTGTTTTAAATTTTGGCCCGACGTAAAAAGTAGTTTTATTTAAACAGATGAGTCGCGCAAGTGTTAGAAAATATTAAGTAAAATTCTGATAACAAATTTGAATAAATAAAGCTACACTTTCAGTGCTAGTATCTACATAATTATCAAAAATTATTTCCTTTTCAGACACTAAAACAGAAACGAGACGCGTATATTTTTAATTTAACTGTTTAAAACGGTACATCTCGCCTTTTTACCATAGGGGTAGGTAGCGACTATTCAAATTAAATTTGATTACGAGATATGAACTTGTGTTATGTGTGTAAATGAATATTATTGAATTATATGTAAAGATATATTATATGTAAACTCGTCAATATATTATAATGTTATGCTTCACGTGCGACACGTTGTAATCGAACCTGGACCAGCGGCGTGACGCAGACCCCGCCTCCCTCCTGCTGCTGCATGGAGGCCACCATCGACTGGTAGACGGACGCTGACACTGGGACTGTTATCACTCCTGATACTGACACTGGATACGCTGATAAACAATACATATACACTCTGGTCACTAATTAAGCTATATTTCTATTATGTGTAAGGTGTGTACCGGAATACAGCTGATATTAACTCTTTGTAAATACATACTTAAAATACAAAGTAAACACTCAGACTTAGTACAAACATTAAATTTGTATGCAGTTTATAAATATCACAAAATTGGGATTGTTCATAATTCTTGACCTTCTGTTTTTATATTTTTTTTTCCAAATATAGACTATTTTAAGCAACTAATTTCAATATTTTTAAAATATTTACTATAAAGAATTTTTTTAAAATACTTAGTCATTCTTTTAAATGTTGTGACGTCATCGTTGCATGCAATCTGTGTATTGCCTTTTCCAGATAGACTTAAGACAGATTGTAATACATCTTTTCAAGGTTGCAGAGTTGATTTAATAGACCAATTTTGACTCACTACGGAGTAGTATATCCTTAATAAGAACGCCTTAATATTTTAAGTCCTTCTTTTCAAGGGCAAATAGAGAGTATTTGCTTTTTTGGAAAAATAATCGTTAATATAGCAAATTTTCGGAAAAAACTAATGGATCATGATCAGAAACTATTCCACGAAATGGTTTTCGAATTAAGAGTTTAAAAAAACATGAACAATGCCAATTAATGTCCCATGCGGGAGTTGAACCCGCGATCTCGTAAACGGAAGTTTGTTGTATGAACCACTAGACCATTAGGCCTGTCACAATTATTTAATTACAGATATAATTTTATAGAAAGTAAATAAAAAGCAGATTTTATATCTATTTTAGTAACGATATTCATTAATTTTTATAGCAAATAAAAAGATGATTCTAATATCGATTTTACCAACAATTTAGTACAGATTTGAATTTAACTTCTAGTTTCTATTTTAAATTAGTTTTAGTTTCATCTAAAAGCTATAATATATACCATGTCCGTCCTCCCCGGTGAGTATGATCTGTCCATCATGGTTGAGAGTAGCCTCGGCCACAGCATTCAGGTCTACAGCCACCGTACCACCTTCACCGTCTAGTGCCTGGACTACTCCAGCACCTCCCTCGCTACTGTGGATCTACCACAACACAATATTATTTTTTATAGAACACACCAAATAAATGCTTGTTGCTCTGGCAAAAAGAAAGCCTACTTTCAACAGTGGGACTAATAAATTGGATGATATTCTACTTATGTTAAAGCTATTTATTTATTTACATGCCTGTATATAGTTAAAAAGGCAGTCAGAGCTCAATTAGTAAATGTGTTGTTATAGAAACTAATGTTTTCAGTGTATTTGTTATATCAAGTTACTATTGTGAATTGGCCATGTTTGTCACAAACTGATGACCAATTTGAGCAGATAAATAGATAAGTAGACCAACAAAAAGATTGCAGGATGGAATTGAATGCGGTATTCTGGGAACCGTTTATTGCGGCGTGAACCATGTCCAGCAGTGGAGTAAGCTAATTGGAATAAGTTAATAATAGGAGTAGAATAATAATGGGTAATAAGACAAACTTACAACTTGTGCCGTAGTACCGTCTGGTAGCGTGATGATGGGGTTGTTGGGGTCCACTTGTATGAGCGACACCGAACCGTCGGGATTCGTGATCGTTTGTAGTACAGCGGGCGCGTACTGAGACATCTAGTACAAATCAACATACATTAACAAATCACATTGGGTATGAGTATTTGCCAACATCCATTTTATTTGCCACTTTTAGAAAAAATATGTATAATTAATTTTTTTAAGCTATTTACAATTTACTTGCTATTATTTACCACGACCTCGCAATACCGTTCCGTTGCTCTCCCATCTGAGCTACCATGGTTCCCGCATATGTTTACCAAATCTTCCACTATATTCTTTTTTAAGATTCGGTGTATTTGTTATCGGTCTTATTTGTTAAGATTCGGTGTATATTTCGAGAGGAGGGGGTCCATAATTATAAACGCGGGTATAATCGCGGGCATAAGTTAGTACCTAATATTAATAAAAATATGAGCTGTCCACATTTCTATAACTATAGAAAATTTCATGGTCATTTCTCGCAATCGATGTTTTTAATCTCCGAATATTTAACTTATTGTATTGTATAATTACATCGACGTCAGCGAGTGTCATCTGATCGATGCAGACAGTTTGCTGTGAGGTGAGTACAGCAGCCTGCTGAGAGGACCGACTACTGCTAGAGCTGGAAGTATTCGCGTTAGCGTTGGGCATACACGCTGATATCTATTATTATATTACCAACCCAATATCAATAATATATTTACACACAAAATGATATTTTAATTATATAGAAAATATTTAAAGTCCAATAAATAAATAAAAATACATTGATATTATATAAAATGTATGTTAAGTTGTTCGTTTGAGAACATTACCATATCCATAGCGGCATTCCATGTACGAGAGCATGATGAACAGTAAATATAAATTTAGCTTATGTTTGTATGTGATTGTCAGAAATTTTTATTTCAGTGTATGAAAGTACATTTATATAAAACACTAGCTGTTGCCCGCGACTTCGTACGCGTGAAATTTAAAAATCAATCCTTAACAAACAGAAGTTTACTCTTCTGCTCAACAGATGGAACTGTGCGTTTTTTAAATTGCGCTATCGTTTCGTTCCACACATTAACACTTAAACTCGTCAAAATTATTATTGAGTCATCATCCGGATTTCGCATTTATAAAATAATAAGGATAATGTATTAAATAATAATATACATTTAGTTAATCTGAAATTTAAAAGACTGACGATTTTATCATAATAAAATTCTAAAGAGAGGGATTTTTTTTAATAAAATTTTCAATATACCCTTTCAAAATAATGTTTAGAACATATTTTAAATTACTTTCCTAATATTTACACTATGTGTATTGTTGATACAACAATCTAATGAAATTAATACATATCTAAAACTCACAGGCTGTGTAGGAGGTCCTTTCTCATCATCTTCATTGAACGCAGGCAACAGATCTTCCCGTCCGTGGTACTTGTAGCAGTTTATTACTATTTGTCGTAGCGCGTGCGTCCATGACATCTAAAAGTACAAAATATTAAATTATATATTGTTTAAACAAAACTTTTTACGGATTTAGACGCGTATATTTGTTTTAAATTTTGGCCCGACGTTTCGGAGACTTTGCAGTCACCATGGTCACGAGTGAGACTGTCTCTGTAAAAAGTAGTTTTATTTAAACGAATGAGTCGCGCAAGTGTTACAAAATATTATTATATATTGTTTATCTTGTTTCGCATGAAAAAAACACTACAGATTTAGACGCCTGTATCAAGGTATTATATCGCATATTTTGAAACATTATCTAATATTTTGTTTACTATAAAGTATATCTGGTTTAGAAAAAATCTTTTTGTTTATTTAAATAAAACTAACGGACCCGACAGACGTTGTCCTGTCCCACGTTCTGTGTAAAATGTTCTAACATCAACAACAAAAAATTTCATCAAAATCGGTCCAGCCGTTTAGGAGGAGTTCAATTACAAACACACGTACAGAAAGTAAATAAGTAAGTAAGATTTACATGTATAAAAATAATCTAGAGACACGCAAATATTTTGTTTTAGATCTAGCCATGGTGTCTGAAAAGTCTCAAAACAATCGCATTTAAAACAAAATATACACGCCTAAACTCGTGAATAATAATGCGTTTTATGAACTGCGTAAGTATTAGAGAATGTTGTTGTACAACCTTTTGTTTTTCATCTTCTGTCCTTGCGTCCATACGCACATTGGCCCAAGGCAAGTCCTTAGGCCACCAAGGTGGTCGTGTTGACTCCCGGCCCCAGCCTGGTTTACCGCGCACTACAAATGTGTTGTGACAATATTACTGTACATTTATACATTTATGTATTATTATACATTTTCTACAATATTTTGTAAGTCCAGGTACAAAAAAAATTATTCATAGTATAAGTGATCCCTAGTCATCATTATTAAAATATCTTCCAAAGCACTGAAGTTTAGTATAATGCTTATCACAATAAAAGTCGTGAACAAGTTATGTTGAACATGATGCAAGTTTAAAAGTAAACTGCAGTGGTATTCAGTAAGAAAAAGTGAAGTGAATTTTCGGTGAATCTTGATCACGTGACAGCGCTCCTCCAATAAAAATAGAGGAGCGCGGTCACGTGATCAAGATTCACCGAAAATTCACTTCACTTTTTCTTAATGAATACCACTCCTGACCTAACTGGAAAATATACAAAACGCGGCCTTAATGCATCATGAATAATTAACACCTTTTCCAAATGATAAGATTACGTCTCTCAAGCTAACTTGTATTAGCCACATTATTGCGTACTTTTGATTTTTGAGTTGACGCACTTTCATTTTAAATGAGTGTGTTAGTGAAAAATTAACATAAAAATACACTAAAGTAATTTATTAATTTTTGCATTTGACATGCTATGCTTTTTACTTAATAAATCAAATTATGGTGGAAAAAGTGAAATGCCGCAAGCGGGACTTGACCCACGACCTCGGAATACCATTCCGAAGCTCTTCCAACTGAGCTTATTGCGGTCTATTTGCAACATCTCAAATTGACCATCACACTTGTTACTCGAATGAGTTTATATATTCGGAACGATATTCCGAGGTCGTGGGTTCAAGTCCCGCTTGCGGCATTTCACTTTTTCCACCATAATTTGATTTATTAAATAAAAATACACTTTAAATAAAATAAATGTTAGTTTACAAATGAATTTTTTTACATACATTTATTATTTTATATTATAACTAGCTGTACCGGCAAACGTTGTTTTGCCATACAATTCTGTGTAAAAATCAACAACAAAAAATTTCATCAAAATCGGTCCAGCCAATTGTGAATCTAAACCATCCTTAAACCCCCTTTAATACACGCAACAAATTTCATCAAAATCGGTCCAGCCGTTTAGGAGGACTTCAATTACAGACACACATACAGAAGATTTATATACATATATAAAGATAAAGGTGTAAGTAGGAGCACCAAGGCAGATGAGGATAAGTTAAAATATGTCATACCCATGGAGTACTTGAGCATGAGCGGTATGAATGCCCGGAGTTGCGCCTGCGTCATCTTCTCAACAGGAGTGGGTATACCGTCGATGATGAGGGGCGGCAACTCGAACAGTGAGGGGTCCTCCTGCGGCGGAGGCGGCGCCTGCGGGCCACCGCCCAGGCCGAACTGACGCTCGTTATATAGGCTTACTACTTATATATATATACACACTACATGTACCGAACCAGTTTCAAACTTTAAACTACACAAAAATCTCATATAAAAAGATTTTTAGAAATAGAAAACTGGCTTTAATATTAAAACGGACGATTTTGTAAGAAATCAATTTTGATTGAAACAAAAATATTAATGACGAACTTATATCAAACAAACAACTGTCCAATGATGAGCACAGGCTTTTCAGAATTTACTGGGCGTAATTAAGAATGAAACTGAATTGAATGAAATGAAAAATCATTTAATCAAGTAGACACAATTTTTCAGAAAAATTATGTGCGACATGTCCAATTTTTTTTTCCCTACCACCGGATACCTACCACCGAATAAAATATAATAAATCCTTACTTTCTCCCTACAAATAACATTTTTGTGTCATGCATGAGTCACATGAGTAGTTAATATAATTATATAGGCGACCTACCTGCTGTGCTAGTGCGTTCTCCAGTTCCTCCATGATCATACACCTGAGATTTCTTACAACATCTTCCAGTGGCTTAGCACCAAATACTCTGTATGAGGTGTTAGGCTTGCCTGGAGTGGCCACCAACACAACAGCTTGTTGACCCACACGCGTTGCGAACTCTTCTATAGTTTGCTGGATAATATTTGTACTATTATTAATTAACAAATCAAATGACAATTCAATTGCTAAATAATTAAGATAGATATAAAAACTAAGAAATACTCAAATGAATAAGAATAGAAGAGCCCTCTTTTTTGTAGTTGGTTAAAAATAATATCTTTACATTATTGAAATTCTTTGGTGAAATATTTACCACAGTTTGTGTTGTGACTTTTTTTACGAACCCGACGCATAACTCTCAAATCACGTTAAAGGGCCAAAGCAAAATTTGGGAAAAGTAATGTTGGGTATGAATATCTCGAATTTATATTCAAAATCCCAAAATAATTACGAATGCCAAAGAAAAAGTTTAAAATAGTCTAAAGTAGAGAATACTATAACGAGTAGCGAATAACTACGAGTTCAACGGACAGCGATTTTAATAAATAGGTCAATTTGTAGCACTATACACATTGCTCTAAGACTTAGTTGCCGAACTAGTGGTTTTGCGGCGGCACAGAATATGTTAGCTTGTCTAGTGCGAAATTCATGGCATATTTCGTGTCATACCTATGTCATACTTCATGTCGTGAATAATATCGAAACTAAGCACTGGGGTATCCCGGCAAGATTATACCTCACTGATCCTAGACCAAATAGTCCCATTGCGAAGCAAGCCTATAGTCAACAGTGGAATTCTTACAGGCTGAGAAAAATTAAATATTACATTAGTTCCAATATATTAATATGATAGTACTCACTCTAAGCTTTCTAAGGAGTCTGTTCTGATGTCGTTTCCTGACAGATGGATTGGTCTCGAACGAGTGTGGTCTTTTGCGTTTCTTCGACGACGCTATAGCGGCCGCTGCGGCCATACCAACTGGACCTGAATACGAAACTGAGGCATGACAAGGATTCGCAAGGTTGTTTTGTTCCCATAAAACAATATACATATATATTTTTTCAACAATTTTTTAACGTCGCTTATTCTAGTGTCTTTTGCATCCGGAGTCGGTGCGATTCTAATTATATTGCAACTTCTCTAGCAGTTCATGGATGCAACACGAAAAAAGTTTTTCGACAAAACTTGTCCTTGGCAAGGACTGTCCAGCTGTCACCACAGAATACTAATATATCCAAATATGTGTGATAAGTTAGTATAAAATAAATGTATGTATGATAAAATTGAAAAATGGGCATTACCGGCCGCTGCCAGCTGTTTAGTGACTTCATCGCTCATCGCATTCTTGATGATGTCAGCACTCTCGTCGTAGGGGGAGCTAGTCGGTGATGAGGCGCATTCATCTTCTTCATCCGATGCGCCGCTCAAACCACACCCATCCACTTGGGACATTTCCTAACGGCACGTATTAATCGAACTCAAAAGGAGAACTACCAATAACTAGTCTTTTAGCTTGCTATGATACAATAATGTTAAGAGTTGGAACAACTTTTCGGACACAACAACAACTTCAGCAAAAAGACTCTTTGGTAGTTTAAAACACAGTGCTTATTCTAATATTTTGTTACATAGGAGTGAGCAAAGATGCTAGAATGAATAATAATTCAATGTTAAGCTTAAGGCTGAAAACAGTGCTAGACTGACCGTCAGCTTTGACCGTCGGTCGGAAATTACGCGCGTACCGTCAGCGTAGCTCTGTGAGCGTTCATGGACTTGCATAGATACTAGCATAGGTACTTAATGTACTTATTGGTACGCCGACGGACCGTCAGCGCCGAACGTCGGTTTAGCAGTGCTTTCGGCTTAAGGATGCATAAACAACATCAATAAATGCTAGGTTATACCATAATGAAGATGGAATCAACGAATTAAGACTTGTCAAGCTAGAAGAATGACAAGCATTGAAAAAAAACAGATGTTGCAAGTAAGAATAGAACCTCCTGGGACTAAAGAGTTTTACGGGATCTGATGTAATCAAAGTAAATAAATACCTCCTCAGCCATGTCCATGGACTCGGTGCTGACGGCTGAATTCATGTGGTAATCCTCGGGCTCCTCCTGCCCACTCACGTTGAGTGCCATTTGGTTGTTAGCCACTCTGAACTGTGTCAAGTCACTTCTTGTATATGTTGCAGTCTACAACTTGATTAAGTACTCTATGACCTGGTAAAATTAATGATTAGTTAGTTATAAATATATTAACAGAAGTTATTTAATTTTACCAACATTTATCTACAGGCAGAAATTTCTATAAGAAAGATGTATGTATGTATGTACAAATTATCCTATGCATATTGTATTTTACTATTCCTGTGTGTAAAATTGTTAAATAAATAAATTTATTCCAAGATATTAAAAAAATAATGTAATCACACTTTTTTGCAAGATGGTGACAGACATATGATTATGTTTTATGCAATTAGATTCCTGTTTGCATTAAACAATGACATAAGGGCAGGAGGAAAAATGATTTGCATTAAAAAGAGCACAACATATGCTAAATTCATCCTTTTGTAAGGCTCCTGTATAAGCTAAATGGGAATAACCTGTCACTAATAATCATCCTCATGCCCATATCCGGTTATTTGGGGTTGGCATATGTATTGACAAAAATAGCACTAAACTATTTATGTGCAAGTCTAACTTGTACTTGAACAGTGTTTTATCTAATATATAAAATTCACGTGTCACAGTGTTAGTTACCGTACTTCTCCGAAACGGCTAGACCGATTCTTCTCAAATTTTGCATACATATTCAGTAGGTCTGAGAATCGGCCAACATCTATTTTTCAAACGTTTTTTTTTAGTATGGCAAAACAACGTTTGCCGGGTCAGCTAGTTTTTCTATATATTTGTTATAGTAGCAACAGATATATCTAGCTATCACTGTTCAAGATATACAGACTGGTGACAGATAGACAGACAGCAGAATCTTAGGTAATTTTATGCTGTAATCTGGTCTAGGGAAATTTAGGATATTAAAACAAGTATGAATAGCAAGTGTACTTTAACTTTTAATAGATAAATTAAGACCTAACGTAATTACGGTCAATTCCTACTGTGTAAATAAAAGTTAATAGAACTTTTATGGCAACTTCATACGGGTAGAATTTAGAAAATAAAAAAATCTTTAGTAATATAATATTAAAAAAGAAGTCTTCTTGAAACACTATCTATTGAAAAAAACTGCATCGAAATATGTTGCTTAGTTTTGAACAAGTATATATAGTCACTTAAGGACACAATTACAAATATAACAACTTTGTTTTATATTAAGTAAAGATTGGAAGAAAAGGATAGAAGTGATCAGCCATATAGTCATATCAATTACAATAAGAAACATTCTACAACTCATAATATGCCAACATAAACATAGTAAATGCAATTCTATTATTCTTCTTTCATAAGATTCAAATTACAAAAGGAAATCAATAACAAAAATCATTATTCAAATTGTTATTAACAGATAATTCCTATTCACATATATAATTTAAGCCTAAATATAAATTTTAGACCATATTAATGACCTCTGAACCTTTTAACATCTGACTAAATTCAATCTGGCTGATATTTAACAGAATTGAACTATACATGATGTAGGTGTAATATTATTTGAATCTACAATAGCTGTAAGTGGTACATAGTAGGTACCTAGCAGAGTATTGATTTATTTGGAGAGTAGATTTAAATTCAAAACAATATTTCAGCCTATTACAATAATAAAAATTTTTTTCAGTGATTTAGGGAGGGGTAAACATATTTTGTAGTAATCTTTATGTGCTAGAAACAATGTTATGCGAACAGAATTATACATAGGTGGTACAATGTGGCTGTATAGTTACAAAATATTCTGCTTTGTAAGCAGCAAGAAAAATCAATAAATATGCTCGACTTTTAAATTTTATGATAGATACGATGCAACGAACAGTAGACTAATAAGAAGAGTCATGAATTCTGTTTGGGAAGTTCTGTACAAGCTGCATTTCAGGTTTAATAACTGCATTTAAGAAGTACTGTGAAGAAGTAATAGTTGCAAAGTTGCATACACCAATGACGCATATTGTTTGATGTTTTGTTTATACGGTGCATGGTGGCCCGCTACGGGTCAGTTTCGAAGACGCATGACATGACGCAAGCTCTTTGCGACGGCGTAAAGGATAAGCTCAAATGAATGGCCATCATGAAGGGGAGTCGCGTGTTCGAGCAGGCCCAGACAGAATGGAAAGACTACGGCTGCGTACGCACCTGCGTGATTTGAAACACATTTTGCAATCCAATTGAAGTCTTCAGAACTTGCTGTGATGTAACCCGTTCAAAATAACACTTTTAATAAAATGAACACCCGTCCGAACACCGTAATCGCAAAATTTATGCTGTGCACTAGAGACCCCGAAAAATCCAAGTCCTCCATTAGTATCGATCGGTAAACGCGATAGGTGGACCGTATACACTTCATATCTCGGGGTCGCCATTTTGTACGAGTCTGCGCGGTGAGATTTTCGCATGGAAAGGGAAACCGCCCCTCTACCTGAGGGGGGACCGGAATTATATTTTTGTGAGTAATTAATGGATTAATTTAGCAAGTTACTTACCAGTAGTAATAGGGAAATATTGATATTTATTTATCCTCGCCTACAGCAGTCACAGATGTTCATGAAAAATCCTAGTTTATTTTAGAAATTGATCATTTCACGTCATACAGTAGCGACATCTAGGGAAATTTTCTTTAACTAATTTGACGTTTCTTAATTGTTTCAATGATTGTAAACAAATTTTCCTCTCTAGCTTGATTTAAGTGAAATTTACTGTTTTGAATCGTTAGAAAAGATAGTTAGTTATCTTATAAGTTACTTCGGAATTATATAATAATATACACAAGGTAATATGATTTTTGCTAGATTTCAGACATAAAAATATTTAAGGTTATAAATTACAGCCAGTAGGTAGTTAATTGCCTAGAAAAAAATGCTTAGAACCTTTAACCTTTTTTTGCCTCTATGCTTGATTTCATTTTTTATCTTTTTGTAGCAAAGGGTAAAGTTGCTATTAGTCCGTGTGTTAAAATATTTCAACTAAGGTAGGAGTGTTCTGATAGATATAAACAAATTATGTTTTTTTTATTTAATGTGTACTACTGCAAGACTTCTGCTATATTTTTCTGTCAACCTTATTGTCATTAATTGTTTTTCTGGTGAATGAAATTTATGTAGCATCAATATGTATGTATGAATGAAATGAGTAAATGCCATGACTTTCATGGCACTTATGACCTTATGTTAATGTAAAAAGTATTCTCTACAGCTGATTTAGTGTTCTCAATCACTACAAAGCGAAGGTAATGTAAGATTAACTAGATAGAAAACCATCTTGTTAATCCTTAGGTGACAGCAATTATACTATAAGAAGTGCTATCAATTAGGAATTGGCTTATCTGGGATAATATTAAATAAAACAGCAATATATTATCATTAACTTTATATTATTGCATAATAATACGTCTAGATACATATAGGACCTAAGGAGCACATCTTAATAACTAAATGACTAATTTATTGTTACAAAATGTAAAGTATTTTCTTATAAAATTAAAGAAATCACATGCTTATTAAGTAGTTTTGTCAATTTGTGTGTCAAAAGTTTCATCGTGGCCTCTTGTATTCACCAGATTCTTCTGATGACCCTGAAAATAAAAAAATGTTACTAATCTTGTGCTAGCAGCGTCTTTAATGTTAGATAGCAATTAAAGGTACATAATACAAAGAAAAATCAAGTACGATTTATAAAAACTGTGAGTCACATAACCAAGTTTTGTGTTCAGTTAGCAGACTTTTGGCCCTGATTGTTATAAGTAGAAAAATTTTAGAAAATAGGAATTTATAGTTAAGTGGTAATTAGAAATATATTAGATGAGTACCAGTAGAGCGATGACACCATCGTCCTCTCCAGCCAGGGTCACAGACACAAGCACCGCTCACACAGCGACCGTGGCGACAGGAGTGCGTCGCCGCACAGTGCTCACCGCGGCACGAACAGTCGCCCAGTCGTCGACCTACCTCGCAGTGGTTGCCGCCCAACCCCGCCGGACAACGGCATTTATTCACACCTCGACAACGGCCACCGTTTAAACAAGGGATCACGCATTTGGCTGAAAAAGACATCAAAATTAATCATTAGCTAGCCTAATAGTTTGTGTACCTAGATGTGAGCTCAACACTAGTTGATTACCAGAAAAGGAAATTGGATAAGAAAAATTGCAGATCTCATACGACCTATACGGACCGAATAAATCATTGGTTATTTTTTTGATATTGTCTCGTGATATGGCCTACTTATTGCTATTTTAGCATGCTAAAGTAATAAACCTAGGTATAATACTCACAAAATTCACAACGCAAGCCGTAGTATCCTTTTGGGCATTCGCAAGTGTCCTTCTGTATACATTTGCCGCCATTCAAGCACTTCTGTGAGCATATTCCTGCAACATACTTTACTTTATGATGTTTTCTTGTTACAGGTACACCATGTTGCGTCAGCCAATATTGCAACATGTCCGAGGTGCCCATGCCTCTGTTTCTGCCAGTGCCAGGCCGTATTGGAAAAAGAATCCTCATGTAAGTTCCAAAAAGTATTAAAAGGCAGAAGTGTGCAAGAATTCTTCAAATCCAGTCTCAGTGTATAAGTATAAAGCATGAAACAAATAATAGTACACTAAAAGTTGCTGTAGGGAAATTTGAAACCTAATTTTGATTTTAGGATGACTAATACATATTTTCTTTTCAAAAATATTATACGTTTAGGGGTTATAATGATGGAGCTGTCAACTTTAACAACCAATCAATTTGTTATTTCCAGCTAGACTCGATAATTCGAGTAGATCATGCTGGCGAATTAGGTGCGGACCGCATCTATGCGGGACAGTTGGCAGTCCTAGGCAAAACGAGTGAGGGACCTCTCATCAAACATATGTGGGAACAAGAGAAGAGACATAGAGAGAAGTTTGAAGAGCTCATCAATGAGTACAGAGTGAGACCTACTGCCCTAACACCAATATGGAATGTCGCGGGTTTCGTACTGGGAGCTGGTACGTTCATAATTTACTTTGCCTTTTTATGTCTATGGCAAATAGCTGCTTTCGACAGACACAACTTAGACTCGATTTAAAATTGATTCAAGTACTTAGTTGATTTTTTGATGATATCGAAGAACTTTTCAATTTATTTGTAAATTGTCAAGTTTAGTTTTATTAATATTATTTTATCTGAAATCCATTGCTGTAATTATATTTTTTTACCATACGTTTTCTTTATAGGGACAGCTTTACTGGGTAAAGAAGCAGCAATGGCATGCACTGTGGCAGTGGAAACTGTTATAGTTGATCATTATAATGATCAACTGCGTGTTCTCATGGAAGACCCTAATATAGACAAGGCAATATTAGAGACTATCACCAAATTTCGTGATGAAGAACAGGAACACCACGACACGGGAATCGAACACGGAGCAGAACAAGCACCCTTCTATAAAGCCATGACTGAAGTGATCAAGGCTGGATGTAAAGTGGCCATTGCCATATCGAAGAAGGTTTAATAGAGATTATAAATAATTAAAAAAAACTTTATGGTAAAGTCTATGGATAAATGAGAGGAACGTAAATGAAAACGGCAGTTACAGTTTTTTTTCTGATCCAGTATAATTCTATGGTGATAACGAGAATAAACTTCATAGATTTTAAGTATGATATTTATTGTGCAATAATGGGGTGTAAATTGTTGCTCACTCCCAATAATAACCCCATATTATTTGAAGGGATGGAAAGCAGCAGTTTTATTTTGTTAATATAGTTGGTATAGCCAGCATTGAAGTTTGGTTTAAAATAATTTAAATACGGGTATGAATATTGTAATTAGGAGTGTCTAGTATTTATTATAATAAAAGCAGGGTAGTAAAAGAGCTACATCATTGTTTTTATCTACCCCTAAGAATTAATAGAACTTGGAAATTACAGCGAATTTTCACTAACGTTAACGTATCTTGTAAATCCCTATGACAAACTTTAACTGCTATAGTTAATTTTATCTACATAGTATGTCTTTCTGTGACGATTTTGCCATAATCCAGAATCTCAGATTTGTGGCCCAAATCTAAGTGATGTGGGGGTTCTTGGGACGAGGCCTAATGAATTGAAATGAATCATGTAGAATTGTAGACTATTTTTTTTTACAAAATTATGCATTTAATTGTTGTTGTTTTTTACAAAATTATGAAAAATTTATGTACTTCCAAATCTAATGAAGCTGAAAACATTGGCGTGCCAACTCTTAGGTTCCTGGCTGCGGTAGTATTTGCGTTGATATCACGATACAACAGTCAATTTCTACGTTTATATATTCAGATTCGTTATATAGAATTATAGGGTGAAATTGATAAGAAATGTATACAGATACCTCCTTCGCAGTTTCTTCCCTGATAGCCTGTAGGACAGGAGCAGATTCCTGGCGCGGTACAATTACCACCGTTCATACATTGTGGGTAACATAGTGCGGTCCTACAGTCTTGACCCATGTAGCCTTCTGGACATTGACATATCTTCTCGTTATTACACCAACCTTGGTTCGCACACTTTTTATCACATTCCGGATCTGGACCTGAAGTTATTTTCATTACAATAACATAGAGAAAAATCATTCAAGTATCTAAGAAAAAAAATTATGGTCAAATGCGAAGCAGCATTCCGCGGATTCAGTGCTTGCTAACAGATCATTACCAATAGATACCGACTTAACGCACCAAATAACGTTGGAGACAGATGCGGGGTATGAAATAATCCCTTTTTATTTAGTCATAGCCAAATCATACGCCGGTTTCACATACATCAACGTAAGCGCTAAACGTTTGGCGGCGATCACCTTGGGTGTGGAATCCATTGGCGATGATCTGTGGTGCCTAATTGAACGAGCAAAAGCTTAATGTTTGACATCTATAAACAAAATAAAGAAAATGAAAAAAGAACATTAGTAAAAAGCAAGCGTGATGCAAATACAAACCTAAAAACGCAAATGATGTGAGCAGAGGCACCGCGATTCATCCAGCCAGCATGTACTCGACGTGAGCCCGGAAAACAATGCAGTTTGTTATTATAACAACCTGGCGCGTATTGCAGGCTAACACACAACACAACATACTACCTATATAAATTAGTAAGGAGGCGATAGGGAAACAAATGCAGGATTGTAAAGAAATTATGTTTTTTTTTTCTGGCTACTGAAAGCTCATAGCCGTGTTTTGTCTATAGGAAAAATTGTTACGTTCGCTTGGCTACAAGTAGTCGCCATACTGGGATGACAAACTACTTACCTATCAAAGAAATCGCAAAGCTAATACAAATAAAAACCTATCAAGTACGAGTTAGACCGTACCGTTATCATCATGATAATATATTCGTCATATTTTTGAAAAAAACAAAACCATTTTTGACCCCAAATAACGGGATAAGGACAGTAAAACAATGATGATGATGAGTAGGTATTTGTTGTAGTAGCATTAACTGATATACATAAACCGTAATATTTACAGCTTTCTAGCTATCAACGTTCCAAATACAGACAGACGGACGGACAGATAGCGAAGTTTCATTAATCTTGAAAGGGTCTCGTTTCATCTTTTGAAAACCCTAATAATATCATCTAATATATAAAATTCTCGTGTCACAATGTTCGTTCCCATACTCCTCCGAAACGGCTTGACCGATTCTTATGAAATTTTTTATGCATATTCAGTATGTCTGAGAGTCTAAGAATCGGCTACTATCTATTTTTCTTCCACCCCTGACATTTGTTTGGCAAAACAACGTTTGCCGGGTCAGCTAGTAAATATTTATAATTTGCAAGTTAAATTATAATATATTTTTTTGTTTTTGCTTACAATTTATTTTCTAGCTGATCTACTTTTTAGTATTTCATCTAATTAATTTAGTAAAATAAGTAATTAATGCATGTGATGATTATGATGATAGTTTATCATCACGAAACTATACTACAGCAGACTATAATAACTTTCAGTTATCTGATGTTAAGTTGTTTATTGATTTCTGCACAAATTCACGGTAGATTTTAAAAATAACCCTCATTTTATTGCTGCATTGTTCCTCTTAGTAATATTATGGTGTATTTCTATGTAAAAATCGTAATGAGAAGTGGTCAAGCATTCGCTCATACCAACCACTCATAAAATGTAATATTAGTAGCGGAAGCATAACATTATGAGCTCAGAATAGATCAAGTGTACTTATATTATGTACAAATTGTAGTAACACATCTGATAGAATTTACCTTGCTGAATTTTATTGCGTACACAAGTCCTCCCATCTTCCCAATTTGAAACTGTATCAGTACATTTTTAGATAATGAAATCAATATGTGTATACATAATAAGGTTATAATTTTATCCAATTTGTGCTATAAATAAAAAAGTTTAAATCCTTATTCTGTAGAATAAGGATACAAAGTTGCGTTTACCGAAAATTCGCATATAGTTTAATTAATATTGCAATTAATAATAATAATATTTTGTTATTAATGAGGCTTATTATAACTTAAGAGGATACCAAAATAGCTTCGTGCATTTTTCTACGTACGAAGTTTTCATTGTTTCTTTAGATTGAATGGCTAGAGCTCTAATTTTTAAGTATATGTTTTTTCAATATATGATCTAGGATCGCATAAACTCAGAAACGCGATTGAAAAAAGTTTTCTCGATAGAAAATCTTAGCGAAACAACATCTCTAATTTTTTATTTTTTTCATTTGTCGGTCTATTATCGCGTATTAACTAATGAAATAACTTTAAAAACATAGGTAACTATTATGTATAGAAACACGTAAATCAGAATTAAAATATATTTAGTAGATTTTGAGTAAATAGGAAAAGTATCCCTAATTCTTCATATTCTGTGCCTACTGGCTGTGTTAATATGTAGATACGTGTCGGCGATGATATACGATAATATTGATGTAGGCCCTTAATGTATGCCCATAAAACTTCAAGGCTATCTCGAAAAATAGATACAAAGACCTGCCTGATAATTTCTTAAATAAAAATACAGCACATTTCTTTTCAACTACTGTAACTGTAAAAGTAATACCTATTCAGTTCAAAAGTAATGCATATTAAAAAAGGTAACAATAAATTGCTCAAACCCAAAAAAAATATATGCACCTTCTGCTACAATATCTCTAGTAAGTGTATAAGTCTAGTATACAAACAGGTATATTTAAAAGTTATAAACAACTTTCTGAAAGACTGAAGTCTTAGTTTGTAAGTGAAAGACGTAAATTCAATCAGATGTGTGTTTACGCTTATTACTTCTGTTCTCGTACACAAGTTTGTTATGCTTTCAGATATTATTTTTTAGCATGAGAATTAAATTAATAAGCTTTGTGTAAGAGAATATTAGTAATTGGTTTTAAAAAAATGTTATTTTAGAAATAATTGTTAAAAGCGTCACGCCTGTTCTTTTGTAGATATTTTTATCTTTTATCATTTACGTATATGATTTTAAAGTAATTAGTAGGAAAATAAAGTTAATTTTATTAGTATAATAGCTACGAAAACTCAGGCGTGCAAGTGTTAAAAATGCGTTGGCGATACAATACCTGTCCTTTCTAAATACACACCTCTCTGTGCGCATTCCTTCTTTAAATGTAATCTTAATGGGGTGCCTTTTAGTGGTTGACCTTTGCCATTTTTAAGTACAAGGCCTATTTCAAATGTTGCCACACCACTGTTATTGCCCACGCACGGCAACATTATACTGAACTCTGTAACCAACCTCTTTATATTTACTACCAATCATATCATGATCATACTATCAAAGAGACATATGCGAAAATGCGCGACGTCTCAAGTCTAAAGAGAACAATTTGAGATTGAAAAATGCGGGTATGCCCAAAAATCGGCCTGATTCTCTTAGTATTCTCTAACACTTGCGCGTCTCAGAGTCTCACCCGTGACCATGGTGACTGCAAAGTCTCCGAAACGTCGGGCCAAAATTTAAAACAAATACACGCGTCTAAATCTGTAAAAAGTATGTTTTGTTTGAACTGATTCTCCTAGTTAGAAGAGAGTTTCTCCTAGCCTATGAAGTCTGCTTTCAGATTATTTTGTGATTTTAGATGGGATTTAAAACAACCGCCTGTAAAGTAGGTCTAGGTAGACTAAGGTCAAATAGGTCTAATTTATAATAAGGTCAAATTTATCCATCCATCGATATGTTATGGGTTTGGTTTGGTAGTTCTATCTAAAGTATGAAAAACAAATTTTCGTTGATAGATTTATTTGACTGGTTTTAATAGGGCTTAATCAATTATTAATATTTAATTTAAAATTACCTTTTGAAGTTTTAGGCACCCGTCCACGTGTTTTGATAGACAGCACTGGTGGCTTCAATACATTCAAATCTGATGATGTCAGGACATCAAAGTCATAATAATATCTCTTCTTAGACCTCCACGTGAAGTTAACGTAGCCAACTTCTGAGGGTATGACCGGCAACTTATTGGAGAAGTTTGGGTCCAGCACGTACGGAGACACGTGACCATTTATTATTGCAAATACTTGCATTGATATACCTAAAACCACATACAACTGTAAAGTGTATGCATTTTTCAATTTCTAGGCGCAATTAAAGTATCGTCTGGCACATTTTGGAAGATAAATTTTCACCACTCATTAGGTAAAAAGAAGAAAAAAGAAAGAAAATATTTTATAAGCAACTACTTAAAGTTACTAGTTGCGATTTTACCAGCTCAAAATTTTAATTTCCTAATGACAATTAAACTTAACTAACCACTGAACATCCTCACTTGTCGCTCATCAATCCACAGAGACAGATCAGAATGGTGACGTCCGTCAGGATCCTTGAATTCTCGTCGCCCAGCTCCTAGTGACAGTGATAGAGACAGTGCTAGTCCCGCGCACAGACGTGCACCCATTGAGGCTGACTGCCACATTCTGGAAGATAATTTAACATTTATTTTTTATTCCCTTCCCCAGCCCATTAACGTTCCACTGTTAGGTAAGCCTGATCCACTTCGGAAGGGTTTCAGCTCTACTATGCCACGCTGACCAGGAAAGGCATAGGGTTCAACGTTGAGATTTACGTCTCTCACAGTAGATGTTAACTGTTTATACCTTACAGCACCCCGAGGAAGAAATGGTGTTGACACTGATTGTGACAACACCCCATTCTGCTCTGTTAAACATTTTTTGTAATAAGGTCTACGTGTATGCCTAATTATTTAAAAACACCTACTAGGTACTTAACTATTGTAAGGTAACCCCCTTTAAACCGAGCTATATGCTTCAAAAGTAATTAAAATCAAGTATCTTATTACAATTAAAACTTAAGAAAAAATACAACCATTAAGTAATTTATTGCATTCGGCTTTGGTAAGCGACGACATGTCCTGTTCCCAGAGTCCAATGGACGGCCTAAATTGGGATATCATAAAAAATATGTCATAATTCCATTAAAGCATCCCAACGTAAACCCATAATAAGCATTTAAGTGGCGTATAATTTGTTTGTCGACCGTATAAAATCACCCCAAGCCTCCAGTAAAAAAAACTTTAATTAAAACAGTTAACATAATTGATTGAGACCGTTTGGGACGTGCTCCTACAATAGTGATATCGTGAGAATTGGTGAGAATAGTCCGACGAAAGCGTAAAAAAACTTACAACTTCATTAAATATCCCCTGTCAAAAAGTAATGTCCACTATGGTTTTTTTACTCGCTCCCGGTGTCAAATTATACGTACAAAAGGTGTTAACAAAAAAGACGACTTCAATAAGATATAGTGAAGAGGCGTGCAACAATTTTGTCTATTTTGATATTTTTGGGAGAATATATTTATTTGTTCACAAATTGTTACAGATTTTGGTTTCCAAATGTGTATACTTTGTATATTTTTAAACAATCACCATGACTGGGAATGTCAAGCTATAGTTTTAAAAAATATCAATTATTATTTTGCTTGCATTATACATTTGGCAGTACTTTTACTTATTTAAATATAGGATCCAACTTAAATATGACTCAATATTTACGACTAAATAAATTGTAAACATCATTTAAATTATCCAATAGGTATTCATAATTATTCTTATTATTTATACCTAATTATTGGTATTATGTTGTGGTGTCTTCATTATCATAACTACTTATGTGTTGTAATATAAACAAATGTTTCTTATAGATAACCCCAAATTAGCGTCGTTAAAGTACCTTAGATAATATGTAATAATAGTTGGAATTAATTGATATCATATGTATTAAACTTTGGCCGCTTTATGTCGCCACGATTGTTAGTAAGTAATAACTAACTATGCCTCGCCGTTTCACACTTGTGTATATTTTTTATAATTTATCCCTGCGCGAATAGTTGGAAACCAAAGTTCAAAAACTAAATAATTGGTCAAGTGCGAGTCGGACTCGCGCACGAAGGGTTCCGTACCATTATCTATGCAACATAAGGCAACGTTATTAGTATCGAGCAAGAAACGGTAAAAAAATCATGTTTGTTGTATGGGAGCCCCCCTTAAATATTTATTTTATTTTATTTTTAGTATTTGTTGTTATAGCGGCAATAGAAATACATCATCTGTGAAAATTTCAACTGTCTAGCTATCACCGTTCTTGAGATACTGGGTGCGGAACCCTAAAAATCATGTTTGTTGTATGGGAGCCCCCCTTAAATATTTATTTTATTTTATTTTGAGTATTTGTTGTTATAGCGGCAATAGAAATACATCATCTGTGAAAATTTCAACTCTCTAGCTATCACCGTTCTTGAGATACAGCCTGGTGACAGACGGACGGACGGACGGACGGACGGACGGACGGACGGACGGACGGACGGACGGACGGACGGACGGACGGACGGACGGACAGCGAAGTCTCAGTAATAGGGTCCCGTTTTTACCCTTTGGGTACGGAACCCTAATAAAAAAGCGTGTTATTAGAAAAATATCTAGCAATATCTGTTCAACTATTTTCAAGATTTGTGCATAAAGACACATTCAGTGATTGAGTTTTATATTAACGCATTCATTACTTATTCAACAGTGAATTCGTTAGGAGGATTATACGGTTTAATATCTTGGATAGTTAGCTAATTGTCCCATTGGACTCTAGCACTAGGAGAATCATATCGATAATATTCGAATTTAACCGTTTATAATCAGTAAATTAGCGTTGTTATTAAACAATTTTTGACATATTTATAGATAGTGTTCGTGTGCAATTATAACGAGATAATAAATTATGATGTTGATGTTTAGATCCAATACCTACAGTGTACATTGAATATCACAAGTAATTTATAACTGAGTGATTTCAAATTAATATTTAAAAAACTATCCGGTTTCATAAAACAAGTTTTTATATCAGTGCTTATTATAGCTTTTGTTAATTGCGTCGGTTGCATCCTGCGATATGTCGTGCTAATGACCGCAGCAGATTTTGCTAAACAACCACCTTAATATTTTTCTTTTTTATATATAGTCGAATCTAAGTTATAAATAGAGAAGTAATACCAGATAAATAAAAAATTGTTACGAAATATCTCTAAAATGGACATCCTTATTGGTAAGAACGTTTTCCTTTATGCAACCCTGAAACTTAACGATGGATTACAGAATATATCTTACTATCGTAGTCAAGCTTAAGAAAAAGCTTTAATAACTTTACCTTGTAAACTAATGAACAACTTACGAAATTATTGTTAAAACAAACTTTACAAAACTTATAATATGCTGTAGACTGTTTTAAATAAATAAATATTTATGGACATTTCACACAACGTTCTCTGGTCCCAAGGTAAGCTTATTATGCTTGTGTTATGGGTACCAGAATACGGATAGAATACATAAACTACTTTTCTTTTGTAAATACATACTTATTATACATAGTAAATACCCAGACGCAGAACAAACATTTGTATGACATTTATAAACATCACACAAATGATTATCCCGAGCGGGAATGGAACCCGCGACTTCGTGAACGGCAGTCCGTTATATGAACCACTAGACCACGAAGCCCGTCGAGGTTTGTATGTTTGTTATCGTTATTTATTATAGTAATCATGGGCGTGCACTCTAATAAGGCACAAAGGCACTGCTTTACTTGCCATTCACAGATATTTTAATAAAACGTTCGTATGTTTTAGATGACTTTATTAATTTATTTACTATTAATTAAACAAAATATTAGGTATAACTTAAAAACGCCTAATAATTCATAAATAGCACCTATATGTGCTTGCAAATTGCTTTTTGCCAGGCGTTTGGCGAAGGAATAATATTAGCGTAGCTAGCAAGCTCGGCGCCGCCCGCCTGCCATGAGTTCATATGTGTGTAGAAATTTTGGTGTCCGTGCACAGTTCGCAAACGCACACAGGCTTGCATATTGAAGACGCCTTGAACCGGAACTCCTGCCGTATGCATTCGCGATCGGATATTTCCGCGAGTATTCGGCGTTCGTTCGTTACTTAATATAATCCGAATAAATATAATAGTCAGAAGTCTAATAAATCCCGTATGCATTTTTGTTTAGTAAGGTTTTATTTATTTAAATAGCAGAAATATTTTGGTTCGACGGAGGCCATTTTATTTTTTCGTGTGATTCATTGAACTGTTTAATAATGAGTTTCTATAATTTAATAATTGTATGGATTTTCGTTTGTTGATTTTAAAATGTTATTTGATTGTGAAATGTGTGTTGATAGTGTGTGTTTGTCAAAAATTAAAAATAAGAAGTTCTCACAATTGTCATTTGAAAAGATTCAAATTGTGTCTAAAGGACAACTAAGCCAGCAAAAAGGTAGGTGATTTAACTCGAAAATTTCATGTTAAAAGTTATGAAACGTATGTACATACGTACATGTACGTATGTATGTACGTACGTAGTTATTGTTTAGTAATTCTAGTACAGTGTGGACTGATTCGGGATATTCAGATTTAAATTTGTTCTGTTGGCATGGTTTCCGACTTAGAGATCCGTCGCGTGGCTATGCTAAAAATCTATAAAAGAAAAAGTTTTTGTGACTGCCTACCCTCGGTTACGTTCCAGTGCACGCCGCTGATAGTAATCCTCGCACTTTATCGTGGTTTAGCTTTTTAACACTTTATTTTACGCAATATGGTGATTTGCAGTATTTATTTGGGTTATTCCTAACCACAGTAACGCTAAATAAGCACCCAATAGAAAAACCCAACTACACTTATCGTATGTGCGACTTCAAACAGATGTCTAATTTATTTTGTACTTTCCTCCTATTTCAGCCTGAAAATTTAGATTTAATTTATTCTACGGGTGTCTGAATTTCCGAAAGTAATACATACATGAAATACAGAACTTACGCAGTTTTGAATTTTAATTTAAGATACTTTAAATTGGAGACCTGGGTTTGGTCTCATGTGGCAATCATGAAATAGGTGATATGGTTTAGGGACATATGAACAATTTTTGTGTTAATAAAAACTAAGGTATAAGTCTTCAGCATAGTTATTTATGTAGGTACTTTATAAAACATTAACCTTGTTATGTACCAAACGATTAACCTGCCATGTTAGGTATGTTCACGAACATATGTTGAATGGTCGTGTAGTACCGCGACCGATGGCGCCACCGGCGCCTACGCCGCGGCCAACGAGCGCGCCCGCGCCGGTTTTCGGCGGTGACCGGCGTGTCCTTCAGTTGAAAAATCGAGTTGAAAGCGAGTTGACGTTCGATTGTGACTAGTTGTCACGTGTTCTCGCAACGGTTTTTAAAAGTTAAAAATTGTCACTAGAATTAATTGTTGATAAAACTAATTATCCTTGTTGTGTGAATCGATAATTACAATTGAAAACAAAACCTTGAAATGTCACCGCGAAATGTAATCTTCGCCAAATTGTTGGACATAAATGTGTTATAAAAACTAGTGAATTTTGTGTCTCCATACTTAATACGATTTGTGTGTCTATATTTAATGCTATTTAATGTAAATTGAACTATTTTGAAATTGAACTATAATTGTGATAGTGTAATTGTATTGGGACGATTGATGTCATCAGGAGCCCGTGGTCTACCCGTGTTGTGTTGTTGAATAAGCTAGGTAAGCTTGATTATTTATTTTAATATTGGCCAATGTTTTAATCGATAGTTATGCAATAGCTAGGGTGACACGGTGAAGACATTGTTGAAGAACAAAACAGGGTAAGTTTGTACTATTATAAATTTGTTAACGCTGTGAAACGCAGATTATATGTTCGTTCCTCTCGCGCCTGAGAGATATCACGCTTCCACTTAACCTATTATTAATTAAAACACCAGGTTGAACGCAACATATTTTGGTACCCAGAGCGTGGTTTAAACTCCGTTTCTCGAATGTTCCATGTTGAACAAACTATACCCTCATTATTGTGAAAATTGATTTAATTAATTTAATTAATTTAATTTGATTAATTTAGTTGTTTGTTTGTTTAATCTAAATTGTTGGTATAGTTTTGAATAATTAATTTGAGTACTTGAATTGGCAATTAGATTTTAAAGGGTTTGATAATTATTTGTGCTATTGCTAATCGTATTTGTTGCTCAGGTTATTATTTAATATAAATTATTATTTAATTATTGTCTAATATTGAACAACGTTATAGTTGAATTGTGGCGTTGTGCGTTTGTATAATACAACATTTATTTTATACGTTTGTTTGTTTTGTTGGTTACCTTAAAAATAAATAATTTAAGTATTAAATTAATTGCACATTGGCAAGGAATTGTTTGTTTGTTTGATTTAAAATATTTAAGATTTGATATTTGTTTGGAGTAATAGCGGCTTGTCTCATTGAAAGATATTTTGTTTTTTCGCTATTGTAATATTGTTTGTTTGTGAAAGATATTTGTTTTTTTTTGTTATTATAAGATTGTTTGTTTCGTGCCGTTTGTGCTTTGAAGATGTCTACCGCCGCGTATAATGTTGTCCGCGAGACATATTCCGGGATTGCGACTCATTTGAGATGGTTCACGTCAGCTGCCGCCTTGGTGAAAAGGGAGAACCGAATCGAGGCATTGTTGGACAGGCATGAGAAATGCCCTACACGACTTCAGGAGGTGGAGGCGCTTTACCGGCGCTTCATCTTGCATCTGGATGATGTGCCCCTGGAGTCATTCCCCCAGGAGCGACGGGACCAAGTCCACGAGGACTACGTCCAAATTATGGACCTTGCCGACGACATCGCCCAGAGCGCGCGGGAGATTTTAGCCTCGCGCGCCGGAGTACCGGCTCACCGGGCCCCCTTGAAGACTCCCGTGGGCCTTTTGACCAGGTTACCCAACTTGGATCTTCCACGTTTTGATGGTCGACTAGACATGTGGATGGGATTCATTGGTTTGTTTGAGAGCCTTGTGGACTCGAGGGACGATTTGGGTCCGTCTCAGAAACTGGCCTATTTACTCTCCGTGCTTGATGGAGAGGCGAGGGGCTTAGTACAGCACCTCCCAATATGTGACGGGAGCTATGGGATCGCGCGGGCGTTGCTCACCAAGCGCTATCACAACCAGCGCTGTCTGGCAGATACCCACGTTGACCAGATTTTGAACCTTCCCGTCGTGAGCAATGCTGCCCAGTTGAGGACCGAGCTGCTGAACCCCCTCCTAATAGCCACCAATTCGCTCAACCGCTTAGGACTGCCGGTTGCCAAGTGGTCTTACCTACTGGTGCGTATCGTACTCAAGCGATTGCCGGTGTCTTTGAGGGCACGTTTTGAACAGGGGCACACTAGGGATGAGGCATCTGCTCTCCCTACCTTTGACCAGCTCCTGACGTTCCTGGAGGACGAGTGTCGCATGGGTGACGTCATGGTCGCCGACACGCCGGTGGAAGCATCACGTCCCAGACCCACCAACCAACGGCGCAATGCCCAACCTGCACCAAGAGGAGGTACGGCCGCCCGCTTCGCTGTCGCTCAAGCTGCGCCACCGGACTGCCGGTTTTGCAAGTCGCAGGGACACCAAACGGTGCGGTGCCCAGACTTCGCGGTCCTGCATGTGGCCGCTCGTAGGCGGATTGCCCAGGCCCGCGGCTGGTGTTTCTCTTGCCTAGGGGACCACTACCAGCGCGCCTGCCCCGACACTCACCCGTGTCCTATTTGCGGAGGGCACCATTTGAAAATCCTGTGCGCCAACGCGAATGGCCGTCGCGACCACGCGGGGTCGCCTTCGGGCGGGTATGTCAGCGGACACCGGGACCAGTCCCGCAATTTGGAGTCCGGCTCATCACCCCCACGCCGCGCAAACTGCGCTGCCGTTGATCGCCGAGTTGGTTCGGCGCGCAGCCCCACGGGCGGGTATGAAAGCGGGCCCCGGGTTCAATCCCGCACCTTTGTGTCCCGCTCGCCCTCCCCGCTTCCACGTGATCAAGCGAGATCACCTCCGGTAGTGTACCACGATTACCGTGACGCGCGTCCGGTACCACTACCGTCCCCCCCTCTGGCGGAACGTCCCCGTTTGGAGACGCGCAACCCTCGGTACGGACGCTCCAGGCGCTACGAACCGCCGACTATGGCTCGTGGCAGTCGTCACCGAGAGGAGGCCGAGTTTAGGCACTACCCGCATTTTGATTTGCCGTCTCGGGACAACGGCGCTCAGTCGCCGCCACGCCAACATTAGGATGTTGGCGTCTGCCCCCGCTATGCACCGCCCCCTTTTGAGACCGTCCTCTTGCCTACGGCCCATGTCAGGGTCTGGGGACGGACGGGCGCCTCGGTTGTAGTCCGAGCGATATTGGACACAGGCTCACAGGGGTGCATAGCCTCGTCTTGGTTGGTAGGGCAGACTGGCCAGACTATTGAAAAATATTCAGATGTAATAAGGGGTGTCGGGAACGCCCCCGTGGCCACGGTAGAGGGCCGCGTTTGGTTTGAGTTCTCCCCCTCAAATTCTCCACGTCCGACGTTGGAATCGTCGGCCATTGTGATGGAGAATATCTTGGGCAATCACCCGCAAGTTCGTTTGTCTGCGGATGCGGTAAAATTGACCGCGGATTTGAATTTGGCTGACCCTAAATTTGACCTGCCTGGCACGGTCGATTTGTTGCTTGGTGCCGATGTTTTGGGTAAAATATTACTCGGCAAGGATCGTGTTTTGCAGCCAGGTGGCTTGGTAGCCCTCCGGACCATATTTGGGTTCGCACTGATGGGGCCTGTATTGAGGACTCCCCCCCCTGCCGAACTTGGAACGGCCTTGATGGTGGGGTCCGCCCTTTCTGACGCCGTGCAGAGATTCTGGGAAGTGGAGGAGCCACCACAAGCTCCCCGCTCTGATCCGGAGCATGAAGAGTGTGAGCAGTTCTACAAGACCAACACCAGTTATCTCCGTTCTGGCCGGATCATGACAAGATTGCCATTTCTCGCCGTACGTCCGCCACTTGGCGTCTCGCGGCCTATTGCAGAGAAGCGTTTGTTGGCGATGGAACGCCGTATGAGCAGGGACCCACTACTCAAGGAGAAGTATATTGACTTCATGCGGGAGTATGAGGATTTGGGACACATGTCTGTGTCAAAATTGGATTGGCGTTCGACGGAGCACTTCTTTCTTCCGCATCATGCTGTAATAAAACCATCCAGTGGTAAGCTACGCACAGTATTTGATGGTTCTGCGCAGACTACTTCAGGAGTGTCATTGAACCAGTGTCTGCATCCTGGTCCCAAATTGCTGAAGGACCTTTGTGACGTCATCACGCGGTTTCGACGTCATCAATTTGTTTTTGTGGCTGACATCAAGATGATGTTCAGGCAAACGGTAATTCACCCGGATGATCGCCGATACCAGCTGATATTGTGGCGAGAAAACCAGCAAGATCCCATGCTTGTCTACGAGCTCAACACGAACACATACGGGCTGAGGTCTAGCCCCTTTTTGGCTATACGTTCGCTTTGGGAGCTCGCGGATCGAGAGCGTATGTCGTTTCCTCGCGCAGCCGCCATTTTGAAGGAGGACCTATATGTTGACGATGTGTGCACTGGCGCGGCCACGGAGAGAGAGGCCCTGCTCTTGCGTGACGAGTTGATTGGCATTCTAGCCTCCGCAGGATATGAGTTGCGTAAATGGATCTCCAACTTACCTGCGCTCTTGGACGGGCTACCGGATGACCACCAGCAGGATCCTCACCTATTTGAGAACCGTGACAACCCTACCATGATGTCAGTGCTTGGAATCCAGTACAGACCAGTCCAGGACATCTTTACATTTAATGTCAATTTGGATTCGCATCACACTTGGACGAAACGACTGGTTCTGTCGACTGTCGCGAGAACCTTTGATCCCAATGGCTGGATATGCCCGGTCATATTCTGGGCCAAATGCTTCCTGCAGAGACTTTGGACTGCAGGTCTTGGATGGGACGAGCCACTTCGCGAAGCTGTTTTGAAGGACTGGCTCCTATTTGCTTCCTCATTGCCTGCCATCAATAGGATATCGTTACCCCGTGCTCTGCTTCCGCCAGGGAAGCACACCGCGTCCCTTCATGGTTTCTCGGACGCTTCGGAACGTGGGTACGCAGCAGCCGTATACTTGCGCACCGTGACCACAGATGGTCAGGTGAAAGTGTTGTTGGTCATGGCGAAGAGCAAGGTCGCGCCTCTTCGAACTGCCTTGACAATCCCTAAGTTAGAGTTGTCAGGGGCGGCCCTTCTTGTTCGCCTTTTGAATCACGTCATGTCTACCTTGTGCACGTCAATTGACATTTCCACGATATATGCATGGACTGACAGTCAGATTGTGCTATGTTGGCTGAAGACGTCAGTTCACACCTTAGAGGTGTTTGTAGCAAATCGTGTCTCTCAGATACAGAAATCGGAGACCCCGTTGGTTTGGAGGCATGTGCCTGGCGAGGTCAACCCTGCTGATTGTGCGTCACGGGGATGTATGGCCCCCCTTTTAGTTGAGCACTCTCTGTGGTGGGGACCTGAGTGGTTGACCAGATCAGAATCTCATTGGCCGCGAACTCCGGCCTTAGACATTGTCGCACTGCCCGGGTTGCGAACGCTTGCGCTCGAACGGCAGGACCGTCCGTTCGACCCCGATTTCTTACTTAATCGTTACAGTTCATTGGACAAATTGTTGAGTGTCACCGCTTGGATCAAGCGCTTCACGAAAAATTGTAGACATCCACAGAACAAATGTTTGGAGGCCTTCTTATCGCCACAAGAGCTCCAAGATGCTCTTCTTCACTGGGTTCGTTCTGTGCAAGAGGCACATTTTGAAGACGAGATTGACATCTTGAGGAAAGGCAAATCCAAGCTATCTGGAGCCATTTGTAAGCTGAACCCCTTTTTGGATGGTGAGGGTCTTTTGCGTGTCGGAGGGCGTCTTAGGAACGCAAACCTCCCTTATGGATCTCGTCACCCCCTCTTATTGCCAAAGAGTGGCCACTTGGTGAACCTGTTGGTGACTGATCGTCACATCAAGAACTCCCACGCCGGCTGTAATGCCTTATTGGCCATTTTGCAACGGGAATTTTGGATTTTATCGGCCCGTCGGACGATCCGTAGTGTGGTCTTTCGTTGTATGCCTTGCTATAGGCTCAAGGCCCCTACCATGCAGCCTATCATGGGTGACCTTCCTTCGGATCGGGTCACTGAGATAAGGCCCTTTGCTGGAGTTGGTACGGACTTTGCAGGCCCCTTTTTTGTTAAGACCTCGACCCTCAGGAACAGTAAAACTGTCAAGGCTTATTTGTGCGTCTTTGTCTGTCTGTCCACCAAGGCGGTACATTTGGAACTCGTCTCAGCCCTCTCGACAGAGGCATTTGTTGCGACGTTAGATAGATTCGTGTCACGACGAGGACTACCGTCCTTGATTCGGTCGGATTGCGGTACCAACTTCAAAGGCACAAACAACTATTTAAAAGCGATGTATGATTTTTTGTCGGCTAACGAGACTGAAATTGCGTCTAGACTAGCTACACGTAGAATAACTTGGAGGTTCAGTCCCGTGTCATGTCCCCACTGGGGAGGAATATTTGAAAGCGTAGTAAAGGTTGCTAAGACACATTTGCGACGGGTAATTGGCGAGTCTGTATTGACCTTTGAAGAGCTCGCAACTGTGTTTTGCAAAATCGAGGCCGTTTTGAATTCACGCCCGTTGTGCCCGATCTCTTCAGATCCTAACGACTTGGAAGCCCTCACGCCGGGCCATTTTTTGATTGGGCAGCCACTGAACGCCCTGCCGGAATATCCCTTTGTTGATGTGAGACCTAATCGTCTCTCGCGGTTTGAATTGGTCCAACAACTCACTCAGAGCTTTTGGAAACGTTGGAATTTAGAATATTTGCACATTCTCCAGCAGCGCGTTAAGTGGACTGACAAGACTGATCCACCTCATGTTGGTGACCTCGTTCTGGTTAAGGACGCTAACTCACCGCCACTGTGTTGGCGCAGGGGGCGCATTCTCAACCTCGTCTTTGGAGCAGATGGAGTGCCCCGTTTTGCTGAGGTCCGGGTGGACGGTTCAATTTTGAGGAGAGCTGTATCAACCTTGTCGCGACTGCCAGTGAATTAGCGGCCAGGTAGTCCTGGCCGAGGCGGGTAGATGTTATGTACCAAACGATTAACCTGCCATGTTAGGTATGTTCACGAACATATGTTGAATGGTCGTGTAGTACCGCGACCGATGGCGCCACCGGCGCCTACGCCGCGGCCAACGAGCGCGCCCGCGCCGGTTTTCGGCGGTGACCGGCGTGTCCTTCAGTTGAAAAATCGAGTTGAAAGCGAGTTGACGTTCGATTGTGACTAGTTGTCACGTGTTCTCGCAACGGTTTTTAAAAGTTAAAAATTGTCACTAGAATTAATTGTTGATAAAACTAATTATCCTTGTTGTGTGAATCGATAATTACAATTGAAAACAAAACCTTGAAATGTCACCGCGAAATGTAATCTTCGCCAAATTGTTGGACATAAATGTGTTATAAAAACTAGTGAATTTTGTGTCTCCATACTTAATACGATTTGTGTGTCTATATTTAATGCTATTTAATGTAAATTGAACTATTTTGAAATTGAACTATAATTGTGATAGTGTAATTGTATTGGGACGATTGATGTCATCAGGAGCCCGTGGTCTACCCGTGTTGTGTTGTTGAATAAGCTAGGTAAGCTTGATTATTTATTTTAATATTGGCCAATGTTTTAATCGATAGTTATGCAATAGCTAGGGTGACACGGTGAAGACATTGTTGAAGAACAAAACAGGGTAAGTTTGTACTATTATAAATTTGTTAACGCTGTGAAACGCAGATTATATGTTCGTTCCTCTCGCGCCTGAGAGATATCACGCTTCCACTTAACCTATTATTAATTAAAACACCAGGTTGAACGCAACAAACCTACTTATTTAATGTAAAAAGAATATGATTTTAACGTTCAATAAATTATTTGCTATTGCTAAATCAATATGCTTGAAATGCCAGATTGTCTGAAGTGGCACTTTATAAAATAAAGATAAAAACACAACCAATGATACGGCACCTCTGGCTGCACTTGTTAAGCTAACCAGCGGCGATGTGATACTCGTTCGGGAACAGGTAACTGTGTAAAAGGTAAAAAAAATCAAGTCCGGCTGACGGGCCACAGCCGCCTCGGCCGCGGCCCATTGCCCGTAAAGAGGACTCTTCAAAACACGATACAAATTAACGATATAAATTAACCAAAAGTCACGAATTTACGGTCAATATTTAAATACTAATCTAACCGTTAGATAGGTAACTACAATATAATTAGTGAGTCTAAGAGTTGGTAGGTTGATAATTTATTAATTAGGATGCGGACGGTAACTTGGATTGGATTAAACTTTATTGCCTTAACAATTAGTAAATTATTTTGCAATGAAGCTATCAGCTAAAAAGTTTTATTCATATTACACAGCAATAATCTGCTAATAAATTCAATAAAAAAAATCTTCATAAGTATACCGAAAAGGGTGTTTGCATTTCTAGTACAGCTAATTCTATTGAAATCTAATTAAATTCTATGTAACTTGCTTGTTATATAACAGAAAGAACTTTAAAAATCATGTTAAATAATACATTGCTAGAAAGATGGCGATCGATGCTATGATTGGACTTAAGTTTTTTAATCGGTGTTATAATTAGGTTTAAAAACAATGTTTAAAACAAATAGGTATATTGACACTAGATCAAAATAAAATTGAAGGAGTTGTCTGTTTGTCTGCTTTATCCCAATCCGAGTACTGTACGCTGTAATTTTACATAATGATCCCATATTTAGGGCGCTATTAATAACACCCCATCGTGTTTACATTTGCTAGATAGCAATGTTTACTTTTTCATGCTTTCTTTAATCTTCTAAAAGCTGAATCATAAATGTGGAATTTTTCGTTGTTAGTGTTTATGTCTACGCGTTTCACTAAAGATTTTAAAATATAAAATAATCACAAATATAAGTCGTTATTAGCAGATGAAAATGCTTAATTTATATTAAAAAAACAAAGCCACTTGAAATTAGAACCAATCAGCAATTAAGTTTCAAGTGGGATCAACGATCTTTTATTTTATCGTCCTCTGTCGTTCAGAATAATTTCGCGATAATTACGATATAATGCAATAATTTTAGCTTACCTGTTAATGTTTATGTGTTCCTGTTAAAATGTTTAAAAAACAGACACTTTCATAATGTTATGTCTCACTGCACAGTTCGCGAACTCGATAGATTCGTGTAAGACGAGAAATGTTTAAGACGTTCGATTAAGTCCCTCTCTCGTCACGGTCGAACACCGACTGCTACTTATTGTGCCTTTATTCGTCTCACAGCTTTGTTTTGCGTTTTAAAAGTTCCAACACGGATTATTTTCGACTTAAATTTAAGTGCCGTAAAGGTTATGTACACAATACATTAAGCGGTTGTTTGACATATCGGGGTAATTTACGATGGGTATTTTGCAGTTGCCATTGATAGCAAATCATCCGACACAAGTGGGATGCTTTTTAATCAGCTTGCATGTGAATTGTATGTTTGCGAACAAATTTAGCATCTGATGATTAAGACGATACCAAAATAGCTTCGTGCATTTTTCTATGTACGAAGTTTTCATTGTTTCTTTAGATTGAATGGCCAGAGCTCTAATTTTTAAGTATATGTTTTTTCAATATATGATCTAGGATCGCATCAACTCAGAAACGCGATTGAAAAAAGTTTTCTCGATAGAAAATCTTGGCGAAACAACCCCTCAATTTTTTTATTTTTTTCATTTGTCGGTCTATTATCGCGTATTAACTAATGAAATAACTTTAAAAACATAAGTAACTATTATTTATAGAAACACGTAAATCAGAATTAAAATATATTTAGTAGATTTTGAGTAAATAGGAAAAGTATCCCTAATTCTTCATTTTCTGTGCCTACTGGCTGTGTTAATATGTACGTGTCGGCGATGATATACGATAATATTGATGTAGGCCCTTAAGATTAATTACTCCTAACTGCCGATGAATTAAGTTAACTGAAGCTACTGTTTTGCCAACAGTTAACAGTAAATAAATAAAATAATAAATATTCTAGGACAACAACAATTCACACAACGTCCTCTGGTCCCAAGCTAAGCTTATATGCTTGTGTTATGAGTACCAGAATACGCATATACTACACTTTTCTTTTGTAAATTATACATACATAGTAAACTCCCAGACGCAGTTAAAAAATTTGTATAACATTTATAAATATCACACAAATGATTGTCCCGAGCGCGAATCGAACCCGCGACCTCAGTCCGTTACAGTGTATCTTGTTTGGGTGTATAAATATTTTAAACATATAAATTAATAATTTATGATGACAGCCGCATCTGTTTAATTTCGTATAGCTATAGAGGATACCAATCGATACCCAGTAAAATGATGTTAATCGTCATTAGTACCGATTCTACATGCACAAATAAACTTAACTAAAAAATGAAAACAACTACATATTGGCGTATTTTGATTAATTGAGTATTTTGTGGTTCACATTTATATTAATTAAAATCTTTAGTTATACACAATTTTATAACAAGAAAGATCAGTTAACATTGCCTTAGGTATTGTGTTAACGACATTATCAAAATTCATTTTTTAGTTAAATTGAGTTTCGTCGTGCTCGTAAAATTGGTACCATTGTCAATAACACAATTCGGCAATGTTAATAGAACTTTTTTATTAGAAAATCGGTATATTATAGACTAATGATTTTTATAAATAAAAATGGACCAGTTGTTTTGTTGTGCACATAGAATTGGCACCATTAATTACCTCACATTGACGTAATTGGTGGACGTCCCCTAACAAGAACATAGTGAAGTCAAATGGGTCTGTTGTTTCAAACTATAGGCAGTTTGCTTTTCTTTCAAACCACAAACGGCTGTTGCGTCTATTGTTAATACATATATGAATGAACACTGTTATCGGTTTTTATTATTTACCTGCCGTTGGCGTATTGTTTAGTCTATACACAGGTTTAACTACAATGAAGTTTAATTTCTTTTCTTATTTTATGAGAATTTTAAAATAGTTTACCGGTTTTTAACTTTGCGCAATGTTCTAAATGTATAATTAAAAAGCATATAAGCCTTTATTGACGGTCGCGTGTTGCACTAATCAAGTCAGCTTAGTTTACTGAGGAGCAAAAACCTCTATGAACAAAGATATCCTTAACAACCGACGTCAGGGACATGAACGCCATGCGCCACTCAAATACTCTCTCGTCCCAACAATCATTAGTACATTTCATGTACATTGACTGATATTTTTGTCCCACTCTCAATCCACAGCCACTCTTTACGTTTTGGAAGTACCTACCTTACCTTAGTAAGTTACGAGTAGCTACTTCCTTTCTTTACAACACCTCAAAGAAATTGTACTCGCTTACTTGCTCCTACAACAGGGGGGTCAATCCTAGCTATAAAAATACCTACAAGTACGCGCGGACCTCGTAGCGTAGGTCGCTGTCGTGCGTAACGTCGGAACTTAGAGTCGGATTCAATATATTGAACGATGGTCTAGGTGTTTTTTCATTTAGGCAGGTACCTACTTATATACTAAATAGGTAATAAATAAATTTGTGTATTACCATCGATATAGTATACCGTATTACCTTGCTATGGATATTAGATTAAGAAAATATCCATTGCCGCCACTTTATATAACTTTTCATAAATAGCATATAAGTACACGAAAACCTCAAAATCTGTTACATAGTTATATTTACTTTAACCGAACGGTGAAAACCACAATATTTACCTGTTGAAGTTTGTAGGTCGTATTTATCACGATTGTAGAAATAAGTACTTACTTGCCAAGGGCATCGCCCAACAATGGCTAATTTGTGGGGTAAGATTATACATAGGTTAACTTAAGGGCCTACATCAATATTATCGTATATCATCGCCGACACGTACATATTAACACAGCCAGTAGGCACAGAAAATGAAGAATTAGGGATACTTTTCCTATTTACTCAAAATCTACTAAATATATTTTAATTCTGATTTACGTGTTTCTATATATAATAGTTACTTATGTTTTGAAAGTTATTTCATTAGTTAATACGCGATAATTTACCGACATGTGAAAAAAATAAAAAATTAGAGAGGTTGTTTCGCTTAAGAGGATCAGAATTAAAATATATTTAGTAGATTTTGAGTAAATAGGAAAAGTATCCCTAATTCTTCATTTTCTGTGCCTACTGGCTGTGTTAATATGTACGTGTAGGCGATGATATACGATAATATTGATGTAGGCCCTTAATGGGTTAAGTATGATCAGTTTAGAGCTGTAATCTAAATAAAATATACCAATTTAATTTCTTAATATTTATTTTCTATGCAACATAAAAAAATATTCATCATAGTTACAATAAATTACAGTTACTTAATGCGAACTAAAATGTAAAATACAATAATTCAAGAACTTAAATCGTACGTGCTGTACGGCGAATTTCAACACGTCATTTATCTTTGTCATGTTTTACAAAATATTTAATATAATAAATGCAAACTATGATTATAATGAAAATCTTCTAATATTGTAAGCTTGCATATGAGATTCTATATAACAAATAATTAAAACCTGCATTTTGAAACATTGAAGATGCAATGTAACACAATGTACTTACAAAATTATTTTAACTACAAGTGCGGGTATCCCTATAAAATTATGCTAAACCAAAAATTTAGCTTTTACCTAAAATTTTTTATATCAAAGACATAATTTTAATACGTTAAATAAACAGTTCGATACAGTTATGTGTCTTATAATATAATTAAAGTAATTGCTAACATCAACTGCAAACTACAACTCGGAGGCTATTACACAATGTACTAAAACAATTATATTCACTTCACACATTATGACATCGATTAAATGCATATATTGTGCTACTACGCTGAAATAGTTTAATGAAAATCATATTTTCATTGTAATTTTTAAGGCATATCCAATTATAAATATAATAAAATGAACACAATATTGAATTTTAGTCAGAAAGGCAGTGAGTATATTACTAATTCAGTACACAACAATCTAACATCGAAATTTGAACTGTAACAAGCATTATAAGAGAGTGAATTTCTTAGAAATCGTCAACTGTTATAAAATGGCGAATAAACAGACGCGAATAGAACAAGGCTCTCTAATATTAATTAATTAATAGATAAATATATATTAAATTCTTATTAGACATGATAAAGACATCTTAACAAATAACTTAAAGGGATAACAGTGCCATCAAATATAAAATATGCAATATATAAGGTAGGTACCAATGGTTACAGTTTAAGCTCTAAAGGAGAATGACGAAAAATGTTGAACACGTCACAATGACGTCAATGACAAATACAAAGGTGGGTAGAATTAAAAAAAAAATGAACAAAGCTCTCGACGAGTCAATCTAAAGTTTTATAAACATTGTACAGATTAAATCTAATCGACGCCTCTTTCAGAGAGCTTTTAAATAAATATATAAATCGTAATTCAAAGCAAATGTAGCTCAAGAGGTAAGTAAATGACATACAATATATTTTAATGTATGCTATGTTGTTTCATAATTCCGTTTTGGCTTTAAAAGAATCATTACATAATAAAGACAAAACAATATTTGCAAACACATCAGTAAATGTAATTTTGAAATATCTTCGCTACGTTTGCTTTGAATGACTATAAGTTAAATTAACATGGTTATACCGTCTGGAATGTTTTCAATTATGACCCGACACCTTTCAGGCGGACATTTTATATGTAATGTATACACAAAAAAGAACAATCAAAATAAAATATTGTGACGTCATACTCCATGCGTGTATTGCACGGGTGTCAGTTATAATAAAATAGGATACAATACAGTTAAGGCAAAGAATAAATAGTGCAGTAAGCGAACGCGTTAGCTACCTAACATTAGTTAACACGAATTCCTAGCCTTAGTCTAAACACGATACAATTGTGGTACAAAGCTGAACTTAAACGCTTGCTAAAGACTTAAGCAGATTGTATGTTTCGCCCTTGGTGGACGCCAAATATTCCCATGTAAACCTGTTTATGTTTTGTAACTGCTCTGATAATCCTTAACTCATTATTCATTCCTTAGCAAGCGTGTAAACCCCGAGTTACTCATATCTGCCCGCAAATAAATACATGTCAAAAACCATTGCAGTTTGACACCGACTTCCATATCTCACGATAATAGTCCAAATAATTGTAATTATAAACAACTTGGGCATCACTTCAATCAACGTGATCAGTGCGAAACATCAATAAACGTCAAATATGAAAAATATTTAATACGAAAAAGCCTTACAACTATATAAGAGAGATAATTTTAAATATTTTAATCAACGGGCGACTCCACAGATTTAAAACACACTTTAGTGACAAAGTCACTGCGAATGGTTAAAGACATGACATACGAATGATAAACGCTTTTTACATAACTTAATCAATTAAAAATCGATACAGTTTTATCGATAAATTTCTAGAGAGGACAAAATGAGATTTCTTTTGAATTCCAGGCGAGATTCTTTCAAATATCATTACGCCTAATATAATACAGTCGGACACATCAGCCATACAACTTACTTGAAGCGAGATTTTTACAAGTCGACATAATGATGATTTATATCTAAACGATAGTATGATGATGATATTGTTAATATAATGTATATAGTATGTTGTCGCTACGTGTACTGAACGAATTAAAACGTGTAATTTACATAAAGCCACTGCGATATCTAAACACGAATACAATACCGAACCACGACTCCATTTTTCTCTGCAAAGCACCAACATATACTCCGGTGGTCAGAGCGTTCAACAATATAAAAATACATTATCTGTATCAAATATATACTTAATATATTCGTATATATAATCCGTATATTGATATTATAGATAGACAATACAGTGTTGTCATATCTAAAATTCAATGAAAAATAGATATATTTTAATTGAACGAAATTGGTCACTTTTTAAAAGTAGCATATAAATTATTGTTATTTATAATAGTCGGGGTATTAAAATAAGATTCTCATTTCAATCGAAATGACTTCAATGTGGTTGGCCTACTTCTTGAGATTCGCATTGAACCAATCATTTTCTGTTCGATCTTTTCGTTCATTCAACATTCAATCTTAACCATTCATTCGGTTATTATTAACCACTTTTAAATATCTTCTGTAACATTGCTCAGATTTATTTCCATGAGTATTTTGATTCTTCACAACACAATCTGTTTCGTCTATACTTATAACACACATCAATCAAAACATTCATAAACTAGTCAGATTTTTAAAAGGATTTACAAAATAGGTGTAGAGGAATTTTGTTCTGCAAGTATTGGATACGGCAAAATTAACATTCTAATCAATAATTTATTATTCCTTAAACTATTAACTCTTCTTAATTTACATTCCAAATATTGCCGTATCCAAGCCTAGGTGAGTGTAGAAGCAAATGACCACCGGAGTTCAGAGCTAATTACCTTATAACTGTGACAAAAATAGCATTTCTTATCTCCAAGTCTTCACAAGTTACGATGTTAAACTACAAGTAATTGATATCGTGCTGAAACATTGCCTACAAGTACTCAAACTAAATAGTGCTGTATCTAACTAAAGAGGAACGTTTGGATTTTGGAAATTTAATGGTGTTTTAACCGCTTTTAAAGTTCTCTTTGCAAGATTGAATATATAAGTTAGTATCGATCCATTGGTATCACTATATACGTAAAACAACACTGCGACGAAGGTAGTATTAGTTAAGCATAGACAATAACCAAGAAGAGATAAAATAAGAGCGGTATACAACTTTCAAAAACCAAATGTTATGATGTCAAAACTATTTCACATTACTTAAAATCAGTCTCATAACAACGAAACTTAACAGTCAAAATCGGACAAAGACATGAGATGTTTCGAATCAGGTTAGATTGAACATTCGGAATCACGACTATTAGAAAAAACTATAAAAGTTAACGTTGCACGATGATCTTTAATAGTTGTAATAATTATGGTAGTAAGGTTAAAAAAAAAAATACTAAAATAAGTCACAAATAGGCTAAGATGCTGTGTCAAACTTACGACTTGCTTATACGTGCATGCAAGTGTGGACATGTTCCCCACTGGATGCTAGATAAGCTCGTAGCAACACTCATGTCATACATTTCTATATTACGTCACTCGTACGCATTATTACGTGCACGTATACGTACTCGTTCTATACGTGCGTTGGCCTTAAAATAGTATTATTATCCCGAATGTTCTTCTAAACTTCTTCATAATAATGTTCATAATAGAATTAGAAAGGTAGGCGTCTGTTATCAGCGTATACTAATCTTAAACGCTAATAAATTTCAACTAAACACAAAACTGCCAATGCTACTGGGTCTTATTTTAGTGCATTGTTAAGCATTGCCAATTATTCCGCACAATCCGAATAAATTTACGTCGTTTTGATATTTTTACGACAAATTGATGTTATAAACAACGTTATGATATTTTTTTACGACGCGCTGATATTTTTTGACAACTTCATGTTATTTTTAATACAAGATGATATTTTTACGATAACTTTAAACCACGCTTAGTATATTTACATTATACTTTTAAAATAGCTGCAATGGAATGTGCTGTGCGAGGGCGTCATTACGCATATTCGATATATGTGCATCGAATAACATTTTGCAATAATCTAAGTGTTCAAATGATGGTAGAATTACACTTATCAAATCCGTGTTATATATTCTGTATTACAGACAGAATGATGACAATATATTCAAGATATCATTTGAAAATATAAAACAGCGCCATATTTAGGACTAAGCAACAATGTGAAATATTTTGAGAACCCACTTTGTTAAGAATCAGGTTCTAATAACTGCATTCTATTCCAAGAATTGTAACTAGATACGAAATTCCTTCCGTTCTCATGCCTATCTCCTACCTAAAGCGTTGTTATATGTTTTCACTTGTTATGTATAGTTTTATACGTATGTAGGTGGCTGTGGCTGCGTGGCGACTGTGGGTGCAGGCGGCACGTTAGGAGGCGGCGGAAGTACTCGTGCGCCGGGCACGTACTGACCTATGAACGAGCCATCCTCCGTGAAACGACCTGTAAGGTAACATACGTATTATAAAACTATTTAGATTCCAGGTGGGGCTTCAATAGTTCTGTCTGTTTCCTAGCCCATTAATGTCCAACTATCGAGCAAGGGCCTCCTTCACTTCTTATCTACGTAAGCCACAGTAACCAGGCGTGTTGGTATATGGTTTATTTTAAGAGGTTTGCTTCTCTCGCAGAAGATGTTATCTGCATATCATAAACCTACCTTACTCTCACAGCTCCCTAGGATAAAAAATGGGTTGATGGGTTGGTGACACATGTCCTACTCCAGAGTCCGAGGAGCCTCGGCAGTATGTAACAGCTACATACTAAAGTTTTTCATTTGGGTCTTTCAATATATTTTGAAGCAGATCCTTAATAACTAACGTCACTGTTTATTGATGATCAACGTACTCATAGCTTATATTATGTTAGAATCATGGCTTCCTATTGACATAAACAACAAAATATATCAAAATATTATGCTAGCGAATGAAAATAAAAACAAAAAAACATCATACCTTACAAAAGCAAACAAAAACATCGCTCGTGCAATAAAAAGGAGAAAGGACGGAACAAGGAGACAAAAACAAATGTATAAACTTATTACAAAGCACACGTATACATTTAAGTAGGACGATTCACACAATATAATATCTCTTTACAACCTAACATTACTTAACATAATTATTCTGTACTTAACAACTAAACTAAACTGCATTAGTTACGTGCGAAGGGTAAAACATTTGTGAGATAAAGTCTTTATTCTATTTCTGAAATAGAGAAATAAGTTTTCCAAAAAATATATAGTAGGTACTAAAATGGTGCACAACCAAAAACTTATCTAATTATAACTATAAACTTTTTAGTGCCGTGCACGATAAAAAATAGATAGCTGGCAGCATAATGCAAAAACAAAAAAAGAAAGAATAAATTTAAGTTCCAAATTCAAACGTGATCCAATCAGAATAGTCGATGTCCATGATTGGTTGTCAGTACTTGAATGTTTTTATTTTATTTTATAATGATGGCACTCCGATACATTTCTTTATGTTTTTTTTAATGTGCAAAGACAATTTTCACTGAGAAAATATTATTGATCAATTTCACTGATTATTAAGTTTCGTCAACCTATTTTCTGATAAACGAAAAGTATGATATGATCAAAATTATTTTTGTCAACCAGTTAGCTTTACAAGCATTTACTTTGAGTAATGATTGTTTTGTTATCAATTATTTTTTGAAAATATTCAACAGTATCTCAGTAGTAAATAAGTAGAAAGGAAATAAGGAAATTGGGTGTTTAAGGATGTTTAAACGAGCGTGGCGAACGCTTGTGAAGCGGAGTCTGTTTGTCCCGAGGTGGGCGGTCTTCGCTTCCGTCCGTACTGACCGATGAACGAGCCGTCTTCGTTCATTCCCGCTGAAAAACATGCTTATGCTTATAGCCAAACAATAACACACCATGCAACACAACAGTAAATAAAATAAAATGCAGCATTTAAATTACTATGTATATCTTTTTAATAAAACTTTTAAATAAATCTTACCAGAAGAAGATGACAAACAGTATTGTCATGCATTAATAAAATAAAATAAATGTAGAACAAATACTAGCATAACAATACTTTCGGCTACATTACATACAAACACTAGTTTTAAATAAAAATCGAAAAAAAACTTAATTCTCAATGGATATTTATAGAAAAAAAGCTACATAAAGGCGACAAAACTATCTGAAAATAACATTCATATTTAAGGCGCAGAATTTGTTAAATAACAAATCAAAATGAAATAATAAATACCTGTTTCGCCTTCCCCGTACTCAGCCATAGAGTCAGTATCACTCTCGGGGCCAGGCTTGGTGCCGCTACTCATTGAATGGCGAGATTTGTTGTCCAGACTGTAACATTACGTGTCAATCAATCTTTACTTTACTTACAAATATGTAGTTAGTCTCACTGGTCACTTAACCTATTATTTAACAAAATTGTTTATCTGTACGTCCCTATGTGAGCTTAAATCTTTAAAACTATGCAAGGTGTTACATATCAAACGTGAGGGTAGTTGTTAAACTTCATGTTTTTAAGAAGTATATCGAAATACCTGTATCTGACACATTATTATAATATTTAGTGGTTGCTACCTAGCTCATAACATTAAACTTGGTTACATAACACGTTTTATTTACATACATAATACAATACTTTCAGAGGAGTACGGTAACTAATACTGTGACACATGAATTTTATATATTAGATATATATGTCATACAAATGTTTGTTCTGCGTCTGGGTGTTTTCTATGTATAATAAGTATGTGTTTACAAAAGAATAGTACATTACGATATTTATGCGTAAAGATGATTATAACATGCGAGGCGGAATTTCAGCCCGAGCCGAAGGCGAGGGCGTAATTGAGCCGAGCATGTTATAACCAATACGCACGTATATCGTACGACGTTTTTTAACACATTTGCGAGGAAACAGAAAAAAAAAACATTTTATATTTTGTTCAAAGTACAGAGAAAAGAAAATTTGAGAAAAATGGCGCGAGATCCACTTTCTGCCGTGGCTGCGTGAAAATGTTGGCAAAGACGCTAGAGCATGCAGCCAAGTTTACCGAATAAACTGTTTTTTTTTATTATTTTAAATAAACTCAATCTGTGATCTGTTCGAAATTTGAATAGCAACAGCGCGCTGTTCGAGTCGTGCGGCGGCGGTCAGTTCCATATTTGAAATGGCAAATAATACTGTTACGAAATTTGTATGGACTATAACTTAACTATTTGATTTGATAACACACGCGTTTGTTATGACGCTTTACATATTTAAAACCGGTGGAATTACATCAACTTTACGAGCAAGGGTGTTAAAAAAGTAGTTTATGTATTCTATCCGTATTCTGGTACACATAACATAAGCATATGAGCTTATCTTGGGAACAGAAGACGTTGTGTGAAATGTCCATAAATATTTATTTATATATATATATATATAATATACATACGGGTGTGTATACTCATGGAACCCTCCCTCCGCGTAGTCCCTGCGGCCGTGCGCCAGCTCGCGGTCGTGCACGTCGTACTTGCCGCCTCTGTTGCGGCGCGCCACGCACACCAGCAGCAGCACCAGCAGCAGGAACGCGAGCGCTAACATCACGCCTATGAACCAACCCGCGGTCGCCGTCTTGTCCTCGTCGGGCTTCACTATTGGACCATCTGGCACAATCAAAACAATCATATCTATACATATTGATTATATAAATATATTTGACGGGGTTCGTGGTCTAGTGGTTCATGTAACGGCCTGCCGTTCACGAGGTCGTGGGTTCGATTCCCACTCGGGACAATCAATTGTGTGATCTTTATAAATGTCATACAAATGTTTTTACTGCGTCTGGGTGTTTCTATGTATTATAAGTATGTATTTACAAAAGAAAAATAGTATATGTATTCTGGTACACATAACACAAGCATATAAGCTTAGCTTGGGACCAGAGGACGTTGTGTGAAATGTCCATGAATATTCATTTTATTCTTTAATATTAATATACAACAAACTTGTTATTTTTGTATGTATGTCCCTATGTGAACTTATATCTTCCAAATAATGCAAAGGATTTTTATGCGGGTTTTTTAATAGATAGAATGGTTCAAGAGAATTACTTTGTAGAGATTTTCCTTAATCCACTAAAACCCACGAGTACGAAGTTGCAGGCAACAGTTAATGTGAACATAATAATTGATAGTATAATAATGATAATCGAAGATAAATGCGCGATCTCTTTACAATTTTTTGTTGTGTTATGTCCCGGAACTAAACAACAGTCTTTCCCACATCGCAAGGAAATGTGATTTACTAAAATATTACAGTATAATGTAACTGATTCTATATAAAACTTAAAAATTAAACAAAACCACTCACCAATAGTAGTATCAACGTCCTTCAATTCACTGCTACTAAAGTATTCTCCATCATGAGCCGTCACCTTCACTTCATACACTTGTCCAGGTTCTAATCCAGTCAGAATAACATAATCATCGTCCGTCACTTCATTAGTTTTGGACCAATCGGGGTGACCTTTCAGTCTGTACCAGGCCACGAAATGTGTGCCCGCATGTCCATCCAATGAAGGCAACCAACGTACTAAGATATGAGCAGTTCCTTCTTTAGCCGGTAATGTACTAGTTTCAAACAATGGAGTCTCAGGTACGGCTGTAACCACACTCTTAGTACTTTGTTCTACATAGTACTTATCACCTTCCCCAGCCTTCGTCTTAGCCCTAATTATAATCCTATACTTAGTATTAGGTTCTAAACCAGCCAACTTTGCACGATCAAATTTAGGATCTATTTCTTTCTTCCTCTCTTGTACCGGACCTAAATTAGTACCGGTTACTTTCTGGTAGTAAATCTTGTAACCTGTTAGTACACCATTTTCATCGACAGGCTTGTCCCATTTAAGAAGCATGGCTGAGGAACCAATAGGGTAAACATCGAAGGATTTAACAGTACCGGGTTTTCCTTCTGGGGTGTGGAAGCTTAGTATTTCACTTGGTGGTCCATTAAAACGACCATTGTATACGAGAATTCTGGCATTATTCTTTTTGTAAGGCTTGAATTTTGTTACTAAAGCGCTTGATGCGTCAGCTTTTATTAAAATTTCTTTCAGTCTGTCCTCTTCGCCGTCAATCCACGTTTGTATCTTGTATCCTTTGAAGTGACCACGTACAGTTTCTGGTGCGACAGGGTTCCAACTGAGAAGAGCTGTAGTTCCGGTGGTCACTTGAACGAGAGTGAAGTTAGAAGGTGCTTGCAGGGGTGTATCTTCGCCGGACCAGCCGATCACTTCAACAGGGGTAACATTTGATGTACCCTTGAAGTTAACTGCGGTCACCTGATACAAGTGATTTATTTCGTTATAATTCTTCAACAAGGCGTTAGTAATTAATTATCGAAACATATCCATTATAAACTAAATGAATAGTCTTTACTCAACATATTCTTTGTTACTGATTATAATTTTGATAGATTATGACTATTGGTCCTTCGAGTCGGATTTCCGATTATCTTATTTCAAATAGGTATATGTAAATATAAATTCATTTTGAAAGACTTAAGCTACTTTACTAGAAACAATAACTGTGATGACTTGATGAAATTAGAAAAGATGGTGAAATAATTCTCATTATTTATTTTTAAAACAAAATTGTTTTACGTAAGCAAAATGTGTTACCTTAAGTTTATAAGGTTGGAATGTAGGTGTGCCTGTAACAACGTATTCTGTTTGTTGCCAGTCGCGAACTTGTTGTTCACTCCAATTATCACCAGTAATGTTCCTTCGCCACGATACCATGTAGTAGAAACCTGGACCGTTGTGTTCTATTTGTGGCATTTTCTGCAAGAATATAGAATTTTAGTATAGTTTTTTTTAAATATAGTTTTAGTATATTATGTAGGTACCAGTTTATTGTGTAAGATACCATTATGATTCTTTTTTAATAAAATCAATGTTCTTCGTGTATCTTTCGAATGAAGTTATTGTTAAACCTGTGCGCCTTTACTTTCAATTACTAAATTCTAATATGTATTTATTTATGTTTTTGACAAAACGACTGTCCAAAACCAAAACCTAGCAAGTACATTTGAGTAAATTTTTCAGGAGAAGCTTTTTCATTTTGTAATCAACAAGTACGAAGTGCACTTTCTAGGTTTCTACATCTTTATATCTCTGATACTATTTAAGATGAATACATACGAAATAATACAGTTGTTTTTGCATCGGCGTTTGCTTTTTGCGTTTTGCTTTTGGACAGCCGAGAATTATCATACAGGCTTTTTATCGCTTTAAATCAATTCTTTTTATAGCTTTTTTTGGCAATATTTTCAAAAAAAATCCTTACATCCGTTTAAAATCTTACTATACAAAAAACTTTAACAAACAAACATCGAAACTACTTACCGACCAAGAGATGACCATGTTAGTAGGATCTCTGCCTTCACCTTTTACATTGTCAGGATTCTTGTACGGTACATCAGGTTGTGTGGTACATACATCAGAGTGAGATGATGGACTTGATGGACCTATCTTGTTCCAAGCACTTACCCTGGTGAAAACAAAAATATATTTATAACACCAGCTTTGCCCCAAGTTTCAATTGCGTACTTATATCAGACAACTTTTAAAAGTTTTCTATGATTATTAGTAATTCCTTTTATGATTATTATTATGATTATTTAGTATTATTTTTAAAAGTTTTCTATGTTTAAGTTAATAATTTTTTAATTTTATTTTTAATATGACATAAGATAACGATATCTGCTGAGTTTCTTACGCCGGTTCTTCTCAGCGGATTGAAAGTCCTGAACCGGTGCTAGGGAAAAAACTTTGGGACATACGTATCATAGGAGATTATTTTTTTTTGGCAAAAAGAGAATATGCCTACGTGAATAAATGATTTTTGATTTTGATTTTTAAGTTAATTATTTCTATGATTATTATTATGATTATTTAGTATTATTTTTAAAAGTTTTCTATGCGTAAGCTATGCGTAAGAACCATCCTTGAAGGAATAAACTACTCTAGATTCGCGCTTAGCAGCAATTTATTTTTATAGATTTACTGTTAAAAAGCTAGACCAATTTTGTTAAAACGCTGCATACAAGTACAGCTCCTTAGCCTTAACTAAAAAAACAGGTTATGTAAATGCGATAGGTACTTTGTTAATGTAGTTCATCCGTGGGACAATATAAGTATAAACAAAATAATTCTCTATATTGGATCACTTTAGTATTCGTTAGTCTGTCTTTTTAACACTCTCCATCCGTATGTATCCAATAAATTAATCTATGTAACCGAATCTTTGAATGTAATTTTTACCAACTTGCAGTAGTCGGATTGATCTGAAATTTTGCACACATATTAAGGACCAAAGATAATACAATAATAAAAAAATTAGTATTTTGAAGCATATTTTTAGTTCTTAAACTTTTTTTTTCTGCAATCGGTTGTACAGCCTTTATCAGATGAGCTCAGCGTGGTTTGGAGTTGCTTAGGGCTATTACATCTAATAGCACCAACACTTTAAGAGGATACCAAAATAGCTTCGTGCATTTTTCTACGTACGAAGTTTTCATTGTTTCTTTAGATTGAATGGCTAGACCTCTAATTTTTAAGTATATGTTTTTTCAATATATGATCTAGGATCGCATAAACTCAGAAACGCGATTGAAAAAAGTTTTCTCGATAGAAAATCTTAGCGAAACCACATCTCTAATTTTTTATTTTTTCATTTGTCGGTCTATTATCGCGTATTAACTAATGAAATAACTTTAAAAACATAGGTAACTATTATGTATAGAAACACGTAAATCAGAATTAAAATATATTTAGTAGATTTTGAGTAAATAGGAAAAGTATCCCTAATTCTTCATTTTCTGTGCCTACTGGCTGTGTTAATATGTACGTGTCGGCGATGATATTGAATAATATTGATGTAGGCCTTTAAGATAAGCTCATGAATGGCTTAGTTTCTGTGGTGTGTGTTTCACAGAAACTAAGTTCTTAAACTAAGCAAATTATTGGTATATCTACCTAAAGGTATAGTTAGCCCAAGGGCTAAGTTGTACAGTCCACGATGTATCAATGGCGGGTACATTATCACTGGCCATGTCCCAAGAGTCAGGCGTGAAGGTAGTGTTGTATTGTATAGAGAACCGTAAGATAGGTGCTCGATTATCACCCATAGAGTGCCAACGTAGGGTGGCTGTTTTCTCTTGACATTCAACGCCATCTAGTGCTGGTGGGTTGGGTTTATCTGCAAAGTAATAATAATAATTAAGCTTATAAAAAGGTGTTTAGGCATTTAATCTTATGAATATATGTTAATAAACCTCTTGACCGAGTCGGCAGTCATAACAGACTTCCAACAGCGAGGTTAAAGGTTCGATGTCATGATGATAAAACTTAAAAGTATGTTAAATACTTTTAAGTTTTATATCTGCAAAAAAACTGTGACTGATTGTGAAAGAAATATGAATTTATAAAGAATATTACTTATAAAGCCTTAAATGTTTTTATTTTATAAATGTAACAAGTCCTAGAAGGGAATTAAATGATTTGTTCTGCAAGAAGATGGTTTATGTGAAGCAGAGGCATCACAGTATTATGTCCAGCAGTGGACTGTGGAAGTATAATAGATGTAAACATACCTTGTACAGTCAACGTAGCTTGCGCCCTCGCCTCATCAATACCAGTCTTCGCTATACAAGTATATTCTCCTGAATCCAACTCGGTTGTATCTGATATGAGTAGTGAATAATCGTTAGTCATTCTAAATCGTGGTTGACTCTCAAAGTCTATCTGCTGTCCATCGTTGAGCCAAATTATCTCTAATTTGAGTGAATCGTCAGCGTTCGCATTACAACGGAATGTTGCTGAGGAGCCTGCTGCCACTTCGTAGTTCTCCGGCTTATCGGTTATTACTGTACGTTCTGGAAATATAAACAAACATAGCATCATCATACCGAGTTTCTTACACCGGTTCTTCTCAGCAGATTGCGCCCTGAACCGGTGGTAGGGAAAAAAATGTTTGGACCTAACATAAGCACATAATTTTCTCTTATAAAATTATGTCTACATGAAAAACCCTTCCGTGTACGTGTAAGGTTATCCCGCAGACGTAATGATGATGAAGACTCTGCCCACAAACTATTCACACTAGTGACATACGTACCTGTAGCGTCCATCAAGGGACTGCAGACAGAGAATGTAGACGCTAGTCAAGAATAAACATTAAGTTTAAGATATAAAAAAGGGGGTACAGCCTCCCGCAATATCTAGAGAGATTCGACACGACATTAAGAGGGCACGAAACCAAATAATGCTCCCTACAAAAATATGGGCATCGTAGTCCCCTTTTTTCTTTGCGAAAATTAAACAGATTTTAATTGTTTTACGCTATATTATAGATGAAGAGATTTTTTTCTTTTTCGTCTTGTTTTCAAAGAATTTGTAGGTAAAATCTGCTTCAGGTATATTTGTCCCTTTTAGCGCGGCGTTCGGGAATAGGGATAGCAATACCTAAGGCAAATACCTAAATTAGGAGTACAGTACCCTCTTAAATGTAAAATAATGATGGCCCAGACGCAAAAAGCAAAAGTTTCACTCAGTATTCTTATCTTTACAAACCAAGATTTTAGTTTTGTAAATATTCCTGGAATTATGTCGTTGAAATGTAATCGATGCCCCTCCATCGATTTGGTTAACCAAGACTGGTCTCCAACAATGTCACACTTGACCATATTTTGGCGAGTTGACGAACAACAAAGTATAAGTTCATTGACTTGATATTTATTGTAGCTCTCATTCGGAAGCTTTACAATGTTTAACTTAGGATCACAGAAGAGTTTAAGACGTCTTAAACTCTTCTGTGTTTAGGATGTTAGGTTAACCATGAACCCATATTCATAAAAACTTCTCTTATGTTCTTAACACAAGTTAGATCGTAAAATGGGTACCAGAGTTCAACTTTGTGATCTAGTATTGTAGGAATGCAAAATTGTAACGTAAACATCTTTGTAAACTTATAATTGAATTGAAAAAAATAATACAGTGAGAAAAATCACACTTGAATAACCCGTAGCAATACCTATATTTTACAATTAATAACCTGGAAATTGAGAAATACGACTGGCGCCTTATTTTTGCAGCACTTTTTGTAACAAGAATTTAGCTGAAATCGATCAATTAATGCGTATGACTGTAACTGTAGGTACTCACTCTTAACATCCAAGGATCCATATGCGGATTTCTCTCCAAACTTGTTCTTGGCGTAACACTGGTACGTGCCGACGTCTGTATACGATACATCACGGATCACCAAGTCACCTTCAGCTGTTATGTTATACCTAAACACGGAGTAATACATTTTACAACACAAATATTTAATTCACATAAAAAAATGTGGAAAAAAAATGAATTAACCTGTTTCCTATGGAAGTTAGTAATACAGGAACCAGTATTCACCTAGTAGTATTAGTAAAAAATTGCGTTGTAATTACATAATTATAATATTTGACGAGCTTTCAGCTTAGTAGCAATGTCAGTAATAAGATTTCTGTAAAAAAGGCGTGTCCAATTCACGCTCAAAAAATTATATGAATTACATAGTTAGGGCATATTGTTTTGATGAATGAAATTACCAAACGCAAGCATTCACGTCTGATACCTATACAATACACTGAAGCTTTTTACTGGTACCAATGGCGCACGACTAAACTAAAAAATTGGTCAAGTGCGAGTCGTACTCGCGCACGAAGGGTTCCGTATCATTATCTATGCAACATAAGGCAACATTATTAGTATCGAGCAAGAAACGGTAAAAAATCATGTTTGTTGTATGGGAGCCCCCCTTAAATATTTATTTTATTTTATTTTTAGTATTTGTTGTTATAGCGGCAATAGAAATACATCATCTGTGAAAATTTCAACTCTCTAGCTATCACCGTTCTTGAGATACAGCCTGCTGACAGACGGACGGACGGACGGACGGACGGACGGACGGACAGCGAAGTCTCAGTAATAGGGTCCCGTTTTTACCCTTTGAGTACGGAACCCTAAAAATGAATTTTTATAGTGTCGAAAACACAATTCGGCAATGTTAACTAAACTTACTTGTTCTAAAATATGTTTATTATAGACTAAAGATTTTAATTAATGTAATGTGCCCAACAAAATAGCCAAATAATCGAAAAACGGCAATATGTGTTTTCATTTTTTTAGTTAAGTTTAGTTGTGCACGTAGAATTGGCACCAATGGCTTTGTTTTGTTGGTTGTTTCGTCACTTTGTTATTGTTTGTGAGTTGAAGTTTGAGACTAAAAAGAAAATACTATTTTAACATTCCTATTTTTAACTACATATTTTTATGTAGAATATTATTAGCCTTTATGCCTAAAACCTAAATAAAAACAACATTAGAACAAAATCAATCGGCAAACACCGGTGACATTTAACGCAAAACAGTTCAATGAACTGCGAAACCTTTTCATGTGTACAAAGCAATCGGAGGGAGGCTGAAACTGGATAATATTATATCAGCCGTGATCCGAGGGGGTTTGTTTTGTTATCAGATCTTTAAGATCCGCTATCTTGTATACACAACTTGAGAGTTGCGACAGCTGAACGAGCACGCACTGTTTGTGTTGTCAAAACGTTGGAAATATAATAAAAAATATTACGAAATGTTATTAGTTATACATTAAGCAATTATATTATGTCAGTATATGCATAACTTTAATATGGGTATATACCCGAATAGCTTAAAGCTAAACCAATCGATGATCCAAATGATGCCAGTTTTTCAATTGATTTTGTCAAGTTTTTCGTTTCTATTACTAGTCATCACCACATTCCGTAGATGACCTATATAGCGTCTATAAGAAGGTATTATTAACAATTATTTTAAGTATGTAATGATCGCACTTACTTTCCACCGGTTACGTCGACATCATCCTTCATCCATTTGACGATAGGTTTCGGTGCACCGAACACTCTACACTTGAGCACAGCCTCTGAGCCGTCCACTTTCGTCAGGTTCTCTGGACCCTCCTTGATTTCAGGAGGGATAGCTGAACAAAGCGAAAACAATATTATTAGAGACTCTGTAGGTAAAAATTACGTCACAAGAGACACACACTGAAGCTGATGTCTGTACTAAACTCATGTCTAAAATAGGCAATCTATTGATAACCCTTGATAAGATGGTGTTACTAGAATAATAGGTTGTATCTACAACTGATTTCTATATTATAATTCTACTTTACGCTTTGCATTCCGTGAAATCCCTTTTAAAATAGTGTGTAATATATGAATGTACTCAACATATCATAATAACGAAAAAAGCATACCTAATCTCAAATATGGAAGGGAAGATTTCAAAGGATCTTTCCCTAACAGATAATACACCTAAATTATTATGTAAAACTTAGAAAAATTGCATAAACTTCTATAAGCAATAAAAATTCATAGCAAATAATGTACCGGTAATATTGGGCCCCCTATTTTCACGAATCGGCAATTTGTCACGTCCCATCCATTACTTGATCGATAGCTAGTCAAGACAAGTCGGAAACATTTCCCCCCAGGGAAAATTCTTAAGGAAAATCTACTCTAAAGTCACGATTTATAAGGGAAAAAAACAAATTCAGACTGCTGATTGCTAATGTTGGTAGATAAGTTTGCCGTTGTCATTAGAAAACCTGTAAGTTTTACTTTACAGCTCCACCAGCGTTGTCATTTGTAATACCAACTGCGGCCAAATATACTTATTATATAGCCATAAAACTCAAAGTTGGCCACGATACCGATAATATGGGCGTTAATCCGCTAATGCAGCAGAGACATAACAACTCCTTACAAGATTTAGAAAATAATATCGGTGGATGATACGAATCATACAAACAAGTCCATAAATCTCAATGTAGATACTACGAGTAAATGCAGTATTAAACCGGTGGATGTAATATCTTGGCAATGTTATGTGTTCATGTGTGGGCGTGTGAATGTATGCCGTGTTGAGGATGTACTCAATGGACACAACTAGCTTGTAGACGGGGGACGTACGTAGTCTAAGTAATGAGTTCGTGAATTATACACAAAACAACTGCTAAAACATAGCTATATGAGTTACGAGTATCAAGGTCGTCGTTAGGTCAAGATTATGTGGGCGTCCAAAAATATCAGTTAGATTGTCACTAATATTTTTTATTATTTTATCAGGTAAGAGACCTAAATTCCAAATCTAACTATAAAACCCGAAAACTGATACGTTTTTAGCCTGGAGGTAAGATTACATTCTTTATTCTTTTGCTTTTTAGGGTTCCGTACCCAAAGGGTAAAAACGGGACCCTATTACTGAGACTTCGCTGTCCGTCCGTCCGTCCGTCTGTCACCAGGCTGTATCTCAAGAACGGTGATAGCTAGACAGTTGAAATTTTCACAGATGATGTATTTCTATTGCCGCTATAACAACAAATACTAAAAATAAAATAAAATAAATATTTAAGGGGGGCATACAACAAACATGATTTTTTTACCGTTTCTTGCTCGATACTAATAACGTTGCCTTATGTTGCATAGATATCGGTACGGAACCCTTCGTCCTTCGTGCGCGAGTCCGACTCGCACTTGGCCAATTTTTTTATTAAGCTCTTGCCTTGTTTCCATTGTTTGATAGATCCAAGAAAATCCTGTTATATTCCTATTCAAAAAACAAGGATTCTTTACCTTTCTTTTAATGAAATAGATTTTCAATGTCAAGAAATTAAATAATGTTTGAAGCTTCCAAAGAAGTATAAAGTCAATTACGAGATGATTATACAATACGTTAATTGAAAATCGGAAAGCTGAAGCTTTATGTAGTACCAATTACTTTAATTTAATTAAAGTATCTATTTTTATGTAAAAATGTTTAATGTTTATAATTATAAATACAATACGAAACACTCACATGTATTCTTATTGAAAATTAAAAAATCTGCTTATCATATTTCTCAAATTATTATTGTAATGACACTAAAATAAGATTAATATAATGAACCAAAGTGATCCCACGCCCAAGTATAACTAACAGTTAATAATATAAAATTTGTGACTTTATATTAAACCGTTATCATTCTACTATGTAGGTAACTGGCATTATAGTAACGTAAAACCACATGCCGTAGGTACGTTCATGTATTTACAAAATTACTACAATTATTTCGATATGAGTCGTAATCACGTTATACAGTGGTGGATATTTTGTTATACAAAAGCCACTAAACAACTTTATATTTTAATTAGTTACGACCATTTTTACTCTACGTATAAATAATAACTGTATTAAATGAGCAATTGTAAATACAGAAACGAGTAGTCAGTACGATGTGGTTATATTGCGGTGACTACGCGGGTTCTATAGCTATATATGCTAGCCTTACTTTATATTTAGTACATTCCGTTTCAGTTATTTAACTTAACTATAGCTGCTAGTTTAACTGTAAAGAAAGAGGAATTAAGACAATGATGTCTAACAGAAGATATGGAAGAAAAAGAAATGTTACCCCGACTCCAAGTAATGGGATACGTCAGGAGAAAGAAGATGCTAGTTTAACTGGATAAATAGAGACATAGTAACTAACAGCTTTCTCTGTAATTTTTCTTTTACAAGTGGTTCGTCATATACGCATGAGTCATTGGGAAAGTCTTGAATTAAATCCTACTTGAAACTTCCGCCGGTTTTCGTTTCAAAAGACGCTTTATTTATTAAAGCTGCCAATATATTAAAAAATATTAATTTAGGTTTCGTCAAAAGGATTTTCCATTGCATTGAAATTGCGACAAAATCCCAATGATTGTTTATTTCACTTACGATTTACCAGTTCGAAAATAAATTATCTGCCATTCAATACAGTAATTTGATGAAGGGGAGAAACAAATCATCTATCTTTATAAGAAAATATACGAAGGGGAACATAAGAAGGCAATCTGTAGACATCATTAGAGCCCGCCATAGAACGCAGAAGGAAATTAGGTGGCTCATTCAAATTGCGCTCGTAAAATAAGCCGTTGACTGCCAACACATAATATGAGCAATCAATTTAAAATTGGTTTATTAGAAATTCCAAGATATATGTTTTTATTTATATTATATCTTTATATATATAAATCTCCTGTCACAATGTTTGTCCGCGATGGATTCCTAAACTACTTAACCGATTTTAAATTAAATTGGCACACCGTGAGCAGTCTGGTCCAACTTGAGAGATAGGATAGCTTACATTTCAATTTATGGTCGCAATATTATTTTATTGCAAATTATTTGTTTGTATTGTATAGCAAAACAACGTTTGCCGGGTCAGCTAGTATATTTATATGTTTTTAAAGCATTCGATTTAAGAATATATCCACTGATTCTTGTGGCGATTGATCAGAAGATGGGATTGACGCGACGAAAACGCGAACCTTAATTAGTCTACATATAGGTAAGAACTGTGATAAGAAATTATATTATTTTCGTCAACGATGAATATACGTACCATAAATGACAGTCAAATATTTTCTGGAAAACTTTTAAATGATAAAACGTTGAACATGTTTTCAAATAATCCTGATTATAGAAGCCGGCTGCTAAAGTTCACTAAATAAACCTAGCTGGCTAGCATGATGGCGTCTAAAACCGCATTATAGCACGTAGGTACATTGAATTGATTCCCACGTAAAGCACGTAGAACCGTATCTGATCTATGTAAATTAAATATTGTTCGATGAGAGTCGCGACTAATTACTGGCTATGACACATTAACATTAATACATACTGATTGATTTGTATGAGCTTTACAACATAAGGTGTTACTCGTAAGTAGATTCTGAACTGATAATTCGACTGCTTTCGAATTGTCATGAATAAAATATTATTTGTTCTTTGATAAATAGGTATTCGAAAGCATGGCCGTAACCAGTCTGTATTTAGTTTCAGGAGGGTTTCTCGTTCTTTTTTCTTTGATAAATTTATTTTATTTTTGGTAATATTTTAGACACTTTCTGGGGTTCGAACTCTAGAAATCCTCCTGGCTACGCTCATATTCGAAAGATCTATCTTTTTATGCGCAGTCAATTAATTTGGCGAATTGGCTTTAATGAAAATTTGTGTAAACATCTTTACCTTCGCCTAATCTATCAAGTCCCTTGACTTGAAGCTTGCCAACAATTACCTGAATCACAATGATAACGCTATCAGAGCGAAAAATATCACTAAAGGGAATTGTGGGGAAGATATTGCCATCTTCCCCACAATTCCCTGGCAGATGGCAATGATCCGTAATACAACAATTAAGAACTATAAGTAATACGGAATCAATACGAGTTTAGTCATCTCATGGGACAGTAGGAGAGGAGGCCGAACGCGGCGTGCTGCTGCTGTGCCGAATGTGACACACGTGATGGGGGGACCTAACGCTCCACCACCTCCATAACCACTGCGTTGAGCCCCTCGTAATGGGGCTACCCCTTGCCGGTTCATGGTCAGGCTCAGGGCACACACCATGGCGCGGTTAGGGTGAGGAGACAAAAAAAAAAATCTCATGGGACAGAAATATAAACGACAACATAGGAGCCAGCGAGACATATTACAATTGCCCTATTGTGCGTTCTGCAGACCATTGGGTATTAAGAATATTAATTAGCCAAATGCAACTTCGCAACAAGAATAGTATACTTTTCACCCCATAAATACCTCAATTTTTATCGAATCAATGTTAAAATTTCAAGATCACATTGACAAGCGCGTCATAGAATTTAATTTCGAGTTGCCCGTAGATGTCCTTTGATTTTCGCTTATCCTACTCTATCAGGTACAATAAAAAAATGGTTTAACGGTATTTGCTTTCTTAATTCATCACCACTAGGTCTAGAATAGTGCACACGTGACAACAATCAGTGACACAATGTAGTATTTCCATTAGGTACTTAGAATCTGTCCATCTTAATCTCACACAGCTCGTGTACTTCCTACATTGTACATTCTATATTCGTACATCCCATTCGTTGCTTGTTAATTTGATCCAATCATGTCCATAAGGAAATTATTCCTTTAGTGATATCCAGATTCAAGTATTGAATAGTGACATAGGTACTTTGTATAATCCCTCTAACTAAACACATCCCTTTAACTAAACTAGAATAAAATTTAGTAAGATAAGCAAAATAATAGCAGTATCAAAAATATACTAAAAGATTTCTCCACAAGGTCCATTCCTACAATTAAGTAATGTTTTCCAATTGGCATTGTTCATATTTTTTTAAACTCTTAATTCGAAAACCATTTTGAGGAATAGTGTTTCTGATCATGATCCATTAGTTTTTTCGGAAAATTTGCTATATTAACGATTATTTTTCCAAAAAAGCAAATGATCTCTATTTGCCCTTGAAATGAATGACTTAAAATATTAAGGCATTCTTAGGGATATATTACTCTGTGATGGAATTGAAATTGGTCTATTATATTCTATTATTATATTATATTATATTCGACATGCCTATTTATATAATTATGATAAGTAGGTATATGTATTCAATATTGTATTTACTGTTTATGTAGTATATTGTAAAGGTTGTGATCATTGAATATAACCTATACAATGATACAGGCCACTTAAGATTTATTTTTAAATAAGGAATAAAAAATTTAAAATTTGAAAATGAAAAAAAAAGAATTGGAGAGATAAGAAGTGGACATGAAGTGAGGATGTTGAAAAATGATTGTAAAATAGTTTTTCTTTATTATAAAAAATATAACAAGTTAATTAAATGTGTTTTAAATTATTATTATAAATTAATGTAAAGAAAAAGCTTTACAATTGGTGGAGGCGCCGGGTATAGCGGCCCGATTGGTAAACCAGCTCCTACGCCCAGGGATGTGTTGACGAGCAAAGGGTCGACACAGGATAAATATTAATTATCAGAGAAGTAGCCGTATCTTTTTATTAAATTTTTATAAATTATTTATAACTAAGATGGAACTAGCCACGATAACTTTCGGTGGTTGCGCACAGGAGTGCCTAGATGAATTCGAAGAAATGTTTTACGCTTTAATAACTTTCAAGAGATGCTCGTCTGAAGAAGAAAAATTATCACTATTGCCCTCATTTTTAAGGGGTAACGCCTTACTTTTCTTCCGGGGCATTAAAGACACGTGCAAAAGCGTGCAGGAGGTATTTGATAGACTAAGGGAAGAGTTTCAAGAAGTAAATTACCAAGAATGTTCGCAATAATTATTTGCATAATGATGTAAATTGGTTTAGTGATTCAATTAGATTAAGGTTATATATATAGTGATAATTATAATTTACTAATATTGTTTTATTTTGGTGTGTTTCATATTGTTCGGGATCGGCGAGACTTCATAATGACGTCAGCATATTTGTACATAAGAAAGATGCAGTGAAAAGGAACCACATCAAAAATTTAATTATTTTTTTCATATTTATATTTTGAATGTTTAGTTAAAAATGTGAGATAAATATATTAACATAGTAATTGGATAGTGAGTATTTCGTACTAGATTATGATTATAGTATTAAGGTGGAACGATTAATAGGTATAATAATGGGTTGTATTGAGTTATAATGTCGAAGGGAGTGGCTTGGTAGAGTTAGTTGGATGAGTCGTATCAACGGGTAATATCTTTGAATGCAACATGGTAAGGCCATAGGCTATTTGTCATGGAATCCTGTTTTGGGATATCACGCATTTTAGAGATAGAACTCATAAGATAGGATTTAGGAAAGTAGGTGCTAGAGTAAAGTATTTGTTCATTAGGAGAGAAATGTGAAAGGTTGAAAATTGAAAGAAGTTGTATTATAGTGAGAGGTTGCTGATAATATTTTTATTTTATTTATTGGGTAATAGTTAGATAATAATGATTAGCGAATAGTTTATAATTACTTAGATAATAGAATGATTGATTATTTAAAACGTTACTTGTGGTAGAAGAATGGTTGGTAAATTTATCTCACGAGAAGGAATTCTAAATGTGGAATAAATTGGTCATTCCCGAGCATTCAGAATTACTTAGTAGAAATTATACCTAAATAATTGAAAAGAAGGTTGAGTATTATCTGAGCTTACTTTAAATTTTAATTTGATAATCTCTGGATTCTGTCAATTATAATGGTTTCTTATGTAAATTTTCTCATTAAGCTGGAAAGCTGTTAAATTAGCATATCTTTCGGATCTATGATGCTGACCTCATAATTGAAGCTCGATAGTTTTTATAAGAGCATTAATTGTTTGGTGATGAACATTTTTCTGATTGATTGTTGATGATATATGCTTTGTGTCTTGGTGTGATAGTTTTAAGGATGCCTTATCACTCTTGTTTATTATTGGATAAATCAATTTTAAAGATGAAGTAGTTTAATATTTTATGAAAAGAGTGATATGATATAAGGGCATCGTAGTTAGTGTGGTTCGGATAACTAAGATTAGAAAGGCAATTTTTGGTTGGTTTTTTGCTTTTCAAGTTTTTCGAAATGTATTGCTTCGAAAAGCTAGGTCCTAGCTGGATCTAATCTGGTTCATTCTAGTTTGTTATCATGCTTTCCAACCTTAGGTAGGGTGTCCAGTATTTTGTAACTTAGAAAAAAAAAAATTTTTTTTTATTGGAAAAAAAATTTTTTTTTTATCCTCTAAGGGGGGGAGAATGTAAAGGTTGTGATCATTGAATATAACCTATACAATGATACAGGCCACTTAAGATTTATTTTCAAATAAGGAATAAAAAATTTAAAATTTGAAAATGAAAAAAAAAGAATTGGAGAGATAAGAAGTGGACATGATTAGCGGATGTTGAAAAATGATTGTAAAATAGTTTTTCTTTATTATAAAAAATATAACAAGATAATTAAATGTGTTTTAAATTATTATTATAAATTAATGTAAAGAAAAAGCTTTACAATATTTTTATGTATCTATTAATTATGTATTTTTATAATTATATTATATATTTAGTTTATGCAGGTATTTAATATATAGCCACATTCTTCGGCAGCTATTGGCTTTGTACTTCTTCTCTTGTAGCTAATGCACCTACCTGTTTTGCTTTCTACACTCCCCAATGGTTGACTGGCAGAGAATGCTTTCGGCATTAAGTCCGCCATTGTACTATATTATTTGTGCATAAAGTTTATAAATAAATAAATATTAACTTGGTAACTTTGAAAAGCTGTATTGCAATCTGTCTTAAATCTATCAGGAAAAGGCAATACAAAGATTGCGTACAACGATGACGTCACAACATTTAAAATAATAACTTTAAGTATTTAAAAAAATTTCTATAAAGTGAATATTTCAACAATATTGAAATTAGTTGCTTAAAATAGTCTATATTTTCTAAAAAAAAAAAAAAAAAACAGCAGGTCAAAAATTATGAACAATCCCAATTACACCACGCTTGAGATAAGTCTGTATTTCTGTTATCTTTTACGACATATCCGTAAACTAAACGACAAAAGTTGTAATGCCTCTCTGCGGAATCATAACAAGCAAACCCTAACCAACTAACCACTTATCAACAATTACATAGAGCTTCACGGCTGAACTTATGACAAATTCTGCTTGAATTGCTTCATAGCCCATAAACTGACAATGCCTGCTTGAAATAACGCAACAATCCGGTCAATAAACAACAATAGATATACCCTTGTATTGTGGATTTTAGGATGACTCAGTCCAAGAAGGTTACCGAACTCGAAGGGAAAAATATTCGGGTGTTATTTCCAGTTTGGGGCCGCACCTATCTTTGTACATTATAGGTATATTGCCGGGGTTAGAATCTGTCTCAGGTAAGGGTGCTACTACTTCATGCTATAAATGGTAGCATGGATATTGTTAGATTCAAACAAGACACGCGCAAAAAGTGTCTCACTTTTTACAATGTTGCTTTTGTAGTTCTAAAACCACGAACATTGTCCGGTATAGTGATATTGGCAGATGTTTTTGGTCCTTTGTGTCGGATTTTAATTCTAATGCATTGTAACAAGACAATACATAAATATATTATATGAAATCACTATTCGACGTCTTTTTGTTGACAAACTAGTAACTATACAAAGGTACAAGAAGACTAAGTACTAACTTAAAACAACTAAGACCAAATCATCAGTCTAAGAAATATGTACTAAAGCTAAAGTAGATATAAAAGTTACATAGACGGGTTGATTATTAAAAATTTTAAATGCAATAGATGCAATTATCACGATCAATTTACTGAATTTATTAATTAATGTTATTTGTGACATTTTCAACTAAAACAACAAATCACTGACAAGACCGACAATAAAACCCATAAACTAGATTAAACCTCATAATTCGTCAGGGGTTACGGAAGTTTTTGTTGGCAACCCCTGCAGTAGCAACTTACGTCACACGATCACGCTATTACACAATAGGGGGAGCAGCTGCATAAGCGATTAGTCAGTTTCTTTTTACTAACTGATTACTTATTGAGTGGACGATGGAAACATGACATAGAGCGAGACAGACTTCAATTCCATATTAGGTATTACAGTTTTTAGATATTTTAAACAGACGCATGTTGATAAAAATACCAGTCAAGTAGGAAATAGATTATCTTTCTAAGGGCGCAAAAACGTAGTAGCAATCGAGTTTTCGTTAGCTTGACATTAAAATCATTCTAAATTACACAAGAATTATAAAATATAGGTTAACATTCACACTGCAGACGCATAACGAAAGTATAATTTTGTCATAGTTTTCCAAATTTTGCATTGAACTCTGGTGATAAAAACGGTATTGCCTTCATACTAGAGTCAAAAATGGTCGTAGTTTGTATAATATATCCAGATTTACAAAAAATTGTAACTTAAACCATAAGCGTAGCTCATAAGAAAAAAATAAAAGCTACAATTTTTTAAAGCTTACATCATTGGCCACTTTATTTAATAAATTAATAAACAAATTAGCTAAGTGCTTCACAAACATTATTACGAGGCGGTCACGGGTATATGCCAAAACCATTATACAACCCTGCATTCGAGTTACATCGTGAAACGGGTCAGGCGCCCGGGATATCTGGGTCATGGTTGGGTGTCAGTGTAATCCCGGTTACATTACTGGCTTTATAAACGCACAAATATTATTTTTTCGTTGAAAATCATAGCAAATTTTAATAATAAATATTCATGAACATTTCACACAACGTCCTCTGGTCCCAAGCTAAGCTTATTATGCTTGTGTTATGGGTACCAGAATACGGATATAATACATAAACTACTTTTCTTTTGTAAATACATACCTATAATACATAGAAACACCCAGATGCAGGACAAACATTTGTATGACAATTATAAATATCACACAAATGATTGTCCCGAGCAGGAAACAAACCCTCGACCTCGTGATCGGCAGTCCGTTACCTGAACCACTAGACCACGAGGCCCGTCCACGACCCCGTTTTCTAACAAATTTTAATCAAAAATATACGTAGCTGTGTTTAGCTTTTGCTAGAGAGATAGATCTCAGATACTTTATAAGCGTATATCAAATTTAAATAAGTTGACCCTATTTACATCTGGCGAGTTGTAGGCGAAAAAACTACTATATATTTTCAAAAAACCAAAAATGTAATTTTACATTCACTTTTGGCATTATTATTCCACAAATTCACATCTACAAACTTTTATATGTCTAAACATAATAAATTAAATCGCGTCTAATCGTTTTACAATAAAATTTATTGAATACCGATAATTATTACGGGATTAGCATTTTTGGATGGAAGCACTCTAAAAATGCTTCTAAAAATTAACATTCAATATTTTTCATTATTGCTCTTGCAATATTTTCTAAGTGAAGCACGTACTCTCTGAAATTTCTTTCTAATGAAATAAAGATCTGAATTTAATTGAGTACAGTTAAGGGCCTACATCAATATCATCGCCGACACGTACATATTAACACAGCCAGTAGGCACAGAAAATGAAGAATTAGGGATACTTTTCCTATTTACTCAAAATCTACTAAATATATTTTAATTCTGATCCACGTGTTTCTATATATAATAGTTACCTATGTTTTTAAAGTTATTTCATTAGTTAATACGCGATAATAGACCGACAAATGAAAAAAATAAAAAATTAGAGAGGTTAATATTTTCTAACACTTGCGCGACTCATCTGTTTAAATAAAACTACTTTTTACGGATTTAGACGCGTATATTTGCAGACAACAAGACTTAAAATCCCCTTAACTTCACTTTAGACCGACAACATAAAGTTAATAATAAATTTCTTTGACTCCCCTTGAGTTTTCTTGCTAGATCTTTCTCAAGTGGGACGCGTTCCGATCTGGTGGTAGTATATTAGATAAAATAATAAAACTAAATAATTAAAATAAATACTAATTTTCTATAAATTGAAATAAAATTAACAATTTCTTTTTAATATAAACTAATTTAAATCTTAAACCAATAATTCTTCTTTTTAAAAATTCTTGTTATTATGTAAATAATATTGTATTTAAGTATATAAACTTAGTTTTGCTTGCTATATTGTATACTACCTCTATAATAATAATTAAAACTTTAGTCTATGATAAAATTATGTATGTTTCACCTTATATAATTTAAAAATTTCTTTATATTGTTACAATTTGTTAATGTATTTTAGAAACTAAAATAATGTTATTGATTTTATGTAGTCTGAGCACAATGTAATATGATATAGTTTATGGTAAAAGTCTATCTTTATGGTCAATGTAAAATTAAAATCGAATGTGGGTAAACCCTGTAATAACTGATCGTACAAGACACATTACAGCTCAGTCTCACCCGTGACCATGGTGACTGCAAAGTCTCCGAAACGTCGGGCCAAAATTTAAAACAAATATACGCGTCTAAATCCGTAAAAAGTAGTTTTATTTAATTAGAGAGGTTGTTTCGCCAAGATTTTCTATCGAGAAAACTTTTTTCAATCGCGTTTCTGAGTTCATGCGATCCTAGATCATATATTGAAAAAACATATACTTAAAAATTAGAGCTCCACTCAATCCATTCAATCATCCAAAATCATTCAATCTAAAGAAACAATGAAAACTTCGTACATAGAAAAATGCACGAAGCTATTTTGGTATCCTCTTAAGTGATATCCAACAACTTGTGCGTATAAGGACTGTGGAACGAAGACTATTTGGATTTAGACGTTGTAATTAATTATCGATCAGCTACAGTTTCACTCTGAGAATAATATCACGGCGATTATGTTCTTATGGTACGATGTTGACATTCGTTTATGTTAATCCTACATTTGCCCCACTTTAGAGAGGGTCCGGGGAGTGTTTGCGAGATTCTCATTATAGCAATAATGATAATGACGAGTTGTTTGCGTAGGATGTGAGTCGTTATTATTTGTCACATTGTCTTATGCATTTTATAAAGATTACGTATTTCTTTTACAAAGTTTATCTCTACTAAAATTATTAAGAGGAAAGATTTGATTAATTGGTTGTTTGAAATGAATAAGCTCTGAAACAACTGGACTGATTTAAAATCTTTCATTACCATGTAGCTACACTATACCCGAGGAACATAGGCTATGTTTTATTATAAAAAAAATACAGTTTCAAGAACAGGTCAGTATTTATTTATAGTTAACTTTCCATTTGTAAAGCGTTAATATGATCTCAACAGTGATAAAACATATTTTCTGAATAAAGCCATCTAACTACAAACAGCTAAAGATGGTGATTTAAAGATGGTTTTCTGCCTGTGTACATTTTATAAGAAAGCACACACAAGTTTCATCTTACTGTATGTCAAGGCCCTTACAATACAAACATTTTAATAGTATTTCGTCATACTTGGGATTCGAATGATTTAACTCTTTGACCGTGACATCAAATTTAGTCATAATCTAAGCGATGAGCGCTACTGGAGAGTTGTAAAACATTTATTATATCGTAGAAAAGATTCACTTGTTTTACGAACTTTGTTATTTTCTACCAAGTATCTCAGGTATCTCTACATAAAAGATTTAACTATATCCATTATAATTAGAACACATGATATTCAGCGATAATTACACATTGAGCCAACATTTGTTATAAATTGTTATAGGAATAACAGTAGGTAATTCACGCACTGACATTTCAACTTATTACAGATCCCATGAAAAAGGCCTATAGACTCAGACGGACTATGGTTTAATAATAAAGTGCGTTTGGTTATCCATAAAATCAGCAATTCCAAAAGTTCTAACGTTATCGTGTCAAAGTTTACAAGAGTGCGTGTCTTATCGATCCTAGCGGTTGTACATCGGCACAGCTGGCAACATCACACAAATAAACCATACAATATAACGACTTAATAACTTTGAAACTTTCTCGCAATTTATTCTTCTCTTAACAAACTTGGCCTGTTCATCGAACTTTAGCTCTCGATATTATTGAATAACGGTATATTTCTATCCAATTATATACAGCAAATCAACTGTGACGTCATTCGTATAGCTTTATTCCACATAAAAAGATTTATTCCCAGATTTATGGGATCATTTACAAGTCCTATGGGGGCGACATACGAAGCCAATAAAATATGAATTTCAACTGTGTTTGTAGATGGTATGGTTGAATTTAGTGTGTGATGTATGTTTGTGTGATTTACATTAGGGTCATAATTAACTATGAGTGACATTTTATGACGGCTAATCCTTGCCGTTTCCTTATAAAAGTTTAATGTAGTAGATTTTGTTAATAAAGGAAACTCACAATAAAACGTACTCCTTAGATGATGCAAATGAAGTTATATATATGAATGTGAGTGACCTGTTGGGCGAATTATATGAACATACATGAATGAAATTCTTAATCAAGAAACATAAAAACTTCTACAAATGAACTATACAGCAAATAGCATTGTAAATCGAAGTATCTGTATATGTAACATTTTGGACCACAAATGTCGTCCTTATGGTCTACAGTATATTAATCAGGCATGTTTAAATCCGATTGCGAAAGTTCTATGTCTCTCTCCTACACTTTGGGAGGGACTATGGTCTAGTGTCCCTTAACTGGGTCTTACAGCACCCTGGGAAAAAAATGGAGTGTGACACTTGTATTCTTAATCCGTCACTACACGGACCTATGGTTCTATGTCCAGAAGACACTATGTTCTTATTTCAATACATAGGTCATGAGAAGATATGGTACAAAATCTATAATCTTAATGTGTTATATAGAACAAACCAATCAGAGTAATAGGTAGCAAGCAATGTCGGAAGACATCAAACATCCGGGAGAGCTTTATAAAATGTACCTGCCCGGAATAGAACGGAGAGTAATAAAGTGCGTCGAGAGGGACGTAAAAACGTGACTGAATTTTTAAGGGCACCAAATAAATACATTTTTGCGGGAGTGACTTATTTAAGACTCTCGCATTACATTGTAACTTTCGTACTAATATTATAAACTAGCCATTTCTACCTCGCGACTTCGTACGCGTGGAATTCAGAACAAATTCCCAATTCGGAATACCGTTCCGAAGCTCTTTCCAACTGAGCTTATTGCGGTCGTGCTTGTAGCATTCAAATTTACCACCACAATCGTTACTCGATTGAGTTTATATCGTATTTCTACGTACCGCTTGCGGCAATCATTTTTTCCACCATAATTTAGTTTATTAAGTAAAGCATAACATGTCAGTTGCAAAATCAATAAATTACTTTAAATTCCCAATTTTTAAAACATTTTTCTCTGATGATTCGCTTCTCTCAGTCGCAGCGTTATATAGCTTATAGTCTTCCTCGATACTATCCAATACTGAAATAATTTTCCGGATCGGACCATTGATTCCTGAGATTAGCGCGTTCAAATAAACAAACAAACTCTTCAGCTTTGTAATATTTGTATAAACGGAAAATTAATTAATATATTTTAATTAAAGTTTGTAGGTACAGTTGTCTTATGTAAAGCAATAACTACAGGTGGCGCTCTGTATTACAAATCCAGTGCACGCACACGTGGGTTTATTTTCTAACAAGGACACTTATTAAGTGTCAAAATATATTCTGTACTATGTCTTTGTATACCTAACAATACGTAGAAATATAAACGATTTTTTTTATATCACTTAATATGATATGTCCGTGTGGTGACGGATTAAGAATACAAGTGTCACCACACTCTTTCCTTCCAAAGGTACTGTAAAAGCCAGCTAAGGAATATTGTACACAGATAACATTCTCTGTGAGTACAGTAGACCATAATCCCACCCAAAGTGGAGGAAGCCCGTGCCCAATAGTGGGACATTAATGGGCTGAAGAAAAAAATAAAATAATTTTACAGCCTATGCTTTTTAATTTGTATGTATAATTGATCCTATCTGTTTTATTTTATTAGTATACTAGCTGTTGCCCTCGACTCCGTCCGCGTAGAATTTAGGAAATTTTCCCCGTTTTTGCAACATTTTTAACTACTGCTTGAGTGAGAGTATTATAAACGTAAGAGTAAACAAATATAATCAGAATGAACGAACTGCTAAGCTATCAGGATTTACACGTGTTATTGTGAGTCAACCATAAAATATAGATATGTGCTGTTTCGGGATATTTTTTAGACAATTTTATGTGGAATATTTCCGTCATACATGATTTCTTTGTAACTTTAACCATTTAGGCTGCACACGCGACGGAAGCTTTAAAAATGGAGCACCTTTTCCCGTTTTCCCAACATTTCCCTTCACTACTCTGCTCCTATTGATTATAGCGTGATGAAAAGTATACTATAACCTGCCCAGGAGTATGAAGAATAATTGTACCAAGTTTCGTTAAAATCCGTCGAGTAGTTTTTGTTTCTATAAGGAACATACAGACGGACAGACAGACAGACAGACAAAAATTTTACTGATTGCATTTTTGGCATCAGTATCGATCACTAATCACCCCCTGATAGTTATTTTGAAAATATATTTCATGTACAGAATTGACCTCTCTACAGATTTATTATAAGTATAGATATAGATATAGATAATATTATATTGATACTGTTCAATCAGTTTCAAACCTTTGTTTAGTACGTAGCCTTTGTCTATGTAATAACGTTTATGTCACTGTTGTTATATAAATGATTGCTTGTTGGGCATCCGCGACTTCACACAAGGGGCCCATTTGAAAACCAGCGTCAAGTCCCTAAGACTTGACATATGCTGAAATGGGCACCCATTGCTGCTGTCCCAAAACTAATTGTAATTGTGTACCTGTTTGTAAATGTTTTATTTGTAATTTTTTACTTTTTATTAAGTCATATCTTTGTATATTGTATGTTCTAGTGGATTCTGCAGCAATAAACGTTTTTTATTTCTTTCTTTTAATGTAATACGTGGAAAAAGTTGTACACAATAAGCGATACATGTATAGTTCGGTGTATAAGTCAAAGTCATTAACTATTACGCAAGCCATTAGGGCAGAATTTATTAATTAAATTTATGAATAAATTACAAACAAACAACTGTTATTAATATTAGAGTTTTGAAACAGTCGCGAACGCAAACAATAACTGCGAACATAATCATCAACAGGCGCATTCTTTATTAAAGATCATAATTATTTCTTAAAATTGGGTACCAAAGTTATACAGTTGATACATAGAATTAGGTAAGCTTTTTTTTAATAGCTCTGCCGTTAACGTGAAAATACTGTTGTCGTCCGTGAGTTGAGGGATAAAAAGTACACTATAAGACCTTTCCATTTCGACCTATAACTACATTTGCTATAACTTGTAGCTTGCTTGTAGCCTTTAAGCACCAGACAAAGAACAACATCTGCGAGGGGTGAAAAACTTTTGAAATTGGAACTAAGGTCTTAAGTTGTCCATATTATATCCACCTAGTGCTCTTCCATTCTCAGAGTTTACCCCTATAAATTGAAGCCTTTATGCAGGGTACCTACATCAATGTAAAATGTACGTTTCAAATGTAAGGAATAAAATACTCACATTGCACGTTGATGTAGACATCCTTGTAGACATAACCGATAGAACTTGTAGCGTTGCATCCATAGTTTCCAGTGTCCTTCTTCACAAGATTGGAGATGATGATGGAGTTGTCATTAACTTGTCTCCTCGGGTTCGGCTCCGCTTGCTCAATGGGCTTGCCATTATGGATCCATGTGATCTTGGGTACAGGAGTACCGCCGGCCTCGCACTTGATCTCCGCGGTCTCGCCTTCAGCGAGATTCTGGAATTCCGGCTCGACGGTGAAGAATGGTGCCGCTAAACAGAAAAACATATGGCTGTTATAGCGACAAAAAATATATCATTGCGGGCTTAAAGTTCCGTCAACAATTTCATACAATTCTGTGTTCAAATATCGGCTAAGAAACAGAAAATGTGATATTATAGCCTCAATAACTACCGAAAATGAAGCGAAAATACGTATTTCTCATTCATTGAAAGCCACCTAAATTCACGACAGGATTACGAGAGGTAGTGTTTATCGATATCATTGTACGCGAATGAAAGGGGCAGTAAGTTTAAACATAAATTGCCTAAATTTCCCTCGGTTACAGTTAAATTTTCTCCATTATGACAACATGCTTCTCGGGGAACATATTAGACGTTCTAAGACCTCTACTAGCGTTAAAATCAATAGGTACGATTCCCTCGATCATAAAAATTTTCTCCAAAGGCAAATCAGAAACTTTTATTTGATTTTAGATTAAATCAAATTTATTTATTTCTGTTCATGATCTACATGATGATATAATCTTTATATATGTATACTAGCTAACCCGGCAAACGTTGTTTTGCCATTCTAAAAAAAAACCAAAAAGGTTTGAAAAATAGATGTTGGCCGATTCTCAGACCTACTAAATGTATATGTAAAATTTCATAAAAATCGTTCAAGCCGTTTCGGAGGAGTACGGTAACTAACACTGTGACACGTGAATTTTATATATAAGATTAGATAAATCTTCTGTACGTGTGTTTGTAATTGAACTCCTCCTAAACGGCTGGACCGATTTTGATGAAATTTGTTGTGTGTATTCAAGGGGGTTTGAGGATGGTTTAGATTCACAATTGGCTGGACCGATTTAGATGAAATTTTTTGTTGTTGATTTTTACACAGAATTGTATGGCAAAACAACGTTTGCCGGGGTAGCTAGTTTACAACATAAATTTCGGCTATGCCCTGCCACAATATGTCGTACAAATAACATTAGAGCAGAGAAAGAATAGATTAGAACTTTTATATTAGATGTATTGAATGTTATGATAAATTGGAATAAACATGTCGCCTTTCACACTCGAGAGTAAAGCACAACCACAAGATAAAGCGTGGAAGCTCTAAAGTCGTATTATTTACATACAGCATATTTTGCAACACCACATCTTGACTTCGTTTGTCATATTCATTACTCACGATTACATTATTGTAATGTACATAAGATAGTAGCTTAGTAATGTTACTTTTAAGTTAATCTTCGATATTATAAAACATGAGTTCATACGAATTGTTAATACGAATATTTAGATTATTTATTCACGTGAAATCATGATCTAAAAACGTCTCAAAATACACGAGGGCGGAAACATTGATCATTTGTTGTCATTCATATAGTAATCTGTAACTGTGGTCTGAACATTTTATGGACGTGTCAGCTAATATAGGAGTGTTTACAAATCAATAAAGATACACAATATATCATCGGGTTATTAAGAGGGTACTGTACTCCTCATTTAGGTATTTGCCTTAGGTATTGCTATCCCTATTTCCGAGCGCCGCGCTGAAAGGGACAAATATAGATGAAGCGAATTTTACCTACAAATTCTTTGAAAAAAGACGTTTCGTACTTCCGTTTTTTTTTCGCGAAAGTTAAACCGATTTTAATAGTTTTTGCGTTATATTATAGACAAAGAGTATATCTATGCTTCTATCACTTTCTTCTGTGGTAAAACTTTACCAAATGTGTGTGATAGACGCTGCAACTTTATCTAAAGAAAACCGAAAAAAGTGGGTTTTTCGGATCGTCATATTTCTTTTAGTTAATATGTTTTGAAAAAAAGAATAGATAGTGATAGAAGCATAGTGATAGAAGCATAGATATACTCTTTATCTATAATATAACGCAAAAACTATCAAAATCGGTTTAACTTTCGCGAAGAAAAAACGGAAGTACGATACCCATACTTTTGTATGGAGCATAATTTGGTATCGTACCGTCTTAAGTTGAAGATATTTTAGACGGTGTCTTACTTATGTGACCTCAACAAATTTTTAATAAAAGATTATGTATTATAATTATATCCTTGCCTTTACATAATATAAAACAAAGCAGTTATTTTTTAAGTACGTCCCTATATATATTTTCCACGCGTTGCGAATAACAGCTAGTTCTAGATATAAATGCTAATGGTCTTATTCATAATGACTTATCGGAGGTTCAAAAGTTCGCTAAAATCGGTTCGCGAAAATTGTCTCAACTTGTTATTCATAATAGTCTTTTTACGCTAAAACGTTTATAATCTCTCCGATAAAATCTCCGTTTAAAACTCCGATAAGCCATTATGAATAAGACCATAAGAAAATAACTATTTTAAACTTTACTATATGTGTTCGGCAATGTTGAAATATTCCAATCAAATTCTGATAGATATTCCTTTCAAAGAGAATAATAACAGCCATATCAATAACAATGCAAGTAAATTTTCATAAGTTTTCCATCCGTATTTTAAAAGCATCATTGTGTAAAACATCCAACATTATTTTGTGTTTCGTATTCCACAATGCTCGGAGCGATTACGGTAGGTAAGCATCCCAGCAAGTGCTCGCAATTTAGGCGAATTGTACACGAATTTCACAAAACGTAGACAAACTGCTGGCTCAAACAGCCTCAGGGTTTCTTTCATACGATGTTCTTGCAAAACTTTTTGTAAATATAACGTACATATTAAGAATTTTGAAGATGAAGGAACTTGTGAATACGAATGATGAAATATTTTCTGTTAGAAATAAGTTTTTCAGTTCACAAAAGTATATTATGAAACTCTACAAAAGAGACCGTTGAGATTATTCGTTGCTGTTATGGTAGACAAGATTACATTATTTCATAATGCAGTAGGTCGATCGGAAAGTACAGCTGGATAAAGGATAAACTATTAAATAAAAACTGACAATAATATTGCTATAAAAGGTTTTGCATATACCAAAGAAAAACGGACTCGACTTTAGGACAACATAACAAACATACATACATGTTATTTATTATACATCGGCGGGTTCAGCAACAAGCCCTGCTAACATTAGGTCTCAAACAATGTGTTTAAATTGTTAATAGCTATTAATTTTCAAAATTGGATTGACCTTCGAAACAACTGAACCGTTAATGACAGGGTTAACTGACTTAAAGAGGACTTTACAAGGCTTTAATATAAATCTTTTTAACCACGAATTTCGAACTTCAATAACTCCCTCAGTGCCAGCAATAAATCGTAGGGTTCGAATTGAATAATTCTTTTTGTGTTGGATAGTCCATTTCTCGAGGAAGCTATAACATCACGCTGCGACCAATAGGAGCAAAGCATTAGTGAAAAATGTTGCAAGAACGGAAAAAAAATTAAATTCCACGTGTACGGAGTCGCGGGCAACAGCTAGTTATGTTAGTTCTCTATTTTTTATAAAATAGCCTATGACGCTTATGAAGACCGTACATTTTTATTGCTGAAAAGGTTTAGGATCGGACCACTACTTCCGAAGATTACCCCCTATACATATTATAAACATTATCTCTTTATTTCCATAGACATAGACATACACGAATTATATTACAATTACTGAATACGCATATATCTACCAATATTTTCAAGTATCAGGTACTAGCAACTTTCGATCAAATGAAAGTCGTGATAGAAAATAAAACGAAACGCACTCAAACCTCAATTGCATTAACAACTACTAACTTACACAGAACTACATTATTTGTAAAAAATTTTTTGTTATAGAAATTTTAAAATATGTAGGTTACATGTGTAATTATGGTTTTCTAAGCTAAATACATAAAGTAGAAAGTAGATACAAGTATGCACCGGTATGTAACTAAAGAAGCAACAGTAATCTCGTTTCTAATAATGTTAATTTAGAAATAACTGAATTTTAGATCAATTATTAGGCGTCTAGCGGGTGTTTTGAGTAACATATTTATCGCAAACTTTTCTTGCGTGAAGAATTCCTTCGATGCTAGATTTTCCTCACGAATTCATACAGGTGAATTTTAGACTTGATATAATTTTTTGATTGACCTTAGGTAGACTTTATAATCCTACTAATATTATATACATATGTGGAAGTTCAAGTTGTATGAGTATGTATGTTTGGATGTCTGTTATTCTTTCACGCAAAAACTACTGAATGGATTTTAATGAAAATTTACAATAATGTAGCTTATTCATCAGAAGGCTACAACTTATATAGTTATGTGAATTGTCTAAATATGAGCGAAGCATCAGTGAAAAATGTTGCAAAAACAGGAAAAATTGTCTAAATTCCAGGCGCGGAGCGGGAAACAGCTAGTTTGATTATATTTATGTTTAACGTATTATCTACTCGTTAAATATATATTTCTCAAATCAATTCTACACATAAATCTGATATGTAATAATAAAGGTAGTAATAAAAATGGCGCGGCGTTCCTAACAACTGGGTTACGGAGTTATTTACGTACATGACAAGCAAATTACGACACATACTACATTCACACGCGGTTCAATTTACTGTATCAATATTTTATATGTCACGACTATCTATTGCCTAAAGGGTAAGCAAAGAATCATTTAAAAAAATTTATAAGTCTACAGCAATATTATTATTATACAGCGCTATTATTTTAAATAATTACGGTAATTTATTTAGATTTTTTTAACAAAATCTATGACTAAGGCCGATCCGTCCAGGATTCTCGAGACATTTTCTAGCTAGAAATATCATTAAAAAAAGGCCTTTAAAGGTGAGGGAGATTAACTACCTATATTTCGCCGAAATATGTATGGTTTTTGCGTATTTTTCCGATTCCCGCAATGGAATTGGTGATGGCACCTATAGGCCTAAGCCTAAAGCATTCCCTTTCAACTATATTTCGTTAGTTGAAAAGATCATTTGACTTTAATTCACAATTATAATAATTCTAATCATGTGTGACATAACATTAAACATTTTTGATTCTCAACACCGTGCTCACCACAGTAAATTATAACACAATGATGTCACGATGACGTCATAGCTTGACTTTGAAACAACACATTTAAAACGTTTATTATCGGTCATGTCAAATGTGTTTTTATTGCTTCCCTTTGGTCGAAAAGCCAATGGCCTAGATAATATACATAGAGTAACGCAATTATTATGACAAAATAAGCATAATATCTGCCTATCCCTTTCCAGATATGCAAACGCCATGATTGCTATAAATATTTTCAAGTAGGTATGTTCATAAATCGTTAAAAATTTAAAACATTATTTCAAATTAGTCAAGAAAGGTTACTGTGTAGTACCTACGACAATAAATGTAACTGCATTTTAAATTCCGAACGTTGTTACAAGCCGGAAATGACGCTCGTGACACAATAATTATTGGGTATGGCGCCGGCCCTTCTAGTTACATCTTATACAGGTTTTAGAGGTTAAATAACTGTCCTGCTATGGCTGAGAAAATAGGACTTTTTTTTAGGCAAAAGCTCATAAAAATACATTCGGTAAATGCGAAGTAATCACAGATAAAGAGCATGACGGAATGGCAGAAGTGTTTGAAATAAAATATTAGGCCTCACATAATAAAGGCAAAAAAATAATATTATATAAACCAATAATTAATGATTGGCTCCATAAAAGTAACATGACGGCAATAAATCCAATTGCATTTCAAATTCCGAATGCTGCCAAAACTCGTGCAAAACGGAAATGACGCTCATGGCACAATAATTAACGTGTTGAATATGGCGCCGGCCCTTCTAGTTCCAATTATGAATTAGCATTGCGGAAATAGCCGAGTCCAGGGATACCTATATTTGGTACAATGTTGCCATCATTTAAAAGACATCAAATGCATAATTAGTCGGTATTTACACTGATATTTAACTGTAAAATTTTGGTTAGATGGACGATTTATTTAGGATTTTAAGGTATGAAATACCTAAAGGCATTTAAAAAAACTAATTTTATGAGAATACTTATTAAGCATCTATAGCTTGCATGGCTTTGGCCGTCAACTGTCGCTGGGTGACCATAAATTTACTAAATATTTCTAGAGTAATTTCTTTTTAATTTATTACCAGTCAGTCCACGTAATATCACGCAAATCATTTGGCTAATGTACGAGTATTAAACAAATTCTTACCTTCAATATTAAGCTGTATGGAGTAAGACAGTGCTGTACCGACGCCATTGCTAACTTCACAAGTGTAAGTACCCTGGTCTTCATATGTGGGATACTTGATAACTAAAGTTTTGCCGTAGTTGTCTTGGGTTATGCCTTGTGATGATAGAATACTTCTGCCGTTCTTCTTCCAAATTATTTGAGGCAGAGGCCTGTTCACATAACGACATTATTTAGGGTATAAAGTAATTTAATCCTATTACACAGAGAAGACAGGATAGATATTGATACCAATTCTACGTGCGCAACTAAACTAAAAAGTAAAAAGAGCTATGGCGTATTTTGTATAATTGGCTATTTCGTTGTGCCATTTTTATTAATTAAAATCGTTAGTCTATAATGTACAGATTTTCAAAAAAAAAATTCCTGTAAACATTGCCGAATTGTGTTATTGACATTATTAATTTTCATTTTTTAGATAAGTTGTGCACGTAGCATCTTACCATTAGCTATTATATCATTTCCAAATAAAAAAAATTAAAATAACCTGTCTTCTTAGAATGAACCTGTCTTCTTGAATGCCCTCGAATAAATGGTTATCTCGCCATATAATGATATCTCAAATGCACAAAACGTGTGTTAACAGTTATTGATAATAATAAAAATAACTACATAACTACGTCAACTTACACATATTATATGCAACTACATTCATAAAACCTTGGTATTTACGAGTGCCATGTTTTCATAAACAGAACAAATATTAAAACGTATTCTTGATAAAATAGTAAAAATCTCTATGCGATATTGTCCATATTTCTTTCTTTCTTTTTCCAGCCCATTTACGGCCCACTGTTGGGCGCTTACTTACTCTACTTCGGATAGAATTATGGTCTACTGTGCCGCACTGACCAGGCGTGTTGGCACAGGGTTTAATTTCGAAAAAACTACAAAGGATGTTCACTCACAAATGTTCTCTCACAAAGGATGTTCACCGTTTATAATATCTCTTACAGCACCCTGAGGTAAAAATGGGGTGGTGACACTCAACGGATTTTGATGCAGTTTTTCTTAATACATAGATTGGTTTATGAGGATTGCTTTTATGTGTAATTTGTTAGGGTTTGGTGTATATTGGGGGTTTAATAACTATAAACGAGGGTAAAATCGCGTGAATTAGCTAGTATACAATACAGACAACGCTATCCATCATGTTATATTCCCTTTTCATTGAAGGAGCATGGAGATAAAGTTAGTACTAAAGAAGTAACATGCGTCTGTTTTTAGTAGCATTAACACGCCTGATCAGTGCGCTATAGAAAACCAAATACAGTACATATTATAGAGAAGGCCCGTCCCTGACATTAGGACCTACAGATGACGAAGTATAGATGACAAAGTGGCTCGCCTGGTATAATCTCCAGCAAGTACATGTGTGTTAGGGTTCCCACGTAATGGATATGCTATAATCCATGTTAATGTTGGCTTAAACCGCGTCACATAACTAGTGGCAGTAATATGATAAGAGGAAAGCCTACAGGCACTAGAGTATGTGGGGCGCAACACTACTCCATGTTGCAACTAGGGTTGTCAATCCTTACGAAGGTGATCAAAAATCTATACAAATAATTATAAAGGTGAAGAGTTTTCGCACTAATCTCAGAATGTACTGGTTTGAATTGAAAAAAATATTTTTTGTGTTGTATAGTCCATTTATGGAGGAAGACTTAAGGCTAGATAACATTACGCTCCGACTAATAGGAGCGAAGCATTAATGAAAAATGTTGCAAAAACGGGGATTTGTTTTTAAAATTCCACGCGTACGAAGTCGCGGGCAACTGCTAGTATGAAATGATGCTGATCATTTTCCTTCACATTTTGTAAAAAAAAATTATTAAACTTTATTCCAAGTCGGCACATAAATATATTCTTGCGACACATAATCCTATTAAAGTTTTCTTCATCAATATTCTATTTCGATCTATGTAAGTTGTAGTGTTTTTCATGAAAATTTTGTTGACATACATTATTGTGCATGTGGTGTTCATCTGTAATTGGTTGTGCATTTAGCTAAGTTATTATGTTTTTACCACTTGTTTATGTATTATTGTAACAACTGTAGGTGAACCAAATAAATAAATAAATAAATAAATAAAATATTTAGATGACTAGCACTATTTATTAGGTAGGAATTTAATAACATATTAACTTTTCATTATATTAAATGTAACAATAAAATCTGTGTAAAATAAAATGTTATTAACGACCCTAGCCTGTGAGAGACAACCAGTTCAATCGTATTAGTATCTCAGGTTACGAATATTGATTAGAGAATTGAATGTATCTAAATTCGACTCAAGAGTCAATTTAAAATATGTACTACTATGTATAAATAAGTTTTGTAAAATACATAAATAAAATGTACTCACGTTCCACCGTAAATACAGTACAACTCGACTCTCTTCCCTTTCATGCCTTTCTCTACTTTCCTGGTGGTATACTGTCGGACAGGCTCATGCTTGTTCAACGTAGGAGCGATACCATTCTGCGTCACATCCAAATAAATCTTATTACCGAATTTGTATTCATTCCTGAAGATTGAGTTCGCTGTACAAATATATGCGAAATCGACGCTAGCGTCGTTTCTAGTTACATTTGAGAACCATAAGTTGCCCTCAGGATCCAAAGTCATACGGGAGTTGTTGATCGTTTTCAACTGACCCTGGTCCCCTTGCAACATCCAGTAAACTTTAGGTTTTGGGTGACCATCGGGCGGTTCACAAGTGAGTTTGAAAGGTTTCCCTTCTTCAGCGGCGACAACTTGTTGACTGTCAGTTTCCTTAAACGAATTGAGTTCAGCTCGACGTACGAAAACAGAGTTGGATGCGGCAGTTCCCCACTCATTGTAAGCAAAGCATTGGTACTGACCAAGATCTTCATATCGAGGCTGGCTTACTACAAGTGTACCGCGTCCAGACTGTTGTGAGATTCTGTTGTCGTAACTCGTGTATTCGAAAGGCTTCCCGTTTTTGATCCAATGATACCTGAAACAATATTAAAGAATTAGTCATAGGTATTCAACACCCTATAATATACCCCACCGCAGCCACAACACGTGGCCAATTCAGCTAGTTACAGTACATTTTCGAGTTTTAATTTATAATCCATTCATGTTCATTGTAATTCAGGATGAATTTTTCCATTACTATACGTACAGAAGGCATTTGCTTCCTAACATGTGCAAAACCTGCTTATATTTTTATCAAACGAGCCCTTAGCTAATGTAGTGTCATTGACCTGTCGCGACGCTCGTAAAAGGGCGCTAGACATCGTGGTTAACCCACTTCTAGTGCAAACACCTTTTTTTTTGCAACAGCCATGTTACGCGTTCTGTGAACCGAGAGATTTGCTTTGATGTGCAGAATATCTGCATAAATCTAGTTTAGCATAAAAACTTTCTATGTGATCTAAAAAAGGAAACTTAGAAAAATATGTGCTATCTATCTAAATAAGTTAAAAAATAATAAAAAGCACAAAATACCAATAATAAAAAGGTAAATAAAGGTTATATTTAATTTCTTTATTATAGTGATTCCAAATACAACAGGTAATAATATTGTATATCCCTAAAAACTGTGTTCATTATTTTGTTCTATTTAAACACTCAATTACTTATAAATATTATAAAGCTGAAGAAGTTGTTTGTTTACGCGCTAAGCTCAAGCATCACGTGTCCGATTTAAAAAATTGTTTCAATGATGTATAGTACATTTACCGAGGAAGGCTTTATATAGACTATATGACATCAAGCTGCTACCAATAGGACCGAATTATCAGTGAAAATTGTTACAAAAACAGATAAAATTAATTAAAAAGTAGCCTATGTGTTATTCTGATGTATAAGCTACATTATTGCAAAGTTTCATTAAAATCCATTTAATAGTTTTTGCGTGTAACAAACATCCAAACATCAATACGCACACACTTTCTCTTTTACAATCCAATAGGATAATATAATAATATCTTACATATATTATCATCATAACACATAGGTGACATAGGTTACATAAATTACGCTAAAAAACAAGAAGTTGGGTAGTAACCATTAACGTGGATGAAACTAGATCATAAAATTTATTAACTACAATCTCTACATCTGCTCAATACTCTGTACACTCTACACCATGAAAAAGTACAACCTCACAAATCTTTATTTAATTTAAACCCTCACGATTGTGTTTACTTTCCTTAGCCAATAAAGTCGTCCCCTAATCAATGTACTATTGGCTACGAGACCGCAATAATTATGTGACTTCAATGACTTTAGCACACCAGTATTGTAGCGCACGTCTTCATGGACATAAAAGTTGCACGTGCTAAAGTTTATGTTATCTTTTACTGGTACTTTCCTATCAATTACTCAGAGCTGCAATTTTATGCATTTCTTAATGAAAGGGTAGGCAAGGGGAGGAAAATATCCTTACTTATTTCAATTTCAATTTATTTATTTATTGCTCTCAAAACGTTACAATATTACAGTATTTGGTTACAATTAAAATCATTGACAAATAACACGTAATGAGAGCTGGAGTCTGTACTAGGCTCGAAACCTGTATTACAGATCTCCAGCCTATTATTACAAAACAAAGTCGTTTATTTTGTATGTCCAGTGAGCAAACATCTTTAAAACCACGCAACGTATTTCAATGCAGTATTTTTAATCGATGGAGTGGTTAAATGCATCTCGCTCCAGCCCATTAACGTCCCATTGTGCTGCGCTGACCAGGCGTGTTGGCACAGTCAAATTAAATGTTTAATTAAGTTAATTTCTAATTTTCATGCATAAAAAGTCGCGGTACTCTACATTAAGCAAATCAAATGCAATAATCAAGTGAAGTAAAACAAATAGATTCACTTCGTTCCTATGTTATAGAAACAAGGAAATGTTTTAACCCAATGTCGTATTTTGCTAAAACAACGAACTTATTTCAGTAAATTAACAACAAGATGTTTTCATCGCAATTAAATATGAATCATAAATACTTCAACTAAAAAAAGTATTGTATTATTATCTAAAATAATAAATATGACACAATAATTCTTCGGCACATGGTCGCCTCGACAGATGACTGCATTCAGAAGGTTGAATCACAGTATGAATTATTCATAATACTTCAAGCTAATACTTTACTAATAATTTATATAAGGAGAGCGTGAATGGACTTGCGGTACGATTGTCTCTACATTAATCAAGTTTATTATGCCACCTACGAAATAACAGGCTTTAGAATTTACTATAATTTTAAATAAATAATAAATAATTCGTGTACATTTCATTTCACAAAACGTCCTTTGCACCCCAAGCTAAGTTTATTTTTTTGTGTTATGGGTGCCAGAATATGGATATACTACAATATAATAAGATAGAAAACACTCAGACGCAGCACAAACATTTGTGTGAGAAATGTAAATATCACACAAATGATTGTCCTGTGCGGGAATCGAGATCGAAATACATTTTTAAATGAAAATCGAAAGAATTACAACTCAAAGTAATCATCGACGCCATTGTTGAGTAAAATGTCGGTAAATATTTTATCTAGTTATAGTAATATTATTTCATAATTTTAATAACAGTATAAGTAGTAGTAAAAATATCAGTATTTTCAAATTAAAGACAATGATAATAGCATGTATAGAGGTCAAGTTCACTCAAGTTCAATTATGATTATTACATTACTATTTATACCGTTACCACGTTATCGAGCTCTGGGGCATTGATTTCATTTGCTATTATTTGATTCTTATTGTATATTTGTATCTCGTTGATCAACTTGCATTACTTTACAACATATATGTATGTATTAAGTATTTCACTCATAGATAGTTAAGAGAGACCGTACAGTTCTGATGAGACAAACTATTTACCCACACGTTTTCTAAACTTATGACTCTTAAGAATTAAAAAAAAAGCTATACATGTACGGACAGACAATGTTTTCTTTTCTTTAGGTCTGTATGTTTTGCAACATCATAAAAGAACTATCACTAATTATATTTATTACAATTCTGACACGTACATAGTTATCTGTCTTGAACTAAGTGCTGAGTAATGGAAGGCCATTCGCTTTACAATGCGATAAGAGCAAAAACTTAATCGAACTTTGTAAGAAAAAGCTGAAGAAGATAGAAAATTTTAAATTAAGTACTTCGGTTACTTCAGTATCGTACTTAACTACTTATGTTAATTAAACTTTTGTAATTAAGTATTCAGTATAGCTTTAATTAAAATTTCCACAACATAAAGGAAAAGTAAAGCCATTGTCAACGAAAAAACACATAGCGAAGACAAGAAAGTGATTTAATCTCATGATTTAAAAGGGTTTCGCATAGAAAAAACAAGTAGATATCGTCTTACACATAAACCTATAATACTAGACCAAGTCTCGCTGGGGACTATCATTGTCACATGAGAAAGCAAAACTTAACCATATTTATAGTGAAAGTATTTCACCACCTAGAGAGCGAAGACAGAATTGAAGACTTGGCGCCTAATTCAATATTCATAATTCGATTTCAATTTCGAATCAAACTCAGGCAGATTAGACAGTGTATAAGAAATATTTTCCAGTGATAAACGAAGTTTACAAGTTTTGTGGGGTTAATCACAATAGAATTACATACTTTATGTGAAGTCAATCTGTGATTGCAATAACGAATTCTTGTTTTCATTCATTATTGCCGTTCTATGAATGGACTTGATCTATTATTTTAAGAGGATACCAAAGTAGCTTCGTGCACTTTTCTATGTACGAAGTTTACATTGTTTCTTTAGATTGAATGGCTAGAGCTCTAATTTTTAAGTATATGTTTTTTCAATATATGATCTAGGATCGCATGAACTCAGAAACGCGATTGAAAAAAGTTTTCTCGATAGAAAATCTTGGCGAAACAACCTCTCAATTTTTTTATTTTTTTCATTTGTCGGTCTATTATCGCGTATTAACTAATGAAATAACTTTAAAAACATAGGTAACTATTATGTATAGAAACACGTGGATCAGAATTAAAATATATTTAGTAGATTTTGAGTAAATAGGAAAAGTATCCCTAATTCTTCATTTTCTGTGCCTACTGGCTGTGTTAATATGTACGTGTCGGCGATGATATACGATAATATTGATGTAGGCCCTTAAGTTTACTGCAAGATTCCGAATTACAAATATGTACTTACAGTGCAAAGATTTAGTCAGGTTCGTCAACTCTTCAAACTCGATAAGAATTCAGTGATGGTTAAAAACAAAATCATAATCATTGGTAAAATTCTAGTTATCATCACTAACGCTTAACTAGTCACGTGTAAATAGTAAATGTAGGATACATCCAGCCGATATGAGAAACGTGAATCAGAGCTATCTATGAATGCAACGGATGCAGTACAGGAACCTAAAGACTACCTCAGGATAACAGATTAAGTATGATGTTATTGCGCGTGTAGGTGACTAAACTAACTTTAATATTAAATTGCAAGAAATATGCCAATAGGTTTGCGGTGCCTAGACGAAATTCTTTGGTGTTCTTGAGGAGGACAGTGCTCAATTATGGGACATTTATGGGCCGAGATTAAATGTATTATAGCCTCGGCTTACACAGTACAAACTCGAAAAACTTGGATATAAAAATTGTAAACTATACTTATATACTACACGAGGAAATTAGTAATTGACAAATTGTTACCAATTAACCACGAAGTATTTGTCAATAAGATGATGATCCCGCATACCCTGGTCATTGCTACAGTACAGATATTGTATGAATCATAGCGACGTACCAATAATAGATAATAATAAGTCACATTGACACATAGCTTCCTGTATTAGTGTTATTGAAGTCGTTCCATTACGTGGTTTTGTTTACGGGACTTTCAGTCGATACAGATGCTGTTTCTGATGCAAGAGGTAATAGTTCATTTCTCGTTAGGGACTAATTCTTGATCAAAATACGAGACTCGAATGACAAATATGCACTTTTGAAGACTATTTGGTATGCGTGCAGCCAAGTTACAAAAAATTCAATGTAGTGTTTGAAATGTGTAAGAAGATTTGAGAATAAGATTATTCTGTATGCACATAGCGTCCTCTTAGAACTGGTTTCGCTAAGTCTTAGCTTAAAATGTGCGCGTACATAAATAAAAGGTGACGTACTTAGGAGCCGGTTCGCCTTCAGCCTCGCACTCAATGATGAACGGCTTGTCTACCTCCCCTGGCTGGGCCACTTGGAACAAAATTTCTTCCTGCGTTGGCTGCTTGACTATCTTCGGCGGTGACGTCACTGTACACAAAATTGAAACTTATTATTATACACAAATCATTGAATTATCTTAAAATCCATTAATACATCGATTTTAAACAATGGGTTAAAACATTTCTTCTATTTTTAGGTTTTTTGAATTTCTCTTAACGAGCTATCATAGAACATATTAGTTAGTTGGTATTAATAAAGATTACGATTATTTATCTAGTTATAGCTGAAGATTTTACCGCATTAACTGCGAGTGTAACCAAATTTAGTTCTGGAGATTTTCGTATTAGAAAATTTTTTTTTAAACTATAGAAATATAGTTATTTCCAGTGTCTTTATGCAAATATTCAAACTTTCTTAGTGACGTTTAGGGTACAAAATTATTTCTGCGTCTATAAGCGGATCAGAAAGCATGACTAAAAAAAATATATATGACCAAATCTAGACGAAAAGTATGGTTAAGAGGATACCAAAATAGCTTCGTGCATTTTTCTACGTACGAAGTTTTCATTGTTTCTTTAGATTGAATGGCTAGAGCTCTAATTTTTAAGTATATGTTTTTTCAATATATGATCTAGGATCGCATAAACTCAGAAACGCGATTGAAAAAAGTTTTCTCGATAGAAAATCTTAGCGAAACAACATCTCTAATTTTTTATTTTTTTCATTTGTCGGTCTATTATCGCGTATTAACTAATGAAATAACTTTAAAAACATAGGTAACTATTATGTAAATCAGAATTAAAATATATTTAGTAGATTTTGAGTAAATAGGAAAAGTATCCCTAATTCTTCATTTTCTGTGCCTACTGGCTGTGTTAATATGTACGTGTCGGCGATGATATACGATAATATTGATGTAGGCCCTTAACGTGAAATTGCCTTTCAATTCTCATTGCGGTTATAGCCCTGTAATGTGATTTCAAAGGACCCTCTCCCGCCCAGAACTACACTAATTTGGTTTGAAGACTAAAAGTGCTACTTTTATGGAGTCTGCTGACGAAAGAGGAATTCGCCATATCTATCTATTCATTGTTATACAAGAACGTGTTTTGATTATGCTCTATTTGGCACCTGTCGAAATTCTCATCATAAGCGCTGCCAACATCCACGATATAGATACATACAATGTGAAAACAATACATACAGATAGCAAAATTATGCAGAACTTATAATTTTGCATACAATAAGTTGTAAAGCAGTTTTGAATAAAATATAAGACCATGTGGAATTTTTAAATATGTGTTTACTAATAAATACTTTGTGGGGCTCATTGCGTGGCGCGGCCGTTATTATAAGATAGTGGGTTAGATATCCACTATCTGTGTGGTCACGGATTAAGAATACAAGTGTCACTACCCCAATTTATTATCAGAGTGCTGTAAAAGCCAGTTAAAAGATATTGCACACAGATAACATCCTCTGTGAGAGGAAAACGAACGTTAAGCCAACACGCCTGGTCAGAGTGCCACAGTGCACCATATCCCTCCTAAAGTGAAGGAGGTCTATGCCCAATAATGAGACAAAAACGTTGGGAATATGTAACAAAATTAAATCTCATCGTAGATTGAGCCATGACAGTTATCTCTATGTGGGTAGCTGAGAACTAAATTAAATCTATGACATCAAAAACTTGATACAGTGTGTGTAGCAAGGACAAAATAATGTTGTCAATTACAAATCTGGAATTCAGTGCTAAATTAAGATATGAATACATCATTATGAAACTATGACTAATACTTATTTAGAGTTGGTGACCTTTGATTAATGTTTATACTAAGAAATATAGATAGATAAATAAACTCTTTATTTTACACTTTACAAAAAACAGAAATTAAGCTTAAGACTAGGTACAGATGGTGGCCTTATCACATAAAGTGATTTCTTCCAGGCAACCATGGGATGGAGAGAAAAGTTGGGGACTAAAATAAAGTGGGCTGCAGTGTATGAGCAGATTAATGTAAAAGAAGAAAAAAATAAAAAGAAACTTTATTCGTTAAGTCATAGTAAATAAAATCTATTATGATAAAAAAACTGGCTGATATGCATTAAAAAGTAACCTATGTCTTTTCTGTTTATACTGTCTGTGTATGAATTCATGTTTTTCCATCACGTCCACACTGGGCCACGGTATGTACCTTGAGCCTGATACTGAACTGGCCGTAATTTGGCCTAAAAGAGCTACAGACAGAGTTACTTTTGTATAAATACATTAAAGATTGAAGGATTTGTAATTACACCAGCATAATTTTTTTTGTATATACTGCAGGAGCTTTATAGCCTCTGCCTGCAATGGGAAATAGGTGTGATGGATTGTAAAAGGCTCATAATATGAGCAGTTTATTGTATTTTTGCTAAATATGTAGCATGAAGCACTTGCAAATCTACAAATGAATATTTAAACATTATGCACAACATTATCCAGTAAACTATTACTTGTTTTGAATTGTTTGTGATTATAATAAGTAAATAGCTTTTATTTTGTATACATATTTTTATAATAGGCCAGTGACGTCACATATTTAAGGACTTAGGCTGAACCCCATTTTAAGATTAACCATTAACATTAAGAATAGTTATTCCAGTTAGAATTAACCCATTGAGTAATTGTCAACCGGCGCCCTTATTTTGGAAACTATCAAATGTAAACAATGTTTGAACTAAATTTTCTATTGTATAATTATGTAATTACATTCAAAACATGCTCAGAACGAGTTCTGAATACAAACAGCATAAATATTACTTACACAAAGCCGCCGATGCTGATATCAACGCGATGAAACACAATATACTTCTTGGACCCATCTTTGAAGGTCTATACTTTGATGAACTTGTAAACCTATTAAGAAACCAAATAAATCACTTTAATACACAGTGTAACACATTTCTCCGGCACACATGTTCACCGCACTCGATGACCTAATCCGAATAAAGCTTGGAGCACAATGACAACACCCACTAAAAATAGCGACGAGAAATACACTCAAACGCAAACCTATGACACAAAACCTTGTTATAATAATCAGAAACGTATTACATATTCTTTTGCCTTAGATGTTTCACAAGTTTACAAGAAGCTCATAAGAGAAAACTGCAACAATCTCACTATTTTGTAAGTGTATACGGCAAATCAATAATTGCATTCCGTTATGTTACACTCTTAACTAAATGTTGTTGCAAGATATAAGCCGCTCAGGCAACTAAAAATATTACCTAAATGCTTATTTCTATAATAATATCATCGCGAAAGCCAAGGGAAATAATAAAACACGGATTATAGGCGGGGCCTCTGAGATTCGCTATCGCTCGTTCGTTAACAATTGACGGTTCAATGACTGACTGACTGACCATAGAGTACTGACTGACGCGCTTGACAGATTACCACGAAGTATAGATAGAAGGAGTCCGAACGGTATAGGCTTTTCCATAATATTTCGTGTACACAATAATAAACCCAGATCATAGTTCTATTTTCTGCCACTGGCTGCGCAAGTGTTCAGGGCGTACCGATGCTATTATTATTATTACATGTAAACACGCGCTGGCTCGTGAATGTTGAATTTAATTTAATTAAATACATAATATTATTTTATTTATATTATTATAATTCTCAGAATATTTTTTTCCACAGGTGTCAATAGCAATAAAATTTCCTGCGTAAGAATTCAAACGAGTACTCCTTGAAAAATGGCGCGCTCTACCGGCAAAAAATCTGTCCCTTAAATTGAGACCATTCGTTCAACATTACGTTCGGACTCCTTCTATCTATACTTCGTGCAGATTACAATAGACACTAAAGAGAGAGTAGAGTGAATACTTTTAGTCTATGGCTGACTTACTTTTAATACTTTACTTTAAAAATAAGTGACAAGGAAAGATCGCAAGCAAAATAATTAAGAATTCAATATAATCAAACGTTAAAGGAAACCTATCCGAGCTAAACTTATTTCTTTAAAACGGATTGTTTCCTTTTTTTGGGAATTGCCATACACTTACACAATAGATGTGTGTATAAAATATTCCTTAATCTATCTATGGCAGGAAGTTACGATTTACGAAATTGGCGCGCGCCGTTTATAAACTTTTTACGTTCGACACCTTTTGTAGAAAATGCTATATTATATTATAGGTATTTACAAAGATATGTAGTGTCTTATTTATTTGTATTTTAACAAGAATGTTTCGCTTCCTAGCTAATATAACCAGCTTAACACAATGTTTGTTATAATTTAGGTTGGAAAAGTTTTTATTACGATAAATTGGCACCATTGACGTGAAAACATTACGCGCCAAATTTGAAATTATAAGTATAGGTTTCTTGTTTCCTTTTTTTCTATTTCGTGTTCTGTTTGTTTCCATAATTCCATAGAGTTCGGAAAAACGTCAATCAGTGTATTTATTATGTCTCAGCTAAAATAAATTATTTTAGTTTTTTAAGAAATTTATTTATTAAATTATTTAGTCATTCATAATTCCTGCGTCAATCCCTGATAAAATTATTGGCATTCAGTTGTCTGCGATTCAAATATGGGTAAAGTAAATTTGCGAAATATTATGATGTATTATTTTCTTCCTTCTTTTGTGCAATCTGTAGCCCTGTAGGCATGTAAATTCGACACAGGTACCTATTTTATATTGGATGTGACTATTTGTACGGCTACTGGACGAATAAATTATATTTATTCGTACATTTATTCAATTTTTAGGGTTCCGTACCCAAAGGGTAAAAACGGAACCCTATTACTGAGACTTCACTGTCCGTCCGTCTGTCACCAGGCTGTATCTCAAGAACGGTGATAGCTAGACAGTTGAAATTTTCACAGATGATGTATTTCTATTGCCGCTATAACAACAAATACTAAAAAATTGGTCAAGTGCGAGTCAGACTCGCGCACGAAGGGTTCCGTACCATTATCTATGCAACATAAGGCAACGTTATTAGTATCGAGCAAGAAACGGTAAAAAAATCATGTTTGTTGTATGGGAGCCCCCCTGAAATATTTATTTTATTTTATTTTTAGTATTTGTTGTTATAGCGGCAATAGAAATACATCATCTGTGAAAATTTCAACTGTCTAGCTATCACCGTTCTTGAGATACTGGGTACGGAACCCTAAAAATCATGTTTGTTGTATGGGAGCCCCCCTTAAATATTTATTTTATTTTATTTTTAGTATTTGTTGTTATAGCGGCAATAGAAATACATCATCTGTGAAAATTTCAACTGTCTAGCTATCACCGTTCTTGAGATACTGGGTACGGAATCCAAAAAATCATGTTTGTTGTATGGGAGCCCCCCTTAAATATTTATTTTATTTTATTTTTAGTATTTGTTGTTATAGCGGCAATAGAAATACATCATCTGTGAAAATTTCAACTCTCTAGCTATCACCGTTCTTGAGATACAGCCTGGTGACAGACGGACGGACGGACGGACGGACGGACGGACGGACGGACGGACGGACGGACGGACGGACGGACGGACAGCGAAGTCTCAGTAATAGGGTCCCGTTTTTACCCTTTGGGTACGGAACCCTAAAAATTAAATAAAATAAATATTTAAGGGGGGCTCCCATACAAAAAACTGATTTTTTTACCGTTTCTTGCTCGATACTAATAACGTTGCCTTATGTTGCATAGATAATGGTACGGAACCCTTCGTGCGCGAGTCCCACTCGCACTTGACCAATTTTTTTTTAAATTAAGAATGAATTGGATGATTAGCTTGTTTTTAGGGTTCCGTACCCAAAGGGTAAAAACGGAAACCCTATTACTGAGACTTCGCTGTCCGTCCGTCCGTCCGTCTGTCACCAGGCTGTATCTCAAGAACGGTGATAGCTAGACAGTTGAAATTTTCACAGATGATGTATTTCTATTGCCGCTATAACAACAAATACTAAAAATTAAATAAAATAAATATTAAAGGGGGGCTCCCATACAAAAAACTGATTTTTTTTTACCGTTTCTTGTTCGATACTAATAACGTTGCCTTGTGTTGCATAGATAATGGTACGGAACCCTTCGTGCGCGAGTCCCACTCGCACTTGACCAATTTTTTAATGAGTATATTCATACGGATATTATTATTTTTTAAAAATTAAATTTATTACTAAGAATTTTTTTCGTGAAAAAAGTGAAAATCTTTTTCGACACTATCCATGGAGCAGAAGAATAACTAAGGAGCAAAAGGAAAAAAATGCGGTGTTATTAGATCTCGAAGCTAACCGAGTGAAGGTTAGGTTCGGATTTTTTTTTCGAAATCTTATTTTATTCAATTTCTAAAGTTATATGAAACGTTATTATTAGGTACGCGTATTAATAATTATAAATTGTTCGTACGGTAACCGTATTAATAGACGCAGCCTGCGGTTTATAAAGTACCTAGTTACAGCACACATCACGAATACCTAATAAAATATCCTTCATCAATGGTTACAGCCCCACTTCTTAGTTTTTGAAGTGATTTAAATAACTGATGTCCATCCATCCATCAATTTTTCTCAGTCCACTGCTGGACATAGGCCTCCCACACAGCTTTTTGGTCCCATTGTCACCAGGTCAAGATCTGATGGTGATCTCCTGAGAAATCGAGGGAAAACCTTCAAATTTCAAAGGCACATGAAGTCTGTTAAACTTTGTTTTTAAAAATACTCATTTTTTTTTCATTGAAAATTACTTTTACATGTCCGATGCGGGTTTACAGATGATTCCAGCCAACATCTTTTAGTGCAACGCAGTTTTTACACAACAGAAGCAGTAAAACATTTAACAGACAAGTGTTGCAAATCAGATATCAATGTCCTGAGACACTGCGACGTCCGTAATTTGCATTGTTATGGTGAATACTACAAGAAGTACGACCACGATGCAGTGCCGGTCAGAGATTCAACAAAAGCCGGCGAAACAAAGGATAAAGGATCTTTAACAAACTCTGAACTTGAAAAACTAGAACAGAATATATTTAAAAATATGTCCCAAGAGTTGCAAACAGATAACAGCTCCCACACTAGTTTGGAATCCAACATAAAATTATTTAAAACCACTGTACAAGAAATATTTGATAACTTCTATGCAAGTATGAAAGATTTTGAAGTTTATAAACAGAGATTTAATGCAATTTTGGCGAAAAACCAAAATGCTGCTGTTGCAGATATGGAAGACTTTATAAAAGATATGATACAACACATAATGTTGTCTGAAACAACCTCATCGAATGAAAGCAAATCTAATGATATTGAGATGTCTACTGACAGCATTATGAGTAATGAAAGTGATTTTTCTAATGAAGGCAATATCGACAGAAGCCGTGCACAAAGAGAATCAGTCGGTACATCTATCATTTCAAGTGTTAATAAGAATCACAAAATGTCGTACGCAAACAGTCGTGAAGAAATTGCAAAAGCTACCTCTAATTTGTATATAGAAAAATTTCCATCAGTAGTAGAAGCATTTAAGAACTATGATTATGCAACAGATTCTACAATGGATGATAAAAAAATTGAAAAAATTAAAATATATCTTGTAAGCGGAGCTCCCTGTGTACAGATTAAAATGACTGAACGTAATCTATTATCAGAAATTAACATAAAAGATACTTCCAATACTACCGTAGATAATAAATATGGCGCATCTGCTGGCAACCTCAAGAAATTGGCTGCTAAAGAGAAAGAATTAGAGAATTATGTTAAGCAAGATCAAATCAATGACACTGGCCCTGATAGAGAAATACCTGTAAAAGTTTCATACGCTAAAAGAAATATACATCTTAACGAAGAACTCGCTGCTGAACGCGAAAACGACAAGTCATTTTTATCGAAATTATGTAACTACCTGTGTAAAAGGTTCAGGAGATGTTAATAAATAACCGATACAATTTAACAAATACTTTATTTTGGACTAGATAATATTAAAATAAGGAACAATTACGATTCACACTATCTTCAACATTAATTATATACCATCTAATCATAGCTATATGTTTACTAAGGTGTAAGGCGAATTCTTTTTTCATGTGTAAAAATTCTCTAATGACGGGTAGATCTAACATCACAAAAGCTTGTCCATCAATTTCTTCCTGTTTCATTTTGTCTGCAATTAATTTACAGTCTTCTGTGTTGCTTAGGTATGCATAAACATCATCTACAGACCAGTCTAAAGGATTTGGAGATAATTTGAGCTTTCCTTTCATCCAAGACATGGCCATATCTTTTTCAAACGTGTTGTTATCAGATGGTAATGGATCGTAAGTGCTAAATTTGAGTTTCTTCAATTCCGGTTCCTCTGAATCTGATACATCAGATATATTCTTTGCATCTCTGGAATTGGAACTGCTTTCATTTGTTTCGTTCTCTGTGTCACTGTCTGGTGAATTTTGTTTTTTGACACAAGTGTTATTGTAAATAGTTTCTACGTCTTTCTTGTTCCAATGTGCTTCTTTCATCTGAAGAGCGAAATTTGGTAGTTTGGCACCGCGAGTTTTCATTTCCAGTTTGGGGAAATTATTTTTTGTATCTCGCTTTCGTCTCTGTGCGCGTTTGTATTCGCCGCTATCTGGTGAATTTGGTCTTGTGCCTTGCTCTGAAGGTGGTGTAGAGCCTGCGCTGTGTTCGCTCTCTACAGATTCAACATCCTTGTTGCTCTCAGTCTCTCGTAATGGCTGAGGTTCTCTCTCCTTTTCCTTTTTTTCCTGAACCACCTTTTTCTTTTTCCTTCGGCCATTGAGGCTACCTTTAGGACGGCCTCGACGTTCTGTACCATTATCTGGAAAGCAAAAAACAATTTATGTAAAACAAATTATTCATTTTGTAGCATAACAGTTAGTAGACTGCGTAACTTTTCAAGTTGCTATATAATTTGCAAGTTTCATAAACTGAGTTTCGTTTCGAAACAGACAGACAAACATAAAAACGTTCTATTTTTAACAGCTTTATGCCACATTAATAATGACCACGACACGAGTGTCGCCCTTCAATCTATTCTAGCAATGTTTTTTTACAAAGTTATCCACCTTAAATTTATTCATTTAACTAACTTACAAACATGGCGTTGTACATGTATGACTAAATGTGGATCATAACAGATGACGCACAACAGTCTTTACCTACATACCCTCATGGGCAAAAGAGGATGTTACTAATTTATTGAACCAAAATGTTTTTCCTACCCTCGTTTCTTACAGTAATAATATACAATAACTTACGGAATGTAGACTTGTCGACATGTTGACAGTCGTTGGGACACGTGCCTGTGTATTCAACAGGTCCGAACAGGCACGGACAGCCCTGTAGCTTGACGCACACCTCGCGACAGAACCACGACACTTGGCTCGATGAACGGGCTATAGGCACGTATGCGTGATACGTACTTGATTTCAACCTGGCAAATTAACATCAAATTTGAGTTAACAGCTAATGAAAAACTATAACGCGACTGGAAAACTGGTAACTTAAAAGTAAAACCGGTAAAGTACGGGTTGGACTTGAAGACGACGGGTTCTATACAGTTATATTCCCGACCCTAAATAATAACGAATTAGGGCAGGAGAATGATGATGATGATGATATACATAATGGCTATAATTGTTCTAGAGATACAGCCTAGTGAAACAGACGAAATGACAAACAGCAAAATCCCATTATTAGGCTCCCGGTTTTACCTTTTGTTACAAAACCCTGAAAGTTGGGTTTGGCAATCAAGATATTTGGATAAGTGTTAAGAAACGAGCTGAGTAACATCTATTTAATTTCTTATTAAAGTGTGCAAAATTTCAGATTAATCTGATTTTCCAAATATGCTAATAAACACATTGAAAAATTACATTAAAAGTCTGTTAAAAATTTGGGTTTACTCACTTGGCTCTCAGCATTTCAAGTCTCATTCCTTCTTCAGGTGGTCCCTCGGTCTCCCAATCCTTCAATAGCTTAGCAGGCTTGTAAGACGCTGATATTATCTTGTTTAGTACTTCCTTCAACACCAATGACAACGGCCCAGGTCCCACATGTTTTGGCAACTGTGACAACTTATTTCTACTTATCGATGGTCCAGCATAACACTTATAGTTAAAGAATATTCTATCACACCAATCATCCGCACATTTAATTTCAACTGTTGGTGGTTTTTCTTCAACTGGCTTGGGTAATTCCTTTTCTGTTGTATCGGGAATATGTAAAGCATAATCATTACTATCACACCATCCAGCTGGGAATAGTAAATCACTTTCTTGAGCATACCAATATTTTTCACCAATAGGCAATAACTCCACACAAACCATATGCTCAGTTATAGCATCTATATTAGCAACATGGATTTCTTCGTGATTTTGAGGATTCACCGCTTCTAATTTCATATTTACTTCTATACCTTTCCATAATGTTTTTGGTCCGAAACAATAATCGGGTGCTGGGACCGATGACGTCATTGTTAAGTACTCATCCCAATCGAAGTCCCCTTCCTTCCATATTTTAGGGGTTTTAAAAGGAATACCATGTTTTTGTGCCCATCCTATAGGATAAATGTAAGGATGTTTGGAGTCACATAACCAGGCCATTTTGGTGTCTTCATAATCATCCGTGTTGTCATCAATGACAACTAAAAAATGGAAATTGTTAAACACTTTGTTGACAGTGGCTGGACGTATACATTTCATATCTTGGGGGTCAAGTGCTTCTACTTTCATACCACTTACGAAGTTATGTGATACTAGATTTTGATTTGGCTGAAAATAAAAATACATACTTATAAGTATATACAATATTCGTTCGCGCTTTTCCTGAAAAGAAAAGCAATGGTGGTGTTGCCAAATTGGTGAATTAAACGAAGCAACGCAGTGATCTGATATTAGTACTTAATGTTAATTGACAGGCCCTTTGATACAGTAGCTACCCCTACCAAACAAAGTTTTCGAGATTTGCACCAATTTATTTAATTCATAAAAATCAGAGAGAAGGGTGTCGTGTCGTAACCATGCGATCGTTCTTTAAGAAAGTTCTATTGAAGTCTGCTCTTGCTAAAATTTTAATACAAATATCGTTAAGACGTAAGACAACTTACCACAAACAAGTCAGCAGGTGTCGGTTCCTTGATAGACTCCTCAGCACTCTGTCGCAGCTGAGTGCTCAGTTTGTTCTTGCACGAGAACTTATTAACTTTGCCCGGATATTTGAACTGCCATGGTGAACCCTGTAACATAAATTATTATATATGAACAAAGAGAACTACAAGAAAGACGCTCTCGATAAAAAGATACTTAAAAATGGCTTATTTAAAAAAATTCAAATTAGACATGCATTATGTTTTCGGTTTTTCTCGTAATGGGAAAAAATTAAGTACCAAAATTTCATAACAGACGAAACCTTAATTCAAAGAGGTGAAATCAATAGGTACAGAGGGATTTCACGGAATATTATCGCGTGGGATAGGTCCTACGCGATATGGGTAGGCCCATAAAGTCGTTAAACCGATTTGGAGTTATTATTTACAAAGTCCAGTATAAACACGGTAGAAGCCATTAAAGGTATGTGAAATCTGTTAAAAAACCGCAAAGACTACGTAAAAAACCTTACCTTATTAGTAACATATCCGAAACTACTCAGTCTTGGGTTGGAGAAGAATATCCAGAACTGCGTCAGATCATCATCAGCTCCATCGTATCTGACCAGCAAACGACCTCCCACGTTCTCACACACCTAATAACATTATTACTTTATAATACATTGCAGTTTCAACCAATACTAACTTTGGTTGCAATTCGTATAAGCTTCTTCTTTCATTCTCTGGGCTTATTAACATAATACTACTAGGCACAGGTCTTCTTCATGAAATGAATGTAATATTTAGTCCATTATACCAACTAACCAGGTGCTGGGATAGGATTTAGCTTCGAGTCTTATAACTATTAAGTTTTTCATTTGAGCTAACTATTTGCAGCGTCCGTGCAACCAAATTAGGAAAACATAAAGTAATTTAAATAGTCATTTTGCATATTAGATAATATGCAAAATGACTAACTTAACGAGATGTAGATTTAATTTATTTAAACTTCGTTAGCCAGACTGATTTGTAAATATAAGGTTTTGTTTTGAACTCTTTGACTTTAAAATGAATATTTTCCTATCACATGGTGGTAATACGTGTATCCTTAGTCCTTCACCACAACTTGTACTAACTCCAACGTCAAGACACGAATACGGATACATGTCTATGAACAAGCACTCGTCTACTTTAAGTTAGTGTAAGCCTGTAAATTGCGCTAATGAATAATATCATTTATCCGTGTAGTGACGGACTAAGAATAAATATGTCACCATCCTATTTCTTTGCGAGGGTGTTGTAGAAAAGCAGCTCATAATTTGCTGACAAGCACTCGAAATAAAAGTCTTTAGCGTTACCTACCTACCTACCGCATGCGAATTGGAGAGTCTTGATAATTTCACGTTATTTTTAGCCTGTAAAATCCGATATTTTCACATAGTTAAACATATCATTATAACCTCCTTACGCATAAACGTAGGTAGCCTATATTTTTAGAAACGTATTGTGAAGCTAAATGCCAAAGCCGCCAAAACGATATGGTCGATACACAGCCTTCTATATGATGTTATTCCAAGTTAATAGATAGGCTATTTGGTCAACTGTATTTGGGGAAAGAAAGCTCTGCACTCTAGATCTAAAGTTTGATATTACATGTATCAGAATCAATTTATTTAATGGGCAAATGAATTTGGTTATATTATGTAGTGTAACTGTTTTCAGGCGCGAGGTCATGGGTTCGATTTATATTCAAGACAGTTATTTGTATCACGAGCACAGATATTTGTTATCTATCTTGTCTGGGTGTTTTCTATCTATTTTACGTATTGTATTTAATAATAAAAATTGGTCAAGTGCGAGTCGGACTCGCGCACGAAGGGTTCCGTACTATTATCTATGCAATATAAGGCAACGTTATTAGTATCGAGCAAGAAACGGTAAAAAAATCATGTTTGTTGTATGGGAGCCCCCCTTAAATATTTATTTTATTTTATTTTTAGTATTTGTTGTTATAGCGGCAATAGAAATACATCATCTGTGAAAATTTCAACTGTCTAGCTATCACCGTTCTTGAGATACTGGGTACGGAACCCTAAAAATCATGTTTGTTGTATGGGAGCCCCCCTTAAATATTTATTTTATTTTATTTTTAGTATTTGTTGTTATAGCGGCAATAGAAATACATCATCTGTGAAAATTTCAACTGTCTAGCTATCACCGTTCTTGAGATACTGGGTACGGAACCCTAAAAATCATGTTTGTTGTATGGGAGCCCCCCTTAAATATTTATTTTATTTTATTTTTAGTATTTGTTGTTATAGCGGCAATAGAAATACATCATCTGTGAAAATTTCAACTCTCTAGCTATCACCGTTCTTGAGATACAGCCTGGTGACAGACGGACGGACGGACGGACGGACGGACGGACGGACAGCGAAGTCTCAGTAATAGGGTCCCGTTTTTACCCTTTGGGTACGGAACCCTAAAAAAGCAAAGGAGTCTTATAACTTTGTTTACCCATTACAACTACGTATAGAAAAACAACATAAGGCAACGTTATTAGTATCGAGCAAGAAACGGTAAAAAAATCATGTTTGTTGTATGGGAGCCCCCCTTAAATATTTATTTTATTTTATTTTTAGTATTTGTTGTTATAGCGGCAATAGAAATACATCATCTGTGAAAATTTCAACTCTCTAGCTATCACCGTTCTTGAGATACAGCCTGGTGACAGACGGACGGACGGACGGACGGACAGCGAAGTCTCAGTAATAGGGTCCCGTTTTTACCCTTTGGGTACGGAACCCTAAAAAACCGTCATCTACTAAAGCATAACACAATCCTAATAGTAGCTTAAATTACACGAAAAAATTTTCAAAATATCCAAAACGCTTGTCTATCTAATTATAAATTAATTATTTGGCAGAAAACGGCAATGGGAATTATCCGTACTGTATGTATTTGGCAGAATATTAATTTGTGAATAGAAATATAAACATGGTGTGACGTCACATTATTCCAAAGCTACACCTCAATGTCAAGATATTTAATAGTTTATGATTCATACAGCTGTGTGGGACTTTCTTACGAAGTTTTAAAACAATGCTAATTGCGTTTAAAAATACCGTACGACTGTTTAAATTCTATGAAAAAAAAACTAAGTAAGTACACTTTCAAAACCCTGCGTATTCGATGTAAAGCAATTTAATGGTTAAAATAATAAATGGTGGGAATAGTGACCAATTGAATATAGAACTAGTAGTATGAGCATCGCCATCTGATTCCGTCCCAAAGATTCTAAAAGTCCAATTACCATTAATAATATTAAAGTGCACTCACCGTAGCGATCCAATATCTGTACGGATCAATAACGTTCTGTACTTCAACCTTCATTCCAACTTTGATTCTATCTATAGGCGACAAACCTTTGTTGTTCAAAGCCTCTATTGAAACAGAAAGGCCATCAAATAACGCCGCTTTCATAATATCTATTATTGTATCGCCATATTTCTCGTTTATTTCATCTGGTGGTTCTATAAGCTCGTCGTATTTACCACACCAGCCTAATGGATGAACTTTTGTGTTTGATATGTCGCACCAAAAATCAGTTTGAGAGCCAATGAATTTGATTCTCAGGAGATGACCGCATACCATCGTAATCTCTGCGATCCAGTATACATCTGGGTTGTTCTTGTGACATACTTCGAGTAGCATACCTTGCTTGATGCCATTGTAAAGACTAGTTTCCACCTGTAAAAGAAATTAATTATTTTAATTACGCAATCGGTAGAGGAGGAAATTTGGCAAATATATTTCTTTTGGGAGCGCGGGAAGCAAAGATTTCTTAAATATCCAGTAACTTTATATTCTGCCTAGCACTTAGCCTTTTATCAATCAATTTTCCGGCTGTAGTTAACTCGTAACGCGGAGGTTATTGATTGACATCTGGGCTGTTTACCTAATAATGTATGTTTCTCAACAATCTAACTAATCAGTATTTATGTCATATTCCTTATCATTTATTCAATTAAATGTAAATTATTTAAGTAAAGCGTGTCGCGTGTGTATGCTTGACATATATTAATAGATTAGAACTAAAGTAATTTATTGATTTTGCAATTGACATGCTATGCCTTACTTAACAAATCAAATTATGGTGGAAAAAATTGACTGCCGCAAGCGGGACTTGAACCCACGTTTTAACAACCACATTTGTTGTTTTGCTAGCACGACCGCAATAAGCTCAGTTGGAAAGAGCTTCGGAACGGTATTCCGAGGTCGTGGGTTCAAGTCCCGCTTGCGGCAGTCAATTTTTTCCACCATAATTTGATTTGTTAAGATTAGAACTATATTAAGCTAAGAACACGATATTTAGGTCAGTTTAAAATCTCAGATCTCGGCGCTTTATGCAATTGATTATTCTGATAACGGTATAATTTTATTATGCTATCACAAAAACTATAACTGAGACGTTTACGTAATATAATGAAATTCTATTGCCATATTTGCAATTCAGTTGTCCCGATATTTTAACCCTAGTAAAAAATCCCATACAAGGCCTCGCCTCCAAACGCACACCCACTTAGGTAATTCGTATTCATTATCTCTATAAAAATATAAAACCATATATTCGAGACTGTTGAAATTCTTTCAAAATTATATTATTTTTAATGACTGAAATAATACCATACAACGAAGTTACACACAATGTTTGTACAATGTGATGAAATAAAAATAACTGTCTAATAAACTACAGTCAATTGCCTATTCATCCACACACTTATAGATAGTGTCAGTGTGAGAGAGATAACGTGACGGCGACGCGTTTAAATGTTAAATGTACGTCGCGACGTAGCTTTAACATTTAAACGAGTACCTATTTACTTTGTCATTAAGTTATTTTCATGTCTTTGTTGAACAAAATGGACTTTAAAATCGTTACCGCCATCCGTAGAAAAAATGCAAACGAAACCTTGCGGTAAAAAAATGTAAGCAATAACTTTTTTTTTTTTTTTTATACTACTGAGGTGGCGAACAAGCGTACGGCCCGCCTGGTGGAAAGCGGTTACCGTAGCCTATAGACGTCTGTAACACCAGGGGCATCACTCGCGCGTCGCCGACCCTGCAGAAATCTCTTCACACCTTTTTTGAAGAACTCCATGCTGTAGTCCAGTGGGAAAATCTCGGCAGGTAGTTCATTCCACATCTTTATTGTACGGGGGATAAAATTCCGAAGGAATCGTACGGTACGTGATGGCATTGGTTCTAGAGTGTGAGAATGAACTCTCTGCCGATGACGAGAGGTGCGATAATAAAAGGAGGCCGTTGGCACCATTTCGAACAGTTCGTCAGAACACAGCCCATTATACAGGCGGTAGAACACACACAGGGAGGCAAAATCTCTCCTAAGACTTAAGGGCTCGATACCGCCTGTAATCACGGGATCGTCGACAATCCTCACAGCGCGTCGTTGGATTGAGTCAAAAGGCCCAAGCTGATATTGCGGTGCGCCCGCCCACAGATGGCAGCAGTACTCCATATGGGGCCGAACTTGCGCCTTGTACAGGGCAAGTCTTTGACCCGAAGTGAAATACCGCCTTGCCTTGTTGAGCACACCTAGCTTTTTCGATGCCAGCTTGGCCTTATCCTCTAGATGACAACGATATTGGACGTCACTGGAGATGTCAACTCCTAGGATCCCGATGTGATCAGAGATGGTCAGGGCTGTGTTCACGAACTGTGGAGCTACAGCGAATGGAGCTTTTTTAGTGGTGAACGCGCAAACTTGAGTCTTAGTGGGGTTAAATTGGACTAGATTAAGTCGTCCCCAATCGGATATCTTGGCTAAAATAGTCTCGATTTCAGACACAAGTTTGCTCCGACTTTCCTCGACATCGGAACGAGGGATATTAGCACGGCCCGTGTAGAATGTGTCCCCGGTACTGTCATCTGCATAGCAATGTACACCGTCAATTGACAGCATATCATTGATATGCAGCAGAAACAGAGTTGGAGACAGCACGGAGCCTTGCGGGACGCCAGCATTTATGTTGAAAAGTTCGGAGCAACTCCCGTCGACTACGGCTTTAATGCTTCTGTTCAACAGAAAGCTGGCCACCCAACTGCATAATCCCTCGGGGAGTCCGTATGATGGCAGCTTCGAGAGAAGACTCCGGTGCCAAACCCGATCGAACGCCTTCGCTATATCTAGGCTGACTGCCAATGCCTCGCCTTGACTCTCGATGGCGGTTGCCCAACGATGCGTAAGGCACACTAGCAGATCACCTGTGGAGCGACTGTGGCGAAAGCCGTACTGTCGGTCGCTGATCAAGTCGTGTTCCTCTAGGTGCCCGAGGAGGCGACGATTGATTATTCGCTCCATTACCTTCGAGAGAAGGGAAGTTATAGCGATAGGCCTGTAATTCGATGGGTTTGATCTTTCCCCTTTTTTAGGTACCGGATGCACGTTAGCAGTCTTCCACGAAGACGGAACATGCCCGCAGTCGTAGGAAAGTGCGAAGAGACGCGTTAATATCGGACACAGCTCAGGAGCACAGTGCTTAAGCACCACTGCTGGGATGCCATCTGGCCCACTCGATTTATTGACGTCTAAAGAACGCAGTTCCCGCCGGACATCCCTTTGAGTGAAAGACTGAACTGATGCGTCAAAAACTTTAACCTAACTAAACTAACATGAAAACAGCTATGGTGTATTGTGATTGGTTCGATGTACACATTTATAATAATTAAATAAACCGATAGTCTTTATTAGACAGTTATTATTATATTAACAAAGTTCAGTTAACATTGCCAAATCGTGTTATGGACACTATAATTTTTTAGTTTAGTTGTGCACGTGGAATTGGTACCAGTGGATACTGCGGTTACAAAAACAAATGACCACGTGCGGGAAAACATGTCGGGATGCTTTTTCAAATAAAATATTGTTATCATTAATTTATTAATATTTTGCGATTGACTCGCTATGCTTTTACTAAATAAACTAAATTATAATGGAAAAAATGATAACCATAAGCGGGACTTGAACCCGCGACCTCGGAATGCCGTTCCGTCGCTCTCCCAACTGAGCTATTATGGTCCACGCAAATGTTTACCAAATTTTTCCACTACACACTGCACGATGTTAAAACTCGCATTGAGATGATTGTAGTGGAAAAATTTAACTTTTGTAGTTTCATCCACATTTATAATTACTAATCCTATTGTTATCTTTACCGCAATGGGCTCAATGGGCGTAATATTATAAAAACATTTCAGTCCTAATGGACTGAAATGTTTTTATAATATTACCTATGGATATAGTCGCATTGTAGCCTATTATAATAGGGATTTATACCAGGAAATAATCAGAAAATATCTGCATTGCGGACGATCACAATATTGAAGTTTCTGGGAAAATATTAAGTCATGGTTGATATATTTTGTCGTATAAGTTGTTGATATTATACCAGCAAATATTAAATTAAATATGATTATTTTAATTACCTCGAACTTCACAAGGTTGCCGCCGGATGCCCTTTAAACAAAAGTCCGGGGGATGAAGTACTTACGCATGACCTTTATTAGATTAACCTTTACTATTTTATTAGAGGTTGAATATTTATTAATATCGTATATATAGAACTATAGAATAAGGTCACCGTAAGTAGTGCTCTAGCTACCCAAGGTCATTTTTAAGCCGAAGTGGATGAGAGAAATCGGTAGTGCTCTAGCTACCCAAGGTCATTTTTAAGCCGAAGTGGATGAGAATTTCTCTCATCCACTTCGGCTTCAGCGGTTCAAATCATAATTCTTCCTAACAGAAACGCAGGTTAAGTATCTCCAACCAATAATTTATGGGCTAACAGGAAAAAAAATAGGGAATCTCTATTGTCTCTCGTAGGTACTTGGTGTGTCTAAATGTCAATGGGGTTCGCATCAGTATTGCTCACTTACTCCGCATCACTTTTAGGTAAAAATTAGATTCTGTCTACCAATATGATAGATGAGGATCGTAGTCCAATTTTAGTTTAAGGAACCATTTGTTTATTTCAATGAGTAAATCTTTTAGGTCGTTTTTTACACATAATACGCGAATTTGCTAAGTGGAGAACGAGGTCAACTGTTGTAATAAATTAGGTATTTATATCTATTTCCTGTAATAAGCACATACTTTTAAATACTTATTTGCCAGAAATATTCAACGTAGTAAAATCGCAGAATTTCAAATACAAACTTCACGTGCGAAGTTTGAGGCGAGACCATCAGGTACATAAAAATTTCGCAGTAATCGCAATCATTAAAACTAGGATTGCTAGTATTGCAACTATAACAAAGTTATAGCGAAAAAAGAAAGCTTGTAATTGCTTCCTGCGCTTTTCCTGACGATTAATCTTCTAATAATCGCAACTCCGGTGACGAAATAAATGTAGTGTTGTCCACTTCCTGACGGGGCTACAAGAGCCAGCTAAGGGATATGATGAGCGTATTTCATCCTCTGTGATAGACGGAAACTATGCCGCAAACGCCTAGTCAGCACTGCAGTCTTTACCTTCACTTATTATTAAGTTTGGTTATAAATACCACGCGTATGAGTTGCGGTCAACATATACAGAAAATAAATCCTACTGAAGTGCAGGAGGCCGGTGTCCAACAGTGGGACATAAATGCGCTGGGACGAAAAATCGTGTCTTTCGTTTTCTTCTTCTTGGATATCTACACTAATATTATAAAGAGGAAAGATTTGTATTTTTGTATGTAACGAATAAACTCAAAAAGTACTGGACCGATTTTAATAATTCTTTCAGTGTTGGATAGTCCATTTAGCGAGGAAGGCTATAGACTAGGTATATAACATCACGCTGCGACTAATAGGAGAGAGGCAATAGTAAAAACGTTACAAAAACGGGGAACATTTTCTAAATTCTACGTCGCGTTCTAGAGTCGCGGGTAACAGCTATAACTTAGGTTTATTAATGTTGGGTCAATAGCGAATAGTTCGTATTTTTACGCACACGAATTCAGCCAGAAGACTACAACTCATCACATTATCGACGAGCCTCGTGGTTGAGTGGTTCATGTAACGGACTGCCGATCAAGAGGTCGCGGGTACGATTCCCGCTCGGGACAATCATTTGTGTGATTTTTCTAAATGTCATACATATGTTTGTACTGCGTCTGGGTGTTTCTATGTATTATAAGTATGTTTTTACAAAAGAAAAGTAGTATATGTATTGAATGTATTCTATTCGTATTCTGGTACCCATAACACAAGCATACAAGCTTAGCTTTGGACCAGAAGACGTTGTGTAAAAAATGTCCAAGAATATTTATTTATTATTTTTTATTGTGTAGTCTCATAAAAATATTAAATCGGTTTTATTAGGCCAAGTGCAAAAGATGCTATGAAGATGTTTCAAGTAGCATCTATAATCAATTGATAGATCAATTCAACCAATGACAAACACTATTTAATAGTAATTATATTGTCCAAAGGAAATTATTGAACATGGTTGTTTAAGGAATTTAGACTTCTCACATATTATTTCTAAAATTAAGAACGGCCATTAAAAATATTCTTTAGCACTCAAAGTTATTACATAATATAAAAAAAAACATTTCCTTTATATTTTAAAGGCAATAAAAATAAGGATTATTCTTGATGCCGAGTGAAAGTCCTTTGTATGCCTTTCAGGAAAATAAAACATCTGAGATCCAACATAACTTAAGCCTGTGTAAAACTTATTTTATACATATAATTTAAAAGAAGTGATTATTGTAATTATATTTTATACAGATTTTTACAAATAACTATGTTTTCTTTAATTTTAAATATTTTAAAAACCTATAATCAGTCTCAGAGCAATATTTACTTATGTAATAATATATTTAACTCCTCTTTTTTATTCAACAAACCTTTACCAATAAGTAATTGTCTTGTTCAACATAGAGAGTAGAAAGGCAATGGATGGATTTTGTTTAAACTAAACCTAAAATAAAAAACTCATAAATTATATAGTCAGTCATAAAATACATATTATCCCAATTTTAGTCTAGGTATTTCATTTTTACTAATAATGATGATGTTCTATTTTTTTTAATTTATTAGTTTGTTAGGTATATTAAAAGCATTGTTAGCATAAATTATATATTTTTTATTACCAAAATATATTGACACTGAAATCACCACAAAATGGCTGTAGGTAGGTAATTAACACTGCCAAGTAAAATAAACTAACTCTTTGTTTCTTAGCTTCTAAAAATACCATTACCATATTGTTATTTATCCTTGAAGTCTTTGTCTACAGCCACAATATTAATTTTTATTTATGGGAAATACCTCTTTTTTGCATTTAAAAAATATTGTAGCAATATTTTTTTAAATCACTCCATTTATAGCCATATGGTCCAAGCTTTAAATATATTTTTTTTTATAAAGAAACACTAATGGCAGAAGCATAAAATGAAAAAAATCAATGGTTACGAAATGTACCTACTTGAAATACATAAAAATAGATCTAGGTAGGTAATTATTTAAAGTTAGAACAGACTTAGGTATATTTTCAAATAAACTTAACAGCTTATTTACTACACAAATTTTACTTATTCAACACAAAATACTACGTAAACTATTACATCTAAGATAAATAAAATTACACAAGCGATCGTGTGATTAAAACGGCATTACACAAAATCCTTAAAAATAAATTAAACATAAACGTAAAAAATTGGCACTTACATGAGAAAATAATTCTTCAGGCACCGCGACTGTTTTATTAACTTCCAAATAATTATTCCAATCAAAATCAGCCATATTTCCTTACTAATAAACTAAATAAATTCATTAAATAAAAATGAGCACAAAACAAGTTAATCAAACGGTCGAACTTCTTACAATTTCAGAAAGAAAAGAACAGCAGAATTTTGTTCTCGATCCTAAATATATCTCTGTCTCAACTTTTCAAGTAGGTACATGATAAAACTTAACATTTACGGCAGGCCGACAGCATGTCAAATAAGAGCCTCTGATCGACTCGACTGGACTCGACTGCGAGTGTGAAATGCAACATGATATTGAAATGACTACAACGCTGTTGGGGCTACTTTGAATGCTGTTATCAGAGTAATAAATTGTTATCTACATCTCTAGGAATGGTAGGTTGTGGTATGTACCTAATTTGAGATTGATTAATTTATTAAGAAGAGTATCTTCGTTCTTACGGACAAGAAATAATTAATACTATATTGAGTATAATTTTAATCAACACAAACTTGAAAAAATTACTAAGAGACCGCAGTGTCTGTACGCAATGAGTATGACAACTGTTTTCAAACTTTTTTCAGTGTGAATGCCTGACAATGTCGACTCCTGTTATATTAATGCTTTAAGTTTCAATAACGCCAAACGCCCACCAACTTCAAGAAGATAACTTGAAAAATTTCGAAAGGACAGCTTAGCAATGAAAATAAATCTTTAATCTGAAACTTACATAGGTAAAATTACAAAGAAAAAAAACTTAGGATAATTTAGTTATTCGCAATATTCGCCGTACAAAGGAACGTAAATGATAACACAGATTACTTCATATTATTTTACTCTTTGGATTACTTAGAATACAATTTGAACCGTATATACACGAGATATAGATACAGTATACTGTATCTATACTTCGTGCGTATATAGCTCGCGTCATGTAAAAAGAACGCTGGCGGTCAAGCTGCGCATACTGCGCATAGGCGATTTATCGGTTTTCTATGTAATACCCACGAAGTATAGATACAAGGAGTCCGAACGTAATGTTGAACGAATGGTCTCAATTTAAGGGACAGATTTTTGCCGGTAGAGTGCGCCATTTTTCAAGAAGTACTCGTTTGAACTATTGACACCTGTGGAAAAAAATATTATGAATGACAAATATGTAGGTACCAAGCCATGACTCGCCAGCGAAAGCCTAGTTCAAAAATAAAATAATAGGCATAGAGGGACTCTCGCACCACTTTATTCCAGCGTTCTTTTTACGTGACGCGCACCTACCTACTATAACAACATCATGTACCTAGCCTACTATTGCATAGGTACCCACCCACTTATCATTATTCGATATTCATGAACACGAAGTATAGATACAAGGAGTCCGAACGGTATAGGCTTTTCCATAATATTTCGTGTACACATTATTAAACCCAGATCATAGTTCTATTTTCTGCCACTGGCTGCGCAAGTATTCAGGACGTACCGATGCTATTATAGAATATCAGAATATCTCTTGACCTTCTCTGTATTGTTGGGTTTAAAGCACTCGAAAAATTTCTAAAAATTTCCTGAAACTTATATTTAATTGCACGTTTCCCAGAATATTTTTTTCCACAGGTGTCAATAGTTCAAACGAGTACTTCTTGAAAAATGGCGCGCTCTACCGGCAAAAAATCTGTCCCTTAAATTGAGACCATTCGTTCAACATTACGTTCGGACTCCTTGTATCTATACTTCGTGAGTTTAGCCATCACTACAGCACGCAGTACTTTAATCTAGTCTATGAATAGTTGATAATGTGGATATTGGGAGCATGAAAGTCGGTACATGACACATAAGAGCGGTCAATTTTTTTTCAGACACGCCATCTCATTTTTTTGCTCCACAATATTTTACCTCTTGACCATCCCAACGTCAGATAATGGTGTTTTGGTTTTTTGCATCACCATTTATTAGCGTTTTTTCGGGAAGTTGCGCACCGAAATACATTGTTAAATATTGTCTTTGAACGTGTTTCTATCAATAAATAATAAATATTCACGGACATTTCACACAACGTCCTCTGGTCCCAAGCTAAGCTTAATATGCTTGTGTTATAATATATTAAATTAATAAACAAATAATATGTAAAAGAATATATTACAAATATAGTGTTTTATTTTACTTGCCATTATCATCGTCTACAATATAAGTTTGCCTCCGCAATCGGACCGGCAAAGCGCATAAATACATTCCTCATTGAAAAAAATATCTGTTCACCTAAGGCCTAAGGGATAAATGAGTACGTACAATAGTATTTTTTATTGAAGGGCTTGGTCGTAGCGTAGGTACACATGTTTATGTATATTTTGTTATAAGGAACAACAAAATCAGAGGTCACTTTAGTTTCTGCAATAAAAATACAGAAGATCCTTCTCTATGTTACAATAGTATTAGTACTCTATCTACGATCGTTGACTACAGTTCAAAGAGTAAAATAATATAGATATAACAAGAGGGGCTGCTCTATGCCCAAACGTGCATGTATGGAAAGTGCTGCCGCTGGTGATTGTTGAGGACAACTTTTTGTGACGTCAAAGGTATATACCTATAGCTATTCATAGGAAGCTATACGTAGCATTATTTACTTGTAAAACTCACTAAGTATTTTTAGATACTGAGCTGTTTACATATTGATACTTTATGAAGGCAACTGTTGTAAATGATATAATAAATTTAGAATGTAATCCATGAAATAAAATGTCTTCTAACATTTAATACAATATTTAGAATGGTTGACCTTATAAATAAATAATATTAACAGCTCAGCATCTTCTAAAAATACTTAGTGAGTTTTACAAGTAAACAATGATACATACATTATTGCATACATGGTTTAGAAAGATTAATAAAATGTGTTAACAACTCTACATCATCTGAAAATATACTTAGTTACTTTTATTGAGAAGCTTACAGCACATTATAGAAATTTGAATTGATGAAAACCAATATACAAAAGGCTAGGATTTTCCTCTTTTTTATACGATAACTAGCTGTCCCGGCAAACGTTGTTTTGCAATACTAAAAAAAAACTTTGAAAAATAGATGTTGGCCGATTCTCAGACCTACTGAATATGCATGCAAAATTTCATAAAAATCGGTCTAGCCGTTTCGGAGGAGTACGGTAACTAACACTGTGACACGTGAATTTTATATATTAGATATACACATAAAACAGCTGCTTGAAATTCTGTCCAAAATGCTTTATTAATTTATATTATACAAATAACTAATATCATGTACACAAAAATACTAAAACATATGCAAGACATACTAAATCAAAAGCGTATATATTCGCAATCAGGTACAGGTACAGACACCACACGCAGAAAAAATTGTAAGTTCAGGTATCATATATCTATCATACCTGTTATGGAGCCACTTTGATTATAAGAACAGCCTTTGAAAAATGGTTTTTGATTATAAGATTTATATTATATCTACTATGCCGCGCAGACCAGGCGTATTAGCAACAGTTAATAATCTTCATGGAATACTAGAACTTAATTACAGGACATGCTTAAGTTGAAAAATTTTACAGATACAATATTACAATACGTTACCATATCACAGTACCCAAGTTCTTACATTTAATGCGACAGAATATAACACTACAGTACTTAGTTCTTACATTTAATGCGACAGAATACAATACATAAACTCTTTGATCGGCCTCTGCATCTGATACATTTTTCGTATTTATTACACAATCCAGAATCAATCAATTATAATTTTTGGGGATGATGAGGATACATCGCTCTTTTCCTTCTTGTTTGATAAAAATGTGAGAGACTGTAAACATTCATTGTAGCCTTCTTCACAATTTGCGTTTAAGGAATACGTTAATTAGTATTAAAATTATTTAATAATAGACTTTTAAATGCTCCTTCAAATCCCATGCAGTTAAGCATAACATTTCTCGCGCCTGAATTTGATCGAATTGAACCTGAAGAATGCTCTATTCATTTATATCATACAAATAACTAATATCATATCTTTATCTGATGATAAGGAGCCTTCTTCTTCTGGTAAGCGAAAGTTTTATCTGAAAAATAAATAGTAAACAAATTAATTTCATAAATAACAGTGAAAGTGGGTGTTTCTTTGTGACATTTTCACGCTAAGTCTACTAAATGAAATCGCATGAAACTTGGTGATGAAATGGGGTGGTAACACTGGTATCCTTAATCAGACACCACACAGTTGTTCTAAACATTAACCATATATTTTTTTAAATACTGGTACCAATTCCACATCCACAACTAAACTTAACTAAATAATTAAAACAACTGTGGCGTATTTAGATTAATTGGCTGTTTCGTACTATACATTTATATTAATAACAAAGATAAGATTGCATTGCCGAATTATGATAATGACGCTATCAATTTTCATTTTTAGTTAACCTAAGTTTAGTTGTGCGCATAGTTTCTGTACCATTATCTAATTTGTAAAGATCCAATTAATGTTGTATAATTGTTGTAAATTGTTTACCTGCATTATATGTCATCATTGATGTAATTTTGTACTCTGATGAACCTGGCGATGGCTCTTTTTGATCCACTGTACTAGTTATGTCAGTGACATCAGGTAAAGTTCAAACTTGTCCACAATCCCTGACAAGAGTGCAGTAATTGTGATCAGCTTCCAAAAAGGTACTGAGTGATCACCTGTAATACATTTCAATTTTAATAATAATAATAAATATTCACGGACACTTCACACAACGTTCTCTGGTCCCAAGCTAAGCTTATTTTTGCTTGTGTTATGGGTACCAGAATATGGTTAGAATAAATATACTACTTTTCTTTTGTATATACATACTTTTTGTCTTGTGTGTATAGTATGTAGCGCTCTATAGTCTCTGTCTACCCCCATGGGAAAAAGGCGTGATGTTATGTTGATGATGATATACATACTTACAGAAACACCCAGACGCACTACAAACAATTGACCTCAGCGACCTGTTGATAGGTAGTCTGTTACATAAACCACTCAACCACGAGGCTCGTCAAATCAATCTAGCTCAGTTTTAGATACATATTACAAATTTAAATATTTATACAGTTTTAAATTATTATATATAAATGTCGTTTTTTCAGTGTGATGATTAATAAAAATCAAATATAATCTCGTCTAAATATCCACCACTAATGAGACCATTATCCATCAATAATCCACAAAATTCTTAGTAAATTTTTCTTAAAGTACTATAAAATAAACTGTCAGATACTACTAATACTAGAGCTTATTTTGGTCGACGAGATATATTACCTTTCAAAGGAAAAGTTTCTACTTACAAGTTAAATTTACTGCTTGTACAGATGGTGGATTATGACGAATATATATCTTTAATACAGACTCGAAATTGTGAACACAGGGACTCTTCCTGCTGTATATTTTTGTAGGATAATTTTCTCTTGGGTCTTCAACTCCGATAGCCTCTATACAAGCAGCAAATAAAAAAGGATGTTTTTAAGGATGTGGAAATCTATGATTTGATATATGAATACAAACTGAAAATAAGACAAAACTTTAATTAGTATAAAAATAATCACAACTGTATTGCTTGATTAGTTCATCCACTGCACATTTAAACACTTACATATAGCATCACAAAGAAATTTGCAGTAAACTCTTCAATGTTCAGCCATTGCCAAGATAAGCAAGAAAAGTTAATTTATTGGGTAACTAACGAAACTAAGTAAACAAATAAGGAAACAAATTTACAAAGTAAACCAGCAACAGACAGAAGATAAACTTGGTGATGAAATGAGGTGGTAACACTAGTATTCTTAATCAGAAACCACACAGTTCTTCTAAACATTAAGAGGATACCAAAATAGCTTCGTGCATTTTTCTACGTACGAAGTTTTCATTGTTACTTTAGATTGAATGGCTAGAGCTCTAATTTTTAAGTATATGTTTTTTCAATATATGATCTAGGATTGTTGGTCTATTATCGCGTATTAACTAATGAAATAACTTTAAAAACGTAAGTAACTATTATATATAGAAACACGTAAATCAGAATTAAAATATATTTGGTAGATTTTGAGTAAACAGAAAAAATATCCCTAATTCTTCATTTTCTATACCTACTAGCTGTTAATATGTACATGTCGACGATAATATTGATGTAGGCCCTTAACCACATTTTTTCAAATATTGTCTAAGTAATTTGTAAAGATCCAATTAATGTTGTATAATTGTGGTAAATTGTTTACCTGCATTATATGTCATCATTGATGTAATTTTGTACTCTGATAAACCTGGAGATGGCTCTTTTTGATCCACTGTACTAGTTATGTCAGTGACATCGGGTAAAGTTCTAACTTGTCCGCAATCCCTGACAAGAGCACAGTAATTGTGATCAGCTTTCACAAAGGTATTGAGTGATTTTCAAACACCTGTAATGCATTTCAATTTTAATACAAGTATATACTGTAAATTTTGTTTACTAATATGCAATGCAGGTGAAGCTTGGAATCAGTGGTGGATTTACACTAGGGGCAGTCTTTCTAGGGGCGGCAAACTTTCTAGGGCGGCAAAATTTGGAAAATTGAAAAAAAAAATTCTATAAATTAACTAATTCTTTTAAATAAACATTTTATCTTTCAAGAAATATAATTTAAGTATTATGTATCAAATTAAAATTTTGTATATTATAAATATTATAATATAGGAAATTTAAGTAAAAACTATTCAAATAGTTTAATTTATTTATTTCCATAAAGGTTTGAAAAAATTAGTAAATATTTTATTTTCTGGAATTGATAAATTTATGTAGTTTTTTTGAAGAATTAAAAATATTTTCAAATTATGTATGTCTTTTTGATAACAGAAACTTTTATTGATTAATGATCATCATCATCATAACATCACGCCTTTTTCCCATGGGGGTAGGCAGATACTATAGAGCGCCATCTGCTACGATCGAAGCATACTTCCTTGGCTTCATCCACACACACTCATACATCTGGTCATACATGCCCGACGGTTGTAAGTGCTACGCACTTGCCTCTTTTGGAGTATCCCGGCGATGACATTGGAGTATGTTTTTCTCGGGCGTTCTCTCCCAGCATTTCCACTTACTTTCGCCGTATATATGCCTTTCGTTAAGCGTTTGTCATCCATCCTCTCCACATGACCAAACCACCTTAGCATACTTTTCTCCACCTTAGTCACTACATCCTCTTTCAGACCGCAACATTCTCTTATAACTTCATTTCTAAATCTATCTAGACGGGCCTCGTAGTGTAGTGGTTCTGGTAACGGACTGCCGATCAAGAGGTTGCGGGTTCGATTCCCGCTCAGGACAATAATTTGTGTGATTGTTTTAATTGTCATACAAATGTTTGTACTGCATTTGGGTGTTTCTATGTATTATAAGTATGTATTTACAAAAAAAAAAGTAGTATATGTATTCTATCCGTATTCTGGTACCCAACACAAGCAAATAAGCTTAGTTTGGGACCAGAGGAAATTGTGTGAAATGTCCATGAATATTTATTATTATTTATTTATTATATCTATCAAAGATTTTTTGATTATTGAATTTTTTTAAAATTGGAGAATTATCCAATAGCACTAATTAATTTTAATTTAAAAGAACAATGTTATATTTTTAAAATTCAAATGTTGTTCCAAAATGGCATTAATTTAATTTGTACATATTTTATTGTAAGACATATTTATTTAAGCTTCTCCATTGAGCTGAACCTCACCAAAACAGTGATGAAGTGATACATTGCTTCAACTTGCAGGCAATGCTCTAACCTTGATCATGGCGGACACATTCGGGCCAAAAAATTACTAAATTTAATGGAAATTGTGTCAAATTCATTTTCTACCCAAATGTCAGTATTTCGAGTTGTGGGGTTTTTGACAACCCCCCCTCCCCCCGCCTTCCTCTGACTAGGCACATTGGCAATTTTTATGGCCCGAGGCGCAAATTTTCCAAATACGCCCCTGGTTAGAATTAACATAATTTATTAATATATTTATGACTGCAACAATTTTCATGACACTTGATATGCAGAAAGTTTCAAATCAATCTAGCTCAGTTTTTAACAAATGTTGTTTTTTCGGTGTGAAAATTAACAAAAATCAGATAATCTTGACTAAATATCCACCACTAATGAGACCATTATCCATCAATAATCCACAAAATTCTTAGTAACTTTTTCTTAAAGTACTATAAAATAAGCAGTCAGATACTACTAATACTAGAGCTAATTTTGGTCGACGAGATATTTTACCTTTCAAAGGAAAAGTTTCTACTTACAAGTTAAATTTACTGCTTGTACAGATGGTGGATTATGACGAATATTACTTGAATCATCATCGACCTGCCCTCATCCCATTATTTACATACTCGTATACATATATCTTGAATACAGACTCGAAATAGTGAACAAACACATAGGTACTCTTTTGCCGCCGTATATTTTCGTAGGATAAATTTATTTTAGCTGTTCACTTCCAATAGCCTTTATCCGAGCAGCAAATAAGAAAGGATGTTTTGAGGTTATGGAAACCCCTGAATCGATATACGAATACAAACTGAAAATAAGACAAAATGTTAATAAGTATAAGAATAATCACAACTATATTGCTTGATTAGTTCATCCACTGCACATTTAAAGCATCACAAACAAAACTTACCTAAAGCATCACAAACAAAACTTCTACGTGCTTCTACGATGTTCAACCATTGCCAAGATAAGTAAAGTTAATTTATTGGGTAACTAACGAAACAAATTTTAATTAGAGTAAATTTGACGAATTTAACTTAAGTTTGATATTTGATATGAATTATTAATTAATAAATACACAATAAAATAAAATAAGCAAGAGTTTCGAATTTGTAAGCCGCCATAACTGTCAAACTTTGCTGTCAAACTTGAAGTTTAAATTGAAAACTGACAATTATGACAAGAAAGATGGCAGCGAATCATAGATAAAGAAGTGAAAAACTGCTACAGAGTACTAAAAAAAACCTTACGTGAGTCTGGCAATAATCAGTGGGTTGCCACAAGGGATAAAAAATACCAATATGATGACGTCATCCAAAATGGCGGGCAAAAAAAGTGCTTCGACAACCTCTAGATGGCACGAAGGTGACGAAAATATAGGCTTGTTCTAAGCGAACCGCCCCTGCTACAGTTTTATTTTATTTAATTGCGCTGAACGAAATGTCTGTCTGACTCTGACAACCGTGACAACAATAGAATCAAATAGAATTTCCAGATGGTATCATATCCGATGTACACAGCTGTGTACAATTAATTTAAAAGTTAAATTTTTTTACAGTTTGTGAATTTGTGGTACCCTCATTATGTGAATACCTACTTTCTCTTTTATTGCCTATGTGATTGTATTGCGACTTAAAAATGAATCTGAATACGAACAAAGTGATATATTCCGCGGTTTCAAGGGTTTCTAACAGTAGTGATGACGAGGATTGTATGCTTATGAACACTACTCAGAATGTGATAATAACAGGCGCGTATAACGGTATACCACAAACTTTGATATTGAATGTGGTGTCCTGGTTGTGTCTTATTGTTTTGTTTACTGTGTTACGTCGGACTGCTTGGAACTATGGACGAATGGCGCTTGTGCAACGCACCAAGAGTCGGTGGACGAATTTATTCTACCGAGGCACGGACGGTAACGCCCTAGTTAACAGACGACGAAGTGCTGATGACTCACTCAACATTGATGAAGGATTCTTCACATGGCTTCCTGCAGTCTTCCGCCTGACCCGTCAACAGGTACTGGCAAAATGTGGCCCCGATGCTGTACACTATCTTTCTTTCCAGAGACATGCAATAACTCTAATGTTTCTAGTGACTCTTGTATCAATTGGACTCATCTTACCGATAAACTTCCAAGGAACCAATCTTAATGTAGATTCAAGTACATTTAGTAGAACAACATTGTCCAATGTTAATGGGAAGTCCAACTGGCTGTGGGTGCACACTCTTATAAGCATCTCATTCCTCCCCGTGTCTGTTTTGATAATGAGAAGATGCACAGGACGTAAGCCAGTACCAACATCAATGACTGGAACCATTATGATAACAAACATATCAAAAGCTGACAGAAATGAGTCAACTATTAGAGCTTATTTTTCACACAATTTTCCGCACATACAAATTGTTGATCTCCGGCTTGCTTACAACATCAATTTACTAAATGATGTGTTGGAGAGGAAAGAAATGGTATCTGAGGCTCTTATATACACGGACACGTATTTAAAAAAAACTGGAAAACGTATCACAGTCAGACCTAAGTGGTGTGGTGAAGAAGTTGATGCTTTGGAGTTCTACATCAATGAAGAGAAGAGATTAAAAGATGAAGCAAAGAGATGCCGTGCTATGGTGTTAAATGATCCTCTGGGAATTGCCTTCTTAACGCTGCCATCCTACCAGTTAGCTGAACATGTTATTAATAACTTTAGTTTACACCGTGGATGGGTTTTAAGCCATGCAACAAACCCATCAGACATTATTTGGGAGAATCTTAGTGTACAACAGGGTGTCTGGTACGTAAAGGCAATTGTTGTTAATTTTTGCCTATTTATTGTTCTATTCTTTTTGACTACACCGGCCATTGTTGTTAATCTGTTTAATACGTTAATGGTAAAACCTGATTCTCTAGGCAAGGTTAGCAGTGTTATCTTCGAGTTCCTCCCCACTTTGCTTCTGTGGACTATGGCTGCAATAATGCCTGCTATTGTATCATTCTCTGATAAGTTTCTTTCCCATTGGACCAAGTCTCAACAGAATTATTCTATAATGACTAAAACAGTGTCATTCTTATTGTTAATGACTCTGATCCTCCCTTCATTGGGTCTTGCCAGTGCTGAGGCTTTTGTCATTTGGACAATACACCATGAAAATGATACTATGCGCTGGGACTGTGTATTCCTACCGGACAAAGGTGCATTCTTTGTTAACTATGTAATCACTTCAGGTTTCATTGGTACTGCTCTAGAATTAATTCGTTTCCCTGAATTATTCTTATATGTATGGTATTTATTGCAATCGAAATCTAAAGCTGAAAAAAGTTATGTGAAAAAAGCTATTCTTTATGAATTTCCTTTTGGAGTACATTATGCTTGGAGCTTAGCTATTTTCTCGATCACAATGGTTTATAGTCTTGCTTGTCCCTTGATAGCACCGTTCGGTTTGATATACATGATGCTCAAACACATTGGTGATAAACATAACCTTTATTTTGCATACGGTCCTTGTGATATGAGCGGTGTTGGTGGTGGGAGGATACACTCTACAGCTGTGAGACTAGTTCGAGTCTCAGTACTGTTGTTACTTATAAATATGGCCGCGTGGGCTGGTTTAAGAGCAGGATTTGAATCACGAACCATAGTCCTAATAATGGCTTCGATAGTCGCATTCGGAACCTTCTTACTGCTCAGTCCTTTCCCAAGTTGTACTCCTCCCGCTCCATTGCAAGAGGAATCTAGTGTCAGATTCCCAGAATATGTTGCTCCGGCTTTCGTCAGACCAATGGATTCTCCTTCTAGTACCACGCCAACGACCCCAGATTATGGTGCATCGTCCCCTGTGACTAGTCACTCGTACAGCCCTGAGCCTATTAATATATAAGGCTGTAACTACTATTTAGTAAATTATGTTTGAAGAAACCCTTTTTCCATGCATAAATGAGGTGTAAACCTGTATGGAATTATCATAACCCTAGATCAGAGATAGAGTTTGATACTGCAATATCAATGTAAATAATTGATGCAATATTTTTTATATACTAATAATAGGTATATAGTAAATAATTTGTTAAAGTTTTATTTCATACATCGCAGTACTATTTACGTAATTCACTTTTGTTAGCTGCAGTAATTACTGAAGCACTAATGTTAGATTGGAACACAGAAATATTTAGTTAATTAATGCTACTTATCAGGCATTTAATGCATTGAATTTATTAGTGGAACTAATATATTTATCAGTTTATGTAACATACTTAATTATAGGGCTTATGTTTTAACTTTATTAAATGGATTTTTGATTTTTTTTCGAAGGACTAGAATCTTAGAGCATTGAGCCAATAGGAGTTGACATTATAAGACGACGCCCCTTGAAAACGGTACGGTACAAGGTGTACGGAAACTGTCGTGTCTTAGTGCGCGTGAGGCGATTTTGGGCGGGGCGTGCGTAGCGACTAACAAAATGACGTTATAGTATTCGTGTGTTTTAATTCGGCATCTTGCCAACGCGCCAGTATTTTTGTCAAAGCAATATGCAGCGTATGTACCAACTCCTGTCGACTTAATACTCTAAGACAAGAACGTAACAGATTTGTAACCAAATATTTTTTGTAACTGTTGTCGTTTTTTTAATAACGTAACTTATTAGAAGTTAATATTTGTTTTTTTTTTATTATATTGTATATAATGTGATGTTTTGTGATATGTTTCTATTTATTGGAATAACAATAACAAATGTAGATATTTGCAATATTATTTACAAATCACCTTTGCATAATTCTTGCCTAATATTTTTTTTTACCCATACCTACTTATTCATAGTATTCGCGTAGATTTTGAGTCTAGTAATGGTTATATTTGTATATACTATAAGGCATATACTTGTTTTACTTTGGCAAAACAATATAACAAAGTTTTAATAAACTATTTTATCTTTTATAATTTATTAATTTATTTACAAAAGTCTCATACCTATAGTAAACTTTGTACTCTGGTTGTAAGAAAATTTATAGTAATGTTTAAAAACTGAAGAGTTTGTTTGTTTGAACGCGCTAATCTCAGAAACTACTGGTTCAAATTGAAAAATTGTTTTTGTCTTGGACATTTTTGGAGGGAGGCTATATTATAGTATCACGCCGCGACTAATAAGAGCTAGGCAATAGTGAAAAATGTTGCAAATACGGGGAAAGTTTTCTAATTTTAACGCGTACGAGGTCGCGGGCAACAACTAGTTGATTACAAAGTTAATAACAGAACTTACGAAACCTACTATCAAACGATGTCCTTTGTTTTTTAGATTTTCAACGTGTAAATGGGTGTCTATTATTATTATCACCTTACTTATTCAGTGACCCTCGTTACCTAGCTCTCCTCAATTTACTCGCCAATTCAATTCGTTTTGCAAACGTCTATCAATAATTAGGGCTACTGCAAGCACTTATAGCATTTTTTAACAATATTCCTATAAATTAGCATGAAAGACGGACGAACAGTTCCATAAATAAATAAATAATTGACGTCATTTTGTAGTCCAGCACAGTTTGAGGAGATTGGGATATAACTTAGCTCTCTAAATGATATACTAAAAACCTCACAGAGAAATAATTCTTTTACTTCTTTGAACTGAAGCATTTTTAAATAAATTGCAAACCTTGAAAATTCTCGTCTCTTAACGTTTTATTGTTCCTAAGGAATATTTTAGATAATTTGCACTGTGTGAAAATTAGCAGTACTTACAAGTATTGTGTTGACGTAATTGGCTCTGGCATGAACATGATAATATGACGTGCAGAACGATGGTGCTGAAGTTACTATCGTAAGCAATCAATGGCGTCAACAAAATTGACGGGAATCCCAACAAAATCCCAAGGTTGTAAGCGGGACACAGTAGGCTGATTGCCTGCCCTAGTGAAGGAGACTATAATCATATTAGTCTCGAAAAATAACATAATTTTAAGCGAAATCCAAGATATTTCGTAAAATGAAATAGCAGCGAGCGAACGCGCTCGACGATTAAACTATTTCCATACTTTCAAATATTACAATAGAGATTTTACATACATTATTTCTGCTGTTTTCTCTGTTTTAAATAACTTATTTCGCATTTGAAAACATGAGTGTCAGCGTAATTTTTATAATTACTGTATTCAAATGCCGTTATCTATCAAGCCATTGGAGTAAGCACGTTGTTAGACAAATATTGTTTCAATATTGGTAGATATCGTGCGAAATAATTGGCTTAATTATACAACTTGGTAGCCATTCGAGCAGTTAGTATGTATACTAAAATGGTACTAAATAAGTAGACCGTAACTGTAATCCGGACGGATGGGAAACCACGTAACCATAATTACGAAATGTTAAAACTTGCTCAAGAAAACAGGAGAAATAAATAAATACAGAAAGAATAAAGTAAACATTAGTGCTAGAATATAAAACGGATCTGTGCAACGTCATTTACTATAATTTTATTGGAGTATTTCTAGCAATGCACGTGGTGACCGATTTTACGGCTGCATTTATGCCGTGAGCCCTGTAAGAAGAGGTTTAGAGAAAATCGAAAAATACAACGGAGACTGTGATCAAAGTACCTATATCTAAAATCAAAGGAATGAGTTAAATCAACTCAGGCTATATTCGATTTTTGAATTAGTTGAATATCACTGACGCACTATTTTTTTACCGCTTTCCATCGTGTAGGCTGTAGGCTAATATTTTTATTTGACTAGTAACTTTCACAAAACATAATTATTATAACAAAGACATTATTCTTTTATCTATATAGATATCTAATTAATAAACATCCTTCATCTGTTACATACAAGCCATATCGATGTCTTGAATCTATTTTAAATGATTCATCGAAGCACCTGTGTAAAGACGGATTATACTGTGGATTAAACGCGTCTTACATACAGTCTAAAGAAAATAATTTAAACATAGGTACTTTCTTGTAGATAAATTCCGCATAAACAAAGCTATGCTGCCATGAATATTGTAAACGTAATGAATTTAACAGGCCTTGTGACGTATTTGATAATGATAGTGGCTTGTTGGCAGTTGTTGGGTTCGATACCTACGCAATTTGTGGTAAATACAGACATAATAGCGTCGGAGTTTTTCTGCATATTGCATAAACATACAATAAAATAAATTTATGTATATTTGTAATCTAGTCCATTACAGGAAACATTAATTATACTTGCTCGTCCCCAAAGTTAAGTTCTTAAAAAAATTTCGAACTCTGACTAGTCCCAACGGCCGACATTATTATGATTTACTTATTACTTTATTAGTACGTTAGTCTGACAGGCTTGTAATTAGACGTAGGTACGTAATAATTATTCATATCATGAGGCCTTGTAACTGACATTAGCAGTTCATTGATAAAGTAACGTAAAGTATAAAGTATCATTTACTGACCTAGATGAGTGCAAACAATATTTTGTCGCACCGTTCTTAATTTTTCTAACGTATACTCAGGAACTTAACTTCTTCGCTTTCGAATGTAACTAATATTAAATTCGAATTCAAATTGCAAACTAATCGTTCTTTATGATGATAAAATACATAAAAACTTATTTGACTTTAGTCTTTTAAAGGCATAGCAATATTAGTATAACTATATACTAACATAGTAGTCTGTTAGTGCTAAACTATTTATTATAGCAAAATATTACTTAGGTACTAGCGGCCCGTCCCGGCTTCTATGCCATATATAATATAGCCTATGTTATTCAGTGATAATGTAGCTTTCTAATGAAAAAAGAATATTTATTAAAATCGGTCCAGTACTTTTTGAGTTTATTCATTACATACAAAAATACAAATCTCTCCTCTTTATAATGTTAGTGTAGAAGTTGTCAATTTTTAGGAAATTATTCTGACTTTAGTTCAAAGATTGTGGTCATTCCATCTTTATATTTTTGTCTAGGACCTAAAGTCCAAGACACAAATGATGTTTTTTTGAATTCATCTATTTACAATAAATAAGTTTGACGGGCTTCGTGGTCTAGTGGTTCATGTAACGGACTGCCGTTCACGAGGTCGCTGGTCGATTCCCGCTCGGGACAATCAATTGTGTGATCTTTATAATTGTCATACAAATGTTTGTACTGCGTCTGGGTGTTTTCCATGTATTGCGGTGTTGGGTGACTACATAGCTTTTATATGCATCTAGTTTACATAGGTACACATAAACACTGCTAGAGTATTATAAGTATGTACCTATTCACAAAACTAAAGTATGTGGTATCTGTAGTATATCCGTATTCTGGTACCCATAACACAAGCATTTATGCTTAGCTTGGGACCAGGGGACGTTGTGTGAAACTTCCATGAATATTTATTTATTTTGTATCCTTACAAGATTATTATTAACCCATATTAACCCAGTACTTAACGTATTTGCACAGCGTCATAATAAAATTATCATAAACATACGGCTGTTGATGACAAATCAACTAGCTTATCTCATTTGTTATGAACTTAATACTTGGACAGGAAATCACATCGAACAAATTAAGTTAATTAACATAGCATAATTTTTTTAAACCTGTAAAATGTCTTTATAAAGAGCCAATTAATATATCTCATCAAAATTGAAAGTCCCAAAGTTGGCCAGCATTTGTGCTATGGAGAAAGTCAGGGATATTGAAGAAGCAATGAGCTGGCCGCTGACATAATAATTGGATTAGCGATAATACGCTTTATGGCACGGCTGACTGAAGTTACAAATAGTAGCTTGTACACAACACCGAATCGATATCGTTTTAAAATGGCTGATGGCTTTAAATATTATTCATTTGTTTATCATACGATAACGTTAATTTTGCAGGGTTTTGTTTATATCATGTAATATTATATGTGTAGTGTACCTAATAAAATAGTAGCTAATTGGTTTTAAAACAAAAAGAAAATAACTTATGTAATAAAAACATTCTAAAATCCCAGTCAGCTTTTTTTCAATTAGGTATTGCCTTATACATATAAGAGAACAGCAAAATTTCAGATAAAAGCTATATTTTAAAGGTTGTTAAAGCCATTAAAAGTACTTAATGAAGTTATCTGAAATACCTCAATACATAAATAGTTGCCCTAAAACGCGATCAACCAAAACTTGTCTAGAATCGAAAACAGTGTTACTGTAACATGCGACGTTTCCAGGCTTGTCAGTGCTCAAAAATGACTTATTTTTAGTTTTTATCTATTCATATTTATGTTCACGTAATAATTTACATATCGTAGGTAATATATGTACCTAGTACAGATGATATTAGACATCAAACCTTCGACAGATATTGCGTATGGCATCTGGCCATGACTAATAAAATGTTGTAATAGGTACAAGTTTTGCTTTTAAGAGGATACCAAAATAGCTTCGTGCATTTTTCTATGTACGAAGTTTTCATTGATTCTTTAGATTGAATGGCTAGAGCTCTAATTTTTAAGTATATGTTTTTTCAATATATGATCTAGGATCGCATAAACTCAGAAACGCGATTGAAAAAAGTTTTCTCGATAGAAAATCTTGGCGAAACAACCTCTCAAATTTTTTATTTTTTTCATTTGTCGGTCTATTATCGCGTATTAACTAATGAAATAACTTTAAAAACATAGGTAACTATTATGTATAGAAACACGTGGATCAGAATTAAAATATATTTAGTAGATTTTGAGTAAATAGGAAAAGTATCCCTGTATCATGTACGTGTCGGCGATGATATACGATAATATTGATGTAGGCCCTTAATACAAATCTTTATTTACATAAATTTTAATATGATCTGTATTCCTGTTTCTTACCAACATAAAAGCATACCTACTAATTATACACAACGGCAATATTATCTTAGTAACGTGAAAGTGGCATGAAGTTTATCAATTTTTGCATGCTACATACACTCTGAAAGATTTTTGGCTGTGGAGAAAGAAATAACATTAATATTTCTCCTCAAGAGATGTAATCTATGATTGTGTATGAATTAACGACGAAAAGCTATCTGAATTGCCCGTGACTCTATATTCCATGCATAAGCCATCACCACTTCGCGTCAAGACTGCGTTAGCTGTACGTAGGGTGTACGTACCATTATCTATGCAACATAAGGCAACGTTATTAGTATCGAGCAAGAAACGGTAAAAAAATCATGTTTGTTGTATGGGAGCCCCCCTTAAATATTTATTTTATTTTATTTTTAGTATTTGTTGTTATAGCGGCAATAGAAATACATCATCTGTGAAAATTTCAACTCTCTAGCTATCACCGTTCTTGAGATACAGCCTGGTGACAGACGGACGGACGGACAGCGAAGTCTCAGTAATAGGGTCCCGTTTTTACCCTTTGGGTACGGAACCCTAAAAACTAGTGATTACTGGGTAGGTATTGAAAAAGGTTTAGAATAAAATTTAATAAGTAGCATGAATTTCAATGGGTAGGTACCTAGTTGTTAATTGACGCCAAGCTTATCGCTCCATAATATTACAATGACCTTATATAGTGCGTTTCCCCTTACCTTCTATATAATAGACTACAAAGTTCAGTACACACTTCGTTAGATGTCCTGCCCGTCAAAATTATACACGAATAATGGCCAAAACATACGATCTCCAGCCCATTTACGTCCCACCATTGGGCACGGGCCTCCACTTTGGGAGGGATTATGGTCTACTGTGCCGCGCTGACCAGGTGTGTAGGCACCGGGTTTATTTTCGAGTTTTCCGTCTCACACAGAAGATGTTATCAGTATGCATTATCCCTTAGTTGACTTTTAAAGCATCCTTGGGAGGAGATGGGGTGGTGACACTTGTATTCTTAATCCGTCACCACACGGACAATACATAACATAAGATCATTAGGGTTTAACTTCTAATCTAAGGAGTTCTAGAAGTCGAACACAAATAAATGACCCTAGCATACATAAAGTGGTAAGAACCGCTACCAACTGCACCACAATTCCTTTAGTTTAAAGTTCACTACGGTATGTGTGATTATTATTTCCTATATTGATATGCTATTGAATTTATACGCAATTGGTATGCACGGAATCTGAATATAACGATGTCAAATAGCCATAGAACGCACACATGACGTCAGATACTGTCGTAGGCGTCGTATCTGATTAAGCTTCAGTGGAATTGTGAATGAGTGAGTTAAGAAACTTATAGCTCTACATTATAGTTATAGATATATAAAATCATAGATTAAAATAAAATAATACTGTAAGTAAGTAGTCTCTCACAGACGAAACGTAGATTTTATTGAGAACTCGCGACTCTTTTTTTGACCCTGACTTAAGGACTTAAGGAAAATCTAAACAGAAGACGCCTTCGATAGACGGAAATTTCGAAACTAATGGTCTTATTTATACTATACATACTTATCGGAGGTTTATAAGTTCTCGAAAATTGTGAAAACTTGTTATTCATAATAGTCTTTAATTACAATAAAAAGTTTTTTATCTCTCCGATAAAATCTCCTTTTAAACCTCCGAAAAGTCATTATGAATAAGACCATAAATCTATACTAATATCATAAAGCTGAAGAGTTTGCTTGTTTGTTTGAAAGCGCAAATCTCAGCAAACGCCAGTCCAATTTGAAAATTCTTTCAGTGTTGGTTAGTACATTTATCTAGGAAGGCTATAAACATCACGCTGCGACCAATAGGAGCGAAGCATCAATGAAAAATGTTGCATAAACGGGGAAATTTTTCTATATTCCACGCGTACGAAATCGCGGGCAACAGCTAGTCCTTTAATAACACTGATTGGTCGCGTGGTGGAACATTAGACTAAAATAGTTTAAAAAACTAAAAAACACGCTTTATCGAATTATTGTATTGTCATCGGTCTTTGACAGGTGTGCAAAATTTGAATAGAATCTGACCGTTTAAAGTGGGTCAAAATAGCGTCCAAAGGAGTCGGTTACAAACATACAAACAAACATACAAGTGAAGCTAATATAAAGCGTGTAATAACAGTACTGTTCCTTTGTGCGTAGTGTGCAGGTTCTTTGATGGGCTAAGAAATATTCACCTAAATCTATTTGGTAACTTTTGCAAGTAACAAACATCTGTCAGCAATTTATTATTGGGATGTTTACATGTTTCCTATACGGCCTTCTCAATATGTTTAACGTTTATAAGACTTGTTTCGTTGGACAATTGCCAAGAATTTTCAGTACTATACCATTACCTATACAATTTGTACATAATTGCCGAAGATTATTTCTCATGAATGAATAATTATAAGTCTAAAATATGAATCATTGCACTGCATAAGAAGTAAGTAAGGCTAATAACAATGACGTCATTCTATCACACGTAAAATTTATCACCACTTGTTATTGGATTGAGGACTCCAACGAAAGATTATGTTGCATTGAGCTCAGCGAATTTTTGCATTATAAAGGATTACATAATAAAAAGAAAATAAGCGTTTACCTTTGAAAACGGAAGGTCCTCCAGTGGCGACCACGTATCGGATGACGCAGCATATATTCAGCCGTTAGAGTTGAATCACGTAGATACGCACGTGAGTGCTATCTATTTACATTCATTAATTACATGGTGTGATACTCCTTGGATAACGTGGCAGGCACGCGCCGTGTCCGTATCCTGTCCAAGGTTGTCTTGGACATGGCTGGATGGACAACCGTAACATAAATGCTCACCAAGCAATTATGTTTATATGTGTTTTTTTTGCCTTCACGGACATTTTATTTGAAGCTATTCGAGTTATGCATAATTTGAAATTCAACTCTACCTATCCTATCCCTACGAAGTTTTCCAGCCATGACAATATTATCTGTATATCTATAGATACTAAAATCTTATCGTGTAAGTCAGAATCATATTTACTTATTGTTTAATTTATATAAACATTAAGTTTATCAGTCTTCCACTTACATCGCGGCTTTTCTATATTTATCGCAACACCTCCGCTCCATTAGATTAGTGTTTGGAACATTTCATTGTACTTTGTCTTATCCGGCATAAAGATATGATCGTAATATGGAAGTATAACAGGTAAATTGTAATTAAATAAATTTTGCCGGGCAATCCTCGTTATGTCTTAATATGGCACCAATTCTACTGACACAACTAAATGCTAACAACTAAAACATAAATGTTGATAGTCTCAACACAGTTCGGTTTTATATAACTGATTTAACTGAACTTTTTTATTACAAAAGCTATTGTAAAGTAACGGTTTGAATTTATATGTATAAATGTTTATAATGAAATAGCCATTAAATCAAAATACTCCACAGTTAATTTCATTTTAGCTTTTTAACGCATTAGGATCGATGTCATTGGAGTCAATTCTACGCGCGAAACTTTACTAAAAATTGAAAACTGATAGTATCAATAACACAATTTGGTAATGTTAACTGAACTTTCATGGGTAATATTTTTTCTTTATCATAACTTGTATTGTACAAATTATTACAGACACGTGATCTCGTGTCGTAGACTGTTGCCCCTAGGTGATTGTAATCACCTTTCAATTGCAGACTGCCAACACGTTAAAGTTGAACGGAACCGTGACTCACCATACTACCTATATTCAAGTATATTGTACAGGTATAGCGTTCTGCGTTATATTTAGATAAAGGCAAAGGAAGGATAAAGGTCATTTAAAATCAACGAACTCTGAAATTTCTAAATTTTTTAATAATGATTTGTAATTTGTAATAATTTGTATTGTACATATTTAAATGACATTTTTTTTCTAATGATGTATGGATCAGTGTCACTGTCAGTCATAGAATTAACTGTGTAGGTAATTAGGTATTATGTTTAAGGGCCTACATCAATATTATCGTCGACATGTACATATTAACACAGCTAGTAGGTATAGAAAATGAATTAGGGATATATTTTTTGTTTACTCAAAATCTACTAAATATATTTTAATTCTGATTTACGTGTTTCTATATATAATAGTTACTTGTGTTTTTAAAGTTATTTCATTAATTTAGTTAATACGCGATAATAGACCGACAAATGAAAAAAATAAAAAATTAGAGAGATTGTTTGGCTAAGATTTTCTATTGAGAAAACTTTTTCAATCGCGTTTCGAGTTTATGCGATCCTAGATCATATATTGAAAAAACATATAAGTACTTAAAAATTAAAGCTCTAGCCATTCAATCTAAAGAAACAATGAAAATTGAAAACTTCGTACGTAGAAAAATGCACGAAGCTATTTTGGACTTTTGGTATCCTCTTAAGGGCCTACATCAATATTATCGTATATTATCGCCGATACGTACATATTAACACAGCCAGTAGGCACAGAAAATGAAGAATTAGGGATACTTTTCCTATTTTCTCAAATTCTACTAAATAAATTTTTAAATCTGATTTACGTGTTTCTATAATATAATATGATAGTTACTTATGTTTTTAAAGTTATTTCATTAGTTAATACGCGATAATAGACAGACAAATGAAAAAAATTAAAAATTAGAGAGGTTGTTTCGCTAAGATTTTCTATTGAGAAAACTTTTTTAATCGCGTTTCGAGTTTATGCGATCCTAGATCATATATTGAAAAAACATATACTTAAAAATGAGAGCTCTAGCCATTCAATCTAAAGAAACAATGAAAACTTCGTACGTAGAAAATTGCACGAAGCTATTTTGGACTTTTGGTATCCTCTTAAGACTATAAGATTTGTGGATGGAAGTGGAACTAAAGAGAGAATAAATTACTTTAATTATGAGATCCCTGGCCGTTTTAGCGCGTTTGGGACACCAAAAAATAGATTCTTTTTTTATTTGAAAAATTCTTAATGAGTTCGGTTCTTGGTGTGACACAGGTAGATTATGGTAAGTTAACCATAGCGCGATATAATTGTAATACAACGCCATCTATCGAGCGCATAGTAACTGTATTAGAAATATTATACAATTCAAGCGAGTTTTGTTCTATGTTTTTTACTAAGTGAATGATAATAAATCATAAATATAGATGACTTTAATCAATGTGTTACAATTAACGTCAGAAAGAAAGCTAAATTAAAGAAACAGAAATACATTTTATTATGACTCGGAAGCGTTTAGGCATTGACAAAACTGTCTCTACCACAGGTCTCTTACTATAAACTTGTTAGGATTTTGTGTAAATTGAAGTAAATTCGTTGGGATAATTATAGCAACACATAATAAAACAATTGGCTTCATCTTAGAAAATGCTTTGATTACATCCAATACAAATCTTGACAGCTGTTACGGTAGTATGCGAGCACAAACACAAAAATTATGTTCAGAATACTAAATCCGTTTATTTTATTTATAGTCATGCCACATATTATGACAGTCTCTTTAAACGCATGGATTTATTTTGTTAAAAAGAGTAATCTAATCTTAGCTGGTGACACTAATGTTTGACGAAACGCAAGATAACGTAAAAATGTTTCAGTTATTATGATAAAATAAATAAAACAACGAGTTTTATAAGTTCTTTACATGCATTGATTATATTGTTTTGCACTGATCCAGGGTCATTATTGCAAAAACCGCCGTGTTAAGGTCACAAACTCATCCCTTTTTTTATCGCCCAGTATAGGAAATACACTTTCTCTGTCACCTACTGCACATATAGGCCCGCTAATGATCCGTTTGGATCTGTATGCTGCCGGCGATTTGACTATTTTATATTCAATAAAATATATCATCAATTCTATTACTAAGAGTCTAAAACATATATACCTATTACCGTGGTCTAAGGCTTAGACCATGGTAATACGTCTTAAACTTTTGTCTATCATTTCAGAGCATTACCTAATATATAACGGCTGTGTCATTGCCACAGACCCTTTCTTGCAATATTTTTCTGCTGATCGTTGCTCATGCAAATGCGGACAGACCTTTGGTCACAGATTTCAGCTTAGTAAGTTGGTACTTAATACATAGATCTATGTAATTCTGATAGAAATAAATTAGAAACGGCCGCAGATCTGGTGTTTGAACTCTTTTCTTCAGAGGATAAGTGAACATGCATGAATGTAATGTAATTAACTAATGACAATGTAATTTTCTAGATAATGCAACACACAAATAATGTACAAGCGTTGTACTCATTTGTAACACAGACGCAAACAAAATATTACAGTCATTTAATAGTTATTTGCACTGTGAAAGGGGTTGGATTATATGCCAAACATGTTGCTCTAAGTTTCTTAGCCAGGAGCATTATATAATATGTTTCATTAGCAAATGAAGAGCCCCTAGACAGTTGTCTACTTCCGCTCTGTTCAACTTTGTATATAAGGGCGACAAAAAAGAATATTATGCAGGAGTAGTGGATTGCCTAACAAGAAACTTATTGTTAAAGATTTACCTAAGTATTGGTAATCATAAAACAATAGCATCTCTTATTACTCTGCAGCTCTGTTTTCCAACAGAGACAGACAGTATAAGTCGCTCTACTGAAATCTAACACTAAGTATTCTGGTGTAATTTATTGCGTACGTAGGTACACGCAATATTCAGCAAAAGTTACTTACTTAAATTGTATCAGAATGCAAAATTAATTGTACTTTCGTATGCAATCTTGTAAGACAGATTATACATAAGAAGTCTTAATTAAGTAGGTATTTATTTAGGCAGACCCGTTTGATTTGCCGCCCCATAAATTAATGGTAAAAGAACAAAATAATAGAAGTACCTACTTAATGGCAGGCTGCCGCCCCGAGCCATGCTCTCTATGGCTCTAGGTTATTATTTATATTAATATACTGCTTATATGATCATTATTCTGGTAGGGATTAGTAAGTAATTTATTAAGTACATTTATTTCGTCTTAGATGTCATATCGGTCACTGGACTGGTCACCTTGTAAGCAACAACTTGAGACGCATATTCAAGGGCGTGATGCATACCTAGAGTGTCAAGCGTTGCTCTTCGACACGACACGAATCGAGCGAAGGCTTCTCTAAGATTTTATAAGATCAAAAACACATACTACTTCTTTTTGAAATGTTTTCTTAACCAGATCTACCAGGGAGGAGGCGTAAGGAGACCAAAACAGAAATAAAATGAAGAAATAAATCCCTCCCCGAAAATAAATTCTGGATACACACATGGTATCTCATATTTATTTATTTTTTAATAGTACTTATTTTTCTATGTGCAATCTGTGTGTATGTCCGTATATGAGCTAAATCTTCAAAATTGCGCAACGGTTTTTAATGCGGTTTTTTTAATATGAAGAATGGTTTGGTTTCAGCAAAGTTTATATAAATCTGTGATGGTTTGGTTTCTAAATTCAACTCATACGAAGTCGCGGTCAACTACTGGTTGGTGTCCGATACTGTCAGCTGCGGCGGAACGACCTTCAATCAACAGCTTTATGATTGCGTTACTATAACAGGCTATTATGTAGGTAAGTAGATACCTGTATAACAAACTGACCAAGTGACTTTAATGAATATTAATAATGTTTAATTCTTAAAACATAAGATAAGTGATCTCGGACAAACATATTTACGGTAGGTATTACTTCTATTAATATTATGAAGACCACAGATATCCAGTTGTGTGAAGTTATCTAAATTTAAGAGAATTTTGACCATGACTATTTAGATTGTTATCATTATCTGAAATTGGGGATATCCTATAAATAATATCAGTGCAATAATCTAAGTAGGTATATTTGAAATATTCGTCACGTCTCAAGGCAGTAGTTGAGTACATATCTGTAAATTCTGTCCATTGTTTCAACCTAATTGACTACTTGTATATCGTATAGAGAAGGCAAATGAACTCTATCGTTATCTACTCGTTATCAATTGATAAAATATATTTTTATTTTCTCTATAATACGTTTCTAAATAGGTATGTCGAACTCATCTCTCTCTCCAACCCCTTAACGTTCTACTGTTAGGTACAGTACAATCCTTCACTTTGGGAGAAATTTTGGTCAAGGTACTATGCCGCATTAACTTTGATTTTTAACCAGTTAGGTAGTATTCTTTTTATTTATTTAAAACTCTTATAATTTTATAGAATTTACAAGTGTAACCCCAACGTTTTGGATAATTTTCAACCACTTTGTTCACGAGTAGAGCCGTGTTGCAAGGTGTACTGAGGCGAGTCACGCAAGTGAAATCGAACATATTTTCATTGCTTGCGATCAGTTTTATTTTAAACATCACTATATCGACTGATAAGCGGGGTTTTCATTTATAATCAGACATAGAAAATCGCGTTACGAAGATTATGAAATGACGTGTCTACAAAAAATTGTATATATATAATATACATACCATGATACCACTCATACCTAAGTATATCTTTTAATTTCCTGCGAATTAAAATACGCGTTGTAGACAAATAATTATTTTGGATCTTTGCAAAAGATGCCATGGATCGGACAGATTCAAGACCTTTTCTTAAGATCTGAAGTTGGTATCAGTGTTCTTCTCAATAAGAGAAGAAAACCAGTCAAGTACGAACTGGACTCGCCACGTATTGCTGTTTTCATAATATGTTCCACCGCAAAAACCAAGAAAAGTGCACGAGAGTAGGAGAATAATGCTGATAGAGTCTGTGCGAAAAGAGAACCGCGTCGTAACATTTGAGGGCGCTGCTGTCTTTATTTAGCGTATTTGTTATGTTGTCAACAACGTGGCTTCATTATCTATACTTATAATAAATCTGTAGAGAGGTCAATTCTGTACATGAAATATATTTTCAAAATAACTATCAGGGGGTGATTAGTGATCGATACTGATGCCAAAAATGCAATCAGTAAAATTTTTGTGTCTGTCTGTCCGTCTGTATGTTCCTTATAGAAACAAAAACTACTCGACGGATTTTAACGAAACTTGGTACAATTATTCTTCATACTCCTGGGCAGGTTATAGTATACTTTTCATCACGCTACAATCAATAGCAGCAGAGTAGTGAAGGGAAATGTTGGGAAAACGGGAGAAGTTACTCCATTTTTTAAGCTTCCGTCGCGTGTGCAGCCTTAATGGTTAAAGTTACATAGAAATCTACATGATTTACGAAAATATTCTACATAAAATTGTCTAAAAAATATCCCGCAACAGCATATATCTATATTTTATGGTTGACTCACAATAACACGTGTAACTCTTGATAGCTTAGCTGTTCGGAGCATTCTGATTATATTTGTTTACTTTTACGTTTATAATACTCTCACTCATCCCTAATTTGAAAAAGTTAACATTATTACCTATTCAATAAAAAAAGAATCATAGAAATCGGTATAGAAACACCAAACTTTTACATGAAATAAGCCATCGCGCCGTCGCACGTGAAAATTTGCTAAATTCTACGCGGACGGAGTCGCAGGCAACAGCTAGTAATAAATAATAATAATATAATAAATATTCATGGACATTTCACACAGCGTCCTCTGGTCCCAAGCTAAGCTTTATTATTATATAAGCTTTATTTTTATTATAGTACATCATGATACTTTGAGACTATATTAAGAAAATAATGTTTTTAAATTTTGTGCTAGGGTGCTTATTTAACAGGTTTTCGAAACAAATCATAATGTTAGTTCCATTTTACGCCACGACTATTCTCTTTTCGCACAGACTCTAATGAGTATTTGTTGTTATAGCATCAACAGATATACATAAACTGTGCAGTTTACAGGTGCTCAAGTCCACTATTTTGGAACAATTGTCATACCGGCACAATACCGGCACGATACCGTTGCAATTGAAGTCAAATATCCGTAGTCTGCTATATGCCGTCATAACGGTCTTTCAATGGTAATAGAATTGTCGATCTCTTTTATCTATGCATTGAATTTTCGGTCTCTTTTATCTATGGATTGTGTTAGAATGGTATGTATGTATTGCCGTTTTTAAAAAATGCGTTAGTTGAAGTGATTTTCGAAAAACTACTAATAAATTTAAACATTAATTAAACATTAATCATGCTAGACTTCGTTTAAATATATTTGTACATACTATTTATTAGTATAAAAAGCAATGTGAAGTTTAGGAGATTAGTAAATTGCAATAAATTACAAAGAACAATTTCTAATATTTCTATCTATCTATTTTTTATTTATGGCAATCTGTCGACACAGGAAAATTTAAAAATATTACTGTCAAATTCAAAATAGCAGACTACCGAAACATTTCAGTCATTGAATTGCAATTGTGAAGCAGTTGTGTACGAGACTAGCAATTTATGTCACTTTGACAATTGTAAGACAATGATGAAGTCGTTATGACGACACATTATTAGTAGACTACCAAAAACTTTACTATTGCACCATAATGGTACAATAATGGTACAGTTGTGACACCGTTGAAATACCCGACTCAGGGCCCTGTTCTCTAGCTATCATTGTTCATAAGATACAGCCTGGTGACCGGACGGACAGACTCACTGATAAGTTTCCGGTAATAATCCAGTTTCAGGTAGGGAATACTAAAATGAGTATTTTTAATAAAACATTTGTAATACGTAAACACATGTATGTAAACTGAAACTCGACCATTGTTATGTTACGCTCTAAAAAGTATAAAATAAGAAAATATGGTGTTTCAAGGGCGTCGCAAACCGATGTATTATGTACTCTACTGTAGGGTTTTGTTCTTGTAAGTTCTTCTCCAGCCCATATACGGCCTACTGTTGGGCACGGGCCTCCTCCCCTTTGGGAGGGATTATAGCCTACTGTACCGCGCTGACCAGGCGTGTTGACACATGGTTTGTTTTCGAGTTTTCCTTCTCTCCTCGTCTCTCACAGAGGATGTTAACTGCTTTAAATATCCCTTAGCTGGCTCTTACACCACTCTGGAAAGGAAAGGGGCGGTGACACTTCTATTCTTAATCCGTCACCACAGGGACAGGATACTAGCCTGCGTAAAAGAAACAGATTAAATTTTACAAAATTTATCTTTATTGTTCATATAAATTAATTATAACAAAATGTTGATGTTTAACCAATTGAGTAAGAGATCACTGTTAATATTATACACTGCAGGAAATTTTTTGACTGGCAACACCTAATAAAAATTTTAATTTGGAATAGCCCTTTTTTCAATTGCGGCATTGCACCTAAAATTTATCAAAAAATTAAAGCGCTATAAGCGTTTTTTGACGATAATATCGAGTCAATCAAGCGCGAATCTCATTAGAAGTGTTTGAAATCTTCCTAATTTTTGTAACTATTTATTATCTGGTTATTCGATAAGATTTTGGCAGCGACCTACCTCTACTATCAACCTAGTAGAGCCACGGACCTACGGATAGTGCCGAGTATTCTCGTAACTTGAGTCAGCGTTCATCTAAGCTCTGTTATAGCATTGCAGATACGTTTTCTACGTGTTATTTACGCTTTATACCATGAATTATATTAAAGTTTGTTCTAGAGGTGTGATTTCAATGATAAATACAATAATTTTATTCCAGAATACAATATTAACAAGGAGCTAATTAACTAATAACTACTTAAAATTAATGGGACTTTTTGGGTTTGGATAGTTTCTCGTATTTGCTCTTGGAAGAGAACCAGAGGCCAAATGGGATTGCTAAGGAAGGTAGTGTCATTACAGCGAATGCAGCCCAATCTAAGATATGGGAGGAGAATTTGCGGTCGAAATCTTTGAAGGCAACAATAGCGCCTTCTCCAGGAGAACTGCTGATTGAGTGTTGTACCTGAAAATTAATTAATACATTGGTTATTACACAAAATAATTAAAAACAAAACGATACAATAATTGTTGGGTTTATTTAGTAATAGATTAAGCATATTATTATGCTTGTTACAACACTATTTACTCTAATAAGTGTCAACAAAAATAAAAGCAGATGTGAGAGATGAAAAAGTCATACCAAAATCTTCTTTTTTACGAAATTAAATATATGTAAAGAGTGATTTAGTGATTAATGTAGGTTCATTAACCATTGGGGGATTTATAAACCTCAGACTACCAACTCAGTATTGGCATAGTTCATATTTTTTAAACTCTTATTTCGAAAACCAGATACCAGAACCAAAATAGAGTTTTTGATCATGATCCACTAGTTTTTTTTCGGAAAATTTGCTATATTAACCATTATTTTTCTAAAAAAGCAAATGATTTCTATTTGCCCTTGTAATAAAGGACTTAGATTGTTAAGAGGATACCAAAATAGCTTCGTGCGTTTTTCTACCTACGACGTTTTCATTTTTTCTTTAGATTGAATGGCTAGAGCTCTAATTTTTAAGTATATGTTCTTTCAATATATAATCTAGGATCGCATAAACTCAGAAACGCGATTGAAAAAGTTTTCTCGATAGAAAATCTTAGCGAAACAACCTCTCTCATTTTTTATTTTTTTCATTTGTCGGTCTATTATCGCGTATTAACTAATGAAATAACTTTAAAAACATAAGTAACTATTATATATAGAAACACGTAAACCGGAATTAAAATATATTTAGTAGATTTTGAGTAAACAAAAAAAATATCCCTAATTCTTCATTTTCTATACCTAATAGCTGTGTTAATAGGTACATGTCGACGATAATATTGATGTAGGCCCTTAAGGCGTTCTTAGGGATATACTACTCTGGGGTGGAGTTGAAATTGGTCTATTATATCAACATGGCAACTTTGAAAAGTAGTGGTTCATGTAATGGACTGCCGTTCACAAGGTCGCGGGTTCGATTCCCGCTTGGGCCAATCATTTGTGTGATATTCATAAATGTCATACAAATGTTTGTACTACGTCTGGGTGTTTTCTATGTATTATAAGTATGTATTTACAAAAGAAAAGTAGTTTATGTATTGTATCCGTATTCCGGTACCCATAACACAAGCATAATAAGCTTATCTTGGGACCAGAGGACGTTGTGTGAAATGTCCATGAATATTTATTTATTTATGTATTGCAATCTGTCTTCAGTCTATCAGGAAAAGGCAACACAAAGATTGCGTACAACGATGACATCACAACATTTAAAATAATATCTTTAAGTATTTTTTTAAAATTCTATATAGCGAATATTTCAATAATATTGAAATTAGTTGCTTCAAATAGTATATATTTTCTAAGAAAATATAAAAACAGCAGGTCAAAATTTATGAACAATGCCAATTATGGGGGGATATTTTTATTACAAAACAAAGTCTTAATTTCTGTATATCCCCATTAATAATCTTTTAAAATATGCAATGGATTTGAGCACATATGCGTGATGCGTTTTTTAGTAGATAGGAGTGGGCGCAAGTAGTTTTTTTTATACATTTTGTTAGGGTTTGGGTTTTAAATTTCACTTGTACAACATTATGGGACACAGCTAGTATACCTATATGACCATACATATGTACGAACTAACATTTATTTTTTATAATTTGTTAACATATGTTTTATAAATTCACATACTAAGTATACATAGTAAGATACTGGCAACAGCTTAGTTACTTATAATAATAAGATAATCTATTAAAGCCTTTTATTCTAATGAAGTCAGAAAATAACATGGGTATTCAAATATTGTACTTTTAATTCTTATTTTTTCAACACATAAGCATTAATTTGAAGAAGTTTTCATGTACAACATGTAGGTATTTCCTCAATTAAGGAAAATATATTACAATACAAATTTACATGGTAAAATATGTACATACATGGCTTATCAAGTTAGTAAAACATTAAAGTATATATAATACTGATATTGCAATGAAGTTTATACAACTAATTGTACATAAAAGTGAATGCCAGTTTAAAAAATTATAATTTTTAACCAATCAACTTTGAATAATCAGTTATTTACTTTTTGAATTCAATATCAATTAAAAAAAAATGAATGAAAAAAATGAAAACATCTTTATTTCGTCTCAAAACACTACAATAAAATAAGTATCTAGGACCACCCCAGTAAGTTATTAATAATACTTGTGTTGGGGTCGCCCTGCACTTCCCTTAAAATTACGTTTACATATATTGAGACTAAAATTTTACAAGACTCTACAATTAAAATTATTTTTTAGGTTAATACAAGTAAATATGGTATGTTAGTGTGCATGTGTGTGTGTGTCAATGAGCTGCATGCAGTAAGTTTAGGTTATCAATGCTATGATATGGATATACTCGGCCAAAAGTCATTAAACAGATCCTGAGGTGACATGATAAATTTAGTTATTGATGTTTACTCTTATGTGGGAGATAGCAGAGATTAATATTGAAATTTTAACAAACATCAAATTAACTGTATCTATGTATGATGTTTTCTAGATTTTACAATGTTTAAAAGTGGATACTGTAATTTATTGAACATACTTAAGCTGACCTTATGTTGGTACAAATATATGAAAACACATTTCAAATTCTGACTTAAATAGATAGCAGAATATATACTAATGAACTTCCAATAAGAAATAAAACATTAACGGTCTTATTCATAATGACTTATTGGAGGTTTATACGGAAATTTTATCGGAGAGATAATGAAAGTTTTAGCGTAAAAAGACCATTCTGAAAAACAAGTATTGAAAAATTTCGCGAACCTATTTCAGCGAACTTTTAAAACTCTGATAAGTCACTATGAATAAGACTGTTAATGTTTTATTTCTTATTGGAATTTCATTAGTACATATTCTGCTATCTATTTAAGTCAGAATTTGAAATGTGTTTTAATATATTTGTACCAACATAAGGTCAGCTTAAGTATGTTAGTATATTCCTTTACTAATTCTAACAGTTTATAACAAAATCTGGTTTGTTATAAAATTTCTAGTATGCCTAGTTTATATGGAACAAAGTTAAGTGAAAGTAAACTCACCTCAGGCGCATCCTCACTAGCTTTGTACGTAACTTCAGCAGATGAGAAGTTGAAGTAACCATATCTGTTAGAACGTACAGTCACGACGTGAGACACATTAGTTTGAGGAGGTATCCTGTCAATTTGTGCAGAGAGCTGTCCACCAACTACAGTAAATACTTCAGGATGGAAACCATTGTCTACAAGCTTTACGTCAACAGCTGGTGCACTTCCAACGTTGAATAATGTGTATTTCACTAAAATATCCATATTTTCTACCAAATATTTGTTGAGGACTTGTTTTGATACAAGTAATCTTGCAATCGCCGGCTCATCTTCAGCTGTTACCGCCGTGGCAATAATTAAAATAAGAGATAACAATTTTGCACTCATTGTGTCTGAAAATTGAGAATTTACAAACGATTATTTTCAAGCAATTATTTAGGTTACATCTGTAAATAGATAATGTTGAATGAAAGTTATTATTTTAGAGCTACTGTTAGTTTGAGAATAATTGGAAACAAAGTAAACTTGATTTTACAACTTTAATTACTTAAACTTACCTTATTTAGTGCTTAAATTATCTAAACGAAATGAATTTTTTGGACAACGTAACACAGATGAAAGGCAAGCCACTTCCATTAAATGACAGATGATAGGACGTGGCTGACGTTTCACTCCACGCACTCAAAATCATTGCCAGCTGTAAATATTAATTACAATCCATTAAACACAAAAATAATGAATGTTTTGCGAATATGTATCTATAAGTTATACAAGAAACACAAGACAAGATTATTAGAAAAGTTGTCATATTCATATTATTACAATACGAAGCATGTAAAATCAATTATTTATCCATACACACTTTACAAGTGAAAATGTAAATTCAAACTTCAACAAATGTCTATTAAGTAAAGAAACTAAATTATGTACTTGCAGAAATGTAATAGACGTGTTCACTCATATAAATTAAGAAATGCGAATATTCACTATAATAATAATCATTCATCATGCGAGGATAACAAATAAATTATTCTGAATGGAAAGGAGTATTTAATTATATACTCTTCAAGGTTACGCCCTCTGTCCCTCTGTATGTTATGATTACTCTGTGATAATAAGGTGATAATTGACAAATAGGCATGCAATATCACCATTGACCACCACTTATAATGTCGATATAAAAATATCGATGCATTATCTTCTTCTAATATATAAAATTTTCATGTCACAATGTTAGTTACCGTACTCCTCCGAAACGGCTTTACCGATTTTTACCAAATTTTATATGCGTATTCAGTAGGTCTGAGGATCGGCTACTATCTATTTTTCAAACACCTCCACCCCTCCCTGACATTTGTATGGTAAAACAACGTTTGCCGGGTCAGCTAGTTAATCTAATATATAAAATTCACGTGTCACAGTGTTAGTTACCGTACTCCTCCAAAACGGCTAAACCGATCTTTATGAAATTTTACATACATATTCAGTAGGTATGACAATCGGCTAACATCTATTTTTGAAACCTTTTTTTTTACTATGGCAAAACAACGTTTGCCGGGTCAGCTAGTTAATATACATATATAAAAATATTAATAAATATTTGTGGACATTTAACACAACGTCTTCTGGTCCCAAGTAAAGCTTATTATGCTTGTGTTATGGGTACCAGAATACAGATAGACTACTTAAACTACTTTTCTTTTGTAAATATCTACTTATAGCACATAGTAAACACCCAGACATATATTAGTTATTTGTGACGCCCTGAAAACGAATAGGTAAGCTCAAAAACTACTAGACGGTTTTCAATAATTCTTTCACCATTAGAATGCCATGTTTTAAAACATTGATTAGAATTGCGATAATCCTAAGCTCCTTTATTTTGCCATAACCACATATTTATTTTGGTCAAGAGCCATACTCGATGCGCCTTAAGTATAACAGGAGTAGTTATACACGCCTTTTTTCTTGTTAGTCTATAATTGTTATTAATTTATTATATATACGGATTTATACGATATTCCGTATTCTGGTACCCATAACACAAGCATATAAGCTTGGCTTGGGACCAGAGGACGTTGTGTGAAATGTCCGTGAATATTTATTTATTTATTATATACATGCGAGGGATACGTGTTTTTTTTATGTATTACATCACAAGGGTCACACACCTATGTATTTGTCAAATATAGAAAGAAATGAATGTCTAATATGAATCACAATTTTTGCACTATGACTTTGAACATTGACTTTTTGCTCTGTTTCACACAAAGGCGAGATCCCTAACAATGGTGAAATGCTAACTTTTGTTCTTTATCACATATTATGTCAGGTATTTAACTAGGACCAATTTAATTAATTTAGAGAAATAAAGTTTCCATATGGTTTCGTTTGTATATTCAAGAACAATATAATATAACGATTATTAAAAAAAAGTATGTTCCACGCTTCTCATCTATTTTTAATATCGATATAGGCATCTTTTTCGTTTGCAACTCTAGACAATAGCAGCTGTCAAAGATACGTGTTTTGTTTTTTCGATGGTTTTCACGGTAATTTCAAGTAATTTGTTTCTTCTAAGTTTTTTGATGGTTTGGCGATTCTTATCCATAATGAGGAGTTTTTAAAGAAAACTCTTGCACATACTTGTGTATTTTAATATTTATGTTACTAGCCTAGTAAAGTAATATTTAGAATAGTAGTTTTAAAAACTATGACAGAGAAAGAAGATGCTACTAATAATCAACCCGAAAAAGAGCCATTAGACGACGAAGCCTTAGAAAAGTAAGTAGTTTTCTTCATTTGAATGTAAAGAATATGAAAAAAATATATAATGCATTTTTATGAAAGAACTTTCGTATCCAAGCTGCGCTTTATCGATTTAGTTTCCTATAGCTATCTATAATCAGCTGCCAGGCTACGTACCTACATTTCCGACGTCTTTTTTCTGTTTTATTCGCTAAAATTCGCTAATTTCTTAAAAATAATTATTGCGATGTTTTGATACCTGATTATATTATTATTGTAAATTATTTACATAAGTTTTGTGACACAATTTTATAGATATTATAAGGCAGTCATTATTCTTTTTGTAGTCTTTTGTGCAATTAATTGTAGCGATAGTTATATTTGTCCAATTGATTAAAATCATCATGTCATAATTGAAAGAAGATGTTATAAAAATTTATTTACATCCTTTTAGATTAGCTGTAGAGGAACTGTTGCGTGAAGCAGTACAAGGCGCCGCTAGAGCCGAAATAGTTGGTCCCTCGGGTTGGATCAAAGCTCCACATCAAAAAACTAATAAGCGTTTTTTAGTTAATACTTTAAGAAATGCTGTAACTTCTAATAAATACCATTCAAGACATCACAGACATTCACACAAATCACCAAACCGTGACCGGTATCCCGAACCTTCTATTAAAAAAGATAAATCTAAAAGAAAAAATTAAAATGGAGCAGTATGATGTAGACATTGTTTTAAGTGAAATATTTGGCAGCAATGAAACAAACTGGAAACCTACTGACAAGATTCCTCTCATAACCAAAGAAATAGAACAATTAAAACTTGATCTGAAATCCTACTTGAACACTACTGACTATGACATACCAGCTATTCTAGAAGAAAGCACACAGCTATGTAAAGAAAGTAAGATGTTAATACAAGATATGCAAACATGCAAGCAAGAAATAGAAGAAGAAACAATGGCAGAAATACTAAGATCCATAGAGAATCGCGACCAGCTAACCAAAGAGTTGGAACAAGTTAATTTTGCCATAAATATAGTTTATGATGTGGTCCAATGTGGGAAGTTTGTTAAGGAATTTGAAAATGGAAGAGAGGCACAAAGTTACTCACGGGCTGTGGAATCTGTTTATGATCTTTTACAATACATAGAGATGCCTGCAGAAGGTTTTAGAGACTTGGATGTTTATGCTAATACGAAACAAACAGCACAATTGATTTGGGATAGCTTGCTTCATGATTTGTACAAAGAATGGACACTTTTGTTATGCTGGAACACTAAGACCACTCCACGTAGATCAATTATATCTATGACTGTATGCTTTGAAGATACAATACCAGTAGTTGATGTCTTAAATGCACTTGATAAAAGTAAAAAATTGGCTGAAAAAGTATCAGAGTTTGCACAGTTTCTATTAAAAGATGTGTTTATACCAATGATTCATAATGACAGCTCTATATATGCTGAAAATAATGATATTATTACGGTAACATTACTATATAAGCAGAATCATAAGCCTCAATATGACACTGTTATAGAAAATCTAAGGTTACTCTTTAGTTTTTTCAACGATAAGCTTAATGTTGAATTCAAAAGAGATACAAGTATAATGCGTATGATTGCTAAAGAGATTAGTACTGAATTCAGTGCTATATTAGAAAAAGATTGTTTAATTGATACGGTACCAAATAATATTAATGATTTACTATCTTACCATAGAACAACCTCACGAATTGAAGGATTCCAGAGTTATCTAGTCAGTGTCAATTTCTTTACGGAGAAATTTTCCATTTTGCAATATGTGAACAATATTGATATTTTATTCTCTAATAAATCCAGCCAATATTTTTTGGAGACGGCAAGGACCATAATGTTGAAGGATTTGAGTGTGACTATGTCTATTGGGGTTGAAAGTGTACCAGAAAGTAAGGAATTGACGAAGAATTTGGATAGTGATCCGGAAGCTTTTGATATCCTTGATAAGACCATTCCAAAGAGTTTGTTTTACTTTCCAAGGTGTATGATATCGAAAACCGCGCAGGAATTATTGGATCTCGTTTATGTTATTATGGAACAGGCAGTGCAGTGTTCAGATGTAGTGTGCAAGAAGCTGTATAACACTACAAGGTTGGTGTTTGAGTTATATGATGCTATTGTTCCATATCATCATGAGAGTTATTTACTGACTATTCCTCAGTACGTTGGTGAGTATTATAACATTTTTATTTGATGATCCCGTTCTCAGAGACTTTGCTTAGCAGAATTTTTTGTACATACTATATTTCTTAAATGGCTTGGTGTATAAAAGTTTCTATAGTTTAATCATTTATTAATGACATTGACACTTTATTTATTTTACAATTTATAGATTTATAAGTGGTATAAATGTCGAAAGTGAAACATTGTAAAAAAATTGGTTAGTAAGCATGATAGCTTAGTTGGTCACAATGTTATAATGGTATTCTCAACTTGTGGGTAGAATTCATATTTAACACTTAATTCATTTTTTGACTGCTATAATGTATGTATGACTTTTAAAATGTTCTTACAGCATTATTCCACAACAATTGTATGTACCTAGCACATAATCTGCAAACCTTTGGTGATAAATGGCTCACATTGATGGATGACAGGGATTCACAGTACCCTGTCAGTTTTGTTGATCTGGTGCAGAAGCTAAGAGACCTTGGTTGTAAGCATCTCACTATACACATGCAACAGCAGAGGAAACATATTCTTGATAGCATTCGCTCCTCAGGTTAGTTTTCAGATTTTAAACTTGTTTTAAATATTCAACGTAGGAATACTGCTTTTGGTTTAATATGTTGTTCTTTTTGTCAAATATACTCTCAGGTCGATGAAGTGACGGCAGACTATTCACAATCACTATGAACATAACTCGATAAAGTCTATTGCCAAAAACAATAAAGTTAACAAGAAATCTGCATGCATGCAAAATCCCGAAAATTTCTTTCAAGATTTGGTAAATTTTTAAAAATTCGATACAAGTAACGAGGGGAGATCTTGCGAGTTAGGGATCACACGCGATTTATACTACATATAATGTGTGTTAATCAATAAATACAAGCAGTTGCCCGCAACTTTGTACTAAATTTAATTACTAAATTCCACTAGGGAATTTAGAAACAAAATCATAACAAATTATATAAAAATGCCAGACCCTTGAACCCCTCTATCTATTAAAAAATACCGCATCAAAATCAATGATTTATTAAAACACTAGATACGCAGTATGACGCGCCTTCGTGCGGGTATGGATGGGTTGTCCCGCGGCAAGGACGACTTTAGTTGTAGTAGGGGAGCCCAAGAGGGGATTTCGGGATTTACTAAAGCGCGTCAGATTAATATACAGGAGGATACCTTGTACCCGGTAAAGTACCTCAACCAAACTCGAGCCTCCTATATAAGGCCGCCCGTGAAGGATACAGGATCAGATTAGTAAAAAAAATTTGACCATCAGAAATTCTTGAGCAGGTCAGATTAAGGTAAGGTGAGTTAATTATATCCTAAAAAGCGTATATTCCACTAATCTGACAATTTGAGCGTGACGTAAAGAAAGAAGAGGGCAGCAAAGTTGTAAAAAAAAACCTCATCTCGATATTCTCGAGCGTAGCAAATTTTTTTTTTATTTTGAAGGAAATAATTCAAGGATAACGAAAAATATATAATCTGACGATTTCAGCAAGCCGAAATAATAAAAATTCGTCGATAAAGTTAAATACGTGCAGCTGCGTGATGCCTATATTTCTTTCGCCGCGTTTCTATTCCTCTCTCACTCTTTCTCTATCTATTACTCCACTGATGAAGATGATAATTAATTTATCAATTAATTATAAAATTTTTAAAACATTTCCTTTAAATTATTTTTTTTATAATTACAAGTATTTTACTTAAAAAGCATAAACTTATTTATTTGCATGCTATTTCCTGAGCTTTTCAATTAATTGGATTCAATTATTTAAAATTTTTTTTTAAATAAAACTACTTTTTACGGATTTAGACGCGTATATTTGTTTTAAATTTTAGCCCGACGTTTCGGAGACTTTGCAGTCACCATGGTCACGGGTGAGACCTCACCCGTGTTGTCTCACCCGTGACCATGGTGACTGCAGTCTGCACTGCAGCAAGTGTTATAAATTTTTTTTTTGTCAGATCACGCGAATCCCTCTAGATAATCGTCAGATTATGAGACGGCACGTTTAGAACATAAAGATGAACCATAAATATCTTAATCTGACGCGCTTGAGTATTTCAAAATGGCGAATTTTTTTGCATATTATAAAAATGGCCGTGAGTTTGCGTCACATCGAAATCGTCAGATTAGTGAATGGAAGCATTTTTTTGGTGTACTTAACACTCCCTTAGAAAATCTGACGCGCCCGATATTTTTTTTAATATTTTTTTTTTTCATTTTCAACCCGCATCCTGCAAACGATCAGATTAACATACGTACATTATTAAAAATACGTACGGCATTGATGCTATCAATATCTGACGCGCTCGAGAATGTCCATGCCACAGTATTTTTTTACATATTCAAAATTTATAGCCGCTTTCCCCACCGATAAAAGGGAAAAATCACATAACATTTTTTTCTTCTTATCATCTAAGCTTTGCAACTCAATAGATCTCTATGACGCTCTAGTAAATCCCCATTTAGCATCGTGGGCTCCCCTACCATTGGCGGCTGGCTGTCAGTGAACGCGAACGTAACGCAAACATTCAAAATCTATCACTTTTCAAGGTGCTAGCGGGGTCAAACTGGGGCATTCATCCTAAATTTCTGCGGAAATTATATATCGCTATTGTGCGAAGTCGGTTAGACTATGGGAGCTTTCTTTACGATACGAGTGTAAAAAGTCATCTATACAAACTCGAGAAAGTACAAAACCAATGTATGCGTGTCATAGGAGGTTTTATAAAGTCCACCCCTATTCATGTTATGCAGAACGAGCTCTGTCTGCCACCTCTGTACCGTCGTCGATACTATCTTGCTGGGAAATTTTGGCTCAAATGTAGTGCATTACGTAATAATGAGAATACTGAACTGATTAAAAAACTCTCCAAACAATGTTCACGATTGAGTTTTTGGAGTCGCAGGAAAAAACCCCTGCTAGTTAACATAGAGGAATTACTAAAATCAACACGCATACACTGTTCAAGTAAATTAGAAATGTTTAGCTTAGATACTTGGGTTCAGAACATAAATTTAGATAATGTAATAATTGATAGAATAGATGGAGTGTCAGGGTCTAAAAGGGAATTGGGTTTCACATATTTAAATCACAATAGCATTAAACTTATTACTGATAGGTTTGGTGACTACTACAAGATATACACTGATGGTGCTAAGTCGGATATAGGTATAGGAGCTGCTGTCTTTGACCCTCAGAGGGGTGTAAGGATGAAATTCAAAATTTCAACTAATATTTCTATTATGTTTGTTGAGTTATTTGCTATAGCAAAGGCCCTCTCTTACATGATGAATATTGGTTGTGACAAATTCGTCCTCCTTACCGATTCTCGTAGTGCTCTCCAGCATGTGGCTCGGTGCACCTCGAATATTCGAGGAGCTCCGATAGCTTACTCTATACTGGAGGCTATCCGACGACTGGAGTTATCAAATAAAAAAGTTGTGATCCAGTGGATTCCATCTCATGTGGGAATCAAAGGTAACGAAGAGGTCGACCGGTTAGCAAGTGAAGCCATAGTGAGTGATATAGACCCGCATATTATTGATCCATATTTTACAGACATACTACCAACATTAAAAAATATAGTTTTTGACCTTTGGACGGAATATTATAACAACGTATCTCTATTAAAAGGAGTCTGGTATAAGACTTTCCAATCGGTTCCTTTTCGCTACCCATGGTTTGAATCTCGCAACTTAGACAGAGACACTCTTGTTACAGCGTTTAGAATTCGCTCCGGTCATATTCCACTGAACAAGTTTGCATTCTTAATGAAAAAAGTGGCGTCTCCTAATTGTTCAGAATGTGGTCAAATTGAGGATGTTTACCATGTTCTAGTGGAGTGTGAACGGAACGAATCTGTGAGGAGACTTATATTCAATAAAATCAAAGATGCAGGACACAATGTAGGACTATGTAACAGTATGTTAGAGTCTGTCAAGCGAGTCGAGTCCACAACCCTTTTACTGATTTCTTTTATTGGCAATACTATGATCTGTCAAACAGATTGTCACAAATTCTGTTGAAACCTCGTAATAATCCGGTTTTTATTGAGTTTTTTAATGTTATAATGCCGAAACCTATTAAAAGTAGTGTCAGGAGCTTGTTGTTTACAATGATTAATAAATATAATCGTGTACAGAGTGAATCTGACGACGTGTTATCGCAAAAACGACGACTTTTGGATGAAATCGTTTCAACATCAGGTAGGTTGGCAACAACGTGTTGATACTTTTAGCATAATTGTCTAACTTTTTTTATTTTACTGTGATGTGATCACGATTTCCGTTTTGGTTTAGATCCAGACGTCGTGTTCATGACCTTGAAACTTACTGGGGCATCTTTAAGTGAAAACTACTATAAAGATTGTTGTCATTTTTTTCAGCCACCTTGGATGATGAATTAATAAAAAGCACAATTCATGATTTAGTTAAGCAAGTCATAGCCATAGAAGACAATAAAAAAATGAAATCTGAAACAGACTATCTGACAAAAATTGCTGCTATGACAGGTTAGTACACATTTATTGGTTTACCCTGCATTTTCTACATATTATTATGTTATCATAAAATTTGTGCGTTTGATACTGAACTGACATATTAAATTTTCAGATTTAAGTGTGAAAACACTGCGGAGAATTAAAAAAGAAGGTGCTATTAACCAAGGTGAGTGGAACACACCAGGGAAAAAGCGTCCACGACAGCCAACTGTAGCCAACCTGGATAGTTTTGATTTATCAGCCATACGCAATAAAATTAATGAATTTTACTGTGTGAAAAGGCAAGTTCCAACTCTACGAAGTTTGCTTGCAGATTTAAGAGAGTCTATTGGATTTACTGGATGTCATGAAACATTGAGACAATTATTACTCAAAAATGGATTTGAATTCAAAAAAAATAAAAATGAGAGATCTCTTCTTCTTGAAAAGTATGAACTAGCTGCATGGCGACATAGGTATCTCAGAGCTATTGATGAAAAGCGGAAACAAGGAAAATTAATAGTTTACCTCGATGAAACCTATGTCCACCAAAATTATAAAGTTAAAAAATCATGGCAAGGGCCATCAACAAGCGGTGTAATTGATAAAATATCATCAGGCAAACGACATATTGTTGTTCATGCTGGATCCGAAAAAGGTTTTGTCCCCAATGCTTTATTAGTATTCAGTACTAAATCAAAAATGGCAGATTATCATGATGATATGAACAGAAATAATTTTATGAAATGGTTATGTGACAAATTAATACCTAATTTAAGTCAGCCCAGTGTCATTGTTATGGACAACGCTAGCTACCATGTAACACAAATAAATAAGCCACCATCTATGAATGATTTAAAGGCTGACATTCAGAAATGGCTAACTGAAAATGGAATCCATTATGAAGAATTTTTCACAAAGGCTGAGCTTATGTGCCTTGTGAATGAAAATAAAACAACTCCAATATATGAAGCTGAAGAATGTTTGAAACAACATGGCCATGAAGTTTTGAAACTTCCACCATATCATTGTGACCTGAACGCTATTGAACTCATATGGAGTTTGGCTAAAAGAAAAATAGCCAGCAAAAATTTAGGGATTCCAGGTAATGAAATGGAGAACCTTATAAAAGAATGTTTTAATAGTGTCACAGCCAATGATTGGAAAAAATGCAGCGATCACACTATTAGTGTCGAAAACAAATATAAAGTAAGAGACAGGATATCCGAAACTGAGTTGGAACCTTTCATCATTTCTGTGCGTAATGATGATACTGACAGTGATTTCTCATATGAAGGCATTGAATTTCTTGATTCTGATTTTAGTTCTGATTGTGACAAATAAATACTTACATTGAAATCCTTTTTTTTAATTTATTTCAAATATGTTTTTTTTTTATTAAAAATTCAAGTATCAATAAGTTTTTAGCGTGTTATATCAGTGTTGACACCTGAAAGATTTTTGAATTTGCCGCCTTTTTCATGGGACTAGACTCGCTTGACAGACTCTAGCTTCCCCTGATTGTAAGAATGCAAGAGAACTGTACAAATTATTTAAAATAGCAATTAAGGCTAGATTATAAGTTACATATATTGTGTAGTATTACGAGGACGACATGGTCGCTCCCTATTTTGTGAACCAAGTCCTCTATAAATAAATAAAGATTAAAAAAAAAAAAAAACCAATTAATATTTTAATAAATATCGATTGATTAATAAATTCATTCGCCCATTCAATCACCTTGACGAAAATTTTCTGAGCTCTGGCAACATTCCCCATTTTCACTAATGACAATGTCTTGTCTCTTTTTGACTTGTATGATTTGACGGCTGTAGAAACGAGACAAGCGTAGCTTTCTTATGTCGTTTGTTGGGATTATGAAGAGCTTATGTATCAGTTGCAAAGCTAGTCTTCAAATCGTAAACTAGGAACGCTTTCTGTAAGATTGTTTGTTTGCTATTGCTTCTCTATCTATATACCTCAATGATCAAAACCTGTTGCATTGTTTAGATATAAACTCATATAGGTACAAAAATAACGACTATTATAATAAGTAAATATACTGTAATAAATATGAAATTGTTTCAGATTTGAACAGTGTCGGTATGAGGGATAGTCTAGGTGATAATGCAGAGAGTGCAGTCAGACAATGTCTTAGACAGTTACAGATATTGAGGAATGTATGGATTGGCGTTTTCCCTAACAATGTTTTCACAAGGTAACTAATATGTATGAACATATTATTGTTCAAGCATAAATCGCTTAGTGATCAAAAGAATTTGTTTTTTTGCTGTCGGGTCGATGTTGTGTGGAGGCATAGATCCAAGTATACTTGGATCTATGGTGGAGGTAATGCACACAAACACGTAATTCCATTGGTAGCAACGCTCGCATAACACAAAATCACCTTAAGCTCACTAAGAGATGACACTGTCAGTACAGAAGTAGGTATGAGCATTGCTTTCGTACCCTTTTTAGTTTTCCCTTACAGTGTCAACTCCTGTGGGATTAATGCTCTAAAGTTAGATGTAACCATGGTTAGTCATATAATGTTGTTACGTCTTTTTTTTAGGTTAATGGTAACTCTTGTTAATATGTTTCTGGATGAGCTGATTCACCGTGTATGCACCGTGGAGGATATATCTGTAGAAGTGGCGGTACAAATAACTGAGATGTATGCTAAAGTAGTACACAAAGTACCACAACTGTTTCAGGTTATTATTCACATTTATTAAAAAGCCCTGAATGTATTTCTTCTCAGTGAATACGCGCTAAAAACCATAAAAATTAAGCCGTTTCAGAGAAGAATGGTGACAATTATTTGTACATGACAATAATAAATAAATAAATATAACGGACATTTCACACAACGTCCTCTGGTCCCAAGCTAAGCTTATATGCTTGTAATTAATTAATTTAATAATTTAATTTCATTAATTGTAGTAATTAATTAATACTAATTTGTTTTTTATATTTTCAGTCTTCAAAGGATATAGAGAAATACGTGAAGTCTTGGTTCAAACTACAGGAATTAGTATTCATACTAGGTGGTTCTTTGAAAGATATCGAAAACCACTGGAATGATGGCAAAGGACCCCTCGCTGTTTATTTTAAAGTCGACGAATTGCGCAATGTTATAAAGGCACTGTTCCAAAATTCAAATATGCGCGCCAGTTTGTTGTCCAAAATAAAGTAATTTATTCGTGTTTGACGTCGTATATCTTACTCGTATAATAAATGGTGTTAATGGTCTGAAAGCTTTTTATTTATATAACCTGTTAGATGTTTTATTAATGCCTGCTAAGTAGTGATTCTGTGAAAGGCGTCGGCGATCGCCCATAGCTTCACGCCTAAGTTGGTCTCGAGCACGGATGTCATCTTAAACACATTTGTGAAATAGCTTACAGCATTATGCTTGTATGTATTATGTAACAACTTAAGACTATAGCCTAGCTACGATAGATATACAATTCACTAAAAAACGCTATTTGTGGTTGGTCACATTTTTAATATTGGTGTCCATGTCAATTTAATAAATAAATATTAGGTATTTTTTACTCTACTTGCAGCGATAATGAAGTAAGGGTTACCAATTAAATTTATGGTTAATGTATGGTTAATAACAATTTATTTTCAATTAACTTTTACGCAACGCACGAGTTAGTGAACAGAAGAACTCGTTATAGATAACTTTAGCTCGTTATACATCACTATCTGACCACAGACAAGTAAATTAATATTTTTTTGATGATTGTGGTGAAGTCGCAGTTAACCTAAAAAAACAAGAAATAGGAAATATTTTATTTTAATTTAAAAGAGTGGTGATAATGAATGCAATTACGTTATTATCAAGAAATAGAACTCCTTGTGTATTTTTAAGCCGTCACTATGCGACTACAAAGAAGAAAATTCCAGATCCTGATGAAGAAGAATCTCTTCCAAGTAAACAATAATGTTCTCTACCAATTTAATTTGTTTTTATTATTTAATTTGCCGTTTCTGAAAAGGGAATGAGCCAAGTAATCAGATTTGCAGGAATCCATAATACAGAAAAGCGAATGTAGTTTAAAATTAAATTGCAAAGAGTTCAAATATTAATTATTTTCCAGTATTTCAGTACCCTGTGAGTAAAAGTTCCGATAGACGCATGTATGTTTGGGGCCTGGCTGAGACAGGCGCTCTTGGTCTACACTTGCCGCGCGGCAAGAAAGGTAGAAAACAGTATAGAAACAATTTTACTTTATGTTGGCATCCTATGAGATCAAGTTTTGCTGAAAGGTTTGATGTAAGTTAAATATTACACTTTATTGGTTCTTCTTTAAGTAATTTTATTTAGACTATACATTTAAATAAGTTTTTATTTATTTCGTTAATTCTTAATAGTGCAGACGAACATTGTCTTTGCTTGAAAACGAAACGCATTTTCGGGGATTCCCGAAAATAATGCATATGTTTAGGCACTCGCTTTAGAACCGAGTAAGGGAATTACCGCGCGCTATTCACTTGTCAAAATTTTCTCTGTCAGTGTTTTTCTTTTTTTTAAAATCATAATTATAATATTTAAAAAACAATACATTAATAGAAAAATATTTACGTAAACTTAGGGGGATGAGGTAAGAGCTTTGCTTACTTTTGCTGCCAAGGGGAAGGGGGGCAAGGTGGGGTGGCTGGGTAATAACTGTAATAAATCTGCTTACGTAATACTTCAAGGGCCCCTATGTGCTAAATACTCTATTTTCCCCTTTTGAAGAAACTTAATTCTGCCTATGATTTACTATAATATCAGTCTATAAAGTCAGATGATTGATGTGAAATGTATATTTTCTAGGTGGTCCATGTAGCTGCAGGATATGGGTTTACAGTATCATCTATAAAAACAGACGGACAGCACAAAGTGTTTGGTATGGGAATTAATACTGATTCACAAATTGGTTACCATGCTCCTAGAATGGGACACCCCTTAGAATTACTGCTGAGTCCTGCACCTATTTACTTACCGTATAAGAGTTTGGAAACTAAGGTAAGGATACTATTTTATACGATACAGTTTTTGTAACATACTTTAAAAACAAAGTTAGTAATATTCCTAAGATTGTATAATTCACATGAAAAAAGCATTGGTTTCTATGGTGGTCTAGATAACAGGTCTGTCAGCTGGTCGTGCTCACACAGCGATTTTGACAGACAATGAGGGTGTGTTCACGCTTGGTAACAACGCATACGGTCAGTGTGGACGAAAAATCAATGCCAATGAGGAGTATAGAGGCAGTATGGTATCACACAATATTAAACGATTGGGCAAAGAGAAGATTAACAGTGTATGCTGTGGACAGGATCATACGTAAGTTCTATTAACTATTTCACTTAATTTCCTCTCTAGTTATATCTAGTTTTGGATTCTAATAGGAGCCAGCAAAAACAAAAATACAGTAGTTTTCAGTACACAAATGTGGTTACGTTTGACATGAACACATTGGTGTTGTGAGATAAATATTGGCTGTGTGCAGTTTTTCAAAACTTGTACTAACTCAAAATGTATTCCGGGGAATACGGGATTTATGATCACCCTATTTACTATCTACAAGTTTTTATACAAAAATGAATGCCATGATTATATTTCGCAATTATTCCGACATAATTACAAGTAGCGTCCATTGGTGCGCCTCATTCATATAAAGACACAATAGCAGCTAAAATCTAAACTCTGCAGCTTACCTTCTTCAGTTTGCAAGATTCTGTTTATAAAAGAATTGCTTGTGTTATGTATGATGGTACAAAAAAATTAAATTTTCAGCTTATTTGTGACAGAAGGAGGTAAAGTATACTCATGTGGTTGGGGCGCGGACGGTCAGACTGGACTAGGAACGTATGAGAATCAGGCCATACCGTTGTTAGTGAAGGGAGACATCACTACTGAGAATATTATTAAAGTGGCATCTACAGGGGACTGCGTATTGGCTTTGAATGGTTAGTATATTTGGGTCTTTTTTGATCAATCTATGGTTATGGCTTCCATGAGATTATCTATAATAGAATTTAGATCAATGGTTGACGTGTTAGTTTGGGGACTTAATCCATATTCGAACTATAATCAGGGGAAGGTCCTATCGGTCGAATGGGTCGGTTCATATGAAACGAAAACGTATCATCGGTTGAGTGTGAACGATCAAGTGTTTTTCTATATATTTGTCTGTTCTGGCGTATGTTTCCTCAGATATGAACCTTCCCTAAATTCTGGCTACGTCCATGCTGTGATGACGTAGCTAATTTCTTCTGTATGCAGTCAATAAACAGGTTACAATTGGGCGTGTTAGTATAGGATTTAATTTCAGTATCCTATCGTTTGCAAAAGTTAAGATTTTACTAACAACAACAGGAACTGAGAAAAAATTATGATTTTGATATAACTTCCTATATTTTAACAGATAAGGGTGAATTATTTGGTTGGGGCAACTCCGAGTATGGGCAAATACCAATGACAAGTGCACAGCAACAAGTAAACACGTCGTATGCTCTAGTCAACTTTACCAAAGGATTGGGCAAGATTATCGACATCGCTGCGGGTGGATCATTTTGTTTGATTGTTAATGGTAAGAATTGACTACCTATAATTTTTTTCTCTGATCTACTAAAAAATCTTGAGTTCGTCGATAATTGATTAAATTTTACCTACTATTTGAGGCAACTGAATGGATCTACTACATAAATTGTTAAATTTTTTCAGAGGCAGGTGATGTCTTCATATGGGGCTATGGTCTACTCGGGCTGGGACCAAATGTTCAACATTCACCATCCCCAAAGCAGATCCCACCTCCATTATTTGGCCGTAACGAATTTAATCCTGATTCGACCATAAAAAGTATAGCTTGTGGTATTGGTCATTTAGCAGCTATTAGTAATAAAGGGGATTTGTATATGTGGGGTAGAAATAGACAAGGATGTCTAGGTTTAGGTCACAGTAAAGATCAACATTTTCCTTTAAAAGTTTCAATAGGTGCTCAAGTATTGAAAGTAGTATGCAGTGTTGATCATTCTGTTGCAATTTGTAAACCATTTGTATAACATCTTAGACATACTCTGTATAATTTACCCAGTTGCTACATTGAAATTCAGTTTTAAAATCTAGAAACATGTTATTAGAATATGCGGTTTAAAACAGAGTGTAGGCATTTTAAGCTTTATGTGAAAAATTTTAACTACCTGTCATTGAAATTAGAGCATAAAAATTGGCCATACAATGTAGGTTACAACAAAAAGTAACAATTGGTGTGTATATAAGAAGACTGTTATAGTATTTGTTATTTTTATCAATAAATAATTTAAATAGTTATTGAATTGTTTTTATTACATATAAAATTACCTTAGCAAGTATCCATAGTAGCAAAATAAGGAGAATCTTATCTTATTGGTTGTTTATTAGCTAATTATCATCTTTGAGAGATATTCTGGATTTATTTAATAATGGATGTGAAACAAATTCAGTAAACATTTAGGTTTTGCTATAATTGTGCATGAAAAGATTTATATGTGGATCTATAGAGAAATCATTAACTACACCAGTAGACAACATTCTTAACAAGTTATCAATCATACATTATTTAACTTCCTAACTTTTACAAATGATAGAATGACATGTATTGTCATAAAAATCTGCAGTTATATCGCTCAGCCTTATTATTGACAGTAAATAAACTGGTATTACAATTTTAGAATTATATTTTAAATCTCATATACACAATACTTATGCTTAAAAATTCCTATAGTATAAAATCAGCACTTCTGTCTTTCTGAGTCAGTTGTTTTCGTAATTCTAATGTTTCATTTTCATTGAAGGAGAAGGAACTGAATATTTCAGTAATCCTTCTCATTCAATACCACATTAACTATTGCTTGCATTCATCATGGAATGGTTCCAACGTACGGAAATCTCGCCACGCCGGAGGCAGTAAAGATGTGTGGTGAAGATGACAGCTACATCTTTTGCATGGCTCACTGAAAAGATTTACGTAACTGTGCAACCATGTCATAAATGAACGCACAGCCAACTCTGGGAGTGTTGGAGAGTAGAAATGTAACATTGCAGCATGTGCATTCTCCGTTACTTTCCTAAACACATTATGCCGTGACTCAGTCCATAAATCTAGTGTCTCACCGTACCCTTTTATCATCACCCATTCCATTAACAGCCCTTTAAAAGCCACAACAGCCTTTAAAACATGACTCAAATTGATTTGAACAACCGCATTACTTGCAAATGGGCGAGATATTGTTATTTTCATATCACTATAAGATCTGTCTATATTATTTATCACATTGTCAACTTGAACAGGTGCAACATTGTGGTTACTTTGTAGTTTTCCTCTTCTTTTAGTGCTTCCAGAGTTTATGTACGACCTCTTCAATGAATTTTGGCTTAACAAGGTGTGTGCAAAGGAACTGTATTCATGTATCTTATCAGTCCACTTGTAACTATTAACTAATTGAGTGTATAAAGCTTGTCGGTCTTGCGTAGTTTCTTGACTGAGATATGTGGTTGTTCCCAAGTTAAATGGTGCAGCAGGTGATGGCAAACTATTTACTGTTTGTTCGAGATCTCGTAGGTTGATATTAAGGTTGTTGAGTAGCTCTTGAAGTTCCAATAGGAATTTATCCTTACCGTCTTCACCATGATCAGCTCTTAACCCGTTTGATAGGGTTTCAAAAACATGACTGACGCTGGATCGTAATGTTCGGAGCGATGTTAGAGCAGAATTAAGCTGTTCTACGCTCACTGATTGATTCATTTTGATGGAATATAAACACTCGCTGCATATATGGAAGTATGAACTTGTTATGATATTATGTTAAACAAATGTACCTAGTGCATATTTATCATCGAAATAACCGAATATGAGCACAAATAGAAGTGTTTATTAAGAAATATGTAGTAACAAATAAATACGCAAAACGCAAACAGGAGGCAGCTGATGCGGTGTTGCTGTTGAGTGTTGACAGTTTGACAGGTATGTATGACACATAGATTTGACAGTACTCTATGGATGGATTTGACATTAACCATAGACATTAACAAACTAGTGACATTTCACAAACGTGAAAATGGAAAATTAGTGATGTAATTCAAGGCTATCTTCGAGTGATTTTTCACTCGAGTAAAATAATATTAAAGAGGTGGAGTCTTGTGTGTTTTGTGGCGTGGCTTAGCCTATTAAATGTCTATGTGTATATGGTTTAATCCGAATTCGAATTGCAGGTAGGTGAGTTACTGAATAATCTTGAATATTATTGTCTTGATTACAAAGTAGATTCAGTGACTTTAGTTGAGACTTATCTAGATCCTACTTATAAAAATAATTTCTGATTGACTACACTAATCAGCAGATTGCCACAAAACAAAAAATAATAATAATAATACTTATAAAAAGATAATTCCGTATTGCAGGTAGTTAAGTGGAAACGCTGCAAGGGAATAGCCGAAAAAACATACCTCGATGTCAAGTGCGTTTAGGTCGGAGCAAATGGCGCTTTAAAGTTTCTGCCTACCTTCGTGATGGTATAATGATGTAGGTAGCTACAAAGGTGACTTAAGCAAAATTGTGTACATCATCATCCTCCTGCCCTTATCCCATTATTTGGGGTCGGCGCAACATGTCTTTTTCTTCCACAGTCTTCTATTAGCCGTCAATGACGGCTAATAGAAGACTGTGGAAGAAAGAAAGAGGAGTTGACACAGACATGACGGCCCGTCATGTCTGTGTCAACTCCTCTTTCTTTCATGTCCTCTTTCACACAGTCCATCCATCTTTTCTTAGGTCTTCCTCTAGACTTTTTTCCTTCCACATTTATACTCAGAACTCTCGTAACGACATTACTTTCCTCTCGTCTCATAACACAATTTTTTTTTTAAGCAAAATTGTGTACAATGAGGCCAATTTTGATAGGTCAAAGACTTAATATAACTTAACTAAAATGAAAACTTTGGTGTCTTTGTTTGGTCAACAACTATACGATTGGTAGTAGTTGCCAATGACAAAGAGCCAATAGCGAACATTTCCTGAGCGAAAATTGCACATAACCATAAGATGATCAAAGACGATGATTATGAGTTCTTTGACTGTACACATGCACATGCAAACCACTCTGTGTTATTATGTTATTTAGTTATCATAAAGTTTTAGGGCTTGGTTAATTAAATTGCTTTAATTTGTTCACGTGATTTTGCGATCTATGTGATAGTAACTATTTATTTATTAAGTTTATGCTTAACAGCTGTTTTCATAATAATCTTGAATAGATGTTAGAAAGAAAAAGCACTGTTGCTTACTAGTTGTTGTTGTTCTTTAATTCTGTAATTATATTTTTTGCACAAATTAACTGTTTTTTAGGGTTCCGTACCCAAAGGGTAAAAACGGGACCCTATTACTGAGACTTCGCTGTCCGTCCGTCCGTCCGTCCGTCTGTCACCAGGCTGTATCTCAAGAACGGTGAGCTAGACAGTTGAAATTTTCACAGATGATGTATTTCTATTGCCGCTATAACAACAAATACGAAAAATAAAATAAAATAAAGATTTAAGGGGGGCTCCCATACAACAAACATGATTTTTTTACCGTTTCTTGCTCGATACTAATAACGTTGCCTTATGTTACATAGATAATGGTACGGAACCCTTCGTGCGCGAGTCCGACTCGCACTTGACCAATTTTTTAATATTAGACCTCAATCTGCCAATACAAGTTAACAGTACTTCTAACAAACTTTGCTTTTCTTTTATGTAGGCACAGTAGGTAGGTATATATTGTAGGTATATAGTTTTGTAACATGATCGTAACCCGCAGAGTATTGTGGGATTGTGGTTATGTCGGGCGATTGAGTTTGTGAGAGAGTAAACCGCTTCAGTAGATTCAGAATTGGGAACTACGAATAATACGAATACAAAATGAAATGGGATATATAGGTTGCAATTCTACATCCACAACTAAACTAACCTTAACTAAAATTTAAGACTACTATGGCGTATTTTGATTAATTGGCTATTTCGAGGTATACATTTACATTAATTCAAATCCTTCGTCTACAATACAGAGTTTTTATACTAAGAAAATTCAATCAACATTAGCGAATTGTGGTATTAACATTATCAATTTTCATTATTTAGTTTAGTTTAGTTGTGCATTTAGAATTGGTACCATACTCACCAATACCAACTTAGTAGGTTGAAGGTGATAAATAGATACGTATTGTGATCTAGTTACTTTTATTTAAACGCGCATGATCAAAGTTATTTAAACATTTAATCCTTTTAAGAACAACTTGTTTAATCAAGCGATGTATTATCTATGTAACGAAATCTTTGAAACTCTTGTTCACCATCGTATTATTGTTCATTATTATTATTTTCACTGACTTGTGTTTGTGGGAGTGATTTGAAATTGGTAAACCTTCAAATAGAACCACTTTTTACGGATTCAGATGCTTTAAATTACATCCCGACGTTTGGAGACTTACTCCAAATAATATGAGAGTTAATACACGCATCTCAATCCGTAAAAATCGTTTTATTAGTCGCGCAAGTGTTAAAGAATATTGGTCAAGCCTGCTTTTAATTTTATCAAAAATGCTTTAAATTTGAACAAAATTAGTAAATATTATAATTATGTAATATTTAGTGTATTTATAGAGAGCAAACGGTTAATGGATGAAACTTTTACTCAAAGTTTCGATTCAACTTCTTCTGTAAATAGACGTAAAATTTTGTGGAATGGAGAGTACTTAAAGTCAAAGGTAACTTTATTTTATAGGTTTAATCGAAGCGCCAAAAATTAGCAGACAACGTTATTGCATAAAATAATTCCATAAACATAAATATAAAAGGCAAAAGCAGTTTATTTATTTATTTATTTTATTCTTAATTGTACACCATACAGAAGCATATAACTTAATAATAAAATACAAGATTGTATAATGGGCGGCCTTATCGCTAAAAGCGATTTCTTCCAGGCAACCTGGGTATGTGCACGAGTATTATTATTTTAATATATACATGAAAATATATTATATACCCTATTAATAGGTACATATCATAAAATAAAATACACAAATATACAAAATAAAAATATAGTATACACTATCAATAAACTCAATAAAATACACAAGAATACATACATACAATTACATATAATAAATACATAAACTCTATATGCTTAAAGACAGTACAGTACAAATACTAAGTGCTTAAAATATAGTCCAACTAATTCTATGCTGACAGTTCCAGGTAATGCTTTTTATGAATTAGTTTAATTAGAATTAGTTTAGTTTAGTCTTTAAGAAGAGACTCTCTTCTTATATTATAATTAGCTGTTGCCCGCGACTCCGTACGCGTGGAATTTAGAAAATAATCCCGTTTTTGCAACATTTTTCACTACTGACTCGCTCTTATTGCTCGTAGCGTGATGTTGTATAGCCTATAGCCTTCCTCGATAAATGTACTATCCAACACTGAAAGAATTTTTGAAATCGGACCAGTGGTTTCTGAGATGAGCGCATTCAAACAAACGAACAAACTCTTTAGCTTTATGATATTAATATAGATCTGCTAATAAGCTCTCTTCAAGAGAGTTTATTAGCAGATTATTAGGAGTACTATGTGCTACAAAAAAGAAATAATATCTAGGTTTAAGATTCAATTTGCAAGCTATAAGAGGGGTTAAGGGGTTAAGCAACTCTCTATATATTGTATCCTTACTCATTTATAATTGTAAAATCGAAGTGACATATCAAACATTTTGATGAGCTGTAGGTACAATGCCATCTATCGAACGGTATAGTAAACTTCTTTTGTTAAGGTTTTATTTCTAAATTTCACGCGTACGAAGTCGCGGGCAACAGTTACTGAATTATAAAAAGATGCGTTAAAAGTGTATTAAGAAATGAAATATATGTTCAAAAACTAAAACAAACCGAATACTTTTTATCTACAAATGAAATTTCAACTTATTTTCTGAGACAATAGCAGTAAATGCGTACCACAGTCAGTCAACGCTCTTCTAAAAGTTTCAATTCAGATTTGATTTGATTCATAACTTTTTGACAAAACTTGAAATCGCATCAAACATTTTGATGACAGCTTTTACACAAGTATTTGTATAAAAGCTAAAGGCCAGGATACACAGGATCTATATGTATGTAATAAGATCGATATAACCGTAGATTTTTCAGTATTTGGAATATTCATGATCTTAGTATTCTTAGATGTTATATAAGCATAGTTTAAGTCGTGATACCGCTTACATTTTAGCCGAATAAGAATGTTTGTAATTAAATTATTTGTACTGCGGCTAGGTATTTACTATCTATTATAAGTAAAAAAAACAAAGAGTAATTCCGTGTCTGGTACCCATAACACAAGCAAAGATATGGTATAGCTTACATTGGGACCAGAGGACGTTGTGTGAAATGTCCTTAAACATTTGTAATGAAATACACATCACACGGGTTTAGAGTGTGAGTCCAATTATATAATTCTAGTTGTAACTGTAATAGAAATATTGTTTTAGAAAATTTCAACTCTATGTTGATACATAGTTTTCTGATCTGTGATCAGATCATTCTGACAGACGTACGGTCGGACGCCAGTGATGGTTTTATAAATTACGGAACGCTAAAAATAATAGAAATGTAAAAGTAAAAGTAAAAAGTAAAATATTCTTTTTTGCACAGCATAATGACTTATAAAGCTTACATAACAGACATGTCATAGGTACAAATGGCGGTCTTATCGCGAGCTGCGATCTCTCCCAGAGAACCATAAGATGGATTTGACTAGGACTGACTTGAATAGGCGACTTTTGGTGTACTAAAAATAAGTGAATATACTATAGTAGCAGATATAATATACAAATACATATACATACATAACATTTACATAAATATATACTTATATACATATTTTGACATATACATACATACACAATACATACATATTATATACATACATAGAATATTCATATGGAAGTATATCAATTTATCGGTAGGGACAAGTAGTGTTCCTTAACAAGTTTTTTGAATGATGATATGGTTTGAGCGTTTCTTATCGTCAAAGGTAAGGCATTCCATAGCCGCGCCGCTTCTACTGTAAAAGATTTAGTAAAGAATCTAGTCGAATGCGTAACTACAGTCAATGTTAGGTTTTCCGATGATCTGAGGTCCCTTGTATGTGTGTCATGTAGAAACGTGAACCGTTTTTTGAGGTAGTTGGGAGTGTGTGGATTGAAAAGAATATTATAAAGAAGGCTAAGTATATGTATTGTTATGTACATGTATTCTAACACGACTAGTAACAATTTTGTGCTCCATTTTCCTGACCGATACTGTTTACATGACTAAGCTTTTGCGATGAATAAAAGGAAAAATAACAAAGCAGAGTAATGGACAAATTGCCGCTGTGACATGGATAGACATTGACACAAGGGTTAAAACCAAATTATAAGGGTTGAGAGAATGTAAACGAATTCTAATGAAGTATCCCATTGACAAAAATCTCATTAGAATAAAATGAAGAAAGGAAAAATGGGAAATTAATGGAATATTTTGCTATGTAGATTTTTATAGTACCTATTGCTTTTTGGGTTATATTTTGAAAACTGATTTGTATTATATTAACTCCGCTGTTAGCGTAGTGCGGAAGACCACTCACGTTGTAGACGAGGCTTATATCCAATAGTGGCAGATCGTGGGAGATCTATAGGGACGTAAGCCGAAAAACTAAAGGGTCTTGTCGTTTATGTACGATAATTAAAGAGACAGGTCTTCGTGAAATTTCGCTAAATATTTACTTATAATATAAGATAAGATATAAGATTAGTATCGTATTTATCTATAGTTTAGTTTGCTTTAAGCATTCGCATAGTTTTTTATCCAATAGACCAAGTCTTGGTACGGGATCCGTAGTACATTTTTTTCACTTGATTACTATCAAGCTGATTTTCCGTGAGTAGCTTTATTATGACGAGACGCCCAATAATTTTCTATTCCAAAATTTCGATTGTGGTAGCTAACAGAGATAGCAAGGATAAAATATCGTACTACCCGTAAAAAAAAGACGTAAGTGAACTTGCGTCAAAAATTTCAAACAAAAATTTCAAAAAAATCACTTTCTGCTTTCTTCCAGTAATAGTACGATATTTTATCCTTGTTACCTCTGTTAGCTACCACAATCGAGATTTTGGAATATAAAATTATTGGGCGTCTCGTCATAATAAAGCTACTCACGGAAAATCAGCTTGATAGTAATCAAGTGAAAAAAATGTACTACGGATCCCGTACTATCTGCTAACATAATTGTTAGAAATTGTTCCCTAAATGTCGTATATAAAAATCTATTCTGATAAACTAAGTTATTTTATGTAAAACTAGCTGGCTCGGCAAACGTTGTTTTGCCATACAAAAAAAAAAAAAAAAAAATGAGCAATAAACCTCACGGAGCCCGAGACCTTTCCAACGAATGCAAAACCGTGGAAATCGGTTCGTGCGTTCTGGAGTTATAGCGTCACGAAGGAAAACCCGACTTATTTTTATTTAGTAGACTAGCTGGCCCGGCAAACGTTGTTTTGCCATACCAAAAAAAAGTAAAAAAAAAAGTACTACAAACCTCACGCAGCCCGAGACCATTCCAACGAATGCAAAACCGTTGAAATCGGTTCGAGCGTTCTGGAGTTATAGCGTCAGGAAGGAAAATCCGACTTATTTTTATATAGTAGATTACAAAAATATTTTGGGACCTATAAAGCTTTTGTTCAAAGTAACGGCTGACGGAAAGAGTCTGGTAATAGTCATTACAAATTTTCAGGTGTATTTTCTATAACATACTTACGTAAGATTGAGCGCTTACAAATAAAAAAGTTAATAAAATTTTTGCAAGACTTTAGAATTAAATTGCTGGAAGCGGCCGACGGGACAGAGTTGGGCGTATTTTTACAATAATAGTACGTACAAGACTTATCCAACACATTTTATTGCTGAGAAAATAAATAAAAGGATTCACCTCTTGGATCTTCGTCTATATAGTGTGCTTATTTAATCAATTTTATTAGATATGTTAGCGCAATATTCAGTGAGGAGGTTCAGCTAATATTAACGGTTGAACGCGCTTCACGAGTTTCATACGGATCGTAGCTCATTCTTGTATGAACTATACAAGACCCACTGTTACTATAACCTGCCATTCACCGTCCTACTTGCAGGTCTTCATGGCGGACTGTAGATATTAATTTATAAATTTCTTAGTGAATATAAAATTTACTTAAAAAAAATTGCTAGATGTAAAGCCTATTTCCAAAAATACCCATTAATTTTTCCTGATTCCCATCACCACAAACTTATGTTACTGACTATGAGAACTACCAGGAAGACATAATATATATACCAACAATTTTTTTTTGATAATAACTAACAAACATTAACAAATTAAGATTCCTACAAATAAAGGATTTTGTCTTTTTGGATATCAATTCGTTAAAGTAGACGACACAGTAAAAAGTGTGAGTATTGTGTATGCGACAAATAGACCCAATTAAGAGAAAATAGACGCATACGATTCGATATATTACTGTCTTTTTACGACCGTCTTGCAGTCCTGTCGTGAATGGTGAGCTTAAGGTGCACAGTATTATGTCTTTGTCTGCACAACCACGATGGTTAAGTATACGTACTTAAGCAAAGCTTGTGCTAACATTTATTAGACTCAAGTAGTGCACTGCGGATTATAACGTGATGTCTTAAGTCAGTATATACGAAACTTGAAAGATTATTTAAAACAATAGATAATAAGAAAGAATAAAGAAAAAAAATATTTGCAAAAGGACACAAAAATTAAAGATGAAATAAAAAAACTAATAAGAGAAAAGTAATTAGCGATAAGAAATAAACTAATTGTTTTCTTCACAAAACGGCTACAGCTCAGCTTGATTGTAGCAATCGTTATCTAACCCTATATTAAGCATATCGTTGCAAAAACGAATATGATATTTACAATGGCTTAGCCATCTATCGGTGTTTCATATTATGTCTCTCCCCGAAATGTTGAAAATAATACCCAAGATCCAAAATTTAGCAAAAAAAAAAAATTTGCTTTATATTGATTTTGCTTCCGAATTACTATTGGTTTAAACTTCTAATTCAGAACAAAATAACATACTTATAAGTATATTATAATTTGCTTAGTTCAAATACAAAAAAATTGGTCAAGTGCGAGTCGGACTCGCGCACGAAGGGTTCCGTACCATTATCTATGCAACATAAGGCAACGTTATTAGTATCGAGCAAGAAACGGTAAAAAAATCATGTTTGTTGTATGGGAGCCCCCCTTAAATATTTATTTTATTTTATTTTTAGTATATGTTGTTATAGCGGCAATAGAAATACATCATCTGTGAAAATTTCAACTCTCTAGCTATCACCGTTCTTGAGATACAGCCTGGTGACAGACGGACGGACGGACGGACGGACGGACGGACAGCGAAGTCTCAGTAATAGGGTCCCGTTTTTACCCTTTGGGTACGGAACCCTAAAAACACGCTTGAAAATCCTGAATACAACATTGTCATCGTAACTTCAGTTCTATCCGACTAGTGCATGTGCAAAGATTTTGTTACATTTAACAATACTTTGATAGATACGTACCGATCCAATATAAGCGTGTTAATAACGTACAAATAGTAGAACTAAATTATAAGCACAAAGCGAAATGTAATACTCGTAGCAAGCGGAAAATAGTACATATAATTATAGTTACATTCATGTTTTGATCACCGTCCATAAATTCACAACGAGTTGGTATATAAATTAACGGACAGCCGTCAAGAGGTCGCGGATTCTATTCTCGCTCAGGACCATCATTAATTTGTGTGATATTTATAAATGTCATACAAATGTTTGTACTGCGTCTGGGTATTTCTATGTATTATAAGTATGTATTTACAAAAGAAAAGTAGTATATGTATTCTATCCGTATTCTTGTACTCATAACACAAGCATATAAGCTTAGCTTGGGACCAGAGGACGTTGTGTGAAATTTCCTTAAACATTTATTTAAAAAATTATAGTTACGTTCGTGGTTTGATCACCGTCCATAAATTCACAATGAGTTGGTATATAATTATACAAAACTCTGTTCTCAACAGCTCGCACTTAACATTTAATCATAAAAGGCGAAAATAGGTAGGACATTATACTCGTTTTTTGTGTTTAAATGTAATTTATTTGTCAGCGATAATTAGATGGTATCCCTATTAATTTGGTACTTAGATACTCGCTATTTTTTATGTTGAATTAGCTTGGGGCTTAATTAACTGTTAATTTGTATTTTTTTCGTTAACTGAGTATGTGGATTAGAAAGAAATTATAATCTACTAGCTGACCCGGCAAACGTTGTTTTGCCATACAAATTATGTCAGGGGTAGACAAACAATTTGCAATAAAATAATTTTTTTTTTTTTTTTTTTTTATTTTTTTTTTTTAATTATAAAATTGCGACTATAAATTGAAATGTAAGCTATCCTATCTTTCAAGTTGGGTCGAAATGCACACAGTGTGCCAATTTAATTTAAAATCGGTTAAGTAGGGTGACAGGAGATTTATATATATAAAGAAGATAGCTGTTTACCTGCAACTTCGTACCAAATACGAAAAAAACTATTCTATTATACCATTTTATCCATCGAAAGAAACCGCCTTTGTTAACACGCTTATATAAGTTCGGTATGTATCTATCAATGTCTTAATCTACGAGTATGTAACGGAATCTTTGAAAATGATTCTAACCCACTTGCAGTAGTCGGATTGATCTGAAATTTTGCACATATATCAAGGACCGATGACAATGCAATAATTTGAGAAAATATTCAGGATTTAAAGCGTGTTTTTTAGTTTTGGAACTAATTTTATAATAAGTAACGATAGAGTGATATTAGAAATATTATGTTTCCGGCTAACACTCACTGTTAAGGGATCGATGATGTTAACCCAGACTTCGAGCATATCCGATGCTCATTTTCAGGACGAGTGCGCAGCGGTGTCTGCGACCTTCGTCTGACCTGCGTCTGAGTGTTAGCCGGTAACATAATACATATTTCTAATATGACTCAAACTCACGAAAATTTCAATACGAAAAAGATAGAGTGGTTCAAGAGGATGGTTTTTTGTATAATTTGTTTAAATTCCACGCACACAAGGTTGCGGGAAGCAGCGAGTAAACTATATAAATATTGTTCATAATAGTTTATATTTAAGAAATCATAAATCCAAGACTAATTATGCGTATTTCAGAATTTTTATTCCGTCTATACTATGAATTTGCAAATACATTTTAAATTTCATCTAGAAATCTAAATATTTTAATTAAATACTTTTGTATTAATGTTACTTAGATAACATTTAAGTCAATATTACAAAACTATTTAGTAAATACAAAAATAAAAACAGCAATCTGCTAGAAGTAACACTTTTACGAATTACGTAATACTTTTAATATAACGACTATATATCTATATCAATAACAACAGTAAAAAATTAAAAATTAATTAAAATTAAAATTCATTTATTGCAGGTGTCATAGACCCATAAAAACAGTTGCCACATTATAACATATTATCACAATATTGTATGCTAAAAGAAATAAGATTTAAAGTATACAAATAAAAATGGTAAAAAAACAAATTGTTATAGTCAACATTATATGAATTAAAACACTTATTAAATCAAATAAAATAAAATTTAAATTTCACAAATAAACTCAGATAAAAATTGTATTATTGTTAATATTATGAATTTGCAAAGCTTACATTATATTAAATGAAATAAAATTAAATTGATATCAATGAAAGAAAATATTAATAACAGCATGATACAGAAGATAAATAATTTATTATATTATTGGTCATTGTGATATTTGAACTGCTACTTCATTCGACACTGCGCTAGACATGTCTGTCACAGCAATGCCGCATGTAAGAGCAGTCAAGTCTGTCCGCTATCATAGCGAGTACTGTGTTGGAGCTGGCCCGCACTCTGCGCACCAGGGATGCGCACCGCTTGCGCATTGTTGCATGGAAGCAATCGGTGCGCGCCGCAGCAAACATACCCGAGGCGCTGCAGAAACGGGGCAGCCTCAACACAGCTCGGAACGCGTTGTTGAATTGAACGCGGAGAGCGCTGTATGCACGCTGCGTATAGTCCGCCCACAGGGCACATGTGTACAGCGAGGTGCAGTACGCTCGGAATAGCGTTATCTTCACCCCTTCTGAACTCCGAGCAAACCTGCGGGCCAACATATTCGCCCGTACAGACAACGCCCTCCGCTCCCGCTCCAAGTCACTATTGTCTCTGAGGTCGGCGGTCAGTATATGTCCCAGATATTTAAAATCATGCACTCTAGCCAGGGGAACGCTATTTAACCACACAGGTGGTATGACTTGGGGACACTTTGCAAACCCCGCCTCAAAGACCATAAACTGACTTTTTGTCGTATTATATCTAAGGCCGTGCCGACCAGCATAATCTTCACAGATCCGTATCAGCTCCCTGAGGCCGCAGATTGACGCACTCAGCAGCACCATGTCGTCCGCATAGCTGAGATTGTTGACACATATGTCATCAATATGGCATCCGACATGCCTGCTGCTGAGCTCGCCGATCAGTGCGTCCATATAAATGTTAAAGAGCGTGGGTGAGGTCAGACCACCCTGCCTCACTCCGCACTCAAGCCGATATGGCTCCGACATTGCGTCCGCCCATTTAACGTTGTTGACCTGATGGGCATACCAGTATTTAAATATAACTATGAGCTCGTGTGGCAAGTTGACGCTCTCCAATTTCTTCCACAGTACGTCATACGCCACCAGGTCAAACGCCCTCGATAAGTCGAGGAAACACGCAAACACTGGTGTTTTACGATTCATGTAGTATCTGACAGTATGCTTAAGACAAAGTATTGCACTCTCAGTAGATAGTTTGGGTCTAAACCCAAACTGGTTGTGGTGCAGGTCTATGTGCTTCTCTAACTGTGAATTAAGCACACTGTCAAACACCTTGGCTACTATCGTGGCCAAAGAGATGGGTCTATAGTTGCTCCTCTCAGCAAGGTTACCAGTTGTATTTTTCACGATAGGAACCACCACTGTCCTCAACATGTCCGCAGGAAGGTAGGCATGGCCAACGCACAAGGAGCAAAACAATGCCAGCACTCTAGAGATGTGTGGGCCGGCGTGCTGTAGGTGCTCAATGCTGAGGCCATCATGACCTGGGGATTTTCCTTTAGTCATGCTTTGAACAATAGCAGCTATTTCTTTCGCTTTAATAGTGAAACCCATATTTCCACTGTGCTTCTCAGCATTGAGCATCTCAACCGCCGACAACACAGCTGGTTTCGCAGAAAAATGCTCCCGGAACAATTCCGCGATTCCCTTTCGATCGCTAACGCCATCGATGCTCACAGGAAGACCAGGCCTTAAGTCACCCTTCTTCGTGCTACGCCAAAAGCTTCTGAAGTCACCGGATGCATGTTTCTCAGCAAGAGCGTCCATTTTTATTTGATCTTGGTGATCTTGGCACCATTTCAGGCGTGATTTAAAAACTCTTCTACTGTTGCACATCTCATCGTAGATGACTCCAGAGCTTGGTCTTCCACTCATTACCCATTCCGTGAACTTCATCCTTGCACTCCCGTGAGCATCCGCGACATGCTTGTTCCAACCCATTACGCTCCGGCCACCCCCACCCCTCCCCGTGTTCCCTCGACTCACACGGGCTGCATATCCAAGGGCGGCTACAATGTCAGAGTAGAGTCTGTCCAGTACCTGTCGATGGCTAAGGTCGGAACAATAACAATCAGCACACTCAGTAAACTCAACAGGAAAGTCAACTAGTTTTAAAAGCTTATGACACTCCCTGGAATAAATCATAATCTGTTCTTTACTTCTTTCCCCCCATATCACATTCTTGTTGTTAAATGACGCCTTATGATAATGTAATTTTGAAGGTATTGAAATTAAATTACATTCTAGTATTAGGGGGAAATGATCAGACCAAAGAGTGTCATATTTAACATATATATTTCGCACAGTCTGTTTCCCTAATTGCGTAACGACACAATGGTCAAATGGTAAAGCAAAGATATTGATGATAAAGAAAAAAACATTTTACTATGAACTTACTTAATATTTTTTCATAAAAATACGCAAAACTTTTACCTCTAAATGTTATTATCAGAAAGGTGTAGCAAAATGTCGATTTTTATCAATTTTCATCACCGTACTAAGTCATATTTATGATCGAGGCACGCTTGAGAAATGAACATTTTGTAACAAGAATATTAAGTAGGGTTTAGATTCAACGTAATGTGATATACAAATTTGAAATTTTGACATTAATACTTATTTTATTCTTTTTTTATGTAAGTAACATTTTTAAACTTCATTTATTATGTAACACTTAATTTAAAAGTGAGTTTAATAGTAATTTATCACAAAAGTATCTTGCCAACTTTGCACTTCAATGCCAGGTACAAATTGCTTCAGAATGCTTGTATGTCGTTTATTGCCTACATATTCTGTATAATAGATGTTACGAAGAACTAAAAATATGAAAATGGTATATAGATACCAATCTTACTAATAATAATTTATAGATCTGTAGCAATAATAAAAAAATAGTAATAATCGTAAAAAATATAAACACAACTAATGTTGTATCTACGTAGCGATTGCTACGGCGTAGACTATCTACGATATCATACAATAATATTTTTTATCAATTTACTAATTTAGTCTCGTAAGTGGCTAAAATTCGTGATTAAAATATAATTGACGGGCTTCGTGGTGGAGTGGTTTATGTAATGGACTGCCGATCACGAGGTCGCGGGTTCGATTCCCGCTTGGGACAATCATTTGTATGATATCCATAAATGTCATACAAATGTTTGTACTGCGTCTGGGTGTTTTCTAAGTATGTATTTACAAAAGAAAAGTAGTATATGTAGTCTATCCGTACCTATCTGGTACCCATAATACAAGCATAGAAATATAGCTTACTTTGGGACCAGAGGATGTTGTGTGAAATGTCCTGAATATTTATTTATTTATTTAATTATGTTAGTAATTAAGACGTTTTGTTAATGAAAGTACCAATTCTACATGCACAACTAAACATATCTTAACTAAAAAATTAAAACAACTATAGCTTATTTTAATTATTTGGCTATTTCGTTGAGCACCTTTTTATAAATTAAAATCGTTAGTCTACAACAGGTGTGACCAACTTTTGTGCACCTAAGTTTTACTTTTTATTTTAAAATTGCGTCGCGATCGGCCTATTTCTTAGGTAAGAAGGGGGACGAAATTTTATTTGCCTTTAAAAAAATACTAAACTCTACCAAAGCCACCCTTTTAAATACTAGATTATACCAACATATTTTAGCCTACTAGAAATTCAGAATCCATGCTCAAAATCTACTAAAATAGTAGAAAACTACTAAAAGTGGCCACGCTGAACGTCTCACTACTCGAAGCATTAGCTGCTTACATGTTCATTCCTGTATCAAGTACTAGAAACATTTGGCATTGAATGCGTCCCCTCATGGAACTTGCGAGATTGACCAAAATTGGTCGCGCGATCGACCGGCCTTGTTGGCCACTCCTGGTCTATTAGCCACACAACGAATTATAAATGACATCTTGTAAATATGTACCATCCGTGTGGTGATGGATTAAGATTACAAGTGTCACCACCGCATTTCTTTGAGAGAGCTAGCTAAGGGACATTATAAGCCGTTAACGTCTACTGTGACCGACGGAAACTTCGAAACTAAATGTTGAGCCAACACGCCTGGTCAGGGTGGCACAGTAGACCATAGTCGCTCCCAAATTGGAGGAAGCTGGTGCTCAGCAGTAGGACGATAATGGGCTGGAAAAGAAGGAGGAGAGGAAATATGTATAAACTGAAATTGTTGTCACTCTTTTTACATGATGCTATTACATATATCCCTCCATATATTCTTATTTATTCAACATTTATTCGTAAACAATTGCGGCAGGATGTGAACCGTGACCGATTTCACATTGAAATATTTTACGAGATCGGTCCAATTATGGCGTCACTTATGAATGAAAATATAACCAACATTATGTGGGTGAAAATGAAAATTTATTTTAAATAAACAACCATAGAAAATTTTGGCTAAGTTACTTATTTTATTTCATTAATATGAGAATCCACATAATTTTCAGAGTTTTGTACAAAGCAAATACAAGAAAGAATACAAGATCCAAAACAGTTGAATTATTAATATATTCTATATCCGTAATCTAGTACCTATAACTCAAGTAATAAGCATAGCTTGGGAACAGATGACATTGCGTGATATGTCCAAGAATATTTATTTATTTATCATGTTGCCTATCGGTTCATCTGGCCGTCTCTCTGTCTATCTTTTTTCTCAAATGTATATCTTGATAACCGGGTCATTATCTAAGCTGGTATAGTTATGTACAATTTCCGGTTCTCGTACATCTCTTTGAACAATCTCCTTTGATGGATCGCCGACCTTTCTTTTCCAATATTGCTAGCGAAATAAATATAATGTTCTAAAAAGAAAAGAATGGTCGTTTGATTTCGTTAACTTATATTAAAAGTAGTTGACACGTCTTATTTTAAACTAATGACATTATTAATTAACAAGATGAATCTATATTTCTATGCTAATATTATACCGCTGAAGAGTATATGCTTCTTTGAACGCGCTAATCTCAGGAACCGCTAGTCCGATTAGAAAAATTCTTCAGTGTTGAATAGTACATTTATCAAGTAAGGCTATATAACATCACGCTGCGATCAATAGGAGCGAAGCATCAGTGAAAAATGTGGCAAAAACGGGGAATTTTTTTCTAAAAGTCACTCGTTCGAAGTCGCGGCCAACAGCTAGTTAACCATTACACCATCCTATTACTTCTCCAGGGTATACTGTAAGAGCCAGCTAAAGAACGTTATAAGCAGTTAGCAAAAACCGTGAGAGAAAATTCTCCAAACTAAATCTTAAGCCAACATGTCTGCTCAGGGTGGCATTGTAGACCAAAATTTTTTCTCGAAGTGGGGGGAGGGCGTGACCAACAATGGGGTTTCCATGAAATCATAGCCTGAAATCATCATCATTTCTCCGTACGAATCGCGAAATCATTTATAAAATGATAAAACACAAAATATGTACATATAAAATGTTTCGTAGCAAACCTTTTTCTGGGTTTTCTTAACATTTTCCTTCATAGAACCCCTCGTGACAGTTACGATCATAACAATATGATATCAAGTAAATGGGTTTAGCAATTTTAATGTGATATATGCAGCAAGTATTTACGTATGTATTTGCTTTGAATACGGAAAATATTAAGGTATTAACAATATTACCACTTAGTTAAAATTAAGCTCTTAAATTGCTTTACGATAATTGTGAACGAGTAAATGTGATATCTGATGTTGTTTAATATTTATATTTTATACGCAATAAACGCGATTCCATTTGCTCCCACGAGTGCTGCACGAGACAGCTAATACTTATTGCTGTAGAACAAAAAGTATTGCAAGACTTTGGATAACAGGTTGGTCGGCCCTGTTTTTCTTTATTTATTATTTATTTATTTAAAACTTTTTGCACAAATAAAATAGTGTACAATGGCGGACTCATGCCAATGTCATTCTCTACCAGCCAACCATCAGTGGTGCAGAGAAAATATGAGGCAGGTGCTATTTTATCACTGAAAGGTGAAGTATTTAATTTACCCTAATAACATATTTATATACCCAATAATGATTAAGGGAGAACATTAAAATGGATTGTTGGCATAAGCATAATTATTGCTCTACACATTAATACTAAAATATAATAGGTATAGCCTACTAGTGCTAACTCTTAACTTAAACCAAGAACAATATACATATTTAAAAGCTATCATGTATTTAACGAAATAATCGCGCACACCCTTGATACTTAAACAGCTTGGGGATGCGACTTAAACGTTCCAAGGGCGCATAAAGATTGTGTGCGAAGTGCCGGAGGTCCCGGCCAGCCTGCATCGACCTTGAGCCCTTGCCCTACTTAATGCATATTTACCCCCATGTAAATAATTACGACGATAGGGCGTGTCATATAAAGTTGGTACTATCGAGTGGATAGTACAGATGGATAATAGAGTTTTTCATGGGGTAAGTGTCTCAGGTCGGCGGGGTGGTGTGCGCACCTGTTCTGGAGCTGCGCAGCGGGGTGCGGAAGGGGCAGGGTGCGGGAGGGGCGGGCGAGGCCGGCAGTCCCGTGGCGGGCGCTGCTCGGGCCGGCTGCACGAGTGTTCAGGCCGCATGATCGCGCTGGCCTGCTAGCGCAAGGTGCGCGGGTGTGGTATGCCCGCGCGTCGCCGCTATGGCCCCTATGTTGGCGGCCTTGGCGCTGCTGGCTTTGCTGCCCGGTGAGTGTCTCGTGCTACGACGCAACAGGCGTTCGTCGCGCCCCCGCGTTTGTTTACCCCTATGGGGATCGATTGGCGTGATGGTGAGAGCTGAGGTGTTGTGTGTGTACTCGTGACATGACAGACGGCTGACGGAGGTAACCGGGACGCCGTCCAGATATATACAGGTTTTAAGCCCGGTCAGGTAAACGATACTCGCGGAGCTACATACTTGAACTGTCGAATACGACACATCTACGTTTTATATGTCTCAAAATCGATTAATTACTATTAATATGTTTTATTAAGAATAATTGAACTAAGCTAGATATTTACCTGTTTTTGAATGAACCAATTGGCTTTATTTTTTTCTAAATTTTTTTATTCATTCACTTACAAAATGTGTTTGTAAGCAAGTTCCGAGGAAAGTTTCCATCAATGCCCTCATTTCATCTCAGGCTTGTATACGAGGTAATAAAAAGAAAAATTAGGCTTTACGAGTTCGTTTTCATTGTTATAGTAATAAATTGTTTGTATTTTCCTGAAACGATGTGTCAAAATTATCGTAACATTTTCTGTTTAATATCGTATAAGAATTAATTATTCTTTATACTTAAGAAAAAATATGTTTATGCGATTATGCACCACTTATACTATAAATTTTCAAGACATAATTTCTTTTGGCCTCTATATTATCATTTTCCTAATATAATAAAATCATCAGTTAATGGTTGGAGATCAGTAAGTTACAGTAATAAATTGATACAACACACCACGCCCCTTTTAGACCAATCTCGTGTCACATGTCCGTATTACGAGACAAAAACGTTTAATGTAAAGAGAACTACAAGAAACGCATACTGTGTCAATAAGCCTTGTCTGAAATCAATTTAGTTTAAAACTCTGATTTTTATATTACTAAATACCACTTCTACCATTAAGAACCAGATCGATTTTGTAACTAGCAAAAACTTTTACTATAGTAATGTCTCAAAGATATATCGATAGATCATTTTGGATTTAAATCTCTGATATACTCGTACCTCCAACAAAACCTCTGCCATCTATCGTTTCTATTCAACATTAATTAAGTCGTTAACTTAATTAAGATTGATTCGAGTCTTTTGAATTCAAACCATTTCGTAATCATGGTGGCTGTAAAGCTCCTAAATTAATGGAGATAAAAAAATACACGATTGAATGTTTTAAATCGTATTTCTATTGATTGAAGTCGCTTAATGACTGTGTATTTGTTCCGCCGCATTGTCTAGTTCGTACCCGCCTTTGAAACCCTAAATTCAAACTTAAATAGTTCATATTGTCAGTTATGTATATAATAATCATTTACATATTATGCTGCTAAAGTAAATTATATGACAATTGAAACAATTTTATTTTAGTTACATTCGTAGCTATTCGTAGCGTAGGGCGTGCTACGAGTGGCTACGCTGATACAAAGATGCTACATAGAAACGGAACGAAAGAATTGCTGCATTCAGTTCAGTATTTAAGATAAACGTGTAGGTTCTACCCACAGATACACAATGAGGTAGTAAATGTCTTTAAGAAAGGTTATGTCGAGTTTTTAAAGTCAGACTTATAGATTAAACTTGCAAGTAAAAGATACCTAGAAAAGAATACTACTTGAGCTGTGAAAAATCGTAAAATATTCAAAGCTAGTTTTTATCGTAAATATACGTAAATATCTGTTCACAATTTGGTCTTAAATGAAGCACAAAAATCCCCACTAAAGTTAATTAAACTGTAGATACCAGATCTATTTCTTGGCGTGGCTGGCTTGAATACATTCATGAGCACTTCGATTCGCGTCTCCTAGGCATCCATTTCCCAGTTGACTTGCCAACAGGTTAAGAATAAATTGAGAAACGTCTCGAGTAACTATTTGCGATTTATTTTCTTACATACATTTCCTTTTACCTAATAAAAGTATCAGTTTTGGATGTAGACTCTATACAGGGAGAACATTTGGGCTGTTGATATAGTTAGGCTTCAAATGAAACCAATTTTTACGGATTTAGACGCTTGTATTTGTTTTAAACTTTAGGTTGACGTTTAGGAGACTTTGCAGTCACCATGGTCACGGGTGAGACTGTGTATGTTAGATAATATTAGTTAGGATTTATTAATTCACTTCGCTTTATGTAAAAAATCGATTTCCGACATACTGCCTTGTTTCATTTCTTTTATGAACCTAAACTAATAAAATAAAAATCCAATAACCACTATTCGAAAACTAATATCGTCATTTGGAGACATATATATAGTCAATAAAACGTAGATCGTTGATTTTTCCTTGATAAAATATGCACATTTAGTAAGTCCTTCAGCTGACGTACTGACGGACAGGTCAAAAGGGTTTATTATATTACCCTCCCCAGAATAAGTAGATATTGTGGTGGTACAAAAACCCTCACAATTTCCTTTGTTTGATTCAGTCCTACTATCTTATTTACGAGATAATATGAATACGTTAAAGGAGACTGTTACTAAAGATTCCAATCAACGATACGGTACTTTTGCGTCTAAGTCTTTTATGTTCTGTTTTATCTTTTTAACAGCCATTAAAGATATAAAAAAGGTTTAAACGTAAAGTATCTAATGAAATTACAGATATTTATCAAGATTGATAATTCTTATATCTTGTTTATTTTAACAATTCATTATCTTTATAATACTCTAAATGTGCCTCTTTTGTAAAGGTTTTTAAAAGCCCAATGATTCTAAACTATTTCGTTTTATCACTCAGGGAGGTGGTTTTATTTACAGTTTAAGATGTATATTATTTGCTAGATGGCTTAGTTTATAATATATACTCATATATATACACTTTTAAATATACGCACTTAAAACTGAAATGAAACACAGGCCAATTTGTTGACCTTCTTGTTTAGTATTTTTAATTATTTTATTGCTATTGAAGTATAAAATTTCTAACTATTGACAGTTAAGTGCTTTGGATTTTCGAGTAATAGCCTGTATTATCTTATATATAAAATTCACGTGTCACAGTGTTAGTTACCGTACTCCTCCGAAACGGCTTGACCGATATTTATGAAATTTTACATGCATATTCAGTAGGTCTGAGAATCGGCCAACATCTATTTTTCAAACCTTTTTTTTTTGTATTATGGCAAAACAACGTTTGCCGGGACAGCTAGTTCTGATATGTAAATTCAAAGCTTCCAAATTCTATTCAGCATGTTAAGCATAAACACAAACATAAACACAAATTTTTACACTTATATTAAAAAAAATAGCTGAATAAATCATTATCATTTTACTATTGAATGGACACACGACCATCTGAAAATAAAAAGCCACAAGCCGGCTTAGTTGGAATTTGCAGTCTTCACGCGTCCGTATAGAAAATCTCTCAGTGTTTTTACTGAAGTTTCCTTTCATTATTCACCTGATCAGATAAATACATCTATTATGGAATAAAATCAAGCTTCAATTTTGTAAAATTAGGATTACGGTTTATTATGAAAGCAAAAGGAAATTACTTTTTATATTTTTTGATAATCACTCTTTACTTTTTGGGAATATATTCTTAAACTCAATGCTATGAACATTGGGATAGTAAACCTGTAAATGTCTCACTGTTGGGAACGGGGCTTTCACAATATAGGAAGGGTATTTTTTATTGACATTTACTAGTTTTAGCGCTGTTCAGAACCCTAGAGTTAAGTATTACGTATAAACAAAACACTTACATTTTCGTTAATAACTATACTTAATATGTTTAATTTGAAGAATTTTTTATTTATTTTAGCTCCTAATATTTTTCTAGTAGAAAATGTCACTTCAATATTATAAAATATATACTCCAATAACTTGAAAAATAAACAATAAACACTTGATAATAAAAACTATAACTATTGTCAAGGCATCTTGAAAATTTTTGATGAATCTATATCTCATTTTGTGAACGAAAATTAAGCGCTAGAAGTTTTAATTTGTTTTGTGTTATCATTGAATCGACATTACCCGAGCGAATCTCAACAGATTACAATGAAATCAGTATTAATTTAGGGTCACAAAACAGATTTAAATATTATTCATCTTGAGAAGATCGAAGACAAAGCTTAATGACTTTGGCTGAGATAAGTGTCAAGTTCCCTTTGTAATTGTATAAGCCTTTATTTCTACAAATAAAGAAATTTATTTTACTTTCGATTACATAATTCTTTATTAATTAAAGAAATATTAATCAAAAGATCATAGTGGATAGTACAATAAAATAAGTTTTGAGTCATGTTAGAAACATGCTTATAATAAAAAATAAAAAAACATTTTTTTTGTATAGGTACACATAGTATGTTTAGGTGGTTTGACATGTAGCGAGGATATATAAGTGACGAAAAGTATACCGGATCATTAAATAGTGGATGGAAGTGGAAGAGGTCGTCTGACATTCTTCGTGTATACTCGTATCATGATCAATCACGCGTATAACTAAACTAAATTAACTAAAAATGAATTTTAATAGTGTCGATAACACAATTCCGCAATTTTAACTGATGTTCCTTGTTCTAAAAACTGTTTATTATAGACTAATATTTTATTCAATATAAATGTGCACAACAAGATAGCTAATTAAGACGATACCAAAATAGCTTCGTGCATTTTTCTACGTACGAAGTTATCATTGTTTCTTTAGATTGAATGGCTAGAGCTCTAATTTTTAAGTATATGTTTTTTCAATATATGATCTAGGATCGCATGAACTCAGAAACGCGATTGAAAAAAGTTTTCTCGATAGAAAATCTTGGCGAAACAACCTCTCTAATTTTTTATTTTTTTTCATTTGTCGTTCTATTATCGCGTATTAACTAATGAAATAACTTTAAAAACATAGGTAACTATTATGTATAGAAACACGTGGAGCAGAATTAAAATATATTTAGTAGATTTTGATTAAATAGGAAAAGTATCCCTAAATGATTTTTCTTTCTTTCTTTCTTTTTCTTTCTAATTCTTCATTTTCTGTGCCTACTGGCTGTGTTAATATGTACGTGTCGGCGATGATATTGATGTAGGCCCTTAATCAAAATACAGCAATAGTTGTTTTTTAGATAAGTTTAGTAGTGCACGTAGAATTGGCACTGTTATATATATATTCATATATATATTCATGGACATTTATATTCATAAAGTCTCCGAAACGTCGGGCCAAAATTTAAAACAAATATACGCGTCTAAATCCGTAAAAAGTAGTTTTATTTAAACAGATGAGTCGCGCAAGTGTTAGAAAATATTAAAATTATTTGTTCTTTTGCACGTAGTTAAGATATCAAATGAATAATACATATGTATGAAGTTACAAAGAGTTTGATAAAATACTCTATTTCGCACACAAAAGCCACAAAATTAACGATAAAATAACATAGCGTTGGTTGATTTATATTCAGTGTTTTTGCTCGGTCTGTGGGCCACCGTTAATTGGTATTGACACAGATTTATGTTCGCTGTTTTGTTAAGCATATTCGTGGAAGTGATTCCGTTGCTCAATATATGTTATCAGATCATTTGATGATATTCTACCTCTATCTGACAGTATACAATGTTTTCATTATTAATATTTTTTATTTTGCTAAGTGTAGTGAATTTGGTGTCGATACTGGCTCCGATGCTCAAATAAGTAAGTAATTGTCTTCGAAACGTAACGTATTTGTACTGCGTACCTGCTTTTTGTGTATTACTACCTGCGTCCTGCAAAATAACCCCTTACGTTACAAATAGACATAGTTTCACATTCTAAATCATACTACCATACTGATTTCTCACCACCAAATCCATAAGGTTGTCTGGAAGAAATCGCCGCCAAACTAGGCGTGTTGGATCAAGATTTTTTTAGGGTTTCTGTCTTTCGGAGAGGATATTATGTAAAATATCCCTTTTACAGCATTCTGAAAAGGAAAAGGGGTGGTGACACTCGTATTCTTAATCCATCCAAATTCATTGTCAATAAAATACTCAGTTTATTAAACAAGTATAATAAATAATATTTTGCAAATAACATTCCTTAATCCTGTAAGAGATAACAAGTATTCGCTCAAAGCTTTGAGAATCTGACACCATTAATTCGCGGGTTTTCTTTTAGACTTTGATGTTTTCAAAACATCAGACTTAATTATGTAACCGAATAATGTACCGAATATTATACCGAATATTTAAGATTTTACTTATTCATCAATAACATATTTCTATCTTTTTAGTAGAGAATGTTGTCATCAGTAGATTATTGACATGCAAGTAAGGATAAAAGCTACAATCAAGAATAACTAAAATATTAAAAACATTCGTAAATGTTGCCATGAACTAAAATAAAATAAAGACTCGAAAAGAATAAATACAATCTTTATATTTACTTATTTTTATAATAAGTAAATATAAAGATTATATTTATTCGTTATTAAAGTCGTTATTTTTGTATTATTGTCCTTATGTGAGCTTATATCTTCAAAAGTATGCAACGGATTTTGATGCGGTTTTTTAATAAATAGAGTGGTTTAAGAGGGACGCTTTTTGTATAATTTGATAGAGCTAGTTTTCTAAATTCCTAGCGTACGAAGCTAGTTCAAGTATAATATTGAGAATCCTTGTCCTTACTAATTTATAAGTGCGAAATCCGGACGACGACACAATAATAATTTTGACGAGCTTAAGAAGTGTTAATGTGTGAAAAGAAAAGATAGCGCGATTTAAAAATATTGAAATAAATTTGTCGCAAAAGAGTCAGAGTTTATTATTGAAATATTATAATAACGTAGTGCTGATAATGAATAACTTTTAGTATTGGATGATGCTCATAAATATCGGATATTCTAGAAGAGAAACTTCAAAACTTTGATACGATCACATTAATGAAAGGGTTACTTAATCTATTATATATTTATTGGGTTGCGGGTTGGTTTATTGAAAACTGGTGAACAACTAACTAGTCGATAACGACCCCTTTGTGGGACAAACTCTGTCGTACACTTGACATATAATTCGCGTAAATCCAGTGAAATTATTGATGTAACTTTTATATTAAAATTAGCTCAGTCCCACAGTTAATTGTACAATGCCAGTATAGACCACTAAACTATACATTTTGTTTCGATATTATTGACAGAGCTTCTGACAAAATTTCATAAGAATCAGTGAAGCCATAAATTTTTTTTTACAAAAGATAAGTAGTTTATGTATTATATCCGTATTCTGGTGCCCATCACAAGCATAATAAGCTTAGCTTGGGACCAGCTGACGTTGTGTGTAATGTCCATGAATATTTATTATTATTTGGGAGTAAAGCGACTAACATTTTGACGAGAATTTTGTATATCGTCTTATATATAAAAATCAATTGCTGTTTGTTAGTCTCGCTAAAACTCGAGAACGGCTGGGCCATTTTGGTCTTGAAATTTTCGTGAAAGTCCAGGGAAGGTTTGAACGGAGACAAAATAAATGGGGCTATAAATATTCACGCGGACGAAGTAGCAGGCATCAGCTAGTAAGATATAAATGTTAGTGAACTAGGTTAGCTATTCCAAAAAGGCAAGTAGGTATTTTGAATCTTTTTGGTAATTTCGTAAATAAAAGCTAAATATTTTGACTTTAACAATTACAAATGTAATAATGACCTATTATTAAAATCATATCATGGAGTTTCTTGTCTGTTCTTCTCCATAGGATTCGCGTTTGGAACAGACACCTAGTTTCTGACGTTTTAAAAGAGCTTGTAAAACATGCCAACTTGAAATAAAAAATTTTGACTTTGACTTTGACATAGACACCTAAACACAGATACATTTAGATACATAGAAATCTAAATGTAATGTACAGATACCTGCCTATGATTTTAAGCTAGAAATATATTTTGATTAATTCAAAGAATAGTAATAGGTAGGGGTTAAGAAAAGGACGGCGCTTAAAAAATAAAATTTCCAAATTCCATTTAAAATTTCTTGCAACTAAACTTATACTCGTAAGTGAAATAAAATAAATACACAGCAGTACTTGAAAGCCACAATATTCGTTTACCTGTTCGTTAAACAAGAAAGTTCGTGGGAAGCCTGTTAATAGTTAAGACTATTTGATTCCTTACTAACTAACTAACAATCTTATAGTAGAACTTAACTAATATCAGATCTTAGTAGAAGTTCTATAACATCTACGAGTACCTACTCATTGGGAAAATCTTTATAATACTAGCTGACCCGGCAAACGTTGTTTTGCCATACCTACTAAAAAAAAAGTTTTGAAAAATAGATGTTGGCCGATTCTCAGACCTACTGAATATGCATGTGAAATTTCATAAAAATATGCCAAGCCGTTTCGGAGGAGTACGGTAACTAACACGTTGTTTCGTCGAGTTTGTTTGTTTGTTTTTTTTGTTTGTTTGAACCCCCAAATCTTAGGAACCGCTGGTCCGATTTGAAAAATTCTTTCAGTGTTAGATAGGGCATTTATTGAGGAAGGCTTTAGGCTATATAACATCACGCTACAACCAGTAGAAGCGAAGCAGTAGTGAAAAATGTGGCAAAAACGGGGAAAAATATTTTAAATTCCACGCGGACGGAGTCGCGGTCAACAGCTAGTGAATTGATATATTGGTAACAATTCTACGTGCACAACTAAGCTTTAACTTAACTATAAAATGAAAACAGCTATGGAGTATTTCGATTAATTGTCTATTTCATTGTGCACATTTTTCACACGCTTTTATAAGTTCGGTATGTATCTATCAATGTATTAATCTATGTAACGGAATCTTTGAAAGTGATTTACACCCACTTACATTAATCGAATTGATGTGAAATTTTGCATACATATTAAGGACCGATGACAATGCAATAATATAAAAAATATTCAGGATTATCTAGCGGTTTTTTTTAGTTTTTGAACTAGACATATTTTTTATTAATTAAAATCGTTAGTCTCTTTAGGTAGATTTATACATATAATAGAACTGTAGAAAAAAAAATTTTGTACATTGAAGATATTTTCAAAAAAAAAAATTGTCAGTTGGTTAAAGGACAACTAAGACAACCCATTTCCAGCATTTTTGAAATTTTTGTCTGTTTATCTCTTTAGAAGTTTGTCTGTGCACGCATCACGTAAAACGTACAACACTTAGAAATACAAATGTTATATGTAAAAATTGTATACAGCTCAAGGTATTACTTAGTCTTTGTTTCATCGCAATCGGTCCACTCAATCAAGAGATATTTACATATTACGAAATTTCTCATTTTGGTTACTTGCAACAGCATCTAGCGGCTAAAAAAAGAATCAATAAATTAATAGGGTCCATTGAAAAAAATCAATCCATGTCGTGGGCACAGCTTGTTTCCTAATAAAATAGTTCTGTTAACATTACCGAATTGTGTTACTGACACTATCAATTTTCATTTTTAGGGTTCCGTACCCAAAGGGTAAAAACGGGACCCTATTACTGAGACTTCGCTGTCCGTCCGTCCGTCCGTCAGTCCGTCCGTCTGTCACCAGGCTGTATCTCAAGAACGGTGATAGCTAGACAGTTGAAATTTTCACAGATGATGTATTTCTATTGCCTCTATAACAACAAATACTAAAAATAAAATAAAATAAATATTTAAGGGGGGCTCCCATACAACAAACATGTTTTTTTTTACCGTTTCTTGCTCGATACTAATAACGTTGCCTTATGTTGCATAGATACGGAACCCTTCGTGCGCGAGTCCGACTCGCACTAGACCAATTTTTTTAGTTAAGTTGTGCACGTAGAATAGATACCTACATTATTATGCATAATTTTACTGCCTCAGCACACAATGATCCTGACAAATATATACTTGGATTTTGAGAAAAAAAATTCACGATTAAATATTCCCATTGAAAGGAGGTGGATATCGAAAAAATATATAAAATATACAACCGATCAAAGTCTTCCTATTTTTTGAAGTCTGTTACTAATCTATTAATATTATTTAGGTGCAAAGAAGAATAAAAAGCATCTTAAAGAATAAAACAATTGCTTCAAAAGTAAAACAAATTCTTAAAATACAAATAATATTCGAACATTTCAATTTGATTCCATAACTTTACTAATTAAATCATCTATACAATTTATTACTCTTGATAAGATAATAAAAGATAAAAGATAATTAAAATGAAATTGATTATATCTATAATATTAGATATAATAAATTTCACTAAGCCCTGAGATCGGCATAAAACTCATTCATTCACCTCAAAATTAACACAAAGGAGGACAAATATAAAGCTCGTATGAGCTGAATTGGATTCACAGAGTAGTCATCGGGGACCACAATGAAAATCACAGATTAATGTGTACAATACTTCAGTATTATGATGTACGGGTACACAATATTAAGCACATAACGCTACTATAGGCTTACGTGCTTGTGCAATGAGAAATTATTTTATTTATGCAATACAATAGTGCAATGAGAAATTATTTTATTTATGCATAGCTTCTCCAAGTAATATTTTTGATTAAAAATGAATTATTTCAATAATTTTATGTTGTACTGCTTTGTTTTCAGTAAAATCACTAACTTAAAGGCGTTTTTAAATTAATGTTATAACTCCTTGAAAATAAATATGAATATTAATGTCAAAATTTTTTCATAAACTATGATACATATCAAAAGTAAAATGGACTCGGAAACTTAGGGTTAAATACTTAGTATACTATAATATTTTCTAACACTTGCGCGACTCATTTGCTTAAATAAAACTAATTTTTACGGATTTAGACGCGTATATTTGTTTTAGGTAATTTTAGCCCTGTGAACATAGTCAGGATCGCCTTAACCACTACATCCGGTTTGATAAACCTCAAATCCTCGCCAAGGAAAATCGATACCGACCCAGAATGATTCGTAAGGCTATTGAAATAAAGAAACATTAAAACTTTAATAGAGAAGACGGTTGGGATCTGCCACCTAGTTGGGATCCTGTAATTAGTTTAATAAAATCCAAAACACACTCGGTTTCAAAACAGCAAGACACCGTGAGCACATTTTGCAGACAACAAGACTTAAAATCCCCTTAACTTCACTTTAGACCGACAACATAAAGTTAATATTAAATAATTTTCTTTGACTCCCCTTGAGTTTTCTTGCCAGATCTTTCTCAAGTGGGACGCGTTCCGATCTGGTGGTAGTATATTAGATAAAATAATAAAATCTAATAATTGAAATAAATACTAATTTCTATAATTTCAAATAAAAATTTACAATTTTTTTTGTTATAAACTAATTTAAATCTTAAACCAAAAATTATTTTGAAAATTTCTTGTTATTATGTAAATAATATTGTATTTAAGTATATAAACTTAGTTTTGCTTGCTATATTTTATACTACCTCTATAATAATTTAAACTTTAGTCTATGATAAAATTATGTATGTTTTACCTTATATAATTTAAAAATTTTCTTTATATTGTTACAATTTGTTAATGAATTATAGAAACTAAAATAATGTTATGGATTTTATGTAGTCTGAGCACAATGTAATATGATATAGTTTATGGTAAAAGTCTATCTTTATGGTCAATATAAAATTAAAATCGAATGTGGGTAAACCCTGTAATAACTGATCGTAGAAGACACATTACAGCTCAGTCTCACCCGTGACCATGGTGACTGCAAAGTCTCCGAAACGTCGGGCCAAAATTTAAAACAAATATACGCGTCTAAATCCGTAAAAAGTAGTTTTATTTACTTAGTATACTAATTTATTGTTGATAATTTAATTATAGTAGGCATCCCGAGGATTTTAGTGCTTGTAAATTATGATAGAAAAAATACAGTTTTCAATTTAATAAATTTATTAAATTTTCAACTGCTAGTATCCATGGCAAGGTTCCAATTAGCCGATTTAGTTTGTAAAATTTTTAATTTCGCTATGTAGGTACACGAAGCCTTTGGCACTGTCCGAGGTAGGTGGTGTGAGAATTTCAATTAGCGAGGATTCACTTTTCACCGAGATTCAAGCCAAAATATGAGAGTTGCAACATTTCAACAACATTAAAATGTGGTTTACAATACGTACCGCTGAGATTTACTGAGAATAACAATATATATTAAGTAAATACCAGAAATTGCTTCGTGAAATCATTGGGTCTGCATTAAAACTTTTAAAGAATAAAACATCGTATTTGAAACTTGTTACTGGTTTTGGTCAGTCTTTTGATCTCGATTTTTAGAACTTGAAATAAAACCTTTAAAAAAGAATTGAAATAATTACGTTATGTATTAATTATGTATAAATACCCGTCTCTCATAAATATGTTAGAATCTAAATAAAACAAATAGACAGATTTATAAGCATCACAATAATATTTGTAAATCATAGTCATTCATTTAAATAATATGATAAAAACGAATAGTATCATCACTTAATATTTGAGTTTACTTTAATATAACAAAGAGTTTAGCGACAATTAAATTGAAAATTTAATCAAATGAAAATGCGTCTATTGTTTATGTAGGCATCTAACCCGTTTCAAAGTGACAGTCATTGATAAAATAAATATTTTGTTTTATGTTACATTCTAATTTCTTGAGTCTTATTGGAAAATTTAATAAAGAGTTTGTTATCATCTTAAATAGACCGAGAATTTTCGAAATCATTTACCAAGTTCTAATTCTAATGGTTTAACTGTAGTATTAGATTTCATTAAAGATGGTGACCGTACGAAATTTTTGTAGTTCTCTCTCTTCTTAACGTTCCACTGTTTAACAGAGGCCTCCACTTTGAGAGGGATTGTGGTTAATTGTGCCGCGCTGACCAGGCGTGTTGGTACAGGGTTTAAAGAAAAAAAGGTTGTAAAGAAAAAAAAGGGGTGTTGACACTTGTGTCCTTAGTCCGTCACCTCACGGATAGTTAATACTGACCCACTATCAACCTATGATCTTGGACACAAGATTTCAGTCTTATATTGTATCTGGATAAGATGACTGCAAAGGTTTCAAGTAACTTTTATGGCGTAGATTTTACTTATTTTCTTTTTGGCACATTAAGAAATTAAGCTTATTTTAAGGGAGCTCCTTAAAATAAGCTTAATTTCTTAATGTACAAGATGATTATATGCGAAAATTCTAGTCAAACTACAAGCTATAACAAAGAAATACCCTTGGTAAATGCGCGAACATAAATGTTTAGTCTTTACGATGTGTGACTTGTGAAGTTACAGAGAGGTTACTGTTCTCACCATTGTATAATAAAACTTTAATCCATCATCACACACGATCCAGAAAATTATTCATGAGACAGTACAGTACTGAACCTTAGTACAGTAAGCCCGTATAAGAAGACCCTCAGTGCTAATAATGCTTGTAAGTTTCCAGTCATTAAACTCAAAAGTTTCTTGTCGTGTGAAAATGGTTTGAGTAACTACTGAGTTGTAGACTTGGGGTTCTGTAATTAAGCCCGTTTCATTTCTATTTGTCGCTTTTGTGTGTCGCGGTTCTTCGGACCGCGTTCTTGTTACAATATTCGTTCTTGTTTGAATTTTAATTGATATTTACGGCATAAGACGTCCTAAGTAATGTGTTTGGAATTAATTTGCGGAGCCAAATGTTTTAATTGTGCTTTGTTAGTAGCAAAATCCGTGACTGTTATAAATTAACTTTTCCTTGAATTGTTTTATGTAGGCAGCTTTCAGTGTTTATATTTCAATTTAATTGTCAAACCAAACGTTTGTATTTAGCAAACTGTGAGAAATATTATTTACTTGAAAATGAATAATTTAATTATAAAGAACAAAATATTTATCTTAAGGCTATTTCGTGTATTTATTTAAGCGTACAATTCTGTAACTATACATATAGCACTGTAATATAGTTGAGTTAATAAATACCTATGTATGAAGTTATTAGTTTGATCTTATTTAGTTATTCTTATTTGCTTTCTTGTCAGGCTAGTGATGTCCCACTCTTGACTTAACCAGACGTATGACTTTTGTTAGCTTATGGAACACTATAAATAATAAGTTAAGTCTTTATGTTTTCATAGATTCTGCAAAAATTATACAATTATAAAGATGCAGATGTCTAAAGAGATAAATAAAGGAAAGAGAAAGAATATGTGAATGAATAAAATATCTAAATACCAAAAGAAAAAGAAAAAGAACGTTATTTTTATCGATACATTAACGTCAAGCAATGCCATAAATATTGTAATATTAAACTAGTAGTTCCGATGGTCGATAATATTATTTTAATTATATCATAATATTCAATTACCATCGATCTTTTGTAAGCATTTTTACTTAAGCATTCCTCTTGCCAAACTCGCCTGTTGAATGGTTCGGGCAGACAATTTTGGCATCTAAATTGGCGATTTTAGCCGCATAATAGCCAATATAACAAGAATTTATATCCCTAGGGCTTAGCCGAGTAAGCTGTATTTACCGACCATAAAAGTTCAGTGTCAATCATTACTTATCTAAATGCTTATAACTAGGCGTTTAGGGTGAACAAAGATGAGGTTAGTTAGAAGATGGACCTCGGCTTCTAAGGTCATTGACGTCCTATCGTTGGGCACGTGACTTCTTCAGTTCTGGAGAGTATACTATACCACTTGTATGTTATATGCGTATTCTCTTGGTTGGCTCTCCTTTGGGAAGAGTAGTGATAGAGAGATAGAGATATAGATGAGATTAGACAGATAGCGTAGTATACAAATAAAATAAAAACGCCCATCTAGTCCATAAATAAGCAATTTGATATTCGTAAAGCTGAAAGAGTTAAAACACGTAGTATTGAATAAAAAAAAACCCAGAATATTTCCGCTTCCTATCCGATGCAGATTATATTAAACAAACTTTTCCGATACACTACTGTAATTCTCTTTTGTATTTTTCATTGTTTACTTTGATCAACCATTTACACTCATACATATTCATTGTAAGAATCAATTATGAATATTCAATATGGCGGTGTAACCGGAGGCTGTTTTACATAGCCCCTTTTGAAATACATTTGAGAATACAAAACTATTACTATGTATTCATGGCAGGTTGAATTTATGTAAATTAAGATTAGTTAGTCTACAATTTCAATAGGTTTACACAAATAATGTAGGTTGTAGTTTAAGAGGCAAATAGCGATTTAAATTTTATTTTTCGCTGATATTATGACGGTGCAGACATTTTCGACATTTTATCACACATCGCACTTATGGCAATTCCTTTCTATGGTTTATGTGATTTATTAAAAATATAAAGGCATACTAATTAATTGCAAAACAATGTTGAAAATTAAAATTTAAAATTTTATCATGTGTTTAGAGAGTTTTCTTATTTTCAAAAGATTATGATTTCTGTTCAAATAAAAAAGCAAACTAGTAAATTCACACAACGTCGTCTGGTCTCAAGCTAAGCTCATATGCTTGTGTTATGATTACCATAATACGGATACATACATAAACCTCTTATTTTTTTATAAATATATGCTAGTATAATGCAAATATTTCAAATAGTATTCAAAAATATATCCCACCCATAAATATGGACGTAAAGAAGCACTAGTTTTCACGTGGCGTGTGGGTCTAACAATATATCTTAGTGCTTTATTTTTTACGACCGTTGTATGGCTCGTAAATATTTATATATTTATGTTGAATATACTTCTAACATTAGTAGTAAATCTACAAGTATATTTACTTTGAAATACAGGTCGTTAATCATTGCTTTAGGATTTTTGATACTGTTTATTATAAGATGGCCACAGTGACCCAAATACGAAGTTTAAGAGGATCCTTAATCCATTCTCTAGTTTTTGTTATATATTTTTAATTTAATTATATTTTCATTCTGTAAATATAGCCGCACCAACCTTTGACAAGAAAAATATCTGTCTATCTATAAATGTATGTATTAATGTATTAGAATAGTTTATGTTCCGCCTTTTCCATGGGTCGGATTTATCTAAAAATTACTTATCAAGGACCGATGACAAAACAATAATAAAAAAATAAAAAAAATAAAGCAACAGTAATAAATTTAACATCAGTCTTTAAGGGCCTACATCAATATTACCGTATATCATCGCCGACACGTACATATTAACACAGCCAGTAGGCACAGAAAATGAAGAATTAGGGATACTTTTCCTATTTACTCAAAATCTACTAAATATATTTTAATTCTGATTTACGTGTTTCTATATATAATAGTTACTTATGTTTTTAAAGTTATTTCATTAGTTAATACGCGATAATAGACCGACAAATGAAAAAAATAAGAAATGAGAGAGGTATTTTCGCTAAGATTTTCTATCGAGAAAACTTTTTTTATCGCGTTTCTGAGTTTATGCGATCCTAGATCATATATTGAAAAAACATATACTTAAAAATGAGAGCTCTAGCCATTCAATCTAAAGAAACAATGAAAACTTCGTACATAGAAAAATGCACGAAGCTATTTTGGTATCCTCTTAACAAAATATACAAAAAGTCCATCCTCTTGAACCACTATTAAAAACCGAATCAAAATCAGTTGCATAATTTTGAAGATAAAGCTCACGTAGAGATATACATAGAATAATTTCCTTAGTTCTAAAACTAAAAAACACGCTTGAAAATCCTGAATGTATTTTTAAATAATAGCATTATCATCGGTCCTTGATATGTATGCAAAATTTCAAATCAATTCGACTATCGCAAGTGGGTGAAAATCGCGATCAAAGATTCCGTTACATAGATTAATACATTTATAGATACATAACGAACTTATAAAAGCGTGTTAAAAATAGCATCGTTGTTTTATAACAAGTAAAGATAAAGACAATCATGTCTAGTATTTTTAAAATAAATAATTTTAAATAGGTACCTAAAAGAAATCGCGTCAGCCGATATTCAATAATCGTGTTTTATTTCACTCCAATCATCTCCAGCGATAAAGACGTATAAATTATACGTCACGAAACGTTATAACGTGATTAGATACGTGTCGGTGATATGTACCTATTAGAATTTTATGATAATCGTTGTGAGAGAAGTAAAATGTGATATTACTAAGCATTTACGAAGTGAATCGATAAAACGCGTGACATATATAACGTTTTTTATGTGTACACGACTGAAAGAAATGTGAAAATATCAGGTATATTGTATATCTATACTATCTTTATTAATAATAATACAAAGTCGTTATTTTTGTATGTATGTCCCTATAGGAGCTTATTTCTTCAAAATTACACAATCGATTTTGATGTGGTTTTTTTAAATAGATAGATTGGTTCAAGAAGACGGCTTTTTTGTATAATTTGTTAGAGGTTGGCTCCTAAATTCCACGCGTTGACAACATCATCAACACCAAGCTAGTAATATTATAGAGACGCTGTATTTTAGTATAGTTTTAACGTAAAAAACTCAAAAACTACTTGACGAATTTCAATAATTTATTTGCCATTAGAATGCTACATTGTCCTTAGGTAGCATAGACGATAATATGTTGAGTAAAAATATTGCAGTGCCTTCAAATTACAGACTGGCGGCTGACAACTAGTAATCTTTATAACATGAAAAAAAACTCGCTAAATAAATTTAAATTATGGTGGAAAAAGTGATAACCGCAAGCGGGACTTGAACCCACGACCTCGGAATACCGTTCCGAAGCTCTGCCAACTGAGCTTATTGCGGTCGTGCTTTCAGTAATCAAATTAGGCCACCATAATCGTCACTCGATTGAGTTTATATCGTATTTTTACGTACATCGCCATCTATCGAGAATGTTTTGCAACAATCTTGACCAGAGACCTAGTATTCTTTGCAGAACACAATTGGGTTGAAAATAATGATGCGACTTTCATTACTAAAGTAATTTATTAATTTTGCAATTGACATGCTATTTAATTTAATAAGTAAAGCATAGCATGTCAATTGCAAAATTAATAAATAATTTTAGTAATGACTCGCTAAATATTTTGCTGACCACAAATAAGACCAAAACGATTGAATGGCTGAAAATTAATACGTTTTTTTTTAAATAAAATACAAACTCAACTTAAGTTAATTTGGTGCATAGTTACTTTTTAAAAAGTTCTGTTATTAGCTAAATAAAACCACTTGGTAATTAGCATCGACATGTAAAGCGTAAAGCATAGATTTTTCAAATATTTAGGTTTTTCTTAACTCCTCCCCGAAATAAAACTTACTTTTCAACTATTCGTAAAATATTGTTTAATATATACATTTCCCTCCATAGTTAGTATGTAAGCTCTTTATATGCAATTTCTTACCGCGTTCTCTATTTCCCTTATAAGTAATAACCCAAATTATACTTTCACATAGGCCTAATCGTATTACTACACCCAATAGCACTACAACATTTGCATACAAAATATACTGGCGTAGGAGGCTTCTTTGCCATGAATATTTCAGGAGCACCCTGTATTTTCAAAGGTTCCTAGCGTACGTAAAGGCCGTTCTCATTTTATATACTTTTGTAGATTAAAAAAAATCTTTTGATGTCAAAGATAAAATGACTTGGTCTGGGAATCGAATAAAATCGATAGGAAATGTAAATTTGGTTTATCGTAATAAATAATTAATATTTTATTTAAATAACAATATTTGTGTACATGATCTGTAATAACAATATCGAAAAAAGTATTAGACTAGTATTTTCCTTTAAAGTTTATCATAATAATGTATGGTAATATCTCATTAAATAAATTTTATTCTATGTGTATTTTATTCTAGTGAGAATTGTCTTTCTCTTTTCAGTCCATTATTTGCAGGTTTTATACTCCCAGCCTGAGTGGTGTAATGGCGAATAAGGTTATAATAGTTTCACCATCTAACAGTTTACTTGAATAGAATATATTAATTACTAGCTGTACCCGCGAATTCATACGCGTGAAATTTAGAAAATGTTCCACGTTTTAGCGACATTTTTCACCCACTGATTTCCACACAGCGAGATGTTATATTTATAGCCCTTCTAGAACATTAAAATTTGAACCAGTAGTTCCCGAGATTAACGCGTTCAAACAAACAAACAAACTCTTCAGCTTTATAATCTATAATTCTATACTTAATATTATAAAGCTGAAGAGTTTGTTTGTGTGTTTGTTTGTTTGTTTAAACGCGTTAATCTCAGGTCCGATTTGAAAAATTCTTTCAGTGTTGGATACTTATCGAGGAAGGCTATAGGCTATATAACATCACGCTGCGACCAATAGGAGCGAGGCAGCAATGAAAAATTTTGCAAAAACGAGAAATTTTCTAAATTCCACGCGTATTAAGTCGCGGGCAACAGCTAGTATTAGTATATGTAGAGTAACTGTTACGATAATTGTGTAAATAATATTTGATATATCGTTTTACACACAGACATACCAAAATTTAATACTTTTTGTCTGTCTGTCTTTTTAAGTAAACAAAAATGGTAACAAATTGTGGATTAGTAGATTTAAACATTTATCATGCTGAATATTGATGCTTTGCCTGAAACAATCAGGAAAGGAAAACATTTAAACCATTGGTCAAACATTCACTATAATTTATTTATATATGTGTATATATTCGTATGTATGTGTATATAATAGGTACATATTTATTTATATATATTCATTTTATGCCATTATTTATTCATACAATCAATCTCTCACAATTTCACACTCTTAATCACACTATCACACTGATTTCTCACCACTAAATCCATACGGTTGTATGGAAGAAATCGCCGAGTGCGATAAGACCGTCACTTGTACATCTAAACTAGTGTTCCTGTTTGTCTACCTTATGTAATCCTTGTGTGTAAAATAAAGAGTGAAATAAATAAAAAAATAAGATTTGATTGAATAATGGTTTCAGTTATGTAGTACAAGGTTAGAGGCTAACACACTCAAGTTATGACCCACGAAGCCAGTGCATCCATAAAGTCAATTAAGCCAAGTTCCCCTTCTCAATTGTATAATAAACGTAAATTGAGGTTACGCATCCTATTATTAATTTAAAATATACGTTCATTATGCTCTTTTGTTCTAAAGATCAAGTCCTTTGACGATGTAGCTAAGACCTGTGCCGTTAATAACATATAAAACACAGCGTCTAATTAGTCTCTATTCGCTTTGAAAAGATTCTTATAAAGATGTATGAATGTTAGTTTTGAAATAAAAAATATGCTAACTACATTTTAATATGAGAGTTTTTGTGTACTATGATTTTTTTGTCACTAATTCTAATCTCGATTAAACAAATTTTTCAGCTTTATTATAATAGTATAGATTAACAATTAACACAATAAATAAAAGACCAAAAAGTACAATAATATTGAAATTCATTTCAAAAAGACTACTTCTTTTCATTTCTTCAATTGTAGCTAATAATCATAATCAATTACCGATAATTTAGTACGAGTTTAACCAATTGAAACGACAAATCATATTGACATTATTAAATTGTGATGGATGGTACAATAATCTTCGCAATTTATATTTCCTCGTAATCAATCAGTTTTGGTACATGAAAATAATAAATCACCAGAGTGCTAGGTATGGAGTACACGGCATTGTGGGCGCGTGTCGCAGTATATCTTCTATTGTGATTTCATTTATGTGTATTTTCATCGATAAATCATTGCTTTATTACCAGTAACAGGTAACGAGATTAAAATGCTTTATTTAATTATAGAATGGCTTTATTTTTAGACAAAAATTCAAAATTAAGCACAATTTTATTTTACACTTTGCCGTCATTTTTTTTTTTTCTGTGGAGATCGTTACAGACTAGAGTGTGGTACATAATGCTATTTCCGTAGTTTCTTTTATGCTTACACAATTATGAATTTAAAAAATATAAGATCACATAGAGACATACCATACCAAAGGACGTTGTGTGAAATGTCCATGAATATTTATTTATTTTATTTATACATACAAAAATAACGACTTTATTTTATAATAAGTTAAGAATGAATAATATATTATTTTCTGTAAAACAGTTTTGAAAACAATTACAAAATAGTCTTTATATTTAAAAACTATTCATTAATAGCAACACTAATATGGATAACTGGCTTTTCCTACGAGAATGAACGTCGTTCTAAAAATAAGTGTTATGATGTTTAGGGTTCCGTATCCAAAGGGTAAAAACGGGACCCTATTACTGAGACTTCGCTGTCCGTCCGTCCGTCCGTCTGTCACCAGGCTGTATCTCAAGAACGGTGATAGCTAGACAGTTGAAATTTTCACAGATGATGTATTTCTATTGCCGCTATAACAACAAATAAAATAAAATAAATATTTAAGGGGGGCTCTATTTAAGCAACAAACATGATTTTTTTACCGTTTCTTGCTTGATACTAATACCGTTGCCTTATGTTGCATAGATAATGGTACGGAACCCTTCGTGCGCGAGTCCGACTCGCACTTGACCAATTTTTTATGTCTGGTTCACTATACCTAAATATTACTAAATAATTAAATATCGAATTGTCATAATTTTAATATAACATAGAAATTAGCGGAGTCAAATATTTAACACATAATAAATTCATGAACTTTGCACCGGCTTAATGATGTCGTGTTCAAAATTATTCCGCGCTGACATTACTAATTGTTGCATATTTAGTTATGTGTCGTTATTATTATTTTTTCTGTTATGTTTCTATTATTAAGTATTAACATTATAATTAGGTACATTAAGTAGAAAGATTCTTTCAGAATAACAATTTGTTTTCCTTAGTTAATCTACAAATATTATAGCTTGCTATTATTCCAATTAGTGTGTTCGTAATCTATCTTTGAAAGTGATTATCACCCACTTGCAGTAGCCAGATTAATTTGATAATTTGCACACATGTTACAGACCAATAACAATGCAGTAGTTTTTAAAAATATCTAGGTATTTCAAGTATTTTATTTATTTACACGCAAATTTAGTCATATCATTCGCAATCTCAATTTCATATCTAACAAACGCGTCATAAATACATTAACATTCGCATCAACACTAATCAAAGAGCGTGCTCATTTTTATGTTTGTATGTATGGTTGTTTTTTCTAATATTTAGGTAGTATATAATAATAATTATCTTTACTAATAATACAAAGCTATAGAGTTTGTTTGATTGTATGATTGAACGCGCTAATCTCAGGAACCATTGGGCCGATTTGAAAAATTCTTTCAGCGTTAGATAGGGCATTTATCGAGTAAGGCTTTAGGCTATATAACATCACGCTACGACCAGTAGAAACGAAGCAGTAGTGAAAAATGTTGCAAAAACGGGGAAAATTTTCTAAATTCCACGTGGACGGTGTCGCGGGCAACAGCTAGTAATAAATAATGCACATCTGTTTGTGTTCATATAGAACAAAGTTTTCCTCATTAGCGATGTTTCGCTACTGTGTAGACAAAGAGTGTATTGTTCCGTCTATTGCGACTTGATAAGCGCGGAAGTAAGTGAAACTTGCTATTCACAAACATTACGACTTTCAAAATGTAAAGGACTGTATTACGGCAGCTTTCTTGTAGAGCAGGCAGATATGGTCCTAGATACAGAGATTTACGCATTCAATCTTGAAGACACGTAAATTTAGCTAAATCGTATTTCATAGATTAATGATGTCTCATATGACGTATAGCCTGTATCTAAAACAAACATAGATACATATTTCACTCACACATAGATATGTTTGTGTGGCTTCAAGCATGAATTTTTATTATCTTCATGGCTTCAAGTCGAGTGAGTGACGTAGCTATAGACATATTATCTTGTTAATCTGTGGCTAGATGCTTCTATACTTTCTAATACGTCCCATAGTAATACAGTCTACGTTTAATTAATATTCTGGTATCTTTATGTGTACTAGTCTATACTTCTTATCTTATATATAAAATTCATGTGTCACAGTGTTAGTTACCGTACTCCTCCGAAACGGCTTGACAGATTTTTATGAAATTTTACATGCATATTCAGTAGGTCTGAGAATCGGACATCTATTTTTCAAACTCTCCCCCCCCCCCCACTGACATTTGTATGGCAAAACAACGTTTGCCGGGTCAGCTAGTAATATTGTAAAGCTGAAGAGTTTGTTTGTTTGTTTAAACGCGCTAATCTCAGGAACCACTGGTCCGATTTGAAAAATTCTTTCATTGTAGGATAGTCCATTTAGTGAGTAAGGCTATAGGCATATAAACAACATCATGCTGCAACCAATAGGAGAGAAGCAGTAGTGAAAAATTTTACAAAAACGGGAAAATTTTTCTAAAATTTACGCGTTTTTGTACTACTATAATATTATAAAGCTGAAGAGTTTGTTTGTTTAAACGCGCTAATCTCAGAAACCACTGACACGATTTGAAAAAAATTTCAGTGTTGGATAGTACATTTATCGAGAAAGGCTATGGGCTATAACATCACGCTGCGACCAATAAGAGCGAAGCATCACTGAAAAATGTGGTAAATTTTTTGTAAAATCCACGCGTATGAAGTCACGGGCGGCAGCTAGGTTATTATAAAATTATAAAACAGAGTCGCTATTTTTGTATGTATGTCCCTATACGAGCTTATATCTTCAAAACTACGCAACGGATTTTGATTCGGTTTTTTTAATAGACAGTGCAGAAGTAGTAGATGTACAAGATGGATGGCTTTTTGTACTGTTTGTCAAGGTTTAGTAGTTTAGAATATGCGAACAACAATTTATTAGTTCGTTATAAATTATCGTTCAAACTTTGTAAAATATTACTAACCTAGGTACTAATAACAAAGAATATTTCAATTCTTCGAAGAAACTATGTATGTACATTGTAAAAAACTATGTAACAACACAGCTGCGACGCTTCAGTATTGTAAACCAGATGTATTACAAGTAATACATGTAACACCATCTGCTGGAGCCAAAGAGCTATTATCAAAGTTGTTTCGAACTAAGATATTAAACTTAACCATTGCTTCTAGTGCTGTATTTACTATTAATGTATTTGTCTTTAGAAAGCAGATAGTTGGAAAATATAATAATCACGTTTTCGAATTTTAGCGAGACAAACGAACATGATAATATATCTATGTATTTATATAAACTATGAAATAAGCCTCGTTCTTCGTTTTTTATTTTGAGTAAATGTCAACTTTTGGCTCAGTTCGGTAATCGTAAAGATTAAAAACAAGTATATTTAAACTATTCGCTTACTGAAGAGATTTTAGGTTGATTTTTTTTCTATACCATTTGTGCCTACTTTTCTCTAATTATTTGTAGACAATTTTGAGATTCACTCTAAAAGAAATTTTGAGCTTTGAAAGATAGATAGTATACTTTGTATACAACTATTTAATTTTTAAGAACCCATTCGCCTAATTACATTACAAATTAAAACAAAGCCGAAAGAGATTGATGTCAATTCCATTTGCACAACTAGACTTAACTTAACTAAAAAATGAAAACAACTATGGTGTATTTTGATTAAATGGCTTATTCGTAGTGCACATTTTTATTAATTAAAATTGTTAGTCTACAAAATACAGATTTTCTAATAAAAAAGTTCTGATAACATTGCCGAATTGTGTTATTGACAATATCAATTTTCATTTTTTAGTTAGGTTAAGTTTACTTGTGCATGTAGAATCAGTACCATTGTAAATGTTTTATCTTGAATTTTACACTTTAACTTTGACACTCACTAAAGAGTGAGTGAATGAATGGTTCTCGTGAGACCGAGTGAATGAACCACTACTTTAATATTTCGTTGTTCGACTCCTTTTGTTTCAAAACTTGTGTTTTTGCTACAGATGAAATGGTTTTTGTGGTTTTAGAAATGCGGGTTGAAAATTAACACTTCATTTATTTTAATATATTGCGCTAAGAGTTAATGGGAAATGTGGAATTTTAATATTACTCAGAAGGTTTTTAGAACTCTACAAGCGCAATCTATAATATTGTGAATCGACCAAGTACTACTATTCTGTTTTTAGATAAAATTATTTATTAATAGTCATTTATTAATTTTGCAATTGACTTGCTATGCTGTTACTTAATAAATTGAATTATAGTGGAAAAAGTGAAGTGTACGTCAAAATACGATGTAATTTCAATCGAGTGACGATTGTGGTGGTCTAATTGGTTACTGTTAGCACGACCGCAATAAGCTCAGATGGCAAAGCTACGGAACGGTATTCCGAGGTCGTGGGTTCAAGTCCCGCTTGCGGTGATCACTTTTTCCACCACAATTAAATTATTTTGTTTGTGTATTAAATATTTTCTTTTCACCCCGTATGACATTCTTCAACTTATAAATTTTTTTTTTTAATAATATTCATTCACGGACATTTCTCACAACGTCCTCTGGTCCCAAGCTAAGCTTAATAAGCTTGTGTTATGGGTACCAGAATACGGATATAATACATAAACTACTTTTCTTTTGTAAATACATACTTATAATACATAGAAGCACCCAGACGTAGTACAAACATTTGTATGACATTTATGGATATCACACAAATGATTGTCCCAAGCGATGTTAATAAATTACAAGCTATGGAGTTACACAGTATAATATAAAATTAAATATTAAATTACTTTATACTCCAGACTCACTGCGTAACCATTTAAATCAGTTCAGTAGTTTTGGTGTAAAAGAACGATTGACAGACGGAGTTATATGCGATCATAATGTTAGTAAAGATATACAGGCATAGGGGTAATAAAAACTCTATTACCATGTTTATATATGTATACAGTTACATCCCAGTAAACTGCGTGTTTAATAAGATAAAGAATAAATTTCCATTATAGAATAATTTATTTGCTGCTAAGTAATTTGGTGCTGTCTTTTTCTCCATTAATCTGTCTTGCACACGTCACCTCACGGATACACTCTATTGTTTCCGTGTGTACCTATATGTTCTTAGTATATCATGTAGGTAGAGGAATAAATTGAATCAAGTAGTTAACGTATTTATTTAATGAAGTGCTATGTAAATATTGGAATATTTAGAGCAATCAGAATTTTATAAGTAAAAAAAAAGTTTCACGCTATTTCATGGTCTTGAGTTTCGTTAAGACAAGTTTGTATACTGATAACTTTGGTTCGCATGACCCTGTCCGGACTGAAAGATTCGCCTCGTAGGAACCTAGGACATTATCAAAATCTTAGGTTGTGTTTACATAATATATCGAGATGTATGAGTGTGGATGAAGCCAAGGAAGTATGTTTGGATCGTGTCAGATGGCGCTCTATAGTCTCTGCCTACCCCCATGGGAAAAAGGCGTGATGTTATGATGATGATGATGATGATTATCGGGTACATTATTATACAAAGTCAGTATAATAATGTGCCCGATCATCATCATCATATGAACGAACAGAAATGACAAAGCACTTAAAATATATATTTTTTTACAATATAAGGAAAAAAGAACAATAAAATACAAAATTCTATCATTTAAAAGTAATAAAAAAGATATTTATTTATGGATAGAAGTTTACGGACTTTTACAAAGACAATGTAAGTAATACTACATTGTTTCCTTAAATCCCGGAAAGGCTTTACAAAGATTTCCAGAGTATTTCAATTACGTTTCAATACAATCTATTTTATTGTGAACAATCACTATTACAGTAACAGGTAGCAGTAGTAATCGTAGTATTATCATTATATTAACAAATCAACTCCGGGCATCGATTGATAGATTGCATCCTTCTATCATCAGCATGCTGCATCTACTGCTTCGAGCCACTCCTTGCAATCTCAACGATATCTTTCTAATATGACATGTCTTGGAACACAAAAACCACCTTACACCTTACTTTACACGTGACTATAGTGGCTGTAGTTGCTGACAGATCTCCAAAACACCGGGCTATATTTAAATTAAATCTATAATATATAGCTGACCCGGCAAACGTTGTTTTGCCATACAAATATCAGGGGTAGACAAATAATTTGCAATAAAATAAAATTGCGGCTATAATTAAACATCAAGCTATCCTATCTCTCAAGTTGGAGTCTGGTCCAACTTGAGAGATAGCTGCTCACGGTGTGCCAAATTAATTTAAAATCGGTTTAGTAGTTTAGGAATCCATCGCGGACAAACATCGTGACAGGAGATTTATATATATATAAAGATATAGTATTTAAACAATACAATCACAAAGAAGTGTGTGTGTACACATATATTAAGGACCGATATAAGACAAACATTAAGAAATTATTTTCAAGCATTTTCTAGCTTAATACAAAGCAAATAATTAGCTTAGCTGTTCTACTAAGCTTATTAATTGTAAAAGTCTTGTAAAAACTAACTTTTATCATTTTTCTCAAGTGGTTTTATTTAAACTAGAACTAAGAACGTAAATCATTTATTATCTCTCACTCTCTCTCTCTGCCTCTGTTTCTTGAAAGGATAAACAAGCTTGAACATTGAAGTTTGAACATTAATATAATATGAAATGTCAAGGTACTATAATCGAATGTTTCATGCAAATCAGCCGTATCTTGAGTAACTGACAGTCGGATGAAATGGGTATGCCAAGGGAACCGCTATTAAATGTATACTTGTGAATTGTGGTATCTTCGAAAGGTTTATAAAATGGCGACTTGGAAGCCATTTTGAGAGCCTTCACAAAAAAGATGTAATATTGACATTAAAAATTTATAAAAATATTTAAATTGTTTCATGATTTCACTCCTTTATGAATAAATAGATTTGGATCTTTAAACTACGTTTGGTAAAAATTAACAAAGCGCGGCGTAGGTTGTTATTTGTTATAAAGATAAACAAAAAACTCACAACGCTCTTTAAACATTTTTGGACTTATTTTCTACTTTTTAGGTTAGTTTGCTAGTAATATAAAATGGATTGGACAAGTCGCCCACACCCGTGATCGCGGTTACAACACAGTGGGGTTACAACTGTCTAAAAAGTGATATTTTCACTCTCTTTCCCAAAGTAAGTTTGAAATCCCAAAATTTTTGGGTCTTTTTTCGTAGTTTTTGGGTTACACCACATTTCACAGTAATGCCTTAGACCAAAGGTAATCTTGGAGAAATGCATTTAGATGTAATTTCATGAAATCATCATTTAATTCAAAGGTGTTCCTGTGACCGGAATACTGGTAGAAGGGTATTTTTATATTCTTAACCCATCCACAGTCGAATAAACGCTCACTTCCTGTCATCTCGTGGGAAAAAATGGAATAACTACGTGGGTCGCAAAACTTAGTACTTATTCTGTTGTATATTATAGTTTATTCAATATTAGTACCTGGTACGACAACGCAAAAGTAATATATCTGTTTTAATATAATATCCTTACATATTGTATACCAAAGTCGGTATTTTTATATGTGTGTTCCTATGTGAGCATATATCTTCAAAACTACGCAATAGATAAGTATAGGTTAATTTTAGTAGATAGAGTGGTTCAAGAGGATGGCTTTTTTGTATAATTTGTTAGGATTTAGTTAGTAGTTAGTTAGTTTAGTTTCACAGATAGTGTACAATATGAAGTAGGTAGTATAATTAGATGTTTAGGCAATTGCTATAGTGGAATGTGCGTTGCTTGATCTTGTGAAGTTGAATTCTTAGATTCTAATGTAGAGTCGGTACCTAATCATAATACAGGTTAATGACTTTATTGTGAAAAATATAATAACATAAACTGATTACGAACAAATAACTGAATTTTATGTGTTCTACGTGTAAATAACATCTAGTTTCAAAAAGCGAATACCTATTCCAGAAAAATCTATCCACCAATCCGCGATATGAGTATTATCCTATCCATTGTACGTGCCAACTTTCTTTGCAATGACACAACAGTTGTGACTTTCGTATTTGTATCAAAAAATATCTTCGACTTTTTGTTTCAATATTGGCCATTTGGAAAACCTTTTTTATATTCAACGATTGTAACAAGTCCCAGTACTTTTTATTGTCCATTTGTCTTCTTGGGAACGTCTTAAGGACTGTATTGAGCAATTTAAAGTTGTGATTTTGTTGTTTTTATTGTTGTTTCTTATTGCCTTTAATAAAAGAGAGTGTTGTGCGTATTTAGAGTTTGTTCGTAGGTTGCTAAATCTTAGAACTGAAATGTTGTGAAACTTGACTTTTGTTGTTTGTGTATTGTTTAATAAATGTTGAATACTAACTGATGCCTGCTACTCCGTACGCGTGGAATTTTAAAGCCCCATATGTTTTGTCACCGTTTAAACTTTCCCTGGACTTTCACGAATATTTCAAGACCAAAATCACCAAAAATCAGCTAAGTCTTTCTCGAGTTTTAGCAAGACGAACGAACAGCAGTTGATTTCATGTATAAGTTACATATAGCTTAGCTTAGAAGTAGTAGTTTTTTCTCTCGCCTTTTTGCCCTGCCGGGCCATGATGGTGCCTTGAGCCTTACCATGTGACAACAAATAAATATCAATAAAGATTTATTTTTTTAGAATTTATAAATAGAATGTACATGTTAAATTGTATTTAAAAAGTAATGTGATAGTTATGATAACAAAGAAAATATAGAACAGGTAAAACAACCTTGGCTATCGAAAACACCCGACCCAAAAATCTGCATGTCTAAAAAAGAAAATTCCAAACATATGCTACAATCTTTATCCGTCATTTTCATGGTCCATTTGTGTCCCAAACAAAACCTTCCTTACCTCAGAGGCCGTGAATGCTCATAAAATGTAGTTTATGGTTAGACTCGACCACCTGAATCACAAAGATCGACCTTAAGTCGCCATTACCGTTGAAGAATCAAGCGCCACATTATTTTTTATTATCCATTTAACCTTTGATGGAATGAATATTCTTATGAAAGAGAGTTAAGACTGGAGAAACTTTTGAATAAAAATATCGATTACTTTCAGAAAACTGTTTATAAAATAGAGTTAAGGCTCCAGAGACAGACTTTGAAATGAAACAAATTGGTTAAGTACGATTTGGACTCGTACGCGAAGGGTTTCTCGTTTATTATTAAAATATGTTCGTCATATTTTCGACCCTAAATAACGGGTAATAATAACGGCTCTCTAGCTATCACCGCTCCAGAAAAGGGGCGTATTTTGAAAGTTAGCACCCTGGGCCATTAAATTTGTCGCCCCGAGCCAATTTAATTAGCTGCTCTATAAATTAAAGACAGCAAAATTTTAAACTTGAAGGCTTTCGCCACCCTTCTCACGCTGGCCGCCCCGGGCCATGGCCCCTATGACCCTAGGGTAAACACACCTCTGGCTCCAGAGATACAGCCTAGTGACAGGCAGACGGGTGGCTACAAAACCCTAAAAATGAAATGAACTTAAAATATCACAAATAAAACGAGCATTTTTGAGCTCGTCATACAAAAACTGTCAGTTAATTATAGTACCATGATGAGAACGTCGCGGCGTTCATTCAGGTTTTATTCAGAGAAATTCGTTAAAGAAACTAATTAGTGCTTTTGTGTACATGTTAACACTAATGAATACAACTTACAAGTATTTTATTACTTTATTAACATCTTTATAAGCTTCTGTACATATATAGCTTACTATCTATGTATTATAAATATGTATTTACAAAAGAAAAGTAGTTTATGCAGTATATCCGTATTGTGGTACACATAACACAAGTGTATAAAAGCTTAGCTTGGGACCAGAGGACTTAGTGTGAAATGTCCGTGAATATTTATTTATTATCTTTAACATAATAATTCTTTAGTTAGTTGCTATTATGAGTATCCTCCTTCTCTCCAGCCCACTGCAGACGTCCCACCGCTGGGCACGGGCCTCCTCCACTTTAAGAGGGCTTTTGCTCTGCTATGTCGCGCTGAACAGGCGTGTTGGCATAGGGTTTATTTTCGAGTTTTCCATCTCTCACAATTGATGTTAACTGCATATAATATCCCTTAGCTGGCACCTACAGCACCCTGAGGAAGAAATGGGGTGATGACACTTGTATTCTTAATCCGTCACAACACGGACATTATGGGAATATTAATTATTTATTTAACATTAATACATAATTTTATAAAAAAATTTTTTGGATATTTTTTCTTTTTACGATATTAGTTTATCTGAAGTGTTTTAATAATAATTAACACGCCTAGTCAGCGCGGCATAGTAATCTCAATGCCGAAGTGGAGGTAGAACAGCCCAACAGTGGGACGTTAAAAGGGTATGACAGCAAGCCATGTTTCATACAAAAATAATTATGGACTTCGTAGTCCGCCTTTTTACTTCGTGAATATTGCCTCTAGAGCAACGAATTTTTCTGACAGTAACTCTACAGTCACCAAGAAAGTACTGAGAAGAGAATTTCATAAAATAAATAATCAAATATCTACTATTTAAAAAGTGTGTTCATAGCAGTTTATTTCTCTCGAAATAAAAATGCTAGAATAAGAAAATATGATATTAGGCCATGCGTTGGTATTTATTTTTTATGTCACTGTCATATTACGTAGCGTTTCTACCAAAAGTCTTCTACGCACAGACCTCCAGTAGATACTGCATTACGACATTTTTGTTAACGATTAAGAGGGTACTGTACTCCTAATTTAGGTATTTGCCTTAGGTATTGCTATCCCTATTCCCGAGCACCGTGCTGAAAGGGACAAATACAGCGGAAACAGATTTTACCTTCTTTCAAAAAAAGGCGTTTTGTACTGTGAGTGACAGAAGACAGAGTACGAGTGACAGAAGCATAGATATACTCTTCATCTATAATATAGAGTAGAAACCATTAAAATCGGTTTAACTTTCGCGAAGAAAAAAGGGAAGTACGATACCCATATTTTTGTATGGAGCATAATTTGGTATCGTGCCCTCTTAACCGTACTAACGTTAGAGGAAAGCGCAGGTTGCGGAGTATAGAATAAGCATTTTTGTTGGTCGTAGCGAAATCTCACTCCGATATCTTATATATTACTTATACGAGAATAACGTGTACGTTTAGTGTTCATTGCCTTGCGTGGGGCATCTATTGCTGGTGATCTGTGGTCCTACGCTAGTAACCAAGTGTACTATATGTGTGTGGTAAATGTAGCAGTAAAACTGGTTACGATGTCGTCTGTTTACGAATTAATGGAGCTTTAAACATATTATTTTATATGAATATTGTATTAAGCGGTGTTTATATAGCTAGCTGTTGTAATTTAGTAGCCAAACCTAAATAAAAATACAAAACGCCATCATCTTGAACAACTCTAACTATAAAAAAACAGCTTGAAAATAAAAATAAACCCATAAGCATTTAAATAAAGTCCAACATCGGTTTTAAGATAAATTTTTCCAACAGTAATATTAAGATTTTATATTCATACTAAAGCGGTCACAAATTGGCCAACGATTTATTGTCATTTGTTGTCGTTTCAAAGGCTTTCAATTCGAGTACCCTCTACTATCTAACAACTCGGTGACATTGTGACTCGATTGGTTTTAGCTACTACACTATATTTGTCATTCGAATGAGAAAGTCGATAGTGTTGTTAAATTGAGCATCGTTGGAATATGAAGTTTGTTGCAAATTTTTTTCCTCAAGGTTTTTATATTTTTTTTCTCTGTGCTTCGGATCAAGCTATAAATGGTATTATTGCCAAAAATATTAAACCGATTGATTTAGCTTAGCTTGGGATCAGAGGACGTTGTGTGAAAGTCCATGAATATTTATTTATTCAAATGCAATTGAATACACAGATAGGCTATACCCCGACAAAGGTTAATAATAAGTAGTCTATATACGTTCTCAAGCTCTTAAGACTTATTGACGCGAAGAAAGGGTGTGTCTTGACTCCAACCGCTAGTTTAAAATAAATTAGATTACAAACATTGAAATCAATCTGCCGGAATGTTTAAGTTACATTTTTACAAATATTTAATACACACTCAGCTATACTCCTAGTGTAGGATTAGATAGTTTTCAGAATTATAAATTTGAAGTAATTTTGTCTCTAAATTAAACTCACGGCATTTAACAAGAACCATGCAGTTGATCTTTTATTCATCTGTTAACATATAATTTGTGTGGATCATGTAAAATGATGTCCGTTGCTTTGTGTATCTGGCACCCTATTATTTTTTTCTTTTCAGTATTTCCTTTGCGCTTTTGTAAAAGGACTGTTCTTTTATTGTACTTGTTTCTTGCTCATATTTTCCGTTGATTAATTCCTTTGAAACTGCGAGATCAGTTTATTACATACACTTAGTTATATTGGTAGAGCTTACTGTGGTATTAACGGTATAAAGCTTTCAGATAGACACATATGGTCTTATTCACAATGACTTATCGGAGGTTTAAAAGTTCGCAAAAACGGGGTAGCAAAAATTGTCATAACTTGTTATTCATAATAGTCTTTTTACGATAAAACGTTTATTATCTCTCCGATAAAATCTCCGTTTAAACCTCCGATAAGTCACTATGAATAAGATCATTAGAATTTAAAATTATAATTAACTATCTGTTGCCCGCGATTTTGTGCCCGTGGAATTAAGAACATTCTCCCTGTTTGTGCAACATTTTTCACTGACGCTTTACTCCTGTTGGTCGTAGCGTGATGTTATATAGCCTATAGTCTTCCTTGATAAATGTACTATACAAGACGGAAAGAATTTTTCAAATAGGATCAGTGCTTCCTGAGATTAGCGCTATCAAACAAACAAACTCTTTAGCTTTATAATATTTTATGATATATAAAATTCTCCTGTCACGGTGTTTGTAATTATACCTACTCCTCCAAAATGGCTTGACCTATTTTCGTGAAATTTTGTGTACATATCCGCTAGGTCTGAGAATCGGACATCTATTTTTCATGCCCGTAAATGTTAAGGGTGGTCACCCCTGAATTTCGTATGGCAAAACAACGTTTGCCGGGTCAGCTAGTATAATTTTATTATAATAAATATTAAATATGGAGCGAAAGCTATTTATTCTAGGTCTATGATACACATTCTAACTATTATCTAAGCCGTGATATAATAAAGTACTACATGCTATTATTGACATTATGTGCATTAAAACTAACCATTCAGGATACGTTTGCCTTAAGGCATATACTAAAATATAGATCCTATCACATTTTATTTTGTAAATCAAAGAAAGGTCTCTGATTACTGTATTTATTTCATTAGCCACATATTGAAAGAGAAGACCTGTTTTACTTGACTATAATCTAACCTATTTGTGTATTAGCAGATGTAGAACTATAAATAAATAAATATTCATGGACATTTCACACAACGTCCTCTGGTCCCAAGCTAAGCTTATTAAGCTTGTGTTATGGGTATCAGAATACGGATATAATACATAAACTACTTTTCTTTTGTAAATACATACTTATAATACATAGAAAACACCCAGACGTAGTACAAACATTTGTATGACATTTATGAATATCACACAAATGATTGTCCCAAGCGGGAATAGAACCCGCGACCTTGTAAACGGCAGTCCAGTACATAAACCACTACGCCACGAAGCCCGTCATTTTTAGAACTATATTAATTACACTATAACTGGGTGTTTCTATGTATTATAAGTATGTATTTACAAAAGAAAAGTAGTTTATGTATTCTATCCATATTCTGGTACCCATAACACAAGCCTAATAAGCTTAGCTTGGGACCAGAGGACGTTGTGTGAAATGTCTGTGAATATTTATTATTTATTATTATTATTATTTATAACTATTCTAGAAATATTAATATATTAATATTATTGCGATTGACTCGCTATGCTTTTACTAAATAAACTAAATTATAATGGAAAAAATGATAACCATAAGCGGGACTTGAACCCGCGACCTCGGAATGCCGTATATCGCGACCTCGGAATCGAAAAATATTAATATATTACTGTAATGTACAGCCATTATTTCGGTCCAATTGTGTTCTGTAAAGAACGCTAACTGATCGATTGATGGAGTTGGTGCAAACCGCTCAATAGATGGCGTTGTACGAAAAAACATCGCACGATGTTAAAACTCGCATTGAGATGATTGTAGTGGAAAATTTGGTAAACATTTGCGTGGACCATAATAGCTCAGATGGGAGAGCGACGGAACGGCATTCCGAGGTCGCGGGTTCAAGTCCCGCTTATGGTTATCATTTTTTCCATTATAATTTAGTTTATTTATTCTAGAAATATCTAGAAATACTTTAGTTCCTTTGTGTTATTGTTAAATCAAATTCGCTAACGTTTCAACACGCAAACTGCATTTCCACTTGGATATCATCTTGAACAAAAGGTAAAGTAGTTTGTTGGAACTGTGGAAGCGTCTCGTTTTAAGTAGAATCAAAGCGGTTTGTTCAACTGCAGAACTGTTCTCGTACTGCTACGTTAATGCACTTTCTATATAATACAGAGAAAAAACAATACAGTTTTATATAAAGACATTTTTATAATAATTTACTTAGTTTAAAAACTAAAAAACACGCATAAAAGTCAAGTACAAGTGGGTGAAAATCACTTTCAAATAATCCGTTACATAGATTAATACATTTATAGATACCTACCGAACTAATATAAGCGTGTTAATACGTACCGAACTAATATAAGCGTGTTAATACGTACTGAACTAATATAAGCGTGTTAATACGTACTAAACTAATATAAGCGTAATATTTTCTAACACATGCGCGACTCATCTGTTTAAATAAAACTACTTTTTACGGATTTAGACGCGTATATTTGTTTTAAAAGCCTCGTGGTCTAGTGGTTCATGTATCGGACTGCCGATCAAGAGGTCGCGGGTTCGATTCCCGCTCGGGACAATCATTTCTGTGATTTTTCTAATTATCATACAAATGTTTGTACTGCGTCTGGGTGTTTCTATGTATTATAAGTATGTATTTACAAAAGAAAAGTAGTATATGTATTCTATCCGTATTCTGGTACCCATAACACAAGCATATAAAGCTTAGCTTGGGACCAGAGGACGTTGTGTGAAATGTCCATGAATATTTTTTTGTTTTTTTTTTAAATTTTGGCCCGACGTTTCGGAGACTTTGCAGTCACCATGGTCTCACCCGTGACCATGGTGACTGCAAAGTCTCCGAAAAGACGGGCCAAAATTTTAAACAAATATACGCGTCTAATTCCGTAAAAAGTAGTTTTATTTAATATAAGCGTGTTAATACGTACCGAACTAATATAAGCGTGTTAAAAAGGACGAAGGACTAACTACTGCCTGTGACTTCGTGCACATGGAATTTAGAGAACAATCCTTACTAATTATAATTATGTAGAAAACATAGATCAGATACTGTATACAAACTGTAGGTTCTTATTAGTGAAACATTCGGCTATCAATTTCGAAGATTACGTCCTATATACCTATTATACACTTTACCTCTAATTAATAGATTAACGGACTACCATTCATGAGGTCGCGGATTCAATTCCTACACGGGACAATCATTTTTGTGATATTGATAATTATCATACAAATGTTTGTACTGTGTCTGGGTGTTTAGAATAGAATAGAAGAATAGAATACACTTTATTGTACACCATAAGTTACATGTCACTTAACTAATGTAACAATAAAACAAGTACAATTGGCGGTCTTATCGCATATTGCGATCTCTTCCAGACAACCTTTAGATGGACTCAGTTTATTTGGAAAGGGGTATTAGTGGTGTACTTGCTATGTATAAATTCCAAGTAAGAAGAAAACTTTTCTATGTATTATAAGTATGTATTTAATTATTTATAAATTAAAAGTAGTATATGTGGCCTATCCGTATTCTGGTACCCATAACACAAGCATATAAGCTTAGCTTGGGACCAGAAAGTATTGTGTGAAATGTCTATAAATATTAATTGTATGTAGTCTAGTAAGTGTTAGGGAATATTATTTATACGTCCTTGTTAATCTCCTAAAAGCATTGAACTCTATAAATACTTCGTAGAAATTAACAAGAAAATGTAACGAAAAGTACAATTTTCCACTCTCCTAATTCTGAAAGCGTACCTTTACAAAGTTTTTAAGCCTAATTGTTCTTGCCAAAGAATTTGCCTTAAATATTAAGTGTCAATTATTTTCATTAAAGTTTAATTTAAGCGGCGGCAAATTTAAAACATTTAAAGTTTACAGACTTTGTTCATTTGAGTTAGACTTAGTGACGAATTGACTGTGGATCGTAATTATTTACTCTTATTTTTACAGCAATTAATTAATTTTTGTAATTGAGTTGCTATACTTTTACTTAATATATTATTATCTTCTTTTTAACCTGATTTCTGATCAGCTAATCGACAGAACTTTATTCTGGTAACAAATCTATGTTTATCGGATTTTAATATCAGTTTCTTATAGTTAAAAGACGTCCCCTTGAAGCGTTTCTTAGATACACAAATTTTGTTATTGTTTTCTTATGTAATTTACTTACATACATACATTTTTGTCCATATGTGTTTATGTCATCAATATTTATCCTATGCGGGGATCAAACCCACAACTTCGTGCACAGCAGTCGATTGCGGAACGACTGCACCACAAGACCCATTAAAATATCGTCAATATTGTGTTTAGACTTCAAAAGATTTTCTTTGCAACTCGAAACTGCAAGACAGAAATTCTAAAATTTTAATTTAATGGTTAATTCTAGATGTATGTAATATCTGCGTTCTTTATCAGCCACATTATATATAAGTATATAAATGCAATTCTTAGAACCGATTACGATGCAAAGGAAACTAAAAACATACATATGTGCCACTACTTATAGACTACTACACTACTTGTAGACGCTACGAAATTGCAACACCACACATGGTATTAGAGGCCTTTCACACAAGGCTCCTTCTACTACTTTTTAGGGTTCTGTATTAAAATGTGCAATAGAACTCTGTTACAATGATTTCGCAGTTCGTTCATTGATGTGTCACCAGCCAGTATCTTATAAACGGTGACAGCTAAATAGTTGAAAAATTCACAGATGATTTATTTATGTTGCTGATATAATTACAAATACAATACATAACTATACAATATATAACTAAAAAAAATTGATATTTGTGAAGGTTTAAACAAGAAACCTTTTTCAGTTTAACTTGATGATACGATGATTGTAGTAAAGTCTTAGTACCTACGTGGGCCCAATTAGTACACGGCGGGGTAATTAAAGCTGTTAAGCACCGTTCCTACTACGCTATTCTTTAAAAAATATAGAAAGTTTTCCACAAAGACTAATGGTCTTATTCATAATGACTTATCGGAGGTTTAAAGGTTCGCTAAAATCGGTTCGTGAAAATTGTCATAACTTGTTATTCATGATAGTCTTTTTACGCTAAAACGTTTATTATCTCTCCGATAAAATCTCCGTTTAAACCTCCGATGAGTCATTATGAATAAGACCATAAATCACTCACAAGTTTGTAAAGCTGTATGCTCTAAAGTATTTAGATCTAAAAATATATATGCAATCTGAGACACAAACTTTATAATAACTTGTATAAGAGTAATTGCAATTGAAATTAGTTTTGTAAGTTGAAAGGCTTTAATATAAACTTACTCATACGCTAAGTTTGTCAGTAAACTTATAAATTATTTTAGTTTCTTCAACAATAATTTATGAGAATAATATTTTCTAGAATTTAAAAACCAAACCCTAACACATTATACGAGACAATTTGACGAGCCTCGTGGTCGAGTGGTTCACGTAGTGGACTGCCGTTCATGAGGTCACGGGTTCTATTACCGCCTGGGACAATATTATTTATGTGATATTTATAATTGTCATACAAATGTTTGTACTGCGTCTGGGTGTTTACTATGTATTATAAGTATGTATTTACAAAAGATAAGTAGTATATGTAGTATATCCGTATTCTGGTACCCATAACACAAGCATAATAAGATTAGCTTGGGACCAGAGGACGTTGTGTGAAATATCCGTGAATATACAGACAGACTCTTTAGTTTTATGTTTTATAATATTAGTATGGACTATTTACAGTATACAATTGTATTATCTAATCGTAGAATGCAATCCCTAGATTATATTGCCTGTAATATTATATTGAATACAAATATTTTAATTTTCAAAAATTTAAAACGCTTCTATATCTACTATATAAAAATAAGTCGGGTTTTCCTTCCTGACGCTATAACTCCAGAACGCACGGACCGATTTCCACGGTTTTGCATTCGTTGGGAAGGTCTCGGGCTCCGTGAGGTTTATAGTTAATTTTTTTAAATTGTTTTTTTTAAATTTTTTTTTGGTATGGCAAAACAACGTTTGCCGGGCCAGCTAGTCCTCTATAAAAATATTCGTTTTCTGAGAACGTTTGAAATCACCACATGTGAACAGCATGTAAGTCTGACGTAGCAGTCACTGCAATATATAAATTATTCATTTGTGGTAAACCATGAATCTTGCATGCGCCGTACACGGCTTTTGTTTATATATGTTCCTTCTAAAAGCTACCATTCACGGCAGGCATGCAAGATAAATAAAGCATAAGGACGGTAGGTCCTTATGCATTATTTATATTATTATGTTTATAGAAAATCTTATAAAACGTAAAATCTTGGTAGAAATTTACGTGTAGGTTTTTATTTATTATTTTTTGTATTTATTCTCGCAATCTTTTTCATGAACATTCAGCTTGAGGTTAGGCAACTTTTACACATTGTCTTGCAGGGCAGTGATTTGAGTGTCTCGGGCCCTTTCATTAGTGATGTGCCCTATTAAACTCTAGGGGACTTTCTTTTTAGTCTTTTAAATGTTGCATTACTTTTCATAAGATGTGAGGTTAATGTGTTTGGATGATTGTCTAGTCTATTCCTGTAAAGCTTCATTGAGTGTCTGACTTCCTTTACTGTTCTATAAAAAGATTGTGGTGTAATTGTTGATTTGTTATAAACCTTGGAGCGTTATAGATCATTTATTTAGATGATTTTAGAAAATCCTGGCAGAAATCTACGTGTAGATAATGAGGAAAAAATACTAAAGGGCAATTAAACATAAGCTGACTTCAGTAATATAAGAATTGATTTTCCTAAGCGGTTTCAAACCTAATATCTTCTTAGGCCATTGATGTTTCCACTGTTGGGTAAGAACCACCTCTACTTTGAATGAATGTTTAGTCTACAATGCCGCGCTGACTTGGTATGTTGGCAAAGTGTTTATTTTCAAGTTTTACATCTCTTATAGAGGATGTTATCTGCTTATATCCCTGAGCAAACTCTTATAGTTGACTGGGGAGATAACTTACTGGTAAGACTTGTTAAGTCACCACACTTGTCTAAAATCTAGTATAAGCTAGTGATGCACATTCGCAGTCCTGCACAGCAGACGGCAGGCAGGATGGTGAATGGTCTTCATTCTATAGTCAGGGTTTGTTCAGTTTTCAAGAATGACTAAAGCCTTAAAGGCTTTGATAATGGATGTTTCTACTGAATACATTCAATTCTTAATACAAAATGAATGTTTCCTTTGTTTGATCCTTAAAGACAAATGCGAGGGATGTTGTAAGATGGATATCAACGACAGTCTGTTTGTTACCACAAGCATCTGTATAGATTTCAATGGGTTGTTGTTTAAATTATGCTACATCAATATTTATGTCAACCGGACAGATGAATGTAATTCCTCCTTTATCTTTTTTTATTCTGGTGGCAAGTACCGTACTAGCTGGCATGTAGTACTAACTGACATAGGCGAACTTCATTCTTAACTGAATTTTCATTCAGCAAAACCTATTACTAGACAGATATTTGTGAACACTTTTTCAAACATAAATTTTGTTATAATTGGTGTAATTTCAATAAAAGGGCATAAAATGTTCATTGTAAAGCTGATAGAGTTACTATTTATTACTATTAATACCATTAATTGTATTTAAGTAAAAGAAAATTTACAATAAATAAATAAAAAATACTAAATTGATCACACTTGAAGATGTGTTTCTAGTTAAAGTCCGAATTATACTTAAGTCTGTAAAAAATATAGAAGTAATATTTTCCGTTTAAAAGGTTAAAGTTTACGTTTTAAAGAACTCATATTTATTTCTTTGCCGTAAATTTTAATTTAAAAGAAATAATAGTTTTTCAATTTACCTACAATATTATTCATCGTCGATCGACGTCCAGTGAAATTAAGTTTTGTGGTATAAAATTATATTACCAAACGTTTTCTCAGAAATACCGAGTGTAATATGCAACGAGTTTTACAGGGAATCTCATTTCGTATTATGTCTTGCGATAAAATGTCTCTTAAAATTTCTTTGTATAAAAGAATGCGACGCGACGCCTGCAATTTAGTGCTACGAAGTGCAACACTTATTACTAAAATATTTTGCCTTAATTTGGTCATAAAATACTATTTACGCAAACATACACTGTTAGTATTAATGATATAAACATATTTCTATGTATTATATACTAAAATAGACGCTCGAAAATCCTAAATATTATTTTAAATAATTGCATTGTCATGTTAAGTTACAGAATATACACTTATTACAAACAATATACAGTATATAACATACAAATATACAATACACGAATATATAGACAGAAATACAAAAATAACGACTTTTACAATAATTAAAAAGAATGTATATAACAATAATATGACGAGCCTCGTGGTTGAGTGGTTTATGTAGCGGACTCCCGATCAAGAGGTCGCGGGTTCGATTCCCGCTCGGGACAATCATTTGTGTGATTTTTCTAATTATCATACAAATGTTTGTAGTGCGTCTGGGTGTTTCTATGTATTATAAGTATGTATTTACAAAAGAAAAGTAGTATATGTATTATATCCGTATTCTGGTACCCATAACACAAGCATAAAAGCTTAGCTTGGGACCAGAGGACGTTGTGTGAAATGTCCATGTATATTTATTTATTTAATTTATTTATTTAATTTAATATTTCACTGTTAAGTGGCAAAAACAGTTTTCTATCAACAATGTAGGCTAAAATTTCTGATATCTCCAACTATATTGCCCTATGTACATGCTAAACTTGTACGTATTTCTATTCTATTCTGGTAGGTACCGGCGGGTAACGTATTGAACACATCGTCTCTTCGGTGTGAATAATACGCTTTATCGAACTGACAAAGTTACAAAGCCTCGAAAATTCTATAAATATCGCTGCAAATATGTATAAGAATATATCGAAAACAGGGTATTATAAGCTTCGACATGTGAAGCGACTGTATCTGTATTGAAAGATATTTAGATACATACTTTACTTTATTATGACTGACGATGTTGATTCTTTTAGGAGATTGAATAAAATGAGTATTAGAATGCGTTTCTATTACATTTTTGTAAAAGATTTATAACTTATGCTTTTTCCATCATAGAACAATTTCATACAACCATGCTATAGAAACATTATTTATTGATTTAGTTTCAAGTAATCAGACTTTCTCTAACATCTTAATTTTTTAGTATTCGTAATTTAAAACAACCAATGAATTATACAAACAAAAAATGGTGACCAAATTGCCTCCTGATGTCGTATCCCAAAGAGATACGATATCAGGAGGCAATTTGGTCACTGGAGAGAGAGAGGTCCATAGGACATTGTGACGGTACAAATAGGCCTCGAAATAATTTTATTGTATCTATGCTTATTAATCTGAGAACTGGCAAGATATCCTGGTACATAGCAAAATTATTTTATTATATTAGTTTTGCGAGAACAATTGGCATTTAACAAAGGGCTGACGCATCAACTTTCGGTCCGTAACTACGTCATATTACCATCTAAGATGGACCCAAGATTACTGAAATCCTTCTAATTTGAAATAGCTGTCTCTTCGAGGCGTTCACTTGATACTTGGACTAACGCTAATGCTTATAAAGTCCGTTCAACGCGTTCCGCAGATTACCTGTCATGATAAACCAACAAACGGTCAAAATAGTTCCTTTAACGAAACAAATTTTCCGCTATCATCATTCTGTCTATTGCTGATTTAATTAATATTTTTGTGTAGGTACGCATCGTGACAAATTATATAAAGTTGTTGTACTTTAAGGTTACAAAGAGAACTTTATAATTAAGGAAAAGTGTAACGTCTTTTAATGTAATTATACTTTTATACAAGCTAGGGTTACGGTATGGTTTGGTAAAGAAAATAAGGGCCCTTTAGAAAAAAGGCAAACTTAGACATTTATTGGCCCACTTTGAGCGCAGCGATAGATACAATATGTTAAGCTTACCAACATTTTTTGTGTATAATTTTAAATCAACAGTTTTGACATATTTGTATAATGCCTAAATATCAAGAAGTGTTGTATCCATTGGCATAGTTTATGCAATAGCCTTCTTATATCTCACTAAATATTTCAAGAATTTGCATTACTCTGCGACTTATTTGGGCAAAGTACAATTTCTATTCTGCAAAAATGAACAATTCATTATCGATGCAATTTCCCAGTTGTTTTAGAGTTCTTTCAAGAAATCTGTTTTGTGTTTGTTTAAGAATACAGTTGTTTTCAAAAGATTCTTAACTTGTTTTCCTAGTGCTTGCAACTGCACTTATTTTGAAGATTTATGTATTTATTTACTGAATTCTATAGGAAAAATAAAAATATTTCTATTGCTATACCGTAGCATATATCCATCGCTAAAAATATCATAATTTATATGTGCTGTGGGATTGAATGATCTCATAAGTGTTATAATTCGATTACGTTAACAAACATTAAAAGTGGACCGCTTATAATATATATTCAGTCAAATACAAGTCAGGCTTAGACACATCTGTAAGCAGAATTATCAACATTATCATAATCATTATAATGACGTTATCATATCGTCATCAAGAGGTTACACAAAGAACGTTTGTAGCATGGAAAATTTCACAAAGCAAAAAATTTTCTAGAAATACTTGTTTAAAATTTATGGTGTGATATTAGACTGTAATAGAAGTGAAAAGTTTATAATTCTGTACAAGCTGTAACTAAACATGGCGGACGACTGACAAAAGTAAGGTTAAATACGTACATTGCTTTTGTTGCCAAAAAACTTTGTAAAACATAAATAAATACTTTAGCAAGTTACATCAGGACGAGTGTCGCCTATGTTCTTGGAGACAAACAGTACACTATAAATCCCGAGCTACTTCAACTCGCAAATTCGTCGACGAAAACGTTTTCCCGCCGGCAGCCATCTTGAGCAGTTATTGCTCGTAAACAGTCCGCATCTGTAGTCTGTGGTAAGTCTAAATTGTGTGAATTATATCAAAGGTTTTGTGACTTTGTAGGTATTTCTTTTGATTTCATATTAAATTCAAAAAAGTCAACTCCTAATATTACTGATAAATTAAGTATTTTATTTAGTTACTTTTTGTAATGTTTATATTAAACTTTTATTATTTCGTTACAGTGAATTCGAAATGTTTTAGAACTACATTGTCCAATGGCTAAGCAATGAGCATTCTAATCTAAAACGTTTAACTGGAGGCATTCTTTGCCAAAGGTAAAACGCAAGGAGGTAGTTCTAGATCATCCATCCTCCCATCAGTCTTTTACCATTCACTGCTGGACATAGACTTTTCCCCATGGAATGCTACAAGTTCCAGACCAATTCCTATCAATGACAGGTTTTCATGTCATAATTACGAATTCAGATTTGTATTAAAATCGTCTCTTAATCTATATAAAAATATTCAATTTTAGCTTGGCACAACTGAGAATCGCAGAATCTCCTTTTTTAATTTAATTTTCATATCGTTTTTGGGTTATAAGAAGTCTCAAATCCGCAAGGTTTCAAAATCTCGTCTCTGAATTGTTTTGTTGTTCTTACTTATTATAGGTGAAATAAAGTTCATTCATTCATACTCGTATTTCTATCGGCTGTTTATTAATTCGACGATAAGTCAAGGCTTAATCATTTAAGGTTAAAATGTATACTGATAGGTAACAGGGAATTCATCTGTGTTATAAAAAATTGGGCATGTCTCTTAATTTCAACTTAAACTTTAACTTTTGATTATAGACAACTTAGGAAGACTATGTCATTTGAAGGTTTTCTTTTATTACTATTTTAATTAAATCGGTATTGTAAAAAAATTTCGACTATTGTATTCTTAATCCATTACCATAATTATGGAGAATTGTCCTGAAGGCTCACCTGATTAGACAATCATCTCACAAATCATATATAAGAGGTATACAATAAGTAACTGCTGCTATAGCGGTTATCAAAACAATAGAAGACTGAGATGTAAGTAATGTCTGACGTGCTTACTTCTAAGTGTGAATCAGTTAGGCATAATGTAAAGTGATGCAACTTCACCTATAAAAGAGGTTACGATCTAAGCTATTTTATTACTTCTAAAAGTACTGGTTTCCACTATCTGGATTCTTGTTCATTCGATAGAATCATTGAGTATTCAGGCCACAATTCTTCTACGGCTGTTTGGAACGCCGCTGCTGTCACTTCGGCATTCATGAATTAAACTCGTCTAAGCTTATCCTAAATTATCTAAAATACTTTTGACTTAAACACTTTGCTAAAACGAACCATCTAATAAAATCTTTTAAAACTTTGATAGGGATTATTTTAATAAGTTTTTGTAAGTGTAATATGGACAAGTGAGTAGGTATGTAATTACAATTTAACGGCTGACAGAACGTTTGGAAGAAATAAATGTATTGTTTTGCCCCAAAATAATCTGGGATAAAGTTAGGAAGAAGGAGAAGATTATGTAATACATTGATACATTTACATTTATACATTTACTAGCTGACCCGGCAAACGTTGATTTGCCATACTCCAAAAAAAAACAGGTTTGAAAAATAGATGTTGGCCGATTCTCAGACCTACTGAATATGTATGCAAAATTTGAGAAGAATCGTTCAAGCCGTTTCGGAGGAGTACGGTAACTAACACTGTGACACGTGAATTTTATATATAAGATTTACTTTCGTATTTTGCTCCTTTTTACTACTTTATGGTCTTTTACAAGTTATTAATTATATGATCAGTGTTTCATAAATCAGTTCGTCAGTTCAGTAATAGGAATGAATGAACTATGTGTGTATGTGTTTGTGTGTAGAGTTCCAGAATTTACTAGTTAATCAAACTACATAATCCTTCAGCCGTACAAAACATTGTCCAAAAGAACAAATACCAACGAGTTTGAACAATATGCATCATGTTGGCTTACACAAACGTATGCAATAGAATAGACAGTGGTTTTGCATCGCACAAACTAATGCAGACACGTTCAATGTACACATGGACAAATATTAATACGGAAGAGAAACTCTCTCTCAATTTATTGTAACATGTTTACTGAAACTGTGAAGTAATGAAATCAATTCTGCAACAAGAACTTTGAAATTTCGAAACGTATTTTCATGGAAATTTTCACACCACGTCCTCTAGTCCCATGCTAAGCTTATATGCTTGTGTTATGGGTACCAGAATACGGATAGAATACATATACTACTTTTCTTTTGTAAATGCATACTTAAAATACATAGACACACCCAGACGCAGAACAAACATTTGTATGATATTGTCCCGAGCGTGAATTGAACTCGAGACCTCGGGAACGTCAGTCCGTTACATGAACCACTAGACCACGAAGCCCGTCAATTATACATATTATGTTTAGTACTTTAGTAGTCTATAATGTAGAGTACATTTACAGTTACTGCTAATAATCCTATGTGACTCTAAAATCATTGATAATGTAAAGAGATAAGCAAAAAACTTATTATATTTGTAACATATTTACGAAGTTTTGTTAAAAAGTTAGATTGTTAACTTTTTAAAAGAAAAGAATAACATTGGCTTAGCACATTCGTCGAATAAATTGTTTACTGTATACATATAATACTAGTTAATGACCGTGGTTTCACCCGCGTTCACAGTTTTTGAGCCCTCGCTCACCAAATGTACACCAACCCTCAACATATTAAAAAAGACATCCTTATTAACCACTCTATCTATTAAAAAAAAACGCATCAAAATCCATTGCGTAGTTTAGAAGATATAAGCTCGCATAGGGACATACATACAAAAATTGTTTGATAATAAGTAAAGATTCTCAACAATACAAAATGTGATATCATGTACATAAGAAAAACTTCTTTGTATAAAAAAGGCACACACGTAACAATGAAATACAAATGAACAGAAAAATATATTAGATTCATAATGAAATCTCGCCCCAAAAGATCTCATTACGTTCTTAATACAATATTTCATGAAAACGACACGTCATTGCACACATCATTCTGTAAACGAATCCCTGAAAGAATAAAAACAAGTTATGTTATCGACATGTTTCCATGATGAGTTACAAACACGCCGTGACGGGACGTGTCATCTCGCTCTAACACGCTTTTTTGCTTAACGCCTCGATGACCACGTTTTAATAAAACATAAAAGTAATTTGAACATGGTTAGTCGTTGACGATGAATTATCCTCGGAAGATTTTAGATTACTGCGCGCGCTTTTGAACCAACTGTATTTGATTAATGTTTGTCACTTTTTTGTTGTAATATTTACGATGAACGATATTGCTAACTAAGATCATTCAGAAATTTTAAAAACTAAATAATCATATATCTAAATGTAACTCTCAAGAAAGAGATTCGAGAATATGGTTAGAGGAGCAGAAAACTGTTTGAGCAGCGTAAAACAAACAAATAAGAAGTTTTTGAAAAAGATTCTGAAATGAATCCTCTTCCATTATATTTTATTTGGTCGAATTACTTGCCTTTAAGTTTTAGCTATCTGACAGGGAAATAAAAATAGAATGTTGTTTTAATGTACCTAAATTGCCTCGGTAAATTAACTTGGAATGGATGGAGGTAACTAGTTATTTTTTTATTTAATCTAATACAAATGTTTTAAAATCCAGTTCAAGACTATTCAATCATTTTTACTTCTGAACCTAAAAGAATTTAGATCTCAATGTCTCAAATATAATTAAAAAGATTTATGTACATTAATATTGTGACAACGCTTGGTCGTATAACGCGCCGATTGCTATCTTTTGTGTCGTTCTTTTATATTCATTTTCGTTCACTCATTCATTCACTAACGAAGATTAATGCTGTGCAATCTGTCATTGTGAGAACTAAAGAGTTTAATATACTTAGTAATAGATAGTTTTGAACAGTAAGTATAATTTCCATATCCTAACTAGCCTGGTTAGGTATACTTAATATACGAGTAGTTACTGGTTGTCCTGCTGTAATCGTGCAAAGATTTTTGCGTATTTATGAACATTTTATGAACAATAAATATTTTATAGGGTTTTGTTTTCGCGCTGATGGGGTCAAATCACTCGGATCTTGGGGTTTAAGTTCACAGCCCCTATATAAAGAAAGACATAGCGAGGTGATTGATCGATGTCTATCGTGACCAGCGGGAATGCTTACTATATTTTTGACAAATATTACTTGGATTGGGAGCAAAAAAAATATTATGACCACGGATCTAAGCGCTTAAAAAAGCTCTAAAACTAATTGCTTGTCTGATATTTAAAATAAACAATAGCTACATTAATTTGTAATTTTTGTTTTTGCAATTGACTTGCTATGTTTTTACTAAATAAACTAAATTATAGTTGAAAGTGTAGTGGAAGATTTGGTAAACATATGCGGGAACCATGATAGCTCAGATGGGAGAGCAAGGGAACGGTATTCCGAGGTCGTGGGTTCAAATCCCGCTCATTGTTATAATTTTTTCCACTATAATTTAGTTTATTTAGTAAACAATAGCTGTTGAGAAAGTGACGAAAATATACTTGATCACATACGTTAACGCCATGTTCTTTCTTAGGCCCTATTCTATCCTATAGGGTATAATTTCATTGCAATCCGTTCAAAAGTTTCAAAATAAAAATCAAAATTTTTTTAATTAGTGTGTTGTCATTGGTACTTAATATGTGTGCAATATTACAGATCCATCCGACTACTGTAAGTGGGTGACAATCACTTTACATAGATAAATACATTGATAGATACGTTCCGAACTAACATAAGCGTGTTAAAAAACTACAAAATATGTACAAAAAAGTTTGTTTCAGACTCTTTCAGTGAATTTATTAATAATAGTAGGATTCATATAATACACAGTTGACGTAGACTTCAGCTACGATGACCGTAGTTTATGTAACACGAGGGTAGGACACGAATGTCGTTTACAATTGTATATTGCTTGTGAATGTTTTTTATTTCTTCCTGTTCGTCTATTATATACAATTCTTTTAAGTAAATACTTTTTATAGTTTTCATCACAGCTTTATTAGGATTAATGTATTACTACTCAGAACACAACAGATTAGAACAGCTGTCCTAAAAAAAAATTAAAAACGGGGAAAACTTTGAACTTTACTTACGATACCTAATAAATAATGTACAAATAACTTTACGTTTACTTAGTATAGAACAAAGTCGTCATTTTTGTATGTATGTCCATTTGTTAGATTACATCTTCAAAACAACGCAACGGATTCTGTTGCGTTTTTTTTAAAATGATATCGTGATTTAAGAGGAGGGCTTTTTTATATAATTTTGTTTAGTTTCAATCTCCACACGTACGAAGACGACAAGAGCTAGTAACTACATAATAAATGAATTTATTTATATAGAATACGACGTGAAAGTTGCATCAAAATAATTACCAATACGTTGGAAATAACAGTTAAAAATCATCAGATTTTTTTAACACTTAAAAGCAACTATAATAATTTCGGCAGTCACGTAATAAAATTATTATTACATACGAATTATACGTAAAAACACACATAAAACCTCTGCCAGGCGACAAGGTCACAGGAAAAATGTCCCCCAGTGAATACATGGTTCACATGAATCATATAAATTCCATACGCTTTTGTGAATATAAAATGAATATATGATGTCATTATACTTTTATTTGTTACCATATTAATTATTTCGTGCGTGACTTGTCAATTTTGCATAAATTTGATAAATTATAAATTATAATTCAGTAGACGGATAATAATTAAAATATTATTATATTATCTTTCTATCAGTAGAGAGAAAGATAATTGCCAGTAGGCAACGATGAGGTAATAACATCCCACTGTTCCACTACGCGAGGGTGTCTATCGTCGGGTCTACTATGCCGCGCTGACCATACGTGTTAGCTTATGGTTTTTCATAATGACTTATCGAAGGTTTAAAAGTTCGCTAAAATCGGTTCGCGAAAATTGTCAAAACTTGTTATTCATAATAGTCTTTTTACGATAAAACGTTTATTATCTCTCCGATAAATCTCCGTTTAAACCTCCGATAATTCATTATGAATAAGATCATTAGGGTTTAGTTTTGAGTTTTCCGTTTCTATAGTGACATAACATTTTGCCATGCTTTGAAAAATAGATGATGTCCGATGCTCAGACCTACTGATAACGCATGTAAAATTTCATAAAAATCGGTCAAGTCGTTTCGGAGGAGTACGGTAACTAACACTGTGACACGTGAATTTTATTTGTAAGACTAGCTGACCCGGCAAACGTTGTTTTGCCATACAAATGTCAGTTCGAGGCGTTTGAAAAATAGATGTTGTCCGATTCTCAGACCTACTGAATACGCAATTAAATGATAGAGGATACGCAACTGAATATAAAATTTGGTAAAAATCGGTAAAGCCGTTTCAGAGGAGTACGGTAACTAACATTGTGACATGGAAATTTTATATATTAGATATCTTTTACTTATTATATAACAAAGTCGTATTTTTGTATGTATATCCCTCTGTGATCTTATATCTTTAAAAGTACGCAACGGACTTTAATGCAGATTTTTAATAGATAGCGTAATTTAAGAGGATTGCTTTGTTGTATAACAATTTGTTAAGATTTTGTTTTTAAATTCCACACGTATAGAGTTGCAGTTTATTATTATAAAGGTTCGTAAAATATCATGTTAATAACACTTACAATAACGAGAGCTGTTTTAGTGGTCAACACTCGATTAGTCAAGCACAATGAGGCTCTATTTATTTCATACGTGATCCACCACAAACATTAGGCCACTCATTACTATAATAGCTCCTACATTAATAAATGTTTATTGGTGTCAGACTAACTTGTGTTTTAGCCTAATCCTAGTCGTTTTGTACAACATTTGCTAACGATATCAACTTTATACTAACTACATTAAAACGAGCTAGACTGAATACCAAAACTCGGGGTCTGTTAATTAAATTTTATTTCCTCCACTAAGCTCAAACAGTGTTACTGGCGAATACGATTAGATAGAGCAGATTACCGTACATAGCGGACTTAGTTCTAGAAAATTAAAGTTTGGAATGCACGTGAGGGGCATTGGATTACGTATAGGAATGTGTATTGTACGAACGCGCGAACGATATGTTAATAGCTCTTTTCATTTCAGTATGACTTCGAACGTCGGTATGTAGGGAATTAATATAGTACTACATTAAGTATAAGTGTTGCTTTGAACTTTATATAATTTAGGTTTTATTGTTATGGCATGAAATATCTAAACCTCAAGAGTTGTATGCACCTCTGTATCTTGTTAACTATATCTCCATATTAATTTATTAATTTTTGCAATTGACTTGCTATGCTTTTACTAAATAAACTAAATTATAGTGGAAAAAATGATAACCATGAGCGGGACTTGAACCCACGACCTCGGAATACCGTTCCGTTGCTCTCCCATCTGAGCTATCATATCATTTATATATATTCATTTATTATATTTATTATATTTTTTTATATTTATTCATTTATTTATCATATCATATCATTTGGTAAACATATGCGGGAACCATGATAGCTCAGATGGGAGAGCAACGGAACGGTATTCCGAGGTCGTGGGTTCAAGTCCCGCTCATGGTATATCTCCATAGTTTAAAACTAAAAATCACGCTCAAACGCTGGTTGATTATGAAAATCATTGAAGTTTTTGGAATCTGACGGATTAAAAATGATCACACGGACAATCCTTTACCATATGGAGAATCTATTTATCAATCTGTCATTAGTCAAAGTCAAAGTCAAATTTTTTTATTTCAAGTTGGCATGTTTTACAAGCTCTTTTGAAACGTTAGAAACTAGGTGTCTGTTCCAAACGTGAATCCTATGGAGAAGAACAGAAAAGAAACTCCATGGATTTTTCTTTTTCATTTCTTTCCATTTTTTTTTCAATAATATTATACATAGTTGTATCAGGGGTGTGAGAATGATGCCGATCAGTACTATCACGACTAACTAAAACTAACTTTTTAATAAATTAGCCTTGTTGGAGCAAATCGACCAGTCCCAGCAGAAGGCACCCGTTCACGAGTATAACGCGCACAAAGACTACATATTTCGTAGAAATTTTGAAACTTCGTAATAATCTAATTCAGCTTTTCACAGCCTTGAATATAAGTAATATTTCTAATAATTACGTCAGTAAAATGTGTAACAGTTTAAAAGCTTAGTTTTAGTGAAAGTTGAGACGTGTAATTAATAATAATTAATGTTTTAGTTTATAAATACACGATATAATATTTTGATCTGCTAGCCTTATAAATTGAGCTAGTTTTAGAAGTAATAATATTAATTGATATCTCATTAAGATTCCAAGAAGCGTTTTAAATTGAATTGTCAATAAAATATACTCCGATTTAATCTGTTGGATGGGTCTAAAAGATTTGGTAGTCTATAGCTGTGAAATATTTTAACACATTTAAAGTCAGTGTTTTTTGCACAGAGGGTAGCGTAAACAGTATTTTTGGTAATTAGCAGGCTTGTAAGTATCCATGTGACTTAATTTTTAAATTTTCACCAACTTACAATATAGTAGTTACTAGCTGTTGCCCGCGACTCTGTCCGCGTGAAATATAGAAAACTTTTCTTCTCTTTTTTTCGCAATAAAAGGTAGCCTATGTCCTTTCTCAGGGTCTAAAGATTGTCTGTGCCAAATTTCATCAAAATCGGTTGAGAGGTTTAAGCGGGAAAGCGTAACAGACAGACAGACAGAGTTACTTTCGCATTTATAATATTAGTACGGATGTCATATGGTGTAAGGTGTGTGTGTGTGTGTGTGTGTGTTGATGTATGTAGTCGAATTAAACTTAAAGATCGATGACAATGCAATAGATTATAGAAATTATTCAAGATTGCTTATCGTATTTTTTAGTTTTAAACTGAGTAAATTATGTTCTTCTTCTAAAATGATAAAACACGTTATATTGTATTCTGTGTGTGTACTGCTAGCTGTTGCCCGCGACTTCGTACGCGTAGAATTTAGGAAATTTTCCTCGTTTTTGCAAAAATTTTCACTACTGCCACGCTCCTATTAGTCGCAGCGATATACTATATAGCCCATAGCCTTCCTAAATAAATGGACTATTCAACACAAAAAAAGAAATAATATCGAACCAGTTGTGCCTGAGATTAGCGCGTTCAAACAAACAAACTCTTCAGCTTTATAATATTAATAAGCTTAGCTTGGGATTAGATGACGTTGTGTGAAATGTCCATGAATATATATTTACTCACTTATATTTTGCGAAATAAATATTTCATTTCATTTTGTTTATATTTATTTATTAGTATAGATTACTTCAAAACATTACACGGTCTTAAGGCTGGTTTACACTTTGATTAGTGTGAGTGCAGGTGATTAGTGTGAGTGCAGGTGATTAGTGCGAGTACAGGTGTGTAGTGCGAGTAGTGTCCAATTCACTGCCAGTAATTTTCTTAGCCTCTTGCGGATATGTAGACTTCAAGTTTCTTATTTTAGTATAAACTTCTTTACTTCCAAACCCTGGTATATTCATAGCTTCACTTATACGTACAAGGGCCGTATCTAGGGCTCCCTTAATTTTGTACCTAGGGGCTTTACAGTTGTAAAGGCATTCATGTTTTATATACTCCTGCACAAATTTATAAGTTGTGTCTTCGGTCCACTTTACCATTTTGTACAACAACAAGCGTCCGACGCTACACACTAAACGCTAAACACTCTTGTCCAGACGTGTTTAATGGCAGGCACGCTGCGAGTGAGGGGGAAGGGGGGGTGCGCAGGACGTGGCTACTCGCAGTCCACTCGCAAAAAAATAGAACACGCTTCTATTCACTTTACTACACAGCCAACTAATCACTTGCACTAATCAGTCGCTGTCCACACCTAGTCACTAAGCACCTGCACTAATCACCTGCACTCGCACTAATCAAAGTGTAAACCAGCCTTTAGAGTTAAAGACCTAAGAAATATGTTTTATCCTGTGGTTTTATCAAGTCAAGTTACTTGGCGTATATTTATTATAATCTCCCCGTAACCTGCAATCCCAAACAACTCATAACTACCGCTTAAGCTAAACTTTTTATCTATTTCGTAGTGTTATATCCATTTTCCTTATTGAAAGAGGTTCTCGTAGCGTTCTGACCAGTGAACATAATGATATAAATTTATTAGTCCAAATTGTAAAAGGTTATTGAATGTTGTTTGATAACAAAAAGGGTTATTCTAAGCAAAAAGGTTATCAATCTTTTAATTTAGTTTATTTTAATAAGAACTTGCTATTGACGGGCTTCGTGTATCGGACTGCCGATCACGAGGTCGCGGGTTCGATTTCCACACGGGACGTCATTTGTGTGATGTTTATCAATGTCATACAAATACTGCGGCTGGGTGTTTTCTATGTATTATAAGTACGTATCTACAAAAGGAAGTAGTATATCCGTATTCTGGTGCCCATAACACAAGCAGATAAGCTTAGCTTGGGACCCGAGGACGTTGTGTGAAATATCCGTGAATATATTAAGTATTGCATAGCTTCTATCGAGGGCCTTGAGCGCGGGGACCGAATAGAGAAATTTCGTAACGAAAAAAAACCTCACGCTCCCCACTCCGACGGGCACGGAGGTGTGGCTTGAAGGCCGTGCATTGTCTAACGTCGTTTCTTTTCGGCAGTCTTCGACACGGTGTTTGTGTGCGTGCAACTAGCCGTATTGTACGACTACGAAGCTCGCACGAATCGAGACGAGCTGCTCCGAAAGCGGACGAATACATAAGCAGCTGTTTATGAGAAAGTATATAGGTGTATAGGTATTTATGTACAAGAGTGAATAGCTGTACTTGTAAAATTTGTTTGTTTTATTATCGGTCACCACGCTCAAAAAGTGTAACTTGAATTAATATCAAAGAAAAAGAAATATTGCATAAATAAAATAAATAAATAATTATAATTGCATAAGTTGATACAAAATGCTATGCAATAGCTTTACCGCGGCAGTCCTCGAGTGCCACACGTCTTTTTTTTATTTTTGTTGTTTCTTGCTATATTTTCTTATAAACCAAACAATTTAACGGCTTAGCTAAAAGTATTAGTGCGGTGACATATAAATATCAAAATTTCATTTCCTGCTATAACGTGCGTGAATTTTTCAAAACACACCAGTGGTTTTTGAGATTAGCGCGTTCAAATAAGGAAACAAATTCTTCAGTTTTTTATAATATAACTAATATTATAAAACTGAAGAATTTGTTTCTTTATATCCATTCGGTATAGATTAAATATCCAATCACATGAATAAGTGTTACCGTAGATACATGCAATGCATTGTAAACTTAAATTGAATATAATCTATAAAGTATTTTTTGCACTAAATGAACATAGAATCAATCGGAGACTCTATAGATTCTAAATCTCCAATTTAAACTTGAAATCAATGCAGTTTGACTGCTATGCCCTTCTATTTAGCTACGTATCAAACTGACGACCAGTATCTAGGGCAAAAATTGAGGTGGCTCGCCCGTGGTTGTCATGGCAACGTAGCCTGCTACCTCCCTCCCCTCATCTCACCCCACACCCCCTCGCCTGGGGCGCGCTGTTGCTTCAGCCGACAGATTTCAAGCCACGTCTTGAGTGAGGGCTTTTTTCTCGAAATGTTACAAACTTGCTCGTTTTTAATAAAAGGTTCTTAGTACATCATTTACTTTGTAATTGAATATATACCTTTGATGTTATTAAATAAAAGAAACTATGATTTATTACGGTTTGACAATGGTGCCGATTCTAGATGCACAACTAAACTTAACTAAAAAATGAAAACAACTATTGCTGTATCTTGATTATTTGGCTATTTTGTTGTGTACTTTTATATTAATTATAATCATTAGTCTATAATAAACAGTTTTTATAATAAGAAAGTTCAGTTAACATTACGGAAACCTGTTATTGACACTATAAATTTTCATTTTTTAGTTAAGTTAAGTTTAGTTGTGCACGTAGAATTGGTACCAATGACACCAATTCCAAATGCACTACTAAACATACATACTTATGGTATATAACTAATTAAAAATAACGTAAATAAAAACGTAAATAAAGTAAAATTAACTTATATTATTATGGTATATAAGTAAGTATGGTTTATGTAGTGTATGTATAGCAAGTGTTATATTATTATTTATGTATTTTGTATGTTTAAGCTTTATGTATTTCATTAAAATTATTATATACCTATATGTTAAATTAAATAGCACCCACCTTAACTTATTTCTGCACACCTTGCTGGTTGACTGGGAGAAAATGCAAAAAGATGTAAAATAAATAAATAAACTTAAATTAAAAAATGAAAACAACTATGCTGGATATTTTGTTGTGCACATGTATATTAATTAAAATCTTTGGCCACATTATTCATACACAGATATTATAATAAGAAAGTTCAGTTAATATTACCGAATTGCGTTATTGATACTATCAATTTTCTTTTTTTTAAGTTTAGTTTAGGTGTGCACGTAGAATCGGAATCAATATTTTCTGTTTTGATTATCGTCTCAGGCATCATAGTCAAATGTTCCAATTTTTGAAATATTTGTGTGCCTGTTGTTTTGGCTTAAGAATCAGTTAACATCTATTTTGTATACTCCTTGGTCATAAGGGGCCGGGTTCCAGTAAGCAAGTGAATAGTGAGTATCTTATCTCTATATAAGTCTAAGTTTCAATACAAGTTCAGAAGCGCTCTTAAACTAATACCATATATATTAATGAGATCATTATTCATAGCCCACCCTAAAGTGCCTCCAGTTTACAATTCAATTATGTGCCTCATCGATCCAGGGGTCCTAAACTAACAGGAAACAAGAAGACATTGAACATATCTACATTTCAAATGTAACAGCTAAGATAACAATAAGAATGATTTATTTCACGGTAAACATGAATTGTATAGCAAAGTAAATAATAATATTTAAAATGAAATATACTTAATGTAAAGAAATAGTTTAAAAAGAAATAGTAAATGAATGTATTTAGTTTAACGGTCCTATTCATAATGACTTATCGGAGGTTTGAAAGTTCGCTAAAATAGGTTCAAAAATTTGTCAAAACTTGTTATTCGTTCGTTAACGCTAAAACGTTTATTATCTCTCCGAATAAATCTCCGTTTAAACCTCCGATAAGTCATCTATACTAATATTATAAAGCTGAAGAGTTTGTTTGTTTGTTTGAACGCGCTAATCTCAGGAACAACTGAGCCGAATTGAAAAATTCTTTCGGTGTTAGATAGGGCATTTAGCGAGGAAGGCTTATAACAGGCTATATAACATCACGCTACGAGCAGTAGAAGCGTAGCAGTAGTGAAAAATGTTGCAAAAACGGGGAATTTTTTCTAAATACTACGCGTACGGAGTCACGGGCAACAGCTAGTTATGATGATAAAATGTCCGTTTAAACCTCCGATAAGTCATTATGAATAAGACCATTAGGATTAATTAATTCATTATGCATGTCATACTATAATATTTTAAAGCGGAAGAGTTTGTTTGTTTGTTTGTTTAAACGCGCTAATCTCGGGATCTGCTAGTCCGATTTGAAAAATTCTTTCAGTGTTGGATAGTAGGTACATCTATCGAGGAATGCTATAAGTTATATAGCATCAGGCTGCGATCTATAGGAGCGAAGCATCAGAAAAAATGGGGCAAAGACGGGCAAAATTTTGTAGTATATATAAAATACTGGATCTAAAACATTTTTTGTACTCAAAAGTATTTGTGGTAAAATTAATTAAAAGCGGCAAAATAGAGAAGAAAAATTGATTTCAAAGTGCAGTCTGTGGTCAAGAAGACTTGCAACGAATCGGTTTTTCAAACAATAGATTGGACAGAAATTTTCTGCTTCCTTGCACTTCACTGAAATTGAAAAGCAAGATGTGTAGATAAAACTGGGGAAAGAAAGATTTTGTTTTGTTTGTTTCGATAAAAGCCGGTTATCCTATTGGCAAATAACAAAATCTACAGGGATCACGATACACCCCTTTAATAAAATTGAACGAATATTCTATACATCTTATCTTATATATAAAAATCAATTGCTGTTCGTTAGTCTCGCTAAAACTCGAGAACGGCTGGGCCGATTTTGATGATTTTGGTCTTGAAATATTCGTGAAAGTCCAGGGAAGGTTTAAACGGTGATAAAATATATAGGCATCTAAAATTCCACGCGTACGGAGTAGCGGGCATCAGCTAGTCTTATATATAAAAATCAATTGCTGTTCGTTAGTCTCGCTAAAACTCGAGAACGTCTGGGCCGATTTTGGTGATTTTGGTCTTAAAATATTCGTAAAAGTCCAGGGAAGGTTTAAACAAAATATATAGGTAGGTATCTAAAATTCCACGCGTACGGAGTAGCGGGCATCAGCTATTCTTATATATAAAAATCAATTGTTGTTCGTTAGTCTCGCTAAAACTCGAGAACGGCTGGGCCGATTTTGGTGATTTTGGTCTTGCAATATTCGTGAAAGTCCAGGGAAGGTTTAAACGGTGACAAAATATATGGGAATCTAAAATTCCACGCGTACGGAGTAGCGGGCATCAGCTAGTAATATATATAAATCTCGTGTCACAATGTTTGTCCTCAATGGACTCCTAAACCACTTAACCGATTATAATAAAATTCGCACACCATGTGCAATTCGATCCAACTTGAGAGATAGGATAGTTTAAATTCGGCTGGACCGATTTTGATGAAATTTTTTGTTGTTGATTTTTACACAGAATTGTATGGCAAAACAACGTTTGCCGGGGCAGCTAGTCTAATATATGAGATTCACGTGTCACAGTGTTAGTTACCGTACTCCTCCGAAACGGCTTGACCGATTCTTCTCAAATTTTGCATACATATTCAGTAGGTCTGAGAATCGGCCAACATCTATTTTTCAAACTTTTTTTTTTTTAGTATGGCAAAACAACGTTTGCCGGGTCAGCTAGTATTCATATAAAACTAACAATGCTACATTTCTAAGTAGAACTTTTTAAAGATATTTTGTTCTTTGAAACTTGTTTTAATGACGATTTTAATAGCTTTATTTGTATCTATTATTAATCTATGTAACAGAATATTTAAACGTGATTTTCAGTCCTTTTCAATATTTGGTTTGACTTCATATGCCTTTGAAATTTGACGGTTTTCCTCGTTTTCTCAGGAGATAACGATCAGATCTTGATTTCGTGCTAATGGGACCACACCAGAACAACGAGCTTTCAAAATAAAAAAAAGAATCATTAAAATCACTTCGCTCAGTTAAAAGTAAAAAAAATAATCATACAGACGAATTGAGAATCTCCTCCTTTTTTTAAGTTGGTTATAAAAGCGGTCAAGTACAAGGTGGATTAGCACACGAAGGGTTCGAAGGGTATTCTCATAATATGTATTTTCGTCATATTTCCGATACAACGAGATAAGCACTCCCTAGCTGTCATCGTTCCAGACATACATGCTGGTGACAGACGAACGGATGTACGGACAGACGTACAATGCAGTCTCAGTAATCCCTATTACTTGGTCCAGTTGTACCTTTTGGGACGGAACTCTGAAAATTAGGGATTTGTAAAATTTACTAGTCTTTAAAGGTTTTTCGCTTTAGTTTTTAAACAAAATAGCTATTATTTTAGTAATAGGTGCCGCACGCATATTTTAGGCCTTCTCGAATATAAATAAATAATAAATAAAATATTCTTTATTGCACACTATAATGATTTACAAATCTTACTTAACTAGACTTATGATAGGTACAAAGAGCAGTCTTATCGCAGGCTGCGATTTCTCCCAGACAACCTTAAGATGGACTTGACCGAGACAGAATAGGCGACTTTCGGTGTACTAAAATAGGTGAAAATACTAATAGCAGATACAAATATATATATACTTATATACATGTTACATATAACTCGTTACATATAGCGAATATACCTCTTTGAATATAGGAGTAATAGGTACAAATACAAATAAATAAGACAGTAAACACTTGAGAGAAGAACAAAAGACCAACATTAGCGTTTCTCGAGTATTAACGACCAGGTTACGCATTATTAACTCTTAGAATTTATGCCTCCATTAAAATATTAATCATCATTTGCTTTGTTTTCAAATTTCTTTATTAGCTATTAAGAGGATACCAAAATAGCTTCGTGCATTTTTCTACGTACGAAGTTTTCATTGTTTCTTTAGATTGAATGGCTAGAGCTCTAATTTTTAAGTATATGTTTTTTCAATATATGATCTAGGATCGTATAAACTCAGAAACGCGATTGAAATAAGTTTTCTCGATAGAAAATCTTAGCGAAACAACCTCTCTCATTTTTTATTTTTTTCATTTGTCGGTCTATTATTGCGTATTAACTAATGAAATAACTTTAAAAACATAAGTAACTATTATATATAGAAACACGTAAATCAGAATTAAAATATATTTAGTAGATTTTGAGTAAACAAAAATAATATCCCTAATTCTTCATTTTCTATACCTACTAGCTGTGTTAATATGTACATGTCGACGATAATATTGATGTAGGCCCTTAAAGGCAACACCGAAAATCAGTCTTATGACGACAGAAGAAGAATTATGATTACATAAATCGTAAAATGATTTCAAATAAATTGCAAGATTAATAATCTCTAGTGTTCTAAAGTGATAAGATGCCTTATAATAAATCTTTTAACGCATATACATGAGTGTTTTCTTTAATCGAATATTTATGATTTTTTTCTGGTTCGGAAATACCATGAGCAATATGAAAAATATCCCTGCTAAATGTGCATTACTTAGGTATTCTGTATGATATGAAATGAAAATAAAGGAAATTGTAAAAATGTTGATATACTTGTAAAGACTAATTCACTTCTGCCTATTGCTTTAATAAACAAGCGTAATGAATGTGCCTGATCAATTTAAAAGTATATCTTTAATATGTCGTATAAATATAATATAGAGGCTATTAAGAGACAGCCATTAAAAATATAACGGTACAGGCCAACGGTGCGTGCGTTCACGTGGTTGTAGGTATTTATTCAAGCTTCCCACCCCCTACTCTATCCACTCATCACCCACTAGAGTGACCATGACTACTAATATATAAGAGAATATAATATATTGAACAAGCGGTTGCTTGCAACTTCATACGTGTGGAATTCAGTAAGCGAACCTAAATAAAAGTACAAAAATGCCATCCTCTTGAACCACTCTATCTATTTAAAAAAACCGCATCAGAATCCATTGCGTAGTTTTTAAAATATCGAAGCTCACATAGTGACATATACAATATACAAAAATTACGACTTTGTTTTACAATAAGTAATGACGATGCCTTCTTATGGTCTTATTCGTAATGACTTATCGGAGGTTTAAAAGTTCGCTAAAATCGGTTCGCGAAAATTGTCAAAACTTGTTATTCATAATAGTCTTTTTAAAACGTTTATTATCTCTCCGATAAAATCCCCGTTTAAACCTCCGATAAGTCATTATGTATAAGACCATGATATTAACGACTAGATGTTGCCTGCGATATTGTACGCCTGAAATTTCAAAGCATAAAACAGTGAGACCAACTCTGATGTGACTAAAATTTAACCTAACTAAACTGTGGTGTATTTTAATTTATTAGTTATTTAATTCCACATATTTGTATTAATTAAAATCGTCTTTCTAAGCACAGTTTTTACATACAATACACAATACATTTATTCAATTTAAATTATTTCAATCAATATTGCAGAATTCTGTTATAGACACTATCAATATCTATATTTTTGTTCCATCCATCCATCCATCAGTCTCTCTCCGTCCACTGTTGGACATAGGCCACCCCAACAGAACACCACAACGCGCGGTCCTGTGACGCTTGTATCCAATGTCTCCCCGCGACCTTGACGATATCGTCGCTCCACCTTGTCGGGGGCCGCCCAACGCTGCGTCGTCCGGTACGTGGTCGCCACTCTAGGACTTTTCTTCCCCAACGATCATCAGTCCTACGAGCGATGTGGCTGCCCATTGCCACTTCAGTGTGCTAACCTTTCGGGCTATGTTGGATACGCCCGTTCTCCTACGGATCTCCGTATTACGGATTTTATCCCGTAGGGAAATACCGAGCATAGCCTTCTCCATAGCACGCTGCCTGTGCAACCTTGAGCTTAGTTACGAGGCCGACATTCAAAGACCACGTTTCTGTTCCGTATGTCATCGCTGGTAATACACATATTTTAGTTAACTTACGTTTAATTGCCGTATCTTGGTACACAAGTGAATTGGCGTTTACCTACCGCACTCTGCCGTGAAAATTTAGCTATATCAATTAATAAATAGAAAAAAATAGTTATATTATCCCACCATAATAAAAACTGTGGTCACCGTATCCTCCCTTTGTCCACCACCCGTCTTGTTTCAAGCTCGCCGCCTACACTCGCACAGCTTCCAATACTGTGTTGTAATTATTGAGATAGTTCGTTCATTCTGTGATACAAGATATCAATAAAGAAAAATATCAGGGTTGCAATTTTCGTGAGTTTGAGTCATATTAGAAATATTATGTTAACTGCTAACACTCACTGTTTTTGGATCGATGATCTTGACCTAGGTTTCGAGCATATCCGATCAATATTATCGTCGACATGTAAATATTAACACAGCTAGTAGGTACAGAAAATGAAGATATAGGGATATTTTTTTTGTTTACTCAAAATCTACTAAATATATTTTAATTCTGATTTACGTGTTTCTATATATAATAGTTACTTATGTTTTTAAAGTTATTTCATTAGTTAATACGCGATAATAGACCGACAAATGAAAAAAATAAGAAATGAGAGAGGTATTTTCGCTTAGATTTTCTATCGAGAAAACTTTTTTCAATCGCGTTTCTGAGTTTATGCGATCCTAGATTATATATTGAAAAAACATATACTTAAAAATTAGAGCTCTAGCCATTCAATCTAAAGAAACAATGAAAACTTCGTACGTAGAAAAATGCACGAAGCTATTTTGGTATCCTCTTAAGGACGAATGCGCAGCGGTGTCTGCGACCTTCCGGCGTGAGGGTTATTAGGGTTTGTAAAAATATATTTTAATAATTACTAAGTTTATAAAACTTAACAATCAGGCCCAAGTATATGTTGATCGTAAAAATCCCGTAATGTTTCCGTTATTACATCAGTAATTAATAACGTTACATTTTTTTAGATTAATTTGACATTTTAAAGTAAGAGAAAAGAGGTGACGCGTAATAACGTTTGTTACGTAGGAAAAAAGTGTGTTAAAACAGTTTAATATATTTGAAAATTTACGGTCACCCCAAGGCAGCACGTACCGGTTTTTTAAATATGTTGTTTTTCATGTATCATAATGAATAAATGAATAGATATTCTTCTGATATTCTTCTTCAATCGATATAAATGCAACATAAGCTTAAAGAATTTCTATGATACCTACGCTATACCCTGATAAACGCTCTACAATCCGTTTTTTTTCGCAGGGGAATGCTTTTACGCACACCCACTCCTATCACCTCGATCAACACATACATATTCTCTGTACAACCCTAAGGTTGACTGGTAGAAAATGCCTCAGGCATTAAGTCCGCCTTTGTACACTCTATTTGTGCATGAAGACTATTAAATAAATAAATAAAATAAACACCGTCATGGTAGGAGTGGGAAGTGTCAGACTCGCCGATAAACGGAATACCGACCAAACCTAACTGCGGCGCTCTCCACGTCTTCCGGGAACGCCAGAGGTTCCCTATTCTGGACTCTCTGACGCCCCGACACGCAATCCTACTACTTTTAATATTTTCCACAAATCCGTTTACAATTACCTTTGAACTATTAAAGCATATTGTATTTCGTATCAGCAAATAGATCCGATAGAACGATAAGGGAATAATACCAACTAATCTAAAAACTGTTTACCGCCGGTGCGCAGGTGTATTTAGCACTAGCTTACCCTATAGTTACGAGTATTTGACAACTGTGACACAGGGCTGGATTGAAATGTCCGTTATTTTAATCCAGTGTTAAATTATCAGTAAGAAAATAATTTCTAAATAAGTTTTTAAGCAAATAAATAAGGTAAATACTATATTGAAGGCAATTTATTTCCATCTCGATATAAAATTACACTTTATAATTGGTGCCACAACTTCGCATACATGGAATTTAAAAACCAAACGCTAAAAATTATACAAAAAAGCCATCATCTTGAACATCTACTCAATCTTTTAAAAATAATCGCATCAGAATCATTTTGCGTAGTTTTGAAGATATAAGTTCGCATATATACATACAAAAATAACGACCTTGTTTAATAAGAAAAGATGTTTAACCACTTTTTAATAAATGGTATATTGCTTAGGAATATATTACCATAATTTGGATTATTCAATTATGTAGAGCAAAAATCGTATAAGTTATTTTGGTATAAGATCTGCAGTGAAGACTCAAGTCTAATCTTCGCGTAGAAAAGTTTTATTACCTACCAAATACATCTCTGTATAAAGTCTTTGTCCCGGTTAACAGATAGAGGTAATAAATATATATGGTTAACAGTAGTAACAGTTCAGAAAGCGGTGGCTGACATTTTAATTAACTCTTTCTAGCCGATGTATCCTCAAAACGAATATACCCTTGTTGGTATTGTATTTTATTTACATATATATTTTCTGTGTGGTGGTTATTATTGAGGTCGAAATAATTGGAGTATAAATATTTGTTATGGATTACAAAATAATAGCTTTATGGTTACGAGTAGACGGAGTTGCTTTTGAGAATAATAAAAGTAATGGTAGATGTTTACATGAATTATATAGCGTTTATTTTAATTTTATTTCAAGTTTCTTCGACGTCGTTATTTTTGTGTGTATGTCCCTATATGAGCTTATATTTTCAAAACCACGCAACGGATTATGATGCCGTTTTTTTTTCTGATAAAGTGGTACAAGAGGAATACTTTTTAGGGTTCCGTACCCAAAGGGTAAAAACGGGACCCTATTACTGAGACTTCGCTGTCCGTCCGTCCGTCCGTCCGTCCGTCCGTCCGTCCGTCCGTCCGTCCGTCCGTCCGTCCGTCCGTCCGTCCGTCCGTCTGTCACCAGGCTGTATCTCAAGAACGGTGATAGCTAGAGAGTTGAAATTTTCACAGATGATGTATTTCTATTGCCGCTATAACAACAAATACTAAAAATAAAATAAAATAAATATTTAAGGGGGGCTCCCATACAACAAACATGATTTTTAGGGTTCCGTACGCAGTATCTCAAGAACGGTGATAGCTAGACAGTTGAAATTTTCACAGATGATGTATTTCTATTGCCGCTATAACAACAAATACTAAAAATAAAATAAAATAAATATTTAAGGGGGGCTCCCATACAACAAACATGATTTTTAGGGTTCCGTACCCAGTATCTCAAGAACGGTGATAGCTAGACAGTTGAAATTTTCACAGATGATGTATTTCTATTGCCGCTATAACAACAAATACTAAAAATAAAATAAAATTAATATTTAAGGGGGGCTCCCATACAACAAACATGATTTTTAGGGTTCCGTACGCAGTATCTCAAGAACGGTGATAGCTAGACAGTTGAAATTTTCACAGATGATGTATTTCTATTGCCGCTATAACAACAAATACTAAAAATAAAATAAAATAAATATTTAAGGGGGGCTCCCATACAACAAACATGATTTTTTTACCGTTTCTTGCTCGATACTAATAACGTTGCCTTATGTTGCATAGATAATGGTACGGAACCCTTCGTGCGCGAGTCCGACTCGCACTTGACCAATTTTTTTATTTATTTTTTTAATAAATATTCACGGACATTTCACATAACGTCCTCTTGTCCCAAGCTAAGCTTATATGCTTGTGTTATGGGTACCAGAATACGGATAGAATACATATACTACTTTTCTTTTGTAAGTATTTACAAAAGAAAAGTAGTATATGTATTCTATCCGTATCAATCCATCCGTACAAATGTTTGTGCTGCGTCTGAGTGTTTACTATGTATTATAAGTATGTATGTATATACATACTTATAATACATAGTAAACACTCAGACGCAGCACAAACATTTGTATGACATTTATAAACATCACACAAATGATTGTCCCGTGCGGGATTAATTTTTTGTATATTTTATTAAAGTTCAGTTCGTAAATTATACGCGTACGGATTGCGGGCTACAGTTTTATTACATAACACAAAATATGAATAAATATATTTGATAACCACAAAACGTTTGCAGTACAATTGCATTTTGTCGCGATGATAGAAAATCTCAAGCAAATCGTATATAAGCACACGTATTGCGTTTAGAAATGGTTTTGTACGAACCGATATGGAATACTAAACATTCAATAAGAGTTCTACGATAGAAAATATTTGTTTAAGAGGATACCAAAATAGCTTCGTGCATTTTTCTACTTACGAAGTTTTCATTGTTTCTTTAGATTGAATGGCTAGAGCTCTAATTTTTAAGTATATGTTTTTTCAATATATGATCTAGGATCGCATAAACTCAGAAACGCGATTGAAAAAAGATTTCTCGATAGAAAATCTTAGCGAAACAACCTTTCTCATTTTTTATTTTTTTTTCATTTGTCGGTCTATTATTGCGTATTAACTAATGAAATACCTTTAAAATCATAAGTAACTATTCTATATACAAACACGTAAATCAGAATTAAAATATATTTAGTAGATATTGAGTAAACAAAAAATATATCCCTAATTCTTCATTTTCTATACCTACTAGCTGTGTTAATATGTACATGTCGACGATAATATTGATGTAGGCCCTTAAACGATTGACTTATCTGAAATTCCAAATTCCAATTTATGGTCCTAATAGTTTTGTAAAGTTCACATAAATACCCAATTAACTTAGTAAGGTGTTGGTTTTAATTCAAATGTTTAACTAAGACGATATTTACTATTGTTGTTTACTCCTTCTCCTTCTTCTCCAGCCCATTTACGTCCCACTGTTGGGCACGCGCCTCCTCCACTTTGGGAGGGATTTTGGTCTGCTGTGCCGCGCTGACCAGGCGTGATAGCACAGGGTTTATTTTCGAGTTTTCCTTCTCTCACAGAAGATGTTATCTGTGGGCAATATTCCTTAGCTGACTTTTACACCAACCTGGGGAGGAGATGTGACAATTGTATTCTTAATCTGTCACCACACGGAGGGTTGTTTACTATTAGCACACTTTTTAGTTCGGTACGTATCTATCTTTTTTAACACGCTTTTATAAGTTTGGTATGTATCTATCAATGTATTAATCTGTGTAACGGAATCTTTGAAAGCTATTTTCAGCCACTTGCAGTAGACGGATTGATCTGAAATTTTGCACACCTAACAAAGACCGATGACAATGCAATAATTTAAAAGAATAATCCCAATTCCTTGATCAGAATTACTAGAATACCATGTTTAAGTATCACTATGACTACACTTGTATTTTTAATTATACACGTAATAGTTTAATTGTATATGAGTAGACTCACCAAGATTATTGTGTTTCTACGTATGCCTTTCATATACAATCAGATAATTTCACATAAAAACGCTTTGTTTATAGAATCAGGTAAAAGTATCATAATTCTTTCCTTATGTTTATTACGATTGTGACAAAATGTGACAACAGAAACTTATATAGACAATATAAACTGTCAACGTTTTGTAAGTAGGTAGCATAGAATTGAATATTGATGACAAAGACAATGCAATCATTTAAAAAATATTCAGGATATTTAAGCGTGTTTTTTAGTTTTTAAACTAAGTAGATTATTTATTTAATGGTATATCTAAGTAACTTTTTATATCAAAACATTACAAATATAATTTGGTTCTAAATATGCATAGTCTAATTTTGAGCGCTCATATATTACGTTCAGTACTTCAGTATTCGTAATAAGCCTGGCTTAACTAAATTATCTGAATCCTGGAAAGTCAACTAAATGTTAGCTTGTGTACAATTTTTATGCTTGTGTCTGTGTGCTTTCGTGCGTGCTTTTGTGTGTGGATGGGCTTTAAGTGTATAGCGTGTGAAATAGTAAAATGAAAATATTTTTTAAACACTACCATGTTTATAACCTTTGATCAGATCCTTACAAAGTTATTTCGTAACATTTCTGTAAGCTACTTTTTTTTTAGCCCATAGATGTCCCACAACTGGGCACGAGTGTCCTCCACTTCATAATGGTATTTGGTATACTCTATACCATGCTGATTAAGTGAATCGAAAACCTATGCCTACAGCATAGGTTTTCGATTCGAGTTTTTCTTTTCTCCCAATTTCCCCTGATTCTTGCAAATGGAGTAATGACTTTGTATTCTTTTAACTTTTGTTTATCATGGTCATGTGTTGGGCTGACCATTATGGTGGAATAGTCTGAAATAAGTATTACCATGAATGAATATAATTTACTATCAGTATTAGTATCAGTTTAACTTACTATGTTTATTACCTGAAAATCACTTCTGTAAATCAGAAAGTGTGCATAAAAAATTGGTCAAGTGCGAGTTGGACTCGCGCACGAAGGGTTCCGTAGCATTATCTATGCAACATAAGGCACGTTATAGAACCAAATATTCTGTGAATAGTTAAAGCGTCTACCTGTCAACGTTATTAGTATCGAGCAAGAAACAGTAAAAAAATCATGTTTGTTGTATGGGAGCCCCCCTTAAATATTTATTTTAGTTTATTTTTAGTATTTGTTGTTATAGCGGCAATAGAAATACATCATCTGTGAAAATTTCAACTATCTAGCTATCACCGTTCTTGAGATACAGCCTGGTGACAGACGGACGGACGGACGGACGGACAGCGAAGTCTCAGTAATAGGGTCCCGTTTTTACCCTTTGGGTACGGAACCCTAAAAAAGTATGTTTGCTTCAGTGTGTTTTATTTAGGAAGAGTCAAACATAAAATGCACATCCAACTTAAGAGGATACCAAAATAGCTTCGTGCATTTTTAGGGTTCCGTACCCAAAGGGTAAAAACGGAAACCCTATTACTGAGACTTCGCTGTCCGTCCGTCCGTCCGTCCGTCCGTCCGTCCGTCCGTCCGTCCGTCCGTCTGTCACCAGGCTGTATCTCAAGAACGGTGATAGCTAGAGAGTTGAAATTTTCACAGATGATGTATTTCTATTGCCGCTATAACAACAAATACTAAAAATAAAATAAAATAAATATTTAAGGGCAGCTCCCATACAACAAACGTGATTTTTTTACCGTTTCTTGCTCGATACTAATAACGTTGCCTTATGTTGCATAGATAATGGTACGGAACCCTTCGTGCGCGAGTCCGACTCGCACTTGACCAATTATTCTACGTACGAAGTTTTCATTGTTTCTTTAGATTGAATGGCTAGAGCTCTAATTTTTAAGTATATGTTTTTTCAATATATGATCTAGGATCGCATAAACTCAGAAACGCGATTGAAAAAAGTTTTCTCGATAGAAAATCTTAGCGAAACAACTTCTCAAATTTTTTATTTTTTTCATTTGTCGGTCTATTATCGCGTATTAACTAATAAAATAACTTTAAAAACATAAGTAACTATTATATATAGAAACACGTAAATCAGAATTAAAATATATTTAGTAGATTTTGAGTAAATAGGAAAAGTATCCCTAATTCTTCATTTTCTGTGCCTACTGGCTGTGTTAATATGTACGTGTCGGCGATGATATTGAATAATATTGATGTAGGCCCTTAATATATTGACTTAATGCACCATATAATTTTATTTATTTGTCTAACGGTACTGTTCGCCTTCTAGATATTGTGTAAACAGAACTATAAATCCTATTCTTTACGTGTTTTCTCTCGTTTTTAAAAGTTATATTGTGATGTTCATGCCAATAATAAAAATATACCTACCAATTCTCGTGCCACAGTATTTCGAAATGGCTTATCCGATATTTATGAAATTTTCTGTGTTTAGTAGATGCGTCTGAGAATAGGATGGAAAATAATTTTATGCCCAAAATAGTGACTCATGTCAAAATTAGACACAAGTGGTCACAATTAGTGTTTATATTTTTAAATTTTGCATTTAATAATAACTAAGAAGTATTTTTTATTATTCTCTAACTCCTGTGCGACTTATTAAGGGCCTACATAAATATTATCGTATATCATCGCCGACACGTACATATTAACACAGCCAGTAGGCACAGAAAATGAAGAATTAGGGATACTTTTCCTATTTACTCAAAATATACTAAATATATTTTAATTCTGATTTACGTGTTTCTATATATAATAGTTACTTATGTTTTTAAAGTTATTTCATTAGTTAATACGTGATAATAGACCGACAAATGAAAAAAATAAAAATTTTGAGAGGTTGTTTCGCCAAGATTTTCTATCGAGAAAACTTTTTTCAATCGTGTTTCTGAGTTGATGCGATCCTAGATCATATATTGAAAAAACATATACTTAAAAATTAGAGCTCTAGCCATTCAATCTAAAGAAACAATGAAAACTTCGTACATAGAAAAATGCACGAAGCTATTTTGGTATCGTCTTAATTCTAATAAAATTACTTTTTACGGATTTAGAAGTGTATGTCGCAATAAGGTCGGGATATAATTTAAAGCATATATACGCGTGTAAATCCGTAAAAGTGGTTTTATTAGCAATATTTTTAATAACTCTTGTGGTCCGGCAATGTGGATTTTTTACTAACAGGAAACTACAGGCTCCCAGAGTGCCATAGGCTATATTAGTACATAGACGCGAGAAATAGTTAGTGGCTCAATGAAGATGTAAAGCTCTTACGAGTATATATTCGTATATTTGTGTGTATAAGAAAGCACGAAAGTAATAATAATAAGTCAAATTGCATAGCGCAATCTTGTACGATTGGCTTAAGACCATTTAAACCATGTAAAGTGAATACCAGACTTAGTATTTTCTTAAACGATAATAATGTTCTCTAAACATAGTAAAGTGACAATGTAGATAAAGCAGCATTTAAATTAAAGCTATACTTCAATCTCTTAGTGTTAATATCAGCGCTGTGAAGCGCTGCAGCGGCAGATTAGCGGACTGATGCCGCTTTATTGCTATCCTAATGTAAGCAGTGGCGGGTAAGCTGAAAGTTATTGTTCGCACAAGATGCTACGCTTACCACTATACGAATGATGAAAATGTTCTAAATTTAACAACACAATATGAGATTTTGTTAATAAGGGAAATTCTTGAAAATCTTTTAACATGTAAATGTATAAAATTAGTTTACGATGTACTTAAATAGATTTGCAAAAAAGTTGTTTTGTTCGATATAGGGTTATTTAGTTCAAAACGGACCTGAATTTTTATTTAAACTCATTTTTTATATAGTTAATGTCCTATATTTTATATCGACAAAGAAAATACTAAAAGACTAATACTTGGTCGAATTATTTATTCAAATACAACCACTGTTTACGGATTTAGACACTTTAAAACTAAATATTTGCATTTAAATCCGTAAAAAGTGGTTTTATTTATACATAGACTAGTTTAAACTTGTCTACATTTAAATCTTTTAGTTAAGTGCAGAAGTTGTAGAGTCTCTCTAGTTTAACTATTAGTTCTTACAAGCCGTTATTTGAAAGTAAACGTGTTAAAAGTGGAAATAGCCGACATGAAATAACTCTTAAAATAGCTGTCTATTATTATTAGCAAAATATATAATTTTTACCGTAGAAGAAAACTATAAACAAAATAAATTTGTTTTTCGATTGATTAGTGTTATGAGATGCGGAAAACCCGAAATCAAACCCAACACGTTTAGTCAGCGCGTCATAGTGAAATAAGAAATCCTACCGAAATGACAGAGGTCCGTGTCCAGCGTCTTTAAGGGATTGGGAAAAAAGAGAAAAGGATTAAATTACAAACATATGTTAATATCATAAACACGTAAACTATTATTTTATATATTATTTAGTTCAATCGATAGTAACATCAAAGAACAAATATTTAACCATGTGTGAGATGTCGATATAATTATATAAACCAAAATCCTTCATGAGTGTGCAACTTCGATGTTTCTTGTGTTTATCACGTTATCAGAGCTCGTCACAACATATCCTGTATCATTGTTCACAAGAATGTATCTACACGTACATTATATTAGAACAGTGTGTGTTTGTCCCAAAATTTGAAGTAATTCTGAAGGGTTGGGTTGTAATAAATTGTGTTAGTAATATTATGTTGTCGTAACATTAGATTACAATGATTGCTAACTTCGTTACTACCAAGAAATATTGTTTATAACTTGGAGAAGTTAAACGTATTTGTTTTAAGAATAAAGCTTTAGATATTGGTACCATTTCTACATGTAGGTACAATTAAACTAAACTTAACTAAAAAATGAAAATTGATAGTGTTAATAACACAATTCGGCAATGTTAAATTAATTTTATTATTCTTGAAACGTTTATTAAAAACTATCGATTTTAATTAAGATAAATATGTACAAAGAAATAGCAAATGATAGATATGTTTACACTATCAATTGTCATATAGTTGTGTACCTACGTAGAATTGCTACCATTCCATGTCTTCGTGTAAATATAATCTTGGCTAGCTGTTAAAGGTAGTAAAATTGTAATTTGCTACACAAAAGAACGTACTTTAGCATGCTCTAGACAGGACTATCTGTGTCGGTATGGTTCTGGGGTGAAAGAGTGACAGACAGGCAGGTTTATTTTCGCATTTGTAATATTAATTTATGAAGACTAGTGAATAGGAACAAACTCCTATTCCTTTCAGCATCGCTCCCACTGTTGGAGCGGGCCTTTCCTATTTTGGAAGTGATTATGGTCTACTATTCCGCACCGACCAGGCATGTTTACATAGGGTTTATTCCTACGAGATCTGTCTCTCACAGGAGATGTTATATATATAATATCGCTATAGCACCCTGGGAAGGAAATGGTTGGTGACACTTGTATCCTTGATCCGTCACTACACGAAAAATTACCCTTCCAATATTATTTTTATATTTAAAACTTTCCACCGCAAAGATATAATATATAAAGAGAAGATCAGTTCTTAAATCTGCACTGCCACTGAAATAGGGAGGCGAGAGTTAGAAAGGCGTGATCTACGAATTCGAACTACTTGGTACCACTTGATGAACTATTCATTGAATAATTTGAATATCAGCTAACCAGGCTTATTCAGGGTTAGCACCCCGTCACTTTCTTCTAGATAAGAAAGTTATAAATGGTCCAATGATTTGATTTCATGATCAAACAACTGACTGACTTTTATAAATTAATGCCAATATTATTTTATACCCTTTCAAGAACTTCTAAGTCTCATAATTTGTTAATATTACCTGAAATTAATACTAAAAGTCGATCAGTATTCAATAGAAAAAGTAACACCAAATCAACACTAAAAACTATATAACTATAGCGTCTCTATAAATAAAAAGCAATTGTTCGGATTAAGAGGATACCAAAATAGCTTCGTGCATTTTTCTATGTACGAAGTTTTCATTGTTTCTATAGATTGAATGGCTAGAGCTCTAATTTTTAAGTATATGTTTTTTCAATATATGATCTAGGATCACATAAACTCAGAAACGCGATTGAAAAAAGTTTTCTCGATAGAAAATCTTGGCGAAACAACCTCTCAAATTTTTCATTTTTTTCATTTGTCGGTCTATTATCGCGTATTAACTAATGAAATAACTTTAAAAACATAAGTAACTATTATATATAGAAACACGTAAATCAGAATTAAAATATATTTAGTAGATTTTTAGTATATAGGAAAAGTATCCCTAATTCTTCATTTTCTGTGCCTACTGGCTGTGTTAATATGTACGTGTCGGCGATGATATACGATAATATTGATGTAGGCCCTTAAGTACCCCACAAGGTGTTTCTATTCCCGGCTACGTAAGCGGCGTAAATCGAAGTAATAAAGTGATTTTATTTTAACTTCAGTTGTTGTTTTCATCATTTTACTTGCCAAAAGAAGTAAATACTATAATACACAAGGTTTTGTTAGTTTAACTTATTCATGGCGTCCTTAGTTGCGGCCTGGAGCGTTAATCTCTGAACGTATTAGTTGGCCTGGGTACTCCACCGCATACCGGCGCCATGCACATAGACATTATACTCAACTGCTTACCACATAGTTTTTAAGTGAGGATTAAAACAGTCAGCGGGTTTATTTCTAGATTATTGTAACAGTAAATATTTTTTATTTAACGCTGACATTGAATTCGTTTTCATGGTGAGAATAAGAAAAAATTATAAAGATTGGAAAACCTAATCATAATTTTACATAAAAAGTTAGTAAATCTGTGGTTAGTCTAAAGGTAGTGTGGGTGTTACAATGTTTATCAGCATTATTTTTTAAATGACTTGAGCGATTTTACGCAAATTTATGAGTATTTGATAGGTTTAAGGCAAAATCTAAAGAAAAAAGTCTACTAACATCGATAACGTTATTCAAAAAGCATTTTTACCGAATTACACTATTTAAATCTAGTAGCTCGTTATTAGTAACAGCAAAATATATGTACAGTAAAGTTCAAAGTTATGCAAATTCCAGGTTCAGTGTAGGCCGGCAGCCGTCCCTCGATAGTCCATAGGCAGCATTTTGTGTGTACACAGGCATCAAATGACTTAATTACTATCGCCTTTTGAGAGTAACGAACGAGTTTATGTATAGAGCAATCATGGCTTTTGTTACTTTTAAACTTCGTAGCGTATTTCGCAGTTACATTCCTAGATGTGCCAGAATTTAGTTTTTGGTTCGGCTTTCCAATTCTTCGTTCGAGCAGAGTTTTTAGCCAAAAATAATTAAATTTTGGAATAGAATAGGAAAATTTTCGTCATTTTTAGGGTGTATCAACCCTTATACATAAGTTTTTTCGTGATTTTTTCATGCACTACATACAAAGCTGTTACTGGCCTAGGATATATCTGTAGGTACTTTTAGCCACTATTAGCTATTCGAAACAAATACATTATAGAGTAACTTAAACTTCTACAACCATAAAGTTTAAATTATTTTTCTGCTCTGTGCGAAATCATGAAAACAAAACACGTAAACAGCCAGCAAAAGTTTATCAAATCCATTATGACGCGCGGTAAACAAAATAAATGGCGGAATTTCAACCGTTACCGCATGTTTTTGCGCTAATGAAAATTTTTGTTGATGGTTTAAAAATGAATACTCAATTCTACTACTAGCTTTTTCCCGGGGATTTAATTGCTATAATTACAATGATTAAACTTAGGTTTTTGATAGTAGCAGTGCCGTCATTTAGCTGTCATCATATCCTAATGAATCATGGATCGATATCGATTCGCTGTTACAAAGACCATTCATCCACCGATCGCTGAAAATCAGATATACCCAAGCTACGCTTACTATTCGTGGACGAATTCCATGAAGAGTTAGAGGCGCTGTAACAAATGAGTTGTCAAACAACCATGGGTGGCCATCGTCTTGTTTTTCTAACGATTGTGCTCGGTGTCAAATATTGCTCCGAAACTGCAGCAATTGAGCCACGCCATATCAATCAGCGCTGTATGACGTGCGCTTAACTGTGGAATTGCTACTGGAGGAACTATTGTTGAAATATATTTTTAGTTAACAGAAGACTACAAAACTCATATAAGTGGTGAATGAAATATCATTAATTTCTTTTACTATAAGTTTGGATTGAACTTTTAAAGCTATTATTTTGTTGATTATTTTAGTGATCAACAAAGACACAACAAAACATATTATGGAATTAAACCACATCACTGTAACTATTCCAGAACTTATTTTACAAACACGTTTGGAAATTTATATCAATTTAGTGTAGGTAGTCTAAAAGCACCTTTAGATTTGCAGCTGTGTTAAAGTAGATTTATGAGGGAACCCACAAGATTCATACTTTTAAAAAACTATTAGGCCGTTCTGAAATCCTCCTAAAGCCTAAATCTACTAAAACCAAATAAATTACCTCTCTCTCGACGAAGTAGAGCACATACTCGTATGTCTATTCCTTTCTAACTTACTAATCCCGTCATTAGAGTTGTTACACTCTAACCTTAATATATCTCATATAAGAGTATTGTAAGTCCCTAAAATGAGTGTTTATTGCTGATTCTTCCAGCCAGAATCTTTTGGACGTTATGTATACAGGGAAAATGGACTTTATGCTATTGATTTAGTAGTGACTGGTTAGCTTGGGGTCTATTTTACCTCAGGTGTGCGGACGGATTTATCCAGTCGTTATCCTCGTGGTAAAGGTGCTTTTCTCGGGTCGGACAGTGAACTATAGGGATTCATCTATTTTATTGAGAAACATCGCCTTTTGTATTAATTATTTTGTCCATGGACTTACGTTTTCAGCTCGTGACTTTTTAGTTAAACTTGAAACGTTTATTTTGTTAGTATTATGAGGGATGAAATGAAATTTTTATATAAAAATTACGATGATATAATGATAAGAAAACCTTCGTGCGCGATTGCAACTAGTGTTTAGCTGGTTTTTCTTAATATTAATAAGCCGGTATAAAAATTTTTATCTGTAATATGGTATATTTGATAGGAACGTATAAATAAAAGTATTTTGCGTAAAACAACAACACCTCAGCGTCTCTCTTCCGTATTTAGTTTCTATGTATGTTTTTTTTTTAATTTTTTATAGTAATTTTCTATAATATATTTAATTGTTATGTTCTAGTATCGGAGCAAGGCCCACATGAGAAGCGTTTGTTGAACGCTTTGTTAGCGAACTACAATACACTGGAGCGGCCGGTTGCCAACGAGAGTGAGCCTTTAGAAGTGAGATTTGGACTCACGTTACAACAAATCATTGACGTGGTGAGTCACAAGTCAACTCACTGGCCGTTGTTTTGAGGATAACTTATTATTGTCTTATATTTGAGTTAATCATTAAAAGTAGGATACCCGTTGCATTAGTAATATTTTTAACACGTGCGCGACTCATTTGTTTAAATAAAACGGCGACTTGCTACTTTTTATGGACTACAACTTTTTACGGATTTAGACAAATAGACGCGTCTAAATCCGTAAAATGTAGTTTTGTTTAAAGTCGTATTCGTGTTAATATTTTTAGTTTAGTTAAACTATTTTACTAAGTACATAATGTGGATGTCATGGTGCTTTTATTGTGATCGTGAAGATATGAAGACTGTTAAGTGGTTCATACACAGCTAAAATCTGTAGGAATTAGAAAAGATTTTAATTCGCAACAAATCAAATAGAAGTCTAAAGGTGTCAGTTGAGAACCTTTCAAAATAATCTATGAATTTATTCATAAAAATATCGAAAACACCATTTATCAAATATTTTAGGAATACTCAAGAGACGATTAAAAATTGTGTATTTTTTATCCTCAAAACAACAGCTACATAAAATTTAATTATTTTAGTTATTATTTAAGCCACTGTTTTAAAAGTATTTCCTTGCAAACATTCCAAAAACTGTCTATACCATTATGTTAAATAGAAATACTACTAAAACATATAATTACATACTTTTGCCAAAGGTTAACAAAATATTTATTTACGAAGTATTCCAGCGAATAATATAGTACCTACGTACAAACGTACATATACCTACTATTGCTACAGTAAACATTGTGTTGAAATATCAAATCTATTTGTTTAGATCCCTCAAGTTTGTGAGACGAATAAAATTATAATACATTTACACTTTTGTTTAAATCATTGTAATTTGTTTTCGGTTTATAAATTGAGGTTTGATTTTGTGATATTATTGTTCAGACTAGTGTACAACAATTCTGTATCTGAATAACAAATTGGACGTAAAATAAAAAGTAAGTAATTATATAAATTAAGCTGTGCCAACAAGCCTGGTCAGCGTAGCACAGTAGACCATAATCCCTTTCAAAATTAGAGCAGGCTCGGGCCCAACAGTGGGATGTAAATGGGCTGCAGAGAAAGGAAAATTAAATATATAAGCGTTAACATAATATTTTCTAACACTTACGCGACTCATTTGTTTAAATAAAAACCACTTTTTACGGATTCAAACTCGTATATTTGTTTTAAATTTTGTCCCGACGTTTCGGAGACTTTGCAGTCACCATGGTCACAGGTGAGACTGGTGAGACTCACCCGTGACGCGTGGTTTTATTTAGATAAGATTTAAGTTGAAATAATTAGCGTGTTTATTGATACGCATTTGTCATTCAATAGACGAAGATGCCTACGGCGCGTTCATACAGCTTTTCTACAAACCTTTGATTACACAATAAGCTTCCGACGCAATGAGCTCTTTGAATTTTACAGCAATGACAAAATAACGTTGTGTAAAATGTCTGTAAATATTTCCTAATAATTGCATACAAATCAAATGCTAGAGCAGCCACAGTGTTTGTCATCATACTCTTCCGAAGCGGCTAGACCAATATCCATCGGCTAGACCAATATCTTTCCACCCATCGGCCTTTCTCCGTCCACTGTTGGACAAAGGCTTCCACCATAGAATGCTACAACGCGCGTTCTTGTACTGCTTGCATAAAATGGCTCCCCGCGACTTTAACAAAATCGCTGCTCCACTTTTCTACACCGATAATCTTATGGAAATTTCTAGTGTGTATTTAGTAGATATGAGAATAAGATGTGAACTATTGTATGCACCCATGCGTAATGAGCGTGGTCTTCATCAGTAATACAATAATACTTTGATGAAACTCTCGTAGTTACATCTGTGTTTAACTGTTTACTAAAACTAGGATTATGTATATGTTTAAGAAAGTAATTTACTAAGTATCTAATAAATCGTAGTAGGATGGATTCGAATAGCCATTTGAATCAATATAATGTTAATTAAATTATATTTCATCCAAACGCTCGCAGGGTTATCGGTATACAAATCGATATTATACTCAAAGTAATCATAAACTTCTTGTTAAATTCAATTTATTTAGTTATTACAGCTCTCTGTAAGGAATGAATTATAATAAAAATCTTTAATAGATTATCTTCCTTAATAGCATAAAGTAACTCCAGGTTTCAAAAAGAGGGAGTTTATTGTATATATTGGTGTAGTATGTCTGTCTATCTGTGGCATTATAGCTCTTGAATAGATGAAGCGATATCAATTTAGTTCTTACGTTAGAAAGTAAAAATAAATTACAAATACTGAGTATAATCTTTACTTATTATAAAACAAAGTCGTTATATTTGTATGTGGCTTATCTTTTAAACTACACAACGGATTCTGATACTGTTTTTTAATAGAAGAGTGGTTTAAGAGAAAAGCTTTTTTGTGTAATTTGTTAGGGTTTTGTTTTCAAATTTCACGCGTACGACGTTACGGGCAACAGCGATATTAACTATAATAAATGTATTATATTGTATTGTAAATACTACTATTATGTTCTTCTTGTGATCATCAAGAAATATTAGGATTAAACACATTATTTTCTTTGGTTATATACACAAAAAGTGTTATATTTGGTTTCGAAAATACATAATGTACTTTGAAGTTTAGACAAGACAATTGCGTTCATATTCTCTTTAAGGTGTATTTAAGATCGCGTAATAGTATCATCATTTAAAGGTGTGTCAAACTTAAGTTAATCTGAATTAATTACAACATTTGTACTCAGTTTACGAGCACAACTAACCGTTAGTTTCACACACATCGTAACTTGAACAATTGTGTTTTACGTTACCTTTATGTACCCTGATAACTATAATAGCATCTGTAAGGTGAAGGTAGCGTTATGGGCTGTAAAACAGTTACTTAATAAAATACCGGATCATTATTACAAGTAATTGGATTTGTATGCAAAACTTGTAGGTATAGTTCTCTTAGAATATTGTTAAACATAATAAGTATTGTTTTCCTGTCCTTATCCCGTTAGAAGAGGTCGGTGTAATATATCTGCATGTTGCTGTAGGTAAAAAAAAAGAAAATGAGAAAAATAAAACCATACAGTTTCTTGTCAGTTCTTTTGCATAGAATTCGCGTTTTGAACAAACACCTGGCTTCTGATGTTTCCAAAGAGCTTGTAAAACATACTAACTTGAAATATATTTTTTTACTTTGACTTAGGTTTTGTTTGTTTTCTTTTTATTACATTGAAAAACACAGGTATTAAACGCGTTTAAATTTTTAGTATAGGTGTTAAGCACCTACCTTTTTGCCGACGTTTCGACCGAGTTGCATCGGCCGTGGTCACGGGCTGACTGGATATGCGGTGTCACGCCTCCCCCTCTGAGGTGAACTCTTCATCCACCGTTGAACAATTTTTCCAACTACCCACACACACAACACTAACGGTGTCCCTATTCTGTACTACAGCCGTATTCTGGTAGTTAGCCGACCGCGAACAAAGAGGTAGCGTTTTTGCAAAATTTAAACGCGTTTAATACCTGTGTTTTTCAATGTAATAAAATGCAACGCGAAAGTTTAAAAGTGTATATTTGTTTGTTTTCGCCTGTCGGGTTTGGTATTCTAAACAATATTGTTTAGAATTTTCTATCTGTATGTTTGTTTGCGCACACATTTTTACGTGATTTGGCCCAATATATTGCAGGAGATTTAGCATAGATAGGTTTAGCATACTTAATATCTTATTTCTACGAGAAAATCTACCAATTCGAGTCATCACAGTATACCGTTTATAGCCTTCTTTACTTATATTGGTTGCATTATGCAAATATACCTTGAAGTACTCGTAGCTACATTAAAACCGTCTATTAAATTGAACAAAAGTCTAACAAGTTTTCAAGTGCAAATAGGTACATAAAATATAAGAGATCTTAGCGTAGGAAAGTAGTGGCAAAGTGATATTGCCTTAGGCAACTCAACTTAGGACTTTGCTTTTTAGACTTTTTCTTTTTAGACCAGACTTTAGTTCACAGTAGCCCGACGTATTGAATTGTTCTGAATATATATACACTTTACATTGTACCTATTATACATAAATTACATATGTTTTTGTAGTTTAACTAAAGTGTTTGCTTAAAACTAATTATTGTTAATACATGTAAATTTATAAAAGCTTGTTTTTTAATTACATTTTCGAATATTCAAAGAATTTTTTTTCTGTCCAATAAACGACACAAACGAACATAAAACTTAAGTTTAGATTCTAAAATTATGGTCTTAATTATAATGACTTAATGGAGGTTTAAAAGTTCGCTAAAATCGGTTCGCAAAAATTGACAAAAATTGTTATTAATAATAGTCTTTTTACGCTAAAACGTTTATTATCTCTCCGATAAAATCTCCGTTTAAACGTCCGATAAGTCACTATAAATAAAAACCAACATTTTAATTACACCCTTATAATAATTTAACGGGCGTCGTGGTCGAATGGTTCATGTAACGGACTGCCGTTCACGAGGTCGCGGGTTCGATTCCCGCACGGGATAATTATTTGTGTGATATTTATAAATGTCATACAAATGTTTGTTCTGCGTCTGGTTGTTTTCTATGTATAATAAGTATGTATTTACAAAGAAAAAGTAGGTAGTATGTCCGTATTCCGGTACTCATAACACAAGCATATAAGCTTAGTTTGGGACCGGAAGACGTTGTGTGAAATGTCTATGAATAATAAAAATAAAAATCTTGTATAATAATATCGTAAAATGAAGAGAGACTCTAATATTTTCATATAAGAGTCCTTTCCTAATCAATCAATCGAACTGTCCCCACTATTCATAAATGTTACATAAAAAGTTTTGCTAGACGTTATCTACAAACTTTACTGCTTAACTTCGGTCTTTCGTTATATCTTGTCTAAAACTAAATTATAAATATGTCATATTATTCGTCTCCAGAGATTTGTGTTTGCGAGTTTCATATTTTATTTTATTCTTTATCGTCGACGTAAAAGTAACGTATAGTAAAAGATATCTTGAAGAGGAAATTGAATAAAATGATCTACGTATCGTGCGTGGCTAAGAACTGAATGATAGATAGATAGATTAACTTTTTATTGTACACATTTAGAAGAAACAGAAAACAGAAATTAAGTTTAAAACTAGGTACAAATGGCGGCCATCACATAAAGTGATCTCTTCCAGGCAACCATGAGATGGAAAGAAAAGTTAGGGACAAAAATAAGGTGGGGCTGCAGTGTACAAGTAGATTATGGTAAAGGAAGAAAAAATAAAATAATGTAGTTATATTAATACAATAAATAAGTAAATATTACTTAAAAAAATTGGTCAAGTGCGAGTCGGACTCGCGCGCGAAGGGTTCCGTACCATTATCTATGCAACATAAGGCAACGTTATTAGTATCGAGCAAGAAACGGTAAAAAAATCATGTTTGTTGTATGGGAGCCCCCCTTAAATCTTTATTTTATTTTATTTTTAGTATTTGTTGTTATAGCGGCAATAGAAATACATCATCTGTGAAAATTTCAACTGTCTAGCTATCACCGTTCTTGAGATACAGCCTGGTGACAGACGGACGGACGGACAGCGAAGTCTCAGTAATAGGGTCCCGTTTTTACCCTTTGGGTACGGAACCCTAATATACTATACATAAACTACTTATATACCGTTAATATCATATACGTACATAAACAAGTACACATAATATACATAACTAAAAATGGCATAATATTTATTTACTGTAAGACAAACCGTGGTGGTATTCAGTAAGAAAAAGTGAAGTGAATTTTCGGTGAATCTTGATCACGTGACAGCGCTCCTCCAATAAAAATAGAGGAGCGCTGTCACGTGATCAAGATTCACCGAAAATTCACTTCACTTTTTCTTATTGAATACCACTGCTGAATGATATTCTTAATACTTTTAATTAATATATTTGTCGCCGTATTAAGTCTGTTAGTATACTATTCATTTATTCCATCCATCAACCTTTCTCCGTCCACTGTTGGACATAGGGCTCCCCATAGAACACCATAACGCGCGGTCTTGCGCTAACTGTATCTAGCGGCGTATTGGACGATATCGTCATATATTTTTTTTTTCGACGAGCCTCGTGGTTGAGCGGTTCACGTAGTGGACTGCCGTTCAAGAGGTCGCGGGTTCGATTCCCGCTCGGGACAATTATTTGTGTGATATTTATAATTGGGATTGTTCATAATTTTTGACCTGCTGTTTATTATATTTTTTTTTAGAAAATTTAGAATATTTTAAGCAACAAGTTTCAATATTATTAAAATGTTCGAAATATAGACTTTTTTTAAATACTTAAAGATATTATTTTAATTGTTGTGACGTCATCGTTGTACGCATCCTGCGTTTTGCCTTTTCCTGACAGACTTAAGAAAGATTGCAATTATTTTTTTCAAAGTTGCCAAGTTGATATAATAGACCAATTTCAACACAACCACAGAGTAGTATATCCCTAAGAACGCCTTAACATTTTAAGTCCTTCATTTCAAGGGCAAATAGAGATCATTTGCTTTTAAAAATATTCGTGAATATAGCAAATTTTCTGAAAAAGACTAATGGATAATGATCAGAAACTCTATTCCCCGAAATGGTTTTCGGATTATGAGTATTAAAAAAATATGAACAATGCCAATTGTCATACAAATTTTTGTACTGCGTCTGGGTTTTTCTATGTATTATAAGTATGTATTTACAAAAGAAAAGTAGTACATAGTACGTAGCATAACACAAGCATATAAGCTTAGCTTGGGACCAGAGGACGTTGTGTAAAAAGTCCGTGAATACATGAATATATTTAGTTGATGTAATATTAGATTAAACACACGGCTTTTCTCGCCATCAGGTGGTTGTGTTAGATAGGTCTTTATTCGTGTTCTAGTATAAAGTGTAAGGTAGAAAGAGCAATAAAATGTTAGTTAATATTATAAACATTTCTTAGTTAATTAAATAAATATAGATTACTAGAACTACTTACCCGATATGCTTACAAACTTTCATTAGGATCAGTCAAGCCGTTTCGAAGGAGATCAATGACAGTACACCGTGACACGAGAATCTTCGGAGTTAAATTGTAATAATAATTAAAAAAAGTAATAATATTTTTTTATATTTTGAAGTAAGTACCAAGGAGGTTATAAGTAGGGAGGAACAACTCGGGAACACAGATTTGTCCCAAGGCCCGGCCTGTTTACGGTTTAAAAGTAAAATAGTAGCCTTGCCTTCTCTTTTCTTCTTACTAGCTTTCTCTTTTACTCCAGCTCAAAAAGAAAGAGTTAGAAAGGCTACTAAATAGGCTCTTTGTCATTTATTTTTCTTAATGTGTTCAACTAAAAAAAGAAGCAGGCCGGATTCGTTGTACCGAGTGTTACGTCTAGATCTATATCGTAAGTCTATGGTAAGTACAAGCAACGTAATAACTTTCCGTGAGGTTTAATAAAACATTAAATCTTTAAAATACACTACTCATCATCAGATTAATTTTATTATTCGCTGGACTACATTTAATATATTTTAGCGACGAGCGTCAGTAAAATAGGATTAACAATCACTTTAATTAATCGAGGGCAAGAGATTAAAATGAATTCGTGGTCTATCTATTTAATTTAAAGGTTATACAAATGACTTCTAGTAAAGCTTAAAACTTTATGGCCTGGCAATGCTCAAATAGAACTGGCTAAATAAAAGAAAAAAGATATCATGACATTTTTTGCCGTTGACAGAGGCAATAATTATGAACTATAGACATTAAATTGTTTTAATTAATTATTCGCAGTAAGCTTTACTGGTTGTTTATATTTTATGGTGCGTTTCCACTTAAGCGTTAGCATAAAAATACGTAGGTATATTGGATTGAATTTTCATTGCAATCCAATTTGGTTAAACGTTGTTAAGCAATATTTATTACCGATTCGTAAATTTATTTTGTCTTGTACATTTGTGTCTGTGTATTTGCATATTTTTTATCGTAACCTATAGCTCAATAAATTTCTTTAATTTGAGTAATTTATTAATTTTGCAATTGATATGCTATGCTTTTTACTTCATTGTGGTGGAATAATACATTTTTCCACCATAATTTGATTTATTAAGTTCTCTATTTTGACTTAAACTTGAGTATTAAATTCTATAATTTTTTTAAATTATTCGCTATAATATATAAGTGATACACACAAATTTACTAAATGGTGTGTCTATGGCTGCTTCATTTGTGTAATAGTGAAATACGTGTTAAGTGTGTTTATGGTTTATGATATTTTTATACACAGGTTAATTTGAACCATAGACAGCTTTCTCTTCGTAATGGAATACTTTTTTCATTGCTTGTAACAGAGATGTTTGTAGTTTGCAAAAACTAAATGTCAGAAGAATACTATATTTTATCATACCCTGAAGTATGATTTAGACAGGCTAAAATTACGTTTCTTCAAGATTGAACGCCTATGCACTACCTGGTAAATCTTTGTTACTACATTTTAAACAATTAAACTAATTACTCATCTCTAATGATGCAAATTAATTAAATTAAATACGTATTCAAATAGTATTTTTAAAATGATTGAGTTATTGTAATTAGTCGCGTCAATTTTATTGTTAATAAATACGCCCGTGATCAAACCGTGACATGATAAGTAGAGATGCACCATATTAGGTAAAACCCTGTACAATACCTTTGTTCACCTTATATTTTCGTTCCTTTTTTGCGTCGGCGTGCTTACCTTTTACAAAATAAGGATGAGAAAAATCAAATCCTGACAACAAACGTGTGGCTCAACTTGGTAAGTGCTAGGAGCCGGGTCTGGCGCCTTAGACCTCCCGCCTCTCGCAATCCCAACACTAAGGGTAACGCGATTTCTAAGGATATTTTTCCATTTTAATAAGCACAATTTCAATCGCACTTATTGTAACACTTCTTGATGCACTTTGGTCGTAAAGGTTACAGGAGGCGGGCGCGGCCTGAGGGCGCTGCCTTCGCGGCACAATTGTCGCATGGACTCAGTGTTACATTGTTGTAAACTACGCATAATATATATTTAGATTATGTGTCTGGCGGTGCGCGAAAATAGCTTTAATAACGCATGATAAATACAATTTTCGCCTATCGCCCCAGCCCCTAAGTATTGTGTCGCCGGCGATGTAAAACATATTGTTTAGATCATCATACTGACTGCGCCCTTTCTGTTTTTGTTGACATCGTCTAACCCAATAGGACGAGAAGAATCAACTACTTATAACCAATATTTGGCTGTCGTTGGTAAGTGTGAATAAAAGACAAACCTAAAATTAACACTAAAATTTCAATTATTTTTGTTCCATCTCTACCTTGGTTTGTTTATTTTTGTATGTTACCTTCGTTCTATCTCTCCGTTTTGTTTTATTCTTCTAATCTGTGACTGTAATGAAAATTGCATAGTATTGTGGAATATGCGGCAGTCTTATTGCATTCAACCTGTTTGTGATATTTGTATGAAAGTTGCTTGAATCCTTACAAACCCCTCGTCATTGCAGACCCCAACCTGTAAAAGTAGAATAGCGAGTAGACCCTGTCATGTATCCCTTCATACAAACTGTCATAAGTTAGCAATTTAGTACTTTCAACTATTAGTTACAATTTGATACTGCACAAAGGAGATAGTAATCTTAGAATGGAGATGAAACATTTGTGTATAACTGCCGTGTACGTCGCAATGCAATTAACAATATTTACTAATAATTGACGTTAAGTGTGATGTGTTAATATTGAAATTAAAAATATATGTTTCTGGATGCAAAATTAAATATAAATTATTTTGTTAAAATGGGTCTCTTTGGGTCAATTGGGAATGACATATTGGTTATGTCTGTCTATTGATATGCACAGATATTGTTGATGAAATATGTTTATTTGTACACTGTAAATTGATTGTGCACCGTCTGGGTATCCGCTGCTCGTTTTATTTTATTTTTCGCTACAAGAAATTGTAGTGTTTTTTTTCATACTATGCATGGCCATGGAATGTTCAATATGGGAGATACCTATTCAATTAAACTTATGGTTTCCATGCTCGATAGTTTGCCTGTAAAACCTCAATGGGACGATATTTTCTAATACTTTAAAAATACATCTATGTATTTTAATCTTTCTACTTTTTTCGAATATTTTTGTCTTGGTAATTTAATGCGTTATGAAATTGAATTGAAATTAATATGCATTTTTTTAAGTCCTTGTACATAATTGACATTAAATGTACATTTTAAAACATTATTATTATTTTTATAATTTAAATAATAGATTTTGTTTGGCTTCAGTTTCAAATTTTATCAATGAAAATTTTTTGTTTGTATATTTTTTTAATAAAACAATTTAAAATTTACACTTAACATGCGTACTTTTGCTGTTGGGTTATATGTTATTCGTAAATATTCTAAATATATTAATCTGTTAACGAATTAACTTGAACATTTTTATACCAACAAACAAAGTATGCAGTTGAGTAACCTAAAATAATTATTTTAGCATTTACCAATGCGGCAGCTTAGTTACTGAACTCGTAGTACCCCCTGATTCCTGGTCTTGAGAAACTGACATTATAACAACTTATCCTAGCAATAAAAATATAACAAAAATCGAGCTTATTCTAGGTGAACTAACATATGCTATATACATATAATAATGTAATTATGTCCACTTTTAAGCATGTTTATCCCCAATGCATGCTTCTTGGCTTTCCTAGAATTGTAAATAACTTGTATATTTTTTTCTTCTGCTATTGTATTCTGTGAATATTTGTTGTGTACATTGTGTTTTGTGTATGTGACATTTTTTTTTCAGGATTTGTAAGAAATATGAAATGTACAATGCACTGTAATGCGTTGGCGTTCCCTAAAACTACTTATTTCATAACGTAATTACTATTTGCGGTCTTGAAAATTATTTTGTATTTATTCGTAAATTCATATAGATCATTGTACATTTATTGATACATTTCATATTATTATAAGATTGATAATGAAGAGTTTACATTCAAAATATCTCAAAATCCGATTATTTTGAAGGCCAGTGTTCTTTTTTGTAAAAGTTTAATTACTTAATTTAAAATATTATCTTACAAAATTAATTATAAAGTTGTAAATTTGATATCGAATATGCGGTTGTTTAGATATAGGTTAAAATAAAAAAAAAGATTATTTGTAAAATATGTTCATATCATATTGGTAATCAATTATTTTAATATTTAAATAAGTATACCCAATTTTAAAATGTCTTAAATTAAGAATTATTCAATTAGATTGGATATTATGCATTAACAACATGCTTGCCGGGTCATGGTAAAGCTCAAGACACCATCATGGCCCAAGGCGAAGGGGAAAAAAGAATTAACAACATCCTTATTATTTTAAGTTTAGCAATATTATTTATTATTTTTCAACCACTGCTGCACTGTGGCCTATACATACTATCCGTGTTGTGACGGATAAAATATAAAATGTCACCTCCCTATTTCCTCCCAGAGTGTTGTAAGATCCTGGTAAGGGATAATTTAAGTAAATAACATTATCTGTGAGAGACGGATAACTCGAAACTAGGCCCTATGCCAACATGCTTGGTTAGCGCGGCATAGTTGATCAAACACCCTCTAACATAATCTATTACATAGCTTTACCTCAATATATTCTTAAGATAAAACTATAATCTATATAATCTTGTAAAGTAACTGTCTGCCTAATCTAAATCGATTAGAACAACGTATTTATGTCTCTTAAGTACTTAAGTTTACCCAAGTTTACGACTAACAGTACCGCCACATATTACAACATACGTTCGAAAACACTAAAGCCATGGAACAATCTAATAAATAACATACTCTTCAAGAGAGAACACTGGCTATATATTTATCTCGCTCCCACACCGACTATCTGTAACAAACAGGCCCTTTGGTTAATCCTTTCAGCTTCTCCAGAGAATTCCTGCAAAATTTTACAATGAGAATTATTGTGTTAAAATGTGGCTATGTAGAACCATTATCTGTATTTAATCTATATAATACTGTGGTATTTAAAGCTGAAAATATTTTAATACGAATATAAACATTTGTTTGATGACCATAGTACTAAAACACAGTAAAAAATATGAATGTCCACGAGTTTAATGAATCTCTAATGGTTTATTTAGCTTTTATTTTTATACCACTAAGTAAAGTAACAAAATAGATTAATTTATTAATATTTTGCGATTGACTCGCTATGCTATTACTAAATAAACTAAATTGCTAATTGCTAAAAGCTATTACTAAATAACTAAAAAAACGGGACTTGAACCCGCGACCTCGGAATGGCATTCCGAGGTCGCGGGTTCAAGTCCCGCTTATGGTTATCATTTTTTCCATTATAATTTAGTTTATTTAACAAAATAGACTTAAAATCATCATGTAATGAGATAGGTTATCCCTTCCCATATAGGTTTGTGGAACATGATGGAGATTCATTGTTTATATTTTAAGAGGAAATGGTAACAAGAGTTTTAATAGTATTTATGTCATGTTAAAAGAAAACCAGATATTTCCAAAACGTTTTGCTACTACAGATATACCAGATGGTGGGTTTACGTGTAAAATTGAGGATAAGTAACTTTAGCCTGGCTAAATCGTACTTCATAGAATAATGGCGTTTCACGTGAAAAACGTATACTACGTATAGCTTGTATCATAAACACACATATAGCTTATCCAAGAGTTAAAAAAAAGAGTTCAAATGTTATTTGACGTTTACTGTGTTGCTAGGTAATTTCACTTTTAAAATAGTGATGTCCTCCAACCGTTATTAAACAAAAAATTATATTATTATATTCATACGACCAGTGCAACCCTGAGTATTACTTTATTTCTAGGATGTGCGCGTACAAACTCACTCACGCGAACAAATAATTAATAACCTTACTAGAGTTCAGCATGGTGCTATGCTCGCCAGAATCATAGAACAGTGCAACGAGAATCAAATAATGACTAACCGTAAAATGGCGCATTTTTAACCTTGCTTGTTTTTTAAGACATGTTTATTATGCTTTATGATATATTATACAAAGCAGTGATTCCCAATTCCGCGCGTACGACTTCGCAGGCAATAGCTAGTACGACATTTCTGGTTGGTTCGAATAATTATAATCGGTAAATAACCGGGATAAAAAAAATTACGGTTGGCCAACACTACTGCCAAAAATGTGGCAGCATTATTTTCAAGTTTGATATTAGCAACTGCCAAATAGCATTTTGAACTATGGGATGGATAATACATAGACACATTTTCACGTACTCATAGATATGTAAGTGGCTTTAAGTCGGCTGAGGGATGTAGATATAGACACTACATCTGGAATATCAGTGTTTGTTGCAGTTAATATTATTGTTACTGTCGATAAAATTAGAAGGCGTTGTTTAGCAGCGAACTACATCACATAATTACATAAAATAGCAGTGTTGTTAAAAACTGCCCAAATAAAAATCTCATTCTTTGTTGTACAAATATTTACGTAACTATTATTATTAATATTTCTACTAAGTTATTCGTCTAACTTTAGTAATATGAGTAGAAAGGCAGAAGTTTGAAGGGTTTAGCATTGCTTCAACTTTATCTAAACAGGCTAGTGTTATGCTCACATACAGCCATTATATTATAGTCGGTGTGGTAGTTCTCATTATTGGAACTCAATGGCAAATAATTTCTTGTTAAAATGTAAATGTTTTCACAGTTATTATGTTGAATTTTGAATTATAAAGTATGTCTGAATTCCAATAATTATATTGCTCTCATTTTCCTGAAATATAATTTTCATTTTAAATTATATGAAAGCCGATTTTGACTCCTGATTCAAACAAAAATTTTAGTAGTTTAATACAAATTTTACAATGGGACTAGTTTTGTATTGTATTCCCTTAGATATTCGTGACACTACATAATTTAGTTACAAGCAATCACTTGCGTAAAAAGTAAAATAAACGTTATAGAACGAATAAAGACAAGTCTTCTTTTACTTTAGATATAAATAATTTATTAGTAATGTAATTCAAAACATAATTTCATTTAAGATTTACAAGAAATTAATATTAAAAATAAAAAGGCTCGTTTCCATGAATGAAATGAAATATTAAAGAAAAGATGCCGCCAACACACAAATATATTTCAATTCATGATTTACAAGACCTTGAATCTTGTGCCTTTTACGACTTAATTAAAAGTAAAAAACCCGCTTTAAACTTCCCCGCGTTACGTTCTTATTAAAATTGTAATCTCAAAGGGCGTAAAAGCAAATTCATTTTAATTTTACTAAAATACTCGGTTCCTAATAAATTAACCCTCAGCTTCATTTTAAATTTTTACTCGTTGATTCAAAGTGCTTATATAAAACTAGCTGTTGCCCGCGACTTCGTACGCGTGAAATTCAGAAATCAGACTATAACAAACAGAAGTTTACTAATACCGTTCAATAGATGGCGTTGTACAGTAATTTTAAATCGCACTATGGTTTGGTTACACGCATTAACACATAAGCTCGTCAAAATTCAAAATTTCTTTCCGCTTTTCGCATTTATAAATTAGCAAAGATGCTGAAATTGCGCGCTTGAAGCGAATTTCAATTCAATAATCTTGTCTGTCTATATTTTACTTTAGTTGATCTGTCTTTACACCAAAGTTCACCAAACGCATTTAGTTGTAAAAGCTTGGCTTAGGTACCTAGTATCCGATTGACAACTTAGTAAATGTAGGATTTGCGCTACTAAATCCCGCTTAAAGAAGTACATGTTGGATTCTGTATGTCCTTGTCGACAATCATGTGTTTATAAGTACATACCTGGAAGAAAATTCTAAACTGAAACACGTTAAAGAGGAGTTTCTTGATTTTCTAAGATCTTTAATGGTTGAGAAAATACTACTCTTACTAATACTATAAATGCGAACATCTGTGTATGCCGAAACTGTTGAAAACACACACGGATTATCTAGAAAGACTGAAAAAGAACAGGGTTAGCAGTTATTTAAATTAAATAGATTTAATATATATAGAGAATGTAGGTTTTACAATAAATTTATTGACTGAATTAATATACAAATAAGTATAAAACCATGCGTTTCAGGAAATATTATATCTTAATAGATTCTGTGTAAACATTGATATAACTTAGAAATACAATATCAATTACGTCTGAATAATAATGTTTGTTTTGAAAACACAGGTGTGTTATGTTTCATGAACGTTTTAACGAGTTTGTGTAGATAATGGTGGTTTTGAGAAATCATAGAAATTGATGTTAAGTGTATCAGTTTCATATTGTGAGTTTAAATAATGGGAAATAAGTATTATAAAGGTCATATGAATATTACTGTGGTATTTGTATGGTGATGGATTAAGAATACAAATGTCATCACCCCTTTTCTTCCCAGGGTGCTGCAAAAGCCAGCTGCTGGCTATATATATATATTATATATAAATATATATTTGTGCAATAGCCAAAGTACGAGGGAGACGCTGAGAGAATAAGAGACGGTCAGCGCGGCACAGTAGACCATAATCCCTCCCAATGTGTAAGAGCCTCGTGCCCAACAGTGGGACGTAAATGGGCTGGAGAGAGGGCGATAGATTACTGTGATATACATACACTTTTAGAATTACATGAAAGTGTAAATGCAGGATATGTTAATATTTATACGAGTTGGTTTAGTGAAATTTGCATAAATGCTCCTTCGCTCCTTAAGAAATTTAATGCAAAGCAAAAATAAAAATTGGTCAAGTGCGAGTGGGACTCGCGCACGAAGGGTTCCGTACCATTATCTATGCAACATAAGGCAACGTTATTAGTATCGAGCAAGAAACGGTAAAAAAAATCAGTTTTTTGTATGGGAGCCCCCCTTAAATATTTATTTTATTTTATTTTTAGTATTTGTTGTTATAGCGGCAATAGAAATACATCATCTGTGAAAATTTCAACTGTCTAGCTATCACCGTTCTTGAGATACAGCGTGGTGACAGACGGACAGACGGACGGACGGACGGACAGCGAAGTCTCAGTAATAGGGTTTCCGTTTTTACCCTTTGGGTACGGAACCCTAAAAAACCATTTTGAAATCACTATTCAACAACATGAAATAAAAATAGTCCGGCAAGTTAGTTCAAAAATAAAGACTCTAGTTAAATACAATATAAAACTAGCCCATCCTTAGTAAATAGTGCCTTCATACGTTCAAAAAGGGTTACTGTGAATACAATGGAAAATTATATCAAAGAAAATCTTTCGGTAGTTGTCAGGATCGGCTGAAAATGTCAAAATCATCCCGCACTGGCGAGCGAGCAAATAACAGGAATATTTTTGATGTATATATTATTTAACATGTGCAACTCCGAAATACCTTTTCTTTGACGCGAAATAACGAATTACGAGGCTTTTTATTTTAAAATTGTTGTAGTGCTAATGTATTTTGATGTTTTAGTTAGTTATTTTGTTTATTATACAAAATTCTGTTATTCTACTAATATTATCAATATGAAAGTTTGTGAATATGGATGTTTGGATGTTTGTTGCTCTTTCACGCAAAAACTACTGAATGGATTTTGATGAAACTTTGCAATAATAAAGTTTATTCATCAGAATAACATACAGGCTACTTTTTATCCCGAAAGAATGCAATGTTCACGTGGGATGATAAAAAACGAACAGATTTTTTATCCTTTTTAACGCGGTTAACAACGCGGGGTACAGCTAGTCATATAATATATAATACACAATAATATTTTATACATTTTATCAAACACCATTCACAGCACTGCACTTCATTATAAGTTTTAACATATTTAAAAGACAATTTTTTATATCATTCATATAATTAAGATTGCATAGATCAAAAGTACTTCCATTTTTTGCTCGCCTGATTGTTAGTAATGATATTTCTGATTGTGCTGGTTTACTGTAACAGGAGTGGAATGACTACAACTTGAGGTGGAATGACAGTGACTACGGTGGTGTCAAGGATCTCAGGATTACTCCAAACAAGTTGTGGAAACCAGACGTGCTTATGTACAATAGGTGAGAACACGACACGGGTATGATGTTTCCTTTATTGTAATATTTATCTCAACTACTAAATTTGGATATACGAAAAATATAATTTCATTAGGCAGTGAAGAAGACTTTACATCTCTCTTTCTATTAAAGTCCCACTGTTGGACACGGGCCTCCTCCACTTTGGGAGGGTTTATGGTCTACTGTGCCGCGCTGACCAGGCGTGTTGGGATAGGGTTTATTTTCAAGTTTTGCGTCTTTCCCAGAGGATGTTATTTGTGTACAATATTTGAAGGAAATTAATTTGGGAAAGAAAAGGGGTGGTAACCATTGTATTCTTAATCTGTCACCATACAGACAGACTACATATCATTAGTTAATTATTTTTAAGCTGTAAAGGTCTAGAAATACCATGAATAAGTATACTATTTTGGTGTTTATAATAAATACCAAAAACAAATGCGTCTATGTAACATAGTATAATAGTATAGTAGACCTAGTAATGTCTTATTCTCGTAAATGTATCGTTTCACAGAAAAAAAAAATCCATACATTACATATTATACCTCTTCGTTGGAGATTTGATATTTAACTCCATATATATCTTTTACTTTAACATACTCGTAACTATCAGTGATCCTCGACTAGGAAAATTCGTATTAAAATTTCAACAAAATTTTAATATATATGGTAAAATTATATAGATATAAATATCCATTACAAGCATCCGTTCTCGAGTTCAAAATATTCAACCAGATTTTACAGTTCAAAAGCCAGAGGATTTTAATTATTCGGGAACAGTGAGAGAACATTTATAGTATCTCTAATTGCTTGAAACATTCCGGAACGCTTGAATGTGGACCGCGACATCTGCTTCAAATACTTTTAGAAAAAACAGAATAACCTATAAATTATATAAAAAGGAAAAGGGTGTTTGAGGGTGTTTATCTGAAACAAGTATGTTGAAACAGAATGTGTTTCGTATTTTGCGTGTATACGATAAGTATTTGTGTACATCTAGTACACATATGTAAAATTAATTAGACAAAACAACATTATATCAACTTCTAAAAGATGATGTAAATTTTTCCGGTGAATATACTTATATAATTATACATATTACAAACGAAAATGGAGTTAAGTGTTTAGAAAGTAGAACCAACATGAGTTATTATTTTTGAGTAAAGAAAGAAAATAAGTAATCAAAGAATTACTTAAAGTTATCCAGGATGGTGAGCAAAGAAATATAGCTTATAAGAATACTTTTAGTTTTTTACTGTGACATATACAAATAAGAGGAAACAAAATATGGGCCTACACCTCGAAGTATTCCTCTGTATCGCTGTCAACCGACAAAGTGTCTAGAACGCTGCCAGCATTAACTCGTTGGATTGCAATGCTTATGAGTTGACCAAAATATAGGCCAGCATTCTGATCACCTGAGGCATCGATTAGTCGTTTAGCTTACTCTCTATAGAAAGAGTAAGCACTCGAATCCCACGGTATCAAAATAAAAACAAACTGCTTCATAGTTTTATGTATGGTCTACGAAGCTACGAGCTACAATGTGTAACGTCGTGTAGCATAGTGCTACGAAATATTGAGAATTTATGTCATCTACATCATCTACGTGCCGTGCGTAAAACATTGAAGGAAAAGAAGTTTATTGGACATTATTTCTATATATTTAGCGGTGAAATATATTTAATGATTTTTATATAATTTTGAGGAAATCAACAAAAGATTTTGGTCTATATTGTACATAAATATTTGTGTTAATATAAGCGAGCATACAATGTTGCTATGGTAATAAAATGAAGTTTGTAAGTATCCATATCACAAAGTTAATTCTCCTTATTTTAATTTGTTACTTTCATTAGATTTTGTGTTTACTAAACTTTATTATTTTGATGTGGATATAACTCTTAATTAATGATTAAATGCAAATGCTTTCAAAATAATCCTGTTTGTGCAAATGTCTGCAATTTGCAACTTATACCGTCAGAAGATAGTCATATAATTGTGCAATTTATTTGCAAATTCAGATGCAGTCGACTCGTTTAAACATCGTTATATTTATACAAATTTTCTGTGCAGACATCCTCACAAAGTGACGGTATCGCCATCTGGCAGTTTGCCAAAGAGTCTCATTCATTACACTGTTAAACCGCAAACGGTGTTTTATTTTACAAACAAACCTGAGAATGAATACCATGTGAAATTTTTATACATAATATATTTCATTAACAACTACAATAGCACTTTCAACTACGTTATGTTTTTTTTTACTTTTTCTTGTCCATCCTAAGGTGATTTGATACATTTGTCAATTTAATATTAATTTATTTAGTAAAAGCATAGCTAAAATCTAATATTTATTGATGTGCGAATAAAGTGTTAATAATAAAATATTTTATTAATAACAAGAGAAATTAGGTTTATAGAAATATAAAATATATTTTTTTATTCCTATTTTGTAACTAGCTGTTACATAAGACATCTACGCGTGGAATTAGAAAAAAAATCTCCTTTTTGTCCAGGTTATGTATCTATGTACGAATAATCATGTAAATTAGTTTACAAGTACATTACATGTAAATTAGTACAATTACGTTTTTGGCGTAAAAAGCAAATTTTATATATTTAACATTACCATAACTAGATTTGAAAATTGCTTACGTCTATGATCATAATAACATCACAGGAAAGTTCAGTTCAATGTCAAACAAGTACAATATACGAATGAGTATGTCGACACGTACCTGGCGGTAAGCCAGATATTATACACAATATATCTTGGCCTGATAACTTTTACGAACAGCCATAGATAAACAGCTATAGCTGTAACACTACCATAGTTTAACGACATCGTACAATATAGGATATTACTGAGAAGATAGCAGATTTATGGCTGTGATGTTTTTTGTAAAGCCTCTATCTCAATATTCTTACATTTGTAGTTGGTCTTACATTTTGGGTGTTTCTATGTATTATAAGTATATATTTACGAAAGAAAAGTAGTATATGTATTCTATCTGTACTCTGGTACCCATAACACAAGCATATAAGCTTAGCTTGGGACCAGAGGACGTTGTGTCAAATGTCCGTGAATATTTATTTATTTATTTATCTTACAAGGTCTAAATATTTGATTTAAGCGTATAAATATTTCAAGGTTTCTTAAACTTAAATTAAATTCTTGGAAACAATAATTCTTTTAAAATTATGTATGTGTTATAAGAATAAATATTTATTTTTAAAACACACACAGATAATTTGTAACGTTTATAAAAAAAATAAAAACTGTTCGTACATTTTGTATCATAAATTCAGTACAGAATATACAAATGAAAAGTAGTTTATGTGGTTATCAGTATTCTGGTACTCATAACACAAGTTTATAAGCTTAGCTTGGGACCAGAGGACGTTGTGTGAAATGTCCATGGATATTTATTATATTTTTTATATATTATCTTCTTTCTAATATATATAATTCTCATGTCACGGTGTTTGTAATTAGACTCCTCCGAAATGGCTCGACCAATTTTCGTGAAATTTTGTGTACATATCCGTTAGGTCTGAGAATCGGACATCATCTATTTTTCATCACCCTAAATGTTAAAGGTCACCCCTAACAATTAAGTGACAAAATAACGTTTGGCGGGTCAGCTAGTTATAATATAATATAATGCTTTCAAATTCCACTCGTAGGAATAGCAGGCAAAAGCTAGAAATGTTTATGTATAACATCATATATAGATATGAAGATAACATCATTATATCATTAAATAAATAGAATATGAATAATTATAGTAACGCATTACAACCGCTAGAGGGCTTGTAATTTTTGTTGGTTTCCTGTAAACAAATAAAACTGGTTGTGAAAGAGAGGCTGTAGTTTGCGTGGGGAGTTATTATTCTATAATAGTTTCCATACAGAAGAAAAAAACTAAAAAACACACTTGAAAATCCTGAATATCTTTTTAAATAATTATAAATAAATAAATATTCACGGACATTTCACACAACGTCCTCTGGTCCCAAGCTAAGCTTATTATGCTTGTGTTATGGGTACCAGAATACGGATAGAATACATATACTACTTTTCTTTTGTAAATACATACTTATAATACATAGTAAACACCCAGACGCAGTACAAACATTTGTATGACAGTTAAAAACATCACACAAATGACTGACCGGGAATCGAACCCGAGACCTCGTGAATGGCAGTCCGCTATATGAACCACTCGACCAAGAGGCCCGTCTAAATTGCATTTTCATCGGTCCTTGATATGTATGCAAAATTTCAAATCAATCCGACTACTGCAAGTGGGTGAAAATCGCGTTAAAAGATTCCGTTACATACTTATAAAAATAATAATAATATGGCAAGAAGTCATCCTCTTCATTTTTAGTTAAGTTTAATTGTGCACGTATAATTGGTACGATCCTCCTTTAAAAATATATTAATAAAATACAGCATATTTTCTGAAGTATAACTTATACAATGAAAACGTGAACAGCCGGTTATAATGGCCAAAATACCCTTATAATTATACCAACGTATTATTTCATCTCATACTACCCACATTAATCTTACGTAACTCGTAATCCCAAGATTATTTGAGAGATTATAGTCTAAGTTAAATTAAAAAACATTATAATATCTCATAGAGTTAAATGCTGATTGTGTAGACATTTCATGGCGGCATCATGAATAAAATGCTAGATATAGGTTTCAATAAGTTATATAAAACAATGAATTTGTATCTAAAAATATTACTGATATATTTTAATTTCATCATCATTTTCCTGTCCTCATCCCGTTATTCGGGGTCGGCGCAACATGGATACTTTCTCTTGTTACAAATGTTGCTTTCACGACAGTCCGCCTCCCTGATCTTATCCCTCATAGGGTATGTGAACGGGTGTCATGCGATTGTAATATTTTTTAACTAGCTTTTGCCCGCAAATTCATACGCGTGGAATTTAAAAATCAAACCAAACTATACAAAATGCCATCCTCTTGAACCATCTATGTTTAAAAAAATTGGTCAAGTGCGAGTCGGACTCGCGCACGAAGGGTTCCGTACCATTATCTATGCAACATAAGGCAACGTTATTAGTATCGAGCAAGAAACGGTAAAAAAATCATGTTTGTTGTATGGGAGCCCCCCTTAAATATTTATTTTATTTTATTTTTAGTATTTTTTGTTATAGCGGCAATAGAAATACATCATCTGTGAAAATTTCAACTCTCTAGCTATCACCGTTCTTGAGATACAGCCTGGTGACAGACGGACGGACGGACAGCGAAGTCTCAGTAATAGGGTCCCGTTTTACCCTTTGGGTACGGAACCCTAAAAATAACCGCATCAAAATCCGTTGCGTAGTTTGCAAGATATAAGCTCACATAGGGACATACATACAAAAATAACGACTTTGTTTTATAATAAGTAAAGATGATAAGCCTAGATACAAAAAAATATGTAAATTAAATGAAACTTATGACCGGACTGGACCGAATTATAGTCATTTTACTAAAAAAATATGATGTAATGAATTTTCCCTGATAAGCTAGTTTAAATGTAATACAACATCGATACAAAGTATTTCTCTAGATGTTAATGTTATTTTGATTATTCATAGTTGTTCTTTCCTTTTATAAAAGGAAAAATACATGATATTTTTCTTACAGGAGAGTATATTTTGCAGTTCACATTTCAGAAAATGTTTTGATTCTTTTATAAAGTCTAACATCGCTACGTTGCTTTGTTGAGACAGCCTCTGTGAAATATATTTTGTAAGATTTCTACTTCCTTTATTTTCTTCAACAACTCATGTAGGTATATACGTGTATATTTTCCGAAATTTGTGAGTAAATGCTAGTTAAAATACACTAAAGTTTGTTTTGATAATGGTATATTCATTTTACGTTATTATTTTTTTGTTATTTAAGCAGTAATCCAAGGATTATTCGCAGAAAACGAAATTAATTTGTTGAAGTATAATATGCCGTTTGAAAGGAAAATAATATTAAAATACTGTTTTGATGAAGCTTGTTTCTTATAATAATAATTTGTTTTAACTTTGATGTTTTGCTGAAGGATTCGTGTAAAAGAACGTTTGTATATTTTGTCTAATGAATGAATCATTTACATAAGTTGGCGACATGTTTTTTTTTTAATTTATTTATTTCTTTTTTACTCAAGTTTTCAAAAAATTTCTACTGGCATACAAAAAAATGTTATTACAAACTTAATGCAAATTTAAGATACATAATTTACTTTACTTTATCATCCATTTGACATCCTTATGTTATTGTCAGAAGTGGATCAATTGAAACAGGACGACACAGAAAGTATAAGCCTTTAAATAGAAATAAGAATTTCCTGTAAACGTCATTTAAAAAAAGAATTTGACTGTAAAAGTTGCCACAGTAAAAACTAACACAGTATTATGCTAAAAAGTCCGATTACTTTCAGAACTGTAGATAATTTTCTCTTTATATTAATAAGATAAATGTATTTATGTAAATCGTTGCGCTATTTCGCGACTTATAAAATACTTTGTCTTGGCAATGTTTCGCGTAATACACACTTTATAACACATTTACATACTGCCACTAGCAAGTAATAAAAGGTACGAGCAATGGCTTAGGGAGTGTTGTGAACTGTTCAATTTGCTTACAAAGGTGTTTTTTGAATTCTGCCTATACGACAAACAAATAACTTAAGTGGTATTAGTAGGAACATTGATATAAGTAAAAGGGTGTGTTATTTTATTATATTGCCACTAATGATTTCATGTGCAGTTAATTAGAAAATTTTGTTGCGAAATTAGTTGAGCCGTTTTGGGAAAATAATATTGATAGCTATGTTTCTAGTATATGCTAATATAAACTAATTATAATAACAGTGTAACCAAACTAATGACAAGAAATAATGTTATTTTTAAAATTAGGCAGCTAAAATATAACATATCTTGGAAAAGGTAATTTTCTACATCTAATTTTGAATGAGACTCCTAGCATTGTGGTAAGTCATATTAGTTTACTTGAGTAATCACAAGTTTCGCCATATCTGCGGAGAATATGTCATAGTAATTATGTCACTCCCAAATAATTGTTTTACTAAAATACTTGATATAAAATTTTAAGGTGAAATATCACTTTTTACGGAATAATAATATTATACTCGTATACTTTGTTTTAAAATTTGTTGTAAAATGTAGTTTTATTTGATTAAGTCGTCCAAATAATACAGAATATTACTGAATTATCCATGAATGATATTGGTAGTATTCTATGAGTATTAAACCAGTTGGATGTTAGCCAACGTGATCCCACAACATTCGATTATGAAAGCTTTTAAACCACTAACTATGTTGTGTGATGGTGCACCTTGTTTACCGTCTTTGAATGAGAGTAGGGACCAATTTACACCGTGCAGTAACTTTATCAAAAGTTAAAAAGACAGATGGATGGATTAGTTTGAAATTACTTTTAACTAGCATGGAAAGAGTGCCTATTACGTGAAATTTCGCAAAGAATTTCAGCCTTACAAAAAAAAACTTGCGTCTTAAATAAAAGAGAGCGTAAATACTAAGTCCAAAATTTATCAATTTTATTTCGATCTATCGGTTGCTGGTTCTACACTCTAGGTTTTAAGATACTTTCATCGTAATATAAGTTATGTATATAAGTTATGTAAGATAAGTACCTATTTATTATTTATAATTATATGTATAGGTATGTGTATGTTTAAATAAACAGTATATGTGTAAGTATATTAAATTAGTGTAGTTATTTTTGACTAATTTTTGTAAATGAAACACCTGCCATTTATCAATCTCTGCACCACCCAAAGGTCGATTGGTAGAGAATGCCTTGGGCATTAAGCCCGCCTTTGTACCTATTATGTACATTAAGTGTTCAAATAAATAAAAATAAATAATGTTGTCTATGTGTCCTGTCCATGTGAACATAGATAAGAAATATGTTTAAAAGTTGAGGTTAATAATATAGGTTTTGTTATAGATATTTCTACCGAAAGTAGGAAATAATTCGGAATAACATAGATATTACGTTTACAAAATATTATGTTTTAAGAGCTGCTATAATATATAGTCAATAACAGTAACTACTAATTTATTTTAAATTAAGCTTTGCCCCGTGGTGTTACCCGCGGTAAAAAGGATAAAAAATCTCTTCTGTTTCTATTATTCCACGGGAACATTGCATTCTTTCAGAATAAAAAGTAGCCTATATGTTATTCTGATGTATAAGTATTATTGAAAAGGTTAATTAAAATCTATTAAGTAGTTTTTGCATGAAAGAGTAACAAGCATCCAAACATCTATACAAACCTTCACATCCTAATCCTGATTAATTTATAAATGTGAAAACGAGCTGACGACTGTGTTCATGTGTGGAACGAAACTATAGCGCGATTTAAAAAAACTGAACAACGCCATCTATCGAGTGGTATAGTAAACTTCTGTTTGTTAATATTTGATTTTGAAATTTCACGCGTACAAAGTCGCGGGCAACAGCTAGTTTATAATATTATTAGGATTATGATGGCGTATTGGTTACGGCAGTTCGTTTATACTGCTCACAAAATACGATTATCTAACAATCCTTTGTTTGCCTTACAATTACATATGTTTGAAGCTTTAATACAAACGACTTTCCAAGTTATAACATTGTTATAGTTTACCTTTTATCTTATCTATAATAGTTACAAAGATTTATTCGTAAAGTAGCATGGTGCCAAATATATTTGCTAAGTTTTGTTAAGCTTGCTTATATTTTGAGATTACAATATAAATATAAATAAATATAAATATTCATGGACATAAATATTCATGGACATTTTACACAACGTCCTCTGGTCCCAAGCTACGCTTATTATGCTTGTGTTATGGGTACCAGAATACGGATATAATACATAAACTATTTTTCCTTTGTAAATACATACTTATAATACATAGAAAACACCCAGACGTAGTACAGACATTTGTATGACATTTATGGATATCACACAAATGATTGTCCCAAGCGGGAATCGAACCCGCGACCTCGTGATCGGACAGTCCGTTACATGAACCACTACGCCACGAAGCCCGTCAATACTCTTAACCGAATTTAAAAAAAGAAAGTGGTTCTCAATTCGTCTGTATGTATTGTTTCTTTTATTTGACGAGCCTGCCGTTCAAGTGATGGCGGGTTCAATTCCCGCTCGGGACAATTATTTGTGTGATATTTACAAATGTTTGTACTGCGTCTGGGTGTTTCTATGTATTATAAGTATGTATTTACAAAAGAAAAGTAATATATGTAGTTTATCCGTATTCTGGTACCCATAACACAAGCATATAAGCTTAGCTTGGGACCAGAGGACGTTGTGTGAAATGTCCGTGAATATTTATTATTATTTTATTTTATGTTTGTTACCTCATAAGTTTTAATTGGACAAAGCGATTTTTATGATTCTTTATTTTATTTGAAAGCTGGTGGTTCCCGTGTGGTCCCATTAACACCAGGTCTGGATCTAATGGTAATCTCTTGAGAAATTGAGGAAAACCCTAAAATTTCACACGTCATGCTCACTCAAATGTCTCGAAGTTGGTAGCGTTGCACGTCGGGTCGCACGGTTCCCTACAAAATGGTCGAGCTGTGCGGGGCTGATATGTGCGTTATACTCGTGAACGGGTGCCTTCTGCTGGGAAAGGTCGATTTGCTCCAACAAGGCTATTTTTTATTATTATGAAGTTAGTTTCAGTTAGTTTTGATAGTAGGCACTAATCGGCATCATTCTCACACTTCTGATGCAACAATGTATAATATAATTGGAAAAAAAAATGAAAAGAAATTAAGAGAATAGAAAAAAAACCATGGAGTTTCTTGTCTGTTCTTCTCCATAGGATTCGCGTTTGGAACAGACACCTAGTTTCTGTAATTTCAAAAGAGCATGTAAAACATGCCAACTTGAAATAAAAAAATTTGACTTTGACTTTGACTTTGAAATTTCAAAGGCACATGAAGTCGGTTGAACTCTTTTTTGAAAAAACTCAATTATAAATTATTGCTTCATAAAAAAAAGATACACTTATATAAAGTGTTGTCTATAAATAAATTCAATTGTAAGAAACCAATGAAACGTAAAAAGTAGTTGAAACAAAGATTGCGCAAACTATAAAATCACAACTATAAAAGAAGCCTGAATTTAAATCCAATTGTCAAAAGCATTAAAATTTACTGACTCCCGAATCGTTGAATTTTACAGTTCAGGTGCTAAAATTACAGTTCTGTGTAAGGTGAGGTCGGTTTAATCCGGATTTGTTGGCGGGCCGCCAGTGAATGGAGTGGTTACACGACACGTAGCCACGATACCCATGAATACTACATATAAAGCACATGACAACACTTTTGTTGTAGTAAACGCTTTAGGCAATTTCTCGCCAGAAAACTTGCTTTAATATCTAAGAATGTTGTCTTGTTTCTCTTAACTTTTTAAGGATTATTGTGGTTTTTGATAACAATTAGCTATTAATAAAAAAAAACGATTATTAATGTAGAAATACATGTACAGCCATTACTTCGGTCCAATTGTGTTCTGTAAAGAACGCTAACTGATCGATTGATGGAGTTGGTGCAAACCGCTCAATAGATGGCGTTGTACGAAAAAACATCGCAAGATGTTAAAACTCGCATTGAGATGATTGTAGTGGAAAATTTGGTAAACATTTGCGTGGACCATAATAGCTCAGTTGGGAGAGCGACGGAACGGCATTCCGAGGTCGCGGGTTCAAGTCCCGCTTATGGTTATCATTTTTTCCATTATAATTTAGTTTATTTAATCATTATCTTCCTTATAATATCTATTATAAAACAAAGTCATCATTATTGTATATATTTAGGTGTATATGTCGTGTGGTTGGTTAGAAGGATAAAATGAAATACGTCTGGACTTGTAAGGCGTTTATTTGCAACTCTCTATATTTTATCATAATAGTAACTTATATAGGTGGCGAGAACAATCGCCTCTATACATTCCTAAATTTGCTGACGACACACGTCATCTTGCATACAATGAATCCATACATAATATATTTCTATATAATAACTTAGGCGGCGAGAACAACCGTCTTTATACATTCGTAGACCTGTTGACTTACGTCTACTTGCAAACAATGAAATCAGTATATTACAAAGTATAGTACAAAGAATACTGTCCCTACATGTATATCCCTATGTCAGCCTATATCTTTAAAATCACGCAACGGATTATGATGCGGGTTTTTTTTTAATAAATAGAGTGGTTTAAGATGATGGTCCTTTTATAAAAAAATTGTCTTTTTTGTATAATTTGATTTGGTTTTTAAATTCCACGCGTACGAAGTTGCGGGCAACAGCGAGTGTTAAATGCATGGTAAAAAATTACTAAAGTATAATAGAAAACTAATTGAAGCAATTATATTCATTAAATAAAAAGTTAGGTAAACTAGTAACGTCTAGTAATAACCAGTGTAAACTGGTATTATTTAAGTTAGAGATCTGCAGCGTTCTTAAGCCAATTAAAATAAAAATAAAGAAGTATGGTTTTTAATTTTCGCTTAAGAATTGAAAGTTAAAGTTCTTATTAAATGAATTAATTACGGATTAAGAGAAAGTTCACTGATTTAATCGATGGTAGATAATAAGGAGTTAATTTAAAAAATATAAAATTATCAAAATAAATTTGTTTAGAGAGGTCTACTCATTATAAAACAAAGTCGTAATTTTTCTATGAATGTATGTACTCATGTATGTTTATGTCTTCAAAACTATGTGTCGGGTTTTGATGTGTTTTTTTTATAGATAGAGTGGTTCAAGAGGATGTTCTTTTTTGTACAATTTGTAAGGTGTCTAAATTCTAGGCGTGCTAAGATACGGGCAATAGTTAGTAATTTTATAGATAACTAGCTGACCCGGCAAACGTTGTTTTGCCATATAAATATTAAGGGTGGACAACCCTTATCACTTAGAGGTATAAAAAATAGATAGTAGTCGATTCTCAGACCTACTGAATATGCATGTAAAATTTCATAAAAATCGGTCAAGACGTTTCGGAGGAATATGGGAACGAATATTGTGACACGAGAATTGTATTTTTTTTTTATCGAAAGCGTTAGGCAAATGACTGCAGTCCACCTGATGTTAAGGGGATAATATATTAGATTTTAATGATTAATTTATCATTGTCATACTAAGTAAGTATATAAATGTGTCCTATAGATCGTTTTGTGTGTAATTGTGCAATATACGTCCTTGTTTAACATTGACTTTGACTTTTTATGTTTGAAATAATATAATTTAAAAAATCAAATAAAATGGGTATGAGCCCTTTAAAACGAAGTTCCTTTTACTGTTTAGTGAGTTATTAAGAAACAATTGAGTGAAGAAATAATTGTAGTGTCTTAGTTATTTAATTATAAAAATATCGTTTCATCTAATGGTCATTTAAACAAAAAAAAAACATACAGACGAATTGAGAACCTCCTCCTTTTTTAAAGTTGTTTAAAAAGAAACTTCGTTTAAAAACTTTTTAAAATATTTTTTTTTGTAAATCTGCTTTTTTACTTTTCCTTTAATGACATATTTTTTTTAATATAGACCTTTTTCATATTAATATTATATTTAATTTTTATTTATAAACATAATAATTTTAAAATTACATAATTTTCAGACAAGTGACAACACAGTAGGAGATATTACCGAATGTGACGATTAGTACTTGAAAGTTTTATTTAAGTAACAATCGTTCGCGTGGCTTTTAATTTTCTACTTGGTGTTGCCACATTTAAAAATTAATTAAATAAACGTACATGGCATGCTTGTCGCTGATTTGGACACCACTGTCCTCGTCTCGCTTGCCAGAACCTTTGGCAACAAAGTGTCATTCTTTAATCGATTATTCGATTATAGGATGAAATTTTCTGGTGATGCGAGAGGATGATATTAGTGCTGTTACTGATAAAATAAATTATCTTTTGTCATTGACAGCACTTTTAATAAACGTCCCAGAAGGAATCTTAAAGCACTGAATAAATAAAAAAGTATTTATTTTTAACTTAATTTAATTTTATAAACAAATTAAACTTTGACTTTGTTTCTACATAAACTAATATATTTTTTCGACATAAATATAATAGTTAAATTGTTTTCAATATTATTAAAAAGGTTTTTGATAATCTTGGTAAAGCAAATGAACTAAAGCTTTTCGTTTTAATTTCTATGCTTATTTAAAATTAAATCCTAAGTAATTTAAACAAAAATAAACCGAGATTCTAATATTTTTTCAGCGTGTTTTTGATAGGAATTAGCTTACAAAAATAAATCGTTTATTGATATTTTTTTAATGTTTTTTATTATTTTACTACACAGTTTAAAATACTGAGTCTATATATATTTTATTACCTTCATTTCTTGAGTTTGAATTACAATAAAATTGAATTCTCAAATAAAAATATTTTATAAAAAACTGTTCTTCTTCATAGGTGTCTAATTTTGGAACAGGCACATAGTTTGTGAGGTTAGGTTAGGTTAAGTTACAGAGAACCATAATTTAAATAAAAACGAATGAGTTTAAAAAAGTTCGTAGGTTATTCAGCAAGATAATAATTTTTTTTTGGGATATCGTATGGTTTTAATATCTAAGTATTTGTATTGGTACATAGTGCTGACGAAGGTTTTGACGGGACGTACCAGACCAACGTGGTGGTCAGAAACAACGGCAGTTGCCTGTACGTGCCCCCTGGTATATTCAAGAGCACATGCAAGATAGACATCACTTGGTTCCCCTTCGATGACCAACATTGTGACATGAAGTTCGGTAGCTGGACATACGATGGCAATCAGGTAGCGATATTTTAAAAACGCTATAGCCTCTTAAGTCATCGCTCAAATTTACATACACTCTCCTTTAATAAAAAATAATTACATACATTTTCTTTTAATTTAAAATATACATACATTCTCTTTTAAATACCTAAATTTAAATAATAACATTTTTCTAGATTCCCATTTATACTAAAATTTAAAACGAGTTGCAAGTGGTGCAAAGATTTTAATAGAATTTAAACCTTGTATGCAGTGAATATGGTTCAGTTTGATAGTTTAAAGAGTAAGCTATAAAATTTGAACCTTACACGAGCTGAGTTTTATATTCTGTTGTTATCTTTCAGGTCCGTTGCTTCTCTGACATGAGTTTATTCTAATATTAAATAAGAAATTTGATTTATTTCTCTCGAAATTCAGCTTTTCACTTTAGCTTATTTTCACATACGCTGTGGGTTTATCTGTCTAATCTTAACTCTTATTAGATTATACGTGTTAGAATAATAGTATTATCTTGCGTAGTAGTAGTAGTTTTAATATTCACAAAGATTTTTGATATGTGGTGTGAGAAATAAAAAATATTTTCTTGCAACTTGTATTACCATTAGTAGATTGTAAATATTAATAAATTAATAGAGTGTCAAGATATCTTACGGCTTTTACATAATAGATCGAAAAAAAAAATTACCTATTTCGTATTTCAATCGATTACTTAAATAAATAAATGGGATTCGATTTTCTGTAATGCGATTGTCATGTTATATCAGTTATTTAAAATTTATCACGCTAAGCACAGGCAGATGAATCCACAAGTATTATAAAAACAAGCAAAATTATATCAAAGTAACAATTTCAATAAAACGGCGAATAACTAATTAAGTTAATATAATAAGTTACCGCAGCGGTTGATAAAATAAATAAATTAAAATATGCCGCAGATTAAATTAATATCACAGTTATATAAACTAGGTTTAGGTAAACAAGGGAACCATGTGAGAAACCGAGGATATGTAATATATCCTTCAAGTTTTGTATGTACTATTTTGCATGGAGCAAAATGAAGCACTGGTATATAACACTATTTTTGCCGCCATACGGAAATGTATTGTGTATAGATGTTTGCATAGTCGAATACTTGTTGTAAATGCATGAGTTTTTATTATTTTATAATATTATATATGCTTATTACAATTCACGTTAAAATTGCTCTAAATTTTGCTTAAAGCGTTAACAGGCTGTATGTGATTCGGACGCACTTTCTCCCTCAATCGTAACGTTTTGTCCTATTCACACTTGACTCCATTTAGAGCGTAGTAACGACATGAGTATTGAGTAGCCTTAAAGTAGGCTTAATTAGTATTTCGCACCTGTAAAATATGCGTGTGTACTGTACAACTAAATGATCATGACGTAATATGCTCCTAAGTTTTCATATGTCTATATAATTCAGAGACCACATCGTCTTTGTAAAAGCTTTAACTTAGTTTTCTTGTATTATTCTTTTTTTTTGCTTGATCGCTTCTCAAAAGAAAATTATAAGCGTTTCTTAAAGGGCATGTTTTGCAGATATTTTAATCATTAATGGTTGTACTTGGATGAGTTGTTGATGTTTTCAGATACGAGAAACATTAAAAAAAATGCACTTGGTAGTAATTGTAAAAAAGAATTACTACTATGTTTACCTTCTATAAAGATGTCATGATATTTAGTACGCAGTGAATTTAGACTTTATATTGATGTGTTGGTCGTGATTAAATATAATTTATTTAAATATAAATTGATTATTTGTTATTATTTTTTATAGTTACTAGTGTATAGATCTCCATTATGTAATTGTAACACGTATATCATATCCACGTCGCTGTGTTATTATTCTGTATGGCGGCAATTCTTTCGGTATAATATTAATATAATATGTTGCATGTTGCATTCTAAAATCAGAGCGAGGTTGAGTGCGTGTGAGGCATGTATGTATATGTAAGCGTAAATGTAAATGTATGAGTTACGTTGCAACGTATGAAAGTGACACGTGTAAGATGACGCCACACTGCTTGAAGCAGTGTATCGTCATCTTACAGTTACATTCCTAATGCGTGTATGCGAAAGTGTAAACACAATATATGCTACGCATGCATATATGGTTTGCACTGCTTATAATCCTGTATTATAATATTAGGTTCTCACATTTCCCTGTGTCTGTAAATGTATTAATGTTAAAAAAATGGTAAACAGGACTGATTTATAAACCTTTTAAATATTTCAAGATTTTCAAGACTTTGGCTACCTTGACAAGTAACTTCGTAAAAACAATACTAAATTGAATGGACGTTTTCTAATTATCTAATATTTTGTTATTCAATAAACGAAATTAATAAACAAGGAAAAAATGGTTCATCGTTTGATTACGAAATTGCTTCCACGACAGTAATCAATTTGAGTAAAAAGTTTTACGAAGTAAATAATTTATGAAAAATATGAAAAATTCAGCTATCACTCCTGTTTGGTACATACATGAGCATGTTTGATTATTTGAATAGGATTGTTTGTGCATTTTGTACGTATTTGTGTGAGTATACTACATTTAACCCGGCAGTTGGATCTCGTGCTAAAAGACGAAGCGGGAGGCGACCTTTCAGATTTCATCACAAACGGAGAGTGGTACTTGATAGGTAAGTTCTATTTGAAGAAAAATTTGAGCCTTAATGTATGCCTATGTCTTAAAGTCCACGTCTGGCCAAATTATATATGAAACAATCATGTAATGATGTAATCATTTAATCATCTCAATTCTTTTGGAACGATAAGGAACAAAACATTTAGTAATGTAGATATATGATTGGTGTTTTTATGTAGGGCTAATATAATTTTTTACTTACCACAAATTATATATATCACTCAAAGATCTATTCTATACGCCATTTTATTATAGCAGATCCGATAATTGAAATAAGGACATTAATTAACTCATAGACGGATTAACCAAGCAGGAGCTCCTCCAAATAGCTCTTGATGTCCCCTTCACAGAATTTGCTAGAGACCCCGCGCTGCCTTGATCTGGCCTTTAATCTGATTTTTACACGCTTTATATTAGCTTCACTTGTATGTTTGTTTGTATGTTTGTAACCGACTCCTTTGGACGCTATTTTGACCCACTTTAAACGGTCAGATTCTATTCAAATTTTGCACACCCGTCAAAGACCGATGACAACGCAATAATTCGATTAAATAAAGCGTGTTTTTTAGTTTTTTTAAACTATTATTATTATAAATAAACACTAACTTTTTCTTGTAACAGTCCAGACGGGCCTCGTGGTGTAGTGGTTCATATAACGGACTACCGATCATCAGGTCTCGGGTTCGATTCCCGGTCAGGACAATCATTTGTGTGATGTTTTTAATTGTCATACAAAAGTTTGTACTGCATCTGGGTGTTTACTATGTATTATAAGTATGTATTTACAAAAGAAAATTAGTTTATGTATTATATCCGTATTCTGGTACCCATAACACAAGCATATAGGCTTAGCTTGGGACCAGAGGACGTTGTGTGAAATGTCCATAAATATTTATTTATTTATTTATAACACCACAGGTATGCCAGGAAAAAAGAATACAATAACATACGCGTGCTGTCCAGAACCTTACGTAGATGTCACATTTACTATTATGATAAGAAGAAGGACGTTGTACTATTTCTTCAACTTAATTGTGCCATGTGTGCTGATATCATCGATGGCTCTTCTTGGATTTACACTGCCACCTGACTCCGGTGAAAAACTCACTCTAGGTTAGTATCATTTTTAACATTTATTATTTTGTATATTAAGGTTTACAGATTAGGTTAATATAGCTAGCTGTACCATGCGACTACGTCTTCACAAAATTCAGAGCAGTGAAGCGGTTTGAAAACTTACTCGTATAAAATTAAAATTTTTTCATGGAACTCATATTATCTTTGTAAAAATAAACCTAAGTTATTACTAATACGTGTCTAAAACCATAGAATTGCTAAAACTATTTGAATAAGACGAGCAAACATTAGAGAATATTATAAAAAAACATATTGTAAATGTCCTTTTAATATTTCCCTATTTAAATTTCTTATCGGCTAAACGATTTATAGTACAAGTACTGAAAAGAAATGTATATTCAATATTCATGAACGTAGTAAAAATCTTGTGATAACTGAACAATATGAATCGTTTAGCGAGCATCAGAGGTACGGAAGAACGAAGCAAAATCACGTTCCATTTTCTTATCATGAAAAAGCCACAATATGCATTTAACGTATTATGTGCATATTGTAGCCTGTTCAAGATTCATACGATATGACACATGAATAGAAAATTTGTGACCACCTTTTTATAGAAAAATACTTTGAATTCCTTTGTATGCAAAAAAGTTACGGGTAATATTTTCTAAAATTGATGATCTTTTAAGAAATAAGTTTTAATAGTAGGAAAATAATGTGCCTTTCTAAGAAGAGTTGTTTAACTCTCTAAAATATGTGAAGGAGGAAAATAAATCAAGGTGTAACAAATTCTGGAAGGTTGCATGCCTGGTTGTCTTTACACTGATAAAAAATTAACAACCTTAATTTACGACTTTTTGAATAAATTTTCCATAGGTAAAGATGAGGACATTTGTAAGAAAGTCCGTAAATTTTATACGCAACTCAAGTCATGTAATTTAGTATTTAGGCAAATGCAATCGCGAGCAAAAGCCTAGTACTATATTGTCTTAACTATTCATATTAATTGGGTATAATAACGAGTAACTTATACTCGTATTCATAGCAATATTATGACTAGACCAGACAGATTCACAGTTTAATTAATATTGTGAAGAGACTACATAAAACTACTTCACTGGAACTAAGAGCGTATTTAAATTTAATGAGAAATTGTCTGGAGAATTCGACAGAATTATCATTGCACAGACAAGAAAATTGAAATGTTAAATTGAAGTAACAGACACGGTTCAGCTACTTGCAAACAATTTTGATAATGTTTACTCACTGTTTAATTACTATTACATTTAATTTCAAACTGTGTTTCTAATTAAAATTTATAATATCGCACATTGAGAACACAATTTGTTGCTTCTTTGTTTTAGGCCTTCAATTAATTTACTGTTTGAGATTTTTATATTATGACCTAGGTAACAAAATGATCTTATAATGTTACTTAATCCACTTGCATGCTAATTTTCAGCGGTCAGTGGAAACGCGTGAAATATTGACATCACTTAATATTAAATAATTGATTGTTCTAGATTTATTATCAGCGTTGGTAACGACTTGATCTTAAAAAATACTTATTTGTCTTATGAAATAGTTAACTCGGTTTTTGTAAGATTTCAAACAATGTTGTTGGCCGGTCGACAGGTGTGACGATATTGTTATCGTTGACCGTCTTTCTGAACCTGGTTGCTGAAAAGCTACCATCTACTTCGGACGCAGTGCCAATAATAGGTATTGCACTGTAAGATTTAATGCCAATATAAGTGGACGTTGCTACCAATCTGACTAAAGGCATCCAAGGATGCATTCACAAGATCAAATAATAAATAGATATTTAAACAAATTTTGAAAAACAAACTGAAGAATTGATAACCTCCTTCTTTTGATATCAATTAAAAATAAGGTGTAATAACAATCAATTGCAGTAATTTTATTTGACGTATTGTACACCATGAATGCTTTTAATATACGAATAAATCTAAAAGCAAACGAGAATTAATCAAACACAATAATAGTCTGCAGTAAAAGTCAAGAATTCACGCTACAAATGCTTGTTGAATGTACCAAAGGGGTAATAAAAATTTTATGTCAGCCATTCGGCAGCAGCGTTCACTGTATTGAATATTAGATTACCCATCTAGAATGTGGTTTGACTGTATTGTGTCGATGTTAGTTGTTCGAGAAATTTCATTCAATAAGATCTTAAGTTGGTAAGTATATATAGTTATCATTTCAGCATTGTCATCATCCATTACTGTATTGTTTAAGACCCGGGTGAGTTGTTCGACATGAAAACAATGACTAGCAAAACCTTTAGGAGTATTAAACTACTTTAGCGGTAGTAGGGGTGTTAACTATGTGTTTGATTGCAGGAGTCACTATTCTTCTTTCGCTGACGGTGTTCCTCAACCTGGTAGCTGAGACCCTGCCACAGGTCTCCGATGCTATCCCCCTGTTAGGTACACTGTCCAAACCTAACCCACACTGTTTTTCCATCCCGCTTGTGTCCCATATTTATTTTAACTCCATTATCATTATCTTATAATAATTTTGTTTCATCTATCTTCATAATATTTTCAGTTTATGTTTAGCTCTCATTTTGTTTATTAAAAATAAAATACTTATTTAATTAATAATTGTTTTAAAACATTACAAGGAGTAAATTATGTACATTGTTAAAATTGGTTAAAATCATGTCGAGCTTAAATTGCTAGTGGTATCTTATTAATTGTGTAATTTTGTTAGTCGTTTCTAACAATGCTTTTGCTTTGAAATAATAAATTGCATAAATATATTAAAAAGCAAAACATTCGTTTTATATCCTTTTTTAATTAACTTTATTTTTACTTTCTTATTTATTTTGTGTTAATAAAACTTGGAATCGATTCCGTGATGCTCTGCTTAAGCTTTATCACTTGAGATCACTATTATTTTATTTTTTGTCGATCACTATTTTATGACGGTACAAATTTTCTGAATAGCATGGCATGTGATTTTGACGTATTGACAAGAAGTTTTAAATTGTTATGGACAGCTAAGGTAAGTTGGTTTTATTCTAAATGTATATTATAAATGTGATTTAATGTTTCATGCGTAATCGATTCCATGGTGTATGATTTTTATGTTTGACTGTTTATTTTCAAATTTATTTCGAATTATTTCATATTAATGTTTTTAATATCAAATTCTCTAGATACTTGGAGGGTGGTGTAGGTTTTTTTGATAATATTAAATAAAAGAAGGGTTTATTTAAATAATGCAAATAATGCAAAAATCTAATATTATTGATAAAAGTCAGCGATAAAACCCTCTAATAAAATATGTGCATGACTATCCTTTTGTTTGGTTTATGATTTTACTTGAGCCCCTGATACCGACTCAGCACACAAACAGGATGACATACCAACGATGTTAAACTGGATGGTACAATAGGTTTAACTATTGTAAATAGTGTTCTCATTTTTTGTTTCATAGTTTATATTGATTTTTGCAGGTGTAACAATTCTCCTGTCGCAAACTGTTTTCTCTCTATTGGTGGGGCACGTCATCACAAAAACCTCTGAGGCGATCCCCCTAATAGGTGAGAAACATACCACGCGTTTGTTGATTTCTTTTAAAATAAATACAATATTAAATAAAATCAAAAGATTTCTTATAATATTAAATATTGAATGTGTTTCGGGGATGTTTTGCAAATTTTTATCTAGAATATCCTTTGACGCATTCATGAAACACCTACTTAATAAAAATTAATAGATAATTCTGCTTGAATTTAAAAGAAAAAAAGCTAATAGTTTCTTATTTTTCTGTTTTCAATTTGCATTTTAGAATCTCGCCATCCCTGAAAACTGATCTATGCTTTTACAGCGCTCATGCGGTTCTCTTGACACTTCGATAGAATTATTGCACTTTACATCTGTGCTATTAAAATACGTAGTTATAAACTCTGTCTAAAGGCGATTTTCGATTATACTGGCATTCAGACTTCTTGTAATGTCTTAAAATGATCTATTTGCAATACTTCTTGTCCATTCATTGACAATTTATTTTTGAATCTCTTTCACATAAAACTTTTATTGAATTTCTATTGGCCTTATTGTAGACATTGAATACGCGGCTACATACATACGTTAGCTTTTAGCATGATTAAAAGTGGTGTTTCAAAAATAAAACTAGCCAGAGTTAAATCATTACTCTCTTTAACTAAACAGGCTTATATTAATTTAATTGCTTGTAGTTTAAAAGCAGGATTTAAAGTTAAACAACAATTTAAAGCAACAAAGTGGATGCGGGTATTGAGGGTCCAGTCTCCAAGTATCTCGGGAACTTCGGGTCTCAACTTTGTCGGGTCTGTTACCATTAATTGCAAAATGATTAACTATTGAAACATTTGATAAAGGTATTTGTTTATAAAACGCGTCGGTACTCAATAAAATATTTCAAATTACGCTTGCCTCTATATGAGTTTTTACTGTAGGGTTGTAGAAACTTAAATTTATAGCCAAACTTTACTATGAATTTCTAATAATAAATTCCTTTATCAAATTGAGGTCTCTTGTAACGTTGATAACTATGTATAGTAAACGTTATAAGAGATTTTCATTCAAGTTTGAATAGAAAGCACTTGTACTAATCTGACTTTATTATAAAAAATAAAAATAATTGTTCTTATAAGTAACAAGCGCTTTCTTTTTTATAAAATAATTAAATTAGGTGACATGACGAATTTATGTTTGATGGTTTATACAAAATGATGTTTATTTTATGAAAGTTTCTTTATTTGTTATGTTTTAGTAGTATTAAATAATGCAATAATCAGGACTGCTTTTTAGGGTTCCGTACCCAAAGGGTAAAAACGGGACCCTATTACTGAGACTTCGCTGTCCGTCCGTCCGTCCGTCCGTCTGTCACCAGGCTGTATCTCAAGAACGGTGATAGCTAGAGAGTTGAAATTTTCACAGATGATGTATTTCTATTGCCGCTATAACAACAAATACTAAAAATAAAATAAAATAAATATTTAAGGGGGGCTCCCATACAACAAACATGATTTTTTTACCGTTTCTTGCTCGATACTAATAACGTTGCCTTATGTTGCATAGATAATGTTACGGAACCCTTCGTGCGCGAGTCCGACTCGCACTTGACCAATTATTTATTACTACATGGCAAAATAACGCCGTCTAATATTTTTTTACTACAATGTCTTTGATATTTCTAATTTATTTTGTATTCATCATAATAATCACTATAGCATTTTCTTTAAAATAGGCTTAGGAATTATTTTATGTTTAGTATGTATTTATAACTATGTTTATGGACGATCGAATGGTAGGAGAAAATACATAATTGTAATATCATTTTGTATAAGCTCTATGTTCGTGACATTACATATAATATATTTTATCAAAGTGGACACCTTCTATGTAACGCATTAAAGCTAAAGCTCATCTAAATGTAGATTAGAATACCGCACGTACAATTAAAATGCATGAATGTGGCTTTCTGTGTCAATGTTTAATTAGAACATGTCATATTGCTATGAACCACGCAATGTAACTAAAATCATAACACTTAATATTAAACCATGGCTGTATTTAATTTTCTCCTTATTGTTATTGTGTTTATTTTTTTAATAATGATAAGAATTTAAGATCGAGTAAAATAACTCTCAAAAAAATTGATGATCTTTAGCGTAAGTTACTTTTCTATTGTGCCTACAATTTCTAATCGATAAAGCAGTATGCCTCTTATCGATAAATTGATCCCCTAGATATTACTTTCCCTAGAAAATTATAGAACTATATAGTATTCTTTCTTACTTATATTGCATATCCCTTATTGAAAGAAACAGTTTTTGAAAATTTGTAATTCATTATCTAATAAAGTAACTAGTAGAAACGATGCGATCATCTTAATAAATTATTATAAGAGTAAAACTAGTTGTTGTGTGTGACAGGGACATACTTCAACTGCATCATGTTCATGGTAGCATCATCAGTAGTGCTGACAGTAGTCGTGCTCAATTACCATCATCGTACAGCAGATATACATGAAATGCCACAATGGGTAGGTATTTGGTGGAAACCACTTCTGATATCCTAACAAAGACATGTGACTAAATGAACTAACGATTCCACAGATAAAATCAGTCTTCCTACAATGGTTACCATGGATCCTACGCATGTCAAGGCCTGGTAAAAAGATAACAAGAAAGACAATTATGATGAATAACCGAATGAGGGAGTTGGAACTTAAAGAAAGATCTTCGAAGTCATTGTTGGCAAATGTACTGGATATCGATGATGACTTCAGACACGCTCCTCCACCTCCCAATAGTACAGCGTCTACAGGAAACTTAGGGCCAGGGTGAGTAATAATAATGGTTAAAATACAAATCAGGGAATTAAAAATGTGTTACGGCATAGTAGCTTTTTTATTAAAATCGAGCTTGAGCTAGTTAAAATATATATAGTAAGTCTAATGGTCTAGTTGCCTCCCAAAGAGTATATATTTTGCAAGTTTTTAAGTGTAATGCACTTACACACACACACACACACACACACACACACACACACACACACACACACACACACACACACACACACACACACGCACACACTATAAAAAATGGTCAAAAAAATTTGTCTAATTATAAATTGGATATGAATAGGCACCACATGAATAGCATTAAATTAATTTCCATATATTTTTATGGTTATCACTAAGTCGTTATAACACTGGTCATTAATTCGTTCAACATAGATAGAATCTATATAACTATAAAATTTATACTCTTATTAAAATTCAACAATGAAACACAATCTAGTATTTTGTTTCATGTTTACACCTTATTTACATTAATATGCTAATACAGTGTTTCCAATCACAATTTATTTATTTAGATGCTCAATATTCCGTACGGATTTCCGTCGGTCATTCGTTCGTCCGTCTACAATGGAAGATGTAGCTGGAGGGCTTGGCAGCCATCATAGAGAATTACACTTGATATTGAGAGAGTTGCAATTCATCACAGCAAGGATGAAGAAAGCAGATGATGAGGCTGAATTGATTAGCGATTGGAAATTTGCTGCAATGGTGGTTGATAGGTAAGCATTTATGATAGGTAATTTATGTAATAACTCCTATAACTTGCAATAACATAACATTAACATTTTATGTTCCATAATGGGTTTTCTCATTTCTGTTAGGATCTCAGGAAACAGATAAGTTTTCCTTGAATACAAAATGTTTCTTACTGAGATAAGTGTCATTATTGCGTCTTTGGAATGGTTTGACTATCTACAAATGTATGAGGGAGCGTTGATGGGGGACAAAGATCGTGATGATGCTTAAGATATGAATGTTGTTACGCATTCAAAAGCATATTCGTGTAATTGTTTTGTACTAAAATAACCCTTTTAGGATATTTCTGATTATATTTGCCTATTTTCTCTTACATGTTCTGATATTATTAGATACGAAAACTAAATTATGTATTTAAAAAAATCATTATCTAATGTACCGTGGCCATTTAGTTATGTTTTTTGATTTATAGCATTATAAAATTTAAAAAAAATATTAATATGGCTTTACTTAATCTTTTGATGTAGATATACCGAGATACTTTTCAATAATTTGCTTTAAATTTTTCATTCCTTGGTTGAAGCAGATTATGATGAATATTTTTTTATTAATAGGTAAACGTAAGGATAAATTTGCACATAAAATTTCTCACCTTAATAGCTGCAAAGTATTTCGTATAATAAAACTTCTTGATATCCTGGAGTAAAGTAAGCTGGCCTTTAGGCGCCTCACAAAATTTAATTAGAAGTGAAATGAACCTCGTAAAGTATTCTGTTTTTATTACTGTGTAAGCCTTCATGCTCATATAGGTATAAAAAATTCTTGACTTATATAGTTATTTTGCTAATTAGTTTTATATAAATTCATACCAAAATTCCATGATAAAACATTTTGTTAGTTATTATTGTGATTATCACAAATTTATTAAAATACTCATAAGTGATAGTCAAGCCTTAGTGTATCTTTTATTTTTCTCATTAGAAATTTGTCGCAATTGTAATTCTGCACTGAAGTGGGTATTAAATAATTCTACTCTGCAATAATAATTTATCTTGACGGGCCTCGTGGTGGAGTGGTTCATATAACGGACTGCCGATCATGAGGTCTCGGGTTCGATTCCCGGTCAGGACAATCATTTGTGTGATGTTTTTAATTGTCATACAAATGTTTGTACTGCGTTTGGGTGTTTACTATGTATTATAAGTATGTATTTACAAAAGAAAAGTAGTATATGTATTATATCCGTATTCTGGTACCCATAACACAAGCAATATAAGCTTAGCTTGGGACCAGAGGACGTTGTGTGAAATGTCCATGAATATTTATTTATTTATTTATTATCTTCTATGTCAGGTCTTCACTATTATTAATATTAACTACATTTGTCCCCAGGTTCTGCCTGTTCGTGTTCACACTTTTCACAATCATCGCAACTGTTGCTGTCCTTTTGTCAGCACCGCATATCATCGTGCAATGAAATTAAATGTATGTACCCTCGGGTACATACGGAGCAAATATGAGAGAACTAATTATTAGATTGCCGATTATGATTATAATAATTCATAATATAATAAAATAAAATACGTGTTTGAAACGCAAACGTCTCCATAACAAGTTTTAAGACATCATAATGATAAATTTTACATACATTAGTTAAGTGTTTTGTTATTGGAGATAACAAGTTGCGTGCAGAAATGTAATATCATGAATAAAATGTATTCACTAGGGACTTTTTTACCGCGACAATTTCGCCTAACGTGGTTCTTACATATTGTGAAAAATCGGGCGACAAAGTAGAAGATGAAATTTTCCCGAAGGAATACATGGATTTAGAATCAAACGAACTTTTAGAAAACCATTTGTGTGACTAACTACAGTTTCATAATTGTGATGAAATTAGTCCTGGTTTTGTTCTATGAGTATGCCAATTGAAATTTCCAATAACAAATTTATTAAAAAAATGTGATGTTGATTAGGATCTTATACAAATAAACGTTGAAGTGTATTCATTGTTACATGGCACGATTTAATTAATAACAATAAGCAACGCTACATAAATTATAATAATGAGGTTTATTAAAATAATAAGTTCCTGATATATGGACTCCATGAAGAATTCAGGCAACAATGAAAATGTGTGAAGAAAAAACTAATATCATGTTTTAAAAATCTAAATTTAGAGAGAATACTGTTCCGTTGATCGGATATAATTATCCTTTAAGTAATGAGGGATCACTGATGATGACAAAAAGCCTTAGGGAATTAAGTAATGTACATAAAGGTTCAAATATGGGTAGAGAAAAATCTGTATAGAAACCTTATTGTAATATTATTGAAAGTACTAAAAGCGATATCGACGCTTCCAAATTCATTCGTATCGATCTAGATAAATCGGTTTTAGATTCATAAGAGAGATAAACTGTAATATAAATTTAAACGGAAGATTAAATCCAGGAATTGTTAAACAGTTGTGGAATTGATAAGAAATTAACAATTAAAATGGAACCAAAGTTAGTATAGGTTTAGCATCAGCGGTGTTGATATAAATAGAACAAATTTAAGAAATGAACATAATGTTACTATAGGAATTTTTAATTATATTATAAGAAAAGGACATAAGTGTTCTCTCGTATCGATAAATGCTCACTAATCAATCGATAGTGTAAATTTGCTGTATTTTAGTATATCGATTTACGAATAAGTCCCTAGTATCAGTATAGCAATTTTTAGAAAACTATTTCTGTTGACTCAAACAAAATGTAATGCTTAACAGAATTTTGACATTGCTGTTATTATCACTGTAACATCACGCATTATATAGAGAAATGTAAATACAGACAACCACCATTAATAATTGTATATAAATTATACGAAAATAAAACGGAAAAGACTATAATATGCATTGTTCACATTTAGTAAAATACAATATTGACGCGTAATAAAACTGTTACAAACATTTGAATGTAATTAGCTGTTTCCATAGAATAGGTCCTCGAAGGTCGAAAATAATAAGCGATACTATATTAAAAACAATACCAGAAATATTACGACCACTAAACTAAACAATACTTAATCGAATGATATAAAAAGCTTTTTACTTAAAATATTCTTCATTCCGACTAGTCACGTGTCTATTGATAATAAAATCCTTTTAGCACATACTGTAGAATCTATATAATAGTTGTATTATTTAAAAAATAAACAATTTAAAATCTTTGTCTATGTCCGTTCCTCGATTTCACTCTTATAGATGTTGTGATAGCCTAGCAAGTGTCGTGTCCCTTGATTTAAGCTACAATTATAAAGGAAAAAATATACATAAGGAAGCTCACTAAAACTTAGAATTAAATTTGCGCATCTTTGTGTGTTTCTTAATGTATTTTTTTTTTAATTCTTTACGATTGAACTCTGTGAAATATGTAAGTAGTACCTTATTTTGGTGACGATGAGATTCTTAGACATAGAACTTTATTATGTGAACGGTGCAATTTGTGTCTATTTACCCTGAACATCGCTTTTGTCCTCGTTGTGCAAGAATATTGATATTCATTAATGAAAATTTGATAAATAAGGTTGTAAGAATGTTGTATACTGCCACGCTGACCATATAAGCTTTGATTCATTTTTTTCATCCCTTATAGAATAATACCATATACAATTCTTTGTCTTTGCTAAAATTTCATGAATCATTTTGGAAACGTTGGGGTGATGATAGATGAATTCTTAACCCGCTATCACTTATTTTAAACTACCAATTCATTTCTATAGCGAAGGTATCTAGCTCATCAAGTTGTAAAATTATTTTAACTGATTCTTCGTCTTGCATAAATATCAATCAATCAAATCATCATCAAAGCATACATATTATATCATTTACTTTTACATGAATTACTAGTCCCCACGTAATTATGTGGTAAACAAATATTATCTTACATTCATTTTTCATTATACTATTTCTTATCCGTAGTCGTTAAGTAGATACTTGTTGCACTGTACCATTTTAAAAATATTACTGTACTGTTTGTTCATTATATGTATTTAATGGAATTGTATTATTTTAATATTTCCCTAAAATTATAATAGTTGTTATTTTCAAGAATTTATTTAATTGTGGTGCTGACAAATCATATTAATGTGTATAAATAATGTTTTCCACTTAAAAACTTGTATTTATTGTTAATTGTTACTTTTCGTCTAACCCTATTGTTATATTAAATTGTAAAAGTTACAATTAATTTGTAACTAAAATTTAATTAGATTTGTTAGTGCCAAAAATAGGGTTTGTAAGTATTGAAATTAAGTTGATTATTAGGGTTAAATAAGAAATTTCAGAAAATTTATTATAAAGAATTAATAAAACGAACTAGGGTCTTTGTTAACATTTAATATTAATGGGTTAATGTTTGTATTGGGCCGCGGCTACGGGTTATTCAGCCAATTTTAAACTTATTTTATAAAAAAGAATAAATGGGAGGTTGTGAAATTCGAATATATCGCTCGTGGTAGCGGTCCAATTATAAAATATGTTAAATTATTAATAAATAATAAAATGATGAGTAGAAGCGAATCTACTTTTTAATAAAAACTGATAAATAAATACCTGCATGGGACCGGGTTAAAATTAAAACGTACAAAATCTGAGTCACTTCACTTCATTAGAACACAAAAAGCATTACTGCATTTCTAAATTTTATTTATATATCGACACACAAATAAAATTGATGTATATTTTTAACGATTTTCACAATTATCAAATTGCAAAATATGTTCGGAAACTGAGGATAAATAAATGTAATTAAATGTTCCGCATTTGACTTGTTTTCACCTAGTTAATAGTTTAATGGTTAATAACATTTCGCTAGAAGATAATCTATCGAGTGCTTTTTCAACTCTCTAATTTTTTACTTGGACGATACACATTCGTAGATATCATGGACATGTCTATTATTTTCCATGTACATTCTAAAACAAACCAGTAAACAACCATTATTGAATGAAACTGTTTTAAATAAAATTTTAATTAAAAAGGTAATGTGAAATTTGTACATCATAAATACTCATCATAAATATTGACGGGCCTCGTGGTGTAGTGGTTCACATAACGGACTGCCGATCACGAGGTCTCGGGTTCGATTCCCGGTCAGGACAATCATTTGTGTGATGTTTTTAATTGTCATACAAATGTTTGTACTGCGTCTGGGTGTTTACTATGTATAATAAGTATGTATTTACAAAAGAAAAGTAGTATATGTATTCTATCCGTATTCTGGTACCCATAACACAAGCATATAAGCTTAGCTTGGGACCAGAGGACGTTGTGTGAAATGTCCATGAGTATTTATTATTTATTATTATTATTATTACTCCTAAGGGAATTAAGTTGTCAAGAAAAACTGAATCGCTAATAAAAAAGACATATGATCGTGGAATCGTAAATGAACTTATGACATTCAACATCGCATACGCAGCAATAATGGCTGATACGATAGAAATATTAAATAAACCTTTTCCAAGGTCAGTAAAGTAAGTCTTTACTGACCACATTGGAAAAGGTTCGACTTACTTGTTTTCTAAAATAAATGGTTAGTGTTTCTTGTTGCTCGATCATTCCCTATAGCTTTATAACTATGCTAATTAAGCCTTTAATGTTAATCAACTCTATTAAAGTATGTATTACTACCAGTTTCCTGACATTTTTTGTAATAAGTAACTCTTAATCTATCGCCGAATTTCTCTTTGAATAACTAAGGAACCATTTTACATACTATCATATAATCTACACATACCTACGTAATTATATATACATTTATATGTTAAAGGTTTATATGATATATGACGTAATTGTAGCTAACATAATATAAATGAAAACGAAAAATGATAGAGATTTACATAATTACACACAACACACTAAAAACACTTACAGTATTTAATGATTTTTGTATCAAATCTCTTGATATACTGATTAAAAAGTCATCATTCAGTGTAATCATTCAGTCAGTGTGATTACACAGTATTTCATAAACAGAAAAAGACAAGAATGTAATCCGTAACACGTGGTTAGATTAAACGATTTCTTAAAGGTATAATTATGTAGTAGTACTTTATTTTGGTTGTTATGCCAAGGTTAATTATATATGTATATAATTATGATTAATTATATATTTTTAGTAATTTATGTTTATGTCATATATCATATAGACTGCATTGCATACTGCACAACAGTAACAAAATGCTTTAAATGTGAAACAGGTATTTTGGATTTCCATGTATATTTCTACTTCTGGACGGTAAAAACTAAGAATTTTAACTATTTCGAGTCTTATCTACTCTTTTATATTTTTAATAAGGTTTATAGCTGATTTGATTTTAATTAAATTTGATTGTGTTAAAATGCCATGAATTTTGAAGAAAGCCATTTTAAATTTGGTATTAACCGACTATCACTTAAAATTTCTGCAATCGATGATGAGTGATAGTGATGAGTGATAGGCGGTTAATTGATACAAATAAAAAACAGATCATTGAAATGTATGTATGTGTATAACTTCTAAATGACTGCACTAAATATATAATTAATTGGATTCATGGTCGGTTAGTTCGTAAATAACTTAAATTTTGTTAGTATGGAAATGAATACATGTACATTTACAATGCTAAAGGTATGTGTGGTTTTTCTAACTGTCATACAAATGTTTGTTCTGCGTCTGGGTGTTTCTATGTATTATAAGTATGTATTTACAAAAAAAAAGTAGTATATGTATTCTATCCGTATTCTGGTACCCATAACACAAGCATATAAGCTTAGCTTGGGACCGGAGGACGTTGTGTGAAATGTCCATGAATATTTATTTATTTATTTATTTTATTTTATTTATGTTGAAAATATCTAGAAAAAGTAAATTGATTGATTTGTGTTTAATTTGGCACAATGTAAGTAGCTTCAAACCACTTACATTAATTGCGTTTCTTACACATTCAAGGTTTTATCAAAATTCATGGTAACAAAATCAATAAATTTTAATTTTGATTACTGTTAGGTTATACTAAGACATTACACCTAATATATGCTTATTTATCTGTATACACTACTTACACAAATAAATTTAAAATTGAACACGCACCCTACATAATATATTCACGGGCTAAGAGCCAGAAAAACGTATCTGGAAAAAGAAAATGATAAATATAAACACATTTCTATAGAATATTAAACTTCAGAAAATCCTAGACAGGAACTTTTATATTTTAATGTATTGTCATCTGTACTAAATGTTCAGTGTGAATCATCTACTTAGTTCAAAAACTAAAAAACACGCTTGAAATGCTAAATATTTTTTTAAATTATTGAATTGTAATTGGTCCTTGATATATGTGAAAAATTTCAGATCAATTCAACTACTGCACGTGAGTTAAAATCACTTTCAAAGATTCCGTTACATAGATTAATACTAATATTTTAACTAATATTATGTAAACTATGAATTTTCATAAAATATACATAGATACACAATATTATTACATACCAGACCAGATGGTAGGTTGACGTTTAAAATTGAGGACAAGTAACTTTAGCCTAGCTAAATCGTACCTCATATTTTATCGTTTCAAATGACGTATAGCCTGTATCATAAACACACATAGATACATTTTCACGCACACATATTTAAGTAAGTGGTTTCAAGCCGAATGAGTGTAGGTATATAGTCATAAACACTACATCTGGTATATTTGTGCATAGATACGTTTATTTGGTGCTTAGGTCGTATAAATTATAGCATTGATTTTACTTGCGTATGAGCTTAGCTTTTCAAAAGTAACTTAACAACATAACACAAAGCTTGCATAAATTAAAAATGCTGGTAACTGGACTTTAAATATGATATTTATTTTATGTATAGTGGAAATAACTATAAATGTTTATATTAATTTCAAATTACTACGTATTCATGATTTACATTGATAGATTTTTTTAATTTATGTGTATGTAACTATTATTTAAGTTGGGAGTCAAAGTATAATTTATTAAATTTAGATTATTTTGTGATTCTTACGAGCATTGTCTGAAATTTGAATATTGTATTTGACGAGCTAAACTCACAGAACAAGAAATTAGTTGAAGTTTTGAAAGGATATTAGTATTTTGCGATATTCAACAAAAACAATCGTGTTTATTCTATAAACGAGCCACGTCAAAGATTAAAATTATCACCGGACATTGAATTTTATAGAATGTTAAAAATAACAATTTAACATCCTTTCAGAATTGCAATGAATTCCGAACAGATATCCTCTAATACATACAATTGAATTCATTACCAGCAAAATTTAGCATTTTTTAACTTTTTGTTTTGACAATTTTTATGAATATCAAACAAATTTCATCATCCATACTGTGTTCCAACGGCATAACCATAGATGAAATAAATAAACTAAAATAAATAATAATATATACACATATACGACTACAGTAATTTTGATTAAATACATCTGATTGTAATGTAAGTTTTTAATAAAAAAAAAGCCCCTATGGAGGTTTTTTATAATAGATGAAAATAATAAATAATAAAATACAAAGGTAAATTTGTAATGTAAAACAAGAGACGGGTAAAATGTTTATTCGTTAAAATTGACTATCGTAAGTAGTATTCGATTTATATAAAACTAAAATAAATTAAAGCGATCTGATTTCTAATATTGTTGTTGTTTTATTTTTCTGTCACACAAGTTGTTTTCAACGACTTCGTAGGCAAAAATTTAGAAAATTTTCTCCGTTTTTGCAACATTTTTTACTGATGCTTTGCTGCTTTTAGTTGCAGCGTGATTAGTGACATTGTCTAAAGCCTCTCTTACACCCGTATTCACAAACAATATTTACTTAAGTAAGTACTTAAGTGTTGATGCACTGTGCAAAGGGTAACACTTCTCAGTGCGTTCCGTTCACCGAGCCTTTGTATTCATACACAAAACTTAGCTATGCGTTCAGTTTAACAAACGCATAGTGCGCTTCACCACATAAGTATTGTTTGTGAAATGATTTTGCTACCCCTGTACGTCCGTGCCTACTATGAGACTTCACAGTAACGTTTGTGAATACGACTGTATGTAAATGTATTAGTAGCCAACACTGAAGAATTTTTTTATTTTAATTTAACTCGAGAAAGCTACTCAAACCCACTGAGCCGCATAACTATTCACGTAGGTAAGTTAGAAATAATAGTCATAAAAACATTATTTTGCAAAATGTTTATTCAGGTTAAAATTAGCAACTAATTCTAATACAAATAGAATTTCAAATTCAATGACTTGTGCATTTAAAATGATACTCTGAATTTTGCTGAAACTAAGCAATGGCAGAATTTCGTGAATTTGAAATTTAAATTACTGTTCAACTCAATTTTAAATAATTCGCTCGTTCATCCTAGACAAGTAGCAATATTGATTAGAATACCAAAAATGTGGAGATGGTATCTATCTCTTTCTCCAACCCATTAACGTCCCACTGTTGGGCACAGGGCTACTCCTCATTGGGAGTGATCATAATCACGGTGTAGACACAGGTTTATTTTTGAGTTTTCTGTCTCTACTGAGGATGTTATCTGTGTACAATATCCCTTAGCTGGTTTAGAAAGCATCCTAGGGTTTAAAAGGCTGCTATTGTAATAGCAGCAATGTAAGCAGTGGACTGTAGAAGGAGAGTAAAAAGTCTTGTTTCTTGTTGTTTTATTCAGCCTGAAATTGAGCCAATTTCCCTTTAATCTATATTAAACATTTTAAAGGTGTAAAAATGTTTCATATCTAATTTTGGAAGTTCTGTGTTGGGTCTAATATTAACGTACCGTCCATTTTTATTCAAGTTATGACGTGATAGGCGACAGGTGCAAAGTTATTGGTTATCAGACAGTCTAAAGAGGGTGAGGTACAAAAGCGGACTCGCAAATCACAGATTAACTGCAATAGTTAGAGCATTACGAGGTTTTTATTAACGACTAACAAAACGCACCAACATGTAAGGAAACGCCTTCCTCCAACGTTGGCTTCATCCATCCATCCATTAATCCTACTCCATCCGCTGTTGGGCACTAGACTCCCCCATAGAAGGCCACAACGCGCAGTCTGCCGCTACCTCCATCCTACGTATGAAGTAATGCATTTTCATTGGTCGTAGCAAAATCACACGCCAAGTTCTCATACATTACCTATGCGATAATAACGCGTAGGTTCGGTGAGCGTTGATCATCTATTCGGGGTGATCTGTGTCCCTAATCGATCCCGAGGGAGTGAAGTGTCACCGCATTTTGGAAATGTAAGAGGCGTTCTCATTTTTACAGGTCTTAAAGACCCGTTCAATTTGTAAAGATAATTTTTTGATGAATGAAAACTTGCTGTCAACATAAACTGTAGCGCAATTAAGGGTTTTCTTTAAGATTTCGTATTTATTTATTAAAATATTTGATGGGACTTTTATATTTGAGAGAGTGTGAATTTAGAATAGATCTGAAAAGAAATCTTGCGCTAATTTCATATAGTTATCCACCTTGGAAACGCACGGTCAAGTTAGATATTAAACAAAATATGTGAATAAGGCAAAACGTAGCTTCCCTACAGTGATTGATTTAAATAGGTCCTGTAATTTCAAGGAATATTTAACATATTAAGTTTAAACAACCACAGACCCTTAGTATTAAACCTCATGGGTTTTGAGTCTTGATGACATTTGACAGATTTATCTATAATATTTTCTAACACTTGCGCGACTCATCTGTTTAAATAAAACTACTTTTTACGGATTTAGACGCGTATATTTGTTTTAAATTTTGGTCTCACCCGTGACCATGGTGACTGCAAAGTCTCCGAAACGTCGGGCAAAAATTTAAAACAAATATACGCGTCTAAATCCGTAAAAAGTAGTTAGATTTATCTATATTTGGAAATATTTCAACTACAAGCTTTTGCACGGAAATCATCGCTTAGGAAACGATTTTACAACCTATAATATATTATTAGGTATGAAAAGTCCTAAGAAATGTGGAATTCGATTCAATGTTGCCATATCCAAGACCATTATATAAATTGTTATTTACAGAACAATTGAGCAAAGTGTTTGTTTGGCGAGAGTGCCAATTTTAAATTTCAAAGTAGCTAAGTCTAGAATTGGTTCACTAGAGCGGCAGTTATTCTAATATTGTGTACCAAAAACAATGAAAAATTTACAACACAAGTTATGAAAATGGTTACATTTTTATAAAAATTACATAAAGACTTGGCACAGTTACTTAGATAGGTTATTTGTCTCGATAAATTTCCAAAATTGTTCAATTTAGCTAATTATGTTCTGGAAATATTTGTAGAAAAATATTATATAGTTGAAGAGCTTCTTTGTTCGTTTGAACGCGCTAATCTCAGGAACTACTATGAAGGAAGGCTATAGGCTATATAACATCAAGCTGCGTCTAATAGGAGCGAAGCATTAGTGAAAAATGTAGCAAAAACGGGGAAAATTCCCTAAATTCCACACGTACGAAGTTACGTACGTAGATATTTGGAGAAGATTGAGATTGGAACACTCAGAAAAAAGTAATAAAGTAGCTGCACGCGGCTTAGAAGTGCAATGAAAGTAAAAAAACCCTTTTCCATGATTTATTTTAATGTGTTTTGATAACTTTTTGACAAATCAAATAATGCTGAAACAATAGTTATCATGCGTGAAATTTAAACGTCGTAGGTTCCAATCTCAATTGGGTAATATCTACTACTGCTTTAAAATTTCTGCTTTTACATTATAGTCTTTTGATTTCTACTAATAACTTTCAAACAATAGAAAGAGTAACATATATTACTTTTTATAAAAATAACTAGCTGTTGCCCGCGATCCCGTCTGCATGGAATTTAGAAAATTTTCCCCGTTTTTGCAACATTTTTCACTACTGCTTCGCTTCTTCTGGTCGTAGCGTGATGTTATATAGCCTAAAGCCTTCCTCGATAAATACCCTATATAACACTGAAAGAATTTTACAAATTAGCCTAGAGATTCCTGAGATTAGCGCGTACAAACAAACAAACTCTTCAGCCGACGTTTCGGAGACTTTGCAGTGACTGCAAAGTCTCCGAAACGTCGGGCCAAAATTTAAAAAAAATATACGCGTCTAAATCCGTAAAAAGTAGTTTTATTTAACCTAGTCGTTATTGTTATTATACTCGAATCAAGCCTTAGACAAAAACCAGCTTAAAAAAAACTATTAGCACAGAATCAGATAATGACATGAATTTTACAGTGAATAATAAAACGCTAATACACAAAAAGCTCATCTTCATAAACTGGATATTAAATCTGTCCGTCTGTCAATTTTGCGTCGGACTTGACTTCAATGTTAGAATTATACAAACAGTGCCTACTTTCTGAATTAAAAATAAGCAGATAGCTTTATTTTCTGAGAGAATTTTGATTTATCTTTTAGAATGGGATTAGTTTAAGTAAATAGTTAGTTTGTGCGCTTCGGAATATTTTTTACAAAATATATTGTTTGTCTATATCGATAGAATTTTCTTAAAAGGCTTATAATGAGAAGAATAAAAGGTACTAATGATATTTTGAAAATAAAAACTAAAAAGGAAAGTTGATTGTATAAAATGTTCAAATATCCAAAGTTAATGATTTTTATTAAGTATTTATTGTGATCGCCATTTTTATAAGATTACATAAAGACTATTATTATTAAGGGCCTACATCAATATTATCGTATATCGTCGCCGACACGTACATATTAACACAGCCAGTAGGCACAGAAAATGAAGAATTAGGGATACTTTTCCTATTTACTCAAAATCTGCTAAATATATTTTAATTCTGATTTACGTGTTTCTATATATAATAGTTACTTATGTTTTTAAAGTAATTTCATTAGTTAATACGCGATAATAGACCGACAAATGAAAAAAATATAAAAATTGAGAGGTTGTTTCGCCAAGATTTTCTATCGAGAAAACTTTTTTCAATCGCGTTTCTGAGTTGATGCGACCCTAGATCATATATTGAAAAAACATATACTTAAAAATTAGAGCTCTAGCCATTCAATCTAAAGAAACAATGAAAACTTCGTACATAGAAAAATGCACGAAGCTATTTTGGTATCGTCTTAAGATAAGAAGAAAATGCCTGTGGCATTAAGGCCGCCTTTGTACAATTAATGTATATAAAGTCTGAAATAAATAAATAAAGATTTAATTAACGATTTAAATTGGTTAAAATCATGTTCAAACATTTTTTTACATAATCTTTATTTATTGTAAAACAAAGTCGCTATTTTTGTATGTATGTGAGCTTATATCTTTAAAACTACGCAACTGATTTTGATGCGGTTTGTTTTAATAGATAGAGTGGTTTAAGGCGATGGCTTTTTTGTTCAATTTGTTAAGGTGTGGAGTATATTTGGGGAGGGGAGGACTCAATAACTATAAACACGGGTGAAATCGCGAGTATTAGCTAGCATGTAATATATACAGCATAAAATTTATCCCGACTTATAATTAACTAATGTTCATTTTATAATCTTTACAGATTACAAAAGTTACGTCTTTTATCCGTGCGACATTGATACTATATTTTTTTTATAAATTCAATTACAATCTACGCCTAAGAAATAAGCGAAGCACATTGACATCCTAAACCGCACCTCCCTTAACGTCATTAAGTGGAGAATGTTTTGGCACTTTCACGATACAAATCTTGTGAACTTTTTCACTTAGTTTTCGAGAGTTTAATGACTTCCTTGGGATTACAGGACGCACTTGACCAACACTTGAATTTACGTTACAGTTTACGCTGTATATAATTTTCTAACTTTATCTTATTTTACTTAGTTATGCGTGTATACGTTTTCTTTTATTTTTTTATTTTAAGTCTTTTTAAACGTGTGTAGCGCTACAGGGCACAGTTTGTTTTATAACATTGTTTACAGACATAGCAATCAGCTTTTTAACTACAGAAAAAAACTCCAGAATGTCGATGGTCAATCGATTCAACTTTTCTGCGTGAAAAGATTCAAGATTTGATAGGAAATTGTGCGTGACGGACATGACCCGAAAAGTTAGAAATCTATTGCGGAATAAAAATTGAAGGACTGTAAACTAGAGTAATATATTCTATTTTTCCCGTTATTTGTGTTGTATTTAAACAAAATTGTAATAATTTTTTTTATTAATAAAAACTCATTGTTTTGAATATTGAGAGCAACTTTTCATCGTTTAGTTTTGTATTTTGTATACAAGACTACTACATAATCATTATCAACATATCTTCACGCCTTTTTCCCGTGAGGATAGCCAGAAGCTATAGGACAGTATCTACTATAATTTAAATAACTGACTACGTTAAGATTATTGGCTTTTTTGAAACATTAATTATGTATTCTAAATCTGCGGCAAAGTCCAATTTGGGAGTCAATTGGAGAACAAGATTAAGCAAGCGAGCAAAATATTGGGCGTAGAGCTAAGCGATGCTTCACGTCTGGCCAAAGACTGGTGCTCTATAAAGCGCAAATACGTCCACACGTGGAGTATTGCTCTCACCTCTGGGCAGGCGCACCAAAATATCAGCTCGACCCACTTGACTCCCTACAAAGATGAGCTGCGGGTATCGTCGATGATTCTAATATTACAGACAATCTGGAATCGCTGGAGCACCGGAGAGATTTCGGATCTCTCTGCGTGTTATAATGATTGTTCCACGGGGAGTGCTCTGAGGAGCTGTTTGAGCTGGTGCCATCGTCACCCTTCTATCAACGCACCACCCGATACCGCAACAAAGTTCACCCTTATTACCTGGGAACGTGCACTTGTGGCATTGTACGCGCCCAGCGGTCATTTCTTCCACTCACCTGTCAACTCTGGAACGAACTACCTGCTGCAGTATTTCCCGAACGCTATCACATGTCCCTCTTTGAGCGAGGTCTGCGAAAAATCATTTTCCCAAGGTAGGCAGCGGCTTGGCTGCCTTTGATGTTGCGGAGTCCATGAGCGACGGATACCACTTATCATCAGGTGGGCTGTTGACGCATCCGCCATACAAGACCCAGTCTGCCAGACAATAAAAAAAAGTATTCAAAAACTTATTCCTTATATTATAGTTTTATCATCCACAATAACTATCTTGTTTAGTTTTTAAAACTCTTTATGATACCAGCATTTTTTTAAACTTTTACTCTGTTCAGCATTCATGTCTTTGTTAATACAGTTTTCTCATTTTCTGACTGTATAAAAAGATGTATACATGCACTAACTCAGCGAAATGTAATGGAAACCACTCATATTTCACCAGGACGCGCCATCGACGATGCGTGTTAGTTTCTGGTGATATATCGATAGCAATAACCAAGAGGAAATTGGATTGAAACATACAGTAAATTTGATCACCGTTGAGTTTTTACATATTATGCGATTTATAATAAAATGTCTATAGGGTTACGGACAATAAGTATACAAGGGTCACCTCAAGGGTCATGTCTTGCCCGCGGGGGTCGTAAGAACCACGTCATATATCACCTGTGCTTATACGCCAGGCTGCCGGTCGTCGTTAAAATCAGCCAAAACCCACTGGGACATGATTAATAGTCATGTTACGCTGATCACAAATAACGAGACGAGGGCAAGAGAATGATGATGCGATTTATAATTAAATGAGAACACGAAGACTTAAAAGTCTTCATGTTCTCATTTTCCAGCAAAAACTATAAATAGTTTTTGCTGGAAACTGTCGAATGTCACATGCTGGTGCCGTCTCAGAATTATATCTCCTCCTGTGGGTGTCATACGAGTTGAACTGAAAACCAAGAATAAACCACAACGAACGCCAACCTGCTTGCTTGCGAACGATAAATAAGAAATAAAATTATACCTATTTCTTAGATGCGCACACAATTAAATACATACATTAAACTTTTACTTGTGACAATCTCTAGGAAATTGCGCAATAGTTTTCGTAGAGGTTGTAATAGAAACCGAACGACACGTAAGATGGTATTTACAAGGTAGTACAACTGAAAACCAATCACGGTTTCCAAGGCTACGAACTTCTAAAGCATATACAGGACGTTAACAGTTTCATTGATTTAATAGTAGTCTCTGTTGGAAATATTTCACACAAATAATATTTAAAAAAGGTGACAAATTGCAAATTAAAAGTGGCTATATAAATAATAAACTTTTAAACAAAACCACTTTTTGTGGTTTTATACACAACCATGTTAACCAAAGTCTCTGAAACGTGGGGTTTAAATTTGAAACAAATATACTTGTCTAAATCCGTACAAAGTGATTTTATTTGAATAAATTGGTTGCGGAAATGTTAGACAATAATACAAAATTTATTTTTGTGTATAATTAATCGATAGACACACATTACATAAATCGGTTTTTGAGGCTCTACTGTACATAGCAGACTTATATATGAAAATAACCGGTCATGTACGAGTTAAATGTGCACACTAACAGTGTCGCACCGTTATTATCATAATCGTTGAATAAAAAAAAAATAGGTACATATATTTATTATCGTTAAAAGCATCAACCTGTATCTTTTATAACGATTTATCTTCATAGTATTTTATAGACTATCGGCGGTTCTTGGTAATCGAGAGGAACAAAAAATAGTTCAGTATTTGGAGCAAACTAGCTAAATGAGAATTTGCAGTTCATTTTGGTGAGCCAACAATAAAAAAAGTTTGCTCGGTCGTGTCCTCGTTTAGGTTAGTTAATACAACGTTTTAAGGTTTTCGCTTGTTCTTATTTTTTTAAAACAACGTTATGTACGTTGTTTTACTTTTTTATTTGATTAACGAATCAGTGAACTTTGTTGAACTGCTGTTATATTCCAAAGTGATAAAATGTTAAACTAGAAATTGTGTTACATATTAGAACAAATATATATATAGCTGTTGCCCGCGACGCGTACGCGTGGCATTTAGAAAGTTTCACTGATTTTGCAACATTCACTACTGCTTCGCTTCTTTTAGCGGCAGCGTTATGTTATATAGCTTATAGCCTTTCTCGATAAATTGACTATACAACAGTGAAATTTTTTTTGAAATCAGATCTGTGGTTCCTGATATTGGCAGGTTTAAACGAACAACCTCTTTATCTTTATAATCTTACCTATATATAAAATTCACGTGTCACAGTGTCAGTTTCCGTACTCCTCCGAAACGGCTTGACCGATTTTTATGAAATTTTACATGCGTATTCAGTAGGTCTGAGAATCGGACAACATCTATTTTTCAAACCTTTTTTTTAGTATGGCAAAACAACGTCTGCCGGGTCAGCTAGTATGAGTATAAATATTTACGAAGCTAATAAAGGAGTCACGAGGTGTTGATAATTTTATTATCGTGGCCATCGAAATACGTTATACTTTTGTAATTACTAAATTATATTTTTAGATTCTAACGCAGTACAAAATAGAAAATGAGTTAAGAGGATACCAAAATAGCTTCGTGCATTTTTCTACGTACGAAGTTTTCATTGTTTCTTTAGATTGAATGGCTAGAGCTCTAATTTTTAAGTATATGTTTTTTCAATATATGATCTAGGATCGCATAAACTAAGAAATGCGATTGAAAAAAGTTTTCTCGATAGAAAATCTTAGCGCAACAACCTCTCTCATTTTTTATTTTTTTCATTTGTCGGTCTATTGTCGCGTATTAACTAATGAAATAACTTTAAAAACATAAGTAACTATTGTATATAGAAACACGTAAATCAGAATTAGAATATATTTAGTAGATTTTGAGTAAACAAAAAAAATATCCCTAATTCTTCATTTTCTATACCTACTAGCTGTGTTAATATGTACATGTCGACGATAATATTGATGTAGGCCCTTAAGAAGTTGCTGTATGAAAGCAAATACAACAAAAGTTTCAACATCATTATTGTTTTTATTGCATTAACCTTAACATTAAATAATAATCGGCCTCTGTGGTTTTAACTGACTAAGAACGGACATAACATAACTTTGACACTTTACTAAACTTAGTTATTAATGTAGGTCATCACTTTAAATTAGTTTTAGTAACTTGCACAATAGAGCCCTCTTAAAATAGTAGTGTTTTGACACATCGCATTAAAATTGACCATTCAGTGTCCTGCCTGCAGGTCGTTACGTTGGATTCCGATATTTTCTATTGCAGTCTAAATCATTTTTTTAAATATTTACGGACATTTCACACAACGTCCTCTGGTCCTAAGCTAAGCTTATAATATGGTTGTGTTATGGGTATCAGAATACGGATAGATTACATATATACTACTTTTCTTTTATAAATACATACTTATAATATGCATAGAAACACCCAGACGCAGTACAAACATTTCTATGACAATTAGAAAAATCACACAAACGATTGTCCCAAGCGGGAATCGACCCGCGACCTCGTGATCGGCAGTCCGTTACACGAACCACTGCACCACGAAGCCCCATGAATTACTTACACTTATGTAATGAATTTGAATGCGACCGCGTAGTGACGGATTAAGAATACAAGTGCCATCATCCTATTTTTTCTCCAGGGTGCTGTCAAGGCCAGCTTATGGATATTATTATAAGCGGTTAACATAAAGAGTTAGAGACGAAATACTCGAAATTAAACCCTATACCGAAACTTCTGGTCATCGTGGTATAGTAGATCGAAAACGCTCCCTAATTGAAGGAGACCTGTACCCAATAGTGGGACCAGTGGGAAGTTAATCGGCTGATAATAAAAAGGAAGCAAAGTACGAAAGCGTCTGCAGTCTGTTTGCACATAAGTCAATAAAAATTATTGTCTTATTTGACACGGCCTCTTAGTCACAGTCTTCATATTTATATCATTTAAAAAGGGGACTACCTTGTAGTCCTACCGTGAATGGTAATAAAATTCGAGTATGTAGGGCAAACTCGAAACATAGGCCCATCTGGCTAACGTGCTAAGCCATTTCATAATAATGAAATTACTTGAGAATTACTATGATTAAAGACCTTGTGTTTGGCCTAAATATCTTATAATTTATAATATTCCTTGTTTTTCTCATACCTTACGTGTTACTTCACTTACGAGAGTAATATGTTCATTAGAATTTTTCTTCTTCTTACGTTTGTAACTAACTTGATAGAGTCGGCTTTTTGTGACTGTTTACCCAAACTTCGAATAAAATGTACTCATATAATTTTTAATATATGGAGGATTTATTCTTATTGATAACAATAATGTAACACGCTTTGTACGCTCGCAAAATCGAATCTAAGACTACACATCTCTCTCTCTCTCTCCAGCCCATTTACGTCCCACTGTTGGGCACGGGCCTCCACCACATTGGGAGGGATAACTGTGCCGCGCTGACTAGTCGTGTTGACGAGTGTTTTCGAGTTTTCCGTCTCTCACAGAGGATGTTATCTGTGTGCAGTACCCTTAGCTGTCTTTTACAGCACCCTGGGGAGGAGATGGGGTGGTGACACTAGTATTCTTAATCCGTCACCACACAGAGAGTCACATCTAATGGCATGCAAATACTTTTAACCTAAGCCACTTATCATACACTAGCTGTTGCCCGCGACTCCGTTCGCGTAGAATTTAGAAAATTTCCCCATTTTTTCAAAATTTTCCATACTTCTTCGCTCCTATTGATCGCAGCGTGATGTTATATAGCCTAAAGCCTTCCCCTATAAATGGACTAACCAACAAAAAAAAGATTTTTTCGAATCGGACCAGGTAGTTCCTGAGATTAGCGCGTTTAAACTAACAAACAAACTCCTCCGCTTTATAATATCAGTACAGATATTATACCTTTTACTCTTAAACAAAGCATCCCTAAAAGGTCTTGAACGTCTGTTACAACTAAGTAGCAAACAAGTACCAACAAAACACGGAGATAACATCTTCAAAATTTCAAACTTGTATCATCATTTATGTCTCCAATCTTTCATAAAAGTTCAGGCAACACGCTAACTCCTTTAAGATTAAAAGGTCACAGTTTAAACCAAACAAAATTAGCTTTTTAATAATGAAGAGAGGAATGGCGTGGGCGCAATACTCGCTTGTGACAAAGGCCGGTCATTAAATTTAATATTTTACGGTGTACCGCTAGTTTTGCCTCTCGACCTGGTTGCGCAGTTCAAGAGTTGTGGGGTACACAATTTTAAGAACTTTGCAACTAGACATTATAGAATTGCCTAGTTTTATAAAAAAAAAAGTTACGACTGTTTTAGAACTTTTGTTTTTGGGTTTCGATCGTTCATTTAAACTACTTTTAACCCGTGTTTTGTTAGATAAGTTATAGTTTTTAACAGTAGTTAAAGTAAATGTGCTCGGTAATTGCGAAAATATTGTTAATTAGGTGTTAAACAAAATACTAGTATATATAGAATACCTTATATTAAATAAATGTCTTAGATTTTAAAATTATGGTAAATAAAAAATAAATGATGACGAAAGTCTTTAAAATATAGCATTATTTAAAATTTATTCCCTTAATTTCACTTGACAAGTCAAAAGAAATTTAGGTGTTTCTGTTAGAAAAAATTTCAGAAGTAGCCCAGTTCACGATGTTTATTTTTAAGCAAAATATGATGATGTTTATTATTCAGTAAAGTAGCCATCCCGTTACAAGCTTGTCTTGAGATGCTTCTTGAGTATCTCGATTGTTCTTGTAGGTGTAAGATTACATTTTCATATTGTAGTTAGGCTTAGTGTACCTAGAATGTAATATTGGCTCGAAAGTGAAATACTCTGGAAGGTTTCTGTTTGCAACGGAGTTCTGATCTTTAGAGATTTGAGTTTGCATACTGTAATGAAAACGGATCCTTTTTCACGTCAGTTAAGTAAATTATCTGTCATCACTAATTTACTACGAACTGAATACCAATTTTTATTTTTCTTTACTTATTTTATTTCTTACTAGCTGATGCCTGCTACTCCGTACGCGTGGAATTTTAGATTCCCATATATTTTGTAACCGTTTAAACCTTCCCTGGACTTTCACGAATATTTCAAGACCAAAATCACCAAAATCGGCCCAGCCGTTCTTGAGTTTTAGCGAGACTAACGAACAGCAATTAATTTTTATATATAAGATTGTACACCGCACTATAAAATTAGTAAATCTTAAAAATAAGTGCATTAAAAAGCAATTTCTGCCAGGCAACCTTTGGATGAAGACATGTATGACAGGAATGGTCGGTAATAAACAGCTACATAATTTTTTTTTAATGCAATATATGCCTAGCAGACTTAACGCGATTAAGTTTTAAGGGGAAAGCAATATTACGGACTTATAAACTTAAAAGACCTTTCCAATAGGATATGCTTTTGTTAAAAAAATAAAGCAACAGTTTTAAAATGTATCTATTTGTGTAACGCGTTGTATGATTTCAGGCTTGTTTCGTGAATGTCGATGTTGTTTTTTAACATCAAACCTGGCTTAATTTAAGCCTGGCTAAGGCAAACACTACTACAGCTTCACTTGTGCTAAGTGCTTAGAGTAATAACCGCATTCAATGATTTCAAGGATTGTTAAAAAACCGGATTTGCACACGAAGGGTTTCGTAACGATATTATCGTTAAATATTCGTTATACCGAACCTAAATAACATCAAATAACTGGACCCCAAATAACAGAATGATGAGGAGTGTTTGTTGTTGTAGCATTAACTGATATATAAAAACTGTGAAATTTTCAGCGGATTAACAGCAAAGTCTCAGAACTAGGGTATTTTTATGCGGAACCCTGAAAGTTGCAAATAGCGCCTCTTATGAAACGTTTAAATTATGACTATGAAAACTAAACATCATCATTTTTGTATGAATCTCTTAAATTCATGGTATTTTTCCAGTAGCTTTTATCCATGTTCTTTTTGGATACAGAATAGACATTTGTCATAGCCCTCTAGCTATGAGGAGGATAAGGCATGTCTGAGATTCTTTCTCTAACCTAAACCTAATAAATCTAGTAATTTCTTGTAGGTAGATTGCGCAAGGAATTCGTTGTCTTATTTTGTAATACTTAAGTTGGTCTTAATTCCGAAGCGGCAGACACCCTTCGTGCTACTAGGCATAAATCCTTCTACGCCTCAGCCTGCCTTTCAATAAAAAAATAATCCGATATTTAAGGAAATATCTGAGATTTATAAATAAAAAGGGTTATTTTGCTAAGCTTACAATAACATTGCTTAGTAAATGGCTTGTTTAATTAAACAGGCCATTAATTTGTAAACAAACGTCAATTTAATGAGTTTCAAATTCAAAGAGAAAAGCTCGAGAGACTTTTTATATAAATAGAATATTTGGCCAGTTTGAGCAGATTTAAATATAAAATTTTGGGGCTTAAGTTCTTGTGCCGTAGTGGTGCATAAATTCACACGTATGGTTCAATATTTTTAAGCAAATGACTACACTCTACCTGATATAAAATGAATGTGCTATCCAGACGTGAGGTTGGCTAGTCCGTCGTCAGAGTACAAGCACCTTAGCGGCCCACGAGATGAATCTTCACCCCTCGCTTGAACCCCATGTTGTGGGAGCAAGAAAATACGTGTGCAGGGAACGATTCTATTTCTTCGAGGTGTTACAAAGAAAGGAGTTACTGAACTTTTTTGTACAAGATGGTATGGTATTCATAGTATAACAGTGGCATCTCCCTGAACGTGTAGCGCGATTTAAAACAGGATAAGGAGGTATAAGGAGATAATAATTCTGTAGTTTAGAACTTTTGCCGTGGTAAATTCTATAGAAAGCGTTGAGAACCGCAATAACTCTGTGTAATGGCACAGGTTGTTGGAAAATTTGTACAATGTCTTTTTTTCTTTGTATATTAAATAAGCATTTACAGGAAAACGCGCAATTCGGCCTTTTAGTTACAACATTCCACGGATATCATTATAAGAATAATCTTAAAAAAATTACAGAGTCAGGAGAGATTAATGTATACTAAATATTTAATGAATAGATGCCATCCGGATAATACAGTTCAATAGCTTTTATTATAAAAAAACCCAATTAGTCCTAATCGCCTTATTAAAGAGTATGAACAAATACAGACAGTAGGATATTCCAGAGCAGCCAATAAGCCAGCCAATCTGGCAGTCAATCGGGCAGGTACTCTAAAATATTGAACGTTAAACTAATTGATTCATGGAACAACGATGTTATCGCGTAATTTCTTTGCTGGAAAAAGGATTTTGTTTGTACTATACGAAATTCAAAACTTTCATATTAATAGGTATTAGATAGGCTGTCCGTGTGGTGACAGATTAAGAATACAAGTGTCACCACTCCTTGTCCTTCCTAGGGTGCTGTAAAACCCATCTAAGGAGTGGACACAAGTATCATTCTCTGTGAGAGACGAAAATCTCAAAAATAAACCCTAGGCTAATACATCTGGTCAGCACGGCACAGTAGACTATAATCGCTCCCACTGTGGAAGAGGTCTGCGTTTAACAGTGGGACGTTAATGGGCTAAAGAGAAGGTAAGGTAAGGTAAGGTAAGGTAAGGTAAGGTAAGGTAAGGTAAGGTAAGGTAAGGTAAGGTAAGGTAAGGTAAGGTAAGGTAAGGTAAGGTAAGGTAAGGTAAGATAAGATAATTTTATTTGTTGAAACATGGTATTTTTACAATAATGGTGTTGATTATAGTTAAAGTTCTACATGTTCAGCCACATGGAAGGCTTACAAATATTGTAAAATATAGAAACAACATTCCGACGATAATCAGGTATGGTTGATTTATCACAAATAAAAAAGAGAGTGAGAGAAAGAGACGGAAAGTCTGTACATGTTTAGCATTGCACTAATATCATACCACTTTTTTTTTCGTAAAATTGTGGATCGGAGTACTATGGGGTTTCAATTTTTTTCTCTAAATGGTAGCTACTTGAAAGTGGCAAAGCGTGATTGAGACGAATGCTACAAATGCGATTAACTAACGTAGGTCTACATGGTGGTGATGGTTTTCTATTCTAGGACGCATTTCCTCGTGTAAGAGCCAGCGTCTGATTGAAAACGAGTCAATAACATTCGATTTAGGAGTTGAAAAACTTAAAAGTAAAACTATTATATGGATATTCTTGTCTGTTCTTCTCCATAAAATACACTTTTTGGAACAAATACCTAGCTTCTGAAAAGAGCTTGTACCAATTTAAAATAAAAAGTTTTGACTTTGAAAAACATGGCATTTACCTAAAGGGATGCCTGTAGGTACAGGTACGTATGTATGTATTTTTATATTGTTAAATACTGTAGGCATGTATTTAAGCATTAGGTGTTATCTGTACAGACCTATGTTATTTTTATACAGCAAAGTATGAAGCAGACGGAATTAAAGAGAGCTTCTCCCGCAGAATTCTTGCAAATATGTGAAACATTTACATTTACTCGGAGAATACATAATGTCAGCAATGATATAACTACAAGATATTTTAGTCTGTTTGTTTGTATTTATTAAATATTATAATTGACTTTTTTGGTTCCGTATTTTACTTCTTAGCCGTAGCTTGAAGCTGTTGAGATTGGATATTCTTGATATCAGGAGATTTTTTGGTTCGGTTGTTAACGAGGCTTGTTATAAAGTTAGTTCTAAGGACTCTATCCCTCGCAAGTGATGCCTTCTTTTTAAGACCTTAAATTTTAACTAGGCATCTTCTATCATCCCGCTTGCGGCAGTCACTTTTTCCACCATGATTTGATTTATTAGGCATCTTCTAGCTGAAAAAATAGCTTGTTGGTGATAGAATAATACCGATTCTACGCGCACATCTAAACTGTTTAGTTAAACTCAACAAAAATTTGTAATTGATTGCGTCATTAACATAATTCTGCAATTTTAACGAAACTTCCTTATTATAAAAAAATTGATAGGCTATAACTAACGATTCTAATTAAAATAAGAAAGTTAAGTTAACATTGCCGAATTTTTTTAGTTAAGTTTAGTTTAGTTCTATCGGTACCAATGTGTTCTCAACCTACCTATATATGCCACCCCGCAGGGCCCCGGGTAGGGGTCGTCGGCGCGCGGTGGCCGGCCGCCCCCCCCCGACGAGGTGGTCATGCACAGCGGGTCGCAGTTCAGAGACCCGCCGCACCGGTCGTGGCAGGAGGGCCACATTTGAGTGACGGGAGACCTAGCGATCCCCCCGTCGCGTTGAGCCCCCCGTGAAGAAAGGGGGCCACCCTTGCCGGGTCGTGGTAAGGCTCAAGGCACCACCATGGCCCGGTAGGGCAGAGAGAGATAAAAAAAAAAAAAAAAAACCTACCTATATATCTAAAATAATAAAAACAAGTAAATTCGAAGTATAAAATTAGCTTACTAAAGAGCGTAGACGAGGGAATATATTTTTGTATTAAGCATACCGACCTGCTGTATTTTGTTAATAACGCAACAAGATCTTTATACAGCTACATTTTGGCGTGCCAAATTTTAATCTTATTTCCATTTATATAAGGTTAGGAATCCAATGGTTGTAGGATGTAGAAATTTGTATGTGAGTATGTATATATGGTTTTATTGTCTAACACAAGAGTACTCGACTTATGATTGAGTTTTTGTCTAACATTCTTATAGAATAATGGCTAATATTATGTACTATATTAGTTTTGTAGTTCCCCTTACTTATTTTGTCGCTAAAATAATATAGTACAATATAAAGAAATGATATCAACTGTATGTCCACAGTTAAACTTAACTAAAAAATTAAAATAGTGTCAATAACACAATCAGGCAATGTTAACAGAACTTTTTTATTAGAAAATCTGTATATTATAGAGATAAACGATTTTAATTCATAAAAATGTGCACAAGGAAATAGCCAATTTATCAAAATACACCAAAGTTGTTTTAATTTTTAGTTAATTTTAGTTGTGCACGTCGGTACCGATGCAATGAAAAAATAATTTTAAATTCCTATTTGTAAAAAACTAAATTCATATTCATATTCATTTATTCGATGCAATCATGTTGTTTACAAGGTGTTAAAATATTATACGGTATCAAACATGAACCCTGTTAGGGCACAGCAACTTAACTTATTATTAATTAAACAAACTAAATTATATTTATTATTAATTGTTTACATAATGATTAGTATTACATTTTCTTAAATCTATTACAATTTTGCTATCTATATAATTATAACTGTATTCTTATAACTATTACATACTACATACTATTTTTAGATAAACATGTTCTTATTAATATTTTTAAACATTTATCTAATATATAAAATTCACGTGTCACAGTGTTAGTTACCGTACTCCTCCGAAACGGCTAGACCGATCTTTATGAAATTTTACATACATATTCAGTAGGTCTGAGAATCGGCCAGCATCTATTTTTTAAACCTTTTTTTTTTACTATGGCAAAACAACGTTTGCCGGGTCAGCTAGTTAAATATATAATTAAAAGCATAATATTACAGTCAACCAGTATTTGGCACAGATTAACGTAAGTAGATAGTTGTTAGGGCTTCTGAACTAAGAACTTCCATTAGATTATGCCGTATTGAGGATAACTTACTCCGGCACTGTTACACCCGTCTTACGACGGGGAAAAAAAAAAAAAAACAAATAAATATTTTAACAAGTTATATTTAAAAAATATAAAAAAATTAGAGGGATGAGTTCTACGTAACGGTAGGTTCTTTCTAAAAGAGCGATTTACCACTTAACTAGAGGGCAGGTGGTCCCTTGGCTGAGGTGTCACAGTGTGTGAATCACTCAACCACCATACACGAACTTCTGTTGGTACTGGATGAGGCTACAATGATATGATATTCCTTGGTCAAACATGAAGTAGGTACAATTTTATCAATAACAACGAAGCCAAACGTCAATGTATACGAAATAATGGTACCAATTCTAAATGCACAACAAAACTTAACCAAAAAATAAAAACAACTAGTGGCGTATTTAGATAAATTGGCTATTTTATAGTGCACATTTAGGTTACTTAAGCCTATGGTAAACAGATTTTTTTATCAAGAAATTTTAGTTAAAATTTTCGGATAGGCATATCGACACTATCAAAATTAAGTTTTTAGTTAATTTTAGTTTAGTCATGCGTGTAGAATTGGTACCATTGTAACTAAATACCACAACAGTAGCACAACTTCAAAAGGCATTGAAACATCTAAGAGATGTTATTGTATTGGCAGCTTTAGAAAATAAATATTGTATTTATTTAAGAGACGGTAGCAGTCTAATACAAATGAACACTTCATTTGATATATTAGAGCCTTCTTGCAGGTTCTCTCAATCAAAGAAAATAAATCGACTACGCGATTTACGGCGCGCCTTTCGTACGAATGTCGGCTTTTTGGAATTATATATTTTTTTCAATGTTATTGATTAATACTGCTTTGTTTGTTATCTTGACGTATATGCTTGTGTTTTCTAGGCTTTTGTTAGGAGTTTTATGTTGATAAAAATCTAATAAAATCGTACTGCTATCACCAGTCTCACCCGTAACCCTGGTGACTGAAAAGTCTCCGAAACGTTGAGCTAAAATTTAAAACAAAAATACGTGTCTCAATCTGTAAAATTGGTTTTATTTGAAGATTATAGATATCGTGACTATTACCAATAACCCGGAGGGCACAAATCCCTCTTGCGATTTATTTATTATGTTAAAAGTATTTTAAAACTTGCTATATGCTTACGTTTTATATTTTACAAGCAGTTGTCCGCCATTTCGTACTCGTGGGATTTAAAACTAAACCCTAACAAATTGTACCAAAAAACTATCCTCATGACTACTCTATTTATTAAAAAAACCGCATTGAAATCCGTTGAGTAAATTTGAAGACGTCTCGACTCTCCGTGTGGTGACGAATTAAGAATACAAGTGCTACCACCCTATCTCCTCCCAAGGGTGCTGTAAAAGTCAGCTAAGAGATATTGCACACAGATAACATCCTCTGTGAGTGATGGAAAACTCGAAAATAAACCCTGTGCCAACACGTCTGGTCAGCGTGGCATCGTAGACCATAAACCCTCCCGATGTGGAGGAGGCCCGTGCCCAACAGTGGGACGTTAATGGGCTGAAGAGAGAAAGAGAGAGTTTTGAAGATATAAGCTCACGTAAGGACATGCATATCAAAATAACGGCTTTGTTATATATTATGCAAAGGACTGCGGTGTTGAAATATGCATTCTTAATCCATCACCCTACTTACAAATCTTCTTTACTTCTTTACTTTTAATAAAACAAAGTCGTAATTTTTGTATGTATGTCCCTATGTGAGCTTATATCTTCAAAAATACACAACGGATCTTGATGCGGTTTTTTTAATAGATAGGATGGTTCAAGAGGATGGCTTTTATTGAATAATTTGTTGGCGTTTGCTCTATATTAAATAAATAATAAATAAATATTCATGGACATTTTACACAACGTCCTCTGGTCCCAAGCTAAGCTTATATGTTTGTGTTATGGGTACCAGAATACGGATATAATACATAAACTACTTTTCTTTTGTAAATATATACTTATAATACATAGTAAACACCCAGACGCAGTACAAACATTTGTATGACATTTATGGATATCACACAAATGATTGTCCTGACCGGAAATCGAACCCGAGACCTCGCGATCGGCAGTCCATTACATAAACCACTCCCTCACGAAGCGCGTCAGGTATTGGATGAGATATGATTAAATTTGCTGAGAATTTCGGACGCGCGCGAGCTTTAAATGAAAAAGCTGCCTTATTCATGTGAGGTACAACAAAGTAATATATGAAGGAATTGTTATTTACCTATAGTTCTCCAAAAAAGTCCGCGAGAGCATGTCTATCTTTTAAGGAAAACCAATTCAATACGGTGTTTTCAAAAGCTATTTATGTGTGTATAGTAATATTTTTTATCAAATTAAATACCTTATTTAGCTTAGGCATTTAATATAGATTATAACTGCTTTTCACAGTAAGGAATTTAAATGAATATCTTAGGAGATATGACGAAAAAAGAATAACGTACGACAAAAAAAAAATTAAAACTGTTGGGTGAGCAACGCGAACGTTTCCTCGGTCTTCTATCTATACTCCAATGGCAATGTTTGGATATTGTAAGAATGTAAGGATGTTTGTTGTTCTTTCACGTAAAGACATTTTGCAAAAACCGGGAAAATTTCCTAAATTCCACGCGTACGGAGTTGCGGGCAACAGCTAGTAATTAATATAACATAAACAACGAAATTATCGTAATAATACCCGTTTTCTGTATGCACAATCTATTGGCAACATGAAAGCTCAAATTCAATGCAGCATTCAAACGAAAATACGTCATTCAAAAAGAAACAGCAATTACTTATACCAACATTTCGAAAAGCTTTGACGTACTCAATAGCTGAATGAGAGCTAAGCTCAATTATTTTTTCATTAAGGCTTTCGTGTAGGCAGTACTCCCTTGATGGGCTATTAATAGCTTTTAAACGAACGTTAAAAACTGTGTGTTGTGTGGATTAAGTAATTGTTTAGCTTGGTAATTTTTATTTAGTAAATACTAATAGTACTTACGTAATATAGTCGACTAGATAAATTCCATGTGATGACGGATTAAGAATTTTCGGTTTCTTTTTATTATTATTTTTTTAACATAATACATGTTGATGCTTGACTACATTCCACCTGATGGTAAGCGGTAATGCAGCCTTGGATGGTAAATATAAGTGTCAACGCCCCATTTCCTCCCCACGGTGTTGTAAAGGGCAGCTAAGGCATATTGTGCATAGATCATCACTTGTAAGAGACATCCTTTGTAAGAGACGGAAATCTCGAAATTAAATCCTGTCCCTCCTAAAGTAGAGGAGGCCTGTGCCCAACAGTGGGACATTAACAGGCTGGCGATAGGGAAAGAAATAGATACCAGTCTGCTTAAAGTTATAATATCCAAGCTTAATAGTGGCACGTGTATGAGATGAAAAAGTTTTTATCATCATCCTCCTGCCCTTATCCCATTATTTGGGGTCGGCGCAACATGTCTTTTTCTTTCATAGTCTTCTATTAACCGTCATGTCTGTGTCAACTCCTCTTTCTTTCATGCCCTCTTTCACACAGTCCATCCATCTTTTCTTAGGTCTTCCTCTAGACTTTTTTCTTTCCACATTTATACTCAGAACTCTCCTAACGACATTACTTTCCTTTCGTCTCATAACAAAACATTTAATTTAATTTGTCTCTAAGAGAATATTAACATTTATAAAATTAATACAAAATTGTGCCAGTGACATTTAGTCGTTAAATGAAGTTTTTGTTCACAAATTTTGTAGTTTTAATTCGAGAATAATTTCAATTTTTATAGCAATACTAGCTGACCCGGCAAACGTTGTTTTGCCATACAAAAAGAAAAATTTGAAAAATAGATGTTGGCCGATTCTCAGACCTACTGAATATATGTAAAATTTCATAAAGATCGGTCTAGCCGTTTCGGAGGAGTACGGTAAGTAACACTGTGACACGTGAATTTTATATATTACATTATACAAGTTGACTGTGACAAAAACTGAAATCATTTTTGTGGTATTAATTGAGGTCTTTTATATTTATACTTCAAAACATAAGTAAGGGTAGAAACAATGCTGAACAGACCGTCAGTGCTAGCAGTTGGGATGTTATCTAACATTCTTTGTGAGAGATTGAAAACTCGAAAATAGACCCTGTGCGAACACGCCTGGTCAGCGCGGCATGGTAGATCATAATCGCTCCTGAAGTGAAGAGAGAGAGAGAGAGAGAGAGAGTATTTGAATGACTCATCTTAATGTATAAAAAGAAGTTCTAACTACCACTTAAAATACAATTTTGAGGGACTGTTTTTATTTCTACACACACATGAATAAAAAACTTCATTCACACATTTTACACAGAAAAACTCTTATACAGTAATGTACATAATCTATGTATTTAATAAAGCGAAATATATCTGTAATACGTAGAACGTTAACAATGTGCTCCCCTACCTGTAATGTGGAATGATTTAAGACGGTGGTTCTTATCTGAGTGATAAATAAAGACCAAACACGCAATACTTTGTGATACAGTCAGGGCGTTTCTGTTCTAAGAAATAACTGGCTTAGATAAAATGATTGTAACATTTTCACAAATATTATCTTGGCATGTATAAAAATCTTGATAAAAACTTGAGAGGTGGCAAGGGACACCCGGATGGAACGAAGACCTTTTCGATTAATAAGTGAAGGAATTATAATAAAATGTTATATAATAAATTATTATGTAATGTAATAGATACTCAATAATTCGTTATGAGAGCGAGAAAGAGAGAGAGAGACATAGAAACGTGTGCTCGTCGCACGGCTTACAACTATGTATAGCAAAAAGTGTCGTTACAACTATGGGTCTTAATTTTTTCCGTCTAGCCCCCTTTCGTAACGCGCGATAAGGAACTTCGTTTAAAAATAAACTATCGGTTGCTCGTTACTGCAAAAGAAATCGTCTCTCTCTCCAGCCCATTAAAGCCCACTGTTGGGCATGACCCTCCTTCACTTTGGAGGAATTATAGTCTAGTGTACAGTGATGACCAAGCGTGTTGGCACAAGATTTGTTTTCGAGGTTTCCGTCTCTCACAGAAGTTGTTATTTGATTATATTATTCCTTAAGTAGTTCGTTCAGTACTCTGGGAAGGAAGTGAGAAAGAAGAAGTGGTGATACCTGAATTCTCAAATCCGTCACAACGAGGACAATGTACGTACCTACTATACCTATTTCATTTAAATTCAATTCAATATCATGCATTTGGGACAATGGGTTAGTAAAAAAAACTAGTTTTTACGTATTTAGATGCGTATATTTATTTTAAATTTTGGCCCAACGTTTCGGAGACTTTGCAGTCACCATGGTCACGGGTGAGACTCCAAAACGTTGGGCCAAAATTTAAAACAAATATACGCGCCTAAATCCGTAAAAAGTAGTTTTATTTAAACAAATGAGTCGCGCAAGTGTTAGAAAATATAATGGGTTAATAAATAGGATTGAAGGATTATTTATGTTTCACCATAATCAGCCAAATTAGCATGCAATCGATTATGATGTACCTAGAACATAAGAACTTTACGTAGGACTGGAGAGTGTTGTGTGCATTATCCATGAAAGAACATTGGGCACTTTTGTATGGTATACTTACCTACGGCGAACAAAAATAAAATTAGGTCTGATAGATAGGCAATTCAATCTAGTTTACAATGGTATAGGTCCCATATCTGTGGGTCGTGGGAATAAGGAGAAAATAGACATTTGAAAAAATAAGAAAAAACACGTTTTTCTCTTTACTTTATTCTGCTGCATCCAAATCTAATATAGTTTCATCTAAAAACGCCGCAGGTGCGTGAAATTCTTCTTGATGTACAGCCCAAGATAGAAAGTTTACCACACTGGCGATGTGCGCGCAACTTCCAACAGTGCGGCGGCTGTGTATACAGGAACAATAATATCCTTCGAGGCTCTGTCTTCCTTGCGATGCCGAATTTATCAATATATATGGTATAATAGCGTTTTGCCCTTATGTGACGGGACTGTATTCTGCCTCGTATTATTATGTTATTATTATATTTTATTTATTAGTTTATATTTTACTAATTATTTCCATTTTCCCAGTGTTATTAATTAAAATAATTACGGAATATTAAATCTGATTGGAAACACTATGATTTAAAAGTATGTTGGTTTATGTTCGCGACTTTAAAAAAAGCGGGTAAGCCCAATGTTCTTTCGGGAGTTTTCCGTACAAGCTATAAATATACCATATTTCATGTCTATTTAATTTGAGTAATAAAATAAAAATTACATTTTACGTATTAATTTATTACACAATAGATACATTACATAAACAAATCAACTATAATCTCAACAAAAAATTGTGTAATGTTGTAAAATTACATGAATTGTATACCTATCTCTGTAATTGTTGAAATAAATAAATAAAATAAAAAGATATATGGAAATTGAAACTCCAATGCACATCTCCAAATTGAAACTGCAACCTCCTATGAATACAGTGCAAAATACACCAAATATGAAAACTATGCTAAATTAACTTGCAAAGGTCAACTAACTAGCACACTCGTTAGACAAATGACTGTGACTGGACAAGCAACATGAGCTCGATATTATGCATCAACTCATTATACCTAGTCTGAACGCTATGATAGACACAACATTGTCAAAGAGATACTAATTAAAATTAAAACGAGTGATGTGAGAGTGACGAACATAATTGAAAATTGCCGACCAAGTGTATAGGGGTATTAATAATTCTCTATCGGTACTATGATACGTAATTTATACTGCATTGTCTACATATGTAGGAAATATAAACGGGCCTTATGTGACGGTAGCAATATCAACTTCTGAGGTAAAGTTCCACTAGACATTTATATAATATTATAAAGCTGAAAAGTTTGTTTGTTTGTACACACTAATCTCAGGAACTACTGTTTCGAATAGAAAAAAATATTTTTGTGTTGTATAGCCCATTTATCGAGGAAGGTTTAAGAGAACACGATACCAAATTATGCTCCATACAAAAATATGGGCATCGTAGTAGGGTTTACCAAAAAAGAAAGCGATAAAAGCATAGATATACTCTTCATTTATAATATAGCGTAAAAACAGTCAAAATTGGTTTAACTTTCGCGAAGAAAAATGGGTACTAAAAAGTTTTTTTGTTAAAGAATTTGTAGGTAAAATCTGTTTCAGCTATATTTGTCCCTTTCAGCACGGTGCTCGGGAATAGGGATAGCAATACCTAAGGCAAATACCTAAATTAGGAGTACAGTACCCTCTTAAAACTGAATAATATTACATTGCGACTAATAGGACCGAAACCAATAGTGAAAATGTTGCAAAAGCGCGGAATATTATCCATATTTGACGACATTCGTTGCGTTAGTGGTTTTATGTATTATTTGTATTTTGAATTCCACGCGTACGAAGTCGTGGGTGACAGCAAGTTCGTTATACAAATACTTAGGTAGATATAGTATACCTATACTTAGATTACAATAAATATATATTAAAAATAATTATTATAATATACCTATTACAATAATTCTAGCCTAATCTGTGGAAAATATCAATAACATTGAGGAACCACTTAAAACTTAATAAATTAATGGTGGAAAAAGTGATTACCGCAAGCGGGACTTCAACCCACGACCTCGGAATACCGTTCCGTAGCTCTGCCAACTGAGCTTATTGCGGTCGTGCTTTCAGTAATCAAATTAGGCCACCATAATCGCATCATAAAGCATAGCATGTCAATTGCAAAATTAATAAATCACCTAATACTTGTTATCAAATTGAGTCCCTAGTAAATTTGCACATAGATAAATTAATTAGTTACATAGGAATTTCCACAGTTCTATGAAGCATTCACAGTATGTTTTATTTCAAAAGAAATAGCAATCACTTATATAAACATCTTGACGATCTCTCGGGACAAATTCAATAGCTTGCTGGAAGCTAAGCTCAATTATTTTTGCATTAAGATGATACCAAAATAGCTTCGTGCATTTTTCTACGTACGAAGTTTTCATTGTTTCTTTAGATTGAATGATTAAAGCTCTAATTTTTAAGTATATGTTTTTTCAATATATGATCTAGGATCGCATAAACTCAGAAACGCGATTGAAAAAAGTTTTCTCGATAGAAAATCTTAGCGAAATAACCTCTCTCATTTTTGATTTTCTTCATTTGTCGGTCTATTATCGCGTATTAACTAATGAAATAACTTTAAAAACATAAGTAACTATTATATATAGAAACACGCAAATCAGAATTAAAATATATTTAGTAGATTTTGAGTAAACAAAAAAAATATCCCTAATTCTTCATTTTCTGTGCCTACTGGCTGTGTTAATATGTATGTGTCGGCGATGATATTGAATAATATTGATGTAGGCCCTTAAAGCTTTCGTGTATACTTTCGATAGGCTAAAAATGACTTTCGAACAAAAGTTAAAGTGTTGAGTGTTAAGTGTATATTTGGATAAATATTTGAATAACACTTCTAATAAAGTACTCAAAATAAAATATAGAAATTAAAGATGCCTTTATGATTGAGTTACAAATATGGCATAGGCAAGAGACACATTGGAATGAAATAATCGAAAGTGAAAAATCAAAATGATTAGTTGGAACGAAGTTACGCTATGAACTACGTTATGAAGAACGTTATCGCGCGTTGTGTAAGGGGGCTAGACGGAAAAAATTCTTACGAAAAGTTGTCACGACACTTTTTGCTATAGTAAGCTATTGTAAGCTGTGCGGCGTCGCATGTTTCTCTGTCTGTCTCTCTCTCTCTCTTATAGAAAGCAAGCCAGATATTTTCATTTCTATTTCGCATTGAACAGTGTGGTGTCGCGACGATTATTTTTGTTGAGTGTATACAGGTTTTTTGTAAATAATAAATAATAATAAAAAAAAAAATTTATCGAAAGGAACTTCGTTCCATCCGGGTGTCCCTTGACACCTCTCAAGTTTTTTTTTTAATGATCGGTTAATATTTTGAATGATCCAATTTTAGGTCAATAATTTAAAAAAAATACCGACTTTAGATTAAAATATGGAACTTACAATTATAGGTAGCCTTGAGAGATACTTTATGAAATTTGATTATAGGTATATAGAGGATACACTTTGTATTGTTATGTATAATGCAGATATTTAGCAGGATGGATTCCTCCAATCAACTTTATAAAACAAAAAGATATACAAAAAGTATTTTAAGTACAGCAATATATTTACCAGAAGTTTCACCAGTTTTTATAATCTCTAGAGAAACATTAACATTTTTAAATTATCCCAAATTCGTGGCACTGACATTAACTGTTGAATATTATACTAAGCAATGTGTTTTTTGTTCACAAATTGTACTATTTCAATTCGGGAAAATTTTCAATTTTTATAGCCAAATTATGCAAACCGACACTGGGGTATACTTAATAAAGCTGAACATATTTTTGTGGTATTAGTTAGTGAAATGCTTTTGTATAAAATAAAGTAACAGTTCAAGACATCTACATAGAATTAGTAACTTGTCTATGGATTATTGCAGACTTTAAAGATGAAATTTTAGATACGAGTATGTTAATAGTGCTCCTAATAGACAGGTTGTAGCTTGTTTCGATCAGAGTGCTCTTCTTTTATGGATATATCAATAACATAACTAACATGCCTAGCCACATGTCAAGGGGAATATCAAAACTTGATGGTTAAATGTTGTCACAAAAGATATGGATTATTATTGAAGGGTTATGAGTTAATGGATGAAGTCTTCGTCAAAGTCAAAGTCAAAATTTTTTATTTCAAGTTGGCATGTTTTACATGCTCTGTTGAAACGGAAAAATGGAAGAATCAAAGTATCTCTCTCCAGCCCATTTACGTCCCACTGTTGGGCACGGGCCTCCTCCACTTTGGAGGGATTATGGTCTACTGTGCCGCGCTGACCAGGCGTATTGGCACAGGGTTTATTTTCGAGTTTTCCGTCTCTCACAGAGGATGTTATCTGTGCAATATTCCTTAGCAGACTTTTACAGCACCTTTGGGAGGAGATGGGGTAGTGACACTTGTATTCTTAATCCGTCACCACATGGAGAAAGAACCAAAGTAAGAAAGTGGATCTTGGTGATTAATTGGAAAAGCCAGTTTGTGACTAGCTGGATAGCCACGATACATCTGAAACAGTTTTAAACAAATAATTTTTCTAATCGGATCATGGGTTCCTAAGATTAGCGCGTTCAAACAAACAAACTCTTCAGCTTTATAATTAGTATAGAAGTATAGATGGTATCTGAACAATGCAATATTCAACAAAATGTAAAACAATAAAATACATTGTAAGAGCATCGCGGACTAAAATGGCGTCATATTGCTTCAATCTGCCGACATATTCGGTAAATATTCCCGAGTCGTTGGGAGTTGATATTAGACAAAGAGTTTACGTAAAGAGCGGTTGTGTGGCGACGACAGCTGCGCTCCAACGATTTTCTATTATACCGCATAATGTGTGATTTTGTAATAATGTTTGTCTTTAATCTAACTTTGCTATTATTCTGACAATAATACCAAAGATATTATTATGATGACAGATTTCATGATAAAATTTAATAATCCCCGAAAATCATGTATATGTTTTCAAATTATTGCCTTGTCAGTCCTTAATAGATGTGCAGAGCCATTCTTATATTGCATCATCATCATCATCATCATAACATCACGCCTTTGTCCCATGGGGGTAGGCAGAGACTATAGAGCGCCATCTGCTACGATCCAAACATACTTCCTTGGCTTCATCCACACTCATACATCTTGTCATACATGCCCGACGGTTGTAAGTGCTACGCACTTGCCCCTTTTGGAGTATGCCGGCGATGACATCGGAGTATATTTTTTTCGGGCGTCCTCACCCAGCATTTCCACTTACCTCCGCCGTGTATATGCCTTTCGTTAAATGTCTCTCATCCATCCTCTCCACATGACCAAACCACCTAAGCATACTTTTCTCCACTTTAGTTACTACATTATATTGCAAGTGTATGTAATCCATTTTCAAAGATTACGTCACATAGATAATTACGTAGAGAGAGAGTGAGAGAGAGAGAGATAGAGATAGAGAGAAAGAGATAGAGAGAGAGAGAATAGATACATTGATTGATAGAGCTATGACCGTAACTAATAAAAGCGTGTTAAAATTTACCATGCCAATTAAAACATATAGATAACTTTAAAAGGTAATAAGTAAAAAAAATCTGAAATTGAATGTAAATATTTGATAGAGAGCGAGAAAACTGGAATTGGTGTTTGTTTACATTAGCAAAGTGGCTTGAAATGTAACATACATTTTTGAAGCTTGTATACAGAGCTTGATCTGTATGCATAACAGAAATTTGTTACACAAGATGAGGTTGATCTAAACAATTAAAAAGGAAATAGTAATTTTGTATTCTTGTGCTTACTAAGTGAAAACTGTAAAAAGAATAAAAAATATATTTCAATATTTTTAACGAAAGAGTGGTTATCGTGAGGGGGATTTAAATTCACGACCGTTCTACTTTTGTCAATAAACAAGCTGCTGTGATGAAAAAACATATCTATATCTGCGTATTCACAATTAATTACGTCTACATTATCATTATATTATCATACATCCCTTTACCTTACCTACGTTCACTGGCTGTAGACCTTCCTCGTAGAACTTAATCACGAGCGGTCCTGCATCGCTTGCATCCAGCGGCTTCTTGCCTTGACATTATAGTCTCTCAAACTGGTGGATTGCCGCCTTTCACTACACCTTCCGATCTAGTACACTGTAATGTTACTAAATGTATAGAAACTAACAAAGCAAAAGCAATTTTGTAGAAATTCAAATATAACTGGTAACCCACAAATAGTGTCGTTTCTCAGTAGTATAATAAACCGAGGTTAACCACACCTTTAGGCATTTTCCGGTTTATCGCCACTCTTGACATAAATGTCTCAGAAATTTCAACTTAATGTCACCTTACATTTATACCAACTGATTCCTTTACAAGTTAATGTTACGATGCGATGGTTCTTTGTACCAGATTGTAAACTGTCTTTATCGTAGTAATAAGTTTTACAATTAGGAAACCAAAAACCACGTTTGCTGAGTTAAAATTTTTAATACTTTAGCAGAATATATTCTGAGTTTGTAACGTGTGCCATAGAAATCTTGCAGCATTTAAAAAAGTAAAAATCAACATGGCAAATATTGATATATCTGCCATATTGATTTTTAGGGTTCCGTACCCAAAGGGTAAAAACGGGACCCTATTACTGAGACCGTCCGTCCGTCTGTCACCAGGCGAAGAACGGTGATAGCTAGACAGTTGAAATTTTCACAGATGATGTATTTCTATTGCCGCTATAACAACAAATACTAAAAATAAAATAAAATAAATATTTAAGGGGGGCTCCCATACAAAAAACTGATTTTTTTACCGTTTCTTGCTCGATACTAATAACGTTGCCTTATGTTGCATAGATAATGGTACGGAACCCTTCGTGCGCGAGTCCCACTCGCACTTGACCAATTTTTACTTTTTTAACTGCTGCTGATGCAGCAGATTCATCGAGAATCAAATTGAACCTAATAACAACAATGTAATTTAATCTTATATAATAAAATTTACGTGTCACAGTGTTAGTTACCTTACTCCTCTGAAACGGATAGACCGTTTTTTATGAAATTTTATATGCGTATTCAGTAGGTCTGAGAATGGGCTACTATCTAATTTTCATACCCCTATGTGATGAGGGTTGTCCACCCTTAACATTCATATTGACATTTGACGGGCCTCGTGGTCTAGTGGTTCACATAACGGACTGCTGTTCACGAGGTCTCGGGTTCTATTCCCGGTCAGGACAATTATTTGTGTGATGTTTTTAATTGCCATACAAATGTTTGTACTGCGTCTGGGTGTTTAATATGTATTATAAGTATGTTTTTACAAAAGAAAAGTAGTTTATGTATTATATCCGCATTCTGGTACCCATAACACAAGCATATAAAGCTTAGCTTGGGACCAGAGGACTTTGTGTGGAATGTCCATGAATATTTATTTATTTATTTATTTATATGGCAAAACAACGTATAGTCGGCTAGTTATTAATAATATTGAAATAGTGTAGAATGCTTTCCACAATCAAAATTCATGTATTTTGTGTTTATTAATTTGTGTTCATCACATCAGTCCCCGAGCAAATTTTTAATTTTTGGCACTGCTTTTCTGGTTATCCTGCGGGATGTTTAATTAAATAAATAAAATAAATAAATACTCATGGACATTTCACACAACGTCCTCTGGTCCCAAGCTAAGCTTATATGCTTGTGTTATGGGTACCAGAATACGGATAGAATACATATACTACTTTTCTTTTGTAAATACATACTTATTAAATAAATAAAATAAAAATAAAAAAAGCCTTTATTATTTCATGCATTTCAGTTATTACAATTCATTTTTATATATATATTTATGTATTATTTAAAAGATCAACAATTCATTAAAATTTATTATATTACTATTATTTATTACATTTAATTAGTATGTAGTCAAAAAATAATTACGTCATCATTAGTCATTACCGAAAAAATTTTTCATAGCTTACATGTGTGATGGAATTTAAAATATGATTGTGCATGCATGAACCCTCTTTAGGTGAAGGCCTCCTCCAGTGATTTCCATTTTTGTCTGTCTTTTGCTGTTGTTAACCATTTTGTTCCTGCTATCTTCTTTATATCATCTTCCCACCTCGTATACGGTCTGCCTATGCTTCTTATACCTTTAGGGCCACTCCAAGTGGTCACCGTAGATGTCCATCTCTTGTCCTCTAGACGTGCTATGTGTCCAGCCCATCTAAGCTTTTGCTTTTGAGAAAAGTTTAGTGCATCTATTGCGTTTGTAATGGTTCTTATTTTGGTATGTCTGATTTTTTGTATTTTTTTAATGCTTAACATGCTGCGCTCCATGCTTCTTTGGCATGTTAGTATTTTGTTCTTGATTTTCTTAGTAAATTTCCATGACTGGCACGCATATGTCAAACATGGAAGAATACAAGAATCCATCACTTTCTTTTTCAATGTGACAGGTATTTCCTGTTTTAGTATTTCTTTATACATCCAAAATTTATTCCATGATAGTCTTGTTCTTCGTTCTACTTCAAGGTAATTGTTATCGTATCTAAAGCTAATTTGTTTTCCGAGGTATATATAATTGTCAACATATTCTAGGCTCACTTTATCAATCTTTATATTTTTCCTTACACTATTTGTCATTACTTTTGTTTTTGACAGATTTATCTCTAAGCCCACTCTTTTGCTACCTATGTTTAGTGTATTTATCATGTATTGCAATTCCTCAACTGTTTCTGAAAACAGTACCAGATCGTCGGCAAATCTTAAATGGCTGAGGTGGTTTCCCTTTATATTTAGGCCGCATGATTTCCATTCAAGTCCACTAAAGATGTATTCCAGCACTGAAATAAATAATTTAGGGGACAAAGGGTCCCCTTGTCTCACACCTCTACACACTGGGAAACTTGTACCAGTTGTTTCTAGTTTAACTTTACTTGTGCTATTATAATATAAGTTTTTTATTACTTGTATACAGGGTGTGGCGTAAATAGTGGTCCACCGTTCAGGGTTAGGTACATCAGGTAGGTACCTACACCATACCAAAATTTTAAACCGATCCGCCGACTGGTTACGGAAAAAAAAATATTTTTATTTTTTTTCAATAAATTCCCATTTTCATTACGAATTTGACCACAGTTTCAACAAAAAACATTATTTTTGATTTTCTATTCGTGTTTATTCATGTTGAATGTATGAGCTATCATAAAAAAATAAAGATTTGTATTGAAATTGTAGCCTTTACGAGAAAAAGTGATTTCTTCTCAATTCTTAACCTAAATTTTATCGCATCACTCATATTCAGGAGCGTTTTTTGAAAAAGAAATGTACTACACTGTTAGTGCCCATGCATTTAAAAATATGCTCATGATGTACTGATTATAAAATGGTATAATAGTACCGCTTTTAAAAAATAGAAAAAAAAATACTGCATTTGTAACTGAAAATAAGTAAGTATTCCTGTTACCATTTTCGCAACATAATATTGAAACAAAAATTTCGTCTACCTTATTTATGTGCCCATTCTTACTGTAAACTTGGTCATAGTGACAACGACAATATTATTATTGTAATTGTATTGGCAAATGAGAACACAAAAGTTACTACAGACAGGGTATTAAAAAAAAACAACTTTGACATCATAATTATTTATTTATTGATTAATACAATCGGTGCTCAAAATGGCCCCCATTCGCAGCTATACACGCTCTGCACCGTCGAATGAAGGAGCGTTTAAGACGTCGAGCAAACCCGCTTTCATTGATTTTTCCCGCTGCTGTCAGAATCCTGGTCCTTAATTCTTCAATATTATTTATTGGTCCCTTGTATACGTCTTCCTTTAAGCATCCCCAATAAAAGAAATCCAAAGGATTAAGGTCTGGGGAGCGTGGTGGCCATAGTATTGGGCCTAACCGCCCTATCCATCTGTTTGGATAGGCCACATTAAGGTGCTCTCGTACCCTTACTGCATAGTGAGCGGGACAGCCATCATTTTGTAGCCACATGCTGTCTCGGATCTCTGTAGGGACACTTTCTAGAAGTACGGGTAAATCTGTCTGTAAGAACCCAAGATACCTTTCTGCGGTTAAGGTTTCTGGCAGTTCTAATGGACCAATTATTTGTCCGTTAATAATGCCGACCCAAAGGTTTATTTTAAATTGGTATTGCGATCGATCTTGTCTCATGACGTGCGGATTTTCTAACTGCCAGCTGTGCAAGTTGTGTAAATTTAAATATCCATCTTTTCTGCAAGATGATTCGTCACTCCAAAGTATTTTATTAAAAAATTGCTCGTCCTCTCGTATTCTACGCAGCATTTCTCTGCAAAATCTCACTCGCGGAGGATAGTCCCTTGGTAACAGAGTCTGTACCCTTGTATAATGGTAGGGATGTAGCTCGTGTCTTTTTAAAATGCGATGTACGGTTCTGGTAGATATCCCCGTTGTGCGAGATAAGACTCGGACTGAGGTTGTAGGATCTTGTTCTGCCAAATTCAGTACCTGATCATCGGCATGTCTCCGTGGGCGTCCTTCTCTTGCACCGCCTACGCCTGAGCCGGGTATCCTCCCTTCGGTGTATGCATTGTGGACTCGCCCAAACACCCTGTGGTCTGGATGTCTGCGATCGGGATATCTCTCCCTGTAAAGCCGAGCCGCCTCTCTGCCGACTCCTCCACATTCTCCGTAAATAAAATGCATGTCAGCATATTCGCGCGGTGTATACTGAGACATTTTTGTTATCACTGCACTGCACGTTTGTCCAAATCGTTATGCAAATCAGAGTCCGGTAAACGTAAGCAAGATTATTAGATGTCACCAAAACGACAAGTCCAAATCACTTAGGCAATCAACCGGAGTCCAGGGGAATAGCAAGAAACAGCGGAGTTAAACACAAATGAAACGAAACGTATACGATGCACGGGAGCGTAGATCGTACTAATTGTTTATGTACCATTTCTTTCCGATCTCAATTGCTAGAAAGGAAAGGGACAACAACAACAAACTACATCCTTTCCTTATCACTATCCTATTGTTTAGTTACTCCAGCTACGTTACGCATTACAAGAGTGTGCGCACTTCAATAGGTCTTTTGTTATGGTTCAGGTACAGAGCGACCTTTTTTTATAGGACACGACATGATGTAGAATTATTTGGAGACGTGGAGTCAAATATCAGTTGTAAGATTGAGACTTTGTTTTATTTAATTCCATATTTAAATGGGTAAAAACAAAAAGACAACATTTTTGTTTAAATATTATGTTGCGAAAATAGTAACAGGAAGACTTATCCGTTTTTAATTACAATTGCAATAAAAAAAAATCTATTTTTGAAAAGCGGTACTATTATACCATTTTATAATCAGTACATCATGAGCATATTTTTAAATGCATGGGCACTAACAGTGTAGTACATTTTTTTTTCAAAAACCGCTCCTGAACATGACTGATGCGATAAAATTTAGGTTAAGAATTGAGAAGAAATCACTTTTTCCCGTAAAGGCTACAATTTCAATACAAATCTTTTTTATTTTATGATAGCTCATACATTCAGCATGAATAAACACGAATAAAAAATCAAAAATAATGTTTTTTGTTGAAACTGTGATCAAATTCTTAATGAAAATGGGAATTTCTTAAAAAAAATTAAAAATATTTTTTTTTCTGGAACCAGTCGGCGGACCGGTTCCAAATTTTGGTATGGTGTAGGTACCTACCTGATGTATCCAACCTTGAACGGTGGACCACTATTTACGCCACACCCTGTATATTCATCCTCTACTCCTTGTGCTTTTAAGGCCTCCCAGATGCTAGCATGTTGTATAGTATCGAAAGCCTTCTGGTAGTCGATGTAACATATATAAAGAGGACGATTACTTTCTTGATATTTTTCAATAATAAGCTCCAGTGTGTGTATGTGGTCCAAAGTTGAATAACCCTTTCTGAAACCAGCTTGCTCTATTGGTTGTCCTTTGTCCAAACTTTTACTTAGTCTATGTTCTATAATTGATGAAAAAAGCTTGTAAATAAGCTCTATTCCCTTGCTCCTATATAAGCTGGACAAGATAGGCATTCGTGGGGTCCCGTTTAAACTCCTCCATAGCTTTCTCTCGAACAGGATCCAGAGAGTAAAAATTGAACATTGGATAAGTGACCCACTAGCAGTGAACTGTGGTGTACCCCAGGGTAGTATACTCGGACCCACACTTTTCCTTGTATACATCAACGACCTCTGCGCAACCAACTTGAATAACGGCAAAATCCTAACTTTTGCTGATGATACGGCATTATTTTTCACTGGCGACACTTGGGAAGAGGTGTTCATGACAGCTCAGACCGGGTTCGATAGAATATGTGCATGGTTGCACACCAATTTACTAACGCTAAATGTAGATAAAACCAACTATATTGCTTTTGGACTTAAATCTAACCTATTACCGCCAGCGACTCTCTCCATCACCGCTCACACCTGCTTGTCATCTACCAACGAATGTTCTTGTGAAGCACTAAATAGAACTGACCGAGTCAAGTATCTCGGTGTGCTCATTGACCAAAAACTAACCTTTAGACCACATGTAGATATTTTAGCTCGTAGGTTGCGGAAACTCATCTATATATTTAAAAATATACGACACGTTGCCGATAGTAAGATTATCAAAATGGTATATCACGCAATGGTCCAATCACTTATCAATTACTGCATCACATCTTGGGGCGGGGCAGCCAAATCTCATATAATACAGGTTGAGCGCGCTCAACGTATAATATTAAAGGTTGCTGCTGGTCTGTCGTTTCGGTTCCCCACTTACAGTCTTTATAAAAAATGGGATCTCTTGACCGTTAGGCAGTCATTCATTTTGTATACTATTTTAAAAAAACACTCCCAATTAACGTACGATCCGAATCTTGCCAAAGACAAAAGACGTAAACACCACGTCTGCCAAATTTCAAAATGTAACACTGCCTTCGCCCAAAGATTTTATTCTTACTTAGGTGATTCTTTATACAATAAGTTGAACGCTAAGCTCCATTTTTATCCACTTACCAAAACTCGCTGTAAAAAGTCAATATCATCATTTCTTAAAACCCTTACATATAATGATACTGAAAAATTGCTAAAACAGATTATCTAACTACATAAACTATAATGAAATAAAACTACATGTAATAATATTAAGTAATGTTTTATTAATAATAACTGCAATAATCGATCCCTTCAAGTGTATAATATTTATATATTTACACTTTTGCACTTAATACAATAAATAAATTAATATCGTTTATACATTCAGCCAAAGTTATTTCATAACCTCATACTTCACTCACACTCCCAGTATAACCACACAAGCAATCACATACTCATTCACTCACTAACACACACTTTTTCACTCATGAACAACATAAACACACACACATCTTATCACACGGTAGTAATATCTACTCATGTTGCTCTCTGCGTTATTTATCTATAATAATATATATATTTTGTTTTTGCGGTAGGTACTTAGTTTGTTCTTTTTCCTTTTTATGTTTCGCTATTTAGTTAATATTAAGCACATACTATAAATGTATAAAACCGAGTGGAATTGCAAACTCAATTGTAATCGCACTATCGTATATCACTACGGAGTGGGCACTGGTGACCTGTAATACAGGCTTTTAAATAAACCCATAATAGGCACCAGCTCTCACAATGTTGATTCCTTTTGTGAAATTTTGTTCTTCTTTTGTTAATCCTCTTTAAGTTACTGTGTCTACATTGTGAGAAAATAAATCATTATTTTATTATTTATTATAACTGGTAGTAGACTAATTGGTCTGTAATTACCAATATCTTTTGGATCCCCCTTTTTATATATGAGAATTATTTCAGACTTTGACCATTGCTTAGGTGTTGTTTTGAACTCCAAAATCATGTTAAACAATGTTGTAAGTGGATTTGCTAGTATACTGCAGCCATACTTTATAACCTCATTTGTGATGTTGTCAGAGCCAGGGCTCTTCTCTAATTTAAGTTTTTTTATTGTTTGTATAACCTCTATCTCATCTATTGGCTTTATCATTTCATTATTGTTTCCAAGCTGGGTGAGTTCATTCATATTTGTTTCAGCCTTCTGTTCGTCATGATATAAGTTCTGGTAATAGTCTGTAGCAACTTTAATAATGTCTCTGCGCTTGAGAGATATCTTGTCTGCCTGTTTTAAACCTTCTATCCAAGTTTTACTGGTTTGTAGTATTTTGAATGCTTTTTTTAGGTTTGTACCATGCTCCAGGCTTTTTTGTATGATCCTTGTTCTGTGTTTCTTGTAGTCAGTTTTAATGTACTTGCTTACAAGTTTATACAAGGCACTAAGTTCATTTTTTTGACATCTGGTCTTTCCTTTTATTTTTTGTAGTTCTTGTCTTCTACTCAGTAACAGCCTTGTACGTTCAGATAGAATAGTTTTTTGTTTGTGATCTATTTGATCATGTTTTGATTTTTGCAGACAATCTTTGATAAAAGACACAAGATGGTCATAATAATGTTGAATTCCTTCTGGTGGTTTTCTGACCATTAGACTTGAAGAGAATCTAGATAAGTTTTCTTTGAATTTTTCAATTTCTTTTTCTGTCTTTAAAAATTTTTGTTGATGATTATTAAATGTTATTCTACTTTTTTTAAAGTTTTTTAATTCTATTGTAGCTCTCAACATTCTGTGGTCTGAAGAGTAGTTCAAATTCAATGTTTGTATATTTAGAAACATTTTTGGCCTGTTTGAGAGTATGTAGTCGATTTCATTTTTGTATTTTTTGTTAGGAGAACACCATGTCCATCGACTATTTTCTTTTTTATTGAAAAATGTGTTGATGATTGACAGCTTGTGTTCAAATGCAAAGTCTATCAAACCCTGGCCTCTTTCATTTCTCTTTCCATATCCATATTTCCTTGTTATCAAATGTTCTTCTTTTAATGGTTGTCCTATTTTTGCATTAAAATCTCCCATTAGTATTAAGTTTTTATAATAATATGTTAACTCTATAACCTTTTCTATGTCATTGTAAAAATTTATAATTTCATCATCTTCTGCCGCTTCCGTTGGGGCATAAGCTTGTATTATACTTAGTTCAAATCCTTGTAGGTTGATGTTCAAAAGTGCAACTCTCTCTGAGATGCCGATAAAACTTATTATGTTTTTCTTTAAAGATTTATTTATTAAGAAGCCTACTCCATATTTGCCGGGTGTCTGTCCTATGTGGCAAAGTATGAAATTTTCATATTCATTTATTTGGCTCCCTATGCGTCTCACTTCCGACAGACCTATGATGTCATATTTGATATTTTTTATGGCTTCACTTAGTTCCAATATGCGATTATATGAATGTAGGGTTCTGACATTGTAAGTCGCAATATAAAACTTTTCTTTATTAGATGGTTTGTATACTTATTATACATAGTAAACACCCAGACGCAGTACAATTATTTTTTATTTAGTGATTTTGCGTGTGTTTGAACAACTAAACAAACAATACTTACAATCTAAATCTGATTAAGACAGTCAAATGATCTATTTCAAAATTTAAACTCATTTAAATTGAAAACAGTTTTCATCTACTAGTATCTCGTCTATCAGTTCAATGTAAATGCAAAGAGGTTATAGCAAAATTGGATTTAGAAATGGAAATCGAATGGGAAACCTTCGGTTTGGCAATAATAGAAGGAGCTTGTTGAGTTATTCTATTCTGATTGCAAAACGAGAACTGTGATCAAATTTAGTATCGACTTCCTTCGTAACGTAATTGCTAATTGAATATCTTCATAAATGAAAATATGATAATAAAATTTGCAATCACATACAGTTTAGTCATAGTCTGAAAAATAAAGGAAATTTTATAAGCTATTTTAGGCGGAAAATTCTATAGTAATATTTTAAGGGCCTACATCAATATTATCGTATATATCATCGCCGACACGTACATATTATCACAGCCAGTAGGCACAGAAAATGAAGAATTAGGGATACTTTTCCTATTTACTCAAAATCTACTAAATATACTTATTTTAATTCTGATTTACGTGTTTCTATATATAATAGTTACTTATGTTTTTAAAGTTATTTCATTAGTTAATACGCGATAATAGACCGACAAATGAAAAAAATAAGAAATGAGAGAGGTATTTTCGCTAAGATTTTCTATCGAGAAAACTTTTTTCAATCGCGTTTCTGAGTTTATGCGATCCTAGATCATATATTGAAAAAACATATACTTAAAAATTAGAGCTCTAGCCATTCAATCTAAAGAAACAATGAAAACTTCGTACGTAGAAAAATGCACGAAGCTATTTTGGTATCCTCTTAAAGCTGAAGAGTTTGTTTCTTTGAACGTGCTAATCTCAGGAACCACAGATTTGATTAAAAAATGCTTTCAATGTTAGATATATTGAGCTGCTATATATTGTTCCTTAGCTGGCTCTCACAGCACCCTGAGAAAGAAATGGGGTGGTAACACTTATATTCTTAATCGGTCATCACAGGGACATATTGAAGAATAATAACCGATTACAATGATATTTGCTTTTGTTTGAAAACTACAACTAATAAAGGGTTATCGATTGTTAGAATAATTTTAAAGCATAAATAAATCATACCTACATCAATATTGTACAGTGAAATTGCTTCTAAAATAAGCTCCACACGTCTCCACACACATAAAAGTTGACAAAGTATGACTTTGTTTGTCAAAGTATAAGCCGTCAAAACTTCAAGCAGAACAAAATTCGTTTTGAAAGCATTTCTACTTTCCAAACATGGCGACGTAACTTAGTCAAGCAATATGTGAAACATTATTACGTTATATTGATTTGAATGTATTTATTTTGCTCTTATTAATTAATTTTGAGATTCTGAATCAAAAGATACAATGGAACCATATTTACTGAGATTTCGCTAACCGTTCATCAGTCCGTCTGTCACGAGGATGCAACTCGAACAAATAGCTAAAGACATACCAAAATACGGATATACTACATATACTATTTTTTTTTGTAAATAGACAACTATAATACATAGTAACACCCAGATGCAGAACAAACATTTTTATGAAAGAAAGAAAGCATTTATTTTTCCAACATAATGGCAAAAACAATTTACAGGTTACATTGAATAAGATAGTATAATAAAACTAGGAATAAACTCATAAAAAAAAAAACCAAAAACAAGTACTACATATTATAAAAAGATAAATATTTGCAACCCGAGCGTCGGAAAAATTGGAACACTGCTCAGCAATGGGCATTGCTCATATTTTTTTAAAACTCTTAATTCGAAAACCATTTCGGGGAGTAGAGTTTCTGAGCATGATCCATTTGTTTTTTTCGGAAAATTTGCTATATTAACGATTATTTTTCCATAAAAGCAAATGATCTCTATTTGCTCTTGAAATGAAGGCCTTAAAATATTAAGACGTTCTTAAGGATATACTACTCTGAGGTGGAGTTGAAATTGGTCTATCATATCAACTTTGCGACTTTGTTATGATGTATTGCAATCTGTCTTAAGTCTATCAGGAAAAGGCAATACAAAGATTGCGTACAAGGATGACGTCACAACATTTAAAAGAATATCTCTAAGTATTTTTTTAAAATTCTTTAAAGTGAATATTTCAATAATATTGAAATTAGTTGCATAAAATAGTCTATATTTTCAAAAAATAAAATAAAATCAGCAGGTCAAAAATTATGAACAATCCCAATTGTTGTGAGATGGACTCACGACCATCCCACAACGCTGGTTTTCAGCAGTGTCCAACCATTAAAAAAATATAATGAAACTGTCATCAGTCATACAGCGGGAAAGCAACTAGAGCATGAAGCCTTCGGTATCAATAACAGTGAATATTAATTACATTATTCCTAGACTCTTACACTGTAGCAACTGAAAAAGAGAATGGGTTGATGACATATGATTAGTAATTTGTATATAAAATTCGTCACGACACGGATGCTGTTCCTAATTAACTGTATGTATTTCAAACTAATATTAACTGGAATATAACAACAACATAAACACATGCAAGACATTCCTGAATTTGTGGTGCTAAATTCTGTGGTATTAGCACTTGTCTAACTATGTTCAACATTGTTGCAAGTTAGCTATTATGTTAGACGTATGTATGTTGAACACCTTCAGTCGCCAACAGACTAAAATTAAGCTAAAATTATGTGAAATTAATGAATTTAAACTTTCTAGTTATTGATAAAAAATTCGGCTAAGTGCGAGTTAGACTCACGCAAGGTTTCCTTACCTCAAATACTCCTTTGTTCATGATTAACTGTTTTCAAAAAAGTAGGAGTTTTTCAATTCGTCTGTATGTTTTTTTTTTATGTTTGTTACCTCACAACTTTTAACTGGGAATAGCGATTTTAATGATTCTTTTTTTATTTGAAAGCTAGTAGTTCCCGTGTTGCCCCATTGACATTACGTCAGAATCTGATGGTTATCTCCTGAGAAATGGAGGAAAACCCTCAAATTTCAAAAGCACATGATGTCAGTTGAAACTTTTTTAATGATACTCAATTATTTTCTTACGTATGTCATAGTTACAGTTAGTAAATAAAGACTAATACTATAAAGTTTGAGAAAGAGTTTGCTTGTTTGAACGCGCTAAATCTCAGAAACCGATGGTCCGATTTGAAAAATTCTATCGGTGTTGGATAGGCCGTTTATCGAGGAAGGCTCTCGGCTATATAACATTACTTTGATTCCAGCAGGGGCGAAGCCTTAAGCAAGTTATTGTTGAATGGATGCCCCCTTAAATAGTATGGTATAGCAAAAATCATGGTCATGAGTCATATCATGGTTCATGAGAAAACTAAGTGACAGACGGAGGGACTGTCAGACAGACTGTAGTATTCCAAAAAATATGTAAATTACAAATGGTAATAAAATATAAACATGCTATAAACTGCTTATCTCACAGTTTAAGCCGGTAGATATTAACAAAGTTGAACGGTACAATAAAAGGAACTGAATGGTCACATTAACTCTACAGATTAATGGGTTAGTTGATTGAAACGTAAATGATTAATTGAAACTTGAAACATAAGCCTATAACGTTATTAGCAAAGGATATTTATTAATAAATTATATTGTAGCAAAAGAGATGGCCACAAGAAGTGTCTGGTATCAATAAATCAATAATGAAAATGATGATAATATTTTTTTTTAACTATTTACTAATCGGTTAAAAAACAGCGATTGATAGGCACCGATATTTTTTTTATAAAGACCTTTAAACTAAATCTTACCTTGCCTGGTAATATAGTCAACAGTCTGTCTCGTGTAATGATTTAAATGCGTGAAGTAGGAGGTTTTTTATTTACTGAGGTGCTAAGCGACTATATTGGCCGAGTCACGGGTTCTATTCCTTAACATGAGCTGCCACCACACGAATTTATTTTTACTAATATTATAAAACAAAATAATTGTTTGTTAGTTTGTTTGAACGCGCTAATCTTAGGAGCCGCTGGTCGGATTTGAATAATTCTTTGAGTGTTGAATTGTACATTTTTCGAGCAAGACTATAGGCTATATAACATCACGTGGTGACCCAGCGTACGAAGTCACGGGCTACAGCTATGTTTATCATATAGAGATAAACTACGACAGTTTTGAACCCTAGTATCTTGCCAATCAAAAGAATTATATCGTGAAATGTGTCATGTATAAAAAACCAATTCCTATAAAAGCTTTACAGAATTTTCCTCTGGTATTGAATAGTGTAGTTCTATTGTAAAGGATGAATAGCCAATAATTCTGTAGACGGCCATCTTGACTTGTTGAATTTCTCTCATATGTGAGATCTATACGGAGATGTTAGCTTATTTCTTTAACGTTTAATATTATGTCAAACAATTTACATATATTTTTCGCAGCGTTTTGATGTATCTCCGTTGGGAAGAGACCTCTTGCATTTTGGTTGAGTATCTTGTCTGCCTATGCTACGCCGACCAGGTTTCATAAATTATTAACCGTTGCTAGCGATTTCGTAGACGTAGAATTTGGAATTATCTGTATAGCAAATTTTAATTTCCATCCATCCATCCATCAACCTTTTTCCGTCCACTGCTGGACATAGGCCTCCTCTATAGAACGTCACAACCCGCGGTCCTGCGGTTACTGCATCCAGTGGCTTCCGGAATATTTGACGATATCTTAAGTCCAAGTTGTTGGGGGCCGACCCACGCTGCGTCGTTCGGTGCGTGGTCGCCACTAGAGGATCGGTAGATCCTCTAGTGGCCTCGACGAACGCGATCTGATGACCCGTCCCCAACGGGTCATCAGATCGCGATCGTCGAGCGATGTAGTCTGCCCATTGTCAGTTTAGCTTTCAATTCAATCGGTTAAATAGTTTTATCATATTATAAAAATGACAGATACATCCAGAGTTACTTATGCTTTTATGACATTAATAAGAATTCAAACAAATTGAATCGATGCACAAAAAAATTTAGTATTTTATAATATTTAGTTTCAGTAAGCTTGTTTTGGAAATTGAAAAACTCCGAGAACTTTATTTCAAAGATTATTTTCCTCTACATTTGACATAAATCGCTTTAATGTTAAGCAGTTTCAGCTTATCTGTTTTATTTGTTTGTTTGTTATCTGTTTTTCGTTTGTATTTTTCGCAATAATCAACCCATCTGATTCCCAACAGACTCTTTTACATATATTTTTAATGTGTTATATTAAAACCCTGATATCTGCAAAACTTCCTAAAAAATTGGCAAACATAAAGAGCTACGTGGATTTTGTTAAGTACGGAATCCTATTCATTACTTATTAAAGTTATTATAAAACAAAGTCGCTGTTTTCGTATGTATGTCCCTATGTTAGCTTATATCTTAAAAACTACGCAACAGTTTTTGATGCGGTATTTTTCATAGAGAAGAGGGTGGTTCAAGAGGATAACTTTTTGGTATAATTTGTTAGGATTTAGTTTTTAAATTCTACGCGTACGTAGTTGCGGGTCTACTTTATTATATGTCCTGATTAATGAGTAAATGTTAGTCAAGTGTGAGTTGGATTACTACGTAAAGCATTCCGTATCGTCATAATATATATTCGTATATATTCGTGGCTCGTAAAACATACATCTCATCTGTAAAACTTCTATCTATCATAGTTCATGAGTTACTTAGAAATACAGCTCGGTAATAGCTGGACCGTTAGTGTGGTGACGGACCAAGAATACAAGTGTCATCGCCTCTTTTCCTTCCCAGGATGCTGTAAAAGCCACCTAAGCAATATTTTACACAAATAACATCCTCTGTGTGAGACAGAAAACTCGAAAATAAACCCTGTGCCAAGACGCCTGGTCAGCGCGGCATAGTTGAACATAATCCCCAAAGGGGAGGAGGCTTGTTCCCAGTAGTTGGACATTAATGGGCCGGAGAGAGAATAGATGGACCGACAGGCGGACAGCGAAATCTCAGTAACAGGATCTCAGTTAACCCTTACGTTACGTAATCCTAAATGTCAGGCATACTTTACTTTATAACGATTCATTAACCTTATAGTAGCTTCGGAAAAAGTCAAGCTTAAGATAGAAATAAACCTCGAATGAGTCTCAGCCATCATTATTCTCACAAACTAGTTTTTGTATTGAAACGATCTTGCTTTCGACAAGATAAATTGTATCGTTGACTTTGGCTTTAGAAAATCCTCTAGTGTATTTCAAAAGATCTATACAAATAAATATAATTGAATAGTCTGTTTGTGATTTTGATGGAATTGATTTTTAACTTTAATAAGGTTTTTCAAACGAGATGGGATGTTGCAATATTTATGAAAACTTGAAACTTAGCCCTATGCCAACACGCTTAATCAGCATACATAGTAGGCCAAAAATGTCCCTTAATGGAGGAGGCAGGACATCGCTGGGAAGAATATCAAAATAGCACATCTAATAGACAAAAGAAATAAAAAGAATATTTATTCGTTCTATTACCACAATAAAATAATAATAGGTGTATCATTACGCTAAAAACCAAGCAGGGGGGACCTTATGTGTTATTCTGATTCACAAACTATACAGCTGTAAGATGATCATAATTATATCATCCATTCAGTAGTTTTTACACGAAAGAACAACAGACATACTCATTATTCCCTGCCCGTTTTCTTAATTTTTTGGAGTCGGCGTAACATTTCCTCTTCTTTCATTCTCCTCTGTCACACGTCTATGAATTAATGGCCTAATCAGGCGTGTGCCTTATCAGTATAGGACTAACTTTTAACTTTTTCATTTATTTCATACTTAGTTCAAATGCTTGATAGTTTAATCTATAAATAGAATTAACGAGGTAATATAGCAAGTTTTAAGGGCCTCAAGTGTACTTAATTAAATGGAGTGGGCTTCCTTCGATAAAAGTATTATTGGCTCGTATCCAAACGCAACAGTCTCTTGTACAGATAAACCTCAACAAACTGCAATTTTTAAGACGCTTTTATAAGTTCAGTATGTATCTATCAATGTATTAATCTATGTAACGGAATTTTTTTTTAACGCGATTGTCACCCACTTACGATAGTCGGATTGATTTGAAATTTTGCATACATATCAAGGACCGAAGACAATGCAATTATTTAAAAAGATATTCAAGATTTTCAAGCGTGTTTTTTAGTTTTTTATCTAAGCAAATTATATAGTTGTGCTATTTTTTGTGTGTGATAACATTTGCAGTTAATAAAATTATTGAGGTACAAATTAGAGATTATTTTTCAAAGAAATAACTGAATACTCGCACTCGCTTCAACATCGAATTTTGAACTTTAGTTGAAAATTCTATGGAACAAGCTTTTGACATGACAAATATTTATGAAAAGCAATGTTAATTAGTTTCACGGTAAAACAGAACCCTAGTACTGAAAAGTTGCTGTCTGTCTGTGAGCTTATAACCAGGCTGTATCTCAGAAACGGTGATAGCTAGAGTGTTAAAAATTTCAAGAATGATGTCTATACCTGTTAATGCTATTACAAATACAAAGAATCAGAATAAAAAAAATATTTTAGTGCAATCCCAGACAACAAACGTTTCCAGTGTTACTTGATGATACCCTGAGGCGATGACATGATTATGACGGTATAAATGATAATAACGAAACGAAACCCTTCGTGTGCGGGTCCAACTCGTACTTGGCAGTTTTATTTTTATTTTTTGTCAGCAATATTACGGCAACACGAGACCTTGTAATTTGTGAAGAATGTTATACCTGTTGACGTATTCACTTGGTTAATATGGAGTCATCGTGACTTTAACTTTCTTAAAAGAGCCGTTCTTTCAATTTTAATTTATTTACACACATCCTTATTAAGATGAGAATATTAATAGTGCAAATAACAAAATGAATAAACGTTATAAATAAAAATATTCATGGACAATTCACACAACGTCCTCTGGTCCCACTCTAAGCTTGTGTTATGGGTAACAGAATACGGATATAGGTACTACTTTTCTTTTAATTCATAGAAACATACAGACGCTGAACAGATATTTGTATGACATTTATAAAGATCACACAAATGATTGTTCCGAGCGGGAATCAAACCCGCGACCTCGTGAACCGCAGTCCGTTACATCAACCACTCGACCACGAGCCCTGTCATGTTTAGTTAATATTATAAAAAATAATACATCATTATCCGTTAATCGGGGTCTCCAAAAAATGGCTTTTTCTTTATGTTCTGATGAGATTTGGCTGATTTTATTCCGGCCAGCTGTCTGCATGACGTCCGACCTCCCTCCATCCTAAAAATAATACTATATTTTTTTTTTATAAACTAAATTTCAAATAAATAAAAATGTGTACAGCAGCTATCAATCAAAATATACCATCATAATATGATGGTATATTTTGATCATATTATGTTTAATTAAGTTTAGTATAGTTCTTAACGTAACGGAACTGGTACCAGTATCTATATTGCAATTTGTCTTGTCCAATACCCAATATATATTAGGTAGAACGTAGTTGTAACGGAATTGTGGTCAAATTTATTGAATATCAGATACTATACAGTGGCAACATTATCTTTAGCAGCATCTAATTAATGGATGCAGTTATACCACATGTCAATTAATACAGTCACCGTGTCATAACACAATGATAAAATGTTAGATAACTCAGAATATTTGTGTGTTTATCATTTCAATCATTTATGCTGGAAATTGGCTGGATTAATTTATCGTCGACTGTCCACCTGGTTTAGCGGTTCATGTAACGGACTGCCGTTCACATTGCCGCGGGTTCGATCTCCGCACAAAATTAATTAAAATTAATTAAACTACTTGATTAAGTAGTTTTATTTAAGATGATTGTATGATTTATATTTGTCATCACATATGTACCAGATGGTGGGTTGACCTATAAAATTGAGGACAAGTAACTTTACACTGGCTAAATTGTACTTCATAGAATAGTGACGTTTCATGTGACGTATAGCCTGTATCATAGACACACATTGATATATTTTCACGCATACGTAGATATGTAAGTGCCTTCAAGCCGGCTGAGTGATGTAGCCAAAAGATACTAAGTATATCTGCTACATCTGTGTTTGTCATATAAATATTTGTACTGCGTCTGGGTGTTTTCTATGCTTTATAAGTATCTACCTGTACCTACCCACAAAGCAAACAATTAAGCTTAGCTTGAGACAAAGAGATGTTGTATGAAATGTTTGCAAATATTTATTAATCACGTAAAACATACAAATAAAAGTGCCGCTTAAAAATCCAACGAAACAATTTATTGTTTTACAGATTCAGATTTTGTAAAGATTAAAAAAATCAGAATAAAGAGTTCACATATGAACATACATACGGGCAAGATCACCCTAGATTTTATATATGTCGTAGGAGACTTGATTAAAATGCTTTACTTAAGGATTTTTAGTTTTAACTTAGGTTCCAGTGAAGTGGGTCCTTAAATGGTGTCAATGGTGAGTAATTCCTTTATTTGATGAGTTCGAATGGTGACCCGTTGAATATTCATAAAAGGCGCCTTCCAAACCAGCTACACGTGTCGTAAGCCACGGATCGATCTCATCGTAGTAGAATGTTGTAGTTAACGTAGTTAGCTTATTCAGTATTACAGGGTATTTGGATTGGAGACTACCCTGGCAATAGTTACAGGTGATGTCTACGGCGCTTTTCTCCGATATCAGAAGTGGGATCGAATAGTCGTTATTCGATTTTGTTTTGAAAAAAAAAAACTAGAACAGTAAAATTAAACGTAACCGGCGTTTTAGTAAAAATTTAAAGATTTCGCAAAGTTTCTTTTTGGTAAAAAATTACTTTGATTATATTAACAAGCAAAGACTGATAATAACAAGTCATAGGTAATTAGTTAATTACCTTATAACAATAACTACGTAACAAAAATTAAATGACAATGATTTATTAGTAATTTTATTAATCTAGTGTTCACTTGCTTAATTTATCTCGTGTATCAATAAATAAATAATAGTAAAATCGTTTTACTTGATTGCGAACAGAAATATAGTGTGGCTTTATGAACATTCAACACTTCGTTTTAAAGTGATCGGTTTCCTTTTTATAAAGTTGGTTCATGATTTTCTGCGCTTATTTATAGGCGTACTTGATAACTAAAACTTTAAAGAAAAACAAAGATTTAATCTCTGCCTTGTAATAATGTGTTTTTTTCATGTTCTAACCCATTACTAGACTTTGTTATTTGTGATTAGCAAATAAAATCGTAATAAACTTTCACCTAGATGAGAGGTAGTGAGAAGAAAATCTAAATCATGGTTGACTAAATGCTCGAGATTAGACCTACATGTAGTTACATGTAAAAGATAGAGTTGTGATAAAAAGAGATTGACGGAATAAGCGTTTTAAATTTTAAATTCTTTGACAGCGAAAGAAAGTTTAAGAGATCTATATACGTGCCAGTCGTTTTAGAAATCTTGTTTTGAAAAATCTTCTTACAATTATTTTCTCGTCTGTACTATTGACGTATGCAGACGTCTAGTGAGTCGTAAATAACATCCAACGCAACTTATTGTAGTGTACCTATAATATGCGGTTAAAATCCTTTCTGAAATATCTAGCTACAAATACGAACCTGACGGTGCCATTGACGTATGGAGACGTCTAGCAACCATTAATAATTATTAACATCACTTTTTGTGGTGTATAATAAGTTTTTGAAATCTTTAACTTACTGACGTGTGAGACGTCTAGTGAGCCATTAATAATATTAACCACACGCTTTATTGTGGCTTACTTACTTATAATCAGTTCGTGAAATCTCCTTTTTAAAACATCTACAACTATGATCTTGATAATGCAGAGACGTCTTGTAAACTATTAATAACATTAACCACACGCTTTATTGTGGTTTACCTATAACATGTTTATAAAATTTTCATAGAGATGTCCAGTATAGCAGGTTCATCTTATTACAAATATTTAATTCCAAAATGCCTTTAACGCCCATACAATACTTCAGTTGTATTTTGATTTAAATCTATGCGACTAATAAGATTCTACTTGTTAATTAATTGTCTAATAAATTATTAAAGTAAGAATTATTTTTTTATTAATTGTCTATGCAGGCTGAAAAAACAAAATCACTAGCAATCTGCAACTGTTTCGCGTGGTTCTCTTTGTAAATGAAGTCTACCATTTGTTTTTAACTTTATTACTTTCCGTTTATTCGCGCATACGACCCTTATTACAAATTATCGAGGCGACAGGAGATCACCTCTGAGTATTCACGAGCATAACTTTTGACCTTATTTACTTGAACAAGATTCTGTTGTAGTGGATTGACTATAGCAGATCTACATACCGTAACAAATTATCTACCTCTTAAATTTTAATTTGCGAGCGTTTTTGGTGTACAGAGACGTTCAGTGAACTATTTATAATATTAACAACGCAGTTTACCGTGGTGTATCTACGAGAAAACTAATTATTATTATTAAAAGAGCTGTTGTCGCGTGGAGCGTTACAATAAGCCAAAAATAAAAGATGCTATTGGCGTGTGGAGCCGACCAATAAGCAAAAAAAAAAATTTTATAAAAGATGCTATATTGGCGTGTGGAGCCGTCCAATATAAGCCACTATAATTATCCTATCCTGAAAGAATAATGGTCCCCTGTGTACGACGGCGAACAGGACCGCCTATGGCACAGCATCAACCTATCCCTTTATTTCTAGGGCCCTTGCCTACGCGGCAACATCGACCTTTCCTTTACCTATCCTTCCCAAACCCCTATCCTTCCTAAATCCTTTATCCTTTCTATCCTTAAGACGCTATACTCATAAATATACCACGACGATACTATGCACCAACGGTTACTATTCACGATTTAGGTGTTTAGTAGCAACAGCTAAAAGAGTTATGTAGGCTTAACTTCTACTTGAGCTACAAGTAGGAGGTAAAGTAACAGTGTTTATTCGTATGCCAGTACGAAAATTCTAAATTCAACTTTTTATTCACTGATAGTTTAATCATTAGTATTTAAACTAACTTAGAAAATCATTCCTTTACTGTTGAATCCGTCTAGATCGGCAGGATAGGCCAAACGGAAACCCTACTATTAGTTTCAAGTAGGTAGGGAACACACGAGCACGTGTGCCTTCGCAGAATGGCCGTGTGACAGTAAAGTAAAAGAGAAACAGAAAAGAAAAGAAAGAAAAAGAAAAAAAAAAAAAAATCCTGATGCATTTACCAACGTAGCTAATAATCCTATTCTGAGTAATTTACGACTAATGAGCTAAATCCTAAATAAGTAGTTATCAAATTACAACCGAGCGGTTGTCTTTATGAAAATAGAATTTTATTGTGTAGTGGATTTGATGAATAGAAACCATCTATTGAATGCTACAATTGTATTGGCTCGATAAGTCGATACTAACCCACTACAACTTATTGTTCGTTAACGGAAATGCGAAAAACCTGACAACTAGAGCAGTCAGTATTATACGGGTCGTTACGCTGCCCAGTTCTACTTAAACAACAATAAGAATATCCTTCAAAGTGTAATTGCTGAGTGTGTATTTGTGAGAACGTGCAAAGTAACGATAATGCGGAATTAATGTAACTGACCGAGTGTGAATGTTGAATTATTGTGGAAATTGTTGTAACTGACCGAGGGTATGGACAAATCTTAGTTGTGGATTTCTTTATTTTGCGACTTTATATTGGGTCAGATTTAGCCGAGCGGAAAAACTTAGATGTATTGCGGATTTACACACGGGGACGTGTGTATTCGCAGAATGGCCGTGTCGTAGGAGACTTGATTAAAATGCTTTACTTAAGGATTTTTAGTTTTAACTTAGGTTCCAGTGAAGTGGGTCCTTGAATGGTGTCAATGGTGAGTAATTCCTTTATTTGATGAGTTCGAATGGTGACCCGTTGAATATTCATAAAAGGCGCCTTCCAAACCAGCTACACGTGTCGTAAGCCACGGATCGATCTCATCGTAGTAGAATGTTGTAGTTAACGTAGTTAGCTTATTCAGTATTACAGGGTGTTTGGATTGGAGACTACCCTGGCAATAGTTACAGGTGATGTCTACGGCGCTTTTCTCCAATATATAGTAATTAAATAACTATCAAATTTAGAGTAAATTCACGTATTAATACTACAATACAATAATCAATACATACAATAATCAGTAAATTCCTTATATACTCTATCATAATATCTCTCCGCGGTCACGTATTTACATATACAGTATGTGTATCAACGAAACCGATATTATAAACTCTGTATTTTACAATAAACCAGTGTTATCTATTCATCCGAAGTTTCACTGAATCCTTTCTCACCACGTAAGTACCGCCACTCGGCGTGACGCTGCCCGACTCCAGCGTCACGCCGCCCTATCGCTGTTCGAACCCAGTGCCGCGCCATCCTATACCGCCGCCTGGCTCTATAGATGCGATGCCTTACGCCACTGCCAAATGCCACCGCCGCTGCGATGCCTCGAACCGATGACCATGCCCAGCGTCACAACCCACTGCGCATCCATTAGTACCACAACGACGAGCACCACGTCTTCCCAAGAGTCTGCGCACCCCCAATCTGTACACGCCTGTCTGCGAGCTACATAACCCGCTCCCGGCGTGTCCGTTGAGCATTCTTTTTTATTTATTGAATAGCCATATTCTATAATTTATGGTTGTGTGTTGCGTTTAAATTATACTATTTAAAATTTATATACTGTTTAAAAATAATTTCTCTTTGCCATTTATATTTTGATTAATACACCGCAAAAAGAGCTGTAATAGTGTGGTTAGCAGTATTAATGGAATGGTTGATGACATATAGTTATTAGTATGTACTTGGTTACATAAACCATTTACAATACTGTACAGTAATAAATTGTACTAGTTTTTATTATAAAAATAATAATTAACACACGTCACCACATGTCCATGTGGTGACGGATCAAGAATAAAAGTGTCACCACCCCTTTTACTTCCCAGGGTGCTGTAGAAGCCAGTTATGGGACATTGTACATAGATACTTCTGTGAGACGGAAGACTCGAAAGTTGTTATTGAAACAGTTGATCATAACCCCTTCCAAAGGAGAGAAGGCCCTTGTACAAAAGTGGGACAATAATGGGCTGGAAAGAGAGAGAGAGACAGCAGATGTAAACCTTGGTCATAAGCCTTTGCCTATTGGTCAAACCATGGAAATCCGTATATTGCGAACAGAAAAACGTATAGATATGAATTATATATTGTTTTACAAAATTTAGTGACAAAGGTACGTTGAAAATATAACATGCAGTGAGCAAACCCGATACCATTTTTGTAAAAAAGTTATTACTTTTGATGCAGTAATGTGTATACTACTACAATGATACACATTTAGGTTTACAGACACAGAGATTCTTGACGATTTTTGGGATTCCGTACCAAAACTTAACCAACTCTTAATATTACCTAATTGAACCCGTAGAAGGCTCGTGAAACTGCTTAATTATTTAACATAATTAATTTTTCCGACAAATTGATGTGTGTTTAAAATTAATAATTAATGTTTCAGTAGGCTTATACCAACAAGGAACACGACGTCGCCAAGTGTTCGAAGCAAAATTAACGTTAATGGAGATTTACGGCCCTCTGAAAGCTTTAAGGTCACATAACAAAATATAATGGAGGTGAATATAAGACTTATATGAAGACTCACAATATTAATAAAAAAAAATCGACCTCTAAAAATTAAATAAAACTACTTTTTACGGATTTAGACGCGTATATTTGTTTTAAATTTTGGCCCGACGTTTCGGAGACTTTGCAGTCACCATGGTCACGGCTGAGACTGAGCTGATAGACTTTTACTATAAACTATATCATATTACATTGTGCTCTAAAAATTAATCGAATTGTGGCGGAAAAAGTGATCACCGCAAGCGGGACTATAGCGGGATAGCAAGTCAATTGCAAAATAAATAAATTACTTTGGTGACCTCTAAAAATTTTAGAAATCAATAAATAACAATATTGTAAAGCTGAAGAGCTTATCACGATATCTTCAAGTGTGCCGGGGGTCGTTTGATGCAATAAGCGCAGGACCTGCGTTGTGGCGGTCTATGAGGAAGGCCTATGTCCAGCAGTGGATGGAGAAAGGCTAATGGATGAATAAATGGAAGACTTTATTTGTTTGAACGCGTTAATCTGAGGATTCACTGATCGTATTTGAAAAATTCTTGCAGTGTTAGTTAGTACATTTATCGAGGAAATAATAAATAAATGATTTATTTCTCACACAATGTAGATAAAATTACATGCATAAAGGAACTAACAAAAAGTATTCATAAAATAATAAATAATAAATAAATAAATATTCATGGACATTTCACACAGCGTCCTCTGGTCCCAAACTAAGCTTATATGCTTGTGTTATGGGTACCAGAATACGGATAGAATACATATACTACTTTTCTTTTGTAAATACATACCTATAATACATAGTAAACACTCAGACGCAGTACAAACATTTGTATGACAAATATAAACATCATACAAAGTATTGTTCTGACCGGGAATCGAACTCGAGACCTACTGATCGGCAGTCCGTTACATGAACTACTAGACTACGAAGCCCGTCATAAAATAAAAATCCGAAAATAAATCAACATCGTGAGAGCTGGTGCTTATTGTGGGTTTATTTAAAAACCTGTATTACAGGTCACCAGTGCCCACTCCGTAGAGATATAGTAAGTAATTAAAAATAAGTTTTAACAATTTCGTGAGGTACATTCAAGGTAATGCTAAGCTAATAAAGAAATAAAGAAAAAAAAATAAGAAAAATAACGCAGAGAGACATAACATAAGGGTAAGTGTAGTGCAGGCATTGCTACTGTATGAAAAAGAGGAACTGGGGAAGGCTATAGGTTATAAAACTGGTGTCCAAGATTAGCGCAAACAAACAAACTCTTCAGCATTATGATATGATATCAGTATAGATACAGATTAAGAAAGTGAGCATAGCAGAAAATAATAATATTGTATTAACTCTGTAAGTACAAGTGTTAGTATTATTATCTAACGAAGTTTCATGTACCATAATATCAACGGTCTAAGTTGGGATATTTTCAAGCAAAAGTTTCGTCATAACGAATCTTTTATACGTTACTAGAAATCTTGGCGTAACGTAACTTTTTAAAAATTCACTTGATTGTAATAAAGGTATAGTTAGGTGACGTATTTATTTATTTACTGCAGTGTAATAAGCAATTTTACATAGGAGATGGATGTATTCAAACTTGTTGCTTTTATTTTATTTGTTTAAATTATTGTTACGTGTAAGGGTTCGAAGGATTTGGAGAGAAAGACCTGCTGACTCTTTTTGAAGACTTTATTCACAAGCACTAGGTCCAAACACTAAGCACTAACAATGTCCTAGGTCGTAGCCAAGTCGTAGGTTTCACTTGTGACACTCTTGATCACTTGTTTTCGCTCTCGAAGTCGCCTCGATCGTTGCCCAAACTGAACTGCCCGGGCTCGCCTCCCTGCCGCTATTTATATGCGCTGAGACGAGTTCCAGACTATTCCAGAAGTTCCCGACTGTGCGCGAACGTGATCGCCCGGAACGAATGTTTCTGGAAAGTTCGCGCATGTACGGTAGTTCATCTAACGCCATCTAGTATCGGAAAGGGGTTTCACTCTGTTCGGTTCTTAAGTGGTTTTACTGATTGCTGCTAGATGGCACTAGCTCCTTTGTGCTTTGTGTGTTCGTAACATTATTATATTTATTATTATTGTGCTATTCTATTTTATTGTTATTAATATTATTATTATATTTATTGTTTATTATTATAATTTAATGATTAAGAATTATTTTCTAACCCATCTTCGGTAATTTTAAGTTTTTACTAACAAATTTATGTATATGTGGATCCATGGTCTGAAATAAAAGTTTATTTGATTTGATTTGATTGTGGCATCCTGCCAAAGAAATCCATAAATGTGTAAATCATAAATGTTACATCCGTACTCACATACTTTCATTTTTAAAATATTAGTAATATAAAAAGAGTCGCGTTGGAAAGGTAGAAAGGTAAGGTAGACGGCTAGTGATTTTCCCGTTGACGTAATAGTGGCATGACAAAGGTGACGGGCCTCGTGGTGTAGTGGTTCTTGTAACGGACTGCCGATCAAGAGGTCGCGGGTTCGATTCCCGCTCGGGACGATCATTTGTGTGATTTTTCTAATTGTCACACAAATGTTTGTACTACGTCTGGGTGTTTCTATGTATTATAAGTATGTATTTACAAAAGAAAAGTAGTATATGTATTCTATCCGTATTCTGGTACCCATAACACAAGCATATAAGCTTAGCTCGGGACCAGAGTACGTTGTGTGAAATGTCCTTATTTAAAAAAAAAGGGCTTCATAAACTATTTACAGGTCATGATATAGAAGAGAATATTATTTTCGTAATCATTTACCTTATATTTAAAAAACTTAAGATATCTCTATGTACATTCATTTGGATTTACGCATTTGAATTAACAAAAATAAAACCTTAAACTAATGACAAGATAATTTAGGTTGACTGGCTACATTCAATGATAGATACTCTTTTTCTAAAGCTAAATGTCCATCTAATATTCTGTTAGCCCATAATGGATTACATACATTTAAAAAACTCGATTAATATACATCGTAATAACGAGGTACCATTTATCTTATGTGAGGTTTTGATAAAATTTATGGCGTCTAAATAGAATTTAAATAAATATAATGTTTAGGGCGGAAATCTATTGTAAATAGTTATACGACACTGGTAGTTTGCTGGTACCTAAATCACAGGTTTAACTTATAGTGCCGGCAAAACCCAATTTTATGCTAGCAGTTCCCCGTGACTATGTACACGAGAAATTTAGAAATCAAATATTAACAAAAAAGTTTACTATACAGCTCCATAGATGGCGTTGTATAGATTTTTAAATAGCGCGTAAATTTTTGTCACTTCATCAGCTCGATCTCACAATTATAAATTAGTAAGGATAACTATCTATGAAGATTTTTAACACGCTTTATAAGTTCGGTATGTATCTATCAATGTATTAATCTATGTAACGAAATCTTTGAAAGTGATTTACACTCACTTACAGTAACTGGATTGATCTGAAATTTTGCACACATCTATAGATAAAAATATCATATATAGATAGAAAAATCAAAAATAAACCCATGTCAAAACGCCTAGTTAGTGTTCAAACTCAGAGATCGCGTATAGAAAGCTCATACCTGTCACTTTGGTACAAACCCTGATCTTTATTTATCAATCCGTCCTCCCAAAGATCGATTGAAAAAAAGGATGGGCATATGGATCCATCGATCAGATATTGAAATAGCAAAAGGTAGAAATGGTTTCAAATATCAATCTCGGATAGTAAAATACGGATTAAGATTGAATATAGAAAGCGGCCGTTACACAGTAGACTGTAATCCCTATCAAAGTCACGGCGGCCCATGCCCAATAGTGGGAAAATGGGATGGAGGGAAGGAAAAGTAATTTTAATTAACAACAAGAGGCTATTCATTATAAAACAAACTTTGCGATGTTTTATGCCTGAGATATACATAATATAATTAAGAGCTATTGTATATTGTTGTAACAGGTGCAATGTACAAACATATCACTTAAGAAGCTGTTAAGACGAGTCGAATAATGATTAAGGATGCGGTATGTTTTATTAATATTAAAGCCTTGTTTATTCCTTAATTTTCTATTTTCACGCTTTAAACTGTCAATTTGTTTATGTCATAAAATATTTCAAATTATATTTCAAAATTCGGCATTACTTTTTTGTCATTAAGGACCTCGTTCTCGAGTAAAAACCTCCTCCAGTTCCCTCCACATGCTCCTATTTTTTTTCTTTTTCTTCATATTTTTTGCCTGTAATTCTTAAAAAAATATTCAGGATATTCAAGCGTGTTTTTTAGTTTTTGAACTAAATAGATTATTAAAATTTTTGGATAAATCAGTTATTTTACAGTTTATAAATAAAGTTTACATAACAAAGGCTTTGTTTAGCTTGGTTTAGCTATAGCAATTATTCTAAGAACATGCCTTCTCCATTATAGTACGCAGTAAACATCGTAAGGTACTCGCCGTACTAATGATTCAAGTTTTACGTATGAAGCAAGGATTTGTCAAGGACTGTCTACACTTAATCTTGTATGTTACAGTGAAAATATGACTTGGTAAGTATAGAATTTAGAAAATTTTACCCGTTTACACAACATTTTTTACTGATGCTTCGCTCCTATTAGCCACAGCGTGATGTTATATAGCCTATAGCTTTCCTCAATAAATGTACTATTAAAAGTGAAAGAATTTTACAATTCGGACCAGTGCTGCAGTGTTTCGTGAGATTATTACATTCAAACAAACAAACTCTTCAGCTTTTTATTATTAAGTAAAGATTTATGAGTATTCTTTCATAACATTAATTGTCGAATTCATACATATGTCTACAATTGGGCATGGGCTCCTTACACTTCTTACACTCAGATATCCTCTGTATTTGGTCTAATAAGCCACACTAATCAGGCCCCTTAGCATAGATAGGTTTAGTTCCGAGTTCCTCGTCCTTTATAAAGGACTAGCTGTTACCCGCGACTTCGTACGCGTGAAATTTAGAAATCAAACCTTAACAAACAGATGTTTACAATAACACTCGATAGATGCCGTTGTACCGTTTTTTAAATCACACTATAGTTTCGGTACACACATTAACACTTAAGCTCGTAAAAATTTTTATTGTGCCATCATCCGGATTTCGCATTTATAAATTAGTAAGGATATTATTTACTTATCGTTGCTGGATTTTACAGCTCTCTGTGGAGGAAATGGTGTGGTGACACTTATATTGTCAATACTCTCTTCCTCTTTAGCCCAATAACTTTCCACAGCTGAGGACGGGCGTCCTCTACTTTGGGAGCGATTATGTTCTACTGTGCCGCGCTGACCAAGAGTGTTAGCCTGCAGGGTTTGGTCCCTCACAGTAGAATTGAACTGCTTATATTGTCCCTTACTTGGCTCTTACAGCACCCTGGAAAAGAAATGGGGTGGTGACAATTGTATACTTAATCTGTCATGACAAAATAACATAGTTGGGTGGTATCTACATAAATGATTCACACTTTTACTTAACTCAAGTCTGAAATTAACATTTGCACCTAGCACCTTAACATATAGATCAAAATCTAAGCTGTGAAGAAGACATACGTACAATAACATATGGCCCAAAGATTTCGAAAAATATCCATTGCTGTAGAAATTCCAAACAAATGTACACAAACAAAACACAAAGCTGAAAATCCCTAGCGAATTGTTGAAATAGTTCTGCATTGATTTTACCTTTTAAGTGTGTAAAAATCTATTTGAATTGTTAGAACAATATGGCTAGATAGTATGCTATACGCCGTCTACAAAATACATAAACTGGTTTGTATATACGGTCCGTATATGTACGGTCCGAAACCGTTTGGGCAGGAAGGTTCTAGAGTGGCGACCATGTACCGGACGCAAGACCACGCGTTGTAGCGTTCTAGAATTCTCACGTTCCATGAGGGAGGCTGAAGAATGGATGGATGGATATGTACAGTCAAAGACAACATATTTAGACTATCTTTAGTGCGTATTTGGTTTGGCTAGAATTCGTAATAGAGTCCGCTTGCGCGCGAGATTCTATTAAAGCGATTGTATTCTGAAACTGATAAAACATCGGACAACATATGAACGGACGGACGGACGAAAGGATGTGTATTATTGTAACTTAGTTCTACACGTGATAATTGAAAAAAACCGGTAAAGTACGCGTTGGGCTCGCGGGCAAAGGGTTTCGTTCCATTATCTATACTAGTAATATTATAAAGCTGGAGAGTTTGTTTGTTTATTTGTTTGAACGCGCTAATCTCAGGAACCACTGGGCCGATGTGAAAAACGATTTAATTTATAAAGAATTAATCGAGGAATCTAATTTATCGAGGAAGGCTTTAGGCTATATAACATCACGCTACGACCAGTAAAGCGAAACAGTAGTGAAAAATGTTGCAAAAACGGGAAAATTTTTCTAAATTCCACGCGGACGGAGTCGCGGGCAACAGCTAGTTATCATAGTAAATTCTAGAACCCAAATAACGGGATAAGGGCAGAAGAGTGATAATAATGAGTATTTGTTGTTATAACATTACTTAATATACATAAACTGTGAAGTTTTCATGTCTCTAGCTATCACCGTTCCAGAGATAGAGCCTGGTGATAAACCTACGAACCGACAGCGAAGTCCCGTTTTACCTTTTGATACGAAAAAAATGATAGTATCAGGTCTGGTTCATCAGGTCAGCCAGTTCTATACAATAGAAGCGCTATATAAAGTTAACAACACACACACACGCACATACACGCGTACAAACAAATACTAAAATCAGTAACTTCATTACGAATAAAAAGGTGTAATTACATATAAATGTACCTGGATAAATTATCTCCAATAAAAAACTTTGGTGTCATATTTCCATATCTTAAGAGTACATTTTTCCATCATATTTATACAGTACATCATATTTACACCGTACCGATTTGGGCACAGTGAAGTGTGCGTGTTAATATTTCAGATTGTTATAGCCCAAATGTGCTGTGTGTCGCATCTGTGTCATTTAGATAAGTAGATACTTATTGTTTATTTGTATGTGCAAACTCTTATACCGCTGAGTTTATTAGATTTAACAACTATGACGTCACGTCATGTCTATCCCCATTAAACAAAAAGCTAGTTAAGGTTAACTTAGTACTACGCAAAACTAGTGCAATATTCTTACTTAATCTTGATCGTCCTTAAAGTGACGTCTACATTTAGCCTATTTTATGAACCTTTATTTTTATAACAAACTACAAAGTGGCAACACTACTTAAAAGTTACATCATCTATCAGCTGTTTAACTAATAGTGCGACCAGTTTTTGCTTACAAATGATTAATGTTGTAACGTCGACAACAGTTCTATTACAACAAAAAATTACAAACCATTAACACTGTCACTGTGTTGTCAAAAGATATATAATTATCTGCTAATAGTCGTCAAACGATGGAAAGAATGAGGTTAAGTGTGTGACAAATATGTTGCTAGGAAGGTAAGTTACTAGTCGGATAAGATCCGTATGCAATTCTGTCATTTTCTTCTTTTATATAAAAATCAATTGGTATTTTATAACACATGCGCGTCTCATTAACCGACTTCAAAAAAGGAGGAGGTTCTCAATTCGACTGTATGTTTTTTATTTTTAAAGTGAAACTTTTATTACATCGTCTCAAACTTTTTGGTCTGTGTGTTGCATGTCGCGTGACGGTTGGCCGCGGAGTAGGGATAAAAATCGAGCGAAGCTCGATTTTTATACCCATGGAATATTATTCTAAAAATTTTTAGTTAAATGTCTAATGTCTATAATATGAAAAAGGTTTCACTTTTACCGTGGTTTCATAAAACCACATCCCTTTTTTTATTTTTATGTTTTTTGTTCAATTAAAACCACTTTTTTATATATTTTAATTTTTGTTGTAAAGATATATTTTTTTGTTGGAAATTTTAAAAATTATCTGTCTGTGTCTTCTTAATAAAATGAAAAAGTTTTTTATTATTTTTAGGATTTAAATAGTGACCATGGGACTGCAAAGTCTCCGAAATATCGGGCAAAATTTTAACACCAATTTTACGCACCATAATCCGTAAAAAGTGGTTTTATTTAAACTCTATTGGTGTTCGCTAGTCTCACTCGAGATTGGCTTTGCTGATTTTACTGATATCCGTTTTCAAAAGAAGAAAGGTTTCATTGGTAAAAAAAAATTAAATAATTGCGGAGACAAAGGAAAAACAACAATATTATCATTATTTTATACTGTAAGTAGGTACACAAGTGGAACTGCTGTGGAGAGTGAGTAAAATAACATTTTGTTTATGTAAGTGAAATTTAGTAATAGCTTTGTTTTTTCAAAGACAGATTTTATTTTCTAGTAATACCATTATAAAGAAGTAGGTAACATTTGAAAATAAATTAAATATGTTTTTGCTTTACACAAGCAACATAATTACTTGACTCGAATATTTTACCTAATAATTTTCTCTCAGGTAAATGACTGGAAGAAATTCGTTTAGCATCACATTTTCCACTTTGCCATTTTCGTTTAGGCAAAGATTTTTTTTTCTCGGAAACAAGCAAAATCAGCGCGAAACTGATTTAAACGTAATGACTGAGCGCTCCAGTATTCACTCAATTTCACAAATCGGACCCATCCTAATTGGAGTGAGGTCATAGTAAGAACATTTTAGCACCACTAAAAAAGCGGGTGTTATATTCTAATGACAGATTTTAAAATAAAAAATTTGAAGAAAATGATTTAAAAGCAAATACTTTTTTATTTTTTTACAGTTACAGTTTACTTATTATATAGTAACAGTAAGTTAATATACACGATACGACGGGCCTAGTGGTCTAGTGGTTCAGGTAACGAACTGCCGTTTACGAGGTCGCGGGTTCGATTCCCGCACATGACAATCATTTGTGTGATATTTATAATTGTCATACAAATATTTGTCCTGCGTCTGGGTGTTTCGGTATGTAAAGAAAGTAAAGTAGTTTATGTATTATATCCGTATTCTGGTACCCATGACACAAGCATAATAAGCTTAGCTTGAGACCAGAGGACGCCTGTGTGAAATGTCAACGAATATTTAAAAAAAAAATTTTAAAGCAATAAATACCTTATAAGGTCACACACATTCTTATCCATTCAAAGTTGCCTGTAAGAAATTCCATAGGTGTAAGGCCATAAGGCCATTTGTACTAGTACGTTATGACTTAATCCTAATGTAATATTTAAGTATTTGTCATGTAATGTAATATATAAGTAAGTAATTGGTCAAGTGCGAGTCGGACTCGCGCACGAAGGGTTCCGTACCATTATCTATGCAACATAAGGCAACGTTATTAGTATCGAGCAAGAAACGGTAAAAAAATCATGTTTGTTGTATGGGAGTCCCCCTTAAATATTTATTTTATTTTATTTTTAGTATTTGTTGTTATAGCGGCAATAGAAATACATCATCTGTGAAAATTTCAACTCTCTAGCTATCACCGTTCTTGAGATACAGCCTGGTGACAGACGGACGGACGAACGGACGGACGGACGGACGGCGAAGTCTCAGTAATAGGGTCCCGTTTTTACCCTTTGGGTACGGAACCCTAAAAAGGTGTACAAATAAAGAGTTATCTATCTGTGTATCTATCTATACTTTGTGTACAGCCATCGTAATAAAAAGATACTACTAAAAATTAGAAAACCAAGCCAAACTTAGAAGTTTGGCTGCTGAAGTAACTTTCAAGCGTAGCCAGTGTTAGTATGTATTTAACATTAATTTAAACGGTTTACACATCGCACTTTAATTAGTCATGTCATAACAATTTTGTGATTAAAAAGAATTTTTATTTATTTAAATATGATTGCAGTTTAGTCAATTTACAAAATACCATTTTCTCTGATTTAATGGCCACAAGATAAAAGCGAAAAGTACGAGACAATGACAATCCCATTGGCAAGAACAGCGAAAAGCGAAGGTAATTCCAAATTCAAGATTTAATCAATTAAGAATAAATATTCAGTTAATGGAAATGTGGAAGTTTCAAACTTCCTTAAAAGATCTTTAACAATTTTATACTTTATATTGATATTGATATAGTATAATATTAAATACAACTGTATGTTGTTTCTTTATCATTCAAACTACTGCACCAATTTTAATGAAATTTTGTGTGAGGATAGCCGTCACCTTGGACTAACACGTCTAGATATCACATCTCAAAGTGTGGAGAGAGCAAGCAGATTGGATACTAGTGCTACTATTCTTTGCCTATTAAAAATCAAAGTCGTTATTTTTGTATTTATGTATGTGAGCTTGTTTCTTTTAAACAATGCAACAAACTTTGATAGAGTTTTTTTAATCTTTAGAGTGGTTCAAGAGGACGAATTTTTGTATACCTAATTTGACCACGCGAAGGTAGTTTCGGGCAACACCTGATAATTTATGTGCTCATTTACGGCACAGCTAATGTTCGTCAGATAAAAATATTCAAATATATTTTTGCAAACGAGTCGCAATATAAGTAACACGTCTCAATTTTTATATTTCCCGTCTTATTGAATATAAAATGATTCTAATAAAGATATAATAAAAACAAATGGCAGTGGGAAATTGCTCTGTTTTTTCCGCATAGTATTAATTACGACCCAGATGTTACAAAAACAGGCTAAGGTTCCGAAACAATAATAATTTGTGGATATATCTATACAAAGGTATACATCTATCTTACCTTATAGCTAGCAGGGCGAGATTCCAGTGCGTATGCAAAGAAAACTGCAGGGCATTGCTAGTAAATGTTTTTTAACTTAATAAATCAAATTATGGTGGAAAAATTGAATTGCCGCAAGCGGGACTTGAACCCACGACCTCGGAATACCGTTCCGTAGCTCTGCCAACTGAGCTTATTGCGGTCGTGCTTGCAACATTCAAATTAACCACCACATTTGTCACTCGATTGAGTTTATATATTTTTACGTACAACGTACGGTCGTGGGTTGAAGTCCCGTTTGCGGCAATTCACTTTTTCCACCATAATTGGATTTATTAAGTAGAAAGCATAGCATGTCAATTGCAAAAATTAATAAATTACTTTAGTAAATGTTTATTAAATTTATAAGCTTATTCCCCTCTATTCACCTATCTTAAGATCTGTATTCCTAATTTAGGTATTTGCCTTAGGTATTTCTGTCCCTATTCCTAAACGCCACGCTGAAAGGGACAAATATAGCTGAAGCAGATTTTACCTACAAATTCTTTGAAAAAAAGACGTTTCACAGTCCCCTTTTTTCTTCGCGAAAATTAAACCGAATTTTGATTGTTTTACTCTATATTATAGATGAAGAGTATATCTATGTTTCTATCACTTTATGAGTAATGTTTTGAAAAAAAAAATTAAAGTGATAGATGCATAGATATATAAGACCTAAATACTGTGAAAAAAAAATCGTTCCTCTGTAGGCAATATCCACGAATAAAACAGGGTACTACGATGCCCATATTTTTGTATGGAGCATAATTTGGTGTCGTGCCCTCATAATGGAATATGTTATTGAATTGCGTTCTGAACATGATATTGTACTTTGTGCCCGCTGTTTAGAATTAACCCTACACGTTGGAAATCTTGGCAGCACTTTGCACGATTTTCGTTTATTAACCCCCAAAGTAAGGGGTCATAGTTTATCTTCTAATTTGCGTGTCTGCCCATTTAGTATTAGCAGCTCTTAAATGTTTCATCCATGTAAGAGCTATTTAAATAATATTTGAGATCGTTTTTGAACACGTTACACCGAAATTGCTTCAAGTTTAATAAATGTGTTATTCTGTGTTCATGAAAATGAAAAAAAAAACTTTCATGATATTACTATCGACATGAGCAAAAATCTAACAAGAATCCAGGATATAAGCTTATGTTTTTAAATTTAAAGAATTAGCTATATTTCTTGTAAATGAGTAAAATGAATGAGTTTTTTGAAGGCCCAATTGGATTATATTCATGGACATTTCACACAACGCCCTCTGGTGCCAAGCTAAGCTTATATTGCTTGTATTATGGGTACCAGAATACGGATAGAATGCATATACTACTTTTCTTTTGTAAATACATACTTATAATAGATAGAAACACCCAGACGCAGTACAAACATTTGTATGACAAGTAGAAAAATCACACAAATGATTGTCCCGAGCGGGAATTGAACCCGCGATGTCATGATTGGCAGTCCGTTACATAAACCACTCAACCACGAGGCTCGTCCACTAATAAATCTCTACATACAATTGTAAGAAAAAAAAGGACACATTTTTTACAGTGATAGACTGTCCCTTATGGCAGAATGTTCCACAAGCTAAGGGAAGGTCATTAACCTTTGTGAGAAGAGCCTATAAATGGTTAAAAGTAATACATTTTATCCCTCCCGTGATTTGCAATTAAGGTTTTTATATTGTTTAATTAAAGTATTTAAACTTACGTACTTAAAGGTAAGTATAACCTTTAAAGAACTAAATAAATAAATAATATTTCATTTATTTTTTAAATTATTTATTTATTTAAAAAGAACTAAATAATGTCTTAATTAATATGCAAATAATTGTCCAATAATTCATTCTTTATTATGATTAATTACCTGTAATGAAATTTTACTTTTCCTACTTTTTGATTTTTAGGGTTCCGTACCCAAAGGGTAAAAACGGGACCCTATTACTGAGACTTCGCTGTCCGTCCGTCCGTCCGTCCGTCTGTCACCAGGCTGTATCTCAAGAACGGTGATAGCTAGACAGTTGAAATTTTCACAGATGATGTATTTCTATTGCCGCTATAACAACAAATACTAAAAATAAAATAAAATAAATTTTTAAGGGGGGCTCCCATACAACAAACATGATTTTTTTAGCGTTTCTTGCTCAATACTAATAACGTTGCCTTATGTTGCATAGATAATGGTACGGAACCCTTCGTGCACACTTGACCAATTTTTTAAAGTTGAGGTTATTCAAGTCCAAAAATAACAGACTTTATTTATGCATAGAAATTCAATATTTTAAACTGTTGAGAGTGAAATTCGAACCTGATATATGTAGAGGAAATATAGGTAGAGACCGCCACAGCAATGACACATATTACAGAGGCAGCTTAAAAAAATCGTACAAGTTATTATGCCAGATTTAAAGTCAATTAAAACTTATAGAGAATGCCAGTATTCAGCGGTTGCAATAAATAATTTAGTGCTATTTTAAAATATAATACGATTTCTTACCAAAATATTCTTTATAATACTTACACATATCATGCACTCATTCGTAAAACAGCTCGCAGGCAAAATATTATGGGTAGTCTGTTATAAAGGAAATTTATTTATCGAAGCATAAATTTTTCCGTTCGGACGCATTCGATCTACTGGTTATTATAATTGAGAAGCGGAGTATTCATCATTTACTGTAGGGGTTCGCTCAAATAGAACTTCGTAGAAATTTCCAATCTAAAATACCCGAAAAATTGGGTAATATAGATAAAATTTTCCATAAATCTGCCTCAGAAGCGCTTTAAGAAATATGTTGTGCGAAGTTAACACAAAATTATGGCTTTACATGCTAGGTTTATCATGAAGAGGGCGTCTTTGTACAGCGACTAAACATAACCGACCTTATTTTTAAGAAATATTAACATAAAATTTTTACGTTTAAGCAAGTGTAAGATATTAATCTGGTAATAGTTCTAAAATCACTAAAGTTAAGAAAATAAATGCATAGGAATAGGTATTTTTTATTCTTAACTTTTTCTTAAGAGGATACCAAAATAGCTTCGTGCATTTTTCTATGTACGAAGTTTTCATTGTTTCTTTAGATCGAATGGCTAGAGCTCCAATTTTTAAGTATATGTTTTTTCAATATATGATCTAGGATCGCATCAACTCAGAAACGCGATTGAAAAAAGTTTTCTCGATAGAAAATCTTAGCCAAACAACCTCTCTCATTTTTTATTTTTTTCATTTGTCGGTCTATTATTATCGCGTATTAACTAATGAAATAACTTTAAAAACATAAGTAACTATTTTATATATAGAAACACGTAAATCAGAATTAAAATATATTTAGTAGATTTTGAGTAAACAAAAAAAATATCCCTAATTCTTCATTTTCTGTGCCTACTGGCTGTGTTAATATGTACGTGTCGGCGATGATATACGATAATATTGATGTAGGCCCTTAATTCGCATCACTTTGCTTCTCATCTTTATCTATAATTCTCGTAGACACTAACAGCGATAATAATAGCTATTATATCTAATTAGTGATAAAATATAATCACTATCATAACTTCACGCCTTTTTCTTATAGGGGTAGCTAGAGACTATAAACATATATTTATCACTAATTAGCTATATTATATATAAGATAGATAGATTGGTCCGTTACCTTGAGGAGATTGCTCTCTATTTACACATTACAAACTTTACATCTTTATTAACAGATTATAGATGTATAGTTTTAAACCCTTTTATTATGAATATTAGCTACTAGAGAATGGAAACTCACGTCCTTACTGCCGCGGTTGGAATCACTAAAGAGTAGCTAGTTATAACACTCCTGTCAATATTCATATTATTCTATTGTGTATACCAATATATATATATACACTGGTACCGATTCTACGTGCACAACTAAACTTAACTAAACAAAATGAAAATCGTTAGTGTCAATAACATAATTAGCCAATATTAACTGAGCTTTTAAGCTATTGCATAGCTTCTATCGCGGGCCTTGAGTGTGGAGACTAAATCCACAAAATTCGAAATTTAAATTCCGTATGTAACGATAAAACCGTACATTATCGGCGTTACTGCGCATACGTAATCCCCTCTTCGCCCCGCAATTTATTTCATACTGTTGATACCAAGGGTAAACGCCTTCCTCAAATTAAACAACGTATTAAAATAGGGATTTTGAATCGACAACATACTCGTATATCCTAAATGTTCAGATAACAGCGTATTTTAGATTTTAATAATGTAAAAATAATGTCAAAACTAAAATTTTATACCAACAGATTGACATTTGACATTTAATTTAAAACAGATTGCTAAATGCTTGTATGCTAATAATTGATTGAAAAATGCTATGCAATAGCTTTACCGCGGCAGTCCCCGTGTCACACATGTTTTTTTAATAGAAAATCTGTATATTATAGACTAACGATTTTAATTAATACAAATGTAATGAAAAAACCAATTAATCAAAATACGCCGTTTTCATTTTTAGTTTAGTTAAAGTTAAGTTGTGCACATAGAATTAGTACCATTAAAACAATCTATATAAAATCATGTATAAAAATCTTTCAAACATGTAGCCTTAAAAAGTTACACACCAATTTAAGTACCAAGTAACATACAAAAATGTCGTTATTTAATTTCAATGATAAAAACATTATTTAACCACTGTAATTAAAAACTAGACTGAAATTTTCAGTCAAGTAATTCGTATTTAAATGAGGGTAAACGAAATTGTACATAATTAGCGAGGCAAATGAAGTAGCGTAGGCTGGAAATGCTAATAAGTATTGAACTAGTGCGTACAAAGCAAATATATGTTCTGTACGCACTATCCGATCTTGTCTGTGTTTAGACAAGGAGCAAGGTTACTTATTTATTAGTTAATTGTATAGTTTCCTAATACATCTGTGAGGTTGTGTGATAGACTTTCATGCCATGATTTCATTACCACACATAATGCGTATCACAGGCAGTATATTTTATAACGGTCTGCCGATCATGGGGTCTCGGGTTCGATTCCTGGTCAGGACAATCATTTGTGTGATCTTTTTAATTGTCATACAAATGTTTGTACTGCGTCTGGGTGTTTACTATGTATTATAAGTATGTATTTACAAAAGAAAAGTAGTTTATGTATTCTATCCGTATTCTGGTATCCATAACACAAGCATATTAAGCTTAGCTTGGGACCAGAGGACGTTGTGTGAAATGTCCATGAATATTTATTATTTATATTTATTTATTTATTATTAAAAAGGTCAGCAGAGAGATATTAAAAGGGTATTATTTCGTTTAATGAGTTTCTTAAACTAAGCAATACCCTATGCCAACGAGCATAGTCAACAAAGTATCGTAGACCAAATACCCATCTGAAGTGGACGGGTCTCATGCTCAGCAGTGAGACATAATTAAGCTGAAAGAAGGCATAGATAAAGTCGTAGAAGCATGTACCAATTTATCAATTTGACAAAAGAAATAAAAGGCTTATGATTATTACGTACCTATGCTTGTGTGTATGCTACAAATTTGAATTGCGGTAAATTTTTTCTTGTCATTGTTCTCAAGAAAGTGTAATATCAAAATCAAATAAAAACAATGGTTATAGTTAAAGCTTAAAATTAATGCTACTAAAATATTCATAAAGAAAGTAATGCGAATATGATGGCATGAACAAGCGCTGGCCGGAAATTAAAAACGTTTCTATTGGTGCACTCACCGGGGATTATTATTTACTAATTCAGTGTACAGAGGAATGTAATTCAGGTCACAATTACAAACTTAATTTAACTAAGAAATGATTTTGATATCATTTCTAGTACCTAGTTACTTTTGACGTTTGCGTTTGTAACATAAAATTGAAAATCTTTCTTTTCTTTCTTGCTTTTTTTTCTATAAAATTGTTAGTTAAAAATATTATAATTAGCTCACATATTTTAAACAAGTTAAAAAATATTCATATCTTCGATTAGACGCCCGCATTTGTAAAACAATTGATCGTTATTTTCAAACGCAAGTTAAATTTTGTAAATGAACAATCAGTGATAACAGAAGACAGAGTGAAGCGAGCAAAAGTTAATTAATGTCTCTCTAAAGTTAAATATCAGTATTAAAATCGATCTGTTGTGAGAACAAAGTTTTGAATTGTAAATTCTATAACATTTTTATATCATGGTTCATGATTATCCTCACAGGTCTTGTTGCGTACCTGTAGTTTTTTTTTAGTAAATATTTACACATTGACATTTCACACAACGTCCTCTGGTCCCAAGCTAAGCTTATTATGCTTCTGTTATGGTTACCAGAATACGGATAGAATACATATTACTACTTTTTTCTTTTGTAAATACTTACTTATTATACATAGTAAATACCCAGACGCAGTACAAACATTTGTATGACATTTATAAACACACAAATGAATGTCCAAGGCGGGAATCGAACCAGCGACCTCGTGAACGGCAGTCCGTTATATGAACCACTAGACCACGAAGCCCGCCAACGTAGTGTAACCGACTTAGGACTCACAAGGTCACGTTTTCGATTCCGGCATCAAATAAATCAAAAATAAACAGTGATGTACTATTTCTGAATATTTTCTATGTTTGTACTGCGTATGGGTGTATCGATATATTATAAGTATTTAGAAAACTAGTATACGTAGTATATCTGTATTCCGGTACCCATAACAGAAGCAAATGTGGATAGCTTGGGACCAGAGGACGTTGTATGAGATGTCCATGAATGTAATGAATGTAATGTAACTTTGGGTTTACGTAGAAATAAATTACGTATGCTAGGTACGTGCTTTAAAAAAATTTGTTATTAAAATTAGTAAAATTAAATTATTAAGCTTGTGTCCATATATGTTTGGGACTTTAAATGAGAACTGCCCATAAATATTTATAATTCTGAAAGAATTTTTAAATTTTCGTTGCATAATGTTTAAACGAAATTCGATCAAAGGGGTTTAGCGTCTATGCAAACATTTTCATAATATTCTATCTGAAGTTTTAATACGATAGGAAACTGAAAGTTCATCGCTTCAACTTAATAGAGCCTTTTCTATAACCGATTCAAACTTTTTCTCGGGAAATAAGTATTGCCCTAAGGTTTTTGTCCTCTGACCTATTATTAATATTTATCGTCTCTTCTTTCTTTTAAGCGCGTTATGGACCTACAGTTGGACACGTGTCTCCTACATTTCGTGGCGGCATCTACTATTTTGTCTCTCTGACCAGGCTGTTACGTAGTTAATATTAAAATTACTAACCCTCTATTTTTAATAAATAATAATACTATTGTAGTGATATTAAATAACAGACTTTTAGAAGTAGAAGCTAATTTTGTCTAAAACAACATAAAATAAGCTCGAATTTCCTAAACTGTCTATAAATTAATGGTCTGGTGGTTTGTGTAACCGACTGCCGTTTACGAGATTGCTGGTTTGATCCACACACAGTACAATCATTTGTGTTATATTTATTTAGATTTTGACGCATCATAATTGCCCTCATTTACGTACTATTTGTGACATTTCAGGAAAGAATTTCATCCCTCAAACTACTGCGGCTTACTCTCATAGCAATAACGCTAAGTAGATAATTTCAAAGTCCACGTATGAAGAACACGTTCACGATATATGTAAATGTGGCAAGCGTGACGCATTATTTAACAGTTTTTAGTAGCACGTCTACGAGGCGTAGCACTCGTAGCATGTGTCTACGAACACAGAAGTTAATAAAGTTAAAAAATATTATTATCTTACACTATTCGTAGTAAATATTAAGGAGCAGTTTGCGTCCATTTATCCATTAGCCTTTCTCCATCCAATCCACCCTCAGAATGCCACAATACGCATTCTTGTGCCGCTTGCACCCAATAGCTCCCTACCTTGTAGTGGGCCGCCCAACGCTGTGGCAGCTTGTGTAATTAGTATTAAATACACGATAAACTCCAGCAAGGTGAATCTATTCTTGAGAAATAGGTCAACTGACGAATTGATAATTCGACTGGCTGCTGTTCCGTAAACAAGGTAGAATGTTTAAAATTCATCATTGAAAATTGGAATCTATAGCCAATGGGCAATACCAGTCATGTGATATTATTAAAATAATTTGCCATCTTCTTCTTACGTATAAGAAACAGTGGTTTATCATTAGTATTGCTAAAACCTGAAAACGGTCAAGGCTGAACAGGGATAAAATAAAATATTGCACAATTTCATGAAAATATAATTCTCTACTACAATCAGCAAGTGCACTGGTTAGCACAGTTAGTGTTCTATAAAAGCTATTGACATAGCAATAGTTAGCTAAATACAGAATTTATCCGATGTATTAATTTACAAAATAAATAAAGCTCTAGTTCTGATTGACATAGGTGTCGATTCTGTGTCCAAGAACGTAACTAAACTTAACTAAAAATTGATTTATTCCTGTCAAATCTCACTTTCTTATTCTGAAAGTCACAACTTCACTTAAATTAAGTTTGACAGGACCAAAATTAGTCAATCTATACAATTTAGTGATAATGCTATTCTGGTGTACATCATAAATGTCAAAAATTCACTTAATTTAGTGAGTTCTCGACTTATTTAGTCGGGATATGAGTAGGTGCCGACTTAAATTCACTAAATTTTATCATGGCTTTTTGAACATTAAAAATTGATTTTCTGATTAAATATTGAATAATAAATGTTTGTTAGCAAATAAAAAATATTTATAAATTAAAATTATACTTGATAAATTAAATATTGGCGCCAAAATTGAGGTTAAACAGACGAATCACAGTCAAGTGCGGAGATTCGTAGAACTAATTATTTAGGTATTTCTTTGTTTACTTAATTTTTGTCGAAATAGTTTTGTAATTTACATACATAATATAATACGTATTTTTACTCAGCCATAGAATTCTAAGACATCATATATTATGTAAGTATACAAGTTATCGTAAAAATATTATAAACATATATAATTTAATACAAAGTGAACGATTTTGAGGTTAATGGCGTCTAATGATAAATATAACTTTTTTCCAGGTCATGCAGGGGAAAATAAATATCCAGTTGGTGGCCTAATGGAAAATTGTGGTCCAGTACCTATAAATGCTGTTGCTACCAATTATATTAAGTGAACTACAGGAAAAATCTAGAAATCTTTGGAACCATAGTTTGGAACATTGAAACTAGTGATAAAAAATGTGTATTTGTGTGTGTCTGCCTAAAGTTATGTAAATATCATTAAATAGTAGAAATAATAATTGTAGCCAGTCTTAAAACTATACCTACCAAATGGTGCTACTTGATCTGTGATACTTAATAAGGTTTCTAACAGTTTGTCTCTAGAACAGTGAGCTATATTTTTTATCAGTAGGTTTCTAAATTTATTATTAAACATAACTAATGAAGAAATGAATAGAATCAGCCAAGCCAAGCCAGAGAGTTCAGTGGACCAACATTTATTTATATGTACTCGGAAAACATTCAGATTTATTTAGTAAAACATGTATTTAAACAAATATTGCATTTTTATTTGTATAATAAGTAAGTATTAAGCCTCTTACTATATCAAAAAGTAATGTGTTATGCATATATGTAATTTATTGGAATTCTTAACATTCTAATAATCCATATAGATTGTTTGTAAGAATTCATAGATACATAAATACTGTTTTGTAGCTTATAGCTAGATCAGAATACATAACACATAGGCTATATTATAGTAACCACTAGCAGGCTTAGCTAAGTTAGAAATAAAGTATATAATTTATTGGAATTCTTAACATTCTATTAATCTAAATATGTTTGTAAGAATTCATGGATATATGTTGCCCTTAAGAAAAGACTATGATGAATTAATTACTGTTGTGTAGCTTATAGATCAGAATACTTAACATATACAACTACATACTGAACTTAACACACTTTTATAAGTTATAAATAAAAGTAGAAATAAATTATTAGGTTCATTTAATATCTCTTGCATAATTATACACCACATGATATCACAAATTTTTATAAATACAGATTTTCATGTTTCCATAAATACACTTTTTGGCTTTTGTCATTGTTATCTTGATAATTATGAGTTTCCGTCATCAGTTTATGGTAGATGAGAAGTAAATATTTGCTTATAAGCATATTTTTCCTTAGTTGCTGTAATTATTTACACTAAACACCTATTAAAATAAATAATTAACGAATTTAATTGTTTGTTTTTTGTATAAAGTAATCAAGGAAAGTAATATAGGCATACCACAGAGTAAAAGTAGTGCTAATCACTCCACAGATAACCTAAAAGATTTGATGCTCACTATGCTCATATCTAAGATGAGAAATACACTGAAATAAGGCCGCCAACTAATTAAATTATTAATAAATGTTCATAACAATGATGCAGAAATAGTTGTAAATATTTATAAATACCTATATTGCTCAAATAACGTTTGAAAAGGAATTTTATATTAGTTATTTTTTTATTCATTCATTCATTCGTTCACTATAAAAGGCATTTTTGTCTGTTAGTGGGCAGCTTTAAATGATTATGTCAAAATCAAATAAGTGCTGTCAACTAAAATTATAAGTTTAATTTCTGTTTGAAACAGAATAGGTTTATCACTAAAACCAAACTAAAAATAGTTAATTTATGGTTAAGTTTAGTCAAGTTGGACTTGCACTGGAATCGACACCATTGTTAATTGAAGAACAATACTTAAACTAGAGTACACCACAGATTAATATAATTTTGTACTCACAGACTAAAATAACAATATTTTGTACAAAATAAATCATTCATTCATTCATTCAATATTAAATCCAGGTGGTATGAACTTATTAGAAAATAGTAATAGAGAAATTAAGACGGCATTGCCAAAACTACAGTACGAATTGTTTAATTAACAAGCTCGAAACAAAACAATCTAATAAGCAAAGTTGAATGCAAAGTTGTACGTCTGATACGTATGCTATGCCATATGTAGGGATTAAAACATAAGCGGCAGCGAGTTTTACGTTAAAAATATTTTTTAAATAAATTCTTAGTTAATTAGATACATGACCAATTTGAACCGACTAACCAAAACAATAAATAAAGAGAAATGAAAATTCAATATTTTGATCGAAATAGATGCGACCCGGCACATAACAGATGTATTTAGATAACATCATATTAATACAAAACACAGATAACCAGTTAGTTCTTAATGAAAAATATACAGATTTGTATATATTTTAACTTCGTACGCGTAGAGTTTTAAATAAACACCAAACCTAAAAATATACAAAAAGACCTCTTGAATCAGACTATCGATTAAATAAAACCGCATCAAAATCTGTTGTGTAGTTTTGAAGATATAAGCTCATATAGGGACATTTAAAAAATAACGACTTTCTTTCATAATAAGTAAAGATCTTATAATAAAAAGGAATAAAACTAGAAAACAGATTGATGGGCCGGTATTGAACTTATCATTTATAAGTATTGTTTTAAGGCACTCTGAAAGATTTCATTTTCATGTCGCTTCTGCTTTTAAATAGCGTCATCTGTATACCGTAAACCGATTTCTGTAGCTCCTGTACGGCGGTATAAAACTTAGTTAGTAGTTGTTTGATGTGAGGTGTGCACCGGCTATCACGTAATATATGTTCATTCAATAAACATGGTTCGGTTGCCTTTCGTGTGATAACAAATTAACAAATATCAAATACTCTCTAAACTCACTACACTATTGCCTGCAACCTCATATGCGTAGAAAATAGAAAACCTTAACAAATTTACAAAAAACCCTTGAATATCTATTTAAATATAAGTCACCGATCGCATCAAAATCCGTTGCGTAATTTTAAAGATTTAAGCTTACATATGATCCCACGACCTCGGAATACAACGGAACGGTATCACGAGGGGTTTCAAGAGGGTTCAAGTCCGGTTCATGGTGATAATTTTTTCCACTATAATTTACTAAAGTAATTTATTAATTTTGCAATTGACATGCTATGCTTTTATATATATACTATAATTTAGTTTATTAAGTAAAAACCATAACAAGTTAATTGCAAAAATTAATAAAATAATGTAGATGTTGTTATCAAAATAATATGTCTTGAAGACATAGAATGAGATAGAGCTGCACATAGTATAAATATAACATCCTTCTACTGAGAGACATGTCTGCTTCGTAACATGGCTATATTCACAATAAGCCAAAGTTTGAATAGATGACATTGCGATCGTAAATCCTTCTTCCAACATTCCGGGGCGCAATCTTTTACGAAACGTTCAATTTATGATATCAATTTACTTGTAACTATTTAGCAGTGCGCATTTTAACTTGTAGTTGCATATTGTGAGACGTATCGAGAGTCATCATCGCCAGCTGTTGCACATCGGCAACCAGCAATAGCTCAGTTGGCAGAGCGACAGAACGGTATTCCGAGGTCGTGGATTCAAGTCCCGCTTGCGGTAATCACTTTTTCCACTACGATTTAATTTATTAAATAAAAGCATAGCAAGTCATTTGTAAAATTAATAAATTACTCCAGTTTAAGTTACTCCAGTAGATTAATTAGATTTCAAATAATTTCATGAAATTGTAATAAGCTCTCGTTCTTCAGTCAGGAAACCATCATATCATGTGTGCTACTTTTCAATTCACACAGCGTTCATCACAGCACTTGCCAGTTTGTAAACGAAGCACGTAATGTCACCGATACAGAGCATATGTTGCACGCAGTATCGGTATTATTCTGTTGTATATTTGAATTTAGAAATGTCAATAAATATATGGAGCGATAAAATTATCTCTGCAGCTTAATAACCTCCCACTGTTAGGCACAAACCTCCTCCAAATAGCAATTAGAGCTATAGCTAACTGTGCCGCGCTGACCATGCGTGTTGGCACACGGTTCACTTTGGAGTTTTCCGTCTCTTACAGAGGGAGGATGTTGTCTGTGTAAAATATCCCATAGCTAGTTTTTACAGAAGGAAAAGAGGTCGTGACACTTGTATTCTTAATCCGTTACTACACAGATATATCTATACCAATACATATCTATAATAATACTATCATAAAGCGGAAGAGTTTGTTTGTATAAACGCGCTAGGCTCAGAAACTATTGGTCCGATTTGAAAAATTCTTTCAGTGTTGAATAGTACATTTATCGAGGAAGGCTATACAACATCACGCTGCAACTAATAAGAGCGAAGCAGTAGCGAAAAATGTTGCAAAAACGGGAAAGTTTTCTAAATTCCACGCGTACGGAGTCGCGGGCAACATCTATATACAAATAGTTAAGTAATATAAATTGCTATAGTAAAAGTTACGGTTTAGCAAAATAGCTTAAGCCTCAAAGCGTATTCTTCTTCTTCTTCTTCTTCTTCTTCTCCAGCCCATTTACGTCCCACTGTTGGGCACGGGCCTCCTCCACTTTGGGAGGGATTATGGTCTACTGTGCCGCGCTGACCAGGCGTGTTGGCACAGGGCTTATTTTCGAGTTTGCCGTCTCTCACAGAAGATGTTATCTGTGTAAAATATCCCTTAGCTGACTTTTACAGCACCCTTGGGAGGAGATGGGGTGGTGACACTTGCATTCTTAATCCGTCACCACACGAACATAAAGCGTAGGTATATCGAGAGTAATTAGGCGAAGTATTTCACATCAAAATTACCAAATTATAATTCAAATTACATCTTGTGTATAGAAATTCTGCGTTGATAAAATCAAATTCGGATTAGATCAATGAAATTGTGAAACATTAGTTGATAGAGCCGTTTAACGTGTTTCTTAATATTTAGTTACATAATTAACATGAGACAACTATAGTTTATTTCAATTATATTATAAGTATGTAGTTAAAAAATATATAATAATAATATGTAGTATATCAGTATTTTGATACCCATAACACAAGAAAAGCCGTATAGCTAAGCTAGGGACAAGCGAAGATGTTGTTTTAAATGTCCATAAATATTTATTAATAACTAGCTGTGCTCACGGGAATATTACATTATTTTGGGATAAACAGTAGCCTATATGTTATTCTGATGTATAAGCTACATTATTGTAAACTTTTATTAAAATCCTTCAAGTAGTTTTTGTGTAAAAGAGTAACAAACATCCAAACATAATTTCTACATTATTGTAAATTATTGCATTTATTGCAATTACTTAATTCAAGGTTTGATTCAAGAATTTTCTGATCTTGTTTTCACGAACTATCGCTCGGAGCTATATATAGCTTCGTATTCACGCCAGTATCGCTATAAGTGTTTCATGAGGTTTATTTATGGCAGGTTGTGTGCTTCACTTCAGATTTATAACTCGTGATAAGTACCAGATGGTACATATACATATTTTAGAAGTGTTTGTAACATTTTGTAAGTTTAGATAAGTATGAAATTGTTCTTTGTTAGTTGTATGACTTGTATGTTCTATGCATGAATAATCTATACTCAATATTATATAGCTGAAGAGTTTGAATAAATGAATAAACGAATGAATCCTTTATTTGCCGAAAATAGTTTGTTTGTTTGAACGCACAAATCTCAGGATGTTAGCCCACAACTTTGTACGCATACCATTTTTCACGAATGCTTCGCTCCTATTTGCTGCAGCGTGATGTTATATAGCATATAGCCGTTCTAGGTAAATGTACTATCCAACGATGAAAAAATTTTTCAAATCGGACCAGCCGTTCTTCAGGTTAGCGCGCTTAAACAAACAAACTCTTCAGTTTTATGATATTAGTATAGGCTAACCCAATTTTCGTTTATATTTTACTTGTTTAGATGTATGGTAAATTGTGTATAAAACAATAAATATTGATAACCATTTAACACAGTGTCATGTCTTTCAGTACTGAGGACATGTCTAATACATGTCATAACAACAAATAACTAGTGTGATAATTAGAATCTCTTCTTTCTTCTAATATATAAAATTCACGTGTCACAGTGCTAGTTACCGTACTCCTCCGAAACGGCTCGGCCGATTTTTATGAAGTTTTACATGCGTATTAAGTAGGTCTGAGAATCGGCCAACATCTATTTTTCATCCCCCTAAATGTTAAGAGTGGTCTAACACTGACATTTGTATGACAAAACAACGTTTGCCGAGTCAGCTAGTATTTCTATAAATATAAAAAATCCTTACTTATTATAAAACAAAGTCATCACTTTTGTTTGTATGTCCTTCTGTGAGCTTATATTATGTTCAAAACTACGCAACGGATTATGATGTGGTTTTCTTTAATAGAAAGAGTGTTTCAATGCGCACTATGTAGTTATTCTTCTCCAGCCTTCTAGGGAAGACAGGGGGTGGTGACACTTGTATTCTTAATCTATCAACACATGGAAAGTAATAGGAGTAATGTAGGCTTTTAATTCTGAACTTAAAGACTTACTTACTGAACAATGCATTATATTTTCTTAAAACGCGGCACATTTTAGTACTCAGTAACATAAGGACAATTCTTGTCTTATATTAAAAACCATAATTCAAAGACGTGACATATCCTTGGATAGGATGTCGTTTTATCTATATAATTGATCCAAGTTAGCATCAGGGTTCAGAAGAATAAACTTGACATTAAAAAAATATCAATCAAATCAGCCTACTGCAGTCCACTGCTGGACATAGGCCTCTCCCAATTCGCGCCACAGTACACGGTCCGCCGCCTTCCGCATCCAGTCCCATCCAGCGACCTTCTTCAGGTCATCAGTCCACCTAGCAGGGGGGCGTCCTACCTTACGCTTGCCGAGTCGCGGTCTCCACTCAAGAACCCGTCTGCTCCATCGGCCATCAGTTCTTCGACAGACATGGCCAGCCCACTGCCACTTTAGCGAGCTAGCCTTGCGAGCTATATCGACGTGTTGTGTGTTGACGGATAACCTCGTTCCGGATTTTATCTCTCAGAGATACCCCTAGCATAGCTCGCTCCATAGCTCGCTGAGCGACCTTCAGTCGGTGGACTAGCCCGACTAGACGTGGACACTTACGGCAGTAAGTGTCCACGTCTCGGCACCGTATGTCATGACCGGTAGAACGCACTGGGCATTAAAAATGAGTTTTGTGCAAAATGGAAACCCTAAAGATGTCCGTCTGTCTGTCTGTCTGTTCGTCTGTCTAACTTTTTTAATCAGCATACTGTAAGTTAGTGAAATGGTTTTAACTATAACTCTCTCTCTCCAGCCCATTTACGTCCCACTGTTGGGCACGGGCTTCCTCCACTTTGGTAGGGATTATGGTCTACTGTACCGCGCTGACCAGGCGTATTGAGCTGACTTTTACAGTACCCTTGGGAGGAGATGGGGTGGTGACAATTGTATTCTTAATCCGTCACCACACGGAAAACTTTAACTAAACGATGATTTAAATAAAACTACTTTTTACGGATTTAGACGCGTATATTTGTTTTAAATTTTGGCCCGACGTTTCGGAGACTTTGCAGTCACCATGGTCACGGGTGAGACTGAGCTGTAATGTGTCTTCTACGATCAGTTATTACAGGGTTTACCCACATTCGATTTTAATTTTACATTGACCATAAAGATAGACTTTTACTATAAACTATATCATATTACATTGTGCTCAGACTACATAATTTAAATTTAAAACAAATATACGCGTCTAAATCCGTAAAAAGTAGTTTTATTTAAACAGAGGAGTCGCGCAAGTGTTAGAAAATATTATACGATGATTATCAATCATCGTCATCATTAAAACATCACGCCTTTTTCCCAGGCCTTTTTAGGCAGAGAATATAGAGCGCCATCTGCTACGATCTAAACATACTTCCCTGGCTTCATCCACACTCATACATCTGGTCATACATGCCCGACGGTTGTAAGTGCTACGCACTTGCCCTCTTTTGGAGTATGCCGGCGATGAGATAGGAGTATATATTTCACGGGCGTCCTTTCCCAGCATTTCCACTTACCTCCGCCGTGTATATGCCTTTAGTTAAGCGTCTCTCATCCATCCTCTCCACTTGACCAAACCACCTAAGCATACTTTTCTCCTTTTTCTTTTTATGATTATCAATTAAGAGTAAAAATGGAAACTAGGGTTAATAATTTCCTTATACTGCTAGGTATCGATCGATTGCGGTTTTTAGCTCTTCACACGAAACAACTAAATTAAGGTGTAAGTATATTAACTACTTAACAACTAGAACCGCGCTGTGGCACTCTATAATTAAGTTTACACTTAACTAAGGTAACTCAGTAAAGTGCTAATAATGGGGAAGTGCTTGTGGGGCATCGCTTGATGAATACGTGTACTTTAACATGTACTATTAAAGGATTACATGTAATCGAGGGGATCGTTTGACGTATCTGAAGGTTAAGAGAGGACTACAGTCCTGATTTAGGTATTTGTCTTAGGTATTGCTATCCTTATTCCCGAGCACCGCGCTAAAAGGGACAAAATGCAGTTGAGGCTGATTTTACCTACAAATTCTTTGAAAAAAGGACGTTTCGTACTCCCCTTTTTTCAATATCTTAATGGCAAAACAACGTTTGCTGGGTCAGCTAGTAGATATATAAATTCGTTCCTCCTAAAGTAATAACCACGAAGAAAACAGTGGTCTACGATGGCCTTAATTTTGTATGGAGCATAGTTTGGTGTCGTGCCCTCTTAAGACTTTCATCGTAGGTTTGAGTCCTTTCATTCGACGTTTTGGTTTTGTTTTCATAGATAACCTACTTCCATTTTACCAGGGAAAATATTTTCTATGTGTAGGTAGTACATAATTTTCTATCGGTGAAGTTATTTTTATAAAGTCGCTCCATATAACGATTTTATTGTTCTTGCAACTCTTTTACAATTTTAGGTAGGTACCCATTAAAACCAACAAAACATTAAGTTCAAAGTTTTTGACTACAAGGCTTAGACGACACCAATAAATGGCCCTACAACTCTACTCTGTATTTTAACATAGTCAGTCTGCTAGAAAACATAATGTGTAGGTATAATACAAATGAATTTCCAGCTAACACATTCACATTTTTAAAAGATTCAGTATCATCCTATCTAAACTAATAATTTGCTACAAAATACTCAAAAGATAACCGGAGTTATCGAATCAGGGGGTCAAATCGCTCTTTCACTATCCCGTTTATTTTCTTTTTGTGAATAGGAAGCAAAGGAAAAATGTAGACCAATTAACTTGAGTATCCTACCACTATAGGAGTAGAATAATTGTATTTATTTGGGATCAAAGGAGCTTCGTGTTCACACAAACCACATCAAGATAACTGGTTGATGAATTAATGAGGTGTCTGTTTTTCTTACGAGATTAATTTTATTAAAGCAAATGATTTGTTTTTCTCATTGTGTGTTACCTCATCGTATTGTTGTTTATATGACAGGTGCTAAATCTCATGCTTTAGTTAAACAAATATAAAGTATCTTTACTTATTATAAACAAAGTAGTTATTTTTATGTATGTCCTTAAGTGAGCTTATATTTTTTAAACTACGCACTGTAGTAGAGCGTAAATTAATTCTTTTTTTTTCTTCTTCTTTTAGTTCATGGCTTTTATACCACACAATTTCGCCAACGTAAATTAATTCTCCCAAATCTATACTTATAATAAATCTCTAGAGAGGTCAATTCTGTACATGAAATATATTTTTTAAAATAACTATCAGGGGGTGATTTGTGATCGATACTGATGCCAAAAATACAATCAGTAAAATTTTTGTCTGTCTGTCTGTCTGTCCGTCTGTATGTTCCTTATAGAAACAAAAACTACTCGACGGATTTTAACGAAACTTGGTACTATTATTCTTCATACTCCTGGGCAGGTTATAGTATACTTTCATACAATCAATAGGAGCAGAGTAGTGAAGGGAAATGTTGGAAAAACGGGAAAAGGTGCTCCATTTTTTAAGCTTCCGTCGCGTGTGCAGCCTTAATGGTTAAAGTTACATAGAAATCATGTATGACGGAAATATTCTACATAAAATTGTCTAAAAAATATCCCGGAACAGCACATATCTATATTTTATGGTTGACTCACAATAACACGTGTAACTCCTGATAGCTTAGCAGTTCGTTCATTCTGATTATATTTGTTTACTCTTACGTTTATAATACTCTCACTCAAGCAGTAGTTAAAAATGTTGCAAAAGCGGGGAAAATTTCCTAAATTCTACGCGGACGGAGTCGAGGGCAACAGCTAGTATGAAATAAAAACGCCAGGCCAGCAAAGATAGTTTTAATCAACTGTGAATCAAAGTTGTCTATAGTTTAAATTATAACTATATAGTTAGTGTGAGTAAAGCCAAGGAAGTATATTTAGATCGTAGCAGATGACGCTATAGTCTCTGCCTGCCCTCTAAGGAAAAAGGCGTGATATTATAATGATGTATTAGCGTTTATTCTAAGCAATGATGAAAACCAAACAATAGCAGATTGTACTCTCTAAAATATATCTAAACATTTGCGAAAATCAAAATATCGCTATCAATGTATTTTTAGATGTAACTTTGGATATTTGCACAACAATGATACAGCTGGTGACAGCACACATATTGATGTTTTCTGTAACCTTCTTGTTTATTTTGTCAATCGACAGCCCTGCACTCACATGTAGCTAAGGTTGGCACACGCTATGAATTTGTTAAATAAATAAAAATTGGTCAAGTGCGAGTCGGACTCGCGCACGAAGGGTTCCGTACCATTATCTATGCAACATAAGGCAACGTTATTAGTATCGAGCAAGAAACGGTAAAAAAATCATCTTTGTTGTATGGGAGCCCCCCTTAAATATTTATTTTATTTTATTTTTAGTATTTGTTGTTATAGCGGCAATAGAAATACATCATCTGTGAAAATTTCAACTGTCTAGCTATTACCGTTCTTGAGATACAGCCTGGTGACAGACGGACGGACGGACGGACGGACGGACGGACAGCGAGGTCTCAGTAATAGGGTCCCGTTTTTACCCTTTGGGTACGGAACCCTAAAAAACAGACCATTGTTTAAGAAGAAAAAACATTGGCATATATGGTGCTTACGTAAGCTTATAGAGTGTATAATTATTAATAAACTAGCTGTGCCCACGACTCCGTCCGCGTGCATCGATTATTTTCGATCGACCTAATAAATTTTTTGATTCTTTTTTTAGCGGCTAGATGGCGTTGCAAGGAACCAAGAAGACCGATTGCGATGAAACAAAGTCAAAGTCAAAGTCAAAGTATTTTTTATTGTGGACAAATAGGTACATAAGATGTTGAGATCCGTAGAAATTAAAACAGGTTTCACTATGTCCTGCCATTTAGGCGTACAACATTGGTAGATAATATAAACATTTAATATTAGGCATGCAGTTTTCATTTTGTTACAAAAAAAAATATGTCAAGTAATAATAATATTAGAAAACAATGTCGAAATTAGCACATCTGAAGATATCATTGCAAATAGTATGTCATTTAAAGACTAAGTAATACCTTGAGTTATGTACAATTTCTACATATAACATTTATATTTATAAATATTGTGTATTTTACGTGATGCGTGTGTTACAATATTAGTGTAAATTAAATAAGTATTATTTAATTTAGTGTTACAATATTAGTGTAAATTAAATAAGTATTATTTAATTTAGGGATATAATTTTGTAAAATAATCGTACTATTGATGACAAATCATAAAAACAAACTAAAATAGGAACATCAACGTAATTTTCTAATATGTGGGGGTAGTCTTGCTTTGCAACTCAAGCGGGGATTACATTATAAAAACAAGCCGCTAACGTTGAAGAGGGGCAGTCTGCAGTCTGTCGTGCTGTCCGATAGGTCACACGTTACTCTCTCTACAAAGTATTTATATTAGTACTATTGTTAGTAAGTGGTGTTAATTATAGTTAATCATGGAGTGTTTTGTGATTGTGTCAATATTACATTATTGTTGGATAATTCCGGTAAGTACATGACGTGTAAGACTTTATATTATTTTAAGTGACTCTTCAGTAATATTACAATACTAGTGACACTGTGTACTTGCTGGGACATTATGGCGATTATAATAATGATATTGTATCGTATCGTATTTATATAAAACAGTAAGGCAATTGGGTTTCTTGTTGGTTCTTCCCAATTGATGAACATTTCCGAACCAACGGTAGTATAAAAGATTACACAATGGTAAATGAATCTATGATGTGTTTTATTTGTATAACCAAGAGTTATATTACATATTACAACCTCTGACGTGGATATACCTAGACAACAGTACATTTAATAGCCTATAACTAGCGATATTCATCCTGACTTATATAGAATACGACATAATATAACCCTAATAACTATAGTCTCATAACATCAGAAGTGGGATATGAACCTGATCTGAACGTAGCGCCTTGTTAACACAATTTTTTGCAAGTTTTCAGTGACATAAAGAAGATTACACAACTACAAGGTGATAATCACAAGAAACAGGAAAACTATAAAGGTACCAAGTAACTACAGCCTAGTGGATTTTAAACTTAACTTCATCAGGATAACAAGAGCAGCAAAAGGAGGTCAAGGTATGAGAAGCTCTGTACCATCATGCTGCAAGATATGAGAAAGAAATCAGTATAAACAGGATGACCAAACGGCTAAAAGGATAGATTTTGGCATGTGATAATTCTTATAATTGATTTTGTAATTTCAATGTGCCTAAATTGAATTGCAAATACAAATGTGGAACACAATGTTAAGTATTTAAAAACAATCTAATAGTTACAATATTACCACAAAACTAAAAAAGTCAGGCTATTGTATATCTGTGTAGTAGTTCAAAGTGAATCTTCAGTTATTCAACGTTAAGGAACATAGTAAGTAGATAATATTATTAATTGTACTATTCCATAGTGAGAGGATTACAAAATTTAAGATTTTAAAAACTACTTGATACAATAAATATCTTTGGGACTTGTTTAATGAGTTTCTAAAATGTAAAAATGTTTAAAGTATATTTAAGAAGAAATCAATTTGATTAAAATGATGTAACTGTATTTCACAGTATCTTGTAATGTTGGTACAAAACGATAAGTAACTATTATGTAGAAAACTCTCCTCCATAAACTGTCATTATGGACTTCAGGAGATATCTTGTCACATTCGCTTTTATAGTGTATTATGATGTGAGTCATGAGTGGACAAACTTCGTATATCCAAGTGACTTAATCAATGGGTCTTAATACATATAAAAAAAGCAAACGGCTGGAACGTTTAGTAATACACTGGTATTTATTTTAAAAGGATTATCATCTACGACAGTCGGATTTTTAGAAGTTTACATTTTATAGTTGTTCCCATTTGAAACATAGATAGACCTAGGAATACAACCCACACGAGGTGTGGCACCAAGATTTTAGTGTCACTGTGTGAATTTGTTATAGGAATGTTTTATTTCTATTCGTTTTAGATCCTGGTAGACGGTACGAGACAGCGTTGTTCCATTAATTTGAACAGTTTATCTATATATTTATATTTATATATATTTTATAACCCATCCCAACCCATTTTACATCCTAATACAATAATGTCGCTACTACATATATTTATTTACTTTTATTTTGTGCAGTACAACTAGTAATAAAAAATAATAGGTGATAAATATTCGTGGTCATTTCACACGACGTCGTCTGGTCCCAAGGTAGGCTTATAGTGCTTGTGTTATGGGTACCAGAATACGGATGGAATACATATGATGCTTTTCTTTTGTAAATATAGCACAAATGATAGTCCCGTAGTAGAGCACTAGTATAAGTGTGATATTAGGATATTGGTTTGATATTTCTGTATAGACGTTAGTCAGAACCACCGATTATTAAAAATAGGTTCCGTAAAGATACTATATTACTGATGGTAGTCGGGTGTCACTGATGATTTATGAATTAAATTGTGATCAACTAATGTTGCTTTGTCCGGTCATTCAAGTTATTGTTCTACAGACATAAACTTATATGATTTATTTTGATAAGTCTAGGTATATACTGCTGCAGACACTAGTAAATAATACTTTTCCAATAAAGTTCATGATAAAAACAGTTCAAGGAAGGAGTTGTACGTGTACTGTATTTTTGGGCTTAATATTTATGAACATTCATTTATTATTTTGTAGTGGTAGTTTTTGCTAGGTTTACAGAGGTGTAACAATGTCATGAACATGAATGGGATTAAATCAACAGTTTAGGCTCAGGCCTTCTTCTTTTTCAGTTCATATAATTTTTATTATCTAATCAGTGTAGTTATCGGATTATCATACTATAAAAATACAATAGGTGGAGATCTAAGTACTAAAGAAAACTGTGCCTTTTTGTCTGCTACATGGTTGTAGTAAAAAAAAAAAATAAAAAAAAAAAATCCTTTGGGTTATTACTTTGGTCTTTTTGCTATGATAGTCATAAAAGAAATAAAATACAATACGTTACGATAATGTTTGTTGCAAACATTACTAAATATTCTTAGGAGTCTATAAAAATTATAACAATTGTGTACGTTTTGGTGTACTGTACTGTGGTTATTCATCATCGTCATACTTTATCAGTGGATAAAGGATGTTACGGGATACTGTAATAATTTAATGTTATTCATAACATGAATTGTGGACCTTAATGGTTATTGGTGGCATCATCATGATTATCTGAAACATGGGTACCTATAGACATATTACATTCACTGTAAGAAGCGTTTTAACAAAGTTATTATAGCGTTATAACAGTTTTTAAATTATAACTACTGACAGACATTATTACTATTGAAGCTATTTTTGATCACTAGTACTTTTTAATACCGATATATAATAACATCATGACTGTTTTGATATGACTGTTAGGAATATTATGACGGCCGTGGATATCATAACGATGATTAAGGCTTTGTCTTTACTGTGTCCGGCTGACACTGACGCGGGTGTTTGAGCAACTCTGACAGCGGGTGTCTAGCCGCATACAGTGAGACTTTACCATTGTGTATCTTACGATGATGATGATTATATGATGATGATTTGTCTTTACTACTATAAGTATTATAATGATAATTATCTATATTTTTGTCTTTACTGTATCCGGCTGTCACTAATGCGAGTGTTTGAGTAACTCTGACAGCGGGTGTCTAGCCGCATACAGTGAGACTTTATTATAAGACTAATGTAAGATTTATGATTAGTATTATGATGAATACTATAATGATTACTATATTTGTGACTGTGATGATAACAAAAACATGTTCGTTGTTACAATTGGGATTGTTCATAATTCTTGTAATCCAGTTTTTATGTTTCTTTTTAAATGAAAATGAAGACTATTTTAAGTATCTCCAACGGTCGACACTTCTAAGTAAAGTTAAAAAGTTTCATATTATGATGAAGGTTAACATAACTCTCAATGGAAAATGCCTTCAAATTCTACAGTACTTTTAGGTAATGATAAGTAAAAAGTTTTTTGGGGACTGATGAACAATGCCAATTGAAAATTAAAAGGATGTATTATTTATCGATAAAAATTACTCGGTTACGAAGTGTATTCATGACTAGGATCTATAATGAACTTAAAACTTTACTTTTATGGTTAACTAATGATGACTTTGATATAGTTTGTAGGTATAACTATGATCATTTATTGGAAGTTAGTGAGAATTATTACAATTATTGTTGTACTAAGTTAGTGTGACCCGACACGTCCGATATGGTTTTTCAATGGCTAAATAGGTCCAATATAACTTATAAATGTGCAAATTTATCCCTGTTTCAGGATTAATACTAAAAGTACATTGCCTACAACCAAACATACGTAGAACATATCTAGAAAACGGTTTTGGCAATCAAGTCACTCTTTGTATTTATTAAACAGTTGTAAAAATTGTCTTGGTGGTATTAATAGTGAAGAATATTCATAATAATTCAAATTAAAAAAAAAAATACTTATTAATAATAACTATAGTGACTTATACTTTGGAACATAAAGTTATGTATGATATCTACAGTATCTTGATACATTTTAGCTCAATTGTACTAATTTGAAAAACTATTCGACACTGTCTAGCATCGCTCAAAATTTAATGATTTCAAAGATCCAAAAAGAAAATGTTATTGAAATATGATATGAATTTATGATATAATGAATATTTTTATGCCATTGTAATGATGGATACTTCGGGGACGAAGTATTTGTCAGTATGGCCGTGTTACAATATTAGTGTAAATTAAATAAGTATTATTTAATTTAGTGTTACAATATTAGTGTAAATTAAATAAGTATTATTTAATTTAGGGATATAATTTTGTAAAATAATCGTACTATTGATGACAAATCATAAAAACAAACTAAAATAGGAACATCAACGTAATTTTCTAATATGTGGGGGTAGTCTTGCTTTGCAACTCAAGCGGGGATTACATTATAAAAACAAGCCGCTAACGTTGAAGAGGGGCAGTCTGCAGTCTGTCGTGCTGTCCGATAGGTCACACGTTACTCTCTCTACAAAGTATTTATATTAGTACTATTGTTAGTAAGTGGTGTTAATTATAGTTAATCATGGAGTGTTTTGTGATTGTGTCAATATTACATTATTGTTGGATAATTCCGGTAAGTACATGACGTGTAAGACTTTATATTATTTTAAGTGACTCTTCAGTAATATTACAATACTAGTGACACTGTGTACTTGCTGGGACATTATGGCGATTATAATAATGATATTGTATCGTATCGTATTTATATAAAACAGTAAGGCAATTGGGTTTCTTGTTGGTTCTTCCCAATTGATGAACATTTCCGAACCAACGGTAGTATAAAAGATTACACAATGGTAAATGAATCTATGATGTGTTTTATTTGTATAACCAAGAGTTATATTACATATTACAACCTCTGACGTGGATATACCTAGACAACAGTACATTTAATAGCCTATAACTAGCGATATTCATCCTGACTTATATAGAATACGACATAATATAACCCTAATAACTATAGTCTCATAACACGTGCACAGACAAACATCTAAACAGACAAACCAACAAAAATTTCAAAAATGCTAGAAATGGGTTCTGTTGGTTGTCCTTTAACGATCGGACTATTTTTTTGAAAATATATTCAATGTACAAAATTTTTTTTTCTACAGATTTTTTATATGTATAGATTAATAACTGGAGAAATAAAAACATTGCATAAAACTAGTTGTTTAAAAAAATGGTGTTGTACATGAAAATTCATAATCTATCATTGTCAATTTTGCGGGCCTCATTGTCTAGTGGTTCAGGTATCTGACTGCCATTCACGAGGTCGCTGGTTCGATTTCCGCATGGGACAATCATTTGTGTGATATTTATAATTGTCATACAAATGTTTCTTCTGGACGTTGTGTAATATGTCCATTAATATTTATATATTAATTTTTATCCTGTTTTGTGTGAATGATGTTGTACACTCGAGTCCCACTCAGAACCACTATTTTGTTTAATAAACTATTTTCTTTGCAGTATAAATGTCGAAAATATTTTCTTTGTAATATAAACATAATATCCATAATCGGATATCAATTACGGGTTCGATTCCCGCTCAGGACAATCATTTGTGTGATATACAAATATTTGTCCTGCGTCTGGGTGTTTCTATGTATTATAAGTATGTATTTACAAAAGAAAAGTAGTTTATGTATTATATCCGTATTCTGGTACCCATAACACAAGCATAATAAGCTTAGCTTAGGACCAGAGGACGTTGTGTGAAATGTCCATGAATATTTATTATTATTAATTTCGTCAATTAGTTTTAGACTAAATGACTAAATAGATAATGTTGGTATTTTTCTCCAATATAATCTAATATTTTTAACCAATTATCTTAATTTTCCGTCGTGCCAATCCTACTAAAGCAGGGCGAACAGGGTATTTTACCGATTTTGTCGTCAATTTTCAAAAATGTTTTTTATTTTTCTTTTACATAGTAAATAGCATTGCGACAGGTGTTTGGATAGTGTTTTCAATGTATCTCCCTATGTAAGCTTATATCTTAGAAACTATGCAACGGACGATGATGCGGTATTTGTTTATACCTAGTTAAAAAAAACCTCTAAAAAACCTCTACTGAGTGGTTCACAAGGATGGCGTTTTTGTATAATTTGTTATGATAATATTCCCTAACACTTGCGCGGCAAAAAATATAAATATATTGCGCTGACCAGGCGAGCTATCCTTCTCTCACAGAAAATGTTATCTATGTACCCCTTAGCTGCCTTTTACAGCAGCATGGGAAAGAAATGGGGTGGTGACACTTGTATTCATAATCCGTCACCACACGTATAACGGTATGTAACGGTGTATATCCTGAATATATTACGAAAGTTTATATTCAGAAAAGAAAGAAAAAAACAAAAGAGTAAAAACAAAAGAGTAAAGTAAGGTTATAGTTATACCGATTGCCCGCTAGATGTCTCCGTCCGGTTAGTGTTCAAGCTATCGTTATTACATTTTTATAACCTTATTTTGTGATCATTCGTTGTTACACATCGCCATTACTCGTTACCTCAATGAGTACAATATTCTTAAGATGCTATTTTTGAGTTGAACCATTAGTTCGTGAAGGAATGATGGTTCAATTATTCAATTTTAGACTTTAGTTTATCTAATATCTATTCTATTGCCAAATGCCAATAGTTTAATTTGTTCGTGGACCTTGCGGTACTGGTAAGAGTGGTAACAGGTTCCATTCTCCGTGTGGTGACGGATAAAGAATATAAGTGTCACCACCCCATCTCCTCCCAAGGGTACTGTAAAAGCCAACTAAGGGATATTGCATAGAGATTACATCTGAGAGATGGAAAACTCGAAAATAAACTCTGCACCAACACGCCTGGTCAGCGCGGCACAGTAGACCATAATCCCTCCCAAAGTGGAGCAGGCCCGTGCCCGACAGAGCGGCGTAAATGGGCTGGAGAAGAGAAGAATGAGCAGGGCTGGGACATTGTGCTCTAATGAGACGATAGGGCAGCTTACTATGAACTTAGTATAACGAATAAATGCGGAACGAAAAAAGTCCAGAGAAAGACCTAAGAAAAAATGGATGTACTGCGTGAATGAGGATATGAAAGAAAGACGAATTAAAACAGATATGACATCTGACAGATGATTATGGATTATGGAAGAAAGATACATGTTGCGCTGACAGGAGACAAGGGCAGGAGAATGATGACTCAAGGTACCACCGCCCGTCTGCTCGATACAAGGCTTTGTTTCGATATTACATATTGTAATGTGTCGTATTGTATATCGATATATCGTATTGAATGTAAAGGAGTGCATTTTTTAAGTAAATTTTAGTGATATCTATACTTAGTTTAAATATTTGATAACGATAAGTTTAAATCATCTGCTTTTGCCTGCGTCTTTGTTCGCGTCACTTTTTGATATTTACATAGCGCACGCAACGGAAGCCGTGAAATATGGATAATTTTTCTCGTTTTTGCAACATTTTTCACTGTTTTTTTTGCTCCTGATGGTCGCAGCGTGATGTTATATAAACTTAAGCCTTATAAATGGACTATCCAACACATTAAGAATATTTCATTTTAAACCAGTAGTTCCTAATTCCTAGTTCAAGCAAATAAATTCTTCAGCTTTTTAATATTAGTATAGACTAGCTGTGCCCACGTCTCCGTCCACGTGGATCGATTTTTTTTCGATCAACCCAATAAATGTTTTGATTATTTTTCGGCCGCTAGATGGCGTTGCAATTAACCAAATTGAGACATTTCATATCATTGAGAGTATTATGTAAATATCTCTTGATTGAGTGGACCGATTGCGATGAAACAAAGACTAAGTAGTACCTTGATTTAAGTATAGTTTTTACGTATAACATTTATATTTATAAGTGTCGTACGTTTTACGTGATGCGTGCACAGACAAACATCTAAACAGACAAACATTTCGAAAATGTTGGAAATGTGTACTGTTTCTTGTCCTTTAACTATCACAGTATTTTTTGAAAAAGTAATAAATGTACAAAAACTTTTTTTTTCTACAGATTTATTATATGTATAGATTAATGTTTTTTCTTAAACATCCTAAAGAAACTTCTATCCAAATTATTTTCGAAGTAAAATAATATTTCCATCAATAAAGCTGTCTATAAAACTTTTAGCGAAAAGTCAAGCAATATGTAGTAAGAATATCGCATGCCCCAGTCGCGTGGAAACTTCCTAACTCCCTGTTTTGTTTACAAGTCACGACTTGTAGTAGCTTGCGTACTGCCATACGGTATGTTAAATTATTTCTTAAGTAGGAACGCCTTGCATACTGATTTTAGCGAAATGTACACAGGTTTATTTAAGGCTTAGAGCATTTTTCCAACAGGAGGTGACATAAACGGCCTGGCGGAAGACCAGCGCTGGTGTCATCTAGCATTAGGTATGCTGAGCTAAAGACGTTTTGTGAAGGATTTACACATCACTTGTTTTATTTTTTACTAGCTGTCGCTGTGTAATTTTGAATCCATACCTTAACAAATTATACAAAAAGGCCATCCCCTTGAACCACTCTATCTGTTGAAAGAAACCGCATTAAAATCCGTTGCATGGTTTGAAAGATATGAGCTCACATAAAGAAATACATACAGAAATAACGACTTTATTTTATTATAAGCAAAGAAAAAATTCTTCTGTTTAATTGTATTTGTGTGATTATCCTTCCAATAAATTTATTTTTCTTTCTTTCTTTCTTACATTATGAGGCGATACCCGCTGAAAAAGATACGATAACTGATTATTTACATTGTGTACGGACAATATCGTCTCTTAGTGTGTGTGACGTGATTTTGGGCGGGGCGTGTATAGTGTAAAGCTTCTTCTTTACGTTAATTTATAATAATAATTTAAAAACACATTTAATTAATTTGTTATATTTTTTATAATAAAGAAAAACTATTTTACAATCATTTTTCAACATCCTCTCTTCATCTCCTTTTTACATCCCCCAATGCTTTTCTTTTTCTTTTCAAATTTTAAATTTTTTATTCCTTTTTTAAAAATAAATCTTAAGTGGCCTGTATCATTGTATAGGTTATATTCAATGATCACAACCTTTACAATAGCGACCAATGAAATCGCGTTATAGAGTTTATGTGCGCTACCTCGGCCGGCACCTCGCGACGTGGCAGTATATTTGTCATAGAAAACTTTGTGTATAGCTGCTCCGGTTGGTTAAGCATTCTAAGGTTTAAGGGCTTCATTCGACGTCGCTGTAATACGCTGCTCGGAACTTTTAGTCTCATTTCGTATAAGAGTTCAAAGTTTTCTCTAACAACACAACTAGGAGAGAAATATTGTAACATTTCTGTGATATGAAAATGCTGTGGTTTTGTCGTAAAAAAGTAAAAACTTTATTACATTTTGTACAGAATTGTTAAAAATTATTAATATTTAACGTACTACTGCAATAAACTTATTTTCAAGCCACTTCTGTATTTTATAGAAGTGTGGAATAGCGTTCCTCGATATATTTACTATCAAACATTGCGAAGATTTTTCAAAAGTGACCAATGGTTTCTGAGACTGGAGCGTTAAAATAAACAAACAAACTTCTCAGCTTTATTATATCAATATAGATTAGAGTATTTCAAATCCTTTAGTTATTTAGAAACAAATATTATACATCTCTAAAGTATTTTATCGGACGTTTACTGGGTATGTGGTTTTCAAACAAATTTTCGTCACACCAAAGCTAAAAGCTTGACATTTCAAATTTGTATCTAGGTTTATTCGTTGCGGTTAGCAATATCCAGGGTAAAGTTTACGTTTGATTTAGTACCACGATTTTACGGTAGAAACTTGGACTTAGATTCGTTAGACGAGATTATTGCTTAAAAGTGACTTGAAAGCTAATAAACACGCTAACTTTAAAAGAATTTTAGAACGTCATAAATCGTATAGCAAAAAATTCGAAGTCGACGGGCTCCCTGGTTTCATGTACTCGTATAACGGACTGCCATTCACGAGGTCGCGGGTTGTATTCCCGCTCGGGACAATCATTTGTGTGATATTTATAAATGTCATACAAATGTTTGTTCTGCGTCTGGGTGTTTCTATGTATTATAAGTATATATTTACAAAAGAAAAGTAGTTTATGTAGTGTATCTACCTGAGGACGTTGTGTGAAATGTCCAAAAATATAGTAAACTAGCTGACCCGACAAACGTTGTTTTGCCATACAAATTATGTCAGGGGTAGACAAACAATATGCAATAAAATAATATTGCGACTATAAATTGAAATGTAAGCTATCCTATCTTTCAAGTTGGGTTGAAATGCACACATTGTGCCAATTTAATTTAAAATCGGTTAAGTAGTTTAGGAATCCTTCGCGGACAAACATCGTGAAAGGAGATTTATCTAATATATAAAATTCACGTGTCACAGTGTTAGTTACCGAACTCCTCCGAAACGGCTTGACCGATTCTTCTCAAATTTTACATACATATTCAGTAGGTCTGAGAATCGGCCAACATCTATTTTTCAAACCTTTTTGGTTTTTTTTTAGTATGGCAAAACAACGTTTGCCGGGTCAGCTAGTATATATATATAAAGATATAGTTTAGTATAGTATAAACTTAAAAAGGACATTATGACAGATATTTTACAGGCTGGAATTAAAAGATATTAAAAGGAGGACTTGTATGCTGTGTTACTTTTTTAAACATGGGAACTGTAGTAGAATTAGCGAGCTTAAGGTAACGGTTATAGTTATACCGACTGCCCGCTAGATGTCTCCGTCCGGTTAATGTTCAAGCTATCGTTATTACACTTACATAATTTTATTTTGTGATCATTTGTTCTCTCATTTTATCGTTGAACATATATTTTATGAATGTTATTATTTTTGAGTTGAATCATTAATTTTTGTAGGTATGATGGTTCAACAAAACAAATAATTCAATTCAAAATTGGTAATATAATATAAATGTTTAAATATATATTGGTGTCGATTCTGTGTCCAAGAACTTACTTAACTAAACTTAACTAAAAATTGATTTATTCCTGTCAAATCTCACTTTCTTATTGTGAAAGACACAACTTCACTTAATTTAAGTTTGACAGGACCAAAATTAGTCAATCTATTAGTCAATATATTATACAAAATTAGATAATGCTATTCTGGTGTACATCTTAAATGTCAAAATTTCACTTAATTTTGTGAGTTCTCGACTTATTTAGTCGGGATGTGAGTAGGTACCGACTTAAAATCACTTAATTTTATCATGGCTTTTTGAACATTAAAAGTTGATTTTCTAATTAAATATTGAATAATAAATATTTGTCAGCAAATAAAAACAATTATAAATTAAAATTATACTTGATAATTTAAATATTGGCGCCAAAATTGAGGTTAAACAAAGCGCGAAAAACAGACGAATCACAGTCAATTGCGGAGATTCGTAGAACTAATTATTTAGGTATTTCTTTGTTTACTTATTTTTGTCGAAATAGTTTTGTAATTTACATCTTTAACTATACTAATATTATAAAGCGAAAGAGTTTGTTTATTTGTTTGTTTGTTTGTTTAAACGCGGTAATCTCAGGATCCGCTGGTCCGATTTGAAAAATTCTTTCAGTGTTGGATAGCACATTTATCGAGGAAGGCTATAGGCTATATAACATCACGCTGCAACGAATAGAAGCGAAGCATCAGTGTAAAATGTTGCAAGAAACGGGGAAAATAGTCATGCGCGCGAGCTTTAAATGAAAACGCTGCCTTATCCATGTGAGTTACAACAAAGTAATGTATGAAGAAATTATTTGTCACCTATAGATCTTTAAAAAAGTCCGCGAGGTCATGTGTCTATCTTTTAAGGAAAACCTGCTGTACCCATAAGAACGTCAAAAAAATTATCAAATTCAATAGGGTATTTTCAAAAGCTATTTATGTGAATATTTATGTGTAAAAAAAGAAAACCAAACGGACGATTTATTAATTAGCTGTAAAATGGCGTTATTGTTAGTTCATTTAAATTCCACGCGTACGAAGTCGCGGGCACTGCTGGTACATAATATAATACGTATTTTTACTTAGCCATAGAATTCTGAGACATCATAATATTATGTAAGTATACAAGTTATCGTAAAAATATTATCTAATATATAAAATTCACGTGTCACAGTGTTAGTTACCGTACTCCTCCGAAACGGCTTGACCGATTCTTCTCAAATTTTACATACATATTCAGTAGGTCTGAGAATCGGCCAACATCTATTTTTCAAACCTTTTTGGTTTTTTTTTGTATGGCAAAACGTTTGCCGGGTCAGCTAGTAAACATATAAAATTTAATACAAAGTGAACGATTTTGAGGTTAATGGCGTCTAATGATAAATATAACTTTTTTCCAGGTCATGCAGGGGAAAATAAATGTCCAGTTGGTGGCCTAATGGAAAATTGTGGTCCGGTGCTTATAAATACAGTTGCTACCAATTATATTAAGTGAACTACAGGAAAAATCTTTAGAAATCTTTAATATCTTTGGAACCATAGTTATGTGTATTTGTGTGTGCCTAAAGTTATGTAAATACCATTAAATAGTAGAAATAATAATTGTAGCCCGTGTTAAAACTATACCTACCAAATGGTGCTACTTGAACTGTGATACTTAATAAGGTTTCTAACAGTTTGTCTCTAGAACAGTGAGGTATATTTTTTATCAGTAGGTTTCTAAATTTATTATTAAAAATAACTAATGAAGAAATGATTAGAATTAGCCAAGCCAAGCCGGAGAGTTCAGTGGACCAACATTTTTTTATATGTACTTAGAAAACATTCAGATTTATTTAGTAAAACATGTATTTAAACAAATATTGAATTTTTATTTGTATAATAAGTAAGTGCATATATGTAATTTATTGGAATTCTTAACATTCTATTAATCTAAATATGTTTCTAAGAATTCATGGATATTTATTTATTTATTTATTACATCAACTGCTCATTGCACTTACAGTCTCCCAAGACGTGCAATGAACTATACACACCGGCACAATTAGCGGAACACAAAAAACAGGATTTTAAAATATTTTACTTGAGGAACTGGCCAGTTATTTTTTTTTTGGTTTTCAAACAAATTTTCGTCACACCAAAGCTAAAAGCTTGGCATTCCAAATTTGTAGGTATCTAGGTTTATTCGTGGCGGTTAGCAATATCCATTCGGATTTAGATTCGCTAAAGGGGATTATTGTATAGAAGTGACTCGAAAGCTTATAAACGAGCTAACTTTGAAAGAATTTCAAAAATAGAACGTAATATATCGTATAGTAAAAACTTAAAAAAAAAATAATGACAGATAAAACACAGGCTGGAATTAAAAAAATAATAAAAGGAGGACTTGTATGCTGTTTTAATTTTTTAATTATGGAATTGTTCGTGATATTACTCAAAACTTTACTTATTAAAAAACAAAGTGTTTTTTTTAATGTATAGCTTCAAAATTACCAAACAGATTTTGATGCGGTTTTTAAATAGATAGAGAGAGACGGAGATAGCATTAAATTAGTAGGATAACTAAATAATTAACTACATATTTTTACTCTTAGCATACATTTGTGATTTCCGAGATATATTTTAACAAATTCTACACTCATTACTAAAGACACATTTTTCTTTTATAAGTTTTAGTCTTTTGCTCTCGTTGTGAAACTGTAACGATCTCATTTGCATATTAACGGTGTAACTTCACAGAATAATAAAACTTCTAAGGTTGAGAACAAGCCCTGGTCTCGGTAGATTTAGATACAAATTTATTATAAGTCCTGATTCAGGTAACGGGTCAAGTGTAACGTTAATTGAATATATAATAGATTATTAATTCGGATTAATGTTTGTAAGTTTCGCGAAGTCTTATTGTTAGGGTATTGTTTTACCCATTTGCTATGGAACTCTAAAAAGCTTTTAATTTGAACTAAACAACATTAAATAATGGTGCCAATTTAACGTGCATAACTAAACTAAACTTAACCTAAAAAATTTTATTGAACGTGTCGATAACACAATACGGCAATGTTATATTTTTTAACACTTGCGCGACTCATCTGTTTAAATAAAACTACTTTTTACGGATTTAGACGCGTATATTTCAAATATACGCGTCTAAATCCGTAAAAAGTAGTTTTATTTATACGGCAATGTTAATTGAACTTTTTTATTAGAAAATCTGTATATTAAGGACTAACGATTTTAATTAATAAAATGTGCACAACAAAACAGCCAATTAATCAAAATACGCCACAGTTGTTTTCATTTTTTAGTTAAGTTAGTCGTGCATGTAGAATTGGTACCATTATAAAACAAAGTCCTTTATTTTGTATGTAAGTCCCTATGTGATCTTATATCTTCATAACTACTCAATGGATTTTGATGCGGTTTTTTTAGATAGAGCGATTCACGAAAATAGTTTTTTTGCAAAATTATTTAGGTTTTGGCTTGAAAATGCCACGCGTGCGATGTGTAGGTAAATTATAAAATGATAATTATTCATAAAATAAATATTGAATAAAAAATAATAATAATGACAAGAAAAAAAAAGATCCAAGGAGTTTCTTGTCTGTTCTTCTCCAAAGGATTCAATTTTGGAACAGACACCCAGTTTTTAACTTTTTAAAAAAGCTTGGATATATCTTGTCTTGTTAAAATTATACGACTTAAACTTTGAAATGAAAATTAGAGTTTGTGTAACCAAAGTCACGTACAAAAGGTTAATAACTTTATAAATTGGATAATAGATAACGAATATCTTGTGTGATCAATCACGTGATAGCTGTATTTGTTTAAGACTTCAATATCATGGACATGACATAGACAGTGACTGTGCAGATTGTTTCTTAAGCTACCCTCTTCACAGTATCATATTAAATTGTATATGATTGATAGTATACTGTTATATAAGGGTTCACTAATTTTGGGCTATCAAAATAAACTGCTATATACACATTTATATAAAAATAGCTGTGCCCGCGGTTCTTACCCGTGTTAAAAGGATAAAAAAATCTCTTAATTTTTTATCATGCTAGTAGAACATTGCATTCTTTCAGGATAAAGAGTTGCCTATATGTTATTCTAATGTATAAGTTAAATTATTGTAAAGTTTCGTGAAAATCCATTCAGTAGTTTTTGCGTGAAAGAGTAAAAAACTTCCAAACATCCACACAAACTTTCACATTTTTTATATTATTATTATTTTATTTATTTATTAGTATTAGCAAATACTAGTAGTATTACTGGCATTTATAATTCCTTTCTAGCTCTGACGCCAAGGAAGTGTATTTGGATCGTAGTAGATGGCGTTCTGTAGTATCTGTCTACCGCCATGGGAAAAAGCCGTGATGTTATGATGATGATCCTAGCTCTTTGGTAGGTATAGCGATTAATTTTAAGTTTTATGTCCCTCGCAGAAAATACTTTGAAACCTTTGAAATTGAAAAACCGTTGGCCGTGACTTCGTGCGTGTGGAATTTAGAGAATTTTCCCCGTGTTTTCAACAATTTTCACTGATGCTTAGCTCCTATTGGTCAGAGCGTGATGTTGAATAGGCCAAAGCTTTTTGAAAAGATAACTACATTATACATACACATATATAATTATATACTGAAAACCTAAACACATTTGGAAGCAAACAATTCTATAAATACTAAAATACAAAACATCAAAAATATGCGTGACAATGTTTTCAGTGAAACTTTAGAGTGAATATCAGGAAATGTATGGATTGCGGCCGCTTAAAGTTTTACTTGTTAGCGTCGTTTTTCATACTTCGTATTCTCCACCACTGTCTAGTTGCGATAATACAAATTTCAAAGCTAAACTTTTAAGTAACTTTTATTTTGTTTCATACAACTAGAGAAACTTATCAGTTTTCGTTTCATTTAAAATTAAAATCATATTTATATTATAGTCTAAATATGATTTTAATATCTGGTATATTTATAATATACCAGTATATTTGGTATATTTTTAATATGTATCTGGTATATTTTTACCAGCTGGTTGGTTGACCTTTAAAATTGAGGACAAGTAACTTTAAAATCCTCCGTGTGGTGACGGATTAAGAATACAAGTGTCACCACCTCATCTCCTCCCAAGGGCGCTGTAAAAGTCAGCTAAGGAATATTGCACACAGATAACATCTTAAAGCCTTCTCGATAAATACCCTATCTCTCTCTCCAGCCCATTTACGTCCCACTGTTGAGCACGGGCCTCCTCCACTTTGGGAGGGCTTATGGTCTACTGTGCCGCGCTGACCAGGCGTGTTGGCACAGGGTTTTTTTTCATGTTTTCCGTTTTTCACAGAGGATGTTATTTGTGTGCAATATCCCTTAGCTGACTTTTACAGCACCCTTGGAAGGAGATGGGGTGGTGACACTTGTATTCTAAAGCCGTCACTACACGGAGAAGACCCTAACACTGAAACATTTCTTCAAATCAGCCCAGAGGTTTCTGAGATTAGCGCGTTCAAACAAACAAACAAACTTTTCAACTTTATAATATTATAGTTAATATAGTTATAGTATAGGTGAAAATAAAAACCGCATTTCACTATGAAGTTGCCAACCGCGGACCTAAGACAAAAGGTTTTAAATTATATTCCGTTTCAATTATATTGAATAGAGAAAAAAAACCATCATAAAACATCCAAGAAGGGTACTATCAGTGGTGGATTTACACTAGGGGCAGTCGGGGCTAGTGCCCAGGGCGGCAAATTTTATAGGGCGGCAAAATTTGGAAAGTGGGAAAAAAATTTCTATACAATACATATATGATTAAGTAATTCTTTTAAATAAACATTTTATCTTTTAAGAAATATAATTTAAGTATTATGTATCAAATTAAAATTTTGTATATTATAATAGGAAATTTAAGTAAAAACTATTCAAATAGTTTAGTTAATTTATTTCCATAAAGGTTTGAAAAATTGAAATCGATATTTTTATTTTCTGGAATTGATAAATTTATGTAGTTTTTTTGAAGAATTAAAAATATTTTCAAATTATGTATGTCTTTTTGATAACAGAAACTTTTATTGAGTAATGAATTTTTCTATAAAATTTTAGTCATAGGGCGGCATTTTCTTCAGTGCCCCATGGCGGCACAAATTTAAATCCGGCCCTGGGTACTATTCCCCTTTATATAAAGGGTAATTTAATTTTTATGCCATAATAGAGTTTCTTACACGACATTGAGGTTAAAACCGAAAGAAAAATAAGGAAAAGAAGTCTTCTATTATAGCGTAGTAGATTATACTGGTTTTATGCAACATTAAATCATATTTTATGTGACTTTTTATATTACAATTTCCTTTTGTCATTACTGTTATAGTATTTTTTATGATTTGCTCTTAAATCATAACTAGTATAGTCTGTTTAGTTTGATATTAACTAACTCTTGCGCGACTCTTTTATTCAAATGAAAACTACATAGTTATCAGCTCTATCAGTCTATGGTTACATCACTTAGTCCGTTTGAAGGCACTTACAAAATATATGTGTGCGTGAATACCTAAGTTTGTCTATGACAAAGGCTATACGTCATTTAAAACGCCTTTTTGTATGAAGTACGCTTTAGCCAGGCTAAAGTTACTTGTCCTTAATTTTAAACGCCAACCTACCATCTGGTATGTCTGTGATAAAAACACTTTTTGCGGATTTAGACGCGTATGTCAACGTAAACGTAACTCGAAAAATAAACAAAGACTTGAACTTTTTACGTACGTAAGTACACATTTGTATTTTTTAGAGGTTTACCAAAAGGTAAAACGAGAGCATAGTACTAAGCCTGCGCTGTCCGTCCGTTCGCCCATCTGTCTGTCCCCAGAACGTTGGTAGCTAGAGAGCTGAAAATTTCTCAGTTTCTGTATATCAGTTGATTCTATAATAACATAGGTAATTGTACATAATATATACTCATCATCATAGACGAACCTCGTAGTTGAGTGGTTCATGTAACGGACAGCCAATCAAAAGGTCACGGCCTCGATTCCCGCTCTATACAATCATTTGTGTGATTTTTCTAATTGTCATACAAATGTTTGTGCAACGTCTGGGCGTTTCTGTGAATTATAAGTATATATTTACAAAAGTAAAGTAGTATATGTATTCTATCCGTATTCTGGTACCTATAACACAAGCATATAAGCTTAGCTTGGGACCAGAGGACGTTGTGTGAAATGTCCATGAATATATAATATTTATTTATCGTCATTATCTTGCCCTCATCCTGTTGTTTGCGTCCTGCCGCCTTACGAGGCGAGTCAGTGTTGTATACACCTTTAATAATACTTAGTACTGCATCTCATTTACAAAATATTATCAAAATATTTTAACAGCATTTTCATCAATAATAGTCTTATTTGAATATGCACTAATGAATTCAAAACGGGTACTTGTAGTACTAAGTTTGTTAAGTAAGATCCTTAGTGTTCATTATTGGCGTTCAATAATGAACTGTTTTACCAATAAGAAGAACGTTAATAAAATTTTATATAAATATGCTCTGTCTAAGACATTTTTTTATAAATATTCATGGACATGGACATTTAAGAATATCACATAAATGATTGTCCCAAGCGGGAATCGAACCCGCGACCTTGTAAACGGCAGTCCAGTACATGAACCACTACGCCACGAAGCCCGTCATATATGTATAACAATCGATCGGTTCTTGCGAGAAGGTAGGTTGTACGAGCCGCTTGGATTCCATTTTTCCGTCACCACACGGACACATGATAAACTACTTATAATAACTTCAAAACTACCTCCCATTTGTATAAATGCTACAATAAAAGCATACATATTGTTATAAGCTCTACGAAATAATTGGTTCTTGGTAAAATCGTTATTATTGAGTTGCTCGTTTTGTGGTTTTCATTATTATATGAAGTGCGTACGGAATAGGTTTTAATGAAGCATTGATTTCAGTATTGAACATGGGCTCCTATGTTCATTGTTATTTTTAATTATTAATGCTTTTAAGACTCGCTTGTCATTATATTTTAGGGTTCGGTAACCAAAAGATATAGTGGTACTGAGATTTCGTTGACTGTCCGGCCGTTCATCCGTCCATCTGTCACCAGGCTGTATCTCTGGAAAGGTGTTAGTTTTAGAACATGTATCGGCTGAGAAGATAGAAATCCTATGTGGGAATTGAATCGAATGACTACATACAAGGTCTGTTAACATAATGTAACATTAACCATGTAACTATTCAAATCTGGATCATTAAAACTAACTTGTTGCTGTTTTGGAATATTGCCATGTGTTATACGTTAACGCATGGTTAACGCATTACGATTTGGCTGTAGGTTAAATGTCATTAGATTTTGACAATTGATATAAATTGTAGATACTTTTATCTATAAGCACTTATAATGTTATAAAGCTAAAAAGTTTTTTTGTTTGAACGCTATAGTCTCAGAAATCAGTAGTCTGATTTAAAAATGTATTTTAGTGTTAGTTAGTACATTTATCAAGGAAGGCTTAAGGCTATATAACATGACGATGCGACTAACAAAAACGAAGCATCAGTGAAAAATATTGGAAGTAGTTCAAGTAAGTTCATAATTGACTTTTATGAAATGCGAAATCGAATAACCGAATCCATAGATGTGTAGATTGTAGCAGATGACGAACTTTAGTCTCTACATAATATCATCATGGAAATAATGTTTGTAGGTATGTATGAACGTGCTATTAAAATATTAGTAAATAATAAATATTCATGGACATTTCCTCTGGTCCCAAGCTAAGCTTATATGCTTGTGTTATGGGTACCAGAATACGGATATACTACATACTTTTGTTTTGTAAATACATACTTATAATACATAGAAATACTAGCAGTACAAACATTTGTATGATAATTATAAAGATCACACAAATGATTGTCCCGAGCGGGAATCGAACTCGAGACCTCGTTAACGGCAGTCCTTTACATGAACCACTAGACCACAAAGCTCGTCATTATTTTATTTATTTACAATCAGAGTTAAAAATGAATCAATCAACGAATATTTGAGTTGATTCTATGTAATGTCCTTAATTCTTTAATTACATCAAAAGTTCACGATCGTGCTAAAAATGTTCTTTAAAAGTAATAAATTAAAGTAAAGTAAAAGTAAAAGTAAAATATTCTTTATTGCACACCATAATGATTTATAAAGCTTACATAACAGACATATCATAGGTACAAAGGGCGGTCTTATCGCGAGCTGCGATCTCTCCCAGACAACCATAAGATGGATTTGACCGAGGCAGAATAGGCGACTTTTGGTGTACTAAAAATAAGTGAATATACTATAGTAGCAGATATATACAAATACATATACATACATAACACTTACATAAATATATACTTATATACATATTTTGACATATACATACATACACAATACATACATATTATATAGATACATAGAATATTAATATGGAAGTATATCAATTTATCGGTAGGGACAAGTAGTGTTCCTTAACAAGTTTTTTGAATGTTGATATGGTCTGAGCGTTTCTTATCGTCAAAGGTAAGGCATTCCATAGCCGCGCCGCTTCTACTGTAAAAGATTTAGTAAAGAATCTAGTCGAATGCGTAACTACAGTCAATGTTAGGTTTTCCGATGATCTGAGGTCCCTCGTATGTGTGTCATGTAGAAACGTGAACCGTTTTTTGAGGTAGTCGGGAGTGTGTGGATTGAAAAGAATATTATAAAGAAGGCTAAGTATATGAGTATTCCGTCGAAGTCGGATGGGCAACCACTTGAGCATAGTTCGAAACTCGGATACATGATCATATTGTTTTTATTTAAATTAATTTTCCGCTGAAAATAAGTTCTGTCCGTTATCGCGCTTAAACGAGATAAAAAACGTGCTTCTGTCATAAACAGTAAAGTGTCTGATGATTGATTAATTTTGTACTATTTAAGGTTAAACAAAGTGTTTACATTTTACAGCGTGAACATGACGAAGGTCACTTTTTGTTATTTTATAAAGAAAGCTTTTATAAACCTTTATTTAGAGGTAATACTTTTAATATCACTTTATTATATTTAAGTATTTAGTGCTGTACTGTAGTTATTCATCGGAGTTCTAACCGATTGTATATCTCACACCCCACAACAATGTAAAATTATATCGAAAAGAAAGGAAAATGAGAAAAAAAGAAATCCATAGAGTTTCTTGCCTGTTCTTCTTCATAGGATTCGCGTTTAAAACATACACCTAGCTTCTGACGTTTCAAATATGCTTTTTTATACATGCCAACAAGAAATAAAATATTTTGAGTTTGACTTTGACTATAAATAAATAATAAATAAATAAATATTCATGGACATTTCACACAACGTCCTTTGGTCCCAAGCTAAGCTTATATGCTTGTGTTATGGGTACCAGAATACGGATATAATACATAAACTACTTTTCTTTTGTAAATACATACTTATAATACATAGTAAACACCCAGACGCAGTACAAACATTTGTATGACAATTAAAAACATCACACAAATGATTGTCCTGACCGGGAATCGAACTATGCCATGCCATTAGCGGCTTTCTTCTTGTATTAGTGTTGCTATGGAATTGCGGGAATTTGTCATGTGCAGGAAAATTTGGCCCCACACTACTGTGGGTTCGATTCCCGCACATGATAAATTTTATTTGTGTATGTGCTTTGGGAAATAGAATAAAATACACTTTATTGTACACCAAAACATATTACATGTCACTTATGTAACGAAAATAAAATAAAACATGTACAATTGGCGGTCTTATCGCATATTTCGATCTCTTCCAGACAACCTTTGGATGGACTCAGTTGATCTGGAACTGGGGTAAAATAGTATGTGTTATAAGTACTTAAGCAAATATTTACAAAAAAAAGTATGATCTGTACTTATATTAAAAAGCTGAAGAGTTTGTTTGTTTTATTTGTTTGAACCCGTTAATCTCAGGAACGCTAGTCTTATTTGAAAAATTCTTTCAGTGTTGGATAGTACATTTATTTAGGAAGGTTTTAAGTAGTAGAAGTAAAACTATTTTATAAATTGCTCTAAGTTTTATAATATCAGGCTGATCAACAGCAGCGAAGCATCAGTGAACATGTTGCCAATACAGCTTTATTGAGTACAACGATGACGTCACAACATTTAAAATAATATCTTTAAGTATTTTTTAAAAATTCTGTATAGTGAATATTTCAATAATATTGAAATCAGTTGCTTAAAATAGTCTATATTTTCTAAAAAAAATATAAAAATAGCAGGTCAAAAATTATGAACAATCCCAATTACTTATCATATACCTACATATACTCTAATTTTCAAAGTTTTTTTGTTACACAAATAAAACGTTAAAAGTAGTAAACATTTATCTATATTTTGCTACCACCTATCTTTTTATTTTAGGTACAAAAGGCGTAGTCCAATTATCATTTAAAATCCATTATCATTTAAAAAGGAACAAAGAACATACAGATTATATTTAAGTGCGCAATGATAGTTGAAATTCTGTACATAATCATTATTTTTACTGTCCATTTACGAATTACAAAGGCTCACTGTGACCCACAGGATGAGTGTTATTTAAATTATAATATTAAATTACTTTTGTTTACGTTCAATGAAAGATAAAGATACTTGGTTTATAATTAAGATGATTTTATTACAATGACAGATTAAAGTGCTCAATATTTTTAAATAAAAGTTCCTGATCGAATTTCTCTCTGTTTGAAATTAACTTCTATAAACGTATTTTGACGAGTAAATAAAATAAGTCAAGAATATAACTTACTAGCTGTTCATGAACATTTTTCACTGGTGCTTCGCCTCTATTGGTTGCAGCGTGATATTATGTAGCCTATAGCCTTTCTCGATAAATGGACTACTCATCCATGAATTTTTTTTTTAAATCGTACCAGATGTTTCTGAGATTAGTGCATTCAAACAAACAAACTCTTCAGCTTTATATAAGTCCCAAAACATCAAATAATTCTACAAATATAATCTTGTCACTGTCTTCCTGTGACGTAACATTACGTAGATAGCTTTCCGTCTGGTACAAATATCACAAAGTATTAATTATAAACAAACGTTCATTATATATTCAAACATTAATTAAGATTCGACGGAAGTTATTATCTTCATGGCGTCTCCCTACTCTTATTGCTATAAATTAGGATCGGTATACATTTATCATTTTCCTTCAAATGTGTCTGACTTATAATCATTATTTAGAAGATTAAAATTTTAGTATATACTATAATGTTATTAATTGTGCCTTCTTCCTTGCCCACTATTGGGCACGGGCTCGGGCCTCCTCCTTCACAAAAGGTATTTACTATATATTATTTATATACCACGCTTGTTATCCTTATAAGTATAGATTTTTTTACGATACGCGCGCAAACCGTCACATTTTTTTCTCATAGCGTTTATACCTACCTATAGAAATAGATATAATTCATAGGTAAGCTAAAATCTTCGATCAATTCCTAGCGCATTTCTAGTTCAAAGCGATTGTATTAATTAAATGCCAATCAAGTTGATTCAAATAGACGTTTGACTATCGACAAATTGTACATCTTCACATATCGAAGACGTTTGTCTTCTCCATATCTATAGAAACTTCATTTAATTCGATTTGCAGAGAGAAATTTTCTTAACTGCCAATCAATTAAATCAAATTAAATGCCTTACAGATTAACTTTAGTAATCCAATAGAATAAGCGCATGGTTTTATTTTATTAAAGCCAACTTGTACAGAAAATTCTATTAAGCTGTACTAACCTCAGGACTCCAGACTTATCCGAGTGGTAATGGATTAAGAATACAAATGTCGCCACATCATTTCCTCTCCAGGTGCTACAGGAGATATTATATATTACAAGCAGTTAACATAAACTATAAGAGACAGAAAACTTGAAACTAAATCCTTTTTTCAACACGCCTCATCAGTGCAGCATCGTAGACAAAATGCCCTCTCGAATTCGAGAAGGCCCGTGATCAACAATGAGACATCAATAAACCGAGAAGAAGGCTGTGGACTCTGTATTTTAAAATTATTTTGGAAGCAGAGGCTCAGGTAGACCGATAAATAAATAAAGAAACCAGTTATTGCGACGAGCCTCGTGGTTGAGTGGTTTATGTAACGGACTGCCGATCAAGAGGTCGCGGGTTCGATTCCCGCTCGGGACAATCATTGTATGATTTTTCTAATTGTCATACAAATGTTTGTACTGCGTCTGGGTGTTTCTATGTATTATAAGTATGTATTTACAAAAGAAAAGTAGTATATCCGTATTCTGGTACCCATAACACAAGCATATAAGCTTAGCTTGGGACCAGAGGACGTTGTGTGAAATGTCCATGAATATTTATTTATTTATTATTAAGTATTATTGCTGCTTAGATTAAAAACAGATTTCAAGTGCACCGAAAAAAGATTTGATATTCTCGAACTTACCACGAAGTGTTGAATGGAGATTCAAGAATAGGTACAATTATTTTAAGATTTTGTTCGAGTTCCTCGAGTACGGTACAAGTAGGTACTCTTTACATTGATGACGCCTAAAAAAGAACTGAAATATTTAGAACTCTTTTACTTAATATTGCTGTTCAGGAACGTATTATATAAATATTGTACATAAAATTTATTCACAACTTATAACGTAGGTAATTTATAAAATCACGACGCCATTATCAAAACTAAGGTGTGTGAATTATTTCATTAATAATCTCGAATCAAAGCAATCTAATAAGCAAAGTTTGTAAACTCGTACACTTAATAGGTACATTTTGCTGTATATAATCATATGTAATTTACAAGCGATAGATTAATTTATCTGTGTAGTGAGAATACAAGTGTTACTATCCCCATTTCCTGCCAGCCTGCTGTAAGAACCAGCTAAGGGATATTATAAGCAATTAGCGACCTCTGTGAAAGACGGAAATCTTGGAATTAAAAATTATGTTAGCACGCCTGGTCAATGTGACATAGTACGACCAATATCCATCCTGAAGTGGAAAAAGTCCGTGCCCAACATTCATGGGCTGAGTAGAGACATACGGTGTTTTACCTGTAAAATGAACCAGCTTACACAAATATCGAGTAAAAGTGCTACAAAGAAGGTTCTTTCTGTTGAGATTTGTACCCTACATTCAACAGTACGTATGCACTTAATTTGGTATCAATTGTAACAAATGTGATAGATAACCTTTTGTTTGTTTATCACTCCATATTTGAAAAATCATAGACTCTAAAAAAATGCATTAAGGAGCCTATTTACGCTTTCGCCTTTAAATTATGCCAGCCCCACAATATACACTGATGTCTGTACCAAAACTTAGTTTGCACTTGTATTATATTACTATGATGTGCACTTGTTACGTTGGTACAAAAAAGTTTATCTGTCTTATGGATGAATTGGGAATAGTTACATACAACTCTTAATTAGTGTATTGAAGAACAAATAACACTTTAGTAAAGGAGATCTTTGCTTAATTAGTGGTTTATTTTTGGGCTAAAAAGAAGAAGTAGGTATTATTACAAACTGCAGTAGTGTGTATATCAGTAGTTTATTAGACAAAATTTAATGAGGACAAGGTCTTAGGGCTTTACAAGACAAGTTTTTCATAATTGATAAGCTTTATTACACAGAAATGTCAAGTAGTAGATGTGTAACGCTTACTATGAAACAGGCGTCGTATTTCCGTTAAAAAATTACAATAATTTACAATAAAAGGTTAAAAAATGTAAGTCATTAATATAATAAACAATTTGATGTCTGTGTTCATCCTAGGGTAAAGTTTGAATCGACTGGGTCGTAAATACTAGTTCTATTCCTAGGTTATTAGGACTCAATCTTTTGTAAAGCGTGCAGTTTATGACCTCCATTATTCTGAAATGGAAATGAAATTTTAGTATTTGTATTGAAGTCTAATCAATATTTGAACAGTTCACGTAATATGCCAAGTTTTGAACACGATTTCAAGTCCATGGATTACAAAAAGATCTTATCTCGTATTATTTATATTATACAAATTTACTTGAAAACAGTGCATATTATATAGATAGATATAAGTAGAAATATATTCGTTATGTATAATTGATAAAAATAGATATTTTTACAAACAAAACCACTCTTTACGGCTTTTGGCTTGTATCTTTGTTTTAACTTTTATCGCAACGGAGACTTTTCAATCAAGTGCTGGACTGGCTGGCTGTGGTGAAAAGTCCACGTTATTCTATGTTCTAAGTTCTATGGCGACTGAAAAGTCCTCGCAACGTCGGGCTAAAATTTAAAACATTTTTTACGGATTGATTAGATATATGTTTTAAATTTTAGCCCGATGTTGCGAAAACTTTTGAGTTTTATTTATATAATACTATCTCTTGCTAAATAATTACTTTTATAACATTACTATGTTGATAAGGGTCGCAGTTAGTTATACGTTATTTTTATTTGCGTGATGTTAACCGAGTACAAGAAATATAACTACTTTTAATAACAAAGCTTTTCTATCCTATTTCTTTCTAATTTTATTAGACGTTTTTACCGCTTTGGTTAAAGAGACCAAACACTTTTGGGCACATACAAGAAAAACCTCAATAACCGGCTGAGATGTTACTAACAGCAAGTTCGTTTCGTGTTGATGTCAAGCAATGAAATATTAAGGAGCTATTTCAATAATTTATCAACTTCGTCTTAAATACAGATATCTACTAGAAAGTTGATGCTATAAATTGCACGTTTTACAAAAGATTGAGTTTTCAGCACGTAGGTATATATAAGGATTTACGAGCGTGCTTCAAACTTTGTCCTATGCAGAACACGGCCTTCAAATTTATGAAGAAGTTATAGCTATTAACTTTAACAAAATTAATATTAATATTGGACGATTTTTGAGCTTGTAGTTACTATTTAAAATATTTGTAATTTGTTTATTTATTTAATTGAATTTATTGCAATAAATGTACAGAGGCAAATGAATGTTGATACATACTAATTACCAACATTTTTTTAATATGTTTTGTGTCTAAAATTTTAGACACAAAAGATATTATTAAATATTAGTCCTCATCCAAGAAGGTGTATTGGGACTGTAGCAGATGGCGCTCTGTAATGTTTACCTACCCCTATGGGGAAAAGGCGTGATGTTATGATGATGATGATGACGAAATTTAAATAAATTGAAATAGAAATCTAAAGAAATAGTCGGACAAATAAAAAATACTATATAATATGAAAATAAACACAATATATTATATCTTCGGTGTACAGCTATCATTTAACAAGTGCTAACTAAGTCCTGTACTACAGAAGCCACAGGGGTCGGTTTACGGGGTACAAATGGCGCAAGTTAAAAGCGAAAGCGAGTAAATAGTATATTATTTTCATTTATGACGGGCCTCGTGGTCTAGTGGTTCATGTAATGGACTGCCGATCACAAGGTCGCGGGTTCGATTCCCGCTCGGGACAATCATGTGATATTTAAAATTGTCATACAAATGTTTGTTCTGCGTCTGGGTGTTTCTATGTATTATAAGTATGTATTTACAAAAGAAAAGTAGTTTAAGTATTCTATCCGTATTCTGGTACCCATAACACAAGCGTATAAGCTTAGCTTGGACCAGAGGACGTTGTGTGTAATGTCCATGAATTATTATTATTATTATTTCTTTTTAATATTTTATCGATACAACAATGTATTTATTAACTTCCGAAGAACAGTAGAGAGATACAATGAAAATAACAAAGCCTCCACATTGCATTTTTATTAACACGCTTATATTAGTTTGGTACGTATCGATTAATGTATTAATCTATGTAACGGAACCTATAAAAGTAATTTTTACCTGCTTACAATAGACTGATTGATCTCAAATTTTGCACACATATTAAGGACCGATGACAAAAAAATAATAAAAAAAAATATTTAGGATTTAAATTGCTTTTTTTTTAAGTAATTTATTAATTTTGGAATTGACTTGCTATGTTTTTACTTCATAAATGTTAAAATGTATTTATTTGTGTTTTTAAACGCAGAAAATAATTTGGAATATACTTAGTTTTCTAAATTAATCGAAATGAGGCACAGAGGTGAAAAGGAAAGAAAATTGTAATATTGAACTTGTAATAGTAAAGATTTTTAGGATGCCTTACTTCTAACATTCTTAAACGCACCTGTTTTCAGCATTGATTCAAGATTCCTCGTAGGTTATAACTTCTTTTTGAAATCATTTCTTTAACAGTAGAGGTTAGTCATTAATCGCTGTCGCTTGTGTCTTTGGCCACACAAACATATATTATACTAGAGAATATTGTGTCAGACGTAAAACTTTGCATTTAACTTTACTTATTAGATTGTTTTGTTTCGTGTTTGTTAATTTAACAATCCCAGCTTTAGTTTTGTTAGCACCACCTTAATTTAAAAATCCTTTGATTTATTTCTAAAGTAAACATTTGCTATAGTTTGTAATTTATTTTCGTAACAATAATTGAAAATTGTACCAATTCTGATCTAATATTCTATTCTCTAACACTTGCGCGACTCATTTCTTTAAATAAAACTACTTAAATACGGATGTTGACGCGTGTATTTGTTTTAAATTTTAGCCCGACGTTTCGGAGACTTTGCAGTCACCATGGTCACGGATGAGGCTCTTACCAATAATCTAATCTAATGTCCTTCCCACCTAGCGGACCCTTAATAACAGGGCCGCCCTTTGCCTGGTCATGGTCAAACTCAAGGCACTACACCATGGGCCAGCAAGGACAGGAAGTGAGGAAAAAAAATATAACTGTACTGTTAATAAATAACAATATTTGTCAAACAAAAATAGCAATAAATAACACAGCTTTAACAAAAACATAAATATACTTAAATAAAGGTTATAAAACTTTTATTGATATTTGAGAACATTTATACTTTCGTAGCCATATGCTACAAGTGCTACGCTTCGTAGACGTTACGCCAAAAAGCGGTTAAAAATGCGTTACGCTTGCCACATTTACGTATGTCGTAGACGTGTTCCGAATACACGGACGGTTAAATTAACCACTTATGGGTATTGCTCGTTCTGTACAAGCTCTTGTAACAGAAATTTAATGTTTCTATTATTACTGATTCTTGATATATTGTTGTAGGTTTTACTTGTAACCTACACTATGTTAGTTTACAATATTTTTTCGTCTATATTCGTGTATATTTGTGTAATATTCAAATGTTACCAAAGTCTATCGAGAAATTTTATATGGACTATAATATTATAAAACTGAAGAGTTTGTTTTTTTTTTTTAACGCGCTAACACCAGGAACCACAGCAGCACTGCACTGGTCTGAATTGAAAATTCTTTCAATGTTGGATAGTGCATTTATCGAGAAAGGCGACATGACATTACGATGCGACTAATAGAAGCAATGCATCAGTAAAAAAAAATCTATATTCCACACATACGAAGTCGCGGGCAACTGCTATGTTTTATATTTTTCCATAGGGTTAATATTTGATGATTATAAAGGAGGTGCCCACTACCAAAGAAGATAGAACCAATAAAACGATTAATGCGCATAGAAGTAAGTAAAAAAAGCCGTGAAAATGTGGAAAATCCAATATATTTTATACTTTCACTGTTAATAAAAAGAAAAAAAATAAACAATGTAGTTTGGAACTCGGAACGGTATTCCGAGATCGTGGGTTCAAGTCCCGCTTGCGGTGATCACTTTTTCCACCACAAACTGATTTATTAAATGTAGTTTGTCTAATGTTCTTAATTTATTCTACAGAATGTACCTATTCTAATTTAAAATAGATATTATTTTAAAAATTTTAATGAAATACACGAAATTCGAATGCTGAAAGCTACTTAAAATAAATTAGGATTTAATATAATTTAAGCAGAAGGATTATATGTACCAACATTTCTTGTTAAGCAATTATAATAAGGTAGCATAATCCTCACGAATGTACCTTTGGTAAGTCATGTTGACAATATAAAATTTAAAAATATATAAAATTCCGTAGCATGTGTGTGCTATAAAAAGCTTCCGTACGATATAGATTTTAAAAAATTGGTCAAGTGCGAGTCAGACTCGCGCACGAAGGGTTCCGTACCATTATCTATGCAACATAAGGCAACGTTATTAGTATCGAGCAAGAAACGGTAAAAAAATCATGTTTGTTGTATGGGAGCCCCCCTTAAATATTTATTTTATTTTATTTTTAGTATTTGTTGTTATAGCGGCAATAGAAATACATCATCTGTGAAAATTTCAACTCTCTAGCTATCACACGAAAATTTTTTTCTTTCAACATTGAAATATTATTTCAAATCGGTTTAAACAAACAAACTCTTCAGCTTTAAAATTAAGAATAGATTAAAGTAGGAATCAAACACATACAGCCGTATTCACAAACGTTACTGTGAGGTCTCATAGTAGGCATGGACGCACAGGGGTAGCAAAATCATTACAAAAACAATACTTAAGTGGTGAAGCGCACTATGCGTTTGTTAAACTAAACGCATAGCTAAGTTTTGTCTATGAATACAAAGGCTCGATGAACGGAACGCACTGAGAAGTGTTACCCTTTGCACAGTGCATCAACACTTAAGTACTTACTTAAGTAAGTATTGTTTGTGAATACGGGTGTTAGTCTCGTAAATGTAAAGCAGTTCTAATACCCACCTCACTATGCCGATCGTTAAATTTTAATATAGTTTCTATATTATTAACTAATAAGTAAATACGTAATATAATTTCAACAATAGAGCTGTCGGCGTTTATGTTTTGTTTCCCCAGAACCCTTATACACCTACACGCCACAATAATTAGCGAATAGGTGAGTGCCTTATTAACATGTCTAAACCATAGACTTTAGTTATAATAGACGAGAGTACACAAGTGTTAAGAGAGATAAATATTTAATAATCTACTATAATTAATCTCCGTGTGGTGGCGGATTAAGAATACAAGTGTCACCACCCCATCTCTTCCCCAGGGTGCTGTAACAGCCAGCTAAGGGATATTGCACACAGATAACATACGCTGTGAGAGACGGAAAATTAGAAAATAAACCATGTGCCAACACGCCTGGTCAGCGCGGCACAGTAGACCATAATCCCTCCCAAAGTGGAGAAGGCCCGTGCGCAACAGTGGGACGTAAATGGGCTGGAGAGAGAGAGAGAGAGAGAGAATCAATATTTGATATTATTATAACTATTTGTTTTATATCTAGGTAATTTTGATACGTCAAAGATTTCACTTAACTTATCTAGTTTTTACATATCTTAGTTTTTATATCAAGAAAGTTAAGTTAACATTGCCAAATTGTGTTATCGACACTATTAAATTCATTTTTTATTAGAATTGGTACCAGAAAAGATCAAATACTAACATTGTAACTACACAGTGTATTTACTCTGTACATTGTAGTTCAATACTTATTAGCATTTTCTCTCTAACAGTTCATTTGCCTTTCTAATTGTTTACCGTTTTGTTCGGTCTTATTTGAATGCTATGTTCGTCTACAAAGTGCCAGTTAGTTTTTAATTATTCTGAGTAAATAATGTTCTTTTAACGATATTTTTGTCTATTAAGTAGATAGATTGCTTAAAAGACATCTGTTTCGCAGCTGTTAATTATTTATTTTATGAAAAGATAGGACAGTAGTACAAAAAATCACATAATAATAATACGCAATGGAAATATATTAAGAATACAAGTGTCACAACCCCCATTTTCTTACCAGAACTCTGTAAAAGCCAGATAAAGAATATTGTAAACAGAAAACATCCTCTGGGAGAGAGTAAACTCGAAATCGAGTATATTCAATATTCAAAAGTATTAAAAATTCTCTCATATTTAAAGTATTAAATGTATGTCTATGATACAGGCTATACGACATACGAAACGTCATTATTCTATTAATAGATTTAGCCAGGCTAAAGTTACTTGTCCTCAATTTTAAACGTCAACCCACCATCTGGAATATCTTTGGTATGGAACTTGATTTTTTACCATGAGGGTGATAACTTGTCCCAGGGTCCTAGACATATTATTCGCAAGAAACCATATCTCCATCTACGTGTTGTGGAAGATTGAGAATGTCTACAAGGAAAATCACCTCTTCAGTAATAAAGATATTAATTAAATTTGTATACCATTTAAATTAATAAATGTAATTTCATATCGTCAATGTATTTTTTTGTTACAAAAGCTTAGCTTGTCTGTGGAACAGCTGGCTCGTTATTAATACTAAACGGCAAAATAAAACAGAGCAATTTGGCGCGGCCATTTTATTTTTATTACGTCGTTATTTGAATAATTTTATATTCAATAATAAAGGAAAATATAGAAATTTCGTTTCTTTTCAGCTTTAGTAGTAAACAGTAATTAGTTTTACGTTTTAGGTTGTGAATCTTATTATTGATAAGATTATATATTATGCGTTATATCATTACTTAAATCTTTAAAACTACGCAATGGCTTTTGATGCAGTCTTTTTGAACAGAGTGGTAGAGTGGTTCATAGGGACGGCTTTTTTTGCAATCAGCTCACATAGAGACATACATAATTTGTTTTTTATAATAAGTAAAGATATTATATAGATTAGAAATAATAAAATATGGAATATCCACGCTGTTATTAAAAGAAAAGCATACAAATGTCTTACGCAAACAAATGTCTTGAAGCTTTAGGTGTCATCCAATATGAGTACATGATATTGTTCTTGAGTACTCGATCTACGTACTGGGTATCTTGACCTACATATAACTCCTTAGTAAGGTATTCCTCACTGCACACTCAACCTCGTTCTTTTCAACGCTTGCAAGGCTGGTCAGGTGATTATTACTGGGTTCTTGGCATAGCTTTTATTTAATTCAGGATTATTATCGGTCAAAATTCGAACATAATTTCAAAAATATATGCCCAAATCGCCTGAACCAATGAATAATTTAAGCAATAATTATTTTATGGTAAGTGATACGTATATAATAGTTATACAGTTTCTTGACTCTAATATTATACAGGGTGACTTTGCAAGGTGTTGCCAAATTTTTTAAATAAGCTCTATAGAACAATACTAAAATACGTCTTTGTAGTAACTATTTGTAAACGTAGTATTTTTCAAAAAAAAAAAAACTATTTAAAATGTCCTTAAAAGTAACTCAACAAAGAGACACCGCGTGTGTTGTCATTCATCAGAGACCAGAGCTAAAAACGACCTTAAGCAGACCACATAACGACAAGCGCACCAACAAGTTCTTATGCAGTGGACATACGGTGCAATTTCATCAACACGCCACCGGTCAATGACCCTTCAATAAACACTCCCCCTCCATTTGTCGGCCTACGCTTCCCGCTAACCCTTGCTTGCGCGGGCGCCCGAACCTTATGTTGTTAGGCATAAGGCTTATTTTCGCGCACCATAATCACTACTACACTTACAGTTTAACTTTTGCGAAACTATCGTGACGTGCGTGCGTATTTTTCTATGAATGAAGTAAATTATCCACGCGTACTATTTTTAAACAGCGGATAGGATTAATTAAAATGAAAAAAAATTTTTTGATGTTCTTTACGTAAATCGATTAAGTTACTGATTCAGAGTCGCTCCTAAAAATTTGGCAACACCTTGCAAAGTCACCCTGTAGATATCTTACGTATCGTACTTTTGGAGTGAAAAAGCGTCTGATTTACTTTATAAGTATAACAATAGTAAGAAATGTATTTGCATGTATATTTTTTAATTTTATTTATGGGAGTGTGTCAGCGTGTGGTTTATAGATTTTTATCTCTCTTTCTCTGCTGTCCATTTCATCCCACTGTTGGGCACGGGCCTCATCTACTTTGCGAAGTATTAATATCTACTGTGCCGCGATGACCACGCGTGTTGGCATAGAATTTATTTTCTTGAGATTATAGTTGTGTACAATATCCTTTAGCTGGCTTTTGTAGCACCCAAGGAAGGAAAAGGGGTTGTGACACGTAATAATATATTCTTAATCTGTCACTACTACGACAGAATTACATTTTTATAGTCTTTATAAATTACTATATTTTTTGCAAGTGCTATTTTTGTTAAAAAAATTACAGAGATATCACTCCAGATTAGAGATTTTATTTTAGATACTGTGTATCTACCTATAATCTAAGATAAAGAGGTCTTGTATTTCCAAATACTAGTTATCTAGAATGGATACTACATACAGAAACACCAAATGAAATTGGCTAAAAACACGGATATTTTATTGACATCGGTATACCCGACTCACGCGTTATTCCCAAACATAACCCTCTGAAAACTTAGCATTAACCTTTATTCCAACAATTCAAGTGGATTTTTTCTTATATTGAAAGGATAAAATCAATGCTATAACAACAATTTGAACTGTTCTCTCGGGATTTTAAGATTTGCAAGCGTGTGTATATTTTCTTGGAGCATTCAACTATTATTATTTTTATTGTACAGTTTTAATTGTAAAATCTTTTAAGGCTAGATAAAGAATATTTTTAAGGTTTTAATTTAAGAATTAGGACCCTTTTATTAGTTTTCCCTGCATCGAGTTTGCCACCCATGAGGGGGCCACCCAAGGCACTACTATGGCCCTTTAAGGCCCTATAAAAATTGCTAACCAGTTGAAATTTTCAAAATATGAAATAAATTATATGAGGGATATTGTGTAATTTGATGATTTACTTAGCACTATATGAATAAGGTGGTATGATTTGATGATGATGAATATTATTTATTATGTTGATAGTAATCTACATGTGGGAGTCCAACTGCAAAAAATATACCTGTATGTATAAATAAATAATTGAATTAAGTTTTATCCTCTGAATTTCACTATTCTATTTAAAAACATTCATCTCTTTGATGTATCTCTTCCGTCGAGGTACCAGGACAAACAAAGTTTTGGATATTGCCCAACGTACTGTATTGCTCTGATTCAAATAATACTGTGACAAATTGTGTCCCATTGTTGTTATTAAATACAAATATACAACGTGAAACGGAAATACTATAGTATGCTTTCAATGCTACATTATTTAAGCCATGTAAAATTTCAACACATACATATTTGTACATATTTGTACGATGACTATTAAATTTTAATAAATCAATTAGAAAAAACAATTTTTTTTAATTTCTTTTCTTAGACAACCCTGATTATAAACTATTGCTCAATTAGACGCCAAATTGTAGGCGGAGTTACTGTATGAAATGAACTTACCATCGATCTTATTTAAATCCTAGGCAGCGCTGTCAATGTTTCACAAACTAAACACATCACATTTTGGTTTTGAGTTAGGTACATAAGTAAAAAACTAGTACTTTTAATCCAGTACTGTTACATCACAATCGCAACACGATACACGTTAAACTACAGGCCTAAGTGTATTCTGAGGGGATAGGTTAAGTAACCATACCACTAAGTCGGCCAGTACTTGGTCAGGGTACCATGCACAGAAGTTATAACCTCCAGAAACAATCGTACGAGGGAAGTCTTCTGTTCATGTACCAACGCCTGGTATAATTGCCATTGCTATTGCACCACCATGACACTATTTGTCATTATTATTACGAAAAAGTCACTGCATACAATATTCATTATTTACATAATTTGCCATTATTAATACGAGAAATTCACTGCAATCCAAGACAACCTCTTGATTAGAGCATCGACGAGCAACTAATTATTTTATTAGAATAATTTTTGTCATAACCTAGGTACCTATTATTCTTTAAAAGGGTTGTGCACATGCACTTTAGCTATGTCTACATACATATCGATATTATGGTAATTCGATACAATAGAATACGCTGAATATTTTTTATCGGTGAAAACAATACCATTAGTTATTTTTGTACTATCAAATTCGAATATTAACCTAAAATTTATTACGAAATCTTCTCATCCATATTGTGTTTGCATTTAGAGTGACTATTATTAGTACATATGTAAAAAGTTTATCGGATTTCAATGGAATGAAATAAGTTTATAAAATGTAACAACGACATAAGAAAGAATTTGATATGAATAATATTTATTGTGGATAGAACTTGTTTTACAATACGATATTTTTAATTAAACACCAGCTATACGATCACCTTATCGTGTGATCTAGTATTTTACCCCGTTGTATTGATTTGATACAATAAAACATCGATACATAATAGAGATGACCCATCTCTATGTACACGTGTCTTTAGTAGCGCACAATTCGGTTAATCCCCGAGTTCTAACCAATCACGATTCGTCAAAAGTGATTAAATAATTTAGAGTGGACAGTCGCATATGTGACTTTTTTACCTAACATAATTTTATGCAAAATTATATCATCGTTAATTTGTCAATATCTTCCCTCCCCTCGTCACATTTTACTTGTGATTGAAACTTAACTTTTCTTGTCATGCAATTATTCATTCCTTTTTCGGTAATATTACCCCTCACAAAACTCGCTCATTTTTTGTATTCTTCTCGCTTTCCTTCCATCATCCAACAAAATTTTCTTCACCATCATGGAAAAATTTTAAAAAATTTTCCTCACAGAGGCAATGAGCAGTTAGGCATATTACGTTAATCTCTATTACGGGACATGATCACTATTAGGTCAAATAGAGTTCATAAAAACAGCTGATTAGGGTTGTGCAACGTAAAAATTTTGCAAAAACTTACAACATCAAAAATCGTATTAAATTATAATGCAAGTTAATTTCTAACTTCACGTAGTCATTAGTGATAACCTAAAGAATGCCTGGTTTCAAGCATAACATAGGAGTTTTGTTTCACGTTGTATACATGTATTGGATCAAAAATTAATATCTTATTATTTTGTGGTTTAAAAAATACCATTGACGCATTCCTATTCTTAAATAATAAAATAAAACTAAAATTTTATGTTAATACACTTTATCAGCAAAACATATGCCAAATAAACTCCTGAATCAAAGAAGCTACACTTGCCTAATAGCAAAGGTTTAGTTCAATCATTTTTCCAACACTTGCCAACTTATAATATACCATAACTATAGAATGATTATATAAACTCATGTTATGCTCCTTGGCTACAAGTTCGTAATCATTACAGTCTCTATATTATTGTCAAATGTCTAAAAACACTACTATACACGTTTTTTTTGTGTTTCTTGTGAACTTCCTATCTTTTTAACACGCTTTTATAAGTTCGGTATGTATCTCAATGTATTAATCTATGTAACGGAATCTATGAACGCGGTTTTCACCCACTTGCAATAGTCGGATTGATTTGAAATTTTGCATACATATCAAGGACCTATGACAATGCAATTGTTTAAAAATTTATTAGTTTTTGAACTAAGAAAATTTTTGGAGCAAGTTTAACTGCAGACTTATTAAAACTTGAATAAACTTTTTGAGGCAAAATTAACTTGCATGTAAAACTTGAATCATTAGTAAAATGGTAGTGATGTTTACCTTATGTATGTACCTATATATGTATACTGTAATGGAGAAAGCATGTTTTGAGTACATAACGGTTATAGCTGTGAAAATCGTAGTAATTATTTCATTTATTAGCATTAATTTTTTATGATGAATAATACATAACTCTAAAAATATTATGCCACGTAGAGAACTGAGAAATTTTATTGCAGTTTTTGTTATAAATCAAGTTACATCATCATCATACCGTCAAGCCTTTTTTCCATGGGAGTAGGCAGAGACTATGGACCACTATCTGCCACGACCGACACATCCTTGACTACAATACTTAATAAAAACCAAGACTAAGCACTAATATCTATGTTAAACTTACAAATAACGGCCGTTCAATGCTCCTGTACAAGCATTGTACGGCCTGTCAGTAGTCCTTTACAGTAAGGAAACGCAATCGAAAATTGTTTCATCTATTAACAAGATTTCCCAACACAGTATGAGTATAAATAAGCACCATATGGTCATTATAACATCGTAATGACCGCAAAAAGTCACATTCTCTCCAAATCGATAAATAAATTCATTAATCGTAAAAGGTTTTTCCAACAAATCACTAGATAGCCGCAAAAAGTCAAGCTCTCAATATTTTTACGTCTCAAGGAGTTTCTCTAAAGAAATAATTACCATTAAAAGGTTTATACTTTTTGTCTACTGTGATGAACTTCTTCCTGAAGCTGATGGATAGCAATTGATTGATTTATTTACAAATATAGCTAAAAATATAGCTAATATGATATAGAAAAAGACGTGTTTGAAGCCATAACGTGAATAATAATAATAAATATTCATGGACAGTTCACACAACGTCCTCTGGTCCCAAGCTAAGCTTATATCCTTGTGTTATGGGTACCAGAATACGGATATACTACATATACTACTTTTCTTTTGTAAATACATACATATAATACATAGTAAACACCCAGACGCAGTACAGACATTTGTATTACATTTATAAATATCACACAAATGATTGTCCCAAGCGTGAATCGAACCCTGCGACCTCGTGATCGGCAGTCCGTTAAAGGAACCACTCCAACCAAGAAGGACGACAATTTATGTTGAATTACTTTTTAAATTTTTAGGTCGAGGTGCAAATGGCGCTCCAATCTCGGTTTACTTCATGGGACTTTTCCCATAATGCATATCTTTATATATGCATTGATAGAAGATGCGTGATTCATATATTTGTACTGATAGCAATAATACGAATTATTAAATTAGTTCGATAGGGATATTTTCCTCTCCTCTCCACCCCTTTAATGGCCCACTCTTGGATACGGGCCTCCTCCACTTTGGGAGGGATTAAGACCTACTGTGCCGCGCTGACCAGTCGTGTTGGCACAGGGTTTAGTTTCAAGATTCCGTCTCTCGCAGTAGACGTTAACTGCTTATATTGTCCCTTAGCTGGCTCTTACAGCACCCTGGGAAAGAAATGGGGTGGTGACACTTGTATTCTTAATCCGTAACCACACGGACCATATATTACCAACTCATTTTAGAATTGATCTTGAAAGTATTATTAAAAATATGAACTCAATCAAAACTTGTCACACTTCTTCTCACATATTTTTTAACTTAAAATAAATTAATTAATAATTTTTTTTTTTTTATAATTGACTTGCTATGCTTTTACTAAATAAACTAAATTATAGTGGAAAAAATTGATCGAGTTGGTGCAAACCGCTCAATCGATGGCGTTGTACAAAAACATCCCACGATGTTTAACTCACATTGAGAAGATTGTAGTGGAAGATTTGGTAAAAATATGCGGGCACCATGATAGCTCAGATGGGAGAGCAACGGAACGGTATTCCGAGGTCGTGGGTTCAAGTCCCGCTCATGGTTATCATTTTTTCCATCAAAATAAATTATTATAAAATAGACTAAATTATAACTCTTTTTCATTAAAAGTTCGATATTCAGATTTACATTTTACACTATAAAACACTTATCTATTGCAGCACGAAAGCAGTCTATATAAAATATCATCGCAGTTCTACAGTTCTACAGGATAGAATCAACACGCTTTTACTATTATTGCTAGGTCAGAGGTATTCCATTTGATTTTCATTTCCAAATCCAATTTGCTGTAGACTTTAAAGCTGCGTTTGTATTAGGCTAACAGGCGAGATAGACGAAAAATTGTATTTCATTTTGATTAACAGTTAACATTTTCAAATAGAAGATTTGATTGGATTGTAAGTTATTTGTAAGTTTTAAGATATATTAGATGGTATCTTAATTGATGATTGGCTTTACCTCCAGCCAGTTGACGTCCTACTCTTAGACACTGCCATCTATAACTTTGGAAGGGCTTATGGTCAACTATGCCCCGTTGACCAGGCGTGTTGGCATATCGTTTATTTTCGAGGTTTCCGTCTCTCATTGAGGTTGATATCCTAAAACTGGCTTTTACAGCACTTTGGAACGTAAACGGGGTGCTGAAAATTATATTCCCAATCCATCACCATATGGACAGTAATTAATTTGGTTTTTACTTGTAATACATACATGACGAAACGATTATAACTATCCAACTAGGGAATCGCTACTAATTATTTTAGCTAACTAAAACTTGATGCTTTTGAATCCTACGTAGAATAACAATGTAAATTTTAACTTTGTATTTTGTTGAATATTGCATTAATAAGATGTATAAACGTAAAATGTCAATGAGTACATAGCGAGTTGGATGCTTGTTGCTAGAAATTTAGGAAAACTCACTTTATCGTCAGTAATAAAATTTGTAATAAAAAGACATTCATTGTTCGAAAGACTGAGGCGACTGTTGAAACTCGCAATTTAATAAGTAATATTTGCAAATAATAATTATTCAGTTTTGTATACTGCAGACAATGAATAGGTTATATAGAAAGAAAGAAAGAAAGAAATATATATTATTGCAGCACCCTGGGGAGGAAAAGGGTTGGTGAAACTTGTAGTCTTAATCCGTTACTACAAACAAAACATTATGTATAATTTGCACTTCAATCAAGTTGAAGTTATGAACTTTAAACCCAGAAATCATAAGTTATCTTAAGTTACCAAATACTTTGAATTTCACATAACTTCTGTGTTTGAAACCATAACACTGCGATCGTAACTAAGTGAAATATTAATTGTAACGATCTATATATAATTTAGAAGAAGTAACGGTAAACTTTCAGCTTCTTTGGCATTAATACTGTAAGAAATAATAATAAATAAACAACAACGTATTAAAATTAATAACTACGTCACGAAGTCTAATCATATCACTAAGGTTTATGATGTTGAATTAAATGAATAAATAAATATTCACAGACATTTCACACGTCTTCTTGTCTCAAGGTTAGCTTATATGCTTGTGTTACAGGTATCAGAATACGGATAGAATACATAATAATGTACTACTTGTCTTCAGAAATAATAAAATCATAATCAAAATACAAACTTATCATAAAATAGGTACATAGAAACACTCAGACGCAGTACAAACATTTATAATATGAAAATTATAAATATCATACAAATATTAAATATTCATGGACATTTCACACAACGTCCTCTGGTCCCAAGCTAAGTTTATATGCTTCTGTTATAGGTACCAGAATACGGATAGAATACTTGAATTACTTTTCTTTTGTAAATACATACTTATATATTTAATACATAGAAACACCCAGACGCAGTGAAATGATTTGTATGACAATTATAAATATCACACAAATAATTGTGCCGAAATCGAGGCCTCGTGATTGGCAGTCCGTTGCATGAACCACTCAACTATGAGGCTCGTCAAATTCAAATTTGTGCACAAATTTAAATATTCTACCTACTTTAATTATTACTTAATTGAATAGCTATGTTATAAGATCCACAAATCTGGAAACTAACTGTACTACCGTGTGCTTACTTATATTAATATCATTTCTCAATTGTTTTTTTTCATAGTCTTGTGGAATAACCACAGTACCTACTGCAAAAGTTGCAAAGTGTCTCGAAAGCTTAACTTTAATATAAACTAGCTGCGCCGACGGCTCCGTCCGCGTGGAGCAATTTTTTTTCGATCGACCCAATCAATATTTTGATTCCTTTTTAGGCTCTAGATGGCGTTGCAAGTAACCAGATTGACAAATTTAGTATTATGTAAGCATCTCTTGATTGAGAGGACCGATTGCGATGAAATAAAGACTAAGTATAGCATTTATAGTCATAAGTGTCGTACATTTTACGTAATGCGTGCACAGACAAACAGACAAAAATTTTAAAAATGCTGGAAATGAGTTCTGTTGGATATCCCATAACCATCTGAATATATTTTTTTTAAAATATATTCAATGTACAAATTCTTTTTTCAACAGCTTTATTATATGTGTAGAAGAAGATAATTATTTTTCAACACAGACATATTTCTGAAAAAATGTAGTTACATTTTGTTATGATAACATTAAATAAGGAGACCATCTCTACCTCGTAATTAATCTTGTTTTCCTGTTAATGCAGAGAGCATGAGAAGGAAAACAATTACACTGACATCTGACATCTTCTGTGATGTTTTTTTTTTTTGCTGTTATTGTTAATAGAGAGAGTTACATGAATGTTTGGTTTTCTTTTGTTGTTATTATACTGCTCATTCATACATTTACAGAAATATCATAAGTACATATTTTAATCTATATATATCTATATATTCGTTATCGTAAAGGTCGCGGGGAGCCAGTGCATGCAAGCGGTCTTTGTCCAACAGTGAACGGAGAGAGGCTGATGGATGTATGAATATTTGAAATCTAATAACCAAGCTCTGATAAATCTAAAACTTCAAAGACTGTATTTCAAAAATTCAGTTTTGTTGATTCAGACCTCTCAGAATATCTCAATATTTCAAAATGTCCGCTACACATTTTCTAGCAGGTTTTTGTTAGTTACGACCGTATCTATGTACCTAACTAAGTAAGGGAACTAAGTAGGTCTAAGTAGGTAAGGGATTCCCTAACACGCATTTATAGACGTCGAAACGTCTAGAAATATTGCACACTTGTCATAAACCAATGACAACCTATTTAAAATCCAATGAAATTTAAACGTGTTTTTAACATTTTCTAACACTTGCGCGATTCATTTGTTTAAATAAAACCACTTTTTACGGATTTAGACGCGTATATTTGTTTTAAATTTTAGAACGACGTTTTGGAGAATTTGCAGTCACTATGTCACGAATGGGACTGAGCTGTAACCTCTATATCCATAAAAAGTAGTTTTATTTAAACGCATTTATTTAGTTTTTAAATTACTTTATAATTATTTAAGTAAAAGGTAGAAAATAATATGTCCAAAGTAACATTTCATCAAGACTTTTGTTTTATCCTGAAGATACCAAATACTGACTAACTCAAGTAATAAATCTAAACTATAAATCACACACAGGTGCAGTGGAATAGACTGTAAAGCCAACATCTCTCAGGGCAGCTAAAACTAATCTGTACAAATATGTTACAACACAACGGTATTTGTTTAGACATCATATAAAATAGTAACTATGTTTCTTTAGCCAGATATAACTTATATTTTTATAAATAAAACCATCATACATCTATATTATATAAAAAATATATTAATTTTAAGAAACTCAATTTCGAACAAAATATGTCCGATTGTGTTTGGGAGAAAATATGCGAGAATATACTCGTAACATGTGGCCTCTCATAAATGGCGTTTAGTTATCATTGCACTAGTAGGAATATATAATATTGCAATGTATATGCTCCATACAAAAATATGGGCCCCGTAATCCCCAGTTTTCTTCGTGGATATTTTGCCTCCAGAGGAACGTATTTTTCTTACAATATTTAGATCTTATATACCTATGCTTCTATCACTTTCTTTTTTTCAAAACATAATAACTAAAAGAAATATGACCATCCAAAAAATACAAACCTCACAAAGTTAAAATGGCTTAGACTAGACAGACAGATGCAAATCGAATAAATACTAATAAATTCAAAAGAAGAATTACCGAGTTCGTCATTTCACTCCAAATCTAGTACGAGAAGCAATGTCACTATATTTGCGAAGATCTACTTCATATTTATGTTAAAGAATAACTAAGCAAACAATATATCAGACCTTTGACACAATATTACCACATCACTACTGTGATAACTATAATAAAACAAGTTTATGATACTTGTTGAGCATTTCCAGTCTCTTCTGCCTTCCACGCCTTGGACAGCACTTGTGGAAGTTTATTACTATAATAGTATCTAGAGCTACCTACCCATAGAATTAAGATAAGTATATATTTGTACTAGCTGACCTGAGTTTTGCCGTAAGAATGTTAGGAGTGGAATACCCTTATTACTTAGGGGTATGAAAAATAGATAGTAGCCGATTCTCAGACCTACTGAATATGCATACAAATAATTTGCAATAAACGAAGCATTAGTGAAAAATATTGTGAAAGCAGGGACTATAAACTAAAGGGAGCAAAACCTAGATAACGTAACTTATCTTAAGTTTTAAACTATGATAAAACCAATATTGAAAGAATTAACACGCTTTTATAAGTTCGGTATGTATCTATCAATGTATTAATCTATTTAACGGAATCTTTAAAAGTGATTTACACCCACTTGCAGTAATCGGATTGATCTCAAATTTTACATACTTTTTAAGGACCGATGACAATGCAATAAAATAAAATAATATTCACGATTTTCTAGCGTGTTTTTTAGTTTTTGAACTAAACATATTTTATTTAATATAGAACAAATTACTTAATTTTTAGTCACGACTTTTTATATTTACGACGACAAATTATCATCCTAAGCTTTTGGACCGTCATGAAACCTTTTTGGAGTACATATGGTACCATGTGTTTAATCTCTTAAAATAATTAAATTATGTTAATATTTAGTTACGACACTGGTAAATAATGTGGAGTTACTAAAATATGTACATAAAAATATAAAGTATTGGTTTTAGTAGCTTTTTTATATTCTATTGTTCAAAAAATAATAATTATATTGTTATTTTAAAAGTGTTATTAAAATTTTCTTACACATAGATTTTGGTCATGATCATGTTTACAAAGTTTTTCAGTTCGCTGGGCGGCCCAAGTCCATTGACGTCGCACTGTTGGATAAGAACTTCCTTCACTTCGGTAAGGTATTTGATCTACTATGCCACGCTGACCAGATGGGTTAGCATTACGTCATCTTATTTAGCTTTAACATAGAATTTATAATAAAAATATAAGTAAAAAAGTATTTTAAATAAAACATTCTACCGTCTTCATGTGCCTTTGAAATTTGAGGCTTTTCCTCGATTTCTTAGGAGATAACCGTCAGATCGTTACCCGGTGCCAAAGAGACCACAAGGGAACCACCAGTTTTCCAATAAAAAAAGAATAATTAGAATCGCATCGCACAGTGAAAAGTTATGAGGTAACAAACATTAAAAAAAGAAACATACAGACAAATTGAGAACCTCCTCTTATTTTTGAAGTCGGTTAAAAACATTAGCATTTAGGTATGTTTGTGATAAAAACAATATCACATCTCATTATACAAAGCTATTTCATGTTCTCGCTACGTTATCTTGATAATGTATTCACACGACAACGGACTATGGATCCTTCATAACTAATTCAGTTGAGCTTGATGAACCTTGGCCGCTTTTACAAAATTTATAAATTATGACATCATATTTCACAAGCAATTTCCAGTGCCTTATAGCGTGCATGCAATATAAATGGATGACTTTGATAAATCTTAAACATGTTTTATTAGTAAAACACACTTAAGAGCAAAGCGTAAAATTAACGTGTTTTAGACAACTGATGCATCAAGAGAAAGATAATGGTACCATTTCTAAGTGCACAACTAAACATAAATAAAAAATGAAAATTGTGTCTCAATATATCTATTACTCGCTAATAGATATGTCGGAGTAACATAATAGAGTATTCTCTATTATGTTACTCCGACATATCTATGTTGCTACAATTTGTAGACTGATAGTAAACCATAGCAATTCCATTGAATTGCTATGGTTTACTATCAGTCTACAAATTGTAGAAACTGTCGTTTAAATGTTCATACATCAATCAGACATTTTCTTTCACACATAAAAGGTTCCACAGCAGGTCTCCAACCAAATCCCCTATAACCTGCGCCTCTACCACCAAGATAATGATGTTCGCACAAAACATCACCTCTCAATCGTCACTTTACACTTTCTTACAAATACACACTTTATAATTATACACACGCGATTATCACCGGTATAAACTCTTTATCACTACTGTGAGTGAGCAACTAGTCGGGCAGCGATTCGCCCTGTCTAATGTCTCAAACGAAACTGACTGTTAGCTCTGTGGCTGTCTTGTATTTAAACTCATTGCAAAGTTGGGACGTGGGGTAATCACGTATTACGACTTGTCTACAATTCTTTACGTTAACGAATTGTACGTTTATATTTATAAATAAATAAATAAATAATCTACTTAGTTTAAAAACTAAAAAACACGTTTAAATATCCTGAATATTTTTTAAATGATTGCATTGTCATCAATACTCAATTCTATGCTACCTACTTACAAAACGTTGACAGTTTATGTTGTCAGAGACATAAGTTTCTGCTGTCACATGTTGTCACAATCGTAATAAACATAAGGAAAGAATTATGATATTTTTACCTGATTCTGTAAACAAAACGTTTTTATGTGAAATTATCTGATTGTATATGAAAGGCATACGTAGAAACACAATAATCTTGGTGAGTCTACTCATATACAATTAAACTATTACGTGTATAATTAAAAATACAAGTGTGGTCATAGTGATACTTCAACATGCTATTCTAGTAATTCTGATCAAGGAATTGGGATTATTCTTTCAAATTATTGCATTGTCATCTGTCCTTGTTAGGTGTGCAAAATTTCAGATCAATCCCTCTACTGCAAGTGACTGAAAATCGCTTTCAAAGATTCCGTTACACAGATTAATATATTGACATACCAAACTTATAAAAGCGTGTTAAAAAGTTTAGTTAACATAGTCTAGTTATGCTATTGACAATATCAATTTTCATTTCACTTTTTCTTTCATTTTCTTCATTTTTAATTTTTTTACTTTCATTTCATTCACAATTTTTAGTTTCACTTAGAACCGGTACCATCCGTCCATCCATCAACCTTTCTCAGTCCACTGCTGGACATAGGCCTCCCCCATAGAACGCCACAACGCGCGGTCTTGCGCTAACTGCATCCAGCGAATAATATAGAATCGGTACCATTATGTATTCATTTTCGTGCGAAGGAATTAATAAACATATAATGGTACCGATTCTACATGTACAACTATACTTAACCAAAAAAAGAAAACAACTATGTTGTATTTTAATTAATGGGCTATTTCGTTGTGCACATTTTCATTAATTAAAATCGTTAGTCTATAACATACAGATTTTTTAATAGAAAAGTTCTGTTAACATTGCCGAATTGTGTAATTCACACAATTAATTTTCATTTTTTATTGAAGTACCAATATTGTTTCAAATATTTTAAACTAGCTGTTGCCTTCGACTCCATCCGCGTAGAATTTAGGAAATTTTCCCCGTTTTTGCAACATTTTTAACTACTGCTTGAGTGAGAGTATTATAAACGTAAGAGTAAACAAATATAATCAGAATGAACGAACTGCTAAGCTATCAGGAGTTACACGTGTTATTGTGAGTCAACCATAAAATATAGATATGTGCTGTTTAAGCTTAAAAAATGGAGCACCTATTCCCGTTTTCCCAACATTTCCCTTCACTACTCTGCTCCTATTGATTGTAGCGTGATGAAAAGTATACTATAACCTGCCCAGGAGTATGAAGAATAATTGTACCAAGTTTCGTTAAAATCCGTCGAGTAGTTTTTGTTTCTATAAGGAACATACAGACGGACAGACAGACAGACAGACAAAAATTTTACTGATTGCATTTTTGGCATCAGTATCGATCACTAATCACCCCCTGATAGTTATTTTGAAAATATAATATTTCATGTACAGAATTGACCTCTCTACAGATTTATTATAAGTATAGATATACTCGTATGGGAACTAAATGTAATTTAAGTAACGAGATAAAATTATAAGAAACCTATGCAAAGAACAGTTGGTATAATTTATTGTTTTACTTTTTGTGTACTTCTTAATTTCTTTGTTTGTTTAATCTCGTTTTAATCTAAAAAAGAGAATGTTAAATATACCTATATAATTGAATCAAAAACTGATAATATATTATTGGCATTTCATATGTTACGTTAATTCCATGTGAATTGATGACGTTTGGATTATGGCCGATGTCCGTTTATCCACATTGATTTGCGTTCAACAGACAACGAGTTTTGGTAAATTAAACAATAATTCAGATGGACAAAGCCAATGCAACATCAGATTAAAACAACATCAAACCACAAATATATGTATCATGAAAATAATTATGTTTTCAACAGTCTTGTTTATTTGTACCAGTATTAAAAAGCTGAAGAGTTTGTTTTTTTATTTGAACGCGCTTATCTCAGGAACCACTCACTAGTCCGATTTAAAAAATTCTTTCAGTGTTGTATAGTAAATTTATCGAGGAAGGCTATGAGGTATATAACATTACCCTGACACCGATATGATAGAAGCGAAATATCACTGTAAAATGTTGCAAAAATAGTGGAAATTTTCTAAATTCCACCCGTTCTAAGGCGCCGGCAACAGCTATGATAGATATAATAATATTAATAAAATAGTGAAGATGCTACCAGGAGTTCGGTGGTGTTTTCATTATATTGGGTACTAGAATAAATAAGGAATACGGAGATCCGTAGAAGAACCGGTGTGTACGACAAAGCTCGAAGAGTTGAAGTGGCAGTGGGTAGTCTACATTACTCGACGATCCGACTACCGTTGGGTAAGGAAAGTCCTCAAACGGCGACCACATAACGGACGATGAAGTGTGGGGCGGCCCTTAAGAAGGTCCAGCAGTGAACGCAGAAAGGCTGATGGATGGATGGATCAATGGGTACGAGAATACGGATGTACCTGTATACTAGTACTACTTTTACTTCGATATTAGTTAATCCAAATGTCCGTCTTGTGCGAAAATCTAACCCACAATTTCGCAAGCAGTCTATACTTTCACTTTCATTTTCTTACACTTTCATCATTCAATAAAAGATTCAGGTTCGGTTGTATAATTAATCCGTTAATGTCAAAAATATATTCGAGTGGTGGAGTGGTTTATATAACGGACTGCTGATCATGAGGTCTCGGGTTCGATTCCCGGTCAGGACGATCATTTGTGTGATGTTCTTAATTATCATACAAATGTTTGTACTGCGTCTGGGTGTTTACTATGTATTATAAGTATGTATTTACAAAAGAAAAGTAGTTTATGTATTATATCCGTATTATGGTACCCATAACACAAGCATAATAAGCTTAGCTTGGGACCAGAGGACGTTGTGTAAAAATGTCTATGAATATTTATTTATTATTTATTATTATTATTGTCCGTGTGGTCATGCATTAAGAATACAAGCGTGTCACCACCCCTTTTCCTCCTGAGTGCGCTGTACGAGTCAGCTATGGAATATTGTTATCGGGTAATAGTAAGAGTAAGAGACTGAAAGTTCTATAAATCCTGTGCCAACAAGCCTGGTCAGCGCGCTATATTAGACCGTAATCCTTTTCAAAGTGGAAGAGGCCCGTGGCCAACTGTGGAACATTAACGACCTAGACAGAGGGAGATATTATTTACAGTCACAATACAGTTACAAATAACATAAATTCACATGACAATAAAATAAAACAATGAACTAACAATTCAAGTTAAATTATTATTTGTACTAACAACACCCAATGTCATAGAACATTTACCCTCGCAAATATATAGCCTTTATTAATTTGAATAGTTTCCGTAGCAGTGAATAATTTTCTCTACTTTCACAATGATATGGTTTTAAGCAAAGGTTAGCTTACATTGAACGTCTGATTTTAATATAGTAAATAACATTGTAACCTGCAAACTTTGTCTTTGCATGCGAGAATATTTTTTGCTTGTTTCATACGTGTTTACGTGTCTGGTGTATGTGTGAGTGCATGCATGAATGTTATTTTCCCTTCTTGCCCTTACCGGGCTATGGTATAGTGCCTTTAGCCTGATCTTGACCCGGCGAAGTGATGGCCCTGTTAATTGGGGTCCAACTCGGTGGAGGGACATTAGGCACCCCATCATGTGCGCGTGGCCTCTCACCGGAATACTTGGTAAGAGGCGCGGCGGGTTCTACTATCGTAGAACCCGCCGCGCCTCTTACGCCGTTACGTGTGAGTTTCTCTCCGGGTCCCTGCGGGGGGCAAAGTGTCAACCAAGTATTCACGCTCCCCCAAAGTCTCTCTCTTTGCCACAATCACTTATCGAGCAAAGGAAGTGACGGCGGCCTAACAACGTGCGTGTAAGTATGCTTACTTAGCTGTGTATGTGAATGCATGTGTTGATTTCAAGGAATTATTTATCAAATCAACACTTTTAGGGACACGGGTAATATATTTTAACTTATATTTTTTTAAATACTTCAATGCAGAACATTAAATTCTCTATATTAATTTTAATTACATAAAGTTTCTAATTCGTTCATGTTACATTCTCATGTCAATAGATTGAATGGAAGCCCAGTACTTAACTGTGTCTATACTGAATAAACCTTTACATTGAACCTCGAAATCCCTAGAATTATTACACGATAAATTGTACAAGTAGTAAATTCATTGCGAGCATAAATACTTAGCTATTTGCATCGTCAATAAAATTAATAAATGGCCTAGCTATTAAAAAAAGCTATATTTTTGTTTTGCAGTTAACAATTTCAAGCTACAAAAATACTTTTTGTTTTTTTTTTTTTAAAGTCTTGTTGTGGTTTGTTGTAATGTTCACACTGGTATTTTGTGGTTCTTCACCAGGCTGTATCTCAAGACCGATGTAGAATTTAAGTAGTTTAAATCTCTCCAGATAATCGAGCAGGCACTTAATGAAGCTATCAGGTGCCTTCTTGTTTATATAAAAAAAAATAAAATAACATGGATGCTTTGATTGCGTTTGCACTCAAAGCAATTTTTTTCTTATTCTTACCCTTATCCCAAATTATTTGGATTCAACGCAACACGTTTTAAGAGGGCTCGATACCAAATTATGCTCCATACAAAAATATGGGTATCGTACTTCTCATTTTTCTTTGCGAAAGTTAAACCGATTTAAATTGTTTTTACGCTATATTATAGATAAAGAGTATATCTATGCTTGTATTACTTTCATTTTTTCATAACATAATAACTAAAAGAAATATGACAATCCGAAAATCCCGTTTTTTTTTGTTTTCTTTACCTAAAGTTGCAGCGACTATCACACATATTTGGTAAGGTTTTACCAAAAAAGAAAGTAATAGAAGCATAGGTATACTCTTCGTCTATAATATAGCGCAAAAACAATCAAAATCGGTTTAACTTTCGCAAAGAAAACGGGAAGTACGAAAGGTCTTTTTTCAAAGAATTTGTAGGTAAAATCTGCTTCAGCTATATTTGTCCCTCTCAGCGCGGTGCTCGGGAATAGGGACGGCAATACCTAAAGCAAATACCTAAATTAGGAGTACAGTACCCTCTTAACGTTCAACTTCTTCTATCAGCTGATATATTTTCGGGCTAAACGTAGTTTATTAAAATAACGCTATTTATGGATTAAAAACAAAAAACATCGGCCTAGATGTAAAATATATCTGCGTACTTAAGAGGATACCAAAATAGCTTCGTGCATTTTTCTACGTACGAAATTTTCATTTTTTCTTTAGATTGAATGGCTAGAGCTCTAATTTTTAAGTATATATTTTTTCAATATATAATCTAGGATCGCATAAACTCAGAAACGCGATTGAAAAAAGTTTTCTCGATAAAAAATCTCAGCGAAACAACCTCTCTCATTTTTTATTTTTTTCATTTGTCGATCTATTATCGCGTATTAACTAATGAAATAACTTTCAAAACATAAGTAACTATTATATATAGAAACACGTAAACCGGAATTAAAATATATTTAGTAGATTTTGAGTAAACAAAAAAATATTCCTAATTCTTCATTTTCTATACCTACTAGCTGTGTAAGTAGATACATGTCGACGACAATATTGTAGGCCGTTAACAGGTACCCTGAAATTATAATTTAAATACACTTAGGGTACCGCATCAACGGTAAAAGACACAAAAAATAATGATTATAACCCGGATTTGAACTATCATTGCGCACTTAAATATTATTAATATTTTACGTTCGCAGCGAGCTTTATACAGTAATAGATATTAAATAGAGATTGTGGCCCGGTCGTAGTAGTAAAAAATTTGGTCAAGTGCGAGTCGGACTCGCGCACGAAGGGTTCCGTACCATTATCTATGCAACATAAGGCAACGTTATTAGTATCGAGCAAGAAACGGTAAAAAAATCATGTTTGTTGTATGGGAGCCCCCCTTAAATATTTATTTTATTTTATTTTTAGTATTTGTTGTTATAGCGGCAATAGAAATACATCATCTGTGAAAATTTCAACTCTCTAGCTATCACCGTTCTTGAGATACAGCCTGGTGACAGACGGACGGACGGACAGCGAAGTCTCAGTAATAGGGTCCCGTTTTTACCCTTTGGGTACGGAACCCTAAAAAACGGTCAAGCACAATTAGCACTCGCACACAAAGGGTTCTCTACCGTTATTATCATTGTATAACGATATCTAAACTTAATATTATAAAGCGGAAGAGTTTGTTTCTTTGTTTGTTTGTTTGTTTAAACGTGCTAATCTCAGGAACCATTAGGCTGATTTGAAAAATTCTTTCAGTGTTGGATAGGGCATTTATCGCGGTAGGCTTTAGGCTATGAAACATCACGCTACAGTAGTGAAAAATATTGCAAACACGGGGAAAATTTTCTAAACTCCACGAGGACAGAGTCACGGGCAACAGCTAGTTATCAAATAACGGGAAAATGTAGTTAACGTTGCCGAATACACAATTCAATTTACTATCAATATTCATTTTTTAATTAAAATTAGTTTATTTGTGCGCGTAGAATCGGCACCACTATGAGAAAAATTCGTTGCTCTGACCACTTGACCATATTATTGTATAGAGCGTAGTTTGGTGCCGTGACCCTGTTATTCAATCAAATCAAACACGAAACGCCGAAAACCTAATGTAAATTAATCTTGTTTAAAAAAAATATGGGCTTTGATAAAATTCTAACATTGAATGAACCTTTACATTTCAATTTCAATGTGTTTTGTGATTCAATAACGCTATTCATCCTGATTATCTCGTTAGCACGACGATTTTTCAATCATTGATTTTTTATATACATGTTATTTTTTTTTAAATATCGCATATTATGTCAAAACGTTTTGCTGTAATAGTTATTAAACAAATAATAAATATTCAAAGACACTTCACACAACGTCCTCTGGTCCCAAGCTAATTTTATTATGCTTGTGTAATAGGTACCAGAATAAGGACATAAAACTTAAACTATATATTTTATTTTATTTATTTATTTGTTTTCATATTGTTATTTATATGTAAAATTAATTGTTTTTTATCCAACGACCCAACATAAAACCAGCGCTGGTTCTTAACCAGCATCAAGCTGATTTGGGTGCGTCTTTGTAACGATGGGTACCTTATATCCAATTCGCTTATACTGTGTGTTCTATTTTATGTATTCTGATCTATTTATAAATTGTATACTTTCTGTCATCATTACAATTAAAACATTTCTTTTCTTTCTTTCTAAACTCGGGCCTCGTGGTGTAGTGGTTCTGGTAACGGACTGCCGATCAAGAGGTCGCGGGTTCGATTCCCGCTCGGGACAATCATTTGTGTGATTTTTCTAATTGTCATACAAATGTTTGTCCTGCGTCTGGGTGTTTCTATGTATTATAAGTATGTATTTACAAAAAAAAGTAGTATATGTATTCTATCCGTATTCTGGTACCCATAACACAAGCATATAAGCTTAGCTTGGGACCAGAGGACGTTGTGTGAAATGTCCATGAATATTTATTAAAAAAAAAAAAAAAAACTATTTTTCTTTTGTAAATAAATACTATACAAAGTAAACACCCAGATGCAGTACAAACATTTGTGTGACATTATAAATTTCACAAAAATGATTGTCTCGAGCGGGAATCGAACCAGGAAATTCGTGAACGGTAATCCGTTACCTGAACCACTAGACCGCGAGACCCGTCAAATACGAATATTTACTACTAATCTAAAGTAACATTACTTTATTTACGTTTGATGTATGTGTACATGTGATTTAGCAAATAAAAAAAACTGTCCATCTAACAACGTCTATTTGTCTATCAATTTATGGACATTTCACACAACGTCCTCTGGTCCCAAGCTAAGCTTATATGCTTGTGTTAAGGGTACCAGAATACGGATAGAATACATATACTACTTTTTTGTAAATACATACTTATAATACATAGAAACACCCAAACGCAGTACAAACATTTGTATGACAATTCGAAAATCACACAAATGATTGTCCCGAGCTGGAATAGAACCCGAGACTTTGTCATGTCCATCTTACGACGGGGGACAAAAATAAATAAAACCAAATGAAAAAATTTAACAAGTTATATTTAAAAAAAAAAATTAAAAAACATAATAATTTAAAGGGGGGGTCTACGAAGCGATAGGTTTCTTTTAATAAATAGTTTTCCTACTCAACTTGCGGGACAGGTGTTATCTTGGCTGAGGTGTCGCTCAGTGGGCCCCAGGCACGTGAAGACGGTGCTCTGGGCCTCCTTCGTCTGGCGAGGTGGTAGTGTAGTTGGCAGTGCCCGTAGACCGTACGGTGAGTTAGCAGTCTGCTCGGTGCCGGTGGAGTGCTAGCCGTACAGTGGAGGTGCTGACCGTACGATGGAGTGAAGACCGTACTTTGGAGTGAAGACCGTACTTTGGACCCCAGGAGCTGGAAAACACCAAGCAACACCTGAAGCCGCGATGGTCCCCCAACCCCCAAGAACCCAGGCAGGCCCGGTCATGTGGGTCGGCAAACCATCACAATTAATAAAAAAAATATAATTGGAGTGGTGACACTTGTTATACAACAAAAGAAAATTACAACTTACTAAAAACTTAACTAGAAATTTGGCAACTCATTTCTTTGTCACACCGCCAAGGTTTGGAATTCACTCCCTGCTCATGTGTTTCCTGATTTCTACGACATGGGGTCTTTCAAGCGAGGCGTGAAAAAGCATCTTGTGGGCCGGCAAGGTGAGGTTGGCTAGTGCATTGACACTGTACTAACCGTCCTAACATTTGGATTGCACCCCACTTATCATCAGGTGGAGTGTAGTCATTTGTTTACTCTAGCTATAAAAATAAAATAAAAAAACATTTACAATTAGAAGAAAAAAACAAAATGATAAAATTAGAAACTAATGTGTCACCATCCTATGGTAATTGAAACCATACAAAACAAAATTGGTCAAGTGCGAGTCGGACTCGCGCACGAAGGGTTCCGTACCATTATCTATGCAACATAAGGCAACGTTATTAGTATCGAGCAAGAAACGGTAAAAAAATCATGTTTGTTGTATGGGAGCCCCCCTTAAATCTTTATTTTATTTTATTTTTAGTATTTGTTGTTATAGTGGCAATAGAAATACATAATCTGTGAAAATTTCAACTGTCTAGCTATCACCGTTCTTGAGATACAGCCTGGTGACAGACGGACGGACGGACGGACGGACGGTCGGACGGACGGACAGCGAAGTCTCAGTAATAGGGTCCCGTTTTTACCCTTTGGGTACGGAACCCTAAAAATGCTTTTAGTAGTATTTAAAAAACAAACAAAAGAAAAAAAAACGTTATCATCATTTAAATTTTGAACATAAAATTAAAACAGGTAGTTTAAAAATGTTAACATAAAATTTATAGCAGGGTTCAGCAAAACAAATGACCCTGCAATAAAATAGTTTTGTAAGAAGTTGAGTATTTATAATTAACCCTGTTAAATAAAAAAAAAATGGAAATGGAATAAATTTACTAGGTATTAAATTTATAAAGTAATAAATCGAAAGGGTCTGTCCGTCTGTCAAAATCTGAGTTGCATTACATTTGTATAAAAAAAAAAATTGTCATTACAGTAAATTTAAAAGGTTAAAATAGACTAGTTAACAAATAAAAGACTACATTTATCAGTAATAATTAGTACCGATATTTTTGTTTATTTGTCACGTACAACGTAACAACCTGGTGAACGGCAGACCGTTATATGAACCACTAGACCATGAGGCCAGTCTATTGATTGGTTTTGACCAATTCTAAGGTGTTCACCTACCCCAATGCCAACTTTAGTACCTAAAAAGCGCACTGGCTAATTCATATTGCGGAGAAATGTAATTGCATATTCGATTACAAAATTGCAGGCATCATTAAAATATATTTAAACATTACTTTTCTTAATTCTTTAAAAAAAAATAAACGCACAATTGGGTAATTTAACTCCGATTCTGTACATGTGTCACAGAAATTGACACAGATAACGTTACATTCACTTCTCCCGGTGGAAACGTCACATAAATTTGGACTCATATAATTTTAATGTCAAATCTGTTTTAATTCGATTTTACATTTTGCTATGTGTTTAATTCGGAGCGCTGCTGTTAAATATTGCACCTTTGGATTATAGATTATGAACCTTGTTTTAAACGTATCTATATGTACTTATATTATATTTATAGTCTCCGCCTACGCCCACGGAAAGAAGGCGAGATGTTATGATGATGATGATAATAATGAAGATGATGACGATTATGATGATGACTAATATTATAAAGCTAAAGAGTTTGTTGTTTGTTTAAATGCGCTTATCTCAGGAACTACTACAGGAAAATTATTTGTATGTTGGATAGTCCATTTATCGAGGAAGGCTATTTTAGGGAATGTAAAAGGTGGGAGGTGTATGTATGAGACCTTGGTTATAGATGTCCTATAACTAAAAAATAAAAGATGTTGCGTGTTCACGTAAACAGTGTTTATTCGCGACTGAATATATCTTATGCGGAGAGCGCAGTCGCCTCTATGCCTTCATGAACCTGCCGACACAAATCATCATGCATACATATAAAATCATGCATACTGTCCCTACGGCTATAAGCTATATAAAAACACGCTGCTATAAATTCGAGCAGAGCCTTAGTAAAAATGTTGTGAATGAAAATTTACTAAATTCCACGCGAACGGTGTCGCGGGCAACAGTTAGTAAACATATAAAATATTTAACGGCAGTAACCAATTATTTTAAATTAGCTAACAACAATGGTTTCTCCTGGGTTTGTGGATAAAATTTAAAACAAAATACACGCGTCTAAATCCGTAAAAAAACAGCTTTATTTAAACAAATGAGTCGCGCAAGTGTTAGAGAAATAGGCATTTGTTGACATTTAACGCAACATCATCCGCTGCTCTTTTGTGAACTCCCCCAACAGTTTTGCTTATATCATTTTACACCACTATATTCATAAAAAGGGTTGGTTAAAGATTGGTCTTATTTATAATGACTTATCGGACGTTTAAACGGAGATTTTATCGGAGAGATAATAGACGTTTTAGCGTAAAAAGACTATTATTAATAACAGTTTTAGAAAATTTTCGCGAACCGATTTTAGCGAACTTTTAAACCTTCGATAAGTCTTTGTGAATAAGACCTTTAATCTGCCACTACATAAAATAAACTATTACGATATACAAAAAATTCTTCGCCAATTATGTTGTACAGTAACAGGAAAGTGGTTTTATTTGTTGAAATGTCTCACGCCAGAGAAAATATTTTGCACTAAACAAAAGATCCCATTAAAACTGAGGCAGCTAGTTTCTGAGTTGCTACTTCATTAGACATCACACAACGTGACCGCAACAGTCAAGCTATTGAAACGACACAAAACTATTAAGAAATATTGAGTAAAAAGAATTTAATACAAAAATGTTACGAAGCGTGGAGGAAATTTAACTCTAAATATTTCTTACTAGCCTTTGGCTTGCGATTTCATTCAAATATACTCCTGGCATGGCATGCTATGGCATGTCCCGCTTCAATCGAGGTGTACGAAAAGTTGCTTTTGCAAGGTAGGAAGCGGCTTGGTTGCGCTTTTGGTGTTGATAAGTCCATGAGCAACGAGTCCCACTCGCCATCAGGTGGGTCGCTGGCTCGTCTGCCATACTACAGGCAATAAAAAAAACATAGGGAAAAAGGCGTGACGCCATCTATGTATGTTATAATTATTCCCCAAATCACAAAAAGACATATTAGTTAAATTATGTAAGCCTGGCACGAGTCCAGCATAGCAACAAGTTAAATCGTTCACATATCTCAAATTCCAATACTTCAATAACACAAATAACTTCCAAATTGATATACAATAATAAAGGCATTAAATAACCACTATCCGATTGGTAACGAATAAAAATACGATTGTCATCACCACATTTCCTCCTTATAAGATTCAGCTAAAGAATAACATAAGTAAATAAACTAAATTATAATGGAAAAAATGATAACCATAAGCGGGACTTGAACCCGCGACCTCGGAAGCCGTTCCGTCGTTCTCCCATCTGAGCTATTATGGTCCACGCAAATGTTTACCAAATTTTCCACTACAATCATCTCAATGCGAGTTTTAACATCGTGCGATGTTTTTTCGTACAACGCCATCTATTGAGCGGTTTGCACCAACTCCATCAATCGATCAGTTAGCGTTCTTTACAGAACACAATTGGACCGAAGTAATGGCTGTACATGTATTTCTACATTAATATATTAATATTTTGCGATTGACTCGCTATGCTTTTACTAAATAAACTAAATTATAATGGAAAAAATGATAACCATAAGCGGGACTTGAACCCGCGACCTCGGAAGCCTTATAATTTAGTTTATTTAGTAAAAGCATAGCGAGTCAATTGCAAAATATTAATATATTAATAACATAAGTAAATAGGCAAAGGCGTTTTGTATAGTACACGGTAAGCATCATAAAATATAGTTCTCGAATGGTTAACAGAAGGTGTAGGTCGTTGTTAGGCCGGCTTTTGCTTGCCATAACTGCAACCAATGACTGTAACGATATATTTAACCAAAAATTTCTCAATGAAGTTTGTTTGTCTAACTCTCGAACCACACCTATACTAAACATAAGCTTCTCTTTTCAAATCTAAGCCACTATACACAACAGTAACAATGCGGTACTATATCAAGCGTTAAGTTACCTGCATTCATTATGGCTTACCGCAGTAAATAAAACTTAACGTTATAAATACTGAGATTTACTCTAAGTTTTGTTTTAATTTATTTAGTAATCTTACTGATATACTTTTTGCTCATTTTCTTCTTCTCAGCACTAACTACTGTCGCTATCGGCCTCCTCCATTTTGGGAATCTAACGCGCCAACAGACGTGTTAGCGTAGCGTATAATTTCGTGTCTTCCAACTCTTTTAGTAACAGCGTTATTCTCCGTTAACTGACTATTTTAGTACCTTTAAAAGAAGTGGGGTATTGAAATTTGTAGCAAAACATTTAATATCATATCACACTTAGGTCGGATTATGCACTACTGTGCCACGATTATCAGGCGTGTTGTGTTGTTTAATATTCGAGTTTTCTATCTTTCACAAAGGATGTTATCTGTATACCATATCCCTTAGCTAGCTTTTACAGGACCCTGAAAAGGAAAAGGGGTGGTGACACTTGTATTCTTAATTCGCTATCACTCGAAAATTTAAGAAATAGAGCTTTTCGATTACAGTTATCTTAAAAACTTTAATACGGTGAAAGTACAAGCAAGTAGAGTGATAATCATACGATGTCCATCAAGGAAGCGTCGGTTGTAAGGAGGTTAAGTGTGTCGCAACACATGTTACTGGAAGATTACGTACAGGTCGAGATACTGAGCTCAGATTGTACACTTAACTTTTAAACTTCATGGAGGAATTTTCTGTTTCACATTTATTTAAACTTTTATGGCTTTTTCTTGTATCTTGTGTTATAGACCAATATTTCAAGTAAATGTTTCTGTTTAGGCATATTAATGTTATTATGTCATATTCACGAGTATTTATTACATGTTACTAGCCCATGTCCTGGGTTTCAGTCGTGCTTATAGTTAATAGAGCCCCGCACCTTCCATGTACACGACAGGTTAACAAATTATACAAAAAAAGCATCCGATTGAACCACTTATTAAAAAACAGCATCAAAATCCCTTGCGTAGTTTTAAAGATTTAAGGTCATGTAGGGATATACATATTTTGGACATTTCTCTACTTCCACTGGTCCCAAGCTAAGTTGTGTTATGGGTACCAGAACACATTACAATTTTATTTTTGTAAATAAATAGAAACATAGAAACACCCAGACACAGAACAAACATTTGTATGACATTTATAATAAACTAGCTGACCCGGCAAACGTTGTTTTGCCATACTAAAAAAAAAGGTTTGAAAAATAGATGTTGGCCGATTCTCAGACCTACTGATCATGCTTGTAAAATTTCATAAAAATCGGTCAAGCCGTTTCGGAGGAGTACGGTAACTAACACAGTGACACGTGAATTTTATATATAAGAAGAAGACTAGCTGGCCCGGCAAACGTTGTTTTGCCATACCAAAAAAATAATATAAACCTCACGGAGCCCGAGACCTTTCCAACGAATGCAAAACCGTGGAACTCGATCCGTGCGTTCTGGAGTTATAGCGTCAGGAAGGAAAACCCGACTTATTTTTATATAGTAGATTATTGATAAATTTCACACAAATGATTGTCCCGTGTGGCAATGAAACCTGCGACCTCGTGAACGGCAGTCCGTTACATGGACCACTAGACCACGAAGCCCGTCATATAAGACTTCATTCAAAATATCATATCCAAATATAATATCCTTCATGCATACATATTGATATGACAGAACTGAATTAGATTTGGTGTGACGGAGAGTTATTGTTTTATGTTTTGTGTTACGTTTAGGACGAATAGCTATCGAGGGAGCCATAAAATACGGAACTCATTCTCATTTTATTATGGGCCAAATGATAATTTTATTGTAAACATTATTTTTGGCTTCTACCACTACTGCAACGTTTTATAATAAAAGATTTGTTTTAGATTAATTTTAAAAGTTGTAAAGCTTATGAGCAAATTATATTTGAAAAAAAGCATCCTTTTAAATTCCTCTGTCTATTAAAAGAAACTGAATCAAATCCGTTGTGTAGTTTTAATGATATAAGCCCTAGAGAGACATACATACAAAAATAACGACTTTGTTATATTAAGTAAAGATTTAATTAGCCTTTTTCCTGGGAAGATTAAAAAAAGATCCGCTAGTGGCAGCACCGGTGGGGAGGTAATAAAACTTGTGGTTTTATAAAAGGCACGAATTTTACACCATCCTGCTTGTAACGACTATCAGACGTACAATTAGCAAAAGCACAATGTTTTGTATAATTTCTTTATTCTAATAGTAATAACACGTACGTTTAACGTTGTTGTCAATAGAAAATTCTAAACATATGTACCCCCCCACCGGTATTGCCACCAGCGGATCTTTTTTAATCCTCCCAGGAAAAAGGCTAATTGCAATCTGTCTCTCTCCAGCCCATTAATTTCCCTGGCTTTTTTGTATAATTTGTTTAAGTTTAGCAATTTTATACTAGAGGTGGGTGGGATCATTAACTATAAACTCAATGAAATCACAGGCATTGGCTAGTATAATACGAAACACAATTTTTAGTACAACATTAAATATTAACGCCAAAGAGCACCAAGTTAAAGACCTATATGAAAATTAAAGTTTGAAATGTAAAAATTATGAAATATAGAAATCGTTTCAAATTTATTTATTAAACATGTCAGTTATAAACAAATCCAAATTAAACAGCAGCAGCCCAAACAATAAACGATTGTAACTCTGAAGCAGTGGGTCCTCAAATTAATTGAAATATAATGGAAGGACACCCTTATTTAAGACCCTGTCGAGTGCAGACGGTATGAAACGTGCCTGCGTAGCATAATCACTTTTATGTAAGCATTTCATTATAACTGATTATATTTAGAAATAAAATTTTGTTTTGTAAATTGATTGTAAATAATATTTATAGGGTCTGTAACATGTCAAGACGGGCCGTCAGGCTTGTGGTCGAGTGGTTCTTGTAATCCGTTACAAACCGCGACGATTCGATTCCCGCTCAAGACAATAATTTAAGTGATATTTATAATTGTCATACAAGTATTTTTTCTGCGTCTGGGTGTTTTATATAATAATAATAGTTTATTGCCATAAAGTAATGTATGTACATAGTTACCAATGTAAAGCTAGAAACATCACTCGTTACAAAACATTATAATAGCTTCCGATACCGAACTAGGTGAGACCTGTGTTTCAGTTGTCGGTGCCACCCCTATAAATTTATAAACTGAACTAGCTTAAGTATGTTACCAATATGATTGTCTCGTAGTAAAAATAATAAAAACAACACATGTTTCATTAACAGTATGACAACTTGAAATAAAAATAAATAATGATACATTTGAAAACAGTGAGTGTGTGTGCCTCTCTAGGTGTAACTGGTTGTGTGTAATGTATATTTGTGTATGTGTGCATGTGTGCGAGAGAGGGTGTATTTACTAAAGGGACCTAGTACAAGGGAATCTGGAATAGAAGATGCTGATTTTAAGCCACAAATATTTTAAATTTAAGATGATCAATTTTGGAAGTTAATTTTTAGTTGAAAACAAATAAAAAGACGACATTGCAGATATTTATTATTACATTACAGATAGGATCTTCTCTGTTTCATCATAGCTCAACGTTTGGAGCTTGTTGTATATGTAAGGGCCCAGTGGACAATAGAATCTCCTAACAAAAGTAGTATGAAACTGTTTCTTACTTTCGCAGACTCTATTTTACGTCTACCTATAATAATGTGGGGATCAAAAGGCAATTCTGCGTGTTGTTTCCGAACTATACCCGCAATGAATAGCTGTCTCACTGTAAGCACTTTACATTCTTTATAAAGTTGTTTTGTAGGAAATAAAAACGGAAGGAACGTGCTTACTTTGAGAATAGCCCTCTGAGCGACTTCTACTCTCTTGAGCGTCATTGCAGGTGCTCCTCCCCAAGCGGTAATACAATAGGAGATTAGAGATTGGCAAAGAGCAAAATAAATCTGCCTCAGCAACCCACAATCCGCCACGTATCTAGCTTTTTTAAAAACTATTATTAATTTGTGAATCCTTCCGCTCAACGACTCAACGTGTTTTCCAAAGCTTAAATTCTTGTCAAAAATAATACCAAGATATTTAATATAGTCAGTGTGTTCTAGTTTAGGGCAAGAACTGAAACCACCACTGTGACACGTGTGAAACGCCAAATGAAGGCCAATTGGGATGTTATTCGGATTCCTAATTGAAAAAGACATGTATTTTGTTTTGTTAATGTTTACAGTCAGAATATTCCTTGTAAGCCATTCAGTGACCACATTGAATGTATTTTGTGCAGTAACAAAAGTTTCCTCCCATGTATTGGTTGAAGTTAAGATCACAGTGTCATCCACATAAGACAAGATTTTACTATTTAAAAAATTAAGCTGACAGAGGTCATTGATGTACATTTGGAAAAGTGTAGGCCCCAGGATACTACCTTGCGGTACACCAAAATTAATAGGTAAATCAGAACTTAAATGATTATCTACTACTGTAGCCTGAACGCGGTCCGAGAGATAACTTGAAATCAGATTTAACTGTTTTCCTCTTATTCAGAATTTCTCCAACTTGCACAAAAGCTTAGGTATGGACACCGTATCAAACGCTTTCGCTAGGTCAATGAATATAGTTAGGCATTTTTTTCGTTCGTCAAACCCAGTTGGTATGAATTACAAGTATGTATTTACAAAAGAAAAGTAGTAGTTATATGTATTCTATCCGTATTCCAGTACCCATAACACAAGCATAATATAGACTTAGCTTGGGACTAGAGGACGTTGTGTGAAATATCCATGAATTTATTTTATATTTATTTATATTTATTTATATGTTTAGGCTTTACTATCAATAAAGACATTATAGATCACATGCATAAGGAAGGCGTCGTCATCGACATTTGCCTGTGGCATTGAGGTCATATCGAAACGTGAGGAACCCTAAGTCTGAACTCTAAGTCTTGGGAATTTAATTAATTCCATCCGTCAAATATTTTCGGAACAGGGTCGTCGATGTTTCTGTAGATGTAGTTGCCGACAAAAGGCTGGTAAAATATAAACTGTCATTTACATTTAAATAAAGTAAATTAGCAAAAGTCATGTTCGCAAATCCCTGTAAAAGTTACTTTAAAGTAAAGTGAAAATAAGACCAGCTCGGAAAGGTAAACATATACCTGTGTGCCTGTGAAACTTGTTTGTTTGTTTTGTCGATCAATAGCTCTGCACTTAGTTCAGCTCACATCGTAACGTTAGGATTGGTACGTTTCACGTTACGTTAATCTACTATATAAAAATAAGTCGGGTTTTCCTTCCTGACGCTATAACTCCAGAACGCACGAACCGATTTCAACGGTTTTGCATTCGTTGGAAAGGTCTCGGACTCCGTGAGGTTTATAGTTAATTTTTTTTAACTTTATTTTAGTATGGCAAAACAACGTTTGCCGGGCCAGCTAGTCTACTATATAAAATAAGTCGGATTTTCCTTCCTGACGCTATAACTCCAGAACGCACGAACCGATTTCCACGGTTTTGCATTCGTTGGGAAGGTCTCGGGCTCCGTGAGGTTTCACCTTCCGACTGGAAAGTCACGAAAATACGTGGTATTTTCGTGACTTTCCACGTAAAAGTTTAGTATGCGTTTTTTTTCTTGAAGAAATGAAAGGAGAAATGAAAATTTTTAATCTCTAAAAAACATAATAACGATTTAGTAATTAAATTCATAGTCTGATACTCATAGCATATGAGTAGTACTAAGATAATAATATGCGAATTATCTATGGATATTATATAATGTGTATAAACCTATAATAATAATAGGTTGAACATTCCTCAAACTATGGCACTGTTGAATTCCTTGGTGATAGCACCTAAATATGTTAAACAATTACAATACTGTGCAATATTAGATGTCGTATATATTTAGAGAATGGGTGCTTCTCTCATCTGTAATGTCTGACCTATATGTTATTATTACTATAGTAGAAATATTTATTTATAGAGAGTAATAGAACATACTCATAATAATATCGAGTAAGTACAGTCAAAGATTAAATGTATAAAAACTATAGTATACATACTATATTACTATAGATACTTAATATAAAGCTGAAGACTCTGTTTGTTTGTCTGTTTGAACGCGCTAATCTCAGGAACTACTGGTTCGAATTGAAAAAATATTTTGTGTTGGACAGCAAATTTATTGAGGAAGGCTATAGGCTATATAACATCACGCTATAATCATTAGGAGCGAAATAGTAGTGAATAATGAAGCAGATTCGGGAATGTTTTTCTTAAACATTACGTTTGCTATTATTAGCCAGATTTGCTTGTTAAAAGTATGCTTTAAACAAGACGGCCATTTTAATTAATACAAATGTATACATCATAATAGCTAAGACGCAAAAAACAGCAAGTTTGTTTTATTTTACAAAATATACCTATTACTGGCTATTTTATTATCATTAAATTTAAGCGCAACAGAATTGTCACTATCGTTTATCAACATAGTAAAGTTGTAAAGAATAGTAAACCGATGTATCGAGTGACGTATCAAATGCAATCTATTTAAATGAATAAGGGATCGAATAACAAAATACTACTCGAGTTGTATTACTAAACTAGCAGGGCGGACAGTTACAAACGAGTGACTTTATATCATTTGGACATAACCTGTCCACACAACTTCTTACGATTGTTTTTACTGTCGAGCTAGTTAGTTAACTTAATGTTCGATGCCCTTTGAATTAACTAGTGTAATAAGTTTCTATGAACCTGTGGCCGTATTGAGACCTTTTATTTCCAGGCAGGTTACGTCGGGAATTGAATTGCCTGGCAAATTCGTATTATGAACATAGCTTCCAGCCCATCAGTTCACTAAACCAGTCATATATTAATACATTTAAAGAGAAGTTAAAACTAAAAGTTTAAGTAATAACAAAAAAATTTAATAAAAATATTATTAATATTTTTTTTGTTTTTTTTTTTGTTTTAATAAAATGTTAAATTTCTGCCATAATACGTAATTTAGCCAGGCCTGCCTGGAACTTGCATGATTTTAAATAAACTAAAAAACACGCTTGAAAATCCTTAATATATTTTTTAGGGTTCCGTACCCAAAGGGTAAAAACGGGACCCTATTACTGAGACTTCGCTGTCCGTCCGTCCGTCCGTCCGTCCGTCCGTCCGTCCGTCCGTCCGTCCGTCCGTCCGTCCGTCCGTCCGTCCGTCCGTCCGTCTGTCACCAGGCTGTATCTCAAGAACGGTGATAGCTAGAGAGTTGAAATTTTCACAGATGATGTATTTCTATTGCCGCTATAACAACAAATACTAAAAATAAAATAAAATAAATATTTAAGGGGGGCTCCCATACAACAAACATGATTTTTAGGGTTCCGTACCCAGTATCTCAAGAACGGTGATAGCTAGAGAGTTGAAATTTTCACAGATGATGTATTTCTATTGCCGCTATAACAACAAATACTAAAAATAAAATAAAATTAATATTTAAGGGGGGCTCCCATACAACAAACATGATTTTTAGGGTTCCGTACCCAGTATCTCAAGAACGGTGATAGCTAGACAGTTGAAATTTTCACGGATGATGTATTTCTATTGCCGCTATAACAACAAATACTAAAAATAAAATAAAATAAATATTTAAGGGGGGCTCCCATACAACAAACATGATTTTTTTACCGTTTCTTGCTCGATACTAATAACGTTGCCTTATGTTGCATAGATAATGGTACGGAACCCTTCGTGCGCGAGTCCGACTCGCACTTGACCAATTTTTTTATTTATTATTGCAGATTCATCGGCCCTTGTTAGGTGTACAAAATTTCAGATCAATCCGACTACTGCAAGTGGGTGAAAATCACATTTCAAAGACTCCGTTACATAGATTAATACATTGATAGATACCTATCGAATATCTTATATATAAAATTCACGTGTCACAGTGTTAGTTACCGTACTCCTCCGAAACGGCTTGACCGATTTTCATGAAATTTTACATGCGTATTCAGTAGGTCTGAGAATCGGCCAACATCTATTTTTCAACTTTTTTTTTTTAGTATGGCAATACAACGTTTGCCGTGACAGCTAGTAATAATATATGTATAAGCGTGTTAAAAAAAGCTCATAATTATACCCCTGCTGAGCTAATAAAGTAAAATTCAAAAAGTAAATGCTTAAATATTTTACAACTGTGAAATGCCGTTACCCGCGACTTCGTAGACGTAGAATAAAGAATATTTTCCCCTATACATAAGAGATAGGTATGAAGTTTCCTATGGGAGAGAAAGGCTGTTAACAAAATTAAAATATGTGTCTTAAATCTAGTGGTAACACTCAATAAACTCGCATATCTCCGGCAAAACAAGTAAAATCTTTGTGCATTTATGTGAAGTGAACCATATCTAATAGTAGCATTTAATACGCCTTATTTTTCTTGATACTATGCCAACTTATCAGTTAAGTGTTAGCTGAAAATGTTATATACTCGTATTTAAAAGACAGTAAAATCGTACAAATTCTAGAGAAAATTTAATGACATCTTATACTTTTAAGAAGGATGCTACTGAAAGTTCCCGCTTTCTTTAAATCAATGAACAAATCACAATTTAGTCTTTTACTTACCACCCGGCGTATTATGAGCTTTTTAAAATCCTTCAAGTTCCAGGCAGGCCGTAAACTGCACGGCAAAATTAGGTATTATGGCAAAAATAAAACTTTTAGTTGAAAATTTTTAGTTAGTACTTTAACTTTTAGCTATACCTTCTCCATAAACATATTAATGTATGACTGGTTTAGCGAACTGACTGACTAATATTTTGTTCATAATACGAATTTGCCAGACAGTTCAATTCACGGCGTAAACTGTCTGAAAATAAAAGCTCATAATACGGCCGCTGTTGTTTAAACAAAACCCTTAAAATATAAAATCTGAGTCTTTTATAAGGATAAGTGAAGAAAAATGTACGTAACTACTTATTTACAAGACTAGTTCCTAGAATTATCAAGGAACTGAGAGTGTTTTTTTTTTGCTATCATAAATAAAATTATCACTTAAGTTATAAATGACATATTCTATTATAACGGGGGCCCATGTTCAACATTGGAATTTATTAATCCATTAATAGGTTTATCCCATTTCTATTTGTAAAAGAATGTCTGATTTTTTTGAAGTTTAGTGAGGTGAAGAGATAATAAAATGTATCAATTGTCTATGTCTAGTTTTTGAGTCTTTACTATAGAGTCTTTACTTTGTCTTTGAGTTTTTGGGATTTCCCACAACTGTAACCAACACTTTGGGAGTATACCATCATTCTATGTAAGTTGAGAAGTTTAGTTAGAATCCCAAGGGCTCTTGTTCGTAATAATTGTACAAGTTAAACTGAAAACATACAGCATGATTTTGTTTGAAAGATGAAAGTTATTTAAAAGTTATCATTTTATATATTTAAACTAGCTATCCCGGCAAACGTTGTTTTGCCATACAAATGTCAGTAGGGGGGAGGAGGGGTTTGAAAAATAGATGTTGTCCGATTCTCAGACCTACTGAATATGCATGTAAAATTTTATAAAAATCGGTCAAGGCGTTTCGGAGGAGCACCTACGGTAACTAGCACTGTGACACGTGAATTTTATATATAAGATAATATAATGTCTGTTGGTGACTATTGAAAGTATTCTGAAAGGAATATAAATTATAAACAATTCTTAGAATTTGCTATAAGATGTGCTTGACATAGATTTTCTTCTCGTTATGTTAATGCACTATAGTAATTTGGTAGTTATATCGGGAAAGTTTTCTGGGAGTTTTAAAAATCTACAATATTTTAGATTTTTATTTATGTGCTTTTTCCGACTATCAATTTTGTCACTTCGTATAGCTTCGGGACTTCTGCCGCCATATTGGAAATAATACTGGTTATTTATGAAATAAGATTATCGCATCTGGAAAAGAAAATGGCTTAGTTAATATATTTTGAAGAATTGTTTGGAATGTGTCTAGCCATCTTCAAAAATATTCAAAATACGTGCAACAATGTACATAGTTTTTATTTACATCCTTATCCTTACTACTTTAAAAAGGCGAAAATTAGCTTTAAAAACTAAAAATCTTGACGAGCTTAAGTGTTAATGTGTGTAACCAAACCATAGTGCGATTTAAAAGTACGGTACAACGCCATCTATCGAGTGATATGGTAAACTTCTGTTTGTTAAGGTTTAATTTCTAAATTTGACGCGTACGAAGTCGCGAGCAACAGCTATTGTACAATATTTTGTAGTCTCTATTTAAACTTGCCTGTACATGTTATTTCCCCGTGTGTTTTTAACTGACTTGCTTTGTGAGTTACTTACAAAGAAAATCAAGAAATTGCTGTTAAGCTCCAAACATTAAGTATTATATAGATTTATTGTACAAGCAAGCTTATTTCTTTAGTTAGTTATAAGCTACTCAAACGAAAATATCGCTAGCAGTTGTGTTACTAATAGGTACTTTACGTCATATTTTGTATGAAGTTCTATTAGTTCATTACACATTACACAGAAATATGTGTTTGTGTGGGTTGTAGTGAAACTTAACATTACATTTATTTACCTGTTCTGATATATTTACGCATTAGGTAACTTTTGAAACGTAAATAGTCAATGTACCTAACAATAGAAACGAAATTTATTACGGTAGTTTTCAATATTGTATCTGTCCGGGATTCTTTCTGGTAACGTTAGACTAATTTTAACTTTTGTCCTTAAGAGGATACCAAAATAGCTTCGTGCATTTTTCTACGTACGAAGTTTTCATTGTTTCTTTAGATTGAATGGCTAGAGCTCTAATTTTTAAGTATATGTTTTTTCAATATATGATCTAGGATCACATCAACTTAGAAACGCGATTGAAAAAAGTTTTCTCGATAGAAAATCTTAGCGAAACAACCTCTCTCATTTTTTATTTTTTTCATTTGTCGGTCTATTATCGCGTATTACCTAATGAAATTACTTTAAAAACATAAGTAACTATTATATATAGAAACACGTCAATCAGAATTAAAATATATTTAGTAGATTTTGAGTAAACAAAAAAAATATCCCTAATTCTTCATTTTCTATACCTACTAGCTGTGTTAATATATACATGTCGACGATAATATTGATGTAGGCCCTTAAGTTAGTTTATAAGTTTACATACAATAGTCAAAAAATTTAAATTGTAGTTAGGTATTTAAAACCATTTACGGGGCTGACACGAACTCATAGCAGTTCGAAGTCTCAAAAAATTAAAATTAAAAACTCTTGTCCTCACTTGGATACCAATAAGCTATGAGGACAACATTCTCTATTGAATATTTCACACAAAATAGAAATATCTTACTGACAAACGATGATAACAATCTAACCGTAGCCGTTGATTGAATATTGAAAATGGCCGTAAAACCATATGACGTAACATCCGGTCTGCAAAGATAGTAAATAAATTATGGCCTGTGGCTAATCCTTACTTATTATAAACCTATGTGAGCTTATATCTTCAAAACTACGCAACAGATTTTTTAAATAATATTGCTTTTTGTATAATTTGGTTTGGTTACTAAACTCTACGCGTACGAAGTTGCGGCCAACAGTTAGTTAAATAAGCCTAAAATGAATAATGCCCCAAGTCAAAATCATACATATTGAAAACACAAAGTGAAACTTTGTACATGTACAAGCCAGCTTGTGTTTTACCAAGTTTTATCTAATTCCATTTTTGAATTAAGTATCTTTCAGTTTGCAAAGCCTATGACACTGATATCTTTTAAATCTCTGCGCATTTATTTATGTACTATTTCTATTGCTAATTGGTAAATACAAATTGGAATAAGGCTCTTGTACTGTAATACCTAAACGTTCTTCAGTATTCACATGCAATCAGGCATAGTATCAAAGCTCAGTATCCATAATCTGTGAATATAATCGAATTAGAAGCATGTTGGCAGCATTTACCGATTATCCGATCTCAAGCACTTAGTTCCAATCTATCTAGATAGCCTAGATATAAGACAAATATTTTGTACAATAATAATATCATACTCTATAACGATTTTGCTCATTATAAAATTTTACTGCAATTGTCCCTTTAGTAGACTTCTGCGCAACTCGTCTTTCATAAATATGTTTCAGACAACATTTTGCTAAAAATTTACTTAGAAAGAAATAAATAGCAGCTTTAATAGCAAAGAATAATGACGTTATTAATCTATTGTAAACTAGCTGCCCCGGCAAACGTTGTTTTGCCATACAATTCTGTGTAAAATAAAATGTCATCAAAATCGGTCCAGCCAATTGTGAATCTAAACCATCCTCAAACCCCCTTGAATACACACAACAAATTTCTTCAAAATCGGTCCAGCCGTTTAGGAGGAGTTCAATTACAAACACACGTACAGAAGATTCATATAGGTATATAAAGATATAGAGAAACATAGGACTTTTGTTATGTAAAAAATGCGTTTTAGGAAAAATTCACGCTAAGCATAAAATGTGTAAAATTTTGAAGGACTAATGGTCTTATTCATAATGACTTATTATACTTTTAAACCTCCGATAAGTCATTATGAATAAGGCCATAAGTAATTATAAGATAAGGGTTGTCCCCCCCTAACATTTGTATGGCAAAACAACGTTTGCCGGGTCAGCTAGTATTAATACAGATTCAGCAAAAACTTTGACTATTACGTTAACCCTGAAAGAATATTAAGACACGTTCAAGGTTGCGCTGATTTATGGTATTGTTGTGACCACGACCATAAAATAGTAACAAAATATGTGACCAGATCGCGTCTTATTTCTTGATGTTGCATTTACTAAATTTTGTAAATAAACGATTTGTAATAAGTAATAGGCGAGGCATCAGTGAAAAATGCTGCGAAAACGGAAAAAAAAACTCTAAATTGCACGCGTACGGAGTCGCGGGAAACTGCAAATTATTTATATATATCGTTTGTACTGTGTGCTAATATCAAAGTATAAATCTCAATTTGTAATCAAATCACGTATTTTGCCAGACTTTTGCTCTCATTATCGCTCTGAATACACATAATTAGGTGTACAACATAATATAGGAAAAGATAAGTCGCTTTCTATGTTCAGATGTAACAAGATTATATTATTTGACGGGCTTCGTGGTCTAGTGGTTTATGTAACGGACTGCCGTTCACGAGGTGGCGGGTTTGATTCCCGCTCGGAAAAATCATTTGTGTGATCTTTATAAATGTCACACAAATGTTTGTTGTGCGTCTGGGTGTTTCTATGTATTATAAGTATGTATTTACAAAAAAAAGTAGTATATGTAGTATATCCGTATTCTGGTACCTATAACACAAGCATATAAGCTTAGCTTGGGACCAGATGACGGTGTGTGAAATGTCCATGATATTTATTTATTAGGGCCTTTTCTTTGTAAATATACTTTCTTTACTAGCTGTTGCCCGCGACTCTATACGCGTGGAATATAGAAAATTTTCCCCGTATTTACAACATTTTTCAGTAATGCTTTCCTCCTATTGGTCATAGCGTCATGTTATATAGCCTATAGCTTTATTAAATTATAGTATCATCGCCCCTTTTCCGTCAGAGGGTGCTATAAAAGCTAGCTGAGGGTTCCGAGACCACACTTAGATTAACTGTGAGAGATGGAAAACTCGAAAATAAAGCCGGTGCCAACATGCCTGGCAAGCGCGGCACAGTAGACCATAATCCCTGCCAAAGCGGAGGACCTTGCCCAACAGTGGGACGTTAATGGGCTAGAAGGAGAAAAATGAAGAGGAATGATTATATTGTTTGTTTGTTACGTTTTTAAGATAGGTTATGTATGTAGCTTTTAATATAAAGTCACAAAAATCTATATCCCTACTAATATTATAAATGCGAAAGTAACTCTGTCTGTCTGTCTGTCTGTTACGCTTTCCCGCTTAAACCTCTCAACCGATTTTGATGAAATTTGGCACAGACAATCTTTAGACCCTGAAAAAGGACATAGGATACCTTTAATTGCGAAAAAAAAAAATTCCAAATACCACGCGGACGGAGTCGCGGGCAACAGCTAGTTATTTATATAAACAAGGTCACAGGCTAAGCTAATATAGAAATGTGATGATATTCAAAGTATGTATTTAGTACTCATTTTAAACAAAGGAATGTTGAAATTGACGCAAGCGAGGCCCTTGTATCGAGCGGTAATAGAGCTTGGAAATTAAATTCCTTAGCGGAGGTTATGTTGATACATACTCGTACGTTTCAGAGATGTTTGTTTTAGCTATATTATATTGTAATATTACATCTGGCTATGTTATTAAGTGAATGTAAAGTAAAAATGTTGTACTAGTTTATCACGAAAATTAAAATTTCACGGACAAAAATAATACCAGCGTCAACTCCCCACGTCTAGCTCGCGGACGTCGTAAGAACCGACCGTCGCATGACATCCGCGCATATGCATGAACAGAGTTGACATCACCCGCTCCAGTCTTCCTGAATAATGGCCTATGGGTAAGAAAATGATGATGACATACAATTTAATACAGTTTCAGAATATTGAATAAATCATATTTTTTATTTTAATGTTCAACTTCGGAGTAAGTATATTTTTCTCGGACGTCCACTAGCATTTCCACTTACTTTTAGTCTATATTTGTACCTATAATAAATCTGAAGAAAAAACATTTTTGTACATTAGATATATTTAAAAAAAAAATTGTCAGATGGTTAAAGGACAACGATCAGAATCCATTTCCAGCATTTTTGAAATTTTTGTCCGCTTGTCTGTTTAGACGTTTGTCTGTGCACGCATCACGTAAAATGTTCAACACTTATAAATATAAATGTTATACGGAAAAATTATACACGAATCAAGGTATTACTTGGTCTTTGTTTCATCGTAATCGGTCCACTCAATTAAGAGATATTTACATAATACAAAATTTCTCATTTTAGTTACGTGCAGCGCCATCTAGCGGCTAAAAAAGAATCAAAAAATTTATTGGGTCGATTAGGTTGAAAAAAATCGATCCACGCAGACGAAGTCGTGGGTACAGCTAGTTTTATAATAACTAAAGATATCGACTATGTTAAAAAAAAAACAAGCTATAACTATAACCACTAAAAGATAAATATACAATGTATCTCATCTAATGTACTCTGGCTTTTGTTATATCATTAACTACACGCTCTATATACGAACCACAGATCAGTGTAGACACGCGTAATTGCAGCGTAACCCTAACTTCACTGATTGTACAAATTATTATCAAATGCATATTAAATTAGTTTCGAGTAATGACTTGTTTATATCGCAGGAAAATGCATTAAATCCTTTACTGGGAGAACCTAATTAGTTTAATAGACTACATAAAGTTCGATCGGTTTTTCTAAAAATCTTTTTTACGCACCCTTTCTGTGTAAAATAAACTAGTTTTTCTTTTTAGAGTTCCGTATCAAAAGGTAAAACTGAACCTTATTACTGAGACTTGACTATCCGTCCGTCGGTTCGTAGTCCCGTCTGTCACCAGACTGTATCTCTGGAACGGGGATAGTTACAGAGGTGTACATTTCTCAGTTAATGTATATCAGTTGATACTATAGCAACTAAAACTCATTATCATTCTTCCGCCCTTATCTCATTTTTGGGTTTCCATTATTTAGTGTTATTTAGGGCCGGTATGACGAATATATTATTATGTTGATAGTACCAATTCTACGCGCACAACTAAACTAAACTAAAACATGAATTTTGATACTAAGCACAATTCGGCAATGTTTACTGAACTTTATTGCTATAAAAACTGTAAGTTATAGACTAATGGTCTTATTCATAATGACTTATCAGAGGTTTAAAAGTTCGCTAAAATAGGTTCGCGAAAATTGTCAAAACTTGTTATTCATAATAGTCTTAATATGAATAACAAGTTTTGACAATTTTCGCGAACTGATTTTTAGCAAACTTTTCTAAAACCTGAAGTGGGGCCGTGGATACGGCGGAACACACCCTCGCCGTGTGCACGGCCTGGGACGCCCAGCGCGCTGAACTCGTCAGCGTGCTGGGCCAGGACTTGTCGCTCTCGGTCGTTGTTTCATCCATGGCCGAGAGCGAACAGTGTTGGGCCGCCGTCGCTTCCTTTGCTCGGGAGGTGATGGCGGCAAAGAGGGAGGCCCTGCGAGAGCGCGAACGCTCTGGTGGCACTTTGCCACCCCGCAGGGCCCCGGGTAGGGGTCGTCGGCGCGCGGTGGCCGGCCGTCCCCCCGACGAGGTGGTCATGCACAGCGGGTCGCAGTTCAGAGACCCGCCGCACCGGTCGTGGCAGGAGGGCCACATTTGAGTGACGGGGGACCTAGCGATCCCCCCGTGAAGAAAGGGGGCCACCCTTGCCGGGTCGTGGTAAGGCTCAATGCACCACCATGGCCCGGTAGGGCAGAGAGAGGTAAAAAAAAAAACTTTTCTAAAACCTCCGATAAGTCATTATGAATAAGGCCATAAGTAATTTCAGCTATGTAATGAAATTATAGGTATTTTATTTTAAACTTCCTTTTTAGGGTTCCGTACCCAAAGGGTAAAAACGGGACCCTATTACTGAGACTTCGCTGTCCGTCCGTCCGTCCGTCCGTCCGTCCGTCTGTCACCAGGCTGTATCTCAAGAACGGTGATAGCTAGAGAGTTGAAATTTTCACAGATGATGTATTTCTATTGCCGCTATAACAACAAATACTAAAAATAAAATAAAATAAATATTTAAGGGGGCTCCCATACAACAAACATGATTTTTTTACCGTTTCTTGCTCGATACTAATAACGTTGCCTTATGTTGCATAGATAATGGTACGGAACCCTTCGTGCGCGAGTCCGACTCGCACTTGACCAATTTTTTACTTCTTTGTAATAGATATATTTATTTTATTTACCGTCTTCGAAAAATTGAGAACCCCCTCCGGGTTCTCAATTTCACTGTATGTTTTATCATTTTTTTTTTAAATTTGTTACCTCATAACTTCTAAGGCGAAGCGATTTTAATGTTTCTTTTTTTATTTGAAAGCTGATAGGTCCCGTGTGGTCCCATTGGCATCAGGTCAAGATCTGATGGTTATCTCCTGATAAATCGGGGAAACCCTGAAATTTGCACATGAAGTTTGTTGAATTGTTTTTTTAAATACTTATTTATCAAAAACATGCAAAAACACTATAAAACAAGTTAACAAACACTTGTACGAAAGACGTACATCTTAGTTATTTACGTGCACAATCCGTGTGAGTGCGCTCCTCAACTTTGTAAGAAATTTCACTACATCACGCTGAATTGCTAAACTTTGAATTGAGAGAATACGAAACTTAATATTGATTTCTGGTATTCGAATTATGAATATACATACTGGTAATGATTTGTAAATCATCATAAATACATAATAAATAAATAAATATTCATGGACATTTCACACAACGTCCTCAGGTCCCAAGCTAAGCTTATTATGCTTCTCTTATGGGTACCAGCATACGGATATAATTAATAATAAACTACTTTTCTTTTGTTTATACATACTTACACATAGTAAATAATAAATAAATAAATAAATAAATAAGAAAATAGTAAACATCCAGTCGCAAGACAAACATTTGTATGACAATTATAAATGTCACAGAAATGATTGCCCGCAACAAGGTGGACTGACGCTATCTTCAAAGCCGGGGCGGCCGCTGGATGCAGTTAGCACAGGACCGCACGTTGTGGCCTTTTATATCCACCAGTGGACTGAAAAAAGTTGATAGATGGATGAAATAAAATAATATAAAGAAAACTCTACAGGTACTTACGCATTTTCCAACAATAATTTTTCAAACGCATAAAAAGGTATAAGTTTCCAAATTTGTATAAAGTTATTCCGTAAGAATTCACTAAATGGTTTATTATCATAAGATCACGTTCTAAAGTCAGTGACTCGTCACAATAGGTGGAGCCACTATTCAATTCTCAGCGCGTTTGTTTGGGCACGTGCCAATTTGTACACGAAGCACGTAGAGAGACGAACACGGGGTATATGTACTAACACTTGGCTGACAGGTATAATAATTTGTTGGTACCACTACTTTTTTTTATAAATATTCATGGATATTTCTCCCAACCAGTCCTCCGGTCCCAAGTCATGCTTTGTGTTATGGGTACCAGAATACGGATATACTCCTACTTGTCTTTTGTAAATACATACTTATAATACATAGTATACACTCAGACGTAGTACAAATGTTTGTGTTTTGATAACTATAAATTTCTCATAAACTGTCCCGAGCGAAAATCGTCTCCACGACCTCGTGAACGGCAATTTAGTACATGAACCACCACGAGACCCGTTATTAGAATTTGAAAAAGTTAAGCAAACTTAATATTTTATTCTCTCTATCTCTCTCTACCTTCAGCCGTCTAACGTCTCACTGTTGGGCACGGGCCTCCTCCACTTTGAGAGGAATCACGGACGAAGACAATCCAGAAAACTTTTACCGTTGCTTTATTTAGAGGAGCCTCTTAGGTATTAGCCTATCCTGTGAATCATAATGCTAATTTCCAGTCCCAATTTCCACATTTCCCATTTTACCATCGATTAGATAAATAAAATAATAATAATAAATATTCATGGACATTTCACACAACGTCCTCTAGTCCCAACCTGAACTTATATGCTTGTGTTATGGGTACCAGAATACGGATACAATACATACACTACTTTTCTTTGTAAATACATAAAAACACCCAGACGCAGTACAAACATTTGTATGACAATTAAGAAAAATCACACAATTGATTGTCCCGAGCGGGAATCGAACCCGCGACCTCTTGGCAGTCCGTTACATGAACCACTCAACCACGAGGCTCGATGTCCGTGTAGTGATGGATTAAATATACAAGTGTCACCACTGTAAAGCCAACTAAGGGACAATATAAAGCTGTTAACGTCTACTGTAAGAGACAGAAAACTGGAAACTAAACCCTATGTCAACACGCCTGGTCAGCGCGGCACAGAGACTATAGTCCCTCCCAAAGTGAAGGAGGCCCGTGCCCAGCGGTGGGACTGTAAATGGGCATGGAGAGGAAGGAATGTCCTTGGCATGTGCAACAGTTAAACTATCAATATTTGTGTATTTAACTTAAGCATTTAAAATCATCCTTTTCACATCTAAGTTAAATATTGGTCAAGTTTATAATCTGTGTATTGTATGGATGTACTTCTGTAATTTATTTCGAAGGATCTATAACCAATCGTGTGTCCCAAGAGATCTCCTCGCTGGGACAATTCAAGTGATATGGGTCAAACATTGGCTCTTTGTCGCACATAATAAACTTTATACTAAACTCGAAAAAACTCGGGTTTGAAAATTTTAGTTCAATACTTTTGTGTTTTAGATTCAGAATATCAATATATATGTACAAGGAAATGGCTGACTAAATTACAGCTAGATAAGTAGATAAGCCAAATAGTGTTATTGACGATATAGCCTTCCCCGATAAATGTACTGTCCAACACTGAAAGAAATTTTCAAATCGGACCATAAGTTCCCGAGATAAGCGTGATAAAACAAACAAACTCTTCAGCATTATAATATTGATATACATGTGAAGTTTTTGACACAATCAGAATCAGCCTCATTAACAAAGTACGTAAATAGTGAACTTTGGTTAAATATAATTGCAAGAGAGAAAATCCTTAGAACAAAATTGGTTAATCAGTTAAGGGACTCTATCCAATTATAAAATGGGTATATTAAACTCATATTGGGTAATGCAAGCCACGTAATACCCTCTGGGGGCAATGTCTAAATTGTATAAAAGGATATTGTGCCCCGGTTAATATTATGAAGTACTTTTCTGCATATATTATCCTATGTATTAAGTTTTATCCTATACTATACTACTACTACTACACTATATATATAGTATTATCCTAAGTATTATATCCGTATTCTGGTACCCATAACACAAGCATAATAAGCTTAGCTTGGGACCAGAGGACGTTGTGTGAAATGTCCATGAATATTTATTTATTTATTATTTATTTATTTATATTTATGTATGTGGTAATTGGTGTATTATATTTACAACTTAACTATCTTTTGGCTTCATTTATATGATTACTAGCTGACCCAGCAAACGTTATTTTGCCATACAAATGTCAGAGGTGGACAACCCTTATCACTTAGCGGTATGAAAAATAGATAGTAGCTGATTCTCAGACCTGCTAAATATTATGCAGATAAAAATTTCATAAGAATCGGTCAAGCCGTTTCGGAGGAGTATGGGAACGAACATTGTGACACGAGAGTTATATATATTACATAGCTCTATTAACTATCTGCTTGCCGTTTTGTCTGCTTACTTCACTACTTTCATAACGTTATGCAATAAAGATGGACTTTCACTCAGAATTTTCTACCCTCTTTTTCGTATTTAAGTATAGAATTAAGAGGGCACGATACTAAACTATGCTCCATACAAAAATACGTTTATTTGTCCCTTTTAGCGCGGCGTTCGGGAATACGGATAGCAATACCTGACGCAAATACCTAAATTGGGGCTGTAGTCCCCTCTTAAAAGTGTGAGCCAGTTGTTTTTCTAATTGTAAACGGCGAAACGTCTATAGCACTGAAATGACAACTTTTTATACAAAATTTTATCTAACTTCTTAATTTTCAAATTTCCAATAATTATGCCTTAGTGCTCACTAACCATGCCTGTGACGTTTTTGGTTCTAAGCTTCACAATAAATAAATAAATATTCACGGACATTTCACACAATGTCCTCTGGTCTCAAGCTAAGCTTATATGATAGAATACATATACTGCTTTTCTTTTGTAGAAACACCCAGACGCAGAACAAACACGAATTCACGAATAAAAAGTTTCGTTATTTTCTCAACTATATTTAAATAATAATTAAATAACTTAATAAACAGGCCAGATGTTCATTATTTTATTCGTTACTGAAAAAAAAAATATTTGTATTCTTAAATAAATTGCCAATTCTAAAGTTATTACTACAACAGTCAGTATTTTATATTTACTTAAAACTAGTAAGGTTCTAAACTAATTTAGTTTTATTACTCTTAACCGTGCCTAGTAACTTCTTTTATATTCGCTTGTAAGGAACAACAAGCTATTTATTGGAATTGCCATTGATTTCCCATAGGACTACTGTATTCATTCACTCAGGTAGCCTTTTCATTCTGTTGTTGGCGATACAATCACCTTTTTAATAAACTGTGGCGGAAATTTACTTAACAATTCTAAAGCTTACAAAATAACGGCAAAATTTATTTTTCTTCAGCTTAATTAATGGACATGGAAAACCGATCATGTACGAGTTTGACTCACCTGTAAAGAGTTACGTATCGATACTATCATGCAAATAACGTTATGAAGGCAGGAGAATAATTATGATGAGTATTTGTTAATATAGTATCAAATGATATATGCAAAATATGAAAGTTTCAGCACTCTAGCTATCACCGTTCCAGATATATAACCTGGTGACAAATGGACGGGAAGCCAAGTCTCAATAATAGGGAGTTTTACCTTTTAAGGGCCTACATCAATATTATCGTATATCATCGCCGCCACGTACATATTAACACAGCCAGTAGGCACAGAAAATGAAGAATTAGGGATACTTTTCCTATTTACTCAAAATCTACTAAATATATTTTAATTCTGATTTACGTGTTTCTATATATAATAGTTACTTATGTTTTTAAAGTTATTTCATTAGTTAATACGCGATAATAGACCGACAAATGAAAAAAATAATAAATTTGAGAGGTTGTTTCGCCAAGATTTTCTATCGAGAAAACTTTTTTCAATCGCGTTTCTGAGTTGATGCGATCCTAGATCATATATTGAAAAAACATATACTTAAAAATTAGAGCTCTAGCCATTCAATCTAAAGAAACAATGAAAACTTCGTACATAGAAAAATGCACGAAGCTATTTTGGTATCGTCTTAATACGGAAATTCAGTTGTTAAAATAAATCTAATATATAAAATTCACGTGTCACAGTGTTAGTTACCGTACTCCTCCGAAACGGCTTGACCGATTTTCATGAAATTTTACATGCATATTCAGTAGGTTTGAGAATCGGCCAACATCTATTTTTCAAACATTTTTTTTTATGTATGGCAAAACAACGTTTGCCGGGTCAGCTAGTAAGTATATAAAATACATAATATTCCCTAACACTTGCAGGACTCGTTCGTTCAAATACAACCACTTTTATGGATTTGGACGTGTATATTTTTTTTAATTTTTAGTCCGACGTTTTTGAAGACTGTGACTACAGACCATGGTGACTGCAAAGTCTCCGAAGCGTCGGGCTAAAATTTAAAACAAATATACGCGTCTAAATCCGTAAATAGTGATTTTACTTAAATTAAGATATAAATTAATTGTGCTATCGTTTATTGACCTTCCCTGTACCACGAAATACCTGGACTATCATTCACCAACTGACGAAAGTCGCTAAAACATATAACTTAGTAACGGTCAGCTTGTTTACTTCAATTCTCAAGTTTCAGCGGCGATAATGTAAAATTTATTAGTTAATTCTTCAGCTACTACACATACTTATTCATGTAACAGCGTAACAAAGGGAGGTACTTCATTATTTCATCAGTCAGGTAAATTGGCATAGTTCGGGAGAATACAAAGCGCTTCGTCCTGAACAAACACAATTATCCCACACTACCAAGAAGACCTTTTATTGGAAGAGTACTTAAACTAATTCACGTAAACATTTTTTTGGCTTCTTGTTTATTCACACGTTATAAGTTAATAAGTTTAGACAAGAGTCGGAATTAAGAGAAACGAATTTTGAGTAACGTTACATTTGAGTACGGGAAAATTAAATAAACTAAATTTTATTGGAAAAAATGATAACCATAAGCGGTACTTGAACCCGTGACCTCGGAATGCCGTTCCTTCGCTCTCCCAACTGAGCTATTATGGTCCACGCAAATGTTTACCAAATTTTTCACTACAATCATAACATCGTGCGATGTTTTTTCGTACAACGCCATCTATTGAGCGGTTTGCACCAACTCCATCAATCGATCAGTTAGCATTCTTTACAGAACACAATTGGACCGAAGTAATGGCTGTACATGTATTTCTACATTAATATATTAATATTTTGCGATTGACTCGCTATGTTTTTACTAAATAAACTAAATTATAATGGATTTATATCAAATAAAATAATTTAGTTTCGCAAAATATTAATAAATTAATGTAGAAATATGGGAAAATTATTATCATTTCTGGCTTTATAAAACTTATTTAAGAAAAATCTTGAGTAGGTAGTTAGTTATTTAAATTACAACGCGTCTTCTCAACCGTTCGGCTTTTTAACCGACTTCAAAAAATAAGGAGGTTCTGAATACATCTGTATGTTTTTAGGGTTTCGTACAAACCCTTATAGGATCACTCCGGTGTCTGTCTGTCCGTCAGTCAAACTTTTTTTTACTCAGCAACGGCTGAAGGTATCAACTTGAAACTCATACCAAACGTAGATCTACGCGGTCCCTTGCTTCAAAAAATACAATCAACCTTTTAACTCTACGCATTTAAAAGATATAACCGAATTACGACCATTTTTAAGAATTTTCGACTTATGCTAGGGAATCAAAATTCACAGATTACTTCCCGTTGCCCTAGAGCCTTGAAATTTGGCATAGATCAAGTCTATATAGTGCTGATATAGGGAAAAATCCAAAAACTTATAATTTGTCATCACATCACAAGAAAAAAGTGTTTATACTAATACCAACTTATAAAGTAGCTGTAGGCGATTCCCTATATTTCAACTACAAAATATTCCCTATATTTCAAATACAAAAGTTGGTGAGTTGTTTTGAGTTTAATTAAATGATTATTTGAATGCAGTTACTTATGTTTATTATGTCTAGTAGGTACGAAAAGTGTGCGAGTTTACCTCGCTCTTCACAGGTTTTATTTTAATGTTTGTTACCTCATAACTTTTAACTGGGCGAAGCGATTTTAATGATTCTTTTTTTATTTGAAAGCTGGAGGTTCCCGTGAGATTCTATTGGCACCAGATCAGGATCTGATGGTTATTTCCTGAGACATCGAGAAAACCCTTAAATTTCAAAGGAACATGAAGCCGGTTGAATTGTTTTTAAAAATTCTAATTTATTTTTCAATCATTTATAAGTTTATGTTTCTAAAAATAAAACCAATAAAAATGTATCTAATTTTATTATTAAACATCACAATACACTTACGTTAACACCATAACAATACTAAAGCACTATATTCACAAATACAAATTCACAAATATTTTGTTTCAAATTATTATTGGGGTTACAAAACAAAGAATAATTTATAGGAAATCAACACTTAGAAGACAAATTTTTATTGTTTTAAATACTTATAGCAATATTACAGTATTATCATCAGAAATCATTGTTAACCGTAGTATTAAAAGAAACTTACGTAAAAGGTAGGTACTGTATTTAGGTTACTTTACGAAAACCACAGAATGGTACTGAATGCGGTAAGAGCAGCAGTGGTATTCAATAAGAAAAAGTGAAGTGAATTTTCGGTGAATCTTGATCACGTGACAGCGCTCCTCCAATAAAAATAGAGGAGCGCTGTCACGTGATCAAGATTCACCGAAAACTCCCTTCACTTTTTCTTACTGAATACCACTGCAGGGCTGTGTATTAATAGTGGATTGTAGTTGACCTGATTTAATGAAAAATTTAAAAAGAATAAGTAGTACATACCACTGAATAGCGGCAGCGCAGAAAGCACTATGGCATACACCAAAAAAAATATATGTAAGCACTCAATGTAGTTATTTTCTATAAAACCTATTACAGATATCTTGGTGAATTTTACAAAAAAAACTAATAATCTACTTAGTTCAAAAACTAAAAAACGTGCTTGAACATCCTGAATATTTTTCTTAAATTATTGCATTGTCATCGGTCCTTGATATATGTGAAAAATTTCAGATCATTCCGACTACTGCAAGTGGGGGAAAATCACTTTCAAAGATTCCATTACATAGATTAATACATTGATAGATTCATACCGAACATATATAAGCGTGTTAAAAATACAACCAATATACCGTAATATTACAATTAAAGCTGTCGTCTAGTTTGGATCATCATAACACAGATCATTATACTCCAGCAAGTCCGTATCAGGTCTTGCAAAACTAAAATACAAATAGTTCTTGGATACTCGGAAAGAAAGCAGTCTTAAATTTGGAGCAACACGGACTGTAGCCAATTTGATGGTATCTGGGTTCGGATATCTTCTTGGTATAAATTGTTCTGTACATTTCTTTATGCTGAATTGGTAACTTCTGAAGCTGAAATGAATTGAAAATAAAATGTATTGAAAATCTTTTTTGCTAATATACTTTAATCCTAATCCTATTAATATTATAAATGTGAAAGTTTGCAAGGATGTTTAGATGTCTGTTACTCTTTCACGCAACTTTTCAAAACCAAAAAACCGCATAATTAACACGCTTATATATATTCGGTATGTATCTATCTATGTATTAATCTATAAATGTAATAAAAAATATTCAGTATCGGATTAATCTGAAAATTTTTAAAATAACAATGCATATAAAAAAAAAAAAACAAAATACTTAGTTTAAAAACTAAAAAACACGCTTGAAAATCCTATTTTATTTTTTTAAATTATTGCATTGTCATCGGTCCTTGATATCTGTGCCAAATTTTAGATCTATCCAACTACTGCAAATGGGCTATAACCACTTTCAAAATTCCGTTACATAGTTTAATACAGATATAGATAGAAAAGTACGGTACTAATAAAAGTGTGTTAAAAAAAGCATTTTAAATAAACAGTAAAGGTTGGATTATCTTTAAAACACATATAGCGATTTCCACAAGTATAGTGGTACACCATAACATTTTTGGTCGTAACATTCTATGGAATTTCCACTTTGGCAGCCAAGCGTGTCTGTTTCTCTTAGAATCAACCATGCTTGGTAAATGTAATACGAATACAAAAGCTTCACTTTTTATACCGATACCTTCATTACCTCATGTCTTTGTTCACGATATACTACTTTGCATAAAGCTGTAAGTTTTCTATTTAAAGGACTTCAAAAAAAGGAGGAGGCTGATGTTTTTTTTTAAATTTTTTATTTGTTCGTTACCTCATAACTTTTAACTGGGCGAAGCAATTTTAATGATTATTTTTTTATTTGAAAGCTAGTGGTTACGTTCCCATAGACACCAGGTCAGGATCTGATGGTACTCTCCTGAGAAATCGAGGAAAACCCTCAAATTTCAAAGGCATATGAATTGGTTGAACTTTTTTTTTAAATACTCAATTATTTAAATTCTGCTTTTAGGATACAAAGCCTATCGTTTCTTGCAACTTAGAGAAACCAAGTTATCTTTGTTTTATCTAATTTATGAAACAGTTGACCCAAACATTTATATCGTGACTTTGTCCATTGATTTATTAAAACACTCTATGTCTATCTGTATTTGTTTGGTCTATATTTTTGTAGCGTGGTTAATAAATTGATAGATTTATGTGCATAAACTGTTGAAAGAATATTTCTTACCAAATTGTATAAATATTTTTAAAAACACCAAAAATTTTGTTATTCATTTTCACGGGATGATTAGAAATACAACATCAGAACACACATCAGAATGACATTTTGTATAGGAATTATTGTGACAACATACTTTAGACTTTTTGGTGGCGTAGGTACTATAGGAGATATAATAAAATAAATAAATATTCATGGACATTTCACACAACGTCCTGTGGTCCCAAGCTAAGCTATTTATGCTTGTGTAATGGGTACCAGATGGTACCAGAATACGGATAGAATACATATACTATTTTTCTTTTGTAAATACATACTTATAATACATAGAAACACCCAGACGCAGCACAAACATTTGTATGACAATTAGAAAAATCACACAAATGATGAACCCGCAACCTCTTGATTGGCTGTCCGTTATATAAACCACTCAACCACGAGGCTCGTCAAAGATGCCTATGTCCAGCATTTGACGGTAAAAATCTAGACTATAGATGAATACACGGATGAAATTTATGAAACATTTAATTAAATAAACACATTTTCTTGAATATCTTTGTCCAAAACTTATTTCGAATCTTGAATCGAGTTTTAAAAATTACGTTATTCTTAAAAAGCACCTCTGAACTCTATTTTACTAAGCTTTAGGAACCCGTAGGAATCACGCCATAAAAACAGCTTTGATTCTTCAACGTTTATTTGTAGTTTCAATTTCACTTCATCCTCAAATAATAAGCATAGTAGCGGATTTTCGTCAATCGGTAGGTAATACACATAAAGTATATAGGTGTTAACAGTGAACTCTCGCAAATTGAGAGTTCCCTGCCTGTTACAAAAACGTGTGGCAAACCAACGTGTCCGTGTGGTGACGGATTAAGAATATAAACACCACCCCTTTTTCTCCCATCCACAGATAACATCATGAGAGACGAAAACCTCAAAAATAATCCCTGTGCCAAGAAGCTTGGTCGTCACGGCATAGTAGAGCATAATCTCTCCCGAAGCAGAGGAGGCTCGTGCCCAGCAGTGGGAAAGAGAGACTTTCCCAGTTTTTGCGACATTTTTCACTACTGCTTCGGTTTTACTGGTCGCAGCGTATAAATAACCTATAGCCTTCCTCGATAAATAGACTATCTAACACAAAAAGTTTATTTTTATTTGAAATAGTTGTTTTTGAAATTAGCTCGTAAACAAACAAACAAATTCTTCAAAAATAATATTAGTATAGAAGTACAGACTTCGTCCTGTAAACTACTGCAAACATATTAGTAGTAAGTAGAAAATTTAAGTTAAATTCACGGGCCTCGTTCTTATAAATTAACGAGCTGACCCGGCAAACGTTGTTTTGCCACACAAATATCAGGTAGGGGGGGAGTCGTTTGATAAATAGATAGTAGCCGATTCTCAGACCTACTGAATACGCATGGTAAAAATTGGTAAAGCCGTTTCGGAGGAGTACGGTAACTAACATTGTGACATGGAAATTTTATATATTAGAAGTCTTGTGTAAATCTATGTAATAATTGGCTTTGAACTTGCTTTTACAAACCAGTATAGAAAAACCCACCAAATATTAAGCAGTAAACGTAAATTTCATTAAAAATTAAAAGTGTCAAAGTTCATATTACAGCAGCTTTGCATAAAGATTTCATAACTAAGATCTTACGGGACTTATTTACAGATTTGTTAAAAAATGTCCAAGTTTTAAGTGGACTTAAAGTTTTTTCGAGGCATTGCGTTGGCGTGGATTTTTCTTACCTACCCTCATAATTCATTCTACCCTCGTAATTTTAAATTCACCTTAATGCTGTTTTATTGTTGGGATTTCAGTTCCAGCCTGTTGGTTTATTGCACGCAATTGATTATATTTTTATTTGGCTTCATTCTAAAAAATATTTTTTTCAGTAAGACGTAAATTTTTTGTTGACTTTTTAAGGAAATTATAGCCAGAAATATTAAGTAAACCTTGTGCTGAATTTTCGCAGAGGCGTTGTTTTATTTCATAATTCAGATTCTAGCTGAGTCAAAGTTTGCATTGGTAAGTGTAATTTCAAGCAAATAGTACTGTGAAAGAAAACATTTATGACAAGATTGGTTATTCTAATATATAAAATTCTCGTGTCACTGTGTTAGTTACCATACTCCTCCGAAACGGCTTGATCAATTTTTATGAAATTTTATATGCATATTCAGTAGGTCTTTTATGAATAGCTATGAAAAGCTATATTCCTCTTTCAGATGTACTATACCTATAGATTAAACTATTTTTGAAGTCTAATCATTACTAGTATTCAAAAGGAATCCGTATTGACAAGAAAGTTTAAATGAAAATTACTAAAGCCTAAAATTTGAACAAATTTCTTTCCCGAAGTTAATAAAAAAATTTGTTAATTATAGAGAATATTCATTCAAAACAAAGTGAAGTTTCACGAAGTTATTATGTTTTATACATAAATTGTATTTTCAATCCGTTGATGTACTTATCAAAAGAACTTAATTTTATTACATAGAGCGTGAATTTTTTCTTATTTCTCGCCTTATGAAAGTACAACAAATACCAAAAACCAAAATACAATAAATATTTAAGGAGGCTCCTACACAACACACGTTTTCAGATTAACTTCACGTCAAGCTTTACGAGAACTTGACGATGTGATTATAACGGTTATATCATAAGATAATAACTGGTACGTAACCGTTCGTGCGTAAGTCCAATTCGTAATTAGCCTGGCTTTTAAAGTTTCCACGTGCATTCTGCAGCAGCTGTATAATAACAAAATATTAGTTTTCTAAACCATCCATGTATAAATTGTTATCAAAACGACACTACAACTACGAGCTTATTAAAATTTCTACAAATTAAATAAATTATGTCGGAGCAGACAAGTTAATTAATTATTATTTTAACTTTAAGCCGTTCTTATAGTAGTGGAGTGGATTATGTAATGGACTGCGGATCACGAGGTCGCGGGTTCGATTCCCGCTTGTGACAATCATTTGTATGATATCCACAAATGTCATACAAATGTTCGTACTGCATCTGGGTGTTTTCTCTGTATTATAAGTATGTATTTACAAAAGAAAAGTAGTATATTATTATGTAGTCTATCCGTATCTGGTACCCATAATACAAGATAGAAATATAGCTTACTTTGGGACCAGAGGACGTTGTGTGAAATGTGTTGAATATTTATTATATTTATTATTTATATCAAATTTATATATGAAATATTTATGATTATGCAGATTATTGCATGCCATATGGTCACAGATTAAGAATACAATTATTACCGCCCCATTTCCTAGGGGTGGTGTTAATGCCAGCTAAGGGATAATTATAAGTATCTAAATGCCGTCCCCTGTGTAAGATGGAAACTAAACTTCAAAATACAATGCCTGGTCAGCATGGAATAGTATATCTTTTGAAGCAGGCCAGAGGAGCCCTGTGTCCAACATTATTTTCTAATAAGATAAATGCGAGACCTGTGAGAGATGATAGAAAAGAAAAAGAAGTTAACAGGAAAGAGATAGCTGACAGAGAAAAAACACATGTTGCGCATTAACCACTTTATTAATAATACGACAAATAATTTAGGTACGTTAAATTAATATTTAAAAGAGACTCCAATCATAGAAATATATTTTTTTTAGTTTAGGCCGTTTAGGGCCATTATAATGATGGCTCTAAGACCCTAAGTATACGCAGTCCTTGTAGTGCGACTCTACACCCAGACTTGACTGTTATTTTTAGTTTTAAAACGATATTTTTGCATGCATTTTTACTACCTATAGTAACATTGTCACTGCTATTTTTTTTTTAAATCAAAAGCTTTGTTGTTTCTTTCTAAAAGCTACTATTTTATTCGTTTTTTCGATAGCTAGTTGTGTGAATGATATTTTATTGTAACGTTTTGCTGTAAAAACTGTTTTCAACACATACAAAAAGATTGATTTTGTTGCAAAAATACAACAACGGTATTGGAGTTTTATATATATACTAGCTGACCCGGCAAACGTCGTTTTGCCATACACATGTTAGGGAGGTGGGGGAGGTGTTTGAAAAATGGATAGTAGCCGATTCTCAGACCTACTGAATACGCATATAAAATTTGGTAAAAATCGGTAAAGCCGTTTCGGAGGAGTACGGTAACTAACATTGTGACATGGAAATTTTATATATTAGAAGATGCCAGTTTAGAGTTTAATATATTATGGTTTTGATCGCAGATACATTTAACAGGAAATGCTTTAATTTAGATCGATACAAAATAAAAGTGAATAGTTTAGGTCTTCTCAGGTAACGTCTTCAGTCAATGTAAACGTTAAATTAGAGCATTTGTAAAAATGACTAAATTGTGATGTAATAAAAAGAAATTAGTGGGTGTAGCTATTTATAAACTCGAACTGCTCCATATTTAATACGAAGCCTAAATTCTTTAAGCAAAATCTTTTTATTATCTACTGATACGTATTACACGTTTCAAGTGAGAATAGGATTGGCAATGACCTTTAGTTGTCAAAAGTGATTAGAAAAGTACTGTCAGCAACGTAACTTTATTTGCGTATCAATAATATTTTTGTCTTTTACCTGAACTCAGTAATTTGAAGCGAAAAACGTCTTAAATTATTTAGTAATAATAGTTATAATATTACTAAAAAAGAAATACTAGTTTCTTTCAATAATTTCGTTGTTGGATACTATGATTATTAGTTGAATTGCCAACCGCCACTTTGTTGTTTTTGGTGTGCCTTATCGAGTATATGAATTTTATGGCATTTTATTTTAAATTCTGTTAGTTATGTAGTTGTTTCCCGTTAAAAAAATTAATTTGTTGTTATTTCTCATTGTTTTTGTTTATTAGTGTTGTTATTTTGAACTTGTCGTTATTTGTTATTATTTTTAATTGTATTTGTCTCGCTAATTGCTCAAAAATTAGCAGACGATACCGATAAAGTGATAGATAAATCTAATATATAAAATTCACGTGTCACAGTGTTAGTTACCGTACTCCTCCGAAACGGCTAGACCGATCTTTATGAAATTTTACATACATATTCAGTAGGTCTGAGAATCGGCCAACATCTACTTTTCAAATTTTTTTTTGTATGGCAAAACAACGTTTGCCGGGTCAGCTAGTTATATTATAAAAATGTCTTTTTTTGGTTATCCTACCAAAATTGTTCAAATTGACAACTATAACGTCACAACATGACACGGGGTCAATTCTATTCTCATTTGAACGGCATAGTACACATTCATTTTAATAATTATGTAGCTGAAAATAAACTAAGCTTTTCTTTCTAATATTCTATTTTCTCAATCTTCTACAACAACTGACAATAAATAGGTGTGCTGACGTATTAATATGAGGTTTAGCTTCCAAATTTTCCGTTATTATCTATTTTGACCATCCTTTTGTTGACTTTTGTACCGTAGTTATTCTTTGTTAATATTATTGCTCTGCAATAAATAAATAAATAATAAATAAATATGCAAGAAAATTTCGCTCAACGTCCTCTGGTCCCAAGCTAAGCTTATATGCTTGTGTTATGGGTACCAGAATACGGATAGAATACATAAACTACTTTTCTTTTGTAAATACATAGGTACTTATAATACATAGTTAACACCCAGATGCAGTACAAACATTTATATGACAATTATAAACATCACATAAATTATTGTCCTGACCGGGAATCGAACCCGAGACCTCGTGAATGGCAGTCCATTATATTATATGAACCACTAGACCACGATTATAATTCGTGACCGTCCATACTAACATTATAAAGCTGAAGAGTTTGTTTGTTTGAACGCGCTAATCTCAAGAACTACTTGTCCGATTTAAAAAAAATATTTTTAGTTTGATAGTCCATTTATCGGGGAAGGCTATAGGCTATATAACATCACGCTGCGACCATTAGAAGCGAAGCGTTAGTGAAAAAAGTTGCAGAAACGTGGAAAATTTTCTAAATTCAAGTATTAAATATAAGGCATTACATCTAATATAGAGCCTATAATAAATTCAGAATTCGTAAAATAATATATTATATCAGTAGATCTCCTTGCTCTCAAATAAGATATACGGTAAGACAATGCGCATGTATATTTTATACAATGCTCGACAATAGAACCATTCAGTTCAGACGGGGTTTGAGTTTTATAAAATATTCAGGGTCCCAACCTTACTGAATCAATCTGTACTTCGAGAAGTCTTGAATTATGTGTGACCGCATTTATATTTTGTTTAATTGAACCTAGTGATATATATGCCCAAGAAGATTCTTAAAGCAAAACATTTAGTGCGGTATTCATATTGCAATACAAAGGAATTGTCAATTATATATAACTAGCTGTTGCTCGCGACTCCGTACGCGTGGAATTTAGGAAAGTTTCATGAAAATCTATCCATACATCCAACATTAACCAAATATCCAGACATTAGATTAGGTATGGATAGAAAACCGGGGAAACGTTCGCGTTGCTCAGCCAACAGCTGTTTAAGTATTTTATATTGTCGCGCGTAATTCTTTTTTCGTCATATCTCCTAAGATATTCATTTAATTTGCAAGCTGTAAAAAGCAGTTATAATCTATATTAATTGCGTAAGCTAACTAAGCTGTTTAATTTGATAAAACATATTACTATATACACATAAATAGCTTTTGAAAACACCCTATTGAATTTGATAATTTTTTTGACATTATTATGGGTTTCCCTTAAAAGATAGACATATGCCCTCGCGGACTTTTTTGCAGAACTATAAGTAATAAACAATTTCTCCATACATTATTTTGTTGTACCTCAGATAGATAAGGCGGCGTTTTCATTTATAGCTCGCGCGCGTCCGAATTTCTCGGCAAATTTAATCATATCCCATCCAATATACAGCAAACCCCAATAAATTATACGAAAAAAGCCGTCCTCTTATACCATTCTATCTATTATAAAAAAACCGCATCAAAATCCGTTGCGTATTTTTGAAGATATAAGCTCACATAGGGACATTCATACAAAAATTACGACTTTGTTTTATAAGAAGTAAAGATAAAGATTAGGTTTTTTGCCATACAACCATTTTGAAATGAGGTTGATGTGTCAAAAACTAAACCCAACTTAACTAGAGTGAAAGCAACTATATTGTATTTTGTATGGTATAATATTTCCTTGTTCACATTAGTCTATGATAAAATATAAGGAATAGTTGGTCTATAATAAATAACCTTTATAAAAAAAAAGTTTAAATTGTCGAATTGTGTTATTGACTCTATCAATTTCCATTTTTAGTTAAGTTTAGTTGCGCACTTATAATTCGTACCAACGTTACCCTGAAAACAATAGCCCAATATCTTAAATTTTTTATGACGGGTCTTGTGGTCGAGTGGTATATGTGGACTGCAATTCATGAGGTCACGCGTTCGATTCCCGCACATTTTCATCATCATTCATTTGTGTGATATTCATGAATATCATACATATGATTGTACTACGTCTGAGTGTTTCTATGTATTATAAGTATGTATTTACAAAAAAGTATATATGTAGTATATCTTAATAAATCAAATTATGGTGGAAAAAGTGAATTGCCGCAAGCGGGACTTGAACCCACGACCTCGGAATACCGTTCCGAAGCTCTTCCAACTGAGCTTCTTGCGGTCGTGCCTGCAACATCTCAAATTAACCACCACATTTGTCACTCTAATGAGTTTATATATTTTTACGTACAACGCCATCTATCAAGATTGCTTTACAACATCTCGACCAACACTTTACAGAATACGAATGGGCTGAAATAATGACGCGACGTTCATTACTAAAGTAATTTATTAATTTTGCAATTGACATGCTATGCTTTTTACTTAATAAATCAAATTATGGTGGAAAAAGTTGATTTATTAAGTAAAAAGCATAGCATGTCAATTGCAAAATTAATAAATTACTTTAATATCTATATCTGTTACCAACAATACAAGCATAAAAATATAGCTTACTTTGGAACCAGAGGATGTTGTGTGAAATGTCCCAAATATTTTTTTTTGTCGGAGTAACATCTATCTAACATCTCTTCTCTAAGAGTATTTATATAAAAAATCACATTTTCAATCCATGAACTAGTCATCACATTATTAGTTAAGCATAGGATACGTATTTTAAGTTATAGCCTTCTATCGCCCAATATAGTATCGCTTAAAGTATTTTGCATGGTTTATTTATGGAGGGTTGCGAGCTTTACTTGGTTTATTATAAGATTTATAGTTTTTAATAAATATAAATTTCCTCGTACATATATTTGGAACATCTGTAACATAATATAAATATTTAGTATTGATGGCTCAGGCAATAAACTACAATGTAACTGTAAAAAATAGTCCAATAAAACTAAATTTTAAGCTTTACTATCTAGTAAAGCTCTATCAGATATCTATCTGTGTGAATCATCACACGAGTTTGTATTCGCCAGGACTTTAAAATCGAAGCTAAACCCATCTTGTTAGCATAGCTTATCTACCATAGTTCTATCTATCAAACACCTTCCCGAGACGTATGAGACCCGTGCCCAATAATGGAATACTAATTGCCGGCCATTAGAATAGAATAGAATACTCTTTATCGCACACCATAATGTTAAACAAAAGTTGAAAGATTAACAAAAGTTGACAGAGACACAGTACAGTAGGCAGTCTTATTGCAATTTGCCGATGAAAATCCTTTAAAATAAGAAGAAGGTAGTTTATAGAATTAAAGTTCTAGTTTTTCTAAGGTAATTTATTGATTTTGCAATTGACATGCTATGCTTTACTTAATAAATAAAAATATGGTGGAAAAAGTGATTTCCGCAAGCGATTTACGTAGAAATACGATATAAACTCAATCCAGTGACGACTGTGGTGGTAAATTTTAATGCTACAAGCACAACCGCAATAAGCTCAGTTTTTTTTTTCTTGTTTCCTTTTGCCCTGCCGGGCCATGATGGTGCCTTGAGCTTTACCATGACCCGGCAAGGGATGGCCCCATTAATCGGGGCCCGACCCGACTGGGGGAGCATTAGGTCCCCCTGTCGCGTTGCCGTGACCGACAGCCGCGGCGGGTTTCGGAATACCGACCCGCCGCGCGCCTCCACCTCGTCGGGAGGGGCCGCGGCCGGCTATTGCGTGGCAACGACCCCTGCCCGGGGCCCTGCGGGGGGGCAAAGTGCCACCAGAGAGTTCGCGCTCCCGCAGGGCCTCCCTCTTTGCCACCATCACATCCTGAGAAAAGGAGGCGACGGCGGCCCAACACTGTTCGCTCTCGGCCATAGACGAAACCACGACCGAGAGCGACAAGTCCTGACCCAGCACGCTGACTAGTTCAGCGCGCTGGGCGTCCCAGGCCGTGCATACGGCAAGGGTGTGCTCTGCCGTATCCACGGCCCCACTTCCACAATTGCGGCAAGCGGGATCAGACTCGATACCCACCACCTCCCAAAGGTACTTGGCGAAACAGCCGTGACCTGTAAGGAGCTGGGTTAGGTGATACGTCGGATCCCGATGCCTCGCCTCAACCCAGTCTCTCAGGACTGGGTGGACCTCCTCAGCGAGCCGTCTGCTCGCGGTGGGGTCCGCCAACCTGTCGGCCCATCGTTGGATGAGATCGTCGCGCAATTCGCTCCTTCAGCGAATGATCTCTTCCGCGAAGGGCTCCATTCCTGACTGCCGCATCAGGGCCCTCCGGTGGTAGACCTCTGCTAGGACCCCACGAGGTCCCACGGAAGACTGCCCGCGATTACACAGTCCGCCTCGTAAGAGACGGTGCGGTACGCTCTGGAAGCCCTCTGCGCCATGACCCGCTGCGGACGTCGCAACAGAGACATGTTCTTATATTCAATAGTGGACCAGGGGATGGTGTTGAAGGCGTTCGCAATGTCTAGTGACACCGCCAACAACACCTCCCCCAGGGAGACTGCATTCTCGACGCTGTCCCTCAGTCGGGAGATCGCGATGCTTCTCTGCAATAAGCTCAGTTGGAAAGAGCTTCGGAACGGTATTCCGAGGTCGTGGGTTCAAGTCCCGCTTGCGGCAATCACTTTTTCCACCATAATTTAATTTATTCTAGTTTTTCTATTTATTAAGCTTTTACAATGAAGTTTACACTATAAAACTTTTGGATTAAATTTCTAAATTAGTTTTCCTCGACAGTTTATTAAGAAAGTAATTGTATCGTCAACAATAAAATGAAAAGGCTACCTGAGAGAATGAATACTTGGGCCCTATGGGAAATCAATGGCAATAACAATGAATAGGCTGTTGTTTCTTATTTGCAAACATAAATGAAATTACAAGGAGAGGTTAAGTGTAATAAAGGCGTAGTGTACGTATGTATATGAAAGTCAAGTTCAAAGTCAAAAGATTACTTAATAGGTTTTTTTTACACAATTGAGAGTGTAAAAATTTATCTTTTGCTTGCTTACAAAAATACGAAGTTGTCTCTATTGAGAGTCCCTATACAAGCTTAAATCTTTAAAACTCTCTGTCTCTCTTCAGCCCATTCACATCCCACTGTTGGGCACGGGCCTCCTCCAATTTGGGAGGGATTACGGTCCTGTGCCGCGCTGACCAGGCGTGTTGGCACAGGGTTTATTTTCATGTTTTCCGTCTCTCACAGCTTATGTCCTTAAAACTACGCAGCGGATTTTATAGTGTGTATTTTTTTATAGATAGAGTGGTTTTATAGGATTGCTTTTTCTATATTATCTATACTATAATATTATAAAGCTGAAGAGTTTGTTTGTTTGTTTGTTTGAATGCGCTAATCTCAGGAACCACTAGTCCGATTTGAAAAATTATTTCAGTATTGGATAGTACATTTATCAAGGAAGGCTGTAGGCTATATAACATCACACTGCGACTAATACGAGCGGAGCAGTAGTAAAAAATGTTGCAAAAACAATTCTAAAAATTTTCTAAATCTCACGCGTACGAATTGGCGGGCAACAGCTAGTATGAAATCCATTATCTCCATGTGATGATAGGCTAAAAATGCAAGTGACACAGTTCATTCTCTCTCTTAGTTCGTAAGTATATAACATCCTTTATGAGAGACGGAAAACTCGCTACTAAACCTTATGCCAACACGTCTGTTCTTCTGTCGTCGGTCCGTTCTGTTCAACGTGACATAGTAGATTAAAAGCCATCCCAAAGTTCAGGAGGTTCATGTGGGCTCTCAGTATTTTTCAATATTTTACTGTACAACATTTTCAAGATATACTTAAATAAAAATTTATCTCAACACTTATCTTATCGTGTCCAACCGTGAGACGCAGATGAAGATTTTTTTACTGTTTCTGTTTTAGGACTTTTAGATGGCTTCCGTACTAAGAAAACAGCAGTCACAAAACTAATTCTAAGGAATAAAACTTATGTAATTTGCCAGCTTATGAACTCTATAACTCATGTAGAGATAAATGGTGCCTTGACCTGAAAACATCTACCGCCTTTGAAATAAGTGCCAATATGAAAAAGTATTGTCCAAACGAAACTAGATTAATAAATCGTCTTTCTTTCAGAGAGAATTTACGTAACACTTTATTAAGCTCCGGGAAATTAACCATTTGTTTAACTGATTTTTTTTTCAGACTTTTATCCATTTGTTTAACTGATTATTTTTCAGCCTTTTATCCATTTATTTAACTGATTTTTTTTCAGACCTGTAATTGAAATCTGTTGCCTATTTTATGCTTATTTTACGCTTTTCAGTTTAGATATTTTTCTTAAAATAGTATTATAATGTAATAGCTACTTTGTTACCTATAATGTAGCCGTTAGTAGGTGATTTAGTATACTTAAATCATCATCATACCATCATGTTTTTTCTTATGTGAGTAGGCAGAGACTAGAGCGTCATCTGCTACGATTAAACGCACTTCCTTGGCTTCATTTACAATCATACAACGATTGTATAAATAAAAAAAACTTAAAATAAAATTAAATTTAATTAATAAGTTGTATATTAAATCATACACTTGAATTTTATGATTTAGTTGGTTATTATTAAAGCTTTCGCTCTGTTTAAGCAACATGACATACATAAAACTATCACTATTATTTAGTAATCTATTTTTTCTACATTGCATTACTTTGGAGACTAGGAAAACCGTTGATTCTAAATATTTATAAATTCTAAGTAAACGAAGTAAAAAAACTATTTAAAAACAAAATTACTTTTTACGGATTTAGACGCGTATTTTTGTTTTAAATTTTGGCCCGACGTTTAGGAGACTGCAGTCACCATGGTCACGGGTGAGACTGAACTGTAATGTGTCTTCTACGATCAGTTATTACAGGGTTTACCCACATCCAATTTAATTTTACATTGACCATAAAGATAGACTTTTACCATAAACTATATTATATTACATTGTGCTTAGACTACATAAAATTGATAACAATATTTTAGTTTCTAAATATATAACAAAATTTTAACAATATAAAGAAAATTTAAATTATATAAAGGTAAAACATACATAATTTTATTTTAGACTCTAGTTTTTAATTTTTGTAGAGGTAGTATACAAAATAGCAAGCAAACTAAGTTTATATACTTAAATACAATATTATTTACAACAATATTAAAATATTATTTAAACAAATGAGTCGCGCAAGTGTTAGCAAATATTATATTTAATAATATTTCACTTTTTTTTAAATTACCCTTGACATGCATCGTAAATTAAACTTTATTGAGATTATTACATTAGAAACCCTTTTAAACGTCTATCCTCGTCGGAGGCTTTAGTGACAGCTGTCACAAATCCCCAAAAGTTTACGGTGGAAAGTTGCACAGTTATTACAATACGGCCTTAACTTTGTTTTATTAGATCATCGGCTGATAGTAGACTTCAATATCTGTACTATATTTTATAATAGAAAAATAAAACAGAAAAATCACTATAAAAATATTTATTTTCTGGCGTATATAAACTCTCTAAATCTAATTAAATAAACACTGAATTTGCCCCTACTTGACCGGAAAAACCTTGATCAAAAAAAATATAGAAATATTACCTCCTTAAGCAAAAGATATTATACAAACAAACCTTTTCTACCGTATATTGTCTACAAAAATACTTTACCTTTAACGTATCTGTATACAACATAGTGGTCGTAAAATAACACATCAGTAAATTCTACTTTTCCAGAAATAAAATGTATGAACGTGGACATTGTGCGTGTTTATTTTATTCGTCGGCTGGCAACACAGTCATTCAATTCAGCATGGGTTTGGGATCTCTAAAATATTCAGGAGCCCACAACTTACCGAATCAATCTCAACGAGGTCTTAAAATAAGCGAGTGTACGAACATACGGACCAGGGACGTGTTTATCTATAGGTGTATTTTAAGTAGCTATATTATATAAACCACTTCGAATTACAAAATTGTAATAACTTTTTTTTTTATAAATATTCACGGATATTTCGCGCGACGTCCTCTAGTCCCAAGCTAAGCTTATATGCTTGTCTTATGGGTACCAGAATACGAACAGAATACATATACTACTTTTCTTTTGTAAATACATACTTATAATACATAGAAACACCCAGACGCAGAACAGACATTTGTATGACATTTTAAAACATCGCACAAATGATTGTCACGAGCGGGAATCGAACCCGCGATTTCGTGAACGGCAGACCGTTACATGAACCACTGCAACCACCGTGGTCTACGAAGCCCGTCATTATAACTTTCTCCCTCTCTCTCCGTAGCCCATCAACGCCCCACAGCTGGACACGGGCCTCCTCCACTTTGTAAGGGAACACGGTCTACTGTGCCGCGCTGACCGGGCGTGTTGGTACAAGGTTTATTTTCGACATTGTCATCTCTTACAGAGAATGTTATCTGCGTACAATATTCCATTATTGGATTTTACAGCACCCTGGGAAGGAAAAGAAATTCATTTTATACAAATTTGTATTTTCCTCAATTAGTTTATAATTGACAGGCTTCGTGGTGTAGTGGCTTAGATTGCGGACTGCCGATCACGAGGTCGCGGGTTCAATTTCCGCCTCGGACAATCATTTGTGTGATGTTTATAAATGTCATACAAATGTTTGTCTTGCGTCTATGTATTATAAGTATGTATTTAGAAAAGAATAGTAGTTTTTGTATTCTATCCGTATTCTGGTACCCATAACACAAGCATAATAAGCTTAACTTGGGACCAGAGGACGTTGTGTGAAATGTCTGCGAATTTTTTTTTTAAATTAAATTACTAGTTGTTGCCCGCGATTTCATACGCCTGGAATTTATATATAAAATGTTCTCCTATCCTAATAATAATAAAATAATAATAAATAAATATTCATGGACATTTCACACAACGTCCTCTGGTTCCAAGCTAAGCTTATATGCTTGTGTTATGGGTACCAGAATACGAATAGAATACATAAACTACTATTATTTTCTAAATACATACTTATAATACATAGAAACACCCAGACGCAAGACAAAGCTCTTATTAGACTTTACACGATGCTGTTTATTTAATAACCTTCAGCAATAGATGTACTATCCAACACTGAAAGAATTTTTCAAATCCGACCATTGGTTTCTGAGATTAGCGTGTTCAAACAAATAAGCTCTTCAGCTTTAAGATATTAGTATAGATATGAGAGCATTAAAAATAGGTGCAAAATACCACAAGTTTCAAGGTTTAAATATGAACTTACATGTGTTTCCTCCTGAGCCGACTTGATGTGTCTAATCCCTGAATAATCATTGAATGTTGTATTAACAGAATAGAAAATGATAGCTTCGTTGCCACATTAAAATACTATATTATTCACGGCGATACAGTTTTTTCGGACATGTCCACTAGGAAAGTAAACAGATATAATTAAAGTCAAATTATGGAATGATATGGATAATGGACGGGCTTCGTGGTGGAGTGGTTCATGTAACGGACTGCCGATCACGAAGTCGCGGCTTCGGTTTTCGCTTGGGACCATAATTTGTGTGATATTTATAAATGTCATACTAATGTTTGTACTGCGTCTGGGTGTTTAGGTGGAGTGGTTCATGTAACAGACTGCCGATCACGAGGTCGCGGCTTCGATTCCCGCTTGGGACCATCATTTGTGTGATATTTATAAATGTCATACAAATGTTTGTACTGCGTCTGGGTGTTTAATATGTATTATATGTATGTATTTACAAAAGAAAAGTAGTATATGTAGTATATCCGTATTCTGGTATCCATAACACAAGCATATAAGCTTATGCTTATTATATATAAGCTTATTTTATATGTTCGTAAGTATATAAATATAATTATTATGTTTATATCCTGGTATTTAATTTTATGTAGTTATATCCATTAAATATATCATTTGTTATATGTCTATTAATTTTTAGGTGAAAAATATTTTGATTTGGTTAGTGTTTGGTAATGCGCCTACCTGTTCCGTTTTCCACACTGCCCAATGGTTGACTGGTAGAGAATGTTTTTAGCATTAAGTCCGCCATTGTACTATGTATTTTGTGCAAAAAGTTTAAAAATAAATAAATAAATAAGCTTAGCTTGGGACCAGAGGACGTTGTATGAAATGTCCATGAATATTTATTTATTTATATTGCAATCGTATGGTTAAATTACTAAGCAAAAGTTATAAATAAAAAGAATTAAAATAAATTTTACTTAATTACTATTGTGACGTGTTGTTTCTGTACAGTCTAACATTTTGCGAAAACTAATAATTTTTTTTCTAATAAAAGTAAGTATATCTTTTGACATCTGAAGCTCACAATATCATTTCTTTAGAAAATATTTCAAAGTAAATTGAACATTGCACCAGCTCCCTAGTTGATTTGTAATTTATCGTCTGTCAAACATCGATACCTAGACAGTATAATATATTTCCATTTCATACTTGAAATATTCCGTTGCTTATCTTGAATTTACACAAAAGTAAAATATTGTAGCTTTTAGTAGCTTTTATTCGTAGATTTTAGTCCGAAAACACTAAGAACTACACAATGGTACCAATTCTAGGTACACAACTAAACTTAACTTAACTAAAAAATGAAAATGGGTAGTGTCAATAGAGCTATTACTTGCTATTTCGTTGTACGCATTTATATTAATTAAAATCGTTAGTCCATAATACACAGTTTTAATAATAAAAACCTTCAGTAAACATTGCCGAAATGTGATAATGACGCTATCAATTTTAATTTTTTAGTTAAGTTAAGTTTAGTTGTGCGCTCGGAATCGGCACCAATATTGCTTGTTTCTATGTATTATAAGTATGTATTTACAAAAGAAAAGTAGTAAGTGGTAAGTATTCCGGGGGAAAGCCACGTTAACGCGATGGCGGGGCCTAATGTCGCACCTATTGGGTCGGACTCCAAGTAATGAAGTCACTTCACTGTCATTGGAAAAAGTATTTTCGTGGTTGAATCAATATTTCTTCTAAAAACAAGACTAATAAATGATAGCACTACATTTACTTACCCTTTTCAAATTCAAATAGCTGTACCAATAAATAATTTCAGCTATCAGACAAGACGTGTATATACGTGTCGTGTATTTCTGTAGTTACGTGCTTTTTGTACTAAACAGACGTAACTATAAACCGCGGTTTATTGAATAGTGACTTATCTTGACGTCGCACTGAAATGATCTTATCGTAAAAGAAATATATTGTTTTATTTTAACCTTATATTTATATCTCTCTAAAACTTTCGCGACTATTTTGTATAAATAAAACTCGTTTTACGGATTTAGACGTGTGTATTTGTTTTAAATTTTAATTAGTTCGACGTTTCAGAGACTTTGGTAAGCATGGTGATGGGTAGGACTGGTGACTGCAAAGCATTCGAAACGTCGGGATAAGATTTAAAACAGATACACAAATAATACACAATTTAAAAAGAACATATTATTTTTATTTTAAATATAAAATACACGCGTCTAAATCCGTGAAAAGTGGTTTTATTTGTATTTTTATTTATTTTCACTCTATTTTTTTTTTGAACGTTGTACTAACTAATAGATACATGCTGTAAAAACCATCCAAGGTACATAATAAGCAGGCAACCCTCTCTGTGAGAGAAAACTCGAAATTAAACCTATGCGAAAACGCAAGAGACGGCAAACCAGAAACTAACCCTTTACCTGTGTTGTATTGTCGAAATATCTACCCGAAGTTAAAAAGGTCCGTCACCAATAGTGGACTGGGAACCAAAAAATATTCCGTCAAAATTATGTAAGTAAATACTACATTAATTTCAGACTAGATATAACAAAATGTATTGTTACCTAGTTAGCAGACGACAATTTAGGTAATTAAAAAAAAGAAAGTAAAGTTTTATCTAACAATTTATGTAAAAACTTTAGATACTGGATATTTATTGCTAAGAAAGTAAAATCTGATATACCTAATAGTCTAAATTTATTGCATCAAATATACATAAACATCTATTTTTATGCGTTTTTGCACTAGCATAGTTTTGTTAATATTTTACAAAAAAATACACTAAGTAATATTCGAATTCGATTTGAATGAACTGGCGTCGTATATTTGAATATTTTTTTCTCCGTGTGGTGACAGATTAAGAATACAAGTGTCACCACCCCATCTCCTCCCAAGGGTTCTGGAAAAGTCAGCTAAGGGATATTGCACACAGATAACACCCTCTGTGAGAGACGAAAAACTGGAAAATAAACCCTCCCAAAGTGGAGGAGGCCCGTGCCCAACAGTGGGACGTAAATGGGCTGGAGAGAGAGAGAGAGAGAGAGTATATTTAAATTATTAAGGGATCGCGCCTAGTGGTGGGACATTGCTGCAGCTTGATGGAGGTAGTATCGCTGTGGTATTTTATTGGGAGGTCTATGTTTAGAAGTGGATAGCAGAAGACTAATGGATAAGTTTAACGAATGGTAGTCCTTCTCAAAAAAGTAGTTACATTTAGCTCCAAATATTGCGTTTTAATAAAATACAAACTGTTTCTATTCACACTTTTCGTACATGTTTATTTCGCTAGAAGTGATACCGGAAAAGCTGTTTACAGCATGTGAAATTTATTCACATTCTATTGTACAAACATGAAAGCTAATTTGCATCAAAACTATTTACCTTTTAATTAAGTACGTATTTAATTTATTCTTAAAAGGGTACAATATATGACGGGCTTCGTGGTGGAGTGGTTTATGTAATGGACTGCCGATCACGAGGTCGCGGGTTCGATTCCCGCTTGGGGCAATCATTTGTGTGATATCCATAAATGTCATACTAATGTTTGTACTGCGTCTGGATGTTTTCTATGTATTATAAGTATGTATTTACAAAAGAAAAGTAGTTTATGTAGTATAAAGCTTAGCTTGGGACCAGAGGAGTAGGACGTTATGCGAAATGTCCATGAATATTTATTTATTTATTTAATAAAAAGTTTATAAGACTATTTATTAACTCAATAATACAGTATTCAAAGTGTTAACGCTCGCAAAGAAGCAGCTAGTAAATGAGGGACGAACGAGGTGCGCGGGGAGATATTTTTATGCGCGCCATTGCATTCCAACGACATTCACCTAACTGTATCGACCTATGTACTATTTAATTTTAATACAGTCACAAGTACTCGTTAAACGTTTTTTCATTTTCAAAATCCACATTAGGGCGAACCCTAACATTTGGTCCCTCCAAGCCAAGATCATCACGAATCAGCGGTGAAGCGTTCTGGGAGGATAACGGTTAGTTTTCGTGGCGTATCAGGGCTGTGTAAAATACAATATAGGTGTCGGAAGCCGTCGGCCATTGCAGCCATTCTTTTCCAGTGATATTTGTAAGTACATTACTTTTTCTTTCCACATATTCGCCAAATATGAGTGTTGAGGAGCAGAAAAGAAGTAAATCCCCTCTTGGTCGTTTAGATGGTAATTATAGCGACAATTTCGATTATCGTGATCTTATTCGCAAAAGAGGTAATATACGCGGTCGAATTACTTTGTTTGGCAAATATGTCGACTCGTTAAATAAAAGTTTAATAAGTGATCAACAGTTGGTAGAACTAGGATTACGTACATCTAATAGTGAGCAAATATTTAAAGAATTTCAAGATATGCAGTGTAAAATAGAAAATATAATTAGTGAGACCGAGTTATCACAACAATTAGAAATAAGGGAGTCGATTGAATCTCAATATTACGAAATAGTGTCATTAGCTAAGTGTATAATTAAAAAATATGAAGAAAAATTTGTGTCTAAAAGCTGTTCACACAATTCAAATAACGTAATTAAACTACCTACTATTGCTTTGCCATCCTTTGACGGTTCATTTGAAAACTGGTTAGAATATCGCGATACATTTATTTCTTTGATTCACGAGGCAAACGAAATAAATACGATTCAAAAGTTTCATTATTTGCGATCGTCGTTGAAAGGCGGTGCTTTACAGGTGATAAAATCGTTAGAATTTAGTGCAGACAATTATCAAGTAGCTTGGGATCTTTTAACTAATAGATATGATAATAATAGGTTACTAATTAATAATCACGTTAAGTCGTTATTTACATTGCAAACTATTACGAAAGAATCTCCTAGTCAAATTAGAAAATTAATTGATTCTGTTTTAAAACATTTGAGAGCTTTAAAAACTATGGAAGAGCCCACTGAACACTGGGACACTTTAGTTATTTATTTAATTGTCACAAAGTTAGACTCGAATACTTGTAAAGAATGGGAGAATAGAAAAAGTTTAGTTTGTAAACATTCTAAGGTAACTTTAAATGATTTATTACAATTTCTTAAAGATCGTTCAGACATATTAGATATGGTACAAGGTCAAAATCACAAATACAGTAGCGAATTAATTAAAAAGCCAATCGTTAATACGCCACAGTCCTCCTCACAAATTCGTTCATTTATATCTCATAAACAAACAGCCCTCAACGCACAAAATATTGCAGTTAAATCGTTTCGTAATGTTAAGTGCATTATGTGCGAAGGGAGTCATTCGTTATATGCATGTTCTAACTTTTTAAACTTATCCGTAGACGATAGGTTAAAATTTGTTTCTAACAAAAATTTGTGCGCAAATTGTTTGCGTACAGGACATTCCGTAGACGAATGTAGTTATAGATCATGCAAGTTATGTTCTCAGAAACATAACAGCCTTATTCATAAGAGTGTAAGTTGCATTTCATTGCAGTCGGCTCGCCCGGTTACGCACATTAACGTAAGCGACGCGATGACGAACGATTTATGTGCGAATGCATCTTCGTTACTCACTCATTCTTATCATTCGAAACAAGCCGTGCATTCTATCGAATTAGAACAGGTTTTGCTTTCAACTGCAATTGTAGAAGTTTGTAATGATAATATCACAACCGTTGCGCGTGTCCTACTCGATAGTGGGAGTCAAAGATGTTTCATTACAGATACGCTTTGCAAAAAATTACGTTTATCAACTATACAGTCCACTTTTAACATTACAGGGATAGGAAACAGTGTTCTGCGATCAGAACAGTCTTGTAACCTATTAATTCGTTCGAAAACTAGTGATTTTAGTACACGTTTAAACTGTTCAGTTTTACCTAAAATTACATACAATTTACCGAACACTCATATTGATGTCCGGTCATTACACATTCCTAAAAACGTTACACTTGCAGATCCGAATTTTTATGTACCATCAGATATCGATATACTGATTGGTGCTGACGTATTCTGGAGTTTGTTGCAGGAAGGTCGGATGCGTTTGTCCAATGGACCTTACCTACAAAATACTCATTTAGGATGGATTATTTCCGGGGCGTTTTCCGTAAATAATTATTATCCTTCATGTCGTACAAATAATCGTGTTTGTTTTGCGTTTTCCACAACTTCGTTAGACGACCAGTTAAAACGTTTCTGGGAGTTAGAAGAAGTTGATAATAAAAAATCTACATCTAATATTTTCACAGCAGATGAAATGGTGTGCGAGGATCTTTTTACTTCCACTACTATTCGTGACAAACATGGGAGATTCTGCGTGAGAATGCCGTTACGCGAATCAGCTGACTCGTTGGGCGATTCTTACGAGTTAGCAAAACGTAGGTTTTTATCGCTTGAGCGTAAATTAGAGCGTTCACCTGAATTAAAAAGTATATATTATAATTTTTTAAAAGAATATTTACTATTGGGTCATATGACAAAAGTTGATTCTGTTGAAAAACCGTGCTATTTTATGCCACATCACTGTGTACTGAAGGATAGTACTACTACAAAGTTGCGAGTTGTGTTTGACGCGGGTGCAGTGACGTCATCAGGCAAATCATTAAATGATTTACAATTAATCGGTCCGCAATTATTAAACGACTTAGTAGGCATTCTTTTACGTTTTCGACAATTTTCATATGTTGCTTGCGCTGATGTGGAGAAAATGTATCGCCAGGTGTTAATTCAGTCAGATCAACGTAGACTACAACAAATTGTTTGGCGTTTAAACAAACAAGACCCTTTAGGAATATATCAGTTAAATACTGTGACATACGGTACAGCATCGGCACCGTATCTTGCAATGCGATGTTTGAGACAACTTGCATTAAATTGTGCTGATAAGGAAGTTGCTCATTTAATATTAAATTCATTTTACGTAGACGATCTTATTTGTTCCCATGATAATAAGCAAAAGTTATTGTTATTATGCGCGAATATAACTAAATTATTAAATACAGGTTGTTTCCCACTTCGAAAATGGGCCTTTAATTTTGATTTAGATCAGTCAAATACTTTTACAAAATCCTTATCACTTGACAAAACAACTCAATCCAAAACACTTGGTTTAGGTTGGCGTAATAGTGATGATCAATTGTATTTTGTGTCGAGTTTAAATACTAATATTGATTTCGCACAGATTACTAAGCGTAAAATTCTTTCCATAATAGCACAAGTCTATGATCCTCTTGGGTTATTATCACCAAGCATTATTTTAGCTAAAATTCTTATGCAAAAATTATGGCTTAATAAAATTGGATGGGATGATATTGTCCCACATGATATCGTTTATAGTTTCAAGAAAATCTTGAACTCGTTACAACAACTACACAACGTACGCGTTCCGCGGCATGTAACCACTGAACATGCAGCGCATTTAGAGTTGCATATATTTACTGACGCCTCACAGTGCGCATACGGCGCTGTTGCTTACGTTCGTAGTGTGTGTGAGCGCTCACACCAAGTCATTGTTAAGTTATTATGTGCAAAAAGTAAGGTCGCCCCGTTAAAGCCAGTCAGTATTCCACGACTTGAATTATGCGGAGCGTTAGTAGGAGCGCGACTATATAAAAAAATTATCGATTCACTTGAATTAAAGTTTAATAAAATATTGTTTTGGAGTGATTCAACTATCGTTTTAAGTTGGTTACGTACTCATCCAAATTCTTTAAAAACTTTTGTCCAGAACAGAGTGGTAGAAATAAATGAATTAACTACTGGTTGTATTTGGTCATACGTACAAGGAATAAATAACCCGGCAGACTTGCTGTCGCGCGGAATTTATTTACCCGATTTAATTCATAACCAATGTTGGTGGCACGGCCCACAATTTATTCGTAATGATAGTTATAATGTAGAATCCAGGTATAATGTTTCTTTAGAAGTTTTACCTGAGATTAAATCTCACGTGGTTAGTTTAGATTCTTCTAATAATATTTTTCCCTTTCATAAGTTTTCATCGTTTATTAAAATGATACGCACAGCGGCGTATGTATTGCGTTTTATTTTCAATTTACGTTCCAAAAAAGAGCGTAGATATCGTTCATTATCGGTAGACGAACTACGTAACGCGACGACTTTGCTTGCGCGGCTAGCTCAGTTTGAATCTTTTCCACATGAATACAAATCTTTATTAAACAAATCTACAAATAATAAATATTCTCGTAATATGGCAGGACTTAATTTATTTTTAGGTAACGATTTATTAATTCGAGTAGGAGGGAGATTAAGTTACTCGAATGAATTTAGCTATGATAAGAAACATCCAGTGTTACTTTGTAGCAAACATATGTTCACTATCCTTTTATTTCAATATAAACACAAATATTTGTGTCACGCGGGGCCACAACTATTACTTTCTAGCATTCGCGAGGAATATTGGCCACTAGGTGGTAGGAATTTAGCACGTTTAATTGTTCATAAATGCGTAAAATGTGTTAGGTTGAATGGCAAAACGTATAACCCAATAATGGGCAATTTGCCTCCTGAACGCTTAACACCTGATTTTCCATTTATGCGTACTGGTACTGACTACTGTGGTCCAGTTTATATTTTGAATCGTCAAGGGAGAGGTTCGAAATTAATGAAATGTTATATTTGTATTTTTATTTGTTTTACAACTCGAGCAGTTCATCTTGAGTTAGTCACAAATTTATCTACTGAAGGTTTTTTACTTTGTTTAAAGAGATTTATATCCCGTAGAGGTAAGCCCGTCGAAATATATTCCGACAACGGAACTAATTATGTCGGCGCGGCCAATGAGTTAGGCAAATTCTTAATAAAAAATTCGAACACTATAATCGAACATGTTGCTTTAGATAATATTTCTTTCAAATTTATTCCCCCATCTTCTCCTCATTTTGGTGGTTTGTGGGAGGCGGGAGTGAGATCTTGCAAGTATCACTTGAGACGCGTCGTAGGGAACTCTAATCTTACGTATGAAGAGTTTTACACAGTACTGGTGCAGATCGAGGCTGTCCTGAACTCCCGTCCGCTGACCCCCCTCTCTTCGGATGCAAGCGACCTTCAAGCATTGACGCCCGGACATTTCCTGATTGGACGTCCTCTCACAGCGCCAATCTGCGATGACATCACTGATGTGGCTACCAATCGATTACCACGCTATGATCGTATTGAGCAAATGCGTCAACATTTTTGGCGACGTTGGTCAAAAGAGTACGTCAGTGAATTACAGACGAGAACGAAGTGGAAGGTTCACAAGAGTGATATTTCTGTAAATAGACTTGTTCTAATAAAAGAAGATAACATGCCACCGTTAAAATGGCGCTTGGGACGAGTTGAGCAAGTTTACACTGGACGAGATGGAGTATCACGTGTGGCTCGAATCCGTACAGCCACGGGAGAAGTACAGCGATCTTTTTCAAAAATTTGTCCACTTCCTATTGAACCACTGACGTCATCGGTAGACTCTTCAGGAACCCTACAGCTTCCAGGGCGGGGAGTATGTTAACGCTCGCAAAGAAGCAGCTAGTAAATGAGGGACGAACGAGGTGCGCGGGGAGATATTTTTATGCGCGCCATTGCATTCCAACGACATTCACCTAACTGTATCGACCTATGTACTATTTAATTTTAATACAGTCACAAGTACTCGTTAAACGTTTTTTCATTTTCAAAATCCACATTAGGGCGAACCCTAACACAAAGCAATATTCTAAAATGTATTTATCATTATCGATGGTGTCTACTTTTTGGTGTGAGTGGTGATTTTGTTTTCTAATATGAGCACCTTAATCAATCATTCAATCAATCAATTAAATTAATATCCTCAGTTAATATCTAGACATAATAAAATGAAAGATTTTATTTGCTGAATTAAAATTTTCTTTGTGGATAGAATAAACAATATTACGAAATAATGCAAAAAAAATATTCTTTATAAGTGAGATGAGAAAAACTTTAAGAAAAGCATCGTATGTTCTGAGAAAGAGGAAAACTTTGAATCGGTTATAAACGAGACTCCATTAAGATGAAACGACAAACTTTACAGTTTTCTATCGAGTTGAAATAGCGGAAGGCACAGAAGTGAATCACTTTGATCAAGCATGACATGTATGATGATACGTAGAAAAGTATTACTTAAAAAATAATCTGTGCCTTTGAGAAGTATCTGTGGTGTGGCTTTTAAAAGATAGATTAAGAAATGTCATAAGAGATCATTGTGGCCTGAAAGAGGATGTAGTGGCTAATAATAATAATAATAAATATTAATGGACATTTCACAGAACGTCCTCTGGTCCCAAAGTAAGCTATATTTCTATGCTTGTGTTATGGGTACCAGAATACGGATAGACTACATAAACTACATTTCCTTCATAAATACATACTTATAATACATAGTAAACACCCAGACGAAAAACAAACATTTGTATGAAATTTATAAAGATCACACAAATGATTGTCCCGAGCGAGAATCGAACCCGCAACCTTGTGAACGGCAGTCCGTTACATGAACCACTCCACCACGAGGCCCGTCCGGCTAAGGTGGAGAAAAGCATAATTAGCTGGTTAGATAACGTGTAGAGGATGGATGATAGATAATTAACATAGTGGAGGTAAGCGGAAACGTTGGGAGAGGATGCCCAAGAAAAATATATTCCGATATCAGCATCAAATCAGTGTAAAGCTTATCTTTACATTAATTTATAATAATAATTTAAAACACATTTAATTAATTTGTTATATTTTTTATAATAAAGAAAAAACTATTTTACAATCATTTTTCAACATCCTCTCTTTATGTCCTATTCACATCTCCTTTTTAAATTCTTTTTTTCATTTTTAAATTTTAAATATTTTTATTCCTTTTTTTTAAAAATAAATCTTAAGTGGCCTGTATCATTGTATAGGTTATATTCAATGATCACAACCTTTACATTCTCCCCCCCTTAGAGGATAAAAAAAAAATTTTTTTTTCAAAAAAAAAAAAAATTTTTTTTTTTCTAAGTTACAAAATACTGGACACCCTACCTAAGGTTGGAAAGCATCATAACAAACTAGAATGAACCAGATTAGATCCAGCTAGGACCTAGCTTTTCGAAGCAATACATTTCGAAAAACTTGAAAAGCAAAAAACCAACCAAAAATTGCCTTTCTAATCTTAGTTATCCGAACCACACTAACTACGATGCCCTTATATCATATCACTCTTTTCATAAAATATTAAACTACTTCATCTTTAAAATTGATTTATCCAATAATAAACAAGAGTGATAAGGCATCCTTAAAACTATCACACCAAGACACAAAGCATATATCATCAACAATCAATCAAAAAAATGTTCATCACCAAACAATTAATGCTCTTATAAAAACTATCGAGCTTCAATTATGAGGTCAGCATCATAGATCCGAAAGATATGCTAATTTAACAGCTTTCCAGCTTAATGAGAAAATTTACATAAGAAACCATTATAATTGATAGAATCCAGAGATTATCAAATTAAAATTTAAAGTATGCTCAGATAATACTCAACCTTCTTTTCAATTATTTAGGTATAATTTCTACTAAGTAATCCTGAATGCTCGGGAATGACCAATTTATTCCACATTTAGAATTCCTTCTCGTGAGATAAATTTACCAACCATTCTTCTACCACAAGTAACGTTTTAAATAATCAATCATTCTATTATCTAAGTAATTACAAACCATTCGCCAATCATTATTATCCAACTATTACCCAATAAACAAAATAAAAATATTATCAGCAACCTCTCACCATAATACAACCTCCTTCAATCTTCAACCTTTCACATTTCTCTCCTAATGAACAAATACTTTACTCTAGCACCTACTTTCCTAAATCCTATCTTATAAGTTCTATCTCTAAAATGCGTGATATCCCAAAACAGGATTCCATGACAAATAGCCTATGGCCTTACCATGTTGCATTCAAAGATATTACCCGTTGATACGACTCATCCAACTAACTCTACCAAGCCACCACCTTCGACATTACAACTCAATATAACCCATTATTATACCTATTAATCGCTCCACCTCAATACTATAATCATAATCTAGTACGAAATACTCACCATCCAATTACTATGTTAATATATTTATCTCACATTTTTAACTAAACATTCAAAATATAAATATGAAAAAATAATTAAATTTTTGATTTGGTTCCTTTTCATTGCATCTTTCTTATGTACAAATATGCTGACGTCATTATGAAGTCTCGCCGATCCCGAACAATATGAAACACACCAAAATAAAACAATATTAGTAAATTATAATTATCACTATATATATAACCTTAATCTAATCGAATCACTAAACCAATTTACATCATTATGCAAATAATGATTGCGAACATTCTTGGTAATTTACTTCTTGGAACTCTTCCCTTAGTCTATCAAATACCTCCTGCACGCTTTTGCACGTGTCTTTAATGCCCCGGAAGAAAAGTAAGGCGTTACCCCTTAAAAATGAGGGCAATAGTGATAAATTTTCTTCTTCAGACGAGCATCTCTTGAAAGTTATTAAAGCGTAAAACATTTCTTCGAATTCATCTAGGCACTCCTGTGCGCAACCACCGAAAGTTATCGTGGCTAGTTCCATCTTAGTTATAAATAATTTATAAAAATTTAATAAAAAGATACGGCTACTTCTCTGATAATTAATATTTATCCTGTGTCGACCCTTTGCTCGTCAACACATCCCTGGGCGTAGGAGCTGGTTCACCAATCGGGCCACTATACCCGGCGCCTCCACCATTTGTAAAGCTTATCTTTACATTAATTTATAATAATAATTTAAAACACATTTAATTAATTTGTTATATTTTTTATAATAAAGAAAAAACTATTTTACAATCATTTTTCAACATCCTCACTTCATGTCCAATTTTCCAACTCTCCGTCTACAAATTCTTTTTTTCATTTTTAAATTTTAAATATTTTTATTCCTTTTTTTTTAAAATAAATCTTAAGTGGCCTGTATCATTGTATAGGTTATATTCAATGATCACAACCTTTACATTATGCATCAAAAGGGTCAAATGCGTGTGATACGCATTTGACTTACAACCGTCGGGCTACATGCCTGACGGTTGTAAGTCAAATGCGTATGACCAGATGTACGAGTGTGGATGAAGTCAAGGAAGTGTGTTTGGATCGTAGCAGATGGCGCTTTATATTCTCCCTTGGGAAAATGTGATGCTATGATGATGGTGATGATAATCTGTACCTATCTATATTTAGTGAATTTGTAAGACTCCACTGTGTTATTTTTGATTTCTCATCGATTTAACATAGTAGGGGGCTGCCCTATGCTGCATCATCTCTTAGATGGTTCATACCACAATAGAGAGGCCAATAGTTACCTTTTAGCTGAAATATGCTTCTCTTTTTTGGGTTTAAAACCGGTCAAGTACGAGTTGATCCCGCACACGAAGGGTTATTATACCGTTGTTATCATAAAATGTAATATCACCACATAACGGTACCCCAAAAACGGAATAAGGGCAGAGGAAGTATAATGATGATTACTTTAAAATTTACATACTGTAAAATTACATACTGTAAAATTTTTGACCCTCTAGCTATCACCATTCCAGAGATACAGCCTTGTGATAGACGAACGGTAGGACAGCAAAGTATTGGTAAAAAGATTTCGTCTTATCTTTTGGTATAAAACCAAAAAAATAACGAAAGCTTTAGTTTGATATATGCCTCTATATTACAAATAAGGAAAAACATTAATAGTATGATTTACAATGTAATTGTGGTGTTTGACAAAGTCATTATAACGACCTTCCCGTCATGAATAATAAAGTTGGTAATATCATAATTTAGAAATTTACGCCAGTATAAATTTTTTTTTCTGACATCGTGATTTGACTCCATAATAACTATGTTTAACCATCGCTAGAGACTACCATAGCTTCTAGCAATGGCCCCATCTATTTTAACAAAATTTTAAAACTACCACTTTTTACGGACGATGCGTCTAAATCCACAAAACGTGGTTTGATTAGAACACATGAGACGCGCCAACTTAAAATTGTTTTTTTTATTCCTATTTAAAACTAATTGCGTCTCGCAATTGTTACGTTGTACCATGCTTGCTAATCACATAGAAGATCTATATACATAGCATCATACTTTTTCACATCGGAGTAAGCACTAGCAGAAAATATTGAGCACCATATGTTGCTTTAGCAAAGCTAAAGCAAGCTAGTTTATAGCTTACAAATTGCTTGCTTGAACAAACCTACTTGGCTTCATTTACACTCATACATCTGGTCATACAATTGTATTAATGTGAAATTGTATAAATGTAATTATGACGGTTGTAAATGCTACGCACTTGACTAACATAATGTCAACCAGTAAAATCTCTACATTTTCGTGAGATGAGTCTTGTTAGAAATATTATGTTACCGGCTAACACTCATTGTTATGGGATCGATGATGTCGACCCAGGTTTCGGGCGTATCCGATGCTCATCTTCAGGACGAGTGCGCAGCGGTGTCTGCAACTGGGTTGGCATCATCGATTCCATAACAGTGAGTGTTAGCCGGTAACATAATATTTGTAATCTCTACATTTTCAATCGATAAAAATAATTTATATTAATTCGGAACGCCAACCAGTTCTTTTTCTAGTAAAACAAATATTACGCTAAATATTTATTTCCCAGGTTATTTGTAACCTTCTTTCACAGTTGAAATATCAATAGTAATAAAATACTAGCAGTAAAACATAAAAATTAACGATCTAATTTTACGACCAATATTTCATATACAGCTACTCGCTAACGTGTGAATTCAGACTATAATATTTAAACTCAAAAATCAAAATATATTTCATGAAATGGCTTTACTACAGCGTTAAAATTGACGAAAAACAGTTACATGAATACTTAAAAGTTGGTTACAATTATTTATTTATTTATTATTCTTACGGGCCTCCTCCGCTTTGGCAGGGATTATGGTCTACCGCGCTTGTCATATCATAGGATTTAGTTTCGAGTTTTCCGTTTCTCACAGAGGATGTTATCTGTGTACGATATCCCTTAGCTGGATTTTACAGCACATGGATGGTGATACTATATTATTAAACCGTCATTACACAGACATTCTTATACTAAAATGTTAAAAATAAATATGTATGTAAAATAAGAAACAAACCTGACTAAAGATTAGTTTATCAGTTAATTCGTTAAGATTCGCTCAAAAAAGAAATTGACAAATTAACTACAACTCCAGTAACTTACAAATCCAGTAAATAAAATAGAGTTCCAAGCATTACGTTAAAGTTAACTATAAACAGCTAAATATTTGATATCTGAAAAGTATATAATAACAGATTATTATACACATAATGTAATATTAGATCTGTATTTTATGAGTTCTTTGACAACCATTCACCCTAAATACAGCACTAAACATATAAAACAATAATTCCACGTCACACCAAGCTCCAATTTTACGCGGTTTTGTCATAGCAATATCTATTCATGAGTTTTTCGGATAAATATATACAAACTTATATTTTCTCTTTAGTAATTCTTATGTTAAAACAATAAGGTACATTCTAGAATGTTTTAGAACTAATAGTAAAACTGTGGAGTCGCTACAACAGTAGGGTCGCCACATTCAATTGTACTGTTATTGGAAGCAAATGTTCGAGCTTTGATAAGAAGTATTTTGTTGTTTTTTGTCTACGGTTTAGTAGAAAGTTTGTGAATAGTACAATATTTATATACCTACTGGCTAATGCCCGCGATTTCAGCCGCCTTTATAGTTATTAAGCCACCAAGTTATATGTATATACACCAAGCCTTAACACATTATACAAAGATATTCAGGACTTTTGATCATGTTTTTTTTTTAGTTTTTGAACCAAGCAAATTATAATGAAATAACTGAATTAACTTGTGAGAAATTCATTAAAAAAACATAATTAACTAAATAAATCGACTTTAAAGATAATTATAATCATTTTACCATAATTACGAACAGCCTAAAAATATAAACTTCTTACTCCGTAATTTCTCCCTTTTCGTATCCCAAAAACATATTTTATGTCAACATACAGTTAATTTTGAGAGTTTATTAAACATATGGTTCGTTATTAATACTTGGTACAAAATTAAATACCGAAGTTTTGATGGTAACATAAGTTATTTTAATTATAACAGTATTGGATCAATTTTATACTGAACTAACTGTTGCCCGCCACTTTGAATACGTGGTATTATAAACCATGTTAGAAAATATTATTAACATTAATTGATGGATTCAACACTGCCTTGCCTCGAAAAGTGGCAGGACGCACACTCTGACGAGGTTGGCAAATGGCAACAGTCAGTCGCCTTGAGTGGTGGAGCCATGGGTGAGCCTGAAGGAAAGAAACTAACGAACTATACGGACATTTCTTAAGATTTTTAACTTACAAAATTAAAAAAAAATCTTAATAAATTATACAATAAAGCCAACATTTAAGAACTATTCTGTCTATTAAAAAAACCGCATCAAAATCCGTTGCAAAGTTTTAAAGAGATAAGCTTACATAAGGACATACAAACAATATTTTAAATACTCCGTACTTTCTTATGCTAACCGTACACAGTGCTGCATTTTTTTTCTCAAATCCTGTTGGTATTATAACTCATTCACATACTGTTATAAGCTTTGCATCCATTCCTCTATGACTAACAAGTAGTTAACTGTCGTAAAACTTAACTGACAGTGTACACGTTGTGAATTATTTTTACGACATGTGATATTTTCATCAGATTTTTGTTAATAATTTAATTTAATAAGAGTACATTAAAGAAAACTTAAGAAATAGTTTATTATTGTTAAATTATACATACTATTATTTGATGTAGATTGTTCGTTTGGTAACGAATTAAGGACACAAGTTTTACTACCTCTTTTCCTCCTCAGGGTGCTGTAAAAGCCAGCTAAGGGATTATTTACACAGTTGACCATAGCCCCTTTCAAACTGGAGAAGTTCCATGTTCCGTAGTGCGACGTTATGGGCTGGAGTTCGTTTTTAGGGTTCCGTACCCAAAGGGTAAAAACGGGACCCTATTACTGAGACTTCGCTGTCCGTCCGTCCGTCCGTCCGTCCGTCTGTCACCAGGCTGTATCTCAAGAACGGTGATAGCTAGAGAGTTGAAATTTTCACAGATGATGTATTTCTATTGCCGCTATAACAACAAATACTTTTTTTTTTTTTTTTTTTTTATACTACTGAGGTGGCGAACAAGCGTACGGCCCGCCTGGTGGAAAGCGGTTACCGTAGCCTATAGACGTCTGTAACACCAGGGGCATCACTCGCGCGTCGCCGACCCTGCAGAAATCTCTTCACACCTTTTTTGAAGAACTCCATGCTGTAGTCCAGTGGGAAAATCTCGGCAGGTAGTTCATTCCACATCTTTATTGTACGGGGGATAAAATTCCGAAGGAATCGTACGGTACGTGATGGCATTGGTTCTAGAGTGTGAGAATGAACTCTCTGCCGATGACGAGAGGTGCGATAATAAAAGGAGGCCGTTGGCACCATTTCGAACAGTTCGTCAGAACACAGCCCGTTCGTCAGAACACAGCCCGTAATACTAAAAATAAATACTAAAAATAAAATAAAATAAATATTTAAGGGGGGCTCCCATACAAAAAACTGATTTTTTTTACCGTTTCTTGCTCGATACTAATAACGTTGCCTTATGTTGCATAGATAATGGTACGGAACCCTTCGTGCGCGAGTCCGACTCGCACTTGACCAATTTTTAAATATATATACTCTATTTAGGTTATATATATAATATATATAATATTTATTTATTATATATATAATATTCGAAATAAGAAACCGTTCCCATGGCTTATTTTTACACCACCCTTGGGAGGAAATGGGGTGGTGACACTTGTATTCTTAATCCGTCACCACACAGAGAATTTTTTTAACTTAGGTCACTTTAGTTCTAACAGTAAATTAACATAAAACCACATTTTGCTACTCTAATATACTGCAAATGACAGCTCAGGGGTACGTTGAGTAGTTAATGTCTACTGTAAGGGACAGATAATTCGGTGTAAACCCTATATCAACCCGTCCGGACCGCGTGGTTTAATCGACCAATTACCCTTCAGTTGGCCCCTGCCCACCATTGGGACTAGGGTCGAGAAGGAAGTGTCAAAAATAACTGCATTTCATAAATAAATGATAATTATAATATATATATATATATATAATCACGTTAATAACTTAAAAAGGCACAATGCCTTTGCTCCAGACGTTTCGACCGACCGATGCTGAACACCTAGAAGATGAATTAACGCATGTTCAAAAGGTATTAATGCGCAACGGATACAGACCTGTCGACAACAAATTGCAGGGGAAGCGTCTTAAAAAGCAGAGTGCTGAGAGGGTGCCCGCGTTTCTGCCCTACATCAAAAGAGTGACGGATAAAATTGGAACAGTACTAAATCAATACTCCATAAAGACTGTATACAAACCGTATTCCAAGGTGGCAAAGGAGCTGCAGACCCCCAAGGACGTCATCCCTTTTCAAACTCCTGGCGTGTACAAGGTGGATTGCAGTTGTGGTAGTTCCTACATCGGACAGACCAAACGGACAATAGCTGAAAGGGTCAAGGAACATATCACAGCTGTTAAGAACCGGCAAGTCAACAAATCAGCTATGGTGGAGCATTTATTGGAGGCAGGAGCCAATCATTGGATCGAACTACACCAACCTCGAGTCCTATCTACTGAGCGTCACTACTTTCCCAGAATGGTACGTGAGGCAGTTGAGATAGAGAAATACAAAAATTTCAACCGAGAAGATGGATATCGACTTTCACCGACATGGGGGCCTGTCATTAGTAAATGCATCTGTTATCAGGACGGTACTAGCCATAAGAAGAGTGACAATTTTACATGTGCGAGACCAGTCGAGGATCCGGAGACGTCGTCGCTAGCAAAACTCCAGTCGACCCGTGACCACGATCGATGCAACTCGGTCGAAACGTCGGGAGCAAAGGTATTGTGCCTTTTTAAGTTATTAACGTGATTATAGTCCCGGTAATATTAACAAATTATGAGTTCAAATCGCGTAAGTTTAAAATCTATACTTATAATAAATCTGTAGAGAGGTCAATTCTGTACATGAAATATATTTTCAAAATAACTATCAGGGGGTGATTAGTGATCGATACTGATGCCAAAAATGCAATCAGTAAAATTTTTGTCTGTCTGTCTGTCTGTCCGTCTGTATGTTCCTTATAGAAACAAAAACTACTCGATTTTAACGAAACTTGGTACAATTATTCTTCATACTCCTGGGCAGGTTATAGTATACTTTTCATCACGCTACAATCAATAGGAGCAGAGTAGTGAAGGGAAATGTTGGGAAAACGGGAAAAGGTGCTCCATTTTTTAAGCTTCCGTCGCGTGTGCAGCCTTAAGAGGATACCAAAATAGCTTCGTGCATTTTTCTACGTACGAACATTTCATTGTTTCTTTAGATTGAATGGCTAGAGCTCTAATTTTTAAGTATATGTTTTTTCAATATATGATCTAGGATCGCATAAACTCAGAAACGCGATTGAAAAAAGTTTTCTCGATAGAAAATCTTAGCGAAACAACCTCTCTAATTTTTTATTTTTTTCATTTGTCGGTCTATTATCGCGTATTAACTAGTGAAATAACTTTAAAAACATTAGTAACTTTTATATATAGAAACACGTAAATCAGAAATAAAATATATTTAGTAGATTTTGAGTAAATAGGAAAAGTATCCCTAATTCTTCATTTTCTGTGCCTACTGGCTGTGTTAATATGTACGTGGCGGCGATGATATACGATAATATTGATGTAGGCCCTTAATGGTTAAAGTTACATAGAAATCATGTATGACGGAAATATTCTACATAAAATTGTCTAAAAGATATCCCGAAACAGCACATATCTATATTTTATGTTTGACTCACAATAACACGTGTAACTCCTGATAGCTTAGTAGTTCGTTCATTCTGATTATATTTGTTTACTCTTACGTTTATAATACTCTCACTCAAGCAGTAGTTAAAAATGTTGCAAAAACGGGGAAAATTTCCTAAATTCTACGCGGACGGAGTCGAGGGCAACAGCTAGTCAATAATATAATTATATATATTAACAAAAAGTATTGAATGACAAACGTATAAAGTACGTAGCACAGGAATTTTTGAAAAATTTATGCGATATTTGAATGGAGGCTGTATATTGTAGACAAGTATTGTGTACGATATGGCTTTTTAACACGCTTAAATTACTTCGGAACTTTTCTACCCATGTTTAATTATTTTTCTATAACTATTGCTTATTGATATGCAATTGTAAGGACAAAAGGTTAGATTAGTCTGATTTTAATTGCAAAAATTGCGCATAGATAACATATTGAAAACAGCTGTTAATGTATAAAGATTCAGTTTTCTTTTGTACCTATATAGTTTCTTCCCTTTGAATATTAAAAACTTTCTCTTTTACGAAACCATCTGAACAATTTCTTAATAAAGTTATTCCAAATAACTGTCAAAAAGAATTCTGTATCAATATTATTAACAGTCGAATTGAGAAGTTCTTTTCTTATTTGAAGTTAATACAAACCATAGATGAACAATATACAGACGTTACTTGATCCGTGATCTAAAAAGAGAGAGATACTATGTCGTTATGGGAAAAAGGCGTGATGTTATGATGATGATGATGATGATGATGATGATGATAATGAGTATATCGTTATAAGCATTAAATGTGATAAAACGAGATAGATTACTTTCTACTAGTATTTTCTCTCTCTCCAGCCCATTAAGGTCCCACTGTTGAGCACAGGTCTCCTCCACAATGGAAGGGATTCCGGTCTACTGAGCCACGCTGACCAAGTTTGTAGACCCAGGGTTTATTTTTGAGTTTTACATCTCTCACGCAGGATGTTATCTGAGTAATATCCCTTAGCTGTCTTTACAGCATTCTGGGGAGGAAATGGGATGATGACACTTGTATTCTTAATCCGTCAATAATAATATTATGTAAGTATAAACACGAATGGTTTTAACAATGTGTGGAAAGATGGATACATGTAGGAATGTTTGTGGCTCTTATACGCAAAAACTACAGAATGGATTTTAATGAAACTTTATATCTTAGTTTAGCTTATAGATAAGAAAAATACAGGTTAGATATATCACCACGTTAAAATCCAAGGCACGGGGCAGTGAAACCGCAGATATTAGCTATTTTGGCATACATTGAATAAAAATAAAATTATATTTGCATTGCCTTTCTGTGGAAAATATATTAAATGTATGGTAAAAAGCATTAAAATATATTCACGAACTAATAAATGATTCGGTTAACAGATAACAGGGATACTGGAGTGAAATATTTTAATTAAAACAGTTCTGAATGCGAATAAAATCGTTTAATAAATCCGCCTACTATTCGATCATTCATGTGTTCAGTTTTAATGTAAACATATTAATTATATGTGTTTTATTTTAAATTGACTTTAGACGTGTGGTGTTTGTTAATTAAATTATTAATATAACGACTTTATTCCAGTGTTGACGGTGTGAAAACATTACGGCACTCTTCGGAGTTCAAAGGATTTGTTTCAAGACAAGGACACGTGATAGTAATATATTTAGGTGTCATCTATGACCATAATTATCTATGTATTGTGTATCTTTATCTATTACTAGCTGACCCGGCGAACGTTGTTTTGCAATACTAAAAAAAAGTTTGAAAAATAGATGTTAGCCGATTCTCAGACCTACTGAATGTGCATAAAAAATTTCATAAGAATCGGTCTAGCCGTTTCGGAGGAGTACGGTAACTAACACTGTGACACGTGAATTTTATATATTAGATTATATAACCAAGTCGTTATTTCGGTATGTATGTCCCTATGTAAGCTTAATGGTCTTATTCATAACTAGCTGTTGCCCGCGACTCCGTCCGCGTGGCATTTAGAAAATTTTCCCCGTTTTTGCAACATTTTAAACTACTGCTTCGCTTCTACTTGTCGTAGCGTGATGTTATATAGCCTAAAGCCTTCCTCGGTAAATGCCCTATGTAACACTATAGTTTAGATGTATATCAGTTGATGCTCTAGCGACAAATAATTGTCATCATTATTCTCTCGTCCTTCTTATTTGTGGTTCCGTTAAATAACGGAACCACAAATAAGAAGGAAATCTAATCCCAAATAAACTCAAATGGGTTTATTTGGGATCAGCATGACGAATATATTACACAGTAAGGAACCTTTTGGTGGTAATCGAACCCGTAGGTACTAGACCGGGTTTTTTCTTATTATTTAGAATTCTTCTTAGGATTATTTGTTACACGACAATTTTCTCTTTACTTAAACTTTTCACACCACGCAGTTAAATATAGTAATATTTTACTAATCATTTTGTATTCAATTTTTTATTCGTGTTTTTATAACAAATGGCGAGGAAGCAAATAACATAAAATATGGCACTCATTTTATACAAAGGAATGTTCAAATTGAGGCAAGCTCGAGGGTAACAAATCCCTTCTATCGACCGGTAATAAGACAAGGAAATTAAATTCCTTAGCGAGATTATGTTGACATATGCGTTTGGAGGTATGTTTTAGCCAAGGTCACAGTCATTACGTTAGTGTTTCTATTATGCTTAATTAGTTATTCTGTAGGTTTTTATACTCGGTTAAACTAAAGTTGTTATGGAATTCTAACTTAATACTGGGTAACCTGTTTGGTCTATTGTTTGTGTTCTAACGTAGTAAGAATAGGTAAATTTTTAATAACATTATTAGCTAGCTTCCTAGGGTGCTATAAGATTGTGTATCTGTTTATACAAAACGTATTTGCAAGTACTAGCAAATTGATAATATATCTATTGATATCTATAAGATTCAGAATCTATAAAGTTGTCCCTGTGGAAATACAAGTAGTGTTGCCATCCCTTTTTCTTCCTAGAGTACTGTAAAAGCCAGTTAAATTATAATGTACAGAAATAACATCGTCTGAGAGACTTAAGAGGGCACGATACCAAATTATTTTCCATACAAAAATATGGGTTTCGTATTCCCTATTTTTCTTTGCGAAAGTTAAACCGATTTTAATCGTTCTTACGCTATGTTATAGATGAAGAGTATATCTATGCTTGCATCACTTTCTTTTTTAGGGTTCCGTACCCAAAGGGTAAAAACGGAAACCCTATTTCTGAGACTTCGCTGTCCGTCCGTCCGTCCGTCCGTCTGTCACCAGGCTGTATCTCAAGAACGGTGATAGCTAGACAGTTGAAATTTTCACAGATGATGTATTTCTATTGCCGCTATAACAACAAATACTAAAAATAAAATAAAATAAATATTTAAGGGGAGCTCCTATACAAAAAACTGATTTTATTACCGTTTCTTGCTCGATACTAATAACGTTGCCTTATGTTGCATAGATAATGGTACGGAACCCTTCGTGCGCGAGTCCCACTCGCACTTGACCAATTTTTTTCAAAACGTATTAAGTAACAGAAATATGACCATTCGAAAATACGGTTTTTTCGGTTTTCTTCTTCTTCAAAAGTTGCAGCAACTATCACACATATTTGGTAAGGTTTTACCAAAAAAGAAAGTGGTAGAAGATATACTCTTCATCTATAATATATCGTAATATGCAACATAAGGCAACGTTATTAGTATCGAGCAAGAAACGGTAAAAAAATCATGTTTGTTGTATGGGAGCCCCCCTTAAATATTTATTTTATTTTATTTTTAGTATTTGTTGTTATAGCGGCAATAGAAATACATCATCTGTGAAAATTTCAACTCTCTAGCTATCACCGTTCTTGAGATACAGCCTGGTGACAGACGGACGGACGGACGGACAGCGAAGTCTCAGTAATAGGGTCCCGTTTTTACCCTTTGGGTACGGAACCCTAAAAACAATTAAAATCTAATACTACTACTACGGAACGTCTGTTTTTTTTCAAAGAATTTGTAGGTAAAATCTGCTTCAGCTATATTTGTCCCTTTCAGCGCGGCGCTTGTAAATAGGGATAGCAATACCTAAGGCAAACACCTAAATTAGGAGTACAGTACCCTCTTAAAACGTCAAAATAAAACGCGTTATAACATGCCTGGTCAACGCGACATAGTAGACCATAATGTACCAATGCTCTTGGTTAGGTCAGTAGATCATAATCCCTCTTAAAACGGAGGAGGCTTCTCCCCATTAGTAGGACGTTAATGAACTAGAGAGAGATCAATAAGATACCATAAATATTTTTCAAACCGTTTAAAAATCTACGCCTTGCTTTCATTGTAGCACATCACTTACTTTAACCATTTTAACAAGAAGTTGGTAACATTTTATGTATCACGTGTCTCAAGAGATTGCCTCTTGACAATAACATTTCTCAGGAAGGAGCAATTTTATCGTGATATATTCCCACGTGTAGGCTAAAACTTTTCGGGGTATTGACATAATGGAAGCAATGTTCATAGTATATCTACGAGAAACGAGGGAAGGAACGTTACGAATATATTTTATTTAACTATATATTGCGCCATCTATACATAGGTATAATAAAAATCTAAAAAAATATGATTATTTTTGAAATCAATCACTTTTGGGTTCTATTCCAAAAGATAAAACGGTTTTCAGGTTAACTAAACTTGATGATGCCTTTAGACGATGTGATTTTTCCGCAATACGAATATGATATTAAGACAATAATGATACAGAAGCCTTCATGAGCGAGCCTGACTCATATTTAGTCGTTTTTCTACTTTTTTAACATTAAAATAAGCAACGAGAATACGGAAAGATAATGTTATAAGGTTTAAATAAACCTATCGTAAGAAGGTGGCTGTGTAACTTATACTCAATAAACTCCTTTACTCGACTTCAAGAACATGTTGATATTCGATATTGTAAGCAGCCACGAAGTAGAGCCAGGCTTTAATATCTCATTATTTTAATACTTATCTTGAAGAAAACACACTTTACTTGAGGTAATCGGTTACCCATAAATAACATAATATTTTAAAAAGCAATTATATAGTATTACATTTTATTTATTACTATCTGTTGCCTGCGACTTTGTACATGTGGAATTAAGAAAACTTTCCCTTTATGGCAACATTTTTCATAAAGGTTCGCTCATTGATCGTAGCGTTTTTTTATTTTATTTTTTCTCTGCCTTCTTGCCCTGCTGGAGCCATGATGGTGCTTTGAGCCTTACCATGACCCAGCGAGGGGTGGCCCCGCTAGGCGGGGCCCGATCCGGTGGGTGGAACATAAGGTCCCCCCGTTGCGTGGCCGAGTGCCACATTTGCTGCGGCTGATCTCTGAATACCGAATTGATTGTAACGTGATTTTATATAGCCTATTGAATTTTTCAAATCATACCCATGGTTCCTGAGATCAGCGCGTTCAAAAAAACAAACAGTAAACAATCAAACTCTTCAGGTTTATAATATCAGTATAGATTCACGATTAGGATGGCGCCAAATTAAGCTTTGAGGGACAACAAATTAACATTTTATTCGAATTATGAAATGTCATACGAATAGCAAATAATATGGTATTTTTACGTACCTATAATAATTAATGTGTTACTCTTTACAGAGTAATTTTGGGTTCTGCAGTAATAAATGTTTCTTTCTTTCTTTAATTATATAACCTCACTTAATTACCTAATGCATGGGAACCGCTCAACAGACTTAACGTTACTTTAGACAATAAATAAATATTATAACGAGAAATTTCTGTATTTGCAAATGAAACTTCAATTTACATTTAAAATATCACAAACAATTCGCAATATAATATCAAGCTTGAACGTGAAATTTTCTGTCAAACGGTAAGTATGCTCGCAGTGAGGTCGTTTGGAGTTTGAGCCGTTCGGCTTATAAGTCGTTTCGGTACTTTATGAACAATTTATAACAATTCGACGTTAAAATCTTAGGGCGCAGGTGTTGCAATAGCCGATGACATGAATTGCTTGAGACTACGTTTTAAAATAAGTGTTTTATAGACTTTGCTACTACGCGAAGTTCTCGAAAATGATAAACTGTTATGAGTTTTAAAAATTATTGTCGTTCTTGTAGACAGAAAGTTGTTATGACCAGGTCCTATAGCGCAACTGGTAAAAGTAACATTTTGGTATTGGGAGGTATTGGGTAATATTATGGTTACCTCCGTGTGGTGACGGTCCTCCGTGTGGTGACGGATTAAGAATACAAGTGTCACCACCCCATCTCCTCCCAAGGTTGCTGTAAAAGTCAACTAGGAGATATTACACATAGATTACATCTTCTGTGAGAGACGGAAAACTCGAAAAGAAACCTTGTGCCAACACGCCTGGTCAGCGCGGCAAAGTAGACCATAATCCTTCCCAAACTGGAGGAGGCCCGTGCCTAACAGTTGGACGTAAATGGAAGAGAAGAAGAGGGTATTGGGAGCGAGGTATTGGGTAAAATTCCCAGTAGATACCAAATTGTAAAAAAAAACGAAACCTGGATGGTTTGCGCCTTTTATAATAGACAATATTTAAAATTGACAATTACCTCACACCTATTATATTCAATAGATAAAATAAATAGCGTAATGAGGTAACAACAAAAACAAATTATTCTTACGATGAAATTAAGCAGCAAACGTAAAGATCGTACTTGAACTGTGAATTTTCCCGATAAAGTGAGTTATTATCGTGAATCGATAGTAAGAAGATTAAAATTTAATTTAAGCAGCTTACACTTAACGCCGAAGAGGGGATTATTTAGCTAAGTGAATAAGGTTTTAATGCTGCAAAATTGGTTACCAGTTGCGCTATATTTAGATAATAATATTTTATGTTAATCCAAAGATCAATAATGCTAGGAAGATTATATCTATAAAAACGTTTAATATTCAAGTCTCTAGCGTTCTTAAGAGCTAAGAATTGTGTCTTTATTTTATACTAGCTGTTGCCTGTTGTGGAATGTAGAAAATTTTCCCCGTTTTTGCAACATTTTTCACTACTGCTTCGCTTCTACTGGTCGTAGCGTGATGTTTATAACCTAAAGCCTTTCTCGATAAATGCCCTATCTAACACTAAAAGAATTCTTCAAATCGGCCCAGTGGTTCCTGCGATTAGCGCGTTCAAACAAACAAACAAACTATTCCGCTTTATAAAATTAGTATTGATTGTATGAAATGACTTTTTAATTTAATTAAAATGGTTTGATTATGATTTTATAAGCTTTATTTTCAGTATTTAAGTGACCATACCGATACATTTTTAGGTAAAACGTTTTTGGTTTCCAAATTAAATCTAAAATTTACTAATTGCCCCTGATACCCTGGATGCATACCCTGGCCGGGTCACAGGTGACTACTATGGCCCGTCTGAGGGCGAGGAGGAACACCGGGGGGTTTAGTGGGTAGTAACCCCGAAGGTTGCCCCCACAATCGGGAAGGAGCAATGCGTAAAGTTCAAGTAATATTTTCGAGTTGTTTTTTGATAGTATTAATTTTCATTTTTTATTTAATTTTAGTTGGGCAGTTAGAATTAGTACCGAAACAAAACGCATGATTATTGTTTTCTTATTACAAGATGAAATTGATGTATGACTATAATACCTTCAGGAATAAGGAAAATAAATAGAATATATTTACAAACAATAGGCCCACATAACGCAAAGCTTTTTCCGTATAAGACGACGTGTTATCTTTTTCCTTCATTACCGCCTTTGTGTATGTAATTATAATAATTCACAGGCAGTAAGAAGTCGACCAAAAGACGTGTTCTGGGTTCAAATCTTATCTGTTATTATATTAATTATATTAATATACAGTAAAACTTTTTTGCCTTTGAATTAAGACTTATGAGTGTTTGCTTTCGAGATGAACCGTTTTCGAGATAGATTTACAATTAGCTGTTGCCTGGAACTTCCTACGCGTGATAATTAGATATCAAATTTCAACAAATTATACAAAAAAGCTATCGTCTTGAATCACTCTAACTATTAAATACGGAACCCTAAAAAGCAGCATCCATATCTGTTTCGTAGTTTTGAACACATAAGCTCACATAGAGACATAAAGGTATACAAAAATAACGACTTTGTATGTAATGAGTCTACTAGATAGTCTTATATCCGTGGTCAAAACAATATCATAAATCAGACGGACCTTGAACCTGAATAAAGAATTCGTCAGAGTTCAAGTAATCTACTATATAAAAATAAGTCGGGTTTTCCTTCCTGACGCTATAACTCCAGAACGCACGGACCGATTTCCACGGTTTTGTATTCGTTGGAAAGGTCTCGGGCTCCGTGAGGTTTATAGTTCATTTTTTTTTAATTTTTATTTTTTTACTTTTTTTTTTGGTATGGCAAAACAACGTTTGCCGGGCCCGCTAGTTCGCTATAAAAACTTCTTTAGAAGTTCTTCTTGTAAAAATAATAATTATACAAATTCGTGAACAATTTTTTATTATCGTATCTTATTTATCTTATCTTCGAACATGGGCAACGAAGGACTTATTATAAGTACACTATGCGACATAGCCTTATTAAGAAATTATGAAATTCTAGCCATATTCCGATAAATTTACCATTTCATTCACCTGTTCCACATTTTTATAAATTTTTACACCAGAAAAATTCACGTCCACGCAAATGATTACCAAATTTTCCACTACAATCATCTCAATGCGAGTTTTAACATCGTGCGATGTTTTTTCGTACAACGCCATCTATTGAGCGGTTTGCACCAACTCCATGGACCATAATAATAATAGTGGACCATAATAGCTCAGATGGGAGAGCGACGGAACGGCATTCCGAGGTCGCGGGTTCAAGTCCCGCTTATGGTTATCATTTTTTCCATTATAATTTAGTTTATTTAGTAAAAGCATAGCGAGTCAATCGCAAAATATTAATATATTAATAATCATTTTTTTTTTGTAACGATAAAACATTGTAATCAGAAATAAGAAACTCTTCTTGCAAATTTAATAAAATTTGTCACAAGCGCGTGTAGAACAGAACAATAATAATGTTTAATGTAGAGGAATCCCTCTCTGCCAATTAATTAGCGTCCCAAAGCTGGGCACGGGCCACCTCCGCTCTGGGAGAGGTTAAGGACTACTCTGCCACGCTGACTAGGCTTGTTGGCTTATTGTCGAGTTTTCCGTAATGTGACCAGACGTCCCGTTTTAAACGGGACTGTCCCTTTTTACAACTACGAGTCCCGGTGTCCCCGAAACTACCTCTGGGACGCAAAATTGTCCCGTTTTCAGAAACCGAACTCCAGTAGAAAGAGAATAAGAAATTGTGGACGTCTGAGAAAACTCAGTTACAGCAGTTACAGGTATCAGTTTTAAAGGCGATGTTGATAATGAAGGTTAATATGGTTAATATTAAATAAAACATGCCCACAGTATATATTAAAGCAAAGTTCTTCTGATAAATTATAATTAAACGCAATATTTTATGACACTACTAGCTTTTTGTGAATAAATAACTTAAAAGTGTTATTGTTTTCATTTAATTTTAGTTTAAGTACTTACAAACCGATGTCCCGTTTTGAGTCAAAGAAAAAATGGTCACGTTAGTTTTCCGCCTCCCACTGAGAATTTAATTTGTGTATAATATTCCTTAGCTGGCTCTTACAGCCCTTTCGGGAGGAAAAGGTTTGGTGACACTTGTGTTCTTAATAAGTCACCACACGGACAGACTATAGAATTTTAATTAGTAGATATTTCCTACAACTATAATCACAAGTGTTAATAAATCAAATAAGGCATAGAATCAACAACAAACATTAGTTAACTCTCACAAATAAGACTAATTTGTAGATTTGTTTAAGCTTGAACTTGTTTGAAGCAATTTCGAAATGAGTTTGGCCTAGTTAAGAAAAAAAATAGGGCAAATTGGTATAAATATTTCAAAATGTTTACTTTTCATGGCTAAGAGTATTAGTAATACCGATAGTAGTTAATGGTAGCGTCACCACCATTTTCCTTCCCAGGAGCTGTAAAAACCAGCTAAGGGATATTGTAAAGTTAACCTCCTGTGAGAGACGGAAAACTTAAAAGTAATTCCAATGCCAACACGCCCTGTCAGCGTGGCAAAGTAAGCTCTCCCAAGGTGAAAATTAAAATCTGAGCCAATACGCCCCGTCAGCGCGGCACAGTCAGGACGTGTGTGTGTCAGTCCCTTTTCCAGCAGTGGGACGTTAATAGGCAGACGTTAAACGTTAATAGAGAGAGAGAGAGAGATATCTAATAATGTTAGCGAAAATATCTCTTTATTCGTTCTTTAATTTTGTCTTATTTGAAAATGGAACTCCAACACTTCGCGTTCAGCATGCAACTAGACACTATATGACCGCTTTGCCACAAGTCTCGTCATATTACTTAAGTATATAATTCCATTACCAACTTTATAAAAATTTGTGCTGTGCAAAGTAATTAGTACTTCGTAAATTTTTAATTATTCAGTTGCACGTTTGGTGGTTTTATAGTAAAGTGCATGTGTAGCGTGCGGAACAGATTTTAATTGAGTGGTTGTTTTTTTTACAATTGGATTTTATTTCTTTATTCAAAAGTTTATTTATTTATTCAAGTTTTACTTCTTTTGGCACGTTAGGGAATATGTAGAGAGTAAAATTTAACGTTTACCCTCTGAAGTTAGTTACAAACGTAGGTAGAAATGAGGTTAAATAAAAAAGTTTTATTTCTTACTAGCTGTGCCAACGACTCCGTCCGCGCGGATCGATTTTTTTTTCGATCGACCCAATCAATTTTTTGGTTCTTTTTTAGGCGCCAGATGGCGTTGCGTGTAACCAAATTGAGAAATTTCGTATTATGTAAATATCTCTTGATTGAGTGGACCGATTGCGATGAAACAAAAACTAAGTAATACCTTGAGTTGTGTACAATTTTTACGTATAACATTGTATTTATAAGTGTTGTACATTTTACGTGATGCGTGCACAGACAAACATCTAAACAGACAAACAGACAAAATTTTCTAAAATGCTGGAAATGGGATCTGCTGGTCTTTTAATCATCTGGCTATTCTTTTTGAAAATATATTCAATGTACAAATTTTTTTTTTCTACAGATTTATTATATGAAAATATCAGTGGCGTGCGCTCTATACAAGCTCATAAGCACTGCTTTACTTGCCATTCACAGATATTTTAATAAAACGTTCGTATGTTTTAGATGACTTTATTCATTTATTTACTATTAATTAAACAAAATATTATAACTTAAAAACGCCTACCTAATAATTCATAAATAGCACCAATATGTGCTTGCAAATTGTTTTTTGCCAGGCGTTTGGCGAAGGAATAATATTAGCGTAGTTGGCAAGCTCCACGCCGCCCGCCTGCCATGAGTTCATATGTGTGTAGAAATTTTGGTGTCTGTGCACAGTTCGCAAACGCACACAGGCTTACATATCCAAGACGATTAAACTGAAAATCCTGCGGCCTGCTTTAGCGATCGGATGTTATCGCGAGTATTCGGCAATGTTCGTTCGTTACCTATTATAACCCGATTAAATATAATAGTCGGAAGTCTAATAAATCACGTATGCATTTTTGTTTAGTAAGGTTTTATTTATTTAAATAGCAGAAATATTTTGGTTCGACGGAGGCCATTTTATTTTTTCGTGTGATTCATTGAACTGTTTAATATTGAGTTTCTTTAATTTAATAATTGTATGGATTTTCGTTTGTTGATTTTAAAATGTTATTTGATTGTGAAATGTGTGTTGATAGTGTGTGTTTGTTAAAAATAACAAGTTCTCACAATTGTCGTTCGGTGAAAAAATTCAAATTGTGTCTATAGGTAGATGTATACCCGAGTTACAACTTAATCAACAAAAGGGTAACGTAACTAGAAAATTTCATGTTAAAAGTTATGAAACGTATAACTGGCTATGTGGTTGTGTACACACGAATAAATTATTTTGTTTCCCTTGCTTATTGTTTAGTAATTCTAGTACAGTGTGGACTGATTCGGGATATTCAGATTTAAATAATTTCCATTCCGCGACAAAGAAGCATGACCATACAGAAAAACATCTGGAGGCCTGCTTAAAATTAAATACTTTTGGTAAATCTCGTATCGAAACGAGTATCAACAGTCAGTTACGATTAGATATACCGACATCTATGGACAAATTGCGTTATTTTTTGCGTCTATAAGTTGTGTAATAGATAGCTGATGAATTACTTCACAATCCATAATCACTAGATGGCAGTTTTTATCTTCAGTCCACTTTACGCTTTGTGTTTAGTAAACAAGTGGTTTTGAAGTTCCAGCGGATTGTCGTAAGTAGTTTAGTTTTATTTATGAGTTCATAGATTATTAATATTATTATACATCAAGATAAACTAGATGATTTGTGCTTTATAATTAAGTATACATATAGCATACATATCACAGTTTTAGTAAAATCGAGTTATATTTTGTATTGTTATGTTTTCTCCTCTGTCCTCTTCTGTTCTCATTTTTAATGCTTTAAAATAAATTTTCAGATCTTAAAAAATAGATAGATTTCATCTGTAGTCTTCTAGTAATTTTTCGTAGTATTTGTCTTCACTCTAGGTATTATAGATAAGAAGCTATAAAGGTTTTTTGTTACAACATGCGAGCGCGGTACCGATCGAATCAGCGCCACGCGTAGCTGGACGGACAACGGTATAATAGGTATTAACTAAAAAATGAAAACAGCTATTGCTGTATCTTAAATGTTTCGCTATTTTTTTGCACACATTTATATTAATTAAAATCGTTAGTCTATAATAAACAGTTTTTATATAAAAAAAGTTCTGTTAACATTGCCGAATTGTGTTATTGACGCTATCAATTTTCATTTTTTAGTTAAGTTAAGTTTAGGTCTGCACATAGAATAGGCACCAATGTAACTCGAAAATTTCATGTTAAAAGTTATGAAACGTATGTACATACGTATATGTACGTATGTATGTACGTACGTAGTTATTGTTTAGTAATTCTAGTACAGTGTGGACTGATTCGGGATATTCAGATTTAAATTTGTTCTGTTGGCATGGTTTCCGACTTAGAGATCCGTCGCGTGGCTCTGCTAAAAATCTATAAGAGTACTACCTACAGTATAAGAGCCTACCCTGCTTCAAATTTATGTGCACGCCACTGGAAAATATGTAATAATAGACGCGCCTACATCAATCAAATATAAATAGTTATTTATAATTTAAAAAGATTAATATTTTTATTTAAACTATTATTATTATATTCATTGTATATTCATTGGTCCGTGTGGTGAAGAATTAAGAATACAAGTGTCACCGCCCCATTACTTCATTAAGGTGCTGCAAGAGCCACCTCAGTGATATCATAAGCAGTTAACAGCTACTGTGAGAGACAGAAAAATCGAAACTAAAACCTGTGCCAACACTCCTGCCCAGTGCAGCATTTTAGACTAGAGACCCTCCCGAAGCTGAAGAGGCCAGTGCCCAACAGTGGGATGTTAATGGTCTGGAGTGGGGATACATAAATCATTGCATATAATTATATCCAGTTACTGGCTGTTGCCCGTGACTCCCGTACGCGTGGAATTTATAAAATTTCCCCGTATTTGTAATATTTTTCACTGCTGCTTAACTCCTATTGGTTGCAGCGTGATGTATAGCCTATAGCCTTCGTTGATAATTGTACTATCCAACACGAAAATATTTTTTTACATTGGACGGGCGGTTCTGAGGTTAGCGCGTTCAAACAAACAAACTCTTCAGCTATAGAATATTAGTATAGAAGAATATAAGCCATTTCTCAAAATTAATATAATTATATTGAGTTATTGGTACATATTGGGCTAATGACTCATTATTTGAGTGGCAGTTGAGTACTCGGTCCTTCAACTAACTTGCCACTCTAAACCTCTCAAATGGATCTTTGTCTTTCAAAGTAATTAGTGCGTTATTCAAATGGAGCTAACTACAGATTATTATTGACGAGCATGACATGTAGTTATTTACTTAAGTTAGAGAGAATATTATTATTATTACCTAAAATATTTGGAATATTACTTAGTTATTTCCTCGACGTGTACAATTCTAGATTTGGATTTAAGGTTGTATGACAGAATCACCACTCGTATTTTAAAATAAACTCACACTGCGCTTTTTTTATTTGTTTGTTTTTGATAAACAAACAACGTAATTGTTGATTTGTTGTTGTGTTTTTTTTTTTACAACTTGGTTGGACTTTTATCTTAACCACGGAATATTTTCGCCAATAAGCTCCAAGAAAACGCAACTACTGTCTGTCAACTACGGTCTGGCACAGTCTGCATCAAAATGGCTCTCTGCGATATTTTTTTTTTAATTATCTCCTACAGCATTACCGGGCCATGTTGGTGCCTTACCAATACCCGGCAAGGGTGGTCCTGCGACATTGACGAAATTATTGCTCCACATTGTTGGTGGCCGCCCATGAGGTCGCCACTCTAAGCAAAATTTCTCTTGCTTGCTGCTGCTTCTAAAGCTTGATTCCAAAGCTTTTATCATTATCTTAAGATGTAACCAAACCGTTAATCTATTTATTATTTAGTAGTAATACCTTCGTTAAAAGTAAAAATAAATAGGTAAGCGTTGATAAATAACAAGGAAATTAAGACAGTAAAGGCTTTTCTGTTATGGTCCCAAAAGAATATACATATTTGCGTACCTATCTTAAAATATACCATAACAAGAATATGCGATGTCATCTAGAATATTCTTGCAACTTGAACACTCAAGATTGCGTTATACACAACTTCATTAAATTAAACTAGCATTCCTGCTCGCTGAGTAAATACAAGATAATATTTTTCTGCAAAGTTAGACTAAATTTCTTCACTGTATAAACTACAGAGTTTCAAAGAGAGTTGGTAAATAAAAACATTACTGGATTTATAAAGTATGTACTCTATATTTTATTAAAATTTACTTAAAACTGATTGAAATTTATTTTAAAACGGAATTTAAAAGAAGCCTTGTATTAGGATTCCGTCTCACTTCCGACTCACATATACAATATTTTAGGCTATATCTAGCCGAGAATTCACACAAATAGTGTCATACCAGATAAGCCAAAAGCAATTAATCAATACCACAGGAACCTATCAATCAAATCATGGTTTAATTTCAAACCGAGAAGTGACTTACTCAAATATATATCTACATAGTTTATTGCACATGTTCATAGATTTGAAACAGACAGACTATTATAATTTATATTCTTTCAAACGTCTTTACTTATTATAAAACAAAGTCGGTATTTTTATATGTATGTCCCCAATGTGAGCTTATATCATCAAAACTACGCAACGCACTTTGATGCAGTTTTCTTTTATAGATGGTCTTTTTCATAATGACTTATCGGAGGTTTAAACGGAGATTTTATCGGAGAGATAATAAACGTTTCAGCGTAAAAAGACTATTATGAATAACAATTTTTGACAATTTTCGTGAACCGATTTTAGCTTGCCAATAAACTCATACGAGTGACAGATATGGTGGTTAATTTGAGGTGTTGCAAGTAGACCGCAATAAGCTCAGTTGGAAGAGCTTCGGAACGGTATTCCGAGGTCGTGGGTTCAAGTCCCACTTGCGGCATTTCACTTTTTCCACCATAATTTGATTTATTAAGTAAAAGCATAGCATGTCAAATGCAAAAATAAATAAATGAGGTTAATATTTTCTACTTAAAACATGCTTAAAAATTTTGCTAAAGTCCAACATAATATTTATTTTCAAAGATACGTATCGCACCTTAAAATGTAACAACCAGTTAGCTTCTGTTACTACGACGTGAAAGAGACAGGTTCATAAATTGTCCTATCACAAAATGTATCAGACCAATGTAAAACAAGATATAACGGTAAGTATCATGTAATAACATCGCTAATGAATAGTGTTAAGTATGCAATAAATAAGTAAGAGGTGTAGCCATTACATACTATTTTATTGTTCTGACAAACATCACATATGACATTTTGCTTAATCATCATATCTATGGTAGATATTAAACCTACATATACAACACTTCCTCCCCTTATTTCCTAAATCACTAATCTTTACAGTTTATAATTAATCCTAGGTTTGTTGCGCAACTGTCTAGTTGAACATGTTGGCACAGGATTCAATACTTCATTACTGTCTTGCGTAGAATCTGAAATTGGTACTAGAGTCGGCGGTAATGGAGATTCATCCTCATCAGGAGTCGCATAATCATCACTTTCATCCCTTCCCCCACCTGCAGTAGGTTGGGTTACGTTACTTGATAAACCAATCTCCAGATCCGCGAAATCATAATGTTGTTGCTCCTGTTGTGAATCAGTTCCCTTAAAACGAATGATTTGATTTTTATGTTTTTTTATGCAATCTAAAGAACTCAAATCTTGAATGAGATACAACACCTTACCTAACCTTTTCTTTACAATGCCTTTACACCAAACAAATTTAAAATTATTTATAAATTTCTTATACATGATGTACTCGCCGGAATTGAAAGTTTCTATATTATTACCGTTGTATGCCTTAATCTGCGAATACTGTTGTCGAGCTACATTATTGGCAGGCAATGTTACTGGCTTGGATAGAACTTTAGGGTTAATTAAATCTAAACGTGACCGAAGTTTCCTACCAAATACCAGCTCAGCCGGTGAGAACCCTGTGACAGAATGTACAGAATTTCTGTAATCGAACAGATATTTCAACAATTTCAGCCTGCAATCATGTTTATTCCGTGAAGCAATAATACTAGATGTGATACCCTTTTTTACTATTTTCACGAAGCTTTCTGCTTGTCCGTTGCTGGCTGGATTGTAAGCTGGCGATGTCAAATGATTAATCCCGTTCAACTTACAAAATTTATTAAATTCAAATGACGTAAACGCTCTACCATTGTCGCTAACGATGGTTTGCGGTAGACAGTATTTAGACATAAAATCGTACATTTTTTCTATTACACTTGCGGATGTTGTCGACGCAGTCATGTCATATACATCCGTCCATTTGCTATACGCATCTACAATTACCAAAAACATTTGGGTGTTTATTGGACCCAATAAATCTATATGCAACCTATAAAACGGTACGGACGGATACTGCCATGGAGATAATGGCGCACGCGGTGGAGATGGACGCAATTGTTGACATACTTCACAAGAGTTTATTTTAGCCTCTAATGCTGCGTCTACTCCAGGAAACCAAAATCGTGATCTAGCTTCTGCCTTTGTTTTTACAATCCCTAAATGAGAAATATGTAGTTCGTTAATAATTTTACTTCGCAGAACCTCTGGAATTATAACCTTATGTCCTCTCATAAGACATCCATTCTCAAATGATAACTGTGCCCTACACAAATAATATGGCTTTAAACTTACATCTGACAACAACTGTCTAGGCCACCCGTTAAGCACACATTTAATTACTTGAGATAAAACCAGATCCTTGGCGGTTTCCTCACGTAACTCGTTCAGCGTCACTGGCAAGCTTCCTTCAACTACAAAGTTAACATAAGTTGCGGTGTCGATAGGAAGTGGAATACCTACGCTTTTCGACTCATTCTTATTTAAATCATCACTCCCAACTAAACTCGCTCGCGATAAAAAATCTGCTGAATTATCAGTACTCTTAACATATTCAATTTTATAATTGTATGCACTTAAAAACATTGCATATCTTTGCAATCTGTTAGCAGATACCTCAGGTATACCCTTATATGGCCCGAAAATGGAAATCAGCGGTTTATGATCAGTACGTAATATGAACGGCTCTGATCTACCATATAGGTACTGATGAAACCGCTTAACTCCAAAAATGATACCTGTTGCCTCTTTTTGTATCTGTGAATAATGTTTTTCCGCAGAGTTAAGCGTTCGAGATGCGAATGATATAGGACGCTCTAACCCGTCATTACAAATTTGTGATAAAATAGCGCCTAACCCACATGGAGAAGCATCAACAGTCAATATTATTTTACATTTAGGATCAAAATGGGTTAGCACTTGTTCAGACGCTAAACATTTCTTTATTTCATTAAAAGCTTTCTCGTGCATAGTGGTCCAATTCCACTTAACCTCTTTCTTTAATAAATCGTACAGTGGACAAAGTATACTGGACGCACGAGGAATAAAATTTCTATAGTAGTTAACTAGGCCTAAAAATGACTGCAAAGTATTTACATTATTAGGAACTGGTGCATCCATAATAGCTTCCACTTTAGCTGCATCTTTCTTTAAACCATTTTGATTAATAATATAACCTAAATACTTTATTTCCTCCTTGAAAAATTCGCATTTTTCTTTTCGTAACGTTAGTCCTGCGTCCTGAAGTCTTTTCATAACTACCTGAAGTCTTTCTATGTGTAATTTCGGGTTTTCAGCCGTAATGAGTACATCATCTAATAGACATAAAACGCCATCCAACCCGGATAGTAAAGTGTCCATAGCCCGCTGAAAAATAGACGGCGCACTTGACAGACCAAAAACCAGGCGTGTATAGTTGAATAATCCCCGGTGCGTGTTAATACAAGTAAGGTTTTGCGACTCACTATCTAAACAAAATTGATTGTAAGCATTAGATAAATCGAGTTTCGAGAATTTCCTACCGCCGTGTAGTCTAGAAAATAGTTCGTGAACAGTCGGCAGTGGGTAATGTTCTATTACTAACTGTTTATTTATTGTGACAGAATAGTCCGCACATATTCTAACGGAACCGTCACGTTTAAGAATCGGAACAACTGGAGATGCATAATCGGAATGTTGAACCGATTTTAGCACACCTAGATCCACCAAACGCTGTATCTCCATATCGACTTTATCACGTAGCGCAAATGCTAATGGCCGTGCTTTAAAAAATATTGGCACAGCGTCATTTTTTAATCTTAACTTTACTTCATAATTTTTAAAAGTACCTAGTTTATCTGAAAATAAATCTGGAAATTTTAACTGCAATTGACTAGTATCTTGCTCATCGTTAAAAAAATTTACCGGAGTTAATTTTAATTTAAACTTCGATATAAAATCTCTACCTAACAGGGATGGACCGCCTTTGCGTATAACAAATACATCCAGTACGTGTGTATTTTGCATATACGTCACAGGCAAACTAATGTATCCTAAACACTCTATATTATCGCCTGTGTAGGTATAGAACCTCTTATTAGTAAGCTGTAAAGATGTATTAATAAACAATTTTTTATATGTGTTTTCAGATATCACCGTCACCGCTGATCCGCTATCTATTTGAAATTGCATAGTTTTTCCCTGCAATAATACCGTTTCTGTCATAGGTTCTCCCCGAGCTGAGATAATATTAAAAAGTGTATTACCATCATCGTCCTTGGCTCCATTCACATCATCTGCCAATACATAGTTTAACTTATTACTACACATCCTCCGCAGATGACCAATTTTATTACATTTGCTGCATTTGTACTTCGCAAATCGACACTCGCTGGACGTGTGGTTTGTACGTCCACAAACCATACACTTCTTTTTACTTGCTTGCGATTTCGCCAACTTAAAAATATGCGTAACAGGATCTACTGCGGTTGATGCAGCTCCAACGCGCGCACATCGCAATGTCTCAGCTATCTCCACAGCTTTTGATAACGTCAGATTTTCCATATCCTGCGCAAATAACTTCTCCCGTTCGGGGCCAGCTATCATGCCCATGACGAATCTGTCCCGTAACGCCTCTTCCAAGTTAGCGAAACTACAATACACTGTGAGACCGCGCAGCCTTGCCGACCATTGGGTAAACGTTTCACCCGGCTGCTGCACAGCTGCATAAAATTTGTATCGCTCGCTAAATCCGCAACGTTTCGATGTAAAATGAGCGTCTAATAAGTTTATTAATTCTTCATAAGGCACCAATTGTACCTCTTTTGGTACCGCTAAATCCGCTGCCAACCTGTAGGTATGGTCAGATAATGAACTTAACAAAATAGCACGTCTTTTTTGCCCCGAAGAATCGCTCCTTGCGTCTATGTCATTAGCAAGGAACCATTGCGATATCCGTGCTTCGTGGGTACTCCAATCACCTACATTGTGATCGAAGCTTGGCAATGTTAATCCAAAGACAGATTGTGCCATTTTTCAAGGTTCTTACGTAGAAAATATCCTCGTCGCCACTGTTAAGTATGCAATAAATAAGTAAGAGGTGTAGCCATTACATACTATTTTATTGTTCTGACAAACATCACATATGACATTTTGCTTAATCATCATATCTATGGTAGATATTAAACCTACATATACAACAAATAGCTTAAAACTAACAAGAAAAATAAGCTTGCTTGTACAATAAATCTATATTAAACGTAATGTTTGGGGCTTAGAAGCCATTTCTTTGTAAGCAACTCACAAAGCAAATACGTAAAACACACAGGCCGATAAAATGTACCGGAAAGTTACAGCGACTTTTTTAGGTAATAATTTAATGTAGTGGTTGGTCTCTCTCCAGCCCATTAATGTCCCACATCTGGGCTCGGGCTTTCTCCACTTTGGGACGGCTATGCCGCGCAGAACTGGGGGCCAAGTCTGCTATCCAATTTTGTCAAAATGATCAGTCAATGACGCCATTATGGCACTTGGCCCCCAGGTGGTTTAGAATAGGCTTAGTTTCTAATTTTCCGTCTCACAGTAGATGTTAACTGCTTTTATTATACCTTAGCTAGGCTCTTACAGCATCCTGAAAAAGAAATGGGGTGGTGATCCGTCACCACACGAATATGTACCACAATAGTAGTATAGTTAATTAGTATTTCTTTTGCATTCGTGAGAATAATATACAGGGAACGCTCTCTTTTATAGTTTGTGATCCTCAATCTGCAAGTTACCAGACCTACATTTTCTTTCTTTCTTTTAAATTACTATTATAACTTGTATTTTTTTCTGTTTCAGGAGAAAAATTTACCGAAACCTGACCTGAATCATAAAGTAAATATTTTAGTATGATAAAATAAATATTATGCAATATTTAAAACGTTCACGCCTCATAGTAACTGGCTGTATGTTTTCAATATAACTTGTGCAATTACTAAGAACAAGAACTCTCTGGGTAACAACTAAACTTGCATAGAAGGATATACTCTGACAGTTTCCAAGTTTCCTAAAAGTCTTGTTACTAATCCAGACATAGTCCCGCTCGTCAAAGACAAGAATACATAGAGGCGTATAGTGAACTGCTGGCTTATTGATATCTATCATATTAATATGATAAAGCTGAAGAGCTTGAATGAAAGAAAGAGTTATTATAAATCAGAATGATTGTTGTAATTTGTGTGCTGGCTTCCAGAAAACAATATTTATATTACTTATATAATAAGTAAAATAAACAAAGTCGTTTTTTGGCATGTATGTCTCTATGTGCTTCGGACGGACGGGCTTTTCTTGACGTAATTCGTGGTGGAGTGGTTTATGTAATGGACTGCCGATCACGAAGTCTCGGGTTCGATTCCCGGTCAGGACAATCATTTGTGTGATATCCATAAATGTCATACAAATGTTTGTACTGCGTCTGGGTGTTTACTATGTATTATAAGTATGTATTTACAAAAGAAAAGTAGTATATGTATTCTATCCGTATTCTGGTACCCATAACACAAGCATATAAGCTTAGCTTGGGACCAGAGGACGTTGTGTAAAATGTCCGTGAATATTTATTTATTTATTATTTATTTATGTGAGCTTATATCTTCAAAACTACGCAGCCAATTTTGATGCGATTTCTTTTTAATTGATGGAGTGATTCAAGAGGATGGCTTTTTATAATTTGTTAGGGCTCCGGTTTTTAAATTCCACGCGTACGAAGTGGCGGGCAACACCTGGTATGTGTATAAAATAACGAATAATTCTAACTAGTTATGCTATATAATGAAACTTACATATAATACTGAAATAAAACATACCGGCCGTTTGTTTTACAGGAAACATATTTTTCCCGTTTAACTTCAAGCTTTTTTCCAGTTTGAAATACTTCAGTATTTTACACTATTTCGCGTTCCAGAATCCTTTTTGTTGAAGAGAATACTTTATAAATGAAAAATAGAATTTAAAAACTTACAATCATGTATATATCTACAATCATGAAACTGAATCAGGTACATTTATGACATCGTTGCAAATAATGGAATGTTCACTTTTGCCTTTTGTAGATTCCCATTTTGACACACGCTTTTTTATCGATTGCTTTGTCCATATCAAAGTCAAAATCAAAGATTTTTATTTAAGTAGGCAAAATATACATGCTCTTTTAAAAAGTCAGAAGCTCCAAAAGGGAATCCTATGGAGAAGAACAGACAAGAAACTCCATGGATTAATTTTTTCATTGTTTCCTTTTATCTCTTTCCTTTATCTTCTATCTTCCTTTATCTTGCAAAATACATTAACTAAATGATTTGGTGAAATCTCTTAAATTAAATTTGAGTAAATTAACCCTATAGTGTGAATCCACATTGGATAATGCACAGGTTGGCGATTTGCCTCTGGTATTTTAATATCATAAAATCAGCTTAATTTCTACGATATGAGTGTTTAAAAATAATGTATCAATATAAATCCACAACAAAAACAGTTTTACAAGTAAACGACAAAATCGAGAACTTTTAAAGGGTTTTTAAAGGGTTGGTTAAACAAAAGCTAAGATTGAAAGGGTATAAAAGTCCCAAATTGTGATATACTCAGAGTTTTAAAGAAAGGTCCAGTCAGGGTGGGTTATGCGTGAAAAATCACCCTTTATTATTATAGATAATATGGGCTTTTCAAAAGATAGGTTTATCAATTGTAGTTACGAGTTCGCTTCTATCAAAGTTTAGTAGGTATAAGAAAATATCTTGTATCAGGGGTCCTCACAAAGTAAAATGGGACCCCGTTACTGAGACTTTGTTGTCCGTCCGTCCATCTGTCACCGGGCTTTATCTCTAGAACGGTGTTAGCTAAAGAGCTGAAAAAACAAAAACCCTCTCAAAGTGGAGGCGGTCAGTGCCCAACAGTGGGACATTAATAGGCTGGGCCTATGGGATGGGAGCCTAGTCTCCGAAATCTCGGGCCAAAATTTAAAACAAATATACGCGTCTAAATCCGTAAAAAGTAGTTTTATTTGTTATTTCTAAAAATTTACAGCATTACAAAAACTTATGTATAATTTTTAAGCCGGTTTAAGGTCAGTAAATAGCCAAATATTGTTATCTTATTTATTTTCCTCGCCTAAGTAAAGACTACTTTTTGCCTAACACTTTTTTGTTAGTATACTTAGCGTACTTTATACCACATTGTTACTTTAGGAAAACCAGTAAACATTCCCTCAGTCATTACAAAGTGATTTTTAGACCTAAAGTAAATCTAGATTTTAGTCTCACATTACAGCTAAATTAATTAATGGAAATCTTAATTTTAGTTTACATTTGAAACACTAGAGAGTGCTTTTAATTTTTTATATTAAGATGATACCAAAATAGCTTCGTGCATTTTTCTACGTACGAAGTTTTCATTTTTTCTTTAGATTGAATGGCTGGAGCTCTAATTTTTAAGTATATGTTTTTTCAATATATAATCTAGGATCGCATAAACTCAGAAACGCGATTGAAAAAAGAAAAATTTTCTGGATAGAAAATCTTAGCGAAAGATCTTTGTTTTTTTCAATTGTCGGTCTATTATCGCGTATTAACTAATGAAATAACTTTCAAAACATAAGTAACTATTATATATAGAAACACGTAAACCGGAATTAAAATATATTTAGTAGATTTTGAGTAAACGAAAAAAATTCTTCATTTTCTAAGCCTACTAGCTGTGTTAATATGTACAGGTCGACGATAATATTGATGCAGGCCCTTAATTGGCATTGTTCATATTTTTTAACTCCTAATTCGAAAACCATTTCGGGGGGGAAAATTTGCTATATTAGCGATTATTTTTCCAAAGAAGCAAATGATCTCTATTTGCCCTTGAAATAAAGGACTTAAATTGTTAAGACGTTCTTAGGGATATACTACTCTGGGGTGGAGTTGAAATTGGTCTATAATATCAACTTGACAATTTTGAAAAGGTGTATTGCAATCTGTCTTAAGTCTATCAGGAAAAGGCAACACAAAGATTGCGTACAACGATGACGTCACAACATTTAAAATAATATCTATAAGTATTTTTTTTAAATTCCATTTAACGAATATTTCAATAATATTAAAATTAGTTGCTTAAAATAGTAAATATTTTCTAAAAAAAATATAATAACAGTAGGTCAAAAATTATGAACAATCCCAATTAGACATGCTATATAATTTCAATAATTCTAATTTCAACAATTTTCCCAAGACAATAATTTATTCCAAAAATTTTACAAAAGACTTTACTGCTCACTAAAAATCTGGCTAATTAAAGTTTTCCCAAGCTGTTAAATAATAGCGGTGAGATTTGAAAATGTGGCCTCGCTTAATACGAAAGATTAAAAGTTAGCAAGTAATAATTCAAGGACGCTAGGTGAATGAAAAATAATTGAGAAACTCATTAAAACAAATGAAGAATACACAGTTCTTATTTAAACTTTCTGAATTTGACTTTTGATTGGAATGTCTTAGAACTAAACAATTATACAATTATAGAAATAAACAGGAATTTGCTAAAGGACCTGGGTTCAATATCCGGGTTTGTACAAAAACTATTATTGGCTTCGATTTGCTTAGGAAAGGAATAGGCTTCCTCCTCAACACGATTTTGTTTTACAGAGAACAGGTTTCTAAATAGTCCCCTCGTGGTCTAGTAGTTAATGTAACGGACTGCCGTTCACGGGGTCGCAGGTTCGATTCCCGTACGGGACAATTATTTGTGTGATATTTACAATTGTCATACAATAGTTTGTACCGCGTCTGGGTGTCTTCTATTATAAATATGTATGTACAAAAGAAAAGTAGAATAATGTAGTGTATCCGTATTCTGTATTCCCATTATCCCATCCGTCTGTCCGTCCATCACATTCCGTATACCCATAATACAAACATTTATAAGCTTAGCTTGCGACCAGAGGATGTTGTGTGAAATGTTCATGAATATTTATTTAAAAAAATATAGTAGTAATTGCTAACGTAAACACTCTGCTGCTTTAAGTACTACTCTACAAAGATATTTTAAAGAAACTACAAACATTCTTCGACCATCAACTATCAAGTTAAGTAAAACAAACGTCAACCGCTGTAGACTAACTTGTCTGAATGATGAAACCTCGCCAGTTTGTAACTGTCCGCCCAGTTAGTTACGGTTGTAATGTTTAGTGCTATCAATCACGACACTACTTGTAGGTACTTGTAGCTGTAAAACATTCTTTCTTTATAAAATTTCAGCTGATGCCCGCTATATTTTGTTATAGTTTGTGATATATTGTCCGTGTGGTGACGGATTAAGAATACAAGTGTCACCACCCCATGTCCTCCCAAGGGTGCTGTAAAATTCAGCTAAGGGATATTTCACACAGATAATATCTTCTGTGAGAGACGGAAAACTCGAAAATAAACCCTGTGCCAACACGCCTGGTCAGCGTGGCACAGTAGACCATAATCCCTCCCAAAGTGGAGGAGGCCCGTGGCCAACAGTGGGACGTAAATGGGCTGGAGAAGATATATTTTGTCAACGTTTAAATCTTCCCTGGACGAAAATCACGAAAATCGGCCCAGCTCTTCTCGATTTTTAGCGAGACTAACGAACAGCAATTGATTTTTAACACGCTTTTATAAGTTTGGTATGTATCTATCAATGTATAAATCTGTGTAACGGAATCTTTGAAAGCGATTTTCAGCCACTTGCAGTAGATGGATTGATCTGAAATTTTGCACACCTAACAAGGACAGATGACAATGCAATAATTTAAAAGGATAATCCCAATTCCTTGATCAGAATTACTAGAATAGCATGTTGAATTATCACTATGACCACACTTGTATTTTTAATTATACATCAATAAACATGTAATAGTTTATTTATTTAAAATCTTAACATCTACCATTACAGGATATCCTAATTCGATAGTGTCGCTCTTAAACTAAAATCTTTAACTATACAATCTTTTTGACAATATACGAGTAAAATAAAAATTTAACATACTTTTCAAAATCCATAAAATATATAAAACACAATAACACTATACATACCTATCGAAACTATTTTCAGATTATTACAATTAACTTAAATAACTAATTACAAATATGAAAATTTTTGCGGGTTCACTCAATTTGGCCGAAAAGATGTCAATCCTGTCATGAACTTGGTTCACAACAAGGATAGCTCGGGTAAAAGGTGCTTTCTGCAGCAGATTAGTCCTACATACTGGTACGGCCAGGAGACGTGGAGCCCTCCTGCGCGACACGTACCGGTCTGGCACGCTCAACTGCAAATGAGTAAGCATGCCCGGGTTGTACGCGTCACCACGTAATAACTTTATTATGTACGCAGCGAGGGTGAACTCTCTGCGTACCCTAAGCTCGTTGTACTCCACCATACCCAGTACGAATAGTGTGGGATACATCAATGGGTAAAAAGGATATACCCCATACAACTTCAGATATAAGTGCCTAATAAATTTATTTTGAACGCGCTCCATCATAAGTTTATACTTTAATTCGTGTGGTGCCCATATGATAGCACTGTGTTCAAGGTGACTCCTCACTAAAGCATCATACAGTACTTTCAGTGTGGTAATATTTGTAAATCCTTGGGTCTGTCTTAAGAGAAAACCTAGATTTCTGTACGCTTTTTTTACAAGTGTTAACAATATGTTCTTTGAACGCCACGTCTTGTTGAAAAGTGACTTCTAAATCATTGTATACGATTAGACTCACCAAGATTATTGTGTTTCTACGTATGCCTTTCATATACAATCAGATAATTTCACATAAAAACGCTTTGTTTATAGAATTAGGTAAAAATATCATAATTGTTTTTTTTTTTCTTCTTTTAGTTTATGGCTTATATCATAATTGTTTACTTATGTTTACTACGATTGTGACAACATGTGACAGCAGAAACTTATGTCTCTGACAACATAAACTGTCAAAGTTTTGTGAGTAGGTAGCATAGAATTAAGTATTGTTAGCAATGCAATCATTCATATCTTCTATCTATTCTGTGCAATCATTTAAAAAATATTCAGGATATTTAAGCGTGTTTTTTAGTTTTTAAATTAAGTAGATTATTTTTGTATATAGGTATGTATGTCCCTATGTGGGGTAAAATCTTTAAAACTATGCAACAGATTTGGTGTAGTTTTTTTTAATAGATAGAGTGGTTCTAGTGGATGGATGCTTGTATAATTTGTTCGGGATTGATTTTTAAATTCCACTCGTAGCTAGTACAATATGATGTTTTTATGGCTTAGATTCCGGATTGCCAGGTCAGGTCTATTTTACAAAAACTGATAATTTTCTACATCAATATTCTAAAAAACTTCCAAAATCAAAAAACTAATTACACATATATTTTTTATTGTATTTTTTCCTAGAAATGATTTAAATCTGACGAAGTCCATGGCATTTGAGGTTTCTATATAAACTCACGATTATTTAAATTACTAAAAATTGTCATTGGCTGTATATAAAAATGCAGTACGTACAATACTATCACCGTCACTTGATCGAAATACTTTAAAAACGAATGAGTCAAAAATTACAAACAAAAGCTATCGGTCTAATGATAAGATAATGTATTACGACATCTACAATAATAACCGGGATGTACCTGTTATAGTACAGTACTGTATTATCAATCAAAATATAATCCATTTTGTTATCTGGTCATTATATTTAGAAATTACCCAGAATAATAATAGCTTTATCTTTTCATTGTGATATCACATTATGATAATACTTTTAATACATATTATAAATATAGACTATATTTTAATACAGTTTTAATAACAATAACTAGACGACGACCGAAACGGTAAGTTTGTAATGTACCTATTCTGATTGACTTTTAATTTTTTAATATTTAACGACCGGGTCTACTCCGCGGGAAATATAATTTATTTTAGGTACGATACCTGTTGATGATGATGATGTTGTTGATGACTTTTAATTAACAGAATTGACTTCAAGTATATGCCAAATTATTATGTTAAAGTTAATAGGATGTAAATATTTATGAATAATTTAAATTTTTATGTGCTTATGACATGTCCAAATTTTTTTTTCCCTACCACCGGTTCAGGACGCAATCTGCTGAGAAGAACCGGCGTAAGAAACTCAGCAGAGCTTTTAATCAAATCAATATTTTTAAATTAAATGTCAATTATACTTACAATGCTAATAACTTTACAATACAGAATATGTATTGCTCCAGAGCAACCTACTCCCAAGCTTTATCATCTATAATATAATCAGAAATTTTATAATACGCCTTTTTACATAATTTAGTTTTAATGAATTTTTTAAATTTAGAATTATTAAATTCTCTTACATCAATAGGGAGTTTATTATAAAATCGTATACAATGACCCATGAAAGAGTTACATATTTTGTGGAGACGGGTTACATGCATCACAAGATTGTGTTTATGTCTTGTATTAACATTATGGTGATCGCTTTTTTTGTAAAATTATGAATATTTTTATGAACATACAATATATTTTCATATATATATTGCGAAGCGACCGTTAAAATATTTATGTCTTTGAATTTCTCCCTTAGAGAATCCCGCGGACCTAGGTTATATTTAGCTCTCACAGCGCGTTTCTGGAGCACAAATATCCAATTAATGTCCGCACAGCTTCCCCAAAGAAGAATTCCATAGCACATTACACTGTGAAAATAACTAAAGTAAACCATTCTAGCCGTATCTACATCCGTAAGTCGTCTAATTGTTTTCACCGCATATGCCGCAGAGCTAAGTTTGCCAGACATTTTTTCAATTTGTGGGCCCCACTGTAATTTCGAATCAATAGTGATTCCTAAAAATATAGTTAACTGTACTGGTTCCAATCTCGCTCCACTCAAATGTACATTGGTTTCTACTTGGGTAACATTTGGCATGGAGAATTTTATTACTTTTGTTTTCTTAGAGTTTAATAATAAGTTATTAACATTAAACCATTGTACAAGTTTTGAGAATGCACTGTTTACTTCGTCATAATCACGCATTTGTCTATTAATTTTAAAAGTCAAGGAAGTATCATCAGCAAACAGAACAATCTCTTGATCGTTCCCAACATAGTACGGTAAGTCATTAATATAAGTAAGGAAAAGGAATGGGCTGAGAATGGAGCCCTGTGGGACGCCCAATGTAACAGCAGCTCCTGGAGATCGTTTACCGTTAACATCAACTTTCTGAATTCTATTGTCTAAATAGAGTTTAAAAGATCGAGTGCTTTATTTCTGATACCATAATGATGTAGTTTGCTAACTAAGGTTTCATGTTGTACACAGTCAAAAGCTTTGGACAAATCGCAAAAAACATCTAACGAATCTTGCGAGTTCTCCCAGGCCGAGAATATACCTTTTAACAGTTCAACCCCTGCATCTGTAGTTGAACATCCTTTCGTAAATCCTTTTAAAATTAGTTTCTGATATTAGCACGGTCAAACAAACGCTCAACTTTACAATATTAGTAAATAATCTAGTGTTTGAGTTTGAGTAGTGTTTTTTAGTTTAAAAACTAAAAAACACGCTTAAATATCCTGAATATTTTTTAAATGATTGCATTGTCATCAATACTCAATATGTATGCCTACTTACAGATGGGAGAGCAACGGAACGGTATTCCGAGGTCGTGGGTTCAAGTCCCGCTCATGGTTATCATTTTTTCCACTATAATTTAGTTTATTTAGTAAAAGCATAGCAAGTCAATTGCAAAAATTCATAAATTAATGTATAAAATAATGTTTTTATTTCAGATATAATGCAGATTTTACTCATAGCTACCTCTTTGCTAGCCTTAGCCGTTGCTGGGCCAATGTATCGTATTGCTTCTGTAGAATCAATCAACATACACGAGGTTGCAGTTAGTGAAAGTCCTGACACAATACAATTAAATAAGAGAGAAGAAAGTCAAATAGCAAGTGAGAATAAATACAAATTTGTTACAATCGGACCGGCTCAAGGCCAGTATATGCCAATTATAATTGGGCCTATTGGTGGAGGAGGCAATAACCCTATTATAATAGGACCCGTTGGAGATAAATGCAGAGCTGATGAAGACAATGGCCCTATAATTATCAGACCCGTTGGTAGAAGCAATAGACTTGGAAATAAGAAATAATCCTACAGTTTCTGCCGATAGTTCAGGAATCTTATCCTAAATTGGAACAGAATCAATATCTATAGAACTTAAACTCTTAGATAATAAGGATTGAATGAGCATCGCAAAACTTGTTCTGTTTGAAGCAATAATATCATCAGTAAATAAAACTAATTTAGTGTACCGTGTTTGTTTTTGTAGGAAACTTGCCTGCTAAATCAATCTGCTTCTAGTTCTTGTAGTTTGAAGGTAAATAGTATGATTTGTAATCATTAAGCTGTAAAAGCCAGCTAAAGGATATTGTACAGAGATAACGTCCTCTGTGAGAGGTGGAATCGAAAATAAACTCTGTGCCAACACGCCTGGTCTGCGCGGCACAGTAGACCATAATCCCTCTCAGAGTAGAGGAGACCTGTGCCCAACAGGCTAGAGAAAGAAAAAGAAAGAGAGAGAGAGAAGCTGATATTTAATTCTTAGACTAATAGCCGTCTTAAGAATATCTATGGTATTAAATTATGTCGAAGCTTAAAGAATTTTTAGAATACGTGGGTATAATTATTGTTATGATTCTGTTTGATAATAAAATTGATGCTAATTTATTGCATCAAAAAAGAATGAATCATAAATAGGTATTATCCTACTAATATTATAAAGGCGAAAGTTTGTAAGTATGGATGTTTGTTACTCTTTCACGTAAAAACTACTGAATGGATTTGAATGAAACTTTACCACAATATAGCTTATACATCAGAATAACACATAGGCTACAAATTGGCTGGACCGATTTTGATGAAATTTTATTTTATACAGAATTGTATGGCAAAACAACGTTTGCCGGGGCAGCTAGTATTGGATAAAACATTTGCAACGGTCTCTTATTTGCTGCCTTTTATGAAACTCAACACTTATTAATCGTAAAACAAAGCTTAATTTTGAAGACTTCGTCGCTAAACAAACACATTAAAAATTACATCGATGCGATTTATAAACGGTGAAGGTCCACATGTGTATATTGCACACATTAAATAATATTTATAGACACTACTTCGCCCTATTGGGTCGTAACGGTATATTTCATATAAATTTACTTGACCTGTAATGTACTAGCGACACGCCTCGGCTTAACACGGATAAGCTGTACAAGGCAGCTTGATTATTAGGGTTCCGTACCCAAAGGGTAAAAACGGGACCCTATTACTGAGACTTCGCTGTCCGTCCGTCCGTCCGTCCGTCTGTCACCAGGCTGTATCTCAAGAACGGTGATAGCTAGAGAGTTGAAATTTTCACAGATGATGTATTTCTATTGCCGCTATAACAACAAATATTAAAAATAAAATAAAATAAATATTTAAGGGGAGCTCCCATACAACAAATATGATTTTTAGGGTTCCGTACCCAGTATCTCAAGAACGGTGATAGCTAGACAGTTGAAATTTTCACAGATGATGTATTTCTATTGCCGCTATAACAACAAATACTAAAAATAAAATAAAAAAAATATTTAAGGGGGGCTCCCATACAACAAACATGATTTTTTTACCGTTTCTTGCTCGATACTAATAACGTTGCCTTATGTTGCATAGATAATGGTACGGAACCCTTCGTGCGCGAGTCCGACTCGCACTTGACCAATTAGTTATAATAAAATATCGTTATACTTCCGTCTTTTAAATAATGACTCCCAGAAACATGGTACGATCCATCTCGGGACATATGCCTCCTCCAATTCTACGAGTATTTAAGTATTAAAGGAAAAAATACAGAATAAGAAAACTGACACTTGATGACATTATCGATCTTATAGTCAAAAAATGTGAATCAAATCTTACAAAGCAGAAGAGTTTGTTTGTTTGTTTGAACGCACTAATCTCAGGAACTACTTGTCCGATACGAAAAATTCTTTCAGTGTTGGATAGTACATTTATCGAGAAAGGAATGGGAGGAAAGCATGAGTGGAAAACGTCGCAAAAGTAGGGAAAATTTGCCAAATTCCACGCGTACGAAGTCGCAGGCAACAGCTAGTGGAATCCTACCTGGATCGGTTAAGTATTTGCTCAATAGAGGCCTCCCACGATACTGTTGCGGAATAATTGTGTTTGTTTAGGCCCAAGAACGCTTTGTATTCAACCGAACTACTCCAATACACTAGACTGATGAAATAATGAAGTGTTTCCCTTTGGTGTGTCAATGTGTGATTGGTATACATTATTGTAGGTCTATATTGCGTAGTTTTAGTTATACTTACACACACCCATTTTGTTGCTTAGTGTTTGAAATAAACACGTTTTGTGAGACCGACGATCGATACGGATATTGTCTAGCAAGACTGCTTTTTGCATCCTGATTATTACTAATTAATCTATGTATGTACGGAATTTTTTAAAGTGATTTTCACCCACTTGCCACACTTGAATTGATCTGAAATTTCGCACATATAATATCTAGAACCAACAACAATGCAATAATTTCATAAAATTTTCAGGTTATTCTCACGTGTTTTTTTGGTATTTTAATTCAAACTCAAATTAAGTAAGTAAATTATTTGTGTAATTCATTGATATTGTGTTTTACAAAAAAAAAACATGATAGTACAAAGTAGGTACCTACGCTTTTGAATAAAGAAAGAAAGAAAGAAAGAAAGAAAGAAAGAAAGAAAGAAAGAAAGAAAGAAAAAGTTTATTTCTAATTTGCGAACATGGTTACATAATAAAAAGAAAGAAGTTACATACATCCTATTATAACGAAAGTACAATATAAAAATAAAAAATAAAAACTAAATAAATTACTTTTGACAATTAGGAATTAAAACACTTGAACAAAAAAAATAAACAAAAAATAGTAAAAATAATAAAATAAAATGAAAATAATAGTAATAATTTATGCTAGCAACCCGCCCGCAAGTGAAATAGGATCACTGCTCAGCTTTGTGTTGTGGAATTGCTTCCCAACGCTGATTTTCAGCAGTGTCCGCCAAACAGAACATACAGACTATAATAAACCGTCACCACACCCCGATGAAGGGGATACTAAAATGCAGAAAAATAATACACGGAGAAAAAAAAAATATACAAATAGTACACCCATTATACAGTAGAGCACAGAACCTTCTTCTTTTTGAAGTCGGTTAGGAGAAATAAATAAAAAAAAGTCAAACAAAAAAATAGAAACAAAGTAAACAATAAACAGTAAACAATAAATAAAAAACCTGAACAGGAAAGTTTGTAGCATGACGTCAAGTTTGAATTAAGTTTTTAAAGATATTTTTCGTGATACCCATGACGTGTAAATCTCGTTATTTGCCACATGACACTTTATTACACCAGATAATTTACTGCACGGACTTATGAAGGAGACACTATTTTGTTTGTATAAATAAAATAGGGTCGCAAACTGCAACTGAAATTTTAATAGTTTTACAAGGTATGTATCACATTTTTTGTAGCATTATAGATAAAAATATCTGTGTGACAAAATATGTACATAAACACAAAAAAAATAATGTGCGGGAATCGAACCTGCAACCTCGTTAACATGAGATCCGTCAAATTCATTATACAAGCTGTTACCCGTGACCTTGTATACGTACGTATGATACATATTTCATGAATCACTAATGCATGCACGGAAGCCCTCAAAATATGGATAATATTCCCGTTTTTGCAACACTTTCCACTGATTCTTCGCTCTTATTGGTCACAGCGTGATGTTTAAAAGCCAAAAGCCTTTCTCAATAAATGGACTATCAAACACAAAAAGATTTTTTTTTAAATTTAAAGAACTAGTTCCTTAGATCAGTGCGTTATACAAATAAACTCTTCAGCTATTTAATATTGCTAGCTGAATCCCGTAGCTTCGTAGGTACGCGTAAAATTTAAACCAAATCTTAGCAAAAAAGCTATCCTCTTGAACCACTTAACCGCTCTATCTATTAAAGATACTTGGTCAAGTGCGAGTCGGACTCGCGCACGAAGGGTTCCGTATCTATGCAACATAAGGCAACGTTATTAGTATCGAGCAAGAAACGGTAAAAAAATCATGTTTGTTGTATGGGAGCCCCCCTTAAATATTTATTTTATTTTATTTTTAGTATTTGTTGTTATAGCGGCAATAGAAATACATCATCTGTGAAAATTTCAACTGTCTAGATATCACCGTTCTTGAGATACTGGGTACGGAACCCTAAAAATCATGTTTGTTGTATGGGAGCCCCCCTTAAATATTTATTTTATTTTATTTTTAGTATTTGTTGTTATAGCGGCAATAGAAATACATCATCTGTGAAAATTTCAACTCTCTAGCTATCACCGTTCTTGAGATACAGCCTGGTGACAGACGGACGGACGGACGGACGGACGGACGGACGGACGGACGGACAGCGAAGTCTCAGTAATAGGGTCCCGTTTTTACCCTTTGGGTACGGAACCCTAAAAAACGGGTTCACAGTTTAATATAGATAACAAAATTTATAAAACAGTATATTTTCTAACACTTGCGCGACTCATCTGTTTAAATAAAACTACTTTTTACGGATTTCTCATGTCTCACCCGTGACCATGGTGACTGCAAAGTCTCCGAAACGTCGGGCCAAAATTTAAAACAAATATACGCGTCTAAATCCGTAAAAAGTAGTTTTATAAAACAGTGTTCGTTTTGCTTTTAATCTATAAGTCTTGTTATTTCTGTTAAATAAATAAAAAGAATTACGGCAAATCATTAAAATTATGCTAAAATTTCGTACATAAAACTGTAATAAATATTTGTGAGTTATACGTAAATTCACCTTTAACTTTCGTAACACGTGCGCTTTGTGTTAAAGCTATAGCATATATTTATACGTTACGATTTCGGATTTTATTGTTTCAATTAAATTCTATTTCTTACTAAACCTGCGATAATTTATTTGTCGTGGTTAAATACTGTATTCATTATTAGATAACCAACTTTAATACGAGTTCGAAATTCGACCCATAACAGTTTCATAGAACAATTAGGTAGTACTTTCTCCAATCTCTCTCTCTTTGTCCAGCCCATTTTCATCCCAAGGACCTCCTCCACTTTGGAAGGGATTATGATCTACTGGGCCGCGCTGACCAGGCGAGTTTGCATAGGGTTTATATTCCAGTTTTCCGTCTTACACAGAAGATGTTATCTGTGTGCAATATCCCTTAGCTGACTTTTACAGCACCATTGGGAGGCGATGGGGTGGTGACACTTGTATTCTTAATCCGTCACCACGCAGAGATTTTCTATCGCCAATAATAAAATTAAATTCGTGCGAAACCGAGGCGGATTACTAGTTATACAGGGTGTCCCAGAACGTAACGTAGCTGGGAAGGGGGGTGATAGGGGGGGTCACAAGGGTCACCAGAAAAATAAAATAAAAATTCCCCTCTGGCTATTAAAAAAATAAATGGCATTTTTTTAAAAACTAAAAATTTTACACCTTGTGGGGCTATTTTGCTAACTGTACCTACAAATATAGCTGTTTAAAAAAAAAAAAGATGTTATGTAATCCTCAATAACCCTTCATCAAATTGAATTAAAAAAATAATACATATCCAACCAAGATTTTAAAGAAAATTAAGTTCTTTTCCAGTCAAGGACTTAGTAATTACAATTTCACTCAACTTTCTCCAAGTGTACTGAAAAAAAAATGTACTATGCAGCTCCGGCGTGTAACTTAAAAAGATAGGTAATTTTATTGCAATTCCAAAATGGTATAACACTTATTTGAAAAAATCATACTTAGACATTTAAAAATAATTTTCGGGAACAATACCCCTGCAAAACAAAACATATCAATAAAACAATAGTCTCAAATTCCTAAGAAAATACATTTTTAAATGTCTCTTCTGTTCCTCTAATGTTACTGCCCGTTAATTCTCAAGATTGGAGTACTGTACATACCTCAAACACTCAAGTACAGTCTAGGCCAGATAAAGCTTTACCATATTTTATGACAGGGAATTTAAATGAAACTCGAAAATAAAACAAAATTGTAATTATTTATTCAAATTAAGTGCTCGAAATGTGCACCACCAACATAAATGCACGCCCTACATCGTTTTAAAAATGAGCGGGAAATGTGCCGAGCAAATCTTCTATTATTGATTGATTCCGCGGCCTCTGTGATCCTCGCCTTCAAGTCACCCAAGTCCCTGATGGGTTTCCCATAAACTTTTTCTTTTATAGCACCCCAGTAAAAGAAGTCCAACGGGTTTAAATCCGGTGAACGAGCTGGCCACGCTATAACACCGGCCCTTCCCATCCACCGACCAGGATATTCGTTGTTTAGGAAATCTCTTACTGGGCGTGCATAATGTGCTGGGCACCCATCATGCTGGAACCACATATTCCTTAATGTTTCCAGCGGCACATCTTCCAATAAATTGGGTAATTCGTTTTGTAAAAAGTGCAAGTACGCCTCGCCAGTCAGTGCCTCAGGTAACTCAAAGGGTCCGATTATTTTACCGTTCAGTATTCCGGTCCACATGTTCACTTTAAAACGATATTGGGATCGATCTTCTCTAATAAGGTGGGGATTTTCTACGTGCCACTCGTGTAAATTATGTAGGTTCATGTAGCCGTCCTTTTTAAAAGTAGACTCGTCGGACCACAATATTTTATTAAAAAATTGAGGGTCCTCCCTATGCATGCGCAGCATCCTACTACAAAATGCAAGTCTCGCAGGAAAATCGCGTGGTATCAGACTCTGTACGCGTTGCACGTGGTACGGGTGGAACTTTTCTGATTGTAATATGCGATGAGCAGTACTTTTTGATACACCTGTATTTGCTTCAATTGTCCGAACTGAAGTACTCGGGTTGTCTGTGACGGTTTGAAGCACTACATCTTGGACATCGAACCGAGATCTGCGTTCATTAACCATTTGATGTGGAAGTCGACCCTCAGACAATAGTCGGTGGACATTGACAAAAACACGGCTATCCGGGTGACGTGGGGCGTTCGGATATCTTTCTCGGTACAGTCTTGCTGCAGCACCGGCATTACATCTACATTCGCCGTAAATGAGATGCATGTTCGCATATTCATGTGGAGTGTACGTGGGTGGCATGGTGGCACTGTATCACACACTTTAGTCCTTGAGAAAGCCAAGTCGTTGGAAGAAATCACAAACAATGTCCAAAATCACAAAGAAATAATCAAGTCCAGAAAGCGAAGCAAAGTTGTTAGTACTAAATGAACACAAACGAATACAAAGATGTGCAGTAAACGAGAGAGCTTAATGTACTGCCCGACTATTTGGCTAACCAGAGACAGCACCCCTACTTTTTCTCTTCCTTTAACGTATCTACCTGTCTCTTTCACTCCCTGAACTTGTTTTGTTTCATTGTTCTCGCGCATGGCTAACGGTACGAGAGGGGTACCTGCCTACCTGCCTGTACAAGGAACAGGAATATTTGCTTAGGAATTTGAGACTATTTATGTTGGTGGTGCACATTTGGAGCACTTTATTTGAATAAATAATTAGAATTATGTTTTATTTCCGAGTTTCATTTAAATTCCTTGTCATAAAATATGGTAAAGCTTTATCTGGCCTAGACTGTACTTGAGTGTTTGAGGTATGTACAGTACTCCAATCTTGAGTATTAACGGGCAGTAACATTAGAGGAACAGAAGAGACATTTAAAATGTATTTTCTTAGGAATTTGAGACTATTGTTTTATTGATATGTTTTGTTTTGCAGGGGTATTGTTCCCGAAAATTATTTTTAAATGTCTAAGTATGATTTTTTCAAATAAGTGTTATACCATTTTGGAATTGCAATAAAATTACCTATCTTTTTAAGTTACACGCCGGAGCTGCATAGTACATTTTTTTTTCAGTACACTTGGAGAAAGTTGAGTGAAATTGTAATTACTAAGTCCTTGACTGGAAAAGAACTTAATTTTCTTTAAAATCTTGGTTGGATATGTATTATTTTTTTAATTCAATTTGATGAAGGGTTATTGAGGATTACATAACATCTTTTTTTTTTTTAAACAGCTATATTTGTAGGAACAGTTAGCAAAATAGCCCCACAAGGTGTAAAATTTTTAGTTTTTAAAAAAATGCCATTTATTTTTTAAATAGCCAGAGGGGAATTTTTATTTTATTTTTCTGGTGACCCTTGTGACCCCCCCTATCACCCCCCTTCCCAGCTACGTTACGTTCTGGGACACCCTGTATATTTGAATGAAGAAGCTTATTCCGTGTTACAGTCCTTAATATTCTGAATGGAGCTTAATAAGTTGAATTGACAGTATGATAGACATGTACACCCGAAGACTCTTGAAAGGATTTCCCTTATAAATAGTCTTAGATACTTATAAAAAATGGGCAAGAAATCCTTATACCAAATAAAGTTAACGTGATGTTACGACTGACGTGACTGAAACAATTTTTATCAGATCAACTTTTTATTACAAAAAGATGTAGGTAAGTGTTATAATTTTGCAATGTACCTACTTAAATAAATACTGTTGCATATTTTCCGTAGTAAAATTTTTAGTCTCATGTTATGCCATTCGCCGGAATCCTCGTGAAGTCTTTTCGAGGTTATACAATAACCTCGAAAAGACTTCACGAGGATTCCGGAGAGATAGACTCAATAATTGATCAAATTCAAATTTATTTATTTCTTCTCACAAAATACATATTTACTGTTAACATTTTCTACGATCTAAATAAATTGTTATTACATTTATATAAAATACTAGCTGTCCCGGCAAACGTTGTTTTGCAATACTAAAAAAAAGTTTGAAAAATAGATGTTAGTCGATTCTCAGACCTACTGAATGTGCATACAAAATTTCATAAGAATCGGTCTAGCCGTTTCGGAGGAGTACGGTAACTAACACTGACACGTGAATTTTATATATTAGATTTTTGTTATCAACATCAATGACTTACTTATATCTGAATGTGAGAAGCTGGTGTCTGAAATAGGCCATAACCTGTGTCACAGATCACCAGGTCCTTCACCCAAAATAAAACATAACATTTTAAAAGCCACTGATAAAGAGAACTTTATAAAGAAAAATGGAAAACTTAAATACAAGAAAACATGCAAAAAGGGAGTGTGTGTGTTTGTGTATGTATATGTGTGAGTGTATGAATGTATGTGCGCGTAAAATCCAGAGAACCGACTGAACCGAGATCTAACTACTTCAGTAGGTTTTCAGTTTCTACGTAGGCTTGCTTGAGTAGCCATTCAGATCAGTGTATTAGCATTGCCATCCAACGTGGCAATGCTGCCAGCGTTCTGGGCACTTTACCAGTTGAGGACGATGCGGAGGAATATTTTAACACTTAACTTATTTTATTTTGTTTGTTCTCTTTATATTTTCAGTTTTGTATTTATTATTTTACTTTTACATTTTTAAAAACTTTGCAAATATTACGTTTTTAATTAAAAAATAACACTCATAGTTGATATTTTTATTATAACTAGCTAATGTCCGCTGTTTCACCCGCGTTAATAGTTATTCTCAACTCCTTCGCTTTCAAGTGTTACTAAATCTACGTTTTATTTCTATGTATAAAATATATCTCCCTTATAATATATACAGTACTTTCTGCGTGAAAGTATAACATTCTTACATCAATAAATTCATTCTCACCAACTTTCACCTTTATAATATTCTTAAGATGGTGTTAGCACCATGTTATAATAAATAGAAATAACACATATCACAATCGTTCTCATATCATCTACTGTAAAAGAGATTTCATCAACATTATGGTCAGTTTGTGTTTAATTCTGTATCATTTTAATCCTACGAAAGGTTGGAACATAAATATAGATTGGAAATAGCTAAAACGCTTATTATTAAGGGCCTACATCAATATTATCGTCGACATGTACATATTAACCCAGCTAGTAGGTATAGAAAATGAAGAATTAGGGATATTTTTTTTGTTTACTCAAAATCTACTAAATATATTTTAATTCTGATTTACGTGTTTCTATATATAATAGTTACTTATGTTTTTAAAGTTATTTCATTAGTTAATACGCGATAATAGACCGACAAATGAGTTTTTCTGAGTTTATGCGATCCTAGATCATATAGTGAAAAAACATATACTTAAAAATTAGAGCTCTAGCCATTCAATCTAAAGAAACAATGAAAACTTCGTACGTAGAAAAATGCACGAAGCTATTTTGGTATCCTCTTAACGTCAGAATCAGAATGTCAAAATATTGCGTTGCGATTAATGTGGGGTGGATAATATTCTATGTAGTTATAAAATATTATCAGAACAATTAGTAATATGTATATGCGTGTGGTATTTAAGTTAATACAAGTGTTACCACACCATTTTCCTTCCCAGGGTGCTGTAAAGAGCAGCTAGCCAGCTAAGAGATAGAATGCAGATAACATCCTTTGTGAGAGACGGAATGCTATAAAAACGAATAACTCGAAAATAAACCTTAGGCCAATACGTCTGGTCAGTGAGGCATAGAAGATCAGAATCCCTACCAAATCAGAGCAGGCCCATGCCCAACAGTGGGATATAAATGGGCTGGAGACAGATAGAGACCTTTAAACTTCTAAGTACAACCAGTCAATCTCTCGCAATGTCACACTCTTAATCACACTACCACACTGATTTCTCACTACCAATTCCATACGGTTGTCTGGAATAAATCTCCGAGTGCGATAAGACCGCCACTTGTACATCTTAAATAGTGTTCCTGTTTGTCTGCCTTATGTAATCCTTGTGTGTACAATAAAGAGTGAAATAAATAAATAAACCAGGAACACCAAATTGTGTTGTTATAAAAACAAGGAAAAAATTGGTCAAGTGCGAGTCGGACTCGCGCACGAAGGGTTCCCTACCATTATCTATGCAACATAAGGCAACGTTATTAGTATCGAGCAAGAAACGGTAAAAAAATCATGTTTGTTGTATGGGAGCCCCCCTTAAATATTTATTTTGTTTTATTTTTAGTATTTGTTGTTATAGCGGCAATAGAAATGCATCATCTGTGAAAATTTCAACTGTCTAGCTATCACCGTTCTTGAGATACAGCCTGGTGACAGACGGACGGACGGACGGACGGACGGACGGACAGCGAAGTCTCAGTAATCTGTAATATGGTCCCGTTTTTACCCTTTGGGTACGGAACCCTAAAAATTCAGTTTTGTACTAAAAGATTAATGAACCCTTTCTTTGTGATTCCTTGACGAGCTTTTTCATAATGGCACATTGAATATGTTTTGTTCTTATAAAAAAAACGCTTCACTAAATACAAGATTCATAAATGTGGTCTGAAATTGCTTTCGTAGCGTGAAACGACAAACTAGAGGTTACAGTGACCTATGTAACAATGAGGTCGCGTTGGTCACCACGAAATTACATTCATAATTTCCGTATTTGAAGCTTTTATAGAAAAATTGCGGTATTAAATTTAGTTATGGGTCGAAAATTGTTATTTCGAAATTACTCAAAATATAGTTAGTTTTTACATCATAAAAAGCGAGTGTCAGACTAATTTAATAGGATATATAATAATAAAGAAATAAATATTCACGGACATTTCACACAACATCCTCTGGTCCCAAGCTAAGCTTATTATGCTTGTGTTATGGGTACCAGAATACGGAAAGAATACATGAATGACAATGAAATATTTTTAAAAAAAATTCAGGATTTTCAAGCGTGTTTTTTAGTTTTTGATTGTAACATTTTTCAATTCGAACCTTTTAGTTCCTGAGATTAACGCTTTCAAACAAACAAACAAACCCTTTAGGTTTATAATGTTAGTATAGATATCAATCAAATTGATTCGACATCAATATTAAATTCAAACTTATTCAAAGTACCACAAGTAGTAGGTACATTAACTACTTAAGAATTAGAGGCAAGCTGTGGCAGCCTATAATTAAGTTTACACATCAAGGTGAATTAGTAAAGTGCTAATAATTAAGGAACGCTTGTGGCATTTCTCATGATGAACGTGTACCGACTTTAACATTATACAAATATATAACATCTTGAAGTAAATAACGTAGTTAATTACAATTCACTCTGAAAATAAAATCATAACTGTCTAAAATCGGTGAATTATCACCGATTTTAGAAGCGCTGACTAATGTCAGCCAAAAATTTTAGGGAAATTTTCTCTGTCCTTACGAAAGAAAGAAAGAAAATAAGTTTATTTGTGAGATTAAATTACATATAACATTAGATTATTACATAGATTACATTAGCTGTTAACAAAAAAGGAATAAAATAAAATTTTTGAGTAATGTATCCGCCACAAAACGGTCCCATCTCAGCATATTGTTTGTTGAAAACAAGCGCCGATTTTCCGCTGGGCCGCTTAAATTGGCCTTTTTTCTTCATTTGATTAACGTGTCACTACTGGGCACGGGTCTCCTCCACTTTGGAAGGAATTGCGGTCTATTGTGCCGCCCTGACCGGGCGTGTTGGCACAGGGTTTATTTTCAAGATTTTGTCTCCCAAAGAGGATGTTATCTGGGTACAATATCCCGCTGCTAGCTTTTACAGCAGCGTGGAGCACGTTTAATGCTCATTTATTAACAAATAGCCTTCTGTTGGGGACTGCGTCCGCCAAAATTTCCTTGCCGTTACATCTCCTATCTTAATCCGGTTAAATTTCCAAAATTCTTGACTTATAACTTTCTTATAGTGTAATAGCAAATAGCATACAAAGTTACACATTCCTAGCTTCAGTGTTTCTTGCTGTACGTGCATTAATATTGAAACATTTGCTCCATATTTATAAAATCAAACGATTTCGTTGTAACTATTAAAAAATAACGAATTTTCCTGCAAACTTTCACCCAGCCTTAGGTACTTTGAACGCAAATTTTCGAAATCATAGATTGTTACTTCGGATGTTAGAAATCATCTTTACTAATTTATTTATTTATTTAAAACTTTTTGCACAAACAAAATAGTGTACAATGGCGGGATTATTGCCAATCGCATTCTCTACCAGCCAACCATGAGTGGTGCAGAAATAATATGGGGCAAGTGCTACTCTAACACTGAAAGGTGAAAGGTTGTTTTTAATTTACGCTAATAAAATTAATACTTAAACTATATTATATATATTATCTAGATACATATAGCTACTGATAATATAAACATATTTAGTATGACCCTATGTGAGCTTATATCTTTAAAACCCCGCAATGGATTTTGATGCGGTTTTTTTATAATAGATAGAGTGCTTCAAGAGGATGGTTATTTTGTACAATTCTTTTAGGTTTTGATGAAATATATCGGGAGGGGGTCTCAACAACTATAAAAGTGGGTGAAATCACGGGCATTAGCTAGTAAATCTATATAATAACATCAAATTACTTGTGAACTAATGAAACGAGCGATATTTAATGAAGACTAATGTGCAGTAATTAAGTGGGCGTTGCTCCGGAATTAATTACAACCCCTTGCAACCCGTTGAAGTGCAACCAAGATGTTTGGACTAATAGCCAAAGTATTAAGGAAGAAATTAACATTTGATTTAACCCAGCACTCCCATTCTTAATTATTTTCAAAGGATTTAATGTCCAAATTAAAGGAGTGTTCTAACACTGAAATCAAAATTGTGAAATATCTATACTTCTATACTTATAATAAATCTGTAGAGAGGTCAATTCTGTACATGAAATATATTTTCAAAATAACTATCAGGGGGTGATTAGTGATCGATACTGATGCCAAAAATGCAATTAGTAAAATTTTTGTCTGTCTGTCTGTCTGTCCGTCTGTATGTTCCTTATAGAAACAAAAAGTACTCGACGGATTTTAACGAAACTTGGTACAATTATTCTTCATACTCCTGGGCAGGTTATAGTATACTTTTCATCACGCTACAATCAATAGGAGCAGAGTAGTGAAGGGAAATGTTGGAAAAACGGGAAAAGGTGCTCCATTTTTTAAGCTTCCGTCGCGTGTGCAGCCTTAATGGTTAAAGTTACATAGAAATCATGTATGACGGAAATATTTTACATAAAATTGTCTAAAAATGTCCCGAAACAGCACATATCTATATTTTATGGTTGACTCACAATAACACGTGTAACTCCTGATAGCTTAGCAGTTCGTTCGTTACTGAGAATAATTCTTTTTAATTGTGTTTATTTATATATAATGTAAATTTGTGTGATATCCATAAATGTCATACAAATGTTTGTACTGCGTCTGGGTGTTTACTATGTATTATAAGTATGTATTTACAAAAGAAAAGTAGTTTATGTATTATATCCGTATTCTGGTACCCATAACACAAGCATAGCTTAGCTTGGGACCAGAGGACGTTGTGTGAAATGTCCATGAATAATTATTTATTTATTAATTTTTAAAAATTTTGAAATAAATCTTATTTTATCTATTATATTCAATTATTTTATATAATCGAAGTAAGAATTGAATAGTGACAAATTATCCGTGTGGTGACGGTTTAAGAATACAAGTGTTACTTCCTACCTCATTTCCTTCACAGGGTGCTGTAAAAGTCGGCTAATATTGTACACAAATAACTTCCTCCGTGAGCGAGCCCAACAGTGGGATATTTATGGGCTAGAGAGAGAGTGACAAATTAATATTGAAACAATTTGTATTGTAAGTAGCGATAGAATTATACTCTGATGCTACAAAATAGTCTAGAGCAATGACTTTCACACACATACATATATTACGTACATGTATGTGTTGTAGATCACCATTACGCTACGTGCCTTCAGCAAAAACCCATACGTTCGTTCCATGAGGCTCCCTTTGTGTGAAACACATGGAGCGCGTAAACACGCTCCGTGAGACCTGTATGCTAATTTTCTCCAGTGTGTATACTGTACTGCACGGATTGAATACATGGCCGTTTTTTTGTCAATATTTTTTATATTCAAACATCATTTTCTTTACTTTAAAATGGAATAATAGTTATGTTATTTTTGGACGGAATATAAAAATAAATATCTTTATGAATGTTACAAAAATATTTGACATTAATTAATTAACTTTTGCAATAAACTTGGCATACTTTTACTTAATAAATCAAATTTTAGTGGAAATAATCAGTTGATAAAAGCAACGGAACAGTATTCCGAGGTCTTGGATTCAAGTCCCGCTCATGGCTCATCATTTTTACCACTATATTTTGATTTATTATGTAAAAACATACTTGTTCATACTAAGTAATATTATAAAAAGGAAAGATTTGATTGCTTGTCTGTCTGTTTAAAGGGAATAGGATTCGACGAAGTTGGACCGATTTAAAAAAATATTTCACCGTCGGTATATACCATACCTACCGGTAAATACAGGCTTTATTTTTTCAGTACATTTATTCATGCTAAACTGGCTGGGCTGGATTACAAATACCTATTGTTATTTATATTTTACTTTACAATGAAATTGTTCTTTTCAATTCTTTTTATTTAGAAAAAATATAGACGTATATTTTTACCATATCTCACCAAAACTGAATCGAGGCTATATCTGTACTAATATTATAAAGCTGAAAAGTTTGCTTGTTTGTTTGTTTTAACGCTCTAATCTCAGGAACAACTAGTCCGATTTGAATAATTCAGTGTTGGATAGTACATTTATGAAAGAAGGTTTGCTTAACGAAAGGTATATACACGGCTGAGGTAAGTGGAAATGCTGGGAGAGGACGCCCGAGAAAAATATACTGATGATGATGATGATGGCTACATAACATCACATGTGCAGCTGTGAGACAAATAGGATGATTTATCAGTGAAAAATGTTGCACAAACGAGGAAACTTTTCTTAGACGGAATCTCGTACCTATAGTATTTTCATCAGCGTTGTATGTATGGTAGACCAAACATCCTCTTGAAGTGTAAGTATCCAGCTAGAGATTCAAACATCTATCGATGAAGGCTTGAGGCTGTATAACATCACGTTACAACCAATAGGAGCGAAGCATCAGTGAAAAATGTTGCAATACGGGGAAAATTTTTCTAAATTCGACGCATACGAAGCCGCGGGTAACAGCTGGTACAAAATATAACTTATGATTTCCATAATATACAATATTGAGACGTTGATACGAACCTTGTCATACTGATTCAATTTCCTGTATATCATAAATCCAGTTGAAAACTTTAGCATCGAAATATTCATATAAGATTCGCTTATATGAAATTTCGTGATTCTATATTGAAGACTACTCAAAAAGCATTAAAAAAGAAATGGAAAATAAATATTTATAGATATTTCTCTCGTCACCTGGCTCCAAACTAAGCATAATACTGCAAACATCTATGTTCAGATCACATAAATAGTTGTAACTCCGCAGGGAATAAATCCACAGCCTCGAGAAAAGCAGTCCATCACACTAATCGCTGCACTATTAACGCAAATTTTGAAGTCTACATATATACAAATATTGAGACAGGCTTTTTCTACAACTGTCCGTGTGGTGACGGATTAAGAATGCAAGTGTCACCATCCCATATCCTTCCAAGGGTGCTGTAAGAACCAGTTAAGGGATATTACACCGATAACCTCCTCTGTGAGAGGCGGAAATCTCAAAAACAGGCCCAATGCCAACACTCCTGGTTAGTATGGCAAAGTAGACCATAATCTCTCCCAAGATGAAGGAGGCCCGTCCCTAACAGTGGGACGTTATTGGGCTGAAGAGAAAGATACCATGTTAAATAGGCGTGTTTATATGGAATTTATGCACCAGATGGCGCTCTATAGTCTCTCCCTTGCTACGTGGCAACCTCAACATGACGAAGCCGAAGGAATAGTAAATATTCGTTACATGATATAATTCATTAATGTGAGATTTGCTATATTATGGTAAGGTAGGTCTAAAATTTGTTATAAAGAGGTAAATAAAATCGCCAAGACTGAATCACATTAATAAAGATTGGCAGAAAACGTTTGTTAGTGGTTTTGCGTTGACAAAATTCGTTGGAAGTATTTCCACCTTTTTAATAGTTAAAAATTCAACATTGATATTTATAAAAACGATTCGTAATGTGAAGGTGCTTTTTGTACTGAATAAGGAAATTCAAGGACATAACAAACAATTTGTTAAATCGAGGAATTCATTCATTCATTTACTGTGCAAAAAAAATTGTATAATTCATTGCAGACTTGAATAGGGTAATAGACGAAACGCGGCAAATAAATAATGTTTCTAAAGGGGTACTCAACTGAGCGGTAAATGAGCCAATTTTAAAGGTGAATGTACTCAAATATAAGGTAACATCTACTTATTACGTCTTGTATCAGATACGTTTCGGGATTTGTATAGATGTAGCACCCTTTTATTAGCCCCACTTGTATTCACAATAACCTGACTGGAATCTTCACAAGTTTATACTTTGACGAATTTTATTTATAATTTTTTACTAAGGTTTTGAACCACAGAGGATGATTGAACGGTAAGTTAATTCTTATAACTAACTAGCTATGCCCCGCGTTGTTACCTGCGGTAAAAAGGATAAAAAATCTGTTCATTTTTAGGGTTCCGTACCCAAAGGGTAAAAATGGGACCCTATTACTGAGACTTCGCTGTCCGTCCGTCCGTCCGTCCGTCCGTCTGTCACCAGGCTGTATCTCAAGAACGGTGATAGCTAGACAGTTGATTTTCACTGATGATGTATTTCTATTGCCGCTATAACAACAAATACTAAAAATAAAATAAAATAAATATTTAAGGGGGGCTCCCATACAAAAAACTGATTTTTTTACCGTTTCTTGCTCGATACTAATAACGTTGCCTTATGTTGCATAGATAATGGTACGGAACCCTTCGTGCGCGAGTCCCACTCGCACTTGACCAATTTATTCACTATACTACCGGAACATTGCATTCTTTTGGGATAAAATGTAGCCTATATGTTATTCTGATATATAAGCTACATTATTGTAAAGTTTCATTAAAATCCATTCAGTAGTTTTTGCGTGAAAGAGTAACGAACATCTAAACATACATACTCACAAACTTTCACATTTTTAATATTAGTAGGATACAGATGTGAAAGTAACTTCGTCTGCTAAAGGTCTTTCACACGAAAACTATTGAACCTATTTAAATGAAATTTGGTACAAATTTGCAACAAAGAAGAATATAATAAATTTTTTCAAGATGGCTGAATCGACCATGAACCGTGAACTTGACCATTGCAATCATGGTGAAAATAAATTAAACACGATTTTTTTTCTTAAATGTCATCATCATCCTCCTGCCCTTATCCTATTGTTTGGGGTGCGCGCAACATGTCTTTTTCTTCCATAGTCTTTTAATAGCCGTCATGTCAGTGTCAACTCCTCTTTCTTTTATGTCCTCTTTCACATAGTCCATCCATCTTTTATTAGGTATTCCTCTAGACTTTTTTCTACTTTATTGACTAGACATCGTCAGATTTTTTTTTTTAAATGTTAGTATTGTTGTTAGTATTTTTAGTATTTTTCATTGTATTGTTAGTATTTTTTATTTTACCTACTAAATACAAAACAAGGTACTACATAAATAATTAATGAAAGGTAGTTACATATATGTATATAATACAATAATATACATAACATTCACATGAATGGATTTACAAGAAAAACATTAGTCACATTCGGGAACATGGGATTGGAGGAAAAACTGAGTCGACTTGTAAGATTTATGACTCCAAGCAAAAGATAAATATGTATTTGTTGTTGATGTCCAAAATACTTGGATTTTTGTTGTACTTATAAGATATTCAGTCTTTAATTACTTGTTAAATGCTATTTTTTTATAGCGTATCTAAAGTCCATCCATATCATCATTTTTCCGTCCACTGCTGGACATAAGACTCCCCAACAGAACGCCACAACACGCGGTCCTGCGCCTCCGAGCAGATATCGTCAAATTTTTATTTATCTATCAGCAAAGTAAAAATTTTTCATCATTTTTACCCAAATGGCCTATAACTTTTATTCGAACATTTAGTATTATTATAATTTAAAATAAAGAGAAGTTTCTTCATTTTTAGGGTTCCGTACCCAAAGGGTAAAAACGGGACCCTATTACTGAGACTTCGCTGTCCGTCCGTCCGTCCGTCTGTCACCAGGCTGTATCTCAAGAACGGTGATAGCTAGAGAGTTGAAATTTTCACAGATGATGTATTTCAATTGCCGCTATAACAACAAATACTAAAAATAAAATAAAATAAATATTTAAGGGGGGCTCCCATACAACAAACATGATTTTTTTACCGTTTCTTGCTCGATACTAATAACGTTGCCTTATGTTGCATAGATAATGGTACGGAACCCTTCGTGCGCGAGTCCGACTCGCACTTGACCAATTTTTAACACTCTTTTATTACCTCGATATCTATTATTGTACATATTAAATTATGTAACGTATTCTTTAAAAGTAATTTTCACCCATTTGCAGTAGTCGGATTGATTAGAAAATTTGCGCACATATTAAGGAACGATGACAATGCAATAATTAAAAAAGTATTCAGTATTTTCATGTGTGTTCTTTAGATCTTTTACCCCATGTCTCGCATTTAATATCCCAACATGTTTTTATGTAGTACAATGTTCATAAAGAACCCTAAAAAGTTTATTCGTTATTATTGTATTGATAATACCGTTAAGTCAACAATATTTTTTTAGAAAAAAAAAACACATTTCTTTACTACCAAGTTTATAATTTGTCCAGTCACAAGTGCCATACATTTTTAGTTATTTATTTGGTACGAAAGGTAACCAATCGAGTCCCTCTAGGGAGCTTGCTTGTAGCTAAGGACAATAGAAGTGATGTGGGTTCAACTTGAGATTGACCCTTTATTGTACAAAATAAAATGTATCACAAATACATAAGTAGGTACGTGTGTTTTACTTGATATAACAATTTCAATGATCAGAATTTAGGATTTTTATGGTTCCAAAAGTAAAACATGACCCTACCTAATTACTGATACTTCGCTGTCCGTCCGTTCACTCGTCACTAGGCTGTACCTATGACGTCACCAACATGGCCGCCAGGCGCATTACCAATTTGTGTGGCTTATATAACGTCATGCCTATTACGTAGTGAGGTGCGCGTGCGTCACTCTCTGTGTATCGCAATGTTAGTGATGCTCACGATACCCATACTTGTATCGATAAAATTTGTGTTAAGTGATGTTAATTATGGGCACATCACACTTTGTTAATTTTATAATATTTCATTAATTTATATTATTATTATTTTATTGTTTTTTAATTATTATTGATTTTTAATTATTATTGTTTCTTTTTTTTTATTTTTTTTTATTGCTATGTTTATGAATCCTGTGATTGTATCTTGACAACATGCACTTAGCTCTTTTTGTGTTATTACTACTTCTTCATAAAATAATATAACCTTTTTTCTTTTTTGTTGTTTTCGTTTCACTTTATTTATCTACATCAACTAAAGATAGTTGTTGATGAGCGTCACTTGTTGCAGATTAGGACGTTGGAGAATATCAGCGTTGTGATTGCTAAATGCTGTTACAACATGTGCTGACCAACGCTCCTTTTGTCTCCCATATCCTTCGATCACTAATATTCTAGATAAACAATCAGTGACAAAAAATGTCCTTACCGAATGAGCGCCCACTCGAACATTTGGGTGCGCTTTTAATTTAGTAGCGTTCCAACGCTCCGACGGTAAACATGCCTCAGTGTTCCTTTAAAAAGTGTAAAAATCACACATCCAGGACGCTAAAGAAGGATGGAATTTCATATTTTCGGTATGTATTAATATTAACATTATTAAATTGTTATCACTGTATTGTAAATACTGATATTTTGTCTAGAAATCATCGTAAAAACATTTTTTTAATTAATTCGTAATAAATAACAGGAGTTATAAGGCATCTGAATTGTAAAGACCTTTACTTAATGTTTTTAATCATAGTATCACAACCCACTTAAATTGTTCGAGTTATGTGCGTTGACTGTATTCCATTTGTTGCAGACGCTATTGTTTTATTATTTTTTTTATTAATAAAGTATTATTGTTTTTTTTCTTGTTTCATGAGACTTTTTTACTGTCTAAATATTATAGAACATTTTATAGATTTAATTTAGAATAAGTGAATGTAATAAAATTAAAGATGTAAGATTTTTTGTTTTTAGCTTTCCTCGAGATCCGGTTAGGTGTGGAGAATGGATATCGGTTATAGCACGCCAAAGATCGGAAGAATTCTGAGATTAGCGCGTTCAAACAAATAAACAAACTCTTCAGCTTTATAATATTAGTATAGATACACCATAGATTAGAATATGCTTTATTAAGTATACCATTTTTTTAAAACAAGTTGAACAAAATTTAAATTACAGTAACAAAAATTATTCGGCAGTTCGACTCCACTCATTCCTTGTCCAAGCGACGAGCCTCGGTCGTAAAATTTTATTGCTTTTTATTACCACTTTGTAATTCTGACTTTAAAATGAGCGTGTAAGGTTGAATTTGTTTTGATATAGATTGACCAGTGGGTACCTGTCATAAAAATTTATTGCTTTTTGTAAGTAGCTTTGTGAATACAAGGTCAAAACAATTGGCGACAGTTTTTAGAGAACTTTTGCATGGGATTGTTTATCTAGAATATTAGTGATCGAAGCCCATATCGCATGCACATATCGCAGTTTTTTTATATAATTATAACAATTTATACCTACTACTTTTCTTTTTCTGTGTAATATTTTGGAGAGGCAATAAAATATTTATTTCTTTCTTTACCTACAAAACAGTGGTGGAGAGCAGAACAATTCACAGTTTGTGCATTATTAGTTGATGTTACAACAACAAATACTCATAATTCTCCCGCCTTCCCCAAATAGGGAGACCCATCATCATTATCATCATAATAACATCACATTTTTCCATGGGGGTAGGCAGAGTCGCCATAGCATATAGAGCGCCATCTGCTACGATGCAAACATAGTTCCTTGGCGTCATCCACGCTCATATATCTGGGGCTCAAGTCTGCTATTCAATTTTGTCACAATGATAGTTCGATGATACCATTAGGGCGCCAAATTGGCAACATTTGAGACAAAAAATTAACAGTAGACTACTAAACTTGATAAAATTCGCTGTTATGCAATTAACAAATGTTATAACTGATTGCATAATAGCAAATTTGGTATCAAGTTTGGTAGTCTACTGTTAATTTTTTGTGATTATAATTATTACATTAAACACTCAAAATAAAAAATAAAAAACCTGACATTTTTTTTCTCTTTTATTTTGATACAGGTGTTGCCAGATTAAACTAATTTATATATACTTACTAGCTGACCCGGGAAACGTTGTTTTGCCATACAAAAAAAAAACTTGAAAAATAGATGTTGGCCGATTCTCAGACCTACTGAATATGTATGTAAAATTTCATAAAGATCGGTCTAGCCATTTCAGAGGAGTACGGTAACTAACACTGTGACACGTGAATTTTATATATTAGATTTTATTCTATTACAACAATAATGATGGCATTGAGCTATGATTGTGACAATATTCATACCAGACTTAACCCCCTGGTCACACATGCCCGACGATGGTTGTAAGTGCTGCGCACACAGAATATTTATATGCATAAATATTTTGTAGTAATATCAACTTTTTGATGCAATAATCGTCACAGGAGACAAGAAACTATCATTAAATTGAACAACATTAGCCATAAATTCTTATCGACAAAATGAAACCTTTATAAATTGCATATACTAAATAGCTAGCCTCATTCATGTCCCTTCGAGGTTTTTAACAAAATTACTTTTATTTTGAATTCTACTTTTTGCTTCAGAGTATTAAACCAAATGGAGCAGCCAAACACGATGTTTTATATGACAAATATACTGACACGTCGGCGGGGTTTTGAAGTAACGCAGACTCTATAACGTAATTTCATTGGTCGCTACTCACGCCCCGCCCAAAATCGCGTTACGCACACTAAGAGTCGACAGCTCCGTAGACAATGAGTATGAAATAAATAAATAAATATTCACGGACAGTTCACACAACAAGCTTGTGACCAGAGGAGGTTGTTGGGTTATGGGTATCAGAATACGGTTAGTATACATATACTACTTTTCTTTTGTAAATACATACTTATAATACATAGAAAACACTCAGACGCAGTACAAACATTTGTATGATATTATAAATATCACAGATTATCCCTATCTAGAAAAGAACCTGCACCCTCGTGAATAGCAGTTCGTTACATACACACCAGTTGACCACGAGGCCCGTCAAAGTATGATAATTGTTATTGTTCCTTTTTAGCGGGGGTCGCCTCCTGTTGGTTAAATGCTTTAAGACATTTGCTTATCGTGACGAAAATGTAAAGAAGCACAACTCCAAGGAGAGAGCTTATTATTACTTTTATCTTTTTAATTTTTGTCCAACATTTGTGCCGACATTGAGTAATATTGTTTAGGAGTCGTTAAATTGTTTAATGTCTGCTCTGAGGCGAAAATAAATGAGTTAGTTGACACCCACAAACAGTTTAGGAATAACAATTAATACAGTTTTGTGGCTCCAAGTATCGATGATCTTTAGTCCTGACTTGAAATGTTATTAAGAGAAAAAAAAATGGGATAGTTTCATATGTAGTAAAGTTAGTACCAGCTTCGTAATATAATAGTCACCCCCTCTCTAGCTCAATTTCCCACTGCTATGCACGGGCCACTTCCACTTTGAGAGGAATTGTGGTCTTCTTTACCGCGCTCGCTGGCGTGTTGGAATAGGGTATATTTTCGATATTTCCGTCTCTCACAGAGGATGTTATTTGTGTACATATGCTGGCTTTTACAGCACCATTGGAATCAAAAACGAGGGTGACACTTGTTTCTTAATCCGTCACCACAAGGACAATATCCGTCGACATTCTTTAATTTATTCGGCAACAAAATTCTAACAATTTTATGCAGTCAGTACAAAATATTTCGCAATTGGCATTCTTCATATTTTTCAAAACTCTTAAGTAATTCGAAAACCGTTTCGGGGAATAGAGTGTCTGATCCTCATCCATTAGTTTTTTTCGAAATATTTGCTATATTAACGATTATTTTTCCAAAAAGGCAAATGATCTCTATTTGCTCTTGAAGTGAAGGACTTAAAATATTAAGGTGTTATTAGGGATATATTACTGCGTGGTGGAGTTGAAATTGGTCTATAATATCAACTTGGCAACTTTAAAAAGATGTATTGCAATCTGTCTTAAGTCTATCAGGAAAAGACAACACATAGATTGCGCTCAACGATGACGTCACAACATGTAAAATAATATCTTTAAGTATTCTTAAAAAATGATATATAGTGAATATTTCAATAATATTGAAATTAGTTGCTTAAAATAGTCTATATTTTCTAAAAAAAATATAAAAACAGCAGGTAAAAAATTAGGAACAATCCCAATTAAACATCGAGCATTTATTACTCGAGCAATTAACGTTAGTCAGCAAACTGTTTGACCATTTGAAATGCAAGTATAAATAAAATCTATGTTTTGTAGCTCTCAATAGTCAGAATAAACTAAAACTGATGACTTACAAATAAAGAATCACAGGCAAACAATAATTGTTACCTATACTGAAAATGGGGTCAAAATGGCTTGTAAAGGTTAAATAATAGTAATATTTTATGAGTCAGGTTTTCTTTATTCTGTAATTTTAGAGCAATTGACGGACTTCGTAGTCGAGCGGTTTATATAACGGACTGCCATTCACGAGGTCGCGGGTTCGATTCTCGAGAAAGAAAGCTCGGGAAAATCATTTGTGTGATATTTATAAAATGTCATAAAAAATATTTGTACTGCGTCTGGGTGTTTCTTATGTATTAGTATGGATTTACAAAAGAAAAGTAGTTTATATAGGATAACCGTAATCTGGTACCCATAACACAAGCATATAGATAACTAACAAAGTATAACTTAAAAGCTTAATCTAAACATTTATCTGACCTAACAAAGTGTTACAAACGACCCCCCCCCCCCCCCGAAAGTATGTAAGCACGGAAACTAGTACTTATCAAGTGCTATAAATCTGTGCAAAGCTCACAACCCGCCATAAAGAAACCATGCGAAACACTTAGAAAGATATTATCGTAGCGAACACGAATCTACAGCTATTAACGCGATAGTAGAACGAAAATATGGTCAGGAATAGAAATAAGCTTTAATGTAGCTAATGGATGTTATATGCTCAGATTTTATTGAAATAAAATCTACGCTACAGACAATAAGGCTAAGCGTCTGCTGAGACGCAGGCGACGCGGACACGTGTCTGCTCTGCTCTGCGCCCCGCTTCTGTCTCTCTCAGTATACGCTCGCGGCCTATGTCTGTCTCACCTGCCCTGCGTTGCTAAATCTGTGCTGTGCTGCGCTGCGTCCTAGCATACGCCTAGCCTAAGTGTCTGTAGCGTAACTGTTTTTTGTATTATTATTTAGAACTAGCTGTTGCCCGCGACTCCGTCCGCGTGGAATTCAGAAAGTTTTCCCCGTTTTTGCAACATTTTTCACTACTGCTTCGTTTCTGCTCGTCGTAGCGTGATGTTATATAGCCTTAAGCCTTCCTTGATAAATGCCCTATCTAACGGAAGCGCAAAAGTTTGTTTGTTTGTTTGTTTAAACACGCTAATCTCAGGAACCACTGGACCGATGTGAAAAATTCTTTATATATATTCATCATAATTCGGTATTCTTTACTTCTACTTCTGCTCTATGCTGTCTTAATGCAAATTACAAACAGCTATAGAAAAGACTATAGATACATACTGTGCATACATGTACTTTTTAAAAGAAGATAAAAGCAAAACATGAAGAAAAACAAAGTCCTCTTTAGAAAGATTTGTTATGTTGTTGTTAGTTTTCAACTCTGCAGTATTCTCGCGTGAAATGGACTTTTATTTAAATAATTACTACTAGATCAATACTGTCCTAAATAAGTATGGTTTTTTAGAATGAATACTTAGTAATCCGTCATTATTTCCTTTTTAACTGCCATTTTGTATAGTGTTGCAAATCATTTAAGAAAAATTCTTAGCAAACTTGTTTACGACATTATTTTGTAAAGTGTTTACAACGACAGTCAATAATAATTTCGTTATTTTATCGACCCATCCTATCGACTAATTGGCGCGAACGGGACGGAAGTGACAACCAAAGATGTACAACATATAGATGCGAAATATAAATATTTTAGTCTCATTCGGCCTTGGCCAAGCTCGAGCCAATATCACTGCGGCAACTCCGATTATCAATTTATCATATAACCCCCCTATGTTGCAAAAATAAAGCAATGAACCCTGCTACGTATTAAATTCAGCTGAAACTAGATATTCGAATGCAATACTATGTCAGAAAGCAGACATAGAAAAGTAATTGTGTTATATTATCTTGTTATCTGTACTAGGCCAAGACCTGTATCACAGAACTCCAGGCTCTCTCTCCTAAACTGTATTTACAACATAGATGATATTATATACAGGTATGTCAAAAAAGATTTATGTTTGAAAGAGATTGAATGTACGGCTGTATGCTAGTGTGAGATAGTGTTTGAATGTATGTTTGTGTTAGTATGGTTACAACTAAATAAAAACTTAAATTTAATAGATTGTTTTTACATGATTACATAATAGGTTTATTTTAAAGTACATACATCTATAAAGCATATTATATTTAGAGTGTGAGTATATAAAAAAGAGTGAATAACTAAACAATATGCCGTTTCCATTGTATAATGATCAATGTTTGTTGCTAATGGAGTTGCAATAGCTGTCGTCGCCTTCCGCTTCAATTATTCGACACTTGGATCAATCCCATCATCGACCATTACGTAGGTACACAAACTCAACACCAATCATGTTATGACTGGAATGTGACTGGATACGTTCGGATTTTTCAAATTTTTTAGTACTTAAAATAGAACATATTTTATAGCTACAATGCGAATGAAAACTATAATACTTTAAATTATACGTAGTAAATTGTGATATTATTTATTTATATTTCATTTTAGTTAAGTTGGGATATGTTTATGATCCTTCAGAATTGACCTCATTGTTCTAAAATTATTATAGCTTCCTTCTTTCTGTACTTAACCCATATTCAAATCAAATCAAATTCATTTTATTAGAGATTTAAAATATACATTCGGTATATAATATGTAGGTGCGACAAGCCTTTTTTTTCCTCCTAAGTTATTCTGTCATATTGAAGACGTTAAATAATACATTTCGAGTAAACTACTTAAGGAAGATTCTAGAGATATTCGTAGCAAAAGCTACGCTACAAAAATATTGCATTTTGCGAAATAAGATTAATTAAATGGCAACCACCATTTCATTAATAACTATACTAATATTATAAAGCGAAAGAGTTTGTTTGTTTGTTTGTTTGTTAGTTTAAACGCGGTAATCTCAGGATCCGCTGGTCCGATTTGAAAAAAATTTTCAGTGGTGGATAGTACATTTATCGAGGAAGGCTTTAGGCTGTATAACATCACGCTGCGACTTATAAGAGCGAAGCAGTAGTGAAAAGTGTTGCAAAAACGAGAAAAGTTTTCTAAATTCCACGCGTACGGAGTCGCGGGCAACAGCTAGTACGGTTATAAAGTGTTTTTCTGAAGTGCATGAAATTAAACTTTAACATACTATTTTAGCCTCCTCTAGTAATTGCAGGTTTGTTTTCATTGTTGACAGAATTGCTCATAAGATGAACTTTGGAGCGTTTGTCTCATATAAAAATATCAAGCATAACTTTCGCCAAGAAGGCAGTATCTTCATAATTTGTAGAACAATAACTCTTTTATTTTATGAAGCACGTACATAAAGTTATCAGGGAATATAATACAATAATTTATTCAACAAACTCATTCTATCCAATTGTTATCCAAAACAATCGTGTCTTCAGACATTTTTGTTTTATGTTAATCTTCTTACCAGTCCCTTTGGAACTTTTTCTTGTAAAACTTTTTTGTCCGAAAGCTTTCAGTTGAATACTAAATAGTAGGCGGGATTTGCGAGAATTAATATAGTCGATTAAGGTCTTAATACATTAGATAGATTTATATAAATTAATAAAGTCTTAATATCCAGTATTGACTTAAGTTTGTTGCAAATAATCTAAAGATTTTTGTTATTGTCTTTATGTCAGCGAAATTGTCCTATTATTGGTTTTAGAAATTCTATCGCGTTGTACTTTATAAGGTAAATAATTTTAGGTGTTTAACATTAAACTCAACGTAAATGTTATAGTAGTGAAATATTTGTTGTTAAATTTAAAACGAATTCACTATTTTAATTAAATAAATATAATTCACGGACATTTCACACAAAATCCTCTAGCCCCAAGCTACGACCATTACTTGTGTTAAAGGTACCATAATAACAAAGCTATAGGTAACAATATTTTTTAAATCAAAATATAATAAATTTATTTATTTTAGTTTGGTTTAATGCGCCTTATTGTCTGTGTTGTGTCGGATTAAGAATACAAGTCTTACTAACATTTTCCCTCTCAGGTTGCTGAAAAGCCAAAGGAATATTCTACATAAATAACTTCCTCTGTGAGAGATGGAAAACTCTAAAATAAACCCTGTGCCATAACATGCGGCCACCGCGGTACTGTAGGCCGTAGTCTCTCCCAGGAGGAGGCCCGCACCCAACAGCGGAACTTTAGTGGGCTGGAGAAAAAGAGAGTATTACATTTTAAGGTAACATCATAGTGGTTGAAGACCTTAATATTTTCTCGTCCTGTCCTTTAGTATTCAGTTTACAACTGACAGTGAGTTAGTGAGTTTAACTTTTGTTCATTTAAGGGTACTTCACACTGACCCAAACTGTTGTAAATATTATCATAAACTTTGTTGATTTGCTTTAGAATTTATAGAGTCTTTTCAAAATTGAAAGACCTTTAGTCGTATATTCTCAAGAAATAAATTTCTAGACTTAAACAGGTCATACATCAAGATATATTTAAATATTATACTTGCTTTTTTCTTTGCCAGCACTAAAATAATATTAAATACTTATTTTCAAGCTACATATATAATATATTTAATTTTTAACTTACGAATAGGAATAATCTGACATTTCCTCCCCAGGGTCCTCTAAAAGTCAAGCTAAGGGATATTGTACACAGATAACATCTTCTGTGAGAGACGTGCAACAAACCCTATGCCATGCCAACACGCCTGATCAGCGCGGCATAGTACCTCACCCAAAATCCCTCATACATTGGAGGAGGCCCGTGCCCAACAGTGGGACCAGAGAGGAGAGAGACAGAACAAGAAATAAACATAAGCTTCATGAAAACAAGGTAATTTAAGATTATTTGAGTTTAAGAGCATAATGAAGTTAACTTTCTGAGACAATAAAAAGATGAAATAAAAAAATATAATAACTCTTTCGTCGCTTACTTTACAAAATGAGACCTTTGTAATTCTTTAAAAGGTTTCTTTATTATATTACCTTATGTGTAAACATACGAAATTTTATTTTGAGCGGTCCTAAAGTATCTAATACTTGTATTTGTATAGAAATATGGCTTGTACAGTAATCTGTACATCATTTACTTATTATGCACATATGTAAATAAAGACGGACTTCGTGGTCTAGTGGTTAATGTAATGGACTCCCCTTCACGAGGTCGCGAGTTTGATTTCCGCACGGCACAATCATTTGTATGATATTTATAAATGTCATACAAATGTTTGTACTGCGTCTGGGTGTTTCTATGTATTATAAGTATGTATTTACAAAAGAAAAATAGTATATGTAGTATATCCATATTCTGGTACCCATAACACAAGCATATAAGATTAGCTTAGGACCAGAGGACGTTGTGTGAAATGTGCATGAATATTTGTTATTGGTTATTTTGTGCAAGCTTTATCCTTTTTATTTTACAAGAAAAAGACAAATTTTACATACTTTTTTTATATTGCTGACTGAGTTTCTGACATTATACAAATAAAATATAAATTATTGACCATTAACGACAAGAAACGCAAATGACACTAACGTCAACGTTCCAAATTTTCTACAGTATGTTCACACTTCGTCATTCAATTCGTTGGTAAAGAATATTAAGTATGCTCATTTGTTGTAGTTGGGTCAGATTTCAATACTGTTGATTAGCAATGCCGGTGACAGTTAATATATACCTCCTCTTCCTCTCTCTTCAGCTCATTTATGTTCCACTGTTGGGCACGGGCCTCCTCTATGTGGGAGGGATTATGGTCTACTTTGCCGCGCTGACCAGGCGTGTTGGCACAGGGTTTATTTTCGAGTTTTCCGTCTCTCACAGGTGTTATCAGTATGAAATATCCCTTAGCTGACTTTTATGGCACCCTTGGGAGGAGCCTGGGTGGTGTCACTTGTATTCTTAATCCGTCACCACACCAAGCCGTACCTATATAATATATACCTACCAGGCTACCACGATGAAATAGACTTGATTCGACCTACATAATTCTTTGAGTACTTAATTGTCAAGTAAAGCGCTTGACGGGCTTCGTGGTTCAGTGGCTCATGTAACGGACTGCCGCTTACGAGCTCCGGGGTTCGATTCCTACACGTTACAAACATTAGTGCGATATTTAATAAATCATTTAATAAAATAAGAATTGAACTAAGATTAAAAGTAGTATATGTATTATATTCGTATTCTGGTACCCATTACATAAGCATAATAAGCTTACCTTGGGATCAGAGGATGTTGCATGAAATGTTCATAAATATTTATTATTATTATTAAAAAAGAAGTAAACTGCTATCGTAAAGCTATATTGTAAATTTGATTTTAAACAAGGCTTAATTCGAGACCAGAGAATGTTTTGTAAAACGTCCTTTAATCTTTCATTCTCTATTTTAATTTTACGTAAAATATTTTTTTTACATTTATTTACTCAGCAATTTATCACGTAGAGTCTTTTATAAACTTGAAGGGTTGTAACTTGTATTAAATTAACCCTTCAGTGTCGGCATAATTTTCGAAGTTTTAGGATACTTTGTTAATCTGACAAGTTATTGTTTGAGCCCTTCCAAGGGTTTGTCCATCCAATGTCAAGTTAGTATCACGCGTTTGAATACAATATAACAAAGTTACATACTTGTTTTATCAAGATTTGGGCAAATATTTTTGGGGATTATCACGACAGAGGACTCCACTTTATTACTTGAAAAATTTATGAAATTTCGTTCAATATTATAGTTGGTTGGAATAGTAAGTTTTATAAGAGTGATACTTATTTAGAGAGTAAACATTAATGGTCTTATTCATAATGACTTATCGGAGGTTTAAAAGTTCGCTAAAATCGGAACGCGAAAATTGTCCAAACTTGTTATTCATAATAGTCTTTTTACGATAAAACGTTTATTATCTCTCCGATAAAATCTCCGTTTAAACCCGGAGGTTTAAACGGAGATTTTATCGGAGAGATAATAAACGTATTCATAATGTAAATAATAAACTTATAAATAAACTAAAATATACTTAAATACTTTACTTACTAAAATATACTAAGTACTACTTACTAAAATATACTTTAATACTAAAATATACTAAAATATATAAGGTAAATAAACTTATTCATAATGACTTATCGGAGATAAGTCATTATGAATAAGACCATAATAGTAAACATTTTAAAAATATATTTAAGAAAGTCTGTGTTGTGTGTAATCGACTCGATTATTAATGTCATAAAGCTGAAGGTTTGTTTGTTTGAACGTGCTACGCTCTGGAAACACTGGACTGATTTGAAAAAAAAATTGTCAGTGTTGAATAGTACATTTATTGAGAAGGGCTTTAGGCTATATATATAACATCATGCTGATATAAGTAGGAGCGAAGCATCCGTACAAAATTTTGCAAAAGTAGGGAAAATTTTCTAAATTCCATACGTACAATGTCGCGGGCAACAGAATGAATAAAAAAATTTAAAAAAGTATTAGAAATTAGTGATCCGGTCACATAATATTTATCACTAATAGCTTTTCGAGTATTGTAATCTATATTATTGTATACAGCTTATAATACCCGGAAATCTCTGTTAAAATTTTCTAAATTCCAGGTGTATTACAATATGGTAAAAAATTCATATAGTCACCTAAATATTACAAACACGTTTCAAATGCAGTTCTCAGCAAGATAGCTTGTTAATATTCATGCTAGTTTTACGCTATGCTCTCATCTGTTATGCAAGCAAATGCATCTCAATTTCCGCTACTAGTTCCAACAGATGTTTGTATATTTGTTTATTTGAAAAACAAACAGTCACAGCACAGCCTCCTCTGCAAGCTCTCGGTAAACAAATCTTTGAATCCTCACTCATATTCTGTGGAGCGAGTCCATGCGGGACTATTATACTATTCATTACTACATGGCTCTAAGAAACCAAGGAATGGAGGAGACGTTGACGAAAACCGAAAATTTTCGTATGTTTTTAAATTTTTACTTTGTTTCTATAGTTTTACATACTAGGCCCGCCACATACAGCACAGGTCTTAGAAAAATCTGGCACTGTGAAACAAGTTACTAAAGTAGGAAATATCTGCGGAGACGTTACTCTGAAGTTAGTTACAAATGTAGGATAACGCTAAACACAAACAAAAAAATAAACTTGTTACGTGAGTTCATATAAGCCACACAAATTGGTAATGCGCCTGGCGGCCATGTTGGTGACGTCATAGTGACGTATAGATGAGAACATTACATTTTGTTAGCTGTAATTTTTCTTTGCTGATGACGTCACAAGGGCGTTAATTTGACAAGGTTGGAACCTTGTCAAATTAACGCCCTTTGGCAACCTTGTCAAATTAACCACGCAAATTGATAATGCGCTGGAGCGCATTATCAATTTGCGTGGCTTATAACTATCTACACACGCACACTTTTTGGATCTAGACTATCTCAACGAACGCTGTAGCTAGCATCCAACGAGTCTATGCGTCCCTAATTGGTTATTTGATGGAACCGTTTAACAACATAAACTCGGGTTTGACAAAAAAGTATTTTACAACTATTTTGAATCCATAGCAAAAGCTTTAACTTTAGTATCGTCGAAAAGGCCTTGTGCGAAATGTCCATTAAAAAGTTGCGGTTGCAAAAACACTTCCTTTTTTTTGCAATTTCAGCAAGAAATATTTATACACACAACATCAGAGAAAAATAAAATCCCTTTTAAACATACCAAACGTAACATTTGGCATACAACATGGAACTTAAAAACTAATAAAGAACTATCATTAAGTTGAATCTAGGGACAGGAAACTAGAAGAGTTGGAACGAAAAGAACTTTCAAATCGCTGCAATTTATAAAGTTGTTTTCGGGGAAACGTGTGATCGGTGCCAACAAATAGACTTAGATTACTATTTGCTTCGTTTGAAGTCGTGCTCAAGCGCATTAATCTATCTGCTTATGTATAAAGGAAGAAGCAGTCTGATGTACCTATTACTTAAAGAAGATAGGATCTTGAAATGTTGGCAACAATAAGCACCACAAATTATTCCATGCATCCGCCTTTCTCCGACCACTGTTGGACATAGGCTTGCCTCATAGAACGCCAAAACGCGCAGTCTTGTGCCGCTTGCATCCAATAGCTCCCCATAACCTTAAGGATATCGTCACTGTACCTTGTAGGGGGCCGCCCTACGTTGCGTCGTCCGTTCCGTGGTCGCCGCTCTAAAACCTTTTTCCCCAAAGATTATCAGTCCTAAGAGCGATGTGGCCTGGACATTGCCACTTCAGCGTGCTACCCTTAGGGCTATGTCAGATATGTACGGATTTTAAATTATAGTGCTGTGAAAATTAAACGAGTCTCAGTAATAGGATCCAACAGCAAGTCATCAGTAAAAACGTTATAAAAACGTTATAAAAACGGGATCCATATCCTTATGTTGCGTTCTAAATTCCACGCATACAAAGTCGCACGCGACAGCTAGTTTTTCATAAAACTAATCAAAACTTGAACCGACCACCTCCAAAATTATTCCTAGCTGTTGGTACAACCTCCAATACAATGCTGGATCGCAATCTGTCTCGGTCATGCCTTCAATACAAGCGGCGGGCCTCAGATAGCTTACATTCCTAATACAGCAATGACTTTGGTGCATTGATAATTTACCAGCCTGTATAGGTGCTGTAACTTGGAACGACATTTACTCGAATCAGGAGACAAATTCTCTTATTGAATTTGCCTTTTTTGTGTGGTAGATTAAGAATATAAGTGTTGCCAACCTATTTTTTTCCCAGGAAACTATAAGAGCCAGCTAAGGCTAAGATATTACAAGCATTTAACATCTACTGTGAGAAACGGAAAACTGGAAACTAAATCCTATGGCAACACACCTAGTCAGCGTGTCACAGTAGACCATAATCCCTTCCAAAGTGGAGGAAGCCTTATATGTACTATAGACACTTTACCATATCGCACCAAATACATTTGTCTACTCATTTCTTTATCACACTGCCAAGGTATGGAATTCGCTCCCTGCTCAGTGTTTCCTGATTCCTACGACATGGGGGTCTTTCAAGCAAGGTGTGAAAAAGCATCTTGTAGGTCGGCAAGGTGAGGGCGGCTAGTGCATTGACAACTACTAGCCGTCCTAACATATGGATTACACCCCACTTAACATCAGGTGGATTGTAGTCATTACTACTACGTCCTACTCTAGCTATTAAAAAACCTATACCCAACAGACTTTTATGGGCTGAAGAGAGAGATAAATATGTATATTAAATATGTGGAGATTAAGAATTGCTAGAGAAAAATTCATTTCGCTGATTAGAATTCCTATGAATATAACTATAACCTATATACATTCACTTGGGACTAATTTTGATATTGAAAGCATCGAAGGCCCGTACGTGAAAGCGTTCAGTTCTTGTCGGCCTAAATGTTAATACTTCGACGCGGATACATGCACTTAGGTAATTGGAAGTGAGATTTTCGAATATGTATTAAAAAACTTTTAGACTATATTTTTGAATAGCTGTTGCGTATATAGATATAGTAAAGATTGGTTTAAATTCAAATGGCTCCATTTTTGAAGTAGATATTATTGACTTCTAGCTGATTCCAGCAGCTCCGTACGCGTGGAATTTCAGATCCCCATGTATTTTGACACAGTTTAAACCTTCCCTGGATTTTCATGAACCTTCCAAGACCAAAATCACAAAAATCGGCCCAGTCGTTTTCGAGTTTTAGTGAGACTAACGAATAGCAATTGATTTTTATACATAAAGATCAGTTACTGACTCTAAGAACTAAATGAGATGAAATGGCGACATCTAATCTAATGTAAGAAAAATATATAACCGGCTGACACTTACAGTTATGGGATTGATAATGTCCACCCAGGTTACGAGCGTATCCGATGCTCATCTTATGGATAAATGCGTAGCGGTATGTGCGGCCTAAAATATTTTAATGTGAAATAGAAAAAATGTTTGTAACGAATAAACTCAAAAACTACTAGATTAATTTTGATAACAATTCGAATTGATTCATTAGAAAGTACTTTAGCAACGAGTAATATATGCTTTATTTAAAAAAATTGATACATAAAGTTACGGGCAGAACGGGCTGCTATTGACGTATATTCTTATGGCCTTATTGATAATGATTTATCGGAGGTTTAAAAAGAGATTTTATCGGAGAGATAATAAACGTTTTATTGTAAAAAGACTACTATGAATAACAGTTTTTGACAATTTTCACGAACCGATTTTAGCGAACTTTTAAACCACCGATAAGTCATTATGAATACGACCATTAGTAAATTCGTCTCTACATGGATAGAGGTAACCAAGAAAATTATAGCTGAAGGTTTTTGTTTATTGTTCATTATTGTATACGAAATCTTTTGTATACAAATCGAATTTCCGAACGAAGGCATCAAACGACAACGTTAATTATGAAGAAATTTAATAGCAGTTATTCTATTGTTCGAATTTAAAAAAATCTTATTAGTTTTTTTTTTTTAATTGATACTTGATATTTTATATTATGAAATTAAAAGTATTTTAATAAATACGTGGTAACTTATTACAAGATATATTAACATATCTAAAAAGCCTATATATATTGCCAAATTGTGTTATTTGACACTATCAATTGGATAAAAACCCCTTTCACAAAGCAGATAAAAAAGGACACTATCAATTTTCATTTTGTAATTAAGTTTAGTTTAGTTATGCACGTAGTATTGGTACCTATACCTACAAAAGTATCTATTTATAAGTATCGTAACAACAAATCGATTCTGTATAATAATATGGCTGTACAAACAACATTTTAAGCCATTGTTTATTATTTGGAGCCTTTTCATTAAAACATCAAACGACATCGTTAATTAACAAAAAAATAAAAAATAGCAGCCACCCACTCTATTTTATTTTGGTTGTTTTTAAAAATATCGTATTTCTTTAGCTATATAACGAACATTGTTCTGATTTTAAATTCTTTTTGTAATATTTTTAGGCTTCGTTCGTAGAGAGAGAGAGAGTATGTCTCTATGTGAGCTTAATCTTTAAAGCAACTGATTTTAACACTGTTATTGCTAATAGATAGAGTGGTTCAAGAGAAAGGTTTTTTTGTATAATTTGTTAAGGTTTCACGCCTAAAAAGTCGCAGGCAGGAAGGAGCAAGTTTATTTATAATTCTTTTATTCTAATTTTTTAACCAGTTTATCGTATAGATACATAGGTTAAATAATTCGCATTTTGAAATAAATTTGCAAAGGCCAAATTCATCCGTGCGATTCAGAATATCGAATACCTTCAATTTTCTACCAATTTTGATAGAATTTCACTGGCAGTTGCTTTTAGTGTAACCAAAGGTGAACGTGACCTAAATTATAAGCAACGCGTGAAAAGTCGGTACCTACCCGTACAAATATCGGAAAAGTTTAACAGGAATTTGGTCTCGACAACTTTTTCAGCGTACGGTTAGAAAAATGATAACGTTATACTCCATAATGAGTAAGAAAATAAGTCGTATCTAATACAATTTTCATGTCATGTACAGGGAGCACAGCAAGCGGAGACTTGAACCCATGACCTCGGAATACCATTCCGTCGCTCTTCCGACTGAGCTACTACGGCCGTGCCAACGGTAACCTGTTTCTCCACTACAATGTTACAATTGAGTCTATATTGCATTTGATGTACAACGCCATCTATCGAGACTGTTTTGCACATTCTCAACCAGCCACCTAGTGTTTCGTACAGAATGCTATTGGACAGAAATAATGATGCAACTTTTATTTCTAAATTTATTTATAATTTTGCAATTGAAGCAACAAAATCTGATAGATCTAGTAATGCAGCGAACGTATTAAAACTTTTCTTTTTCACGTACTAACACACAGATAAAACATTTTATAGAATTGAGAACTTTTCTTTTTAGAAGTTGGTTAAAAATAACCCAAGTTCGCTTGAGCATAGACTAAGCTGCAGTGTGACCAGATTCAGTATTTTAATACTTTTTCAGTATATTTCAGCGATTTTTCCGAACATCAGTATATTTTCAGGTATATTGCTGGCAGTCAGTATTTTTGGGTATATTTTGGTTGAAGTTATGGCAACACCGTAGTGAGTGATCGTCTTTGCGACAATGTTTGCGGAATTCCCCGAAACGCGAACATTGGGGACTTTCCCGGATATAGTTTATACTTATACATGTTATCTATGAGCAAAGATGAGTAAGTTACAGATATGACAAGAAAGACGGCCAGTGCCGGCGTTGTAGTATTGTAATACTACATATACAATTATCAATCAATACATAGTATTAATCAGACTTGCAGAATGTATGTTCGCCTAAAACTTTACAACTGCTGGACCGATTTTAATGCGGTTTGCACTATTAGAAAGAGCGTAATTTCCAGATTGCATACATTCAAATTCGTTGTGTTTCATGAATATCAGTCTACTCGGACGAATTTGGGACGGGCCGCTAGTTTATCTATAATTTTCAAAACAACGTCTAGTTTTTAAGTTTTCAGTTGCATAAATAGGTAGTAGTTAAACTTAAAAGATACTTTATTACTAGTATCAAATCGTCTAATACGGTTCAAGTGAAATGATTGTCTCTTCTGCATTCGACTTAATCTTTGAGGACTTTCTTTCGATAATTCGGGAATTTCCCCAAAATAGGTGATGTTTTTGTCATCATTTATATAGAACGCGATTATTGTTGTTTTTATTTACTTAGTTGCATTCATCCGGATAGCATGTCTAGTTTTCAGCAAAGTTATTTAGCTAAGTGGGAACAAATTCCGGAATTTTCTTCGTGGCTTTCACGTTATAAAGATGACAAATTCACCGCATTTTGCAAAGCATGCAATGCGAAACTGCAAAGTAGATTAGCGTCTATAAAACAGCATGCACATACTGAAAAGCATAAATCGAACTTGATAAAATATAAAGGACAGTCAAAGGTAAGCATAACTCGCTTTACTTACCTAGTTCAAGGAGTTTGGATATACATATTTTAATTTAAAGTTAATCATCCTAGTTTTGTTTTTCAAAATCAGTTAGGTAACAGCTATGAAATGCGGCGCTGTTATAAAAAAAACTAAGCAACCAAGTATTTTTTAAATTTTCAGGTTGACACATTTTTCAAAAAGGCCCCACTGAAAGACGAAGTCAAGAAAGTTGAGCTGCGTTTATGCAGTTTTCTGTCGGAACACAACATCTCATTTAGAGCTATGGACCATCTTAGTGATGTTCTAGTGAAGTGTTTTACCGATTCCGATATTGCGAAAGAATTTTCCTGCAAGAGAACCAAAGCAGCTGCTATAACTTATAATGTTTTAGGACCCAATTTCGAAAAAGATATGATTGAAGACATACTTGGTACTGCATCTCCTTCAGGTAAACCAGTATATTCAATTATAATCGATGAGAGTACAGATGTTGCAACAGTCAAAGTATTGGCAATAGTAGTTAAATACTTCTCTGAAACTAAATGTACTGTACAAACCAAATTCCTTGATTTAGTTGATTTAAGTGGTGAAACCGCAGGTCATTTATTTAATTCGTTGTCATCAAAATTATCCGAATTAGGTTTAGAAATAAAAGACGTAATAGGATTCGCTGCTGATACTACGAATGTGATGTTTGGTCAACATTCTGGCATTGTTGCAAAATTTAAAGAAGTAAACCCAAAGTGCTTTTTCATAAAATGTGTTTGTCACTCTGCAGCATTAAGTGTTAGCCAGGCCTGTAAAATACTGCCTAGAAATTTAGAACAAATAGTAAAAGAAGTATATGGATATTTTTCTCAAAGCAGCAAGCGTCAAAGAGAATTTGCTGAGTTCCAAAATTTCACAGACACTGAAAATCACAGAATTTTGCGTCATTACGACATAAGGTGGCTTTCACTTCATGCCTGTATTAGTAGAATAATTGAGCAGTGGAGGGCATTGCAATTGTTCTTTCAAGACCAATACTTGAGTGATCGCAATATGTCATCAGAATTTTTATTTAATTCTTTTACCACTGATATAAACAAATTGTACTTTTACTTTTTGGACTACATTTTGCCGATTGTAAACAAATTTAACATAATTTTTCAAGGCGATTATCCGTGCATTGATAGACTGTATGATGATGCATCTAGTATGTACTTGTCGATTTTGGGTTGCTTCATGAAAGCTAATTACATCAAACGTACGGACAATGTATTTACGTTAGACCCAAAGTCTAATGTAAATTATTTGCCATTGAAAGATATGTACTTAGGTATTCAAGTAGGCCAAGAATTAATCAAACACAGGGACAATGTAAACATGAAAGAACAGATTGCTGAGTTTTTCAGAAGGTGCCAATCATTTTTAATTGAGTTGAGCACGCAATTGAAATCACGTTTGCCTTTTGAAAATCCAGTTTTTCGAGAACTGAAATTTCTTGACCCACACACTGCCGTGCATAAAGAATTTCGCAGTTTACGAAATGTGATAGAAACTTTCCCATGCGAAGTACAGCCAGAACAAATGCAGTTAATTGACGAAGAATATAGAACCCTAAAGTTTGATCGCGAAGTAAGTGATTTGTTACAATCTTCCAGCACTGGCTCACCCATCTCGTGTGAACAATTTTGGGTGGAAGTTGGGAAAATTTCTAACAGTGATGGCATGTTAAAATACAAAAATATAACTAGTTTTAGTAAATGTCTTCTATGTATACCGGTGTCGAATGCTGCATGCGAGCGCATATTTTCACAGATAAATTTAATAAAAACGGACCAAAGAAACAGGTTTATAAACAAAAATGTGTCAGCTATTTTAAAAACAAAGCAAGGTGTTAAGGATGAAGGAGGTTGTGTAAATTTTAATCCTTCGAAAAGGATGTTAAAATATAACTCTAACATTTATTGTGAGTATGAATAAATAAAACGTGTTAAGAAAATCAGTATTTTTATTGGTATATCTGTCCTATGTAAGTCGGTATATTTCAGTATTTTTTTGAGGTGCCTCGGTATTTTCGTAAAATTTAATCTGGTCACACTGCTAAGCTGAGGGGCTATGCTTCTTTTGCCAGTCCAAGCGTTAGACAGTGTCAGTGAAAGAGAAAAATAAAAATAGATATTATCTTACTCTTTGAAAAATTGTCTATGGTTTTAAATTATGTCGAAATCCGTTGTTGCAAATTGAAGTAAACAAATTCGTATTAGGACGAGGGCGTTGCCGTACGTTGTGATATTGATAACTAGCTGATTACGAATTGATAAGCCCTCCTCGCTTTTGTGAAACTGTACCTACGAATAACTAGGCCTCACACTATTACAGTGACATAGTTTGCTACTCGCACTTCGTTTTACAACTTTGTTTTGGTTTACTTTTACTGGAATTATTTTGTGTTTATATTCTGAGTTTAGCTACAACTCAATACTTATGTAGCAATTAATAATATAGTACGTCAAAAAGTTAAAATAAATGATCTTTTCATTCATGAAACTACGTTTCGTGCCTTTAAAAGGAGAATATTCAATTGTGAATAATGGTGACTCATCCGGAAACCATACAGTAATAGTGTTTGGAAAGTGTTAAATACTGTGAAAATGCTTATTAAATATACATTAACGTTTATATTATATGCTAGTGTTAAATGCCAGTCAAATAAAGATTTGTACAATGGACAAATTAACAATGAATTCTACAACTCAAGAGAAGATATTTCTCGGACGACTAGACTGCCAAGTCCGGGTGACAGTGACTATAGAACTTATGTGTACAATAACAGAAGATATGGAACAGATCCTACAAGATATAACCCATACAACCCTAATATAAACAAGCCTGGTGGGTTTCCTTACAACCCTATCAGTAATAACCCATTAGATGATCAATTAAAATTTAATATTGTGAGTATTATTATGTTTCTTCTTCTTTTAATTTATGGCTTTTGTAATATACAATTTTGCCAATGTCGCGTAACAGAATAGGACACCAAATCAAGATTAAAAAAAAAACAAAAACGAAGGCTGGTAAAATAATAAAATAATTATGACTTGTAATTTTATAGTTAACTTGATATGCTATTTTATTTTTGACAAATCAAAATCTGCAGTAACAGGTTCAAATCCCATCCTTGTGCTAATCGGTCTTTCTATTTTATTTCATAAAAACAGTGTTCTTCCTTATGGGTGCTTTAATTTTTTGTATATATATTTATTTAAAACATATTTTTTTATGTCTTAATAAAGCATAAAACATCATAAATTCACGACGAATTTATGATATTTAACCCAGCAAACTTTTATCCTTCGCAAACCTTGTACTGACAATAACAGATGCAAAAAAGAAGGTATTTACAATTCAGTAGAGCTTTTTCGGTACTAGATTTTAATTTAGTTTGTTAATAGATTCCTAATGCTATTACAAAGATTATTGTGTGTTTTAAGACTAGTAAAAAACTTACAGAATCGTGATCCAAACAACCCAGACGCTCTTTTACCTGGTGTATTAGGCGGATGGAGAGAAGACTTACAAGGAAGAGAGAGGAGAGGCTCAAGAGAATTGAAAAGAGATATATTTGTTACTACTAATTATGGACAAGTCCAAGGATTTAAGGTACACACAATATAAAAAATTTCTAAATATAGTCTAGACATTTAAAGAAACTTCTTGATTTCGATAGATGCTCAAATAAAACCACTTTACAATTTGTACATAGGCAGTCTCTACCAGCCAATTATTAGGTGATGTAGAAAATAAAACTGAATTTAGATGCATAAATTAGTTTTCAATTTTAGCCCAATGTTTCGAAGACTTTAGTTACCATGATCATGGTTGGAATGGGTTTACCTTTTTTTACCGAGATTTAATTTTGTATTGTTACACACCTGCCTCTTTTCATTTTGTTTAAAGTTAATAGGGTTGTAAGTAAAGTCTGGTTCTATTTTATAGGAAAAGATATTTTAAAGCAATTATTATTTAGTTTAATTTGTTCCACAGGTATATTTATATGACAATCCAGATCCAAATTCAGGTTACCGGCCATGGCAGAGCCCTGTAGATAGGATACAAGGAGAGGTGTCTGTATTTTTAGGCATACCTTACGCTAGACCACCTGTTCTTGAAGGTAGATTTAAGGTAAGGGTTATACTAACCTAACAATGGTAGCAATTCTACTAGCACAGCTAAACTTAACTAAAATGTGAATATTGATAGCATCAAGCAATATTAATTGAACTTCCATATACTTACTAAGAGCTTACTAAGAATAAAAAATTAATTAATATGGGTGTGTGCAAAAAAATAGCCATTAAATCAAAGATTTATTACATAGCAGATTTTATTTTAGATGTGTTACTTTAAATTTATCATGCAGCAGAATTGGCGTCATTCATTAGGCTTGCTTTGAAATATCGAGCTTCGTAGTTAACCTTCACATTGAAATATTATTTCTAGCCACCCCGCCAACATCCAGGATGGCAGCTCATGCAGGCAGTTGACTGGGGACCTGCATGTCCACAACCAGTCCGGTTCACCGGAGCAACCAAAGGCATAAGAGATATGGATGAGGACTGTCTCTATTTGAATATATTTTCACCTAATGTAAGTTTTAATAGTTATTGTGTAAAAATTTTTTCTTTAAATTTGGCTATAGGATGCATAGATAAAAAAATACGTAACGTAGCAAATAACTTATTTGATTTAGCTAGAAACGAAAAATTCGTTTTCCTATTCTTTAATGGGTGTCATCTCTTGTTATTTATAGTGGTACAGCGACAAAACAAGTAAATAAATTAAAAGTTTTTATTTGATGTCAGCTTTTCATAGTGTATTTCTTTTATTGGAACGAAGTTCCTTACGGTAGGCTTGGAGGAGATAGGGATTTTGCTGCGCGACCGAACTGAAAAAAATTTGATAGTAAAACCGTAAGAAAAAGTCCGTGGAATAAAACCGTTAAATGAGACGTGCACAGGCGCGACAGTCGTATACACAAGCGAGTAGTGTATAATACCTTTCTCTTTCTCCTTTTTTCTTTTTTTGCAAATTTTGTCGATTCTACATTAGCCGAAGGAACTTCGTTCCTACCTGGTGTTCCACGACACCACATTTAATTTTTTAGATTTTTTTATAAATCGTATCTCTTTCTCCTCTTTCACACAGTCAATCCGATCGGCGGGCCTCGTAGACTAGTGTTTCATGTAACAGACTGCCGTTCACGAGGTTGCGGGTTCAATTCCCGCACGGGACAATCATTTGTGTGATATTTATAATTGCCATACAAATTTTTATACTGCGTCTGGTTGTTTTCTATGTATTATAAGTATGTATTTGTATTGTATTTCGCTTCTATATATCTCTGCACCACCTGAAGGTTGACTGGTAGAGAATGCCTCAGGCATTAAGCCCGCCTTTATACAAATCTGTGTATATAAAGCTTAAAATAAATAAATATGTAAAATAAATATTTACAATAGAAAAGTAGTTTATGTAGTCTATACGTATTCTAGTACCCATAACACAAGCAAAATAAGCTTATCTTGGGACCAGAGCACCGAGTGTGAAATGTCCATAAAAAAAAGACATTGGTGCCGATTCTGAGAGCACAACTAAACTTCAGTAAACATTGCCGAATTGTGTTAATGACGCTATCAGTTTTAATTTTTTAGTTAAGTTATAACTAAAAAATTAAAACTGATAGCGTCATTAACACAATTCGGCAATGTTTACTGAAGTTTCTTATTATTAAAACTGTGTATTATAGACTAACGATTTTAATTAATATAAATGTGCGCAACGAAATAGCAAGTAATAGCTATATTGACAATACCAATTTTCATTTTTTAGTTAAGTTTAGTTGTGTACGTAGAATTGGTACCAATATCTTTCATTGGCATGACCTTTGTATTTAAATCTTTACGCTTTATAAGTTACAAAAACGTAGAAATCTTTATATATGTAAATCTCCTGTCACGGTGTTTGTCCGCGTTGGATTCCTAAACTACTTAACCGATTTTAAATTAAATTGACACACTATGTGCAATTTGAGCCAACTTGAAAGATAGGATAGCTTAAATTTCAATTTATAGTCGCAATATTATTTTATTGCAAATTATTTGTCTACCCTGACATTTGTATGGCAAAACAACGTTTGCCGGGTCAGCTAGTTGTGTTATAAAAAAAAAGAAAAACCCTTATTATTTTGTTTATTGTGAGTACACTTGTTGAACTCTTTAATATGTGTAAGTGAATAAGCAACAGGTAGCAGACACCCTGAATCTATTGTGTTAATCTCTGGACCTAGTATGTAGCATTTATCACTCAATTAACGGACGATTAGGCTCATTGATTTGACGGCACCGCCGAGAGTTGATTGGGTGACGTCACGACTAATTAGGCCAGTGTATAACAGCTGCCTTTCTGTCTAAATCATTTGTGTTGACAGTTATTTTTGTGTAAGAGAAATAAAGCTTGTTACAGCTATTAACGATAGCAGTGCAATGATTACAGAAAAAATATCTCTAATAATGTTATTTTGACCAGGAATTTGGATGTTCCTTTTTATTCTATACAACCATTCGTTCTATGAAGTCGTTACTGCGCCTTGAGACATGACCAAAGCGTACTTTGGTCATGCCTCAAGGCGCAGTAACGACGAGAAAAGAAACGTGCATTTACGCATAATCCCGTAGGATTATGCGTAAATGCAAGTTTCTTTACGTGGGAAATGCATTTGCGCACATCGCCTTTCCGGTTGCGGCGGCAACTTTCGGGCTTCGTGTAGGACTCCCGGGATTATTAGTGCTGGACTACCCACTTAACCTCACGGTGTTCCTCCTCGGCCTTAGCTGGGCCATTGTAGTCACTCGGGTATTAACCATGACCCGGCCAAAATGCACAATTCTTGCGGGAACTTTTTTAATATGATATTCTTTTTCTGGGCTCATAAATATAACACTATTGAGCATAGACATCTGGCACTAGCTCTACTATGCCTCGCTGAGTGGGCGGGTAGTTTTGAATTTTCCGTTTGTCAAAGATTAAAGTATACTTACTGTTCACAACTGGTTTAAAATGTTTTTTTTTGCTTGTATACAGACGGAAGCCGGTGCTACTGCCCAGAAATACCCAGTCATGGTATATATTCACGGAGGACAATTCGCATCTGGCGCTTCCAATTTGTTCCAAGCACATATGATGGCTGCCTTCTACAACGTTGTCGTCGTATCTATCAATTATAGACTTGGAGCTCTTGGTAAGTTACTTCAAAGGTAGCCGTCGTTTTTAGGGTTCCGTACCCAAAGGGTAAAAACGAGACCCTATTACTGAGACTTCGCTGTCTGTCACCAGGCTGTATCTCAAGAACGGTGATAGCTAGAGAGTTGAAATTTTCACAGATGATGTATTTCTATTGCCGCTATAACAACAAATACTAAAAATAAAATAAAATAAATATTTAAGGGAGGCTCCCATACAACAAACATGATTTTTTTACCGTTTCTTGCTCGATACTAATAACGTTGCCTTATGTTGCATAGATAATGGTACGGAACCCTTCGTGCGCGAGTCCGACTCGCACTTGACCAATTTTTTAACGACGTGAAGTGAATTTTCACGTGGTCAAAAAATGGTTTCGTATTGTTAATATCATAAAATATTCGTCGTACTGACCCCAAGTAACATCAAATAACAGGACCAGAGCAAAAAATGGGATAAGAGCAGGAAGATAATGATGATGAATATTTGTTGCTGTAGCACCAACTGAGTACACAAACTGTAATTTAAATTTTCAACTCTCTAGCTATCATTGTTCAAAATGACAGACAGACGGACAGCCAAGTCGCAGTCCCTTCTTCGTCTTGCCTTATAAAAATATAATTTTTATATTTTTTGTCAGTCGCGCTGCTGGCAACGTCAAACCTGCTGTCGCGCGGAAAGCATAGCATTTTCATACCGACTCTAAGAACAGACTAGCAAACTAAGACTATATTTAAGATTGACTCAATAATTAAAAGTGTGTGACCTTCGTTTCTAACTAATATGGCGTCGGTTCAAGGTAATAAGGTGTTCTTTGAATGTGTAAACTATATACATATCTGTATCTTGCTGAACTTATTGTATTGAGACTAATCTATACTTCTGAACTGATATAAAGCTGAAGACTTTGTTTGTTTCTTGGAAGTTTTAATCTCAGGAAAAAGATTTTTTCAATTCGATCTGGTATGGTCTGAATTGTCTTTTTTTGTTAGATATATTTATCGAGGAAGGCTTTCGGCTATATAAGATAATAAGAGCGAAGCATCAGTGAAAAATGATGCAAAGACGAGGAAAATTTTCAAAATTCCTCGCAGACATTAGCTGAAATTTTATAAACATATTGCAGGTTTCCTATCAACGGCTGACGAAAATTCACCTGGTAACTACGGTATACTAGACCAAGCTATGGCTTTACGTTGGGTCTATGAGAACATCACACCTTTCAATGGTGATAGGTCTTCTATTACGTTGTTCGGTCCTGGTGCTGGGGCGGCATCTGCTGGTCTACTGGCTGTTGCACCACAGACTAGAGACATGGTCTCTAGGATTATAGCTCAGGTATAATATAAATTAGTTTAAAAGTTTTATTATAAGCTCTTAAAATTTAATTTTAATTTCTTGTTATGTCAGGCTTTTTTATAAACAGTATTTTAGCATAATTAAACCACTTTTAATTCAGTTTGTTCTTTGGCTAGACATAAATCTAAAATGAAATTCTCGTGTTAGTTTTAGTTACTTCCTCCTATAATGCTAGACCGATTTTGATGAAATTTAATAAATAATAAATAAATAAATATTCACGGACATTTCACACAACGTCCTCTGGTCCCAAGCTGAGCTTATATGCTTGTGTTATGTATTGTATATGTGTTATGTACTACTTTTCTCAATATATACCTACTTACAATGCATAGAAACACCCAGACGCATTACAATCATTTGTATGACATTTATAAACATCACACAAATTATTGTCCCGTGCGGGAAACAAACCCTCGAAATTTAATATGTTATCTAAGCCCCTAAAGCCGGTAGTTTGGCAATCGCACCTAAACTATCTTACCAGAATATGAAACAATTGTAGAAAAAGGTACAACGGGGTTGACATGTCCTTGTCGGATAAAAACCCCTTTCACAATGCAGATAAAAAAAAAGCCCCTAAGTCATAAGGTGGACTCTCGCAGTAAGTACACAAGTGAAACGGGGATGCACAGCTAGTTGTTAATAAACTGTTTTATTTTGCAGAGTGGTTCAGCATTAGCAGATTGGGCGATAATAGAAGATAAGTTTAGAGTACAGAATACATCACTGGTGTTTGGTAGACTTCTCGGTTGTCCTATAGACTCATCATGGAAATTGGTCAATTGTCTGAGACAAGGGAGGAGTTTCTATGAGTTGGGAAATGCGGAATTTCAAGTAAGTTAATAATATCACTTGTTTTTCTCTTCCTTACTTATTATAAAACAAGGCCGTTTTTTTGTATATAAGCTTATATCTTTAAAACTACGCAAGGTATTTTCATACAGTCAGTACGGCTTTTTTATTTATTTTATTGAAGTTAGTTAAGTTAGGTGGGCATTACCTAGTGTTTAAATAAAAATATTATTATAGGTGACATTGTGACTTGTAATTGAATTTTTGTAGTTTTTTTTTACAATTTATTCAATATGTATATGTCGTATGAACATAATAGATAACCGAACTTCTAGGGATACAATCAGTTCACACATTGTAGAAACTATCATTCAGATGTTCATACCTCGATCTAGCATTCTCTAGCACTATAAAACGGGGATACAAATCCCCGGAACCAGCCTCCATAGCCTCTCCCTGCTGGCGCCTTACGCCTTCCAAAGAGAAGACTCAAGGACTTCACACACAATGTCTGAACAACCTTTTACTTCCTCACAAAGACACACTTCACTCAATCACTTTCACACGGTATCACAAATACTGCCTAGATTATAGAACACTACTGGCGTTGACGCCGACGCCAACGACGCCTATATAGACCAACTCAACACCTATATGTCGGGAATTGCGCAGCGTAACGACCATACGCCGATGGCGACGCCGACGCCTATAACGACCAGCTCAACACCGATACATCGGGGATTGAGCAGCACGCACGACCCGTACAATACTGACCGCTCTAGTCGTCAAGCTGTCGTATTTAGACTAACGAATAACGAGTTGTAGTGGGTAGGTATTGACTTGTCGAGTCTATACCCACGTTACATTAAAATCAACGATTTTATATCACCAAATTGACTACACATTTAAATTGTAACTATAGGTAATCTTTTATCTACGATTCAGTACTCAGCTCGCTACCTACGAGTGATAAAATATCTTTCAAATCCTAAGTCCTTATTGCTTGCGCCGACATATATATTTCTGTTTTTCGGAGCCGCATTCTTTTTAGGGTTCCGTGTCAAATGATAAAGCGGGACGCTATTACTGAGACGTTCGCTGTCCCTCCGTCCGTCTATCACCAAGCTGTGTTTCTGGAATGATGATAGCGAGAGAGCTGAAACTTTCACAGTTTATGCATATCAATTGATGCTAAAACAACAATTACTCATCATCATTATAATTCTCCTGTCCTTATCCCATTATTTAGAGTCGGCGCAACATGTCCAACAGTCTTTTGTAATTACTTGTTATAAATTATTATTCCAATTGTTTTTAGCCACACGTAGGCTTCATACCATGGGGTCCAGTGTTGGAGAATAATTTCACATTTCCTGGAGATGAATGGTACGATGGTTGGCGAGAGAGGGACTGGCATTTCCTGAACACAATGCCTGAAGATCTGATCAATAGAAGGCAGTTTAATCCATCGTTGAGGTATATGACTGGAGTCACTACACAGGAAGCAGCTTATGTTTTATGTAGGTATAAGTAAATAAGCTAGTGTAATAGGAAAACTAAAAATAAGCGGGTAATTTAAAAAGTTGGGATCTGGGATTATTATCAGGGCACATCCATTCATCTATCCATCCGTTCCGTTGGGCACGGGTCTCCTTCACTTTGGGAGGCATTATGGTCTACTGTTCCGCACTGACCAGGCGTGTTGGCACAGGGTTTATATTCGAGTTTTCCGTCTCTCACAGAAGATGTTAGTGTGCAATATCCCTTAGCTGACTTTTACAGCACCCTTGGAAGGAGATGGGGTGGTGACACTTGTATTATTAATCCGTCATCACACGCAGAATATCATATCAGTTACTTAAATAGAAATTCTGACAAAATTGGTCACCAAAAAAAAAAAAAACTTATTATATTGTTTACAGATACTAATGAATCGTTAGCACCGAACTATGAAATATCAGAATCTTGGTTTAATCAAAAAGTACAAGAGTTAGTACTGAGATACAACTACACGTTGAATCCTAGAGGTGTATATGAAGCTATACGCTATATGTATACTTATCATCCGGAACCACATAATGTTAGCGCCATTAGGGACCAGTATATACATGTAAGTACTTTTTTTTCCTACTACCCACAAAAATACGAATATATTTGTGACGAGCCGAGTCTAGTGGTTCATGTAACGCACTGCCGTTTACGAGGTCACATAGTTCACTTGTATCTTATATGATACATGTTGACAACATGTATCTTATATCTCAACATGTATCATATAGGATACATTCATATCGATTTGTATCCTATAGGATACATATTGATTTGTATCTTATAGGATACATATTGATTAGTGTCTTATAGGATACATATCGATTAAAATTTTTTTTTTTTATATGTATTGTATGATTTGTATCTTAAAGGATGCATATTGATTTGTATCTTATAGGATACATATTGATTAGTGTATTATAGGATACATATCGATTTAATTTTTTTTTTTTTTTAATGTATTGTATGATTTGTATCTTAAAGGATGCATATTGATTTGTATCTTATAGGATACATATTGATTAGTGTATTATAGGATACATATCGATTAAATTTTTTTTTTTTTAATGTATTGTATGATTTGTATCTTAAAGGATGCATATTGATTTGTATCTTATAGGATACATATTGATTTGTATCTTATAGGATACATGTCTTTATTTGTTTTCACCTAATTCTAAAGCTTACATATTTATAATGTCCACTACTATGCCAAATTATTATTATGCTAAAAGTAGCAATTTTTTTTTCTATCCACAGATGCTATCAGATTTCTTATACCGAGCTCCCACAGACAAATTAGTAAAACTTCTTCTAGAACAAAACGTGCCAGTATATATGTATGTGTTAAACACAACAGTGGAAGCGTTCCGTTATCCAGAATGGAGGTTATATGCACATGATACGGAACATTTCTTTCTTTCCGGAGCACCATTCATGGATCAAGAGTTCTTTCCTGTGAAACAAAGAATAGAACAACAGTCTTGGACGAACAACGATAGAAATATGAGCCATTTCTTTATGAAAACTTATTCGGATTTCGCTAGATTTGGGTAAGTTTTTCACATAATTACATAGTTTTACACGTCAATACAAAAGATCGCATGCCATTATATCATCATAATGGTATCAATTCTACGTGTACGACTAAACTAAATTAAAAAATGAAAACAACTATGGCATATTGATTGGCTATTTCGCTATGCACGATTTTTATTAATAAAAATCGAGCATAACGAAATAATTATATGTATACTAAAGATTTTTATTAATACAAATCGTTAGTCAATATAAATAAATAATAAATAAATATTCACGGACATTTCACACAACGTCCTCTGGTCCCAAGCTAAGCTTATATGCTTGTGTTATGGGTACCAGAATACGGATATAATACATAAACTACTTTTCTTTTGTAAATACATACTTATAATACTTAATAAACACCCAGACGCAGTACAAACATTTGTATGACAATTAAAAACATCACACAAATGATTGTCCTGACCGGGAATCGAACCATGCATTTATAATTATTTATTTATTTTATTTCTGCAAGAATCTAAATACCATAAACTAAAATAAGATTAATAATCCTTATTTACTGATGCATCTGTCCATTGTTTATGGTAATTATGATAAAATAGCGATTGTCAATCAAATGTCAATAAAATAAAATAAACATTATTTTACATTATTAAAATCTAAAATACGCTGTTATCTACTTCTCTGTCATAACATTTAGGATATATTATGTTGTCGATTCAAAATCCTTATTTTAATACGCTGTTTAATTTGAGGAAGGCGTTTACCCTTGGTATCAACAGGATGAAATAAATTGCGGGGCGAAGAGGGGATTACGCATGCGCAGTAACGCCGATAATGTCAGGTTATTTTCATTACGCTATTTTCGTTACGGAATTTCTGGATTCGGTCTCCACGCTCAAGGCCCGCGATAGAAGCTATGCAATAGCTTAAAAGTTCTATTAAGAGGATACCAAAATAGCTTCGTGCATTTTTCTACGTACGAAGTTTTCATTGTTTCTTTAGATTGAATGGCTAGAGCTCTAATTTTTAAGTATATGTTTTTTCAATATATGATCTAGGATCGCATAAACTCAGAAACGCGATTGAAAAAAGTTTTCTCGATAAAAAATCTTAGCGAAACAACCTCTCAAATTTTTTATTTTTTTCGTTTGTCGGTCTATTATCGCGTATTAACTAATGAAATAACTTTAAAAACATAAGTAACTACTATATATAGAAACACGTAAATCAGAATTAAAATATATTTAGTAGATTTTGAGTAAATAGGAAAAGTATCCCTAATTCTTCATTTTCTGTGCCTAGTGGCTGTGTTAATATGTACGTGTCGGCGATGATATTGAATAATATTGATGTAGGCCCTTAACATCGCTGAATTGTGTTATTTCAATACCAATTAAAAGAAATTTACCTTTTATTCATTTTAATTTATCTATTTCAGAAATCCAACCCGTTCCAGAGTGCTCGGTGTACATTTCGAAGTGGCACAAGCTGGTCAATTGCGTTACTTGAATTTGAACACAACATTTAATTCATCAGTACAATTGAATTATAGACAAACAGAACTGGCGTTTTGGACTGTATACTTACCTACTGTTATTGGTAGATTTGTGCCTACATACCCTCCTATCACTGAAGTAAGTTTTATTAAAATAATATTGAACACTGACTACCTTCGACTTGTACGCGTTAAATTTGGTCAATTTGTCATGCAACGGACTACCATTTAAAAAATCGCGGGTTATATTCCCTCGGAGGGCAATTATTTATGTAATATTTGTCAAACAAATGTTCTGGTACCCATAACACAGCGACAATCTCAATCTTGTAAATTCTACCTTTAGGCCAGAAGACGTTTAATAAGATATCTGTGAACATATAATAAATATGTATTACGCTAAGTTTATAGATATAGGTCGGAAGGTTCTTGAGTGGCGACCACGCACCAGACCCCAACAAGGTGGAGTGACGATATCGTCAAATATGCCGCGGGCTGCTGGATGCTGGATGCGTTCGACGTGACATTGAGATGACGTCCTATGTGGGAGACATATGTCCAACAGTGGATGGAGAAAAATGGATAGATGAATGGACGCTCAGTTTAGTACGAGAGAACATTGCATAAAATTACTGTGGTTATTTATCTATTTTCCGTACATTTTAGTACTGGTGGGAGCCTAAACAACCCTTACAGATAGCATTCTGGTCTGTGTCAGTCGCCTGCTTAGTTCTTATAGTTTTATTGGTCGTTTGCTGTATGCTGTGGAGGAATGCGAAACGGTATGTAATAAAAATATATTCATAATAAAAAAAAAATAACAAACAAATTAGACAGACAGACAACTTAAATAATTTTATATAGGTTTTTTTAGTAAATAATAGTCCCATACATTAAATGTTTTTAGTGTAACTTGATGATATTATTATGACGATAATATGTGTAACATATTATTATGGTGATTTTGATATCATAATATCGGTACGAAACACTAGGTGTGCGAGTCCAACTCGTGCTTGGCCGGTTTTTATGGTTTCGTACACAATAGAGTAGTACCGGTAGCAATAAGTAAGTTAATGTTGGTTACATAAAAAAGGGGTGTGGCGTTTTGTATGTTTGCTATAAGCCACGCCCCCTTTTTATGTTCACCCACAATTTGTAGACAAATAACTCCTTCTTTTTATGTATTATTTCTGAACTTGTTTAGTCTGTTTAAATAACATTTTATGTATTTATTTAATACTAATATGTTTGTGTAGTGAAATGTAATGTATTAATCATTTGTAATCATTTTAACAGGGCTAGACCTCCAAAATGGAAAATGATACCGGCCATGTAGGTGAAACTAACATACATAATAATGCTTTTAGATGCTTTGTGTGCTTTATAATAACCAAGCTGGTGCCCGCGACTTAATATGATTGGAATTTGGAGTCACGCTTTTTTGCATTTAAAAATAATCCTATCTCAGGCTTTTTTCAGTGGTTTTGGCGTGTTATTCTCGGTGTACTGACGACGCTGAGCCCTTGTCGTCCCCAGGATGCTGTAAAAGCCAACTAAGGGATATTACACAGATAAAATTCTCTGCGAGGAATGAAAACCTCGAAAATGAATCCTGTATCAAGACGTCTGGTCAGCGCGGCAAAGTGGAGAAGGTCTGGAGAGAGAGATATTAAACACAACTTAATATTTTCAATTTGTTATTCAACTAATGACAGATTTATTGATATTAGTGGGTGATGGGTTACAAAATGTTTGTACTAGATGCTTTCTATATGTGTATTATATTTATCTATATTATAATTCGAATGTAAAGGTGGCTTTCGACAGTGCTGCGAACCGGTCGCGCGACCTGCTCTAAGTTTTGTTTCGAAAACGCCGTCTGATTCATATATTTGTCCGAAGTTGTTACTGCTTGGTGGAAGTTGGCATGGTTAAACGCAAAAGTGACCGCAGAATTGGCACCGCTCATGGTCAACACGGTCGCGTCGCACGACTAACTTGACATTGCGAGAGCGCGGTGTGACTGTCATAAATGTATTCTTGTCTTCTTTTGGCAATGTGAAAATTGACACAAATTTGTTGAGTCGCGCGACGCGATTGCGGGCCATCGAATGTCACATTTAATATTGTATTTATTTCATTGCTGTTTGATACCTACTACATACATAATTTCCGCTTAGTTTTGGTCAAAATTATGTCCGTTAATGTTTATTTATTTAAATTAAATTGTACCAAAAATAAGTATATTTTTAATTCCGATAAATATTCTTAATTTGATAGTTATATTTGTTAACAGAGAAACAGATCGTTATTACGATGGCGATGTATTTATGGTACCTGATATTGAAGAGACGGGCATAGAGAATACGAATCGTTCCAGAGACAATATCTACGAGTATAGAGACGTGCCCATAAAGAAACCACATACACCACAGCCTATTAGTAGAAGTGTAAGTTGTTTATGGTTTATTTTTACTTATTATAAAATAAAGTCGTTATTTTTGTACGTATGTCCTATTTGAGTTTATATCTTCAAAACTACGCAATGGATTTTGATGCGGTTTCTTTTAATAAATATAGTAGTTCAAGAGGATGGTTTCTATGTGTAATTTGATAAGATTTGTTTCTAAAATTCCCACGTACGAAGTTGCGGGTGACAGCTACTTATGTTTAAAGGTTAGAAGCCGGGCTAACATCGACATTCATACTCTGAATATTAAACCAACAAGAGTTCTTATGCTAGAAATATTATATTACCGGCTAACACTCGCTGTTTTGGGATAGAAGATGTCGACCCAGGTTTCGAGCATATCCGATGCTCGAAACCTGGGTCGATCCCAAAACAGTGAGTGTTAGCCGGTAATATAATATTTCTAATATGACTCAAACTCGCGAAAATTTCAATACGAAAATAGTTCTTATGCTGTTGTAGGGACAGTATGTATGGTTGCATTGTGTGCAAGAAGACGCGTGTCAGCAGATCTACGAATGTATAAAGACGGTCATTCATTGTATGCAAGACGATGTGTGTCAGCAGATTTAGGAATGTATAGAGGCGATTGTTCTCGCCACCTATATAACTTATTATTATAATCAAATATATTGAGTCGCAAATAAACGCCATGCAAGTCCGGACGTATTTCATTTTATCCTCTAACCGACGACACATATATACCTAAACTGTTTTATTTATCAGATATACTGTCATGTTTGTGGGGTGACAAACAACAACGCACACAAACCGCAAAACTCGTACAATACGCAAAGCCCTCCTGTTTTTTTTAGCGATGGTACAGATTTCGCCTGTTAGCTTTTAACGTGATGATATATAGTCTATGTGTCATTCTGATTTATAAGCTACTAGCTGTTGCCGGCGACTTCGTACGCGTGAAATTTAGAAATAAAACCTACAGAAGCTTACTATACCGCTCAATAGATGGCGTTGTTCAGTATTTTTAAATCGCACTATGGTTTGGTTCCACACATTAACACTTATGTTCGTCAAAATGTTTGGTTTTTAATTCGCTTTTCGCATTTATAAATTATTAGGATTAGGATGGATATGGATATAGCTGTAAAGTTACGTTGTCAAGTCTACTATTTTGGAACAATTGTCATACCGACACGATGCAACTGCAATACCGTTGCAACTTCATAACGGTCGTTCAAGGGTAATGGAATTGTCGGTCTCTTTTATCTATGCAATGAATTTTCGGTCTCTTTTATCTATGAATTGTGTTAGAATGGCATGTATGTTTTGCCGTTTTTAAAAAATGCGTTAGTCGAAGTGATTTTCGGAAAACTACTAATTAGCGATGGGTTATAACAGCAGAAAAGTGATATCTGTTATTCCTGTTACTGTTATACGAAGAAAACAGGTGTCAATACCTGTTATTAAATAACAGGCTGTTATATTTAGATAGAAGCAGCTTCCGGCTGCGTCTTCGAATTTCGACCACAAGTTTCCAAGTCGAATGAATAAAATGAAATGGAACCTAGAAAATCAAAACTAAAAAGAGCTGAAATTAATCCTACATTTTCATTTTATCTCAATAAATAAAAACAGGTTTTTCTATTTATTAATTTAATAATAACATACATACAACCTTTAAATTAGTCACTGATGACTTATAAGACAATTTTACAAATGTTGCAGGTTGCATAACTCTCACCTATGTCCACAAAATAGTCCCAAGTAGCACTTACTTTTTTACTCGACATGTTGCCGATATAACTAAACAAAACTTGTACCTATATTTTATAATTGTATGTATATTATTAAATCATTTCATTACATTTATACTTTATTAGAACTAAACCTTTTATTAAGTTCACAAACTCAAAACTTTTTTTATTTATTTTTTACTGAAATTACAGCAAACAACTGTATTTTTGTTTAGTTTTTATAGGGAGAAATTAAAAAAAAATTGTAATAATTCAAGTATCAATTAAAATTCGCCTTTATCATCCATTGTTAAAGTTACATTTGCTTGTAATATAAAATTTGATTAACAGAAACAAATAGTTTAAAAAACTAAAAAACACGCTTTATTTAATCGAATTATTGCATTGTCATCGGTCTTTGACAGGTGTGCAAAATTTGAATAGAATGTGACCATTTAAAGTGGGTCAAAATAGCGTTCATAGGAGTCGGTTACAAACATACAAACAAACAAACATACAAACAAACATACAAGTGAAGCTAATATAAAGCGTGTAAAAACGTTCTAAATCGCGCATTTTTCGTCTAGAAATTAAAGTTTAAAATATTGAATTGTTATAATTTTATATAAATCTAGCTGACCCGGCAAATGTTGTTTTGCCATACTAAAAAAAAAGGTTTGAAAAATAGATGTTGGCCGATTCTCAGATATGCATGTCAAATTTCATAAAAATTGGTAAAGCCGTTTCGGAGGAGTACGGTAACTAACACTGTGACACGTGAATTTTATATATTAGATTTATTAATTGATCCTTTTTTTATTATCAATTTTCTGTTCGAATTACAAGAAAATTCCGTTCTGGCAACTCATGTTAATCTACTCTATATATATACTCTATATAACTTGCATCTCGTTTTAGCACGTGCCAATGCAATAAGCGTGAACGAGACAGAGTAAATAACAGATAAAACGACCAAGTTTGAAAGTTACTTATAAAGAAGGATTTGTTCTTGATAAGCGACCAACTATATTTCTTGCATTGGCGGGCTGTTCCTGATAACACATTACACGACCAAAGATGGATGTATCATATGTAGAATGATTTCTTCTTGAAAAACTACCAACTATATTTTTCGGATAATAATGAACTGTGAAAAAAGAACAGCTGTTCTTTTTTCACAGTTCATGCAGAGCTGTTCTCAGTTGTTTTTTTAATAATTTGTATGGACGGTTGAATGGTATTGCCTGTTATTTTTGATCACAGTGATTTCTTAATTGCAGCAACAGCTAGTATCTGGTATCTTTAATTCACAGTGAAATCTACCTGTTACGATAAATACGCCTCACTCCTACTACTAATAAATTTAAACATTTAATCATGCTAGACTTCGTTTAGATATATTTGTACATACTATTTATTAGTATAAAAAGCAATGTGAAGTTTAGGAGATTAGTAAATTGCAATAAATTACAAAGAACAATTTCTAATATTTCTATCTATCTATTTTTTATTTATGGCAATCTGTCGACACAGGACAATTTCAAAATATTACTGTCAAATTCAAAATAGCAGACTACCAAAACATTTCAGTCATTGAATTGCAATCGTGAAGCAATTGTGTACGAGACTAGCAATTTATGTCACTTTGACAATTGTAAGTCAATGATGAAGTCGTAATGGCACCGCTATGACAAGACATTAATAGTAGACTACCAAAAACTTTACAATTGCAGTTGCACCATAATGGTACCATTGTGATACAATTGTGACACCATTGAAATACCCGACTCGGGCCCTGTAGTTGTTGCGTGAAAGGGCAACAAACATACATCTATCCATTTAAACATTCTTACTAAACTTTCATGTACTTATATAACTTTAGAAGAAAGTAATCTAATATTTTAATTAACAGATAAGTCAAGTTCAAACCCTGACACGTCCTGCATCAGAAGCCTCCACGGGTTCAGCATTATCACTCAAGGAGAGTACAGTCTCCAGCGCACCAGAACCTTTACCAAGAGCCAGGTCCAGGACTCAAATAGTGCATGGAGTACCACAAACTACTGTTTAAACCATAGACTAAAGGTATTGGGCTTACCTATGACATTCTTATTTTACAGAGCTACTATTCACGGCAAGCCTGCAGGATGGATTGCCACAGTACTTTATATAAAAGATTATTTATTTTGCTGAAAATATGCATATAGGTATGTACAATTTACATATTGACTATGGCAGCATTATTGTATATGAAAGGCTGATATAAATCAATGATAGATACATTATAGTAGGATCAAACTAGCTTGATCCACTAAAGTTACATATCAGACATTATAAATTTTCTATTTCGACCCACGTAACAGTATTCTAGTGTAATATTTAATTATATTTGGGACTGAATTAAAGAACACACTCCTATCGCTACTATCCATTAGTCTTTAGCTTTTTTGCGTATGTTATAGAAGAAAATTATGACAAAAATAAATCATTTCTGTAATGTACCTATTTAATAAAACTCTATTATGTTATTAAGCTAACATTTAGTATACCAATAGTTAAGGATTATTACGCACTGACTGAACAGGTAGATATATAAGTATTAGTAAATGAAATAAACTGCCATTTATATGCTATAGAATAATTTGTTAAATGTTTTTTTTTGTTCACCTTTTACGCCTGATCGCATATTGATTGATTTTAATGCGATTGTTAATTGTATTTGTTACATGATTGGGTGATACGCATACCTAACAGTGTATCAACTTATCGTTAAACACATGTAATAGATACTTGGTATGTTGACTAATCAACATGCGAACAAGTTTATAAAAACTTCACGAAGAAGTTGGAACACATTTTAATTTCTTATAATAGAATCATTCCATTATCAGTGTAAACTGACTTTTATTTCCAAATCTTATTATTTTAGCTTCATAAGAAGTATATAAGTTATGATTTAAATTTCAAATAATTTATATTAATTTCACAAGTATCAAGAAATTTTATCGTTGTATACATTCGAAGAAATCAATTTAGTTAAATATAAATTTTTAATTACCTAAAAGGTAAGTACCTACACAAATTATTTATACGGAATTATAGTTATGTATTGTATTTTATTGGATAATTTATATGATGTATTTTATACAATACATTCCACTTTTTTATTTATTATTTTGTATTTTAACTAGAGTTAGTTTAACGCTGCAATTTATTTTATTAGTATTATTGTTTTTATATCGACATCAGACATCTAGTTCTTTAGTTAATTTATACTGTCTCCCCTTTTGGGAAAAGTCATGCCTTATATGGATGCATTTTAACAGCTACCTATAGATTGTGAAACGAGATTAGAAAATGGCTTTTTTTTTAATTTGTCGTTTTCTGAAAATTTATATTTGAAATAAAAATGCGTAAACAAAAAACTCAGTTTTTTCTATAACATACCATAATATACCTATTATATTGATGCGACTGAGTAATTAGATAAGTTGCACCATACCAATATGTTATAAGTATTAGGAAAACTTAGAATTAAGTTATTTACAAGTAAGAGTGTATGTTTGTGATAGTTTTGTCCGTCCATGAATAGTGCAATGTGTCTTAAATGAGCCTTTATAAATATTTTGATACAATTTTATGTTTTAATTAGGATCATTTTTTGTCTGATCACGCTATGTATAAAAGTTTAAATAAAATAAATATTTCTATTAATAATTTTATCATGCTTTTTATTTTATTTTAATTACAAAATAAATATTTGTTTCCTCAATACGAGATCCCTGGTTTTAGATGCACATGGAAAGTTTATCCCAGGGATTTCCAGAAACTGGGTTTATTTAGAATAGTCATCAGGGTTTCCCCAAAATTATTCATTTTGTAATCGGAGGCTATCTAAGATATAAACATACAATCACTTCATATGCGGTTCCGAAAAATTAAAAGTTATTTTGACATGTTCCGTCATCAAATAGAAAATTCTAGGAAGATACTCTCTTCTCTCTCATGAGCGTGGCAAAAATTTTGTATGTTGGATGCAGTTGCAAGAAACACACGTTCCGTGACAGTGCGTTTAATGGTAAAGGCAAAAAAAATTCTTGGATATCTTGTCAAATTTGAAGAGACTGATTGTTTTCACCATTTCACGTCACCCCTATCCACCGCTTACCTCAATCGTAAAAAGCGTATAAAAGATATCAGCCTTAGTTTTCATATCGACGCTGATTTTTGCTATTTTTTTCTTCGGAAAATTCATTCGTGTTAGGTATATCACAAACGCAGACGTCAGGCCGTGTACCAGCGCTATAAATTCCAGGAGGATGGCATGAACTTCCACCACATATGAGTCTTGCTTCCCTACTGGCACATGTCACTACCCTTCCTGGACGTATAGTTAAGTCTACTACGTAATTAGCTCTGAGTAAGCCTGCAGGATATCTCTGGTCAGTGTTATGTTCATCCTGTAAGAAAACATAAAACTAATTCTCTAATTAATTTTTACAGCCCTGTAGTGCCCACGTTAGTTAGCAGTAGATGCGAATTTGCGGGTTTGATTGCCGCATAGGAATCTAAACATCACAAATTATATAGGACTAGCTGTTGCCCGCGACTCCATCCGCGTGGAATTTGGAAAAAAATTTTTTCGCAATAAAAGGTAGCCTATGTCCTTTCTCAGGGTCTATAGATTCTGTGCCAAATTTCATCAAAATCGGTTGAGAGTTTTAAGTGGGAAAGCGTATAAGACAGACAGAGTTACTTTCGCATTTATAATATTTGTAGGGATTAAACTGTACAACAACTTTCCGTGTTGTGACGGATTAAGAATACAAATGTCACCATTTCCTTCCCAGGGTGCGGTAAAAGCCAGCTAAGGAATATTGTACACAGATAATACTTATCCTCTGTGAGAGACGGAAAACTCGAACCGAAACCCTATGCCGGCACGCCTGGTCAGCGTAGACCATAAACCCTCCTTAAGTGGAGGAGGCCCGTGCCCAGTAGTGGGACGCTCATGGGTTAGAAAGAGAGAAACTACAAATAAATTTACCTTATCTATCTCAGGCACGGCCACCTCGCACCAAGCATGGGCACTGGTCGAACGATATAACGCACAAGGAAGACCGATACGATCTGCCAGCACCTTGTACAATATCGCTCTTTCTAAGGCACCACCGCATTTCACCCAACCTATACCAATTATTGGTGATCTTAGATCCATCTGGAACATAATTTTATAAATTTGTGTTAGTACTTAATTATATCATAGAAAACAAACCATATACCCGTAAATCTATACACGTAAAACAAAACTTAAGATAAGTTAGGTACATACATAGAAACACATTGTTAATTTAACTATATTAGGTTGTTTTAATAACCTTTACTCATGGATCAAAAATATAACGGCCTATATAAAAAGCCATTGCCAACAATATGTTATAATAACAAGAAGAGACAGTGCTGAATTAAGACACAGGACCGAAGTTAATTCGGTAAGAGGGCCTTTCAAGGGGCGTACCCAGGGAGGGGGGCCCCTTAGAAGTTCAATTCATATTCTACTGATCGCGGAAGAATTTGGGGGTAATCCGGCTCTCTTTGACTCTATTTGATTGCTATGCTTATCAAAAGAAAAATAGCGAGGAAATATTAATTTATTACCATTAAGTCTGCCAAGTGTAAGTCCACACTAGGCATAGAGCAGTCCCGTTCTTGTGTTAGTCCACTCATTTGTTCCGATACGAACTCTGCCAACAGCTGGGCTCTTTGTTTTAAACATGTTGACACTTCATCACATTTATCTCGATATCTGGTTATCAATCGTATTTAAAACGTTTAAATTCATCTAAAGAGCCATATCAACCACCGATTCACCGTTTTAAACATATTTTTAAACACTAACCCCCTTATTACAAAACGCGGCTCAACGTTAAACCCAGGTTTAACAAAATTTATTTACGAGGAATTGGATAGTTAGACCCGCTCTGACACTAGTTTGGCGCCGGTTTAAGACTAAGGTCGTTGTTAGATCTAGGATTTGAGAAAAATCTGCTTGAAATGCGCAATTGAAGTGTTTAAAAACCAGGCTTAAACTTAGTCCACGTTTTGTAATAAGGCGGTTAAGGTCTTATTCATAATGACTTATCGGAGGTTTAAAAGTTCGCTAAAATCTGTTCGCGCAAATTATCAAAATTTGTTAGTCATAATAGTCTTTTTACGATAAAACGTATTTTATCTCCGAAATCTCCGTTTTTGAACCTCCGTTGTCATTATGAATAAGACCATTAGTCTACTACTACGTTAGGATTGATGAAAATTCAACAGGTAATTTAAGAAAATATTATGTAGGATTTTGATTTTTTTTAACGTTCTTTTTAAAATTTTATAAGTATTAAGTTTTTTAATGGTTTTTACATTACCTTACATCATAATGAGCGTCTTCTATTTCAATATATTGCAAAGATTTTGATCTGAAAAGAAACCATACACTTAGGTACCTGTTTTTTTAAGACATTCATAAATCTAATCTACCTATACTACCTATCTCGAGTTGGTTTAAATTGACGAGAGTTACGTTTACGATAATTAGGTAAATTATACTAACGGATCTCCAAACCACATCTTGAGTTTGAGAAGATAGGTCCTCAAGTTAATATCATCAGGCAAATTAGATACACTTTGCAATGACATTCTTATCTTAGATTCAGATTGATCTGTCGAATTAATAGATAAATAATAATATTAAGTCCAATTCTCACGATTACAATACATTCCAGTGTTCAGGCACAGGTCTTTTATATTTCGAAAGGAAGACAGGATGTGCATAGGGTTAAATATCAAGTTTTTTACTTGGCTTTCACTCCTGAAGGGAACAGTTCCAAGGTATAATTCAGTGATAAATATTCTTGATCCATCATAAAAATGAACTTATGGATTAAGACGGGTAGGTAGGTAGGTGTAACAGAGGACAACTTGCAGTTCAGTCCTACCCGTGACCATTATCGCTGAAAAGTCTCCGAAACGTCGGAATAAATTTTAAACAAAATATCTAAATCTATCTACTAGTAAAAAAACTTGAAAATAAACCCTATTGCAACACGTTTGGTCAGCGTAGCATTAAGACCATAATCTCTGCTAAAGTGGAGGAGGCCCGTGTCCAACAGTGGGAAGTGAAGTAGAGTGGATAGAGAGAGTGAGACACAGTGTGTATTAGAAAACTCACTCACAATTGCTCACGTCATCTGTGGAGGCATCACTCCAAGGTTGGTGAAATATACAAATATAAACAGGGTTTCCTTGTAATGCCGGATTAGATACCACTTCTTGTAACGTAGTAAAACGTTTTCCATACCGCTTGAAGCAATAGAAACCTTCCTGTTACAAAAAATAAACTGATAAAGGTCTTCCTTTGATCTCAAAATAAAGCAATTAGCAATTACACGCTTAGCGAAAAATTCTGAATACCCGAATCGAAATCGAACCCTGCATAGAACCGACCACATAGAAATCTGTGCGGTGTAGTAACTTCAAACTGTCTATCTCATAAAACATTATAACTAAAAGATTAAATTTAAACGTTTTAAATACCGAAGTAAAGTCGTTGATGTCAAGTCTGCCAGTGTACGCCAATTTAGCAGAAGGATGATGTCTGAAGATTGTCTCCAGCGCTGGCTCCCAAGCGCCAACCACATAACGAGCTTGACGGTTTTCCACCATACTGAATAAAATTAGTCTTAATTAGTCGAATATTCGACTATGATTTACTTTATTTTTCTTAAGTAGATAGGTATATTATGTACATAACTGACTAGGCCTTAAACTGGACTATAGGTGTACCTACTTATTAACCCCAGATTACCCTAATAGATTCCACACCAAAGGTGATCAACGCACGCCAAACTTATGCGTTTTTCTCGCATAGGTCATGTTTGAGAAATTGGCGTGTGCTTTTGTTACGACCATTGAAAATGCTTTATTCCACACCCTGCAACCGGCGGCGAAAATTTTAATTGGCTTTGGTAAAAACAGCACAATAATCCAAACAGTGTTTTCAACAAGTATCCTTAATATTGAAAACATACTTATTCTTAACAACTGTATTCACCATTCACAGCTTATTTCGCTATAATAGATAAATTAAACAACTTTACTAATGTATTGTTCCATTTTGCAAGTACACTTCCGCTCCGTCATCGTTAACGCTCGAAGTTATCAACATACACAAGGCCGTACGAAGACCAACGTGTTCTATATGTAAATTATCTGACACCACCTGAAAATATTAGTTACATAGGGACCTATTTTACCAGGATATACTTAACAACTTGACGGAAGGTCCTTGAGTGGCGACCACGCACCGGACCACGCAACGTGGAGCGAACCCCAACAAGGTGGACTGGTGATATCGCGGGGTCAAATATGCAGGGGATCGCTGGATGCAGCTATAAAGTTACATACCGCCTCTCCTTTTCTCGCTGTAAAAAGATCTTTCGCGACATCTTGAGCCATCAGTCCGTTTAGTACCTTGCATACCATTATCTTAAGACGGATGTCAATACGCTGAAAATATAATATTATTTATGTTATAGGACTGCTTAATAATACAGAAGAACCTCGTACTTTAAATTCATGGCAGAGACACCTTCCGTTTTACACGAGGTCTTGGATTCGGTTTTAGCAAAGAACAATTACTGCAATATTTAACGATAAGACCGCCCTTTGTACCTATTTTTAAGTCTAGTAAGTAAGTTCTGTAAATGAATATGGCGTGCAATAAAGATTATTTTATTTTTTATTATTATTATCTATTATTAATTACTTGTTGGAGGGATAAACTCATGATATTTGTGTAGCATCTGGATATTTTCTATATATTCATCCATGATTCTGGTACTCTTTAATTTAATTATTAATATAAGCTTTAATTCAGACGAGTACTGTTGTACGACTTAGATACATTGGAAATTGATAACAATAAATAAAATCATAAAATTGGTAAATTGGAATGAAATATTGTGAAAAAATATTACGAGTCCACATCTCGATTATTTTAAGCAATGATTTAATTGCATAGGTACCTGTAATATGCTGAGTAGTTCTTGTATAAAGTCAGCGTTGAGCATAGCTTTAGTGCTAACGTGATAGTTCTGCAAGTTAATGTACACTTGCACTGCTAAGCGCTGTGCCTCAATCGGAGTGTCCTTAACTATAAAATTATTACAATTTGTTGTCACTAATACAGAGGCGTAATTACCCTAGGACTATAGGGGCCATAGGCAGGGGAGGCGCAAGCCTTCAAGTTTTATATTATGCACTTTCTTTATAGACGGACGGGGTGAAGAATTAAATGGCGCTAATTTTCAAAATACGCCACTGCTATTATAGCAGAGATTACAATAAAATTATTACCCTAATCCCATTATTTGGGGACCCGTAATTTCTGGAATGGTGATAGCAAGAGAGCTGAAAATTTCAGTTTGTATATATTCGTCGATGCTACAACAATTACTCATCATCATTCACTGCCCTCATTCCATTGTTTGGGGTCAGAGCTCTTTGCGTGCGAGTCCAACCCATACGTGATCATTTTTCTACCCTTAGGTTAAAGATACAAAGTACGTGTTTACATTTCTTATTGATGTTTCTGAGAGCAGCGAAAGTCTTTGGTTCCACAAGACTAAACGCAGCCTTTGGTATAATGCGACACAACTTTGCCAACGCCCGCAGAGCATTCACTCGAATATAGAACCATACTGCTGAATCATCACTCAGGATAGCTAAAAGTTAATAGAATTGTTAGAAAATCGGACAAAGTTTGTACTAGGACTCATAAATTAAAAAGTAGAAGATATCTCACCACACAACGCTTCTATAATATTAGTATCACACATACGAACAGCTGACGGTAAAAGTTTGGTCATGTTAGATACACCCATTGCAGCATCAGCTAGTAACTCTACATTGGAACTCAGCAGTTGATGGCAAAATACTAAATCCGTGCCAGTCTCAAATAAAGACTAAAAAACGTACACGTAGCAAATATTTAAGACTTTATTTTTAGCAAGCATAATAACTATAAGTTGTGGCTTCCTACGTATATTATTCTTTTCTTGGCGTTAGATTAAAAAAATATTTGGTACTTTCAGCAGGTTGTCCCAGATTTAGGCCCAGATCCATTGTTTACGTTATTATTACCAAGCACACATTATTTCACTTTAGCTATATTGGACTCCGGTCTTCTCCATAATAAAATGTCAATGCCGAGAACAAATGAAATATTATACTAACGTCTCTTCCATTGGCAGTAAAAGATATTTTAGTTAGAACACTTAGACATGCTGGCTTCATAGCTGGTAGCGCCATATCTAAGTATGCGAGAAGCCTCAAGATACAACCTGATTGATACAGGTGACTAGCATTCTCCTCGGTTTCCACGTAGTTGCGGAGAACACTAAGAACTTGAGTGTGTACATCTCGAAATTCGTAAGACTGTAAAATTAATTAACTGTCACAGAACATCTATGATAAATGCAGTTAGGTGTATACTTTGAAAGCTAAAGTACTTGCCTCAAGAATATCGCAAAGGTCCAGAACGCCAGTTGAAGCGCGGAAAGTTTTTTGCACATTCTGGTCTTTGTACCTACAAATTAATTGATCAACTGTCCTGAGGGCAGCATGCTGTATAGCCAAGAACTTGCTTTGCATTAAAGCGAGAAGCGATGGCCAGCTAAACTGCTGGTTTTTGGTCACTTCTGAAGCGCATACTGGATCATCAAGGAGATTACTCAAAGTCTTAAAAAGAACAAGAATCATTTTAACTAATTATACTCGTATCTTAAGTTCATAAAAAACTGTTTGTTTCGTTTTTAGTATAAGCATGCTTTGTTTGGGTGAATTTCAACAAGACCTTATTTTTGTTTCATTTCGGTTGACTTTCTCATTATTATGTTTAACAAAATTTAAACAGTGTGTTAGTGTACTTCTTGGTATTGTTAATGTAAGTTATGAAGGCCCTCAAAATATCTTAATAAACTTATGAGATATACCAACTTTAAACCTTTATTCTACTGAAATGAAACTCAAATCCACAGAAATTAATAAATTAGCCACTGAAATGAAATAGCTAGCCCACTGAAATTAATAAACTAGGCCATTTAAATAGATTGTATTATGTTACGTACGTATAACATTGATGATGTCTCAGAAATAAACTATCTTCTTAGAAATACAATGACTAAGAAGATAATCTAAACCTAAAATCTTACCGAGTTGAAACATTTGGCGACCGAATTATGATAACACACATCACCGAAATTAAACAAATTCACACTGAAATTAAACAAATTTTCACATCACAATCACAAAAATTAAGATTATAAGAAAAGTAATTATTACAGAATGTATTATGTACTCTACAAATAAAAGTACTATAATTAGCGTTATCAACAAATTATACTTAGGGGCCTACATCAATATCATCGCCGACACGTACATATTAACACAGCCAGTAGGCACCGAAAATGAAGAATCAGGGATACTTTTCCTATTTACTCAAAATTTGAGAGGTTGTTTCGCCAAGATTTTCTATCGAGAAAACTTTTTTCAATCGCGTTTCATGCGATCCTAGATCATATATTGAAAAAACATATACTTAAAAATTAGAGCTCTAGCCATTCAATCTAAAGAAACAATGAACACTTCGTACATAGAAAAATGCACGAAGCTATTTTGGTATCCTCTTAAATACATTCACTGCACTTTATAAGAAACGTTATCCCTCTACACTGAAATTAACAGAAATTTGCCGCATGTCACCGATATGATACACTGTGATACACTAACTTATTTAGCGGGACACGCAGGCACGCAGCAGCGCACAAACATTAGGCGGCATTTCTCCGAAGGTTTTAAGCGCGAGGGGGAGAGGCTAGTGTTATCCTAGGCAAAAATATGTTCGATGAACTTTTTTTTGATCACCGAAATTAAAGGATTTTCTAGGACAAGTACATTTGTACTTATCAGCTATTAATCTACGTAGATAATTTGATAAAACTGCGTTGTGGCAATGCTACCAATATCTATCAATTTAATAAAAATAGCCATATGCCTAAATAACAAATAGTATTCGTTGTACGAGGGAGAATTCATTGATAAGTGTGCAGGACAGCCACCGTGATGATGAATTTTGACCTTCAAAATTTATTTTAATTAAGTAGCTGCAATTATAATTAGAAAATACTTGATGCCTCATGTAGGTAATGACTTCCTTTATCTAAAAAAACATATGAGAACTGTAAAGTCCCACACTACCAATTTCACTCACGCCGCAAAAAAAAATGCTGTCGGTAGATTGACCCGTTTACGAAGTCTTTCTCAAGGATCGACTAGGCACATAAGACTAACCTGTAGGCAATTTTTCTGGACATCGGGATCTAAGCTGTTCTTCATCCTAGAGAACAAACTACCCAGTATATTGGCTGAAATTAATTGTTCGCATCCTAGAGGTTCTCTCGTCAACTCTGCTAACACTAAGGAAGCAAATTCTAAAACGAACACATCTTCCATCTAAAATATATTTTGTTAATTAAATAAACTTTAGAAAAGCAGTCTTATGTGTAATCTGATGGGATTCACGCATCCAATGTATTATAGGTAGATATAATATTGTTAAATATCATAATATTTTTCCGTGTGGTGATGGATTAGGAATATAAGTGTCACCAGCTCATTTCTTCCTCTGGTTCTGTAACAGTCAGCTAAGGGTTTTAAAGGAATGTTATCAGCAGTAAATATCGACTGTGGGAAACGAAAAACTCGAAACTAAACCTCGTACCAACATGTCTCGCTCGCCTGGTCAGCGCAGAATGGGAGACGATAAATCCTCCTGAAGTGGAAGGCTGAAGTGACTGGGAAGGGAAGGGAAGTTAAATATCTACTAAATGGACCTTTATCAGCATTTGAGCGATTTTCCTTATGTTCATAGGATCTTCCAGCACTTGTTCAGGACCTCTAGGTAGCTGGCAAAGCTGTGCTAAAGCTTTAAGAGCAAACCTCCTTATATTTAACTCTAGGTGTTCTACATGTGGTAAAATATAATGAATGGCATTTAGATCGAACAGTACAATGCGGTTTTGCATGTCTTGTGCTGAGAATTTAGTGATTGCCCGTAGAGTCTGAAAACGAACATTATTTATTTAAGACGGTACGATACCGAATTATGCTCCATACAAAAGTATGGGTATCGTACTTCCGTTTTTTCTTCGCGAAAGTTAAACCGATTTTAATAGTTTTTGCGTTATATTATAGATAAAGAGTATATCTATGCTTCTATCACTTTCTTTTTTTCAAAACATAATAACTAAAAGAAATATGACGAGTACGAAACGTCTTTTTTCAAAGAATTTGTAGGTAAAATTCGCTTCATCTATATTTGTCCCTTTCAGCGCGGCGCTCGGAAATAGGGATAGGAATACCTAAGGCAAATACCTAAATGAGGAGTACAGTACCCTCTTAATGGGCGCATTATACATATAATGGAAAGTAAGAAGACTGGCAAGCTTTGTGGATCAGTAGTGTTTTTAGTGCATGAGGTCGAGGGTTCAATTTCCAGCAGGGACAGTAATTAGCATGAGGAACACAGATAAGTAAATATTTGAACTGCATGTAGGTGTTTAGGTACTGGGTGATATACTTAGGTACGCGCATGCGCAACTGCTGAATAAAAGCATACATCAAAGTCTACAGATATTAATAGATAATAGGAATCACATTTACCTGGCATAGTATTTCAGGTTCTGCGGACTCTAAAAGCAAGATCGATGTGTGAGCGCTCTCCGGAGATATAGTATATGGATGAAAAGTTGTATCTTTCTTATCCGCTGACCTATTTTCTCTTTCCTTTTGAAGGGGTTTGGCCATTTCTTGTTAATTCCAATTACGAAGTATTGATCACCGAATTTACTCTGATTATTTTAGTCAGAATTTGGGAGATAAAATATCCATAAAACTTTATTAAAACTTATGTATCAATTATTTTCGTTTTTTCCATGGACTTTTTCGTACTTCTGTGTATTTCGCCATTAAACAACCGGCCAAGTACGAGTTGGACTCGTACATCTGGGGTTCCGTGCCGTTATTATCGTAATATATTCGCCGTATCGTCTAAGGATATCATCCAAAGATTTTAGTCCTTTGAAATATTACAATTTTAGGACCAAAAAAGAAAATTTTTATAATTTTTTTTTCACTTCTTCGCTTATAACTTCTTTGATTTTCAATTTAGGGCAAAAAGTTATATAAACATATTTGTAGGCAAGATAATTTGCTACAATTGTGTCCAAACAAATTTTTTGTAAGACGCATAGTTTCCGAGATATCGAGAAAAAAGGCTTTTCACCCCTTTTTTCAAGAATGCGGCCGAATGACAACGGGGTGGCGATCCCACAAAATTCAAGTTAAGCTTCTATTGACCGCCCCCACATGTGGGACAGACGCAATTTTATTTTTGGAACATGTTCCAAAAATAAAATTGCGTCCTCTAAGAAATGCAAAGCTCATGTAACATTTCAATGGAGTATTCGTATCATTATAGATCAAAGAATATACTACTCTCTAACGAGAGTTATAGATTTGTATGTGTGACAGACGGACGGACATGGACGGACAACGAAGTCTCTGTAATAGGGTCTTGTTTTACCTTTTAGTACGGAACCCTAAAAACTTGTCATTACTGACAAAAATTGTATGACAGACAGGATTATGACATTTTTTTCAATTAGCAAGGAGGTGTGCTCACACTGATAAAAGAACCAAATAAAAAAAACATCTTCTATCTACTCTCTGACGATCTAATGTCAAATCAGGTAAACACAAGGCAGGAAATCTTTCAAAATATTTTAGGCAATCCAATATTTTTCATTTGAATGCATAGAAGTAACCGAGTGGTTCGTTGTATAGGGTTCGTAGCGAGAAAATTTAGGGCTGTCGAGGAAGAATGGATCTTGCCGTGGTGGGGGAATGGAGGACTGGCTGCTATACCGCTGTGGACGTTGGATACATTGGTGTTGATAGTGAAGATCTGTTCCACTTGTACTATGGCAGTGGCCAGAGTGGTCATACCTCCAGCTATGAAGAGCTTACATGGGGAAACGGTATTGGTATGTGACCGTATGTGTTCAGTTTTATTTCTTACCTACAACGGTGGACTTGTAACAACAGCCGGTTATGAACTAAGTTTTAAATACTTTTTTTAAACATACAAGTTATGGATCATGGAGTTACTGTTAGTTTCGTTGTTACGAGGGATTACAGCTCTAAACCGCACAACGTGCTAAGAAGAGAAATGCTTAGTACAGCTCAAGACAACGCACTGTGGGTTTCCGTAGAGGAGGCCTACGGTCACCGATGGACGAAGAAAGTTTGATAAAATTAGGGCTGGAATTTCCAAACTTAATTTTTTTTTTCAGATAACAGGTGCTGCTGGTGGTATAGGACGTGAGCTGGCTCTGCAGTTCGCCGAGCTAGGCGCCACAGTCATATGTTGGGACAAAGATGCAAGACGCAATAATGCTGTTGTTGATGAAATTCGCCTTAAAGATGGAGACGTATGTTCATAATAATACTTGTAGCCATTCAAATTCAAGCCTTCTTCACATATGCTAGTTACCATAAAATAATCGAAACGTCAGGCTAGATTTTAATTAAAAACTAGCGCACGTTTATTTCAGAGTTACGGATTCGCAATAGATGTGACGGTGCGCGAGCAGGTCGCCTCTTTGGCGCTACGGATGCGTCGTCAACAGACCGAAGTCTCCATGGTTGTGAGCAATGCTGGCACTGTCACTTGTGCACCATTCAACCATCTGCCAAAGGATTCTATTGCCAAGTTGATTGAAATAAATTTGCTGGCACATTTTTGGGTACCTAATATTACCAACATATTCATTTTTAGAGTTTACTGGTTACTGGTGAACTAAACGTGGAACTGTAGGTATGGAGGCATTGTAGAAAAATCGGTCCTGAAAATCTATAATATATTAATGTCAACAGGTAATCCAAGAGTTTTTACCAACTATGATAGAAAGACGACATGGCCACATAGTAGCAATTAATTCTAGTGCTGGTTTAATGCCGTATGCTGATATGATACCATATTGTGCTGCTAAATTTGGTTTGAAAGGTAATGTGAATGTACTACCTTTAAAATATATATTTTGAAGATTTCACGCTACTGCGTAGGTATCCTTTGCAAATACAAACATAGAATAGATATAAAACACCCACACGCAGTAGGTATCTTCATCACACAGACAATGTACCTACTTAATTGCCTGTGCGGGAACCAAACCCGCGACTTCGTACTTATAAGTCAGTACGCCAAAAGGCTCACCATTGCGTCATACATTTACAGAAAATACTAAAACAAGCAAGTACCTACTGCCATATTTTATTCTTAAAAGTAGGTATTGTTATGTTTAATAATTAAGTAATAGGTTGTATGTGTAAGTTAACAGCTTTTTAATTGAGAAATAGCCTAGATATTTAAACGTTACTATAGAGGGTTGCAATGTCAATGCTGGACGAATAAAGACTTTCGAAGTATTTTATAGGTTTGATGGACTCAATAACCGAAGAACTTCGGCTGGATACATGGACTAAGAACATTCACACAACATCAGTATACTTGGCGGCTGTGGCGACAGGATTCTATCCACCTCCATCGCACAGATTCACCTCCTGGTATTCAGAGATCACGGCTAAAGAGGCTGCTAAAATTATTATTGCAGGTATTAAGAAAACTCCTTCTAAGATCTTTAATTAGGTGTCTAGCTCTCTATCGGCACACATTTTCTTGCTTTCTCTGGAGGTGATACTTAACATAATGTCAACAGTTTGAAGGCAACAAGGCATTGGTTTTAAAGAAAATTCGAATTTAATGTTCTCAGTACATATTTCCAGGTTCCTCCTACTTGATATTACACTTTTACAGACGTCATAGCAACGCATTGTGATATGTCGAGCTATTTACTGAAATATTATGTAAATCTAACAACAAACACTTCAAAACAGTGAACTATTTGGTTTTGGAAAAGGTAGGGCCAATGATACTGCCTTTAGGGACTAAGTAAAGGAAACAGTTCTTGCGATGTATCCTACTTTTTGCATTTTATAGCTTTTTTTTCTTGTCTTTTTTAATGTCCGAGTAAGATAAATTATTTTAATTTACAGGTGTTCGCAAGAATCGCAAAGAAATCAGTATACCAACGTTTATGAAATCCCTGATCGACCTCAACAATCTGATGCCCTACAGACTAAGAATTATTTTTACAGATTTCTTTAACTTTCGTCACAGAGGCTGGTTTTATTTTTGCTAAGTAATTTTTAAGCATAACATACATTACAGCATACCAAATTTCATTATAACGAGTGTAATTTCTTATGAAGTGTATATACAGTTTCGTATACAAAATTCTGCGCGTAAAATGATATTCTTTAGTAAGTATTATTTATTATAGTTATAAATAATTGTTTACATTATTGATAATAATTTTAATGTGTATAAGCCACACAAATTGGTAGTGCGCCTGGCGGCCATGTTGGTGACGTCATAGTGACGTATAGATGAGAACATTACATTTTGTTAGCTGTAGTTTTTCTTTGCTGATGACGTCACAAGGGCGTTAATTTGACAAGGTTCCAGCGCATTACCAATTTGCGTGGCTTATACCTAAACTATTTTAATAAACAAATTTAATAATATTATAATTACGATTTTATTACTGCTCGCTGACCACTAGGTGAAAATGCGTAAAAAAGAAATCACAGCAAATTTCGCACGTTATACCACAGAGCAGTTAATTTGTCCGTATATTCGTATTTCTGCTTCAGAAAATTATTATTGTGTACAACATTTATATACAAGACATAATGTTTGGGGGCATGGACCACAAAACTTTATATGAAAAGTCTGACACTGAGTAGCTAAAGCCTAATAGCTTTTACCCCAAACTTTAATTCTAATTGAGACAGTATTAGTATATTTACGAATAAAAACTACAGTATTCATATAAAAATATATTTAAAAAAAATCATCTTTATTTAACCACAGCTATGTGATTCTAAACGAACGCTATTAATACTTTGGCCACATTTCTCACACATAATCATCTCAACATGTTTTTTCATATGATTATCAAATGTGTTTATATCTATAAAATGTTTATTGCAAATATTGCAGAATGTTTTGCCATTTTTGTGCTGTAAAATATGGCGGTTTAGGGATGAGCTTGAAGCGAAACTGAGTCCACAAGATTCGCACAAGTGACGCACTTGTTCTGTTCTTTTCGTGTGATTTTTAACATGTAGATATGTTTCTTTGCGATCCGTTGATATGTAGCTACATACTTTACACCTGTAATTTTAGAAAAATATTGACATACTGAACAAAAACGTAGTTTTTGATTGTCTCGTACCTAAGGTTTCAAGGCTCGGTATTTCCCTACGGGATGAAATCCGTAATAATATGAAGATCCGTAGGAAACGTATCCGACATAGCCCTAAGGGTTAGCACGCTGAAGTAGCAATGGGCAGGACACATCGCTGGTAGAACTGATGATCATTGGGGAAGAGAAGTCCTAGAGTGGCGACCACGTACCGGACTGCGACGCGTTGAAAGGTTTCCGACAAGGTGGAGCGATAATGTCGTCAAGGACGTGGGGAGCCATTGGATGCAAGCGGCACAAGACCTCGCGTTGTGGCATTCTATGGGGGAGGCCTATGTCCAACAATGGACGGAGAGAGGCACAGAATTACGTGTATTCCAAATGCTTGCTAAGATAAAATTACATTAAGGGAGTATGACTGTATAATTGAGTGAACAATTTCTTTTCTTTAAATCTTCTATCTACTTATTGGAAAGTGATTAGCATGTTTTAATACATACCTATACAAATTATTTTCTAATTTTTTATGTTCCTCTTTTCTATGTGTAGCCAAAGCATCAGATCCCAAAAACTTGTGACTGCAAATGTCACAAATTTTCTCATCATTCTTTATTATATGTTCTTTGGCATGTTTATATAGTTCTAATCTATCTTTGAATGTAGTTCCACACTCTTTACAACGGTATATACATCCCATAGAAGCTGCGTAATCAATTCGACATGTTCTATGGTGGTGAATAAGCCTCTCTTTAGAATTAAACTCTGCACCGCAATTACATGTAAATGGCTGCATTGTGTTGTGTGAAACGGAATGTACCTGCATCTGTTGCTTAGAATTAAATAACATATTACAGTGTATGCAAGTCCGTAATGCCAAGTCACATAAACTTAAATGTTGCAACAATTTCGGTGCACTATCAAAGCTTGTCTTACATCCAAAGCATGTAAAGCTATTTTTCTCTCCTTTCAATTTATTTTTGAAGTCTAAATCCTTTTTAATTATACTTTTATCTATACTAAAGTCCGTTTCTGAAAAATCTGTGTCTAATTTGATCTTTTTGGAATCTTTTTTCTTAGGACTTGGTAATTTTGGTTTAGATGTTTTATTTATATCAAAATTATGGTCACTTTTGTCTAGCATGTTCATTATACATGGAATATCTTCTTTACCAAGATTATTCAAATATTCTTCTATATTTGCTGTGTTATTTAGAAATTCTAATAAAGAATCTGAATTGTATTCAGAGTCTGGTAACGGTTGTATAGTTACTTTATTTTCTGCAGATTTCTTGAGCTTCACTTGTAGAGAGGATTCTAGCCAATCTTGCGAGTATCTGGCGTTAAGTTGTAAGTTATAAAACTGGCTTAATAATGAAACACACGATACACAAATAGTTTTTGGTAGATGATCATTCGGTGATACAGTAATAGCAAGGCAGGCTTTTATATGTAGATTTATTGTAGGGTCTTCAAGAATGGCGACGTGATTTCTCTCCATATCCAAGCAAATACGACAACAATTTTGAACGTCGTCGCACATTACGATCTGATTTCTTTCGCTTGTAGGTTATGTTTTAATTTCTTAAATCAAACAGTAAAACGTAAAATTAAATACCTACTGCGTGGTCTGACAACTTTTGAAGAAGAAAGAAAGACTGCTGCAAAATTTTTTGTAGGTAGTTATAAGAAAATTCACAATATAAATCAAATTCATAAAAATAGAAAATTGTTTGTTTACAAACAAAATTTGAAATATTTTATAACACACAGACTAATAAGAAGAATGAAGTTTTATATAATTCATACATATCACTTATGCTAACCAATCAATTCAACCATTAATAATAAACACCCTATTCTAATCGTATACAGCGCAGCGTATTATTCAGTGAATTAAATTATTTAAATCTCGTAGAATATTTATAAACAGACACTTGTAATGAATGAATGAATGAGTCAGCTGTCGGGTCGGATATTTGCAGGCACTTTTTAGTCTGTGACAATAAATATGTGTACTAAACTGACAGCAACAACTAATACATATCAATGTAATGTAATCAATGTAATTGTTTTAAGGTTGCAAGCGTTAAAAAAAGAATGTAGTCGACCTTTGTCTGATCTTGTATCGATTAATTAAATGCATTTTGAAATTATTGTACCTACCCATTAAAATAAAATACATGAGCTATGAATTTATATGATGGATCTTGACAAACTAGAACTATAATGATTAAAAGAAAAAGTATGATTAGATGAAGAAGAACGACAGTTAGAGTTTAGTTGCGTTATATTATTTAATTTATTTGTAACTGAAATTAGTTAAGTCAAACTAAATACAAATAGTTGGCTAATAAATGAAAAAAGTGAATAATTTCCTTAGTTCAAAAACCAAAAAATCACGCTAGAAAATTCTGAATATATTTTTAAATGATTGCATTGTCATCGGTCCTTAATCCACCATATGTGTGAAAAATTTCAAATCAATCCGACTACTACAAGTGGGTGAAAATCGCAAATCGCGTTCTTAAATTCCGTTACATAGATTAATACATTACATACCAAACATATAAAAGCGTGTTAAAAATATCTCAGCGGCGTCGCCGAAGAATGGTTAAGAGGTTTAATACCACTTTCACACCACTACTGAAGCCACTACCACTAGTGCCGCTACGATGTGTATGCTGTTATCGAATCGCTGCTCGGATGTAGCATCGCAACAGCCTACATTATCCTGATGACGCCACGATGCCACCCTAAGCCCCGTGTGAGGTCCTAGCCACCTTAAGACTGTTACTGGCGTGTCCATAGATACATAAGTGAATGGAAATTATGTTATTTATTTCTTTCTTTCGTTCTCGATGTTAATCGAGCTTTTAACAACCTTGTGTTTTTAACAACCTTTTTTAACAACACAACACTATTTTCTAAAATTTTACTAAAGCGGCAACCCTGCAAATGTCACTTTAGTTCACTTATTTCAGTCAGGAACTTTTCCAAAAATTCTCTGCAATTCAATTCTCACTCATTACTCTATGTATGCGTGTAGAATAAAAAATCATACTTTTGGTAAAAAGTAAAAATGTTTATGTTGTGAACTTAATATTTAGTATTTAGTGCAAGATTTCGTTGGAAATATTGCGTAGATACATACATAATAATGTCTAAAAAGGATACTTTTGAATCTGAGGCACAGGAATCGTTGTTATATTCTGCCAGACATGGGGAGTTGTCTGTTGTCAAGGCCCTTTTGGAGGCAAGGTTTGAAGGGAAGCTTACATTGGATATCAATTGCAAAGGTATGTATTGAATGGTTGCTTTTATTTTATGAATAAAATACCCAATTCAGTGTAACAAGTAAAAACAGCATGTAAACACAATAGGCGTACTTATCATCTTTATGTTTAGTTCTTTTAACTGGCCTGCGTTAAAAAAAAAGGATTTTTTTTTAATTTACTATACTTGTTTCCGGATAGCAACATAGACTTGGGATATAGATCTAGACCATATATATAGTTATATCTATATTATTTTACTCTTTGATCTAGACTTAACACTCGGTACAATGAATCCGGCCTGCTGCTTTTTTTATTTGAACACATTAAGAAAAATAAATGATTTAGTAGCCTTTCTAACTCTTTCTTTTTGAACGGGAGTAAAAGAGACAGCAAGGCTACTATTTACTATTTTACTTTTAAACCATAAACAGGGCGGCCCTGCCTTGGAACAAATCTATGTTCCCGAGTTGTTACTCCCTATTTATAACCTTCTTGGATAGCAATAGGTTCATATATTTTAAAAGCAATTGCATTGTTCCTATGCTGAAGGGGTAGGTAATATAAAAGACCTAAAACATACATGCATTATGTATGTTTTAGGTCTCAGTTGTATGTTTTTAATTATCTTGGTTGTATGCTTTAAATATAATTTATTAGATTTGTCTTAAAATGCTGGCTTAAATATTTAAATGTAGCTTATTATCTTGTTATGGAGATTAAATTACCTAAGACAAACTATGATTTAATTAAAAGGTGTGAGTCATGATCTAAATTGCTGTTTACTCAGATGACAGAATATACATTGTAATGATGTATTAAACTTTACCTATTTTTGTTCATTAATGTATATAACTAATATGTTTTAATGCATTATAAGTGTACCTATTTTTAGGCAACTATTTTACTATCGGCAACAGGATATTTAACCATTAGCAGTTTATTTAGGGAAATGGTCGTACTATAGCTGTATTTTAAACAGTTTCAGTTTAGAATTCTATTAAACAACAATTACTAAAAAAATCAGCTGTTTACATGGTAACCGTTGCTTAGTGGATTAAGATATTCAAACTCTTTTTGGTTTTGCCTTATTCCCATCCATGAAATTTATTGGTAGTTCCACATAACTATTCTTTTTCGTGTCCCATACCAGCAGTAAAGAGGGACCCTAGTACTGAAACTTTGTTGTCTGTTCATTCATAGTTACACTGCTATATAAACAAACATAAAGAATACGATCAAAACAATATAATTAAAGCCAAATAACAAAGAACTAAAAAAGGAAGATTTTACCTAAAAATCCTAGTAAACCAGGTCATTAATACAAAATAAAATCTGTTCTTATTTTTTTCCCTTGTGGCAACCCACTGGCTTAGGAGATTATTGCCAGGCTCACGTAATGGCTTCTCATGTGGTTTAAGCAAGGTCATACAATTTTGTATTATTCAAATCAGAATTTTGTCTAAACATATATCACCTGAAAAAAATCCTAAAATATCTGTTCCTTCATAAATACTGGAAAACATAACTAAATACTGACCATAGTCCCACAATTTATGTATTTAATAGTAACTAATACGCTTTATTCAATTTATTGATTGGAATCACATGTTACAGGCAAAAATAAAACAAATCTAGGATGGACCCCACTACACTTGGCTACATATTTTGGCCACAAAGATGTAGTAGAAGCACTTTTAGAAGCTGGAGTCAATGTGGATGAGGTCAATGACACTGGTGATACGGCATTACATAAAGCGTCATTTATTGGCAATGAGGTGAGTTATTTATCTTTCTATGTATAAATATCCCTGTAGTGATGGAGTGAGACAAGTATCACCACTTCACCTTAAAAGAGTGAGCAAAAAAATAGTAAGCAGTTATCATTAACTGTGTGAGAGGAAAAATTCGCTAACTAATATTTGACGCCCATAAATAAACCCTATTTCAAAATGTCTTGTCCGCACAGCGTAGTAGATCAAAAACCCTCCTGAAGTGGAAGAGGCATTGGCAAGTTGAATTTACCAAGGTAATGTTTTCAACAAGAAAAGATTGAAGATTGCAGATAAAACTTCAGCAAAAAAAGAAATTTGTTATGACAATGTAAAATTATCTTTATAGGAACTAGTAATTTTGTTGCTAAAACATAGAGCAGATGTTAACGTAATGAATGGTGAAGGCAAGACACCATGTGATGTATCTAAAACAAGAGATGTTCAGCGTTTGTTGGAAGCGGCTGAGAGATCAGAAAGACATGAAAGAGAAAGGTTATTGCTAACAGCTGCTAAAGAAGGCAGAATTGAGGATATACAAGAGATTGTAAGTATTCGTAAAAATCAGCCAAGCATGAGTTGGACTCGCCCGCAATGGGTTCTGTCATAATCATATGATTGAAACGTTCATTGAGAGCTCCCTTGAATAAGTATTTCATATATTCTGGTTATTAGTATTTTTTGTTATAGCATCAACAGAACAACATCTGTGAACATTTCAACTTTCTGGCTATTACTGGCTAGAATTTTTTTAATTTTTTGTGTAAGAAAAGGAATCGAAATTTTATTACATTTACCTTTGTTTTAAGTGAGAAAATCCTATTAATTTCCAGCTAAGCAGTCCAAATGCACCAAACATAAACTGTGTGGACACACAAGGCAATACATGTTTGCACTGTGCTGCATACAGAGGGCATACGAGGCTTGCTATACTGTTACTACAGAATGGTGTTGATACTACGCTCAAAAATAATACTGGTAAGTATCAACAACAAAATCATTATTTTTGTATGCATGCCTATGTGAGTTTAAAATGATCAAAACTACACAACGGATGGTGATGCAAATTTTTTAACAGATTCAGTGGTTCAAGAAGCCTGACGACCTCAGCAAAGCTGACATCCCTCCCAAGGTGGAGGAGGCCTGTGCCCACAGTGGGACGATAATGGTCTGCAGAAATAGAGTGAACCTTCTCCTTTTTTTAGGTTGGTTATAAATAAATTACTACGTATTTCTGATAACAGGACAGCTTGCCATCGATATAGCAAAAGACACAGAAATGCGTGAAGTACTAAGCGTGCGGCCAGTACAGAAGTTGCAAAGAACAGCAGCCAGATTCGAAGGACCACTTCTTAAAAGATCACGGTTTCTTGGCTGGAGACCAGTTTGGGTAAAAAACTAATTACTTGCCATGGCTTACACCCGTATTCACAAACAATATTTACTTAAGTGTTGATGCACTGTGCAAAGGGTAACACTTCTCAGTGCATTCTGTTCATCGAATCTTTGTATTCATAGACAAAACTTAGCTATGCGTTCAGTTTAACAAACGCATAGTGCGCTTCACCACTTAAGTATTGTTTGTGAAATGATTTTGCTACCCTGTGCGTCCATGCCTACTATGAGACCTCACAGTACAGTAACGTTTGTGAATACGGCTGTTAGAGATTACATAATAATATGCACATAGAGTCGAATTATTTTTAAATTAATTTCGCGCGGTGGGTATTTGACGTCTATGTTGTTATACATTGATCCAATTATAATATCTAACAATCGCTAGCCATGCCATCCCCCAAATTCTCGTGCAAGCTTTCCTTCCAACCCCATACATATTGATTTTTAAAAGGGATGTGGTTAAGTAATTTTTCTGCAAAACGCTTGGCCACGCCCCTTTTTTGAAATCTCTATGGAAACACTGCCCTCTAGGCTTTGAATTGTGTGAAATATGCGCGAATATATTTTTTAATTCAACCACAATTTTTTTCTATGTAGGCGGTACTCCAACGGGGTGTACTATTGTACTACGGGTCTCGTGCTGAAGCAGCCCGTGGTGGTCCTCATTGGCGTGGACGTAAATACCTGGACGCGGCGACGTTAAGTGTATCGACCACTGAACTAGCGCTAATGGTGCTGAGGTTTAGTGATGGTGATACACATAGACTGGCTGTACATGGTGATAAAGATGTCACTGTTGCTAGACAGGTGAGTTTGTACACTGCTTAGATTATTTAATTTAGGCGTTTTAATAATAATAAGTGATAGTGATACACATAGATTGGCTGTGAATGGTAATACAAATGTAAATGCTGTAAGACACGCGATTTTTTTAAGAACTTAGCAAACTCACCAGCTTACATCATATCTGGATGATATAGTGATGGTGGTATCACCATCACTATATCATCCAGTCAGTCACACAGATCATCCAGTCAGTCACACAGATCATCCAGTCAGTCAGACAGCCAGTCTATGTGTATACATAGACTGGCTGTACACAGTGATAGAGACGCTTCTGATGTTAGGCACGTGAGCTTACACAGAGCTATTCTTGTTTATCTGGATGATGAAATAATAACATTCTGTGATAGTGATTATTGGTGATACACATAGACCATCAGTGCATTGATAGCCAAATTTATAGAGTTTAGTTTATTCTATCAATTAGTGATAGTGATATACATAGTTTGGCTGTACAATTGATACAATTGTTATTATGATATTATGTTATACTTAGACTCAATTTTTTTTTAAATTATTTTCAGTCATGGGTAACAGCTTTGAACGAGCACATAGCGTATTCTGGCCACTATTTATGGGCGGGTGCTTCGCCCGATACTGTTAAAGAAGCCACAGAAGACTTGGATGACGAATGTAAACCTTTAGGTAAGTGTTTATTACTATTGCTTAATTTCTTGACATGTAAATCTGAAGTTTTAGTTTTAAATTATACATACAATTATTCACTCTCTATATTTGTGTGAACTATATAAAAAAAGAAGAAAATGTTTATTTCAAACTTTTTTTATGTAACCTACATAAAAAAAAGAAATTACATAAATAATAAAAAAAATATTACTCTTGACAATTAGGAATTAAAAGGTGGTATACTTGAATAAAAAGAAAAATAATAAATAAATAATTCTTTCAGTAGATTTGTACCAAAAGGTGAAATCGCACCTTGTCACTGAGAATTTGCTGTCCGTCTGTCTGTCACCACTTGATTACCTTTCGTCCCCAACGGTTTTTTTAACTTAATTAAATAATATTAAGGGCCTACATCAATATTATCGTCGACATGTACATATTAACACAGCTAGTAGGTATAGAAAATGAAGAATTAGGGATATTTTTTTTGTTTACTCAAAATCTACTAAATATATTTTAATTCTGATTTACGTGTTTCTATATATAATAGTTACTTATGTTTTTAAAGTTATTTCATTAGTTAATACGCGATAAAAACCCGACAAATGAAAAAAAAAAAAATAATGAGAGAGGTTGTTTCGCTAAGATTTTCTATCGAGAAAACTTTTTTCAATCGCGTTTCTGAGTTTATGCGATCCTAGATCATATATTGAAAAAACATATACTTAAAAATTAGAGCTCTAGCCATTCAATCTAAAGAAACAATGAAAACTTCGTACGTAGAAAAATGCACGAAGCTATTTTGGTATCCTCTTAAGAAAACCTTTTAATTATTATTATATGGTATGTTATCAGGTTCAATGCAAGATGCATTAACTGCAGCAACAAACAGTCTGGCATTACTTGATACACAGTTACGTGAATGTGCCGCCATTGTAGCAGCATTGGACAAGAGTGTTAATGTCGGCAATTCCTTACATCATTCAGCTTATATGGTATGTTTTAATAAAATATATTAATGGTCTTATTCATAACTAGCGGTTGCCCGCGACTCCCTTACGCGTATAATTGAGACAATTTCCCCGTTTTTGCAACATTCTTCACTACTGCTTCGCTCCTATTGAACGCAGCGTGATGTTATATAGCCTAAAGCCTTCCCCTATAAATGGAATAACCAAAAAAAAAAGAATTTTTCAAATTGGACCAGTAGTTTCTGAGATTAGCGCGTTTAAACAAACAAACAAAAATACTCTTCCGCTTTACAATATTAGTATTGATGACTTATCGGAGGTTTAAAAGTTCGCTAAAATAGGTTCATCATATGTATGTATCATCATAATAGTCTTTTTACGCTAAAACGTTTATTATCTCTCCGATAAAAGCTCCGTATAAACCTCCGATAAGTCATCATGACGAGCCTCGTGGTTGAGTGGTTCATGTAACGGACTGCCGATCAAGAGGTCGCGGGTTCGATTCCCGCTCGGGACAATCATTTGTGTGATTTTTCTAATTGTCATACAAATGTTTGTACTGCGTCTGGGTGTGTTCTATGTATTATAAGTATGTTTTTACAAAAAAAAAGTAGTATATATATTTTATCCGTATTGTGGTATCCATAACACAAGCATATAAGCTTAGCTTGGGACCAGAGGACGTTGTGTGAAATGTCCATGAATATTTATATTATTTATATTGTATTCTTGATCGTATCACTTGACATGTATTATTAGCCTAGTTTCGTTGTTATCCAGAGATTCCAGCACGCATGTGGTACGGGCTCTGAAGCATTGTCTGCGTTAAAACATTGCGCTGCACTCGTGGCTCAAGCTAGAGACGCTGATACAGCTAGACTTAATAGAGAGGTAAATATATATTATTAAATTAAAACAATAAATATTCATTGTACCCAAAATACAAGCATAGAAATACAGCTTACTTTCGGACCAGAGGACGTTGTGTGAAATATCCATAAATATTTATTTATTGTTTACGGCCCGTTTCTTGCTTTTTCTATGCGTCCTATCCCAGCGTTTCCATTTATCTGGCACTCTATGGTCTCTGCCTAGATCCCGAGTAACAGGAAATCGACCATTCATATTTGTTTACTTGCTGACTTAGTAATCTTTGTACCACCATTTTCAGTAAAACCTTTATTTTCTGTACAAACATTGGCAAAAACAAACACACATACACACATAAAAAAGTAATGTGTGAATTGTGGAATGCTTTGCCCTTAGCTATTCGCCAAGCTAAGACTTTAAAATCGTTTAAGTTGTTGCTGAAGGAACACTATTTGGAATTATCTATGTAATTATAAATACTTTTTAGGGTTCCGTACCCAAAGGGTAAAAACGGGACCCTATTACTGAGACTTCGCTGTCCGTCCGTCCGTCTGTCACCAGGCTGTATCTCAAGAACGGTGGTAGCTAGACAGTTGAAATTTTTACAGATGATGTATTTCTATTGCCGCTATAAAAACAAATACTAAAAATAAAATAAAATAAATATTTAAGGGGGGCTCCCATACAACAAACATGATTTTTTACCGTTTCTTGCTCGATACTAATAACGTTGCCTTATGTTGCATAGATAATGGTACGGAACCCTTCGTGCGCGAGTCCGACTCGCACTTGACCAATTTTTATTATAGTACCTAGTTTTATCTATTATGTAATCTAAAGTCTATTGTTAGTATATTTTAACGTGCACCTACAACTGCCACTTACTTCTGTAAAATGTCCATGCTCAGGTTGCCTGGAAGAAATCGCTTTAAGCGATAAGGCCGCCCATTGTACTTGATTTTTTAGCTTAAGCTAATTTTAAGATATATGTATGGTGTACAATAAAGAATAAATAAATAATAATAATAAATAATTCACTAAAAATGTAAAAATAAATATGTACTTATATAGAATAGATGCTTGAGGTACTCTTACTTTTTGCTTGAATGTTGCTCGTAATTTTGTATACATTAATGGTCTTATTCATAATGACTTATAGGAGGTTTAAAAGTTCGCTAAAATCAGTTCGCGAAACTTGTCAAAACTTATTATTCATAATAGTCTTTTTACGCTAAAAAGTTTATTATCTCTCCGATAAAATCTTCGTTTAAACCTCCGATAAGTCACTATGAATAAGACCATTAATATATACATTTTAAAACCAGCTGGCCCGGAAAACGTTGTTTTGCCATACAAATGTTAGGGGTGGACCCTTAATATTTAGGGGGATGAAACAAAGATGTTGTCCGATTCTCTGACCTAACGGATATGTACACAAAATTTCATGAAAATCGATCGAACCATTTCGGAGGGGTATAATTACAAACACCGTGACAGGAGAATTTTATATCTTTACTAGCTGGCCCGGCAAACGTTGTTTTGCCATACCAAAAAAACAGTAAAAAAAAAAAATTTAAAAAAAAAGAACTATAAACCTCACGGAGCCCGAGACCTTTTCAACGAATGCAAAACCGTGGAAATCGGTCCGTGCGTTCTGGAGTTATAGCGTCAGGAAGGAAAACCCGACTTATTTTTATATAGTAGATATGTAATAAATCTTCTGTACGTGTGTTTGTAATTGAACTCCTCCTAAACGGCTGGACCGATTTCGATGAAATTTGTTGTGTGTATTCAAGGAGGTTTGAGGATGGTTTAGATTCACAATTGGGTGGACCGATTTTGATGTAATTTTTTGTTGTTGATTTTTACACAGAATTGTATGGCAAAACAACGTTTGCCGGGACAGCTAGTATTAGATATAAATGTTATGATATTTTGAACAGATAGAACGTAATCGTGTATTAGAAGAGGCGTTAGCTGCATTGGCGAGAACACATCACGAGTTAGAAATGTCCGTGGCTGAAGAACTCACTAAGGTACTCACTTTATTTTATTCAGGACATCAAACAACTACGTAATAACTATTACAGATTATTTCTAATATCTAAAATGATTCAATTTGTTATTACTGAGGTCGGAATTAGGTACAGTTATTTAAGTAATTATATACACTTATTTCAAAAACCGAAAGAATAAAGTGGATATGCCTCAAATACCGAGGTTATTATAATTAACCCGTGATTACTATAACATGTCGTGATTGTTTAAATAGAATAGGTATTCACTTTTTACATAATTTAAATCACTACTTGTGCTATGTTAACAAAATTAGATTAACGTAGTCAAAATAATGATAAATTCCTAAGCAATGTTACCGCAGACACACAGGATTGTCCATTATGAATTCCGGGAAGATGCATATTAAGAGGATACCAAAATAGCTTCGTGCATTTTTCTATGTACGAATTTTTCATTGTTTCTTTAGATTGAATGGCTAGAGCTCTAATTTTTAAGTATTTGTTTTTTCATTATATGATCTAGGATCGCATGAACTCAGAAACGCGATTGAAAAAAGTTTTCTCGATAGAAAATCTTGGCGAAACAACCTCTCTAATTTTTAATTTTTTTCATTTGTCGGTCTATTATCGCGTATTAAGCAATGAAATAACTTTAAAATCATAGGTAACTATTATGTATAGAAACACATGGATCAGAATTAAAATATATTTAGTAGATTTTGAGTAAATAGGAAAAGTATCCCTAATTCTTCATTTTCTGTGCCTACTGGCTGTGTTAATATGTACGTGTCGGCGATGATATACGATAATATTGATGTAGGCCCTTAATATCAGCATGTCGATTTAACATGAATAACCGCACCTAATTCCGACCTCCGTTTTAACCTGAGGTCGGAATTAGGTGCAGTTATTCAATATTAAATGCTTACATGTTCGTTATTTATTCAACTATAACTAATATTATTTGTTATAGAGCAAAAGAAAGAAAAAATCAGCGTCGCATTCAACGCTCAACGAGTCTAAAGAAAATTTCTTTGATGTGTTTGAAAGTGAGTAGACGATTTGTTTTATTATTATTGTTTTATAACTTATATTATATCGTACACACGGTGCTTTAAATTGTAACGAAATTTTGGCTGCGACTTTGCTTGAAAGAATTGCCACAGTATAGAACCGATCCTCCGTGTGGTGACGGATTAAGAATACAAGTGTCACCACGCCATCTCCTCCCAAGGGTGCTGTAAAAGTCAGCTAATGGATATTGCACACAGATAACATCCTCTGTGAGAGACGGAAAACTCGAAAATAAACCCTGTGCCAACACGCTTGGTCAGCGTGGCACAGTAGACCATAATCCCTCCAAAGTGGAGGAGGCCCGTGCCCAACAGTGGGACGTAAATGGGGCGGAGAGGAGAACCGATCTCGTTTGGGGTCCTTTCGCTAGGAACTCAAAAACTACCGAAAAGATTTAACATGCATGATGTTGGCTATAAGTATTTCACGACAATGTTTTAATTTATTAAAAAAATTGGTCAAGTGCGAGTCGGACTCGCGCACGAAGGGTTCCGTACCATTATCTATGCAACATAAGGCACGTTATTAATAAATGAGCAAACAACACACACAATACTTAATTAATCACGTTTGTTGTATGAGAGCAAGAAACGGTAAAAAATCATGTTTGTTGTATGGGAGCCCCCCTTAAATATTTATTTTATTTTATTTTTAGTATTTGTTGTTATAGCGGCAATAGAAATACATCATCTGTGAAAATTTCAACTGTCTAGCTATCACCGTTCTTGAGATACAGCCTGGTGACAGACGGACGGACGGACAGCGAAGTTTCAGTAATAGGGTCCCGTTTTTACCCTTTGGGTACGGAACCCTAAAAATATCATGATTATTATTGTACACTTAACTTACTCACTCACTAATTACTTAACATTTTTTAAACATTTGTTTTTTTAGATTCAGAAGACGAAGACGATACTCTAGTGACGGCGGGGTTGTCAAGTCCATTGGGGGCGTTAAGTCCGTGGGGTAGCAGCCCTGATCTTACACGACGTACCCCCATTGGTAGTGTTGATGGTAAGTGACGGTATGATAATATGAGAAAGAATATGTTATGATTATAACGGTATGAAACCATAGACCATTAATACAACTAGAGTTGACATTGTCCGTACACTAGAAAAAGGTACAAGAGCAATGCTCATACTCATAATATATATATATGTGGGATTGGCTTAAAACAATGTATGAGAAGTAAATATTGCACTTTTTTATTTAAATAGTCTTAACACAACACAATATTGACAACCTTTTTTCACACTTCCATAGACACTACTTCAGTGCACTTCAGTGTAGAACTTAGCCACAGAGTACGTATGATATTCATAGTATTAAGTAAACACAGATAGCAAAATCTACTAATTCCTACTAAAAAAATAAAAAACAAAATTAAACTCAATAAACTAATCCACACGGCCATCCTGTTCATTCATCTGTCCCAGATGAACTTTCATCTTCTGGCGCAGTCCACGGTTTCATTAAATCTGCGGATGTTGAAGTATTAATGGGTCCTTCCCCATTTCCTACTTTCTTCACTGAGTATCGGTCATTCCTTTTCTTGGCGGTTACTTCATATGGCCCTAGAAATTTCGGGAAAAGTTTCGAGCCTTGAGAAAATTGTGTCTTTCTGATAGCAACAAGATCACCTACGTCGTAAACAACCGCTTCTTTCCTTTTCTTATTATAATATCTTACATTTTCTTCCTGTATCTTTTTAATCGATTCTTTTGCCCTTTCTCTAAGTTCCTGTCTCTTTTCATTAAAAATTTGAATATTTTCTTCTTCTAACAATTTCAGGATTTCTTCATCTTTGTCTCTAATTTTAACTCCAAATAACAGTTCAAACGGGGTCATTTGAATACTTCGTTGGTAAGTCCCATTTAAACAACGTTGCACGTTGGTTACCCTGCGGTACCATTTTGTGGGGTCATCTGCACTGAGTTTGCTCAACACGGCAATGATAATCTGATGAATACGTTCAACTTGGCCGTTCGCTCTCGGCTGTCCCGTAGTAATTGTATGATGCATTATATTTTCGCCTTTGCAATAATCTCGAAAATCATTGGAAGTAAATGCTGCGTTTCTATCGGTTATTATTCTCTCAGGTGCACCAAAAGTTTGCTGTTGTAGTCTCAGTTTATCTAGCGTCTCTTCGGTGGTTAAAGTCTTAACAGGATAAATCCAAGTGAATTTGGTGTAGGCGTCGATGACAGTTAGGATGTACTTGTAACTCTTATGTGTTGATGTCAGAGGTCCAAGATGGTCAATATGATATGTTGATAATGGCACATCACCTTTATCGATCGGGTGCAGGAAGCCTTCTTTCTTCCCTTTCTTGTTTGATATTAGGATACACTCAACACAATTATTTATTATTTTTCTAATTTTGTTAGGTAAATTGTCTATGTAATATTCTCTACTGATTAATTCTTCTGTCTTTGCAACTCCAAAGTGTCCTCTTTCGTGGTTCTTTCTTATTATTTCAAATTGCATTCTCTTCGGTACAACGATCAGTCTACTTCCGTTCTTCTCTTTGTAAAGTATGTTATTTTGTAAAATATAATCTTGATAAGGATCTTTCTCTAAAATTTTTTTCAGTGCTTTTATGTAATCATCTTCATCTTGTGCTTTTTTAATACGTACTGTAGTTTCTGCGATCAATAAACAAATTGGGTAACGACTTAATGCATCAGCATGCTTCATTCTTGATCCTGGCCTATGTTCGATCTCGTAATCATATTCTTCAAGTAGCAGAGCCCAGCGAGCGACTCTTGGTGGTAAGTCTTTCTTTTGTAAGGTCATTGTTAACGCAGAGCAGTCTGTTACTATTTTAAAGTGTAAGCCTTGCAGATAAATTCTAAATTTCTTGATAGCCTCCACGATAGCTAATACCTCTAAATGGTAACTATGGTAATTTCTTTGAGTCGGCGTAGTCTTTTTGCTCATATAGTGGATTGGGTGAAGTTTATCATCATTCGGACTTCTTTGTAAAAGTACGGCTCCGTATCCATCAGCACTAGCGTCGGTGTGTAATTCAGTATGGAGATTAGGACTGTAAATTTTAAGTACAGGAGAACTACACAGTATATTCTTTAATTCTTGAAAGGCTTTTTGACAGCTCTCATTAAAATTAAATGGAGTATTCTTCTTCAATAATTCGGTCATCGGCCTTGCTATAAGTGAGTAATCTTTGATAAACTTTCGGAAATATCCAGTAAGTCCTAAAAATGATTGAACTGTTTTCACATTTTCAGGTTGCCTAAACTTCGCCACAGCATTAATTTTATCCTTGGATGGTCTTACTTCATTATCGCGGATGATGTAACCGAGATACTCTATCTCCTTCTTCAAGAAATGACACTTTCTCCAGTTAAACTCTAAGCCATATTCCTGTGCTCTTTTTAGTACCTTTTTGAGCTTAATTAAACCTTCTTCTTCCGTTTTAGACGGTAGTATCAAATCATCAAGATAAGCCGTTACGGTTCCATCGGTAATTAGGTCGCTAAAGACATCATTGATAAACCTCTGGAAAACAGATGGAGCAGTACATAGTCCAAAAGGCATTTTGATAAATTCGTACTGGCCTTGAGGTGTAACAAAGGCTGTGTACTTCTGGCTGTCTTTGTGAACATTCACGTGAAAAAATCCGTTGCACAAATCCAGTGAGGTGAATACCTTGGCTTCTTTTAACTTATCTATCTGATCTTCTATCACTGGCAATGGAAATCTTTCTCTTATGACCTTTTTATTCAATTTTCGGAAATCCATACACATCCGACGTGAGCCATCTTTCTTGTGGGCCAGAACTATTTGGCATGCAAAATCAGATTTACTAGGCTTAATTATTCCTTTACCTAACCATTCTTCAATCTGTTTATTCACAATATTCATTTCCAATGGTGACAAACGTCTCGGACTTTGGAAGACAGGATCTTCATCAGATAATAAAATTCTCAGTTCTACGTTACTATTCTTTTCCTTCTCATTGGGTTTATACTCCACACACACCTTGTGAATTTCATCAGCATACTTAGAGTTTTCTATATCGTATCCTTGATTAACTTTATCTTCTTCAGCTAAAAGAGTGAGGTGTATGATTTTTTCCATAAAGACGCCATCGGGGGTAAAATGTACTTCGAAGTCTTTGAGTATTGGATTTCCAATCAGAATAGTAACAGGTATGTCGTGGTCCTTTACAACATGGAAAGTCATATCCGTATAATACTGGTCAATCTGCACCTTCGCTGTAAATATTCCTTCAGTTTCTAGTTTATTTTCTGCAATTCCCGATAAACATGTTGCTTTTGCTTGGTAGTCTTTAACTGTGTCTTTAATCTTCTTGAATTCTGATTCTGTAATAAGGTTAACGTCACTTCCGGTATCTATTAGAGTTGTAAAGTCTATTCCATCAATCTTAAGCCTTTTGTAGGGAACTTTCTCTTCCTTAATCTTTAAGTGTACTTGCTGATTTTCGTTATTTTTCTGGATATTAAGTGTTTTCTTCTGTTGGCTGTTTGTGCATTCAGTAGATTTATGGCCAAATCCATTACATTTAAAACATTTGATCCCATTTGGACACGACGGTGATTGATGACCTAAGTCACCACAGTTGAAGCATCTTTTCACATGAGGCATCTTACGTGTTGGATGATGCGCAGATGAATGACCTGTCTGGGCAGGTTTACTTGGTATCTTCTTTCTGAAGTCACTATAAATGTTTAATTTCTTCCGGAAATCTTTTATGTCCGTGGCACCATATAGAATAGCCTTGTTGGTCTCCAGATCACGGATGCCATCAATTATGTACTCTATAAGCGCAGCATCCTCAACCTTGCCATGAATTGCCAACTCCTTCATGCATAGGAAATACTGTTGATACGTTTCGTCGTTCTTCATCTTACGCGCGGCAAGCTTCTTGTGTATTATTGCGCTGTTAACCTTGGGGCCAAATTCTTCTATAAGGGCCTTCTTAAAACTTGGGTAGTCCTTTACTTTGCCTACAGATCTCAGGAAAAGTTTGGCAGTGCCATCCAGAAGTCGTTTAGCATAGATCAATTTCTCGATTTTAGTCCACTTCATAAGTTGAGCAGTGTCTTCAAATTCATCGAGGAATGTCTCAATGGGGTAGGTGTCGTCTCCAGTAAATATTGTCATAGACTTCTCCAAGTCTTTGAAAGAAATCTGCACATCAATATCTTCCTCATCACTTTCTTGCTCATTTCTCTTAGGCGGCATTTTGGCAGAAAAACTTGTGTTTGCTTTAGAAGAGCTTAATGAATTTCTCTTCTTAGTCGTTATACAAAACGATGGCTTCTTCGTAGTCATTAAGATCAGAATAAATTAAGTCTTCAGTCTTCAAAAAATAAATTCATAAATCTTCTCATAATTCATTTTCAAAAAAAGCTACCATTTTAGTAGATTTTTTCTAGGTTGACAACATTTTCTACCATAGTGAATTAAAAAATCTTTTGTGTCGGTTTCGGTAATGCAGTTTACGATTTGTGGCCAACTTCACTCTTCATCGCAAACGCGCGTCGTCGGTAAAACAGGGAACTGGCGTTCACAATGGCGGCTTAAGCGAACATGAACCGGCACTTTGATTTGGATGAGTCTTCTGCTTTTTTCCGTAGATTTACTTCGAAAATTGTTTCGCATCCCGGACGAGCCCCCAAAAAGTTGTGGGATTGGCTTAAAACAATGTATGAGAAGTAAATATTGCACTTTTTTATTTAAATAGTCTTAACACAACACAATATTGACAACCTTTTTTCACACTTCCATAGACACTACTTCAGTGCACTTCAGTGTAGAACTTAGCCACAGAGTACGTATGATATTCATAGTATTAAGTAAACACAGATAGCAAAATCTACTAATTCCTACTAAAAAAATAAAAAACAAAATTAAACTCAATAAACTAATCCACATATATATATAATGTGTTATCGACCGGCCTCGTGGTCTAGTGATTCATGTAACGAACGGCACGAGGTCCCGAGTTCGATTCCCGGATAATCATTTGTGTAATGTTTATAAATGTCATAAATGTACCAGACGACATTGTGTGAAATGTCCATGGATATTTTATCTATTTAATGTGCGCGTGCCGCTTTTATGCAGTAGGTGCGTATCTATCAATGAAATAACGTTATAATATGCATTAATTACTTCGATATCACCGCCATGGCGTTACATTTGACACAGAAGAAATAGTAATATAATTGCTGTTAGTTTAATATTCTAATTACGGAACCCGTCGTACGGGAGTCTAATTTGTGCTTAGCCGGTTTTTTTTGTAAATAGGTGATAAAACTCCAACAAATGAAGAGGAATACGGTCGTCGTAATTCAGAGTCATCTTGTGCTTCTCCCACTTCACTCCACACGGCGGTGAGTGCGGCTAGTTCTAGAGGCACGCTCGTCTCACAAGGTGGACATGTTTATAGAAACGCGAGACCTTACAGGAAGCATACACATCCAAGGTAAGTACATATATATTTTTATTTAGGTACTTTATATCATATTTCAACAGAAAGATAAAAGAAATAAAAAATGAGGGTACTTTGAGAAAATAACAAAAAAAGACTAGGAACTAGTTATAGGAGGTTTTAATTGTATTTCTTTTAATCTAGCGGTTTTGGAACTTTTTGAGTACCCGAGGTAAAAATATTTCTAAAGATTTTCACGAAAACCTCTAATAATAAAAATGTTGTAAATATTTTTTTGTGCGTACAAATGTTTATTGAAAAGAGCTCGACTGATTGAAATTTTTGTTTTTATTTTGTGAAAATTTTAGGTCTGCTTTTTTTTTGGATTTCTTATATCGCAGAATAAAAAAATTGAAAATTGTTTGTTTTATTTTTAATTGACAGATCAGTTTAATCAATTTATATTATTTAACCTATTCATTTTATGATTATAATTTGTTTTTTATGTTTAAATATTTTTTTATTCTTTTGTTTCAGTTCTCAGTGGTCTCTTTAGGGTAAAATTTATGGTCAGTATAAAAAGTTGATAAAGAAATTATTTTCGCGGTGACACTTATTTGTATTGTAAAGCACTATAGTACAAATCAACAAAATACACTCTTAAAATTAAAGTGACTTAACTCTAATCTAGTACCTACACAAAATCGGGCTTAACTAATATTAAGCGGGCTAATGCTGGTCTGTGAAACACAGTAACAATTTCAGTAAATAAGTACTTCATATTGTAACAATAAGTCGTACTTATTATTACGTATTTCATACTATTAGGTCGGAATTGCGTACAGTTATTTATATACTTGCATGATAATGTCGATATCAATATTTATATTGTCGAAATTACACAAAATTAGGCTTGACATTAACAGGCTTTTGTAACACAATTCAAAACTTCGGTAAATAAGTGACTTATATTTTGAAAATACAATGTACTTATTGTTATTACCCGAGGTCGGAATTAGGTACAGTATTATTATAGACCACTAACAAAATAACTTAAATAAACAATTTTACTGACACTAAAACAATTACTTATACAAGAATATTATTACAAACTAAAAACTACAGAATAACGTCCGCACGGTATGACGGTTCGCGAAAGAATGAGCGCCAATGCTTGATTGTTCGCCTTTTTATATTGTGCAATAGAAGTGGGGTAGAATAATATCCAACACGGCTTCTCCTGACACATCTGGCGTCTCGACAGATTCATCGTTAGAAGTTAAAGTCATGAAGAGCATGTCTGGTAGTTGTGATGGGCCTGGGCGCTGGATATCGGGCTGCAGAGTCACTGCTTGTCTCGTTTCGTGGTTGGACGTTGCTGTGAAATCACGGGGGTCAGGTATTGCAACCTGTGACTGGTCTAAATCATTATCAACATCATCATCATGGCTCATAGCTACGGATGAAGAGAAAGAAAAACGGTCATTAATAAATTATTTCTAAGATTTCAGTAGGGCTTACTTTAACATGATTAGTTAAGTTGTTAGTACAACAAAATTTAATTATAGCTAGATACTGCTTTGTTATGAAATTGAACTTTATTAAGTTTTCAACCATTAGCCATACTATACCATACCAACCATTATTACCATAAGCTCAGAGGTAAGTAGTATACAGCCATATTCACTATAAAATAAAAAATAATAACCCAAACCAACATGCCAAAAAATATTACACTGTGTGCGCACATCACACAGTGACTGGTCGGTTTGCAAAGCCGACCAGCTTCCATGGCCAGAAAAGACACTGTCTCCAAAGACTTGTGTCAACGCCTCAAGGGCCACACAGTACTACCTCAAGGGCCACACAGTACTACCTCAAGGGCCACAAGGTACACATACCTTCAAAGAAGGAGGAGCACGACTCAGGAGTCCACTCGCCCTTCCACGGAACCATAAATTGTGCACTGTGTGCGCACATCACACAGTGACTGGTCGGTTTGCAAAGCCGACCAGCTTCCATGGCCAGAAAAGACACTGTCTCCAAAGACTTGTGTCAACGCCTCAAGGGCCACACAGTACTGCCTCAAGGGCCACAAGGTACGCATACCTTCAAAGAAGGAGGAGCACGACTCACAAGTCCACTCGCCTCCCCACGACACCATGAACCCGGCAGCTGCTTGGTCATTACCAAAAGAGCCAGCCGTTATTACTAGTTCGTACTCATTACGTAAGCAGCACAAACTTTCATCCTCCGTGGTAAGGCATACACCTTACTCAGTCACAGCCTGAGCGCCGGCACCAAACAGAAGGCGTTGCTCATACCGCCTTTGTGGCCGCATTCACAGCAGTGCGTTTGTCACCGCACGCACGAGTTCAACTGGCTAGTCAAAGACCAACACACCACAATTATTCACATCGGAATCTAGGAAGCAAAATGATAGAATCAGTGTACTTTGTAACAACGAGTACGTTATACATAACACACAAAACAATCAAGTAAATAAGCTGATAACAACAAGTACTTTCATTTAATATCCATATTGCAGGACATCATAAAAACAATCAGTCTACTACTTCAAGCAGATTTAAAATGATGTCACAGATTCAACTGTTCGTTGTCATCCTGTCATCCACACCAAACGTGTGTACATAATTTCAGCTCCATCTGTTGAAGATAACCACTGTAAAATCATTTAAGATTTTACCCCAACTTGTACATACACTGCGTTGCAAGATAAATAAAGATCTGTAACATGTTAAGAAGACATTAATAATAATCACTTTGTCTACATTTTGTAAGCACAGAAAAACCAACTCAAAATTGTTTCACATTTGTAGGTATCGGTGCATTTAGTAACATCACGACGTAAATGCTCGGCCTCGCCTGACCATAAATCACTCAAATATTAAATTTTACAATACTCGCCACGTCATAAATTAGGCTCATTATTTGTATCAGTTTTACGTTTTGTATATTACTGCTTGAACATGACCTGTAAGGTTACCAAATACAAAAACCATCGACCTTCATCAAACAATTCTATCGACATTTTCCGTTTGAATTAAATGACATAATAATATTCTGCTCCTTAGCATTACTACACTCATTTCATAAGTACGGCATTAATTCAGATTGTAGACTTTAGATCTATAGAAAATAATTTAATTAAGTCGTCAGTTATGCATATAAGAGGTTAGCATTAGTAGCGACGCTCAGATATAGGAATTGGTAATGCCAGAAATCACAATAGCTGGTGTCAAGTCGTCTTTAAGAGTGTGCTCAATAGGTAATTTTAATAAGGACTTGCGCGCATAGCGTAAGTGGAGAACTTATCAGACTGTACTCATGACGTCATAAAAAATATTCCAATATCAACAGAACGCAGGCAGAATTATCTACCTCTTGCCACCACGTGTCAACGTCATGGATACTTGGATCAAAATCAGAAACAAAATAATAGTTTGATCTCACCGGGAATGTTATCATCTCCAAGAAGCGTTCAGCAACGCTCTTGGCGTAGCTTTCAGACGGCAACGGGGTTATAGAAGGCTCTCGCCCCGTGTTGCCACGCGCTGCGCCTCGGCGGGTTGTGGAGGGCCCTGCGTCTGATGACGTCGTGTCTGATCCGTTTACTGTACAACCAGACTCCTGTCTTGTAGTCGAATCGTGTCACAGGTCATTCCTGCGCGTTCGCTCCTCTAAATCTTGAAGTCTCCTCAAGATCTCGTCGAGCTTGTTAGCTTGGCGAAGAAGATCGTGCAGGACGTCTCTCTTTCCTTCTACTATTGGAAGGCATCGTATCACCTTTATACTTAAAACAGTTGGTTAACACGTTTACCCACACGTTTAACACGAATCACTTTTAAATCAGAAAAATCACTTTTAAATCAGAAAAATCACGGTTAGAATATCAGAGCAGATTAGGTGTCCATAGCCACCAGACTATCAGACAACCGTTCGGCCGTCCTCTATCTCGTTATTTCTCTTCTTGGCTCACGATTTGGAAAGCTAACTTCCATAGAAACATAATTATTGCTGTGAATTATACTCACAATCACAGCCACGTTGGCCGTTGGAAATACTACGCGATCGACGTCGTGGAGAACTTTCTCCACTCGAATCATCAGATCGGCAGTGTCTATCATGCCGTGAGTGAGAGCGGCTTGATCGTTCCATTTATAACAAAAATGTAACGTAACACTGGTGCACTAAGTTTGTAGAAGTAATCTTTTTCACTAAAAAATATCACTACCCACACACGTATTTTGAATGAATAAAAATTTTGTCAGGACACTAGTGGAAGTGTTTTCTTTATCCCACGCCTGATATTATAGACCACTAACAAAATAACTTAAATAAACAATTTTACTGACACTAAAACAATTACTTATACAAGAATATTATTACAAACTAAAAACTACAGAATAACGTCCGCACGGTATGACGGTTCGCGAAAGAATGAGCGCCAATGCTTGATTGTTCGCCTTTTTATATTGTGCAATAGAAGTGGGGTAGAATAATATCCAACAGTATTATATTTGCATCAAAACGTGAATCTTGGAATTTCTAATGGACAAGCCCTTGTGGCATGCAACTAACGCTATTATTTTCTTTAATCTTATTTCTTTAATCACAAGGTATGTTATGCATACTACAAATGGTGGCGATGCCGACAATGCATTAGAATTATCAAACTTTGGAAAGCCGTTGTTAAAACTGTGTAAAAGTAAATATCATTTTAATTTAGTAAATAAATAAATATTCATGGACATTTCACACGATGACCTCTGGTCCCAAGCTAAGCTTATATTATGCTTGTGTTATGGGTACCAGAATACGAATAGAATACATATACTACTTTTATTTTGTAAATAGATACTTATAATACATAGAAAACATCCAGATTCAGTACAAACATTTGTATAACATTTATAAATATCACCAAATGATTGATCGTAAATCAGGGATTAATCTTTTTTTAAAATTAATCTCTGCATTTGAGACATATCCGGTTTATTTTTTCGCTGTATGAAATCAGTGTTAGTACATAAATAACACCTAATTCCGACCACTACGTCTTAACCCGCATTGTTGTGTATGAATATTTTTTGAGTTAAGTCGCTCTGATTCTGAGTTTGCGAAATGTAGTGTTAAAACAAGCACTATAGTATTAAGGGCTTACATCAATATTATCGTCGACATGTACATATTAACACAGCTAGTAGGTATAGAAAATGAAGAATTAGGGCTATTTTTTTTGTTTACTCAAAATCTACTAAATATATTTTAATTCTGATTTACGTGTTTCTATATATAATAGTTACTTATGTTTTTAAAGTTATTTCATTAGTTAATACGCGATAACAGACCGACAAATAAAAAAAAAAAAAAAGAGAGAGGTTGTTTCGCTAAGATTTTCTATCGAGAAAACTTTTTTCAATCGCGTTTCTGAGTTTATGCGATCCTAGATTATATATTGAAAAAACATATACTTAAAAATTAGAGCTCTAGCCATTCAATCTAAAGAAACAATGAAAACTTCGTACGTAGAAAAATGCACGAAGAATTTCGGTATCCTCTTAACGGACAAACTGCACAAAATGCAATGAAATCTATTTATATTAGTTTAATAAAATATGTGTAAACTTAAAATTTATGATATATTTTTATATATTTGTAATGTTGTAAGATTGACAGACGCTTTGATGATAATTTAATTTACTTAAGAATCTCGTACTATATGAGCTTTGAAAAGTTAAATAAGATATTACGTGCCATATCGGGCTTAAAAAAAATATTATTAAAATTCATCGTTATTACGCATTTTAGAATGCTGCCCTAATGTTATACTTAGTTAGATTATAAAATGGGTCCAATATTTTTTTCAATGATCCTGTATAATCATTTTTCAAATAGGAAGCCTTGTATTTTGAAGTATATATTTATAAATAATATTTTTAGTCAGGTAGTAGTAGTAATAGTAGTAATAGTGGTAATAGTAGTAGTAGTAGGTCAGGTAGTAATAAATAAAAATGCATTTAGTTCAAATCTCTGTTAAATTTTATTTGTGCTTAAACTAAGAGCATTAATACAACAGGAGTTGACATTGGTACCAATTCTACGCGCACAACTAAACTAAACAAAAAGAAAATGAATTTTGATAGTGTCGATAACACAATCCCGCAGTGTTAACTGAACTTTTTTCATAAAAATAATGTTTATTGTAGACAAACAATTTTAATTAACATAAATCTGCACAATAAAATAGCCGATTAATCTAAATACATCAATAGTGGTTTTCATTTTTTAGTTAATTTTAGTTTAGCACGTAGAATTGGCACCATTATAAGGTAACCCCCGCAGAAAAAGGTATGAGAGCAATGATCATATTCAATGGGTACGGATACTGTCGTCTCTTAGTGTTGATTATGAGCGGGGCGTGCGTAGCGACCAATGAAATTGCTTTAAGTGTTAGCGTGTGTTACTTCCGCATCGTACAGACGCGGCAGTCTGATATTTGCCAAAAAAGCGCATATTTATTTTATGCAGCTCAAGTAGTACTGCTTGTAACTGCTCTCGTTGGTTTTATGCTTAAGTGTAACAGCTTTTAATGCTTAAATTTTGAAGTTAAGTATTTTATGTTTATTTCATTTATTTATTTGTGTTATATTACATTTAGTTTAATTATTTTTGAATAAAATTAAGTTAATTGTTTAAAAATTTCAGTAGCTTGGTTAATTTATGATTATAATATACATCGATTACCACAGTATTAATTATGCATGTAGTTTTATGTTAGCAAGTTACTTTAAGAGGGTACTATACTCCTAATTTAGGTATTCACCTTAAGTATTGATATCCCTATTCCCGAGCGTCACGCTGAAAGGGACAAATATAGCTGAAGCAGATTTTATCTACAAATTCTTTAAAAAAAAAGACGTTCCGTAGTCCCCTTTTTACTACGCGAAAATTAAACCGATCTAAAAATTTTTTTCGCAAAATTTTAGATACAGGGTATATCTATGCTTCTGTCACTTTCTTGGTAAAATGTTACCAAATTTGTGTGATAGACGCTGCAACTTTATCTAAAGAAAACCGAAAAAAACGGGATTTTTGTATGGTCATATTTCTTTTAGTTATTATGTTTTGAAATAAAGAAAGTGATAGAAGCATAGATAAAGTGATAGAAGATATATAAGACCTAGATACTGTGAAAAAAATTCGTTCCTCTGGAGGCAACATCCGCGAAGAAAACAGGGGACTACGATGCCCATATTTTTTGTATGGAGCATTTGGTATCGTGCCCTTTTAAAACCACATTATTTGTTATTTTGATTAACAAATTTAAAATGTAAAAGTTTAATATAAAAATAATTTATTATGTGATAGTGGAATTATTCCAAATACTCTTTCCAAATAGAAATTAGAAATTTAATAAGATTTTTTGTTACATTAAAGTATTCTAAAAGTTATTTCTCGTATTTTAACCCCAGCCATTTCTATATTGTTGCGCAGCAAGCTAAAACAAAATACACATATCAGTTTTTGAAAATAGTTTTTTTTACTATTACAGCTCCATTAGCAACATAACATAAAATAAAAACATTTCTTATTTTTCCTATTTCTTGCAACTGTCTTATTGATAAAAATCTCTTTCATTCTTTTTTCTAAATTCTTGGTTATATTTAAAAAGTTAATTTCTACTTTTACTATTTCTTTATTATACTGTGAACCTTTTTTTCTCTTACTTAATATTCTTCAATAGTTGTGATTGGAATTGATAAAGTTGTGAATTTATTGGTTTTACTGTTAATGTTAAGTTTATATAATTCATGATGATCATGTTTTTTTTATCTACGTGCTTAAAAACCCTTCTAGAACTATCTGGGCGAAAACTGTTTTAAGACAAAGTTTGGCGGTCAAGCACGCCTTAAAGATCTAAAAAAGTGCCTTAAAATTAGGTTCAAAATACTACTTATTGCTGTATTTCTCTCATCTGTGTCTCATCAACAATGAAACGAAAACTTACAAGTCAAATTATGGTTACATCCTTGATATTCTAAAACAAAACGCATAAACTACACCCGCGATCTTAGTGCAATTCTCTACTTTTCAAATACAGTAGTTACACCTCTTTTCGGTAGATGGTGTTTATATATCTGAATCGTGATAACAAAATTGTTCTTATGCATTTCTTGGAAATTATTGATTTGTGTACTCATGTATTAGGTAAGTTGATATGTTATTTATATTTTGTACTTGTTAAATGGTACCTGACTGATGATTGAAAACAAATTGATGTGATATTTTAAAATTAGTTCAATATATTAAAGTTTATAAAATCGTATAAAAAGTTGTATCATAATTTAAGACTGCAACAGCGAGTTGAAAATTGTTTAGGTTTTAACAAAAAATATAGATATACTTACTAAAAATATATTGTTTAGGTATAAAAAAAATATGCGAGGTTACCATTTATATCGAATACTTATGTGATAAATATATTATGTTTATATTCTTTTTGTTTTTTTTGTTTAATACTTTTCCTCTGAAAAACAGTAGGTATGTTATTATGAGTTAAATGGATCTATCTCCTCATCATCATCATAACATCACGTCTATTTCCCATGGGGGTAGGCAGAGACTATAGAGCGCCATCTGCTACGATCGAAGCATACTTCCTTGGCTTCATCCACACTCATACATCTGGTCATACATGCCCGACGGTTGTAAGTGCTACGCACTTGCACCTTAGATCTCTGATATGCTTTTATTGGCTTCTTATTTGTCTTTAAACCTGATTTTCATCCCTTTCCCTATAGTTTGATATATCTGCAATAAGGACCAATCTCACTGCAGTATTTTGAAAATATCAGGGTAGTTTAATTTCATCGTGTTTATTTTTTAAACTGAGGAGCTGTAATTTTTTTTTGCGTTTCCCTGGCTAGACAAAGTCTATTTTTATAACATAAGTCAAATTAAATTCACCGGAAGTCAATGTCAATTTCTCTTTAATGAGTCGAAATTTACTTTACCCAGTTGTTCTGTTTACCATGACCTAAATAAACATGAGTGTTGTTGTACTGAACAAATTTGAGTTATGAGCGTTTTAATATTTACTTAGGTTTGTACCTTTTAAGGTGAAATCTAAATATAAACTTATTTATGTTCATAAAATGATATATTATGTTTACTGCTACACGTCATGAAAGGTTTGTATAGAGTAAATCAATAACAAATATATCAAACTATAAAACAGTTATTATGTTGATTAAAACCACTAATAACCAGTGAAAATGGCTAAGATCAAGAAGACGTTCTACAAGTACATTCTGAACTCCTAGCGGTATTAAAATTCCCTATACCTTTGAGCTCGACGGCTGACCAAAATATAAAAAGTCATGATAAAATCTAGTTTATCCGCAGATAAAGTCAAAATATCTTCTTATAATGTCTCGCCAGAGAATTATTTCAATAAAAAGCACTATCTTTTTTTAATATATGTCATCATATCATAGAAAATAGCAATTCTAGTCACCTAAGTGTGGTGGTTTAAGTCCCAGTTGTGCGCCAATAATGCTATTGCGTCTGCGCGAGGGTAGGCGAAAGAAAAACATTCTGTCTCATTCCGAGTGAGCCCGTCAGTTGCGCCGCAGCGGTAGCCGCGCGCACACCTCTGTCGCGTTCTGTGTTAAGTGTTATCGCCTACACACATGACCTAGTCACCAATTTATTCGTGAGTTGTCTACGGTTAAGATAATATATATTGTTATTGACCATATTACGTATATATACGTCAAAGTTTAAAAAAACTTTTTCTTATGAATTAGCAATTTTTTTTTATAGTTATGGTAAACTGTCTAAAATTTTTATTTATGTTGCACTATAGTAGTTGATTTATAATGTTGGCTTATTTGTTTGGAATTTAATGAAATTATTTAAGTTATATATTTTTCTAATAAAGACCAAAAGTCCAATATGTCTGAAATATTCGCACATGATAGTTTGCATTATTCTGTTTATTATTCGGTAATATGTTCGTGTTAAAGAATTTTTTTTATTATAAGTATATAAATTATTATAAAGTGAACTATATCTCAATATAAACTAATCTCATTGCATTTAAGGTATTAACAAAGCCTTATAAATGTATTCTGAATAGAAAACCAACGAACCAACTACCAAATAGATATAAATCATTTTTAGTTCCATGATTTACTCTTTCGGTTTTATCAATGGGATTAAGATGTTTCTAGACAGTGTCATTAGCTAATTTATACCGTGACTAGCTGTCACCCGCAACTTCGTACGCGAAGAATTTAAAATATACATCAAACCTAAACAAATTATACAAAAAAGCTATCCTCGTACTCTGTCTATTAAAAAAAACCGCATCATAATCTGTTGCGTAAGTTTAAAGATATAAGCTCATTATGGACACTATACAGCAATAACAATTATTTTTTATAATATGTAAAGTCTCTACAATCTACACGAGCTAGGTAGAGTATGGCGATCTACTTAGAGTTACGACTTTAGTTAAGACTGTGTTACTGTAACATTACATTTTCATTGCTATGTTTTTTTAAGTAAGTCTTGTTGATTTTATTTATAAAGTGTTTTACCCAGGTTCTGGAATTTTCCATTAATTTTGTCTTTTCTAGAATTTTCAATTCATTTTTGTGAGACGAATGGTATTATTTGCATAACTCGTAACCTGATGTTAACACTGCCTTTATATACATATACCTAGCAGTCAGTTTGAGCTTAGTTATAACAACTTAGCTAACTAGTCTTATATTTATGGTATTGGTAGACCTCGTCCTGGGTCGTGTAGGTACTTCGAAAACGGGGAAAATTTTTCATTGTTTTTTGTTTGATTAATTTTCACCGATTAAATAAACATGTCTTTCGTCAATTTCGAATTTGATAATCGCTGCCTACATTTGCATTCATATACCTATGTAGGCATCTATTACGTAAACAAAATATATGCAAATCCTTTGAAATTGAGACGATTCATCATTCTATAAGTAATTTATTTCATATTCAAATCAATTTAGGTATTGCTTTTTCTGAATAATATGCTAAAATTAGTAACTGAGGTGGGGTAGATGGATTTTATTAGCTGATTGTATGTGGAATAATAAAACTAAGGCTTTCTGTAATAAAGTTCATATTATCACGCTTATATTAGTTCGGAACGTATCTATGTAAAGGAATCTTTAAAAGTGATTTACACACACTTACAGTAGTCGAATGGATCTGAAATTTTGCACACATTTTAAGTACCGATGACAATGCAATAATTTAAAAAATATTCAGGAATTTCAAGCGTGTTTTTTAGTCTTTGAACTAAGTAGATTTTATTAAATGAACAAGCCAAGCCAAGCAAGAATTTCTAAAATAGAAGCACGCCCAGCAACTAATGTGAAAGGGACAACAATTTCTTCATATTTTAGAGAAAAGCTAGAGATCGGAGGCGAAGGTCTGATAAAAAAATGTGCAACCGAATATATGTGCCTTTGAAATTTGCGGGTTTTCCTTGATTTCTCAGGAGATCAAGGAAAACCCCACAGTCGGTTGAGTTTTATTTTATTAGACCTTCGCCTCCGATCTTTAGCTTTCATCATGATGATGATCATCATGTCTTGACCTGGTGCCAATGAGACCACACGGGAACCACCAGCTTCCAAATTACAAACATAAAAAAAACATTCAGTCAGTTTTGAAGTCGGTTAACAATACTGTACTTACTGTGTGGCGATTAGTTACTATTTTTTTTTTACTTGTTGTCACTTGCTTTTCATTACAGATAGAGAAATCTATCAATGCTCTTATGTGGCAAAGAGTTCTCATTAATTCGATTTGAAAAGTTTTATTGGGTTGAGTTATGGTAGGGGTCACAATCCCAATAAAGGCGAATCTGCGCTTGTTGCTACTGACTCTGTACCTAATGACTAATGGTCTTATGCATAATGACTTATAGGAGGTTTAAATGGAGATTTTATCGGAGAGGTAATAAACGTTCTATCGTAAAAAGACTTTTATGAATAACAAGTTTTGAAAATTTTTGCGAACTTTTAAACCTCCGATAAGTCATTATGAATAAGGCCATGTTCAGATGGCAAAATTTTAACGCGCGTTTTCAAATAGCGCGTTAGACATCGTAGTATTTACATACAACCGATCACATGAGGGCGCGTTAACGCGCGTCAGCGAGCGTTGACGCGCGCTTTGACATCTGTGTAACATCTGTTGACTGTTCAGTTGAGCGCGCAATTAATAATAATAATAATAATAAATATTCACGGACATTTCACACAACGTCCTCTGGTCCCAAGCTAAGCTTGTGCTTGTGTTATGGGTACCAGAATACGGATATAATACATAAACTACTTTTCTTTTGTAAATATATACTTATAATACATAGAAACACCCAGACGTAGTACAAACATTTGTATGACATTTATGGATATCACACAAATGATTGTCCCAAGCGGGAATCGAACCCGCGACCTTGTGAACGGCAGTCCATTACATGAACCACTACGCCACGAAGCCCGTTCAGATAACAAGCGCTAACGCGCGTTGCGATTAGCTCGTCAGTCTGTATCGATAGAGCTTAGAAAATGGACGTGGAAGATGCTATTATTGTGTGGTTATATTATAAAAAAAATATGATAATGTTACACAGATGTCAAAGCGCGCGTCAACGCGCGATCGCCTGCGTCTAGAGAATTTTTTTCTGAGCGCCGCGTCAACGCTCGCTAACGCGCGTTAACGCGCGCTCATGTGATCGGTTGTATGTAAATACTACGATGTCTAGTCGCGCGATTTGAAAACGCGCGTCAAAATGTTGTCATCTGAACATGGCCTTAAAAATGTGATCGCGCGTTGACCTGCGTTAACGCTCGTTACATGTGAACTTAACCTCAGCCCATTAGACTAAGGTCACAATGGGTGCGGTTTTTTAAATTATATAATCGCGTTCTAGGCTTCTGAGTTTCGTATCGTTTCTTATGAAGATCCGGAAAATTCTACCTAGCGAGATATTTTAAAAATTCGTTGCTAAATCTATAGGTACCTACTAATATTATTAAGCTGAAGAGTTTGTTTGTTTTTGAACGCCCTAATTGCCCTAGATTTTTTTTAATTAAAACTTCTTTTTGTGTTTGATAGTCTATTTATCGAGTCAGGCTTGTCGCGTGAGCAAGATGCTAACGGATCTAGTTATAGGTCGAAGGAGTGATATTAAGAAAAATCTGAACGAAATTCACAATTTATTTCACTTTACACAATATTTGATGTAAGATCACAACCAGAATTACTATTAGAAATGCTATTTATTTATTTTAATGCTAAATTTAAAGTTTATAACTAGAAGAATTAAGTACAAGGGGAGAGGTACGTTTCCAGGAAAATCCACCAGGCCTCCGAGTAAGAGGAGACACTTATCTAGAATTCTGCGAGGCAGGAACAGAGAAAAGGGAATCAGCTAAACGTTGCTGAGTAGCAGGAGCGTTAGTCAGCCCGAACGGCATTCTTTTTACATTGGAAAGTCCCTCGACCTGGTATATAAAAAGCTGTCTTCTCACGATCTTCCAGACGTAGAGGCGTCTGGAAAAAACATTTAGAAATGTCCAGACTACTAAGGTATCTAGCGTCGCCCAGGCTGTCAAGGATCTCAGAGATATAAGGCAAACTGTACGCATATTTTTTTGTTATTGCGTTTAGCTTGCAGCTGTCTAGACAGAAACGCCATTCTCCGTTCTTTTTAGGTGTCAACAGGACAGGATTAGACCACGGACTTTCCGAAGGCTCCACGATGTCCTTCAGCATAGCATCCAGATGTTCTGATAAAATACGTTTCTTCTCGGGTGACATACGGTAATAACGCTGACCAATAGGGGGTGAGCTTCCAGTATCGATTGAGTGACAAATTAATGAAGTGCGACCGAGACCACGCTATTCTGCATATCAAAATATCAAATATCGGAGAATTTAGAGACTAATTTATTAGCGATGGCTCTCTGATCGGCTGTAAGATGATCATAATCGACCAGGTGTTCTGCAGAAGATGTGATCTCCGACGTTCCAACCTCAACGCAACACTTAGAAAAAGAAACAGCAGAAAAAGATTTTCAAAAATCCATCGCCGCATATAGGCTATACAACAGCACGCTGTGACCAATAGGAACGAAACATTAGTGAAAAATGTAGCACCAAAAAATCCTAATTCCACGCGAACAAAGTCACGAGCTATAGCTAGTTATAATATAAATTTATTGAATATAGCTGTTGCCCGCGACTTCGTACGCGTGAAATTTAGAAATCAAACTTTAACAAACAGAAGTTTACAATACCACTTGACGATGGCGTTGTACAGTTTTTTTAAATCGCGCTATAGTTTCTTTCCACATATAAACACTTAAAACTCGTCAAAAATGTTATTGTGTCATCAGCTCGTTTTCATATTTATAAATTAGTTAGGACTTACAGCATCCATGGGTATAAATGTCGCTGTGATAATTTCATTGTAGTAGGACTAGCAGTTATTTGTACGTCGCGTAATTGAACGAAATTCATTTCGTTAACAAAAAAATACGGAATTCATTTTCAAATGAATTCCGTATTTTTTTGTTAAATAATATACAGAAAGAAAATATACAGCCCATTGATGTGAAATAATTTAAGGGTGGTAAAGGCATATTTTGTTCGCTGCGTAAAAATGAATATTCTGTGTATGTATTTGTTATATGTATGTATGGTATAGGTATGTATATGTTTTAGATATGTAAGTTTATGTGGACATGTATTTAGGTATACCTACGTAATGTATTTATTTGTATATATTGAATCTGCTATAATAAAATAATAATAAATATTTTGGACATTTCACACAGCGTCCTCTGGCATTTTTACTCATTCTTGGATCTATTAACATACTATCAGTACACCACAAGCCGCCTATTCAGCCTCGGTGGTCAAGTCCATCCTAAGGTTGTCTGGAAGAGATCGCAGTCCGCGATAAGACCGCCCTTTGTACCTATGATAAGTCTAGTTAGTAAGTTTTGTTTTAAATTATTATGGTGTACAATAAAGAATATTGTATTTTATTTATTTAAAATTTTAAAACAAATATAGGCGTTTAAATTCGTAAAAAAATTATAGTACTGTTTTTGTCTATACAAGCCGTTTGGGAGGAGTACGGTAACTAACACTGTGACACGTGAATTTTATACAGGGTGTGGCGTAATTAATGGATAAGCCTGTGCCTGTGGATAAGCCTGTGCCTGTGGATAAGCCTCCTACTGCGCTATACGAATATGTATATTTTTAATTAATCCTATGTATGGTCTTGAAAAAAATGGCATAAGTCATGTTTTTCATAAAATGACTACTTTCACTAACCAATTCTGCTACTGTTGCCACAATTTTCAAAAGTTTTGCTTTCTGTTTTTTTTATAATACAGCTTAAGAGTTGAATTATTGCAAGCAATAAAGAATTCCCTATTCGTAATACAAATTTTTTGAAAATTATGCATGAAATATCAAAAAAGGGTTATTGATTATTAAATTTGTTGACTTTGTACATCGTCTAGCTTAAAAAATCTTTATGGGAGTTGATTTGCCCAATATCTTAAAAACATGCTTGTTTTATGCAGTTTCCGAAATGGTATAATACTTATTATAATACTTATTAAGTTTGATGTGATATTAAAGAACCAAATGACACTCGTAAAAAAATGTTCTTATTGTGATTTAATTAATCAAATTAATACTGTTAACTTAAACAAACTGTCAGTGGTATTTTAACTTATCTGTCTGAGTTTACCAGTGGGAATGTTAGTCGTTGAAAAAAAATAACAACTTATTTTATTTTTTTTATTCTAAAGATGCAAACACTACATAAATTTTATTTTACAAAAAATGTTCGAAATGGCGGCCACCTGCGGCTATGCAGGCCCTGCATCGACGGATAAATGACCGCTTTAGGCGTCGGATGAAGCCGGAGCTCTTGATTTCATCAGCGGCTTCAAAAATCAGGGCCTTTAGTTGGTCCAGGGATGCTATTTCTTTTTTATACACTTTTTCTTTTAAACACCCCCAGTAAAAAAAGTCTAGAGGGTTCAAATCAGGGGACCTTGGTGGCCACAAAATGGGACCCAAACGACCTATCCACCTCTCATTGTACTCATCATTGAGGTAGTTCCGTACAATTCGTGCGTAGTGAGCGGGACAACCATCATTTTGTAACCAGTAGTTTTCTGGCACATTTAAACTTTGTAATAGTTCCGGCAACGTATTTTGCAGAAAATTTAAATAATTGGGACCTGTTAGTGTCTCGGATAGTTCGACGGGCCCAACTATTTGTCCATTTAAAATTCCTGTCCAAAGGTTCACTTTAAACTGGACTTGAGCTCGGTCTTGCCTTATGTTTCTCGGATTGGTTGCCTGCCAACTATGAAGATTGTGCATGTTGACGTAGCCATTTCTTTTACATGATGACTCATCGCTCCACAGTATTTTGTCAAAAAACGCCGAATCTTCGCGTATTTTTCGCAACATGACGCGACAAAATTGGACTCTAGGCTCATAGTCTCGTGTCATTAGTGTTTGCACCCTTTGATAGTGATACGGGTGAAGCTCATGCCTGTGCAGAATTCTGCCCACAGTACGCGTATCTACATCGGTTCCTCTACTTAACTCACGAATTGATAACTCTGGATTAGCACGCACAGCTTCTAGAACTTCGTCATCACGATGTCGTCGAGGTCTGCCTTCCGAAGCACCACCAACACCGGTACCAGGCATTCGCCCTTCGCTAAAAGCGATGTGCACACGTGTAAACACCCGGTAGTCTGGGTGTCGCAAATCGGGGTATCTTCGACGATATTCGCGTGCAGCTTCATTTGCATTGCAGTTACACAGGCCGTAAATAAGATGCATATTTGCATACTCTTGAGGAGTGTACGTATGACGCGGCATGATCAGTAGTCCAGGGATATGTAGAAGTCGTCGATAATATCACAATTGTCCAATTCGTATAGCAAAAACAGAGTCCGTAGTACATAAGCCAAATTCACGTCACAATAACAAACACGATAGAGCAAACGATATGTGCGCAAGAGACGATAGTCAAAAGAGCACTAACTTTGTTAAACAAGTTCAAAAGCTGTTTTGTTGTTTGTGAGAATAATAAAAATCTATCTCTGTCGCACAACTGTTATTTACCTGACATCAAAATGCTTTGTCTCTGTCTTATGATAAGACTAACCGTCTGGATTTGCCGTGCGATAAACAACCACAAGTAGTTGACTTAGAGTCGTTATCTGCTTACCCTATTCATGGTGGATGACTACCTGCTCCCGAGCACCCAAAAAAGGGTCCATTGTGAATGACTACCTGCTCCGGAGCACACAAAAAAGGGTTCATTCAAACTGTTTACAAAGACATGTTTAAGATAAATTAATAATTCTGTTAAAGAAAATTAGGGTATTTTTTTACAACTGTCGTTTTTTTTTAAAACCTCGTGAAATGTAATAAGTATTATACCATTTCGGAAACTGCATAAAACAAGCATGTTTTTAAGATATTGGGCAAATCAACTCCCATAAAGATTTTTTAAGCTAGACGATGTACAAAGCCAACAAATTGAATAATCAATAACACTTTTTTGATATCTCATGTATTTTTTCCCAAAATTTGTATTACGAATAGGGAATTCTTTATTGCTTTCAATAGCTCACCTCTTAAGCTGTTTTATAAAAAAAACAGAATGCAAAATTTTTGAAAATTGTGGCAACAGTAGCATAATTGGTTAGTGAAAGTAGTCATTTTATGAAAAACATGACTTATGCCATTTTTTTCAACACCATACATAGGATTAATTAAAAATATACATATTCGTATAGCGCAGTAGGAGGCTTATCCACAGGCACAGGCTTATCCATTAATTACGCCACACCCTGTATATAAGATTAACAAAGCTGGAGAGTTTGTTTGTTTGAACGCGCTAATCTCAGGAACAGCTGGTCCGATTTGAAAAATTGTTTCAGTGTTGGAGCGTACATTTATCGAGAAAAGCTATAGACTATATAACTTCACGCTGCGACCAATAGGAGCGAAGCATCAGTGAAAAAAGTTGCAAAATGGAGGAAAATTTTCTGAATTCCACGCGTAGGAAGTTGCGGGTAACAGCTAGTAATATATACAATGAAAATGTATATCAATAGAATATATTATGCCCATTAAATACAGAGCAACAATGACAAAACGGAAAATCCTCATCTGTCTCCCACAGTATAATATTTTGCATCATCCTGTGAGAAACAATAGCCTACCATTTCATTGTTCTGATATTTTTAAATAGACTTTACAAACCATGGCATAATATGGCCTTTGCTTTACTTCTGACGAGAAAAATTAAGTAGGAGGATTTATAAATAGAGAGTATCGCTATCTTCAAAGAATACAAATGGGCCAGGAATTTTTGCTCATGCACGATAATGCTCCTTCCCATACGGCGCGACTAATGACTTAAATCCAATCGAGCATGTCTGGGACATGTTGCAAAGGAAAGCTATGAGAAATTTCCCGGCAAATTTGACAACGGAGCAGCAACTTTATAGACACTTGCAAACAACATGGGACCTCATGCCACAGTAAGACATTGACAATTTAATTTTAAGTATGAACAATCGATGTCGATGCGTAAATAATGTAAGAGGTGGCAACACTGATTTTTAATAATAAGAATTTATTAGTTTTTTTATTTTAATTAAAATTAATAGTTTTACAAGAGTAATGAAGCTTTATTTGTCACACTGATTTTCTATGGCGATAAAAAAAAATATTATTTTTATATAAAACAAAATATGTAATACGAAATGCTTTTTATTTTTTAATATAGATGTGATTATAGACCTTACAATGACCTAGCATTCTCCCATTTACTATAATTATAGAAAATTCTTCATAGATTTTTATAAATATTTGACCAAATATAAAATATCCCTAGATTCTGCTAATGTGTGTATATTGAAATGGGCAAATAAAGAACAGTAATCCTAATTTTTTTCACTTTCTCGTATTCTTCTTCGCATCCCTTCAATGTCCCACTGTTCGCCTTGGATCTCATCCACTTGAGAATGGTTTTGGTCAACTATGCCGTACTGACTAGAAGTGTTGGCTTAGGGTTCAGTCTTTAGGTTTCCATGAGTCACGGTTGACGTTAACTGGCGTTAACTACTGTACCCTCTTAGCCAGTGCTATGAGGGTATAGTAGCAGAACCAGTGTACTTACAGCACTCTGAGGATGAAATGGGGTGGTGATACTTATATTATTAATCCGTCACCACACGGACAGCCCGTGCTTTTATACCGGGTGCTTCAAAAAATGTATACACACTTTGAACTTCCATAGAAAATTTATTTACCGTTCTACAAAGTTAAATTTCAGGAAAATAGAAAGCTGAAAGTCCAATGTAAATGAAACATAAATAACAAATGTTAATACTGTTCAAATTGGTGACCTGCAGCATCAATACAATTCTGAGTACGAGTCACCACTGATTCTGTACATCGTATCAAAACGTCCAATGAGATTTCTCTACACACTGCTTGAATCTCATTCCAAAGAATGTCTAGGTTACGTGGTTTACGTTTGTACACCTCATCTTTTACTGTGCCCCACAAGAAAAGGCCAGTGGATAGGACGCAGGGGGCCAATCGAGTTTCCAGCACGCTCTCCAGACCTTACACCGCTGGATTTCTTCTAATGCTTCTTTCCTATTGGTCGCATCGTGATTTTGTATAGCGTATAGTCTTCCTCGATAAATGTACTATCCAACACTTAAAGAATTTTTAAAATCGGACCAATAGTTCCTGAGATTAGCGTGTTCTAACAAACAAACAAACTCTTCAGCTTTATAATCTAATATATAAAATTCACGTGTCACAGTGTTAGTTACCGTACTCCTCCGAAACGGCTTGACCGATATTTATGAAATTTTACATGCGTATTCAGTAGGTCTGAGAATCGGCCAACATCTATTTTTCAAACCTTTTTTTTTAATATGGCAAAACAACGTTTGCCGGGACAGCTAGTATTAGTATAGAATAATAAATAGAGTAAAGAATCACTCAAGCAATATGTAACAACAGTCTTGTAGTAGCTATTCACATCGAATAACACCAATAATACCTATCAAAGTAGCACTCCGTAGCTAATTAGATGAAAAGTTCAACACGCTGTAAATCAAGCCCTTTATAATGAAAATATTATTTTGACTGTAATTTTGAATTGCAAATCAACAGCGCGTCATAAATCAAATTTATTGGTAAAACTTTGATATTGGAAAGATTTATTACGAATATTTTTTGAACTGATTGCAAATTGCATTGATGACTGAAAGCTTTTCTTTCACTAAATAAACTAAATAAATTAATGTAGCTTTTCTTTTGTTTGTGTAGGACCCTAATATTTTGATCGTATACTAGTTGCTGCTGGCGACTCCGTACTCGTGGGATTTATAATTTTTTTCCAGTTTTTGCAACATTTTCCTTCCTTACTAGATAAATGGATTATACAACACAAAAAGAATTGTTCAATTCGAACCAGTCGTTCCTGAGAATAGCGCGTTTAAACAAACAAACAAACGAATTCTTCAGCCTTATAATATTAAGTATAGAAAAGTTGCATGTTATTAAATAACAATAGATTTTACTCATTTCAATCTTCTAGAATATTCTACAAGTAGTATTCTCTATGTTGAAATCACATTTACTGGCAGAGATTACACGTAACAAGCCATAATTATAACGCTCCTAGACTGAAGACGTATCGTATATTTTAGTCTAATACTTCCATAGTTATATTGTGAACAGTAGGTAAGGGATTTATCTATCTATCTACATTACCAAATACACTAGGGGGTAGCATAGGCGGAAACGTGGGTTTGTGGAGAAACGGGTCAATAATACAAGAGCTTAAATTGCGTAAAGTTTTCCGCGTTAAACCCTAGAGAGTTATCGGAGAGTTAGGAGTTAGGTTAACTAAGTACTAGTATTTCGCAACCTTCATTATCTTGTCGCCAAGGTAAAGGTAGCTTATTGAAACAGAACTCTAATGTGAGATAATGGTTTTATTTTGGTAGTTCGTTACCCTTATTGATTATCTACCTGCCTGAATTATACGACTGAATAGGGATATCCATCATAATCATCATCATAACATCAAACCTTTTTCCCATGGGGGTAGGCAGACTATAGAGCGCCATCTGCTCCAAACATACTTCCTTGGCTTCATCTACACTGATACATTTGATCATACTTGTCTGACGGTTGTAAGTGCTACGTCCTTTTGAAGTATACCGGCGATGACCGATACCGGGTTTATTTGAAAATCATTTAATTAAATACCACACTATGCGACAAACAAAACTGGGAACTAAGCCACATAGGTGCCGTACCATCAAGACTAATATAGCTAAAATATAGAACATATTATATAGACACCGAATCGAAGTGTATGGTACCGTTACTTCTTTTGAAGTATATTGTCTATTAAATACAAATACGAGGTCGAGCTCTGCAAATAAAACCCACCCAATTTTTTTCTTACAAATTCTATTTCGCATGAATTCATAAATTGGATACCAGCGCACGCGTAATAACCTTTCCTCAGTTTGTTAAACATTTGGGAGGCAAGAATATATTCTTGAAGATATTTTATACACAAAATATTGTATTCAAAAGATATTTTGTACTTTATGTACGTGTTTACGTAGTTTTGATAAATAATAGACTGTGAGAAAAATATCACATGAGAGTTCGCAATGCTTTATTATTGGTTATACAATACGTTAAATACGTATAGTAATATTTTTCCGCAAGTTAGGAATACTTAATTAGATATTATTATGATATTTATCATTTATTTCTGTATGAGAAATGCTTATGAGTGTGTTTTTAAAATACATTTGATAAAGGTACTTTATTAACTGATCACAAATAATTATCTGTAAACAAACGGCCTTGTTTATATAGATAAACAAGACCATAAGATGAAATCATAGGATTACTTCTAAATTACATTAAATCTATGATTATATGATTACAAATATATGATTAAATCTTCGTATTGAAATTTTCGTGAGTTTGAGTCATATTAGAATTACTATATTACCAGCTAACACTCACAGTTTTGGGATCGAAGATGTCGACCCTGGTTTCGAGCATATCCGATGCTCGAATCCTCGGATGCTCGGATCCGGTGCACGCCGGAAGGTCGCAGACGCCGCTGCGCACTCGTCCTGAAGATGAGCATCGGATATGCTCGAAACCTGGGTCGACATCTTCGATCCCAAAACTGTGAGTGTTAGCCGGTAATATAGTATTTCTAAAATGATTAAATCTATGACTACGTATAGATTGTTATTCTCGTTAAGCAAAACAACCTACTTTATACGGATTCTAACGCGATAATTTTTGTAAGCATATCCCGACCTTTCTTAGTTTTTTCAGCCATACCACATATAGTTTACTAATATAGTTTCAATTTAAGTACCTACTATTGCAGGGTAATTTCTACTCGTATTTCCTACGCACTCTACACTGTAACTAGATGCTCTTGACCTACTTCTGTGGGTCAGATAAAGATCTGACTCACATATTGAAGGGATCGAGTTGCAAGGGCACACAAGACGCTCATGAGTACCTCATGGCCATAGCAAGGACACAATACAACATGCAAAACTAAACTTAACTTAAATAAAAATTCATAGTGTCAATAATATAACTCGGCAAGTTTAACTGAACTTTCTTGTTATAAAAACTGTGATAATACATACATAATATACGCACACATAGATATGTGAGTGGCTTCAAGCCGGCTGAGTGATATATATAGCCATAGACTATACAATATACATCTGGTATACAAAATACGAAGTTATACAAAAAATGTGGTGTCGTGGGACACCAGGTAGGAACGAAGTTCCTTCGGCTAATGTAGAATCGACACAATTTGCAAAAAAAGAAAGAAAGAGAAAGGTATTATACACTACTCGCTTGTGTATACGACTGTCGCGCCTGCGCACGTCTCATTTAACGGTTTTATTCCACGGACTTTTTTCCACGGTATTTTTCTTACGGTTTTACTATCACATTTTTTTCAGTTCTGTCGCGCAGCAAAATCCCTATCTCCTCCAAGCCTGCCGTAAGGAACTTCGTTCCAATACACAAAAGGTACAAAGAAATTGCTAAATAATCAAAACACACCACAGTGGTTTAAATTTAGCTAAGTTAGGTTAAGTTTTTGACGCATTAGAATTAGCAGATGTAGTTAATGGGCCAAGAAGGAGAAAAAGAAGATTGATTTATTTAAGAATTCTTTCAGAAAACGAATTATTCATTTACTTATTAGTTCCATTAGAACAACCTGTCTCTCAAAACAAAAAGTTTGATATCGGCTTATTGTCCCTTTCTCAAAGAAATGTCAATCAGAATTTATTCATCGAGTGAACTGAAAAACTAAGTTTAGTTGAAAGAGCTTCGTTAGTTGTTTGATAGGTATTATTTGTTATTTCTTTAAACAAAGCCCTTCTTGTTTATCTAATAAAAGATGAAAATAGAACATTTGTATAGTTTTCGTTGTAAAAAAAATTGTTGAATACCTATGTAATATTTTCCGAATTCAGCATATTTTGTTAGCCGTTTAATTTCAAAATAATTCGACCCATCGATCTTGACTGGAATGGTCAAAATTCGATAATATTTAAAATGAAATTACATATTTTCATTGTAGGTTTTATGCCCTATGCAGTCTATGCACCTATCCACGCAATCTTCGTGCTAGAAAAAGAGCACATATTTTTCTAATGAAGAAGTAATACAACTACATAAATAAATATATAAAATACTATACTATATAACAACGTTAAGGTCTTATACATTATTCATTTAAATTTACAAAGATTTTGCCATTAGAGTAACAGAAAACAAATTGAGGTTACGAAATATTCGTATAATAAAGAAGATGTACGCGTCTGGCTCTAATATAAGTGTTAGTAATACTTCAAGCGGGACATTCTATATTGCTTCGATATTTTATCTACCCTACCTTTACTTTACTCGGGGTTAAATCGACCGTAATTTTTAAGTACTTTGGGAAATGAAGAAGCGGTGAAGATTTCTACTTGACTTGTTGCAAACATTAGAACGATTAAACGAAATACCAATTAAATGAGTTAGAAAAAAATACCAATGAAAAACTTGACAGAATCCTCACGGTGCTAAAATCTTTTTATGATCGGCTTAAAAAACTTGAAATTTATAGTGATAGTGACTATTAGTGATATGTAGTGCTTTATGTACTAGTAACAAAGAACACAATAACAAAGTGTCTTTACAATAATAGAGACATTAAGATAGGTGTTAATGGACACATTCTTATAAAAAACTCTATTTAGCAATTTAAGTTAGATTAAAATTATTTATTAGCCTTAGCAGGCTAGATTGTAATATTGTAGATAAATAAATAAAATAAATTTATCGAAAAAAAAAAAAAAAAAGAAACGAAATGCCAATCTAAAATTTTTAAATGAAATATGTTAAATGCGTGTGATACCCTTAATTTTGCATGTTAATTTTGCATCTTTCTTATTGTAATTATAATTAATTAGATGCCTACCAATAAGCTGAGCTTTGTGTGCACCGGTTATTTTTTGGTCTTAATTTTTTTCATAATTGATTTTTATAATTTAAATGAAGTTAAATTAATGTGTCAAACCACTCTCTAATCGGCGTGATAGCCTTTTCGTAAAGCGTGTCACTGAACTGCTCCGAATCTAGGATACTACATTTCGCTACGCTCGCCCAAATTAACTTGAAAGTTAAGAAAAAACAACTGGTTTGAATTGCGTTTAATAAAGTAAAATCTGACCATTTTGTTTACCAGCTCATTATTATAGGATAACTTAAAAACGTATAAACAACGAAACTATAAAAATAATCTACTAATAATTGAGTATTACAAAAGACTAAAGGTTTAATCGACTGTGCTTTTGAAATTTGAGGGTTTTCCTCGATTTATCAGGAGATAACTGTCAGATGGTGCCAATGATGGGACCACACGGGAACCTCCAGCTTTCAAATAAAAAAATAATAATTAAAATCGCTTCTCTCAGTTAAAAGTTATGTGATAACAAACAAAAAAAACATACAGACGAATTGAGGACCTCCTCCATTGTTTGAAGTCGGTTAAAATTGACATATAAAAGATTTTTGTGTTTTTATATTAATTCCTTTTTTTAAAACAATGCATACATAACGACAATTCGTTGAATATGGTACAACGGCAGGTAGCAAAAGATGCCTTATCAAGTTTATGTGAATATCGATCGAGTTCTGGGAAATTGCCAAACGATCAGCTGACTTTCTGCCATTGCAGACTATACAAACTTTTATATGTCTGCCAGTAATTGTTTTGTTTATTGTAACATTTTGTTTGAACGAGGCACAGTTGTTGACCCAGTTAGCTTCGATCGCAAACATATTATTTGAGACTTGTATGTATTTGTATCTAAGTATCATACCATACACCTACTTGTATGTTGTACCGATAGTTTCATAGTTAATTTAGTAAATTAAGTGATAACTTATATTTTAGCTTCGTAATTTATCTGTTACCTAGATGATTTAATAGGACTGTCAATAGTTCTTGTCTAGTATAAAAAAGAAAACGGCTTAAGAACTCATCAGGTATTTATTTCCTGATTTTAGGGAGAGGGTTTTACTTAAGCTCTCCCTCCCTGGTTACGCCAATGATATTTATCTATTAGATACTAATTCCTCCGTGTGGTGACGGATTAAGAATACAAGTGTCACCACCCCATCTCCTCCCAAGGGTGCTGTAAAAGTCAACTAAGGGATATTGCACACAGATAACATCCTCTGTGAGAGACTGAAAACTCGAAAATAAACCCTGTGCCAACATCCCTGATCAGCGCGGCACAGTAGACCATAATCTCTCCAAAGTGGAGGAGGCCCGTGCCCAACGGGACGGGACGGGACGGGGACGTAAATGGACTGGAGAGGAGAGGAGAGGAGAGGAGAGGAGAGGAGAGAGGTACTAATTTCATCAGTCCATCGACTTTTCGCCATCTACTGTTAGACATGGCCTCTCCCATTGAACGCAACGACGCAATTCTAATTACTTAATTACTACGATATTACTAATTACTATAATTAGATTGTAAATGACTCATATTACCAATACAGAGATATTTTCCACGTAAAATATCTTACCTAGTCTTCATTAAGTAGATAGTAAATAAATTATACCTTCTGTCTGCTAATCAAAACGCCCACAGCATTTTTATTATTTGTAAGATGTTTATGTCTCCCCGTGGGTGGGGTGTTAAAGAAAGGTTGTGTAAGCTAACGAGAATAAGTAGAATAATGATATTTCCTTGAATTGTTTATTTGAAAAAAAAAGCACTGTATAAAACCCTGATGATTAAAGTTTATATCCTACTATCTGTTGCCCGCTTTTTATCTTTAATAGACTGCAATATTTTAATAATTTTGGAAAAAAAGTGCTATCGATTTCATGTGTCTTTAAATTTTGGGGGCTTTCCTAGATTTCTCAGGAAATAACCATCAAATCCCGGCCTAGAGCCAGTAGGACCACACGGAAAGCACCAGCTTTCGTATAAAAAAGAATTATTAAAATCGATTCGCTCAGTTAAAAGTTATGAGGTAACAAACATAAAAAAAACATACAGACGAATTGAGAACCCCCTTTTATTGGAGTCCGATAACAAAAAAAAAATTTCGGTAACATCATTTTTAGCAATTAGATACGTCTCAATTATGAAAGGCAGACGAGTTAATTTTAACAAAACCACATTGTACAAACCTGGATATTAAATAGAGTCATAACTTTGAAAGTCAAGCGTAAACAAGACTTTTAATGAAAGTCACAAGAAAACCTTGAAAGTGAATTGAAAACAAGTCCACTGGTTTTTAGATAATTATGTTACTTTTGAAACATCGTTGTTAATTATGCCTTTGTTTTAAGAAAACATTCTTTGAAGCTTAGGGCGAAAATATTAAAATTTGTACTTAAAAACTTCATAATGAAAATATGAATCATTATGCCCATACAGATAAGGCCTTTATGTAAGTGTATATAACACAAACACAAATAAGGCCATTTATTGGTAGACGACAAGGCCTTGTTGGTCAGAGAATTAAAATAAGAGTTATTGGGCTGAAAAAATCTAAGCCATCTCTAGGCAAAGTCACAGTCATCGTTCTTGAGATACAGACAGCGAAGTGTCAGTATTAAGGCCATAGCTCATTAGAACCACCCGGCACTCACCCCGCATCGCCTTGTCGCACAGCGTCCACTCGTTGTCTACAGGTGGTCCACGGGTGGACACCGTGTTATCACCAGCGGCGTGCACTGGAGTTTAACTTAGGGTAGGCAGTCACAAAAACTTTTTCTTTTATGGATTTTTAGCATAGCCACGCGACGGATCTCTAAGTCGGAAACCATGCCAACAGAACAAATTTAAATCTGAATATCCCGAATCAGTCCACACTGTACTAGAATTACTAAACAATAACTACGTACGTACATACATACGTACATGTACGTATGTACATACGTTTCATAACTTTTAACATGAAATTTTCGAGGTACAATACCTTTTGCTGGCTTAGTTGTCGTAACTCGGGTACACAGAATCTTTTTACTGAAAGACATTTGTGAGAACTTGTTATTTTTAATTTTTAACAAACACACACTATCAACACACATTTCACAATCAAATAACATTTTAAAATCAACAAACGAAAATCCATACAATTATTAAATTATAGAAACTCAATATTAAACAGTTCAATGAATCACACGAAAAAATAAAATGGCCTCCGTCGAACCAAAATATTTCTGCTATTTAAATAAATAAAACCTTACTAAACAAAAATGCATACGTGATTTATTAGACTTCCGACTATTATATTTATTCGGATTATAATAGGTAACGAACGAACGCCGAATACTCGCGGAAACATCCGATCGCCAAAGCATACGGCAGGAGTTCCGGTTCAAGGCGTCTTCAATATGCGAGCCTGTGTGCAAAATTTCTACACACATATGAACTCATGGCAGGCGGGCGGTATAGAGCTTGTCCTACCTACGCTTTCGTATTCCTTCGCCAAACGCCTGGCAAAAAGCAATTTGCAAGCACATATTGGTGCTATTTATGAATTATTAGGCGTTTTTAAGTTATACCTAATATTTTGTTTAATTAATAGTAAATAAATGAATAAAGTCATCTAAAATATACGAACGTTTTATTAAAATATCTGTGAATGGCAAGTAAAGCAGTGCTTTTGTGCCTTATTAGAGTGCACGCCCATGGTTATCACCAATAATCGCGCGCGGTCAACCAGTGGACTCCGCGCCGGCCGCTGGTGGACGCCGCGTAGTCTACGACTAGAGACTGGTTAGTCCAGGAATTGTCGTGTAGTCTGTTAAAAATTGCCATTTTGAAAGTAAAAACGATACGTCCGACTTGTTTAAAAGAAAGGCTGGGTATGAAGGGAGGGTGGGGACCCGCGCGTTGGTGATGCTCAGTCAGCGCAAGGCAAGCATGCGAGCAGCTAGTTGTCACCGAGTGGTCCACCCGTTGTCCGCGCGTGGAGGGCTTACGACAGAGGCGACCTGGTTACGCTACGGAGTTGATGTAGTGAGCGCATCCTAATAAAAACCATTTGAGTGCAAGAGATAAAGGAAAATCATAAAAATACATTCATGCGGAAAATAAAGAAAAGATTAGCTATTAGACTTCAAAGTAATGTTATTATGTAGGAGGAAAAAAACATAGTAGAGCTTAAATAACATATTTGTATTTTCACTGGAGATAAGATTCTAAGATAAGATATTTTTTTAAGAGTTATGATATCTGAATTAGCGTTGTTTACGGTTCGAAAAATTGAATTTGGGTGAAATTTCTATACCTACCTTGCATTCGAAATCTACTGGGAGTGATCTTTAACATACATTTAATTCTATACATACAAAGTGGGTGTAAAAACGTGCCGTGTGATAAAAAGTTTGTTTATGTAGGTTTTATGTATTTTGTGATTGGGTTATGTTTATTTTTCTGTCTTTTAAGGTATTAAGAAATTTCTTGTAAACTCCAATCTGAAGTATATAATAGAAGCAAAGAATATTCTTCAGCTCCAAAATGAAGAGTAGATATTATTTATTTTTATTTTTTTTTAAAATCCTTAGCAATTTTGTATGATAGCATGTTTATCTTATAATTTCTGTAAAAAAGGGGTTTATAAGGGGTATATAAAACTTAGATACTGTGAGAAAAATTCGTTGTTCTAGAGGCAATATCCACGAAGACAGCGAAGTACGATGATAATATTTTTGTCATACTCTTTTAATAATACACCGGTTTTTTTTTACTTAAAAGCAATTAAAATCTAGTAACAAAAATATTTTATAAATCATGCTAAAGGTTGGTTACCCGAAAAAGGATTATCTAAAATGTTTTAATTTAAAAGTCACTCTGCCCTCTAGCGGCCAACCCCTAATCCTGACTAAATTAAAAGTATTTTAGGATTAACAACACTTCGTAAAATTCTGTTTTAATAACAATATTTTAGCTTTAAAATGGTTAATTTAACTCAAGGTTGGTTCTTCATTGATCTGTTTATTGCCAATTAAAAAGGGCTTCGTTGGAGGGTCTATGTGATCACTGACTCGTGTTATACGAACTCTGGGCCTTAGATCCTTAAAACTTTATACTTTTTTTAAAGAAACCTTAGAGGGCACGACAACAAGCCATGCTCACTACAACTACGACTTCGTGGTCCGTTGTTTTGTTTTAGGATATATATTTATTTATTGCCTTTAGGGCAAACAATATTACTCACAGTATCAAGGTCTTATATTATTTCTATGCTTTTATTACTTTCAGTTTTCCAAATACAATAACTAAAAGAAATATCACTATCCGAAAAAAAAGTTTGAATGTGAAAGTGAAATAAGGCAATTTAAATGGCATATTATGTATGTGGATGTAATATAATGATTCAGATTTTCATCATTAAGTTTTTAGGTAACTATAAGACATTTCTCTCTCCAGCCCATTACCGTCCCACTAGAGAGAGAGAGGGATTTCGGTCTACTGTGCCGCGCTGACCAGGCATCTTGGCACAAGGTTTTCTTTCGAGTTTTCCGTCTCTCAGAGTAGTCGTTACTTGCTTATGTTAGCTTATATTAGTTCCTTAGCTGGCTCTTATAGCACCCTGGGAAAGAAATGGGGCGATGACACTTGTATTCTTAATCCGTCACCACACGGACAGTTAACAACAGACAAGTCATTTAGTAGTAGTTTATAAGTGCGTGATTTTAAGTACAAGTTAGTAATATTTTCGCCCTATTCGAATATTTTCTTGAAACAAAGTCATAATGATGCCAAGTATTTCTATATGGTTTGCATTTAAGGTTTTCTTCTGACATTCATGATGATTTCTCTTTGATTTCTCTGATTATGACTCTTGTTTGCTAAAAGTAATTTAGAAACATGTTTTTTAGGGTTCCGTACCCAAAGGGTAAAAACGGGACCCCATTACTGAGACTTCGCTGTCCGTCCGTCCGTCCATCCGTCCGTCTGTCACCAGGCTTTATCTCAAGAACGGTGATAGCTAGACAGTTGAAATTTTCACAGATGATGTATTTCTATTGCCGCTATAACAACAAATACTAAAAATAAAATAAAATAAATATTTAAGGGGGGCTCCCATACAACAAACATGATTTTTTTACCGTTTCTTGCTCGCTACTAATAACGTTGCCTTATGTTGCATAGATAATGGTACGGAACCCTTCGTGCGCGAGTCCGACTCGCACTTGACCAATTTTTTTAACAATTAATCTGTTTACATTATTTAATTGATTGAGTCAATCTTGATAATTTTTCCTGTATGTTACGTAAAGTGTTTAATTTGTTGTAAATTGAAATTCTTGAAAATCTGTCAGGGGCGTTAATGACTTAAAACTTTTCTTAATAGGTTTGTTGGAGGAGTTATCCTATTATATAACTTAGCTATCAAACTTAACATTGAAGAAACTTTGTTGAAGCAATTTAAATTTGGAAGTTTAAATCATTTGAATAAGTCAGGTAACTAGGACTTTATTTATTACACTAATAAATTTATATAACTATTATGTTGGTGTGCTATTCGGTTTCACGCGGGTATATTTTATAAGATTTCTCTTAAATGTTTTGTTTAACCTTTGCGAAATATTTTATGAAATGAACCACATTTTTGTACAAAATATCCATGATTTGATTATTAAATTAATTCATTCAGTGATACACAAATATCTCTAGATGTGTTTATGAGATATAATGTTTACGTTATGATGTTTATGTAACTTATATCAATCAGTAATATAACGGCTGTATATCTAATGTATGAATACAATCAAATTTTCAATGTATTTCCATTCGCCTTACCAAGAATTCAGTAAGTTCTACGTGTTTAGCGTTTCGTAGCGGCTGCGTAGATTTCACGTAGCACGTTCGTAGCACTAGTGAGTACTACTTACTATAACATGTATTAAGTAGTATATTCACTGTCTGGCCTGCAGTCTTTCATGCTGGGTTGTGAATGTACCTACTTATTACAGTCTCCTTATACGTGTGTGGCACTTTAAATACTGCTAAATTATAAGAAAGATAAAATGTAAAGATCAAAGAGAAGGTCACGCACTCTGTAAATGCGTTAATTCTAGTCTTGCCAGATGTTTTTGTCACAATTTAGTGGCGTGCGTGTATAAGTGATTTATACAATCTACTAGCATTGCCCCTATGCTTTGCTCTTATAAATGTTTAAAAAGTCTTTGTTATAACTCTACAAACAGAACTATCTGCAGACATACTAAATGTCTACATATACACAATTTCGTGAGATCTCGAAATTAAGCTGCTTATTTAGTTTCATATAAGAATAGCGTCTAACATTACATATGAAAATATCGTCTAAGTGACGAGTGTCAGTCCGTCTTTTACTTTAACCGTGAATGGTGACCTCGACTTTTAAATGTACAAAGAGTTTCTATTTATCAATTCAAATTATAGCGATATAGACGGTTTAGTTGCTACACAAAGTTTTCAACTTTATTCATGAAATACGGCTGTGATAAATTACTTGACAGCATTTCTTTAGAAACCGTATTTAACATCAAATCTCTAAGTGGTAATACTCGTTAAAAACGTCTGTATAAAATCTTTGTACCACTTAGCCCTTTTCTCAGACTTTTTGTATAGAAAATCTGTGTTTATTTTAAAATTCTGTTATAACAATTGTATGAAAAGCCCCTAATTTGTACATAAATTTTAAAAGTATGTAACTGTCATGTACCTATTACAACTATGTATTCTCTCTCTCCAGCCCAATAATGTCCCACCGTTGGGCACAGGCCTCCTCTTTGAGAGAGATTATGGTCTACTGTGCCGGGCTGACCAAACGTGTTGACACAGTGCTTATTTTCGAGTTTTTCGTCTCTTGCAGAGGTTGCTATCTGTGTACAATATCACTTAGCTGCCCCCCGCACCGACACAGCACCCCCGGGAAGAAAGGGGCGGAGACACTTGTATTCTTAATCCGTCACCTCACGGACCAACTATGTACTACGTTTTATACAATAGTGATATTCGCACGAGTAACATTATTGATGAAAGTAACTGTTTGTTCAGACTGTATTATATTTCTTAATCAAAGAATTTTTGTTTCTTTATTATTAATGAACAAAAGTTTGTATATAATAATTGAAACTGGAATTTACAGTTTTAATTGATTTGTTAGGCACAACAACTAGCTTTAAAAAGTATTGTTTTTACGTTATCTTTTAAATGATGCTTTTTTTTCTTTATTTATTTACGAATAGAATACGCAAGTCATATAATTAATCATGTGTGTAGCGTGAATTGAGAAACTTTCGTATAAATATATCATAAATTATTGAACAATAATGGAAATAAAATAGTAATTGACAATATTATTGGTGTTTTTGCTAAACTTTAAATTTATTTGAGTGCAAAAGTGCCGTGTGTTTTCGAGAAAGTTCCGATCGATTTAAGAACTGTTCGGAGGGACCGAAGCGAGAACTGGTGCGGAGTGGAGGTGTAAGATGGAAGATAATGCTGACAAGCAGTATAAATTTAGGTAAGTTGAAATATTTGAAAGATTCCTTGATAATAACTAAAAAAAATCATTTTTCTATACAGGTGTAGTGTGTGTATGTATTTCAACTACAAAATTAAGGTGGTCATTTAGTTTTAACTTTATATCAGGGCAATATGGACATGATTTACTTCGTTTTCATACGTGATTATAAAATTAGTACAAGTATGCTTTGCACTTGATTGGATTTTATCTATAGCTGATTTTTTACTGAATTCAAATGATTTCGATACCTTTTTGGTCAACGAGTTTCACATTTTAGCAGCAGTTGACAAATATCATAAGAGGAACACAGGAGGAAAGGTTTGCAGTGAACTTTTATTGATATTTATTCTAAGATCTGAAGGTAAAAGAAAAGGGTCCTGCCCTATTAAAACTATATGTGATACTTCATTTTTATATTTATGGACATTTAACAAAAAGTCCAACAAATTAATGACTCAGTATTGTAATAATTAGTAAACATTACATAATTAACAAACGATTTCTCAACTAGTCGGAAATAGTGCTACAGATTTCTCCGAAATGACTGCGCAGCTCAAGGTCACGTCAATATCACAGCGATTAATCAATCCGTTAACCACCAAAACCTTATTTATTTTCCTTATTCAATAATTCTTTGTATTGCCGTGATCGGGAACTAAAATGGCTTTCGCACAAATATTGCCTGTTTGTTTGTTTCCAGGAATCACGTGTCTCAAGGTCGAATAGTTGTATTGATCTAATCTGTCCGTTCTATGCAATTTGTTACACTTATCTGCCGGCGTATTATGAGCTTTTTAAAATCATTCAAGTTCCAGGCAGGCCGTAAACTGCATGGCTAAATTAGATATTATTACAAAAATAAAACTTTTAGTTGAAAATTTATAGTTGGTACTTTAACTTTTAGTTGTACCTTCTCCTTAAACATATTAAAGTATGACTGGTTTAGCGAACTGACTGACTAATAATTTTGTTCATAATACGAACTTGCCAGACAGTTCAATTCACGGCGTAAACTGCCTGTAAATAAAAGCTCATAATACGGCCGCTGTTCTAAAGATAAGTGTTTTTCTCATAGTCTATGCGACCCAAACTCGGTTCAGATATTCTCTCTTTTAGTTCGCTTCTAGCATAATCTACTCGTATACTGATATTAAAAAGCTGAAGAGTTTGTTTGTTTGAATGCGCTAATCTATGGAGCTGCTAGACAGATTTTTTTTTTATTTATATGATTCAGTAAAACTTTTACAATGAAATATTGAAAAACACTGAGACCCACTAGGATTACCTGTGTTGTGGGGCTCAGTCTCCCTCATCACAAGGTTGGTTTACATTACGCTACATCACAAGGTTGATTAAATATTAATAAAATATTGAGCAGTTACCTTATTATTACTTAATTAAGTTTATGTAATTATGCATGTAAAAATAGAATGTTAGTATGTCACGATGTGCGTGTGAGTGTGTGTGTATGTGTGTGTTTGTTTGTGTGTGTGTCTTTGATTTGATAAATTCTTTCGGTGTTGGAGATTACATTTATCGAGGAAGGTTTTAGGCTATATAACATCACGCTGCTACTAATAGGAGCGAATATCAGATATATTTGCTTAGATAGAGTCTATATACTAGCTTTACTGAGTCAACAGGAATTATTATTCTAATAATTCGGCCAAAGTTTTGTAATTATATTAATGCAAAATACTATATAGGGAATATCTTTCATGGTTTCCACGACGCGAGCTTAAAATAACATTTAAAATAAGTACCTAACATATATTCTCATGTTTACACGCATTTCTCGTATGAAAAGTCCATGAATATTTATTCATTTCTCTTCTAAATACTGAAAATGTAAAGTTTTCACCAATACACTCTATTGCAAAATTTCACATTTTAATAAAACTTCGATAATATTCTCGGCTCTTTTGGTCTATACCCGTGCTATAGCAGTCAGGAAGCGCCCGGTGCCGGACTGTCTACACCACCAGTTGCCCGTAGCTCGATCGATTCGGTTCACTCTAGAGATATTATTTCTACATGATGCACAACTCTTGCTAAACTTTTATGATGTTAACATTTAAATCTACTACTTCTAAATCTGTTTTGCTGAAAATTTGTGAATCATTTTGGCATGAAATTTTATGTACTTAATGTAAAAATATTTCAATCAATATAACTCACTATTGCAATGTTCTTAAATTAAATAATTCATTAATACATAAAATTATTTCATACTTTCTTTTGCTATTTTCTTTAATGATATTCGTACTCTCCTTCTCTCTTTCTTTCTCTCTCTCTTCAGTCTATTAACGTCCCACTGTTGGGCCCTCCTCCACTCTGGGAGGGATTATGGTCTACAGTGCCGCGTTGACCAGGTGTGTTGCACAGGGTTAAACTCGAGATTTTCAGTCTTTCTCAGAGGATGTAATGTGTACAATATCATTTAGCTAGCTTTTACTGCACCCTAGAAAGGAAAAAGTGATACCTGTATTCTTAATCCTTCACCAGACGAACCTACAGTACTACTGAACTCGGACTCCTACGTTTTTCTATATTGAAAATTATATAATTACGTAATTCCGATTTCTTCGGGCACGCAACTCGAAACATCTCTGTTAATTCCTCAGCCATCAATCTAGTAAGAGCCGCTCCATCTGGCAGAGCGCTAAATTTAATTTGTTAACGTCGAGGCGTTACCAAATTATATTTAACGTAAGCCTATCACCGTGGAATATTTACATATTATACTTACACCAGTATTGTTTTACATATAATGTTAACTGATTAACTTATAAGCTTGTTTAAATAAAGTATAAAAGATGTCTTACTTTTGAAGCGTAACTTAATGGTGAAAATATGTTAAAGAACATTGCCATATAATTCTAAACGCCATATAATTTTTTTATACCTTAAAATATCCCCATAGAGAATACCATTTTCTTCGCTGATCTTATTTGAATTTCCCGTTTGGTATATTAAACGTTGCGAAAGATTTACAAAAGCTTATTATGAGTATGTATATACAATATATAATATTTAGCAAAATTTCTTAGGTGCGTGGAGCTCTGTGAAATATAATCATAATTGCAACGATAAATAAATAACAATAAATAAACAAATAAATATTCATGGACATTTCACACAACGTTGTCTAGTCCCAAGCTAAGCTTATATGCTTGTGTTATGGGTACAAGAATACGGATAGAATACATATGCTACTTTTTTTTGTAAATATTTATAATACATAGAAAACACCCAGACGCAGTACAAACATTTATACAACGAAATATAATATATGCGTCTAAATATTATTTAGTTGATATATTCATTATCAACTGGGGCCAATCTCTTATCGCCATCGGCTGACGAAATGCTTAGTTCCATTTAGTAAAACCCTCGTCACTGTCCATTATTCACTTAACTCATGGACAACATAATAACTATATTTATATAAAACTTGTAATTCAATTTGAAAAAGCTCGATTTCTTAATTAACCTTACAATTTGTTGGTTAAAATTGTAAATGTTTTCTAGAACCAAAAAAACGGTTGCAAGAAATTCTATACTAAAACTATAAAGCTGAAAAATTTGTTTGTTTAAACGCGCTAATCTTAGGAACCGCTCTGGTCGGATTTGAAAAATTCTTTCAGTGTTAGATAGTACATGTATCGAGGAAGGTAATATGCTATATAACATCACGCTGCTATTAATAGGAGCGAATCATCACGAAAAAATGTCTCAAAAACAGGGTAAAATTTCTAAATTCCACGCGTACCAAGTCGCAGGCAACAGTTAGTGGTAAAATATAAGAAAAATGTTTTTTTCATACACTAAATTCCTCAAAAATAGACTCGACAAACAACTCAATTAAGTATGGTGTCCCTAAGTAAGCTTTTATATACGTCGCCTATTATTGCACGATTTAAAAGGGTAATAAGGCTGAAATAATTACTTACTCGATTTCCTATAGGCCTTTACTAGCCAATACCAGTCGTAATAAAATGTTCGCACTATGTAGTTAAACTATGAAATGAAAATATATAAATAAATGAAAATATAGCCGTCTCTTAAACAGCTGGTTTCGTATTGATCGAGGCCCCTACGACCTTCAAACTCGGGATGGGTTACACGTTTCCACTTCGAGTGGGCTGCCCTATTTTGCGGGATGTACCACAAGTTTTTGGTAATAAATCTTCCGGCGTCGAAATGTCTCAAGAGGTGGGAAACTTTGTTATTATGATTGACTCTTTCGGTATTTATTTTAGTGTAAATATTAAGCTTTTGGCCAATGTTACAAATATCTACTTAGCTAATTTCAAAATTAGTAGATTTTTGGAAGCTTAATATTTATACGGAGTAAACACGTATGACTGTATAGTTTATATCTCTCGAACAAGCAATGCTCCATAGAGCAGATGGGTTATGGATTGGAGACCATAAGAAAAACTTTCTCAAAGTGGCCAAATCCATCCTTCGACCTTAGGAAGGTCGCAGGATGGGTTTGGATGAGGAAGACCGTGTGATGTTGCACGAATTTGGAGAGGATAGTGATAGGATAGTCGAGCAGTGGACTGCAATAGACCGTATTAAAGTAACTGAATTTGTATATATCGAATAATCTAAACCTCTCATTTATAGACAGTATTTTGTTAAACCTTTAATATTTCAATTTCAGTGTTTTGATTACTTTATATAAAAGAGATTGGAAACGACTTACATACAACAAAATGTCAATCTAATTTTGTACATTAAGTAGAATGAAGGCCAAACAAAAGCCTTTTATTGGATAACATAATATTATGTGCAGAGATGTTGTTTTATACCTTTTACCTTATAACTAAGAAATCTGTTTATATAGGGGTATCCCTGAAAAACTGATAAACTGGTAAACTGAATCCCGCTAATCCGTACACGAGGAATTTTAGATCCTCATATATTTTGTCACCGTTTAAACCCTCTCTGGACTTTCATGAACATTTAAAAACCAAAATCGGCTCAGCGGTTCTCGAGTTTTAGCGAGACTAACGAATTATTTTTTATATATAAGATGTCAGCCCTGATTTTTTTTAATACTTTAGTAAAATTGGTTTTGGTCATACTTATGATTAAGATAATTAGAGTCGCCACCCCATTTTAATAGAACAAAATAAACAATTTCAGTTTATTTTCAGTGCGATGATCCAAATGATTCAATTCACTTAATAATTTTAAATAAAACTGATCTATTTATCATCAACCTATTGCAATCCAATGCTGGACATAGGTCTTTCCCAATACACGGTCCTCCGCCTTCCGCATCATCTACACTGCGACCTTCTTCAGATCATTGCTTCACCTGGCAGGGGGCGTCCTACCCTACGCTTGCAGAGTCGATTTATCTGTACCTAATACTTAATCTAGCGGCAGGTGAGTGTACAAGTCTTGTCCAAGTAACAATAATATCGACCGAGTCTGGCAGACTACCAGACGGCCAGCTGACTCATTGCTATTGTAGGCTATACTAACATAAATATAATATGTTGGATGTTCTTGTTTTTAAAGTTTCACTTGTTTTAGCACGTTAGGCAAAATGAGGAAAGTAATTAAATATATGTGTGAATGGATTACATATTTATAAACTAAAACCCAACTATATAAGTTTTCATATTTTCAAAAACGTAGCACCCTTTGAATTATTCGACTCACAGGCGTAATCAGCGCTAATTTGTCGCTGCTGGCCGTCATCGAATCGTTTGGCGGCAGCAAAGAGAGTTGGGCCGTCGTCACCTCCTTCTCTAGTGAGGTGATGGTGGCAAAGAGGGAGGCCCTGCGGGAGCGCGAGCACTCGGGCGATACTTTGTCCCCGCACAGAGCCCCGGTTACGGGTCGTCGGCGCGCAATAGCCGGCGGCCCCATCCGACGAGGAGGCCACGCGCGATACGTCGGGGCCTGCCGCGCCACCAACATCCAGTGGCGGACGACCTCTTTCCAAGTGTTGCGGAAAGAGGCGTCAATTCGTAGTGAGCCCCCATAGATAGGGGGCCACCCCTGGTCGGGTCATGGTAATACCTGAGTGACTACTGGGTAGTCCGGCAGTAATTACCGGGAATCCCATATGAAGTCCGAAGGTTGCCCCTGCAACCGGTAAGGCAAAGTGCGTAAATGCATTCCCCACGTAAAAGAAGCCCGTCGAATTAAAGAATCGTTAGCAAGTATTTTAAAATATTCACTGATTCCAAATTTCACTAATCTGAGGTCGCGGGAACCGCTAGTGTGTAAATGAAAAGAGTGTCACAATTAGTGTTTTTGCTGTTTTTCACTTATTATGGCTACGAACCATAATACTAAATTCTCGTCAACGTCCTCTGGTCCCAAGCTAAGCTTATATGCTTGTATCATGGGTATAAGAATACAGATAAATTACATATTCTGTTTCTTTTGTAAATACGAGGCCGACGCCATAGAATGAGGAATGGGAGTTTTCTATAATCAAGTGAAGTAACGGGACATAGCTAATAACTTATACCTACTTACGGACTCAATCGTTGATGTATGTACATTCTACTTAATTGGAATATTACAAAACCACTTCTATTTTATTACATTAATAAATGTTCATTGTTTGAAAGGTTTCGGTAATAATGATTCTAATATCAACGACATTCGCTTGAATACCTATAAATTGTCAAGGGACTAATAGCTCAGAAGGTAAATCAAATAACTTGGAGTTTCGATACAATAAATTATTTATATTGTAGAGAGCATATTCTAGGAAGCATATTATTCTATTTTTAATGTAAATGTCAGTAGCTCCTCTCATACATAGACTTATGGTCTTATTCATAATGACTTATCGGAGGTTTAAATGGAGATATAATAAACGTTTTAGCGTATTACGAATAACAGTAGACTATTATGAATAACAGTTTTAGCGAACTTTAAACCTCCAATAAGTCATTATTATGCTCAAAAATATCATAAAAATACTGCTGGCCACGGGTCTCCTCCAATACGGGAGGCTTTTGGTCTTATTAATTTATACCTACCAAAAGTGAAGGCATAGGATTAAATTTTGCGTTTGCCATCTCTTACAATTGCTGTTAACTGCTTATATTATACCTTGCTGACTCTTACAGCTCCCTGATGAAAATTGCGTTGGTAGTAGTTTATTATACCAAGTAAATACACAGTGAATATAAACCTCATTGGCCTCCATAATGGAGGAAAGATGAATGTGTTTGTGTAATGTAAATAATGTAATGTAATAAAAATTGTGAGTGTCGAAATTGATCCCTTTTGCGAAACTAAGTTATGTGTAAGAATATATCTCCAAGAATAACATTTAGATATATAAAATGTATGACTTTTACTGGCTTTATACATCTAATAAAGGGCATCGATTCAGAGGTTTCTTAGGTAAAATAAGATCTTATTACTGAGACTCCGCTGTCGTTCCGTCTGTCACCAGGCTATATCTCTGGAACAGTGATAGCCAGAGAGCTAAAAATTCCAAAGTTTGTGTATATCAGCAGCAAACACTCGCTATCATCATCATATCGCATAATATGTCATTGTTTTGGGACCCCGTCATTGGGTGTTGTTTGGGGTCGGTGTAACAAATATAATATGACCAACTGTTGCCCCCTGACTGCGTAAGCGTGAAAATTAGATGGTTTTCCCCATTTAAGCAACACTAGCTGTTGCCCGCGACTCCATCCGCGTGGAATTTAGAAAATTTTCCTTGTTTTTGGAAACTTCACTACTGCTTCGCTTCTACTGGTTGTAGCGTGATGTTATATAGCCTAAAGCGTTTCTCGATAAATGCCCTTTCTAACGCTCATTCATCTTCATCAGAATTTTCTTATCGGCCCAGTGGTTCCTGAGAGTAGCGCGTTCAAACAAACAAACAAACAAACTTTTCAGCTTTATAATACTAGAATAGATATTATCTCATTTTGTTTTTCATTTTACGTTTTACCTATCCAAAAACGTTAATTTTAAAACCACCTCAACACTTAGCGACGTACCCTAAAACCCGATTAAACAAAAAGTATCCTTTAATATTTATAACACTGTGGAATATCCTATACTATAGCTTTAAAATTATTAATTACCTTCGAGGTAAAGGTGTTCATTAGCAGTAGTTGGTAGGTATGGGTTATTTTAGAACATGTTTGAACGAAAGGAGTAAGAATCGATTTTGTCAATGACGCGTATATAATTGATTACCGATATTTTTAGCTTGAATTTTAACTTATATTTTACAAAAAGTAATGTTTAAAATTTGTGGAATAATAATCTCTACTTATTTATGTCCCTATGTGTGCTTATATCTTCAAATCTACACAATGGATTACGATGTGTTATTTTTTAAATAGAGTGGTTCAAGAGAAAGCATATTTTTACGTACGTTCATACTGTAATGTTTATATCTGTCACACAGATGGTTGTACTGCGTCTGGGTGACTTAATTTCCTATGTTTTGTAAGAATGTATTTACAAAAAACCATGTAGATAGTGTATGTATCCGTATTTTAGTATACTTAATACAAGCATAGAAATATAGGTTAGCCCCGCACTAGAGGATGTAGTGCGAAATTTCAACGAAAAAAAAAAAGAAATGAATGAATCCTAGCATAATTAAAATTACTACTAAGTTTTCATTTGAATTGAATTAAGGTAAACCTTGAAAGAGAGAGAGAGAGAGAGACATAATGTAAGACCTGGTCATAAATCGTAATAAAATAAAATATAAAAAGAAAAGGAAATTAGTTTTTATACCAGAATTTACGACTGACCATTTTGTTCCTAATAGATATTTAGTGTAGGTGTCCTTTATCGGCAAATGAGATTTTTGTTTGAAAGACGAACAATAAAGCAGGTTATTAATATTAGTAGATTACGTTTTCTTTGATGATTGATTGCTCATTTTTAATTCCTTAAAACAATTAAATGAGCATACTTATCAAAGAAACTCTACGCATCAAAGAAACTATATGTATTTAAGAGGATACCAAAATAGCTTCGTGCATTTCTCTACGTACGAAGTTTTCATTTTTTCTTTAGTCTGAATGGCTAGAGCTCTAATTTTTAAGTATATGTTTTTTCAATATATAATCTAGGATCGCATAACTCAGAAACGCGATTGAAAAAAGTTTTCTCGATAGAAAATCTTAGCGAAACAACCTCTCTCATTTTTTATTTTTTTCATTTGTCGGTCTATTATCGCGTATTAACTAATGAAATAACTTTAAAAACATAAGTAACTATTATATATAGAAACACGTAAACCGGAATTAAAATATAATTAGTAGATTTTGAGTAAACAAAAAAAATATCCCTAATTCTTCATTTTCTATACCTACTAGCTGTGTTAATAGGTACATGTCGACAATAATATTGATGTAGGCCCTTAATAAAGTACTAGCTGTCGACGTAGCGACTCCGTCCGCGTGAAATTTAGAAAACTTTTCATCCCGTTTTTTCGCAATAAAATGTAGCCTATGTCCTTTCTCAGGGTCTAAAGATTGTCTGTGCCAAATTTCATCAAAATCGGTTGAGAGGTTTAAGCGGGAAAGCGTAACAGACAGACAGACAGAGTTACTTTCGCATTTATAATATTAGTATGGATGTATTAAATTCTGGAGAAAACAACGCAACTGTGTAGCAGATATCGTTAAGCTATTGAAATGAAACGAAACCTAGCTATATCGATTAACGAACCCTTAAACTACTTGCATACTTTAATGGTCTTATTTATAATGACTTATCGGAGGTTTAAACAATAAAATAATCGGAGAGATAATAAACATTTTAGTGTAAAAAGACGAATAACAATTTTTGACAACTTTATTTTAGTGAACCGATTTTAGCGAACTTTTAAACCTCCGATCAATCATTATGATAAACATTTCACGTATAATCGTTGCAGCTGTTTTTGAGATACAGATGATACGAATATAGATTAATATTTCACAATAATTACACGTTTAAAAAAAAATAGAGATAGATAACAAACTATATTATTCGTCAGACTAATCTGTATAAAATGAATATTTGAAAGAAATAACATTATTTAAGCTTAAGCCTACGCAAAAATATAGTTCGGAATAAATCTTATTAGTATTAGCTATATTATTCACGTGGGAGCTATCGGGCTGGCTGCAGTATTAAGTCTTTATTGAAGAAGTTCATTGACTCTTAACATTTACAATGGCTACCGCCTACCAAGTATATTGGAATTGTTGTAATTTGACTGAATTTTTTATAAGTTTACTGATTAAGTCACATTTGCCGCATTGCAGTTATTAAACATGAACGTAATTATTATTTCTTTAGCGTTTGTTTCTTAAACACTTCTCGTGAAGTAAGAAAATTATGTTTTGTTTTCGACATATATATTTTTTATTATCTAAGTAATATAACTGGGCTGTTCGCCCATTGATAACATTGAAATTAGTTGCGTAAAATAGTCTATATTTTCTAAAAAAACGTAGGTATAAAAACAGCAAGTCAAAAATTATGAACAATCCCAATTATCAGTGGACGTTGTGCTAAACGTCCAAAAATATATTATTTAAATTACATAATTTTTCGAAATGATACCGAAATACTCGTAATTTATACATATATGTAATAATATATAATACAAGCTGTTGCCCGCAACTTCGTACGCGTGGAATTTAGAAACCAAACCAATTTATACAAAAAATAAATCCATGAACCAAACTATGGGAGCAAAAATACAAAAATGACGATTTTGTTTTATTAAGGATATAACAGACAAGTTCTACGCAATTATTTTAGAACTTTGAACTCACCCTCTGATAAGAAACTCAGTTAACAACTTATTCAAAAGCAACTTTCAAGTAAATAAGCAACAATGTTTAGATGTCTAAGTAAAATATCAAACATGTGCCATGCAAGATAAACTGGTAATGGAATTATAAAGGAACTTTTACTACAGGGCACGTTTGTTTATGTAAGATGTTACTTAATTAACTAAATACATGTTCATAATACATGTGTAGGTATGTATATGTATATCTACACTGACAAAGATAAACAGTAAAATGATCGATGTGTATCTGCGTATCTACTTTTATAAATAAATAAATAAATATTCATGATATTTCACACAACGTCCTCTGGTCCCAAAGTATGCTATATTTCTATGCTTGTATTATGGGTACCAGATACGGATAGACTACATATACTACTTTTTTTTGTAAATACTTTTTTGTTTATACTTTTTTTGTAAATACTAAAGTTATAATATATAGAAAACACCCAGACGCAGTACAAACATTTGTATGACATTTATGGATATCACACAAATTATTGTCCCAAGCGGGAATCGAACCCGCGACCTCGTGATCGGCAGTCAATTACATAAACCACTCCACCACGAAGCCCGTCTCTGTATTTGTATATGTATTTGTGAAATAATTACTTATCCAAGGCATGGATTTTTAAAGATGGTATTAAGTCCCATAAATACATCATCATTATCATCATCTTACCCTTACACCATCATTTGGGGTTGGCGCAACACGTCTCCATATTACTGCGGGTTTTGGTTAATTTATACAACAAAATTATCAATGACTATTGACCAATATAACATGGCTGTAAATAAAAAATAAGGGATTTTCAGAATCAATTTAGTTTTCAGTGCTTTTTAGGGTTTCGTACCCAAAGGGTAAAAACGGGACCCTATTACTGAGACTTCGCTGTCCGTCCGTCCGTCCGTCCGTCCGTCTGTCACCAGGCTGTATCTCAAGAACGGTGATAGCTAGACAGTTGAAATTTTCACAGATGATGTATTTCTATTGCCGCTATAACAACAAATACTAAAAATAAAATAAAATAAATATTTAAGGGGGGCTCCCATACAACAAACATGATTTTTTTACCGTTTCTTGCTCGATACTAATAACGTTGCCTTATGTTGCATACATAATGGTACGGAACCCTTCGTGCGCGAGTCCGACTCGCACTTGACCAATTTTATTATTTAATTTATAATCTAAGTATTTCAAATAGTTAAAATTTAAAATTAGAATTTAGGTTTAAAATTAAAAATATAGCATAGGTATTACGTCATAACTATGTAGTTTACCTATGCCCTTTTTTAACTAAATTGACTGAAAAATGGGCTTTGGTGGCCCAGGTATGTAATAACACTTACTTGAATTCTATTCAAAACCGTTTTCAATTTGCTCGTAGACTTAACTTGTCTTTGTGTGCCAAATGACATTTTAATTAAATTTTGCTTGAAATATTACTGTAAGCAAACCTAAAACTCTTAGAAACTTCAGAGGCAGATCTTAAAACAGCTTTAGTTTCTAGACATAACTTCTATTTGTTAATGTTTTAGTAGAATTAATAATTTGATAATCATTAAGTGTATTTATTATAATAATAAATTAAATTATGGTGGAAAAAGTGATTACCGCAAGCGGGACTTAAACCCACCACCTCGGAATACCGTTCCGTAGCTCTGCCAACTAAGCTTATTGCGGTCGTGCTTGTAGCAATCAAATTAACCACCACAATCGTCACTCGATTGAGTTTATATCGTATTTCTACGTATTTTTTTCCACCATAATTTAATTTATTAAGTAAAGCATAGTATGTCAATTGCAAAATTAATAAATTAGTTTTGTATTTATTATACTAGATTTTTAACACGCTGTTATAAGTTCGGTATGTATCTATAAATGTATTAATCTATGTAACGAAATCTTTCAACGCGATTTTCACCCACTTGCGATAGTCGGATTGATTTGAAAATTTGGATACAAATCAAGGACCGTTGACAATGCAATTATTTAAAAAGGTATTAAGGATATTCAAGCGTGTTTTTTAGTTTTTGTACTAAGCAAATTATAACTTTAAATAAAATGTTTCAATATGAAGAAGGTGTATATTTACTAAAAATGTATTTATACATATAGTGTACTAGCTGTTGCCCGCGACTCCGTCCACGTGAAATTTAGAAAACTTTTCATGCCTTTTTTTCGCAATGCTCTTCTTTGGGGTCTAAAGATTTTCTGTGCCAAATTTCATCAAAATCGGTTGAGAGGTTTATGTGGGAAAGCGTAACAGACAGACAGACAGAGTTACTTTCGCATTTATAATATTAGTAGGGATTGTATTAGTTGTAATCTATTAACTGGTAACACATCCATCCATCGATCCATCAGGATTATTGCAAAAATATACTTATTTAAATATAGTGTCGGATACTAAAGTTGGTAGTCATAAAACTGCTTAACAAATACCTAATTAATAAATCAAATTATGGTGGAAAAAGTGAAAAATGCCGCAAGTGGGACTTTTTTTGTTTTTCACTTTTTCCACCATAATTTGATTTAATAAGTAAAAAGCATAGCATGTCAAATGCAAAAATTAAAAATTAAATACCTAATTGTTATAACCTGTGAAAAATTAACACAAAATTTCATAACCACCTCACGTTAAAGATCCGCCCAAACCTTTTTGATTCACGGTCACTTCTTTATCAAAGTGATTAATGGATTTCATCCCAAACCACAAAACCTTTATTTATTATTCGTATTATTCAAAAGCTTTTTATAACATCGTGATCGAGCACCAAAAAGGCTTTCTTTGTAATATTGCCTATTTATTTCTCTTCTGAAACCTCTCATTTCAAGGTTGCCGAGCTGTATTGATCCACCCCAGGGATTGCAATGCCTCATGCGTGGAGTTGCAGCATACGTTATGTATTAAAACAACATAATAACCTACGTATGTTTCTATCTAAAAACATAGTATATGTCGTCTTCATTTTATATAATTTGCATGAAATTGTAGGAACACATTATATGAACTCATTGTTTGCAAGTAGACGTAATGTCAACAGGTCTACGAATGCATAGAGACCATTGTGCTAGCCACCTAAATTATTATAAACAAATATATTTATTACAGTATGTATGGTCCTATTGTTTGCTCGACGCCTAATTTATTGTATACAAATATATTATGTATGGATTCATTGTTGTTCTCCTTACCTATATAAGCTAATAGTATTGTTACGTGTTAGGGTTCGAAGGATTTGGAGAGAAAGACCTGCTGACTCTTTTTGAAGACTTTATTCACTAGCACTAGTTACACACTAAGCACTAACAATGTCCTAGGTTGTAGCCGAGTCGTAGGTTTCACTGGTATCACTCTTGATCACTTGTTTTCGCTCTCGAAGTCGCCTCGATCGTAGCTCAAACTGAACTGCCCGGGCTCGCCTCCCTGCCGCTATAAATAGCGGCAGGGAGGCGAGCCCGGGCAGTGCGCTGAGACGAGTTCCAGACTATTGCAGAAGTTCCCGACTGTGCGCGAACGTGATCGCCCGGAACGAATGTTTCTGGAAAGTTCGCGCATGTACGGTAGTTCCTCTAACGCCATCTAGTATCGGAAAGGGGTTTCACTCTGTTCGGTTCTTAAGTGGTTTTACTGGTTGCTACTAGATGGCACTAGCTCCTTTGTGCTTTGTGTGTTCGTAACAGTATATTAAGAGGATACCAAAATAGCTTCGTGCATTTGTCTAAATACGAAGTTTTCATTGTTTCTTTAGATTGAATGGCTAGAGCTCTAATTTCTAAGTATATGTTTTTTCAATATATGATCTAGGATCGCATAAACTCAGAAACGCGATTGAAAAAAGTTTTCTCGATAGAAAATCTTAGCGAAACAACCTCTCTAATTTTTTATTTTTTTCATTTGTCGGTCTATTATCGCGTATTAACTAATGAAATAACTTTAAAAACATAAGTAACTATTATATATAGAAACACGTAAATCAGAATTAAAATATATTTAGTAGATTTTGAGTAAATAGGAAAAGTATCCCTAATTCTTCATTTTCTGTGCCTACTGGCTGTGTTAATATGTACGTGTCGGCGATGATATGCGATAATATTGATGTAGGCCCTTAAATATAAAGAGTCGCAAATAAAGCCATTCAAGTCCGGACGTATTTAATTTTATCCTCCAACCGACGCACACGACATATACACCTAAAAAACATAAATAAACTAAATAGTTAGCCCGTCTGTGCGTCTGGAATTTAAAATCCAAATCCTAACAAATTATACAAAAAAATAACGATCCTTTTGTGCCACGATACCCATTAAAAATTGCAACGAAGTCCGTTGCCTAGTTATGAAGATATAAACTCACATAGGGACATACATACAAATATAACGACAGTTTTATATTGAGTAAAGACAACGTAGACATAAACCAATTCTATTCACGACGACGCTCGAACGGCTCGACGGCCCTCGTGGTCTAGTGGTTCAATCATGAACCTAACGGAATGTCTATCACGAGGTCTCGGGTTCGATTCCCGCAAGGTACAATTATTTGTGTGATATGTATAAATGGATACAAATGTTTGTTCTGCGTCTGGTTGTTTTCTATGTATGATAAGTATATATTCACAAAAAAATAAGTATATATGTAGTATATCCGTATCTGGTACTTACCTATAATAAAAGCATAGAAATATAGCTTACTTTGTGATGTTGTGTAAAATGTCCATAAACATTTACTTATTTAGTTACATTGCATAGCTTAATGGCAATCGGAATAAATTATTTGAAATTACTGCTACAAAAAACATTTAATTAGCACTTTTTACCGCCTAAAACTTTGCTCTACCAGATATAATTGCGAAACTTCTAAAATAATAGCAGAAATCGTGAAAATGTTACTTTGTTTTTGTTGTTAAATAAAAGCCGTCCTTGTCCTCTTTTCATAGTTAATACCTTCAACCCTACCCTTTATGTTTAACTAAGCCTTATGATATACACAATGAGGAGTTATAAAGAAGGTTTTAACCACAATTTCATCTAAGAAGCATGTATAAAGGTTGATTTATGAAGTTGCCACATTATGTCGACATCTAAGAAAAGATAAGAGTTTTTGGCTGACATAATTTACGATGAGCATTTTACGCGTGGTTACGGAAAACTAACTAGTTATAGGAGACGAAGTAATCTTGAAAGACATAAATGTAAATAATGATGAATTTAATACCTATTAAATAGAAAAATAAAGAAAATATTATGGAACATCATTTCATTTCATTTTATTTGTCCTTTATTGTACATTTAGATTTAAAAGAAAATGAAACATAGCAAGCATAAATATATAAGTGCAAAGGTGAGCTTATCTCAATACTGAGTTTTCTTCCAGTAAGCCCTTGAGTGAGTCAAGAAATAACAGGATAGCTAGGTGTACAACAAGAATAGATTAACATTTGTAAAAAGTGATAAAATTCATACACGGGTATAAAAGTAAAAGTAAAAGTACAAATATATATATACCTACACAAACATATACATACGTACATAATAAATACATACGTAACTATTTGGAAAGGAGATATTTTTTAACTTTTTTCCTGAAAACGTCCAGAGAAGGGCTATTGCGCAAGGAATGTGGAAGGGAATTCCAGAGACGAACTGCGTGTATAGTGAAGGACCCAACATAAATTTATTTTGCTACTTAATAATTGGCATTGTTCATTTTTTTTAAACTCTTAATTCAAAAACCATTTCGGGGAATAGAGTTTCTGATCATGATCCATTAGTTTTTTCGGATTTGCTATATTAACGATTATTTTTCCAAAAAAGCTAATGATCACTATTTGCCCTTGAAATTAAGGACTTATAATATTATGGCGTTCTGAGGGATATACTACTCTGTGGTGGATTTGAAATTGGTCTATTATATCAACTTGGCATCTTTGAAAAGATGTATTGCAATCTGTCTTAAGTCTATCAGGAAAAGTCAATACACAGATTGCGTACAACGATGACGTCACAACATTTAAAATAATATCATTAAGTATTTTTTTTAAATTCTATATAGCGAATATTTCAATAATATTGAAATTAGTTGCATAAAATAGTCTATATTTTCTAAAAAAATACAAAAACAGCAGGTAAAAAATTATGAACAATGCCAATTGGAAAAAATTCTATAATGTAAAATGAATCTGACTATTGTTCCACAATGTTATAGTAGTTTATAACCAAACGTATTTATTTGTTAGGTATAAATCTAGTGGAGTGCATCCGAGCGGCATAAATTCCATCTCCTATTATTGCTTATTGGATTAATTCTGTTTGTGGTTTGATTGTGTTAGTATTGTAAACAAAAGTTTTGACAACAAAAACGGGACACATTGTTTTTCCTTAAGATACAATGACATGGGGAACAAATACGTGCTAATATTGTAACATCATCATCATCACCATCATAGCATCAAGCCTTTTTTCCATGGAGTAGGCAGAGATTATAGAGCGCCATCTATTACGATCCAACCATACTTCCTTGGCATTATTTACACTGATACATCAGGGGCCCAAGTCTGACATTACAATCATAATGATCAGTCATTGATTGCATAATGGCGAATTTTATCAAGTTTTAAGTCATTATGATAAAAAATTAATAGTAGACTACCAATGTGATAGCAGACTTGGGCCCCTGGTCATGCATTCCTGGCGGTTATAAGTGTACAACTAGAATAACACGATTAAGAAATATATGTTAATGATAGAAAAGGATTGAATTGAGCACGGCATTTTATATAATACTAACTGTTGCCCGCGACTTGGTACGTATGGAATTTAGAAAATTTTACCCGATATTGCAACTTTTCTTCGCTTCCATTGGTCACAACGCGAAGTTATATACCCAATAGCCTTCCTCGATAAATGTACTATTCAACACTGGAAGAATTTTTCAAATCTGACCTGTGGCTCCTGAGATTAGCGCGTTTAAACAAACAAAAAGTATAGACTAGCTGTTGCCCGCGACTTCGTACTCGTGGAATTTAGCAATTTCCCCCGTTTTTGAAACATTTTTCGCTTCTGCATCGCTCCTATTGATCGTAGCGTGATGTTATATGTGATATAGCCTATAGCCTTCCTCGATAATTTTACTATCCAACACTGAAAGAATTTTTCAAATCGGGCCAGTACTTCCCGAGATTAGCGCGTTCAAACAAACAAACAAACTCTCCAGCTTTATAATGTTATTATAGATATTTAAATAGTTAATATTTTCTTCTTATTACAGTCTGCAACTACGAGGGAACTTTTGAATCCTGCTTGACAGTGACACTCCTTACCAACAAATCCTTGAGAGAAGAATAGTCTGTCTATATAATAGTCACTCGATAGACACATAATCTCTGTGTGGTGACGGATTAAGAATACAAGTGTCACCAACCCATCTCCTCCCAAGGGTGTTGTAAAAGTCAGCTAAGGGATATTGCACACAGATAACACCCTCTGTAAGAGACGGAAATCTCGAAAATAAACCCCGTGCCAGGTCAGCGCAGCACAGTAGACCGAAATCCCTCCTATAGTAGAGGAGGCCCGTGCCCAACAGTCTGACGTAAATATGCTGGAGAGAGAGACACATAGTCTAAAATAAATCTAAAACTGCGACAGGCCAAAGTAAACAAATGGTGCTAATTCTACGTGCGCAACTAAACTTATCTAAATAATTTCCTTAGTTCAAAAACTAAAAAACATGCTTGAAAATCTTTAATATCTTTTTATATAATTGCATTGTCATCGGTCCTTGATATGTATGCAAAATTTTAAATCAATCAACCTTTCGCAAGTGGGTGAAAATCGCGTTGAAAAAATTTCCCCGGACTATATTTGTCCCTTTCAGCGCGGTGTTTGGGAATAGGGATAGCAATAGGTACCTAAGGCAAATACTTAAACTAGTGTCCCCTTTTAATGACTTACCTACTCGATTAAATAATTATTTATTTATTCTTAAGATGAAGACACAATGATGTCACTGCTTTTCCTTCATGCATCTTCAGTAAACTACGAAAGCTACTGGCAAGTTAACGTATGGCCCAATATAGTATTAGGGCCATACTTTACTAACTATATAAATTCTGTCTGTACTCATAATTCAAATACATATATATTATTTAAAGCGTCTGTAAGCATTACATGGCCTTATGCGACTCTGTCCTTGGCCTACATTTCAGGGTCGACGGAACCCTGATTGGATTTTAACTGCCTTTCCAAACGGAGTTTCGAAAAGCCATTCTGGATTACAAATTGTATAAATGGACAAATATATCTAACAATGGTACCAATTCTACGTAGGTACACAAAAACTTAACTAAAATGAAATCAGCTACGGCGTATCTCTTTAAAATTACCATAGAGTACCGAGTATCAGAAAGGACTTTAACAAACTAGGTAGGTAACAAAGTAACTCACTCTTCGTCCCTTTCTAAAAGCCTTAATTAATTCAACAAAGTTTATTACCTTCTTGAGACGGAGAGACTTTGAAATATAAATAAGAAAAAGTTCTCTTTCATTTACAAAAATAGGTCAATCTTCCCAAGCACAGTAAAGGAAAATAAACTCCTCTTTCAAGGTCATGCGGGTCTCGATCAATACCGGCTCAGCTGTTTTGGAGACTATTGAAATATATTTAGCAAGGACAAAGTATTACACAACGCAATTTTATTGTGATATCATGATTATTCTTTTACTTCTGAAATAGATAGATAGATTAACTCTTTATGGTACACTTATAGGATGCGTAAAACGAAGAAAAGCTTAAGATTAGGTACAAATAAAAAAGAATAGAAGATTTTATAAGTTTGAAATTTAAATGAATCGATTTATATGCGGTATTTATCTAAAAGCCGGGCTTAGAACTAACCTTGATATAAATTGCTAAAAGAGAATATTGAATCTGTAGCATTTCAGTGACCACTTATTTAATTAAAAAAGAAACGTCTAGCACATAAATTATCATCATCATCATGACGCCTTTTTCGCCTTAGACACACGTAATACTATTATGGCTAAATAGTTATTGGTACCAATTCTACTTGCACAACTAAACTTAACTTAACTAAAAAATGAAAATTGATAGTGTCAATAACACAATTCCGTAATGTTAACTGAACTTTCTTGTTATAAAATCTGTTTATTATAGACTAACGATTTTAAATAATATAAAAGTGCACAACGAAATAGCCAAAAAATCAAGATACGGAAGTAGTTGTTTTCATTTTTTAGTTAAGTTAAGTTTAGTTGTGCACGTAGAATCGGCACCGTTGTCCGATCTTTAGCGTCTACCTATCTGTTTTGCGACCGATGTTTGCTGCAAGTTAAATGTTAACGAACACAACATATATGTATTGAATTGAAAAAAAATCAATGAAAAAAAATCCATGGAGTTTTGTGTCTGTTCTTCTCCATAAGATTCACTTTTGAAACAGACACCTAGCTTCTGACTTTTCACAAGAGCATGTTTATCTTGCCTATTTGAAATAAAAATATTTGATATTTTCTAACGCGACTCATTTGTTTAAATAAAACTACTTTTTACGGATTTAGACGCGTATATTTGTTTAAATTTTGGCCCGACGTTTCGGAGACTTTACAGTCACCAAAGTAGTTTTATTTAAAAATATATGACTTAGACAAAAACTACACAATGTTATATTAAGTGGTAACGTAAACCGTAAACTGAAGTCAAGTCTACACTTTCTTTATAATATCTTGTTTCTCAAAGATAAGAAACATCACAGTATTGGATTATGAAAGTTATTTTCTTTCGTTGATATCCTTTTACTAACGATGACGTCGCGACGTAAAAATCACTGACTTGACTCGACGGTTTATTTTTATTTATTCAGTGCGACTTGATACTTGTGCCAGCTGAGAGGTTATTCTCTATAAAGAACAATATTTTCGCTTATTTTTATGGACCACAGATTTTGTAACCAAATCCCAGATTATTAAAAGATAAAGATTTGTTAGTTGGAAGTTTTGAAGTTGCAAGGTGTGTTAAAGCTGATAAGGTATTCATTTATAAATAACTTAAAATCTTAACTTCTACTTTCAAATATTAAACAAAACACAATGTCATCAAAGTTGGACTTAGCATTTTATGTCATAACACAACCATATACTACTTATATAAATTTTGATATGATAAAAATAGATCGATCCCATGTGCGTTTACTATTCCTGGTGAACAAAGACTATATTTTATTGCCATGCGAAGCCGGCGTGAATTAAATAATTATAAGATGTTTGTTTGTCCTCAGAACCTCCCTCCCAGTGGCTCAGTTCAGCCGCGGCGATTTCTCCCTCTGGTCTGTGCTAAAGAACTGCGTCGGCAAGGAGCTCTCCAAGATCACGATGCCGGTGGTGTTTAACGAGCCGCTGTCGTTCCTACAGAGGATGTTGGAGTATTTAGAATACGCACACTTGCTGAGGATGGCTTCGGAACAGACCGACCCTGTCGCCAGAATGGAGTATATCGCTGGTGAGAAATAAATAAATCTTCTGGTCCTAAATCAGGAAATACTTGCGCTATGGGCACCATAGAATATAATAATTTAAAAAACAGATAACTTCATTTTATTCTCCCTTTTTTTCTTGCCTATCCATCAATGTCTACCTATCCATCGTGGACTCTCTCTATACGGTTAGGTATTTGACCTATGTACTAATGGTTTAGTTTTGAGCTTTTTGCCACTCACAGCTAATGTTATCTGTTGTCGTCCATAACAATCAACTGACTCTACACAGCTTAAGAGCTGTGTGATGGTAATGGTAAATCAACAATGTGTGATGGTAAGACCATCACACATTGTTGATTTGTACGTCAGTGAAGTCCAAACAGCTACTAATCGGTATTGTTTAATTAATTGATTTAGTCTCACATAATATTTTAGAATATCAGTGTGTTCAAATAACTTTTCTTAAAACGTATTACACTTTATTTCTTGAAATAATTTCAAGTCTTTTTTAATATCTATGAAACCGCCCCAAAGCCTCCCTCGCCGACTACTTTCCTCATTCATTAATTTACTTTGCCCCGAGGTGAGTTTATTTTTCTTTAGTGAAACAAAACTCTTAGATCGAGTGTGCTTCAAGTGATGAGAGATGTTATTAGCTCTTTGGTGACTCGTAATTGGATTAAATTTATATCATGGAACCAAGAGTTTAATTTCGTGGACGGTTTTCAATTCTTTGTTTTATTTTGGCGCTTATTTTGAGTACAAAAGACTAAATAAGTCGGAAATAGTGTCAAATATTTTGACATTTTTAATAAATTATACTATGGTTACGACTCCTAAACACCGCACTTGGCTACGCCGATGATTTGTGTTGTTGCTATTTAAGCAATAAATAATGCTATTATCAAAATATATTTAGAAAAGTAAATCCTGTGGGATATATCATGGTATACTTCATAAGTGAGAGCAAACTACTTCCATACATAACGTACAAATATACGACCAGTCTGGCTGTCAATATTAAATAGCGAAACTTGGATTACTCTAAGTTATAACTTCGGTTAAGCATCCCAAAGGGCACAAGTATTTTATTAACGTATATGTAATTTAATGTTGAAATTATTTATAGCTTTTGCGGTAAGCGCTTTGGCTTCAAATTGGGAGCGACTTGGGAAGCCATTCAACCCACTTCTTGGAGAAACATACGAACTTGAACGTCCAGAGTTCAGGGCTGTTTGTGAACAGGTACAATAAAAATTCTACTGTAATATAAATTATAAAATAAGTATGAAAATTCCAGATTTAACAAAATTAAGTCTTTTTAATAGCATGTTGAACGAATGGCACAACAGTTTTTTATTATAGATAATACTGGATTATATAGTTGTGTTGATAAACTTATGTAAATGCTTATGTACGACTAGGTATGTATCGAACTTTTTGAATCAATGATTTATTCCGAAATACTTAAATTTGAGAAAATATTGTTGCCAAAATCCTAGTATTAAGTTAATTAACTAAATTAGTACCTAACAAAAAAATATATTTTTTTATTCAATAAATAAGGCGGATATCATTTGAAAATGTTACGAATATTTAATAAGAGGCAGTTCGTTTTCAACGTGTCCCGGTCATCGGAATGCTTTCGGCTCAAGGTCTCGGTTATTTCCAGTACGTGCATGGTACGTCACAGGAACGTGCCGATGTTAACCATCCATTATTAGATTGGTTCAAGATTTCTTTCTTCCGTGTATTAAGAGGGCACGATACCAAATTATGCTCCATACAAAAATATGGGCATCGTACTTCCCTTTTTTCTTCGCGAAAGTTAAACCGATTTTCATTGTTTCTACGCTATATTATAGATGAAGATTATATCTATGCTTCTGTCACTTTCTTTTTTCCATACATATTAACTGAAAGAAATATGACCTCACGAAAATCCTGTTTTTTTTTTACAGTTTTCTATACGTAAAGTTGCAGCGTCTATCACACATATTTGGTAACCATTTACCAAAAAAGAAAGTGATACAAGCATAGATATACTCTTCATCTATAATATAGCGTAAAAACAATTAAAATCGGTTTAACTTTCGCGAAGAAAAAAGGGGACTACGAAACGTCTTTTTTTTTCAAAGAATTTGTAGGTAAAATCTGTTTCAGCTAGATTTGTCCCTTTCAGCACGGTGCTCGGGAATAGGGATAGCAATACCTAAAGCAAATACCTAAATTAGGAGTACAGTACCCTCTTAAGTATAAATAGAATAAAAAAATGTTTGCCTACCTACATACCGAATGTATAAAAATAAGGAATGTTAAAGAAGAACAAGGAAGAATAAATAAATTAATAGAATATAAGGAATGTATAAAAATAACGATTTGGCTTTAAGACATTTTATAAAGTAATTTTTGCCCAGTAAATTAGAATAGAAATTAGAGATCATCTAATCAAATCTAATCAAAAGCAAATGGTTTGACAGTATGAGACTTTTGCTTGTGATAAAATTAATTCATTCTTAATTATCGTATCGACTTGGCACCTCTTTAATCTTTATTCTTAATTTATCGACTAGGTAAATCAAATTATGGTGGAAAAAGTGAATTGCCGCAAGCGGGACTTGAACCCACGACCTCGGAATACCGTTCCGAAGCTCTTCCAACTGAGCTTATTGCGGTCGTGCCTGCAAAGTGTTGGTCGAGATGTTGTAAAGCAATCTTGATAGATGGCGTTGTACGTAAAAATATATAAACTCATTCGAGTGACAAATGTGGTGGTTAATTTGAGATGTTGCAGGCACGACCGTAATAAGCTCAGTTGGAAGAGCTTCGGAACGGTATTCCGAGGTCGTGGGTTCACTTTTTAATTCACTTTTTCCACCATAATTTGATTAATTAAGTAAAAAGCATAGCATGTCAATTGCAAAATTAATAAATTACTTTATCGACTAGGTATTTATTTGTTTATATGCAGGTGTCCCATCACCCACCAGTGTCAGCTTTCCACGCGGACAGTCCACACTTCGTCTTCCATGGTTCAGTACATCCTAAACTCAAGTTTTGTGGCAAGAGTGTTGAAATACAGCCAAAAGGACACGTCACTGTCGAGTTGCCAAGGTAAGACTTTGGTTAACGAATTCATGCAGTTAAAACGATTTCTGGTTGTGCAATTTTTAGTTTTAGTTCTTTAAAAGAACGAATTAAAGAATTCCGCAAAAGAATCTCTAAGCCAGAAATGTATTTTGTAAGAGATAGGGAACTGGAAGATCTGACTCTCCTTTTTGTTAGCTAAACCAATAAGTGTTTATAACTAAGCAGACGTTTCCTCTGTCTAAAACGAGAGTGTAACTACTCTACGCTAGCAATGCGTGTTAGTATGGGATTTGATATGAAGTTTTGTTTTCTCTTTGTTTGGATTTATGCTGTTAACTAATATAATAATAGATTTATAAAAAAAGTAAATTCTCCTTCTGTCAGGTGGGGTGAAGCGTATACCTGGAGTAACGTAAATTGTTGCGTCCACAACGTGATTGTAGGCAAACTGTGGATAGAACAGTTTGGTGCTATGGAGGTAACCTGTCATGGCGGTGCTGGTTTGAAGGCCAACCTCGTGTTCAAACCAGCCGGATTTAACAACAGGGATCTACATAGAGTTGATGGACATATTATCGATGCTACGTTAGTATATTTTTTGAATTCATTTTAGCGTCAAATATTATTTTAAGAAATTCCCGGTGTTGAGTTTTTCTATATTACAATCATTGAATATTATTTTCTTGACACATATATAGAGATCTACAAATAACGATTGTGGCACAGGGTTGTGGTATAATAATAGAAAAAATGGGTGATCGCTTAATGCGGATGCGATTGCGATTTTCTGTTCACTTCTATGTATTCTATTTAATTATTTTTCAATCTCCTTCTCAAAGTATGTTATATTTAGAACGTTATATTTTTAAAGTCGATTTATTTTATTTGTTGTTTTTAGTAAAAAGCGTATAAAGTTTCTATACGGCAAATGGACGGAATGTATAAAATGTTGCACTATGGGTGCGTACGAGCAGTGGGCCCGCGAGCGAGGGGACGAGGCTTCCTCACAGACACCCAGTCACACCCCGAAAAAGATGCTCGCTAAGCTGAATAGCTTTAAAGTTGGAGCTTTGAGATCTATGTCCATACAAGATGTGAGTATCATTTGTGCATTTCTTTTTAACAGGTCTTTTTATTAACTTTGATGAGATCAGTTAAATAACGAATACAACATTAGTTTAGGACTTGGAACACACGGCGACCATAGTGACTAAAAAATCTTCAAATAGCCGAGCAGAAATTTGACACAAAAATACGCGGCTAAATTCGTAAAATGTGGTTATATTTAAGTTTAGTACAGTTTTTATTGACATTTTAATAAATCAATGTTTTTCATATAAATGTTTCTAGCCGGAAGACGGTGATAATTCTGAAGATGTGCCAAAACCAGACGACTCGTACAACATAGACATACCCGGCTCTGTTACATTGTGGGAGGCGAGACCACGGCCACCTAATAGTGCACAGGTATGGTTCGAATATTGATGCATTACCTAGAACAATAAGTTTACTAGAGAGCGTAACTTCACTACCATTTTAGACGACGTACGGTGTTCCAAAATTAATAGTTTAGTCTATTGCCATCTATACATCCATCCATCAGCCTTTCTTCGTTCACAACAGGACATGGCCTCCCCGAAAGAACGCCCTTACGAGCTGTCCTGCACCATTTGCATGCATTTATCTATAAAATACTGAATCTAATGGGAATCAAACCTTATGAATTAGTTAAAATCTATCTGTTCCAGTACTACCAATTCACGGAATTCGCGATGTCTCTCAACGAGTTGGAACGTGATATGAAAGGCCAGCTGTGTCCAACGGATAGTCGTCTCAGACCAGATGTAAGGCTATTAGAACAAGGTGACATTGATGGTGCAGCAGCTGAGAAGACGAGATTAGAAGAAAAACAACGCACGGCGAGGAAACTGCTCAAGAAATCTGCTGAGGGATGGCAGGCCAGGTATGAATTATTAAATGACCTTATTCTATAAACATCTCTTTACTGAATAGCAGAGAGTTCATATGTTTCGACAAGGAAATGCGCATTGTACATAATATATGATACAGGGATTCTTAGCGGAAGATTACTTAACGATTTCATAATTAAAATTACTTTACGTTAGAAGTTACATTTGTCTTTTGCAAAACATATTATTATCTTCTATTTTAGGCTATACGTTCTCCTATACTTGTTTTCTAATTACTTGATATACTGTATCACTTTGATAGGGCTTGTGGGTACAGGGTTGTTTCGAACTTTATTGTAAAAAGTAAATTACCTTTATAGAAACCATGAACTAAGTAGATTGGTATCCCGGTGGATTTAAAATTCGCTACTTGTGCGAAATTTGACTGAATTTTTGACTTAAACTAATATTGTGGGTAAAATGAGATTAGGTATCATTTAGGCGAGATTTTAATGTCTACACAATAATGTTTCTACGTTCTTCCAGGTGGTTCAGTCAAGGCACAAATCCTTATACGAAACAAGAGGACTGGTTGTACAACGGAGGTTATTGGGATCGTAACTATCAACACTTGAAAGATGTTGACATATTTTAATATTTTAACTGTATGTAGTTAAACTATTACTATACGTACAAAATAATGTATAAAAAGAATAAATGTCTATGTTAAAATATATCTATAATTTAAATATAGTCTTCTAAAAGAATGTTAATGTAGTTTTGTTTATAATTGCAAAGTACTTAGATGCAATGTTACTATGCAATTGTGTATAAAGATGTAGTGTAATTTTTTAATTGTAGCTATATATGCAATAGAAAATCTATATACAGTATGTATCTAACATATTATTATGACTTGTAAAGTAAGTAGTAATCAATAATAAAACGCAAGAAAACCAAACATTCGCTTCTAATACGAAATCCTAAAATCCTTATAAAACTTTTATCATACACGTTGATTTTGATAAAATTTCTGTTAAGAAATAATTTAAAATTTAACATAAAAGTATCATATGTATCCTAATCCTCTAAATCCTAAATGACGGGCCTCGTGGTGTAGTGGTTCTGGTAACGGACTGCCGATTAAGAGGTCGCGGGTTCGATTCCCGCTCGGGACAATCATTTGTGTGATTTTTCTAATTGTCATACAAATGTTTGTACATAAGTATGTATTTACGAAAAAAAAACTAGTATATGTATTCTATCCGTATTCTGGTACCCATAACACAAGCATATAAGCTTAGCTTGGGACCAGAGGACGTTGTGTGAAATGTCCGTGAATATTTATTATATTTATTATTTATTATAATCCTAATATAATATTATAAATATGAAATTTTGTGAGGATGATTCGATGTTTGTTATTCTTTCACGCAAAAACTACTGAGTGGATTTTAATGAAATTTTACAATGATGTAAAATAAGAGGCTACTTTTTATCCCGAAAGAATGCAATGTTCCCGTGGGATAGTAAAAAGGATTTTTTATTAATTTTACCGCGGGTAACACCGCGGGGCACAGCTAGTTTTAAATGAGATTACGTACTTAAAAATAACTTAGTAGGCTATTGATTTAATGCAATTCTATGTGTAGTAACCAGCTCAGCTGCCAGAGTATGGAAGTGATTGACAAAAAAGTATATGTTGTCCTTTGATAAAAGCTACTGAGACGTACTTACTGCCATATTAAAATGGAACCCTGTTCCAAAATATGGGGCCTCAGCCTGATACGACAGTCGTTACACCTCTGTAGCTTTTGTGCTAGCTGGGCTCTGAATTTTTCGGGACGTTTTCTATAAGAAGCAAGTAACTTTTTCCAAGAAAATTCCCTTCTCTTTGGGCCTTTCTATGCGATTTGATACAGACTCCCTCTTAGTTAAACTGCGTCACTCTAAGCTATGAAATATTTTACTTATAGAGGGAGTGTAGTGTGAATATTTTAATCTTGCTGATATTATTTTATATTTGTATAAAAGGTCAATTATTAGTTAAAAACTCTAAAAGATTTGTAGCGTAAAGTTGTTAATGTAACTAGTTATTTCGGGAAAATCGAGTGTTTGTATGAAGCTGAAGCAAAAAGGTAAAGAATCTCTTATATTATATTATAGTGTTTTACTTTTACTGAATAAATAATTTGGCATTAAAATGTCTAGAACTTAACACATATTCAGACGAGCCTTGTGGTTGAGTGGTTCATGTAATGGACTGGCGATCAAGAGGTCACGAGTTCAATTCCCGCTCGGGACAAACATTTGTGTGACTTTTCTAATTGTCACACAAATGTTTGTACTGCGTCTGGGTGTTTCTATGTATTATAAGTATGTATTTACAAAAAAAATTGGTCAAGTGCGAGTCGGACTCGCGCACGAAGGGTTCCGTACCATTATCTATGCAACATAAGGCAACGTTATTAGTATCGAGCAAGAAACGGTAACAAAAATCAGTTTTTTGTATGGGAGCCCCCCTTAAATATTTATTTTATTTTATTTTTAGTATTTGTTGTTATAGCGGCAATAGAAATACATCATCTGTGAAAATTTCAACTGTCTAGCTATCACCGTTCTTGAGATACAGCCTGGTGACAGACGGACGGACGGACGGACGGACGGACGGACGGACGGACGGACAGCGAAGTCTCAGTAATAGGGTCCCGTTTTTACCCTTTGGGTACGGAACCCTAAAAATGACAACCATAAGCGGGACTTGAACCCGCGACCTCGGAATGCCGTTTCGTCGCTCTCCCAACTGAGCTATTATGGTCCACGCAAATGTTTACCAAAATGATTGTAGTGGAAAATTTGGTAAACATTATTTTACACACAACGTCCTCTGGTCCCAAGCTAAGCTTTTAATATGCTTGTGTTATGGGTACGAGAATACGGATAGAATACAAATACTACTTTTTAGGGTTCCGTACCCAAAGGGTAAAAACGGAAACCCTATTACTGAGACTTCGCTGTCCGTCCGTCCGTCCGTCCGTCCGTCCGTCCGACCGTCTGTCACCAGGCTGTATCTTAAGAACGGTGATAGCTAGAGAGTTGAAATTTTCACAGATGATGTATTTCTATTGCCGCTATAACAACAAATACTAAAAATAAAATAAAATAAATATTTAAGGGGGGCTCCCATACAACAAACATGATTTTTTACCGTTTCTGGCTCGATACTAATAACGTTGCCTTATGTTGCATAGATAATGGTACGGAACCCTTCGTGCGCGAGTCCGACCCGCACTTGACCAATTTTTTTTATTAATTAACTGGTACAGCTATTGATAAATCATGATGTCACTGTTGTACACTAAAATGTATAGTATATTACAAACCTTATTAAAGCCGTAATTATGTAATATATCTTATGGCTATATTCTCTCTCTCTCTCCAGCCCATTTACGTCCCAGTGTTGGGCACGGGCCTCCTCCTCTTTGGGAGGGATTATGGTCTACTATGCCGTGCTGACCTGGCGTATTGGCCCAGGGTTTATTTTCGAGTTTTCCGTCTCTCACAGAGGATGTTATCTGTGTGCAATATCCCTTATCTGATTTTTGCAGGACCCTTGGGAGGAGATGGAGTGGTGACACTTGTATTCTTAATCCGTCACCACACGGAGAATAGCTATAGCTATATTATTTATTGTTAAAGTATTTTGTTCATAACTTCTTACGTCTTTGTTCAAAAATTATGACGAATTTTAATAATTATTGCTATCGGTATTTTGATTCAATTTATAATCATGTATTTAATATCCAGAATGACTAGAGCAGACGGCCCGTCGAATATACTCTCAAAAATTATATTTGGTATTAAAGGTTAATCCACGCTTGCTTCGATTCCTTTTAAAATGTAGTGGTTATGTGTGTAGACCCTTACAATTAAATAATATAGTTGTATAAGTTCTATCTAAATAAAGCATATAATGCTGTGACAAGTTTATGGTAGAAAATAAATGTGCCGTTGGCTTTAAATGTGGAAAAAATTAAAATCATTATTTGAAAAATGTATTATCGATGTAATTTAAAGCTTAGGATTCATTGTTTTTAATAAATTAGACAAATATAGATAAATTAGAATAATATATGGAATAGATATTTTTAATAAAGCTTTTTTATATATAAGTATATATTATAGACAAAACATAATCAGTTGCATTAGTAGATAGTAGATAAGAGTATTTATTCGTGTCTATTAAATAGTTGTTTATATGTACTAGGTATAATATAACAGTATTTTGTAATTAGAAGCTCTCATTTTTATACTACTAATGAAATTCAAATTTTGAAGGCATCTCGAAAAATTCGTCATCTCGAAACACATGACTCGTAAAACCCGACATGTGTATCTAGTACTATCTAGAACAATAATAAATATGAGCATTAGTGTTACTTATATCTGTGAAAATAGCGCAAATTGTACCTTTCTGAATCAGAATCTGTATTAATGAAAAGCTCTTGAAGTGGACTTTACAATATTCTTGAGCAAATAAATATCGTTGAAAATAAAACATTACAGTTCTATGTAGGACTAAAATAAAAGCCAAATATTATAAAAATATTTAATCAGGTATTGGCTGTAAATAAGTAGATGAATATATTAAAATAGAATATGTAATCTAGATTGCTACATCTACTCAATGAAAAACTTCTTCACAGAAGAACTCTGTTCATTTCATATGCGCTTTATGCGCAGTTTGTTTAGAAAGAAAGAAGAAAGAAATATTTAAATAATTAAATTTATGTATAACTCATGCTAAGTTGTATTCTGAACCAATACATGAAATAGTTGCTAATGTCTGTACAAATTTTATGTGAATAATCAAATTATATAAATGTGAAATAAATAGTTTATAGTATCCACTGATTTTATTTATTTCCTTTTAAAAAAATTAATAAAATTGTAGGTAGGGAGAAATATACTTATTTGAGAAAAATTGTTGGTATTTTGGAATAGTACGTTTAAACTGTGGGTATATTTAAATAAAAGAAACTAGAAGTACTAGGATTGCATAAGAACGTAAGAATTATCAAAAGTAACGATGATGATATAGAATGTTTAGATAATCAGAAAGTATAAACAACTTTAATTGGCGGTACGAAGTTTGCCGGGACAGCTAGTAAATTATAAGTTAGCGAAGAAAGAATGCGGGTATATTGAACTATGTAATCTGACAAGTACCAGGACTTCAGAAATGTGTTACAGGCGGCGTATTATGAGCTTTTTAAAATCATTCAAGTTCCAGGCAGGCCGTAAGCTGCATGGCTAAATTAGGTATTATGGCAGAAATAAAACTTATAGTTCAACATTTTTAGTTAGTACTTTACCTTTTAGTTGTACCTTCTCCTTAAACATATTAAAATATGACTGGTTTAGCGAACTGACTGACTAATAATTTTGTTCATAAGTAATACGAATTTGCCAGACAGTTCAATTCACGGCGTAAACTGCCTGTAAATAAAAGCTCATAATACGGCCGCAGGTGGTGTTAGATAACAAATTTTAAAGCGAATCTACGGTTTCAAAATAATATACAAGGATAAATACTAGGATTTCAGAAATTTTGAGGAGGTAGCATTGAATAACAAATTTTAAATAGAAACTTCGGATTTATTAAACCATTTGCTATGACAATACTAGGGTTTCATAAAAATGTAGATGAGTTTAGCTATATTTTTTTTTGTATTCAGTACTGTGTGAAGCTACTAGCTTATTGCCTAGTGTAAGACAATACATAGCTAGGTTATCAGATGAATTTTAGAAATAATGTTAACAAATCAATATCTACAGTTAAAATATTTCCACAGATTACCGCTCTCATATCAAATTTTTTTCCTTCTTACACCTAAGAAGGAATAAAATTTGAAATTAAAGTGGTATTTTCTTTAATAGAGCTGTGTAAGTTTGTGTTTTAGACGGATAAACTCGAGGGAAATAGGATAGTTTCAATAATAAAAGAACTGATTGAAATTTACATCATAATACCATTTTACTCTTTATTTTTTCACTCTTCTTTAAACCACAAAATAAAATACATCAAAACAATTTACCAAATACTTGACCTACGATTTTAATAATTAGCGCCCTGGGCCCATTTAAATTGGGACATGAGCCTGTTAGGTTTGCCGTTCCATAAAGTAATGGAAAAACAGTAAAATATAAAAATTGATGGCTTGTATCGCCCCTTTTATATTCATTCAATTGTTAATGTAAGTTTATTTAATTTAATTATTAATGTTAAATATTGGTACATTAATTTATGAATTTTTGCAATTGACTTGCTATGCTTTTACTAATTGTTGGTGTTACTAATTGTTGATGGTTAAAATGCTTTTACAATTGGTTATCATTTTTTCCACTATAATTTAGTTTATTTAAATATTGGTATTAAAAAACAAAAGTAGATAAAATAATAATAATATTACATTTTTTATATACCTACCTACTTAAAATTAAATGGCTACCTAATTATTAAATTTTGTGATGAAGAATTTAGCAATTAACTATAGTTTTTCTATTGCAGTTATTTGATAAAATATCTATTATTTTCACATAATATAATATTGTAATTCAATAAAAATTGGTCAAGTGCGAGTTGGACTCGCGCACAAAGGGTTCCGTACCATTATCTATGCAACATAAGGCAACGTTATTAGTATCGAGCAAGAAACGGTAAAAAAAATCAGTTTTTTGTATGGGAGCCCCCCTTAAATATTTATTTTATTTTATTTTTAGTATTTGTTGTTATAGCGGCAATAGAGATACATCATCTGTGAAAATTTCAACAGTCTAGCTATCACCGTTCTTGAGATACAGCCTGGTGACAGACGGACGGACGGACGGACGGACAGCGAAGTCTCAGTAATAGGGTTTCCGTTTTTACCCTTTGGGTACGGAACCCTAAAAAATAATTATTTTTAATGGCACTAACTCATTTGTCAAATGATAAAAATTGTAATTATTGTTGCTGTTTGTTCGTCATAATTTTACAAGTTATTGAATTATATTTAATTTATAAAATTATGCAATATTTTACAAAACAGTCAATAGTAGAAAGCAAAAAATACATTGCTATTTAATACAGTTGTGATAACTCTTTTTCAATAATGAATTTATCGATTGGAAAACCTTTTATGGATTGTTTGATTATATATAACGATAATAATTAAATAGCTATCGTAATTTTACTTAAAAAAATAGTTTTTTCACAAATTAAATTATATGTTTTCGTTATTTTGTAATTGTATATTCAATATTTACATCGTTTTCTAATAACATGACGTTAAAAAACTCATAATTGTAAAATATATAGTCTAGGCGCTTAGTTAATGTGGCTAGCAAATGCCTTTAATTCATAACGACGATAATAATGTTTGTTACAAAAATATAATTACTTGCAAAATGTATTTCTGTTATTTATTTACAAAATTACAACAATACATTGATTGCAATGTTGAGAAATGATATAACATAATAAATATAATACATTTTTCTACAATCTACCTACATATAACACAAGATATTGTTACATAATTATATACTAAAAATGTATTAATAGTATAATTAGTAAATCTGTTGTTAAAAGGCAAGAATCAAACGTGATCAAAACTCATTCGTTACATAAAGACATTCATATCACAATGATTGCTACATGTTGACTTTAAGGTATTATATATTTAATCTAAGTGTCTGTATAAATCTTGCTTATAAAGAGACTATGTATCAAAATTCTATATTTACAGCTACAACATTGAGGCCAGAAAAAGGAACTCTTTTCAGAAGACATTTTTACGTACTCCCGGGGCCCCTCTAGAAGGAGGGCCCTTGGTATATCTGAAATGGTGTTAACAACATCCTTGCTTAAATATTTATAATCAAATAAAGCAAGTGATAGAAAAATCGTAAAAACCAATGCTTAATATTTTAAAACAAGCACTAACACACACTATAACATACGCATATTTATTTTTATAATATTCTGGTGCCCACAACACAATTAAATAAGCTTAGCTTGGGACCAGAGGACGTTTTGTGAAATGTCCATGACATTTTATGAATACCTACAACATTGCCTCTCCTCGAAAAGCGACAGGGCGCACTCTAACGAGGTTGTCGGTAAAAATTATTATTATTAATTATGTTATAATGTGTTGATGAGAATTGTAAAACTGCAGCTTTTATTACAGAAAATTTGTGTAATATAGAAAACCGGGGTCTAAACATGTGGATGAAAAATTAATATTTACATAAGATCTACCTTTTCTAAATGTGACGATTAAGATGCTATAAAAATACAATTTCATCCAACAACACTCGTATAAAACTTAAAAAAATATATAAGTAATTATCACTATACATTTAAGTCTCAATCACATATGTATTGACTATTTTTCTTTTAATTTAGCCAATATATAAATTAAAGTAATTTATTAATTTTTGCATTTGACATGCTATGCTTTTTACTTAATAAATCAAATTAGAAAGCATAGCATGTCAAATGCAAAAATTAATAAATTACTTTAGTAATGAACGTCGCGTCATTATTTCAACCCATTCGTACTCTGTAAAGAATACTCTAGTGTTGGTCGAGATGGTGTATAGCAATCTTGATAGATGGCGCTGTACGTAAAAATATATAAACTCATTCGAGTAACAAGTGTGGTGGTCAATTTGAGATGTTGCAAGTAGACCGCAATAAGTTTAGTTGGTAGAGCTTCGGAACGGTATTCCGAGGTCGTGGGTTCAAGTCCCGCTTGCGGCATTTCACTTTTTCCACCATAAATTGATTTATCAATATATAAATTTTTAAAATTGTTGCTGATTTCTTTTTATTAATATCGAATAAATTTCTTTAATTAATTTAATGAAATAAATCTTTTTCAACATTTTAATACACACTCTTTATTAATTCTTAGACTACTTTTGGTACAACTATGAAATTGATATTTGGTACTTTAGGGTTGGGCTTCTAATCCAGAGTCGAGGAAGTCCTTTAAGTACAACGGTACTTTCCTTGGGAATACTCTGCATATCTGAAAAACAAATAAAACTTATGGTAAAATTTACTCATCAATTGATTAATTGGTATTGACGCAATCGCTGTAATTCGATCAAAACGCTTAAGTAATAGTATTGAGCTTAACGCTTTAAGATTTATTTTATTTACATATGGTATGTTAAATAACATTATAATTATATACAACGCGTTGCAAAAAGGTATAGTCATGTTTTAAGGTTTCATTGGATAAGCCTTAAATATTTTAAATATTACAGGTACACATAGAAAAATACAGTTTTTTTAAAATCTTTATTTAATGAAATAAAATACAAAGAACGTGGGCTTTATTTTCAAGATAATGTCGCCCACATTGGAACGATCACAATCTAGAATCTAGGCTAAAATTTAAAACAAATATACGCGTATAAAAAGTGTGTATTTTAATGTAATATGTATGTGTAATTTTAATGTATTTTAGTGTAATAACGCAACACGTTCATGGAGCTTGCCACAGAGAGAGAGAGGGAGAGAGAGAGAGCATTATTGCCATCCTTATAACTTAAATGCACTTATGCCAACAAAATTTAATATCATTTTAATTCTCTTCGGTACAGGGTACACCAGTCATAATGTGTACCTACATAATTGTTGTTTGATATTACGTTGTTGTAACTATTTACTACTTACCTAGAATTAAACAACAATTATCTAGAACCAAGCCTGTTTTATTACGCCCCATATAAATGCAGCCAAGTCACGACTAACAGCTAAGTTATAAACTAAATAAAACCAGATTTGTTTGACCTTATAAAACCGTGTCTATCCTGTCCTACTGACATTGTAACTCGTGTCTTGAATCAAAATGGTTAGATTAATTCTAAGTATACAACTAAACTTAACTAAAAATGAAAACAACTAAGATTTATTTTGATTTTGTTGCGCACATTACATATTATAAAACAAAGTCGTTTTTTTTTGTATGTATGTTTCTATGTGAGCTTATATCTTCAGAACTACGCAACGGAATTTGGTGTGGTTCAAGATCCTCTTGCTTTAGTTTTTTTTTTATAATTTGGTTTCTGAATTCCACGCGCAAAAAGGCGAGGGCCATTGCTAGTTTAGGTATTAAGAGGGGACTACAGGCCTAATTTAGGTATTTGCCTTAGGTATTGCTATCCCTATTCCCGAGCGTCGTGCTAAAAGGGACAAATATAGCTGAAACATATTTTACCTACAAATTCTTTGAAAAAAAAAGAAGTTTCGTAGTAATATTTTTCATCGCGAAAGTTAAACAGATTTTGACTGTTTTTGCGCTATAACATAGATAAAGAGTATATCTATGCTTCTATCACTTTCTTCTGTAAAACCTTTATAGTAAGAACCTAGGCTGTAAAAAGATAACATCAACTATGAAAGACGGAAAACTTGAAACTTAACACTATTCCAACACGACTGGTCTGTGTGGCATAAATATATAATGTTTCTCGAAATGGAAGAGGTCTGGGGGCCCTAAAGTGGTACATTAATAGGCTTAAAATAATAATATTTACCATGTTAAGGTAATACAATGAGCTAGGTATAGTAATCTCTGTGTAGTTCCTCCTGACAGCGTCCACGATGCTGTCGGACGCCTCCTGAGGAGTCAGGATCTTCATCAGTGAGGGGAACTTGATCTTTGGGTTCTTGCACAATCCTGTGTCCACTATGTAAGGACATATAACTGTGAATTTAATCTGAAAATTGAGAAAAATAGAAATTATAATAACATGTTTAGCTAAATTAATTTTTTAGGGTTCCGTACCCAGAGGGTAAAAACGGGACCCTATTACTGAGACTTCGCTGTCCGTCCGTCCGTCCGTCTGTCATCACGCTGTATCTCAAGAACGGTGATAGCTAGACAGTTGAAATTTTCACAGATGATATATTTCTATTGCCGCTATAACAACAAATACTAAAAATAAAATAAATTAAATATTTAAGGGGGGCTCCCATACAACAAACATGATTTTTTTACCGTTTCTTGATCTCATACAACAAACGTGATTAATTAAGTAGTGTGTGTGTTGTTTGCTCATTTATTAATAACGTTGCCTTATGTTGCATAGATAATGGTACGGAACCCTTCGTGCGCGAGTCCCACTCGCACTTGACCAATTTTTACTAACTGTGTTAGTGCGTCTTATGAAAAAATTGGTCAAGTGCGAGTGGGATTCGCGCACGAAGGGTTCCGTACCATTATCTATGCAACATAAGGCAACGTTATTAGTATCGAGCAAGAAACGGTAAAAAAAATCAGTTTTTTGTATGGGAGCCACCCTTAAATATTTATTTTATTTTATTTTTAGTATTTGTTGTTATAGCGGCAATAGAAATACATCATCTGTGAAAATTTCAACTCTCTAGCTATCACCGTTCTTGAGATACAGCCTGGTGACAGACGGACGGACGGACGGACGGACAGCGAAGTCTCAGTAATAGGGTCCCGTTTTTACCCTTTGGGTACGGAACCCTAAAAACCTACACGTTGAGAGATTCTATGGGTTGCCATGGCAACTGCAAAAACAAAAATGGTGGTTCTCTTATTTTATTCCATATTTCACCAAAGTTTTCATTCATTGTCTTGTACAGAGTTTTTAGCGAAATAATATATAGCATAAGTCACTTCCAGGACTATAAATTATATCTATTCACATCTTCGCGTGATTCCATTCGGTAGATTTTGCGTGACAACGTCACAAACGAACAAACACACAAACTCACTTTCCCTTTTATATATAAGTAAGGATTAGGATACCTATTTAATTTTTTTCTTAATTGGAATCGAACCTGCAGTGTGAATACCGCTAGGTATGTCACCTAGCTTTAATGACGCCGATTCATAATGTCGTATCTCTATTTAAGTATTATTTTAATGGAATTCGAACTTATGACCTCAGAATCTCATTGCGATTGAGCTACCATTCGTTGGACAATCGAGTTCTTGGTCTCTGGTTTCTAGTCCAAATACCATTTGCGTCAAACATTTTTTTTATACTGTAATTATATTGTATTTTTCCTCTTTTGTACGCAAGTAAAACTGCGGGGCACAATTGTTTAATAACTATATTTACAAAAGTACTTACACCACTATAATCTTTAGTCTTATCTTCTCTAAGTTCTTCATGTAGGGCCTCCATGAGACCACGCACCGCGAACTTGGTAGCGCAGTATGGGACCAGGTTACGTAGACCCACGACACCAGCTATGGAGGACATAGCCACTATGTGACCATGGTTCTTCTCCATCATCGCTGGTAAAAAGGCTTGGATGAGCTGAAGAAAAGCAAAAGAAGTAACCATGTCATAAAAGAATAAAAAAAGTCGAAAGAGCTGCGTTAAATCAACATTGGTACCGATTCTACTTGCACAATTAAACTTAACTAAAAAATGAAAATTGATAGTGTCAATAACATGATTCGGCAACATTAACTAATCTTTTTTATGGGAAAATCTGTATATTATAGACTAACGTTTTTAATTAATAAAAAATGGAATGCGCTGCCAGAATCCATAAGGGGTGCTCAAACCAAAGCATCGTTTAAGAAAAATCTTAAAGAACACTACCTGTCGCTATAATAAGTATGTTATGTATTATATATGTATGTATGTGTAGTATGTGTGTTTATGTAAATTGTTTTACCTGTATATTTAAATATATATACTTATTTTATCTTGTAATGTAATGTAAGTTTGTTTTTAAGTTTTAGGTACGCCACAATAAACCCTCTCTTATATTACATCGACTCCATTTCACGGTTGTCTGTAAGAGATTGCAATATTTGCGATAAGATCGCCTTTTGTACCTAATATAAGATTTATTGTTATTAATATTTGTAAGTTATTTTCTGGCGTACAATAAAGAGTTTTCATTCATTTCATTCATTCATTCAATGTGCACAACGAAATAGTCAATTAATCAAAATATGCCATTGTTGTTTTCATATTTAAGTTTAGTTGTGCAGGTAGAATCGTTGATTCAACGCAGCTTTATCGATTTCTTCAATTTTTTTTAAAAGAAATGAAGAATTGGTACCGTTGTTATCTTCCTGTTCCACTCTGAATCATTAAAATACAATGCTATCTCATCATGTGGAATGGTATTCAAACGTTCAGTTTAGTCAGAAACCGGAAAATGTATCAAAAGCTTGCAAAATTTGGCTACAAACATCAGAATAAATGAATACAGAAATACAGTTAAATCCAAGCTCGTAATAAAAAGTTTACTCGTTCAGGTGCAAAATTACTACAAACAGGAATACATAAAATATGTACCTAGTTACCTACATCATATTTATAATGTTGCCAATTTCACGACATGCACAACTAAATTTATCTAAAAATGAAAATTATTAGTATCAATATCACATTTTGGAAATGTTAACTGAACTTTCTTATTTTAAAAACTGTATACTTTAGACGAAAGATTTTAATTAATATAAAATTACGCAACTACGAGTAAATAGGCAATTAATCAAAATACACTATATAGTTGTTACAATAGTGTTTTTCATTTTTAGTGAAGTTTAGTTGTTCGTGTAGAATTGGGACCAACACCGTTACTTAGGTTGGGAGTTAAGAAAAGGTCAAATAAAGCTTACGCAAGCAATTTTGAAAATTTAGACACTTGGGGTAACACTTACCCACAAATGAGCAATAATATTGACATCAAAGGCAGCACGGATCTCCTTGACTGAAGTCTGCAGTACTGGCTTGCAGGGCATGATGCCAGCGTTGTTGACTAGCATCGTGACATCACCCACTTCGCGCTTTATCTTCTCAGCTAAAGCGTTGACAGCTTCACGATCTGTCACGTCACATCTGAGGAAATCATGAGGAATATTTAAAAGTCAGTTCATATTTGACCTTTAATTTTTATTTATTTACCCCATAGCTCCGGTAAGAAACAAACTAAAAATATGCTGTGGTATTTAATAAGTAAGTGGTCCGTGTGGATTAAGAATGCAAGTGTCCCCACCCCAAATCTTTCCGATGGGGCTGTAAGGGCCAGCTAAGAGATAATATAAACTATTCTCTGTGAAAGACGGAAAAGTCGAGAATAAACCCTGTACCAACACGCCTGGTCAGCGTGGCACAGTAGACCATAGCCCCTCCCCAAGTGGAGGAGGCCCGTGCCACCAGTGAGACGTTAATGGGCTAATGAGGAAGAGAGAGGATTAAGATTGAGGATTGAGATTTAATAAAAGAAGAAGAAGAAGTAGCGAAAACCCTCAGAGTGCGATCTTATTTCACTCTTGACTGTTTTCTTTTATATTATTCCTCATATCATGCTCATATAAATTCTCACTTAAATCCTCCTTGACCTTGTGTTGGCGGATTATAAATACAAGTATCGCCATCCTTTTTCCTACCCAGACTGTTTTATAAGCTAACTAAGGAATATTGTAGACAGATAACATAATTTGTGGGAGACGGAAATCTCTAAAATAAGCCTTGTGCTAATATGCCTGGTCAGCGCGGAGGAAGTTTGTGCCCAGCAGTCGTCCTATTAAGAAGAACTTGATAAGTAGCAGTTTTTAGAGTGGAAGAGAATAAAACTTACTCGTATCTATGGGCTTTTCCTTTATTATCTTTTATCATGTCAACAGTCTCCTGGTTGCCAGTAGGGTTGATGTCAACACAAACAATGATGCCTCCCAACTTGGCAAAACGCAGAGCCGTCTCTCGACCCATGCCGTGCCCTGTTCCAGTTATCTATAATTTAGAAAGAAAAGTTATTTATACATATTATTGCAAAGATTTGTCATTATCATCATTCACTGCACTTTTCCCAATTATTTGGGGTCAGTGCAACATGCCCTTTATCCCAATTATTTGGGGTCGGCGCAATATGCCCTTTTTCCCAATTATTTGGGGTCGGCGCAACATGCCCTTTTTCCCAATTATTTGGGGTCGGCGCAACATGCCATTTTTCTTCATACTACTCTTTTACAAGTCATCTGTGAATTTACACCCATCTTGCTACGCCTATATAATAGATAACGTATATCATAATAGTAAAAAGATCTAACCAGAATGATTTCACCATTGACGCTCTTCGGCTCTGGTGGTACGACGAGCTGGTACAGGCAGTATAACCAAGTGACGGTCATCTTGATATACAGAATAAATAATTCAAGAGCTAACGAGATGCCTGTATACACCTTCATTACGATACCTTGCTCATCCGTCCTGAAACAAAAATTATAAAAGTGTTATACTTAAATTAGTTACTTATTCCTTTACTTGTTATAAAACAAAGTCGTTACTTTTGTATGTATCTTCAAGTGTGAGCTTATATCGTCAAAACTACGCAACGGATTTTAATCCAGGTTTTTTTTTATTGAGTTGTTCAAGAGGATCGTATATATTTTTGTATATTCATTAAGTATTAGTTTCTAAACTCTTCGCGTGCAAAATTATGAGCAATAGCTCGTATACTTTGATTATGTAAGTACTCTACTCTTAGTGCGTATTATGAGTAACAAATTATAATGAAAAAATTGATCACCATGAGCGGGACATTATTCTTTCACTAAAGTTAATATACGAGTTAATAGGTATATTAGGTTAAAACATAGTAAGTACATAGTTAGTCATAGCAATTTATTTGGTTTGGAACTGAAACTGTTGTAAACGGTACAATCTTTACTTAGTTTTAAACAAAGTTGTTATTTTCTTACGCCTTATGTTAACTATACTCTTTAATTCTGCGCAATTGATTTATATGCTGTTTTTGAACAGATAGTGTGCTTCAAGCCTGCTTAATAAATTCCACTCGTATGAAATCGCAGAATTTTGTTAGTAAATACCACTATAAAATTCATAATTTACAATACAGATTTTTATCAAAATAATTTCAATTTTCTAAAAATACTACTCTAACAAGAGTGTAATTATTGACATAAATAACATGTTTTCTACCTACACAATGCTATAAATATCAGTCCAAACATAATTGTACAATTTATAATTTAAACAAAATTTTGTAATATTTGGCATCAGTAAAGTTTAGATTATATGCATAGATATCGATCGTATCGTATATGAAATTACAATAAAATCAGGCGGCATTGTTCTGTATGTTGAAAAAGTAAACAGAATAATTTGAAAAACCAAAGCCGACTCCATACCAAAAGAAGTTTGACGCCATCATAATATATTTATTATATCGTTACTAGCTGACCCGGCAAACGTTGTTATGCCATACTAAAAAAAAAAGTTTGAAAAATAGATGTTGGCCGATTCTCAGACCTACTGAATATGTATGCAAAATTTGAGAAGAATCGGTCAAGCCGTTTCGGAGGAGTACGGTAACTAACACTGTGACACGTGAATTTTATATAATAGATAATCAAGTCGTCTTGGCTATTATCAAGTTAAACGGAAAATTTTTGTTGCATGGGAACCCTCTTAATAATTTTATTGTATTCTGGTTTTTAGTATTTGTTATTAGAGTATCTACAGACAAACATCATCTGTGAAATTTTCAACTGCTTCTAGCTATCACCGTTTCTGAGATACACAGCCTGGCGACTATTAGATACCTTTTATCGTTTTACCTTTTAGCACGAAACCTTAAAAGAAACTCATTGTTTCAATATTTTTTATATGATTTATGTCTTTAAATAAACTAAAAATATTAAACTGCCAGGTATTACAGCAATTTTTTTACGGATTTAGACGCGTCTAATTAAAGACGTATTTAAATTAATATCCGCAAAAATCTTGCAGAAATATTATGTTAGCCAGATATTAAGTAATTCACTTTTACGATTTTGTTACATCTCCTAGACGTACTTGGCTGTAATTTATGCTAAATTATAGCCAATCACAAAACGATAATAAAATAAAATCTTAACAGTTAAAAACACAGTTAAATACTAGTCGATTCAAAAAATTCGTGACTGTTTTTTTTTATTATTGCATGTTTTATCGCTTATTGATAAATGTACAAAATAACATGTTAGCCCGCCTGTTGGAAGAAGATGAAAATCCCGGAACAAAGAATATTAGATTCATAGATACAAATGAAGCTAACATAAGCGAAGGTACCTTAACAAGCACTCATGGCACTGTTACTATACAGTTACTATACACTATAAGCTTTTGCGGCCGTTAAAATTGTTTAATCTTTACTAATTTTAAAACATGAGCTTTAATATTTAAAACTTCGCAACAGATCTAAAACCGGTTCATTTTAGGTTTTTATAGGAAGGTTTAGTTAGGTGTATAATTTGGTAGGCTATGCAATTCCACTCGGAAACAAGAAACAGCTAAATATGAAGCTGACCTAAGACTGCAGTCTTATTGATGAAGTATAAGAATATATTGTCATCATCATCATCATCATAACATCACGCCTTTTTCCCATGGGGGTAGGCAGAGACTATAGAGCGCCATCTGCTACGATCGAAGCATACTTCCTTGGCTTCATCCACACTCATACATCTGGTCATACATGCCCGACGGTTGTAAGTGCTACGCACTTGCCCCTTTTGGAGTATCCCGGCGATGACATCGGAGTATATTTTTCTCGGGCGTCCTCTCCCAGCATTTCCACTTACTTTCGCCGTGTATATGCCTTTCGTTAAGCGTCTCTCATTCATCCTCTCCACATGACCAAACCACCTAAGCATACTTTTCTCCACCTTAGTCACTACATCATCTTTCAGACCACAACGTTCTCTTATAACTTCATTTCTTAATCTCTCTTTCAAAGTCACACCACACATACTTCTCAAAGAGCGCATCTCTACAGCATTTATTCTACTTTTGTGCTTATATTTATTACATATTTATATATTGTCTTATTATAAGATGATGCCCTAAACCTTGTGCCAGAAAATATATTACCTACATACATACTATTTCAACAAAACACATTCGGTAGGTTTGTATAGATACCAAACAAAATGACATTGAGTTAAATTTCCCAATACCCCTATTTCGCAGTGTAGTTAAGAAAGATTTATTGCTCCAAGTCGCCTAAATGTTGTGCAAAAATATTACTTGTTTATTTAATTTGAAGATATAGGTTATTTTAGATATACTTTGATTTAAACTTTAAATAATTTGCCTAGTTCAAAAACTAAAAAACACGCTTGAAGATCCTAAATATCTTCATAAATAATTACATTGTCATCGGTCCTTGTTATGTATGCAAAATTTCAAATCAATCCGACTACTGCAAGTGATTGAAAATCATGTTGACAGATTCCGTTATATAGATTAATTCATTGATAGACACATACCGAACTTATAAAAGTGTATTATGATAGATAAGTGGTTTTCTCCTATAAAAACGAGCAGTGTCCCACAGTGAAAGTGAGTTTGAAAAAATGATAAAAAGAGGGGCACCAAACTATAGAGGCTAGCAGCTTCTAACTCGACAGCGACATTAACGACACATATTTTTCTTGGAATTAAAGTAAATAAATTAAAAATATTCAACTCACAAGGGCCGTTTGAGCATGCCAGCCATGAACCGCAATTTCATTTGCATATTGTTAGATATAATAACTCTTTGCAAATTAATTTAATTAACCGTTGATGGAGGACAAAACAACACGCACTTTAGTTATTTAAAGCTATTAAAAATAATGATTTCCGCCGTGTAACATCTTATTTTTATGTTAGAATAACATTTATTAATACAATCAGCATGAATTTTATGAATGTGACCTTACTGTGTTTTTTTTTGTTGTTAAATCTATCAACTATTTTACGCTACTCTATTTTACGCTTAAACAGCCCGATTATTTTGAAAATTTGATAGATGGGTTACAGTGTAGGCTACTGTCAACCTTTCCCACTGTCTCGTCTGCGGAATCAGGTGGAATCCGAATCAAAATCCTCAGATATTTAATTAGAGATATTTCTAAAAATACTTAAGTAGTTTGAAAACGAAAAAAGCACCTTGAAAAATCCTGAATAATATTTTAGATTATTGCATTGTTATCGGACCTTGATATGAGTGCAAAATTTTAGATACATAAGTAAATACTAAAGAAGCTAATAAAATCTTGCTTTAATGTAAAAGTATGTTTACAGCGTAGTAGCACCCTCATGGGGAAAAAGGCGTGATGTTATGATGATGATTACAGCCGTCATATCCTCTTTTACTTGTATTATATTACAACAGTAGTTAACATAGCATACTCAGTTTGTGTAGTTAAGTGTCGACACGCTGGACAAGCAGCGTATTCAAGTTCGAGGTCAACTGTTTACGCAACGAACCGGTTGTAACTGGTTGTGGAGTTTAATGTACAATGTGCAATTTATACATTTATGGTTGTCAACCGTATGAATAAACACAAAACACGGCCAAGTATGAGTTGGACTTGTGTACTAAGGGTTCCGTGCCCATATCTATACCCACATAAATAAATCTGTAGAAAAAAAATTTGTACATTTAATATATTTTCAAAAAAAAAAATTGTCAAATGGTTAAAAAATAACCAACAGAACCCATTTCCAGCATTTTTGAAATTTTTGTCTGTTTAGATCTTTGTCTGTGCACGCATAACGTAAAATGTACAACACTTATAAATACAAATGTTATACGTAAAAATTGTACACAACTCAAGGTATTACTTAGTCTTTGTTTCATCGCAATCGGTCCACTTAATCAAGAGATATTTAGAAAATACGAAATTACTCAATTTGGTTACTAGCATCGCCATCTAGCGGCTAAAAAAAGAATCAAAAAATCGTTTGGGTCGATACAAAAAAATCGATCCACGCGGACGGGGTCGTAAGCACAGCTAGTAATAATAATATATTCGTCTTACAGTCATGTAATGAAACGTTTGTTGGAGGGTTATAGGGTGTCCCTTAATTATTTGTTGTATTCTAGTTTTTAGTTTTTTATTAGAGCGTCAACAGTCATAACATAATACGGGCTTCGTGGTCTAGTGGTTCATGTAACGGACTGCCGATTAGGTGGTCTCGGGTTCGATTCCCGGTCAGGACAATACTTTGTGTGATGTTTATATTTTGTCATACAAATGTTTGTACTGCGTCTGGGTGTTTCTATGTATTATAAGTATGTATTTACAAAAGCTTAGCTTGGGACCAGAGGACGCTGTGTGAAATGTCGATGAATATTTATTTATTATTATATTATTATTATTAAAATATGCAGATTAGCTATCACCGTTCCTGAGACGGTACAGCTTTATGACAGACGGACGTACGGAAGAACGGACACTTGGACAGCAAAATTTTAGTAATAGGTCCTGTTATACCTTTTGGTACAGAACGCCAAAATGATTACGGCGTGGCTTGAAGTTCATTCAAATGCATATTAGCGATTTTCAATACATCGCTTTGTATCGATATTTCGTTCAAGAAAATCTTTACTTATTATAAAACAAAGTCGCTATTTTTGTATGTATGTCCCTATGTGAGCTTCTTCAAATTTACGTAACGAATTTTGATGCGGTTTTTTTCATTAAATAAAGTGGTTCAAGCGGATGGCTTTTTTGTAAAATTTGTTAAATCTTTATGTATATTTTAGCTCAAAAACTAAATCGCGGGCTTTAGTTAGTACCTACTTAATATGACTTTTAACAGTAGACTCTCACACATACACTAAACGCATCTAATTGTTGTTAACTCCTTTTCAATGACCAACTAACAATTTCGTGCACATATACATGTATTGTCATGTGCACGAGACACATAGAACTGTATACTAAATAATAATAGAACATAAATAAGTCATAAATAATTTAAATACAATAAGAATGCCGATGAACAATTCGTACACTGAATACTAATATTAATTGTGATGCTAGTACGGTTAACTTGGAATAGAAGTTTTATAAAATCGAATACATCTTCTTGAGTCCTACAAGACAGGATTTCTTTCCTAGCTTAGGAGTCAATGGTCATATATGTATGCTAGCTGACCCGGCAAAGTTGTTTTATATATTAGATTACATATTACGCTGTTTATGTCTATATTACCATGTATTGTATTTAATTTAAGTATAATATTGTAATTTGATGCGAGTTTCAAATAAATAAAATCATCATCATCACGTATTATTCCCGTGGGAGTAGGCAGAGAGTATAGAGTGTCATCTACTACAATCTAAACACACTTATTTGGCTTCATTTACACTTAACATCGTTAACACAGCTACGTTACACTGCAATATAGCTAGAAATATGAGAATAAAATAAATTTGTAATTCTGAATACATAAAGAATAAATAAAGTCCTCGACAACAGAAAATAAATAAATATTTATGGACATTTCACACAACGTTCTCTGGTCCCAAAGTAAGCTATATTTCTACGTTTGTGTTATCGGTAACAAAATACGGATATACTATCTACTTATACATATTATTTTGTAAATACATGCTTACAACTTCCTCTGGTCCCAAAGTAAGCTATATTTCTATGCTTGTATTATCGGTAACAAAATACAGATATACCATCTACTTATACATATTATTTTGTAAAGACCTTAACCTTTGACCTTTTCTTGTTTCCGAGTGGAATTGCATAGCCTACCAAATTATACACCTAACTAAACCTTCCTTCATAAACCTAATACATAGAAAACACCCAGAAGCAGTATACATCATTTGTATGACATTTAAAAATGTTTGCACAAATAATTTATTGCTATTGTACTGTGAGGGAATTGAACGCGCAACCTCATGAGCGATACATTGCACCACTAGGCCCGTCAAAAAATTGTATCCATATTTGATAACAAAATCTATTGACAATACACTTTTGATGTGGAGAGGGCTCGGGGTTTTAAGAGTTGAGAAGATAGTTTAGTGATTTTAAATCTTTGGTCACTATACAAAAACACTAGTGTCCGACCGAAAGTTCGGTTTCGGTTTCGGTTGGCCGAAAGTTTCGGCTAAAAATCAAGAGTCGGCGGCAGTTTCGTTTCCGGCCAAAATCGGTCGAAACTTTTGCCGAAACCGAAATTTGTCTCAGTTCACGCACACCCATGCTCGCCTAACTTCGTTTCCCGCGGCAACGCTTTCACGGCCCTGTTCGGGAATTATGAGAACATAATTTAAAAAAATAATAACAATGTTATTAATATTTTTTAAAATTATATTAAATAAATGATTCCAACAAACTTAATATACTGTGTCTCCATTTCATGCCCTAATTAATGCAAAATAATAGGTAAAATGCACCAAATTTCAGTACCCATTATAAGAAATTTTATACTTGACCACGTGAGTTTCGGTTTTGGCCGAAACTGAGGCCACGGCCTAACATTCGGTTTCGATTTCGGCCGGAAAACCAGTTTCGGTCGGACACTAAAAAACACTGTAATTACAGTCTTTATGTTAATAATTCAGGTAACATACCTATTAACTACTAACGAAGTAAGATATAAATCATTTTATAGGTGAGATTTATTCCTAACGTGCAAATTAACATAAGTACGCTATAAACGTTTCAAAATATTAATATATGTCATAATTTGTGTTAAGATAATGTTGTGTATGGTTGCTGGAACAATTTGCGTAATATTGCACAATAAGTTTACACACACTGGGCTACACTGTAGGTACTAATCTTACGAGAGAAAGTTATAACAAAATATCATAGATACCAATAAAAAATTAAGAAAATCAATAGTTTGATTTCACATTCCCATAACTCCAAGCCCGTTTACCATAGGATCTTTGCCTATCCTATGGTGGAAAGCGTAACGATATGGCGATGATGAATCCAGGCGGGTCTGGAGTCTCGAGCCAGATGTGTGCCATTAGAGTTTTTGTTCCGAAAATGATGTCATTATCACCACGAAATATGTAGGACATGCTGTGTAGCTTCACGATTTAGTAACTATTATCGATGCTTCGAATTTGAATTCCTATAAACCCAATGAAGGCTTCTCACATATCACATTTTAAAGCATAAAAGTCGTTCTGGCGTAAGAAGAATCATAACAATTAATTTACTTGTCTATGTCTTCGTCACTCACAGAGCTTGAAGGCATATAAATATCTATGTGTGCGAGAAATATGTATCTACGTGTCTCTAATACAGGCTATACGTCATATGAAACATTATTAGATCATAAAGTACGATTTAGCCAGGCTAAAGATATGTGTCTTCAAGATTGAATGCATACGCATTATTTGTTATATCTGAGGTACTCGTTATAATATTTATTTCCTATGTTTTATAACGTTATGGATTTTAACCGTTCAATATAGTCACATAATTATTTCATGTCTGGTATTGATTAGTATCATACTGACGAACATAGCTCTAACAATTGCGCGACTTATACTCTAATAAACCACTTTTGTATTTATAAAATTAAAATAATGTTATTGATTTTATGTAGTTTTAGCACAATGTAAAATGATATAGTTTATGGTAAAAGTCTATCTTTGTGGTCAATGTAAAATCGAATGTGCGTAAGCCCTGTAATAACTGATCGTAGAGGACACTTTACAGCTCAGTCTCACCCGTGATCATCGTGACTGTAAAGTCTCCGAAACGTCGGGCCAAAATTTAAAACAAATACACGTGTCTAAATCCGTAAAAAGTAGTAAGAGAATATTATACACTTTTACGGATTTAGACGCGTATATTTGTTTTAAATTTTAGCACGATATTTATGTAGAGTTTTCAGTCAACATCATCACTGATGGAAGCGTGCTGTATAGTGTCCTCTAGAATCAATTGCTACGTTTGATATTTTATTTAACATTGACCATTGACTTTTGAAGTAAAGTACATTCGAACATAGCCCTCTTACTAGGAATGCTATAGCGAACCGTTCTTTTCTGTTCTGTGACGCTTTATTTAGCGTTTTTTATCATTCGCTTCCTGCTATTCAAAAAGTCATCGGCAAGCTGTTTGATTACTTGCGTACGCATTAAAATTAAACTTACATGGAGATTAAAAGAAATAAAAAAAATAAAAAATATTTGTATAGGTATATGTACGTCACATACAGGTTGAGTCTTTTTTTGTATTAAGAGGATACCAAAATAGCTTCGTGCATTTTTCTACTTACGAAGTTTTCATTGTTTCTTTAAATTGAATGGCTAGAGCTCTAATTTTTAAGTATATGTTTTTTCAATATATGATCTAGGATCGCATAAACTCAGAAACGCGATTGAAAAAAGTTTTCTCGATAGAAAATCTTAGCGAAACAACTTCTCTCATTTTTTATTTTTTTCATTTGTCGGTCTATTATCGCGTATTAACTAATGAAATAACTTTAAAAACATAAGTAACTATTATATATAGAAACACGTAAATCAGAATTAAAATATATTTAGTAGATTTTGAATAAACAAAAAAAATATCCCTAATTCTTCATTTTCTATACCTACTAGCTGTGTTAATATGTACATGTCGACGATAATATTGATGTAGGCCCCTAAGTATAATTAAGTGTAGAATATCTTCATAAATTATACTTTATCTTCCAGTCCACTCACTTATTATGTAATTACAAAGTTGTAAAGTAATTTAAATAAAACTACTTTTTACGGATTTAGATGCGTATATTTGTTTTGAATTTTAGCCCGACGTTTCGGAATGGGTAAACCCTGTAATAACTGATCGTAGAAGACACATTCAGCTCAGTCTCACCCGTGACCATGGTGACTGCATTCTCCAAAACATCGGGCCAAAATTTAAAACAAATATACACGTCTAAATCCGTAAAAAGTAGTTTTATTTAAACAAATGAGTCGCGCAGGTGTTAGAAAATATTTTGTAAAGTAATTTTTTATTCGCAAAGTAATATGTTATATTATTTAACTAGCTGTTTCACTTGTGTTTATAATTTTTTATCGTTTGTACGCTATATCATTGAGTATCGTGGTTTATTTAATGCCCTGATAACATTTATAATAAATAGTCACCCTTAAACGTAGGAATAGCTAATTATCTTGTACGTAATTAAAATTATTACTTTGTTTGTATGTTGTCCCTACGTGAGCTTATATCTCAAAAGCTTCACGACAATTTCGATGCGGTTTTTTTAATAGATAGCCACTCTATCAAGAGGATGGCTTTTTGTACAAGTAGTTAAAGTCTTTTTATTTTCTAAATTTCAAGTGTACAATGTTGCATGGAACAGGTATATTATTATAAAACATCAACATCAAGTTAATTTGTAACTCAATACTCACTCGAAATAAATAATGCTGTGTTTTCCACCGTGCTTTCCAATAATAGATATATCAAACCACATATTACACTATTTATCGGTCCGTACACAAATATCACTTAATAACGTAAGTGAAATGAAGGACTTATGAAATTAAACATAGATTTTAATATAAAAACTAGTTATTTGTATAGATGCGGTGTACCTTCGTCTTGGCTTTCACTAACTGATGTGCGTGCGTGTGATTGATGTAATTGCGTAATACTGGAGGAAACGTTTCGAAAATATGCATAACATAATCAATAAATGCACATCCTGTATCATATCCTCTGTGTGTTCAGCGAACCAATAAACTAACTAATATTAGAGGAGCTAGAAGTCATTTCAGAGTAAGGATTTGACAATAGACGAGTAGGTAATCACGGATATAAGAATACAAGTGTCAGTCATCCATTTTCTTCCTAGTGTACTGTACGAGTCATATAGAGGACTATACAAGCAGAGAATGTCTTTTGTGAATAAAGGAAAACTCGAAAGTACACCCTATGTTAACATAGCTGGCTAATGTAGCATACCCTCTCGATGTAGGAAGTCCTTGGCTAATAGAGAACCATGATCGATAAAAATCAAGTCTTTTATTCTGCATAATTATAATAAAATAACTATATGTATGCTGATTTTGTACGTCTTCATGCGTAGCGACACTATTAAATTACGTTCGTGTGTGTTCTTTACCCTGGCACCCTGTCGAACTTTGCAGTTTCCATTAGGAATATAAAAGAAGAGCTTGTATAATTTCTCTCATTGGTTTAATACTCAATGCTAATTTAATACACAATCGAAACACTTATGTTCCTGAATGGCGACGGAATTATATGAGAATTTCTAAACAAGCTAGACCTTTGGGCGCGAGCGATTGTTATAATTGTGATATGTTTATGGAGAAGAATAGGCAGACGTGAAAACATAAACTTGTGTTTTTCCGGTATTACATTGTAATGTAAGTAATTATATCTGCTATCATTGCTAATTTAAGTAATTATACCTACTCTGAAATATTTGCTGTTCCTATGTGTTTAACGTGATGACGTTAAATTAGATGTACTACACGTAAATTGTTTCCACAAATACTTTCTTACTATTATAATTTGTAATAGACTTGACCTTTTTTTAAAAGGAAACTTTAAAACTTATCGTCACCTTGGGTTTATACAGCACAAATATAACTATGTTACCCTATTTTTCAGTTTTTAGCTAAAATATACATACATTTTGAAGAAGGTGAGTTTAGGTGAGTTTTATTTGTGTCGATTGTATTAAGATTCTAGTAGGTACATAATTATCGTTGTTGATTCTTGTTTTCATTACGTACAGTAGTTATCACATGCAAAAAATACACTAATAAAAAAATCTCGACTTAATCCAATACACGTTTCGTTAAAAAGAAATCATCACATTCACAGATTAACCTGATGTAGAGTCTGTGACTACATCACTTAGTCTACTTACATATATGTGTGAAATATGTGTCTATGATACAAGCGTCATATGAAACGTCATTATGCTATGTAATACGATTTAGCATGGATTTAGCCAGGCTAAAGTCATTTTTCCTCAATTTTAAACGTCAACCCACTATCTGTGTTCACATCTATATTATTATTCTGTCTGAACAAGCAGTATATCAAATCATAAGACGGCACGATACCAAATAGTTAAGAGTATATCTATGCTTCTATCACTTTCTTTTTTTCAAAACATAATAACTAAAAGAAATATGACCATCCGAAAACCCACTTTTTTCGGTTTTCTTTAGATAAAATTGCAGCGTCTATCACACATATTTGGTAAATTTTTACCACAAAAGAAAGTGATAGAAGCATAGATATACTCTTCATCTATAAAATAGAGTAAAAACAATTAAAATTGATTTAACTTTCGCGAAGAAAAAATGGAAGTACAAAACGTCTTTTTTCAAAGAATTTGTAGGTAAAATCCGCTTCATTTATATTTGTCCCTTTCAGCGCAGCGCTCGGAAATAGGGATAGCAATACCTAAGGCAAATACCTAAATGAGGAGTACAGTACCCTCATAATACCACGGTAAACATATTGTAAGATTTATTACAAATAGATTGAAGCACTTATTTCTCAATACAATAGATAGTAATCATAGTTATCAGTGATTAGTTGGCAGAGTGGATTTATACCGCAATTGTAGGTATATCAACCTAAATATTCTCTAACACTTGCGCGACTCATTTGTTTAAGTAAAACCACTTTTTACAGATTTAGACGCGTATAATGTAAAAATTAAAATTAAATATCAAATATGGGTAAACCCTATAACAACTGATCCTAAAGGACACTTTACAACTCATTCCCACCCGTGATCATGTTAACAGCAAAGTCTCCTAAACGTCGGACTAAAATAACAAATATACGCGTCTAAATCCGTAAAATGTGGTTTTATAAATATGTATTACTTATAGGTATCGGCACGAATCTTGAGCGCTGGTCTTTACCTGCGCAGAAGTGAATTATTGGGTCTATTTGGAGGTAGGAGATGAAGCGCGGGAGCGGTTGAATCAAATTATCGTATGTGATTGGCCTGCTGCGCCTCGCGTCATATCTGCCACTTGTGATTCGTTCTCTGTGCTAGATGCACTTTCCGAACGACTACGAGTACACTTCAAGACAATTATATTGATACATACAAATTTTTGAACTGAAGCTTTTAAAATTTTTATATTTGTTTGTTTTTATCGACGGGCCTCGTGGCGTAGCCGCTATGTAGCCGCTTTACGATCACGAGGTCATGGGTTCGATTCCCGCACAGGACAATTATTTGTGTGATGAACACAGATATTTGTATTGCGTCTGGGTGTTTTCTATCTATTATAAGTATATGATTACAAAAAAAAGTAGTATATGTATGTATTATATCCGTAATCTGGTATCCATATCACAAGTATCATTACGCTTAGTTTGGAACCAGCGGAAGTTGTGTGAAATGTCCGTAAATATTTATTTACTCTTAATTAGAAACAATTATTATCCCTAAAATGATATAAATAATAGACAATAATACAAGTATTTTAATTTAATTTAATTAGCGCTTACCATCAGGTGGAATGTAGTCAAGCATCAACATGTATTATGTAAAAAGAATTCAGAATATTAAAGTAAATCATCTCCATGTTTTCTTATTCTTATTCTTATCCATTTTTTTGCAATGAAGTGTACGATGCGCAAAGCGATCCCCACTCTACCACCGAGCGCTTAAGATTCGTGCCGGGACCTATACTAGCTTGTCAATTTGATCAAGTGATCAATCAATCAAACATAAATAGTCCCGGCCAGTGAAACGAGGCTACAAAGATCTTGGGATTTAAATCTCACTCACGATAACCAACTTTTTGAGACTTAATAAAATTTTGATGCATACTTATATCTTTTTTTGATTTCTATTTCTGCTACCTTTTAATCTAAATCTATATTATACAGATGGAAGCAAAAGTAAGTGGTTTTAAATAAGATAAACACAGACTTTACTCGATTAAGCATTTATGTAATAATGTTTACTCACAAATCTTATATAAATTTATTAGCACATCATGTTTTTACTATTACAGCTTGATTACACATCTCATCTAGTTTTAATAAAATATCGATGTATTATCCGCATGGTAACTAAATTTTAGACTTTGCTCGGTGTAACTGTTACGCGACTTTCAAAGAAGGTAGGTATAAAAAATTTAATACCCCGAATCTTCCAAATGAATGGTTCGATATAAACAAATAAGTAGGGTCTTAGTAACGTGGAAGTAAAAACACATAGGTACTCAAACTAATCGGATAGAGTATCAAAACGAAGAATATTAAAAGAGTTTCTCGAAACGTTCCATTTCCCAGTATTGGGTTCTCACCTTTAAACCCTGCTGCGGAGGCCCCTCCGCAGCAGGGTTTAAAGGTGAGAAAATAATTAGAAAAATTACTTATAAAATTAAACAATTCTTTAACAGTCAGTGCACTAGTAAGAAGGGCACAACTATGTAGTTATTAATAAAAATATACTTAAAAAAAATTCAGTATCTGAATAAAACCTCTAAATTCAGCAATAATTACATAACTACTCGGCTTTACCCTTCAACAAATTTTCATTGTCTAAATAAAATTTAAATTTCAAAGATATTTGTCTAAAATAAAACTCATATAATTATGAAACTAAACTATATTAATTATTTGTCTAATGATATTGCATAATTGTATGTTGTAATTACATATTATATACACAGCATATACATAATATTATATCTATTCATGAAATTAAATAATTAGGTACGTAGTAAATTTAATGTTTCGTTAATTAGTGTTTTTTTGTTTATACCTAGAATATTTATGTGTTTGAAATTAGGCTATATATCAAAATGTCAATGTCATTATGCGTCACGTTTAAAGGTCGACGGTCGGAGCGTGATCAAGAAGCCTTTGTTAGACTTGTGTAATAGCGCATGTGCGGACAAACAAATTGCACCTCAATTACCTACACCGTTCCAAAATTACATGATCAAATTAAAACTGGAAGAAACATTATGTGGATTAAGAATATATAATGTTGATGGACATTTTACAGAATGTCATGTAATCCCAAACAAAGCTTAATGCTGATAATCTTGGTACCGATTAGGAATTGAATGCCACTATACAACTATAGATTTTTTTATACGCAAAAATTGTACATAAATAAAGGTATTACTTAGTCTTTGTTTCATCGCAATCGGTTCACTCAATCAAGAGATATTTACATAATACGAAATTTCTCAATTTGGTTACTTGCAACGCCATCTGGCGACTAAAAAAAGATTTTAAAATTTGATTAAGTCGATCGAAAAAAAATAGATCCACGCGGAGGGAGTTGTGGGCACAGCTAATACATAATATAGTCTTAACTCGTCAGTGTGTTGATGGATTAAGAACATACGTGGTGACACTTGTAGTCACCATCCCTTTTCCTCCCGAGGGTGGTGTAAAAGGTCTAAGGAATATCGTTATGACCTCGAAAAAAAAACCCTGGGCCAACACGCCTGGTTAGTGCAGCATGGTAAACCATAATTCCTATCAAAGTGGAGGAGCTCCTTTCTCAATAGTTGGATCTATGAGTTGAAGATACAGAGAACTTAACTCACCAAGGTGCTTTTTCCATGATATTCTGTGTGGATGTATTTTTATTTGATTCCGTCGTGGCAGTTGCCATTTTATACCTGAAATAAAAAAAACAGCGTTTTTAACTATCCAGTAACAACTAGGTAATCTATACAGGACACTTTAGTTTAGTCTTATAACAGTTGGACTTCAAGGTCTCGGGCTAAATTTAAAACAAAATAAAATACACTTATCAAAATCCGTAAAAAGTGGTTTCATTTGAATAAATGAATGGCAAAATTAAATTATTTTTTGTAACAATTTTATTGGTTACACTAACTTTTATAAATACTTAAACTTAATAATAGTTACATTTTATGAAGTGTAATTTGATTATTTTAATTAAGAGGATACCAAAATAGCTTCGTGCATTTTTCTACGTACGAAGTTTTCATTGTTTCTTTAGATTGAATGGCTAGAGCTCTAATTTTTAAGTATACGTTTTTTTAATATATGATCTAGGATCGCATAAACTCAGAAACGCGATTGAAAAAAGTTTTCTCGATAGAAAATCTTAGCGAAACAACCTCTCTAATTTTTTATTTTTTTCATTTGTCGGTCTATTATCGCGTATTAACTAATGAAATAACTTTAAAAACATAAGTAACTATTATATATAGAAACACGTAAATCAGAATTAAAATATATTTAGTAGATTTTGAGTAAATAGGAAAAGTATCCCTAATTCTTCATTTTCTGTGCCTACTGGCTGTGTTAATATGTACGTGTCGGCGATAATATACGATAATATTGATGTAGGCCCTTAAGCAGCAATTAAATATTTCTTTCTTTCAAAAGTGTTATAGAATATTAATTGAACAATATTTATTAAATAGTACAAAGCATTATAGTATAACGATCCGTAACGAATGTATTTATAGATTATCCTTGACTTAGTAAACGTACTCTAATCTTTAGTTTACAGAATACTAACAATACGGTAACGTGACAACAAATACAATACACTAACTAATCTTGAAGGATTGGCGTGAAGATTCAGTAAGTACCTACAGTATTGATATCGTCATTTATTATATTTTGTGGACTATATTCTACTATGTGCATATATTACTAGTAATTTTTCGCGTCGTGAAAGACGGATTAAAATACAAGTCACTACTTCATTCCTATCAACAAGTGCTGTAGGAGGCAGCTTACGAATAATTTAAGAAAGGGACATCTGTTATTTAAACCTTATGGTAAGATGCTTGGTCCCCACGACATAAGTAGACCAATAAGCTTCAGCAATAGAGGAAGCCAGCGCCCAATACTGGGACAGTAATGGGCTAAGAAGCTGTTGGGCTATGTCTCTAAACAAATGAAAATGAAATGAAATGTATTTCCGCCATATATAAATAGTTTAATATAATCAATTACAAAAAGAATTCACACGTAATGTCCCATATTGCAATCAAATATACACACTAACCTACTAGCGCCTCCTTTACAAATAAAACAACAAAACAAACAGACAGAAGTATGTGTATAATCATTGTATAATGTGGTTTTAAATCAACATGATTATACAATTTGTGTTAGTTTATTTTTTTATTTACCATCATGATTGTATTCAAATTCAAGGTGCTAAGTTGTAGATCATTTATATTTAAACGCATAATTATTTAGTTATTTTGAGACGTGATGCAAGTTGTGATGTAAGAGGAAGGTGAATGACTTCTGTTTTTAATAGTATGAGCTTAAATAGCTTGTTTTAATTGAAACTTGGCCAGTCGTAGAAAAAATTGAAACTCTAATCTCTCCCGCATTACACTAGAAACCAAAACCGCGTTAACATTTTGAGGCGCTATAGCTTAAGTAGAATGCAATGAGCTAAATGAGTAGAACTGTAAGTACAAATAAAATTTAGGTCGAAGAGATCTTAAAAAGAAGAATTTCTCGACACTAAACCCTATGTCCATACTCCTGGTCAGCGGAACATAAGAGACCAGGTATCCTCTCTAATCAAAGAAGGCACATGCCCAATAGTCAAACTTAATTAGCTAAGAGAAAGAAGAAGGGGGTGATTCTTATACTTACGCATTACAAAAATTTACAGAGAAGAGAATCCAACTCGTGCTTAGCCAATAACTATAAATAACTGAAACGTAATGTAACTAAATTATACAAAGCAGGAAACTGAGGAACAATTACTGGCAACATACGATTGCGATGCTAGAAGAACAATGGAATTCAATGGATCACATATAACTAAATATTAGGTACTAACAGCACTAACACTACTTTAACCTTTGTATTTAATAACGTTATAACAGGTATTTTAATGATTATTGATATAGCGGTATTATTAATATTAATATACAACATTCACGGCAATAATAACATAAAGCTGTGTATAATAAAGTAGAAATTTCTACCCACATGTTAAACAAAAAAAAAGAAATAAAATATATTTCATGAGAATAATATTTTATGACAATTCAAGCCATTTAAATTTTTTTACGACTTACCATAAAGATATATAAATAAATATTAATTTTAAGAACTAACATAGTTCCAAAATTAAAACTTAATAAAAATATTTGTTGTAGGTAGTTATAACCACAAATTTTTTGGTATTATTCTTCATCCCATTGACCTAATATCTTAGGGCACTGTAATAAAATGGTAGGTACTATATTATCACCGATCACCATAATAAAGCAGGTATAATATGCTTATATAACATAAGCGTGTTTTATTTAAATTTAGGCTATTTACATAAAATTTTAATATTCTATTATATCGTTTTTAACTTAATTGAAGCTAAAGTAACAAAAAAAATTAACTATACTTACACAATTAACTTTAATTAAAAAAAAAGTTATTCCGATCACAGACAACTGTCAGATTGTGGCGGGAAATAGCTCGTAGTAGCGGCAACGTCCGCTCTTGTTTGGATGTCGCGAATGACTAGAGTAGGAACGTTCCGATAAACGCCTGGTTTGCAATAACATATCTCAGACTGAGTTTAAACATACCAGTATCATGATAACATTGAAATTTTATTTCTACACTTTTGATTAGTAAATATTATTAAGTTTTGAACGCGCTGCTCATTCCACTTCAAACCGCGCACAGTAAAATCGATGTCCAGTTTTAACACACACAGCTACGGATTGACATTTTTTTTATTTATTCATTGGTTTTCTAGTGTCACTAGTTTATTCAGGATATTAATTTAAAAACAACAAACAGATTGGCTTTTTAAGGTAAGCTACACTAACTGGGTCCTTGTGGTCAGGTCCTGGTAATGACTTGGAATAGAAATACATTTATAACATCATTTTATCATTGCCACAATTATTCTGTTGTGCTTGGTGGCCTAAGTGTGGGAATGAATCCCATGCTTTAATAATTATTAGTTTAGTTCAGTTATGAAAAAATGTGCTAGTTAGTTAAATTCAAATAACAACAGAATAGACACTACCATAGTTAGTTACATTTCAAAACAAATTTTAATTGCTAGAACATTGCCTATTCGTCTGTATGTTTTTTTTATGTTTGTTACCTTATAACTTTTAACTGGGTGAAGTGATTTTAATGATTCTTATTTTATTTGAAAGCTGGTGGATCCCGTGTGGTCCCATTAGTACCATGTCAAGATCTGATGGTTATCTCCTGAGAAATCAAAGAAAGCCCTCAAATTTCAAAGGCATATAAAGACTAATTAACTTTAAAAAAAAAAATTATTTGTTTAGAAATTATTGTACATTAGTGCCAATATTTTTAAATTAAATCAATATAAAATACCCCAAACTCGTTCTTTCAAGATTGATAATCACCACATAAAAACAACAGGAAAAAAACCTTAACGGAAAAGCACACAACAATTTAAAAAACATGCAAAAAAGGTGTTGTTTTATTCGCTATTGGAATTCTCCCCAACCTGTTTTTATTATTTCATTGTTTTTTAAGAGGGTACTGTACTTCTCATTTAGGTATTTGCCTTAGGTATTGCTATCCCTATTTCCGAGCGCCGCGCTGAAAGGGACAAATATAGACGAAGCGGATTTTACCTACAAATTCTTTAAAAAAAAAGACGTTTCGTACTTCCGTTTTCTTTTCGCGATAGTTAAGCCGATTTTAATAGCTTTTGCGTTATATTATAGATAAAGAGTATATCTATGCTTCTGTCACTTTCTTTTGTGGTAAAACTTTACCAAATTTGTGGGTAGACGCTGCAACTTTATCTAAAGAAAACCGAAAAAAGTGGGTTTTTCGGATCGTCATATTTCTTTTAGTTATTATGTTTTGAAAAAAAGAAAGTGATAGAAGCATAGATATACTCTTTATCTATAATATAACGCAAAAACTATTAAAATCAGTTTAACTTTCGCGAAGAAAAACGGAAGTACGATACCCATACTTTTGTATGGAGCATAATTTGGTATCGTCCCGTCATAAACGCTCAATATACTTGAGTATTTGAAGGCCGCTTAGTGATTGTGTGACCGTGAAACGATCGTGGCTGCTGCCGCAACCTTCCACGCAGCGGCGGCGTAAATATGCAATGTTTTGTTTTTATAGTAATATGCGTAAAAAGCTTTTATACAATGGTAATGAAAGTTTTTAATTATGATGAAAATGGCAAATCTGTAATTCTGTGCCTTGTGCGTCATTCAGTAATTAAAATTTTAATAAGACATTAAATTTATGCTAATAAATAAAACATTTTCATTTACGTCATTCATGTGTAATAGAAGAGGACGTTATTTTAATTAGCAATAACGTTATCAAATTGTTACTTTATGGATTTTAATGTTTATATTTCTGACGCGGTTACCAATAAACTTAATGTTATTATCACTCCGTACCAAAAGGCAAAACGGAACCCCGTTACTGAAAGCTGTCATCTGGCTGTATATCAGGTAAGGTGATAGCTAGTGAGTTAAAAATTCTATAGTATATGTATATCAGGGCCCCAAATCTGCTAAATGAATCGTGTCACAATGGTAGCTCAATGGCACATTATAACCACAAAAAATTAACAATAGACTACCAAACTTGATAACCACCATTGTGACACAATTCATTTAGTAGATTTGGGGCCCAGTTAATGCTATAACAACAAATACTAATCTTCATTTGTTAACTCTGTTTAGCAATTTAAGTTAGATTAAAATTACTCATTAGCTTTAGCAGATTAAATTGTAAAATGTTGGATAAATAAATACAATAAAATCAGAATTAATCTACTTAATTCCAAAGCTAAGAAAATTAATCCAGAATATTTTTTAACACGCTTTTATAAGTTTGGTATGTAACTATCAATGTATTAATCTGTGTAACGGAATCTTTGATAGCGATTTTCAGCCACTTGCAGTAGACGGATTGATCTGAAATTTTGCACACCTAACAAGGACCGATGACTATGCAATAGGTAATTTAAAAGAATAATACCAATTCCTTGATCAGAACACTATTTTTGTCCCAATTTTAAGCTAAGTACTTCTGGTATACATGCGACTCGGTTTTTGGTCTACTTAAACCACGCAGATCAGGCAGAAGACGCTCTATAGTCTCTCATGAGAAGAAACGTGACTGTCTAATGATGATAAACAATAAATTAAAAAAATGTTATGTCAAATTACTGTCAAATCCCACTTTAAATTATAACTTAGGCTCATGTTTTGTTATGTTTTGTTTTATTTGTACATCTCTAATATATAAAATTCACGTGTCACAGTGTTAGTTACCGTACTCCTCTGAAACGGCTTGACCGATTCTTCTCAAATTTTACATACATATTCAGTAGGTCTGCGAATCGGCTAACATCTATTTTTCAAACTTTTTTTTTTGTATGGCAAAACAACGTTTGACGGGTCAGCTAGTAGTTTTATATATTTTAATTAGTTAGATTTATTTTTATATATTTTTTTTAATGTTTAAAATTATCTGTGTGTCTTCTTAATAAATGAATTTTTAATCCCACTAGTTATTTTATCATATAGCAACTATGTGTAAGATTAGTTCATATACTTACCAAATAGATCAGTCTATGCGAACGTGATCATAACCTAACATTTAATATTATGAAACATATAATGAAATAACAGTTGCAGCAGATATCTATGGTTCTACCGGTTTATCAATGATTTCATACATCTCTTTTATAAACATTGATTACACAAATGCTTAAAATAGCGTTGCATTTGGTGACGGATCAAGAATACACTCTTCATCAGCACATTGATTTCATGGGCCGTTCACAAGGCAGCGGATTCGATTCCCGCTCGGGATAATCATATGTCTGATATTTATAATTGTCATACAAATGTTTGTACTGTGTCTAAGTGTTTCTATGTATTTTATGTATGTATTTACGTAGTATATGTATTCTATCCGTATTCTGGTACCCATAACACAAGCATATAAGCTTAGCTTGGGACCAGAGGACGTTGTGTGAAATGTCCGTCCTCTGGTATAACTATCTACACTAATATAATAAACCTGAAGACTTTGTTTGTTTATGGTCTCGGTCTTGCTAGTGACATCTCCGGGACGCGCGAGTTTCGCGAACCAGGCGAGGGTAGTTCGCAAAACCCGTGCCTACTATTATTTGAGTACAGATAACGGAAGAGTTAGTAAAAATAGAAATAATATGAACGGCGCGGCGCGCAGCGTCACAAACTGCATATTACTAAGAGCTTGTCCAGAAAGGGCGAATTCGCCGCGATTCTCTTGCGCGTATTACGCGCGACCGTTGCGTCCGCAAGGTGCGTACCAACGCGCGAGCATTTGGGTAGGAATTCAGTACTAGCTTTAGAATTCGCTCTAGAGCTCGCGCGTTAACTGGACAAGGTCTAATATCCACGGCGCGGATCGCGCGTGAATGAGGAGCCATAAGACCTTGTCCAGAAGGGGCGAATTCGTCGCGAATCGTATCGCGCGAATTTATACGCGTGTTGTCGAGGTACTAGACATCAATACATCGCGTCCACAAGCATCGCGCGAAATCAAAATACGCGCGTAAATCGCGTGCAATACGCCAGACTCTCGACTCGCGCGTAATGAGAAACACGTAAATCAGAATTAAAATATATTTAGTAGATTTTGAGTAAATAGGAAAAGTATACCTAATTCTTCATTTTCTGTGCCTACTGGCTGTGTTAATATGTACGTGTCGGCGATGATATAAGATAATATTGATGTAGGCCCTTAACGCGCGAACTCTAGAGCGAATTCCTTAAGCTAGTACTGAACTCCTACCCAAACTCGCACCTTGTGGACGCAGCGGTCATGCGTAATACGCGCGATACGATTCGCGGCGAATTCGCCCTTTCTGGACAAGCTCTAAATATCAATAGGTATAGCGAGAAAGAGACATGTATATAGAAAAAAGACCAGGTGAGAAAGAGACACATATATCTGTCGGTGACGTCAAATGTTTAGATACATCTCGGTATCCTAATCCTAATAATATTTTAAATGTGAAAGTTTATGAGGATGTTTGGATATTTGTTACTCTTTTACGCAAAAACTACAGAATGGATTTTAATGAAACTTTACAATAATGTAGCTTATGTACCATACACTACATCTGTAATACACTCACCATAATATGACATTCACAAGCGGTTTTCCGTTCTAAAATTAGGTCAGTTGTAGTTAATTGGAACACTGCTGTAAACTTAGGGCTGTCACACATGTGCAATTTGAAACTTTTTTTTTTTTTTTTTTTTCTTAAGCCATCTGCAATCGGCTATATAGCCATAATCAGATTTTTTCCAGGAAATTCAAGATGCTGACAACATTACATTAAATGCCATCAATTACGTTAATTTTAAATTCTCTGGTCTATATCCAAAATGTGCCATCTTTTCAGACGTCTTAAGTCTCCAGTTGTGTCTAGTAGGCTTCTAGCCAGTTCATTTGAGTGTTCATTAAGTCTCGCTTTGTAACTCTTGCTGTTCCTATTGACTTCTTCCCTGACAGATGGAATTTCCAAATATTCATGAATCTCAGTATTTCGAATAAACCAGTGTGCATTGCAAATAATTCTTAGTGCTATGTTCTGAAATCTCTGTAGGATTTCGATATTAGAGTTACTAGCGGAACCCCACAGTTCTATTCCATAAGTCCAGATAGGTTTTATAATAGTTTTGTAGACCAGGAGCTTGTTGCTCAGTGATAATGGGGATCGGCGCCCCAGTAGCCAGTTCAGAGAGAGTAACTGCAGGTTCGCTTCTTTCTTTTTTCCTTTTATGTGATTCGCCCAGGTTAATCTTCTATCGAGGTGAAGTCCCAAATACTTGACGGTGTCAGCTCTTGGTAGAGTGTTCCCTTCCATGTAAACAGCGGCACAGTTGCCTTTTCGAAGAGTGAAGGTTACCTGTGTAGACTTAGTTACACTAGGTTTTAGTCGCCATCTCTGCAGCCAGGCATCTACTTTATCAAGCTTTACTTGTAGTTTTAATGATGCATAATATGGATCTGTGTCACTTGCTAGGCAAGCTGTGTCATCAGCATAGGTTGCGGTAACAACACCTTGTGATTGAGGTAGGTCTGAGGTATAGATAGAGAACAGGACTGGACCAAGAACTGATCCCTGGGGAACGGAAGCATTGATGTCATACAGCTTCGAACAGTCTTCTCCGTGCTTGACTTGAAATTTTCTGTTACTTAAATAAGATCTCAGGATCATGAAAAATGGGTTTGGTAAGAGAGTTTTCAATTTGTAAAGGAGGCCCTTATGCCACACCTTATCAAAGGCCTGCTTTAAATCAATGAATGCTGCAGAGCAGTATTCCTTCTTTTCTAAGGACTGTCGAATCTTATGAACCACTCTGTGCACTTGTTCGACCGTAGAGTGTTTAGCCCGAAATCCAAATTGATGATCCGGTATTATCTTCTCCTGGTCAAGAACCGGTTGCAATCTTTTCAGCAATACTGTTTCAAATACCTTAGATAAAACAGGCAGAAGACTTATGGGCCTATATGAGCTCGGATCTGAAGGAGGCTTTCCAGGTTTTAAAACCATGCAGACTTGTGCGATTTGCCAAAGTTTTGGATAATAATGTATTCTGAGGATAGCGTTGAATAGCATTGTTAAGAATACTATTACTTTTTTAGGCAATTTCTTGAGTACTTCGCCAGTTATAAGGTCAAAGCCAGGGGCTTTTTTATTTTTAAGCGTCTGTATACATTGTGCCATCTCTCTGGGTGTTACAGGTTTAAGAGGCATGGTTAGTTGCTGGTCACTGGTAATTGTGATATCGACTTCTTTTTCAAAGTCCTCCATTAGTGACTGGTTAGTGGTGAATGTGTCATATAGGTACTCTGCAAACAATTCAGCCTTTTCGGTTGAACTCTTAGCCCAAGCGTCTGTTGCAGATTTCCTCATGGGTGGAATGTGATTTTTTGGCTTTTTGAAGTTTTTAGTGACCTTCCATAGGGAATAATTATCTTTCTTACAAGCTGAAAGGCCTGATACTTTATGATGAAATATTTGATTTATGGATTCATTTATTAATTCTTTTAGTTCTCTGGAGGTTTTATTGAATTCTTTTCTGTCCGTATTGGATCTAGTCATATGGAGTTGTCTTCTTAGCTTTCTCTTCTCTTGGAGTTTTTGTCTTATTTCTAAAGGTATATTATTTTTGTCAATATAGCTACTTAAGGTTGGAGTGGAATGCCAAGCGGCAGTTTGGATGAGGTTAGTGATATAAAATGTTGCATCATCTATATCATCCTCCGTTTTAAGTTTAATTCTCAGGTTAATTTCATCCTCTAAGTAGTCACCGAATGAGCTCCAGTCTGTTTTATGATTATATAAGACTTCTTTTCGTTCTTTTTGAATAGGCGAGATACTGAATGTTGCTATAACAGGAGTATGATCGGAGACGGAATCAAGAGATGACTCTACATCGAAATAAACAGATGATAGACCCTTTATTATGAAAAAGTCCACTAGGTCTGGTAGCCTGTTTGGGTCAGTTGGCCAGTATGTGGGTTCACCTGTTCCGAGAATTGTTAGGTTGTAATCATCAACACTCTTTTTCAGTTCACGCCCTTTTGTGGTTGTCAACCGTGACCCCCAGTATGTATTTTTGCAGTTCCAATCGCCTCCACTTATAAATTTGTTACCCAAGCTTTTAAAGTACCTATTGAACATATCTTGCTTTGGATTGTGTTTGGGAGGACAATAGATTGCACTGATGTTAATGGGTCCAAACTTCTCGTTTATAGTTATGGTAGTGGCTTGGAGCCATTCCTCTCTAAATACACTATGCAGATGGTGCTTTATGTTTGTTTTAATAATAACGGCTGATCCTCCGTGTGAAGTCCCATCAGGATGATTTGTGTTATATATTATGTAGTTGTCTATCAAAATTTTTTTGTGGTCATTAAGATGGGTTTCTGATATCAGTGCGATATCTATTTTATTAATTCTGAGCAAAATTTCTAGCTCCGGTTTGTTTGGTGCCAACCCATTGACATTCCAAGTAGCAATGCGTAGGGAGAGCATTATGGATTTTTACTCATGAGTGTAATGATGAGATTCATCATTGTATTTAACTGTGTTACAAGTTGGTCAATTCTTTCAGATTGTCTTGTTATGAGATCTTCTAGCGTCAATATTTGTTCTTGTGTATTATTAATATCTATTTTTCTAAACTGTGTTCTCCGTGATTTCTCGTCATCGCTGTATTTTATAATTGGTTTCTGTGTTTGGTGGTTATTAATTCTATCCTTTTTAGATGTTTCTGTATAGCTATCTGTATAGCTATCTGTATACCGCATTGTTTGGTGACAGTGTATATTGCCTTTAAGATTCCTTGGACTGTACGGGACTATCGACTCTCTGACAGATATATTTCCAGGATTGTTTTTAACAACCTCGCTATATTGTTTTGGATTATCTTCAGCTATAGCATTCCTTTTGGTACCTATTTCTTTTCGATTGTTGTCATTTTCTGTTTGGGTATTAGTTTTAGAAGTATTTGTTGGTGAATTATACACGGCTGGATATTTTCTAATAGGATTGTTGGTTTTGTGTGTGGTATAGGGTTTGTTAGCCATTTTTTTCCTTGCAAGCATTTCTTTATACACCATGCATCCTTTATAACTGGCAGGATGACTTCCTGAGCAGAGTGTGCACACAGCTGGGGTGTTTTTGTCTACAGTGCATGAGGTTGTTTTGTGTGGGCCAGCACACTTTACGCACCTATATGGGCGCATACAGTAATTTTTACTGTGTCCATATTGCTGGCATCTTGTACATTGAACTATGGTTGTCTTTCTCTTCGGGTCTTCTATCTTTACTCTTTGGTGGTAAATGAACTTTATATCCTTGACATTTCTATTGTTTTTGTGAGATGCTATGTTGACGAAAAATGTGTTTAATGGTTCTTTAGTGCCCGGCTTTCGTGCGGTTACTATTTCTCCTACCACTTTGTTACCAGTATTTTCTATTGCTTCAATGATGACATCTTTTGGCGTGCTGAAGTGTAGATGTTTAATAACTATTCCCATGTTTTTTTGATCTTTTCGTGTGAATGTATGGCCTATTAATCCTTTGGCCCTGATATGTTCTATTAGGACTTTATATTTCTCAACCGTGGCAGAAGATATGATGAGCTGGTCTTTGGATACTACTTTAAAAGTGTAATCGTTATTTTCCAATACTTGTTCTACTAAGTCTGTTAATTTGGCAAGGTCTTCGATACCGTATAGTATAATGGGTGGTGGCTTAGGAACCTTTTTTTGTAGAGAAGAGTCATCAACTTCTACATCTAATATTGAATAAAGGTTGCTTGTTTCTATTTCAGGACTTGGTTTATCTATTGTTTCAGTGGCGTCTTTATTTTGAGTATTCAGATGATTTCTTTTAGGTAGTCTTTTGGCTTTATTAGATATTTGAAGAGAACCTTCCTCAGGAGAACGGTTTCTTTTTTGAATTGGCATTCTTTGCCACGAAATATTTGGATTGTGTGTATCAGTAACACTGATTCCCTGTTCATTGACATTGTCTTTTTGTTGGTCTGTATGTATCTTATTTAGTTCATTGGCGTCGCTTAACGAAGCCGATCGTTGACGATTAAAAAGACCCGGGTGAAATAGCTGTTGGGTCAAAGTCTTAGATGGTTTTTCCATAGACAGCACTACTTTGCCCCCCCCCCAGAATACGTGGGGCGGCCTGAGCTATGCTCAGGGACGGATTCTCCGGTTTCGCCGGTACCTTCCTGGGGTACTCTCTCTTTGAGTCTTGCTTCCATGTGGTTGATTTTTTTTTTTTTTTTAAGGGTTAACTTCCCCTAGCCAACTGATTCGGTTATAGCGCCGAAGACTCGCTATCGCACTTCATATTTAGCTACTATGTTCCCGAGGTAAATGAGATTGACGGAACTCGTTAAGGAGCATAGCATTTCCGGAGGGGACGGCCCACAAAGGTGTAGATATGTGGGCCCATCACAGATGCAATGTGATGGCGAGGACGTATATGAAGCACTTGCCGGTGCGCGCCTTATAGCCTAATTCCGTAATTAGGCGTACGCTGCTAGCAGATTAGCATTTTTTAGGTACGAGTTCGCTGGCAGAACTCATCCCACTAATGCTTAACACCGACCCACCCCCCCGCAAGTTGAAACTAATTAAAGATTAAACAATAATATTTAGTAAAAGTAGAAAAAAAATCTAATAAAAATATTTCCAAGGGGGAACTTAACTAACTACTGAACTGATTACTATGACATCAAAAAAGCAATCAAACAAAAAATAATTCTCTAAATCCAGTCCACTCGTTTTCGAGATATCGGAGAAAGGCTTTTATTTAATAAAATATTTACAATGTTGTTGTTTTTTAATTACAATAGGCAAAATTATATACATAGCTAAAAAAAAAACAAAATAACAAATAAAATAAAATAATGCGTCAAAATATTCCTCCGCATCGTCCTCAACTGGTAAAGTGCCTAGAACGCTGGCAGCATTGCCACGTTGAATGGCAAAATAAAGGCCAGCGTTCTGGTCACCCGAGGCGTCGACTAGCCGCTTCGACAACTCTCTGTAAAAAGAGAGAGTCGTCGGACCCCACGGTCCGAGTGTTGCGACCCCAAACGGTTCAAATACGTAATCTCGGACAAGATTACTGTATTTGAGCCGCTTGAGTGTCTCCACTAATGAGGCAGCAGCGCCAGCAGAACCCGCTGTACTAGGAACATGTGATGGCGCAAGGTTGGCGACGCAGGTAGCGTCCCACACCAAAGGCCTACCCATCTTCCATGGCAGTAGTCTTATGGCAGTGGCTATATATTTTCAGAGAAAATATATAATAATATAAAAGATATAGGCTAAAAGAATCCAAACGAATCCCTTCTTTTTGACAGTCGTCGGTTAAAGAAGTAGTTACATGTATTCAGTGTAAATAAGATGATATTATCTGTACTAAAATGTTATTTGACATTCCACGTCTGTGGCAAATGGCAATTATACATCATTTTCCAACTAAATAATATCGAAGTAGATAAACATTGTAATTTTGTATTGGATACGATATTTATTCTGTAACACAGCGGATTGCCTTCCAATTACTAACATACAATGAAACAGTAAAACTATGAAGAATTAGAAAAAATAATTATTTTAATAAAAAGTAATATCACGGCGATATTTTTGTCTTCACTGGAAACAATCAAATGGCAACCCTAATATGTATGTCAATGACCTTTGCAATGTCATAAAATGATAAAGTCGTACTCTACTTTTATTTTTGTTGGGTACAAAGATGTAAAGGTTATTCATTCTAACATATTAGTGAACTAGCTGTTGACCCCAACTTCGTAAGCGTAGTATTTACAAAATTTTCCCACATTTTTCACTGTTGATTCGCTCCTATTCGTCGCAGCGTGATTTTATAGTCTATAGCCGTCTTCGATAAATGTACTATCCAACGCTGAAAGGCTTTTTTAAATCGGACCAGTAGCTCCTTAGATTAGGGCGTTTAAAGAAAAAAACTCTTCAGTTTTATAATATTAGTTTAGGTAGCAGAACAAACTAACTAAATACTTATTTATCGTGTTACACAGCGCAAAAATTTACTCTTATCATTTTCCTAAAAGAAGTAAAACTTTATTAACTACTCAATCTTCGAACATATTTTGATCATTACACAAATATATTATGTTGGCTGGGATAGAACCCGTGGCCTCGTAAACCTACCGATACCTCTGTCTACTGTCTTTATTACCTAAGAAACTAGGAAGCACCAGACGAATTGCATATCAACTAGTTATTATTTCAAAGAAATCTATACTCTCCATACTAATATTAAAAAGTTGAAGAAATTGTTTGTTTGTTTGAACGCGCTAATCTCAGGAACCGTTGTTACGATTTGAAAAATTCCTTCAGTGTTGGATAGTACATTTACCGATAGAAGCTAAATGCTATATAAAATCACGCTGCATTCCGCTGCAACTAATAAGAGCAAAGCATCGATGCAAAATGTTGCAAAACGGGGGATCATTTTCTAAATTATACGCGTGCGAAGTCGCGGGCAACAGCTCTCTCTCTCTCTCCGGCCCATTTACGTCCCACTGTTGAGCACGGGCCACCTCCACTTTGGGAGGGATTATGGTCTACTGTACCGCGCTAACCAGGCGTGTTGGCACAGGATTTAGTTTCGAGATTTCCATCTCTCACAGAGGATGTTATCTGAGTGCCTTAGCTGACTTTTACAGCACCCTTGGGAGGAGAAGGGGTGGTGACACTTTTATTCTTAATCCGTCACCACACGGAGAAAATAAATAAAATATAAATAAAATTATGTAAATCCAGAGGTGAATCTTCTGCCTGTGTTGTGCCTGGTGTACTAATTAGGTACCTATAGCAAGGGCAAAAGCTAGTATGTTTTATATTTTTTCTACATGTAGTGTATGTATTGTAAACACAAATCCATTATTTCAGTCGTTTAAAACCTCCAAGAATTTAATTTAAATTTAAAATTTAACTTAATTTCTTTGTAATGACCTTAAAAGTCAAAATTATTAATATACAGGAATCACGGGACACTGCATTTAATTTATTATTTAATATGCAATTATGTTTCAGTCAGAAGAAGGTGAGAACAAAGTGGCATTGTTATATTAAAAAAATAAATAAATAAATATTCATGGACATTTCACAACGTCCTCTGGTCCCAAGCTAAACTTATATGCTTGTGTTATGGGTACCAGAATACGGATATAATACATAAACTACTTTTCTTTTGTAAATACATACTTATAATACATAATAAACACCCAGACGCAGTACAAACATTTGTATGACAATTAAAAACATCACACAAATGATTGTCCTGACCGGGAAAACCCGAGACCTCATGATCGGCAGTCCGTTATATGAACCACTACACCACGAGGCCCGTCGATATTATTATATTATTTTAATTTGTTTTTATTATTTACTTGCTAACTTAATTTTAAAGAAAATTGATTCTTATACCATACATAAGAAATAGAAAAGAAAGGGACATGTACCAAAATTTTCTTCACGTCATCAAATGAATGAAAAGAATTACAAAACGGGAGAATTCATTCAGCATTTTTTTCTGGCATAGAAGTTTACATAAATTCCGTGTTTTTTGAGTTATTGATCGTATCTAATGTCAGTACTCTAAATACATGTATTAAATAGCAAATATGTTTCTCACGACGCTCTGCCGCGCTGTCGTCTTTAATTTCCCAGTAAATGTTTAATAGTCATGCTCAATGTTAATTGCTTTTCAAAGCATAGCTATATAGAAAGCAATAAGTTTTCTCTGCTCCTCTTTTTTGACTGAAGCAATGGCACTTATAATACAATTTATTTAACTGCAACATTTTCCTCAGATGTCAAAAATTACTTACAGCCAGTACACTACAGTAATTACAGACTACGCACTTGTAATTATATAGTTATGTTAAGTGCATTTAAAAGGCAATTTAATAAATATACATATCAATTATGTTCAGTTTCCTTATGGTGCCTTTCTTTTGCTCTTCAACTCTTAAAGTGATCATTGAACATTGGTATCTTGCTAAATACTTATTTGAATTTCTATAGGTAACTTATATACATGTGTGTCACTAGTGTGCGTAGGCTTTCTCTATAATATTCTCTGTGATATAGTTTAATTTCGAGTATATTTGTATGACTGTTTCTATTAGAAACTCGGCTAAAAATTCAAGTGACAAAGTGCGTTTTTGATTAAACTAGAATTTGTAGATAGAATTTGTTTAAACTAGAATATTCCGGACCACACCTCTTTCTAGCTGAATTCATACATATTCCGTATGGACTCTATAAATGAGCTGTTCTTCAGAAGTGTTTGTGTGATATTTATAATTGTCATACAAATGTTTGTACTGCGTCTGGGTATGTCTATGTATTATAAGTATGTATTTGCAAAATATAGTATATCCGTAAATAGTATATATATTATATATCCGTATTCTGGTACCCATAACACTAGCATAAAACCTTAGATTGGGATCAGAGGACGTTGTGTGAAATATCCATGAATATTTATCTATTATTTTATTTACTCTATAAATGTAAGTAAAAAATAATTCTTCTGGAGTGTTTGGTATCGCTTTGTCGTCTCGAAAACCAACGTCTTTGAATGGGAATAATATAATGCTAAATGGTATCTTAATCCATTTCCACCCAGACAATGGTTTGTAGCAGACAGTACGTAACATCTAATGCAAGAACGACGACAAGTACAATAGTACGAGCGTTGTTTTGACGTAAACTAGCCGGAAATAATTGTATTTTTTTTACGCAAATACTTGTTGAACTTGACCGTTTTTCGACTTGGATGATGACTTCCGTTCTGTGTTTTGTTTATTATTATGTTCATAATGTTACAACTTATATGAACTAATAACGAGTCAGTGATATCATTCATTATTTTGTGTCCAGCTACGTATTTACTTTTGGCTTATTTATTTAATTAAACTTAGTTTTAGCTGATATATCCGTAAAACGTCGTCGTCTATATGCGTAACTTTTATACCGACACGTCCATCAGCTTTTGTCTACAGTTGGGCATACACAGTACGGCACATGATACAGCACCGTCTGTATTCCACGGTTTTCTGTAATTTTGACTATATTGTTCCTAGACTTCCCTAAAATAACACATTGAATTTACAAAATATTCTTAAAGCAAAGGACTATGGGCACTGTGCAGCCACTACACTAAATAGATATATGATTTTCTTTTCTCGGCAACTCTCTCCGGCCCTACTCTCTCTTTTTTAACTTTGCTTTTTTATTTATTACTAGCTGACCCGGCAAACGTTGTTTTGCCATACAAAAAAAAAAAGTTTGAAAAATAGATGTTGGCCGATTCTCAGACCTACTGAATATGTATGTAAAATTTGAGAAGAATCGGTCAAGCCGTTTTGAAGGAGTACGGTAACTAACACTGTGACACGTGAATTTTATATATTAGAGATTATTATTTGAGTAGCTGCAAATAAAATATTTCTTTATTTCTTTCTTTAATTTATTAATATACTTAAATGTAGTAATGGATAGGTACAACAACCACTTTTCATGATTACCAAAGTTTTATATTACAGAATTTTACTACACGCATACAACGGTTAAAAAGTCATGATAAGTCAAGTTCTTAATCAATATTTAGAATAGCATCGACATAGCATATGTTGGGCAAGTGTTGTCTGCAATTCGCACAAAACAACACTAGGTGGGCGGCAGCTTCGGTCATTGAGACGCCGAGTCGACGACCTTCGTGGAGAATGTGCACAATATTGCCTAAAGTAACAGTAAACCTTTGTTTATACTGGCGACGTCCAAATTATTCTACTTTTTATATTTTTGAATATTTAACAAAAAGTCCTTTGATCCCAAAGTCAACTTAATGCCCGTACCTACTATTGGTACCAAATTAGTATAATATTTTCTGCCCCCATAAATATTAATTAAATCCAGATAAAATTTGACTTTAAATACTGCCTATACTTCACACCTTAGCCATGTCTGGCCAGCGTGTTGTCTGGTTTAGCTAATAGATGATGCTAACAAACTTAGACTAATTTGGCACCCCAAAGTAACAGATTTTTGAGAAATGAAACCAACTGAAATTCACACTTTTCAACGCAAAAAAGTAGCTGAAGGAGTGGTGGTAGAAGCTGGCTCTCGTAGTAAAAAATACTCGGATGGACCTCCCCAATACGTCTGTCATGCGTTTTTTGTTGGAAATTTTGTTAACTTTGACTTTTGGGCCGAAATTGAATGTTGTTCTTTCAAAGGCACATAAAGTCGGTTGAACTTTTTAAAAAAAATATCAACTATTTTAACAATTTGTTTAGTTAATGGTATCCGTTAGTCAAGGTCTGCGAAAAACTAAAACCACAGATAAGCCTACTAAAAAACTACTACTGTGCTTAGCATGAACACAGTCTTATAACGGAGCTACTACATAACATACACGTGTGCTTTCTAGTCCAAGGTCGTTTTATATTTGTTCACAATACTTTGAAATGACGGCCAACGTGAAAGACAAACTGTTTTGATAGTTCCTCAATATGTTAATATTAAGCAATGACATTTTATTTAGTAATTGATGCAATAGTTTCCGCGCACATTCCACAGCGGAATATTTATTTTGTTTATTCAACAAGTAAATAACATTTTCTTAGAGATAGATAGATTTTTTTATGAAATACTGAATGTATTTCATAAAAAAATCTATCTCTCAGTAACTCAGTCACGTAGAATGTAACTATCAGAAGAGAGCTAGACACCCATACCTGGGTATGGAACTGATCTAGATTTCATTTTGATTAAATTGACTGATCTATAAATTGAATTCCGTAGCTATTTATTAGGCCAAAGCTTGTCATATATCTGTCCATGTTTCAGTATGTAGAAATATCGAAAATAGTACTTACACTAGATATTTAGTAAAAACATTAACTGTTTAAAACACATCTGCAACGAAATGAAGAAATTCAAATATAACATTACTTATTCCACGAAGCATATTATTATGCAGTAAAGACATGATATTGATTTGGATTGAAATTGAATGTTGAAGTCTTGAAGATAACAATATACCTACCTACTGACGTGAATTACTGTATTAATTCGTGAATTGTACAATATATTTCCGCCTGGTCAGCGTGAATCGGCTCTTAATAGTCCATCTCGGATGTCCAAAACCAAAACCTAGCAAGAACATTTAAATAAATTTACATTCATTTTGTTTAAAATGATTCAATAGTATTTATTACACTTCCACATTTGCAAACATCAAACTTTTTATGCAAGAAGTTTATGAAACTCAAAGTTATTTAAGTTTGTGTGATGTGGGCATGCGTTGCATCAAATTGATTAATCGAGGAGTGTCCGCTCGTGTCCGCACACGTGACACGGCGTCATCGTATTTATATTCTTTTTATGACCGTAACCAGCGGTTTTTCAGATCACTTAAATGTTGGTCTTCTTAAGGTATAAAGTTAATTAAATCAATGATGTAGCGACGCACAGTCTAACCAAATTAATATCAAACATATAGAAGCGGCCCGTGACCAATAGTGGTAGGACATATTTGACGGGCTTGCGGCCGTATTATGTACTCTTATTTCCAGGCCGTTTACGCCCTGAATGGAACTGGCTGGCAAATTCGTATTATGAGTATATTATTCCTAGCGAATAAGTGGTCACGTGACTTCAAGCTGATATCCGCCCGACTTACGTTTTTTGTTTGGTGGTTCATGTAACGGACTGCCCTTCACGAGACCGCGGGTTCAATCCCAGCACAGCGCAATTTATTATTTGTGTGGTGTTCAAAAATGTCATACAAATGTTTGGACTGTGTCTGGGTTATAGTTTATATGTAATAAGAGTACGTATTTACAACAAAAAAATGCTGTATTCGTAATTTATCCGTACCTGGAACCCATAACATAAGCATAGCTTACTTTGGGACCAATGGAAGTTTTGCGAAATGTCGAAAAGAAAGAAGAAAGAAAAGAAATTTATTAGCGATAGACAATACACACAAAAAGGGTAAGAAAATAAAAAATATTAACAGATAAAACAAAATAAAAATAATTACATGTAGAAATGATAACCAAAAATTTAAGTGTATTGCTCCATCACTAAACGGCCACAGCTCAGCATAATGCTGGTTAGAACAAGCGCTGGTCTTCCGCTGGGCCGCTATTTAATATAGGCTTAAAAGAAGAAAAAAATATGATGATTTCAAGGGCTATCCAAATAAAGCTGCATTCTACATATAATCAAATCAGCTAGAGGTGATCCAGTGTACAGATACTTTATAAAATATTATTTATTATGGTCAACTTTTAAACCTATTGGAAATCGTATCAAGGCCCTTTACGAAAACATTCTGCAAGATCGTTTAATGTTTATAACACAATTGCAGAATCAGTGTCACAATACCTCGTCATAAATACTGTTGTAAAAAAATATTTTATAAGGGCTTCTATAGGAAAAGCGTTTTAAAAGTAGTATCCATGGAAATTAAATATATAAATATTCATGAACATTGAACTACATTTTCTGGTTCCTAGCTAGGCTTATATGTTTGTGTTATGGGCACCAGAATACGGATAGAATACATATACTACTTTTCTTTCGTAAATACATATTTATAATACACAGAAACACCCAGATGTAGCACAAACATTTGTATGATAATTATTTATAATTATCATATCATGTGTGATATGTATATCACACAAAAGATTGTCCCGAGCGGGAATCGAACCCGAGACCTCCTGATTGGCAGTCCGTTACATGAATCACTCGACTATGAGGCCCTTCAATTGGTTTGTTATTGATATCATGTTAAGTTATTTTCAATTATCACCATGTCAAAGGGTCTTGTTAAATATATCTTGAAATATACTTTGAAAAAGATAAGATGAGAAAAAGGTCGAATGACGAAATTCTGTTTGGGAGAGCGGCAAACATTATCTATTCAGAAGTATCAGCTAGTATCTAAAAACTAAGGTCAATGACCGATGTTATCACAACAAATTGAGTAATTTTAAATTAGGCATATACGGTACGTTCACTTAAGAATTTTAGGGAAATGCTTGTGACTACTGTTAACATATTTAAGTATTCGTCGACGGCGATATTTTATAAAGACTAGGAATCAAATAAAGTCCGAAGAATTCGAAAAGTTTGAAAACCTCAGAACCACAATGATTTTTTTTAAATTTTATAAACATTGGTAACAATTCTACGTGCTCAACTATACATAACTGAAAAATGAAAACAACTATGGTGTATTTTGATTACCTAATTGGCTGTGTCGTTGTGGACATTTTTATTAATTAAAATCTTTATAATATACAGATTTTCTACAAGAAAAAGTTTGTTAACATTGCTGAATTGTGTTATTGACACAATCAATTTTCATTTTCATCCTATTCTTAAAACTAACTATGGATAAACTTTAAAAAAAAACGCCTACATATTATGTATGATTTTTCGTTCTATGATACATCAAACATGTTTGCTATCAGTTATATGTTAGGCGCTATTTTTTTAACTACATTTTTTTTACAAACGTAATCTAATTAAAACACATAGAAATATTATATTATTCTCTTTGTAATACTCGTAACACGATAACATGATATTTTATCGCCAGAAATTAAACTAATATGTCTAGTACTTATCTAACACTAGCTGTTGCCCGCGTCTCCGTCCGCGTGGAATTTAGAAAAATTTTCCCCGTTTTTGCAACATTTTTCACTACTGCTTTGCTTCTATTGGTCGTAGCGTGATGTTATATAGACTAAGGCCTTTCTCGATAAATGCTATCTAACGCTGAAAGAAATTTTCAAATCGGCACAGTGGTTTCTGAGATTAACGCGTTCAAACAAACAAACTCTTCAGCTTTTTATTATTAGTTTAAATGACTATCTAAAAATTACGTACGAAGTCAGGGACAACACCTAGTTATAATACATTAATGTTAAGTAGCAACTTATACCTAAAAGCCAGTGAACATAAAATGTTATCATATGACCCCACTTATCATCTGAGAGTTAGATAAGGGCTGGTTTGCAACGATATTACTACAAGAAATTATACTTATTCCGACTTGCTAGGTAAGAGCTGCAGTTTTCAAAGGACTTACTTATGATAGAAGTATAAAAAGTACAACAAAAACAATAATCACAAAAAAATTTATCATAATCGGTGAAGCCCTTTCCTAGGAGAATCGTGTTATAGGTACACTGTGGTACGAAAATTTTACGTCTTTTGACACGTTTACAATGTAGTTTCTATAATATAAACTAGCTGTTGCCCGTAACTTATAAATCATCATCATCGTCATCATAACATCACGCCTTTTTCGCATGAGGGTAGGCAGAGACTTATAAAATAAATCAATTTTAAATTTTTACCGTTTTTGAAACATTTTTCACTGATGCCTCGCTCCTATTGGTTGCAGCGTTATTTTATATAGCTTATAGCCTTCCTCAATAAATGTACTATCCAACATTAAAAGAATTTTTCAAATCAGACCAGCGCGCTGTTTCTAAGATTAGCGCGTTCAAACAAATAAACTCTTCAGCTTTATTATATTACTAGCTGTTTCGTATGCGTGGAATTTCCCAACGAAAGCTTATCAAATTATACAAAAAAGAAATCCTCTTGAGCCACTCTACCATTTAAAAAAAACCGCATCGATATCCACTGCGTTCTTTGAAAATATAACCTCACACAGGGACATATATAGTCAGAGATGCCGCAGACCGAGCAAAGTGGAACAGAAAAAGCACGAAAGCGGACCCCGGGCTTCGAAGCGACAGCTAAGGATGCGACCGGGAAAACGCTCAGATGATGATGATGAGGGACATACAAAAAAAAATGATTTTGCTTTATACTAAGTAAAGAAGTAGAGTGTCCACAAGTTTATATGGTTATATTATCTTCATAATGCCATAGTGCCATAGTCTAATCAATGGTAACTATACCTAATGCAGTATCTTACTTCAGTGTCTTTTGATAACAAGCGTGTGTCTTTTGTATTTTATTAATTTTAGTAAATTTAATAATAATCAGTTATTTTTATCCATTCAAATAACAAGAAGAGTGATTACTAAGAGTAGGGCCACTTTTTCTAAATGTAAACAAATAAGACAAAATAAATGCAAAATAAAGAAATAACTACTTATACTCTGAACTCTGAAATTAGTTCTGACGAGCCTCGTGGTGGAGTGGTTCATGTAACGGACTGCCGTCCATGAGGTCAAGTGTTCGATTCCCGCTCGGGACACTCATTTGTGTGATCTTTATAACTGTCATACAAATGTTTGTTCTGCATCTGGGTGTTTTATTATGTATTATATGTATGTATTTACAAAAGAAAAGTAGTACCTATATGTAGTCTATCCGTATTCTGGTATCCATAACACAATCATAGAAATATAGCTTACTTTGGGACCAGAGGACTTTGTGTGAAATATCCATGAATATTTATTTATTATTTATTTATTAGTTTCAAAAATTATTCTTTGGTAATTCGCGTCGGAAGTGTAACTGACTTACAAATAGATATTAAATAGCGGGTTCGATCCCTGCACCAATCACTAGTCATCAAACTCTACATTTTAATTTCCCTTTTATCTAAATTACTCTATCTTTCGGCGAAATCCGGTTTGTAACGAACATAGTAATACAGACAGACAATCCTGGCGGGTGACGTCATGACGTGTAATGATAATGATATCATTACTTATATCCACTAGCTTTGGCCCGCGACTTTTAATCACTGTACACACAGTGCATTAAAAATTACGCTAAGATTTGAAGCTCTAGACTATACCAAACTTCATATAAATCAATTCAGTAGTTTTGGCGTAAAAAGCAACAGACAGAGTTACAGTCACAAGTATAATATTAGTAAGGATCCCTCTCCTTCTCCTGTCCATTAATTTCCCATTGTTGGGCACAAGCCTCCTCCACTTCGGAAGGAATTTTTAGTCTGCTGTGCCGTGGTGACCAGGCCTGTTGACACAGGGTTTATTTTCAAGATTTCCGTCTCTCACAGTGGATGTTATCTATTAACAAAATCCCTTAGCTGACTCTTACAGCACCCTGGGATGGAAAAGGAATGTTGACAGTTGTATTCTTAATCGGTCACCGCACGGAAAAGCTACCTTTTCCGTGCGGTGACCGATTTACTACTAAAGATATTGTGGATACAATTTTAATAGACAGCTGATTTTGTCTGGGTACTGATCAAAATGGCGAATCAATTTTAATATTTTTCGACACTAATCTAAACAGCCGTGTCGCTTATCAGTTCTTATCACAGTGTAATGATCGTTTCTTCTATAGTCACTGTACGGAAATCAAGACGACAACATGTGAGTATTATTTTAGTTATGAAAATTCAATTTTATATTGATATTTTTAATAGTTTATTTATTTAATCCGTTTACATTATCGACAATGGCTCTTTAGTTGTATTTATCGATTCTATCGCATTTAAATAAGCCATGGGTGTTTTCAAAGTCAGGGTTTTAGGTGTTTGTGTTTAAATATAGAGAATAACAACCAACCTCATAGTTGGGCGGGAATTAGGATATTCGTATTGTGAGAATCTCCTACTGGAACACAAAAGCCTTCCCTGAAATTAAAACCAGGCTACGCCTTTGAGATGGGGTTGCGTTATTCGCGCGAATTTTGTATGAAAATTTTTGTAACAAAACAGGTACAAATATAAGCTTTTTTTATTGGCTCGTAATATCTTCCCAACAGTGCCAACAGGTAAATGTATTTCGACAATTCCACCATTTATTGATCTAAGTTAATGACCCAAACGTTCTTAAGGGCCTACATCAATATTATCGTATATCATCGCCGACACGTACATATTAACACAGCCAGTAGGCACAGAAAATGAAGAATTAGGGATACTTTTCCTATTTACTCAAAATCTACTAAATATATTTTAATTATGATTTACGTGTTTCTATATATGATAGTTACTTATGTTTTTAAAGTTATTTCATTAGTTAATACGCGACAATAGACCGACAAATGAAAAAAATAAAAAATTTGAGAGGTTATTTCGCCAAGATTTTCTATCGAGAAAACTTTTTTCAATCGCGTTTCTGAGTTTATGCGATCCTAGATAATATATTGAAAAAACATATACTTAAAAATTAGAGCTCTAGCCATTCAATCTAAAGAAACAATGAAAACTTCGTACATAGAAAAATTCACGAAGCTATTTTGGTATCCTCTTAAAGAGTTTTTTAGAACGAAACAAATATAGTAATTTCTGGATAAAATAGAAAAAAAAATTATGTTAAAATAATAACCACATCTATCGAGTAGGGTATCAAAAATAAAGAAAATTAAATGGAACCGTGTAAATATACCTAGATAAGTTACATTTTTAAGTAGGTAAAGTAAAGAGAACAGAGGCGTATTTTGAAAATAAGCGCCCCAGGCCATTTGTTTTGACACCCCAGGCCAATTTTATGTGCCGCCCTATAAATTAACAAACATAGAGCTAAATTTTAAACTATACGCCTCTGAAAGAGAAATAATCTTAGTTACAGTAGACTTTTTTTGTTTTATAGTATTTTATCTTGAATTTAGAATACCTAGGCACCGAACAATCGTAATTAATTCTAATGTAATATAGTAAGGGATAATTGCGTAGAATAATACTATAGCAATACATAAATATTTCAAAAACAATATGATCAATCAAGTATCGATTATAATCGTTAATATAATCGTCCATGCGATAATTGGTATGTAAAAAAAATTATCTGTCTTAATACATAATAACTTTTTAATAAGATATATATTATTACATATCGTTAAGTAGACACAAAGTTCATTTCAAAGTACACATTTATTTTGTACTTTGAACTGTGAAAAATCATTTTATGATATTGTTTTGCAAATTTAAAGATAGAATTGTAAGCTTTAAGAGGGTACTGTACTCTTCATTTAGGTATTTGCCTTAGGTATTGCTATCCCTATTTCAGAGCGACGCACTGAAAGGGACAAATATGAATGAAGCGGATTTTACCTACAAATTCTTTGAAAAAAAGTGATAGAAGCATAGATATACTCTTTATCTATAATATAACGCAAAAATTATTAAAATCGGTTTAACTTTCGCGAAGAAAAAACCGAAGTACGATACCCATACTTTTGTATGGAGCATAATTTGGTATCGTACCGTCTTAAGAAATTTAACAAAAATAATACAGCGAGAAGTACAAGATAACTTATGACTGTATTACCTACGCTTATAGATAACTAGCTGTATCCGGCAACTTCGTACGCGTGGAATTTAGGAAACAAAACTTAACCAATTATTCAAAAAAGCCATCCTCTTGAACCACTATACTATACCATTTCAAAACCGCATCAACGTCCGCTGCTTAGGGACTACCTCAAAAGATACAAAAACGACTTTAAGTATCAAAATAGGTAAAAATAATTTTTTTATAAATGTTTTAGTAGCATCATCCGCCTCTAATAAATGGTTATATCCATCTAAATTCTACTATTACTTGTATTTATCAAAATATGGCCTACTTATTCTAATAATTCTGTAAAATTGTCGTTTTGCCATCAGTTTCTGTAATAAAAAGCTCCTCTTATTAACAATATTTTTGTTCAATAACTTTAAAGTAAATTATTTAGCACCCCCCAGGGTGGTATCATAGTATAATTTACGACTAGGCCGTCCTAGAGATGTATTTACAGGCAGAGCAGTCGTCAATCTAAAGGCCTTGTGATATTGGACAAACTAACTACGTTAACTACAACATTCTATTGCCTACGATGAACTCGATCCGTGGCTTATGACACGTGTAACTGGTTTGGAAGAATCCTTTTACGAACATTCAACGGGTCACCATTTCAAGCTCATCACTAACTATGTACAGTAAAGTAACAACTTACTCACCATTGATACAGTTTAGGAACTTACTTCAAAATCTTGGAAGCTAAGTTAAAACTAAAAATCCTTATGTATATATGTATCTTAATCAAGTCTCCTACGACATATACATTAAATATGATACAAAACTAGACTGTTTGTCTAATGGCCAATTAAGATAAGTAATTATAGTTTGAACAAACGGATGACTTTCTTTTTGGTAGGAGAGATACGTATCTTAAATACTTACCTACTCATAGACTAATTTAGATAACATGGGCTTGTCTAGACGGTGGGTATTGTTATGAGTGTCTTCTTTATAAGATACAGTGCAAAAAGTGACGTGAAATTACAAAAAATGTGTTAAATTATAACAAAAAGAACATTTTTAATAAGATGTGATGTTCTTTCGAAACATTTTTAACAAATAATAATTATCATTTTGTTTACTGATTTAAAATAGCTTATTTAGGAAAATTTAATAGAACATCCTAAATTATTGAATTGCGATAAGTCCTTTATAAACATAAAATTTTTAATTAAGCTAGAAAAGTAGGGAGTGAAAAATTTATTTTAAAATGTCATTGGTTTTTTGTTTGTTACGATTTATTTTATTCAATCTTATAGACAGAATCAAAGCTTACATTTGGCAGAAATATTGATTCAACATGAACATTTGCTATAAAAACTAACAAACGAAATTGATAATCTGCTTCTGTAAAGTCAATAAAAAAATACTTACCATTGAACGTAGAACCATCGATCAAGTATAATTGATCGATGGTAGAACTCAATTTTATTTTTTTTATCGTTTAAAAAGAATAGGTGCTACGTTCTATTTTCAAATTAACTGTTATATAAGATTTCTATTTCGCGCATCGTAACTTTTTAATTTGTTTAAGATTATAGTAACTCAGAATCTGGCCTTACTAAAACTTTTATCCTTGTACGTGGTAACTAAGTTATGAATTCGATACAAGATCTCGTTAAAGCTGGCCGTGTGTGGCAATTGCAAATTGTAAAAATACTTTTAAACTTAAAAGTGAAATGTTTTATTCTAGGGCGGAAGAGCCTCAAGTTATCTACGTAATAAGACTTATTTGTGAAATTATATGGACATGGCTGAGGTTTAACTTTGAAATTATAAAAGCAACATACAAATTGATACTGCCGCAAGAACCTAAAGATGTTTCTGATGATATTGTTTTGGTAAGTCACTTTTTTATTTTCTCGATATAATACAATTTTCGTTTTTATTGTCTTTGGAATTAGTTAATTTTGTTTATTAAAAGAATAAACTGATACTTTGAATATACAATACGAAATATATCTTGGTAATCTTTAAACACAGAATAATATCAATTTTTTGTGTCCTTAAAATACAAAATTATCTGGTCTGGATTTTTTAAGCTTAGTTCATTTGGTTTGACTATGGCATTTTTGTTAACACTTAGGTGATTTTTTAAGATCCAAATGCATTAGAAAACTCGGTGTTTATCTCTTATATAATGTCCTGAATATCGAACTCACGACCTCGACTGATGCACTTACAAGCAGTCGCAGATACTATAACTACCCGTTACGTAACGTGCCGGTGAATCTAGATATTTTAACAAAATCTATTTGACTACTAATAATGATTTGCGTTTATTTTGTTTCGTTATCTTTATTGCCAATTTAATATTTATAGCTAACTAGCTGGCCCGGCAAACGTTGTTTTGCCATACCAAAAAAAAAGTAAAAAATTAAAAATTAAAAAAAAATGAACTATAAACCTCAACGAATGCAAAACCATGGAAATCTGTTCGTGCGTTCTGGAGTTATAGCGTCAGGAAGAAAAATCCGACTTATTTTTATATAGTAGATACCACAGTTCACAAGTACTTATTTTGTTTGTAGATTAAAAACGTAATTAATAGCTGAAGGTTTGTGTATGCACTACGCACAAACACACACCTCCATTTACACAATGGAGGTGTGTGTTTGTGCGTAGTCTTATGAATTAGACTGAGGAATATTATATGCGTTGCAGCCTATAATAGTAATATCAATATAAGTTAAATCTTTGTGCCAATAGGCACTTTTCTTTAGGTTATAATACATAAAAATACTAGGACACATCTTTAGAAAAATGAAACGAGCATGGAAATCTTGACTCTATACCCCGTTCTAAATATTGTTGGAAAAATAGGATGTCTTTGTTAAAATTAGAGATATTTGAAAAACAGGGTGTCTTTGTTAAAATTAGAGAAGTGCTTACTAGTTTGCTAACTTGCTTAAAGCAATATTTCTTTTTAATTTACTACTGAAAGGTAAAACATTTCCCTATTATTAAGACTTTGCTGTCCGTCCGTTTTTCATTTGGCTGTATTTCAGAAATGTTGATACAGTTTATATCACAAAGATTTCGTTACATAGATCAATATATCAATAGATACGTACCGAACTAATTAAAACGTGATAGTCAAAAATCAAAAAGGGTGCTGTAAAAGTCAGCTAATGGATATTGCACACAGATAACATCTTCTGTGAGAGACGGAAAACTCGAAAATAAACCTTGTGCCAACACGCCTGGTCAGCGCGGCACAGTAGACCATAATCCCTCCCTAATTGGAGGAGGCCCGTGCCCAACAGTTGTACGTAAATGGGCTGGAGATGAAGAAGAAGTCAAAATTACTAGCTTTTAAACTAAAATGATATGAGCTTCATTCACAAACAAATGATAGCAAATATAATAGATATTAAATGCTATATTAATTGTTATTAGGCATCATTATTATTTATTTTGATATCGCTAGATCATTGTTGCAATAGAAATTGCAACAATTGGTTAAAGTTCTAGGTTACATAGTTATTTTAAATAAGGATAGCTGGCAATAACTTTTGACGGGTCTCGTGGTCTAGTGGTTCAGGTAACGGACTGCCGTTCACGAGGTCGCGGATTGGATTCCCGGACAATTATTTGTGTGATATTTATAATTGTTATACGAATGTTTGTCCTGCGTCTGGGTGTTTACGATGTATGTATTTACAAATGCAAAAGTATTTTAAGTATAACATCCGTATTCTGGTACCCATAACACAAGCATAATAAGCTTAGCTTGGGACCAGAGGACGTTGTGTGAAAGGTCCATAAAAAAAAACTTTGCTAAATAGTGTTTTTATATTTATACTAGCTGTTGCGCGTGCAATTTAGAAAAAAACCCAAACAAATTATACAAAAAATCCGTCTTCTTAAATCACTCTAACTATTAAAAAAACTGCATCATAATTCGTTGAGTAGTTTTAAAGATTTAAGCTTACATATGGACATACGTACAAAAATAACGACTTAATTTTATAATAAGTAAGGATTCATAATTTAGAACATTCTAGGCCTATTTGTTTTGACTTAATGAAAACGTTTAAATTTAACATTGTGAAACGTTTGTAATTATTATATTCTAGCACACATAACAATTAAAGCATTTAGATTTAGCCATAACTCAAGTACTTAAGGATAATGGGGCTCTGTTAGTGGACTAACAGGTATAATTTCGTAAAGGAGTAGAGACTACGAATCGCAAGGCTCTGGGCATGTGTCCAGTGTGCCTAGCCTAAGACGAGGGCACTGAATCGATGGTTTGCACATCATTCTAATACAATGTTTCTCCCTCTCTCTCTCTTTCTCTCTCTGGCTCCAGCCCTTTAACCGTCCACTGCTAGACATGGGCATCCTCCACTTTGAGTGGGATTTCGGTCCACTGTGCTGCGCTGGCCAGGCGTGTTGGCACAGGGTTTATGTTTAATTTTCTTTACTTATTATAAAACAAAGACGTTTTTTTGTATGTATGTCCTTAAGTGAGCCAACTATGCAACGGATTTTAATACGGTTTCCTTTAATAGTTAAAATGGCTCAGTAGGATGGTTTCTTGCATGATTTGTTAAGGTTTGGTGTAGATTCAGGGAGGCAGGGGCTCAATAACTATAAATGCAGGTAAAGTCGCAGGCATTGGCTAGTTACTAACATCCTCATACATACTATAAAGAGGAAAGATTTGATTATTTGTGTAAATTGAATAGGGTCCTAAAGTACTCTTTCACTTAGTGAAGTACTGGTATAGAGGAGAAGTCGCTGGCAGAAGACCACTATGTAATAAATAATTATCATAAATACCTTTATAGGCATACATTTTTGTTCACTGATTGTATTATATCTTACTTATATCATTAATGTGAATATATCTTATCGGTGACTTATTACTGTTGGTTGTCAATGCGGAAAAAAATATAGGCAACAATACAACTATATATATGAGTTATATGACGGGACTCGTGGTCTAGTGGTTCAGGTAACGGACTGCTGTTCAATTCCCGCTCGGGACAATCGTTTGGGTGATATTAATAATTGTCATGTTTGTCCTGCGTCTGGGTGTTTACTATGTATTATAAGTAAGGTAAAAAGGAAAAGTAGTTTATGGTTTATATCCGTATTCTGGTACCCATAACACAAGCATAATAAGCTTAGCTTGGGACCAGAGGACGTTGTGTGATGTCTATGAAAATTTATTTATTTATTTGTTATAACACTAGCTGTCCTGCCAAATTAGTTGTTCCCGATAAAAAGGCGAAAATAAATACATAAATGTTCTGCTGGGTTCTACACGCCTTGTTCTTCACAGTCGATTGCTTGTTAACAGCCACTCTTAAAACCCGTACAACAAATTTTCTTACTCTTTATCAAAATAAATAATAAATGATTTTTGTATCGATAGATAACTGGTGCCGGTCATGGAATGGGCCGTGAGGTGGCGCAGCGGTTCGGTCGTCTTGGTGCTATCGTTGTGTGCGTAGACATTAACCCTGCTGGAAATGCTGAAACTGTGAAACTCATCAAACAGGCGAAAGGGAAAGCTTTCAATTATGAGTAAGTAACTCGTAAACTAGTAGCGACAATATGATGCGATATTTACGAAAACAGTTATTGTAGTTCAATACGAGTTAATGTAATAGAAATGTAGTTATACCTATTTTGTAACTATAAAAGATTGTGATGAAAGAATAATAATAATATAATTAACAATGCTGGCATCATGCCGTGCAAACCAGTTCTCAGACATACAGAGGTGGAGATCAAAGCAATCATGAACATAAACGTCAATGGTAATCTTTGGGTAAGTCAATAGTAAGGATAAGGATTTGTTGTTCTTCTACGCAAAAAGGGAACTGAAGAATAAAATTGTACAAGTATACAATCTTATTCGATTCCCGCTCAAGACAATTATTTGTGTGATATTTATATTGTCTTACAAATGTTTGTACTGCGTCTGGGTGTTTTTATGTATTTACAAAAGAAAAGTAGTTTATGTATTCTATCCGTATTCTGGTACCCATAACACAAGCACATAGGCATAGCTTGGGACCCTAAGACGTTGTGTGAAATGTACATGAATATTTATTTATTTATATTAACATACTAGACCCGTGACTACACTAAAATCATTCACTATGCATTGTGAACCGTAAACATACCTGACTCAATGTTGAGGTAACTAGATCTAACCAATAATATTTTGTGCAACAATTAAAAGAGTTGAATACCTATGAGAACTTAGGAGGCTAGACGGTCAAGCCGAAAACCGAAAACTTAATTTAAAGCTTATAAGAAAACTACTTATTTTCCAGATGTGATGTGACAGACCGAAAAGCTGTGATGGAGCTTGCAGACAGAGTTAACAGAGAAGTAGGAGAAGTGACAATTCTAATTAACAATGCTGGCATCATGCCGTGCAAACCAGTTCTCAGACATACAGAGGAGGAGATCAAAGCTATCATGAACATTAACGTCAATGGTAATCTTTGGGTAAGTCAAAAGTTTTGTAAAAAGTCTTTAGAAAATTTTCCCTGTTTTTTTGCAACATTTTTCACTATTGCTTAGCTTTCTATTGGTCGCAGCGTGATGTTATACAGCCAAGTTTATTTAGAAACAGTAGTTCCTGAGATTAGCGTATTCAAACAAACAAACAAACTCTTCAGCTTTATAATATTAGCACATTAATATAGATTTTGAAATGTATTTAACGGCATGTGTGGACGCGTATTGGGATTTCTAATATGAAACTATGCATAGACATAGTATCACTTTTTCGTATTTCGATCTTGAGTCTCTAAAGTCTCTTAATATTTAATTAAAAAGTTAATAATCATAACTAATAAATTGTGTAAAGAAATTGACAAGGTAGCCAATCAAGTTTTCAATCTGCATCAGGTAAACAAGAGTCATTGTAGCAAGGTTCAAGTTCATCTCAGTCTGTCATTACTCATTATGTTGTTATTTATAAGTGTACACATGCGTAATGCTTCGTCTTTTTAAACCAAGCACTTCATTTAATTGACTACATTAATATTAAATTGTAATTAATAGACACATAAACACTGTCTGTGAGGTGACGGATTAAGAATACAAGTGTCACCACCTCATTTCTCTTCCAGGGTGCTGTAAGAGCCAGCTAAGGGACAATATTTTTAACAGTTAACGTCTACTGTAAGAGACGGAATAAACAGATCTTTAATAAACAGATATACTAATAAAAAAAATCTGTTATCATGGCCAATTGTGTTATGGACACTATCAATTTCCATTTTTAACACGCTTTTATAAGTTCGGTATGTATGTTTCAATGTATAATTCTATGTAACGGAATCTTTGAACGTGATTTTCACCCACTTGCAGTAGTCGGATTGATCTGAAATTTTGCACATATATCAAGTACCGATGACAGAGCAATAATTTAAAAAAATATTCAGGAATTTCAAGCGTGTTTTTTTGTGTTTATGAACTAAACAAATTATTTAGTTAAGTTTAATTAGTTAGTTGTGCATTCAGAATCGATTCCAATATGTCGATTACTTATAATAGAGCTGTGTGTCTTATTTAAGACTTACTGATGATAGAAGAAGTTTCTTTCAAAAGGATGTTTAGGTTACTCATACTTTTATTGACTCTTTCTACAGACTCTATCGTCACAGAATATTTTACCCTTAAACGAGGCATTTTATGCAAATATAATAAAAACCACAACATTTTACGAAATTATATCATTAACTAGCTGGCCCGGCAAACGTTGTTTTGCCTTACCAAAAAAAAAGTTTAAAAAAAATTTTTAAAAAATGAACTATAAACCTCACGGAGCCCGAGACCTTTCCAACGAATGCAAAACCGTGGAAAACGGTCCGTGCGTTCTGGAGTTATAGCGTCAGGAAGGAAAACCCGACTTATTTTTATATAGTAGATAAAATCATTTTGACGGGCTTCGTGGTCTAGTGGTTCATGTAACGGACTGCCGTTCAACGAGGTCGCGGGTTCGATTCCCGCCCGGGACAATCATTTGTGTAAATGTTTATAAATATCATACAAATGTTTGTACTGCGTCTGGGTGTTTCTATGTATTATAAGTATGTATTTACAAAAGAAAAGTAGTATGTATTCTATCCGTATTCTGGTATCTATAACACAAGTCCTCATTGCGTGAAATGTCCGTTAAATAAAATAAAAAAAAATTTCTTACTTCAAAAACTAAAAAAACACACTTCGAAGCGCTGTATATTATTTTAAATTATTGCATTGTCATCTGTCCTTGTCGAGTGTGCAAATTTTTAGATCAATCCAATTACTGGAAGTGCGTGAAGTAAAAACGATTGTATAATAAAAGCTATAATAAGAGCTAATAAAAGCGTGTTAAAAATATAAACATATGTACAAACAATAAACATGTAAACAAACAATAAAATAAATTTCATCAAGTTCAGAAAGACTTGTTGACCATGATTAACCAGACTTGACCATAAATATGGCTTGATTAAGTACTTGTAAGCTTGAAAAAGACAAATGTGGGCAATTAAATTAACCAAAAAAAGAATATTTATACAACTGTCCTTCAAAGTTATCAGAAATCTTTGCGCGATAAATGGAAGTTACGATATCTTATGTAGACATTATTTAGTAATTCAATAGCTTAAACGAAATTAATTGTTGTAATATAAAGAGCGAGATTGGAAAATTTTAAACTACTTTTTACGGATTCAGTCTCACCGGTGACCATGGTGACTGCAAAGTCTTCGGGCCAAAATTTAAAACAAATACACGCGTCTAAATCCGTAAAAAGTAGTTTTATTTAAACAAATGAGTCACGCAAGTGTTTAAATTACTAAATGAATAAAAACAATTTTTTATTGAAATAAATTTGAATACTTTCATTTCTTATATGTTGTACTTTATGTTTTATCGGATAAAACATCGCAAAGAATAAAACCACTTTACGACGCATTTATTTAAAATTTTAGCCCGAAATTTAAAACAAATATACGAGTATCTACGCATCTAAATCCGCAAAATTGGTTTTATTTAAACAAATGAGTCGCGCAAGTGTATGAGAACATTATATTACAAAGAATATTTTAAATACAGCTTTATAAATATTTTGTTTAATAAAACAAGTCATTCACAATATCGACCATTGAGATCTCCACCAAGTAAGTCGAAGGATTCCATCATTTTGGACAGGCGCTATGGTATTGGTTTTATCGGAAAAGCAATACGCATACATTTCCGAAAAAAATATTTTAGCTTACTATTACAGCGCCCTATAAAAGAGTGGTGTGTCACTTGTATTCTTAAATCGTCAAAAGTGGAGATTAAATTTATTAATAAATAACATCTTTCAGATGCTCCAAGCATTTCTGCCAGCAATGCTGGAACGGAACTACGGACACATAGTTGCAATGTCTTCCATGGCTGGGAAGATGGGTCTTCGCAACCTGGTACCGTATTGTGGAAGCAAATATGCTGCTAGAGGTATCATGGAATCTCTTGCCGTTGAGTTGCATGAAGATCCTAGGGATACCAATGGAGTAAGTAACAAACTTTACAAAGTGGCTATTGCGCTATTACTATCCTATTTAAATTTATAAATGATCCACTGCTTTTCCACCTTGGGAAGTACCTATTATTTGGTTTTCTACATTAATACTCAGTGTATGGGCATGGAGACAAGGTTATGTCGTCTTTCTTCTGGTAGGCTCTCATGGCATCCTTAAATTTTCAAAACTGTTTTACCTAGAAAAACAATCATGCAAAAATTAAATTTAGGCTCAGATACTGTAACTGGCAGTGACCATGAATGTTGATGAAAAAACTAGCGCTAAGCATGGTCTTCTCACGAGTGCGTAATACTTAAATTATTTCGATGGTGTTATGCTAAAGAATAAAAATAAATGCAGTTTTGTTCACATATTGTATTTTATTGCGATATTGTACTGACTTAACACACACCTATTATTGTTTCAGATTAAATTCACTACCGTCTGTCCGTACATAGTCAACACTGGATTATGCCACAATCCTCGCATTCGATTCCAAGCTCTGATGAAGACTTTGGACCCTGGAGATGCAGCTGACTGCATTGTTGATGCCATACGTAGAGAATATCATGAGATTACTATACCCAGTGATATGTACTATTCTAATAAGGTGATTATTTTACACTAGTTAACTTACAACATTTTGCCTGCGACTTCGGCCACCTAAATAAATACTGATTTTCTAATAGAAATAGCCTTTCTCGATAAATATACTATCCAACAATGTAAATGTTTTTCAAATCGGACTAGTGGCTTCTGAGATTAGCGCGTTTAAACAAACAAACAAACTCTTCAGTTTTATAATATTTGTATAGAAGTATATATATTAACAACTGTAGTACCTACTTAAAAAATAAACAAGAAATTAATAATAAGTAATGTAATTTAATTAAAACCACTTTTTTACGGATTTAGACGCGTATAATTGTTTTAAATTTTAGCCCGACATTTTGGACTCTTTGCAGTCACCATAGTTATTAGGTCACGTAAAAATATATCAATCATTAAATCCGTAAAAAGTGGTTTTATTTATATAAATGTGACGTAAAAGTGTTTAAATATTATGTAATTTTATATTTTTCCAGATCTACAACCTGCTGCCGCCAGCTGCTGGAAAAATTTTGACTGACTTCATTGGAACGGGGTTGGACCCACACGACTGATTCTAGATAATAAAGTTATTAATTGTTATTTTAAGAAATATTTTTCCATGCTACCTATTTACTTAAAAGTAGTATATGTATAAAAAGATACAAAGAAAAACATTATAATAATATATATGTATACAATCACAAAATACTTACAGAATTGCAAACACACAGACAAGATAAAAGTATTTCATTACTTTTTTCAATTCAATTCATTTATTTGTTTAACATAGGTATAAAAACAGAGTTGGAACAAATAAATTGTATCTCTATGTTTTGCCTTGCAAAGCCATACAATTTATATTATTTTATTATATTCCATGAAAATATACATTTTGTCGGTATTATCATTTATTTTCTTCGCAATACAACGCCGTTAGTTGTACAGATTATTTAAATAAAATAAAATTAAATAATGGTTATCTTGCAATAAAATATTTACATTATTCTATTTAAGTGATTTATTTTCACTGACCTGTTAGCAAAGTGTTATTAATACTTAAGAGGATACCGAATTCTTCGTGCATTTTTCTACGTACGAAGTTTTCATTGTTTCTTTAGATTGAATGGCTAGAGCTCTAATTTTTAAGTATATGTTTTTTCAATATATAATCTAGGATCGCATAAACTCAGAAACGCGATTGAAAAAAGTTTTCTCGATAGAAAATCTTAGCGAAACAACCTCTCTCATTTTTTATTTTTTTCATTTCTCGGTCTATTATCGCGTATTAACTAATGAAATAACTTTAAAAACATAAGTAACTATTATATAAAGAAACACGTAAATCAGAATTAAAATATATTTAGTAGATTTTGAATAAACAAAAAAAAATATCCCTAATTCTTCATTTTCTATACCTACTAGCTGTGTTAATATTTACATGTCGACGATAATATTGATGTAGGCCCTTAAGAATATACCTTAGGAACCCAACTCTAACTGATATGATAGCCATAGATATAGGTAGCTTTCTTAACTTACGGTCTTATTCATAATGACTTAACGGAGGCTTAAACGGAGATTTTATCGGAGAGATAATAAACGTTTTAGCGTAAAAAGACTATTATGAATAACAAGTTTTAACAATTTTCGCGAACCTATTCTAGCGAACTTTTAAACCTCCGATAAGTCATTATGAATTTAACAACACTATAAAAACTTAATAATGATTTTGGTTAATTTGTCAGTTAGCAAAGATCATTTAATCTGTATTTAAGAGTATCCTTAACAAATAATTATTATTTGGCCTTAACATTCTATTATTTACAGCAACATTCAAGTATTTAATCGATATTTATCAAATAAAATCCATATATTATGACTTATTAGTAAGTGTTTTGAGGAAAGCCACAGCGTGTCTCTTTGATGGCAAACATTGTCCAAACGCTTCCAAAAGTAGAGGTTCCTGATCTACAGATTGTCTGAAAGAGATATTATTAATTGTTAGTCTCCACTTTTGATAGTGAATTATGCAGGTAAGTATCAAGAAAGACAGAAACAATAAAGTTTATTTGTTTTTCTCCCAAAATGACATACAAATATCTGTACATAAAATTACAAAATTGATTTAAAACCGGTCAACAACGAGTAGGATTTACACGCAAAGGATTTAATACTGTTAACATCCTTTTAACATCATAATATATTCGTCATACCGACCCCTAAATAACCTCAAATAATGAGATAAGGTCAGGAAAATAAGTAAGTAAGTAAGTAAGTAAAGATTTATTCATAAATTTACAGTACAGATAGTTGCTATACTTAAGACTAAGTGACTTATACAACTTGAATGTAATAAATTAACAATCTGCACTTATACTACAGTTGAACTCTGCCTCTTAAACTAGGGTTTCCTGTATCTTAAGGGGCAGTGTTCGGCATCATGTCTATCAACATTTAGTTAAGAGGATACCAAAATAGCTTCGTGCATTTTTCTATGTACGAAGTTTTCATTGTTTCTTTAGATTGAATGGCTAGAGCTCTAATTTTTAAGTATATGTTTTTTCAATATATGATCTAGGATCGCATAAACTCAGAAACGCGATTGAAAAAAGTTTTCTCGATAGAAAATCTTGGCGAAACAACCTCTCAAATTTTTTATTTTTTTCATTTGTCGGTTTATTATCGCGTATTAACTAATGAAATAACTTTAAAAACATAGGTAACTATTATGTATAGAAACACATAAATCAGAATTAAAATATATTTAGTAGATTTTGAGTAAATAGGAAAAGTATTCCTAATTCTTCATTTTCTGTGCCTACTGGCTGTGTTAATATGTACGTGTCGGCGATGATATACGATAATATTGATGTAGGCCCTTAACAGTATGTAGATGTTTTCATTTATTGTAATTACACTGATAAGATTATGCTTACTTTTTTGATAATGTTTATTTACTTTGTTAGCTTAAAATAGAATACATAAATTCTTATATAGTAAATTTGTGTATGTGTGTGTTTGTGCGTGTGCTCGTGTTTATTTGTGTGAAAATAATATGACACCCTTATTTGTGCGGGTGTATGAAGATAGGTAAATACAAGTAAGTAAGTCAACTAATGTATTTGAGCAATGTTTCTGTTTGCTCATAATTTTGACTTAAGAGCCATTCTGTGACTATGATTTTAACTGTGTGAGTGTTGAAGTTCAAAATATTTAAATGTTTATGTATTTGTTTATAAATATGTGTGCTAAGTGTGTAGTATTGATGTCTTGCAAATGTAGTGTTGTGCTGTGTGACTGAACGAAGTTTGGTGCGTTTGGATGGATCTTCTGGTGGCAGGCTAGTATGCTTTCTCAGGATGGACCTGAGCACAAAGAGCTGTCGGACTGTTAGTAGCTGCCATTTTGAGTAGATTTTAGCTGTTGAGTACCTAATAGGTTTTTTTGACATCACTTTAAGTACAGCCCTCTGCGCTCTCTCCACTCTAAGAAATTTAGTTTTATATGCTCCCCCCCAAACTGATATACAATATTCTATAACAGATTTACATAGGGCATGGTATACCATTCTCAGGGTATCCTTGTTTGCGACTTCTCTGAGGGACTTAAATACGTGAATAAGCCGAACAATTCTGATAGTCATGGCATCGATTTGTTTGTCCCATTTTAGTGCATCGTCTATTAACACACCTAGATATTTTACACTATCTGTTCTGTTTAATTTTTGACAGGGAAATGACGCCATTTCATCGTTGCAAGTATGAGCTGTAATCTCAAAACTATTGGGTGGGGTGTTATGGCGTCGCATAATGAAAGGGATATAAAATGTCTTATCCAAATTTAGTGTTAGTAAGTTCATGCTAAGCCATTCCATAACCCTTCTGAGGGTTCTTTCAGCATTAGTCTTAACGGCATCCCACAAAACAAATGATGATAAAAAATAACAAAAAAAATAATAAAAAAATAACAAATGATGATGATAAGTATTTTTTGTTGTAGCAACAACTGATATACATAAACTGAAAAAATTGCAGCTTTCTATCACCGTTCCAGAGAGCCTGGAGACAGATGAACGGACAGCAGATTATCAGTAGTGGTATATAACTCACCTATAGTCATCCATGGAAACTTTTCCGTCTTTGTCCACGTCCATTTTCCTAAGAACTAATTCTACCAGATCTCTTACACCTTCGTCAGGATCTTCATCACCGGGCTGTTTTAGTAAAGCATTCCTGATCACAAAAAAAAACTTTCGATACAGGAAGCCGATGCGCAAATAACTTTTAAATGTCCCATTTTATAAAAAAATGTGATTTAGTTTTAGGGGGCCAACGCTAATTAGATTCCTAAATTGAGATTAAAAGCAAATGAGTGGAATTAAGAAAACCAAATGATACTTAATTATAGAAAGAAAGAAAAGAAATTTATTAGCGATAAGGCAATATACACAAAAAGACAAAAAAAATTATAAAAAATATTAATATATTAACAGAAAAAAACATAATAAAAATAATTACATGCAGAAATAATAATAAAAAATTTGAGCATCACTAAACGGCCACAGCTCAGCATAATGCTGGTTAGAACCAGCGCTGGTCTTCCGCTGGGCCGCTTAGTGACGTCACAGACTACAAGGATGGCATAAGATTACTACACATATAAAAATAAAATAAAAGAACACGAAACAAAATAAAAACAAAGCATTAGTAAAATAGGAGAATGAAAGTATACAAAATAAATATTATATGAATAGTGCGCTAAACAAGGAAATAAAACCAAAGCATAACAATAGATAAAAAAACAACAACCAATAAAATAGGCAAAAATGAAAATTAAACAAAAAATAACTGAAAATTAAACTGGCAATCTATCATTTTTGTGACAAAATAATTGACTTGAGATAATTAAATGAGATAATTTAATGAATAGGTACTGTTATACTGTTACACTGTTGCATATAAGTATAGTTTAATTATTATTTAATGCATCACTCGAGCCAATTACATAATCGATAGTGCATTGTTTCTGAAAATATTGTAAATAACTCGTATTTACCTTTAAAAGTTATTATTATTTATCTTATTCAATAAGTACACTACATAAGATCTCTTTTACATCTATAATCAGGTTTACATCTATTGTCAAGGTTATGCCTTCAAACATTGCCTTCAAACGTAAAAATTGCAAGTAAGTAACTAGTACTAACAATTGTAATTTAATAAAATAAATAGGAATTATTAAGTTAACATTTTAGCTTACAACCTGGCAGTAAAAAGTAAACCAATTCCGATTATGCACAGAAGTATATTCTTGTAATAATAATAGCATCATTTCGTCCACTAATGTCACATTCAGAAAGGCATATAGAGAGAAAAGGTAGTTTAGAGTGATTTAATTTCAAAATGAGACTTGCGTACCTACTTGTTACCATAAATTATTTAGAAACTGGGGTTGTTCGGCGTTCCAAAACATATCTGGCTAAGATACGTTCCTTAGTCTTACTTAGTTCTTAGACCGCTTAAAAATAAGTAGGAAATATACCTAAGGAAGTACATCGAGTAAACTTACCTTAACAAAGAAAACATTTCATCTCTAGTAATATAACCATCACTATTTAGATCATACACTTTGAAACAATACAGTCTTCTTTCTTCAACGTTGCCTCTCAACAGTACACTCAGTCCTCTAACCCAGGACTCGAACCTCAAGGCACCTTCACCACCAGCTGCTCCTCTCTCCCACGTCATCCACATACGTTCAAGTATAGCCTCTTCTGTTACCAAGTCAAATGTATTATGCATCACATCTCGGAATGTACTTTGATCTATCCCCTGTAAAGAATAATTATAGCTAATGAAATTAAAATCTCTTTTCAGCAAGATTTGATTGTTTGTGATTGCTTTCTTTATTCGGTTGAAGTGGGTTCAATTCTATTAATTTCCGAAAAATCTCTATTTTTAAATTAGTGCACATCAAAGACCTTTTATACACATCAAGTATTAATTTTACGCATATTATAAATATATCAATTTTATTCAAACGAATTCGTTGGTTGGAAGGGGACAAAAATCACGTCCAATAATTCAATAAAGTGCATAGAAAATTAGATTTATTATGCCTCTTTCTTCAGCCCATTGATAATGGAGTTCGGTCACCTTCTAGCGTTAATTCAGCATTCAGCAGATCTCTATAGAGCTGGCCATTTGTCACAAATCGTAGCCGATAGATAGCAAAATAAAACAACTATAACTAAATAAGGACATAAACTATATACATATATTATACATGTTGTCCCTAAGAAAACACAGCGCAGAACCTATAACTATGGTTAGGTTAACAATTTAGAATGAAACCAATCACAGTCCCATGGATATTGGATATTATATACCATCATTGGCATCACGCTATAATTTTATTCGGAGTAATCACACTTTGATTGTTCATAGTTACCATTGCCTGCTCCCTATGATTATAAACAGAGTTGTATTTAAGGCAATTTTAAAACTAAATAGATAACTTCAATTTATTTAATATCAATTATTTTGTAATATATCTTTTAATTTACATCATGCATCGGTCATATGAGAAAATTTAAAAACTTTTGCACTTGAAATTAGTGAAGGAAATTTCGACAAATTTGCATAAATTACAACTTAATTGTGTATTCAACGCCATTGCAGCAAATTGTTATAGAAAACTTTGTGTAGAAAACTAATCAATATTGTAAGAACAAAGTTACAGAGTTTTGAAGCGACTTGAATTCATTGACATACACGTTTAAAATTAACTATAAATTATAGCACTTTCAGTAGAACCCTAGCGACGATCTCAAGAATGTTAGGTACCAAGGAGTAGAAATAAATTTTCGTCGTTATTGCAACATTTTTCACTAAGGCTTGCTTTTTTGTGTTGGATAGATGATTTATTGAGGCAGGCTTTAGGCTATATAACATTACGCTGCGCCCGATAGGAGCAAAACATCAGTAAAAAATGATTCAAAAACGGGGATATTTTTAAAATGCAACATGTATGGTACTGAGTCGTGGGTAACACCTAGTTACATATAAACCTTTCTCTAGACCGACTATGTCTATAAATCTATAATCTCACATACGACATACAGAAAACAAGGCTTTGTTATAAGTAATAGACATACCTTCTGTGAGAGAAGAATACTACTAAAATAAAAGTAGATTAAAATTTCTAGTCAGTGCTAGTGGTTGACATTTATAGGGCTAAAAATATAAGTTGTTGCTTAACAAATTAAGTTTAATAATTAGTACTTACATCAATCTTGGGGGAGTGTCCAATAGCAGTAGTTGGTCCTGTAGCCTGTGCACTGGCTACTAATCTTCTGTACATGGAGTATAACGCTTCTAGTTCAGATCTGAAATAAATGCATAGTGTATAGAGATTGAAAAATGTATAGTTATTAAAACGAACCCTTTAGGCGTAGCGATAGTAACAAAGCCTGCGTGATGTTTTGGTTGTTGACTTCTTTATCTTTAATAATTATAAAAATCAAGGTCAAGTGCCAGTTGAGAGGATAAAACAAGGTTATTTTTGTATGTTAGTCTCTATGTGAGCTTATATTTTCAAAACTACGCAACGGATTTTGATGCAGTCTTTCTAAATAATGGAGTGGTTTATGAAGAACGTTTTTTTTTGTATAATACTACGCATTCAAAGTTGTGGGCAACAGCTAATACATTATAAATTTGTTGAAATTGATCTGTATATATATCTAATATATAAAATTCACGTGTCACAGTGTTTGTTACCGTACTCCTCCGAAACGGCTTGACCGATTCTTCTCAAATTTTACATACATATTCAGTAGGTCTGAGAATCGGCCAACATCTATTTTCAAACCTTTTTTTTCTTCTTTTTAGTATGGCAAAACAACGTTTGCCGGGTCAGCTAGTATATATATATACAGGGTGTCCCAGAACGTAACGTAGCTGGGAAGGGGGGTGATAGGGGGGGTCACAAGGGTCACCAGAAAAATAAAATAAAAATTCCCCTCTGGCTATTTAAAAAATAAATGGCATTTTTTTAAAAACTAAAAATTTTACACCTTGTGGGGCTATTTTGCTAACTGTACCTACAAATATAGCTGTTTAAAAAAAAAAAGATGTTATGTAATCCTCAATAACCCTTCATCAAATTGAATTAAAAAAATAATACATATCCAACCAAGATTTTAAAGAAAATTAAGTTCTTTTCCAGTCAAGGACTTAGTAATTACAATTTCACTCAACTTTCTCCAAGTGTACTGAAAAAAAAATGTACTATGCAGCTCCGGCGTGTAACTTAAAAAGATAGGTAATTTTATTGCAATTCCAAAATGGTATAACACTTATTTGAAAAAATCATACTTAGACATTTAAAAATAATTTTCGGGAACAATACCCCTGCAAAACAAAACATATCAATAAAACAATAGTCTCAAATTCCTAAGAAAATACATTTTTAAATGTCTCTTCTGTTCCTCTAATGTTACTCTTACTCCCTGAACTTGTTTTGTTTCATTGTTCTCGCGCATGGCTAACGGTACGAGAGGGGTACCTGCCTACCTGCCTGTACAAGGAACAGGAATATTTGCTTAGGAATTTGAGACTATTTATGTTGGTGGTGCACATTTCGAGCACTTAATTTGAATAAATAATTACAATTTTGTTTTATTTTCGAGTTTCATTTAAATTCCCTGTCATAAAATATGGTAAAGCTTTATCTGGCCTAGACTGTACTTGAGTGTTTGAGGTATGTACAGTACTCCAATCTTGAGAATTAACGGGCAGTAACATTAGAGGAACAGAAGAGACATTTAAAAATGTATTTTCTTAGGAATTTGAGACTATTGTTTTATTGATATGTTTTGTTTTGCAGGGGTATTGTTCCCGAAAATTATTTTTAAATGTCTAAGTATGATTTTTTCAAATAAGTGTTATACCATTTTGGAATTGCAATAAAATTACCTATCTTTTTAAGTTACACGCCGGAGCTGCATAGTACATTTTTTTTTCAGTACACTTGGAGAAAGTTGAGTGAAATTGTAATTACTAAGTCCTTGACTGGAAAAGAACTTAATTTTCTTTAAAATCTTGGTTGGATATGTATTATTTTTTTAATTCAATTTGATGAAGGGTTATTGAGGATTACATAACATCTTTTTTTTTTTTAAACAGCTATATTTGTAGGTACAGTTAGCAAAATAGCCCCACAAGGTGTAAAATTTTTAGTTTTTAAAAAAATGCCATTTATTTTTTAAATAGCCAGAGGGGAATTTTTATTTTATTTTTCTGGTGACCCTTGTGACCCCCCCTATCACCCCCCTTCCCAGCTACGTTACGTTCTGGGACACCCTGTATATATATATATCTGTTTAAATTGATGTCAGTGCCACAACGGACGAAGCTAGATTTGATAAATTCAACAACTTCAGAAAAACATTAAAATCCAACAAGCTTTACGCCCTATGCCTATTATTTCTTTACGCAATAGGTATATTATTTTGTGTACTTTTCAATAAATTTAGCAATAAGTAGGTAACTACGTAAAATAAGTACCAGGGGTACATGACATAGTTAGAGTTTGCTGGTATCGTAAACTAGTACAGATTACTATCATTACTATCGAGCTTATTTATTGGCAAACGTAAATTCACTTCCAAATGAAAGTATACACAGAAGATGACAAACAAACAAGCGCTTAAGAGGATACCAAAATAGCTTCGTGCATTTTTCTACGTACGAAGTTTTCATTGTTTCTTTAGATTGAATGGCTAGAGCTCTATTTTTTAAGTAGGTATATGTTTTTTCAATATATGATCTAGGATCGCATAAACTCAGAAACGCGATTGAAAAAAGTTTTCTCGATAGAAAATCTTAGCGAAACAACCTCTCTAAATTTTTATTTTTTTCATTTGTCGGTCTATTATCGCGTATTAACTAATGAAATAACTTTAAAAACATAAGTTACTATTATATATAGAAACACGTAAATCAGAATTAAAATATATTTAGTAGATTTTGAGTAAACAAAAAAAATATCCCTAATTCTTCATTTTCTATACCTACTAGCTGTGTTAATATGTACATGTCGACGATAATATTGATGTAGGCCCTTAAATAACATGTTCGAATAGTTACCGAAAACTCAATTTTGTCTTTAATCAAAATTTGATTAAATTTTGTTTCCACCACATAATTCTTTTTATTTGTTTATTTAAATAAGTGTTATAAATATTATTTTATTTTTATTAATATACTAGTTGACCCGGCAAACGATGTTTTGCCATACTACAAAAAAAAAGGTTTGAAAAATAGATGTTGGCCGATTCTCAGACCTACTGAATATGTATGCAAAATTTGAGAAGAATCGGTCAAGCCGTTTCGGAGGAGTACGGTAACTAACACTGTGACACGTGAATTTTATATATTAGACTAGCTGACCCGGCAAACGTTGTTTTGCCATACTAAAAAAAGACCAAAAAGGTTTGAAAAATAGATGTTGGCCGATTCTCAGACCTACTGAATATGTATGCAAAATTTGAGAAGAATCGGTCTAGCCGTTTCGGAGGAGTACGGTAACTAACACTGTGACACGTGAATTTTATATATTAGACTAGCTGACCCGGCAAACGTTGTTTTGCCATACTAAAAAAAGGTTTGAAAAATAGATGTTAGCCGATTCTCAGACCTACTGAATGTGCATGTAAAATTTCATAAAAATCGGTCAAGCCGTTTCGGAGGAGTACGGTAACTAACACTGTGACACGTGAATTTTATATATTAGACTAGCTGACCCGGCAAACGTTGTTTTGCCATACTAAAAAAAGACCAAAAAGGTTTGAAAAATAGATGTTGGCCGATTCTCAGACCTACTGAATATGTATGTAAAATTTGAGAAGAATCGGTCAAGCCGTTTCGGAGGAGTACGCTAACTAACACTGTGACACGTGAATTTTATATATTAGATTAATAATGCTTGTCTTAATCTTAATAGATTGTTTGGAAAACGTCCACGTTGTGTCTAAGTCTAACAATAGATAAAAAAGATTCAGGTAAATGAATAAAATGTTAATGAAATGCTATTAAACACTTGTTAGTAACAAGTACTGCTAAGATATAAAACTTCTCAACACTTCGTCCGAATATTTAAAAAAAACGAAAATAATCAAGAAAACTTCGTTTACATGATTTTGCACTTCTCATATTAATTCATTCTAACACCAATACTCGCAACGTCGAGCTACGACCTTTAGAGAATTGTTTAAACTTTAAAAACTCTAAATAGACGCTATTTAATCTACATAAAATATACACAGTTTTAGTCACAGATAAACGTAAAATATATATTACACTCACTTTTTAAAATGTGTTAATTTATAAAGTGTTTCAAGATGTTTTTCTTTCAGTTTTTTACCAGGCATAGTTCGTGAAGCGACTCTTTTTGCCGCAACTAAGTTGTCTACTGAGTTAGTGTAGAGTGGTGTAGACTAAAACTTGCTCTACGATATCGATGTACTTATGTATAGTATCTGTTATAACTTCCGATTGAATAGCTCGTTCGTTATTATCTAAATGCATGAACTTATTTATTTAATATGTTTTACAAAAATACCTATCTACAGTGTATATGTATTAATAGTACTGTTTACACAATATGAATTTAATATGTGCACTAGCCTATCATAGGGGGTCAGGGACTGTATACTAAACACAGGCTAAATTCTTAGCCTAGTTAGGTAATGCAGGAGCGCACGCATCTCTGTACTTATGAAAAATTTTTGTAATATTCATAAACAGTTTTTGTAAACAGCTGTACTACTAAGCAATCTTGTATTTGAGAAATAAAGAATATTTATTATTTTTAAATGATATTTGATATTTTTCTATTTATTCTCTAATATTTATTAATCTGCTTTAGGTTTGCTACGAGTATTTGAAATTAATTATAACTAAATGTTTACGCTATAGACTGACTTTTTGTGAATACAAATACCGTTGACCCATTTCCTCTTTAGAGAAGGCGCTTTCCGCTTTTTAATTTTCTGAAAATAATATTTTGTGCATGATGAACAATTCTAAAGGATATCCTATGCTTACCTACGCCTAAATATCGTAATGTCATAGATTAAAAGGATCATGGGCCAAAGTGGACGCACTTTGAGCTTGAATAAAATTAATGATCTTGTTAAAATAGTGTGATGTATACTTACTTGTTAAACTTGGATGTTTTCAAAAGCATATCAAACTCTTTTTGAGAGAGTTTATTTCCGATAACAACCTGCCGTTGCTTGGTTTTGGCTTTGGGAGCTGGTTCAGCCGGCTGTGGAGCTGATCTTTCACTATGACCTTTCCCAGCTGTCAAGAACAAACGCACTCCTCGCAGAGCGATGGCAGTACCAGCGACGCTGATCTGCTTCTTTTCAGAAGCCATTTTCTGGAAGGAATTGTAACATTGATTTCTATTTTTGAAACCGATTAAGGATGAGTTGCTACAAATATAAAGTAAATTCCCTACGTTTAAAACCAACTTCATTGTGTCGGTTTGTGTATGCCCATTGTGCATGCATCGTAAAAATTTACAAAAGAAATTAAAAGGCTTCTAAGTTAAAATGTCGGGCGTAGGTGCTTCACGCTATGGATAGTGTCAATTAGACATGACGTGCTGCCTAGAATGATGCCTTGCACCACTTTCTGATTACAATACTGATACAAACTTTATTATGAACTTTGTATGGTGTTAGAAGTTCTATGTCTATTATGTCTATTCTATACGTTCATTTTGTACCACTCTTGTTCTATCAGTTGATTGCTCGAATTACTCTCTGCTCGTACTACATTTATAAAGGATTGATGACAATAAAATAGAAGTACAAAACAGTACCTTTATTAATATTAATCAAGATTTTCGGAATAAGGGAACATTTTAGGTTTACAAGAGCAAAACCTAGTTAAACCTACTTTTATTTTTTAAATAACATACCTAAATCTGTAGGCTGAAATTTAAAAAACCCTGACAACGAATTTGAACGATTAATTAAATTCGAAAATGGAATAAAATAAAAAACAAAAAGCATTTAAAAAAAATTTGAGGCAAAGGTATTGTATAGTTATACATACTGTAAAACAAAAAAGAATTAAAAAGTTTTGCACAAAGCTGTTTAGTGTGATACTGTAATAGTTAGTCAGGGCTAACTTTGCAGACTTCCCAGTAACAGTTTTATGGTGTTACGTAGAGCATAAAGAATTATATTTTTACATCCATCACAGTCAGTCAGTGGCTTAAAGACACGCTATCTTTTCATCGCTTAAGATACTATTTTCTTCGCAACAGTAATAACCCATATTCTATGAATTTATGTTGGTAATATATTTATCATATTTATTAAATTGTGACACTTTTAGTCTTTTAGTTTTATAGTACTAAAATCTAACAGAATACTAAAATGTAAAGTAAATATTTTTTTTAAATATCACAATCAAAATTTTTCTTTCCTTTATTTTTCTTTTATGAACATTTCTTACAATATTATAAATATCTATCATCTATCTTAAGACTGATTTATTTACTGCTTCGTACAAATCTTTTCCAGAAATGGCAATCGACTTACTTTGCTACAGCAGACAGGCTGTGTTAATAGACACCCATACTTAGTAACAGAACAGAATTAGTAAATTTTTTAGTGTGACTTTACATAATAAATATTTGGTCAAGTGCGAGTCGGACTCGCGCACGAAGGGTTCCGTACCATTATCTATGCAACATAAGGCAACGTTATTAGTATCGAGCAAGAAACGGTAAAAAAATCATGTTTGTTGTATGGGAGCCCCCCTTAAATATTTATTTTATTTTATTTTTAGTATTTGTTGTTATAGCGGAAATAGAAATACATCATCTGTGAAAATTTCAACTGTCTAACTATCACCGTTCTTGAGATACAGCCTGGTGACAGACGGACGGACGGACGGACGGACGGACGGATGGACGGACGGACAGCGAAGTCTCAGTAACAGGGTCCCGTTTTTACCATTTGGGTACGGAACCCTAAAAACGTACTAATTCTGACAACAAACCAACTCTTGTATCACAGATTATATTAAACTTGCTTGTATTAAACTCTTCTATTACTCTTGTAAATACTATTAAAAACGCGGTTTCTTGTTCGTGAATAAGTTCTGCCTTGCTCCTTAGCTTTTAGCGTTATGGTACAAAGCCTACACGTTATTTTAATATGTAGAGTCATCAGAAATCTAGTATGTTTTTCAGTGAGTTTACTCTTGTATTTATATTACTAATATTGATGGATGGTAATCACTATCAAGTTGCTTGGGTTAGCAAGGCTAAAGCTGTTTTCGAAATATAAATAAGCAACGTACATCAACATATCTCCAACTTTTATGATATATTAGATATGCACATATGTTGAAGCATTTGCATACAAAAACAAAGGGAGTAAAGCACGCGATGTCATCATATATTATTAGATTAAAATAGATAAAGTTTATGGAAAATATATTAAAGACATTGCGTGGTACTGAAAAATGATACTTTTAAAGCATGAATTTCATTCTTGATGCCTGCAAATGCTGTCACTACATACACAAACATGAAATTACGCAAGTGTTAGGGAAGCTAAACTGAAACTCGAAAAGTAAAGTTTCAGACATTTAAAATAGAGTTTACATAATAGAGCTAAATTGAAAATAAACAGCGTCAATGGTTTTAATAAAATAAAAAACGCGCGTTGACATACAAGTTGGTTAGTTATTTTAAGTTTGTTATTAACATAACTAGGTAAGTAAGCGTTAGCAGTAAAAATCGGTATTTGTTCACTTAACTAATTAAATAAATAAACACCTATTTTACATTTCTTTTGTCAGTTCAGTATCTAAATTATAAAGGATGAATTAGGCGGTAAAATATTATAAAAATCGCAAAAAATATTTGCAGATCAATTTTTATTTATGGTAAATAGATCGCAGTTAGAAGCCTAGTTTTCAATAAAAACTAACTCCAAACATGTTTTGTTGATAGAACTATTCTAAAAAGCTAGCCAATAATGATAAGTCACGTATCGAACAAACCTACATTCAAAGAAGGTTGAAAGCGAAGCGTACAAATGAATTTGCGTGCTATTCAACTACAAAAGCTCATTTTACGTACCTAGATAATACATATACAGCTACTGACCTGTGATTTATTGCTTTATATCTCCCCTAACAACAGAACATACACATACATATATAATATGTGAATTATAAAGCTTGTAGTGCGTTTAACTTAGATATATCGACTGTTTTGTCGTTGCTAGGTTACCCCTAATTTTGGGGAAAATCGTATGTTGTTCATTGATTTTGGCATGCAAAGCCTTTTTCATATATTGATTTACAATATCATTACAATGTTTAGTACTATTAAGCCTCACATTATTTTTGTGGAATTGAAAATAGTCACGAAAATATGTCTGAGTAATAATCGTTTAAAAAATAAAATGTTTCGTTACGGCTTACGGCGTATTTGATCTACTGGTTATTTGTCTTAATAAAGTTTTACTTTTTATTTTATGAACTATGATGTATCTGCTAGCTTTTTAATATTCTGTACCTGAGGTAAAACGGGTCTCTATTGCTGAGACATCGCTGTCCATCCGTCCGTCTGGAAACAAGCTATCTCTGAAACGGTATTTAGTATAACTATAAATAAAATATACAACATTATCGATGGTATAACTCATTTGTCCTCATGCCATGAGAATAGAAGACTATTCTATCTTGTACATATGTATTCTATTCTTTGTCTTTAATTCGATATCAGCAAATATGCCGCGGGCCGCTGGATGCTGATGCGCAGGACGTGGCGTTCTATGAGGGAGGCCTATGTCCAGCAGTGGACGGAGAAAGGTTGATGGATGGATTCTCTATCTTGATTGCTGTCACTGACATCTATTAACAGCAATACTCACTCCCCAAAATTCTTTATGTATTCTGTTCTATTTTGCATATTATACGCTAGATGGCTCTGACTTAATAACTAAATTAATGAAAAGGCGACAAACAACCTTTTAAAATTTTTGGAAGAAATACATTACAAAATACGTAGAGGGAGCTAGTAAACTTATGGTAGTAAAATGTGCTGATGTACCGACCGTGGCTTCAAAATTACTGTCATCACTGTCAAACGTCAAGCACACTTCAAACCATACTTCAAACAAAACAACATTTGAATGTCAGTTTAATCAACAAAGGAAGGCACGGTTTTGTTCCGTAAATTTTAAAATTTCAGCGATATGTTATTTTAAATGACCAATGAAGTAGAATAAACAAAGTGTTAAATATATGGTGAATGTTTTCTTAAAGTATTATCGAGTGATCTTTGTACGACTTGTGTTTTTAAACGCGAGGGAAACTGACTGGTCAACAAGCTGTACGGCAGTAAGTACCTACCTATTTGTTTTTATTTTTATATTAGCCTTATTCTAGTTTCTGGTGTTGTTGTTAGGACGGAAATTACTTGATCTTACTATTCATAGGTACATTTTTTGTCATAACTCTTAGGGTATAAATTTTATTGTGTACAAGTACATTGCATTTTATTCACTTTCATTTTCATCTAAAATATTACATAGTTATGAATTTCTAATATAACCAACTGCTGCTTAAGTGTAATGTAATGTAAAGATTTAATTTACATTATGCTTTTTGCGCCTAAGTGTTTAATATTTATTTGAATAGGAATCTAATAAGAATGTATGTTTGCATTCTTTGTTTTAGTAAAAATAAAAAAATATATTTAAATCACTAACTTGACTATTGAGTCTATGGTTTATTTACATCTTTAGATTTTGGTTATCATGAAATAGAATGAAAGAACGAAAAGAAATGGTAATGGCAACAGTCAGTAATAAAAGATACAGTGCAGACTAAAGTTAATCTTTAACTGCATGGTGTAAGTTTACTGTTTTTCTTTGAACCATCATAGACTTGGTCAGGATATAAATGCAACATTGGAATGCTCACACATTCAAAATGGCGTTGGTTAACCCGTCCCCAACTATCACAGGTGAGCCCGATCCCATCATTTAATCTCGAGCCCCAGTTTTATGGTCAGCCACCCGGGCCCTTCTGACTTATTCAGACCTTGTATAGATAAGCTGATGGTATCCTTAATTCAAATACACATGGATATAATTTTCAAATAAGTAAGCTACAGTATCTGTAACTATTTAAATATTTATATTTCCTTTTATGATTTTTGTAGTCTCTCTGAGTAGTTATTTTTAACTGTTTACTCTTATAAACTGTTTATGCTTATATGTAATTATGTAAACTATTGTCAAGACACAATGCTGATTGAATTAAGTAGTTAGTTATTAGAAAGTTTTTAGAGTTAAAACCTGAGCCAAATATTTCGAAAATTTCTCTATGACCATAATGTTCTAAATTTGATAAGCATATGTGCCTTTCTGTAGGAGCATAACTCTAAAATAAAGCTACCAAAAAGATGTGGCTCTTTTTGTCCGAAAACAAAATAGCTAGCTTTATTCCAATAGTTGGTTAGTTACGTAACGATAGGATGAAAGTGATGATAAATGGTTTTATAGGTCTGGGGGAATTATGTGTAAGGATCGGACAAGACAGGACAGGAATTCTGACAAATTTTAATTTAATTTTTAAATGTCATTACATTAATTTGAAAACCTAACCACTAAAACATACTTTGGGCATTAACGCAATGCAGCACACGCTTCTATAGTATATTCTATTATACTTAGCGCCTACCTCATAAAAAGTAAATGGCATAGAATCAAGTGTTGCTTGTTGTTATTTCGGATGGAGAAACACTGATAGCACAATAATCGCGTAGAGACGCACAGATGCCGCGTCGAGTCGTGCGCTTGCCGCTCCGCATAACGCATCAGCGGTTTTGGGTTACTGTTATTTATTTATTTATTTTGGAAAGCAAGCAGCTTGTACAATAAAATATAGCTGAATTACAATATTATGTAAATAAGCCTTTTGAAGCTTCCACAGATAGACATAGGAAAACAACTCAAACAATATAAACTATACATATAAAAGATAAATGGTCTTATTCATAATGACTTATCGGCGCTTTAAAAGTTCGCTAAAATCGGTTTGCGAAAATTGTCAAACCTTGTTATTCATAATAGTCTTTTTACGATAAAACGTTCAATGAATAGCGTTCAGTTAGATATTTTCTTTAATAGCAAACAACAGTGTCGTTCCTTATTGGCTAATTCGTTTTTTGACGTCTGATCCTGTGTGCAGAGCTGTGTATTCCTGTTTTTATCTTTAAGTATTTCTTTTTTTTCTCTGTAAATGTATATCTCTGCTTCTCTGTTTTGTTTGTAAACCTATTGTTTTCTCTAACGAAAGAACTGTGTTATCTGTGTAGTCTTTACTAATTCACTACATCTTTTATTTGTATAATTTATATTATTTGAGTTGTTTTCCTATGTCTATCTGTGGAAGCTTCAAAAGGCTTATTTAGATAATATTGTAATCTAGCTATATTTTATTGTACAAGCTGCTTGCTTTCCAAAATAAATAAATAAATAAATAAAACGTTTATTATCTTTCCGATAAGATCTCCATTTAAACCTCCGATAAATCATTATGAATAAGACCGGTAGTAATTAGTAAAGACCACACAGATTATGTCTTCATTATTAGCGCAAAACGCACATAACCATAGTTAAAGAGCATAATTTTCTTAAATTTCATAAAGTTTATAGTCTACAGCTTAATTCACTGTCAAGTTATTGCTATCGATGACTTTGGTGGACGCGTTACATCTTCTTTCCTCCTTCTTTGTGAAGTGCATTGGCTTAATTTTGCAATGCGATGTTCTGCGTCCTTTGTATGCATGTCAGCGGAAAGGCAAAATTACATAAGCGCCAAAACTGCATTGCTGGGAAATGAATTTTAAAGGTTTTTTTTTTATTTGTATACAATTTTATGTTCAGTATAACATACGGAATACAAAATTTTATATGAATTTTTACCGAAAAATAAAATTTTAAAACCCATTTCCCAATAATGCAGTTTTGGCGCTTAAGTAATTTTGCCTTTCCGCTGACGATATAATCTACACAAAACTCGTAACTAGCTGGTTACTCTAGTAGCTACATAAATAGTTACAATAAATTATTCAATATTTAATATATTCGTTACGAGAATATCTAAGCTTCCTTCCTTTATTCTTATAGAGTTACCGACGACGGCATTCCTTAACGGTAAAGGTCCGGCCCTTTATTGTCTATACAATATTTAGTTTCTACGAACTTCCGTCCACGAACCGAGCGTTCTGTGAATTCTTTTAAGCCTTCCCTTATGGATTAAAAAATATTATACATATCGGAAAACATCATAGAAATTACCTGTAACTATCTACAGCCAGAGCAGTCATCTATCTAAAGGCCTTGTAATACTGGACAATCTAACTACGTTAACTACAACATTCTATTAACTACGATGAGATCGATCCGTGGATCCTTTTATGAATATTCAACGGGTCACCATTCAATCTCATCACTAACTACACAAAATAAATACTTACCATTGACACAATTTGAGGACTTACTTCATAATCTTGGAAGCTAAGTTAAAACTAAAAATCCATAAGTAAACTATTTTAATCAAGTCTCCTACGACATACATGTTATTCGTGGTATTTGCATTTATATTTACCTAATAATGTTCGTTGTATTACGAGTACATTGCCTCTCGTATTGCTAAGTTTACTCAGCGGGATCTATTTTGGTAAAATCGGGTATGACGGTTTTCGGCGTCTTGGATAAACACCTCGTTAGGCTACTTTTATCCTATAGACCAGAGACCCACGTCACACCAAGGAGCGCAAGTTACTAGTTAGAACATCAGTTAGTAGAAGTACATACTTAATACACAAATGCCTTCAGCCTCCTAATTGTAGATATTTCCTTTTCGCTATAATATAAACATTGTGTGTGTATATTCATCATACTCTCTCTTCAGCCCATTTACGTCCCACTGTTGGGCACACGTCTCCTCAACTTTGGGAGGGATTATGGTCTACTGTGCCGCGCTGACCAGGCGTATTGACATTGGGTTTATTTTCGAGTTTTCCGTCTCTCACAGAGGATGTTATCTGTGTGCAATATCCCTTAGCTGACTTTGACAGAGCCCTAGGGGGTGGTGACACATGTATTCCTAATCCGTCACCACACGGAGTGATCATACTAAGTGGGCATAATACCAACGACCTAATTCTAAGTAGAGAGCATCACTATCAAGTAGGCCATAATAGTTCTAACATTATTTCTAGACAAATAGTTATTTATCCATTCACCTCACTGTTGAATAAGTTAGTGTGGTGACTGTAAACATCGTTAAACACATCTTTAACTTTATGATAATTTATCATTAACTTTATTTTAAACACTAGCTGTTACCCGCAACTTTGTACGTGTGAAATTTAAAAACTAAACTCTAACAACTTATGGTCTTATTCATAATGACTTATCGGAGGTTGAAACGGAGATTTTATCGGAGAGATAATAAGCGTTTTAGCGTAAAAAGACTATGATGAAGAACAATTTTTGACAATTTTCGCGAACCGATTTTAGAGAACTTTTATACCTCCGATAAGTCATTATGAATAAGACCGTTAATAATAAAAAAACATCCTTTTGAACCATTGTAGTAAAGAGCCACATCATAATGTGTTGCGTAGTCTTGAGGTATGAGCTCACATAAGGACATGCAAAAATAACGACTTTGTTTTATATTATGTTAAGTTAAATTGTAATGATGGCAATGCAGTTAAAGATAAAGATGGTTATTTCATTCAATTAACGAAACATAAAATTTCCAAGAAATGTTTCACATCTGTTGTACATACTGTATGCGTTTATTGTAATTCAAATATTTGTGCATATTTTATGTTGATCTAAAACTAGTCCGGCTTATTCGAGGTATTTACCATCTGGCCAGCTATTTAGCTAGGGACAGGTGTAGTTAGTGGCTATTGCAAAGTTGCCTGCAGCACTGGATAAACTGGTATGGGGCCAATAACGGTCCTTGAACCTTCTATCTGAGTTATGCTTGCCTGTAATATTACTGTGCTGCTCCATAGAAGGTACTATTGCAATTTTCACAAAGTACCTACACAGTTTTTGAACGTACCTTACCTAATTTTTGTTAAATTCTTTTTAATTTGGTCTTGTTAGTTAAAGTAATGGCTTGTTGCGCCATATTTTTCGAAAATGGCTTATAGAGATAAAGTTATTTTAATTGTATTCATTTACAAATTATGTATTTGGAAACTAGTCGAATAATTTCCCGATATCTTAGCCTACCAAATCATTTAAAACACAAAACAAGCTTTCCTAAAGTTTAGGATACCTGTAATATTCATAACTAACCATATGATACAAGTTATACAATGTATGAATAATGTTTCATGTTCAATCCCACACTAATCAGGTCTCTTTGTTAATATCTAGATCTAGGTTAACTAGTATTCAACCACATTACATATTGGACCTATTTTCAACTGCTGCCAAACTATTCACTAATTACGTAGAGTCCTTGTAGTTGAAATTACCTATTTAATCTTGATTTTATGAATTTTTATAGCGCCATTTTAGTTTAAGGAGGAAATGGTGTGGTGATATAAATTTGTATTCTTTAATTTATTTATTTTCATCTCTTGCCACGGAATTTTTAAATATCACTCTTTTATCAGTTACTTTCAACCGCTGCGTATGCTTGTTGCGGATAATGCTTTTTAATTTTATTTTCGCTACTCCTCACCATTTATTGGGATCGTCGTGACACGGGGTTGTTCGTTTCCCTTTATTCCTTTTTATATATCAACATATCAATGGATTGCAGGACTCTCTTTTTAATATATTTTCAGAATTATTATATCGCCTTGTCCTATATCAATTACATATATACGCGGAAATTTAAACCAAAAATGATGTTGCATTACGCCATAACTTATTTGGTGATTATTTTTGTGGTAAAAAGCCACAATCCATATTGTTCTGAGTAATATACGAAGTTACGAAATACTACGTACCGTGCTACGATATGACAACTGTCGTATTTGTTTTTCAAATAAATTACAGCAATTTTTTGTAATGTCGCGTAATGAGCTATTGTGTTGTATTTTGCTAACTTTGGCGGTTGGTTTTGCTGTCATAGAGATCGTTACTTCATTTTTTTTGTCAACTTTAGGTACAGTTTTCTCAATAGTGACTAAGTTCTTAACATGTTTTGTAAAATACGGAGTAACTAGTTAATTTTTTTTAATTTTTAATGTTTTAAGAACTTTTGTTTTATATCATGAAAGTCTATTCTATCATTTTGTGTTTTAAAAAATGTGAGAAGATTTAATAGAAAGAAAATTTAAGATACGCTATTAGATTAGTTTGTGTTAGTTGTTTTCATGACTTTCAAATCTTCTAAATCGGAATGAAGAAAACACGGAAATAGTAATTTGACGTAAAATATGTGAGTATACACCATGCATAAATAAAACGCTCACATCGTAGTAAACAAGCTTTAAAATATTAATAAAAATAACCTGACAATAAAAATAAAATGCTTCGTAATTAAATAACAAGCTATTATTAAAACCGGCTAAGCACGAGTTTAACTCGTCATCGAAGGGATTCGTGCTATTATCATCATAATACATTCAACATAATACCAGATTGTCGTCATCATAACATTTAAATCGTCTAAGCGCACCATCAAGTTCAGAAGGTTCAAACATTTGTTGTGTGGCAGCCCTACTTCATTATTAACACGCTTTTTATAAGTTCTTTATGTATCTATCAATGTATTAATCTATGTTGTAACGGAATCTTTCAACGCAATTTTCACCCACTTGCGATAGCCGGATTGATTAGAAACTTTGCATACATATCAAAGACCGATGACAATGCAATTATTTAAAAAGATATTCAGGATTATCAAGCGTGTTTTTTTAGTTTTTGAACTAAGGAAATTATTTTATTCTATTTTAGGAGTTATTTGTTATAACGACCACAGAAATACAATAACGATCTGGCTATCACAGTTTCTGAAATACAGGCTCGTGATAGACGAACGAACAGACAGAAAGTTAATAGGATCCCGTTTTACCCTTTAGTACAAAACCTTAAAAACAAGCTATCACAGTCGCACATCACGTCGATAATTGATGTTACCAAACTGATTGACTGTGTTTTTTATTGTTTCCTCGTTTTTCTTCGATAACTACTGCGTGTGGATATTTTCACGGTTTTTATATTAGTGTTGAACTATGTAAACAATTCTGGCGGAAGGAATTTTGTTTAACAAGCAAATATTAATTAATATTGGTTATTCTTTCGTTTCGAAGAACATTTCCGCGCGTAACTGCTCAAGAGCAGAACTTGAATTGGCTTGGCCAGAAAAATGGCCGTTACTCAGCAACTAGAAAGTTGCTGAGTAACGGCCATTTTTAATAACCAATCTACGATTACGGATAGATTGTAATCCTCGTTTAGCCGATATTTCTATCTCCTGTTATATTATTTATAGAATATACTGTCGTCAGTAGCTTATTGATATGCAAGCTAGAACCAAGAAATTACTGAATACCATAAAAGCACCAAAACTTATTACCATTGAAATGTAAAATAGTAAAGGCTCCTCGATAAGTAACTATGTACTTACTTTCTTTTGAACGTGATTAAATGATGATACGTGTATGTGTACGTGTGTAGGGACTGATTATTTGATTATTATCACTTTTGTTTAAAACCTGGCTTTGTGAGGCTATCTGACTCATTTTTGCAAATTTGGCAATGTCCTAAGTATAAATTTCCATGTTTCTTTTGTCCTTAATTGTGTCGAGGTTTACGACAGACAACTATTATGCTGTCTATAAAACAGCTGTTTTCTTCTAGTTGGCATTGTCTGTGTAACGATCTAAATATTTTATAGACTGTTGAACCATTAAACATGACGAATTAACATCTGTATAATTTACTCTTTAAGGAATTGTACTGTAATTGTTACATTATTTCTTTACTAATCTACCATTGTAGGAATTTTTCCAAGATGAAGTGGGCAGGGTTGCGAAAAATTCTAAGTTGTTTCTCGGACTAGGTAAACTAGAAGGAACCAAATTTGATATTTTCTACTCTTTAGGAAGGCCGATAATACAAATGAAAACTTTATGTCGAAGGAGCAGAGAAATAATAATATGATGAAGTGCGAATGATGAAAAATAAACGTACAGTTATTAGTCATATTGCGTATTACTTGTACATGCAAGTCATGTGTTAAACATAATCCAACATATTATTCATATTCGGAGATTCACCTCTAAAATACACAGTACATATAATCAAAAGGGGAAGCGACGGTAAAAATAGTAGCAGATTGGTTTTCAAAGAACAATGAATAAATTATTCGACCATTGGCACATTCAGGTTCGACATTCAGGTGAATCATAATCTTACCGACCATCAACTGCAAACGGTTTAATAAGCCCCTAAGTTCTGATGATCTCCAGTTGATTGATAGCTATTACTCTTAGTAAATTCTTAAATCAAAGTTACTTTATAATTTTTTTTTTAATTCGACGAGCCTCGTGGTTGAGTGGTTCATGTAACGGATTGCCGGTCGCGGGTTCGATTCCCGCTCAGGACAATCATTGTGTGATTTTTCTAATTGTCATACAAATGTTTGTACTGCGTCTGGGTGTTTCTATGTATTATAAGTATGTATTTACAAAAAAAAAGTAGTATATGTATTATATCTGGTATCCTGGTATCTGGTATTCTGGTACCCATAACACAAGCATATAAGCTTAGCTTGGGACCAGAGGACGTTGTGTGAAAATGTCCATGAATGAATGAATGAACTTGGTACATTACTTTTTTCAATAACCTAAATTGCCTGCCGTGTCTGACGAGCCTGGGAAAATAATTTTGATGAATGACGCCAAAATAGATAATCTTTATGGTCTCTAACTTTCTTTCCTATCAAATTAATTAATTCTCTTTAATAACTTGTTAATTAGCTTGTAAGCATGAATGTGGCTCCTGTACTAGTTATTTACAAATGTTTGGTCCCAGATAATCCATAGAGTGTGAGAGTGTAGAGATTCCATTTAAAATGTGATAGCAACGAGCACGAATCTTTAAATAAAATAACTATTCCGCTGATGTGCAGTTTGAAATCTTATTGCGTATTTAATTATAAGCGATTTAGTTTATATGTTGATGTAATTCTTTATAACTTAAGGCCTATGCAACTTCCGAGTTTGTTTATTCTTTGCTTTGTATTTGATATCACTTCTATGGCACAATACACATAACAATGAGTACTAACAGAATTCGTAACATGCAAATACAACTGGTTACTACACACCGTTCCCGCGCCGAGTGAATTTCAAAACGTTCTCAAACGATTTTGTGTTCTATTTTCTCTTTTACTTACATTAGTAATTATAGCTTTTTGAATCGAGTATAACGGTTTTACGAAATAACAGCTTAGTTAATAATTTCTACTACTTATAAGAACTAATGTAGCAACTGGCAACATAGCAACAACTTGTGTAGCTTATCAAACAGCTCTACGTAATATGTTTCATTTTATTTTTTTAGCAGCATATTTAAGTTTGGTGTTTCTATACCGATTTCTATGATTCTTTTTTTATTGAATAGGTAATAATGTTAACTTTTTTAAATTAGGGATGAGTGAGAGTATTATAAACGTAAAAGTAAACAAATATAATCAGAATGCTCCGAACAGCTAAGCTATCAGGAGTTACACGTGTTATTGTGAGTCAACCATAAAATATAGATATATGCTGTTGCGGGATATTTTTTAGACAATTTTATGTAGAATATTTTCGTCATACATGATTTCTATGTAACTTTAACCATTAAGGCTGCACACGCGACGGAAGCTTAAAAAATGGAGTAACTTCTCCCGTTGTCCTAACATTTCCCTTCATCACTCTGCTCCTATTGATTGTAGCGTGATGAAAAGTATACTATAACCTGCCCAGGAGTATGAAGAATAATTGTACCAAGTTTCGTTAAATCCGTCGAGTAGTTTTTGTTTCTATAAGGAACATACAGACGGACAGACAGACAGACAGACAGACAAAAATTTTACTGATTGCATTTTTGGCATCAGTATCGATCACTAATCACCCCCTGATAGTTATTTTGAAAATATATTTCATGTACAGAATTGACCTCTCTACAGATTACAGGTTTAAACGTTAAAATTTTATCGGAGAGATAATAAACGTTTTTGCGTAAAAAGACTATTATGAATTACAAGTTTTGACAATTTTCGCGAACCGATATTAGCAAACTTTTAAACCTCCGATAAGTCATTATGAATAATACCATAAGTATATTTTTTGTATATTAAATTTAATAATTTATCAGTAATTTGTGTACGTATGGATTACTCTATCCACGTGGTTATAGTTACTTAGTTGTGCTATTACATATTATAGCAATTTTCGATCTAAATCATCCAATTTCCGCATTAGGCTTTTGATAATATTACATCAGAGATGGTTTTCACATAAAATCGGTAGCTCCAGTAATTCGTTTTCGAAAATCCGGAATTGACTTTCCTTTCGAGGAAACATTATCGTCGTAAATTTTTTTTTATGATCGACTTTTGGATTTCGTGCCAAATCTCAGTCCGGAGATCCCTTGATTGCTATGTCAAGTGAAGGTTAAGTGAGTTCATGGTTTATATATTAAAATATCGAAAATGTAGCGTCTTATAGAATGTAGTTTTAACAAAATCTATAGTTTTCAATGTTCTGTTTTCTCTATCTTTACTTATTATAAAACGAATTCGTTATTTTTGTATTTGAACTTATAACTTTAAAACTATGGAACGGATTTAGCTGCGGTTTTTTAAATATATAAAGTGGTTAAAAAGATGGCTTTTTTGTATAATGTGTCTGGATTTGGTGTACATATATTTAAAATTTTACGCGTATGAAATTATAGACGATAGCTAGTAGGTACCTAGTTAATAAATAAAATTATAGTGGAAAAAATAATCACCATGAGTGGGACTTGAACCCACGGCACACGGCACGAAGTAAAAGCGTAGCAAGTCAATTGCAAAATTACTGTTCTCTATAGTTATTATATTTTTTAACATCTGCTACAAACACCTTGTTATCTATACATAAGTAATTAATTTTTTTAATTGAATATTCTGTTAGACTTTATTTTAATTGATATTGCGTTTAGAACATATTAAAATGAGAAGATAATTCGCAAACTATGTTTTAAGCCCCATTTGGAAAAGATTCTTCATTTACGCTACAATGCGGCATTATACATAACCATATTCTATATTACAGTCCGTAAAACTTCTAGGAGTTCTGCGAATGATTCTTGAAAAAAATAAGGGTAGAGGAATACCGAAAAAGAGATAAAAGGATTTTGTGAGAGTGGATATGAAAAAGTTAGGAGGAAACACAGATATGACATCAGATGTAAGACGGAAAAACAAGTTGCGACGACTTTAGTAATGAGATTAGAACAGGGCTATGCACACTTCCACTGAATTTTAACACGCTTTTATAAGTTCGGTATGTATCTATCAATATATTTATCTATGTAACGGAATCTTTGAGTGATTTTAACCCACTTGCAGTAGTTGGATTTATCTGAAATTTTGCACGTATATCAAGGACCGATGACAATGCAATAATTTAAAAAAATATTCGGGATTTTCAAGCGTGTTTTTTAGTTTTTGAACTAAGTAGATTTTATATTAATAAGATCTCTTTTAATATATTTCCGTAGAAATTTACCCAAAACTTTTATACATGTACAAAACCTTTTTGTTTGTTACAAAATGTAAGACGTTATTGTATAAGTTTTGCCGAATTTTCCGGTACCTTCGTTTATTTACCTCGGTACAGAAGTTATTTAATTAAAGTTTTCGGAACAGATACTTACTTTCTTTAGTCATGTGTTCTTCAGCAACTGCTTCCGAGAGAGCTCATAATTATGTTTTGTTATTTTGTGATAGATAAATAGTAATTTAAATATTAGAGAAAGGCTGATAGATGGATGGATTGAATGGTATTTTTTGACATATACCCACTGCATTGATAATGACAGGAAGAAGACCTACATACCCAACGATTTCATCACATATTACTATGTCATGAGTTCATGACGTCTGACAAAGTGTGGAAGGAATGGACATGGTGCATCGACCCCAAATAATCGGTTATGTTATGCTTATAAACTGAGCTTATAAGTTCACAATATATTTTACTGGTGACTTCGTACGCGTGGAATTTAGAAATGTTTCCCCGTTTTTGCAATATATTTATGAATGCTTCGCTCCTGTTAGGTGCAGCGTGATATTATATAGCCTTCCTCGATAAATGTACTATCTAGTACTCAAAGGATTTTTCAACTTGCACTAGTGGTTTCTGAGATTAGCGCGTTCAAACAAACTCTTCATCAGCTTTATAATGTTTGTACAGATTAGTATAGATGAAAGTTTCTAATCCACATGTGCTTGTGCATTTCTATCCCAACGAATAATGTTTTGGCTGCCGAGTTTCTTACGCCGGTTCTTCTCAGCAGATTGCGTCCTGAACCGGTGGTAGGGAAAAAAAAAATTTGAACATGTCATAAGCACATAATTTTTCTGAAAAATTGTGTCTACTTGATTAAATGATTTTTTAGGGTTCCGTACCCAAAGGGTAAAAACGGGACCCTATTACTGAGACTTCGCTGTCCGTCCGTCCGTCCGTCCGTCCGTCTGTCACCAGGCTGTATCTCAACGAACGGTGATAGCTAGACAGTTGAAATTTTCACAGATGATGTATTTCTATTGCCGCTATAACAACAAATACTAAAAATAAAATAAAATAAATATTTAAGGGGGGCTCCCATACAACAAACATGATTTTTTTAACGTTTCTTGCTCGATACTAATAACGTTGCCTTATGTTGCATAGATATTGGGACGGAACCCTTCGTGCGCGAGTCCGACTCGCACTTGACCAATTTTCATTTCATTTAATTTCATTTCAAATAAGTAATTATCGATAATAACTAAGTTAATTCGTTATACACATAAAAGCGTGTTGATTTATAATTGTTAATGAATTACCGGTGATTATATCATTAAAATATGCATGTGATTGAATATACCGTGTATTAATTGCTTTGTAAATTTAGTCCATAGAAATTTTATTTAAAAAAATGTTTGATTTCTCAATTCAAACGTGTGCTCATTACATTTCAATAACAATTATGCTGATGGTTTTCCAGGATCGTTTGATTTTCTATTTAATATTAGTTACGTATGTATTGTATGTATCTCTCCTTGCCGATTTCGGCAACAGTGACTGTTACTGGATTAATTGGATTACGCTGCGGGACTAAGCTGTTCTGCCCGCTGATGTGCCCTAAGATGGCTACAGTAACTAAGCTTATTCCTAAACCTACGCGCACACAGTGCACTCGTCAATATACCGTCCGAGTAGTTGTATTGTATATCTGCAGGTAATCTCGCTTTCAGGGCATCACGCTTGATGTTAAGGTCTGTCTTCCGTTGATCTTCAAATTTTTTCATGCTCGCGTGTATTAGATGCCTCCACTTTGGGCGTTACGTATAGTTATGTATTTAACCTCTAATCTAATATTTAAAATTCTCGTGTCACAATGTTCGTTCACATACTCCTCCGAAACTTCTTCTTTATTTCTTATGAAAATTTTATGCATATTCAGTAAGTCTGAGAATCGGTTCCTATCTATTTTTCTTACCTCTGAGTGATAAGGGTTGTCCACCCCTAACATTTGTGTGGCAAAACAACGTTTGTTTGCCGGGTCAGCTAGTATAAATATAATAATAATTAATCATAAGAAGTATAGTTTATTCTATATAAATAAATAATAAATAAATAAAGCTTTTATTTCGGATATCAAAAAGCTTATAACTACTTTCCATGTTTTAGTATTGAAATTTTCGTGAGTTTGAATCATCTTAAAATATATATATGTTACCGGCTAACACTCACTTTTCGATCACATCACACATCATCGATCCTATAAAAGCGAGTGTTAGCCGGTATCATATATGTACTTTCCATGTGTTTTCGGATTAAGAATACAAGTTTCATCACTTCATTTCATCACCTCATTTCTTCCCCTGGGTGCTGTAAGAGTCAGCTAAGGGATATAGTTAGCAGTGAAGATCAACTGCGAGAGTTGGAAAACTCTCAATTAAACCCTGTGCCAACTAGCCTAGTAGATCAAAATACTCCCAAAGTGAGGGACGTTAATAGCCTGGGATTGGATGGGATTGTATAACCTGTAACTGCTCGTATTTATCTTGTTGTCTATCTGTAACATCAAAGCTGTCAGAGGCTAATCCAGAGATTTCTTCTGTTTTAAAATTATAAGGGACTTTTTTGTTCCATTATCTTTTGTCAGGATTAATATTAACTGTTGTAAAGTTTAGTATTGTACCTACTTAAATTTTATGTGAATGTGAAGGTTGTGTACCTCAATGCTTGTTTAAGTAACAAATAACCACCACTTTCAACGTCTGCCCTTGACTGGCAACCACTGAGGCGTGATCACTTGCCAATTGATTACTAATTATCTACCATTAGTCATGGTTTTACAACATTTTATAGGTTTTTTTTTACCATTGCATGGATGCTTGGCAGTATAATAGGAAGTACCTAACCCTTATCAGGTAAGTTTCAAGCGGTAAAAGTGCACGAAAATTCTGTAATCTTTACTTATTATAAGTCATTATTTTTGTATGTATGTATTAAAAAATAAAAATTTAAAAATTATTAAAAAAAAAAACGGTTTAATTTTCGCGAAGAAAAAATAACTACGAAACGTTTCTTTTTGCCAAAGAATTTGTAGGTAAAATCTGCCTCAACTGTATTTGTCCCTTTCAGTTCAGCGCGGCGCTTGGGAATAGGGATAGCAATACCTAAGGCAAATACCTAAATTAGGACTGTAGTCCCCTCTTAATAATTATGGAACTTTGTCCATTCCCCAGTCCCTCACACTAACATATTAAGAGGGTACCAAAATAGCTTCGTGCATTTTTCTACGTACGAAGTTTTCATTGTTTATTTAGATTGAATGGCTAGAGCTCTAATTTTTAAGTATATGTTTTTTCAATACATGATCTAGGATCGCATAAACTCAGAAACGCGATTGAAAAAAGTTTTCTCGATAGAAAATCTTAGCGAAACAACCTCTCAAATTTTTTATTATTTTCATTTGTCGGTCTATTATCGCGTATTAAGTAATGAAATAACTTTAAAAACATAAGTAACTATTATATATAGGGACACTTAAATCAGAATTAAAATATATTTAGTAGATTTTGAGTAAACAAAAAAAAATATCCCTAATTCTTCATTTTCTATACCTAGGTACTAGCTGTGTTAATATGTACATGTCGACGACAATATTGATGTAGGCCCTTAAACAGTTACTTTTCAAATTACCTTTATGTTCGCTAGCATTTCCAATAGAGTTGCAATTTGCCACGCGTTGTAACAAAAGATTTATGATCTAACTATTACAATACCGGGCGTGATCTTCGTGCTTCAAAAGCTTGGTGGACTCGTGATCGTGAAGAGAACGCTTGCAGCGTCATTATTTTCTTTTACTTGTTCATCTAGTCACTGTGGCAGGTTTTGCAATTGCGCTTTGTCTAACTACTAGTCGTTGCCCGCTACTTCGTATGTGTGACATTTAGATACGAAACCCTAAGAAACTATTGCTACAAACATTTGTATGACATTTATAAATATCACACAAATAATTATCCCGTGCGGGAATCGAACCCGCGACCTGTTTTGAGGCAGTCCGTTAAAAAAAAAATCAAAAATACGTAAACTTATCATATTTACATTTGACCGTTCTAATGAGTTGAGATCGCGAACTGCTCTTATCATTCAGTTTAATTAGCATTGAGAGTAACAACGAAAGTGTTGAGAGCAATTCAAGTGTAAAATCGACAGAAAATCATGACAAAGAAATTCTGTCAAGTACGTGTTGGCCTCGCAAACGAACAGTTCCGTACAGCTATTGTCATAATATATTTGTCATATACCCGACCTCAAGTAACGGGATGAGGGCAAGACAATGACGATGCTATTTGTTTAGATATGCTCGAAACCTAGGTCGACATTATCGATCCCATAAAAGTGTTATCCGGTAAAATATATATATATGTATATTTTCTAAGATGACTGAAACTCACGAAAATTTCAATACTAAGATGCTATTTGTTGTTATAGCGTCAACTGATATAAACTGTGAAAATTTTAGCTTTCTAGCTATCACCGTTCCAGAGATACAACCTGGTGGCAGACAAACTGACAGCGAAGTCTCATTAATAGGGTCGTATTTAACCTTTTGGTATGGAACCATAATACGTGTTGAGAACGTTAAAAAGAGATGGGATTTAGAATATTATGAAAATAATTCATACTTTATGCAGACGTAAATGGCTTTTTCATTATCCGCAAATTGAAGGCACCCGGATTAACTAAATCCTTTTAAAGCTACGAAAGTAAAACATAAACAATTCATTACCATTTAGATATTCACTGGATTCAGCTTTTAGTCCGCTGTTTATGTTAAATTCAATGTTATTTTTCTACGTTTATTGCGCAACATCGCACAAAAAGTCAAGTTTACTAGAGAGTTGATCTCAATATAAAAGTCTATCTCAATGTTTGTTAAGATTTTTAAGTAACGCAGAGCAACAGCCGTATTTATAAACGTTATTGTGAGTTCTCATAGTAGGCATGGACGCACAGGGGTAGCAAAATCATTTCACAAACAATACTTATGTGGTGAAGCGCACTATGCGTTTGTTAAACTGAACGCATAGCTAAGTTTTGTCTATGAATACAAAGGCTCGATGAACGGAACGCACTGAGAAGTGTTACCCTTTGCACAGTGCATCAACACTTAAGTAAATATTGTTTGTGAATACGGGTGTTAATCTTTAAAAAGAATACCCAGCTTCTGATTTAACAAAAAAAAAAACGAAGTAAGAAAACAATAGAATATTGATGAATATTCACTAGGTAAAGTACCACGCGATTGAACATTGTACCTCATCTTGTGCCTGTTATAGTTTTACTCGCGGGTAACAATATCGTATTTATGAATAACTAGCTGTTCGCTGGCCCGCGACTTCGAACGCATGGAATAAAGAGAAAATTTTCCCTTTTGCAATATTTTTCACGTAATGTTGTATAGCCTGTAGCAGTCCTCGATAAATAGACTATCAAACAAAAAAGAAATTTTTCAATTCGAACCAGTAGTTTCTGAGATTAGCGCATTCAAACAAACTTATAAGTCTAAGCAAGTTTATTCAGTCATTTGTTGAAGGTTAAATATTTTTGTTCAGAACTAGCAGTTGCTGTACCGGAGTGCTCCGTAAGTTACATTTTTGTTACGTTACAAGTTACGTTTTTTAGATAGACCTGATTTGATGCTCGAGTTGCTACTCTCACAGTATTCTGCAGACTACATTTCGGAGTGTTTTCTGAGGGGCTGCATGAACTAGTTCTCGCATCACCATTTCTACATCGCACTACCAGAAAATCGGAACGTCTCCATCCGTACATTGTGGACATACCACTTATCCGTACTAAACTTCTTGGGTCGTCATTCTTGCCACGAACTGCCATGGACTGGAATAATTTACCGATGTCTGTATTCCCCGAGAGTTACAATGTATACACATAGTTCATAGGTTTCCTACATAGTTGGTACGCTTTACCATCAAAGATTCCATTGTCGCCTACCATCAGGTGGCTTGGGATCAAGTGCCAACATGTTTTATGTAAAAATAAATGGCAATAATACTGTTTAATTCTTCATTATTCTCATATTAAGTGATTATAAAAATAAATAGCGAAATTAGTTATATGTATGTTTTATTACATTATGATACAGAAGAATAAATCTAATATATAAAATTCACGTGTCACAGTGTTAGTTACCGTACTCCTCCGAAACGGCTTGACCGATTTTTATGAAATGTTGTATGCACATTCAGTAGGTCTGAGAATCGGCCAACATCTATTTTTCAAACCATTTTTTTTTTAGTATGGCAAAACAACGTTTGCCGGGTCAGCTAGTCTAATATATAAAATTCACGTGTCACAGTGTTAGTTACCGTACTCCTCCGAAACGGCTAGACCGATTCTTATGAAATGTTGTATGCACATTCAGTAGGTCTGAGAATCGGCCAACATCTATTTTTCAAACCATTTTTTTTTTAGTATGGCAAAACAACGTTTGCCGGGTCAGCTAGTACAATATATAAATTAATTTAAAGGTATATACAAAAAATAATAAGCTTCCAATATTTTTCGATACCGTTGTCGAGAGCGTTGAAAAGAAACGTTGTCTACCTGCTGGGCTTTGAAAACTAGAACGTGGGCAATGAGGAAGGCGTCGACCAAAGTCATGATCCAAGACTGACGTCACCATCAAACACTAACTTCTAAGACGTGGTATCATGTGGTGACGAACACTGACATTCGTTTTAGCAGGAATCCATTATACTATAGTAAGACAATCAACTGCCTTAGACTATAAAGGTATTTGATGAATTTTGGCTTCTAAGATTCGCGGCTCAAAGAAAGCTCTGCTAAGAAAGAAACTTGCACACTCAAAATGAATTAGCAATCGCCTAATGTTTTTATTTGAAGACATTACTAACACAGGTATTAGTGTAGGTATATCATCAGACGTAATGTTTGTATATTACGAGTTCATATATGATGCGAGAACTGTTTAAGAACAAAGGAAAAGCGTCGCTTAAAACTTTTTCGACTTTACTAACGATCTGAAAGCCTAATCTAAAGTGGTGCTAATCTTTTGGTTTTAGGCACATAATTTACAGTTACTTAGCATTCGAATATCCAAATTCATTAATTAAGCTACTTTCATACAAATATACTATTTAACTTAACACAACAGTTTTTTAAAAAAAAACCTCTACTGAAAGCTATTATCAACAATCCGTATAAGGCTAGTTATATAATAAGCGATATACATTAACATCTTGCTAAAAATATTTAAATAATTAAACATAAATGATCCCAGTTTCACTGAATAATTTCAGCATTAGTCAATAATTTTTAAGTTGTATTTTTACTTAGTATACAAATAATAATAGTTATTGCAACAGATTGCAAGGAATCAAAGAAGCACAACACGTTTGCAACTCTTGCATCATAATAAATATTGTTTATCGAAATAGTTTCCAAGATAACTGTTGTCCACGTCTCTAAACCAACAACGCTTAATAAAATGAATGATATTATACATACTTTTAAAACATTAGCGACATTTGCATCACCATTATTTTTTCTGTCCACATTCTTCGTCGTAATGACACAAAATATTTTAGCAAACAGCACGAAGTTGACAGAGATTGCACACAATTTAAATATCTCGTATAGTATGGCGACGGGGTTATTGTACTTAGTGAACATGAAAAGAGGAAACAAAAGAGTCTCCAGCAATGTAATGAGAAATATAATCAGGAATATTGTTAATAATGAAAACTTTTTGTTCACAAACACGAGCACAATTTTCAAATAAAGATTCATGGTATAAAGAAACATCCAGCACAGTAATATTGCTTCTACTTGAACATATGAAGAAAACAGAAGACGCTCCCAATAGCTTGTTTCTACGGTGAACTCCTTATCCGATATGCAAAATGCAATTATTGATTTCACAAGTTTGGCCACAGTCATATGTATGAGAATTTTTTGATCCACTTTCCTTGTCTTCGGTTTGAAAGTAAAAAAGGCACATTGTATCGTTAATGATAACGCTGAAATGGCGATCGCAAAAATCCATACGTAACTATTTACATCTCTCCACACAAATACGTGGCTGCAAGATTTGATATCTATGAAAGTCATATTGTTGATGTGGACCAGCGTAAATACTATTTGATACTAAAACACTAACTACATTTATAGCTACAGAAATATGGTTATTTTAATGTAATCACGTCATATATAGGTAAAATAATGTTTCTGACACATCAATTGTGGTAAATATGGAGGAAAATACCTTTTATGGCGTGACAGAGTGGTAGTTTGTAAGGGTGCATTTGAAATGAAAAATCATTTAACATGATGAAATGATTTTTCATTTCAAATGCACCATGTAATACACATGTAATGCACATATATGTAATTTTTTGAAAAAATTATGACAAGTCTAAACTTTTTTTCCCTACCACCGGTTCAGGACGCAATCTGCTGAGAAAAACCGGCGTAAGAAACTCGGCAGCTTGTTGATAAAGCCATGTAAAGATAAATTGAGTTGCTACGACAGTTATACGAACAGTTGTTAAAGGCGATGTAGGCTTTCCAGAATTTAGAAAAGATCGTGAGATTTGTCTTTGAATAATTGGTCAAGTGCGAGTCGGACTCGCGCACGAAGGGTTCCGTACCATTATCTATGCAACATAAGGCAACGTTATTAGTATCGAGCAAGAAACGGTAAAAAAATCATGTTTGTTGTATGGGAGCCCCCCTTAAATATTTATTTTATTTTATTTTTAATATTTGATATTATAGCGGCAATAGAAATACATCATCTGTGAAAATTTCAACTGTCTAGCTATCACCGTTCTTGAGATACTGGGTACGGAACCCTAAAAATCATGTTTGTTGTATGGGAGCCCCCCTTAAATATTTATTTTATTTTATTTTTAGTATTTGTTGTTATAGCGGCAATAGAAATACATCATCTGTGAAAATTTCAACTCTCTAGCTATCACCGTTCTTGAGATACAGCCTGGTGACAGACGGACGGACGGACGGACGGACGGACAGCGAAGTCTCAGTAATAGGGTCCCGTTTTTACCCTTTGGGTACGGAACCCTAAAAAGGTAATAATTTTACAAGAATGAAACTCCTCCGTCTAAAGTGATTTTAACAAGCTAGCTGGTTTTTAGCAGTTACATAAACGTAGAAACATTTGTATCTCACAAAGATATGTTTCTAAACGTGGCTGTCACCGATATCGGAATTGTAACCATATTATATGAATGTATATGGAACTTTAGAGTAGAGAGAATAGTTTAGCCACTCGCTCGCATAGTTATTCTTCTCTCACATAAAAAAGTTTTCTACTTATATTATTACACATTACATATTATTACACGTTATTCCTTAGCTGGCTCGTATCTCTCTCTCTCTCTCTCTCTCCAGCCCATTAACGTCCCACTGTTGGGCACGCGCCTCCTCCACTTTGGGAGGGATTATGGTCCACTGTGCCGCGCTGACCAGGCGTGTTGGCACAGGGTTTACCTTCGAGTTTTCCGTCTCTCAAAGTGGATGTCATCTGTGTGCAATATCCCTTAGCTGGCTTTTACAGCACCCTGGGGAGGAGATGGGGTTGTGACACTTGTATTCTTAGTCCGTCACCACACATACTGGCTCGTCTAGCTCCCTAGAAATAAAATGGCATGACGGCGCCGCTTTTCTTAATTAGTCACAAAATGGGCATTTTTGGGATAAAACTGAAAATTAGAAATTAAAACTGAAACAACTGATCACTGAACAAACTGGTCTCTGAATTGTTTTACAGAATGAATATTAACATATGTATGTTGCTTATTTTAAATGATTTTTCCGATCTCCAGTCACTATTTATACCTGATTGCGAAGTATGACTAAATTTTGCTACTGATACTCTAACAAAATCCCCATCGTCATAGTTATTATAGACGTAGATGCGTGAGACCATATTACTGATTTGTTTATATTTTTCCTTCTGTTTTACCATTGCGTGACCAATGTCTAAGTGCAAAGCGAAAAGTTAGCGGAAAGAAATACAGACTTAATTATTTGTATTTTTAGTGCCAATAATACTTTATCTTTTGGAAGCTATTGAGCTTTGCAACTAATTTGATCAAGCAAGGACTGAACTGTAAGGTTTATTTTAGTGAAAAAATGTATCTTTCATTGTCTTTTTATTTTTTTCAAATTATTATTCACATTGTAGGTACAAATAAATAGGTACACAAAATTGTTGCGATAATTTCCAAAAAGTAAAAAACTCAAAAGTAATTTAATATTTTTCTAGATTTAGAACAGCCTTAATTTCGAGTACAATTTTTGAATAGAACTATAAAAACAACAGTCATAGCAACTGCTTGACATGAGTCGAAAAGGCACAATACCTCTGATACCATAGGATTGACATACACGTCGTACAAGACAAAAATTTCAAATAATATTGTTATCGATACTTCTAATCCTACAACACTTAATAAAACAAACGATGCAACACATATTTTCACTATATTAGTGAAATAACGAGTACTATTAGTGTTCATACAACCATTCCGTATAATATTTCTTTTATTAATGAATATGATACGAAATATATTACCAAAAAGGACAAAATTTATACAAGTGAATATTAGTTTGGAGACTTCGTAAGTTATTACAATGAAATTGTTAATCTTCGAAAACATTAGTAAAGGATATATTACAGTCTGCGGTAATGTCACGAAGAAAATGATCCAGAATGTTTTGAACATGTTGTGGCTGTCATTCACTAACGGCTGAACAATTTTCTTGTGCAAATTCATTGTGTAGACAAACATCCAACATAACAATATTGCTTCTGCTTGAACATATGATGAGAATACAAGCCGCTCTGCATAACTTGATTGATATGTAAACGTTTTATCCGCTACATTATATTCAATGATTGATTTAACAAGTTTGGCCACAGTCATATTGCATAGAATTTTTTGGTCCAATTTTCTTGTTTTCGGCTTGAGCATTAAAAGTGAACCTTGTAACACTAAACATAATGATGAGACAGCGATACCAATTATCCACACGTAGCTTCTTACATCGGCCCACACAAAATAAAGGAACCAAAAATATTGCTCGATATAATTCTGCATATTAAATCTATGTGTAGAGTTAGCTTACTATGTACGAGTAGTGAGTTAGTACTATGTACGTTCTGTTCAACAATACAGTTAGGACTGAAATTAAGGATAAAATTTATTTAAAATGTTTGATATAAATATCCTTTATACAATAAATTATGATGACTATTGTTAGTTGTTTGTACCTATACTATACGAAATAAACCAAATATTTCAACACTACGGGATGTCTATAGTTATACATATATTCTTAATCCCTCACCACTATAATTGGCATTGTTCATATTTTTTTTAAACTCTTAATTCAAAAACCGTTTCGGGGAATAGAGTTTCTGATCATGATCCATTAGTTTTTTTCAGAAAATTTGCTATATTAACGATTATTTTTCCAAAAAAGCAAATGATCTCTATTTGCCCTTGAAATGAAGGACTTAAAATATTAAGACGTTTTTAGGGATATACTACTCTGTGGTGGAGTTGAAATTGTTCTATTATATAAATTTGGCAACTTTGAAAAGATCTATTGCAATCTGTCTTAAGTCTGTCAGGAAAAGTCAATACGCAGATTGCGTACAACGATGATGTCACAACATTTAAAATATATATCTTTACTAGCTGACCCGGCAAACGTTGTTTTGCCATACTAAAAAAAAGTTTGAAAAATAGATGTTGGCCGATTCTCAGACCTACTGAATATGTATGCAAAATTTGAGAAGAATCGGTCAAGCCGTTTCGGAGGAGTACGGTAACTAACACTGTGACACGTGAATTTTATATATTAGATATATATCTTTAAGTATTTTTAAAAATTTCTATATAGTGAATATTTCAATAATATTGAAATTAGTTGCATAAAATAGTCTATATTTTCAAAAAAAAATTAAAATACAGCAGGTCAAAAATTATGAACAATGCCAATTTCGTTAAATGCTTGTTTAGAATATTTTAAACTAGGAAATAATGTTCGTTATCAATAAAAACCTAACGGGGGTATTCCAACTGTTACGCACTCCCGCTAATACCAAGAAATCATAAATAGAAATAAGTATAACGTTCTTTCGGTCGGATGGACAGACTGTTTTATAAAATCGGTGATGCGAATTGAACGCTAATAATAAAATCGGTCAAGTCTGAGTTGGACTCGTACACGAAGGGTTCCGTGCTGTATATTATCATAATACAAGCTATAATATTCCTGATCCTAATTAGGATAAGGGCAGGAGAATGCAATGAAGTTCCATACATCAAATATCAGCTTTCTGGCTGAACTTTTCATAATTTATGTATATCAGCTGTGACCATTTCGGAGAAACAGCCTGGTGATATACGAACAAAATGATAGGGGGATTACGTTTAGGGACGGAACCCAAAAAAAATGTGAAATTAAATCCGTATCGATTTTGACGCGAGTTACGTCGTTTAGTCTCAAGTTTAAGAATACTAAATTTTTCTTGTTGTTTGCCAAAATGTGGAGGTTGATATCTACGGAAATAATCCTAATAATTATACTTTGTATCAATGTATGGTTAGAACAAAGAGACTCTTACGACATTCTTAAGAAACTGCACCTCAGCTCAGTTGTGAATCGTTAGCAGTCAAACCTTTTGCTTCTTTACTTGGTCATTTACAGGTAGTCCGATAAGTCTTCCTCTATTTGTATACAAAAAATCGCTACAACTACATGCTTTGTGTGTTTAACTATCTGATTACAAATACTGCTACAAAATAACTCTAAAAATATTCCTGCCACAGCTGCTGTTTTTAGTAATCTGAAATAGGATATAAGTAGAAATGTAAAAAAAACAAGTGTCTTATAAAAAACAGTAATTTAATTTCTTTTAACTTTTGTTATTTTAGTTTCAGTTCTGTTTGATTTATTTCAAGTGTCGTCTGCTATGCTCCTGAAGAGTAAACAAATCTCTAGATTATCAATATAATATATTCACTTCATTTAACTTACACACCTTGAAATAATCTAAATACAATGCTCCTCGATATCATAACATCAGTAATAAGTGTAGCCGGGGTCGAAATTAGTATTTTAAACTTACACTTAAACATAAGTTTAGAATATTCATTATACATTTGTATAGTAAAACTTCATAAAAACCTGACCTTCCATCAAATACGGTACGGCTACGCTTATGGTCCTGACAGCAGCGCTTCTGCTGCATTATAGGTTCTTAAAACTACACTACCACTCTTCTTTACAATAATATATTATATTTAAGGAAAAACACACGGACTACCAAGTTGCTACACGGAATGGATGTTAATATTATATTTACATATACCATTATTACACGCTTTATATTAGCTTCACTTGTATGTTTGTTTGTATGTTTGTAACCGACTCCTTTGGACGCTATTTTGACCCACTTTAAACGGTCAGATTCTATTCAAATTTTGCACACCTATCAAAGACCGATGACAATGCAATAATTCGATTAAATAAAGCGTGTTTTTTAGTTTTTTAAACTATTGTTTATATATAATACATAGTTTTTGTAATAAGGAATTTCAGTTAACATTGCCAAAGTGTGTTGTGGATACCTTGTATTGACATTGGTATAGGTCCCGGCACGAATCTTGAGCGCTCGGTGGTAGAGTGGGGATGGCTTTGCGCATCGTATACTTCCTTGCAAAAAAATGGAGATGATTTATTAACTTATAGTAGTTACACAAAAGTCAGTGATTGAGACCTACATTACAGGAATAAATATTTTCTACACTTACGATTACTTATCATCTGAAGGAACTATCGATTTAGTAATAGACATTGGTACTGATTCACGTGCACAACTGAACTTAACTAAGGAATAAACATTTATTGTGTCAATAACACTATTTGTTATAGACTAACGATTTTAATTATTACAAATGTGCACAAAGAAATAGCCAATTAATCAAAATACACCATAGCTGTTTTCATTTTTAGTTAAGTTTAGCTGTTCACGTAGAATTGGTACCATTGTTAACATTCCGTTATTACGAGTATAAACAAAAAATTACACGTGAAATCTTAGAATAATAAGTTTTAACTTGTATTTTTACTTATTACACAAATGATAATAACAATTGCAACAGATTGCAAAGAGTCAAAACAGCACAATGCATTTGCAACTCTTGCATCATAATAAATTTTATTTATCGAAATAATTTCCAAGATAACTGTTGTCCACGCTTCTAAACCAACAACGCTTAATAAAATGAATGATATTATACATACTTTTAAAACATTAGCGACATTTGCATCGCCATTATTTTGTCTTTCCACGTTCTTTGTCCTTATAACACTAAATATTTTAGCAAACAGCACAAAGTTAACAGTGATCGCACAAAATTTAAGTAGCTCATGAATTATAGCAGTAGGGTTATTATATTTCGTAAACATAATAAGTGGAATCAAAAGATTCTCTATTAACGTAACGCAGAATATAATCACGAATATTTTTAATAATGAAATCTTTTTGTGCACAAACACAAGCACAATTTTCATATAAAGATTCATAGTATAAAGAAACATCCAGCACAGTAATATTGCTTCTACTTGAACATATGAAGAAAACAGAAGACGCTCCCAATAGCTTGTTTCTACGGTGAACTCCTTATCCGATATGCAATATGCAATTATTGATTTCACAAGTTTCGCCACGGTCATGTTAATAAGGATTTTTTGATCCAATTTTCTGGTCTTCGGTTTCATTGTTAAAAAGGAACATTGTACTATTAATGATAATGCTGTGATGGCGATGGCAGAAATCCACACGTATTTGTTTATTTCTGTCCACACGAATACGTGACTGCAAGTTTTAATATCAATAAAAGTCATATTTCTAATATGAAGTAACGTCAACACTAGTTAATATTGAAACTATAACTACAGGCAAGTAATATTTTAACTGTAATGATTTCATCCCAACAAAAACATAAATGTGAAATAAGAGCCAAGTTCTAGGAAAAATAATTTAAAAAAAATAAGTTCTTGGTACCAAGTTCAAGGGCTAATCCTGAAATTTATTTTTAATGACATATATATACGTACATACATACATACGACCAGTGTCTATCAATAAGCTACATTTTGAGAACAACAAAATATGAACCGAAAAGTAACGGGTTTAGCACTTGCGAAAAGGATCAAAAGTCGCTCCAAATGGTTCGTGTAATATACAACACACGGTGCTTCTTGCCATTTCTGTTACATGAACTTGACACGCTACCGCGTGTCTAGATACGGGAAAAATAATTGTAGTGACTCATATTAATTGCAATTATTTTGCGGTTGGTATGGAGGAAATAATATGACGTATTTGGATTTTAACGTCTGGTTTAGGAAACGTAATCTTGAGGGTGCAACGGCCATATTACTTAGAATGTCTAGTGCTCAACAAATAAACCAAAAACTCGGGAATATTTCTAAATGTACACAAAAAACAAAACAATCTTTTGGATACACCAGCTTTCTACTGTACCCACTATTAGCCACGGTCCCCTTTCACAATTGGAGGGTATTTAGTCTACAACTCCACCATGACCAGAGCTGCCTTAGGTGACTAATTTTTCGCATGAGAGGAATTGGTTACATTAAAGGATTCTATGAAACCGAAATCAGTACTTGTCGAAATCCTTGGAGTGGGACTTAATTCAGTAATGGATGAATTAATAAGGGGTAGGTAATCAGTGACAGATATCTTGGTTAGAAATCGTTTCCCACAAAATCGCGTATTAAGTTATAAGCCAACTTTACTGATCTTCAACCTTTTGATCTACTATAAATTAATATCAAGCGTTTATTGTTTCATATTTACTGCTAATTTTAAGTTGTTCCGGTCTAGCAAACTAAATATTCCTGTGTATAAAGTATGACAATATTTTGCGCATGAACAATACAACAAACATGCATAACAAAACATGCATAAACAAAATCCTATTGTCATATTTATAGACGAGTTAGATAATTTTATTAACCTAACAGCTAATACAGGGATTACCAGGCTCACTTGATTGGAAAATCCTATATTTGTTCTGTTTGTCTATCCTGTTTATCATTTGTTTCGATTAGTCATAAAATTTTATATCTGTGTAAGTTTGTTTTTGTCTGTGATATGAAGTGAAGTGGCAAACTGTTTTTCATATTTTAAAATTATTAACGAACGCATAAAATAGTGAGAATGACACGGCACTTCGCTGCAACTGTCAGTTGAATAATACAATTTCACTACTGAATACTGGTTCATATTCACTTATTCAGCGCATCTTGTTTACAGTTTATAAATATAATTGTCACCAAACCATGTTATTCTTAGGGTGCTGTAAGACCCAGCTTATTACAAGGCATCCAGGATAAAAAAATATTCTCTGTGAGAGAAGGAAAACGCTAACTTATCCCTATGCCAACACGCTTGCTCAGCGTGGCATAGTACACCAAATAGGCTCTTATATTGAGGATGGCGGTGCCCAATTGTGGAACATCAATGGCCTAAAAAGATGTACGTTGTACGTACATATGAATACTCTGTCGGTAACCTCCGGAGTGCTCTTGATTTTTCTATCTGTCCTTTTTACCCTCATACAATTTGAAGTACGAACTAGAAATTCATGAAACTCGCAATCTGGACATAATGTAGGAGCGAGCTGTCGCAATCAATTTAACTTGGAAGCGTTCACAGTAACAGTGTTGAACTTAACACAAATTCAGCGAGCTTTGCTTTAAAATGTTGCTACTAATTTTAATGTAAACGTTCGAAAAGGTCTACATGGTTTAAAATTTTAATGGTGGTGAAATTATTTTCTGTCTGTGAGGTGACGGATAAAGAATATAAGACCAATCCTAGTCCTCCCCAAAGTGCTGTAAAAGCCAGTTGAGATTTTTTTACACAGATAAGATCGTCTGTGGGAGATGAAAAACGAGAAAATAAATCGGCCGGTCAGAGTGACACAGTAGAGTAGACCATAATCCCCCCAAAGTGATAGAAAGAGATTTAATATTCTCTGTAAAGATTCTCTGGTAGTAGTAAAATTAATCAGGAAAGTTTCATTAATGTTTGTAAAGTACTTAAAGTAAAATTCTATAACACTTGCGCGACTCATTTATTCAAATAAAATCGCTTAAAATAACTAAGTAACTATAGTGACAATTTTTGAAAGTATTGACGAAAGTTTCTTTATAAGCTCTTAGCCATAATGTTGGCAGTACACATTCGAGGTCTAGTATAGTCTAAAGATGTTTGTTTACCATTCTCTATTTCAAAAGCAACTTCACCATAATGTGTGTGAATGACTTCACAACACTAAGTCACTATTACATTCGAAGCTTGCTAAACCACTTACTATTTAAGTAAGCTATTTCTATCTACTGAGTCACTTACTGAAGTAAGATGCTGAATCACATCTCGTTAAATGTTAGCTGTTGTGGCTATTTTGAAGCGTAAATAATAGTTTACTTATACACCTACTAATAACTTTGAAGACTTAACGCCTGACTTGTCTAAAATATTTTAATAGCTTTTTTGCTTATTGAAAGTGATTAAACGGCACATAAGGCAATAGGCCTGCCGGGGCAACCACGTTAAAAAAAACGCGCTAAGTACACTACCTCATAGGTGGCGAGGAAACGTGTGCATATTATGACGATTACAACTTTTACAACCTTTTGAATCGTTATATCTCAAAAACGGTGGCTATAATAATATAATTTTATGATCTACAATTTTGTTTCAGGTATTTTTATGATAAAACTTACCGTTTTGCTGAAAATCGCGAAAAATAATTTTTTTTACCTTTGACCTTGAATAAATTTTCTTCCTTACAGGGGAAAAATGGGGAACTTTCAAATTTTATTTTTAATGATATTTTAAACAATCTTACCGATTTTCAGCTTGGTGGGAATTTAGGTAACTTCGAATGTCTAAATTGACCGGACTAAATGTTTGAAACTGCAAGTCGCAGTTTTAGGTTACAAAATCCGGACTAATTGTAATCTCTTCTATAGAAATTCCTATTAATCTTAGATAGAATTTAACAATTTACGGTCTTATTCATAATGACTTATCGGAGGTTTAAACGGAGATTTTATCGGAGAGATAATAAACGTTTTAGCGTAAAAAGACTATTATGAATAACAAGTTTTCACAATTTTCGCGAACCGATTTTAGCGAACCTTTAAACCTCCGATAAATCATTATGAATCAGCCCTATCGAGTCTATACCAAATTATAATAAAATTTTGATTTTAGAATTTTTTATTCTGCTACTCAATGGAATAAACGCAATTTAACGTTTTCAAGGCTTATTATTGTTTATTCAGGTCTAGCATGTGTTCTGAAATATCTACTAGGCTATACGCTGAAGGCCAAATATCTGGGTCATGGACACCGCATACAGTTGCGCCAAAACACTTGCCTAATATTTTGAACAAGACTGCGGTATCATTTTAACATCTTATCAAGCATTATTTTTGGGGAAGAATATTCTCTATCTTCTCATCATATCATCTTTCTCGGCTCATAAACGTTGGATTTCTAGTTATTAGTCTTTTCTACTTTGGTTTAAGGTGTAGTTTCAAATTATCAAAGTTAGTATTTTACGAGACCCTTCAAAAACTAGTGAATACGAGGGCCCAATCCTCAAAGACGATTGTATTATTCATTACGAAATCTTTACTAACTAACCATTCATTGTTGCAGCGATCAAGATTTTATTATGCCATTGATATAAGATTCTCTTAGATATCATACACTTAATTAATGAACCTGTTCCATTGTTCTATAGAAGTCATTATGTCATCAAGATATATAATTCGTAGCACTACGAAAGATAAGCTTCCTTGTGTTGGAAACGATTATCAAGGCAATACCTTAAAATTCTTATTGAAACAAATTAGTGAAAGAGTGAGATTAACCACTATTTGAAGCTAATTGATTACGTCTTAAAAGTTAAGTCACCAGGGTCAGAGTGTAAAAGGAGAATCGTGATCGATCAAAAGATATAAGTGAAGCATAAAAAATTCTTGGTACTCTGTTCTTTCCGTATAACCAGCAAGGAATCTGGAATAAATTTGCGGGATGTAAATAGGTGAATGGGTATTCTTTATCTACTAAATTAATAAATAGAGAAAAAAGTAGAGTTTTAAAATATAGAGTTTTGATATAAATACCTATCTGGTTTCATTTATACATGTGAACCGATCCAGTTTATTTGAACTTACTAATGTAACACAGTCATATTGTAAATAACAGATTTAAATTAATAATAGAGGCAATTTAAAAAAAAATTCAAAGGGCTTTAAATGACCGTGTTAACATTAAAATTCTGTCTACAAATAACTACGCAACTCTGTATGCAAGTCAAGTTCCTTGATTCTTGTGATCGTTGCTTTGTATCCGCATGTTTATCTTTTGATCGTTATTTTACCTCTTAATTTTTTAACTTCATTACCCATTACTGTTTCAATTATAATGTTATTAAAATCAACTGTATTAAGACAGTAATGTATATAATACTTAAGAGATATGGTTGTCCGGTGTAGGTTATTGGTGACGGCTTAATGGCGCACATTTGCCGTGTTCGGAAGAAGCCTGACCTGACTGGCTGACGACAGTGTAGTCGCGATTTAGCGCCTAAACAGATTGGACGTGTTGTTGTTGCGTTGCTGTTTGAAACCGGCTAGAACGTGCACGTTATTATGGATTAAATCGTGTGTTGTGAATGATTTTATTAGTGAATTGAATTTTGGTGAATCGCGTGTTACGGTAGTGTTTTCACGTAATATTTATACGTAAGTAATGATTCTGCTTCTTTTTAGACGTTTTATTTGTGTTCCAAATATCTCTACTATAAGGCATGTCTAAAATAGTATATTTGAAGAGTGGAGGATGTATGATAGTTGAATACTATACTTTCCAAGATTCTAGCATAAGGATACGAAAACATCTTATATAGAGATTCCTAACCAAATAGATAATAAAATATTCGGTTCGACCATTTGTAACCAATAGTGGTGTCAGATTTAGTATCATCTCTTCTTCTTCTCCAGCCCATTTACGTCCCACTGTTGGGCACGGGCCCCCTCCACTTTGGGAGAGATTATGGTCTACTGCGCCGCGCTGACCAGGGGTGTTGGCACAGGGTTTATTTTCGAGTTTTCCGTCTCTCGCAGATTTAGTACACGTTTCAAAATGGAAATACAAAATAATCTGAATTTTAATTTGTAAATCGAGACACGAAACATATTCCCCCTTATTACAAAACGCGGCTCAACGTTAAACTCAGATTTAACAAAATTTATTTACGAGGAATTGGATAGTTAGACCCGCTCTGACACTAGTTTGGCGTCGGTTTAAGACTAAGGTTGTTGTTAGATCTAGGATTTGTGAAAAATCTGCTTGAAATGCGCAATTGAAGTGTTTAAAAGCCAGGCTTAAACTGTGGCTTACACTTAGTCCACGTTTTGTAATAAGGCGGATTGAGACTATGTTAAGTTAGTTTAAGGACTTTTTCCTATTCCTAAATAAAGGAATTAACTCAAATCGGAACATTCGGCACCCCATCAACGCCGAATCGAGTCTTGTCACCAAATATCTGAAAACCGAGACATATATTTTAGCACCTCTCGTAACTAACCCGCGGGATTGTCTAAGGTGTTTTGCATGATTGATCAAACCAAAACCGGTGCTTCCGTTGTAGAGTCCCCTTGCAGACAAATAGACGTCTCTCAACACACACCGTCAAACTCATGACATTCCTGTTTTTTCCGACATAGGGTCAAAAATAAATAGTAAATGAGAACTTCTACAGCAACTCCGTTAAGTGCTTTTAAATGGTATTGAATTTTCTTTGAAGGTAACGTTATGTGAAAATAGACTGAATTGTGTTCAAAAATTGCGTGAATGTTTTCTGCTTACCCCATGAGAACTGTAGCATAATTGAGCCGTAAATATTAGTGTGGTCTTACTAGTTGAGAGAGAAAAATAACGTGAAAATAAACTACATATTATGTATTAACAAAATAAACTCTACCGTGTCTCTACATTCATTATTACAATCTAAAAACCTATGTTAATATTCGCGTTATGTTTGACATCAGTCAATACTGGTTTACGAAGTTTTCCCTGTTTTAGCAACTTTTTCATTGATGCTTCGCTCCTATTGGTCGCAAAGTGATTTTATATAGCCTATAGCCTTCCTCAATAAATGTACTATCCAACACTGAAAGAATTTTTTAAATCGGTCTAGTGGTTCCTGTTATTAGCGCCTTCAAACAAACAAACTAACTCTTCAGCTTTATAATTTATTAGTATAGATATGTATAGTTTTAATAGATAACTAGTTGGTTTCAGCAACTTCGTAGCCATGAAGGAATCACATTTTCTCTTAAAAATATTCTTTCTCAGACCCTATACTATGTGTACATAAGCATTAACGATTTCTTGTAGTGTATCCTAAATACAAAAAAAAATGTTATATGTTATTCTTGTGTTTATTGCTACGCGAAATCAAGTTGTTTTTCTGACATTTAACAGACTGTAATCTAGTGTAAATTAATATACATTTGTCAAATAATATGCTTATAATTTTTAACAAAATATGAATTCATTTGATGAATACATTTTTTTTTCTACGACTACAAGTATATACCTAAAGTAGATAGAGAAAAATATTTTTTGAGAAACAGTAAGATTACTAAATTGTTGTTTTTTTTTTAATAAGCATAAACTACCGTTTATTTAGGACTGATTTGCTAGCAGACAATTATAAAACCTTGAAAGATTGTAACCCTTCTTTTTTGTTTGATAAAATATTACTTTCGTTCATAGATAAAGTTAAAGGGAAGTATAAGAAATGTTCGGAGGATAAATAACTATTCGGTATTCAAGTCAGAAGCCTTTCAAGGGTAGTAAGAGGGTGCGTATTCTCTTTTATAAGTATAAGACGCGTAGATTCCTCGCCTCTACCTGTATTTATTGTGTTTTTATGTATATTTGTAACTTATTGTTGAAATGATAAAGTTATATGTGATTTTAGTGAAACCAACGCAAAAATATCATAATAGACGATGATTTTATATGTCTCTTCCCAGCCCATTTATGTCCCATTGTTGAGCACGGGCCTTTTCAACTTTGGAATGGGTTGTGGCCTACAATGCCGTGCTGACCAGGCGTGTTGGCACAGGGTTGAATTTTGAGGTTTTTGTCTCACACAGAGAATGTTATCTGTGTACAATAACCCTTACCAGGTATATAGGATAAATATAGGAAATTCAGAAAAAAGTAGCTTGGGACAGGAGAAGAAGAGATGTAGTTCTATGATTTTTACGACTACCAATAATAGCTATTTAATAAGGTAATGAAGCCTCACCACGAGAGTAACTAGAAGAAAAATGATATTAAAAATCTGTGCCCCAAGTAATCAATTGTCAAAGAATAATAATTATGTCAAGGCTTTTAATTTGTACTTGGTATTAAATAAATAAAGCGGATATAGTCAATGGCTTGTGTGCGCAGTTTGTTAATTTGAGAAAAATATTAATTGTAACATATCCTTTGGGACATGATGCAATTAAGTATATTGAATGATATCTATCTAAAATATTTGTCTTGAATGATTTTGTATATGAGGTAATCTCTACATCCTAGGTTGATTGGTTAAGAATACTTTTAACATTAAGTTTTTGTTCGTATAACTGTAACCTTATCGTACCTACGTGGAATTTAAAAACCATACCCTGACCATTTCTACAAAATAAAACCATCCTCTTGAACGGATCTATCAAAAAAGTCCTTATCAAAATCCGTTGCGTTGTTTTGAAAAAAGAAGCTCAAATAGGGACATACATACAGAAATCACAACATTGTATTATAAATAATAAGTAAAGATAACTGCGTAATTATTACTCATTAGAAAATACACTTGTTTTATATTAACTAGCCATGATATGATTCACTTAGTCATCGGGCCTCTCCTCCGATCTCTAATGAGATGACTCAACAATGTTTCTCACGGGGAATAGGTTAGCACTCAACTTGAGATTGATCTTACCTGGCTATAGCTAGGTAAGTGAATTCAAACTTTGTTCCAAGATAATCGTAAGTAGTTGATTATGAAAATGCGAATGTATGTTTCTTTCATACACTTTTGCCAAAAAGTAGATAGATAGATAGATTAACTCTTTATTGTACACATTTACAAGAAACAGAAGACAGAAATTAGGCTTAAGACTATGTACAAATGGCGTCCTTATCACATAAAGTGATCTCTTCCAGGCAACCATGGGATGGAAAGAAAAGTTAGGGACTAAAATAAAGGGGGGCTGCAGTCTACAAGTAGATTAATGAAAATAAGAAAAAAAAAAATAATAATAATGATAAAATAAATAAATAAATAAATATTACTTAAACTATACCATACATTGACTACTTATATACCGATAATATCTAAATATACTTACTATAAAATAATATAAAATAAAATACTTAATATAAAATACTTAAAAAATGTTGAATTTACGGAACCTATAGTTTCCCACATAATGCAAAAAGCCATGCAGCCAGCAATAATTATTTCGCGAGTGTTTTCGTGAGTGTAGCCATTTTTTTTTTTTTTTTTTGGGCGGTAGGTGTAGAAAAGTTAACACATACTAGTGATTTTAAAATTTTAATTAAATTCGAAATACAGAATAATTTTGCTTTTCTATAAGTTAATAAAGTTTACCTTAGTGTAAATACACAGCACTAACGTTGGTGTACAGTTTATGTAACCTATAAGCTCAACTTCACCGCCTGCCAGCACAACAGCTACACACGCTTGAAAATGTCTCAACTATCACAAATAGAAACGGCACAGAAGTCACTGGAGGAGTGTTTTGTTAAACGTATGGCTGAACTGGAAGCACAACTTCAAGCTGGTGGATCATCCAAGGATACATTGGCCAAGGTAGCAGACGACTTCAGGTCATTCAGAGAGCTCGTATTCCAGATGCTTCAAATATTGCGCAAGCAGATTGATGAGTGTACGCGAGCTGTTGATGTACTTGAGACCAAACACCGTCGTAAAGCCATCTTAGTTCTTGGAGTCGCCGAGTCTGATAATGAAGACTGTAGAAGTGTTGTAAGTGGGATAATACGCAACAAACTTGCATTGAAAGACATAACAGAATCCACAATAACTGTATGTCATCGGCTAGGTTCACCTAGCAAGAGTCATCCACGGCCTATCTTAGTCAGATTTAATTCTCTTGACTTTAGGTCCACCGTCTGGAGGGCAAAGACTGCCCTAAAAGGAAGCCCTATCTCTATCAAAGAATTCCTAACTAAGGTCAGGCAGCAAATTTTCACTAAAGCCAGACAGCATTTCGGGATCAAATCTTGCTGGACACAAGACGGCACAATTATTGTGAAGGCCCCAAATGGAAGTCGTCACAAGATTTATTCACTGGATACAATCAGCTCCCTCATATCTGACTTCCCAAGGGCGAACGTTATTTCTGGAACGACTTCGGCTTCAGGAACAAAATATGCTAAAAATAAAGCGTAGTATTTGCTTTGTTTTCTCTACAAATAACATATTATTTATGTGTTTATATTCATAAATGTTATTACTTCTATCTCGTTGCACCTGCAGGTAAAATCCCTTTTATATTTTCTGTTCGCAATTGAATTGAATATGTTTGTGTTTACATATATGATATTGAGTTTATTTAACCTTGACTTAACTATAGAAGTTAGTCCTAACAATATTTAATTTTGTATAGCAGGTAGACTTTTATTTTATATTTTTTTTTACTTTTATAAATAATCACATCACAGACAGTATCACAATTGGTTGATTGTTTTGACATGACTTTGGCATATTCTTGACACTTATATTTTGAGGTTAAGGATGCGTTCGCATAGCTCAGTTTCAGCCGTTTACGTTTAGTTTTTCTTAGCAGGTGCAACAGCGTATATTTTCTTGTAATTTACATCTAGCATTTTCCCTTTTTTTTATTATAATTTTTTTCTATTGTGTACGTAGACCATAGATTGTAAGTACTACTGTAATTTTTATTTCTTTTTTCCGTTAATCCTATTGCTTGTTACAGCTGGCGGGTGGTGCAGAGATATAGTTAGTGCATCACCGTAATAAAAAGTAACTGATAGTTTGTCGTAGATATTATTATTTAGTCTATATTTTTATTATTTAATTTAGTTATATATATATATATATATATATTATATAGCCTACACAATGACATTATCAGATTCTGATTCCTCTTTTTATTCCGCTCATAATTCCTCAACATCTTCACTAGACGATAGTTATTGCTCGGCCACTGATAGTCTTAAAGACGTTTTAGCTCAGAATTTTAGCAAGATTGACCATCGATCGAATTTTAACATCACTCATATAAACGCTCAAAGCATTCCCAGCCATCATAACGACTTGTTTGAGACCTTTGCTGGAGCAAATATTCACGCCATTCTTGTTTCAGAGAGTTGGCTCAAGCCTCATCTTTTATCTGCTTTTTATCCTCTTCCCGGCTTCATTTTAATTCGCAACGATCGCGTCGACAGAAGAGGGGGAGGAGTCGCTATATACCTCCGTAGTGATTTTCCATATAAAATACTCGCTTCTTCTCCGTCTCAATATGGTGTTTCTGCGGAGTTTCTTTTCATTGAGATTTGTGTACGAGGATCGAAACTAATAATGGGAGTAGTTTACTGCCCCCCTACTACGGATTATTTCACTGATTTGGAATCGGTTTTAGAATCGTTAGGGTCTGAACATGAGCACATTGTCATGATGGGTGATTTTAACACAAACCTTCTCGTATCCCGCTGTCCCCGTGTCCTTAAGCTTCTTCACATCATTACCTCTTCCAGTCTCCATGTGTTACCTCTCCAACCAACTCATCACATCTCTAATGGTGATGACACATGGCTGGACTTAATACTTACATCCTCTCCCGCTTTAGTCTCCTGTTACGGCCAATATCCAGCCCCCGGTTTTTCCCATCATGACCTTTTATACCTCTCCTATATCCTGAAGCCCCCAAAACTTAAACCGAAGATGATGCAATTACGCTCCTTTGCGCGGATGGATATTCTTAAATTGCAGGCTGATGCATCTGCAATAAATTGGAAAGACATGGAGACGGCGAGTACAGTAGACACCAAGGTCCAGATATTTAATGATATTGTAACAAGACTGTATGACGTTCATGCTCCAGTAAGACAGGTTAAACTAAAACATCTACCGGCACCCTGGCTAACAAGTGAAGTTACTTTAGCGATGAGACGTAGAGACAGAGCCTTCCATAAATATAGGAAATGCCGCTCTGATTCAGGTTGGATCGCGTATAAAGCTGCAAGGAATCGTTGTAACCAGATGATACGCAATGCTAAACGTCGTCACATACTTCAGAATATCTCTTCTTCTTCTTCTCCTTCTGATGTGTGGAAATTCCTCAGAACTCTTGGAATTGGTAAATCCACTCCAACTCAGCTATCCCAAGCGGTTACTGTAGATGATCTTAACAACTTTTTCGTCTCTACCGATAACCTTGACAGCGTCACCATATGTCAAACGGTAGATCACATAACCTCTCTGCCGCACCCCAGTATTACTTCTTTTTTACTTTCCCCAATTGAACTAGAAGAGATCAAAAAGAAAATTCTCGCCATAAAATCGCAGGCAACTGGCTGTGATAAAATCAGTCGCCAAATGATAATGTTTATTCTCTATCAATTACTCTCCCCTTTGTCACATATTTTTAACTTCTGTCTTTATTCTGGTACCTTCCCATCTATATGGCGTAAAGCTTATGTGTTCCCCTTAGCCAAAGTTTCTAACCCTCGTCTTCCCAACCACTATCGCCCTATTTCAATTCTTCCTTTCTTAGCCAAAGTTTTAGAGGCTTGCGTCTACCAACAATTACGCGGATTTGTTAACAGTAATAACCTAATCAGCCCAATGCAATCTGGCTTCAGGCCCGGACATAGCACTGTCTCGGCACTTCTTAAAGTGACTGGTGATGTTAGAGCAGGTGTTGAAAACGGAATGGTCACTGTGTTAGTTTTAATTGATTTTTCCAATGCTTTTAATGTCGTTAATCACGAAATCCTTTTATCTATTCTATCGTACTATAATTTCTCTCCTGACACATTAAAGTGGTTTTCCTCTTATCTCCGGGGACGTCAGCAGGCAGTCCGAATCGACGACGTCTTGTCTGGTTGGCGGAATTTAGGTTCTGGCGTCCCGCAAGGCGGAATTCTTTCTCCTATTCTCTTCTCACTTTTCATCAATCTCTTAACTAGTGAGCTTCGTTGTGCGTATCATCTGTATGCCGATGACTTGCAGCTTTATTCGCAAGCTGAGGTGCAGAACTTATCGACTGCAGTGAATAAAGTAAATCGGGACCTCGCAGCTATCTTGCACTGGACTTCCAATTTCGGTCTTAAAGTAAATGCCTCTAAGTGTCAAGCACTTCTAATCGGAAGTCCTTACATGGTGCGAAGAATTGACTATCAGCAACTGCCCTCCATCATCTATGATAGTTGTGTCATTCCATATAGCACAGAAGTGAAAAACCTAGGCTTGTATATGGACAATATGCTTGATTGGCGAAGGCAAATCACCAATGTGTCACAGAAAGTCACAGGAACTCTTCGAGCTCTCTACCGACTGAAGAACTTTTTACCGATTGCCACCAAAACAACGCTGATGCATACCTTAATCTTCCCCATCATTGATTATGCCGATGTGTGCTACTTCGACCTGAATGCAGATCTGCTCAATAAACTCGACCGCCTTCTCAACAATTGCATTCGATTCGTCTTTAATCTCCGTAAGTTTGATCACGTGTCGACATTCCGTTCCCGCTTGAGATGGCTTCCAGTTAGGCAGCGGCGTAACCTCCGAGCTCTGACTACCCTGTTTTCCATTTTAAATTGTCCGAACTCTCCCTTGTATTTAAAATCACTTTTTCAATTTCTCTTTTCCACCCACGATCGAGATTTACGCTCTTCTCACAATCGTCTTCTAACATGTCCACCTCACACCTCTAGCTTAGTACATTCTTCCTTCAATATTCAAGCAATTCTTCTCTGGAATGCCCTTCCTCTTGAGATCAGGATGGCAAGGTCCCGGGAGACATTTAAAACTAAAGTTCGCAATCATTACATTACATTACTGGCGGAATCTAGTCATTGAGTAATTCCTCTCTGTTCTATTGGTTATTTAAGTATAATATATGTATTACAATGTATGTAGTTTATGTATTATTACTAAGTATGTTTATATTATCCGTATATGTATGTATATATTATATTTATTTATTATAGTTTAAGTATTAATGTTATTATCCCATTAGTGTCATTAGTGTAAATTGAAATTTATCTTCACCTTTTCTGTATTAAAGTAGCACCTACCTCTTATTTTCTCTGCACCACTGATGGTTGGCTGGTAGAGAATGCCATTGGCATTAAGTCCGCCATTGTACACTATTTTGTATGTGCAAAAAGTTTTAAATAAATAAATAAAAAAAATAAAATAAGAAAAAAAAAAATAATAATAATGATAAAATAAATAAATAAATAAATATTACTTAAACTATACCATACATTGACTACTTATATACCGATAATATCTAAATATACTTACTATAAAATAATATAAAATAAAATACTTAATATAAAATACTTAAAAAATGTTGAATTTACGGAACCTATAGTTTCCCACATAATGCAAAAAGCCATGCAGCCAGCAATAATTATTTCGCGAGTGTTTTCGTGAGTGTAACTGCGGACGTTAGATTCAAGTTATTTATTAATCTATTTGTATTGAGTCTTAAATATTATCCATTTTCCATATTAATAATGGGGCAGCTGCTTTCGTTGAGGGCCTATAATTTTAAATATTTTGTCATCGTAAACTTTAAATTTGCCTAACCTTAAAAGTACTTGAGAGCTGTGACTTCATTACTCCTCCGCGAACGGAATACGAAATGAAAGTTTGGAGGATTTCGCCAGTTTCGGTTGTCGTTTCCGAATTGAGTAAACGTCCGACACGAATTTATAACATAATGTTTCTGGACTACTATTTCATGTCGTTGTATATTCTATGGGCGTATATATAAATAATCCATTAAATTGGAATAGAATTCTAACTGTAGAGCTCTCTTAAGTTCCATTTAATAGAAACGAATTGAATTTATGAAATTGACAAGATATATTTTTGTGGTTCAAGACTTATCGCATATTATTGGTATTAAATCGTGAGATCAATGAGAAGTGACGAGTACATGTGAATTACTGAGATAACTCATAGTAATCCCTTATGATTCTACCCTATTAGATGATGATTTTGTACGCGTAATATTAAGATAACTATTACGTTTGATAACAGATTACATTAAGGTAATTACCTCACATTTTAATTATAGATGAACAATATTCGTACAACAACCCTGCTGGCTTCAAAAGAGGAAACCCCTCAACCAGACCAATTGCAAAATAATTTAGAGAAACCTAACACTAAACCCACAGTATCCGTCGTGTATGGCCCCGCCAGTTAACAGTTACATCCTGCTAGAATACGTTCAACTCACAACACTACAACATGATTATTGTATTTGTTTTTATTAATATATTAATTGAATGCGCAGTTGGGACCATAACTTAGTTTATTGTCCTGCGGGACAGCTAAGTCATGGTGGTAGCCAAATTAATTCGTAGCCACACAGGCAAGATAATTTTTTGAGCTGATACCAATTCATGTCAGACTATCTATCTCTAACAAAGAAAACAATACTGACCACTAGAATACTGACTAAAATAAAACAATACTGGATTTTATTGTAATTTTTTTTTTATTGAATTGTTGTTTTTGTCAACCGGACTAGTTCTTAAAAGTAAAGAATAATACGGTTAGCTAGCGTTCACGTTGGCCTTGTATCTAGACTGTGTAATTGTGAATATATTGCAGTCGACAGGTAAATGAATGTCTCTTTTAGTAGTCGTATTGGTTGCTTTGCGTCATACCGTGACACCATTAGGGTTGCCAATTATGTATAGATCGGACTTCCGGAACCTCTGTCGAAATAACGTTAATATGGATTATATTGATGTGAAATGTTTTGGCTCAGTAAAGACTTCGATCGCAGACGTCGCGACATAAATATGATGTTATCCGCTCCACAAAATGCATTAATAAATTCATATTTTTTGGGATATTATTTTTGACGAGCCTCGTGGTTGAGTGGTTCATGTAACGGACTGCCGATCAAGAGGTCGCGGGTTTGATTCCCGCTCGGGACAATCATTTGTATGATTTTTCTAATTGTCATAAAAATGTTTGTACTGCGTCTGGGTGTTTCTATGTATTATAAGTACGTATTTACAAAAAAAAAAGTAGTATATGTATTCTATCCGTAATCTGGTAACCATAACACAAGCATATAAGCTTAGCTTGGGACTAGAGTACGTTGTGTGAAATATCCATGAATATTTATTAAAAAAAAGTTTTTACATAAAACATAATTACGTGCGTTGACAACCCTATGTTCATTTTTCTGTTCATAATGCACCTTTAATTCTCACAGTTTCTTAATTTCTCGATTATACTACTATCACCGTAGTGTAACTTATAAAAATAGTTAAAATTGTCTAAAATGTGGTGCCCGCCAGAAAATCAAAGATTTATGACAAAGACATCAAGGAGCATAATGGGTATTGAGTAATTTAGAAATGTGTAGACTTTTTCAAAACGAAATTGTTATCTATCTTATTATTTATGACCTTCTTGGAAAATATAAGTACCAACTATAATATTTATTTTAAGGGCTGATATTATAGATAAATAGGGCAGATCTTTGTGTTTACGTTAAACATTAACGGCTATAGGTGTCCCAAAACGCTTGTACCATAAGGGCTAACAGTTTTTATACCCCATGAATATTCAATGGTCGTAGCTTTGGCAGTGAACCGCGTCACCACCCGGTCGTCATTCGACGGTTAAAAATATACGAAAAAAATTGAGTAAACTGCAAAAGTTTTGTAAAATATATTAAACTTTAATATTATCTTCACGGAAATGTTAAGAAATCCAATTTTTTGTTATTGCTAGACACTGACTCGGACAAAAATCTCCAAGGTTAACTTAATAGTAATGTTACGGTATAACTAAAGCGCTAATGTGATTTTGATTACTTAGGCGTCAATTTATAGTTTTGTTAGCAGTTAACGTAATTTTTGAAAGAACAGTGTTTTGTTAAGAGCTGTTTTCGATATTTCTTTAGTTTCTGAACTACAGACTATGAGTAAATTTTTGCGCATTTCTGCAATTAACTCATTAGTGATTCTATTGCAACGACTCTTGTGTATAAATATAGAAAAATTACTTAAAAAATTTTGAGCGCATTTTAGCTATTTAATACGTTCAGTGCGGCTAACGCTTATGCGCGTTTTTCTGATCTTCACCAAGTGCGGGCCGACGCGTATACGCGTCCATACAAAAAAAAACTGTAGGCAAGCGGGGTGCGCCGCACCTGTGCGTTTATAGCGTGTATTCTGGGTGTCTATTGTTTCGAAGCGGTCGTAAAATGTGGAATTGTAAAGGAGACTCTAGTCAGGTTTCTGCTATGAATCTTGCAGGCGGGGGGGACGCCGGCGGCGACGACAACAATAACCTAATTTGGTACAATAGATTATTGAAATAATCTTATTATGACTCGCTCTTTTAACTAAAGTAATAGGTAGTTTTAGTCTATTTATAAATGGTGTCTATTACGAGGCGGGCGAACAGTCGTAAATTAAAAAAAATTAAGAATAAAAGGGCTTTCGAGAGAAGGTACCTTTACTAATACTGTTTTATTAAGGTATAACTTACTATTTTAACAAAACCGAACGTATTATGGCGTAAACTTCACAAAATCTCTTACAAATAAACACTAGTGTGGAAGCACCTTTATCCATCCAACACTTTTATATGACCCGTAATTGTTATATGACAGTCATAAAACTCGAAAGGTACCGAACGCACATAAGCGTCGGCCGCACTGCGGGAAGGTAAAAGACAACGCGCTATAGCGTCCAGCCGCACTATGCGAGTTTTCTATGAACGCATATAAGCGTTCTTAGCACTACGCGAAAAACTTTTTTGAACGCACATACGCGTTTTCAGCACTGGGCGAATGACTCTTTTATTAGCATTGGCTATAAATTCGCAAATTATTCAGCATTGAACGCGTTAATGGTGTGCTACATCGAACCAAATACTCAAAACACAAGCATATAAGCTTAGCTTCGCATCAGAGGACGTTGTATGAAATGACGGGCTTCGTGGCGTAGTGGTTCATGGACTGGACTGCCGTTCACAAGGTCGCGGGTTCGATTCCCGCTTGGGACAATCATTTGTGTGATATTCATAAATGTCATACAAATGTTTGTACTACGTCTGGGTGTTTTCTATGTATTTATTATAAGTATGTATTTACAAAAAAAAGTAGTTTATGTATTATATCCGTATTCTGGTACCCATAACACAAGCATAATAAGCTTAGCTTGGGACCAGAGGACGTTGTGTGCAATTTCCATGAAAAAAAGAAAAGAAAAGAAAAAAGAAATGTTCATGATAAAAAATATATTTTTAAAGGTAAGTACAAAGTGTGCGTTCAGTAGCCAGGTGTTGAAACCAAGGTGATAAACAATACTAAACCATGCAATACATTATAGTTGGTTATCTTATCACTGTTTTATATTAAACAACACGCAATCGAGATACATATTAACGGAATAATGTTAATGAATAAATTTAGGTTTACCTAATCGTGATTTGTAATCTGTGACCATGACAATAAAATCGACCGGCCAACACTAGTACACCAGTATGACGCATGTATGAGTTATTACATGAAGGCAATTAACAAGAAAGGGTTACATGAACCATAGGACTGTTCTAAACAATGGCGGTGCTGGTATTAATAACAAATTCGTATATTTCTAGAAAATCTCTCTCTCTCGGGCTCTTTAGAAAGGGCGGTAAAGGTACACTGCATGGGGCTCTTGAGAAAGGGCGCTAAAAGGTTAAATTATCGTGTTGACAACGCGCAAGATACCTCTGGTGTTGCAAATATCCATAAGATATGGTAATCGCTTACCATAAGGCGAACCCAATGCTTGTTTGTCAGCCTTATTGTTTATCTCATAATTTTCGCCATGTCAATGAAATGAAGCTATATTCAACCATATATTTTTAAATAGAATTACATGTCTTATTTCTTTCATCTCTAGAACGTGGCCAGACAAACCAGCTTAAGAACCAATTATATTATTTCATCGTAAACGTCCCATCTGTTGTAATCATTTTGCGTGATCCTACACAATACCTGCTTACTGTAATTGAATTGAATAAATTAACTCCGGTGTTATTTTTGAATTATTATGATGCGGCTTATAGCAGTTGTAGCGAAAATTAACTGTAAATAACTTTTTTAATATTCGCAGATGTTTTTTAATAATCTTTCTATTTTTAGCGTTCTAAGTATAGATATTACCGTGTGGTGACGGATTAAGAATACAAATGTCGCCACCCCTTTTCCTTCCCAGGGTGCTGTAAAAGCCAGCTATGAGATGTACACTTCAAATTAAACCATGTGCCAACACGCCTGGTTTACGCGGCACCGTAGACTAGAATTTCTCCAAAAGTGGAGGAGGCCCGTGCCCAACAGTGGGGACATTAATGGGCTGGAAAGAAGAAGTATCATTTTAGTAACATCTGATTAGAGTGAGCTTTTGCTGAATCTTAGAATAGAACAGACGAAGACCATCTTAACTCAAACAATTTATAATTTTAATATTTGTTTAATAACTGTATACCTTAACTTTGCATTAATAAGGTTAAATAATACAAGTGCTGCGTAAGTCATTAAAACCCTGAAAAATATTCCATGTTAGTTTTAATTAAATTTCGCGAGAAACAATGGCACGTCCCAATTTTTACTTATTGATTAAAGAACCTTTTGTAAAAAATCTTGTTATTGTTGTTTAGACAATGGTGAATTGTTACTTTTCGTTTTTTAGGGTTCCGTACCCAAAGGGTAAAAACGGAACCCTATTACTGAGACTTCGCTGTCCGTCCGTCCGTCCGTCCGTCTGTCACCAGGCTGTATCTCAAGAACGGTGATAGCTAGACAGTTGAAATTTTCACAGATGATGTATTTCTATTGCCGCTATAACAACAAATACTAAAAATAAAATAAAATAAATATTTAAGGGGGGCTCCCATACAAAAAACTGATTTTTTTACCGTTTCTTGCTCGATACTAATAACGTTGCCTTATGTTGCATAGATAATGGTACGGAACCCTTCGTGCGCGAGTCCCACTCGCACTTGACCAATTTTATTTTTAGATATTAGGGTTGGATTTTTAATTAAACTAGGCCGCAGATGCCAAGACGCTTCTTTGTTTATATTACTATTTTTTTGTAGAGATTCTTTGAAAAAATAAAAACTGGTCAAATACAAGTTAGACTTGTAAACGATGGGTTCCGTACCGGTATCTTCATAATATTCGTCATATTTTCGATCTCCAATAACGTGATAAGAACAAGAATGATGATAATGAGTATTTGTTATTATAACATCCACTGATATACACAAACTAAAATTATCAGCTCTCTATCATCAGCTATCATCGTTCCAGAAAGACAGACGGTCTGCCACTAGATTGTATTTGACCAGATTCTGGACGGACAGCGAAGTCTTAGTAATGAGATCCCGTTTTACCTTTTGGCACAGAACCCTAAAAACAAGCAGACGGGCGTTGCTATTTCTCTGTAGTTGAATTTTGTTTGTTTCGCAAAATTTTACTTTGCTCGCAAATGGTGCGTAATTGCTACCAAGTACCAAGCCACGCTGATGAGGCACAACGTAGTATTTTTGTTTTATTTTACAAAGTCGATGTTTTAATACAGTACAATATTTTTTTCTGTGTTGTTGGTCACCATGCCTTTGCTAAAGTAAGGGCTTTTTTAGTTTAAACTCATTTTAAGCCTAAAGTATAAAGTTCATTAAAATTATTTTAGACGTGATTCGCCAACTGTTGCGCTAATTTAGCGTGAGTTGGCAGGCATTACACAAAAAATCTCTCAGGCGTATACGCTTCCTCAGTATATTTTCTATTCCGTCCAATTACTGATAATTACGTGTACGATGAAAAAAAAATTATTGGAGGATTGTGTAAAGGATTAATAATATTACAAATCACTGTTTTGTCCCGCTCACATTAAGTAAGCACGTCTAAGATTCAAGGGAATTGAGGATTATGGTCTAGTTAGCTCGCTGACCAGACGGGTTGGCATACGTTTTTTTTTTAGATTTCTATCCGAAGATGTCATCTGTGTAATATAGCTTAGCTGGCTTTTACAGCACTCTGTCAGACAAATGGGGTGGCACTTGTATACTTTATGTGTGACCATATGGGCCATTATATTTACCTAAATAATAGGAACTGATTGTTGGTTGTAAGTTTTTGTAAAAAGTAAAGGTGTGACTATCAAGTAAATAAATATTGAGATTGGGTATTTATCATGGATAAGAGTGTCAATATAAGTGTGCCAATGGTGCCGATTCTGAGCGCACAACTAAACTTAACTCAACTAAAAAATTTAAATTGATAGCGTCATTATCACAATTCGGCAATGTTTACTGAAGTTTCTTATTATTAAAACTGTGTATTATAGACTAACGATTTTAATTAATATAAATGTGTACAACGAAATAGCAAGTAATAGCTATATTGACAATACCAATTTTCATTTTTTAGTTAAGTTAAGTTTAGTTGTGTACCTAGAATTGGTACCAATATGTGCTATTTTGTATCAATATAAATTTGCTTATACTTTATAGTCTGTAGTCTCTGCCTACCCTATGGGAAAAAGGCGCGATGCTATGATGATGATGGTATACTTTATTCTTAGCAGTTCATCCCACGGCAACGTAAAATCATAGTTAAAAATATAACACATACATTTCTATAGATAATACTCAAATAGCTGCGTAAACTATCAAGTTGGACATGAGATTTCATAAATAACATTTTGTATTAAAAATGCTGCATTACGACTTGAATTTCATATACGTTTTATGGTTTTAATGGAGGTCTCTACAGTAGGACATTGGAAATTATCATAAAATAAATTTGAATAGACTGGTGAAATTCCTGTCAGTAGTCAATTCACACATAAACTAACTACATACTCAACAATGTTATGTGAGGGACGTGAAATGAAACATGAAACGATATGTTGCACAAAATGGTATAAGCTTGCTTATACTATAGTTATACTCAAAAAAAAAAAGTTAAATAAAAAATGAAAGTTATATAGTTAGTTATATAATATAGTTTACTCCTAGTACAAATTGTTTATAAATATAGTTTACGAAAACAAACTCAATTGTTGTTTAATTCATTAATACTCTGAGTATTTAGCGAAAATATGTAATATAAATATTTATTGGCTATTATTTTCAGCTTCAGATCCGGTTAGCGAAGTTCAGTGAATTCTCAATGGATGATCTGAATAATTTCTCAGTTCTGTATTTCGCATGACTATTAATAAAAATATTGTTATAGACAGATAAACATACGGACATATATCTAATAATATTAGCTGAAAATTTTTACAGTTTGATTACAAAGTTGTTTCAAATCTGCGCAGAAAATGTAAGGACTTTTAAAAATATTAGTTTTATTTTAGTAACGTTGTAGAAATAGAAATAAAAACCGTTCATTCTATTTTTTTTTCTATACTTTTTAATTTAATGTTAGAATAGATTTGTGTGATGATCTTTTTTAAATCGTCCGTAGTGCCGCTTTACTTGATGCCATTGACTTGCGAAATAAGAATGAATAGTGCATTGAACTTTGAAGGTATATGTGTAGGCGACAAACCGAAATATATGTACTCTTTGTAGTATTGCCAACATTTCTATTATTGCTCAATTAACTAAATAAGTAGGCAATATTTTCCAAAAAATAAAAATAAAATATGGATCCATAAATTAGCGTTTAGTTATTAAAATTAACAATTTAATTTTATTATTTAAAATTTTTGCAAATGACTTCCTATTCCTTTTTTTTCATATGTTACATCTAAAGACGACAAAAAACACTTCCAAGGGAATTATGTGGTGCAATTTTTATAACGTGCTGATTCTATTGTTAGGATAGCGAGAATCAGTTATTAATTTCTTAAAAACATTGGGCCTCTGAAAATTGTTTGAAATCAATTTATTATCTTGTTAAGTTGCCCTTTCTGTAGTATAGAACAAGTTAACTCCCATCTTTAATTATAATCCTGAAATTGCCTATCTCATATCCAAGCTTTTAGCAAATTTAGTTATAGCCTACGCGCTTTATCCTAAATTATCTACTTTCTATATTGACGGTGATACGTTACCTATTTTAAGTGTAGGTATATAAGGTGGTAGTCTATAGAGTGAAACGGATCGATAGAATATCAATTTTCTTCAGCGCTACACACATCTGTCCCCGCAATTTAAAAGGGATCTACATAGTATACCTATTATGGAGATGAGGCTGTCCTCATACATCAATCAAGGATACAAATATCTAGTTATGAACTCACTGACAGTTGCTTTGAACCACTTCTTTTAATTTAATTTTAATAGCAACCGATAAATAACAATATTCAATTCCTAATGCATTGAATCTCATACATTATAAAGGTATTTTAGATGTCTTTATCAATGTACAATCCTTAATAATATTGACCAAGTGTGCCCCATGTACAATATATCAGACGCATCGTTCGATCAATCAATCAAATTAGCTAGTGTTCTCAGCTGGCCAAACACATTTTCAAGCAGTAAATGCCTGGAGAGGAAATGATATATTCTGCGATTTTAACCAAGTCGTATGTACTATGTACTTACTGCACTTGTTTATAGTTTTGAGAACTTCCCACACATAAATAGAATGACGAAACGTTAAATGCTTTTAATGAAGTCTGTGCCCAACCTGGACAGAAGAAATTAATGGATTGATGGTAAATATTTAGTTGAGCTTACAAACGAGTCATGCCATATTGAATAACTGTCCCAACGCCAAATTATACAATTGTCTTTGTAAATAATAGTGTTGTAATTCAAGGGTGGGACTTGCGAACGGGTTTCCGCTGATAGTAAACAACTCAATGTCAACTATTGTTATCTACAAAATTTTAAGTCACCTCGTTCTTGTTTAAGTAACACGAGGCGTAAAGTGTAGCCTCTAGAGACAGCGTCCTCAAATTTGTGAACGGAGCAAGAAGAAATGCCTTTTCTGATTTCAACGGATTATCACAAAGACTTTAGCATAAAGATGTTTAAACGCTTCCCAGAATGTAAAAAATGCTTGCATCAATTTTTGATATAAATAGGTATGTGATGTTTACTTTAAAGCTCTTTACTCCATGAGCTTTATCCTTAGTTCTTGTTTTACGAATCTAAACGACCGCGACGGCAAAAATGTTGTTTATTTCGCCGAAATAAAGTCGCTATAAATTATAAAATTTTCAGGACAAACAGCTTAAGACGTAAAGTTTTTATTAAATAAAACACGCCTTAGTAGTTAAAAAAAACGGAAGTACGAAACGTCTTTTTTCAAAGAATTTGTAGGTAAAATCCGCTTCATCTATTTGTCCCTCTCAGCGCGGCGCTTGGAAATAGGGATAGCAATACCTAAGGCATTTGCCTTAGGTATTGCTATCCCTATTTCCGAGCCTATTTCCCTATTTCCCTATTACCTAAATGAGGAGTACAGTACCCTCTTAAGGGACCTGCCCCCGTTTTTTTTTTGAGTAGCGGCAATTCAGGCTATATTACGCCTAGTACCTATCACTGCGACCAGACTGATCTATTGTGATCGCCACTTTTTACAGTTCTCGGTCTAAGCCTGTTGCCATAAAGAACTCCAGGATCTTTTTGGCTCCGAGAAGTTTAATCTCTTCTGGGTGCATGGTGTAATTGCCCAGAGAGGAACATCGCATGTGCATCACTGAAGGGCAATCAGTGAGGATGTGAATGGGCGTTATCTCCGCCAAATGACAGAGTCTACACGTTACATCCTGCCACCGTTATTTTATCAGTAAGGTCATCAAAGTACTGCAACAAAATAACGGTTCGCTTATATTTGAACGTAACCAAAAACTAGCGACTTTTCTTTTTTGACATTTGATTGGTTTCTTAGGAACAAGTAAACGTGTTACTATGGCTTTTCTTCCTGTTCTGATCCAACTTTAATTACTCCGCAACATGTATTTCCCTTCAAAGCTCTTTTGTCAGCCTTCATACCAACAACTAATCTTTATTTTATATCATCCCTTTCCTTGTCCACTACAAATTGTTAATAAATTACTTTTTAACATTAATTTGTGGTGTTCTGAGCGTTTGTCTACATAATACAGATAATAAGTGTAAGAGCTTGTTAGCACAGAACGATCAATCAAACTTGTCCGCAGCCAACCTTTACGTACATTGACCCAACTCACAGTAACCATGAAGGTCGAACATGAAACAATGCGAAGGGTGTGACATTTACAAATTACGTGTAATTATTTAACGGATGATTGTTTCCGAAATCTTAGGTTCAAATCCCGGGATTAGTAATCAAGTTTATAGTGACTTTTAGGCTGGAAGCAGTGCTAGACCAACTGTCAGCGCTGAATGTCAGGATGACGCTAACGGTCAGGCAGTAAGGTCAGGATGTACCGTCGGTCGAGCGCTGTTTCCAGCGTTAAGCTTACTCTGATATCAGCGGGCTATGCGTATGTTTATGAAACTGAGTTGCTTAAAATAGTCTTAACGTTACCAAGTCGTATTACATATTTGCAAATTTAATTCCTAATGTATCAAAATCCATTTACTCTTTTTGGGAGACATAATCTTTTATCGCTTCAAAATAAAACCTGTTACGTGTATCTAAGTTAATAATAATACTTATTTATTTCTTACAGGTATACAGTCAAGCAGTCTTCAGTAGTAAGGAGGTAAGAAAATTGCTTATGAATAGTTTAAAAATATCTTTAACTGTTTATAATTTCAGCTAGCAATTATATAAAAGCTAAACAGTATTTAAAAATTGGTATCTATGTAAGCTTTTAAACAACTATTTGTTTTATTAGAACAACAAAAGTATAGTAACGTATGTATTAGCAAAACATATAATAATAATATTCAAATTATGTATAATTGACTAGCATCATAGAGAAATTACGGGCTGCTATATTTCGTAATGATTGATTGTAGTTTGAAAGTGTTTAAGTGGCAAGCTGATACGAATTTGGCCACACCTAACATTGAATTTTACGGCACTAAATGTAATGATTACATATACCTATAGATATTTGTAGGTAACGCTATGTTTGTTATTGGACAAATAATGTTTTGAGGGATATGATATTTTTAAATTCTCGGTAAAATCACTTGAAAATAATCAATATCGTAATTCGAAACGACTTGATCGTTACTTTTGCTTTGAATATTCAGTAAGTCTGTGAATATGTGTAACTGTGTCTCCAGTAAATACGCAACTTAAATAGCGGGATACAACTAGTATTGATGAAAATATGTCATTAAATGATAAACTATCTGCCGAAGTCAAGCAATAGGACTAGAGCACAGGGATCTTTAAATATTGTATAGCACAAAATGAAAAAATACATTCAAAATTCAAATCGCTTTCGAGATGAAAAACGATGAAACTATATAGAACTATAGAACTAAACACTCCTTAATTGGGATCTTTTAAAATATATATTTCAATGCTAATCCTCAATTTTAGTGAAACATTATAATATGACATATATATATATATATAACATAACTGTAATCTAACCTTCATTTGTTTGACAAATTAGCATTGCTAACTAACTTTGATAAAGCTAAATTCACAGTTGTTATATTGTTCTTCTATTCGAATTAATTATGTTTATCTTGCCTGTTAAGGTTTTGTATACGAATTACTTATAATTAATTATTAAGTATATAACAATATTTACAAATACAATATTATACCCATTAATATTAAGGTCTGTGGAAAAGAATTCCCATACGGGTTAGTGTCTTAAGATAAACTGACGATGACTAGAATAACAATATTAACACGATTTTATTAATTTAATAAATTTTTATTACGAAATCTTTGAATTGGATTCTCTGACGTCATGCTTATTTATCTAAGGCTGATGTTAATCCTCCTGCATGAATAAAAACTTCAATAAAAAACCAAGCTCAAAAGATATGTAATGGCGTAATCAATCAACAGTTTATTTACGAAATATGGATAGGATATTATTATGTATTAGTTTTTTTCTTTTATTTCTTTTCTATAGATGATTTCTCTAAATTTTGATGTGATTAGATATATTTCTAGGCCAAAACTATATAACGAGGCGTGTAGTATATAGTATAGACATACGCTTTTTAAAGATCAGGTAGTAAATTGGACTCAAGTTTTTGCACACGTTACACGATATACTCGTCATTTATAAACCCATTTCAAGAACTCTTGTGTTCAATTTAATTGCAGTCCCATGTAAGGCTCTCAAAAGTCTCAAAGGGTTAAAACTCATCAAACTAAATTGGAATTGAAATGAAAATGGTTGTAGCTTTATCGTTATGTTACTTAAAAGTTTACAAGAAATAAGTGGCGATGATTTCCAATAAAAATGTTTTTCTAAAAGAGAAGGAATTATTTTAGTGCGCATGCAATGTAGCGTCGAAAATTAAGATATTACGGACTGGTTTATTTAATATTAACAAGTAGCTTTCGTGATAATGTGCAGATTTCATTGCATTGGACATAGCTTCATTGTGTGTTCTTAATTTAGAACTCCAGAATGCATTTGGATGCATGAGTAATCAAACTATGAAGTCATTTCTTAAGACGCTTTCATTAGTTTTTGCTATACATATAATGGAATCTTACATGACTTTCATCAAGAAACGTGGTAATTATAAATAAATAAATCACCATAATATCTTCAAACGGCTCATTAATATTACAGTTACCACCGTCATCAGCACATGCTAGGTTAGAGACAGAAACCAAATAAAATCCAGACTGTAATATAAATCGTGTAATATTCAATCCTAATCTAGAAAATTCGTTAAGAGGATACCAAAATAGCTTCGTGCATTTTTCTACGTACGAAGTTTGCATTGTTTCTTTAGATTGAATGGCTAGAGCTCTAATTTTTAAGTATATGTTTTTTCAATATATGATCTAGGATCGCATAAACTCAGAAACGCGATTGAAAAAAGTTTTCTCGATAGAAAATCTTAGCGAAACAACCTCTCTCATTTTTTATTTTTTTCATTTGTCGGTCTATTATCGCGTATTAACTAATGAAATAACTTTAAAAACATAAGTAAATATTATATATAGAAACACGTAAATCAGAATTAAAATATATTTAGTAGATTTTGAGTAAATAGGAAAAGTATCCCTAATTCTTCATTTTCTGTGCCTACTGGCTGTGTTAATATGTACGTGTCGGCGATGATATACGATAATATTGATGTAGGCCCTAAATATCCGCGATAATTTATAATTTTGTAACATCACAAATATAAGTTATCGGCCTCGTCCGGACTACACGTACCTTGAATATTTATGCTTTATTTGGCTTTACTTAGTACGGAAAAGGACAAATATTATCGGCCTGTTGGCAAATATTATATTATCCTGTTTGGTTAAGTTAACCTTGTGTCGAAAATTATTTAGTTGTCCTTACCTGTCTAGACAGTAAGAGGTTATTTGAGAATTTAAAGTGAAACGTCTTATAACGCGTATGTGGTGTAAACGCTAAAATCAATATTGTAATATTATATTGCTGTTGAAGTAGTTTGTTCAGAAGCCATATATATCTCTCTTTAATACAAGTTAGTATATGAATGCGGCCTTTTACTTGTACAACTAAACATGATCCCCTTTTGCCGTCAGGCAGAAAAACAACCTGCCGCAAATCTCTGTTGTTGCAAACATTCATGTTCTCCCAAAGGCGTCTATGCTTAAGGTCTTAAATACTCGTGACGATACTACTAAATACATTCAAATGACATAAATAAGGTCGACTGTATAAATAAGATTAAAGAGAAGTAGGCTGATGATTTAATTACTTCTATATCAATCAATCTTAATGTGCCTACATCTACCAAGCATGTCCCGACGCCGGCACATCTTCACTAATGAAATTAAATAGCTCTAGAACACCATTTTTCTTTTTAGATATAATTATATAAGTTAACTATGTCAAACCTCACGAATAATTTATTATAAAGTTGCTCGAGGAAAAACAATTTCATTCGTATTTTACTTAATGAACGAGAGTTCTGTGAATTATTGCCACATTTATTCAAGTAAATCACTTAAGTTATTGGAAGAAATATTGTTATTTCTTCTCATAAAGTTTTAAATAGATTGCTTTTATTTCTATCTTTCAGTTAACGAGCAAATGTCTGTACCTACCTAGAGAATATAGGAATAAGCACTAAGAAAATCATTAAAATACCTAAAGTTAATTTAAAACTCATATGCCTAACATCCATCCAGGAAATTTTAGTTAATCGTTTTTATAATTCGGTAATTTGATTATGGTTTTCAAAATTGTACTTTATATTTGTTGTCAGAAAGTGACACAAATTCAAGATCCCGCCTTATTGTGAAATCAATTTTTAGGGTTCCGTACCCAAAGGGTAAAAACGGGACCCTATTACTGAGACTTCGCTGTCCGTCCGTCCGTCCGTCCGTCCGTCCGTCTGTCACCAGGCTGTATCTCAAGAACGGTGATAGCTAGAGAGTTGAAATTTTCACAGATGATGTATTTCTATTGCCGCTATAACAACAAGTACTAAAAATAAAATAAAATAAATATTTATGGGGGGCTCCCATACAACAAACATGATTTTTTTACCGTTTCTTGCTCGATACTAATAACGTTGCCTTATGTTGCATAGATAATGGTACGGAACCCTTCGTGCGCGAGTCCGACTCGCACTTGACCAATTTTATTATCTATATTTTCAAAGTGGAGTGGGATAGGTTCGAATTTATCGTGATAGTACCAAACAGTTACCAAATGTTAACTATGATTCATTCTGGGTGTTGCAATGAGTCATCTTGTTCAAACAGTTTTTATGGTAGGGGAGCCCACGATGCTAAATGGGGATTTACTCGAGCGTCAGACCTATTGCGTTGCAAAGCTTAGATGATAAGAAGAAAAAAATGTTATGTGTTATTATACCTTTTCATCGGTGGGGGAAGCTGCTATTGATTTTTAAATATGTAATTTTTAAATATGTACGAATTTTTATTATTTCGGCTTGTGGAAATCGTCAGATTATATATTTTTCGTTGTCCTTGAACTATTTCCTTCAAAATATAAAAATTTTTGCTACGTTCGAGATGAGGTTTTTTTTACAACTTTGCTGCCCTCCCCTTTCTTTATGTCACTCTCAAATTGTCAGATTAGTGGAAGATACGCTTTTTAGGATATAATTAACTCACCTTACCTTTATCTGACCCGCTCGAGAATTTCTGATGGTCAATTTTTTTTAGTCCTGTATCCTTCACGGGCGGCCTTATATATGGAGCTCGTGTTTGGTGGAGGTACTTAACCGGGTACAAGGTATCCCCGTGTATATTAATCTGTCGCGCTTTAGTAAATCCCGAAATCCCCTCTTGTGCTCCCCTACTATTAGTTGTTTGACAATTTTAAATGGTTTTGATCAATATATTGTTACAGTTATCTTTATATTTTATTGTTGCTGCTGCTGGTTAATTTGTAGACAATATATCTTGTATAATAATAAAATTAAACTTTTCACTTTTTGAGCTTTTGTAATTTTATGTATTACTGTAATTTTACTCAAATACAAATTAATTTCTTCTTTAGTCTCTAAGGTGATGAACAATATTAATAGATCAGTTTTATGTACAAGTTTCACGGCATCAATAGAAAGTATATTTTCCTTACTTTCAACCATTGCCACCACGATTGCAGCAGTTCGTGACGCGGCCCAATATTTACGGGTTATTAATTTCATATGTTATAATTGGGACACTCGTATAAATATGTAGTTACTTGATCTGTAATATGTTCGCTTACGGTTCTGTAGAGTGGTTACACTTTGAGATTTATTTGAGCTGACCAATCTAGGCAATTTAACACAGCTTCTATTAGCTTTCGTTTATGTCTGTGTTACGGAATCTTCAAACGTAATTTTTATTCCCTTTTATGTCTAATATTAATCTGGAATTTTGTACGCTTATCAAGTAACAATGATTATACAATAATTTAAAAAGTGATAATAGATTTATGGAATTTAGCAATTATAATTTTTTTCGTTTCTCTTAATGAATCATGTCTAAATTGTAAGTAAACCTATTTTCAGTTCAGAAATCATATCATATCTATATCCCATTCATTTAAAAGCTACACAGACACACAACACAGAGTAGTCAAACTTATAACATCCCTCTTTTTGCTTCAGGTTAAAAAAAACTATCACTGACCCACAATTGATACGACTGTAAAACACGCAATGTAATATATACGAGAGTATCAATTTTCGCAGCATATTACAAATATACGCATTAGGCACGCCAATTCTTTTTATTACCCTATTGTGAAGAAAGGAGGGTAACGGTTCTCTGCGTATCACTTTCCTTAGTAATTTGGAAAGGTTATTGAAATGTTTTAAAAACTTTTAACAATTTCAGTGCCGTTGATAAATTTTCAGTTTGTTAAACCCTGAAGGAAATTGTTGAGCTTTTATAAAATTTATGAAAATTTTTATGTGTCTAACGTCTATCTGTAGCACTTTGTATAAAATGCATATAAAATACATGTATTGAAAGACCCCTATTAACGTAACTGAACCAAATCGTCGTTTTGTCACTATCAACTTTCCTTTAATTGCTAATTGGAATAACAAAAACGTCATAAAAAATGCTCCAAACGTTCAGGAACTTCCGGAATGTGCCAAACACACATCTACTATTGATAACAACACAACATTATCCGAAAATGTTCTATGTAACATTGTTATGTTGGAGATCGTTCATCTGCCCACGGCTCTACAAGTTACGCCTATATTATGTATGTCAGCTCTAATGTTTTCGTCACAATTACGTCATACGGTCGATGTGTGATCGACGGATCCGTGGGCGTCATTTATAATGTGTTAATTTTACCATTTGGTCGCTAAATTGAACGGCAGATTTATAAATAGTGTTATTCCTATTCTCTCGTAACGGAAGACAGCTAGATTGACCTCATCGATTCTCTGTTTACGTTGTTAGGTTTCCGTTTAAAAAAGAAACGCTCATATTCATGTTGTATGGCTTCTGTGCCAGCCAGCAGCAGCCGCAATGAGTTCATGGAGCTCTACCAATTGTCTTTCCATTTGTCTGCTTGTCTTTCGGACTCTTCTCGCCAAAATACAAATATAAGAGTAACCTTAATGCATAATATGAAAATCTCATTATTTTTAAGAACTTTACAAACTTTATAATTTTATATTAGTTTGAAACGTAGTGCATGTAATAGTCTGTTAATCGGTAAACGATTTAAAAGTTTACTGATATTATAAACACTTCACACCGTTTGTTTCTCAACTACAAATGTCGAAGCAATACCATTATATTTAATGTATGGCTACAATTCAACGCATTAGTTACAGCCCATTAGTATGTTTACGTCAAAATGCACAATTATTTGTACGTAAACCTTTTCAAAGCTAACCAACCATCAACTGTGTACAATGGATGTTCCTCCATCTGTCACAGACACTCCCTGAACTGTGACAAAGTTAAAGCGTTCACTAGTCAAAATATCAACACTCCTTGTTATACTGAACGTAAAGATGATATTTCATTAACCTGTATTTTTGAGAAGATAGTAGTAATGTTTTCTCTTAAGAAGCAAAGAATTGTAGTTGCGCTGTGGTGCGTTGACTGGTTTCAATAGTAGCCAAGTTTGTGCATATTTTGATGCATGCTTTTTGTATGTGTTCTGTCTTTGGATAATAGCGAGACGGTATTATTGTCTTTGAATCTACCTTGCAAATAATGTACATATAACTTTGAAAGCCAGTAGTACAATAATATAACTTTCTCCCTTTCTCCAAAGTATTAAAAAGAACATTTAATTACCGACCACAATCTCTTGCCTTGTACATCAAACGGACCAATTTTGTATGCTCCGACCTACTAGCCTAGATGTAGAATAATGGAATTGTTAAAGAAGATTTTATAGCAATCCTATGACTCTAGTCAGACAACTCTAATACTCCATTGAAATTTTCACTTAGTATTGGCGCTGGGTAAGGTGCCTAACAGCAGCCTTGGTTTTGGCAAAAAGTTTCACTGTTGTGAGTGATATAATGAATTATTTGATGTAAACGATTCAATCGCTGTTCTTTTGCTTCTGTCCTCAACATAACTACAGCAACTATGTCCTCAGTTGGTCGACATTGGCCGTCGTTATGGTACAGGAAAGCTTGGGCCGGCAATATTGAATATTGAGCAAATGCTTATTTAAGTTGGGAGTCCGTTTTGTGTCTCTAATAGACATTTGCAAGTTTCGTTGTATTATAATGAATGTTTCATATGTCTGAAAGGTTACTTAAATATACATCAACCCGATTAATTCAGTGCTATATTGTTGATTTCAGATTGGTAATGTGTAGTAATCTCTACTTGTTTTCTTCCCGTAACAATGCTCTGCACGGTACTCCCCTCGAGAGCCATAAGGTACTTTATTTACATATACCTATTCAATCGGATGCTATACCTACTGGATAGCTTCCTATTAAATAGGTATCTGTACCAGATACGATTACGACAAATCTTTCAAAGCTTTTGTCCCTAGTGCCTGCCAAGAATGCCATTATCGCGTTCCCTTGTATTTAAATCCATTATTTACATTATGTATGAAAACGCAGAATTTTGGATGTGATACAATAGACAAATTTTCAGTTAAATAAGATTTTTAAAATGTACTATTTCTAATTTTAACTATAGTTACGTTAACTGTCAAAGAACTGCGAAATCTCAAAACGTATGGGTGAATAAAATACGTACATAAATATAATATTTACCTGACATTGCTGTGCAATACTATGGATCTAAGAATCATCATTATCGACATCTTTCCATAAACATTGTAATGTACAATAGTCATAATAATATAACGATAAAATGGAAGATAGCAATACCGCATATTATTAATTCTGTACCTCTAATGAGATGCAATTGCAATTGACTACAGTCTTTCTCCACAAAAATTGATAGTAGTCTTCTGTTCGAATTCTACCATTCAACATTATGGTATTAATTAAGATAGGTGGTAACACATTAAATAAACTAAATTATAGTGGAAAAAATGATAACCATGAGCGGGACTTGAACCCACGACCTCGGAATACCGTTCCGTTGCTCTCCCATCTGAGCTATCATGGTTCCCGCATATGTTTACCAAATCTTCCACTACAACCTTCTCAATGTGAGTTAAACATCGTGCGATGTTTTGTGTACAACGCCATCTATTGAGCGGTTTGCACCATCTCGATCAATCGATCACTTAGTGTTCTTTACAGAACACAATTGGACCGAAAATAATGACTACATGTATTTATACATTAATTTATAAATTTTTGCAATTGACTTGCTATGCTTATTAGGTTATCATTTTTTCCACTATAATTTAGTTTATTTAGTAAAAGCATAGCAAGTCAATTGCAAAAATTCATAAATTAATGGTAACACATTAGTAAAATGTAAAACAATTGAATGAATTAACATGAATTTTCATTGTTTTAAATATTCATTAAAGTGTTTTTTGTTTACAAACAATATTTTTACGCTAAATCTTGTTTTCTACAACGAGGTTAATAGCACAACTCGTAATATAATTATATTAACTGTAAATACTTATTGTCTTTTTTATTGTTCGTTTCTATAGTTCTATTTGTTCCTAAAAAACCGGGTTTATACACATATAACCTTGATACCTATATAATTGTTCTCCTTAATTCATGACCAGATGTATGAGTGTGGATGAAGCCAAGGAAGTGTGCTTCGATCGTGGCAGATGGCGCTCTATAGTCTCTGCCTACCCCCATGGGAAAAAGGCGTGATGTTATGATGATGATGACTTAATTCATAAAATTCATATAGGAGGCATGGAAAAAGAAAAACCCTTCATTTTCATAATTTTAGTGGTTGTCTACTTACTTGGTTTCTTTCATACTTGTTTACTGACAAGGACAGGAAAATTTTGATACGGCCTTCCTCCACAGTGCGATAGTATAGAATTTGGTCTATGATATAAGGTTTCGTTTCGAATTTTCTCAAATCACAATTTTTTAAGATTTGCTTAGATTTTTCCTTAGCCCCTATTTATAGTTCCTCTGCATGAAAATGTAATGGTGGCATGTATATATTTTTGAATGTGACACATTATTAAAAGCTATATTGTTTTACGTGTAATGTAAGTTATATGATAAATATTTTCATAATAATTAATGAAATCTTGAACGCTTGAAGGTAGCGCAAAGTATATGTCTATTATAAAGCCTCGAATTCTCGGGATTCTATTATAATCCTACGTCATTGTAGGCTCTTTGTAATAGAATACCGTTGACATATTTCGTAAACTATGGATAGATATAAGTTATTAGCTAGTAGCACAAACTAAGCAGACTAGGTATAATTAAAATGCGAAACTTCGATCTTGTTTTACAATGATATTATGATGAATTTGGTTATCATGTGCTGGTCCCATGGTAGCTCAGTTGGATGAGCAAAGGAATGGTATTTCGAGGTCGTGGGTTCAAGTCCCGCTCGTAGTGATAATTTTTTTTACTATATTTGATTTACTATGGTGAATTGTTAAAAGTTCCTAGAATATAGTTCACCCGTTACCATAATAACCAAATTGGTAAAGGATTTTATTTACTTTGAACGTTTGAACTGCGAACATTGCGTTAAAGAAAACTAAATAAAATGTAGAAAGCGTGTTGGCACAGGGTTTATTTTCGAGTTTTCCGTCTCTCACTGAAGATGCTATCTGTGTGCAATATCCCTTAGCTGACTGACTGGGCTTTATTGGTAGATTTACCTATCTATTATTTATAACACCTTGACCCTACCTCAGATATTATTTTATATCCCACGGGAACTGCCTTTGCCGCAGGCTTTCAGACAGCTTACAAAAATAAAATACTCCAATAAAACATGGTACCGGTTCTTTCAGCTTTTATTTTTGTTTTAAATACATGCGACTTTTTAAATAACTGCACAATTACAAAACTGATTTGAAATATTGCTGAGAGTTTGGTCGCTAAACATAAAGTACCTAGGCGAACGAGCGTAATTTGGTACCTATCGAAAATTGGAAAATATTTGAAAATGAAGCCTAGCGAGATCTATTAATTGCCCTCTAAACCCTTTGTACCGATATTTACTTAATTTCAAGAAATTCGTTTTAGCCGTTTCTGAAATTAGAACTGTGCATATACAAGAATTGCTCGTTAAAATATGAAGTTTTTAAAAACATTGATAACCATTCAATAAGGTTGGTTAATTTCAACACCAAAAAAGATAACAATAAGTCAATAACTACATTGTTGGAAAAACATCATATAAAGAAATAAACGTATGCAGGCCATGTTGGAATTTTCCTCTAGCAATATCCTTTATTTGCTGATCTTTGCAATAGCTCTAAAAGCTATTGCAGCTAGCTGGCTATTATTACCTAATTGAAATAAACAGTGTAATAAAATGTAAGGTTATAGCATTTTTATATGTCTGTTAACAAATAGAAAATACATTCGCTGTGTGAAATGGCAACATTATCTTGCGCACTATAATGCAGTGGCAGTTACGACTTCCCTATATTTACACAACTTGCAATAATATCGATCAATGACACGCATGTTTAAAATTCGTTTTATTTGTAGCATTTACTATATTAAATGAATTGTGAAAAAATTATTCGCAACATGAATAATTTTTAACCAAACATCAAAAAATATGTCTCTAAATTACGAGTAATTAAACAAAAACAAGTTTGTCACTTATTATTTTACTACCAATTAATAAAAGACGCTTTTGGTTTGTTTTTGTAGATAATCAGTGTGTGAATGTGTTTCGTACTTTGCCTGGCTTTTTAAAATATGATGATCTAGAGTTAGCGTTCATAAATAAAATGGAATATTTTGTGCCCCGAATTTGAACTACAAATCGAAATATGGTTTACAGTTCATTAAGTATATTTGCCCAACAAATTCGAGTACGTCTTATAAATAACTGTAGATTGCCAATACCCGATTCCAAATAAAATATTTTTAGGGTATAATAATATGATGACCTGAAAAACACAAATATCACCACTATGTTTATTTTCTCCAATGAGTGCTGTAAGATTTAGCTAAGCAGTTAGTCTACTAGATACAGACAATCTGAAATTAACATTTTGCCTGATCAGCGTGATATTGTTACTAGACTAAATGCCCCTACGTTGTTATGAAAATCCATGCCCAATATTGGAACTGACGGGCTTCATGGCGTGGTGGTACATGTACTGGACTGCCGTTCACAAGGTTGCGGGTTCGACTCCCGCTTGGGACAATCATTTGTGTGATATTCGTAAATGTCATACAAATGTTTGTACTACGTCTGGGTGTTTTCTATATATTATAAGTATGTATTTACAAAAGAAAAGTAGTTTATGTATTATATCCGTATTCTGGTAACCATAACACAAGCATATAAGCTTAGCTTGGGACCACAGACGTTGTGTGAAATGTCCATGAATATTTATTTATTCTATAGCTAAGAACTAGACAACCAGAGAGATTCGAATAGTAAAATTACACTAGAAAAGTCTGTAAAATATTATTATTACATTCAACAAACACGTTGCGTATGGATAGGTTATAAATTGTATGTAGTTATACTGATATTCACGAAGCTAACACCCTGTTTGAAATATGACTGAGTCATAACTCAAGAGAGAATAGGTCTAACCGTTTGGAAATTATGATGCCACAAATACACACATACAACACCACGTTAAGCTTTAAACAACAGGATTCAGAGAGCTATGTAATATTTTAATGAACTTCATTTACTACCAGTTGGCAACATTATGGCATGAATTGCACCAAATGAACCTGGGTTCTTAACCGTAATTATTTAAAAAATATAGAGCCCTGCGGCCGTATTATGAGCTCTTAGTCCCAGGTCGTTTACGCCGTGAATGGAACTGCCCGGCAAATTCGTAATATGAACATAACTCCCAGCCATCCAGTTCGCTAAACAGTCATAGATTAATATGTTTATAGAGAAGGTACAACTAAAAGTTTAAGTACTAACTAAAATTTTTCAACTAAATGTTTTATGTTTACCATAATACATAATTTAGTCAGGCAGTGTACGGCCTGCCTGGAACTTGCATGATTTTTAAAAAGCTCATAATACGCCCCCTGGTCATTCATATCTATTATTACAAATAATTTGCAAAAACATATTCACACTTTTTCCTTATCACTTATCACTCTTAAAAAACTTAAAAAATTACAAAGTTTCCAAGCAGGGTACTTTAAATATAAACGGTGCGAAAGATGAGGATAAAAATTTGTTCAGAACTTCACACCTTCCAATACGTTCGTAACATAGTAATTGTTCGAGCATTTATCTCCTAAATGCTCGAAGTTATTTGTACAGTAGCACGTTTCTGCTGAATACCGCAATAAGCTCAGTTGGAAGAGCTTCGGAACGGTATTCCGAGGTCGTGGGTTCAAGTCCCGCTTGCGGCATTTCACTTTTTCCACCATAATTTGATTTATTAAGTAAAAGCTTAGCATGTCAAATGCAAAATTAATAAATTACTTTAGAAAGAAAACTAGTTTGAAAAGTGCGGGCAGTTACTTTTATTTGCAACGCGCTACTTTAACTTTAAGCGAAGACGGTCCCTCGAGATACTAAATTATGTTCGGGTCACGGTCGACGCTTGTAAATAAATGAAAGAAATGTTTCCTGTAGGTACAATTCATATGAAAAATATTCGTTCTCTGAATAAATATTGTTATTTTGTTTTCTTATTGTGTACGAAAATTTTATCTAAATTAAATGACCTAATAAGATAAAATGAAATCGGAACGACCTTTTAAAAATAACTAAATCTATATCTAATATATAAAATTCACGTGTCACAGTATTAGTTACCGTACTCCTCCGAAACGGCTTGACCGATCTTTATGAAATTTTACATGCATATTCAGTAGGTCTGAGAATCAGCCAACATCTATTTTTCAAACCTTTTTTTTTAGTATGGCAAAACAACGTTTGCCGGGTCAGCTAGTTATATATAATATTATTAAAACATGACACTAGATCGCATACTCTATAAGGAAATCCCAATGAGTCATAGAATGGTAACATTGACTCACGTGTCGTCTACGAAGATTGATACGTCGTCAACTAAAGGTGATTACGCACTGGTTGCAAAACAGCTACCTGTACAAACGCTCAACTGTAACCATTCCATCCTACTAATACTTCAAGTATAATATTATGTATATCAAAATCGGTGTGGTGACAAATTAAGAATAAAGATTTTACCTCTATGGTCCCTCCCTAAGGTGCTGTAAGAACCACCTCAGGTATAATATAAGCAAAAAACATCCTCTTTATGTGATGGAAACTATTGATTAGTGTGGCATAGTTAACTAAATAATTATTATTACTGTAATTGGTATAATGCGTATTTCTTTTTTTTTTCATATTAATAAATTGAATACATTAATATATTAATACATTAATAATTTAGTTAATTTAGTTTATTAAATTGACAAATAAAATCTTGCTGATTGAATTTCAAAAAAGACTGCAATTTTATTGTAGCATTTGATATGATTTATATATGTAGTACGAAGAGAAGAAAACAATCCTATGCGTTCTAATTATTGTATTCTCATAACACAAGCATATAAGCTTAGCTTGGGACTAGAAGACGTTGTGTGTAATCTCCATAAATATTTATTTATAATATTAGGTCGTTTTCACGTATATTTTTTTATATGAAGAATGCATTATATTGAACGATATCGTTATGAAATCTTTGCTTCACGACTGTTGTGTCGTTGCTATGCTTACTGTGCGTGTAATCTCTCCTTAATGGTCACTTGCTTACGTCACACATTGATAACTTTAAAATTCTAAATAGTTTTTTAATCACATATTATTGTTCTACACGTATTACTGTTTTAAAGTGTCTGAATAAACTTTCATTGCATCTCAAAGTATATGAGAACTACGTTTAGTAACGGAAATGTTTTTTCTGTAGAAGTGAAGCCTTTGTTTTTTTAGCCTATCCAGTTTTAACGCGACGATGTATACTCGTAAGTAAAATATAAATAGGTATATCATATCTATGTATATATAAGGTGTAAATAAATCAACTTGTCAAATTTTGTGAGGATAGTTGGTATCGAAAAATAAACACGCTAAAAATAAAATAAAAATTTTTTGAGCAATTTCATTTTTTCACGAAATAAAAGGATTTCATCAAATATTTTTATGCGTATCTTACCTACAAAATAATGTAAGTACTATGCCGTTCAGTCTCACTCGTCGGCAGTCGCTTGCGCCGACCGACCCCGCACAGCGAGTGTATTGTGGTACAGTGCGCATAACATTTACGCGTAATGTAAATCATTACAAATCTTCAAAACGGTAACGTTTTTCTTAACTTTTTTACCGCGATTATTCATCATATATTATTCAAAACAACTCCTAAAAATATGACAAGTTAATTTTTTGACACCTTGTATAAGCATATACATATATCAGAATCTGTATCTATACATCTTCTTCTTCTAATATATAAAATTCACGTGTCACAGTGTTAGTTACCGTACTCCTCCGAAACGGCTTGACCGATTTTTATGAAATTTTACATGCGTATTCAGTAGGTCTGAGAATCGGCCAACATCTATTTTTCAAACCTTTTTTTTAGTATGGCAAAACAACGTTTGCCGGGTCAGCTAGTATAATATAAATATAAAAATATCGGTCTGTATTTTGAAGATATTGAAAAATCACTTGTATCTTATATAATTAGTAATACCTTAATTTAAAGGCTTTCATTTACTAAAATGTAGTTAAAATTAAAAATTATACCCTAAAATTTATCTCGGGAATAATATCTATTTCCTTAGGAAAAACCTGCTTTAAGTTTCTTATTGTACAGTCAACCAAAATTTCGCCCGAATGAAGTCGGGGACACCACCAGGTTATTATAATTTTTTTAGTCATAATAAATCTAATCTTACAACTTGAAGTTGTGACAGTAATCGACCTTCATGGTTATGACTTTTCGCAAGACATGTGTGTCATTCGGTATTGTTCGCGTTGGTAATGCGTTCTTATTTAATAGATTAGCTAGGCCATGACCACCTGCAGCTAAGTTTCGTAGGTGTTGGTTCAAAACAGAGCATTCTATACTTAATATTATAAAGCTGAAGAGTTTGTTTGTTTGAACGCGCCAATCTCAGGAATTTACTTTGGTTCTGGTTGTGTTGGATATTACATTTATCAAGGAAGGCTGCAGGCTATACAACATCACGCTACAACACTAATAGGAGTCCTTGCATACGAACTCGCGGAAAACAGTTAGTCTTTTTATAAATCAAAGCATTGTCATCGCTCCTTAATATTTGTGCAAAGTTTCAGATCAATCCTACTATTGCAAGTGGGTGAAAATCACTTTCAAAGATTCCGTTAACTATATAGATTAATAAATGTATGATAGATACGCACCGAGCTAATAAAAGCGTATTAATAATGAAGGCTTCTTGTTCATGATTTGTTTCATATAAAAATCCTATTAATCTATAGTCCTGTGTTATACAAAGCACAATAGAATAACCAATGTTGTTCTTTAGTCAACATTGCGGCTAATATAGAGTATACGTTTGACCTCAACACGAATAATGGAGTGAATATTTACATGGTACAATACAAATACACGATGTGTTTTGTAAGGCCAGTATTACTGTTTTCCTTAGGCTATCTTCATACTTAGCGATTTATTTGTTTGCAGTGTATCGATTTTAATTCTATTTTCCAAACAAATAAAAAAATAATTAAATAGAACATTTTTTTTTATTTGTTTTGTAAATAGAATTAAGTACTATATTTTTTTTTACAAATAGTATTATAGGACATATTATACAACATCCTCTCATCAAACTAAACCTTAAAGTTTGTAACTGTGCTGTTAGTGCCACATAACAGTGGTCAGGCTGGAGAGAGAGGGAAAAGAGAATACCATAATTCTAATTGTGCCTTATTTCAGGTACAAAGTATTTGTTTCACATGTATTGACAGCTATAGGGCCACTTATCGTTTAGGTCGTTGACATCAATAATGCTTCATATATGTACGACAACATTTCACAGTTTAAGGTTGGTAAGGAATACTCGTTCACCTTGAACTTTGAATGCAGACGAGTTCTAGTTGAAGGCCGCTGGACTGCTTTGAGGCTCATTATGACGTCATACTTAGCTTTAGTTTGTTTATTACAATTTTAATAGTGTTTTAAATATGTACCAGTAATTATTTTAACTATTGGAATGAGTTACTAATGGCTAGAAATGGAACGATGCATGCGGAGGGACACTAGCAGCCAAGAAAACGTCCATAAAGAAATTGTGTTAGATTTTAGGTGTTTTTTTTTAGGCTTATGTCAACACGTCTGGTTAGTGGCATTATACAGAAATGAAATTAATATCATTTAATTATGTAGACACGATTTTTAACAATGTTATCCTTTTGATAAGTCCAATTTTTTCCCTTCCACACGTATAACGTGACCTGGGAAGGTAGCTAAGGATTATAAATTTCTTTAATAAACAAAGATAATGAGGTGATGACTTGAGTATTTAAAACCATACACATGTATAAAATTACTAGCTGACCCGGCAAACGTTGTTTTGCCATACTAAAAAAAAAAGGTTTGAAAAATAGATGTTGGCCGATTCTCAGACCTACTGAATACGCATGTAAAATTTCATAAAAATCGGTCAAGCCGTTTCGGAGGAGTACGGTAACTAACACTGTGACACGTGAATTTTATATATAAGATAAATACATTTTTGTGTTAAAGGGTTATTTTTACAGTTAGAAAATATTTATGAATCCTTGTATCTGTCATAACTACTGTATTTATTTATATACCTAGTTATTTAATAACTCAATGTAAAGTAATATCTTTCACAATACCAGTAAGCAGATATTCGTTGGTAAAATAAAGGTAAAAAGTAAAATGTTTCAAACAGATATTGATTACTGATTAGATGGCCCTGAGCTAGTAACTTGAATGTAGAGCGTATTGTAGACTATTATGCTTATTGAGCAAAACTATTTACTGTATTCGTGGTAGAATGTAGTATACACTGTCTCATTGATTTATACATATACAAAGATAATGCAATAGGTATTGTAAAGCTTCTTCTTTACATTAATTTATAATAATAATTTAAAACACATTTAAATAACTTGTTATATTTTTTATAATACAGAAAAACTATTTTACAATCATTTTTCAACATCCTCTCATCATGTCCTTCTCTCATCTCCCTAAATTCATTTCTTTTTATTTTCAAATTTTAAATTTTTTATTCCTTTTTTTAAAAATAAAACTTAAGTGGCCTGTATCATTGTATAGGTTATATTCAATGATCACAACCTTTACATTCTCCCCCCCATAGAGGATAAAAAAAAAAAAATTTTTTTTTCCAAAAAAAAAATTTTTTTTTTAAGTTACAAAATACTGGACACCCTACCTAAGGTTGGAAAGCATGATAACAAACTAGAATGAACCAGATTAGATCCAGCTAGGACCTAGCTTTTCGAAGCAATACATTTCGAAAAACTTGAAAAGCAAAAAACCAACCAAAAATTGCCTTTCTAATCTTAGTTATCCGAACCACACTAACTACGATGCCCTTATATCATATCACTCTTTTCATAAAATATTAAACTACTTCATCTTTAAAATTGATTTATCCAATAATAAACAAGAGTGATAAGGCATCCTTAAAACTATCACACCAAGACACAAAGCATATATCATCAACAATCAATCAGAAAAATGTTCATCACCAAACAATTAATGCTCTTATAAAAACTATCGAGCTTCAATTATGAGGTCAGCATCATAGATCCGAAAGATATGCTAATTTAACAGCTTTCCAGCTTAATGAGAAAATTTACATAAGAAACCATTATAATTGATAGAATCCAGAGATTATCAAATTAAAATTTAAAGTATGCTCAGATAATACTCAACCGTCTTTTCAATTATTTAGGTATAATTTCTACTAAGTAATCCTGAATGCTCGGAAATGACCAATTTATTCCACATTTAGAATTCCTTCTCGTGAGATAAATTTACCAACCATTCTTCTACCACAAGTAACGTTTTAAATAATCAATCATTCTATTATCTAAGTAATTATAAACTATTCGCTAATCATTATTATCTAACTATTACCCAATAAATAAAATAAAAATATTATCAGCAACCTCTCACTATAATACAACTTCTTTCAATTTTCAACCTTTCACATTTCTCTCCCAATGAACAAATACTTTACTCTAGCACCTACTTTCCTAAATCCTATCTTCTAAGTTCTATCTCTAAAATGCGTGATATCCCAAAACAGGATTCCATGACAAATAGCCTATGGCCTTACCATGTTGCATTCAAAGATATTACCCGTTGATACGACTCATCCAACTAACTCTACCAAGCCACTACCTTCGACATTATAACTCAATACAACCCATTATTATACCTATTAATCGCTCTACCTTAATACTATAATCATAATCTAGTACGAAATACTCCCTATCCAATTACTATGTTAATATATTTATCTCACATTTTTAACTAAACATTCAAAATATAAATATGAAAAAATAATTAAATTTTTGATGTGGTTCCTTTTCACTGCATCTTTCTTATGTACAAATATGCTGACGTCATTATGAAGTCTCGCCGATCCCGAACAATATGAAACACACCAAAATAAAACAATATTAGTAAATTATAATTATCACTATATATATAACCTTAATCTAATTGAATCACTAAACCAATTTACATCATTATGCAAATAATTATTGCGAACACAAAAAAAAAATAACCCATAAATCTTTAAACAGACATCGTTATAGGAACAATTCTTGGTAATTTACTTCTTGAAACTCTTCCCTTAGTCTATCAAATACCTCCTGCACGCTTTTGCACGTGTCTTTAATGCCCCGGAAGAAAAGTAAGGCGTTACCCCTTAAAAATGAGGGCAATAGTGATAATTTTTCTTCTTCAGACGAGCATCTATTGAAAGTTATTAAAGCGTAAAACATTTCTTCAAATTCATCTAGGCACTCCTGTGCGCAACCACCGAAAGTTATCGTGGCTAGTTCCATCTTAGTTATAAATAATTTATAAAAATTTAATAAAAAGATACGGCTACTTCTCTGATAATAAATATTTATCCTGTGTCGACCCTTTGCTCGTCAACACATCCCTGGGCGTAGGAGCTGGTTTACAAATCGGGCCGATATACCCGGCGCGCCTCCACCATTTGTAAAGCTTCTTCTTTACATTAATTTATAATAATAATTTAAAACACATTTAAATAACTTGTTATATTTTTTATAATACAGAAAAACTATTTTACAATCATTTTTCAACATCCTCTCATCATGTCCTTCTCTCATCTCCCTAAATTCATTTCTTTTTATTTTCAAATTTTAAATTTTTTATTCCTTTTTTTAAAAATAAAACTTAAGTGGCCTGTATCATTGTATAGGTTATATTCAATGATCACAACCTTTACAGTATCTATCAAGACATAGAATATAGATAGCGTTCAATATTAACACGCTTTTATATGTTCGGTGTGTATCTATCAATGTATTAATCTATGTAACGGAATCTTTGAACACCTATCAAGGACCAATGACAATGCAATTATTTAAAAATATATTCAGGATTTTCAAGCGTGTTTTTTAGTTTTTGAACTAAGGAAATTATTTTTAAAATTCTTTTCTAGCGTCAGGGATATTCAATATTTTATCTCTTAGTCTTTGCTGTCAAAGTCAAACTATTCAAAACATTTGTCCTTACTCTTTCAAATTCTCAACAATTTGACAGCAGATAGAAATGTCTTACTGTTAAAAGAGGATCACAATCTATCCGCAATCGTAAATTGGTTATTGGAAATGGCCGTTAAATAATTATGGTCTTATTCATAATGACTTATCGGAGATTTAAAAGTTCGCTAAAATCAGTTCGCGAAAATTGTCAAAACTTGTTATTCATAACAGTCTTTTTACGCTAAAACGTTTATTAAGCCATTGTATAGCTTCTATCGCGGGCCTTGAGCGTGGAGACCGAATCCACAAAATTCGAAATTTAAATTCCGTAGGTAACGGAAATAGCGTAAAAAAACTTACACATCGGTGCTACGCTACGCTAGTAACGCCGTTTCGCTGTTCGCGCTGGTGACTCATATCAGTTTTGGCGTTAGTTTTTATTTTATTGACATTTGATTGACAATCGCTATTTTATCATAATTACCATAAACAATGGACAGATGTAAGCATCAGTAAATAAGGATTATTAATCTTATTTTAGTTTAGAGTATTTAGATTCTTGCATAAATAAAATAAATAAATAATTATAATTGCTCAAGTTGATAAAAAATACAATAGCTTTACCGCGGCAGTCCCCGAGTGACACACGTCTTTTTTATCTCTCCGATAAAATCGCCGTTTAATCCTCCGATAAGTCATTATGAATAAGACCATTAAAATCTAGGAGATCAACTAGACTATCTTAAAATTAAAATCATATTCGCATTGATTTTAACTTTACCGTCTACATAGTACGGGATCCGTAGTACATTTTTTTCACTTCACTTGATTATCAAGCTGATTTTCCGTCAGTAGCTTTATTATGACGAGACGCCCAATAATGTTCTATTCCAAAATCTCGATTGTGGTAGCTAACAGAGATAACAAGGATAAAATATCGTACTATTACTGTAAGAAAGCATTAAGTGATTTTTTTGAAATTTTTGTACTACGGATTCCGTACTAACATGTTAAGTGTCATATATATTTTTATTACTAGCTGTTGCCCTCGACTCCGTCCACGTAGAATTTAGGAAATTTTCCCCATTTTTGCAACATTTTTAACTACTGCTTGAGTGAGAGTATTACAAACGTAAGAGTAAACAAATATAATCAGAATGAACGAACTGCTAAGCTATCAGGAGTTGCACGTGTTACTGTGAGTCAACCATAAAATATAGATATGTGCTGTTTCGGGATATTTTTTAGACAATTTTATGTAGAATATTTCCGTCATACATGATTTATATGTAACTTTAACCATTAAGGCTGCACACGCGACGGAAGCTTAAAAAATGGAGCACCTTTTCCCGTTTTCCCAACATTTCCCTTCACTACTCTGCTCCTATTGATTGTAGCGTGATGAAAAGTATACTATAACCTGCCCAGGAGTATGAAGAATAATTGCACCAAGTTTCGTTAAAATCCGTCGAGTAGTTTTTGTTTCTATAAGAAACATACAGACGGACAGACAGACAGACAAAAATTTTACTGATTGCATTTTTGGCATCAGTATCTATCACTAATCACCCCGTGATAGTTATTTTGAAAATATATTTCATGTACAGAATTGACCTCTCTACAGATTTATTATAAGTATAGTTTATAAATTTTTATTTCTGTATGAAATCATAACAAACAAAAGAGGTTTACGGTTATTATATCAGGAGTTATGCTTATGTCATGTAGGCTCTATATTCTGAACTTCTCTGTTCTGATATTCTGAGACTCTACATAAACTTTGTGTACGAAATTTATAAAATTGTCTCAATTGTATACCAGTGAGTTAGTGATTCATAATTTGAAAAATAATTATGGATTTTAGCAACAGTGTTAACACATTGTTTTCCTTTCGTCGGTTTTCGTTATAGATTATAATTGAATTTGTCACTCGATGTTCAAGGACACGGCATCGATAACCAATGGGTTGTGACGGTGTTGCCAAACAGAAAAATATTAGCACTGACCAATTAGTGTTGCAATCGAAAAAATGTTGTGTTAATAAAAATTTTTCGGTGGTGATTAAGAAAATTATTACAAAGTCTTATTAAAATTAATAAACCGTAATACAAATCGTTTATTTCAATGTTTTCTTGGCGTAATAGATAAAGCTTTGGTTTTATAACGTAATCTTGGAATCTACTGCGGATTGGACAAAAATTGCTTTGTTTATTTAAAATTACGTGCAGGTCTGAGATGCCACCATTATACTGTGGACACCATGCCATCTCGCACAAAAAAGTTTTGTAACTCTTTTCTTTGCAGCACCTCGAAGAGATGGAACTCGCTCCCTGCATACGTTTTTCCTTGCTCCTACAATACGGGGTCTTTCAAGCGACGCGTGAAGAGCATCTTGTGGGCCGGCAAGGTGGGGGCGGCTAGTGCTCTGACAACGTACTAGCCGTCCTCACGTCTGGATTACACTTTCGCTTAACATCAGGTGGAGTCATTTGCCTACCCAAGCTATAAAAAAAACTCGCTTATCACCGAAATCAATTATTTCAAATGAAAAAATTTACATAATCCTCCTGCCTTTATCCCATTTTTTGGGGTCGGCGCAACATGTCTTTTTCTTCCACAGTCTTCTATTAGCCGTCATGTCTGTATCAACTCTTCTTTCTTTCATGTCCTCTTTCACACAGTCCATCCATCTTTTCTTAGGTCTTCCTCTAGACTTTTTTCCTTCCACATTTATACTCAGAACTCTCCTAACGACATTACTTTCCTCTCGTCTCATAACATGCCCATACCCAGTGGCGTGCGCTCTATACAAGCTGATAAGCACTGCTTTACTTGCCATTCACAGATATTTTAATAAAACGTTCGTATGTTTTAGATGACTTTATTCATTTATTTACTATTAATTAAACAAAATATTATAACTTAAAAACGCCTACCTAATAATTCATAAATAGCACCAATATGTGCTTGCAAATTGTTTTTTGCCAGGCGTTTGGCTAAGGAATAATATTGGTCGGACGAACGCGTAGGACAAGCTCCACGCCGCCCGCCTGCCATGAGTTCATATGTGTGTAGAAATTTTGGTGTCCGTGCACAGTTCACAAACGCACACAGGCTTACATATCCAAGACAATTTACACTGAAAATCCTGCGGCCTGCTTTGGCCGATCGGATGTTATCGCGAGTATTCGGCAATGTTCGTTCGTTACTTATAATCCGAATAAATATAATAGTCGGAAGTCTAATAAATCACGCATGCATTTTTGTTTAGTAAGGTTTTATTTATTTAAATAGCAGAAATATTTTGGTTCGACGGAGGCCATTTTATTTTTTCATGTGATTCATTGAACTGTTTAATATTGAGTTTCTATAATTTAATAATTGTATGGATTTCCGTTTGTTGATTATAAAATGTTATTTGATTGTGAAATGTGTGTTGATAGTGTGTGTTTGTTAAAAATTAAAAATAACAAGTTCTCACTATTGTCGTTCGGTGAAAAAATTCTAATTGTGGCTATAGGTAGATGTATACCCGAGTTACAACTTAATCAACAAAGGGGTAACGTAACTAGAAAATTTCATGTTAAAAGTTATGAAACGTATAACTGGCTATGTGGTTGTGAACACACGAATAAATTATTTTGTTTCCCTTGCTTATTGTTTAGTAATTCTAGTACAGTGTGGACTGATTCGGGATATTCAGATTTAAATAATTTCCATTCCGCGACAAAGAAGCATGACCATACAGAAAAACATCTGGAGGCCTGCTTAAAATTAAATACTTTTGGTAAATCTCGTATCGAAACGAGTATCAACAGTCAGTTACGATTAGATATACCGACATCTATGGACAAATTGCGTTATTTTTTGCGTCTATAAGTTGTGTAATAGATAGCTGATGAATTACTTCACAATCCATAATCACTAGATGGCAGTTTTTATCTTCGGTCCACTTTACGCTTTGTGTTTAGTAAACAAGTGGTTTTGAAGTTCCAGCGGATTGTCGTAAGTAGTTTAGTTTTATTTATGAGTTCATAGATTATTAATATTATTATACATCAAGATAAACTAGATGATTTGTGCTTTATAATTAAGTATACATATAGCATACATATCACAGTTTTAAGAGTAAAATCGAGTTATATTTTGAATTGTTATGTTTTCTCCTCTGTCCTCTTCTGTTCTCATTTTTAATACTTTAAAATAAATTTTCAGATCTTAAAAAATAGATAGATTTCATCTGTAGTCTTCTAGTAATTTTTCGTAGTATTTGTCTTCACTCTAGGTATTATAGATAAGAAGCTATAAAGGTTTTTTGTTACAACATGCGAGCGCGGTACCGATCGAATCAGCGCCACACGTAGCTGGACGGACAACGGTATAATAGGTATTTAGGTCGGGACGTGTGAATGGTTATCTTAACTAAAAAATGAAAACAGCTATTGCTGTATCTTAAATGTTTCGCTATTTTTTGCACACATTTATATTAATTAAAATCGTTAGTCTATAATAAACAGTTTTTATATAAAAAAAGTTCTGTTAACATTGCCGAATTGTGTTATTGACGCTATCAATTTTCATTTTTTAGTTAAGTTATGTTTAGGTCTGCACATAGAATAGGCACCAATGTAACTCGAAAATTTCATGTTAAAAGTTATGAAACGTATGTACATACGTACATGTACGTATGTATGTACGTACGTAGTTATTGTTTAGTAATTCTAGTACAGTGTGGACTGATTCGGGATATTCAGATTTAAATTTGTTCTGTTGGCATGGTTTCCGACTTAGAGATCCGTCGCGTGGCTATGCTAAAAATCTATAAGAGTACTACCTACAGTATAAGAGCCTACCCTGAGTCAAATTCATGTGCACGCCACTGCCCATACCAGGACATCCGCTCGTTCTTCAATTTTTCAGTCACTGGCATCACTTTCAGACTTCCTCTAATATATTCATTCCTTATTTTATCCATTCGCGTGACGCCAAACAAACAATGAAAACAAACAACAATCTACATGCTTTAAAATACTATTGTGATGCCATTACCACATTGAATTATGCCACAATTATGTCGCTCAGAAATATGCTCATATATCAGAATCTCAGAAATATGATGCTTTCTATATAATAGATTCTATGAACTAAAGATTCAGTCATTTGGTGGAATAAGTAAAGGGTCACGTGGAAAGTTTTCCGGAAGTTTTGAAAACTGGTAATTTTATAGATTTTGATGTGCTCTTTCCAAATTTCAACTTTGCCACCGCCATAAGAAACATCTGGACCCAGCTGCTTAGCCCAATAGAATAGGGTCCAGATGTTTCTTAGAAGGGAAAGAAGGGGCTTGACACAGAAGGGACGAGCCTCGTGGTCTAGTGGTTCATGTAACGGACTGCCGATCAAGAGCTCGCGGGTTCGATTCCCGCTCGGGACAATCATTTGTGTGATTTTTCTAATTGTCATACAAATGTTTGTACTGCGTCTGGGTGTTTCTATGTATTATAAGTATGTATTTACAAAAGAAAAGTAGTATATGTATTATATCCGTATTCTGGTACCCATAACACAAGCATAAAAGCTTAGCTTGGGACCAGAGGACGTTGCGTGTAATGTCCGTGAATATTTATATTTATATTTTATATTTATATTCCTTTATACCTGCGGAGACATGATACGCTATAGTTACTCGTAGCTGGGTTTTCATTCTTTGGAACAATATTTAACCTTCGTATAATTAAAATAAATAATACACGTTGGTGTGGATGTATAATGGTTTACGGCGCTCGTACGCAGAAACTATTGATTTTAGGGAAAAAAAATTAAGACATAACTGTAGGAAATTTTCTCTACTTTTATTTTGTATAAATATGTTTTCTGTAAAATGCATCGGAAAGGAGTTATTATCAAAAAACTGATTTTTGGCGCCATTTTTTCAATATGGCGGCGCAAACGTCAACATACGAGGTGGCAAAGTTGAAATTTGGAAAGAGCACATCAAAATCATTAAATTACCAGTTTTCCAAACTTCCGGAAAACTTTCCGGGCAAAAATACTAAATGACTGGGCCATAAGTACTAAAGATATGTATTTGTATGACAGCGGCGTGGACTGGAACGTAACTGAGGGTAGGCAGTCACAAAAACTTTTTCTTTTATAGATTTTTAGCATAGCCACGCGACGGATCTCTAAGTCGGAAACCATGTCAACAGAACAAATTTAAATCTGAATATCCCGAATTAGTCCACACTGTACTAGAATTACTAAACAATAACTACGTACGTACATACATACGTACATGTACGTATGTACATACGTTTCATAACTTTTAACATGAAATTTTCGAGTTAAATTACCTACCTTTTTGCTGGCTTAGTTGTCCTTTAGACACAATTTGAATCTTTTCAAATGACAATTGTGAGAACTTCTTATTTTTAATTTTTAACAAACACACTCTATCAACACACATTTCACAATCAAATAACATTTTAAAATCAACAAACGAAAATCCATACAATTATTAAATTATAGAAACTCAATATTAAACAGTTCAATGAATCACACGAAAAAATAAAATGGCCTCCGTCGAACCAAAATATTTCTGCCTATTTTTAAAAAAATAAAACCTTACTAAACAAAAATGCATACGTGATTTATTAGACTTCCGACTATTATATTTATTCGGATTATAATAGGTAACGAACGAACGCCGAATACTCGCGGAAACATCCGATCGCCAAAGCATACGGCAGGAGTTCCGGTTCAAGGCGTCTTCAATATGCAAGCCTGTGTGCGTTTGCGAACTGTGCATGGACACCAAAATTTCTACACACATATGAACTCATGGCAGGCGGGCGGCGCCGAGCTTGCTAGCTACGCTAATATTATTCCTTCGCCAAACGCCTGGCAAAAAGCAATTTGCAAGCTCATATTGGTGCTATTTATGAATTATTAGGCGTTTTTAAGTTATACCTAATATTTTGTTTAATTAATAGTAAATAAATTAATAAAGTCATCTAAAACATACGAACGTTTTATTAAAATATCTGTGAATGGCAAGTAAAGCAGTGCCTTTGTGCCTTAATAGAGTGCACGCCCATGTTGTATGATATGTAAACTACTGTATTATTATAATTTATTAGAACAATAATAAAAGTTTAATAAACTGTTACGTGTAAACATGTATTGCGTGTTACAAATGAACACCGAAGTATCACGCTACAGTCAAGCTAAACAAAGGCAGACATTGACCAGTTTACATAGTAATATGATTGTTTCTTTGTTGTAGATATACGCCGGTATAACTACGCCAACATCATATGATCGGCCGGTGAAGAACTTTAATCGATCGTAATCGGTAAGTATCTAAATATTTTTTGCTTCTTATTTTCCGCTTCCTGTTTACTATTGTTTTATATACACACTCTGAAATATAAAACTGAGTGCTGCGGTAGCTTCGCTAATTATCAGTGTTTACTACAATCATAGCCCGTATTGTTGCACACAAGGCCGTTAAATACAAAGTTTTGGCCTAGACCAGCCATCAGTTTTTGAAACATGATCGGATTATAAATAATAGCTGTCTCGTTGTTTGATGATAACAAATTACTTACTGCCCAAATAAAACTACTTTTTACGGATTTAGACGCACACATCCGCTTCAAATTTTGGCCCGACGTTTCGGAGACTTTGCAGTCACCATGGTCACGGGTGAGACTGTCTCACTCGAGTCTCACCCGTGACCATGGTGCAATCAGTGACTGATCATTACGACAAAATTATAATAGCAGACTTGGGCCCCTGGCCTAGTACATGATCATGAATAACTATACCGAGACAGGCATTTGAAGATCGTAACAAAATTAATCCCGTGCTCCATTTAATATAGTCCCCGAGATTAATTTAGAGAAGCCTCTTAGCGGGATCGTCCTCAATTAGTGACAAATTTATTATACCTTCAAGGATTTCATACACAACTTAATACGATTATGTTCAATACCCTTGGGAATGTTCTAATGTCAGGCAGCTCTCTAAGAAAACGTTATTATACGTATTTATAGAGAGCTTTTACCGTGTAATGTAATGTGACCCAATATTTATAATATGTTTTCTAAAACGTCAAGAGTCTTTATATTTCTTTATATTATTTTAAAAATATATTGGGAAACCTTTCAAAGTATTATCTTACTTTTATTACTGAGGGTTTTATCTTTTCTTTTGTGGAGCCTGAATTGACTTTTTGGCTTTTTTAGAGACGGAAAGCTCGAAAATAAACTCTATGATAACACGCTTGGTCAGCTCGACATAGTAAGACATATAGTCCCTGCCAAAGTTTAGGAGGCTCGTGCCCAACAGTGGGAAAATAAAGGGCGGGAGAGAAAATTGGCTTTTTATGATGGAATTATACAATATTGATTAAAAATATAGACGCAATTGTCAGGTATCCTCAAGTGTTGTTTGTCTAACCTAAAATACACGTATAAACGATTTTATACGTAAGATTAAATCTTCCTGAAGCAATTCTAGCGTATGATTAAGATGCGGCCTTGTATCGCCCCCTTGAGGTCATACAATATCTCATCAGATAAGTGAGAACAACTTATCACTACTTAATTTAGGTAATACTTGTGTGCGAGTAAGGAGTAAGGAATGCATGCATTACGTATAGTTTTATAGTTTGGCTTCACAATAAATTACATTAAAGAAAGAAAGGGATTATTATGAGAAAGCCCATGACCATGACCTCTGAATTTAATAGAACAAACTCTACATACATGTGTTTGCATTTTCCATTCTAAATACACCTGTACATTGCGATTTAAAGATAGATCTGTTTAAACTGAAATGGGTTTTCTCTTGTTACTAGACAAGAAATGCATAAATGCCTTTAATTATATTATGATGTTTGCGAAAGAACGCCTACGTTTCACGTAATCATAGTGGCGCATCTTCACTGTAAACTAGTATAACAAACATAGGTTACCAATAATTCTATACCCCTACCAATAATTCTATACGTTATAAACTTTCTATGTATTCGCAATAGATCCCGCTGAGGCTAGAGAAAATTATTGTATATTATTATATGCTTTAAACGTGTTTCTTAGAAATCCATGAGCAGTAGTCCATTTGGTAAAGATTAATAGATGTCTGAACACCACGAAGTCCACAGTCCTTCAGTTAAATGGAATAGCATTTGGGATATGTAGAATGAACGTGACTGCCACAGTTAACTCCATTCAGAAATGTAATGAAGTGTGAGGTGTTTTTAAGATATTTGTGTAATGATTTCAACCGACCTCTCGTTCACATTAACGTGTGTTATTTAAATTACCATTTATCTATTTACCTATTTTAATCTAATTCTTGTTCTAATTTTTGTTCATTTAATTTCGAATTCATATATTTTTTTTTATTTTCATTATTAAGTTCGAGTTTCAGTGGTATGTCCTTATTAAAGTTGTATGCACTCTTACAAGGACGCAGTCCACATCCACAACTACTCGTGTGTATTGTTTTTTAGTTCCTCGGAGATGAATAGACGTACTAGTATTTTTGTATTGTTTAGTTTCATGCAAGACAACTATTTACTGAAGTTTTCACTTGCATATAAATCAAACCCTGATTGAAACTACTTGCAGCCGAAAAGTAAGCAGCTCGATACATTTCAACTACAAATTGAAGATGGTGAAATAATTGAAGTTATACTTCGAAATCATTAAGCTTTTATAGTCAGTACAGAACCGTCAATGTGCAAGTCTACCTTACCATTGGGTTTTTGTGTGCTATAAACTTGCATAGGAATATCTATCGCACAATATGTGTGAGTTAATAATTATTTTGTAATTTCAAAATTTTATCGGTGAACATTGTTCGCTAGTTTTTTTTTTTTAAGTTGGAGTATCGCATCCTTTAGACAAGTAATTATCTCGACTAAAAACGTAAATCACTCGTAAATTTCTTAGCCGTCACCCTTCGGCGAGCGTCTCCTAGCCGAGACGGGTTAGGCCTGTCTCAAAGGCAGGTCGTGCGCAACCAACCATTGACAAACACACCCAAAAAGCATAATGGCTTCACGGTACATTCACAAAGACAAACGACTTGTAATACGTCTTTGACTTATGTTTCATATGTATTCGAGTTTATTTGTTTTTGTTAGTGTAATTTGCGAACAATTGTTGTAATTTGCTTGTAGGTAATGTCTTGTAATTGGTTGGTTTTGTTACTTATCTTAATGTTATGCTAAACGATGTAGATTTAGTTTTTGATATTCAAATTTATAAGTAGCATAGTTTGTTATTCATGTTACTTATGTTAATGAATCTACAAAAAGACTACGAAACCAGCTAGTTTCCGTAACGCGAATCATGAAACTATGATAATAAGTCCTCGTGCATATACTATATCAGATCCCAGTGTGGCTTAAAGCTTGTTAGCATTAGTCGCCCATTAATACAAATCTGAAGATGACAATTTATGTACACCACATTTTACCACTTAAAATGTAGCGGACAATGGGCATTGTTCATATTTTTTTTAAACTCTTAATTCGAAAACCATTTCGGGGAATAGAGTTTCTGATCATGATCCATTAGTTTTTTTCGGAAAATTTGCTATATTAACGATTATTTTTCCAAAAAAGCAAATGATCTCTATTTGCCCTTGAAATGAAGGACTTAAAATATTAAGACGTTTTTAGGGATATACTACTCTGAAGTGGAGTTGAAATTGGTCTATTATATCAACTTGTCAACTTTGAAAAGATAAAGTGCAATCTGTATTAAGTCTATCAAGAAAAGTCTATACACAGATTGCGTAAAACGATGACGTCACAACATTTAAAGTAATATCTTCAAGAATTTTTTAAAATTCTGTATAGTGAATATTTCAATAATATTGAAATTAGTTGCTTAAAATAGTCTATATTTTCTGAAAAGAATATAAAAACAGTAGGTCAAAAATAATGAACAATCCCCATTCTATATTGACAATGTATTGTAACAACTACTAAAACCTACGTTTACAAAATTAAAATTTGATTGATTGATTGATATACTTAGTGAAAACACTATTAACATAAAAATAGTCCAACGCATTTCGTATCCAAATACAATCTAATGGAGTTTTGTTTCCATTGATACTGTCGATATAAGTAAATGATATGAATTTTCCCAATCCTTTGTTAAGCTATCTAAGAGCTACGCAAACACGTTTCACAAAATAGAGTTTTACTAAAGGACGGACGCTATTGTTGAGCGAGATACAATCTTCAAGCCTCTTTAAGTTATTATCTTGAAGGCCCTTACGTAATCTTTCTAATCTATTATCTACTCAACTATAAATCGTACTGCACTGTTGGTTTGCACTCTTATTACAGTAGTCATTGCATTCCATTTCAAGATTCAAATTTAGTCCTAACCACAATGGTGCACTTGAAACACAGTCTGCTTTTTAGGGTTCCGTACCCAAAGGGTAAAAACGGGACCCTGTTACTGAGACTTCGCTGTCCGTCCGTCCGTCTGTCACCAGGCTGTATTTCAAGAACGGTGATAGCTAGACAGTTGAAATTTTCACAGATGATGTATTTCTATTGCCGCTATAGCAACAAATACTAAAAATAAAATAAATTGTATGCTCTAAAACAAAGTCGTTATTTTGTATGTATGTCTCTATGTGAGCTTCTTCTTCTCATCTTCCAAACTACGAAATGGATTTTGATGCGGTTTTCCTATAATAGATAGAGTGGTTCAAAAGGATACTTTTTTATATAATTTGTTAATATTTGCTGTATATTAGGGGAGGGGGGCTCAGTAACAATAGATAATGGTACGGAACCCTTCGTGCGCGAGTCCGACTCGCACTTGACCAATTTTTTATGAGTAGACTAGCCGTGGAGGTTTATTTTATTCAAACAGCTAGCCTTAGTATTTTGAGATTTCTCACAGAGACATGTAGACATCGGTCATATCACTTACTAATAGCCGTTTACTACATCCATATCCGATATTAAACGTGATCGTGACAGGTAACTAATGAAATGACACTTTACCAAAAGGGCCGGACGTTTGAGCAATCGCGTAATCGTTGGCGCTTTGTATGTACTTGTTTCTTTAAGAAACTATAATTTTTCCGTCAAAATCAGCCTTACTCAAAATTATTCCTTTTTACCACTTGATTCAAAATTTGCATATAAAGCCTCAATTTGGCTTTAATTCCTCGCAAGTAATAGTAGTTGCGACCGGCGACGGTGTGAAACCACTAATGCTAACTCATGTATACGTAATTATACGTCTGTACTCGGCTTTGCCTGTATAAGCAGATTACGTCCGGAGTCCGGAGGCTTCCCATTTGTATACAGTATATACACAATAGTAGACCGTACTTATATGTTTGTACAGTCTGGGAGCTCATCTAGTCTTAGTTTTGAATCACGTATGTGTAAATGAATGTGTTACTGATAAACATTTTGGTCAGTCTCGTCTCTGCGTTCTGAATAACTTGCTTAAAAACTTTAAATAATTAACGACTTTATTTTCTGAACTTGGTCTTCATCTCTAGCTTTATTCTTTTTTTAAAACCATCTTTACTATTACCAATGATCTTGCCGTAACATAAAGCGTTCAAAACTTGTACGCCTGTAAAATCTACTTACTAACATTTGTGTGTCAAACGAATCTTAGGTGTTTATTAGGTATATTAAACAAAAGCTGCTATTGAAAGCCTATGTTTCATATTCATCAGTGATTAGGTGATTTCAGTATCGACTTTGAGTATTAGTTTCAGTTCCTTTTAGTGAATAGTAAGTTCCATTTCATATTCGATTCAAAAACTAATGCGTGCGAAGCCGCGTGCAGAAGCTAGTACATACTATAAGTAATGAGTTCTCACTTTTATCTATTGGTAGTCCCTACGTATGCCAATATTTTTATTTCTGTTACTCCTTATAATATTTGATTCCATAAATAAATTTATTTGATTTCGTAAAGCTTGGTTGTTTAAAATTTAAGCAAGCAAATACATTCTTGGTAGTGTTACATTGGAGCAACAGGCTTATTTATATAACTGATGAGATCAAACGTACCTACTTTCTGGGAAACTGTTACGCACTTTATTTGATATGGTTTATATAATCTGTCTATTGTGCTGAAATTAGTATACAAGTATAAATTCTGCGTTAAAATAATATTAATCATATAAATCTTCTTCTTTTGATGTTTACGTGGAATTAACCCATAGAATATTGCGAAACTCGGTTTTTCTTTACTGTAATCTTATTATTTTTTGAGGGGGTTACTGCATATTTGTTATTATAGAAACATTTTTGAACCAGCCCACGTTATCCTCACTATCCATTCATCATAATATGCATCTATAAGCATCTTATATATTAATTCTTAAATTTTTCCATAATACAAATATAAAATTGGTAACTTTTCTCATTTCAAACTTACTTTTTTCCTAAGCCAAACAAGTTAAAGAACCAATTTTACTCGAATAAAGCAAAGCTTCTTTTATGGCAGTTCTTTATAAACTTTCAGTTGGTTACTTCAGAGTTTCGAAAAAATTCCAAACAAAGAGGAACATCTAGGCTTTTAAAACTTTTCGGCCGCAAATTATTTGACACAATAAATATTTTCTATTGTTTAAGCACTCACTAGTATCTTACTCTAAGATTGTTCATTGGATAACTATATAAGACAACTAGCTGACCCGGCAAACATTGTTTTGCCATACAAACAAATAATTTGCAATAAAATAAAATTGCGACTATAATTAAAGATCTAAGCTATCCTATCTCTCAAGTTAGACCAGACTGCTCACGGTGTGCCAATTTAATTTAAAATTGGTTAAGTAGTTTAGGAATCCATCGCAGACAAACATCGTGACAGGAGATTTATATATATGTACTAGCTGCCCCGGCAAACGTTGTTTTGCCATACAATTCTGTGTAAAAATCAACAACAAAAAATTTCATCAAAATCGGTCCAGCCAAATTTAAACTATCCTATCTCTCAAGTTGGATCGAACTGCACATGGTGTGCGAATTTTATTATAATCGGTTAAGTGGTTTAGGAGTCCATTGAGGACAAACATTGTGACACGAGATTTATATATATTAAGATAAAGATAATTTTTTATTGTTATCACGCTTATATAAGTTTGGTATGTATCTATCTATGTAAAGGAATCTTTGAAAGAGATTTTTACCCACTTGCAGTATTCGATTAATCCGTTGCACATATATCAATTGTCATCGGACAATGCAATAATTTTAAAAAATATTCAGGATTTTCGCGTGCTTTTTAGTTTTTGAACAAAGTAGATTATTTAATAAAAAATTCTATTTTAGTGTGTTCAAAGAAATGTACTGATACTAATATCGACTGGCCGACAGATTTGTGAATTTCATCGTTCGTCGTCTTCTGCACTAGTTCAGTAGTGCAGTAGTTTATGCTAATAGGTTATGCTAAGCCAGTACTATTTATGTACTTATGTAACGTATTTATGTACTTGTATTAGCAATACTAATTATCCTTACTATCGCATGGTGTTCATTATTGTTAGCGTACTAAATTATCGCTTGTATCCTAATCATCCTTGCATACTCATTATCACTTGCTTGTTGTTATTTAGTATAGGTAAAACTTACTGTGAATTATTCGCGGTTGATATGATTTTTCAAGGGCTGTTCTGTAATTCTGTTCTACGTAGTTTGACTAAACATACATAAAATGCCCAGAAATACATAAAAAGAGAATTAAATTATACAAGATAATCTTATCTTATATATAAAATTCACGTGTCACAGTGTTAGTTACCGTACCCCTCCGAAACGACTTGACCGATTTTTATGAAATTTTACATGCATATTCAGTAGGTCTGAGAATCGGCCAACATCTATTTTTCAAAACTTTTTTTTTCAGGTCATTTAGTATATATATATATATATATATATATATATATATATATATATATATATATGTATTATGTTAACCGTAATAACTCTTTATAAACTACCACTATGTACCTATATCTTAACTATCCCTTTCAAAACAAGTACCATCTTATTTAGCAAGGCGTTCGTAATTTTGTCATGAGCTACATATTGCCAATATAGTCGCTGTTACCAAACGACCGCGTAATAATACTCGAACATAATACCTTGCCTAATGGATAGTGTCTTAAGATGATTACAAACCTTGTTGCTATATGGATAATTAATAAGTGTAGGAAATTATTTCAGGGAGGCTATTCACTTTCATTGGTAATCTATATTGCCTTTACCGAACTATGTAACTAATCTTACTGGAGATTTCCGTATTCTAATAATTTTTTCTCTCTCCAATCCATTAACGTCCCGCTGTTGAACAACGGACCCCTTCATTTTGGGAGCGACTATAGTCTACTATGCTGCGCTGACCGGGCGTGTTAGAACACGGTTTATTATAAAGTCTTCCATTTTTCACAGAGTGTTATCTGTGTAAAATATCCTTTAACTGGCTTTTACAGCACACAAATGAAAGGAAAGGAAAAGGAGGAAATGGGGTAGCGACACATGTGTTCTTAATCCGTCACCACACGGAACTACCTCTAATATTATGTATCTTGTTCGGAGTATTCTGAGAATGAATGTAGAAGGAATCAAAGGTTGAAGGCATAAGAAAAGATGGATAGATTATGTAAAAGAAAGAAGCAAAGAGGAGTAAATACGGATATGTTAAGCAGAAGAGTATAGAAGAAAAAGGCATTTCGAGCTGATCCTAAATAAACGGATGATGATAATGTACCGGTACTTATTCTCCTTTGATTGCTAAATTTTAGGTGTTAAATTGGTATCGCAAGACCAATAGTTTTAATTACTTATATTCGGATGCTCAACAGAGAACAGTAACAGTTTTAGACTTCAAATTATCGTGGTCTGATGAACACATGTGTATTTTGAAATCTGAATTGCTGTTTTGAAATTTACAATTTTCATAATGGATTACTTAACTCTTTATGATGGATGATAATAAATTAATGGCAACATAATAGACAGGTACAACAATAAACAACCTTCGTTTTACGCTTTTCACAAAACTTCGAACTGAAAAAAGCTTTTTTGAGCATTACGTAACTATGAAATAATAAAAGATACTGTTTTGTCACTTTTGTGCCATAGGCTTGAGGTTGAGGTTCGATTTCCATACATAATATTTATGAGACATTAAATTATACTAGCACCATAAAAATATCTGTACTCAAGATATTATGAGGAAACAAACTAACTCTTTGCGTAGCGATACTACATTGCCATGCATGTGGCAGTAGCTTTGTTATATTTTTTTATTATTACTCATCTGTCAATGGAGATATTTTTAACTAACACGTTTTAAGTAGGTCGGTAGGTACGTATTTATCAATGTATATAACTATGTAACATAATCTTTGAAAGCGATTTTCACCCGCTTGCAGTAGTTAGATTGATCAGAAATTTAGCAAAAAAGTATTTTGTATTTTCAAGCGTGTATTTTATTTTTGAACTAAGTTAATTATTATTGTATTTTACTTTAGGTATAAATGTATATATATTTAAATATAATATACCAACCCATAGCGTAAACTAAATCTCAAGTGTGTATTTTGTGGCATTGTGTACTTTAAGCGTAGATAAAAAATGTTCAGAGAATATTAAAAAAGGTTTTCTGAATTTGCAAATTCTAAAACCACATCATGACGTCACAGATGCCCAATTACTTCAAGAGGGAGCGAGCTGTTTATATTACGAATACCTGAGATGTCGTAAATTTTCATCCCAAGTGAAAATTAATACTAAGCGTTTCAGTTTTAATTAAAATTTTATTTTATCTCGGAGATTTCAAACTTTTCTTGTTAGAGATTACGTAGAGCCTTTTAAAGAAGATATAAACTGTGAAATGTTTTAACTAGCGTAACTTTCGTTTATGAGCTTTTAATTACTATAGCTGTTAAGCGCGAGGTCGAGGGTTCTATTACCGCTCGGGACAATCATTTGTGTGATATTTTTAATTGTCATTCATACAAATGTTTGTACTGCGTCTGGGTGTTTCTGTGTATTGTAAGTATTTACTCTAGATATGTATTTACAAAAGAAAAGTAGTTTATGTAGTTGATCCGTATTCTGGTAGTATCTACCCATAACACAAGCTTATTAGCTTAGCTTGGGACGAGAGGACGGAGAGGACGTTATGTGAAATGTCCGTGAATATTTATTTATTACCATTTTAATCGTGATTTTTAGGGTTCCGTACCCAAAGGGTAAAAACGGGACCCTATTACTGAGACTTCGCTGTCCGTCCGTCCGTCCGTCTGTCACCAGGCTGTATCTCAAGAACGGTGATAGCTAGAGAGTTGAAATTTTCACAGATGATGTATTTCTATTGCCGCTATAACAACAAATACTAAAAATAAAATAAAATAAATATTTAAGGGGGGCTCCCATACAACAAACATGATTTTTTTACCGTTTCTTGCTCGATACTAATAACGTTGCCTTATGTTGCACAGATAATGGTACGGAACCCTTCGTGCGCGAGTCCGACTCGCACTTGACCATTTTTTTACGTTTGTTACTTATAGGTAGTTTAAACCGCAAATCTGAAAACGCACGGAATTGTTAATATCCTTCGTAATGGCTGTCGCGGTTCGTGTCACCCGCGTACATTTATTGTACGTATATTATGTGTCACGTCGTCTTAGTAATTACGTGTCACGAGTAATGGAAACCTTAGTTTGAATGTAATAATAGGAGCTATACAATGCTAATGAAGAAATATAATATGCTTTTAATTTCCCTGAAGAATACATTTTAAAGTAAAATACCTTTATCCAGACAGAGCTCTTTCCATTTTAATTACAACTTGCTAACATGCGCGGTTTTTCTCACTAGCACTATTCTGTAGCACTAAAAATCTATTTAAGACCCTATTTCAGCTTCAGCTGTATTATTATGTGTTCAATTAAAAAATTACACTGTTTTGCTTTTAATTCAATTTTAAAATATGTAGTTGAAAATCGAACAATCAATTTTCTATTTTCAAATATGGAATATAAAATTATTAAAAAGAATATTGTAGGCCGCTTAAAATTAAAACCTGCATGGTGGTTAATACTATGCAGGTTTTAATTTTAATTCAAAGTGGCCAGTAGTTTAGAACATTTTTCATCAATTCAATTTATTCTGATACTTTAATCAAAATCGTAGCATTTACAATGCCCTCAAGAAATAATTTTCTATACTCGATTATAGACTGATGAATAATTTAATGATCTGTTTTACCGTTATTCTATTTTGTTACAGGTTAGTGTTGCTGTCAGTTCCTGTCAAGCTGTCGTCATGACATTACATTGGTGGATGCATTGGTTCTGGGTGACGACGCTGCTCATCATTATTGGTAAGATTATTTTCACGAAGTCACGACATGGACAGATGTCCATGCCGTGACTTCAAACATGTATATTATGCTTTTGTAAGAGTCAGCTAAGTAAATAAGTAGGTATATAAGATACTAGCAGTTGAATTTAAAAAATAAAAAAACCTTAACAAATAATACAAAACGCCATTAATTTATTACTCTATTTATTGAAAAACGCCACAAAACACAAAAAAATGAAAATAAATACCATTGACGAAAGTCTTCTAACAATGCGCGTCAGCAAATTACAAGAGGTTCGCTCCTCTATAACGATCTCTTTATGTTTGATTAAAAAGTTGAGCCCAAGGCCCCTCTCACGACAGCCACTTATTGACAGTCTTGTCAAGGTTTTGTTCATCTCAAACGTTACTTCCTGACCTTTTACAAAATATGCTGTTATTGGCATCTTATAAAACAATATTTATTATTTAATCTGACTCAAACAAGGGGCTTATTTCGAAGCGAATTTTAAAAGCGCTTAGCTTGGGATCAGTGAACGTTGTGTGAAGTGTTCATGAATATGATAATTACGGTCTTATTCATAATGACTTATCGGAGATTTTATCGGAGAGATAATAAACGTTTTAGCGTAAAAAGACTATTATGAATAACAAGTTTTGACAATTTTCGCGAAACTTGTAAACCTCCGATAAGTCATTATGAATAAGAGTATTATTTTTTACCTATTATAAAATAAAGTCATTATATTTGTATGTACGTCCCCATATGATCTTATATCTTCAAAATTACGCAACGGATGTTGACCCGCTTTTTTTTAAATCATAGAAGTTCAAAAGGATGGCTTTGTAATAATTAGTTAAGGTCTGGTTTCTTGATTCCACGCGTACGAAGTTGCGAACAACAACTAGTTTATTTAGAAATGGAGTTGAGATATGTGTATTTTCTAATTCATCCAAAGAAGACACATACCTAATTATGCACAGAAACCTATAGACGAAGTACGACATCTCTCAAGACTCACGCATCAATACGGCAGACAAAACTGTAGAATTTTCCGGAACATTCTATATTTTTGTCTGCTCATTCCGTATTGACGCGTGAGTCTTGAAAAAATTTCACTCGTTTTGTTTTGCTTTTACTTCAATTACAAAATATGTAGTTGAAAATCGAACAAACAATTTTCTATTTTCAAATAAATAAAATAAAAAATTTTCAAATATGGAATATTAAATTATTAAAAAGTATATTGTAGGACGCTTAAAATTAAAATTAAAACCTGCATGGTGGTTAATACTATGCAGGTTTTAATTTTAATTCAAAGTGGCCAGTAGTTTAGAACTTTTAAAACAACGATAAGTCATTATGAATAAGACCATTAGTATTTAGCTACTTATCAGATACTAAATGATTTATTAGAGTAGCCATTAATCACTAGTAAAATTAATAAATCATAACTTAATCCCTACTCATATTAGCGTGATAAAATTCATATTTAAATTAGTTTAATTGCCCAGGTCCAAAGTTTGAATGTTACCAGTCATTAACATGTCATGCGTGTCCATTCCATGTCCAATATTTGATGTCTCCCAACGGAGTATGCAAAGATTAATGTGTTTTTGGTTTCACGTACGAAATTCCTATAGGAGGTATTCTAAAACGTAAATAATTAACTAAGCTTTTTTTATGAAAAAAAATGTTTTTGGGATTTAATACACAATAGCGTAATATAATTGAAATAAGTACTTGACTGATTGACATATCAACACACAGACAAATTTGCATAGATTCTATATCCTAATGCACTTTTGTATGCTCTGAAACAAAGTCGTTATTTTGTATGTATGTCTCTATGTGAGCTTTTTCTTCTCATCTTCCAAACTACGAAATGGATTTTGATGCGGTTTTCTTATAATAGATAGAGTGGTTCAACAGGATAGCTTTTTTGTATAATTTGTTAATATTTGCTGTATATTAGGGGAGGAGGGCTCAGTAACAATAAAAGCGGGTGAAATCGCGAGTATTAGCTAGTCTTTTATATTGCTAAAAGTGAGAGGGGTGTGACAGTTTCTATGTATAATATTTTCAATTGGTTCAAGTCAACAGCACAAAGTCAAGATTTGTTTATTTATGGACCTAAAATATAAATAAAATAGTCAAATGTAAAATGAAACGACAATTAACTAAATTTAACGGCCTTTTTAACAGTACGATAAATATCAATTTAAGGTACGTGTAAAAAGGAAAATCTTTGGAAAGGCTCATACTGAATGCCTGGACATTATTATTCCATTAGAGAATATTTGTAGCAAACCTCAGCATGAATTCAACTTTCCATTTAATCCCAACTCAAGTAAATTGTGTTAGAATCTCCTTGGCTGTCAGCAACAGACTAGCTTTTACAAAAACCCTGGCACTTTGTTGAATAATATAATAGCGGTGCTGTTTGCGATACTCTCAGATACTAGAGACCTATCTTTTGTAATATGCCCTTTATTTTGCTTTTAGAAACGATAATACAAATTATTTATTTATAAGTAAACCATTAAAATAATGGGCTATATTTGAATTTGCGGCGGGATGGTTTAAAAAACTTTAGTTTATACTGGATTCAAATTACATAGATTTTGTTTACAAGAGCATTAGAATGGATCACTTTTAGACATATTAGATAGATCAAGTCGACACCTAATTTTATCTCCAAATTTTAAAAAAATGCCTCATCGTCGTACCTACTTGAAAGATCCGTAATCATCATCATCATCATATTTTATTGCCATAAACATAGTATACAATAAGGTGTTACAAATTTGAAGCACTTACATGTTTAGCTAATATTATAGCATGCAATAACTTAATGATTTTTACAATTAAAGAAATCATTAATATTGTAGAAGTTATTTTTACTTAGCCATTGATACAATTATGTCCTAAATAATGAAAATTTTAACGTTTTTATATCTTTCGGTATTTTATTAAAATTCTATTAAATAAAAATATACTTGTAAACTAATATTATAAAGCTGAAGAGTTTGTTTCTTTGAATGCGCTAATCTTAGGAACCGCTAGTCTGACTTGAAAAAGTCTTTCAGTGTTAGATAGTACATCTATCGAGGAATGCTATAGGCTATGTAACATCACGCTGCGATTAAAAGGAGCAAAGCAACACTAAAAATGTTGCGAAAATGAGGAAAATTTTCTAAATTCCACGCGTACGAAGTCGCGGGCAACAGCTATGCTTTGATATATTGAAAGCCTCATCTTAGGTTTCTGCCCCTTTCATAAGGTGCAGGCATTAGGAAATATGCTCACTCATCGTTTGTATTGTTTGTCCAAATTATGTCAGAACAAAACAATGCGGAAATTTTCAATGCTAAGCGAGGATAATTCATGGCATCCGGGTTTCCCGGAGGCAACGGGAGGCAAATTTCAGCCAACCCGTAACCAAGGTCTTTGCATTCAGCTAAACATTTTGAGTAAACTAATGTACTTCATAATTATTGCAATAAAGACCCGGTAATTTAAATTAATTAAGAATTAAAATCACAAAAGCTTGTGTATTTTGAACATTCGTTTAAAAGCTTCAGTGTGTAAGTGTGTATCTAAGGTGCATCTCAATCTCAATGCAAACCAATCTACAATTATTGCATCACACTTAATACTGTAACAGATTTTTGGATTAACGTACTTAAATTTTGGTATTCTATTAAAACTTGCTTTAATTGTAGGTTCTAAAACTAGGTGGATAGTAATATTCTCTACACGGTTACCCATTGTGATTGATAAGACTCCAAAACGTCCTCGTCGTTTAAAACAAATATAGATAGATATATAGATAACTCTTTATTTGTACACCAATACACAAAGAAACAAAATTACATTATTAGCCTTAATATTATTGTACAAATAGGCGGCGTTATCGCTAATATACGCATCTTAATCCGTGAAAAGTGGTTTTATGAGGTAGATAATGTTAAGTATAAGTAATTATGATGGTAAAATCTGATTGAATATAAAGTTACAATCAAATATTGTAGAGTCGTGTGCTCGATCGTTCTGTCATTTCCATTCCTTATGCTAACGATATTGCTCGGAGCAACATCAGGTAATAAACACAATTACAATTCTATTTGTTTGCTAAACTTTGGAACTGTGCTAATTTTGAACACGTTGTTAACTAACTTTTAACATTAAGTAACAAAATAATGGCTGCCATGATTAGGGTGACAAGAATTTTGTTCTGGAATTACGCCTTTGCTTTTGAAAGTTCATGGTACCAATTCTACGTGCACAACTAAACTTAACTTAACTAAAAAATGAAAATTGATAGTGTCAATAACAGCTTTCCGTAATGTTAACTGAACTTTCTTATTATAAAAACTGTTTATTATAGACTGATGATTGTAATTAATATAAAAGTACACAACAAAATAGCCAAATAATCAAGATACAGCAACAGTTGTTTTCCTTTTTTAGTTAAGTTAAGTTTAGTTGTGCACCTAGAATCGGCACCCATGACACGTTCCTTTTATAATTTTAGAGTATTTTCTTAAGTTACAGACTTTATGAAACGTTGGTAACTAACTTATGTATTTTTTCCAACGTAAGATGAAAACCCGACTGTAAGAAATTGTTTTAAATATTTAGCATTAAATATTCTGCATTATTTATTTTAATAAAAAAAATATTATGGATCTATTATTCATCAACACTCTGCGTTGCTGCTTCAATATTCATATTAAAAAAAACTGTAAACGACTAGGCACGATCGTAAATATTGTTGTAAATATTCTTTACTGACGTTGTTTGCTACCGATTTATACTTACGAGGGGAGGTCCAAAAGTTCGTGGAATGGAGGGGATGGAGTGGGGATAGGGGCGCTCGCTTAGTGTCATACTAATTGGGGACTCATAATTAGTATATAAATGGAGTTTCAGCCCTATTGCGTCATTCGTTTACGAACACTCGCCTGCTAAACACGTCAATCCGGAAGAAAACTGAAACTATGGAGAAAATTGAACACCGTGTGGTCATTAAATTCCTTACCAAGCAAGGAAAGAACGCTCAGACCATTTTGAATGAAATGGAAACTGTTTACGGGGAACAGTGCCCTAGTAAATCAATGATTTACAAGTGGCATGGTCTTTTTAAACATGGTCGGGAGTCGATTGAAGACGACCCCCGCTCAGGAAGGCCAGTTGAGGCCACCACATCAGACATCGTCGAAAAAGTGGAAAAAATTGTACTGGAGGACACCCGTTTGAAGAAAAAACAGTTATCTGCATTAGTTGGAGTATCAGATACCACCATTTTGCGAATCCTACATGACCACCTGGGTATGACAAAAGTCAGTGCAAGATGGGTACCGAGAATGCTCAAAAACAGCAGCGCGTCGAAGCGTCAAAACATTTTTTGGAGTTGTGTGGCGACGATCCTGGACCGATTTTGGAGCGAATTGTTACCGGCGATGAAACATGGGTTCATCACTTTGAGCCTGAGTCCAAACAAGAGTCCATGCAATGGCATAAAAAGGGGACACCACCGCCAAAGAAATTCAAAGTGTCGGAGTCGGCTGGAAAGTTGATGGCTACTGTTTTTTGGGATTGTGAGGGGATAATACTGATTGATTATAAAGAAAAGGGCAGGACCATAACCGGAGAATACTACGCAACAATACTAGAAAAATTAAAGGATGCCATCAAAGAAAAACGTCGGGGAAAATTGACCAAGGGCGTGTTGCTCTTGCAAGACAACGCGCCGGTTCACAAGAGCAAAGTTGCAATGGCTGCTCTACACACGCATGGCTTCGAATCACTAGTCGACCCACCCTATAGTCCAGATCTGGCCCCAAGTGATTTTTATTTGTTCCCCAATTTAAAAAAAGACTTAAGGGGAAGGAAATTTTCCGACGACAATGAGGTAAAGGAGGCAATTTTGGCTCATTTTGAGGGAAAAGATAAAAAATATTTTTACGATGGTTTAGAAAAATTAATTCATAGATCTAATAAATGTATTCAGCTTAAGGGTGATTATATTGAAAAGGAAAAATAAATTTACTGTTTCATTTTTACTAAAACCCTTTCATTCCACGAACTTTTGGACCTCCCCTCGTATATAGACGTAAACACTATTTAAATAGGTGGTATAGACATAAATAAGTACAGAATTCATTGAATAAACTTCCGTTTATTGCATTCTAGATACGTCAGGTAAAGACAATAATCTTATAGATACAATACACACGTTGTATGTTGTACCTCTCTTCTTCTTAGCCATTCTCGATACATTTGGTGTAGGCCTCCTTTACTTTCCGCCATTATTTTCGACTTTGCGTTACTTGCATCCAATGCGTCCCTGCAGTCTTCTTGACATCATCTTTCCAGCGCATTTGTGGTCTTCCTCTAGGCCTTTATTCCCCCCCAAGGCCTCCACTCTAGGACCGCTCTAGCCCGCGAGCCTTGTTTCCGTGCTGTGTCCAGCCCATTGCCACTTGAGAGTAGCCACAGCATCTGTGACTTTGCTCTGTTCTCTCAGCCAGGTATTCATTTTACGGTCTCTCAGCGTCACTTCCACGAGCTTTCTTTCTACTTTTCCCTGGGCGATTTTTATTTTGTTGATACTTTCCTTTGTCAGGACCCAGGTTTCTGCTCCGTAGGTTAAGACTGGTAGGATACATTGGTCGAATAATGTATGTAGTATAATTTCTTGTAAATAAAGAAAATTGTTATAACATTTGTAAATATTATGTCGTAACTACACTGTCTATAGTTTTAACCTATAACCCTATATCATGTTATGTTTGCCGATCAATAAGAGTGTCAACGCAAACCGCGGCGATAGTGCTATAAATATGAAACAACCTAATAAATTACCCTTCTGGTATATTTCACAAACTAACATCGACCTTGACCTACCTTAAGTAAACATTAGACGACGTAGTAACAGTTAATTGTGATATGTGTTCAATGTTTTAGGACTTTTAAACAGCTGTGAAGTGTTGAATAAACAGTTCAGTATTAAAATAAATAAATAAATAAATAAATTAACAAAATAGACTGAATTTCTGGATTCCATTAATTTTCCAATGTAGCTGATCGTTTCAATCATCAGCAACTACTATTGACTCGATTAGGTAATAACAATGCCTTTCTAAGCTTATTAATATTTTAATTTTGCGTCTTTATCGTGAAAACATATAGAATGTCTATGACTTCGACACATTTCAGTGAAGAAAACTTCACGGAGACTTATGGCAAGATTATGGCTGAGAAACTGAGTTAGGCAAATTTGATTTCGCAGAGAAACCAAAAGCTCCAATTGGTTTAGGTTTTTTCTAACGACATTTTCGCCAACTGTGCATAGAAAGAGGTTATAAGAGACCCTATAAACCTACATACAAACTAAGCACATTATTTGATCATCATTATTTTAATACCTATATAATACTTAAATCATATTTTTTTTTCTTTTTCATTGGTGACAAATCAAACATGCTTATAATAATAACTTAAGATTATCGTCAGAATGTTGTTTTATATTTTATAATATTTGTAAGCCTCGCATGCGGCTGAACATGCAGAACTTTAACTGTTATCAACACCATTATGTAAAAATACCATGTTTCAACAAATAAAATTATCTTATCTTATCTTATCTTATCTTATCTTTGTGAAGCTGTTTATACTGTTGCCCGCAACTTCGTGTGCGTGAAATTTAAAGACTAAACCCTAACAAATCATACTATTAAACTATCCTTTTGAACTACTCTATGTAATAAAAAAATCGCACCAAATTCGTTGCGTAGTTTTGAAGATATAAGCTCACATAGGGACGCACAACAAATAAAAATATTGGTACCGATTCTACGTGCATAACTAAACTTAGTTAAGTTTAGTTATGCACGAAAATGGAAGTTGATAGAGTCAATAACACAATTCAGCAATGTTAACAGAACTTTTTTATTAGAAAATCTGTATAATATAGACTAACGATTTTTATTAATAAAAATGTGCACAACGAAATAGCCAATTAATCAAAATACGCGATAGATGTTTTCAATTTTTTGTTTTTTTTTTTAGTTTATTTGTGCACGTAGAATTGGTACCATTGTTTTATATTATGTAAAGCGTGAGCAATTATTATTATTATACCATAACCTCCATGTATGGGTTCTCTCAATCCCCCTGGCCTTAACAAAGTAGAAAACTTGCACTTCGCATGAAAGATGACACTGCTAATCATATTACCAGTGTTCAAAGGTTTCCAGCTTACCATAACAAATAGTAGTTTACAAATAAGTGCAGTTTACAGTCCTAAATAGGTATCTAGATTACGTTTATCTCAAGTTAGACGTAATATGATGCCTGACGCCAGTAACAACTTGGGCGTCCTGAGATACTCGCATTCTTGAGAGCATTGTTTCAGCGTTACATTATTTTATCGGGTATTTCATCTGTATTATAAATGTAGTAAAGACTTGTATAGACGGTTAGTACATAGGTATAATTATATTGATAGCGCCTTACTAGTGCATACCTTGTCAACAACAGTTATGTTCACAAAGTCGATATTTCAGAGATTATATATTGTAACTGTTGCCCGCGACTCCGTCCGCATGGAATTTAGAAAATTTTCCCCGTTTTTGCAACATTTTTCACTACTGCTTCGCTTCTACTAGTCGTAGCGTGATGTTATATAGCATAAAGCCTTCCTCGATAAATGGACTATCCAACACCAGTAGAGTCTTTAGAGAAGTAAATTTCGAGAAGTAGGTATAGATAATATTTAGTGGTTTATTTATTACTAGCTGTTGCCCGTGACTCCGTCCGCGTGGAATTTAGAAAATGTTCCCTGTTTTTGCAACATTTTTCACTACTACTTCGCTTCTACTGGTCGTAGCGTGATGTTATATAGCCTAAAGCCTTCCTCGATAAATGCCCTATCTAACACTGAAAGAATTTTCTAATCGGCCCAATGGTTCCTGAGATTAGCGCGTTCAAACAAACACAAACTCTTCCGCTTTATATTATTAGTAATAATTAGTATAGATTGAGCTTTGGCGATTGAGGAAAATATCAAAAATTGGTCAAGTGCGAGTCGGACTCGCGCACGAAGGGTTCCGTACCATTATCTATGCAACATAAGGCAACGTTATTAGTATCGAGCAAGAAACGGTAAAAAAATCATGTTTGTTGTATGGGAGCCCCCCTTAAATATTTATTTTATTTTTAGTATTTGTTGTTATAGCGGCAATAGAAATACATCATCTGTGAAAATTTCATCTGTCTAGTTATCACCGTTCTTGAGATACAGCCTGGTGACAGACGGACGGACGGACGGACAGCGAAGTCGCAGTTATAATAGGGTCCCGTTTTTACCCTTTGGGTACGGAACCCTAAAAACTAACCTTTGCAGGTAGAGTTTTTTAATTATTAGAATATCTTTTTCAATCAAATTGTAAACTATATCCCCTGTCCGTTACGATAATATTTTAAGCTATCCCATGACTTGAAAACATTGTCGTCACACCACAAGTTATCATTACATAATGCATGTACATCATTCCAATGTAATACATCTGTTGTATGTTTGTGGTTTGTTTGATGTTGGGAACGTTAGTCTTTATGTGTATTGACGCGAGTCGGTTAAGTATTTAGTTACTACGATCAGTAACACAGGTGATAATGTAGTTGGAAGTTTTCAATGTATCGTATGTATTTGGATCATGGCCGGAATACTTACTATACTACGAGCTAAATAACCAGTGATGCCACAGGGAAATGAATAAATACTGTTTACAAACTAAAAAAGTAGTTAGTCCCGTAGATCTCTCTAAAAGTAAGTTTTTAATTGTTGCATAATTGTCGGTTCATACTATGTATGCAATATTTAAGATTATTCTATTGTTTAACGTGTGTGAAAATCGCCTTCAGCAATGACAGAAAATTAGTTTTTCCGGGAAACAAAACAAAAGCAATATTGAGGAAGGTCTTGGTCGTTTATGAACTTATGGAATACATTTAAGCGTAAAAATCACCAGATTGAATGCCGTAACAACAGGAAGGTAGAATAAATCAAACATTATACGCCTATTTCGCTTTGAAAAATACAATAACCATTAATATGTCACACTTGTGTAGCCTAATTGTTGTGTAACTAATCTGAATGAAAAGATCTGGGTTAATGGTCATTACACTTGTACATAATGAACCCACTCATAACTATAGGGTCACTGACGGGAGGGACTGTATAACGTGATTGTTCATTCACTAGTAGTTACGAGGTGCCTGTCATTTACGAGGTATTCAAACTTTTTGTTTGGTTAATCGACTTTGGTCTTCATTAATATACCTATTCATAACTAACCTGTACCCAACATGTCCAGAACAAACGATTCAATAGAGATAGACCTTTGAAAGAAAACTTAGGACCGACGTGTGTTTGTAACTTCTGGCGTTGAATAAGGAGCCATATGATCCTCTGCGTAAAAATTTGTTAAAGGAGTTTAATTGAAAAAAATGTACCTCATTTTTTATTCAGGTAAATCAGGTATGTGGTGTAACATTTTTATTCTTACAAATTTTCGACATGATATAACATTGTTAAGATTATCAAACGATGCAATTACAAGTTTAACGAGCCTCTCATCGTAATTAAAAGTCATTTGTAATGAATTACCTACAGTAATAATGTAGCTCTATCTTCATCGTTGCATCTTTCCGTACAGTTTTACATACATTTATCTACTTCGTTATGTAAAACACTTGGAGTATCATATCCGTTAATTATATGGTTATTTCAACCTGTATGTTACAAAGCAATTCCTAGTGTTTTGTTCTTTGGATTTGTGTTTGCCGTTGGTCTTTTATAAGACGTAGATAAATGAATAACTGCTGAAAATTACCTATTGCCATATTATTATCCATTTAAAAAAAAAAAAAAAAAAAAAATAAGAATAATTTAAAAATTGCCATATTATATATTATTATCTATTTAAATAAAATAAAAGTCAAGTTATTATTATTACCAAAAGTAACTGCCTACACAAAGATAGACTTAGGTAATACCCGTGTAAATTTCATGTATTTTTGTAATACATGCAATTTATAGGGTAAAGTAAATTTTTATTGACAAATTCAAAGAAACATGTAGAACAGCAAATGTAAAGATGTAACTTTACTGACTATAAACATTGAATTAACAATAAACAATTACTTAATTGCATTTGTAATGTAAATGTTAACACACCTATCCCTTACTTTCCTGAAACAACAGCTCACAAATTAAAATGGCTGACCTAAATACAATTGCATGTTGACGGTAACCCACATTCGTGTGTTAAAATATAAGAATACTTTTTCACGTGTTGACCCACTTTAGAACTCTACTGGTTCTACAGAAGTTTGAAGAATTCTATTTGTGTGTTATGATCTTGTTAACGAACTGGCTCTTGTCTTAGTTTAAAAAACATACGCACAATTAATGTGGATCAAAACGTTTCGTTTATCGGATATTTCCAAATTTGAACGCAACTGCAAGGACCTTATCTATGTGAGCTTTTTCAAGCTCTAAATTCGTAAAAGGCGATTTTATTTTAGGAGAAGAGATCGCGTAAGTGTTATAGAATATTAGGTTTATTAGCAGTAGGTAATTCAACATATGAATGACAATTGGGATTGTTCATTATTTTTGACCTACTGTTTTTATATTCTTTTCAGAAAATATAGACTATTTTAAGCAACTAATTTCAATATCTTCTAATATATAAAATTCCCGTGTCACAGTGTTAGTTACCGTACTCCTCCGAAACGGCTTGAACGATTTTTATGAAATTTTACATGCGTATTCAGTAGGTCTGAGAATCGGCCAAGATCTATTTTTCAAACCTTATTTTTCTTTTTTTTTAGTATGGCAAAACAACGTTTGCCGGATCAGCTAGTTATTGAAATATTCACTATACAGACTTTTTTTTAAATTCTTGAAGATATTACTTTAAATGTTGTGACGTCATCGTTTTACGCAATCTGTGTATAGACTTTTCTTGATAGACTTAATACAGATTGCACTTTATCTTTTCAAAGTTGACAAGTTGATATAATAGACCAATTTCAACTCCACTTCAGAGTAGTATATCCCTAAAAACGTCTTAATATTTTAAGTTCTTCATTTCAAGGGCAAATAGAGATCATTTGCTTTTTTGGAAAAATAATCGTTAATATAGCAAATTTTCCGAAAAAAACGAATGGATCATGATCAGAAACTCTATTCCCCGAAATGGTTTTCGAATTAAGAGTTTTTAAAAAATATGAACAATGCCCATTATTTTTAGGTTCCCAAACGAAGGAAGTAAGTGTCAAGTGAATTAGTAAACTAGTCAAATTATTTGTCAATTACATTATGACGATACCAAAATAGCTTCGTGCATTTTTCTATGTACGAAGTTTTCATTGTTTCTTTAGATTGAATGGCTAGAGCTCTAATTTTTAAGTATATGTTTTTTCAATATATGATCTAGGATCGCATCAACTCAGAAACGCGATTGAAAAAAGTTTTCTCGATAGAAAATCTTGGCGAAACAACCTCTCAAATTTTTTATTTTTTTCATTTGTCGGTCTATTATCGCGTATTAACTAATGAAATAACTTTAAAAACATAAGTAACTACGAGTATTATATATAGAAACACGTAAATCAGAATTAAAATATATTTAGTAGATTTTGAATAAACAATAAAAATATCCCTAATTCTTCATTTTCTATACCTACTAGCTGTGTTAATATGTACGTGTCGGCGATGATATACGATAATATTGATGTAGGCCCTTAATGATTAAGATTGAATTCACATGCGCTGCACATTACTTATTGTACAATAATTAATCTTGCTATTAACTACGTGTCAATAGCCTATGAACCATGACGGTTCTTACATTCACTTGGGTAAGAATTTGTTTTGTTATTTTTGAATAATATTGTACGTATTTAATGTATTGTACTCACTTGAATACCTTGTCTAACTAGATGTTGTAGTGATAATAATATAAAACAAATTCATAAATTTCACTTTCAAGCAGTCGTGTCGTCACAAAATCTTACGCAAGGATCGCGCGTGTTCATTTTAAAGACATCAAAAAAGCTAATAGATTTTCGACAATGTTTTTTTATTTTAAAATCGACTGTGCGTGAATATTCTACGTGTGTTTACACACTTGCACTTAATTGAATTAAGATTTCTCTTTTGTTGTTTTACAAGGTCTTTAATTAATTGTACAACCATATATCTTTATAAGATCAGTGTTAAAAATACTAAATTAATAACGTTCTTGTTACAAATATGCATACAATGTGCGTTAAATCTATACTATAATAAAAGCTGAAGAGTTTGTTCGTTTAAACCCGCAAATCTCAGAAACATCTGGTCCGATTTGAAAAATTCTATCACAATATATTAAAGGGTCAAAAAAGGTCTTTTTAGGGTTCCGTACCCAAAGGGTAAAAACGGGACCCTATTACTGAGACTTCGCTGTCCGTCCGTCCGTCCGTCCGTCCGTCCGTCCGTCCGTCCGTCCGTCCGTCCGTCCGTCCGTCCGTCCGTCCGTCCGTCCGTCTGTCACCAGGCTGTATCTCAAGAACGGTGATAGCTAGAGAGTTGAAATTTTCACAGATGATGTATTTCTATTGCCGCTATAACAACAAATACTAAAAATAAAATAAAATAAATATTTAAGGGGGGCTCCCATACAACAAACATGTTTTTTTTACCATTTCTTGCTCGATACTAATAACGTTGCCTTATGTTGCATAGATAATGGTACGGAACCCTTCGTGCGCGAGTCCGACTCGCACTTGACCAATTTTTTTTTAATCTTATACGTCTGGGACCCTTCTAGCCTGGGGTTCATATCTTCGATAGGGCTGATACCTACAGCGCTCCCTACAACAACGGACACCTACGCTATACATGTTTTTGTAAATATGTCAATATTACACTTGTAACCTATATAAATATTTGTACAATTTCAACCCACGTTTATTATCCTAACTTTAATTAAAATTTTCAGGGTAACTTTTTTGATAATTACAGACGACAAATAAAGAGCCGTCTTTATTTTGAATGGCATTTAAAAAATGTTCTGAGACTTTCGTTTTACAGATATTTTAAACTCCAAAACCGCCTCCCACCTGGCTAAGCATGTCTTAACTTATATTTAAGGATCATTCGTCAGGCTTTCGTCCACTGCTGGACATAGGCCTGTCCAATAGAACGGTGTTCTGCGTTTATATACTATAATATCGTGGTCTAGTGGTTCATATAACGGAGTGCTGTTCACGAGGCGCGGGTTCTTTTCCCGCATGGGACACTAATTTGTGTGATATTCATAAATGTTATACAAATGTTTGTACTGCGTCTGGGTGTTTCTATGTATTATAAAGTAATTATTTACAAAATGAAAGTATACATATATGTAGTATATTCGTATATGGTACCCATAACCCAACCATAGAAATATAGCTTACTTCGGGACCAGAGGACGTTATGTGAAATGTCCAAAATATTTATTTATTTAAAAAAATATTTTTTGGGAAATTCCACTGTGATAAAATGGTGTGCAAATCCAATGCGACATGTCTGTAAAGGCCTAAATTTACGACCAATAAAAGAGAACAATAAAGCCTATATTTTATACATTTACTCAAGTTTCGCTTTCACGACATTGCGATGTTTTCACCCACTGAATCAATCTTAACTTTTAGTCTTGCTTTTACAATCGAATGGAAAACATACCGTAACAAATTTTACAAAAAAAAACATCCTCTTGAACGACTCTATCAATTTAAAGAAAACCGCATCTAAATCCGTTGCGTAGTTTTGAAGATATAAGCTCACGTACGGATATACATACAAAAATAACGACTTTGTTTTATAATAAGTAAAAATGTTAAAGATAGAATAATTACATACGAGCTTATGGGGTTTTGCAGTAATCCTATGAGAATTGAAAGTCACTGACTTAAAAGACGAAAGTTTTAACATAAGACCAAAAAATTGTGAACGAAAACGGCACTCATATAAATCACTTATACGGTAAATAGGTATAGTTTGCAGCAAAGTTCATTCATAAAACACTCCTGTGCTTAACTGTGCTTGAATTTGTGTTTTTCATAAATACTGCATTCTTGTGCCGACTGAATTTTCTAGATGGCTACTTGCTCAAATTGACCACTTTACTGAAAAGAGCACTTGCCATTTGATTACTAAATAACCTCTGAGTACTTTTAAGACTTACTTATCCACTTTTTATTAAATTGTATCCAACGGATGACATTTTAAGCTTCGTTAGAACAATCCTGCAACGTAACAGAGATTAAAAGAGAAATTTCAATAGGTAATTTTGTATTTATTTACCTTAAAAGTTTGCGTTATAGCATTGATATGTTACATAGATAAATCGTAACAGCTGATGTTCTATAGTCTCTGCTCACCCCCATGCGAAAAGGTCGCGACGGTGTGATGATGATGAAGATAATGAAAATTTTCCAGAAAATAAAAAGTTCTTAAACTATGTAGCCCGTATACTTCAATAAACGTCATCTAGAGTCGTTGCGTTAATCAACCAAAGCTGTAATTCTACCCGTATCATCATCATCATCATCATAACATCACGCCTTTTTCCCATGGGGGTAGGCAGAGACTATAGAGCGCCATCTGCCACGATCGAAGCACACTTCCTTGGCTTCATCCACACTCATACATCTGGTCATACATGCCCGACGGTTGTAAGTGCTACGCACTTGCCCCTTTTGGAGTATCCCAGCGATGACATCGGAGTATATTTTTCTCGGGCGTCCTCTCCCAGCATTTCCACTTACTTTCGCCATGTATATGCCTTTCGTTAAGCGTCTCTCATCCATCCTCTCCACATGACCAAACCACCTAAGCATACTTTTCTCCACCTTAGTCACTACATCCTCTTTCAGACCACAACGTTCTCTTATAACTTCATTTCTTAATCTCTCTTTCAAAGTCACACCACACATACTTCTCAAAGAGCGCATCTCTACAGCATTTATTCTACTTTTGTGCTTCTCCTGCCACACCCAACATTCGCTTCCATACATAAGCGTAGGTAACAACACGCCATTGTGGATCGCCATTCGAGCCTTTTCAGTAATCGCTTGGTTAGCCACAATAGCATGCAAGGCACCATTCAGCTATCAGTATCATATATTGTTCAAACTGTCAACTGCTGGTTATAATTGGCAACATTTGTCACTGTTGTTAAATCCAATATAAATTTCCAAGTGAATTCAGGATCAGAGGTCGCGCTCCAATATTTGATATATTTTTATTTATTTTACGTATATTTTGAATTGTACCACAATATTTTCATTCATTGTGCGTCAATGCTTTCGCTGTAGTGGTTATTAATATCGTGGACTTTGGTTTCTTTGGTTTAATTGCTGGCGCCGGGTAAATATGGCAAACGTCAACACAAAACCCTGCCTGATGGGGGGCCATCAGGCAGGGTTTTGTGTTGACGTTTCCGAACGGATGGCAATCCACTAAATACATTATAACTTATGTACCTAACCATATGACAACAACGATAGAATTTGATTGCTTGCAGACCTTAAATCAATCACTTGGGTTGAGGCAGCAATCAAATTCACCCTCTCAATAAATTTAATTAAAAGGCAGACCGCTGCCAATCACAAATCCTTCTAAACCTTTAATAATGAAAGTAATCAAACCATCCTTTGTTTACTGAACAGAATTGTTTCTACTGATAATTTTATGAGTTATATAATTTTAGTAACTTTAACAATAAATTAATCAGAAGGGCTCAAAAACGAGCAGGCCTGCTCGCTTCCAATGGTTTAGTATTTTAACTAGAAATTTTAAAAGATTCAGAAACAAATTGTAGTACAAATAGCACCTATATGTAAAAAATTGTAAGCTCATTACAGACTTCACATTAACTCTGCCTGTAAACATTTTATATATGTATAAAATTTCAATAAAAATAAAATGGTTACCATGAAATACAAATGATTCATCCCCATCAAAGAAATTCTATCGGAAATAAATCAACTCTGAATATTTTAGCTGAACTTGATAACTCAATCTCAATGTATCTTTCCCAAAGTCCGTAACATCCTGTCGTAAGTAACTTATTGCGGGCGAATGAACTCAAATCCGTCTTTATCTTTGTAACGCACAAATAAAGTAAATAAATCTTCGCTAAGAGAAATAAACAGTGCGATCTCATTACTCTTTTGACAGGATAAAACGAAGTAATTTTGTCAAACAATATTAAATGAAAGAGCATAGTTTTTACTTTTTATTGAAAACTCCCTCGACCTACCAATGACTCAGCTATATCGCCTTCCTTTGTACTATACAGTAAAATCTTGATGAGTTAAGCGTAGTATTATAATTTTTATCAAACTGACCCCAATTAGATTTAAGACTATCTATACCTAAAGAAATTAGGGTACATAAATATTTTCTCTATTTTTCAGCGCGCAGCGGGTGGATCGATGCTGCGCCCCAATCTGAGGAACTGCAGCGTATAAGCACGGATACACATATAGAACCTCGTCTATCAGAACGACAGAATCGAGCTTTGTATTACTCAAAGACTCTAATTACAACACAAACACCAAATACGAGTACCACAGTGACTCCAAATGTCACAAATAACCAAACGGAAAGAACAGTTACAAAAACCAATATAACTAGTTCAAAACAGAGTACAGAATTGCCACCAGTTAATTGGACGGCAATCAACATAACAGATGTGAAGAACGCTTCAGCAATCATAAACGCGACTATTGTTTCATTCGCAAATGTGACAGAAACTCAAAATGCATCGTTTGCAGCTAAGAAACGTAATCTGACTAGACCTGATTTCGTCAAAGAAAGTTCTGGAAATTTAGCTGAGAGTCGAATTTTTACAGAGAAACCATTGTCTTTGGAGACTGCATTTGTACAAACAAGGATTCCACCAAATGTAGAATCCTCTAGAAGGATTATAGATCAGGGCGATGGTGGAATGGATACGGGGGCTATTGCCGGCATATCATTTGCAGCCTTGGTGTTGGCCGCATTAGCTGGAAGTACGGCATTCGTGCTATACAGAAGACGATACCTGAATAAACCTCAAACATTGAACGATAAGTGTTCTAATCCTGATTCAAGCGGATATTTAGATGACAGCACTGTAAGAGTAAGTATAGTAATTGCATACTTAGTCCATATTTTCTTCTAATGTCCACTCGTTATCTGGTCCCAAACTAACCATAATGCTTGCGATATGGTTTAAAATCGAACCCAACTATCAAAATATACAGTTGTCGATATCAGTGCCTACTAAATCACGAAGCCAATCCTGAAGTTCGTGATTTCCAACATATATCGGAATATTGAAACTGACCTCTCATTAAAAGTAACGGTGTTATACGTTACCAAATATTTCCAGAATATAATACTAAGAATTTTCTAACAGGAAAATTGAGTAAATGTCACTTATTTGACGCGTAATTTGACGTCGAGGGGACTATGCGTAGTCAGAATTTCCTTTCGTGTTATTTGATAAATAAAAATACAGTCAGTACTTTAATAAAGCTACATTTTACATAGGTATATTCCATCGAGTTTATTTTAGTTTCTACCCAAACGTTTCAGAGAAGTTTTACCCACCATGGTCAAGGTGGACTGCTGAAAATTCTCCGAAACGTAAATTAATGAGTCACGCTAATAAATAGTACAGTGGCATTAACGTAAATTTTGGTTGGGTCTTTTTTTCTGGGAATCAATGGTTATCTCGACTTTTTGTGGCAAATTTAGCCAGCAGGCCAGGCCTATGATATTTAATGAGTATTTTTCTAATTGCAGGATAACTCCGAGGAAATGTACAGCTTGGACAATGATTCATTCCTGAACTCTCTAGAAGCCATGACTATACAGAACTATTGGACTGATACTGTGAAACATACTAAACTGTGAACCTAAAAAAAACTCTTTTAGTAATAGAAAATGATTTTAAAACGCCTAAAGTGAAAAACATAATCAAAGACAATTCAATCAGTGAGAAAACCAAATTTAATTTAGTTTGGATATAACTGTAGTGTAAACACAACTCACCCCGATAGATTCCGCGCATCAAGGCAATCCGAATGTTTGTAATACGCTATTTTCGCAAAGTTGTATTAGAACTCTGCGTGTGATTTTGCTAGCTATGATGCCAATGAAAACCCCAACCCGTGCCTTTCTCAAAGGTTGGTGTGTTTAGTCGTTAACAAATATCTTTTAATGTTTTCTCTGGAGATGATCTGTAAATGTAAAATAAAGACCGGTTGTACCCACCGCTAACAATGCTTGTGTGTAGAAACAAGGAATCGAACTCTTAAAAATATATTGAATTAATTATTTAAAAGAAAGTATAATATTATTATTCTCTAACACTTGCGAGACTCATTTGTTTGACGCAGAGGCCCTTTAATTTAATAAAGATAGAGCAAAATTAAACTTGAAGGCTTTCGCCGTCCTTCTCATGTTGGCCGTCCCGGGCCATGGACCCTAAGGCCCTAGGGTAAATAGGCCTCTGTTTTATCGGATTTACACGCGTGTATTTGCTTTAAATTTGAGCCCGACGTTTCGGAGCCTTTGCAGTCACTATGGTCACGAGCGAGACTAAATCCGTTAAAAGTAGTCTAGTGTGAATAAAAAAAGTTATTCTAGGACCTGTCGTAGCACTTACAACCGTCGGGCTCGTATGACCAGATGTATGAGTGTGGATGAAGCCAAGGAAGTATGCTTCGATTGTAGCAGATGGCACTCTATAGTCTCTGCCTACCCCCATGGGAAAAGGGCGTGATGTTATGATGATGATAATGATGATGACTGTCTTTTTCTTTGGTTCGTCTTCTTAGTCTTTTCTGGATATGTCCTTTCTAATCTTTTCCGAATCTTTTCTGGTACAGGGTTTAGTTTCGCGTGTTTATCTTTTACAGACGATGTTACGTGTTAAGAATATCTCTTAGCTAACTGTTGTCACACCCATAAGATCAAGATGTAGTAGGGGCTTGTGCATTCTGCCCGCCCACAAATGCTTGAGGCCTCCTTATCATTGATACCCAGTAGTTACGCTTCTAATACGTATTTTTTTATATTATCTTACATACTTTGTCTTATATCATAGTCGATCTTGAAGAATAATACTATTGTTATCTTATTGCAGCTTTTTAGAGCTATATACTATAAACAGGTAATATTTCTTTATCTCAAATAACTTACGAGACTCAACATGTTTTTTCATTCTGTCAGACGTCATTGCTGCTCTCACATCTATCGTATTGATATAACATATGTTATTGCTTTTAAACTTTATTTAACTCTTCTCTCTTTGTCTCTCTCTCTCTCTCCTCTCCAGCGCATTAACTTCCTATTGTTGGGTACGGGCTTCCACCACTTTGATCAGGATTATGGATTATGCCGCGCTGACCAGGCGTATCCAATATCCCTTAGCTGGCTTTTACAGCACCCTGGAAAAGAAAAGGGGTGGTGACACATGTATTCTCAAATTGTCACTACACGGACAACTTAATTATTAACTCATCATTTATTTATTTCATAGCTACTTGATTAACTACAATTTTAGAGTCGTATTCGAAAAAAATAAATTATATTGATTGCATGTAATGAAAACGTAATTTATGGCGTGTGGAGTTAGCGAACATCAGAATAATTATACATTTTCTACATACATATAAATTAAAACTAAAAAAAAGTATATAACTAACGCAAATACATTGATGTACATTAAAATATCAAAACTTATATTAAAGGGGTACACGGCATATTAATATAGCGAGAAAGAGACAGATGTATACAGAAAGAAGACGAGACGAAAAGAAACAGATATATATTAATAAATTATAGTTGGACTATATTTTAAGCACTTAGTATTTGTACTGTACTGTCTTTAAGCATATAGAGTATATGTATTTATTATGTGTATGTATTCTTGTGTATTTTATTGAGTTTATTGATAGTGTATATTATATTTTTATTTTGTATATTTGTGTGTTATATTTTATGATATGTATTAATAGGATTTAAAATATATTTTTATGTATATATTAAAATAATAATATTCGTGCATCGACAACTCTACTCGCTCCTCATTTAGATCCATACCCAGGTTGCCTGGAAGAAATCGCTTTTAGCGATAAGGCCGCCCATTGTACAATCTTGTATTTTATTATTAAGTTATATGCTTCTGTATGGTGTACAATTAAGAATAAAATAAATAAATATTAATATACCGAAATGTACTTATGACGTCACCGACAGATATATCTGTCTCTTTCTCGCCTCGCCTTTTTTCTATATACATCTGTCTCTCTCTCTCGCTTTATTAATATATTATATTATGCCGTTTGATCGCCCTTTGCCTCAAGTCCCGTATTTCAATGGTCTCACAGTGGCATCACAATGACACAATATAACCTCAAAAAATTAACAATAGACTACCAATCTTGATCAAATTCGCAACTAAACAATTAGTTATTTAGTGTAAAATGCAATAACTGATTGCTTAGTAGCGAATTTTATCAATTTTGGTAGTCTATTGTAAATTTTTTGAGGTTACCTATAATGTGTCATTGTGATGCCACTGTGAGACCATTGAAATACGAGACTTGAGGCACTTGTGTTATAAACAAAATCTACGAAGTAATTCGCTTCGATCTCTTTGGCATAGTGCCAAAAAAAATCATTTCGTCTAATAAAATTTAATTAAAATAAGATAATTTTAATATAATTATAGCAATTAATTTATGCTAGAGAATATTTCTATGTTTTATTAATTTTAATATAAAATTGTAAATAATTTAATAATGTGATAATTTTCATTAAAAACTAATTTGTAGGTGAAATTGTATTTTTGTGTAACTAGGTACTTATTTATATGGTATATATACATATATATTTCCTCTTTTTTGTATTTTCTCTATGACAGATGTAATTTGTCCTTTTATTTATTATTTACCTCATCTCTATCAGTTTCTCCGACTCTGGATAACCTTGCATGTGTGTATGCGTCATTTACAAAAGAAAAGTAGCTTATGTATTATATCCGAAATAAATAAATAATCCGTATTCTGGTACCCGTGACACAAGCATATAAGCTTAGCTTGGGACCAGAGGACGTTGTGTGAAATGCCCATGAATATTTATCATTATTATTTAAAATGTATTGGTGCATGTAATGTTGACGATACTGAAAAATTAAGAAAAAATTAGACATTCAAGGAAAATAGGAGTTGTCATTGCGAAAATAAAGGAATGGAAATAGTATAGTCTTAGTTCAACATTAAAGTATTACTAAAACTAATATAATAATGTGGGTAATTAAAAAAAACCATTTATTGATATGAATTATGGCAAAGGCCTCTACACGAGATCTAAAGGCAGCTGAAATTCTTCAAGGGGTTTATAGAAATAAGTACCTACCCAATCTTATAATTACCATTCGTATATCTTCAAGGTTATAATATCTCTGTAATATATCGAAATATATTTGAAGTCTATAATTTTAAAACGTTACATTTACATACCGCCTAAATATGTAATAATTATACTTAAGTAATTTATTAATTTTGCAATTGACATGCTATGCTTTTTACTTAATAAATCAAATTATGGTGGAAAAAGTGACTGCCGCATGCGGGACTTGAACCCACGACCTCGGAATACCGTTCCGAAGCTCTTCCAACTGAGCTTATTGCGGTCGTGCCTGCAACATTCAAATTAACCACCACATTTGTCACTCGATTGAGTTTATATATTTTTACGTACAACGCCATCTATCAAGATTGCTTTACAACATCTCGAGATGTTGATGTTGACAGTTGTTGCAGGCACGACCGCAATAAGCTCAGTTGGAAGAGCTTCGGAACGGTATTCCGAAGTCCTGGGTTCAAGTCCCACTTGCGGCAGTCACTTTTTCCACCATAATTTGATTTATTAAATAATTATACTTAATAAAAATATGTGGTTAGTGTATGGATTAAGGTCAGAACAGACTGTGTGCGTATCAGCACGGCGACGTTGTCATAGCCATAATTTCGTTTCGTGGATATTTGTGACAAAAACGATAGTTTTATTAGAAAAATTCTGTTATATTTTGGGAAATGTACACTTGCTAACAACCCCCCTTAAAATTGGGAACACCCTTTTCAATTTCTTTAAGGGAGAATCCGGAATCCCACACGAAGCCAGAGAGTTGCCCTAGCAACCGGACAGGCAGTGCGTATATGCATTCCCCAGATAAAATAAACCCAATTTAGTGCTATTTTGTCACAATCAGAAATGAAACTAAGAATTAAAAATCCTCCAAGAACTAAATCCTGGTTACGCCCATGATTTACTCCATTACACTAAGATACTTACATAAGTATGTAATACATATTTACATTGCATAAATAGATTCGATATTTATTTTTAACATTTCAAAGAATATACTTTTGTCATATCATCACTATTAGTTGTAACAAATACTTATGAAATAAAATTCAAACCATCAACGGACAGCTTTGCTAACACGATCTCAATATATTTTAATGTTTGTCTTTTATCTTGTACTACAGTTTTTATTTTGTTTTTTTTTATCAAAGTAATGAATTGTATGTGGTTTTAAGCCAGGTGAGGGATGTAACTATTAACACTCTGGTAAATCTGTGCCCTATAGTGTAAATAGTAATGGTCTTATTCATAATGACTTATCGGAGGTTTAAAAGTTCGCTAAAATCGTTTCGCTAAAATTGTCAAAAATTGTTATTCATAATAGTCTTTGTACGATAAAATGTTTATTATCTCTTCGATAAAGTTATTATGAATAAGACCATTAGTATATAATTGATTGAAATATGCATTATAATAACATAATACATTTGGTATGAATACTATTAGACATAATATTAATATAATAGTATCTTATTTTATTATATTGTTGCATTGTTTAATAATTTCTTCATTACTTGTGATTTTTCATCCGTCCAATAAAGCGATTTTTTTTATTGTTAGCATTTATTTTTATCTATTTTCTATTGCTATAAATGTTCTCATTGTCTTTAATATCAAATAATACCTAGTGTTAATGTAGTACCTATTAAATTATTACGGTTTCGGTTTTTGTTAGTTAATCTTCATGAAGCTTTTATTATCTACATCGAAGGATATATTCAATGAGTTTTCAAGTCACATATATGACTAAAAAGGAATAAATTGATATATTCAAAAGTAAAATATAATCGTATAATTTTAATGTGATATTTATCTGAAATTTTACTTGACTGAAACCGCGCTCAGAACCGAAACAGAGGCTAATGTAGATGCGGTTTAGGTTGAGGGAACGGGAACACAATTACGTAAAAATGACGTTACGTCCCATTTCATGCACAAGTCGTATGTAAACCGCAATGGACGCATTCTCGGTCTGTGTTAGCCCTAATAATTGTAAATATATTTTTCATTAGGTTGAGCATTAAGTATGTGTATTAATGTTGTGTGAAAAATGTAGGTATTCTATGAATATTCTAAATGTATTCTAATAATACATATAATTGTAAAATTTTCATGTATACCAAGCTATGAAGAGTTTTATCCTTGTCTGTTCTGTCTTATCATATTTTGCTAATGCTAATCATTTTTGACGATTCTAATTACACTGTAAAATAGTATCAATTCAATTGGCACAACATCACTAAAATAAAACTTAAATATTAGTAGTGTCATAATAATTTCTGACACCTGCGCGACTCATTATTACTCATTAACTCAAATAAAACCACTTTTTACAGATTTAGACGCGTAATTTGTTTTCAATTTTGATCGGACGTTACTTAAACCCAGTAGCAATTGATCGTAGAAGACACTTGCTTAGTCCCACTCGTGACTACGGTGACAAAAAAATCGGGCTAAGTTTAAAAACAAATATTCGCGTCTAAATCCGTAAAAAGTAGTTTTTAAATTAGCAGTGTCTTTTACACTTTTCGACGTTACTAACGAAATGTTAGAAGACGTTATTCTCTAAACTTAATTCATAATAATAGCCATTAAATCAGTATAATCCACAGTTGATTGCGTTTAAGTTAATTTCTTTACGCCACAGATTTGGTGACTTGGCTAAATATCTATAATAGGATTATTATGTAGTGTTTTTTAAAATGCCTACTACATAAATGTAAGAAATAAAGTATTTTTTGTAATAAGAAAATACTTAAATTCTAATATTTACCTATAGAGTATTAAGAACTTTATTGTATCAATACTTTAATTTCTAACGTGAATGTGTTGTGAATAATAACAATTTAGTTTTTAAAACTAGCAATATTATCTTAAATGTACTTAGTGTTGCCATAGCAAAGTGTAAAAAAATGTAATTCAGATTTCCCAGTACAAGGTACAAAGGAATAAACTACGACTGCATGCAGAATGGAACATGAAAACCCCCAAACTGATTAGATTACGTTTGGTCATAAGCCAAAATATGAATACATATATTACCAATAAATATATTTTTACTTGAAAACTACATTTTATTTTATTATCATCTTGCTCAGATAAGTTTAATTTTTCAATTGCTTCTGGCCGTGATTAGGAAAATGTTACGCCTTACATACTAATACTAATACATATCTTGTTATTTTTTACGGGCTACGTGGTCTACTGGTTCATATTGGGGACTGCCGTTCACGAGGTCGCGGGTTTGATTCCCGCCTCGGACAATAATTTGTGTGTTGGTTATAAATGTCATACATATGTTTGTCCTGTGTCTGGGTGTTTCTATGTATGTAATTACAAAAAAAGTAGTTTAGGTATTATATCCGTTTCTGGTACTCATAACACAAGCATAATAAGCTTAGCTTGGGACCAGAGGACGTTTTGTGAAATGTCTGAATATTTATCCTATAAATAAAATTCACGTGTCACAGTTTTCGTTACCGTACTCCTTCGAAACAGCTTGACCGATTTTTATGAAATTTCACATGCGTATTCAGTAGGTCTGAGAATCGGACAACATGACATTTGTATGGCAAAACAACGTTTGCCGGGTCAGCTAGTTTATTTATAAGACCTCTCCATAATTCACAGGAGGCCTTAACACTACTTGACCTAAAGGCGAGTGCTGATGTGGTAAGTCATTTCAGCCCACAGAAGAACTTCAGCCACAAAAATATTCACTTTGAATTTCAAAATTTTGATCGAATTGTTAGACATTTCATATAGGTACCTACTAAGTCTATGGACATTTCATATTGAGGTCTGACAGCCCCATATCAGACTGTCTCCAACTATAGCATAGTAATTATAGGGTAATTGACGATAATTCCTACCTAAATACCTACATATACAAATTTTCTGCATCACCCAAAGGTAGACTGGTAGAAAATGCCCTCGGCATTAAGTCCGCCTATGCATCTGCTTTGTGTGCATGAAGTATATAAATAAAATAATTCAGGCTAATTTATGCATCTTTTATAAAGTGTAAAAATCGATACCTACGGCAACAACTTTATGTCCTTAAAAACAAAAAATAGTAAATATTATTAAAAATGAAATTGAGAAAGCAAATATGTGATACTATAAAATACGTAAAACTATAAAATACGTAATACTTCAAATTTTGCACAACCGGCAGCCAAGATTTTTTACGATAACAACACTTCTGAAACTGACACTTGACAGCTCTGGCTAATAGTGATGTACAACAAAAATCAAGATATATCGATATTTGCAAAAAAAAAAAATCAATTAAGTTTTTGACTGACTTGGGAAAAAAACAAAGAGTGAAAAAAGCAGATCTCCAAAACTTTGAATCTTGTTTGATTGTTCTTCATTTTTAATTCCTATTTCTGAACACATCGGTATCAAAAACTCATGGTGTTGGATATTTTGTATTGAACATTTTAAAATAAGACGTCGATAAAGAAAATATAAATATATCGATATTTATCGACAAACCTGTAAAAAAATAAAAACTAAACGTGATGTGGTGATTGTTGAGTTGTGCTTTATTTTTATTTTATTAATTATTACTTGCTTAACTAACCTTGCTTACCTATCGCATAAATCAACTATTGAGTATTACTGAACTTCATTTCTTATTAAATTTACAAGATGGTTCAAGCGTGGTACATGGATAGTGAAACGAATGATCAACGTTTGGAACATCATAGGAATCCACCAGAATTTGTTTCTCTTGATAACTTGTTTAAGAAAACTGGTGTAGAATACTTCAAGGTAAGTATTGATACGTCTCTTTAAGAATTTTCCTTGCAATAATTTACAAAACTATAGTGAATTAGATAATGATCAAATCAATGTATTTCCTGTGTGTCTTTCACTTTATTAGAATAGGTTTTAATTTCAATATTAAAGAATGAAGGATTATATTTTGTGTTAAAAATATTGGGACATGAAAAGAAATTACTTGTTAAAAAGTTTATTAAACATGCCTTATAGCCAGACTGTAAATAACTAAATTATACAACAAAGGTTACTAAAAATATCATATCAAAATTACAGATAAATGTAGATAGTTACACTACAGATGGTGTGTTAGATAAACTAAAGAAAGAAAGAGGATATACGTATGAGGATGAGATGGTATGTTCAAAGGAATGTTTACCCAACTACGAAGAGAAAATAAAGTCATTCTTTACTGAACATTTGCATACTGATGAAGAAATTAGGTTTGTATATTGTATTTATGAATAGGCACCCAACAATCATCTATACTACACATCTAGACAAGCCTCATGGTTGAGTAGTTTATGCAACAGACTGTCGATCAAGAGGTTGCGGGTTCGATTCCCGCTCGGGACAATCATCTGTGTGATTTTTGTAATGGTCATACAAATGTTTGTGCTGTGTCTGGGTGTTTCTATGTTTTTTATTTATATTATAAGTATGTATTTACAAAAGAAAAGTAGTATATCTATTCTATCCGTATTCTGGTACCAATAACACAAGCATATAAGCTTAGCTTGGGACCAGAGGATGTTGTGTGAAATGTCAATGAATATTTTTTTATTATTATTATTTATACTTAAAAGCTGAAGAATTTGTTTGTTTGAAAGCACTAATCTCAGGAACCACTGACCCGATCTGAGAAATTCGTTCAGTGATGTATGGTACATTTATAAAGGAAAACTATAGGCTATATACATTATGCTGCGACCAATAGAAACATTTCTAAATTCCATGCATATAAAGTCGCGGGCAACAGTGTGTGAATATGAATTAACAATGGTACAAATGCTCTACAATAACTTAATCTAACTATCATGATACACAGTTTGTGTAACAAGAATGTCCAGTTAGCATTGCCACAATCAATCAATTTCCTTTTTTTTAGTTAAGTTAAGTTGTGCACATAGAATCAGTACCATTGTATTTTTATAATAAGAATAAAATTGCACACGTCCATGATAAAGACACCGAAAGTCAAATTGACAAAATTTATACAATATGTTCTTTATTCTAGTTATAGTGGCTAATTTAAGTTTTATTTTCCATGTACTTTATATACTATATTGTTATTCTTTGTCTTAACTTGACCTTTCATATCTAAATTCTTAGATAACATAATGTATTCAACTAATTAGTAACAAGTTTACTACACCATATTGATATGGTATGAAAAATCAACATAACTTTTATCTCTGTATACTGAGAAGACATATTTGTATTCAGTTCATATGAACAAACATCTATATAGATGTTTGTTACTCTTTCATGCAATAACTACTGGATGGAATTTATGGGGCTTATACATAAAAAAATAACTAGCTTTAAACTGTGATGCTAATGGGCTATGAGAAAAGCAGTACCCATCTATCCACAAAAATATATGATCACACTTATACAGGGTAGACAGTTAGTATGGAGAAATACCTGCTGCTATCCAAACACTGAAACACTATGTTATTTTGTAATAGCACTCCTCTCTGGGCAATTATACCATGCACCCAGAAGAGACCAAACTTCTCGGAGCCAAACAGATCCTAGAGTTCTTATGCCAACAGGCTTGGACCGAGAACTGTAGAAAGTGGCGTTCACAATTTATTGATCAATCTCGTCGCGGTGATAGTAGGCGTGAAATAGCGTGATAAGCCGCTACTAAAAAAAATAGCACTGGGTGTTGCCTACGAATTTGTACATGGAGTTTAGAAAACAATCTTTAGGTACGTGTGTCGTCAGTTAGAGGATAAAATGAAATACTTGAAAGGCGTTTATTTGCGACTCCATATATTTGATTATAATAATAACTTATATAGGTGGCGAGAACAATCGCCTCTATACATTCGTAAATCTGCTGACACGCGTGTTGCACACAATAAAACCAAACATACTGTCCCTATGGTAGCCTCCCCCTTAAAATAAATGCGCTTTATATTATATTAAAAACACAAAATAAAAATGAGAATACAATGCAAACCAACTGAATATAACTAACCAAACTGAAATAAACTTAAACAAAAAGTAAACTAGGACAATATGTAAAATGTACCTATATAAGGTAAAAATAATTAAAACAGTGTTTATAAAACTATACACACTAGCCCTACAAATCCTTAACAAATTACGCATATGTGTAAGCATTCTATTGAAAAACCATTAAATACTGTAGATTTAAAAATTTAAGCTCATTTATGAACATGAAGAAATAATGACTGTGATTTATAGCAATGTTTTTAAAATTTTAGGTTAGTTCTTGATGGGTCCGGGTACTTCGACGTGCGGGACGGCACAGATCAATGGATACGTATTGCTGTTAGCACAGGAGACATGATCATTATACCAAGCGGTATATACCATCGGTTCACACTTGATACTAAGGTTTGCTGAATTATTTTTAACACACTTATGTAAGTTCGGTATGTATCTATCAATGTATTAATCTATGTATGTAATGGAATCTTTGAAAGTGATTTTCATCCACTTGCAGTAGACAGATTGATCTGAAATTTTGCACATATATCAATGATGAGAATGCAATAATTTAGTATTTGAAGCAGGTTTTTTAGTTTTTTAACTAAGTAGTTTATTACCAATAAATAAAAGTATCGGTTTGCAATGTCCCAATAAAGAACTGCTCATAAGAATGTAAAACAGTATTTTCAAAATGGATGGCATGAAAGTTTGTAAGAAAATATAGATGGAATGAAAATGTTTGTTCTTTCTCATAAAAAACCGCTGAATGGATTTGAATGAAACTACAGCTGAATAACCTATAGATCAGAATAATACATAGACTGTTAACTATAACAACCTTAAGGGCCTACATCAATATTATCGTCGACATGTACTTATTAACACAGCTAGTAGGTATAGAAAATGAAGAATTAGGGATATTTTTTTTGTTTACTCAAAATCTACAAAATATACAGGGTGTGGCGTAATTAATGGATAAGCCTGTGCCTGTGGATAAGCCTCCTACTGCGCTATACGAATATGTATATTTTTAATTAATCCTATGTATGGTCTTGAAAAAAATGGCATAAGTCATGTTTTTCATAAAATGACTACTTTCACTAACCAATTCTGCTACTGTTGCCACAATTTTCAAAAGTTTTGCTTTCTGTTTTTTTTATAATACAGCTTAAGAGTTGAATTATTGCAAGCAATAAAGAATTCCCTATTCGTAATACAAATTTTTTTGAAAATTATGCATGAAATATCAAAAAAGGGTTATTGATTATTCAATTTGTTGACTTTGTACATCGTCTAGCTTAAAAAATCTTTATGGGAGTTGATTTGCCCAATATCTTAAAAACATGCTTGTTTTATGCAGTTTCCGAAATGGTATAATACTTATTATAATACTTATTAAGTTTGATGTGATATTAAAGAACCAAATGACACTCGTAAAAAAATGTTCTTATTGTGATTTAATTAATCAAATTAATACTGTTAACTTAAACAAACTGTCAGTGGTATTTTAACTTATCTGTCTGAGTTTACCAGTGGGAATGTTAGTCGTTGAAAAAAAATAACAACTTATTTTATTTTTTTTATTCTAAAGATGCAAACACTACATAAATTTTATTTTACAAAAAATGTTCGAAATGGCGGCCACCTGCGGCTATGCAGGCCCTGCATCGACGGATAAATGACCGCTTTAGGCGTCGGATGAAGCCGGAGCTCTTGATTTCATCAGCGGCTTCAAAAATCAGGGCCTTTAGTTGTTCCAGGGATGCTATTTCTTTTTTATACACTTTTTCTTTTAAACACCCCCAGTAAAAAAAGTCTAGAGGGTTCAAATCAGGGGACCTTGGTGGCCACAAAATGGGACCCAAACGACCTATCCACCTCTCATTGTACTCATCATTGAGGTAGTTCCATACAATTCGTGCGTAGTGAGCGGGACAACCATCATTTTGTAACCAGTAGTTTTCTGGCACATTTAAACTTTGTAATAGTTCCGGCAACGTATTTTGCAGAAAATTTAAATAATTGGGACCTGTTAGTGTCTCGGATAGTTCGACGGGCCCAACTATTTGTCCATTTAAAATTCCTGTCCAAAGGTTCACTTTAAACTGGACTTGAGCTCGGTCTTGCCTTATGTTTCTCGGATTGGTTGCCTGCCAACTATGAAGATTGTGCATGTTGACGTAGCCATTTCTTTTACATGATGACTCATCGCTCCACAGTATTTTGTCAAAAAACGCCGAATCTTCGCGTATTTTTCGCAACATGACGCGACAAAATTGGACTCTAGGCTCATAGTCTCGTGTCATTAGTGTTTGCACCCTTTGATAGTGATACGGGTAAAGCTCATGCCTGTGCAGAATTCTGCCCACAGTACGCGTATCTACACCGGTTCCTCTACTTAACTCACGAATTGATAACTCTGGATTAGCACGCACAGCTTCTAGAACTTCGTCATCACGATGTCGTCGAGGTCTGCCTTCCGAAGCACCACCAACACCGGTACCAGGCATTCGCCCTTCGCTAAAAGCGATGTGCACACGTGTAAACACCCGGTAGTCTGGGTGTCGCAAATCGGGGTATCTTCGACGATATTCGCGTGCAGCTTCATTTGCATTGCAGTTACACAGGCCGTAAATAAGATGCATATTTGCATACTCTTGAGGAGTGTACGTATGACGCGGCATGATCAGTAGTCCAGGGATATGTAGAAGTCGTCGATAATATCACAATTGTCCAATTCGTATAGCAAAAACAGAGTCCGTAGTACATAAGCCAAATTCACGTCACAATAACAAACACGATAGAGCAAACGATATGTGCGCAATAGACGATAGTCAAAAGAGCACTAACTTTGTTAAACAAGTTCAAAAGCTGTTTTGTTGTTTGTGAGAATAATAAAAATCTATCTCTGTCGCACAACTGTTATTTACCTGACATCAAAATGCTTTGTCTCTGTCTTATGATAAGACTAACCGTCTGGATTTGCCGTGCGATAAACAACCACAAGTAGTTGACTTAGATTCGTTATCTGCTTACCCTATTCATGGTGGATGACTACCTGCTCCCGAGCACCCAAAAAAGGGTCCATTGTGAATGACTACCTGCTCCGGAGCACACAAAAAAGGGTCCATTCAAACTGTTTACAAAGACATGTTTAAGATAAATTAATAATTCTGTTAAAGAAAATTAGGGTATTTTTTTACAACTGTCGTTTTTTTTTAAAACCTCGTGAAATGTAATAAGTATTATACCATTTCGGAAACTGCATAAAACAAGCATGTTTTTAAGATATTGGGCAAATCAACTCCCATAAAGATTTTTTAAGCTAGACGATGTACAAAGTCAACAAATTGAATAATCAATAACACTTTTTTGATATCTCATGTATTTTTTCCCAAAATTTGTATTACGAATAGGGAATTCTTTATTGCTTTCAATAGCTCACCTCTTAAGCTGTTTTATAAAAAAAACAGAATGCAAAATTTTTGAAAATTGTGGCAACAGTAGCATAATTGGTTAGTGAAAGTAGTCATTTTATGAAAAACATGACTTATGCCATTTTTTTCAAGACCATACATAGGATTAATTAAAAATATACATATTCGTATAGCGCAGTAGGAGGCTTATCCACAGGCACAGGCTTATCCATTAATTACGCCACACCCTGTATTTTAATTCTGATTTACGTGTTTCTATATATAATAGTTACTTATGTTTTCAAAGTTATTTTATTAGTTAATACGTGATAATAGACCGACAAATGAAAAAAATAAAAAATGAGAGATGTTGTTTCGCTAAGATTTTCTATCGAGAAAACTTTTTTCAATCGCGTTTCTGAGTTTATGCGATCCTAGATCATATATTGAAAAAACATATACTTAAAAATTAGAGCTCTAGCCATTCAATCTAAAGAAACAATGAAAACTTCGTACGTAGAAAAACGCACGAAGCTATTTTGGTATCCTCTTAACTAGGTTTTTTGAAATATAAATAAATGATTTTTTAATGAAATTTCACTCTGCGCTTTTTAGTCTCGAACTCAGCACAGTTAAAGACTACATATTGTATTTACAACTAGCTGTTTCCTGCAACATCATACGAACAAACCCATCTCTTTAGACCAAAGTCAATTAAAAAAAAACACGACATCGAAATCCATTGCGTAGTTTGAAAGATTCACATAGGGACATACATACAAAAACAACTACTTTGTTTTATAATAAGTAAAGATATTTAAAAATATCATTATCTGTTACAGAACTTCATAAAAGCGAAACGTTTCTTCATAGGCGAGCCAGTGTGGTTACCTTACAACAGACCTGCTGATGACATGGAGTGTCGCAAGGAATATGTTAATAAACTACACAATGGATTTGTAGCACCCGCATGTTAAATATAATATGAAAACCGTTGCCTTATTCGTAAATGGACTACAAATTTGTGTTTTAAAATACATATGTCAAATAAATACAAATACAAAATAATATTCTATAATAGTTTGTTTGTATAGAATCTTAGAAGTCAATAACAATAGCATCAGTTAAATAAATAATTATTTACTTAACAGATTCTATCGCAACTAAAACTACTAACTATGCCCATTTACTAATAATTCAACGATACAAGTGCCAACATATATTACTATTTTTGATATCTCGTATCTGTAAGCTTATAAAAGCTTGTGTAAAGTTAAATCGAGTTATTTTTCTCACTTATACAGTGTAATTCCATTACTAATATGTATCTTCTTATATATAAAATTCACGTGTCACAGTGTTAGTTACCGTACTCCTCCGAAACGGCTTGACCGATTTTTATGAAATTTTACATGCATATTCAGTAGGTCTGAGAATCGGCTAACATCTATTTTTGAACCTTTTTTTTAGTATGGCAAAGCAACGTTTGCCGGGTCAGCTAGTATTAAGTATTAAATAATAGTCTATAACACGTTACGATAACTACCAATTTTCTTGAAACCATTTGAAGGAATATGTAGAAAAAAATTCTGTTGCAGATAACTACTCAAATTATGTGACTTTTAATTTCTGGTAGCTTACTAGTTTTAAGGAATAATACAATTGTTATATTTTATGTGTATTTGGAATTGTTATATTTTTACATATCATTATATAATTGTTATTTAATAAGTTTAGTGTTTTATTTCTGTAATCTGACTGACTGACTGCCAATACTGAAGTCGACGCGAAGCCGAAACAGTTCGACCTAACTACCTGAAAGATAGCATCCAGGTTTCCATTACACTGTAGACAAACTTTAAAAATGGATGTATGGAAATGGCGAAGTTAAAATAATCTAAAATTTTGCTTAAGAGGATACCAAAATAGCTTCGTGCATTTTTCTATGTACGAAGTTTTCATTGTTTCTTTAGATTGAATGGCTAGAGCTCTAATTTTTAAGTATATGTTTTTTCAATATATGATCTAGGATCGCATAAACTCAGAAACGCGATTGAAAAAAGTTTTCTCGATAGAAAATCTTGGCGAAACAACCTCTCAAATTTTTTATTTTTTTCATTTGTCGGTCTATTATCGCGTATTAACTAATGAAATAACTTTAAAAACATAAGTAACTATTATATATAGAAACACGTAAATCAGAATTAAAATATATTTAGTAGATTTTGAGTAAATAGGAAAAGTATCCCTAATTCTTCATTTTCTGTGCCTACTGGCTGTGTTAATATGTACGTGTCGGCGATGATATACGATAATATTGATGTAGGCCCTTAAATTACTTACCTACCAACTTTTTTTTAAGTGGAACACAGTTTTATTGTACCTACTTTTTTGTATACAGTTGCGTTTCGTTTATTTCCAGACCATCTGGATTTTACACATTGGTGTTATTTGATTGTTACATAAACCGCCATAATCGCATCGAACTCCTAGCACTCCATATAGCCATGCTCTATAAATAAAAATAACATTAAGAATACAATATGGAAAACAATCTTCAGATCTAGTTAAAAGCAAGCAGTTAGTAGACATCCAAGTTTATATCGTTTCTGTGTGTGAAAGGTAAGTTGTTGATTTATTCATACAAAATCTTATTCAATCGCTGGTGCCCGCAAATGAGTTGGTTTCGCTTTAGTGTGATTTTGCTATTAAAGATTTCACAGGCACTCGCACAGCATCTAGCTGTTTTTCTTCCTGGCGATACCTGTGTTTGTTTTAAAAACGAACGATAGCATATTATATCCTTTAATTTTTGTAAAATAATATACTGTTATTATAATTCGTTACGATATAAGTACTTGTAAATAAATACTGCTTAAACGCCGATATCGAAAAAATAAAAAAGAGCGTTGTCAAAATTGCTATATATGAAAATGTCAAACTTATTTACAAATTTCTGAACATTCTCTGAAATGAAATAAAAATAAACCAAATAACTATAACAAAAAATCAATAATGTAAGAAATGGCTACATAATGCTGAATCCTCCATTCTCTTAGCACAGTTATTGCTGGTAAGCACGTAGTTATATGTTATGATCACAGATTACAATGAAACAAGGAGATCCTGGCAGTCTCTAGCGGGTCTTTCTTGAGATTAGCTCAGAAAGATCAGCTCAGAAAGACCCGCTAGAGACTGCTTTGGGCGTAGGTATTTAATTTATTGGGGCACTAGAGCGATCTATCCTTTACCTTAGCTATTCAAAAACCTTACTACATATACGTATTTAATAACTTGAAAAGATAGGTTTTATATCTGACTAGACCAGTTTTTCAAGTGATTGGAACAACTTCTTATTGCAACGAACATTAAACAATCACTGGCTGATGCAGCTGATGCTGCAGCTAGTCACTGTACAGTAACCACTAGAAAATATTTATCAGTAGACCTCTTAAAACTGTTATTTCTGTACTGAAATTAAACCATGTTTAAATATTATGGCTTAGAGCTGATATAGTACTTTTACTATCTTTCAGCAGCTTTGCAACAAAGATTATGGATTTGAAAAATGTCGAATAGTTGTATTAATATGGTGGGTAATAGGGTCAATACCTAATAAATTCACCTGCTTATTTGATTGTTTTAGACCATAGCTGGCAATGGCGGAGGAATCAGAATCATCTGGTATCATCATCTTTACTTTGTGGTATGTGTTTATCGGAATTAACTATTTAATGTAAGTACTTATTCATCTTATTACGCCTTGTTTAGACCGCAATCTTAATTTTTTTTTTTCTAGATAACTCGGTTATTAATTATTAAAAATTTTTTAATACCTACCGTTTTGTGTCAAAATCAAGTTCTTGATTCAGAATCGGAAATCAATCAAATGGTTCCTCTTTGTAATATAGTAATTAACTGATAAGACACTTGACGGGTTAACTCTGTGAAAAGTAAAACATTTGATAACTGCGTTTTACTTCTGTGCTTCTGTATAAACTATTCAAGCTATATCATACTAACTTAGTACCTAACTATTATAACTCTATTAATAAAGCATTGTTACCTACATAACAATGCCGACCTTGTCTGAAACTCATAACAAAACCATTGTAATACATAACATTTGACGTAGCGTTCAATATTAAGCGTCACGTGAGTCTATTCATAGAATGCTTAAAACTGTTTTGAATATTTAGATTGGCGTAACTATTGAAACTAGGAGCTTCTAGAGAAAGTTTTCATGCTGGTTCATTTTACGCTGTAGGCCGATAAAGGTTTTTAACAATTCGAGTTTTTAGAGGAGGAATTTTGGAAATTAAACTATACCTAAGGCAACACGCTTGATCAACGTGGCATAAGTAAACCATAATAATAATAATAATGGACTGCCTAATAATGGAGTTTGATAGGCTAAGATGAAAAGAAGAGTCACCACTCTTTTCTGCAGACATGTCTCCATCCAAAAGGTTGCCTGGTACTCCTGGTAGAAATCGCTATTAGCGATAATCCCGCCCATTGTACTGTACCTATTAATTTAAGAAATATCTGTTTAATTAAGTTTTAAGTACAATAAAGTTTAAATAAATAAATACCTAAGAGTTATTCGATGTTTTGAAAATCGGTGCTTTGGCGAAAAAATTCACGGTAAAAGGGTGCTTTATAAAACATTTTTCTATATTAAGGGCCTACATCAATATTATCGTATATCATCGCCGACACGTACATATTAACACAGCCAGTAGGCACAGAAAATGAAGAATTAGGGATACTTTTCCTATTTACTCAAAATCTACTAAATATATTTTAATTCTGATTTACGTGTTTCTATATATAATAGTTACTTATGTTTTTTAAGTTATTTCATTAGTTAATACGCGATAATAGACCGACAAATGAAAAAAATAAAAAATTTGAGAGGTTGTTTCGCCAAGATTTTCTATCGAGAAAACTTTTTTCAATCGCGTTTCTGAGTTGATGCGATCCTAGATCATATATTGAAAAAACACATACTTAAAAATTAGAGCTCTAGCCATTCAATCTAAAGAAACAATGAAAACTTCGTACATAGAAAAATGCACGAAGCTATTTTGGTATCGTCTTAAGAAGCAAAATATTAATGAAAATTTAATTAGTTTAATATAAATTCCTCACGTACCTACCTAGTTAAGCTTGGTCACGGTTCGCTCGTTGCGCTAAATGCCACCCCCCACCCTACAGGCGTGGGAGGTGAGTTAGGGTGTCTGTTACGTAACGCGGCCTGACCTAGATCCGACGAGTATGAATGGAACTTCAGTATTATTGCTGCTAAAGAATGTTTTGGTAATATTTTATAATGTTGTGACGTTAGTATTTGAGAGTGGATAAATATAAAATACTAACTAAGTAGTAAATGCTGATTATTATTATTAAGGCGGTTTCTTGTCGCAGACACTTGCTTCCTTCCACAACGTTAGAACCACTGCACTAAGGTGCACTGTTGATAGTGTTTGTTGGACACTTGTCGTCTTCACTCATTACGAGATTCTATTTCGTCTATTATATTATGCTACGCTAACCAAGTTTCAATTCCCGTGGTTTACTTCAGAATTAGCTTTTTTCAGAGCTGGGGCCGTTTTGTAATATACTCTGCTTATTATTTTTTCTAGGTATGTTTTGTTAATTAAAAAACTATGTACCTCACAATAAATTTCCTTTCTTTCCTTCTTCTTCTTTACATAGGCGTTATATAGTTACGCAAAAAATTAGTTTATATATCATCGTCATGCTTTTTTCTTTAGTATCAGTATTTTTGACGAGCCTCGTGGTTGAGTGGTTTAAGTAACGGACTGCCGATCAAGAGGTCGCGGGTTCGATTCCCGCTCGGCACAATCATTTGTGTGATTTTTCTAATTTGTCATACAAATGTTTGTACTGCGTCTGGGTGTTTCAAATGGGTGGGAAAAATGGAATCCAAGCAGCTCGTACAACCTACCTTCTCGCAAGAACCGATCGATTGTTATACATATATGACGGGCTTCGTGGCGTAGTGGTTCATGTACTGGACTGCCGTTCACAAGGTCGCGGGTTCGATTCCCGCTTGGGACAATCATTTGTGTGATATTCATAAATGTTATACAAATGTTTGTACTACGTCTGGGTGTTTTCTATGTATTACTAGCTGACCCGGCAAACGCTGTTTTGCCATACTAAAAAAAAAGTTTGAAAAATAGATGTTGGCCGATTCTTAGACCTACTGAATATGTATGTAAAATTTGAGAAGAATCGGTCAAGCCGTTTCGGAGGAGTACGGTAACTAACACTGTGACACGTGAATTTTATATATTAGATAAGTATGTATTTACAAAAGAAAAGTAGTATATGTATTATGTCCGTATTCTGGTACCCATAACACAAGCATATAAGTTTAGCTTGGGACCAAAGGACGTTGTGTGAAATGTCCATGAATATTTATTTATTTATTTCAAAGTTACATTTTATGTCCATATTAGAAGCTTAGATAAGCTACTTCTACCTAAGTTATGAAATATGCTGGTATGCGGCGAGGTATGCTGGCTAATGGCATTGCCTCGTTAGCCTTATAACCGTACCCTTTATGAAAATGTCAGCGCTAAAGATGCCACCTGCGCACATTTTTGCGAAGGTTTATTTATAACCCAGATACCTAAGTAGGTATATCCTATTCAAGCTACTGCTGAAAAAATGCTTTTACTTATCTAGTTTTAAAAATTACTGTGATTTTTCTTAGATATTGCATATGGTGTGCAAGAATGCACGGACTCCGCTTAGGATAATTATTTATGATAATCTAATATAATATGTATAATCGTATCAGAACCAAACTTTACCACTGAAACCTGCGACCTTGCAACGTAAATTATGTGGAAAATAGGTATTTCGCTATGTAACAAAGCGCATGCGCGTGTTGCATAAGACGAGGCAGGAAGTAGGGCTTCAGATAAACACTTAGCTACCTAGATTTATATAATTCAGTATCGATCGGGAGTCATAGCTGTTACGTAATAAGTCACCAGAGAGCTGCCGTGTGGTTTTCAGAGCACAGACCACAATGCGGTTTAGTGGTTAAGAGTAAAACTCTTATGTATCTAGTTTACTAGGTATTCGAGAGGTTTACGATTTATTTGTATAATGTGAACAAACATATACATAACTTGAGAATTCTCTGGTCTTACTCATAAGAAAGAAGTCATTACCCACCAAGTCACACCCAGTACCCACAGTACCTAACCTACCCATTTGAAGCATCTATGCTTAGTTTGGAACCAGAGGACGTTGCGTGAAATGTTTAAGCCTTACCTACATTACGTGAAATGACGTGGTCACTGCCACTGCATGACATGCTATACGATTTTGTGGATAGCAATATTATATAAGTCACAAAAATTCGTATGCATTTATCAATTTACGGGCACGGCGAGATATGGTCAGTGTTTTGTTGATTTGTGTAGTTATATATGGTTATATAGTCCGTGTGGTGACGGATTAAGAATACAAGTGTCACCAACCTTTTTCCTTCCCAGGGAAAAGCGAGCTAAGGGTCTTTATCTGTGCTAAGGGCACAGATCACATTATGTATACTATATCGATGCTAAGGGATATAGTACACAGTACTTAAAAATTTTGGGAATTCTAATAAAAAATAATTGTAATGAACTATTAATGTCATAATAAATGCAGTAGCTTAGGTAAATAGTTTTGTAGTATTTTTGCATCTCAAAATAAACACAATAAATCAAAAAGATTAAGGGCCTACATCAATATTATCGTATATCATCGCCGACACGTATATTAACACAGCCAGTAGGCACAGAAAATGAAGAATTAGGGATACTTTTCCTATTTACTCAAAATCTACTAAATATATTTTAATTTTGATTTGCGTGTTTCTATATATGATAGTTACGTATGTTTTTAAAGTTATTTCATTAGTTAATACGCGATAATAGACCGACAAATGAAAAAAATAAAAAATTTGAGAGGTTGTTTCGCCAAGATTTTCTATCGAGAAAACTTTTTTCAATCGCGTTTCTGAGTTTATGCGATCCTAGATAATATATCGAAAAACATATACTTAAAAATTAGAGCTCTAGCCATTCAATCTAAAGAAAAAATTAAAACTTCGTACGTAGAAAAATGCACGAAGCTATTTTGGTATCCTCTTAAAAAATATTTGCAATTCAAACTTTTGACATCTGTGATGGAGTAGTAAAACCTATCATTGAACTAGAATAAAATTACTGCTATGCGATAGCAGATGGCGTTAGCTGTCAACTATTTACTATTAATATTTTTATTTACTTTGCAATTCTCGCAAATAAATATGGTTGGGGGATTGGCAACATAATATACCATTGCGGTTATTTTTTGTTACATTGTGAATAATGTGAATCTCATAAAATACTGATTGTTGGAACAAACCTAACTTAACATAACATCGTTCTAACGTTTAGACCCATTACTAAAAATTTTATTATTGAGTTTATTTACCTGATAAGGTGAGAATTTGTGAGGAAGTGAAGTTACGGTATTTTAAATTTGAAGTTTATCCATTCATGCTGTCCATCTTATTATAGTCACGATACCATTCTCCTCCGAAAAGGCTAGACCGTTTCTTCTGAAATTTTGTGTGGATGTACACAGACCGCCTTATTACAAAACGTGGACTAAGTATATGCCACAGTTTAAGCCTGGTTTTTAAACACTTCAATTGCGCATTTCAAGCAGATTTTTCTCAAATCCTAGATCTAACAACGACCTTAGTCTTAAACCGACGCCAAACTAGTGTCAGAGCGGGTCTAACTATCCAATTCCTCGTAAATAAATTTTGTTAAACCTGGGGCCGCGTTTTGTAATAAGGGGGAGAATGTTTAAAAATAGGACGTTTAAAAATAATTTCTTAAGAATAACCCTCACCAAAATGGTAGAGTTAATGCAAGCATAACGCGAATGAAATTATGGCGTACACCTAGTATGTAGAATAGGTTCCTATAATATTTTTTGCTATTAATAAAATTACTTGTAGTAAACAGTTAACTTGTCAACACAATAAAATGACTAAGTCTTGACAAAGTGAGTTGCATTTAGATTTCTGCGGTTGCATTATTAAGATCGCCGACGTTCGTCACGTAAACGATTTCAAAGAACTTTAAGAAAATCGATTTAGGATGACATTGGATCGTATTATCAAAGCAGAATGCAGTGTGCATTCTGCTTTGTTTGTCCCATAATTGGCTCTTACAAATCTCTCAGATAATGTAGTTTATAAGTATTCTGTTACGTAAGAGCCCAAATTGACTTTAAGAATTAGATTAAAGAACTACAAAATTGTAACGTTCTTATTTGTAACTAGCTGTTGCGTAGAATTTAGAAAATATAGCCTATATCATTCCACGATAAATGGACTATCCAACAAAAAGAATTTTTTTTAAATTGGACCAGGGGTTCTTGAGATTAGCGCGTTCAAACAAACAAACAAACAAACTCTTCAGCTTTATATATTAATATAGATTTTCTTAGGACGATAGCTGCATTTCTTCATTGCAGTGCCTAAACGTCTCGCGTCTCATTGCCGAGCATGAGTCTGCTCCGCCACTCTCTTCCAGTTTTCTGATTTATTGTAGGTACAGTTAACTTAAACGATCGGTTTTTATGAAAAGTCAACCTTTATACAAAAGTTACTATCACATAAAAAGTTACAATAAACAGTTAACGGATCGATGCAACTTGCTACGAAAAATTCATTTGCTTACTAAACTACTGTATATTTACAATTCTAATTACTTACTTATCTTTTTATTTCTACTAGGTTTTATAGAAAGCAGTGCCTTACTGCCTTCTTCGTTGTTTTTTCTTTTGTTTCTCATGATTCTTTTTTTTATCTTCGTAGCACGAATACAGACAATTACAACATGTTAGATATTTGGCGCAAACCCTAATACTTGTGCCTACTGTAAATTATTATTATAAAAAATAAATGTATACTATGAACTAGTGTAGATACATGTTAAAGCGGCTAGACCAATTTTAATAAAAGTTAGCAAGTATCGTGATTTTAAACTAATGGAGATCCGACTATTTCCACTTCTATAATTTTTTATTTTACGTCATTTATAGCATTTAATCCACTGTTTATAAGTACCTAGTTATGTGTGAATTTGTTCAATTGGCCTTCAGACCTACTGAACAAATTACAAAGACATGTCCGGTGCCAAAACGTTCAGATATCTGTTTTATTGGCGGATACGTTTCCATTGTACCGTTAGATTCCTAAAGTTATCGTATGCTAAGAAAATAAAATTTTGAAAAAAAAAATGCATATATCAAAATATGTATCTCTTGTTTAGATTACTTTTATGAAATAAAAAAATATTTAAAAAATAAACCAAACAATTGCAAAATCAATACGGTGACGTTAATTAAGAAATCACGTTTTTTCACCACATTGTTCTTCATTATTTTGCTTTTTTAGCAGATTTAATATGTAAAATAAATCTTTTCTTCTTTATTTTATTTAAGTGAGGGCATGCGGTCTATGTCCGGAATAGTATTATTTACCTAATACACGCTAGCAAAAACTATACATGTGGTGACAAAACAAGCATACCTATTCATGTCATGACCTTATTAGAATATTTTACTGACATTATAAATATTTTACTGACTATCTGTTGCCCGCAACCTCGTACCCATGGAATTCCTACTTACTTGACACTTATCGTCATGTTTTGGACAATCCACACAATATCTTTATAAATTGTAGCATATATGTGTTATTCTGATGTATAAGATACATTGTTTAAAGTTTCATTAAAATCCATTGAGTAGTTCTTGCGTGAAAGAGTAGCAAACATCCATACTTACAACCTTTCACATTTAAAATATTAGTAGCATAAACGAGGATGACAATCTATCATTAATCGTAGATTGATAGTGGACAGTAGCAATCCAATCAATTGCTAGCTATGGATCACATTTTACTAAACGCATTGTCGTAACGTATGTGATAATGAACACCTCGCTAATCTTACACCGCGGTTAGAAATTTGGACGGTATGCTGTCCACTCAACACAGATTTATGTGACCTCGACTTCACACAGCTGTAACGCAGCATCTTATAAATTACTTCTGATTTTTCTCTGAGCTTATCGTTGTTGTCTCAAATAATTGAAAGTGAGTATCACGCCCTTCTTATGATCTGAAATGTTGAAAGTGAAAAGCACCGATGGCAGTGCAATAATACGAAAAAATTGGTCAAGTGCGAGTCGGACTCGCGCACGAAGGGTTCCGTACCATTATCTATGCAACATAAGGCAACGTTATTAGTATCGAGCAAGAAACGGTAAAAAAAATCATGTTTGTTGTATGGGAGCCCCCCTTAAATATTTATTTTATTTTTAGTATTTGTTGTTATAGCGGCAATAGAAATACATCATCTGTGAAAATTTCAACTCTCTAGCTATCACCGTTCTTGAGATACAGCCTGGTGACAGACGGACGGACGGACGGACGGACGGACAGCGAAGTCTCAGTAATAGGGTCCCGTTTTTACCCTTTGGGTACGGAACCCTAAAAATCAATCAGGAATTTGTAGTTTTGTTGTTATATTATTTTCAGAAACTAAGTGTGAAGATTTGGTGTGAAGCTATTTTTGTGTACCAATAACAGAAATGTAGAGAATTAATGTCAGAAATGTTTTGATTTATTGACGGGGACATAAGCGTAGGTATTGAAATAGATTATTTATTTATTTGTTTAAAGCAAACAATTTGTCACAATGACAGAATTAAGGTTCAGGGGTTTTTACAAAGAAAACATTCCTATGCTATTTTCTACAATATTCTTAGATTTGCAGTTAGAGACTGTCCTCACGCTAAGGGTTTCGTAGCATTATTATATCATAATATATTTGTCATATACTAAGTATAATAGTATAGTAAACTATAGTAGTATAATGATGATAATGGTGCCAATTCTACGTGCACAACTAAACTTAATATAACTAAAAAAATGAAAACAACTATTGGTGTATTTTTAAAAATTGGATGTTTTTCTGTGCATATGTATATTAATTAAAATCTTTAGTCTATAAAAAATTGCTTTTATAACAAGAGGGTTAAGTTAACATTGGCGAATTGTTTTATCGACACTATCAAAATTCATTTTTAGTTAAGTTTAGTTTAGTTGTGCGTGTAGAATTGGTATCAATGAATATTTGTTGATAAAGCATCAACATACATAAACTATATTTCCAGCTCCCTAGCTATCACCTTTTCAGAGATAGGCCTGATGGCAGACGGACGGATGAACGGAGAGCGAAATCTGAGCTATAAGGCCTATATACGCTGTATACGTTTTGGTACAGAACCCTATATAGGCTATCCTTAGAGCAGTTCTCACAAATAATCTATTACCGCAATTTCGTATTTGCAACGGAAATAATTTATCAAGATTTTTGTTTATTCCTTCTCTAAAACATTCAATTATTTTCCTTTCAACAATCAATACTTTTCCGTTAAAACTTTATAAATATTTGTTGTAATGAAATTACCAGCATGCAGAATTTATCTTGACGTATCAAAATATTTGCGAACACGCAGTGTTGTTTGTAGGTATGTTTGTAGGTGTGTTAACTGGAATAAATATTGGCCGACCTACGTCAGCTTTGTGTAATATAGGTCTGTGTACTGCACTACTGTAGATATTTGTTTAATATGCTAGATATGCTACTGATATTAGCTTTAAACTTTTGATATTGGTATTGTACATTTCGTTTTATTTTCACCATATTGATTTAGAAGTTCTTGTTGGATTTATCAGCTCGGTACGTATCCATCATTAATCTATGTAACGGAATCTTTAAAAGAATTTTTCACACCCTTGCAGTACCGGATTGATTTGAAAGTTTGCACACATAATAAGAATCGATGACATTGCAATAATTGAAAAAAATATTTAGGATTATCAAGCGTGTTTTTTTTTTAGTTTTTGTACTAAACAAGATATTCCATTCGGTTCCAAATTGTATTACAATAACGTACATTAAGATTCAGTAGAATACATTTTGAAAATGAATATTTAATGTCGTTCTGTGTTAATGTAATTTTTAATACCCAAGATGGTTAAATGCAATTGGGCAAAAAAGACGCCAATGATGCATACAGGGCTATACAAAACGTTACCAAGGTTATCATTAGTGAGTGAAATAACCCTTGACTTAACCCTTCAATGAACCACATCCGTTGTAAATAAGACGTTCTTTTATTTCAAAGTTATGATTAAATATTATTATAATAGCGTCTGTGCGATAGACGTGACTCAAACGGGAACAATGTCTGCACTCAACGGAAGCACAATATGAGGATACATTCTTAACACGACGCGAATAAGATCATTCATTCTTTGTATCTGCCTGCTTACAGTTTTGCTGATAAGTTATTAACTATGTTGCTTTTTATCGAATTGTTATGTGTCATTGACAAATGTAGGCTTAGGTTCCATAAATTTTATAATCTAATAGCATTTTCCATATATTTTGTGCATCACTTTCTCAAAAGTCCAGAAAGGAAACCTTAAATCAAACCATCTCCACCGAAAATTCTCGCTACGCCACTTCTCAATATCGTAAACGGAGGGATATTCTTCTTCCCTACTTGATCTACTTATGCCGCACTAACTGCCTTTGCTTTTGCTTAATCTGGAAATTTCACGGTACTTATACTACCAGGTGTTATATAGAAACCCATATCCAGCTCCTACTGTCATGTCATGATTCAAGAGAACAGAATGTAGATAAAGAGAGTACTCTAGGTACAGAATATCCAACATAGGTATTAAGTATTCATATTAACAAATGTGCCTGAACTCCCTAAGTACTTGTCTCAAGGCGTCCGTTTGTCTCGAATCTACCGTACGTCCGGTGGCCAGATTGTCTGAATCATGTCCGCCCAGTTCACCGTGTGTCATGCATCAAGTAGAAACATAATGAGCATCATGCTATGGAACTAATTTGAAGCGGTGTTTACTGAGTTTTTGTCAACCTCGGCCTTTTTCGTTGTAATTGCAGCGTCCATGAACTTTGTGACATCAATGGTAGGTAAGTATTATCAATCTGCAATCAACGCAGTTATATTGTGAACGTGACATTGTTAAAGTATTGATTATTTTCCATAAATTTAAATCCACCAACCAATAAACAAATTGTTTTTGGCTACAATTCAGGTACCCACCTGCAGCTATACTATGCATATATCTAAAGAAGATAAGCTAAAAGTTTTCTTACTACTTTTTCTTACTTCATAATTACTATCTCTTGTTATTTTTATTTCTTAATTTTTTTTTCTTCTTATTTTTTTCTTATTTTTTTTCTTTTAGTAGTATATGTATTCTATCCATATTCTGGTATCCATAACACAAGCATATAAGCTTAGCTTGGGACCAGAGGACGTTGTGTGAAATGTTCATGAATATTTATTTAGTTTTTATTATTATTATTTTAGTTGGTGGCTTTTATATCATACAATTTCACCAACGTCGCATAACAGGATAGGACATCAAATAAAGAAGATTTTTTCATACTAAAATAGTTGGATGATGGTATAATAATTACTGCCTCGTTACTGGCCACGATCCTTCCCCACAACGAGACTTTATTTGGTCACATAGGTGACGTTGATCAGGCATATTATTATTTGGTTTCGTTTAGTTTAAAAGTGTTCGTTTTTCGCAGAAGTAATTTGTTTAATAAGTTTGGGGAAATGTTGTGGCGACATCTGTATATTTAACGTGGCGTATATTTGTGGAGACACCTAACGGCTACTATTTGTTAAAAGGTAACAGTAAAAGTCACAACCCTTGTTGAGATCTCTCGTCAAAAAAAGATCAAAATTAATTAAAATTTCAAGATTTGCTGCTTATTATGATTGTACAAATAAACAGCTTGGATATAATCGAGTCGGATGTTCAATCGGTCACATCATACGGGCGCATTGTTGCGCGTAAATTAAATAAGTTTGTATTAATAAATATCATGGGGGTACTGTGGTCCAAACAGATTTAGTTACTTCACATTGTATTCATCTTTTGTTTAGAAAACTTCTAAATATAATAAGTGACTAGCTGTTGCCCGCGACTTCGTACGCGTAGTATTTAGACAAATTTCCCCGTTTTCGAAACATTTTTCAGTGATGCTTCGTTCCTATTGGTTGCCGCGTGACGTTATATAGCCTTTAGCCTTCCTCGATAAATGTACTATCCCACTCTGGAAGAATTTTTCAAATCGGACCAGCGATTACTGAGATTTGCGCGTTCAAACAAACAAACAAACAAACAAACTTTACAGCTTTATAATATTATTATAGGTTACTCAGCAAATCTCACAAATAAATGCCTTATGAGGTTAAAACTATATTTATTTCAGTTCATTAAGTACGAGTACTTGTAAGATTGTCATATAATTTGCCTTTTTATAGCAACAAATTTATGTTTTTGTTTCAGTTTGTTGTTGTTTGGTCCAGTAGATACCTACTGAGCTTTCAGACCTCTAATCTTCCTCGATCTTGACTGTCTTTGTCATTTAAAAAATATGTATAAAGTACAATTTGTAGTTACGCTTCATTCAACAACATACTGTTTATCATATTTGAGTCCGCTAGTTATACAGGTTACGCAATAGAGATATTTTTACGCAGCCAAATTCGTCAAGAAATTCTTTAGTGGAAATAAGCTAACAACTTACCAAAAAATAAGGATATTTATTTGAGGTATATGAATTGCTTAAAAAAGGAAAAAATGTTTAGCGATGCTTTACGTTACATTACGACATCCGTCGCGTGAAAAGTTGCCCTTGGGCGCGTGGGAAAGGACAGATGGAGTGACAATAGCTTTGTTCGCGGAGTTTTGTTACAGCCTGTAGATATACGTGAAAAATATAATAAAGTACGTTAAAAAATAGTGATGTGTTTGAAAATGAAATATCGATAAAATATTTTGTATAAGGAAGACCACAACTATCTCGTTTCGTAGAGAAAATTAAGCTACGATGCGTCGAGAATTCGATTCGAAGAGATTTTCTACTAACATACTATTCATTTATATTATACAACAGAATGTTTTTTCAGAACGTATTTCATTAGTTACGAACACCGAAATATATACGCTATTAAATACTGAGTGAGCATTGTATATCGCTAATCTGGTAACCAACCATAAAACGTGTGGGTCTATTCCAGAAATTTTTTAACTTACTTATTTACAACTGCATAACAAGACTTACAGTTGTCCAATGCGGTATATTTAGTATTTATCAAAAATATGTATACAAAAATTTATATATTTTTTTATACTACTAACGGGTGACTAACAAGCATACGGACCGGCTGATGGTAAGCAGTTATCGTGGATGGATATGGACGATCAGGATGTTTGCAACACCAGCGGCCGTATTATGAGCTTTTATTTACAGGCAGTTTACGCCGTGAAATGAACTGTCTGGCAAGTTCGTATTATCAAAAATTGGTCAAGTGCAAGTCAGACTCGCGCACGAAGGGTTTCCGTTCCATTATCTATTCAACATAAGGCAACGTTATTAGTATCGAGCAAGAAACGGTAAAAAATCATGTTTGTTGTATGGGAGCCCCCTTTAAATATCTATTTTATTTTATTTTTAGTATTTGTTGTTATAGCGGCAATAGAAATACATCATCTGTGAAAATTTCAACTCTCTAGCTATCACCGTTCTTGAGATACAGCCTGGTGACAGACGGACGGACAGCGAAGTCTCAGTAATAGGGTCCCGTTTTTACCCTTTGGGTACGGAACCCTAAAAATGAACAAATTATTAGTCAGTCAGTTCGCTAAACCAGTCATACATTAATATGTTTAAGGAGAAGGTACAACTAAAAGTTAAATTACTAACTAAAAATTTTCAACTAATAGTTTTATTTTTGCCATAATACCTAATTTAGCCATGCAGTTTACGGCCTGCCTGGAACTTGAATGATTTTAAAAAGCTCAATAATACGCCGCGCCGGCAGGAGTGTCGCTCTCGCGTCGCCGACCTGGCGTATGCGTATTTATGTGTGATTTGTAGCACATCACTATACCGCTACGGAAATGATTAGGTATGATACGCAAATGTATAGGGCCATCAATCAGGCTTTGTGCTCGACGCTGAAGGAAATTGAGTATTCGTTGTGGCCTCACCCGTAAACATTTGCCTACCATAATTATCGAATTTGTTATTAAAATGTACTTAAACAACTTTGTAATTTGTCGCTTAACTTGAAGCTTATTACTCAATACAAATATTTAGGTAGTTTGGGCGAACTAGTACGTATGTAGTAACCATTCTCGTAGTTACCGTTGTTTGATATTTGTAGTACCAAATTATTTTCTTTTTTTTTCTCTATTTAAAAAAAAAAAAAAAAATATTCATGGACATTCCACACAACGTCCTCTGGTCCCAAGCTAAGCTTTATATGCTTGTGTTATGGGTACCAGATTACGGATATAATACATAAATATACTACTTTTCTTTTGTAAATACATACTTATAATATATATTAAACACCCAGACGCAGTACAAACATTTGTATGACAATTATAAACACCACACAAATAATTGTCCTGACCGGGAATCGAACCCGAGACCTCGTGAACGGCAGTCCGTTATATGAACCACTAGACCACGAGGCCCGTCAAATTATCTACCTATAACAAAACAATATGTATATATGGCAGATTTAGATACCTACCAATAGTTTTAAAAATTCATAAACGTTGATACCTACTTTTAATACCTTACACCGACCAGATTACATAGTACTTTTAACGTCCACTCTTTTCCACTCGTAATTGGCGAAGTCATGGCATTAATCTGCTAATGGTGCCATTAAAAACAAGAAGTTGAAGTTGAAGTTGAATTAGTCATTTATTTTAACTTTTTACTTAGTATTTATTTTATCGTATTTGATATTTTGACTGCTAACTTGCTGCACCAGTTATTGTGATATTGAAATAGCATGAAAAATATGCAGGAGAACTTCATCTCAACAAAGTACAGTATGGCCACAGCCTCGAGCAAATGCTAGTTTAATTTTATACAATGGCTTTCTTTATGCGATACTCTAAGTGCGACTGCAGTTATAACTTGTAATTTTCTTTCTGCGTCACGTTTTTCAATTGGTATTTATCGTGTGAAAGTGGCAGGTGTTCACAGGGATTCTTATTTCAGGAGACATCAATCAATATCGATACAGCGAGCTCTTTAGGGTTTCATTGTTTTCAAAAAGAATTCATGAAAGAATCCTTTGTCTTGAAGACATTTCTTCATTATCGTAATACTAAATGTTGTCCAAAGCTTTGTACGCATAGAATTTAAAACCAAACCTTGATAACTTATAAAAAAGCCATTCTCTGAAACCACTCTATCTGTTAAAAAAAAACTGCAACAATCTGTTGCGTAACTTTGAAGATATAAGCTGACATAGGGAGTAGGGACATACATACAAAAATACGGACTTTGTTTTATAATAAGTAGGTTAATCTCCTCATTTAGTTTTTTTTTCTTTTTTCTTATCCAGCCCATTTACGTCCCACTGTTGGGCACGGGCCTCCTCCACTTTGGGAGGGATTATAGTCTACTGTGCCGCGCTGACCAGGCGTGTTGGCACAGGGCTTATTTTCGAGATTTCCGTCTCTCACAGAAGATGTTATGTTATTTTACAACACCCTTGGGAGGAGATGGGGTGTATTCTTCTTGTATTCTTAATCGGTCACCACACGGAGAAGTTAGTAAAGTAAGTATTTAGTTTAAGGCTTCAGAAACACTCTTCAACTTACGAACTCCTCGGTTTGCTCGAAATTATCTCTTTTTAACTTATCATCATCATAACATCACGCCTTTTTCCCATGCGGGTAGACAGAAATATCTGCTACGATTAAAACATACTTCCTTGGCTTTATCCACACTCATACATCTGGTCATACATGCCTGACGACTGTAAGTGCACTTGCCCTTTTACCTTTATAACTTAAATTTGGCACATGAGCTATTGAAATCCTTTGTTGCAATTCCCATCTTGTCAGGCTATCAAAATGACATACATAACATTACTGGGATCGAACCTCTAGCCTCCACAACAGCAGGGCACCTATTTATCTAATATAAACCACCAATTTACCAAATACATACTTATGATTTAGTTTCAGCATAGCGATTTAACTTAGCCCAGTCCAAAGATTTCGTAGTAGATAAACTATCTAGCCCTTGGTAACAGTAATTCTCTCAGTCGATTCCGTTGACAATCAAATAGACTGTATTTAATGTTGATATGCGCTTATCGGTGCCTAGTTCCATTGTCTATCGTGATAATCATCGCTGACTGCGGTAGGTACTGGTATAATATTTACCGCAATAAATATCACTAAATGTGATTGATAAAGAAACAAACGCTGATAGGCGAGTATCGCTTTTGTAGTGTAATTCAAGACTCAACATTATCTATATAAGATGATTTCTTTTGATCTGGTAGGTACGGAACCCTCAGTACTAGGTACTAGTCATCTTCACACCAGACTAGCTTTTTTGAATATAAATCCTTTGAAATGACTGCAATTGTAATACGTATAGCAACATCATTCTTAACACTCAGAGTACACAGATCTGTCTAAATCCGTGAGCGCATCCAATGCGTTCAACTCCACATATTCACTTAATTGCATGGCGTACAACAATAGGGTTGTCACAACAACTTGACTTATAATTTATTGTGGGCACTGACACACTTGTTCCTTGTTACGTTGGATTTTTAAATAATCCTATAGACATATCAGTTGCTTATTTAAAACCATACCTATCGGCATAGTGAAAGTGGTGAGGTACTTTAAAGAATTGTGAAAATGTTACCTAAATATCATATTTAAGAGGATACCAAAATAGCTTCGTGCATTTTTCTATGTACGAAGTTTTCATTGTTTCTTTAGATTGAATGGATAGAGCTCTAATTTTTAAGTATATGTTTTTTCAATATATGATCTAGGATCGCATAAACTCAGAAACGCGATTGAAAAAAGTTTTCTCGATAAAAAATCTAGGCGAAACAACCTCTCTAATTTTTTATTTTTTTCATTTGCCGTTCTATTATCGCGTATTAAGGGCCTACATCAATATTATCGTATATCATCGCCGACACGTACATATTAACACAGCCAGTAGGCACAGAAAATGAAGAATTAGGGATACTTTTCCTATTTACTCAAAATCTACTAAATATATTTTAATTCTGATTTACGTGTTTCTATATATAATAGTTACTTATGTTTTTAAAGTTATTTCATTAGTTAATACGCGATAATAGACCCACAATTGAAAAAAATAAAAAATATACTATATATATAAATATAAATATACTTAAAAATTAGAGCTCTAGCCATTCAATCTAAAGAAACAATGAAAACTTCGTACGTAGAAAAATGCACGAAGCTATTTTGGTATCCTCTTAACTAATGAAATAACTTTAAAAACATAGGTAACTATGATGTATAGAAACACGTAAATCAGAATTAAAATATATTCAGTAGATTTTGAGTAAATAGGAAAAGTATCCCTAATTCTTCATTTTCTGTGCCTACTGGCTGTGTTAATATGTACGTGTCGGCGATGATATACGATAATATTGATGTAGGCCCTTAAATAGATCATACGGTTTATACTGCAAGTTTCTTTTATGTAAATACCTCACAGTTTTTTTATTAAAATTAAATCCTGGCTTCGTCTGTGCTGGGTGTTTTTTGTGTGTTATGTAGACAAGAATAATGTACGAGTTTTTACAATAAGATCTATGTAGGTACAAATCTATCGTAATCTTTTATACCTAGCGAGCGTCTAAGCGAGTGTCTAAAACTTTCTTTATTTTTAATTGCACACAGAAATGACATAAAATAAAAGTTTAAGAGAGATAAGACATGTACAGTGGCGAGCTTAATTCAGTTATGAATTTTCTACCAGCAAACCATAGCGAGATAGAGATTAATAGGGGGCCATGACACTTAATTATACTATTACTACTTACATTGATCTGTTTACTTTCCTAAAAAACTGGTCAAGTGCGAGTCGGACTCGCGCACGAAGGGTTCCGTACCATTATCTATGCAACATAAGGCACGTTATTAATAAATGAGCAATACAATACTTAATTAATCACGTTTGTAACAATTAAACAAAAATAACAATTATTATTGTTATAAATATAACATTTTCACATAGGTGACACCAGTTGACCTGTAATTATTTAATTATTAATAAAAATGTTTATCTGTTTGTTATATGAGAGAGAGAAACGGTAAAAAAATCATGTTTGTTGTATGGGAGCCCCCCTTAAATATTTATTTTATTTTATTTTTAGTATTTGTTGTTATAGCGGCAATAGAAATACATCATCTGTGAAAATTTCAACGCTCTAGCTATCACCGTTCTTGAGATACAGCCTGGTGACAGACGGACGGACGGACAGTGAAGTCTCAGTAATAGGGTCCCGTTTTCACCCTTTGGGTACGGAACCCTAAAAAACGAATAAAAACTTTCTCTATGTGACAACCCCGATGCATTGGGATACACATGCACCTATTCCGGGAGTCGCGGTTCCCCACCGCGCCTTACATGGTAACACCAGATTTAGACTGAATATTCCCTCCGGCTGCACTCTGCAGCGAATAATTTTAACACCACACACTAGTGGTCCCCTAATAGAAGTAGGGGTGATGAACTGCGTCTATTTTAGACGAAGCGTCTTTTTTTCATACACTAACATCAAATAGATGTAGCTCAGGTAGTTCGTATCGCAGTGTCACCGCCTCATTTCCTTCCCATGTATCCCAATTATTCATTTGCAGAAAAACTGTCGGACGTTTTTTTTAATCTTTGTGCACTCGTTAAATAAGTCAGCATCACAGATCTGCATCCAAACTCTCAAATTCCTAGCTTCATTATTTTCGACTGTAAATGACTGTAATGATTAGTTAATGTAGGCCACATCTGCGTTAAGCCTTCGTGATTGTGATAAATTGTGCGTTAAGAAGCAGATGGAGCACGGGCATAAAGATAGAAACTTGTATTTTGGCTCTAAACGAGCAATAAAAATAATGCTTACTTCAAATTTAAAATAATACACGTGTATGTAAAATTATTCAACTGAATCCATAACTTTTCAAATACTATTTATCTCTGCCAATTTGTTTCAAGGTTTCTCCATGCATAATGTAATGCCTCGTGACAATATGACGTGGACCTCCACGGCAACAGGCCAGTGGACATCAATTCGTCAAGCTGTCCGTCACATATCGAAACTATCGCTAAAGAAAAAAATATACATTTGAAAGTCAAAGAGCGAGTTTAAATTTGTTTATATTCTTGAGACTCGTTTAACAATAAAACCACTGTATATGGATTTTATCGGCTTTTTTGTTTCTCATTCGATGTTTTGAAGAATTAGGACCCATGTCTGTAACAAACAACGGATAGCACTTCAGTCAACAATTCAAAAGTAAATATATCAATAAAATATATAGGTACGTGACGGATTAAGAATACAATAGTCACCAACCCATTTCCTTCTCGGGGTGAAATGAGCTGGAAAAGAGATATTTGTACAGTGGACACAGATAACATCCTCAGTGAGAGACTTAAAGCTCGAAACTAAACACACCCGTTTAGTGCGGCGTAGTAGACCAAAGACCTTCCAAAGTGCAAGAGGCCCGTGCCCAACAGTGAGACGCAATGGGCTGGAGAGGGAAAGAGAGAGAAATAAGTTAGATCTGAAAGATGTTTTGCATTATTATGAAGAAAGCAACTTCATGTGTGTTAGGTCCCTCATACGTTTTATACAGTCTTCAGAAGTAAGATATTAATTTAAACTGCACCGAGATAAACTGAGGAACATAATTCATTCCCATTACTATTAGAATGAATTCGTATCATCATTCTCATGCCCTTATCCCATTATTCAGGGTCGGCACAACAGGACTACCTGTTCATGTTGCTTTAGCTGATTTTTACGGCTGTTTTTTTTTTTATGAGTATCACCAATAACGAAATACATAAGACACCGCATAGTGTCTGTGTAAGTAAGTATAAGAAATGAAAAGAAGTCAATAAAATATTTTTTTAAACCAAAAATATAAAAGACATTGCTAAGTATATTATGTAAGGTAATAGAAATGAAAACTCAAAAGCAATATGAGGAGATTTTCTTCAAGACTTTTTTTCCGTCACCCATCGGAATAAATAACAATAAATAGCTGGCTTGATGCTTGAAAGGAAACTCGTATCATATGAACAGGATTATTCGAAATTCACTATGAGATGAGATTTTGTTATACATGTATTGAATATGTATATTGTACTAGCTGTTGCCCGCGAATTTGTACGCGTGGAATTTAGAGAATTTTCCTCATTATTGCAACATTTTTTTGTTCGCTCCTATTGGTTACTGCGTGATGTTATATAGCCTATAGCCTACCTCGATAAATTTACTATCCAATACTGAAAGAATTTTTTTAATCGGATCAGTGGTTCCTGAGATTAGCGCGATCAAACTCTTCAGCTTTATTATATTAGTATAAGTAGGTATATTAGATAGGTCTGTGAAATGCTATACGTAATAAACCATACTGCTTGTTGCATATCGTTAAAGTCGGGAAAACTAATTCCTACTAAACAATTAATAATGGTAGGCGTAGGTAGGCTTAAGCAATAGAATAGAAATATAGTTTCTCCCTAAATCCTAGTATTCGTGCAAGATGTGGTGACACTAAACGGGGTTGTTGTACTGTAGAATATCTGCGCTGCCCACGTAAATAGATATCGTGGAATTCCTATTAGATAGACTGTGCCCGCGCAGTGTCGCGTCTGCTGCAGCTACTGTTTTAGTTATAGTTAAACTATCATGACATTATCAATTGCTAGGTTTCAGTCATTTCACCAGGAGAATATTGAGGCGATTTCGATTAAATTCTTCGGTATGATGTAAATAAAGTGCCATAAACTAAACATAAACTTCAAATATGATAGTAATCTTCTTCATAAAAATTAAATTTATCACGATCACGATTAACAGAATTGATACTAGTGGATCGAAAGGCCATGGATAGACTGCTAAGTAAAAATATCAAACCAGACACTACTAACCGATATCGCCTGTTCTAACTAGAACGGAAAAATGAATACCTACGCAGAATATACTCTTTAATAATTTGACTCGCCATTCCGATCAACCGTTACGAAAAATAAATATACAATGAAATCACTTCTGTATCTTACTGTAAGTGGTTGTTTCTATGCTGGTGTTTTCATTCAACATCCGCTAAGTTAAGTTTCATTATAATTTGTTTAGCAATAGAGGATAAAACTCAAACAAATCTAGGTTGTTGACAAAAACATTACAGGATTAATATTTATGTCAGACGTATCATCTATTTTATTTATTTATTTTATTATTATACAATTGTTAGATACATTATTCATTTATTTCTTTGCCTCCCAGACTAGGTTTAGACCTGTGTTCCAGGAGACAATACTTTATACAATACTTTAATTTATTTACTTGTTTCTGTTTTGTTTCTGTGTTGTTTTTAACCGACTTCAAAAAAGGAGGAGGTTCTCAATTCGTCTGTATTTGTTTTTTTTATTATTTTTTTTATGTTTGTTACCTCATAACTTTTGACTGGGCGAAGCGATTTTAATGATTCTTTTTTTATTTGAAAGCTGGTGCTTCCCGTGTGGTCCCATTTCAATTTTTAATCTTCATGATTGAACGTGTATCCACAATTTGGTAAATCTGTGTTATTATGTATTCTTATGGCTTCGTGGTCTAGTGGTTCATATAACGGACTGCCGTTCACGAGGTCTCGGGTTCGATTCCCGGTCAGGACAAATATTTGTGTGATGTTTTTAATTGTCATACAAATGTTTGTACTGCGTCTGGGTGTTTCTATGTATTATAAGTATGTATTTACAAAAGAAAAGTAGTATATGTATTATATCCGTATTCTGGTACCCATAACACAAGCATTATAAAGCTTAGCTTGGGACCAGAGGACGTTGTGTGAAATGTCCATGAATATTTATTTATTTATTTATTTATGCACGCTAAAGTCCAACAGAGAAATGTATTTCGCTATTTATTAGACACACTGCATTTATCTGATATCTATTGCAATAGTAACAGAACTGTGAGGTGCTGTTTAAAATAAATACTTTAACATTCTCCCTGGACCGTTGTTGGGTAGCAACATTAATTGAATGTTGTTTTCAGAAAGATGGGAGTTTTTTCTGGATCACGGCCAATTGACGCGCCCAAAAGACACCCTGCGTATTGCTATAGTTCAACTTAACTCGCTAATTTCCGTCATATCTAAGATTTTTTTTTCTAATTTAGTTAATTTAAGTCCCTTAATTTTGCTAGATTTTCCGGCGAAGTACAGCTCTTAAAGCCATAACAAAAAAGGTTTGTTATTTAGAATAAGCATTTTGTTATTCCATATTTTGTGCAATAAAGACTTTATCTATCTTTATGTCCTATTAAATCTATTTATCTATCTTTAATGTCTAATTTATTAAACAAATTTTGACAATTCCAATATACGACATGCTTACGTGAATCACTAATATTTGGGCATTCCAATAGCGTTCTTAAATATTGCATAAACAACATTATACCGATTTACTGCCGTTCACAAGGTCGCAGGTTCGATTCCCGCTCGGGACAATAATTTGTGTGATATTTAATTGTAACTTATAAGCAAAGAGTCCCAAGAAGGAGCTGCACGAGCTTTTCACATATTTTTTCTTTCTTATACGTAATAATTAGCTATGAAAATAATATGGCCAAGGTTTATAACCAGAGCCAAAAAAAAAAAAAAAAAAAAAAAAAAAAAGCTATGAAAAACCATAAAAAAATAATGTACAACATAATATATTACAGAGAGCTGCAGTTATAGACGTGTAAAACACTGTAAATATTTTGTTAAAAGTTTGGAATCAGTCCAATAATTATTATTAGTAGGTATTAAGGGACTATTTCAACTGAATGTTTGTGATCCGGGCTTGTATAATAATGATACACAATACTTAAAATAAGCTATTTGACATTGTAAATATCCCTCTATGTTTTTTTGAGTAAACAAACTATATTTTTATTCAAGGCTATTGTCAAAAATATTAATAATATTCAATCCAGTGTCACAGTAAAGTAAGTCTTTTTTTAATGTTTTCTTTTTTATTTTATTATTTGATATTTATTTATTTTTTTAATATATCGAACTCGTAAAGTGATTTCTAAATATTTTTTTAATAAAATCGTATACTGTTATCAGGTGTATCTAGAGGAATAACAAAATGATTGTTTTCTTACAATATGCTCATTTCTATTTACAGAGTACCACTATTTGAGGCATTCGGGAAAAGATGTAAATGTGGAAGAAGTACGTGCTGTGCTGGATCTGAATCCAATACTTCACTTTCTATAGGACAAGAAACTAATGAAAACCCTTACCAAGAAGGGAAACAGAACCCTGATGACCTTATAGAGGAGGCTGAAGCAATGGCTGAGGAAATCCAAAGTATTAAAGATCAGGCAGTCAATGAAGGACCTGAAGAGACAGATAATGATGGACTACAAGAAGCAGTTAACGAAGAAGAAGCAAATGAAACAAATGAGACAATACCTAACGAAGACGGCGAAGGTGATGTCAATGATGTTCCTGAACCAGAATCTATTCCACTTGAAAATAACAATGTTACTATCAACCTTAGCGTTAGCAATAGTAGAAATAACTAGATAACTAAAAAAAAAAACAATCAAATAAATGAGTGAATCGTAAAAAAATAGTAAAAATAACTTTTTAAATTAACATATTAAAGGAGTTTTACTTATTTTGTAATATTTTGATAGATAGAATCTCGATGTTTAATGGCCGCGATCGTAGATATGGAATATCGAGGCTGAAATACTCCAGTTGAAAACCAATTCAAGATACTATGCTAGCTTAGGATCCGTTTACTAATCAAAATTGTTAATTCATGCAAGAGTAACTTGGAAATAAAAGGATAAATGCTCATAAGAAAGATCAATTTTTTCCCCAACCATTGAAATTCAGGATACAATCTGACCTCAAACACAGACTAAGCTTAACTGAGAGTATACTGGCGAAATAAACTCGGCAGAGCTCTATTTCTTTTCATAGACAATTTTTGCTAACAATTATATTTACTGCTTTATGAGTGTATCAATCATTCCAGTTTTAGACAAAATTATTGTCTAAGCACCTCTTTTGGATTATTGAAACACGTTTGTGTTCAGTGTCAATAATCATCAATTTAATGCTAAAAATTATGACCTGATCATTATAATAATTAGGCTCTTTTTATGTTTTACTTCAATCTAAAAAAGAAATTTTACGTCAATATTGACTATATTAATTATAATATTTTATAATAGTATAATTATTTGATAATTACTTATGTATTGTTATTCTAATAAACACTTGCTATCCGTGTAGTGTATTATTTTATTTACTATAAGCCTCTCCATAGATTTTGGTTTAATCGCTTTTATAACAACAACAACTGCATACTATTCGAGTAGCATTTTGTAATTATACGCCTTAGTACCGATTTTCATAACTTATAGGTAAAAATAAAAACCCCTTGTTCACCTTATTTTTAAGCTGTAATTTCCAAAATTCCAGTACGTACAAAAATTCCATGTTATTTCAGCTGTCCGTTAATATGTCAGTCAATCAATCATACCACAAGTATTTCTACTCCATTTTTCTCATGGGTGCCATAAGAGCCAGCTCAGGATTACTTAAACAGATGACGAAACGGAACACTCTCTAAAATATAAACCATATGCCAAATCACCTGTTCAGTGTGACATACTAAATAGACCCAACCACTTTTCAAAGTGGAAGAAGCCCGTACCCAAAAGTGGGGCGTTACTGGGCTGAGAAGAAGAGATTAGAAATGATTTATTTATAGTTGATCCTTCGTCGAGATTGTTTCATTACTGACCTACAATGGCGAGCTTGGTTTCATATTTAGTTGCATTCTGCGATAACATACAATACATAGGAAACTCAATGTCAGACCCATATCGCATTACTTTAACGGGCTACCTGTGTACTCTACTTATAGAACAACAGGAAAACCCAATTTCAATTAAATTACCATAATTCTAAAATACAAAGTCACAATCTAGGCTAGAGTTTTATAAGCCCTTTTCAATCATAGACATTTAAATTGCAAATTCTATTAGTTAAGCTAAAATAACTCTATGGTGAGTTCAAGTTTGAGCTCAAATCAGCTTGTCTCTGAAGGCATTATGTTGTGAATAGAATTTGCCATAATATACCTATGTATTATGCATTTAGCTCTCGTTTGCTAGTACTGACCAACTAGTGCTAATTTATTTAGACAGAACGCTACAATTAGTTAAATTGCTGAAATAGTATGTAGATTAAAATGTTGGAGCATTTAATTTATTTATTATCTGGCAACCTTGTTTAGCTTTATAGATTCAGTTTAAAAAATAATTCGATCTGGAATTCTGTTTGGATGGAATGATAACAATGTAAGTTTGTAGGCTGTTATCGTCCCTGAAATATGTCTTGCAGTACAAGTAATTTTTAGCTAGTGAAAAAGATATATATACATATATTTAATTACCAATTTCTTTTGGAAACATCTAAAAATTATTAAAAAAGAATTACGCGCGACAAAATAAAATACTTAAACTGTTGGCTGAGCAACGCGAACATTTCCTCGGTCTTCTATCCATAATAATATTATGTTTATTGTGCTTTCACGTAAAGACTACTGGATGGATTTTCATGAAACTTTCCAATGTAAAATGGAATAGAAAACGAACTTATTTTTTATCCTTTTTACCGCGGGGCGCAGCTAGTAACACTATAAAATATCTTAATGAGTAAATTGGTATGCATACACAAAGATCCTGGTATGGGCATGTTATGAGACAAGAGGAAAGTAATGTCGTCAGGAGAGTTCTGAGTATAAATGTGGAAGGAAAAAAGTCTAGAGGAAGACCTAAGAAAAGATGGATGGACTGTGTGAAAGAGGACATGAAAGAAATAGGAGTTGACACAGACTTGACGGCTAATAGAAGACTGTGGAAGAAAAAGACATGTTTCGCCGACCCCAAATAACGGGATAAGGACAGGAGGATGATGATGACACAAAGATTAATTTTCTAATAATCCTGCTCGCAAAAATGAATGTTTGTATTTATCTATCATAAGTAGATTGCCGTACGCAAAAATGTATTCGTCAGAACTCAGAAGCTTCGTTATGGCGAAGTTCGCCTCTGAGAGAAAGCCTTGCATTGATTAGGTTAGAGTAATAGTAGTAACAGTCGAAACATCCCAAAACTGAAGCCAAAAAGCATTACTTAACCGCGCTATTGTTTATCAATCAATTAGCGCATCTGGCTGGCCAGACTGGATACTTTATTGACGTCAATAGACGTAGCCGTTGTTCTACAGATACTAAAATAATCTCTTGAGATGTACCTACTTGTAGTTATGCAAATAAGATACTGATTCTTAAAGAAATCTTTACCACTCATTGTAAATGTACCAGTAGCCAGCTTCAAAAAACAATCAATTTATTAATGCAATGACGTTTTTTAGCAGTTTCATGGGTGCTATGGTGATTGCTATTTACTGAGCTTAGACTATTTTGCATGATGAAGGATGGTCTAAGTACTGAGGCCCTCATCATTATCACTCAATGCTACTCCTTAATTTCTGAAGTTAACCGAGTCTTTCCTCGGTACTACCTTTAGTAGGGTGATCTGTCGGATATCTATGGTTGCATAGATTCTGTATGTGTATGCTTACATTGTTTCCTTGTTTGCACTACCCATTTACCTCAAAACATACGGATGACAACAGTTATGACTTAATTGTTGTCTAAAAATATATTTTATCCTGTTTACATGCAAAATACTGCTAGGATAAGTTGGATACATGACAAATATATTAGGTAAATATTATAAATACAATTTACACGGCTAAGTGTTATCATTTCTGGAACTCAGGGGTTGGTTACCAGTTGAAGACTTCGACCCAGATCCAGAAGCAACGGCAGCCGCAGCGTCAGCGAAGCCAGGGGCACCGAAACCCCCTGGAAAGGACGGCAATCCAGCAGGGAAAGAACCACCACCACCACCCGTACCTTCTTTACCTGACACAAGAAATCCGATGAAAATTAATGCAAAGTATGTGAAAATTTTCTTATAATCATTTATTGCAAAATTTATAAGTATTGTGACAATATTGTAATCTAGTTATTGGCTTGGTGTCGGAATTATCCAAATTGCTTTTGGAACTTATTAGTGGCGAAGTTAAAATTCTTTAAATGCTATAAAAAGCATCAAATGTTTTGTCTTCTGCTTGTTTTATATTGCGAAAGCTTTCACCTATTCTGTGCAAACATTTGAAATAATTCTTAAAGTCGTCCGTTTATATCATATTCCCTCGTCTCATCATTGCCCATACAGGTCCCATGTTCGCATGGTCTATTTATTGTAGGCAAGACAGTTCGGTTTTCTTAACTGGACCAAATTTATTGTTCTCATCTACATTTGTTAACAGTCAATCGATTTTTAAAATGCTTAATCAGTTTTCATGAAAATAATCATAAACGCTAACTTTTTGACTTATACTGACTCTTTAATTTATTTGTATAGATATTACTTAAAAAATAAATATAATTGCACACAAAATTTAAACAGTCAGTGCACGTAAAATAATTCAAAACCCGGTTTTAGGTGTATTTTTGTAAAATTTGACGGCATATTTCTTTTCAGATGATAATCTATCAAGAAAGATGGAGAATGAAGTTGTTTGAAGTTACTATACTATTCAAATTGGGTACTACAAATAATGGTAAGTCTACAAACATCATGAATAATATCGGAATAAGTATTGAATACATTGATACGTTTGTACATGCATCTAAACACGTTTATATCTATACAAATAAAGTTAATCAAAAGAGTCTTTAGTTGGTCAGTATTCCAAATATGAACGATACATTCAAAATTAATATAATGAATTAACACCTTATGTAATATTTTCTAACATTTGCGCGACTCATTTGTTTAAATAAAACTACTTTTTACGGATTTAGACGCGTATATTTGTTTTAAATTTTGGCCCGACGTTTCGGAGACTTTGCAGTCACCAATATATAATATAATAGTGACTGTAAATAATAGTAATTGTAAAATAATAGTATTTGTAAAATAAATATAAGAATATACCCATGGTGCCATGGGCTCTTTTTAAAATTTTAAAGTAAGACCTTTCAACGATAATGGTACTAATTCCTTCTACCTGCACAACTAAACTTAACTAAAAAATGAAAACAACAATGGCATAATTGTTTTGATTAATTGACTATTTCGTTGTACACATTTATATTAATTAAAATCGTTAGTCTATAATACACAGATTTTCTAATAAAAAAGTTCCGTTATCAATGCCGAAATGTGTTATTGACAGTATCAAAATTCATTTTTGGTTAAGTTTTGTTGTGCACGTAGAATCGGTATAGTCTGTCAAGCGAGTCTAGTCCCATGAAAAAGGCGGCAAATTCAAAAATCTTTCAGGTGTCAACACTGATATAACACGCTAAAAACTTATTGATACTTGAATTTTTAATAAAAAAAAAAACATATTTGAAATAAATAAAAAAAAAGGATTTCAATGTAAGTATTTATTTGTCACAATCAGAACTAAAATCAGAATCAAGAAATTCAATGCCTTCATAAAAAAAATGAAAAAAAAAAATTACAACAATCTTTATAGTAGTTTTCACTTAAAGATGCCCCAGTAAGTTTCAAGGTCATGAACACGACGTCTGGATCTAAACCAAAACGGAAATCGTGATCACATCACAGTAAAATAAAAAAAGTTTGACAATTGTGCTAAAAGTATCAACACGTTGTTGCCAACCTACCTGATGTTGAAACGATTTCATCCAAAAGTCGTCGTTTTTGCGATAACACGTCGTCAGATTCACTCTGTACACGATTATATTTATTAATAATTGTAAACAACAAGCTCCTGACACTACTTTTAATAGGTTTCGGCATTATAACATTAAAAAACTCAACAAAAACCGGATTATTACGAGGTTTCAACAGAATTTGTGACAATCTGTTTGACAGATCATAGTATTGCCATTATAAGAAATCAGTAAAAGGGTTGTGGACTCGACTCGCTTGACAGACTCTACCAGTGAGGGTTCTGAACTTCTAATTTAGGTATTTGCCTAAGGTATTGCTGTCCCTATTCCCGAGCGCGGCGCTGAAAAGGACAAATATAACTGAAGCAGATTTTACCTACAAATTCTTTGAAAAAAGACGTTTCGTAGTCCCCTTTTTTCTTCGCGAAAGTTAAACCGATTTTAATTGTTTTTACGCTATATTATTGATGAAGAGTATATCTATGCTTCTATCACTTTCTTTTTTGGTAAAAATTTAACAAATATGTGTGATAGACGCTGCAACTTTATCTAAAGAAAACCGAAAAAAGCGGGATTTTCGGATGGTCATATTTCTTTTAGTTATTATGTTTTGAAAAAAAAGTGACAGAAGCATAGATATACGGTCTAATTCATAATGACTTATAGGAGGCTTAAAATTTCGTTTAAAGCGGATTGTCAAAAATTGTAATTCATAATAGTTATTTACGCTAAAACGTTCTATATCTATCCGAAAAAGTGACATTATTCCGACTACGGTCTTATTCGTAATGACTTTTCAGAGGCTTAAAAGTTAGCTATAAGCGGATTGTCAAAAATGTAATTCATAATAGCTTTTTTACACTAAAGCGTTCTATAACTATCCCATAAAGTGACATTATTTTAAACAAGCTCCGACCCTACTTTAAGCCTATATTAGTGAAAAAAATGGCGTATATATTCATCAGCTGATTATTTATATTGACGTTTGCCCCGTCATTTGCAAAGGTGTTGTTCATAGAGTCACAATAATTAACCAAAAAGTTATTAAACTAACGAGGTTTTATATTATAGTGATACGTGCATAAATCACGATAAATATCCAACACGGAATTTGCTTAATTATAATGTCTTATGAACCCTGCAAAGCATTGCGGCATTAACAATCTTGTTAACAATCGGCGAAGAAAAGTGTACCGCTAAAGAAGTATGATATTTTCTTTGGAAGATGAGGAATTCTGAAAGTGGTAGTTTACAATGCGATGGAGGACAATGAGCCCATTATAGAAGGGCTAATGGAACAGCCAATTAAAGTAAATGAAAACCATATGTGAGGTAGAAATGCCGCAATCTTGAAAACTTTTATTGCAAGGCCTTGTAATGAACAAAGTTCATCCTACTTGCAAGTAAATAAAACAAAATAAAATGATTGATTTAATAAATTTATTGTTTTTCATTTACCGAGTTACGGGCTATTTCTATTAAAGAAGAAATTCTTTAATAGAAATAGCCCGTAACTTGAACATCGAAGAACACCGGTGTGAGTGGCTTGGGGTGTAGATATTCTATTTTATATTTGAGTGATTCTTGCTCCAACTTAAAATTTTCAGATTTTTTATTCTCATCATAGCTATTATGTTTGTAGGTTTTGGACCCAGCGCTTGCGAATCTCAAGACATTAGTGGATCCAGCAAATCTGCAGGTGTTGGATGAGCTGGTGCCTCTACTGTATCATACATTAAAGATTACCTGATTTTCACTTTCCTGCTGTAGTTTATTTACTACAATAACACTTCTCGAATATTGTGTAAATTACAATGTTTGTTTATAAACGCTATGTCAAGTTTGACAACTAGTAAGATTTTTTTTTCTACCATCCATATTTCACCATGTTTCTACGAAATGGTAACATTCTGTAAATTAGAGACATTTTAGCTATAGGAAGTTTTTTAAACGAATATGAATTAGGATTTTTATCTGACATCTGATAAGCTTATAAGACTTTTTAACTAATATAGGATTATGCTTTAATTTTTGATTATGCTGATCTTCATCATCTAGTTATTGATGTTTGCAAAGAAGTTGAAAAGAAAAGCCATTAAAATTGTTACATTCAATTATAATTCTTAAATATCAAGCCTTACAAATCCTAGACAGTATTGGGATTGTCCATAATTTTTGACCTGCTGTTTTTATATTTTTTTTAGAAAATATAGACTATTTTAAGTAACTAATTTCAATATTATTGAAATATTCGCTATATAGTTTTTTTTTAAATGCTTAAATATATTATTTTAAATGTTGTGACGTCATCGTTATACGCAGTCTTTGTGTTGCCTTTTCCTGATACACTTAAGACAGATTGCAATACATCTTTTCAAAGTTGCCATGTTGAAATAATAGACCAATTTCAACTCCACCCCAGAGTAGTATATCCCTAAGAACGCCTTAACAATTTAAGTCCTTTATTTCAAGGGCAAATAGAGATCATTTCCTTTTTTGGAAAAATAATAGCTAAAATAGCAAATTTTCCGAAAAAAAAATTGTGGATCATGATCAGAAACTCGATTCCCCGAAATGGTTTTCGGATAAAGAGTTTTAAAAAAATATGAACAATGCCAATTGCGGTGATTGAAAGTCTTGCTTTTAATCCGCGCAGAAAAGTGAACGTTACGTTTACGAAACTACAAATTTTCTTCTTATTTTATGGCTTTCCCTCTGTCCAGCCCATTTACGTCCCACTGTTGGGCACGGGCCTCCTCCACTTTGGGAGGAATTATGGTCTACTGTGCCACGCTGACCAGGCGTGTTGGCACAGGATTTATTTTCGAGTTTTCCGTCTCTCACAGAAGATGTTATCTGCGTGCAATATCCCTTAGCTGACTCTTACAGCACCCTTGGGAGGAGATGGGGTGGTGACACTTGTATCTTAATCCGTCACTACACGGAGAAATTTTTATGGCTTTGTAATTTGGAAGAAACATACCACCAAAATGATTCATAAAACTAAAATAACTAAGTGAGAAAATAAAAAATTATACTAAAAAGAAATAAATCAAGAAAAAAAAAATAAGAAGCAGAAAAACTAATGTAATGAATGAAAATCAAAACTAATAATAGTTTATAATAATAAGATTATTAACAAATAAGTTTGTTTACATTTACAAACAGCGTCAAAGATGCATTTTGTTAACTTGTATCAAAACCAGGGATAAAACTCATAACGAATTTGAATGGTAGAAAAATGCTACCATTCATATTTCACCATTTTTCTACAAAATGGCAACAAAGACATTTTATAGTTATCGGAAGTTTAATAGACGAATATGAATAAGGATTTTTATCTGACATCTGATAAGCCTAAAAGACGTTTTAACTAATATAGGAATATGCCTTCAATAAGCGTTTCAATATGAATAAGACTGATACTCTTTATCTATAATATAGCGTAAAACCCATTAAAATTGGTTTAACTTTCGCAAAGAAAAAAGGGGACTACGATGCCTATATTTTTGTATGGAGCATAATTTGGTATCGTGCCCTCTTAAGCTTTAATTGCAAGATATTGGTACCAATTCTAGTGCACGACTAAACTTAACTTAACTAAAAAATTAAAATTGATTGTGTCAATAACACAATTCCGTAATGTTTATTATAGACTAACGATTATAATTAATATAAAAGTGCACAACAAAATCGCCAAATAATCAAGATACAGCAATAGTTGTTTTCATTTTTTAGTTAAGTTAAGTTTAGTTGTGGACGTAGAATCGGCACCATTGTATGCTTTACAATTCAGCATATATTATAATAATCAACGGGCTTCGTGGTCTAGTGGTTCGTATAACGGACTGCCGATCATGAGGTCGCGGGTTCGATTCCCGCCTCGGACAAACATTTGTGTAATGTTTATAAATGTCATCCTAATGTTTGTTCTGCGTCTGGGTGTTTCTATGTATTATAAGTATGTATTTACAAAAGAAAAGTAGTATATGTATTCTATCCGTATTCTGGTACCCATAACACAAGCATATAAGCTTAGCTTGGGATCAGAGGACGCTGCGTGAAAAGTCCATGAATATTTATTATTATTATTATTAATTAATAAACAATGTGAATATAATTAGTGCGCTATATAAAACGCATTGCTTTTAAAGAAATATTTGCTTATTACATTCGATGTCCTACGTGACTTGCTACATGTCTGACTCACGTTGACCTAATGAGGTGAGGTTTTTCTACGAACAACCGTTTTTTTCGTGAACGTCAGGTTGTCTGGACCAACATAGAAATCCAGTGTTTGGTATATACTAAAATTTAGTACCTTTCTAGTACCTTTTAGTACCTAAGTTCAAATATTTAGTACCTCGATAGATTCCGAGAAAATGCGAAAAAAGGTGGTCCAGACAACCTGACGTCAGGTTGTCTGGACCAATTTTTTTTCTCATACTTGCAGACAAAACAACTGAATTATTTTGTTGTCAGTATTTAGTACCTATTTAGTACCTTCATTATTATTTTTTTCAAAATTTTTTGACCTACCAGAAGAGAGTTAAGCAAGTTTGAACTTTTCCAGTACTTGGTCATTTTGCGAAATATAGGACTTATATCACTTTCTTATGGTGTATACTTAGATACGTTTGCGTTGCTGATTGGAAATCATACGTCCTGAACAAGTTGGGACAAGTCTGATATTTACCTTAGGTCCCAAAATAAGCATAATTTTTTTCTTAGGTTTCACAGATAAGGATTCAGCTCTTATTTTTTATCAATGCTTATAAATAAGTTACGAGTAAATAAAACGTTTGTTTCTCTCACAATGTACTTAAAATTACATGCATAAAAAAGTACAAACTAAAAAGTTTAAATGCCGTAAATAATATTGTGTTTTTAGAACAATGCGAAAATTTTAGCTCTCAAGCTAAAAATTTCACAGTTTATAGTAAAATTTAACTTTGTTATGTGTACTTTGTGTGAGTACTATACATTCGTTGACGGAAAGGCAAAATTACTGAAGCGCCAAAACTGCATTTTTGGGAAATGAGTTTTAAAGTTTTTTTTTCGGATAAAATTCGTATAAAATTTTGTATTCAGTATATTTTTTTGAAACCAAGACCATTCAAGTGCTTGAATTATTTGCCGTTTTTTAAAGATATGGGTACATTGAAAAAGTGAAAAGTTTTTTTTGTATCATAATAAGGGAAAATTTCTTATTTTCTAACACTTGCGCGACTCATCTGTTTAAATAAAACTACTTTGTACGGATTTAGACGCGTATATTTGTTTTAAATTTTGGCCCGACGTTTCGGAGACTGCAGTCACCGTCTCACCCGTGACCATGGTGACTGCAAAGTCTCCGAAACGTCGGGCCAAAATTTAAAACAAATATACGCGTCTAAATCCGTAAAAAGTAGTTTTATTTAAAATTTCTTATGTTGAAAATATGTTTTATTCAAAGAAAAGCAAAGTTTCGTATATTGAAAATATGTTTTATTTAACGAAAGGCAAAATTACTTAAATTGAAAATATGTTTTATTCAAAGAAAGCCAAAATTGCTAACTATTATAATCGTTTTGTTAGCAGGTAAGGCAAAATTACTAATCCAAGCAAATTATTCCTTTCGATGAACGGCAAAATTTCTGTATAGTAGAATAAATGCATATCACTAATAATATACATATAATTTGAAGGGTGAAATTCTTAAGACTATCATAATAATAAATTTTGAGTAAATCACACTTACCTCCCATGCTATCAAAAACTATATTACGTCGACTAAAACTGCTAACATAACATTTTTACGTTGGGTGAGATACCATCAGATAGATTACTGACCACAAAACAACCAAGAAAAGAGTCTGATACGACATTCGACTTTCATGTTCGGGAGACAAATTTACTTAAACATTATTAATGTTGCTTAGACCTACTCTTAGGCCTAAAAATAGATTCAAAGTGCCGGCCAACGAAAAAAATATGATAGGCGTGTTGGGGCGGTCCTTCCGAGTATTTTTTATTGTTGCGGTCAGCTTCTATCACCACACCTTCAGCGTATTTTTTGGGTTGAAAAGTCTGGATTTCAGAAGGCTTTATTTTACAAAAATGTAAACATCTGCTTGTGTAAATATGATCATAACTGTTTGTTAACATCCATCAGCTGTTTTCGGTCCTCTGCGGAACATATCACTTTCACTAAATGAACCACATTGCTTGATTTTGGCCTATTCGCTTACAACGGCCCCAACTACCAATTCGAAGTGCCAAGCCAGTGAAAGAAATGTAATGAACGCGTAGAGGAGGTCAATCCGAGTATGGGGGTCAGCTTCTACGGGCCACTTCTTCAGCTGAAATTTTGCGTTTAAATGTTGGATTCCAGTTCATTTTAATTGTGAAAAATATTTTAATCTTAATATTATGGGCTTGTGTAAGTTTGATCATCATTCTCCTGCCATTATTACTTGTGTTGGTGCAATATGTTTTCATGTTATAGTGATGGTGAAAAAGTTACAATAGATCCGCACGTTTTACACTGCCATAATCGCGTTTTACGATACCGGTGAGAAGATATAAGATGCTATTCTATTCTGCCAACACCAGTTGACGATTGATGACATACAAAATCCAGGCTACATCGATCTAACGTCAAAACCCTGAAAGCTGGAAGTGCGAGTCAGTCAGTGGTAGAAATGAACAACAGAGTGTTTTTTTTTACGAGAGTCACCTTCTTCCACCACTCCTTCAGCTTCATTTTTGCAATGCAAAAATGCAGCTTAAAAATGACAAAAATAAAATTGTAAAATTTTTTTCTTTTTTGTTTTGTTAACTTGATTTCTTTTCGTTCTTCTCTCCTTATTTAATTTTTTATCATTCTGTTCTTTCTATAATTATCTGAACCTTCCCAAGAATTTGAGCTCCAAACAAAATCTTCATTGTCTGACAAAAAGTTGACCTACTTTTGTTTTTGTTTTTGTCATCATCTTTATTTCAATGTACCTATTGATCATCTCTTTTATTATGTTTTTCTATATGTCTTTATATTCATATTTAATATCTTTGTCTTAATCTATATTATCATTATTGATATTCACACAGATTGGGTGACTTTCTTAATTTTTATTTATACTACATATTTTCATCAGCAGATTTTATTTTGATATTCAAGATGCCGTAGAGGTACACTTTTTCACAATTTATCATAGTTTTACTATGATTTTAAGTTTTATAACTCGCAACTCATAAAAACACACTGAAAACTGACTTAAGTACAAAAAATAAAGTGACCAAAACATTACTAAAACGTATTTTTTTACAAGAAATGGTACTACCGATTTACTTTAACCTTTGAAGACTTCAAAATTATCGGCTTTCCTTTTGATTACGACATGTTTTTATCCAAATTGTAGTAATTCAAATGTGCCGATGTACACTCGGTGTGATAATACTACGTAAAGCATGTTTACTTAACCGTCAGGTAGTGTGTAAATTTGTGCAAAGCTGAATTTCTTAGCTGCCTCAATTATCAAAAGCGCAATAAGTCAAAATTACTTACTTGCTGTTTACCCACTTTATCAGGGCAAAACAACTTCACACGAGAAAAACAACAAAATTAGTAAAAGGCAAAAATGCGTACCAAGTTTACAATTCTATATACATGAAAAGTTAAAGCTACGTATCAGTTATTCGCGATGATCATCTAGGAAGCCAATATAACTAATAAATATTGCATTTGAAAATAAATGGCTTATGGGACACACCTAAAAAAAGACCTCAAATTGTGTCGCTTAAGCAATGCGACAAAAAATTTTGGCCATTTTTCGAAATATATTCGCAAAATGACCAAGTACTGGAAAAGTTCAAACTTGCTTAACTCTCTTCTGGTATGTCAAAAAATTTTGAAAAAAATAATAATGAAGGTACTAAATAGGTACTAAATACTGACAACAAAATAATTCAGTTGTTTTGTCTGCAAGTATGAGAAAAAAAATTGGTCCAGACAACCTGACGTCAGGTTGTCTGGACCACCTTTTTTCGCATTTTCTCGGAATCTATCGAGGTACTAAATATTTGAACTTAGGTACTAAAAGGTACTAGAAAGGTACTAAATTTTAGTATATACCAAACACTGGATTTCTATGTTGGTCCAGACAACCTGACGTTCACGTTTTTTTCCTATTACATAAATAGAAAACCTCGTACTATTCTTCTGCCTCTACAAAACTATAATAATATCTCAATATAAAGTAATAAATAACTTGTCATTTTCAAAATTCAATCATTGTCAATCCGTTTTAACCGTTTTGGAGTTGGCAAGCTTGATTCAACGCTGGTCATCACAGTCTCATCTGTACTCAAAAATATAAAGGGAGTTTAAATAACTCTAAATATACTTTATTACGTGTAACAACAGGAAATTTCTGTACAAGGTCCTAGCTATTGGCAACACAGGGAATTAAAAAAACATGAAATGAATGCCAAGTGATGTGGGCTTTCATGCGTAAACAGGAATAATAACCATTCAGTTATTACCGGACCAGATTAGAATGCTTTGTTAGACTAAATTTTTTCCTTGGATTGTATGCGATTGAGACGGCTGCTATTGATTCCAATAAAAAAATTGCTAAAAGTTTCTTCGAGGTACGCTTTTAGCAGCATTTCAGACTAAATGTGTAAAATATGCCGTTTTGTTGACTACCGTGTTACTCTAGGAATTGCTAAAGAGGACGATTTATAGTTTTGAATATACACTCAATTAATACGACAGAGAACTTAAACCGGAATCTTAGGTTGGTCATATAGCCTGCGGAAGAAGGTACATATTGTCATGATATTTAAAAATATTTTGTAAGTGGACCAATTATTCCGGTAGTCGTTGGGGCTGGTTATTGACTGGGAAAACAAGGCGTCAGCCAATATACATAATTTCCATGTAAAACTGTAAATTTTGCTCAGACTTCTATGATACGATTGTAAAAGTATATACCTATTGACTAAATCCAAATAACAGTGGTCTGCAACAGTAATAAAAACCACAGTCATGACAATAGGAATCAATGAGTTGGTAACCTTATTTTTTGTCTCTTTAACTACCGTAAAGAATGCAACAGATAACAAAAACCATGATTGTACTTTTAAAGTAGTTTTAAGAATTTCGTTCGGTCAGTTTTTGTTACGTTTGGGTGCGACTCTAACTGCCGCACTCAGAGACATTTAATGGTTACTTAAGGAGCTCTTTAGTATTGATTTTAAAAAGTTTTAACTTAACTTTTACTTTTTTAAATCAATACTAAAGAGCTCCCTAAGTAACCATTAACATTTAATGGTTACTTAAGGAGCTCTTTAGTATTGATTTAAAAAAGTTTTAACTTAACTTTTATTTTTTTAAATCAATACTAAAGAGCTCCTTAAGTAACCATTAAATGTCTCTGAGTGCGGCAGTTAGTCTACCTTTACAACGATCTCAAACAGACTATTTTCATTTAAATTATTTTTTTGTAGCTATACTGTAGCTAAAATGCCAACATAAAAATATAAAAATCCCATATGTTTTAGCACAATAATTTATAACCAATGTAATCTCCCTAATCAATTGGTACCTGAGCCCACCTGCGCCCATAAGGGCAGACGCAATCGTGCATTCTGGCCCTTGTTAAAACGAAATCATTTAACATCTATGTTCCCTTTTCTAATAATCTATTAAAATATATAAGATGAATGCCAAACAGCTTCTAATAAATGTAATGCTATTTCATATAACTTTTGTTGTCGTCAGGTCATCTGCGCCAAATCGCGAGCTGTCCAATGAGAAGGTGCACAGAGTAGTGTGACGGAAGGCAGCTATTTGGTTACCTACAAAAAGTTTGGAGGTTTTATTGTAGTGAGGTAATGAGCATAATTTGCTTCATTTTCCTGGTATTATATGAACGAAATATATATGAGTTTATTTGTAGAGAATACTGTTAAGAAGAATATTGAGTTCGCTGCCGAAGAGGAGAATTTGATTGAGAATTTAAAATTGCTTTCAGCTAATGACAATTTTATTAAACACCGAATAAGAGGATGATTGATAGCATTATGTAGCTGTTTTATGTATGTCTGCTACGTAAATATTAAAAAAATATAACTTTATCCTACAGAATAGCTACACCAGTTTGTTTTGCAATTTTCTTTTATTTACGAAACTGTGATACACACTTTTATTTGTTAAAACTAATTTATTTTGCAATCTAAGCTGTTGATTAAACATAATATACACAAAAATACCTAAGGTGATTTTATTTTATTATGATAAGTATGAGATGGAATAGAATTTACACATAGTTAATAAACTAAATTATAGTGAAAAAAAGAAAAAAATTTATTGGTGCAAACCGCTCGATAGGTCGCGATGTTTAACTCACATTGAGAAAATTGTAGTGTAAGATTTGGAACATATGCAGAGGGTAAGGCGACAGAAAAGTATTCCGAGGTCGTGGGTTCAAAACTGTCTTCAGTAGCGGGACTCATGATGATCATTTGTCCACTATAATTTAGTTTATTCAGTAAAAGCCTAGCAAGTCTATTGCAAATATTACTAAATTAATGTAGTTACACATAGTTATCTTTTCAAAAACAAATCGCCTGCTAAAATATCATTACGATTGATAGAAGCTGTTTCAGAGAAATATACTTAGACAAGTTGCAAGCTTTCCACTTTCACTAAACCTTAGAATGTGGTCTATTTCTGGGTGGGGTACCGTTTTGTTACTATAATATACGGTATTACAGAACAATTTTTTAAATAAGTACTGCGTATTTTATTATTACGTTTTTATTCGCTTGGTACTGTGAAGCCTCTGCTTCACATAAACCTTCTTCTTGCAGAACAATTCATTAATTATTTCCCTTCTAGGGCTTGTTACATTTACAAAATAAAAACATTTGAGGCTTTATAAATAATTGTATTCTTTTTAAATTCATATTTGTTTCACAATCTCAATTTTTTTATCCTCTTCCATGTCCTCTCAAATCCCCAATCCTCTTTTGTTTTATTGTTCCTTTCTTAAAAATTTTATTACTTTTCTTTAAAAATAAACCATAATATGTGGCCTGTATCATTGAATAGGTTATATTCAATGATCACGACCTTTACAGTACGTATCTATCGATGTATTAATCTATGTAAGGGAATCTTTAAAAGCGCTTTTCTCCCACTTGCAGGAGTTGTATCTACACTTAAGTAACAACGATCGACGACAATGCAATATTTAAAAAAATTATTAGGATTTTCAATTTTTCAAGCGCTTCTTTTTAGTTTTTGAACGAAGAAGATTATGCTGTAATTCGCTGTAATAGACAACTACTAAATGGCATTATTTGCAGACCTTTTCTAATTCTATTTTTAAATTTAAAACTCTAATATTACTTCTACGTTACGTCCAAAAGGAAGTTGCACAGACATTTTTTGCATGAATTCCTTTTTATTTTTGTCAAGTGCATTGGACACCACGAGACTTACAACCGAGTGCATCGGGTTCAACGACCGAGCTGTGTTAGTTGACTCACTTAAAGCTTCCCATTCACTACCGTATATAACAATCAGCCGTATAGGATTGTAACAAAGATGCTTGCAATATAGCAGGACATGACATGCCTCGTGGTCGGGTGGGTCATGTAGTGGACTGCCGTTAACGAGGTCGCGGGTTCGATTCCCGCGCAAGACAATCATTTGTGTGGTATTTATAAATGTCATACAAATGTTTGTACTGCGTCTGGGTGTTTTCTATGTATTACAAGCACAGAAGAGATTACAAGTATGTATTTACATAAAAAGTAGTATAAATGTAGTATATCCATATTCTGGTACTCATAACACAAGCATAATATATAAGCTTAGCTTGGGACCAGAGGCTGTAGTGTGAAATATCCATTAATATATATCTAAACACATTACAAGCAGTCGCCGTTCTTCGTTTGGGAAATCATTACAAAGGACCCTTTGTCCAAGACACGGCAAAAGGCATGTTGGATTCACTCACTAAATCCAAACCCGGTTACTTCACGTCTTTATTGTTTTCCTGGGTTACGGGATCCATTTTAGTTTGCGCCACAACCCTGATAAATACGGGATGTAGTAGACCCCTTTGACGTAGCAACCAAGGATCGGGTGCAAAATAATGCGTTATCAACAAACACGTTCCTGATTGAGTAACGAGCCACCAACTACTAAGGGCAGGCAGTCCTGTTGTGAATGGGTCACTTAAGTGCAGCGACCAAGTTATTTGCAGTACACAGAGTACTTTAAAAGGTTGGTTAGGGTTTAATATGCACATTACGTAGGACTTTCATTCAATTGATCACTTGAGTAATATTTAACAGGCCTTGTTGCGTAGCAGATATTATTTAGTGGTCTGAATCAGTGGATTTGATTCTTGTACGAATAAAAAATGTGTAGAATTTCTTAAGCAGAAATTACATGTATTAATTGCATGCTGTTTACAAGTGGACACTTTTTGGACTGATTCCCCATACAAGACGGTCCTCCTTACTTCTACCCTCCATAATAGATATGTAAGTAGCACTCTGTGTGGTGACAGATTAAGAATACAAGTGTCACCACCCCATCTCCTTTCAAGGGTGCTGTAAAAGTCAGCTAAGGAATATTGCACACAGATAACATCTTCTGTGAGAGGCGGAAAACTCGAATGTAAACCCTGTGCCAACACGCCTGGTCAGCGCGGCACAGTAGACCACAGTCCCTCAAAAGTGGAGGAGGCCCGTGCCCCACAGTGGGACGTAAATGGGCTGGAGAAGCCCATTAATGAAGTAGCTTCAAGCCGACTGAGTGATGTAGTCATACACTACATCACTCATCATCATATACATCTGGTAAATCTATGTTGCTTGAAATATGCATTTTCATATTATAAAAAGCGCAATCTTTAAATTTTCAAAGTTATCCCATTATCCCTTGTGTTTTCTTAGTAAACGAACTATCAGCTCACGGCAACATCGCATGTAATATCTAGTTAACATTTGGTGACCTTACAATTAATGAACACAATAAAATTACATCAAATTGCAGTTATCCTGCACATTAGACACACTTTATACTATTGAAAAATCCAGTAAATAAACTTAAGTAACTAGTTAGAAGTTTTTATTTTTAGCCTTCCGTCTCTCTCTCTCTCTTTCTCCAGTCCATTAACGCCTCACTGTTGGGCACGAGCCCCTTCCACTTAGGGGTGAAATAAGGTCTACTGTGCCGCACAGACCAGGAGTGTTGACATGCTGTTAAATTTACAGTTTTCCATCTCTCACAGAGGATATTATCTGTGGATATTTACAACATCCCTTCTGTTGTAAAAGCCAGCTAAGGAATATTGTAAAGGCCCCGCCTTTACAATATCACACTTCAACATTCTTAATCCGTCACTACACATACTACGACCAGGAGGGTTTCGTACTAAGACGTAAAATGGTACTTAACCTATTACTGAGAATTCCCTATCCGAGCGTCTGTCACCAGTAAAAAGAGACAGTTGAAATTTTCCCAGACTTTGTACTTATTTCTGTTGCCGCTGTATAACAACAGATATGTGCAATAAACATGATAATAAAAACCGGTATTGTATGCAAAATCGCATGCAGAAAAGAAAACGGTACTGAGCACAGAATAGATAGAAGATACTACGTATACTGAGGGTACTGAGGGTTACACTGACCTTTGAAAAAGGTTCAGACTGATTTTAATGGGACATATTATGCTTTTTCTTTTTTTTTTCTTTATTTATTTAGGATCTTTTAGTCCTAACCAAGAAGGTTATAAATAGGAAGTAACAACTCGGGAACATAGATGTGTTCCAAGACAGGGCCGCCCTGTTTAAAAGTAAAATAGTAAATAGTAGCCTTGCTGTCTCTTTTACTCCCGTTCATAAAGAAAGAGTTAGAAAGGCTACTAAATCATTTATTTTTCTTAATGTGTTCAAATAAAAAAAGCAGCAGGCCGGATTCGTTGTACCGAGTGTTGAGTCTAGGTCTATATCCTAAGTCTATGGTCCTAACAAGACTGGTATAGTCTTGTTAGGACTAGGCTCCATAGATCATCATGGTTTCATCTATACTTCTATACTAATATCATATAGCTGAAGAGTTTGTTTGTTTGTTTAAACGCGCTAATCTCAGGAACCAGTGGTCCGATTTGAAAAATTCTTTTAATCATCACGCTGCGACTAATAGGAGCGAAGCATCAGTGAAAATGATTGCAAAAACATGGAAGGATCTCTAAATTCTACGCGTAGGAAGTCGCGGGCAACATCTAGTCTTACATAATAAATGTATAAAAATATCTTTTTTATTGAGTCCATCAAAAATAATCGAGCAGTTTAAGGTATGGTGCCTGTTGCCCCATTTTTTGTCTGTTTAAAGTTTGTAAGTGGGTAAATGATTTGAATTAAAATTTTAGGCAGCGTCTAACGTATCAATATAATTTTATGTTTGACAAAAAATATAGCTCAGTATTAGAAAAGCAATTTAAATTAATCATATCATACATGACATAGAGGTCTCATGGCGCAGCAGTTGACGCAGCGGTCAGCCGTTACCGAGGTCATGGGTTCAATTCTCGTAAGGAATAATTATTTGCGTGAATTTTATATTTGGCACACAAATAATCGTAATGCGTCTGGGGCTTTTCAGTCTAATATTAGCATACAATATACGAAAAAAATGTGTTAGAGGCGCCCGTATTCTGGTGCTCATAACAGAAGCAAATAAGCTTAACTTGGGAGCACAGGACGTTTTTTGAAATGACTATGAATGATGGCAAGGAATAATGGAAATCCTCATTTATAAATAAATAAATAAATAAATATTCATGGACATTTCACACATCGTCCTCTGGTCCCAAGCTAAGCTTATTATGCTTGTGTTATGGGTACCAGAATACGGATATAATAAATAAACTACTTTTCTTTTGTAAATACATACTTATAATACATAGAAAACACCCAGACGTAGTACAAACATTTGTATGACATTTATGAATATCACACAAATGATTATCCCAAGCGGGAATCGAACCCGCGACCTTGTGAACGGCAGTCCAGTACATGAACCACTACGCCACGAAGCCCGTCATCATCATCATTTATTCGCACAATAATTCACAATGCTGCATAACTGTACTGTTGATAATACCTACGCAAATTGTAACAACTCTTTACAATGGCGAGCTCCTTTTCGCGAGGGTCGAGAGCGAGAGGTCGCATTTACGTACGCAAAGCTGATGGCCTTCAAGCGTACCACATACAGACAGACCAGGATATACCGCGTATACTTGGAATTAATGATGTTTGATTTTTGTTAAAAATGTAATGTAATTATATATCATAAGTAGTGTTTTTCTTTTTACTAATAAGTGATGCGCGTTCGCCATTCGGATTCGTGCACGGGAGGGTTATTTGAGCTTATGTTTATATCTCTTACACAGGTGCTTGTACTGCGTCTGGGTGTTTTCTATGCATTAAGTATAAGTATGTACAATTTATAAAAATGGTTACTGTAGCACTTTTTTTTTTTTACTTAGCTATATTTAGAAATGTAAAAAATTGGAAATTAATAAAAGAAATAAATGTAATGTTAATTAATTTTAAATGTACCTACTTACTGTTTTCATTCAAATAAGTACTTGTCTTTATATTTTGATATTTTTGGCTATTACTAATTTAGAAAATAATCATCTCTTTCAAATTTATTTTATGTTTTATTTTAGTTGTTTATTATTTTAATTTTTATTTTTTACTTAGTTGTTAGTTGAATCCGTGACGTCCTCCAAATACGGCCCAACGGAAGACCAGCGCTGGTTTTTAACCAGCATTATGCTGAGTTGGGTCCGTATTTGTGACTACTCATATTGTTATATTGTTATGTTAAGTGTGTTTGTGTTCTTTTTTACCTTTGTTTGTGTTATTTTTTGTCAATATTTGAGTAGTTGCAAATAAAATATTTCTTTCTTTCTTTCTTTTCTTTTGCGCAGTATTCACGTCACTGGTACTATAATAAATCAGGATTATGACAAAAATCCCAAATAGGTCTTGTAATGTGAAGTTATCAGAATTTTCATATCGATTGGGTTTTTGTTAAAACCCCAACCCTGTGGATAGTGTGGATACCCTAAGCCCTCCCCCCACTGGGTACACCCAAGCGACACCATAAAATAATATTTTCATTCCATTTAAGTTGCAAGTCAATATTAGTACCAATTAAACTAAACTTAGCTAAAAAATTTATCAACTAGCACACAAGTAAACTAAACTTAGCTAAAAAATGAATTATGATAGTGTCGATACAACAATTCAGCAATGTTTATTAAACTTTCTTGTTATAAAAACTGTTTTTATAGACTAAAGATTTTAATTAATATAAATGTCCACAAACAAAATAGCCAATTAATCGAAATACGTCAATAGTTGTTTTCAATTTTTAGTTACTCGTAAGTTCAGTTGCGCACGTTGAATTGGCACAATTATCTAGCTCTTCTATCTCCACAAAGATCTTATTTAGTATTCCTGTTAAACTATCTCTAAAATCAATGACACTATCACAAATATCGTAAGTCCAAAGCTATGACGCACTGTTTGATTTATTAATCTATTGCAATATCTTGCAACAGTAAAAGCAAGATTGCAAAGACAAAATTCTGTTTTACAAAATCATCATTTATGCCTATGACGCAGTTTTTGTGCTGGTATCTGATTATACATAAGTATTAAGAGTATCATGATGACGAATATAAGTAGTTCAAAGAAACAAGTACCTAGCTAATTGCCAGCGGTTTCTTACGCGTATATAGTTACTGCCCCACGCCCACTACTGGGCTTTATCGTGATGATATATATATAGCCTATGTGTTATCCAGACCTATAAGCTAAACAACGGTAAAGTTTTATTAAAATCTATTCAGTAGTTTTTACGTGAAAGAGCAACAAAAATCCGTCCAACTATGCTCTTCTTATTAATAATCTTTCTCCGAAATAATAACGTTCTCCCCTAGTTATTTGTGGTTACGTGTGCGTGTAATTAAATGTACCACAACCTGCAACAAAAAATACATTTACATTACTTTTAGGGAATAGTAAATACCTGGGAATTCCTTTTATGGCAAAACTATATATTTTAATAGGTAATACAAATATGCCTGCCTGCCTCTCGCATACTTCATAAAGAGTGGGCGTGATGATGCAAGGTTATAGACCCTAGAAACTGGAAAACATACCGTACTCGTTACCTTGTTAAGTTAATAGAGATTTTTGTACTAAAAAGAAATCGAACCTAATAAGTTTACTTTTTTTCTCTTTGTTATCCATTGTAGTTCTAGAAATCAAGCGGCCACAGAATAAGTGCAAGCGACACAGATGGGAGAGATAGATCGATGATAGAATGGGCACGTCTCAATGTAACTCTATGGTCAGAGAGTTAAACCATTTCAATATTTGCTTTTATTTTCAGCCTGTAGTTAGATGATGTAAGTAATAATCTATTATCTAGATAGGAAACTCCCAGACGTGGCTGTGGTTACGATTCACACTTAGCAGTATTAGTCAAATATGTAACTATTTTTCTGACGAAATATTTGTATTGATTTGCTAAGTGGGGATCTTAACCACAACCTTTTGCATAGGTGGCCACATGATTTTCTTAACCGCGAAAATAAGCAAACAAACGTAACTAACATATATCGTAACTCCAGAAGAAAAAAATAAAGGCCACACATTTTCCTCATCCATAATACTTTTATTAAAATTTGGATTTTGGCTTACTTACGAAGGGGGCTCATGCCTAATTTAGGACGTTTACAAGCCGAAAATATGACTACCTACTGGAACTAGAAAGCACGCTTAAAATTCCTGTGTATATTTTATCCTGTGATTTTATCAAACGTGTGCAAAATTTTAGAGGAATCTGACTATAAAAAGTGGGTGTGAAAATCACTTCAGAAGATAACGTTACATAGGTTCATATAAAGACGAGACTCGTGGTTGAGTGGTTTATGTAACGGACTGCCGATCAAGAGGTCGCGGGTTCGATTCCCGCTCGGGACAATCATTTGTGTGATTTTTCTAATTGTCATACAAATGTTTGTACTGCGTCTGGGTGTTTCTATGTATAATTGTATGTATTTACAAAAAAAAAAATTATTATATGTATTCTATCCGTATTCTGGTACCCATAACACAAGCATATTATAAGCTTAGCTTGGGACCAGAGGACGTTGTGTGAAATGTCCATGAATATAAAAAAAAAAAAAAAAAAAAAAAAAAAGATAAATACGTTCGAAGGTATTCTCTCTCCAGCCCATTTCCGTCCCACTGTTGGGCACGAGCCTCCTCCACTTTGGGAGGGATTATGGTCTACTGTGCCGCGCTGACCAGGCGTGTTGGCACAGGGTTTATTTTCGATTTTTTCGTCTCTCACAGAGGATGTTATCTGTGTGCAATATCCCTTAGCTGACTTTTACAGCACCCTGGGAAGATGGGGTGACACTTGTATTCTTAATCCGTCACCACACGGATATAAAGTTCGAAGGTATTAAAAGCGCACTATGTAGGAATATATCAAAATGTCAGTGTTTATTATTCCAACAGTACATTTAGGATGGTCGCAGGCGTCGGGCGAGGCCGGATATTGCTCGTATTCTTGAATGGGGACTGCGCCCTCCTGTAGTCACATTATACTCACAATCATGTAGATGTACCCATTTATTGATGCTTTTACTCAATTAGACTGGAATATGGGTAATAACTGTCATAACTTTGTATAAGCATGCATTATCATAACTGCTATATAAAAAGAAGAAAGATATTCTGTTCAGATTTATTTGGTAGTCTTTAATAAGAATAGGTCCAATATGGGTGTTGATTTGCCCATTAGGTTCCATAGCGCTAAGAGATAAAGGGGAAATTTTAAACCCCATACTTACGGGAAAATGACGAGCCTCGTGGTTGAGTGGTTCATGTAACGGACTGCCGATCAAGAGGTCGCGGGTTCGATTCCCGCTCGGGACAATCATTTGTGTGATTTTTATAATTAACATACAAATGTTTGTACTGCGTCAGGGTGCTTCTATGTATTATAAGTATGTATTTACAAAAGAAAAGTAGTATAGGTAGTATATCCGTATTCTGGTACCCATAACATATAAGCTTAGCTTGGAACCAGAGGACGTTGTGTGAAATGTCCATGAATATTTATTTATTACAGTAGAGTCCCGGTAATTCGGACCCTGGCTTATCCGCGCACCCTGTAATCCGACATGGTCTATTATTTATTACTGAATATTAATTCTGTAATAAATTAACTTACTAAATTTAATTTACTAAATTTGACATACATAATGAAGTATGATTTGTGCTTCAGATTACATATATGTATGTTCATATGTATATATGTACATAATATGTATATCGGAGAAAATCACCGTACACATCACCTGTAATTATTGCCAGGGTAGTCTCCAATCCAAACACCCTGTAATACTGAATAAGCTAACTACGTTAACTACAACCTTCTATTAACTACGATGAGATTGATCCGTGGCTTACGACACGTGTAGCTGGTTTGGAAGGATCCTTTTATGAAATTTCAACGGGTCACCATTCAGTCTCACCAACTACAGTAAATAAACGAATTACTCACCATTTACACCATTTGGACCCAAAGGACCCACATCACAATCTTGGAACCTAAGTTAAAACTAAAAATCCTTAAGTAAACTATTTTAATCAAGTCTCCTACGACACGGCCATTCTGCGAATACACACGTCCCCGTGTGTAAATCTGCAATAGAACTAAGTTTTTCCGCTCGGCTAATTCTGACCCAATATAAAGTCGCAAAATAAAGAAATCCACAACTAAGATTTTTCCATACACTAGGTCAGTTACAACAATTTCCACAGTAATTCAACATTCATACTCGGTCAGTTACATTAATTCCGCATTATCGTTACTTTGCACTTTCTCACAAATACACACTCAGCAATTACACTTTGGAGGGTATTCTAATTGTTTAAGTTATAGAACTGGGCAGCGTAACGACCCGTATAATACTGACTGCTCTAGTTGTCAGGTTTTTCGCATTTTTGCTAACGAACTTTAAGTTGTAGTGGGTTCGTATCGACTTATCGAGCCAATACAATTGTAGCATTCAATAGATGGTTTCTAATCATCAAATCCACTACACATTATAATTGTGTTTTCATAAAGACAACCTGCTGGCTGTAATTTGATAACTACTTAATTATTTAGGATTTAGCTAATTAATCGTAAATTACCCAGAAAATGATTTTTAGTTACGTTGGCAAATACATTAAAAAAAAAATTTTTTTTTCTTTATCTTTCTTTCTTTTTTTTTCTTTCTTTTCTTTTTCTTTCTTTTCTTTTCCTTTCTTTACTTTGTTTTCTTTTTCTTAACTGTCACACGGCCATTCTGCAAAGGCACACGTCCTCGTGTGTTCCCTATCTACTTGAAACAAAATAGAAGGGTTTCCGTTTGGCCTATCCTGCTGATCTAGACGGATTCAACAGTAAAGGAATGATTTTCTAATTTAGTTTAAATGCTAATGATTAAACTATCAGTGAATAAAAAGTTGAATTTAGAATTTTCGTACTGGCATACGAATAAACACTGTTACTTTACCTCCTACTTGTAGCTCAAGTAGAAGTTAAGCCTACATAACTCTTTTAGCTGTTGCTACTAAACACCTAAATCGTGAATAGTAACCGTTGGTGCATAGTATCGTAACGTGGTATATTTATGCGTATAGCGTCTTAAGGATAGAAAGGATTAAGGATTTAGGAAGGATAAAGGGTTTGGGAAGGATAGGTAAGGGAAAGGTCGACGTTGCCGCGTAGGCAAGGGCCCTAGGAATAAAAGGATAGGTTGATGCTGTGCCATAGGCGGTCCTGTTCGCCGTCGTACACAGGGGACCATTATTCTTTCAGGATAGGATAATTATAGTGGCTTATATTGGTCGGCTCCACACGCCAATATAGCATCTTTTATTTATTGATTTATTTTCTTTTTTTTTTTTTGGCTTATTGGTCGGCTCCACACGCCAATAGCATCTTTTATTTTTGGCTTACTGTAACGCTCCACGCGCCAACAGCTCTTTTAATAATAATAATTAGTTTACTCGTGGATACACCACGGTAAACTGCGTTGTTAATACTATAAATAGTTCACTGAACGTCTCTGTACACCAAAAACGCTCGGAAATTAAAATTTAAGAGGTAGATAATTTGTTACGGTATGTAGATCTGCTATAGTCAATCCACTACAACAGATTCTTGTTCAAGTAAATAAGGTCAAAAGTTATGCTCGTGAATACTCAGAGGTGATCTCCTGTCGCCTCGATAATTTGTAATAAGGGTCGTATGCGCGAATAAACGGAAAGTAATAAAGTTAAAAACAAACGGTAGACTTCATTTACAATGAGAACCACGCGATACAGTTGCAGATTGCTAGTGATTATTTTTTTCAGCCTGGATAGACCAATAATATTAGTCGCATACATTTAAATCAAAATACAACTGAAGTATTGTATGGGCATTAAAGGCATTTTGGAATTAAATATTTGTAATAAGATGAACCTGCTATACTGGACATCTCTATGAAAATTTTAGAAACATGTTATAGGTAAACCACAATAAAACGTGTGGTTAATGTTATTAATAGTTTACAAGACGTCTCTGCGTTATCAAAATCATATTTGTAAGTAAATGTTTTAAAAAGAAGATTTCACGAACTGATTATAAGTAAGCCACAATAAAGCGTGTGGTTAATATTATTACTGCCTCACTAGACGTCTCACACGTCAGTAAGTTAAAGATTTCAAAAACTCATTATACACCACAAAAAGTGATGTTAATAATTATTAATGGTTGCTAGACGTCTCCATACGTCAATAGCACCGTCAGGTTCGTATTTGTAGCTAGATATTTTAGAAAGGACGAATTTAACCGCATATTATAGGTACACTACAATAAGTTGCGTTGGCAATATTATTAACGACTTACAGGACGTCTGCATACGTCAATAGCACAGTCGAGATCATAATGGTAAATAGATTTTTCGAAACAGTAATTCTGAAACGACTGGCACGTAGATTTCTTAAACTTTCTTTCGCTGTCTAAGGATTTAAAATTTTAAACGCATATTTTGTCAATCTCTTTTTATCACAACTCTATCTTCTACATGTAACTACATGTTGGTCTAATCTTGAGTATTTAGTTAACCATGATTTAGATTTTCTCACTACCTCTCATCTAGGTGAAAGTTTCTTGCGATATTATTTGCCAGTCACAAATAACAAACTTTAATAACGCGTTAGAATATGTAAAAACACATTATTACACGGCGGAGACTAAATCTTTGTTTTTCTTTAAAACTTTTATTTTTAGTTATCAAGTACGCTTTTAAATAAATAAGCGAAAATCATGTACCAACTTTATAAAAAGGGAACCGAACACTTTAAAACGAAGTGTTGAATGTTCATAAAGCCACACTATATTTCTGTTCGCAATCAAGTAAAACGATTTTACTATTACTTATTGATTGATACACGAGATAAATTTAGCAAGTGAACACTGTAGATTTATTAAATTACTAACAAATCATTGTCATTTAATTTATGTTACGTAGTTACAATGTTCTAGGGTAATTAACTAATTACCTATGACTTGTTATTATCAGTCTTGGGTTGTTAATGTAATCAAAGCAATTTTTTACCAAAAAGAAACTTTGCGAAATCTTTAAATTTTTACTAAAACGCCGGTTACGTTTAGTTTTACTGTTCTAGTTTTTTTTTTATTTCAAAACAAAATCGAATAACGACTATTCGATCCCACTTCTGATATCGGAGAAAATCACCGTACACATCACCTGTAATTATTGCCAGGGTAGTCTCCAATCCAAACACCCTGTAATACTGAATAAGCTAACTACGTTAACTACAACCTTCTATTAACTACGATGAGATTGATCCGTGGCTTACGACACGTGTAGCTGGTTTGGAAGGATCCTTTTATGAAATTTCAACGGGTCACCATTCAGTCTCACCAACTACAGTAAATAAACGAATTACTCACCATTTACACCATTTGGACCCAAAGGACCCACATCACAATCTTGGAACCTAAGTTAAAACTAAAAATCCTTAAGTAAACTATTTTAATCAAGTCTCCTACGACATGTATAAATAATCTTATCATTGGATCTGTAATTTGTCAGATTACAAGGTACTCTTTTGTATAAAAATTCGGACTGTAAGGGGTCTTAGGCAGTGCTCTATAATCCGACAAATTCAATAGTTCGACACTGCCCTGCAAAGTGTTTGTCAGACTACCGGGACTCCACTGTATTTATTTAAAATATACTAACATTACAGAGAGAAAGCCAGTAGTATCAGAAGTGAGATGGTTGAAATTGTGATGACAGAAGAATACATAAATATAATCTGTTAATATCACACTCGTTAATAATTGTCTAGATTGGAAATCAAACTTACGATGTCGTGAACGGAATTTTGCCACTAAGCCACGAGACCTAAGTTCTTCAACTTTACAGTTACTAAAACCTAGTTGTTTAACTACATAATGTATAGTTTACATATTATACATTCCTTCGAGGGCATACATTTACAGCTCAGATATCGAATATTGACCGATATCAAGTTACAGATATCTACCTACACGATACTAACATACACTGTCACTAGGTATGTTATCGACACAGATAAAATAATCAGTTTAACGAAAAACTAACATGTTAGTCAGGATCTTCACGGTTGTATTTAGACGTTGGAGCAGAGTATACGCCTTGTTCTGTCTAATTCTTGTAGGAATTTCCATTCTTCGAGTATTAGATTACAGGTGAGTGGCGGCATCTATTCTTTTATTTGACAGTTTGACAGCGATATGCCTGTACAATATAGATAATACACGTTATATCTTATAAGAAATATGCGGCATATTTGAATATAACCATTTACTTTTATTAAAATTAACTAAGTACTAAAAAATTAACTACTAAAAATTAAACTAATTGCGTGTATTATAAATAATAATATAATAATAAATAATAAATATTCAAGACATTTCACACAGCGTCCTCTAGTCCCAAAGTAAGCTATATTTCTATGCTTGTATTATGGGTACCAGATACGGATAGACTACATTATACTACTTTTCTTTTGTAAATACATACTTATAATAGTTATAATACATAGAAAACACCCAGACGCAGTACAAACATTTGTATGACAATTAGAAAAATCACACAAATGATTGTCCCGAGCGGGAATCGAACCCGCGACCTCTTGATCGGCAGTCCGTTACCAGAACCACTACACCACGAGGCTCGTCAAATTATGCTTCTGAAGTAGGCAGTATAGTTCATTTAACTGAATAATAAGCAATTTTCAATTGCTCCGGAAAAGCTAATTTATAAATCATGTATGTACCTACTTTGTAATTGCATTTAAGCTATACTATCACTTATGGCTCGCTTTAACTCTCATCATTAAGTTTTCCAAAATTTGTAGCCGCAACGATTAAGCTCTCTTGCCTCTAATACGTGTCAAAACTAGGTCGCAACCCAATCTTCGCTGAATTTGGTTCACGACCCAATTCTAACCTAGCAAAATTCGAAACCTAGCAAAATCTATGTAACTAACTATACCGGTATTTTATAAAATGATGTTCTTATTCCCTATTACCTTAGATATAGTTATCATTACAAGTACTGATAAACGTGTAAAAGTAACAGAATTTATTCTTTAAAGTATCAAATGTTGAAGTTTCATATCGATTATTCTAGATATACCTAATACGAATCACTGATAAAACATGACTCGGAGCATAGGAACGTCGATATAAATAGGGTATTGCCATAATTAAATTTATTATGATTTACTTAAGCAAGATCTTATTCATTCGAAATTGCTTAGTGTAAACGTTTATTACGGCCTGGATGTGGGATGGAGCTCTAAGTTTCCAAACTGGTTTCTTTTAAACTCAAAAGAGCACGAAAAAACGCAATTGGGGTGTGTGAAGTTTTGTTTGAAATCTTGTAGAGAATTATTACTTTGTGTCCTTGTCAGCAGATTAATGTTTGACTTTTGGGAACGAACCTCTTCGATTTCGGGTTTCTATTATACCCAGCACGCCAGGGGCTTTTGTATAGAGTCTATTTAATTTTAAGATTTTTCTCTCACAGAAGATGGTTTGTCCCTTAATTAGCTTTTACCAGCTCCCAGGGAACACAATGCGACGATCTTAAATAACTAGCGTCCTTTCAAATAATAAAAAAATTGCTGTGCCACTCTGTGATGCCACATATGAAGAATTTTCTAGAATTTAATACACCAGGATCAATTAACAGTGAACGCTTACACCATCAGGTTTCACCGTAATAATGATTTACGAGTATTAGTTGAATGAATCACTTAGTAATTTCATCGTCCTTGTCCAAATAGGGCTTAAGGTATTAACGTAATCGTCTATAGTCTAGACGGATCGCTAAATAAGCCTTTTAAGGCTTCACATATACTTGTTAGTGACATATTAATTACACTTAATATTTTCAAACATGTGAAACGGTTTAGGTTTAACTAAGGTTACTTTGTCATATATTTTAGCAGTAAGTTAGTTAGAAATCTGAGAGAATATTCGAGGTATACTAATAAATCTGCAATTTGATCATATTTTCACTTATAATCGCAGCGATTCTAGTCGCCCTTTTAGTAGCGAAACTTGTAGCTGTAATAAAGTTTTTACCTATAGCCTATAGATATTCCCTCATGCTATCACTCAACAAAGCCTCTTAATATTTATTTAAGTATACTGAGATTCGTAGAAGCTCTTTTACAAAAAGCCATGAAAATAATGGAACGTCCGAATTTAGTACAATAAAGTTTAGCATAAAAATATAAATAACGTCATGAACGTGTGTTGAAAACTCCGGCAGTGAATTCGACGCTACAAGGTCTTTCTTCGACACTGACATTGGCCGACCGTGACGGAAATAGGGCAAGGTCGGGAGCTTTTCCATTACGTAAGGGATCAATAGTAAGAGAAATTACACAGAATTTTATGAACGTTGAACTCCGTTTATTTAAATTTATTTCCATTCGCGTGTAGCACGTTCCGTTCCATATTCAAATGTCTTTGCCATTACTTCGTCGTGGGCTATGTTTGCGCGCCATTTTTTTTTCTTTTATTTTTTTAATTTAATTTACGGCTAAGCCAATAAAACAAACTTTTTATTACAACGATTAAAATGACAGAATTTTTTATATTACCTATTTTAGAAGTCTTCAAGATCACGAAACTAATAACTATGCAAAGCGACTTCATTTAATACTAATAAATCAGAATTATTAAAGTCACATGTTTGACTACTTGTTATGATAATCGATGGCACGTGTTCTATTATAGTCATTATAAACAAATCCGATCATATAACGATCATAGGGTTAATGTAGTCGGTATGATATAGGTTAATACCTACAGCTTGCTAAGGCTACATGCACAACTAAACTATAGAAACAATAAAATTATAATAACTATGGTGTATTTTGATTAAATGGCTATTAAGTTTCTAAATTTTGTTATTGACATTAACTATTATCATTTTAGTTAATTTTAGTTGTGCATGTAGAATTGGTTGAATTGACTTCGATTTTGTAAAAAAATATAGGTAGGATACATATTTGTATTTAATGGTCTCCAAAATAGAGAAAAATCTACTGTTTATTCTATTTTTGATAAGAAACATTTTATCTAATGCTGAGTAGACTGGCTGTAGGCGTGGCAACACATCACTATGCATGACTACGACAACTTAGTTCTGCTGCAAAGAATTGGAAAAAGAAGATATGACCTAAAAGGTCCTCGTAACCAGGTCATTAAATCTCAAAAAAAAATTGTTCTGCTGTCGTATGAGATAACTAAAATCATACTTTAAAAAAACGACCCATACGATTCCGTTTTTTATGGAAAAATAATTCAAAGACTAGACTTTATGATTCCCACAAATATTTACTGCGAGGGTTAATCGCGTACGTAATTTTCATCACGTGCAAATCGCTACGCTAGCTTTAAATATTATTAAATTAAAAAACATATAATATACCATCAGCTTATTTCCTACTAAGGGTGTTGTCATAACCAGTTAAGAGAAAATCTTAGTAGGTATGAACAGCAAAAATCAAAAAACTAAAATAATTATTTATACCTACCACAACGCCTGGACAGTTACTCTCATTATGAAGGAGACCATCTATTGAGGCTAGTTCCTTTCACACGATAAATGAGGACTAAGAATAAACAGATAAGTTCAGGCGGGAGAACATGCGAGAAAAAGTTAGTTGATAAAGTTATGGAAGGAAAACTTTCGGTTAAAACTAAAAGTAGGCCTAACAAAATCTACATATTAGTATTACACACCTATTAAATAATACACAATACGTCGTATTAACATGACCTACGCTACGTCACGCGGTGACGCATATAATAAAAAAACTTGATTCTAAGAACAAGTTTTTGCCGTTATCCATATTCGTAATACCATGAGGAAACTATCTGACGAAACTCCAATCTATTCATCTTAGATATTGTTATGCGTCAGACGGTATTTCAATTTAGAAATATTTTCCCCAAGCACATAAGTTTAGCACGCAATTATCCCGCAGTTTTTAAGCTGTTCTTAAGTTGATGGGTTAAGAATACAAGTTTAGTATCAATCCCCTATTTACTTCTTAAGGAGCTATGTGGAGTAAAAACTAACGAAAGGACTGCTTAAAGTTTAAGTAGTCCTTTCGTTAGTTTTTACAGAAGATGTGCTCTGTTGTGCTGTGATGTGTAAGAGAAGAGAGAGAACTAAATCCTAAGCCAAAACCACAGAATATAGAATAAGAGCCAAGACGCCTGGCCTTGTCAGCGTGAAGGAACAAAAAAAAGAAACATGGCCAAAGATAACGAGCTCTGCTGAGTTTCCTACGCCAGTTCCTCTCGGCGAATTGAATGTCCAGAACCGGTGAAGGAAGGGAAAAAAAATTTTGGACGTATTATACATAATTTAAAAACATTTTTTTTAATAAAAAAATTTGCACCTACTGCCTACATGATTAAAATGATATTTATTTCAATTTATTTCATGGCATAGAGAAACTTTCTCGTAGAATCTCGAGAACTTCTTGTAGTGGTAAACTGAAGGAGGCTTGTTTTGAATAATTGCTTTCATTTAAAAACAGCTTGAAAATTATGATTAGAAAAAAAAACGTTTAAAAAATTTACTTTCGGTCACCAGGCGTGTGGCCAGCCGATGTTTAAAGGGAAGACAGTTGCATCTACCCTCGTTATGAGCATTCCGTGCATTTCGGTTCACCTGTTCCGATGTCTGTGTGTAATTAGGACTTTTGACTCAGTTCCCGGTGTCACAACTTAAATGACCGTTGGTATAAATATTACGCGACAGCGCGCAGCGGGTATTTAAAAACATGTAGCTGATCTGATAATGGAACTAGAAGATATCTATAGAAATTCTATAATAAAAAAAAACGCAACCCAAACTGTTTTATCTCGTATGCTCGTGTGATAGCTAGAGAGCTGAAAATACAGATTTTTTTAATATCACTTGATGCTACAATATCAAATACTCATCATTATTTTCTTGCCGTAATCCTGTTATTATTTAGAATCAAGGTGTATTATTATAATAACGGTACAGAACCCTTCGTCTTCTAGTACAACTCGTACTTGACCGTTTCGTTATTTTTAGGGTTCCGTACCCAAAGGGTAAAAACGGGACCCTATTACTGAGACTTCGCTGTCCGTCCGTCCGTCCGTCCGTCCGTCCGTCCGTCTGTCACCAGGCTGTATCTCAAGAACGGTGATAGCTAGAGAGTTGAAATTTTCACAGATGATGTATTTCTATTGCCGCTATGACAACCAATACTAAAAATAAAATAAAATAAATATTTAAGGGGGGCTCCCTAACAACAAACATGATTTTTTTAACGTTTCTTGCTCGATACTATTAACGTTGCCTTATGTTGCATAGATAATGGTACGGAACCCTTCGTGCGCGAGTCCGACTCGCACTTGACCAATTTTTTTTGTTCAATGATATAAAACAAATATAAAAGATTACTTTTTTAAACTTTATTCTTAATATTTGCTTACAATGAAAATAATTACTTAAACTTAATGCCACTGGATAAGTAAAACTAAAGTTTTTATAATTTATCTATTGGATCGGAGCAGATGGCGCTCTATAGTATCTGCTTACCTCATGGGAAAAATGCGTGAGGCGTGATGTTATGATGATGATGAGCAAGCTTTTGTAGGAGGATTTAAAAACCATATTTAGTTACATTTACAAAAGTAAATTAATAAAACAATGTTAAAATACATGATCATAGTGTTTAACACTTAGTCTTATTCATAATTACTTATCGGAGGTTTAAATGGAGATTTTATCGGAGATATAATAAACGTTTTATCGTAAAAAGACTTATGAATAACAAGTTTTGACAATTTTCGCATACTTTTAAACCTCCGATAAGTCATTATGAATAAGACCATTAGTATAAAACAATGCAACTGTTGCAACAATGTTGACTCATACAGTCATACACATACATCATACGATAGCTCATTGTTTACAATAATTCAATGGGCTTCCCAAAACTGTGTGGAACATTACAGCTTTTTGTACCTACTGTGTGATTGATTAGTCCGTGTGGTGACAGATTAAGAATACAAGTGTCACCACCCCTTTTACTTCCAAGGTGTTGTAAAAACCAGTTAAGAAATATTATACACAGACAACATCTTTTGTGAGAGATGGGAATCTCGTAAATAAACCCTGTACCATTACGCCTGGTTTGGGCGATATAGTAGATAATATCCTTCCCAAAGTGGAAGAGGCCCGTGCCCAACAGTGGGACGTTAATGGGCTGGAGGGAGGGGAGATGGTGTATTTGACTTAACACTTGCATCTTGCATTATAGGTAAAACGGGTCCCCATTACTGAGACTTCGCCGTCGTTCCGTCCATCCGACTTCTGTCTGTCTATTCGTCACCAAGCTTTACCCCTGGAACGGTGATAGCTAGCGAACTGAAATTCTCACAGTTTGTGTATATCAGTTGATAACAACAACAAATACTCATCATCATCATGAACCTGCCCTTATTCATGCCATTTAGTGTGATTTGGGGTCGGTATGACGAATATATCATGATAATATCGGTATGGAACCATCCATGTGCGAGTACAACTCGTACTTGACCGTTTTTCAATCAACTAACACAAACTGTTTAATAACAAGATAGGTATCTATCCGTGCAAACTTTAACAAGAAGGGATGAACGGAATTAGATAAAATTTGACATAGAGAAAGACTAAAATATAAAATAGAATCCAGGGAGTCGGTTTCTGGGAGTTGATTGAGAATGGATTTTTTTTTAATACCCATATTAAGATGAGGCTGTGTGCTGCGGCGGAATATTGTGACCTTAATATGACCGCTAAGAAAAGCCTACCTACACGACTTGCCAAGAATTACTGGCCTCTTAACCTAAGTAATGTAAAGATTAATACAATCTGCGATTAACACCTGCCTTTATCACTATTTACATTGTCTGTAAAAATACTAAAACTAAACAAAAACGGATTTTTTTATAAATCCTTGACATTGGCAATGGCAACTAGCCATTCAGCCTTGGTACGGTTCAAGACTAAAGAGCTCTTAATGATTTTGTTGAAAGATACTGCATAATATGTTGTGTATTTTCAACTATTTATAAGTTCAGCTCATTACCAAGATATTCATTCATGTTTTGACGAACCGACGAAAAATGGCCGACAGGACAGAGATGCGGGTAATTTTACAATGATGCTAGGTATAAGGGCTACCTTATCCGATAAATTTCATCGCTGAGAAAATAAATTAAAAGAATCATCCCTTGAATCTTGTTCTATAACTAGATAGCAGTTTTGAGATTCCTGAAGTTTGCTATCATAAGATATACATACAATAACTAAGAAAACGATACTTTGTAGTACAAAAATATTTATTGACAAGTAATTTACACAAACAAAACCTTTAGAAATAATCAGAAGTGTCACAATGATTTTTAACATTTTAACACGCAAGAATTCTTTGTTCTGTCTTGAGAAGAAATTCTATCCACACACTTCTATCCACATAGAATGCGGGTATGCAAAAAACAAAACGTATTTCCTTTCGTGGTTATACCCAGAATAACCAATTAATACCTACCTACATAATAAGATAACGGTTGATTCATGAATCGAATATTTTTCCTCAACATTCTTGTATTAAAATCTAAAATTTCCTTACCCATCTTCCTGTTAGAGAATGAATTCTTAGTCCTTTTAAACATCATTTCTATTAGACAATTGGTACCAATTCTACATAATATACGCACAACAAAACTAAACTTATCTAAAAAATTAATTTTGATAGTGTCGATAACACAATTCAGCAATGTTAACTAAACTTTCACATTATAAAAACTGTGTATTATAGGCTAAAGATTTTAATTAATACTAGCTGACCCGGCAAACGTTGTTTTGCCATACAAATGTTAGGGGTAGACAAATAATTTGCAATAAAATAATATTGCGACTATAAATTGAATCCTAACTTTCAAGTTGGGTCGAAATGCACACGGTGTGCCAATTTAATTTAAAATCGGTTGAGTAGTTTAGGAATCCATCGCGGACAAACATCGTGACAGGAGATTTATCCTACTAATATTATAAAGGCGAAAGTTTGTAAGTATGGATGTATGTATGGATGTTTGTTACTCTTTCACGTAAAAACTACTGAATGGATTTGAATGAAACTTTACCACAATATAGCTTATACATCAGAATAACACATAGGCTACAAATTGGCTGGACCGATTTTGATGAAATTTTATTTTATACAGAATTGTATGGCAAAACAACGTTTGCCGGGGCAGCTAGTATTGTATAAAGATAAATGAGCACAACAAAACAGCCAAATAATCAAAATACAGCGGAAGTTGCTTTCATTTTTTAGTTAAGTTTAGTTGTGCACGCAAAATTGGCACCATTATTTGGTTTAATAAACCACGCTGAACAGTATTTTCGGCGTAGGGTTTATTTTGAAGTTTTTCACCCCTCAGACCATGGCCATTATAAAATTGCAACACTCCATTTTCTTCATACACTTCTTTAATAAAATCCTTCACCTCACGGGAGGTAGGCAGACCTACTTCCATAGAGTAGAAATAAAAACCCGAATTTTTCAAATAAAGAATGAATTCAACTGTGACCTACTCATAAGATACGCGAGACTAGCAAAATAATGTCCCTCTGCAGAGCTGCAAAGTACTGTAAAGGTTGTGATCATTGAATATAACCTATACAATGATACAGGCCACTTAACATTTATTTTTAAAAAAGGAATAAAAAAATTTGAAATTTGAAAATGAATAAAAAAGATGGAGAGGTAAAAAGGACATGAAGTGAGGATGTTGGAAAAATGATTGTAAAATAGTTTTTCTTTATTATAAAAAATATAACAAGTTAATTAAATGTGTTTTAAATTATTATTATAAATTAATGTAAAGATTAAGCTTTACAATTGGTGGAGGCGCGCCGGGTATAGCGGCCCGATTGGTGAACCAGCTCCTACGCCCAGGGATGTGTTGACGAGCAAAGGGTCGACACAGGATAAATATTTATTATCAGAGAAGTAGCCGTATCTTTTTATTAAATTTTTATAAATTATTTATAACTAAGATGGAACTAGCCACGATAACTTTCGGTGGTTGCGCACAGGAGTGCCTAGATGAATTCGAAGAAATGTTTTACGCTTTAATAACTTTCAAGAGATGCTCGTCTGAAGAAGAAAATTTATCACTATTGCCCTCATTTTTAAGGGGTAACGCCTTACTTTTTTTCCGGGGCATTAAAGACACGTGCAAAAGCGTGCAGGAGGTATTTGATAGACTAAGGGAAGAGTTTCAAGAAGTAAATTACCAAGAATGTTCGCAATAATTATTTGCATAATGATGTAAATTGGTTTAGTGATTCAATTAGATTAAGGTTATATATATAGTGATAATTATAATTTACTAATATTGTTTTATTTTGGTGTGTTTCATATTGTTCGGGATCGGCGAGACTTCATAATGACGTCAGCATATTTGTACATAAGAAAGATGCAGTGAAAAGGAACCACATCAAAAATTTAATTATTTTTTTCATATTTATATTTTGAATGTTTAGTTAAAAATGTGAGATAAATATATTAACATAGTAATTGGATAGTGAGTATTTCGTACTAGATTATGATTATAGTATTCAGGTGGAGCGATTAATAGGTTTAATAATGGGTTGTATTGAATTATAATGTCGAAGGTAGTGGCTGGGTAGAGTTAGTTGGATGAGTCGTATCAACGGGTAATATCTTTGAATGCAACATGGTAAGGCCATAGGCTATTTGTCATGGAATCCTGTTTTGGGATATCACGCATTTTAGAGGTAGAACTCATAAGATAGGATTTAGGAAAGTAGGTGCTAGAGTAAAGTATTTGTTCATTAGGAGAGAAATGTGAAAGGTTGAAAATTGAAAGAAGTTGTATTATAGTGAGAGGTTGCTGATAATATTTTTATTTTATTTATTGGGTAATAGTTAGATAATAATGATTAGCGAATAGTTTATAATTACTTAGATAATAGAATGATTGATTATTTAAAACGTTACTTGTGGTAGAAGAATGGTTGGTAAATTTATCTCACGAGAAGGAATTCTAAATGTGGAATAAATTGGTCATTCCCGAGCATTCAGGATTACTTGGTAGAAATTATACCTAAATAATTGAAAAGAAGGTTGAGTATTATCTGAGCATACTTTAAATTTTAATTTGATAATCTCTGGGTTCTGTCAATTATAATGGTTTCTTATGTAAATTTTCTCATTAAGCTGGAAAGCTGTTAAATTAGCATATCTTTCGGATCTATGATGCTGACCTCATAATTGAAGCTCGATAGTTTTTATAAGAGCATTAATTGTTTGGTGATGAACATTTTTCTGATTGATTGTTGATGATATATGCTTTGTGTCTTGGTGTGATAGTTTTAAGGATGCCTTATCACTCTGGTTTATTATTGGATAAATCAATTTTAAAGATGAAGTAGTTTAATTTTTTATGAAAAGAGTGATATGATATAAGGGCATCGTAGTTAGTGTGATTCGGATAACTAAGATTAGAAAGGCAATTTTTGGTTGGTTTTTTGCTTTTCAAGTTTTTCGAAATGTATTGCTTCGAAAAGCTAGGTCCTAGCTGGATCTAATCTGGTTCATTCTAGTTTGTTATCATGCTTTCCAACCTTAGGTAGGGTGTCCAGTATTTTGTAACTTAGAAAAAAAAAAATTTTTTTTTTGGAAAAAAATTTTTTTTTTTTTATCCTCTAAGGGGGGGAGAATGTAAAGGTTGTGATCATTGAATATAACCTATACAATGATACAGGCCACTTAACATTTATTTTTAAAAAAGGAATAAAAAAATTTGAAATTTGAAAATGAATAAAAAAGATGGAGAGGTAAAAAGGACATGAAGTGAGGATGTTGGAAAAATGATTGTAAAATAGTTTTTCTTTATTATAAAAAATATAACAAGTTAATTAAATGTGTTTTAAATTATTATTATAAATTAATGTAAAGATTAAGCTTTACAGTACCTACTCAGAAGTGAAGTACCTACACAATTAGTTTTGAAAACCTAGACTTTTAAAGGCAGAGATGTTATGAAAGCTTATAAAAAGAGTTTTTGGCTCTAAAGTTTTTGGTTACCTTGATGTAAGCCAAGTTCCTAAAGGTTTGATGACAATTAAATGTTCGTTTAATAAGTTTAATACAATGGTTTAATACCACACTTATTAGAAATTGGGATATGATATTCATGAGATAGGTAGGTAGATAAAATTATAAATATATATTTTATTTTATTCTACCCGCTTATGCCAATTACTTTTATTGAGTTTTGTGTACTTGTGCTTGTGTTTGTTTTATTGAGTACATGTTACTTTTTATCTGCAACAATCTGGTGTACTTTTAGTTTACAATAATTAAGGCACTAAAACTTATTAAAACAAAATTGTAATACGCAATTCAGCTGCGGAATATACATTTTAGACTATTTTTCGAAAAATTTAAACCATACTAAAACTAAAGCTTGAATTTTATTTCGATGCGGTGACCTAAGAAATATATTACTTCATTTACGATTACTTACTCGATTTGTTATTATATTCCTAATAATATTGTCTTTGATTACGTATAGGCCTCAACTTTACCTTGAGCCCGGTAGTTTTATGGTTTCCTTCAGCGAATGTCGGTGAGCGTGAGAGAATCGACCGCCTTAATTCAACCCTGAGGTCAAGGACTAACGGTCAATGTCGCTTACGTAACACTATGTAAAATCAATTAAAACTTTCAAAAGCTTTCTTTAATCTGCACGATAAAATTAAAATATAGTAATATAGTTAATTTACATGTACCTGACATGTATTTTTTAATTGTATTTTATCTAGGTATAATACATAATCATATTATATTTATCTAGGGATAAACAACAAATATTTTAGGGATAATCTAGATGATCTCATTAATTACTTGTAATAAAATAATTACTAGTAGATTTAATTTAATTTATTATTGTTCTCGCCGCCAAAGTTATGCAACGAAAGTGAAAAATAACAAACTTGACATTGGCATCGTCCCGAGTGCCGCTGCCGACACTCCCTACGATGAAGTTGGACCCGATCCAGACACGAAAAAGAACCAGCAACGTTCTAATTTTAAATTTCCACCTATACACTGATAACGAATATACGTGATGTGACGCAATGCAGTATAATCGATGAGTATAATCAATCGATTAAAAAACACAATAAAACAAAAAATATTTTTAATTAGGTAAATTGTATTATCTTTTTGCGACTCTATCGTATTTTTTATGCCTTGAAAACGTATGCTACCAAATAGAATAAAAATTACATAAATAACATCTTATGTCGATAACATAATTTCAGGCTGTGCCTAATGAATGGGTAAATAATGTAAATATTTAATTAATAATAATCAATCAATATCATTGTATCAATGCATACCTACGTGGTTTAACGCTGCATTGATAGCAACAAAATTAAATAACTATAACGTTAAGTAAAATGTCTAAATTGTGGCTTGAACCTCCTACATACTGGTTGGCGAGCGTTCCCCGTTGGCGATCAGTTGGGCCAGGGTAGAAGCGTCATCAATGCCAAGGTTGGGGAAGCGGGGGTGCGGGACGATGCCGCGGCCCGCGGGCTTAACGTTCAGCGCGAGCCCGCTCCGACCATTCTGCACCTCGCAGTTGACTCTGACGGTTGTACAAGTGCAAGGTAAGCAGTGGTCACATTAATATACCGAACGACTATCCGAACTACATCACTAGTGAAAATTTATCCCCGTGTATTTAATTCATTAAAAAATTATATCAATATTGTATCATGTGTCAGCTAAGTCCACAATCGTTAAGTGCTTTGATAACATCAAGTGTTTTATTTCAACGATAAGATGACACCGCATATGAAGATGCTGAAATTGCATTCAATAATAATTCGTGAAGGTAAACGGGCTCCGAACGCGACGGGAGAACTTTCCCTCCGAAAAGTTTTAAAGCAGATCCCGAAGGGCGGGAATTGTAGCAGCGTGCGTGCTGCGTGTCGCGCATCGATCGGGCCACCCCTCGTTTTCGCCACTCCCGGCTCCGATACATTCATTTGGACAAAATACCATTCCAATTCCATCATTGCATTTAGAATCCCACGTATTATTTTATTTATTTGCTGTAGTTATTAGTGAATTAGTGCATGTTTAGCGGCTAGATAGTATTTGTGAAAATGGGTGGCTGTGCAACCAAAGAAAATAAGGAAAACAAACCGGCTGACGATGCCGATGGGTGCGTATAAAATAAATCCGGCCGGCATTTAGCTGTGCTCCGAGTGCCAAAATAATCATAGTACTAAGTGTCGCTTCAAATCCTTATAATTGGGGATAATGTTGTTAAAATTGAGAAAGGGTTTTTGCTCAGTAATGGATTTGTATTAAATTATTATAGTAGAAATATTTTCCTAATTTCAAGGGTTTTTTTTTATTTCTACTGGTAAATAGGTATTGTGTATTTGTACATAATGTTCATGATTTTGTTAAATGTTGAAATACAAAAAAAGTCCATTATTTGAAGACACCGGATCTGTCACTAGGTACAATTTTCTCCGGTCAGGTCGCCGGCAATGATAGACTAAAAAGCAATCAGTTTTTTAAATTATTTTTACACTTCGTAAATTCTAAATATTTACAATTTAAATATTATAAATTTATTGAATCTCTAATCTTGTTGTATAAATCGCTACATTGTGTTTTTTTGCAAAAAAAATCAAATCATTTTTAAAATAAAGAACCACGACATCGGCATCGATAGTCATCTTATCCGTATCAAATATCATGTATGAAACAGTTCGAAGAACGTGTGGACTCGGTAATCTGACGATGGCTAATAGATTGCATTGTATTACATTCTTGGGCTGAAATGCATGCAAAGTAACAAGAAACTTACGATAACACTTTAGTTCGCTGATCGCGAGTGGGAGGCAGGGCTGCGCACTACGAAGGAGGACGGGTGCGCAGTAAGCTGACATATCCGTTCGACTTGCGCGTGTCGGTCAAGGCGACCTCTGGTTAAATTACGTAATTCCACCACAGAATCGAGTAGCTCTCAGGGTGTGTACGGCCAGAAACAATACGAAACCGGATAGTGCGCGAGACATCTTCCGTAATAACTAAAGTTACTCCCATATTATCATTGTTCAGCCGCTTTATTCAGTTCCATCGGCATGAATTATAAAATGAAAATCACCATTCCCGTCGTGGTTTGTGGTGGTGCCGTTATAGCTTATTACCTCATCAGGAGGTTCGTAAATATTTGATCAAATTACGTTTAATTAATGTTATGCACATAAATTTCTTTCAGATTTTCACTGTATGACTAGTTAATATATTTATTTTTTTAAATTCAAATCTGTTGCGCCCACTTTTAACTTTTTTTATTATGAAATAGGTTTTCACTTCCACTACTCGATTCAAAAGTCAATGGGTACGTCACTATTTTAATCAAATTTAAAAAAGTTACAATTACGCTTGTGTTTTTATTTCCGTTGTGAATAATCTTAAATAATTTTCAAAATTAAGACTACAATAAATAAAATAATCGAAATGTGTACTAGAGCGACATGTGCAGCTTTAAAAGCGTTAGAAAAGTTATAATTTCATTTGGGAATTACGGAAAATGAAGCGGAAATATAACTGTGGATATTATTGTTACAGAAAAGCCGCAGCAATGGTGGACGCCGCAACCATCGAGAAATTGGAGGCTGGTTTCAGCAAACTCGCCGCCTCTGACTCCAAGTCGCTGTTGAAGAAGTACCTCACAAGGGAGGTGTTCGACGCGCTTAAGAACAAGAAGACCTCGTTTGGATCAACTTTGTTGGATTGCGTTCAGTCTGGTTAGTAGTTTCTTGTATTCATACAGGACTGAATAATAACTGTTGTCAGTTGATAAGACATATCAGAATAAAGTCCAGTGATAAATAAAAAGTACTTTATCGTTGTTGGAAATTATCTACCTATAGGTACTTAATCGTGAAATTCGTTGCAACACTTATATCAGTAAAAGATATAGGTATACATAGAAAGCTTACGTAACCCATTTTATGAAACGAATTGTAAATAGTTTTCTTTTTTCTTTATAGGTTTTGAAAACCACGACTCTGGTGTTGGAATCTACGCCCCTGACGCCGAGGCGTACACAGTCTTCGCTGATCTATTCGACCCCATCATCGAAGACTACCACAATGGTTTCAAGAAAACCGACAAGCACCCACCCAAGAACTGGGGTGATGTAGAGACTCTCGGACAACTGGACGCCGCCGGCGAATTCATTATCTCAACCCGTGTGCGTTGCGGTCGCTCTTTGGAAGGCTACCCCTTCAACCCCTGCTTGACTGAGGCCCAGTACAAAGAGATGGAAGAGAAAGTCTCCACCACTCTGTCTGGTCTCGAAGGTGAACTCAAGGGTACCTTCTACCCCCTCACTGGCATGTCCAAGGAAGTACAACAACAGCTGATCGATGATCACTTCCTGTTCAAGGAGGGTGACCGTTTCCTCCAGGCCGCTAATGCGTGCCGCTTCTGGCCATCCGGCCGTGGTATCTACCACAATGAAAACAAGAGTTTCTTGGTATGGTGCAATGAGGAAGATCATCTTCGTCTTATTTCTATGCAGATGGGTGGTGACTTGAAACAAGTATACAAGAGGCTGGTAACAGCCGTCAATGACATTGAGAAGAGGATTCCATTCTCTCACGATGACAGACTTGGTTTCTTGACCTTCTGCCCGACCAACCTTGGTACCACAGTCCGTGCGTCTGTCCACATCAAGTTGCCAAAACTGGCCGCAGACAAGGCCAAGCTTGAGGAAGTCGCGTCCAAGTACCACTTACAGGTGCGTGGAACCCGCGGAGAGCACACAGAGGCTGAGGGTGGTGTCTATGACATCTCCAACAAGAGGCGTATGGGTCTCACCGAGTACGATGCCGTCAAGGAGATGTACGATGGCATCGCTGAACTGATTAAGATTGAGAAATCGCTGTAAATCGATTTAACGATCTCGTGTTAACAGTATTTTTTTTGTATAATTATTTATCGTTTTCAAGTATAAGTATTGATTGTATGTCAGATTGGTTGAGCCGGCAGCCGGCACTAGTCAGCGCGCCGCGTGTGGCCGGCACGCAAGCGGCACTATTATACTGTTTTTCTATAAGGAAATGAAAAATAAAGACAGCTAGCCTTAAGACCAATATTGTCTATTATTTTTAAAGCACCCACAAAATCTCTGAATCTGTGAACGATTAAAGATAGCAGAAGTTTGTAAACTTATTAAGCTCGCTCATTCCTCAGGAAAAATTTAAAATAAGGTTGTGTTACATTTCTTTCCCGACGAGTTAGGATATTCTGCTGGGAGCGTTTCTTCTGTGTAGTAGCAGATACTGTCTACGTAGCGTAGCCTATAACATAACAATTTAGTCTGACCGTCCTATTAAAGACAAGCCGTAACGGAGTTCAATGACCCTCGTAGTAGGGAGAAAATTTCTCGACCCATATTAGCAAACAGGATAGATTCATCTTTGACTATAGGGTAGGTATTGTCGTATTGATTTGGGCCTCCTCCCTAATGAGATGATAATACGAGTATTATCGGTCTATACGATAATAACCAGAAGGACTGACTGGGCCTATGCTTCTGAAGAATATAACGTACTAAGTGTGGAAAAAGCAGTGAAGTGACTTAAGGGCCTACATCAATATTATCGTATATCATCGCCGACACGTACATATTAACACAGCCAGTAGGCACAGAAAATAAAGAATTAGGGATACTTTTCCTATTTACTCAAAATCTACTAAATATATTTTAATTCTGATTTACGTGTTTCTATATATAATAGTTACTTATGTTTTTAAAGTTATTTCATTAGTTAATACGCGATAATAGACCTACAAATGAAAAAAATAAAAAATTTGAGAGGTTGTTTCGCTAAGATTTTCTATCGAGAAAACTTTTTAAATCGCGTTTCTAAGCTTATGCGATCCTAGATCATATATTGAAAAAACATACTACAACTAGGTTCTCTCGGTTAGTTCTTACGGCCCCCGCGGGCAAGACATGGGGAGGTGACACTTGTATTCTTCTTGCCCGTCACCCCACGGACAGATAGATGGATCTATCTGACACTGAAGAGGGCGTCAGTAAACTTCTTCACACTCCCTTAATCGCCATGTATACCCATGGGAAGAAATGGGGTGATGCTATCATAGACGAAATGTAATTTCATCTATGATGCCACTTTGGATGGATTATGGTCTACTGTGCCGCGCTGACCAGGCGTGTTGGTACCTACAGGTTTTATTTTCGAGTTTTCCGTCTCTCACAGAGTGCAATATCACTTAGCTGATTTTTACAGCACCCTTGGGAGGAGATGGGGTGGTGACACTTGTATTCTTAATCCGTCACCACACGTAGGAAATGACTACTAAAGTTTAATCAAAGATGATTTATACCTTGATCAATGGTTTAATATTTTACACAGGAATACGATACATACGATACTCTTGCGGTAAATAAATGTCATAAAAAAAAATTTTATTTTGGCTTGCCTATCTTAGTTACGTGAGGAAAGGAAAAAAATCTATCGCCATATCGTCACTTCTCTAATGCTTGTCTCAGTTTTAGAACATTTAACAAAAGCGCTGTCTAGCGTGCAATAGTAAAACTTGTTATGACAACTGGCAAGGTGGTGTTACATATTAATGACGATCGTTTCGTACAGATGGCAGTATTTCCAACAGTAAGATATATTTTTTAATTCGAGGTTTTAATTATGGAGTAACGACTCGGGAACATAGATTTGTTCCAAGGCAGGGCCGCCCTGTTTATGGTTTAAAAGTAAAATAGTAAATAGTAGCCTTGCTTTCTCTTTTACTCCCGCTCAAAAAGAAAGAGTTAGAAAGGCTACTAAATCATTTATTTTTCTTAATGTGTTCAACTAAAACAAGCAGCAGGCCGGATTCGTTGTACCGAGTGTTACGTCTAGATCTATATCCTAAGTCTATGTTTTAATTGACAGCTCAATAAAAAAAAATTCACTTCTTTTGCTGTCAGCTGTCATGTACATATATTTCAGAATTATCACGTCAATGTCAAAGTGATGTCAAACAAAACCGGTGAAGCGAGATTGTTTTTGCTTCGAACAAAACATAAAGTAGATTAAAAAAGACGCTTTGTTTTCCAAAATGAGTACACCAAAAGTCGAGAAAGATTTGCACTTACCACTGTCGAGGGTAAAGACTATAATGAAGAGCTCACCAGATGTAGAGGCTGTTGGCGCTGAACCGCTATACTTAGTTACAAAAGTTACCGTAAGAATCGGCATTTCTCTAACCTCTTTGATATTTTATTTATGGAATTAAATTTTGAACAAACGCCTAATAAAATCCTTAATTAAAGTAGAAAAATTAACAAACATGACAAATCTTATAAAATTTTCATGTCCCAATGTAACAACATAATATATCATTCATCAAAAGGCAGTTTTATATCTTTTGAAAGTTATGCATAGAAATTCAGTAGCTGTGAGGATAAAATGCAAACTGGTTTTATGCCTGTATGTCATAAAAGTGACATTTACTAAAATCTAAGAAAGCATGGAACAGCTATTTTTAAAATATTTTTTTATATTTCAGGAGTTATTTGTAATTGATTTAGCAAAAAGAGCGTTCAAAAATAGCAAAACTACTTTTCTAGAATACAAACATATTGCTGAAATAGTTCAAGATGATGATACATTAGATTTCCTTAGAGAAATTATGCCTAAAAAGATAACTGTGAGACAGTTTAAAGAGCTAATGGCTAGAAAAGCTGCAAAATCAGTAGGTTCCGATGAATCTAGCGAGGAGTCTTCGGAGGAAGAGAGTGAAGAGGAAAGTTCTAGCAATACTGAACAAGGCTGACAGGAAATGTTACCTCATTATAAAATAAGAATATGAAATATACTTTAACTTAAAATGAATGTGACTATGCAAAAAAAAACATTAAATAAAATTGGGCTTAACACTTGCCAACTTGTGGAACACAGTAAAAATACCAGTAAATATCATGGTAACTGTAAGTAATAAACATATTGCTCACTAAGCCTTATTATCTGTATGTATATTTTGTGTTGGGTCACTATCATTATAAGCATGCATTTCCATAAGACTTTTAGGAGTAATGTGTAATAAATGGATTCATGGATAGAAAAATAGACTTTAAAAAATGGAGATCAAGATAATTAATTGAAATATGTGTTAATTTATTATGTAGTAGTACCATTTAACTTTTGTGATATTGTCACAATAAAACATTTCAATACTATAATAAAATGCTATAGTTTTTGAAAAACATAGTCTAGTATTAAATGTTTGTAAACTAATAATAATATAAAAACTGACAGACTGTAGACTTTGCTCTACACAATCATGTTGTCATAACTATTTTATAGTTTTTGTAATTAATTGTTGTAATTTAATAATTAAAGCCTAGAAAGGCAATGATGAAATTTATAATTATGGTTTGCTAATTTCATTTTATACACCACTGTTCTATTCCACGCATTGTCACCTACACTTTTACTAAACTGTTTAAAAAAATTGGTCAAGTGCGAGTCGGACTCGCGCACGAAGGGTTCCGTACCATTATCTATGCAACATAAGGCAACGTTATTAGTATCAAGCAAGAAACGGTAAAAAAATCATGTTTGTTGTATGGGAGCCCCCCTTAAATATTAATTTTATTTTATTTTTAGTATTTGTTGTTACAGCGGCAATAGAAATACATCATCTGTGAAAATTTCAACTCTCTAGCTATCACCGTTCTTGAGATACAGCCTGGTGACAGACGGACGGACAGCGAAGTCTCAGTAATAGGGTCCCGTTTTTACCCTTTGGGTACGGAACCCTAAAAAGAGTATCATGGCACCATTGTAAGCTTATAATGCCCTCTGTTGAACACTGAAGAAATTATTATTTACTTGATTCTTATTCGACAATCGAGATGGCAGCACATGTACGTCTACACTTTAATAAGGGCCTACATCAATATTATCGTCGACATGTACCTATTAACACAGCTAGTAGGTATAGAAAATGAAGAATTAAGGATATTTTTTTTGTTTACTCAAAATCTACTAAATATATTTTAAGTCTGGTTTACGTGTTTCTATATATAATAGTTACATATGTTTTTAAAGTTATTTCATTAGGTAATACGCGATAATAGACCGACAAATGAAAAACATAAAAAATTAAAGAGATTGTTTTGCTAAGATTTTCTATCGAGAAAACTTTTTTCAATCGCGTTTCTGAGTTTATGCGATCCTAGATTATATATTGAAAAAACATATAAGTACTTAAAAATTAGAGCTAAAGAAAAAATGAAAACTTCGTACGTAGAAAAATGCACGAAGCTATTTTGGTATCCTCTTAAGCCCGGTTTCCACTGCGAAAGGGTAATGTGCGGAAAATGGTTAGGCGGAACGGACTCCTTTTTAATTAAATAGGTTTGAGTTTCCACCAACGAAGAGTTGGTGCTCCCTAGAACTGAGCGAGCTCATTTCTACTCTTTCTACACGCTCGGCTCTTTCCGACTATTTGTTGGTGGAAATACAAGTATGCAGTTTGCGTTTGCGAGTTTAACGAAGTCATTAATGGGTCCGTTCCGCTCGCGGTGGAAACCGGGCTTTAAGGAGTTCTGGAGTCGGGTCTAGTCTAGTAATACGTAACGTACGATAATTAAGTTGTAATTTTAATATGTTCCTACCTTATAACCGGAACTGCTTATAAAAATAAATAAATATTTATGGACATTTTACACTACATCCTCTGGTCCCAAGCTAAGCTTATATGCTCGTGTTATGCATATACATATAACTAATACAGAGCTACTTCTAACACGGCGAAATTATTGACTTTGCTAACATACCAATTTTAGGCGTACTGATAAAATTGCTGTCATGCAAAGGTACAATGTTAACCTTGGATTGGAAGTTTCAGTTATTTGAGAAGAACGTAAAAGTAAGATTAGCCTCATGGTGCACTATTGTGACAATGAGATTTTGAATTTGATCCCCACATAAGAGAACAAATTTTATTATCAGTTTGATAAATCCTCAGACACGCCTCAAAAAGCAGAACTAACGAAAAACCCAAATAATTTTTAGCGGGTATTAATATTGTGGCTACGTTGGCATTATTTTAATTAGCACAAGAATTTACTTCTATTCATAAGTCAGCATTATCAATGGCGCAAGCAAATGTTTGAAGTTTGGTTTGCAGGCTAAAAATAATAGCTGATACGTAACTTTCAAGCCATTTAATCAGAATTACTAAATAATTTAACAATTGTGTAAATAGCATGCGATTATTAACTACGTACATTTATCATAATATATCCCGTAATTCAGAGTGCCTCCAATTTCCGCCATTGCGTTCAGTATTTTTAAATTATTTAGTAATTCTGATTAAATGGCTTAATATTATTATTATAACTATCAAGCCACAGTTTCAAGCATTCTAAGATAAATATATATCACGATTTAAAATTAATACGCTTAGTTTTTGAAATTGTGTTAAGTAAAATTTAATTATAGATAATAAATATTATGAAATCGTTTATCTAAAATGCAATACTATTATCTTAGCAATAGTGTCAGTCAGCAATGATATACATTTTTTCAAGATCTTATATACCTAAATCTTAAAAAAATTGTGCAAAGCCGAGCTGTATTACCAGTAAGAAAGATTACAAAAAATCAGACGGACATCTTCAATTAAAATTAATAGATATGTCTGAAATACATATTATACACTAGCTGTTGCCCTCAACTCCGTCCGCGTAGAATTTAGGAAATTTTCCCCGTTTTTGCAACATTTTTAACTACTGCTTGAGTGAGAGTATTATAAACGTAAGAGTAAACAAATATAATCAGAATGAACGAACTGCTAAGCTATCAGGAGTTACACGTGTTATTGTGAGTCAACTATAAAATATAGATATGTGCTGTTCCGGGATACTTTTTAGACAATTTTATGTAGAATATTTCCGTCATACATGATTTGTATGTAACTTTAACCATTAAGGCTGCACACGCGACGGAAGCTTAAAAAATGGAGCACCTTTTCCCGTTTTCCCAACATTTCCCTTCACTACTCTGCTCCTATTGATTGTGCGTGATGAAAAGTATACTATAACCTGCCCAGGAGTATGAAGAATAATTGTACCAAGTTTCGTTAAAATCCGTCGAGTAGTTTTTGTTTCTATAAGGAACTTACAGACGGACAGACAGACAGACAAAAATTTTACTGATTGCATTTTGGCATCAGTATCGATCACTAATCACCCCCTGATAGTTATTTTGTAAATATATTTCATGTACAGAATTGACCTCTCTACAGATTTTTTATAATATTTATTATAAGTATAGATTATACATAATCGTTTTGGATCAATGACCTAAAATTCAAAAACGTTTATAAGATTTTATTAACGTTTTTGGATGTTCTATTGCATCTTTGCTAACGACTGTTCGTTAGAAGTCGTACTTTATTATGTTTTCCTGTTTAGCAATAAGTATCACATCACATATTCTTCTTTGTCATAAAAAAATTAAATTATCTGTTTTATTTCTATGCATAAAACAGATTAGTAGCTGTAAAATTAACATTGTTCCGATCAAATTAAATATGCTTTGCCCACGCTTTATTACAATTACATTAATTTTTGCTAGCTAATGCTAAAATGGTTTTATTAAAGCGTGATATAAGCGTTTAAAAAACAACTTAAAAAGTTGTTTTTTAAACTAATATTTTAGTTATATTTATTTTTAGGGTTCCGTACCCAAAGGGTAAAAACGGGACCCTATTACTGAGACTTCGCTGTCCGTCCGTCCGTCCGTCCGTCCGTCCGTCCGTCTGTCACCAGGCTGTATCTCAAGAACGGTGATAGCTAGAGAGTTGAAATTTTCACAGATGATGTATTTCTATTGCCGCTATAACAACAAATACTAAAAATAAAATAAAATAAATATTTAAGGGGGGCTCCCATACAACAAACATGATTTTTAGGGTTCCGTACCCAGTATCTCAAGAACGGTGATAGCTAGACAGTTGAAATTTTCACAGATGATGTATTTCTATTGCCGCTATAACAACAAATACTAAAAATAAAATAAAATAAATATTTAAGGGGGGCTCCCATACAACAAACATGATTTTTTTACCGTTTCTTGCTCGATACTAATAACGTTGCCTTATGTTGCATAGATAATGGTACGGAACCCTTCGTGCGCGAGTCCGACTCGCACTTGACCAATTATTTTCATTTGCGAAACCGATAAGCCTTTCTTTAAAGAAAATTAAAGTAATAAATTATTTAATTACTAAGTAGAATATTTCGATAGCACAGTCGTGTGCAGACTTCGTTAAACTTAAAAAAAAATGACTTTACGGTACAACCTTGCATTTTGTAAATCATATCATCAATACAAAAAAATATAATCTACGGTATCGAATCGATTCAGAACAAACGTTTTGTAATATTGATGCAACCATTTTTAGGGTTTCGTAAAACCCTAAAATAATAATCATCAAAGGATTTTGTTAGAAAACAAGAAATCTTGGGTTTAATCTAGTTGGCCACCCCTAGTCTACGGGTTTCAAATAATACTAATCTTGTAGAAAGCGCACGGATGTGGCGCTATGTCGATTACCAAATTCATTGATTGCGAATGTCGGCTCGCTAATTGCTGGCTAATTGTCGGTATGAGAACGATGTCAATATATGATAAGAATTTTATACTCAACTAGCTGTTGTCCCCGTTTTCTTACGCGTGAAATTTTGAATGATTGGGTATTAAGAAACTTCAATGCAGGTTTTCCTGAAGGAATTATATATTACCCCAGGATAAATTGTAGCCTATATTATAAGTTAGATCTCTACCAACATATTGAAAACGGTATTTAATTCCATGCAGGAGTTTTGGCAAGTAAAGTACAGACATCGACTTTTTAGATTTTTATTATATTATGTATAGAAATAGGCGCAGCGTGTATTGTTTTTATGTTTTTAACTTATTACACACATATGTTCCGTCACGCAATTTTCCCGTTAAGGATTTCATTAGACAGAGATTACATAAAGCATTGGGTAAGTACCTAGATAGTAAATGATCTTTGGCTACAACCGCCTGTCTGCTTCCCTGGCTTCATTTATTCTTCATTTATTCAATCACAAGGTTGCGGGTTCTATTCCCACTCGGGACAATCATTTGTGTGATATCTATAATTGTCATACAAATGTTTGTCACGTCTGGGTGTTTCTATGTATTATAAGTATGTATTTACAAAAGAAAAGTAGTATAATAATATGTATTATATCCGTATTCTGGTACCTATAACACAAGCACGCTCATAATAAGCTTAGCTTGGGACCAGAGGACGTTGTGTGAAATGTCCATGAATATTTATTTATTATTTATATAATTGTTCTCATACATTTGGTCACAAAAGTTGTAAGTGCTACGCACCTGAGACTTTCAGGACATCACGGATAAGATAAGAGTAGGTTCTCGTATGATTTTCTTTTTCACGGGCGCCCTTTACCGTGTCCCGGCGTTTGTACTACCTCTACCATGTTTCTCGTACCGCTTTGTCGTTGACATCATTCGTCATGTCCACGTGTACAAACAACCCAAGCATAATCTTATCTATCTTTGTCACTAAATACGGTTATAAGTTAATTCACGTGCAGCAGTAACACTTATTTTTTTTACTAAATGGCTTGTTCACTGTGGGACTATACCGCCCTGCAGCAGTACTTGGGCACTGTTGTGTTTACTGTTGCCTGGTCATCCCTCTGGAGGAGGGCCGTGGTCAGCAGTGGGACGTTATTAGGCTGGAGAAGATGTGTTTACTTGTAGTTTATTGCAGCCGTCTAGTAACGGTTTTTTAAAAATACACGTTTGCAAGGACAATATAATCTGTCTAAGTAGTTAATATAAGGTAATTTTCCGAGAGAGACGGAAATCTCCAAGTTCCAACAGTGCTCTACCTAAGGCTCTATTCCATTAATCTAAAGATCTTTTGAACGGGGGCGCGCGGTGGCCTTAAAATGACAAATATTATAAAGTCACGTACACAGTAAATAAATATTATGTTGTATGTAACAGAATGATTATACGTAAACAGAGCTGTTAAACATGGCAAAGGTCTCAAGGTATATTAGAATAGATATATTTATTTTGGCAATTGTCATCAATGTGTGAACTGGCCTCTATCTATAAGTAACTTAGAAGTACCGCGTTTTGAGGATGTGTGGTTAATGTATTTTATTTTGTTGTTTCTGTTGTACATGTTACGGCTGAAAGCCGAAGTACGGCTGGGCCTCAGTTTAGCCGGCTAAAACTAGGTGCAACCAATGGTGGTTGGCTAATCCTAGCTATAACCGGTTGATTCCAAATCTCCTCAAAGCAGATCCTGGTGAGCGTGGCATGACAGAGCAAATATCGTCCCGAAGTAGAGACAACCCTAAAACTGAAAAAAGTTACGATGTAAACTCAATCGAGTGACGATTGTGGTGGTCTAATTGGTTACTGTTAGCACGACCGCAATAAGCTCATTTGCAGAGCTACGGAACGGTATTCCGAGGTCGTGGATTCAAGCTCCGCTTGCGGTGATCACTTTTTCCACCACAATTTGATTTATTAAGTAAAAGCATAGCAAGTCAATTGCAAAATTAATAAATTACTTATGTAAATCCCATCAAAATCAATTGTGTAGTTTTGAAGATATAAGCTCAAACACGGATATACATACATACAAAAATAAATACTTAGTTTTACAATAAGTAAAGATGCCCTGTATTTCAGAATAGCGCTGAGTCGCTGATAATGATCATAAATGCAGTTTAGTATGTTTAGCAGACTATATAATATACCTACTAATAATTCGCAATCAATGCTGAATAATTCGCACTCAATGCTGAATAATTCGCATTCAATGGTGAATAATTTTCGAATTTATAGCCAATGCTAATAAAAGAGTCATTCACCTAGTGCTGAAAACGCGTATGTGCGTTCATAGAAAACTCGCGTAGTGCGTGCGGCTGGACGCTATAGCGCGTTGTCTTTGACCTTCCCGCATTGCGGCCGACGACGCTTATGTGCGTTCGGTAACTTTCGAGTTTTATGACTGTCATATAACAATTACGTGTCATATAAAGGTGTTGGATGGATAAAGGTGCTTCCACACTAGTTGTTTATTTGTAAGAGATTTTGTGAAGTTTACGACATAATAATAATATATCTTCGTTCGGTTATTGTTAAAATAGTAAGTTATACCCACGTTATACCTTAATAAAACAGTAATAGTACAGGTACCTTCTCCCGAAAGCCCTTTTATTCTTAATTTTTTTTATTTTACGAATTTTGGCCCGCTTCATAATAGACACTATTTATAAATAAACTAAAACTACCTATTACTTTAGTTAAAAGAGTGAGTCATGATGAAATTATTTCAATAATCTATTGTACTAAATTAGGATATTGTTGTCGCCGCCGTCGTCCCCCCCTGCAAGATTCGTAGCAGAAACCTGACTAGTGTGTAGTCTCCTATACAATTCCACATTTCACGACCGCTTTGAAACAATAGACACCCAGAATACAGGCTATAAACGCACACGTGCGGCGCACCGCGCTTGTCTACAGATTTTTGTATGGACGCATATACGCGTCGGCCCGCACTTGGTGAAGATCAGAAAAACGAGCATAAGCGTTAGCCGCACTGAACGTATAGTACTATGCTTTCACTTAATAAATTAAATTGTAGTGGAAAAAGTGATCACATTCTTTCATGATTTCATAGCTCTGTCAACTGAGCTTATTGCGGTCGTGCTAACAGTAACCAATTTGACCACTACAATGTTACTCGATTAAGTCTACATCGCTTTTTTGATGTACAACACGAAGATGAGAATGTTTTGCAACAATTTTGATGGGATCTTTTTAAATGATAAAGTGGTTCAAGATAATGGGTTTTTTGGGTAATTTGTTGTTTGGTTTCTAAATGTCACGCGTACGAAGTTGCGGGATACATCTAGTTTAAGTATAATAATAATAATAATAATAAATTTATTTCATAAAAACGTACAATTATAACTTACAAACTAACAACGATCACAAAGTCATTGGAGACAGGAACCCAAACTAGGTTGATCCCGTGCTATGGGTTCCCGCTCCTGACACGAATACGGATACTATGCTCCTATATGTACAATATAGATAAAATACTTAAAACTAAAAACATGCAGATAAAATTATGTGTACTTGTGTGTGTGTGTGTGTGTGTGTGTGTGTGTGTGTGTGTGTGTGTGTGTGTGTGTGTGTGGGTGTGTGTGTGGGTGTGTGTGTAAGGTATTTGTGCTGCTAATACCATTAATCCTAACTAATTTGTAAATGTGAAAAGGAGCCGAATGACACTAAAGAAATTTTGGCGAGCTCAAGAGATAATGTGCTGAACGAAACTATAGCGCGATTCAAAAAAACGGTACAACACCATCTATCGACTGTCATAGTAAACTTTTGTTTGTTAAAGTTTAATTTCCAAATCTCACGCGTACGAAGTCGCGGGGCAACAGCTAGTATATAACAAAATACAATTCACAGGGAGAGACCTCGTTAATATTATTAACAAAACCGTCACAGCAGTTTATGTCTTCTAAGTAAAGCTTCTGTTTCCTCATAATTAAATTTCTTCAGCCACTCCGAGACCCTTCGCTTACACTCATTGGAAGTATTATGATAAATATCAAGGTTTTTATTAGCCAAGTTGTATAGAGTAGGCCCTTGAAAATGGAAAAAGTTATCAGAAAAGGCAGTCTGCGTTGGAGGGGGAGCACAAACCTGGTAATGACGACGACGCGCTAATGCTGGATTATTCGGATTATATTTGATCGAGGAATGTTGTTTCATAATTACACTAAAGATGTATAATTGTCTAACTGTCAGTACATTTGCTAGTTTAAACAATTCAACAGTAGAGAACATTCTTGGTTTGTATAGACTTATCTTTAGAATTAGTCTTTGGGCCCGTTCTAAGCCGATCAAGTGGGTCTTTGCCACCCCTCCCCACGCAGAAATACAATAGGTGAGGACCGATTGACAAAGAGCTAAATAGACGGTCCTCATTAATTTGGTATTTGCTATGTGTCTTAAATTTTTAAATATGAATGTTAATTTGCGAACTCTTTTGGCCACATGATCGATATGCTCTCTAAAATTAAGTCTGTCATCAATTATAACACCAAGTAGCTTAGCACTTTGAGAATTCAATAAGGGAGAACAGTTACATGATGTATTAGGCAGTAGATTACATGTGTGCGCTATTATTTCTGTATCGGGAATGAATCTTTTACGTAATGAGAATGTTATGAAATTAGTTTTTGATGAGTTTAAAGTCAGTGTATTGGAAGCAAGCCATTGACATACCCTGTTAAAACCAAGTTGCGCGCATTTGAAGACCTCGCTCCAGGTGGGGGCATAAAAAGTAAGAGTTGTGTCATCTGCATAAGAAATAATGTTGCCGTTTTGTAGGTTTAAATTGCAGAGGTCATTAATATAGCACAGGAATAAGGTGGGACCAAGTATACTGCCCTGTGGAACTCCGCGATTGATTGGAGTCTCGTCACTCAGAAAATCACCAATCCTCACCCGCTGCGAGCGCCCTGTCAGATAACTCTCAAAAAGTCGCAGTTGAGTGCCTCTAATCCCCATGGATTCGAGCCTCAACAGCAGCGTGGAAAAGGAGACCGTGTCGAAAGCCTTAGCCAGGTCAAGAAAAATTGTAAGGCATTTATATTTGTCATCTAGTTTTTCAGTTAAAAAATCTGTAAAGGACTGTACAGCATCATTAGTTGATCTACCCTGACGAAATCCATATTGAGCATCAGAGATTAAGTTTTTATTATTTAAGAATGAGACAAGCCTCTTATTTAATATTTTTTCAAAAACTTTAGACAGTGCAGAAAGTAATGATATAGGGCGATAGTTATTAATACAGCTTCTTTCTCCACCCTTGTGTATTGGAATAATTATGGATTTCTTGAGGGCATCGGGAAAAAGTCCATGTTCTAGACAATCATTAAAGACATTAGCCAAAGGGGAAGCAAGAAATTCCTTAGTAAGTTTAAGAACTTTGGTAGATATATCATCCCAACCCGTGGCGCAGTCAGATTTTAAGGCACTTATTGTTCTGTCCACTTCGTCAGCATCCGTTTTTAGCAAAACAAAGGATGAGTGGTTGGTAGAAGTCACAGCAGTAGTGGGAGTGTTCCTCAAGAAGGCATCATTAGATATTTTTCGGGCCATGTTTGCAAAGTGTTCATTCAGGTAGTTGACAGAAGCATTAGGAGTAGGTTTTAAGTGCAATAGTTCTGATCCTGATTGTTTACTTTTATTTGAATTTGAAAAATTTTTAAGATTTTGCCAAAGCTTTTTGCTATTATTTTTTGCTAATTCTAGTTCATGCTTTTGATAATTTGATTTACACTTTCTAATAATAGAGTTACAGAAATTTCTGTATCTTCTATATGTAGCAAGAAGAACAGGGTTATTTGGATCTTTTCTTAATTTACTATGCATCCTATCTCTGTTTCGTATACATCTTAGTAGTCCCTCTGTAATCCACGGCTTCAAGATCAGTTTACTGCGAGGAATTTTTCTTTTAGTAGTGTTAGCAATTATTACACTTTGAAGATGATCGACTAAGGCGGTCATAGCCGCATTTGGATCATGTTTAGATATAAGAAGCTGAAAGTCAGTATCCCTACATTCTGATACAATATTTCTATAGTTGACCATGCTTATTGTTTTATTTTTTAATAAATTTACTGAAGTATAGAGACAAAACAGAATAGCCTCGTGATCCGTAACAGATGAGTTAAGTATGAATGATAGTGATTGAAGTTTCGATTTTACAATAACATGATCAATACAACTTTTTGATCTTGTAGGTGCATCATAAGCTGGAATTAAACCATGGAAAGACAGAAGGTCGAGATAACGGAGCGAATTGTTATTAGATTCTAAAATATTAATATTTATGTCCCCAACAATGCAAACATTTTTAAATTGTGATAATTCATTCAACAAATTGTTCAAACTGACTAAGAAGCCATCAATATTTTTGAAGCAATGTGGTCTATATAATCCTATTATAGCAGTATCATTTTTTAAAATTTTTAAGCAGAAGGCAGTTTGCATCCATAAACGTAGGTTCCTCAACTTTAAAATCGAGTAGCTCATCAATCAGAATCACCAGACCGTCATTCTGATTATAGTGTTTCGTAGTACAGTAGGTATTGTATCTACTTAGTTTGGGCAAGTTATCAGATGCACCTGAAAGCCAACATTCCGAGAGAACCACAACATCACACGTGACATTGAGTCGTTGCAACAGGACACACAAGCTGTCACAATTTTTATTAATACTGCGTATATTCTGTTGCAAGATCTTCAGATATGATTGCGGATTCTCACCTAGCAAATCTGCACACTGTTCAGGATCACAGGTGAATGACTCACTAACTGAATAACTATCCAAGTTATTGAGAATATTGTTTACATCTGAGAATTTTATTTAATAAAACTTGTTGAGGCAATTAAGGTAGCATTATATTGTAAATAACCATTAAATTGCAATATGCAGTTACATATATGTTTATTTTACCCAAGAATAGTTTAGAACAACATAGCCTTAAGCGATCGAGGTCAATCTGGACAGGGGCATAGTGCATCTCCATTCTAGTTCCATCAAGTATCATTAATGTGTATGTACTAGTAATAGAGCATAAAAAGTGTAATATATGTGGTATGTGTTGGAGTACTAGGCTTATGAAGGCATAACATCCATCAAATTCAACATCATATTTGTTAGCTTTAATTTTGTATATATAAATTAAATATTGCAACAGTAGAACCATAGAAATATACAGTCCAATTAATAAAACTGTTAATGAGCCTAATTTATTTTTATGTCTATTTAGTATGCCTTGGGCCAGAATAACTCTAAAACAATATTTGTTAATATAATTAATTATAATTAAGTTGAACACATATAGAAATAATACAATATTATAAAGAAGCAGCCCATTCAGTCTCATTCTGTGCTCCCCGCTCCCCTCAAATATTACAATGAAAGTTATTAAATTATGTCCTATGTTTAAGGTTAATTGGTGGAGTATGATTTGAGAAAGTGTAGATGATTGTGTGTGTGTGAATGTTTTGTAAATGAAACAATAGTTTATCAATAAACATGAATTATCAAACATCAGCAGAGACATGTAAAGTACTACCACAATAATAATAAGATAATACCTAAATTTCTGAGAGTAACCACCGATAATTATATCAATTATTAGTCAATTAGGTTTTTTTAGATTGAGTAAATCCTGTTCAGTTTTCAACTTGACAGATGGATCTCCTTCATTCCTTCTCAAATATATAGCTCCAGGTGTCGGCCAACAAAACTTATAGTCATTTGTAGAAGCATAGTCCCTGGCCAAGAATAAAAGTCTTTTCATTTTTGGTGTTATGTAATCACTCAAGTAAATTAAGTTTCTTGAGCCATCAAGTTGAATATGGGAGGTATTAAGTCTGTTCATGTTGTTTTCCTTATTAAATGCTTTAAAAGATGCTATTATTTTCTTTTTCTGAGCCATAGAAAGTAAGTCAATGATAACAGGCCTTTTGGAAAAGTCTTTTGCATGCCCTCGGTATATATCCCTTATGTCTGTAGACCTTATTGGAGTATTGAGAACATTGCTTACCTTGTGGACTATAGTTGAAAGTTGATCAAAGTCCTCATTCTTATATGAAGGGATACCTCTCAACTCCAGACATGAGCTTTTTGTAGAACGTTCTAGTTGTTCAATTTTTTGTTCCAGTGATAGTGTATACATCAAATCTTCTTTTTTCTCTCTTTCCAGCTTCTCTATTTTCTGTTTTAGATCATCATATTGGTCTGAAATATGGTCCATACTGGTCTTCACTTCATTAATTTGCCCTTTAATAGTTTCAACGGAATCAAGCAATTGTTGAGTTTTTACTTCATGTTTTTCACTCCATGTTAGAAACATTGTCTCCAATTTGTGCATGAAAAACTCATAGTCCTCACCCTGTCTTCGCTTTGGAGGCCTGTGCTCAACAGATGGTGGCGATTTAGTATATTTTGATGTTTTAGGGGTACTGTATGTTGCAGTAGTGGGTGAGTTTATGGGAGATTTTTGCAGAGGCATTGCTAAGTGCTTATATATTGATATTTCTGGTAAATCTCTCTGTATTGTTAATATAATGTTCTCCGTTAGTGGGTAGGACGTTAAAGGCAATACTGTAAGCTAGCTTTCAGCACTTGATAAGCCACCAGGTTTTTGCAGTACACACAAAATTTGATATAGTAATTAGATATGTTGTTAATATTATCTGGACACTGATTTATTGGACATTTTAAGCACTTATCAAACCATATCCATAACCACAACAAGGTAGGTAGGTACCTAGTTAAGCTCCCGCACAGTGCTCTTTAAACCTTAGGTGTTAATTATAGCTTTCACTGTTTGTTTTTTCACTATTTCATATTATTTTGTTGTATCACAGCCATTAGGTTCAAATTTCACGTATTTAAATATTATTTTACAATAAAATACTAGAGCGATATAGAAACGCGTCCATACTTTTCAGTGACCAGTGTTGCCCAAAAAATGTACAAAATGTACTATGTACAAAATGTTCTATGTACAAAAAGTATAAAATGTACTATGTAGAATATGATTGACTGACAGACTGAACACCTAACCTACCTTTGATAAAAGCATGAAGTTACTAATGATCGCCTGTTTCACTCACTACTCTCGTCTCTACTTACACCTATGGAAAAAAGGCGTGATGTTATTATGATGATGATGACAAAGTTAAACTTCTCAATAATCTTTATATTGCCTTTGCAAAGAACAAATTAATTTTTTGCCGCAACGTCCTCTACTTAGGGTTTAACCACCTTTTAACCACAAAGCACAATAGAATTGCTGTCTGAGATTAGTATGTAGGTATATTGTATGACAAATTGCATAGAATTCCATCTTCATAAAATTGAAAATGTTTACTCAATGGCAGACAGCACAATAGATATAATATTACGAAATTGGTATAGTTTATGATATAAGTACATATGTAGGTAATAGTTAATTACAAGCTTATAATCTGGATTTACCTGTATTTTACTTCCCCCTTAATATAAACTGCATATACTCGTACTTGATAGGGTGTTTAATTTGCTAAGATTACAAGTATTTTGTTATTAATTAACACGCATCTATTAGTTCGAAACGTATCTATCAATGTATTAATCTATGTAACGGAATCTTTGAAAATTATTTTCACCCACTTGCAGTAGTTGGATAAATCTGAAATTTTGCATGCTTAATAAGGACCGATGACAATGCAATCTTTATCTTTACTTCTTATAAAACAAAGTCGTAATTTTTGTATGTATGTCCCTATGTGAGCTTATATCTTCAGAAATCAGCAACGGAGCTTGATGCGGTTTTTTTAATAGATAGAATGGTTCAAGATGGCTTTTTTCGCATAATTTATTGGGGTTTACGGTATATTGGATGAGATATGATTAAATTTGCCGAGAAATTCCGACGCGCGCAAGCTATAAATGACAACGCTGCCTTATCTATGTGAGGTACGAGTACAACAAACCAATGTATGGAGGAATTGTTTGTTACCTATAGTTCTTCAAAAAAGTCCGCGAGGGCATGTCTATCTTTTAAGGGAAACCCGTTGTCCCCATAATAATGTTAAAAAAATTATCAAATTCATTATGGTGTTTTCAAAAGTTATTTATGTGTATATAGTAATATTTTTTATCAAATTAAATAGCTTAGTTAGCTTACGCAATTAATATAGATTATAACTGCTCTTTACAGCATGCAATTTAAATGAATATCATATGAGATATGACGAAAAAAAAGTACGCGCGACAAAATAAAATACTTAAAGTGTTGACTAAGCAACGCGAACGTTTGCTCGGTCTTCTATCCATACTCCAATGTTTGGATATGTAAGGATGTTTATTGTGCTTTCACGTAAAGACTACTGGATCGATTTTCATAAAACTTTCCAATGAAAAATGGAATAGTAAATGAACTTATTTTTTATGCTTTTTACCGCGGGTAACACCGCGGGGCACAGCTAGTAATTTATAAAAATATTCGTGATTTTTAAGCGTGTTTTTTAGTTTTTGAACTAAATAAATTATTTATACATAACAGGTTAGTTTGCAGAAAAATTATTACGTCTGCATCACTGACACGCCTTTTTCAAAAGCGCTGTCAATGTGAAGTCGGAGTATGTTGGTAGTGGTCTTACAAAATCGGTCAGTGGGTTAAATAGTGACTAATCTAATGCGTGTTCCCGTGAATCCTTTCATTTTTCTGTTATTCAGTGTTGCCACATTTCCGTTGCATTTATCAAGATTATTATAATTAAGTAAGTGCTCGTCTGTTTAGCTTTGTAATTACTCGTAAATGTTCTATATTTCGACTGTTTGTTACAGTTTGGCTAATAACAGACAATTAGTTAATTTAATTCGACGGGGTTCGTGGTCTAGTGGTTTGTGTAACAGGCTGCTGTTCACGAGGTCCCCGGGCAGTCCGTTCTATAGTTAGAGAAACTATGGGAAAAAGACGTGACGGTATTTAGATGATAAGCCAATGTTCTTCGTGGCTACATGGACTAATAAATAATTCTGCAAAACATCTAAATTATACATCTAATATATGTATATACAGGACCATGTTCGATCGATATTTAACACAGTAGAATGGCTAGAATTTATGTGAATGTATCGGCCAGTGCTAGACAAACTTACAACTACATAATGTGTATAGTATTCGTATATGTGTGTACCTCGGCTATTGACATTAAATATTTACACCACAAACCATGTTTGTAGTTTATATACATTAGTGCGATTTTTTACATTGGTGTGAGTACGTGTGTCCTCAAATAAAGTGTTTGGTTATCAAAACTGCCTATGAAGTATGATGCTGTTTATTAGATCGAGGATTTGATTCCCGCTCGGGACAATCATTTATTTAATATTTGTAATTCCCCAGAGCCTTCCGACTTATATATTTTACATCGATGGTGAAGAAATAAATTAATAAATAAATATTCATGGACATTTCACACAACGTCCTCTGGTCCCAAGCTAAGCTTATTAAGCTTGTGTTATGTGCACCAGAATACGGATATAATACATATACTACTTTTCTTTTGTAAATACATATTTAAAATACATAGTAAACACCCAGACGCAGGGCAAACATGTATGACAATTATAAATATCACACAAATGATTGTCGCGAGCGGGAATCGAACCCGCGACCTCGTGAACGGCAGTCCGTTATCTGAACCACTAGACGACGAGGGCCGTCAATACCAAGAAAGTAGAAAGTCTATACCCAAAACTATTTTCCAATAATTCATTCAAATTCAGTTTAATTTTACCGATATAATGACATATAGATAAATGCTCTAACACTCTATGTGGTTCTACCATCTCGACATAACTATTCAACTCATATCGCTGTTATTATGCAAAATACATATCATGCCTTTATGGGTTTGCATTTGCAAAGTTCTCACTAAAACACACAATTAGGTGTGTTATATACTATTTAAATGTGTTATGTATACACAATATATTATTTGGATTGTAATATGTATGACAAATGCGGTCAAGTGTACCTTTGCATAATATTTTGTTTAAAATTTAGCAATTAAAAGAAATTAATGTAATGTAGAACTACTAATTAATATTATGTATTTTAGAAATAGATAATTTCTTACACGCTTCATACATTTTTAGGGTTCCGTACCCAAAGGGTAAAAACGGGACCCTATTACTGAGACTTCGCTGTCCGTCCGTCCGTCCGTCCGTCCGTCCGTCTGTCACCAGGCTGTATCTCAAGAACGGTGATAGCTAGAGAGTTGAAATTTTCACAGATGATGTATTTCTATTGCCGCTATAACAACAAATACTAAAAATAAAATAAAATAAATATTTAAGGGGGGCTCCCATACAACAAACATGATTTTTTTACCGTTTCTTGCTCGATACTAATAACGTTGCCTTATGTTGCATAGATAATGGTACGGAACCCTTCTTGCACGAGTCCGACTCGCACTTGACCAATTTTTCTATTTCTTTATCTTTACATATTATATTGACGAGCTTCGTGGTTGAGTGGTTCATGTAACGGGCTACCGATCATGAGGTCGCGGGTTCGATTCCCACTCATTTGTGTGATATTTATAACTGTCATACAAATGTTTGTACTGCGTCTGGGTTTTTCTTTGTATTATAAGTATTTTTTTTTTCTTAGAAGTATGTATTTACAAAAGAAAAACAGGATATGTATTTATGTATATATACATATATGTATCCGTATTCTGGTACCCATAACACAAGCATATAAGCTTAGCTTGGGACCAGAGCACGTTGTGTGAAATGTACATGAATATTTATTATCTATATAAAATAAAGTCGTTATAATCTTAATTAGAGTAGGCCAACATAAATACTGGTGATATTGCAAGTTCTAAGCCATAGTCAGTCTGTAATTCTATATTGCTCAAAAGTGGTCAGTCTCCGGCCATGAGCGATATTATCTTTCACTCTTTCATTTGGTCAAGTAAAACGAATGTAAATATAGTCATTATGTTTTAAATCGACTAAAACGTTAATGGACTCAGAATTAATTTCTGTAACATTGTAACATAATTAGAATAATAATTTGTAACATATAGAATTGGTACCAATATCTTTGATCAATGGTCAAGATGCCAATTTTTTAATAGCAATTGAAAACGGCTGGCATCACATCAATCTAGCTTTCCCTTACACTTCTTTTGCCTTATTTAGGTAGTTTAAGTAATTATTGCTTAGTAAATATTTCCATTTGATATTATATATAGAAACTAGCTGTTGCCTACAACCTCGTACACGTAGAATTTAGAAACAAAACCATAACAAATTAAACCAAAAACCCATCCTCTTGAACCACTCTAACTATTAAAAGAAACCGCATCAAAATCCATTGCGTAGTTTTGAAGATATAAGCTCACATACATACAAAAATAACGACTTTGTTATCAAAAGAAAACCTATGTTTCCATTTTAGGCACTTGTTCTCGGCCTGACCAAAACCGGTCAAGATCGTGTGTTGCCACGATAAAAATAAATAGGTACACTTCAAATAAAGAGCATTGAACGTTGTTATCTAATATATAAAATTCACGTGTCACAGTGTTAGTTACCGTACTCCTCCGAAACGGCTTGACCGATCTTTATGAAATTTTACATGCATATTCAGTAGGTCTGAGAATCGGCCAACATCTATTTTTCAAACCTTTTTTTTTTGTAGTATGGCAAAACAACGTTTGCCGGGTCAGCTAGTAGTATTATATAAATAGTCAACATAATATTTCAATGTCATATCACTTGTTAATATGCTGTAATATAATATAACCAAATATTGACTATTGAACTCGATCTGAAAAACTATCAAATAACCGTTCAAATTGTATTTATGACTGGTAAAATAAGTACTTAAATGACATTAGCAGTAGTGTAGCTTGCCTTGGAGGGGCCCTGTATGTAAGACAAAAAGGAAATCGTTTTAGGAAACCTTGCTTGCTTAATTCCGGAACACGTCTTGCGTGAACGCCCAATATCATTGACAGGCATGGCAGTAGCTACAGCCCTGTACTTATAGAGAGTACGCAGTACTTAATTGTTACGTTTGGGTGCAGTTACTATCACCTTATAATTTGAGAACAACGATAAGATGGCACAATGAATTATGATTCGTGATGGTGCTTGATAAGCCAAAATCTTTACTTATTATAAAACAAAGTCGTTATTTTTATTCCTTTTTAAGCTTTGAAGATATAAGCTCACATAGGAACATAGATCTCTATGTGAGCTTATATAACATAAAAGGATTTAGATGCGGTTTTCTTTAAATGATAGAATGGTTCAAGCGGATAGCGTTTTTGTATAATTTGGTATAGGTTTGATTTCTAAATTTCACGCGTAAGAAATAGCGGGCAACAGCTAGTCATATTTAAACTGGTTAATGACTGATACACATATCTTCCAATTATCTTACAAATTATAATCCAAGGAATCGATATAGATACCGATTATTTTTATTGATTTGCATATCTTCTAGCTGTCGCCCGCAACTTCGTACGAGTGGAGTTTGAAATATACACCAAACCTAGAAAAAATTATAATTACAAACAACACATTCTGTTAAACCACTCTATAACAGCATCAAAATCCGTTGCGTAAGGACATGCATACAAAAATAACGACTTTGTTTTGTTTAAATAAAACCACTTTTTACGGATTTAGACGCGTGTATTTGTTTTAAAGCCCTCTGATCCCAAGCTAAGCTAATATGCTTGTGTTATGGGTACCTACCAGAATACGGATATACTACTTAAACAATTTTTTATTTGTAAATACATACTTATAAGTTATAATACATAGAAACACCCAGACGCAGTTCAAACATTAGTATGATATTTATAAAGATCACACAAATGATTGTCCCTAGCGGGAATCGTACCCGAATAATAAATTAATAACTAAAGATTTTCGTACAAATAATCACGGTTTACAAAAGTAACGTGCGTTACATTTGCTGTTAATTGATTAAATAAACATAGTTTATAGATTCAACATGTTCTTATACCTATGTACCTATTAGCTACTACCAAATATTCGCACATACATCATATATTAATCAAGTTTAATGGCTATCAAATCATAGCTATAAATATTGCTTTGCAAAATGCCCATGAAGAATTCGTAAAAAAAAGGACGGTGTGGCACTCGGGGACCGCCGCGGTAAAGCTATTGCATAGCATTTTTTATCAACTTATGCAATTATAATTATTTATTTATGCAGTATTTTGCACTTGCATTATTTTTCACTAGCAAATTTTAAAATTACACATTACACCCAGACGCAGTACAAACATTTGTATGAAAATTAGAAAAATCACACAAATGATTGTCCCGAGCGGGAAAATGAAAACAACTATTCAACTATGATGTATTTTGATTAATTTGGCTATTTTGTTGTGTGTTAAAATGAAACAAATCAAATATAAATATTATTATGACGAATATATTACTTGTCCTGTCCTAGCAATTAATTGGCAACCGGCAGAGGGCGCCCTTCATACCTCGTTGTGTACAACTTTAGGTACTCCACTTGTAGAGTTCCGTTCCTTTGTGCAACGACCATAATAATGTTGTTTTGTAATATGATCGAAATAGCGGCTATTGCATTACAAAGCTTTCCCAACATAATTTATTCTACTTATTTATACAAGCACATAATATGAATATGAAAAATTCTAATATATATATATTATACTAAACTAAATAAGACTACTTTTTACGGATTTGGACGAAGATTTAGATGGTCTCACCCGTGACCATGGTGACTGCGAAGTCTCCGAAATGTCGGGCTAAAAATTTAAAACAAATACACGCGTCTAAATCCATAATAATAATTGGTCAAGTGCGAGTCGGACTCGCGCACGAAGGGTTCCGTACCATTATCTATGCAACATAAGGCAACGTTATTAGTATCGAGCAAGAAACGGTAAAAAAATTATGTTTGTTGTATGGGAGCCCCCCTTAAATATTTATTTTATTTTATTTTTAGTATTTGTTGTTATAGCGGCAATAGAAATACATCATCTGTGAAAATTTCAACTGTCTAGCTATCACCGTTCTTGAGATACTGGGTGCGGAACCCTAAAAATCATGTTTGTTGTATGGGAGCCCCCCTTAAATATTTATTTTATTTTATTTTTAGTATTTGTTGTTATAGCGGCAATAGAAATACATCATCTGTGAAAATTTCAACTCTCTAGCTATCACCGTTCTTGAGATACAGCCTGGTGACAGACGGACGGACGGACGGACGGACGGACGGACGGACGGACGGACGGACGGACAGCGAAGTCTCAGTAATAGGGTCCCGTTTTTACCCTTTGGGTACGGAACCCTAAAAAATAGTTTTATTTAAACAAATGAGTCGCGCAACTGTTAGAGAATATTATACTAAACTACTTAAATTGCGTTTAATTCCTAACCTATCTGTCATTCCCAAATATTGGTTAACTCATTTAATTGTTAACCAAAATAATTGCTGATCCATTCTATTTTTTTTTCTGTATTATTTATACACTAGCTGTTGCCCGCGACTTCGTACGCGTGAAATGTAGAAATCAATCCTTAACAAACAGAAGTTTACTCTTCTGCTCAATAGATGGCGTTGTACGTTTTTTAAATAGCGCTATTGTTTCGTTCTACACATCAACACTTAAGCTCGTCAAAATTATAATTGTGTTATCATCCGGATTTCACACTTATATATTAGTAAGGATAAGGATGATCATAAAAAGGATTCTTCTGCCATGTTCGTCTCGTCTATTTAGGCTCCAAAAAAAATTATTTGAATAATAGCGCTGAGTATATTTAATGAAAAAAGACGTTGACCACAAAAACCATGAAATCTGAAAGGTGAAACAAATGGGATAATTGTGGTTTTACTGATTTTACTTTAAAACAGAGTTAGGCTCAATTAACTTTTGATGCAATAATGCATAGCCTTAAGGGCCTACATCAATATTATCGTCGACATGTACATATTAACACAGCTAGTAGGTATAGAAAATGAAGAATTAGGGCTATGTTTTTTGTTTACTCAAAATCTACTAAATATATTTTAATTCTGATTTAAGTGTTTCTATATATAATAGTTACTTATGTTTTTAAAGTTATTTCATTAGTTAATACGCGATAATAGACCGACAAATAAAATAAATAAAAAAAAGAGAGAGGTTGTTTCGCTAAGATTTTCTATCGAGAAAACTTTTTTCAATCGCGTTTCTGAGTTTATGCGATCCTAGATTATATATTGAAAAAACATATACTTAAAAATTAGAGATCTAGCCATTCATTCTAAAGAAACAATGAAAACTTCGTACGTAGAAAAATGAAAAATGCACGAAGAATTTTGGTATCCTCTTAAACACTTTATAGATAGGCTGTTCATTTCTCAACACCTAGGTCTAAGTTACGTAAAGTCTGTAATAGCCATTCTGGATACTATTACTATGTGTAATACCTAGGTACCTTGTTACTGGCTCCTAGTCATAGTCTTAATTGCCAAACGGCTAACAACGGCTCTTTTCAATAACCGATCTAAGATTTTGAATAAAAATTATCCCTGTTTATCAGTTAGATACTGTCTATCCATAGCCATAGCCAGATACTGCAGCAATAAAAGTTTTCTTTCTTTCTATCTCTCTTATAATGAAAAACAAAATACATTTCGCCATCATCACGTCTTCTCGTCTTGACTTATAGATGTGTTTTCATAACTCACTCTTTTGCATTAACTTCGTAACATATTTTTTATACATTTATTGTTGCAGTTTAAAAAATATAAATGTAGAAAACAAGTATTTAACTATCTTTAAAAAATTACATTAGCAGGTTAATGCATTTTTTATCACTAATGTAGTTTTTTTGCAAAGAAATTATATAACACATATATGAAATTTTACACACTACCATAAAATTTACCTGCTACAAATTTATGAAAGCACTGTAGAATTAATTCTCTTTTCCCTTCCTGAATCCTACTTGTACATCGCATAACTTTTGATCTGTCATACTCATCACTCTTTTACTCAATACCATAGCCACAGCCATAGCGTACATTTTGCCTAAAACACCTAAAAGGTTAATGTTCTAAGACCTATATAAATATTGTTAGTGTTATGGAAAATCAAGGTAAGTGGCTTGGCTGCACGCTCGCGTGCCCTCGCCAAATGAAAATGTAGGTACTTACTTAGTTAGCATTCGTAAATCGAACGCGAACATAAACACACCGGCACCGGGTAACTTTTAAAAAATAATTTCGATTATTTGTGGTTTTTTTTTGTGTGATTTGTGTTTTTAAAAAAACAGTCAACAACATGACTATTTACAGTAAAATTGTACAAATTATTCTAGTTAGTGTATAATGAATTTCAGAAAGGATTTTTTTGAGGGTTTGTATTTGTTTCATTATTTATTAAATTTATTTTTTATTTTATATATTTTGTTCCCGAGAAACGGTTACTTAAAAATTGGTGACTAATCTTCTTATAAATAAAAATTTGCTGTTCATTAGTGTCGCTAAACCTCGAGAAAGGCTGGACCGATTTTGGTCTTGAAATATTTGTGAAAGTCCAGGGAAGGTTTAAACGGTGACAAAATACATGGGAATCTCAAATTTAACGCGTACGGAGTAGCGGGCATCAACTAGTTTAAAATAAAAATATATGATCATTAGATTTCCTTGCTAAATAAGGAAAACAACCTATGAAAAAGTAATTCAGTCTTTAAAAAAAAACCTGTCAAGAGCGAGGTAAACTCGCACACTTAGGGTTTCGTACCTACTAGACATATTTAAACATAAGTAACTGCATTCAAATAATCAGTTAATTAAACTCAAAACCACTCACCAACTTAATTTTGTAGTTGAAATATAGGGAATCGCCTACATTTCAGCTAGTTCATAAGTTGGTATTAGTATAAACACTTTTTTACTTGTGATGTGATGACAAATTATAAGTTTTTGGATATTTCCCTATATCAGCACTATATAGACTTGATCTATGCCAAATTTCAAGGCTCTAGGGCAACGGGAAGTAACCTGTGAATTTTGATTACCTAGCATAAGTCGAAAAATTCTTAAAAATGGTCGTAATTCGGTTATATCTTTTAAATGCGTAGAGGTGAAAGGTTGTTTGTATTTTTTACAGCAAGGGACCGCATAGATCTACATATCGTATGAGTTTCAAGTTGATACCTTCAGCCGTTGCTGAGTGAAAAAAGTTTGACAGACGGACAGACAGACACCGGAGTGATCCTATAAGGGTTTGTACGAAACCCTAAAAACACCGACGCGACTCCTTTTAATTGACCGACAAACGTAAAATATAAATAAAGAAGTACGGGCGACGACTAGTTATGTATATTATTGGGAATTGGGATCACACAGACAGGCTGGTATAGCGAATTAATTTGTGAAACATTTGGTAATAAACCAAAAAAAAAACAATTTTGAATGCATTGCAACTTGATTTTTTTGCAATGTTAATTGTTATTTCTTAGTTAATACGAAGAGCGCTAAATGTAACAAAATACACTATCACTTTCTTGCTAAGTTGGTCACATTAACATCTTAAGGGCCTACATCAATATTATTGTATATCATCGCCGACACGTACATATTAACACAGCCAGTAGGCACAGAAAATGAAGAATTAGGGATACTTTTCCTATTTACTCAAAATCTACTAAATATATTTTAATTCTGATTTACGTGTTTCTATATATAATAGTTACTTATGTTTTTAAAGTTATTTCATTAGTTAATACGCGATAATAGACCGACAAATGAAACAAATAAAAAATTTGAGAGGTTGTTTCGCCAAGATTTTCTATCGAGAAAACTTTTTTCAATCGCGTTTCTGAGTTCATGCGATCCTAGATCATATATTGAAAAAACATTTACTTAAAAATTAGAGCTCTAGCCATTCAATCTAAAGAAACAATGAAAACTTCGTACATAGAATAAAAATTGGTCAAGTGCGAGTCGGACTCGCGCACGAAGGGTTCCGTACCATTATCTATGCAACATAAGGCAACGTTATTAGTATCGAGCAAGAAACGGTAAAAAAATCATGTTTGTTGTATGGGAGCCCCCCCTTAAATATTTATTTTATTTTATTTTTAGTATTTGTTGTTATAGCGGCAATAGAAATACATCATCTGTGAAAATTTCAACTCTCTAGCTATCACCGTTCTTGAGATACAGCCTGGTGACAGACGGACGGACGGACGGACGGACGGACAGCGAAGTCTCAGTAATAGGGTCCCGTTTTTACCCTTTGGGTACGGAACCCTAAAAATGCACGAAGCTATTTTGGTATCGTCTTAATTGCATACATAAAAATCTGGTGAATTTTTGCAATGTAAAATTACGGTAACTATGCCACCATGCCTGGACAGCACGGCACAGTAGACAAAGTAGAAGACGCCCGTGCCCAACAGTGGGACATTAATGGGCTGGAGAGAAGGAGAAAGAAAAGATTACAGTTTAACCATAGACTTACGATATAGATCTAGACGTAACACTCGGTACAACGAATCCGGCCTGCTTCTTTTTTTAGTTGAACACATTAAGAAAAATAAATGACAAAGAGCCTATTTAGTAGCCTTTCTAACTCTTTCTTTTTGAGCTGGAGTAAAAGAGAAAGCTAGTAAGAAGAAAAGAGAAGGCAAAGCTACTATTTTACTTTTAAACCGTAAACGGGCCGGGCCTTGGGACAAATTTATGTTCCCGAGTTGTTCCTCCCTACTTATAACCTCCTTGAGTTTAACATCCAAAAACCAACAAGACTATGTGTTCCAATCCAAGTGTAGCGACGTTAATAAAATTAGCGGCAATGCGTGCGAAGCTGCCTGGGCCCTGAGTCGGGTATTTCAACGGTGTCACAACTGTACCATTATTGTACCATTATGGTGCAATAGTAAAGTTTTTGGTAGTCTACTATTAATGTGTCGTCATAACGACTTCATCATTGTCTTACAATTGTCAAAGTGACATAAATTGCTAGTCTCGTACACAACTGCTTCACAATTGCAATTCAATGACTGAAATGTTTCGGTAGTCTGCTATTTTGAATTTGACAGTAATATTTTTAAATTGTCCTGTGTCGACAGATTGCCATAAATAAAAAATAGATAGATAGAAATATTAGAAATTGTTCTTTGTAATTTATTGCAATTTACTAATCTCCTAAACTTCACATTGCTTTTTATACTAATAAATAGTATGTACAAATATATTTTAAACGAAGTCTAGCATGATTAAATGTTTAAATTTATTAGTAGTTTTTGAAAATCACTTCAACTAACGCATTTTTTAAAAACGGCAACACATACATACCATTCTAACACAATCCATAGATAAAAGAGACCGAAAATTCAATGCATAGATAAAAGAGATCGACAATTCTATTACCATTGAAAGACCGTTATGACGGCATATAGCAGACTACGGATATTTGACTTCAATTGCAACGGTATCGTGCCGGTATTGTGCCGGTATGACAATTGTTCCAAAATAGTGGACTTGAGCACCTGGACCAAAAACCTGCTTAAATTTTATGTGATGCTTGTTTCGGTTTAGAAATTTTTTATTTCTTTTGGCGTGATATAGAAAATTTATGAGAGTAATTTGTTTTCGATGCACGCGCGTATCATTACAATAAAAGCCGACACCATAATGTTACAAAAGGTACCTACGCAAAAATAGGTATTTATTTTATTCTGAAAATACTGGACAAGGTTCATGACCATTCAGCGTTCATACCTTGGGTATATTTATAAAAATATTAGCATTTTATTTTTAAATAACTTAACTATATTTGTAGGATAGCTTATCTCAAGATGTTAATGCATTTTATTCGACAAAAATTATCCTCAACAATAGCAAATATTACCATGTAAGTGTAACTACACCATTATACCACTACCTACTCAATAATTAGTAATAAACACGGGTTTGAATTGCATCGCATCGATAGTTCACATAATAACATAAACATAACGCTGTAAGATACAATAAAGACTGTAGTATATTTGACGTAATCACATCTCTAAATGATATTATTATAACCTTCGAACTTGAACTTTGTTAGACACATTACTCATTTTGTTAGCACATTTTGTACACGTAACCAATCGGTGGGCACTACAAGACTTATAATAACGTGTTACCCTCACGTTATGAGATTACTCGGCCAATAAAATGGGTGTTTAAGAGGGCACGAGACCAAATTCTGCTCCATACAAAAATATGGGAATCGTAGTCCCCTATTTTCTTCGTGGATATTGTCTCCAGAGGAACGATGGTCTTATATATCTATGCTTCTATCACTTTCTTTTTTTCATAACATAATAACTAAAAGAAATATGACCATCCAAAAATCCCATTTTTTTCGGTTTTCTTTAGATAAAGGTGTGACCTAACGTAAAGGTCGTTGACGTCTATCACACAAAATTTGGTAAGGTTTTTATTTTTATTTAAATAGCTTGGTCGCTTTGCGGCTATATCGTATATATTTCTATATACTTTACTATAATATTATCTATACTTTGGTAAGGTTTTAAAGGGGACAACGAAAAAAATTATTTGGGAGGCCTTATGAATGGTAAAAATTTCTCAAAAAACAAATGTGTGCATAAAATTTGATAGAAGTAATTATTCATCATATGTAATTTTTTTTAAATTTTCCAAACGATTCAAACTTATTATACTCTCCAGCCCATTTACATCCCACTGTTGGGCACGGGCCTTCTCCACTTTGGGAGGGATTATGGTCTAATGTGCCGCGCTGACCAGGCGTGTTGGCACAGGGTTTATTTTCGAGTTTTCCGTCTCTCACAGCGGATGTTATCTGTGTGCAATATCCCTTAGCTGGCTTTTACAGCACCCTTGGGAAGAGATGGGGTGGTGACGCTTGTATTCTTAATCTGTCACCACACTCTTATTAATTTTTGCTTAGGCACATCGGGGTCCCCTTGACCCGGGGGCCCCGTATAATTGATACGGCTGATACGGCGGTAGCTACGCCCCTGAATAGTCACCATGTCCAGCACTCCGCGCATGGGAAAGGGATAGGCTGCAGCCAAATTTCAATTACAACCATCTGTTGTCCTCGGCTTCGTACGTGTGGAATTTAGAAAACAAATGATACTTAAAAATCACAAACGCAGCGCCCGCAACAGAAGAATATGGATAATTTTTCTCGTTTTTGCAATAAATTCGCAGCCTGATTTTATATAGTCCATAGCCTTCCTCGATAAATGTACTATCCTACACCGAGAGAATTTTCTACATTTTATATAAGTACAAAGATTTTGTCGATAATAATAATTACAGAATAACAATATTTTATAAACCGCTATGAAGTTAAATACTAATCTGAAATACTTCGCGGTTTCTTAACTTTATATGTTAAGAAACCGTGAATAAATAATATAAGTATAACACATTTGTATTTTAATACCTTTTAGGAACATTTTTTTTATTATGTATGTTATTACATACGTACAAAAACAACGGCTTTGTTTTAAATAAAATAAAGATTTTCTGAAATTAATAAATAAATAAAAAACAAAACAAAATATATTGAATAAGTGTTTTTCAAATGGCTTGTCTTGTCTTATCTTCAATAAAATACCTAACATTTTAAAAGTACTGAAATTAAATTTGTTTAAAAGTCGTTTAGCTCAGTTTTTAATCCAGAAATGCTACTATAGTACAAGTGATTTTTTAATGGATAATTTGAAATAAGAATATTTACTTAAAAAAATAATAATTGTTAGTTTAAACAATCTGATTTGACATTACTATATTTATATTTGACATTATTATATTTACTTTTGACATTCATCTTTACAATTGGGATTGTTCATAATTTTTAACCTGCTGTTATCAGCAGTGTATCTTTTTTTTAGAAAATAACTAGCTGACCCGGCAAACGTTGTTTTGCCATACAAAAAAAGGTTTCAAAAATAGATGTTGGCCGATTCTGAGACCTACTGAATATGCATGTAAAATTTCATAAAAATCGCTTAAGCCGTTTCGGAGGAGTACGGTAACTAACACTGTGACACGTAAATTTTATATATTAGAAGATATAGACTATTTTAAGGGCCTACATCAATATTATCGTATATCATCGCCGACACGTACATAATATTAACACAGCCAGTAGGCACAGAAAATGAAGAATTAGGGATACTTTTCCTATTTACTCAAAATCTACTAAATATATTTTAATTCTGATTTACGTGTTTCTATATATAATAGTTACTTATGTTTTTAAAGTTATTTCATTAGTTAATACGCGATAATAGACCGACAAATGAAAAAAATAAAAATTTTGAGAGGTTGTTTCGCCAAGATTTTCTATCGAGAAAACTTTTTTCAATCGCGTTTCTGAGTTGATGCGATCCTAGATCATATATTGAAAAAACATATACTTAAAAATTAGAGCTCTAGCCATTCAATCTAAAGAAACAATGAAAGCTTCGTACATAGAAAAATTCACGAAGCTATTTTGGTATCGTCTTAAGCAACTAATTTTAATATTATTGAAATATTCACTGTATAGATTTTTTCAAATACTTTATGATATTTTTTTAAATGTTGTGACGTGATCGTTGTACGCAATCTGTGTATTGCCTTTTCCTGATAGACTTAAGACAGATTGCAATACATCTTTTCAAAGTTCCCAAGGTAATATCATAGACCAATTTCAACGCCTCCAGTATATCCTTAAGAACGCCTTAATATTTCAAGTCCTTTATTTCAAGGGCAAATAGCTATAGCATTTGCTTTTTTAGAAAAATCATCGTTAATATAGCAAATTTTCCGAAACTTTATTCCCCGAAATGGTTTTCGAATTCAGAGTTTAAAAAGAATATGAACAATGCCAATTGACATTATTATATTTTATTGATACTCAACCTCAATAATTGTGACTTACTAATATATTTATATTGTTAATTTTATTTCTACTAAATGATTTGATAATTTTTTATTCACATTATAATTTAATTAAGTACCTATTGTAACAAATTTGTACACCAGATATGGTAGTGCACAGTGCACATGTATGATAAATGTAAAAACTTTTTTAACCTGTGTTATGCAAATAAATGAATGACGGGCCTCGTGGTCCGTTCACGAGGTCGCGGGTTCGATTCCCGCACAGGACGATTATTTGTGTGATATATAAACAATATAAATATATAAACTCAACCGAGTGACAAATGTGGTGGTTAATTTGAATATTGCAAGCACGACCGCAATAAGCTCAGTTGGAAAGAGCTTCGGAACGGTATTCCGAGGTCGTGGGTTCAAGTCCCGCTTGCGGCAGTCATTTTTTCCACCATAATTTGATTTGTTATTTGTGTGATATTTATAAATGTCATACAAATGTTTGTACGGCATCTGGGTGTTTCTATGTATTATAAGTATGTACATATTTACAAAAGAAAAGTATGTATTCTATCCGTATTCTGGTACCCATAACACAAGCATATAAGCTTAGTTTGGGACCAGAGGACGTTGTATGTAATGTCCATGAATATTTATTTATTTATATTTATTTAATCTAAATGAATCTGAATCTGAAGGATATGAATAAGTAAATTGATATAAAACAAAATTTAGCATAACAAAACCTTGGCTTTCGCTGTATTAAGAACAGATACAAAATGTCGTAACATAATTACATTTCTAAAATATACATATACATAACAGATAAAAATTCATAAATACAATAAAGTAACTTGAAAGAGATTCAAATTATGTTAATTTTGGACAAAAAAATAGATGGATAGTGTTCGGGTCCTCTAAAATTAGTACAAGGGTATTGAAGGGTCGTTAATATAAAGAAATTACATAATCTATACCAGTCTTATAAAGTTAAAATGTTTGTTTGTTTGAACACGCTAATCTCAGGAACCGCTTGACTGATTTTAAAAATACTTTCAGTGTTGCATAGTACATTTATCGAGGAAGGCTATAGGCTACATAACATCACGCTGCGACCAATAGGAGCGAGGCATTAGTGAAAGATGTTTCAAAACGAGTAATATTTACGGATTTTAATGTACGGAGTCAGGAGTCGCAGCTAGTCATAGGTATATATTATTATATCTTCTTCTTATATATAAAATTCACGTGTCACAGTGTTAGTTACCGTACTCCTCCGAAACGGCTCGACCGATTTTCTTGAAATTTTGTGTACATATCCTCTAGGTCTGAGAATCGGCCAGCATCTATTTTTGAAATCTTTTTTTTTTTTGGTATGGCAAAACTACGTTTGCCGGGTCAGCTAGTATATAAAAATATATATTTTACGTATCATTAACATTATTTTGTTATTTAGATATAAGATTAGAATGAAACTATGAATATATAATATGATACATAAACAAGGCCTCGAGTCTATGGTGCAATAGTTAATATTATAAATTGGTTTTGTGGCAACCATTTAGTTATTACAACTTTAGCCATGATAATATTATTTACATTGTAATAACCTGAATAACCCTCAAATTCTTCAACGTTGTTTAGATAATCTACGCACGAAAATACGCACGTAAGATTTCAAACTTCTTTGTTCATTCATAACCGTCGGGCATGTGTTGATGACGCCAGGGAAGTGTGTTTGTGTTTGGATCGTAGCAGATGGCGCTCTGCCTATCCCCATAAGAAAAAGGCGTGATGTTATAATGATGATGTTTATTCTTTGTTTGCAGCTAGCAAAGTGACCTTTTTTTCCCATGGACATTTCACACAACGTCCTCTGGTCCCAAGCTAAGCGTATATGCTTGTGTTATGGGTACCAGAACACGGATAGAATACATATATACTACTTTTCTTTTTTAAATACATACTTATAATACATAGAAACCAGACGCAGTACAAACATTTGTATGACAATTAGAAAAATCACACAAATGATTGTCCCGAGCGGGAATCGAACCCGCGACCTCATGATCGGCAGTCCTTTACATGAACCACTCAACCACGAGGCTCGTTAAATATTCTTTCAGTGTTGTAAGTAAAGCAATAGGCTAATAACATCACGCTGCGACTAATAGGATTTTTTTTTAATTCTGCGCCTCGCAAGCCGCGGTCTACAGCTGGTCAAATAATAAATCTAATATATAAAATTCACGTGTCACAGTGTTAGTTACCGTACTCCTCCGAAACGGCTTGACCGATTCTTCTCAAATTTTACATACATATTCAGTAGGTCTGAGAATCGGCCAACATCTATTTTTCAAACTTTTTTTTTTAGTATTGCAAAACAACGTTTGCCGGGACAGCTAGTATTAATCTATAATTACTTAAAGACTGATGTAATATTATTTATAGACTCTGTCACTCAAGGGTTTGCTGTCAGAAAACTCAGGTTTGAGTTAAGCTCGCCTTTGTACATCTATTATTATAAATATTATAATGTGTATTATTCTTAATATATTATAATAATACTAGCTGTCCCGGCAAACGTTGTTTTGCCATACAATTCTGTGTAAAAATCAACGATAAAAAATTTCATCAAAATCGGTCCAGCCGTTTAGGAGGAGTTCAATTACAAACACACGTACAGAAGATTTATATATACATACTAGCTGACCCGGCAAACGTTGTTTTGCAATACTAAAAAAAAAAGTTTGAAAAATAGATGTTGGCCGATTCTCAGACCTACTGAATATGTATGCAAAATTTGAGAAGAATCGGTCAGGCCGTTTCGGAGGAGTACGCTAACTAACACTGTGACACGTGTATTTTATATATTACATTATGTTTCAGTGTACAATAAAGTATAAATAAATAAATATAGAATATTATTAGTAGAATATTTTAACTAAGTTAACTGAGAGGTTTGAGGTCAACACAGCGCAGTAATATGTAGAATTACCCTTTATAAACTTGCATAACCTCAATTTACAGACCGGCTGCCTGGCGCGAGCGTACATTACTGCGAATTTATTTACTTGCTTATGCCTGACTTAAATTTTATTTTAATACGTTGGCAAATACGAAGTATGAAATAATATGTAATCCTTACGAAGACCGAGGAACCACAGGTCCGATTTGAAAAAATATTTTTGTGTTGGATAGTACATTTATTTAGGAAGGCTTTAGGTTATTTAGTACATACAATATAATTCGGTTATATTTATCTAATGATCATGTTGTGTAGATCTAAATGGTTGATTCTATTTTTGTGCATCAAGAGACCGGATAGTTCTACATATCGTATGAGTTTCAAGTTAATACCTTCAGCCGTTGCTGAGTAAAAAAGTTTGACGGACGGACAAACAGACAGACGGACAGCGTAGTGAGACTATAACCCCCTTATTACAAAACGCGGCTCAACGTTAAATCCAGATTTAACAAAATTTATTTACGAGGAATTGGATAGTTAGACCCGCTCTGACACTAGTTTGGCGTTGGTTTAAGACTAAGGTCGTTGTTAGATCTAGGATTTGAGAAAAATCTGCTTGAAATGCGCAATTGAAGTGTTTAAAAAGCCAGGCTTAAACTGTGGCTTAAACTTAGTCCACGTTTTGTAATAAGGCGGTAGGGGTTTGCACGAAACGAAACATTAATAAAAAATTCAGTTGAGGTTCAATTTTCTTGTTGTCTTCTGTTGTGTTTGCATCACTCGCAAGAACATTGCGAAGTATTGACAAGAAAGCGACCTTGCCTTGATATCAACATCTCTGTTGACTTACAATAAATATATTTTATTTAATTTCACAACATTACTTCATTTATAATAGAAAAATAAAATTTATATCTGCTTTTATAGATGCCAAAAGAACTCGTTATCTGCGAAATTACTGTCTTTAATGAAACACGACACTGACAAAAGATCACCCCAAATGGATTCCGCACTATCAACGCGCACCATCTCGAACGTATGCGCTATTCTAGCATAGTTATTAGTTAATGTATGAGAACTAGGCGTGTGATTTTGCTACGACCAATAAAAATGCAATATACTATACCCTGCAATCTGCGGTTGGTGGGTTGAATCCTTAACCAAAATCTCGTAATGTTCAATTTTTTAGAGGTGATCTGTGACACTGACGAAACGAGAACACCATTTTACACATATTTGCAAACCAGTTTACCTCACTGTACTTAATAGGCCACAAAATATAATAAAATGTAACCTACATTTTAAAATCTATTTTAAGTCCTATTAGTGCAAAGGTTTTTGATTACAAGGCATTTTGTAGAGTATTCTAGAATATATCGTGCTTAAGTGGATTCGTGCAAGCCAATATACCTACAGTGACCATGTAAATACTTCGAATAGTTTCTAATACATTTAGCGAAGTCAAATCAAACCAAGGCAAACACTATTTAAGTACCAAATCTTCACTTGTAAACAAAGTCATTATTTTTGAATTTATGTTCAATGTTCCTGTGTGAGCTGTCATATATTTTACTCATGCAGCCTTTGGACTAACTATACTCAAAGGGCCGTCTCTTCTCTCCATGTCTTATATAATAATATATTCAGGATGTTGTTGGGGCTGCCACGTTTCTGTAGTGCCTCCGGCATGTTTGCTGATGCTTATACTGATGGTTTCACAGCCATCAGACGCAATCGTGCTGCATCACTGTTGCACAGGATATGTGCCAGCTCCAACACCCTCCTGAGTGTCATTGTCAACAAATTGGACTGTCATATAATACATGACCTTTATAATCTTCATTTACCTAACTAATATATAAATATCTATATAATAAATAATATAATATATCTTTAAACATACGCAACGGATTTTGATGCGGTTTTCTTAGTAAATAAAGTAGTGCCAGAAGATGGCTTTTTTGTTTAATTTGTTAAAGATACGAAGTTGCGGACAACGGCTAGTAATCTATATAAGGCTAAGAAATATTACTCCTACAATTACTGCAGCAAATATATGACTAGGACTCATCAGTTATTAGTCAGTTTAAAACCTGTTTTGTTTACCGCCAAAACACGACCGCTTTACTCGATGATGTTGCATAATATTGTCTGATTTATTAATTTATTAGGTAGGAATTTAAAATGATTTGTAAATGTGAAACAACAAGCCTTTGGGCATAGTTGGTAATAATGAAATGAATGATGATGTCTTCCTTTCGTGGTATGAAATCGATTGCTACTTGGGATAAAGAAAACATAAAGAAGAGGCCGTTCATGGACCATACCAACTGAGCTATCGTGGGACTTAAACTTACAAATTTTTTACAATATTACTCACTTTGTAGACTAATCAAATGCAAAAGGCAGTAGGCAGGCAGTAGTACCAGAAGTAGTAGTAAAGATGATTTATATGTACTTATTCAATAGCGATAAAAGACCGACAAATGAAAAAAATAAAAAATTTGAGAGGTTGTTTCGCCAAGATTTTCTATCGAGAAAACTTTTTTCAATCGCGTTTCTGAGTTCATGCGATCCTAGATCATATATTGAAAAAACATATACTTAAAAATTAGAGCTCTAGCCATTCAATCTAAAGAAACAATGAAAACTTCGTACATAGAAAAATGCACGAAGCTATTTTGGTATCCTCTTAAGTAATGAAATAACTTTAAAAACATAAGTAACTATTATATATAGAAACACAATCAAATTAAGAATTAAAATATATTTAGTAGATTTTGAGTAAACAAAAAAAATATCCCTAATTCTTCATTTTCTATACCTACTAGCTGTGTTAATATGTACATGTCGACGATAATATTGATGTAGGCCCTTAACCTATAACACAGTAACTTAAATATTCAAAATATTAAGTAAAGCAAATATGTATATATTTTAAATCTTTATGGCCTTATTCATAATGACTTAACGGAGGTTTAAAAGTTCGCTAAAATAGGTACGCGAAAATTGTTAAAACTTGTTATTCATAATAGTCTTTTTACGATAAAACGTTTATTAGCTCTCCGATAAAATCTCCGTTTAAACCTCCGATAAGTCATTATGAATAAGACCATCAATGTATAATCGATTTTTAAAAAAATCTATACCTCTTATTTCAGTTTCTCCACATCGTAATACATTTTGTTTCAGACTCATATAACTATGAAGCTTTTTCGTGACTATTATCAAAGTACCATACATAATTAACTATGACGACATAGTGCAGATCAGTCTGTAAAAGCAGACTAATTGTGTCATAAGACATGTCTAGATTCGGTTATGTTCATGGAACTGTCTATATTTTAAAGTTGTAAAAATAAACTAACCGTTAGTTCTCGTATTAATTATTACTTACATGATTCTGATCTTAACATTTAGTTATTAATATGCTGCAACATAATGATATAGTTTATTACGTCTGAATATCCAATTTTTTTTTTAAATGCCTTGCTTATAATTATACATAGTACCAATCGTATTGATTGCAACTGACACTATAGTCTGGTAAAACTTCGAGCTTTTGGCCTCGATGTGATTCATGTGGACTATAATAAATTTACCTATAGAATTAATTAGTCTGTGGCAATGGGCCAGTATTCGATATGCCGCTAAAAATTGGCTTGTGCAATATACAGGGTGTGGCGTAATTAATGGATAAGCCTGTGCCTGTGGATAAGCCTCCTACTGCGCTATACGAATATGTATATTTTTAATTAATCCTATGTATGGTCTTGAAAAAAATGGCATAAGTCATGTTTTTCATAAAATGACTACTTTCACTAACCAATTATGCTACTGTTGCCACAATTTTCAAAAATTTTGCATTCTGTTTTTTTTATAAAACAGCTTAAGAGGTGAGCTATTGAAAGCAATAAAGAATTCCCTATTCGTAATACAAATTTTGGGAAAAAATACATGAGATATCAAAAAAGTGTTATTGATTATTCAATTTGTTGACTTTGTACATCGTCTAGCTTAAAAAATCTTTATGGGAGTTGATTTGCCCAATATCTTAAAAACATGCTTGTTTTATGCAGTTTCCGAAATGGTATAATACTTATTACATTTCACGAGGTTTTAAAAAAAAACGACAGTTGTAAAAAAATACCCTAATTTTCTTTAACAGAATTATTAATTTATCTTAAACATGTCTTTGCAAACAGTTTGAATGGACCCTTTTTTGTGTGCTCCGGAGCAGGTTGTCATTCACAATGGACCCTTTTTTGGGTGCTCGGGAGCAGGTAGTCATCCACCATGAATAGGGTAAGCAGATAACGACTCTAAGTCAACTACTTGTGGTTGTTTATCGCACGGCAAATCCAGACGGTTAGTCTTATCATAAGACAGAGACAAAGCATTTTGATGTCAGGTAAATAACAGTTGTGCGACAGAGATAGATTTTTATTATTCTCACAAACAACAAAACAGCTTTTGAACTTGTTTAACAAAGTTAGTGCTCTTTTGACTATCGTCTCTTGCGCACATATCGTTTGCTCTATCGTGTTTGTTATTGTGACGTGAATTTGGCTTATGTACTACGGACTCTGTTTTTGCTATACGAATTGGACAATTGTGATATTATCGACGACTTCTACATATCCCTGGACTACTGATCATGCCGCGTCATACGTACACTCCTCAAGAGTATGCAAATATGCATCTTATTTACGGCCTGTGTAACTGCAATGCAAATGAAGCTGCACGCGAATATCGTCGAAGATACCCCGATTTGCGACACCCAGACTACCGGGTGTTTACACGTGTGCACATCGCTTTTAGCGAAGGGCGAATGCCTGGTACCGGTGTTGGTGGTGCTTCGGAAGGCAGACCTCGACGACATCGTGATGACGAAGTTCTAGAAGCTGTGCGTGCTAATCCAGAGTTATCAATTCGTGAGTTAAGTAGAGGAACCGGTGTAGATACGCGTACTGTGGGCAGAATTCTGCACAGGCATGAGCTTCACCCGTATCACTATCAAAGGGTGCAAACACTAATGACACGAGACTATGAGCCTAGAGTCCAATTTTGTCGCGTCATGTTGCGAAAAATACGCGAAGATTCGGCGTTTTTTGACAAAATACTGTGGAGCGATGAGTCATCATGTAAAAGAAATGGCTACGTCAACATGCACAATCTTCATAGTTGGCAGGCAACCAATCCGAGAAACATAAGGCAAGACCGAGCTCAAGTCCAGTTTAAAGTGAACCTTTGGACAGGAATTTTAAATGGACAAATAGTTGGGCCCGTCGAACTATCCGAGACACTAACAGGTCCCAATTATTTAAATTTTCTGCAAAATACGTTGCCGGAACTATTACAAAGTTTAAATGTGCCAGAAAACTACTGGTTACAAAATGATGGTTGTCCCGCTCACTACGCACGAATTGTACGGAACTACCTCAATGATGAGTACAATGAGAGGTGGATAGGTCGTTTGGGTCCCATTTTGTGGCCACCAAGGTCCCCTGATTTGAACCCTCTAGACTTTTTTTACTGGGGGTGTTTAAAAGAAAAAGTGTATAAAAAAGAAATAGCATCCTTGGAACAACTAAAGGCCCTGATTTTTGAAGCCGCTGATGAAATCAAGAGGTCCGGCTTCATCCGACGCCTAAAGCGGTCATTTATCCGTCGATGCAGGGCCTGCATAGCCGCAGGTGGCCGCCATTTCGAACATTTTTTGTAAAATAAAATTTATGTAGTGTTTGCATCTTTAGAATAAAAAAAAAAAAAATAAGTTGTTATTTTTTTTCAACGACTAACATTCCCACTGGTAAACTCAGACAGATAAGTTAAAATACCACTGACAGTTTGTTTAAGTTAACAGTATTAATTTGATTAATTAAATCACAATAAGAACATTTTTTTACGAGTGTCATTTGGTTCTTTAATATCACATCAAACTTAATAAGTATTATAATAAGTATTATACCATTTCGGAAACTGCATAAAACAAGCATGTTTTTAAGATATTGGGCAAATCAACTCCCATAAAGATTTTTTAAGCTAGACGATGTACAAAGTCAACAAATTGAATAATCAATAACCCTTTTTTGATATTTCATGCATAATTTTCAAAAAATTTGTATTACGAATAGGGAATTCTTTATTGCTTGCAATAATTCAACTCTTAAGCTGTATTATAAAAAAAACAGAAAGCAAAACTTTTGAAAATTGTGGCAACAGTAGCAGAATTGGTTAGTGAAAGTAGTCATTTTATGAAAAACATGACTTATGCCATTTTTTTCAAGACCATACATAGGATTAATTAAAAATATACATATTCGTATAGCGCAGTAGGAGGCTTATCCACAGGCACAGGCTTATCCATTAATTACGCCACACCCTGTATATAATTATGTATTTTCAATGTCAGATCTATCCCCAAGTTTTTCTTGCCGTTGGTGACAAAAATTATGAGTTTTAAAGTTATTCCACAAGGTAGTGTGATCTCGCCTACTCTAATCCTTATCTGCATTAACGACCTGTGAACAATAAATTTAATCAGTGATAGTATTTACTCATTCGCAGATGACACTGCCCTTCTGTTTTATTCAGACTCCTGTAATACTGTCTACAAGCAGGCACAACAGGGTCTTAAGAGGGTACTGTACTCCTCATTTAGGTATTTGCCTTAGGTTTTGCTATCCCTATTTCGCCGCGCTGAAAGGGACAAATATAGATGAAGCGGATTTTACCTACAAATTCTTTGAAAAAAGACGTTTCGTACGTTTTTTTTTCGCGAAAGTTACACCGATTTTAATAGTTTTTGCGTTATACTATAGATAAAGAGTATATCTATGCTCCTATCACTTTCGTGATACTATCACCTAGATAAATGACAAATGGTAAAAATGCCTAGGCAATTAAATTTTTCACAGATACAGTCTGTCCAGTATGTTGGCGCGTGGCAAAAAAGAGAACTAATTTTGACAGTTCACAATTGCTTGTGTTTGGTACAAGGTAAGAGTTGCTAGTTAAAAGTTTTATACATTACCCCAAACTTGGGGTAAAATGTACATGATTCTTCTGATTCAGATGAATCTGAAGAAATTTTTACAGGCATATCTCCGCTAATAGATCACAATTATTTCAGACGGGCCTCGTGGTGTAGTGGTTCTGGTAACGGACTGCCGATCAAGAGGTCGCGGGTTCGATTCCCGCTCGGGACAACCATTTGTGTGATTTTTCTAATTGTCATACAAATGTTTGTACTGCGTCTGGGTGTCCCTATGTATTATAAGTATGTATTTACAAAAAAAAAAGTAGTATATGTATTCTATCCGTATTCTGGTACCCATAACACAAGCATATAAGCTTAGCTTGGGACCAGAGGACGTTGTGTGAAATGTCCATGAATATTTATTATTATTATTAAAAAAATTATCATAAACAATAAATTTTTGTTTTATTCAAATGCTCACCCAGAAAAACCCCATTAATCTATAATATTTTATAGAGGAAATTATTTACGGGCACGAAGTCGCGGGCAACAGCTAGTGTAATATATGTTAATATTATATACATATAATATTATACACATATAATATTATACATATATATGTCAATAAATATTTTGTTAGGCAGATATAGGGAATGTAAAATAAAGGTGGCAACACCCATAGCGTAGGAGGCGCCCCTGCTCAAACGCCAACTTATACTGGACAGACTGTAATATATTTCTTTTACTGCGTTCAAAAATAAATTATAAGGTGACTCGCATACAAAAACAGTTTTTCCGTAAAATCGGCCCGAACAATATTTGTCCCTTTCGGCGCGACGCTTGAGAATAGGGATAGCAATACCTAACGCAAACACCTAAATTGGGGCTATAGTCCTGTCTTAAATATTATGCATAGTTTTGTTAAAATAAAAACATCAAAAAAGGAAGCCATTATTATGGCATTGTTCACATAACAATGTTTGTCACATTTATTGTGAGAAAAAGGACAACCATTATATTCATCTTGCATATTAAAACAATAGGTGAGAACTTTACAACTCAATAGTTCATTCATAGTAAATTATATTATACTAGTGCGCGTAAAATTTAGAAACTTTTCCCGTTTTGGCAACATTTTTCACTACTGCTTCGCTTCTATTGTGCGCAGCGTTATGTTTTATAACCTATAGCCTTCCTCGATAAATGTACTATCCAACACTGAAATAATTTTTCAAATCGGACCAGTAGTTACTGAGATTAGCGCGTTCAAACAAACAAACAAACAAACAAACAAACTCTACAGCTCTAAAATATGTATTAAGTGTAGATATAGATTAACTAATATTTATTATATTAATGTTCATCAATTAGCAGTTGAATGTAGTTATAATTATTTTATGATTTTACCGGCCTCCAGTTTTTTTTTTAAATCTCCATAATTTGGTGTCCTATCCTGTTACGCGACGTTGGCGAAATTGTATAATACAAAAGCCATAAACTAAAAGAAGAAGAAGGTATATTAATTTTGTTTATACATATTTCGTATTTCGGTTCCGCGCCAAAGGGTAAAACGGAACCCTAATACTGAGACTTCAACACTGTCCGTTTGTAAGTCCATTTGTCACCAGGCTGTATCTCTGGAACGGTGATAGCTAGAGCTGAACATTTCAGATGTACATCAGTTGACGCTAAAACTACAAAATAATGATTATCATCATTTTCCTGCCGATGACACCATTTTTTAAGTGCATAACTAAACTTGACTAAAAAATTAAAATTGATAATGTCAGTAACACAATTCAGCGATTTTTAGGTACTTACTGAACTTTCATAATATAGAATCTGTGTATTATAGACTAACGATTTTCTAATATATAAAATTCTCCTGTCACGGTGTTTTTAATTATACTCCTCCAAAACGGCTCGACCGATTATCGTGAAGTTTTGTGTACATATCCGTTAGGTCTGAGAATCGGACAACATCTATTTTTATCCCCCTAAATGTTAAGGGTGGTCAGCGTCTGGATGTTATAGGTAGGTTATTCTTACTTATTTTACTATTAGTACTTGTCTACATAAAGACAAATACAAAAGTAAGTAATATGTGCAAGAGAGACAGACGACCACCGAAGTAAAATGTTATGCACTTGCTATGTAATTGGATTTGATTTATAAACCAATTTTAAATATTTTAAACTAATTGATTTGTGAAATGTATAATAAAAATATGTTTTATTATTATTATTAATGAATAATTTAAATTATATTTTGCAAGCAGTGACATTCTGTTAAATGAGTTTTGATGGAGTTAGGTAATCAAATTGCATCCAGTCAAATTTTGATATTAAAGAGATTGTTACCTACGCTTATGTATGGAAGCGAATGTTGGGTGTGGCAGAAGAAGCACGGAAATAGAATAAATGCTGTAGAGATGAGCTCTTTGAGAAGTATATGTGGTGTGACTTTGAAAGAGAGATTAAGAAATAATTAATTAATTAAGAAATAATGCTGTATACACCTTTAAAGTTGTTGCACATAGACTAAGGAATCAATTGTTATTTTATTTTTATGTATTTTGTGTAAATAACACTGGTGTATCTGTTTTAATAAATAAATAAATAATAAATAAATGAAGTTATAAGAGAACGTTGCGGTCTGAAAGAGGATGTAGTGACTAAGGTGGAGAAAAGTATGCTTAGGTGGTTTGCTCATGTGGAGAGGATGGATGAGAGAAGATTAACGAAAGGCATATAAAAGGCGGAGGTAAGTGGAATTGCTGGGAGAGGACGCCCGAGAAAAATATACTCCGATGTCATCGCCGGGATACTCCAAAAAGGGCAAGTGCGTAGCACTTACAACTGTCGGGCATGTATGACCAGATGTATGACTGTGGATGAAGCCAAGGAAGTATGTTTGGATCGTAGCAGATGGCGCTCTATAGTCTCTGCCATGGGAAAAAGGCGTGATGTTATGTTGAAAGAGTGCATACATTTTCAAATAGGTAACTGATTTTAAAAAAACTGTCAAGTGCAAGTTGGCCACACATTCGAAGGATTTCGTACTGCTATTGTCCTAATATACCCAGATCCTCAAATAATAAGGGCTATTTTTATAGCTAGACTTACAATTATACTTTCTGGGCTTAATAAAGTTATTTATTACTTCTATCAAATTGTCTTTTCCACCTTGTCAGATAATGGGTATGCGTTGAGACACATAAATGGGACCGACCACTTTGTAGGCACTTTTGGCCTAGACATGGACAACTTAATAACGTAATAAAAATAATAGTTTTTAGTACCCTACACCATTTAGAATACATAATTAAATGAAGTTTAGTGTCAATAATAAATAAGTTTAGCATCAAAAATATATTAAAATAAAACAGATTGTTCATAACAATAGTTTATTTTTACGTCAACTTGATACTACCGAATCAATATTTGTTAAATAAGCGCGATCTTATATAGCCAAAAGCCTTCCTCGATAAATGCCCTATCTAAAGCAGAAAGAATTTTTCAAATCGGCCCAGTGTTTCCTGAGATTAGCGCGTTCAAACAAGCAAACAAACTCTTTAGCTTTATAATAACTAGGTAGTATAGATTTACATTACTGACAAATCGGCTGTCCACGTCGAAGCCAGGATTGATCATAGTCCTATATCTTGGCTAAATCGTACTTCATAGACTAATAATCATATGACGTATAGTCTGTATCAGAGACACATCGATACAATACTTATTTCTAACACATTTAGATATTTTATTTAGGGCGATATAGTCGCAAGACGACAAAGCCCATTAATTAAAAAAAAAAAGATATTTTATTTTGTTTATGTATATGAAAGCCAGGTGCTCAAGTCCACTATTTTGGAACAATTGTCATACCGGCACAATACCGGCACGATACCGTTGCAATTGAAGTCAAATATCCGTAGTCTGCTATATGCCGTCATAACGGTCTTTCAATGGTAATAGAATTGTCGATCTCTTTTATCTATGCATTGAATTTTCGGTCTCTTTTATCTATGGATTGTGTTAGAATGGTATGTATGTGTTGCCGTTTTTAAAAAATGCGTTAGTTGAAGTGATTTTCGAAAAACTACTAATAAATTTAAACATTTAATCATGCTAGACTTCGTTTAAATATATTTGTACATACTATTTATTAGTATAAAAAGCAATGTGAAGTTTAGGAGATTAGTAAATTGCAATAAATTACAAAGAACAATTTCTAATATTTCTATCTATCTATTTTTTATTTATGGCAATCTGTCGACACAGGACAATTTAAAAATATTACTGTCAAATTCAAAATAGCAGACTACCGAAACATTTCAGTCATTGAATTGCAATTGTGAAGCAGTTGTGTACGAGACTAGCAATTTATGTCACTTTGACAATTGTAAGACAATGATGAAGTCGTTATGACGACACATTAATAGTAGACTACCAAAAACTTTACTATTGCACCATAATGGTGCAATAATGGTACAGTTGTGAGACCGTTGAAATACCCGACTCAGGGCCCAGGTGCTCAAGTCCACTATTTTGGAACAATTGTCATACCGGCACAATACCGGCACGATACCGTTGCAATTGAAGTCAAATATCCGTAGTCTGCTATATGCCGTCATAACGGTCTTTCAATGGTAATAGAATTGTCGATCTCTTTTATCTATGCATTGAATTTTCGGTCTCTTTTATCTATGGATTGTGTTAGAATGGTATGTATGTGCTGCCGTTTTTAAAAAATGCGTTTGTTGAAGTGATTTTCGAAAAACTACTAATAAATTTAAACATTTAATCATGCTAGACTTCGTTTAAATATATTTGTACATACTATTTATTAGTATAAAAAGCAATGTGAAGTTTAGGAGATTAGTAAATTGCAATAAATTACAAAGAACAATTTCTAATATTTCTATCTATCTATTTTTTATTTATGGCAATCTGTCGACACAGGACAATTTAAAAATATTACTGTCAAATTCAAAATAGCAGACTACCGAAACATTTCTGTCATTGAATTGCAATTGTGAAGCAGTTGTGTACGAGACTAGCAATTTATGTCACTTTGACAATTGTAAGACAATGATGAAGTCGTTATGACGACACATTAATAGTAGACTACCAAAAACTTTACTATTGCACCATAATGGTACAATAATGGTACAGTTGTGACACCGTTGAAATACCCGACTCAGGGCCCAGGCGTGTTGGTATGGGGTTTATTTTCTAGGTTTCCTTACAAAGGATGTTATCCCTTAGCTGGATTTTACAGCACCCTAGGAAGGAAATGGGTTACGGACACTTGTATTCTTAATCTGTCACTACACTGACAAGAGACAAAATTATTTAAACTCAAGTAATACATATTTTTAAACGTACAATTCCATACATTATGCGTACTTATGTTTAGACTGCACTGAGCCAATGACCTTATTACTGTCCAAATAATTATCTTAACGGCTAATCTAACCTTAAATACCTAGTAGTTTTCCTTTAAAATGGTGACGATAAAATGTCTCAACTTGCATATAAGCTTTATATCTCCACTTAGGTTTTTTTTTAATCTTTTGCTCTAAATCTCTATTGTACAATGTAAGAAGGCAATTACGGATAAGTGCCAAGATGATGTAATAAGTGGCCAGTACCTATTCAACACAAGTGCGAGTTTTTGTTTTTTTACAGCATCTGCCGATTGTGGCTTCGCCAGCTACGAATCGAACTTGCAATCTGAACGTTTGAACCTTTTCCTTTACATTAAATGAGTAAAAATATGAAAAATATAAAAATTAATTAGTAACTTACTTGTAGTTCAAAATTTACTTCATAGATTCTATCCATCCATCCATCAGTGCTTTCCGTCCACTACTGGACATAGGCCTCCTCCATAGAAAGCCACGACGCGCGGTCCTGCGCTAACTGCATCCAGCGGCCACCGGCGCATTTGACGATATCGTCAATCCACCTTGTTAGGTCCCCACGTTGTGTCGTCCGGTACGTGGTTACTCGAGGGCCTTCCGTCCCCAACGGAGGTCAGGTCGCCGAGCGATGGGGCCGGCCCATTGTTTCTTCAACGTGCTAACTCTTCGGGTTATGTCGTACACATCCGGTTCTTCTACTGATCTCCGACCTTTATAGATTACTAGCCGACCCGGCAAACGTTGTTTTGCCATACAAATTATGATAGGGGTAGACAAACAATTTGCAAAAAAATAATATTGCGACTATAAATTGAAATGTAAGCTATCCTATCTTTCAAGTTGGGTCGAAATGCACATGGTGTGCCAATTTAATTTAAAATCGGTTAAGTAGTTTAGGAATCCATCGCGGATAAACATCGTGACAGGAGATTTATTTAAATAAAGATATTGGGCCAAAAATCATGTAAACTAGTGGGGCTTTGACCTAGAAATTAAATGGAGCTTTAAACCAATTAAAATCTATTTTAATATAATATAATATAATAATATATTTTATTTTAGTTTGTCCTACTTTATTTAATTCGCAATTGCAAAATAAATCTACATTATTAGCATAAAGTATACTAACTACTCGTTTTTACGGGAACGTAAGGTTGTCTGAACCAACATATTCATCGAGGTACTAGAAATTTGAAGTTAGGTACTAAAAGGTACAAAATTTTAGTATATATACCAAACACTGGGTTTATATGTTGGTCTAGACAACCTGACATTCATGTCTAGTAAATGCTTTATCTAATTCTATGTTACAATCGTGTATGATGTTAAAATAATATATGTATTTATAGATTTTGCTATAAACTTATATAATAATAAAAAACATAATTCACAGAAACATCTTCTGTAATGATAATCAGTTAATTATACATAAATATAACCTTCATATAACAATAAGACATGCAATAATAGAGTACCATAATAATTACGATGTAATACTATTTCTTGATCACGATAAATGTAGTGTAGTGGATAGTGGTCTTATTCATAATAATTTATCGGAGGTTTAAACGGATATCTTATCGGAGAGATAATAAACGTTTTAGCGTAAAAAGACTAATATGTAAGAAAAAATAGGACCAGAGGACGCTGTGTGAAATGTCCGTGAATATTTTATTTATTATGTTTATTATGTATGAATAACAAGTTTTAAAAATTTTCGCGAACCAATTTTAGCGAACTTTTAAAGCTCCGATAAGTCGTTATGAATAAGACCATTAGTATTTTTCTTAGGTTCCAATTCGGTCCAAAAGATAAAATAGGACCCTGCCCGTTCAACCGTCTATCACTAGAATGTATCTCAAGAACGGTAATTGGTGAAAAAAAATCCTGTGATTATAGCGTGGTGTATTGGTGACAGACGGACGGACAGCGAAATCTCAGTAACAGGGTTTTACCGTTTTTTACCCGTTTTACCATATTATACGAAACCCTAAAAACTAATCAAAAATTAATAGCGTGCCCATCAAATAAAAGTTTCAGTGACCCACTTAGACAACAGCAATGTCTTTGCCAAAAACATTGCATCATACCTGCTTAGAAATTTGCGAAATAAATTAATTAGGCTTCTAAGGTCGATGCTAAAAACGTTTATACATGTAACAAATAGAAACTGGGCTTAAATTTAAATATTTAATAGATACGACCTCGTTGTTTTAATGCTTGATAAAATTCATCTTTCTGAATGCTAGCTCCGCCTCTTAGCGTGACCCATGGTTGTAATTAGAGAAAAAAGAAAACAGCCAAGTACGAGTTGGAGTCGCGCACGAAGTGTTTCGTATCGTTATAATCATACATAACATATTCGTCATCTTATTACAAAAATTGTTTGTTGTGCGGGAGCCTGGTTATATATTTATACCTATTACCTATTTTGTAACGCACCAAAACTGAAATAAATTTAATATTTAATTCACGGCCATTTCACACGTCATTTAACTCCATGGGCATAGCCAGGTTAAGTTTAGGGCAGAGGTTTCCATTCTATATATTCTTCCATTTGGTATAAATTTTGGCAGTTCGCCTACGTCCATAGTTTGAACACGCTTTTAAAAGCTCCGTTCGTAATTTTAACCTACTTACAATTGTCATATTGGCCTGACATTTTGCATACATATTAATTATTGATTGATGAAAATGTGATTATTTCAAAAAATATTTAGATTTTTTTTTTAATATTTTGAAAAAGAGCAAATTATTTTTAATTACAGGGGGTATGTCGGATAGCATAGAGGGAAGTGCGGCGCTTGCTTGGCGCCTTCTAGCCACTCTAGAAGGAGGAACACTTCTGCTGGCTACCTCTGCGCTGCTCGCATATACCGTCAGGAGTAAAATATTCAGAAAACCTAGCTATAAGAGGAATGTTAGGAGCGTATTGGTAAGTATTTCTTATCTCTTAGTTATCTATTAGTCACGACTCACGGGACTTCTCCACTTCCTGAGGATCTACTGTGCAGCGCTAATCAAGCTTGAGATTAATTTCGAGAGTTCCGTCTCTCTCAGAGGATGTTATCTGCTTATATTAAGCCTATTGATAGATATTATATTTACAAGTGCATCTCTTTCTCTCTCTCCCTCTCTCCAGCCCATTTAAGTACCAGCCTCCTGCACTTTGTGGTGGGATTTTGGTCTACTACTACACGTAGGCGTGTTGGCACAGGGTACCTATATTTTCGAATTTTCCGTCTCTCACAAAGGATGCAGCCATCTATGCACATTATTCCTCGTTCCTACGGAAGAAAATGGGGTTGTGACACGTGCATTTGTTTTAATTATGCGTGCATTAATTACAAAGTCTTGAATCCATATCATGTTCACAGATCATAGTACATATCGTCGATTAAAAAGAAAAGTGACTTTTCTCAAAAATATTGAAAATTGACATTAACGTTTATTTAAAATAATTAATTTAATTTTTTGATTAAAATTTAATGAAAAGTTTATTTTTTGAGAAAATACCTATTCAATAATCATTATTTCATATGTGGAAAAGTGACACTTCCAGCTAGAATTGGATTTTTTTCTATATTTCTTTCTTTCTTTTTCTTTTATGTATATTATACATAAATGCCTCAATCAAAGTTTTTACATAACGATGACTGGTAAAATCATTAGGTACCTACATTTATTTCCTGCTTACCTATGTATTTATATACAAAGTTATCAAGAAGATTCGCTTATTGTCGACATGTTTTTGCGCTGCATCATATAGGAATTACATATCATTGAATAGTGCTATTCATGTAATGATGTAATGGGTATTTACGTGTGTCAGTATTTATGAACTTGGAACAATTTTGATTGACTTAGTGCCGTGTGAAGATCAAAGCAAAAGATACAAGAGTTTTACGTAAAAGAAAGGAATGGAAGAGGACGTCCGAAAAAAATATACTCCGATGTCATCGCCGGTATACTTTAAAAGGGTGTCAAATTTTAGTATTAACTATTAAGGTCCCATTTTATCTTTTGGGGTCTTTCAAGCGAGGCGTGAAGAGGCATTTTGTGGGCCGGCAAGGTGGGGGCGGCTAGTGCTCTGACAACGTACTAGCCGTCCTCATGTCTGGATTACACTTTCGCTTAACATCGGTGGAGTGTATCCTACCCAAGCTATATGTACAAAAAAGGGTCAAGTGCGTAGTAGTATCGTCGGGCATGTATGACCTGAGTGTGGATGAAGCCAAAGAAGTACGCTCTATATTCTTTACCTACTCCCATGGGACAAAGGCGTGATGTTATGATGATGATGATGAGAAAGGAATAAATCCCAAGCCCAAGAAAAAGAAAAAAAAAGAAAATGTTTGTGAGTGAAGACAGCGACACATAAACATTTATAGTTTGTGTTGCTGTAATGTATTGATATATAATGTACTGTATTTTATACCATGAATAAATAAATAAAAAAATAAAAAATCCAAATGTTACAGTAGTTATAGACTATGGAGTTTTAGTTAATCAAATACTTTGACGATCGTATCGTAACTATGAGTTTATTCTGGACCGAATAAGAGGAATTTCCATAACTATTAAGATCTAGTTACTAAATTATTGTTGTATTGTTGCTCATCTTCATAGATACTGGCTTTTTTCTCTCTCCACTCCAATCCAGCCCATATCACAACATAAAAACAATGAATATTTTTGCTTTTAGCCTGATTACCTGAAATAATAATTGACTAATCATTTCAGATGACAAACACCACTAACTCCCTGGGCAGAGAATTGAAGAGAAAACTTGAAGCGCACGGGTGTGTCGTGGAAACGGTGCATACAGTCACGAGTGACGCGGGCAGTAGAGCGATCAGCGAAACAAGAAGCGCTGGTCAAAATGTAGACGCAATTGTGGTGGTCGGTGCAGCATCTAAGACAAACAGCTTAGATGACATGGCTAGCCTCGTATCAGAAGATGTTTATGATAATTTAAAGGTAAATAACTTATTTCTTCTTTTTTCATTAGGTACTATAAATGGAAGGATTTGGTTTTATTTTATGATTGGTTCTCCATAAAAATTATAATGGAATAAATAAATAAAAATAAATATTTATGGACATTTCACACAATGTCATCTGGTCCCAAGCTAAGCTTATATGCTTGAGTTACGGTGGTGTCGGACATACTACATAAACTAGGTACTTCTCTTTTACACATACATTCTTATGGAAACCATGTTAGCTGCATTTAGCTTAAATAAGTAAGATTTAATACCTAAACATTCAAGGTTTTCATAGAATAGTTATTTTTTCACAGAAGATAGTAAGTAACCAGAATTTGTCTAAAATAATTTTAGTTTGTGAACCGACGAAGTCGCAGAATTGTTTGTACAATTAATAGAACAGAAAGTATCTGTGCTTATGTGAAATCTAAAAGTATTAATAAAAACGTTAAAATTTATATACTATGACCTCCAGAAGGCGCAGCAGGTGGATAACGCCTTGGTAACCAAGCGTCATTTAAAAGTATCCAAAATTACATAAGTAAATATGTTAGTAAATATATTAACGCCGGTTGGTGTGCGCTGTCGATCGATATACAAGATAATCCATCAAAACATGTTCCTTTAATGCCCATGAGAGTTCAAATAATAAATTACATGACAGTGAAGTTCATTTTGTACAACTAACCAATACTATCGAAAGTCAAGGTGGGCGATCGACCTTGCTACTAAAAAATTAATACGCTACGAACTTATTTCTTCTTTTTTCATTAGGTACTATAAATGGAAGGATTTGGTTTTATTTTATGATTGGTTCTCCATAAAAATTATAATGGAATAAATAAATAAAAATAAATATTTATGGACATTTCACACAATGTCATCTGGTCCCAAGCTAAGCTTATATGCTTGAGTTACGGTGGTGTCGGACATACTACATAAACTAGGTACTTCTCTTTTACACATACATTCTTATGGAAACCATGTTAGCTGCATTTAGCTTAAATAAGTAAGATTTAATACCTAAACATTCAAGGTTTTCATAGAATAGTTATTTTTTCACAGAAGATAGTAAGTAACCAGAATTTGTCTAAAATAATTTTAGTTTGTGAACCGACGAAGTCGCAGAATTGTTTGTACAATTAATAGAACAGAAAGTATCTGTGCTTATGTGAAATCTAAAAGTATTAATAAAAACGTTAAAATTTATATACTATGACCTCCAGAAGGCGCAGCAGGTGGATAACGCCTTGGTAACCAAGCGTCATTTAAAAGTATCCAAAATTACATAAGTAAATATGTTAGTAAATATATTAACGCCGGTTGGTGTGCGCTGTCGATCGATATACAAGATAATCCATCAAAACATGTTCCTTTAATGCCCATGAGAGTTCAAATAATAAATTACATGACAGTGAAGTTCATTTTGTACAACTAACCAATACTATCGAAAGTCAAGGTGGGCGATCGACCTTGCTACTAAAAAATTAATACGCTACGAAGATGCGGTAAATAATTGTTTTTAAGAGGATACCAAAATAGCTTCGTGCATTTTTCTATGTACGAAGTTTTCATTGTTTCTTTAGATTGAATGGCTAGAGCTCTAATTTTTAAGTATATGTTTTTTCAATATATGATCTAGGATCGCATAAACTCAGAAACGCGATTGAAAAAAGTTTTCTCGATAGAAAATCTTGGCGAAACAACCTCTCAAATTTTTTATTTTTTTCATTTGTCGGTCTATTATCGCGTATTAACTAATGAAATAACTTTAAAAACATAGGTAACTATTATGTATAGAAACACGTAAATCAGAATTAAAATATATTTAGTAGATTTTGAGTAAATAGAAAAAGTATCCCTAATTCTTCATTTTCTGTGCCTACTGGCTGTGTTAATATGTACGTGTCGGCGATGATATACGATAATATTGATGTAGGCCCTTAAGAAGCTTTATAACTCAAAAAACAATAATAGTTTCGTTATAAATCACTTTAGAAATAACAATTTAAGTAATTTTACAATATGATCTAAATAAATTAGATAAGATTGCGTTTAAATATCCGATCCTCCGTGTGGTGACGGATTAAGAATACAAGTGTCATCACCTCGTCTCCTCCCTCCCACGAGTGCTGGATAAGTCAGCTAAGGGATATTGGATACAGATAACATTCTCTGTGAGAGACGGAAAAATCGAAAATAAACCCTGTGCCTGCCTGGTCAGCGCGGCACAGTAGACCATAATCCCTCCAAAGTGGAGGAGGCCCGTGCCCAACAGTGGGACGTAAATGGGCTGGAGAGGAGGAGGAGGAGGAGGAAGCGTTTTAATAGCTGCTTTATTAAACTCATTCACAATTTTACACGATTACGATATGCGAGCAAATCTACAAGTTATTTTTAACAACTTTCTTTTCGCGTTCTGCTTCTCCCCAGCCAAGGTGGCCCCTTCGATTAGGGCCCCATATAAGGTCCCCTCGTCTTATGTGTGTACGTGGGCAATTTCTACCACATTATGCGCGGCGAGTCCCAAAAGTAATATCCCGTCTTTTTCTACAGCCCATTTACGTCCCATTGTTGGGCACGGGCCTCCTTCAGTTTGGGAGGGATTATCCTATCCTATATATCCCGTCTACGTCTATATAAATCCGTGAAAACAGTTTTTTTTTATTATTTTATCTTATTCCAGCTCCTAGAGTCAATATCATCGCAGGTCCAACCAGGAGGTTATATTGCGTGGGCTTGTGCCCGCGACACACGTGATGGACATGTAGGTACATACAAAGGAGCTGAAGCAGCATTCGATACTGTCCTGCAAGCTAGTCTGACACACTTGGCTAAAATGTTAGTTGTTTATTAAATACTAGTATACCGCCCCGGCTTTGCACAGATAACATTTTTCATCCAGTGTAGGTAGATTATTAACTGGCTGGCACCGCAGATGGCGATGCATCCTAAGGGCCTGTGTCCAGCTTGGATGGGATAAAGCCGATATATAAATAAATAAATATTCATGGACATTTCACACAACGTCCTCTGGTCCCAAGCTAAGCTTATATGCTTGTGTTATGGGTACTAGAATATGGATACAATACACTTACTACTTTTCTTTTGTAAATACATTAGTGTTGCCCAAATTTAGTCTTGGTCTTGCAGTCTTGGTCTTGTTCTTGCATTTTTGCAAGACCAAGACCAAGAACAAGACCGCGTATTTTTAGCAAGACCAAGACCAAGACTGACCGTGCAAGACTTGAGCAAGAACAAGACTAATCCGGCAAGACTCTTGCGTCTTGCAGCTAGGACTTAGCGCTATTTCACGGAGTAGTTAGGTATAACAGTTCGGTGTATAGGTACACTTAGGAATTCTATGAGACGCAAAAAACTGTATCAAAACTGTATAAAAATAATAGAAATAGGTTAAGTGATGAGTCAGCCAGATGGTTACTTTGTATTAATTCTTGGTCAAAAGAATTGATATAAAGTAACAGAACCTAATGACAAAGCTGTTGTGTACTGTTATGTTATTTGATTTGTGTTGTATTTTATTTTTTATTAAAATAAAATATAAATCGTAAAACTCTTTTATTAAATTTCATATAAGTTGAGGGTTCAATCTCTTTCTAGACAGCTATTGTCCTTTAAAATACAGTCAAGTTATTGTAATTAATTTGTTTTTTACATGTTTTAGCACATGTAAGCTTATAAAGCGTAAATGTTTATTAAGAAACAGTTACTCCCATGGAAAACGGCATATATCGTAGCTCAGTTGATCGATTGAAATCTTCAGACATTTATTAATCTGATTGTTCTTTACTATGGCTATGTTAATTCAAGCTCACAATGTTCCAATTCTAATACGTTTTTCTAAGATCTAAAGTAAACTTTAATAAATAGCAATAGTCTAATAGGTAATTGCAAGACTTGCAAGACTCTTGCTGCAAGACCAAGACCAAGACCAAGACTGGGAGCGCAAGACCAAGACCAAGACCAGGTGTATTGGCGCAAGACCAAGACCAAGACTGGCTAAGTCTCGTCTTGTTCTTGCATTTGGGCAACACTAAAATACATACTTATAATCTAAGGAAACACCCAGACGCAGTACAAACATTTGTAAGATAATTACAAATATCACACAAATGATTTTCCGGAGCGGGAATCGAACCCGAGACCTCGTGATGGGCAGTCCGTTGCGTAAGCCATTCCACCACGAGGCCCGTCAATAAGGATAGATTTAGCTACTTTATGTTCAGACGGTGATATTTTTCTACTCAGAGCCATAGGAGTAGCTAGGATTTAGTATTGGGGAGGTGTTCAAATTTTTTGTCTCATTGATGAATGAATTTGTCTCATTAATGGATGAATTAGCATAGAAGAAAAAGGCATGTTGCGCCGACCCGAAACAAAGGAATAAGGGCAGGGCAATGATGAGTATTTTCCTGGTTGAGACAAAAAACATGATAAAATATGTAGGAAATAGTACTTAATATTTTATTTTTTGGCACAATTTTTAGCATTGTGGGGTTAATTTCTGAGAAAAGATTTTTGAAAATAGAACTTGAGAGAGGAAATAGAGTAGGAATATGCTAGTTAGATATTTTAAAATTAAACTTTTTTAAACGTATGATTACAGGCGTAACTGCAATCCTGTCTGGGTCGGTAGATGCGAGGAAGTTGAGCAGGCGGCAAAACGCATAGTTACCGCCCTTCTCTTGAACAAAACTGAACAACTGCCCGGGTATTCTGTCAGGTATTACACTATCTAAATTTAGTTAAGTGAGAGACGACATGAAAGAAAAAGGAGTTTGAAAAGGGATGAGATAAAGACTGATAGGTGAGGTTGGAAAAACGTGCTGCGACGACCCCAAGTAGCTTGGGATGAGGCCAGGAAGAAGAAGAAGAGTTAAAATAGGTATTCAATGGATAAAACACGACTCTATTACTGAGACACCGCTGATGTCCGTCTGTCAACTGGCCATATCAAGAACGGTGATAACTAGACAGTATAAATTTTCAAACTAAGACCAATTCCGATGCGTAAAAAACTTAACGTAACTAAAATGAAAACAACCATGATGTATTTTGATTAGCTGGCTATTTTGTTTTACTTATGACAATAAAAATCTTTAGGACACAGATATACAGTTTTTATTATAAGAAATTTCAGTTAACATTGCTGAATTTTATCAATTTTTATTTTTAGTTAAGTTTAGTTGTAGCACATAGAATTGGTACCAATGTATGTCTATTGCCGCCGCTATTACAATAAATATTAAAATACCTAAGGAGTTTCCTTACAACAAACTTATAGAGACTTATTTTTACTTAGGGCTTAGGGTAAAACAAAGTCGTTATTTTCGTATGTACCTATGTCCCTATGTGAGCTTATATCTTTTAAACTACACAGCGGATTTTCATGCGATTTTTTTTTAAATGAAAGAGTGGTTCAAGAAGATGGCTTTTTTGTTAAGATTTGGTTTAACGAACTTTAATTATTTTATTGTTATTTTTAGGAACACCGCTCATCGTATCAGCGAGTTTTTCGACAGATGGTTGAAGATAGTAACGTGATAATGCACCTTCTACGAGGGAGATTTGTATTAAAATTGTAAATTATGTAAAATATTTGCACTTAAGAGGATACCAAAATAGCTTCGTGCATTTTTCTATGTACGAAGTTTTCATTGTTTCTTTAGATTGAATGGCTAGAGCTCTAATTTTTAAGTATATGTTTTTTCAATATATTAACTAGGATCGCATAAACTCAGAAACGCGATTGAAAAAAGTTTTCTCGATAGAAAATCTTGGCGAAACAACCTCTCAAATTTTTTATTTTTTTCATTTGTCGGTCTATTATCGCGTATTAACTAATGAAATAACTTTAAAAACATAAGTAGCTATCATATATAGAAACACGTAAATCAGAATTAAAATATATTTAGTAGATTTTGAGTAAATAGGAAAAGTATCCCTAATTCTTCATTTTCTGTGCCTACTGGCTGTGTTAATATGTACGTGTCGGCGATGATATACGATAATATTGATGTAGGCCCTTAATTAAATTTATTAAGAGTATCTAATAAAAATAAAGCATAATTTTAGATATATGTTATTATGTTTTACTAAACATAAGATTTTAATAAATCAATATATTTTAAACTACGTTTATGTTTTGTTATTTCGAGTTCATTCCATTTTACAGGCCCTAATCTTTATCTCCAACCCATTAAAGAGCCTGGGCATAGGGTTTAGTTCTTAGTTTTCAGTCTCGCACTTATGATGTCATCCACTTTATCTCATATTTGGTTCTTACGGCAACTTGGGAGAGGAAAACAAATGATGACAATTTATTCTTATTACGTTAACACATTGAATACCAAAAGTTAAACCAAAACATACTACACAGTAAATAAAAATTAAGTCTAGAGGGCGTGATTTACAATGTCTAAAATATCTATTTTGAGTACCTAACCTACACAGTGTATATTTTGTTATGGCGCCATCGCATAGATGACGCTACTGTTAAGAAGGCGTAAAAACAATTAAATCATATCAAATATTTTAATCTTAAACGCGATAGTGCAAACTGTGTTAGTGTAAATAAGAATAAAATAGTAGAGTATTAATTATTCCTTCACTAATTATATGAATTACGTTGAATCGATTAATATTAGTTCGACTAACTATTCATAATGGATTCTATCGATAATACACAGTCCTACAATTTCATAATTTGCAGTATGGCAGCCCCATGTAGAAGCTGTCACTTTTCGCAATGGAGTGTCGGACGTGTCCGTAGCAAACAAAATTTCCTTTTTATTTACTTGTAATGCTCTCACCGTTTTAACAGTTATTCCAAATACCATTAACGATTATGTTAAGTTTGTGCGGAGTTTTGTTTAGTTCATATTTGCTGCTGAAACATGGAAGAGGTATGTTGTTAGGTTACCATGTTACCATATTTTTGTTGTGTCATAATACGACATTGCGTGCCGTGGTATTTTACTGTTGTTATTGTTTTAGGAACTTAACGAGCATGAATTGGAGGAGCGGCTGTATGCTATGCTGCATCATGTTGACGAGACAGAACCAAACTTGATAACAAATCAAAATCAAAGCAATGGGTTGCATATTGTGGAGAACACACCTAAAAGTACTGTACGTCGTTACTGGCGTACTAGTGAGCCCACGAATCCTTATCAAAAAGTCAACACCCCGAAAGAAATATCAAACAATCCACAGAACAAGAAACAAACTGATCTGAACCAAAAACACCCAACATCTAAGCCCAAAGAGGAAAAATGCGACTCGCCTAAACCATCACCATCTGTCGACTTGTCCATATTGAAGTCACCCGTACCACAGAACATTAAAAAGACCATTGAAATTATTGACGATTATGTGGATGAACATGTTGTACTTGAATCAAGTGATGAGGATGAAGTTGTGGAAGTAGCATTACCACCAAAACCTACCATAACTATTGAAAGTTCAGATGAAGATGACCTCACAATCATAAATCCTGAGTCTCCTGCAAAAAATCAGACCAATGTTGAAAACAAAGCTGTCTCTACTGGGCGAGATGCTACTGCAAGTCCAGTTCCATCAACAGTCTCGTCTGTGTCTGATGAGTTCATCCGTAGTGACTGCATAGCTTTGAATATATCATCAAGACATCAAAACAACCCGAGCTTTGATTTCAGTTTACATGGATCTGATCTTATTGAACAAAGTACTCCTGCGAAAAAAAAGAAAAAAAAGAAAAACAAAGACCCAGCAACGTCAACACCAGTTGCAGTACCTGTTTCAGAGAAGGTTCAAAATGATGAATGTTTTGCTACACCAAAATCTAAAGTTAAAAATAAGAATCAGAAAACTAGATTGTATGCAGCATCTGAAAGAAGTATTCCCAATCCCGATGTTTATGATTCTGACAGCAACCAATCTGTTGATGCTAATAAAAATGGTAATTCTTATACTGTTACTGAGAAAAGTTTACCTAATATGGATGTTTATGAATCAGACTCTAATTTGTCAGAAGGCGCAAAAGATACGCCTAAAAAGGTGCAGAATAATAAACAAGACAGTCCAATCAGTAGTGTTCAGACACCGAGTGTGGAACCAAATGAAGTGACAAATAAGGATGATACTCTTTTAATGGATGAGACAATCTCTATTGTAGACTTAACGGACAATGACAGACTCACAAATGACAGTGAACTTAACAATACTGTTATTAAAGAAAACATAGTGATAGGAAATGTGTCCGGATTAAGTGAATTTGAAGATTACGATGATCGAAATATATCTGAAAGTGATATTTCAAAATTTGTATCGACAAAAATTCCAGCGATATTGAATGAGGACCTTGATTTTGATAATTTGAAAGGCAAAGACAAGGTTTGTAAAAAGCGACAATACTCTCTGTCAACTCTTCGCGCTGAAATGGAGAAATTCTACAATGAGAGCTGGGGCGGAGAGAATTTTAATCACAGGGAGATACAGAAAAACATGTCACGTAAGTACATAGTATAGTTATTTAACTATTGCATAATATTATGTTTTCCCACATGGTAATTACCACTAAGACACAATACATGCTAGGTTAAGTTAGGTTAAACTAATACATTTACTTAATATTCTTAGACTCAAGCATTGACTTAACTTTAAATAAATAAATAAAATAACCTTATCCCAGTTACTTATGGATGGTGCTGATATGTTTTTCTTCTAACACATTTCTATCAATAATCATGCTAAAATCCAATGTATAACAGTAAAAACGCAGATTAAACTGCAGGGAATATCTGCAGCTTTTTAATGTAATAGAATAGTGAGTCATAAGTTTAGTGATAATTTTTTGAACACCATGCAAATGGATACAGTAATAAGTAATATTGTGCATTACAATAGCAGTCTAATGGGCAATAATTATAATTGTGTAAGCTATTTACATGAATATATTATTTGAAAGTATCATAATGAAATATTTATATAATGGTGTTATTAAACTAACAATGTACTTTCTTTTTTTCAGGTGATAAAAGTTTGTGGGTAATTGATCCAAAGGATAGAATGCCTACTATGAATAAAAGGAAAGTGATGTAAGTATCAGAATTATGTTAAACTAGTGATATTTTACTGAATTTTAGCTTAGAAATTAACATTTTAGAGGAATTTGTGTAACAAAACTAAAGTGAATACTGTTATTTGAGTTTGTCTGTTATCCAATTTAAGACTTTAGCTAAATGTATTCGAAAGTTGACATTAGCTAAAAGAAAAAAAGAAATGCGTTTATTTTGGCATATCTGTGTATAGACTATATAACATCTCGCTGCGATTAATAGGTGCAAAACATCCGTAAAAATATTACAAATACATAAAATTATAATATATAACAAAAAGTGATTATCCATGACTTATCATTTCCCGACATGTGCTAGTAAAGGGCATGCGTCACATATATCACTTTGTATGTTGTTATAATTTCATAATCATAATTTTATTATGACTTTAAATAATATATATGAGTAAAAATGATGCAACATTCAGATAATCCATTTTCAATAAATGTGACAGTGAGTTTCTTTGTCTTGTCTTTATACAAAATATACTTAATTAAATTAGACGTGCGTATTAGACAGTCTAGAATAGAATATAGGTACAATATATTACCCCGCGAAAACCCTAATAAGAACTGTGAAATAAGGGGTGGTAATAACAACGCCGCCGTTTGTATTTATTTCACGGTTGTCAAACAAACGTAATTTGTTGTTGTTGCCACTGAAATACTATTTGCACAATTTTTACTTTCTTATCTTCTTATTCCCTCTTGTAATAGAATGACGTAACTAATAAATGATATTTGTTGTTTACAGTTGCAACTATTGTAACCGTCCGGGACATAGAGATGATACATGCCGCCAGAAGCCTCCTGTATGCTATATGTGTGGACATACTGGACATTCGGAGCCACGGTGTCCTAGAAAGATCTGTGTTAATGTAAGTTATCTATAGACACAACGACCTCGTAAACTGAAGTCCATGAACCATTAGAACCACGCGGCACGTCAAACATAGCCAACAAAGTTTTAATAAAAATGTATTATTTTTCTTACAGTGTGGCTCTCCTAACCATATGTATTCGTCTATGTGCCGTAACTGCTGCAACTGGGGCAATATCAGATGTACTGAATGTGGACAGAATGGACATCCAGCCACACACTGTCCAGATCTGTGGCGAAGATACCATAATACTGTAAGTTTGACTTTATTTTTCTTTTAGTTTAGATACACAGACGACAAACAAATTTTTTTGCATTTAAAATATTAGTATAAGCCACACAATTTGGTAATGCGCCTGGCGGCCATGTTGGTGACGTCAGTACCGTTAGCAACATTGCCCGACGCGTACGAGTATCGAGTTGTGAGCTTTAATACCTACAACGATCGTTTTTATTGTTGTTTTTTTGTTATATTGTTGTTTGCTGCTTTTGTTGTTAAATTTGTTATTATTTTGTTTTGTTATCTTATTGTTTTCGCTGCTTTTGTTGTTATTTTTTTGTTATTATTGTTTTGTTAAAATGAGTAGAAAAATAATTCACAATGAATGGGAAATGATACTGATTCTGGCGAGACATCAGACTCAGATACCAATTCTGAGTCTGATGTAGATTATATTAGTGGTGTTGAAGAGTTAAGTTAAGATTTTCAAAAATGTGATGAATGATGATGATTAAAAGTTAAACATTATTCAAACATTTAGTTTTAATTAAAAAAACATCAAATTACCTTTATAAACTTTTATTAATAGATGAGAATATTACATTTTGTTAGCTGTACTTTTTCTTTGCTGATGACGTTAATTTGACAAGGTTCCAGCGCATTACCAATTTGCGTGGCTTATAAGGATGTAATAATGATGAAGTTTTATTTTTCCCACAGATTGACGATAACACAACATTAGAAAGATGTAACCAGACCAAAAAGCACTACCAGTTATACTGCAGTGGTTGTACTAAACGTGGCCATCTTGTACATACATGTCGCATCACATTACCGTTTTCTGGCTTTCCTATCAACTCACCATATGTCTGCATATATCGACCCGTTTACCCTATCATACCAAACAATCAACAAAATAAAAACCAAAGGAACTCACAAGATATTATTGTTCCATCCGCAAATTCCACCCCAAGAAACGACAGGAACAAAAGACAGTCAAAATCACCAACAGTTCATGAAACACATGTCAATAAAAAAAGAAATACAATGTCCAGTTGTGAAGAAACTGACAGACCAGCGAAAAGCCCAATCACAACACAAACAAAACAAAGTAAAGATGATGATGGAAAAAAGGAAACAAACAAAATTAATGAGATTACTAAAAGTCCTAATCCAGAAAAAGCACTAAACTTCATTCCACTAAGTTCCAACAATCATGACAAAAAGGGCAACATGATACAAGATAATGAAGTATCTGATACAAGCGATATTGTTACCTCAGCTAGGATATACGTCACTAACGATATCATAGAAAAACTCAAAACAGATGATGGAAAAGCCTGGTTGAGTGTTACATCAGAGAAACATAATGTTGAAGTCCAAGATTCAGAGATTAATTCCTTCTTAAATATCAGAGGTAAACTAGTTGATCAGGAAGCTTTTCAAAGTGAACTTCGTGACTGGGCTAAACCTTCACAAGTTAATACGAAATCAACCACAGAAGTGACAACTCCAGATGATAAAAGCGAACAATATGTCAGCGTTATACCTAAGAATCGGAATAATCTTCTAAGACAATTGACTAAAGCACTAGAGTCTCTAAAAGAAGACTTAGGTGACCCTAATGCGTTGTACAAAGAGTTAACGTATTTACAGAATCGACAACAAAAACTCCTCAATCAGAAAATCGTCAATCCAAAACATGTGACAAATAATAGAGGATATATAAACCAAATGGTTAAGAGGCTTAATATGGTACTGCTAGGACAAGCTGGACTTGCTGACGGCACAGAACATTTAACTGAACTATATTCCTTCCAAGAGAAACTAATGAACTCTCGACAGAAAAATATACCGACAGAATTAAGAAAAGAAATCGGAGAGCATTACACGTGTATTTTTACGGGCGCTCCGAGAAATGATTACATGGATTTATTAAAAATTTACCACACTGGAAGACAGTCTGCATTGATGAAAAAGAAAAAAAAAAAAGCTTTTAAAGTTAAGCCTAAAGTGAATAGGTTGCAAAAGAAAGTGAACAGCATTCCAAATCAACCGATACAAAATGTTGACAATGAAAATAACGTGGGTGGAAATGATGTATCGCCTAATTATAGCCCACATTTGATGCAGAAGTTGGCGTTCTATCATAAAAGAATATTGAATTCGCGGCCGACGGGCCCTGTACTAAAAAAAACACGTTTGGACTTGGTGAGGAAACTCCACTCTTTCATCGCCTCTATGTTCAGAAAAGAGAATATATCGTCAAAAGCATTCAAGAAAATGAGAAAAACTCAGGAACAAGCGCAATTGTTCTTGTCTAATGTATAAAATATAATTTAGGGAATAAATATTTTATTTAGGCGCCAATCAATGGTACCTTTACAAGACGGCTACAATGATGATTATAATGATCTCTATATTGATAGGATCATTGCGTGGATTATATTCCACGCTAATTTGCTCGTCTTCACTTACCCGTGTGGTGTAATGGCACTTATCGTGCGTGTGAATTATTAAACTTCTTAGTGTAAAGCATTTATGTCTTTGATTATACCATTATACCTATTTTTACCTTCTGATGCCTAATAAATTATTCATATTCACTGCAATTTATGCTCTGGTTCATAATAAGTTTTAATACGTATGATATTAGTAAAAGATCGATTTCTCAATAATTGCTTATAAACCCCCATACACTAAAAATAATAATTAGAACTTAATTACTAAGCTTAGCTTGGGACCAGAGGACGGTGTGTAAATAAGTAAATATCCATTAAAATTTATATACCCCGTTTTCCAATGGCAGAGCATAATGCCGCACAACATCACAACACAATGCTGACGCTTAATTGGAACGTGAATTGGTTTTAAAATGCGCCAGCAGAGTGCGCTCAGTTCAGTGTTGAAAAAAAAAATTCTATAATAAACATTGTATTCACATTATATGTGTGGAATATAAAAAAAGTCATTGTTTATACCTTCATCCATACTTATATTTATTTATTTTTTAACACAGTTTGAATTAACTTAACTCCTAACTTTAACTTTAACTCCAGAAAACTCCGACGAAAAGAAAGCCTTAAATTTTTTTTTAACAATAAATAATATTACTAACGATAATATATACATAAAATTTCAATCAATGTCAATTTAAACAAAAAATACTTGTTAATTTTCTGTCGCTGAAGATGGTATGGGTTGCACGCATCACTTTTGAGAGTGCTCGATTGTGCGATGCGATGCTGTGATTGGAACACTCAACGTTGAGCATTGTGCCGCATAATGCGCTATTGTGCGCTGATTGGAAAACGGGGATATTATCCTGAATGGGCATGAAATCTAGACAAAGTGGAACTGGTGCTCAAGTCCACTATTTTGGAACAATTGTCATACCGGCACGATACCGTTGCAATTGAAGTCAAATATCCGTAGTCTGCTATATGCCGTCATAACGGTCTTTCAATGGTAATAGAATTGTCGATCTCTTTTATCTATGCATTGAATTTTCGGTCTCTTTTATCTATGGATTGTGTTAGAATGGTATGTATGTGTTGCCGTTTTTAAAAAATGCGTTAGTTGAAGTGATTTTCGAAAAACTACTAATAAATTTAAACATTTAATCATGCTAGACTTCGTTTAAATATATTTGTACATACTTTTTATTAGTATAAAAAGCAATGTGAAGTTTAGGAGATTAGTAAATTGCAATAAATTACAAAGAACAATTTCTAATATTTCTATCTATCTATTTTTTATTTATGGCAATCTGTCGACACAGGACAATTTAAAAATATTACTGTCAAATTCAAAATAGCAGACTACCGAAACATTTCAGTCATTGAATTGCAATTGTGAAGCAGTTGTGTACGAGACTAGCAATTTATGTCACTTTGACAATTGTAAGACAATGATGAAGTCGTTATGACGACACATTAATAGTAGACTACCAAAAACTTTACTATTGCACCATAATGGTACAATAATGGTACAGTTGTGACACCGTTGAAATACCCGACTCAGGGCCCTGATCGACCCTGAATACAGGCTTCTCTTCACGTAATTTTGTTACGGCGCGGCGTTCTCAAATCACCAAAGTAATTTCGGGTTTATATTAAGAGGTCACTACTCTTCCGTTATAAGGGAGTTTTTTTTCTTCAAGAAAATAAGTACTCCACTTTGATCTTAGCCAAAAGGCCGAGAGAGAAGCGATAAATAAGTACTCTATGATGGCCATGAAAAAAGAGTGTAGTGATGGGCGATGTTTTATATCGATATTTCATTTCGTAACTAATGGTTGGACATAATATTCAAATGGAAAATATCATATTGGATTAAATTTAAGTATAAATAAAGTAGTTAAAGTAAATTTTCAGTCTCAAATTTTTTTGTTGAATATGTAAGTATGTAATAAATATATTTCTATAATTACGAGTTCTTTAACGGTAGTTTTTCAGCACTTATCCGTCTTACCTCAGAGATCTTAGATCTATACGTCTTTATTCGTCGCTGATTTAAGGTATAGCGCCAAAACAAAACATAAATTTAAAAATGCGTTCTACGATATCACAGAAGATATATCGTTACCCAAGTTATCGATATGTATCGGACGGCGTTATGTTTGATACATCAGCAGTTCAGTTCAGACTAATTAATTTTAATCTTTATTCTGTGTGGTGTGAATATTGGTAATGAAGGAGTACTTGTTGAATTGATTAAAAATTTTATTATCATATATATATAAGTAAATAATTAGTTGGTGCTGCTGAAAACCGTAAAAATGAACTGTTGTTCATTTGTTGATGTGGCTATTTACGACTTCTTTATATTATTATGCGTAATAAATTCGATTTGTGGACTTATGGTATGTATTTGCTATTATCAAAAACATTTTTTTTAAATGAATTGCTTAATTATATTCTGTTATTGTATGCAGTTCGGAGAAGGGTTTTATCCTGGACTGTATGGACAACAGCAGGCTCAACAATTAGACCGTGTTAAACTTGCAATAAATAAATTGGAAAATGGTTAGTAATTGAAATTTATTATTAACAACATAATATTATTCCTAAGTTTAAACTTAGCTAGTTTTATTTAGACTATAATTTAAACAATTTATCAACGACAGAAAATCTGACTGCTTAAACCTTAAACGCTCATTTTGAAATTTAGATAAATAAACTAACATAGTTGGGTAAAGAATTATTTTTTGGATTTTATTGAAAATACGTCACTATTTATAAATACATCTCACTTATTGGCTCACATATTTAAACCTTTATATGTGCATATTTTGGCAAAAAATAATCTATGAAAACATACATATTGTATAAAATGATCTAAAAATAAGAAATTACAGTTACTAAAACTGTTATCTAAGTTGGTAAGACTAAGAATGGTCTATATTTCATCTTTTATTAGTTCAAAAGCATTGAAATGTTCTTCTATAAAAAAAAATAATGTTCTTCTATAAATAAACATTTCTGAAACATGGTTTATTTTGTCCCATATGCATACAATTCACCTAACTGCAATTTCTAAAGCATAAAAATAATGTGTGTATCAAATGTATCTTGAATGGTAGCTTCAAGAACAGTTATGTTAATGGAAATACCAGAATACCAGGTATGTTATTTATTTTCTTATACTGTTTTTTTTTTTTACTTCAGCACCTGAATGGGTAAGTGATTGGCCAAAACCTAACATAAAATTAGGCCAAGTGTCAGGTTTGGCCATAGACAATGCTGGCAGACTCCTTGTTTTTCATAGAGCTGATCATGTATGGGATGCCACTACATTCAATGAGCGAGATGTATACAACTTTATTGGAACACCGGCTATAAAGGACTCTACTATTCTTGTTTTAAATGAAACTGGTGAACTTTTAGATGAATGGGGACAAAATTTGTGAGTAAAAGTTTTATAGTTCTAATTTTTGCTAATATGATATATTTATTTTCATACTCTCTCTCTCTCGTTTGGGTGGGATTATGGTCTACTGTGCTGTGCTGACCAGGTGTCTTGACAGAGGGTTTATTTTCGTATTTTTCGTTTCACATTATCCCTTATCGTCTCTTCAGCACCTTTGGTAGAAAATGAGGTGGTGACATTTGTATTCTGAATCTGTCACCACATTGACAGTATTTTCACCCTATCACTTCTTTTCCCCATGAGGGTAATTAGAGATTATAGAGCACCAATTATTGGTATGGTCCTATATGTTATTGATACATCTTTGATTTAAGCATTTGACGGACTTCGTGGTGGAGTGGTTTATGTAATGGACTGCCGATCACGAGGTCGCGGGTTCGATTCCCGCTTGGGACAATCATTTGTGTGATATCCATAAGTGTCATACAAATGTTTGTACTGCGTCTGGGTGTTTCTATGTATTATAAGTATGTATTTACAAAAGAAAAGTAGTATATGTAGTATATCCGTATTCTGGTACCCATAACACAAGCAAATAAGCTTAGCTTGGGACCAGAGGACGTTGTATGAAATGTCCGTTAATTTTTATTTATTTAATTTTAACTCATAATTAAACAACCATTGTATGAGTTACATACATGACCTTTCTATTATACAGTAAACTTCAACCACAAATCAATCAATAGAGCCTTTAAGTTTATTGTCAATGACTAAAGATTTAATCATTTCTGTTAATCTTGGAGGAAGGGCGGGGGGGGGTTGTGGGGTATATAGTAATGTGTTTTTATTGGTCATTGTAGAATCACACTCCATGTTCCTTTTGCGTGAGGAATCTTCTTGGGATAATCTGTGGTTCCAACAAATATTTCAGTATAAAATAATTAAAATTAATAGTGTATATATAAATTTCCAGGTTTTACATACCTCATGGTATAACCGTAGATAAAGAGGACAATGTTTGGGTGACAGACGTTGCTATGCATCAAGTGCTCAAGTTTACACCTGATAATAGAAAGAAACCTGCTTTAGTTTTAGGACAGAAGTAAGTTAATTTAAGAAAAATACGTAATTAACTAAGCTTACATTGGTAACGTAAAAAAAAATTGGTCAAGTGCGAGTCGGACTCGCGCACGAAGGGTTCCGTACCATTATCTATGCAACATAAGGCAACGTTATTAGTATTGAGCAAGAAACGGTAAAAAAATCATGTTTGTTGTATGGGAGCCCCCCTTAAATATTTATTTTATTTTATTTTTAGTATTTGTTGTTATAGCGGCAATAGAAATACATCATCTGTGAAAATTTCAACTGTCTAGCTATCACCGTTCTTGAGATACAGCCTGGTGACAGACGGACGGGCGGACGGACGGACAGCGAAGTCTCAGTAATAGGGTCCCGTTTTTACCCTTTGGGTACGGAACCCTAAAAACAAGCCGAAGTTTAAAAACCTAGTCTCCAGATTTGAACTGAGTAATCTGTGTTGTTGCGTTGTAAAATTTATCTTTTACTGGTTTTTAGGGTTCCGTACCCAAAGGGTAAAAACGGGACCCTATTACTGAGACTTCGCTGTCCGTCCGTCCGTCCGTCTGTCACCAGGCTGTATCTCAAGAACGGTTATAGCTAGAGAGTTGAAATTTTCACAGATGATGTATTTCTATTGCCACTATAACAACAAATACTAAAAATAAAATAAAATAAATATTTAAGGGGGGCTCCCATACAACAAACATGATTTTTTTACCGTTTCTTGCTCGATACTAATAACGTTGCCTTATGTTGCATAGATAATGGTACGAACCCTTCGTGCGCGAGTCCGACTCGCACTTGACCAATTTTTATTATTATAGTGAATGAAACAGGTCATGGAAGAATAGAAAGTTTAAAATCGGTCAAGCCGTTTTAAAGTTCAATCAGAGATGCTTTGAATTACTGATATTTGTTTATTAAAATTAGTTGACATTCATACTTTTACAGATTTATCCCTGGCAACGATGACACCCACTTCTGCAAGCCGAGTGCAGTCGCGGTATTAGCTAGCGGTGATTTCTTTGTCGCAGATGGATACTGTAACCACAGAATACTTAAATTTTCAAAAAATGGTGATATTATATTGCAGTGGGGAACAAGTAAGTTGATATTTTATTATTTTCTATACTAAACTATATTATAAAGCTGAAGAGTTTGTTTGTTTGTTTGAATGCGCTAATTTCAGGAACTACTGGTCCGATAAAAAAATTCTTTCAGTGTTAGTTAATAATACAATTATCGAGTAAGACTATAGGCTATTTAACATCATACTGCGACCAATAGAAGCGAAGCATTAGTGGAAAATGTTGTAAAAACATGGAAATTTTACTTAATATTACGCGTACGGAGTTGAGCGACTCATCATCATAACATCACGCCTTTTTCACATGGGGGTAGGCAGAGACTATAGAGCGCCATCTGCTACGATCCAAACATACTTCCTTGGCTTCATCCACACTCATACATCTGGTCATACATGCCCGACGGTTGTAAGTGCTACGCACTGGCCCCTTTTGGAGTATCGAGTGACTTCAAATTGTGTTATTGACATTATCAATCTTTATTTTTTAGTTAAGTTTAGTTTAGTTGTGCACATAGAATCGGTACCATTATTTAATTGAAATTTTTAAGAAATCTATGTAATTGTTGTTCGGACTACCCGGATCCTAAAAAACAAGGTATGTATGATAAGGTTCAGTTGATACAAGGTTTTCCTTTACTCTCTAGTAGGTACAGAATCTGAGTCTACTTGGTTCTTGATTGGCTTTTAATTCATACCTACGTTCAGTAACGGCAAAAGCCGTCAACAAATGGAGACGATCACGTGTTTTAAATAATTTTTTTCAAACTTCGAATGTCCAATTATTTTTGGAATATTAAAAAAAATCTAACGCTAATTTTTTTTAATTAAATAATTTTCATTGGAATATAATTTATTTCTCGCAAAATTAACGCTGACGTCCATACTTAATGTAGTGCCGCCACTGCTTAAACTTGTGTGGAAACCAAAACCAATTGGACGTAGTTTAGCTGAAAGGACTCAACCCACACTATAGTCAAAAATGAGTTATATATGCCAAAGAGGTCCTAAAGGTTGGTTCTTTCACTCAGCAAAATAGATCCGTGAAACTATAAACATACGCATGATTTTTTAATGACGCGTACCAACCCACATGGCGACAGGTATTTTTCTACAAGCTACTGTAACAATCCAAATTCCTTGGGTCGTTTTTACTAAATCTAACTTGAAAGAAGCAGGTCTTCATATAATATAACAGAATTGTTTCAGTTAAAATACCTACACCAGTACATGTTTTTATTCAACTAACATCATTACAGCAATACACACCCAAACTTAAAACCTCAATAAGTCAAAAATTACATATTGTGGGTTGAGTCCTTACTGCTAAACTACGTCCAATTAACGCTAGGTTGCGAATAATTTACATAATAATATTTACTGTATTGTTTGTCTTATCACAATACAATGCTTTAATAAACAGATAAAACTTGCTATTCTAATAACGTTATCTCTTATATTTGATCATAAACCAGCTGTTTATATACATACATTTGTATGTGGGTGTATTTATTATAATATAAATAATAATAATATATAAATAATAAATATAAATAAATAAATATTCACGGACATTTCACACAACGTCCTCTGGTCCCAAGCTAAGCTTTATATGCTTGTGTTATGGGTACCAAAATACGGATAGAATACACATACTACTTTTTTTTGTAAATACATACTTATAATACATAGTAAACACCCAGACGCAGTACAAACATTTGTATGACGATTAAAAACATCACACAAATATTTGTCCTGACCGGGAATCGAACCCGAGACCTCGTGAACAGCAGTCCGTTATATGAACCACTAGACCACGAGGCCCGTCAAATTAATATGTCTGGTATAAATAATACATTTTATTAGATACTAGTAATCCTCTGGCTTCGCATGCGTAAACATGGCATTCGAAATCTCGCAACCCGGTCGCGCAACCAGTTCTAATTTTGTATTGAAAATGCCGTCTGATTCTTGTATTCGCTCGATGTCATTGCTGTATGTGACAAGTGGCTGAGGCTAAACATAAGTGACCGCAGTATTGGCACATTTGACTTTACGAGAGCGGTGTGACCGACATAAATGTAATCTTGACTTCTTTTAGCAACTTAAAAATTCAGATAAATTTGATGGGTTTCGTGTCGCGATCGCGGGACATTCAAATGTCACCTTGACTTCGAACTTTTGATTGCGGTCGCGCGTCGCTAGGAACAGAACTCCACTTGCACATTCGGAAAGTAAAAGAAAAATTATAAATACCAGTAATTATTTTTCAAACTAATCTTCTCCAGCCCATTTACGTCCCACCGTTAGGCACGGGCCTCCTCCACTTTGGAAGGAATTATGGTCTATTGTGCCGCGCTGACCAGGCGTGTTGGCACAGGGTTTATTTTCGAGATTTCCGTCTCTCACAAAAGATGTGATCTGTGTGCAATATCCCTTAGCTGACTTGTACAGCACCCTTGGGAGGAGATGGGGTGGTGACACTTGTATTCTTAATCCGTCACCACGCGGGATCATCATTTCAAACTAATAAACGAACTTAAATTTGATAATTTTCAAACTAATAACAGTTGTTCAATTACCTACTATAGGTAAATGAACAACTAGGTATTTATAATTTGAATTACACTTGACATTTTATAACGTTTTTAAACGTTTTTAAACGGTTTTTTATTTATGTATTTACAGGTCACGGGTCCTCAAACTTTAGATTCGAGGTCCCCCACGCGCTAACACTAGCCGAAGACAGGGGGTTAGTTTGCGTGGCTGATAGAGAGAGGGGTCGTGTGGCGTGTTTCCGACATGACAACGGAACTTACGTCAGCAGTTATAGCAACTGGCTGATCGGTGGAAGACTGTTTAGTGTTGCGTATACACCTGTCCATGGTAAGTAACGAAATAAACATTTAACATGATCGGTTGGTTTATACAATTAATTTATGCTTGAGGGTTTAGGCGTTTAAAAGAAATGTCGATATTTTTTCCAAAAAAGAATGTTTTGACATTATTTCCTACATATTTAGTCCTTTTTGTCTCAACACATATTGCCTTAAGAGGACAGAGACAGAGAACTACAATCCTAATTTGCTTTAGGTATTGCTATCCCTATTCCTGAGCGCCGCGCTGAACTGAAAGGGACAAATATAGTTAGGTCAGATTTTACCTACAAATTCTTTGAAAAAAAAATGACTATTCGTAGTTACCTTTTTTCTTCGCTAAAATTAAACGGATATTATTTTTTTTACACCATATTATAGTTGAAGAGTATATTTATGCTTCTTTTTTTTTTTGGTAAAACTACCAAATTTGTATGATAGACGCTGCAACTTCATCTCAAAAAAACCGTAAAGAAGAACGTTAATTCTATACAAACTAAATTATAATGGAAAAAATGATAACCATAAGCGGGACTTGAACGATGTTAAAACTCGCATTGAGATGATTGTAGTGGAAAATTTAGTAAACATTTGCGTGAACCATAATAGCTCAGTTGGGAGAGCGACGGAACGGCATTCCGAGGTCGCGGGTTCAAGTCCCGCTTATGGTTATCATTTTTTCCATTATAATTTAGTTTGTTTAGTAAAAAGCATAGCGAGTCAATCGCAAAATATTAATAAATTAACGTTAATTCTATTAAAAAAAATCTTTTATTTATTATCTTTTGAAAAAAAGAAAGTGATAGAAGCATAGATATATAAGACCTAGATACTGTGAAAAAAATTCGTTTCTCTGGAGGCAATATCCACGAAGAAAACAGGGGACTACGATGCCCATATTTTTGGAGCATAGATTGGTGTCGTGCCCTCTTAAGCTATTCATTCTGTCATGTAGTAATTTGGAATCGAAGCGTAAAAAATCCCAAACAACAGCTTATTGTATTATAATAATTTACAAAAAAGTAATAATCATAATCTTTATTAGTGTGAAATTGGGTACAAAGGATTTAAAAATAAATACAATATAAATAAGTTCTCCAAAATCTGGCGGTTGGCTTACACAATTGTTTTTTTCTTAATGACTAACCTATCTAACTGATTCGTTACAATAAATTAGAATCGTCAAACAAATTAACAGTTAATGAATAACATGTAATGTCAAAATAGTACCTAATAAACAGTGAATAATTTCAAATCAATTTAAATAAAAATGAATTTTTTAGTAAAATGTAAAATTGATTAATAAAATGTATAAATTGGTTTAAAGTATGTAGTATGTAATATATGTTGTGGTATCCATAACACAAGCAAAATTATTTTTAAGGATAAAGGATATTGTGTCAAACATCTGGGAATATATAGAATCCAAAATAATATATTCAAAATTTATTTCAGGTGGTCGCCTCTATGTTGTAAATGGTCCAGACAGCAGGGTACCTGTACGTGGCTATGTAATTGATTTCACATCCGGACGTTTAATTCAGAGTTTTACAACAGACGAAGGCTTACAAAACCCCCATGATGTTGTAGTAAGTTCAGATGGGGCTAATGTCTATGTAGCTGAACTAAGTCCGTATAAAGTACACAAGTTTGTTGACGAAACTTTGAGAAACGAGAGCATAGCGAGGAAGAGTATACATGTAAAACCTACTGCTACTGTTGGTAAGTTGATTTTCTTGTAATAATTTATTTTGGGGTCATGGGTTGTCAATGTTATACTTGGGGGCAGTTTTGCCTCCCTTAGAAAAAAAGACGACGACGGAAATATTATTCTTACTTTTCTGTTTCCCATAAATGTACTAGACAATAGCCGGAGTTACTTTTTGGGGTACCCATTGGGTATTAAAAAATAAAAAATATTTATAGAATTGCTTCGGATGCAATTCTTGTGTCATATTTTACGAAATTTTCTCAAAATCGGTTCTGGTGTTGAACATCAAAACGTAACAAACATACACGTAAGCTTTTCTATTTTTTAGGTTGTAACACTAGCAAATATTTGTATCAAACGCTCAACAGATGTCGTTGTACCGTGTCACTAAATCGCGCTATGGTTTCGTAGCTTGAATTTGAACTTAATATTTTTGTACTATTTTTGTAACCAACAGATAACATCTAAAACTGTGAGAGATGGAAAACTCTTTTATTTTTTCATAACTGCGTGGTGTAACAAACTGCTGCGGTTTATCAGATAAATAAAATATTTAACAAAAAGTTTAATTTAAATCAAAAATAACCTAACCTTAACTATTTATTTATTAAGCTGCAGTTTTAACTAATTAAAACTCAGTTTGATTGAATAATTATTTATCCAATGAATGAAATAATAATAATTTTATTAAGTTGTCTTACCTAGCGATGGGTTATAACAGCAGAAAAGTGATATCTGTTATTCCTGTTACTGTTATACAAAGAAAACAGGTGTCAATACCTGTTATTAAATAACAGGCTGTTATATTTAGATAGAAGCAGCTTCCGGCTGCGTCTTCGAATTTCGACCACAAGTTTCCAAGTCGAATGAATAAAATGAAATGGAACCTAGAAAATCAAAACTAAAAAGAGCTGAAATTAATCCTACATTTTCATTTTATCTCAATAAATAAAAACAGGTCTTTCTATTTATTAATTTAATAATAACATACATACAACCTTTAAATTAGTCACTGATGACTTATAAGACAATTTTACAAATGTTGCAGGTTGCATAACTCTCACCTATGTCCACAAAATAGTCCCAAGCAGCACTTACTTTTTTACTCGACATGTTGCCGATATAACTAAACAAAACTTGTACCTATATTTTATAATTGTATGTATATTATTAAATCATTTCATTACATTTATACTTTATTAGAACTAAACCTTTTATTAAGTTCACAAACTCAAAACTTTTTTTATTTATTTTTTACTGAAATTACAGCAAACAACTGTATTTTTGTTTAGTTTTTATAGGGAGAAATTAAAAAAAAAATTGTAATAATTCAAGTATCAATTCAAATTCGCCTTTATCATCCATTGTTAAAGTTACATTTGCTTGTAATATAAAATTTGATTAACAGAAACAAAAACGTTCTAAATCGCGCATTTTTCGTCTAGAAATTAAAGTTTAAAATATTGAATTGTTATAATTTTATATAAAACTAGCTGACCCGGCAATCGTTGTTTTACCATACTAAAAAAAAAGTTTGAAAAATAGATAGTTGGCCGATTCTCAGACCTACTGAATATGCATGTCAAATTTCATAAAAATCGGTCAAGCCGTTTCGGAGGAGTACGGTAACTAACACTGTGACACGTGAATTTTATATATTAGATTTATTAATTGATCCTTTTTTTATTATCAATTTTCTGTTCGAATTACAAGAAAATTCCGTTCTGGCAACTCATGTTAATCTACTCTATATATATACTCTACATAACTTGCATCTCGTTTTAGCACGTGCCAATGCAATAAGCGTGAACGAGACAGAGTAAATAACAGATAAAACGACCAAGTTTGAAAGTTACTTATAAAGAAGGATCTGTTCTCGATAAGCGACCAACTATATTTCTTGCATTGGCGGGCTGTTCCTGATAACACATTACACGACCAAAGATGGATGTATCATATGTAGAATGATTTGTTCTTGAAAAACTACCAACTATATTTTTCGGATAATAATGAACTGTGAAATAAGAACAGCTGTTCTTTTTTCACAGTTCATGCAGAGCTGTTCTCAGCTGTTTTTTTAATAATTTGTATGGACGGTTGAATGGTATTGCCTGTTATTTTTGATCACAGTGATTTCTTAATTGCAGCAACAGCTAGTATCTGGTATCTTTAATTCACAGTGAAATCTACCTGTTACGATAAATACGCCTCACTCCTAGTCTTACCCATTATTTTATTTATTTAAAAGGGGCGTTAGGCTGAAAATGATTAAAATGCAAATTTATTTATCGAATTATTAATGGGCTATATTCAGTGTTATGTTTAACGTCTAGTTTAGTTAGCCTGAGGTTCCCGACCTATTATGTCATTAGAGATTACACCTGCTTCACAAAATTAAAAAAAATTGCATATCGATTGATTAAATTGTAAACTTTATCAGAAGATCGGCGTTTACTAAAGATTTCCTAATTATTGCCCCCATCATAAGTAAAAAAAAAAGCTTTTTACGGATTTCAACGCCTATATTTGATTTAAATTTTATTTTAATATAAATAAAAATATTAGAATATTTTTAATAATTAATCTTTAATTTGCTTAAAGTCATTTATTAATTTTTGCATTTGACATGCTATGCTTTTACTTAATAAATCAAATTATGGTGGAAAAAGTGAAATGCATCAATCATCGGTCCCACTTGCGGCATTTCACTTTTTCCACCATAATTTGATTTAATTTGCTTCTCAGGCGTGTGGGTTGTGATTTCTTAAATTTTTCAAAAGCAAAACATTTCTAGTAAGTACTACCGTTTAAAAACTGTTGACTTTTTAAATATTAATTTATTGTGTATTTTATAATTATTTATTATACTTCATTGCCTCCAAACAAAGCTTAATCAACTAAAATAAATTCAAGTAATGAGTACACTTCATCAAATTGTATTTAAGGAATAACAAAAATAATAAACATTACAAAATAAATTACTTATTTTCTGCCTTTCTCCCTATTACTTGGGACTAGAGTAATAGGTTTCCTTAGTACACTCTTGTTTCTTTAATTAGGTGAAAAAGCAGTTATTTATGTGCTTATTACATTGATTACGTACAGAGCAAAAGAACAAAGTGGAAGGCTTCAAATCCCGATATTAATTTTAAAAAACAGCAAAAATCCCGTAATTTATTAAATAAAGTGATAAACTGTTATGGTTTTATTCATAATGACTTATCGGAGGTTTAAAAGTTCGCTAAAATCGGTTCGCAAATATTGTCAAAACTTGTTATTTATAAAAAATATAAGTACTTTTATTCATCAGTAGTATTTAGAATATTATTTATAATAGTCTTTTTACGCTAAAACGTTTATTATCCCTCCGATAAAATCTCCGTTTAAACCTCCGATAAGTCATTATGAATAAGACTATTACTCTATTTAGACCACAGCTACGCTATGTTGAAAATTTAACTCTATATAGATTATCCTTGAGAACGAAAGACGACAACAACGAAAATGCGGAACATTGCCCCGTTTGACGAACGGACTATCTATTATAATTTCTGGAAAGATCCATATTAACATTATCATTTTGATGCAAGTACGTAGATAGCTCTACTTATTTCCCGACCTATAATAGTTTTTACGCTAAAACGAAAGTAGAACTCTCAATATAACCAAATAAGTATCAAACTTTTATGACAATATGTTACACCTGTACTCGATAGATGGCGTTGTACCATCTTAATAAATCGCGCTAAGCTTTCGTGCGCACTGCTATAGTATAGGCTTCTGAAACTAGTAGCTTGTTATCTCTGGTTTCCCTTCAAAACGTATAAATCTTTCGCCTTTTACTAAAGATTTCCGTGGAGGGGAACACTCAAATGAGTCTTTTATATTTTTGAAACCCTACCTTGTGTAGGGTAATAAATAAAGCACAAAGAAATACATCAATAATACCACAATTAAAGTTAAACAAGGCTGGCTGGTTCGTGGTTTATTCTACCGACCTGAATTTATTTTCTTAATTACCAGCCAGGCAGCCACGCTCCTTGTCTTTAGCGTGATGATAATTATATTGTTGTTCTAATGTGAGCTGTATAATAACTGCGATTGCATTAAATTCCGTGTAAAAGTTTATGTATGAAAGAGTAACAAACATCCAAACCATAATATTAGTAGGATATTTTATTCAATTATATCTATTACTAGCTGACCCGGCAAACGTTGTTTTGCCATACTAAAAAAAAAAATATTTGAAAAATAGATGTTAGCCGATTCTCAGACCTACTGAATATGCATGTAAAATTTCATAAAAATCGGTCAAGCCGTTTCGGAGGAGTACGGTAACTAACACTGTGACACGTGAATTTTATATATTAGATATCAGCAAATCAAAATAGTTTTATGTAGGAGACTTTTTTCTTTAATCTATTGAGGGTCTCTAAGATACTATTTGCATTTATTTATTTTATCGATGTATATGTATAGTGTAGATTTTTAATTTGTAATGTCCAGAATTGTTGGGTGTGGTTGGTTCGAGCGGTGGTTGGGGATGGTGGAGCGGCGCGGTGGGCGGGGCGGGGGGTGCTGCGGCCGCAGCTCTGTTAGCACTGGCAGCTCTCGCGCTGCTCAGAGCCAGGAACACTGGTAAGGGGTACGGGTATAGAGAACGACTATTGCCTTAGAATAATATGTATAGTCTAAGTAACATCCTACCGTTGCCATTCTGCGGCCCAATCTTATACATATTTCTTTTATTCATTCCGTAAATGTGCCCCAAAGTTTTTTTTGCGCACTTTAGTTAATTATACATAAATCTTTCTTTAAAAAACAAAAAAGCACAGCAAGTCAATTGCAAAAGCAATTGACTTGCTGTGCTTTTACTAAAAAAACTAAATTATAGTGCATTTATTTATATTTAGAAGGTTATGTAATGAAATATGAATGTCATGTAAGGACTCATATTTGACGAATTATTATATGTATATTACTATTATCGTAAACTTTGAAATGTTATAGTAAGTAAAATTTATTTATGACACAATGATCATTTATTTAGTGTAGAACAAGGTTCCAAAATTTTTAATAAGGTACCTACTTTAAGTAAGTTAAGTATAACTGTAATTTTAATTATACATATAGTAACTGCACGAAACTTCGAGATCCCATGACATATTTGAGAATTTGTAGTTTAAATAATCGATGTTGTAATTTTAATGAGTAATATTATTCCGTCCATTTAGGAAATAACAATTGCCAATATCAAAATAATAATTCCGCCCATAATAATATAACAAACTAGCTGCCCCGGCAAACGTTGTTTTGCCATACAATTCTGTATAAAATAAAATTTCATCAAAATCGGTCCAGCCAATTTGTAGCCTATGTGTTATTCTGATGTATAAGCTATATTGTGGTAAAGTTTCATTCAAATCCATTCAGTAGTTTTTACGTGAAAGAGTAACAAACATCCATACATACATCCATACTTACAAACTTTCGCCTTTATAATAGTATAGGATTTCATAATAATAATTTTTTAATGTTTATTATTTTTTATTGTTAGAAATTATTTAGTTTTAGATAAGTTTTAGCTGCCTATTCTTTGATCTTCTTTTTGTTGATAGGAATAACTTTGTCCAATGTGTTTTAATTGTTATACGCTTCTCTTTGTATAAACACCGATACAAATCAAAGTGCGCATATAAAATACTATTATAACATTATTTCATAATAGAAAAAGTTTTGACTTCATAAATTTCATCCACAATAGAACATTTTAGGTGATTTCCTTGGTGATAAGGCTCCTTTGATTTGCATCTGAGGTCCATATTTTAGCAAAAGTATTATTTTTATTACGAAGCTTTTTATATTTTGTTTACAGTTTTTTTTTAAACATTAGCTCAAGTATATTCCAACGAATTTATTATTGTGACTGAACTGAAATAAATGATTTGTGATATTTACGGGTCTACGCTCCACACGGGGCAATTAAATAATCTACTTAGTCCAAAAACTAAAAAACACGCTTGAAAATCCTGATTTATTTTTAAAATTATTGCAATGTCATCGGTCCTTGATATATGTGCAAAATTTCAGATCAATCCAACTACTGCAAGTTGGTTAAAATCACTTTCAAAGATTCCGTTACATAGATTAATACATTGATAAATACGTACCAAACTTATATAAGCGTGTTAAAAATGGACTCTACACCACTTTAACCCGCTTTTGGGTTCCACGACATTCCACAACTCATTTAGGTACTGCTTATTTATTTTTTGTCGCAGATCTGATTGTATTATGATCAATTCAATAATGTTACGATAATCTCTGTAAATATATTTATTTTTTGTCAGGTGTTAATACATTTTTAATTAGTTGCATTGTATTTGTTGTAAAATGAGCACAAACTATTATTATCGGTATAATATTTAATGTATAAATGTTTGATTTATTATTCTCGCAATGTCTCAACGCAAATGTGCCAACACCTACTGAAATGGCAACGAATCTTTATTTTAGCATATTTTTCAGTTGTTTAAAAAGTTATTAAATATTTATTTGAAAACACATTTTTGTTTTTATTTTATGCACTGTGCTTTACCTTTTATTTTTAGCTTTCTATGTTGTTCTGTAACTTATAAAGTCGTGACTTGTGAGCATATTATTTATGCTCACATTAAGCGTTCACGTTTCGTTTAATAATGGTGCCAATTCTACGTTCAACTAAACTTAACCAAAAAATGAAAACCACTATTGCCGTATTTTGTTTATTTGGTTTGTGCACATATCAAGAAAGTTCAGTTAGCAAAAATTCATATTTTAGTTTAGTTGTGCGCGTAGAATTATTACCATTATCTGCATGTGTTAAGTCTAGTCTACACGCTTCAGACACTTCGTAACAATAATATTTATCATGTAACGATACACTTTTAAACACTTAAATGCAAACCTACATATAGTACACGCAACGGGTCTGCACTATTCTTTCATTTTCACTTTAAAGCTATTTAATAATGTATTACGAAACTAAAAGTTGTCTTAAAAATCGAAGTCTGATGGCTTCCAATTTATACGATGGGCGGAGCTTATAGCTCACGGAGATATCCTTTTAGAAATATTTCATCATTGTGAATGAGCTATCGAACTCTGGTGAACGATAATTGATTAACTAACCTAACCTAACATTACTAACACTTAGGTCGTAAAGGGGGGACTCGTCGACGTTGGGAGTATGGCCATGGTGAGTTCAAGTTACGAAGACTTTTGGAAAGGAGGAGATTCACACGAGTACATTCAGACGACTCTGATGAGGAGCCTGCGCCAATGTTGCCACAGAGTTTACCAGCTAACGCATGATGGAACCAACAATGTTATATGTGAACATAATTATATTACTAACCACAATTATACCAGATTGTAAAAAGGCGTCTTATCTTGAAGACACATAACTTTAACCTGGCTAAAGTTATAATATTTTCTAACACTTGCGCGACTCATCAGCTCAAATAAAACTACTTTTTACGGATTTAGACGCGTATATTTGTTTTAAATTTTGGCCCGACGTTTCGGAGACTTTGCAGTCACCATGGTCACGGGTGAGACTGAGCTGTAATGTGTCTTCTACGATCAGTTATTACAGGGTTTACCCACATTCGATTTTAATTTTACATTGACCATAAAGATAGACTTTTACTATAAACTATATCATATTACATTGTGCTCAGACTACATAAAATCAATAACATTAATTTAGTTTCTAAAACACATTAACAAATTGTAACAATATAAAGAAATTTTTAAATTATATAAGGTGAAACATACATAAGGTGAAACGTCGGGCCAAAATTTAAAACAAATATACGCGTCTAAATCCGTAAAAAGTAGTTTTATCTGGCTAAAGTTAGTTAAGGGTCTAATAAAATGGTATCGATTCTACGTTCAAAACTAATTTTAACTAAAAAATTAAAATTGTTAGTATCAATATATTATGTTACCGGCTAACACTGACTGTTATGGGATCGATGATGTCGACCCAGGTTTCGAGGATAAGCATCGGATATGCTCGAAACCTGGGTCGACATCATCGATCCCATAACAGTGAGTGTTAGCCGGTATAAGCCACGCAAATTGGTAATGCGCTGGAACCTTGTCAATTTAACGCTCTTGTGACGTCATCAGCAAAGAAAAAGTACAGCTAACAGAATGTAATATTCTCATCTATACGTCACTATGACGTCACCAACATGGCCGCCAGGCGCATTACTAATTTGTGTGGCTTATAACATATTTCTAGTATCAATATATCTATTACTTACTATTATTTATCGTTGTAAATATTTATATTAATTAAAATCGTTAGTCTATATTACACAGCTTTTATAATAACAAAGTTCAGATAACAGAGACTGACAGTTAACTAGACGAGCTTCGTGGTTGAGTGGTTCATGTAACGGACTGCCGATCACGAGGTCGTGGGTTCGATTCCCGCTCGGGACAATCATTTGTGTGATTTTTCTAACTGTCATACAAATGTTTGTACTACGTCTGGGTGTTTCTATGTATCGTAAGTATGTATTTACAAAAGAAAAGTAGTATATGTATTCTGGTACCCATAACACGAGCATCTAAGCTTATCTTGGGACCCGAGGACGTTGTGGGAAATGTCCGTGAATATTTATAACATTGCCGAATTGGGATAATGACGCTATAAATTTTAAGTTTAGTTTAGTTGTGCTCGCAGAATGGGCACGAATGTGGTTTTCCGTATTTATATGACGTGTAGTTTTCACAAACTACAAACGTCAATTTTGCAAGCAATAAAACAAGTATTCTATTGGGGAGAGAAATTGACATTACTACATTAGATAACCCTATGGCGTGTATCATAGACACGCATAGAACATATTTCACAAAAACATAGATACGTAAGTGGCTTCAAGCCGGCCCAGTGATATAGCCATAATCACACTATCTGGTTTATCTGTGTTACTATCAATACATACACATATTACGGAAATCAAGACATCTCTTTAATCATTTAATACAGTTAACTGGGACTATAATCGTAGTCGCATGTTGATAACGACACCAATTCTTTTGAGTCCGTTCAAAAACTTAACCAAAATAAAACCAAGTGTAGTTTAACTTAATAGCTATTTCGTTCTATACATTAAATAATTTAAATCGTTATATCAGCTTTTAGAATGAGAAAGCAGAATTGTGTTATTAACACTGTCAAGACTTAAGTTTTAGTTTAGTGTCAGTGGAATAAGTACCAGTATAGTCCCGGTTAAATTAATAAAATATAACTTAAAATAGCCTAAACATAATAATAATTGGTTTTAAAATAAGAGTGCTAGTCACTGAAAAATAATATCAATAAATTGGACAAAAATTATCAAAACTGAAAGTTTAATAAAAACATTTTTACGTACAAATGTAAATAAATAAATATTCACAGACATTTCACACAACGTCCTCTGGTCCCAAGCTAAGCTTATATGCTTGTGTTATGGGTACCAGAATACGGATGTAATACATAAACTACTTTTCTTTTGTAAATACATACTTATAATACATAGAAACACCCAGACGGAGTACAAACATTTGTATGACAATTAAAAACATCACACAAAATGTTTGTCCTGACCGGGAATCGAACCCGAGACCCCATGAACGGCAGTCCGTTATATGAACCACTACACCACGAGGCCCGTCAAATATAAAATAAAACTATAAATTGTAAATTTCAACATTTTTATATAATATATGAAATAAATTATGTATTATAAATATCGTCGTTAAATGCCAATTCCATGTATACAACTAAAGTTAACTAAAAAATGAAAAAAACTACTGATATATTATAAATATTTTGATTAAATGGCTATTTTGTTGTGCACAATATTATTTAAAATATTATATAATATTATTAAATAATTAAATACTAATTAAAATGTTTAGTCTATAATAATCAGTTTTTTATAACCAGATAAATTAGTTAAAATTGCCAAATTGTGTTACCGACACTATCAAAATTCATTTGTTAGTTAAATTTAGTTGTGCATTTAGAATTGGTACCATTGTCTTCTAATTATAATGTTATTCTGTTTCAATCATCTTCTTGCTATTATTATATGATTTCTTGGTGACAACATTGGATCAAACACAGGACGAATCTCACATGAAAATCCTGAAAAGAGAAAATTTTTATTGTAACTTTTGAATCCATTAATTCTCCGTGTGGTAACGGATTAAGAATACAAGTGTCACCACTCCATCTCCTCCCAAGGGTGCTGTAAAAGTCAGCTAAGGGATATTGCACACAGATAACATCCTCTGTGAAAGACGGGAAACTCGAAAATAAACCCTGTGCCAACACGCCTGGTCAGCGCGGCACAGTAGACCATAATCCCTCCAAAGTGGAGGAGGCCCGTGCCCAACAGTGGGACGTAAATGGGTTGGAGAGAAAGAGAGGAATCCAATAAATTGTTAATTAAAATAAATCAATTAAGTGTGATAAAACTTCCTAAAATATAATCATCAAATCCCAATTTAGGTTCACAAATTGTTGGAGAAATCAAGTAACATAAAGTTAAAATAATAGTCTTCTATGCAAGTCTAGTGTTTTTTATTGCATTGTCTATAGTCAATATGAATCAAAATTTGATTCTTCTAATACCATATTATTGGGAATCAAACCTAGTAGTATAATATAATATTTTTTTGTGTAGTTTATCCTACTGTAAGTGCTTTCGTATTGATTGTGATTCTAGCCTATATTTATTTATTTTATAAGAATAGAAATTCAGGGCTGACTTCTCCATTGAGCATATGCTCCAGTTTACACCATAAACTATAAATATTGATAGGCTCTTTAGAGATATTTAATGATACCGATTCTAAGTGGAAAAACTAAACTTAACTAAAAATGTATAGTGTCAATAACACAATTCGGCACTGTTAACAGAACTTTTTTATTAGAAAATCTGTATAATATAGACTAACGATTTAATTTTAAAAAATGTGCACATCGAAATAACTATTTAATCAAAATACGCCATATCTTTTTTTCATATTTTAGTTTAGTTGTGGAGCTAGAATTGGTACAAATGTCGTAACAATAGATCAGAGCTGGTCTATCCAAACCATAGCCCGTATTATTGCGGCCTGCAGAATCTTTTTTTTTACGGGCTTCGTGGCGTAGTCGTTCATGTACTGGACTGCCGCTCACAAGGTCTCGGGTTCGATTCCCGCTTGGGACAATCATTTGTGTGATATTCATAAATGTCATACAAATCTTTGTACTACGTCTGGGTGTTTTCTACTATATAAAAATAAGTCGGGTTTTCCTTCCTGACGCTATAACTCCAGAACGCACAAACCGATTTCCACGGTTTTGCGTTGGAAAGGTCTCGGGCTCCGTGAGGTTTATAGTTCTTTTTTTTTTAATTTTTTTTTTAACTTTTTTTTTGGTATGGTGAAACAACGTTTGCCGGGCCAGCTAGTGTATTATAAGTATGTATTTACAAAAGAAAAGTAGTTTATATATTATATCCGTATTCTGGTACCCATAACACAAGCATATAAGCTTAGCTTGGGACCAGAGGACGTTGTGTGAAATGTCCATGAATATTTATTTATTATCTTTTTACTACTAATGTTGACAGAATTGTAAAAGACAAATTAATAAAAAATATTTAAAATAATTATACTTATAATTAGGTATTTTATTTTTATAAATATTTTGCGGCCCTTCAATTTATTTAGTCATTTTTGTTGGCCCTAGGCTCATCTAGTTCGGGCAGCCCTACGTTAGAGAAAACAAACATCTTGCAATTTGTTTAGTACCTACCCTCATTCTAAAATTACCTGAATAAAGTGCCAAATTATTAAATCTAGTCTAAAAAAATGTCTCGAAATTATTTTATGTAGTTTATTGTAAGTAAATGTGTATGTATTATGTGAATTTATTGTACAATTAATTTATTGTGAATATGTGTACAGTTTGTAAAGTATTTAAATAAATGTTATATAAATGTTTGGATTACGTTGTTTTTACAATGTGCTTGTATGACAGTAACTCCATAAACATATTCCCCCTTATTACAAAACGCGGCTCAACGTTAAATCCAGATTTAACAAAATTTATTTACGAGGAATTGGATAGTTAGACCCGCTCTGACACTAGTTTGGCGTCGGTTTAAGACTAAGGTCGTTGTTAGATCTAGGAATTGAGAAAAATCTGCTTGAAATGCGCAATTGAAGTGTTTAAAAAGCCAGGCTTAAACTGTGGCTTAAACTTAGTCCAAGTTTTGTAATAAGGCGGATTTTGTTTTCGCATTCATGAAAGCTGTTTAAAAGCTAAATTTTCTATAGTTATAGCAAAGAAATTACTTTTAACGGCACACATATGAAGCATACAATATGCAAAAAAAAAAAATATGCAAACATAAAAAAATTTTTACATCCTTTTTAGGGTTCCGTACCCAAAGGGTAAAAACGGAAACCCTATTACTGAGACTTCGCTGTCCGTCCGTCCGTCCGTCCGTCTGTCACCAGGCTGTATCTCAAGAACGGTGATAGCTAGACAGTTGAAATTTTCACAGATGATGTATTTCTATTGCCGCTATAACAACAAATACTAAAAATAAAATAAATATTTAAGGGGGGCTCCCATACAAAAAACAGATTTTTTTTACCGTTTCTTGCTCGATACTAATAACGTTGCCTTATGTTGCATAGATAATGGTACGGAACCCTTCGTGCGCGAGTCCGACTCGCACTTGACCAATTTTTTAAATAATGTGACCCTGATAATGATACTTTGCTCCCCGTCTATCTGTCACCAGGCTGTATCTCTGGAACGGTGACAGCTAGAGAATGGAAAATTCCATAATTATTTTTCTATTTTAAAACATAACTCACCTCTCTCCATAACATATAACATCCTATCCAATAATATAACAGTTTCAACAAGTGGTGCGAGGGCTAATCTTAATGTATAAACAACTACAACACGCCGCCATTGTTCCAAATCGTTATTACCACGAGCCCATACATTAGGACAAGTTGGTAGAGGCAAGTTTATGCGTTCTAATGCCAAGGTACAGTATCTGAAATATATACAATGTTTGAGCATTAAACAGCAGTACAATTTTCTTTAAGAAAGTTAGATAAGGCATCAGAATACTTTAGTTGCAACCAAGCCTTAAAAAAAAAGTTGAAAAAGAAAACAGCACTTTTTGGTAGAGGAAACAGGTAATGTTTTTTCGTCACTGACATTCATCAAGTCACGAATGCGCCAGTCTCGCTATTCCGAAATAGGAATTTAAAACTAGTTTAATTGGTATGTAGTGATGGATTCAAGAATAATATTACTTATAACCCATTCCATACCAGAGTAGAGAATCATTTAACTGATACATGCACAAATTTAGAGATCAGAAGGTATTTTACTAAATTAACAACTCTCTGCTACACAGGTAACTATTTAAGTAACACTTACGTTTCAAAAGTCATTGTGTCAGAATGCTTGATACTTCTCACAGGCGCATGACGCAGTTTCGGATCATGTGCAACTAAGATTCTTTCTAGAGCTGCTCTAAAAGCATGAATCTGAAAAAATATATAATACAAGTTGATTCGGCGAATTCCCTAGTTTAATTCTTTTTGTAAAAATATTATTTTACTTCAGATTCTTCTACCTCTACAAAGCCAGGGCAAAATTTGTTTAGAAGAAAACTCTAAAACATTTTTTTTCATCCATAATGCTTAGTGACTAGAGGATGTTGGATAAAACATCTACAAATAATGAATTATTTTATAAAAAGAATTACCTTCAAATCTTTGTAATCTCCTTTCTGTAGTCTCTCACAATACACCTCAATAGCATGGCATGATATCTCTCTACTTGGGTATGACAATTTACTGTCTAAGCCTTTAGTAAAATTACTCAAAGGGTAGCCCGCATCCTCATGTCCATTAGATAACTTCATATAACAACAACCGACCACACATATAAACTGCACGTGGTCCGATTCAACAAAATGTCTCAATAACAAAGGTCCCAAGTCCCCACAAGGGTGTAGACCAATCAAACCATAGTTTTTCATACTATCAGGCAAAGGTAAGTCAAGTAATTGATAGTAGTTCGACAATTTTACATTAAAATGTAATGGTCTCCTCAGCTTTGAGATATCTTCTACTGATAAATACTTTTTGACTGTATATTCCAGTTCAAAATCAAGATTGCTGTAAAAAAAAACAAAAGTTTAAAAAAGTTGTGTACTATTTTTTTTTACAGCAGAAAAAAATTTGCTGATGCAAAAATCTGGTGACAAATTTTTTGATGGCAAAATTTTCTTTTAAAAAAATTAAATTGGTATAGGGGTAATCTAAGCATATGCTATTTTTAATGTAAGACAACTTATAATATTTTCTAACACTTGCGCGACTCATCTGTTTAAATAAAACTACTTTTTACGGATTTAGATGCATATATTTGTTTTAAATTTTGGCCCGACGTTTCGGAGACTTTGCAGTCACCATGGTGGTGATGAGTCTCGCGAGTCTCATGAGACGGGTGTTGAGTCTCACCCGTGACCATGGTGACTGCCAAGTCTCCGAAACGTCGGGCCAAAATTTAAAACAAATATACGCATCTAAATCCGTAAAAAGTAGTTTTATTTAAAGTAAGACAACATAGATAGATCATAAATAAACCATTCGAAATTAAAATTAATTAACAGGAATGGTCCTCATAGTATATCAGACCATATATCCCACTGTAAATTGGCCTTAGCCTAAAAGTGGGACATCATAGACTATTTAATTACCAATGAGATATTTTATATCATGGTTTTTATTATACCTACCAATAGTACAGACCTAGCCTCCTGTGTCAGCTGATTCTGGCATTCAATGCCAGCTGCATACATATTCTCTCTGTAGGCCAGAACTCTAACTAGATGACCCAAACCTGAACCAAAATCTATCACAGCATCGCAGCCTGTTCTCAATGCTGTATCTACAACAATATCCGCCATCATCTTTATTTCATGTCTCTTTTTAAGTTTCACATGTTTCAAAAATAAGTTTTGACATTTTGGATGATTTTTTAAACTATTCTCGTTTTGTTTATCTGAATTTTGTTTCAGGCTATTTTGTCTCGGTATGCTCAGAGCATGTATAGATTTAATTAAGGCTAAAAACGACAGTGGTAACAGCTGTTTAGGTGGTTTGTTAGAAATTATGTCTGCTAAGTTCTGAGGATCCATATTTTCAAAACTGTCCTGCCATGAATTTGGTAGTTTCTCCCAGTGATTATCGACAAAATAATCCTGTAATAAATGAACAATTATTAGCAAATATCACAATTATCGAGCAAGAAATACATTAAAAATTTAATTTACTACTACTTACTAGCACAAACAGATCTAATAACCAATCATACATTCTTATAACTTTCAGAGACATTTTGATACGAGATCTAATTAAATCTTCTTGTTCTTTCTGATCAGACATTGTTGGTTGAGTAATTAAAAACAACTATTCAATTTTCTTAGAAAGTTAGAAACTAGAAAGGCACATTAAACATTTGTAAAAAACGAAATATAGAGGGCGCCATCGGCTATTAGCTTTCATTTGTCAAGTGCACGAAGTATAGATAGAAGGAGTCCGAACGGTATAGGCTTTTCCATAATATTTCGTGTACACAATAATAAACCCAGATCATAGTTCTATTTTCTGCCACTGGCTGCGCAAGTGTTCAGGGCGTACCGATGCTATTATTATTATTACATGTAAACACGCGCTGGCTCGTGAATGTTGAATTTAATTTAATTAAATACATTTAATTAAATACATAATATTATTTATAAATAAATAATAATATTATTTATAAATATAATAGAATTCAAACGAGTACTCCTTGAAAAATGGCGCGCTCTACCGGCAAAAAATCTGTCCCTTAAATTGAGACCATTCGTTCAACATTACGTTCGGACTCCTTCTATCTATACTTCGTGGTCAAGTGCATGGAGACTAGAAGAAAGGAGGAATATCTTGTATGGGGGATCAGTCCAAAAAGTGTCCACTTGTAAACAGCAAATAACACTCACCGAAATAGCGCTAGTGTAGTAAGATGAATGATATGAATGTAGCAGTTATAAGAAGAGTGAAGTGTGCTACTGTTGCGGTAATTCTTTAATACTATATTCTATTTGCTATTTACAAATATTTGGGGTACTTAAAAACACCGTATAATTATAATAATAATTAATATAAATTTATTTCATAGTCCTGTTTGTCTATATAACATAATGGTTTAAAAAACTGCGCGGTAACAAAGCGGATATTTTTCTTTCCTTTCTATAATATATAATTTGTGGCGCTTTTTAAAATTCTTCCACTTGCTACTATGGCGCCACCTTAATTTGCTGCCTTTTAGCGACCACTTTTTATTATACTGAGATATTCCTCCTTTCTTCTAGTCTCCATGGTCAAGTGCCAAAATTTCACATCCATTATCTATGGCACGAAGTATAGATACAAGGAGTCCGAACGTAATGTTGAACGAATGGTCTCAATTTAAGGGACAGATTTTTTGCCGGTAGAGCGCGCCATTTTTCAAGAAGTACTCGTTTGAACTATTGACACCTGTGGAAAAAAATATTCTGAGAAACGTGTAATTAAATATAAGTTTCAGGAAATTTTTAGAAATTTTTCGAGTGCTTTAAACCCAACAATACAGAGAAGGTCAAGAGATATTCTATAATAGCATCGGTACGTCCTGAATACTAGCGCAGCCAGTGGCAGAAAATAGAACTGGTGCTCAAGTCCACTATTTTGGAACAATTGTCATACCGGCACAATACCGGCACGATACCGTTGCAATTGAAGTCAAATATCCGTAGTCTGCTATATGCCGTCATAACGGTCTTTCAATGGTAATAGAATTGTCGATCTCTTTTATCTATGCATTGAATTTTCGGTCTCTTTTATCTATGGATTGTGTTAGAATGGTATGTATGTGTTGCCGTTTTTAAAAAATGCGTTAGTTGAAGTGATTTTCGAAAAACTACTAATAAATTTAAACATTTAATCATGCTAGACTTCGTTTAGATATATTTGTACATACTATTTATTAGTATAAAAAGCAATGTGAGGTTTAGGAGATTAGTAAATTGCAATAAATTACAAAGAACAATTTCTGATATTTCTATCTATCTATTTTTTATTTATGGCAATCTGTCGACACAGGACAATTTAAAAATATTACTGTCAAATTCAAAATAGCAGACTACCGAAACATTTCAGTCATTGAATTGCAATTGTGAAGCAGTTGTGTACGAGACTAGCAATTTATGTCACTTTGACAATTGTAAGACAATGATGAAGTCGTTATGACGACACATTAATAGTAGACTACCAAAAACTTTACTATTGCACCATAATGGTGCAATAATGGTACAGTTGTGACACCGTTGAAATACCCGACTCAGGGCCCTGTGATCTGGGTTTAATATTGTGTACACGAAATATTATGGAAAAGCCTATACCGTTCGGACTCCTTGTATCTATACTTCGTGATCTATGGTTAGCTTGTAAGCACCTTGAGAGCAATACATATTATTTATTATACTCTTTGGAGCAATAATCCAACAGGAGTTGGCATTGCAGGTGAACTCCGCTTAAAAAGGTACGAAACCAAGAGAGTAGTCAAAAGTGGTATTCTGTTTTAAACAATAGTTTGTTGAGAAAAAATAATGACTTAATTAATTTTCGTTTCAGTTTAATTGTGCATCAAAATTGGCACCATCTCCTATTTGAGCTGTAGATGTGGCGTTTTTCTTACGTTACGTGTGTTGTTTTTTGTTATTCTATTCACTTCTGAATACTTCTGAGTGTCGAATAATTTTAATGAGAAATGGTTCGCTAGCTGGTAAACGAGCATCGTCTTTTTGTTAATCCTTTAACAAGATACCCACCATTCCATTCATTCAACAAATGCTTGTTCTTTTGCTGCTCTCAAATCATAAACCTAAATAAACATTAGAAAACGTTTTATTAAATTTGCCCTTATAAAGGCGAAGGCCAATACAGGCACATAATTTCACATGTCTAGCGTTGTATCCAGTGCCGGACCAAGGCCAACACGGTCCCCGTAGGAAATTCTGTGACCTGCCTTGGTTACTATTCGCCCTTGTATCTAAATAAAAAGTACTCGGAGTAGGTACCTTAGTGAAAGGAGGCGCGGGCCCGTAGCATTTGCTTTAAGATAATCACGCCTATGGTTATGTATCGTTTAAACACCATAAGAACTTATGTTTTAAATATAAATAATAATAGATATTTCATTTAAAATCCTTTATTTTACAAAATACTTCAAATAATAATAGGTAAGTACTTACTTAATTCAAATTAAGACATAAGAAATTCTGCAAATTAAAAAACATCAACACAATTACTAAGTAATCAGGTTTATTGATCATATGCTGTGATCTTAACTATTATAAAAACTGTGCACATAAACGCATGTAACTTGCCTATAAGTAACAACGTTTTCACTTTTTCATATAGATATGATCCCATCTGTACATACATACATTTTGTAGGTATTTGAATGCTGCAATAAATAAAGCTGTCTTTTTGAAGTGCTATGATACGTATACAATTACTAAAATACTAAAAGGCACGTTTGAGCATAGTGCTAACAAAATAGAGATGCTAATATACTACTCACAACAAAATCAAATAAAATAATTTAAGCACTATCTTTAAAGAAATTGCAGTATGTATAATTATTGATTTCAGTTTATAAATACAGGTACATAGTGTAGGTATATTAATATTTGTTGAAAAAACCTACGTCTATTAAAATAATATGGCTCCTGTGAGAGATGCAAAAAATGTTCTCTCCCTTTTATTTACAGAATACTGTTATAACTCGTCGGGGTTTGCTGTTAGCAATGTCACTATAGGCTCATTTTAATGTTCGTTATATTATAATACAAAGACTCAGAATACTCCGAGTACAAAGATTGCTAACTACTAAGAGGCCATTTAAAGTCTTACGCTTGCTGCATGGACCTAGATTGTAAATATCAAGGGCATAGGCCATAGCCCACAATTAACTTATAGTATTAATACATGAAAATACACATAAGCAGTTTTTGGTTCAATGTGTGACATAATTTTCGAACACAGGTTTTGAAATTTTGGATTTAACCTTCGAAACTCTTTGCTCCGTGGCTATGCGTATGATAAAAGCATACAAAATCAAACAGCTAACACGTGCTTAAAACATCATCAATAACAATATAATATTATCATTTCGTGTACAAACAACAACTTGGTGCTAGGTTTAAACAAAGCATAGAAATACGACATCAACAACTTTAAAATTTATAATGAGCCTCAAAATAAATGATTCTCGTTTGGCTTACCTAACTCAGTTAATTCTTAAAACTTCTTTGTGCACCTACACTTAGTTACGTTCTACTCTGCCCTAAGGTCAGTTGCCAAAACTTAATGATGAATAGAGTAGCCGAAAAGAGAGATTATTTCCAAATGAGATCGATTTTGGTATTAGTATTTAAAAATACAATAGGACGGACCTAATAAAAACATGGAAATCACCATAAAACTACCTAGATTCAGATTGGTCTTTTTTAAGTTCTTATTTGGTTTGTTATGGGCCAATCTAACATAATCTAGTGGCTCCCCCTATAGTTCAACTTAACTTATGGTTGGAGATGACATTTAATAAAAACAGTAGGCATTTACAAAAGAAATATGTGGTGTTGCCGGATGAATAAAAGCCAATGATATTGACAAACGATATTCTTTATTTCTATGTTGGCAATAATACAATAAATCTTAATAGGTACTTATAGGTAAATGTACGTGAATACTGTGCGTGGTTCCTGGAATGGGCTGCGGGAGCTACCGCATTCCTTAACCTCCTAGCTTACTTAGCACTTTTTCTGAGGGCTGCGGGAGCTACCGCTCAGAGTAAGCGCAAGACAACAGAGTGGACTGCGGGAGCTATCGCACTCCTTGCCGTCTAGCTAACGACTGGATAAATCGTCGCCTGCGGTCGTCTTATATAGTGATCCGGCGGTGTAGGTGTACAGTGCCGTCTCACTGTGTGCGTGCGCGCTTCTATGTAGATGTGGGTAGTATAGTTGGAGCGCTAAGTTGTTGCTTCTTGAGAGTAATAAAATGTTGCATTGTTACATTCTCCCCCTCTGGTACTCTTAGCTCGTCTCGACAAGAGTGCCAGCAACCTTCCGTGGTCGTCCTCTTTGACGAATTGGATTTGTTGGTTTTGGGATTCTATGGTCTCTTCTATTGAATTTAGTAATAGCTGACGTATGGTATCTTCCGATAGATTTATGCGGAGTGTTTGGATGAGCCACCTCATATGTGCATGCTCCTTCTATGTATCCACGGAAGCGTGAAATAGCCCAAACTATTGCTAAGGCTTCTTTTTCTGTGACTGAATAATTACATTCTGCTGGTGTGAGAAGACGGCTTGCGTATTCGACGGGGTGTTCATGTTCTCCCTCCCCCTGCACTAAAGCTGCTCCAATAGCATACTGACTTGCATCTGTTCCCGTGAGTAGCAAGGTTAAACCCTCTAATGCGTCTTCGTCACTAATTTTCTCGATCTTTTTATAAATCGTAATACTTGTAATAAATTCCTCTACTTTATTGTAGTTCCTTTCACCGTCGTACCTTTTTGTGCACCGAGCAAAACTATTTTTAGGCGTGTTGTTACTCGTGAACTTGTTTATCAATTCCGTGAATTGTGCTTGTGTCATAATCATCAAACTTTTTTCTTCCGACATCTTGAAAATGTGGGTAGATATCAATTTGTGGCTTATTTACGTTGGGCGCCAATGTGGTGTTGCCGGATGAATAAAAGCCAATGATATTGACAAACGATATTCTTTATTTCTATGTTGGCAATAATACAATAAATCTTAATAGGTACTTATAGGTAAATGTACGTGAATACTGTGCGTGGTTCCTGGAATGGGCTGCGGGAGCTACCGCATTCCTTAACCTCCTAGCTTACTTAGCACTTTTTCTGAGGGCTGCGGGAGCTACCGCTCAGAGTAAGCGCAAGACAACAGAGTGGACTGCGGGAGCTATCGCACTCCTTGCCGTCTAGCTAACGACTGGATAAATCGTCGCCTGCGGTCGTCTTATATAGTGATCCGGCGGTGTAGGTGTACAGTGCCGTCTCACTGTGTGCGTGCGCGCTTCTATGTAGATGTGGGTAGTATAGTTGGAGCGCTAAGTTGTTGCTTCTTGAGAGTAATAAAATGTTGCATTGTTACAGTTTCAAATTTATAATATTGCATCGTAATTGCATGACTGAAAACATTGAGATTCTTGAATAAAATTTATGACAATATTTTGACGACATTTCTAAACATAAATTTTCATATATTGACATGTATTAATTAATTGTCTGTTACACATAATTATTGTTTTTGTCTATTAGGTACAAGTTTTTTATTTATTTTATTTTCTTAATGTTATATCTACTTTCTCACCAAATATTATTATTACACCTTTCTTATTGTTAATGCATGTTAGGGCAACCTTTAATTAAGTCAGCAGTATGCTATGTAATATTTTGTTTTTAACTTTATTTAATTATGATTCGCTGTATGATTTGTTGGTTGTTTTCAAATAAATAAATAAATAAATAAATAAATTGAGCATCATTAAAATATAGGCGGTACTTAACACTTAATAACGGTACAGCCACTTAAGGGTACAGTTTAATAGATTTAAAAAATAACGGTACGGCACTTATTCCATAAAAGCTTGACTAGTACATCGTATAGAGAGAGTTTATTAATTTATAGATTCGACTCTATATATTTTTAAACAAAACTTTTGTAAGAAACATGAAATTCTTTCTAATAAACTAAGATCTATAACACGAGATTTATTTGTGAGTCGATTACGACTTGCAAGACAGGTCTGGTCACGATTCGATGGGAATTTTGGGAACGCCTCAGTACAAAAATGAGGGTAGAATGAAAACTCATCGACAAGCCGGAAATAATTATAACTCCTAGCAGCAGATCGAAGTTTTTCATCTAACGAGCACGGAGACGCAATATAAAACCTATACTTCTTCTGGTCTTCATGTAATAACATTTCAGCACGACTTAAAACCTCATCTATTTTATAATACAAATCATTCATTGGTAAAGATCCATATTTAAGTATGAATGTGCTAGGAGCTACTCTATATTTGTGGCCAGTCGTTCTATCTTTCCAAACTTTATTTGTACTTTCCAATTGTAGTAAAAATGTGGGTATACTGTAACTGTGGGTAGTTATTACATGTGTCTGAACTCCGTAATTATTTTTAATTTCGTAGAACAGACTATTGGCGAAAGGATAAATACCTCCTTGGTGAACAAATCCAAAGAATATAGTTAAAATCCCATTCACACTATACCAAATTATGCGAAAGAATGTTTTGAATTTTCTAGTTTTTGGCCCATCAGTTTCATTAAAATGAAGATGATTACCATAAAGGTATATTAGTGGTATGAGGACTGGTATTATAAAACGCGCCTCCTGATGCGGAAACAGAGATAGTACAGCTATTGGTGTGACCAAAGAAAACAGCATAAGCCCTGTGATGCTCTGGATCCTTGGCAGTTTACTGTACTGACCGCGAATAAATCTGTAATCAACAAAAATATTTTATGTTACTGCTCATTAAAAACCAGATCAAATGTAAAGAAAAATGGAGTTTTGAATTTATTGTATCATATAAAATAATAATAATAATAATAAATATCACGGACATTTCTAACAACGTCCTCTGGTCCCAAGCTAAGCTTATATGCTTGTGTTATGGGTACCAGAATACGGATAGAATACATATACTACTTTTCTTTTGTAAATACATACTTATATATCATCTGAATCTGCACAGAAATAGTATACCTATTTGTGTGCAGATTCAGAATAGCTTTCAAAGTAATTTTTTTTTAATGAGTATTAAATAAACTTACCTGTATGCATGAATAGATAGCATAATGTATGCTAACATCCCAAGTATATTGAACAGCAATGGCACATTCACAGCTACATGAAGCCATCGAGGATGTAGTCCATGAGATGTTAAGTTCCTCATATCTGAGTTGTACCTCAGAAAGTTCAAAGGAGTTACTACCCAATTGTTCAATGAAAACTTCATAGATTCTACATCAGCCAGAGTTATATACCCATAATAACCAGAATCAATTAGTATAAGGAATAATGCTGTTGGGATTCCACACAAAATAAAAGTAAATATTCTATAATGAAATTCTTTGAAACCTACCACCTTAGACCCAAGTCCTCTGTGAAGCCAGAAGAATACAGGCGTAAATGCAAAGCCTATGAATGTTGGTCTATTGAAGATGCCTATGACCACAATTGTGGCTAAAATGATCACATGATTTAAATTATGACCAGGCAAATGTGTAGTTAACTTATATATTTTAACTTTTTCAACCACTGTCTTTGCTTTTTCATACTTATCATTTAGAAACTCATTATGATATATGACTTTATCAGATTTTAGCATACATTCAGATACTAATAGTAAAAGTATTGAGAAGAATATCATTTCAAATGTATTAGAGAAGCTGCGACAGCAGTAAGTGAATACTATGTATGAGCTGGCAAATATTTTAAGTCTGTTTCTAAAGTTTTGGCCATAGAGTATGCATATTCTATAAAGACAATAGTCATTTATAAGTGATAGTAAGCATATGAAAAGTCTTGGTAGTACTATTAAATAATATGGTGTTTTAAGATCTATATTAAAGTAGTATTTAGTAAATGGGTTTATTATGCGTATGAGATGTAGAGATGGACCAATGATCATTTTCGGTATGAAGATATTTCTGATTGGAAACTTTGGATTGAACTCCCATGTTTTTGAGACATCAATTGAGAAGATATCACCTGTAATAAAAAGAAACTGTTAATGCCCTATTTCTGAAGAATTATTAGAAAAGTTGTACAAGCAGTAAAGCAGTGTCAAATAAATACTTAATCTCAGATAATGATACCGATTCTATGCGCACAACTAAACTTAAATAAAAAATGAAAATTGATAGTGGCAATAACACAATTCGGCAATAAACTTTTTTCTTAGAAAATCTGTTTAATATAGACTATTTTCTTTACCCTTATCCCTCCCTCTCCTTTCCTAAGCCGTACTACACGCGCAGGTTTGAGATGTCACCCCTACACCATAGACTCTATACCATCTCGCACTAAGAAATTTGGCAATTCATTTCTTTGTAACACTGCTAAGGTTTGGAATTCGCTCCCTGCTCATGTGTTTCCTGACTGTTACAACATGGGGTCTTTCAAGCGAGGTGTGAAAAAGCATCTTGTGGGCTGGCAAGGTGAGGGCGGCTAGTGCATTGACACTGTACTAGCCATTCTAACATTTGGATTACACTCCACTTAACATCAGGTGGAGTGTAATCATTTGCCTACTCTAGCTATAAAAAAAAAACTAACGATTTTAATTAATAAAAATGTGCACAACGAATTAGCCAATTAATTAAAATACACCACAATTGTTTTCATTCTTTAGTTGAGCTGTGAACAAAGAATTGGTACCAATAGCAGGCAAGGCACTTGTCCACATAGTTAGGTCAATGACTTCTGATCTTGGCAGTGAGTTGAATTATAATATAAAAAAAAAAACAGAAATTTTAAAATCCATAGAAATTTTGACCAGCCCATTCTCATTACCCTGCATTTATTCCATTACTTGAGATCGGCGCAACATGTCTCATTATTCAATTTAAATCTCAAACTGCACGTTAGACATTAATTGAATTACATACATTACAAATCTGGTATACAAAATGAACAAACATATTTTTTAGAAAGAATGTTATAAACCTTACCTGCGATGACTTCAATATTCTGGAAGAACTCATCAGGGTGAATGTAACCGGTCTGCGGCAGTGTCGTTAACGCAAATCTACAAAACACTAACACCCAGTACGAAAATGGTAACTTTACGGGAGTATTAAGTGAGATTGCTTTAAGTATGTTTGATTTTAAAAATATCTTCATTTTGACTCTTATTTACTATTCACTAGTATTAAAATATCGTGATAATAAATAAAATTTTAATAATCAAACCATTTTTACCGACACAACCAACAGCCTCTTCACACTTCACAGTGACACTAATGACAGTTGGTTGTAACAATTGTCATATTCAATTGACAACAGACTGACAGAACTAAACCATAGATAAACGAGTCTCCAAGATCGTCTTAGAGCATTAACCCAAAAGGAGATGGCATTGTAACATAAACCCTGCTAAAAAGGTACGAGAGCAATGCTCATACGGACAACGTCATCTTATAAAGTGCATGTGCCGATTTCTTTGCGGGCGTGCGCAGCGAACAATGAAATTACGTTATAGTGTTTGTGTGCGTTGCCTTGTCACCCATCGACCTGACAGTAATTTTACAAAGAAATCGGCGTGTACTAGTCACGTTGGTTTAAGATGTTTGTAGATCTACAGTGATGTTAGATCAATGACGTGGGTATAAAAAAAGAGTACATAAACTCGTAATTGTTGTTACTGCTCATAAAGAAGTAGTGTATTTTAGCTTAGAGCATTTATCCATCTGGAAGTGACATTATAAGACGACCCTCGCTGAAAAAGGTACGAGAACAATGTTCATACTGGTTGCGCACACGTTGTAGTCTCTTGGTGAGCGTGAGGCGATTTTGGGCGGGGCGTGACCAATGAAATTACGTTACGAGTTATCTCAGCACCCCGCCCCGTCGCCGTCGTGGCAGTATCTTTGTCATTGAAAACATCGTGCGTAGCTGTTCCTGTTGGCTTAAAGGTGTATGAATCGTAGCAGATGGCGCTCTGTATAGTCTCTACCTACCCCCATGGAAAAAGGGCGTGACGGTATGATGATGCTCATGGAGAGCTACCTAAAATTCTTAATCCAGGCATAGGAGCATTTTGAATTTTGAAAGCTTTAGCCAGTACTGCGTCTACAATACTGGCTATTACCATTTAATATTTGAAAGAGACCTAGCTCCCATTTAACGAACCGAAGAAAAAAAAGACGCATTAGTTAATGATATGATTTTATTGTTACATTTATTTTGAATTGCTACAATCGGAAGGTTATTTGGCACTTATAACCAATAGTTTGTTAATGTTAATTAAAACGTAAAACATAACTAAATTATGCTTTTATTTAAATCTTTTAAAGTAAAACATTAATGATAAAGTTCCATTAAGATTTTTGCTTTAAAAATTACATTATCATACATATTTCTTTCAATGTTATTAAACAATAAAAAAATACAATCACCAGCTGCACACTACAGAAAAATCTGGACAATGTGAAAAAAAATGTGTTTAACTATATGTAAATATTAAAAATATACAAAAGTATAAATAATTATTTACATAAAAATACAAAAAGGGGGTAGTCAAAAACATAATGACTGATGAAATTATACCTTCCAACAAAAATAAGTAAAATAGTTACACAATGTATTTTAGGCTTGTGGTTAAAAAGCATTATTGTTCTTTTAAAGTGTTGCCATATTTTTTTACTCAATGAATGATACAGTACATAGCTGCTATCTAAATTCAGAAGTGGGCTACCAGTTATCCCACTTACGAGTATATTTATATTCAAATTAATTCTTTCAGTATCCTTAGTGAGTGTATAGCGTTTTACACCTTTGTTATTACATGTATGAAACATCTGACATGATTGTGTTATAAGTCACACAAATTGGTAATGCGCCTGGCGGCCATGTTGGTGACGTCATAGTGACGTATAGATGAGAACATTACATTTTGTTAGCTGTAATTTTTCTTTGCTGATGACGTCACAAGGGCGTTAATTTGACAAGGTTCCAGCGCATTATCAATTTGCGTGGCTTATAGCATGGATGCTGATGCGTTTGAAATTATTACAAATATTATAATTGTTATAAATCGTATTTCAATTAATAATACAGCAAAATTAGTTATTAATTATACAAATTGGAATGGATTTTATCTGATTAAATTATTCATTGTAAAAATTTACAATTGTAATAAAGATTTTAAGTAATATTACAACTAAATAAATTTAGAATTAAAGTGCTATAACCCAAAAATTAAAATAAATAAAACGAGGCTACATTTATTTCTGAGTTACTCCGGTTTTAAATAAAAACATGAAAAGTAGGTTACATAAAGTTACATTAACGACTATAAGGAAACATGCATGTTACATATTTCCTATTAGGCCTCTATTTGAGAAAAAAACATATTATAAATTTTTTTATATATTTTAATAAATAGTAGGTACTTTATTACTATAAAAATACATAAATATTATCTACATTTAAAGATATGAATTCCCAAATCTTAAAATAAATAAATATACCCCTTTAAGTTTAATTTATCGGCTTTTAAAATTAATTCCATTTTTATGACGACATTTCGTATACTTGGACGTGAAAGTAAAAAGGTTTGCATATAAGTAACATTTACATTAAAACCAAAAACAATTTAGCCAAAATCATAAAAAGACATATTTAAAAAAATATTTACGTCTTTTTAATAGGTGTTAGCAAGAAGGTTATAAATAGGGAGTAACAACTCGGGAACATAGATTTGTTCCAAGGCAGGGCCGCCCTGTTTATGGTTTAAAAGTAAAATAGTAAATAGTAGCCTTGCTTTCTCTTTTACTCCCGCTTAAAAAGAAAGAGTTGGAAAAGCTACTAAATCATTTATTTTTCTTAATGTGTTCAACTAAAAAAAGCAGCAGGCCGGATTCGTTGTACCGAGTGTTACGTCTAGATCTATATCCTAAGTCTATGGGTGTTAGTTTCAAAATATAAGCAAAAAGCGCATAACTATGCTATGGCACATTATGCTAAAAAGATATCACAAATAATAGTTTTTTTTTTAAAGTTCAATCGACTTCATGTGCCTTCAATTTGAGGGTTTTCCTCGATTTCTCAGATGATAACCATCAGATCCGGACCTGGTGCCAAACTGGAACCACTAGCTTTCAAATAAAAAAAGAATCATCAAAATCGCTTCGCCCAATTAAAAATTATGGAGAATAATAAAAAAAAAAGACAAACAGAAGAATTAAGAAACCGCAAAATTTTTGAGGCTGGTTAAATATGAAACCATCATAATCATCATCATAACATCACGCCTTTTTCCCATGGGGGTAGGCAGAGACTATAGAGCGCCATCTGCTACGATCGAAGCATGAAACAAATGAAACCAAAATATAAAAAAATACACAAATATTATCTCATTTATATTATATCATTTATCTCCTAGCTTTTATGGAGTTTAGGTTTAATTCATTTCACTATATGGAAACTTACGGTGTAATTATAAATAGTAATTTCGACTTATATAGCAACTATGGCCATATTATGATAAATAAATAAATACACATTTTGTGTAGTCAACTAATAATTGTCACATTATTGTGATACTATAGTGTATAATACATAATTGATCCAAAGAAGACAGATATTTAATTATTATAACTTTTTTTTAAATAAATAATCATCGATCACGTCAAGCTTTTAAGTCTACGGAGCAGGAGTTATAGAGAATTGAAGAATAGAATTACTACCACCTGGTTATAATATTTTTAATTTATATAATTCAGTTTTAGTGTTCTCATATTTCAGTAGCTTTTATTATATAACTAGCTGACCCGGCTAACGTTGTTTTGCCATACAATAAAAAAAAAGTTTGAAAAATTGATGTTGGCCGATTCTCAGACCTACTGAATATGTATGTAAAATTTGAGAAGAATCGGTCAAGCCGTTTTGGAGGAGTACGGTAACTAACACTGTGACACGTGAATTTTATATATTAGATATTATTTTAAACGCCATTACCCATAGACACAAAAGCTTCAAATGATGACATATATATAATTTATTCCATCTGTATATCAGTCTTGTAACACCATGGCATCTCTTCACCAAACTTATGTATGTGTGCGTTATTTTTAGCATCATAGAGTAGTGCGTTATCGACATACGCGTCACAGATATTGCACCAAACCGATAGATCGACTAAGGACAACACTAGTGCGTGACCGGTGGCTGTATGGTGAGATTGCATGTGCCCATTTATACTACGAGCGCACGCCGTCTAAAAAAGAAAAATTCATATCAGTTTAAGTAGTCCAAAGTGTAAAGCACGTTAAAAAATAAAAATTGGTCAAGTGCGAGTCGGACTCGCGCACGAAGGGTTCCGTACCATTATCTATGCAACATAAGGCAACGTTATTAGTATCGAGCAAGAAACGGTAAAAAAATCATGTTTGTTGTATGGGAGCCCCCCTTAAATATTTATTTTATTTTTAGTATTTGTTGTTATAGCAGCAATAGAAATACATCATCTGTGAAAATTTCAACTGTCTACCTATCACCGTTCTTGAGATACAGCCTGGTGACAGACGGACGGACGGACAGCGAAGTCTCAGTAATAGGGTCCCGTTTTTACCCTTTGGGTACGGAACCCTAATAAACTTTTTTGCTTAACTTTCGCGTTATCGTATATTTTGTAACAAGCTGCATGACATCCGTTGACCGTTAAAAATGGACATACGAACACACGTACAAGCTGTAATATTTATTATAATTACGACAAATAACAAATGTACTCACCACATAACAATGCAAGCACACCCAATTCTCTTCAGTATGATCACATTCTATACATTTGACCCCTTGTTTAAATTTAACATCACTTGGGATTGCGTACAAACTATCTAAATGTGGACACCATTCCATAGGAATTACAGCAAACATATCACCATCGATAATCGCTTGCATATTCTCCGCTAAATAATCGACTAAACTCGTTTTAACACTGGAAGCTCCTTGTTCTACACTATTTTTATTACTACCATCTTTTTCTGTATTCGCTTTTTCATCTTCATCGTCAGTACCACAATGAATTCCATCCGAACACTTTTTATCGATTGTTAAATTAGCCATAACTGCTTCAAGACTATCCGAGTGACTCGTATTCGAATTGATAGATTTAGTGGAGTCATCGAGTATCACTGGCACATTTGTATCATCTATAGTCAAGCCTCTTGACGGTATCTGTGGACCCAGAATATTTTCTGCCGGCAATGCCAGTTGAAATTTAAGATTTTTCCAGTATTTTTGGTGGGTTTTTATTACGTCATTTATGGTATCTATGGCTGACCAATGACAAGCCATTTTTGGTTCGTAGTAATGTTCTATTGGGTCACCGAGTAGTGCTTTAGTGCACATAGTCATGGCATATGATATACTAGTGATGTTATAGCCTCCTTCAAGACATAATATGACCCTTCCTCCCGCTAAACCTCGTAATAGTTGCGTCATTCGGCCATAACATTCGGGTGTTACCTTGCAACCTGCAAAAAAATTGAGATGTGACGGTTTAAGAAAAAAAAAATGTAAGTAAAGCAACAAAGATTGGCTGAATTAGTAATACATATATTACTATGATTTATCCTCCTATATGGATCTCCCATTGGATGCAAGCGGCACAGAACCGCGCGTTGTGGCGTTCTATGGGGGAGGCCTATGTCCAACAGTGACCGGAGAGAGGCTGATGGATCCTCCTATAGGTGGAGTCATCATAAGAGTTAGCTAAAGGATGATCGAAGTATTCCAGAAAACTTGAAACCAAAAACTACATACAAACACGTTTTAGTTTATTTAGCAGGATACTGTCTTACCAATGAAGCCTTTCCACGACCTCATTCATGAGTTTTTGGCTTCTAACAGAATTCTTCCATTAATAAGCTCTCTCCATCAAATAACGTGATTGTGTATTGGTTTGGCAACGGTTGAAAGGTGGATGGATAATATACATGGCAAAATTCATGGCAAAGTATTGGGAAATTAATTTAGTTACCTCCTAAAGGATCTCCGACACACGCGTCGAAACCAGCCGACACGATGACTAGGTCAGGATTGTATTCATACGCGATGGGAAGTATCACTTGAGTGAAGGCATTCATATATTCCACGTCACCCATACCACGCTGTAATATTATTAACAACTTAGAATATCTGGTACCAATATACCGTCTAGGTGCTTCTATGTATTATAAGTATGTATTTACAAAAGAAAAGTAGTATAATATATGTATTCTGGTACCCATAACACAAGCATATAAGCTTAGCTTGGGACCAGAGGACGTTGTGTGAAATGTACGTGAATAATTTATTTATCTAATATTATAAAGCTGAAGAGCTTGTTTGTTTGTTTGTTTAAACGCGCTAATCTCAGGAACCACGGGGCCGATTTAAAAAATTCTTTCAGTGTTAGATAGTACATTTATCGAGAAAGGCTTTAGGCTATATAACATCACGCTACGACCAGTAGAAGCGAAGCAGTAGTGAAAAATGTTGCAAAAACGGGGAAAACTTTCTAAAATCCACGCGGACGGAGTCGCGGGCAACAGAACGAATACAGCAAACAAGAAGTGTATCAGAGGTCAAACACGGTGACGTCATCGATCAGCTGTACTTCATAAATTGGAAACTGTATAAATAAACTATGTCTAATAATACCTTATTCCATGGTATATTGACATTAAATCCCTCGCCTTTATCAACACCAACCGCTGTATGATCTGCGTCTTTAGAGTGTGGAAAGAACGAACCATTGTCATAACGATGAATGGACATGTACAATATCTGTAAACAAAAAGACATACTTCTAACAAAACACACTTTTTAAGAATAAAAATAGTTTAATGTAGGTAAAGGAAAGACAGAAAGACTTGTGGTTCCTGTATGCCCAACGACTAATGGTGGACTTATCGGAGGTTTAAACGGAGAGATAATGAACGTTTTATCGTAAAAAGACTATTATGAATAACAGTTTTTGACAATTTTCGCGAACCGATTTTAGCGAACTTTTAAACCTCCGATAAGTCATTATGAATAAGACCGTAAGTCTTTAATTACTATATAACAAAGTCATTATTTTTGTATGTATGGCCCTATGTGAGCTAAAATCTTCAAAACTACACAACGGATTTTGATGCGGTTTTTTTAATAGATAGAGTGGTTCAAGAGGATGAAAAAGCTTTCGTATAATTTGTTCAAGTTTGGTGGGGAGGGGGGCTCAATAACTATAAACGCGGGAGAAACTGCGGGCATTGGCTTGTAGGATAAAAAATAAATTAATACGCAAGTTATTTTACAAGAAAATATTTTAGTTAACTAAAAGTAAATTTAATAAGTAAAAAGCATAAAAAAATCTATTGAAAAAATCAATAAATTATGTAAAATTAAAATTGGTAACAAAACCGAATAATTAAATAAATATATAGCATGTTTAAACATACCTTATTGTCATCATAAGTAATCTTCTGTGTACCATTCCCATGATGTACATCCCAGTCTAATATCAACACTTTATTTAGACCGTGTTTATTTATTGCATACTTTGCAGCGACGGCCGCATTATTTAATAGACAGAACCCACTGGGTAAGTCACTATCTGCGTGATGACCGGGTGGACGAATAACACAAACCCCACTACCGCATTGGTTCGATATAACTGCGTCTATCATCTAAAAAAATTATTCAAATCAGTTAATTTAACAAACCTACAATTTTATTTAAAATATAATATTGAAGTTAAGGGCCTACATCAATATTATTAAATATCATCGCCGACACGTACATATTAACACAGCCAGTGGGCACAGAAAATGAAGAATTAGGGATACTTTTCCTATTTACTCAAAATCTACTAAATATATTTTAATTCTGATTTACGTGTTTCTATATATAATAGTTACTTATGTTTTTAAAGTTATTTTATTAGTTAATACGCGATAATAGACCGACAAATGAAAAAAATAAAAAATTAGAGAGGTTGTTTCGCTAAGATTTTCTATCGAGAAAACTTTTTTCAATCGCGTTTCTGAGTTTATGCGACCCTAGATCATATATTGAAAAAACATATACTTAAAAATTAGAGCTCTAGCCATTCAATCTAAAGAAACAATGAAAACTTCGTACGTAGAAAAATGCACGAAGCTATTTTGGTATCCTCTTAACCAGTAAAATTGAATTCAACCAGTTAAATGGAACAATTTTAATATATTTAATTTATGCCCACCAGTTAAAGTCAACCAGTTTAGTTGAATAAAACTACTTTTTACGGATTTAGACGCGTATATGTGAAATAGGTGCGCGTATAGGTGAGAGTCTCACCCGTCACCATGGTGACTGCAAAGTCTCCGAAACGTCGGGCCAAGATTTAAAACAAATATACGCGTCTAAATCCGTAAAAAGTAGTTTTATTTAAACAGATGAGTCGCGCAAGTATTAGAAAACAGTTTAGTTGAACTCAACACCGCACCGGTTTAATTGATGTCAATAGGAATGTTGACTCATGTAACAAATTCATGTAAAATTATGTTATATAGATTGAAGACAGTATTTTGATACCTAAATATCTTTCTTCTTCTATCTTTTTGAGAGTTTAATATCTTGTTAAAATTAAATAAAAATGAATTTAAATTGCATTATTTTGTCCACATTATCACGTGACTGCAAACACCAATCGGGCGCGGTGACGTAGATAGCCTAGATAGCCAAGGATGTCGGAATTGAAATCTCGAATATATCGAGGAAAAGAATAGATATGTGGATATATCGGTAAAATTTTCAACAAAATTGTAACCAACTTAAGAAAAAGCTGAAGCTCTCGAAACGCCGTAACCTTTTGTTTTTTATGTATGTTCCCCGATTTCTTGAACACACTTGGACCAATTTGGGAAATTCATCAATTTTCTGTCTATTTTATAATAATTTATCAATGGAAATTGGATTATATTTTACACAACGCCCTTTGGTCCCAAATTAAGCTATACTTCCTTGCTTTTGTTATGGGTAAGTACCAGAATACGGTTATATTATGTTCGAAAGTATATGTATAATTTTTTGAAGACAGTGCAAATATTTTTATAACAATTAGTATTGAATACTGATTATAAAAGAAGTTAGATCTATTATTTTATAAAACAATAAAGTCTAAATTAATCGATAAAAACATCGATCTTTTTTCTAAGTGGACACCCCTACTATCAGGCTTCTGACGTAATCACCGTCACTTGACAGCTCGGAGCGTTCTAGCGGGAATTTTTTAAATAATTTTTATTTTCGCTTTTTTATTCTAAAAAGATGTATTTTTTTTTTAATTATAATGTCATGGTGTTCAAGGAAGAGCTATCTACAAAATAAAAGCATTTCCAAAAAATAGTCAACATCCCTATTAATTAAATTTATGTAAACCAGTTAAATTGAAGTGGACCAGTTTATTGGATGTCAACCAGGTAAATTGAAGTCTAGCTTATTTTATAGAAGGCAATAATATGAAAATGGTATATTAAAACGCTTACTTGTAACACGCAGCCGATCGCTGTAGCGGCACTTTCTAAGGAATCAGGGTGGAAGTATACAGATTCGAAGTCATTCTTCTGGGTATGTAACTTTCTTAGTTTTGTCGAAGCTAACTCCTTTAACCTATAGAAAAAAAAACAATAATAATGAGACTGGATTATTTCCTCGTGCTAATTAAGCGTAAGTACTTTAATTTATTAATTTTTTGACGGGCTTTGTGGTCTAGTGGTTCGTATAGCGGACTGCCGATCACGAGGTCCCGCCTCGGACATCATTTGTGTGATGTTTATAAATGTCACCCTAATGTTAGTTCTGCGTCTGGGTGTTTCTATGTATTATAAGTAATTATGTATTCTATCCGTATTCTGGTACCCATAACACAAGCATATGAGCTTAGCTTGGGACCAGAGGACGCTGTGTGAAATGTCCGTGAATATTTATTTTCAATTGACTTGCTATGCTTTTACTTAATAAATCAAATTATACTGGAAAAAATGATCACCATGAGCAGGACTTGAATCCACGACCTCGGAATACCGTTCATTTGGTTATCATGTCTGCATGATAACCAAATTTTCCACTACAATATTTCTCAATGTGAGTTAAACACCGTGCGAAGTTTTTTTTACAACGTCATCTATGGAGCAGTTTGCACCAACTCACTTACTTTTGTGTACTTCTGTATAAAACATACCTATCTAGATGTTCCTGTGTATGCGCGGCTAGTATCTCAGTATCATTGGCCTGTCTCGCAGTTATCTCATGCAGCCTCGGCAGGAGGGCGAAGTCTCTGTGTCTTTCATGTATCCTTTGTACACGCTCCGGACATTCCACGTGACCACTGTGTTATCATTTTTAATTTAATAAAATATTGAGAAAATAAAAATGTTATGAACATTGAGTAATCCATTTTTTTAAATATTCTTTTGTACTTTATAACGTCTATTTAAGGATTTTCATCTGTCATTTGTATGGCTATCAAATAGATTTTTTATCTAAAAAGGGTGGACGTTGAAAGAAGTGTGCCAAGCATGTAAGTCTAGCAATCACAATGTAAGAAATCCAAAGGAATAGTAATGCTAATGACTTACGGTTCACATATATTTTTATGTTTCAACATCACTTGATCGTAGACATAGCCAACAACATGTTGAGGAATTGACAAATCCGTAGCTAAAACCAATAATTTTAAAATGACAATGACACAGAAATTTATCGATTAATTTTAATAATAAAGTGATCTAACTCCAATGTAATGTACATTTATTTTCGAGATATGACACTTTCACATAAAAAAGTCAAGAAAAAAATTACCATTATTTTCGAGTTAAACCACTTTCCCATTAAAATTTGTCAATAGGAAAATTACTATTAATTTCATACAAAAGTTTTAGATTAGCACTGTCTATTTATGTCCCTTTATCATAAAAACCATAGTTGTCCATTACAATTATGAGTTGTGTCGTTTTAATGCAAAAATAGCAATTTAATAATTACCTGTTCTTAAATAATTTAATCTCTCTGTAATCCTTTTTAAAGTTCCATTATCTTGTAGTGGATAACAATCTCTAGTTAGAAACCGGTCAGCTCGTGTCTCGTCGCCTTCCCATCTGACATTAACTGTGTGTTTGATTTTGTTAACATCACACAAGTTAGGCGGAGGTGATGTACAGTATGAAGGTTGATATGTATAGCAATTCCAATATGGCCTCTGTGCGTATATACAGTTTAAAATGGACTCGCGTATTCTGTAAATACAATTTTTATTGTATAATTTTATTTTAATATTACTGTTTTAAAACTGAAAAACACGAATGTTATTTAAGTAATTTATTAATTTTGCAATTGACTTGCTATGCTTTTACTTAATAAATTAAATTGTAGCGGAAAAAGTGATCACCGCAAGCGGGACTTGAACCCACGACCTCGGAATACCATTCCGTAGCTCTGCCAACTGAGCTTATGGCGGTCGTACTAACAGTAACCAATTAGACCACCACAATTGTCACTCGATTGAGTCTATGTCGCATTTTGATGTACAACGCCATCTATCGAGAATGTTTTGCAACAATCTCGCCCAGCCACCTAGTATTCTTTACAGAATACAATTGGGCTGAAAATAATGACGCGACTTTTATTACTAAAGTAATTTATTAATTTTGCAATTGACTTGCTATGCTTTTACTTAATAAATTAAATTGTAGTGGAAAACGGTATTCCGAGGTCGTGGGTTCAAGTCCCGCTTGCGGTGATCACTTTTTCCACTACAATTTAATTTATTAACGAATGTTAGTTGATTTTTTTTACCAATGCGCTCTCATAAGGTCTTTGATATGTGTGGATATTTGGAAGGGGCGTGATATATACGTTCAAAAATTCCGTTACGTTAAAGGAATGGAAGGAAATGGGTTATTATACTTACGAATCACAAGGCTCAGTTAAACATTCAATCTTAGGCGGTGGGTGTCCGAGCAGAGTGCGTAGTGTAATGGCAGCGCCTTCAGCTAAAGATGGTATACAGTATCCACCTTCTAACACGACGCAGACACGCGGACAGACAGAGATTAACATATGTGTAAGGTGGGCGTAGCATGCTGGTGTTATTTCCATTTCACCCTATTAAAGAAATAATAATTGTGTCGGTAAAATAAATAATCTGTCTTTCTCTCTCCAGCCCAGGAACGTCCCACTGTTGGTCACGGGCCTCCTCCGCTTTGGGAGATTATAAATAAATTTTCATGGACATTTCACACAACGTCCTCTGGTCCCAAGCTAAGCTTATATGCTTGTGTTATGGGTACCAGAATACGGATAGAATATGTCGGAGTAACAATAGAGAACAATCCACAAAGGGTGGTTTCAGCATCTAAATCATATTAAATTAATTATTACAAGACATAATTAAAATATTTTAGTGTGTGTAGCAAAATTAGAGGAACTTTAACTTCAACTTCTTGTTCTTAATGGCATCATTCCCAAGATGAAGCAGATCAGGAGTTAATATCTGGGAAAGCATTATAACAGCATGCTAAAAATATTAGAATATTAAAAATAAGAGTTTGATTTAGTCCAACAAAACCCAAATTGTTCATACCGACAAAAAAAATATTTATTTCAATGAATAATAATTTTAATAGTTGTAATCATAATATAAATATATAAATAATAAATAAATGAATTTATTTGCATTATCTTAACACAATAGTTGTCTTGACAGTCAATGTAAGTTTATTTACATAATGGTGATATTCACTAAAGCCAACCTACACCTGTTTGAATACAGCACAAGGGCTTGACACAAACACAAGTTACACGCAGTACCTAGTAAAAGTAATTTGTTTAATGAGAGTGTGTTCTGTTTGTCCACACAGATAAATAATAAACTTCCAAGACAGATAACATCTTTAACTAATATTAAAATGTATAAAAAAAAGGCTTAGTGAGACTTTTTTTTTGGCAACAAGAGTGTTTGACATAAGAAATATAAAATGTTAGGACAATTTTTAATATTTTAGTAATAATTGACAGTAGATTATGAACTGTTATGAAATTTAGAACTATAATTTTGATCAACTGATTTAAATCATTTTCAAAAAGAAAAAGGTTTAAAGTTTAAACGATTTTTGTTTTGTTCAAAACAAATTGATTTAATTAGTTATTACAAATAGACTCGACTCTTATTCGAACAATATCTCGATGATAATTCAAATTTCAAATTCAAATTCAAAATTTCTTTATTTGTTAAGAACATGGGTTATAAAACAGGTATAAAATATTGGTGGTGAAAAAAATTAATATTGAGCTCCAACATGTTTGGCCATTACAGGCGTACAAAAGATTATGTTTATAAAAAAACAGGTCATAGAATTATTAGAATATAATATTATACCGTATCGAACTTAAATACAATGTCTGGATTTAATATGGTTTAGTAAAAAAATAAAAAATTATGTCAAATTAATTAGTAAAAGAAAAATAATCAACAAAAACAAATCAAAAACATAATGTCAAAACTAAGCAACTATATAAATAAAAAGACTAGTCATGTAAAAAGTCAGAAACTCTATAATAGCATTTCTCAACTAGCATTTTTCTTAATTGAGCTTTAAAGGAATTAATATTAGAGTTTTTAATTTTGTCAGGTATTTTGTTATATATAATGGGAGCCATACAAAAAATGCTCTTGGTCATGAATGTAGTTTTAGCAGGCCGCACTCGTAACCTAGTGGTGTCCCGTTGACTACGGGTGGCACCCTCTGCTAACCGCGTGAATAAATGTTGGTTACATTTTACAAACAGTGCTGTTTCGTAAATATATAGTGACGGAAGTGTTAGAATTCTGTGTTTTATAAAATAAGATCTACAACTATCTGTTGTTTTCAAACCAAACATTGCTCTTATGCACCGCTTTTGAGTTTTAAAAATAATATCTTTATTTGTGGAGTTTCCCCAGAAAATAACACCATAACGCAATATCGAAGCAACAAGTCCGTGGTAGGCAACAAGTAATGTATCAGTACTAACAATTGAAGAAAAAATAAATAAAATAAATCAAAACGTTATCTATAAAGATTGAAAACCGCACTATATTTTTAAATTGACTAAAACTGCTGTACTATATTGTAGTTACGGAAATGTCTTTGTTATCAAAATGAAATTCTCAACTTTGTTTATCATTTTACAATGTGTGTGTAATTGTCGAATACAAAATCCATCGATTTTATCACAATTATTAACTTTTCTACCAAGCCAAAATTAATTGGCTATTTCAATGCGCACATTTATATTAATTATAAAATTTAGTCTGTAAAACCATTTTTATCGTTTAGTAAACGTCGCCGAATTGTGCTATCGACACTATCAAAATTCAATTTTTAGTTAAGTTTAGTTGTGCGCATAGAATTGGTACCATCGAATGAAACTTTATAAGCGAATGAAAAAGCTATGTGCAAAACAACAACTGTAAAAAACCCCCGATGTGACACATAATATATATCGAACCTTTTCATCACCTAATGCCGAGTCGTAGCCTGCGGACACGATAACGAGTTGTGGAGAAAACTGAAATATATAATATAAAAATATATATTAGATAAAATTATATATATATAGCATACCTCAGGACATCCGTACGCTGCGTCATATCCGGCCGATATTATGATGAGTTCCGGTTGGTACTGTTTGAACAAAAATTTAGCAATTATATGGATTGTGAAGGAAATAATAAATCATTATAAAACAAAGTCATCATTTTTGTATAGTCTTAGGAAATGTATTCTTTAAGAGGATACCAAAATAGCTTCGTACATTTTTCTGCGTACGAAGTTTTCATTGTTTCTTTAGATTGAATGGCTAGAGCTCTAATTTTTAAGTATATGTTTTTTCAATATATGATCTAGGATCGCATAAACTCAGAAACGCGATTGAAAAAAGTTTTCTCGATAGAAAATCTTAGCGAAACAACCTCTCGCATGTTTTTTTTTTTTTGTCGGTTTATTATCGCGTATTAACTAATGAAATAACTTTAAAAACCTATGTAACTATTATATATAGAAACACGTAAGCCGGAATTAATTAATTTTGAGTAAACAAAAAAAATACCCCTAATTCTTCATTTTCTATACCTGTGTTAATAGGTACACGTCGACGATAGTATTGATGTAGACCCTTAACGCTAATGCTATGAATGCTAAAAAAGTGTAATCCATACGAATATTAAAAAGCGCTAATCTCAGAAACCACTGGGCCGATTTGAAAAATTCTTTCAGTTTTAGATAGGGCATTTATCGAGGAAGGCTTTAGGTTATATAAAATCACGCTAAGACCAGCAGAAGCGAAGCAGTAGTGAAAAATGTTGCAAAAACGGGGAAAAATTTCTAAAATCCACGCGGACGGAGTCGCGGGCAACAGCTAGTAATATTTTGATAGTTATTTTATTAACATTGAGCTTAATTTGAGACCACAGTATTTAGAAGCTTTGTATCCAAGAATATTAAGATTAAGATCGTATTCACAAACTTACCTCGTATGCCATAGGCAATAACAGCTGATGCCATATAGCCAAATAATCAGCATCTTTCATACCAGTTTTGTTAAGTGGCACATTAAAGTTATAGCCTCTGCCTGCCCCTGCGCCGATGTAGTTGAAATTAGACTGTCTCAAGTTAGGCCAGAATGCACCGTGCTCATAACGGTGTATTGAGAAATATACTACTCTGAAACAAATACAATTATTTAATAATACAATGATGAGAGATGGAAAACTCGAAGAGAGACGGAAAACTCGAAAGTAAACCTTGCGCCAACACGCCTGGTCAGCGCGGCACAGTAGACCATATTCCCTCCCAAAGTGGAGGATGCCCGTGCCCAACAGGGGAACGTAAATGGGCTGGAGAAGAAGAAGAAGAATAATACAATTAGATTTAATGTGACTTGTATTTTTTTTTCAATTCAGTAAGATTAAGGGATGTTTTTCCTGACGGGTCTCGAGGTTTAGCGGTTCATGTAACGAACTGCCGATCACAACGTCGCGAGCACGATTTGCGCATGGGACAATGATTTGTGTGATATTTACAATTGTCATACAAATGTTTGCACTACGTCTGGGTGTTTCTTATGTATTATAAGTAGGTATGTTAGAAGTAGTATATGTAGTATATCTGTATTCTGGTACCCATAACACAAGCATGTAATGTAAGCTTAGCTTGAGACCAGAGGACGTTGTGTAAAATGTGCGTGAATAATTAAATTATATACATATTCTTTTTTGTTCGCCTGCCTGCATGGAGCAAAGAAGCATCAATAAAGTCTAAAGTTAATTGTTTAAATATTTCTGCCATAGATAAATTTTAAATGAATTTTATTGATAGGTAATCATTAAATGTTCCACAAGCTATAAATACATACAAAAACATTTACAATATTTTCGAGATAGATGCATCCTTACTTACTAATTTATTTATATTTATATTTATTTATCTAATATATAAAATTCACGTGTCACAGTTAGCGATGAGCATTGAATTAACGAACTAGTTGATCAACTAGTTGACCTCTCGTCAACGTTTCAATGGTTAACCGTTTCGGAATCAACTAGTTGAATTTAATGATGTCATTGAATTCAATGTTCAGTTTTTTTCAATGTTCGTTTTTTTCAATGTTTATGAGTTAAACATTGATTTCAATGTTCAGTTTTTTTCAATGTTTAATTTTTTTCAATGGTCGTTTCTTTTAAGGGCCTACATCAATATTATCGTATATCATCGCCGACACGTACATATTAACACAGCCAGTAGGCACAGAAAATGAAGAATTAGGGATACTTTTCCTATTTACTCAAAATCTACTAAATATATTTTAATTCTGATTTACGTGTTTCTATATATAATAGTTACTTATGTTTTTAAAGTTATTTCATTAGTTAATACGCGATAATAGACCGACAAATGAAAAAAATAAAAAATTTGAGAGGTTGTTTCGCCAAGATTTTCTATCGAGAAAACTTTTTTCAATCGCGTTTCTGAGTTGATGCGATCCTAGATCATATATTGAAAAAACATATACTTAAAAATTAGAGCTCTAGCCATTCAATCTAAAGAAACAATGAAAACTTCGTACATAGAAAAATGCACGAAGCTATTTTGGTATCGTCTTAATGTTTAAGAGTTAAACATTGAATTCAATGTTCAGTTTTTTTCAATGTTAAATTTTTTTCAATGTTCGTTTCTTTCAATGTATATGAGTTAAGAAACTGTTTTGCCTTGCTTTATCGTTTCTTTAGAAATTATACTTCTTAAAACGAAAGATCGTAAGCGACTGTTATGATATAGGTACAATAGTGAACTTTAAAATTACTTGGTTAAGAGATATTTTCCTTAATAATAATGTTATTGTTGCGTTCAACCTGGTGTTTTAATTAATAATAGGTTATGTGGAAGCGTGATATCTCTCAGGCGCGAGAGGAACGAACATATACTGTATATCACAGCGTTTCAAATTTACAATAGTACAAACTTACCCTGTTTTGTTCTTCAACAATGTCTTCACTGTGTCAAGCCCTAGCTATAGCTTCATTAACTAACTACGATAAATTGGCCAAAATAACGCAGAATGCTAACCAAACTATACTTAACTTTATGCAGGGAGACACGAACTCTTGAAGCCCTCAAACGACCTTTGGTGCGACTCAAGCCGTGAACTTTCACCAATCGTCTCAATGCAATTATACTATCACAATTATAGTTATCAAACAGTTCAACTCACATTAAATAGCATTAAATATAGACACACAAATCGTATTAAGTATGGAGACACAAAATTCACTAGTTTTTATAACACATTTATGTCCAACAATTTGGCGAAGATTACATTTCGCGGTGACATTTCAAGGTTTTGTTTTCAATTGTAATTATCGATTCACACAACAAGGATAATTAGTTTTATCAACAATTAATTCTAGTGACAATTTTTAACTTTTAAAGACCGTTGCGAGAACACGTGACAACTAGTCACAATCGAACGTCAACTCGCTTTCAACTCGATTTTTCAACTGAGGGGCGCTCGACAGCCGCGTCGCGCGCGGGGCCGGACTGCGTCCGCGCAGGGCCGTACTGCCCACGTAGTTATACGATAAGTTAAGTTTGGTACATAACATCTACCCGCCTCGGCCAGGACTACCTGGCCGCTAATTTACTGGCAGTCGCGACAAGGTTGATACAGCTCTCTTCAAAATTGAACCGTCCACCCGGACCTCAGCAAAACGGGGCACTCCATCTGCTCCAAAGACGAGGTTGAGAATGCGCCCCCTGCGCCAACACAGTGGCGGTGAGTTAGCGTCCTTAACCAGAACGAGGTCACCAACATGAGGTGGATCAGTCTTGTCAGTCCACTTAACGCGCTGCTGGAGAATGTGCAAATATTCTAAATTCCAACGTTTCCAAAAGCTCTGAGTGAGTTGTTGGACCAATTCAAACCGCGAGAGACGATTAGGTCTCACATCAACAAGGGGATATTCCGGCAGGGCGTTCAGTGGCTGCCCAATCAAAAAATGGCCCGGCGTGAGGGCTTCCAAGTCGTTAGGATCTGAAGAGATCGGGCACAACGGGCGTGAATTCAAAACGGCCTCGATTTTGCAAAACACAGTTGCGAGCTCTTCAAAGGTCAATACAGACTCGCCAATTACCCGTCGCAAATGTGTCTTAGCAACCTTTACTACGCTTTCAAATATTCCTCCCCAGTGGGGACATGACACGGGACTGAACCTCCAAGTTATTCTACGTGTAGCTAGTCTAGACGCAATTTCAGTCTCGTTAGCCGACAAAAAATCATACATCGCTTTTAAATAGTTGTTTGTGCCTTTGAAGTTGGTACCGCAATCCGACCGAATCAAGGACGGTAGTCCTCGTCGTGACACGAATCTATCTAACGTCGCAACAAATGCCTCTGTCGAGAGGGCTGAGACGAGTTCCAAATGTACCGCCTTGGTGGACAGACAGACAAAGACGCACAAATAAGCCTTGACAGTTTTACTGTTCCTGAGGGTCGAGGTTTTAACAAAAAAGGGGCCTGCAAAGTCCGTACCAACTCCAGCAAAGGGCCTTATCTCAGTGACCCGATCCGAAGGAAGGTCACCCATGATAGGCTGCATGGTAGGGGCCTTGAGCCTATAGCAAGGCATACAACGAAAGACCACACTACGGATCGTCCGACGGGCCGATAAAATCCAAAATTCCCGTTGCAAAATGGCCAATAAGGCATTACAGCCGGCGTGGGAGTTCTTGATGTGACGATCAGTCACCAACAGGTTCACCAAGTGGCCACTCTTTGGCAATAAGAGGGGGTGACGAGATCCATAAGGGAGGTTTGCGTTCCTAAGACGCCCTCCGACACGCAAAAGACCCTCACTATCCAAGAAGGGGTTCAGCTTACAAATGGCTCCAGACAGCTTGGATTTGCCTTTCCTCAAGATGTCAATCTCGTCTTCAAAATGTACCTCTTGCACAGAACGAACCCAGTGAAGAAGAGCATCTTGGAGCTCTTGTGGCGATAAGAAGGCCTCCAAACATTTGTTCTGTGGATGTCTACAATTTCTCATAAAGCGCTTGATCCAAGCGGTGACACTCAACAATTTGTCCAATGAACTGTAACGATTAAGTAAGAAATCGGGGTCGAACGGACGGTCCTGCCGTTCGAGCGCAAGCGTTCGCAACCCGGGCAGTGCGACAATGTCTAAGGCCGGAGTTCGCGGCCAATGAGATTCTGATCTGGTCAACCACTCAGGTCCCCACCACAGAGAGTGCTCAACTAAAAGGGGGGCCATACATCCCCGTGACGCACAATCAGCAGGGTTGACCTCGCCAGGCACATGCCTCCAAACCAACGGGGTCTCCGATTTCTGTATCTGAGAGACACGATTTGCTACAAACACCTCTAAGGTGTGAACTGACGTCTTCAGCCAACATAGCACAATTTGACTGTCAGTCCATGCATATATCGTGGAAACGTCAATTGACGTGCACAAGGTGGACATGACGTGATTCAAAAGGCGAACAAGAAGGGCCGCCCCTGACAACTCTAACTTAGGGATTGTCAAGGCAGTTCGAAGAGGCGCGACCTTGCTCTTCGCCATGACCAACAACACTTTCACCTGACCATCTGTGGTCACGGTGCGCAAGTATACGGCTGCTGCGTACCCACGTTCCGAAGCGTCCGAGAAACCATGAAGGGACGCGGTGTGCTTCCCTGGCGGAAGCAGAGCACGGGGTAACGATATCCTATTGATGGCAGGCAATGAGGAAGCAAATAGGAGCCAGTCCTTCAAAACAGCTTCGCGAAGTGGCTCGTCCCATCCAAGACCTGCAGTCCAAAGTCTCTGCAGGAAGCATTTGGCCCAGAATATGACCGGGCATATCCAGCCATTGGGATCAAAGGTTCTCGCGACAGTCGACAGAACCAGTCGTTTCGTCCAAGTGTGATGCGAATCCAAATTGACATTAAATGTAAAGATGTCCTGGACTGGTCTGTACTGGATTCCAAGCACTGACATCATGGTAGGGTTGTCACGGTTCTCAAATAGGTGAGGATCCTGCTGGTGGTCATCCGGTAGCCCGTCCAAGAGCGCAGGTAAGTTGGAGATCCATTTACGCAACTCATATCCTGCGGAGGCTAGAATGCCAATCAACTCGTCACGCAAGAGCAGGGCCTCTCTCTCCGTGGCCGCGCCAGTGCACACATCGTCAACATATAGGTCCTCCTTCAAAATGGCGGCTGCGCGAGGAAACGACATACGCTCTCGATCCGCGAGCTCCCAAAGCGAACGTATAGCCAAAAAGGGGCTAGACCGCAGCCCGTAGGTGTTCGTGTTGAGCTCGTAGACAAGCATGGGATCTTGCTGGTTTTCTCGCCACAATATCAGCTGGTATCGGCGATCATCCGGGTGAATTACCGTTTGCCTGAACATCATCTTGATGTCAGCCACAAAAACAAATTGATGACGTCGAAACCGCGTGATGACGTCACAAAGGTCCTTCAGCAATTTGGGACCAGGATGCAGACACTGGTTCAATGACACTCCTGAAGTAGTCTGCGCAGAACCATCAAATACTGTGCGTAACTTACCACTTGATGGTTTTATTACAGCATGATGCGGGAGAAAGAAGTGCTCCGTCGAACGCCAATCCAATTTTGACACAGACATGTGTCCCAAATCCTCATACTCCCGCATGAAGTCAATATACTTCTCCTTGAGTAGTGGGTCCCTGCTCATACGGCGCTCCATCGCCAACAAACGCTTCTCTGCAATAGGCCGCGAGACGCCAAGTGGCGGACGTACGGCGAGAAATGGCAATCTTGTCATGATCCGGCCAGAACGGAGATAACTGGTGTTGGTCTTGTAGAACTGCTCACACTCTTCATGCTCCGGATCAGAGCGGGGAGCTTGTGGTGGCTCCTCCACTTCCCAGAATCTCTGCACGGCGTCAGAAAGGGCGGACCCCACCATCAAGGCCGTTCCAAGTTCGGCAGGGGGGGGAGTCCTCAATACAGGCCCCATCAGTGCGAACCCAAATATGGTCCGGAGGGCTACCAAGCCACCTGGCTGCAAAACACGATCCTTGCCGAGTAATATTTTACCCAAAACATCGGCACCAAGCAACAAATCGACCGTGCCAGGCAGGTCAAATTTAGGGTCAGCCAAATTCAAATCCGCGGTCAATTTTACCGCATCCGCAGACAAACGAACTTGCGGGTGATTGCCCAAGATATTCTCCATCACAATGGCCGACGATTCCAACGTCGGACGTGGAGAATTTGAGGGGGAGAACTGAAACCAAACGCGGCCCTCTACCGTGGCCACGGGGGCGTTCCCGACACCCCTTATTACATCTGAATATTTTTCAATAGTCTGGCCAGTCTGCCCTACCAACCAAGACGAGGCTATGCACCCCTGTGAGCCTGTGTCCAATATCGCTCGGACTACAACCGAGGCGCCCGTCCGTCCCCAGACCCTGACATGGGCCGTAGGCAAGAGGACGGTCTCAAAAGGGGGCGGTGCATAGCGGGGGCAGACGCCAACATCCTAATGTTGGCGTGGCGGCGACTGAGCGCCGTTGTCCCGAGACGGCAAATCAAAGTGCGGGTAGTGCCTAAACTCGGCCTCCTCTCGGTGACGACTGCCACGAGCCATAGACGGCGGTTCGTAGCGCCTGGAGCGTCCGTACCGAGGGTTGCGCGTCTCCAAACGGGGACGTTCCGCCAGAGGGGGGGACGGTAGTGGTACCGGACGCGCGTCACGGTAATCGTGGTACACTACTGGAGGTGATCTCGCTTGATCACGTGGAAGCGGGGAGGGCGAGCGGGACACAAAGGTGCGGGATTGAACCCGGGGCCCGCTTTCATACCCGCCCGTGGGGCTGCGCGCCGAACCAACTCGGCGATCAACGGCAGCGTAGTTTGCGCGGCGTGGGGGTGATGAGCCGGACTCCAAGTTGCGGGACTGGTCCCGGTGTCCGCTGACATACCCGCCCGAAGGCGACCCCGCGTGGTCGCGACGGCCATTCGCGTTGGCGCACAGGATTTTCAAATGGTGCCCTCCGCAAATAGGACACGGGTGAGTGTCGGGGCAGGCGCGCTGGTAATGGTCCCCTAGGCAAGAGAAACACCAGCCGCGGGCCTGGGCAATACGCCTACGAGCGGCCACGTGCAGGACCGCGAAGTCTGGGCACCGCACCGTTTGGTGTCCCTGCGACTTGCAAAAACGGCAGTCCGGTGGCGCAGCTTGAGCGACAGCGAAGCGGGCGGCCGTACCTCCCCTTGGTGCAGGTTGGGCATTGCGCCGTTGGTTGGTGGGTCTGGGACGTGATGCTTCCACCGGCGTGTCGGCGACCATGACGTCACCCATGCGACACTCGTCCTCCAGGAACGTCAGGAGCTGCTCAAAGGTAGGGAGAGCAGATGCCTCATCCCTAGTGTGCCCCTGTTCAAAACGTGCCCTCAAAGACACCGGCAATCGCTTGAGTACGATACGCACCAGTAGGTAGGACCACTTGGCAACCGGCAGTCCCAAGCGGTTGAGCGAGTTGGTGGCTATTAGGAGGGGGTTCAGCAGCTCGGTCCTCAACTGGGCAGCATTGCTCACGACGGGAAGGTTCAAAATCTGGTCGACATGGGTATCTGCCAGACAGCGCTGGTTGTGATAGCGCTTGGTGAGCAACGCCCGCGCGATCCCATAGCTCCCGTCACATATTGGGAGGTGCTGTATTAAGCCCCTCGCCTCTCCATCAAGCACGGAGAGTAAATAGGCCAGTTTTTGAGACGGACCCAAATCGTCCCTCGAGTCCACAAGGCTCTCAAACAAACCAATAAACCCCATCCACGTGTCTAATCGACCATCAAAACGTGGAAGATCCAAATTGGGTAATCTGGTCAAAAGGCCCACGGGAGTCTTCAAGGGGGCCCGGTGAGCCGGTACTCCGGCGCGCGAGGCTAAAATCTCCCGCGCGCGCTGGGCGATGTCGTCGGCAAGGTCCATCATTTGGAGGTAGTCCTCGTGGACTTTGTCCCGTCGCTCCTGGGGAAACGACTCCAGGGGCACATCATCCAGATGCAAGATGAAGCGCTGGTAAAGCGCCTCCACCTCCTGAAGTCGTGTAGGGCATTTCTCATGCCTGTCCAACAATGCCTCGATTCGGTTCTCCCTTTTCACCAAGGCGGCAGCTGACGTGAACCATCTCAAATGAGTCGCAATCCCGGAATATGATTCGCGGACAACATTATACGCGGCGGCAGACATCTTCAAAGCACAAACGGCACGAAACAAACAATCTTATAATAACAACAAAAAAAAACAAATATCTTTCACAAACAAACAATATTACAATAGCGAAAAACAAAATATCTTTCAATGAGACAAGCCGCTATTATTCTAAACAATTATCAAATCTTAAATAGTTTAAATCAAACAAACAAAACAATTCTTTGCCAATGTGCAATTAATTTAAGACTTGAATTATTTATTTTAAGGTAAACAACAAAACAAACAAACATATAAAATAAATGTTGTATTATACAAACGCACAACGCCACAATTTAACTATAACGTTGTTCAATATTAGACAATAATTAAATAATAATTTATATTAAATAATAACCTGAGCAACGACAATACGATTAGCAATAGCACAAATAATTATCAAATCCTTTAAAATCTAATTGCCAATTCAAGTGCTCAAATTAATTATTCAAAACTATACCAACAATTTAGATTAAACAAACAAACAACTAAATTAATCAAATTAAATTAATTAAATTAATTAAATCAATTTTCACAAATAATGAGGGTATAGTTTGTTCAACATGGAACATTCGAGAAACGGAGTTTAAACCACGCTCTGCTACCAAAAATATGTTGCGTTCAACCTGGTGTTTTAATTAATAATAGGTTATGTGGAAGCGTGATATCTCTCAGGCGCGAGAGGAACGAACATATACTGTATATCACAGCGTTTCAAATTTACAATAGTACAAACTTACCCTGTTTTGTTCTTCAACAATGTCTTCACTGTGTCAAGCCCTAGCTATAGCTTCATTAACTAACTACGATAAATTGGCCAAAATAACGCAGAATGCTAACCAAACTATACTTAACTTTATGCAGGGAGACACGAACTCTTGAAGCCCTCAAACGACCTTTGGTGCGACTCAAGCCGTGAACTTTCACCAATCGTCTCAATGCAATTATACTATCACAATTATAGTTATCAAACAGTTCAACTCACATTAAATAGCATTAAATATAGACACACAAATCGTATTAAGTATGGAGACACAAAATTCACTAGTTTTTATAACACATTTATGTCCAACAATTTGGCGAAGATTACATTTCGCGGTGACATTTCAAGGTTTTGTTTTCAATTGTAATTATCGATTCACACAACAAGGATAATTAGTTTTATCAACAATTAATTCTAGTGACAATTTTTAACTTTTAAAGACCGTTGCGAGAACACGTGACAACTAGTCACAATCGAACGTCAACTCGCTTTCAACTCGATTTTTCAACTGAGGGGCGCTCGACAGCCGCGTCGCGCGCGGGGCCGGACTGCGTCCGCGCAGGGCCGTACTGCCCACGTAGTTATACGATAAGTTAAGTTTGGTACATAACAGTTATGAATCACTGTTCCTCCGTGTGGTGACGCATTGAGATTACAAGTGTCACCACCCCATTTCTCCCAAGGATGCTGTAAAAGTTAGCTAAGGAATATTGCACACAGATAACATCTTCTGTGAAAGGTGAAAGACGGAAAACTCAAAAAACGAGACAGTCCTGACAGCCCTCCGTGTGGTGACGGATTAAGAATACTGGTGTCACCACCCCATTTCCTTCCCAGGGTTTTGTAAAAACCAGCTAAGGAATATTTTACACAGATAACATCAACTGTGAAAAACGGAAAACTCGAAATACTGGAATTCTGGTGTCACCACCCCATTTCCTCACCAGGGTTTTGTAAAAACCAGCTAAGGAATATTGTACCTACACAGATAACATCAACTGTGAAAGACGGAAAACTCGAAATACTGGATTACTGGTGTCACCACCCCATTTCCTTACCAGGGTTTTGTAAAAACCAGCTAAGGAATATTGTACCTACACAGATAACATCAACTGTGAAAGACGGAAAACTCGAAATACTGGTGTCACCACCCCATTTCCTTCCCAGGGTTTTGTAAAAACCAGCTAAGGAATATTTTACACAGATAACATCAACTGTGAAAAACGGAAAACTCGAAATACTGGAATTCTGGTGTCACCACCCCATTTCCTCACCAGGGTTTTGTAAAAAGCAGGTAAGGAATATTGTACCTACACAGATAACATCAACTGTGAACGACGGAAAACTCGAAATACTGGAATACTGGTGTCACCACCCCATTTCCTCACCAGGGTTTTGTAAAAACCAGCTGAGGAATATTGTACCTACACAGATAACATCAACTGTGAAAGACGGAAAACTCGAAATACTGGAATACTGGTGTCACCACCCCATTTTCTAACCAGGGTTTTGTAAAAACCAGCTGAGGAATATTGTACCTACACAGATAACATCAACTGTGAAAGACGGAAATCTCGAAATACTGGAATACTGGTGTCACCACCCTATTTCTTCACCAGGGTTTTGTAAAAACCAGCTAAGGAATATTGTACCTACACAGATAACATCAACTGTGAAAGACGGAAAACTCGAAATACTGGAATACTGGTGTCACCACCCCATTTCCTCACCAGGGTTTTGTAAAAACCAGCTAAGGAATATTGTACCTACACAGATAACATCAACTGTGAAAGACGGAAAACTCGAAATACTGGAATACTGGTGTCACCACCCCATTTCCTTACCAGGGTTTTGTAAAAACCAGCTAAGGAATATTATACCTACACAGATAACATCAACTGTGAAAGACGGAAAACTCGAAATACTGGATTACTGGTGTCACCACCCCATTTCGTTACCAGGGTTTTGTAAAAACCAGGTAAGGAAAAACAAACCCGGTGCCAACACGTCTGGTCAGCGTGGCATAGTAATTTTTTTTTGTTCGTCAACTAGAACTAGTTGACGAACTCCAATTAACGTTAACGTTTCGTTAACGGAAAATCTGTTAACGACCCACCCCTAGTCACAGTGTTAGTTACCGTACTCCTCCGAAACGGCTCGACCGATTCTTCTCAAATTTTACATACATATTCAGTAGGTCTGAGAATCGGCCAACATCTATTTTTCAAACTTTGTTTTTAGTATGGCAAAACAACGTTTGCCGGGTCAGCTAGTATTTATATAAAATACTAGCTGACCCGGCAAACGTTGTTTTGCCATACTAAAAAAAAAGGTTTGAAAAATAGATGTTAGCCGATTCTCAGACTTAATGAATGTGCATGTAAAATTTCATAAAAATCGGTCTAGCCGTTTCGGAGGAGTACGGTAACTAACACTGTGACACGTGAATTTTATATATTAGATTAATAGATATCGATAAAATTATTATTAATTTCATTGATGTGTACAATAATTACCTGGGATCACTATAAAACATCTGTTGAGTCGCCTGTCCATGATGTACGTCCCAATCAACTATCAATATCCTGTAACATATAATAGACAATTATAAAAGAAAAAAGAGCAGTATTTTGAGATACATACTGAATAATTTTCAGCAGTCATATTTTGTAACATAAAGCTTTCCTCGAAAAAATGTAGAAACTATCCGACTTTAAAACTAATTGTTCCGTTTGAATTGTCTTAACTCTATGCGCATCGCAAAGATTGGCGCGCGTCGCGTCCTTCTTGCGAGTATAAACGAAACATAGACTTACGAATATCACCACAGGGCATTCGAAACTAGTAAAATAATTTCTATCTAATGTATTAAGTTACGTCAAAAGTCATAAAACAAAAAATGTTCTTCGTCGTTACTTATCTAATCCTGCGAGGTCATTAGTGTTTTTAGGGTTCCGTACCCAAAGGGTAAAAACGGGACCCTATTACTGAGACTTCGCTGTCCGTCCGTCCGTCTGTCACCAGGCTGTATCTCAAGAACGGTGATAGCTAGACAGTTGAAATTTTCACAGATGATGTATTTCTATTGCCGCTATAACAACAAATACTAAAAATAAAATAAAATAAATATTTAAGGGGGGCTCCCATACAACAAACATGATTTTTTTATCGTTTCTTGCTCGATACTAATAACGTTGCCTTATGTTGCATAGATAATGGTACGGAACCCTTCGTGCGCGAGTCCGACTCGCACTTGACCAATTATTGGTGTAAATGTATCTTTACTTAATATAAAACAAAGCCGTAATTTTTATGTAGGTATGTCCCTATGTGAGCTTATATCTTTTAAACTATGCAACAGATTCTGGTGCGTTTTTTAAAATAAATAGAGTGGTTCAAGAGGATGGCTTTTTGTTCAATTTGTTAAGGTTTACGCGGACATCAGTTAGTATGTTATAAAATGCTATAATAACCTATTAAGTTGTCTATTATTGATGGCATGGCTGGCAGCTAGTGCTACATTATTGTAGAAGCAATATCCACAGGGTTCGTCCGCCATGGCGTGGTGTCCGGGAGGTCGGACTAGTGCTGCACCGTTCTGGAACTGATTGGTGACAACCTTATCTACTAGGTCTATGGTCGAACCGGCCGCTAACAGAGCCAGCTCTTGGGTACTCTGGAACAAATCAAAAGTTTTACTTCTTTAAGTGCATTTAAGAGGAAACAATGAGATGTATAAGCTGTTCGTGCACAAAGATTCGCCACCATGAAATGAATCACAAAAGGAGATGCGCAAATATAACGCAAAGAATGTACAAGGAAGTAGAACTTTTAATAATAGTCATATGTATCTGGCGACCAGCGACTGCGATCAGAATTTCAAATCAATTTTCACGTTGGCAAAAGTAGACAAGTATATATTTATGTCAGTTGCACTGCTTTGAAAATATCAAACTCTTGCGCCGTGAGTAGTGTCGTCAAACAGCCCGAACAAAATATGTTTTCTTAAATAAGGGCGCGGGTCGTTTGAGGCGCGTCGCTTGTAACCGAATGGCACCTTAACGTACCCAAGTTAAGGTGCCATCAAAATATTGTTTAAACAAAGATCTATACATACCGGGTGTATATAAATGGCATCGTATTTAGAGGACAACTCCTCAAGATATTCCACATCATTATTCTGTCGTGTGGTCTCCATCATATCGTATACGGACGCGGAGTGTAAAGTCAATAGTTCTTCTTTATTCGCCGCCCTCGGTGGGATCTGAACGCATTGTTCTATTAAATTTAATTCATGGCACCTGAAATGCATTTTTAAAGCTGTTTATAAGTATTTGCTATAATTTATAAGTATGTATTTACTATTTACAACATCTAAAAATTATGTATGTATTAGTATTACACATAATTATGGAACAGGCTTAGTGTTATAGCTTAAATCAAGGACAGATGTTGTATGAAATATTTGTCGATAAATTGAAGTTAGCAGTTTTCACAATCGTAAGACTAGCATTCTTATACCGCCACCAGCCGCAGTTTAATAGAACATCTCCTGAGAGAGAAGATATTCGTAATTGCCTTGTGCCAACACACCAAGTTGCCGTGGTGACCGAATGACCCAGATGCGCCCAAGAGTAGACATTAATGAGCTAAGAAGAAACACTGATTTCCCATATCTTCCCAATCCATCGATCACTCTCCAATGTTGAACATTGGCCTCGCCCTAAGAATCATATAGCTGGCGATATCACGACATTGACACCTGCATCTTTCTGCAATTTTGTTCAATAATTACATCTTTTACCATCAAGTCTATCAAAGCTTTATACCTCTCAATAACACTAGTTAGTCTTCTCGGACATTCTGGATATTTCTCATCCCACAGACACCGATGATCCGCCATGCGAGGCTCGGTCACCAGGCCCGTTGCTCCCTTTACTTTACTCTTGGACTCCATTGCCTGCAAACACAAAAATAGCTATTTAAAACTTAAATTCCCGTATCTCTCTCTCTCTCTCTGTCTCTACAGCCCACTAAGTCCCACTGTTGGGCACTCCTTGGCTTTGGGTGAAATTACGGTCTACTATGCCGCGTTGACTGGGCATGTTAGCACAGGGTATATTATCGAGTTATCCCCTCTCTCACAGAGAATTTTACAAATAAATATATTCAAGAAATAAATAAATTCTAATCCGTTTAAATAAAACCACTTTTTACGGATTTAGACGCGTATATTTGTTTTAAATTTTGGCCCGACGTTTCGGAGACTTTGCAGTCACCATGGTCACGGGTGAGACTGAACTGTAATGTGTCTTCTACGATCAGTTATTACAGGGTTTACCCACATTCGATTTTAATTTTACATTGACCATAAAGATAGACTTTTACTATAAACTATATCATATTACATTGTGCTCAGACTACATAAAATCAATAACATTATTTTAGTTTCTAAAATACATTAACTAATTGTAACAATATAAAGAAAATTTAAAATTATATAAGGTAAAACATACATGTATGTAAAGTGGTTTTATTTAAACAGATGCGTCGCGCAAGTGTTAGAAAATATTAAATTCAAATCCGTCACGATACGGGTATTACCGTCATGTTTCAAGAATTGTAATTGCAAAAATTTTAGACTATTTACTTTAAATAACAAAAAATTTCACAATTTAAATGAAAGTACTCGTAAATTTCCGGTACATCACCTTCTAATGCAATAAAAAAGTATATATATGTAATGTAAAATAATTAAAGTGTTAACAATTGTTGGTAAGCCACATAAATAAAAAATAAACGAATGTTAAATGTGTTTTATAACGTTTATCAATTTATAGTAAAAGCACTTTTACGTAACTGTCGGTAATATTAATTCAATTATTATTATTGGATAGCGCTTTTTAATAAATCTCATAACATATTGTTAAAATAATATTCTCTAACCCGACGATTCATAGACTTCAGTCACGAGTTAGAATAAGCTGTAAGTTCTCTGATCACGGAGGACTCTTCAATTTGTTAATTTCAAAGTTAGTAAGAATGTACTATTTTGTTATGGTCTTATTCATAATGACTTATCGGAGGTTTAAAAGTTCGCTAAAAAAGGTTCTCGAAAATTTTCAAAACTTGTTAAATAAAACTACTTTTTACGGATTTAGACGCGTGTATTTGTTTTAAATTTTGGCCCGACGTTTCGGAGACTGCAGTCACCATGGTCACGGGTGAGACTGACAGACCAGTCTCACCATAAATACACGCGTCTGATTCCGTAAAAAGTAGTTTATTTAAACAAATGAGACGCGCAAGTATTATAATACTACAAAAGTTATATTTACTAGAAAAAGTGATTACGTAATGAGTTTTATTATTTTAATAACATGATTAAACAATAATGAGATAAAAGAAACATGTTACATAACAAGATTTCTTAAGTTAACCAATGTATTGTCTTAAAAAGCATATAGGAAAAATCAAAGTAGATATTATTATGTACTAGCTGTTGCCCGCGACTTCGTACGCGTGAAATTTATAAATTAAACCTTAACAAACAGAAGTTTACAATATCACTCGATAGATGGCGTTGTACAGGTTTTTTAAATCGCACTATGGTTTGGTTACAAACATTAACACTTAAGCTCGTCAAGATTTTCAATTTTCAATTTCGATTTTTCGCATTTATATATTAGTAAGGAAGAAATGTTCAGTTTTCGAGATTTCTGTAGTTCTTTTTCTTCTCAGGTGTATGAATAATAGTTGTATGAGCCAACAGCACACACATGGATTAAACTGCACATCAGCACATTTATATTACATTTTCCACACAATACAGTTACACTTCAGTACTCAGTTAGCAGTCGTAGCAATCATCATACGCGAACAACACTCATAGTCGTCGTACACAGTTAACACTGTTAGCAGTACTCACATCAATAATAACCATCATATTAATATAGCGTGGATGAAAGATGCTGTTTATTTGATGTGAGTCTATTTATCAATAGTTTCGACCTAGGTCGTTCGCGAACTACCCAAGACTAATGAATAACGTTGTGGTTACACATTCGGGCTCTTAAGGGCCTACATCAATATTATCGTATATCATCGCCGACACGTACATATTAACAGAGCCAGTAGGCACAGAAAATGAAGAATTAGGGATACTTTTCCTATTTACTCAAAATCTACTAAATATATTTTAATTCTGATTTACGTGTTTCTATATATAATAGTTACTTATGTTTTTAAAGTTATTTCATTAGTTAATACGCGATAATAGACCGACAAATGAAAAAAATAAAAAATTTGAGAGGTTGTTTCGCCAAGATTTTGAGAGAAAACTTTTTTCAATCGCGTTTCTGAGTTTATGCGATCCTAGATCATATATTGAAAAAACATATACTTAAAAATTAGAGCTCTAGCCATTCAATCTAAAGAAACAATGAAAACTTCGTACATAGAAAAATGCACGAAGCTATTTTGGTATCCTCTTAAAACTAAAAAATAAATTTTATACGCGCGGACGGAGCTATTCTATTTATCAATAGTGAATTTTTTCCCGCGCGCGCGGGATCGGCACGAATCTTGAACGCTGGTCTTTACCTGCGCAGAAGTCAATTATTGGGTCTATTTAGAGGTAGGAGGTGAAGCGCGGGAGAAATTAATTTTCAGTTTTTTTTATGTATTGGTTTATTTTAGGGTTTACACGAAAAAACGAAAATGCATGTGCTAGTGCTAGTACTCGCCCGTACAACACAAAAAACACACTCAAAAAATAATGTCATTTGTCGAAGTTACATTCTCATTTATAAAATATTTATCGATTTTTTACAAAAAAATAAAAAAAATCATATTTCCGAAACCAATGGCTAAAAATGGTTAATTTTTTTTTTATATGATAGGTGAATACTTGAACTATAACCACCTTAGCGTTGGACCACCATTTACGCCACAGCCTGTATATACCTATAATTGCACCTATTTTGGATATGTCATGTTTTTAAAATTAGAATATTTAATACATTTTTTTTATTTAAGCCTAATTATGCAAAAAAGCCATTCTCTTGAGCCACTCTGTCTATTAAAGAAAACCGCATGAAAATATGTTGCTTAATTTTGAGCTCACATAGGGATAAACATAAAAAATAAGGACTTTACTTGATAATAAGTAAAAATAAAGATATACATAATTTAAGTAAATATTGATTGATAGTTGTAAAGATTTTTTTTAAATATAACATTTTGGCACTTGATCCCATGCCATCTGATGGTAAGCGACAATGGAATTTTTGATGCTAAATATGTAAGAATATGATGCTAAATATGTAACCAACTATGTAAGAAGCCTATTTACGCTTTTTTTGTACGTGTCTACATTGTAACTCTCGGAGAACACAGACAAGACATCGGTAAATTATTTCAGTTCCCGGCAGTTCGTGGTAAGAAGGACGACCGAATGAAATTCGTACGGAAATTTTTTGATTTTTTTTTCGTATGATAAAACACATTGTTTATTTTTTTAAATCTCTTATATGAGTCCAATAGGAGTTGGTATTCTCAGGCAATGAAATAGTTACAGAGATTGATGCTCATTTTTATCACAGTGCGCACAGAGTAATATTAATGTGTGATTTTTTTTTAAGAATTCTGTGTGCCTGTGCTTCAGATTCTATCGTAAGTTGTTAGTCATAATGTAAATGCCATTACTAACAATAGTATACAAACAAAATACACACTAAAATACAATATAACTTACAATTTGATAAGGATCCCTTAATTCCATAACAAAATTATTTTTCTTCTTTTGCTGAGCTTTTCGTTTTGCTGCAACAACCGACGCTGATGGCTGCAACAAAAACATATAATATATTTATAACCTAGTACTCACTTTATCTGCAAGATTTGGGTTTTCTTACATACTCCCCCTAATTGCCAAATATTGCTCTGAAAAACCATATTTAAGTAAATAAAATAAAAATTTACTTAGTTTTCCTAAAAATATGTTTCAAAAGCCTGAATATTTATTTAAAATTATTGTATTGTCATCGGTCCGTAATATGTGTGCAAAATTTGATTTGAGAGAATTTTGGTTTTGGATAATTTATTTATTATTATTACTGTTTATTATTTTGTGTTATAACATTATATAATAGTATAGTGCCTGATGTGTGTGCCTGATGTAATATAGGAAACATAATTATTTAACCTAACTTATCAGGTATTATAAACTTTATAATCTACATCCAAGTATATGTACACTAACTTGTATAATGTAGTTTATTTAGTACTCTAATGCAAATATTTGTGTTAAGAGGATACCAAAATAGCTTCGTGCATTTTTCTATGTACGAAGTTTTCATTGTTTCTTTAGATTGAATGGCTAGAGCTCTAATTTTTAAGTATATGTTTTTTCAATATATGATCTAGGATCGCGTAAACTCAGAAACGCGATTGAAAAAAGTTTTCTCGATAGAAAATCTTAGCGAAACAACCTCTCTCATTTTTATTTTTTGTCATTTGTAGGTCTATTATGGCGTATTAACTAATGAAATAACTTTAAAACATAAGTAACTATTATATATAGAAACACGTAAATCAGAATTAAAATATATTTAGTAGATTTTGAGTAAACAAAAAAATATCCCTAATTCTTCATTTTACATACCTACTAGCTGTGTTAATATGTACATGTCGACCATAATATTGATGTAGGCCCTTAAATTCATATGAATGATGCTTTAAATTATATTACATCAGTTTTATCTCTATCAGTTTATCTATAGACACTTTACAAGTTGTGATTAATCTCTATAAATAGTTGTAAACAAATGACATTGTGTGGGTTCTGTGTAGGCGGCAGTTAATGTATTGCATTAAATTACCTTAACACCCGCCGACATCGCACGAGTCTGAATCTTGGCCTTGCGCGCACCATTCCTAGTCACAACACTCGATGACTGTGGCGGAGTCGCTTTCTTATTCTCATTAGATGAACGACGCGTCGGCTGAGGCAATGGAGTGGACTAAAACACATCACAATTATAACAATACTTCAGGTTTAGAGTTTCTCTCATAAAAGCATTAGTTACGTATTTAATTACAACATTACAAAACATTTAACCTCACCATAGTAATTAATGTTGTCGCATGGGTATTTACAATTCACTTTTTATTCGGCTTCCCAAAACTTTAAGTGTTCATTGTTATGCAAATAATAACAGAAACTTATACAGTACAGGCTCCAAACAAAACCAAAACAAAACAATTCAACAATTTTCACAACATAATTTCGCGTTTCATTGAAAAAGTCAGATTAGTGAGTGAACTGGGCTTGTGGAAAAACATCGATATAATATAAATCGATATCGGTAATTACAAATAAATAAAATCGATATTCATACAGATGTATTTGAATATATTAATAGTTTAAAAAAACTAAAAATTACGCTTTATATAGAAAACGCAACTAAAAAATAGAAAAAAGAGTTTCTCTGGAAATGCGCTTTCCGGATCCTTTGCATGAGAGTAAGAGAGAAGGCTAGTACGCGAACTAATGCGTAGTTCGCGTACTAGCCTTCTCTCTTACTCTCATGCAAAGGATCCGGAAAGAGATTAATGAATCCTGGCGAATCTAACCAGGATAATCGAATATTTTAATCGAATTATTGCATTGTCATCGGTCTTTGACAGGTGTGCAAAATTTGAATAGAATCTGACCGTTTAAAGTGGGTCAAAATAGCGTCCAAAAGAGTCGGTTACAAACATACAAACAAACATACAAGTGAAGCTAATATAAAGCGTGTAAAAATCGGGGGACTACCTATAAACCTCCATAGAAACCAAGAGTCCGACGATGACGTCTTGAGGATTTTCTATTTTTATCGATACTTTTTACCGATATATTACAACCAATAATATCGATATTTTTGGGGATATTGATATTTTTACAAATATTGACATATTGAAATATTGATATATTTTTTCAATTCGTTTATCCCTAAGCATGGAGACTAGAAGTAAGGAGGAATATCTCAGTATATTAAAAAGTGTCCGCTGAAAGGCGGCAAATTAAGGTGGCGCCATAGTAGCAAGTGGAAGAATTTTAAAAAGAGCGCCACCAATTATTAGAAAGGAAAGAAAAACTTCCGCTTTGTTACAGTGTAGTTTTTTAAATTATTATATTATATAGACAAACATGACTATGAAATAAATTTATATTAATTATTATTATAATTATACGGTGTTTTTAAGTAGGTACCCCAAATATTTGTAAATAGAAAATAGTATTAAAGAATTACCGCAACAGTAGCACATTTCACACTGCTTATAACTGCTACATTCATTTCATTTCCACTTGCTACACTGGCGCTATTTCGGTGAATGTTTTTTTTTTTTCTTTTCCTTCTCAACGGAGTATGAAGGATTGGCTATTTGCTGTTTACAAGTGGACACTTTTTGGACTGATCCCCCATACAAGATATTCCTCCTTACTTCTAGTCTCCATGTCCCGAAAGACAAGAAGTCACAGACTAATGCATTATTATCTTAGACAAAGTACCTATAGACGGAGCCACGGCATGGCCGCACAAGAAACAGCAATAGTTTTTACAATGTTGTAATATAAAAAAATATTTGCCCGATATTCGTAAAAAAATATTTTAAAGTAGCTGCAGTCTCCAATATTTATAACTAAAATAAAACATTGCATCAGACACGATGGGTACCAATAGGCTGTCAATAGTAGAAAATAACACATCATCACTTTTATTAAATTACTATCTTTTGTCCGCGACTTCATCCACGTGACGAAAAAACTGATTCACACGGAACCCTGAATATTATTTATCCATCGTGGTATGATAATTTAGTTACTCCATAATACAATAGTCATCTACCAGAGAAGGTCCCGTCAACATTTGTTTCAACCATATCAGGCTAAGCCGAGCCTTAAGCTGAAATGGTTGATAACTGATTTTTTCTAAATAAAGTATACACACGTGTTTATATCTAGCGGGACCCTCTTAGCTAGAGCGATGAAAGTGATGAGAGCGGTTAGCTTGTTCAATGTACCTACCAAATATAATAAAGGGGTCCAATGTACCTCCGTTGTATCCACAGAAATGACCTCTGAAGTCGATTTCCATCCAGCGGGGCCCTCCGTCGTTATCAGACTGAGATACCTAAAAATGGTGTCAGACTTAAGAATGGTCTGCATTTTCCGCATATGGTAATTCAAATAACAAGGGGCCCCGCTAGCTAGAGAAAACTTTGAAACTTAATTTCTGGTATACCTACCATTAAATTTTTTTAAGAACAAATACATGACTAGGAAGGTACATTGGGCCAAGTTTCGTCTGACACCATTTTTAGGTATCTCAGTCTGATAACGACGGAGGGCCCCGCTGGATGGAAATCGACTTCAGAGGTCATTTCTGTGGATACAACGGAGGTACATTGGACCGCTTCATTATATTTGGTAGGTTACATTGAACAAGCTAACCGCTCTCATCACTTTCATTGCTCTAGCTAAGAGGGCCCCGCTAGATATAAACACGTAGTATACACTATCACATGCATGGCTGAAACTTCAATTTCATTTATATAGGTACTTAATTAATAAAAGATCAATAATAAAGTTTATTGAAATAAGTAGACATGTTTTGGAGGTAAAAAAATATATTTACAAATTACGCAAATACAATTAGAATAATATTAATTATTTGCTACTCTAATCTACTGTCCCTTAAATAAAACTAATTTTGTATGCATATTTCTTATTCTATCTTCACCCTGAGACAGAGAATTCATAATATAATGAATTCTTACTTCCAAATATCTGAAAGCAATTGCTTTGATAAGTAGACCAATGTGATTGTCTAGTGGACTTTGTTCCATAACATGATCACATAAGTCTACAAAAATAGTTGTGTTAATAAATCTTTTTAAGATGCTGCAAACCATTTTGGGTATACTGTCTTTTTTAGAGAAAAATGCATTACCGTGTACAGTAATAATATGTCTTAGTGTTTTCTCTGAAAATAAACAAATTTTTACGACATCTTCTGATGGATAATGTAATCCACCAACATCTCTCAACATAATAAAACCCGGATATCTTTCATGTGATACAATTGCACCCAAACAATCATCACATTGTATTATTTTTTTCATGTTAACAATAATATATCCGGCTATATAAATTGTAGCTTCTTTTGAAAATTCGGTTATTTCAGAATTTCTTAAATAATCATGACCTTGGGGTAAATTAATGATATCATCTTCTATATTTAGACATTCATTCATAGTTAGCAATCTTGATTTTCTACTGTTTATTTTTCTACAAATGGAATTCATGTTGCATGTTAAAATATTTATTGTTTCTATAGGTATGCAATTGCCTGTTGAAATATTTTTTAATTCGCCGTGGATTAACAGACACCTGTAAGCTGACATGAACTGAAGCGCAGTGGGGTTATTATTAAAACCCCCTTTTGAGCGTATGGCACTAAAAAAAATCTCTAAATGGTCTTGACTCATTTTGTAAGTACATAAATATCTTAAAGGGGCATTTTCGACGTTAATGTACTCATTAAAAATTATTCTCAATGACTTAATACAAATTAAAAAACCAAGAAATCCAGTTTTCCTGCCCGATGATACAATACTTTGGCCTTGAGAAAACTTAAGAGCTTTTACATAAGATTCGAACTGCTGAAATTTTGCGGTAATGGTAAGAAAATTTTCCCGTGATATTGGTTTTTTAAAACCGTATGTACAAAGTCTTCGACTATTTAATATATCAAAAATATCATTAAAGTATAGGATAAATTCTATCGTTGCCTCAGAGTTAGCAAATTCAACGATATTTAATTCATCCTTGCAAAATTGTAGCGCCACAGCTACAGACTTACTAAAGGTTTGTGCAGCCAAACGCACTTTCATAATTTGTTTTTTATAATTTATGTGAGCTTTTCTGATTTTGTTACTTAAATGCAATCCCTCATTTTGCTGTAAGATATGTAATTGTTCAATATAGTCCCAGGAAATTCTATTATTGTCAGCATTAAATATTTCCTTTTTGTCCGCTAAAGTATTTCTTACAAGTTTTAACATATGACATGCATCAGGTATAATAACAATATTTTCATCTTCAACTTTAACAGTGGGTAATATATTGTTAACGTCGTCGAATTGTGCGCCTAAAATTTTTGCCATGGAGAAATTTGCGGGACAGCCATCAAATGTGATGGCTATTATTTTTAAACCACAACCGCTTAATAAACGAATGCAATTCTGCAATAGTGCGCTACGTTGCTCTCCATTGACACCATTTGTCAGAAAATATCCAACAGGTAGTTTCCAACTGCCGTTTATTGCGGTAACCATAAACACTAAAGCATCTTTAGCGATAGGTAAATTATCTGTATCCAAATTATCTCCTACATTTACATATCCAACAGTTTGCTTACCATTCCACTGTAGATGTTGCCTAATGGACATTTCATCGAGACTAACACAGCACAATATTTTTTCTGGTGTATTTCTAATAAGTAATTTGATTGTCTCGAAAGCTTCATTTGTGAACCCTGGTTGACAGTCAATACATGTATACCATCTAGACAACGTTTTAGGGTGCGGTAAGCAAGTATCGAATTGTTTTCTTATAAATACATATGCTTTTGGACTAATAAAATGTAGACATAGAGCAAATTTTCTTAAAGATGCCGAGTATTTTCGTGGACAATTCTTTTTGTCCAGATATCTTTTAAGAAAATCAGCATTTTCAGTCTCAATATTTGATAATAGATCTAAATCTTCGGACCGCATTTGCATTTGAGCCTTTAAATCCGCTATAATGTTTTTTAAACAACCTACTTTTTTGGTTAATCTCCGTTTAGACTCACGCACGGAACGCAATTTTTTAAGTCTATTCGCCGATTTCATCTTCTCGCTACGTAATAGTTTTTTTAGTTGCTTTTCTTTCTTAGGTGTCGGTGTCAATCCTGGACTAGTAAGAGGCTCCTCCAACGCTCCTCCAACGCTGTTATCGATACTGCTATGAGGCACCTGAAATATTCAATTAATATTTTTAAAATTCCACATTTTAAAAAGCAATGCAATAAAAAGCATATATAATAATAATAATAATAATAATAATAATAATAAGCCATTTATTCGGAGTTACTTTACATAATTATTTACAAATACACATAATAATGTGATAAATAAATTTATAAGATATCTCGTAATTCCGAGTGCCTCTTGGCATAGGCCTCCTCTAAGCTTCTCCACTGAGCTCTATCACGAGCTACCCTTTTCCATAAACATCCAGCAGTGAGTTTCAGGTCATCTTCCCATCTGGTGTGTTGGCGTCCTCGACTACGTTTTCCATCTCTGGGGTACCATTCTGTGACCTTACTGCTCCATTTCTCTTGCGGGTCTCGTATCATGTGTCCCGTCCACCTCCATTTCTGCCGGTCTATTTGTGTCAGTATGTCAGCCACTTTAGTTTTTGCTCTAATTGCTCTACTTCTTATCCTGTCTTTTTTCTTGACTCCAGTCATACTTCTCTCCATAGCTCGTTGGCAGCGTGCCAGCTTCTCTCTGTTGTTTTTAGTCAGTGACCAGGTCTCGCATCCGTAAGTGATGACTGGGAGTATGCATGTGTTGAAAACTTTGCTTTTTATTCTTATGCCTAAGTCTTTTGATTTCATCACTTCTTTTAGAGACCAGTACTTCTTCCAGCCATTTACAATTCTTTTGTCAATTTCTTTACTAGTTTGATCGTTGTGAGAGATTATTTGGCCTAGGTAGGTATATTCTGATACATATTCTAGTGGTTGGTTGTCAAGTGTTATTGTTGTCGGTTCTGAGTTAGTTATTAGTTTTGTCTTTTCTTTGTTTATGAACAAGCCAATTTTCTCACTTTCATTTTTGAGGGAATTTATCATTTGAGCTAGATTTAATGGGTTTTCTTCAAGAAGCACTATGTCGTCCGCAAATCTTAGATGGTTTAATTTTTCTCCTTGTATACTTACGCCAAAATGGTCCCAAGATAGTTTGCGGAAGATGCTTTCAAGAACGGCCGAAAATAATTTTGGTGATAAGGGGTCTCCCTGCCTTACTCCTCTCTCAACACTAAACTTTCTTCCAAGGCTTTCTAATTGCACCCTCGCTTCGCTATTGGAGTATATGTTCTTGATAATATTTATGTAGTTTGCAGAGATGCCTTGCTGTTCCAGACTCTCCCAGATAGCATTATGGCTTATGCTGTCAAAAGCTTTGGAGTAATCAATGAATGCCATGTAAAGGACTTTATTGTATTCGTTGTATTTTTCAACTATTTGTTTCACTGTATGTATGTGGTCGAGTGTGGAGTATTTTGTTCTAAAGCCTGCTTGTTCTCTTGGCTGGTTTTCATCTAACTTTTTGCTTAATCTTTCCAGGATGATTTTAGAGAAGACTTTGTAAATATTTGACATCATGCTTAGGGGTCTATAATTTCCTATGTCTTCCTTTTGGCCTTTCTTAAATATGAGGATTATGTGTGAGGTTTTCCATTGTGTAGGGATTAAGCCATTTATGAGTATGTCATTAAATATTGAAGTAAGTATAGGTAATATTTCTTCGAGAGTGCCCTTTAGAAGTTCGTTTTTAATTTTGTCAGGGCCGGGTGCCTTTTCTAACTTCTGACTAAGTATGGCCTTTTCCACTTCACTTGGGAGTATTTTTGGTTCAGGTTCTACTTGCAGTTTTGTCTTTATGGAGTCTTTACTCAGTTTTTGTTGCTTTTTATTGCTGGGGTTTGAGTAGAGTTTTTGGTAGAAATTTGTAGCTAATTCGTTGATGTCTTCCCTCCTTGATATGGTCTTTTCCTTATTTTTTAATTTTGGGATCCATTCTTTGTTTACTTCTCTTAGCTCCTTTAGTGCTTTCTTCACGCCACCAGATATCTTTATATGCCTTTCTAGAGTTTGTAGTCTTTTAATTTTTCTATCTTTCCTAATATTTTCTTTGATTTTCTTGCTGAGTTCTGTCACAAGTTTGATATTTTGTTTTCTCGGTTGATTGGAGAGCAATGATTTTCTTTCGTTTAGAAGTTGAAGAGTGATATCGCTTAATTCATATTTTTTCCGACTAAGACTATCGTGTTTAGTTTGAGTCAAAAGTTTCTCTAAATTGCGGTATTTTGTAAAAGTATCGGTATCGTTTGATATTTTTTCATTTAGTTGTATCAAGGACTCTGCGAATTGCCTTAAAGTTTCCTTGCTGTAATGTTCTTGTTTACTTGGGCATAGATATCTCCTGGTTCTTTTTGGTGGTTCGATTTTTAGACTACTTCTTACCATGCGATGATTTGTGTTGAAGTTGAATTTAGTTAGAACTGATGTATCTGTGAATGCTTTCGGGTAATTTGTAGTTATGTAGTCGATTTCGTTTTTAATCCTTCCGTCAGGAGAGATCCATGTCCATTTATTCTTTTTGTTTTTCTTATACATACTATTAAGTAATGTTAGGTTGTGTTCTAATAAGAATTCGACTAGCAACTCTCCGTTTGTGCTTCTTTTGCCTTGCCCAAAGATTCCCATTACAAATTCTTCTCTATTTTGTTTTTGGCCGACTTGAGCATTGAAGTCGCCCATTACTATTATGTAATTGTGTAGATACTTTGCTACTACCAGTGCTAGCTCGTCATAAAAAAGTTTAATTTCTGCTCTTGTAGCTTGTTCTGTTGGGGCGTATATTTGGATTACTGTCCAGGGCTTCCGATATCCAGGTACATCTATGTTGAGGACAGCTATTCGGTCAGAGATTCCAATAAGTTCTTGTATATACTGTTTGACTGAGTGATTGATTAGGAATCCTACTCCCCTATGTCCAGCAATTTCGCCTTTGTGATATAATACGTAGTCAGTGCGTTCCTCGATTTTTTCGCCTAATCTGCGCAATTCACTGATGCCCAGAATGTCCCAGTTTATCTCTTTCAAAGCTGTTTCTAATTCCTGTAGACTTTCTTCGGTTCTTAGGGTTCTCGTATTTAAGGTTGCAATCTTAAGAGTTTTGTTTAATTTTCTTAGAGGGTATTGGTCTTTAACTCCCGCGGGGACCAGCCGTATTGGGAGATTGGTTGGTTTGTTTGGGTTATTAACTTGTTTCGGTAGTGCCTGTTTCCGGTTTTCCGTATCAATTATTAGTTTTTTGGTGTTGACAGTTGTGGGTCAGATCTTGCTCGCTCGACATAATTCAGTATGTTAGGTTTAATTATTTCTTTTGTGTGGGTTTTAGATAGCGTTTGTGTTGGGTTGCGCGGTGTTGCGTTAGCGTGTGCCTTCCTCTGTGATGTGGTCTTGGGAGAGCCTGAAGTTTCTCGTTTCCTCTTTTCCCTGTTGTCTTTTGTTTTTATAATTACCAGCTTATCATATTTTATGTAAGCAATGTTTCCTTTCCTTTTCTCTTCTTCTACTTGGGGTTGTAGAAGTTTACGTTTCTCTAGAATGTCTTTGGGGAGGTCTTCTTTCACATTTATGCCTGGTGTGAGGTTGGGCTTGTTCTTGAGGATGAGATGTTTTTTCCAAAGTGTCGTGGTGGTGATGACAACTGGACGGTTTTTGTTTTCAGCTGGTTTCCCGATCCTGTAGATATTGCGAATTTCATGGCTGTCAAAATGTACTCCCATGTCGACTACTATATCTTTAATATAGTCCACAAGATCCCCTTCAGATTTTCCTTTTTCATTCACTCCAAAGAAGACCAGATTATATTTGCGGTTTTCTCTATCTGCTGATTGAATTCTTTGTTCAAGTTGTAGCATTCTATTTTTTAGTAATTTATTTTCCTCAATGAGTGTACTTATCTTTTCATTAAGTGCCTTCATCACATTCTCAGTTACCGAACGCGTTATGGTATTAGTTTGTATGTTTAATTTCTCGTCGAGTTTGTTCAAAAGCATTTCCAGGTTTAGGTCCATTTTATTAATGATTTTCCTTATTTATTTATAATATGGTAACCCGTTTTAGTGGTAGTTTTTATTTTTTAATTATAGTTGGGGGTAGACACTACAAAATTTTTCACTGATGGTCAAAAGACAATTTTTTTGTTATTTTAATGTCTAATCTTTCGATATTTGGATAAAATTTATATCACTACAGAGAAAGGGTCTACTAATGTTCACTTTCACACAACTTTTAAGCACTAAACTTTAAACTTTGCACGAAATTATATTATAAGTTCGGGAGCGCGATACGTCGTCTGCGGTTGACAGGTAACTCAATCCATCAATAAAAAGCATATATGGTCACCCATAAGACTGCCAAGTCAAGAGCTGTAATTCAAATCTAAAATTAATGTTGTTAAACTTTCGTGACTTGTACATATTATATTATATAAAGAACGGGACTATCGGACGGATGGAAAATCTAAAATATTATTTTGTGCATGCCAACTGGTAAAAAGGGGCACAAAGTTTTTACCTCATGTATTAATATATAGATGAATGACCTTACCAGACATTTCTCATTGTGTTGAACGTTTTGCACTTCTTTTAAAATAATATTTTCTTTTGTGGAAGACATTCCATACACATCACATACAAGCTGACTTGTTGATGGCTCTGTTAAGAGATCAATGCTTTGTTTATCGAGTACACTCATATCTCCTTGGCCTTTAATCTGTAACATTGGCACATTTGACTGTGGTATTCTTAGTACTATGTTATTAAATATTAGAAGCAAGTATTAGGGAAGTTTAATTGGTAACTGTTGTACTTAATTGATTTTATAAGTTTAGTAACTTAAATAAAGTAGTAAAATAAAATTAAACAATATATTAAACATTAACATTATAACATTTGGAGATTATCATATGTGCACTTCCATAGAACACTTACATGTACATGTTTCGTTGGCAATGAATTTGCTTTTAATGTAACTAATTTATTTTTATGTCTTAACAAATCATTAGAAAAATGTATTGAACACATTTTGGAATGTTTTGTTGGTTGCCAATTAACTTTTCCGGTAGCATCTAACCATTTCGATCTCGTGTCAGGATTTGTCGGAAACCTTTAATGTAAAGTATGAACATAATATATTTGCTAACATAGGAAAAAAAAATTTGCAGCATGGCAATACATAACCTATTTTCCATTAAGCAAAAATATTAAAATTACAGAACTAATTCAAGCTTCTTCACGAAAAAGCATTAAATCTCACAATAAAATGCCTCTTATATATCACTAAATTGTATTTGATAATCAATATGACCATAATTTCGACAACCTACGAGTGAAATGTTATTCCGGCAATTTTCCGTTCACTGCGGCTTTTGCAGCCTGATACACTGCATCCCACCATCATGTATACACAAAAATCTATTAGTTTCAGTCTGAAAACACTTATCTCCTATTAAAAATACTTAAAAAAGCTAATCTAAAACTCTGAATGGTCGACCTACTTTGCCAAACAATGTATTTTGACAGCTTGCCAAACAAATAAAACCAGCCACGGTGACAAAGACAAAAAATACATAGTTTCGTCCCTTTTCGTTACCAACAAACTGGATCTTGTTATCTCGCTCTCTAACCTACCAAACGAAATAAGGTTCTGTCTATAGGTACTTTGTCTAAGATTATTATTATTTTTTTGGCGACTAATGCATTACACAGGTGCTCAAGTCTACTATTTTGGAACAATTGTCATACCGGCACAATACCGGCACGATACCGTTGCAATTGAAGTCAAATATCCGTAGTCTGCTATATGCCGTCATAACGGTCGTTCAATGGTAATAGAATTGTCGATCTCTTTTATCTATGCATTGAATTTTCGGTCTCTTTTATCTATGAATTGTGTTAGAATGGTATGTATGTGTTGCCGTTTTTAAAAAATGCGTTAGTTGAAGTGATTTTCGATAAACTACTAATAAATTTAAACATTTAATCATGCTAGACTTCGTTTAGATATATTTGTACATACTATTTATTAGTATAAAAAGCAATGTGAAGTTTAGGAGATTAGTAAATTGCAATAAATTACAAAGAACAATTTCTAATATTTCTATCTATCTATTTTTTATTTATGGCAATCTGTCGACACAGGACAATTTAAAAATATTACTGTCAAATTCAAAATAGCAGACTACCGAAACATTTCAGTCATTGAATTGCAATTGTGAAGCAGTTGTGTACGAGACTAGCAATTTATGTCACTTTGACAATTGTAAGTCAATGATGAAGTCGTTATGACGACACAATAATAGTAGACTACCAAAAACTTTACTATTGCACCATAATGGTACCATAATGGTACAATAATGGTACAGTTGTGACACCGTTGAAATACCCGACTCAGGGCCCTGGTGACATTTATGAGATGACCACGAAGTATAGATAGAAGGAGTCCGAACGTAATGTTGAACGAATGGTCTCAATTTAAGGGACAGATTTTTTGCCGGTAGAGCGCGCCATTTTTCAAGGAGTACTCGTTTGAATTCTATTATATTTATAAATAATATTATTATTTATTTATAAATAATATTATGTATTTAATTAAATGTATTTAATTAAATTAAATTCAACATTCACGAGCCAGCGCGTGTTTACATGTAATAATAATAATAGCATCGGTACGCCCTGAACACTTGCGCAGCCAGTGGCAGAAAATAGAACTATGATCTGGGTTTATTATTGTGTACACGAAATATTATGGAAAAGCCTATACCGTTCGGACTCCTTCTATCTATACTTCGTGGAGATGACAATGACCCTATTTTGCTTATTTGGTGTCTTATTTTGTGACTTTTTAGGGTTCCGACATAAGAGTAAGATAAATAAAATAAATAAATAAATATTCATGGACATTTCACACAACGTCCTCTGGTCCCAAGCTAAGCTTATATGCTTGTGTTATGGGTACCAGAATACGGATATAATACATATACTACTTTTCTTTTGTAAATGCATACTTATAATACATAGAAACACCCAGACGCAGAACAAACATTTGTATCACGATTAAAAACATCACACAAATTATTGTCCCCGGGAATCGAACCCGAAAATGGGACCCTATTACAAAAACTGCTGTACGTTCGTCGTGTATCTCATGATCAGTTATAGCTAGATACTTGAAAGTCTCAAGGTGATTTTTATTGACATTACAATAACAAAAATACAAAAAAGACGTGTGGCGCTCGGGGACTGCCGCGGTAAAGCTTTTACATTATTAAAATCTAAAATACGCTGTTATCTGAACATTTAGGATATATGTTGTCGATTCAAAATCCTTATTTTAATACGCTGTTTAATTTGAGGAAGGCGCTTACTCTTGGTATCAACAGGATGAAATAAATTGCGGGGCAAAGAGGGGATTACGCATGCGCAGTAGGTAGCACCGATAATGTAAGGTTTTTTCATTACGCTATTTTCGTTACTGAATTTCAGGATTAGGTCTCCACGTTCAAGGCCCGTGATAAAAGCTATGCAATAGCTTAAAAATCAGAATTTAATAAATATGTACATGTCCCGGGGTGGCTGAGAGGGGCGTGGGATCGTGGGACGTCCCTGGTGTCGTAAGTCTTCCATTGTCATAGGTATAGCGTAGTAACGGGTGGCAAATCAAACGCGCAAATTTTAGAAATACGTTTCTGTCAGCTTGAATTAACTTTGATTATTTCCAGAAAACTCCGACGAAACGAAAGCCTTAAAATTTTTTTTAACAATAAATTATATTACTAACGACAATATATAAATAAAATTTCAATCAATGCCAATTTATAAAAAAATATACTTGTTAATTTTCTCTCGCTGAAGTTGGTATCGATTGCACGCATCACTTTTGAGAGTGCTCTATTGTGCGAAGCGTTGCTGTAGTTGAAACACTCAACGTTGAGCACTGTGTCGCATAATGCGCTCTTGTGCTGTAATTGGAAAACCATCAAGGGTACAGAACCCACAGATTAGTAAGTTGTATGTTATAAGCCACGCAAATTGGTAATGCGCTGGAACCTTGTCAAATTAACGCCCTTGTGACGTCATCAGCAAAGAAAAAGTACAGCTAACAAAATGTAATATACTCATCTATTAATAAAAGTTTATAAAGGTAATTTGATGTTTTTTTAATTAAAACTAAATGTTTGAATAATGTTTAACTTTTAATCATCATCATCATCATTCATCACATTTTAGAAAATCTTAAATTAACTCTTCAACACCACTCATATAATCTACATCAGACTCAGAATTGGTATCCGAGTCTGATGTCTCGTCAGAATCAGTATCATTTCCCGTGTTAATAACAAATAACTCGTCGACCAATCTATCTTTTCGCCAGTATTCTTCTTCCAGGCTCTTCACATGATCTACCTCCTTTTTCCAATCTTCAGGAGTGATTGGTTGCAAAGCCTCTAAAGTTAAAGGTTCGATCTTACTCTCTAATTGTTCAACATTCTTGTCTGAAACTCTTTGTTTTACGAGGTTCCAAATATATTCTATGGGGTTGAGGTCACAGTTGTACGGTGGCAATCTAACAACTTCGTGGCCATGATCAGCCAATAATTTATCAATAATGTATTTCTTCGGCGTTTGGTGATGTTTTATTATTAAACAACTCGATACGCGTACTGTTATAACCCTGCCTTTGTTCTAGAATCCAATAACTGTAAGCAAATATTAATTGCTGACTCGTATATATGAATACCATATATACGAGCCCACAAGCTCTCTCGAGTCAGTCTGCAGTAATCTCTCTCGTGCGCTTGGCCTAATTTCTATGTATTAAAAAGTGTTTAAATATAATAAAGTATTAATAAATAAAATATCTTTTTTAAAAACCTATTCTCAAAGGCCCGCGTAACATTAATGGTGGCAGCGGTGGGATCGAAAATCCCCAGTGCTTTTAATAAAATAAAAACCGTGAAGTGCAGACTCAATATAATATACGAGAGATCTTATACTAAATCTATTGTTTTCAAGAAAATAAAAGTGAAGAAATACCATAAGTGCATCATCCTTAAGTGTTCATCCACAAAGTGCTAAAAAGTGCATCGTATTCGATATCAAGTTCCAAAATCATATTCTTATTTCTCTTAGAAAGAAATCCTAATATCCTACGTGCTAAGTGAATATTCTGTGCTGCGTAATCTTCGAAACAAGTGAAGCAAACTTACAAATCCCGGCCTTGATAACACGCCGGATTACCAAGAACCTATACCAGCGTCGCGTCGCGTCGCGCCGTTTCCTGTAGCAGCCTTATCGCATCGAAGAATGCGATCTCCGCTCGAGCCTCGCCTTATCGTCATCGCCTTGTTAACTTTGTAAGTCCTTGGTCATTCTATTACGAACTATTAATACTGTTATAACATTGTTCTATCAACAACTTTGAATTTATTCCAGCTAATCTTAAAGTGTAAACCATCGTGATTGTTCCTGTAATACTTTTTGTTTCATCCTATCGTGTCGTTTGTGTTTAATACATAAATAAATTATAAATAAATAAAGTAACAAAATGCCTAAATCTGTCAAAGATGACGAAAAGCTCCACCTCTACGTGGAAGGATCTAATGTTAGCGACAAATGTCTTTCACCCGCCGTTTCGTTACCAGATTCGAAACCAAACAAATCAAAATTAACTCCGATTGATTTTCCTCAACTCGATCTTAATATTCTTTTAAAATTCATAAAACCGTACAGCGGAAACCGAGAAACGCTCAACTCGTTCATCGTAAATTGCAACAACGCTTACGATCTCGCGACCGAGATACAAAAACCTATTTTGTTTAAATATACCCTTTGTCAATTAGAAGGCAAAGCGGAAACCGCTTGCTCTATAAAAGATTTTAACTCATGGGAACAATTAAAAGAATTCCTAAAAACACAATTTAGTGAGAGGAAACACTACTCTCATCTCCTTACTGAACTACAAGAGAGCAAACAATCAAACGCGGAAAATGTATCCCAATACGCGCTTCGTATCGAAACCTGTTTATCTCAGCTCCTCACAGAAATCTCTTTGTCCAACACTAAATTAAAGGAACTCCCTGGTCGTACCGCAGCTATGGAAGACTTAGCACTCCATCATTTCCTTATGGGATTAACTCCTCGTATTTCGAATATCGTCAGGTGCCGCTCACCCAAAAATCTTAACGAAGCTGTTAATATGGCCATATCAGAAGAGCGTATACAAGAAAGCATGTATAAACGTAATCAGAGCCCAGTGACCCATCCGCCCAAGGCCAAACCAATTAACCGAGATAACCAATCAAGACCTTGGCGCAAACCACTCGTTTCCTCCTCAACATTCTCTCAACAACAAAATCAGTCTACGGACAGTTATTGCAGATACTGCAAAACTCCGGGTCACGACATCCGAGACTGTAAGAAACGCGAATACAATAATAATCGCTATCCTAAAAATACATATTCTAAACCTAATAATTTTAACTCGATTCCTAAACCAACCAACGTAAACTTCGCGACCGAATCTCCACACGATGATGGAGGCTATGATGAAGTAGATGAATCTGAAACAAATTTAAACTAGCACACGTCTCGAGGGGGTGTCGCACGAGACGCACGTCAAAAGACGACGCCATAACCACTGTATCCTCTGTATCCACCGAATCTGAAATGAGGCAAATTACACGACAGGGTAACCAGCCCCAAATAGGAAATTTCCTCGCTACTCCAAAAACCACTGTATCCTCTGTATCCACTGAATCTGAAACGAGACAAATTACACGACAGGGTAACCAGCCCCAAATAGGAAATTTCCTCGTTACTCCAGGAATCGCTGTATCCTCTGTATCCACTGAATCAGTAACAAGAAGAATTACACGCCAGGGTAACCAGCCCCAAATAGGAAACTCCCTCGTTAACCCTAAAATCACTGAATCCGATAAAATATCAAAAATCCGCACAGTATTCGAAATAAATATTGATGCCAATAAAAGATCGTTACCATATATCGTTTTAAAAACGCCTCTATCCAATTCTCCATTAAGTTTCCTCGTCGACTCCGGCTCTGCCATATGCCTGCTTAAACAAAGCTCAATAGATAAACAACCAGTTTTAATAAAAGAATCGGTAAATCTAAAAGGAATAGATCCTGGGAATCAACTGACCCCAACAGTAGGACACTTTATGTTAAATCTCAAATTTCGCAATCAGCCTACGCTAGCTCATAAATTTCACGTAATTCAAAGTATCAACTTACCTTATGACGGTATAATCGGCTCTGATTTCCTAACAACCTTCGGCTGTAATGTCGATTACAATAAAGATATGCTAAATATAGGCCAAATTTCAATTAAATTACAATTCATAGACCCTTTTTACGTGGTTCCGCCCCGTTCTGAGACAGTTATAGAATCGACGGTGGAAAATCCGGAAGTAGTAGAAGGACTAATCCTTGATCAGCATATCTCCAAAGAAGTTCTCATCGCCAACTGTATCGCGTCAGTAAAAAGGAATAATCGCATTAATATCACTATCGTAAATACATCCGAAAAGCCAGTCACGATCAACTCAAACCTCAAACTTAAACTCGAAGCTACTGATATAAAAGTACTAACAACCCCTGTGAAATTAAATTACGAACATAATGTTACTAATAGAACTGAGGAAGTATTAAAACTACTAAGAGTAGATCACCTGAACGAAGAAGAGAAATCAGAACTCTTCCAAGCCTGTTCCGAATACTCAGACATCTTTCACCTTCCAACCGAGAACCTGACGTGCACCGACGCAATACAACATGAAATTCGGACAATTCCTTCCGCACCTATCCATACTAAATCCTATCGATTCCCAGAATGCCATAAAACAGAAGTCGAATCCCAAATCAATAAGATGTTAAACGAAGGTATCATAGAACCCTCTGTCTCTCCCTGGTCATCACCGATATGGATAGTACCTAAAAAATTAGACGCGTCCGGTCAACGGAAATGGAGAGTCGTAATCGACTACCGTAAACTAAATGATATCAGCATCGGGGAAGTATACCCCATTCCTCAAATATCCGAAATACTAGATCAATTAGGCAAGAGCAAATACTTCTCTACGCTAGACCTCGCATCCGGTTTCCATCAAGTGAAAATTTCTAAAGCTGACGCAGAGAAAACTGCATTTTCCGTACCGCAGGGTCATTTCCAATTCAACCGGATGCCGTTCGGACTCAAAAATGCGCCTTCCACCTTCCAAAAATTAATGAATACATGTCTCACAGGCCTCTCAGGTTCTCGCTGCTTCGTTTATTTAGATGACATTGTCCTTTACGCATTTGACCTTGAAATAGCCATACGAAACCTCAAAGAGGTATTCGAAAGAATAAGGAAATTCAATCTCAAACTCCAGCCAGAGAAATGCGAATTTCTTCGTAAAGAAGTTACCTACCTAGGCCACATCATCACACAAGATGGCGTTAAACCTAATCCTGAAAAGGTCAAAGCTGTAACCATGTATCCTATCCCGAAATCTGCTAAAGACATCAAATCCTTCTTAGGCCTGGTATCTTATTATAGACGTTTCATCCCCGATTTCTCAAAACTCGCTAAGTCACTAACTTCGCTCCTAAAGAAAGATACCCCTTTCGATTGGACGAACGAACAGCAACTCGGTTTCGAAATGCTGAAAAAGAAATTGGTCGAAGCACCAGTACTCGCCTATCCTGATTTTAACTTACCATTCCTACTCACCTGTGATGCCTCTAGTTACGCCATATCCGCCATTCTGTCCCAAGGCATCATTGGGCAAGACCGCCCAATCGCATACGCTTCTCGAACATTGAATAAAGCCGAGTCTAATTACAGCGTCACTGAAAAAGAATGTCTAGCAATTATCTTTGGAACCAAAACATTCCGACCATATATTTATGGGCGTCGTTTTACTATTGTAACAGACCATAAGCCGTTACAATGGCTCTTCAACTGCAAAGACCCAGGCTCGCGACTCGTCCGCTGGCGCCTGAAACTCGAGGAATTCGATTATAATATCCAATACAAAAAGGGAAAGATAAATGCCAACGCCGACGCCCTATCACGCTTCCCTGTAAATCCTATCCTACCAGAAGAGAACCCTAACACTGTCGAATCCAACACTCTACAAAATCAAGTAAACTCTGATCCCAATCTTGTATATAACGACGATAGAGACCTAATGGATCTATTGATCTCACCACCTTCCTTTAACCTGGACGACATTAACTTAGATGAAACTTACCTTGCACCTCCAGAAACCAACGAACCTGAAAATGCCCCTGTGGAAAATCCAACGACATCACCAACATCCAGCAATCCTGAAAACTCAAATTCAATACCAGAATCAAATGAAATTAACTTACCTTCAGAAGTACCTGAAGTCGAAGATAACTTACAAAACGACGACGACTACAGCTCGTTCTTAAAGTCAACCGCAGATAAAAGTAAAATGTTCAATACTGTAATTATCGAACACAACGAACATCTCCTAAAAACTTCCTCTAAAATCATCCTAATCCCGACGTCAATCGACCTCGACGAATCTAATCCCTATGTTCACGAAATCCTAGACAATCAACAAAATAAAGACGATATCTTAAATACGGAAAAGCAACTACACTCCTTTCAGAAAATCGTTTCAAATAATAAAACATACTATCTTCTGTTTACCAAAGTACACCACTTTGATGAAACATCTTACCCTGAAATATACAAAACCCTTAAACAAGTTAGAAACGAAATTATTGTGACAGAAGACGCTAACGAATTAGCTATTTCTGATTTTAAAAATCCTTTTGAGAAACTCTCGATTGTCAAAATTTACAATATTCTCGATTATCTTTTCCATAACACGTTAATAAAAATTAATATATATCACAATAACATCTCTTATCCCTCACCTACTGAGGTTAAAAAAGTCCTACACGATAATCACGATATCCCAATCGCAGGTCATTTAGGTTCTACTCGAATGTATCATAGAATAAAAGAATCCTACTATTGGAAGGGTATGAGAAACGACATCGAAACCTATGTGAAGAAGTGTCAATCATGCCAAGAAAATAAAGCCTTAAGGAAAGTTAACCGTAGCCCTATGCAAATAACTAGCACATCAACTGCACCTTGTCAAAGAATCTCTATAGATGTGGTCGGCCCCCTTCCGGAAGCCGGACCAGCTAAATTAAAATATATATTAACAATTCAAGATGACCTCACAAAGTTTTCCACGGCGTACCCCCTGAGGAGTACGACTGCCGAAGAAACTAGCGAGTGTTTAGTACACTTCATATCCGTTTTTGGAATTCCACAAATGATACTCAGCGATCAAGGTACAAACTTTACGGCAGAACTCTTTAAGAGCACTTGCTCATTCCTTAAAATTAAGCAGCTATGGTCCTCACCATACCATCCTCAAACCCAAGGTGCGTTAGAGAGAAGCCATTCCACTCTAAAAGAATATCTCAAATCTTACGTAAACTTAGACCAAACTAACTGGCCCCGCTACGTATACACTGCTATGTTAGCATATAATACTTCAGTCCATTCAACCACCAAGTACACCCCGTACGAATTAATGTTTGGACATAAACCCTATCTCCCAAATTCCGTCTACAATGAAAATGCCAACGTAACTTATCCCGAATATGTTAAAATGCTCCAACATCGACTCAAATACTCACGTGATAAAGCTCTAGAAAATATACACCAATCAAAAGTAAATTCAAAAAATTATTATGACACTCGTACTCGCGCAACGCGATACAAAGTTGGAGATTACGTATACTTAAAAAATCACCTTAGACTACGCAAAGCTCTATCACCTGTATGGAAAGGTCCCTACAAGGTGGTAAAAATACACGGTAACAATACCCTGTCTTTACTCGTCAACCGACGTCACGTGAGACATCACTACGACGAGGTTAAGCTAGCTAGCATAGATATAACTTAGGATAAGTCATCATATATTCATAGAATAAGTATAGAATTAATTAATAGAATAGAAAAAACAACAGGTTGGTTAGATACTCATGAATTTTATAATTATTTACAGTTTTGCCACAAAAAGCCAAGCAAACCATGTCCAACCAATCACCGCCAGCACGGGTCTACATTTTGACCATCTCGGGGTCTTAAAAATAGATCGTAGCCAACTAAGTGTATTAATGCCATTAGATATTTCAAAATTTAATACCCATATAAATAACATTGAAATTGCTCTATCCACATCCAAACAACTGTTTGAACAAACACCTGCAATAGATGAATCAGCCCCACAACACATGTTAGAACCCCTAATCGCTCGACACCTAGATCTGAAAAAAGAATTTACATCTATCTCTTACCTGCTTGAAATCCGGTCTAAACGTAGTCCCTGGATTGGAGGAATAGGCACTGTAATGAAAACAATTTTCGGTACCCTGGATGAAGACGATGCCGTTAAATATAACGAAGCTATTGATTCACTCCAAAATAACCATATTAAACTTGCTACCCTTATGAAAGAAAACATTTTAGTAACAACATCTATTATTACCTTCTACAACGACACGCTACGGAAGATCCAAAGTAACGAAGATACTATGTTCATGGCCATCGACAACCTTTCGACAAGCTTAAAAAACTTGACGGATTCAGTTAATGACCTCCGTATAGCAACTTATGTCAGTATTATTCTAGATAGGCTTTCTACATCCATATTTACCCTGTCAGCACAACTACAAGATATTACTAATGCAATTTTGTTTAGTAGTCAAAATATTCTACACCCAGCTATAATAACACCCTTACAATTATATCGTGAACTTGCCGATAGCCATCGACATTTATCTAGTAATTTAGAATTACCTGTACCTTTAGAATTAAGCAACATGCACAACCTGTTAAATGTTTCAAAATTAGTATGTTATTATTTAGATAATAAGATTACATTTGTACTGCAAATACCGTTAGTATCTGTAAACGAATTTACATTATTTCATGTGTTAGCCTTACCAGTCCCACACACACCTGAGAAACCTGATTCATTTAGTCTTATAATACCAAATGTTAAATATATAGCAATGACCAAGGACAAGACACAATACTGTACCCTACAAGACCTAAATAAGTGCCGTATAATAACAACCGGATCATACATCTGTGAAATAACAAACGTTTTTACTAGTGAAGCTAAACCCACATGTGAAAGCGAAATAATCTCTAAAATTATCAGTGAAGTGCCAAAACAGTGCAAAACCACAACAGTGTACGGAAAATTAGATATATGGAAACCATTAAATAACAATAGATGGCTCTTTGTCCAATCCGAACCTAGCAAAGTTTCATTAGATTGTTTGAGCTCCAAAACCACCGAAATTAATGTATTAGGTACAGGGATACTAACCATGCCCGATGATTGTACAGGATTCTGTAAAAGTACTATTCTCATTCCGCATAACAATTTACTTAATATAACCACAATAGTAATAACATCTGATTTCAGCCTAATTAACGACCCCTGTTGTAATATAGATAAGATTGCTAAAATTAAGGAAAATGCGCCCCCTGTTCACTTACAAGAGTTTGATTTAGACGAAATTAAAACAAATAAAGATTTACTTTTAAATTCAATTGATGAGATTAATAAAATAATAGAAACCCCTCACATTGTGAAATATGGGACGCATTACTCTATTTTAAGTTTATGTATTCTAATCATTGTAATCTCTTTCTTATTATATAAATTTTATAAACATAAAACCGAAAGCAAACGAGAAGATTACGTAGTTTCCCACAGCCGCACGGTATCTAATCTTAATGTTTTTCAAATAGAAACTTCTAATGAAAATGAGAACTCTTCTCATGATTCAGACTCAGAAAGCAGTAATGAACTTTAGAGTCATCAACCCTAAAGTTCATTCTTATCGGGGGAGGTGTTATAACCCTGCCTTTGTTCTAGAATCCAATAACTGTAAGCAAATATTAATTGCTGACTCGTATATATGAATACCATATATACGAGCCCACAAGCTCTCTCGAGTCAGTCTGCAGTAATCTCTCTCGTGCGCTTGGCCTAATTTCTATGTATTAAAAAGTGTTTAAATATAATAAAGTATTAATAAATAAAATATCTTTTTTAAAAACCTATTCTCAAAGGCCCGCGTAACAGTACGCGTCGGGCAACGTTGCTAACGGTACTGACGTCACCAACATGGCCGCCAGGCGCATTACCAATTTGTGTGGCTTATACAGAACCCTTCTTGCGCTAGTCCAACTCGTACTTACCTGTTTTTAGTTTAGTCTGTGCGTCGTGCGCAAAGCAGTGTGACCAGATTCAGTATTTTAATACTTTTTCAGTATATTTCAGCGATTTTTCCGAACATCAGTATATTTTCAGGTATATTGCTGGCAGTCAGTATTTTTGGGTATATTTTGGTTGAAGTTATGGCAACACCGTAGTGAGTGATCGTCTTTGCGACAATGTTTGCGGAATTCCCCGAAACGCGAACATTGGGGACTTTCCCGGACTTAGTTTATACTTATACATGTTATCTATGAGCAAAGATGAGTAAGTTACAGATATGACAAGAGAGACGGCCAGTGCCGGCGTTGTAGTATTGTAATACTACATATACAATTATCAATCAATACATAGTATTAATCAGACTTGCAGAATGTATGTTCGCCTAAAACTTTACAACTGCTGGACCGATTTTAATGCGGTTTGCACTATTAGATAGAGCGTAATTTCCAGATTGCATACATTCAAATTCGTTGTGTTTCATGAATATCAGTCTACCCGGACGAATTTGGGACGGGCCGCTAGTTTATCTATAATTTTCAAAACAACGTCTAGTTTTTAAGTTTTCAGTTGCATAAATAGGTAGTAGTTAAACTTAAAAGATACTTTATTACTAGTATCAAATCGTATAATACGGTTCAAGTGAAATGATTGTTTCTTCTGCATTCGACTTAATCTTTGAGGACTTTCTTTCGATAATTCGGGAATTTCCCCAAAATAGGTGATGTTTTTGTCATCATATAAATAGAACGCGATTATTGTTGTTTTTATTTACTTAGTTGCATTCATCCGGACAGCATGTCTAGTTTTCAGCAAAGTTATTTAGCTAAGTGGGAACAAATTCCGGAATTTTCTTCGTGGCTTTCACGTTATAAAGATGACGAATTCACCGCATTTTGCAAAGCATGCAATGCGAAACTGCAAAGTAGATTAGCGTATATAAAACAGCATGCACATACTGAAAAGCATAAATCGAACTTGATAAAATATAAAGGACAGTCAAAGGTAAGCATAACTCGCTTTACTTACCTAGTTCAAGGAGTTTGGATATATTTTAATTTAAAGTTAATCATCCTAGTTTTGTTTCTCAAAATCAGTTAGGTAACAGCTATGAAATGCGGCGCTGTTATAAAAAAAACTAAGCAACCAAGTATTTTTTAAATTTTCAGGTTGACACATTTTTCCAAAAGGCCCCACTGAAAGACGAAGTCAAGAAAGCTGAGCTGCGTTTATGCAGTTTTCTGTCGGAACACAACATCTCATTTAGAGCTATGGACCATCTTAGTGATGTTCTAGTGAAGTGTTTTACCGATTCCGATATTGCGAAAGAATTTTCCTGCAAGAGAACCCAAGCAGCCGCTATAACTTATAATGTTTTAGGACCCAATTTCTCCTTCAGGTAAACCAGTATATTCAATTATAATCGATGAGAGTACAGATGTTGCAACAGTCAAAGTATTGACAATAGTAGTTAAATACTCCTCTGAAACTAAATGTACTGTACAAACCAAATTCCTTGATTTAGTTGATTTAAGTGGTGAAACCGCAGGTCATTTATTTAATTCGTTGTCATCAAAATTATCCGAATTAGGTTTAGAAATAAAAGACGTAATAGGATTCGCTGCTGATACTACGAATGTGATTATTGGTCAACATTCTGGCATTGTTGCAAAAATTAAAGAAGTAAACCCAGTGCTTTTTCATAAAATGTGTTTGTCACTTGGCAGCATTATGTGTTAGCCACGCCTGTAAAATACTGCCTAGAAATTTAGAACAAATAGTAAAAGAAGTATATGGATATTTTTCTCAAAGCAGCAAGCGTCAAAGAGAATTTGCTGAGTTCCAAAATTTCACAGACACTGAAAATCACAGAATTTTGCGTCATTACGACATAAGGTGGCTTTCACTTCATGCCTGTATTAGTAGAATAATTGAGCAGTGGAGGGCATTGCAATTGTTCTTTCAAGACCAATACTTGAGTGATCGCAATATGTCATCAGAATTTTTAATTAATTCTTTTACCACTGATATAAACAAATTGTACTTTTACTTTTTGGACTACATTTTGCCGATTGTAAACAAATTTAACATTTCAAATTTAAAAAAACAAAACAAATTTAACAAATTTAACAAGTCTATCACAGCACGGATAATCGCCTTGAAAAAATTTTTCAAGGCGATTAACCGTGCTTTGATAGACTGTATGATGATGCATCTAGTATGTACTTGTCGATTTTGGGTTGCTTCATGAAAGCTAATTACATCAAACGTACGGACAATGTATTTACGTTAGACCCAAAGTCTAATGTAAATTATTTGCCATTGAAAGATATGTACTTAGGTATTCAAGTAGGCCAAGAATTAATCAAACACAGGGACAATCTAAACATGAAAGAACAGATTGTTGAGATTTTCAGAAGGTGCCAATCATTTTTAATTGAGTTGAGCACGCAATTGAAATCACGTTTGCCTTTTGAAAATCCAGTTTTTCGAGAACTGAAATTTCTTGACCCACACACTGCCGTGCATAAAGAATTTCGCAGTTTACGAAATGTGATAGAAACTTTCCCATGCGAAGTACAGCCAGAACAAATGCAGTTAATTGACGAAGAATATAGAACCCTAAAGTTTGATCGCGAAGTAAATGATTTGTTACAATCTTCCAGCACTGACTCACCCATCTCGTGTGAACAATTTTGGGTGGAAGTTGGGAAAATTTCTAACAGTGATGGCATGTTAAAATACAAAAATATAACTAGTTTTAGTAAATCTCTTCTATGTATACTGGTGTCGAATTCTGCATGCGAGCGCATATTTTCACAGATAAATTTAATAAAAACGGACCAAAGAAACAGGTTTATAAACAAAAATGTGTCAGCTATTTTAAAAACAAAGCAAGGTGTTAAGGATGAAGGAGGTTGTGTAAATTTTAATCCTTCGAAAAGGATGTTAAAATATAACTCTAACATTTATTGTGAGTATGAATAAATAAAACGTGTTAAGAAAATCAGTATTTTTATTGGTATTTCTGTCCTATGTAAGTCAGTATATTTCAGTATTTTTTTGAGGTGCCTCGGTATTTTCGTAAAATTTAATTTGGTCACACTGGCGCAAAGAATATACTACTCTCTAGTGCGATTGGTTGATTTTTAAAGACTGTTCTTTGATATTAATAAAATATAATTAAATTTATATCTGTTATTGCGAAGATTATGAGTGATTTTTAAATCACTAAAGTTTTGTAAATTTTGAGTACCTATATTACGTATTAAACAAGGTAAGTATAAAAATAACCTGATTCCTTTGAACTTATTTATATTAATACATCCTGCTCTGATCCTGTGTTTACGTCTTTATACGGTTCCCTATTTAAATAAAATGCATTTGTTTGTGAAATAATTGCTCAATTACAATATTTGGTAAAAAGATGTAACGCATTGCCTGTGCCTGTGTACATTGCGACATTTATTTCAATGCCAGCCTTTTTGCATAATCTATGAAATTTTATTATTCCAATTTGTATATTAAAAATCATAGTACCTACTGTAAACATCTAATAAATTATTTCAGTATAACAAATAATTTTAATATGAAGTTAATAAAGCCGTTATGGGTGCTAAAGTATGGACGTAAGAAGAAATTAAACCGATCGGTCAGCACCTGGTCTCCATTAGCCACTGCTTTCAATACCAGACCTACTTCACGACCTGTATTTGACTCACTGAGGGAAAGGACTGTAAGTAGTTATTTTATCCTAGTTATGTTCTACATTCATATTGGCAGTTAATTTAACATGTAACATGTATGTATAATGCAAACTGTATTGACCTTAAATAATGAGTGATATGTATATTTGTATACTTTACTTAATAACATTTAAAAGAAATAAAAATCACTGAAATAAATAAATATTCATGGACATCTTACACTACATCCTGGGGTCCTAAGCTAAGCTTATATGCTAGTGTTATGGGTACCAGATTACGGATATACTACATATACTACTTTTCTTTTGTGAATACATACTTATAATACATAAAAACACTTTCTTTTGAATTTTTAAATTGGATAATGCTTTATGTGATTCTTCTTATCCAGGGTCTATTTAATAAACCGGAGCTAGTAAGCTTTGAAGGGTTCTATACATTGAAGGAGCAAGCTATAACAGCCACAGATCGTCTGATAGAGGAAGCTACATCTAACCCCACAAGGCCCATGGTGGAGATATTTGATGAGTTGTCTGACACACTATGCAAGGTAGCCGATCTGGCTGAGTTTGTAAGGATTGCACACCCACAGTCACACTTCGCTAGTGCTGCAGAAGATGCCTGTATTAGTGTTAGTGGAGTTGTTGAGAAGTAAGCCTATAAATTACTAGTATCACTAAACTTTAGTTCCTTTCTCAGCCCATTAAAGTCTCAGTGTTGGTCATGGCCCACTGATGGGGAAGGACCTCCTTACATACATCTCCCTCTTACTGCCCCACTCAGAGACATTTAATGGTTACTTAAGGAGCTCTTTAGTATTGATTTAAAAAAGTTCACTCTCAGAGTCAGATAACGGTTTATTAGGGTCCCTTAATCTGCCGCACTCAGAGACATTTAATGGTTACTTAAAGAGCTCTTTAGTATTGATTTAAAAAAGTTTTAACTTAGCTTTTACTTTTTTAAATCAATACTAAAGAGCTCCTTAAGTAACCATTAAATGTCTTTGAGTGCGGCAGTTAGTATTATAATTAGCTGACTATTATTTATATTCTCTATTCTATGCCATCCATTTTTCTTATGGTTTTGCCTAATATTTTAGACAATTGTAGGAATATAATATATGTTCTAATAAAAAGGAAAGATTTCATAGTTTGTTTGAAATAAATAAGCTATGAAATTGCTGAATTAATTTTTGAAATTAGTCCAGTAATTTCAAAAATTCTTTCACAATATGCCCCTAGTCACTTGCATACTTGCTGAAAGCTCTAAAGGTAAAAAAAATTGGTCAAGTGCGAGTCGGACTCGCGCACGAAGGGTACCATTATCTATGCAACATAAGGCACGTTATAGAACCAAATATTCTGTGAATAGTTAAAGCGTCTACCTGTCAACGTTATTAGTATCGAGTAAGAAACGGTAAAAAAATCATGTTTGTTGTATGGGAGCCCCTCTTAAATATTTATTTTATTTTATTTTTAGTATTTGTTGTTATAGCGGCAATAGAAATACATCATCTGTGAAAATGTCAACTGTCTAGCTATCACCGTTCTTGAGATACAGCCTGGTGACAGACGGACGGACGGACAGACAGCGAAGTCTCGGTAATAGGGTCTCGTTTTTACCCTTTGGGTACGGAACCCTAAAAACAATGTTGATCTAACCAGTGTAGACACAAAACGTGATTTTATTTTGAAAATCAACTCCCTGATTCATTCGATTTAGGGCTCTGTGTATTAATGGAGAAAGAGCAAAATATTAAAAATAATGGCTTGTGCCCTCGTTCGCAACTTGCTGCCCCAGGCCGTCGCCCCCTATAGCTTTAGGGTAAATACGTGGTCGCAAGTCACGAATTAAGGAACACAATGTGAATGCAATCTGATTGTTACAATTTTTTATGCACACCCAATTTTATCAATAATTGTAAAAGAAAATTTTAGAGCCTGACGAACAGAGTGATATTCTTTAATACTTGCGCGACTCATTCGTTTAAAATACCACTTTTTACGGATTTAGACACGTGTATGTGTTTTAAAACAAATACACGCGTCTAAATCCGTAAAAAGTGACTTTATTTAACAGAGTGATACTTAAGTTATCCTTATCCCGATTACTGTACTTAGTTATTTTTTAGATTAAATTAATTATTTCAGATTAAACACTCACAAAGGTCTTTATGAAGCATTACGTGATTCAGTCCGTAGAGGTACATCTGGAGATCAACATTTAGCAGAACTATTTCTGTTTGACTTTGAACAGAGTGGTATACAGTTACCTGAGGAACAACGTCGACGTGTTGTGAAACTGAACGATCTGATACTGCAGACCGGACAGAGGTTCATGGCTGGTGCTGCCAAGCCTAGAAGAGTACCAAGGTCCGCAGTACCACAGAATGTTAGACAATTGTAAGTAAACATGGCTTTTATCCATTGAATAATGAATATGCATTTTTTCTCATATTTAGACGTATATACAGATATTGGTACGAGTAACATTGTAGTGGTCAAATTGAGTACTATTAGCACGACCGCAATAAGCTCAGTTGGCAGAGCTACGGAGCGGTATTCCAAGGTCGTGGGCTCAAGTCCCGCTTGCGGTGATCACTTTTTCCACTACAATTTAAAAATACACGCGTTTAATCGTGCTACTTGTTCTATCACTGTCTAATAATCTATCATACAGTTTCAGTACTGAAGGTGATAATATAATAGTGAGTGGTGTATATGCTGAATGTGGTGAAGCGGCTGCTAGAGAAGCTGCCTACAGACTGTACCTCACACCAGACAACAATCAAGACCAACTGTTAACAACTACATTAGATGCGAGACATGAGATGGCTTCTATTTGTGGATTTAATAGTTATGCTGAAAGGTAAGTGTTTCTCTTAGGCTTCCGTACCAAAGGTAAAACGGTCCCTATTACTGAGATTTCGCTCTCTTTCTGTCGGCAGTTTTTTGAATGGTGGTAATTAGAGCTAAAAATTTTACAGTTTATAGTATATCCGTTGATGTTACAACAACAAATACTAAAAACCAAAATACAACAACTATTTAGGTGGGCTCTTATACAACAAAACCTATTTTTTGGCTTGTTTTCGTTCCTTATTACAAACTAGCTGTTGCCCTCGACTCCGTCCGCATAGAATTTAGGAAATTTTCCCCGTTTTTGCAACATTTTTAACTACTGCTTGAGTGAGAGTATTATAAACGTAAGAGTAAACAAATATAATCAGAATGAACGAACTGCTAAGCTATCAGGAGTTACACGTGTTATTGTGAGTCAACCATAAAATATAGATATGTGCTGTTTCGGGATATTTTTTAGACAATTTTATGTAGAATATTTCTGTCATACATGATTTCTATGTAACTTTAACCATTAAGGCTGCACACGCGACGGAAGCTTAAAAAATGGAGCACCTTTTCCCGTTTTCCCAACATTTCCCTTCACTACTCTGCTCCTATTGATTGTAGCGTGATGAAAAGTATACTATAACCTGCCCAGGAGTATGAAGAATAATTATACCAAGTTTCGTTAAAATCCGTCGAGTCGTTTTTGTTTCTATAAGGAACATACAGATGGACAGACAGACAGACGGACAGACAGACACAAAAATTTTACTGATTGCATTTTTGGCATCAGTATCGATCACTAATCACCCCCTGATAGTTATTTTAAAAATATATTTCATGTACAGAATTGACCTCTCTACAGATTTATTATAAGTATAGATGGCAACAAGTAGCCACTTAAAAATATATGTATTTTGAATATATAATGTATTTTGTTATTGTGTATACTTATTAACTTTAGAATAAATAAGTTTAATATTTGTACCAAAAGGTAAATCAATTATTATATACGAAAAGGTAAATAAAAAAACGCTTAAGATTAAAAATAGCAATTTTGATTCAGATATTTTTTATAATTATTTATAATTGAGAAGAATATACTCCGATGTCATCGCCGGCATACTCCAAAAGGGGCAAGCGCGTAGCACTTACAACCGTCGGGCATGTATGAGAAGATGTATGAGTGTGGATGAAGCCAAGGAAGTATGTTTGGATCGTAGCAGATGGCGCTCTATAGTCTTTGCCTACCCCCATGGGACAAAGGCGTGATGTTATGATGATGATTCAGATATTTTATTATTTATATAAAATTGCTATTGATTAAGACACTATGACGAATATATTATAACAATAATAGTATGCACCCCTTCGTGTGCGAGTCCTACTCTTATTTAGTCGCCCTTTTTCTATATTCAACTAAATGTTGGAATTCATATCTTTGTTTATATTTCCAGAGCAATAAAAGCAAGTACAATGGGTACTGCATCAAATGTGAGACAATTCTTGGATATTCTCTCCGACAATTTACATGACAGAGCAAAATTAGATTTCAATGCTATGCTAAAAATGAAGAAACATGAAACTCCATATATTGATAGATTGATGTGTTGGGACACACCATATTTTACACATAAAGCTAAAACACAGTTATTGAATGTAGCTAATTCTGATTTTAGCCCATATTTCTCATTGGGTGGTTGTATGGAAGGATTGAATATGTTGTGTGAACAATTATATGGTATTAGTTTGAAATCTGAAGAAATGTTGCCAGGTATGTACATCAAAAGCTACATGTCTTATAATTTTGTATTTTTTTAAACAATCTTTTTGTCTCCATGAGATTTATGTAATTTTTTCGATATTTGTAGAAGGGGCTTTGAATAACTAAATCCGCCGTGAGTAATTATAAACTCAATAAAGTTAATAAATTCAATTATATCAGTAAAAAAGACTATCACAAGAGGGACTTGAAAACTACTAATAAATAAATAAATATAAATATAATAATAATAATATATAATAATAATATTCATGGACATTTCACACAACGTCCTCTGGTCCCAAGCTAAGCTTATATGCTTGTGTTATGGGTACCAGAATACGGATATACTACATAAACTATTTTTCTTTTGTAAATACATACTTATAATACATAGAAAACACCCAGACGTAGTACAAACATTTGTATGACATTTATGAATATCACACAAATGATTGTCCCAAGCGGGAATCGAACCCGCGACCTTGTGAACGGCAGTCCGTTACATGAACCACTACGCCACGAAGCCCGTCAAAATATAAATATTCACGGACATTTCACACAACGTCCTCTGGTCCCAAGCTAAGCTTATATGCTTGTGTTATGGGTACCAGAATATGGATATAATAAATTATACTACTTTTCTTTTGTAAATACATACTTAAAATACATAGAAACACTCAGACGCAAAACAAACAGTATGACATTTATAAACATCACACAAATTATTGATTGAATAATGCTGTACATAATAAAATGCTTTGCTTCATAAACATCACAGCAAAAATTACAAATTTAGATTAAAGTTTGCAGGCATCATGATAGCTCAGTTGGCAGAGTAACAAGACGGTATTCTGAGATCACATTCAAGTCCCGTTTGTGTTGATAAATTATTCTCCTAAAAATGTATCTATAATAAAAATGTAAATCTCTTTGGATTATGTATTGAATCTATACTTATACTAGCTGACCCGGCAAACGTTGTTTTGCCAGACTAAAAAAAAAGTTTGAAAAATAGATGTTGGCCGATTCTCACACCTACTGAATATGTATATAAAATTTCATAACAATCGGTCAAGCCATTTCGCAGGAGTACGGTAACTAACACTGTGACACGTGAATTTTATATATTAGATGTATTTTAAAGGTGATGAGTTTGTTTGTTTGAACGCGCTAATCTTAGAAACAGCGCTCTGGTCCGAATTGAAAAATTCTTTCAATGTTGGATATTACATATATCGAGGAAGGCAATAGGCTATATAACGTCACGCTGCGCCTAATAGGAGTTAAGCAGTAATGAAAAATGTTGCCAAAACGGGCATATTTTTTTAAATTTTACGAAATCGCGGTCAATAATTAAAGCTTATCCCAGAGTTCCAAATGTTATCTGACGTTTACTGTGTTGCTAGGTAATTACACTTTTAAAATAGCGATGTCCTCGAACCGTTATTAAACAAAAAACTAGACGTAAATCTTTAGCAGATTTTTATAATTTTGTAAATTAATTAAAGTTAACTATTTTTACGGATTCATATAACCAGTGCAACCCTGTTTATTATTTTATTTCTGAGATATGCGCGTACAAACTCACTCAAGCGAACAAATAACTAATAACCTTACTAGAGTTCAGCATGGTGCTATGCTCGCCAGAATCATAGAACAGAGCAACGAGAATCAAATAATGACCAACCGTAAAATGGCGAATTTTCAACCTTTTTTGTTTTTGAAGACATGTTTATTTTACTTTATGTTGTATTATACAAAGCAGTGAATCCCAATTCCATGCTTACGACTTCGCAGGCAATAGTTAATACGACATTTCTGGTCGGTTCGAATAATCGGTAATAACTAGGGATAAGGGCGATATAGTCGCAAAGCGACCAAGCCTTTTAAATAAAAAAAAAAATAAAAAAAAACTAGGGATACACTATTGCCAAAAATGTGGCAGCATTATTTTCAAATTTGACATTAGTAACTGTCAAATAACATTTCGAATTCTGGGATTATAGTGATTTATATTTTTATATAAATTCTAGGTGAATCTTGGTCTCCCGATGTGTACAAACTAGCCGTAGTACATGAAACAGAGGGTCTATTGGGTTACATCTACTGTGACCTGTACGAGAGACCGGGGAAACCACATCAAGATTGTCACTTCACTATACAAGGAGGCAAACTGTTACCCGATGGCACTTATCAGGTAATTATGTTTTGTATGTTTGAAACTAGATTAACTTTTGGTAAAAAATAAATAAATATAAATAGTCATGGGCATTTCACTCAACGTCCTTTGGTCCCCAAGCTTACATGCTTGTGTTATGGGTACCAGAATACGGATATACTACATATACTAGGGTGTCCCTTATATGGAAAAAAAAATTTTTTTTTTGAATTTCGAAACGCATACCCTCTACTTTTTTTATAAATGCTAAAATGTACTTAAATATGAAATTTCATATTTGTAGCATGATTGCAACCCGTGCCGACCGAGCCCTAAAATTTAGTAAAAAATGGTGTTTTAGCCTGACATTTTGGTTTGATCCAAAACTAATTAAAATGCAACAAATAAAGTAAATATGAGTAAGAATAAAATAAGATCAACATAAACTTTTATTTAAAAACAAATTATAATAATAATTAATTAGGGTAACTTCTCTTTAGTGTAGTTTTTTTACAGTCTGGATACAGTTTTCTGTGTTCCTGAACACAACGCAACAAAAACTGTTTTTGCTCTTCTTCAGCCGTGATAAGTCCATTAAAATCTTGCATTAATTTAACAGCTCTTTCATCAGTGTCATTTACGACCTTAAAACGACTTATTCATCTTCTAGCTTCCAAAAAAGTAGGATTGTCACCCCAAGAAGATATATCCTCCCGAAGAAAACTGTCGTCGATTTGCAGTCGAGATAGAAATTGTTTGCTTCTTTGAGTCACAAAATCATTCAGCGTCATATCTGAAAGAAAGAATAATTGGTCAAGTGCGAGTCGGACTCGCGCACGAAGGGTTCCGTACCATTATCTATGCAACATAAGGCAACGTTATTAGTATCGAGCAAGAAACGGTAAAAAAATCATGTTTGTTGTATGGGAGCCCCCCTTAAATATTTATTTTATTTTATTTTTAGTATTTGTTGTTATAGCGGCAATAGAAATACATCATCTGTGAAAATTTCAACTGTCTAGCTATCACCGTTCTTGAGATACTGGGTACGGAACCCTAAAAATCATGTTTGTTGTATGGGAGCCCCCCTTAAATATTTATTTTATTTTATTTTTAGTATTTGTTGTTATAGCGGCAATAGAAATACATCATCTGTGAAAATTTCAACTGTCTAGCTATCACCGTTCTTGAGATACTAGGTACGGAACCCTAAAAATCATGTTTGTTGTATGGGAGCCCCCCTTAAATATTTATTTTGTTTTATTTTTAGTATTTGTTGTTATAGCGGCAATAGAAATACATCATCTGTGAAAATTTCAACTCTCTAGCTATCACCGTTCTTGAGATACAGCCTGGTGACAGACGGACGGACGGACGGACGGACGGACGGACGGACGGACGGACGGACGGACGGACGGACGGACGGACGGACGGACGGACAGCGAAGTCTCAGTAATAGGGTCCCGTTTTTACCCTTTGGGTACGGAACCCTAAAAAACAGTTTAAAAAAGCAAAAACTAAGCCACGAAACTTTGAAAAAAGAAACAAGAAAATATTAAACTTACTAAAGAAATTTTGCGTAATTTCTTCCTTCGATTCAGACCAAGCGCTTCTACAACCGCATGGAGAATGTAAACTGTGTCTCTTATGCTTAATTGGCAACGATCTAAACCTGCTACCAGTTTAGGAGTTATGAAACTTTTCGTGCCTCTTTTAGAACTTTTTTCAGGGCAAAGAATCTGAGTACTAAGTTCACAGTTCGAAATCTGTTCCTCATCCGAATTCTCCAGACATTTCAAGCTATCTATCGAAGAAGTAGATGCAACAGCCAATAACTCTCTTTGTTTTACCTTTCTTTCCTCTTCTTCCAATCGTCTTTGCCTAACTCGTTCTTCTTTCTCCGCCAATTTTTTGTCAATTCCACCTAAGCATCCCGGTCGACCTGTCTCTCTCTGTTTCCTTAAAAAATCTTTGCCTTCCTATATCTTAATTCTGGCGAAGGCATCAGCATGTGCAATATCAAATAAGTTATCAAGGTCTTTTACAAAATTATTTTCACGGTTCTTGAACGTCACCTGAGTTTTCTTACAGTTTTTTTGCAGCTCCCTTCAAACATGATATAAATCAACAAGTTTCTTCACGCAGTTAGGAAATGCCTTCGTAGGAATTCTGGCTTTTTCCCAAAATATAATGCACTCTCTTACAACAAGATTCGCACTTTCACTAACAGTCAGCTTGACTTCACGTATATTGTAAAATAAAACGGTGAGAACTTGTCGATTAGATGGTAATTTTGCACCATTTATTAACACATATAGATATATATATATATATAGAATACATAGAAAAGACCGAATCTATTATATCTAGGAATAATAAACACTTTTGGGCTTATGTAAAATCTAAAAAGTCGTCGCAGGGACTCCCTGATAGCCTACGTTTGGACAATATTAGTTCATCGGATGGGAAAACCATAGCGGATCTTTTTAATAAATATTTTGGTACGGCTTTTGAGGGGAATGATAGGAATTCAGCGGTATCATCAACAAAGGCGCATACTGATGTGGACTTAAACCTTAGCAACATTGATATTTCCATTGACACTGTCGATGAATATTTAAAAAGTTTAAACACTGCTAAGGGTACCGGCCCAGACGGAATACCCCCTCTATTTCTTCAAAAGTGTCATAAAACCTTGTCAACACCTTTGCATAAGTTATTTAATGCTTCATTACGATCTGGTTTCATGCCAGTATTATGGAAGCAATCTTTCGTGGTACCTGTTTTTAAAGCCGGTGATAAACACGATATTACGAATTATCGCCCTATCTCAAAGCTCAATGTTATTCCGAAGCTATTTGAACGTATTGTCTGTGATACAATTACACCCCTATTAAGGCAAATATTAATACCTCATCAGCACGGTTTTATGAGTCGTAGGTCTACGGAGACTAATTTGTGCGAATTTTTGGATTACGTAACCACAGCAATGGACAAAGGCTTTCAGGTTGACGTCATTTATACGGATTATTCAAAAGCTTTTGATAAAATCTGTCATGAGACACTTCTACGTAAGCTTGAAAGCATCGGCGTTCATGGCGATCTGCTTAGGTGGCTGGAATCTTATTTGAGAGACCGCAGCCAAGCTGTTGCTATAAAGGGTTACTGTTCCACATTTATACCCATAACTTCGGGCGTACCTCAGGGCTCGCACCTCGGACCTCTTTTGTTTAATTTATATATCAACGATGTCATTACCAATTTTAATCAATCAAATGTTTTGCTATATGCAGATGACACAAAAATTTTTAAAATAATAAAAGCTGTTAGTGATTGTGAAGAACTACAAAATGATATGAACAAATTATGTAACTATTGTAAGGAAAATACCCTATATCTCAATGTTAAGAAATGCAATGTAATAACGTTTACGAGAAAGAATAATTATATAATATTTGATTACAAAATAAATGATGAAAATGTAAAGAGAGTCAATGAGGTGCGGGACCTAGGTGTCAAATTGGACAGCAAATTAATTTTTGATAGCCAAGTAACATCTGTAGTGAACAAGGCTTTCCGTATGTTGGGATTCGTTTTGAGGATGACAAAGGAATTTAAACATTTATCCACGTTATTATTGCTTTATAAGTCTATTGTTAGACCCATACTTGAGTATGGATCTATAGTTTGGAATCCTCAATATAGAATTTATATCGACCATATAGAAAAAATTCAAAATAAACTGTATAAGCATATTGCATGGAGAAAGCAGAAATGTAACTCTGACAGTATTGCTCGCTTACCATCCTTAGAAACAAGAAGAGCCGCTCGCGACATACTCTTTTTATATAAAATAATTCGTAATCAAGTGGACTCCCCTTACCTGTTGAATAGGATAAGTTTTAGATGTCCACGAATTAATACCCGCAGAAGACCCTTATTTCCTGTTTCTTATACAAGAACTAACTATGGACAAAATTCCTATGTCTTAAGAGCTTGTCGTTCATATGACAACCTCATCGGAACCAATGCTGGTGATGATGTGGATATTTTTCATCTTTCCTTACCTTGCTTCAAGAGGTCCGTTCACGATCGTCTAGCTCACAGATAATCTAGTAACTACCATATTTATAGAGAATAATCTGATTTATGTATTTTCATTTTTATTTTTATCATCATAATATTTCATCTTATACATTTAATTTTTATTTTTGTCACATTCATGTATTATTTTTTGTTAATAACTGGCGCTGTTTGTAGACATATCTGTGGAAGCTGCTTTTGGATAATGTTAATTCTATTTATGTTTTTATTATGTATCATATTATATCTGTTAGTTTCCCAAATATAAATAAATAAATAAATAAATAAATTTATCTGGTGGCTTGGCAGTCCGATAAGGTAAATATTTTGTTTATCACTTCGTAATTCCACAGACATCTTCACATAATAAACAACAACGCATTAATAATGTTAGAAATCACGTATGAAATGACAATTGAAATTCGCAGTAACAGGTCACAGCGCTGCACCCGCGCAACTTGTATGGACAAGTTAAAAACTCAAGTCGGCACGGGTTATCGTTTATAAATCGGGCTAATATTTATTTCTGTATTATATTAGGTCAATACTAAAGTTTTTAGACGGTATGCGTAAAAATATATTGACATTGAAATTTAAGGGACACCCTAACATATACTGCTTTTCTTTATTTTCGTGTCGAGATAACGCACACAAACACTAACGCAATTTGATTGATCGATACGCAATCGACATGATGTTGTCATATTTTTTTTTTATATTTAATAAATTAATTTATGGTGGAAACGTGATTACCGCAAGCGGGACTTGAACCCCCACGACGATACATCATCTGTGAAAATTTCAACTCTCTAGCTATCACCGTTCTTGAGATACAGCCTGGTGACAGACGGACGGACGGACGGACAGCGAAGTCTCAGTAATAGGGTCCCGTTTTTACCCTTTGGGTACGGAACCCTATTACTGAGACTTCGCTGTCCGTCCGTCCGTCCGTCCGTCTGTCACCAGGCTGTATCTCAAGAACGGTGATAGCTAGAGAGTTGAAATTTTCACAGATGATGTATTTCTATTGCCGCTATAACAACAAATACTAAAAATAAAATAAAATAAATATTTAAGGGGGGCTCCCATACAACAAACATGATTTTTTTACCGTTTCTTGCTCGATACTAATAACGTTGCCTTAAGTTGCATAGATAATGGTACGGAACCCTTCGTGCGCGAGTCCGACTCGCACTTGACCAATTGTTTATGTATTGTTGTTATTGCAGAACCCAGTAGTAGTGGTAATGTTATCACTGAGCGGCGGTCACCGGTCCGGACCGGCCCTGCTGTCCCCCGGGGGTGTGGACAACTTGTTCCACGAGGTGGGGCACGCGCTGCACTCCATGATGGGGCGCGCGCGGCACCAGCACGTGGCCGGCACGCGCTGCCACACGGACCTGGCGGAGGTGCCCAGTGTACTTATGGAGTACTTCGCTAGTAATACACAGGTACATTATTATTTTTTCCTAATGTCCAGTCTATTATTCGATTATTATTATTATTTACTATTCTATTCTCGCTCGGGACAATCATTTGTGTGATTTTTCTAATTGTCATACAAATGTTTGTACTGCGTCTGGGTGTGTTCTATGTATTATAAGTATGTATTTACAAAAAAAAGTAGTATATGTATTCTATCCGTATTCTGGTACCCATAACACAAGCATATAAGCTTAGCTTGGGATCGGTGGACGTTGTGTGAAATGTCCATGAATATTTGTTTATTTATTTATTATAGTCCTCCCTCATAGATAGAGGCTTAATTTGAAAATGAGCGCTCCAGGCCGCCCTTGGCTAATTTAATTAGCCCCCCCCCCTATAAATTAAAAGAGATAGAATAAAATTTTAAACTTGAAGGCTTTCGCCGTCCTTTTCAGGCTAGGCGCCTCTGGGCCATGACTCCTATGGCCCTAGAGTAAATACGCCTGTGTCCATAGAACAGCATAACGTCTTGAGCCGCTCTGTAACTGGTAATCTCTCTATTCTCTTCTGACACATTTTAATAAATCGGTTATAATGAAAACATATCGCCATTCCTATTAACTACTTAAATATACATATACAGGATGTGGCGTAAATGGTGGTCAAACGCTAAGGTGTTATAGTTCAAGTATTCACCTATCATATAAAAAAAAAATTAACCATTTTTAGCCATTTTTTTTTTGCACTACTCATATCTAAAATGCATGATTTGTTAAATACGAGAAATTAAGCGTTGGACCACCATTTACGCCACACCCTGTATACTTGTAAGAAATATACTTGTATTATTTTTATGAATATTAATGTTCTAATATATAAAGTTTTCGTGTCACAATATTCGTTCTCATACTCCTCCGTTCCGTTACAACTTGACCAATTCTTATGAAATTTTTTATGCATATTCCGTAAGTCTGAGAATCGGCTACTATCTATTTTTCATACCCCTAAGTGATAAGTGTTGTCGACCCCTAACATTTGTGTGGCAAAACAACGTTTGCCGAGACAGCTAGTTTTAATTTATCTACGTATTCTTCGATGGGTGGTTTTTAGGGTTCCGTACCCAAAGGGTAAAAACGGGACCCTATTACTGAGACTTCGCTGTCCGTCCGTCCGTCCGTCCGTCCGTCCGTCCGTCCGTCCGTCCGTCCGTCCGTCCGTCCGTCTGTCACCAGGCTGTATCTCAAGAACGGTGATAGCTAGAGAGTTGAAATTTTCACAGATGATGTATTTCTATTGCCGCTATAACAACAAATACTAAAAATAAAATAAAATTAATATTTAAGGGGGGCTCCCATACAACAAACATGATTTTTAGGGTTCCGTACCCAGTATCTCAAGAACGGTGATAGCTAGACAGTTGAAATTTTCACAGATGATGTATTTCTATTGCCGCTATAACAACAAATACTAAAAATAAAATAAAATTAATATTTAAGGGGGGCTCCCATACAACAAACATGATTTTTTTACCGTTTCTTGCTCGATACTAATAACGTTGCCTTATGTTGCATAGATAATGGTACGGAACCCTTCGTGCGCGAGTCCGACTCGCACTTGACCAATTTTTTTACTGGGTTGAACCCCACGTAATAGGGCCCACCTCTTGCCAGATCATGATAAGGCTCAGGGCGCATACGATAGGCAGGTTAGGACGAGGCGAATAGATAAATAGAAACGTTGTATTCTTCCAGGTGGTTAGTAAGTTTGCCCGTCACTTCCAGACCGGTGAGCCGATGCCTGAAGACATGTTACAGAGACTGTGCGCCTCTAAATATTTATTTGGTGCCAGTGAAATGCAACTACAGGTATTGTAATATACTTACATTTTTACACGCAGTTATTTGCAGTAGATTTTGAGACAAATTTGTTAATATAATCTATCTGTTTTGTTTGAAAGAGATTTAAAGAATATCAAATTTCTATAAATTGTTTTAATGGATTAAGAATGTAAGTGTTATCAATCTCTACTAAGAACCAGCTAAAGAACAACATTAGGTGAAAATACTTTTTTAAGATAAAGAAACTTGTAATTGAGCTCTATTAACATAGATAGATACATAGAAAACTCTTTATTTGTATACCACAATAATACATTTTACTTACTATTATGTATGTAAATAAAACATCGCGTCAGGCAACCGAGTTTATTGATAAGAGTTGTGTAGCAACAACTAACTATGGTAACAATGTGTCAGATACAGGTATTTCGATATACTTCTTAACAACAGGAAGTTTAACAACTACCCGCATGTTTGATATATTAACACTTACATAATAAATTCTCAAAGTAAGGTATTGTACAAAGGGCGGCCTTATCACGAGTGTGATTTATCCCAGGCAACCTTAGAATGAATAAGAATATCTAGGATAGATAGCGCGGTAGTTTGTGGCTACATACTAGTTTAAACTACATAAACTATTAAAACATGAAATACATATTATACTTAGATATCTGAAATACTAAACATACAATACACAATAAATACATACAATAATTAATTTGCAAGTGACTTCATACAACCCAATGGAAGACCAGCGCTGGTTTTAACCAACATCATGCTGAGTTGGGTCCATATTTGTGACTGCTCATAATGTTATCATGTAAAACTATTGATTTTTTAAATAATTTGTTAAGACTGGTTACAATAAAGCTTTTCTTTCAATATACCCTTCTGAAGTAAAGGAGACCTCTTTCCAATATTCGGAAATAATATGCTTGAATGAAATGATATTTAATAAGAATACACCTTTAATAAGAATATAAATAATTGTATTAAAATCTAGCCCCAAAATAGTTGTTCTGTTGTTCGCTTTTAATAATTATACTTATTATACAGGTGTTCTATTCAGCGTTAGACCAACAGTACCACGGACCGAATGCGTCATTCAACGGTCGCACTACTGAAGTATTGCAACAAGCACAGAAACAATACTACGGATTACCTTACGTTGAGAATACGGTATGTGTTATACCAAAGATCACCTTCGATAGATTCCTCACACAAGGCGATCAATGTACACCGAACATATGCGCCAACAAGCATCTCAAGGACTAGCTGTTTCCCGCGTATACGTAGAATTTAGAAAATTTTCCCCATTATTGCAAATATTTTTCACTAATTGCCTCATTCCTATTAATTACAGCGTGATGTTTTATAGCCTGTAGTCTTCCTCGATAAATGGACTATTCAACGCAAAAATCTTTTTTCAAATCGAACCAGTAAATCCTGAGATTAGCGTGTTCAAACAAACAAACTCTTCAGCTTTGTAACATTAGAATATTAGAACTCTGGATGATTTTGTTACGACCAATAAAAATACATTATTCCATACCCCACAACCCGCGTTTTCCTTCAACGTTGTGCGTTTAGTCGTTTACAAAAATCTCTTAATGTTCTATCCAGTCGAGGTGATCTGTGATGTTACAGCAGTTCCTTAAAATCTCCTGAAAACCACTGTAATGAAACAAGTACATTTTAAGACCAAGACATAAATCTCATCACGACTTATTATTTAGCAGCACCAAGACAGTAGTTGAACTATTGTTATTGTTCATAGGCGTGGCAGCACAGGTTCAGTCACCTGATAGGTTACGGCGCCAAGTACTACTCGTACCTGATCTCCAGGGGAGTGGCCTGGAGTATCTGGCACAAGTACTTCGAGAGGGAGCCTCTGTCGCGGGCACAGGGGGACAAACTGCGCGGGGGACTACTCAGACATGGGGGCGCAGTCCCACCACAGGTATCAACATTATTTTAGTAAAACATTCACTATCCGACCGCCATCTTATCATACAGGCATTCACGTCAACCAGTGGGCGGAGCTTACACATGAAGTCAGCCTTATGGACCTACATCAATATTATCGTCGACATGTACATATTAACACAGCTAGTAGGTATAGAAAATGAAGAATTAGGGATATTTTTTTTGTTTACTCAGAATCTACTAAATATATTTTAATTCCGGTTTACGTGTTTCTATATATAATAGTTACTTATGTTTTTAAAATTATTTCATTAGTTAATACGCGATAATAGACCGACAAATGAAAAAAATAAAAAATGAGAGAGGTTGTTTCGCTAAGATTTTCTATCGAGAAAACTTTTTTCAATCGCGTTTCTGAGTTTATGCGATCCTAGATTATATATTGAAAAAACATATACTTAAAAATTAGAGCTCTAGCCATTCAATCTAAAGAAAAAATGAAAACTTCGTACATAGAAAAATGCACGAAGCTATTTTGGTATCCTCTTAACAATGAATCGGACTTGAGAGGTGTTTACTTTAGCTGTGTATCTGATTTTATGTGATTATAACCTTATATTTTCTATTCGCAGATTCTGCTACGAGACTACTTAGACACGGAGATAACACCCAGCACATTAGCTAATGCGTTAGCTGAAGAATTAGATTACCATAAAGAACATTTAGACAGAGTTTTTAAAATATTAGATAAATGATAAAACACTTATTAACTATGTCTGACGATCTGAAGCTACGTCCCACTGTTGGGCAAGGATCTCCTCCACAAGTAGAGGGAATTTGGTCTACTAGAACACACACGTGTTAGTGTTTATTCCGCAATTTACTCTTAGAGCACCTATTGGGAGACGATAATCTAGGCTACCTACATATTACGAACCAAAATATGTCTACCCCAGTGGCCAATGTTATAAAATCAGGTATATGGTTCATACTATTTTAAATTAACGTCACTTGAAAAATGGGGAATGGTTGGAGCATACCCAAGTATTCATATTTTTTGGAATTGTATATTTTCTTGTCATTTGATCTTTGATTTCGTGTAAATAAGCAATTGAATTTCGCATTTTTAAATCTCTAGCTGCTTAGTTGGAGCATCAGTCTAAGCCAGTTTAATATAATTCTGCAATTTTTTACGTTTATTTGTTAGAAATTGCATATTTTTAAAAAATATTAATTGACTGCATTTTTAATATCTCATAAAGTAAGTAAAATGGAGATATCTGTGTTGTAATTAGACATTTCCAAATAAAATATAAATTGTGAAGATCTATAAATAATGTACATATTGTAAATTGTTAAATTATTATATTTCCTAGTTGGTAGCTTCAGTATTAAATTACTTAAATAAAAAATCTGATATATTGAGACTTAGTTCATTGTGAAAGTACAATAAAGTTGAGAAAGTAATAAATAACTCTTTTTATTTGGAACCTTTGTGCCACCAATCCAATGATAATCTCCATTTCCAATCACCCTACATGAAAATTACTAATTAAAGGACTTACTACCAATATATCGTCACGCCTTTTTCCCATAGGGGTAGGCACAGGCTATAGAGCGCCATCTGCTACGATAACATGTTCTAGGCTTCATTTATACTTCTACACTACATGTATACAATTAATGCTTCAAAAAAAAAAGTAGTATATGTATTCTATCCGTATTCTGGTACCCATAACACAAGCATATTTAAGCTTAGCTTGGGACCAGAGGACTTTGTGTGAAATGTCCATGTAAAAAAAAAAAAAAAAAAGTAAATAAAGCCCGGTTTCCACCGCGAGCGGAACGGACCCATTAATGACTTCGTTAAACTCGCAAACGCAAACTGCATACTTGTATTTCCACTTTCACTTTCCCTTTCGCAGTGGAAACCGGGCTTTTTACCGAGTTGTAAGTGTACAAAACAGGTTAATTTAAGCGCAGGAATAACAATCCGCAAGTTTATACAGTGTGTTTAGTACATCGTTTGCCAAATTAAATCAGCTAAAAGATAGTGTCATTTGCTATAGTTTTAGCATATTTAATTTTGTTTTTGCGCCGCCAGATTTTTTTTTGGTCATGACACATTTTTGATAAAAAATTCCATACTGAGCTTTAAAACCCAAAAAATAAAAAAAGTTGCTGATACAATTACTAAAATTTAAAAATAATTTGAAGCGTGTAACAGCAATTTTTTTTATTTGTTGGGTTTTAAAGCTCAGTATGGAATTTTTTATCAAAAATGTGTCATGACCAAAAAAAAAATCTGGCGGCGCAAAAACAAAATTAAATATGATAAAACTATAGCAAATGACACTATCTTTTAGCTGATTTAATTTGGCAAACGATGTACCAAACACCCTGTATAAACTTGCGGATTGTTATACATGAGGCATAAGCATGCCTCATGTATAACTGGGGACTTCAGGCATGCTTATTTTAGGATCCTACCATCCATCCATTAGTCTTATATAGGTTTCGGCACGAATCTTGAGCGCTGGTCTTTACCTGCGCAGAAGTGAATTATTGGGTCTATTTGGAGGTAGGAGGTGAAGCGCGGGAGAGGTTGAATCAAATTATCGTATGTGATTGGCCTGCTGCGCGTCGCGTCATATCTGCCACTTGTGATTCGTTCTCTGTGCTAGATGCACTTTCCTTACGACTACGAGTACACTTCAGGACAATTAAATTGATACCTACATATAAATTTTTGAACTGAAGCTTTTATAATTTAAATTTTTGTATTGTTTGTTTTTATTGACGGGCCTCGTGGCGTAGCGGCTATGTAGCCGACTTACGATCGCGAGGTCACGGGTTCGATTCCCGCACAAGACAACTATTTGTGTTATGAACACAGATATTTGTACTGCGTCTGGGTGTTTTCTATCTATTATCTAATATATAAAATTCACGTGTCACAGTGTTAGTTACCGTACTCCTCCGAAACGGCTCGACCGATTTTATTGAAATTTTGTGTACATATCCTCTAGGTCTGAGAATCGGCCAACATCTATTTTTCAAATCTTTTTTTTTTTAGTATGGCAAAACAACGTTTGCCGGGACAGCTAGTAAGTATATATTTACAAAAAAAGTTGTACATACATATATGTATTATATCCGTAATCTGGTATCCAAATCACAAGTATCATTACACTTAGTTTGGAACCAGCGGACGTTGTGTGAAATTTCCGTAAATATTATTTTCTCTTAATTAGAATCAATTATTATCCCTAAAATTATATAAATAATAGACAATAACACAAGTATTTTAATTTAATTTGATTACCGCTTACGTACGCTACGTAATCAATCATCAACATGTATTATGTAAAAAAAAAAAAATTCGGAATATAATTATTAAAGTAAATCATCTCCATTTTTTTTGCAATGAAGTATACGATGCGCAAAGCGATCCCCACTCTACCACCGAGCGCTCAAGATTCGTGCCGGGACCTATAGCTGCACTGAAAATGTTACACGAATAACTGTTTTAGCATTGTCTTTGAGGAGTACAAAAGATTTTAATATAAAGATTTGATTTATATCATTGTAAACGTTTATTAGTTTCATATAATTTAGTTTGCTTAAATAAACGACTGACAATATTGTATTTTAAAGTTAGTATGCAAATTATACAGCAGACGATAACTAGGTCCAGGTTTTGATTTCGGTAAATTTAAATTTGTATCGGTTTAAATCCATCCTGATGTTGATCTGATTCAGTCCTAATGATGGTTTGAGGTTTGACTATTAGATCTGATGTTACAAGTCTGTTTTGATGACGCTTTAAGTCTATTCTGATGTATGTCTAAGTTAATCCTGATGTCGATCACAATCTGTTCAGAGCCTATATTCTCTATTGCCAGTTTGGCCGCGTTACGAGAAACTACAGGCAACTGCTTATCTGTGCCAATATGAAAAAGAAAAGAAGGAAACAATATTTATTCGACACATAACATCAAAATAAAAGCCTGTTTAGGGTTTTATCAGTGTTCAAGCAGCATATAAATACTATGAAATACAGCGATAGTTAAGAATAGTTATTTTTTTCTTATTTTATGATGTTACTCGTTATAAGGAAGTAAAAGATAGTGATATCGATAGAGAATAATAAGGGCGCTGACGTTGCTTTGAGTCGGATCTGATGTTGTTTGAGTCGGATCTGATGTTGTTCGAGTCCGATCTGATGTTGTTTGAGTACGATCTGATGTTGTTTGAGTCCGATCTGATGTTGTTTGAGTCGGATCTGATGTTGTTTGACTTGGATCTAATGTTGTTTGAGTCTGATCTGATGTTGTCTGAGTTGGATTTGATGGTTCCTTGAGTCGGATCGGATGTTGATTTGAGTTGGATCTGATGTCAGTATGTCTGTCTGAATAGAATCTGTCGTCGATACCACATTACGCCACATAATTGTATTGGTTGGGGTTGTCCTTATCTCTCTCCATGTAGTCGCGATCGATCAAAGATTCTATACGTTTCTTTAGATCGGCAGGCTGCAACAACAAGTTAGAAATAATAAATTGAAGCGATATTTAGCCATTTTCACGTTTTTTTTTTAAAGGGCGATAATTAGTTCTTGAAGATAAGAACCACTGTTTTGACTTCAAAATTAACTAGGATCTTCTAAAAAAATACTATATCCTTAACAATAAATAAAAGTTACTGTCAAAGAGTTAATTTTTACATTCATCATTGTATTATGCCATCGTACATATTATGCGATCCTTAAAATGGAAGCCACAGTCAGTCACATTTATAGTCTAAATTTTATCACAAACATACCTTAACTGGGAATTTAAGTTGATTATATAATTCTGATATGAGGAGGTTGTGTGATAGAGCCTTCCTCATCTTCATGACCCTGACAATGGCGGCGTCTATCTGATACTGTCTGTCTTGGAATACGCGCTCTTCTGTCGCCTTTTGTTCTTCACTCTGAAATTAAAATAATAGTAATAGATTTAGGAGAAAATTTGCTACAACGACAATAACCTACAAATAGACAAAAATAGTAGATTGCTTACAGTTAACATATCTGTCTGTGTGGTGACGGATTAAGAATACAAGTGTCACCACCTCTTTTTCTTACCAGAATGCTGTAAAAGCTGGCTAAAAAATATTGTAATCAGATAACATACTGTGTGAGAGACAGGAAACTCCAGAATAAACCTTGTGCCAATACGCTGGGTCAGTGTGGCACAGTAGACCATAATTCCTCCCAAAGTGGAGGAGGCCCGTGCCTAGCAGTAAGACGTTTACGGGCTGGAGAGTTAGAGAGAGAGAACTTACAGTTTCCTTCATTTGTATCTGATTGATCTTGATGCGGAACAATTTGTTGGTGAAGTCAGCGTTGAAAGCAAAGAAGTCAGCATCGTCCACCTCTCTGCCGCGCGGTGTCTTCGTCAGTACGCGAGCTTTACCACACGCTAATGATTGGAGAGTACGACGGAGTTCACCTTCCTGGAAAATGTTACAAGGATATTGCAAAACCAAAATTTGATAGATTATTCCGGAGAACATTTATAACTAATAAATAATATTTACTTATTATAAAACAAAGTCATTATTTTTGTATGCATGTCCTTATGTAAAATTTAATCTTTAAAATACGCAACGGATTTCGATGCAGTTATTTTTGATAGATAATAGTGATTGAAGAGGGTGGCTTTTTTGTACAGTTTGTTAAGGTTTGATGTATATTTGGTGAAGGGGGGACTCTATAGCTATAAACGCGAGTGAACTCGCAGGCTTTACCTAGTTTTAAATAAATTCTATATTGTTACAAAGAACTTCACTGTCTTAAATACGCTTAGAGCACTAAGCCAACAGGAGCATACGCTGTTTTGCATAACAAATATACTGCCATTTCAGTAACGTAAGTAACGCTCACAAACAAAATAACGTAATTTCATTGATCGATACGCAATCCACGCCCGAAAACACCTCGCGCTTACTCAGAGATGACAGTGTATGTAAATAATGAGTAAATTATTATAGTAAATATTTTATATTACCTCAATATTGGTAGCAGCTTTGATATCTTCAAAGGATAGATTATCACCATCATTAAAGAGCAACAGTACTAGCGCTTGGAACAGCGACACCTGCAACTCTTTGTTACCCTGGAATTATACAATATAACATTTAATAATTTTGTATTACAATGGAAAAAGTGATTACCGCAAGCAGAACTTGAATCCACAACCTTGGAATACCGTTCCGTCGCTCTACCGTCTGAGCTATTGCGGCCGTGCCACCGGTAACCAATTTCTACAATACATTGAGGACGTAGCTCAACTAAACATAAGTTAAAAATGAAAACTTATTTCGATGATTTGGCTATTTCGTTGTGCACATTTTTATTAATTAAAATCGTTAGTCTATAATACACAAATTTTCTAATAAAAAAGTTCCGTTAACATTGCCGAATTGTGTTATTGACACTATCTATTTTCATTTTGTAGTTAAGTTGTGCACATAGAATCGGTACCAATGTCGATTAAATCTACATCGCAATTGAGTAAGACCATTACAGTATACATTTTGTTTCATTAAAATGATTACATTAATACCTGTGTAAAATGTGCCCTAAGTACACAATGTCCGAGTGTGGCCTGCCACTGCAGCTTGCGTCCCGAGTGCTTGGCCAGGTAGAACTTGGTGAAGTGATCCTGTTGACGAGTGAGGGCTACGGGCAGACGGACCTCCACAGGAGGGTAGCTCGGCCAGAAACCCATTGTTAAGATGTACACAGACAACTCTAAACTGTTGTTGTCTGATGATGCTGCTAGATGCTGGAAAATACCTAGTATTGCAATTGACATGCTATGTAATAAATTGAATTATGGTGGAAAAAGTGATTACCGCAAGCAATAAGCTCAGTTGGAAAGAGCTACGGAACGGTATTCCGAGGTCGTGGGTTCAAGTCACGCTTGCGGTAATCACTTTTTCCACCACAATTCAACTTATTAAATATGTAGTATGTTGATAAGAATAAATTACAAAATACTACTACTTATTTAAAGATTTCAAATATTTTAAATAAAAAAAAGCTTAAGTATTTAATACATATAGTAGACTAATAGATTGACAATTAATATAAAGATAATCTTTGAGATAAATAAAAAATATCCTACTTCTGAACGCAATTAATTCAGAAGTGGGATTTTTTTTAAATTAAAAGTCCTATGCCATGAATGTTAAACATTATGAAATGAAATGATTTATTTGCAGAATATGGGTTTACAATATAATAAGGTGGTCAGGTTACTGTTACGGTAGTGCCATACTCAACCGTTTCCGGTATGCAAAAAAAAAACAAAACTCGATCAATGCTTAGTCAAAGGAGTTAGTAATACAAATGTGACACTAAATATAATATATTATGTCAGGTTAATATGCTATCCGAATTCAAATCGAGACTAAGTAGTTATAAGAGATTATTTTCAAAGTTTAATTTATTTTATTTTATGATAAAATTTTTATTAATAACATTTTTTTAAATTCCTTGTTGTTTTTAAAAAAATATATTTTGATTGGTTCAAATAATAATCTTTTTTATAATATTTTTATTTATAAATTTAATATTGAAGTGAAATATATATGTACACTAGCTGACCCGGCAAACGTTGTTTTGCCATAGGTAACAAAAAAAAAGTTTTGAAAAATAGATGTTGGCCGATTCTCAGACCTACTGAATATGTATGTAAAATTTGAGAAGAATCGTTCAAGCCGTTTCGGAGGAGTACGGTAACTAACACTGTGACACGTGAATTTTATATATTAGATAATGTCATGACAATAAAAAACAAAAAATTAAAATCTGACAATTTAATATTTCATTATATTATGAATACTTACTTGTTTATATGTTATATTTATATCTTTTGACAACTCCATATCTTTAAACATCCCTTCCAATTTGCAAGTAAAACCACCTCCACATTCCTGTTTCAATTTACTTAACATAGATTTCTCAGCATCCACAGAAGCAGACTTGCCAACAAGAAGTCGTTTAGCCAAATCCTTCTTATAGAATGCTTCAAACACATCCTTGCCATGGATAAATCTGAATAAGACCATGATCTTGTCTAAAAGACGTTCTAATTCTTCTTCTGTCGCTTCCTTGTTACCAGCGCGGAGTTTTACATCAACGAATTTGGCTGTGGAAATATTATACAACATATAGAAATTTAGATTTTTAACTACATTTTAATATCTGTAAGGTATGATTTTTAAAATCTTTCTATAAATCCTTTTTGCACCATAAATGTCCCAATTTCAGGCATTAACCTGACCAAATATCTCCCGGAATAGGAGGGTGTTTGATCTTCTACACCATGCTGATGCGGTATGTCAGTGTAAGAGTGGAGGAAAAGGACATGTTGTGCAGAACTCAAATAATTGGAAACAAGGACAGGGAAAGGTGAGCTCTATACATCTTTACGAATGACCCCTATGGGTGCCAGTTGGAACCATGAACAGGGTTAGTAGGTTTAATTTTCTTGTCTTTTTCTTATTCTTCTGAAAATAGTATAATTCTGAATAACAATAGTAAAATGAGAGTATCTTACCAATCAATTCAGCTGGTTTATTCTGTCGCTGGTTGATAAAGTACTCGAATGCTTCCCTCATAGAATACAAGAACTTATCATTACGTTGGAAGCATGTGTTCACAACATGATCCAATTGTTCTTTGAAATCTAACAGTTCTGCAACCATTGTCTTGTCACGTTCTGGTTCTATTACTATCGTACGACCTTTTTTCTGTAACATTTATCAACATATTAAAGCATTTCTATAGTAATTTATTAATTTTGCAATTGACTTGCTGTGCTTTTACTTAATAAATTAAATTATAGTGGAAAAAGTGATCACCGCAAGCGGGACTTGAACCCACGACCTTGGAATACCGTACCCATTGAGCTATTGCGATGATCAGCCGATTGCGGTGATCACTTTTTCCACTAAAATTTAATTTATTAAATATTAACGGTCTTATTCATAATGACTTATCGGAGGTATAAAAGTGCGCTAAAATCGGTTCGCGAAAATTGTCAAAACTTGTTATTCATGATAGTCTTTTTCCGCTAAAACGTTTATTATTTCTCCGATAAAATCTCCGTTTAAACCTCCGATAAGTCATTATGAATAAGACCATAAAGCATTACTTTTATCCTAGCAATCAAAGTGCGTATTTTAGTGGCAGAACATTTAAAAACCAGTTAAGTACGAGATGAACTAGCACATGAAGACTTCGCTAACATTATTATCATAGTAGCGTTGTATTGCCCCTCAAATAACGGGATTAGGGCAGGAAAGTTATGATTATAGGTATTTGTATCCACTGATATATTATAAAGCTGAAGAGTTTGTTTGAACGCGCTAATCTCAGGAACCACTGGGCCGATTTGAAAAATTCTTTCAGTGTTAGATAGGGCATTTATCAAGGAAGGCTTTAGGCTATGTAACATCACGCTACGACCAATACAAGCGAAGCAGTAGTGAAAAATGTTGCAAAAACGGGGAAAATTTTCTAAATTCCACGCAGACAGAGTCACATCTCTTTGCGTTTAGTCATTAAGACCAATATAATAAAATGGTTAAATTTGACAGAAATAATGTCAACGGACGTCGTGGTCTATTGGTTTATGTAATGGACTGCCAGTCACGAGGTCTCGGGTTGGGTCTTGCATGTCATACATATGTTTGTACTGCATCTGGGTGTTACTATGTAATATAAGTATGTATTTACAAAAGAAAATCTGGTATCCAAGAGATAGAAACAGGGACCGTGGCCGCAAATTCTCTTGAAATGCAAAAGATCTAAGCATACATATATACATCACATTTTATACTCTAATAACCATTATTAGTAATACTTACTTTAATATAAGCATTAAAATGACTACATAGTTCAGTGAGTCCATCCTTGACCCGACTGAAGAGACAGTACAATGTTGTTAGGTCGTCCAACCGTGGTCCATCCATCAATGCTTCTAGACCTTTACTAAGTATACCCGTCAGGTGCTCACTGAGCAATTGTCTTTCTATTGTATGAATTAACTGCCACCTGAGAAACACATTGATAAATCAGTATACACACACATTTTACACAAGACACTTTGGACCAAAAATAAGCTAGTTTTTTAGCTTGAGGGACGTCACAAACGACATATTAATATAGCGAGAAAGAGACAAATGTATATATTCCTTTTATAATTTTATAAGTCAGTAAGTAATTTTTATATACTTTCCAAACAATATAATCTAATAAGAAGAACAATAAAGTACATAACAAATAGAGTCGTTTACTGTTGTCATCTAAATAATTTTTTGCAATCTATGAATCATAAGATTTTGAAAAAACAAAATGAATAATAACATACTTGGTAGATGGGTCTAAATAATGTAACAATCGTATATTCTCCTCGCGCAGTCTTTTCTCAACATGTGCCAAGTATTGTGGCACCGCTAACTCTCTCATTAGACGCTGACCTTCCGCGGCGTACAGACGTTCCGTCGCATGAAGGAATCTACATAACAAAATATATTATATTACCACAAAAGTAAATTATTAATAACTCATTGTAAATTAATTTTATATTAAGTCCTCAAGTATATTCAAGTTATTGTACAAACAAATGCCACTGTCGGCATTAAGTCCACCATTGTACCATAAAAGTGCATGAAATCTTAAATAAATATTAAATAAATAAATATATAAGTTACTGAGAATTTCTTAAAGGAAATAATCAAAACGAGAAATCATTCCTTATTTGATAAATCACATGTCTTTTTAACAAATATTAAAATTAATACAGATAATCTATTCTAGACTATCCGTAAGGTTATCGGCGACTTTGTAATGCAGATAAATAGCATTTTTTAAATTCCAAGCCTGCAAGCTTTTTTAATAAAATTGGTCCCCCAGTAATTATTATTGGTTAATTTTATCATTAACTTAGTATAGACGTAAGTTTGGATTCTGAATCAAATTACAAATATCTAAAATAAATATATAATGATCTTTTAGCCTGTAATACAATATAGACCCCAATCCTTACTAATTTAAAAGTGCGAAATCCGGATGATCACAATAATTTTGACGAGCTTAGGTGTGGAACGAAACGACATTTAAAAAACGTACAACGCCATCTATCGAGCAGAAGAATAAACTTCTGTTTGTTAAGGATTGATTTCTAAATTTCAAGCGTACGAAGTCGCCCGTTAATATTATAAATGTGAAAGTTTTTGAGTATGGATGGTTGTTAGACTTTCATGCAAAAACTACTGAATGTATTTTAATGGAACTTTACAATAATGTAGCTTATTAATCAGAGTGTTTGTGTGAATGGTCCAAAATGTGACGATAAGTGTCAAGTAAGTAGGAATTCCGTATGAAGTCATGGAAAACAGCCAGTTCGACATACTTATGTTCAAATGCATCCTGATATATCTGTAGATCAGAGAGCATCCTGAGCAAGCTCTTGAGCAGAGATATGTCGACAGCATCACCACCTCTCTCCCGCTCAATAAGTAACAATAGACCATCAACAGTACGAGTCTGTACTAATGTGTTCATTGCTATGTGGTGACGGAATAGATCTAGGCCCATGTCCCTGTAACCAACAACATACTATTTATTATATCTAAGTTAATTTCAGTATATAAATAATAATGTATGTTACTATAAATCTACCCTCACTTTTCAATTCACCTAAATATTTTTTATAATGTTGTAACAAATTGATGATTAAAATAATTTGTACATTACTTCTTCGAGTCATTGAATCTGTTATTAAACCAATGCAAATGATTTTGATGATGATTTTTTATATTTTTGCCATTCATGAGGTGACAGATTTGATTCCCGCTAGGGGCAATCATTTGAGTGATATTTACAATTGTCATACAAATGTTTGTACTGCGTCTGGGTGTTTCTATGTATTATAAGTATGTATTTACAGGATAAAAGTAGTATATGTATTAAGTTTGGGACCAGAGGATGTTGTGTGAAATGTCCATGTATATTTATTTATTTTTTATAAGTAATCCATTTTTTTGCACATGTAAAAAGATTTATCATATCACAAGACATAGAGCAGAAATTATAAGGGGACTCCCACTGAAAAAAGTACGAGAGCAATGCTCATACTCATTGTGTACGGACTTTTAAGAGATCATAAGGCAATATTGACAATTTTGCAAATTATACCATCCTCATTTTCAACCTATTTCATAGAATATTAAAGTTAATAACTAACATACTAACCATATAGAATGTATACTAGGATTTTGCAGTACATAAGTTCTGTCTAAGTATAAAAAGATACTACGAATCATGATCATCTGTCGGCAGTGAGCTCTCCAGCAATCATCCATACGTTTCAGGAATACTTGACGGTCCATACTCTCTGATAGAAACTGTTCAATATTAGCCTTAACGTGAGCTTCAACCAAATTTGTAAGATTTACGTATAGTTGGGACGCCATCTGTTAAACAAAGAATTATTAAAAATTTTTGCTCTGAACGTACTATTCGTCCTCTCATTTGAATTGGGACTTTCACTTAACATCAGGAAGAGTGTAGACATTTGCCAAACCAAGCTATAAAAAAGCAGTTTGAATCATATTGTTATATCTGATTTAAACTGCTTTTTATAGCTGCTTTTTTACTGATTTTTAGCTTACTGAGATCATGCATTCAGCAAATATAATATATATAATACAAAAATAATAAAGATGTTTTATTTGTTTCTATTCAAATTTACCTCAATTTCCATTGCTTTTTAATCCCAATAAGACTAATATGATTACAAGACAACATAAATCACATCAGACATAACTTTTGTACAAATATTTTCACAAATAAAACATAAAACTTTTTACGGATTTAGACGCATGTATTTGCTTTAAATTCACGGGGGAGACCGAGTTGTAAAGTGACAAGCTAAAATTTAAAGCAAATATACGCGTCAAAATCCGTAAAAAGTGGTTTTATTTAAACAAAATGAGTCACACAAGTGTTAGAAAATATTATTTTCACAAACTTTAATTATAAATAATAATAAATAAATATTCATGGACATTTCACATAACGTCCTCTGGTCCCAAGCTAAGCTTATAATATGCTTGTGTTATGGGTACCAGAATACGGATATAACTACTAATACTACTTTTTTTTTTGTAAATACATACTTATAATACATAGAAACACCCAGACGCATATAATTATTGTATATTGATGTACTATATGTAAGTATTTGCAAAAAAGAAGTAGTATATGTATTCTATGCATATTCAAGTACCAATAACACAACCATATAAGCTTAGCTTGGGATGAGAGGATGTTGTGTGAAATGTCCATGTATATTCATATATTTATTGTCTGAAAATTAAATTTTTATTGGTGTATATGATGTGCAGTAAGATATTTTCTATACTTTTATTACTGAATTCTGAACTGCATCAATATTTAGCCATACCAACTGTTAAGGAACAGATTACTTACTCTTGTAATAACTACAAATAACGCCAGGAAAAACATAAAAACATCCTAGCTACTGCTTTACTCAATCAAGAAGATTATTTGGTCCGTTTGAAGAGAACTCAATTAGCTAGAATCTGTTGAAGATCAGGTTCCTTTCATGGGAGATATTGCGTTGCTGAATGCATGATCTCAAAAGCCAATATAAAGACTAACCAACCTGATTAAAGCTGCTTAGCTGAGTGCAGATAGAAGAGAATAGAGAAGAAAAAAAAAATCTCTTATTACTATTAATAAACAGAAAGCACTTCTGCCGGCGTATTATGAGCTTTATAAAATCATTCAAACAGTAAACTGCATGGCTAAATTAGGTATTATGGCAAAAATAAAACTTTTAGTTGAAAATTTTTAGTTAGTACTTTAACTTTTAGTTGTACCTTCTCCTTAAACATATTAATGTATGACTGGTTTAGCGAACTGACTGACTAAGAATTTTGTTCATAATACGAATTTGCCAGACAGTTCAATTCACGGTGTAAACTGCCTGTGAATAAAAGCTCATAATACGGCCGCAGATTGTATAAATTGTGCAATAGCCTACAAGTAGCAGAAGCTTAAGCTTACAAAAATCTCTAGTTTAATTTTTATGCACGATGAAAGTCTTAAAATACTTTAAATTGTAAAAAAAATATTTTATTTTAAGTAAACATAGAACCACAGGTTTACAGGCAAATTTAGCCTAAGATCCAGTCTACGAAGATGTTTTTTCAGAGCGTTATCTATTCAATTGATAATCATATGTAATATTGATATCAGAAAGATAGTACACTGATTCATTCTATGTTTATGTTATAATAAAATGACTTTTAAAATATTTTTACATAAATTTGTAATACTTGTGACATCTTAACTCTTAATATAAAATAATTGCTATTCCTGTATTTGCTTATGTGAGCTTAAATCTTTGAAACTACAATGGATTTTGAAGTTATAATTGACTGTAAGAGCATAGAAAAGAAAACAAATGTTCATTTGTAAAAATTGATTTTTTTATGGCATAAATAGCACTATAGTGTCAGAATTCTATTTCCCACTAGGGAGGAATTCTAAGAGGAAATTTTTTTTCTGAAAGAAATTAAACTCTCATAAAAATAAGTCTTTTATCAAGACACTTGGTCAACATCGTAATAGAAGAAGAAAATAAACCCTGTTAACGAGAAGCCTGTATTCACTAATGATATAGGCCAAGGCATTAATAGGCCAATAAACCATTTTCTGGCAATTATTATTACTAATAAATGTCAGTATATCTGGGTAATTAATAATGTTCTCAATAAATGTCTATAAAACTATATTAAATGCCAGTCAATATTTATGTTTTTATTGATTACCTTATGACTACACATGTTCTCAACAGCCTGGTAGAGTTCCTCGAGTGAATAGGCGATCGCCTTGGACGTCTGGATGGCGATCACAGCTTCTCGAAGTTTACTCAACGTCGTCTCCTGATAATTTTCAGGAAGATTCGGTTTACCTGAAAAGATAATAAACCTTTGCAAATTAAATGTCAAATAGGTTATAATAATGACGACAGGAGTTCAAAGCGTAAACACACTTTTGAAATTTTTTATAACCAATTTCTTTGTCGTGGCTCCAGGTTTATTCATTGATGACGAAGTCATCTTAATAGTCCCGTTGGAGTTCGGTGTTAACAGAGAAAAGTTGGATTTCTTCTCATTGGCACTCATCTCGTCTGATTTTGTTCTTTTATTATTGCACTGTTCACTAGCATGAAGTGTACGTTTTCTATTCAGATTTTTTCCGCCCTCCTCAACCAAAACTGTCGTCTTAGCTAATCCCGACATAGAAAAGCATGATATGGCCGCGGCCACAATATTAACTATTACAATTAACGCTTAATAATTATAAAATACAAATAAAAATAGAAGCTATCAGTCGGTAGTTTACTAGAAACACCACCATTACGATAAGTTTTCTTCGTTTTTTGGATAGAGGGCGCTAGTGAAGAACTCATGTCAAGTTTATTGTCATTTCATATGTCAATTTTTTTTTTAACGAATTTTAATTCTGCCCGGTATACTAGCCTTTTGACCAGCTGCGTGTTATTTCGGGGGTTTTGTAGGAGATATTAGATAAACCCCGTTTTCCAATGGCAGAGCATAATGCGACTCAGTGTCGCACAATGCCGCACAATTCTGACGCTTAATTGGAACGTGAATTAGTTTTAAAATGCGCCAGCAGAGTGAGCTAAGTTTAGTGTTGAAAAAAAAAATTCTAAAATAAACATTGTATTCACATTATAATGTGTGGAATATAAAAAAAAATGGTCAAGTGCGAGTCGGACTCGCGCACGAAGGGTTCCGTACCATTATCTATGCAACATAAGGCAACGTTATTAGTATCGAGCAAGAAACGGTAAAAAAATCATGTTTGTTGTATGGGAGCCCCCGTTAAATATTTATTTTATTTTATTTTTAGTATTTGTTGTTATAGCGGCAATAGAAATACATCATCTGTGAAAATTTCAACTCTCTAGCTATCACCGTTCTTGAGATACAGCCTGGTGACAGACGGACGGACGGACGGACGGACGGACAGCGAAGTCTCAGTAATAGGGTCCCGTTTTTACCCTTGGGTTCGGAACCCTAAAAACCTATATTTCGGTAATAAAATAAAGTTTAATTATGTTTAAGGCCATTTTCCCAATACCTTTTAAAATAGTGCGCGAAAACAGCCCGTAGTGTCATGGCGTCGCTTATGACGTCACGTCTTCGTAAACAAACGTGAAACCTGTTTACGTGCAACCAGAGAATAAAGTAAATCCCTTAAATATCTTGTGATCATAATGAATTTCAAAGTTTACAAGTGGTGGGCAGTACCTTAGTGTAAAAACATATAAATATCAGCACCCAAAAAGTATTTGTGCTAGTCATAGGCAAGAAAATAATAAGAGATGGAGAATGGTCCTTGATAATATTATAATTATATCTTGTGGCACAGTTTGATTATTATACAAGATTCTCTTATTAAATAAAACACATAATAAGATTTTAGCATTTTTATTTTTTATACTTGTTAACAATGGATATACATGTGATTTCCAAAAAGTAATTACAATTTCAAATAATCCTGATATGTATGATATGTATGTAATAATCCTAATATTAAATTATAATAAAATGATACATATATTTGAAAACAAATACCTAAAAAGAAGGGGGCCTAACTGTGGAGCCTTATATCAAAGGTGCTTACTATGGACAGTTACAACTGTTACTGGTTAAACTTTTATGGTCTTAATCATAATGACTTATCGGAGGTTTAAAAGTTCGCTAAAATTGGTTCGCGAAAATTGTCAAAACTTGTTATTCATAATAGTCTTTTTACGATACAATAGTCAAAGTTGCATCTATTACCAATCCTTATTATTAAGTCAAATCATTATCAAGACTAGCTAGTAGGTACCTAGATAGATAGTTACCTAATAAAGACAATGACCTAGCACATGGCAAGTGAAATGGCAGCCAGCCAACTATGTAGATACAATAATGTAACTTTGTTTTTCATCCAAATAGTGTTTACGCAAAACTTTTGTCTAAGATTTTGGCTTCATGACATTCGCACCCTACATAACTGTTTTGTATTTATTTGAGATCTTAACTTTATTCAAAGTTGTATCTTTTCAGCAAATATTCAGATTTATTAATTCTATTTTAAATTGAAATTTCTGTTAGTATTTTTTTCATACGCGAATGGATAAAATAAGGAATGAATATATTAGAGGAAGTCTGAAAGTGATGCCATTGACTGAAAAATTGAAGAATTTGCGGATGTCCTGGTATGGGCATGTTATGAGACGAGAGGAAAGTAATGTCTGAAAGAGTTCTGAGTATAAATGTGGAAGAAAAAAGTCTAGAGGAAGACCTAAGAAAATAAGGATGGACTGTGTGAAAGAGGACATGAAAGAAAGAGGGGTTGACACAGACATGACGGCTAATAGAAGACTATGGAAGAAAATGACATGTTGCGCCGACCCCAAATAATGGGATAAGGGCAGGAGGATGATGATGATTTTTTTCATACAGGCATAGTTAGACGTCAACCCAGAATTGGTTTAATTTATACTGAAAAGACAGACGATCGCTGCAATAATAGAAAGACTCCTCTAGAGGAGTCTTATATTAAAATAAGTAAGCAGTGTGGGTAGAGATTTTTTGGGAACACAGGAATAGCGTTTCATAAACGTAAGTTTTATACAACGAAGATAGTATAGTTCCATCCGAAGTTTTTTGTAACGTCTATAATTTTCGTAATATAATTTAATTTTAATTCTTTTTTTACCATACTAATATGGAGAAAGAATGTGTCCGTAGGGTGTTCCTGTATTTAGAAGAAGAAAATAAATTTTAAATTTAATGTGTAAGTATATACGAACAAAAATTACCGGATGTATGTTTTTAAATGAACCGAAGGATGTGTGTCCATGTGCATTCCTCTTTGGGATTGGAGCGTGATGGTGAGCGTGGGCGTGATGTTATGATGAGGATGATGACAATGTTTACCCACGCTAATTTGATCCAGCAAAGAGCAAGAATAGAGTAATTGTTTAGTTATGTCACAGTTTTATCACCGCAACGCTGATTTTCAGCGACACCTAGGTACTCTATCGATAGTGAAACTATGTGCTAAGTAGTTAGTAAAGCAATCACAGAGACTGCACCACACCTAGACTAAGTTAGTACCGCACTTAGACTTTATGAATGACCCACTTTGAGTAAAACATCGCATTGGATTTTACATTTTACAAAATTTATCTTCGAGTTTTTATGCTTCAGTTAGGTATCTCGTATACCTACTTATTTTTTAATGTTTAAATTTAACGATGCTTATAATTACATACTTTATAGATTTTACGACTATAAATTGCAACGAATAAAATAGTAAAGCTAAATAAAAATGCATCAGTACACACTTTTGACACTCAAAACATTCAGAATATGACTTTATAGACTCTATAATTAAATGTATTCATTACATTAATACCTGAATATCTTTTGTGAGTAGGGATCTATTCAACAACATCCTTTCTTAATATGCTATCTAAAAGAATCTATTTATCTACTCATCTGACCTTTACGACCTAAAGACCTACGAAGGGTCTAGCCCAAAAGTCAATCTCAACTCTAAATTACTTAGCAATAATCCATAAGATGAAAATAAACTTAGACGCCATAGTACAATTTTGTCTTTGTTTGTGATTAAATGACACCATTAAAAGTTAAAAGAGTCGTTGTTTATTATTGTTGTTTGAAGAAAACAATGAAAATAAGGCAATAGAAATATATAATACCTAAACATTTTCAGTTTTATTGCCGAGTAACAAAAGTATTTTCTGTATTTTGTGAAAAATTTGAAGCTTCGAAATTCTCACTAGATATTCCCATGACCTCCGCCAGTCGAAATAAATCACAAATATTTTTCACAGCATCCTTTGGTCTTAAACTAAACGCTAGATTTGTGTTAAAGAATGCTATGGATAGGTACAACAGAATCGTTTTACTGTTTTGGAAAGTTAATCGTACGTAATTAGTAGGTATAATATAACTGAAACGCCATGTTGGTACACTGTCACACCGAAGTTCTTGTGCAGGAATGGATTCCACCACGGAATACTACAAACATACAGATGCATAACACTTGGCACGTGTATATAAAACATAACTTTCCTTATGATATAGTAATATACCCAGAGGCGTATTTGCCCTAGGGCCATAGGGGCCATGGCCCGGGGCGGCCAGCCTGAGAAGAGCGGCGAAAGCCTTCAGGTTTAAAATTTTGCTCTATTTTTATTGATTTATAGAGCGGCTAATAAAATTGGCCCGGGGCGTCAAATCAAATGGCGCGTGACGCTAATTTTCAAAATTCGCATATAATATACCGAAAATTGACCGTTGCAAAGTGTTCAAACATCATGTTGGGACTTGGATATTGACCAGGGCACTCCTTTGTACGAAAGTACCAATACTATACGCAAACAGCAAACAATATGTCCACAAGTAGACCTTGGAAGATTTAGTACTAAGCAAAATGATTAATGGATTTACGAGCAGCACACTGACAGCACATTCGTCTCATCAAATTGAGATCCTTAAACCAACGGCTCTTGATTGGACACTGACCTCGTTTTTTGACAACGAGACGACCGTCTTTATACGTAATCACTTCAGTTAATACTACTAGTCTAGTTACCTAAATTTCTGTTATCATTCGTTTTGTGATGAATCAAGATTATCAAGCAAGTATTTACGTGTAATCACCAAAGCAATAGACGACTTCGAATGAAATCTTCATTGTGGGAATGAAGATTAAATTCATTGATAAAACATTATTAAATCTATGAATTCTACAACGAATCATGCAGCTCGAGCATTTACGTTATACTTACAGCTCAATGAAAGAGAAATGTTACTTAATACAGTTATTAAATTGTTATTGTGATTTCTTAGGTTGGAATTGAAATTCGTCCATCTATCAGCCTTTTTTCACTGCTAGGCATAGCCCCCCTTAGAACTCCACAACGCGCGATTTTGCGCCGCTTGTATCTATTCTTAATTGGAATGGAAAAATAATCCATAAATGATAGAAATGTATACGACTACGATACTACGATTTGTTTTTGCTTCAAAATGAAATATTTTTCGTCATTTCATGGGTACCCCATGATAAATGATAAAACCACAGGATAAAACATACATAATGAGGAGACGCACGTAACCCTGACTATCCATAAAGTTATACAGTGTTATTCACGACATGAGGACCAAACATTTACCTAGTCCCTATCTTGTTACTCTCTATATTCTACATGATACAGAGAGCGTACCATAATTACTGGTGCTCAAGTCCACTATTTTGGAACAATTGTCATACCGGCACAATACCGGCACGATACCGTTGCAATTGAAGTCAAATATCCGTAGTCTGCTATATGCCGTCATAACGGTCTTTCAATGGTAATAGAATTGTCGATCTCTTTTATCTATGCATTGAATTTTCGGTCTCTTTTATCTATGGATTGTGTTAGAATGGTATGTATGTGTTACCGTTTTTAAAAAATGCGTTAGTTGAAGTGATTTTCGAAAAACTACTAATAAATTTAAACATTTAATCATGCTAGACTTCGTTTAAATATATTTGTACATACTATTTATTAGTATAAAAAGCAATGTGAAGTTTAGGAGATTAGTAAATTGCAATAAATTACAAAGAACAATTTCTAATATTTCTATCTATCTATTTTTTATTTATGGCAATCTGTCGACACAGGACAATTTAAAAATATTACTGTCAAATTCAAAATAGCAGACTACCGAAACATTTCAGTCATTGAATTGCAATTGTGAAGCAGTTGTGTACGAGACTAGCAATTTATGTCACTTTGACAATTGTAAGACAATGTTGAAGTCGTTATGACGACACATTAATAGTAGACTACCAAAAACTTTACTATTGCACCATAATGGTACAATAATGGTACAGTTGTGACACCGTTGAAATACCCGACTCAGGGCCCAGATAGATAATATTAGATAGACAGATATTAATCTTAACTAGAATGTTATTGTAATTCCTATGTGTGTTCCTTGGTATCTATATAAGATATGATTTGTTCCGGAATAAAGTTATTCCCAAGCTTCTACTATAAAATATGTCAATGATAAATGTTTTCAGATGTTTTGCAGCCTTTTTGCGCAATTAGTCTTTGCTTTCATAAATAATGACTACACATACTGTTATACATAGCATAGCATGTTTATACATAGCTGTTTTATATATAGCTGACGAGTTCATGTAATTCAGTTGCTTATCTCGTTTAATAGTCAGCCTTCTAACGATTGCATTCTATAGAGTTCTTCTAAGAAATACATGATTGAAACCCGACTCTACTTTCATAACAACCAACGTTATTGATTCACTGTACACTTTGTAGGCATTCTGACAAAGATTAAGAATTTTAATAGAGATTTCAACTAAAAAGGTAAAGGTAGAGGTAGACATTTTAGATACTTAAGGTTTTTTATGAGATAGACCCATTGGATGGACCCCTCTGAGGCAACGGGGCGGATGTACAAAAGAAGGACGGATGATAGTACAGTGCCGTTTAAAAGTTGGACTCAGTTTATTACAATTTCCAATTCATCTATCAGTCTATGGAATCCATAATATCTAAAATATTTTTTAAATTTGCTCTGTATTTTAATACGGCAATTTTAAGTTGAAGTGCAGCACCCATATTTTTTTTACCATATTGTTATTTTACAACCCCAATATCAAAATCATTTAGACATGTGTGGTTTATGGATATGGCTAAAATATAATAAAACACTGTTCATCAAATTAAAATGTATTGTGAAGTGGAGTGTCAAGTTAGCCATTTGATTACACCCTCGCTGATAGTGCAGGTTCGTATTTCGGGGGCGGGGTGTAACAAGTGTTGGCCGCTCGGGACATGTGCAGAGCCCCCGCCATTCATTCGGGCTTCATTCAGTCATTCACCCGTTTGTCGGCATTGCGAGCACGACGCCCGCGCGATTCACGTCGTTCTCGCGACCACCTTCTGATTCACGTCGTTCTCGCGTCCACCTTCTCCGAACCTTGTCCGGTCGAATTCGCGCGCGATTCGAAATTTAAAAAAAATATGCATAGAGTATAAAGAAACTTTTTTTTAAAATGGGTGAACAAGCGTTTAATATTTCTGACGAAAATTTAGAACAGCATATTGTAACATTGTTTGAGAAATTGGAGTGTTTACGAAAAGATACGAACTGTCATAGTGATGTAGGTTTGTCAGGTAGAGTTCCGGCGAGGTTGGAACTTCGGACTCTATCATTGTGGAAAGCAGTGGTGGCTGAATGTGCTGCGTCTTTTCTATATGTGTTCATCGTGTGTGGAGCGGCAGGTGGAGCGGGCGTAGGAGCGTCCGCTTCAGCTGTGTTGCTCTCCACCGCACTTGCATCCGGCTGTGCTATCGCGACGTTGACTATGTGCTTTGCTAATATATCTGGTAAGTAAAAAAAAGATAAAAAAGGACATCGAAGACTCTATAATAAAAATCCTCGTAACGACTAGGTGTAGTTATGGTTTTATGCCCGTTATGATTTGAATGGAAGATGTGCTAAAAAGGCACTGAAAAGTCTATTTCGTTTCGCAATCTTCATCACTGTAGCTGAAATGCCTGTAACTATTCTGTAGCATTTAACTAGTTGCGCTACACAATAAATCTCTACTAATAGTGGCTCTACCGATTCATTGCAGTTAGAGCTTCAAATAAAATAGAGCAGGTAGTCCTACAACAATGTTTATTACAACAAAATAATAAGAAAAATTCATTAACGTGGGAACTTGAGTTACCAGTTAGGAGGAATGCTCCACCTTAATTGGCAACTAAAAAAGTCATTAAAAGCATACCCACGTGTTCGGTCGTATTTTTTTTATTCGTAGCTAATTTATTTAATGTAAAGTAGTGGCTGGAATTGGGATCTACTATTTGCGTTTTTATTTTTTTTTTCTATTTGATTTATACTTGGAACACGATGTAGCATAGTTATAAAATATTAATCAATTTAAAAAAAAAACCTTCATTCTTTGTATTAAAGATGACGGTTTAATTAACATTTTATCCTCTTTTATTTGTTATCTATTAATCTAAAGGGCAAGAATTAAGGAGATTTCTCATAGAACCAGTTTTTATATCTTAGTTAATCTGAAGACCGAGCGAGTTACTTTGTAAGAATTAAAACTTTGCTGTTAGTCCACGATATCATCACAGACTTTAGATGTATTTTGTATTTTCATGTAGGTACATATACATACTTAGATGGTAGATATTTATGTCTTTACTTAATATCTTAATATTTCTGAAGGCGTAGGCAGAGGTGTATGAGAATTTACGAGAAAAATTACACACGCTTTGAAGACTAAACACACTATCTCAAGTTTTGTATCAGTACAATTTTGGTAAACATTTTTATCTGACGCAATAATCGTACCCAGTATTTGCGTTAGAAGACTATAATGTTATTACTACGCCATTGAGGTAGTAATTTCTTTACATACTTTAGTACTTTCCATAAAGCTATTACAGTAGGTACTTTATTTCAGGTTGGTAATAATATGGTTTTATGTATTTAGGGTTACGTACATAAGATGTAACGGAACCCGTAGAAGTACTTCTAAGTGTCGCGGTCGGTCTGTCTTTGAGTGATATTCTATTGTTACTTCTCTTTTGCTTTCTCGATACTCAAGAATTTTCTCATAATCTGTGCTCATAACTTCAGAAATAAAAAAATGTAAAGGTGTGTCATTGGTACCGATTTTACGTGCACAACAAAACTAAACTTAACTAATGAAATTTGGTTCCCACAATAACACAATTAGGCAATGTTAACTGAATTTACTTATCATAAAAGCTGTGTAATATAGAATAATTATGAATAATATTTTAATTATTGTGAATGTGTATAGCGAAATGTGTTAATAAATCAAAATATAGCATAGTTGATTTTAGTTTTTAGTTAAGTTTAGTTGTGCAATTAGAATTAATACAATTGACTCAAAATGATATGGTACAAGGTCTGAGGGCAGAAACAAGAAGATAGAGATGTAGAGATTCTTACTCTATGTAAATTAACGTAGGTTCTGATTGTTGAAGAAAAAGTATGAAAAATAGGTTACTAAACCCAGCTTCTAGTATTCTATTCTAGCAAATATCTTTCGCATTAATAGGTACGGAACTCTCAGGCGTGAATCTACTCCCACTTGATCGACCATCTGAATATAATCCATCTAATTGTCATTGGCTTGGATATGACAAGCTATATCATGATTTAAGGCATCATTGGTTATATGTATGTACTTAACTATAATGTAGATTCTTTATTCACCTTGGTTTTACGATTACGAGCACTGAACAGTAAACCCGAATTTAATATTGATCAATTCATATTAGGTTGCATAAATCTTTTTTCATAACGTTTGTGGAAATTTTTACGATCCAATTTTGTCAACGCATTTGTAGAACGGGTGAAATATTAAGAATTTAAATTTGGAATTTGCGTCAGGTGATTTTTTTTTTAATTTCAGGTCAAAAGCCCCGGTACAGTCTAGTGGGTCCAATTAAAAAATGTATCATAGAGTAATTTATACCCGTTCACGATTCGTTCGTAAACACTTCGGATGAGTTACCGTCCACGCTCGTAACGTGCAGATGTTTGTAATTATACGCTTGTTTTTTTTAAAGAAACAGCTGCTCAGAGGCGAAAGCCAACTTTTTTCTTGTCAAGGCGGTTCTTAAGTCCTCTTTTTTGTTTACGAAATGTCGCCATATTTATATTCTTTAATAAAAGTGTTAAGTGCAGTTATGTAATGTATATTCTTATTATTGAGAAACAATTGTAAATTAAATTCTTGATTTAGTATACTTAAAAGGGAACGAATTGAAAGATAATGTAATAGGTTTCTATTACTAGAGCTTTTTAGTATGTAGAAAAATAAAATTAATTTATTTTAATATATGTACTTACATAATTGATACCTAATAAGTAGTATTTTTAAATGTTTTACTCTAAAGAACGAAATTTTAATCAATACCTAATACTTACATATTATAAAGCTGAAGAGTTTATTTGTTTGAACACGGTAATCTCAAGAACCGTTAGTCCGATTTGAAAAATTCTTTCATTGTTGAATAGTGCATATAACGAGAAAGGCTATATAACATCACCCGCTGCGTCTAATAGGAGCGAAAGATCAGTGAAAAATGTTGCAAAAACAAGGAAAATTTTCTAAATTCCACGCCTACAAAGTTTTCTATAAAAATCATTCCATGGCTACAGAGCTTACCGACCTGGCTACCTTTTGAAATATTATGAAACATAACACACATAACCAGTGAATGGTAACACACAATCACCAATTATTACACTACCTGATAAACCTGTCAGTGCAAAGGTGATATAATGCGTAAATGGGTCCTTGTTAAGAAGTACTGTCGGAGTTCACGAAGGTCTTCTGTATGCTTATTACCGAATACCTTTTTACTGATATAGGATCAATTTTTTATGAGTGGCGGATGAAAGCTAGTGCTTCTAAAGCCAATCATATCACATTTACTCTCAGGAAGGGTACATGCCCGACTGTACGGCTAGGGGAGGAACCACTGCCAGAGACCAACTGCATCAAATACTTGGGATTTCATATTGACCAGCGCTTAACATGGAAGCAGCACATTGCCAAGAAAAGAGACGAAATTAACTTCCGTTTCAAGAATCTACTCTGGCTATTAGGCAAACAGTCAGCCTTATCTTTGAACAATAAACTACTCGTTTACACTGCCCTACTAAAACCAATATGGATTTATGGTATACAGATGTGGTCGACTGCCAACAAATCCAATATCCAACGTCTCCAGAGAGCACAAAACGCCATCTTGAGAGTTATATCTGGATCGCCGTGGTATGCCCGGAACAGTGAAATCCATGAGTACCTTCAAATACCCACCATCTTTGAAGAAGCTGAACGCTATAAGAACACGTATAGAACTAAACTCTCTGTTCATGCAAACCCACTGGCACAAGCCCTATTGTGTGGCAGCAATATAAAGAGACTTAAAAGGAAACATATATTCCCTTGATTTCGTGAATAGGGCATTGGTCTATGTTCACGCAAACGCCACTTAAAACTACAACTCATTTGATTATAGTCACATAACTGATGGAAAAAGAAAAAAGAAATAAGCATTTCGCCTCGACGTGTACCTAATATATAAAATTCTCCTGTCACGGTGTTTGTAATTATACTCCTACGAAATGGCTCTACCGATTATCGTGAAATTTTGTGTACATATCCGTTAGGTGTGAGGATCGGACAACATCTATTTATCAAACCCCTAAGTGATAACGGTTGCCCCCCCTGACATTTGTAAGGCAAAACAACGTTTGCCGGGTCAGCTAGTAATAGTATATTTTATTCTAGTTATCTATTCTCTATTCTATATAGTTTTGTTCTAGAGTCTAGAACAAAAATATGCTATTACTTAAGTCTCCGTACATAAGTCTCCGTACATAAGTCTCCGTACATAAGTCTCCGTACATAAGTCTCCAAAACATTGGTCTAGAGTCTAGACCAATGTTTTGGAGGCTTATTAGGTGATTGATTTGATTTTATCTTAATAAGTCTCGCAAAAAGTTAAAATTTCCACTTTATCTTGCCAGTCTATTCACACTCCAATTTTAGACACATGTAATACAGGTATCCTTTACTTCGAGATAGTATTCGGGTCAACCTATGTCTCGTATATCAGGGCCCTGAGTCGGGTATTTCAACGGTGTCACAACTGTACCATTATTGTACCATTATGGTGCAATAGTAAAGTTTTTGGTAGTCTACTATTAATGTGTCGTCATAACGACTTCATCATTGTCTTACAATTGTCAAAGTGACATAAATTGCTAGTCTCGTACACAACTGCTTCACAATTGCAATTCAATGACTGAAATGTTTCGGTAGTCTGCTATTTTGAATTTGACAGTAATATTTTTAAATTGTCCTGTGTCGACAGATTGCCATAAATAAAAAATAGATAGATAGAAATATTAGAAATTGTTCTTTGTAATTTATTGCAATTTACTAATCTCCTAAACTTCACATTGCTTTTTATACTAATAAATAGTATGTACAAATATATTTAAACGAAGTCTAGCATGATTAAATGTTTAAATTTATTAGTAGTTTTTCGAAAATCACTTCAACTAACGCATTTTTTAAAAACGGCAACACATACATACCATTCTAACACAATCCATAGATAAAAGAGACCGAAAATTCAATGCATAGATAAAAGAGATCGACAATTCTATTACCATTGAAAGACCGTTATGACGGCATATAGCAGACTACGGATATTTGACTTCAATTGCAACGGTATCGTGCCGGTATTGTGCCGGTATGACAATTGTTCCAAAATAGTGGACTTGAGCACCAGGCGTGTTACCAATGTTACCATAGAGTTTAGTTTCTAGTTCTCTATCTTTCACAGAGATTGTTAATTGCTTTCATTATCCTACTGCTGGCTCTCACTCGACCCTTGGGATAAAATTAACTAATGACACTTATAATCTCAATCCGTTACCACACGATAATCTATTATATTAGATTACACAATTATACCAGATGTAGTGTCTATGGCTATATCACTTAGGCGGCTTGATGTGTGCGTAAAAATGTATTTATGTGTGTCTATGATACAGTCTATACATCATTATTCTATGAAGTTCGATTCAACCAGGTTAAAGTTTCTTGTCCTCAACTTTAAACCATCCATCTGGTATGTGGTTAGATGCTAGATAGTATAAATAGCATGTTAAAAAAAGGGTTACTATAGTACACTTTAGATTATTTATATGCATAGAAGATACTACTGAACTGTTCACATTTAAATGATCTATGAATAGAACTTTGACTTTCAATAAATACGACATTAGGCGGGATTATAATAAATGTTCTGCCTACGACACGTGCACCCTTCACCCTTCAACCCCTTGTTATATAACTTTATAATGGCGATCACATGATGAACGGACAATGACATTTTAAATTATGTCATAATAACAATAAAGAGGAGAAAACTCTCGCCTTTACAATTTACAATCAGCCAGTAATTCTCGAAGCTATAATAATGTTCGCGGCTAACCGTGAACAATTTTTAGAATACACCCTTAAAGCGACGCCCTAATTTTCACTAATGGGTGGACAAGTGGCCGATACCTATTTCCAGCACAGACTAATATAATACAGCTTCCATGTATACAATTTAAATTTCGAACTTTTAACCTCATTGCAAAATAGGGTTTTATTTTTGTTTAACGTGAGTTTTCTTTAGACACGGATGCCATCTGCTTCAATAGACTGTTATAGATCAACTATAGGAATCTAGTCAAGTCAGATGACTTGACTAGATTCCTATAGTTGATCAGTAACTTCAGATTAACAATATTGGTTAGAATAGATATTCTAACCAATATTGTTAATCTGAAGAGGTTGTTTGTTAGTTTGATTTAGTCTCAGGAATCACTGGTCCGATTTCAAAAACTCTTTCATTGTTGTATAGTACATTTATCGTGGAATGCTATAGGCTTAGCTAACATCACGCTGAGACTAATGGGAGCGTAGTATTAGCAATCAAATGATACAAAACGGGAAATTTTTCTAAATTCCACGCTTACGAAATCGCGGGTAACATCTTGTTGCTCTATAAATCGGTAATAATAAGGTACAAAAATAGTCAATACTTGGTATATAAGTATTAAAAAAAAAACTTATGTATAAACCTAATCTACAACCGAACCCAAGCAAGTTGAACAATCGTATCAATGCACCACTAAACTTTAAAAAATGAAAATTGATTGTCAATTACACAATCCAGCAATGTAGCTAATGAACTTTCTTGATATAAAAGCCGTGTATTAGAGACTAGAGATTTTAACTATAATAAATGTGCACTTGTGCACAATGAATTAGCTTAACTAATCAAAATACACCATAGAATTTTTATTATTTTTGTTAATTTCAGTTGTGCACGTAGAATTGGTGCTAACATTTTGTTAATTTGTTCTACATTACTAGATTTTAAATAATACATACTAAAGCTTTCTGTGTTTTTAACACTGAATGTGTATAGTGATAGCGTTGGCGTTTTGTACGCTCAGCCACTATTGTCAAGAAACCTTTTCAAGTTCTTACTACAGCTTACATTCTTTTTTTTCTACGAGTGTTCTTTTTTTGAATGCTCGATGCTGTATTCACTACTCATTTATCAATGCGTTATTCAGGAAGTAGACGGGCTGGAGATGTATTGTCAACGGAGCAGCCATTGTAAATTGTCTGACGTTCGTTATTTAAATTTACGATAGGTAATTCGTCCGCGTTCTCAATGAAACCAAATAAATACCTGCACAGAAATTTAAATTACATGCAGACTGTTGAAAGGTTTTGTTGATACGCTTGGATTTAGTTACAAAAACGTTTTGTGTAAGATATCAAGTAAAATGATTTTACTGTTAGGTCTACTGCTCTACGAAAACTGTCATCAAGGAATTCTTTTTTTCGCGCAAAAACCGAGGAGGTTTAATTTACATTTTTAGAGCAAAAGGTAAAACCTATTTATAAGGCCTATTTATAAGTATGTAATATATTTATTTATATTGTATTTGTTATGGGCATGTTATGAGACGAGAGGAAAGTAATGTCGTTAGGAGAGTTCTGAGTATAAATGTGGAAGGAAAAAGTCTAGAGGAAGACCTAAGAAAAGATGGATGGACTGTGTGAAAGAGGACATGAAAGAAAGAGGAGTTGAAAAAGACATGTTGCGCCGACCCCAAATAATGGGATAAGGGCAGGAGGATGATGATAGTATTTTCACTCTTCCTTCTAAGTAACTATTAAAGTACACCACAAGTCACCTATTCTGTCTCTTTCATGTCCATCTTAAGGTTGTCTGGTAGAGATCGCAGCCCGCGATAAGACCGCCTATTGTACCTATTTTGAGTTTAAGTTTAGTTAGTAAGTTTTGTAAAACTATCTGGTGTCAATAAAGAGTATTTTACTTTACTTTACTTTAAAACGGTGACTTCTGTCCGCCTGCCGTCTGTCACCAGGATGTATCTCTGAACCGTTGATAGTAAGAGACATCGAGATGTTATACTCGTAATAAATCATTGGCTAGAGATTTGAAAATATTAGTTTGTGTATATCATCATTATCATTCTTCTGGCCTAATTTCGTGGAAAATAACAGTATAGAACCCTTCACGGGCGAGTCCATCCCGTATTTGACTGATTTTTATATCTGCAGCAAAACTGTTACCCGATATATCTTGAGGCCGTTTAAAATATCTTCAATAAATAGAATCTCTGAGCGCAGGTGTCGCCATTATCGGATAAGTATTGTGGTGATTTCTATTTAACGTCGAATATTAGAAATGAATATAATACGACATTTTATATTTGTATGATAAATATAGTTTGTTATTTTCATCTAAGAATATTGGTTCCAATTCTGAAATTAAACTTAACTAAAAAATGAGAACAACTGCGGCGTATTCTGATTAATTGGCTATTTCGTTGTGCACATTTATATTAATAAAAATCGTTAATCTATAATATAGAGATTTTCTAATAAAAAAAGTTCTGTTAACAATGCTGAATTCAATTTTTCAATTTTCATTTTTTGGCTAAGTTTAGTTGCGCGCGTAGAATTGGTACCATTGTTGTATGTATATATGTAATTGTTAATTTTTATAAAAAAAAAATGTTTGAAATGTCAAAAGCACATAATTTTTTCTTAAAATAATGATTACTTGATTAAATGATTTTTCATTTAATTTCATTTCATTTCATTATGTTATCTGAATAATAGTAGAAATCATATGATGGATCTTGTGGCACACCGGTAGCGCAACTTTCGTGTAGGCCCAAACAGAATAATTTATTTGTGTAATGAATTCAAATATTGCGTTCATCACTCTAAATGACAATTCAATATATCTCTAACTCTAATTATTTCAGAAGAAATATGTAGAGTTAGAGAACCGAAAACGCAGTTTAAACGTACGCTAAGTACTGAAAGAAAAAAAATCCGGGATCTCTACCATAGGCTTAGAAAGATATAGCAGGTTTTCGATTTTTAACTATGCATGTAGGTACTATATTAACAGTCTATTGTTATATTGATCGTTTTACGTAAATTTTTTTGGTTTATTCTGGTCTTTAAACTTTTATTTGCATTCTCTATTAAGATTAACAAGTATTGAATGCCTTTTATTAATTAATATCTGGCTTTTATTCCTGTAATTGTTGGCAGTGTTCAATAACAATTTATGGTTAAACTACTTTAGTACTGTTATTTAGTCTGTGGTATAGGTAACAGCTGGCTGGCGAGAGAGCGCGTATTAATTGTGCCGTTTATAAATGCCTGAATGCACTGTTCCAGATTCAAAACGTCATCTTTTTTAGAGTTCTGAATTTAAAATTAAACAAAAAAGTAGATTATAGAAGCAATTGAAAAGAAGCTTTTTATTATGATCTCTACGCGCTTAACTAAACTTAACTAAAAAATGACAACAACTATTGCCGTATTATGATTATTTGGCTATTTTGTTGTGCACATTTATGTTAACTAAAATCTTAAGTCTCTAATAAACAATTTTTATAACATGAAAGGCCATTTAACATTGCCGAATTGTGTTATCGACACTAACAAATTTTTTTTTAGTTATGGTTAGTTTAGTTATGCGTGTAGAATTGTGTCACTTTTTAAGTTATTCCTTAACCATAGTTCTTATCAAGCATTTTTAAAAGGCGGCCATATTGGATTTAGATGGACGTCACGAAGTTAACTGTGCATTTTAATTTGGTAATCCGAAAAGAAAGTGTACTTACAAAAACCTTTAGCTCAGCCTCTTGAGGACAATATCTGCTACAACATTGAGTTGCAAGACTTGTAGCCATACTTATATCATTTTAGTATTATGTAATAACGGACCATGGCTTAATCAGTAGCGATATTGACCTTATAAGTTCAAGGGTTCAATATTGATTTTAAACAAAGACACTTTCTATAAATTTTTTTGTACATTTTATACAACTTCCTCTAGTCCCATATTTATAAAATCTTCTAAATTTCTATTTCCGCTTATAAATGATCGGAAGGACGGACAGCGGCATTTTTATAAAGTTATCTTTTAAAGCAGAGACTCCTATAAAAATGTAAAATTTAATTATTTCCTGTTTTACAACAGAAAGCATGTTATGAACATTTTAATTAGATTATGAATTTATTAAACATAATAATTAGACGACATTTTTAAGATAGTGAGGTCAATTCTGATGCGTTTTAACGTACCTAATTTTATTATATGATAACAATTATAGCGTATTTTGATTACCTAATTGGCTATTACGTTGTACATATTTTTGTTAATTTCAATCCAGAAATTTTTTATAATAAGAAAGTTCAGTAATTAACATAGCTGAATCATCATCGTTGATACTCTCTACAGCCCATTAACGTCCCAAAACTGAGCACGGGCATCCTCCACTATGGGAAGGACTATACTCTACCGTATCGCGCTGATCAGGCGGGTTGGCATAGGATTTAGTTTCGAGTTTTCTGTCTCTCACAGCAGACGTTAACTGCTTGTATCCCTTACCAGGCTGTTATAGCACCCAGGGAAGAAAATGGGGTGGTGCCACATGTATTATTCTTAATCCATCTATTCTTGGTCAAATTAAATTTTTTTGTTAATTTAAGTTGCGCACATAGACTTGGTGCCAATATCTATCTTTATAAAGATCTGTGGGAGGGTCAATATTTAAAAATGATAATAATTATAATTAGTGTTATTACAGTATATTAGGAATTTTTACTATCAGTAGCATTTTTTGGTCATTAAGAATATAATTGGGCATAATATATCGATAGAGAGGTTATGTTACTAGCTATTGTCCGTAAAGCTTGGGTGTAGGTTGCTTTGGAGCGATACATATTCTATATTGTAACGTTTCATTAGCATTGTAAGTATAATTGACATTTAATTTAAAAAAATATTGATTTAATTAAAAGCTCTGCTGAGTTTCTTACGTCGGTTCTTCTCAGCAGATTGCGTCCTGAACCGAAGGTAGGGAAATAAAAATTGGACATGTCAAATACACATAATTTTTCTAAAAAATTATGTCTACTTGATTAAATGATTTTTCATTTCATTTCATTTCACTTCGTAAATTTTCTAACTTCCCTGCGGAAGTTAAAAAATTTTTCACGGATGCTTAGCGAGTATTCTTCCTGACCTTTATTAATTAACGGTCGAGCGGAAGACCAGCTCTGATTGATTTTCAACTAGCTTACTACACTACAACTAGCAACTAGATTTTTCCAGCTAAGCTGTAGCCGTTTTGTGACAGACAATGTGGGATAGGTTTTTTGGTTTACGTTTCCTTGTTTTCTGTACCTTATCAACTGTGTTCTGTGGTAAATAATTTTTCTTTTCTCCTTTTTAACACGCTTATATAAGTTCGGTATTATCAATGTATTAATCTATGTAACGGAATCTTTGAAAATAATTTTCACCCACTTGCAGTAGTCGGATTGATCTGAAATTTTGCACATACACATATATCAAGGACCGATGACGATGCAATAATTTTTAAAAATATTCAGGAATTTCAAGTGTGTTTTTTAGTTTTTGTACTTAGTAGATTATTAATTTTAATTGTATATCGACAGGGGCCCACGTGAACCCGACAGTATCAGCAGCTCTCTGTGTAAGACGCCGTGTGTCACCTCTACGGGCAGCGCTTTACGTCGCAGCGCAATGCGGTGGTGCCATAGCTGGTGCAGCCGCTATTTATGGGTGAGTGCCTGCATTTTATGTAGTGTATGCTGTGTATGTTATGTTATATTGTGTGTTTGTTATGCTCAGTTTAGCTTGCTTTAAAAGAGCCTGTATCAAATGTTATAGAGGCCAATATAAATGAAATTTTACGCTATAAATTTTATGCTTCTTCTAATCTAAGAGCTCCATAACATTCGTACGGCTGATGTGATTGTAGTTGCTCTCTTTATGCTTGCGTTTTACGTCTTTTGTGTTTGCATAAGTTTTTATTAAATTGTAGATACATTCGTATTCCGTATTCTGCTACCCATAACACAAGCATAATAAAGCTTAGCTTGGGACCCGAGGACGTTGTGTGAAATGTCCGTGAATATTTATATATTTATATTTATTTATTTATTCACTTAGTTATAATTACAATATTAATTATTTATATGCTTTTCTCTCTCTAGTATATTAACATTCCATTATTGGGCACAGGCGTCCTCCACTTTGAGAGAGGTAGCTACGGTGCTGCGCTGACTTGGCATGTGGGCATAGGGTGAATTTTTTGAGTTATCCGTCTCTCACAGAGGTATCTGTGTACATTATTCCTTAGCTTGCTCATCAAGGGCATAATCCTTTACAGGAAAAGGGTAGTGATGCTTGTTTTTCCGCCACCTTCGTCCGTTCCGTCATTCTTATTCCGTCAGCACACGGACTTTTCATTCATATGCTTATGTATACAAAAAATATACCTACGTAATACATAATAATTATAACGAATAGACATATAAATTTGTTTATTTTGCTTTGCGGAATGTTTTAATTATTGAATGGCTTTTGCAGCTCAAATTTTACGTTATATTTAGTAGAGCTACATATTATTTTACTTAAGAAGCTTAACTAGACTATATGTGTTAACCCGACTGCAGGGTATTTTTGGTAGTTTATTAATATCTTAAAAACTGCTTATTACATAGTCATATGTACGTACCACAGATTATTTTGATGTTTATTTAGGTCTTGGTGGACAAAGGAGAGCGTAATTAATTTTGTTTTTTCTTTAAGTAAAAATGTAATCTAATATATAAAATTCACGTGTCACAGTGTTAGTTACCGTACTCCTCCGAAACGGCTTGACCGATTCTTCTCAAATTTTGCATACTTATTCAGTAGGTCTGAGAATCGGCCAACATCTATCTTTCAAACTTTTTTTTTTAGTATGGTAAAACAACGTTTGGCAGGTCAGCTAGTATATGTATAAAATTCTCGTGTCACAATGTTCGTTCCCATACTCCTCCAAAACGGCTTGACCGATTCTTATGAATTTTTTTATGCGTTTCAGTAAATATGAGAATCGGCTACTATCTATTTTTCAAACCTCTAAGTGATAAGGGTTGTCCACCCTAAACATTTGTATGGCACAACGTTTGCCGAGTCAGTTAGTCCTATATATGTACCTATACTACTTAAATGAATACAACTTTAATCAATTATGTTAGTGAAAATAATATTACTTTAAAATACATAAACACAAGAGGTAGTATAATATTATGATTATACACATAGCGAGCGAGATCTGAGGCCATGACATGCAGTGATGCATCTCAATGAAAGCGATAACTGTGTACCAGGTCAATAGGGCAACAGGAACAAGGGCAGTGAGTCCACACAGAGGATGTTAACTTTAAATAGTATAATGCACTTTATATTAACATTAATATCCTAATATTAAAAAGCTGAAAGGTTGTTTGTTCGAAGGCGCTAATCTCAGGAACTAGGTCCGATTTGAAAAATTTCATTCGTTGCGTAGTTTTGAAAATATAAACTCACATAGGGACATATATACAATAATATCGAATTATAGCAGTGGAGAAATTGGTTATCATGTGCATATTGTCTTGGTAGTAGCAGGTATTGTGAGGTCGCGGGTTCATGTCTCGCTCATGGTGATAATTTTTACCACTATGTTTTGATTTACATATTAAGATTTCAGCAAGTTAAACCTGAACCAAAAACTCAGATAAATATTAATAGACATCGTTGAGAAGTATGTGTGGTGTGAATTTGAATGATAGATTAAGAATGACTAAGGTGGATAAAAGTATGCTTAGGTGGTTTGGTCATGTGGAGAGGATGGATGATAGTCGATTAACGAAAGGCATATACACGGCGGAGGTGAGTACTAAAGGTAAATAAAAACCTGTCAAGAGCGAGGTAAACTCGCACACTTAGGGTTTCGTACATCTAAAACCTACTAGACATATAAACATAAGTAACTGCATTCAAATAATCATTTAATTAAACTCAAAACAACTCACCAACTTAATTTAGTAGTTGAAATCTGGGGAATCGCCTACGTTTCAGCTACTTCATAAGTTGGTATTAGTATAAACACTTTTTTACTTGTGATGTGATGACAAATTATAAGTTTTTGGATTTCTCCTTATATCAGCACTATATAGACTTGATCTATGCGAAATTTCAAGGCTCTAGGGCAACGGGAGGTAACCTGTGAATTTTGATTCCCTAGCATAAGTCGAAAAATTCTTAAAAATGGTCGTAATTCGGTTATATCTTTTAAATGCATAGAGGTGAAAGGTTGACTGCATTTTTTACAGCAAGGGACCGCATAGATCTACATATCGTATGAGTTTCAAGTTGATACCTTCAGCCGTTGCTGAGTAAAAAAAGTTTGACAGACGGACAGACAGACACCGGAGTGATCCTATAAGGGTTTGTACGAAACCCTAAAAGGTAAAAAGATCTGATAAAAGCTACTAAAACTTGGTCATACAGAACTTTGATTTGTAACAAATTCACCAATTACATTTTCAATATTTTGCTACAGCAAAGTACAAAATCGATCATGTACACTTTATTGTATTTACGAAAATATGAAATTATTTCTGAGTAATAATATGAGCTAATAGAATCTAATATTAAATTATATTTTCACCACAATAAAAGAAAATGTCCTTAACTTCTTAAGTAGTTAAAGTAATAAATGTTCTTCGGGTTATGAAATATCTAGTATAGCTGTAGTTTGCGACTTCATACGCGTAGGATTTAGAAAAAAATCTCAGTTTTTGCAAAATTTTTGACTGATGCTTTGCTTCTATTAGCCGCAGCGTGTTATATTATACTGCCTATAGCCTTCCTCGGTAAATATATTATTATCTAACACAGAAAGAATTTTTCAATTCTGGTCTGTGGTTCTTGAGATTAACGCGTTAAACAAATAAACAAACTCTTTAGATTTATAATATAGGTATAGATTTTTAAAGTAAGTACTGTAAATTAGGTATATTTAAAAAAAAAAACAACACCAAAATAATGTTTCAAATTGTTTATAAGTAGATCTTTACTCAACGCGTAAATAAATAAATAAATATTCACGGACATTTCACACAACGTCCTCTAGTCCCAAGCTAAGCTTATTATGCTTGTGTACTCACATTACCAGATCAATAATACTAACAGCCGTTTTCAATATTTTGTTTATCTTCCTTTTTATTAAAATCAGAATCTTGTTACCAAAATCTTTTTTAATAAAAGGGAATCTTACGTATCTTACCACTAACTTGTTACAGCGGTCATGTAGCTAGAAAAGTCTACAAAACGTCGTATGATACACACAAAAATAACAAAGACAAAATCTGTTATATTAAGTTTATCACTTTGTTTGACCTTTGAGACAATAAAAATGATGTTTTCATTCAATCTACAGAACTTAAGAATTTCGAATAATAACAATTTTCAATTGAACTCAACACTTTTAATTGATTTTCTTTATGTTTGTTTTCATTGAAAATTACTTTAGAAAATAGCTTTATTTTGGTAAATAAGTGTATGGTTGTCCACAAAGATAAGTTCACCCAAAGTGGAGGAGGCCGGTGCTCAATAGCGGAACGTTAATTAGCTGGAGAGAGAGAGAGAGAGAGAACGAGACAATACGTTGTCCTGTCCGCAAATCCTGAGCCGTTTATCAGAACGCAGGTGCGAGTGGTTAGCTGGCTTACATAAGATTATATTGGTATTCTGTGTTGCGAGAGGGTCTTAACAAACATTCAATCAACGGATACAAAGCGTGGACGTAAACTAACTTGTCTCAGGACAATTGTTTTAGATTTGGTTTAAAATATAAATTAGTCACAGTTGAATTGGAACCCCACCGTAGTTGCTATATATGCTGAAAAATAAATAGTACAAAATTTTATAAATTTTTGTTGTTATGAAAGGTCCTAGTTATTCTTTACAATAAGCTTAGAACGTACAATGCTCATGCTGGGCAACAAAAGCGATGGATGAAAGACGAATGCACGTTGCAGAGATGCTAATGTTGAGATGGATGTGTGGCGTCACGCGAATGGATAAAATAAGGAATGAATATATTAGAGGAAGTCTGAAAGTGATGCCAGTGACTGGAAAATTGAAGAATGAGCGGATGTCCTGGTATGGGCTTGTTATGAGACGAGAGGAAAGTAATGTCGTTAGGAGCGTTCTGAGTATAAATGTGAAAGGAAAAAAGTCTAGAGGAAGACCTAAGAAAAGAAGGATGGACTGTGTGAAAGAGGACATGAAAGAAAGAGGAGTTGACACAGACATGACGGCTAATAGAAGTCTATAGAAGAAAAAGACATGTTGCGCCGACATAAAATATTGGGATAAGGTCAGGAGGATGATGATGAAGTTTAGAACATACAATCCGCTGAGTAGAACTAGTGAAATATTGATTACTTAACTTAGACTCTGTTTATTTTTAATAATCTAGCAATGCAACTACACGCCAGGATATTTATAAAATAGGGACAGTTCTAATTACGCAGTTTCAACAGCTTATTTTCTAACAAGTGTAATCTTTTTAGTTTTTCTAAAAGTAAAGTTTTATATTCTCTTTATTTTTCGTATTCAGTCCTGGATGACATAATTACATTTTTATTAAGTCAGTTTTGTAAATATTTACAAAATAATTTTAACATTTATCAACACATAAAGTAAATAGTAGGTACGTCTCTCTAATAAACATCCATTACTTTTAACTACAATATTGTAGATGTCACAGTAAATGAATCCCTCCATAACTTAACATAAAGAATATAGAAGGAGATAAGGTTGTTTATATAACAAAAGCCATTTCACATAGAGATTGTGCTCGCTTTGTAAGGACAACGGAACGTGACCCCGACATTTTCTAACACAGCTTTAGTTTTTGCTTAATTTTCAGATTTATAAGACATTCAATTACATTAATTAAGAAGCAAGTTTATTAGTATTTTGACTTAGCTTTTAGGCGTGCCACTTTATCATAGTATTAAATTATGTAAGCGTAACGTAAGATAACCAATTAGTTGAGTTCTCTAGAGCAATGAGCACTTAGGTTAGTTGGTAATGGGTCTAAGCGTATGATTTTGATAATATAGATAGATAGATAGATAGATAACTCTTTATTTGTACACCTTTTACATAATCAATACATTAGGATTAAGTCATTACGTACTAGTACAAAATGGCGGCCTTATCGCTTGTATACTTAATATACATACTTATTAAACCAGTATTGTCCAATAGCGACTAAAATGTTGGTACATACGTATCTATTAAGCTAGTACTCGTATTATTATAGACACGAAAAGTTTTCAAAGACAACAACAAAAACAAAAAATAAAAGTGTTTTTTTACAATAGGTTTACAGTCTCGTTTATAAATCTGCAAATAAGTGTTTTGGTTTTCAATACGTATTGAGAACATAATATTTATGTTTGCAAACAGTTTTTCTAAATATAAGGAATCACTACAAATTGTAGAGCATAACTTTATATAGGAAATTTAAAAATATTTTCGCATACTCTTATATTGGTATGATCTTCGTATCAAATCAATCTAAGACGATACTTGTAAAAAGGATTTCTTAAGAGTTATTTTTAGAAAAATATAAAATTTTAATGCTATATTTTTTCAAATTTATCCATTAAATTTTTAGAAAACATTAATTTGTAATGTTTCCGCAAGATTTTAGACGATAAATTGAGTGAGTTCGATCAACCATGTTATATTGCGAATGGAAGTGTAATTCATTTTCTGTCCCACAGGGAAATGAAATCATTCCTTTTCCATAGACCCTGCTTCAAATTAATTCACATTATTTGTTATAAATATACCTAATTAAGTCCAAATAATTATAATATATTACATTACATGTTATTTCTTGTGTACATATAGAAAAGTCCCTAGAAATAATTATTTTAAACTCGCTTACATAAAATATTAAAGGTTTTGTTTCACTTTTCCTTTTTAAGATTCAACTTATCTTTTTACTGCTAATTAATACGCAGTTTAATTAACATTTAATATGTAAGCTGTAGTCTTTTATTTAACACTAGCTGATGCCCGCTAGTTCATACGCGTGGAATTTTAGGAACCGTTTAAACCATCCCTGGACTTTGACGAACAGTTCAAGACAAAAATCACTAAAATCGGCCCAGTCTTTCTCGAGTTTTAGCGAGACTAAGGAACAGCAATAGATTTTTATATATGGGATTATGGTGAATCCTTCAACGTAATATTTTTGGTTAAAAAAAATTCTGAGGCTATTTGGAATAAAAATCAATGGAAGATAGTGGCAATTACGATTTCATAATTGCACTGCTGTTTTCTGTGTTATAAAAATACTTAGGTATTTATTCTTAAGGTAACGTGTAGAAAAATTAGACGCAATAAAAAAATCTGTGTATGTCTTTCTTTACTTAACTTATTTCGGTACCAATCCACGACCAGGGTGCTCATCGCAGGGTTACATATACAGCACACAGAGAAAAAAAATAGGCTAATGACTTATATTTTTAGTCCTTAATAAAGTACCTCTACTTATTTCTACCATTTCTCACGCCACAGGAAGAAAAAATACTCTGTTATTATTAAGTTTTGTATAATATGACTATATTTCGTACGTAAAAGTCGCAATATTGTGTAGGTACATACTTACATCATAATATAGTGAAATGAGTGTTTTCTTACATTAAATGTGTATATTTTCGTAAACATTTTTAGAAGCTTTTATTTGGGACCGCGGGCGAGATGAATATTTTTTTTTAATATTTTGGTGTCAATATTTACGTTGATGTAGCTATTTTGTTGACATGAAATGGAGAGAATATTATGTTGAAAAGTGAAAATGATATTTCAATTTTCAGTTGAATTAAAATGCATTTTATTGGCTGTAGATTCTTTGTAAGTTATACCTACTACCTTTAGATCGTTGTCATGGTATGGAGTTCTTACTAACGAAATCCATTGAGTAGTTTTTGGGCGAAAGGGTTTTACATTCTCATTTACTAGTAAAATAAAAGTAGTACGGATTGGATTCACTTACTTTAATGTGCTTCAATTAAAAATACTATTATTTTTTTGTAAATGATAGGAAGGCCATGTCTATTAACACACTCTTAACCACACATGTACAAAATTTCATGACAATAAGATGAACTTTTTACTCGCGAAAGCGTCACAAAGTCATAATCAAATTGATTTACGATAAAACACCATTTCCCATACATGAATTAAATCAACTATATTATGTCAACGTTGATCATACTATCAATATTTAATTTGTAGAACATCAAACTTTCAGTCTTAACGTGTATATTTTACAATGATAGACATACCAGTCTCAATTTTGCTTGCACAACTAAACTGAACTAAACTTCGATGGGTTTAGTGTTTCGTGTCAGAGAATGCCATAAGAGGTAGCGACTTCGATTCCAGACTCCAGACAGGACAGTCTTTTGTGTGATATATAAATTTGTCATACAAAAATGTATAAAAAAATGGAACCTATCTGTGACATAACTAAAACATATATATTGATAATACAATTGCGTAAAATTAAAGCAAATTTTTAATACAAAACAATGTAATACAGAATCAATAGTAATTAATTAAAATCATGATTAAAATTACGTAATGAAAATGAAACCAAAATACATAGTTTGGTTTCATATTAGTTAGTTTAGTTCTTAATGCAACAAAGTTTGTGCCATTGATAGATATGATTTCTCGGTGATAATTTGGGACTACATATTTACATTCTAATGTTTATCCATGTGTCGTGTGATCATCGAAAATGCATGTTATATAATCTCCTAACTAAATAATATTTGTATGACATGTATGATATAACTATATTTGATACGATAAGTGCATTTGTAGTTCTTGATAAGGAATTATATTCCTTAACATTTACTGGGAATTATGCAATTCACAGGACTTTTAGTTACTTTACGATAAAATGCAGTTGTGTTGAAAGTTTTTGAATATATCTGTAAGCTTAAATGAAAGTTTAAATGTCCTAATGTAATTATTTATTAGACTAAAATACAATTTATTTTACTTCATAATATTCATAATAGATTACATGTCACTTAAATAACGAAGATATAAGAGTAAAACTGGCGGTCTTAGAATTGTATATATAAGACTTTTTAGGGGTTCCATACAAAAAGGTAAAACGGAACCCTATTATTAAGACTACGCTTCGCCTATCCATCCACCAGTCAGTAGGCTGTATCATAACAACGGTCATAGCTAAAGAAATTTTGTTATGAACTAAGTACCTATTTAGTAATTTAAGTTAGATTAAAATTACCTATTAGCCTTATTAGCTAGATTGTAATATTTTGATGAATGTGGTCTCCAAAGACCGGAGTCATCAAAAAGAAAAAAAAATGCTCTAAGTACAAAATTCTCACATTATAAATGATATCATTCTCAGTAAAGTAACGTAAAGGTAGTTTCTGTGAAATGACTATCTATCTATAACAATACCATGTTTTTCGTGGTCAAGAGAACGTGTGTCAATAAAAGTGTATTGTGTAACATCAATACTGTTTCTTATTTATTTATAGGTATATGTGACGATGTATTACAAAGGAGTTTTTATATAGTTTGTTTAAAAAGAAAGAATTCCATAGAATTACGATGCAACAGGCGTCTACCTGAACCCAATTTGCGCGCTTCAGTAATTTTGTATTGTCGAAAAATATGCAGGTCGTTTTTACCTGAATATCAAAGAAAGGTGGTTGGTACATACGTGGCTGTTCCCTTAAACTATTTTTTTTTGTGGGAGTGATTATTGGACAACGAATTGAATTCACATATACCTTTCGTTTTAATATTTAATAGTTCATACAGCGAATTTTGTTCTGCCAAATTCTAGAAACTTCACAATTAACAATCAAATTTTTTTGAGTTTTATACGTGTAGTTCTGGAGAAACTTATTCCTATGCCATACTGTGTTAGAAATAGTTTAAATCATGTTCCCAGACCTTTTGCTTTTCTACACAAAACTTAACTTACTTAAGCCGTTTCGTAGGAGAACTGCAACCAACACTGAAACATATGAACTTAATCATCATCATCATAACATCACGCCTTTTACCCATCGGGGTAGGCAGAGACTATAGAGCGCCATCTGCTACGATCCAAACATACTTCCTTGGCTTCATTCACACTCATACATCTGGTCATACATGCCCGACGGTTGTAAGTGCTACGCACTTGCCCTCTTTTGGAGTATGCCGGCGATGACATCGGAGTATATTTTTCTCGGGCATCCTCTCCCAGCATTTCCACTTACCTCCACCGTGTATATGCCTTTCGTTAATCGTCTCTCATCCAACCTCTCCACATGACCAAACCACCTAAGCATACTTTTCTCCACCTTAGTTACCTACTACATGAACTTAATATTATTTGATAAACATAATAATTATTATTATTATGTCTTTAATTTATCTTAATACCAATAATCTTCTATTAAAATATAATTACTGAACTCCGAATAAAGCATATCTAATTACTTGAAAAGTTATATTAATAAAAAGCCAAAGATATAAAAAAAAAAATTTTTCTATTTCATAATAGATTCTCTTTGATATTAAAGCCAGCGTGCCTATTGTTTTCAGAGCGTATGGCAATACCATTAACTGCTAAATTATACGCTAAATTCAACTGCCTAATCTTCTGACTTAATTTCAACAAGAATTTTTTCCTTTATTGTTTCTTTAACGTTCAACCATTTATATCGCCATCTTGATTATACAATCTTACTAATTCAATGTCGCCAGCAGCCGGCGAATGAAATACTATGAAAGTTTGTCAAAGACACTAATCATTTTCAAGATCAAAATTGTTGAATTGCTTTAGCTCAAAGCTATTTTGTGGCTATTGAGCTCATTTCAGTTCTAGTTAGCGATATCTATACTGATATTATAAAGCTGAAGAATTTGATTGTTTGTTTAAACGTGCTAATCTCAGGAACTTCTGGTCCGATTTGAAAAAATCTTTCAGTGTTAGATAGTCCATTTAGCAAGGATAGGTTATATAACATCTACCTGCGACTAATAGGAGAGAAGCAGTAGTGAAAAATGTGACAAAAACGCGGAACATTTTCTAAATTCTACGCGTACGAAATCGCGGGCAACAGCTAGTATTTCATAATTAGCTTCAATTTTAACCATGTGTGTAATTCTTTTAAAAACACAGCGCCATAGTAAACTAAAATTCCTTAATATTCTTTCTAAATAAACTAAATTATAGAAAAAATTATAACCATGAGCGGGACACCCGTTATCATTTTTTTCCACTTTAATTTAGTTTATTTAGTAAAAGTATAATAGCAAGTTAATTGCAAAAATTAATAAATTAATGTAAATATTATTTCCTTAGAATAATAATAACTAAACTATATTTATTAAATTAGTCTTAGGTCAACAAATAAGCCGTGCTTTAGGTTACAAACGTGAAGTAACAAATGGTTACGAAATTAGTGGTTTAGATTTCTAATAATGAGTAGGTACTACCTCTAGAGTTTGTATCTCTGTACCTCTGTAGTTAGTTCAAAACTATTATCCCAATGTGTAATTGTATGTACATAATTCTATTCGATTCAAAATGTTATGCATTCTCATAATACAGAATTCTAGAATTCTATTCGATACTACATTATTTACTCTGTATTATGCGAGATTGAGACTGCATATTGTTCTAAAACCAAGAAATAACTATGTAACAAGTGTTTTGTTTATACATATTACGACATTGCGACATCAAAGAGTCACGAATCCGTGGGAAATAAACCTGTACCAGGTGGTCAAAAGCTTGTTTAAATTATTTTGAAAAATAAAACAACTTGTTACAAATAGTTTTAAGACAGTTCGGCGGGAACGTTCACAATTATCGATTCTTATATCATACGTTATTGATTTTTATTATATTAGGCTTATTTATAAAGGGCTACAATGGTACCGATTCTACGTGCACAATTAAACTTAACTAAAACATGAAATTTCTGTCAATAACACAATTCGGCAATGTCAACAGAACTTTTTTATTTGAAAATTTGTATATTATAGACTAACGATTTTAATTAATAAAAATGTGCACAACGAAATAGCGAATTAATCATAATAGATATTTTTGCATATATAGTATATCTTTGTGATGAAAATATGAAGTAAATAAAACTACCTTTTTAGGGATTTAGACGCACGTTTTTGATTTAAATTAAAAAAAAAAAAATTGTGGTTTTACTTAAACAAATGAGTCACGCAAGTGTTATAGAATATTAGGAAGTAACTTCCTACTATACAATACAAACCTATCACCAATACCAATTATTGTTAAAGTGGTTAGTAGCATCGTTCTTAAAACAAACATAATTTTGTGGTGACTGTTTGACTACAAGAATTTATAAAAATCTAAACTTAATTCAACCAATTTTATATGTATATGGTAGTAAAATATAATTAAGTGTACAATGTAAACGTAATTATTATACCTACTCTCAAATACATTATAGCATTATTTATAAAGTAGGAAGCTTTTATAATGGTTAATTACGTATACAATAAATATGGAAATTTTATTGTTAAAACAAATTAAGTACAAGAAATATTAGGTACATAATTATAATACACTCATAAACACATTTTGTTAGGGTAATGCCTTAGCCTAAAACGATAACAACCATGCATCACATGCAATGGATTCCACACGTAATGCTATCAACGCACACCAAACATAATAATATGCGGTAACGAGCATAAGTAAAACTATGGAAATTGAATGTATGAGAAATAGTCGTGTGATTACGCGACTTCTACCAACGTTGATGCATTTAGAAGTTAACAAAAATCTCGTAAAAAAAGGAATATGCTCAAAACAAAAAGAGCCCTACTGAGTTTCTTACGCCGGTTCTTCTCAGCAGACTGAAAAAAAATTACATATAAGGGTTTCTTTTGTGTTTAACCGACTAAAAAAAGGAGGTTCTCAATTGGTCTCCATGTTTTTTTTACGTTTGTTACCTCATAGCTTTTAACTGGGAACAGCGATTTTAATGATTCTTTTTTTATTTGAAAGCTGATGGTTACCGTTTGGTCCCATTGGCACCAGGTCAGGATCTGATAGTTACCTCCTGAGAAAAACGATGAAAAACCTCAAATTACAAAGGCACATCAAGTCGATCGAGTTTTTTTTTTAAATACTCTATTATTTCTACATTAATTTATAAATTTTTACAAACTGACTTGCTATGCTTTTTTAAATTTAGTTTACTCTGTTATTGTTAAAAAATTGAGCTTACACGATTAATGATTTTTAGGTATACCATTTCAATGCAATTTATATATCTAACTAGCTGACCCGGCAAACGTTGTTTTGCCACACTAAAAAAAGGTTTGAAAAATAGATGTTGTATAGCGGGTTCTTCTTGGGGCCGATGAATTAAAAAATATTTGCTCGTGAAATGAAATTTATTGTAGCGCCATTAATACAATTGAGAATAATCTTAATACGTTCAGTGCGGCTAACGCTTATGCGCGTTTTTCTGATCTTCACCAAGTGCGGGCCGACGCGTATACGCGTCCATACAAAAAAAAAATCTGTAGGCAAGCGGGGTGCGCTGCACCTGTGCGTTTATAGCGTGTATTCTGGGTGTCTATTGTTTCGAAGCGGTCGTAAAATGTGGAATTGTAAAGGAGACTACACACTAGTCAGGTTTCTGCTACGAATCTTGCAGGGGGGGGGGGGCGGCGGCGACGACAACAATAACCTAATTTAGTACAATAGATTATTGAAATAATTTTATTATGACTCGCTCTTTTAACTAATTAATTTTAATTAAAAATAAAAAAGAAATAAAACAAATTGAATTCTTAATACTATTAATAATTTAAAATGAATAAGGTAGTTTTAGTCTATTTATAAATGGTGTCGATTACGAGGCGGGCGAAAAGTCGTAAATTAAAAAAAATTAAGAATAAAAGGGCTTTCGGGAGAATGTACCTTTACTATTACTGTTTTATTAAGGTATAACTTACTATTTTAACAAAACCGAACGAAGATATATTATGGCGTAAACATCACAAAATCGCTTACAAATAAACACTAGTGTGGAAGCACCTTTATCCATCCAACACCTTTATATGACCCGTAATTGTTATATGACAGTCATAAAACTCGAAAGTTACCGAACGCACATAAGCGTCGGCCGCACTGCTGGAAGGTAAAAGACAACGCGCTATAGCGCCCAGCCGCACTACGCGAGTTTTCTTTGAACGCATATAAGCGTTCTTAGCACTACGCGAAAAATTTTTTGAACGCACATACGCGTTTTCAGCACTGGGCGAATGACTCTTTTTTTAGCATTGGCTATAAATTCGCAAATTATTCAGCATTGAACGCGTTAAACATATTACACACAGAAAATCAACGGTAACGTGCCGGCGGACGGATCGTACGCTTCCCGGGCGCGCGTGGGCTTGCCAGCTTAAACAGCGCTGGTTTACGTTCCGCTATAGTTTGTTGCGATTCTCAGACCTACTGAATATGCGTGTAAAATTTCATAAAAATCGGTCAAGACGTTTCGGAGGAGTACGGTAACTAACATTGTGACATGGAAATTTTATATAAGTATTAGAAGAAGACTAGCTGACCCGGCAAACGTTGTTTTGCCATACTAAAAAAAAAAAGTTTTAAAAATAGATGTTGGCCGATTCTCAGACCTACTGAATACGCATGTAAAATTTCATAAAAATCGGTCATGCCCTTTCGGAGGAGTACGGTAACTAACACTGTGACACGTGAATTGTATATATTAGAAGACTAGCTAACCCGGCAAACGTAGTTTTGCAAAAAAAAAATAGATGTTGTCCGATTCTCAGACCTACTGAACATGCTAGATAAGATGAAGGTAATCTGTGGTTATAAACAGTCAACGAATAATACAACATTCCACGAACATAAGGTACCCAAATAATATTTTCACTTCATACAAAATTTCTCCATAAGTTATGTAAGTTTTATGAATGAGATTCCTGCAAGATTTCCTCCCCCAATCTCCCTGCAATGCTATTGTCATATAAGTTGTTCGCGTTTATTGCGTACCTACTCTATGTAGTGCTTATTACATTATGCTAAAAATTGCATTAAATGCTTACTTAGTACCTCAGTTTAGTGTTATATCTTTACTTATTATAAAACAAAGTCGTTATTTTTGTATGTATGTCCCTATGTGAGCTTATATCTTTAAAACTACGCAACAGATGTTGATGCTGTTTATTTCAATTGATAGAGTGGTTCAAGAGGATGGGTTTTTTAATACAATTAGTCAAGGTTTCGTTTTTAAAATTTTACGCGTACCAAGTTGCGGGCAACAGCTAGTATCTTTATAAGACGAAATTAGAATTAACGCTAATTGCGTGAGTGCCGTTAAGTTTTTTGGAACTAGTTGTTACGCACTAGTTTAAAATGTTATATTGCAGAAAAAGAAAAAGGAAAGAAAAAAAAACCAGCAACAGTAGTATTTTGAATTTTAGAGTAGGCAGTATTTAACCGTGTTATGACGGATTAAGAATACAAGTGTCACTATCCCATCTATTCGCCGTGGTGCTGTAAATGCTGATATTATAGTTAGATAACATCGTCAGTGAGAGACGGAAAACTCTAGAAAAAAAATCCTATGCCAACATGCCTGATCAGCACGGCACTGTAGACCATAATGCTCTGTCCTATAATCCCTTCTGTGGTGGAGGAGACCCGTGCCCATTGCCCAACAGTGGGATTTTGATGAGCTAGAGAGAGGGAGAGGGAGAGAGAGAGAGAGAAAGAAAGAGTATTAAAATGGAGTTATTTTATTTTTTATTTAAATGGCTTGGTAGTTTTGCGACTATATCGCCCTAAATAAATAAATGGAGATAGCGTAAGTGTAATAAGCACTTAGATGACAGTTTCATATTTTGTTACATTGTTATTTTTGTTTTGAAATTGATCAAAACAATTCTGGAAACCGGTATCGGTATTCTAGTTTAGAGAACTAAAACTTGTACACTAACTACACCAAGAAGTTGCATAATTCTGTATATAAGTTCTACACTTATGACAATTTATTGCTTGGGAACTATGAGTTCGGGAAATATTAAGATAAAAGTTCATATACACCTCTCAGCGATAACTATTAAACATTTAATTTAAATTAATAATGATGTAACAAATGCAGTTCTTGATCATAATGGGCCTGGTTTTATTTCCAGTTATTATTTCTTAATTTTTCTTTTGTATATTAATTTACTTAATACAAATGTATTTGTCTATCTCAATTAAGTGAAATGGAGAATGATGCTTTTAAACAAATAAATAATAGCCATGGATCTTCATTGCATTGACGCCATCTGCTGGAAAATCGCAGGAAAGAAAAATAGCCAGTAGAATAGCCCGAGTTAGGGTGATACCATATTTTTGTATGAGTTCGTATATCTGTATCTAATGTTTGTACTGCGTCTGGGTGTTTCTATGTATTATAAGTATGTATTTACAAAAGAAAAGTAGTATATTATGTATTCTACCCGTATTCGGGTACCCATAACACAAGCATATAAGCTTAGCTTGGGACCGGAGGACGTTGTGTGAAATATACGTAAAAATAAATTATAGGTTAAGATAATCATTCTACTTAATACAAAATTTACAATAACACCTTTTTTCTGAGATTATGACCTCAAAATTACAAATGCAAATACATAATGTAAAAATGATTTAGTAAACAGGTGTATACTAAAGGCCCCTTAAAATCTAAATCTATATTTAACACGCACCCGGCAGATATGACACATTAAAATAATAATTATAACTTCCTTCAAAGTGTTTCTACAGACCTCAAATGAGTTGAGAAGCCTTTAGGGCGAGGTGCAGTGAACTTTGGACGACAGATGCGCGAGCGCATCGTACACGTGCATAAGAGTGACGTCACACCACGTGCACCTCATTGATACATACCATAGTACTTTATAACCATTAGTATAAGGATTATTTTCAAAACGCTATTCTTTTTTTAAAATATATAATGTGTTCCCCATAAGCTTTATGTCTATTGGCTTATGGAGTAAAATCAATTAAATTGATTGCGAGTCTGACTTTGATTTTAAGATGTTCTTTATTTAAAGAAGATTTTAAAACGGTGTTGTCAGATATCGGTATTGATATATTGTATAGATGGCTAATAAAAAAAAAACGATTCTGGCGAATATTTAATATTTATCATTTATTTACCACGAATGCCTTAGGGTCAGTGAAAGTCGTTTTAATTGGTGCTTGTACGTTAACCTAAGGAACACTAGGACGACTCCCGTCATCGAATCCTGATGTATTTATACGTTCTTTATTAAGACTACAATATGTATTTCTTAGATTTTGGCTGAATAACTTTCTAAACTAGATGCTACAGCATTAGAAAAAAAAACAAAATATTGAATTGACCCGAGCCGAGAGGCGAAAATTAACAAATTTTAGTTTAGTTTTTTAGTTTAATTTTAATTAGAGGCGAAAACAATTCCCTAAAAAGTAATTAATTATTATAATTTTGATATACATACATAACTTAAAATATATTCTAACTTTTCTTACAAGTAACAGAAGCTTTTTAAATAATAATAATAAATTAATATTTAGGACATTTCACACAACGTACTCTGGTCCCAAAGTAAGCTATATTTCTATGCTTATATTATGTATAAATACATACTTATAATACATAGTAAACACCCAGACGCAGTACAAACATTTGTATGTCATTTATGGATATCACACAAATGATTGTCCCAAGCGGGAATCTAATCCGCGACCTCGTGATCGGCAGTCCATTACATAAAACACTCCACCACGAAGCAATAATATTTTTTTTATTCAGAGCTTGTAAAGAAATCATACAAAATTGATTACATAAGAAAAGCGTATGCGTATGCTTCAATATTCCATATTTGAAAGTGTGTAATATATTGTGATAGATAATGGATGTGTGTACTCGATACATCTTATGTGATCGCTGTTACCTTGTATTCTCATCATATTTTAGGATTCCACAGCCTAAGAATAATAAATAAATAAATAAATAAATTATAATTAATTAAAATTTAATTAAATTAATTATATAAAAAATAAAAATAATAAATTGGTTACTAAATCTATACCAATCCATTAAATAGTAGGCTGTCTTTCATACATAATCAGTAGCTAAATAGTCCACGAAGTCCAGTCCAGTCCAGTAAGAATATTCCTATTAATGCGGGCTCCGAAGATAAATAAAAAAAATCTGCGTTTCCTATTATGCAGTTTAAATAAAGACAGTAAATATAAAACTAATTTTATCACTCATTTTGATGTCAATTTTCGGTGATGTGACAATGGTACCTATTCTACGTGCACAACTAAACTTACCAAAAAAATGAAAACAATTTTGATTAATTGTCTATCGTTATCGTTAGTCTATAATATACAGATTTTCTAATAAAAAATTAAGCTTACATTGACAAATTGTGTTAGTGACACTCAATTTTCATTTTTTAGTTTTTAATTGTGAACCTGTAATCGATAGCATTGTTTTCATTCATGGAACAGACATCTAGGTTTTGATATTTAAAAAAAGTTAATCAGACATAACATCTTACATAGACATCTTCTTAAAATAAAAATAATAAAATTGACTAAAAAATTATTAAAACCTAAAATTTTCCTTGAACTTAATATGTAGAGAACCCCTAACATGCCAATGTTTTCGGACTTGCTCTACCTTTTTATGGATTATCCACCTCCCCTTGTATTATCTTGATTCTTTGTTGAAATGAGATTTCTGAACAAACGATACAATAATGTTTGGATTCTTTTAAAAGATGAATGAATTCAAAACGCATTGTATCTATTATATTCACGACCGTTTTCTTTAAAAGAGTTGGTAGAGTTTTATCAGTGTTAATTTATGTTGTTTTTCAGTGCTTTGGTGTGAAAGTTACATACAAATAGAGTTATTTTCAAATCTATACTTATAACACAGATAATATAATAAAGAAGCTCAGAAAAAGTTTATAAAAAGCTTAAAATAATATTTTCTAACACTTGCGCGACTCATTTGTCTAAATAAAACTACTTTTTACGGATTTAGATGCGTATATTTGTTTTCAATTTTGGCCCGACGTTTCGGAGACTTTGCAGTCACCATGGTGACTTTTTGCTAGCCATACGAAGTGAGGACGTGTAAGTAGTGTTACATAATTTTCAACAAAGAGAGGTTACGTTTTAAATGAAATAAAAGTTTGGTGTTCTAGTGCTCCCCAGAGTAAGTGTTACGACAACTTTATTTAATTTCTTATTTCTCTTGGGTAAGAACTTTTAGAGGTTTCATTGTATTTATTTACTATGAAATAACATTAAAGCAAGATCTCGACAGAATATTTATACGTTTATAAAAAATATCTAGAATTATTATGGCAGTTTTATATCTCTTTATCACTCTGTTTGTTCCTGTTGCAATGTAGTTTTTTATTTTTCTGTTTTACAATAAAATGCCTTCTAAAGCTATTTTTTAAACTATATATTTACAACAAAAAAATCCCGTATACGTGGCAGTGTTCATGTCCGTGACATAGCGGACAAACTGCAGAAAAGTCGCCTATATTGGTTTGGTCACGTTTTGCGACGACCGGCAAATTACGTGGGTAACAAGTAGGCCTAAGAAGTGCTGGATTGAGGTCGCCAAAGATGATATGTGTGCTAATGGTCTCACAGTCAGAGATGCTGAAGACCGAGCAAAGTGGAGCAGAAGAAGCAGGAAAGCGGACCCCAGGCTCCAAAGTGACAGCTAAGGATGCGACCGAGAGAACGCTCAGTTGATGATGATGATGATGAATAAAATATATGTGACAAAACCAAATTGGCCAACTCAACAGCCCGGGAAAATATCTGTATCTACTTATTTCCCTTTGAAATCTTTGTTACCCTCAATGGGTCTCGTATTGATTACATTGGCTAACTTACCAAAAATAATACAAATTCTTGTTATAAATATATTTTCCTATTACCTAACACACTTTTGTTTATTTGTTATAATTCCCAAGATACTTTGAGTTAACTTGTAATTAACTGGGACATTCGGGCTCGATTGGATTGAGGTAGATCAAAAGTAATGGTAAAAGTATGACTAAAAACACAACTTTAAAAATAAAACACCCATCAAATTTATTTACGAACAAAGTTTTAATGGCGTCTATTAAATAAATGTTCAGTACGATTTACTTACTTCTTTTTCTCTAGTTCTATAATTTTGATATTTACTTTGTCATGTGAAAATTATTGATACATGCACAAAGCTTAGCAGCTAATCTGTATTACTAACATGTAGGTTGAATTTAGAAACTATGCAAAAAATCTAGTAAAATATATTCTACATCTCAGCTCTCTAATGTCCCACTGTGGGGCACGGGCCTCCTCTAGTTCGAGAAGGTTTTTGTTATAATCTATGCCACGCTGACCAGGCGTGTTATCATAATGATGGATTAATTTAGAGGATTTCGTCTCTCGCTGATGATTTTTTCTGCAAATATATGCATATACATTCTTTAGTTGGCTTTTATAGCTCTCTGGGGAGCAGACGGAGTGATAACAGTAGTAAGTTCTCTTAATCCGTCACCACGCGGGCAAAAAATATTACAGTTCAAAAAATTTCATTTACGGATTTAACGATTGAAAATATACCATAATTTCTTACTAAATATTGCGTTAAATAGTCTAAATGTATGTTTTAATGCTCCTAGAAATCTAGATGCGTAGCTCGTAGCTTATTTGATTTGTAGTCCTAGCGTAGTACAGCTGTGACGTCACGTTCCAAAACCCAATAGAAACTCAATTGTAGAACACAGTGTAAATACTACGGCGCGGCAGTTAGTCAATCGAAAGTTTTGGTTTCATCTAAATCGAACTAATGCAAGAAACTTTGAATATACGCATCGAGAATTCCTTTGGTTATTTTAGAATGGAATATCCAAAGCATTAGAACAAAATCTGCCATTCACCTAAGTATGTTAAATTACACTGCCTATTTCATTAATGAAAATAAATTGTTTAATGCAAAAAATATTTTTCACATTTTGGGAAATCAATTGAATTCCTCCTCCTTTTTTGTAATTCAATGAATAGCTTTATTTGAATAAATGACGCACACAAGTATTTGTAAACAGTAATATATAAATATGTCTCAATATTGTGTTACACTATGGTTTGTACAACAGTTGAGTTGAGCGTAGTCCAAACGTGTACACAACAGCACACAGTCCGTAGACAGAGTACTACATTGTTTACGTGTCCATGTTACAGCATGTTAACGTGTCATTATTTGGTATTACATGAACTAGTCGTACACTTCTTCCTTACCTTTTCCTATTATTTGGTGTCAGCCTTCTATAATTTTGGCGCCAAACATTGCGGTTCAAATTTCAAATTCTTTTTCTTTTTAATTTTTACATGTCTTTACTATTCCGGTGTTTCAAATGCAATTTTTGGATATAAACATAATTATGTACTTAGATTTAATTAAGCATCTTATTGCTATATAAGATTTTTGTTGATTTAAGTTGCATGTCATCTAGAGATCACATTATTCACAAATTTGATTCTCTGTATAGTCTAGCTAGCGGAATGTACTTAGTAAAAAAATACCTTATGAAAACATTCTATTTAGTGTTGTAGTTATTTCTTGAAAGTGCATTTAAAATGTTTATTTTATACTCGACGCTATTTAGGTCGCGAAGAATGACATTTCGGAATAGTCTTTAGGTAGTAATGAGTTGCCGTATTTTTATTAGTATAGTAAAATATGTACAATGCAAGCAGATAGTGCATGCGATGAAAGCTAGAGTCACAGATGTCAAAATACAGGAAAGGTGTACTAAACATATTTATCTTCTTTACTTTTATAAAACAAAGTCGTAATTTTTGTATGTATGTCGCTATGTGAGCTTATATCTTCAAAAATACGCAACGGATTTTGATGCGGTTTTTTTAAATATATAGAATGGTTCAAGAGAATGGCTTTTTTCGTATAATTTATTGCGGTTTGCTTTATATTGGATGAGATATGATTAAATTTGCCGAGAAATTCGGACTCGCGCGAGCTATAAATGAAAACGCTGCCTTATCTATGTGAGGTACAACAAAATAATTTATGGAGGAATTGTTTGTTACCTATAGTTCTTCAAAAAAGTCCGCGAGGGCATATGTCTATCTTTTAAGGGAAACCCGCTGCACCAATAATAATGTCAAAAAGATATTAAATTTAATGGGGTGTTTTCAAAAGCTATTTATGTGTATATAGTAATATTTTTTACCAAATTAAAAAGCTTAGTTAGCTTATGCAATTATTAAAGATTATAACTGCTTTTTACAGCATGCAATTTAAATGAATTTCGAAATATGACGAAAAAAGAATTACGCGCGACAATATAAAATACTTAAACTGTTGGCTGAGCAACGCGAACGTTTCCTCGGTCTTCTATCCATACCTACTCTAATGTTTGGATATTTGGTTAATGTTGGATGTATGGATAGATTTTCATGAAACTTTCCTAAATTCCACGCGTATGGAGTCGCGGGCAACAGCTATATTTAATAAAACTTTGTCTCCACTCTTCACTACAATTACCAGTGACTTGCTTGCCTGTCGCCGTATACCTCGTTCATTGCGTCTCACATGAATCTAGTGTTGAAATTTCGTCATACCACAGATAATATGTCATACTAATGAAGCTATGTGTACTACTACTGTCACAAAAACAAGGGTTGAAGAAATAAAAAAAATATGTTGTATAGTGAATAGAAATATTTCTCTGGATGTTCTTGTATATGCTGCATGTACTAACCCATATTATTAGCAGCACGTAGCAGTTTAAGACCGAATAAGGTTTTATGAAGTTATTTAAAATAACTCACCTATTAAATAGAATCTAATCTTATATATAAAAATCAATTGCTGTTCGTTAGTCTCGCTAAAACTCGCGAACGGCTAGGCCGATTTTGGTGATTTTGGTCTTGAAATATTCGTGAAAGTCCAGGGAAGGTTTAAACGGCTCCTAAAATTCCACGCGTACGGAGTAGCGGGCATCAGCTAGTCTAATATATAAAATTCACGTGTCACAGTGTTAGTTACCGTACTCCTCCGAAACGGCTTGACCGATTTTTATGAAATTTTACATGCGTATTCAGTAGGTCTGAGAATCGGCCAACATCTATTTTTCAAACCTAATTTTTTTTTTTTAGTGTGGCAAAACAACGTTTGCCGGGACAGCTAGTAACTAAACTAACTTCATAAAACCTAATTTATTAAAGAAGAAATTTTCATAACAATCAAATGAAGCCATTATAACAAAGTAACTAATTATATTGATACTGTCAATGTTTTGTATTCGCGGTTGTACAAACTCTTATCGGCGACTCGAAGTTTCCATCTGAACAGTCGCTTTCAAATCAAATTCAATGAAAACAAAGCAATGTTACTAAAAGACATTTTGATGGCTCACATCAACGCTGATGGACTCGATATCATGATTTTGTCTCTATGATATGACATATATAATTATTATATACATAATTGTGTTTTGTTGATTTTTCTGCTCCTTTGCTTCATAAAGGTCACGGGTCTACCCTAACATAACCGTCCTCATGTCTGGATTACACTTTCGCTTAACATCAGGTGGAGTGTGGTCATTTGCCTACCCAAGCTATAAAAAAAAAAAAAAAAATTATAAGTGTTTCTGGTCAGATGTGTATTGCAGATTACTTAATTAGATTTTCCTTCATCCCCGGGCAAGGAGATAGGGTATTTGTGTTCTTAATTCATCCTCATGTGACATGAATGAAAACAAAATGCTTTTACAATTTGTTGTTGTTATTATTTTTAGTGGATTTTCAAGTTATATGCTTTTGCAAATATTAAATAATTCGCATTTAAATGCGAATTTTATCTTCAAAGCCAGTGTATGAAGACAGAAAATATGATTTAAATTTTGTTATTTACAAACAAAAATTGAAACATGGTTGAAAAAGCCAGATATATCTGCAACTGCTGCAACTAAATATCGTTGCAAGTGGGAGATCGGGTCGATCGATACCTCACACCCAGTTATGTTCAGCAATTGTTTGAATTTCACAATGCGTTCAATGAAACATTGTGAACCTGTGGAGCTGCGCAATCACTGATTTATTCATCACTCATATCTACAGTACTGTGTGCTGGATTTTTTCTATACACCTGTATTAAGAGTGGACTGTTTATTATTGGCCTTCATTACTATGTCTTGCTATTATTTTCCTTTTCCCGCAAATTAATGAGCTATATTCAAGTTTAATTGCTGCCAAATATAGTTTCATTAGCTAAACCTTATTTGATTTAGATCCTTATGCGCAATTCATTTGAGATACATATTTTTTGTCTTCCAGAGATAGAGGCATTTGACTACTCAAAAGGACTATTTCTGATTGGTACCAAAAAGCTCAGGGCCGAGTTTTTCCTCTTACATGCCCAGAGCACTTTAGAATAGTATCCCCGGAGTAGAATATCGGTTAACATTTCGTAGTAGAGTGGGGACTCTATTAATTTTAGAGGCTTGAGGATGTGGCCAGTGGAGAGAATGCTGAGCTTTTGAAGGCCTGTCTTCTGAAATGCCTTCAAAAGCCCAGAATTCCGTTATAATATAATCCTTCTGTTATTAAGTTCCAGCCCAGTTTAATTATGATCAGCACGTTTTTCATGAAAGCCTAATAATTTGGAAGAAACAAATTACGGCCTACGCTATTAACATTGACAAATGGATTTTGAAGAGAAATGTCTTTAATTAGAAAACAGTCAAAAACAAGCATTTGTCACTAATCCATGAGGCTTTTCTTTATGAGTTATGTCAGGTAGACGTGACTCACAGCTTGTTCCAATCAACATTGAAATTGCAGTATCTATAGGTATACACTAAGTTACAAAGAGGTAATCAAGGGATCGGTTTTCGGGTTCTAACCCCTCTGAAACATCGAAATTAATACCTAAATACTAAAATTTTACTGTATTTTTACGTATTAATTTAGTGCTTTTATTTTCAAACTAGGAATTGTTAAACATCGCCCAATAGAAAACCCTGACAACGCCGATGAGACGTTACATTTGAACTGATAAATTAAATAAATTGATCACAGTTGACTCTTCTCCTAGCCTATATGGGCTTCGCGGTCTAGTCAGCTGTTATGCTTTTACGCTTAAAACAATTAGGTATTTGTGATAGAAGAATAAAAAATTGCATTTTTTCTTCTATCACAAGTACCTAATTGTTATTCCCAAGCATTAGGCTCTACTTAGCACATTTATAAACGAGATTCTTCGGAGCATTACAGACTGAAAATGAGCCTGAGATCATATCTTGTTACTCTCGTTAGGCAATGTGTTCACATAATATGTTAAGAAAAATACAAGAGAATATTGGTTTACCCGCCGTGAGCCAACAGAGCATCACACTCGTATATTTAGTACAAATATTTACTGATCTCAGGCAAAGATTTTGCTTTCAATTTCTTTTTATTATATTATTGTAAGTTTTATTTGATGTTTTATATATTAAAAAAAGTAGTTTTATTCGCAAAAAATCTATCGCTAATAATTTAAGAGGATACCAAAATAGCTTCGTGCATTTTTCTATGTACGAAGTTTTCATTTTTTCTTTAGGTTGAATGACTAGAGCTCTAATTTTTAAGTATAAGTTTTTTCAATATATGATCTAGGATCGCATAAACTCAGAAACGCGATTGAAAAAAGTTTTCTCGATAGAAAATCTTAGCGAAACAACCTCTCAAATTTTTTATTTTTTTCATTTGTCGGTCTATTATCGCGTATTAACTAATGAAATAACTTTAAAAACATAAGTAACTATTATATATAGAAACACGTAAATCAGAATTAAAATACATTTAGTAGATTTTGAGTAAATAGGAAAAGTATCCCTAATTCTTCATTTTCTGTGCCTATTGGCTGTGTTAATATGTACGTGTCGGCGATGATATACGATAATATTGATGTAGGCCCTTAACTCCTTGTTTTTGTAGAACAACCAGCGCTGTGAAATAGCTAAAAAAATGTACGTAGACCAGCCGTGCGTCGTTTGCATTTGAGATTTCCGTGCAGTAAGTTTAAGTTTAATTTCGGGTAACATTTCCAACTGTAATGAATAAGTTTAACGAGGGCCTGCAGCCAAGTTAAGTGGTGACATGTCCTCATTAACCGTACAAATTACGATGTGACGTGATTTCAACTAATATTATTGGTTTATGTGTGTTTCTAATTTAGACATTATTAAATAAGCGACTAGTTTATTTGATATTTTGATTACGAACAAATCACTTACTCTTTGAGACGTTATAGGTATCGAAAATCTTGGTCCGCAAATACCTAGTATAGTATACCAAATAGTCTTCCATTGCAGAGGAGACCTGTGACTTGTAACTCCTACCAAATGTCGGATGTTTGTGATCTAAGAATGTTATCATACCTATCATATAGGTTGTATAAATACAAATACACTTCTATTAAATACAAGCACAATTCTAAATATAAATGTGCTTGAATTTAGCTACGTGTCCATTTATAGTGATAGATGGTTGATACAGTATCGACTGAAATGAACAATTTTATAACAGAGAATATTTCGTTGCAGAATATGAAATATTGTACGGCAACAGCCGTGTTCGGAATTCAAAATTTAAAAAAGTGACACAAGCGCTAATATAGTCTGTAACTATTTTTTTATATCCGCTTTTATATAATTTTAATTCTATTTCTTTATTCTGTCAATATTTAATAAAATATGTTGTTCATTTTTGTTTTTATAATTTTAAATTGCAATATATGTATAGGTCAGAAACTATTTTAACAACTGAGATGACCCGAGTGCATATTTTGAATTAAATAGTTTTGATATTGCCAAGGTTTCATTCGTGGGTGTAAATGCGTCATGTATGGGAACAGCATATGTACATTAGAAGTCGCATGAGAACGGGAGCAGTGTGGAACATTGCGTGGGAGTGCATGTGGGTGCATATTCTTGAGAACTGCGAAGAATCGACCGTTGTTGGCACTAACGTTTAGTATGTTATTTATATACCTATTACGGTCATTGGTTTATTGACGGAAATGTATAATATACAGAATACAAGATCGCTTTTTGTGTGGTCTCGACATTTTTAATCTGTATTCTTTTTTAAGGGACTGTTTTATCATATTTTATGTAATTTAGGTTACATTCGCTTTTGTTGACATTTAATTGACCTTGGCTGTTAAGGTTACGGTCGAAAAAATGTTGTCCCTTTTTCGCAATTCTTTTATACATGTCATATCGCCAAGTTGATCTTTGTACCTCAGTGCAACTATGATAACATTTTTATCTTCTATAAATCTTATTGTCTCTTACGATAACGAAGATATTGTTCTGTAGAAAGAACGTTATTATATAATTTAACGAGTACCTACGCTATAGTAGTAATTATTCATAAGTAAATTACGTATTTAAATCTTAAGAACAATGTAGAAAAGCCTTTATTAAATCTCAAATACAAAACTGTTGATGAACAAAGAACATTCTAATAGGATTTAACCCTTAAACGGGCTGAACAAAAAGTACTTTTTTTTAGGTTAACGTGTGCGTGTGGTATGTGAGATAGTTCTAGACGGAAAATTAAATTGAACCTACTGAAAATGAAATATAACGTTTTTTTTCTGGTGGGAAATTATTTCCCTATGCCCGTTTATAACTTGACCAAGTGGTAAATTATTTCCCTTTGCCCTATTACGACCATCAATTGCAATATACTAGTAAGTTGCCCCGGCTTGACTAATGAATTTATGTTCAATCCTAAATAAATATGAAAATAATACTAGATTTGTTTATTTTAAGGATCAATGTGAAAATGAAAATAGGAAAGTATAAAAAAGTATCATTTATTCATAGTTGGCCATATGGAACAGTTTAAAACATTCTTGGACACACACACACACACAACTTTAAAACATTCTTCTTTTTTGAAAGACCTTATCTGGAACAAAAAAAATATATAAAATATAAATAAAAGACAAAAATAAATCCCTACTTTTTAAATATATTGACGGTATTTAGCATTCACGAATGGACAAAGGGAACTATATTCCCACTTAGAAGTAAATATGTTGATGAAATAATATTACTATAAATATTACTTACTTTTATAAAATTACGTAGCTATGTTGTTATCTATATAATTAGTTAGTCGATAGTGAATAAAATATGTACTTACCAGATTTTTTTTTGAAGAAACTTTTAAAAACTTTACTGCCACAACGAAAAAAGGATCAATTTTTTCAATTATGACTGACATCGATCTGAAGTTGACAGTGACGTTTAGAACAGTGGGGTTGTCATTAAAATAAATCAGATATTTATTTAGGATTATATTTTTGTAAAAATTACACTCAGAGAACTTGCCATTTTAAAGATACTAGCGTATTTACCTAGATTGGTTAAGTGGGAAAATAGTTCCCTGTGCCCGATTAAGGGTTAAAACACTCCGGAGGTAGCGAAATGGAGTCGAAGTTTTACGTTAATTTTAAACCGCATAAAAGCCTAAAACATAAGTGAAGCTAACGGGAGTTACTCGTAAACTTCATAATTGGTTCTTAATACGTTTTCAATGTAGATGGAAAATAAAAGTTTTTGTTTTCACCGGCGTAACGTCACGCTGCCAGGAATCCCGGTGGTTGCAAACAAGAATGTAACTCCTTGTCAACAAGCGATATTAACTTTTTATTTATGTTTAACGAACGGTGATGAGGGATTTCATATTTTTCTTTCGAAATGAGTACAAATACGTACTAATGTACAAGCGTTCTTACTCAAATATTACAGGGTTTGTTGTGTCTCTGTTCTGATTAACATCATTATATTCTCTACATTTTCGTTCTTTGGTAGCTTCATTGTTGATAACTCAATTAAATAAGTGTTATTTAAGCTGTGTACCACTTTTATTTTTAAGAGTTGTACCTAAGCGAAGTTAACTCATCATAGTTTTGAGTTATTTTATGATGATATACCAAATTAGTTCGAGTTCCGTAGACAAAGTTTTTTTTTGTTTTTTTTTTGGTCCCAAGCTAAGCTTTATATTATGCTTGTGTTATGGGTTACCAAAATACGGATATACTACATATACTAGTTTTCTTTTATAAATACATACATATAATACATAGTAAACACCCAGACGCACAAACATTTGTATGACATTACGATCTGTGATCGGCAGTCCGTTACATGAACCACTCCACCACGAAGCCTGTCTAAGATGACACGGAACTCTATTACTGAGACTTCGCTGTTCATCTGTCCGTCCGTCTTTCTGTCACTAGGCTGTATTTGAGGCTATAAAAACTAATACTCGTCCATCATCATTCTCCTGCCCTTATCTCGTTAATTGGGGTCGACATGATTTTTTTTTTTTCCCTTCTCCTCTCTACCCTGCCTGGCCATGATGGTGCCTTGAGCTTTACCATGACCCGGCGAGGGGTGGCCCCGCTAACCGGGGCCCGACTCGACGGGGGGACCTATTGTTCCCCCCGCCGCGTGGCCGAGTGCCACATTTGCCGCGGCGGGTCTCTGAATACCGACCCGCCGCGCACGACCACCTCTTCGAGAGGGGCCGCCGGCTCTTGCCCGTCGACGAGGGGCCCTGCGGGGTGGTAACGTGTCGCCAGCGCGTTCACGCTCCCGCAAGGCCTCCCTCTTTGCCGCCATCACTTCCCGAGCAAAGGTGGCGACGGCGGCCCAACATCGTTCGCTCTCGGCCATGGACGGAACGATGGCTGAGAGCGACAAATCCTCGCCCAGCACGCCAACGAGTTCGGCGCGCTGGGCGTCCCAGGCCGTGCACACGGCGAGTGTGTGTTCTGCCGTGTCCACGGCCCCACTACCACAGTTTCGGCACGCGGGATCCGACTCGAAGGGGGTCGACATGATGAATATATTATGATAATAATGGTACGGACCCTTCGTGAGCGAGTACAACTCGTACTTGACCGCTTTTCTTTAAACATTTTTTATATCATGAACCATGCAAATAGGTACTATTAAGTTACCAGTTTTTTTTTCATAAAGTTTGTTACGCTGTCAGTAACAGTGACCAGTAGAGAGACGTTTAATCTATTTTCCACGACAAAAACTTAATTTCTGTACTTGAAGCTTTCACTAATGTGTACATTTTACGGAACATTAACTGAAGATTTATGACGATATTTAATGAAACATTTAAATATTAGTTACTCGCCATCATGCTCGTGTATCGTCTAAGAGGTAGACAGAACTTAGTTTCAAATAATTAAGTGTGTTTTGCGTAATAGACAACAGAACAAGAGACAGGCAGGCACACGGACATCGAAATGATTCTATAACATTCTTTTTTGTACAAAACCCTGACAATGAAGAACCGTGATGTACTATTTAAACATTAAAGAAGTATGATTTAAAGATATTTAGATTTATAATGCAGGTACTTATTATATTAATATTTTTATATTAAGTATCTCTGATTTGTGAACAATGTGATACTTTTAGAGTCAGTTACCTTATCTGTACAATAAAATATCGTATCACGATGTTAGTAATTAATCTCCTCCGAAACGGCTCGACTAATTTTCATAAGATTTTGTGTCAACATCTGTTTTTATTACCTTAGATCTAAGGTTCCAGAATTCCGAAGTTCTAGAATACCAGTTACAAGTAAAACTGCGTTTAGTTTCACACATTGTTTTTTTTTAGTTTGGAACATGTTTTTTTGAGTTTCGTAAATGTTATTTCGTATGAGTTATAAAAAGAAGTAATTATAAAATGTTTTAATAAAATTATGTAAGGGCTTGATTCTGCTGATATAATTAGCAAGGGTTGGATAACTCGTATTATTATTATTAGAATAAATTGACCCTTAGGAATATGAAAATAACATTTGCCATGTTTGTGTACTCAAGTGTGTACTTAGCTAGATTGACATGACTTATTAAATTATTTTTCAGATTCTTTCCGTTTTATTTTGTAATAACTAGATGATTAACTGAATATATATTTTTCATCATTATACCGTCACGCCTCGTGGGGGTAGGCAGAGACTATAAATCGCGCTCTATATTCCAGCCTCGTCTGCTCGAGTGTCATCTGCAACGGTCTACACATACACTGCCTTGTGTTACACACATAATCTGGTCATACATGTGTATGACCAGATTATGTGTGTGATGATAGTAGACTAAATATTCCATTAAAGAACAGGCCCATGAGTGAGATATTAACAATAATATTATTAAAATTGCAAATACTAATACATTAATATAACAATATTATTGTTAATATCTCACTCATGGGCCTGTTCTTTAATGGAATTTTTAGTCTTACATACCACGCTCAGCAGTTGTTTTGGTATATAGGTTACTCTTATGTTTTCTTAATATCGTTCGAGTTGTCTTCTTAAATCCCTAGCCTCACTTTTAAAACACCTATGGGAATAAAATTCTAAATGAATAATATATTTTATATTTGTTACGCATACAAGTAAAGCTTTATCACCCAGATTTACGTTTAATATTTCCATAAGCCTTTCTCCGTCCACTGTTGAACATAGGCTGGACAAACCAGTATAGCAGTAGTCTAATATTTACTTAGTATGAAATATGTTACATTTATTTCGAGGGCATTTTTCAGAAATACGAAATTTTTTAGCGAAACATTGGACGAATAGCGATCGTATATCATACGATGGAAAAGATACATATTTCATAAGCTAATGGTCAGTTTTATTACTTCTCTTATGTTGGTACTACTGTTTTTGTAACACAACATACTATTCTGAAGGTTTTATATTTTTTTAAAGTTTTCAATATCCTTATTTGTACTAAAGTTAAGTTAAAGTTATATCTCTAATGGTTAATTAAATATTAAGCACAAAGTTATCAGATGTTATGGACACGTTTTAAGATGCGGAGTTAACTTTTTAACTAAATTTAGTTGTTTTATGATGCCGCAATGGTCAAAATACAGCTAAATTATACTCAATTTGGTATAGGTTAAATATAAAAATTTACGAAGTCAAAAAAACCTTTTCTGAGGTTTCATTGGCATAATCATGCTTCTTTACTTATTATAAAACAAAGTCGCTATTTTTGTATGTATGTCCCTACGTGAGCTTATATCATCAAAATGAAGTGTTTCAAGAGGTTGGCTTTTTTGTATAATTTGTGTAGGTTTGTCTATATTTTATATTTTTCATGAAATACTAGCAAATTAACTTAGAATTTTTTTTTGTTATTAAGTAGGTAGGTACTACATTTCAGTTAGAAAAAAGGAAAAAAGCTTTCGTAAGCTCTTTCAACGCAAGATTTTCGGCTTTACTTTTCAATATTCTTGATGTATGTTAAGATCTACCAGAGACCTGTGTTCGTAAATATTTTATAGGCTCTCGATACCAGCTTGCGGACATATTTTAACCTCAAAATGACGGTATCTACTACATAAATATTTAGTTTAAATATATTCAGATTTTGTTTTTAGTTCAACAAGCTCAAGTCCTCAATTTTACTTGAGTTTTTCACGTCCTAATCCAATCTGTCAACTAAGGAAATATAGCCTAATGAGTTGTTTTGTCGTACCTAAAAGAATAGCCTGGCTAGCGAGTCAACGCCCAGTTAAAACTACAGTAAACGAGCACTAAGAATCAGCTTTCGGCTTTCACCACCCTTCTCAGGCTTGTCACTCCAGGTCATGGCCCCTATGGCCTTAGGGTAAATACGCCTCTGCTAAGCATGGATTTACTGTAATTCAATCCTTACCTTAAAATAGTTCTGAAAATTCATGTGAAAGTCTTTCCATACCTCTAGTAGACGAAATCGTGAGGAAGAGCTAGTAAGCTATACATTTGTAAAGTTTAATCAAAATCTATTCAGTAATCTAATCTAATCTAAGAAATATCAAACAAACATATAAATATAACAATATTAGTAGTAGATGATTGTACTTTTAGTTAAGTTTTAAGTGGTTCCCAATAAGAATGTTACTCGGTTTAAAGAGCTGCCATTTTATTTCTTCTTGTCGATTAAAACTTGGACGGTTTGTCGTAATCCAATCTGTTTCATCGCTTCTTAAGATGTCAACGCACTGGTATCAAGTTAAGAATCGTGGACAACGATCATTTAAGCTTCTATATAACCTTGTTTCTATCGCACAATATTAACTTTATCTATCTTTATCATTAGTTATTATAAAACAAAGTCATTATTTTTATATGTATGTCCCTATGTGAACTCATATCTTCCAAACCACACAACGGACTTTGATGCGGTATTTTGATGGACAGAATGGTTTTAGAGGTGGTATAAACTTTTAACTTTAATTAAACCTACCTGTGACCAGTTTAACAAGCAGTGTTAAGAGGGCACCATCTGGTGGTATTGTAATTAAGTATATGGTGTTTCTATGTATAATAAGTATGTATTTACAAAAGAAAAGTAGTACATATATCCATATACTGGTACCCATAACACAATCATATAAGCTTACCTTGGGACCAGAGGCTGTTGTGTGTAATGTCCATGAATATTTATTTATTTCTTTCTCATTCTTCTTCATCTATAATATAACGTAAATAAAATTAAAATCGGTTTAATTATCGCGAAGAAAAAAGAAGACTACGAAACGTCTTCTTTTCAAAGAATTTGTAGGTAAAATCTGCTTCAGCTATTTGTTCCTTTCAGCACGGTGCTCGGGAATAGGGATAGCAATACCTAAGGCAAATACCTAAATTAGAAGTACATACAGGATTTAATTAAGGTCTAATTGGTTTTTTACCATTTCACTCTATTAATTTTGAGACTTGTTTAGATGTTATCGTTTACATTTCTATAGTAAACTAGCTGTTACCCGCGACTTCGTACGCGTGAAATTTAGAAATCAAACTTTACCAAATAGAAGTTTACTATACCACTCGACGATGGCATTGTACAGTTTTTTAAATAGCACTATGGTTTCGTTACTCAACGTGTGGTGACGGATTAAGAATACTAGTGTCACCACCCCATCTCCTTCCAAGGGTGCTGTAAAAGTCAGCTAAGGGATATTGCGCACAGATAACACCCTCTGTGAGAGACGGAAAACTCGAAAATAAACCCTGTGCCAATACGCCTGGTCAGCGCGGCACAGTAGACCAAAATCCCTCTCAAAGTGGAGGAGGCCCGTGTCCAACAGTGGGTCGTAAATGGGCTAGAGAGAGATGGTTTCGTTACGCACAATTAACACTTAAGCTCGTCAAAGTTTTTATTGTGTCATCATCTGGTTATCACATTTTATTAATTAGTAGGGATAACGAATAATAATTAACGGAAATATACAATTAATAATGAAGCTTTGGAGTTGCCGATAATAATTATGAAAAATAAAGTCAGTATTTTATTTATCTTTGTTGTCTTATATTACGTCAGTGCCAACACGCCTGGTCAGCGTGGCACAGTAGACCATAATCCCTCCCAAAGTGGAGGAGGCCCGTGCCTAACAGTGGGATGTCAATGGGCTGGAGAAAGAGAAAGATATCACGTCTTTATTTATTAAATAACTCTATAGAACTTATGTTGTGTTTTATTTTAAAGGTTCCGTACCGAAAAGTAAAACGTAAATCTGACTGAGATTTCGCTGTTTATCCGTCCGTCTGTTACCAGGATAAATCTCTTAAACTGTCATAATAGAGCTGAAAATTAGGCTGACAAATTCCAAACAATAGAAAAATAATTATTTGGTGCACTCGATAGGAAGGTATGCAGATAATGGAGCTTTCAAAGTTCACTTATTATTTTAGTTTTAAATTATTCAGTAAAGTGAAATGAATATTTCTGCTCGTTGAATTGCATAGAGAAAATAATTACTTTTGATGCTGTAATATTTATATTAGGTATTATATGTTTACGTAATACACGTTCAGTGATGTTATTAAGTTTAATTAGATTTGCTTTGCAATATAGACTATTTATTTATTTCAAACTTTTTATACAATAATTGTACAAAGGCGGGCTTAATGCCTGGGGCATTATCTACCAGTCAACCTTGGGAGGTGTAGAGAAGTTCTGTAGGTGTATTCAAAAGTTATAACCTAATAAAGTAACACTATAACGACATTATTATTCCTAACTAACTTATACACTACCTTATTACACATATATAAACAAATAACACAATATAATACACATAGGCAATACAAACATACATACTAATACATACACATACATATACCTACATATATCTACATAGATGCAATAATGACGACAGATGTTCTAATCATTGTCGAGACATGCCAGCAATTCTATCAAGCAACAGTTGCTTGATTCTTTTCTTAAAAAGGAAACGGCTTTTAAGAAGGAAACGGCTATTTAATTATACGTTTCAATTAAAGAAAGGTACATACTTTATTGTATGTGTTTTTTTAGTAGTTTACAAATTAGGCGGCACAAGACTAGGCGTTGTGGCGTTCAATGGAGGAGGAGGCGTATGTCTAGCAGTATACAAAGAAAGCCTGATAGATGGATGAAAGAATTGACACTTAAGCAATCATTTTAAAATATATGATTTTTTTTAATGATTAGATTTCATAAAATAGGTACACCTAAGTATGGGCGTTGGAAATTCTTATATCTTAATAAATCAAATTATGGTGGAAAAAGTGACTGCCACAAGCGGGGCTTGAACCCCTGACCTCAGAATACCGTTCCGAAGCTAATATAAACTCATTCGAGTGACAAATGTGACGGTTAATTTGAATGTTGCAGGCACGACCGCAATAAGCTCAGTTGGAAGAGCTTCGGAACGGTATTCCGAGGTCGTGGGTTCAAGTCCCGCTTGCGGCATTCACTTTTTCCAACATAATTTGATTTATTATGTAAAAAGCATAGCATGTCAATTGCAAAATTAATAAATTACTTCTTATATCTTTACAAAAAAAAAATGTATCCAAATCATTTTATTCGTAATCTAGTATTCTACATATACATAAGCAAGGCATACAATCAAAAGTATATCTGAAAAGGATTTAAAAATTAAATAACAAGATTAGCATATTAAAATCTCAAGTTTTCACATTGAAACTTAATTAAAAAGCTACTCCAAAGTCTGTTCACGTATCACAAGATTGGTACCAATTCTACATGCACAACTAAACTTAACTTAACTAAAAAATGAAATTTGATTGTGTCAATAACACAATTCCGTAATGTTAACGATTCTTTCTTGTTAGCAAATCTGTTTATTATAGACTAACAGTTGTAATTAATATAAAATTACACAACAAAACAGCCAAATAATCAATAAACAGCAATAGTTGTTTTCATTTTTTAGTTAAGTTAAGTTTAGTTGTGGACGTAGAATCGACACCATTGTAAACAAAGAGCGTGATTATTTTTCTACGTCATGTGCTTCACATGTGTGCCCAAATGTGCCTGTTATTACTACATGTAAGTATATGTCTGTAATATATGGCTGGTTTATGTAATTTTGGTGGTTTCTTTGTGTTAGCCTAACTGTGTATAGATGACGCCGCTATTTCGATATTGGTTTTCATAATATCGTGTTAGCGTTATCATTAATCAAATAAGCGTAAAGTAATTGACATTGTACTGGCCGTATATTCAATTGCTAATCTTTACTTATAATAAAACAAAATCGTAATTTTGTATGTATGTCCCTGTGTGAGCTTATATCTTCAAAACTACGCAACGGATTTTGATACGGTTTTTTTTAATAGATAGAGTAATGCCAGGGGATGGCTTTTTTGTATAATGTGTTAAAGTTTGAGTACTAAATTCCACGCGTACGAAGTTGCGGTTAATAGCTAGTCCAAAGTATAAAAAAAAACAAAATTCCTGGACGAAAACATCTCTTACAAAAAGAAAAAAAGAGATTTCTCTATCTCAAGCAGTTTCATTTGTTACGGATATATATGACCACGGTCTATATGACCATACAAGAACCTTACTGTTCCATCGGTTCTTCTCACAATATGCCCGACTCACCATCACTCGAGTCTAGTGACTATTTGAACTAACTCTGCGACTCTATTTTTTCTAGAATAATAATAGAAATAGGGGAGCCTATTTTTATTATTATTCTAAACAAAAAACTAAAAAATCACACTTAAAAATCCTAAATATTAATTTAAATTATTGCATTATCATCGGTCTTTATGATGCATGCAGATCAATGTGACTACTGCAAGCGAGCAATGTAAGCTTACTTTAAGGTTAGCTTTCATTTTTTCACTTAGGAACATTTTCAGTAGATAAAACTAACATTAACTGAAATAAGGTTAAATTGTAGTTACGAAGCCAAATGATTTTGTAAAATTAGTATTACTGAAAAAGTTTTTGTTCGCTGAAACAAAAAAGGACATAGATACATTTAATATCACATTTTACTTTTGTTGCATATTTTTTATAATATAAACCAGTGTCGATATTATTGTATGTAATAAAGGCTAATCCGATAATATTTGTAGCTTAATCAACAGTAAAATTTATTACAAAAATACTTTTGCTTAATAAAATCATAACTATGTAGGTTACACAGGAAAACTCGTATACCTAATAAAGGGTGATACAAAACTCATTGAGCCGTAAACAAAAGAAGCTTACACATGATTAAGTTGAATATATGTAGGGTTGAAACTGTTGACCGTTTGGTGGTTAGTGGTCGGAACACAATGAAATATAGCCACCGCAAACCCGTGATCACAGGCGATATCGAGTCCTTAAGTCTTACGAGAGACTTCGCCTCCCTGTGCGTATTGTATCGCCATGTGTTCTGAAGAATTATTTGAAATGGTGCCCACGGCCTCTTTTTATCATCACACCTCACGCCATCGGCGGCGAGTTCATTCTCGCACCTTAAAACCGATACCATCCCGTACTGTACGGTTCCAGCGTAACTTTATCTCACGTACAATCAGGTTGTGGAATGAGCTTCCTGCCGTGGTTTTCCCACAGGACTATAGCATGGGGCTCTTCAAAAAAGGCGTTAAACGGTTCCTACAGGGTCAGCAACCCGCGAGTGATACCTCTGGTGTTGGAAACGTCCATAGGCTACGGTAATCGCTTACCATCAGGCGAGCCGTAAGCTTGTTTGTCACCTTTATAGTATAAAAAAAAAAATACGCGCTGTTTTGTTTGACAAATCTAACACTCTTATTTTTTACGGTGGGGGTTGCCTTATAATGTTGTTGTCCCATTGGATTTATGCTCTAAGATATAAACAGATACATCCGAAAATTACTCTTGTGTAAAGACCTCGATGTTATCATAGTAATTGGCGTACGTACGTTTCTACTAATTAGTAGAATCTATTGATTATTTAGGTTATACCTTTCAGTTATTATATAGAGTATTGTTAACTTTATTTGCTAGTATAAGTACCTATGTACTGATGAGTAAATAGTATACTAACGAGAAGTCAAATAAAATGAAAACTTTGATTCTATGAATATCTTTGATCAAAATCACAACCTCTAGATGAAATTAGTTTATAAAAATAATAGCTGTACCCCACTTCTTTATCTTTTTCTCATAAAAAATGTGAGCTTATATCTTCGAAACTGCGAAACGGATTTTTATGCGGTCTTTTTAATAGATAGAGAAGATGAAGATGGCTTTTTTGTATAATTTGTAAGGGTTTTTAATTTCCAAGCGTACGAAATTACGGGCAACAGCTAGTTCACTATAAGAAGCATTATTTTATATCTACATCAACCGTTATTTTGAAAAACTATATCCCGTTGTATCATCTGACATTTTTTTTACTTTATACAAAAATTCTAATTACAAATTACCATCATTTGCCAGCAAAAAGAATGTATAAAAAAAGGTTTTCTTCCTACACAATTCCTATTACCTTTGGGACGAATGGATACAATTTTATAAATTACTCTCATCTAAAGAATTTGATCTTTTACCTGAGGTAACCGAACCGGGTAACCGAATTAATTGGCCAAGGAGCAGTTATATAACTATACAACACCAAAGTGAAACCATGTGAAACTATAAGTTTGTATTCAAAGACACCACAGCCATCTAGCGTATTTTAAATGTCATTATGTGGTTTTGTGGTTACATGTATATTTTCAGTGGTAAAGTGGTAGTTATGCTATTATTTTTATTTACACAAGGTATATATTTTGAAGATGCGAATAATAGTTGGAGCTTCTATGTAACTCTGTTTTAAATAACAATACTTCTATACTTACGCCATTGGAGCCTTACAGGCGTGACGAGATAATTACAAGATGATTGAAGCACTGTAGCGTAATTTCTTGTCGAATAAACTTTAAACATAAGAAATATAAACGCGTCTTACGACATTTATATTTATTTTCAGAAAATATTCGCTACGGTATAAGTTTATACAATTTTAATATGTATTTTTATAATTATATTATGTATATTTAGTTTATGTAGGTATTTAATATATAGCAGCATTCTTCGACAGCTATTAGTTTTGGATTTCTTCTCTTGTAGCTAATGCACCTACCTGTTTTGCTTTCTACAGTCCCCAATGGTTGGCTGACAGAGAATGCCTTCGGCATTAAGTCCGCCACTGTACTGTGTTATTTGTGCATAAAGTTTATAAATAAATAAATAAATTTTACGTTCATGTAAATTAGAAATAAAATAATTTACTTGCTTTGTATATAGTCTATGCTTCTATAATCTATATTAATATTATAAGCTGAAGAGTTTCTTTGTTTGTTTGTTTGCTAATCTCAGGAACCACTGAGCCGATTTGAACAATTAGATTTTGAAATAAGTTTTAGATAGGGTATTTATCGAGGAAGGCTTTAGGTTATATAACATCACGCTACGACCAGTAGAAGCGAAGCAGTAGTGAAAAATGTTACAAAAACGGGGAATTTTTTTTAAATTCCACGCGGACGGTGTCGCACGCAACAGCTAGTAATATTATAAAGCTAAAGAGTTTGTTTGTTTGTTTGAACGCGCTAGTCTCAGGAACTACTGGTCCGATTAGAAAAATTCTTTCAGTGTTAGATAGTACATTTATTTATATGTCTATGCTTGTTAGCGCGGCGTTGTAAACCAAATACCTACACAAAGTGAAAGATTCCCATGCCCAGCAGAGGGCAGTTAAAGATTGGGAACGAAAGAAAGATATATAAAAGTTTCATGCTCTGTCTGTGTACAGTTGTGCAATTTGAGGATAAAAACGTGCTGTTATCTGCACCACAGAGCTGTGCAAATGGTTATGGTTTTTTATTCTTTATGTTTTCGACAATACCAACGAGCATTGTAGGCTCTAAATATTTCTACTGTTTACAATGCGTTATTTAGAATAGGTTTTATTTTGACGCATTTTGTTTATACATAAAGATACAGTATTTGCATGTTGTAGGTATACAAAATATAACAAAAGTCGCATAAAGGTAACTTTTCTATGACATTTCGGAAAACACAAGATTTATTTAGCCTTTAACTAATTATCTCATTTTAAAGATATATAATTATATTATCTTTGAAACGAGATAATTAGTTTAGCGTAGTATGTTTTTCATGGAAAATTGTAACACATTATTGTACACAGACAACATCCTCTGTGAGAGACGGAAAACTCGAAAAAAATCCATGGTTTATTTTCGAGTTTTCACGGCACAGTAGACCATAATCCCTTCCAAAGTGGATGAGGCCCGTGCCCAACAGTGGGACGTTAATGGGCTGGTGAGAGAATGAGAAGGCACTAGAAAGGGACACCATTTCCGAGATTTAGCTGTCTATCTCTAGGCTCTATTTGGTATAGCCACTCTACACTTTTTCACACTAACAATTTTCTTTTAATTTCAGGTAATGATAAACATGAAAGTTAACTTATTAAAAGCAGTAAATGTAAGTATGTGTAACTATATGCCTAGTTATAAATATGAACAAAAAATGAGACGTCGAAGAGCGGTTAACGTGTCACAACTGGACTAAATAACCTTCCAAAGCCAAAGCTCCCTCATAAAGTAGTGGCCCGTGTTCAACAGTGGGACATCAATAGGTTCATGAGAAGCTATACTGCTATATTTTCATAAGAATAAAAGTCATGGAGTAAAATTATCGATAATTGTTGATAAAAGTGATATTACCACTTTTACCATGTACACCTATCTATACTAATATTTGTAATCCGATTTGAAAAAATCTTTTTTTGTTTGATAGTTCATTTATAGAGGAACGCTTTAGGCTATAGAACATCACGCTGCGACCAATAGGGGCGAAGCATCAGTGAAAAATGTTGCAAAAACGAGGAAAAATTTTGTAAGTTCAACGCGTACGGAGTCGCGAGCAGAAGCTGGTTTTTATATACTTTTGCTGTTCCTAATAAAAACCTTCCTAAGCATGTGATTAATGTGACGATGTTACTCGTGTATCTATTGATTTTTCCGTCAGATTATATCCTTTTACAACAAAATTGTATTTTAAAATACTTTACCGAAAAAAAAAAATTAAAATTTGAATATAATAAATATAAAAATATTGATTTCGTTCAACCTTTCATTCAGTGAGCGGATGAAATGAACAATCACCTTTAAGAGCTTTGACAGACGGCCTCGTAACGAGATAAAACGGATTTAGAAGATACGATACCGTAGATTAAATATACGAACCGCTGAAGCACCATCGACTAAATGATGAGGGATTAAGAGTACTTCCCACAGAGCTGATCGAGGTACTATTACACTCGTTAGTGTGATAACATAAGTACTATGAAACTGTTGGATAAAAGAAAGATGTTAAACACGATAAGTAAAGATAAATTTAAAAGTCTGTTTATTTTTTATCTAGCTGTTTCTTACGCGTTGAATTTAGAAACCAAATCTAAGTAAATTATACAAAAAGCCATCCTTTTAAACTAATCCATCTATTGAAAAAATCCACATCTAAATCCGTTGCGTAGTTTTAAAGATATAAGCTCACATAGGGACATACGTACAAAAATAATGACTTTCCTTTATTTTCAACGTGTATTATTAAATCCTAATACCCGGAAAACTTTAACGGACTGTACACTAAAACCTTTTTTATGAAACTCTCTATTAATTGGTGAAAACTGCATGAAAATCCGTTCAATAGATGATAAGTTGATCGCGAACACACAGACCGACAGAGATTACAAAGAATTTTGTTTTATGCGGATAATTTAACATAAATGTAAGACAAGGCTAATTTAATTTCAATTCACTAAGTTTATATATGTATACATCTACCATACACATAATGTTGTCTGTGTATAAATAAGGTATAAATGAAATCCAAAATGCATAGAAGCACTATTATCTTATCCACATAGTTCGTCGAATGTATGTTTTTCTTAAAAATCTCATTGTGCAATGTTTATTTTAAATAATGCACGTCAATAAAGTTATTGATATAGGATCTCAAACAATTTTCAATTCAAAAATATTTGTTTGCGAAGTCAGAATGGCAACTGAATCGGACCAATTTGTACTACATGCCTAGACCCTGGCCAAGTTTTAATTAAATTAGAAATTGCTCTAATTAAGAATTTAAATGGCCTCTTTCAATGATTCTGTTTCAATGTTTGCTGACTTTAATGGCATCAAAGTCCATTCGATTTACAGACATTGGGACTTAGTTGCGAAAGTATTTTATAGGTTCTATTGATGTTCGAAGTTCTTTTTATTTGTGAAGTTCGTGTTAAGGAGTTCCATTACTCAGTTAATATACGGTTCAGGGAGTACGTGATCGTTTTTACTTTTATACGTGAACCTTTTCAGTGAAAATATTTATAAAAATTTTGTTCTTTATGATTTCAATATCTATTGTAGATTATTGATCGTTTATTGTATTATTGAATAGATATTTAGACCCTGTTGTAGCACTTGTCCGTGTGATGACGGATTAAGAAAACAAGTGTCATCACCCTTTTTCCTTTCAGGAGGATACACAGAGTAGCACGAGCCTCTTCCACTTCGGAAGGATATCCGCTCTACATATGACCCGCTCAGGCGTTTTGACATAGAGTTTAGTTTCGAGTATTCCTTCTCTCATAGAAAATGTTTACTGCATATAACCGACTGCCGTTCGCGAGGTCCCGGGTTCGATTCCCGCTCGGGACAATCATTTGTGTGATGTTTTCAATTGTCATACAAATGTTTGTACTGCGTCTGGTTGTTTCTATGTATTATAAGTATGTATTTACAAAAGAAAAGTAGTTTATGTATTCTATCCGTAGGTACTCATAACACAAGCATGTAAAGCTTAGCTTGGGACCAGGGGACGTTGTGTGAAATGTCCATGAATATTTATTTATTTATTTATTTATTCTTAGTAAGGAAATGGGGTCATATCACTTGTGTTTTTAATCCGTCATCAAATGGACTGTATTTTTATTTATCTTCTTCTCGTAACCGTCTTACTGTTGGGCACGGGCTACCTCCACTTCGAAAAGGATTTTAGTCTGATGTGTCGCTAATTTTAATTACTTACATAAATTATTCTGTGTTAAATCATTACTTAAAGGGTTTTCTGACTGCTAAATTGTAACAACATAATATTTGTGTCATACAGTGTCAAAAGAAGTACATAAGTACTAACCCAGGCCGGAACTAGGATACGTGGCGAGCCTCTCTCTGACATCCTTTCAACTTAGTCATTCATGAGATATTCACTCACCCTCCGGCTACCTTATTTAGGACACATTTTTTACTTTAATCTTACCATATGCTTTTTGTACATTTGGGAGTATTCATCGTCAATTCGTCTCTATGTTTTTTTCTCTTATTTTTTTATGTTTGTTATCTCATAAATTTTAACTGGATTTAATTTATTAAAATCGCTTCATCCAGTTAAAATTTACAGGAACCACCAGCTTTGAAATAAAAAAGAATAAATAATAAATAAATAAATATTCATGGACATTTAACACAACGTCCTCTGGTCCCAAGCTAAGCTTATATGCTTGTGTTATGGGTACCAGAATACGGATAGAATACATATACTACTTTTTTTTTGTAAATACATACTCATAATACATAGAAACACCCAGACGCAGTACAAACATTTGTATGACAATTAGAAAAATCACACAAATGGTTGTCCCGAGCGAGAATCGAACCCGCGACCTCTTGATTGGCTGTCCGTTACATGAACCACTACACCACGAGAACGCTTACTTTAAGACCGTTGCGTTTTGTCGTTCGATGACATATAATATGTTGTCTCAAAATTCACTAAAAGAAAACGAAAATTAAGTTACATAGCTTATGCCTTCGATTCGAACTGACTTGAAATATGTTTCGTAGATTTGAAGATATAAGCTCACGTAGGGATATACATACAAAAATAGCGACTTTGTTTTATAATAAGTAAAGAATACATTTCATAGATACATTCACCTCAACCCGTATTGTAACCTAACCTCACCTACACAAAATATAATCACATTGTGGGTGTTTACACCAAGGCTCGATAAAACAAAAATGTCAACACACATTTTCCCGATCACTTTTATAAAAAAATAAACAATCTATTTACCTGTTTACAAAAATTTCCGACCGGTGCAGAAGAAAAACAAAATTATACCGAGTTTAATAATAATCTATACAACAAAAATACGTAGTCACTGTTTTTCTAAAATGTCTAAAGAATCTGTGTTTCTGTGTAGTTTATTGATAATTCTCATAGCAGTATCTATATAGTACTGTTGCCCGCAATTTCGTACGCGTGGAATTTGGAAACCTTAACAAATCATACAAAAGAACCATCCCCTTAAACCACTCATTTAAAAAAGACGCATCAAAATCCGTTCTATATTTTTGACAAGATATAAGCTCACTTATAAAAAAACAAAAGTATAAGCATAGTAACACAATTGCTAAATTACTAACTTATATGCTAAAACTTCAGTATTTATACCACTTGAAATATGTTGTGAATCTCAGAAGTGGATCTATGACTCATTCGCTCATTCATCACTCATTCAACCGATTCATTAGCTCATATTTTGATATTTGTAGTTAATTATATTCCACCGTGTGGTGACGGATTAAGAATACAAGTGTCACTACCCTATCTCCTCCCAAGGGTGGTGTAAAAGTCAGCTAAAGATTTAGACCTATTGCACACATCTAACATCTTCTGTGAGAGACGGAAAACTCGAAAAGGCGCGGCACAGTAGACCATAATCCCTTCAAAGTAGACTCCTCTACTTTGGAGGGATTATGGCCTCCGCCCGTGCCCAACAGTAAGACGTAAATGGGCTGGAGAGAGAGGAGTCAATTCATGTGTTTTATTTTGTTAAGTATATTTGAATATTATCATGTAGTTGAATTTCTACATAGTAGACTAGTAAACATAGATGTCGTAAAACTCTTATGAATATTGGTATAGTCTGCAATGCGTCAAATAGGAAAAGCCAAAAAGTTTTGAGGTAAAACACTTTCTAAGAGATATCTTGAAATTATACCACCTGGGTCCTGTGGAACACAGAGAAGCATTAAAACACAGTTACTAATTTATCAATCAACAAACTTCTAAGAACTTTCAAACAACACTTTGAAAGTTTGATTCCTTTCAAAGCATTTATCTTCATTTTTTACATTTACCGTATCTGTATTATGTAGAAAAATAAAGTTAAATGACAAAATATTTTTTTTTATTCATGGATATTTTACACAGCGTCTTCTCGCCTCCAGCTAAGCTTATATGCTTGTGTTATGGGTACCAGAATACAGATTATCTACTGAATACTCTTCTTTCGTTATATTGTTTGTGTGTGTACTGTGTGTGTTTTACACTCAGACGTAGTACAAACATTTGTCAGGAATAAATATCACAGAAATTATTATCCCGTGCGGGAATCGAACCCGCAACCTCGTGAAAGGCAGTCTGTTACATGAACCACTAGCCCACGAGGCCGATAAATGTATGTATTCTTTCGTTATCATTTTTACATTACATACCTACTTATCTAAAAAACAATATTTTTTTGTGTTTGTAATTGAGCAAAATTATTAAAATCTACATAAACTTTTTGTAATTTAACGTTTAACTTTGAATCATAAATTATTCCGACCCGTATATGTTTTAATCTTTGTAAGCCATCCGTTTGTATCAAGGGTTGCGATAACCCGCGACCGTCAGAACTCTACCTTTTTTTATTCTTATCACGACCCTGATATAGTAGTGGACAGAAATGTAACTAGCCGATAGTTTTTACCACCTTTTCATAATCTAACTTTCATCTCCGTGGCTAGTGTTGTGATACTGAAAGAAAGAATTTAAGTTGAAATCGCAAAGTGTTAACAATTTGCTGTTTTAATGTGAGAATATTTTTAATTGTACGAGTATTAGAGTAAAACAATGTCATTAATTTTGTGTGTATGTCTCTATGTGAGCTTATATCTTTTAAACTACGCAACCGATTTTGATGCGGTTTTCTAGTAGGTAGAGTGGTTCGCGAAGAGGCTTTGGTTCTTAAATTTCACGCGTACGAAGTGGCGGGCAACAGCTAGTTTAAAAGAAGGAGAACTACTTAATTACACTTGTATTCACTCTATCATGACAATAACACGTCTTTTTCTGTCAGTCCTGTGAAATAATACAAAAAGAGTCCAGTGTTTTGAATCTGGCTACAAACAGATGGTGGTGATATGTTATCCGATGTCAGCATTCATTTATCTGCAACTACGGAGCTAAGTCTTGTTTGATACATGACGGTGCTGCCCTTCCCTACATGCTTCTCATCACAATGAATACACAGTCATTTGATTTCCTCTCGGTTTCTAAAGAATTATTAGTACCTACAGTCGCTTATATGTAGCTGCATTAATATGTTTTCATAAAGTTGCTACTATGGTAAAGTTATTTTTATTTGTTTCCAAGATATTTATGACTATTTTTATAAAAACAGTTCACTGGTCCATGGCTTATGCTGTGTCTGTATAGGGAATTGAGATTCGCATTTGTGCCAAAAGTATTATTTCTATCTTTTTCCTTGGCGCAATGAAAAGTAAAAGTAATTAGATTAAAATCTTTTTTAAAGAAGACCTTTTACCAGATTTTGACATAATTAGTGCTGGTATTAATTAAAACATAGTTTTATTATAAACTCGTATATTACACTTCATAATATGCTTTGAGTAACTTTTAATTATCTAGCTTTTTTATTATTTTAAAACACATTGAAAGGAATTTTAAAATTAAAATAAAAGCAAGTTTTAAATTAAATCTAAGGTAATCAAGATACGTATTTTATGTAATTAAAGTAATAGATTAAAAACCATAACTATTTATGTATTTATTTAAACATCTATGTCTATCCCCGATCACAAGTAAAGGGTTTGTAAAGGAAATAATTTGCAACATCTAACATAACATTCCTCTAGAGGCAAACTGTTTACGAGAAAGATTGAAATATAACCCAAGTGGAATCATTGGGGTATTTTATACATCCGAATAAAATTGATGTGCATATTTATGAATTCTGAATAAGTAAAATATGCCTTATGAAACGCGCACAACCCATAAAATGTGTATTACGTTATTTTCAATCTTGAATTTTTTTCTATATCCTTGCCTGTTTTCGACTTTCGTCTGTAAATGATTATACAGTATACAGTGGCCGTCCTCGATGGTTAATTCTAATGTATTTCTCAATAACTACCTATATACATATGTTGACTGACTTCAAAAAAGGAGGAGGTTCTCAATTCGTCGTATGTTTTTTCATGTTTGTTAACTTCTAACTGTGTATTTTTACTATAGATAAGCAATCTTTTTAAAAGTTTGACTAGTAAGCACAGATAATATAATAGCTTTTTTAAAACGATGTCAATGAATTGACTCCATTGTTATCTCTAAAATTTACTATATTTTCATTGTTTTTCCTATATTGTTAAAAAATTACGTATAAATTAACATTTTTTTTAGTTTTTTTAAAAAAAAAATCTATATCTTTATTCATCTTAAACAAGTAAAACTATATTTTTATTGCAATTCTACAATATTAAATGATGTAAAATCGCGTATAAAAATATTTTGAGATCGGAATATCTAAACGTACATTTTGTTTGAATTATTTTAAAGTTTATCTACTCCTAACTATGTTGTGATGTTGTTTATAATTTATTTTACACTGTTACTAACGAACTATTTCGAACAAGTGCCTCTAGTTTAGGTGGACGTGTGACATAATGATTTACGTAAATATTTAACTAATGTGTACCCCTGAAACACAAATAACAACGTACCGTACTTATGTTAACGCCTCGTTTTGTTTTAATGTTTGACGCTCATAAAACCAACACGCTGTATAATGACACCAATTCTTTTGCGTCATTAATTTAACCTAACTTAAATTCATGGACAATATATAAATATTCATAGACATTTCACACAAAGTCCTCTGGTCCCAAGCTAAGCTTATATGCTTGTGTTATGGGTACCAGAATATGGATAGAATTCATACTACACTACTTTTTTTTTGTAAATACAAATTTAAATTAAACAAACTATGGTTGGCTATTTTGTTTGTTGTGTTATACTATTGAAAACTCAGTTAACATTTCCGTATTGTATTAAAGACACTATCAATATTTATGTTTTAAATAGATATGTTTAGCTTTGGAATCAGAACTGATGTCATTGAGGCTAATTCTGATGCGTTTAAAACTTAACCATAATGAAAATAACTATTGCGAATTTCGATTATTTTAATTGCTTCAAATCGTACTACTTAAAATCGACTATAAGACCATAATGCACAGTTTTATAATGAGTAAGTTCAATAAAATAAAATGCGATAAATATTTGCGTTTGAGTTTAGTCAACAATCCCGAATTGTGTTATTGGCTAGTGACAGTAACAAAATTCAATGTTCATTTTAGCTAAGTTTAGCACTTAGAATTGGTACCATTGTGTGTATATGACAACCGAGTTGAAATTTATACAGGGTAGAGCTATTTATGTCATCATTCGAATGTCATAATTCTATTGTTTTGTGGACGGTGTATATCAGCATTTTTAGCAGGTAGTAGAATATCAAAAATATATTGTAACCACGATATAATCTCTTATACCAACCGTATACATTCGGCCAATATGCTGGGCCAGCACGTTGGGCCAATCTGTAGAGCACTGATATCTGACACTAATTCCACAAATAAACCGAATTGTGTCTGTTTCATACATTCTTCTTTGCACATTTCACACACGCACATTCTTTTTTGCTTCTTTGTAAAAAAAAAAAAAGTGTAAAAAAGCTTAGTATGATATTATCATACTAAGCTTTTTTCATAATAAATACTCGTAGTTAGTTGTCAAAAATGAATAAAATCGCACAAAGGCATGAGTTACATTATGAAGAATTTTTTTTTTTCAAATTAACGAACATTTAAGGATTCCAAAGCATTCAAAACACACCTAAAGAAGAAGGAGATTCTACGTCCATATTTAGCAAAATTACTATGCACCACAGTCACTAGGTTTCGATGTTTTGGACCAAAACATTGGCCAAAAACGTTGGCCAAAACGTTGGCCTAATGTGTACAAAGGGCTTTAGGCTCCAGGGTAATCCTCCTTAGGAATGATCCAATCGGATTATCAGATCTTTGTTATAAACATAAGTAAGTTTTAATTACTTCTGCTACAATATTTGTGTTTAAGGGCAAATATAAACAAAGCTTTTGTTCGGTTGTTTATGTTTATTAATAATATGATTAATTTATTAGTAATCAAATCTTTAAAGTATCCATTTTAATTTCCGTTTAGCTATTCCATATCACTTATCTCAAAATATCTAACATTCTTGATTTTAAATGATTAGTTAGTTAGTTTTTTGTTGCTTTTTTGTGCCATAGCTAGCTAAGGGCAGAAATATAAAAATAATCGCCATCAAATACGGGGGTTTCGATGTGACTATGCGAAAAAAAATGTCCTTTGGGTGCGATTCGCCCTTGTCCTTATTATGTTAGAGTGAGATCTTTTCAAGCATTTGAATTTGGGTTATTGTCCCCGTATTTAAGTATAACAAGAACTTGATTATACAGCTTTATAAGAATATTGCAGGTGTACCATTTGTTTGCACCTGCAAATTACTATGTCTAAAAGACTTTTGCATTTTATTTATGGTGACATGCTTTATACATACACTAGCTGTGCCCCGCGGTGTTACCCGCGGTAAAAAGGATATTAATCAGTTCATTTTCTATTCCATTTTCCATTAGAAAGTTTCATGAAAATCCATCCAGTAGTCTTTACGTGAAAGCACAATAAACATCCTTACATATCCAAACATTGGAGTACGGATAGAAGACCGAGGAAACGTTCGCGTTGCTCAGCCAACAGTTTAAGTATTTTATTTTATTGTGCGTAATTCTTGTTTCGTCATATCTCCTAAGATATTCATTTAAATTGCGTGCTATAAAGAGCAGTTATAATCTATATTGATTGCGTAAGCTAACTAAGCTATTTCATTTGATGAAAAATATTACCATATACATATGTATACATAAATAGCTTTTGAAAACACCCTATTGAATTTGATTAATTTTTTCAACATTATTATGGGTACAGCGGGTTTCCCTTAAAAGATAGACTTTTTTGAAGCACTATAGGTAACAAACAATTCCTCCATACATTAGTTTGTTGTACCTCACATAAATAAGGCAGCGTTTTCATTTATAGCTCGCGCGCGTCCGGATTTCTCGGCAAATTTAATCATATCTCATTCAATATACAGCAAACCCCAACCAATTATGCAAAAAAAGCCATCCTGTTGAACCAATCTATCTACTAAAAAAAACCGCATCAAGATCCGTTGCGTATTTTTGATGATATAAGCTCACATAGCACATACATACAAAAATTACGACTTTGTTTTATAAGAAGTAAAGATAAAGATGTTCATGGTAATAATATTTTTCACTATAATTTGATCTATTTTTATTTATACAAGTGTTATTTTAACAATTTTTGTGTCTTTTAATTTATTCGCAAATATTGATTTTACATGTCACTTGCAGTTTTTGCGCAGAATTTATATGAAAGTGCATCATTTTAAAAACGACATAATATTATTATTGGAACGAAGTTCCTTACGGCAGGCTTGGAGGGGATAGGGATTTCGCTGCGTGACCAAACAGAAAAAAATGTGATAGTAAAACCGTAAGAAAAATGCGTGGAAAAAAACCGTTAAATGAGACGTGCGCAGGCGCGACTGTCGCATACACAGACGAGTAGTGTATAATACCTTTCTCTTTCTTTCTTTTTCTGCAAATTGTGTCGATTCTACATTAGCCGAAGGAACTTCGTTCCTACCTGGTGTCCCACGACACAACATTCTTTTTTTCCACTGTTGTTTTTACAAAAACGAATTCGTAGACAAAGCATACACATGTAATAAACTGTGGAGCTGTACTTGTAAGTCCTGATACATCCGTAGATTAGACGTTTAAGAAAAGATAGAGTTCATCCGGTTCATCGTTGGTGATCACGGTTTATATTACGTGGATTCAAATTAAACCAAGAAAAATTGGCAATATAAGCAATATAATATACTTAATAAATCTAATTGTGGTGGAAAAAGAGATTACCGCAAGCTACGGAACGGTATTCCGAGGTCTTGGGTTCAAGTCCCGCTTGCGGTAATCACTTTTTCCACCACAATTTGATTTATTAAGTAAAAGTATAGCATGTCAATTGCAAAATTAATAAATTACTTTCATATAATACTTACTATTCATTTTCACTGTTTTACTTGATTTGATTGTTTTTATTATTTTCTCTACTGTGCTATAAGCTGTGTTGTTCATATCAATTACTATTAAAATAACAATATTGTAGTAATGTTTGGATAGCGAAAAAAACCGACACACAGTGCTAACATTTGTATGGCAAATATAAATGATTGTGCTGTGCGCGAAACGAACCCGCGAGCACGTGAACAGCAGACCGTTTCTTGTAGATATTACTAGACTAAGAGGCCTTTCAAATGAATAGGATAGGGATAGGATATCTCTTAAAACAAATATAAGAAGCCACATAAATATATACTTCCGTTTTAATTTATATAAACCGGCAGTCATGATGGCACAGGAAGCTTCGTGATCGATTGAACAAATATTGCAAGCGATGCTTACCTGTAATACAAGTGAAATTTATAGCTACATAAATCTGTCAAGTCATATAAAAGCGCTTTATATTTTGAAGAGTAATCTCGCTTTATGATTCTAACTTAGATAGATGTAACATGTGAGGCAATATTTCTATTATTTTATCATTATTTTTACTTCCTCATAAGTAAAAATTACTTTAAGAGGGAACGTAACCAAATTATGCTCCATACAAAAATATGGGCATCGTAGTCCCCTCTTTTCTTCGTGGATATTGCCTCCACAGGAACGAAGTTTTTTCACAGTATCTAGGTCTTATATATCTACGCTTCTATCACTTTCTTTTTTTTTCAAAACATAATATTTAAAAGAATAATGACTATCCAAAAATCCCGTATATTTCGGTTTTATTTAGATGAAGTTGCAGCGTCTATCACACAAATTTGGTGAGGTTTCACCAAAATAACAAGTGATAGAAGTATAGATATATATACTCTTCATCTATAATATAGCGTAAAAAAATTAAAATCGATTTACTTTCGCGAAGAAAAAAGCGGACTACCAAACGTCTTTTCTTTAAAGAATTTGTAGGTAAAATCTGCTTCAGCTATATTTGTCCCTTTCAGCGCGGCGTTCGAGAATAGGGATAGCAATACCTAAGGCAAATACCTAAATTAGGAGTACAGTACCCTCTTAAGCCTGCCGGGAAGAATCTCATTAGTAATGCACGCCTCTACTTTAAAGTGTATTTTGAAAGTTATACCAAGTTTAGATTTATTGAAATTTTGTGTAAGAAATGTTATATTAAGTGGAGTATAATGTGGTTTCGGATTTCATTAAAGACAAACACGTTGACATGGGATTTTGATAAGAATGTATGCACAGTCCAGTGGCTAACGTGGCGGGACATTTACAATAACTTTATGTCGTTTGTCAAAGTAATGTGTTCATTCGAAATTTTAAGCTTCATGATTTTAACTTTTACTAAATTTGTTAAAATTAATCTAATGGTCTATTTTCTTAATAAAAAGGTAAAGTTTCAAATAGTAACTACGAAAGTAATAATTCGATGCAATAATTTTTTTTTACTAATGGATAGCTAAAGTCTCCGAGTGCAGTAAGCTATACATTATTGGTGTATGTATGAAGTGATTCGAAATTTGAGACGTATGAAGTTGTAGGCAACAGCTTGTTCTAGACATACGTAAATAACAACAAACAATTCTAAGTTATCTAACATTTAGATCATTAGGATTAGTTAGAGAAACACCTACACTAATAAGCTTGTTTTATTTATTAACTTAAACCCATTTTACTCTTATTTCTCTCGACGTAAATTAGCATACTTTATTACTATATCTGTCTCTCAAATTTCTATTTAAATCAACGTAAATTATTCAAAATATTCGTTCTAGAAATTTTCTCTAGAGCGTTTGGTAGTATTTTCAACTAAGTGGAATATTTTCTCATCTTAATAAACTATCATCTATGAATATATTTCTTCTAGCGTTTACGTTAATACTCTACTCAAGTATATTGTAGAGCTTTTAAAAAATAACCAACTTGAGATTGAAAATACTGCTAGAATGCTGTTGTTTTCACAATTCTGTATACAAAAGAAAATTGAAAGAAAGAAGAAAGAAAGAAAGAAAACGTTTATTGCTGCAGTATCCACTAGAACAGTAACACTAGTACCCTTTCATGGCATGAACATGTCAAGGAGGTAAGTAAGAAGGTTCACTATGCTTTCCATTCGCTAAAATGCCTACAGAATTTCTTACCTACGAAAGTTAAAATCAACCTTGCTCAAACACTTATCCAACCAATAATTGATTATGCGGACGCTTCTTACCTGGACGCCAATGAGGAACTACTGGACAGACTCGAGAGATTACAGAATTTATGCATTCGGTTTATTTTTAATCTTAGAAAATATGATCATGTTTCTCACTATCGCAAAAAACTGAAATGGCTCCCTATACGACTACGTAGGAACACTCGAATTCTATGCATTCTCTATAATATTCTTCACAATCCTGCTTCTCCCTCTTATCTACGTGAGCGTTTCTCTTTCGCTCATTCTTCCGATGCTAGGACAAACCTTCGCACACTACTCAAATACTCTGCTCACAAAACTGACTTTTTCTCCTACTCCTTTACTATACATGCAGTCAGATTGTGGAATTCACTACCGTCCCACATTAGAGAGTCCCGTTCCGTTTCTACATTCAAACTGAAGACCCGTCAACATTACTTATCAACAATCTCGTAATTGTGTCATCGTATTGTGTTGTTCAACTAGTATGTTTGTATTGTGTGCTTTTATAGGTTTGTATGTATTGTATGTGTATGTTTTATGTATTATTATTATTGGTCGATATATATATTTATGTACTGTGTATTTATTGTATATATTATGTAGGCTTGTTAAGGATCTATGTATGTTTATGTATTTAGTATAAATTTATTTTAACTTAAATAGTTCACCGTATATCTGTCACCCTACACTACACACCCATGGTCAATCTTTTTTTCACAATCTCCTCTCGCGGGTCTACAGGTAGAGATTTCTTTTAGAAATATGTGGATCCCTACACTACTTTTCTTATGTCTGTATTTACTATGGTTTCCTGGTGTAAAATCTTTTAAATAAATAAATAAATAATAAATAGAACATACATTATTAAAAAAAAAATTACATAGGTACAAAAAATGAAAGATTGTGAATGAAAGATTGCATACAATTTTGTGTCTATTGTGAACACTGAATATAGTGTTATTTTATTAAAAGTTGTTTTTGAAATTTAATTCGTAGTATAACCAAACAATACAATTTTCATACGTGTTTTAATAATACTCCCTCTCCGGCCCATTAACGTCCCACTGTTGGGCACGGGCCTCCTCCACTCTGGGAAGGATTATGGTCTACTGTGCCGCGCTGACTAGGCTATCCTTTCTGTGTCTTTCGACGACAAGTATCTAAGACACAAATATTGGCATCAACCACTGCCATCTAAACAGGGCCGAGCCTGTATCTTAGATGCCAGAAAAAGGAAAAGAAGGTTGTATGTATAATTTCACTCAATTTCACACTTTATTTAAATTTCTGTAATGAAATATAATAAAGTCTTTCGTTGAGTGAATACATTTGGTTGTTAAAACTGTTCTTTGATCTGTTAATAGAAACGAATTTTTAATTGTAAATCTAGAATTAAAATGTTAATAATAATTTAATTTGCAATAGTATGATAATCTTCTAACAGCCAACATTTGATATTGTGTTCCCTGAGAAGCCGGAAGTACGCTCTCTTCGATGCCGGATGCCCCTATACAACCGAGATCGTTGCTCTGAGGACAATTTATTTGTCAAATACATAATTATTATACTTCGTGGCAGTATTATATTATTTAGGTTAAAGGCCAATTCTGATGATGAAGATAATAGGTAGCATAATTGATATTCGGAAAGATCGCATCGAAATCTACATATAAAATTGCCAAAATTTTAAAACTCCATGAAAGCTTTCCGGGTAAAACTACCAAATTACTGTAGTATAAATTCCGATTTAAAATAAATTTTCTATGTAATCTACAGGCCGAATATTTACGAAGGCAAGATAGGTATTCAAAAGGTGTGTAGTATTTTCCTGTGTATTTTCTATTACGCTTATAATAAGCTTCATACTATCAGCCCGCAGAATGAAATTTTCTCGACAACAGTATTAAATAGAATATCTGAGCCCAAGCTCAGCGGCTTGCTACAGACATTGACGACGGTCACTGGATTTCTTTTGTAGATTGTGCTTTTACTGGACTTTACTGTAAATAGTTTCTGCCAACAGTTAGGGCCGAGTTTCAGACCCAACCTATCGTATTCTTGATTATCATAATCAACAAAACATATCTATCTATAGAAAAGTAGGTTGTCTGTCATTCGTTGCGTGATATTTTGGCATATGTATTCCTTTATATGTACCTATAAAATTAATGCAACAAATAAAATAAAATAAGGTAAGGTAGGTGTATATTTATGTAGAGGGATACGATACGATATATTCAAAAGAAATGCATTAATCAGCCGAACATACAAACTTCTTTTTTTTAAGTCAGTAAAAAAGACTATTTAAAAAAAAACAGAAATTTGCTATATTTACAATAACTAAAATTACTGCAATTTTTTGATGTAAGTTTTAGGAACCTTTAAAATTGAATATCTACGTCTGTGGGTAAGGAGTTAATCTACATGGGTATATTATGAATCTATCACAGCACAGACAACAAACAGGAAGCTCCTAGCTTTATATCTTAAAGTTAGACAATTATCACAGAATCAGTTTATTGTACTGAATAACAAAGTTAAAATTGAACGTTAATGTTGGGTGTATTCGCTCATTTAATTAACAAACATGCATCAGAAAACAAAGTGATAACTCTATTATTTTGGTGCGCATCGCTAGTTGGTAATTTAGTTTGCAACTGAGGCGAACTCGCCTACGTGGCATCCGGTTATAACCGGTTATATTCGGTAATATTCAATTGTAGTTTGGTGTACCGGTTAAATCTGGTTGCGCATTCGGACAAATTCGACTGTGTCTTTCTGTTTGATTGTATTTTAATTACACATTGATTTAATTGTGTTCTCGCTACATATAAAATGACTTCAAAATCCACGTCTATCAAGAATTTTAATCGTTATTTTATAAACCCACCTAACAATTATCAAAAAATACTTTCTTTGTCCAATTAAACAGTTTATTTCGCGGAACATTTTGCGAAAATAGCCGTGGATTCAATTACTTCCAGTACCTTTGAATTTTTAAAGCAAATTGTCTTAAAAATATAGAGGCTCACTTTGTCTACGGCGTCGTGGAGACAATACCGCCAAGTTATGTACCATGATATTTATTCAACATCTCTTTATAATGCGGCCTTCAAAACTTTTAAATTTACGGGTAAAATTGTTTTAAGCCTGCTGTAGACATAGGGCCAATATGTTTGTCTAGCGAGTCAGGCTTACTTATAATATAATCAATTAGGTAGATACTTGGTCGTATAATAGGTTGTTGGTGCCAAGTCTGCCAACGTTGGCATATTGTCCGAAAATTAACAACTCCAAAACAGCATTTTGTTCAGATTTGCTGTTATACGTAACAAAAGTAATGACATTTTACAATTTATGGAAGTATCCGAATTTGATCAAGTGAATGGATTCCACTACAACATAAAGCAAGGGAGATTTCATATATATCTTTATCGAAGAGCGAATGTGGAAGATCAATACGCCAATAAATATATTGGATCACATTGCAATTGGCCCAACACGCTGGCGCACTATATTGGCCCAATGAGTACAGCATAATGAAGATTTTAATAGAAATAGGCTATTTAACTCAAGATAAGTTGAGACGGTATATTTAAGTTCTTGTTCTGAGGAACTTCGCAAAGTTGACCGGAGAAGATTGTAGATAAGTACACTGATGGTCTATGAAATTAAATAAGCGACAAGTTGATGGGCTAATTAGTGGATTAAAACTACATACATATTTTCAAGTTAGAGACTATTTCTCGTAACCTCATTTTGTAGTGTCGTTTTATGGTGAACCAGAAAATTCATTAATTTATTAACTTGGCCTTACTTTTTACGAAATTTCAGGACTCAATGGTAATGGGATAATTAATGTAAAAATAATAATAAAAATAGTTTAAAAAAACTAAAAAACACGCTTTATTTAATCGAATTATTGTATTGTCATCGGTCTTTGACAGGTGTGCAAAATTTGAATAGAATCTGACCGTCTAAAGTGGGTCAAAATAGCGTCCAAAGGAGTCGGTTACAAACATACAAACAAACAAACATACAAACAAACATACAGGTGAAGCTAATATAAAGCGTGTAAAAATAAAGATGTATAAGGCGAACACTTACATTATTCGAAAATCTGTATAAAATCATAACAAACCTGAAACCATGATGGTAATATTGATAAATGTAATAATTGTTAGGAAGTTGTGCCATAAGAGTGCAAATAATGGTCTGAAGCCCACACGTCGAGTTGAGTGGGGTCACGCTCGTTCAATTAACGACCTTTACGTATTTATCTATCAGGTATATACCTACTAGCTAATATCCGTGGTTACTCGGGAATTCGGATTGTTCATAATTGTTGACCTGCTGTTTTATATTTTTTTAGAATATATAGACTATTGTAAGCAACTAATTTCAATATTATTGAAATATTCACTATACAGAATTTTTAAAAAATACTTATAGATATTATTTTAAATGTTGTGACGTCATTGTCGTACGCAATCTGTGTATTGCCTTTTCCTGATACACTTAAGACAGATTCCAATACATATTTTCACAGTTGCCAAGTTGATATAATAGACCAATTTCTACTCCACAACACAAATTAATGTAGAAATACATGTACAGTCATTATTTTCGGTCCAATTGTGTTCTGTAAAGAACACTAAGTGATCGATTGATCGAGTTGGTGCAAACCGCTCAATAGATGGCGTTGTACACAAAACATCGCATGATGTTTAACTCACATTGAGAAGGTTGTAGTGGAAGATTTGGTAAACATATGCGGGAACCATGATAGCTCAGATGGGAGAGCAACGGAACGGTATTCCGAGGTCGTGGGTTCAAGTCCCGCTCATGGTTATCATTTTTTCCACTATAATTTAGTTTATTTAGTAAAAGCATAGCACAATTGCAAAAATTCATAAATTAATGTAGAAATACATGTACAGTCATTATTTTCGGTCCAATTGTGTTCTGTAAAGAACACTAAGTGATCGATTGATCGAGTTGGTGCAAACCGCTCAATAGATGGCGTTGTACACAAAACATCGCACGATGTTTAACTCACATTGAGAAGGTTGTAGTGGAAGATTTGGTAAACATATGCGGGAACCATGATAGCTCAGATGGGAGAGCAACGGAACGGTATTCCGAGGTCGTGGGTTCAAGTCCCGCTCATGGTTATCATTTTTTCCACTATAATTTAGTTTATTTATGTTCACTTAAGTTTTTTTTTATGAATAATTCGAGTTTTTGTTATAATTGTGTGCAGGTTAAAAGTTCTGGGGTGTAAATGAAAAAAACAGTTTTTGTATTAAATAATATGCTTTACAGACTTTTTTACATTTTGTGTTACATACTCACATAGGTACTTATTACGTTCATAATAATTGTACAGTAATCACAGTCAGTAATCGTTATTTTAGACAGTTATTAATAAACACACAGTTGAAAATGGTACAATTATGGCTGAATAATTCTCAATAACTTAAACAATGCACTTTATACACTGGTACTTGTGATACAACAATCAGTTTCTTTATCGTATCACAGTGTTTGTATTTATTTATATTAGTAGTACCTATCCTTTAAAAATGGTCATTATCTACAACAATGTCGTCCAAAAAAGTCGCCGGTAACAATATGCTTGGCTGGTGTCTTGCCCAGCCAAGGTACCAAATGATACTCATTATGTGAGCGCAAGTACCTAATGTTCTCTTCCCAGTCAAACAAGACCAATAATAATGAGCAATTGATTCTCTCGGTGTTTCTGCTCTATTGTTATTCAAAATGTACCAGATACGTGTCCCGATTTTATCCGCTCCTTCAAAAGAATACCATCTAAAATGTTTATATTGTATCGCACAAGGTTTGGAATAGCTCCTATGCATATTTCTTTTGTGTATATGCCGTTTCTTAAGTGTTCACTCAAATAAGACCGTGCAAGTTTTATTTGATAAGTTCCTAATGAAATTAATAAAAGGTCTTCTTCTGCTAATATTGGAAATTGCAATAATTGATTGTCAACTGCGGTGATAGTACAAAAGAAGCTCGCTGTCGATTTATATTATTTTCGATAACATAGTCACTTAGACTGTTAGCCATATGAATTCTCCTATTTAGCACTTCTATTATTTCGTGAGTTCGAGGATGGTCTTTTAAAGGCTCTCTAAAAATATTTAAAAGAGCAGCAGCAATGCGTATGTCAATGAATAAATGCGTCATTGCCCGATTAAAATATTCTTGTCTGAATATTTTAAAATCGCTCTTAATCCACCCATTCACTACCTCTACAACCCATCTCACGATTGTAACTAATCTTGATTTATTAGCTTCTACTGTACTCAGTTGGCTTTCACTTCTAAGTTTTGTTGGAGGCATGTGGGCTTGATAGCCCCAAGTCTCTAAGGTTGATATGGCGTCTCTGAAACTTCTGTCTAATACAAATGTATCATTATTTTGAAGGACATAATGAATTGGATTTATTTCATTTTCAATATAGGCATTCATTATCGTCGCATCTGAAGTCGTAGCAGCATGAGGGCCAGTCACATCTACTATGTAGCCATCTGTGCATATTGTCAGAAAAGGTTTTAGTCCTATAGTTATTAAAAGACTTATTAATTAAGATATATTTAACAATTTTATGAAATTAATAATACCACTATAACAGTTTCCCTGCACGAAATACGGAGTTATGCCCATACAAAAAAACATAACACTTGTTGAGATCTTTCAAATGATATAGGTAGAAAAATATTACAACACTTGGGACGAAACCACCCATTGTCCTTTTCCAAAAAAAAAACTAATGGATATGATTAGAAACTGTATTCCCTGAAATGGGTTTCGAATTAAGAGTTTAAAAAAAAATGAACAATGCCAATTAGGATAGAAATATTCGGAATGTTTGAATAACACCAACGTCTGCGTGCGTGAGCAAATGATTTAAATTATGATGAACCTTGGACTATTGTTTAGAAAGATTTGTTAGACACACAGACAAACATACACAAGAGTCTATAAAGTTTCCTTTTCCCCTTATTGTACGGAATCGTAAAAAATATAACATACGCTTGCATAATGTACTCAATATGTCTTGTGATCTTAGCGTTATTTTCCATTGTCTTCGTAACATATACACCGTCATTGTTATTCGATCACGTACAATTTGTGTAAGTCACTCTTTTATACTCCGTTCCAAATGTAATTGCGTGAAAGGTAAAATATATTTAAATAAAAAAAACTTGGTGTGCTTCGATATTTCACCCTCATTTAATTTCAAGAGATATCCGTATGCTGACGGATTTAGAATATAAATGGCCAATTCCATTTCGAGGGATTCGTCAAAAATGAATAGAAAAGTTCGGTAGAAAAAATATACAGCAAAAAAGGAGACTTATATCCCACTTTAGTCAGTGTAGTGATATTACTTTTAGCTATCTTTACTTATTCTTATTACAAGAAGTCGTTATTTCTGAATGTCTCGTCCCTATTTTAGTTTATTTCTTCAAAATACCTTAATGAATATTAATGCGTTTTTTAATAGATAGAGTGATTTATGATTTTGAGGAAGGTTTATTAAATATTTTTTTTATATTTGGTAAATTTTCTAAATTCCACGCGGACGGAGTCGCGGGCAACAGCTAGTTATTAACAATGTTAATATTTGTACGGACATATCAGAAATTATATTGCTATTTAATACCATATTTATACCTATATGTACACAAATAAATAAATTTGATTAGATTTGAAAGAAAAAAGTTTTTATAACGACACATCTTTCACTTTGCTACAAAATTGTTATCAGTTATCACCCATCTTCTTATATATAAAAATCAATTACTGTTCGTTAGTCTCGCTAAAACTCGAGAACGGCTGGGCCCATTTTGGTGATTTTGGTCTTGAAATATTCGTGAAGGTTCAGGGAAGGTTTAAAAGGTGACAAAATATATGGGAATCTAAAATTCCACGCGTACGGAGTAGCGGGCATCAGCTAGTTTAAAATATAATTCAGTTGATTCATTCAAATATTCACAACGTAATAACGATGTACTTAATTTTCCTGGAAACACGATGTCGAAAATTGTAAATGTCATTAAAACACAATAAATATACAGAGTCCTATTCAGAAATTATATGTATTTACTTACCAAGTTTAAGGGGCGAGCTCCTTTGATAGCGGACACTGTCATTTTTAAGTTGTTTTTACAACTCATATTTACTAGCATCCATCCATCCATCAACCTCTCTCTGTCCACTGTTGGACATAGGCTTCCCCCATAGAACGCCTTGTGCCGCTTGCATCCAATGGCTCCCCGCGACCTTGACGATATTGTCGCTCCACCTTGTCGGGGGCCGCTTTAGATATCGCATATATATATGTTATTTTAAACACGTAGTTTTTTAATATTTATATTTAACCCTCACTTCTTATTACATAATATCTTAAACTTAGCTTTTAAATACACTTTAGAAAAAGAAGATTATTGGTGATTAGCCCTAACCCTGTTGGAAGCTTAACTCCTCTTAGTCTCAGCGTGACATTATATAGCCTTCCTCGATAAATGTACTACATTGTATGTATGTATTGTATTTAAAAAAGGAAGAATTTTTTAAATTGGACCAGTGGTTCCTGAGATTAGCGCGTTCAAACAAATAAACAAACTCTTCAGCTTTATAATATTTGTATACATTGTAGTTAATATTGTCAGATTTGGAGATTAAGATCGAGGTTTCCAGGGGGTTAGTAATAGGGGGACTCTTACTACACCCATGTTGCTTACCCGCACATCATCACGCTTACCTCGTATGGAGTAGGTTTGGTGAGGTAAATGGCTTAGTATTAATAAAATTACATAAAGTAATTGACAGGTAGTTAAACTATACGATTTTGAAAAATTACGGTTTACACAATAAAGACAGAGAGTCTTGTGTCATTGTGTAAACTGTAATTTATAATTTGTATTTAAGTAAATAAAAACCGTGTTTTGTGGCGCGAATTGGGAGAGGCCTGTGTCCAGCTGTGGATTGCAGATTTGATAGATTTAAGTAAATGAAACATTATGTGACGATATTTCGAATTCTTCAAAACAATTCGGTTAAATATAATCAAACGTTTTATTTGAGAATCATTCATTACAAATACACCAACACCAACCACAGAACTATCGAAGTAATAAACTTTACACTTTACAATAATAGCCTTTTAGTTAAGACTAAACTTATATTTGTTTCTACTATAATGTGGCTTGGATCGAACCAACCACATTTTAGTTAAGTTTAGCGTATTACGGAACTAACAAACTTATACCTACTTTTTTAATGCAAATCACAAACATAAATTACTTAAGAGGATACCAAAATAGCTTCATGTATTTTTCTACGTACGAAGTTTTCATTGTTTCTTTAGATTGAATGGCTAGAGCTCTAATTTTTAAGTATATGTTTTTTCAATATATGATCTAGGATCGCATAAACTCAGAAACACGATTGAAAAAAGTTTTCTCGATAGAAAATCTTAGCGAAACAACCTCTCTCATTTTATTTTTTTCATTTGTCGGTCTATTATCGCGTATTAACTAATGAAATAACTTTAAAAACATAAGTAACTATTATATATAGAAACACGTAAATCAGAATTAAAATATATTTAGTAGATTTTGAGTAAATAGGAAAAGTATCCCTAATTCTTCATTTTCTGTGCCTACTGGCTGTGTTAATATGTACGTGTCGGCGATGATATACGATAATATTGATGTAGGCCCTTAACTACTTAGAATTCAGTTTTAGCACGCTTTCTAGGGTTCCGTGCTAAAAGATAAAAAGGAACCCTTTAGCTGACACTTCGTTGTCTATCCTTCCGTCTGTCACCACTCACCAGATTGTATTTCATAAACAGTGATAACCAGAAAGTTAATGGTCACATCGTCTTAAGCATATCTTTACTTGTTATAAAACAAAGTCTTTATTTTTCTATGTAAGTCCCTATATGAGCGTATATCTTGAAAATTGCGTAACGGATTTAGATGCGGTTTTTTTGACAGATAGAGTGGCTCAAGAGGATAGTTGTTTTGTATAATATGTTAAGGCTTGCTGTATATCTAGGTATATTTCATATACCACGCAAACGAAACCGTAGGCGACATCTAGTTATTTAATAAAATAAATAAGTAAAATGTCAATGCACCGTTGATTCTAAATGAAAGTTCATTAGTTGTAGCGAAGCCCAGTTCAGCACGAACCCAACAGGATATTTCAATTAAGTTGCAATAACTCATTTTGTTCTCATGCGGGTCTGCGCTGAAATTTAAACATAAAAGATAACAAGACCATTTATTTATATCCCTTGGGATATTTTAGTTAAATCTCAATCAATTGAACCAATTTAGCTAATTCAATGATTTTAGATGGATGGAGGATGTTACTTTCACTTGAGTTGTATTTAGTTGTGTGTTAATATTATCAACATCCATTGATTGCTAATAAATATTATATTAATTTAGATTTATGCGGGTATTGACTTGTAATTAAATTAAACTTAAGTCAATTGATAAAATGCACGTCTTTTTAGTTACATAGAGATGTTATATTCTTTTTTTTTTCTTTCTTTCTTTATTCTTTTTATCGCAATATGGAATTGTTATTCAACGTTTTAACTATTTTGTCATTTTATTCTGTAGTCATTGTAAACAACTTTTTTTTAATGTTTGTTTTGTATAATTGAGATGTTAAACTTTGAAAATCTATCTTCAGATGTAATTTATTTTATACCTCAATGAGTAACGTATTTGATAAATAAAATATACAATTTTGCTATAAAAACGATCTTAGTCTAGATATTTTACTGAATAGCCAATTTTATCTTGTTATTCATGAAATTTCTTGGTATAAATGTTATAATAAAAGATAAGAAACTGCGAGAAGTGAATATTTACAAACAACACTTCAAGATTACAGTTCAAGCAAATAGCACTTGACGTACATTTCCTATTAACAGAAGGACCCTTCAAAATTTACGTGTCTACTTTCAAAGGGTCCACTAATATCTCCGGGAAAACGAAAAGTAGCACTCGATATGAAGGGAATGGTGAAAGGGTTTCTCCCTATATATTAATAACAATCAATTTTAAACTTGACGTGCGTGAATTGATGTATCTTTGTTATAAAAATTAATACAATTATTCATTGGTTATATTCCATCGTAATCAATCTAAAGGTGACCTTCTAAACTTTGAAACTCACTACCGCTACGTTCTGATTTCGTAACCTGGATCTCATTGCTTTGTTTGTCCAGTGCACGCTGATAAATGCAAAAGTAGTCGCAGAATTGGCAAGGTGAAAAGTGATTTTATTTGACGAAACGAGCGTCGCGATCAGAATGCTACCTTTAGATTTATTAAAATTGAAAGAATCGTGGCTAGTGTGGTTTTGTAAATGTATACGAAAGAATTGCGATTTCTTCAAATATGGATCTAAACTCCAAATATACAAACAAAGTTAGGATTTAAGTCACTAAAATAAAGAAACAGTTTTGACATGTTTGTTTAGTTTATTTTCCAAAGCAACAGAATTGGCAAGTTTCACATATTTTGCAAAGTGCTGGAAGCAGAGTAATTAGATCAGTCGAGGACTTTTGACCAAGTTAACGTTGTAATCTACAGGGTCTTTAATGCAAATTTAAAAGCTTCTATATTTTCTTCGTTATAAATATTTAAGTCTGTCCGTTAATGTTGTATGTAACATGTACCTACATATTGAAAAATAAGACACTTCACGTACCTAGGTACGTGTGTAATTCTTACTTTTTAAAGTTGTAATTAATATAAATAAAATAAATAATAAATAAATATTCATGGACATTTCACACAACGTCCTCTGGTCCCAAGCTAAGCTTATATGCTTGTGTTATGGGTACCAGAATAAGGATATAATACATAAACTACTTTTCTTTTGTAAATACACACTTATAATACATAGTAAACACCCAGACGCAGTACAAACATTTGTATGACAATTAAAAACATCACACAAATGATTGTCCTGACCGGGAATCGAACCCGAGACCTCATGATCGGCAGTCCTCATGATCGATATAAATGGAAAGTGCTTCTATGATAAAATGTCTTTTAATAATGTATTTTTACATTGTTTTACGAAGGAAAAACTCTAATGAAAGGGGTTGGTTAATGTACCAATTCTAAGATAGTAACAGATTTTTATCGTCAACGCCCAGCAGTATCGGCAACTTAAGCACTTATTTATTCCGACATTGTTTAGCACTTTACCGGTACTAAATCCTCATTAAGGCACAAGTAATATCGCCGAAGAGGATTTCAGTTTACGCTCAAAGCCACAATGCGATTAAATTAAATTATACCTGACTAAATCGCACCGCGATTTTGTCGTACCAGATTTTAACATTATACATAAACTTATAGCTACTTACCAATGAATGATTGTTGTAATTTTGTAAGCCCTGTATGTTTGGTTTCACTCGACATATTACACAGCGCGGCAGCGTATAATAAATATGTAATATCATAAGAACCTTTCATCCTATAAAATGTATTTATTTATTTATTTAACACTTTAATGCTATTACATGCATCCTTTCCAGCCCATTTACGTCCCACTGTTCGGCACGGGCCTTCTCCAATTTGCAGGGATTATGGTCTACTGTGCCGCGCTGACCAGGCGTGTTGGCAAAAGGTTTGTTTTCGAGTTTTCCGTCTCTCACAGAGGTTGTTATCTGTGTGCAATATCCCTTAGCTGACTTTTACAGCACGCTTGGGAGGGGATGGGGTGGTGACACATATATTCTTAATCCGTCACCACGCGGAAGTGATCGGGACTATGATGAACATATTATGATAATAACAGCACGGAATCTTTCGTGTGCGAATTTAATTTGTACTTGACCGGTTTTTAATATTAAAAAAAACACTCGTTTATTTACTGGCATATAAATTATGATTACTTCAGCCTCTTTAAAAGAAATTTGAAATGGAATAATATATTATTTAATTTCACAGAGTACCTAATGACGCTTCAACCATACATTATACTCATAAAGTATGCATCAACACTGTTGAGCTTACTCTTTTCTTTTACATTATAAAATAATAAACTTTTATTTCATCACTAGCTGTTGCTCGTGACTTCGTACGCGTTGAATTTTGTAGATTATCCCCGATTTTCCAACATTTTTCACTGATGCTTCGCTCCTATTGATCATAGCGAGATCATCTTATAGCCTATAGTATTCCTCGATAAACGGACGATCCAACATAAAAAGAATTTCTCAATACGAACGAATAGTCCCTGAGATTAACGCGTTCAAACAAACAAATTTTTCAGCTTTAAAATACTAGTATTATGTTATGTATTATTGAGCAATCATTTAGTAAGAGTAAAATTTTGCAGTTCGTAGACACAAAAAATCATTCCAATTACAATATTTCCAGTTTGAAAATATATTTTGTCAGTTTTATAAAAATAATCCCCTCAGTAAGCATCTACTTTTGATATTCCTCGGAAAACGAAGTTTCTTAGAAATACGATCATATTGATATTCTATTTTACAATTTATGCCGAAGTGATTTCATAAACCAGTATATATTTTAAATTAATTTCTTTTTGATAAGCCCTCGCTGAATAAAATAATAAATTCTAATGTAACAAATTTCTAACACAACTAGCTGTCGCCCGCGACTCCGTACGTGTAGAATTTAGAACATTTTCCCTGCTTTTGCAACATTTTCACTAATGCTTCATTCCTATTGGTCGCAGCGTGATGCTATAAAGCCCATAGCCTTTTTTTTCTTTATTTTTTTTTAAGGGGTTTTATCACACAGTGATATGTCACCCCCATAATAGTAACAATTTTATATTAGCCCATAGCCTTCCTCGATAATTCAACACAAAAAGATTTTCAAAAAGATTAAAATTGATATGAGATTTCAATTGGATTTATTCATATAAATAAATAAATATTCATGGACATTTCACACAACGTCCTCTGGTCCCAAGCTAAGCTTATATGCTTGTGTTATGGGTACCAGAATACGGATAGAATACATATACTACTTTTTTTTTTGTAAATACATACTTATAATACATAGAAACACCCAGACGCAGTACAAACATTCGTATGACAATTAGAATAATTGGTCAAGTGCGAGTCGGACTCGCGCACGAAGGCTTCCGTACCATTATCTATGCAACATAAGGCAACGTTATTAGTATCGAGCAAGAAACGGTAAAAAAATCATGTTTGTTGTATGGGAGCCCCCCCTTAAATATTTATTTTATTTTATTTTTAGTATGTATTGTTATAGCGGCAATAGAAATACATCATCTGTGAAAATTTCAACTGTCTAGCTATCACCGTTCTTGAGATACTGGGTACGGAACCCTAAAAATCATGTTTGTTGTATGGGAGCCCCCCTTAAATATTTATTTTATTTTATTTTTAGTATTTGTTGTTATAGCGGCAATAGAAATACATCATCTGTGAAAATTTCAACTGTCTAGCTATCACCGTTCTTGAGATACTGGGTACGGAACCCTAAAAATCATGTTTGTTGTATGGGAGCCCCCTTAAATATTTATTTTATTTTATTTTTAGTATTTGTTGTTATAGCGGCAATAGAAATACATCATCTGTGAAAATTTCAACTCTCTAGCTATCACCGTTCTTGAGATACAGCCTGGTGACAGACGGACGGACGGACGGACGGACGGACAGCGAAGTCTCAGTAATAGGGTCCCGTTTTTACCCTTTGGGTACGGAACCCTAAAAATCACACAAATGATTGTCCCGAGCGGGAATCGAACCCGCGACCTCTTGATCGGCAGTCCGGTACATGAACCACTACACCACGAGGCCCGTCATATATAATATTAAGAATACAGAGCTCAAACCCACAAAATGATAACATACGCAAACAACATGTGTGGAGCGCATCGTCTGCTAACAATCGTACAAATACAAGCACACAATCACAATAAAAACCATTCGCAACACAATACACAGTAAAAATATACTACGAATATTTCACCCATTAATGTATCCATCCATTACCAATATAACGCTCTTTTTATAGCCTTTATAACTTCAAGATAAAGTTCAAATTGTAATTATTATTCGAGCACAGCATGGGTGCCTATCAGTGGTAAAGATTCGCGGTTTCACACGACCTCAGTCGCCGACATGTGTTGCGAAGGGTTAACGTAAGGGTTAAAACAGTGTTGTTTTCTTTATGGTTTATCAAAACAAAGGGCAAAGGGTAACAAGTTCGCGCCTACCTCCCGCTGAGTGATGCGCTTTTTTTGGGTAAAAATGGATTAATGGCAGAAAAACCATTGATGTCATTATTTCGAGAATTTTTGTGACATTATTATGGATCACAGTAATTAAAAATTAAGAATATTTTTGTCACCCAAATCTTCGTATAGTCAAAGGGTAAAAGCGGCAATTTCAGTACATGTCATCAATTAAATCTAAACTGTATAAATAACTTAATTATAATAAAAATATTAACTATCAACTTTTAACCAGATGAGTACTTAAAGCGTTATTAAAATTAGAAAGAGAGAGGTCTAATTTGCAAAAGTGATCTCTTATTCATATCAGATTGTCGAGTTCCGAATACGCAGACAAGTGGCACTTGAGGACAATTGAATTTTTAGTAACAGTGCACGATACCCTCTTGAACATATAATTTTTAACAAATGTCACGGCAGATTACAGTAATACAAAATGATAGCGGTTTAATATAGCAGGGGCGCCATATTGGGGTAGGTACTTTAAAAACTCATCCGTAAATTAAATGTAATTGTTCGGTTGTTAACTGTGTTGTGGGGAATATATGGAACCATTTTTTTATTTTTTTTTATTTTTGTTAAGAACATCTGTTTCAAGCAAAACTTTATTGCACCGCGGTTCAACCAAGGCAGATAACGCAAATTATCAAATAGATATATAGTTTTCCTGTAATGTACTTTTTGCAAGATTCTAGTGTTAGCAGCAAAAACATCTACGTTCATAGCAAACATTGGTATCAATTCTACGCGCACAACTAAACTTAACTAAAAAATGAAAAGTAATATTGTCCAATAACACAATTCAGCAATGTTAACAGAACTTTTTATTTTAAAATCTGTATATTATAGACTAACGATTTTAATTAATAAATATGTGGACAACAAAATAGACAATTAATCAAAATTCGTCATAGTTGTTTTCATTTTTTATTTAGTTAAGTTACGTTAAGTTTAGTTGTGCTCGTAAAATTTTTTGTTTTTAATAAATATTAAATACTCGTATTTATGGACATTTCACACAACGTCCTCTGGTCCCAAGCTAAGCTTATTATGCTTGTGTTATGGGTACCAGAATACGGATAGAATACATAAACTACTTTTCTTTTGTAATTACATACTTATTATACATAGTAAACACCCAGACGCAGAAAAAACATTTGTATGATACTTATACACATCACACAAATGAACATCCGAGGCGGGAATCGAACCCGCGACCTCGTGAACGGCAGTCCGATAAATGAACCACTAGTCCACGAAGCCCCATCAATTGGTACCATTATGATTCTAAGTAGAAATGAAACTCAAAATCTCAGTAAATATTACTGCTAATTATTATACAAGGCCTATTTACATAAACACAGTCCATAAACAAATATTAACTATGAGAACCAAAAGCCCTCCTGTGGTTGGGAAATTTAAAATTAAAACTTTACAAAAATTAATTCAACTAATGAGTTTTTTGCTGTTCCGCCATAAAACTCGGGACGTTAATTAAATCATGACATTTACGTCTTTCCGATTTTATTACTTGGAACAGACATTAGCAGAAAGTGAAATGAGGCGAGTCGTTATGCCAATATAGACGACGTAGCAATTATTTAAGCATTATTATGATATGTATTTAAGCGGCATTAAGATGTTATATTGCCGCCTGGTTATAACTTAGACAGAGAATAAGTATGACTTGCATACTGAATTGGTATTGTGCTTACTGCAATCTAAAACAATACTAAATAACTTAGCCACTTCGCCGTCCGCGGCTTCATTAGTAGTTAAGAAATGAATTTTGTATTCTTTCTCACCTTCCCTAAATGGCCAATTGGTAAAATACTCGTGTAATGAAATTTAGTCTTATGAAACACCCTAGTACTAAACCACATCGCAAAATGTGCTGCTTCATTTGTGTACGTAGCTATTAAAAATACAATATTCTTTTTAAAAATATATAAATATTAATTTGATAGCTTAAAAATTAGAATCGTTTAGAAAAAGAACCTTTCCATACAAAAAATAGGCAGTGAGGTTTAAGCACTGGAGGCGTACAACATAATAATATGCAGTTTTCAAACGTTTATGATAATCACTGGACTAAGTGACTTTCACAGAGAAATATCTTCTTCCTTTAAGATATGACTACTTGCATTAGACATTTACCAACTAAGCTTATAAACACTTTTCTGTTTTTCATTTCATTTTAATATTCATAAACATGTAACATTTTTGGAATACATATTTTCTCCTGCAAAGAAATAAAAGCGATCCCTAATATGAATTATTGTCTCCACAAATATACCAAACACCCCCAAACAATACTGGATCATTTTTTATGTCATAAAAATGCAAACTAATAAGGCCTATTGTGTGCAAGTGATAAGCAAATATTCTGTAATCCGACAATGGTCAAAAAACGTCCAGTCGAGTGACATAAGGTGTGAATGTTCTCAATTTGTATACAGAGGATAAAAACCGCCCCTTGTTGAGTCAGTTGGGGTGTTCCATTTATGCCCACTTGACCCTAAGCCGCGCATAAATTATGCATAACCATCAACCAATATCGACTGGGTGCACTGAATATTCCAAGTAATAATGTATGTGCTATGATAAGTAATAATTTAGTAATTTATGAATTTTTGCAATTGACTTGCTATGCTTTTACTAAATAAACTAAATTATAGTGGAAAAAATGATAACCATGAGCGGGACTTGAAACATCGTGCGATGTTTAACTCACATTGAGAAGGTTGTAGTGGAAGATTTGGTAAACATATGCGGGAACCATGATAGCTCAGATGGGAGAGCAACGGAACGGTATTCCGAGGTCGTGGGTTCAAGTCCCGCTCATGGTTATCATTTTTTCCACTATAATTTAGTTTATTTAGTAAAAGCATAGCAAGTCAATTGCAAAAATTCATAAATTAATGTAGAAATACATGTACAGTCATTATTTCGGTCCAATTGTGTTCTGTAAAGAACACTAAGTGATCGATTGATCGAGTTGGTGCAAACCGCTCAATAGATGGCGTTGTACACAAAACATCGCACGATGTTTAACTCACATTGAGAAGGTTGTAGTGGAAGATTTGGTAAACATATGCGGGAACCATGATAGCTCAGATGGGAGAGCAACGGAACGGTATAATAACTTAGAAAAATTTATCGAAAATAATGACAAAAGATATGTCAGTATTAAAAATAGCTATTTATATTTGGAGTTCATTCTTAACACCTTAGCAAGAAATTCTCTACTATTTAGAAATTCAATCAAATTTCATAATACACATAGATTTTGTAATGTTTGCCCTAAATTGACACAATATTCAAATTCGCTTGTATTTTATGAATATATCGTCAAAAAGCTGCCGAATATTAAAGGAAATTAGTAGGATGATCAAATATTGCCACATGCTCGTACCGTATCGAAATTAAATAAATCGATTGAAAACCAAGTCAATGATAATAATCTTGAAGATCAAACGCCCGCGGTTACAACTGCTTAATATAGGTAAACAGTCCTAAAGCTTAGGCTTTAGCGCGATAAATAATATAAGCAATGTATTGTAGTATCATTAAAACGATAGAGTTCGTAAAAAATGTTATAGATTAGACAAGTAATCAAAATATTAGCTGTGCCATGCAGTTTCATATGTATATGAAACTGCCTGTAAATAAAAGCTCATAATACGGCTGTAGCCGTTTACGCCGTGAAATGAACTGTCTGGCAAATTCGTATTATGAACAAAATTCTAAGTCAGTCAGTTCGCTAAACCAGTCATACATTATTATGTTTAAAGAGAAGGTACAACTAAAAGTTAAAGTACTAACTAAAAATTTTCAACTAAAAGTTTTATTTCTGCCATAATACCTAATTTAGCCATGCAGCTTACGGCCTGCCTGGAACTTGAATGATTTTAAAAAGCTCATAATACGTCGGCAGTGCGTACCTATATGAAACTGCATGGAATACAGGAAACCTTCAGAAGATATGTACATAAGATTTCATAAAAATTGGAAAGAAAGAGTTCGGTAACTACGAGTATAATTGTGACACAAAAATGTTATATACCACTATGAATAAGTTAACAACTTATTTTTATTATGTTACACATACATTTATAATCTAAACTAATATAATATAATAAAGCTGAAGAGTTTGTTTGTTTTTTGTTTGAACGCGCTAATCTTAGGAACCACTGGGCCGATTTGAAAAACTCTTTCAGTGTTGGATAGTACATTTAGCGAGGAAGGCTATAGGCTATATAACATTACGCTGCGATCAGTAGGAGCGAAGCAGTAGTGAAAATAGTTGCAAAAACGGGGAAAACTTTCTAAATTCCACGCGGACGGAGTCGCTAGTATTTAAATATTATTCTATGATAAGCCTCTCAATTCAAAGCAGTTTTGATAATATAAGTGACGTATTCCACACCCTTCACGGATTAGTTACAATCATTCAAACTAAACCCAATAAGTAGATGAACTTAAAATAAATATGAACCCTCTAACGTTAAATCGTTTTATCAAACCAAAAATCTCTTATTTTCCCCCAAAATTCTGTATTTACGCATGAATACTAATGCGGTAAAAAAAAGCTCTCCAGCGAAAAAAAGGTTTGCGGAATAAAATAGCTTGGTGAATAAAAAAGGACTTAATCTGCATTAGATGCGACGTTAGAATTTGTTTTGATGATGCTATCTAACGCAGGTGCATAGATTTGCATACGATATTTATGCTGTTACATTTGGTAAAAGAATATTAGATAAAATGTCTTTTTTAATTGTCAAACATGCACATTCGCGATTTTAATTTCTATAGCCAATAAAATCTACTATTGATATCTTTACTTATTGTAAAGCAGTTATTTTTGTATGTCTGTACTATGTATGTCTCTGTGTGAGCAAATCTGCAAAATTACGCAATGGATTTTGCCGCGGTTCTTTTTTCAAAAGATAGAGCTGTTATAGACGTTATCTTATATATAAAATTCACGTGTCACAGTGTTAGTTACCGTACTCCTCCGAAACGGGTAGAACGATTTTTATGAAATTTTACATGCATATTCAGTAGGTCTGAGAATCGGCCAACATCTATTTTCAAACCTTTTTTTTTCATATGGCAAAACAACGTTTGCCGGGACAGCTAGTGTTTTTGTATAATTTGTTAAGGTTTGGTATTTAAATTCCACGCGTATGAAGTTGCGAACACCAGCTAGTATCTCATAAACGAATGCGGCGGCAACACAATATATGTATGATAAACGAAACACATAATTTGAAATGAAGGACATTTCTGATCCGAGGTCGTCTCGCTCTCTAGCATCTCTTAATTGCTTAAAATAAGCAAACTAAATAGGTCAGTTGTTATCTGTCAGAAAATGCAGGCCACTAACAATTTTTAACAGCTAAACAGATGTTGTGTATTATTTAAGTACCTATGTGAATTGTTAGTTACTTTATGATAGGTTCACTACACTAACTTTTGTTAGCACTTGTTTCATTCGCTCAGTTTATGTGATCACAATCCCGACGGAGGTGCTTACTCGAGAGATAAATAGTATGTTTTATATCTAGTTTTAAACTTCAATTTGTTTTTAGTTAATATCACGACCTATTTACAGTGTAGATAGAAAGAATAAAGTTTAAAATTTTTCTATTGTTTAATAAATTTAATTATGGTGGAAAAAGTGACTACCGCAAGCGGGACTATTCTATTTCTATTGTTATTATAAACGAAAGGTCCCCTTCCGTCACCAAAGTTTTTGACCGTAGAATCACTCAATGTAATTCTCGGATATTTGTCGGGGCTAATCCTTACTATTTTATCATTATACTCAATTATTTTTTTAAAGAAGTGTTTTGAAATGTGGTTTAGAAATTTTTTAACCCACTTTATGACCTGATAATTTACTCAATTCTATATGAGTAACTAAGCCTAAAATGGTCTGTATTTGATTAAAGGTTGTGTACGTTTTGTTAGTTAAAATGTTTAGTCTAACTATTTTTCTAATAAAATTGCTTAGTTAGTTTGTTGTGCACGTAGAATTGGTATCATTGTGAAGGCACAATGTTTCTACATTATTAATCTTTTGAATAACATTTAATCAATGCGTTTATTAGATTATATGAACAAATTAAGGGCCTACATCAAAATTATCGTCGACATGTACCTATTAACACAGCTAGTAGGTATAGAAAATGAAGAATTAGGGATATTTTTTTTGTTTACTTAAAATCTACTAAATATATTTTAATTCTGGTTTACGTGTTTCTATATATAATAGTTACTCATGTTTTTAAAGTTATTTCATTAGTTAATACGCGATAATAGACCACTAATGAAAAAAATAAAAAATTAGAGAGGTTGTTTCGCCAAGATTTTCTATCGAGAAAACTTTTTTCAATCGCGTTTCTGAGTTTATGCGATCCTAGATTATATATTGAAAAAACATATAAGTACTTAAAAATTAGAGCTCTAGCCATTCAATTTAAAGAAAAAATGAAGCTATTTTGGTATCCTCTTAACAAAAAAGTTTTCCCGTTATATTTGTATTGGATAAGTTTTAATGTAAAGTGCATTCCCTTAATCATCAAATTACCCAAACTAAATGGATGAGCAAAATTTTCGGGAGTTTCTCTAAAGGACAGCTCCGAAAATATTAGAAACTTTTAATTCAATTATATTTTATTAATAACTAGCTGTGCCCCGCGGTGTTACCCACGGTAAAAAGGATATTAATAAGTTCATTTTCTATTGCATTGTCCATTGGAAAGTTTCATGAAAATCCATCCAGTAGTCCTTACGTGAAAGCACAATAAACATCCTTACATATCCAAACATTGGAGTACGGATAGAAACCCAAGAAACGTTCGCGTTGCTCAGCCAACAATTTAAGTATTTTATTTTATAACGCGTAATTCTTGTTTCGTCATATCTCCTAAGATATTCATTTAAATTGCATGCTATAAAAGCAGTTATAATCTATATTAAATGCGTAAGCTAACTAAGCTATTTAATTTGATGAAAAATATTACCATATACACATAAATAGCTTTTGAAAACACCCTATTGAATTTGATAATTTTTTCATCATTATTATGGGTATAACGGGTTTCCCTTAAAAGATAGACATATGCCCTCGCGAACTTTTTTGAAGAACAATAGGTAACAAACAATTCCTCCATACATTAGTTTGTTGTACCTCACATAGATAAGGCAGCGTTTTCATTTAAAGCTCGCGCGCGTCCGAGTTTCTCGGCAAATTTAATCATATCTCATTCAATATACAGCAAACCCCAACAAATTATGCAAAAAAGCCACCCTGTGGAACCATTCTATCTACTAAAAAAACCGCATCAAGATCCGTTGCGTATTTTTGAAGATGTAAGCTCACATAGGGACATACATACAAAAATTACGACTTTGTTTTATAAGAAGTAAAGATAAAGATAACACAAAATAAGGAACTCTTTGATGTATAGGTTGTAAAATAAACTTCTTAATTAATTGAAATAGTCAATTGTTAATAAATTTAAAAAATATAAGTTATACAAAAAGGATTTCAAAGGGGTCAAATGCGTCGTACTTACAACCGCCGGGCATGTATGACCAGATGTATGAGTGTGGATGAAGACAAGGAAGTATATTTGGATCGTAGCAGTGGCGCTCTTTAATCCCTGCCTACCCCCATGGTGCGATGGTATGATGATGATGATGACAAAAAGGATATTATTATTCAATGATTATTCAATACTTGTTTCTGGAGGTAAATTAGTTTAAAACAATTTAAGTATTATAAAGCACATGTAACTTTTAAATTATTGCTATGTTATTTAAAATGTATGAGTGTAAACAAAGATATGGAAGTGTATTTGGTTGGTTCGTTATATGGTCTTATTCATAATGACTTATCGGAGGTTTACAAGTTCGCTAAAATCGGTTCTCGAAAATTGTCAAAAACTTTTATTCATAATAGTCTTTTTACGCTAAACGTTTATTATCTCTCCTATAAAATTTCCTTTTAAACCTCTGATAAATCATTATGAATAAGACCATTAGTCTCTGTCTATCCTCTAAGACCAGTGCCGGTTTTAGCACTACCAGCGCCTTGGGCGAGATTTATACGGCGCCCCCTAACTGCAATTCAAACCCATATGAAAAAAGGAAAAAGATTTAATGAAATTACCATTTATTGTTAGAAATAACCATTTATTAAAAAAAAAACTAATAAAATTTGACTTTTCTAGCCTTTCTGTCGGCGAACTCTTTTATTATGCTATCAAAATCGAGGTTTTCAGCAATTTCATTCTCGATTGACAAAGTTGCCAAGTTTATCAATCGGGATTGCGATATTGTCGATCGCAGATAGGTTTTTATCAGCTTAAGCTTAGAAAAACTCCTCTCCCCACTAGCAACCGTTACAGGTATGGTTAATAATATGCGCATTGCTATCCATACATTAGGATACAGTTCTTGTAAGTTGCGATCTTTAATAATATTTAAAACAAAAACAGGGGTAGCCACATTCTGATCAGGCAAAAAAGATTTCAGACTTATGAGTTCATCACACAACATACGCCCATCTATATAACACAAGCATATAAGCTTAGCTTGGGACCAGAGGACGTTGTGTGAAATGTCCATGAATATTTATTATTATATTATTATTATATTATATCTGATTTAGAGTCTACAGTTAATTTCAATTGGAGATCACCACAGAGTTTGACAAGGTCAGGTTTTTCCGGAATCAGTTTTATATTGTACAAAAAAGACCAATATTCCGAGTACTCGTTTAACTTTTCAAATCTTTCATTAACTGAAATCAATATAGTGTCCAAAAGTCAGTTGAAATTTTTTTTAATTCTCTGTGAGTTTGAAGATCGCAACCCCTAACTCGGCCTCAGACACGGGCGGCACGTCACCACCCGGTGCCGGTCCATCATCCGGAGGGGGGCTTAAAATGTCTTGCCATTTTTGGGACTATATATACTATCTGTTGCCCACAATTTCATACGCCTAGAATTTAGTAACTATATCTTAAGAAATTATACAAAAAAGCCATCCTCTTAAACCACTTTATCTATTAAAAAGGACGATATCAAAATTTGTTGCGTATTTTTGAAAATATAAGCTCACATAGGGACATACATACAAAAATAACGACTTTTTTATAATAAGTAAAGAAGAATCCTGTTTTGAGAGAAACCTGGAGTCCTGCAATACAGGGTCAGCTAATAAACCTAGTTTATACACCAGTCACATAATCACGGAACTCATATACTTAGTATCGTAGATCAGTAGATTTTATACCTGAAATGAACAAACAATTCTTTAAACTTTTTAAGTATGTATAAGTGTAATAAACTTTATATTTATATGGTACATGAAAATATCTTTTCATATTGCGAGGTTTAACTATATCAGCATAAAATGCTTGAATTTATATATTTTTATAATAATTTTCTTGAAACCTGTATTCTGATTATGAGCGTTAAATTATTGAATGTAGTTTTATTGAGAACGTAAGACATAAGGAACATTGATTAGATATACATGTATATATTATTATTTATATATTTTGACCTATATAATGTAACTATGTTGTTAGAGTGGTGACAGATTAAAACTACAAATATCCTCTCTCTCCGTGCTAGAACGCCTGATCACCATGGCACAGTAGACCATAATCCCTTCTAAAGTAGAGAAGGCCCGTGCCCAACAGTGGGACTTTAATGGGCTGGAGAGAGAGAGAGAGGTGATGTAACTATGTGGTTTTTTTTGTTTTGTGCGTAAATTAGCTTCATCATAAGAACTAATTCTTAAAACACCCCTGCGAGGAAGTGGTTCCGTAACATTTGTTCATTTTTCTGTATTTGTCATTACGTTAATAATTATTATTTTGATTAAAAAAAATACCAATCAAATATAGACATTAAAGTTAACGGGTTTTGTAAAAATCTCTCATTTCATTTAATGAAATGTTTTAGACGCCATTAAATGAGCAGCGCAAATTGGTCGTATCTCCTCTTTATTACTGCAGTCCTCTCGTAAACATCTACTTAGGCGGGATTTCGCGAATCGATATAGGCTTATTGTTCAAAAGTTTGTGTACCCATTATACCGCTACTAGGAAACCGAGTGGTTTAAATCTGACTGTGAGACAAATCATAACTTATTATATTTATATGTATATTTTAACGAAAAGAGTAAATGTGATAATGTTATACTAACCTAAATGCTACGTCAGCTAGTACATTGTAAATGTAATACTATTTGCCCGTGTGAAGCCAAATAGTATTTCATTTACTATATATGTATTAGGCGTCCGTGAGCAGGTTTTTTTTATACGAGTAGATAGACAGAATGGTTTAGGAAGATGGGTTTTTTATACAATTCGATAACGTTTTGTTTCTAATTCCACGCGTGTGAAGTTGCGGGCAACATTATATGTATTAATAGTACATTACGATATTAGTGCGTTAAGATGGTTATAACATGCGAGGCGGAATTTCAGCCCGAGCCGAAGGCGAGGGCGTAATTGAGCCGAGCATGTTATAACCAATACGCACGTATATCGTACGACGTTTTTTAACACATTTGCGAGGAAACAGAAAATAAAACATTAAATAAACTCAATCTGTGAGTGCACACTGTTGATTTCCCGCTATTTTTACAGCGCGCTAACGCTGCCTACTGACTGGCTGTGTAAAAATCAACAACAAAAAATTTCATCAAAATCGGTCCAAAAGATTATGTTTATAATAGTTCATTGTCATTGTTGTTAAAGCTAGTTAGCTTTAACAACAATGTACCTACATTGAATGAATTAGTATATTTAGAAAGGGGTCAACAAGTAAATACAATTATGCCGAAGTAATAATACACCCGATGTGGATTACGACTTGACAAACTCTAACCAACTCTGTCTAAACTGTTTACTCTACTAACTTTGTGATTATATTAGTTTATATGAATAAATAGGTTAAACGCACACTTTGATTATGAATTACGATAGTGTGTTTTCTCAAAGCTGTGAGGACGTGTGTTGTGTGAAATGTCCATTGATATTAATATTTATTTTATTTGACGAGCTCGGTGGTTGGTTCATGTAACGGCTGTTGATCTCGAGGTCGCGGGTTGAATTTCCGCACGGGACAATCATTTGTGTGATATCCATAAATGTCATACAAATGTTTGTACTGCATCTGGGTGTTTCTATGTATTATAGGTATGTATTTACAAAAAAATAAAAGTAATTTAAGTAGTATATTCGTATTCTGGTACCCATAACAGAAGCGTAAAAGCCTAGCTTGGGAACAGAGGATGTTGTGTGAAATGTCCATTGGTATTTATTTTTATTTTAATACAAATGTAAATATTTTCTAACACTTGCGCGACTCATCTGTTTAAATAAAACTACTTTTTACGGATTTAGACGCGTATATAAGTCTCAGCCGTGACCATGGTGACTGCAAAGTCTCTGAAACGTGGGGCCAAAATTTAAAACAAATATACGCGTCTAAATCCGTAAAAAGTAGTTTTATTTAAACAAATGTAAATATTAAAAAATAATCACATAATTGAAATCTGGAAAGTACGTATTTCGTAATATAATCATTTAAAAGTGTCTTACAAAATTATTTTCATAATATTATTATATGTATAGACAGGGCGATCATAAAACAAAAAGATTTTAAGGACAAAGAGTCTAATCTTGAAAATCTTGTATTATTTGGAAGAAAAATTCCTCAAAGGATTTGCGGGAGCTCTGAAACTCGTAATTAAAACGTATATTATACTATAGCAGGCATTTAGGTTTTATTAAGAAGTTTACGTGAACCGAGCTTAATGTTATTAAAATTAATTAAAGTTTCATCTAATAAAATCGTTTTGTGAATAATAATGTTCTATAATTATTAATTTTAAGTAAAAGAAACAAAACATGTTTTCCAAAGTTATATTTCAAATAATTCACACGTTTTATTGTATATGTTGTTGTATGTATGTATTATGTATAAATGAATATATAGCCTATAGCCTACCTTGATAAATGTACTAACCAACTCTAAAAGAATTATTCAAATCGGACCAGTGTGGTTCCTGAGATTAGCATTCAAACAAACTCTTCCGCTTTTTAATATTAGTATAGATATGTATGGCCTTATTCATAATGATTTATCGGAGGTTTAAAAGGAGATTTTATCGGAGAGATAATAAACGTTTTAGCGTAAAAAGACTATTACGAATAACAGTTTTTGACAATTTTCGCGAACCAATTTTAACGAACTTTTAAACCTCCGATAAGTCATTATGCGTAAGACCAGTAAAGTATAACATATATAACTTTTTACCCTAGGTACTCCTACTATGTATATTACTTGTGAATCGATATCGATAGCCAATAAGGCAATCATGAAATTACGTGTTTCTAAAACTTTCTTGTACTTCGCAATATTAGTAAGTTATTAACATGTGTATTTAAATAAAACTACTTTTTACGGATTTTGCAGTCACCATGGTCACGGGCGAGACCGTGACCATGGTGACTGCAAAGTCTCCGAAACGTCGGGCCAAAATTTAAAACAAATATACGCGTCTAAATCCGTAAAAATTAGTTTTATTTAAACAGATGAGTCGCGCAAGTGTTAGAAAATATTATTATTAACATATTTTTTAATTATTCTATTGTATTGTTCATAACATTTAGGTTATTCCATTAGTATTCACCAGAACGCATGGTTCATTATTCCGTGGCGTACTCATTATTACTCCGATGAAAGAAACCGAGACGAGAAACAATTTAGCGGTTTTTAATTAATAATTGGTCAAGTGCGAGTCGGACTCGCGCACGAAGGATTCCGTACCATTATCTATACAACATAAGGCAACGTTATTAGTATCGAGCAAGAAACGGTAAAAAAATCATGTTTGTTGTATGGGAGCCCCCCTTAAATATTTATTTTATTTTATTTTTAGTATTTGTTGTTATAGCGGCAATAGAAATACATCATCTGTGAAAATTTCAACTGTCTAGCTATCACCGCTCTTGAGATATTGGGTACGGAACCCTAAAAATCATGTTTGTTGTATGGGAGCCCCCCTTAAATATTTATTTTATTTTATTTTTAGTATTTGTTGTTATAGCGGCAATAGAAATACATCATCTGTGAAAATTTCAACTGTCTAGCTATCACCGTTCTTGAGATACTGGGTACGGAACCCTAAAAATCATGTTTGTTGTATGGGAGCCCCCCTTAAATATTTATTTAATTTTATTTTTAGTATTTGTTGTTATAGCGGCAATAGAAATACATCATCTGTGAAAATTTCAACTCTCTAGCTATCACCGTTCTTGAGATACAGCCTGGTGACAGACGGACGGACGGACGGACGGACGGACGGACGGACGGACGGACGGACGGACGGACGGACAGCGAAGTCTCAGTAATAGGGTCCCGTTTTTACCCTTTGGGTACGGAACCCTAAAAATGAAAATGACGACGTTGGCCACCACTTGTTCCTGAAAGCAAGGATATTAGTACACGTTTTTATTTATTTTTACTTTATTTATTTACCGGTGATTTTATTATATTTATTAATATTTATACACGAAAGATTTTTATTTTTTAAGAATAAAATTTTCTAAGATATAAAACTGTAAGAAATTGCTGAATGCAACAGACAGTTTAATCTTGTAATTTAATTTATTAATTTTTGCATTTGACATGCTATGCCTTTTACTTAATAAATCAAATTATGGTGGAAAAAGTGAAAAATGCCGTTGTACGAAAAAACATTGTGTTCTGTAAAGAACGCTAACTGATCGATTGATGGAGTTGGTGCAAACCGCTCAATAGATGGCGTTGTACGAAAAAACATCGCACGATGTTAAAACTCGCATTGAGATGATTGTAGTGGAAAATTTGGTAAACATTTGCATGGACCATAATAGCTCAGTTGGGAGAGCGACGGAACGGCATTCCGAGGTCGCGGGTTCAAGTCCCGCTTATGGTTATCATTTTTTCCATTATAATTTAGTTTATTTAGTAAAAGCATAGCGAGTCAATCGCAAAATATTAATAAATTAATTGTTATATGTTTACAAGTTTATATTTAAATTCGCTGCATTTCTTATTTCTATCGATCAATTCATTTGATTCCCACACATAATAATTTATTATTTATTGTCACAAACATGGATAATGGTACCACATCTGGGTGTTATTTATATCGTTGCATGTATTTATAAAAAAGGTTAAGAAGTTTTTCTTGAAGCTTGTACATTTTCCATTTTAGTAACCTGATTTTCTTTTGATGTGATATACAAAAAGATAATTATTTTGTCGTTATATCATTTTTCACAAAAGCAATCCATCTTTTCATTAATCTTCCGGTTTTTATACGGTGCATGTAACTCATACAACGCAACGGCATATTTCCTTTCATATTTTCCATTATAGGGGCTCTACTTATAATCTTTCTCATTTCGCATTCTTTTTGCCTTGATTATGTTCATGCTTCTACGATATTCAGTTCAGTACAAGCAAGGTAAACAAAATATTATTATACATATATTTTGATATCAGTTAGATTTAACAACTAAAATGCGCTGCCAAAAGCTTTTACACTTCAAATAAAAAAAAACCCCTTTAAAATCCTGAATATTTTAATATGTGTACAAAATTTCAGATCAATCCACCTATAGCAAGTGTGTTTAACTCGCATGTGATAGGTATAATAAATATATATGTACATACAAATAAAGCTATCAAAAGCGTGATAAATACTAGAATGCTAAAAAATATAACATAGACTAGTAGCTATAAACTCTCGCTCTATGTGGCCACAGTCAAATTAGGTTAAACATTTTTTATGAGGAATTTCTAATGAATTACAATATTTTCCCTCGTTAGTTACCATAGAAGATAGAGTCTAATACAATTAAGAATAATGAAGTTGGATTTCACTGAATGTTGAAATAATAACAGTGAATATAAATGAAAATTGAGAATTGGTAATCTATTCCGGACTATATTTTAGCCATTCCGGTCGACGGAGCACAGGTTGGGATCCAATGATAAATGACGACAGGCGTTATATTAGACTTTAACGTTAGTAAAATATATAAACGCCATGTAAAAGTGTATGTTATCGAACACCTCCAAAACGTTTCAAATCGAAGTGAATAGAAATCTACGACTAAGTATGACTAAATTGCTGTATATTCGCCAAGTCCAATGGTCTTATTTATAATGACTTATCGGAGGTTTAAACTATAAAATAATGTCACTTTATCGGAGAAATAATAAACGTTTTACCGTAAAAAGACTATTATGAATGAATAACAATTTTTGACAATTTTAGCGAACCGATTTTAGCGAACTTTTAAACCTCCGATAAGTCATAATGAATAAGACCATAAGAATATAAAATAGGGCAATTTTAGGAAATTTTGTTTTATTTTGAATTTTAATTTATTAGACATTTTTGACATTAATACTTACCTATATCGATCCAAGGGGGGTATCACTGAAAACCAGCGATGAGGCGATTACCAAGTCTTCCCAACTAATGCTAAGTGATGTGATGTCCTATTTCGATCACTGGACGCTAGGCTAGTTGTTAATCACGGCCAAAATTAATTAATTTTATTTTGGTGTCAACTTTGACCATGAAATAAATACTTTTTCTTTCTTTCTTTCTATAAATACTGTGTAAAACTGTCATTTTCTGTCTTTGTTTCAATATTTTGGAAAAACACTATTCGCTAAGTAACGCAAACACGTATCTCGATATTATTAAATTTCGAAAACAATAATATTTACGGCTCTTCCCTGACTTTTACAGCAGTAATAGTAGGAAATGGGGAGGTGACATATGTATTCTCAATCCATCGCCACAATAACAAGGTATATTGGTGCCAATTCTACGTGCACAACTAAATTTAACTTAACTAAAAATGATAACAACTTTGTTGTGCCTATTTCTATTAATTAAAATTTTTAGTCCATAATGTAAAATCTTTATAACAAGAAAGTTCAGTTAACATTGCCGAATTTTATTATTGACACTTATCAATTTTCATTTTTTAGTTAAATTTAGTTTTGTTGTGCGCGTGGAATTGGTACCATTAAATAAAATAAATAAATAAATAAATAACCATTATAGACTTCATACATATAATTCATATACTGTATTGTATCTATCTTTCATAGCATATTAGCTAGGTGCCTTTACGATCGTATCTAAAAATAACTAAAGGCCAAGTTTTTCCACTCCATATAAAATAAAATCCCGGTGTTTTATGTAACAAAATCTATGTAAATATAGCTCTTTGCAAGATATAGTCATAAACTACACCTTACAGATACCGTAAGTAATAAACTCTTTTTCAGTAATATTAGTGGTCTACCCGTCTTCTGAGTGCTCGAATTCATCCTTAATTCATTGTAAACTAAATTTAAACCTACATATTTTTTTCCGTGTCTTGAAAGTTATGAAATAGGAATAATTTATTTTATATCGTCATTAATTTCTTGAAATCAATAACAAACACCTTCGTTTACTAAAGATTCAAAGTAAACACCAAGCAAGACTGTGTCATAAGAAATAGATTAACTTTTCACAACATTACGACTAGCCTCTAGGCACCATGCCAATGAAAAGAAATGTATTTCTGGGGGTTTTTACATAAAGTTCTGAGAATTTTTTCTTTTAAAGCGCCTAGTTTTAAAAGAAAAGATTTGTGTCCCATATTTGTAAGAATAGTAAAATTAGCTAATAATAAATAGCTGTTTCACGATTCATATCACATATGTACATATGTACAACTACATAAGTAGTTTACATTAGCAACAATGTAAGGCCTTAGGCCAATTATATATATTAAAAGGTTGGTATATGTATTAGCATTGTCTTCTTTGTGTGCACATTTTGTCCTAACTGAACTAACCTCCAAAAAGAAGGGTTCTATGTATAGCGCTTTTATAAAACCTGTTCCTATTATATTATTTCCTTTGTTTAGTAAAGTCTTATATATTAAAAACTGTTTATTTCCTTATATTGCAGAGTAAGTGTGCCGGGTTACGCTGGCGGACTATCTGCTTCTCTGCCGGGTGGCGGTGCAGCGGCCTGGGAACGGCTTGGAGCTGAGTTGGTACTGTCAGCATTGGTGGCAGCTGCACACTTCGCGGCCATGGAGCGGCGGTGGACCGGGGCTGCACCTGCATTACTTGGAGCCGCTTATTGTGCTGCTAGTTTTGTTTCTGTAAGTAATATATAAAAAGAGACCAGATGGATTGAAGAATTGCCAATCGTTGGAAACAAAAGTTATTAATGAGTGACCACGAACCGGACGGACTGTCGAATGGCCCCATTTCAATAGGGTCGCTACGAGTGTTTGTATGTCATTGACATAGTGTTGTAATGTGTCTGAACTTTCTGAAGACGTAAAGCTTGTCTAATAAGGATTAGATTATTGGGATTTTCCAATCAATACATTTCAACTCATAAAGTCATAACGAAACTAAACAAAGATATGTTTTATAAAGTTTGATAGATTGAATACTTTAAGTCGACTAGGCAGTATTAGAATAAAATTATGTTCTAAAATAAAATGTTATAAACTATTAGATAATGCTATTCATAAAAACTTCAATAAATCTTGAATGATAGACACGTGTGATGCTTACATTGTGATGCGAGGAGCGGTATTGTCTGCACGCGTATTGGCTCTTGTAGGACGTAGTACCTGTCTTTTGTGCACAAATCCTTATGGACAGCTGCTCCTTTATAAACATCTGTCGACAATCTGTACGTAAAAAAAATATTACTGCCTACGCAATATCTTAGATGTCTATTCATATACCTCTTTGCAAATCTCTCTTTATTCTAAGAGAGTATGTGTAGAATATGTTTTCTATCACATAACAAATTTTATGTATTTCTTGTAAAGACTAAGTCCGTAAGTCTTATTCATAACGACTTATCGGAGACTTAAAAGTGCGCTAAAATCGGTTCGCGAAAATTGTCAAAACTTTTTATTAATAGTCTTTTTACGCTAAAACGTTTATTATCTCTCCGATAAAATCTAAGTTTAAAACTCCGATAACTCATTATGAATTAGACCATTATTTAAATATTTTTTGCTTTTATTAATGTAACAACCCGGCTTTTATTAATATAGTATTATTATCGAAGCGCTACTTTTGGATTTAGATACGAATTATCATTCGTTTATATATTTACTAGCTGTTGCCCGCGACTTCGTACGCGTGAAATTTAGACCATAACAAACAAGTTTACTATGACAATCGATAGATGGCGTTGTACCGTTTTTTTTAATCGCGCTATAGGTTCGTTCGACATATTAACACAAAAAAATTCGTAAAAGCTCGTCAAAATTTCTAGTGTCATCAACTCGTTTTAGTCGTTTTCGCATTTATAAATTAGTAAGAAAGAAGTTTGTCGGGTTAATAATACGTGATATTTTATGTGTTTCAGATGCCTTCCCTCAACCCTGCGAGGTCATTAGGTCCTTCCTTCGTGCTATCACGGTGGGAAAGCCACTGGGTATGTTGGGTTGGCGGAGTTGGGGGAGGAGTGGCAAGCGCACTTTTGCATGAGTGGGGTTCACGTCGAGGTCCCCGTGGAGGCTCGTCTCGTGCATCTTCACCCAGAGATCTAGACGAACTGGACAAACCGACATTTCCATCCCATAGCCACTATAGACACGCTCCAACGTATTGCGCCGCTGCAGTCCCTCGTCCAGATACCACGGAGCCCCTCTATTCTGGCACTAAATCCTTATACTGTAGATCTCCGCCACCTGCTCGACATGGTTTACATAGGTATGTAGAGTTTGAATTAATCGATTTTGTGAATAATTTTAAAGATCGAGTTTTAATCAAAACTGCATAAAGACATAAATATATGTATATTATCAACACAATATGTTGCTACTGATTGGTATTCATTATTTATCCATTCATTGTTTATTTATAGGTCCCAGTCAGTATACAGCAAAGGCAGTTCAGCAACGTCAGCTGGGGGCGTGGGGCCTACAGGGTCGGTGTCCACGGGAGCTGGAGGGCCGCTGGTGGGGGCACAATCTCTGGTGTTGCGACCTCCTCACACTCACGCTCACCACGCACTAGCTCATAACCAGAACGCACACAACGCTCAACGAGACCCTCCTTATGGAACCGCCAATGGGGTGCGACCTGGACCCGCTGGTTAGTTTCTTAGTTAAAATTCGTTGTAGAGCTCATGTTTTAGGCGAAAGTTTTTAATCACTTAAGAAACTTAATGTTCTCATAAGAGAGAGGTCATTACTGCCTCACTAGAAGGCAATCCTATTAGTTAACCAAGAATTGGATTTTTTTTCTGTTTTTGTAGTAATAGAAGCTTTTCTTATGATTCAAGGTGCAGCAGCTCAAACGCGACGTGACTCGGTGTACTCAGGTAGTACAGCAGGTACCACGGCTACCAATGTGACGGGTCCTATGGGTGTGGGAGGTGCTGGGACAACGAGGCGTGGAGGAAGTACTATGGAAGACAGTACGTACGGCACTTACGGTCGTGCCGGAGTTGGGGGCGCGTCTCAAGGGGGGCTAGTACAAGGGGGGCTATCTCAAGGAGGACTGACCCCAGGAGCGTTGTCACAGCATTATCGTTCACCGCACACTCCACCACACGGTCATGATCACTACTAGCGACGCGCCTCGCACCACAACATCGCGTTACTGTTCGACGTCTGAACCAGTCTTGTTGTGAGTGCCTTCTAGAAATATGTTGAGCCTCTACCATAGTTATGATAATATGAACATTATTGCACATACTTTGCTACTTAAAAGTTTGTGTATTTAATTAAAATATTAAATTAATAAACTGTCTTGCCATAGAAGATTATTCCACCATGATTGTGATTGTAAAAGTTAATAGAAAAAGGTTCTTCAGAAATCCATGGTAGACTATCTCATAGTGCCCATAGAAATCGTGACGGCTGCTATTAAGCCAGTCAATAGATACCTTAAATATTCTGACTACAAACGCTAAAATTATTGGCAAAAGTGATTAAAACATGTAAATTATCGCCAGATATTAATATACTGAGATAAGAAGTTTTCTTTTGCGTTTCAATAACTTTTAATCGTTTTTTTTTCCAACATTTTTACTTATTTTCTCCACCGACTTTAATATTATACAACAGTATTTTAAAGAAAAAAAATATAAGCTTAAAGTTTGTATAAAGTTGTTATGTATCCGATTCGGTAGGTTGTAAAGAATTATCAAGTTGCGTGCTAAAGTACCTATAATATAAACGATGATATGAGAATGTAGATAATTTTAAAGCAAGTGAGGTGAGACCGTGTATTTAAATAAAATAAGATTAAATTGACTTTAATAGAGATTGTATTGTTAGGTTATATTGACGACAAATAAAATATATAGTAAAAATATTAAAATGGGTTAAATCATTAGAATAACATCATTCATCTAAGCATTTGGAACAGAGTATGCTTAACTGGTTTACTCATGTAGAAACGGTGGATGATAGAATGGTGGACGTTAGGGATCGCTTGAAGACGACACTTGAGAAAGACATGACAATATAAGCATTAACAACTGTTGTGGATGTATGACCTGAATATCTGATGTATGGATATAAATGAGACGTAGCTGTGTAGAGTCTGCCTACCCCATGGAAGAAAGACATATTATGTGTATCTTAAATAAATTTCTATAATGTAAAAAAGAAGATATTAGAATTATTTAAAAAAAAATATCGCTAGTTGTTAAGCATTTGATTAATACCTACAATTCAAAATAATAAGGCCTAGGATGATATTTAGTACTGAATTTCAATTACAGCAAATAATTTCATAACTTAATATTGCTATTATATGTATATATATGTATTATATGTATATATTATATGTGTTAAACATATATAATACATATTATATGTATATATTATATGTGTTAAACAAAATCATTAAGGTCTTGAAAACTGTAATGCCTCAAGGGACAGCACCGGGTCCTAAACTATTAACCATGTTAAAAATATTTTTCAGTACCCCTTTATTTAATTTAAAATAGCAAAACATAGTGTAAACAGACGCAGTATTAAATAAAATTGTTACTAGTTATCATAAATAGTTTTAAAGACTTATTCTGTAAATACATTTTAATAAATGTTATTAAAATACAAAAAAAGTTACATTCATACTCAATAATTTCACTGTCAACGACTGATTAAATGCAGCTTAACCCCTGCAGTTATCGCATAGACATAATTTGGAGGAGAATCAGGTCTTAAACTTCAAATGTTATAAATTATCCAACCCCTTCTAAGGTTTTCGCACACCTATTCATGATCGGGTCACAGATTTGGCCCGATGGACCAAATAAAAATGGATTATCAATAAGCTAGCTATATAGACGATCATCATGAAGTAGGCATTACAATACTGTGTCATTGACGGGCTTCGTGGTGGAGTGGTTTATGTAATGGACTGCCGATCACGAGGTCGCGGGTTCGATTCCCGGTTGGGACAATCATTTGTGTGATATCCATAAGTGTCATACAAATGTTTGTACTGCGTCTGGGTGTTTTCTATGTATTATAAGTATGTATTTACAAAAGAAAGAGTGAAGTAGTGTATGTAGTCTATCCATATCTGGTTCCCATAATACAAGCATAGAAATATAACTTACTTTGGGACCAGAGGACGTTGTGTGAAATGTCCTGAATATTTATTTATTTATTATATTGTTTCTTCCACTTTATTGTTAAGATATTTTAAGGTAATTAATATTTTAGCTAATGTTAAAAGACTTATTAGTTTAGTCATAATGTTAAAATGTAAATACATGTATGTATAGAAGAGTTTTTAATAACAACGGTGCCAATTCTAAGTGCACAACTAAAGTTAACCAAAAAATTAAAATTGATTGTCTCAATAACACAATTCGGCAACGTTAACTGAACTTACTAGTAATAAAAACTGTTTATTAAAGACTAAAGATTTTAATTAATATTAATGTGTGTAACAAAATAGCTAAACAATCTGTTATGTACCAAACGATTAACTTATCATATTTTTGTCTGCGCACGGGCATCTCTAACTATTGATAACGTCACTATCGATGACGTCGAGAACTGACCGGTGCATCTGTCCTCGTGGCTCGTTGCGCGCGCGCGCGAAGCGGTTACCGAGCGCGAGTTAGTCGCAAAACACATCTTGTTTGCAAAATACGTCGCGATTTGAATGAGATTTGAAGCGTTTTCCTTGCAATTGTTTCGCGAGTTAAAAATTGTCACTAGAATTAATTGTTGATAAAACTAATTATCCTTGTTGTGTGAATCGATAATTACCATTGAAACAAAACCTTGAAATGTCATTGCGAAGTTGAGTATTCGCCAATTTTGTATGACAAAAAAGTATTATAAAAACTAGTGAATTTTGTGTCTCCATACTTAATACTATTTAATGTGAGTTGAACTGTTTGATAACTATAATTGTGATAGTATAATTGCATTAAGACGATTGGTGAAAGTTCACGGCTTAAGTCGCGCCAAATGTGGTCATTTTGAGGACTTAAAGAGTTCGTGTCTGCCTGCATAAAGTTAAGTATAGTTTGATTAGCATTCTGCGTTATTTTGGCCAATTTATCGTAGTTAGTTAATGAAGCTATAGCTAGGGCTTGACACAGTGAAGACATTGTTGAAGAACAAAACAGGGTAAGTTTGTACTATTGTAAATTTGTAACGCTGTGATATACAGTATATGTTCGTTCCTCTCGCGCCTGAGAGATATCACGCTTCCACATAACCTATTATTAATTAGAACACCAGGTTGAACGCAACATATTTTGGTAGCAGAGCGTGGTTTAAACTCCGTTTCTCGAATGTTCCATGTTGAACAAACTATACCCTCATTATTTGTGAAAATTGATTTAATTAATTTAATTAATTTAATTTGATTAATTTAGTTGTTTGTTTGTTTAATCTAAATTGTTGGTATAGTTTTGAATAATTAATTTGAGCACTTGAATTGGCAATTAGATTTTAAAGGATTTGATAATTATTTGTGCTATTGCTAATCGTATTTGTTGTTGCTCAGGTTATTATTTAATATAAATTATTATTTAATTATTGTCTAATATTGAACAACGTTATAGTTAAATTGTGGCGTTGTGCGTTTGTATAATACAACATTTATTTTATACGTTTGTTTGTTTTGTTGGTTACCTTAAAATAAATAATTTAAGTATTAAATTAATTGCACATTGGCAAGGAATTGTTTGTTTGTTTGATTTAAAATATTTAAGATTTGATATTTGTTTGGAGTAATAGCGGCTTGTCTCATTGAAAGATATTTTGTTTTTCGCTATTGTAATATTGTTTGTTTGTGAAAGATATTTGTTTTTTTTTTTTTTTTGTTATTATAAGATTGTTTGTTACGTGCCGTTTGTGCTTTGAAGATGTCTACCGCCGCGTATAATGTTGTCCGCGAGACATATTCCGGGATTGCGACTCATTTGAGATGGTTCACGTCAGCTGCCGCCTTGGTGAAAAGGGAGAACCGAATCGAGGCATTGTTGGACAGGCATGAGAAATGCCCTACACGACTTCAGGAGGTGGAGGCGCTTTACCGGCGCTTCATCTTGCATCTGGATGATGTGCCCCTGGAGTCATTCCCCCAGGAGCGACGGGACCAAGTCCACGAGGACTACGTCCAAATTATGGACCTTGCCGACGACATCGCCCAGAGCGCGCGGGAGATTTTAGCCTCGCGCGCCGGAGTACCGGCTCACCGGGCCCCCTTGAAGACTCCCGTGGGCCTTTTGACCAGGTTACCCAACTTGGATCTTCCACGTTTTGATGGTCGACTAGACATGTGGATGGGATTCATTGGTTTGTTTGAGAGCCTTGTGGACTCGAGGGACGATTTGGGTCCGTCTCAGAAACTGGCCTATTTACTCTCCGTGCTTGATGGAGAGGCGAGGGGCTTAGTACAGCACCTCCCAATATGTGACGGGAGCTATGGGATCGCGCGGGCGTTGCTCACCAAGCGCTATCACAACCAGCGCTGTCTGGCAGATACCCACGTTGACCAGATTTTGAACCTTCCCGTCGTGAGCAATGCTGCCCAGTTGAGGACCGAGCTGCTAAACCCCCTCCTAATAGCCACCAATTCGCTCAACCGCTTAGGACTGCCGGTTGCCAAGTGGTCTTACCTACTAGTGCGTATTGTGCTCAAGCGATTGCCGGTGTCTTTGAGGGCACGTTTTGAACAGGGGCACACTAGGGATGAGGCATCTGCTCTCCCTACCTTTGACCAGCTCCTGACGTTCCTGGAGGACGAGTGTCGCATGGGTGACGTCATGGTCGCCGACACGCCGGTGGAAGCATCACGTCCCAGACCCACCAACCAACGGCGCAATGCCCAACCTGCACCAAGAGGAGGTACGGCCGCCCGCTTCGCTGTCGCTCAAGCTGCGCCACCGGACTGCCGGTTTTGCAAGTCGCAGGGACACCAAACGGTGCGGTGCCCAGACTTCGCGGTCCTGCACGTGGCCGCTCGTAGGCGGATTGCCCAGGCCCGCGGCTGGTGCTTCTCTTGCCTAGGGGACCATTACCAGCGCGCCTGCCCCGACACTCACCCGTGTCCTATTTGCGGAGGGCACCATTTGAAAATCCTGTGCGCCAACGCGAATGGCCGTCGCGACCACGCGGGGTCGCCTTCGGGCGGGTATGCCAGTGGACACCGGGACCAGTCCCGCAACTTGGAGTCCGGCTCATCACCCCCACGCCGCGCAAACTGCGCTGCCGTTGATCGCCGAGTTGGTTCGGCGCGCAGCCCCACGGGCGGGTATGAAAGCGGGCCCCGGGTTCAATCCCGCACCTTTGTGTCCCGCTCGCCCTCCCCGCTTCCACGTGATCAAGCGAGATCACCTCCGGTAGTGTACCACGATTACCGTGACGCGCGTCCGGTACCACTACCGTCCCCCCCTCTGGCGGAACGTCCCCGTTTGGAGACGCGCAACCCTCGGTACGGACGCTCCAGGCGCTACGAACCGCCGTCTATGGCTCGTGGCAGTCGTCACCGAGAGGAGGCCGAGTTTAGGCACTACCCGCACTTTGATTTGCCGTCTCGGGACAACGGCGCTCAGTCGCCGCCACGCCAACATTAGGATGTTGGCGTCTGCCCCCGCTATGCACCGCCCCCTTTTGAGACCGTCCTCTTGCCTACGGCCCATGTCAGGGTCTGGGGACGGACGGGCGCCTCGGTTGTAGTCCGAGCGATATTGGACACAGGCTCACAGGGGTGCATAGCCTCGTCTTGGTTGGTAGGGCAGACTGGCCAGACTATTGAAAAATATTCAGATGTAATAAGGGGTGTCGGAAACGCCCCCGTGGCCACGGTAGAGGGCCGCGTTTGGTTTGAGTTCTCCCCCTCAAATTCTCCACGTCCGACGTTGGAATCGTCGGCCATTGTGATGGAGAATATCTTGGGCAATCACCCGCAAGTTCGTTTGTCTGCGGATGCGGTAAAATTGACCGCGGATTTGAATTTGGCTGACCCTAAATTTGACCTGCCTGGCACGGTCGATTTGTTGCTTGGTGCCGATGTTTTGGGTAAAATATTACTCGGCAAGGATCGTGTTTTGCAGCCAGGTGGCTTGGTAGCCCTCCGGACCATATTTGGGTTCGCACTGATGGGGCCTGTATTGAGGACTCCCCCCCCTGCCGAACTTGGAACGGCCTTGATGGTGGGGTCCGCCCTTTCTGACGCCGTGCAGAGATTCTGGGAAGTGGAGGAGCCACCACAAGCTCCCCGCTCTGATCCGGAGCATGAAGAGTGTGAGCAGTTCTACAAGACCAACACCAGTTATCTCCGTTCTGGCCGGATCATGACAAGATTGCCATTTCTCGCCGTACGTCCGCCACTTGGCGTCTCGCGGCCTATTGCAGAGAAGCGTTTGTTGGCGATGGAACGCCGTATGAGCAGGGACCCACTACTCAAGGAGAAGTATATTGACTTCATGCGGGAGTATGAGGATTTGGGACACATGTCTGTGTCAAAATTGGATTGGCGTTCGACGGAGCACTTCTTTCTTCCGCATCATGCTGTAATAAAACCATCCAGTGGTAAGCTACGCACAGTATTTGATGGTTCTGCGCAGACTACTTCAGGAGTGTCATTGAACCAGTGTCTGCATCCTGGTCCCAAATTGCTGAAGGACCTTTGTGACGTCATCACGCGGTTTCGACGTCATCAATTTGTTTTTGTGGCTGACATCAAGATGATGTTCAGGCAAACGGTAATTCACCCGGATGATCGCCGATACCAGCTGATATTGTGGCGAGAAAACCAGCAAGATCCCATGCTTGTCTACGAGCTCAACACGAACACATACGGGCTGAGGTCTAGCCCCTTTTTGGCTATACGTTCGCTTTGGGAGCTCGCGGATCGAGAGCGTATGTCGTTTCCTCGCGCAGCCGCCATTTTGAAGGAGGACCTATATGTTGACGATGTGTGCACTGGCGCGGCCACGGAGAGAGAGGCCCTGCTCTTGCGTGACGAGTTGATTGGCATTCTAGCCTCCGCAGGATATGAGTTGCGTAAATGGATCTCCAACTTACCTGCGCTCTTGGACGGGCTACCGGATGACCACCAGCAGGATCCTCACCTATTTGAGAACCGTGACAACCCTACCATGATGTCAGTGCTTGGAATCCAGTACAGACCAGTCCAGGACATCTTTACATTTAATGTCAATTTGGATTCGCATCACACTTGGACGAAACGACTGGTTCTGTCGACTGTCGCGAGAACCTTTGATCCCAATGGCTGGATATGCTCGGTCATATTCTGGGCCAAATGCTTCCTGCAGAGACTTTGGACTGCAGGTCTTGGATGGGACGAGCCACTTCGCGAAGCTGTTTTGAAGGACTGGCTCCTATTTGCTTCCTCATTGCCTGCCATCAATAGGATATCGTTACCCCGTGCTCTGCTTCCGCCAGGGAAGCACACCGCGTCCCTTCATGGTTTCTCGGACGCTTCGGAACGTGGGTACGCAGCAGCCGTATACTTGCGCACCGTGACCACAGATGGTCAGGTGAAAGTGTTGTTGGTCATGGCGAAGAGCAAGGTCGCGCCTCTTCGAACTGCCTTGACAATCCCTAAGTTAGAGTTGTCAGGGGCGGCCCTTCTTGTTCGCCTTTTGAATCACGTCATGTCTACCTTGTGCACGTCAATTGACATTTCCACGATATATGCATGGACTGACAGTCAAATTGTGCTATGTTGGCTGAAGACGTCAGTTCACACCTTAGAGGTGTTTGTAGCAAATCGTGTCTCTCAGATACAGAAATCGGAGACCCCGTTGGTTTGGAGGCATGTGCCTGGCGAGGTCAACCCTGCTGATTGTGCGTCACGGGGATGTATGGCCCCCCTTTTAGTTGAGCACTCTCTGTGGTGGGGACCTGAGTGGTTGACCAGATCAGAATCTAATTGGCCGCGAACTCCGGCCTTAGACATTGTCGCACTGCCTGGGTTGCGAACGCTTGCGCTCGAACGGCAGGACCGTCCGTTCGACCCAGATTTCTTACTTAATCGTTACAGTTCATTGGACAAATTGTTGAGTGTCACCGCTTGGATCAAGCGCTTCATGAGAAATTGTAGACATCCACAGAACAAATGTTTGGAGGCCTTCTTATCGCCACAAGAGCTCCAAGATGCTCTTCTTCACTGGGTTCGTTCTGTGCAAGAGGCACATTTTGAAGACGAGATTGACATCTTGAGGAAAGGCAAATCCAAGCTGTCTGGAGCCATTTGTAAGCTGAACCCTTTTTTGGATAGTGAGGGTCTTTTGCGTGTCGGAGGGCGTCTTAGGAACGCAAACCTCCCTTATGGATCTCGTCACCCCCTCTTATTGCCAAAGAGTGGCCACTTGGTGAACATGTTGGTGACTGATCGTCACATCAAGAACTCCCACGCCGGCTGTAATGCCTTATTGGCCATTTTGCAACGGGAATTTTGGATTTTATCGGCCCGTCGGACGATCCGTAGTGTGGTCTTTCGTTGTATGCCTTGCTATAGGCTCAAGGCCCCTACCATGCAGCCTATCATGGGTGACCTACCTTCGGATCGGGTCACTGAGATAAGGCCCTTTGCTGGAGTTGGTACGGACTTTGCAGGCCCCTTTTTTGTTAAAACCTCGACCCTCAGGAACAGTAAAACTGTCAAGGCTTATTTGTGCGTCTTTGTCTGTCTGTCCACCAAGGCGGTACATTTGGAACTCGTCTCAGCCCTCTCGACAGAGGCATTTGTTGCGACGTTAGATAGATTCGTGTCACGACGAGGACTACCGTCCTTGATTCGGTCGGATTGCGGTACCAACTTCAAAGGCACAAACAACTATTTAAAAGCGATGTATGATTTTTTGTCGGATAACGAGACTGAAATTGCGTCTAGACTAGCTACACGTAGAATAACTTGGAGGTTCAGTCCCGTGTCATGTCCCCACTGGGGAGGAATATTTGAAAGCGTAGTAAAGGTTGCTAAGACACATTTGCGACGGGTAATTGGCGAGTCTGTATTGACCTTTGAAGAGCTCGCAACTGTGTTTTGCAAAATCGAGGCCGTTTTGAATTCACGCCCGTTGTGCCCGATCTCTTCAGATCCTAACGACTTGGAAGCCCTCACGCCGGGCCATTTTTTGATTGGGCAGCCACTGAACGCCCTGCCGGAATATCCCCTTGTTGATGTGAGACCTAATCGTCTCTCGCGGTTTGAATTGGTCCAACAACTCACTCAGAGCTTTTGGAAACGTTGGAATTTAGAATATTTGCACATTCTCCAGCAGCGCGTTAAGTGGACCGACAAGACTGATCCACCTCATGTTGGCGACCTCGTTCTGGTTAAGGACGCTAACTCACCGCCACTGTGTTGGCGCAGGGGGCGCATTCTCAACCTAGTCTTTGGAGCAGATGGAGTGCCCCGTTTTGCTGAGGTCCGGGTGGACGGTTCAATTTTGAAGAGAGCTGTATCAACCTTGTCGCGACTGCCAGTGAATTAGCGGCCAGGTAGTCCTGGCCGAGGCGGGTAGATGTTATGTACCAAACGATTAACTTATCATATTTTTGTCTGCGCACGGGCATCTCTAACTATTGATAACGTCACTATCGATGACGTCGAGAACTGACCGGTGCATCTGTCCTCGTGGCTCGTTGCGCGCGCGCGCGAAGCGGTTACCGAGCGCGAGTTAGTCGCAAAACACATCTTGTTTGCAAAATACGTCGCGATTTGAATGAGATTTGAAGCGTTTTCCTTGCAATTGTTTCGCGAGTTAAAAATTGTCACTAGAATTAATTGTTGATAAAACTAATTATCCTTGTTGTGTGAATCGATAATTACCATTGAAACAAAACCTTGAAATGTCATTGCGAAGTTGAGTATTCGCCAATTTTGTATGACAAAAAAGTATTATAAAAACTAGTGAATTTTGTGTCTCCATACTTAATACTATTTAATGTGAGTTGAACTGTTTGATAACTATAATTGTGATAGTATAATTGCATTAAGACGATTGGTGAAAGTTCACGGCTTAAGTCGCGCCAAATGTGGTCATTTTGAGGACTTAAAGAGTTCGTGTCTGCCTGCATAAAGTTAAGTATAGTTTGATTAGCATTCTGCGTTATTTTGGCCAATTTATCGTAGTTAGTTAATGAAGCTATAGCTAGGGCTTGACACAGTGAAGACATTGTTGAAGAACAAAACAGGGTAAGTTTGTACTATTGTAAATTTGTAACGCTGTGATATACAGTATATGTTCGTTCCTCTCGCGCCTGAGAGATATCACGCTTCCACATAACCTATTATTAATTAGAACACCAGGTTGAACGCAACACAATCAGAATACAGCAATAGTTGTTTTCATTTTTTAGTTAAGTTGTGCACGTAGAATTGGTACAAATGATTCGACATTCTTGTAGTGAATACATATTTTTACTTGTAATGGCTTGTAAAACTTAAGGTCAAAAAAATGGCGACGTAAAATTAGCGAACTGTCGCAGAAAAGTTAGAAACGTAGGATTTTGTAAACTAAGATAAACAAAGTAAGTTTTAAGGCGTAAAAAAATGGCGACGTAAAATTGGCGAAATTGAAAAAAAAAAACACCGAAATTTGTTGCTTTTTTGTTGCTAATTAGTTGCTAAAAAATTAATTTTTTTGCTCTAACCGATAAAATCGGCAGTAACGCTAACTTTACATGAAGATAGCGTAAAAATTACATTCAAAAACAAAACAAATGAACATGCAACAATTACTTATAGGCAAACACCGCTTGCTATTATGATATTATGATTATAGCGTAACAATAAAGATTTGGGGTTGTTATTGGACGCTACATTCAAGAGAATGAACCGATTTCCAACTTCTCTTGACATCCGGTTTTTATTTTGTTGCTGACTCTCTCTGTGAAAACAAGCTGCACTATGAGGAGCAACAAATTATTACTATAATTTTTCCACGGAAAACTCGAGAGTTAAGCTGGCGTGGATATTAGTTATCTTGGCATAATAAAAAAAAAATGTCAATTTTTTGTTTTTCAAAATTTTTTTTCTTAGCCTCTTTCAGCAACAAATTAACAACAAATTGACCCCTATTTGCTTGATTGATCAGTCTACATTCAGTGATTCCCACGCTATCTTAATGTAAAGTTAGCGTTACTGCCGATTATATGCGATCGGTTAGAGCAAAAAAATTAATTTTTTAGCAACTAATTAGCAACAAAAAGCAACAAATTTCGGTGTTTTTTTTTTTCAATTTCGCCAATTTTACGTCGCCATTTTTTTACGCCTTAAAACTTACTTTGTTTATCTTAGTTTACAAAATCCTACGTTTCTAACTTTTCTGCGACAGTGTGCGGTCTTTGTAAAAATTTACCTCCATTTTTTTTCGTTATTGCGCATTTCGGCGTTAGAAAAAAAATGTTGAAGGTATTTTTTTAGGAGTAAACATTCTAAAATTTCCGGAATTAGTAGCAGCATTTAATAAAAATAAAAATAATTGTTACCTACTGCATGACATCGCGTCTAGCTAATGGCTAAGTGTCACTAAATTACAGTACTGAAGAATGTCGCATTATTCTACCAGTTTCTTTCCAATTAAAAAGATTTAAGTAATTCTCTTATTTCTTTTATTTAAAATATATTAGAGTGAGAGTTATTAAGACTAATCTAGAGTTAGGTGTCGAATTAAATTCATTTTATGACTCGTTATATAATTATCGTATGATGAATCAAGTTTATCTGTAAGTAAAAAAGACAAATATTAATAAAATAATATTGTTAATGACATTACCATCGATTATCTGTATTTATGTATGTAAGTTAGATATATTTACCAAAAATACAGATTCATATTCATTCCAATGTAAATTGCATACTTCTCTGTCATCTGATTTGCATGTATATTCTCCCAAATATTACCAAGCAGTTCATATTTACTTAAATATTTACCTCTTATCCTAGATTTAAGCAACACTGCAAACAATATTTTATCATTAGCTAAATCCTATTATAAATATCGTTTATAAACAAGAATTATGTATATAGTAGGTACATACGTTTTGTAAATAGTTTTAAAATAAATTTATCTACAGTACTAATTATTGTTTTTATTCCTTCCATTGAAATTTTTGAAAGTTTTATTCTAAAGTTTTATTTTATTATTTGGAATTTACACAAAATTAGCATAGTGTTAAAGGATTAAAATTAAAATTAAAGTGATCCTTGTGAAGTCATAAACTGTTAATTTAAGTTTACTTATTTTGTTATACGGATTGAAAACCTACGTTTTCTCATCTACAATTGTAGCTATTTTGCATTTGCGGTAGGATAACAATTATGCTATTAGATATAAGTAGTTATACAACAATGGTAAAATTTCAAATACTTTATTGAAAAAATACAATACAATAAAGCAAAGTAAGCATTAGTAGGATTTATGAAAGTTCTCGAGCCATTGCTGTGAATTGGTAACCACTCCAGTTTGGCCCGGAATCTTGACACATGATCATACTTCCGAAGACCAAAAATGAAGCGGATACACAGATTCTGGAGACGCTCAAGTTTACTTACCAATTCTTCCGTCGCATCCAAGAAACAGATATAGCATAATCTAAAAGAGGAAGAAGAAGAGATTGAGCAAGAGTCACTTTTGTTTGTAAAGGCAGAACATTTTGATGACGTTTGAGAGAATGAAACGACCACCTGGCGTATTATGAGCTTTTTAAAATCATTCAAGTTCCAGGCAGGCCGTAAACTGCATGGCAAAATTTGGTATTATGGCATGGCAGAAATAAAACTTTTAGTTGAAAATTTTTAGTTAGTACCTTAACTTTCAGTTGTACCTTCTCCTTAAACATATTAATGTATGACTGGTTTAGCGAACTGACTGACTAATAATTTTGTTCATAATACGAATTTGCCAGACAGTTCAATTTACGGCGTAAACTGCCTGTAAATAAAAGCTCATAATACGGCCGCTGTAGACCCTCCTACTTACCTCGGTGATGTGGGGGGTCCAAGAAAGCTGATAATCCATGAGGACACCAAGATTTTTAGCTTCTTTAGAGTAGGCTATAGGTGTGGAGTCGTAAGTAAGTTGTGGAAAAGATTTTAAATCCAGCAGCTTAGAGAAATATTTGCCTCCAATGATGAGAGCCTTTGATTTTGCTGGATTGACTGACGACCGACTGTCAATCATTTGTTGATCATTGTACGATTCAGCTTCGTGGTTGAAGGTATATAGACGGATCTCGTGGTCTAGTGGTTCATGTAACGGACTGCCGTGCATGAGCTCGTGCGTTCGATTCTCGCACGGGACAATCATTTGTGTGGTATTCATAAATGTCATATAAATGTTTGTACTGCGTCTGGGTGTTACTATCTATTTAAATCTATTATAATTATATTTACACTATTTACAAAAGAAAAGTAGTTTATGTAGGTATTATACCCATATTCTGGTACCCGTAACAGAAGCGTATAAGTTTAGATGGTCCCTGGTCCCACCAGAGGACCTTGTAAAAAAAAACCATGGGATGAAAATTTGCAATGAAACAAATGAGGGCTGCCCTGTATTAATTTAATGGTTGCCGTTTTCATGTACTAAGCCTGGTTACTAAGTATTTATCTAAAAAGATCCAAAGTGATTTTTTAAAAATTGTGAGGTGACGATACTTCATGCATAAAAAGTTGGTACAAAGGCGGGCTTAATGCCCAAGGCATTCTCGGCCAGTCTACCTTTGGGTGATGCAGAAAATAGATTATGTAGGTACACGATGCAGTTTTTATATGACCGTTCAAACGTTGTTTTGCCACATAGTTGTTAGGAGTGGACAATCTCTTAGGGGTATGGAAAATAGATAGTAGCCGCTTCTTAGATTTACTAAATTTGCAAAAAATTTCATAAGAATCGGTCAAGCCGTTTCGGAGGAGTATGGGAACGAAAATTGTGGCACGAGAATTTTATATATTAGACTAGCTGACCTGGCAAACCTCGTTTTGCCATTAATTGTTAGAGGTGGACAACCCTCAACATTTAGGGGGATGAAAAATAGATGTTGACCGATTCTCAGACCTACTGAATACGCATGTAAAGTTTCATAAAAATCGGTCAATCCGTTTCGGAGGAGTACGGTAACTAACACTGTGACACGTGAATCTAATATATAAAATTCTTTTTTTTAGTATGGCAAAACAACGTTTGCCGGGACCCGGACAGCTAGTTTTATATATAAGAAGATATACTTACACAATACTTATGCATACAATACATTAAGCCCATTCCCCAGCTGATGTAGGCACACGGCCGGGGATTTTAGTGGATGAGGGCCCCACACTACCCTTCTGTTGTCCCCGGACAGTGAGGTGTGCGCACAGGGTGTGCGGTTAGACATTTCCCCCGTCAAAAGGAAAAAAATGGCTATGTTATTAAGCTATTTAAACTGACATATTTCCGTTAAAACTCTTTCTTGAAGCTTCTATGCCCATGCTAACTGATTTCTTTTCTCTCTCAATGATCGCTACCCTAGGGAGGCAAGTTTTCAATCACAATACAGGGTGCTGCAAAAAAATGTATACACACTTTGAACTTCCATAGAAAATTTATTTACCGTTCTACAAAGTTAAATTTCAGGAAAATAGAAAGCTGAAAGTCCAATGTAAATGAAACATAAATAACAAATGTTAATACTGTTCAAATTGGTGACCTGCAGCATCAATACAATTCTGAGTACGAGTCACCACTGATTCTGTACATCGTATCAAAACGTCCAATGAGATTTCTCTACACACTGCTTGAATCTCATTCCAAAGAATGTCTAGGTTACGTGGTTTACGTTTGTACACCTCATCTTTTACTGTGCCCCACAAGAAAAAATCCAGCGGTGTAAGGTCTGGAGAGCGTGCTGGAAACTCGATTGGCCCCCTGCGTCCTATCCACTGGCCTTTTCTTGTGGGGCACAGTAAAAGATGAGGTGTACAAACGTAAACCACGTAACCTAGACATTCTTTGGAATGAGATTCAAGCAGTGTGTAGAGAAATCTCATTGGACGTTTTGATACGATGTACAGAATCAGTGGTGACTCGTACTCAGAATTGTATTGATGCTGCAGCTCACCAATTTGAACAGTATTAACATTTGTTATTTATGTTTCATTTACATTGGACTTTCAGCTTTCTATTTTCCTGAAATTTAACTTTGTAGAACGGTAAATAAATTTTCTATGAAAGTTCAAAGTGTGTATACATTTTTTTGAAGCACCCGGTATTAATAGATGTTTCGGATGTGGTGACTATTAAACGACTTACGTAAATATGAGGACATCTATTACCCACGTTAGAGATTAGATTACTAAAACCACAGTTTTACCAGATGTAAAGTCTACGGCAACATCACTCTGCCAGCTTGAAGCCACTTACATACCTATGTGTGCGTGAAAATATATCTTTGTATGTCTATGATACAGGCTATACATCATATGAAACGTCATTATTCAATTAACTACGATTTAGCCAGGTTAAAGTTACATATCTTCAAGATTGAACGCCTATGCATTATTTGGTATACCTGTGACTAAAACAGTGACTATAGGGTCTTTGATGTAAAGTTTTACGTTTTAATTTTATTTTTATTTTAACAAATAGGTAAGGTAATGATGAAATTTATTAAATAATAAGAGCAATAAATACATGATAGCAAGTGTATATTAAGACATATAAAAGCGTTGTTACTGTAAAATACATTGGCACGCAGGCCAATTAAAGCTTACAATAAACATATTTACTTAGCTGATAGGTACAAGTTGTTTTGATATAGTCAGGGGCGTATTTACCCTAGGGCCAGAAGGACCATGGCCCAGGGCGGCCGGTCTGCGAGGGGCGAACTTAAAACTGCATGAAAATTTATTCTGTAGTTTTTAAGTTTATCAAGAACAGCCACACAGACAGAGATAGACGTCTGGTGGAGTACTTTGCTCAATCTCTATTAATTTATGAGGGCGGCAGACCTTTATGGCCCGTGCGCAAATTTTCTAAATACGACCCTGAATATAGTGATAATAAGTAAGATAAGTAATTGGAAAAATGTATTGCAATAAATACAACAGAAATACAGTAGAAAGAAGCAAAAATACAATAAAGTGACATAAATTTTATTCATGGTTCAGGAAAGTTCTCGATCTAACGCTGAGAAAAAGTTAACGTAGCTAGTATATGCGGCCTCTATTTTCTGTGAACAAAAATGTAGTCATGAGTACTGGTGGTTAGTTTAGAGTTATTTGATTCTTAAAACTGACGACAAACCTGATTGAGATCATCCAAATAGATATCGTCGGAGTAAGTGCCAGCGTGTCGTTTCTCATAGAAAACGGACACTGCCTTTGCCTTGGCGACGCTGTGGTGATCTGGCAAAGACTTCAGAAGCTGCAATCGAATCAAAAGAATTTACATATATCAAATATTAGTGGCGTGTGGTGACGGATTAAGAATACTAGTGTCACCACCCCATCTCCTCCCAAGGGTGCTGTAAAAGTCAGCTAAGGGATACTGCACACAGATAACATCCTCTGTGAGAGACGGAAAACTCGAAAATAAACCTTGTGCCAACACGCCTGGTCAGCGCGGCACAGTAGACCACAATCCCTCCCAAAGTGGAGGAGGCCCGTGCCCAACAGTGGGACGTAAATGGGCTGGAGAGAGAGAGAAATATTAGTGTTACTTAAGTACCACCACTCTAAGATTATTGATTAAATTTGTTGTTGTTTATAGAATCATCGATATTATAAACTACAATAGTACCCATTCTACATGCACAACTAAACTAACTAAAAATTAAAAATTGATAATGTCAATCATACGATTCGGCAATGTTAACAGAACTTTTTTATTAGAAAATATGTATTTTTATTAGAAAACCTGTATATTATAGACTAACGATTTTAATTAACAAAAATGTGCACAACGAAATAGCCAATTAATCATAATACGCCATGGTTTCATGTTTTAGTTTAGTTTAGTTGTGCATGTAGAATTGGTAGTAATATTAACCTTGACAATGAAGGGCACAATTAACAAAGAGAGTGGTGATGGTTCCGCCGCTCTGTCCATCATTGCTCTGTACTCAGCTAATGCGCGATTCACCGCCTCTACATTCTTGTAATGGTTCACCTTCTTCAGATCTCCATAACGAATGCTGAGTTTCTGTAACAGAAATATTAACTATCCCAATTTCTTCTATTTCAAATATCAGATGAAAGAAAGAAAGATGTAACAAATATTACAGTATTCCAAAAGAAATAAGTTAATATCTAATAAGTAATAAGTGTAACACATATCTGCAATTTTACCTCCAAAAGTTGCTGCTTAAAATAATCCCTGTCATCTTTGACCCTATTACTCAGGAATAGTTCAATAGCTTGTTCTTTTCCTTGTTCGTGCAGCTTCTCTAAGCCCTTAGGATGAAAACAAGTAGACTGGAACCCTCCCACAGATAAAATATAGTTGTTGTAAGTATACTCCGCTGCCTGCATTACTCTTGTACTCTTGTCAATGTTCTGAGTTTTACATTCCTCGTAATACTTAGTGATAATCTGCAAATGGTTAACCAAATAGGTAGCGAATAATTTGTATTGGAATGTTGATTCTGCAAACAATTTTTTTATTTCATATCTCATAAACGAGCTCAACATGAACCACGTTATTGGACATATTGGCATGATTAGGGCTTGATTTTCAAAAATCGGAGACATAGAAGGTTCTATGTCTTCGAGATATGACATCTGACTACATGATATTTTTAATACGTTATGGCATGATCTACGTATATGATTTAGTAACTAACAGTCTATCTAAATATCTTATACACACCGTTTTAAGTTGCTCTAAGAATGGGTCTTCTGTCTTTTCAGTTGTACGGTTGCGCACTGAGTTAAATCGTTTAATAGCGTCTTGCATATAAATGTCATGTTGAGCCTGGAGCGTGCTCGAAGAGGCGGTGAATTTAGCCATGTATTGCTTCATGTTTGAGATGTACAACTCCCGCGCCTCCATGGCTGCGGTTTTGTTGTTTTGCTCGTTCACGGCATATAGCTCTTGATAACGTTGCTCCAAAGCCTGTGATATCGAAATATTACAGATTTACATTCATTGCGTAAACGAAGAGTTTTGAAAACGCAACGATATTAACATTAAGACAGCTTAGACAACTAATGACCCAGATTAACCTTTTTCATTTACGCAGTAAATCACGCATTTGTGTTTCAACTTACGACGTCCCGTTTTATTCTAACTTCTTGGATCAAAATTTTAAGATCAGTGGGTTATTTTATCAATTTTTTAAATACCTTAGCCAACTTAGCTCTATCCTCGTCCTGCAGCAGAGGTACACGTGCCCTGGCTTGCTGGAACAAAAGGAGCGCTGATTGCAGAGCTTGATGATGTAGTGTCTCCAGATCACTCGGGTGCATACACAGATTCGCTTGCACCCCACAGACCGAGGTGATTCTGTCTTCGTAGCTTGTCTTAGCTAACGATAGCGATAGCCGTATTTTGGAGTCATTCTGCCATACAAACAACTGAAGACGCGCTTTCAATTCCTGGAATGGTAATAATTATTACAAAACAGGTCAACTTAACAGATAGGTAATCATTCTAAGTATTGAAATAAGAAGAGCATCATATCATTCAGTTATCGGTCCATCCATCAATTACCTACACTGCAAATGTATAGAACACTCGGAATGCCTAAAATTAATAGCTCCGAGTCATCCTTGTTTTAATTTTTTACTTCCACAGGCTACGCCCGACAATATGTAAAACCGTAAAAAGTATTCGGTTGAGAAATAAGTTACCTTTTTGAATGAATCCAAATACTTTTCAGCGTCCTCGTGATTATCTAATTTCTTTTTACGTCTGTAAAATTCGACGGCATCATGGAAAGCTTCATCATGCCACTGTTGCAACATGCTCGACGTTACACTATCATCTTCCTTTACTTTGTCCTTCATCTTGTTCTCGTAAAGCTGACGTGCTTCTCGGAGAACTGCCATCAAGCTCGCAATCGCTGTGGCCTAAATGATCATAATATTTTTATTATAATAATAGGTGTTTAAAGTAAGTTAATCTAACGGATGAAGCTTATTTGCTATATCTATCAATTAGCTGAATCAAATGTGCAATAATAATAACCTGGTCTATTTAGCCAAAGAAAGGAAAATAAATAAGATATAATGTAATTACATAGTACCTAGTAAACTTGCAATAATTTTTTTCTGTTCTGTATATTGGTTGGCCGCTGATGACCGGTTAAGAACACAATAGTTATCACCCCCTTTCCTTCCCAAAGTGCTGCAAAAGCCAGCTAAAGGATATTGCACACTGATAACATCCTCTATGAGAGATGGAAAATAAACCCTGTGCCAACGCGCCATACAGTAGCTCATAATATTATAACTCCTAAAGTAGAGGAGGCCCGTGCCTTGTAGAGGGACGTTAATGGGTTGGAAACATACAAACAGAGAGATGTAAATTTTAAATTAAAATAAGTAGACAAAAACCTGGAACACAGTAGTGACTGACGGCATATCTTTACTGTTGAAGATGTTCACATATTGCTTGAAATATTCGAGCAAGTCCTGAGCTTGAACTTTATCACCATTAATGTTCTTCGGAGTGAGATTATCAGGGTCAAATAACGATGGAACAAATATTAAAAGTTGATTCCTGAAGTAAGTGTCGATATCTGAAATAAAGTTATAATGACCAATTACTTACTAAAGAGATTGTATATGTTTATAAAATTAGTTTTACGTTTTAAAATATTCCGTAAATATAATTTGCAAGTGTATTTATCAGATACATAATGCAGTTCTGCGAAGCTCTTTTCGGACATCTGAATAAAAAATGAGCACTGAACACCGCATTTTGCGGAATTATATTAGTCCGTACACAAATTTTGGAATAATGACTACATACGGACTTGAATTTTACAAAATTTACAGAATCTTAATTACAATTTGATTTAGTCAAGTATACTGCTTTTTTATAAGTTAGATTGTGATTAGTTTCTAGTTTAAATAGCATTAGCAGTTTTATGATAGTAATCTGACCATGTAGAGTTCCTTTAAAGTCCGGATCACCAATAACGAGGCCTGGATGTGGCATCAGGAAACACTGGATCTTCTCGAAGCAAGAACGAATTTGTGTACATACTTCTTGCAACTCTTTCGTTTGATTCTTTTTAGGCTGCAATTATTTAAATTCGTGGTTAAACTAAAATTAATAAATTAGATTGAAGCCTTTGTTAGTTAATTTTTTCCTTTCTTTTTTTGATTTATTTTTCCTTTTTTAAATCTTTTCTCAGCCGATCGCAGATCAAGTCTATATACAAAATAATTACGCAGAACTTTAAAGTTTATATAAATAATTAAATAATATATGTGATAAAAACAACATAAAAATTAAAAACTTAGAAATGTCTGCCAGCTGCTGTCTGTAGTACACAATTACTTTCAAGTATTTTTAACACTTTGCTTTTAAGTGTTATAAAATTTGACTAAAAATATCGATGAGTTAAAGCCTCGGAACAAAGCCTTGCATCATCGCACCAGGTCCTTTTAAATTAGACTAAACATATTCACTCTGTAAAGAAGGCCTGTGCGTAAAAGAGAGACATTTTTTTGCTAAGAAGAAAGGGATTTTTTGTGCCGTCGTCACCTGGCCCTAACTGATCATGGAATGTGCCCTTATGTCCTAAGCCTCACCCGACCCCTTGGGATGTACTCAAGTGATTATAAACCTCAATCAACTCAAAGTAACCTTATATTAAAAAGATTGTTCTTAGTAATGAGTAAAATATCCCAATCATAATATATATTTAGTTATATATTGGGTTCGATTCCCGCTTGGGACAATTATTTATTTGTGTGATATCCATAAATGTCATACAAATGTTTGTACTGCGTCTGGGTGTTTTCTTTGTATTATAAGTATGTATTTACAAAAAAAAGTTAAGATAAAATAAAACAATAAAAAGTTGTTTATGTAGTATATCCGTATTCTGGTACCCATAACACAAGTATACAAGCTTAGCTTGGGACCAGAGGACGTTGTGTGAAATGACCGTGAATATTCTTATTATTCCGCATTCCTTTATTATTATATACCTTAAGCTTTTTCTCCAATAAAGCTTCTCCGCCGTTGTAACCGTATGGATGTTCGTAAGCGTTCATCCAATCTCTAATGAGGAAAATCAATGTCTGGAATGGTTTTTTGTCTTCACCACTCACTAATTTTCCGTACTTTGCGAATAACTGTCGATAAAAAAATTCGTTAAATAGTACATATATAAATTCAAGACACAATTGAGGCTAGGCGATTCAGAGCAGACTGAAAAGAAATGAGTCCTAAAACTGGATGGTGTTAATGGTGAAGATTCTTACTTGCAAGTCTTGAAGATCGTCGCCACCAATATTTGATCTAAGATTGTAAATCTGAATAGATGACAGTAAGGTAGAAAGTGCGAAAATTGTTGAATTAGCAAGCATATCACTTTCAGTATCAAAAGTGCCCTGAGTATCCATCAAAAGTACTGCCACCTGTAATTATATATAATGTTCTGTAGAATTATAAATGTAAATTCCATCCGATCAAATTGAGAGAAAGACATAATAAAAGAGGGCTGTGATTTCGCCACTTTTATCAAGTAGTAATTAACCTTTTCTCCTGTTCGTTCTACGGTGACAATAATGGGCTCGGGCCACAGATGGACACCTTTTGTTTCGCTATCAGAACCTCCGCGCCACTGGAACCCACGGAGCATTTCATCCTCTCCTCCCAGCCACGCGTTACTTAGCTGCTCCAAACGCTGTATGAAATATGATAATTCAATAAAATACGGCAGTTACTAACGGGTACGGGGCGTATACGGAATTCGGCGGTTTTGGGTAAGATTTCCGGCACAAGCAATATATGTGATCGTAGTTTTATTTAGTAGTCCTTCTCTATCCATATTCCTCCTTATAGTTAAATATCTGGTTAAACAAGCAAATTTAATAACATACGTGTATTTAAAAATAAACAAACAAAAAGTGGAATCGTAACCCTCAGGATCGAACTCACGTCTTCTGTCAGGTCATTATTACCGCATTCATAAACCACGGAGATACAGTAATTTGACAGATGGCGGCGAAATTATAGCAAATTAATGTTCGTGTCTATCATATGTGTAACTTACCGATGCCTTTAGGTATCGAAGGAAGAAGTTAAGCATGAAAGACTTTCCGCCGCGGTATGCTCCAGCCACACTGACCACTACCACTGGTAGATGTCGCACGTCCTCTCTCAGCAACACGCTCGCTAGTGCTTCCTCGTTCACTTCATAGCGTTTTCCTGGTGTTTCTGACAACTTCACCACTTGTACACCCACTGGTTTACCTTTGGCAGTTTGTTCAGTCATGTTGTCTACAACAACCAATGACAATTAAGTTGAAATATGTAATCATTTCGGTGTTAGTCTTATTGATTGTCATCTAGGATGCCGTGGCCAGGAAAGTCGTAGCGATGTGCGATCGCTGTAATATTTATTTATACTCAACTACTAGAGTAACTGACAAATAGCTGCCTTGAATTATCGTAACCTATGGATGTTTGCAACACTTGGAATGTCGCTCTCACGGCGCCGACTCTATAGAAACATTTTTACGCCCTTTTTAGAGAGCCCCAAGCTTTGTACTTTTGGGAAAGTCACGGCAGGCAGCAAAATTGTCAGGTAGAGCAAAATTCGAATTCTACAAATCTAATGTAAAAATTTAGTATTTATCTAATTTTCGTAAATAAATATTATTTAGCCCCAGAACAAAATAAAATATGATGGTCTAGTGGTTCATGTAACGGTCTGCCGTTCACGAGGTCGCGGTTTCGACTCCCATACAGTACAATCATTTGAGTGACATGTCTAAATGTCATACACAATGTCTGTACTGCTTTAGGGTGCTTACTATGTATTATAAGTATTTACAAAAGAAAAGTATTTGAAGTAGTAGGTATATTCGTATTCTGGTACCCATAACATAAGCATATAAGCTTAGCTTGGGACCAAAGGACCAGTGTGGAATGTGCTTAAATACCTACTATTTATTGAAAATGAAAAAATAAAAATAAAAGGGCACTTACATGGATACGACGAATATTTAATTAACTTTAATTGCAACCCTTTCAGCTTGAACACAGTCAGTCTGAAAATATTGAAGTTCTCTTTGCAAGTCAAGGTTTATATACTTTCCATACTTCACATTAACGTAATTATCAACACATATTTACGTGTTACTTGTTGATCGATTTAACACTCAAGAAGCCTTCCGCATAAAGTTCATATTCCCGTAAAAATAAATTAAACATAACACTTTTCAGTTAAAATAATTTATTCAGACTAGAAAATAAAACCGAGATACCAATTAATGTGACCAGGATATTATATACTAGAGGTAACCCGCGGCTTTGTACGCGTAGAAATAAGAAATTTTTCCCCGTTTTTGCATAATTTTTCACTGCTGCTTCGCTGCCAACAATAGGAAATATACTTTATTTTATATGGATAGAACACTACCTCGCCTCGAAAAGCGGCAGGACGCACTCCCGACGAGGTTGGCAACAGTTGGCCGGAACGGTTGAGCCTAATGGGAGAGAAAACGACGAACTATACGGGCATTGTCTAGCAAGACCGCTTTCTGCATCTGAGCCGTCACCGACTTGCTATCGAGGCCGAGCCTCTCGAGGTGTTGTGAGAGGCCCTTTGGGACCAAACCGTCACTGACACAACTATCGGGGTTATTTTTGTAGATTATTTTATATAATAATGGACATGCCCACAGCCCATTTTCAAAGGAAGCATTCCTGACTTTAAATTGATAAGTAATTTAGGTATAGGTACCATAAAGTAATCAAACTTGCGAAAATAATTGTATTGTGGCCGGCAAAATACCACAAAAACTTCAATAGATAAAGCGAAAGGCATAAGTAAGTCAATATGTTAATAACCATACTTTGATTGGCAGGCAAAAGCGATAAAAACAAACAAACACTTCCTATCTCACTCTTTTTGTTTGTGCTAAAATAAATAGTAAAAAATAATAATAACAAAATTTGTAGATTTGAAATAAAACTCAAAACGTTTTTAATTAACACGTTTTTATTAGCTCGGAACGTATCTATCAATGTATTTATCTATGTAACCGAATCTTTGAACGTGATTTTCACCAACTTGCAGGAGTCGGATTGATTTGAAATTTTACACACTTAACAAGGACCGATGAGAATGCAATAATTTAAAAATATACTTAGGATCTTCAAGGGTCTTATAAAATTTTTGAACTAGACAAATTATTTCAAATCACAATTATCTACTTCAAACTAAACAAAGTTTAACTGCTTAAAGACAAACTATCCGACACGAATTTATATATTGTTTTGGAAAATATCATACAGTCAACTGCATTACAGGACTTGACATTATGCTGAAATGGGACCTATTGCTGCTGACTGGACATCACATTTTTATAATTATATACAGCATTTTTTACTGTAACCTAATTTGTTTAATATTGTGTGTCTTGTTAGTGCAATAAACTTTTTTTCTTTCTTTCTTCTTTCTTTCATTAAAACTAACAAGTACTTAACTATTAGTTTCAATGCAATCGTCGTTATGGAATAAAATAGAACATAGGAACATCTTTACTTGTTATAAAACAAAATCGTTATTTTTGTATATATGTCCCTCTCTCTCTCCAGCCCATTTACGTCCCACTGTTGGGCACGGGCCTCCTCCACTTTGGGAGGGATTCTGTATCTGATTCTGGGTATACTGTGCCGTGCTGAACAGGCGTATTGGCACAGGGTTTATTTTCGAGTTTTCCGTCTCTCACAGAGGATGTTATCTGTGTGCATGTGCAATATCCCTTAGCTGACTTTTACAGCACCCTTGGGAGGAGATGGGATGGTAACACTTGTATTCTTAATCCTTTCATAATCTTTCTTAATCACCACACGAAACATATAGCACGAAGCTATGTGAGCTCAAATCTCCAAAATACGCAACGGATTTTAATGCGATTTTATTTAAGGGCCTACATCAATATTATCGTATATCATCGCCGACACGTACATATTAACATAGCCAGTAGGCACAGAAAATGAAGAATTAGGGATACTTTTCCTATTTACTCAAAATCTACTAAATATATTTTAATTTTGATTTACGTGTTTCTATATATAATAGTGACTTATGTTTTTAAAGTTATTTCATTAGTTAATACGCGATAATAGACCGACAAATGAAAAAAATAAAAAATTTGAGAGGTTGTTTCGCTAAGATTTTCTATCGAGAAAACTTTTTTCAATCGCGTTTCTGAGTTTATGCGATCCTAGATCATATATTGAAAAAACATATACTTAAAAATTAGAGCTCTAGCCATTCAATCTAAAGAAACAATGAAAACCTCGTACGTAGAAAAATGCACGAAGCTATTTTGGTATCCTCTTAATAGATAGAGTTTGGCTTCTAAATATCACGCGTACGAAGTTGCGGGCAACACCTAGTTTTAAATAAAACAAACAGAAATCATTTAAAAATATGTACTTTTATTTTAATAATATTAAAAAGTAAAAATTCTAATTCATGATTACAAATTGATTACGTTTTACGTTTACACCTTATCTAATATATAAAATTCACGTGTCACAGTGTTAGTTACCGTACTCCTCCGAAACGGCTTGACCGATTTTTATGAAATTTTACATGCATATTCAGTAGGTCTGAGAATCGGCCAACATCTATTTTTCAAACTTTTTTTTTAGTATGGCAAAACAACGTTTGCCGGGTCAGCTAGTATTTATATAAGCTTAAATAAATGCAAGTTTCTAAAAACTTAATAATCCACGTACTAACACTAAAATAATCTTAAAAACTAGAGCTTACAAAGCTTTAGATCAAAAGTGACCTAACACAAAAATAAAAGTAACCTGACAATAAGCACCATAATCAAAAATTATTCGATTAAATCCATAATACCAGGGCTAACAGTGATCTATATAGTAGTGCTTATATGAAAGAATTTCGAATACATGTACATATATGTTATACTGCTTTGCCAATGCAAAAATTGTTGAGTAATCGTAAGCTCTTTGGTCTTAATCTAAAAAACTTTTTTTTTGAGATAGGTAGGAGGCTTTTATTCTAAAGGTACGTAATTTTATTACGATTTCAGCATAGACATGCATAAACAGTACCAGTTTTACACACACCATTTTTTTTCAAAAATGCTGCACATAGGATAATAAATATAATAATAAATATAAATATTCATGGACATTTCACACAACGTTCTCTGGTCCCAAGCTAAGCTTATTATGCTTGTGTTATGGGTACCAGAATACGGATATAATACATATACTACTTTTCTTTTGTAAATACATACTTATAATACATAGAAACACCCAGACGTAGTACAAACATTTGTATGACATTTATGAATATCACACAAATGATGGTCCTAAGCGGGAATCGAACCCGCGACCTTGTGAACGGCAGTCCAGTACATGAACCACTACGCCACGAAGCCCGTCGATAGCTCGTTAAAATGATAGTGGGATGGCCACATCTGTAAAAAAAAATGGCAGACGAATTTTAAAGTAATTACTGCGACTCGGTAAGCGTAAGGGAACTAGGCTAGGGGGAACGAATGACCGATACCCTTAAGAAGGTCGCACTGTACGACTTGAAGCGAAAGGCGGAGAACCATATATTGTGCCGTAAATCAGAAGAGACTGTGAATGGGCTGTAATTAGATGACATGATGACTTATTCTTCAAACAGTTCCTGGCGGTAACATTTGATGAACACCCAGTTCTCGGATGAGAGCTCGCAAAGGGTCTTTGTAATTCTCAAATGCAGAATCAATTTTCTGTAGACAAAAGATTTTGTTGTCATATTTACTATCACATATAATGTCACATCATAAACATCCCGGTACAACTATTACTTTTGGTTTTCGGAATATCCCAAAATGGGAACCGATCTACACGTTGGTAGACAGACACCATAACCCCTTTAGTTTGTGAGACTATCACTAAGGATACTGGCAGAGTCGCGACATGAACTCTACGATAGGTCGCTTCTAAAGAAGATATTATTACTTATAATAGACTATACCAGTGGCGTGCACATATATTTGAAGCAGGGTAGGCTCTTATACTGTAGGTAGTACTCTTATAGATTTTTAGCATAGCCACGCGACGGATCTCTAAGTCGGAAACCATGCCAACAGAACAAATTTAAATCTGAATATCCCGAATCAGTCCACACTGTACTAGAATTACTAAACAATAACTACGTACGTACATACATACGTACATGTATGTATGTACATACGTTTCATAACTTTTAAGGGCCTACATCAATATTATCGTATATCATCGCCGACACGTACATATTAACACAGCCAGTAGGCACAGAAAATGAAGAATTAGGGATACTTTTCCTATTTACTCAAAATCTAGTAAATATATTTTAATTCTGATTTACGTGTTTCTATATATAATAGTTACTTATGTTTTTAAAGTTATTTCATTAGTTAATATGCGATAATAGACCGACAAATGAAAAAAATAAAAAATTAGAGAGGTTGTTTCGCTAAGATTTTCTATCGAGAAAACTTTTTTCAATCGTGTTTCTGAGTTTATGCAATCCTAGATCATATATTGAAAAAACATATACTTAAAAATTAGAGCTCTAGCCATTCAATCTAAAGAAACAATAAAAACTTCGTACGTAGAAAAATGCACGAAGCTATTTTGGTATCGTCTTAACATGAAATTTTCGAGTTACATTGGTGCCTATTCTATGTGCAGACCTAAACTTAACTTAACTAAAAAATGAAAATTGATAGCGTCTATAACACAATTCGGCAATGTTAACAGAACTTTTTTTATATAAAAACTGTTTATTATAGACTAACGATTTTAATTAATATAAATGTGTGCAAAAAAATAGCGAAACATTTAAGATACAGCAATAGCTGTTTTCATTTTTTAGTTAATACCTATTATACCGTTGTCCGTCCAGCTACGCGTGGCGCTGATTCGATCGGTACCGCGCTCGCATGTTGTAACAAAAAACCTTTATAGCTTCTTATCTATAATACCTAGAGTGAAGACAAATACTACGAAAAATTACTAGAAGACTACAGATGAAATCTATCTATTTTTTAAGATCTGAAAATTTATTTTAAAGTATTAAAAATGAGAACAGAAGAGGACAGAGGAGAAAACATAACAATTCAAAATATAACTCGATTTTACTCTTAAAACTGTGATATGTATGCTATATGTATACTTAATTATAAAGCACAAATCATCTAGTTTATCTTGATGTATAATAATATTAATAATCTATGAACTCATAAATAAAACTAAACTACTTACGACAATCAAAATCAATAAAAACTGCCATCTAGTGATTATGGATTGTGAAGTAATTCATCAGCTATCTATTACACAACTTATAGACGCAAAAAATAACGCAATTTGTCCATAGATGTCGGTATATCTAATCGTAACTGACTGTTGATACTCGTTTCGATACGAGATTTACCAAAAGTATTTAATTTTAAGCTTTCTTTCTATTTTTTTATATTTTATTCTTTGTCGCGGAATGGAAATTATTTAAATCTGAATATCCCGAATCAGTCCACACTGTACTAGAATTACTAAACAATATGCAAGGGAAACAAAATAATTTATTCGTGTGTACACAACCACATAGCCAGTTATACGTTTCATAACTTTTAACATGAAATTTTCTAGTTACGTTACCCTTTTGTTGATTAAGTTGTAACTCGGGTATACATCTACCTATAGACACAATTTGAATTTTTTCACCGAACGACAATTGTGAGAACTTGTTATTTTTAATTTTTAACAAACACACACTATCAACACACATTTCACAATCAAATAACATTTTAAAATCAACAAACGAAAATCCATACAATTATTAAATTAAAGAAACTCAATATTAAACAGTTCAATGAATCACACCAATAAAACCTTACTAAACAAAAATGCATACGTGATTTATTAGACTTCCGAGTTATAAGTAACGAACGAACATTGCCGAATACTCGCGATAACATCCGATCGCGAAAGCAGACGGCAGGATTTTCAGTATAAATCGTCTTGGATATGTAAGCCTGTGTGCGTTTGGGAACTGTGCACGGACACCAAAATTTCTACACACATATGAACTCATGGCAGGCGAGCGGCGTGGAGCTTGTCCGACGCGTTCGTCCGACCAATATTATTCCTTCGCCAAACGCCTGGCAAAAAACAATTTGCAAGCACATATTGGTGCTATTTATGAATTATTAGGTAGGCGTTTTTAAGTTATAATATTTTGTTTAATTAATAGTAAATACATGAATAAAGTCATCTAAATCATACGAACGTTTTATTAAAATATCTGTGAATGGCAAGTAAAGCAGAGCCTATCAGCTTGTATGGAGTGCACGCCACTGGACTATACTGTGCTCTTTCACATCATTTGATCTACTGCATCATGCTGACCAGACGTGTCGGTGTGGAATTTACAATACATGATACATTAGGGTACACTACAAAAAGCCGAAAAACTTTATTCCGAAAGTCACAAATACGAATTTCATATTACCGATTTTCATAATTCCGAATGGTTCAAAATTCCGAATTTATCAACTCCGATGTATCGCTACTCCGATTTTCATAATTCCGAAACTTCAATATTCCTAACGATTATAATTACTATTCTCAAAATTCCGAACTTCAAAAGGCGGAATAATAAAAAATCCGAATTATTGATAATTCGAAATACGTAATATAAAATATGAATTCTGCATGAAACACGCATGCAGGCAGTATGCAAAATGCAGACAGGCAGTATACAAGAATGCAGCATGCAAGTAGCCATGCAGCATACAAGCAGCATGCAAGCAGCCATGCAGCATGCAAGGCGCCATGCAACATGCAGCAAGCATTATTATGTCACGGCTCCGGCGCTGCGGGGTATAGGCGGGTCCACGCAAGCTTATCGTCGCTAATGACTAGAAGGCTCACCGGCGCTGTTTCGGCTTACTGACCGGCAGGGCCGGCCAGCCTCAACCACTACGGCGAGCCTTCAAATCACTTGCTCCTCAGCTCGCGGGCCGCCTTACCCCCTCGCGCCTACGCGGGCTTAAATTGCACTCTAGGGTAGGGCAAACAAGTCTACGTAAAATCGGCTTTGCAGCGATTCGTTTAGTCACAAAATTTTGTAGCTATTTTTAGTTTATTCGAAGTATTGAAAATCGGAATTTCGTTTTTCGGACTAATAACCCTTCGAGCATTTGACTCCTCGGACAAATGAAAATCGGAAAAGTAACAAATCAGATTTACGACTTTCGGGAAAATGTTTTTCGTGATTTTGAATAATAGACATTACAACTTTTCGGTATTATGAATCTCTTTCGCAAGGTGCTGTTAGAGCCGTTAGAGCAGTTAGCGTCTACTGTGAGAGACGGAAAACTCGAAACTAAACCCTGTCCCAACACGCTTGGTCAACGCGGCACAATAGACCATAATCCTTCACCATAATTATTCCCAAAGTGGAAGAGGCCCGTGCCCACCAATGGGACGTTAATGGGCTGAAGAGGAAGTTGTTAAAAAGCACTCACCTGCTTAAGGTCTTCTAAATATGCGTCTTCATCATAAGTACGACCACGCCTTCTCTCATTGAAAATGGACAATGCTTTGCGCCTTGAGGAGTCGTGATGTCTCGGTAGTAACCCAAACACCTGAGTGAAACAAACGTCATAAGGTGGTATTTAATATTTGCAGTTAGTGGATTCCAAAAAATCTAAAGAACCTTCTATTTTTGAAAATTGTAGAACAATAAAAAAAAAATTTAAAAGCCAGAAAGAGTCACATTATGTTTAGATATACCAACCTAGTTAGCTTTTACTGATAATAACTTACTGACTCTATTCACTTTTTTGTGAAAAAACTGTGCTTCGTTTATAATTTTTTAAATATTACCCATCTATACCAGATCTATACTTAACTTAACTGGCCCTTATATCATTTACAAATCAATTTTAAAAAATACTTTAATCTTAATGTCCTACATTTTAAATTCATATAATACAATTTGACTTTGTCTGTGGGGTGACGAAGTACAAGTGTCACCTCCCCATGTCTTACCCGCGAGGGTCGTAAGAACCGACCAAAGGAACCAATGACGCTGCGCACATACCCAAGAAGGGTTAACGCCAGGCAAGCAGCCGGTCGTAAAAATCAGACAAATCATATTGCAACATGAACAACAGTCATCTTGCTCCTTCCGACCCCAAATAACAGGATAAAGGCAGGATGATGACAATAGAAATTAATTGGCATTGTTCATATTTTTTCAAAACTCTTAATACGAAAACCATTTCGGGGAATAGAGTTTCTGATCATGATCCATTAGTCATTTTTGGAAAATTTGCTATATTAACGATTATGTTCCCAAAAAAGCAAATGATCTCGATTTTGACTTTATGCTATTAAATAAAACTACTTTTTACGGATTTAAAACGCGTGTATTTGTTTTAAATCTGGCCCGACGTTTCGAAGACTTTGCAGTCACCATGGTCACGGATGAGACTGAGCTGTAAAATCCTATACGATCAGTTATTACCGGGTTTACCCAAATTAGATTTTAATTTTACAATGACCATAAAGATTTATTTATACAACTGACGACGGGCCTCGTGGTCGAGTGGTTCATGTAGTGGACTGCCGTTCACAAGGTCGCGGGTTCGATTCCCGCTTGGGACAATTATTTGTGTGATATTTATTAATGTCATACAAATGTTTGTACTACGTCTGGGTGTTTTCTATGTATCATAAGTATGTATTTACAAAAAAAAACTGTATTTAAAATCTATCCGTATTCTGGTACCCATAACACAAGCATATATAAGCTTAGCTTGGGACCAGAGGACGTTATGTGAAATGTCCATGAATATTTATTTATTATAATGAGTCACACAAGTGTTAGAGAATATTATGATATTACCTTGATGAGGAAAGGTGCAACAAGGAATGAGCTGAGCGCTGGTTGACTGTGTTTGTCCATACGTCTCGTATATTCGTTAAATGCGAGAGCAACAGATTGAACATTATTGAACTCGTTGATGCCTTGTAACTCTTTGTAACGAGTTTCTAGAATCTGTAACAACAAATAATATTGTACTTCTTAAAAATCTATTCTAGTTGAATGTAGTTATAATTATTTTAATCTCCTTCATTTGGTGTCCTAGCCTGTTACGCGACGTTGGCGAAATTGTATAATACAAAAGCCATAAACTAAAAGAAGAAGAAGACACGAAAGTGTAATGAAATAACAGCAGATACATTCTATAATCTCCGTTTTACCTCCAAAAGTTGTTCCTTAAACTCATCGTTCTCACTCTGAACTCGTTCTTTATGAAACTGTTCAAGAGCGCGCTCCTTTCCATCTTCGTGGAGTTTCGCCAGCCCTCTAGGATGGAAGCAGCAGGACTGAGGGCCCCACGCTGAAGATACGCAGTTGTTGTAGATGTACTGTGCTACTTGCATAGCCCACATGTTACTATTTACGTTAGACTTTTGGAACTCTTCATAATATAAGGCGATATCCTGAAAAAGTAGATTCAAGTATAACAAACTGTTTAAACTTTAAACTGTATTTTACAAGTACTATATAGAAAGTTAAAGTGGTTATTTAATGACTCTAAGATTTCAATAATTCTTCTGAAACTGTCGTTGTCTCGTTAAAATGTGAAAACCATACGTAAGAAGTTTGTTTTTTCACTTCGGTATTTAATAGTTGAGTTAAAAGTACTAAAACACTTATACTTCGTTCCAAATTCAAGTAATTTACATTTATTCATAATTTAATGAAGAACAGGGACTTATAACTGCTAAATTTACCTAAAACTAATTCAATTTAATTTCATATAGACATCACAATAGTAACAAACATGTAATTACCTCAGACATACTGTAATTTGGAACGGAGCATAAATGTTAAGTATATAGTCAGAATCTAAAGGAACGTCGAATTTTGCGCACGTTTTGGCGAACACGCGCACCCATTTTAGACAAGTGATCGTCCAAAACTGAACGTACTTGCTTTAAATGTTCCATAAAGGGGTCTTCAGACTCCTCGGTTTGACGGTTCCGTTGTGAATTGAAGTGATTGACAGCTTCTGCCATAGCTGTCTCATGCTGCTTGTTCAACACTTCCGTGCTTACTCCAACTTGGGACATATCATCTTTCATACGTGTAAAGTAAACTTCTCGTGCCTCTAAGGTCGCATTCTTGTTGTTTTGTTCATTCACAGCACACAAATGCTTGTAATGTTGTTCCAAATTCTGAAACAAAAGGCAGATAATATTAGCCTAAAGAACGGTATCACGAATTTATTTACTACGGCCGCAAATTATGGTTGATCATATTTGGCTATAAGGAACAACTATTTGAGCATGAAACAATGTTACTTAGTCACAGTCGCATCAAGTGACCATAAGTAAAAAATTTATGGAAGTATTTTCTTAATTGTATGATAATTTCTTTGTGCTACGGTCTTTTCAAAAATATCTAGAAAATATTACCTCAATTAGGGCGGTTCTTTCACCATCCTCTTCTTTCGGGACACGTGATCTCGCATTTTGCAGCACCTGAAGTGCGGCTTCCAGAGCTTTTTGATGCAACCTCTGCAAGTCGCTCGGATGCATACACAAGCGAGCCTGCACCTCACACACGGATTCCATTACGTCCTCGTACGTCTTCTTAGCGAGTGACACCGTGGTCCGAACTTTGGCATCATTCTGCCAAAGAAACAGTGACAGACGGGCCCCCAATTCCTGAAAATTGTAAGGTCAAAAATTAATTTAAGCATAATGTATGTGCTAGGAAAGTATTTTTATTGGGTATTTTTTTAAATACTGTCGAGTTAGTAGCAAAGTAGTAAAATTTCAAATTCTTTTTTTGTGACAAAAAGTGCAAATATACAAAATCTTTTTATGTTGTTAACTATTGATATAGCCTCGGCTTCAGGGCCGTAGCTACCGCCGTATCAGCCGTATCAATTATACGGGGCCCCCAGGCCACGGGGGCCCCCGACGTGTGTAAGCAAAAATTTATAAATACTTCCCATTTTTTTTATTATTTCAGAAGTGATTCTTTTCTTTTGTGGGAAATCTTTACCCTTCTTATGGGCCCCCAAATAAATTTTTATACGGGGCCCCACCAAGGCACGCTACGCCTTATTTGGCTTACCTTTTTAAAATCTTCCATATATTTATCAGTATTCTCTTGCGAGCCCAACTTTTTCTTGCACTTGAAATGTTCTAGTGCGGCTTCAACAGCTTCCTTGTGCCAATGTTCCACAATACTTGTGGTGACACTGTCTCCATCTATCACGTTGCTTTCCATTTTGCTCTCGTAAAGTTGTCGAGACTCTCTTAATGCCGCCATCATACAAGCGTCGGCGGTAGCCTAAAAACAAAACAAGATGTTTAAACAGCCCCAAGAAACACATTTCTGTATATAAAAAACATACCTATTAGCGCGCCAAGCACTTTTTGAATAAATTTAATTAGGATGGCACCGTTGGTAGATACTTCTTAACCAAAGTGATTGAGCATAAAAAAATACTATCGGCCGTTTTTATTAACAAATCTTTGATTACGGAGAGAGTTCTATCGGAGTTTATCAGTAAGATACAGAATACTGAATAAATGTATCAATTGGCTGTCTCTAGTAGTATAGACAGCTGGTACATAGTTAATTATAAAATTCAAATAGAAAAATATTGTATAAAACCTGAAAAATGGTGACCGCTTCAGGTAGATCATCACTGTTGAAGATGTTAACGTATTGCATGAAGTATTCAAGAAGACCTTGTGCTTGAACTTTTTCTCCGTTGATAATCTTTGGAGTGAGATTTTCAGGATCAAATAAAGATGGCACTAGCTCTAGAAGCGATGTTCTAAAAACTTCGGTGATATCTAAAGAAACAGATAAAAAATATGAAAAGCCACAAAGTGGAATATTGCAGCAAGTTGTTTTAAAATTAAACTAAAAATAAACTAACCACACACTCGTCCCCTAAAGTTTGGATCAGCGACAGCAAGTCCTGGATGTGGCATCAAGAAACATTCCAACTTCTCAAAACATGAATGAATATGTTGGCGTACTTCTTGTAATTGTTTTTTTTGATTTGGTTTGTTAGTCTGAAATTAAATTGTTATTTATACACAAAACAATAAAAAACTAAATAAATTAATATTTTCTAACACTTGCGCGACTCATCTGTTTAAATAAAGTTCTGTTTAGAAACTAAAATAATGTTATTGATTTTATGTAGTTTGAGCACAATGTAATATGATATACATAGTTTATAGTAAAAGTCTATCTTTATGGTCAATGTAAAATTAAAATCGAATGTGGGTAAACCCTGTAATAACTGATCGTAGAAGACACATAACAGCTCAGTCTCACCCGTGACCATGGTGACTGCAAAGTCTCCGAAACGTCGGGCCAAAATTTAAAACAAATATACGTGTCTAAATCCGTAAAAAGTAGTTTTATTTAAACTAAATAAATTGTTATGAAAAATAATTGTTTTCTACAAAATCACTGTCGTATTTTTAGTAGGTATTCATGGTATTATGTTTACCTGAAGTTTTCTATTTAACAATGCTTTCCCGCCCTTATAGCCGTACGGGTGTTCGTAAGGACTCATCCAATCTCTGACGAGGAAATTTAAGATTTGGAATGCCTTTTGTTCATCGCCACTCACCAGTCTGCCATATTCTGTGAACAACTATATATCAAATTATAATAAGATACCTATTATCTATTTTCCTTTTGCTTGCAGTAAACTAAATGTAGGTGGAATAGAGTGACACAGGGGTCAAGTATTGAAGTGCACCGATCTAATAATACTAGGGGAAATCGGACAGCGTTTCAATAGTAAAATAGCATTTGGGTCTATTCTTTGCATTGTTAAGACTTACTTGTAAATGTTGAAGATCGTCTTCTCCAATATTTGCCCGAAGGTTGTAGATCTGAACAGATGACAGTAAGGTAGAAAGCGCGAAAATTGTTGAATTCTCATCCATATCAATTTCTGTATCAAATGTTCCCTGTGTGTCCATCAGAAGTACGGCAACCTGCAAGAACTTTTCATTAATATCATCCAAATTGATCGAAAAAAGCGCAACTTTATGAACTTTTGAAGTTTTACTATTAATATCTATGAGATTTAGGTACCTTTTCACCGGTTCCTTCCATAGCGACAATGATTGGCTCCGGCCACAAGTGAATGCCTTTAGTGTTAGCCTCTCCACCACCGCGCCAATCGAATCCCTCCAGAAATTCGTTCTCATTGCCTAACCATTCACCAGTTAACTGGCTCTCGCGCTATTGGGAAAAATTCTCATTAAAATTAAAGTGCAGAAGTACTTTGCATTCTTTTGCTGTATAAATAAATACGAGTGTAATATATAATGTAATATATGAGTAATATATGTAAAGTAAATCAAACAATAACTTACCGATGCTTGTAGGTATCTAAGGAAGAAGTCCAGTATAAAAGACTTTCCGCCGCGGTATGCTCCAGCCACACTGACCACTACCACTGGTAGATATCGCACGTCCGCTCTCAGTAACACGCTCGCTAGTGCTTCCTCGTTCACTTCATAGCGTTGTCCTGGTGTTTCTGACAACTTCACCACTTGCACACCCATTCGCCTCGTACTGTTGCAGCCGCTCATATTAACTGCAACTATTTTGAGATGATTCGTTATCCTTACTCCAGTATGTTCTTACTAATTACTAAAGTATACCCGTAACCACGCACGTTTAGTACAACCTAAACGAAACGTCGGGAAATCCAGTAAAAATATTTGCAATGTGTTAGTAATTTGTGTACATTTTATATACAGCCGTGTGTTGACGGATTAAGAATACGGCCGCCAATACCCCATTTCCACCAGAGCGCCTTGTAATAGCCAGTAGGATATTAGTAGATAGCATCCTTGATGAGAATCGGAAAACTTGAAACTAAATTCTATGCCAATGTGCTTGATCAGCGTAATCTAAGTAAACCAAATAGCTTCTGATGGGTACAATGAAATAGTGAAAAGCAAAAATCGCTAAAAATCACAAAAACTTAAACCACGATATTTACTTACAAGTAGGTGGATATAAATGAGATGAATTGTGAACTTATGCGAACTTACTATCAGACACATAGCATAGCATGCATACATAGACATACTATCAGACACATAGCATAGCATACATGACGCATAGCAGTTTCATAAGAGAACATTTAACATTAATCATTTGATTCTATGTCTTGTACAGTTTGGTTACGTTAAAACACCAAGACACTGCGGCACTGTTTTTAATTTGTAAGTATACTGTTTAAGAGGATACCAAAATAGCTTCGTGCATTTTTCTACGTACGAAGTTTTCATTGTTTCTTTAGATTGAATGGCTAGAGCTCTAATTTTTAAGTATAAGTTTTTTCAATATATGATCTAGGATCGCATAAACTCAGAAACGCGATTGAAAAAAGTTTTCTCGATAGAAAATCTTAGCGAAACAACCTCTCTCATTTTTTATTTTTTTCATTTGTCGGTCTATTATCGCATATTAACTAATGAAATAACTTTAAAAACATAAGTAACTATTATATAAAGAAACACGTAAATCAGAATTAAAATATATTTAGTAGATTTTGAGTAAACAAAAAAATATCCCTAATTCTTCATTTTCTATACCTACTAGCTGTGTACATGTCGACGATAATATTGATGTAGGCCCTTAAATATCATTACTTGGAATTTGGTGTGTGTCGTGGTGTTTTAACGTAAACAAACTGTTTACTTCTAGGTTCACAACTTAATTAAATTAAACTAAAAATTGATTGTGGCAATATCACTTAACGTAAACAAACTGGTGCTCAAGTCCACTATTTTGGAACAATTGTCATACCGGCACAATACCGGCACGATACCGTTGCAATTGAAGTCAAATATCCGTAGTCTGCTATATACCGTCATAACGGTCTTTCAATGGTAATAGAATTGTCGATCTCTTTTATCTATGCATTGAATTTTCGGTCTCTTTTATCTATGGATTGTGTTAGAATGGTATGTATGTGTTGCCGTTTTTAAAAAATGCGTTAGTTGAAGTGATTTTCGAAAAACTACTAATAAATTTAAACATTTAATCATGCTAGACTTCGTTTAAATATATTTGTACATACTATTTATTAGTATAAAAAGCAATGTGAAGTTTAGGAGATTAGTAAATTGCAATAAATTACAAAGAACAATTTCTAATATTTCTATCTATCTATTTTTTATTTATGGCAATCTGTCGACACAGGACAATTTAAAAATATTACTGTCAAATTCAAAATAGCAGACTACCGAAACATTTCAGTCATTGAATTGCAATTGTGAAGCAGTTGTGTACGAGACTAGCAATTTATGTCACTTTGACAATTGTAAGACAATGATGAAGTCGTTATGACGACACATTATTATTAGACTACCAAAAACTTTACTATTGCACCATAATGGTACAATAATGGTACAGTTGTGACACCGTTGAAATACCCGACTCAGGGCCCTGTTTACTTCTACGTTCACAACTTAATTAAATTAAACTAAAAATTGATTGTGGCAATATCACAATTCGGCAATGATAACAGAACTTTTTTATTACAAAATCTGTATAATATAGATATAAATTAACAAAAATGTGCAAAACGAAATAAACAATTAATCAAAATAGCCCATTGTAGTTTTAATTTTTTTTTGTTAAGCACTTTTCAGCTATTTTTATGTTTATCATTTAGTCCTCGATTTATTCTACTGTTTCTCTGGGCAGTTATCAATTAGATAAAGACATTATTACTTAGTGTTTTATTAAATATTGATAATGAGCCATTGATTATTACAGATTGTACCTATGTCTGTAAAAATGAAGTTCATTGCACTTCTTTACATAGATAAAAATCAAAGTCGTTATTTTTCGTCGCTTTCGTGAGTTTATATCTTCAAAACTAGGTAACGGATTTTGATGCGGTTTTTTTTAATAGATAGAGTGGTTCAATAGGGCAGTTTTTTGTATAATTTGTAATTCCACGCGTACAAAGTTGCGGGCAACAGGTAGTAATAGATAAAGTATGACTAGGTAATAAAATTATCGACATTCTTTTTTGGTTGGTGAATGTAGCGGTTTACCGCGGGATTAATTAGAAAATACATAAATAAAATATGCAGCAGATTATTTATTTCTTATTATCCAGGCGTATAGTGAAAATTGTATAAATATGTATAACCAACTTTGTATTAACCGCGATACCCAGTCTGTTTTGGACTTTTATTTGAGTCTTGTTGGATAGAACACTGCCTTGAAAGACGACAGGGTGCACTCCGACGAGATTAGCAACAGTCAGCCGGAGTGGTGGAGCCTAATGGGAGGGAAACCGACGAACTTCATGTATGGGCATTATCCAGCAACTGTTTTCAACATCAGAGCCGTCACCGATTATTATCATTAGTATTATTTAATGGTGTATGAATCATGGGCTTACATGAAAAGCTCTTAGCGGAAATAAATTTATTACACTTGGGTAAATACCCTGTCTTAATTTAATTCTGAAATACTATGTAGATGGATTTGTGATGGGTACTACCCTTATCAATATGTTTCGACGGATGTATCTCTACATTTAGTTAATCATCATATAATAGTTATGCGAATACGCGGTTATACTTACTTACTGATAAGTGACATTTATATTTTAGATAAATTGCAGTTATATCTAATTGATTTGAAGGTTTCCGTGTCTTGTTGACGTCATTGACTTAGATTTATCTATCGCTGAATCCTTGGATGCAAGCAGGGCAAGACCGCGCGTTGTGGTGTTCTTTGGGGGACAGTGAGTGGTGGATGGATGGAATCCTAGGGCTCCCCTAGTTCTCCTCCTAGTACAAGCTGGACTCACGCATGAAGGGTTATTACTACTGTTCAATTCTCTAGCTATCACCGACCGTGAAGTCTCAACAATAGGGTCCTTTTAAGTTTTAGTACGGAACTCTAATTAAGTTGTAAAACAGATATCTTTAACCCAAGTTAAGCAAGTACGTAATAAAGTAGGTTACTTCTTTAGAGCCCTTCAAGGTTCCACTATTGGGCACGGGTCTGCTCCACTTCAGTAGGTTATACGTACTTATGCCACGCTGACTAGACGACTTGACTTAGGGCTTAGACTTAGGCTTGAAATAGTTATTCAAGTATTCAAGAAATACTTGAATAACTATTTATTCAAGTATTTATTGAATATTTAATAAATTCAGTAGGTCTGAGAATCGGCCAGCATCTATATTTCAAACATTTTTTTTTTAGTATGTCAAAACAACCATTGCCGGGACAGCTAGTCTTATCTTATCTTATATATAAAATTCACGTGTCACAGTGTTAGTTACCGTAACGGCCTCCGAAACGGGTTGACCGATTTTTATGAAATTTTACATGCATATTCAGTAGGTCTAAGAATCGGACATCTATTTTTCAAACACCTCCCCCTCACTGACATTTATATGGCAAAACGTTTGCCGGGTCATAGGTATGTATATAGTATTCATAATAACTCATTATGAATAAGACGCTACGTTCATGTTTCAATTAAGTACATAGTCTGAAAACTTTTAACTTTTAAGTTCGCGAAAATTGTCAAAACTTGTTATTCATAATAGTTTTCTTACAATAAAACGTTTATTATCTCTCCGATAAAATCTCCATTTAAACCTCCGATAAGTCATTATGAATAAGGCCATAAATGAACACACCACGTCATAACGATTCAATTACCATAGGTACATTAATTTTGTATGTGTACCTAGTTTGTTTATCCCAATTATACGATACTAGCTGACCCGGCAAACGTTGTTCTGCCATACAAATGTCAGTGGGAGGGGTTTGAAAAATAGATGTTGTCCGATTATCAGACCTACTGAATATGCATGTAAAATTTCATAACAATCGGTCAAGCCGTTTCGGAGGCCGTTACGGTAACTAACACTGTGACACGTGAGTTTTATATATAAGAAGAAGATAAGTCGAAATAGAAAATCATTTATTCATCCAAGCATAGCATCCCGGCATAATTATTAAAACATGATGTAGTTTTGGACCAAGTTATTAGCCTGGCTAAGACCTTTGTCTTAGAAAAGTGATAGGTACTCACGATTTTTAACTGCTTACAACAGGAACGAAAATGAAAACTTTCACAAATATTAAATTAAAATGTTTATTTTTAAAATAAACTAATCCACACACTGTATGCATGCAGCCAGACTGAATAAACAATTAAACAGAAAATAAGAATTCGGCCTGTTTTGTATCTTATCCATGAACAATAATATTCCAGCGTATGTGCAAATAAAACAATAATATATATTCATAATCAAAACCGTACCACGCTTCAATAAAACACATTTTGCCAAATCTACTAATTCCTTAAATTACGCTTCGGTTCCGAGATACCAGTTGCTATATTATTAGAACAAAGATAAAGACAGAGGGGACTTTAAAGTAATGTGACCAATTAATTATTTTACTACTGTTATAGAAGAAATCGCAGTTTAAAACTATCTCGTCTATAAAGGATATCAGTATAGTTATCAGTTCTGACCTTAGAATATTAAACCAAAATGATTATTTAATTCTCGGCTAATTAACGGCCAGTCTTTAAAAAAAAACAGTGCTACACCCATTTACGCCAAAATTTTTCTTCACTATTTATAATAAAATAACTGCTTTAAGATGTATACCTATATAAATATATTTATAGTAAACTGAATTAAACATAAAATATTGTAGCAATCTCACATTTTGCAATAATTTCAGATTGATAAACATTCTTTAGTATTATTTTCTAACAAATTGCTTTTTATGGTAGATTTTAAAATTTTGCGTAGCCTCACACAACGATAAAATTTATAACATCGCTGTTTCTCGGTAATTCCCCTTAGCGTAGCTATGCGGTTGGAGACACTAATCGAATGACTATTATAAATCAAGGTCAAGTGCCAATTGAGAGGTTAAGTTCAGCGCGAGCGCGAGGACAGAGGGGCACTCTAAGGGGCCGAAAAGCATTTTAATAAGATTGAAAATTATAAAGAACGCGTTACGTTAATGATAATAGGAATAGTGGGAATTAAACAGTACGTAGATACAAGGTAACTTTGTATCTAATACCCGTTTAACTTTTGGATTTTATGAATGACTTAGTTTTATTTTTATTCTTTAGTTACACAACTCATTACGTACCTACCATGAAAATAAGAACAGTACCTAAACACTGAATATCATCAACTAACATCAACCCAAGAGACTGCATACTTACTGACCTGACATGACATTCATAATTATTATCTTGTTTTCTTTCTGTTTCTTTCTATAATTTAGATTTTAGTTCATTTGGTTAGTTCTTTCCATAAGTTATCCATTATGCCTCATAACAATACTACCCTCGACTTTAATTAGTAAAGGGGCAGCGAAATTAAAACAGTAGAAATTTTATCTATTTAAGTTTCTTTTAAGGTTTTGAAGACTGCAGCATCGTAATCACAGAAAGGAGCTTTGCCTTGATCCAATTCCGAAAACTATAAAAGAGGGGTGCTATGTAATATGTATCCCTTTTTATAACAAATCTTTTTGCAACTTTGTTTAATCAAAACAACGTTAGTAAGTGGCTCTAATATGATGCAATATAAATGTTAAATGAACAACGCAATAGTTGCGCAATTAACGTCATACATTTTCTGATGTAACCCTATTATTTCTTATTAAAAAGTATTGAAAAATTGTTCTCAATTACAAATCTGAATAAACTATTAAATTTGATTGTGGTCGGCATGTCTTATTTTACACTATAATTAATAAAAAATAATATATTGAAAATTAGATTATTCGAAGTACCTATATACGAAATTCATGAAGTTATTACACTGACTCGTGTTAATATTCCCCGCAAAATGAATGCAGTCTACGATAATTTGTCAAATTATTTCATTAATTGAGATTCATATTTAATATTTGTTGTAATAGAAGCGCTACAACAAACACGGGGTATAGAAATAAAACACGTATTTTGAGATAACTATGTACTTATTTATATAAAAATAAAATCAAGCATGGTGCCGATGTAAATATGTGTATGGATGAAAAACAAAAACGGTGTCTTTTAATTAATATGCGTCCAATGTATCTATTTATAAGCGAAGACAGTGATTATTGTTAGATGAACACAGGTCCATTCTGTAAGACAATTTATATTTGGCAGTGAGTAGGTATAGTAGCAAAATTGTATTATATTTAATGTACAACCATTTTATTAACAACGTTATAGCAATCTTCGTAACTTTACGTCTCATGTAAACACCAGTCGTTTAACCAAAATCATTTAATACAATCATGTATCCAGAACTAGTTAAACGTCTCGCCGAATACTGTTTGGGGAAGACGAAAAGAACATGAGTTTCAAGAGGCTCATATAACTTGATCTGACAAATACACGGTCGCTTTTAAAATAAAATAATTTGCTAGTTCAAAAACTAAAAAACAAGCTTACAAATTATGAATATATTTTTACAATTATTGCATTGTTTTCGATATTTACTCTGTGTGCAAAATTTCAAATCAATCCGACTTGCAGGTGGCTAAAAATCACTAGCAAATATTCCGTTACATAAAAATACACAGGTTGATACGTACGGAGCTAATAAAAGCGTGTTAATATCGAGATAAAGCGGTCAAGGAAGAAGTTAAAAGGAATTTTAACATGTTTATGAATGTAATACTTAAATCTAACTAACATTGTTTTATTTCTTTCAAGAAATAAAATGAGCAGTTTAGAAATTTAATAATTACCATTTTACTATTCGTTGTAGAAGATAAAAACTAAAGGCTATTGTATAGATTTCAATTGCGAACTATAGCATATTCATGGCAAATATTAAGATGGCTTTTAGTATTAATAAAATGGTTGTAATGTACATGATTTGGTATAAAAACACGGCAACATTAAGAGATCGATCAGATGCCGATTATATATGAAACATCTTTTTTTAAACAAATTATATATTAAACTATATACATTAGATAGAAATTACAATTAGTTTTGGAACATTTTTCACGAGCATCAGTCAACGGATTGATAACAGGATACTAGTGAATAAATGAGTTAATTGTTTTTGGGGTTCCTTACACAAAAAATAAAAATAAAAACTTAAATGACAACTTTGTTGGAGAAAAATCAACGCAACGGATTTTAATACAGTTTTTTCCATAGATAGTGGTTTAAGGGGATAGTTTTTATGTATAATGTGTTAGGGTATGGTTTTCGAATGACGCATACGAAGTTACTGGCAACCGCTAGTATTGATATAAAAAGGTAAGCGATGCTGTGATATTATTCAATCCACTATAATACATTATTATGGTGAAAATTGTTCCAAATCTAAGTCGAATAAGGGCTAAAACAAGAACTTAAGTAAAGCCCGCCGTCGCATCTTTACACATATTCATTTATATTATCCATCGCACATTATAACATTAAGTAATTTAACATATAGTATTTCCCTATTAAATATATACACAATAAACCTAACTATAGGTAAAAAAAGGGCAGGTTACATTATAACAATATCCATAAAGGATGCAACTTTTTACCAAACTAAAAGAAAATCTGTTACCTTCAATTTTAGTAGAAAATACAAAAATAGGAATGATTCGTTCAGATACTATACCAAGAACTTCTCATGACTGTATTAATAAGGAAAATGTAGTAATACAGAAAGAATAATGCTATTAAAGTAACATCTATAGAAAAGTTGGAGAGATTTCATTGTTTTTACATTTACTAAAAAGATCCAATCTATAGAGTACTAGCTGTCCCGGCAAACGTTGTTTTGCCATACAAATGTCAGTGGGGGGAGGGGTTTGAAAAATAGATGTTGTCCGATTCTCAGACCTACTGAATATGCATGTAAAATTTCATAAAAATCGGTCAAGCCGTTTCGGAGGAGTACGGTAACTAACACTGTGATACGTGAATTTTATATATTAGAGATTAATTAAGCTAAGGGTTTAAAACTCCATATTTAGATCTGATTGAATTAAAGGCAAAATAAATGTCTGATTAACTTGTTATAATGTGCTATGGCATATAGGCGACCAACTGCCCGTCACAATCGCCACTCCAATCACCAACATCTTACAAAAAGCTTAATTAATTGTGAAAACTTGACTAAGACTTGTAACGCTACATTTTATATAGAGTTAAATAAAAAATGAACGTATACGAATCCTTATTTGCGAGTTAAGAGCCTGTTTTGATGTCTACGGCACTTTATCCATGACTGATACGGCACGTCTTTTATATCTAGATTTTTAAGTGACCGCATGTCTTCATACCGTGGACATGTTACCAGGCACTCAAATACTTGTAAAAAATAAAGGCCGTTCAAACTTTTCGGTGTTCAGTAGAAATTCAACTATTCAGATCATTTTTAATGTTTTAAACCTTAGTTATTTATGAGAACATTTTTATTACCATTAGGAAATCGCTTATGAACGGTGACATGAAGAATATAATTCATGTGTTATTCGAAACCAACAGCCTAAGAACATAAGTAATGAAAAACTACTGATGAACTAGTTCTAGATTTTCAGTAGAAAGTTTAAAACAAATTCTAGACCTAATCAAAATTCTAACATTGGTTTATAGCAATAACGCACAATTTAAAGCATTTCTGCGTGGAACTGATACAACGTTCCAAGATCTAAAACACAGCTAAGCGATAAAAATTTACATTGCCTATCATGAGCGTAGCCAGGGGGCGAGTTTTGGGTATCAACCATTTCCCCTTCGTTCCAGAATACCGAATATTCTAGGGAAAAAGCCAAACTTTTCCCTATTCCCGACAAATTAGTACATTTATGGCCCAACCCCAAATAAAACAAATTAAAAAAACCTGTAACTGTATTCTGGCTACGCCCACGCCACCTACGAATCTAAGGAATGTATTAGCATCAGCGTATCAATTGCATTAACGATCAGTCATGAATGTCATACATTCGGTAGGAATTAAAAATAACACACCAGTTTCGTCCGAAATCGAACCGCTTACAATCATTCGAGAGAGTTAAGTTACTACAAATACAATCACAATATATTCAAACATAGAAAGTCTCTATTCAACATTGCGTTCCTTCATATGCAAAAAGTATATTTAACAACCACGGTAGTAATTTATAATACATACATACAAAAGTTAATATCTAATATTCATAATATTTACCACGATATAATAATACGCTAGAAATATGCATAACATATAAAACATTACATAGGTACTTAATTATAATAATTTTGAGTTATTACTTTTACATTAGCATGGATTTTTATAAAAAATTTTGGGATAGAATAAAATGTCAAATAAAAAAATCTGACATTTTAAAATTTAAACACAATACTTACGTTTTATTTTTCTGAAATCATGATAAATATCTTGAATATGTTTTTGTAAAATATATATGTTTTCGTCAATATATAAAAAAGTTAGTATCGATAAATAAATCGAGTAAGATGCGATGTATCGATACGTTGTTGTGCGTTGGAAGCGGTGCGGGGGGGTCAGCGGACAGCGGGGGATGTGATGGTTATATGTGTAGAGTTCCACGCTCAGCACACACAGCCGCTTTCATTACCCTCCTGCTCTGATCCCATTGGTGACTGCGTCTGCAAATCCACAGCTATTACCTTGAGTTAAGGAAATATTCAGGAAAAAAAAAATCAATCGAAATATATTTAAAAAAATTGGATTACACCAAACATCTTTTCAGAAAAGGTATTCTTGTGGTCTTCTTTTCACATTATACAAATATTAAAATAATTTTATCTCCAAATCAATAAATATCAGTGTGTACTTAATTAACCCATTGAACCCAAAATTATTCTGAATTTGAGTTCAGTATTTTCTTTTTCCTCCTCTCTCTGCCCTACCGGGCCATGGTGGTGCCTTGAGCCTTACCACGACCCGGCAAGGGAGGCCCCCTTTCTTTACGGGGGGCTCAACGCGACAATTTGAGTTCAGTATACCACGAGTATTATAATTTCTATTCTCTTAATTTTTTATTTATTTTGAATTAAGTAGATTTATTGCAAAATAAGAAAAACTGAAAACAAGCTATTTAACAAATAAATTTACTTAAGAAATTAAAATCATATGTATTAAAATATATAAGTATTTTAATCAAAACAGAAAACGTTTATTTGACACACTTTATGTCTAAAGAGAACAATAATTTCAGCATTATTATGATTATTACTTATCCAGCCAATAATATTTATAAACCGCTTTGTTTTGGACCAAACCTTCTCATGCTAGTAACTTCAGTATACATTCATAGATCACTCTATGCATATTTATTTATTTAAACATGTACATAGTAGGTACAATGGCGGCCTTAATGCCAAATGCGAGCTCTACTAGGCGACAGTTGTGTGATGCAGAGATGTTTGCAAAAGGCAGGGTGTTTATATTTATCAATTATTCAGTGTTTTACCAAACTTTACTTTCTTAAAACACACATTATGCTATGACGTTATAATATTTTATAGAAAGTTTATTAAACAAATAATAAAATATTGCTCCAAATTCACAATTGAACTAACTTTTTCTTTTAAACTGTGCTATAAATGTCATCAATAAAGTAAATTTTTAAAATAAAAATACTATTTAAACAAAAACAACAGACATTTTATACTTTTTCATATTTAAGCCGAACTATGTTATACACAAACTAAATATTTATAAAATAATAACTACAAAAATAGTGTTTTAAACGTTTTATTAAAAATAAATCAGCATGATACGGATATTTACAATCTCAATGAATGGACAGAGAAACGCATAAGAATAGTTCATTAATATGTTATATGGCGTCAAATATATAAGAAAAAATAAACAGAAGGACTATAAATATAAGCTAATAAATTGGAATAAAATGATAATCTCGCCTGTGTACATTAGATTTACTTTTTAAGTGTATTTTATGTGAACAATAAAGAATAAGAATAATTTGGTTACTTGGAACTGCTTCTTCCATTGCCTTTTCACAGCTTTTGATTAGACAAAATTATTATAAGTATTGCGTAAAACATTCTAGCTGAATAATTAAAATTTGTTTTACATATTTATTATGATTATGGAAAATCTACGAATCATTTTCAATGATTGTATACAAAATGTATGAGATCGGTAGCCGGACCGTAATAAGATTTGTATATTGATCTTAAAAAAATAATATAATTACATATAAATCTTTTATAATTTAAATAAATCTCGTAAATATTACACATAAAAATAATTTAATTGGTTGCATGTTTAGTTTCAGTTGCAATTGATTCCATAAAAAAAATTACATTACCATTTTAATTATCACAAATATTGAAACTAGCAAAAAAAAGCGATTTTATATTGATTTGTATAAAGTTCAATAACATTGCAATTCAAACTATGATTCACAGTGAAAATCAAACTTAGGATATGTGCATATTACCTACCCTTATTGCGGTCATATATACTACTAACCATTTACTTGAAAATATTGCTCTGAAAATTATTGCACTTAGAATAAATTACAAAAATATTTCATAATTGTTATTAATAAGCTTACAGGTAATGAAATTAGGAGGCCACAATTTTAATATAATATGTATAATGATATATGTAATTGAATTATCAGTAACAAAGCACATTGGAATGATATATTTATAAATTAGTGTTTATCATATCTGCATATTGTGGTAGATACATAAAAAGCTAGCCGTGAAAATCTCACTAACATTAAAGAATTAAAAATATGCACTTACGCACTAAGTAAATAAATAATACTAATGTACAAAGGGCCGCGCGATTTCTTAGCGATAAGTTTACCGTTATCGATAAAAGTATGTAACATAATAATTTATAATACAACAAATATCGATATCGATAATCAAATAAGAAAATAATAAAGTTACAAGAGTTAAAATTAGGCTCCCATATTAGAATAATATTTAATGTGATGTAACCACGCAGCCGCATACTATGTACAAAATAACTCTTCTAAAAAGCAACTCTCACCGTTTGATATAATAAAAAAAACGAGTACAATCGAAACTTTAATTAACAAATAATCACGAGATCGTAACCACAAATGTTAGAACAACATCAAGAAAATCGATATAATGTAAAGTATATCGATATAAATTACATGGTTCCGATTGTACACACCCTTTATAAATATAGCATTTAAATCTTTACATTTATAATATACTAGTCATATCTTTAGATTTCGTATTAAAAATTCTGCTTGCCTGCTCATAAACATATGGCTAGCAGTTTCAGTCTGACCGAACTTAAATATAAAGACCTGTCTAGACTACATAATAGGTAAATTTTCACGATCAGAGGTAAAAATAATGTAGGAATTTATTTTCACACATTCAGCGATAATATATGAGCTTAGAAAGGCGACACCGCTAATATCTTGGCAAGCAAACGAGTGGCGCGTAGAAACACTCGCGTATCGATATTAACATACACATCACTAAAGAAACGTGACAAAAGATTCCCACAATGTACTCGTTTTGCAATAGTGGCTAATTCATAGTGCTTTTGTGTAAATGCATGGTTAAAAATAACAATTTACTGTTTTATATAGATCTTTACATTTCTATATAAGAGCCCACAAACACCCATTAAAACTAGATTATATCGTAACGTCATTTTTAATTTTTACTTAAAGTACACAGATATGGCATTGTCCGCGAGATAAGGAACGCTACTGATCAAGCTCTACATAAAACAGTATCAGCCATATATATATTTTGCCTTTCATTTCAGTTTCAAACTACCAAGTATGTAAGTACATTTAATTCTAATATCACTGTAGATACACACACAAAAGCACACTAGCACATTATCAGATCGGTTGCACGCTGTCGTCACATGTCTCGTTATAGAAACATTTTAATTTATTATATTGAAGAAATTTTTGTTGATTTACAAGTATCTAAGATAAGAAACATGACACGGTATCAAAAAAGAAATATTTAGAGATATATCGGTCAACTTAATAATCTACTGGATATATTTTTGAAGGTAGATTCATAATTAAATATTTTTTTATTGAAAATACCCACATATGAAAATACCTATGACATCTTTGATCTAAAACAGGACAGTGTTATTCTGAAAACATAACATTTTATTTTATTAAATCATCATCACAACTACATTGATACTATTTATGAATAAACCCTGCGTTTGAAATATAAAAAAATGACATTATTAAAACCGGATTGCGCATGTATTATTTATGAAATTAAAAAGCGGCTCTTAAATCGTTAGATGTTACCACTGTAAATAAAAGCGAGTTGATATGACGACAGCGTGCATATAGGGCATCACGCCGACCGATGCGGGGCGGGGCAGAGAGCTTCATTAACACGCACAACCGCTGTCAGGTTCCTTGCTGTCTCCAGGCGCTTGTCTCAGGATCACCTCGTGCACTGTACACATATCGCATTAAGGAAAATAAAACCAAAAAGAGGGTAGTTTACAAGCAATAGAGCTTTATACAACTCGATTGTAATCGATACATTGAGTATAAGAATATTTTAAATGTATCACAGATGTGTTTTTCGAGTTGATTAATTATTTCAGCGATTACGAAGCAAGCAGATTTGGGATTAAGATATTCTAACCGTTACGAATTTTACGCAATTCAAGTAATTTATGAAATAGAAAAATTCTTTTAAAATTTGTTTGACTAAACAATGATTTAATTTTATTAAACGATGCATAAACTTTATATAAAATTATGTCAAATTTGCAAATAGAAAGGTTTCATTATAAAAAGGCCTGGAGGTATTTGAGTTAGATTTGGAACCGGGTAATAAAAAAATATACTAAAATGAATTAAACTTTATCTCGCGTTTTTCTAAATTTGATGTTTATTCGCGGTAAACATTACACAATGGGTGGACAACAAAAAACAGTTACTGAATAACAATGAAACCTATTACAAATCCCGTTGCATAAAATAATGTGTACTGGTGTCAGTAAACTGAGAAATGAATAATTGGCACATTTGTGAATATTTGAGTATTACTCAATTATTAATTAAGACATTCATTATGTACTATGTACTGTACTAATCAAACCTATAACGCAATGCACCCATATAAAATTTACTAAAGCATATTTTTGTCAATATGTAGGACTAAATTGCGTAACTTGTACAAAGATTAATCCAGCGGCAGTTAATATAGAATCACCAATTAATTAATTCATACTTGTTATAAATGCGAAACGTAAGTAACATAGTAACACAGTCTGTAAGCCCGACACTTTCACACACAAGTCGATTTTAATAAAATTCGTCAGTTGAAAGCCTCAGAAAGGACATAGGCTACTTGCATGTTCACTATTTTACGCGGTCCCAAATCGCGGGCCCATAAAAGCAGTCATCATAAAACTTGTAAAAACTTTGTAAGCTACCAGAGATTAACCTAATCCAAAAAAATACTATAAGTACAAATATTTCAAAAAGGTTTTAAGAAACAAATATGTATTACAGTTTACCGACACCTCAAGTTATAACATCGCCATAATAAGTTTCGTTTGAATATAAAATAGAAGTAATAGCTCACCATAATTTTAGCATACATTCATAAAGCAACATGCTTTGTTTAGAAGTTTTAAATATGAAAATATATTTGATAAGCGCACAAACAATTAAGCAATAAAGATATGTTTTACTAAGCGAAAGATATAGGTATGTAGGTAGATAAATAAATATATGTACGGTGAGCAATAATCAAATAGATTGTAAGGTACTAATATACAAATTTGAATGATCCCGAAATGTCAATTTTTTTTTCAAAAAACAAGTATTAAATAATTAAATATTCATGGACACACACAGCGTCCTCTGGTCCCAAGCTAAGCTTATATGCTTGTGTTATGGGTACCAGAATACGGATATAATGCATATACTACTTTTCTTTTGTAAATACATACTTATAATACATAGAAACACCCAGACGCAGTACAAACATTTGTATGACAAATATAAACATCACACAAAGTTTTGTCCTGACCGGAATTGGAACCCGAAACCTCCTGATAGGCAGTCCGTTACATGAATAACTAGACCACGAAGCCCGTCAAACTATTTGTCGTACGTCAGTCTATTGACACTATTTCCGTCAGATTTATGTCTTTATTGATCGAGAAATGAAACAAAAAATTGAAAATATCCCCGATTTTTATAGATCTTGTTGGTGTTTGATCCCATTTCATTTGATTGAGGACGGCAATGAAATCTTAACAAATAACTAAATCTTGACTAAACCCATGTCACGGAAAGTCTCTCTTACTAACACATCGACGTATTGTGTGATAATCTGGCATAGAAGACCAGGATAATAACACCATCATTGACAGTTTTTATAAAATTTTGTTGTGATTTTAATATCCGATATTGCTGACCGTACATTATATTAATTCAGCATGGTTAAGAAGCGATAAATATGTGTATATCCCACGGCCTTAACATACTATTTCCTTATTCTTTAAGGAAATTGGAATACAATATTAAAAAAATAAAGATACCCAATTAAAATGATCCATGACGAATTTCAACATTCAACATTATCGGAAACCATTAGTTTTCAATATCGACAATTTTCTGAAATTTTGACATGTTAAATGATTTTAAATGTATGCAAATTAAACGTACATATAATATTAAATTATATTAAAATAATGCAATAAAAACAAAATTCAGCAAAATTAAAAATCAAAGAATTCAGAATTAAAAACAACGGAACTTTCTTTAATTTCATACAAATAATTTTATAAAATGACGTAATTTTGAATTAATTAAAACTAAATAATCGCACAGCTCAACGTAGTGGGTACGCAATAACAATAATATGTAATACTAGCTGACCCGGCAAACGTTATTTTTGCCTTACAAATGTCCACTACCTTATCACTTAGGGGTATGAAAAATAGATAGTAGCCGATTCTCAGACCTACTGAATATGCATAAAAATCGGTCAAGCCGTTTCGGAGGAGTATGGGAACGGACATTGTGACACGAGAATTTTATATATTAGATATAGTATAAATGAGAAATTTTTTTTTTTAAGTTTAGCACCTAAATTCCATGATAACAATTCCACATTCAATCACTTTCATTCCAAGCAGTCTATGTCTATCTCATACAATTCTATTCATCACACGCGCTTACGTTCTTACATTTAAGCTTATGTCAACGTATTCGGTAATAGGTATGTACGCTTACTTTAACGTATACGTTAACTTGCACGCTTATGTCAACGTATACGTTTAACATAAACGCCTTACCTCGACGTGTATGATTATAAGTACTCGTCTATGTACGCATATACAGAGACAAAGTCAAATCACTACGAAAGAGTAAATATTATCGTTGACTTAGCGCGTTATCATCCATACTACTTAATTAAAAATGCAAAAATAACAGAAATTGTTAAAAATATTTTTGTCTGCAAACCACATGCTTTCCAGTTATAATATTGATATTAAAATTCCTCATATTAATGGAACATTCAAGATATTAATTTATCAAAATCTCATACATGTAAGACCCAGGATAACAGCGATACAAAGAAGTACACCATCTCATATGAAAGTGACAAAAACAATCCTTAATTTTAGCACAACTTAGGATTCAAATATTGTCTCGCTCAGTTTCATATGATATAGCAATGTAAGATAGAGATAGATATATAATATTAGTATCGTTAAGTTTACTTACAACACAGACGTTAGACGTTATAACAACCACCACCATCTCCAGGACACTCACTAAAGTAACCACAAATTTTGAACAGATCAGTGTGAAATTAGCTACAAGTATATAAATCATAATATTGACATCCGCTGTAATTCTATAGAAATTTAATAACAAGAAACCGACTTCACTCAATTAATAATTTTTCCAGTGAATCAGAACAAGTACATTTTTGATTCAAGTTTCCTAAACTAAAGCAATACAAAATTTAAACCGTAAAATACTCTATAACCAAAAATATCAAAACTTCGTTTCATTACATGTATTTACTTCTTTTAGGATTTATTTACTATCAATAATTGTCAGACTTATATAAAATATGAAAATAAATATGTTAAAATATAATCCATATTTCGTAAAGACTTCATTGTCTAGGCATAATCAAAGGAGTAATTGTATTTCGACTACATTCGTTATAATTAAAACAGTAGCTAATTCCACACAACACAAATTGAATACAAAAAAAACCGCCAATATTCCGTCGAATCGTCCGAGAAAAACAACAAATATTCTAGCAATAATGATTTGGGGTACACATTAAATAAAAATATTTACTTAAATACGTCATTATGTGCGTGTGTGAACGAGCGCTGCGTATAATTATTATGTTTGTGTATGTGTGAGTATCAAAACGTGGCTACTGTTAAAACTGTAAGGTTGGCAACACATTGCATTGCCTTCGGAGCAGACCGTACCAACATAAGCTTAATATATATTATGTATTGATTGATAAACGCAAAACCTTAGACGTAATCTACTGATGGATATAGGCTTTTATTTATTGAGATAATAAGAGATAGGTTATTAAATTATAAGTCGAGGTATTTAAGTGAAAATGCCTTTAGTCCCGTAGAGCCATTCTTGTAAGGTTAAAATCTTATGGGTTCACGTCACCCACATGCATGAACATTGCGCATGCGCAGCTCACTTCAATTCTATCTATCGACTCGTAAGATATTAATTCGCATCATATTACGTGTAAATAGAGGTCAATATTTACGTTGATATTTAAAGACTGCCAGCAATAATTCAGCATCAACTTCTAATCAGTATTGTGCCTAATAAATATGATATTAAAAAGATTTGCGTTCAACAATAAACACCATGCCCCCACTCCATGCAACGTTCCATTGAGTGACGTATACGATGACGTCACTCGCCATGACCCGCTCCGAGGCATGCGTTGTCCATAAGTAGTATTGTAAAAAGGATACTGTCTTCCGGTGGTTTGTTCTCTGCAGAGTCCATGCCGGGCAGTGCCGCTGCCACTCGTCGGAACAACTGTAAAATAACATTAGCTATGTAAGTAAAAATAGTTATTGATTAAGCGGTTTAATCCAAAAGTCAAAGATTTTTACTTCAAATAAGAATTAACAAAGCTCTTTAAAAATCAGAAGCTAGGCGTCTGTTCCAAAGTGAATGTTACGGAGAGAAGATCAGACAAGAGAATACGTACTTAACTTGTTTGATTAGGTACTTTTACGGTTATTTTCGTTTCCATGACAAAATGTATTACATCAGTGTTAAGTACTGAAAATCTACTTATGTTTTTCGTATTCCCATCTACGGCCATAAAAGCAATCCCGATAAAATAATTGAACTTTACTGAATGTCAAAGTAATCGCTATAAAATAAAACTTTTGCAAAAAATGAAAAGCCAATCCACTTTGTTTGGTATCTAGTTAGCTACAATTGCATACAACTCATAAAGATTGTATATATGTAATTAATTTAATTAAATATAGAATAATAGTAACGAAAAATGAATAGAAAAAGATAATTGAGAATGTCTAAACGTAGTTTTAATAATTATTTTTTAACGTTTGCTTTTCTAGTGAACTTTATCTAACGCCATTAGTGCGATAAAATCGTAATGACGAGCCCGTATCGATTGTATTCCACATTGTTGTCTAATAATAAAAGAAAATATAATTCTCATACTGATTGTAAAAAGTATACGTAGGGCAATATTTGTGAAAAAAAAATAATAAATAAATAAATATTTACGGACATTTCACACAACGTCCTCTAGTCCTAAGCTAAGCTTATATGCTTGTATTATGGGTACCAGAATACGGATAGAATACATATACTACTTTTCTTTTGTAAATACATACTTATAATACATAGAAACACCCAGACGCAGTACAAACATTTGTATGACAATTAGAAAAATCACACAAATGATTGTCCCGAGCGGGAATCGAACCCGCGACCTCTTGATCGGCAGTCCGTTACATGAACCACTCAACCACGAGGCTCGTCATAATACACTGAAATAGGTATTTCAATGAAAAGCTCACAGCTAATAATTTTATGAAAAAGGTAATAGTGAAAGCAACTTTAAGTTTTAATCATACTTATAACTTATAGCTGTTGCCCGCGACTTCGTACGCATGGGATTTAGAAATTTTTTCCCGTTTTTACAACCTTCTTCACTGATGCTCCGCTCCTATTACATAGTCGCAGGCTGCGACTGCTAGCAGTCGCGCAGCATGATCTTATATAGTCTATTGCCTTCCTCGATAAATGTACTATCCAACACTGAAAGAATTTTTCAAATAGGACCAGTGAGTGGTTCCTGAGATAAGCGCGTTCAAACAAGCAAATTCAGCTTTATATTATTAGTATACATAAGTACATAACTACATAATTCAATATGAGAATTAATGTATAGGGAATCAAAAGTGACGGGCTTCGTGGTGGAGTGGTTTATGTAATGGACTGCCGATCACGAGGTCGCGGGTTCGATTCCCGCTTGGGACAATCATTTGTGTGATATCCATAAATGTCATACAAATGTTTGTACTGCGTCTGGGGGTTTTCTATGTATTATAAGTATGTATTTACAAAAAAAAAGTAGTTTATGTAGTCTATCCGTATCTGGTACCCATAATACAAGCATAGAAATATAGCTTACTTTGGGACCAGAGGACGTTGTGTGAAATATCCTGAATATTTATATTTATATATTTAAAAAAAAAAAAAAAAAAAGTTCAAGAAAGCAGAAGAAACGATGGATGGATATGAAAGAAAAGGAAATACAGAAATGATGTTCGACAAAAGAGCATGAAAGAAATAGGCGTGTTGCGCCGACCCCAAATAAACGGATTAGTGCAGGGCAATGATGATAAAGTTCAGATAGAAATTGAAATTAACAATACATCAAACGCGACTTTATTCTTAAAGAAGCTACGTTTTAAAATTTATTGAGTTTATTAGAACACACTTATCTTTAGTGTTGTTGACAAATAGCCTTTAAAATACTACCGAATAATCGTTTAATTGCGTTTTTATGGATGATAAATATGATAATATAGTGTTATATAACATTAGATAGAAGCAAGAGATCAGTATGGATTATAATTATGAATTACAAAGTAAATACAATACCCTGGGATCTGGATATATACCTACAAATAAATTTATGATGGTGAAATTTCTAACTACGGATAGAAGCTAAAATTATCTTCAATTACTAAGAGCGACAAAAGAGAAAATTCGACAGTGACATAATTTAAACGGTCAGAAATTATTTTACAAGAGGATTCTTTTTTTCATAGCTATTGTAAAGTAATTTAAAAATACCAATTGTATGAGAATTTTATTCAAGTTAATCTTGCCGTAATAAATGTTTTAGCCTAATACAGTCAACAAGACAACCTAGTAAGTATTCTACAAAGTTAGAATTATTAATACGGTAACTACTTTTATCATTTCAATTATATAATTTTCACAAATTGTACGATAAAACTCAATCCAGCATGAAAATAATAACTTTCTTAAAGTTTACGTAAGCTGTAGGTTAGATGGCGTTGTTATTGTGAAACGTTTAGGTGTTAGGCTAATGACTGAAGTCTGTTAACGAGCCAGTTCGTTAATTAAACGTTTAATTAAGATATGATCGAGTCAACTACGCAGGTGTAGAAAGTATATTTAAACTCTACACAACACTTTACTTAATATTATAATAAAATTACTTGCACAAACAAAATAAAAATATTAAAGACGTAATAATGGCAACTCTATTCCTTCTTAACGATTTCCATCACATTTATGTCTATAATTCTATTGGCAAGTCTAGTCAAGTATGTATTTCTTATTCGAATGTATATTTAAGGTAAATAGTTCCTAATAATATTCATAGATAACCAAACAGGTAGATAGACATTAATAGCTATCATATATATTTGCACTTGTATTTATAACGTGAGAGTAACCACGTTCTTTTGACAGAAGTCTTTATCATTATTATTCACAACAGTGGCTTTAAAACATCAGATTACATTAAAATGAAGACAGTACCATCAGATCAATCACGTAGCAGGAGTAGCAAACACTACGGGCCCCACAGCTCAGAATTATATTTACTTCTTACTCTGATACAGGGCAGGGCAAGAACCGACAAAGTAATCAAGGGGCCTCTTCAAGGAATTTCCTACAGGCCCCGTGTTGACTCAATCCAGCACGCTTAGGTCTAGCTTATCTAATAAAAGAAGAAAATCAATCCGAACGACCCATACGTGACAAAACCAAACACTGTCAAGGTTTATATTACTGTTATTGATCCGCAATTGCGTCACAACTCATTACCGACGTATCTACTAGTCTACTTTAACTAAAATCTACAACCGCTACGGAATTTACGACATGAACACTTTTTCATTTATCTTGAAATTTAACAACGAGTTTCACAATTCCAAAAAAAATTTACGAAGAATTCTTGGGCATGGGGCAAAAATCGCAGCGATTTTTCCCACATATTTAAGGGCCTAGCAATGGTTTTGATTATAACTAACTAATATTTAAATCTGTTTTTAGTTGGTGGCCATTGTAGATGTCCAATTAAAAAAGTAAAATTTCGACTATCTTTATGTTCCGTTTTGAAATTAAACAAAATTTGGCAACACACAACCCATTGCTGCAGAAAAAAATCTGATAAACCTGAACTTGGGCTATTAAAATATCTAAAAGCAGTGGACCAATTTGATCAAATCAAGCTGTTCAAGATCGACAAAAATTAGAAGCAAATAATATTAAAAACTTTAATAATATTACATCCACCTGTTTAACGTTGTATCCAGCTTTGGCACTGGTCTCGATGAACATGACGTTGAGCTCCTTCGCCTTGCGGTCACCATCCTCGGTGGATACCTGCCGCTTGTCAGACAAATCAGTCTTGTTGCCCACTAGCATTATGATCACGTCCGAACCACGCTCTGTACGAACATCGTCGATCCATTTAGAAGTCTGGTGGAATGAATTTGCATCTGTAAGAGAATTCATCATTTCAATGCTTGATAAATTGTCATTAATATTTCTACTATAATGTAAACTAAACATTATTAGACAGTTAAGTGCCTTACAACTAAAAACCGAAAATAAATTCAATTAATATAAACTCAAATTATATGAAATCACTTGTGACTATAAAGTAACAGAATATTTTCTTAAAGGTAAAGATGGTTAGATATTAATTCAAAAAGATACCGGGTCATAAAGAGCTTTAATATCGAGATATCATATTGTAATTAGTGGCGTTAAACAGAACTGATACAAAAGCCACGATATGAAGATGCGTAGATAAATTATGATAATTTATCTAGATATCAGAAATGTAAAAACGCGTTCGCAATATATATTTGGCGAAATATGAATTGTAATTACTTCTATAGTAAAACATCTGTGACCTTGGTAATGGTAATACAACAAGCATAGATTGATTGAAGTAAATTCGCGGAGCTAACCAATCAAACAGATTTATAAAATTTCGCACTAGGTTAAATATGAGCTAAATTAAGACAAAAAAAGACAATCCAATAACTTTAAATTAAATTATATGCATTTAATTTTATTTCATTACATCAAGAACACCGACGTTAATTTAATCTGACGAAGAGAAAGACGATTTTGGAATGAGTTGTCTGAATTTAATAAACTCTGTTTAATCCTATACTACGCCATATCTTAAAAACACGGCATTATTTTACGAAGTGGAGCAGCAAATCTCTGGTCTGGTAAAGTATAGGGAATGAATTACGTTACGACTTTATTTATATTATCGCACTAACTGGAGTTTAGAGACCTGTCTACATGTACGCTTAACGGCATCAACTTTTCAAAGGAACCCTAGCAAATCCAATAAAACGTATACATATACACAAAATTTAGTAAAGATCTATTCCAAACCTTAAAACTTATGAATTCTTACAAGTGTCGGCGGAAACACTGACAGAATACGAAAAGATTTTGTAGTTAAGTTAGAAAATTATTACAACATAACCGTGTGAATCATATGTGTAGGAGAAAACCTGTTAAGTATTTTACTACGGATTCATTCAAATATTACCTATAATACTATCTGTTGCCTGCAACTTCGTACGCGTGGAATTTAAAATCTGTTTTCGCATTAAAAAGTAGCCCTAGTCCTTTCTCAGTGTCTCTAGATTTAGCTGTGAATCTTTCATTTACGTTGGTTATTATAGTTTTGGTCTGCGACAGAATTACTTCGGCTTCGACGGGCTTCGTGGTGTAGTGGTTCATGTACTGGACTGCCGTTCACCAGGTCGCGGGTTCGATTCCCGCTTGGGACAATCATTTGCGTGATATTCATAAATGTCATACAAATGTTTGTACTACGTCTGGGTGTTTTCTATGTATTATAAGTATGTATTTACAAAAGAAAAGTAGTTTATGTATTTTATCCTATTCTGGTACCCATAACACAAGCATAATAAGCTTAGCTTGGGACCAGAGGACGTTGTGTGAAATGTCCATGAACATTTATTTTATTTTACTTTGTCATTTATAATATTAATAAGGACGAGTCAGAAAATAAAGACCAGAGGTGGAGGTTTTAATAACTACCACTAGCAAAACAGCCAGTTCTCTGCCATGCCGTTTCGCACACTGAAAATTTCATACTATTTTTCTTTTCATTTATATCTCTTGTTATTTAAATAAAGATAACATTCTACTTAATACGGATCATGAGAAGTCCATTGACAGATAGAGATACAATAATTATAATATGGTACCGTTGTATAGATACTGTTCAGGCAACAGAACATAATAAAAAAACTGCTACCTATTTGATCTTTGTATAGATTGAGTAGATTCACACGTAACGTGTTTGAAGGTCTCTGCCGGGTCACCGAACTTAGAACCGGAACATTGACACAAAATCATTTAGCACGCTTGTATACATACGAAAAGTACGCATTTTCCTTACACTTTATCGTTTGCAAGCAATGACTTTACGAGCAATTAGACGCCTTTATCGCTTTATCTAGACTTTAGCTCTCGTTAAATCTTTTAATAATCCGTCAGTTAACTTTCATGATTTTAGCTATGGGCTATTTGAAGCTTGAAGCTTAAAAGACGCTGGCGGCGTTTTTTAAGAATCTGCTGCGCGTCGTATTAACGTATCCATACTGAATTAACTCCGAATTAAACAAAGGCTTTCGTCAATTGTTCAGCTACGAATTCTAAAGTTTTTCGGACACATCACTCGGAAAGTTACTTCAATGGAACGATTAGTTATACAAGGTCGCGTAGAGGGAAAGCGGTCACGTGGACGATCCCCTACAAGATGGCTAGACCTCAAAATCAGTCACGCAGTGCCCTGCTGCAGAATGCTCGCGAAATGCCTGAGAGATAGATGGAGAAAATTGTGGAGGCAACGACTAAGAAAAACAGCCCATAACCACGACCACTCTACAAAAGAGTGTCCGACCGAGAAGAAGAATTTGAAGCTACATTTTTGCAAACCGAGAACATTTTAAAATAAGTCCTTTGCAACTTTATAAATAACACAATATAGATCTGTTTACCATATGATTTTCATTTTGAACTGAATTCTGTCCCACACTACGTATCGTAATTAAAGTCGTAACTTACCTACTAAAACCCACTTCAGAAACATTTAACTAATACCCGAATAAAACCTGCATTGATCGTATTTATCTTTGTGTGTATCACCGCAACTCGTTCCTCTTTAACATCTACATTCATTTTAATATCACAAGAATATTTAGCATAAAGGCGGGTAAAACCTAAATATTCATTGAAAAATTCCGAAATTCAAATGTAATAATTATTTACATGGCAGAGTTTATGGTAACACTATTGTGTATTATGATGAACTTACAAATTTATTATGAGTTGACTCAGAGTATATTATGAGTCATTCTCAGTGTATCTAATCTTTATATTCGCAATGAACAGGATGTCTTGACCCCAGATTATCAGTAGCTAAGATTTCTAAAAATAAACACATTTACAATAATTTTGTAAAATAATAACACTAATAATAAATAGTCTTATATTAATAATAATAGTCTTATATTAAAAACACGATATGTTGTAAATTTCAGTCAAATTGATACAATCTCTACCTGGTTTGATTACAATCAACAGAGATATGTGTATATTTCTATAAGGAAATAAATACTATCAAGCCGAAAAACATACACAACTAGAAAGGGAATTTATGTTGAGTAACGTAGTTATTTATTTATTTAATTAAGGACCGCCATTGGGTACGTCAAAGTTAGTATAAAAATAAAAGGAAGTTTTGGAAAATTTGAGCTTGCAGTGCTTTGCAAAAAGATATTTTATTTATACTTCTTCTGAAACTATACACGCACAACTATTTGACACGGGCCTCAACGACTGAACGTACGTATCTTTACTTATTATAAAACAAAATTGATATTTTGTGTGTATATCTCATATGTGGGCTTATATCTTCAAAACCACGCAACGGATTTTGATGCGGTTTTTAAAATAGATAGAGTGGTTTAATAGGACGGATATTTTGTACAATTTGTTAAAGATTGGTGTATATTTGTGGAGGGAGGGCGCAATAACTATAAACGCAAATGAAATCGAGGGTATTAGCTAGTAGACAATCTATTTGCATTTCTTAGCGTAACCATGGTTGGAAATGGATTATTAACATAGTTAATTGTGTGTTCCTTTAACCTAACCCAATTATTTTATAACTGAAAGAAAAAAATAACGTCACAATTATTTTAAAAATTAAAAATATATAGCCTTGAAAAATAGAAACTTGTAGAGCATACAATAAATGATTGGTGTAGTTAATTAATTGCTAATTAGAAAATTACGAACACATATCCGAAATAAATAAAATATATAAAGTAATAGACTTATTGCGTACTGATATCAAGGTAGAGTGCTACGTACGCACATATCGTCATATTTATCTATTTATAGTAAGCATATATCATTATCATTGGACGCGGTCGCGAATAGCGATTTAGGATCTAGATTTTTTCGCAACCACGTCCAATAAAAAAATTTTTATGGAGAGATTTCTGTAAGCTGTCCAGTCTATATTGCGATAATTTCACCAAAAACATATAATAAGGGTTTCGCATAATGGATTGGCTATATATAGCATATACTAGTAATATTCGTAGATAATTTGAAAGAACAAATCACGATGGTCACTAAACAAAATCAGAGGTCGCCACTTACCACGATACAAGGCTCACCAAAATACCTAGCTGGGTGTAATTCAAAACATTTTCCTAACTGTCCTGGTTTCTGAATTTAGTTTGATAGTGGATTCAGCATTATTTGAAACTATCACGTCAGTCAATATTGAGGATAAGGGTGTTACCTATATAATATCATTAATTAACACTGAAACTTCCTGTCATACTGTTTATATCATCACAAAACAGATGTAGAGGTAATAAACATTAGATAGAACACGCTAATTAGTTACAACAGTTTAATATGCAGACAGACTGTTGTCAAATCACAAAGAACCTATAATTCTGGGAAATAGGGGGCTCCCCATAAAGTGCCATGAAATATTATAGCCAAATAACTGGCATCAAACAATTCGTAGCTAAACAGAACAGCTAGTGAAAAAGAGCCGTTACATAAATGCCTCTCTTAAATTCAATCGACTCCATTTCAGGGTTGTCTTTAAGAGATTGCAATATTTGCGATAAGACCGCCTTTTGTACCTAATTTAAGATTTATTGTTATTAATATTTGTAAGTTATTTTCTGGCGTACAATAAAGAGTTTTCATTCATTCATTCATTCATAAATGCGGTAGCTAATAGGTATGCAAAGCCATCCTGTCCCGTTGAAAATCGCAAACCATCACGAAGCAGCTACCATACAACGCTTGGTTAGCGCAGATGAGCATCTGCAGACGAAATTTTGCAATTGAATTTACTGAGATACCGTTCTTTTTCCATATTGTTGATTAACGGCTGCTTCCGAAAATGGATTGAAATCCAGTACATAAACATCATATTTTGTGTCCTCAAGACTGCAATTTTGTTGGTATTTTTTGTTGCGAAAATGTACCGAACCTAATTATACATTGCCAAAAATCGAAGAGATTTTTATATCACAGTAAAATAAACAGATAAACCCTTTATTTTATCTCGGTATAAAACAAGAGACCTTAAATTACAGTTGCTCAAATAGATATGTATTCAGACCGGGCCAAGGTCCGGCTCACCCTGTCTGAAGCAAATATTTGTTACAGAAACACCCCAAAACAAGTATTCACCTTTATCCTACGATATACAGTCTATATTCACTTGTATAAACAAAGTGATGGATTTAATTAAAATTTGTGACCGTTATGGCATTTCAACACGAGCTATGATTAGCGATCATGCGTTTAAATAATACATATGTTACGAATGATATTAAATTCTTTCAGTTACAATGAGTTTTCTCTATTGAGACAAAGTTGTACATTTTACGACTGAAGCTAAGATTACAAAGACATAAACTAACAAAACTTATTACTCGAACTTTTTATACCACAGTGTCGTAACGTATATGAGCTAAAAACAAATAACATTACCAGAATACGAGCGAATCATATTTATTTAAAGCCCTTTCGATTATGATATTAATATGGATATAAATTATTTCTTTTGTAAAATACTAGCTGTTGCCCGCAGCTTCGTACGCGTGGAATGTAGAAAATAAAAATACCATAACAAATTAAAATCATATAAAATAAAATTATGAACCACTCTAACTATAAAAGATAAACGCAAGATATGCTCACATAGGGACATACAAAAATAGCGACTTTGTTAGGGTTCCGTACCCAAAGGGTAAAAACGGGACCCTATTACTGAGACTTCGCTGTCCGTCCGTCCGTCTGTCACCAGGCTGTATCTCAAGAACGGTGATAGCTAGAGAGTTGAAATTTTCACAGATGATGTATTTCTATTGCCGCTATAACAACAAATACTAAAAATAAAATAAAATAAATATATAAGAGGGGCTCCCATACAACAAACATGATTTTTTTTACCGTTTCTTGCTCGATACTAATAACGTTGCCTTATGTTGCATAGATAATGGTGCGGAACCCTTCGTGCGCGAGTCCGACTCGCACTTGACCAATTTTTTTTTTATAAGTAAGGATAACTAGTCAAGAAGTATAATATTAAGACTAAAAGTCAATAATTGGTTGCGATTACATTTACCGCAAGGTACATTTGTTTATCCGCGCGTAACTATGAACAAATCATCGTAATATGGAATCTCTACATATTATTAAATATTCTAGCTAGTAGAGGCGTAGAAAATTCAAGCGAAGATCTATCATTACGTCTATGTATCCATATATATATATATATATATATATATATATAATTATTACTAGTACAAACGCGAGTCACTGGAATTGAATTATTTCAGTGGGGTATATCTTATAGACGTGCATATAATAAGTAAACATCGAAATGTTAGGTACTTTCTGTGTAGAGCAATAGTTGAGTGCCACAGTTTTAGATCAAATACTTATTTCTTCTTCTTTTTGACTTCTGATTAATGGTGTTTCTTAAAAGTTTGTGTGATTTAGTGCTACAACTAGCAAGTTGTTTATGAACAAAGTTTTGTGTAACTTGTCTCTGCTATAAAACTAAAAAACCAAGTAATCAAACATTGTCATGTGTTGTCTAAAGAGTCAGTGACACGCACTAATAAGAGTGACACAGTTCAAGTATTTGGGCCTGCCGCTCACAGAGGGTCTACGTGACGAGGTAGGCATTGATAGAGCACGTAGGACGACAGTTGTTCCATACAATATACTAACCGGCAGAGCACATAATGTGCAAAAAAATGACAACAACAAATATGTATATTATTTAGCCAGTCCACTACAGGTCAGTACAATAATACTTTCAGGGTCGTAATATTGTTACGGTATGTTTTGTATTTTCGAAACATTACTTTTATTACAGCAAAAAAAAATGAAAATTCTTAAACACAATATTCTTAAACAGATAACATGCGTTGAGAAGCTATAAAAGACACACTCCTTTCTAATGAGTGAACATAACTAAACAGATTGAACCCTCAATGCCGCTTGTATGCAATAGCTGCAGACAGTCATTGCGTAATCTGTGCTGTAAAATTTCATACCACTGAAAGTACACAGCAATCGTCGAGGTTCAAAATCAATTTCCACAGTAACCTCAACGCTCGTCGGCGGCCATTCGCACTTGGCATACTTTCAGACTTCTGAAGTACTCGACACGTGCAACCACTGTAATCGATGCTTTATTTCCCGGTTGCACAAGCATTTTTATGAAACATTATATTTCTTTTACTGTTTAAGTTATAATAATTGAAAATATGTAACACATAATATGTATAACAAACACAAACAAACTATATGATGAGCACCGTATTTTTGGCAGAGCTATATGAGATTTCTTATTTGACACATCAACCACATTCTATCAATGAGTAAAATAAATACGATTCTTTATCTCCCGTAGATGCTGACTGCTTCGCAGATTATTCTTTAATTGACTCTTGCAACACATAATATATGGTCTGGCAACTTTATATACTTTTTTAGGGTTCCGTACCCAAAGGGTAAAAACGGGACCCTATTACTGAGACTTCGCTGTCCGTCCGTCCGTCCGTCTGTCATTATCGTCTTCGTCTGTCATGGATAGCTAGAGAGTTGAAATTTTCACAGATGATGTATTTCTATTGCCGCTATAACAACAAATACTAAAAATAAAATAAAATAAATATTTAAGGGGGGCTCCCATACAACAAACATGATTTTTTTTACCGTTTCTTGCTCTCATACAACAAACGTGATTAATTAAGTATTGTGTGTGTTGTTTGCTCATTTATTAATAACGTGCCTTATGTTGCATAGATAATGGTACGGAACCCTTCGTGCGCGAGTCCGACTCGCACTTGACCAATTTTCAGTTTCTCCCCTGACAGAATAGTGTTATCTGCTTATTAGCTGCTACGAACTGTTTAAACTGTTTTAACCTGACACTTTACATGTACTAAGCATAACTGACACTTCAAGGTACAATATGTAAATAGTGTGCTGCGGTTTGAAATATATGCGAAATGTCAATGTCAAGTATATGCTGTTACTTATCAACTACTTAACAATCGTGCTCAGGTAACGGGTGTTGAGGAAGGTTATGTGTAACGTATGGTGACATTTAAGACGTCTTAGTTTACTGTATACGTTCTACACATTTAACTAGATTAAGACTTCTCATCTATTGAAGTCAATAGTAGAATTTACGCTCTTTTGTCTAAGAGCAACATGAACGCGAAAATACCAACTGAATTCTACATTGGCAACGTACTTTCAAAGGTAAAAATACTGAATCAGACTGCTGTACTCTGTAACATGGATATACAGTTATTCTAAGCTACTGGAGACTCGAGAAAATAACTACAACAATTTTTTTTTGTCAGATAAACGTATAATTAGAAGTAGTCAATACCATAAGTTACTGTTGTGTTGCTATTTACAAAAGACTCATGACCAGTGGAAGACTGACGTATAGGTTTAAGTAAACATGGAACTCAACAGATTGGCATAAGATCTAGAGGTTCATTATTATTCGTTCATATCTTTTGTGAATAAAATATAACAAAATTACTTTACTCCAGACGAGACGAGACCCGAAGCTTTGTATTATCGTTACCTCGGGATTCAATTCTTATAATGCAGTTGGAAGGGAGCTATATTTTACGTATTTTAGGTTGGCACAAAGTTCTTTCAGTTTATTTTATATTAAAATTTTGAACACCCACGATAACTACAGACATTAATAACAGACTTCTAAAAAGGAGGAGGTTCTCAATTCATCTGTATGTTTTTTTATTTTTATTACCTCATGACTTTTGACTGAGGAAAGCGATTTTAATTATTCATTTTTTATTTGAAAGCTGGTGATTCCTATTTGGTTCCTTTGGTACCAAGTCAGGATCTGATGGTTATCTCCTGAGAAATCTAGAAAAACACTCAAATTGCAAAGGCACATGAAGTTAGAATTTTTTTTTTAAATACTCAATTATTTTAAGTCTAGTGAGGCTATCTCCGTGTGGTGACGGATCAAGAATACAAGTGTCACCACCCCATCTCCTCCCATGGGTGCTGTAAAAGCCAGCTAAGGTATATTGTACAAAGATAACATTCTCTGTGAGAGACGGAAAACTCGCAAGTAAACCCTATGCCAACACGCCTGGTCAGTGTGGCACAGTGGACCATAATCCCTCCCGAAGTGGAGGAGGCCCGTGCCCAACAGTGGGACGTTAATGGGCTAGAGGAGGAGGCTATGTAATGCCTGCGACACACGTTATGATATATCATAGCGATATAACTATGCAAACCGGTTTGTACAGATTTATCGATTGTGTGTGTAACAAATCGTTGCAAATTATCCAAAATGTGGAAAGTACCTAGGATAGACACATACGTGTAGCTAGGATAATGGAAATTTGAACTCAAATAGATGGGTGAATTAATTAGATTAATCTAACACAATATAAATGTTATTAGAATCCGAAGTTTGATTCAATTTTTAAAACTCCCAACTATCTCCATAAGTCTGAATTTCGAGAAAGCTTAACTTTAAAAGTTAAGTAGAATTAAGACTTCACAGAGAATGAAATTTTTTGAGAGCAATTATGTATTTTGATTCAACAAAAAGTTGTAAATTTTAATTTTTTAATTGCATTAAGTTAGGTGTGTAAAAAGACTAGTAAGACTAATTATATGTAATTATCAAACTCTTTAATATCCAGAAAAGCAATTAGATATATGCCTAATTAAATAATGAAATATCTACGTAGTAACAGCAATGGCCATAATAATACTATTTTCTTTTTTGTGCTGTAAACTTACGCGCATATTCTTCGTCTTTAAAGGTAAAAATGTAACCTGTAGGATGTATATCGAAATACAACCCGATATCAACAAACATGTTAAACGTTTTGCAAAAAGACCGATTGCAAAGTAAACGTAAGAATATATGTAATAGGTTTTATACCAATTCTTTATAATAAATATATTGATGCATAACTAGTAATATCTACAAATAAAAATTCAATAACAAGTAGTCCTCGCCCTAGATAAAGAGGACGATGTTTTTCATAATATTCTAGTTTGTGTTTGTAGTTTAGTGAAGTAAAATTAGTTACACAAATACAATATAATATATGTATGTATATAATAAAATACTCACTGGTTATATCATATACAACAACAGCGACTGTTGAGTCCCTGATGTAGGAAGGTATAAGAGATCGGAACCGTTCTTGTCCAGCCGTGTCCCACAACTGCAGTCGCACAGTACGATCTTCTAGGTACATAGTTTTCGACAAAAAGTCGATGCCAATTGTTGCCTGTGAACAAGTGAATATATTTTAACAAAATCCTTTAAAGCGCTTTATTTATTTTAAAATCCCTTGCTTTTGTTCAATAAATCTTGTAAGTGTTTTGACGGATTAAGGATACGAGTGCCATCATTTCTTTTCCAAGGAGCGGTAAGAGCCAGGTAAGGTATACAGTAAAAAAACATGTCTGTGGGAGAAGGAAAACTTAAAAAAATACTCTATGCCTACGTAGCGGTCAGCGTAGCATAAATAGACGAAATATCATCCCGAATAGGATAGTGACCATTAGTGGGACATTGGACTAAGACGAAACCTGGTTTTAAATAGATTTTAACAAGTTTATTTCTCGTAAAAACGAAGTATTGAGGTCTTAGCAGGCAATATGATCAAGGAAAGGACTACTGATATTAAACAATAAATAATCTCTTAAACACTGATGCAGATGATCTTAATATTCGTAATACTAATAAGACTTGAGACATTAGTACTTGCGTGACGTCTTTACATGTAAATGATACAATATTATTCAACTCATACACTTGTTCCACATCATATTATACTATTATTACAGTGTTGGCTGTCGAAAAACAGTATAACAATTGCAAAATTTCATTGTTTAAAAATTAAATAACACATTTGAATATTTTCGGGACATTGCAGATGATATATAAAAAGTATTATGGTCTTATTCATAATGACTTATCGAAGGTTTAAAAGTTCGCTAAAATCGGTTCGCTAAAATTGACAAAAATTGTTATTCATAATAGTCTTTTTACGCTAAAACGTTTATTATCTCTCCGATAAGTGATATATAAGTTATATATACGTATTTTTATATAACTGAAGCAGAAGGGAGTGATAGAAACTTTGATGGCTTTTACAAACGACTTCGTACGCATGTAATTTAAAATAAAATAGCCTGCTTAGTTTATAGGCTAAAGGGCATTTTCACTACACACCCTTTTTCGCCTAAAAGTTGCTTATGTCCATTCCCTGACTTAAGACTATACCAAATTTAATTGCAATCGGTTCTAAGGTTATGTCCTGAAAGAGTGACATACAGAGTTACACATTACAATATGTAGTAAGGATAAGTATTGCACACATGTGTAGCTCTACATTTAGTAACTATGATAATATTCTTTTTTGTATCATAAATAGAAACTTTAAATCGCAATATTATACGTAGTTTTAATAAGGTGAAACAGTTAATTGTGTTAAAAACTTAACCTCCAATAGCATATTCGATTAACTTAAAACATATTTTTATTTATAAACTACATACATAATAATAAATAGGAAATCTTGGCCTAATTAATTTGTATAATTTATTATGTCTCTTATATAAATAATGAAGCGATTACAATGTATGACCACATGTATGAGTGTGAATGAAGTCCCAATGTATGTAGACCGTAGGAAAAGGGACTCTTATCATGTCTACCCGCCTCTATGGGAAAATACGTGACGATACGATAATACGTGACGATACGGTTTTGAACAGAGTTTTTAAAATAAAATTCACCTAAAAATATTGTTGCAATTTTAAAAATACAATTAGAAATACGACAGAGATAATAACTAATAATACTGCATACATAATTTACCCATCAAAACAATATAAAAACATCAATTAACAAATATCACGGCAGTAAATAATAAGTATATAGTCGGCCACTTAACGCGTTCTGGTCACGCTATTAGAGATCTTACACCTGATAAAGACATGTGCAGACAAAACATACATTATGAGTATTTTATGTATGAATATAGCAAAATCACTTCTCTAAGTCCCCCGCCGCGTCTGTTTGATTGCGATAAACTCGGAAACTATCTGCTTTACAGACTTCAGTGTGGATTTCAGTAGTAGATTCATGAAAAACGGTTTAGTATTCGGAAAATTCAATATGTCTGGTCAGTACATGCTAGATGAACAAGAACTACATGAAAAGAAGACACATACAACAAGTGTGAAGGTTTGCCTTTTTATGTACGGGGTCTTAAAAATCTAAATAATACAAACCTATACTACTACATACTACCTACTAAAGAAATAAAGTTTGAAATATGTATGTATGGAGGAAACTCCAAAAGTAATTTCTCAATCCCAAATTTTTTTTAATTAATAGAGCTACAGTCTGCCGGAGTGTTATAGGCTAGGTTTTATCTGAAAATTAGAGTTTAGGCGGAGGAAGAAGCGGCAGAAAGGTAGTAGTGCATAAAAATTTAAACTAAAGTTAGTATAATATCGGAGTTTCAGAATACAACAGATGTAAGTAGTCAGACTGTAAGCAGAAAGATGAATGATAAAGAATTTCTTATGTAACAGATTGAATAATAAGTATTTGTGTATTTTGTTAAAATACGGATTTATTATATAAGAAAATAAATAACATATTTATACAATAATATAACATTCGAAAGTTTAATTTTATGTATCACACATTTTATAGACAAGAAATCATGGAGCAAAAGTAAATAACATTACTGATTAAATTCAAATCGTACAAGGAAAGTACTAATAATTAAATAGTTATTTTATATAACAGCTTAGATACAAAGCAAATAATAAGAATAATAATAAGAAGTAAGTAATAGAAAATTGTATTGTTAAAGAAAAGTTAAAAGATTCTCTGCGCATATGTGACTTTAAAAGAGCCGTCGAGGTGTCAATGAATATTTCAACCCGATCAATATTCCTTCAGCACCAAATGTCGTAGTGTGATGTTGTAAAGTTCATAACCTACATTAATAAAAGAGGTTATAAAATAGGTACGTTAGAAAATGAAATTTTATATCCAGTGATTACTAAATTGGAAAATCGTTGGGGAAGGAAGCAGAGTAGACGACACAGTGTGGACGATCTCAGACAAGGTGGAGCGACTATATCGTCAAGGTTGCGAGGAGCCATTGTATGCCAGCGGCACAAGACCGCGCGTTATGGCGTTCTATAGGAGAGATCTATGTCTAGCAGAGGCCGGAGAGGGATGGAATGAAATGAATACCTAAATATTAGTTATTTAATTTATAGAAACACAAAAACCTGTCAAGAGCGAGGCAAACTCGCACACTTAGGGTTTCGTACATACTAGACATATCAACATAAGTAACTGCATTCAAATAATCAGTTAATAATACTCAAAACAACTCACCAACTTAATTTTGTAGTTGAAATACAGGTAATCGCCTACATTTCAGCAACTTCATAAGTTGGTATTAGTATAAACACTTTTTTCTTGTGATGCGATGACTAATTATAAGTTTTTAGATTTTTCCCTATATCAGCACTATATAGACTTGATCTATGCCAAATTTTAAGGCTGTAGGGCAACGGGAAGTAACCTGTGAATTTTGATTCCCTAGCATAAGTCTAAAATTCTTGAAAATGGTCGTAATTCGGTAATATCTTTTAAATGCGTAGAGGTAAAAGGTTGATTGTATTTTTTGCAGCAAGGGACCGCGTAGATCTACATTTGGTATGAGTTTCAAGTTGATACCTTGAGCCGTTGCTGAGTAAAAAAAGTTTGACAGCCGGACAGACAGACAGACAGACAGACACCGGAGTTATCCTATAAGGGTTTGTACGAAACCCTAAAAATACGAATAACGAGTCGGCCATAACAATTTTATGTATGTAACTAACTAACACAAAACTTAAGCGAGCTAGAAAGATAAATAACAATTGCTACTATCGTCAGAAGAGGCAATGGGCAGACCACGTAACAGGTGCTCAAGTCCACTATTTTGGAACAATTGTCATACCGGCACAATACCGGCACGATACCGTTGCAATTGAAGTCAAATATCCGTAGTCTGCTATATGCCGTCATAACGGTCTTTCAATGGTAATAGAATTGTCGATCTCTTTTATCTATGCATTGAATTTTCGGTCTCTTTTATCTATGGATTGTGTTAGAATGGTATGTATGTGTTTCCGTTTTTAAAAAATGCGTTAGTTGAAATGATTTTCGAAAAACTACTAATAAATTTAAACATTTAATCATGCTAGACTTCGTTTAAATATATTTGGTGAACGTCAGGTTGTCTGGACCAACATAGAAATCCAGTGTTTGGTATATACTAAAATTTAGTACCTTTCTAGTACCTTTTAGTACCTAAGTTCAAATATTTAGTACCTCGATAGATTCCGAGAAAATGCGAAAAAAAGGTGGTCCAGACAACCTGACGTCAGGTTGTCTGGACCATTTTTTTTCTCATACTTGCAGACAAAACTACTGAATTATTTTGTTGTCAGTATTTAGTACCTATTTAGTACCTTCATAATTATTTTTTACAAAATTTTTTGACATACCAGAAGAGAGTTAAGCAAGTTTGAACTTTTCCAGTACTTGGTCATTTTGCGAAATATAGGACTTATATCACTTTCGGTGTATACTTAGATACGTTTGCGTTGCTGATTGGAAATCATACGTCCTGAACAAGTTGGGACAAGTCTGATATTTACCTCAGGTCCCAAAATAAGCGTAATTTTTTTCTTACGTTTCACAGATAAGGATTAAACACTTATTTTTTATCAATGCTTATCAATAAGTTACGAGTAAATAAGATTTGTTTCTCTCACAATGTACTTAAAATTACATGCATAAAAATAGTACAATATAAAAAGTTTAAAAAATAAATCAACATTGTGAAAGCTGGTGCCTAGGGGCGTTATTTATAAACCTGTATTTACAGGTCACCAGTGCCCACTCTGTTGTAAGTAGTAATAACATACAATTATGGGATTATAATTAACTTTACAATACACGAGGGTTTATACTTTTAAAGTAAGTAGATACTTTAATGTTAAGTTGATAGCGAAACAAAAAATCTGGTCAAGTACGAGTTAGCCTCTGACACGAAGGGTTCCCTACCATTATTATCGTAGTATATTCCTCTCACGTGTGGTGACGGATTAAGAATACAAGTGTCACCACCCCATCTCCTCCCAAGGATGCTGTAAAAGTCAGCAATATATTGGGATATTGCACACAGATAACACTCTCTGTGAGAGACGGAAACCTCGAAAATAAACCCTGTGCCAACACGCCTGGTCAGCGCGTCGCGGTAGACCATAATCCCTCCTAAAGTGGAGGATAAAGATTATTTGTGTCAAATAAACACAAAGTCGGAAAGATATCGTATAGATGATTTCATCGCTAAGCACCTTGAATCAATTTCGGGACAGGTAAAAATAGCTAATTGTGTTGTTAATCAAAGAGATAAAAAAAGAATAAAAATAAATACTAGAACTAAGAAGGTAAACGAAAAGAAGGACAAGAAACCAAATTTTCTGAAAGGTTTTACTGAGGAATCAATTTTTTCAGACTTACCGTCTATGATTGAAAATTGGAGGGGTTTGGCTCTAGGACAAAAAACTAAGAAAATAAAAAATAAGAGAAAGAAGTATGAGTGTGGATGAAGCCAAGGATGCTTCGATCGTAGCAGATGGCGCTCTATAGTCTCTGCCTTTAAAAATAATTTACATTAATGTATACCACAACTTTACTTGAATTGGCCCTTGTACCTATGGTAAGCTTTGCTATAGGTAAACATACACAAAACACAGTTGTGTTATGGGTACATAACACGGTAACCAAAAGCAAAGCTTACCATGGGTACCAGGGCCAATTAAAGATTGAAAGTTATTATAAATCTAGAAAATATAAAGACGGATGCGGGCCCAAAATTTTTGTGCAGAACCTAGACAGGAAATAAGTGTTGAATCCTTATCTGTGAAACGTAAGAAAAAAATTAAGCTTCTTTTGGGACCTAAGGTAAATATCAGACTTGTCCCAACTTGTTCAGGACGTATGATTTCCAATCACCAACGCAAACGTATCTAAGTATACACCTTATGAAAGTGATATAAGTCCTTTATTTCGCAAAATGACCAAGTACTGGAAAAGTTTAACTTGCATAACTCTCTTCTGGTATGTCAAAAAATTTTGTAAAAATTAATTATGAAGGTACTAAATAGGTACTAAATACTGACAACAAAATAATTCAGTTGTTTTGTCTGCAAGTATGAGAAAAAAAATGGTCCAGACAACCTGACGTCAGGTTGTCTGGACCACCTTTTTTTCGCATTTTCTCGGAATCTATCGAGGTACTAAATATTTGAACTTAGGTACTAAAAGGTACTAGAAAGGTACTAAATTTTAGTATATACCAAACACTGGATTTCTATGTTGGTCCAGACAACCTGACGTTCACATATATTTGTACATATTATTTATTAGTATAAAAAGCAATGTGAAGCTTAGGAGATTAGTAAATTGCAATAAATTACAAAGAACAATTTCTAATATTTCTATCTATCTATTTTTTATTTATGGCAATCTGTCGACACAGGACAATTTAAAAATATTACTGTCAAATTCAAAATAGCAGACTACCGAAACATTTCAGTCATTGAATTGCAATTGTGAAGCAGTTGTGTACGAGACTAGCAATTTATGTCACTTTGACAATTGTAAGACAATGATGAAGTCGATAAGACGACACATTAATAGTAGACTACCAAAAACTTTACTATTGCACCATAATGGTACAATAATGGTACAGTTGTGACACCGTTGAAATACCCGACTCAGGGCCCAGGTCGGTAAAATTACTTGATACGAGTAATATTTTTCGTTAATTGTTTTAAATTTAGAAAAAAAAAATTTCACGATTGGTTGACCATAGACAACTTACTGCTAATGTTAATATCGTGTGAAAAAAAATTAAGTGCTGTGGAACGTCCGTATCCTTTTATTTAAACCGTATTTGGGTTTTTCATGATCTGAGACAACTATGAGTTTATTATAAATACTATAGAACGGTGTTTATTGAGCTTTTTATATGTATGTATATGATCTAACTACATTTATAACTATTTAGATGCAGTTTAATTCTACTAAAGAAGATCATCAATATCGATAGCGTGTCAATTAATAATTTATCTTTTTGTGAAAGTTTCTGTTTGTTTTTAATCACGCAAAAGCTACTGAATTGTTCGGTTAAATAAGTATAGTTGTTATCCTGTTACGTTGTTAATTTAAATTCATAGTAATGAATGCCTGTTTTTAGGGTTCCGTACCCAAAGGGTAAAAACGGGACCCTATTACTGAGACTTCGCTGTCCGTCCGTCCGTCCGTCTGTCACCAGGCTGTATCTCAAGAACGGTGATAGCTAGAGAGTTGAAATTTTCACAGATGATGTATTTCTATTGCCGCTATAACAACAAATACTAAAAATAAAATAAAATAAATATTTAAGGGGGGCTCCCATACAACAAACATGATTTTTAGGGTTCCATACCCAGTATCTCAAGAACGGTGACAGCTAGACAGTTGAAATTTTCACAGATGATGTATTTCTATTGCCGCTATAACAACAAATACTAAAAATAAAATAAAATAAATATTTAAGGGGGGCTCCCATACAACAAACATGATTTTTAGGGTTCCGTACCCAGTATCTCAAGAACGGTGATAGCTAGACAGTTGAAATTTTCACAGATGATGTATTTCTATTGCCGCTATAACAACAAATACTAAAAATAAAATAAAATAAATATTTAAGGGGGGCTCCCATACAACAAACATGATTTTTTTACCGTTTCTTGCTCGATACTAATAACGTTGCCTTATGTTGCATAGATAATGGTACGGAACCCATCGTGCGCGAGTCCGACTCGCACTTGACCAATTTTTATAAGTCACGACTGTCTCTGCCAATTATTTTTTTATAAGTTTTTAATAATTAATAAAATTTAATTAAGAAAAATATTTTTTTTTAATTTAAGACAATAAAATCTGTAAACTTAAAAGAAAGCTTTTTTTTAAAGAAATAAAAATTGAAATTCAAATTAATTTATTAGAACTTACAAATATATCGATGGTGACATACATTGCCGCTTAGCAAAGCAACGAGATAGGACATGTCGGATCGCGATGGTTGGTTATGGCATCGACGGCCCTCTTCCGTCCGTAGGAACAACAATTAACATAACGTCACGCCGCCTAGTCAGGGGCCATGGGCCTTTGTTTTAGTTGTACTTATCTCTAAATCTGTGTCGTAATAGAGTGCCAGTACAAGAATCAAAATAATAATTCGTGTAGTACCTGCTGTATAGGTACCTACTCCTAATTACTCTTTTCTACAGTAAATTTTTTTGCTTGTTTCGAATATTCCTTAACCAATGACACTTAATTACTGATCAATCAGTTTGACACCGATGACTCTTATATGTTATATCATCCTGGATGAGTTGAATCAAATTGTCGGATTTTATAGACATTCTGAAGTAATTAAATAATTTATTAGATTCATTGTCTCTCAGATTAGGATTTATAATGTTGCAAACAAACTGGGTCTATTTTTCAAAATTGGGTGAACCCAATGTGAGCATTTTCTTTTACCATATTTTTTTTCATAATAATAGCTTTTTCTACGTCCATTTTCTAAGCTCTATCGATACAGACTGATGAGCTCCTCGCAACGCGCGTTAGCGCTTGTTATCTGAACTCTTAATAAATTTGACCGCGCGATGACCTGCGCTAACGCGTGTTACATGTGAACTTAGCCTTAGTAAGAAAATCTGCTGCAGATACTGCGTAAGCCCATTCTACTTGTATTCGACTCTACAATATCGTCAACCGATTAGAGTATCATACATAACGCGAATGTTGCGCGCATAGTGGATGGCATGATATTGCCACACCTAATTATAAACATAACATAAACACATTGAGCATATTAATTATGTACCGTGACAATAAAACGCGCTTTATTCCTTTTTCCTGCAACCAGGTAACATTATACCTATATACCTATGGTAGAAATATTATATAGTTTTACCGCAAACGCAAAGTTACAACGAACGCACATACAAAATTTGAGATTTTTGGTATCGGGTCGCGGTCGTTATATTCATGGTGATGTCTATGTATGACACACCATACGTCCTATGTACAGATATGTGTCAACAACTTCGAGAATCGCATTCCCAACTAACACTGGTGCTGCACTGTAATGGATACCCTTTGGGAAACATGGCTAAGGTCATTAAGCGTTATGCCAAGATCCTCCAGGGGAAGTCTGCAAATCAAACATGCGTGATGTGTTCGCTATTGATGTCGTTTAGGTGTTCGACGCAGTCTAAAAGCTTGTCTCCGTGTGGTGACGGATTAAGAATACAAGTGTCACCACCCCATCTCCTCCCCAGGGTGTTGTCAAAAGTCAGCTACGGGATATTGCACACAGATAACATCCTCTGTGAGAGACGGAAAACTCGTAAAATAAACCCTGTGCCAACACGCCTGGTCAGCGTGGCACAGTAGACCATAATCCCTCTCAAAGTGAAGGTCTGTGGCCAACAGTGGGACGTAAATGGGCTGGAGAGAGATAAGATTGAGGACGTCTTCCAATGCAGTGGTGAATAGTTACGATTCCTACTGCAATTGAATCGGTATCAAAATTCTATGACGGATTCGGACCGACACATGGCGGCGTTTCCATACAGACCATTGTAACATTTCGAAATATTGACAGTCGGCACCGCTGGAGAGACTGCAGAAGCCCCGACGCTGACTAATCATAAAGTTACCTATTTAATATGAAGCGATGGAACTCATTTGATTATTTAGCAAGGTGAATTGATCGGTAGTTGAATTAAAGTAATGATTCACGAAGATTTGTTTAGACATTCAGCACATCAAATCTTGTCGAATTTTAATTAATATATTATTTTACGAGTAGAAATATTAATATCGCGTTTATAAAACGATATATCGGAAGCGAAAATATTAATTATTGCACGCGAGCATTTTTAACTTGCAAGGTCGCCACTGCTTCGATCTAAAACTTCGATGTTTGTTACTGTTTGTTGTTTGTTATAGTTGTACTATTTACAATTGATTTTTAAAGTAAAAAGACACGGAAGCAAAAATCGTCTCTACAAAAATGATTCTTAATACGAATTTTTATTTGAAGATTTCAAGGATTATGAACTTTTTAATTAGGAACAAAGCAGCATAAACTTTAATATCATTATTCTAAATTATTCTAAATTTACTCATTTATTCGAAATTTGAATAATAATATTCGGAGCAAATACGCATCTGGATCCTAAAAAGTAGTTTTAATTGAATAGCAAAAACATTATTTTATGTATTTGAGTATTTCTTTGATTATTATAAAAATGTTATTCGTGTTTTATAGAAATAGTCCTAATGGCCGATCTATAGTTAGGTCCAGCTTTTATGCCTGTCTGAGAAGAATAAATTATTACACGATAGGCGAGAGAAAGATCTTCATGGTCCGACTGCACTAAACATTGTAAAGAATACGAAGGAACAGTCATATTGTTAAGAACTAAATACATTCCAAAGTTTTGTTTCCTTATTCCTATTGTTGCAACATATACTACAAACAAAGGGTAGGCAGTTAGAGTTATATATCCATTTATCACTTTAGTTATTGCGGAAATGTGCATTTAACATCACGCTTTGGAAGTAACGTATTGTAAAAATTTGTGGCCTGGGCCCGTAAGATTTACCACCCCATAAATTAATCCAACTTACCCCGCCAGAAGTCCGTCTCTCACAACTAAGCCCTATGCCAAGACGCTATTTCGGAATACCACCCTGAAATGGAGAAAGCTCGTGCCCAACAGTCCCCTGGCTGACGGCTAATAGAGAATTAACAATGATTTAACTTTACATGTATGATGGAGATAATGAACATAACGAAGTATGCACAGATAGTCAGGCAGCTCTCCTGGCCTTATCTTCTGAAGTTTTTAGCTCGAAGTTGGTCATGAACTGCAGGCAACTATTAAATACTCTGGATGCAAAAAACAGAGTAATTTTACGGTGGGTCCCAGGACATGCTGGGATCGAAGGCAATGAAAAAGCCGACGAACTAGCACGGGCAGAAGCTAAAAGCGTACAGTCTGGTCCTGAACCCTTTTGTGAAATACCCAAAAGTCTGGCCAGGCTGACCCTTAAAGCAGACTGCCTTCGCTCAACTATTCAACTCTGGAGACAGTACTCCGAATTGAAACACTCCAAGGCTCTTATAAGACCCTTTAACTTAAAGGCTGCTTCAGAAGCCCTGGCATTAAGCAGGAACAATCTGCGAATGCTAGTAAGAATACTTACTGGACACTGTTGTTTAAACAAGCATGCGCGGACAGTGGGGCTGGGTGACAATGGGATGTGCAGACTCTGCCAAACGGAGGAGGAAACACCTATTCACATTCTCACTGACTGCCCCGCAGTGATGCGCACACGATGCTCCCTTCTGGGAAAGCATGTCATGCACCCGGAAGAGATCAAACTTCTTGGAGCCAAAACAATCCTGGAGTTCTTCATGGCAACGGGCTTGGACCAAGAACTATAGAAAGTGGCGATCACAATAGATCAATCTGGTCGCAGTGATACTAGGCGGGTAGAGCCTGATTAGCCACAACTCAAAAAAAAAAAAAAAATTGCACAAATAATATAGTTTTTATTTTTACACAGTACAATTAATTCTATACTAGAAACAATCTATTATAATCTACATATATCTATTTATACAAAAATCCATCCTATTGAAACACACTATCTAAAAAACTACATCATAATTTTTTTATTTTTTATTTTTAAATTTCGAAGCTCCTAAAAAACAGACAAACAAAAAAATTTATGACCAATGAGTTAGTGCTTACCCATATTGGTAAGTGCCGTAATGGTATGTATGTATTTTTATCAAATTGAATTCATTAGTCTACAAGGGGATAGAAGACAAAAGTAAGTAGGTACTTATCAGTTAGTTATTATTATAATCTTGTTTTATTGCTTGATAAGAATATTTGAAATTGTTTTGTTGTATTGCAAAATAGTAAATAATTTCAAAGATAGCTGTTGAATAATTTGAATATTATAAGGCTAAGCAATAGTAGATAGGAAAACAAATATTACATACAAAATGATATACTTAAATATCTGTCTAATGAGGGATCAAACATACAAGTGTCATCACCCCATTTCCTCCCCAGGGTGCTATAAAAGCCAGCTAAGGGACACAGATAACATCCTCTGTGAGATATGGAAAACTCAAAACAGAATCCTGTGGCAACATAGATGGCATAGGATTCTGATAAGCGACCTAATAGACTAATCCCTCCTAAAGTGGAGGAGGCCTGTACCCGACATTGATATAACTAGACTAATTTTCACTCATCATAGTTAAGAACAAGTATGTGTTTTAGAAGAAATTATCTATGAAGAAACTATGTATTGCTTTCCCTTATATCTAACCAGAATACAAATCCTACAATAAGGTAGTAAAATATCCGTCTTTAAGATATGATTAGTTTTCTAGCAACATCCCAAAGTGAAACAAATTAGTTTTAGTAAAAAAACTAGCTGGTTAGACAAATGAACTGTGTAATAATTAAGAATATATCACCTTCATCATCATAATATCACGCTTTTATTCCATGAGCGTCTAAAGTCTATATAGCGTCGTCTGCTATGATCTAAACTACTTACTTTCTTGGCTTCATTTTTACTATACATCTCTAAATTAAGTAAATAATAGTCTTCTCTCATTGTATCAATTTTTTTGTCATTTCTATTAAATTTTAACCAGTAAGAAAAAAAATAAAGTCTAAATTTCACTACAACACATAATCTACTAAAATAAACAAAGCAGTGCATATGCATTAAATTGTTCAACAGTTGACTTTTTAATTTAACTAAGAATAATTTCATATTCATTGTACTGAAATATTTATATAATTATTAGCTTTCACTCCTGAATACTTCAACTAATTGTTTAAAATTTTACCACCACAATTTCTTGTAATTTGAACATTAAATTTGTGAAGTGATTTAAATTAAACCAATTACTTAAAATTACATGATAAGAAAGCAAAAATGAAGAGTTATCACACAGATATTCAATTTTGTCATTCACTAACAATTGTAACAGTGATTCATGAAAATATTTTTGATTTTGCCTTGAAATAATTACTTTCAGTTTTGAACTCGTTCACTTTCATAGCAGTTCTATGTAGAGCAAAAATTATGACTACAATCAAACTCAGGTGTTATGTTGATCCAACCCAGTATTCATATACATATTCATGAGATTAAATGACTAACCAGTGATGTAATTCATAACTGAATGGAAATCAGACTAACGTTATATGATTCCAATCAGACTGCAGACCAGTGTAACCAAAATAGAACTATGGGCTCACCTGATAAGTGTTGTCAAAGCTATCATACATGAACCTAGTGATGAGCGACGTCTTTCCCACTGAAAAAATTCAAATAATTGTGTGAGTTATTAATATATAATTAGTTGAAAACGGTGCTAATCAAATAACATTATCGATAACGGGAAATACGCGTGAGAAAATAATTTTGATGAGGTTCAACGCTAGCATTGTACTTGGAGAGTGTAACCTACATCTGCAATCGTAATTCGGCACATGCACGGAGCGGAGTTAGTTACGTTTGCAAAGTATTGACAATTTGTCCCTAGACAAAAACTGCATCTTAAAGATCCTCTGGCCTAAATAGGTCAGCAATTTGATATAGTCTAGACGAGTCTACACTTATGCATCGTAAATTCAAAGCTATGTATTAAAAATGTACGGCCAAGAGACGATAAATCGCCCTAGACTTACCACTTTGTTCCCCTAGGAAAACCAGCTTGAACTTGCGTAAGGGATTACCGAATTCACCCGAGGCAGACATCGTGATTGTATATATAATTCTCTAAACTATAATTTCACAGTAATTCTTATCACAGAAAACTACATGAACAATGACAGTTCGAGCCACTCCTGCAGCACTTGTGCAGCACACACACGAGCGCAGTGCCGCCACGTTACGGCAGACTGACGGTACGACGCGCAGGCCAACTCAGCAAAATTATTATGTTCAGCATTAAATTATAAAAACGTAAAAGTTTTTAAATAACAAGATATAGTACAAATTTACTTTATTGCATTGATATTTACAAAAATTTTAACAAAAGTAATATTTAAATAAATAGCCGGTTTCTGAACGCACAGTTAATTTCTGTGTCTATGGTCTAGGTCTGCCATCTATGGTTTTTTTAGAGGTGAGCTTTCTTATCATTTAAATCGATTAACAATAATCGCCTAAAAATAAATTTTTAATTAGTTCTTCGTGTAGTATTCGCTGAAGAATATAACTATCACCACTCCATTTCTTCCCCAAGGTGCTATTATAGGTGTAAAAGCTAGTTAAACAACTTATTAAACAATAAACGTAAAGAAAACTTGGTGATTTTAATATTTTGAATTTCACTAGCAACCCTCGTCGAGGACACGTACTTAATATGTGAATATAAAAAGGCCGTAATTAAGCATATCTCTATTAGTAACAAACACTGTGTGGTACATATTTGTAACGAGTTTCTGCTTAGAACTTGCGTAACTTGTTACCTACTGTAAAAAATATTTAGTCAATGCCTCGATACTTGGAATCATGTGGACAGAATTTTATGAACGATAATATCAGTTATTATGAATTGGTAAGCAACACCAGATGAAAAGCTTACATGATGGAACAGCTAGCAGTAGCAGAGATTGTGTTAAGCCCAAGGGATAAAGCTCTCCGCCGCGGACTGACCAATAAAACTAATTTGTTTAGTTTTTACATTTTATTTTTCTTATGCTTTACGTAAAATACATAAAAATAAATATCACAATTTTTTAGTTAAGATTATGAATATGATCTATGATGACCTATTTGCTTATTATGGCTGGGACAAAATTAAGGAAAAATTTAAACAATTGAAAAAACTGATAATTTTAGGCTGTTAGGCAACTACCAAAGACCTATGTATTACCTATGTATATTACCTATGTATTAGGTTTATATTGCATTGTATTCCATACTTGTATCCAGTATATGGGTGCAATATGGCACTGATCGAAAAAAATATTGGTCTCAAATAAATTCTTTTTGAAAGCGATTTCATTAGTTATTCTAAATTATACCACTAAAGACATACAAATGAAAAAGATTCCATTAACACCATAGCAAAATATTATTTATACAATAGCTTATTTAAATTAAGAAAAACTGAATAACAAAACTAAAAAGGTAAAACTATTTAAAAAGTTCAAAAGCAAAAGTAATTTAAAAACGTGATCAACAACAGTAATTTAATTTTAACAAAATTTAAATAATTTCAAATGATATCTAGGTATAGATCTACACATTACAATACAAATATAAGTAACTATCCCATATCAACCTTCACTTCGAGGGCAAGTAGATAATAGAAATAATAAAAAACAAACAAAAAAAAACCAAATTACAATATTAGCAATCCAATGTGTACACTCCACTTAATTTACTTAAACCGAAACTCTTTGGTCAAAATAGTGAATTGATTGTTTATAAAAATAATAGAATATAAAACGGGCAACATTTTATTTAAATTTTGTGGGATTTTTCTTATAAATAAAACTTTAAGGATTTAAATTAGATGTTCGCCTATAAAGTGGGAGACACATTGCCAACCTTTATTTGCATTTTGATACAGTTAATATTGTCAACTAATTATGGTGGGTTATGCTGTGTAAAATAAACCTAGTTGTTTTAAATGGTTATAGGTAAAATTTGCAAATCAAAATTATATTGTTGAGTAAATTATAATATTCCCCTTTGCAAGGGTAAAAAAGATATGATAGATTTAATACATAAAATGTATGGAAATGGAATATTTTTTTTGGAAATAATTTTTTTTTCTGTATTCGAAATAATATATACACTTTCAATGGCCAGGTTAATATGGGTACAAGTGCGTACTCACGTAATGTATGGAAATATAGAATTGTAAGATTATATTACAACGTTTAAACTTACAAAAACGCAATCTGTAGGACACACACAATTCCACACATTTTAACATCATTTGTATGTACACCCTTGCATGTACACGTGAATATTAGACGCATATTTTCCTTCTACTCAAATAGATAGTTTTGAAATTCAAATCTAGTTATTACCAGGGATGTATTTAAAATCCCATTACTATCAAGCTTATATAAAAACTACCAACAAGTTAGATTGAAGACTTACATAAAGTGTAGTAAACACAGCTATGATAGTGTTAATGTGACCATTTTTATATAAAACAAACATTATGATCATATTAAGACCGGCGAGAATAGTCCAAACTGAAACCATCTTAACGTAAAACCAAATTTCGTCTCAAGGAGCATGTCTTCGTGGTGGGAACATATTTTCTTCAACCACTATAACACCACAAAGTAAATCATAACCGGTTCGGTTATGTCGAAAAACAAACAATATAACGCATAGAGGAAACAATAACGAAATAAGAAAATTCTTCATTAGAGATCTGAACAGCGCAATGTTATATGAGAGAGGTCTGCCAGGGTATAGCAATACAGTTTCTCTGGGTCTACCTTCAACAGGAATAACGGCTGATGCAGTAACAACTCGAAGACCAAGAAGGGCTTTTCCAGGCGTGGCACCACCAGTCCTTCCTACGCTGCCTGATAAGCAGAAAGCCTATAAAATTTAAAATTAATTAATAAAATAATTTTTCCATAAATTATATTTCTCTTCTCAAATTTCTATTCTCAGTAGTAACTAGGTACATTATATTTTTAGAGCTACATTATATTGTTATCCTTACTTATATAAAAAAGTGAAAGTGAGTTTGTTTGTTTGTGACGTTTTCACGCAAAATCTACCGAATGAAATTGCACGAAAATTGGTATAGAGATAATTTACAGTCCTGGAAATACAATATGCTGTAATTATTTCGCTAAAAACTCTGTATCAGTAAAAAAAGAAAGATTTTGTGTAATATAGTATAAAATAATAGCACCGCCATTTCTGTTTATTTGTACAGTTGTCATAGCATAGCAACCCATAGAATCCATCGACTTATAGGTTTTTTTTTTGCTTTGGCCAAGAAGGTTCCATACTTATATCCAGTATTTTTTTTTTATATTGGCAGAAAGTAGTTGCTGTATTGAATTTATATAGTTTGGTCTTATTCATAATGACTTATCGGAGGTTTAAAAGTTCGTTAAAATCAATTCGCTAAAATTGTCAAAAACTGTTATTCATAATAGTCTTTTTAATTATCTCTCATCCATCCTCTCTACATGACCAAACCACCTAAGCATACTTTTCTCCACCTTAGTCACTACATCCTCTTTCAGACCGCAACGTTCTCTTATAAGTTATATATCATTTCTTAATCTATCTTTCAAAGTCACACCACACATACTTCTCAAAGAGCTCATCTCTACAGCATTTATTCTACTTTCGCGCTGACTTGACATAAAGTCGTTATAAATAAGACCATTATGGTTTCATTTTCGCTTTTGATTTCTGTTCCAACTATAGTTTATATTTCATGTTCTACTTTTTATTGTTCTATAATTTTAGTCAATTGAACTTAGCTTTTATTTTGGTTTATTTTTTTATACCAATTTTAGTTATGTATTTCGTATCGAATTCAGACTTTAGTATAAATTTTTAGTATCGATTTTAGTAATAATTTCAGTTTTTATATTAGGTTCGATTTTAAATTTTATTTGGCCACTAATGCGTGCGAAGCCGCGGTTAGAAACTAGTTATTATATAATTTAAAAATGCTGAATACTTTGTGAATTTTGAGCAGTCGAAAAATTTGGCATACCCTTTAGCCATCTGCTAGCAACAACGTAAATAGAATGTATCCTACTAATATCATAAATGTAAAAGTTTGTGAGTATGGATGTTGTTACTCTTTCACACAAAAACTACTGAATGGATTTTAATGAAACTTTACAATAATGTAGCTTAAACATCAGAATAACACATAGGCTACAATTTATAGATATTATGTGAATTAACCAAAATGTGAAGATAAGTGTCAAGTAAGTAGGAATTCAACAGGTAAGAAGTCACAGGCAACAAATAGTACATACTTATTTCTTATTCTGACTAATGTGGTGTTGTGTGAAATATGAATAAATAGTTGTATTTACCTCAAATATGCATACAAGTATTCTGTATATAATTTCTAGGAACAATATTTCAGATGTTAATTCCATCGCATATTTATAGTCATCAAAATTCTCACTCAATTTGTAGAAATCAAACTTCTCTAGGTCTCTGTAAATGTAAACATATTGTAATGACTTAATTTGTCAAGCAAACAAACAAAATATACTGGACAAGTTATTGTTCAAAAAGTCATTATTAAATATTAACTTACATTAATTCAAACATATCTACTGCTATGAAGGTGACGATTAGTTTTAAGATGAATAACAATATAAAATCAATGAATTCAGCAACAAGTCTCTTGTGCAGCGCCGGTATAACATATTCATATCCACCGTGTCGTGCAATTACTGAAACATAATACAAAGAAATACTTTTAATGAATAACAGAAAACAAAAATCAAATCTGAAAATAATTAATAATTAATTAATTAATAATTTTCTGTAATTATTGTTGTTATATAATATAACAATTTATATCTTAAATCAGTAAATTTACCTTCAGCAGGCAGAATAGGTTCCGCCTGAGGTTGAGTTTCTGGTATATTTCGAGCAACGTTCGGAACTGGGAGTGGGAAATGTTGTCCTTGGAACTGGTAATTATTATTCAATAGTGGTATATTTGTATGAGTGTTCTGCAAGCCCTGGAACGTCATCATGTAGTAAGGAAAACATGTAGACAAGTTCTGATACATTTGAGCTTGTTGAATCCATAAACGAAGAGCCTGAAAATATGCTTCTCGTTCTGACACCACTGTATTGACTTCATTATCGCCGCTACCATCAACAGCCTCCGGTGATACTTCTTCATTTTGTAGTCTCTCTGATGCCGACATTATTGTATTTTTGTCGTTCACTCTGTTAATGTAAATTTTGACTCTAAATTATATAAATAACTCAAAGATCTTCAAGAAAGTAGGTACACGTCAGTTTGATAACACAATTTTGTTTTGACATTTTTTTTTTAATAGGGTCTCCTACACCTTGTTACTACTTATTTTTTAGTCGAGTTGTATTAACTATTAAAGTTATGTATAACGATTTAATCGAATCGATGGTTCTTAAATTTAGAATTGTACACCTTAATTATAATGTTACCAGACGAAGAAGAAATGTTATACCCGACATGACGGGAAATTTAAACAGTGCCTGATACTAAAAACTAAGTTAAATATGCTAAAACTATAGCAAATGACACTATCTTTTAGCTGATTTAATTTGGCAAACGATGTACCAAACAGCCTGTATAATGTCTATGGCATGTTCCTTGTAATTGGATAAAATAGGTTTATAGTATAATGAAAATATAATAAAAGATAAAATATAATATACTTAAATATACTTTGATTATATTATTTACGAGTATCGTTTTTATTGAACATGGCTTTCACAGGATATTGGGATATCTTTCGTCTTTCAATGAATGTATTTACTTTATTTATTACTGTAAATAAAGTCTTAAGGTATCGGTAGTTATTTGTGTTAAAAATGCTATACTGAATTTATTACATTAAAGTTGCTATTACAATGTTGTCACAATGATCAGTCACTGACACCATTATAGCGAATTTTATCAAGTTTGGTAGTCTACTCTAGTAAAAATGATGCCATTATGGCGCCATAATGGCATTGTAATAGCAGACTTGGCCCCCCCTGACATGATAAGCCGTAATAGTACATTTTCAAGGATGCGGGCAAATTGGATTTTACTGATGGCAACATTTTATATGTCATCTGGTGTTCGTGGGCTCATTCGTCGCCTTCTCTGACTACCGCGAATGGCCGACAATTCGGACGATATACTGGGAACGGGAATGTCGAATGAACGGCTATCGTTAGTACTGCGTGCGCAAATAATGGTGATGTGAATTTATGTACCTGAGATTATACAGAAAACGTGTACATTTCCTTGTTATTTTGTAATAATTAGTTATATTTGTCGCGGCGGTGTAGAAAATTTGTTTCTAGTGTTGTGAATATTGCTTGCTGAATAAACGCTAATCTAACGAAGTCAGCTGTGGACTAATCCGTAATTTATAGTATTTTACCTGTAGCAATGCAATGTGTTCCGTGATATAGCTGTGGTAAATAAAGATATAGCTCGGCAAGTTTCTGTAATAACTAATTCTGAGTAAGTATAAGAGCTACCATGTTTTTACGACTCTTTTTGGTTTATTATTGTATCTGTCTTTTTAGATGTATACTGCAGTACATTCTAGTATCATATAATTTTGTAACTATTATGTTTTCTAATATGATTCCTGTAAAATATCAGACGTAGATAACATTAGAAACACCTTTTAGGTTAACTGTTAGGAAATTGGTAAACTACGTTTTTAAATTCACTTCTGCTCTTTTTTTTACTAAGATAGTTTTAACTTTCTTGGATATTCTAGAAATAACTAATATAATAATAATAAACTAAGAAATTGTTTTACTACCCTCATTAAGTGGTTGAATTATTAGAGTTCTACAGGTTCTATATGAGAATGTTTAAAACAATAATTATGCAGCACAGTAGACCATAATCTCTCTTACAAGTGTAGAAGGTGCCCAACAGTGGGACATTCATCAGCTGGAGGAAGAGAGAGAAAGAAAGCTTGCCTGAAAGAGATTGCATCTTGTGTTGATACCACCTATTTAAAACAATAGCATAAGAAAGAAGTCAAGATGAAGTGGATGGGCCTGAAAAGGATTGAATTTTAAAATGAATATGCATGTTCTCTGCATGTTTTATTTTTTAACCTTGTACCTACTAACCTTATTGAACAATTATCCTGAACCAGAATTGCACCCATAACCCCAGGATTGCAAGTCTGATGCCAATACTGACTGCTACACTAGGCCCACAGTCATTACACATGTATATGGTGATTTTCACTCTTGGAAAAAATCGGAATAATAGGAAATTTAGCCCATATATCAAGCAAAATTGAAAAAATACTAAAATAATATTTATTGTAACTATAGGCAACATAAAGATTAATGGTCTTATTCATAATGACTTATTGGAGGCTTATAAGTTCGCTAAAATGGGTTCATGAAAATTGCCAAAACTTCGTTATTTATAATAGTTTTTTTACGCTACAACGTTTATTATCTCTCCGATAAAATCTCCGTTTAAACCTCCGATATAAGTCATTATGAATAAGACCATAAAGGTTTAACAAAATAATTATTCTTTGTAGGCCATAACAATTTACATATTAGTGGGAAAGTTAACATTTATGAAAACTATACACATTTTTAACTTTACTCCTTTTACTAGGCAGACAGTTCTGCCTAGTAAAAAATATCATAATATGTAGTGAGAAATATCTCAATACAGTTATTGAGATATTTCTCACTACATATTATGATATTTCAATGTAGGGGTCAAGTGCGAAAGACTTACAATCGTCGTGCTAGTTTGACATGGCATAGGAATGTACATGATGAAAGGAAGTTTGTTTTGACGGTGGCAGATACCTTTGTAGTCTATTCTTACCTCCCATAGAAAATAGACATGATGATATATGTATAAACCACAGTGTACGTGCAACTTATTATATTAGTGTTCTGTACTTTCTCACTTATGAACTTTTTTTATTTTTGTTATCTGGGTTCGCCAGTGTCATAAGCAGTTGAGTTGCTTGAGTCAAGACAGGTAGTGTGTTCTCCAATGAGGACACTACACTGCTACATAATTTAATTCTTTCTATTAATGAACTTGAAATAATTAAATTATAAGAGACACACAGTACTAACACAGTAAATTCAAATAAATTTTCATTATTTATCTCATATTTTTTATGTAATACATATATATGTTTTATTATTGTTTAAAAACCCAATATATGTATAAGAAATGTGTTTTGAAGATGTATATTATGTTATTTATGTATATAAAAAACAGCTGTACTGTGACAATTTGTCCTTCTGAAATTACTTACTTCATTGAGAAACTAGTTTTAAAAGGTGCTCCAACAAATATTAGGTTCACAAAATCACATTTACCTGTGGACGTTTGCAATCTCCAGGGGTGTTGCACTTGCGTCGCCGAACTTATTGGAACATTTGTACAACCTTTTTGAAGAACCCCATGCTCTAGTCTTCTTGAAAAACTACGTCACGAAGTTCATTCAACAATCTGATTGTAAGTGGGATGAGGTTTCGCAAGAACCGTACAGTGCGGGCTGCTATCGGTTCTAAGTTGTGTGAATGAACTCACCGCCGATAGCTGGCGAGAAGAAGTCTAAAGCTAGCATAGTAAGCTAAGAGTAACTAACAAACGAGACAATACAAAAGAAGTGCGAGCGACTAAATTACAACAACAAGTTAGCTTTAGTATTGTTGCCGCCATATATCGGCGCAATTATTAATCACTCTTTTTGTAGGTAGATCTATTTTCCTATCCGTTGCCCGCGCCCTCTCCCCGACCTAATTGCGTACTGACTCTCGTTCAAACCGCCGCCCGGGAGCCACGCTATGCTCTCGTGAGAAAAGAAGTCACGTACTCGCCGCGACACGAGGACTACGCTCTGTTCTCGTGGAAGAAGACTCAGAAGAAGTCGCTAACCGCACCACGGAAGACCGCTACGTCTTTCCGTGGAAGAAGAAGACGCGCCTAAGGTCATTGTCGGACCAGTGTGTGTCGCGAACCGCACGAAAGACATTGTGTCGTCGTTAATAAACCGCGAGTGTTAAATTACTAAAATCGCTGCAATATATGACGTACGTCGTGTTGCCTAAAACTCCGAATTGTGAACTATTAATGATATTCGCGAGTGCATATGTTTAGACCAAACTGTGCGCCTATAACCGCAAGAATTACCTGTCCTGCCTTACAACCAGGACTGTGGAGATCAGAATAAGAAGACGAACAAGAGAAGATTGTGGTGAGTCGCATGTCTCCATTTAATATCCTTCCTGTTTCCGTCTATAGGGCAACGTAGTTTGATCCTCCTTATCTGTATCTTCTTATAATTTAGATCCTAGTAAGACCTACCACAAACCTCTGTGGCTTTATACGGCAAGGGTCTGGATTCCGCACCGCCAAACTCTAGTTCTTCTGGACGAGTTTTGTACCCCCCGCGCACCTCTGTCTTATATAGGCAGGGGCGCTAACATCTTTGGTCCTTTCGAGCCGGACCTGGTTCTTCTGGACAGGAACTTTATGTCCTGTCATTTGTTCCATAGAATCGGGTTACTAGAACCCTCATACTTCGGGTTCCCCCCCCCCCGCTTTTTAATATTTTCTAAATATAAATTCATATAAAACCCCATAAATTCATATAGGTACATATTTAACTTAAACTATTTAATCAATTATATACTTTAACGTTAAAGATCCCGCTTCGTTAGTGCACCTGTTTACTAACGCATGTTCATTTCATAAAATCTATAAATAGATCGCTGTTATTACCTTTATTCATTCAAGGTTAATCATTTGTTATAACTTTGAAATAATATCGCATTCCCCGTGGCTACATTTTTATCAAACTACCCGCATTTCAAGCCCCCGCAATTTAAATATCGCTCGCATAGATTCTAGAAACTGATTCTAGAAGTTTCTATTTTTAAATACCTTCAACTTAAGTCAATAGTTATATTACAAATACTATCCGCGTATTGCTTATGTATGTTTAGGTATAATTGCGTAGATATTACAATAAGTAAGCTGTAAATCTATCACTATTCATATTTTAGAAATAACGCATTATTTTTCTGTCTCGTTTGGTTATTATAAATTAACATGGAGACTCGCGCGACAAAGGAACGCGACCACAAAGGGCCATCTACTTTGTCAGATGAAATTAGGGATCCGCAACTATCGTTATTGGAAGCGAAGCGAAATATTCTATTTGAACGCGTACAAAGTATATACGATTGCGCTAAAACCGCAAATACTTCCGCACTTGATAAGAATTCATTTCTTAGTTCTTGTATGACAGTCGATGAGATTCGAACTAGCTTTCATAAATTATTAGACGAGTATAATATAAGGTTAATGACCCTTAATCCTACCGCAAAGCCTAATTATCAAGCATATACCTCATTTGAGGATTTGTATTGTTACATAAAGAGGGTAATGTCCACTTTTATGACAGAACCTTCATCTAAACATCGCAATGAGGTCATGACATCTAGTACTCTAAGATTACCCGCTTTAGAGTTAGTCTCATTCGATGGAGACATTCGCAACTGGCCAATATTTTATGCCAGCTTTAAAACTAACGTACACGATAATAAATCGTTAACAGACGCTGATAAGTTGTATTATTTAATGGGTAAACTGTCATTTAAAGCGCAATCGGTTTTCGCAGGCATCACCGCTAATGCGCAAAATTATCCAATAATATTTCAGTCGTTAGTAGATAGATACGAAGATACGCGTACATTAGGTCGCACTTATTTAGATCAAATTATAAATCTTAAATTATCAAACACCGCTTCTATTACAAACTATCAATCCTTTGTTGATCAGTTAATTACCGCAATCGAGTCGCTGAAAAATCTACGATTAGATGATCTCGCTGATTTTATTTTACTGCATATCGCTATAAATAAATTCGATATTGACACAGTCCGTTCATTTGAAATGTCTGTACGTCATAATAAAATACCTACACTTAATAGTTTCGTGTCATTTATTAAAGATCAATGTCGAGTGTACCGCAATACTCCAACTGTATCGCTTAACAATAAAACTGTGATTAATAATAATATAAAAACTTCTAAAAATAATTACAGTCAACCTCCAAACCCGCGCGCTTATGTAGTATGTTCGGATACCGCTAATAATAATTCGCTAACTTGTTTATGTAATAATATTTTACACGAACATTTATTTAAATGTCCCGCTTTCAATAAATTAACTCCCATGAACCGCTTTCAAATTGTTAAAGATAAAACCGCGTGTGTTAATTGCTTAAGCATTAAACACTTAACAAACAAATGCATCTCTAAAAATAGATGTCGCTTTTGTAACCGCAAACATCATTCTTCCTTACATAGAAATAATATTTCACCGCACCCGCTAATTAATAATAATATTCGCAATTCTACCGTTCCAACCGCTGAGCCTTCGCCGCCGCAGCAGCCGGTCGCATCGCACGCGACATGTACTAGTTCGAATTCTCAACGCGAGGTCTCGCTATGTTCAACATGCATTGCTCGCTCGATGCCAACCGCGCCGTATAATACCGAACAAAACGCGCCGTGTACGACGAGTATATCTACTGTCTTGCTCGCCACGGCCCAAGTAGTTATATACGATAATTACGGTAAGCCTCATGTCTGTCGATGCCTTATAGATTCCGCCTCGCAAAGTAATTTTATTACTTATGATTGTTTTAAACGCCTAGGATTATGGGATAATTTTCAAAATTCTTCCTTACTAGTTAGAGGAATAGGTGGCTCACAAAAATCGGTTAAAGGATTGGTAGATATTAAGATATATTCGTGTTTTAATAATGATATTTGTTATGATTTATCCGCATTAATAGTGGAACAAATTACAGATAACTTACCGACTGTTCAAGTAAATGTTTCCGCGCTTGAACATTTTAAATCGTTACAGTTAGCTGACCCGTCATTTTCGATACCGGGCAGCATAGACATACTACTAGGAGCTGAGCTCTTCCCGCATCTACTGTTGTCTGTCGCTGGACATAGTAGACAATTAAATATGCCAACCGCGATTGAAACAACTCTTGGTGTCATTGTTATGGGTAGGGCACCCATTTTTAATAACGTTATGCATACAGCCTCGTATTGTTCTACCGAGAGCGATATAGATGCGCTTCTCAAACGTTTTTGGGAACTTGAGGAAATCTCCGTTCCTCTCGCTATGAGTTGCGCTGACCGCGAATGTGAAGAATTCTTTCGTGAAACTACGACTCGTGAGGATCACGGACGGTACATAGTAGCCTTACCCTTCAGTGGTGATCCGTATTCTTTAGGTGACTCTTACGTCTCCACCCTACGACGTTATCACTGCTTAGAACGTAAACTCGACGCGTCTTTAAAGTTACGCAACGCTTATAACGACGTCATGCGCGATTATATAAATAAAGGATATTTAAGTCCTGTGATAAGAGACAGCGACGTTAAGCCCGCGTATTATATTCCTCACAGAGCAGTTATTCGCGACGATAAAATTACTAGTAAACTTAGAGTAGTGTTAGACGCAAGCAGCCCAACTAGTAGTGGTCTGTCGTTAAATGATATTTTACATACTGGCCCTAACTTACAGGGTGATCTATTTAATATTATACTTATTTTCCGCCTGTTTAAAGTTGCGCTCACGGCTGACTGCCGTCAAATGTTTCTCAATATAAGTGTACGTGATTCCGATCGCAGGTATCAACGTATATTATATAGATTTGATAAACACGAGCCTATTTCTGTTTATCAATTTAACCGCGTATGTTTTGGATTAACTTCCAGTCCGTACCACGCATTGCGCGTTGTACGTCAATTAATCGCCGATGAAGGTGATAAATACCCCGCTGCAGCCCTAGCGGCGTCTTCCGCGTTATATATGGATGACATCGCTTATAGTGTCATGTCCGAACCGCAGGCCATAAGCCTTTGTGAAGAGCTTATACAGCTTTTCAAGCGTGGTCAATTAGACCTCGTCAAATGGATGAGTAACTCAAAGGTGGTTCTCGAGAACATACCTATATCACATAGGGCCTCTCCTGACATTGTGTTTGGAGAATCCGTACCGCAAAAGGTCCTCGGTTTACGTTGGGACCAATCGCGTGATAGTTTCCGCTATGACGTCACATTACCAAATGACAAATGTACAAAGCGCACAATGCTTTCCCTTGTGGCTCGTTTGTGGGATCTGATGGGTTTTGTGGCCCCCACTATTCTATATGCTAAACTCTTAATAAAAGACCTTTGGCTAGCTAAATGCGATTGGGATGATACACCTCCCCACCATATCGTAGTCGCTTGGAAACAGTTTTGTGCCGAGCTTTCTACACTTAACGAAATCATTATTCCGCGTCATCTTGGATTGGTTGACGGATGTTCTATAAATTTAGTGGGTTTCGCTGATGCTAGCGAACGCGCATACGGTGGTGTCGTCTATATCACCGTAGCGTCCAATAATAATATCTCCGTGAGATTAGTGTGTGCCAATTCGAAAGTCGCACCGGTTAAAACCGTTTCAATAGCGAGATTAGAGCTATGCGCCGCGCTCCTGTTATCACAATTACTGTGTAAGGTAAAAGACACAATTGCGTGCCGTTACCCCATTGATAAAATAATCGCGTTTACTGATTCAAAAATAACACTCGCTTGGATAAATTCATCTCCGCACCGCTGGCAAACTTTTGTAGCCAATAGAATTACAAAAATAATAGAACTTATTCCCGCTTCTTGCTTTAATCATGTCACAGGCGTAGATAACCCCGCGGATTGTTTATCGCGTGGTGTCACTCCCGCTCAACTCATAAGCCATCCGCTTTGGCATCACGGTCCTACGTGGCTAACTTACCCCTATTTTCAGTGGCCGATAACTGTTTGCGACCTAGAATCGCTGAGTGCGGAGGCACCCGAACAAAACACCGTAGCATACCCTGTGACGTCATCCGTTAGACGGCCTACGATCTACGAACTCGCGCTACGTATGTCCGCGTTTCCTAAGTTGTTACGCGCCATCGTCTACGTTTATAAATTTATTAAAATATTATGCCGCGTTATTCAAATTAAATTTATTCAAACCGCGTTGTTAGAAGTTCACATTAGCTGTGACATTCTAAACATTAAAGATAGTATATCTCATTCGCCCGCGTTAAATAAACTTAAGACCATGCTTATGCAAAATCAAGTATTGGTCAATCCGCGACCGCTTACCGCTTTAAGTAGGTGTCCATCGAAGCTTTACGCTTTGGCTCCGCCTGCAACTCTACAAAACCCTTATAGACAAAGCTAATTAGTTTAAGTATTTAGTTATAAGTTTTAATAATATTAAATAAACCCGCCATAAAAATTAATCACCTAGTCTAGGTACCTACCGCGTCCGCCGATGGAGTTATTCAATTAAGAATATTCCGCTTCCGCTTAATTTAATCATTAAATCGCTCCGCTTACTTAAGTTGTATTACCTATGCCGATTCGTAGTCGCATAGCCTGTTGGCTAACTATTGCTAGTATTTGTAATATGCTTAAGTTATTTTTCATATTTCTTTCTAAAGTACCCTTTAGGCCCGGGGGGATGTTGCCGCCATATATCGGCGCAATTATTAATCACTCTTTTTGTAGGTAGATCTATTTTCCTATCCGTTGCCCGCGCCCTCTCCCCGACCTAATTGCGTACTGACTCTCGTTCAAACCGCCGCCCGGGAGCCACGCTATGCTCTCGTGAGAAAAGAAGTCACGTACTCGCCGCGACACGAGGACTACGCTCTGTTCTCGTGGAAGAAGACTCAGAAGAAGTCGCTAACCGCACCACGGAAGACCGCTACGTCTTTCCGTGGAAGAAGAAGACGCGCCTAAGGTCATTGTCGGACCAGTGTGTGTCGCGAACCGCACGAAAGACATTGTGTCGTCGTTAATAAACCGCGAGTGTTAAATTACTAAAATCGCTGCAATATATGACGTACGTCGTGTTGCCTAAAACTCCGAATTGTGAACTATTAATGATATTCGCGAGTGCATATGTTTAGACCAAACTGTGCGCCTATAACCGCAAGAATTACCTGTCCTGCCTTACAACCAGGACTGTGGAGATCAGAATAAGAAGACGAACAAGAGAAGATTGTGGTGAGTCGCATGTCTCCATTTAATATCCTTCCTGTTTCCGTCTATAGGGCAACGTAGTTTGATCCTCCTTATCTGTATCTTCTTATAATTTAGATCCTAGTAAGACCTACCACAAACCTCTGTGGCTTTATACGGCAAGGGTCTGGATTCCGCACCGCCAAACTCTAGTTCTTCTGGACGAGTTTTGTACCCCCCGCGCACCTCTGTCTTATATAGGCAGGGGCGCTAACAAGTATCGCCTGTTTTTTGGTAGCTTAGTAGACTCCCTTTTATTTTATTATATCCGAGCTGGTGTATCGGATAATTACAAAACAAGAAAGGACTAATAGTTATTGTTGGAAATAATGTGAAATCTTGTTTTTAAGCACCCCTAAAACTACCTTCACGCTTCGCCCACGCGTGTACTCGGTCTTACTGGTTTTAAGTTATGTTACTGATTTAAAACTACCTAATGAATACATTTTAATAACTAGAACTTCTGCTTCAATGACTTTCCTGTTGTATCACAATGACCACAGCAAATTCTCGTTAAAAGCATATTCCACGGTATTAGAGTGAACGCGGTGGAATCCGCGGTTGTTAAATAGCGTGTAATAAATTCCAGTCGTGTTGCGGATCATGCTAATCGTGAAATATTGTTTAAACCCTCTCATTAGCTGTTCGTGATATCCGCAAGACGTCCCGGCTTTTATTTTATCCTCTCATCAAATTCCCGTGCGTAATCCTGTATGTGTTAAAATACCTATCCAAAATATTCTGCATATTTAACTGACAGCTTTATTAAAATATTTACAAAATGTAAAATCTGGATATACGATAACTCTCGAATGAATTTTTAATTAATCTATGGTAACCACGAGGATTGGAAATCGCAGAACTTTGGAATACCGTATTACTGATTTAAACCCACCAAGTTATTGTGCCAATTTATCGTTTTAAGCAATTTTTGTAAAGTCAACATTGATATCTTACCTGTAGTTGTAGTGGACTATTAAATCGATTTTAGTTACTTTACGCAAGCATCTCTTAACTTCGTTATGAGACGGGATAACAAGTGCTTTAGTTAACATTCTCTTCTGTAATTGGATTGAAGGCTAACGAAATTGTCCTTGAAGTTGTATTCTCCAGTAATTTTTCATAGTTATATAAATTTGGATTTAAATATATTAGTATTATATTCGACTTAATTCGATTGCAAGTAGCATATATCCACATTTTGGCCTTTAGCTTTTTTATCTTTATGAGAAAGAATTGTGCTGAATCAACGACACGCAAAAAACTAAATTATGTACCTTCATAATAGTTTTAGAGAATTTTACTTTTTGACGTCATTAAAATAATTCTTGAAACCGATCATATTATTCTTCTTCCACCGGCGTCTTCAAAGTCACCTCAACATTATTTCTAAGAAAATTAATAGTGCACGACAGCAAACCATCAAAACACCACTTAGCGCCATGAATCAGTCTGGTCAGTGTAGTCCATCAGCTATCTGATCTGACTCATTGCTCCTATTTGGTTTTCGTGTGAGATTTCATCGTTAAGTGATTAGTCACAGCTGTGTCGGCTTTTCACACAGGCCTAGGAATGTGTTTAAAATAGATAACCGTATAAACACTGTTAGAAATTTTAACAAATATATCGGATCCGAATAATTTGTAAGGGTTACACCTTGTAGCCACATATAGCTCTCCATTACGTTTGAAGAAGCCAAATATTTAAAGTATTCAGCCTGCTCTGCTGCGTCATCTATATTGAACTGGTCATTTCCCACGGCCGGTACAAACAAATTTATTCTTTATACATAAGGTTTAAAGATGTGATTGCAATGTGATTGTAATGCGACGCTCCCTACATTGGCAACTGCGCAAGCGGTTATAATAATTTTGTGTTTTATTTGCTAACGTACCAAGTATTTTAGTCGAGTTGTATTGCATGATCGATGATACCATTGATCCTAGTTATCTTGTTTATGTCTATTTGTTCGACCTTATTAACCTATTTGAAGAACTTGGTAGAATAGTTATTAACATTCGAAATTATTCACGATATTTTCTAAAATTATTTAGCTAATAATATTAGATATCCTTAATATCTATTATTATTAGCTAAATTAAAACGCAATCTTCTTGTGCATGCACATGAAATGTTTGTATAAGATAAGCAACGATTTTATAGGTCTAATGTATATTTAACTAATGCATTTTTAGTGAAACTCTATAATGATGCACTATTTTTTACCGAGTTAAAATTGTTACTGGGTTAGTAAGGTACTCAGTAATTTTGTAAATAATACTAGAGCCACTACCCGGCCCATTGATACTTGTTTTAATGTGACAAACATGGTTTAAACAATACTATCGCACCAGTGTCTTATGCTCCGGAGATGTCTTTAACTAATTATCTTAATTTTTTTTTGCTAACCTTATGCAACAATATTGCATTGGTAAGCCAGGTCAATTAAACCAACTGGTTATAAAAGTGTTTACGACTCGAATGTTAAATGCATTTGCAAGGAATTTGGTTTTAAAATAAAACCGAGAGGTGTTTTGTATCAATAAAAATATTTTGCAAGGAGGTTTGAAGTTAAGCCATTAAACTCTGAGACCTGTAACGTTCCACTGTTGGGCTCGGAATCATTCTTTACTTTTCGGCTTTTACAGCATCCTGGGAAGGCAATGGGGCACTGACACTTATATTCTTAATACGGTACCTCACAGACTAAATAGTTACATATTATTAAAACAATTAAACCTCCATCATCTGCTTGGCTCAGCATATCATGTAATCTCACCGCATGTAACTATAGAACCACAAAAAGTGGCATCTTACACAGCAATTATGTTTGGGCTTATTAATGTGTTCATCAGCGCATAATTTATGCGTGTAATACCGTTGCAGTTTTAAGCAGACCACCTATAATTTTATTGTTAGCTGCTACTTTTTGAAGCTCTGACAGATTTAAGGAGCGAGAGCAGTGACTTAACTAAGAAATATAATATAATTATATATATATATATATTACTAGCTGACCCGGCAAACCTTGTTTTGCCATATTGCCATGCTAAAAAAAAAGAAAAAAAGGTTTCAAAAATAGATGTTGGCCGATTCTCAGACCTACTGAATGCATGTAAAATTTCATAAAAATCGGACAAGCCGTTTCGGAGGAGTACGGTAACTAACACTGTGACACGTGAATTTTATATGTATGATTAATAATATAAGAAAATAGGTTAATTAACTATTTTACATAAAATAATTATGAGCTTTTTAGGCGATACTATCGCAAATTTCTTAAAATTAAATTATTCATTACGTTGTTTAAAATTTCCACAGAAGACTGTACTCGAAAATATAAAATTAGCATCCTTAAATATATTTTGAAAGCGACTTAAATAAGGTATCTTTATTAGGTGACGTTGTTACGAGGAAAGTTAGGAAGTTTAAAAGCGTGGCATAAAAATTCATGTCACGTATCTGCCACACGTAGGTACCGCCTTGGCTGAGAAACTTTGAAGACATAAAGATTAGTGAGGGTACATTCCGTAATATGTACGAACTTGACAAGTTCAATAAATTTTAATAGATTATCGATTCATTTGAATTATTTAGTTTTAGTTGTTCGTGTGTAAAAAAATAGATATGAGAAAAGTGGAGGAAATACACCAATGACGTCTGACAGAAGAGCATGGAAGAATAGTTGTGTTGCGCCGATATCCCAAATAAAGCGACAAGGGACAGGGCAATAATGATCATGATAAGTTATTCACCATGTTTGCGTGCCCCCATAACAGTTGCTTTTATTTATTTTTTACCCATACGAATAATAATGTTTTCTTGGAGAGAAATAGAGACCTTTCAAATATCTACGTCCTATTCTGTTAAATTATAAATTAATGAAAAAATGCATGTAGGATTTGGAAAGAAGATTTTCTTCTATATGTTTTTCACCACCCCATTTTCTCTCATGGGAGATTAGTGAATGCCCTGATGAGATCGAAGCAGAAAATATAGAACTTGTTACTAAACTAAACTCCATATCAAATCAACACACACGCTTGGTCATCATCATCATGCCGTCACGCCTTTTTCCCGTAGATGGGCAGAATACCACCTGCTTGGTCAACGTGATGTATCTAATAAGTATATGACCATGAATGACTAAACCGATCGCAATGAGTTTTTCCATGCCCAATGGTAGGGCGTTTATGGTACGACAGACTAGAATATTATTTTGATACTATTAGCTAGTAATAAAGGATATGTGAGCGTCGAAAATAAACCGCAATTGGTCGCGGGTGAGAGGCCATGCCGAAAGTTAGTAGGATAGAGGGGACCGCGTGTTAGACGGAGTCATCAAGTATTCATGAACGTCGGTTTCCGCTATCGGCTTGTAGACGAATTGACAAAAATGCCGACGTTCTGTTGCCTGTCACGTGTAGAGTTACTGAATTTATTTACAGAGCTCTTACCTCGCATTGTCTTATTTTTAAGCAAAAATGTTATTTACAAATGCAGCTATACGCCAATAAAAGTAATTCTGACAATTCATACCCAATCGTCCAGCTAGTGCGAAACTGAGTGTAAGACAAGTTATTACGGGTATTTAAAAGTTAATTTTTAATAAACACGTGTTTTGAGTGTTAAGAAAAGGCAAATTATGTAACAACTATTTTCTTTTTTCTTTTTGTTGACTCCGGTCTTTGGAGACCACATTCATCAAACTATTACAATCCAGCCAACCAAGGCTAATAGGTAATTTTAGTGTAACTTAAATTACTAAATAGAATAATATCTAAGAATGTGTCCATCAACACTTTTCTTATTATCTCTATTTAAGGCGAAGGCACTTTGTTTTTGTGTTCCTTAAAGTTAGCACTCACTGCACTAACACTATCACTATTAAAAAACTAGTTCGAACGGTTTTGTTCTTTTAAGTCTTCTAACTAGATCCGTATTGTCAAGGGGCTGGATAGCCTCGACGTTAACGTGATGATGAAGCCTCCGTTCATGGGCTTCGGCAAACTTTTTGATTGTATTAGCGACCGTGTCCACATTTAAGTCTCTGTGAAGGTCAGCATTTCGGACGTACCATGGTGCGTTCACAACACCCCTAAGCACTTTATTTTGGAACCTTTGTATAATTTCCACATTACTTTTTTCGGTACAGCCCCACAGCTGGATACCATAGGTCCACACTGGCATTAGGACCTGTTTGTACAAGAGCAATTTATTATGTACTGATAACGACGAATGCTTATCCAGTAGCCAGTACATATTCTTGTAGCGAAGCTCCAACTCTTCGCGTTTCTTTTTGACATGGGCCTTCCAGCGAAGCTTTGCGTCTAATGTCATGCCTAGGTATTTGGCTGTGTTCTGGTGAGGTATTATCTGATTATTTAGATACAAAGGCTCGTAATTTTCTTTTTTGTTGGTAAAGTCTATATGAGTAGATTTTGACTCATTTAACTTTATTCGCCACTTTTTACTCCACTTGAGCAGAGTGTTTACAGATGTTTGAACTTTTTCTACAGCTTCTGCTTGAGTAGATCCTATGTAACAACTATGTAATAGTTTAAATAGCATATTTGTATCATAAGCAAACATTGGTTTTATTTCTTTTTCGGTTTATCTATGAGCAGAATAATCGGCTCGAAGGCTCGGCGATCGGCTCGAAAATTTAATAAGGCAAATAACAAATTTATTGTTTACTGGTCAGTAAACAACAAATTTATTATTTGCCTTATTAAATTTTACTATGCTCTATAATAATAATAAATAATGATTTTAAAATATTATTAAAGGATGTTACGTTGAAGCTATTTAAAATGAAGTCCAATCCATTTGTTTGTGTCAGAACAAAGTACACGAAGTTATGGTTGGCAAGGCACGGTCCGCTATAGTAAAACCTTTTATTATTCACAGTTAAAGTACAGCGCCATCAAGGTTGAACAAGGCACATGTTACACCTGCCGTTTTGAAAATATTTCGCTATATTTTTTTGGATTTATATATTTTTCTAAACATTTTATTAAAATTACTATCGGACTATAGATGCTTTTAGTCTTATTGTTGCGCACAGACCGCTACGACGGAATTTTTTGGTTTTGTATACCACGCTGACCTGGCGTATTGGATACTAGCTGTTGCCCGCGACTCCGTACGCTTTTTGCAACATTTTTCACTACTGCTTCGCTTCTATTGGTCGAACAGTCGATTTAACTATCCGATCGGTTCAAGGACTATTACAATGACATACTTTTAATATTGACATTTAGTTTTTTTTTTTAACAAATAATACGTTCACACATAGCATAACACACGAAAACAAGTTATTTTAAAATGAAGTAAATATCAAACTGTTTATTTATGAGTATTACGTAAAGGGGCCGTTCAAGTATTACGTAAGCACTATGTGGGGGCGGGGGTTCTATGTATTGCTTATTTTGGATGACATGGGAGGTAGGGGAGTCTAGATTATGATTACGTCATCGGTAGTAAAATTACTTTTTTACACGAATGGCAACCCTCACATTGTCTTTGCTTGAAAACGAAACGCATTTTCGGGGATTCCCGCAAATAATGCACATGTTTAAGGTTAGGGGGAGGGGGTAAGAGCTTTGCTTACTTTTGCTGACAAGGAGGATGGGGGGGGGGGTAATAATTGTATTAAATCTGCTTACGTAATACTTGAACGGCCCCTAAGTAGTTATTATAAATAATGAATAAAACCAATAATCACATCACCATCCATTAATAAACGTGTCATGTGTTCGTGATCAGCTCAAAGATTCCAAAACTAGTAATCTCTCTATATTAAGAGATTAGATACGGTTATTTAGGGCGATATCCACTTAGTTATGTCCGCAAATAAACTTTTTCAATAATTAATAAATTATTTGCGTTTAAAGCCGTCTTATTATAATTTAGAGATATAGTTAACAAAATAAATACAGATTCTCTTTAACGTATTTTTTTAAAGATAAGGTGTTGCCTGTGGATTTTGCCTAATTAGTTAATTATTTTTTTGGTAATGCGACTTAGAGAATTAAACCAACATGAGGCGTATCGGTGGGGTGCTGAGGCAACACACACTAACAGTTACCGCAATTTCATTGGTCGCTACGCGCGGCCCGCCCAAAATCACCTCACCCACACTAAGACACGACAGTATCCGTACATGATGAGTATGAGCATTGCTCTCGTACCTTTTTCACCGGAAGTGGCCTTCTAATGTCAACTTATATTGGCATATTTCTGTCAGTAATTTGTAGTCTCTTTAATAGGTGAATGAATTTGATTAAAATGTATAGTTTACTGTTGTCCGCAACTTCAAAAAAATTATACGATAAAGCCATACTTGTGAACCTCTCTATCATTTAAAACAAACCGCACAAAAATCCGTCGCGTGGTATTGAAGATGAAAGCTCACATAGGGACCTACATACAAAAATAACGACCATGTTTTAAAATAAGTAAAGATCAGAAACAAATACATTAGTGAGATTTTATATATAGTTAATACATAAGTGCTATAAAATGTTTCTGTGGCTACGCTCCTGGATTGTCTAGATTAGATAATATTTACATATGTCTGTGCGTATCTCAACAGCTTCATGTTCAAAACACGTACGTCACTATATAACATTGGAGTGTCACTCACGATTCACGAAAAATGTTCTAAAAAATGTATATCCAAGGCTGTATTTTATTATGTAGTCGTATTATAAATGAAAATGTTATTTAGTCGAATAGAACATTTTTAAACCTTATTGATAAAGAAACATTCGTTCGACTAATAAAGTCCACTTTTGTAATAAACTGTCTAACTATCGTCCTAAACTATGGTCAATAATAATTATAACTTTCATATCATCTGAATTAACTAGTGATAACTGCTTCAAACAATAATGTCAATTAGTTAAAAAAAAAACTCTCAAGAGCGAGGTAAATTCGCACACTTAGGATTTCGTACCTAAACCAACCCCCCAACCTTAATTTTGTAGTTGAAATATAAGGAATCGCCTACATTTCAGCTACTTTATAAGTTGGTATTAGTATAAACACTTTTTTCTTGTGATGTGATAACAAATTACAAGATTTTGGATTTTTCTCTATATCAGCACTATACCTACAGATATGATCTATTCCAAATTTTAAGTCTCTAGGGCAACGGCAAGTAACCTGTGAATTTTGATTCCCTAGCATAAGTCGAAAATTCTTAAAAATCGTAATTCGGTTATATCTTTTAAATGCGTAGATGTAAAAGGTTGATTGTATTTTTGCAGCAAGGGACCGCATAGATCTACATATCGTATGAGTTTCAAGTTGAAACCTTCAGCCGTTGCTGAGTACAAAAAGTTTGACGGACGCAGACACAGACAGACACCGAAATGAGACTATAAAGGTTTTTACGAAACCCTAAACAAAGAAATTATGCCGTATAACCAATTGTCTGTTTTTGGATTTTTATCTGTCTTATTTTCTAGATTTATCTTTTTCACCCTAATAAAGAGCGCCTAATTAAGGTGATTTGTAGGAGAATAGGTAGACGTGCCTACTTAAGTACCCAATTCCTTAGCTAAATGGCTACCAATAATGTTTTGTCGTTTCGTAAAATATTTGTATATTAACCAATTTTAAAAATAAAGTACACCAATGATATTGAGTATACTACTAACTTGCGAAAGCGTGTAACGTTTCAGATTCTCTTTTTGCAAGCAATTATTTTAAGAGATTGAAGTGAAGTAGCTATCAAATAATCTAAATAGTTATTGAGTGTGGTGAAAATTTTACCTCCTTATCATAGAAGAGATCCCAATCAGTGATATAGTTTAAAAGTTAAATAACAGGATTATCCATTTCATTTAAAAAAGGTTGAGAGATATCAAATACATACCAACATTCAAATAATTAAAAAATAGCTAAATCGTTGCTGTTTGAATCCTTACGCAAACGGCCTACTACGCGAAAACGCGAGGGGAAAACCCTAAGAGATGTAGAAGATATGATTTGTGTACTTAAAGAGACTAATTGTGAAGAAATACCGATGTTTGTGGCCAGTAAACTGGAAAAGTTACCTCCAGTTACTTTCGACCACGTCGATGTTACCCCTCTTTTAAAAAAGATCGTTCTGCTTGAGAAAAACCTGCAAGACTTTCGACATCAGTACGCAACCAAGGATGAATTGGATGATCGAATTAATCAATTTATTAAACCTGGATCTTTCTTAAATCAGGAGAAAAACATAAATACAAGAAGGGGAGCTGGTGGGTTTGAATCTTTTGATAGCGAGCCGACTGCGACGGTACTACCCACATTGAGCAGTGACGAATCATTTGACGATGAGCGCTTTGTTCTAGCGAACACTCCGTCTTCCTCGGCATCGCCACCTCGGTTCTTATCTAGTGCGGTGAGCGAGAGGAATAGATGCGTAAACACAGTAAACCAGTTATGTCAAAATGTCACACACTGCGGACACGGAACAAGAACAAGCCTCAAATCCGTCAAAGAAAATAAGTGCTGAATGTAAACAAAATATGAATGTCACTAAAGACAAGCCTATTTCCTATTCACAAGTTACTCGAAATAAAGGCGAATTAACGGCATCTAATAAAGTTAATGAAGAATGGACGTTGGTACAGAGGCGGAAGCATAAACAGCGATTTATAAGTCAAAAAGGAAGCGCTGTAATTGATGACAAAATTGTGCAGCTTAGAGCGGCAGACACTAAGGTGCCATTGTTTATATCTAACATTCACAAGGCAGTGTCTGAACAAGACATTGTTCGTTATGTATACGAGATGACTCAAGAGCGAGTTACACTTGTTAAAATTAAAATGAAACGGGAACGAGACTATAATGCATATAAATTATTTGTCACCAAGCACCGAATTGACACTTTTCTGGATGATAAGCTGTGGCCATCTGGCATATCTTTCAGGCGTTATGTGCATTTCCATATGAGGCAAAGAAATGGTGATAAAGCTGACCTATCAAATAATAAAATTGGATAGCAAGGAAATAAGTTTTTGCTACTAACTAAATAAGGATAATTTTATCTGAAATAAAGATTATTATTATTCCTAGATAGAGCTCATTCAGTTTGTTAATCGTGATAATATTTTTAATGAGGGTAGCCATTATTTAAATTTAATTAAAGTGAAAATTCTAAACCCCACTTAACCCGGATCCAGTTTCCACAGATAAAGAAGATAAATTAAAATTTTAATTGTTGTTTCTTTTAAGTTGTTCTGAAAAAAATGTATTTCGTTATAATTATAATTATTTGAAACTTATTAAAATTTATTTCATTTTCTTGGTGTACCGCTAATTTTACGTCTTTATAGCACCCGATGAATAAAATATGTACCTATTCAACTGGCATTTTGGCACTGGCACATTCAATCAATGATCTTATTTAGACCTGGATCGCGATATTGAAGTTTTACGCGATAGTGATTTAAATTCAATCGCTCTGTAGTAAGCTCAAAAAAACATCGATCACCTTACCTGGTCGGAGAATTTTCATTATGTAGTTGTGGGTAGTCGATCTCACAGGTTTTGGTATTGAAGATTCTTCTTTGTCGGTCGACCGATGAGTCGGCTCTGTATCTGCTTGTAATATTTTTATAGTTGTCCAGGTCTTAAAAGATAGGTGCGTATTATTATAAGTAAATATCATACCAGATGCTAAAATATTATGAAATTTTGTTTCTAGTCTTCATGATCATCAAACGTAATGACGACTGCCACGATAACAACAACAATTCCAGTTGTCGTCTGCGTGCCTGGCGACACGAGATAACTAGCTTTCTGACAAAACTGTACTACGCAACAATTGAGCGGAAGTTGTTTCTGTGAATACACAACGCACCAAAAAAAGTATTTAAATGAAATTGAAATGTTATGGTCTAAGGACCTCAAACAAAGATCTTTGTTTATCGTATCAAATCTCTATCAAATCATATATGTCTTCGTCAAATCATAAATATCAACGTTAAACAAAATTAATAAGCCATAGTTAATTGATACTCTTAGGATGGGAACGTTTCTTCCTGCAATAGGTACAGACTATATATAATAAAAAATCTGAGCAAAACTAACTATTTAGATTGCACCATATTAAATCTGCTTAATTTTTGTCGTCATCTACAGGATTTCTATTATAGTGAAGCTTTTATTAGTTTCTTAGTTATTTGTCATGCTGTGTCTTGGATAATTTCAGCAGTTGTTGCTAGAAGCAACGAGAAAAGCAAATTAGAAATTTACATAACCTGTTTCCGTGGCGAGCAATTCGACTACTGTCCTACTAATTGACGCGGTTTTCAAGTGTTTGATAGTACCAAATTTATCTATATCCTTCCTTCGATAATGACTAGCTGATGCTGATAACACCAAATGTTTAATGCACCAGTCACTATGAATAGTTCAGTTATAAATGTTATAACGTCGATAAAAATATATTCATTCATGAGTGCACTGTACCTATTTTTGTTATTGGGTTAATTCCTATCACTCGTGACACATGTGCAAACCATTTTAATAACTATGCTCTTTAGAATCGACATTGTTGTTACATGATAGTTCTACGTTTCAAGAAATATTGTAAAGTTAAATAATGTATTTGACCGCAAATTTGCCTAGATTTTTCAGAGATTTACACTGTCAAACAATGAGCTTATGCAAAAACGATGCAAAGATTACTCTCCATAATATACAATAAGGGTCGGTCTCTCTTTAAATGGACATCAATTGTAAGCAAGCTCTTCAAAGTGACCGACGAAAAGTTTGTTAGAACCTTTGAAACATTTATCATTTTGTGGTGTATTTGTTGTACGTGTTTCGCTTCCCAGCGAACCGTTAAAAAGGCTCCTTACTGTAACAGAATCTTTCATGAAATGTCATATACATAATGGGATGAAATAAAATTTACGTCAGAACGAATCCTCTTTTGTTACCGACGAAATTTTATTATTGTATTTTTTTAATGTTAAAAACGAATTGTATTTTCTTCAACGTTGATATTTCTTTGACTTTTGACCCTAATTAATTGTTTAACAAAGGTCTTAGAAATACTCGATTGATTCTCGACCATTATTTTTAATTAATTTACTGCTTCCATTTGGTATTTTAAGTGTACCTGAACAGTATTATGTTCTGGGGCAAATAGCTTGCGATTTAGAAAGCCAATAATTATGGATGCTAAGCGCTAGGAAATGTTATAGATAGAATGGGAAGCGGTCGGAACTCAAACTAGTTACTAGTCTGATCCGATTATAATGATCTGTAATCATTATGTATTTAGTTAAATATGATAATTCTTTACTGAAATATTCTTTCCAAAATCTTCAAAATTTTGGTGGCGGAAGAGGACTTCGTTTTATACTTTGCCATGATAATTTTGAGCCTTATTAATCATTTATGCAATTATTAGAACTTCGATACGGAAGTAGCCTTCTCGCTCAAATGGTTTTGTTAAATTAACAGTGACTACAAAATATCCTAAATCTTTTCCCGTACATAAACCGTGGATATAACGTGTTATGGCACATTCGATCACCGTAAATCCTTTATTGCTTATAGCCAATTTTGTTGCTTTGAAACTCGACACAGTTTGTTAGCGAGGACACCACTTTTATGACTGTTCTTTGTTATAGGTTTTTTTATCATTTTAATAGATCAGTAGTAGCCATCTACGGTGTTATAATAACAATAACAATCCTACATAGAAATTCATCTGCCTAGAAATTCTCTCTTTTATTTTGTACGTAACTAATATAACCATTAAATGTTTGAGCAATAACTCTATTAGTTATTATTCAATAGTTATTGCCATTCACTAGGCTTGGGGTCGGCGCAACATATATTTTTCTGTCATAATCTTCTTGACGCCATATCTGTGTTTAAGCCTCTGTCACTCATATCCCCTTTCTCGCCAACCCAGCCTTCTTTCTTAGTTCGAATTCGAGGTCCTTCAATAGAAAAAAATAATAATGTAAGTATATCCCTTAGAAATAATTGCGTATTTGTATCTGAATCCAATCAAAAACTCGTAATACCATACCCAGATCTGATTCTGATTACCGCTGTAAGGGTGAGATATTCGATATTATCTCTCCCGCTTTACGGTAAGATATCTTATTACGTTTTATCTGAATAAAACAGGACAATATTTTTTCGATAGTTACTTAAATAAATACTATTGTTAGTAAACTATAGTTAAAACCAGAGTGTAATCCTATGTTACTTGTACTTGTTCATAGGATCTTTATCCGAATTGGTCCTAACTTATCAACGACTCGCAAGAGTGTTAATGGTCTATGGTTAATTGTAAAACATAGCGTTCTTATTAAATAATATTAAATGATCATATTACTTTATTCCCATCATATAATTTTATCATCTAACCCAAAAGTTGTGTGCGTTAAATTTAATATTTAAATTGACTATTACCCTCTATAACGGACCACGGCATGAAGATATTATTATAAACTTCGGCAAATGAAAACACATTTTTGTAGCTTGGTTTAAATTGATAATCAAAGTAATTACACGTTACACTTACTACAAAGAACAAATTCAAAGCGAAACTTTCATATTAATTGTATAGTAACAAGCAAATTCCAAAGAGAATTGAAATTTAATTATGTCGAGTAGTTTTCGGTACATTTCTATCTACTAAATCTCTTGATTTATTGAATTCGTAGCGTTATAATTTATAATAAACTATTTTTAATTATGGTTTTTGAATATTAAAATTAATAATGTTTGTTGATCTGTACAGTATGGCACTGTACACTTTGATATCTCTATTAGACCCATGGCGATTCTTGTAAATAAATTAACCAACCAATTCAGAACCTGCTGTTTCAAAGTCTGTAAAAAGATCATACAACTGTAATCATAAGGCACACAAATACGAAATTCATGTTTTCCATTACATTCTCGTGTGCGATGTTGTGTGTCATTATTTTTATTCGTAGCGAAATATTCGTATCATTATGTTGGGAAGTCGTCAGCGGGCAATATTCACAGATTTCCGTCGGGATTTACTTGTTTCTGTATGAATAGCTTGGCCGGTTTCTTTTATTCTTATTTAGTTTGTCAGAACGGTTTTGTCTTTTATGAACGCTAATATTATAATGAGGTAAATGTAGTACTTTGTTTTATGATGTATTCAGGAGTTTGAGCAAAGTTACCAGATCTAACTAAACTATGAAGCTTTTGAAATTCCCTAAGGGTATTTTTTTGATATGGTATACTGATAATACAGTGCGTTCATTAGAAAGAAAAGATATAATTAATAAACGCAGTGATACCGGGGCACACAGATTAAACACTACCATCACGTAAATACTAGTTACTTGAATAATCACAATTCAAACAATTTCTCAGTTTTTAGTTTACGTAAAGGGCAGTGAATTGAACTTGAATGTGACGTCAAAGTTTCATTTCCAAACATTCAGTGAATTGGAAAATGGATTCCTGTAGATTTGGGAACCAACTGACCATCCCATATGTCTTCAGGCCGAAATCACAAATAACTAACAGAAATTAATCGATAGAAAAGATTTTTTATGATTTCATGCTTATAGACTACTCAAAACAAAATAGGGCCCACCACGTTTTATTGTATTAATTTTAAAATACTTACAATTATTCAGTTTTTCTAATTAGATATGATTGAAGTAGGGATTCACAGATTATATGAGCTTAAAAAATTACACAATTTGTTAATTTTTTTTTAATTTAAGCACAAAGAACACTTTTTGGCGATATTTTGGTAAAATAATGGGATTCATTAAATTTAAATTTTATCACTGCACTGGGACCATATGTTCAAAAGTCTTAAATTTAGTAGCGTGTGGGTCCTCCTCTGCTCCGTATGCACTCTCTGAGTCTATTTGGAACACTTTCGATAAGATGCACTATGTTTTGTTCCGGTATTTGCTCCCAACACAATTTGAGTGCGTTTATTAGCTCTTGTTGACTATTCACGCTGCTGTAGTTTTCTTTGAGGCTTCTTTTCAATTTATCCCATAAATGTTCGATGGGGTTGAGGTCAGGGCTCATGGCTGGCCAAGGCAAAACTGAAATATTGGCCTCAGAAAGTGCATTCTGTGTGGTACGCGCTGTGTGAGCGCGAGCGTTGTCTTGCATTAAAACAAAGTTAGCGCCAACTCTTTGTGAAAATGGAACAATATGAGGTCGGACTACTCGCTCGACGTAACTAGCGGCAGTTACGGTACCTCCATCCAGAATTACCAGCTCTGTTTTACCTAGCAAGCTTATTCCGCCCCAAACCATGACACTTGGACCCCCAAAACGGTCAGTTTCATGGATGCATGGTTCTGAAAAACGTTCTCCTTCCCTTCTCCACACACGTACTCGTCTGTCGTCACTGTAAAACTTGACTTTACTTTCGTCTGTAAAGAGTACGGATCTCCAGTTATCCATTGTCCAATCCAAATGTTCACGTGCGAACCTTAAGCGCGCTGCACGATGAGCTCTCGTCAGTTTTAGCCGAACAACACGCATCCTGGAACGTTGGCCATCTTCGTGGAGTCGATTGCGAATAGTTTGATCGCTCACTCGTCTTCCAGTAGACTGCCGTAATTGATTCTGTAAGGCTCGGGCGGTGATTGTACGCTCCCGACGCGCAGTTAATCTGATATATCTGTCTTCCTGGGCCGTTGTGGCTCTCGCTCTCCCAGATCCAGATCTCCTAGCAATACTTCCGGTCTCTTGATAGCGTTCCCACAGATTTCGGATAGCTCGTCGGGACACGCCGATGGTTATTGCAACAGATCTCTGAGAGTGCCCTTCCTGAAGCAGTGCAACTGCTCTAGCTGCAGTTTCCATGTTCATATGACGACGAGGACCAGGCATATTGATTAGAACTAACGCCGTAATCAAAGGAAATGGTTTATCAAATAAGCTTCAATAGCAACGTTTACAATACGACTGAGAACTCGAGCGACAAAAATATGCATTTAATCACTTTTTTTAGCCCTACACTTTATTTGACTATCCACTTGAGAATATTGTTAAAGTTATCGTTAGAAACGCTGGTACAGACTCATAAACATGTCAACTATACGTTTATGTACTTAAGTCATCTTAAGATAACCGTACAAAATATTTGTAAACAAATTTGTAGACGATCGTGGGGTGGGCCCTATTTTGTTTTGAGTAGTTTATATACTTAAGCATATGAAATAAAATTAAGGGGGCAATATTTCGGTCACAGAGCTAAGTTGTTCTCTTGTCTTATCATATCGGTATAGAGTATTTCGGTCCGTAATTACGGCATAGTTGGAAGTAACACGTGGCCCTACATGAACCATAAAAAATGATAGATATAATTATCAAAATGTTTGCAAGCGTGCGTCCGCTATTAGCAATTATAATCAATTAGGATACCAATGCAAATACTAATTGAGTCAAATAAGCGCTTTATAACATATACGGATACAACCTTGACCATAAAAAGATGTGCCTTGACACTGCTGGCGGCGCGCACCTGCACTCTTGGCGCCATCTGGTGATGCTATTTATACACTTAAAGATTATTTCTAATGAGTAAGCTAATTTTTCCGTGTGTGACGGACTAAGAATAAACATGCAGTCTATATCCGATACGAAGGAATGTGGAATCCCGTTTCCTAGCATGGATGCCGTGCAATCTGATCAGATTTCTAACATTTTTGGCGAGAGACCGAAAATTCGAAACTTAACTCTTGTTCTCACTCCCATTGTTAAATGTAACCAGGTTTATGAGGTTGAAGAAACTGTTGTAAATATTTCGGTTCTTTTTCGTGACGTCACCACGATTCATATGAAAATTACCCTCTTTTTATTAGCTTCTGTTTTATTATAAAAACTTCACATTCTAAAACATACAAAAGTAGTTGATTTATTTTTCATCGCAAAGGTAATACAAATAAAGCTAGGATAAAGGAAAAATTTAATAAAAAGCGTTCATTGTTGATATTGTTATAAAGGGTCGGTTACAGACGGATACACTAATCAAGTATTCATATCATATGTGTAAAATGCAAACATTGACAATGGCCAATGAGATTATAGCACTCAGTGCTCGTGTCGGAGCTATATATGGATTTTAAAAATTTGATTTAGTTACCATTCTATTTTTTTTAAAGAACGTTGTAATGTTAGTATTGGCTTTTACGATTAGTTTGATTCCCAATCAAAGGAAGGAAACACATAAGTTGGTACTGAACTGTAAGAAGAGAAATATACATAGATTCTGTATAATAATATATAACTCGTACAAAGTCGAAAGGGTAGTGATGCCTGTGTTTTCCAGGGACATAGCTCTGTGAACTGTTCTCAACCGTGACAATACTTATGGTGTTTTTAGTCCCAGCTTACTCTAGGTTTGAAATTAATCTTATTTCTAACAAATTGGGTATAAATTTTTTATTGTAGAGATATTCTTCTGAAGTATGCCCGTACACGTATCAATCGACAATATTATAGTATTTGTTTTCAAAATGACCCTATAAGTAACACTAAACAAGATAATTAATAGTGCTAATAACATTGTAATACAACATATTATCAGTGTCGCTTCGTAGCCTCATCTCTGCCGGGACAAAATCAACAATCTCATTGTTATGAAACCGGGCAACGCTTACATTATACATTAGCACTATTGTCCTATACGTGAAGTAATTTGTCGTCGCTGTCTGCTGATTACACCCTACTATACATAATTCATGACTACTATTGGCCAAAACCATCTTGGAACTTAGCGTCACCAAATATACATACAATACGTAAGATCTTTGGAATAGCTCTAAATGGATACTTAATTAAAAACCTGGCCGTATTTTGGTGTAGTTTGCTTTCATATCGAGGGATTAATTACTTATCAAGTTTACTGTATTGATTATTGATTATATTATCTTGCTTTCTTTTCAAATACCCTCTAAGTGTGCAGTAAATGATTCAGTTGTACATTTTTAGATTGGGGATTTATCGGTTATTGAATTGATCTTAATTGTATTCGTGTTTTTTGCTTAATTTGAGATACTTGAAAAAGCTGTGACATTGATGATTGACTAATTTTGCAATCAATATTGTTCAAACTACGTAACCAGATTAAGGTTATTTAACATGTAACAGGAAAATGGGCGTAAAAACTTGATGTATTGCTGATAACATGCTATTTTTGTTATTTGCTAATTTTTATCTACGCAAAATGTTACACATGGCTAATTGTTGGGTGATAAACAAATTGAGCATAGTGCTAAAACTGATCGTGTGACTATTTTTGCCGTTTCCATAGCATACTGAACTGTTTTCTTAACAATATTATAACTACCTAATAATACCTACTGACTACTATTATTTCTAAGTAATTCTTGTATTTGTTTTTATTTTCTCGAAGTAGTTTCCCATCGCACTTGAACAAAATAATATTAGCATAACATTTATGTAGAGCAACTAAACTTCAAAGTGTATTTTGCTGACCCTTGCCTAAAATCGATCCGTTTCTCTTTACAAGAGTTTAAGTTTGTCAAAGCCCTTGGCTACAAATTACTTTCAATTTCTAAACCAAATGGTTTACTAAATACTTTTAAAATTAGTTCAGACTGTTGATGTTTGTTTAAATGTTGGAAATTACTAAATATTCATTTGCAAGATTATTAATCATCCAAGAATTCTTCATTTTCGTACAACAACTTTCGATGACAGAAGTGTCAGTTCGTTTTGTTTCTGGCGAAGTCAGACGTTTGCTTGAGTTATGGAAAATAGTTTGACAACAGACAGGCAGATAAATAAGGGTTTCTGTAAGGGTTCCTTTTTTGGGTGGTATCCTAAAAGATACGTGATTAGGCAAGTCGCCGGACTTACAAGCACTCGTTTGTAAAAGGAGGTGACTTTTGCAGTGTGTACACAATAGGCGCTTGTTGAACCTGTTGCGTCTCTAATGAATAAAGATTACGCAATATAGGTACATGTACGCCTTTTGAATTCATTCGCAGCTCCACTCGTGTTCAATTGTGCATACAATTTAAATGGACTGCAAGAACTGCGTCATCACTGGTTATCTGCCGAGGACGTTTACATACATGTTTAGTATAAAGGAACTATTTATACATCAATGTAGGCTTTACGTCTGTCTACTAATGCTGTATTCAGGCGCCTACTGGACTTTGTTGTTATTGAATATCTAATTGGATTAGATACCAAAATTCGTCGCAAAAATTTTCGAGCACTTGCGCGACTCATCTGTTTAAATAAAACTACTTTTTACGGATCAAAATCGAATGTGGGTAAACCCGGTAATAACTGATCGTAGAAGACACATTACAGCTCAGTCTCACCCATGACCATGGTGACTGCAAAGTCTCCGAAACGTCGGGCCAAAATTTAAAACAAATATACGCGTGTAAATCCGTAAAAAGTAGGTTTATTTAAAATTTTCGAGAATAGGAGACGAACCCCATCTATCAATGAATATTAACAATAATTTATTGCAAGAACATAATATGTATGTTTTTGGGAATATTTATTGTATAGCTTAAACTTCGGGGCATAATGTTGTAACCCGTTGTTAGATTAGGTAATACAGTTCAGCAGCTCATAATAACACGAACGTTCTGAATGTCGTGCTCATTCTAGCAGTGAACTACGTTATGGGCCGCAAGTTCCCCGAAGGGCAATGAAATTTTGAATCAATATTGACATATACATGTAACGCTTGGAAACACTCCTTCATTTCAGTCTAACGACTTTGCTGTCGGTTGTACATAGAAGTGCGACGAAATATTTCTCACATATAATACCTAAACAGTAAAATAGAAATTGTCACTCAAGAAAAAAAATGACTGAAAGAATGGGACAGGATTTTTGTGTCTTGATAATTGAAAATAAGATAGCCTTTTTATAACTAGAAAAACTAAAATTAAATCAGTTTCATATTAGGTAATCGTAATACGAGTAGCATAGTTATATCGAATGGACAATGGATATGCTTTCAAAATTGCGATAGCTGTTGACATAGTAACATTTATAGCAACCCTAACCTAAAGGAAAGGTCGTTTATTGGTTTCCACCGGTGAGAGCCTCGCTCAGTATTGACGTAGGCAAATTTAATAACAAAAATGGATATGGTGTATGTGTGTAATATATAACATAGCTATTACCCACCGCTGCGATCGTTACTCCAGTAGGGGACGAGTTACGTGAGACCGTATCGGATCCAATGGACTTGAAAACTTTTAATTAAACATTTATAAGTAATTTTCATTGCGGATTCAGAGTTTCGAGTAAAATTCTGCTTAATAAAGCGATGTTATTATTAGTTATTCGCTATCCTCATTACTTAGACATGATTGACGATTCGTTGTACTTGTAATGCTTTATTCTGAAACGATAAAAAGTGATACTTGTTGTTTTGACCACCGCAGGACCTAGGCTTTTCTCAGATGAAGTGACTCTGAAGAAATTAAAAAAACCCAAATATATATACCGATACCGAGAGAGATTGCAACGTCATCCAAACCACCTGAGAACAGCGCTAGGATTATGTGAAAAGACTGAAAAGAAAAGACATCATATAGCTCACGTACTCAAGAGAGAAATTTACAAATGGTGTTGATGATTCATTGGAATCACGCTCCACATTATCCTGTCATGTAACCTGTTTATTATAACTAAACTTTCAAGGTATGTCGGATAAACCCATTCTTCCACGGATTTACGGATTTTGGAATGTAAAGGATAGGGAAATCCCTGGCGGAAAGGTCACGCGGTAAAAGGAAAATTATATGTGTGATCATCATAATCTACTTTTATTTATACCAGGAACAATATAAATATAACATCTGTAATCTCATAAAGTCATAACACAAGCTTTATGCTCAGTTTGTTACGAACACTACGTTGTGTGAAATATCCCTTAAATAATATATCTGACATTCATTACAGACATTTGTTTGGTGCGTCAGCAAAAGTTCTACGCTTGTTTGCTGATTTTAGTCAAATTGATTCGGATTTCCCTGTAAGCAAATTCACTCAATTCACAGAAATAAAGCGATAACTAAAAAGGAGATAGCAAAATCGCTTATTCTTCATGACTACAGTTTTATAAAATCAGGAAATGGGCTTGAGAATGACACCTTTGTAGATTTAATCATTCAACGCCTTTACAACTTGATTGAGTTTCTAATAGCATTTATGTCTAAATGAATTTCCAATGTGTGACAAAAACATGTTGTATTTGAACTAATATTTTAACTAGCCATATTAAGTTTCTAATAACACCTATTAGCGTCAACATACTATTTAAAGGCGTACCTTTACGACACATTTTACATTCCTCGGCGAACTAAAAGCAAGTCCTATTCATTACGTAAGCTTTATTTTTTCTAGCGTTTAGTTCTTATAAAATGTTGTGATTATCAACAAGCGACAGGTTTTTATCTGTTCTTTTTATTTGTATGTTTACGCAAAATTTACTTTGACGTTCATTTTACATAATTTATTTACGTCATCCAGCATTGTGACCTTAGGTACGCTATGAATTACCATAAATGTCTAGACGTTCATTTTTACTAGTCTCCTTTTGCTTTTATTTAGATATATGCAGATTTCTACTTTTAGCTTATGTTAGTATAAAAAATGTAACTGATTTTTCACACTTTGTATTCTATCCATGTTTTTTTTTTCGCCTCGCCCTAACCGAACCATGGTATTGTCCGGATCATGGCCCGGCAAGGGGTGGCTCCATTGCAGGCTGTGGGGCTCAACTCAGGGCTACATAGTCGCTCCTCATAGTATTTGCCTACATTGTTTTGAGAAAATGACTTTGTGATTTATTTTTTATTTATGTCTGTTCTTCTTTGCAGATTGATGCCGGCTTTACGCAAAAGTAACTTGCGGTTACCCCGCGCCGCCTAGCCGCCTTTGTATTGTAAGTTTTTAAAATCTATACATATTATGCACATATCTTATACGATAGACCGTGCGAGGACCGTTTAAGATTAGATAGCTCACCACTCTTTAGATGCTGTATGAGTCAGCCAAGGGAAAATCTATATAGATGACATACATGTTCTCCGAAAGACCAACTTATTCAAACCTATTTCCTACCGCCGAGCCTGATCACCGTTGTGTAGTAACCTTAAGCAGAAAATAAAATTAAAAAGGATTTATCATTATAACAGCGCCTTCCGAATAGATATTTTCAAGAATAAAAGGGAACACTTTGGAGAATGCGGCGATATTTGAGATCAAAAGCAGTAGGAATTCATGATCGATTTGAATATTTTTATTTTTAGGCTTTGAGTTAAAGTATGATATATAAAATTTTTCGTCGTTGTTGTCTCCTTATAATTTACATTATTGTCTTTGTATTGAGACTTCGAGAGTTCTTTCTTCGATATTGGGAAACCACAGAGCGTATTTTCTTTTTAAATATGTTTTTAAATAAGCAGTGTTTATTAAGAGATGCGGAGATTAATACTAATATTACTTTCAAAAATCAGACATTCCTGCTATGGCCTTCATTTGCGTAATAATCCCTTGGTCTATCGACTGAGCCATTCCAGCCAGGGCCCTATACTCGCTTATACATTTGTATCTATAAGTTACATCATTGCTCTCAAAGCAAAATGGATCACTGCCAAATCGTCTTGTTTGATAGACACGCCCGTTCGATTTCCTGCACGCAACTCACAACTCTCAATCAGAAGTTTTGTAATTCTGCCCAATGTTTATGTTATGTTAGTGTTTACAAAAATGATCAGGGTATTTCGTTGTAAACTACGGTAATTGCCAATATTTGAGTTGTATTTTGTAGTTCAAGTATTGATCTTGTGTTTTTTTAACATTAACATCCTCAGTAACAGTTGTAGTACGTTCTATTGTTTTTGATTGTATCGAACGTCACAAAACGTGTTTGAAGATATTTTAGTGTGTGTGTTATTTTTGTGTAGAAATAGAACCGGTATTATTGATTCGCAAACACTTCGCATTATTGAAACTATAACCATCTCATCCAATTCTTTGACTTGCGTATCCCCTTTCGTCCAGGGTTAGTTGACAGATTGAATATTCGGACAGGCTACTTTTTATTCTTTAATAATGTATGGTTCAGTCATTTGGTGGCATAAATAAAGGGTCCCGTGGAAAGTTTTCCGGAAGTTTTGAAAACTGGTAATTTTATAGACTTTGATGTGCTCTTTCCAAATTTCAACTTTGCCACCTCGTATGTTGCACGTTTGCGCCGCCATATTGCAAAAATGGCGCCCAAAATCAGTTTTTTGATAATAACTCCTTTTCTCTTCTGTGTCAAGCCCCTTCTTTCCCTTCTAAGAAACATCTGGACCCTATTCTATTGGGCTCAGCAGCTGGGTCCTGGGCTATTTAACCTTCGTATACCTGTGGAGACATGACACACTATAGTATAGTTATTAGATACACTATAGTTAGCTGGGTTTTCATTCTTTGGAACAATATTTAACCTTCGTATAATTAAAATAAATAATACACGTTGGTTTGGATGTATAATGGTTTACGGCGCTCGTACGCAGAAACTATTGATTTTAGGGAAAAAAAAATTATGACATAATTATTATGTATTGACGGGCTTCGTGGTGTAGTGATTCATGTACTGGACTGCCGTTCACAAGGTCGCGGGTTCGATTCCCGCTTGGGACAATCATTTGTGTGATATTCATAAATATTGTAAAGGTTGTGATCATTGAATATAACCTATACAATGATACAGGCCACTTAGGATTTATTTTTAAAAAAGGAATAAAAAAATTTTAAAATTTGAAAACAAAAAGAATTTTGGAGTTGAGCATAGGACATGAAGAGAGGATGTTAAAAAATGATTGTAAAATAGTTTTTCTTTATTATAAAAAATATAACAAATTAATTAAATGTGTTTTAAATTATTATTATAAATTAATGTAAAGAAGCTTTACAATGAAGCTTTACAATATCATACAAATGTTTGTACTACGTCTGGGTGTTTTCTATGTATTATAAGTATGTATTTACAAAAGAAAAGTAGTTTATGTATTATATCCGTATTCTGGTACCCATAACACAAGCTTAATAAGCTTAGCTTGGGACCAGAGGACGTTGTGTGAAATGTCCATGAATATTTATTTTTATTTTTTTTTTTTAATTGTAGGAAATTTTCTCTACTTTTATTTTGTATAAAAATGTTTTCCTGTAAAATACGTCGGAAAGGAGTTATTATCAAAAAACTGATTTTGGGCGCCATTTTTTCAATATGGCGGCGCAAACGTGCAACATACGAGGTGGCAAAGTTGAAATTTGGAATGAGCACATCAATATCTATAAAATTACCAGTTTTCAAAACTTCCGAAAAACTTTCCGGGCAAATATACTAAATGACTGGGCCATAGTATTTTCATGAAATTAGCAAATTCTAGGAATGTTGCTAGTGAGATGTAGAATATAGCCCTATTCTTATTATTCTGTAATGAAATAAAATATAAATCTCAAAAAAATCATATTAGTCTCACGGACCATAACAAATTTTTGGGCCTTTTAGTAAACCGTTGACGCAAATTCATGGACATTTCACACAACGTCCTCTGGTCCCAAGCTAAGCTTATATTGCTTGTGTTATGGGTACCAGAATACGGATATAATACATGTACTACTTTTCTTTTGTAAATACATACTTATAATACATAGTAAACACCCAGACGCAGTACAAACATTTGTATGACAATTAAAAACATCACACAAATGATTGTCCTGACCGGGAATCGAACCCGAGACCTCATGATCGGCAGTCCATTATATGAACCACTGCACCACAAGGCCCGTCAATGAAAAGTAAATGTTATGTAAATACTCACACTAAGCCACCGGTGCCTGAGGCCCTATTACACTGAAAAAACATCAAAGTGATATTCTATTCATGTTTGTATAATAAGAGCCCTAAACTCGACTGAGAAAATATATTAGGAAAATATCTTTTTATGAATACATAAAAGCGTTAGTAGAAGAAAAAAATTGTGTGGGACGAGGATCAAAGTACACATCAATATTAAATCCTACCATTATGTTTATAAACATCACCTTTTCACTGATAAGTAAATCTCCATAATTATGAGGAAAATAAAAAGATGTTTTTTCTGCGAAATAATATTAGGCAATCATTTATTTTGTAGCCAATATCTACTAAAGAATCAATTACTCTTATTTGACGATGAATTAAGAATATAGATGTCAACATCTCAGTCCATACGTGGATGATATAAAGGCCAGTTGAAAGGAAATCTAGCGTCTCTATCAGGAGAGGTTTTCGTCTTAGATTCTAAGAATCAGATATCTGATAGCGGCGGGAAACTAAGCTCTTCGCAAACGGTTGTAAACTAACGTATCATGGCAGCAAGCGTTGAATCTTTTAGAAAAGCTTATCTTTGTACTGGTTTTAAAATTCTCCTCTTCTCGCGCTCTCTCTCTCTCTCTCCAGCCCACTGTTGGGGACAGGTCCCGGGTTATGGTCTATAACTCTATACTTCTATAGTACCGCGCTGACCAGATGTGGTGTTTATTTTCGTGATTTTAGTCTTTCACAGAGGATGTCAATAATCTGTGTAAAATATTTCTTAGATGACTTTTACAGTACCCTAGGAAGGAAAAGGACTAGAGACACTTGTATTCTTAAGTCGTCACCACACGGATAACCAAATGTACAAATCTCTTAACTGTTATTATCCTATACTTAAAAGTATGTATGTATATAGGCTGCCGTGACGCTAAAGTCGTATATAAATCAGTGCTAGTACAAATACTTAGTCAGTTGTAAACTATAACGTAAGTCTGCCAGATACGAGTTCTCGGTTAGGAATCGATATCAGTCTCGAACCACTTGTATCGAGTTTGATATTGTTTAGTAGTAATACAGAGTACGTAATCAGATTAGTTAATGCACGTTACCAGTATTTGCAATAGTTCACAGTGTTTACTGGAACGTCGTCGCCAGATATCGTTGAGTTCGCTCAAGCGTTTTCACTTAGGCTCGCATTATCATTGGCGTATATATATTTGACGTATATACAGTCGTTGGTACGCATAATATTTGCATTTGTTCTTATTTTTATATGTATCCATAAATATATTAAAGGATTACTTGTTTGTACACAATTTGACTTGACATCTAAATTCCCATCTCTTCCATTATTTTTCTTCCTGGCCTTATCTCAGTAATTTTTTTTGGACATAAAAAAGTTTTAACCCAAATTTTGTTTGCGTTAACAGTCAAGCGTCTGAAAGATTCATTGTTCTATGTCTTATGTTTTTTTCATGAATTAATCACTCAAGTATTTTATTTCAAAGGCAAGATGACTTTCCAATTCATTTGTTGTCTGTGGATAGTGTTTAGATAAAGATTGTCATATTGTTACATAAGAATACAATATAGCAAAACCTTATACAAAAATAAAACATTTTATGATCGTTTAAAATCTTTTATCAATTCAGTTTGACATTTATTGCTATAATTTAGAAATAATTATAGATATTACAATTTCCTGAGCAAATGTAGCATTATACTCCATTATGAAAATAACCTAATTCATTTCCAACCAAATAGGTGCTCTGTGTATTACAATGAACTCCCAAGACTATCATAAAGTCGCGTTAGATAATATAGAGCGTACGAATATGTCGGTTATCTCTACCTTATTGCATTGAAATAATTCTGTTTCTAAAGAAAGTATGCATATGTGTTACAAGTCTTAAGGTTTTATATTTTTATAGTAATATAACTATATACGCGTGGAATTGCATGATTTCCCCCGTTTTTTTGCAATATTTTTCATTGCTGCTTCGCTTCTATCGCTCACAGCGTAATGTTATATATGTATTAGCCTTCCTTCCATGATAAATGTACTTTCCAACACTAAAAGAATTTTTAAAATCGGACCAGTGGTTCCTGAGATTAGCGCGTTCAAACAAACAAACTAACTCTTTAGCTTTATAATATTCATATAGATAGATGAAATTAATAAAGTTAAGATGAGCATACTGTTACACTGTAAACATGCGTTGATAGAGCGCTCGTCTCTACCTACCACAGACATTTTTCTATTGCTTTAATATGTCCGTGCCAATTTGAGGTACCCAATTTTAATTTAGATTCAAAATTGCTTTCAAATACAAAATTGCAATAAAATCTTTATATAAAACTGATGCCTAAAGCGTACGCGACAACATACATTTTAAGCGCTGCGTTTACAATTTGCGAGGTGTATGTGACTATGTATTTTCGTGACGAGTTGAAATCTATGTATTGAAATCATAATGTGATTGAGATTCATGTATTACCTAATGTGATTGAGTCCTGGTTACTTTAATAAACAATTATTCATTCATTCATTCATACATAATATTTTCTAAAACGCAGCTGAAAATTTTTGCCATTTGATCAAAATATTGTAATAATAACCACGTAACTAAAATATTATCACTTATAATTAAAACCCTTTTTTGTTTTATCAATAAGTGTTAAAAACATATAAATGTATGAACCCCAAAGTGTGTAGGTAAATTTAATTATATAATCACCCCTCTTAATTTCCAATGGTACTTATCTAAGTAAAAAAATGCCGGCGTACGCTCTCGGCATAATTATACCGGAGTCCAATTAAAATTTTGTTAAATATTAAAATTATATAGTCCTGTTGCTTTTATGATAACGATCATATTTTATGGAGTAATAAAAATAACATGTGGTATATTAAACGAGTGCTTTCATTTCTGGAACTGTCTGGTAGGTATATTTTGCTCAAATGACGGTAGTTGATCATTTTATATATAGACATTAAGTTGGATACGCAATTTCATATAAAAGTGGATAACATACGTATTACGACAGGTATCTTTATGAAGCCGGTAATGTGAATACCATTAGTGTTTTATCGTTGTTTGTTTAAGAGTCTTAAGTGTATTATAGCGAGAGTAGTAAAACGACTATGATGATTAATGTAATCCAGATGTGTTTGATAGTTTAGCAGCGCATAAACGTCCCAACGCTGGGCACGGGTCTCCTCTATAAAAATAAATATAATCTATATATGTGTTTTAGACTTTAGCAGCGCACAAACGTCCCAACATCGGGCATGAGTCTCCTACATATTATTTTCGTTTTTAAGCCCTGCGGCTTAGAATAATAAACCAGCAGGAGCAGTTACGTTACGCACTATGTTTTCTATGACAAATATACCTACTGCCACGTCGGCGGGGTACTGCACCCAAAATCGCCTCACGTTACTAAGACAGGCAGTATCTGTACACAACATTGAGTATGATCATTATTGTCGTACCGCTTTCAGCGGGTGTCGCCTTATAATCACACCAGATAGTAATAGGCGTTCAATCTTGAAGACACGTAACTTTAGCCTTGCTAAAGTTAATTCAGGGTCTAATAAAATGTGATTTTCCGTATTCATGTGACATGTAGTTTACGCAAACTAGAAACGTCGCACACATAGATATGTAAGTGGCTTCAAGCCAGCTGAGTGATTTAGCCATAGACACACCATCTGGTATATCTGAGCTTATAATGTCATCTCCTGTAGGATTAACCCTCTAAGCCCTACGGTGACGGAGTGGTAAATATTTGGCCATTGACGTTTTAATTTAACTAAAATGTTGTCACCTTAATTGGTATGCGTTAACTGTATTAAAAGTATGAACACTTCGCGAAATGAAACGCCATAAATGTGATTGTGTTTTGCATTTTAATAACTGTCTATTAGAGCCCATCCTATCTACAGTTCCTTCTACAATAATAAAAGGTAAATCAGACTCAAGGGTCTTGTAAATAATAATAAATAAATATTCACGGACATTTCACACAACGTCCTCTGGTCCCAAGCTAAGCTTATATGCTTGTGTTATGTGTACCAGAATACGGATAGAATACATATACTATTTTTCTTTTGTAAATACATACTTATAATACATAGAAATACCCAGACGCAGTACAAACATTTGTATGACATGTATAAACATCACACAAATGATTGTCCCGTGCAGTAATCGAACCCGTGACCTCGTGAACGGCAGTCCGTTACATGAACCACTAGACCACGAAGCCCGTCAATGTAGGTAAAAAGTATTACCTACTACTTACTACCTATGCTTATAAAATTGTTACTAATAGTTTTTCTAACACTCTTTTTCCATAATATGATGTTTAATTCCATATGATTTTGAAGGACATGCTCTAATCTCACCAGTTCAATTATGTCTTCTAAGAAAGACAATTATGTATGTAACACTACCGTAGTGCATGTTTATCCAGATGTAGATGTCATTTTATATTCTCTACCTACGCCCATAGAGAAAAAATATGATATTATGTATTATGTATATATTATAGTTGTTGCCCATTACTTAGTACGCGTAAAATTTAAAAAAAAAAAAAAATCTAAAAAAAATCTTCACAAATTATACAAAAAAAAACCATCCTCTTCAACCACTCTATCTATTGAAAGAAACCACATGAAAATTCGTTCCGTAGTTTTGAAGATATAAGCTCACATAGGGACATATAAACAAAAAACGACTTTGTTTGATAATATGTTAAGATGTCTAACAAAGAAAACAAATTCATACGATAGATTATTTAAGGTTACTAGCAGTAACACAAACTTATTTCATGAAACCAACAAGCCTTGTCAACTTATTGGGCAGCAAAAACGCTGAGTAGCCCGTTGACTATTCCATTACCGCGACAAGCGTTTCCCATTAGTTTTTATTGCGTATATATCCAAAAACAGAGAAGTGTTAGCTCTTAGCTCCATTTGAAAGGTCTGGTACATATTACTTCTAGAAACTTCGGTATTGTTATACACATATGAGAACGTTTTTGTAAAATTGTTGCTTTTTATTTGCTTGGTAAACCAGGTAAGTACCAACATTTACAAGAACTTTATAGTAGACAATATTGATGTACTAAAATATGAAATACTACAGAAATATTGTAATGTCTAACAGTTAGGGACTTAATTAATTCATACTAATTGATTTTGCTTCAAGACCGTGTGTATGGTGACGCATTAAGAATTCAAATGTTACCACCTAATTTCTTCCTTTCCTTCTTCTTGCTGTAGAAGGCAGCTAAGAGATTCTATACATCAAACACGTCTTCTGTGAGAGACGGTAAACTCGAAACTAAACCAACCCAGCATGGTAAGGCCAAATACCCTCCCAAAATGGGGGAAGTCAGTGCCCAACATTGGGACATTAATGGGCTGGGAAAGCAAAAGGGAATTTTATTTTTATGATCTCGTAATATCGCTATAAAGAGTATGTTTCGTAGCAAATTGGGCTCTATAGTCTATGCCTACCTCCATGGCAAAAAGGCATAGCGTTCCTTTCTTTCTTCTTATAATTTTATTATTGTGCGCATTATTAACCGGCTACGGTCTCCAGTATTCTACATTACGTAGCTCTACGAGCGTAGGCATATTATTTATACGTACGATTATTTTGAAACTTAAATTACTAACAATTTCCTTAATAATATTTTATATCAATGACTTGTTATAATAATCACAAGGTTTTAAATAGTAAAATGCCTGTGTACAGTAATCAATAAACCAAATGATAATAAAACTAAAAGTCTATCATAAAATATGAAACGTAAATTAACCCACAAAGCTTTAACTTACCTATTACGTATTTCTAGTTTATCTTAATATATATATTTCTTGTGTGCGTGTGTATGTGACTGAACTCCTCCTAAACGACTGGACCGATTTTGATGAAATTTGTTGTGTGTATTCAGGGGGGTTTGAGGATGGTTTAGATTCACAATTGGCTGGACCGATTTTGATGAATTTTTTTTTACACAGAATTGTATGGCAAAACAACGTTTGCCGGCGCAGCTAGTATTTATGTATAAATGTAGATTTTAGAATATGGTAAAAGTGACTTGCGTTTATGCGTGTCAAGATATGAGCTGTTATTTAAAAATAACTAAAATGTATCTATACTAATAATATTATAAAGCTAAAGAGTTTATTTGTTTGAACGCGCTAATCTCTGGAACCACGGGTCCGATTTGAAAAAATCTCAGTGTTGGATAGTGCATTTATCTTGGAAAGCTATAGGCTATTATAACATCACGTAGGAGAAGAGCGAAGCATCATTGAAAAATGTAGCGAGAACGGGGAACATCTACGCGTACGAATTCGCGGGCAACAGCTAGTCTTCTTCTTATTAGTTCTTATATATATAAAAAACAATTGCTGTTCGTTAGTCTCGCTAAAACTCGAGAACGACTGGGCCGATTTTGGTGATTTTGGTCTTGAAATATACGTGTAAGTCCATGGAAGGTTTAGACGGTGTCAAAATATATGGGGATCTAAAATTCCACGCGTACGGAGTAGCGGGCATCAGCTAGTTAAATATAAAATTGTATAAACAAATTACTCGTAAGTTTACTACGTAACTCATCACTGTCTGTAATTATATTTTATAGTTGCTTTGATGTTTTAGTAAATAGAAAACAAAGATGGCGGCATGCTCTCCGATATGCGTATATTTCAGTGTACATGGTTTTATCACGAAGCGATTTCTTTGGCAAATTCAGTAGAGCGTACAGTACAAATATTTAACCGGGCTGTGTTTACATATTAAATACAATCATATAGAAAGGGCAAGATATAAATTGCTGGGCTCTGTGTGTATTTAAATGTACCCGGATCGGTTAACAGAGATATATCCATAATTTCTTGTGATGTAAATCACGATAAAAGATTTGTTGATATCTACATACAGAATGCTTGAAAGGCATACAGCTTATAAATCTTCTCTTCTAATATATAAAATTCACGTGTCACAGTGTTAGTTACTGTACTCCTCCGAAACGGCTTGACCGATTCTTATGAAATTTTATATGCGTATTCAGTAGGTCTGAGAATCGGCCAACATCTATTTTTCAAAAGAGTCCCCCCCACTGACAGTTGTATGGCAAAACAACGTTTGTCGGGTCAGCTAGTATAGAGATAGAAATATCTTACTGTTCAGCGAGTATTACAATCTAACCATAATCGTAGATTGATTATTAAAAATGGCTATATAAGCGTAAACACATCCAACAATAACTTTTTATGTTTCATCCTAATTGTTATTTTAAATTAAAACGGTATTATCGTAGTTAGATTGTGTACGCGGACTCTTTGCAATACTGTAAAAAGTTAATGAATTAGGTTTATGTGAAAAACTTGTCTAATTTAATATTTTTTTAGAATAAAATACGTTAGGTTATATAATTTGTGAACTAATATTTTTTATTTAGCATACAAGCTGCCCGTAACTTCGTACGCGTAGAATTTAGATACAAAATCTTAACAAATTACACAAAAAAGCCATCCTCTTGAACCCCTCTATCATTAAAAAACACCGCATAAAAATCCGTTGCTTTAATGAAGATAACAAAGCACCCCATTTAAAATATTTATTGTATTTAATTGTATTCTGGTTTTGAGTATTTGTTATTATAGCATCACCAGATCATCCGCTGTAAAAATATGAATTCTCTAGCTATCACCGTTTCTGCGAAACAGCCTGGTGACAGACGGACGGACAGCGCAGTCTCAGTAATGCTGGGGCCACACTAATGAGAAATGCCATTAATTATCGCGATAATGGACGCTAACCCTCCAGCATAATAGGGTCCCGTTTTAACTTCTGGTACGTAAACAATATTTTTGTTCTTTATGTATATAGAATGTTCAGTGTTGTCTTAAAGTCATTGTTTTTCGTGTCGAAGAAAACGAGGATATCGTATAATTTATCACTTTGACTTTTCGCACGTGACTTATGAGCTTTGGAAGCTGCCTGTAAAATATATTAGTGTGTATTTTATGTTTTATATCACAGTTTTACACGATACACAGACACACACCTTATAGAAACAGCAAACAACCAACAGTAAATTCTAATAACATGAAGTTTTGAATCTACAAATTCGTAGCGTTCGATAAAATTTAATGTCAGTATACAATATGAGATTGGCAGGCATTTTCTTGCGATTTTTGTTAGAAAATATGCCGTTAGCATATTAAGGGCCTACATCAATATTATCGTCGACATGTACATATTAACACAACTAGTAGGTATAGAAAATGAAGAATTAGGGATATTTTTTTTGTTTACTCAAAATCTACTAAATATATTTTAATTCTGATTTATGTGTTTCTATATATAATAGTTACTTATGTTTTTAAAGTTATTTCATTAGTTAATACGCGATATTAGACCGACAAATGAAAAAAATAAAAAATTTGAGAGGTTGTTTCGCTAAGATTTTCTATCGAGAAAACTTTTTTCAATCGCGTTTCTGAGTTTATGCGATCCTAGATCATATAGTGAAAAAACATATACTTAAAAATTAGAGCCATTCAATCTAAAGAAACAATGAAAACTTCGTACGTAGAAAAATGCACGTAGCTAATTTGGTATCCTCTTAATCTAATATCTAATTTATCCCTGTTAATTTTTGAAGACAAACTTATTTTACTTGCGTTGAGCATTTCTATGGGAATGTCTTGTGGATATCTTAGGATCATAATGACAAAATGAAAATTTTTCTGGAAATTTTTAAAATTTTTCTTCATAATTAATGGAATATAATAATGGATGTAATACTGAAATGGAATAAAATCGGAATAAAATCTAAAATGGAATTCTTCATTTTAGATTTTATTTTGGTGCTTTCTTTGTATTATACGCAGAGGTCGGAATTAGGTAGAGTTATTTATGTACTTGCATCGAAATGTTGATATTAATGTGGACCTTCCCGGGATTCAGAAATAGACAAATAAAACAAAGATAATTAACATACAATTTTTATTAGTTTACAATGTTTACATTAATTCACAATACAAATTATTGACAGTCTTAAGCAAATTCTCATACGCATATTTCGCCTCTTTTATAAATACGAGCGAATACTTGGATGGTTTGATAGCGACTGAATCAGTTGCTTTCAAATTTTTATTTATAAAATCACGGGATTTTTTCTGCTCTTTAAAATTAATCACGGGATTTGAGGCATATCCACTTTATTCTTTCGCTGTATGAAATCAGTGTAAGTACATGAATAACTCTACCTAATTCCGACTTCGAATCATAAGTTTATATTAACTAAAGAAAAGTAGACTATGCATTATATCCGTAGGTACTCTGGTACACAACATAAACATAATATGCTTAGCTTGAGACCAAAGGACATACGAAATGTCTATAAATATTTATTCAGTTATTTTCAACAAGATTTTTTAATTATTTTAGATTAGTAGCTACACATTTTATAAAAATATATATTGTATCGTAAAGTTTCAATAACGTCTAGAGGGATATAAAAGATTACTTCGAAGATGCGCTCGCCGAGACCAATAAAACACGTATTGGTAAGGTTAGTGTGTCAACACGCTGCCTCCTTGAAACATGTTTTCAACGTCACGTGTCACTTAAGTATATTTTATTGGATAATATCTATTATATAATAGATTTGTACAAATAGTTATTCCTATTGGTAAGGTTATTGTCCACGCAATCGGTGTTAAGATTATTTTTTCGTGCATAGTGAATTTGTATTTGGCAGACACAGTTTAGTAGATTGGTCATTGTGTTTTTACAAAGTCATTGAAATATAATTCGTAACTATAAAGGAAATATGTCGCAAATATCAAGTTGCAATCTAAATAATTGTCTCCATTTGTGTGTCAATACTACTTGTAAGCAGCGGCGTGCACTGGAACGTAACTGAGGGTAGGCAGTCACAAAAACTTTTTCTTTTATAGATTTTTAGCATAGCCACGCGACGGATCTCTAAGTCGGAAACCATGCCAACAGAACAAATTTTAATCTGAATATCCCGAATCAGTCCACACTGTACTAGAATTACTAAACAATAACTACGTACGTACATACATACGTACATGTACGTATGTACTTAGTTATTACCTACCTTTTTGCTGGCTTAGTTGTCCTTTAGACACAATTTGAATCTTTTCAAATGACAATTGTGAGAACTTCTTATTTTTAATTTTTAACAAACACACACTATCAACACACATTTCACAATCAAATAACATTTTAAAATCAACAAACGAAAATCCATACAATTATTAAATTATAGAAACTCAATATTAAACAGTTCAATGAATCACACGAAAAAATAAAATGGCCTCCGTCGAACCAAAATATTTCTGCTATTTAAATAAATAAAACCTTACTAAACAAAAATGCATACGTGGTTTATTAGACTTCCGACTATTATATTTATTCGGATTATAATAGGTAACGAACGAACGCCGAATACTCGTTTTCGTCGAATTTCTACACACATATGAACTCATGGCAGGCGGGCGGCGCCGAGCTTGCTAGCTACGCTAATATTATTCCTTCGCCAAACGCCTGGCAAAAAGCAATTTGCAAGCACATATTGGTGCTATTTATGAATTATTAGGCGTTTTTAAGTTATACCTAATATTTTGTTTAATTAATAGTAAATAAATTAATAAAGTCATCTAAAACATACGAACGTTTTATTAAAATATCTGTGAATGGCAAGTAAAGCAGTGCTTTTGTGCCTTAATAGAGTGCACGCCCATGCTTGTAAGGATTGTTTATCCTATCTATATTGTTCTACAACTCTATCTTAACACGGTTCTATGTTAGTTTTGCTTCTATGTATATCCATCCATCCATCGGCCTCTCTCCGTCCACTGTTGGACATAGGTCTCCCCCATAGAACAACACAACGCGCGGTTCTGTGCCGCCTGCATCCAATGTCTCCCCGCGACCTTGACGATATCGTCGCTCCACCTTATCGGGGGCCGCCCAACGCTGCGTCGTCCGGTACGTGGTCGCAACTCTAGGAATTTTCTTCCCCATCGATCATCAGTCCTACGAGCAATGTGGCCTGCCCATTGCCACTTCAGCGTGCTAACCTTTCGGGCTATGTCAGACACGCCAGTTCTCCTATGTATATATAATGGAAAAATTCCATTTCATTCCAAGAACTGGATTTTCACTTCTTTCGAAATATCGGATCGTTCTGAAATTGTTTAGGACTGACAGTGCAACGACTTAGCAAGCGTTACGACTTCACGTTTAGCGAGTTTCTTCTATGATGTTTTATTTTAAATGTGCCGTTTTCAGGGAAATATTTGTTTTTGAACTCGTAAACGTTACAGGAGTCCATAACAATTCTATAATGTTAGAAGTATATCTACATTATACAAAGTTACGACGAGAAGAACACTGAAGCAGCAAGGGTTACGGCTATTTTATGATACGCCCGTATGTCTGACGTCAACATTTCTAAGGAATGGTAGAATAAACTATGCAATGAATACATAATTGTTTCGCCATAAGAACATTAACGCCAGTACTAAATCCATCATGCGCCATCGTAAGATTTAGTACAGTGGAACATTTACGTAGATCGTGAGAATGCTGATGTTTGACTCCAAACATAACAAACATACTCTTTTATAAACTGACCTCGTTTACTTTTAATGTACTATTTGAAACATGTGCCCCAGTACCAAGATGACGACCTTATATGCGTTACAAATTTTCTGCAACTTTTGATTACGATTGGTACTCAGCATACCCGCCTTTTTTAACCTTCACGATGGGGAGGGATACACTCATCGCATACTTCTCGCACCTCGTAGACTTTGACTGCCCCAAAGCAGCCTCAATTATGGTATGGGCCATAGTCCCTTTACCGTGGAGGGAAGCTCAGACCCGTCTGACTCAAAGGTCGGATCATACTAGTATATGTTTGTTGTGTTAATATTAGATTATAGTTTAATTTACCTCTCACCGCATGTGTTGTGGTTAATAAATGTAGGCGAGTGTTTTCCACGCAGGTTTCTATCATTTGTGTTATATATTATTACTCCCTCACTGCATGTGGCTTTATTGAATTATCTCGAACGGTCTAACAACTAGTCACGGACAAATAAAATTCTTTTAAAGCCAATGTGGTTCATATAAGTTTTACCGATTGGTTTGGCGATAATATTATGTCTTTGATATAAGTATTATAACTTTTAATCCGTATGCGAATTTTATCTGCCAAAAAATTATTGGGTACTAAATAGTCTTAACATAGACATCATATTACTTTCTATATATTTGTGTTATTACATTGCTCGTGAATCCTTTATTTGCACTTTTTTTGTCTATATATTGTAAGCAAAATTACAGCTTAATACACAATATTTGGCACTGTGTGGCGAGCTAAGTGGTAAAGATTTTGACAAATTAACCCTGATTATTATTTGCAGGTTGTCAAAATCAATACATGGATTCCCTGTGCATATGTGGGTATTATTATGGAAGGAAATGATCCACAAATATATTTTGTTGTATACCTACTTGTTTTTAAGATGAATTTTCGAGCTCATCAGCCGATTACTTTCGTAACAGAGCCACACTGACAAATAGCTCTTTAATGAAAGTGTGAAACAATTATTCAGGACAATTTTAATAATGTAAACATTGACAGATTTGCAAATAAATCACTCCATATCTCTACGTAATCAATTCGCGTCATAGGCTAGATATATATTGTGTAAACATTGTAATATTAATCGTCGTATTGCAGAGTATTAAGTGGACTTTAGATCATTCCTTTAGGGTGATATGGTCGCCAAGCGACAAAGCCCTTCAATAAAAAGAAATTTAAAAAAATAAGATCATTCCTCCGAAATATGATGAGCTACCGTAATGGCGGCCATAAGCACCCAGATGATTGCAGATTCGTTGAAATTCTCAGACGTTTCTCTCTCTCAAGAAATTAGTCTAAAACAAAATACCAGGTTTAACTTTGATATCTATACCACACTCTATGGACCTGGTCTATACTTCAAAAGGGTCAAGTGCGTAGCACTTACAACCGTCGGGCATTTATGCCTCGCAGGACATAAAGCTTTAGTAAGAACATCAGCTGGCATTTCTGTTGTTGGCAAATATTTTAAATTGATAATATTTTTACTAACTATATCCTTAATGAAATGATATCTTATATCAATGTGTTTACTTTTTCTACTAATAACATAATTTGCCACCAACTTCTGTGCACTTTGGCTGTCATTATACAAAGTTACAGTACAGACATTTCCTGTAATTTCATGGAGTAAAGATCTCAAATAAATGGTTTCTTTGCATGCCTCTGCAATGGCCATGTATTCAGATTCCATGCTTGATAATGCAACTGTCCTCTGTTTTCTACTCTCCCAGGAAATGACTGAGCCTGACATCTTAAAACAATAGCCCGTGTATGATCTGCGATCTATGGAATTGTTTGCCCAATCAGCATCGACATACCCCACAAGTTCAGCCGTTTCCTTTACATATCTTAGACAAAAACTTTTAGTTCTTTTAAGATATCGCAGTATCCTCTTTGCATAATTCCAATGAGTAACAGTAGGACACTTGTTAAACTGACTGAGATAGCTAATACTATAAGAAATATCAGGCCTTGTAAGAACCGATAAATACATCAAACTTCCAATCAATTGTTGATATGGAATTTCTGGATCATAATATTCTGATTTACTAATATCTAATTTACATTCCATTGGAGTGCTGGCAACTTTACAATCCAACATATTAAACTTTTCTAACAAATAATCTATGTACCTTTCCTGATCTAAAGTAATAACATTTAATTCTTTATCTATTTTGACCCTCATTCCTAAACATTGTTTAACCTGGCCTAAATTCTTAATATCAAATTTAGAACTCAATACAGAAATCAACTTATCAGTCTCTATTTTATTATTGGAATAAATAAAAAAATCATCTACATATAATGCTATCACTATTTTAACCTTAGTATTAATCTTTGTAAAAACACATGGTTCTATGAGACTCTTTTTAAAACCTAATTCACATAAACATTGATCTGCTCTTTCATACCATGACCTAGATGATTGTTTTAGGCCATAAATTGCTTTATTTAATTTAACAATCACTTTATTTTTATTAGAATCACAATCAACATCTGGTTTAATCATATAGATGTCCTCCTTTAGCAAACCATTTAAAAAAGCTGTTTTTACATCTAAGTGTGTAACATTCAAATTTAACTGAACAGATAATGCGAACAATAACTTTAAAGTAGAATGTCTGACAACTGGTGAAAAAGTCTCCTCATAATCAACACCAGACCTCTGCGTGAAGCCTTTAGCTACTAAACGAGCTCTATAACGTGCACTGTTATCACTATCCACCTTTTTCTTAAACACCCACTTACTTTGGACTAAAGTTTTATTAGAAGGTAATTTACTCACAGTTATCCATGCGTCATTTTTTTCAAATGCTTGCAACTCATCCTTCATAGCCTCTGTCCACTTGTACCTGTCAGGACGACTTAGAGCTTCACCGACACTTACTGGATCTTCTGTAGCATTTAGATATGATGTAGTGCATAGATTTGATATTCCATAACGTTCTGGCGGCTTCCTAGTACGCTTTAAATTCACTAGTGGTAATTCTGGTAGTTTATCATTGTCATCTTCACATTGTTTCAAAGTAGAATCTGGATCACTGTCATTATCAGTATCTGCATATAGATATTCAGATTCTGAAGAATCAACTGAATCTGGATTTATTGTCAACTCATCTTCCTCTTCTTTCACATCTTGAGTTTTTGAGTTTTGCGTTTCCTTATCCCCAACTGAAACTGACACGACTGCATCATTTGTACAGTTTCTTTGTATATTTTCATGTATACTGACATCTCTACTTATAATTACACATCTTTTAATAGAATCATAGACACGGTAACCTTTCACATTTTCAGAAAATCCAACTAAAATATGTTTTTTTGACTTAGTATCCCACTTAAGACGTTTCTCTTTTGGTATGTGTACCATTACTTCACTTCCAAAAATGCGGACATGGCTTAAATCAGGTTTTTTATTTGTCCAGAGTTCATATGGAGTTTTATTATTTAATCCTGATGCTATAGATCTATTTCTAAGGTAGACAGCAGTATTTGTGGCCTCTGCCCAAAACTTTTTATCTAATCCTGCATCAAATAACAAACAGCGAGCTCGTTCAACAATTGTTCTATTAAACCGTTCGCTCATACCATTCTGCTCCGGAGTATAAACATTAGTTCTCTGATGAACTATACCAGCCTGTTTTAAATAATTCTCAAAATCATTACTACAAAATTCTAAACCATTATCAGTCCTCAACATTTTAATTTTTCTGTCTTGTTGGTTCTCTACCATATTTTTAAACTCTTTAAAATACATAAATACTTCACTTTTAGCCTTTAAAAAATAAACAAATGCCATACGGGTAAAATCATCAATAAATATCAAAAAATACCTGGATCCACCAATTGAAGTTGTCTCCATTGGCCCGCAGACATCAGAGTGTATCAGACCTAGAGGCTCACTACTCCTTGTACCAGACTGAGGAAATGGCAACCGCGACTGCTTTCCTTCACAGCATACTTTGCATGAACTTTTGTTAATTATTGACTTATCTGTATATGATATTCCCGTAACTGCTCCATCTCTCATTTTGTTTAGATCGTTTGCATTCAAATGTCCCAATCTCCTATGCCATACTTCACTATCAACAACACTTGAAGTACATGTAAACAAACATTGTTTGGGTTCCATGACTAGTTTATAAACACCATTTTCTTGGTTCGCTACAGCCACTAAATTGTTCATTCTGTTATAAATGTAACAACAATTTTCTTGGAACTTTACTCTATTTCCATTTTTAATAAGTTGACTAATGGAAATCAAGTTTGTTGTGAGGTTAGGAACACACAAAACTTCTTTCAAAGTAATCTCATATTTGCAACTTGGCGTAACTGTCACTATATCAACATCACCCGAGCATAGTACAGGCATGGCATTACAGTTTGCTGCCATAATCTCCTTTACTTGTGGTGAATATGATGCATTTTTCATCATTTTTTGATCTGCAATCATATGGACGCTCGCGCCACTATCCAAATAAAAGTAACTTTTACTGTATTTTCCGCTCAAAAATACAGCAGAAAAAGCATTACTTTTCTTTACTTGCTGTTGATTACACTGAGATTTGTAATGTCCAAACTGTTTGCAACGATAACATTTTATTGTTTTCTTGAATAGTCCATCGCCATGATTATTTGAGCTACTTTTGTCTATGCTTTTAGCAATACTGCCAACCTTATAACGATTGTGCTGCCCTCTGCTCAAAAATGCACTTCCGGCTTCACTATTGTCGTTGCCCGCAAAGTCTATCAACTTGGTCTTCACAACGTCACCTGTAATGGCGATCCCCGAATGTTCTATCGCCATAATCATAGGGAAAAATTTTTCAGGCAAACCTGCTAACATTAGGCACCCGATCCACTCGTCGTTCACAGAAAACCCTGTTCCTGCTAATTTTTGCGCTGTATCCATAATTTGTGTGACATAATCCGTCATTGAATTGCAATTTTCGAGACGAATTGAGATCAGATTCCTAAGTAAATTTATTCTTCGAGAAAATCCAGAATCATCAAACATAGTTTGTAGTCTTTGCCACAAATTTTTTGTACTTGACGCATCTTTAATGTGAACGTATAACGACGGATCGATCGTTAAAATTAATTTGGCTTTCGCTTTTGCATCTTCTGCAACTGCATCTTCAGCGCATTCTGTTTTGATAAAATCTTCTGTGCCTTCCAAAACTAATAGATTTTTGGCAGCAAAAGCCCATTCGTGATAATTTTCGCGTCCTTTTAGCTTCGGAACGTTTGTCAAGAACGCATTGGACGCCATTACCGTAAATTTCGTTTTTCACAATTTACACCAATGATTTACACTGTATACTGTAATCCTTTTGTAAAAAACAGTGCCTATACCTATGCTAGCTAAAATATTCTTGAAATAATGCCTAATGAGCGTTACTGGGCCCATAGCCTAATTTAATTTAAATAAAACGACGTTATCTTGTGATAAGTTGATGAGAAGAGAGTTTATTCAGTAAGACCAAAGACAACAGAGTACACATTAAGACCATAGACTAGTTACAGTTTATTTTATGTTACCAGTATAATTATAAACTTATATTTTTAACAGGCATGTATGACAAGATGTATGAGTGTGGATGAATCCAAGGAAGTATGTTTGAATCGTAGCAGATGGCGCTCTATAGTTCATTCCCATGGGAAAAAGACGTGATGTTATGATGATGATTATGATGACTCTATGGACCTAAATCTTAATCTCCATTTCGCCTTAAAGTCCAAAACAAAGGACACCTAATATAACAAAAAGTTTTTTGTAACAATAAAATTTTAAAGCTTTCTATATAATATTAAAAGTTTATATCATTCAGAGCAAACATCCTGGGCGGCTTAGTGAATTAAACAGTCGTAACATTGTTTTATGTTACATTCAAAATGTGTAATGATCTAGTGCTATGCAATAAAACCTTTGTACTGTATCCGCTAGTGCCGACGATCACGTCATTCTTGATGTCTATATGCGAATACACCATCATAATTTAATGCACTCAAGATATTACATTACATACTGACTTTAATGTTATTTGCTTGTTTTTCCCGTAGCTTTGAATATTTTAGATCTTAAGTAGATTACTTCGTATTTCAGTTACAAAAATCCATTAGACCTAAACATTTTCATACATAAACTTAAAGAGCCACGCCATCGAATACAATTATTCTTCAATATTATATATTTCCTATTATAATAATAGTCAGTTTAAATAAAGATATAAGTTATGTTTTCCTTTGACTTTTTCGAAGTTGGACACAATATACCTTTGTATTATATTGAAAGCAAAATTAAGATTCTCCATTATACGTATCACGTCGCATTGATTGGTCTATGATTGGTCTATTGTGCTCGTTCCTTCCGCAGTAATATTGTGACAAATTCACTCTTGTTAGGCTTGAAAGTCAGGGTACCATGTATTCGATTGTTGGCTGTATTTTGAATTCCAAAGCGTACATCAGTGTCACAACAAGAATTACTACGTATAATTCTTGTCCAATCTATTTACGTCCTAAAGTAACTTTAATCGTGATAAAAATATTAATATTTTTTCTAAATCCTACCAATGATGTCAGGTCAGGCTTCGAGCTTGATATTTCTAGAAGTCAGCACTTTAATCAGTTAATGTTACAAATCTTTATGTAAAAAGGAATTAAACATGTAAACTCTTACTAATTTTGTCTAACAATAAGTTAAAATGTGTTTCTTTCAAATAATTAGTTTACAATCGGTCTTAATTGAAAGTACACAATCTGTTTACTTAAAATTTTCTTACTCAATAATGTTCTGAAGGAATGGCGACTCTGCAATAATTACTAGGAACTGAAACTTTATTTTAGCAAAAGTTTGCCGTTGCTTAAATTTCTGTTTCCCCAATCTTCGTGGCGATTTACGCTTTAAGGATTTTCTTTCGTCCCAATTTTCTCTTTCCACACATTTAACAAGCAAATCAATAAGTAATTAAAATCCGTTTAGCTCTGCAGATTGTGTACTAAACGTCGGTAATATGACATTTTAATTAAAGACTGAGTAATTTTCCTTTAGGGCCCCCGCGCACTAGGCGGCCATGGCTAGAGGTGATCGTTATATTAGATAGCTGATAAAATAATCTAATATTTATTAATAATCATTCAACCTATTATTTATTACAACTGGCAAGCGTTATTTATGTTGTGATTTATTTTTTATTTTTATTAGTTAAGACCCATTCATTATACACACAACACATCACATGCACTATTCGAAACGAAACGGAACGTCCCATTCAAAGTCGATTGCACTTGGCAGTATAATATTTTTGTCACCTACCAAATTATACTCTAAGGTGACCGCATAAGAACTATTTCCGTTAAATAACAAAATAATATATTAGTTTGCCTAATATATTTATTAAATATATTATGCAAACTAATATATTTTGTTCGGCTAGAAGTCGATTGCACTTGGCAGTATAATATTTTTGTCACCTACCAAATTATACTCTAAGGTGACCGCATAAGAACTATTTCCGTTAAATAACAAAATAATATATTAGTTTGCCTAATATATTTATTAAATATATTATGCAGTCACCTACCAAATTATACTCTAAGGTGACCGCATAAGAACTATTTCCGTTAAATAACAAAATAATATAACGATCTTAACTCTTATCTCTATAACGATAATCAAAACGGGTCGTTGTACGAAGCGAACTAATATATTATATAATATATTATAGCGTATAAAATAATAGGCGTTTTAAAAATAGCGTATCGTTATAACGCGTTTGCATTAAATAGCCGTTGCGAACACTCCTAGCCATGGCTGCGCAGCCAGTCAAACATATGACGTTGTATGGGAGCCCGCGCACTAAGCAGCCACGAAATCTCGGCTGCGGCAGCCAATGAAATGCGCCTGTTTCCACGGCAGCCAGCTGGCTGCGCGCAGCCAGAACGTGTGTAGGCGAATGTATGTGGCTGCGATCAGTCTCCGCACACTAGTTGTAGCAGCCAGACATACAAGCATTGATTGAATTTCGTATTTTTTCCAAAAGGTTATCAAACGATTGCACTGACATCCTCGTGTAGTTAAAAAACCGGTCTGAGAATGCGCGAATATCTTTGAAATAGGTTTGGAATAAGCCTTTTGAGTCTCTTTCTAGAAAAAGAGGATGAATCCAGTGTCTTTTCTTGGTTTTGCGTTTTTTACGAGATAGGTAAGCAATAATTATAAGTTCTTCCACGTCCATATTGCTCGACAGTAGGATCTAGTCGTTGGTTGGCTGTTATAACTGGCTGCGCAAATATTCTGGCTGCCGCTGAAAATGGACTTATTATACTTGTTTTTGCCCATATCTTTAAAACGCAAGATCGAATCCTATAGGCCTATAGAAGTTTTGCAAAAGCATGGCTTTTATGGCGAAAATCATTGTTTTTAAGTGTGAATAATTTAGAGATATTAGAATAGTTTTTTAAACTTTATAAACCAATTATTTTTACGTAAGTTTAAATCTCAAGACACTTTAAATATATTCTTAATACGTGTAGTATTAAAAACTCATCTGTAAATTGACCGTAACGAGCCTAATGTAAGCCCACTATCGCTAATGAGAAAACCGTTAAGTGGTATGCAATCATTCTCAATCCATTAAAATATCTTTTGACTCTATCATGCTTCCATGTCATGCTGGTTTTTACTCTAAAATGGCTAAAAACATTACCTTTTTGAAAATTAGCTAAGTTTACTTAAAAGTTGTAGAGTCGGTTAGATTTTAATACATTAGTTTCTTGTATTTATTGTATTACAACTTGAATAATTGTAGCCTAAAACCAAAACTACTATAAAGAAAAAAATAAAATTCGTATTATAGGTATCAGATACATTATTTATACGTACTGTCCTGTTTATGCCCACAAGGCAATTGTTCGCGATTGCGCCATGGGGCATTGGGGCCTGTCTGCAAAAACAGACCGACGTTAACAAGCAATAATACCTTCCTAACAAGTAATCAATAGACCACTGAAGTTGTAATTAGTTCCGCTGCTATTATAACGATATTACTTACTTACTCAAGGGGTGTATCGCGGTGTTTTTAAATTAAATCATTTGTGTGACAGGAAATTTGCTTCCGACTTTAAATCTTGTTGTTTTTTGGTTTAAAGTTGAAATATAGATAATAAAGTAAACATTTTTTTTTATTACATTCATGTACTTCTATTGTGTTTTGTAGAGCTGTTTTTCTATATTTTTACAAAACATTAATTATACGTTTTTGTTAACGTTGCTTTCTTTACGTGTTTTTATCACCTTACAAATACGCAGTTACTATAGTAAACTATTGGCAGTATATGTTTTAGGTATAAAAGACCGGGTGCAAGAACTGCCTAGCTTCTTATACTTATATGGGAACTGACATCATAAATCGATAAAAACCCAGAGCCGACGAAAAAAAACAGACCCAAGTCTAATTGAAAATTCAAGTCAGACCACAATAGCAGCGAGAAAAACTTCCAATCGCTATAACTCAATATACTCTGATTTTATGTCTCTGACTTCGCCCACGTCAAATTTGTGGACAGTCATCTCGAGGGCCTCTTTATTTGATCAGAATGAAAATAATAAAACTATGTCAGTTTCTGTGTGATAAAGGATTTACAGAAGTGTGAATGTGAGTAACAATATTCTTTACATAGATTGTTTGTCTTATGTCGAATTTAATAATATAAGTGGGAATTTATCTTTCAATTTTCGCTGTAATACCCATTTTATGAAGGTATAGAGAGGTTAGAGGTTTTCTGAAAGATGTGTAGAGAAACCCGCTGTTGACAACCATTATCGGTACTTTACACCTTAAAATATGCAAGTTCTATCCAAAATTAAAACTTGAAGCATTGATTTTTATGAAGTCTGCCGATAGCGTAATTTCTGTAAAAAAAATATTATCATTAATGCTTGCTGCTTTCAGTCACATTCATTCAGGAACTGCTAGACAACTAATGTGATTATTTATAAGTGGTGAGGCTAGACTTTAACTATCATCATTTTTTGACCAAGCAATATCAGAATTTAGAAAATGGTTCCATGTCGTGACTTTGTCTAATTAACAATCTTATTAAACTGTCTAGACCAGCAAATTTTCTAATGAGTTTTAAATTAGTTCCGTACTTCGTAAGAATTGCGGCACTAAAACTTTGTTTACACAATCAAAAATATTTTACGGTCAAGTTGTATTAAGGGAGAATGTGTTATGACCGCGTGCGTCCGACCCGGTTGCTCTTAAACCTAATAATAGCACATTCTAGAGCACATGGCTGACACAAACCTGGAATACATTCGTTATAAAAGTTATTCTTTTGTTATTTTGCACGTTTTATGTGCCCATAACTTTATTATTACGTCGCAAAGAACAAGTTATTGAATTCAGAATATGAGATGGATCTTATAAAGACCTTACTAAAGATACTAATGATGAATTACGGTTGCTATATCATAATAATTACTGTTGCGTGACAGTTGGCGATTTTAAATTTGCCAATCACACAATCAGCTATAACATTTAAACTAACTTTGAAACTACATGACAATAATTAAAAAAAGATTTACTAATAAAAAATATAGGCCAGCTTAGCTTTAAAACTACAAAAAAACGATTTGGTAACTTATTCACAAGTAACCTTGTTCTCTGCATAGGTCGAACTATGCGGAGTTATTTTGTTAAAGATGTTGTGTTTATCTGTTGATACTAATTGTGGCATTCTATACTGATTTCAAGAATCGAACCCTAAATAAGATATAACTGATGTTTAGTATCGTACACGTGACTGGATACAATGTCTAAACGTCCTTAATTCGGCTTCCTCTCACGTTTTCGCATTTGAATAACAGGAGACCTTACAACCTACAGAACAAATTGTTCAGAATACTAACGGAAACTTACCTTGTGGATTGTGCAATACTTCCTGTAAAAATAATTACCGTATTGTGTGATACGGCTTGCTAATTTAGACCCTTTTTATATGACAGTTCTAATGGAAGACTTCGCTAAGTAAAAATAGTATTGAAGACATAATCACTACCTCAATGAGTTGTTTCAAGAACAAAATCTAAAGAATAGCAATTATATTATGTTGTGTTTAAATTAGTTTACTGACTATTATTCTACCGAAAAAGTAACTCTTAAGCCTAAAGTAAGTAAGCCTAGCAACTTAATTGTTAGAAATGAATAATTTTGGAGTACCCCAGGGGAGTATATTGGGACCCTTGTTGTTTGTATTATACATAAACGATTTACCTAGTGTAACACAGCAGAAATGTGTCTTGTATGCTGATGACACTACTTTAATTATAGAAGATATTAATAAAAATACAATGGAGGGTAAAGTTAACGAAGCATTGAATAATATAACAAATTGGTTGGATGTTAATCATTTGAAAGTCAATATTGATAAAACAAAAATGCTACAATTCCAGACTTATAACAGTAGAGCTGTTGAACTTAATGTTAAAAATAAAAACGAGGTAGTTGAAGAAGTGGATGCGACCCTATTCCTGGGTGTCATGATAGACAAATATTGTAACTGGAAATAACATATTGAAAAGCTTTGTTTGAGTCTTGATAGGTTTGTTTATGCACTTTATCGTTTGAGACAGATATCTTCATTGGATGCTGCTCTTAGCGCATACCATGGCTATGTTGCATCTAAACTAAGATATGCACTAATAATTTGGGGTAATTCTGTAGACGTTAATAGAGTATTTGTATTGCAAAAAAAATGTATTCGGGCAATATTTGGTTTACAACAAATGGATAGCTGCAGGAAATATTTTAAAAACTTTAACATATTACCATTGCCTAGTCTTTATATATTTGAAATCTGCAAATTTGTAAGAACACATTCTAATTTGTTTAGCAGACGCGATGATGTTCAAACGAGACCAGGCAGACACAATCATAAATTAGTAATACCTAAGCAAAGAGTAGATGTGTATAGCAAGAATGTGTACTGTATGGCTATAAAAATTTATAATAAATTACCAACTAGCTTAAAGGACATCACTACTACGAAGGCTTTCAAAGAAAAATTATTGAGGTTCTTATTAAATAAATGATTTTATACTGTAAAGGAATTTTTAGACGCTAGAAAACTGTGACATTGTATTGATTTGTATTTTGTGTTGCTTGATTATTGAAATATTTATTTTTAATATATGACTTAATAGTATGACTAAATATTACATAATTATATCTCTATTTATAAAATATTATAACACTCGAATATTTGTACGCCAGATACTGGCAGATTATGGTCTCGGACTCTGATTAATGTACCTATACACCTTTGTACCCATATTCTGACAAATAAATGATTTGATTTGATTTGATTTGAAATACTGATGTAGTTAGTAAATTGAGTGAATTTTACTAGTTATAATTATTTACTTAATTAATTTGTAACCAGCCGGGGCGCCTACAAAGGAGTTAAAAGAGAGAGAGAGCTTAAATTGTTTTGACCCCGATTTTGTTTGAGTACGGGGCGCAATAAAAAATTACTTCAGAAAATTTTATCTGCAAAATAAAATGTATGAAACCAAATATAGTAGAGCTGGCTTGGAAATTTAAGATGAGAGGTCATCTTAAATTTGATGGATCTCTGGTGAGGACCAGAGATCCATCAAAATATGTTCAACAGATATCGATACAATTTTTATTTTGTAACTCTAAACATATTTCAGTTCAATCGATTGCCATCAATCGGTTATTCAACTACGACAATTCGGCCCGAAAGCTCATAATTGATTTAAACACAACACAACAGAATATTAAATGTTCTAATGACGTAAACATTGTGTTGGCTTTGTTTATTCATATTGCCAAATCATTACGTATTTTTCGGGAAATTTTAACATTAAGCTTAATTTCCAGTACTAAAATAAGCGTAAATGAAGCCAAAGATGTGTGTTTTGATCGTAGCAGATGGCGCTTTATAGTGGCGTGGTGGTATGATAATCATTCAAATTCGGGCCCTCACTGAAATTTTCTGAGAATGATTTTGACATGGTTATAACCATGTTTTCATACACTGTTTAGGGTTTGAATTGAAGCCAATATACAATAAATTAGTTGAAATGTAAAACAATTGCAGTGTAGTAACAATGCTCACAAAAATGAAAATGCACCACACAACATAAATAATACGTGCCAAATTAATTGTAATTTTTGAAATTATCCTGCAGCTATCTCCAAGTATTTGCTAAAATTGCGACCGTCTTAAAAGTACTTGCGCGTTCTGTTTCCATTAGTCAAATGAGGAACATAATGCCATGCCATCTTTACTTATCCATACTACTTAACCTAAGATATCTTGATAAAAGTGACCTTCGTTTTTGTCGTTTTGGCACTATTCCATCTAGGAAATATATTAGATAGCCGATCGATAACAATAGAGCAGAAGTCTTTTGTATTTCTGAATAACAATTATTAACCATGTCAAGATATAAAAGTATTTTTATGATTATTTCATGAAATGCGACTCAAAGTCGCAGTTTTTCGCAGTAGTTGAAATCTTGCTACACATTCCTCCTCTCAGTCATAGTGCTTCTAATGTTAACGTATCGAGGACGTGGCCAATAAACAGCGAATACTGTCGGATAAAATGAACGGTTTTTGTTACAACATCATCACGTGCGTTTTAAACATTTTTAGCTTTGGATACTGTAGTCACCATGATCATAGTCGATAGCATCAAAACTCCTCTAGAGAAAAACATACTTTTCAGGATCAGATAGCAAACAATGTATTGAAAAGCCATATAAATAAATTTCACTCAAGAAGTCAATTACTTGGCATCGATACCAACAATTGACAAAAAATCACGTTACATTTCATTGGCTTTCATACAATTGTTAAATGATATCTCTTCTAACATCATTTTTGATCAGACAATTCTGACATTTGAAACCCTCTTTTATTTTTGTTTTTAAACAAATCTTAAAACGATCTTAGCAACATTTTTACAAAAGTGAAACATGAAGATAAATAATAATTTAGAAGTATTGACATTAAATTACGTGGAAAGAACGAAGGTTGTAAATTATTACGAATTATTATAATCTGCTATGAATAACCAGTCGGTTTTTGGATTAGCGTACAGCCACAGAAGTAATCATTATACACGTTTTAATATATACGACGAATTGAAATATCTTAATATATGCGATTTAAAAAAAAAAATATAACCAGTTGCCCAGGCCAATGGTCAAAATGACTTATTGATGAAGTTCGTTGTCTAAAAGACAGGGTTCACAAGAACTTTGATCGCTAAATAAATTAATTAAAATTCTATCTAAAATTTAAACTTTTGAGCAAAGCTAGTTTTGTAATGTTGTCTTATTTCAAAGGAAGGGAAGTGATCAGTCAAGGCTCTTTTCACATAATTACGCGTTCATAATATTTGTTTACTTTAGTGGGGTGAGAGAGTTGTTTATTGAAAACACCCTGGAGGTTTCACTCCTGCCGTGGTCTGCACCCCCACACCTGGCTTACACCCACTGACCCCTTAAGGCTAGGTTCGCATTTGGAGTGTATTAAAACTGGAACAATGAGACACTGCGTGCCACCCATGTTTCTACTCTACAATTTATTAGTATCGTAACTATACTTGTGATTCTCATAATACGTAAACATGTGCAAGTAATAGCGTAAACGTTTAATTCGATTATGTGTTCATTCACATGATCAACTATAGTTCTCTCTCTATTCATGAAACAACAATGATTAACTGATCAGGCGTTATCTTGGAAACAATACCATACACTTATACCTCTGTATATTACTTTATGAACCTAAAATAGGAGTAAAGAATAGCAGACCAGGCGTGTTTGTTTAGGATTTTAGTTCAAAGTAATCGTTATTGACAGCTTATTTTTTCCTTATCTGATTATTAGAGTACTTATGGAAGGCAATATGATCGTTATGTGTATAACCCCTTACTACCACGTGCTATGCTTTATTCCAAAACGAATGTAACATTGATGAAAGTTTCTCCTTTATCTCTTTATTTGTCATGATCGATCTAAAATACAGTAAGAGATATTTGTATGCATATAATAATATGTACATATCATTTTTATTTTATATATATTATGATAAGCAGGTGTCAGGTAAAGGTTGTCTTTAATATTTATTGCCTCATGATTCCTAATATAGGTATTGAATTAGTTAAACTCAAATGAATTTATTTTTATGACATTTCTCGTTTTTGTATAGCTCGAATGAGAAAATTGGATTTTGATTATTATTGTAATAGATTAAATCTGGTTTTATGTTTTGGTAGTATGTTGTTTTTCGGTGAGAATTACAATCAACGACGAAATCACTCTAGTTATCTATCTGTCGAGAGACAATAATCCTCATTACTACTTACCGACCTTCAGTAAGTGATCTCTATCATTATCAGTTATCGTAACCGTTGGCAGGATTCCACTACGATTTGTGGAATAAATCGGAAAAACTCCAATCAAGTCAGGGTCGGTAGGGTGACGTAAAATCCGAGGGAATGAGATATAAATGGAAAAGTAAATAAAGTGACGACGGTGAGATGTGTTTCGCCTCGTCTGCGGAGACCATGATTGTGACTTTCCCGTGATTATTAATACCAGATCAAGTCATTACTGTAAATTATCATAAGCACTACTGTCTATAGCGTCACTCGCATTAACGAATAAATGAACGGGGTTCGCGGGTAATAACAAAGTATGATGTAGGCCATTCAGTAACATACCTAATTTATTACGAACATCATTTAGCAATCACTTAAACCATCACCGAGTGTAATCCTTATACATAACACATGTTTTGTGATCCATAAGTGCAATCAATGAAAGTTCTTAAAGCAAATGTCGAATGTATGACATCCATTAGATGTTATATTCTGAATATTCTAGGATTTTTTGTCTGATCGATTGGTAATAATTTTTCCAAGAAATGAAATGGTTGAAAAATAACCTTTTGTTGTTCATGTTAAATAATGAACTCTCGAGTAATTCGACCTTAAATTACCAACGAACATAATACTTTCGTTGTTTTATAAATCTTTACGGTCTGTAGAAATATGGGTACGAATATCGAATATCCAATATTTGCTTTAAAACTTTGATTGAGGTAAATTGTGAAATAAAAGATTGGATATTTTATACAGACTAATGGTCTTATTCATAATGACTTAACGGAGGTTTAAAAGTTCGCTAATATCGGTTCGCGAAAGTTGTCAAAACTTGTTATTCATAATAGTCTTTTTACGCTAAAACGTTTATTATCTCTGCGATAAAATCTCCGTTTAAACCTCCGATAAGTCATTATGAATAAGACCATTTATCTATAAAATAGATCAAACGTAAATTATTATGACCGTTGGTGTGTAAAGTTAGGAAAATTATAATATCGATATTGAAACCGATCTGTTCCTAAAACAAATGATGAGATCCTCTTTTCCATTTTGATTAACCACGCTCAAAACGTTCCTTACGAATCCGGAATCCATTAAAGGAAATCACATTCATCAATGTAAATAAAGTCAAATGGGAAAGTTTGCAAAGTCTCGCATTATAGGGGCGTGTGGTGACCTCGTGTTGCTACGACGGATGGTTGCCGATCCGATTATACGATTCGAGTATTTTAGGAGTACTAGATCTAACGCCAATAAGGCTCTATCAACAATATAAATACTTGTTACTAAAATATTATCCGTGTGGATTAAGAAGACAATTGTCACCATCCCATTTGCTCCCCAGTGTACTGCCAAGGGAATATAAACAGAGAACATCCTCTGTGAGAGAAGGAAATCTAAACCCTATGATAACACGCCTGGTCAGCGTGGCATAGTAGACCAAATACCTTCCCAATGTAGAGGAGCTCCGTGCCCAACCGTGGTATATTAATAGGCTGAAAAGGATTACTTAGATCTAGAAAAACGAGCAGTTATTGATTTTAACTTCTTAACTATACCTAGATCAAGAGTTTCTTATTAAAAGATTTGAATGATGTTGTTAATTAAATACGACTCAAGGAGTAATTATGTTCTTTTTGTCCATTTTGTATTGAAAATTAAAACGTATTGAGAGTAATAGTAGTATGAGTATAGTCTATTGTGAATATAATAAAAATTTCTATGTTATGTTGGTCTATGTAAACATGAGTGCCCTAAATTAGCATATAGTATCTATGAAGAATCACAAACAAATAACTCGGTTTTAATAACGAAAAGAATTTATTTAGAGAAAGTATACAAAGCAAGAAACATTCTCCTCGACAGGCTAAACAAAAACTACTCGTAATACATTGAAAACCAAAATCAAAATGTTATTTGGAAAAAGAATATTAAGTAAAAAAATATAGCAACAGCCAACACTTCATAAAAATATAAAAAAGGTTGGTCGGTCGCCAACAGTATCCTTATCATGAATACGCTTAAAGTTAATGTTTATGTAATGGCTCGTTATCTCAATCAATATCTAATTCATACAAATCGTCGACGTAAACGTAACGTCTTGCTAAATTGTTTTGCTGAATAAGAGCAATTAATATAGAAAGTTATTAATCTTAATGCCCAATATAAAATGAGCTATCAATCTGCTATTATATTTTTACTATGAGATTCAAGTAAAGTTCTTCTAAATTAAGATAATGATGATAATGTTTTGGCATTAGCATATAAGCCCGAAGTTCTTCTTATACTATTTGGGTAATTCTCATTTTGATAATTATAACAATTCGTAAACTAATGAAATCGTGTTTTTGGTCAAATTGATGATGATTCGTCCACTTGTTTAAGGCTAATATATTCCCTTAGCTTACAATTACAACCCCCTCCATGGTAGTGACCACACGTTTGTGGAAGTGACAACTCTTTATTACTATTGTCCTTTTACTACTAGCATAGTCTAGCTTCTAGCACAGTACATAAGTGTATGGATTTTACACCAAAATTTCCTAACTTCAGGTGCAAGGAAGATAATTATATTATGTAGGTTTTGATTTCTTGTTGCAAAAGTGTTCGAATTTCAGTCAAATTTTATGATTGCCTGCACATATAAATTAAGCTATACCTACATATATTATACAAATGTTATCTAGGATATTAGTTACAAGGAAATCAAGAAAGTAAAATTGAGTTATAAAAATTATTTAATTTTTTACGCTATAATTATTTACTACCGTGGAATCAAAAACCGCGTATGAGTTTCATGGAAAATCAAATAAAATGTAGGTATTTATTTATGTTCTTAATACCGATGACCTAGTTCCTAACAATACAATATATCTGTACAGTTTTTAAGTTTTCTCCGCTTCTCTTAACTTGATATTATTTTATCAATATTGATTTATCAAAGAGCTTGTCTTGTTATAAACTTGCCGCGGGGAATTTAAACAATGTTGCTGAAGAATATGAAATAATAACATGTAGGTGCCTTTGTAATGCCCTGTAGGCTAAATAAACTATCATAGTTGTAATAGCAGTAATGACGTGGGTTAAACATTTATACAAATTGAAATAATATATTATGTATTTAAAATAAACCAGTTTCTAGTATTGATGACGTAACTCAGATCAGAAGTAGAGATTTCTGGCAAAATAAAGACTCATGACAATTTGATTGGATTTTGCGTTGGAATGGCTAGTGGGGGCCTTTTCGGAGGGTTCACTGCTTTGAGATACGGTGCTAGAGGAAAAGAATTGGTACATTCTGTAGGGAAAGTTATGCTCCAAGGTGGTGGTACCTTTGGTACTTTTATGGCTATTGGCACTGGAATACGCTGTTGAATAATGGTTCTTGAAATATTTTGTAAATATATTTAGTTATATACCTTTAAAATACAGCTGGTTTCCTTCGTTTAGATGGTTAATTAAATAATAATAATAATTTATTTATTCACATAGCCATACCTAATGTTTGTGGCCTACGATTGACAAAATTTATGAAAAATTAAACGTTAGGTGCTACGATGATGTATGCTACGTTACGTAGCATGTGCTTTACATAGCGTACGTTACTAATGGTCTTATTCATAATGACTTTTCGGAGGTTTAAAAGTTCGCTCAAATGGGTTCGCGAAAATTGTCAAAACTTGTTATTCATAATAGTCTTTTTACGATACAACGTTTACTACGATAAAATCTCCGTTTAAACCTCCGATAAGTCACTATGAATAAGACCATAAGTATATGACATTAAATAAAGAAAATACGTCTTCTGGAACATGTCTTCGTTTTATGTGAAAATAGCACGCTTCGGATTTGATAATGGTGGTCAAACTCGTAGCATAATATTTAGAATCGGATTTTAAAAAAAAGTAAAAAAAAGTAAAATATTCTTTATTGCACACCATAATGATTTATAAAGCTTACATAACAGACATATCATAGGTACAAAGGGCGGTCTTATCGCGAGCTGCGATCTCTCCCAGACAACCATAAGATGGATTTGACCGAGGCAGAATAGGCGACTTTTGGTGTACTAAAAATAAGTGAATATACTATAGTAGCAGATATATACAAATACATATACATACATAACACTTACATAAATATATACTTATATACATATTTTGACATATACATACATACACAATACATACATATTATATATATTTATCCTGCAAACGATTGGCCGTCCTCTGAAGGAAAAAGTGCATTTAAACGGGCGTCCACCAGCATTGAGCGTCCGTATACCGGACGCCACTTTTTTGAGCGGTTGCTCTGAGACGCTATTGGTCCCAGCTAGCCGTAGTACAAATATCGACGGAAGTAAAAAAATCGTTGAAATGGCTGCAAAAAAATATTAATAAGTTCCCGAAAAAATCTCAGCGCGGGTGAGGCGCTGCTGCAGCGCGTATATCCACACGCGTATATCCAAGCGAATTTCTAGCTACGGACTCGGTTATTTGGCGTCCGTATTTGCGACGTTGCCAGCTCAGCCATAACATTATGACTATAACTCAAACAATATCTACTACAGTCAATACAATATACAAAGTCTTCGAACACATAGGTTTTGCGTTCTATTCGGCGCCCCTCGTGTTATGACATCACTTATTATTCAATGAACTAAGTTAATCAAATAATATTTCATTTGTTACATTAATTACTTTTTTATAAAATATGAAGATAGTTTGAGACTCGGAAAAGAACTTTGAATACTTTTATCTCTGAAATCATCTATGGGGTAAAAGGAGAATAGAAGTTAGTATAGGGAATCTACACCTGCTATATCGAATTGTATTATATCTGATAAGGTAATAGAAAAGGGTGGAAGTTTGCATAACCGTTCTACCGATTGTATAGGGGAAACAGAAAGGTTTGGTCAATTTACAGGACGTAAATTAACTTATGAAACACAAAAAAGAACTTTCTGCAAGACACATAGGTTGAAATTCGTAAACAAAAATGTATCGACTCCTATAATAAATTGATCAGCTGATCGAAATTTTTGAATAGGAGACGAACGTTTCGTAGATAGATACACCGTCTAGAATGACTACACCTTTCTGTTACGCCCAGTACATTGGTACCTACCTATCGGTATTTGTTATTTAGTATCGTTAAACTGACGCAAAGCTTTGTGCTATGTACGTACACATAATACGGACGTACTATTGCAATATACAGACGCCCAATAGCTGTATACGGACGTCCAATTGCATAATACGGACGTTCAATTGCAATTGTGATTTCATCATATATCATCATTTATAATTTTCCGAGAGGTTTCCTTCGCAGAGAATACATTTTACTTGGTCACACCTTACTTTATATTCACAATTCATTAAAGCATGCTGTCCAGCACATTTGATACATTAAATACTTGTTTAATGAAATATGAAGATAGTTTGAGACTCAGGGAAGAACTTTGAATACTTTTACCTCTGAAATCATCTCCTAAGGGGTAAAAGAAGAATAAAAGTTTGTATAAGAAATCTATACCTGCTGTAGCGATTTGTATTATATCTGATAAGGAAATAGAAAAGGATGGAAGTTTGCATAATATTTTGGACTCTTATAATAAATTGATCATCTGATCGAAATTTTTGAATAGAAGACGAACGTTTCGTTGATAGATACAGCGTCTAAAATGACTACACCTTTCTGTTATGCCCAGTACATTAATACCTATCGGTATTTATTATTTGGTATCATCAAACTGACGCAAAGTTTTGTGCAATGTACGTACACATAATACGGACGTCCTATTGCAATATACAGACGCACAATAGCTGTATACGGACGTCCAATTGCAGAATACGGACGTTCAATTGCAATTGTGATCATGATTGCATCATAATAATATATCATTTATAACTTTCCGAGCGGTTTCCTTCGCAGGGAATACATTTTACTTAGTCACACCTTACTTTATGTTCGCAATTCATTAAAGCATGCTGTCCAGCACATTTTATACATTAAATACTTGTTTAATGAAATATGAAGATAGTTTGAGACTCGGGGAAGAACTTTGAATACTTTTACCTCTGAAATCATCTCCTAAGGGGTAAAAGAAGAATTAAAGCTTGTATAGGAAATATCTACCTGCTGTATCGATTAGTATTATATCTGATAAGGAAATAGAAAAGGATGGAAGTTTGCATAATATTTTGGACTCCTATAATAAATTGATCATCTGATCGAAATTTTTGAATAGGAGACGAACGTTTCGTTGATAGATACACCGTCTAAAATGACTACACCTTTCTGTTACGCCCAGTACATTAATACCTATCGGTATTTGTTATTTGGTATCATCAAACTGACGCAAAGCTTTGTGCAATGTATGTACACATAATACGGACGTCCTATTGCAATATACAGACGCCCAATGGCTATATACGGACGTTCAATAGCTGTATACAGACGCCCAATAGCTGTATACGGACGTTCAATAGCAGAATACAGACGTTCAATTGCAATTATGATCACGATTGAAGATAGACGGTACTATATGACTGTAAGCTACCAACTGTAAGCAGAAAGCACGATTCTCAGTATATTTTCATTTTTTAAAATTGTATTTATTAAATTACAAAATCTACCAAATTTCACTAAAGTTTTTAGTAGATAGGTATGTAAACCTGACACATATTTAAATAAATGGGTATTTATCTTTAAGTAGTTCTTGGAAAACTGAGCATCCTTTATAATTTGCCGGGCGGTTCCTTTCCAGGGAACACATTTTACTTGGTCAGACCATACTTTATGTTCGCAATTCATTAAAGCATGCTGTTCAGCACATTTGATACATTAAATACTTGATTTATAAAATATGAAGATAGTTTGAGACTCGGGAAAGAACTTTGAATACTTTTATCTCTGAAATCACCTCCTAAGGGGTAAAAGTAGAATAGAAGTGTGTATAGGGAATCTATACCTGCTATATCGATTTGTATTATATTTGATAAGGAAATAAAAAAGGTGGAAGTTTGCATAACCGTTCTACCCATTGTACAGGGGAAACAGATAGGTTTGGTCAATTTTCAGGACGTAAGTTATCTCAAGAAACACAACAAAGAACTTTCTCCAAGACACATAGGTTGAAATTCGAAAACAAATGTGTGGACTCCTATAATAAGTTGATCAGCTGATCGAAATTTTTGAATAGAAGACCTACATTTGGTTTTTGGGATCTATCTCATGTTTTATGGTAAATTTGTCCAGTTTCGTTGATAGATTATTGGTTTTATATTACTACACCTTTCTGTTACGCCCAGTACATTGGTACCTATCAGTATTTGTTATTTAGTATCGTCAAACTGACGCAAAGCTTTGTGCTATGTACGTACACATAATACGGACGTCCTATTGCAATATACAGACGCCCAATAGCTGTATACGGACGTTCAATAGCAGAATACGGACGTTCAATTGCAATTATGATCATGATTGAAGATAGACGGTACTATATGATTGTAAGCTACCAAATATAAACAGAAAGCACGGTTCTCAGTATATTTAAATTTTTTTAATTGTTATTAATAAATTACAATATCTACCAAATTTCACTAACGTTTTTAGTAGATAGGTATGTAAACCTAACACATATTTAAATAAATGGGTATTTATCTTTAAGTAGTTCTTGGAAAACCGAGCATACTTTATAATTTGCCGGGTGGTTCCTTTCCAGGGAACACATTTTACTTGGTCAGACCTTACTTTATGTTCGCAATTCATTAAAGCATGCTGTCCAGCACATTTGATACATTAAATACTTGATTTATAAAATATGAAGTTAGTTTGTGACTCGGGAAAGAACTTTGAATACTTTTATCTCTGAAATCATCTCCTAAGGGGTAAAAGGAGAATAGAAGTGTGCATAGGGAATCTATACCTGCTATATCGATTTGTATTATATTTGATAAGGAAATTAAAAAAGGTGGAAGTTTGCATAACCGTTCTACCCATTGTACAGGGGAAACAGATAGGTTTGGTCAATTTTCAGGACGTAAATTATCTCATGAAACACAAAAAAGAACTTTCTCCAAGACACATAGGTTGAAATTCGAAAACAAATGTTTGGACTCCTATAATAAATTGATCAGCTGATCGAAATTTTTGAATAGGAGACCAACATTTGGTTTTTGGGATCTATCTCATGTTTTATGGTAAATTTGTCCAGTTTCGTTGATAGATTATTGGTTTTAAATGATTACACCTTTCTGTTACGCCCAGTACATTGGTACCTATCAGTATTTGTTATTTAGTATCGTCAAACTGACGCAAAGCTTTGTGCTATGTACGTACACATAATACGGACGTCCTATTGCAATATACAGACGCCCAATAGCTGTATACGGACGTTCAATTGCAGAATACGGACGTTCAATAGCAATTATGATCATGATTGAAGATATACGATACTATGTGAGTGTAAGCTACCAACTGTAAGCAGAAAGCATGGTTCCCAGTATTTCTTAGTTTTTTAATCATAATAAATATGAAATTACAAAATTTACCAAATTTCATTAGAGTTTTTCAATAGGTGTTGCGTGAAAGATGGGCATAAGACATTCATTGACCATTCAATCCATTAATTGAGAATAATAATTAATATGTGTTAATTATTGTTAATAGTTATGTGTTAATTATGTGTTTAATAGTTATGATATTGGTATCAACAGAAATAATCCCGATAGTTGTATCGGTGAACGGTTTAGTCCCAAAGAGCCTCTCACAAAATCTCGAGAGGCTCGGCGTCAATAGCAAGTCGGTGACCGATGCAGAAAGCGGTCTTGCTTGACAATGCCCGTATAGTTCGTCGGTTTCTTTCCCATTAGGCTCCACCACTCCGGCTGACTGTTGCGGACCTCGTGGGAGTGCGTCCTGCCGCCTTTCGAGGCGAGGCTGTGTTATATCCAAAATAATAATTAATAAAAAGAAAGTAATATTGATTAATTCAACATTTAATGTATTTTTATTTTTTTATTTTATATTTAAAAATTTAATTTATAAGAGTAATAAATGAATAATAATTATGATAATTAATAGGATAATTATAAGGTAGGAGAGTAGTCGTATGTTATTACACGTGGGGTATCCGGCATCCGTATATAGATTATAGATATAAAACTAACAAATGTTTAAATATATGAAATGTTGAAATTGTGTGTCACAAGCAAGCGGTAGGTATCTAAAGAGATGATAAAAGTAAATCTGGCAACGTCGCATTCCCCAAAGTACCTACCATCCTGTCAGGACGTTACATAATCGACGCCATGGCTGAAGTACCACCTATATATCCTGGATGCCTGTAATGTATCATTATGGTTCGGGGTTCAAAAATGTCTGGGCATAACTGCATGACGAATATCTCGAAAAATTTAAATATCAAAAAATGATGTACCCCACGCAGCTAGAAATAAAAAAACTAAGCAATATTCATCGAAACATGTTAGAAAAAGTAAGGGGAACCCGGGGACGTCGTACTGATGGGCTTTGTGCATGACGCCAAAATGATTCTGGGATGTAAATTATATAGATACATAGAATATTAATATGGAAGTATATCAATTTATCGGTAGGGACAAGTAGTGTTCCTTAACAAGTTTTTTGAATGTTGATATGGTCTGAGCGTTTCTTATCGTCAAAGGTAAGGCATTCCATAGCCGCGCCGCTTCTACTGTAAAAGATTTAGTAAAGAATCTAGTCGAATGCGTAACTACAGTCAATGTTAGGTTTTCCGATGATCTGAGGTCCCTCGTATGTGTGTCATGTAGAAACGTGAACCGTTTTTTGAGGTAGTCGGGAGTGTGTGGATTGAAAAGAATATTATAAAGATAATATAAATAGATATATATATATATATATAGATAATAGATTTTAATAAGGTAATTGAAATATACAACAAATATTTTAACGGTATTTGATTCTATTCTAATATTATAAAGGAAAGGAAATCTCAGGAACCACTGGTCAGTTTTTTCTTTGCTGGATAGTATCAAGAAAGGCTAGAGACTATATAACATCACGCTGCGACTAATAGAAGCAAAGCATGAGTGAAAATAGTTGCAAAACTTTCGAAAATTTTCGAAATTCCACGCGTACGAAATCGCGGGTAACAGCTAGTTATTAGATATTTTAACATTTAATTTTCTTGTTACCAAAAATAGAAAAATCTTTTAAGAAACGCAATTTTATCTTAAGATACAAATATTCGTAATCCTTCACAGTAGTGTATCGTTAAATAGAATCTGAAAAGGGTTTCTTTCAAAAAATTCTATTCAATGTTGCATTGTGAAGATAATCTTTTTTTGTATCTACGACATCAAATAGCCCTTTCATATACATAATCCTCCTAAATATAAAGGTACTGTGAGTTACGAATATTATTGTGTACTGGCTCCATATTATGCTTATGTGTGTGTATACGGGTAAATCGACGCTCACATGCTTAGGACTTGAATTATTTTTCAAATATCTTGAACGTTTAATTTAAAAATATCATCCTGTTGTTTATAATTGTAAAACAATAATTTTTCGTCGTGTGACTTTGGAAACGTCTTAAAAAAACTAAGTAGATGAGAACTGGAAGAAAAAAGATGTAAATAAAGGAAGTACCGAAAAATAAAAAATGCCTGTTTGAAATTGCCCTTTCCTTCGCTTCCTCATCACATTGCTGGTGCCAAATAATTTTATTTTCATCTGCATTATAAATATATTTCATAGATCATTTGTATGTCCAATAAAGATTAACAGTGATACAAATCTCTTTTAAAACCCAAAAAAAAAAGCCTGATGGCTTTTTATATGCTATCTTGATAAGAAAACTAATTTCTATATAAGTGCTATCTAATATCTATGTCAATTTTAATATTGTATATTATGTAGTATTCCAGTATAGTGTAGAGAAACGACATTCTGTAAACAAAGTCGTAACAGACGCTCAATCAAACGCTTGATTGAAAAGAGTCAAGTATTTTATGAGCAGTTTGACGAAAACAAAGAATTTTATGTGTTACGTTTTCCTCGTCGTATTTATTATTAATTGAGGACTTATAATTAGAAGATTTAATTGATGACTTAGGTTTGTTAATTACATGCTTATAATTAAAGTATTGTGTTGACGAACAGATTCTTAATGCTCGAATACAACGATTTAGTAATGAATAGAAATGTTATTTGTGAAGGCTGTTGTATTATTCAATTATTAAATTGTGTTAAATAGAAGAAGATTTTGAGATAATTTTGCAAAATTCCGCAAAAAAAAAAACTAAACGAGGCATCTTCAAGTAATTATTACTAAGCCGTTGCGTGCGTGGCGAAACACGTGTCGAGTGACGGTGATCCGATGATACAGTCAATTATAAAATTTTCTAGTTCAAGTTATTGAGAGGGTACTGTACTCCTCATTTAGGTATTTGCCTTAGGTATTGCTATCCCTATTTCCGAGCGCCGCGCTGAAAGGGACAAATATAGATGAAGCGGATTTTACCTACGAATTCTTTGAAAAAAGAAGTTTCGTACTTCCGTTTTCTTTTCGCGAAAGTTAAACCGATTTTAATAGTTTTTGCGTTATATTATAGATAAAGAGATATCTATGCTTCTATCACTTTCTTTTGTGGTAAAACTTTGCCAAATTTGTGTGATAGACGCTGCAACATTATCTAAAGAAAACCGAAAAAAGTAGGTTTTTCGGATCGTTATATTTCTTTTAGGTATTATGTTTTGAAAAAAAGAAAGTGATAGAAGCATAGATATACTCTTTATCTATGATATAACGCATTAAAATCGGTTTAACTTTCACGAAGAAAAAACGGAAGTACGATACCCATACTTTTGTATGGAGCATAATTTGGTATCGTCCCGTCTTAATGAGTGCTGATGATTGTACCTAATTTTCTGTTCTAATAAAATGTTTGTATTTTGTTATCTATACAAATATTATAAAGCTGAAGAGTTAATAAAATATATATAAGAAAAGCTAATCTCAGGAACTAATGGTCCGATTAGAAAAATTCTTTCAGTATTGGATAGTCCATTTAGCGAGAAAGGCTATATAACATAACGCTGCAACTAATAGGAGCGAAGCAATTAGTGAACAATGTTGCAAAAGAGAGGAAAATTATTTTTCTAAATTCCACGCGTAAGAATTCGCGGGCAACAGCTAGTATTCTATATTCTTGTGTTTAACGTAGCACGTAAATGAGTTGATATAAACTAATAATTAATACCATTCGATTTGCCCTTATCCTGTTTAGGATTGGCGCTACATGTCTTTTTCTTCCATAGTCTTCTTTCTGTCAGCCGTCATATACTCGTATGTGTTAACTACTCTTTCTTTCATGTTCTCATTCATCCATCTTTTCTTAGGTTTTCCTTCAAAATTTTTTTCCATCCACTATTCGCAGAATTCAAATAAGTATTGTTATATTTTCTAACTAGCTGTTGCCCTCGACTCCGTCCGCGTAAAATTTAGGAAATTTTCCCCGTTTTTGCAACATTTTTAACTACTGCTTGAGTGAGAGTATTATAAACGTAAGAGTAAACAAATATAATCAGAATGCTCCGAACTGCTAAGCTATCAGGAGTTACACGTGTTATTGTGAGTCAACCATAAAATATAAATATATGCTGTTGCGGGATATTTTTTAGACAATTTTATGTAGAATATTACCGTCATACATGATTTCTATGTAACTTTAACCATTAATGCTGCACACGCGACGGAAGCTTAAAAAATGGAGTAACTTCTCCCGTTTTCCCAACATTTCCCTTCACTACTCTGCTCCTATTGATTGTAGCGTGATGAAAAGTATACTATAACCTGCCCAGGAGTATGAAGAATAATTGTACCAAGTTTCGTTAAAATCCGTCGAGTAGTTTTTGTTTCTATAAGGAACATACAGACGGACAGACAGACAGACAGACAAAAATTTTACTGATTGCATTTTTGGCATCAGTATCGATCACTAATCACCCCCTGATAGTTAATTTGAAAATATATTTCATGTACAGAATTGACCTCTCTACAGATTTATTATAAGTATAGATATAGAATTGTTATATTTTCTACTATAGAATTGCTTATGAGGTTCTAAGTTAAAATTTAAAATGAATTGTTGTTGAATTTCGAGCATCAAACGATTACACCGACTTATTTAACTTACAGTAGATAAACAGTGTCATTTATTTACGTATGTAGGCGTTAAAATTAAAATGTATGTCATACTAATAATTGTGAAGTAGAATTTACCAACATGCAATGTGTGGTGGTACTTATTATGTTATCCAATTACCAAGATACTTCGATAGGTATAGATTGCAAGTTCTTAAGTTTCTTGGACATTTCTGCGGTTACATTGACAAACAAATGATACACTGTTGATTATAGTTACGCAAATATACCTGGGTGTAATTTAATTCTAATTTGAAGTAATATGGAACTTCACGCTAGGACTTAGGGCACGGGAAATACATTAGGCCTTATTTGAACAAGTTGTATAGTTTTTAAGAAGTTAAACTGCAGGACAATCTATCGGATTAGTTCAGGTTTACCGAAATCGACAGTCTTAACATTTGAAAATACATTAGGTACCTATTCCAAGAATACTTATTAGGATACCAAAATAGCTTCGTGCATTTTTCTATGTACGAAGTTTTCATTTTTTCTTTAGATTTAATGGCTAGAGCTCTAATTTTTAAGTATATGTTTTTTCAATATATAATCTAGGATCGCATAAACTCAGAAACGTGATTGAAAAATGTTTTCTCGATAGAAAATCTTAGCAAAACAACCTCTCTTATTTTTTATTTTTTTTATTTGTCGGTCTACTATCGCGTATTAACTAATGAAATAACTTTTAAAACATAAGTAACTATTATTATATAGAAACACGTAAACTGGAATTAAAATATATTTAGTAGATTTTGAGTAAACAAAAGAAATATCCCTAATTCTTCATTTTCTATACCTACTAGCTGTGTTAATTGGTACATGTTGACGATAATATTGATGTAGGCCCTTAAGTACTTTTTGAACTGTATACGTGACTGCATTCTCGAAATGGCATGGACGATGTGCAATATCAACAAAACAAAATATAATCACTCAAAAATTCACTCTGTGGATATCTCTCTATAAGATAAAGCGTTAATTTTATACTTCTATATTAATTGCTGGATAATTTTCAATTTGAATGCAATGTTGTTTCACGGACTTGTAATTACTATCATGAGTGATGTATGCTCGTACACAAAATTACTTAGTAACATTGAACAAAGAACAATAATTAGCCACTTAACACTATTATTTCATAATTACATGATTAATATTAGACATTGCAACGAAATGGAAAATTATAGAACCAGCTAATTATATATTGAATAGCACTGTTGACCGCAACATCGTACGTGTGGAATTTAGAAATTTTTTCCCTTTTTGCAACATTATTTACTGATGCTTCGTTTTGTTAACACTGCAAGAATTTTTCAAATCGGTCCAGTGGCTCCTGAAATTAGCGCGTTCAAATAAACTCTTCAGCTTTACTATACCAGTATAAATTTCGACTGGTTCATTTTCATGAGGCCTTGGTAATCACGTCAGAATATTTTATCCGTTATTGATAGAGATATGTGTCTAATCGTAATAACTATATTTACACATTTGATTGAGTTTTGATTGCAAACGTTGGACGATTTTGTCATCACAAAGCAATATGAAAACTAATATGATTGTGAGCCCAACTCCCCACACAATCATACACGCTAGTGAATTTAGAAAACATAGGTTTTGTGTAGAATACTGTTATATATTTGTTATTTCTCCGCACGGTAGATAATTAGCATTCATATAAACAAATATTTTTGGTAAATTGACTTATTATTTTGCCCCAAATCAAGCATAAGGCTTAGTGCTTGGATACCAGATAGCACATATGTTACATACATATTTGGAAATACACATAAATATATAGAGTTCAGTCTTTATATCAAAGGTTGTATCACTTAGAAGATTCCAAATGGAATACGAGCTTATAAACTTTCGTTTGAATAGCATGTACTATAAGTAACAACTACGCCAAGCGTCACCAGCCGGTACTACAGTTTAAACCAGTCAAATCCTTGTCTATCAAGACCAAAAAGTCTCCGAAAGACTAAATATGATTGAATCGAAATTGACGTCTAGTAAATGCGAAATAATCTGACGTGTTATTACACGTTTTTATAAGCTCGGTACATGTCTATCAATATGTTAACCTATATATATAAGTTCACTATGTTTGAATGTGATTTCACCCATTTGCAGTAGATGAATCGGGAATTTTGCACACATATTAAGGACCGATGACAATGCAATAATGTAAAATAATATACAGGGTTTTTTGTTGTGTTTTTTTAGTTTTTCAACCAAGCAAATTATATTTATTAAACCCAATTAGTAGTGTATTGTGTTAGTGTATTAATATTAATTGTTAAGTAACAAGGTTGAAAGGAGTAGAGGAGACAATAGTTTGAATGTGACGACCTCATTATGAGGTGTTGGCTCACACCGGAACAATATGTCTTGTCTTATGTTCAGTACAAACAAGGGCAATTGTCACGTCTTGTAAGCTTTTGTTTTATTTTATGCTTGTGCATTCAGTTTATTTTAAATGTCCACGTGTTGTTTTATCCAAATCTAAAGTTACGATTATTCGAGTACGCAAAGGCTTTCCAATCACTAAGGCGTATACGATACGAATGTTGATTCGGTATTATTGTTAATTAGGATTTTATAACAGAAAGTAAAATGGGAACTCCTGGCAATTGGACCAACCGGGAACCACCAGCTTTCAAATAAAAAAGAATCTTAATAAATATAATTATAGTGGAAAAAGTGATCACCGCAAGCGGGACTTGAACCCACGACCTCGGCTTACCGTTCCATTGAAGTCCCGCTTGCGGTGATCACTTTTTCCACTATAATTTTATTTATTAAGTAAAAGCATAGCAAGTAAATTGCAAAATTAATAAATTACTTAAAAAAGAATAATTAAAATCGCTTCTCCCAGTTAAAAGTTATGAGGTAACAAACATAAATTGACTATTTTATTTTAGTTTTTCTTTTCTGTTTCAATTTAGTTTTTTAATTTATCATACAAGGTCGCTAACTGAAATAAGAAATATTCTGATTAGAAATTAGAATATACATAAATTATCGCTTGCTGTTATCGTGTAAAAATGAAACGCGATGTAATCAGCACGCTCTGTTTATACATAAACATGACTAGATGCTGAGTATCATATGATATTCGGAATGATTTTAAGAATCGTTAATGTTATATCTTGTGATAATGTAACATACATGTCATAAGACATCGCCATTTGTTTCAATCGCCTTTATATGTAGAATTCGTCAAATCTAATATTCTATATTTTAATGTAAGCTCTAGGTCACTCTCACATCGGAACGCAATCTGTTAGATAATTTGTGTATTGTTTTATGTAACGGAATAGTAAATATAAGATAAACAATGTTTTCATTGATAATTTGTCATACATTGTCTCCTAAATACCGTAGTGAGTATACGGTTGGTGTTTTATGATCACACAATCTTTTATTAGCTGATGAGATTTGTCCCGTATTATGTTATTTTTCTTTATACGCTTTTACCATTCTACTAAATGGACGTATAGAAATATGACAATAGCACACCGACAACAATGGAATTGTACATTTGGAGGCAACTCGCGTCGTTGTGACGAGCTGGATCTGTGAATTTTTACACGTGCTGCGAATGTATTGTACGTTTTGTTTGAAAATTATTACTACTTCTGTTTTTTTAGAAGTGTAATAATTAAATTTAATAAACTTGGATGTACATATATTGTCCTTTGCTTGAATATTAGAAAGAAAGAAAATAATATTTTTTTTTAACATGAACATATGACTAAAACAATGTGACTTATAAATGACCTACATGTTAAAAATTGTTCCCAGCTCAGCTAACGCTGGTAGAGAACCAGCACTGATCTTCCGCTGGGCCGTGTTAGTGACATTAGACATTACATAGAGAAAGAATATAACAGTGCACAACATAATAACAATAAAGATAACAACAGTGATAATAGTAAAAGAGTAGGACAAATACACATAAAGATAATTTATGGATAACAAACAATTCGTGAAAATAAAAGAAAAAGAAAAGGAGACAAATATAAGACAATATATTAATAATATATTAATTAAGTTTATGATGTAAAATAACATTCAAATTGAAAAAAAGACATGGTTGATTCATGGGAATATAATTTTAAAAGCACTTCATTGGTTTAATTTTGCTATTCTAGTTGGTCTGGCCTGGATAACGTGATATGGAAATATTTGATCCCGTGCCGCTTTTATCCAACTACTCGCCATTTCGAGAAATTCTCTTCCATGAAACCAAGTATGTATATGTGTATGCTTTCTTATCATGCAAGACGACAAAGTTTAAATGGTTAAATAAAACTACTTTTTACGGATTTAGACGCTTATATTTGTTTTGAATTTTGGCCCGACGTTTCGGAGACTTTGCAGTCACCATGGTCACGGGTGAGACTGAGCTGTAATGTGTCTTCTACGATCAGTTATTACAGGGTTTACCCACATTCGATTTTAATTTTACATTGACCATAAAGATAGACTTTTACTATAAACTATATCATATTACATTGTGCTCAGACTACATAAAATCAATAACATTATTTTAGTTTTTAAAATACATTAACAAATTGTAACAATATAAAGAAATTTTTAAATTATATAAGGTGAAACATACATAATTTTATCATAGACTAAAGTTTTAATTATTATAGAGGTAGTATACAATATAGCAAGCAAAACTAAGTTTATATACTTAAATACAATATTATTTACATAATAACAAGAATTTTTTAAAAGAATTTTTAAAAAAGAATTATCGGTTTAAGATTTAAATTAGTTTATATTAAAAAGAAATTGTTATTTGGTTAAATGGTTATTTAAACTTCGTCGTCAATTAAACAATTACTTACTGAAAAGGAATATAAATTTAAATTATATCCGTATTTGAAAATATAATTACAATATAAATTGTGATCTTTAATTAAATGGAAGATCTCGGATCAAATTCAAATAGTGCGAAAAAGTAAATAAATTAATTTGTTATGAATTTCAATTGAATTTAAACTAAGTTTGTGTAGTATAACAAATTAACAAGATAATTAAAATAGAGATCAAAGCTAATATCGAGAATAGCCAGTTTCGTATATAATATAGTCTTCTATTGATTGCTATTTCATACATTACGTGTATTTTATTTTAACTAAAATTATCTACATAAAAATAAAACGGTTGTTTACTTTTGGATCGAAAGCGATAACAGTTTAATGGTTTACCAGACGATGTTTTGCGGTAAAGTCCATTAAGCGGGCGCACTGTTCGCCAGATACGTCAGCATCATTTAACATCAGAACAGTAGGTTTGTGTTTAGTTTAATATGTCTGCGTCATTGCTTTACTGGAACCTTGTTCTGTAGCGTCATTTTAGACGAGATATGTCATTGAATGTTAGCGTGTTGAAAATCTCTTTGCGAAAAATAAACGCTCTCCAAGTGAGATTGTACCACAGAATACAATTTTGAAATTTGGTAACACGTAAACGCAGGACCGAGGGAGATTTCACCTACGAGAGGCCTTAGGCACTTCCGGGTGATATAAGAAGAGGATGTAGAGTAACTAGGGGGCCTTAATAATCACGAGGCTCTGGGCCAGTACTCAGCGGAAAGGCGGATGTGGAAACATTCACATAACTCATTTTGAATTAGGTAATATTGTGCTTGATAGAGAATATGGGGCCTGACAACTTCTATTATTTGCGGTTCTATCATTATTTTACACTGGACAGTACAGGATTCTTAACTACTAGAATAAATTAGTGTCCTTTCAGTTTTGACAAAGCGAAGTTTGATCTTCATTCTTGTTCAAGCATTCTTTTGTAAACTTCCATCTTGTTGTTCTCAAACTGAAGACAATGTATCTTAACTAAGATCCTACTAATTCTGTTTAATGTTGAAGATGTTGTATGAATGTAGTTCGGGAACTTGTTTATTGTAAATGTTAAATGAATTTATTATTTTGACTCACTTAAACATAGTTAACTCAAGTTTAATGAAATATTAGCAGAGTAACTTTGAGTCACGAATTCTTTTAAACTTTAGAAGGATTTTCATTGTAGTCTATCTTCAAATATACCAACATTCTATCAGCTATTTATAGAAGATGCTGAACGATTGGATATAGTAGAGATAATTTTACGTGCTCAGGGAGCACGTCCAAAAAACGAGCTTGGTCCACAATAGTGAAAGAATTACTAGTAATAGTAGAGTATCTAGTATGTGGTTGTGGTAGTCTTTATTAGCATGGAACGTATGTAGAGTTAGGTGGATGGATTTTTTAAAAATAATTGCAATTCATTTGTTAAAAAATGTAACTTAATGTGTATTTGTTTGTTTGTTCTAGGGCGGTGTGGCAGCGCAGTGTTAGAGTGTAGCGGGAAAGCACATGCTGGAGCCGCACACGGGTCCATGTAAGTTCTGATTTATTAAATTACCCAAATACACTTTTTGCGACAAATGCGTCATACTCGGCAAAATAAAAAAAAAACTAAAGAACACGGTAGAAAAGTAGTACTTTAGCTGCTGGTCATAACAATTTTTATTGGTTTTTACTATTTATAAATCTTCACGATGCTTAACTATTTCCATTTCGATTGTTACATCCAGAGATTAGCCACAAACAAAGAAATAAGATAAGATCTAATATCGGCTTAGATATTGACTAGAAGGTATAAACAATCACAGAACACTAAAATATATATTTTCAGCATTTGTGTGACGCATATGTGTCAACGAGGTTAACAATCAACATAATGTTGTGCTCAGAGATAACAAGGCAGTTCAGGCTTACACCGTGATCCTCAAGTGATATACGCCTGTGTCTGGGAAAGGAATCTTTTAAAAACAGAGCCAGTTGAAAATAGTAAAACATTTAATTGTTCTGTGGAATGTTCTGTGTTAAAATTTCATGTTATTTCGAAATTTAAAATCATCTCTGTCTAGAAGCCTCTTGTTGCCTTTGTTGATGAGTACCAAAGAGTGTTAATCCATAAGACGCAATCAATTGTTCCACAGGACGATAGAAAGAGTAACTCAGATTTTTTCTTTCATTAAAAAATAGAAGAAATGAGATCTGCAGAACATTCCAGCTATATTTGATGAGCAGTGAGTGGGAACGAATTTGTTTTTCACAGTTTTAATACTTCTAATTTCTCATCAGTATACGACAGTAGAACTCAGTAGCATATATCCCAAATATACTAGCTTATCTTTCCAATCAAAGTAACGCTTCTGTCTAAATAAACTACAAATATATTTCATACTAATATTACGAGTAGGTACCTCAATAGTAATTACATGAGAGCGGAATACGGATATCCGCTGTCGGTGAGCATATCGCTCAATATTCCTTGACTACGAGTTAATTTCTGCCCCATTTTGTTTCCGTGCTGATATAGATATGTTACCGAAACTGGAGCAAGCTTTAAATGTACTTGCAATGCTCGAATATTATTGTGTTAAATTGGCTATGAATTAGACGCCCAGTAAAGTATGGAATTTTTCTCTGGGTTTTGGTCACGTTGATACTGCCCAGTAGTAGTTAGTTGTTCAATTAATTCAAAAAAATCAAAAATAGACGAGCCTCATGGTCGCGTGGTTCATGTAGCGGCCTGGCAATCAAGAGGTCGCGGGTTCGATTCCCGTTCGGGACAATCATTTGTGTAATTTTTCTAATTGTCATACAAATGTTTGTACTGCGTCTGGGTATTTCTATGTATTATGAGTATGTATTTACAAAAGAAAAGACCAGAGGACGTTGTGTGAAATGTCCATGAATATTTATTTATTTATAATTCTACTGAAAATAGTTTTAACACGCCTGGCACTAGTTGTTGTCCGCAACTTCGTACGCGTAGCTTTCAGAAAAAAAATCTTAACAAATTATACTAAAAAGTCATACGTTAGAACTTATTCTATCTATTAATAAATTGGTCAAGTGCGAGTCGGACTCGCGCACGAAGGGTTCCGTACCATTATCTATGCAACATAAGGCAACGTTATTAGTATCGAGCAAGAAACGGTAAAAAAATCATGTTTGTTGTATGGGAGCCCCCCTTAAATATTTATTTTATTTTATTTTTAGTATTTGTTGTTATAGCGGCAATAGAAATACATCATCTGTGAAAATTTCAACTCTCTAGCTATCACCGTTCTTGAGATACGGCCTGGTGACAGACGGACGGACGGACGGACGGACAGCGAAGTCTCAGTAATAGGGTCCCGTTTTTACCCTTTGGGTACTAAAAAAGACCCCGTCAAAATCCGTTGCGTATTTTTGAAGTTATAAGCTCACATAGGACATGCAAACAAAAAAGATTCCGTTACATAAATTAATACATTACATACCTACCAAATATACATATATGTGTAATCGTGTTAAAAATGTACAAATTTGATAAAGGTGCAAATTTTGCTACGTATTTTTAAATGGCTTTCGTAAAACAAAGAATTGGATTTGCCGTTTGAGATCGTGAGAGGTCACAGATATATACACCTCAAACTTTTACAATAATAGAGTAGGTACCCAACTCTTTCGCAGGTACCCATTTCATTCTGAAACATAGGTAACTTTGTAATGAGTTTATTTGTAATGTTAACGTAATCTTGTATAATATAACTGTAAAGAGGTATGTTTTATTTCCATAATATTGAACGTACGTCAGAGGAAAATATGTGAGGGTTATTATTAAATATGGCGGCGTTTTCCTTTCGGGCTTTTGTTGTCAACGCGAATAATATGTAGAGATGTACTCGTATGTGAAATGATTGCGTTTTAAATTACACCTTAGATATTTAATATTATTGTAAATTATTACTAGTAGGGTAAGTATGTATACTTACCCTACTAGTAATAATTTGTTAAGAATAAGAATTAGTCGTTTTAAGAATAACGGTGGTGTACCACCACCGTTATTCTTAAAACGCTGAAGTCTTGATAGTCTCAGTACGGATATAAATGTTTTGAGTTTCTTGTAAGCAAAAATATCCGTAGCTATTTGAAGTTCGGTGTAATAACCTATTATGAGAGGGCCTATTCTAATGGTTCTGATGTGTGTGCTCGCGATTAATGAAACCATGGAATTACCTCCCATGGGTGCTCTACACAAACATGTATGGCACAACTTAAGCCAATAATATTTTGAGAAACACTTACAAATAGCAACCAAATCCTACATCAATATGCCTGGTCAACGTAATGTATATCAAATTATCTCCCGTTAAAGCTGAAACATAGGCAGTAGGTATGTAGTAATCTATATTTATACCAAAAGGTTGAGTTTTCACTTAGTTTGACGTTTATTTTGGAGCATTAATGGTGCTATCGTTCGTTCTGATAGGTACATGAGATTAAGTCCTATGCGAGTCCGTCTCGCATTTGACAGACTTATCGATACTAATAATATTATAAAGCTGAAGAGTTTGTTTGTTTGAACGCGCTAATCTCAGGAACTACTGTTTCGAATCGAAAAATTTTTTTTTATGTTGAATAGTCCATTTATCGAGGAAGGCTATAGGCTATATAACATCAAGCTGCGACTACTAAGAGCGAAGAAGTAGTGAAAAATGTTGCAAATCCGGGAAAAAATTCTAAGTTATCGTGTACAATGTGCGGGCAAACAGCTAGTGTAACATAATTAAGAACTCAAATCGCGGACTGTTAAATAATTCAACTGATAAATCGAATTAATAAAATTGAATCACAGAATTGAGATTAAACGTTATGTCAATACGGATAGCTCGTTTCAGATTAACTGATTGAATTATATATTTTGATGGTACACTTGACTTGTGATATTCTAACGTTTTCAACCGCAACCGTAATGTAATTTCTTGTTTAATTTAACCAGTCTTGATTTTGAACGGAATTTCAATTGGTATCCAATCGTAATGCAATAGTTAACTGGTGAACAAAGTTGAAACTGAATTTAAAAAATGCAGATTTCTATTTTTGAAAGCTTTTCAATAATCGATTACCGTTTTAATGACTGGACATGATTTAACTATGTGTAAGTTTATTTTAAACAAACAACAATCGTCGGGCATGTATGACCAGATGTATGAGTGTGGATGAAGCCAAGGAAGTATGTTTGGATCGTAGCAGATGGCGCTCTATAGTCTCTGCCTACCCCCATGGGAAAAAGGCGTGATGTTATGATGATAATGATGATGAAGTTTATTGTAAACCGAGCACATTCGTGTGTAGTAACTAGTACTATGCATATATGGAATCGATTGAACATTATAAAAGAGGAAATGCAACAGTGTCTTTTAGTAGGTACGATATCGCAAATATATTTATTCAATTTTATTGTTATTATACATGCAACCATACCCTTTGTTTTCCTTATAGTTCGTTTGGATATTAAAACTTTTTTACGGTTATTTGTATGTATTTTCTTGTTGTTACTCCACGCGTCGTGTCACCAGCTCTGCTAACTCTTATAAATGATGTTTTTAATTCTCTAAAAAGTTTTTACGACTGTTTCGTGACAGCGCAGCGTTAACTAACAAAATTTAATAAAAGTAAAGAAAAAGGTACGCAGACATTGTGCGTTAATAACTGGCAAGAAGTTAAAGATTTTTAATGTTAACAATGTTGTGTTTTTGTTAGTGTTGAGGAGGGCGCGGCGCCAAAATGGACGACGCCGGCAGCAACAAACAACGACAGGCCACGAGGGTGTTCAAGAAGAGCTCGCCAAATGGCAAGGTAATACATTGTTTGACATAAAAATCTAACCTTATGCTTACACTAGCTGTTGCCCGCGACTTCGTACGTGTGGAATATAGAAAATGTTTCACGATTTTGCAATATTTTTCAATGATGCTTCACTCCTATTGGTCGCATATATTGGTGGTTATATAAAGCCTTCCTCGATAAATGTGTCGAAAAATGTAATATGCAACACTGAGAGAATTTTTTAAATCGGTCCAGTAGTTCCTGAGATTAGCGGGTAGAAACAAACAAAGTCTTGAGCTGAATTATTTCTAAACGTTCCTTTGTTAATTTAAAGACCAAATAATGAGAAAATAATTGTCAATAAGAAGTGGCTATTATTTATATTATTGCCTAATTGATCTGCTGAACAAATAAACAAAAATACTAACACTTTCATATACATTACAAAGTTGCGTATGTCTACGGATAACGCATATGTGTTGTAAACGTATGCACAAGCGGTACATACAGACATAACATCAAAATAATGTTAAGTAATACTTTTTTAATCGATATGATATCTCTCTAGTATTCTTGAAATCTATACAAGAAAGTAAAGTGAGTACTTAATAAATCGAGATGACGAAATTTTATACAGAATGAGGTCCTCAACTTTCATTATCTTTGGACACCTTCTCAAACGATTTTAATCACTCAGCACTTTTTAATCATTGCACAGTTGAAATATTCAAGAATGAAATGATTAAAATACGCTTGAATTTATCAGCCTATATTATAATTTGAATCAATGACGTAATAGCGGTATGATTTATCGATTCTATTCTAAAATGTTTACCCCGGTCCAACTACGTGCGAATTATGGCGAATACTTGAAAGATGAGAATTTGGTTATTATATTGAGCTTTTCTTGTGGTAAAAATATCTGCATTATTTTTACCTAATGAATAAGGGTGCGTTGTGTTTCTTAGTATTAATAAAATACGTAATTTAATATGTAAAGTTGATGTAATGATGTTGAGTGATGTAAAGTTTAAATCAAACCGTTTGCCGGGTTATAGTCAGGCTTAAGGCACAATACCGTGGCCCGATAAGGGCAAGAAAAAGTCTCCGAATCGTCGGGATAAAATTTAAAATACATATCTCTTTCTCTCCAGCCTATTTACGTCCCACTGTTGGGCACTCCTCCACTTTGGGAGGGATTATGGTCTACTGTACCGCACTGACCAGGCGTGTTGGCACTAGGTTTACTTTCGAATTTTTCGTTTCTCACAGAGGATGTAATCTGTATGTACACTATCCCATCGTCAAAATTTGTAAAAAGTGGATTTAATTGAACAAATGGGTCGTGCAACATGTGGTAAACTTTATAATATGTATGTAGGGGATAATCTCCAAAAGTAGTGGTCCGATTATCTAAGTTTTTTTCACTAATAGGAATCTGTAGTTTCCTAGGGAGCGATATATTATGTCTATATTATTATTTATCCGTATTCTGGAATTCATAACACAATCATATAAGCTTAGCTTGGGACCAGAGGACGTTGTGTGAAATGTCCATGAATATTTATTTATTTATTGATTCGAAATTACAGACGTATTTAGTCGGGGGCAACATTTAGTTAATTAGAATTGTTATTAGTAATGACAATTCTAATTAAGAGGATACCAAAATAGCTTCGTGCATTTTTCTACGTACGAAGTTTTCATTGTTTCTTTAGATTGAATGGCTAGAGCTCTAATTTTTAAGTATATGTTTTTCCAATATATGATCTAGGATCGCATAAACTCAGAAACGCGATTGAAAAAAGTTTTCTCGATAGAAAATCTTAGCGAAACAACCTCTCTAATTTTTTATTTTTTTCTATTGTCGGTCTATTATCGCGTATTAACTAATAAAATAACTTTAAAAACATAAGTAACTATTATATATAGAAACACGTAAATCAGAATTAAAATATATTTAGTAGATTTTGAGTAAATAGGAAAAGTATCCCTAATTCTTCATTTTCTGTGCCTACTGGCTGTGTTAATATGTACGTGTCGGCGATGATATTGAATTGATGTAGGCCCTTAACTAAATATTACGTGGCTGTGTAATAACTTAGTACACAGCCACGTAATATTTTATTTGGCTGTCGCTAATAAAGTCATTACTCAAATTTCTTTGTTATTAAGATATCTTTGTTATATAATATTTTCTTACACGACGACAGCCTTCCATAATTTCATATTTCACTTGTCTATCCTAAAGCAATTTTCAAATTTCCTCTTATATACTCGTACGTATAATGTTCTTTCTTTGTTCGTTTTGTATATTGTAAATCAACTAATATTCGACAGCAGCTAATAAAAGCTTTTATGAATTATTCTCACCACCACTTTTAAAAAAAAAAAAATTTGTGGTGATGTTAATTAATTAAAAGTCGACGGGCCTCGTGGTGTAGTGGTTCTGGTAACGGACTGCCGATCAAGAGGTCGCGCGTTTGATTCCCGCTCGGGACAATCATTTGTATGATTTTTCTAATTGTCATACAAATGTTTGTACTGCGTCTGGGTGTTTCTATGTATTATAAGTATGTATTTACAAAATAAAAGTAGTATATGTATTCTATCCGTATTCTGGTACCCATATCACAAGCATATAAGCTTAGCTTGGGACCAGAGGACGCTGTGTGAAATGTCCATGAATATTTATTTATTTAAAAAAAAAAAAAAATTAAGTCAGGCCAGTAATAATATTTCTTTTTATTTACAGATCACAGTATACTTAGGGAAAAGAGACTTCGTAGATCACATCACACACGTAGACCCGATTGGTAAGTTAACTTACTATCTTTGTGTATTTCGTATTCGGTATTTATGTAGTAATTTTCAGCTCTATAATTGTCAATAAAATTATTGCTTAAAGCACTGCAAGTTTGCACTTAGTCAAATATTTAATGCATTGATTGAATGGGAACACACGTTCATTACATTTTCGACAAAATCAACTTGTGTTTATCTCGATTTGACGACAACGAATGTATCGTTAAATTAGATACGATTACCATAGAAGAACATAATAAAAAAATTGATATTCTGTTTTTGCAATATCGTTAAGCTTTCGACCTCAAAATTATTGAGGATAAAAGATTAAAAGAAACATCTGTATGCCACATAAATGACGTAAGTACTAGGAAATCCAATAACAACATCCAATCCAGTTTTAGTATATGCCTATAAAACTGGACGCAATCTGGTAATCTTTTGTGCAAGTGCAAATATATTTAATATAATCTTGGAACACGATAAACCAGTTTCATTGACGTATTATATTTATGTACATGTGAGTCAGTATGACGCACGGTTAGTATTCTGAATGGCAACAATCTAGACGCAGCAGGGATCACATGAATGGATGTTTATTAAATAAGTTCCTTTAAGGAGGACGTAGGACGAGGCGTTGCCATGTGGTTACCTACATGTGATGTGCGTCATCTCATTACTTAATTGGTAATAAAATGGTTTTCCTTTATTAGTGTTTACTTGCATTGCGGTAACGAATTAAAACGGTAGCCGTTTTAAAATAAACAGCAGTTTATTTTAAAACGGCTACCGGCTATCTAGCAAGATATACACAAAAAACAAACTCGCACACTTAGTGTTCCGTACCTACTCGACCGAAAAACATAAATAACTAAATATAAATAAACAGATAATTAAGCTTAAAGCAACTCACCAACTTAATTTTGGCTACTTCATAAGTTGGTATTAGTATAAACACTTTTTTCTTGCGATGTGATGACGATTTACAAGTTTTTGGATTTTTCTCTGTATCGGCACTATATAGACTTGGTCTATGCCACATTTCAAGGCTCTAGGGCAACGGGAAGTAACCTGTGAATTTTGATTCCCCAGCATAAGTCGAAAATTCTTAAAAATGCTAGTAATTCGGTTTTATCTTTTAAATGCGTAGATGTAGAAGGTTCATTGTATTTTTGTAGCAAACGACCGCATAGATAAACATGTCGTATGAGTTTCAAGTTGATACCTTCAGCCATTGCTGAGTAAAAAGTTTGACAGACGGACAGACAGACAGACGGACGCTGAAGTATAGTATAGTAATAAGGGTTTGTGCGAAACCCTAAAAAGAAATAAACAATTTTGAGTCAAGTCTAAAATAGAGCTTAAACTTTTAAGTAGAAATAACGTATTTTTAGGCCAATACAAACTTTTCCCGTTTTCTGGGTTAGCAGACTTACTTCTACTTACTTCTTTACTTTTTCATGGCTGTATTTGGATAGGTATCCTGATTAAACTTGTTCTTAAAACTTTTTTCTCTAAAAAATTTCCTAAAGCTTGAGTAATTCATTATAACTTAGTCATGCTTATCATAAAACTGAAGTTTAGAAAATATCTGAACTGAGACCCAGGTGGAAACATTAAAAGTGTAGGTATTTTGAAGGCGAATTACCTGTGTCGTTTACAAAATATAATTGGCTGATTATATAATTTACCTTAACACATAACAACATTTTTATCTGTCCTCTTACTGCTTAAATTTTTCTGTAAACATAATTCATAATTTCATTACTTGCAGCTTTAGAATACTGGAAACAGCTTGAATTACGACTAGGACACGTAATGCATATAGTCTCTATGCTTAAATGTGAAACCGTATGTTATTTAAAGTTTGTGTAACCTAAATAGTATAAGTACATACCTACAGTTTTAAAGTACATACCATTTCGGGGACATCTAGTAAAACTTTCCCTCTATATTACATAAGTAAGAGTCGTCCGGCGCAGCAAATATCGTAGAAAATTAAATAATCTATTCCCACTGGTATTGCGGAGGTCAGATGTCGAGTAATCATGGACTAAATATAATTAAAAAGTTCTACCTCAGCACTCGGGCCACTCACGAAATTAAAAATTAATACTGCTCATGCATTAGGGTGTTTCTATGTATTATAAGTATGTATTTACAAAAGAAAAGTAGTTTATGTATTCTTACCGTATTCTGGTACCCATAACACAAGAATAATAAGCTTAGCTTGGGACCAGAGGACGTTGTGTGAAATGTCTGTGAATATTTATTTATTATTATTATTTATTACTAGCAAAAGTTTTTACAAAGTTCTGGTTTTAAAATATAACTCATTATAAAACAAAGCATTGTTTTCTTAAATGTTAATGCTTGTAAAAATAACTTTGTAATATTTATTTTCCAAAACTATAAAGCACCAGATAACTATGGATTTTAATTGCTCTAACCCACTGTAACCAATCAATTAACTGTAGTTTCTCTTGAATCCCTCTATCTAGTTTTATTTCTTTTATGGTCAGACTAAACCACTTCTGTCGGATATTATCACTCGTAAATTGTTTTGTATTGTTTAATATTTCTTTTTTTTTTGTAAAATTTGCCTTTTAATTTCGGTGGAAACTTGTTGCAAATTTCTGTAAACAAATTGAAGTGTAAAAAGTGTGTTGGTTCTATTATTTTTGAAAACTTGTAATAATCATGTCAGATTTCGAATAGGGTGTGTAGAATAAACATAAGAGTGTTAAAAAGCACTCATTTTACTTTATATATCTCGACTTTTATCATTCATTCTCCTACCCTTATCCCACTATTTAGAGTCAGCGCAACATGTCTTTTTCTTCCATAATAAATAAATAAATATTCATGGACATTAACACAACGTCCTCTGGTCCCAAGCTAAGCTTATTAGGCTTGTGTTATGGGTACCAGAACACGGATAGAATACATATACTACTTTTCTTTTGTAAATACATACTTATAATACATAGAAACACCCAGACGCAGTACAAACATTTGTATGACAATTAGAAAAATCACACAAATGATTGTCCCGAGCGGGAATCGAACCCGCGACCTCTTGATCGCCAGTCCGTTACATAAACCACTCAACCACGAGGCTCGTCATCTTCTGTCAGCCGTCATATCTGTGCTAACTCGGCTATCTTTCGACTTATATGACTCTATAATATTTTGTAATCAAGGTATTTCGTAATATTTCAGATGGGGTAGTATTAATCGATCCGGAATATGTGAAGGACAGGAAGGTATTCGGTCATGTATTGGCAGCATTCAGGTACGGAAGAGAGGACCTTGATGTGCTGGGTCTGACTTTCAGGAAAGACCTCTACCTGGCTGCTGAACAGGTAATCAAGATCACGGTAATGATCGATCATATTTTGTGTAGATTATGAAAAGTACGTGCATTTCTTTTCATAGATGACTTCATAATTATTATTTTGCACTTTTCGAATAGTACTAGTTATTTTTTATGCATTCAACTTTAAAATAGTAAAGTGTTAGTTTTACTAAGTACTTCATAAAAAGGTATATTTGTTTGTGAAGATTGATTAATAGTTTCGTTAACAGTGAACGCTTACATTATCCACTTTTATGTTTCTTATCTTAATATATATATTTCTTGTGTGCGTGTGTATGTGACTGAACTCCTCCTAAACGACTGGACCGATTTTGATGAAATTTGTTGTGTGTATTCAGGGGGGTCTGAGGATGGTTTAGATTCACAATTGGCTGGACCGATTTTGATGAAATTTTTTTTACACAGAATTGTATGGCAAAACAACGTTTGCCGGCGCAGCTAGTATATTTTCAAAATCAGATATGCACAAAATATGCTTATATTCATTCATGTCTATTGTCATGCATTTGCATCAAATTGTGACTTCTATAATTGCACGATAGAATTATTCTTACAATAATAATAATATGATTATCTTGTAAATGTATAGTGTATTATAAAACTGAAATGTTGCTATACAATAGAATAAAGTGATTTGTATTTTCCCACACAATGTTCAACGCTTTTTACCCAAGGCACCAGATACAATGCGTTGCCAATTACACCGATTAGTTACGATTTTAGTTACTTTTGTACACAACAAGCTTCACGCACGCATTCATTGAATCAGTCTATTAAATAGACTGATTCAATGTAATCTATCAATCTAAATAGACTCTATTTAGTGTATAAATACATTTTGGTAATTCTGGGGGTATTTACAGATCATAACATTAATTTTGCGTAACCATAGATCGTCATTTGTATGTTTTTAGGGTTCCGTACCCAAAGGGTAAAAACGGAAACCCTATTACTGAGACTTCGCTGTCCGTCCGTCCGTCCGTCCGTCCGTCTGTCACCAGGCTGTATCTCAAGAACGGTGATAGCTAGACAGTTGAAATTTTCACAGATGATGTATTTCTATTGCCGCTATAACAACAAATACTAAAAATAAAATAAAATAAATATTTAAGGGGGGCTCCCATACAAAAAACTGATTTTTTTTACCGTTTCTTGCTCGCTACTAATAACGTTGCCTTATGTTGCATAGATAATGGTACGGAACCCTTCGTGTGCGCGAGTCCGACTCGCACTTGACCAATTTTTGTATACAGTATGATTTCGTTATCTGCATCCACATGATTGTAGATAAAGAAAAAGATGTTTATATGATTAGATTAGATGTGTAAATGGACCGGATGTTTTCTCCACAATGTATGCAATGTTACAAGTCAATCAATTTTGGCGCACCTAATAATATCGCTTTATAATTGTTATAGCAATAGTATTATTGAATCACTTCGTTCTATCTTTTATATAAATTTCCACCCCCTTTTACAACTCTCTGCAATCTCTTAGTACTGAATTTGAAAAGAACCGTGGATGAGGTCTTTGTTAAATTTTATCTGAGCTCTAACGCTTGCGCGAGTTATTTGTTTAAATAAAACTACTTTTTACGGATTTATGTGTATATGTAATGTATCGAATGTAAAATTAAAATCGAATGTGGTTAAACCGTAACTAATCGTAGAGGACACTTTACAGCTCGGTCTTCAAGAGATTCGTCGGGACAAAATTTAAAAAAATACACGCGTCTAAATCCATAAAAAGTTGTTTTATTTTATCTGAGCTGCTAAAGACCAATTCACTTAACTTTCATACAAATTTCATACGTCATAAAAAGTCTTCGTATAAACAATATTCTTTTCCATTCAGATATACCCACCGACGAACACAACAAAACGACCGTTGACGAGGTTGCAAGAGCGCCTAGTTCGCAAACTGGGCGCTGCAGCACATCCCTTCTATTTTGAGTTGCCTCCACATTGTCCAGCGTCTGTCACACTGCAGCCAGCTCCTGGAGAGACTGGGAAACCTTGTGGTGTGGACTATGAGCTTAAAGCATTCGTCGCTGACTCGCAAGATGATAAACCACACAAGAGGTAGGTGCAGACCTGGGGGCCAAGTCTGCTATTACAATATTGTCACAGTTATCAGTCACTGATTGCATAATGGCGAATTTTATCAACTTTGGTAGTCTACTCTAGTATAAATAACGCCATTATGGCGTCAATGACTGATCGTTGTTACAACATTGTAATAGCAGACTTGAGCCCCAGATTACAATCAAATTCAAATATTTTTATTGTGTACAAAACGTTGTTATACAGAGATAATTTGATCAGCCATGCCCCGCCTCATGGGCATACAATATTCTTAATATTATTATAAATATATTAAATTCCATTAAGTTAAATTTATTAAATTTCTAAATTAATGCAAATAAGTTGGTAGGTACACCAAAGTACATGCATTTGTTAATAAAGGGAGTACGAGTAGTACAAGTAAAGTTAAGATGTAGTGCTTGTGTGACTACAAGTATGGGTTTTAATTAAATCAAGGACTACCTTGATTATACACATTAGTATTTTTATAGATGCAATGACGCATTATAATGACTGTTTTAGAAAGTCATATATTTCTAATAATATCACTCTTTGCTTAGTTACAAATAAGGATTTAAAAGAAAAGTAAATAAATAAATAAATATCGCGGACATTTCACACAACGTCGTCTGGTCCCAAGCTAAGCTTATATGCTTGTGTTATGGGTACCACAAAACGGATATACTACATATACTACTTTTCTTTTGTAAATACATACTTATAATAAATAGAAACACCCCGACGCAGAACAAACATTTGTATGAGATTTATAAACATCACACAAATGATTGGCCCGAGCGGGAATCGAACCCACGACCTCGTAAACGACAGTCCGTTACATGAATCACTAGACCACGAAGCACAAAAAGTAAAAACGGTATGAATTTTATTTATGTTTGGTTCTCAGACTACGTCATGGGAAATAATAGTACTTACAATAAATGTAATATCGTAATAGTTTTATTTTAATGTATATAAGTATAACATACTAGCTGTTGCCACTTCTTACCCGTAGAATTCATACTTACTTGACATTTATTAACGGGCTTCGTGGTGGAGTGGTTTATGTAATGTACTGCCGATCACGAGGTCGCGGGTTCGATTCCCGCTTGGGACAATAATTTGTGTGATATCCATAAATGTCACACAAATGTTTGTACTGCGTCTGGGTGTTTCTATGTATTATAAGTATGTATTTACAAAAGAAAAATAGTATATGTATTATATCCGTATTCTGGTACCCATAACACAAGCATAATAAGCTTAGCTTGGGACCAGAGGACGTTGTGTGAAATGTCCATGAATATTTATTTATTTATTTATCGTTACATTTTAGACACAAAATATCTTTCTATAATGTAGCCTATGTGTTATTCGGATATATAAGCTACATTATTGTAAAGTTTCATTTATATCCATTCTGTAGTTTTTGCGTGAAAGAGTAATAAACATCCATACATCCATACTTACAAACATTCACATTTATGATATTAGTAGGATTAATTATAATTGCAATTTTATTCATATAAGAATATTTGAATTATACTGGGGTTGCGTAGATGACAGAAAAGAGTTATATTAATAAAGAGTTTTTGAAAGTTATAACAATATGAAATAAAGTTCGTTTTAATAATTTATGTTACAAAGTTATATTTAGCTTTGGCTGAAAATTGTTAACGTCGTCTAAATAACAATTAAAATTAATCACTTTAAGCTTTTTGGGGCGTCCCTATCTTTTAGGATAATTACTTGTTGCTTGTTTTAAATATATAATAGTGTTATTTCATGAGTCTTTTGGCGTCGATTGTACGGATAGCGATTTCGGACAAGATCGGTTTAGTAGTCTACTTTGAACTCTTATTAGTCTTATTTACCGCAGTTATTTGTTGCGTTTCGAGGTTAGAGGTGTTTTCTATAAAATAAGCTTGCGACATCGTGCCTTTTGGAATCAGAAATCACTAAAATATCTTTACTAATTATAGCCTTAGTTACTCAGGGATGATGTAACATTGTAATGTGAAAAGAATTACCGAAATCCGTCTAGTAGTTTTTAGAGTTTATTCGTTACAAACATTCAAAAATTACGAGTTAGATAACATTCTAATTTCTATTCGTTATCTGGTCTATTACAAGGATTATGTGCTTAATTTGGGATCACAATGTTAGTTTTTTTTTAACATATTTTAATTATTGTTATAGGAATTCTGTTCGTCTCGCGATCCGCAAGATAATGTACGCGCCGAGCAAGCAAGGCGAGCAACCTTCAGTGGAAGTATCTAAAGAGTTCATGATGAGCCCCAACAAATTGTACCTGGAAGCTTCCTTAGATAAGGTATTTGTTATTATACTATCTATGGCCCGCGATTTCTTTCCGTTTCGTTGAATTTAGAGAAATTTTCCCCGTTTTTGCATCATTTTTCACCGATGCTTTGCTTCTATTGGTTGCAGCGTAATGTTGTATAGCCTATAGCCTTCCTCAATTTTAATTTTAACGGGCCGCGTGGTCGAGTAGTTCATGCAACGGGCGTTCACGAGATCACGGGTTCGATTCCCGCTCGGGACAATCATTTGTGTGATAATTATAATTGTCAAACAAACTTTTGTACTGCGCCTGTGTGTTATGTATTATAAGTATGTATTTACGAAAGAAAAGTAGTATATGTATTCTAGCCCTATTCTGGGACCTATAACAGAAGCATATAAGCTTAGCTTGGGACCAGAGAACGATGTGTGAAATGTCCTGAAAGAATCTTTCAAATCAGACCAGCTGTTTCTGAGATTAGCACGTTCAAACAAATAAACTCCTCAGTTTTGTTATATTAGTAAATATGTAATATTAAATGTATGTATGTTATTTCCAGGAGCTATACCATCATGGTGAGAATATAGCAGTGAACGTGCACATAGCGAACAACTCGAACAGATCTGTGAAACGTATCAAAGTATCTGTGCGACAGTTTGCAGACATCTGTCTGTTTTCAACCGCACAATATAAGTGCACCGTTGCTGAAACTGAGAGCGAGTATGTATTGTTTTTATACCTCTCTGTCTCTCTGTCCAACCCATTAAGGTCCCACTGTTGGGCACAGACCTCCTCCATTTTGTGAGGTATAGTGGTCTACTATGCCGCGCTGGCCAGCGGCCGTATTATGAGCTATTATTTACAGGCAGTTTACGCCGTGAATTGAACTGTCTGGCAAATTCGTATTATGAACAAAATTCTTAGTCAGTCAGTTCGCTAAACCAGTCATACATTAATATGTTTAAGGAGAAAGTAAAACTAAAAGTTAAAGTACTAACTAAAAATTTTCAACTAAAAGTTTTGTGTTTCTATGTACCTATTATAAGTATGTATTTACAAAAAAAAGTAGTATATGTATTCTATCCGTATTCTGGTACCCATAACACAAGCATATAAGCTTAGCTTGGGACCAGAGGACGTTGTGTGAAATGTCCTTGAATATTAATATTATTTATTATTTATTCTGCCATAATACCTAATTTAGCCATGCAGTTTACGGCCTGCCTGGAACTTGAATGATTTTAAAAAGCTCATAATACGCCGGCAGACTGGCACAGGGTTTAGTTTAGAGTTTTCCGTCTCTTACAGTAGACGTTAACTGTTTGTATTGTTACAGCGCCCTGGGAAAGAAATGGGTTGGTGACACTTGTATTCATAAACCGTCACCACACAGACATTTTTTGTACCTATTTTTATACCTACCTATTGAAATCTTAAGAAATCGTGTTTAGCAATTTTTGACGCTTCTAGCTTTTTTATTTTTTCACTAATTTATTTGTGTCCTACAATTATGTATATATTGCAATGAAAAACATTGTTATATTATTTAATTATTTTGGAATGGAAAAGCTATGCTATTTATTTTTAAAAGCAAAAAATGTGATTGGTATTTCGAAAAAAGCAATATATTTCCATAAGTCTATGGCAAGGACAAATTTTAATTCAATATTTATTTATTAAGATCGTAAAACGTGATTTGATTATTGTTTTTGATCAAACTATTTCTGTTTAGGAAACCTAAATCATTGGTGGCAAGGTTTTTTACCATACCATTTATTGGTGTATTGAATAAGAAATATTGTATGCAGTCAGTGTAAGTAATGTGTGCATATGCGTGATGCATGGGTTTACTTGACTCGTATTGTCCCAAACCAAAATAGACGAAGCATTACTTAAATTATTTGACTGTCTCAAGAGTTCCCCTAAAACGCTTGTGTTGATTTTGCCTGCCCAATAACTATGCATTTTATAATCAAATTTGTTAGACAAGGTTATGTCCAATTAAAATAATTGTCTAGCCACATTTTATTATGATAAAGTGTCATAAATAAATTACGCACGTCATATGTCATAGGGCGTCTTTAGGGATTTGTCCAAGTATGTTTGTGTGACATAATATGGGCACGTGAAGACAAGGGATAAAACACTTGATGAATATGAATAATGATGACCGGAAAAAGAGAGAAAGACCGAACAATAGATGGATAGATTGTGTAAAAGATGATATGAAAGGAAAAGAATTTGAAGAGAGTGTGATAGCTGACAGAAGAGCTTGAAAGAAAACACACATCACACCCAGAAGATTCTACACACAAGCGATCAACGCACACCCAATATATGCGTTAACGAGCATATCTATGTAAACTGGATGTATGAGAACTCAGTGTTTGATTTTACTATGACCAATGAAAATGCGTTATTTCATACCCGCACAAACCACGCCTCCTTGCAACGTTGATGCGTTTAGTCGTTAATAACATATTATATTGTGGGTATATTATAACAAAGAATTTATAGATATAGATTTAATCGGAAATACTTTAACAACATTAAAAAAAAAAAAAAAACAAAATTTTCAGTGAATTCAATGTAACATAAGGTTCAAATTTGTATTTTTATTTTTTTGTTTTTAACTTATGTGAGACACTTTTATGTTTACCATTTATGTTATGTTAATTATGGAACTAGAAATCTATCCGTATTACTTTTTCTTTTTATACTGATTTGTAATGAGACTGTTTGTTTTTTCCTGATTTTAGACCTGTTGTAGACCTTGTAGACCGACTCCAAATAATTTGGTGGATAAGGGTAGGAAAAGGAAGATTATATTTTTTCAGTTCTTAATGTCATGGTAATTATTTGTATTTCCAGGGAAGGTTGTCCAGTAGGTCCAGGCTTCACTCTGAGCAAGGTGTTCACTGTCACTCCACTCCTCGCTAACAACAAGGACAAGTGGGGACTCGCGCTTGACGGACAATTGAAACATGAAGATACCAATTTAGCGTCGAGCACATTGTGAGTCTATTATTTATTACTTAGATAAAACGGGCTAATAAATTACATTTCTTAACCAATGGCGGGCCTTGTTGTCAAATCGTTTATGTAACGGACTGCTGTTCGCGAGGTCACGGGTTCGATCTTTCTTAATTTCATTATTGTGTGATATTCATAAATGTCATACAAATGTTTGTACTGCGTCTGGGTGTGTTCTATGTATTATAAGTATGTATTTACAAAAGAAAAGTAGTATAATTTATTATATCTGTATTCTGGTACCCATAAGACAAGCATAGAAATATAGCTTACTTGGGGACCAGAGGATGTTGTGTGAAATGTCCAAAATCTATTTATTAAAAAAATATAAAAATTAATATTTTTGTTGATTTTTAAGTTAAACTCGATTTATTACACTCTTATTCTTTTTCATACATTACGACTCTTATACGTATATGTGCACGTAGACGTATAAGAGATATAACGTATATATACGTTGTACATACGAATTTAAAATTCGTCAGCTTTTTGAAATCTACTGATTGGACAATATCATTTTGTTAATTTGAGACATGACTTAAGTTATTAATGTTTAGGATTGCTGATCCGTCGCAGCGTGAGAACCTAGGTATTATAGTACAATACAAGGTGAAGGTGAAATTATGTCTTGGACCACTTGGAGGGTGAGTTGTTCATATATTAAATAATAATTACTATTTTACAATAAATAATAATGTCAAAAGGGAAATTCAGCTTCTGTTAGGGTGGATGGAGTGGACTCTAAAAAATTTGAAACGCAAGCAGGAGTGAGACAGGGTTGTATTCTTTCACCATTACTTTTTAACATAATATACACGGAGTACATAATGCGAATTGTTTTGGAGAAATGGAATAAAGGTATAGCTGTAGGTGGTCAGATAATTTCGAATTTAAGATATGCCGATGATACCACTCTTCTCGCGACAACTGAAGAGGACATAACAAACCTCCTCCAGCTCCTCGAATCTACCAGCGTGAACTTTGGACTCACTATTAATAGAGACAAAACGAAGATGATGATAGTGGATCGTGCTAAAAACAATTGCCCACAAACCACAGTCGTTGCGAATTGTCATGTGGTCCAAAGTTATGTCTACCTTGGCTCCACTATTGTAAACAATGGAAGCTGTGAGGATGAAATCAGAAGGCGATGCGCTGTGACTAGGTCAGCAGTAGAGAAGCTCACCAAGATTTGGAAAGACCGAAGAATTACAAAAATTACCAAAATCCGTCTCATGCACACCTTGGTTTTTCCAATCTTCACGTATGGTTCTGAAACGTGGACGCTAAGACTGCAAGACCGAAGAAAGATCGACGCCCTTGAGATGTGGTGCTGGCGGCGTCTTTTAAGAATCAGCTGGACTGCGCATCGTCTCAACAAAGGCTTTCGTCGATTGTTCAGCTACGAATTCTAAAGTTTTTCGGACACATCACTCGGAAAGTTAATTCAATGGAACGGTTGGTTGTACAAGGTCGCGTAGAGGGAAAGCGGTCACGTGGACGATCCCCTACAAGATGGCTAGACCTCATAAAATCAGTCACGCATTGCCCTGCTGCAGAATGCTCGCGAAATGCCTCTAACAGAGACAGATGGAGACAAATTGTGAAGGCAACGACTAAGTCGCTAAACACTCCATAACCACGACCACTCTACAAAAGAGTGTCCGACTGAGAAGAAGAAGAACAATAAAAAATACCACAACAATACAGAGATAAGTGTACTGCGTCTAAATGTACTTTGTTAAGTATAACTATGTACAATAATTGCAGTCTATTTATTTTATCCGTTATTTAGTAACACAATCATAGATATATAGTCCACTGGCCCAGTGAAAAAATGTCCATGTTTTATGTTATTACATGTTTTATGTATTATATGTCATTTAAAAATAAAAATAAATCCTCTTTCAAATTGCTCATCTTAAGCCATAGATGTAGTATTAGTACTCCCCTAATACTACTGGTCTTATTCATAATGATTTATCGGAGGTTTAAAAGTTCGCTAAAATCGGTTCGCGAAAATTGTTAAAACTTGTTATTCATAATAGTCTTTTTACGCTAAAACGTTTATTATCTCTCCGATAAAATCTCCGTTTAAACCTCCGATAAGTCATTATGAATAAAATCTATGGCTTAAATATATTTTTTACTGTCAACATTATGTTCCAAATTTAAACTCTGGCAGTCTTATTCATAATGACTTATCGGAGGTTTAAACGGAGATTTTATCGGAGAGATAATAAACGTTTTAGCGTAAAAAGACTATTATGAATAACAAGTTTTGACAATTTTCGCGAACCTATTTTAGCGAACTTTTAAACCTAAATAAAGTAAATAAAAGCATTAGTGTTCTAACTTTTTTTTTTTACATTTGTATTGTGTTTCATTTGCAGTGATCTAAGCGCGGAGCTGCCATTCATTCTAATGCATCCGAAGCCCGAAGACGAGCCTCGTACAGCGCCAGAACTTACTCCGCGCGCCACTGACCACGATCTTATACAACTTGATCCACAACCGTTAGTATTAGGTTTTATTTGATTTTAGAATACCAAATAGAATGTCACTTCTGAGGAAAGAGATCTCTGTAACACACAGTGTAGTTTGGTTGATGAAATACATTTACATGAAATACAATATTAGGAAATACTAGCTGTTGCCCGCGACTTCGTACGTGTAGAATTTACAATTTCTTACCTTTTGCAACTTTTTAAATTAATGCTTAGCTTTTAATGGTAGTAGCGTGATGTTATATAGCCTATGGCCTTCCTCGATCAATGTACTATCTAACACTGAGGAAATTTACTAAAGTAATTTATTAATTTTGCAATTGACATGCTTTGCTTTTACTTAATAAATTAAATTACGGTGGAAAAAGTGATTAACGCAAGCGGGACTCGAACTCACGACCTCGGAATACCGTTCCGTAGCTCTGCCAGCTGAGCTTATTGCGGTCGTGCTTTTCAGTAATTTAAATTTGGCCACCGCAATCCTCACTCGTTTGAGTTTATATCGTATTTCTACGTGCAACGTATATATATATATATATCAAGAATGCTTTGCAACATCTCGTCATCATCATCATCTCTAACCTAACCTAACCAACCACCTAGCATTCTTTACAGAATACAATTGGGTTGCAACGTTACAACCCATACCCACGATATCTATTACATTAAAATTAAAATTAAATTGAAATAAATAAACTGTAGAAGATATAAGCCAATTTTTTTTTCAGTGACGAGAATGGCCAAGAGCAAGACGATGATATAATATTCGAGGACTTTGCCCGACTGCGGCTAAAGGGCGCGGATGCTGATGCCTGAAATGATGACGTCACACACAACCAAAACACATAGATACAGATAATACAATCGACAATGGAGAACGAAACGGTCATGCTATAACAACTAACTCTATACAAGCACTGAAAACTTTTTTTATACGATTTTTTTTTTTAATATTGGCTATGTCAATTAACAATAGCCAAAAAGGATTTATACACGTTAAAGTTCATGGTTGAATATATCTTTGCTGTCGGTGCGATTTTATAAAATACATTTAAAAATAATAATATGGCCGTCGGAGTTGTAACAGCAAGATTGACGTTAATATAATCTATACTCTGTTTAGGACTGAAACAGAAAAGGATGTACCCGCAAATTTAAAAAAAAATGTGGTTATATTAATTTTTTTGTAAATTACCCACAATGGTGTATTTCTATACACCATTGTGGGTAGTTTACAAAAAAAAAAATGCAATTTTAGACTATAATAAAATAATAGTTTAAAAAAACTAAAAAACACGCTTTATTTAATCGAATTATTGTATTGTCATTGGTCTTTGACAGGTGTGCAAAATTTGAATAGAATCTGACCGTTTAAAGTGGGTCAAAATAGCGTCCAAAGGAGTCGGTTACAAACATACAAACAAACATACAAGTGAAGCTATTAAAAAGCGTGTAAAAATGCATGAATAAAGAATTAATAACATGATAATAATTATATGAAAATTGAAACGAATGCAAAACATAATCTGTCCATACACACACAAACACAAACCCTGTACAGTATAAAAATGTGTTAAGAGGATTTGACTATTCACAATACATATTATGTGAACGTTTGTCGGATATATCTTTAATTAATCGATTACAATTTTATTCGATTATGAAATCGATTATTTTTCACATAATCGATGATCTTTCACGATCCGTATGTATCCGACATACGAACGCAATTAGCATTATTATAGTAAAAATTTTATATTATATTCGATGTATATTGTATGTGGAAATTTATTTTAATAGTGTTAAATCTATTGATCAAATAATCGAGTACAAGTTTAAGTTTTAATTTTTTTTTTTTTGTTTCATAAATTTTAACCATATGTCATTATTTTTTTCTAGGTGAGTAGTACATTGTTCGACAAAATGCATTTAATAGTATAAAATATTTCCTTTTTATTGTATTTTAATTTAGTTTTGATGGCATACCTGTTCTAAGATTGTCGTTTGATATTTTTAACCGACTTAAAAAGTAAGTTTGTTCAACTGTTGTGGTTTTTTTTTATATTTAGTGACTGTGAGAAGGGAATTATTAAAGTTTGTTAGCGCCATTTTTAGTTAGCCTTTTAGAAATTATTATTACTCTGTCTTTTCAAACCGATCATATTCTATGATACAACGCATAACTCGCTTCAGTTTACGAATCTATTGTGACCCTGACCCAGGCAGAATCGCATGTAGCTGAGCCAAAAATAAGACGAAGAAGAACTATTATTTTTCGTATGGGTCCGGTAACATGACAAGGGCAGGAGAATGGGTCTTTTAAAATAGGCATACTCGGAAAAGGTGTCATCTTTCTTAGCTGGTTGACATTAACACGTGTTTACTTTGCGTTTTTATTTGAAGATATAATTATCTTAGCCATTTTCAGTTAAAAATTATAGTGGACTCAAACCTAAATACACTAAGCGTTGTGTAAACGCGCTTTTAATCACAGTCACATTAAATAAATGTTAGCAACCGCGTGGCTTTCCTAACTGAATCAAACAACATTTAAATCAATTATACCTTCATGTTGTTTTAGTAGAAATTTTTCATAAGGTTTGCCTATAAGCTTACATATCGTTAACATTATATTTCGCAGTTGCCTCATAGCTAAATAACTATTTTTCTAAATAATTAATGCTTTCTCTAAAGTGAATTGTATGCTGAATGTTGCAATATAAAAAATAACTGCGAAATTATGTATTGCCAACATAAATAAAAATCATTTAATTTTGGTTCGATTAAAATTTTTTTTTTTTTTGGTAGAACCCGATTTGGTTATTGCCATTTTAAATTTATAAAGAAATGCTGCTTCTATTACCACCAATATGTGTTTGCTAAAGAAATAAATATAAAAAAATAATATTGTTGTTTTTATAGCTTGTTCCGTCTGTGTAGTACTGGCATATCAAATGTGTACTCACAAAATGTCTTATGATATACGTTCTGTGACAATGTACATTCTTTTAGCTGTGTATTATAGTTGTGTATATTTCGTGGCATGTTTTATTGTATAGTAAGCTTTATAGTATTCTATTCTGTACACTTGAGTGGTGTTTATTCACACGATATTTTCATACATAGAATAACACGGTAAGAATGTTCCGTGTGATGTCTACGCTATGTATCTAGGGCCTTATTCTTTATTGACCACGATTTTAATACGTGTTTAGGACGAGATCAAAACACAGTGTGTTTCATAACTGACTGTTACATATCAAAAGTTGTAACGTTGCACTCCTTCAAGAGAGAAAGAGGCAAGTCACAATTGTTAATTTGTAAGGTACTATTAGGACCCTAACAAGTAACAAAAAAAATACAAGAATTAAGATAATATTTAGAGAATAGTGGATTGTGAATCATTCTAGAAAGGTCAGTGACTTAATCTTTAAACTCTGCAGTACTTGAACTCTCCAGGCCTAACTACACTTAAGGTCTTGGACTTACTTTCGGAGTGGATTGAATCTCAATAATATAGCTGAATGCCACCACCTTGCTCTTGGGGAGCCTTTTCCGTTACTGCTATCATTGACTAATACCGCCTGCTGCTGCTGCCACTATTGATGAGGTTGACGAACTGAGTTGAAGACCTAACGAATTATTGCTCAACCGCCATACCAGAATCCCAACTAGATTAATTTTTTTTAACCCCAAATAGATTAATTTACGTTTACCTTTCCTTTTTTTTTTATTTAAAGTGTTTTCCTTTTTTAATATAAACTCTAAATAATCTTAATTCTTGTATTTTTTTGTTACTTGTTAGGGTCCTAATAGTACCTTACAAATTAACAATTGTGACTTGCCTCTTTCTCTCTTGAAGGAGTGCAACGTTACAGTTTGGCGCCCAACTAAAAGAACCTTCTAAATTCTTAAATTCACTCTTAAATTTATTCTCTAAATTCTAAATTAATATTTGCACAAATAGGTAATTATTTTTGATATTTCATTAGGCTCAAATCATTATTAGGCTCTTTAAATTTTTATTAGACACTACTTACATTCTTCAATCTTTAACTCTGAACGTAGTACACTATACAGTACTCCTACAAATTACACCGCACCCCACACACTGTTACACTACTTACGGATTGCTCACGGCAATCTACATTCATTCTTCTCTTAGCAGTGTTCTTAAAACCATTCGTGGTCACTGACAAGTTGGGGTTTGAAATACTCTACGGCGTGCTGCAGGACAATATCCTGTAGTAGACGCACATGCAGGTTTTCGGGCACATCCTGGGAACTGAAGTCTAAGACATTCATAACATTTTTGAACCTTCATCACATTATTTTCATCTTTGTAGTTGTCGAAAATATTTTATTTTTTTTGATTTTTGATTTTTGACAATCAACAAAATGTGTAACTAAGACTATAATTAAACTAAAATCTATGATACTTGACTAAAAAGGTTCTTTCTACTTTCTCAATTCCTTTAATTATTTAACTTAGCTTTGTATTAAACGAACTTTTACATATTTCGATATTTATAAACTTTAATGTTTTCATAATTTTTCTCTGTATCTTTTTTCTAGAAATGTAAAACTATTTTATTTTATATTGTATCTATATTCAATTATAACCAAACCCTTTAGGCTTCATTATTTTATTCCTTTTTTTTTTAATTTATTTTCTATTAATAACTTGGGTAATTACCTACGTAGTTGGATTATTACCTTCTTAATTCTTAAATCTCCTTAATGCACAACGTTGCCTTGGAGAATCTTAAACTCTTAATTCTAATAGACTTAAGTCTATCTTTCTTAAATTTCCTTGTCTCAAGGACTTCTTAAGGGTTAATAAGTCTTAATATCTTGTAAATATTATATACTATGTTCTTTATGGGTTTTCAAACGGTGCGGGTGACGACATCTATATTAATAAGCCTACGTCAATGTTAATGAATATGTCCTTGTGGAGTATGCGTCATTGAATGTGAACCATATCCCCTAAGTATGCTAGAAGGTGAGTGATTGTAGAAACGAAAGACGTGTGTGATAGAGCAAGGTACTATTCCATAGCCTCAAAATTTCCAATGAGTTGTAAATTTTTCAGGGGTTGTTGGGGAAATGTAATGTTTGTTATACTTATTGTATTTTCTACCTTTTCTTGAAATTTTATATATAGATTCTGTAGTATAATTTAAGTATTTCTTATGTATCTTATTACCTTTCTTTGTTTTTCTTTTATACTATTTTGGTCTTAAAAATGTGTAAAATTTTAATGTTTATATTATTGTGAGTGACAAATGTCATGTCACAAATCTTTTACTTTTTTTTATTAATTTATTTATTCTTAAAACGATAGAGGTTGAATGACATTTGTTAACCTTATATTTTTTATGTCCTTCTCTTAAAATTTGAATTGTAGAATTCTGGTATGGAATTAAAGATTTAAATTTAAAAATTGAAATTCGAAAACTTTGATGGATCTTGAGAAGATTCATTCAGCTAGAGGAATGGAGAGAGAACGGTAGACTGTTCGGATTCTAAGTTTTCCTGTGGATACTAAAAGGCATTCGGCTGGAGGAATTGAGAGAGCACGGTTGACTGTCCGGATTCTAAGATTTCCTGTGAATAGTGGATTGTGAATCATTCTAGAAAGGTCAGTGACTTAATCTTTAAACTCTGCAGTACTTGAACTCTCCAGGCCTAACTACACTTAAGGTCTTGGACTTACTTTCGGAGTGGATTGAATCTCAATAATATAGCTGAATGCCACCACCTTGCTCTTGGGGAGCCTTTTCCGTTACTGCTATCATTGACTAATACCGCCTGCTGCTGCTGCCACTATTGATGAGGTTGACGAACTGAGTTGAAGACCTAACGAATTATTGCTCAACCGCCATACCAGAATCCCAACTAGATTAATTTTTTTTAACCCCAAATAGATTAATTTACGTTTACCTTTCCTTTTTTTTTTATTTAAAGTGTTTTCCTTTTTTAATATAAACTCTAAATAATCTTAATTCTTGTATTTTTTTGTTACTTGTTAGGGTCCTAATAGTACCTTACAAATTAACAATTGTGACTTGCCTCTTTCTCTCTTGAAGGAGTGCAACGTTACAGTTTTAAACTGTAACGTTGCACTCCTTCAAGAGAGAAAGAGGCAAGTCACAATTGTTAATTGTAAGGTACTATTAGGACCCTAACAAGTAACAAAAAAAAAATACAAGAATTAAGATAATATTTAGAGTTTATATTAAAAAAGGAAAACATACTTTAAATAAATAATAAGGAAAGGTAAACGTAAATTAATCTATTTGGGGTTAAAAAAAATTAATCTAGTTGGGATTCTGGTATGGCGGTTTAGCAATAATTCGTTAGGTCTTCAACTCAGTTCGTCAACCTCATCAATAGTGGCAACGGCAGCAGGCGGTATTAGTCAATGATAGCAGTAACGGCAAAGGCTCCCCAAGAGCAAGGTGGTGGCAGTCAGCTATATTATTGAGATTCAATCCACTCCGAAAGTAAGTCCAAGACCTTAAGTGTAGTTAGGCCTGGAGAGTTCAAGTATTGCAGAGTTTAAAGTTTAAGTCACTGACCTTTCTAAAATGATTCACAATCCACTATTCACAGGAAATCTTAGAATCCGGACAGTCAACCGTGCTCTCTCAATTCCTCCAGCTGAATGCCTTTTAGTATCCACAGGAAAACTTAGAATCCGAACAGTCTACCGTTCTCTCTCAATTCCTCTAGCTGAATGAATCTTCTCAAGATCCATCAAAGTTTTCGAATTTCAATTTTTAAATTTAAATCTTTAATTCCATACCAGAATTCTACAATTCAAATTTTAAGAGAAGGACATAAAAAATATAAGGTTAACAAATGTCATTCAACCTCTATCGTTTTAAGAATAAATAAATTACTTAATAAAAAAAAAGTAAAAGATTTGTGACATGACATTTGTCACTCACAATAATATAAACATTAAAATTTTACACATTTTTAAGACCAAAATAGTATAAAAGAAAAACAAAGAAAGGTAATAAGATACATAAGAAATACTTAAATTATACTACAGAATCTATATACAAAATTTCAAGGAAAAGTAGAAAATACAATAAGTATAACAAACATTACATTTCCCATTTAGTTGGATTATTACCTTCTTAACTCTTAAATCTCCTTAATGCACAACGTTGCCTTGGAGAATCTTAAACTCTTAATTCTAATAGACGTCTATCTTTCTTAAATTTCCTTGTCTCAAGGACTTCTTAAGGGTAAATAAGTCTTAATATCTTGTAAATATTTTGTTCTTTAGGGGTTTTAAAACGGTGCGGGTGACGACACCTATATAAATAAGCCTACGTTAATGTTAATGAATATGTCCTTGTGGAGTATGCGTCATTGAATGTGAACCATATCCCCTAAGTATGCTAGAAGGTGAGTGATTGTAGAAACGAAAGACGTGTGTGATAGAGCAAGGTACTATTCCATAGCCTCAAAATTTCCAATGAGTTGTAAATTTTTCAGGGGTTGTTGGGGAAATGTAATGTTTGTTATACTTATTGTATTTTCTACTTTTTCTTTAAAATTTTGTATATAGATTCTGTAGTATAATTTAAGTATTTCTTATGTATCTTATTACCTTTCTTTGTTTTTCTTTTATACTATTTTGGTCTTAAAAATGTGTAAAATTTTAATGTTTATATTATTGTGAGTGACAAATGTCATGTCACAAATCTTTTACTTTTTTTTATTAATTTATTCTTAAAACGATAGAGGTTGAATGACATTTGTTAACCTTATATTTTTTATGTCCTTCTCTTAAAATTTGAATTGTAGAATTCTGGTATGGAATTAAAGATTTAAATTTAAAAATTGAAATTCGAAAACTTTGATGGATCTCGAGAAGAAATTCATTCAGCTAGAGGAATTGAGAGAGAACGGTAGACTGTTGGAATTCTAAGGTTTCCTGTGGATACTAAAAGGCATTCAGCTAGAGGAATTGAGAGAGCACGGTTGACTGTCCTGATTCTAAGATTTCCTGTGAATAGTGGATTGTGAATCATTTTAGAAAGGTCAGTGACTTAATCTTTAAACTCTGCAATACTTGAACTCTCCAGGCCTAACTACACTTAAGGTCTTGGACTTACTTTCTGAGTGGATTGAATCTCAATAATATAGCTGACTGCCACCACCTTGCTCTTGGGGAGCCTTTGCCGTTACTGCTATCATTGACTAATACCGCCTGCTGCCGTTGCCACTATTGATGAGGTTGACGAACTGAGTTGAAGACATAACGAATAATATTGCTCAACCGCCATACCAGAATCCCAACTAGATTAATGTGTGTTTTCCTTTTTAATATAATCTCTAAATATTATCTTAATTCTTGTATTTTTTTTGTTACTTGTTAGGGTCCTAATAGTACCTTACAAATTAACAATTGTGACTTGCCTCTTTCTCTCTTGAAGGAGTGCAACGTTACAAAGTATAAAAATGAATGAAAACTTTAAAGTTATTTTGACAAGTCATAATAAGAACGAAAAGTGTTGCCTTGTTTGTAAAATAAATAAATAAAACAAATTGAAGTCGATAACACTGATTTACAATGGGTATGTAAGGTAAAAAATCAGGCCCCAGATAATTTTAATTTTTTTAGTTTCTAGGTTAGATTAGACCGCGTCCACATCTGCGCGTCCACTAATTTATATCTAGCATCCAATTTAGTAATAACATAATTTTACAACAATCATTTATCAATGCATTATAATATTTCTAATGTTTTTGTTATTATCGAAATGTATTATTTATGTATTTTAAATGTAAGTATTAAATGAAAATAACGATTTGTAATTTTAATAGCAACAAAATATGAAAAGACGTGACAGTGGTATTTACAGCCAATAGGTAGTTATATCGTGGCCTATGGCACAATAATTTTAAGTACAATTAGCCAAGTTTAATATAAATAATTTACACTATAAAGTGTTTTACTTTCCTTGCACAAATGTAATTTACACTTAATGATAAACGTTTTTCTACTTTACTACCACTTGGCTGTAAAGATATCTGTTTAAAACTTAGTACTTTTTTTTATAACCTAATTCAAGGTGCACTAGTCAGGTTGAAATATTTTAACTCTAGTATTGTTTCAGTATAATATTTATAAATAACACTGGCTAGTGTTCCTTGTAATCCTGTGCCGACACACATAAGGCAAACCGCACACAATTTTTTTTAGTTTGACATCGAGACTTTTGATGTATACTTTTTCAATAAATATTATGTAATCAAATTGTGTTCATTATTTTCATCCTTCCGTCCTACATTCATTCATTCATACTGAGTCGCATTATGCTCTGCAATTGGAAAACTAGCGTATTCTGCTTAGTCTCCCCATTTTCCAATGGCAGAGCATAATGCGACTCAGTGCCGCACAATGCTGACGCTTAATTAGAACGTGAATTAGTTTTAAAATGCGCCAGCAGAGTGCGTTAAGTTCAGTGTTGAAAAAAAAATCTAAAATAAACATAGTATTCACATTTTAATATGTGTGGAATATAAAAAAGTCATTGTTTATTTTATACCTTCATCCATACTTATATTTATTTATTTTTTTAACACAGCTTGAATTAACTTTGAATATTTCCAGAAAACTCCGACGAAAAGAAAGCCTTAAATTTTTTTAACAATAAATAATATTACTAACGATAATCTAATATATAAAATTCACGTGTCACAGTGTTAGTTACCGTACTCCTCCGAAACGGCTTGACCGATTTTTATGAAATTTTACATGCATATTCAGTAGGTCTGAGAATCGGCCAACATCTATTTTTCACACCTTTTATTTTATTTTACTATGGCAAAACAACGTTTACCGGGTCAGCTAGTATATATATAAAATTTCAATCAATGCCAATTTAAAGGAATAATACTTGTTAATTTTCTGTCGCTGAAGTTGGTATGGATTGCACGCATCACTTTTGAGAGTGCTCGATTGTGCGATGCGATGCTGTAATTGGAACACTCAACGTTGAGCATTGTGCCCACGGAACAGAGATCAATGGAATTGCAATGCAACAAAATTACTATAGAAACCAGTGTCGCCAAACGCACACAATTATACCGATAATCATATAATGTACTACATTTAAACAAATCGTTTGATTGGTCGTTTACATTTTATACTAAACTAGCATAAGCCATATAACCTACATCTGAAAATAAACCTACTCATTCTGGAATAGGGTTTAATTCTCTGTAGTTGGAAAAGTATTTAACACCTTTTGTAATCTAAAGTCAAACTAAAATTGATTGACGAGTAAATTCCGCTACTTGACGATAGATGGCGCATTTACCAGTGGTCGCAAATAGAAACACAATTTCGTTAGGAGTAAAGGTGACAATCGTGTGCACTAGCGTGTCATTGCTGCTATTCGATTAAGGCCGTACCAACCCGAATTACATTACCGATATCGATATATGTCATCATCCTCCTGCCCTCATCCCATTATTTGGGGTCGGCGCAACATGTCTTTTTCTTCCATAATCTTCTATTAGCCGTCATGTCTGTGTCAACTCCTCTTTCTTTCATCTCCTCTTTCACACAGTCCATCCATCTTTTCTTAGGTTTACCGATTATTACCGATATCGATATATACCTACCCATTTCTTATTTTTTTTTAGTTTTTAGTTTCTCTATAAGAACATAACATCATGTCTAGTTTCCTCAAAGCGTAGGCATTTTAACTACTGAAATATTGGAGTACAAGAGGCAGGAAGAGTGTCGTTGTTTTATGTGATAAAAATATACACATTTATGCGCGGTTATATAATAATATTGTATTTAAGTATATAAACTTAGTTTTGCTTGCTATATTGTATACTACCTCTATAATAATTAAAACTTTAGTCTATGATAAAATGATGTATGTTTCACCTTATATAATTTAAAAATTTCTTTATATTGTTACAATTTGTTAATGTATTTTAGAAACTAAAATAATGTTATTGATTTTATGTAGTCTGAGCACAATGTAATATGATATAGTTTATAGTAAAAGTCTATCTTTATGGTCAATGTAAAATTAAAATCGAATGTGGGTAAACCCTGTAATAACTGATCGTAGAAGACACATTACAGCTCAGTCTCACCCGTGACCATGGTGACTGCAAAGTCTCCGAAACGTCAGGCCAAAATTTAAAACAAATAAACGCGTCTAAATCCGTAAGTTGTTAGTTTTCTTTTTGAACTCATTTTAAGCCAGTTTTATCACACAGTAGGTAAAGCGATGTTTCCAGGACAATGATCAAAAACTTATGATTCAAGTAAGCCGTTGTCTTATAGCTAAGCCGCAAAAATTTAAAGAATTTCGAAGAAGCTGGTAGAATAGGTGACATAATATGTATTATTTACGTTAACAATTTAACTATTTACATATTTAATATAGTAACTTACTTCATTAAAAAACTTAAATAGAGAAATAGAAAAAAATTTATAGATGGAATAGCAGTAGGTTTCGTGTATCTATATCCTTTATTAGAAATTAAAAAATCATCGTCCAAAAAATGTACCGAGCATATTGTACTTGATTTGACTGGCATCCAATCAGATCGACCCGTTGCATCTATCCATTTTTCTTTGACCGTAGCGTCTTTGGGAAACCTAAAAATGTTTACGGAGGATGAGAATAATTTATTATATAATTAATTAATTATAATAATTTCACTATTATGTAATAGTTTGATTACATTTCCGCTATCAAGCATCTACGCAGAATGATACAACTCACAAAATTAATTTTGTGAATGTGGTGTAGACCGCCTTACATTCATATTGTAAAGTTACTTAGTAAAATAAATAGTAAATTACAAATTTTCTAATATCGGCATTTATCGATAAACTGAAATCTGACCTAAGTACATCACTAATTGAGTAGCGAAGAACTTTTAAGAACGAAATAATGAATATAATCAATGTAAAATAAACTTTATTTAAACGACATAAGGTTGATTTTAGCGAGACGTTCCAATAAATTATTAGTAAATTGGAATTAACTAAAATTTTATTAGAATCAAATGATATTGTACTTACCGATGGTACGAAATACCTCCATTTTAAAGATTTCTTCTCCTACTATTATTCTTGCACTCCAAAACTGAACAATACGGCATATCTACGGCGAAATGAGCTTGTCGCGATACTAACAACACGAGTTAACGTTAGAACAGTCTGAATACGACTAAGTAAGTACTTGTGCGACTGGAGATCAAATAAGCGCAACAGTGCTTAATTGTGACACGCGTGCCACGCCTACTTCGCACTTCCATTGATCTCTGTTCCGTGATTGTGCCGCATAATGCGCTATTGTGCGCTGATTGGAAAACGGGGTATGTCCATGGTCTTTGAACGGGTCTGTGTAAACTAGTCTAGTCTGTAGTTTTGCTGCTAGTCTGTGAATTTTGCCTGTATTGAGGTTATGTTTTTAATTAATTTGATGATACAATTCCCAAAAAATAATGTTTTATCCAAATAAACTGTAGATGGTTCTTATAACGTGATTAATTCCTTTGTCATACACATTTATTTGAGGTTTCTGTCATATTTAAGATGTGATCAACTTCAACTTGTAGTACAAGTATTTTTAATAGATGAGCAAATAAAATCCATATAAAAACTGCTAAAATGAGTTCAAGAGGATATACCAAGAGAGAACTTGAGGAAATAAAGAAGAAAGAAGAGGAAGAAGCAGCAGCTCATGTAAATATCGATGATGAATTTATATTATCAACTTGCCTTTTTTAAAAACATGAAACTTATGATTGTTAAATTTGTTTTTAATTAATTTGAGTGTATTGTGGTATATAGAGCCTCAAAGTAATGCCTTAACTTTTGCAACAGGGATAGCAAAGTAGGCAATGTTTAGTAAACTAATTATTTTTGCCACTTCATTACAGGTGTTTAAAGAGTTTGTGGAAACATTCCAAGAGGTCCCTAGTTCTACCAGCAAGGTTTGGGTAAAGGCAGGCACATATGATGCAGGAGCAAGAAGTTAGTGTTGATATTTATTTGTAAATTTTGTTAATTTGTAATAAATACATGCCTTTTGTTACAGAATTGAGATGTGGGATAAATTCGTGTGAGTTTAGTAATGTTGGCATACTCTTAGAGACTGGTATTCTGTCTAAATGGGCTACCATAATATAATTTATGCAAGGCTGTAGGCACAATCTATATTTTTTAAAATTTATTTTTGAGCTTATGTCCTTACAAGGGTATATTAGCTCCATAGGTAGAATCTAGTATTTAATAAATAAAACTAAAGCAGCTTTAAACTAAGTTATTCAAATTCATTATGTCCTTGATATATTTCCTAAAAATCACAGATACAATTTGATTTGTTAAAAGAATTTCCTTTTCTAAACATTTGTTTTTTGTTCGCATTTGTAAAAATATTTCAACATTTATTTCAGCCCTATTAATTATTTATATAATTTACAGAGGAAGATACCTCAGAAAGAGGTAAATTATACAAACCCATATCACGGTTGGATGAGAAGAGGATTCCAACTGAAGCGGAATTAGTCCGCAACCTTGTTCAGAGAATTGAGCCACCCGGTAGACCAAACCCTAAAAAGAAAGGACAGGACAAAAAGAAAAGTAACTTGGAACTGTTTAAAGAAGAACTTAGACAGTATGTCTGATTTTAATATTTGTAATTTCTTTTAGAAGCAGGCATTACATTTGATAATTTTGTGTAGATGTCAATAGTGTAGCTTGCCTTGTATTTAATAAGCTGAGAGCCCCAAAGAAATGGAAATTTTTCCTGCCTTTATTCTCCCTGGCAATTGGCACATTAACAAAATATGCAGACGCTATGTTTTGCATAAAAATATTTGTTGGATTTAATATTTGTTAAACAGCAAACACAGTTGAATACTAAGTTATTTACAAAATCATTGTTTGACGGGCATTGTGGTTCATGTAATGGACTACTGTTCACAAGGTCACTGGTTCCATTCCCGTATGGACAATGATTTCGTTGATTCCGATGTCTGGGTGTTTACTATATATTATATGTATGTATTTACAAAAGAAAAGTATTCTATGTGGTATATACGTATTCTGGTACGCATAAGACAAACATATAGCATAGCTTGGAACCACAGGGCAATGTGTAATTGTTATGTAAAAAGTTGGTTTCGGTGTTATTATTATTTTTCTCTTTAATTATGGTTCTTTTGTTGCTTTATTTATTACATGAAATATGTAATTGTGCAGAATTCAAGAGGAAAGGTCAGAGCGTCACAAATACAAGAATGTACTGAGGGATCGTGGTGTTGTGGGGGTTGAGACCACTATGGATGTAATACCAGATGTTGGCTCCTATGATACTGGTGATCCTAACACTACTAACTTGTATCTGGGCAATTTAAATCCAAAGGTAGGTTATAGGATTTTATGTTATTGGGCAACTATCCTACACTCAGTCAATGTTATACACTTGCAATAATGGGATTACACACATGACTTGTTGTCACAATGACAGTTCAATGGCGCCATTATGGTGCCATAGTGATGCCACAATGGCACCATAATGACATAAAATCAAGTTTGGTGTCATAATGACGCCATAATGGTGTCATAATGGCGAAATTTTACCAAATTTGGTAGTATACTATTAATTTTTTGTCGTAATGACCCCATTATGGCACCATAATGGCGTCAGTGACTGACCATTGTAATATGATTGTAATAGCAGAATTTGTAGACTTGGCCCCCTGGTCGACAGGCAATGATCTGTATATGACAGTGATGTGAATGTGCTGCTGGCCCAACTTCTGTCTGAAGGAGTGATGAAACTGTTTAAGCCCACACTTTGTCTGTAGGGCTAGTTTAAGAGCATTAAACTAGCCCGTCAGACCGGTGACAGTCAGCAGCACTGAATTTCTATGAAAGCATGTTCTATGCCACCCTAAAAAAAAATCAAAAAAATGATATCGAAATTTTATCTAAAATGAATCATTAGAAACTTTATAAACATGAAAGTTTGTAAGAATGTATGGATCTATGTATGTTTGTTATCATGTTTCATGCAATCACTACTGAATAAATACGACTGCATCTCCACTTTTGAAAATCTTTAAGCATTTTTCTTGTAACTTGACCCTTAAATCTACTTGATCAATATTTATTTAGATAACAGAACAGCAGTTGATGGAGATATTCGGCCGATATGGTCCTCTGGCTAGCATCAAGATAATGTGGCCGCGCTCTGACGAAGAGAAGGCGCGTGGAAGAAACTGTGGTTTTGTGGCCTACATGTCTAGAAAAGATGGTGAAAGAGCACTTAAAAATATTAATGGTATGTAAATGATATTACCGTGTGGTGACGGATTAAGAACACATGTGTCACCACCCCATTTCCTCCAAGGGGTGCTGTAAAAGTCGGCTAAGGGATATTGTTCACAGGAGACTCTGTGAGAGACGGAAAACTCGAAAATAAACCCTGTGCCAACACAACTGGTCAGCGCGGCATAGTAGACCATAATCCCTCGCAAAGTGGACGAGGCCCGTGTCCAACAGTGGAACTTAAGTGGCTGGAGGGATGAGAGAAATGATATTACTTAAATTGATTACATTTATGTTAACAGTTATGTTATCATCTGTAGTGTTAATAGGTTCTTGATTTTATTGGAATACTCCATTTTCAAGAGATCAAAATAAGCCTATAAATAACATCCATGCTAGATTTCATAAAAAGTCTTTACTTATTATCAAAGTAGTTATTTTTGTATGTATGTTATGTGAGCTTATATCTTCAAAACTACTCAACGGATTTTGATGCTGTCTTTTCAATAGATAGAGTGGTTCAGGAGGTAGCTTTTTTGCATAATTTGTTAAGGTTTTTTTTTATATACTAAATTCTACGCGTACCTACGAATTTGCAAGCAATAGCTACTAACAAATATACACTTTACAAACTCTCAAAAATAACATATTGAACATAATATATTTTATTTTGTTTTATTTATTTGGAATAATAAACAGTTATGCATTACAATTTACAAACATATAGTTATGACAATGTGTACAGTTTTGATAAACGTATAACCCACACAACTTATATAATAATATATACTAGCTGTTGCCCGCGATTCCGTCCGCATGGAATTTAGAAAATGTTCCCCGTTTTTGCAACATTTTTCACTACTGCTTAGCTTCTTCTGGTCGTAGCGTGATGTTATGTAGCCTAAAGCCTTCCTCGATAAATGCCCTATCTAGCACTGAAAGGATTTTTCAAATCGTCTCAGTGGTTCCTGAGATTAGCGCGTTTAAACAAACAAACAAACTCTTCCGCTTTATAATATAGATAAGACCATAAATATTATACTAGAAACATATAGATAATAGAAGTTTAAACATCAAACTAATTCAAGAAACATCTATAAGTGCTGTAATTGTTAGCTATTTGAAATTACATTGAGAGTCTATAAAAATATCTATCTCCGAGATGTAAATATTATAAGTATCTACTAAACGACGCAGAGGTGCCCTTACAGCAGCTTGTATTTTTTTGTTTTCAGGTAAAGAGATAATGAGTTACGAGATGAAGTTAGGTTGGGGCAAGGCTGTGGTTATACCACCAGTACCTATATACATTCCACCAGCACTGCAGACTCCGAGCAAACCACCTCCAGCATCCGGCCTGCCGTTTAATGCACAACCTCCTAAACATCTTATGCATAAGGTATTATTATTTATTTAACAAAAACCCCTGATTTAAACCCCAGAATGAAGCTCATCATTATACATAGTGTTGCAGAAAGGTGTAGTCATAATTTAAAGTTGCATTAGATAGGCCTTAAATATTATAAATATTACAGTTACACATAGAAAAATACAGTTGGTAAGTTTTTTTTTGTTTATTGCCTACTATTAAATAACTACCAGAAACGCATCAATTATGAGATGCTTACGGTTTATTGAATGCGATTGAACCTTGCGATAAAAGATGACCTCATAGTAGTGTTGTATTTAAAGAAGATGGAATATTTTAATAATTAATTAAACTTTTATGAACACATAAAAGTCATAATATAACTAGTATTTGTAACTACATCCATGCCTAGTGCCTAGTCACCGGCCATGTGTAACGATGGTCAAATATAACTACACCTTTCTGAAACACCTTGTATTCACCTTCAAATTCGTGACGGACGGGCTTCTTGGTCTAGTGGTTCATATAACGGACTGTCGTTCACGACGTCACGGGTTCGATTCCCGCCTCGGACATTCATTTGTGTGAGGTTTATAAAATGTCATACAAATGTTTGTTCTGCGTCTAGGTGTTTACTATGTATAAGTATGTATTTACAAAAGAAAAGTAGTTTATGTATTCTATCCGTATTCTGGTACCCATAACACAAGTATAATAAGCTTAGCTTGGGACCAGAGCACGTTGTGTGAAATGTCCATAAATATAAAAAAAAAAATTACTTGAAAGATTTTTAAATTTTATTTGCTTTTCTATTTTAAACCCCTAAGTAATAAATAAGGTTTAATTAAGTACAAATATAACTTCACCATGGTGCAGTGATTAGTGTAGTGACTGCTGTTCGCCTGGCCGTGGTTTCGACTCCCGCTTGAGACAATTATTATTTGTTATATTGTTTGTCCCACAAATATTTTTACTATGTTTGTTTCCTTTCTTTACTAATATCACTATGCCTATCTTTAAGTATAATTATAATAAATTTAATTTTGAAATCCCGTCTCATTGGAAGTAGCCATTTTGTTTTTCTATTTTTCATTTATTACTCTTATTAATTACATTTTTAAATATAAAATAAAAATACATTTCAAAATATAAAAAAAAAAATCACCAACGGTCAGCGGGCATAGGTGCTATTTATTTTTGTCTGTCTACCCCCATGGGAAAAAGGCGTGATGTTATGATGGTAATGTTTTATTTGCTTCAGATACCTCGCGTTCGTCTCGGCGAGTACTATCCGAGTGATCCTGAAGACAGGAAATTGTATGACCAGGTAGTGTATTTATTAAATGTATGCATTTTGATTATGTTAATTCAATAATTGGGTATTTAAAATAAAGTTGAACAGACTTTATGCCTTAGAAATTTGAGGGGTTTTCCTCGATTTCTTAGGAGATAACCATCAGATCTTGATCTAGAGTCAATGGGACCACACGGGAACCGCCAGCGTTCAAATAAAAAAAGAATCATTAAAATCTCTTTGCCCAGTTAAAAGTTACGAGGTAACAAACATAAAAAAGACGTACAAACGAATTGGGTACCTCCTTCTTTTTTGAAGTCGGTTAAAAATGTAACATAATATTGATAGTTATTATTGTATTTAGTAGATACAAAATGGATATAATCCTTGTTCTAAGACTAGATCTTTTTAATAATATAATTTTTATTTACAGATATTGTCTCAATCTATAGTGAAAGTTGTTATTCCTACAGAAAGGTATGATTTTTTACTTTTATAAAATGTTTGCTTAAAAATCACTTGCTTTGAATCTGTTACACAGCTATTATAACAATCTTATCGGCCTATACAACAATTGCACTTTTCCAATTAAAGTGACATAAGTCAAATTCTTTAACAAATAAAGTGACGTAACTCAAAAATAAATTCAAACAAAAGTTTATAAAGCGTGTTTGTTATGTAATTATGTTATTACTAGCTGACCCGGCAAACGTTGTTTTTCCATACTAAAAAAAAAGGTTTGAAAAATAGATGTTGGCCGATTCTCAGACCTACTGAACATTTCATAAAAATCGGTCAAGCCGTTTCGGAGGAGTACGGTAACTAACACTGTGACACGTTAATTTTATATATTAGAAGATAGTGTTTATTTTTGCTGAGTTTTTTCCTCTATCAATTCAATAATAAGCACCGTTTTCGTTGTATTTATTTTGAGTTGCAACGCTTTTTTACAAAAATTTGAGCTCAATATGTGATATATTTCAGAAACATATTAATGTTGATTCATCGTATGGTTGAATTCGTGATCCGTGAGGGTCCAATGTTTGAAGCAATTATAATGAACAAGGAAATCAACAATCCATATTTTCGGTTTCTATTTGAAAACCAATCCGCTGCGCATATTTACTATAGATGGAAGTTATTCTCCATGTTGCAAGGAGACTCTCCTAAGCAATGGTCGCTTGAAGATTTTCGTATGTTTAAAGGTTAGTTCTTCGTGATAATTTGGTTTTACGTCCATAGTTCTTCTCCTCTTAGTCCTTGGTCCTCCTTTTCCCCCTATTAGCGGTCCAATTTGCTGGCGCCTAATACAGTGCCAGTAATTTGGACCGCTGCAAAACTAATAGTTTTATTATCAGAATACTTACTTTTTGTATAAATTTTGAGTATTTTATTATGTAACAAAGTTAGAACTACTAGTTTATGTATGTAAATAATATGAAATCACAATGTTATCAGGAGGGTCGGTGTGGAGACCGCCGGTGATGAACTTATATACTGCGGGAATGCCAGACGAGCTTGTTGAGGAAGAGGATGCCAAAGAAAATATAAGAGGGACCCTGTCTAACAAGTTAGTATAAATGTGAAACCACTTTTTACGTGGCACAAATACGTGGATTTCCTCTTCATATGAGTTTTAACCTATATTGGGTTTGATTGAGATATTAAGGAATTTTTATAAATATTTTGACGCCCTTAGCAATGAATTAGTTTATTTTAGGTACATACTTTACTCTAAGTTACGTTATAATATCTTGTAACATTTCAGCCAACGTGATCGTCTAGAGGAGTTGATCCGTGGTCTGACGATGTCCCGCAGCAGTGTGGGCGCCGCCATGGCGTGGTGCCTGGAGCACGCGGAGGCGGCGGGCGAGGTGGCGCAGTGCGTGGCAGAGTCTCTGGCGGGGGAGAGCACCGCGCCCGCCAACAGAGTGGCAAGACTCTACCTCGTCTCTGATATACTGCACAACGCTGGCGCTAAGCTTACTAATGCTAGTGCTTATAGGAGTGCGTAAGTTATTTAGTTTGGCTTTTTAGTGCACACATTTTATTAAGAAACCAAGAGATTTTTTGTTTTTTTCACGAAGGACCATAAGTTAGGGTTGGAAGGACCATTATGTTCAACTTTACGTGATTTGATAGTCTGTTAAAAATATATAATTAAGGAATTTAATTTACATTGTAATATTTTGAAGTCTATTTTATTTACCAGTTTCCAACAACGCCTCGCGGAGATGATGCGTAACTCTCACTTGGCCCTGAGTCGTATGACGTCACGTCTCCAGGCTGAAGGATTCCGTGCGCGCATTACTCGTATTCTCCAAGCGTGGGCTGACTGGGCCGTATATCCTACTGACTTCTTGCTACAGATCAATGATATTTTCCTTGGTCAGGACAAGGTGAGTATTCCACTACTGTTTCCGTGCATAAAATTAGTTAGTATAAATATTTTTTTAAAGTAATGTTTCCAATCTGAAAGAATATAAAATGCCAATTGAAACATGCAGTATTTTAATATCAAATTTCATAGGATATTCCATTAATCTCATATTTTTAAATAAAACTAAACAAGCGTTTCAATTCTTTCTGTCAATTATTCAATGTATTTCGTCTACATCAAATCGTCAAATTTCTTGATATTTTTGTCACGTCTATTCTCGAACACAAATAAATTTGTAAAGTATGTATTTTGTCATTTTTTAGGGTTTCGTACAAACCCTTATAGGATCACTCCCGTGTCTGTCTGTCTGTCTGTCAAACTTTTTTTACTCAGCAACGGCTGAAGGTATCAACTTGAAACTCATACGATATGTAGATCTACGCGGTCCCTTGCTGCAAAAAATACAATCAACCTTTTACATCTACGCATTTAAAAGATATAACCGAATTACGACCATTTTTAAGAATTTTCGACTTATGCTAGGGAATCAAAATTCACAGGTTACTTTCCGTTGCCCTAGAGCCTTGAAATTTGGCATAGATCAAGTCTATAAAGTGCTGATATAGGGAAAAATCCAAAAACTTATAATTTGTCATCGCATCACAAGTAAAAAAGTGTTTATACTAATACCAACTTATGAAGTAGCTGAAATGTAGGCGATTCCCTATATTTCAACTACAAAATTAAGTTGGTGTGTTGTTTTGAGTTTAATTAACTGATTATTTGAATGCAGTTACTTATGTTTATATGTCTAGTATGTACGAAACCCTAAGTGTGCGAGTTTGCCTCACTCTTGACAGGTTTTTTTTTAACCTGTCACGCTTTGGTATTAATATAGTGACTTAAAATGAAAATATACTAAATTCCCTTGTTAATCGATTGATTCTCTACGTTTCCCTGTTGATGTAGGAGCGGGATCCAGTGAGTACCGAGTTGGAGGGCGGGGGCGGGGGCGAGGCGGGGTCGGCGGGCGCGTCCCCCGCGCGCTCGTCCGCCTCGTCCGAGTCGTGGGCGGGGGGCGCGCTCGACGGGGCCGCGCTGCGCCGCCTCGCAGCACAACAACAAACACAACAAACAACACTCGCACTCGACACACACACTGATGATATTGATGGTGTACCTGGTATGAACACTGCTCTTATATCTCTACCTTTACTTATTATAAAACAAAATGTTTAGGGTTATATGTCGTGTGGTTGGTTAGAGGATAAAATGAAATACGTCCGGACTTGCATGGCGTTTATTTGCAACTCCATATATTTAATATAATATTAGCTTATATAGGAAAGGAGAAAAAGGAGAACAATCGTTTCTATATATTCCTAAAACTGCTGATACGCAGAGTGTTGCATACAATGAATCCATACATGATATATTTGTATACAATAAATTAGGCGTCGAGCAAACAATAGGACCATACATACTGTAATAAATATATTTGTTTATATTAACTTAGGTGGCTAGCACAATGGTCTCTATGCATTCGTAGACCTGTTGACATTACGTCTACTTGCAAACAATGAATTCATGCAATGTGTTCCTACAAAATCGTTATTTTTGTATGTAAAAAAACATGTAACAACATATAATTTAATTTTAAGTTTCTTATTTGAGGATGAGGACATATATGTATGTACTATGCCGTTCAAATGAGAATAGGATTGACCCCGTGTCATGTTGTGACTTTATAGTTGTCAATTTGAACAATTTTGGTAGGATCACCAAAAAAAGACATTTTTATAATATAATTTATCTATCACTTTGTCGGTATCGTCTGCTAATTTTCGAGCAATTAGCGAGACAAATACAATTAAAAACAATAACAAATAACGACAAGTTCAAAATAACAACACTAATAAACAAAAACAATGAGAAATAACAGCAAATTAATTTTTTTAACGGGAAACAACTACATAACTAACAGAATTTAAAATAAAATGCCATAAAATTCATATACTCGACAAGGCACACCAACAACAACAAAATGGCGGTTTGCAATTCAACTTAATATCATAGTATCCCACAACGAAATTATTGAAAGAAAATAGTATTTTTTTTTTAGTAATATTATAACTATTATTACTAAATAATTTAAGACGTTTTTCGCTTCAAATTACTGAGTTTAGGTAAAAGAAAAAAAAAATTATTGATACGCAAATAAAGTTACGTTGCTGACAGTACTTTTCTAATCACTTTTGACAACTAAAGGTCATTGCCAATCCTATTCTCAGTTGAAACGTGTAATACGAGGTACTTATTTTCGTCTTTATCAGATTGACTAAATAGTGATTTATGAATAAAGTATATCTTATATATAAAATTCACGTGTCACAGTGTTAGTTACCGTACTCCTCCGAAACGGCTTGACCGATTTTTATGAGATTTGACATGCACATTCAGTAGGTCTGAGAATCGGCCAACATCTATTTTTCAAACCTTTTTTTTTTTTAGTATGGCAAAACAACGTTTGCCGGGTCAGCTAGTCTAATATATAAAATTTCCATGTCACAGTGTTAGTTACCGTACTCCTCCGAAACGGCTTGACCGATTCTTCTCAAATTTTGCATACATATTCAGTAGGTCTGAGAATCGGCCAACATCTATTTTTCAATTTTTTTTTTTTAGTATGGCAAAACAACGTTTGCCGGGTCAGCTAGTAGTTTATAAAAGTAAACAGAAATGTAGTACCTTGCAACGGATGTTTTATTGAGGCGATAAGGCCGGTTCACACAGTGTGTTGTGCCAACGTACGGGGCTGTAGTTCAATCAGGAGGTTGCAATCAACTTACGTCGTAGCGCATCTTGTAAATACTAAGATTTTTGTATGTAAAATGACACAGTGAAAGCGCTATGTCGGCGTAAAGCAGACGCGCTGTGTGGACAGAATCTTACCGTGTGTACTTCCTAATTATCTATTAAATTGAACCTATTTTTTTATATATAATATTTGATTAAAGTTGACGAGGACATAGACGGTGTACCGCTAGAGGCGGAGAGTGAGGAGAGTGAGGTTCGCGCCGCCGGCACGTTCGTACCTTCGCGGTGGGAGAGTGTCGACACTGACAACATCGCAACAGACACTGAAACACTGGCCGCACACTGGACACCAGACACTCAACAAGACGATACAAACACACAAAACACTCCTGTCTCTACACAACAACAACACGACAGGTAAGCGACATCTATCTATTACTCTATCTATCTATTGCATAACAATATCATTATTATAAATAGCTATTACATATTAGAAACACGTTTATATACTAATGGTCTTATTCATAATGACTTATCGGAGGTTTAAAAGTTCGCTAAAATCGGTTCGCGAAAATTGTCAAAACTTGTTATTCATAATAGTCTTTCTACGCTAAAACGTTTATTATCTCTCCAACAAAATCTCTGTTTAAACTTCCGATAAGTCATTATGAATAAGACCATTAATATACAGTTTCAAGCCCTATTTAAGGAAATTATAAAAAAAAAGAATACCGTGCCTCAATATGATGGTCGTGCAGCATTTTTTTTACATACTGATTGAATTCATAACTATCGAGGATAAATATAGGCTATTTAACATCACGCTATATCCAATAGAAGCAGAGCGTAAATGAAAATATTAACCTAATTCCATGCAGTCAGTAGTACTAATTCTACATGCACAAACAAACTTAACTCAAATATGAAAATTGATTATGTCAATAACACAATTTAGTATGTTTGAAGTGTAACAGATGGCGCTCTATTGTCTCTGCCTATCCTCATGGGAAAAAAACGTGATGATTTTATGATGAGAAATGTTAACTGAACATTCTTCTTGTAAAAACTGTGTATTATAGAGTAAACATTTTTATTTAATAATCAAAATACGCCATAGTTGTTTTCGGTTTTAGTCAAGTTTAGTTATGCATGTTTTTCCTAATAGGTACTCTTTATTTGTATAAAAAATTAATAAGAAATTTGTGTCCATAACACAAATATTTATTTGCAATCGCAAAATTAATAACCTACTGTAGATGCATAGTTCGGACTTTTAGTACAAAAGTGGCTCAACTCAAAAATATGACATACTAGCTGCCCCGGCAAACGTTGTTTTGCCTTACAATTCTGTATAAAATAAAATTTCATCAAAATCGGTCCAGCCAATTTGTAGCCTATGTGTTATTCTGATGTATAAGCTATATTGTGGTAAAGTTTCATTCAAATCCATTCAGTAGTTTTTACGTGAAAGAGTAACAAACATCCATACATACATCCATACTTACAAACTTCCGCCTTTATAATATTAGTAGGATTACGTAATTTTTTTCAAAATAATTTTAAGTTGGTTCACTTTATTATTGAAGGCTCCATATATCAGCTGAATCTTTGTTACCTAACCGTGAAAGAACCACTGAATGGATTTTGACGAAGGTTACGCAATAAATATAAATTTAGGATAACATTTCTCGTTTGTAGTAAATTTGACTGCTGCATGTTAAAAATAACAATTTACTGTACATATGTCTGAAGGGCATTTTTAGGGTTCCGTACCCAAAGGGTAAAAACGGGACCCTATTACTGAGACTTCGCTGTCCGTCCGTCCGTCCGTCCGTCCGTCCGTCCGTCTGTCACCAGGCTGTATCTCAAGAACGGTGATAGCTAGACAGTTGAAATTTTCACAGATGATGTATTTCTATTGCCGCTATAACAACAAATACTAAAAATAAAATAAAATAAATATTTAAGGGGGGCTCCCATACAACAAACATGATTTTTTTACCGTTTCTTGCTCGATACTAATAACGTTGCCTTATGTTGCATAGATATTGGTACGGAACCCTTCGTGCGCGAGTCCGACTCGCACTTGACCAATTATTGTGTTATAATTTATTTTATTCTGTCATTTATTTCATCCCACGATCTAAAGTAGAAAGGAAAAACATACTGCAATTATTTAGTAAGTATATTTATAATTAAAATTGTTTTTAATCCTTTCAATGTTTTTAATTTTTTATAATGTTTTTAATCATTACTGTGTTAGTGTTAGTTTTTATACTTTCTAGCAATGGGAAACAACTATACTAATTCCTGATCTAGATTTTTTGAGAGCCGAATTTTTGTTTCATTTTTATAATATGAATTTTACTAACGTCAATATTTCAACATGATTCTGTAAAAAATTTAAATCCCACAGTGCTTGAAAATTGTGTTCAACTTTAGCTTGAAGTAAATAACTACCAATTTGCGTTTTGTTTTTTTGGGATATTGCAATATTGGAGAAAAAACACTATGTTTAGGAAATGCTATTTCTTTTTCAAATATAGCGACAATTGCCAGATTTTAAGGTTTAGTTATTAATTGTAACCACCTAGGGCTTGCCATGCTCTTAAACCTGTGTTTAAGGGGGTACTGTACTCCTTATTTAGGTATTTGCCTTAGGTATTATTATTGCTATCCTTGTTCCCGAGCGCCGTGCTGAAAGGGACAAATATAGCTGAAGCAGATTTTACCTACAAGTTCTTTGAAAAAAAGACGTTTCGTAGTCCCCTTTTTTCTTCGCGAAAGTTAAACCGATTGTGAATGTTTTTATGCTATATTATAGATGAAGAGTATATGAATGCTTCTATCACTTTCTTTTTTAGTAAAACCTTACCAAATATGTGTGATAGACGCTGCAACTTTAGTAGTCTAAAGAAAATCGAAAAAAAAACTGGATTTTTGGATGGTCATATTTCTTTTGGCTATTATGTTGTGAAAAAAAAGAAAGTGATAGAAGCATAGATATACTCTTCATCCATAATATAGCGTAAAAACAATTAAAATCGGATTAACTTTCGCGAAGAGAAAAGGGGACTACGATACCCATATTTTTGTGTGGAGCATAATTTTGTATTGTGCCCTCTTAATAAATACCATCCATTATCTCAGCGAGGAGCAGTCCCTGAAGCGTGAGACTCTCCGTGAGATCGAGGTGCGCGTGTTGAAGTACGCGGACGAGCTGGAGGCGGGCGTGAGGGCGCGGCGAGCAGCACTCTCGCAGCAACAACAGATACATCACTACAGGAGGAAACTTATCAAAAAGGTATAATAAAAAAATATTTACGGACATTTCACACAACGTCCTCTGATCCCAAGCTAAGCTTATATGCTTGTGTATGTATGTACACTATGTTTATATATTGCACCTTTAATACAACACTGACACAATTAAAATTATACATGAATGAAATGAGGTATTATATGGAGTATTTTAATAATATATGTACTATGCCGTTCAAATGAGAATAGGATTGACCCCGCGTCATGTTGGAACGTCATCGTTGTCAATTTGAACAAGTTTGGTAAAGGCAGCAAAACAAGACATTTTTATAATATAATTTATCTAACATTTTGTCGTTATTGTTTACTAATTTTCGAGCGATTAGCGAGACAAATACAATAAAAAACTATAACATATAACGAAAAGTTCGAAATAACAACACTAACAAACAAAAATACAGAAATAACAATTTTTTTTTTAAAGGGCTACAACCACGTAACTAACAGAATTTAAAATAAAATGCCTAGTAATTTATTTACTCAACAAGGCACACTAAAAACAACAAAATGGCGTTTGGCAATTCAACTTAATATCATAGTATCCAACAATGAAATTATTGAACGAATTTCTTTTTAATAATTTTATAACTATTATTACTAAATAATTTAAGACGCACGGTTCCCTACAAAATGGTCAAGCTGTGCGGGGCTGATGTGTGCGTTATACTCGTGAACGGGTGCCTTCTGCTGGGACAGGACGATTTGCTCCAACAAGGCTATTTTATTATTAAGTTAGTTTTAGTTTTAAAAATGTTAGTTTTAGTTAGTCGTGGTAGTACTGATCGGCATCATTCTCACACCCCTTATACAATGGGGTGCCACGGTGGGAAACCTCCCCGATGGGTCTACCGTTTCCCGAGTCTGGGGAACCGTGGGCCTGGTGCACCCTGGACGACTTCCAGACACACTCTCTCCCTTAATGTGAGGAGTGTGTGTCGAAGTTGACCGATGTCCCGCCAGCGGACCCCGAGTGTGGGTCGTGGGATGGCGGACCTTCAAGGACCGCGGCGGTATTGTTGCAAGTACCGCAAGTCGTACGACACCCTACTCCCGGTACTACTCTGGTCAGCAGAGCTGACTGGTGAGCGGGGTAGTAAAATTTGGCGTTGGGCGCCGATCCGGCGCGAGAGCTATGCTCTCCCTTGAGGGCCCTTTATGGGCAGTGGTCTTTGGACGTGGTAGTTTGCGGGAGTATTCCGCGGCGCGGCGGTCCTCTTGAATGCGTTTCACTCGTGCTCAGGGAGATGTCCCCGAGGGGACAACGCCGGGCAACCTGTCTCAGTCGACGCGTGTCGTTGATCATGTCTAGCGGCGTGCCGACTGGGATAGGGGGCTTGCCTTAATTGGCCGGCCCGAGACAAGGAAAAGTCGCTAACACCCATCAGTAAAGATGTTAAAACCCTCGGAAACAGGCCGACCTCCGAGAGGGTTTCCTAAGTAAATAGGCTTGCGTCAGTACAGGGGGCTCTGCTGACGTGGACCACCCTTACCCCCACACTCGTGGGACTTAATATGGATTTTATAAAAAAAACAACAAACACTAAATCGACTAGAGCAACCAAAACAAAAAACGACCATGGCGACACTAAACGGACAACCGATAGCATAACGTTGAGCGAATCCTCTAGCGAGGAAGAGATGGAGAAGAATAGGAATAATGAGGATAGGAGTCGATCCTCTCGGTCCTCTGGGAGTGACACAGCTAGTGCTTCCAAGAGCCATACATCGACCCGGTCTTCGGCCCGGATTTCAACTCGGACCAAGGCCCGGAATTTGACTGAGCAGCCAGAGAGACAGCGGGTGCCGAGAGTAACGGCCTCGCGGACTGACCCAGAGAAATCGCTGCGGCTATCTGAATCCGATGGTTTCAGCGCTATCTCTATGGACGAAGAGCGCTCACGAGCGAACTCCCCGGCCAACAGCTACTGGCGAAAACGGCCGGCAGACGCGCAAGAGGAGCCACCCAAAACCTTTGCGCCGCCCAAACGGGGACGCGGTCGACCTCCAACAACAGGGGCTTATGTTGGACTGGCAAGGGCAAAGGCGCAACTAAAAGCCCAGAAGGAAAGAGATCTCCAACTCCAGGCAGAGGAAGAGCTAGCGGCCGAAGTTGTTACTCAGAAGGTGAACCTTCGGCCCCGGTCAGCGGTGACGCTTACGGGCTCGAAAGAAAATCTGGCCCAGGAAGAAGCAGTGGAGGCCACGTGCAGCAGGGAGGAATTCGAGAGCACTATAGAAGCATCAGTCGCACTGATAAACTCGTTAGTCTGTCTGGAGACTCCAACTGAGTGCCACGTAGCCGAAATTCAGGAAGTGCTCAAGAAAATCACTGGAGTATCTCAGCGATTCGCAGCAGCCAAGGAGCTGGAGGAGACGAAGCTCCTCCGCAAAGAGATTGCTGAGCTCCGTGCCCGGCAAGAGGCTAAAGATAAGGCCGACGCTGCTGCCGCTGCAACAAGCCGGGAGGAAATCATGTTCATGATTGACTCCCGGTTCGAAGGAATCAGAGATCGGCTCCTACCGGAGCCGCGGCTGCGTCCATCACTGGCGACGGATGCACGTAAAGCCTTCCCGGCTGCTATTCTCGCCTCGTCTTCCTCAGCACGTGTCAATACTCCTGCTGGAGAGCCTTTGAAATCCCTCTCTCCCCCCCCCGATGCGACGTCGTCTGCAGGGGCTAAGGGGAAGAAAACTAAAAAGAACAAAAAGAACTCCGGTAAGAGTCTTGCAGCCCGCGAGGCTGAAGCGGCCCGCAAGGCGCCAGCCAACAGTGCCGCAGCGTCCACTGCAGCACAACCCGCAGATCCATCGCGACCATCAAAACTCCCCGTTCCACTAAGGGAGGCATGGAATGTCGTAGCGCGGAAAGAGAGGGCGCCCCGGCCTGCTGGCCTAACTCCCGTTGCAGTGCCTGCTCCAGTGGCGGCCAAACAAAAGAAGAAGGCGAAACATGCCCGCCGGCTGCGCACCCCAAAGACGGCAGCGGTTGTCGTCACGCTGCCCCAAAACTCTGGGGCGACATACGCTGAAGTGATGTCCAAGGCCGAAGGGGCTATCGATCTCACGGCCTTGGGCATCAATGGAGTGCGCTTCCGCACAGCCCGCACTGGTGGGCGTGTCATGGAGGTCTCTGGCGCGGACAAATCAAAGAAGGCCGACGATCTCGCCTCTAAATTACGTGAGATCGTCGGATCCGTGGCTCGCGTCTCCAGACCGGAGCAGTGCGCTGAAATGCGCATCTCCGGCTTAGGGGACGCGACCACTAGTCAAGCAGTTGCCGCGCAGGTGGCGAACGTGGGGGGCTGCCCCCTCGAGTTGGTAAAGGTGGGCACCATTAACCGCCCACCCGGCCGCCAGGGCACTGTCTGGGTGAAGTGCCCGGTCCTGGCGGCCAAGAAGATCACGGAGGCCGGCCGGCTTAAAATCGGCTGGTCCACTGCCCGGGCCATGCTTCTGGATGCACGGCCCCAGCGGTGCTTCCGTTGTCTGGTGCCGGGGCATCTGGGGGTGCAGTGCCGCTGCGAGACGGACCGCAGTGCACTGTGCTTCCGGTGCGGACAGCCCGGACACAAAGCGGCCACCTGCGCGGCGGATTATGCCTGCGCGGTATGCCTGACGCAGGGTAGCAACGCCGGCCACCGTCTTGGACACAAAAAGTGTCCCGCGCTGGCCAGCGCCGAATCGAAGGCGAAAAACAAGTCGGGTGGGGGCACTCCTAGACCCCCCGCCGTGGCTAGTGCAGTAGCTCTGCCTGCTGCCGAAGAAGCGATGGACACCGCCACCAATTAGATGGCTCCTACGATTTCAATCCTGCAGGTGAACGTCAACCATTGCGCGGCCGCTCAAGATATGCTGATGCAGACGGCCGCGCAGTGGCAAATCGACGTAGCCATAGTCGCCGAGCCGTACAGAGTGCGTCCCAGGAACGACTGGGCCGGGGATCGCGACGACTCGGTGGCTATCGTCGCCTGGCGACGCGACGGTGGCTTCCCCCCCTTCAGCAGGGTGCTGAGAGGGCGCGGATGTGTTCTTGCGTCGCTGGGCGACGTTGCAGTGATCGGGGTGTACTTCTCGCCTAACAGACAGCTCGCCGACTTCGAACGGCTTCTTGCTGAAGTCGGCGACCTCGTCGCAGAGATACACCCCACCCCTGTGGTCGTCGCCGGGGACTTCAATGCTAAATCCCAGGCTTGGGGATCCCCGGCGAGCAATGCCAGGGGTGAGACCTTGCAGGAGTGGGCGGTGTCCACGGGACTAGTCCTCCTGAATCAAGGGACGGTCCAGACTTGTGTTCGGCACAACGGCGGGTCGATCGTCGACCTGTCGTTCGTGAGCCCCGCCTTGGCCCGCCGAGCGAGGCGGTGGCGGGTCGAAGAGGGGATGGAGACCCTATCAGACCACAGATATATACGATTTGACCTGGTCCCATCCCCCACGGATGCCCCAGCCGTCGCGCTGGACCGTCCCTTACCGGAGGAGGGTCCACGGTGGAAGTTGTCCACCCTGGACCCGGAGCTGGCCACCGAGGCGACAATTGTTGAAAGGTGGATCGCCGGAGGTGGTCATAATGCTGACAGCGGCCTAGACGTGGACGCGAGATGTGAGCGGTTTTGTGGAAAGCTCTCTCGCGTCTGCGATGCGGCAATGAGCCGGGCGGGACCAGCCCTCCCGCGGAAGCAGATGTACTGGTTTAGTTGTATTAGTTTCTGGGAGAATTCACTTTAAATAAACCACAGTAGAATATTATACACGTTTATTGTTCGTATCCACACAACAGTTAATTTTAATGTTATATTTTGCAAAGCATAGAAGTAGTAAACTAGATAGGAATATAGCACAGTTAGTTCGATATAAAGAAGAGATAACAAACAAGCGGCAAAGCATCAAAAGTCACACGTCTTACTCCGATAACAAATATATGCACACTGCCGGTCAGTCTTCACACCTCTCAGCCGCCGTTGCGTAGGCGAGGCTCGCCGACCGATCTCGATCAGCGATGCCGCGCCTCCGAACATTATAAATCACTAATAATAAACTAAATGTGATAGTCCCGTTGTTCATACAAAATAAATTTAATGTTACATAAAATTTTTATATAGTTTTAATTTTAGTTTAATTGGGTTTATTATTAAGTTTGAATGTAATTTTGAGTTTTAATTAATATGTATATTTAAATAAATGTAGTTCCACTACATCACCCCCCTCCAGAGACCGTCCTACGGGCGATAATAATCAGGAAATCTAATCCTGCGCCCCGACCTAGTTCTTCTGACGGCATGATCTTCAGTGTTAGGATGATCATTTGGTATGTTCGTTGGTGTGTATGCTGTGTTCAGAGTGGTTGTTGTTTCGTGTTGAGTGTTTGGTTTGAGTGAATGCTGAACGGTATGTTGTGTAATAGGTGTCTGAGTGCTGTTTGGGTCACGCAATATGTAGGCTGGTTTTAGCCGATCTATAGAAACTGTTACCTTATTTCCTTTGTAGAGGATTTTAAATATCTTTTCACCTCGCTCCACCACCTCGTGAGGACCGGTATATGCAGGTTTCAGACATCCTGTGGTGCTGTCATCTCTGAGAAACACGTGAGATGACGTGGCAAGCTGTTTGAAAATAAAAGGAGCACGCCTGCCGTCGTGTTGATTAGTGGGTACTGGCTGGAGGTCCTTCACGAACTTACGTAATCGCGACACATACTCGGACACGTCAGAGACATGATCTTCGGGGGGTTCAAAAATGTCACCTGGAAGTCGGAGAGGTTCCCCATACAGCAACTCAGCTGATGACGTATTGAGGTCTTCTTTGATGGCACTGCGGATACCTAATAAAACTAGTGGTAATGCATCCACCCAAGAAGTATTGTTGTGGCATACTATTGCTGCTTTCAACTGTCTGTGGAACCTCTCGACTAATCCATTGCATTGTGGATGATATGCCGTAGTTCTACGATGCTGGAAGCCAATAAGCTGAGACAGGCTTTTAAATAAGGCGGACTCAAACTGTCCCCCACGGTCAGTTATAATGTCCATTGGACAACCGAAACGTGAGATCCAACCGTGAGTCAATGCCTTCGCCACAGATTCCGCTGTAATATTCTGTAACGGTATTACTTCGGGCCATCGCGTAAAGCGATCTATGGCCGTAAGGCAATACTTATAATTTTGTGAAATTGGCAGCGGTCCAATCAGGTCTATGTGGACGAAAGAAAATCTAGTCTTCGGAAGCTTAAAGGAACTCAAAGGAGCGGAGACGTGTCTGGTCACCTTGGAGCGCTGACATTCAAGGCAATTGCGTACCCATTCACGACAGTCGCGCTTCACGCCTGGCCATACGTAGCGATCCGATACCAGCGTAGCAGTTGCGTTTGAGCCGGGATGGCTCAATGAGTGTAAGCTGCTGATGATTTGATGTCTCAGCTGTGTTGGAATAAATGGCCGTACCTTACCGTCCCTCACATCACAACACAGTTCTCCCCGCAGACCAGGCAGTCTCATCATTTTCAGGTGTAGTGATGTGCTGCCGTTTAAAAGAGACTTCATTTCGCAGTCCGCGTTCTGAGCTTCGGCTAATGTCTGCAGTCTGACCGGTTGCCCTATTGCCTCGATACGAGACAAAGTATCGGCTACGATGTTTGCTTTCCCTGAGATATGCCTGATGTCAGTGGTGAACTGCGAAATGAAGTCCAGGTGGCGAAACTGCCTAGGGGAACAATTTTCCTTGTGAGAGTTGAAGGCGAAAGTCAAAGGCTTGTGATCAGTAAAAATCGTAAATGTTTTAGCCTCTAACATGTGACGGAAGTGCTTTATACTTTCATAAATAGCAAGGAGTTCTCGATCGTAAGGAGAGTACTTTTGTTGGGAAGGGCTTAACTTACGAGAGAAGAACGCGAGAGGCTCCCAAGAAGTCCCCCTCAGCTGCTGAAGGACGGAACCTATTGCTTTATCAGATGCGTCTGTAACTAAAGCCAGCCCTGCGTCGCAAACGGGGTGCGCAAGCAAAGCTGCCCTGCACAAACTATCTTTGCAGGCGTTGAAAGCCTCCAGTTCTTCAGCCGCTAGGTTGACTGGATGAGAGCCCTTCACGGAGCCTGTGAGGAGAGCGTTAAGTCGTGTCTGGTAAACCGCAGCGCCTGGAATAAAACGGCGGTAAAAGTTTATCATCCCGAGGAACCGACGTAGTTCTCTTATGGTCTTCGGTGGTGGAAAACTGTGTATGGCTTCAACTTTGGCTGGTAGTGGCTTGGTGCCCTGCGCTGAGATACTGTAGCCAAGAAATGCTACCTTGGGAACGCCAAATACGCACTTACCAACGTTGATCACCATACCGTATTCATGCAGCCTAGTGAACAGCTGGTGCAGATGTTGCTGATGTGTCTGCGGATCCTTGGAGAAGACCAGGAAGTCATCAATGTATGCGTAGACGAAATCTAATCCTCGAAGCATTTCATCCACGAACCGTTGAAAGGTTTGTCCTGCATTTCGAAGACCAAATGTCATAAATGGGAATTCGAAAAGTCCAAACGGTGTGGTGATTGCTGTCTTCGGGATGTCGTCTACATGGACTGGTATCTGGTTGAAACTTTTCACCAAGTCAATCGTGGAAAAAATACTGCTTCCTGCCAGGCTATGGGAGAAATCGTGAATGTGCCTGATTGGATATTGATCAGGCACGGTGCGGGCATTGAGCATACGGTAATCTCCGCACGGACGCCAGCTGTTGTCCTTCTTTGGCGCGAGGTGAAGGGGTGAAGACCATGGAGACTCTGATGGTCGACAAGTGCCAATCTGTAACATAGCCTCAAATTCATTTCTTGCGATTTTTAATTTGTCTGGCGCTAACCTACGCGGTGTTGATGATACCGGTGGCCCTGGTGTCGTGCGAATGTGGTGTACTGTGTTGTGTTTTAGTGGACGATGCATACCAGATGGATTCATTATCTCAGGGTATTTGGATAATATTTTGTGATAAACTGTATTACCCATAACAATTTTTACCGAAGATATGCCCTCAGAAAACAATGCAGGTAAACCTACGGCATAAAGTGTAGTGCTGGCGTCGATAAGGCGTTGGCCGCGGATGTCTACAATAAGATTGTATTTGGATAAAAAATCAACGCCAATTATCGCCTTAGTGACGTCTGCTACAATAAATTTCCAAGCAAAGTCACGGCGCAAGCCCAGGTTTACGACTAAGTGCATAAAACCGTACGTATAAATTGTCGACCCGTTTGCTGCACACAATTCCAAATTAGTTTTTTGTCGTGGTTCGTTTAAACTAGAACGGGGAAGCACACAAAGATCACTGCCGGTATCAATTAAAAACTGTATTTTTAAATTTTTGTCTGTTAAAATTAGGCGACCTGTACCAGGACAGTCGGCAGCCGCCATTATTGACTGCCCGCGGTGTTTACCGAATAGTTACACGGTTTTATGCACTTCTTTGCCTTGCTTCCAAACGTGTGATGGTACCAACATAATGGGTACTTTTCATGATCTGCAGTTGATCTAGATCTTGAGCGGGCTCTGGAGTTGTATTGTGCCGTATTCCGTAGAGGACTGTTGCGTGAATATGGGCGTTTTGATGAACGGGCTTGCTCGTCGACCTTCATAGCTAACTGCTCCACCATATTCTTCAGCTCGGCAATCTCGCTGGTTAAATTGTTGGTGTGGCTTGTTGATGCCGCTGCTACGTTGCAAGGCGTGACGATGTCTTGGACGTGGTCTGCTAGGTCAGCCAATTGCTCCACAGAGAGCGACGGCTGTGAGGCCAGCAACGTCTGGATGTTAGACGGTAGACGCTGGCTCCAAATTGTTTTGACGAAGTCTTTTGGGATGGTTGGCCCAGCGAGGTCTTGCAGATGTCGCAGGAACTGCGATGGTTTCCGATCTCCCAGCTCCTCGTGTATCAGCAGCTGCCTGACCTTCTTCTCGTGGGATGCTGAGAGGCGGCGTATTAATTCCGTTTTGATTTTCTGGTACCGGTGACGCTCAGGAGGGTTGACAATGATGTCCTTTACCTCTTTTGCGTGAATCATATCCAGGTTAGTGGTAACCTGTGTGAATTTTTCTGCGTCATTTTGAATATCGTATATTTCGAATTGGCCCTCTAAAAGAGCGAACCAAAGTTCTGGTTCTTCTGGGGAGAATGGTGGCACTTTCACTTTGTATCTTCTCCTGGAACCTGCTGGTGGTTCATCAGTTTTCACTGGGGATGGGCGTGTTTTCTTTACCGCCCGCACAGTAATTTTACTTTGCGAACCGGCGGTATGTGTTGTATCGCTGCTGCTATCACTCATCGTGTTCGTTACGGGGTCACCAGTTTAGTTGTATTAGTTTCTGGGAGAATTCACTTTAAATAAACCACAGTAGAATATTATACACGTTTATTGTTCGTATCCACACAACAGTTAATTTTAATGTTATATTTTGCAAAGCATAGAAGTAGTAAACTAGATAGGAATATAGCACAGTTAGTTCGATATAAAGAAGAGATAACAAACAAGCGGCAAAGCATCAAAAGTCACACGTCTTACTCCGATAACAAATATATGCACACTGCCGGTCAGTCTTCACACCTCTCAGCCGCCGTTGCGTAGGCGAGGCTCGCCGACCGATCTCGATCAGCGATGCCGCGCCTCCGAACATTATAAATCACTAATAATAAACTAAATGTGATAGTCCCGTTGTTCATACAAAATAAATTTAATGTTACATAAAATTTTTATATAGTTTTAATTTTAGTTTAATTGGGTTTATTATTAAGTTTGAATGTAATTTTGAGTTTTAATTAATATGTATATTTAAATAAATGTAGTTCCACTACACTGGTGGAGACCGCACCTTGCCGGTCTCCGTGCCGAGTGCCAGTTGGCGCTCCGCAAGTGCACCCGCAGCCGCCGGAGGGCTAATAGGAATCTCGCCCACGAAGAAGAATTGCTCACCGCATACCGGGCTGCTCGCAGAGCCTTCACCTCCGCGGTCAAAGCCGCCAAACAGGAGGCCTGGCGGGAGTGGCTCGAGGAGCTTAATAGAGACCCATGGGGGCGCCCATACAAGGTCGTGACGCAGAAGCTTCGACCGTGGGCGCCCCCGCTGACGCGGACGCTCGAGCCACTCCTGCTAGAAATGGTGGTCAGCTCCCTATTCCCAAGTAGAGAAGAATGGGTGCCACCCAGAATGGTGGCGCCCGTTCTGGATGATGGACCGGCACCAAGCGATGTCGTGCCGCCCGTGTCCGAGGCCGAGTTAGGGGTTGCGATTTTCAAACTCGCAGAGAAGCATCGCGCCCCGGGCCCGGATGGAATCCCTGGGCGAGCCCTTGCCCGCGCGCTGCCGGTTCTCGAGGAGGAGACACTGTCCCTTATGTCAGCCTGCCTTGAATCTGGCAGGTTCCCGCGGCGCTGGAAGAGAGGGAGGCTTGTGCTGATCCGGAAGCATGGGCGTCCCGCCGACTTGCCGTCGGCCTACCGCCCCATCGTTCTGCTCGATGAGGCGTGTAAACTCTTCGAGCGCGTGCTCGCTGCGCGTCTCGTCGAGCACCTGGAGGGGGTGGGCCCAAACCTGGGCGACGGCCAGTTCGGCTTTCGCCGCGGGAGATCGACCCTCGACGCGATCTCGCGACTTAGGGACGGCGTCGAAAATGCAGTTTCCCGGGGGGAGGTGTTGTTGGCGGTGTCGCTAGACATCGCGAACGCCTTCAACACCATCCCCTGGTCCACTATTAAGGAGGCGCTGAGGTACCACAACGTTCCGTCTTACCTCAGACGCATCCTGGCGGACTACTTCGTGGACCGGGTCATCGAATATCCGACCCGGGACCGCGTGGTCCGCCGGGATATGTCGTGCGGTGTTCCACAGGGGTCGGTTCTAGGCCCTCTCCTGTGGAACATCGGATTTGATTGGGCTCTGCGCGGTGCCAATCTCCCGGGTGTCCACGTGATTTGTTACGCTGATGACACCCTGGTGACCGCGCGGGGCCCCACTTTTAGAGACGCGGGTGTGCTGGCCACTGCTGGCACGGCCCACGTAATTCGCCGCATCAGGGCCCTCGGCCTGGAGGTTGCCCTCGAGAAGTCCGAGGCCATGTTCTTCCACGGTCCTCGGACGAGGCCCCCCTCCGGGTACTCAATTGCGGTGGGTGGCGCCTCCATCGCTGTCAAAGGCACGATGAAATATCTTGGGCTCGTGCTCGACAGTCGGTGGAGGTTCAACGAGCATTTCCGCGCGCTGGGTCCCAAGTTGCTAAGGTGCGCGGGGATGCTCGCGAGGCTGCTCCCTAATTGTGGGGGGGCGGGCCGAGTCGGTCGCCGCCTCTACGACGGCGTGGTGCGCTCCATGGCATTATATGGAGCACCCATATGGGCGAGGGAGGCCCTCAGCACCGAGAACATGACCCTGTTGCGACGTCCGCAGCGGGTCATGGCGCAGAGGGCTTCCAGAGCGTACCGCACCGTCTCTTACGAGGCGGCTTGTATAATTGCGGGCAGCCTCCCGTGGGACCTCGAAGGCGAGGTCCTAGCGGAGATCTACCGCCGGAGGGCCCTGATGCGGCAGGAGACAATAGAGCCCCCCGCGGAAGAGATCGTTCGCTGGAGGAGTGAATTGCGTGACGATCTCTTCCGACGATGGGCGGAGAGGTTGGAGAACCCCTCTGCGAGCAGGCGGCTTGCCGAGGCGGTCCGCCCGGTCCTCAGGGACTGGGTCGAGGCGAGGCACCGGGATCCGACGTATCATCTCACCCAGCTCCTTACGGGTCATGGCTGTTTCGCCAAGTACCTGTGGGAGCTGGTTGGTATCGAGCCGGATCCCGAGTGCTGTAATTGTAGAAGTGGGGCCGTGGACACGGCGGAGCACACCCTCGCCGTGTGCACGGCCTGGGATGCCCAGCGCGCCGAACTAGTTGGTGTGCTGGGTGAGAACTTGTCGCTCTCAGCCATCGTTTCGCTTATGGCTGAGAGCGAACAGTGTTGGGCCGCTGTCGCCTCCTTCGCTGGGGAGGTGATGGCGGCAAAGAGGGAGGCCCTGCGGGAGCGCGAACGGGCTGGCGAAACTTTGCCACCCCGCAGGGCCCCGAGTAGGGGTCGTCGGCGCGCAATAGCCGGCGGCCCTCCCCTAAGAGGTGGTCGTGCGCGGCGGGTTGGCATCCAGAGACCCGCCGCAGCAAACGCGACAGGGGGGACCAATGCTCCCCTCATCAGGTCGGGCCCCGATTAACGGGACCATCCCTTACCGGGTCATGGTAAAGCTCAAGGCACCATCATGGCCCGGTAGGGCAAAGCGGAGAACAAAAAAAAAAAAAAAAAAAAAAAAAAAAAAAAACCCCTTATACAATTATGTATAATATTGTTAAAAAAAAAATGAAAGGAAATGAAAAAAAAAAAATCCATGGAGTTTCTTGTCTGTTCTTCTCCATAGGATCCGCGTTTGGAACAGACACCTAGTTTCTGACGTTTCAAAAGAGCTTGTAAAACATGCCAACTTGAAATAAAATATTTTGAAGACGTTTTCAGCATCAAATTACTGAGTTTAGGTAAAAGAAAAAAAAAACATTATTGATACGTAAATAAAGTTGCGTTGCTGACAGTACTATTCTAATCACTTTTGACAACTAAAGGTCATTGCCAATCCTATTCTCAGTTGAAACGTGTAGTACGACTATTTATTAATTAGCGTTGCATAAGACAGTTCGTCTTAAGCCCAGTTTTGTGTATTGGTTTTAAGTCGCCGTCATATCGAGCGTGCGATATACATTTTGTTACGCTTACCATGTATGTTGATATGAGTTGTAAAGATGTGTGATAGATTATGCCGACAAGAAAAGAAAAATACTTTCAGATATTTTACACTAAGTTCTCTGGTTCAAAACTAAGCGTATTATTTGTGTTATTGCTACAAAAGTACCAATGTATAAGCCACGCAAATTGGTAATGCGGTGGAACCTTGTCAAATTAATGCCCTTGTGACGTCATGAGCAAAGAAAAAGTAGAGCTAACAAAATGTAATATTCTCATCTATACGTCACTATGACGTCACCAACATGGCCGCCAGGCTAATTACCAATTTGTGTGGCTTATAACACGTAGCTTGCAATAAAAACGTTGAACTAATCAAGTGCTTTGTTTCCAGGCTCTGAAAGAAATGAAAGAGGCACACGAAGAGATCCGCGAGTCTCCCGACGTACGGCGACGATCACCCGTAGACGAAGACACATACTCTATGTAAGCTCAGCTTTTTTTTTAAATTCTTGACTGTACAAAATAGTGTTATAATCGTCATGTGCGAAAATGAACCTGTTTTGATTTCATCTCGCTTGAAAGATGAATTGATTGAAATTTATACCTACTTGAGAGCTAAAACTTTAGACCTACATATTTACTAAAAACTTCGACGGTGCTGTTGGAAAACTTATAAGTGATCGAAATACCAATAACCTTGTTTATTTTTTTTTAAATTCTCAGATCATCGAAGAAATCTAAAAAGTCCAGAGAAATTTCATTGTCACCGCCACCAAAGAGATCACGTCACAGGTATATGTTAGTTTAGTTTAGAAGCATAGATATACTCTTTATCTTTAATATAACGCAAAAACTATTAAAATCGGTTTAACTTTCGCGAAGAAAAAACGGAAGTACGATACCAATACTTTTGTATGGAGCATAATTTGGTATCGTACCGTCTTAAAAGTCTATATTTTCTAACAAAAATATAAAAACAGCAGGTCAAAAATTATGAACAATCCCAATTGAGTGATAAAGATACAACTAGCATGTCGCATCTTTACAATGAAAGTGATTTAACTGAAAAAATTGTGTTTAGAACGAGCAACAATGTTTAACCCGTAATATAACCTTTTATTTCGAGTTGGGTCACTTTAGTTTACAAATGGTCTATATAGAATTGTTTGGCCATTTAAAGATAAGACAATAACTCTCACATGGTCATATTATAACTCAGAACCTGTTACTTATAACCTGTAGTATAATGGAAGAGTGTTTACTTGTAAACTTGTATCAGTTGATTATATTTTTTTTTTTGTATCTCATGACAAACCTTAATCGCATGATACAAAAATCTTACACATTTTTTTTTTAATGTACAGAACATTATTTAAAACTGAGAAGTTATTATAAGCCATGCTTGTTTTACAGTGAGCGTAAATCTAGATCCCGATCTCGTTCTCGCGAGCGTGAAAGAGACAGCGAACGTTCACGTGAAAGGGAGCGAGATAGAGACAGAGAACGAGACAGGGACAGAGAGAGGAGGCGACGTTCACCGGCCACGCCCCCTGCACACCATCATCGTAAACACAGCAAACATGCCAAGTACAAGTACTGACATGAATTACTTTGAATTGATGTACTAAAAGGTTATATCATATAAATATATGTAATTACAGAAAATAGTAGTTTTTTTTTAATTTAGGCAATTTTAAATTCCTTAGGCTTCGTGTTGAACTCAACTGTAAATATTTTTGGAGGTTCACAGACTGTTAAACTTTTAAATAAAATTCCATAATTTTTAAATGATTTTATTTAATAAACACTCATTCGCATCGATTATTTCATAAAAAAATCATAATACACTATTGATCACTTAATACAAATAAAATGAGAACACAAAAATTACATTAAAACATTTAAAACTAAAGTTCATATAAAAATCTCATTACTAAAATCCGGAAAACAATATAACAAATAAAACGAGCTTATAAAATCATGCAGTGTCAATGGCAGCAGTGTTACATGTATACAATAGTATACATGCCGTATATAAAAGTTTAACGAATGAACCGATTTAAACAAAACCATTTTTATTTGCAAGCTATATTTTACAGAAACCATTAAGAAAACCATTGACACTATAATTGAGCCGCGCATTATTATTCTACATGACTAGCTGTTAGGCTTTAGCGCAGATAATAATTAGGTCTATAACAACAATTTCATATTTAGAATTTTGTAACATACTAATACATATTATGTGTAATTATATTTCTACAATCTGATTGCCCTGTTTATTTTCATTTATTTGAGACAAATTTTTGTATAATTACTTAGTACAGTGGGAGACAAAATCATGTTTCAGACTGTACACGTGGACAGGTACAGTCGCAGACAGTGGCTTGACCAACTTAAGAGCAATGATCGTTTAAGTAATTGTCTCAAATAATCTGGATTTATGCAACTGGATTAGAATCTCATAATTTAGGCCAATTTTTATGGGCTTAGGACAACAAGTAGCCTAATAATGTTTAATTATGTCTGTCTTTGCAGTTATTAAAAAGCTTCTAGCATTTATTATAGCCTCGCCAAGCAATTTTATAACTTGCATCGAACATTTTCACTTAATGAGTATATTTTTATAGTTATATTCCTTTGTGATTACCTAAATACAAGAGTAAAAAAAACATTATAAAATACTAATACTGAAATTCGCATTGATAAGCGACAATACAAAATTAAAATTTCAACTATTGTAAATAAAACTGTTATTTGCTTAAAAACTCATAGCCTGTTGTGTGCCTATACTATAGTTATAACATATTTGGACATTACAATATATTCTTATAAATTTACATCTACATAATTCAACCATTACCTACAATGCCGGCAACCAACTTCGCGTATTATGATAAAAAAACCTGTCAAGAGCGAGGCAAACTCGCACACTTAGGGTTTCGTACATACTAGACATATAAACATAAGTAACTGCATTGTAATAATCAGTTAATTAAACACAAAACAACTCACCAACTTGTAATTAATCTAATCTAATCTAATTTTGTAGTTGAAATATAGGAAATCTACATTTCAGCTACTTCATAAGTTGGTATTAGTATAAACACTTTTTTACTTGTGATGTGATGACAAATTATAAGTTTTTGGATTTTTCCCTATATCAGCACTATATATAGACTTGATCTATGCCAAATTTCAAGGCTCTAGGGCAACGGGAAGTAACCTGTGAATTTTGATTCCCTAGCATGAGTCGAAAAATTCTGAAAAATGGTGGTAATTCGGTTATATCTTTTAAATGCGTAGAGGTGAAAGGTTGATTCTATTTTTTGCAGCAAGGGACCGCATAGATCTACATATCGTATGAGTTTCAAGTTGATACCTTCAGCCGTTGCTGAGTAAAAAAAGTTTGACAGACGGACAGACAGATACCGGAGTGATCCTATAAGGGTTTGTACGAAACCCTAATAACACCATTTTTATGAATAATAATTTGTTGGTGGCCAATGCGCAAACTGCGTGTGCCAATTATAAAAAAGGTAAACAAATATTTGGCAAAACACTCGAAGTGGGTATCCAACATTCACCTAACAACGTGGTTAAAATTCTATGACGTCACTAAATCTACCCGTAGCACAGGAATGTACAAAAATATAATTAATTATTCGAATAATCACAGATATATCATAATTATTGATGTATCAGTTTATTATTTTATTTACTTAGTGGAGATTTATTGTTGATACTTACATAATTTCAACATTAAAATAAAACAAGCTTAATATAGTTAAATCAGGTGTAGTCACTACAGATTTTTTTATATAGCTTATAGGTTTAATAATTTAAATATAAAACGGTTTAAGAAAAAGAAATGTCATCAAATAACATAGCAAAAATACTTTTTCAACTATCGTAATTTTACAACACAATACTGAATTATTTGTGAAATTTTTTTGAGAACTGCTACTGTCTAAATGGTCACGAACTACTACATTTGTGGTGTTTCTTATTTTAGTTTTTATATAATTACGAAAAAATGTGACATGTTAGTGATTTTTGAACAATTTTATCCAATAACACGACATACATATATATTATTTTGTTTTACAAGATGTTAGGATAACAATAAAGGCCAGCGCAGACTTAATTTGCAGTACAGTATGTACACTTTTGCCAATACGCCTGGTCAGCGCGGCACAGTAGACTATAATCCCTCCCAAAGTGGAGGAGGCCCGTGCCCAACAGTGGGACGTAAATGGGCTGGAGAGAGAGTTATGGTAATATTATATGTACACTTGCGTGCACTTGTACGTTAATATTACACGCTTACACTTACGTGCACGTATAAATGTGAGCGCATACCTATGTATACGTGCTGCACACATACCGACGTATCTAAGTATGAAATTGGTACAGCGTCATATATTCGTCACATATTTCGTGTTGAAAAATACAATAATATGGATTCTGGTCTGCGCTAACTAATTAACGTTTCGTATAAAATATATGAATCACAATTTCGTCAACATGAACAACTTATTTATATAAAGGCCATTGTTACTAGCTGTATACTGTCACGACTATACAATACTACTCCGTTACTATATAGGTCTTATATTAACACTAATCTAATTACACACAACCATGGGTGCAGCCAGAGTGCTGAGTTTTAAGAGGTTGATCCCCGAATGAAAAATAATACCAAAATCAAAAAATTCGAACGAATATCGAGATTTTGGACACAGAACAAAGTGGTAGTGATTTTTTTGATTAAAACTGAAATGAATTAAAACCACCTTTAAACTAAGCCCTGGCCACGCCCATATCTCAATCTTAGGCAATCAAACAAGTTTCATTTCACAAAATACTGTGGTATTCAGTAAGAAAAAGTGAAGTGAATTTTCGGTGAATCTTGATCACGTGACAGCGCTTTTCCAATAAAAATAGAGGAGCTCTGACACGTGATCAAGATTCACCGAAAATTCACTTCACTTTTTCTTACTGATTCCGTTACATTGAGTACTCTAATTTGTTTTATTTAGAAAACAATCTGCCTACATTTTTTATTGTTGGATTTCAGTAAATAATCCAGATGTTTTCTGTTAGGTAATCTCCAATTATATGTCTGATTAATAAAGATTGTTCAGGTGTATGACTGTGGATGAAGCCAAGGAAGTATGTTTGGATCGTAAAAGATGGCGCTCTATAGTCTCTACCTACCCCCATGGGAAAACGGCGTCATGTTATGATGATGATAATAAAGATTTCTTATTCAAATCGATGCTCGTATGAATTGCTCAAACAAGATACCGAATACCGCACTCACTCACTCACATTTTAAAATGTTCAATGCGCGAGTGAGAGTTAACGAGTCAACACTGTTTTGTTCATTCATTTTTATTATTCGCTCTCGATTAAGAGCGATGATCGCACATATTCAATATTTGTCAAATATACTTCTTAAAATTTGTCTTACTTAATTTTTATTCATAAACAAGGCTAACAATCTATCCGTAACTAATTATTGAAAGCGGCCAATAGTCTTTCATACGTTTGATTTTAATCAATGTTTACAATCAACTTTTTAATGTATAGCATATTACATCAATTTAATGACTTGTTAAACATTTATACAGTAACATTTGTATGAAAATAGTCTTAATATTGGAATGTCTATTGTCTTCGATGTAGTATTTTTTGACGTGATCATACGTCCAGGTACCTACGTGTTATACTTCTATAAATTTTATTATTAGTGATGATGATTTTGTGTAATATTTTTATGTTATATTTTCTAACACTTGCGCGACTCATTTATTAAAATAAAACCACTTTTTACGGGTCTACCGTAAAAGTGGTTTTCTTTTAAACACTAATGATGTTTTAGTTTGTATTTAGGTATTAATAAAATTAGTTACTTTAATTAGAGATCGAGGTTATAATTTGTTTATTGAAACACATCTATGACATATTTTTAAACAAGTATAAAGTACGACTTTAAATTGCCTTCAGTACATTTTTTGTGTAATACATGTTAACTAATTAATAAATCTATCCGTGTGATGATGGATTAAGAATAGATGTGTTACCACCCCACATTCTCCTACAAAGTGCTAATATTTTTATTATTCTCCAGGAGTGGCGGACGCCCGATTATGGAATATTTTTAAATCAAAATGAACATCATTATTGCAACAAATATTTTAGTAATAAAAGTAGAATACGTGAAAATTCGTCACTAAGACAAACAAAAAGCAGACGTATAAATACGTCACATTAAGATTTCTAGTCTCATATTTTCGTCTAGGAATGCCACTTTATCCAGTCAAAACTATTAGGTACGTTATAACGATTTATTAATTACTTCCTTCTAACTACTCCTACATTTCAACTTTACTACACTTGGTCTTATACTTATTTTTTAAACATTTCAACTACTCAAAATGTATTATAGAAATATTGCCAGCACGGACTGCCGATAGAATTGAAAACCTGCAAATTGTTTTATAAAAAATCATAAACGGCATTGCAGAAAAAAAAACCTTTTTCCAAAAGTAGTAGGTAATATTAAAAAAAATAGACGTAGAATCCGGTCTTGTGAAAACTTACAATATAATATAACAGAATTAAAAAATGAAAAACAGCGTCCCTAATCGCCTTGATTTTCGCTAAACAGACGATATTGTTTAGAGACTAGTAAGGCGATAGTGACGCCCAATGTATCTACATAAAATCAGGCTGAAATATCGATATATTTCATAGACATGTTGCAACAATAAGAATATACTCCTATATTGTCTACGGTCACCTCCAAGCCCGCCTTGTGGGCGTGGTGACAGTAGGCGGAGTCGGTAGGCGTGGCTGTCGGGAAGTGGGCGTGCTCGGACTAGAGCACGTACTTGACTGTCACCTTGTCTTGCGAATACGGAAACAGCATATCCTACCGTTGCTGTGGAATTATAAAATATAGTTAGTTTCATTAACAAAATAAATATTATATAAACACATCTAAGTAAGTAAAGACTATAGAACGTCTACTCCTATTGAAAAAATGCATGATAAATACCAAATTTAAGAACATATATTTAACATAATATGTTAAATATGTATATTATACACATATACCTAAGCATGGGGTAAGTTAAAACTACAATATATCTCTTCTTTTTTAAGAAGAGACCTTTTAAAAACGCATGGTAAAGTTAAATCAAAAAGTAAAAATATAATTATAATATCAAGGTAAAATAGTCAGTCAAAACGTGTTTTTTTATTGAACTAATTTGTTAACTATTAACTACTATTTACAAGGACACAAAGGCCTCTTACAAAAGTTTTTCATATAATACCTGGATGAAGCAGTTTTGGTACTTTCATAATTCGCAAAAGTTAAACCTTAATAGCAGTTACTTACAAAATGATATGACAGTAATAACGTATAATGAAGATTTTTTGTATCATTAGCGGTTAATTAATTAGTAAAGTTAAATATAGAATTAACATAAAGTCAGTTAATATGAAAGTGAAATCAATTAATTACAGTTATTAAAGCATAATTCAATATAATAAATAAAATGAACACACTGTGTTAGAACGAACACACCTATATATTAAATATGTGCACAAAATTTCATAAAAAGCTGTTCACAACATTGAATAAAGTGATAGCCATTTAAAAGTGTTAATAAAAGTATAGAGAAAAAGAAAGCGAATAGTTGTTGCTCGTGTGAGTGAGAAGTGAAGCAGCGACGGCGTGTGCAAGCGAGATAACCATATTCCCGCTAGTGGGTATCGTTGTGTAACGCTATACAACTTTTTAATACTATAATTTGGACAAGGATCAAAAATATATATCCGACTAAACGCTATATAAAGACTGTTTGTCTATAATAAAACATGATTTGTAATTTCAATTCTAGTGATTTCTACTTAGTTATTAACATGAGTCGGTAGGTCAGAAAGTGTAAAGCGTGGGTAAGGAAAGACATAACTTTTTAGCATCAATTTTTTTTATTGCAATCCTATTCATAGCCAGTAGCCCTACCAACTACTAAAGTTTTCGTCTAACATCTTGTACATAGTGCAATAAAAAAAAACTACTGGTTAAAGTAACAGGATGATATATTAGAATGTAGTTAGTTACTATGAAACGCTGCTAAGTCAACTAGTAACGGATTAAGAAGACAAGATAGACGCTGCAGCTTCATCTAAAGAAAACTGAAAAAACGGGATTTTATGATGGTCATATTTATTTTAGTTATCATGTTTTAATAAAAAAAGAAAGTGGTAGAAGCATAGATATATAAGACCTAGATACTGTGAAAAAATTTCGTTCCTCTGGAGGCAATATCCACGAAGAAAACATGGGACTACGATGCCCATATAGGGTATGGAGCATAGTTTGGTGTCGTGCCCTCTTAGTATGCTGGAGAGAGCTGCAAAGTCTCTTAATAAAAACTAATATTACTATTTACCATTAAGCAATATTAAAAGGGTTTCATCAACTATTAAAACTCCAAATGCTTCCTATGTAATACGCTATCTAGATATTTTTGTCAAGCCAAGTTATGTGTATGAATTTCAACTAAAAATATGGTCTACTTCAAACAGCTACCATGACATGACGTTTGAGTTATTAAATTTGATGAGATTTTAAATGATTTAAAATTAATAGAAAATGATAGCATTGGTTAATAGGCGACACCTAAAGCGAGCCTATAGGAGAAGTAGAAAGTGTAGTGGGGGGTTTATTTACGCTTATAGCACCTGATAAACGAGCGAGCGGCTGGATTTCGCTCGTTTCGCTTATTGTTCCACGGTGATCCGCCACGATCGCACTTCCCCGCCGCTGCAACACACTCATATTTATATCTCTAATAACATTTTTAGGCAATTATTATTATAACATAGATACGAACACGAACGCTTCAGGGCCCTTGTCTTTTAACAAGATATGTGTTATGCTATTATTTTTTTTTCATTTTATTTTTTTTAGTCAACTTATGTAAAATATAAACAAAACAGGGCCAAGTCTGCTATTGAATGTTGTCACAATGACTTGATGACAAAAAATTAACAGTAGACTACCAAAGTTGATAAAATTTGCCACTAAACAATAAGTTATTGCATTTGTTGATGGCATAATAGCGAATTTTATCAAGTTTGGTAGTCTACTGTTAATTTTTTGTCACAAATGATACCATTCAATTGAACTTTCATTGTGACACCATTGAATATTGAATAGCAGACTTGAGCCCCAAGTCGTGCAATATGACTGATTTGGGCTTGTTATGAACTGTCATAGACTCATAGTAGACATTGAGAAAAAAGTGATGGGGAAAAGAGAGTCTTAGTTGTATCTATGTGTTCGATACTATAACAAGTGTTAGTTAGGTTGAATTGGTATAGTCAATAATATATATGAATAGATAGACTCACTTGCCGGCGGTGTACAGCGCCCTAAGATGAGTATGTGGGTGTGCCCTGAGTGCGTGCGGCATGTCTGGTAGGTGTGCGGGCGCGCACGCAGCCCTGAGGGCGGGGCTCCACACGCGGAGGGCGGAGTCTCGACCACAGCTCGCCACTAGAGCATCGCCCGTAGATCCGCCCACCACGCACACGCCTGTTACCCAACCTTTGTGCGCGTTCATTACACCCTGAGGGATAAAAAGTATATGCTATGCGTAGATTTTACACTAAATAAATTTCAAAGTCATATTTAGACAATAACTAATTTGACACTTTTTCTAATTATAAAAGTGATTTAACTTATATAATTATGTTTTTAAAGTTTTATTTTCATATGAGTGGACTCACGTGCGTAAGCGTATGATCAATAAGACTCCACCTCTTGAGGCTGGTATCTCTGGACGCGCTGTACAGTACTGAGTCGTTATCAGACAGAGCCAGCGCCTGTACACCGTCGTAGTGTGGCGGCTCTAGTAGCCAACGATTACTCGCCTCGTAACTACCTGCAAGGTTATTTCGTTGCAAATAAACTAATTCAATTCAATATTTAACAACAAACGTAAATATTTAGTTAACATGATAATATTTGAAAAAATCACATAGTCAATATTAATAACTGACCAGAATCTTGAGGTTGCATATCTAACGTTCGCACGTAATGGTCCTTCGAGCCGGTTGCGACTAGATCTCCTTGTGGCGCTCGCCCCAGAGCTAAGCACATTACAGCCGCCGCGTGTCCTGTCCATAGTTTCGATACACACTCCATCCTAAATAACATCATTGCTTTGATTATATCATTAAAGGTTGTTTGTTTGGGTTTTTTATAGATATTACAAAATAAGTCTTACATTCGAAGGTCCCATACGCGCAGTTTATCTCCAGCGGCTGTATAGAGTGTGTGTGGTTGCGAGAGCGCCAAGGCAGTGACGGCTGCTTCTCCTCCTATACCGCGGTTGTTGGGACACGGCCCGGCCACACCTGATGACCTGAGATACAACATTCAATTTGTATTTACTGAGAATTTAAAATAACTGTATATCAATAGGTGTTGTATTTTAGATAATTGTAATAGTATGTGAAATGTATGTGCGTAAACTATGTTGTTAAAGTGTATCGACTTTGAAAACTATGTATGGTGGTCACAAAGGGAGTCGTGTTCGATACCAAAAAAATCATTTCAAATTTCTCAGAGTTCAGGTTTTACAACAATTGTATGGCTGTTTAACACAATAAAGTTCAAGTAGAGTGTTCAGTTTATTTTTTATTTTATTAAATTAGGCAGCAGTTGTGTAGTGTGATTTAGTTTAGAGGACCCGTATCTAAAATAAACGGATTCTTCTAGTAAACTGTTCCTGCATATTTTGGAGACACTTAATTCTTTGGGAGTTGATAGTACCGTAACAAGGTTTCTGTTATCATTTGGTAGTATAATATACCAACCATAGTGTAGTGGTTGGTGTCTTAGTTCTAGTATCGAACAGTCTGACAGCTGCCCCGGCGGCGGCCAGCACCACCCTCGTGTCGTGTCCCTCCCTGTCGCCGGCCGCCAGCGCCGCCACTCCTCCCCCGCACCAGCCGCGCCACGCCTCCGCGCCCGCTGTGAAGTCCCAGCCACGGACTGTGCGGTCTGGAACATTGTAATTGAATATATCACGAGTCCTACGATTATCTAGGACTTTAAAGGATAGTAAAACTAAAAATAAAAGTAGTTCACAAATTGTTACTTGTGATATTCCCATCTGCACCGAGTTTATCAATGAACGCGTGGTGATACATTCAATTTCCCTCGAATTATTCAGTAAACAGATGTTCTTTTTTAAATAACTAGGGTCAACTACATCCTACATAGCGCTTATGTATCAAACGCCTATCCTTCGTTACACAAAGTAAGAACTAAGACAATAATATATATAAACTGACCGACCCCCCCGCTGTACAACATGTCGTTGGTGGTGGCTAGAGCCAAGGCCGCGCCCACGTGTCCCTCCGCCACGTGTGTACACTGCAGCCACACGCCGCCTGCACCACCGCTCCCACTCACGCGCTGCAAATCATTTTATAATTAGGTTTAGGTGTGTTGTACTGAAGTCTATTTGGTCTATCGAGATTGTGTGTCTAATCACAAAAGGTTGCAGAGAAACATTTTGACGTTAGTAAGTTTATGCCGTGTCCTGAAATAAATGTAAATAAATCTAACTTTAACTAGCAAAAACCTTAATAATTTTTCAAAGTATAATAAATTTGTGTGCTGACTGTTGACACGAATGACTCTTATGTCAGCAAATTAGACATAAATCCTTATTCGACAGTTGGAGTAGAAAATATTCAAGATATAAGTAAATAATTACGTAGAAATGTTAGTACCTTAAGTGTGATTCCCTTGACAGTCCCTTGTGGCATATTATCATGTCCAGCGCCAGCAAGTCGCAGGAACACGTCGTCATCACGTGCACGTCTGGTCGCGCCCGGAGACGCGGGCGGAGTACTCGCACCCGCAGACGTCTCTCTGCGTCAGTACGAGCGTTAACACCACAACTACGTCTCACATTGCTATATGCTTACGTCACATAATGACACCAATTCTGAAGCGTCAAATTCAACCTAACTCAATTATCAAATCAAATATAGTGTATTTTTATTTATATAAATTGAAATCGTCATATTATATTACACAGTTTTATAATAAAAACGTTCATTAACATTACTAAATTGTTTTTTGTCACTATCAATGTTTTAGTTAAGTTAGGTTTACTTGTGTTAATAGAATTGGTACAACTAACACTTGTTAGAGTTGCATCTGAGTGCCTCTACACGTCTACGTGCTATGTTAGAAGCTACCGAGCGCTTGGAACATGTTATGTGAATTTGTTATGAATAAAATTTATGTTTAGGGCCAATTAGTAAGCACAATGCTTTAGTTATAAATAAGCATAAATTGAAACCCTTGCTTTTTATTTGGATAACATGAGGACCACATACATAGTGTGGTTAAATGATGTATTTCGGTTTAATGGGTCTTTTTAGTAGACAATAAATTCAGTCAATTTTAATCAGCAAAATAATGCATATAGCGCCTATCTAATCTTGCTACAGTGATCGAATATCAGACTGATTTTTAAGGTATTTTTTGGATAGTTCTGCGTTAATATGAATATGTAATGACATTTATGGTATAGTTATGATTTAATAGCCGTCAACCCGTTTATTTTTGTGAATATTTTTGATTCATATGATGTTTTATGTAACACAATGGCTGTCATTCCATAACGCGATGATTTATGAGAACAGTGAGCGCAAAACAAAACATAATCATTTTAATACTTACATTTGCTACATAGAAATAATTCACATGTTTGAAAATTTCTCTTGGACTGTCACTATTTTGATATTTATGTATAAGTTAGTATGTGTTTAGTAATTTTTATTACTTGCACAATACAAACAAAGCATAACGCGTTTTTTTTTAAATTAATAAACTGTCACTTGCGACAGTATTTTTCAATGAGTTTTCATTTTTTATTTTGTTAACTTTGAAAATATTTCCTAAATAACGGCTTTATACAAATATTTCAAATTTATTTTGTTAAGTATTTAGATTTCTTACGTTCAAATCAAATATAGCAGAGTTTATAGAACAAAGTCGAATTATAAAAATTAGGTCTTAACTCCCTCCTAATACAATATTGGCAACAAAAATAAAATGGGAAACAAAAATATGTTTCATCTAATTGTGATTATTTAGATAATATAAAATATTAAATTCTACATAGTGTCCATGCAGTAGGTATAATTCGTTATGTACAACTAGATGGATAAATTATTAATAAATAGTACTTGTCAATAATCCTGACAACCCTATTGAAAAAAAATCAAATTACTCTGAGATTTCTTTTTTTAAATCTGGTCTAGTACAAAAGCGCTTGCCTGGTTTCGTTTTTAAATCTCATCCTAATAAACAATTCATGCACGGCGGGTCGCAGTTCAGAGACCCGCCGCACCAGTCGTGGCAGGAGGGCCACATTTGGATGACGGGGGACTTAGTGATCCCCACGTCGCGTTGAGCCCCCGTAAAGAAAGGGGGCCACCCTTGCCGGGTCGTGGTAAGGCTCAAGGCACCACCATGGCCCGGTAGGGCAGAAAGAGGAGAAAAAAAATCCTAATAAACAATGACAATTAAAAGATATTAAATTAATAAGTATAACTAAATCAAATCTATATTTTTTTTTTGTACCTTTTTATTATAGGTAAAGTTGATTTTAATTATTTTCTCTCTATTTTAAAATAACATTATCCGTCATGTTATACACAACGTAAGGGTGCATATCATGCCGGTATATAACAAAACACAAGCTATATCGCATCTATTTATTGTGCCTATATACACATACTTAGTACATAACTACATACACGTTTTAACTGGGAGTTAAAGCTTATGTTAGACTACTTGTGACTTTTACACTTACAAACTATATTACACAACTATCAGTAGGTTATGAGGCCTTTTCAACCTCATAAAGCAATGTCAACTATTGTTTTTTAAATTTAAAAAAATATCACAGAGCAACGTCAACTATTTTTTTTAAATTTCAAGCAAATTAAATTTCAAGTCAGTAATTAATTCAAATTAATAATGATATTTATTTACGAGAAGCAATACCACATCAAAAAAATACAACATTGCTTAAAATGAGTTTTGTCAGCCACTAAAGTGTACATGTTCGGGTATTGGACGTATATTATTGCAAATATTTATTTAAAATCTGCCAGTAGGATTACAACTTGATAAAACTTGTCTTTGGAATTGTAATTACGAGTTAAATGGAGTGGCAGGCTTGAAAACACTCTTAGAACTAGTTTTATACCTCATTTTACAACTCAAAACTTTAGACTTTGGCAAAAATTATACAGACAACGTAGTCTAGTCTAAACTATGTACAGTTATCATGGGTAAGACAAAATATTTTCAATGCGTAAGCACTAGTTATTGACATTCCTTAAAGGGGAATAAACAGTTTGTTTTTAAATTTAAAAGTGTGAAAGATCTCACATCAAATAATTACATTTGATGAAACATAGCAAAGAAAAGATTTAGTATATAAACTAGAGATAATAAATTATAATTGACCTAACACGTACACCTTTTATTAGTATTATTAAATTATTATACAAAAATGCAGATTGCTTACATCATCTACCATAGATTGAAATATCACAATATCATGAATTGTCGAAATATTTATAGCTGGTATCAAGCATCTTTGGATTTTTTTTTGGTTTGATACCCATATCTTCTATGAATTATAAATACATAAATACAGCCAAGGCTTTTATCAATGACAGTAGACAGAGTCTATAAATATTTACCTATTCATTATTATACTGTAGTATATAACATGTCATTTATATTCATGCATTTTTACTTATTAATATAATGCAATACACAAATACTTATTTATACTGTACATGTTTTTCTCAAAATACCTCTTTTAAATAAGAATTATCAGACTATGGTAGTACAAAAACGTTTATAACAGGCATTGAAGCAGTGCGCAGTGCTAACCATTCGTTATGTATGAGGTCTTAATTACCTCATATATTATTTTAATTCTAGACCCATTGTATAAAAATGAAAAAGCTACTACTGAACTATTAATAATCATTCCTAACTAAGAATTTCTATGGGGTTGACATGTCATGTGACACACACCGTTTAAAAAACAAGAATTCTTTTTGGTGAGTGCTACTATCTTTTTGAAACGCCTAAGCATTGGTCGGTATGCAACACCAAAATATACTAATAAATACTTAATTGTAAATATTAACCTGTTACATTAATTTATTGTTGTGCAAACATTGTGCATAAAAAAACTATTGTTGAATTTAAAAATTACAGGTATTTTGAGAATATGTTATTAAAATTAAATAATAGAATAGAGGTAAACGTATAAAGCAATAAATAGAAGCATGCATCGACACGTCGTGTTGTTAGACACAGTGACAGATTGTGGCGGCCATCTTGGTGTGACGTCAGTCCTCGACTATAGACAGCTCGGTCAGCAGACTGTAACAATATTAGCATCAGCCCGCTAACCCCCCCTCAACCAATGTGTTACTGTATGTGCCGATTTTATAGAAGAGGAAGAAATGCATAAAATATATTGTACATGACAATTTAATATTGTTTTAATAAATCTATAAATAAAATATTGTGAGGTCATAAAGACCTCATAACAATTATTTACTTATATACTAATAAAATTGCAAATAATATAAACTTTGCACATGCAATAACACAATATAACCAAATACTTATATCTACAAGACATATACTAAACATAATACCATTAAAAGACACTACTTCAATCTACCTCACACCTCGATATAGTACAGCACATTTACCCAAGCAGTGTATCATGCAGAAAGGGACAGCGATATAATATAACAACGAGAGTGAAAGAGATACATACTAACTACTCAATCGCTCTTCCTAACATCCACAGATCTAGATTATTACGCTAGGAAAATTTTCTAAAAAATATTTTACTCTGTTCCAAATAAAAGCGATCAAATGAAAGATTTCAACTTTAAGTTACTTAAAAGCAATTCAATTTCAAACTATCACCGAGAATATCGATGTACTATAATCTTAATTAGTGATTACTTTCTTTTGGAACAAGGTATTCCGATTATTACTAATATTAAGTGCAATAAAATATAGCAAAGTCTAAAAGAAAGACGACCGAGTCCACCAAACTAAAAATATCTTGATAAGTTGGCAACTGATGATTTTAATACTTTCTAAAGTAACATGTATCATTTGATATTGATGTTTAAAGTATGAGTAAAAAATAATAAAAAAATTACCCAAAAGAAAAAAAATAACCGAACAAAATAATCTCGACGATCTAAAAGATCTTTATGCAAAAGACTTGCATATCCAATGCAAATCTAAAGATAACTTCATTGCCCATCCGTCTGTCCAAGTTTTTTTATTTCGCCTATATATTTTTTAATATTAATAATACTAATTACTCTTTTGTAATTTCCCAATCATTATCAAAGTAATGTTTATATAAAACTAGATTTACGTACAATGAGGCGGGTTTGGAGAGGTTGTGATGTCTGCGAGGTGGTCGTGGACTTTCAGGCGGTTGTAGTGATCGTCTGGCCGCTATCGGAGACGCCAGCACTCCGCCTGTCGTGTTGATAGGCTGAAGCCCCCTGGATAAGCCCAAATTATATAAAGCTGCACTATGTATATACAACAGCGATACAAAATAGACCAAGAGAAATATACAGAAATGGTAGGTAGTATTCTAAAAGATACAAATACTTTAAGCAATTATTTACGCCTAGAGATAATATTCACAACATGAGGCGTATACATAGAATTGTAGACCGTGAAAGAAAGCAAAGTCAGTAGTAGGGCTAAATATGACCTATGTCACCTTAGCAGGTATAAATATTACCTATGAGACATCTTAGCAGGGCTAAATATAACCTATAGGTTACCTTAGCAGGGCTAAATATGACCTTTACATCATCTTAGTAGGGCTAAATACGACCTGTACATCACCTTAGCAGGGCTAAATATGACCTATATGTCACCTTAGCCGGGCTAAATATGACCTATACATCACCTTAGCAGGGCTAAATATGACCTATATGTCACCTTAGCCGGGCTAAATATGACCTATACATCACCTTAGCAGGGCTAAATATGACCTATATGTCACCTTACCCAGTTCCCAAGCATGATATAGGTTCACAGACTTCTCACTTGAAAGCAAAGGCGTCACCGGTCGTCATAAAAGATTGCAAGATTGCCTATATTTTACAATGTTTACGGCTGCCCTTGGGGGACTTAAAAATAGTAAAAATTTGTCAAAATATATTTGTACACAAATACTCGCCTTTCGCTTTTAGCATGTAAAGTTTCGAGTCCTTAATTAGTATGTCAGTTAGTCAGATTCTTGTTGAGAAAGAGATTAAATAAACATGTTATTATTTACTTCAAGCTGCCAGGTGCACTAGGCACTCTACTGAGCGGTATAGGTCTGGGCGAGGTTGGCTCTATCATAGACTGAGTCATCGGGTCGTTGTTTTCCTCACGCCCGTACACGCCCAGGTCACGTAGACGTACTGAGCCACGACGACCACTGGAATTAGTATATCACAATAATTGTATTTTCATAATATGTATGTGAGACCTTATAACAACGATTTATTAAATATTAACAAAATTGTAATTAAAATACATTGTACATGGAATACCATGATATAACTCTGAAATTTTTCCTGTCTGAGAAACAGGCAAATGTCATTTTATCCCTAGGATTTGCGAAGTATATAATATTAGAAGTTTAAAATGTATACGCTAAAAAGCTATACACAGAAGTAATAAATTTAACAACAACGTTAACTTACGTATTTCGTTGGAATGGTGAGTTATTCTCATCGTGTGGCGACGCAGGCGCTGTGTTTGTTTCACGTATACCATTTGGAGGCTTAGCGTCTACTATTGCACTGTTTATAGAGAGAAAATATGTATAATTATAGATTTTAGATCATGATATCGGGTATAATGCCATAACTGTTTAACATTTCAAGTCAAAGCTTTCATTAAAATGTACTAGAAAACTGCTCGCTTTTAACAATTTCAACTATTTATATGAATTTAAATATGTGATCCTCTATTAAACAATATATTTACTTGTAAGTGATAGGTTGATGATGTAAGGTTGGATCAACAGGTGAGACAGATCTGGTGGAAGTACCAGACGAGACGTGCGCTAGTAGAGCGTGCAGCGCAGTGCCCGGGAGCGGGGCGGAGCTCCACGCGAGTGCGGGCTCACCCGCCGCGCGGAGGGCGCTCGCTGTACGGGCGTTGGTGTCTTCCAACTAGAATATAAAGACGTACAAATTTATAGACGTTTCACATAAGTTTATAGCTTGTGTTGTAAGAACCAGAACAGGGTTAAAATACATAGTACTTTTTTTTTAAACTATACACATATAATAGATAGAAAATGTGGTATAGTCAAAGTCTTATGCCCTTTCAGTCTGGCCTGCTTCGAACGTTTTATGAGAAAACTATACCGTGATAATCTACCCCAGTGGCGTAGCTACCAAAGGGGCTAGGCGGAGCAGTGCCCAGGAGCCCTCAAGCTCAGGGGGACCTCGATCCTTACCAGAAATCTTGATCGAACTAGATTACCTTTTTTAGCATTTATAAATATTCGTATATTTCATTCTTTTTTTTTATAAAACCTAGTCAGTTTACATATCAGTGGTGCCCCATTTTTTTATTTGCCCCAGGGCCCTTGGTTACCTAGCTACGTCACTGATTTACCCACTTGCGAAGCATGGCGATTATGGCAATAACCCTTCAAATGATTGAACAATGCTCATGTTTAGTCACACATACCTCTTTAAGTTGTGCCCTCGTATCTTCAAGCAGCTTGAGATGTCTGGCGGCATCTTGTGCGTGCTGCAGCGCGAGTGAAGTGAGACGCTCGAGTGCGTATCGTGCGGCGCCTGCACCTTCAATGTTGTCTAATAGACGAGGTAGTTCATTCTCTTCGTTCTCCTCCTGCACCATACATCAAATAAACTCAATTTGTAAAAACGCACGTACAGAGTTTTTATTAATTTTGAATTTATCTAGCAACCTCAGAATACCATTCTGTTAAGATAGTAATTATTTCATATTTTCTGACAAATCTAGGTTAACGATTGAGAATGTGCAAATAAGCTCGATAGATATAGAATCAGAATCTAGAATCATTGGCAAAGCGACGGAAAGGTATTTAGAGGTTGAGGGTTGAAGTCTCCCTGGTGGCAAAATTTTTTTCTGCCATAATTGAGTACACCAAATTAATCAATTATTTTCCAAATTATAATGCTGCAGACAAACATACAGACATAACAGCGTAAAATAAAAATAATAGCACAGGAAAAGAAACCGTTGACAATGAACACAAAAATGACACATAAAATAATTAATTATAATGAACTAGCTGTTACCCACGACTTCGTCTGCGTGAAATTTAGAAATCAAACCTTAACAAACAAAAGTTTACTATGCCACTCGATAGATAGCGTGGTACAGTTTTTTTTAATCGCGCTATGGTTTGTTTACACACATTATCACTTAAGCGCGTCAAAATTCTTACTGCATCATCATCTCGTTTTAACAATTATAAATTAGTAAGGATGTACCTCAATCTGCATGATCTGTGCTTGTGTATCAGCGATAGCTCCTCTAAGATACGCTAGTAGATGTCTCTGGTCCGGCTCAGCAGCGGGCTGTGTGGCTCGCTCCCTTTGTCTCAGTAATCGTTCTAATGCTGCCTCTAGTTCTGCTAGCGTGCAGCGAGCCGCACAAGTACGAGACACCCAGCATTCAAGTCGAGACCACGCCTCGCGGGATAAACCACGCTTACGGAATGATACGCGTTCTGAAATTTAGTAAAAATTGGTCAAGTGCGAGTCGGACTCGCGCACGAAGGGTTCCGTACCATTATCTATGCAACATAAGGCAACGTTATTAGTATCGAGCAAGAAACGGTAAAAAAATCATGTTTGTTGTATGGGAGCCCCCCTTAAATATTTATTTTATTTTATTTTTAGTATTTGTTGTTATAGCGGCAATAGAAATACATCATCTGTGAAAATTTCAACTGTCTAGCTATCACCGTTCTTGAAATACGGTACGGAACCCTAAAAACCGGATAAGTAAGAGGTTAATATAAGACTGTGGGAACATGTTTTTGCATATCTTTTTAGTTAAAATACTTAAACCCGTTTTACGTTTCGGACTTAGCATGTCTAAATTCAATGAAAAGAATGTAAAAATGTCAATATACATAGCATTGTAATTTTTATGATTATTCAGGATGAAGAATTCAAGATAAATACAGTCTGATTTTGCTATGAATATTCCCTTAGGATGACAGTGCTCTTAAGAAATATTATAGTGATATTTATACCAGTTTATTTACTATTTTACTTGTGATGTGAAATACAATAGTTTAAACCAGTGCCTCTTTTAATTTATTTATCACAAGACTAGAAGTCCAAGAGCACGCTCATCCACTAGGCTAATCTCATACCGTCATAATTATGTCGTCTAAGAATATCATTTAGTTAAAGACTCTCCTTAAATATTTTCATTCTGGTTATTGGTACATTAAAAGTGCAACACCGTAGATATTGGTCATGTTTAGGCTCAAAGCAGTGTATCATGGCCCGGTAGGAGCAAGAAGAACTCCATGGGGTTTAGTGAGTAGTCCGGCTCTCTCAATAAAGGCAGGGAGACCGACACAAAGCCCGAAAGTTGCACCCAGAACTGGACGAGCAAAGTGCGTAAATGCATTACCAATGAAAATAAAACACAGAAGACATCAAATGCAATAAATTTCAGTTAAGTGTACTCACCATGCAGTCTACCCGCTGCTTTACTACTGAGTCTGTCGCGATGTCCTCGTCTCAGTAAAGAAACCTCTTCTTGTTTACGTTTCAATACCTATAATAACACGGAACTAATTATATTTTTATAAGATAGGTGTAAATTCTATTGCGCCAAAAACTAAACTCAAACTGACTTTAGAGTATAGCAGTTAATTGCTATTACTATTAGATAGATTGATTAGATATGCTTATACTTAATAAATCAAATTATAATGGAGAAAATGATCATCATTCGGGATTTCAACTCACTGCCTTGAAATATCGTTCCGTCACTCTTCCAACTGAGCTACCATGGGATACCTCCACTTGATAACAAAATTTCTCACTACAATATTCCCCGCTTATAATGATATTTTTTTATACTATATTTTGATAATCATTTATTCGTAAATCAAAACTTACAGCTTCCTTCATCTTTGTTTCAGCCTCTAGTGATCTTATTAAGTTAGCATTCTTACGAGATTCTTTACGAAGTTGAGCCACCTGAGAAACAAAATTGCAACAAAATAATACAAAATTTTTCACAAAGCTAAAGAAAACACAGGTACACATTTGAAAGGTTTCTGGACATGACGGCTCAGTGTCGCCATCTAGTAGCCTTATATTATATATCCTCAATCAAAACTAGGAAAAAATGAAAAATGATTATTGAAATTCGTCACAATACCTCTTTGGCTCTGGCTGCCTCGGCTTGTGCGTGACGTTTAGCTTCTTCTCTCATTCTTTGTACTAGTTTCACCTACAAAAATAACAATATTTATTAGATAATTTACATTACTGATCAAATATAATTTTAAAACTTAAGACATGGCACTGTGACATTTTTGACAGGTTTCTGGACTTGACGTCAAAGTGCTGCCGCCTATTGGTCGTTTATATAGTACAATGTTTGAACGTACATATATTTGGATAAAGAGCTTCACATGACAGTTTGGGAAGAATATGTTTTAATGTATAATTTCTGTCCACTACTGGGACCAATCAAAACAATGTATGCTCAATTGAGCAATGTATTCTCTAATACGTTTACACTATTGCGTTAAGAAAATATATTGCTCTTTGTTTAGACCAATACAAGAAATAGGGTGACAACACTTGTAATCTAAATCTGACGGATAATAGTGTAGTTATTGTAATATAAACAGTAACAAACCTTATCTCTCTTCATATTATGTAGTTCACCACGCAGCGTGTTGATTTGAGCTGCGGTCTGTTGTTGTGATCGTTGTAATCTAGTATGTTCCCGCTGCGCCGCCTGCAGACGCTTCAGTTCTCGAGACATCCCCGCCACACGACGCTCGTATTCCTCCTTCACGCGTTTTAATTTCTCACTTGGAGGAGATGCTTGCGTCGCTGTAAACATACGTCATAGGTCAGTGTTCGAAATTCAAACATATTTTTTTTTTAAATTATTGGTTGTTTTTTTTTTATTCCCTCCGTCCATACAGGAGGGTTAGCTTTGCACTGCATTTGCCAACATAAGATTCTGTAAATATAATATGAATTTATACTGGTATTCTTTTCATTTTGAACGTTATTTATTTCATTTTGAACGTATTTTGTCCCTAACATAACACTACCTGCATATTAACTACACTGGTGCACATATCTTGTTAAACTAAATAAATAAATATTCAAGGACATTTCACACAACTTCCTCTGGTCCCAAGCTAAGCTTATTATGCTTGTGTTATGGGTACCAGAATACGGATATAATACATAAACTACTTTTATTTTGTAAATACATACTTATAATACAAAGTAAACATCCAGACACAGGAAAAACATTTGTATGACAATTATAAATAGCACACAAATGATTGTCCCGAGCGGGAATCGAACCAGCGACCTCGTGAACGGCAGTCCGTTACATGAACCACTAGACCACAAGGTCCGTCAAATACATCATTTATTGACTTATAAAAACTGCAACTAATACTCACCTAACGATGCAAGAACTTTATCTTTTTCATCATTGGTAGCTTTAATCTGATGATGCAACGTGTCCAATCTCTGTTCATAATGTGTTCTAAGAGCAGTCAGTCTACGTTGTGATAGTTCTAACTGTTCTATGAGACGGGCTTTTGTGTCGATGTCTTCACTCAAAGCTGCTAATTGTGCTGATAGCATATGTTGACCTGTTGATTATATTATTTAACATGCTAAATAGGACTAAATTAAGTATATTTTGAATAATAGCAAATGTTGAGGACCAAAGAAGAGCTTTTTAGAGAACAAAGAAGAGAGGGAGAGATAGGATCTCTCTCTCTCTTTCTCTAATGGGCTAGCCATTAACGTACTACTGTCTTCTAAATTTTTGGAAAATATTTCTTTTCGAGTATTCTGTTTCTCACAAAGAATGTTTCTGTATACATTATGCCTTAGCTGGCTTTTGCAGCACTATGGGGAAGATATGGAGTCGTGACACTTATATTCTTACTTCGTCACCACACGGAGACTTGTACGCTAAATCTTTATTTATTACCAACTCAGTTGTAATTTTATGTAAAAACAATATGTATAGAAAATAAATACGAAAAAATTCACAAGACAAGTAAAATCAGACCAAACATAGACTGTAATAATATGGTGACTTACCTTTAGTCTCTGAATCTTCATCCTCCGAGTCACTGTCTCCCTCCACGTCCGATGGTTCCGAGTCTTCAGCACTCTCTCCCTCAGCCCTCTCTCTCTCTCCTATGAGCCGGTCGTCAACAGCGCTAGTTACACTCTCACTCATATTCAATTTACGTTGGAACTCCAGTTCACCCATACTTCTTGCTAGAAGCTCCTTTTCCTGTATACAAATTTAATAACAACATCTTTTTGCCAAAGGAGTGGGTTTAGGTCCTACCAGATGGCACTCTCTCTAGAGTGCCTTTTACCCATAGTGCTAGGCAGAGACTCTTCTCTGCCTAGCACTATGGGTAAAAGGGCGTATGAAAAATATAAAGATGTCAATTATTGACATCTTTATATTTTTCATACTAGCTAATAAGCCACCGTTTCACCAGAGTTTAATATTACTACCACAGTCTTGGCTTTTACCGCGATAGAAGTGTGTGTTATTCCAATCCTGGATCCCCCGATTTTAATTAAACTTTCAACCATTAGCATAAGCAAAATTTCATTAAAATCCATCTAGTAGGTTTCGCGTGAAAGACCTATAAACAGCGTTACATTTATACAGACACATTTTTAATTAGTATTCATCAATTTACCACAACCATTTCTTGTCCGCACTATTACATTCCACTGTTGGGCATGGGCCTATTTTGCAAGAATATTTGATTTACTTATGCCACAGTGACCAAGCGTGTTAGAAAAGGTTGCATCGACTTGGAGATATATTTTCTAGTTTTATTTTAGATATTAAGATATTACTCTGTATGTACCATGAGTGAAAAGTAAATATTTAATCTTTCTTTTTTTCTAAATTGGATTCCAATAAGCATTTCCTATAAGGGGACACAATAATACATAATCGCGATATCTATCTGAAATCCCCACGTTCTGTCATGATTATAACAAAAAACCTAACTTATTTCCAAACAATTTACCTTATACAATTCTTTCTTAGCATCATCTAATATGACTGAAGTGTCGTGTACAGATTCATTTCTTGTTCTAGCCACAGTCGCTTCCCGACGTCTGCTCGCCTCATACATCGCATTAGCTTCCATTAGCTGAGCTCTCAGATCTTCTATCTCACTTACATAGCCCTGAAAAAAAATGCAATAGCTTTTTTGAAGATCTAAAAATAGTGCTTATTTAAATACGAAAAAATATTAGACACGCCAATAAAAAATATACTTCTTTCTTGATTGCTCAAATAATACAAATAAAATTACCGACTAAGTATAGCTGAAATGAACTGAACTTGAATAAAATTGTTTATGGCGTATACCTATTTATCTAAACTTGAAAACTTTTATATTAATGTAACTAAAAACGAATGTTGATCATTAAAGTCCCCACTTTTTTAAAATGCTTTTAAAAGTGTTATTTGGAAAAAAGTATTTTTTAAATTTCTCTTTATTGATAACTCATAATGTGTATAATATAATTATCGTATACAGAATAAAAGTATTCTTTCAACAACTTACCTGTACAAGAGACGTTAGTGAACAATCATTTGCATCTGGGCTGCCATCCTTAGGAGCCCAATGTCCTAGTGCCTTCTCAGCGATTAGTTCACTGTTCCTAGCAGACAACTGTTCTATAGTGCCTTGCATAGCTTTCACCCTGCGTCTTAAAGATTCAACCTCGCCGGTTAGGATGGCGTTCTCTTGAACAACGTCACTCCAACCTTCTTCGCCGTTCTCTGATACTATACGTTTACCCTGGAAATAAGATGTAAGAGAAATATGCGAATGTTTGGGCAAATGACTACACTCCATCTAATCTGAAGTGAAGTCTAAATGCGAAGACAGCTAGTACAGTGTACATGGAGTAACGGCGCCTACTTTGCCGGTTCAAGGTGCCTCTTTACGCCTCGCTTAAAAGAACCCAAATTACCACATCATTATCTTATCCACAAAATTCTTTCTATCTATAAAACTTAATCAAATTAATGTAGTTTAAGAACAATTGAGGCTTTTTAATTTTGGACAGATTGAAGAGAAATTCCAATATCCAGATTTTTCGAAAATTTCCATTTATTTTCGTATGCTACGCAATATATACCTGTTTATATTCAGCCAGTTCCAGTTGCAACCTGGCAACCTCCTGTCGTAGCTGGTGTATAGTTCTCGAAGTCAGATCTTGGTTCACAATACATCTATTTTTGATATTCCTCGCCCTATTCGCATACTTTAAAGTATTTAGTGTCTCCATAAAATCTCTATCACTAGGAGAAACACAAGCTATCATCACAGTGTTGCTATTCCCCCCTAAAGAATCTTGAAGCAATCGGGTCAATTTTGAGTCTCGATAAGGCACATGTAGAACTTTGCGAGATTTGTCACCAAGAGCTGATATGACATTTCCTAAGGCAAGCAGGCCACAGTTTATTGAAATCCCTTCTTTTGCTCGTTCACCAGTTGCTCCTGTAAGGAAACAATGTTGTATATTGATATTATCAGATCTCCAATGCCGAATACAAATCACTATCTTTACTTAGAACCAGTTACATACTCGTACGTTTATGAAGAAATGTTTAAAATATTGATTAAGAAACTTTTTGCGTCACTAACCTGTACGTTTTAATCTTTCAGATCCAGCTAAATCCACGAAATGGAATTTTGCAGTCAACGTTTCATACTGTTCTGGCGCGTCAGATTCCGATTCTTTTTCAGCGACATCTTGATCGGGCGCTAGTCGTCTTTGCCTTAATAATAAAGTGAAGACAGCGTGTGATCTAGAAGATGAAGAGTTCATGTTTGTAGCTGCTGTTGTTCGGGCTAAGGCACCAGCTCTTAAAGCTCCCAGTGCTTCTCTTGCTCCTCTGACGGCTCGAATTGAAGCACCCACTATACGTACTCCGCCACAACCATCTTCTGTTATTCTTAACGCACCCTGGAAGGAAGAGGCATAATATAAACGTCATATAAATAAATCGTTAAAAAATTGCACTTAGTCGACTTAAAATTTATCACTACGCATTTGTGTACACAGGGCGCTGCACATGTGGAACACCATGCATGTTAGTGACATGAACCCGGAATATTGCCTCCAACCAAAAGTGCTCAATAGAATAAACAGCTTAATTTAGTTTACAGCAGTGGTGAATGTTTTATATTTTGTATAACACCAAACTCCACAAGAGCAGTTTGTCGATATGGCAGTAGTACAATAAAAAAAAAATCTAAAAATAAAGCAAATAACGAAGCAGCCAGTCTCTAATAGAATATCCATTAGGTTCGGCCTAATGGACATTCTTTTAGACTCTGGACGGTGACCTAATGATAATCTACGACTGTAGAATAAATACCCACATACAGTGCTCTATTACTCTACAAAAAAAACAACAAAAAAGAACTAACTGTACATAACAGTTACGTTTTATTTCAAGACTCCACTGATACACCATTAACTTTTTTTATATCCTGTAATGTACACAGTACTTAACGCAATAGCCCACATGGTCGATATAATTAATTTATAACGAGCTTGTACAGATAAACTTGTTCTAGTCATTACTAGGGAAATACGCTTACGACAGTAATTGACACAATGTATTTAATGGCTAAAACTAAAAGATTATTGTTGGCATTTAATAACTAGGAACTATCACCATTCATGACCGCGTTCAAGTTTTCTCAATGGATTTTTATATCAGGCGATGATTGCGAGTAATGTGTTTTTGAAATTAGCTATGTATATTGAGCTTTAATACTATTTTTATCCCTCTCTCCAGCCCATTATGTCCCATTGTTGGGCACGGGCCTCCTCCACTTTGGGAATAATTAAGGTCTACTGTGCGGCGCTGACCAGGCGTGTTGGCACAGGGTTTATTTTCGAGAATTCCGTCTCTGACATATGATGTTATCTTATAACAATATCCCTAAGCTGGCTCTTACAACACCCTCAGGAGGAAATGGGGTGGTGACACTTGTATGCTGAATCCGTCACCACACGGACGATGGGTCACCACACGGACAATATAATATATGGACTGTTCTTAAGCACGCATTTAAATGTATCAAAAAAAGTTTGCATATCTAATGAAAATAAAGACCTAGGTGTACTCTCTTATTTGTATATAGTATTCTATGAATACATTAATACACAATTACAGACCTTGGCAAATGGATCTTTAGCAGGATCTAGCAGATCGACAATATCTTCATTGTAAAGCTCTATGAACTGTGCTTGTACGGAGAACTCTGGTGGTAGCTGGCCTTGAGCTCGTGCTTCTTCAGCCCTGGCCTCCGCCCCGGCGAACAGGTCGCGGATAGCCCGAGGGATGATACCACGTCTCTCTTCATCCCCTTCGCCTTCTCCTTCCCAACCACTGCCCATAGTGTACGTTTTGCCAGAACCGGTCTGTAAAAAATAAAGATTATATTAGACCGGTCTGTAAAAAATAAAGATTATTTTAGACCGATCTGTAAAAAATAAAAATTAAATATTTGTCATTACATCCGAATTCAGTGAATATTTTGATAGTTTTCAATTGAGGCATAATGTAATCGACTAGTAAATCTAAAAATAACTAATTTTATTCTGACGAATATTCGTAACTACATAAACATAAACTAAATATCTAAATTGATACTCCCTAATTTAATTTAACGGTGTAGAAATGAGAAACTCATACACTCAATGTATGTATACATAATCAATTTGCTACATCATGTGTGGTAGCAAATAGTATAAAACAAACATTGCCATTTGTTGTCCAGTAGCATTAGCTAGCGTAATAGTTGCGTTAATTACTTAATAAAATGCTACGAGTGGGCGTGACGAGACCACCTTCTCATGGTCACGGTAGTAAACACACTCACTTTCTAAACTGTGACTTACTAGTACCATACAGTGGGTCACTTTTTTATAAAAGCTTAGAGTCTTAGACCATTCTCTAATAATTGCCACGACTTGTTCGTTCAAAGTTGATTAGAATAAGACGGCTGATAGGAAAGGTTGGAAAGATATAACGTGCCGCTTCGACGCCAAATAATTTGGAATAAGGGCAGGAAGAAGATGATTGGTTTAAATAAAACTACTCTGAAGGATCCAGTGAATGTGATTTTTGTTTTAAATGTATACTAATACCTAATCTAAAACTGAAACATACGCTACTAAAGGTATACAAAAGTAAATAAAGACATTCCCAATATACAGCAACACTTAGAAATACTAGTCTATATCATACCATATCCTTTTTTAACGAAATACTTTTTGGAAAACTGAACGTATACAATTTTAAGGTATAAAATAATTAATATGTGGAACGAATTGCCACTACTACACACACCACAAACTTTTCTTTTCATCTCATGGTCGCCTGGAAAAGATCACTTTATAAATGTGACCAGGCCCCGTCATTTGTACTTAATTTCTGTTTCTTGTAAAGTGTAGGTACAATAAAGAGTTATGGTCTTATTCATATTGACTTATCGGAGGTTTAAAAGTTCGCTAAAATCGGTTCGCGAAAATTGTCAAAACTTGTTATTCATAATCATAATAGTCGTTTTACGCTAAAACGTTTATTATCTCTCCGATAAAATCTCCGTTTAAACCTCCGATAAGTCATTGTGAATAAGACCAATCTATATATTATTGTCAACCAATTACTTGCGAATTAATAATCACTTAACATCGAAACTAAGTCTATAATAGATACAAAAGATGTATCTTATAACCTGAACTTTATTTCAACAACAGCACCTATTTGAGTATGATACACAGATAGTGATCAAAGAATGCTTCTATGTAGGACAGTAATACCAACAGCATGATGCCATATACTGCGCTAATAGCTATTGTTAAATCGTTTTCACATTGGGCGTCGGACTGTCTGCCATGTTCGTTGAGCGCGTGATTGCAATATCTATACAGTTCACAATACCTCAATATATGTAAGAAAATATATCGAAGTAACGTTTACGTTGTATAATGTTTTTGATGTTCTATAGGTTTTTTTGGGGTGACGGATTAAGAATACAAGGCTCACCACCCCATTTTCTTCTAAGGGTGTTGTAAAAGCTAAATGAGGGACATTTTACACTTAAATAACATCTTCTGCGAAAGAAGGTAAACGTGAAAATAAATCCAGTCCCAACTCACACAGACAGCGCGGCACAGTAGCCCATAATCGCTCCCAAAGCGTGGGAGGGCTGTGCCCAACCATACTAAAGAGCTTACATCTCTAACATATCGGCGATAATTCTACCGCGTCACTGACATAACTAAAAATTAAAAAAGAAAAATTAAGATTATCAGTAACTATTTCTTTTTCAGTTTAGTTATATAGTGAGTGGTACCATTTCTTGACTGTAGATTGTAATATTTCAGGAAGAGTTCTTATTAACTTAAATCTGAAAATAAACAGTTGCAATAAAGTAGTAAGTAGTAAGGTAATTTGTAATATAATAATTTATATTACGTTCATATTTCATTTTATTAAGCCAGTGATTAGAGAATGCTTTTAAAGTCATCATTAGATAAAGAAAAGAGAGAAAGTAAGTAGCGGTGATGCGTCACTAATGATATATCTTTGTAATTATGAGATAGAATGGACACATTGAGGTGGGGCGATTTCTAGATAAATATAAGATTAGCAGAGACAATAGAAAGCCTAGTTTCTAGATAACAAAGTCCTATTACAGCGCATCTCGAGTCCGACAATAGTCACAGATGCATCTGAGGATAAATTACTTGATTTTTCTTGAAACTTATTCCGCATAAAAACAGAGACAAGAAGCAATACTATATGCGAATGATCCACACTTGGAGCATAAACTAACGACAACTAATTTAGATAGAATAATAGATAAGGTGTACAGATTGTTTACAACATATGTTTACAAAATCACAGGCTCATAGCACTTAATACCTAATAGCTATACCTAATGAGCTAGAACTAATAGTAAATTACCAGTGTCTAATCTAGCATTTTGGTATAACTTGTCCACTCTTGATAGAAAAGACAAGCTGCGTTATGTAAATAAGCCTAATACATAAACAATATATTAAACTTTATAATTGCAAATATGTATATCGAACTCATTGTCATCATTTTAATATCTTATTCTATCAATGCCCACGTTGAAACGTTCCTTGTTAACTTCAACTTTTATAACACGGCTCTTTAAATAAATTTTAATAAAAACCCTTTTTCTTACGTCAATAACATTTTACTATGTACATAATGTACATAATCAGTACAAAAGCAATACAAAAGTACCTCTACGTAAATAGTACATTTCTAACATTTATGTAGTCGCCAGTACCAGCTGTTGAATAATAGTGGTATGCAGACAAATGCAAGTATAACAATTATAGTATTGTTCTTTGATATTGTTTGTTAGCCCATTGACGTCGTAGCACCACGTTAGGTTTAGGTATTGTATATGACGTCATAATAGGCTAGGACTTGTTTACTAACCAGCTTAATAATATTTCAGTAGAGAACAAAATAATATCCAATAAAAGTATGCATATATACTTCTGAATGTCGTTGGATGCAAACGGCGCATAGTTTAGGTTTGTCGAGTTTTTTGAAGGAATATTTTGTGACAATGGACAGAAAAAGGCTGGATGGTTGACACATTTTGGCAAATACGCTTTAGGTTGATGTAGAAGCCCTTAACTTGATAACTATACACTAACGGTAAAGAATATAATGCTAAGATGGAGATGGCGGAATGATTTATTAAATTGGTAATCAGTTAGTTAAGTCATGCAAATGGTAATAATTGTGTGGGTATATTAGGTTTCTTAAAACCAAATACATATTCATAAAATTAACAATCTTTTCTCTCTCAAATTATCAAATGATCTTAAATTAACTATTCCCTTTAGGTGGCCTTACTGTTTCGCTGGAGGCTAATAAATGCCTAGTACCTGTATATGACATAATCAGAATATATTAAACGGTGTACCATAGTATAGTTATATGTAATTAAGGCCAATAGATTTTTGCATATAGCGTGTTATTGAGTCCATAGCCATTCAATCTTATAGTGTTAAATGAGTCTTGATGTTTTATTGGCCAGGGATGTCACAGATTTTAATTTCTTTATTTCTTGGTACATCGTTACCGTCGCAACACCTTTTTGTACAAAATCTAGCGTGCATTAAAGTGCCTTTTTAATTGCTAAAGCGGAAATTATACATAAAGTGGTTAAGCGCCGGTATCATCAACTCTATAATTATAAATATAAATTTTCAGGGACATTTCACATAGGCAACGTTCTATGGTCCCAAGCTAAGCTTATATGCTTGTATTATGAGTACCAGAATACGGATAGAATACAAATACTTACTACTTTTCTTTTGTAAATACATACTTATAAAACACCCAGACGCAGTACAAACATTTGTATGACATTTATAAGTATCACAGAAATAATTGTCCCGTGCGGGAATCGATCCTGCGACCTCGTGAACGGCAGTCCGTTACATGAACCAATCGACCATGAGACCCATCTAATTCGTCTAATTAAATGTCTGATGGCTTCTTGCCAAATATTTGTATACAAACTTGAAACTTTTTAGAGAACAAACAGTGTAGAATTAAAAAAACTTTAATAATAACTAAATTAAAAATGGAGCTAAACCCCTATGCTGCTTGCGCAAGCAGCTGTAGGAACATCTCTTTCAGTACTTACGCTAATTTTTCACATAACTCTTAAACTTTGCAAAAAAAAAATTAAGACACAGTTGCTAGAGTATTATCGATAAAATTACACATTATTTCACAATAGCGACAACCCTATAGTGTTTAATGTGTTGTGTAAATACAAGTCCGTGCGGTTATTTGCAAAACAATTATCAATTGATCGCTCATACACGCTGTATAAACATCGGTTAGAAGGCCAGTAATACTAAGATGTTGCTATTGACAACATCATATTGTGGTATTGATGTAATTAACAGTTTCCACGTAATATGGACGCCATGAATATGTATTTCCATCTGGCAGAAACCTACACTAATATTATAAAGCTGAAGAATTCGTTTGAACGCACTAATCTCAGGAACTACTGGTTCGGATTGAAATTTATTTTTGTATTGGATAGACTATTTATCGAGGAAGGCTTTAGGCTACTTAACATTACGCTGCAACCAACAGGAGCAAAGCATAAGTGAAAAGTGTTGAAGCTACAGGAAAATTTGCTAAATTGCACGCGTACGAAGTCGCTTGAAAAAGATATAGAGAATATAAGTGTCACCTCCCTTTCCTTTAGAGTCAGGTAAGAGATGGTATATTTACATTAAAATGAAAGACGGAAAACTTGGAACAAAACCTTAAAAGCCAATGCAGTTAACGCGGCATAGTAAACCAAAAACCCCTTGGAAATAGGAGCAGGCAGTGCCCAAGAGTGTGACATTATTGGGCTGGGAAACGATAAACAGATGTGATTGTGTGTGCCTTCAGTTATCACTAGTTCGGTAAAATTAAGATATTACAGTATAGGCAAAGAAAGAAGAAATAAAAAAAAAATTGCAATAGCAAATTAGAAGGGTAAAAACTTAGGAAGAACAGTTGAGAAAATTATGCGAATAGCATGAGATTTTCATAAGATTTCACGGTTTGTTTATTCAAATAAGGTAAAAGTTGTTTCTAGCAAGCCAATAAAATATTGTTACAAAATATGAATGTAAACTTATTGTATTATTAAATTACGCAATTGCCTATTTAGGTATAGGCAGTACTATAAATGTCCAAGGTCCATATCGGAATACAAACTTGTTTTTCAAAACACCGTTTTAGCTGTTAACACTTTTGTCGCACAAGTTACAAGATTTCAAGAGTATATTCATGTTTATTTGTTGAAAATATTGCACGTCCACGTCCATTTCTAAGCAACGCTTCAGATTCTCAATTAATTCTAAGATCGAGCTAATCTCTATCATAGCTTCAAGCGAAGTCAAGTCTTTAAGAACGATTAAAGTAAAGCCGTAAAAGAGTCTTTTTCCTGATTTGAACTAACATATAACAGAAAGATATGTTTTATTAAAAAAACATTTTATTTCTTCATTAGACACGGGTAAAAGACTGGTGAAACTAGAGTGTTGTATAAAATCACTTGCGGTTCATATTTTAAAAAAAATCAGCAAATAACTGAATGGCTGAACGGTGAAACGTTACGATCATTTTATTGGCTCTGATGTCACCTGACATCAAGTCGTATGCGGAAACACACTTAATTGACTGAGTATTATATGTTCTTTGTGTAATTATATTTATGGTCATCTGCAATTATTCTTTGCATTATTCTTACGTGCTCATGAAGGTCATTTGTCTACATGGGTGTAGAAATAAACGATTCAATGTTTACTGCAAGAATATTTTTTTATTAAACATGAGGTCAGTCAGATCAGTTTGTTTAACTTGCGTTCAAAGAACACAGCCCATTAACGTCCTACTGGTGGGCACAGTCCTCTTCCATTTTGGGAGAGATTACGTCTACTGTGCCGCGCTGACTAGAAATGTCGGCACAGGGTTTATTTTCTAGTTTTCCATCCCTCTCAAAGGATGTTACCTGTGTACAATATTCTTAAGCTGGCTTTTACATCTCCCTGTGCAGGAAAAGGGGTGGTGACACTTGTATTCTTAATCAGTCACCAATCGGAGAATAACAATAACACTATAAACTATGATTGTCACTGTTATGGTTTGCCCAATAAAATGAAAAAAGGTCTTAAATATAGTTTTAACGTTAGGCTAGATCATGGAAGAAAATAACATGTGGCACCCACCTTAAGTAATGGAATAAAGATAGAGCAATGATGACTGCATATTTAAGAAAACCCACGTTTTAAACCAAGAATAGAAAGCCTATCTTTAGTGCTTCATTTACAAAACTAACCTAATTTGTAACTTTGCTAATGATTTTCGCTAACCGCTGCAAACGGTATTTCTTGTTAAACGCAATATGTTTCAAAACAGTACGATATGCACAAGTTTTGCAATACAATGTAGAGTCGCATGCGAACAAGCTATTCCGATTATATACTCCGTTTATGTGTCAAACACGACTTGAACAATAGTTCATACGTGTTCATGTTTCTTGTGCAATTCTGTTGCATATTGATATTTTGCCACTTAGACATCATGAGCTTGTTGTTTAAAACGTTGTTAGGTGTCAAAAAAATGTTTATTTTGCGAATATTTAAATGTATATGTCCGTGTCTTGACGGATTACCCACGCGTGTAATTGTATTAAATTGGGAGAAATAAAATAATTACGGCACAATTACATATTTACTAAGAATAAGCAAATACGCATAAATAAAAAAATTAAATAAAACAGTCTGAATAAAGAAAATGAGAAAAATCTGTGTAATCTGTATAATTGTTATATAACAAAATCGTAATTTTTATTACATGTTTTTAATATCCGTTGCAACTAAGAAAGTATTAATGTATCTACAAACCAAGCTACATAGATGTGTAACTTTGATGGAACTCTAGTATAATTTATTTCGAAATTCTCAAAGATTTCCCCATGGCTCTATCAGATATTCGATGATTTTAGCAATTATTGTGAGCAAATCTATAAGGTGGCACGAACTATGAAATGAACAAGACGTCAAAGTATGCTACAACGATCAGTCTCGTCCAGCATAGAACGAGAAAAAGACTAATAGACGGAAAAACCAAGCCATCGTAGTTGCATTGTAATTTATACTTTGGTAGGCCACGGCTTGGCTGTGTATTGCCCTGGTATTGCGGAGTTTATGAGCAACGAATACCACTTAACATGAGGTGGGCCGTTTGCTTGTCTCTCACTTGAGCGAGAAACCAAAAACTTTTAAAATTAATTCCGCATAAGACAAGAATTATCTACGTGTATTTGCAGTATTTTATCTGATGGAAGGATTAAAGTCAGCGGTGAGTAGGTGACGAGTACGATGTTATCTTTTGTTTGGCGCCTAGCACTGACTCATCTATTATGTGATGTGAGATTATGAGGGCTATGCTAATGATTACTATTCGTATAGGAAGTTTGTCTAGATAAGGAACTGTGTGATGAACTTGTGTGCATATGACCTTGCATTAGTTATATAAATATATGCGTGGCTGAACAAGATTTTATGATATGTTTATCCTAATCATCACAATTTATGAATTTTTAACGAATTTTGTGTTAAGATGTCTTTACTGTTTTCTGTTAAGTTATTGAAAACTTTCGTTTTTGCCTAATCTCACCTCTTTACATAAATACCAATTATCTGTAGCGTGGTGATACCTTACAATCATATCATGATAATTCAAGTAATAAAAACATTGATAGTAATGATAGCTAATCTATACAATTTGCATCAATATATGCGCTACATTTATACAAATGTCATAGAAAAATACATAAATAAATAAATATTCATGGACATTTCACACAACGTCCTCTGGTCCCAAGCTAAGCTTATATGCTTGTGTTATGGGTACCAGAATACGAATATAATACATAAACTACTTTTCTTTTGTAAATACATACTTATAATACATAGAAACACCCAGACGCAGTACAAACATTTGTATGACAATTAAAAACATCACACAAATGATTGTCCTGACCGGGAATCGAACCCGAGACCTCATGATCGGCAGTCCGTTATATAAACCACTCCACCACGAGGCCCGTCATGTAACTGTAACTGTAATGCCATTCTGCTTATTAATTTTCTTTCACAATAAGTAGAACTAATAAGTATTACAAGTTTTTCTCTCTCTCTCTCTCTCTTTCTCCAGCCCATTTACGTCCCACTGTTGGGCACGAGCCTCCCACACTTTGGGAGGGATTATGGTCTACTATGACCCGCTGACCAGGCGTATTGGCACAGGGTTTATTTTCGAGTTTTCCGTCTCTCACAGAGGATGTTATCTGTGTGCAATATCCCTTAGCTGACTTTTACAGCACCCGTGGGAGGAGATTGGGTGGTGACACTTGTATTCTTAATCCCTCTCCACACGAAAAACATTACAATTTTACAGAAGATCAACTCCAAAAGTTTAGTTGGTAATGTTTGCCATGGCATTAGAATGAATTGATCTACAAATAAATGTGTCTAGGAACACTTTGTAATACAAATAAGCCGTTTTAAAATAAGTTTGCAGATATAAATTTTAATAACTTGTATTACATAACAAATGTATATATATATAAAGATTTAAGATTTCATGAATAACTCCTTTCACTTTAAAACAATCAGCATTTAAAAAATATTCTATTTAACACTGAAATTACGTCAGAAATAAGGATGTTAACTACTTAGATGTGGAAGAGTGATAAAGTAATTTTATTAATTCTTGTATACGTACGATACATGGATGCATGGATATTTAATATTTGACTCAATAGAATTAGTTAATTTCATGTTGATTGAGTTTAGTTACATGAAAACATATCCTTGGATTTTTCTATCTATTACGTGAACGACTCTACAAAAAGCCAATGTACATGTACAGGTATGGAGTGGGACCGTAAATGACCGAACAGCATTATAGCTTGTAGCAAGAGCTTAGCTCGTAATAATGTGCAACAAGACGATTTAGGTGCTGCTATTGCTAAGCGCGAAGACGGATCACAATACATATAACTACTGATTGACCAAAACTTCACCATGTTGTTAACATTAAGTTGAGAACACATAACACACATAGCCTTCATTAAGTTGAGAAAGCATAATACACATAAATATTTAAATTGGGTAACAGGGGACTCAGTATATCACGACGAGGAATCAGAGACAGAACTTTTTATTTTTGGTTACAGTCTGTGACTAAATATGTAGTTTCTTTCGAATCTGTCGCCTTTAGCAGTAGTTAACTTGGGTATTCCAAGTAAGCTACCCACACATACTTACTGAATCACTTTGCTTTAATAAATATCGTGTGCAGCGTACCTAAATAACAGTAATGTAGGAAACCCAGTAGCTTGGTATGCGCTAACGCCACAGATATAGATCAGAAATGCGCGCCGTCCACCCTTGTATGGTGCTGGCGCTAATGGAGTCACTGGTTGCCCTTAAACGTTTACCTTACCGTTTTATACAGGATCTCATTCTTTGCAAAACACGTAATTTGGATTTGTATTTATTTTAAAGTACTTATGTATTAGAATATTTAGCGTTGCTAAAATTTTGACACGCCAACTCCATCAAGAGTTCAAGGACCTTTAATTATTCACCTCCCGTGTTATTTTTTGCGATGCGCCCACGGTAGCACGGAGTAGACCTCATATTTTGGCGCCCGTGATATCCATCCGCATCCTACGCATCTCTAGCGACATTTTTTGGAGTCGTGTCATGGAAGACACTGGTTACGTTTCCGGGAAGTGTAAATCTAACCTAGACCAGGGTTTTCAAAAATACACTTTAAGAGAACCTGAAATGAGTAGTATTTGGCGTCACAAAATTGTCACCGTGTAAACTTTACCATACGGATCACAAAATATATATGATCACAATGATATAATATAGTCTACTACCTTTTACGAAGAAAAAAACTGTTATGGAGATAAACATCGTGCGATGTTTTGTGTACAACGCCATCTATTGAGCGGTTTGCACCAACTCGATCAATCGATCACTTAGTGTTCTTTACAGAACACAATTGGACCGAAAATAATGACTGTACATGTATTTCTACATTAATTTATGAATTTTTGCAATTGACTTGCTATGTATTTATTAAACATATATTGTATTTATTAAACATATGCGGGAACCATGATAGCTCAGATGGGAGAGCAACGGAACGGTATTCCGAGGTCGTGGGTTCAAGTCCCGCTCATGGTTATCATTTTTTCCACTATAATTTAGTTTATTTAGTAAAAGCATAGCAAGTCAATTGCAAAAATTCATAAATTAATGTTATGGAGATGTTATAAGATTCACGGTTTCAAATATTCAAATCGGAGAAGTGACACCAAGTTAGACGTTAGTTACAAATAATAATGTTACGTCTTAAACTTTTTTGGTTTAACTTTCGCGTTTTTATGTCAAACAATTTACTCGAAATAAAATGTTTGTAGTTCGTTGCCTCTAGTGGCTGTACGTGTCTACACGCAGCGCTAAAGTAGTAAAAATGTTAAATCGGAATTTTAACTATTAAAATAATGTAAAACGCGCCTAATAGTTATCTTCAAATCAATAATATCAATCTTGGCAATATTTAATCATTATTTATTTAATTTTAATGCGTAAATAAGCCCAAATAACCTGTTCAAATCCGGTAGTTATGAGATACGATATTTTTCGACACAGGTTATGGCCATAGGTCATTAGCATAGCTTAATAAAACATTTATGAAACTGCGTGAACGCCCTTCGTCGACCTTTACTTTATCAACGACTTATATAAGAAAATTTCGCCTTGTTTCCATGTGATTATAATACATCTTTTAAATTTAAATAATTACTTAATTATGCCCGCGGATTCACTAGTAACTTGCCTATTCCGTGGCAATTTCGATTGATAGATAGCACGGTCTTAAGCTAGCTGTAAATTTCTTTCAGTGGTTTTTAGGGTTCCGTACCCAAAGGGTAAAAACGGGACCCTATTACTGAGACTTCGCTGTCCGTCCGTCTGTCACCAGGCTGTATCTCAAGAACGGTGATAGCTAGAGAGTTGAAATTTTCACAGATGATGTATTTCTATTGCCGCTATAACAACAAATACTAAAAATAAAATAAAATAAATATTTAAGGGGGGCTCCCATACAACAAACATGATTTTTTTACCGTTTCTTGCTCGATACTAATAACGTTGAGTAACAAATATCAGATCAGATCTTATTTATGATTTTCAGAGGTGCTGGTAGAGGGCACTTTAGGATTTCATCGATGGTCTCCAATAATAGGATCAGCAGTTTAGCGTAACCGTGTATATATTAAGCCAAGCAAGTATGTTCTGATTTTATGATTGAAACAGATGCCACTCCATAGTCTCTAAAAAGTAACTTTACGTATACTAGGTCTTTAAGTTTTATTGGTAGAGAATTCTTGGTCCTGTATATACGATCAAACAAGCTTCAAACATAAATGGATTTAACACAATTATTAACATAACACCCTTTGTGGACAGACATAATGCAGGCATAGAAGTGTCTATTCCATGTTTCTATTCAAATAGCCCTTTATCATAACGACAAAAGGTGCCGCTGTAGTACCGGATATCCGGCGATAATATCCTAAGACATACAAACGTACATTCATTCAAATGACATTGTCAAACGACTACGTAATATTAATTTGTGTATTCGTCAATTGGCTTAATACAAGTTAAAGTTAAGTTATAGAACAATAGAGAAATATTAGTGATAATCATGTTGTGTTATTATTTTAACTACATAATTCTTCCGATAATTTGTTAAATACTGTACAAACAATTACGGTAAATAAGAAACAAAAAGAAGTTGTGTGGTGTTTAAATATAACATTGTTATGTTCTTGTAGTACAAGTAGGTAAGTTTCAGAAGACATTGAACCAACCAAGAACCAACGATTGCTATTGCTCTCCCGTTGCTACGAAAATAAGAATTAATAGTACCGATTCTACATGCACAACTAAACTTAACTAAAGAATGATAGTAATTGATAGTGTCAATAACACAATTCGGCAAAGTTAACAGAACTTTTATACAAAAGTCTGTATATTATAGACTAACGGTCTTATTCATAATGACTTATCGAAGGTTTAAACGGAGATTTTATCGGAGAGATAATAAACGTTTTAGCTTAAAAATACTATTATGAATAACAAGTTATGACAAATTTCGCGAACCGATTTTAGAGAACTTTTAAAACTCCGATAAGTCATTATGAATAAGACCATACTATTTTAATTAACATAAATGTGCGCAACGAAATAGCTAATTCATCAAATTTCATTAAATTTTTCAAATAAGTTTAGTTGTGCACGTAGAGTTGGTACCATTGTCATAAATAGTTAAGTTTACTTAAAGTACTTACCTAAATTACGTGTCCATATGGTCAACAGATGGACACGTAATATGGTGTCAACATCTCCGTGTGGTGACAGATTAAGAATACAAGTGTCACCACCCCATCTCCTCCCAAGGGTGCTGTAAAAGTCAGCTAAGGATATTGCACACAGATAACATCCTCTGTGAGAGACGGAAAACTCGAAATTAAAACCTGTGCCAATACACCTGGTCAGCGCGGCACAGTAGACTATAATCCCTCCCAAAGCGGAGGAGGCCTGTGCCCAACAGTGGGATGTAAATGGGCTGGAGAGAGAGAGAGATGGTCAACATTCCTACCCTTGATTAGGTAAACAAAAAAAATCTTTTAGGTCTTTACAAACCTGCTATTAATACTGTGTAAACAGTAATTTACAAAATAATTATATCTTGTTTCATACTAGCTGTTGCCTGCAACTTCGTACCCGTGGAACATCAAAAATAAAAAAAATCATCTTCTTGAACCATTCTATCTATAAAAATACCGCATTAAAATCCGTTGCGTAGTTTTGAAGATATAAGCTGGCATAGGGACATACATACAAAAATAACGACTTTGTTTTACAATAAGTAAAGATACAGGTTTCGTTAACAATCTTCGCGTCTGAAACATCGTTGTAAAAGTAATACTTAAAAGAACGGGTTTATTGAAGGCAATTACAAAATGTACAGTTGAGAGACGAGATAAGATAACCTAGTTATAAAGTATACGTCTTCAAGTTCATGAACGAGGTCAGCGATCTGTGAGCTAATCTGCTCAATTGAGGATCATTTTCAACTGAATTGGCGAGGAAATTCAAGACAAACGCTGATCCAAGTGAAGATTATGGCCTTATGTTATAAGGCCAAACTGATTTCTCTTCATCTAATGCATGTTTCTTTCTTGGCCATATATTTGTGTAGGGTTGTAAATCTTTATTGCCTGTAGTGCCATAGTTTGTTCTTTGTAAATCTATTCTCTGCTCGGTGTATATACTATAGTGATTGAAATAGTAAAAAGAGCCGGGTGAAATGATCCGCTAACTTATAAATGCTCATTTTATTATATAAACAAGCTGTTGCCCGCGACTCCATCCCAAATTTTCCCCGTTTTTGCAACATTTTTCACTACTGCTTCGCTTCTGCTGGTCGTAGCGTGATGTTATATAGCCTAAAGCCTTCCTCGATAAATGCTATCTAACACTGAAAGAATTTTTCAAATCGGCCCAGTTGTTCCTGAGATTAGCGCGTTCAAACAAACAAACAAACTCTTCAGCTTTATAATATTATTATAGTTATGTACTAGCTATCGCCCGCAACTTCACATGCGTAAAATTTGAAATATACATCAGACGTCAATAAATTATACAAAAAAAGCCATCCTCTTGAACCACTCTATGTATTGAAGAAAATCGTATCATAATCCGTTGCGAAGTTTGGAAGATATAAGCTCACATAAGAACTGTATACAAACAATAATAACGACTTTGTTTTATAACAAGTAAAAATAATAAAATGTTAGTTCATTACAAAAAAAAAAATATTAAAGTACTTCACCTCGAGTGTCTATAAAACATAATTACTCTGATTAATTAATTATAACGTTTTTATTAAATACATTAAGATAGTAATAACAATACAATTATTTAATGTAATTTATACGTTGATTGTGGACAAGTCTATTATAATATGCAAAGATCGATTATTAAACGTGTATTTACAGTTTGACCTTAACTGAATACGTTAAGTAATACGGGGTCACTAGCGTTATTTCCCTTAGGCATATAATGTAAATGAGACCAGCCGTGGGTGTCCTTAAGAGGATACCAAAATAGCTTCGTGCATTTTTCTACGTACGAAGTTTTCATTGTTTCTTTAGATTGAATGGCTAGAGCTCTAATTTTTAAGTATATGTTTTTTCAATATATGATCTAGGATCGCATAAACTCAGAAACGCGATTGAAAAAAGTTTTCTCGATAGAAAATCTTAGCGAAACAACCTCTCTAATTTTTTATTTTTTTCATTTGTCAGTCTATTTTCGCGTATTAATTAATGAAATAACTTTAAAAACATAAGTAACTATTATATATAGAAACACGTAAATCAGAATTAAAATATATTTAGTAGATTTTGAGTAAATAGGAAAAGTATCCCTAATTCTTCATTTTCTGTGCCTACTGGCTGTGTTAATATGTACGTGTCGGCGATGATATACGATAATATTGATGTAGGCCCTTAAAGGACTATCATCTTATGAAGACTGACGGCCATATATTGGACTGTTTCTATATATATTACCGAGTGAGACAAAGAAATAAAATATAATATTAATAGATAACGATAACTGACATAACCGGCAAAACGTCTCAAACTTGGAACTTGACAATTTGAATGCTAATTCCCCTATATTTGCAAAGTAAATTAGACTATGGTGACGATATGAACATAATATCTTTTCATGGAGTTCCTAGAGTTAGCTGAGGAAGAATTTAAGACGATATTATCTTCTTGCGGAAGAAGAATCCTACTAATAATATATTATGTTGCATAATAAATGTGAAAGTTTGTGAGTATGGATGTTTGTTACTCTTTCACGCAAAACTATTGATTTTAATGAAACTTAACAATAATGTAGCTTATATATCAGAATAACACATAGGCTACGATTTATAAAGATATTGTGTGAATCGTCCAAAATGTGACGATAAGTGTCAAGTAAGTTAGAATTTCACGGGTATGAAGTCACGGGCAACAAACATTGCTCACACTCGTACTACGACTGCTGGTCAAGTATCTCAATACCTTAGCGCCGTGAAAAGGTTTCTTGCTAGAAGTTGGGACGTTCGACGAAGATATAAAGGAATTAGAGGTAAATCGCAATCGATTTGTTCAAAGTTTACAAAGGGACGCTACTTATTATTCAAACACACAATGGATTTTATTGAAATAACACACGCCGGTAGATAAATGAAAGATTTAAAGGGCAAAATAATTATAACTCCATGTGTGGGTGGCAGAATTACAAAGCTAACATCAAAGGACGAATAGAAGTTGTAAACAAATGTTCTCGGGCTACTGGGCACTTCCGAACAATACGGGAAATGCACACATAAGAATAAAAATGGCATCTCGATGTTTTATGAATGAAAATTACTATTGTGTGAAATGTTTATACGCCTTATTATGCTTATTGTTTAAAAGCATATATTTCATCTCCGCATTTGTTCATTTGACTATATACATCCGATATCCGATTGTAGTAATATAACAACAAAGACTCTTGAGTCCTATAAATAAAAGACAGTTTGTGCAATAATCTAAAGTGTTGTCATTTTCTACAAGAGATAATAGCTCAAAGCTATACATATAAGACAAGATTTTTTACGAAACCCTATTTATAAAGGACAAAACAAAATCGTATAAATCGAACGATCAATAAATCGTCATAATGGGCTGAAACTTCTGAGATAACCACATTAAAAACACATGTTATATTACACACCACACTTTAAAGAGCTTGGATTCTTTTATAGTTTGTCCGTGGCTTTCTGAATATGTGCCTATAGCTGTGTAACAAATAACTATTAAATTGGTAGATTTAACTTATTCATATACAGAGATTTACTGTACTTCAGAGGACATTATTACGACAATGTCGTCATGTATTTTAAAGCTCCAGATAAAGCCGTAATTTTCATATTACAGTAATTAAATTAATAAAGAATAATGACAAATATCTCGTTATCGGGGAACGTAAGTGGTATAAGTAAGGAGGGCGATGTAGGCGGGCGGCAAGGACCGAGACGCCCGCGCACTCCGACTGTTTCGTTCAACTTTTATTGTTATTATGACACCGCATGCTAAGCATAATCTGTTCTGTCATTGAGTTTTTGTAACGTAACATAATTAGTGCTAACATGTGGGTAGTCAGCGAGTTACTATCAACCGATATGGAGATACCGCTTTACACGTACACAATAATAAGAATAATATGACCACGAACAAACGAATTAAACAGATATTGATCTTCTTTGAATGCACTACGCTATACAAATTGCAATTTATCTAAAAAAGTTTAATATTTTTTTTAATATATCAGCTACTGTTGGTTGAGATCGAGAGATTTTTTGCATAATGGAAGGGAATCTGATCTATTAGACTACGCTGACCGCCGTATCCGTTTAGGTTAAGCGTCGACAAAAATTCAGCTGGGTTTCTTGCCTCTAGTTATAGACCCAAATTTCGCCAAGAGGCGCAAGTGAACAATCCCTATAATATGGTAAAAATTGCGCTCAATGTCGTGCTGATAATGGAACGTGTGTTGTACATGCAAAGTAATATTTATGCACCGTTGAAATAATAGCAGGGGCAATATTTTTCCCCCTCCGGTCTATGGACGTTTCCTGTCAATTAAAGTCCATAAATATAGTGTACCATGTTTTCTTAAAGGATACATTAATGTGTAGCTTGAAGCACATAACAAATATTCGCCTAAAGTAATGTATGAAAAATCTAATCTAAAGAAGTTAAAGAGTTCTTTAGGAAAGAAAACATAAAAAAATGTGGTAGACAAGTACAAGTGATCGGAAAATAACGGCTTTTTGATATTCTACAGTTGCATAGAAAGGTCAGGATGACGTTTATTTCAAGAATCAAGATTTTAAAGTGTGTCAACAAAAAATTTTTGATGTGGGAGTCGAATTGTTAGCATTAATAAATAAGGCGCGTGCGCATTAGTATAAAGTTGTATGAGATAGTAAATCTTTATTTAATTTATACAAATTAATTTGCTGTTTTGATCAGCACGAATTAAATAACGGAAACATATGCTAAAACTAGTATAATTCTAAAATTTATAACTAGTATACGTATTTTGCTTGGGTCTTTCGATAAATAACAGCCAGAAATTAGCATAATAAACTCAGTAAAACATTTGACTCTATGTTATTTAGACAAAAAATACAAATTGATAAATATTACCCTGCATCTCTAGCACAATCTAAAAAAAATTAAGAATTATCTAAAAGTAATTGAAAGCCCTAGGTAGTATTGAAATTACTCTATTGGTAAAATGAACTAAGAATGATATTGAAAAGCAATCTTGATAGATGGCGTTGTACGTAAAAATATATAAACTCAATCGAGTGACGAATGTGGTTGCCTAATTTGATTACTGAAAAGCACAACCGCAATAAGCTCAGTTGGAAGAGCTACGGAAGATAACGGTATTCCGAGGTCGTGGGTTCAAGTCGCTTGCGGTAATCACTTTTTCCTCCATAATTTGATTTATTAAGTAAAAGCATAGCATGTCAAATGCAAAATTAATAAATTACTTTAGTAAGAATGATATTTCACATTGGCATACCTCAAGGTATATGATTTGTTCCTAATCTTTAAAGTCACGATTTGAAAATAAATAAGCAATCGTAAAAAGCAATAGGAGGCAAGAAACTCATTCCTGATTACAAATCTACGATAAGGTTAGAGAATGTATACGTTCTATGAACTCTAGACGACAAGGCTTAGATCGTCGCTAGTGATATCAATGTGGAACCTGGGGAAATTTGTATAATTAGAACAGAATAATACGGTGACACAGACTTTCTGCAGTCTGCTTAGTCCTATAACCTGTTCTACATTAAGGCAGTGTTACGAAACATTCACATGAAAGTTAGCCAGTTTGTAAGATTTGTTGAAGTAAGAAAGAATTGCATAATATTTCAGAAACAAACTTCTTAGTCCATAAATATCATACTATTCTATTGGACAGCGAATTCAACACTGAGAAGTGTGAAGGATAAATTGACAAAAGGGATTAATTACAGCATTTTTATCGTTAGCAGAACATACTTACTGATTATTTTATCCCTTGCCTGTCTTTAGTAAACCCCACGAAAGGAAATAAAGTGGAAACACTTGATTCTTAATTTTTTACCACAGTGTAAAAAGTCCCACCCCACCTTTGAAACATATTTACCGATTTCTTTGACATAAAGGCCTATTTTTAGTAAAACGTGATTTTTATAAAAACAAAAATGTATTCTTTAGTTTATTCTAGGGTGGTACCTACTCTTAATTTAAGTAAAAACTGTTGAACTCGATTAGTAATATATGAGTACAACAAAAGTATTTCTTCCTTGTAAATAGGGTTAGCTTCTTCAGGAAGCCTTATGCTTCCCGTAGATTTTACTGCAATATCTACTTTCTGGTGTTAAATTTCATAAGAACCATGCTTATATTTGTTGGTAATTCTGTAATATGACGTTCAACAAACAGGATTAGAAGATAAACAAGTAATATGAATAATTCTGTATGAATAAAAATATTTAATGTTTTTAATTAAGCATCTCTCGCAGATTTTCCCTTAGTCATATGCAAGGAAATGCAATGGTAATAAAATGGTATACATATTCTTAATTCACAACCACACTGAGAACTTCTAGTATAAGTGTATACTTTAAACTATCATTCTATAATACACACATACACAAGTGTGCTCTTTAATGTTAGGTGTCGTCCTTCACGATGTTTTGTTAGCATACTTGCAGTAATTATATATCTTAGGTACCTACTCGGTTTATGCCTGTGTTACCTACTTTACAATTATAAAGGAATATAAATAAATTAACAGTCATGTACGCGATTTTAAAATATTACATTGATAATAATACAAGAAGTCAGAATTTCTATAATTTCACATTTGTAAGACCATAATGTCAATTAGTATACAAAATTACAAGTTCGTAGAGCTTCTCAGGCTATGCGTTGATATCTCAGTAGTCGTTTTGTGATCAAATAACAAATGCGGATTCAATTAGAGTCGAATACTGTAAATTTGCCAACTGCTGGACGTATGATTCATGGGACTATCCCATTATAATGTATTGGCTGAACGCAAGGAGTGTGCTTTTTAATTTCGCTTGACACGCACGGTAATTATCTTTGATTGAAATAACCTAAACTGCAACGATTGTAGGTTCTAAAACATCCAATATCCCTTACATTTCACACTAAACGCCACCCGAACAATTGTATGACGATGTATCACCAACGAGCGCGTCATATCCATGACTTGGAAGTAACAATTCACTAAAGCCATTGTTAACATCATATTTTTAGCACAACCGCCAAGCCAACTAGGTCAAAATTAGACCGCGACTATTTCACAGTAACAAGAGCTTGCAAACAGACTGCAAGTCTACAAACAATATCTAAGTCACGGAATAAAGTGATTCTGTAACTTTCTTCCGTACCGGTAAATTGCAGGTCAATGTACTTTTAAAATAAAATCTTATTTACTGTCGAAAATTGTATACAATTTATCCTAATTTTATGTAACATCGATTTTTACTTTCGTAATTAAGCTGTGATATGATTTTTATATAATACACTAGCTGGCCCGGCAAACGTTGTTTTGCCATAATAAAAAAAAAAAAAAAAAAAAAAAATGAACTATAAACCTCACGGAGCCCGAGACCTTTCCAACGAATGCAAAACCGTGGAAATCGGTTCGTGCGTTCTGGAGTTATAGCGTCAGGAAGGAAAATCCGACTTATTTTTATATAGTAGATTAAAATTTGTCGGTGCAATATATCGTTAGTCTGGACAAATTTTTCTTTATATTTTATGCTTATGTTGAGAAATTAAAGAAACTATAAAAACAGAGATGATACATAATTATGTACAAAATATCTTCATGTGTAAACCATATTGGTCTATCTGGTATGTATTTTGTATCACATATTTTATTTTCAAAATTAGAAGTCTTCTAAACGCCACAACTAATAATGATATCAGATTCATTAATGGATCTTGCATAACTTGCCACAGCGTAAAATAGTTTAAATATTTTTTAATTTATATTTCACATATCGTTCTCACCTGTCCATATGCAAGAACTGTTGCATTGTATCCATCCAGAGCTGATTCCACAAGTTTCCTGACGCAAGTATCATAAACATTCTGTTGACAAGACGATGGTTCGAACGCGAAGTCAAATGTGAAGGCACGCTCAGCCCCGAGGGCAACGCCGCCTTCTCCTGCTGCGCCACCAGCCCGAGCACAGATCCCGCATCCTTCAAGGACTTCAGCTGGGGTCTGTGGTCGGATTCTGTAAAAGAAAAAAATAATTACTACGAATTTTTGCGTTAAGATTTTGTATAATATTATTAGGCGCTGTGATCACCGTTATTATTGATACAGTATTACAACAATTATCCATTGGTTATTGAAGGCTAAGAGGTAAAAAGTGAATAGATACCAGGAATATGCACATCCGCACGTTATGTGTTCGTCGAGGTGTGGTTCATGTGCATAAGAAAAATGATAAGTTTAACACAAAGGAAAAAAAAAAGAAATCCTGAATTATATAATTATAATTATCCTGCTATATAGTTAAATCATTGAACTCAAAAATATCTCAAGACAGAATGGGTATCAATCAAAATGTCGAAATATTGCAAAAAAAATCACCAAGTAAAAATATTACAGTCAGTTCGCTCAAGTGAGGACAGTTGATGAACGTGTTATTGCGATTATCTAGACATGGTGGCGTCTCGACATATAAACAACTCTCACATGTGGTGGACGATCAATCGATCCCGCCACACTTACTTCATTTACATTCATGATATTGCACACTCAATGAGAAACGTGTATGTTACGATACATAATGGAACTCCACTATACAGGCTGTGGCGTAAATGGCGGACAACGCTAAGGTGGTTGTAGTTCAAGTATTCACCTATCATATAAAAAAAATTAACCGTTTTTTTTTTGGCACTGGCCGTGTAGTACATTTTTTTTACACTACTCACATCTAAAATGTATGATTTGTTAAAAACGAGAAATTAATTTTCAGTTTTTTTTTATTGGTTTATTTTTGGGGTTTACATGAAAAAACGAAAATGCATGTATTAGCACATACATTTAGTATAGTACTCGCCCGTACAACACAAAAAAACACACTCAAAAAATAATGTCATTTGTCGAAGTTATAAAATATTTATCGTTTTTTTACAAAAAAAAAAAAAAAAATCATATTTACGAAACCAATGGCTAAAAATGGTTAATTTTTTTTTATATGATAGGTGAATACTTGAACTATAACCACCTTAGCGTTGGACCACCATTTACGCCACAGCCTGTATATGCATAATATTTTTAAAGCGATTTACAAAATGTTTGTATCTTTAAGAATGACGTTATTTACAGTAACCTTACAAAATTTAACCATCTCTCTCTCTCTCTCTCTCTCTTCAGCCCATTTACGTTCCACTGTAGGGCACGGGCCTCTTTCAGTTTGAAAGGGATAATGATCTACTGTGCCGTTTTGACCAGACGTGTTGGCATAAGGTTTAGTTTGGAGTTTTCCATTTCTCTTCTGTTAACTGCTTTATAACATCCCTCTCAGCTGGCTTTTAGCACTCTTGAGGAGAAAATATATATGCTTGTATTTTTATCCTTCACCACGTACATAATTTAACTATTTCATTTCATTGTATCTCCTATTTTTTTATTGATTTAAATAAATAGTAAGGTTTAGAATTCAAAAGATATATTTTCTAGAAAACACTTTACATGTTATGTGAACCATTCAAAAAAATAATTAGCTCTACAAACCAATAGGGACCACTAAAGGATAGAGCATAAGGCAAAATCTATATTATTCACTTCGCGATACTCGATAAGAGAGATAAACCGATCATTACAAGTGCGTCCTAGATAAAAATGACATCGAAGGTCCAATGATTGATCGTCATCCAAGGTCTGTAAAGTGTGCATTACCAGCTGATCGATATGAGATAAAAAACATTATGTGTAAACATGAAGAAGGAGAGAATTCTTGAATTTACTAAGAAATACCTACAAACTTTGTTGACATATTTGTGAAACCCAAATCAAGCTTGAATAAAGCCTTGTGAGAGAAGTAGGAGCACTTGAAATAAATATTATGATTATTTTTTAATAACGGAGTATCTACAAGACTAACGCCCGGTTTCTGAAAGGCTGATCAACAGTTAAATTAACTAATCAGTCGTCAAATCTCTTGTTAAGTCACATTTGGGTTTCTAGAAGCATAATTAACGATTTTATTTGATTGTCTGGTCAGTTGACAGGACTGTCAAATTAAGCGCCGTAATCGTTTGTCAAGCGCCATTTTGAGTTTCTGAAACGCTTGTCACGCCTTAATCATAGATTTATCTAATGTCAAAAGCTTGGTCAAGTAATCGGTGCCTGTGGACGAATTAAAGTGTAATCAAAATTGTTTATTTACGTAAAACTTCAAGTTTTTTTAAATTTTTACTTAGAAGGTATGTATACCTACTATGTATAGCATAATTACAATGAAAACAGAATATTTTTGAAACGTATTTGTGATATAAAGTTAATATGTTTTTGTAGAAAGCATCATCTCTGTCGGATCTAAGCATCAGCATGAGCACTTCTAGCAGTGAGGAAGATCAGGCAAGGCCGCGAGTATTTAAAGCAAGAATGAATCCTTTAGAATTCTACAACGACGAAGAGTTTAAGAATCGATATAGGATGACAAAATCTGTGATAATGCTGCTGGTTAACATGATAGCAGATAAAATTAAACCATTTACACTAAGGAACAAGCACAAAGAACTCCCAAGCTTCATTTTTCTTTGAAGTTGAAATCGCATTTGTACTTTTATTTTCAATTATATTTTTATACCTAAAAATACAACATTGGATGATATATATTCACAATATAGCTCATTGTTTGTCAATGTGTAATGTAAACATAACTATATTTTATCATCGATAAATAGGCAAAATTTCTGCATAACTAAATACTTACTTCTGCACTAGTTCCATTAGCTTACACCTTTCTTTTTCTGTAAAATTCTTTCCGCGTGAAGTCATTATAACACTATTAATTAATTATTTTATGTATAGGGACAACGGTGTGCACAAAGACGTGGTTATAGTCGATTCGGGTCTCGCCCACTATTTATATTGGAGCACAGAGTTTATTCAAGTTAATATAAACAATTTGATTTTCGCAGAATTTTACATTGGAACTGACAGCAGTTTGTTTATTTTAAGGTACCTTTTGACATCGAGTTACCAATGTGACCAGCACTAATAAAAATCTCTATGTCAAATCAAATTGATCATTGATTAGTAAATTTTTCTCTGAACAACGTTTCAGAAACCGAAATTGATTTGACAGCGCTGTTAAGTTAACAGAGCTGTCAGTTGATTTACAGTTTGATCAGCCTTTCAGAAACCGGGCGTAAGTTAAATTGCTCTACAAGACTAAAATATCTAGGTCTACGATTGGTTTACATTCTAAAAGCAAAAAAATTTCATGTCTTTTAATGTCTACGTGATATCAGAATTTCAAATACTGCGTGCTGGATTGATGTCATGACTAGGTTTGCTACGCTTAATGTACGCAATTAGAAAACTCTTTGCTATGTAGTTGCATGTCTATTTACAAAGCGAAATATATTTGACCGGGATAAAGATATTACCAAAGTTTCACATAAAGTCAAAGTCAATTTTTTTTTTTTTGAGTTGGCATGTCTTACAAGCTCTTTTGAAACGCCAGAAGCTTGGTGTCTGTTCCGATGGAAACGCGATGGAGAAATCCAATGGAGAAGAACAGACTAGAAACTCCATGGATTTTTTTCTCTTTTTCCATGCTTTTCATTTCCATCCTATAGTCAGATATTGTGACTTTACGCCTAACATAACCATAAACTTGATATAAAATGAAACGACCAAAACAGGTGCTAACATTTAAACAGCTGAAAACTCTTTGATGATGACCGCTATTAATATTTTAACTAAAAATAGAAGTAATTTCGTAAATCCTAAGCAAATTTACATAGTTCTAAAATAGTGCCTTATGAAGAAAACAAGTGACACCATCACCACCCAAGAGCCAGCTAAAGAATAATATAAGCAGATAACGTCCCTAATGAGCGATGAAAAACTTGAAACTGGCTGGGAAGACTTTATTTATCTATACCGACAGACGTTTACGATTGATGGCAAAAAAACAATTCATAAAAATTGGTCAAGTGCGAGTCGGACTCGCGCACGAAGGGTTCCGTACCATTATCTATGCAACATAAGGCAACGTTATTAGTATCGAGCAAGAAACGGTAAAAAAATCATGTTTGTTGTATGGGAGCCCCCCTTAAATATTTATTTTATTTTATTTTTAGTATTTGTTGTTATAGCAGCAATAGAAATACATCATCTGTGAAAATTTCAACTGTCTAGCTATCACCGTTCTTGAGATACTGGGTACGGAACCCTAAAAATCATGTTTGTTGTATGGGAGCCCCCCTTAAATATTTATTTTATTTTATTTTTAGTATTTGTTGTTATAGCGGCAATAGAAATACATCATCTGTGAAAATTTCAACTGTCTAGCTATCACCGTTCTTGAGATACTGGGTACGGAACTCTAAAAATCATGTTTGTTGTATGGGAGCCCCCCTTAAATATTTATTTTATTTTATTTTTAGTATTTGTTGTTATAGCGGCAATAGAAATACATCATCTGTGAAAATTTCAACTCTCTAGCTATCACCGTTCTTGAGATACAGCCTGGTGACAGACGGACGGACGGACGGACGGACGGACAGCGAAGTCTCAGTAATAGGGTCCCGTTTTTACCCTTTGGGTACGGAACCCTAAAAACTAGAAATTTGTTTTATACTAAATTTTTAATATCTAACTGTGTCAAATGAGGTAACAGATGTGACAGATAGTGTAACTAAAGACCATAGCAATCGTAGGTACGCAACAAAGATACAAAACAATAAGATAGTACCTAGTGGATCCGGCAACAACGCAACGTCAGTAAGGATTGGCTCATTTGTAATTTAAACACATACCATTAACATATTACATAGTCCAAGGTGACGATAAAGCGTAAAATTATTGCCTATTTTCGTTGCCCTAACATCTTGACATTCAAGGACTAAATAATAATGTAATATGCAGCAACTTTTTCTATAAAGACTCATTGCTTATATTTCGCTTCATATTTGACAATATTTTGTCCTACTATCACAATGTAATTTAGTTCTTTCTTCGAATGTACGAGATGTATTAAAAGAGATAAATCTGTAATTTCTAGTAATAAACGAATACAACTGAACTTGTTTTATTTGTATAAATATGAATCACTAAGAAGTCGAGATGATTTTGTGAAAGCTCTTTCAATCTGGCATCAATTCATCTACATTACTTGTCAGTGAACAATAGAATAGATATAATTTTTCGTTCATTGAAATTCGATTATAAAACATGACGATGTTGAATTTCTAAAGCGATCTGTAATAAAACTGAGCTGTGTAAAAAATACCACTGAATTTATTTGTCAATTTGTATACAAGTGTACCTACATTCAGACAGAAATGTAATCTTTATTTATGATTCACATTCAGTCGGTTTATCATTCCACTCTGCTTAAAATACTAAGATAAATATGAATTAATATTACTAACTATAATAGTCAATGAAATATTTTGATGTAACACATAATACTAACGCAGTGCGTACGTTGTCCTCCACAGTTGAATATAAAACGGAAGAAACAATTACTGGTTCCATCAAAACGGAACATTACTGATTGAGGACTGTCCGTTCGAATGCGGAATGCATACCCAATGTCAACCGCATAGAAAAGCATAATTATAATCTACAATTTTATTTACCACCCACGTTGTTAGTGGCTCCAGAAAAGTATACAATCCAAAACATCATACACATGATTCACTCCTTTTGAAGTCTTCAGATTCGTGGTGATAAATAACATTGAAAATTATATGCAATTAAAGTACTGTCATACTGTAATGTTTTGCTTCGCAAAAACAGGCGTTTCCTAATTACGTTTTTAGGTCGAATGGCGTACATCATGATTATAAAATTTTGCAAGATAATTTAAGTCAATCTTGTTGAATTATCTGACTAAAGCTGTTTTAGATTTAAGATAAGGTTTATTTAACTAATTATAATTGAGTAAATCTAAGATCATATAAAAGGTCTCGCACCTCTCGCCATCAGCAGCGAGTTCATCGTCACATCTTAGAACCGATACAATGACGTACTGTACGGTTCGAGTGCAACTTTATTCCACCTACTATCAGATTGTGGAATGATCTCATACTGTAGTAGTTTGTATTTAGGAGCCTTTGTTCCTGCAGGGTCGACAACGTGTGAGTGAGATCTCTGGTATTACAAACTTCCATAGGCTACGGTAATCGCTTACTATCCGGTGAACCGTATGCTTGTTTCACTCACGTCACTTTTGTAGAATATAAAAAGCTGCATCTAGCAGTTCCATTTTCGTACTCAGATGAACCTCCTCCTATAACGTAAGGGTATAAAAATAGAAGTAGATGTCCTATCAGCCTATCCTTAGATCTACTCGACATGCACACAATATTTCATAAAAATCGGTGGAGATGTTTCGCAGGAGTTTAATAACAGTGCGACACGATCATCTTGTGTAGGTATCAGACTAATGATTTGTTGTGAAAATTCAATGTTTTTTGTACTTTAATCTGTGACGGAAACACGATAATAACGGCAAATTTCTCAATGCCACTTTTTACTAGATTCAATAGCGCCACTAAGACGGACAGAATTATTATTTTATTAACTTTTGCAATTGACTCGCTATGCTTTTGTTTAATAAATTAAATTACAGTAGAAAACATGATTACCATAAGCTAAAGTTGAACCCATAGCCTCACTAAAATAAGAACATAAAGGCGTTGACTTCAGGTTGTTGATCCACTTAGCATCTACTAAAACAAACATAACAACAGAAAATCTTTAAACTGGAACAGTATAGATAAAGAAGACGAAAATTTTATATGCCCGAATGCAAAATGTAATGCCTTAATATTGTTCAATATTAAAATTTAATATGTAATTTATTTATATTTTCGTGATTGCCTTTTACCTACCTACCTTTTCTACATTTTAAGACTCAACTCGATTCGACTTTTCGCTACGTACACAAGTTTTCGGACCATTTCAGCTTAAGAATCCATTCACATACTATCTTATCTGAATTCTAATTTTGTATTTTTTTCTTTCTTTAATTAACTCAACAATCTCCAGCCCGATATGGCATTACTAAAATTGTGCATAACACAAAAGTGAATTGTTTCTATTTTTGGCAATACTAGAGCAGTGTTTATTTTAATTAAGATCAAACGAAGCGAAAATGATAAATCGTACCGTTCCATGTTCCTGTTTTTATATTGCAGTTTTTTTTTGTTTTACATGACTCATTTGCGATAGTCTCATTTATAATCACTACTGCTTTGCTACACATGAGTTTTAAGATCTATTTCAGAGTTCAGTTTAGATTTTACTGTGAGCTTAATTGGATTAACATGTTTTCACATTGACCTTAATTTTTCAGGAAAGCAAATCTTAGTAGGTACCCCTACAAAATCTATTTGGTAGGTTCTATCCGGTGATTAACACCGAAGACTTAGGCTTTAGTCTTTGGAGCTGAGAAGACAAAGATAAAACTACTTCTTTATCTAAAATGGAGGTAGTTTTCGTTTGACGAATGAAGAGGTAAGCAGTATAAGCATAGGAAGAGAACCAGGACGACAGGTGAGTTAAGGGAGTTCAAGAGAAAATTTCTATTATGAAACAAACAAGTAGTTATTTAACATAATGTTGCTAAAGATTTTTCTTCAAACATTCGCCAAAAATAAAAAAATGGCACATTAAAACTATATAATATATGTTAAGAGTAAATCCATTCCCTGCGAGTGTTGGGCACGGGCCTCCTCTACTTTAAGAGAGATTATGGTCTACTATGAAGCGCTGACTATGCGTGTTGGCATTGGGTTTAGTTTCGAGTTTTCTGTCTCACAAAGAGGATGTTATCAGTGTACAATATCCCTTAGCTGGCTTTAACAGCACCCTAGATAGGAATTTGGGTAGTAACACTTGGATACCTAATCCGTCACCACACGGACAAAATGCATTCATTGTCCGTTACATAAATGCATATAAAAATGTAAGAGCAAGTAAATGAACTCGTGGGAAATAACATCCAAATTTATAACATTGTCCGTTTCACTGAATAACTGTTAATGCTATTATAAATATCCGCTGACTCACTCGAAATTACTTAAAAAGACAAATTGCCAATAAATGTTTGACAAAGGCAACATTATACGTATTATGCAATAATAGCAAATACTTGTATTGTATTGTAGTAAAAATCCTGAGTAGTCCTTTCTGTCGTCATTGTGTCCTATTACAATGGGAGTGGCGGTTTATATTCTTACCTATATGTAGGAAATGAATGCCTTCTTGAAATATTACAGGGTTCCTTAAAGCCGTACTCTCTTAAGAAACACGTGATGAGAACATGTTATCTTTGTCTCCTTTTTACTGTTTTTAACTGTTAAATCTATGCCCTTTTATATCTACGTGTGATATAGGTACTAATATCTATAGAAGATTTACATAGAGATAAACCATTCATGATTAATGTGCCTTCTACTCGCATTTTTACACGAAATTCGAATTGAATGAGCCTTTATAGACATTTTTTCAAATAGCACCATGAAAATGATTAGACATAGGAGAATATAGAGCAAAAATATATAACACAGCATAGATAATAAGTGGGTTTAAGTGTTCTCTTTTCGTTCCAGTTAAATTATAGTGGAATAACTTATCAAATACTTATACAGCAAAGTAAGGTCCTATAAACAAGTGTCACAAAAGTTCTTGCGTGCACATAAAAACATACTTTTACATCTTTGGCATACATTTATGTTGCGCATATCTATTATTTATGTATCTCTATTTGTAATAAATTAGTTACTATATTAAACAGCTATCAAAACAAGACGATAATCTCCATAAAAGAACTATTTGAAATATGTCCATATTATTTAGATTATTTTGTAAGGTGCACAAGGTAAAGTGGGACAGTCGTAGGAGGAAATGTGCCCAAATATTCTGCGGATATCGCCCACTGCTCATTGCCATCGTCTGTGGGTAACTATAACCTTTGCATATATTTTAATATTATTAACATAAATCTATTACAACTATGCAATGTTGATTGGAAGCAATTGACCGGCTAGAATATTTTGATTTTGATGCTGCATTATTTGCAAGTTAAAAGCAGTACTAATTTACAACATCACTACATAGATAGGAATTTTAGACGGATAGAAGATGACAAACATTCAGTAATAATAAAGATCAGTAAAAATCAAGTGTCACAATTAGCGAATTACCTCTACACGGTAATATGAAAGAATTCTATTAAGGACCGACCCAGAACAAGAACAGTTTACGTCAATATTAAGCAAGCACTCCAAGACGCCAAAGGTAGTAAGTATGTAGTAAATAACCCGATCTCAGTATTATCTTTGTAATAATAAAATAACGAAATCACGAATATTTGTTTATGGATACGGATAAAAAATCAATGAAAGGTATTCCCTTCCGTGTCGCGTGACATTTACGAGTAAAGCCTTAAGCATTAAAGATTGCATGATCGATCCACATTTTGATTTAACAGAGCGGGGGTGGACCGAATTCATTTGCAATCAAACACGAAGTAAGTGCAACGGGACCTATACAATAGCTTTATATTTAAATTGAAAATTAGCATCAATATGTGGGTTGTATTACCATGTTAAGTATTGGGCTACATTAACAGCCCATGAAATTATATCATGCACTGAATGAATGCGTAATGACGCAAATATTTGACTGCATAATGTGCTAACCTAACCTAACCTTTAACGCTAACCTTTAATTCATCACAAAACCAAATTATATGGGGGCAAGATGCGACATCACAGAGCAATCAAACAGAAATAGCGGTATAATTGTAGCTCTGGCACAAAGTTCGAATCACAGTAGACATTCTCTAATATTATTTTCAGTCAGTGGTAGAAATATAAAGAGGAAAGTGTGTGGTAATATAGGCTCCCAGCACTCTTTTCGTGATGATGGTGATAAAATAAATACAATGTATGAAATGAAATGAAATGAAATGAAAAATCATTTAATCACGTAGACACAATTTTTTAGAAAAATTATGTGCTTATGACATGTCCAATTTTTTTCCCTACCACCGGTTCAGGACGCAATCTGCTGAGAAGAACCGGCGTAAGAAACTCAGCAGAGCTTTTAATCAAATCAATATTTTTAAATTAAATGTCAATTATACTTACAATGCTAATAACTTTACAATATAGAATATATATTGCTCCAGAGCAACCTACTCCCAAGCTTTATCATCTTTAATATAATCAGAAATTTTATAATACGCCTTTTTACATAATTTAGTTTTAATGAATTTTTTAAATTTAGAATTATTTAATTCTCTTACATCAATAGGGAGTTTATTATAAAATCGTATACAATGACCCATGAAAGAGTTACATATTTTGTGGAGACGGGTTACATGCATCACAAGATTGTGTTTATGCCTTGTATTAACATTATGGTGGTCGCTTTTTTTTGTAAAATTATGAATATTTTTATGAACATACAATAAATTTTCATATATATATTGCGAAGCGACCGTTAAAATATTTATGTCTTTGAATTTCTCCCTTAGAGAATCCCGCGGACCTAGGTTATATATAGCTCTAACAGCGCGTTTCTGGAGCACAAATATCCGATTAATATCCGCACAGCTTCCCCAAAGAAGAATTCCATAGCACATTACACTGTGAAAATAACTAAAGTAAACCATTCTAGCCGTATCTACATCCGTAAGTCGTCTAATTGTTTTCACCGCATATGCCGCAGAGCTAAGTTTGCCAGACATTTTTTCAATTTGTGGGCCCCACTGTAATTTCGAATCAATAGTGATTCCTAAAAATATAGTTGAATGTACTGGTTCCAATTTCGCACCACTCAAATGTACATTGGTTTCTACTTGGGTAACATTTGGCATGGAGAATTTTATTACTTTTGTTTTCTTAGAGTTTAACAATAAGTTATTAACATTAAACCATTGTACAAGTTTTGAGAGTGCACTGTTTACTTCGTCATAATCACGCATTTGTCTATTAATTTTAAAAGTCAAGGAAGTATCATCAGCAAACAGAACAATCTCTTGATCGTTCCCAACATAGTACGGTAAGTCATTAATATAAGTAAGGAAAAGGAATGGACCGAGAATGGAGCCCTGTGGGACGCCCAATGTAACAGCAGCTCCTGGAGATCGTTTACCGTTAACATCAACTTTCTGAATTCTGTTGTCTAAATAAGAGTTTAAAAGATCGAGTGCTTTATTTCTGATACCATAATGATGTAGTTTCCTAACTAAGGTTTCATGTTGTACACAGTCAAAAGCTTTGGACAAATCGCAAAAAACACCTAACGAATCTTGCGAGTTCTCCCAGGCCGAGAATATACCTTTTAACAGTTCAACCGCTGCATCTGTAGTTGAACATCCTTTCGTAAATCCAAACTGTTTCTTATGTAATAATTTATTGTCATTAAAGTGCTTGAGGAGCTGATTTAGAATAATTTTTTCAAATATTTTACTTAAAGAAGGAAGTATAGAAACAGGTCGGAAATTCGTTGGATCCGAAGAATCACCTGACTTAAATAAAGGTATTACTTTGCTGTGTTTCATGAGATCTGGAAACACACCTAAATCAATACAACAATTAAAAATTTCAGCCAGGCAAGGGGCAATTATTCCTATAATATTTTCAACAGTTTTAACAGACAATCCCCATAGGTCTATGGTTTTCTTTTTATCAATTGTTTTGAAAGTACTTATAATATCTATGTCATTAACTGCAGTAAACGAAAACTCGGTGATACATTCTGTAACATTTTGTTTGAGGAGCTCTTCGGCTGAGATGGGAGAGGACTTGAGTGAACTGGTTGTTAATATAGGAATGTTAGAAAAATAATGTTCAAACTCAGTCGCTACTTCCATATCCGCCGTTATATTTACATTATTTATTTTTATATTAAAGTCGCGGCTACGAGCTGTAGCCCTACCAGTTTCACTATTTATGATATCCCAAGTAGTTTTAATTTTGTTTGAAGAAGTTTTTATTTTATTTTTTAAGTAAATCGTCTTTGCGGCAGAACAGGCTTTTTTAAAAACTTTAGAATAATTATTTACATGTTTTTTAAAAGTTTCACTCTGATTATAAGTTTTTTCTTCATAAAGTTCATACAACTTATTACGGCTTTTATAAATACCAACAGTTGCCCATTCACTGAACTTCAACTGATCACTAATGATCTTAGATTTTGGTTTAAATATTCTATTGAACTCACCAGTTATTATGTTAAATAAAGAGTTATAAAGGACATCAGGATCAGGAGTTCCATGAACTGGCATCCATGATAGCTTTGTGAACAAGTTGCTTTTTAGTTCTTCTAGGCGAGTCCTATTCATTGGTCTAAAACAAATTCTTTTTTCTTGAACCCTATTGCTCTTTTTAGGAATGGATATCAACTGACCACAATGATCAGATGATAACGAGCTAAATAAAGACTTGTGATCTGGTTTGATGTTAATAAATATGTTATCAATGCAGGTAGCACTGGAGGCAGTAATTCTTGTGGGTTCAAGAAAAACATTATGTAAATTAAATGATTTAAACAGATTTAAAAAATTACCAGTCTGTGAATTATTTTCCAGTATATTTATATTAAAGTCTCCACAAATAGCAATTATTTTAGGACTATTAGCTAATTTAAATAAGGCATCCTCCATGATATTAATAAAAGATTCATAAGGCGCACATGGAGGTTTATATACACTCATAACAATAAGTTGCTCCAGTTCAACACATGCAATCTCTACTACCCGTTCAACAGAGAGGCTCACAATATCAGTTCTTTCTTTAAATTTAAGTAATCTATTAATAATTATTAAAGAGCCACCACGTATCATACGAACCCTGTTGAAAGAGCTTACAACCTGGTGGTTATTGGAACTGAATATGACCTGGTGACTTTTTAGCCAAGATTCTGTAACACATAAAATATCAATATTATTATAGTTCAAAAACAATTCCAATTCTAACTCCTTACCTAACATCCCCTGAATATTTTGATGCACCAGGTTAAGGCAATTTGGCTTTTTTGTATTACTAACAGATAATGGGGATATATGATGTTTATTTATACAACAAGCAGGTGTACTATTAACATTGCAACCATCATGATCATTAACAAAATGTATCAGTGTATTGCCGGAGTTTCCCTCCATTGTCTTACATACTAATTTAAAGAATTACTGTCACATAAAGCATCTTTACATGACGTCAAATTACAAGGCTGCTCAATAGAAGCAGAAAAATGTAAAAAATATGATAGCGCAGTTGCTATCTCTCTTTTATAATAGTTAGCAAGACAATAATTATCTTTTGTCATATTAAAATAGTATTTATTAAATACATTAATGTCAATTAAATTAAATTTATTATTATACACAGTCAATGTGTGTAATTTCATATTGAATTTATGTCTATTATTATTTTCAGCGCGTGACAACAATTTGCTGTAAGGAAATGTAAACAAGATAATATTCTTTACGTATCTAAAATTGATTACATTTAGCCTCTGTAAAATGTTGTAACTAAATTATTCAAGAATGTCGAATTATAATTTGAATAGAAAATAGATTATCTAATCTAATCAAATAATTTTACATTAAAATCAATTATTATTAGATCTATGAGCAAATTCATCATTTTATAGCTTCTAAGTACTTGCTATCCGTATAAGGTGTGAAATGAATTGATAACATTTAGTTGCCTGTCAGATTCACAGGTGGCAAAGTGACTGTTTTGCCATAGTGCCGTTGAAAATGTGTGCAAAAACACCTATAGCATCACCATGTTCACATTGTTTTCTTTTACTTGCATCGCGGAATATTGGCATATGTTTAAGAGGATACCAAAATAGCTTCGTGCATTTTTCTATGTACGAAATTTTCATTATTTCTTTAGATTGAATGGCTAGAGCTCTAATTTTTAAGTATATGTTTTTTCAATATATGATCTAGGATCGCATAAACTCAGAAACGCGATTGAAAAAAGTTTTCTCGATAGAAAATCTTAGCGAAACAACCTCTCTCATTTTTTATTTTTTTCATTTGTCGGTCTATTATCGCATATTAACTAATGAAATAACTTTAAAAACATAAGTAACTATTATATATAGAAACACGTAAATCAAAATTAAAATATATTTAGTAAATTTTGAGTAAATAGGAAAAGTATCCCTAATTCTTCATTTTCTGTGCCTACTGGCTGTGTTAATATGTACGTGTCGGCGATGATATACGATAATATTGATGTAGGCCCTTAAGACATTTTTTTCATAATTTCACTGCATCATATAAGTTGGCAGCAATTATATCAAAATAATAACAATTTTGTTTAGAATTGTTTAAAAATTGGGTATCATGCTTTATTGGAATGCACGTTCAGAATGTACAGAACACAGAATATCGTTTAGAATAAACAATAAACATGTCGGTTTTATTGTTTGATCAACACCCTGCAATCAATAGACGGATATAGCCATCGCGGCAAGTGAAAGACCACACAAACTATGGATAGTTATTTCAGAAACTTACTTTTAAGGAAGAAAAGCTACTGAAAATATACAAATGCTTATGTACTCTAAATATATTAATCTTCTACCATAGATTATTAGTTTATGTCCTATCAAACATATTTACAAATATAACTATAGAGTTGGTTCAGTGACTTTACGATTGTTTTAAGAATCTACGCAATGCTAACTAAATTACAGTATGAAGGCTTTCACAGTTAATTTCTTACTGCAACGAAGGAAACATACAATAATAGATAACTATCGGTTGTACATCACCCTGTCGCCATTAGACTGTTGTTTGTAGGTCAGCTAGGCGTGAAGAGCAACAACCTAAGGAAAATTCAGAGTTCAGTTCTCGCCTATTACCTATATTTTAACGCTTACCTATTACAGACACGAAACAGCGATATGTATAATTTATGCCAGTTTATCGCAGACTGTTGACCTGAGTTGGATTTGAACTGTTTGACTGGAGCAAATAGGGACGACAAACTCTATACTAAGCCCCAAGCCTTGTGTAAAGACTAATAGTCTTATTCATAATGACTTATTGGAGGTTTAAAAGTTGGCTAAAATCGGTTCGCGAAAATTGTCAGAACTTGTTATTCATAATAGTCTTTTTACGATAAGACGTTTATTATCTCTGCGATAAAATCTCCGTTCAAACCTCCGATAAGTCATTATGAATAAGACCATAAAACGTTTATTATCTCTCCGATAAAATGTCCGTTTAAACCTTCGATAAGTCATTATGAATAAGACCGCAAGAGAATACGATAGTCAAACACTTAAAGGGCGCGGTTCATTATGAGTTTAAAGTAGCTACAGTATTGACGTCATAATTAAATCCTTGGATTAACCCATTAAATAAATTAAAAACATAATATGAGATTAAACATAAGCTGCGATTAACAAGTCTTCAAGTACGATTCACTCCGGATTAAGCGACTTAGTGTAGTCATATTACATCCGTTATGTTAAGTTATACCTTTTAAAATGTTTTACTTAAGTACAGAATTTATAATTCGATTACGGGATATTATTTAAATATTACTTTTAAAATATAGTTAAATATCTGGTCTAATTATGCAGTTATGCCACAATGACCAATCGTATTGGCGTTTATTGACAAGGTTTAGTTTTGAGTTTATCTTCTTTCACGGATGTTTTCCGTGTATATTGCTCCTTTAGCAGGTTCTTACAGCTGCCTGGGAAGAAATAAGGGTACGGTACGTACATATAATTATATTCTTATTCCGTCGCCACACGGACAACTATAGACTCTTACTAAACACATATATTTTTCAGATGTTAAAAAACCTACATGTGATTTGTTAAAGAACATCTAGAGGGCATATAATTTTTAAGCTCGTAAATATTTAAAGTATAATCAATACGACACATGTGTCTGACATTCACCACCCACGTCTGGACAGGCCGAATTAAATATTTAAAATAGCTATAGACAGCTGTATACAGCATACTCAAGTTTGATGTCGACCTTGTGTACATCGATCGTAAATGTATTGTAATTAAAGTATATGTACATAATAAAGTTCCTATAGGCAGGACAATTGTACGTGTGGCGACAAATTATAAATACAAGTGTCACCACCCCTTTTTTTCCCAGAGTGCTGTATAAGCCAGCTAAGAATTATTGTACACACAGATAACATTCTCTGTGAGAGACGGATAACTCGAAAATAAACCCAGTGCCAGCGCGGCTCAGTAGACCATAATCCCTTCCAAAGTGGAGGAGGTTCGTGCCCAACAGTGGAACGATAATGGGCTAGAGTAGAACAGAGCAGGGGCAGGACAATTTCGTCTTATAACAAAAATAAAATCATTTCTACTAAGACTTACGTAGTACGGTGATATTAAAATATTCTAAATACACAAACATTTTTAGTAGGTATTTTTTTAATAAGTACAAGAACTTCTTATAATAACTTTGCATTTAGGGAAATCATAAAAGATTGATTTCCCTAGATAAAGATAAAATAATACACGATAAGTAAATTAAGATTTGCAGTGAAAAGTTATCTTTTTTTATCAAAGAGGCCACATGTACAAGTTCTTTAAAACAAATCTTTTATCTTTTTATCCGAATGTTTCTCTTTATCTAAAGATAACCGCTTTTATTAGGTTTTATCAAATACTATCTGCTAAAGGAGATACGTTGTTTAAGTATTTTTAAAATAACAAATCTTATGGACACTCGTTTTAATCGTACCTAGCACACGAAGGGACTTCTTAGCTTCAAGTTCTCTGTTATGCTGTATTAGGTCGTTGGTTTGATCCTTTTATAGAACATCATCATCATCATCACATCGTCACGCCAATATCCATGGGCTAGAGAGAGTAGGGTAGACTATAGAGCGCTATCTGCTACGATCCGAACACACTTCCTTGGCTTCATTTAGTCATACATCTGGGGCCCAAGCCTGTTATTACAATGTTGCCGTAATGATCAATCACTGATTGCATTATGGCGAATTTTATCAAGATTGGTAGTCTACTATTAATTTTGTGGCATCACCTTATGTCTGGTCATAACACCTTATAGAATAATTAATTTAATGAAGCTACCACCAAGCTTAGTTCGGAACCATATGCCTATTGTAGGACGTTGTAAACACGAATAGTTATATTGCGTAAAAAATCCCTAATAACCCAGCATCTCTTACATGCAAAAGGGTTAAAAATGTATCATTTTATTCATTACCGAAAATTGATTGTGTGTCACATACTATGTCATCCAAAGCAGGCTGGGTAAAGAAGCAAAGTTTGTTATAATAACCATCAATAACGACTGAAAGGCGATGACTTGCATCAAATAAACCGACATGAACATTGAGGCCAGAAATTGTTATAACACTGTAAGTTAAACATTAATAAAGTTTCTACCGGTTTCTTTTTAATCTGTTTTCAAACGCTTCGAGCGAGGCGGAAGTCATGAGGCGGATTTTTTACGGTTTCTTTTTGTTAACCCTAAATTAGTTTTAGAATACTTTTTAGTGCCCATTTTTAGGTGGCATGCTTTAATTAAATATGTATAAAGTTGTCATTTTTATCATAGACAAGCTGTTGCCCGCGACTTCGTACGTGTGAAATTTAGAAAATATTCCCCGTTTATTGCAACTTTTTTCACTAATGCTTCGCTCTTATTGGTCGCAGCGTGATATTATATAACCTTCCTCGATAAATGTACTATCCATTACTGAAAGAATTTTTCAAATCGGACCAGTGGTTCCTGAGATCAGCGAATCCTGGATGTTAGCTAGTATTTTTCAAATTGAAACCCTGGAATCCTGGATGTTAGCTAGTATTTTTCAAATTGCCTCCTTCCTAATTCATTCTCTATCGAAGGAAACAAGTAGGTACATATTTTATTTAACTATAAAACTATTAAACATTTTACGATACACACAATACAAACTAAAAACGTCCGGTTGTAAAATATAAAATTAAAAGGAAATATAAATTTATGGTATAATAAAGCAGTTAACATATTCCGATATGTATTAGTACTTCCTACTACTAGCGGAACACTTCTCACAGCTGACTACAAATTAGGCCCTTGGCCCTTGGATAAGTTCAGTGCCCTTACCCTTATAAAAATAATACCTGTATGTATATTTACCTATATATAATAATACCTATAATCTTTATATAAAAATTACGTGTCACGATGTCTGTCCGCGATGGACTCCTAAACTACTGAACCGATTTTTAATTTGATTTGCTCACCGTGTGCAATTCGACCCAACTTGAAAGATAGGATAGCTTACATTTCAATTTATAGTCGCAATATTATTTTATTGCAAATTATTTGTCTACCCCTAACATTTAGCCTATATAATACCTTATGACTTAAATAAAACTACTTTTTACGGATTGAGACGCGTATATTTGTTTTAAATTTTGGCCTGACGTTTCGGAGACTTTGCAGTCACCATGGTCACGGGTGAGACGTCGGGCCAAAATTTAAAACAAATATACGCGTCTAAATCCGTAAAAAGTAGTTTTATTTAAACAGATGAGTCGCGCAAGTGTTAAAAAAAGAAAACCTTATGACTTGCTTGACAATATGACAATAATTATAACAAAACTCCGATTCAAACATCTCTTTCTTTTTCTCCCAGTCCATTAACGTACCACTGTTGGGCACGAGCCTCCTCCGATTAGGGAAGGTTTAGTACGCGCTGACCAGGCGTGTTAGCGTAGGGTTTACTTTCGAGTTTTCCGATTCTCACAGTTGTTAGCTGGGAAAGAGGGAAGAAATGAGGTGGTGACACTTGTATTCTTAATGTATAAACAAACAATATACATAACAATAACAAACATACTACTACTTACATTGCTATGCCTGTAAAAGGCCTAAGTCTAAATCTAAAGCACTTTCTATGTATTGTACCATCATGAAGCACACTTAGTATGCAATAAATATTTGAATTCAAGATTTGAACATAAATATGTGTAGGTGTTGAAAAAATATTGTATTTAGGTGGGTCAGCTCAGTCTTGTGACGCTAGCAAATACAAAAAAAAATATTTTTTAATTCGCACTAGACTGATGAACTTTATAGGTAGAGGAATGCAGCCTGTATTAAAATTAAATCATTATTTTTGCGTTTAACTTCAAAACCCGATAGAGTTATGAAAAAATTCCATTATTAAAATAACCTCTACTAAATTGTAAGTGCAAGGAACAGTACAATAACTGATTTTAGTATCACATATGACTCATAAAGGGTAATTGTTAGGTGTACGTAATTAATACCCAAGCTCGGCCAAGTGTGTCTCTTTATCTCGCTGAGTATTGCGGTCGACAAGAATTCATTTAACAAACCCACTTTTAACATCAGATGTACGTAACTATTGTTAGATAAAACGTACATAAAGATTCACTGTTTGTTTTACATGTACATGTTTACATAACTTACTAAAGCGTGTTATAACATTTGTAATAAAAAATCTGAAAAGAGCCATGTAGATATTATGTACACTGAGGGTTCTGTAGCTACAAGATTGAACAAAATTATTAAAACTAAGTGTTTAATGATTTTAAATCAAATAAGGCGAAAAATATCGTCGAAATAAGCTCAAAATTTTATATATGAAAAGTTTACTGCGTGATTTATACCTTGATTACTTACTTACAACTTTAAGTTTGTACGACTGTCACAGACAGATTATTCTAATTATTGCACTTTAACCGGTTTTCAAAAATTGTAATTTATGATTAATGAAACGATTTGATAGAACGATAGAAAATAAAGTTCAAAAATTTGGTTACTTAGATCACATAGGTAAGCATGTAATAAAAAAGCGTTTCACTGACACTGGCAAATCCAACGTGAAGTTATCCCTTCTGTTCTGAAAGGAGGCCAAGAAAAAGCGTTTTTAAATCTAATAAGATTTTGCAGACATAATTGCTTTGGCAATCACTGACAGTGCGAAAAATCACAGCAAACATAGCTTTCTTTAAACTTAACTATCATACTGTTGAGACTTGTAATATTAACACTTTCCTAACCATGTATCGCCTCTTTGCAAATAAGCATACATAGATTTCAATTGCGTTAAAAATCAGGTCAACGGCAAATTACAGTGTGTAACAAAAATAACAATAGATAAAGACTATTACAGTAACAAGCTGTACCGTCAGAGACAATTTAATGACTATAAACTGATTAGCACTGGCCGACACTTAGACCGTGTTGGATCAAAAACTTTGTTACATTACAGTTCACAAACGGCTTAATTGATTTTAATTAAATTTGATACTGACACAGATTATATACCTATATAGCAGATCTAATGGAATTTTTAGTCTGACAAACATAATGCTAACGCAAAATATGAAGTTTTAAAATCGCTTATGGGTCTTTTACAGTAGTACCTATCTTTTTTCACGGCTAGTGATCTCAAAGGGTTCCGAAGTGGACAGCTATTTAAAAATACTTATGTAGGTACTTACCGTAAAAAAAAAATGGTCGGAATAATGTTATGATTTATCTAATCCGATACTGATGATTGTGGATTAAGAAACTAACACAGTTTAATATTAGAGTTTATATTATTATCAGACAATAGATAAAGAACAAAAATATTCTTGATGTTAGTTGATGTGTAATGAATGTATAATTTTACATAATTAAGTTTAGTGACAGGAAGTGTGCCACGTGTTATTCGTTCACACACTTACATCTACTCGTGACCGACATACAAATTACGTTAGTAAATATGTAAGTGGAAATATACGTTTTTATTTAAGTTATTTAAAATACATCTAAACTAATATTATAAAGCTGAAGAGTCTGTTTGTTTGAACGCTCTAATCTCTGAAACTAATGGATTTGAAAAAAATCTTTCAGTATTGGATAGTGCAGTTTATTGAGGAAGGCTATAGGCTTATAAAACATTAAGCTACGTGTAATAGGAGCCAGGTATCAGTGAAATTGTTGAATAATAAAATTCCACTCGTACGAAGTCGCGGGCATCAGCTAGTATTACATAATACGAACTATGCGCCTGTAGTAGTGATGCCTACTGGTGATATGGATGTATTAAAAGCTCAAGAGAGGCAGCTTGATATTGACATTTCGTTGATGTAGTTTGATTATTCCTTTATATTTCAATTTATTGATGAGGAAATTAAATATTTATATAATATATTTAGTATATTTGACTTCCAATCAAAAAGATTAATAACAATTTAATATAAATAATAAATTTAATAATAAATATTTCATTAATTATTCTAGTAACGTCTTTTATCGATATTATACGCCGAAATTCACTTTTCTTTTTTTGAATTTTACAGATCCCGGAGAAGGAAGCATGCACAGAAGGAATTGACTCAGCAGTTATTATTTGGTAGGTATCTTATTAAAAGCATTAATGTCCGTAAGTACCTCTTCTAGAAAATGCGCTTGGCTATAAGGTTTTAATTCTTCTAAGTCTTAATAATTTAATTATTTCCTTACAAAGTGAAAAATATAATGCACCGTTTACAATTAAATAGTTAAAAATCGTATAGATTTTCTGTTTTCACAAATATGTATCAGTAAACTATCCAAATAATTAGTAATTCTGTCTTGCATATTTTAAAAATGAACTATCGATATCACAAGCTCCAGTTTTTAGATACAAACAGTAGTATTCCACCCCTACGAGGTCTAACCCTCACCCTATCCAACGATACCAGTGGCTAACAAAATAACCTATAAAACATGGAACAACTGTGACTTCCTGGGACGAAACATGATTCATGTCATGTAGCTGTTCCAAGATTTATTTAATAAAAACCATACTTCGTTTTACGATGCAAACCAATTACATTCAGACTAAAAAATCTTGAGATAAGGAAAATAAAGGAAGTCCAAGATAATATAGGTCCTGCGTTCTTTCTAGAAGCAACGAAATATGTTTTAAGAGCAATGCGTACAAATAAACAGCAAAAACACTGTTGGTCAAAAATAAAAAAGAAATCGTTCCGTAATGACTCTACTAATAAAAAGTAAAAAATTTGGGAGCAATGAAACTATTATATATTTATTTACGCGTGGAATTTAGAAAATATTCCCCGTTTTCGCAACATTCTTCACTAATGCTTCGCTCCTATTGGCTGCTGCGTGATGTTATATAACCTATAGCCTTCCTCGATAAACGGGCTATCCAACACAAAAGAATTTTTCAATTTAAACCACCAAACAAACTCATCACCTTTATAATATTACTATAGATTCAAAATGAAAATCATATAGCAAGATCACGTTACGCTACGGTGTGAGAGGTTACTTTAAATCAAATCAAGTATAGGTCGTGGCTTGTCCTTTGACGACATTGTCACAGATTTGAATTGTCTGTAATACCTCAAGGAGCCCAACAGTTTTGCAACAGATTTTTTTGCAATCATATTATTTATGCAATCCTTGTACACAATGTCAACGTTTAAGGCAATTTCCATCTTTTCACACCGATCATATTCTACAATACAACGCATTACTCGCTTTAGTTTACGAATCTATTGTGACTCGGACACTGTACTGGCAGAATAACGAAAGTTGTTAAAAGGAGTAGCTGGGCCAAATTAAAAAGTTGAACTATATGCCAAAAGTGTAAGTTCAGTTAGACAATACAAACATAGCCTAAATTTCTGAAGTTTTGATTGGTTACCAATCAAAATTGCAGGCGTATTATGAGCTTTCAAAATTCAAGAAAAGAACGGTAATACTATTATCTATTTTTATATTTAGATTTTTTTATTTTATATATTTCATCTGTGTTTTGGGATTTAGTTTTGGAACGACACCCGTCACTTGATCTGTCAGCTGATATAGCGGGAACATAGGCTTAGTTTTTTACTATCCTAGAAAGGGAATTTAAGATTTTTTTAAAAATATTTTTTGTTGATAATTCACATGAAAGTAACTTTAATACGCATGGCGATATTATTGTAATAATTATTTTAATAATATATTAATATTCTTTTTTATATTTAACTTATTTCACATTCGACTAGTGTTTTGTTCATCATGGTCGCTCTCCGAAAATTCAAACACCTCCAATTCATCACCCATCGTTAATATGTAGATAATAGTTACTTTTAATTCTAAATAAACCAAAACAATTTATTATACGTAACAATGTAGCAGCTTCTATTGAATGGATTTACTTGTCACTTCTAGATAGTTAAAACGATCAACTACATGTCAAATTTGCGCTCGTAATACGCTTAACGCCAGCCAGTGAAACAAAAGTCGGGCCGATATCAGCCTGAAGTCACGTGACCACTGATTCGCTGTCAATATTAAACTCATAATACGAATTTGCCAGGCAGTTCCACGGCCGCAGTAAAGGAACGTGACAGGCTGATAGCTGCAGACTGGCATAGAAATGAAGCACTTAACTTACCTGATATTTTTACATGAGAGTAGCTACTACTGACATTTTTACCTGACTACCAACCGATAGTTGTGACTGCATTAGACACATTTGATTAAACAGCCTTTAGCGAATCAATATCAAACATTGTTATTTATTAAAAAATGGTATAAAAACTCACACTCGTCACGTCAAGTACACCTCATCAGTCAAAATAAACAGGATGGGAACCGGTAACGTACAAAAAAGACGTACTCATGTAGAAACATGTTTCGAACTTTGATCATCATGAAACATTAAATAAATACTTGTAGCCAAAAAGACTCACTCTGCGGTCAGTCATGCATGACTTGTGTTATTATTTATTTTATTTATTTAAACTTCAGGCATTCACATTCACTCCTAATTGTTTCAATGCTGCAATGGTGGACTTCATACCAGTTCAGTGGTAAAAGTAAAGTTATCGGGTAAAGATGACAGAGAAATAGTTAGCTCGGGTTTTCATGTTTTCTTACATAAAAAAACAAGGTTAAACAAACATTGGACTATCACTTTTAAAACCTATGTGGCTAAGTATTCACATTGACAATTTGCTGTGTTTTGGCCTGCCTCTTCCTTCGCAATGCATCATGTTCGAGAACACCAAAAAGAATTTTAGTATCTATGTTTTCAGGCGCGTTTTGCTCCCTGAACATCTAAATAAAGTTAATAGTGATAACCCTACCCTCAACCCTGGACATACCGTGGCTAGGTGGTCAAAGTTAAATCAGCTTTTCGATATAATCTCATTCGTACATATTGTACATAACTATAGGCATTCGTGTTTCATTTATGCCAATGTTTAGTAGTAAATTGTTAAAAAAATTTTTTGATTACCGATAATTTTGCATAACAAACATTGATTATGTTATCGATGTTTGTAAACGATATAAAATTATGCGCTATATTCCGAGTAAACGATTTGTAGTAGCCGATTGAAATCTATACGATTAGCAAATAGATAAAAGCGATTAGAGATTTAATAATATAATCGATTCACTACGATTTCACTCATCATTTAATGATGTGCCACATATTTGCAATCAGTAAAATCGTTTATTTTGAGTTTTCATTTTGTTTTCTAAAGAGTATTTGATTTATGAGTTTTTAATTACAAGCTGGTTTTCGTGATGATAATTTAATGAATTTATTTACATATTTACGTAAAAATTTTTGAATATACATAAATATGGTTGATCCAGCTGTTTTATTCAAGATAGCTGTTGCCCGCGAATCCATACGCGTGGAAATTAGAAAATTTTACCTGTATTTGCAACAATTTTCACTAATGCTTTATTCTTATTAGTCGCAGCGTGATGTGATAGCCTTTCTCGATAAATGGACTGTTGAATACATACAGAATTTTTCAATTCAAATCGGTAGTTCCTGAGATTAGTACGTTTAAACCAACAAACTTTTCCGCTTTATAATACCAGTATAGATAAACGATAATACGTAAGTAAATAAGATGTTACTAGACTTTCGTAAAAACCTAGATCCTTTTATTTATGACTATAAACGGGACCATAAAAATGTTGAACCACGATAAAGTACACAAGCTGCTACTACATAATATCACTAAAACAACAAAGCGAAAAGTACACTACAAATGTAAACTGACCTACAATTATTACACAGTTCAGAAACTAAGCTCTCCAAACAAGGTAAGCACTGTTTTTGATTGATGGCAACTTAGTTGGGTTAATTCCTCAACAAAATATAAGTATTACCTCACATCTTGCTAATGAATTTGTAAACATCACTATGATAATACGACAAAGTGACTATCCAAGAGGCAGGCCACGACATTTAAGATTTGAATGCGATAGTGCAAATATGGTGATGACGACGGTGGCTCTAAATGTTCCAAGGTCGTGACGTCATTACGCGATGAATACCATCACGTAAACATTATGTCGTTTTACGGTAACTCAAAATACGTGATAAAATAGTTTAAATATAGCTGTTGCTCGCGATTTCAAACGCCACGCATTTAGAAAATTTTCCCCATTTTTGCAACATTTTTTACTGATGCTTCGTTCCTATTAGTCGCAGCGTGATGTTATATAGCCTTCCTCGATAAATGTACTATCTAACACAGAAAGAAGTTTTCGAATCGGACCAGTGGTTCCTGAGATTAGTGCGTTCAACAAACTCTATAGCTCTAAAATATTGGTACAGATCTCGAACTGTCTCGTCTCTCTAAATGTGTAAAAGTTATGTGTGTGTGTGTGTGTGTGTGTGTGTGAATGCTTGGAAATTTTCGAGACTTGAAATGGTGCCTAGATTTGTCAAATTATGAGCAATTTCATATAAGTACCTAGAGTACGTTTTGCAATTAGTGAAGCATAAAAATTAAAATATATGTACTTTGTATTCTATATAAGATAAAACGATACGAGTGTCTTATTTTAAAAACTTTTAGGTGAAACGGCTATATAGGTAGACTAAAGTCGACCCCACTTTGGACACAAAGAGAGACAAGCAAATTACGGTTTCGGTCCAGACTAATTTCTTTTCAGCAATTTAATTCCCAATATAAACAACACGTGATTTCCTTCCTCCAGGATGCTGTAAACCCAGCGAAGGAATAATAAACAGATGACATTTTCTGTAAGGGACGAAACACACGCAAATAAACCCTATGCCAAATGGTCAGCGTGGTGTTGTAAATCATAATCCATCCCAAAGTGGAGAAGGCCTGTGCCCAACAGTGGGACGTTAATAGGCTGGGGAAAGAAAAGAAAAAATCATATGAAACACGTACTCGCCAGTAGGCAACGTGCGTGTTTAAAAAATTGGTCAAGTGCGAGGTCTCGCGCACGAAGGGTTCCGTACCATTATCTATGCAACATAAGGCAACGTTATTAGTATCGAGCAAGAAACGGTAAAAAAATCATGTTTGTTGTATGGGAGCCCCCCTTAAATCTTTATTTTATTTTATTTTTAGTATTTGTTGTTATAGCGGCAATAGAAATACATCATCTGTGAAAATTTCAACTGTCTAGCTATCACCGTTCTTGAGATACAGCCTGGTGACAGACGGACGGACGGACGGACGGACGGACAGCGAAGTCTCAGTAATAGGGTCCCGTTTTTACCCTTTGGGTACGGAACCCTAAAAAGGATGTGGTGAAGACGTTCTGATTAGTATCGCGCGTCGTTGATGTCATGCCTAATCTCCGCTAATGTTTCAAACGAGTCTAAAATAAAACATGAACGTTCACCAAAACACAAACAAGCAGCTACGAGAGAAACTTCAACATTTTAAGTAAAAGCGATTGCATTTTAACCGACTACAAAAAAGAACGAGGTTCTGAGTTCGACTGCATATACTTTTCTTTAACCAACTTCTCCGCTTATAAGAGGGCCTTTGTTTTAATCGCAAACCTGTCATTGTCGATGCCATACCTATTCATAAGTAAACAGAGAGCGAGGAAAAAATATGTCTTTATTTCCAAATGAACTACGAGTATATTTATTTTATATATACTTATAATAAATCAAAATTCTGCACATATACATTCCGTAGGTATATGGCAAAGATATTCTTCGCCAGATGATTTCGGGAAGAAAAGAGGATTATTCTGGCTTTGCAGTCCTCTGTTATCTAATAAACGGTCTGGCATAATAACTAAGTAATATTATGTAGTAGATCCCGTAGTTGTAAATACATATTTGTACACATTATACTATTTAATTATCTTGGGTCACATTCAGTTCAACTTTATTTGCACATACATAATAAATCATATTTAATTGTAACATACGATTGAATACTGATAGTAAGGGCCACTTTCTTATAACAGTAAGTAGCTGATACCCGCAGTTTCACCTGCGTTAATAGTTACTAGTAAAGCCCATTCTCCCTCAATATACAATAAACCTTAACAAATTATACAAAAAAAGCCATTCTCATGAACCATTTTATCTATTAAAAAAATCACACCTAAATCCGTTCGCTCACATAGGGACATACATACAAAAATAACGACTTTGTTTTATAATAAGTAAAGTAAAAACTAGTTAGTTACTACAAAACCAAATGCAAAAATAACTGCAGAAAAATAAAAACCTATAAAGGTTCTGTTTTCGAAGTATCGTCTCTCACAGAGGATGTTATCTGTGTAATATCCTTTAGCTGGTTCTTGCACACCCTGGGAAGCGGATAGGAAATGGGTTGGTGTCACGCGTCGTCTCAATTGTCACCACACGGACAGACATATGAACCATGACAAAAGTACAGTAACTAAATTACGCAAATACGCCATGTAAACGTACATGGATTACTTAATTTGTCTGCCACAAAGTTGCTACAAAGAGGTGCAAAAATGTGCAAATTTTGAACAGCTATTTATTCAGTGTAGTTTTTGGTATTGGCGATAAGACAGAGAAATTTTGCAATGGTTTGTTTAACAATTCTGATTTTTTTGTTAAACATATAAAAAATCATGAGTAACTAATTACAGCTATTTGATGAGTCGATGTCTGTTTTAAGTAGTTCAGATACAATAGGAGACTTGATAAGTTTGGATATGATATTAAACAAAAAAACCTTAGTTTTTTAATAAGTTTATTTCGTTCAATTACTCTTTTAATTTATGCACGATGTATGCGTGGAGGAATTGCCGAAATACTAAAATCGATACAGTCGATACTGTATCGATTTTAGTGTTTCGGCATTTATTTATTTTTTGTATTTGATAGATATTTCCTAAAATATTACTTCAATAAATAGGTATAATTAATATTTAAACTGCGCTTCGCAGTGTCACCCGCTAGCTAACTCATCTGAAATTTACCATACAGAGAAAGTTCCGCCTATTTAAAATGCCACATCTGACTGACCATTTCTGCGCTATCCTAAAGATCCATAACATTGCTAATTTCCAGCACAGAGAAATAAGCAGTTCATACATTTTTCCGTGTAGTCAACTATATTTTGTGAGTCTGTCCCAAGGAAGCCAGTCTGCAACTTGCATAGCAAGTAATAGTTTTGGTCAGCAACCTGCTTGGCTCCTTACTATTAGGCAAAGATTAGTAACGTGATGTTACATACCTGACAGCGACACGGACACTAGACTCGTCGGCGGTCATGGTTGCGATCGAGCACCTGTTAAAACAAACACAACAATGTTACTAAAATGTTCTGATATGACGTGTACCAAGGCTCAATAAAGGACTCTTTTGAAATGCATAAGATGTCATTCATTAATCATGTCGTCATCCCAAAAGTAGGGAAAAGTAGAAGCCCATGGGTATATCCACTGGTTAATTAATAAAAAAAGTAAATTTTTGTGTGTGTACTCTTCGCCTTAGAACCCAGAAACTAGCAAAACTAAATTCTAGCTACGGCCATGCAATAACTATGCATGTATTATTATTACTAGCAGCAGTAAGTGACTATTGAATATTGAGTGACTACTGTTGCTGTAATATACTAACGGTCTTATTCATAATGACTTATCGGAGGTTTAAACGGAGATTTTATCGGAGAGGTAATAAACGTTTTAGCATAAAAAGACTATTATGAATAACAAGTTTTGACAGTTTTCGCGAGCCTATTTTAGCGAATTTTTTTACGTTGTTGGCCAAACAGCATAAGTAACTGCAAATGCATTACCAAGTATCTATTATCTAGAAAATTAATAAAACTTATTTATCTTCCACATAGAATTTTGTAAGGTATTTATAGTTATTTTGTGAGATAAGTAGTTAATAGTTTGGCAACAAGCTTATGTTTTGTAACAATAATCAATAGTAAAAAACTTGATCTATACATATATGGAATGATTGATTGTTCGTGGTTTGTTTTAAATTAATATCAAAATGTTACTTATTGTCTATGCATATCAATGTAAGTTCTTATAGTAAATAATAAGGAGACTTCACTTAGCAGACACAGAAGTGTGTTTAGATTGTTCAGTTCATAAATATAACATCACGCCTTTTCCCCATGGGGGTAGGCAGAGACTATAGAGTGCCATCTGCATCCACACTCATACATCTGGTCATACATGCCCGATGGTTATATGGTGTTCTCTATCTTGAGAAAAAGGCCACTAATGTTTTTTTTTAATATTCATGGACATTTCACACAACGTCCTCTGGTCCCAAGCCAGAAGCCTTATTAAGCTTGTGTTATGGGTACCAGAATACGGATATAATACATAAACTACTTTTCTTTTGTAAATACATACTTATAATACATAGAAAACACCCAGAAGTAGTACCAGAGGAATAAAAGCTTTCTTTCTTCTTTCTTTCTTAGTACAAACATTTGTATGATATTTATGAATATCACATAAATGATTGTCCCAAGCGGGAATCGAACCCGCGACCTTGTGAATGGCAGTCCAGTACATGAACCACTACACCACGAAGCCCGTCATTATTATGATCATGATGATGATAAACAGGGTTTGGAAGCAGATTTTAATTAGGTGTTTCAAATGTTCTGTTTTTCTTCATAGGATTCGCATTTCAAAAGAGCCTGTAAGACATGCCAACTTGAAATAAATATTTATTTACTTTGAAATATATGAATCTAATTGGAATTAAATATTTTTTGACCACTCATAGCACTTCTACTGCTTTACTTAAAAAACAGTGTTATTCTTTCTGTATGTCCCTATATGAAATAAAATCTTCAAAGGTATGCAATGGATTTCGATGTGGTTTTTTTTTATTAGAAATGGTGGTTTAAGACGAAGGTTTCTTTAAATAATTTGTTAAAGTAAAGTTTTCTATATTGTGCATGATTATTAATTACATACCACAAATATTTGCTAAATAATGCCTCATATTTCAAAAAAATAATCAAATTCTTAAGCATAACCAAATCTTATAGAACAAAAAAAGCAGCCTATGTAATATTATCTGACTACTGTTGAATATTGATTACAGTTAGAGATAAATTAGATAAGTAACTGCAATTCATGGCTATTAACAATACATTAAATAAATTAATACCAAAACATAAACTTTATGTTTAGCTTTTATTGATAAGATATATAGAAGACTAAAGTCGGATGTTCTATATAGTTTTTTTTGCTATTGATGTTACATAAAACATTAAATATTGTACAGATTTTCGGCAGTGTCATACGTTATCTTAAGTTACAATTTAGTTATTATAAACGGATAAATACTCACCGCTTTTGTAATACGTTTAATTTTTCGTGCACTCTATCACATCTCCTAGCGTCGATATCAAAGAGACAAGCTAAATCGACAACGAGAATTATTTACGTCCATCTTTCACCATTACAATATGATTATAAGTCGATTTTATCGTTCTGTTATTAGTATCTATAGCTTTTAATCGTTAATATATCATGTTTTCATTATTGGCCAACATAATTAATGAACGTTGGGTCTATATTTGATTATTTAAATCGTATTTTAAAACTGTAATTACGATACCGCACCGTTCAGCACAAACACACATTCACAAAATACGATTGACAAACAACTGATTTGAAAAACAAACGATGCGGATCGAACTGTCAGATTGACGTGGGAAAAATGTTGCTAGTGCCATTTTATTAATACTACCAAGCTAACTGTCTCTGGACTGGGGCTCACATATACGTTCAGATTTTAATAGAAAATATTTGTTTTCACAACATCAACTTTTTATCATATTATCTTAATGAAAAGACTTTAATTTAAGTTGAGACCTCTGTAAAAACTTTAGAATAAAGTAAAATAACTATCGTGTCTTAGGAATTGAGACAGTTTTTCTGTAAGTGTACCATGAAACTGTTCCCTTTTTGCAAAAGCGTATTTACTTTAGGGCCATAGGGGCCATGACCCGGTGCAGCAGCCTACGAGGAGTGGCGTAGGCGTTTAAGGCGTTCATGTTAAATATTTTGCTGGCTCTCCAATGATTTGTTGGGTGGCAAATCAAACCGGCCCTGGGCCGAGTTTAGCTGTATTTAAATAAGTGAGGAAATCCTCCTGTCATATCTCAAAGTTTTTGAGGTTGGAGCAGCACAGTTTTTTCTTTCGAATTCTTCTATTAGCCAATATATTGTCATCAAATCCTTTTCCTTTTATATCGTCTCTCACACAATCCTTCCATCTTTTAATAAGTTTGGAAATACTAATCAAAATTAAAGTTGTAAAATAATAAATATTTTCCATTAAAATCTGAACGTATACGCAACGTTCAGATTTCGATAAAAAAATTATAGACTTATTATATAGAACATGTAAAAACATTTCACTTATGGGAAAATGGATTATAGACACTTTATACAACTTTCTCTTTGTGACAATTAAATTATGTTTTTGCTTGTGTTATGGGAACCATTAGGATTAAAATAGAATAAATTAAAAACCTCCTGTCGTCAATATCTTGATGACATACAAATATCTGTGCTTATCATATAATTTTAAATTAAATTTTCTTGCTAAATGGTAGAACTATATATTTTTATTTGGTTGCAACACATGACCCAGCTTAAAGGCTTTAAATAGTGCATAAACGATTTTTAGCCACATTTTTAGCTTGGAAAATATCTTTGGTTTGCCCACTTTCTGAGATAATTTTTATGTTATATGCAGACTACAAAAAATTTTCTAGTTCGGAATTAAGTAAAATATACATTGGAACATAGTAGTAAGTAGCGCCACTTTCCACGATCAATACGTACCTACGTTTGCAGCATTTTAAAGCGGGGCTGCTGCAGTTAGTTTACAGTTATCATACTAGATGACAGTGTTATAAAATAACAAATATAGTAGTCATGTAATTGTGCAAGATGGCGTTAGGCTTATAGAAATAGTATTTTGGTTTTGCAGTTCATTTAGTGTAATTTCAAAGAAAATCACAACACAAAATTTTATTTTGAGTTGCAATTTTTTTCACCTTTAATGAGGGATATCTTTCCACGGATAGATTAAAAAAGTAAGTACTTACTTAATATTTTCTAACACTTGCGCGACTCATTTGTTTAAATAAAACTACTTTTTACGGATTTAGACGCGTATATTTGTTTTAAATTTTTGGCCCGACGTTTAGCAGACTTTGCAGTTACCATGGATTGGTCACATATAGTCTCACCAGTGACCATGGTGACTGCAAGGTCTCCGAAATCTTTACTGTTGGAGTATATCACAGCCTTTATGGACAAAAGTTAGAAGATCATCATTCCTTGCCCTTTATCCACCTTTATCCCAATCATTCACATAAAATAGGAAGACGATACTAACCATTAACTATGTTATATTTTAGTGATGTAAATAAGTAAAAAAAAACTACAAGTTGTTTCTTTAACTTAAACACTGTGTTTTATTTCACAGAATAGATAGAAGATACTAGTTTTATTTGGAGTTTTGGACGTAGATTATAATAACAAAAACAGAGTAATAATTATTTGAGATTATGCCAGCCTTAAACGACAGTGCCTATATACTCAATAAAAAAAAACAACCATGACTTGATGGTGTATAGATTAAAGAATATTCATACTTGGTAAGTTGTCGATTAACTGTTAGAGTCTGGTAATAATAATTATTTGAAACGCGTCATTTCCTATAACGGGTTTATTTAATTAGACGGAGCTGCAAATATCCTGTCTACCATTTGTTAAACTAGCTTTTGAAATACAAGTCGTCACGAATGAGTCACTCGCTATCAAATATAGATAACCAATCCAAATTATCTTATGTACTAACATTATAAACGCGAAAATTTGTAGACTGTTTTGTTGGATGTATGTTTGTTACTCTTTTACGCAAAAACTGTAGAATGGATTTTAATAAAACATTACTACTGCATAGCATATAGATATGTAGGTATGCTATATAGGTACTTACCTAACTATGAATAATCACGTTAAAACCTAGGAGCGGGACAGTAACTATAAACGCGAGGGCAACTGCAGGCATTAATTAGTCTATACCAGGAGTGGCCAACAAGTCGATCGCGCTACTAAATTTGGTCGATCACTCGCAAGTTCCATGAGGAAACGCATTCAATGCCAAATGTTTCTAGTACTTGATACAGGAATGAACATGTACGCACCTCATGCTTCGAGTAGAGAGACGTTCAGCGTGACCACTTTTAGTAGTTTTCTACTATTTTCAAGAGTACACGGAGGTATAAAAGCACATTGCATAAACGTCCCCCTGCTTACCTAAGAAATAGGTCGCTCGCGACTCAATTTTAAAATAAAAAGTAGACCTTATGTGCACAAAAGTTGGCCACACCTGGTCTATACTAATACTATAAAAAAATTCTAATTTTTTAAAGAAGAAAATTTAGATCTCTTTATTTTTTTAAACGAACAGGCTCGATAGGCATTGGACTGATATAAAAATTTCTTACACTGGTGCCTATTCTATGTGCAGAACTAAACTTAACTAAAAAATGAAAATTGATAGCGTCAATAACACAATTCGGCAATGTTAACAGAACTTTTTTAATATAAAATCTGTTTATTATAGACTAACGATTTTAATTATTAAAAATGTGTGCAAAAAAATAGCCAAACATTTAAGATACAGCAATAGCTGTTTTCATTTTTTAGTTAAGTTAAGTTTAGTTCTGCACATAGAATAGGCACCACTGTTAGACGGCTACTTTATTCCTGGCGAATATGTTTTAATTTTCATTATAGTAAGTCGCGCAAAGCCGGGTCGTAATCTGTACGTATCTAGTAACAAAACTTGTTTTATAAAGTTTTTGCTAATATTTTTTGTTATATCAGGATAATGATATAAGTGAGACGATGGCTGTAATTTTGATACGAATGTTCTATTTATCTACGTCATAGATTGTCTCCAATAGATATCGCCACAAGACTATTGACGCTCACTGAACGTATGCGCTATTCTCTATTAGAAATTACCCTATTATTTTGTTACGACCAATGATTTACTCAATATTCTATACGCCACAACTGGCGTTTTCCAACAACTTTGGTGCGTTTAGTCGTTAACAAAAATTACGTAATGCTCTCATTGGGGCTGATCTGTGACCTACGTACTCGTACATACACGTGATATAAATCTATATGTACTAGTACTACTAGCTGTTGCCCGCGACTCCGTCCACGTAGAATTTAGAAAATTTTCCCCGTTTTTGCAACATTTTTCACTACTGCTTTGCTCCTACTGGTCGTAGCGTGATGTTATATAGCCTAAATCCTTCCTCGATAAATGCCCTATATAACACTAAAAGAATTTTTTAAATCGGCACAGCGGTTCTTTAGATTAGCGCGTTCAAACAAACTCTTCAGCTTTATAATATTAAGTAAGTAGGTATAGATAAAGCCGAAGTTTGTTTGTAAACACGTTAATCTCAGGAACCACTGGTCCGATTTGAAAAATTCAGTTTCAGTGTTGGATAGTACATTTATCAAGGAATGCTTTATAACATCACGCTGCGATTAATATGAGCGAAACATCAGTGAAAAATTAATAAACTAAATTATGGTGGAAAAAATGATTGCCGCAAGCGGGAATTGAACCCACAACCTCGGAATACCACAATCGTTACTCGATTGAGTTTATATCGTATTTCTACGTACAAACTCAATCGAGTAACGATTGTGTGGTAATTTTGAATGCTACAAGCACGACCGCAATAAGCTCCGTTGGAAAGAGCTTCGGAACGGTATTCCGAGGTCGTGGGTTCAAGTCCCGCTTGCGGCAATCATTTTTTCCACCATAATTTAGTTTATTAAGTAAAGCATAGCATGTCAATTGCAAAATAAATAAATTACTTTACATCAGTGAAAAATTGTTGCAAAAACGGAGAAAGTTTTCTAAATTCCACGCGTACGAAGTAGCGGGCGACAGCTAGTTACTATATAATGCTAAGAGGTAACGTTGTTACCTACTAAATACGTGACTCATTGATTTGAGAATAGCTGGCGGCATCTTTAAATGATTGTTGTGTTAGCTCTATACATTTATATACGACTCACGGGTCTAAATATACACTACAGTATATTAAACATTTCACTGTAAACATAAATTACCTAGTTTATTTTTTATGCGCTTTTGTGTGTCACTGGAATGAAAGCGGATTACTTAATACCTGTATTACGCTAAGTAATACAGGGTAGTTCTATTCTACCTTTACAGACAGGGCTATATTGAATAAAGGTATAATTAATATAGCCCTGAAAAGGTACAATTACATCTCTAAAAGGTAGATATATAGTTCTACAAGGTAAGGTAGAACTACAGTTCTACATTTTCTTTTCAGACAGTACACACCTAAAAGCCCTTAATCTTTCTACGTGTGCTGTTCTCACACCATATCTTTCTAATAATATTTTCTGCTAAATAGCTCATCAATATAAACCCACCAAGAAATGAAGTTAGCGTGGTTTAGTAGATCAATTCATTTTATTTCTCCACCTCTACTACTGCTTTCCTATCTTTGATGACGCACATCTTTACTTATTATAAAACAAAGTCGTAATTTTGTTTGTATGTCCTTACGTGAGCTTTTATCTTTTACGCAACGAATTTATGATGTGGTTTTTTTAAATGATAGAATGGTTCAAGAGGGTGGTTCTTTGTATAATCTTAAGGTTTGGAACCTAAATTGCACGAATACGAAAGTTTATATTACACTAGCTGTTGCCCGCAACTTCGTACGCGTGGAATGGAGCGCAAACCCTAACAAATTATATAAAAAAGCCATCATTCTCAAGCACTCTATCTACTAAAAAACCGCATCAAAATCCGTTGCGTAGCTTTGAAGATTTAAGCTCACATAGGGACATATAAAAATTTGACTTTTTCTTAACACGCTTATATACTCGTAAGTTTGGTATGTATCTATCAATGTATTAATCTGTGTAATGGAATTTTTTAAAGTGATTTTCACCCACTTGCAGTATTCGGAGTGATCTGAAATTTTGCACACATATTAAGTATTTTCGAATTCCTTTATTTTCATATTTTACATATATTTTTTAAAAAGATTATACAAATAAGACATTCATACTGTATAAAAATAAAAAAGAAACACACAATAAATACACTGATTAAAAACACACTCACACATTTATAATCTAATTAAAAAATATATAAAAAATATTGCACCACCGGCATCGAGTACAGGGACCAAGCTGTCGGTGGTCAGGGATCCAAAGACCTCCTCACTATGCGAGCCGTATCGAGGACGACTGCCTTCTGCATCAGACCCTTGACCCAACTGCCTAACGCGAAAATCTCTAGATGTTGATCGAGGCTCTTGGCTATTAGTCCATTGACTGAGATGACTATCGGCACAATGATCGCCGAAGTATAGTAGTTTAAGTATTTTTAATGTTATCGATGACAATACAATCATTAAAAAAAATATTCAGGATTTTCAATAGATTATTATTTTATAATAAGTAAAGATGTGCACTGGTAATATACTATAATTTACCTTACCTGCTGGGAAACATCATTGAAAAAAACCCAGTGTAAATTAAATTAGCAAACGCAGCGGCTAATAAACACGCTGATGACATAGTTATCCCGATTATAACCTGTCGTATTATCGTATGAAAGACATTCGAATATGGTAATTTTATTGCAAACATCAACATAAAAATGATCATGGAGCATGCAGGAGACTCGCCTTCATAACGTAATAACCATATATAAGTACTTAGGTGGATATTACACTAATATTATAATACTAAGTCCCTGACGTGTGTTTGTCTGTTCGCGATATTAAAACTTACAAACTCGTTAGAAATAGATATATGGGTGTGAGGTCATGGGTTTACAATAGATAGAAATCAGACATAAAAATTGTTAAAATTTTTTGGAAATCGTATAAAATTTGGTGACTATATAGATAAAAATGTTGGAGAACAATAATTACGCTTGCCTGGTGTAAATAAAACTTGGAATATGTAATAACAAATAAATAAACATAAATGGACAAAGCAAATGTCTTCGAAATAAAAAGAACTAATATCGAACCAAATTCACCCGATGCAACAGGCTTATGCTAAAACCGATGTACTACACGTTTCAAATGAGAATAGGATTGACAATGACCTCTATCTGTCAAAAGTGATTTGAAAAGTACTGACAGCAACGAAACTATTTGCGAATTAATAAATTATTTTTTATGTTTTATCTAATCTCAGTTATTCTAAGTGAAAAAATATCTAAAATTTTTTTAATTAACATTATTAAAAAAAGAAAACTATTTTATTTCAATATTTAGTCGTTGGAAACGATAATATTATGTTCAACTATCAACCGCCATTTTGTCGTTGTTATTGTGCCTCGAGTTTTGAAGCTTGCTTAAGTTTTATTTTTAATGCTGTTAGCTATGTGGTTGTTCCCGGTTAAATAAATTATTTCTTTTTGTTATTTGTCACACTTTTAGTTTGTTAGTGTTTTTATTTTGTATTTGACTCGATTTGCTATTGTTTGTAATTGTATTTATCTCGCTAACTGCTCGAAAATGAGTAAACGATGACGATAAAGTAATAAATAAATTATATTATAAAAATATCTTTTTACTGACCCTACTAAAATTGTTCGAATTGACAGCTATAACGTCACAACATGGCGCGAGGTCAATCCTATTCTCACTTGAATGGCATAGTAATTAAATTAACTATTTAGCATACTGTCCGTGCGAAGCTGTGGCAAATCATTAGTATGTATAAAGATATCATATTATATTTTATTAATTTTACCTCTCGATATGATCTTTTATTTTATTGCCCTGTCATTTCAGCCATAATAGCGTTTAATTATAGAGCATAGGCATAGGTATTGAGTACTTTCCTAGCTTTCTAGCTAGTTTCTCGTTGGTTTGTGTTTTAACCGACTTCAAAAGGAGGCGCAGGTTCTCGTCTGTATGTTTTTTCGTTTGTTACCTTATAACTTTTAACTGGGTGAAGCTATTTTAATGATTCTTTTTTTATTTGAAAGTTGGTGATTCCCGTTTGGTCCCATTGGTACCAGGTCAAAATTTGATGGCTATCTCCTGAGGAATCGAGAAAAACCCTCAAATTTCAAAGGCACATGAAGCCGGTTGAACTTTTTTTTAACACCCTAATAAGTTCGGAACGTATCTATCAATGTATTAATCTATGTAACGGAATCTTTGAAAATGATTTTCACCCACTTACAGTAGTCGGATCGATCTAAAATATTGCACACATGTTAAGTACCGATGACAATGCAATAATTAAAAAGATATTCATGACTTTCAAGCGTGTTTTTAGTTTTTGAACTAATTTAAAAAATACTCAACTACCTATTACCATTTTGTGATTGCATAACAAAAGGATAAACGAAATAACGGATATATTCGGACAGGAAAATTAGCAACATTCAGTTATCCAAAAATAGATATTTCTATAATATAAAGACGTAATAACAAACCGCTACGGAATGACATTATCATAATAATACTTACTTTAATAAAGCCGCCCTCATTCCACGAGCTCCATTAGATCTTTTTCATTGTGTGGGCTTTGGAGCTTATTAACCAAAATTTGATTACAGTAATAGATTCGTCGCTCAAGTTTGCACTGACAAAATTGACTTAGAATAAAATTACAAACGAGACTTTCATAACAAAAATATGAAACTTTGCATATTATTTATTTAGCAATAGTGTGGAGTGTATGAGGAAAGAATATTCGAGAAAAGACTAGTACATTAGCATTAAGGGCCTACATCAATATTATCGTATATCATCGCCGACACGTACATATTAACACAGCCAGTAGGCACAGAAAATGAAGAATTAGGGATATTTTTTTGTTTACTCAATATCTACTAAATATTTTTTAATTCTGATTTACGTGTTTCTATATATAATAGTTACTTATTAAAGTTATTACATTAGTTAATACGCGATAATAGACCGAAAAATGAAAAAAATAAAAAATTAGAGAGGTTGTTTCGCTAAGATTTTCTACCGAGAAAACTTTTTTCAATCGTGTTTCTGAGTTTATGCGATCCTAGATAATACATTGAAAAATCATATACTTAAAAATTAGAGCTCTAGCCATTCAATCTAAAGAAACAATGAAAACTTCGTACGTAGAAAAATGCACGAAGCTATTTTGGTATCCTCTTAACTGATATACATAAAACTGTGAAATTTCAACTCCCTTTTACTCGTACCACGGAACTCTAAAAACACAAGAAATAAAAGTTAGCTGTAAAAGCGTTTTTACTTACGAGTTTTTCTTTAGCTGTATCTGTTAAAAATTGTTCGACTGTATTGGAAGCTTGCATAGGTTACCTACTTGTTAATTTTTTTTGTGTGGATACCGAGTGATGCTGGATGAAGTTAGCGCAAGACCGCGCGTTGCGGCATTCTATGGGGGAGTCCTATGTAGTGTTGAGTACTTATAAATAAGTTTTTTTTTGTTTGGAAGCAAATAGCTGCTTGTCACATCCCTGAAAAAAGTACATGTATGCTTATTTTCTTTTCATTTACCTATATAAGTAAGCTTCAACAATGTAGGTACAGTAACAGTAGACTTTCGCTCAAGTACACTTGTTTCATCCTACTTTGTGCATTCATTTATGACTATGTTTATTCATACATGTCTTTATTTGTTTCACTAAGCTCAACAAATGTTAGTTATAATATTAGTTAGTTCACATAATTTAACTAAATTAAATGAGCAAGGCTCGTAATTTATTCGTAATTTATTAAAAACAAAGTAATTGTTTTTAAATATTTATTCATGTGCAAGCGTCTCTCTCTCTCCAGCCCATTTGCGTCCCACTGTTGGACACGGGCCTCCTCCACTTTGGGGGGTTATGGTCTATTGTGCCGCGCTGACCAGGCGTGTTGGCACAGAGTTTATTTTCGAGTTTTCCGTCTTTCGCAGAAGATGTTATCTGTGTGCAATATCCCTTAGCTGACTTTTACAGCACTCTTGGGAGGAGATGGGGTGGTGACAATTGTATTCTTAATCCGTCACCACACGGAGACACACATGTGCAAGCTTATATCTTTAAAACTAACACAACGATTTTGATGCTGTTTTTTTTAAGATAGAGTGTTCAGAAGAGATGCTTTTTGTATAATTTGTTAAGGTTTGGTTTCTAAATCCCATGCGTACGATATTGCGGGCAACAGCTAGTTAAAAATAAAATATTCATAAGTACTTAAGCCCCTTTTAGATAATTCAAGCAAGTTTAACTTTCAACTTTCTATGATTTTTTTATTTTTATTCTAAGTTACAATTAGTTTACTGCTGCTGAATTGACACTATATTCTGGCCATCAACACTAAAGTATACGAATCGATAAATAAGTACATTATTATACTTGTATTGTTTCTAAAAAACCCTGTTTTCTAAATACACTAGCTGCAACGTGCAAATTAGAAGCTTGAACAAATTATTCAAAACGAACATTCTCTTGAACCACTCTAACTATTTAAAAATCCGCAGAGATATCCGTTGCGTAGTTGTGAAGATTAAAAGCTCACATAGGGATACAGATACATAAAAAAATAACGATTTTGGTTTTATATTAAGTAAATATTTGTGTTAAAGGCAAAATTATAGTTATTGCTCTTTTAGCAGTAAGTGCTCGTTTGATCGTAATTTATTTTTATAACTAAGCGTAGGTATAGGAAAACTTGTCCTAATGTCCTTGAAAGTCGAACAAATCCGGTGAAACTCGCACCTAAACTAAGTCTAGATGAAATACCATCTTACAAGAACTGTTGCTATTTTTAGCCAAGGCTGTGTTTAACACGCAACTTTCTCTTTATGTTATAGATCTATATCTAGACAAGCTTAAGTTTTTTCAATATATTAATTATTTGATTCAATGACTAACAGTTATTATTGTTAAGTTTTAAAGTGAACTGGATTTTCTTTAAGCTTTTATGATTCCGTTTATAAGGTTAAATCAATACAAAACTTTATTTACTCATGTCTCTGTTTGTCACATCAAACAAATATACCGATTAATGTGAAATTAGGCCCGTTGGTATACGAGTATACATAGACATTGCATGTAAGTCCTCTATATGGTTGATATAGGCATTTGAAATATATACGTTTTTACTGCAAGGGCTTTATCAGCTTCTTTATGCGCAAATTTCTAGTGGTGTCATGGATGCTTAAGGGCCTACATCAATATTATCGTATATCATCGCCGACACGTACATATTACACAGCCAGTAGGCACAGAAAATGAAGAATTAGGGATACTTTTCCTGTTTACTCAAAATCTACTAAATATATTTTAATTCTGATTTACGTGTTTCTATATATAATAGTTACTTATGTTTTTAAAGTTATTTCATTAGTTAATACGCGATAATAGACCGACAAATGAAATAAATAAAAAATAAGAGAGGTTGTTTCGCTAAGATTTTCTATCGAGAAAACTTTTTTCAATCGCGTTTCTGTGTTTATGCGATCCTAGATTATATATTGAAAAAACATATACTTAAAAATTAGAGCTCTAGCCATTCAATCTAAAGAAACAATGAAAACTTCGTACGTAGAAAAATGCACGAAGCTATTTTGGTATCCTCTTAAAGGCAAAATAACTATAAAAAAAATAGACTTTATAACAATATAGTGACTATTCTTTTATTTCTAAACTAGCTGTTACCCGTGATTCCGTACGCGTGGAGTTTAGAAAATTTTCCCCGTTCTTGCAACATTTTTCACTGATGCTTCGCCTCTATTAGTCGCAGAGTGATGTTATATAGCCTTCCTCGATAAATATACTATCCAACATAAAAATAATTTTTCGATTCAAACTAGGCGTTCTTGAGATTAGCGCCTTCAAACAAACAAATTCTTCAGTTTTATAATATTAGTATTAGTACTAGTAATATATAATATATAAAGACTATTATATAGACTATTATAATATTAGTATTAGTAAAAAGACTATATTTGATGTCTTGATTCAAACTTTTACAACTCTTAAATCGTTTAAAAAATGAACTCGTAACTCAGACAGTGTTACAGACTATAAAATATTGTATGTCATTACGTACAAGTGCGGAACTTTTCTCAGAAGTCTCCAATTACCATAAAAATAATGGTGTATTTATATGTATACGACAATGCAGTACACAATGAAGACGGTCGCACGGGGGACAGCCATGCGTGTCGAGGCGAACGTACTCGTCACAAACAATACCATATTTTTATTATTTCTAACACACTTTGACCTAACTACAAAAAGTAATAGGCTAAGAAGCTTTTTTTTTTTTTTTTTTTATACTACTAAGTTGGCGAACAAGCGTACGGCCCACCTGATGGGAAGCGGTTACCGTAGCCTATAAACGTCTGCAACACCAGAGGTATCACTCGCGCATCGCCGACCCTGTAGGAATCGTTTGACACCTTTTTTGAAGAACCCCATACTGTAGTCCAATGGGAAAACCTCGGCAGGTAGTTCATTCCACAACTTTATTGTACGTGGTAAAAAATTCCGATGGAATCGTACTGTGCGCGATGGTATAGGTTCTAGAGTGTGAGGATGAACTCGCTGCCGGTGACGAGAGGTGCGATGGTAAAAAGAGGCCGTTGGCACCATTTCAAACAATTCGTCGGAACACAGCCCATTATACAGGCGGTAGAACACACACAAGGAGGCAAAGTCTCAAGTCCTAAGATTTAAGGGCTCGATACCGCCTGTAATCACGGGATCGTCGACAATCCTCACAGCGCGTCGCTGGATCGAGTCAAAAGGCCCAAGCTGGTATTGCGGTGCGCCTGCCCACAGATGGCAGCAGTACTCCATATGGGGCCGTACCTGCGCCTTGTACAGGGCAAGTCTTTGCCCCGGAGTGAAGTACCGTCTTGCTTTGTTGAGCACACCAAGCTTTTTAGATGCCAGCTTGGCCTTGTCCTCTAAATGACAGCGAAAATGGACGTCACTGGAGATGTCAACTCCTAAGATCCCTATGTGATTTGAGATGGTTAGGGCTGCGTTCTCGAATTGAGGAGCTACAGCGAATGGGGCTTTTTTAGTGGTGAACGCGCAAACTTGAGTCTTAGTGGGATTGAACTGGACTAGATTTAGTCGTCCCCAATCGGATATTCTAGCTAGAATAGTCTCGATTTCAGACACAAGTTTGCTCCGACTTTCCTCAACAAGCTTATTGTAGCTTTGTAAATGCGTCTGTTAGGTGACGGATTAGGAACACAAGTGTCACCACCCCTTTTCCTTCCCAGGGTGCGGCAAAAGCCAGCTATTGAATATTGTACGCAGATAAAATCTTTTGTGAGAGACGGAAATCTCGGAAATAAACCCAGTGTCAAAACATCTGGTTAACGCGGCACAGTAGACCATGATCCCTTCCAAAGTTGAGAGGTCCGTTCTCAACAGTGGGACTTTAATGGGCTGCAAAGAGAGAGAGAGAGAGAGAGAGAGATACATGGCGGCTGAAAAATGTATTAGCCGAGGCCGACAAGTAAGCCAGAAACCTGCCGGTTTTGTTAAAAATTTTGGTTTTATTTTTGATAAAGTATACATCATTTGAAATATGTAGCAAGAAATATAAATATATACGCTACAGTACCAGCAAATTCATTGTGAGGATTCGTATTCACGAATAATATTAACAGCTCGTAACGCGGCCTCAGATGGGAAAACTTTTCCTACATCAGTGGTACGAATTCAAAATGTTTGTAAGATTTCGCTGTTCAGATGTGTAATCAAAATTCTACTGTTGTTCCACTTAGGTACGAACGTGACGTTCCATATTATAAGAATTCTCTGTTATTAGAGAGAAAAAAAGTTTCTTTTTTTAAGGTTCCGTACCCAAAGGGTAAAAACGGAAACCCTATTACTGAGACTTCGCTGTCCGTCCGTCCGTCCGTCCGTCTGTGACCAGGCTGTATCTCAAGAACGGTGATAGCTAGACAGTTGAAATTTTCACAGATGACGTATTTCTATTGCCGCTATAACAACAAATACTAAAAATAAAATAAAATAAATATTTAAGGGGGGCTCCCATACAACAAACTGATTTTTTTTACCGTTTCTTGCTCGATACTAATAACGTTGCCTTATGTTGCATAGATAATGGTACGGAACCCTTCGTGCGCGAGTCCCACTCGCACTTGACCAATTTTTTAATATTCGATTCTCTAATTTGTTTTACCATTTTGTATGAATGACGTCGTGTGGAGACGGATTAAGAATACTAGTGTCACCACTCCCTTTTCCTGCCCAGGTTGCTGTAAATATTGAACACGTACACAGATAACATCTTCTGTGTTAGACGGAAAACTCAAAAATAAAACCTGTACCAACACGCCTGGTCAGTGCGGCATATTTCCAGACCATAATTCATTACAAAGTGGAGGAGGCTCGTGCCCAAATACGAGACTTTAAGTAGATGCAATAGAATCCGTAATAAATGTTTTGGTAAAATTTTACTTGTAGCGAAAAATCTTACACTCCAGATTATTTATATAAAATAGATATTATAAAAAAAATGGATTTAAAAAATGTTATATACTTAAGTGATATTTGTGTCTATAAATAAATATAAATATTCATGGACATTTCACACAACGTCCTCTGGTCCCAAGCTAAGCTTATTATGCTTGTGTTATGGGTACCAGAATACGGATATAATACATAAACTACTTTTCTTTTGTAAATACATACGTATAATACATAGAAACACCCAGACGTAGTACAAACATTTGATCACACAAATGAGTGTCCCAAGCGGGAATCGAACCCGCGACCTTGTGAACGGCAGTCCATTACATGAACCACTACGCCACAAAGCCCGTCAAAAGCCCGTCTATCGGAGCAGTAAACATTTAAATCAACCGAGAAATATATAGCATTATCCACAGTCGTATAAATAAATGGTACTTAGTTGAAAGCTTGTAGCTCTGTTTAAACCGATTAGTATTCAGTTGGCTGTCTGCAATTCATTTATAATTATGTGAGAATGAGAGGCGTGCTGTAAGCTTCTCAGATATCTAACAACTACTGCTAATAGAGCAACTTTCTGAGCATAACAGACATACAGGTTTTTCTTACATTGTTTCTTTTAATTAAGACACTATTACATTTATTTTTATGATAATGGTGATAAGAGGAGGCGTTATGTAATTATTATTATGTGTTTCTGTTAATATTTTATTTACATTGAGATTCTTAATAGTATCTTCAATACAATAATGTAATGCTGTACGGGATAGAATTGGCTGTCAGAAAACAAATAATTAAGTAACATTCAGTTAGAAATAGCAAGTTAAAAACTTCGAAAGACAGAAATTATTTATGACAGAAGTTACGATTTTTCCAATTTTTTTCTACTTAATTACACAGCTAAGGTAATTTTTTTTTTATATGTTTGATTCCGTGATAGTAAAATGTATTCAAAAATAATTATGTATTAATTAAATTTGCAAAAGCACCATAGCTTCAACGTTCCAACCACTGATTACAGAAATAATAATATCGAGAACTTTGAAACAATAGCCCCGCATGGTTCCACCGCACAGCAGATGAAAACCACAAGTACCTATTATGAATCTTCTTTTAAAACGCAGTAAAAGCTGGTGGTTAGTCAACCTATAACTATCTTCGTTTGTTACAGTTGTTTTAAAATCACTTATAAACTCCGACTGTCATGTCCGTGGTATAGTGTGTTGAGCTGAATAATATGACTTATTTTCACGGCAATAATATGGTATATGATGAGAAAAAAAAGATGGATGGACTGTGTGAGAGACGATATGAAAGAATAATTGGTCAAGTGCGAGTCGGACTCGCGCATGAAGGGTTCCGTACCATTATCTATGCAACATAAGGCAACGTTATTAGTATCGAGCAAGAAACGGTAAAAAAATCATGTTTGTTGTATGGGAGCCCCCCTTAAATATTTATTTTATTTTATTTTTAGTATTTGTTGTTATAGCGGCAATAGAAATACATCATCTGTGAAAATTTCAACTGTCTAGCTATCACCGTTCTTGAGATACTGCGTGCGGAACCCTAAAAATCATGTTTGTTGTATGGGAGCCCCCCTTAAATATTTATTTTATTTTATTTTTAGTATTTGTTGTTATAGCGGCAATAGAAATACATCATCTGTGAAAATTTCAACTCTCTAGCTATCACCGTTCTTGAGATACAGCCTGGTGACAGACGGACGGACGGACGGACGGACGGACGGACAGCGAAGTCTCAGTAATAGGGTCCCGTTTTTACCCTTTGGGTACGGAACCCTAAAAAGGAGTTGATGAGAATATGGCGGATGATAGGAGATGCTGAAAGGAAAATACGTGCTGCGCTGACCCAAAGTAACTTGGGATGAGGGCAGGAAGAAGAATAACGGATATTTTACACAACGTCGTCTGCTTCCAAACTAAGCTCATTGCTTGTAAATACAAGCAATGAGCTTAGTAATAAAGTAAAATAATTGTAAAGTAAAATAAAAAGCAATGAGTTACTAAAATAAAAATTTAAATTGCAAATAATAAATTATGTTAGCTCAAGTCTGCTAAATTAATAATCGTCAGCAAATACCGAATTATTAGCCAAGTCCGTGTTTGACTTTGATGTTCATGTTACACATATTTGTTAAGTAATTTGTCTATACATTAATATGTCTTAGAACATTTATGATACAATCTGTTTATAATGAATTACGATAGCTTAAAATGACTTCTGTAAATAAATATGGTCATTAATTTAATTATCACATAAATGTTAAAGTTTAACGACTGAAGCGCGACATTTATTTTTATAATTTTATTATAGTGTTAAATTACATCTGATTGGGAAACAGAATTGGTGCGATAATGATAAGGATATCTGGTAACGTAGTCAGTACTGACTGACATTGTTTTTTATGTTTGGTACTCTTTTGGTACTGTTATTTATGAAATTACTTTTTACTAAACGTACGTACGTATTGTATGTATGTATTTATATGTTCTCAATTTTCTACATGATTAAGGTTTGCTGGAAGAAAAGAGCTCTTGAGCTCTTTGAGCTCGCCTTTGTACACGATGTTTCTTTTATATCTGTATTTTTTTTTGCTGATTTGATTTGTATGTATATAAAGAAATATCAAGGTATTCCACCCTGTCGCTGTTGATCGGAAGTGTGCCCAAAAGGCTGGCGGCATTTTTTTTAACAAAATAAAGGCCAGCTTTCTGATCACGAGAGGAGTTGATCATACGGCCAATATTACGGCATTACCAAACAAAATATTTAGATGAAGTAAAACATTGGTGTTTATGAATGAAGTACTTCCACTATGTCTTATGTATGACCATCTGTGAAGGGAAAAAAACGAATGATTTAACTAATATTTTAAAGAAAAAACATTTTAGAGATAAAACGTAATAAAGATCCGTAATTGCTTAGCGAATTAATATAAAGAACAACAGTAAAACGTGCTTCCAATTTTTTATAAATAAATATAAATATTTATGGACATTTCACACAACGTCCTCTGGTCCCAAGCTAAGCTTATTAGGCTTGTGTTATGGGTACCAGAATACGGATAGAATACATAAACTACTTTTCTTTTGTAAATACATAGTTATTATACATAGTAAACACCCAGACGCAGAACAAATATTTGTATGATATTTGTAAACATCACACAAATGAATGTCCGAGGCGGGAATTGAACCCACGACCTCGTGAATGGCAGTCCGTTATATAAACCACTAGACCACGAAGCCGAATTGTATTTATTCCTTTCCTTTCCAATAACAAACGAAGGTGAGTGATGCGCAAAACAGAGGCGAGCGCATAATGCGGTTTGCGGACACGCCACCCGTAGCCGTAGACCTGCTACGTGCATTATAAAATAAATATATTGTAGCGGTAAACGTTTTATAGGCACACAACACACTATTCACGGCAGGACTGCAAGAGGGATTGATGTTTATAAATGCGTTAATCGGATCCTAAGCTTATTTTCTGTGTTATGACTACCTACCATACACGCATAAAATTAAATGCACCATATTTCCCAAGGATGCTGCTTTAAGAGCTAACTAAAGCAAAATTATAAGCATATTATAAGTACTTACAGGTTATAAACAGATAACATCTTCTTGAGAGGCGGAAAACTCGAAGTTAAACACTTTGTCACGATGTCTGGTCACCGCAGCATAAGTTGACCAGAAAAAGGTGTAGTACGGTTGTGCACAATAGCCTACTATTGGGCAGTTTAAGACGAGAAGAGATATCTTAAGTGTAATAGACACTGCGGTCAATTCAACGTTCTCTTTCTCTCTTGATCTTATTTATCAGATCAAGCACTAATGCAATCCAGTAAGATTTAAGCAACATGATATGATTTGAATGGCAGAAATTATAGGCAGGATTGTGGATGTTATCTTTTTATAGGCCCTGTTACAGTCTAGAGTGATTGCAAGTAGGGCAGTGAATGATGTGGTTCCCTAATGATTGACGAAAAAGTTATTGACAAATGATCATTTGACAAACAACGTTTCACCAAATGATCATTCGGCAAACGATACACTTGACAAAAGTATCATCTTACAAAACTTACATGGCAAATGATCCATTAGCAAACACTACACTTGACAAATGTAAGACAAGTGTTAAGTATTCAAATGTCAATTGACCTTTTTGTCATTTCACCAAATGATATGTTTCGTAAATTAAGTTGTTTTAAATGTATCATTATCATCATGATATTATTAAAGGGAGAAATGCCCCAAATTCGTTTGGGGTTAAAGTTCTAACCTAACCTAACCCAATCGAATAACAGAGAGCCCCCTCCGATAGGGGGCCACTCTGTGTCGGGTCACGGTAATACCTGAGTGACTACCGTGGCCCGGCAACGGGCGAAGAGAACACCGTAGGTTTAGTTGGTAGGCTGGGTCGAGACGATTTTCTCCCCGGGAGTCCAACACGACGTCTGACGGCTGCCCCTGCAGCCGGAGGGTAAGTGCGTAAAAAGCATTCCTACGTAAAAAATAAAATAAACCCAATAAAAGAGATATATATCTCCAAAGACGAACGGGTTAATAAGTAATTATTTTGCAAATAATGTAAAATTTCATTTTTTTCATTCTATAAATCTATATTTAATAAAATCTATCAATAAATACTTATAATATTTTCTTTTTAGGAAAACCCAGAGCAGTGGCTTTGCAAAAAAATATGCAAAAGGTGGTAATTTTAACAAGAATACCAAATTTTTGTCCAATAGTAGATTTATCTGATAACTCAGTTGCCAAATGTTCGTTTTGTAAAGTAATCATTTATAAAATGTAAATTTAAGTGTTGATCATTTGGCGAAATGATACATTTGTAAAATGATCAGTAGTAAAATGATCAATAGGCGAATTCATTGTTTTGCCATACGTTGTTTGTCAAGTGTAGTTTTGCCAAATGACTTTTGGTCAACAATCGGACACCGAATGATGTACATTAAAAGCTCTGTTGCAGTCCAGAGTGTTTGCAGGCAGGACAGTGAATGGTGAACTATAGGCTCAGGGTTGCGCGGGGGCAGGTCTGTGGCGCGGGCGGCGGTGCGTTGACCTCGGGCCAGGTTTACGAGTGCATTTGCACAGTGACACCCCTCCCCGTCCCGCGTCCTTCACCCGCCGTCACCTTGCGTGCACGCAGCACTGCGAATCTGGAAATGGCAAAAACTAACCAATTATGATTGATACGGTCAAGATTCGATGTCAAGACGACAGATAAAAAAAGACTGGATCTTTGAGTTCATAAGCGTTGTCTAGACTCGATATTAAAGACTCTTTTATTCAAGTAAATTATTTTATTTAATTTATATCATACTTTTTCAAGTTTCCAACATATTTCGAAAGTGTTTTTTAAGTTTCTATATTTTATTTTAATCACTTGAATTTTAATTAAATAACAGTACCATTAAAAAAGCATATGTCTTGAATTTACAGAATTTACTATCACTAACTATATTACTATACCTAGTCTATGAGATTATCTTTAATATCTATGATTTTGTCCGTGTAGTGAAGAATACAAATGACACCATCCCTTTTCCTCCCCAGGATGCTGTAAAAGCCAGCTAAGGGATATTGTACACAGACAACATCCTGTGTGAGAGAGGGAAATCTCGAAGCTAAACTCTGTGCCAACATGCCTGGTTAATGCGACATAGTAAACCCTATTCCCTTCAAAGTAGTGAAGGAACGTGCCCAACACTGGGACGTGACTGTGCGGAAGAGAGAGTTAAAGAAAAGTTAAAATTTTGTTAATTATTTAAAACAAAAATAAAAATTGTAGGGACACATTGTATGAATTCATTGTTTCCAAGTAGACGTAATCTCAACAGGTCTATGAATGCATAGAGACCATTGTGCTAGCCACCCAAGTTATAATAAACAAATATATTTATTACAGTATGTATGGTCCTGTTGTTTGCTCGACGCCTATATTATTGTATACAAATATATTATGTATGAATTCATTGTATGCAACACTCAGCGTATCAGCAGTTTTAGGAATATATAGAAACGATTGTTCTCCTTACCTATATAAGCTAATATTATATTAAATATATTGAGTCGCAAATAAACGCCATTCAAGTCCGGACGTATTTCATTTTATCCTCTAACCAACCACACGTCATATAACCCTAAAAAATAATACTTCATTATCAAAAAAATTTGTATTTTAATAGATAAAAATTTTGCGTAAACTTTATATAAGTAAGAAGTTGTTGGTTTTCATCTTTGTAGAATATTCTATTGAATATCTTCCAACAGAGATTTCACTATTGTATGCGTAGAATGTCGTGTAACTTCCTGACAGATAACAGTGAACAATAACTTTGAAGCGACAGAGCATATACTCGTACCTTAATAGCGGCTGTCAGAACATCTTGTAGCTTTATCTAATATATAAAATTCACGTGTCACAGTGTTAGTTACCGTACTCCTTCGAAACGGCTTGACCGATTCTTCTCAAATTTTTCATACATATTCAGTAGGTCTGAGAATCGGCCAACATCTATTTTTCAAACTTTTTTTTTTTAGTATGGCAAAACAACGTTTGCCGGGTCAGCTAGTCTCTTATATATAAAATTCACGTGTCACAGTGTTAGTTACCGTACTCCTCCGAAACGACTTGACCGATTCTTCTCAAATTTTGCATACATATTCAGTAGGTCTGAGAATCGGCCAACATCTATTTTACAAACTTTTTTTTTTTGTAGTATGGCAAAACAACGTTTGCCGGGTCAGCTAGTCTAATATATAAAATTCACGTGTCACAGTGTTAGTTACCGTACTCCTCCGAAACGGCTTGACCGATTCTTCTCAAATTTTGCATACGTATTCAGTAGGTCTGAGAATCGGCCAACATCTATTTTTCAAACCTTTTTTTTTGTATGGCACAACAACGTTTGCCGGGACAGCTAGTATGCATATATAAGTTTATAAACACATATATAATAATATGTTTAACTTTCTACGTGGTTTGTATTGTACATATAAACTTGTGTGTTCCTCTTAGTTATCATTGCGCTTAAACAACTGCGCTCAAAAGCATATATTACCGTATCTCATAGTTCCATGAAACCTTTAAAATACCAATTATTTACACTCTTTTACAATATTAGTTAGGATAACATTAAAACCTATAATATACATAGATTACATACATTTTTATATTCTCTGACTATATAGCACACTTAATAACTTCCTCTTTTTGAACCACCTACGGTTGATTGGAAGAGAATGCCCTCGGCATTAACCCCGCCTTTGTACCGTGTTATTATTTAACTGCTTATCTCTAAGATTAAATATTCGTTCCGTGTGGTGACGGATAAAGAATATAAGTATCACCACCCGTTTCTTCCCCGGGGTGCTGTAAGAGTTGAGAGATATTATAAGCAATTGACATCGTCTGTGAGTGACAGAAATCTCGAAACTTATCTCTATGCCAACACGCCTGGTCAGCTTTGCATATTAGACCACAGACCCTTGCGAAGTGGAGGAGGCTTGTGCCCAAGAGTGGTACGTTAATAGGCTAGAGAGAAACAGAGAGAGAGAGATTATTTAGATTTTACAACTTAAGTTAACTTTAAAATCTACAACAAACACTTGACCGTACATTAAATAACGGTAGAAATATATTGTTGTGTTAACGAGAACAAACTACCATGTACCTAACACCATAAACCAGGAAGGTTGTACATTAATGGAGAGCCTTAAAAGCCTCTGCTACATTTGTTCAACCGCCCATCTGAGTAAGTGTGAAGTAAGGCCACACACACGCCGCTATCCCAAAGTTAACGACTTGTGCAAACCCAACGAGGACTATTGGAACTAGATGGAGGTTTAATTAAGGATGAGTTAATATATCCAAGAGTACTATGTGTTTAAAATTAAAAAAAAACTGTTAATACTTACTAAAGTTTAGGAAATATTAAACTTATAAGTGTACCGATTTTACATGCACAACTAAACTTACCTAAAAATTGAAAATTGATAGTTACTAAAGTAATTTATTATTTTACAATTGACTTTTACTTAATAAATTAAATTGTAGTGGAAAAAGTGATCACCGCAAGCGGGACTTGAATCCACGACCTCGGATTACCGTTCCATAGCTCTGCCAACTGAGTTTATTGCGGCCGTGCTAACAGTAACCAATTTCGGTGATCACTTTTTCCACTACAATTTAATTTATTAAGGTTAGTTTAGTTTAGTTGTGCATGTAGAATTGGTACCAATGTAGAGAAATGTGTAAATGCCTCGGAATGTGGCAATCACAATTTCACTCACTTCCACTGACACAATAAAAGCTGAAATTTGGCACACACGTGAACCAAAATGACAGTGCACGGTTATTTATTATTAAAATAAAAGCTGTTATAAATGATGGAATATACTTAACTGTCGCCAGTAACTTTGTACGTCTGGAATCTCGACGAAGACATAATAAATAGGCTATAGCGCTCTCAGAGACTGTAGCTTCCATTTAGTGAAAAAAAATTGAGATTAGACCATTAATTTCGGAGATAACCTCCTTCATACATATCAAAAACTTGTCTTCTTTGTTAATACAATAGATAAACGGGCCTCGTTGTTGTGTGGTTTATGTAACGGACTGCTGATCATAAAGTCACGGGTTCGATTCCCGCTCGGGGTAATCATTTGTGTGATATGTTATGATAATAGTAATCTATACTAAGGCCCATAGCACACGGCGTATTTTAAGCGAGAAGACGACGCGCGTTTCAGGAACGCGCTTCTTCAGCGCCGTAAACGCTGATTGTTGCGTTTGCATTGATAATAGAAACGCGCGCATGAAGCGCGTATACGCGCATTTGAAGCGATACAAACGCGCGTATAAAGGAGCGGGGTACGGGCAGAGGGGGGCTGGGATGCTCACGCACGCCACCACTGCGCCCGCGCCTCTGAGTCTGATCGAAACGCAAAAACTACGAGTGACTAGTCACTACAGCGCGTCTGTACAGCTGTACCTACGTGTATACGCGCAGTAGAGGCGCGTTTTACAATCGCCCCGTTCTCGTTTTAACCACGTATACGCGCGTCGTCTGCGCGTTTAAAATACGCCGTGTGCTATGGGCCTTACATAATAAAGCTGAAGAGTTTGTTTGTTTGTTTAAACGCACTAATCTCAGGAACTAATGGTTTCAATTGAAAAAAAATATTTTAGTGTTGAATAGTACGTTTATCAAGGAAGGATATGAACTATATAACATCACGCTGCGACTAATAGGAGCGAAGTATTATTGAAAAATGTTTCAAAAACTGTGAAAATTTTTCTAAATTACGTATGAACTCGCGGCAACAACTAATAGGTAAATAAAGAGACGACCACGTCTACAAATATTTCGAATCAATTTCAAAATTTTATCTCAATTATTCTCACTAATGGATAAATCGGTTAACTAATTATATATTAAAGATCTTGCCAGTTAGAACTTATAAAATATTAACTATGAACTTTTAGATTCAGTCTCTCACTTTCCTAGCTCATAGAGAACCAATTAATTGGCAGAGTCAAGTGCGATGTAGTTTGGAAATTAAAGTTGTATTTACATTCACCTGCTAATGAATATAAATGTAAATTTAGAAGCGCTAAGTTCTGCTTTCAAAGGCAAAACTTCGCCAAAAGCTAACTGCTAAAACAGCTTGCACTTAAAATTATAAATGATCATTACCAAGTTTTACCCAAGTAATTATCAGCAATTAAGTAGTTGCGTTTATCAATCACGACATCTCAATTGTGAAATTGAGCGGAAATTAATCTATTAAAAAACATTCATTGGAAGCCGATAAAATTCACCTAGTTAACTATTCTGTTCCAAATACATGTATGTTTTAAAACAAAATTTTAAAATGATAAAACTAGGCCCTAGATTATATTTGAAGATTCTGAACTAGGAACGAATTCTTTCTAACTGTTCATAGCTTACAAATCTTGTATAACATACTGGTTAATCATTATTTATTTGTGTATTCATATAATGACCTATGCTTGTAAAACTCCGTGTCCACGATAACAGCACGCACTAAACTAATGCATTCATAACTAATGTGTTATTATGATAAATGTAATACCACCCGTATTGTAAACGAGGTTACAAAACAGTTGGTAGTATGTGTTGAGTGGAACTAGCAGCCGATGTTTGAGTAGTAAGCGTCGGGTTTAGTTTGACAAGTAAACAGAGCGCGGCCGTGACGCGGTGTCGCGACCTCCTGAATGCTATTGTTGTCTCCGACGAACTGCGCCTGCGCATGCAACTGTTGCAGTCTAAACTATAAGCGTAAGATGAAATTGGAGGACTTATATTACTTTTTGTAAATTCAGTTCGTGGTTTCTTTCTTCGTAAAGCTCAAATTTATTTGATAATAAATAAATAAATAAATAAATATTCACGGACATTTCACACAACGTCCTCTGTTCCCAAGCTTAGCTTATATGCCTGTGTTATGGGTATCAGAATACGGATAAATTTGATATAAAGGTTAAGGCTAGAGGTTTTGCTGGCTCTAACATTATTTCATAATATATAAGAATACTATCTGTTGTCTGCCACTTAGCACGCGTGAAATTTAGAAACTATATCTTAACAATAATGCGAATAAAGCTTACTTTTGAACCACTCTATTCTTTAACAAAACACATCGTAATCTGTTAAGTAGTTTTGAAGATTTTAGCTCACATAGCAATACAAAAATAACAGCTTTTTATAATAAGTAAAGAAGAAAATACCTACATCACTCAAAGGTTTTTAGTTGAAAAATTTCTGAAACGTGGAGATGGATTTAAAAATATATTATACACTATAGGTACACACACATCTAAATCCATAGTCTTATTTATATAAATGAGTCGCCGAAGTGTTTTAGAATATAATACACAAATATATACTCCATGTGAATTAAATTATCAGGCTGTGTCAATGGGCTGTGTTATTCTTATTAGGTACCTGTAATTCCTGTAATTGCTTCCACAATTAATTTAAGAAGCCTTCATTATTTTGATTTAATAACACACAGTTTTTTCTTCATAAAACTTGTTTCTGTATACATATATATATATTACGCAAGTCAGTCAACGGAAACATTATATAAATGACAGCAAAAAATAAGTCAAAATTTTTGTATTCATAATCTTCCTGTCATTAAACGTTATTCGTGCCGACATTATTTTAATGCGAATTATTTTGGCTCTTAGAATTATTACAATACAGCCAACAAATAACACAGATGTTATTAAGATGCTACAGTGCTAGTATTATCCAATTTTATACAACAACGAGCTGACTTCTTTAGCGTAGAGTTAAGAAAAAATTTCCTGCCTTTGCGTCATTTCTTCACTGTTACTCCTTCTTATATATAGCCCCTGTGTATAGCCCGTGATGTTATGATGGTGATAATAATTGTATAATAGTTTTTCTTTTATCATTGCGTTGTTATCGATCTTTGTAAAATTTTGCATTTATTCGCCATATTGAAAATGGTGAAAATATACACACACAAAGTTTATAAAGAAAAGCATTTATATCACGCTTATATAAATTCGGTAGGTATCAATGTATTAATCTGAATCTTTGAAAGTGATTTTCACTCACTTGCAGTAGTTGGATAGATCTGAAATTTTGCGCATATATCAGGGACCGATGACAATGCAATAATAATAAAAAATATTCAGGATTTTCAAGCGTGTTTTCTAGTTTTTGAACTAAGTAGATTATTTATTTATTTATTTTTTAAAAACTTAACAGCTATCTTTACAGGGTATATCCTAATACGATGGTGTCTCTACTACATATACTTAAATTAATGTCAGGCCACGTCTCTAAACAACATCGTAACGTGAATAGCAGACTCGTCTAGAACTGTCGTGTTTGAAATATACAAAAAAAGACTTGAGACATAAATATTAAAATTTCTAAGGTTGCCTCTTAAATTCAAATTTTATTCTGTATCTACTAATATTATAAAACTGAAGTGTTCGTTTGTTTGTACGCGCTAATCTCAGTAACCACTGCAGCACTGGTGTTGAAGCCTTCCTGCTATAGGCTATAGGTTAAATAACGTCAAGCTAAGACCGATAGGAGCGGAGCATTAGTGAAAAATGTTGTACGAACGGGGAATTTTTCAAAATTCTATGCTTAGAAATTCGCGGGGAAATACTAGTATTCTTATAAAGCTTGTTATAAAATCTCCAACAGAGTGTAACGTACACTAAAGAATATTTTACGTCGCGAAATTTCTCTGAAATACTTCAAATTTATTATTTTACCTCTTAGGTATAACCGCTTCCATGAAAAATGTCAGAAACAAAATATTGAAGATTGTTAAAAGGATTTCTTTTATGTCGTGTATTATCTTACAGAAAAGTATTTGGAATAAAAATATTTAAATGTGCAGGCGAGATTTGATACATTTATTTAAGAAAATCATTGTGATATCCTATCGTTGTCTGGATGTTTGTTACTCTTTCACGTAAAAACTACTGAATGGATTTGAATGAAACTTTACAATATAATATACTAGCTGTCCCGGCAAACGTTGTTTTGCCAAGCTAAAAAAAAAATTTGAAAAATAGATGTTGGCCGATTCTCAGACCTACTGAATATGTATGAAAAATTTGAGAAGAATCGGTCAAGCCGTTTCGAAGGAGTACGGTAACTAACACTGTGACACGTGAATTTTATATATTAGATATATCAAAATAACACATAAGCTACTTTTTATCCCGAATAAATGTAATTTTCCCGTGGGATAATAAAAAACAAACAGATTTTTTATCCCTTTTATCGCGGGTAATACCGCGGGGCACAGCAAGTTCTTAATAAAAAAATGAGAATAAGTAGATCTGCTTTGCTATTTATTCTGAATTTAAGTTTAAATGTATGCTTTCTTCCATAAATAAAATAAAAAAAATAATAATAATTTTCATGGACAATTCACACAACGTCCTCTGGTCCCAAGCTAAGCTTATATGCTTGTGTTATGGGTACCAGATACGGATATACTACATATACTACTTTTCTTTTGTAAATACATACTTATAATAAATAGATACACCCAGACGCAATACAAACATTTGTATGACAATTAGAAAAATCACACAAATGATTGTCCCGAGCGGGAATCGAACCCGCGACCTCTTGATCGGCAGTCCGTTAAATAAACCACTCAACCACGAGGCTCGTCAACAAAGTCAAATAAATAAGTCAAATAAATGACATACAAGCGCATAAAGCTCACACAGACATGCACAGATACGCAGATAAACTTAAAAAAGGAAATAATAATAACAAGACTGGCGATTTAAGAATATGTTTATTTAAATACTGTGACCGCTTACCATCCAGCAGGCAGGAAATATATTTCGTAAGTGTCACCAAGAGCATTTTCTAGAGCTAATCTAGGTTTGGAGCGCGGTTTTTACAGAAAGTATATAAAAAAAATATATAACAGAATGAACCAAGACTCATAGGAGCGGGAATGAAACCTACACCCTCGAGGTTCTATTCCTCTGCTCTCTTTGAAGGTTTTAATCATTTTCTCCGCTACAAATGTTAATTGTATCGGCATCACAAATAATTTTATTTATAAAGTTAAAATTAGTACGCGTGGAATTCAAAAAGCATTTAAAAGCTCTTGAATAACTCTATCATTTAGAAAAAACCGCATCTAAATCCGTTACGTAGTTTTAAAGATATAAACTCACATAGGAACATACATACAAAAATAGCGACTTTATTTTTTAAAAGTTAGGATTTGTTACGAGTAAACGTAGCAATTCAAATGTTGAATATATAATTATATACATACACTCTGAATTAAAATTCAATTTAAACAATATTCGCTACTATCTTAATTACATAGAAGCGTTAATAACCAGTGGTTATTCTTGAGGGAATCCAACTCGAATAGTGTTTGGGATTAACCTAGTTTAGTTGTATTTTGACTTTGATTTGACTCAACAAAATTAAGACACTAGTTATAAAAGCACAGAGTAACTTATAAATGGGTAAACGGTTTTATGCTCTTATTCATAATGACTTATCGGAGGTTTAAAAGTTCGCTAAAATTCTCCCATTATTTTATAGTTTAAACCTCCGATAAGTCATTATGAATAAGACCGTTAATCTTTACGGCCATTTTCAATAATCAACTCGTTTATTAGTTAGATATTTCTATCTTCTGTCAAATTTTCAATGCTGTCCTAAGTAGCTTATTGGTATGCGATTAATAAAGAGTGATTATTTTTGTAGTTTCTTGTTAATTACTAGAGTACTCCGCTGTTGCTTACTCTTAGGACCATACTAAACCTAGTAGAGTCACAGGTTGCATTTGTCACACACGAGTTTAATAACAAATCTTTATGTGCCGCATGTTGTGTTGTCCGTGTGGTGACGGATTAAGAATACAAGTGTCACCATCCCATTTCCTCCCAAGGGTGCTGTAAAAGCCAGCTAAGGGATATAGTACACAGATAACATCCTCTGTGAGAGACGGAAAACTTGAAAATAAACCCTGTGCCAATACGCCTGGTCAGCGCGGCACAGTAGACCATAATCCCTCTTTGGTTCAATAACTTACATTCAATTAGTTAACATTAATACAAGTTTAATATAAGATATAGTCCCCCGACAAGGTGGAGCAACGACATCGTCAAGATTGCGGGGAGTCATTGGATGCAAGCGGCACAATACCGCGCGTTGTGGCGTTCTATGGGGGAGGCCTATGTCCAACAGTGGACGGAGAGAGGCTGATAGATGGATGGAATATTAGATATACTTATGCCAGGGCCTTTTTTTATTCACAATTAATTCTGTGAAATTAAGCTAATTATGCAATGAAAAATCTTTTCTAAGTTTTAAATGGAATTTCGAGAATCTCTAGAATCTACTGAACATACCCAGAAAATTTAATTACATTATTATTTCATTACTAAGTTTTAATATTAATAAAATAATACACTAATTATCAGCATATTATTAAATTAAAACGCCACTTAATAATAAAATGTTTAAGCGCTATTTACAGCCTAACTTTTTCAAGTAGCAACTGATTTAAAGGAATGAAAATCTGTAAAATAAAGAAAAAAGTAGATATAAGAACTCAGTGGATTGAAGGCTTGAGGGATTACATTAAGTGAGTTACGTGTAAAAGTTTCAGAGACTGGAGCAGACCGCTGTCAGGGTTTATAGATAAAACTGTGGAAATACAGTTTCAGGTGCGAGCGTTACGACGAGTTCTGATGTTAAATAAATATTAAATATCTAATATCTCTTTATAAGTATATATTTACAAAAATATGTCCATAAATATATCCGTATAGGTCTAGTATCCAAAGGCAAAGAAATATAGCTTTATTTAGGACCAGAGAAAGTGGTGTGAAACGCCCATATAAAGAAAAATATCTATTATTCCAGGTCGTCTTGGTCCAATGGGAAAACGTCGGCAGGTAGTTGAATCTACAGCTTAATAATTGTTTGTACTATATTAAGATGTGATAATTGCCTGTGAAAATGCCTTAGGCATTAAGTCCGCCTGTATACTACCTTTATAAATAATTTTTGATAATAACTAATGGTAGAAGAAGGCCGAAGAAACGATGGATGGATTGTGTAAAAGAGGATATGAAAGAAAAAGAAGTAAATACAGAAATGACGTCTAACAGAAGAGCATGGAAAGAACAAGGCATTTTACGCTGACCCCAAATAGTGGGATAAGGGGATTTGATGATTGTAATTTTCAATTATATTTATTTAATCGTAACTTATATTGAAACTTAAAACGAAAATACAAGTAGCATCATGCATATGGCAATAACAGCGCCGTGTCTCAGTTTGATAAAATCATTTAGTGAACTGACATTTATGTAAATACCATGAATACATCTAGCATTAAAAACATGTATCTTTAGTGTTGTATAGCCGTTATAATTGGCAAAAATAATCTGTTAATTATTGGCGGCCAAACCGTTGACAATCTAAAAATAATTATAGTATTATTGTTAAACAATTCTCACAACATAATCTCGATAAGTCTCGAGCTAAGAAGAGGAAAGTTCTCGAAAGGGTTGACCTATTAGACTGAGATTGATTCAATTTAGCCCTAAACATCCAATCATCGCATACGAACCTCTGTCGTGTATGTTTTAGTGTTTGTATTCCGTTTCTTAAATATTTAACACGCTTAAATTCTCTCCTTGCTCATTTATACAGCTTTCATTAGACAAAATGGGGAGCTGACATATTCATTCCCTTTACAACTCGTAATCCATCATCCAACGAAGTGTATTCGGTAATATAGGTACATATTTTTTTGGTATAACCGTTATAACTAAGTTTGGAAGAGACCGCGGACAGCGATAAGACCGCCGTTTGCACATTGCATAAGAATTTTATTGTTGCTACTCCCTATCTTGTATATTTGTATAATTTATGTACATTAAAGTATATTGTATATTATTATGAACTTGCTAAAACATTCCTAAATAAATACATTATTATAGTTTTCAAAAATAAATAGAATGTTGATCTAAGCAAATAATTATCAAACATATATCTTCTGTAAATATGAATACAATGTTGATCAGTATAAAGATCCCAGAACCGATAAGCTTAACGGTTTAAAGAGCTTTATATTTCGCTTCAATTATAAATGAAAATAATTAAAATTTAATGCTTGGAGCATTAAAATACCACTAAAAGGTAAAAATAATATCAGAGATTACATTGTTGCCATTTATATGTGCATACTGCGCTGAGTTGGTTTCATAAACTATTTAAATAATTGCACGACGTGTAATGAGAAGTATTTTTCTTTTCTTTTTCTTTATTCAGCCCATTAGCGCCCCACTATTGGGCACGGGCCTCCTCCACTTTGAGAGGGATCCATTTTAATACTTATTAAGATCGCTGGCTGTGATGATCGAGTGTAACTGGCTGTTCAATTGTCATACATATATTTGTACTGCGTCTGGGTGTTTCTATGTATTATAAGTATGTATTTACAAAAAAGTAGTATATGTATTCTATCCGTATTCTGGTACCCATAACACAAGCATATAAGCTTAGCTTAGAGGAAATGTCCATGAATATTTATTTATTTTTACGTCTGGTTGTTTTCAATCTATTACTTATGTCATCAACATCGACTTAATGGGCATTGTTCATATTTTTTTAAAACTCTTAATTCGAAGACCATTTCGGGGAATAGAGTTTCTGATCATGATCCATTAGCTTTTTTCGGAAAATTTGCTATATTAAAGATTATTTTTCCAAAAAAGCAAATGATCTCTATTTGCCCTTGAAATGAAGGACTTAAAATATTAAGCCGTTTTTAGGGATATACTACTCTGAAGTGGAGTTGAAATTGGTCTATTATATCAATTTGTCAACTTTGAAAAGATAAAGTGCAATCTGTATTAAGTCTATCAAGAAAAGTCTATACACAGATTGCGTAAAACGATGACGTCACAACATATATATAATATATTCAAGAATTTTTAAAAAATTCTGTATAGTGAATATTTCAATAATAATGAAATTAGTTGCTTAAAATAGTCTATATTTTCTGAAAAGAATATAAAAACAGTAGGTCAAAAATTATGAACAATCCCAATTTGGGACCAGAATATGTTGTGAAAAATGTGCGTGATTGTTCAAATTCTTGACTACTTTATCTTGGAAACATTACTCTGTTTGAATTTGGAATTCTGGATTTCCTATTTGAAGCAAGTGAAAGAACGTAAAACTTATTTTAAAATATGTTAATAATAAAGTTAAAGAAAAACGAGCTTTAGATTTAATATTCTATTGTTTCATTTGTGAAGGAAGTTTAAACTTTTCTATTGTTGTTGTACGATGGTTTTACAATACAAACTTTTACTTGAACAATGAGAAACTAACTCATTGTGTTATAATATTATAACTTATGTTATTATTACATTTCTAGTGTTAGTATTCTATATAACACGTGACTAATTTAATTCCATACTCGACGCAGAAATATTATATTCTACTAACCGTGGAAAGTTGGACTGAGTCAGTAGTTAGTTGTATATTTAGAAAAACTATCACAGCCTTTTCACCAAATGGAAAACAAGTTATTTTAGAAGGTATATCTTGCATGTTTATGCCAAGAAATGCAGACAAAGTTGTAAAAGACAATGAATGCCACAAGTTGACAGTAAAATTAACTAAAATGTAGAGACAAATAACTATCTGAGATTATCGTAATTATTGATAACTTAACTAAAAAATAACTTTTTTGACATAAAATCTGTTAATATAGACTAACGGTCTTATTCATAATGACTTATCGGAGGTTTAAGCAGAGATTTTATCGGAGAAATAAAAAACGTTTTAGCGTAAAAAGACTATTATGAATAACAAGTTTTGACAATTTTAGCGCAGCGATTATAGCGAACTTTTAAACCCCCGATAAGTCATTATGAATAAGACCATACAGATTTAAATTAATATAAATATGCACAACAACATCGCCAATTAATAAAAACACCAATAGTTGTTATAATTTTTTTTTTATTAGTAAAATTTTGTTGTGTGTAGTAGAATCGGTACTAATTATAATTAGTACCGATTCTACTACACACAACAAAATTTTACTAATAAAAAAAAATATTAATATTGATAGATAATTATCTATCAATAATTGAAAATTGGTAGATTCTCTCAAATACTCTATTATTGTGGTTACGGTTTATTGATACATAAAAAATATATTTTTACGCTTATGTACGAGTTGTTTCATAGGTAGAAATACTAGAAAGTAGGCATGCTCGTATTAAGGGCCTACATCAATATTATCGTCAACATGTACCTATTAACACTTATACTAGAAAATGAAGAATTAGCGATATTTTTTTTGTTTACTCAAAATCTACTAAATATATTTTAATTCCGGCTTACGTGTTTCTATATATAATAATTACTTATGTTTTTAAAGTTATTTCATTAGTTAATACGCGATAATAGAACGACAAATGAAAAAAATTAAAAATGAGAGAGGTTGTTTCGCTAAGATTTTCTATCGTGAAAACTTTTTTCAATCGCGTTTCTGAGTTTATGCGATTCTAGATTATATATTGAAAAAACATATACTTAAAAATTAGAGCTCTAGCCATTCAATCTAAAGAAAAAATAAAAACTTCGTACGTAGAAAAATGCACGAAGCTATTTTGGTATTCTCTTAACGGAACTAATCTGAACATTTTGGTCTAACGCGAATGTTCTAAACATTTTATAATAGGTTTCTTGACTTATTCAAATGATTTAGTTAAAAACATTGAGAGAAATCAAGTCAGTTTGATTTAGGAACGACACAAAACACGCACACATGCACATCTTTATCTTTGTGTGTACATGTAACAGGTTTGTCGTATGAAAGTGTACCGTCTCGAAGTGTGTCGCGGCGCAAGTCGCATGCACTTTGCAATTTAGATCCTTTTTTCTCGAAGTTTCATTTATAACATATGACTCAGAAGTAGTTATTTTTATGAGAGAATAAAGTACGTTAACAAGTTAAGTTTCTTCGTAAAGAAGATAAGCCATCAGTGTTACTAATGCCTGTATAATTTTAATCAAGCTGCTGAGTTTGTATTTCTGTTTCTTTTTGGTTTTAACTGTCAGTTTTAAATACTTTTTTTTAATTTACAGGAACTTGTAAGTTTGGTCTGGTTTGATTTCTACTCAGGAAAAAACGTAGGCGCTATAAGAATGTATCCATTCATCAAAAGCTTTGTGCTTAGTTTGGGACTATTTATATTGTACTAAGCTCGTTTCACGGACAGAAAACATAAGGAAATCCAACTGTCTTGAATGTCTGTGATAAGAAAGAAGTATGGCTAGCCCACACTCATGCTAGACCCTCATAAATCGACTGTGCTACAAGTTACACATACAATGTAACAAATTATTAAATATGGCGTGTGACACGTTATAGCTATTTGATTTAACAAAGATATAATAATGGCGACATGGTTTATTATTCTGTAATTGCTTAGTATAAATATTAAACAGATCCTTATTAATATTATAAATGGGAAAATGATTTTGATAGATTAAATTCCGCATGGTGACGGATAAAGAATACAAGTGTTATCACCCATTTACCTGGCCGTTAAAGCCAGCTAAGGGATATTGTACACAGATAACATCCTCTGTGAAAGACGAAAAGAAAACTCGCAACCAAACCCAGTGCCAACAGGCCTGGTCAACGCGGCACTGTAGACCATAATCCTTTCCAAAGTGGAGAAGTACCGTGCCCAATAGTAGGACATTACTGGGCTAGAGAGAGATAACACTTACTTATATTTAAATATTATAAATGCGAAAAGAATTCTGTCAAATTTTAATTCCAAAACTACAGAACAAATTTAAGCGAAATCTGAAACAGATAATTTAAAACCTTAAAAAGAACATAAAATACTTTTTAATGCCAAAATAAATGAAACAATGCAGCACCGGAAGACGAAGATTAATGAAAATAGCTTTTTAATGAAAACTAATGCGTCAAATTATAATTTCTACCGTCTTTGATGTGTCATTTTTATATTTCCTTAATTACATTTTTTGTCATTTAATTAAATAGTGGGCATATTATTGGTTTTACTTCCCTGTGGTATGCGATTATATCTTGGACAAAACACAATGTTGTTTCGGGATTGTATTTCTTTGCTTCATATCAAGATGGATTGAAAAAATAATAAAGTATAGAAAATATCGTCAATTGTTTCGACTGAAAATTTTAACTTAAATCCTAAGCCAACACGTCTGGTCAGCGCGGCGACCCTTTCAATGTGGAGAAGGTCCGCGCCCAACAGTGGGACGTTAATGGGCTGGGATGAGATGGGTTACATAGAAAACATCCAGACGCAATATCTCTCTCTCTCCAACCCATTTACGTCCCACTATTAGGCTAGGCCTCTTCCACTTTTGGAGGGATTATGGTCTACAGTGCCACGCTGACCAGGCGTATTGGCACAGGGTTTATTTTCGAGTTTTCCGACTCTTACAGAGGATGTTATCGGCGTGCAATATCCCTTAGCTGACTTTTAAAGCACTCTTGGGAGGAGATGGGGTGGTGACACTTGTATTCTTAATCCGTCACCACACAGGGAAGACGCAATATAAAACAGTATTTTTATGCGCTTTCTTTATTTGTTCACCTCGCAAGGTAAACCGAAATACTTTACTTAGTTTAAAAACTAAAAAACATGCTTCAAAATCCATATTTTTTTTAATTCTTGTATTGTCATCGGTCCTTGTCAAGTGTGCAATTTCAGACCAATCAGACTACTCTTCACGAAATCACTTTTAAAGAATCCGTTACATAGATTAATACATTGATAGATACATAGTGAACTTATATATATATATATATATGCGTGTTAAAATAGTACCTAATTCACGCATTAAGTCTCCATGTATATATTATAAAGTTTATATAAATAAAATAAATATTTAAAGCCTAGTTAATGCATAATGTAAAAATAGCACTGTTAGTGTTACCCTATCTGATATACAATGCATACGTTTAAAGCCGATAGCAGCTCAGATTACAGGATCACGCAAGCTTACATTAACTCATTGTGTTGTTCTAGTTCTATAAAACATTTTATTTGTATCAAGGGAACTGTTACAAACATTCTTAATGAGTAAAGAGAATCTTTAAAAACAAATAAATTGCTTGGTTCTTAAACTAAAACTCACGCTTGAAAATCCTGAATATTATTTTACATTATTGTATTGGTCATCGGTCCTTATTATGTGTGATAATTTCAGATCAATTTGACTACTGCAATTGCGTGAAAATCACATTCAAAGATTAAGTTTAGTTTTTTCAACCTGTTATATGATCTGATAGGTAAACTTCACAAAGTAGGAACTAAAGAAAATACCATAGGTACCGTCATATCATGCCAATAGCTATAAATACATATAACACCTGTGATAATTACATAAATAAAATCAAGTAACGAAACTCAAAAAAAAGTTTAGATTTAAAAGTTACATAGATTAATACTTTGATAAATACATTCCGCGCTAATAAGCTACTAACACAACATTTATTTGGCACAAGTTCAAAGTACGTTAATCTTATCAAATAATTTAAATACCTACCTACATAAATAATAAAGGCGAGTGAACTTATTAATTCAAATTGGTAATTTGATTATACGATTAAACTCGTGGCCATTAGCTAATAACTTTATTTATGTGTCTGTCTGTCAAGGTTTTTGCAAAGAACATAATATGTTTTACATTATTATTTAGATACGACGGAATTTATTAGCGAAATTAAACAATTAACTGGCCACACTGAATTCTTTTGTTTAAATTTAAAAATCGAACTATCACCTTCCATCATTTTTTAGGGTTCCGTACCCAAAGGGTAAAAACGGGACCCTATTACTGAGACTTCGCTGTCCGTCCGTCCGTCCGTCTGTCACCAGGCTGTATCTCAAGAACGGTGATAGCTAGAGAGTTGAAATTTTCACAGATGATGTATTTCTATTGCCGCTATAACAACAAATACTAAAACTAAAATAAAATAAATATTTAAGGGGGGCTCCCATACAACAAACATGATTTTTTTACCGTTTCTTGCTCGATACTAATAACGTTGCCTTATGTTGCATAGATAATGGTACGGAACCCTTCGTGCGCGAGTCCGACTCGCACTTGACCAATTTTTTACTAATAAGATAATCATATACGTATAAATTATAACAAAGTCTTTGTTTTATGAGTATACCAATGTGAACTGATTTTAATGCTGTTGTTTTTAATGATAGAGTGGTTCATTAGGAACGTTTATAAGTACAATTTTTTAAGGTTATGATAATGTAGTAAATCCAAACTACATGCAACCGAAGTCGCGGGCAGCCAGCATATTATAAAATATGTCCTCTACCGTCTGTCTGTCTGTTAATGATAAACTTAAAAATTACTAAATATTTTCGTTAAAATAAATAAAGTGACTTTTGAGATGTATTTGTATAAATTCGTTCAAATATAGGAAGTTCAAAGAAAAATGTTTAAATGTCTGAGGAGCGTAGCTAGTTTTGGGTTTAAATTGGGTTAATTTTTTTTTTATTCGTATTTCTTGTTATTCTCTTGGCCAAATCTCTACTTATATTATAAAGCTAAACAGCTTGTTTGTAATGCGCTAATCTCATAAACGACCGGTCCGATTTGAAATTAAAAAAAAACCAAAAGGCTTCAGTATCGTATAGGAAAATTTCAACTCTCTAGCTTTCAGCATTCCTGTGATATAGCCTGGTAACAGACGGGCGGACATACTGATAGACACAAAGCGAAGTGTCCATAAAAGGTTTTACCTTTTGTTTAAGGACCCCTAAAATGTAGTATATTCTTATATACAAATAACTAAGAATATGCTAAGAATTTAAGAATGAAATTTTTTAGCATAGGTACGTGTTTGAAAAATATATCTTACATTCATTGTAATGGTTATTGGTTTCGTCTAGACATGGCTTAGATATAGTAACTGTTAATGATTTTATATATTTAAGACTCTATAAAATCGTTTTAGCATTCAGAACTTGACGATTTCTTAAGATATCTCCAACTGCTTAACCGAAAAACTTTTGAACACGTTAAATTTGGATGTATGGTTAACATTGTGACGTCATTTTAAATCTAATATATTGGTAGGTAACTTTCATACATAGGCATTAGTTATTGAATAACAGCGTGTTATTGAATAACCCAGCAATGTACACAAATTTTTTAGCAATCTCAATTTGATGCAGTATAAAAGTTGTATCCTTAAAGTCTGTTATGTAAACCAGCTCCAATACAAATATATACATTCAAATTTAATTCGCATTATCTGCGAAAACGTAAACAGGTTGCACAACTTGTTTGTGGCTCGATTAAATTCAAGTACCAACAAAATATTCCTGAAACAGGAGCCGAGCCAGTTAAGATTCGGGTGCGGGCTACCTGTCGGGCTGACGGCAGGCGAGTTTTTGCAAATACTGCGTCCAAACAGCGCTCCCACGCTCGCCAAACAGGGTCGACGACCTCGCCGCCTTGCATCGATGCTAATTTGACGAATATTGACCAAGTGTGATAACGATGCCCCTCGACGTTTCTACGCGAATTCCGATCGTTGATTAATCGATACCCGGTATTTGTATTTTATCGATTCGCTTTTAATATTTTTGCGAATTTATTTACTGTGGCAACATTATTATTTAAGAACTGCCTCTAGCTCATTGTATTTTTATTAAAAGTGCACTCTTGTGAATTAATCGCTTCGCATGATGTCGTAGCCGAAAAGTATTTTTTTTTTCATTTCTTCTAATAAGATTATACACACAGCACACACACATTATACACAGTTAGAGAATATTATACACATTAATCAAAAAGTGAATGAATGTATTTTAAACTGTAAAAAACAACTTGAAAGGTTTTTCGTAATATTTTTGTTCATAAAAACGTTCTGTTTATCCGATAGATATCTGTTTTATATCTTATATAACGATAGCCAATACGATAACGTAATTTGCAAATTGGCATCGCCTTTTTTACGCAGCCCGCGAGTAAATTTGAATTGGAAATAACTTAGATACAGAATTTTTGTAATATTACTTTATACCGAAGGGAAAATTGTGATACTTGAAAATGTTATTAGAGCTATTTGTAGTTCTGTTATGATAGCGTTTTTGATACCATCACTTACGTTTTCAATGGGCCTAGTAACACTTTAGTAGGCGTAGAAATTTTCAGAAACTAAGACAGTTGGACTTAGTGGTTTTAAAAAGTAAATAATGATACCAATTTTATGGATTTTACGTGCACAACTATATTTAACTTATCTAAAAAATGAAAACAATTAGGACAATGTACGCATGTATGGCATGTAATTAGACTATTTGGCAATTTCGATGTGCATCTACATTAATTAAAATCTTTAGTCTTTATTACCCAGTTTTTATAATAAGAAAGTTCAGTTAACATTGGCAAATTGTTTTAGTGACACTATCAATTTTCAATTTTTAGTTAAGTTTAGTTTATTTGTGCTCGTAGAATCGGTACCATTAAGTTACGATTTTAACTAAATTGGGTGGTTAAAAGTAATAAACGAACAGGCCAAGTCAGAGGCGTATTTACCCTAGGGCCTAGGGCCATGGCTTGGGGCGGCCAGCCTAAAAAGGGGGGCGAAAGCCTTCAAGTTTAAAATTTCGCTCTATCTCTATTAATTTATAGGGCGGCTAATTAAATTGGCCCAGGGCGTCAAACAAATGGCCCGTGGCGCTAAATTTTAAAATACGCCCCTGGGCCAAGTTAAAGTACGTGCAAGCAAGTGAAGCCATTTTTCACTTTTATTTATTTAGGCCCTTTAACGTTTCATTGGGCCCACCTTTCATGTTACGCGGCGGCTTATAACATCTTAGTGTTAACTTGCCCAAGAACTACTGTTGACTGAAGTAGTTTTACGAGTTTTTATTTAACTTTAGTTATAATAACACCTGTAGGGAATATCCGAGGTTAAGTTACTTGTGGTACATACTTAGAAAAAAAATGAAATATTGAGGTTACACAAACCAAACAACGGCGATGACGTACTGACTTCGTGGTGGATTCGATTCCGACATCATTCGTGTAATATTTATAATTTTTCGATGTATGTATTTACAAAAGAAAAGTAGTATATGTATTTTACATGTATTCTCGTACCCATAAAACCGCGTATAAGCTTAGCTTGGGACTAAAGGACGTTGTGCGAGATGACTATGAAAATTAAAAAAAATATATATAAAATACACAGTGGCATAATGTGTAGAAATGTAACATTAATGTTACACTATTATACAATGTTATATATTTTTTTAAAATTTTCATAGGCACTTAATTAAAACGATACCAACGTATTTAATCTTTGAAATGTTTATGACGATGTTTACTTAAGTAAATCAAATCGTTTACACTTCGTTAACTATATATTCACAAAATGTAACGTCGAGCTCTTTATTTTATCCCTAAAACAGGATAAAAATATATGTTTATAATCATATTTAGGTTAGGCAAAGCTTTGATCCCTTTTAAATCACAGATTAGATGACGCGATATATTCATGTTTGGGCGAAAATAAAGTTGAATTATATTGGTTGTAAGAAACTCAACGTATTAAAGATTTGAATGAAAACACTTTTTACGGATTTAGACGCGTATTTTAGTTTCAAATTTTACTCTGACGTCTCTTTTTTTCTTATTTATGAAATTTATTTAATAATCATCACGTTTTTTTTGGGTATAAAAAGCTTGAAAAAGATGTCACCATTATTTATTCTTTAAACTCTTATCTCCGCAAAATAAATACAAACAAACAACTCATCATTTCAGAAATGGTTGCGTTAAAAGTATTCTGTAAAAATACATCTAATTATTTTGTTAACAAAGTAAGACAGGATTAATTTTATTAAACAAACTTTATATTAACCGAGTTGTACATTCTTTTACGACTTAAACAATGAAATGACTCTTTTAGTAGGTATATGGTGATTAAAAGTTACTGTCTAATTTAAAGTAACTTTGAAATATGTTTTTAAGCTCTTGTGAAAAAAGAACTCTTGATGTGTTACATGAAAATGAGGCACAACTCTTGGTTTAAAAAAAAAGAATGGTGACAGACGGACGAACAGCGAAGTCTAATAGGGTCCAATTTTACCTTACCACTTAAAATTTCAAAATGGTTTCAAAAAGTTTCTAGCAAATTCAAAGCGGTTGAAACTCACACCGCAAGTGATACGATAGGAAGAGAGTAAGTATACGTATCTATGTAGGGATGTAAAAGTCGTTCGTAATGTATGGTATCTAGCACAGATTTTCTCTTGTAGATAGAGCATTACGAGATTTTTATAACGACTAAATGAGGTTTATGAGGATGGCTTTTTTGTACAATTTTTTAGGGTTTGATGTATATTGACAGGGAGAGGGCTCAATAACTATAAACGCGAGTGAGATGGCCTGCAATAGTTATAAGTATAACACAAATGATTATCCTGTGCGGGAATCGCACCCATGACCTCGTAATAGCATTCCGTTACATGAACCGTATGAACAATGAGACCACGAGACTTCAGATATCATGTTCAAGACTCGATGACCATTTGGTTAGATCGCATTGCGTGTGTATTCTATTGAGGGTGATCTGTGGTATCTAGCTAACACAGTAAACAAGGTGCCAGTTTCACAACGATGCATTACTCGTGCCCTACCTCTACTGATAACAGATAAGGCAGCTTGATTTGCGATGTATTCAGCTAAAGGTGAGCCGGATTTTGTTTTTATTTATTTTTCTATTGAATAAAAGGCAAACTACTTTAAAACCCATACGCGTCTACTATTGCGAATAAGTCTACTCCAAATTGGGAGGGTGTTTAGTCAGTTATACCATGCTCGAAAGACTTCAAAATGTACTCAGTGCCTAATCCTAGATTAGGTACTTACTAAGTATACTTTGAAGTCCTTTGTCTTTCGCAGAACATGTTATCGCAACCTTTGAATATTATTGACTTAACTAATAAATAAAATTCACAAAACTTGGCTTCACGCTATCTTTACTTATTACAAAACAATATCGTAACTTCTACTTGTCCTCATGTGCGCTCAAATCTTTAAAACTACGCAACGGAGTTTGATGCAGTTTTTTTAATAGTGCTTCAGGAGGAACGCCTTTTTGTATAATTTGTTAAGGTTTGGTATATAACTTCCAAGCTTACGAAGTTACAGCTAGTATCTATTGTTATAAATACTACAACAAACATTTTAGTTCTACGGGAATAAACAATATAAATACTGTTTAGTTTAGTTTAATTTAGTTTTAGTTGTTTTTTACAGTTGTACCAATTCGAGGTACACAACTAAACTTGACTTAACTAAAAAATGAAAATTGGTAGTGTCAATATAGCTATTACATGCTATTTCGTTGTACACATTTATATTAATTAAAATGGTTAGTCTATAATACACAATTTTAATAATAAGAAACTTCAGTAAACATTGCCGAATTGTGATAATGACGCTATCAGTTTTAATTTTTTAGTTATGTTAAGTTTAGTTGTGCGCTCAGAATCGGCACCAGTTTCAGTTTTACTTAATCTTAGTGGACACGCCGGGAACGTGCTGTGTTGCTCGCTGACAGGCGTGTACAGAACGAGAGTCCATAGATACTCGTAAACACGTAGACTCTCGCTACCTTATTGATTTGTCGGACGTAGTAGACGCTCAGTACCTAGACTACATGATGTTAGGCACTGTTAGGTTTGTGCAGCGATGGTGTAGGGCGGCGCGAAGTATAGAGCCACGCGGCGTTAGACTCGGGCAGCGCTAGGGCGACGCGACGGTTAGGGCGGCGGCATGGCGCTGAATTCGGGCAGCGCGATTGTTAGAGCGACGCGGCGCTGGACTCAGGCAGCGCTAGGGCGGCGCGACGATAGCCACGTGGTGAGGAGGGAGTCAATGAAACTTCGGGTGATTTCACTGGACTGGTTTATTGTAGACATACATAGTTTATATAGTAGTTTCATTTATACACACATATGCAAAATACGTGACCGCGGAGAGTTACTAAAATAGAGCATAGAAGGAATTTGCTGATTATATTAATACGTGAGTTTATTCTTAAACGGAAAGTTAGTTATTCAATATATATAACCTAGGGTGGACTTGTCCGAATGTATGTTCATACGTGAACACTTAGTATAGTAATTAATTAATTTTCGCAATTGACGTTGCAAATTAATTACTTATTATAGTTTAAGACAGATGACAACATTTTGACGCGCGTTTTCAAATCGCGTGACTATACATCGTAGTATTTCCATACAACCGATCACATGAGCGCGCGTTAACGCGCGTCAGCGAGCGTTGAATGTTGACTGTCACTGCGATGCTAGCTTAATAAATGGCAGTAATTATCAATAATTTATATAAACTACGTTCCTAGGAGAGGCAGTTAACATTTTAACTGTTAAGAGGCTTTAGTTATTACCATTATAAGTTCCGCCGTTTGAATAATCTAGAAACAGGTACGATTCTGCTAAAGACTTTTGCTAAATGAACGTACAGTTGAACTGCGTTTTATTATAACTGCTTCCTGCGTTTATATAAAAGTCATGCTGCTTATTTATAAGAGACAGTATTAACTAATGAATTGCAAAGTCTTTGTGTAGTGTATTTCTAATTAAAGAAAACGGTTTAGGTACGCATAGAGAAGTATTAACTAGTTGTTTATATTTGTTCTGATTCGTTCTGTAGTTCAACATCGATGCATTTCATGTTTGATACTTATAAGAAACTAGCTGTGCTCACGACTCGGTCTGCAGGGATCGATTTTTGTTCGATCAACCCAATCAATATTTTAATTCTTTTTTTAGCCGCTAGATGGCGTTGCAAGTAACCAAATTGAGTAATTTCTTATAATGTAAATTTATATCTCTTGATTAAGTGGACCGATTGCGATGAAACAAAGACTAAGTAATACCTTGAGTTGTGTACAATTTTCACGTATAACCTTTATATTTATAAGTGTTGTACGTTTTACGTGATGCGTGCATAGACAAACATCTAAACAGACAAACAGACAAAAATTTCAAAAATGCTGGAAATGGGTTCTGTTGGTTGTCCTTCTGACACTTTTTTTAGAAAATATATTCAATGTACAAAAATTATTTTCTACAGATTTATTATTTATTTATTTACACTTTATGCTTAAACTATGCAAAGGCGGACTTAATGCCTAAGGCATTTTCTACCAGTCAACCATAGGGTGGTGCAGAAAAAGGGAAGGTAGAAGTGTAACAAATAAAGCTAGATTAAAGTTGTTAAAGACTTATTGACATAGATAAATCCTATAAAGAGTACATTACATACACATACATAGTGATACACGTAAATCAATACAATTAAACAGATACATACATACATACACAGATATATACGTACATTACACATACCATAAATACATTTAATACAGGTACTTAAATACAGATAGATAGTAGTATAGTAGCTTCATAGACTCAGTTGTGGATGCAGCTAAACGTGAGGTTGTGTCGATATACGGAGATAGTGCTCACGTATCTTACGCTTAAACGGTTTACAGGAGGTGCACATCCTGATTTCCGGCGGAAGAGTATTCCAGAGAATAATGGAGCGAACAAAGAAAGTAGAATGAACGAGGCATGAGGTGGGCAGGTGAGCAAGAGATTGTCAGAAGATCGAAGATTTCGGTCATAGGTTGAGCTTAAAAATTGAAAATGTGAAGATAGATACGTAGGAGCAGTGGGAGAGTAGAGAATAGTGAAGAGAGTGTTCAGCGCACGCATTTCACGTCGCTGTCGTATAGGTAGCCATGACAGCTGTTTTCGGAAGTGAGAAACATGATCATATCATTTATGTAATAGATAATAGAAGAAGATAGATATAGAAGAAGAATAGAAGAAGATAGATAGATGGTACTTTAAATACAAAACCTATGGATCAGGGCCGCGCGTCGCTGGTTTGTTGCTACCTTTATGTACGCCAAAAATTTGTTACTTAAGTCTATTTTAAATAACCTAATATTGTCATTAAAAGTATGTTTGTATAAAGAAAAATATATATTAAATATTAATAAATAAATATTCATGGACATTTCACACAACATCATGTCGTCCCAAGCTAAGATAATAATTATGCTTGTGTTATGGGTACCAGAATACGGATATTATACATATACTACTTTTCTTTTGTAAATACATACTTATAACGATAGATATTATTGACGGGCCTCGTGGTGTAGTGGTTCTGGTAACGGACTGCCGATCAAGAGGTCGCGGGTTCGATTCCCGCTCGGGACAATCATTTGTGTGATTTTTCTAATTGTCATACAAATGTTTGTACTGCGTCTGGGTGTTCCTATGTATTATAAGTATGTATTTACAAAAAAAAGTAGTATATGTATTCTATCCGTATTCTGGTACCCATAACACAAGCATATAAGCTTAGCTTGGGACCAGAGGACGTTGTGTGAAATGTCCATGAATATTTATTTATTATTTATTTATAATATGTACATAGAAACACCCAGACGGAGAACAAACATTTGTATGACAATCCCTACTAATATTATAAATGCCAAAGTAACTCTGTCTGTCTGTCTGTCTGTTAAGCTTTCCCGCTTAAACCTCACAACCGATTTTGATGAAATTTGGCACAGCCAATCTTTAGACCCTGAGAAAGGACATAGGCTACCTTTTATTGCGAATAAACATTTCTTTTCCAATTACCACGCGGACGGAGTCGCGGGCAACAGCTAGTAACAAATATTACACAAATGATTGTCCCGTGCGGGAATCGAACCCGCGACCTCGTGAAGGGCAGTCCGTAACATGAACCGCTAGGCCACGAGGCCCGTCTATATACTTGTTTACAGAAAAATACCTATACATGGCTGAAAATAAGCGGGTTTGAAGATAAATAAGAAATCAAACATTACTCCTCAATACAGGTACAAAATACAAAAATAAAAATGAAGCAAAGAAAAAGATGTTACATTTCTTATCACGTATCTTCCATATAGATTCGTATAAATATTTTGCGGATACATTCAACGAAGGCTTGTCTGGCCCAAAGTGGTTTGTCATGTCATGCGAGACGCAATTACGGCGGTCGGCTCCCGATCCTGACCACCGCAAAAACTTAACTTACCAACCGAAAATTGCAACTGCCATCTTTGGCGTAATTATCACTTTTTATCCGAAATACAATAACTGCATTTTGGGACCAGAAAAAAATGTTTCATCAAACTATAAGTCAAGCTCTCGTATAATTGGATTTGTTATAAGTTTTCGTCATTATTATATTTCTTTCCTTTTTAGTTTAATACGGAGCTTTAGCAGTTATTACGACGCGCGACGCCATATTTGCTTAGGATAAATTGTTTTGCTTTTTATAGATCTATACAGCTACGACCCGTACGACAGTTCAAGTTATTGCTTAAAATATTATTTATATAATCGAAACAGGAAATTAGGCAGTCCAGAATATTATCTATTGAATTCGAAAATTAAGGTATTTTTGCTAATCTACAAAACTTTTGTTTTCTTATTCCGAAATTTGGTTGATTTTACTATCGGCTGTTAAGAGAGTTGGGTGAAAATCGACTTTAAAAATTATTTTAGAAGCATCTTTAAAGATCGCATCAAAATACGAGTACATTGCAAAGTTTTGAAGATTATAAACTTACATAGGGACATATATACAAAAAATTACGACTTTTTTTATAATAAGTAAAGAAGATAAGTAGTTCTAGAACAAGGGAATAGACTCCGAATGTAAACTGGAAATTGAGGCGATACCGTGACTGTGGCATCGTGTTTAATAATAAAATGACGTAATATCGTGGGTAATGAGGGGAAAAATGTAATTAATTTGTAAATAGCCAGGACTATCAGAAGCATGATCACAAAAATAAATAATTATTAATTTCTAATTAATAAAACAGACATTTCTTTTTTCTTTTTTGAACGGAGATTTCAGAAGACGCAGTGCAAATGTCATATATTAAATGTCATTATACAAATAATTGTTTTCTGTGGAAAATGAATCCCTTGAATAGTTTGTAAAACTATCACTATGAAACGAAACATTTCAATCTAAATGCAAACTTTTTAGCTTTCCTGTACATTGTGAAGTCGTATCCCATAAAAAGTTGAGCACCACTGATAAGCAATCTCTATGGTCCTGTAAAACAGATAATCATTCGTTTTACAAGGCTATAGAGATTGCCATCTTGGGCTCGAACTTGGCTTTAATTTTACAAAGGTGTTATTGTTATTAGCTTGGAGTGTGAAAATGTTACTAACGGATGGTAATACTGGTACAAACCCATTATTATACCTACCTATTGTATAGATAAAGGGGTGAAATATACCGTTAGTACCTAAATCATAAGTGAATTTGCATTTAATATCCGGGAAAAGATTCATTACAAAACGTTGCTGTGTAAAAATAAGGTTTTTACAATGGTGCCAATTCTACGTCCACAACTAAACAACTATAGCGTATTTTGCTTACTTGGCTATTTCGCGGTATACATACATAGTAATTAAAATCGTCAGTCTATAATACATAGTTTTTATAACAAGAGATTTTATAGATCGATTGATCGAGTTGGTTCATCTGCTCAATAGATGGCGTTGTACAAAAAACATCGCACGATGTTTAACTCACATTGAGAAGATTGTAGTGGAAGATTTGGTAAACATATGCGGGAACCATGATAGCTCAGATGGGAGAGCAACGGAACGGTATTCCGAGGTCGTGGGTTCAAGTCCCGCTCGTGGTTATCATTTTTTCCACTATAATTTAGTTTATTTAGTAAAAGCATAGCAAGTCAATTGCAAAAATTAATAAATTAACAAGAGAGTTTAGTTAACATTGCCGAATTGTTTTATTGACACTGTCAATTTTAATTTTTTAGTTAATTTTAGTACTACAGGTTAGTAGAGAAAGTACTTTCCTACCTCTTTTAAAATTCTATTTCTGAATTATAACTATAGATGTAGTAACGCCAACACTAAACCTAAAAATAATAAAACTGATATAATAAAACTAATAAATAACGATACAAATTACGCAACCAGTAAACAATTCCAATAGGTAATCTGTGCAAATGCTCTCTGGTATTGAACAGTAACGTACTCATATCCGTTATGTTGTATGAAAGCCTGCATTTATATTCATATATACGTATCGGAGCTCAATGCACTGAATACATAACCCTCTGAGTGTGGTTAAAAATGTTACGTGGAATAAAAACCACCCTATCGGTTTAGGTCACAGGTTCTCAAAGTTCTATAAAGTTTCAAGAGAACCACACCCCCTTTAAAAAAAATTGAATATCCCAGTTTAAAGAAAACCACCAAATAGCCCGTTGTTATGTTTAATATTTAAACAAATGAGTCGCGCAATTGTTAGAGAATATTATGGCCAAGTTTAGATAAAGTAAATTATAATCTCTTTCTTTCTCGAGCCCATTAACATTCCTCTGTGGGGCACGGGCCTCCTCTACTTTGGGAGGTATTACGGTCCACTCTACGCGCTGACCGGGCGTTTTGACACAGGGTTAATTTTCTAATTCTCCGTCTCCTACAGAAGATGTTGTCTGTGTACAATCATTATACTTATTATATACTAGCGGACCCGACAGACGTTGTCCTGTCCCACGTTCTGTGTAAAATGTTCTAACATCAACAACAAAAAATTTCATCAAAATCGGTCAAGCCGTTTTCATGCTATGTCGTGACAACGGAAAACGGGTTTCATTTTTATATAAATAGATAATTCAATATTTACTAATTTTTAATATTTGTTACCTGCGTTTATAGTAACTGCCACGCCCTTTGGCTTTTGGAGTGATAATTAATTATTTAACCTGTGTGTTATTCTGATCTACAAGTTTCATTAAAATCCATTCAGTAGTCGATTCTGAAGGTCGTCATTATTAGTAATAGAATTCTAATCCAATTATTTTTAAATCCCGTAGCCCACAAGAAGTTTCAGCACCTACTTGGGAGCGGTACTGACCCCTTTGGAAACTATGGTCTAGATTTATCTGAATGTGAATAACCCTGATCTTTATCTGTAGTCAGTAGTATAGCTATTTAATTACTGTTGTTATCTCAATTAATATCCGCCGCAATGATTTTATAAAGACGGTACTTAACGCTCACTATATCAAGCGTGGTTACATAATAATAACTTCATAATAATCGTGGTAACTTTTAGGTGTTTCTATTTATATGTTAGAGCTGTTGCCCGCGACTCGATACGCTTGGAAATCGGAAAATTATCCCCGTATTTGAAACATTTTTCACTAATGCTTTGCTCGTAATCGTCGCCTATAGCCTTCCTCGATAAAATTAAATGTGCTATCCAAAACTTTTTTTTTTATCGGCCCATTGGTTCCTGAGATTAGCGCGTTCAAAAAAACTCTTCAGCTTTATAATATTAGTATAGATTTACAAATTTCATTTCATATAGTGGACATTGGACAGTGGTAGTTACTATTTCTGTTATATTAAAAAAAAAAAATTACGCATCTTCGTACCACTCCGCCGTCCGTAGCTACAAATGTAGCCGCGTAAAATAGAGACGTTTTGTGCTGGCTAGGCCGGTCCCTGGGTAGCGTGCTGTAAGAAACTACACTCCAAAGTAAAAACAAAATAGCAATTCAATTGCGTGGTGATTAAACATTATAAAATTTTCATTAATAATATTATTTTTGTTTTAAATCAATATATACTCGTATGTCGCAGGAGACTTGATTAAAATGGTTTACTTAAGGATTTTTAGTTTTAACTTAGGTTCCAGGATTGTGAAGTGGGTCCTCAAATGGTGTCAATGGTGAGTAATTCCTTTATCTGATGAGTTCGAATGGTGACCCGTTGAATATTCATAAAAGGCGCCTTCCAAACCAGTTACACGTGTCGTAAGCCACGGATCGATCTCATCGTAGTTAATAGAATGTTGTAGTTAACGTAGATAGTTTGACCAGTATTACAGGGTCTTTAGATAGATGACTGCTCTGACTGTAATAACAGGTGATGTCTACGAGGTTTTTCTCCGATATATACGTTAAAATATAACTAAATACCTTTCAAAACCTTTAAAGTATTAAAAGCTAATCATTGTGACGTTACGCTACGTTCTAATTACTTGTGTGCGTGACGCCTGTAGTTATTAGGTTATGTTATTACGAATAATTACCCATTATTTTTGGGTAATAAAGTATGGTAACAATAACTTGGACATCATTTTATTACTACAGCCTTTTGTATGTATTCGAAAAAATCGTTAAAAAGCATGCTATTGTGGATTAGTTTAGATTCTAGTAAAATATATGCAGGTTCTAGATCCATAATTGTGAAATTTTCCGTAGACTTTGAGACCGTAGAAGTTAGCATAATATTATTATATTCTGTCATAGAAATCGTTTCTTCTGTTACTAAAATTATGAAATTTACGTTGTCCGGAAAATATTACCGAGATACGCGCGTTGTGGCGTCCTATGTGGGAGGCCTATGTCCAACAGTGGACGGAGAAAGACTGATGGATGGATAATTTTAATGTTTAGAAATTGTCTACTATATTTAGATATTTGTATTTATATGTAACGGATATTATGAACAGCGGCCGTATTATGAGCTTTTATTTACAGGCAGTTTACGCCGTGAATTGAACTGTCTGGCAAACTCGTATTATGAACAAATTATTAGTCAGTCAGTTCGCTAAACCTGTCATACATTAATATGTTTAAGGAGAAGGTACAACTAAAAGTTAAAGTACTAACTAAAAATTTTCAACTAAAAGTTTTATTTTTGCCATAATACCTAATTTAGCCATGCAGTTTACGGCCTGCCTGGAACTTGAATGATTTTAAAAAAGCTCATAATACGCCGGCTATTAACATCTACTGTGAGAGACGGAATAGGATATGCCACACGCCTGGTCAGCGCGGTAATGTAGACCACAAACCCACCCTTATTGGAGGAGGCTCGTTCCCAACAGTGAGACGTTTATGTGCTAGAGAATGAGAGATAAAGGGTAATTAGCGAACATAAAACATATTTGTTATATGCCATTTTGTTTGCATTTTATGTCCTATCTAAAAGTAGCCATTCAAATCAACAATTCCACCTGCCGTAATAAAAAAGATGAATGTTGTACAAGTCTTCAATTTGCAGTTAATCTATGAAAACAATCCAATCTCGTGAGACCCTTTAATGTGACGACTTAATCAGACCTTTGACTGTAACTATCTCGTAAATTCTTGGGACATAGTAAAATTAAATAGCGTAGTTAAAATGACGCTAAGGTGCAGATCTTCCTTCGGGCTGGCAACACACTGACTAGTTATACACCTTCTTTAGACTGGCAACACACTAACTAGGTATATAACTTCTTTAGACTGGCAACATACTGGCTAGTTTGCATGATTAAGAGTATGCACGGCATCCTTATCATAGCAATCTGATTTGTAATATCGTTTAACCAAAACTTTTTATGACATTTTCATAATTACGGAAATTCCTAGAATCTGGATGCATTTGTATTTAGGCTAAGATTTACCATCATTTTATCCTAGCACTAGCTGTTGCCCGCGACTTCGTACGTATGGAATTTAGAAAAATGTCCACGTTTTTACAACATTTTTCACTGATGCCTCGGTCCTATTAGTCGCAGAGTGATGTTATATAACTTATAGCCTTCCTCGATATGCGGGTTATCTAACACTGAAAGATTTTTTAACATCGGACCAGTCGTTCCTGAGATTAGCGCGTTCAAACTAACAAACAAATTCTACAGCTTTATATTACTAGTATTTATAACCATGATTATACCCAATTTGGGCTAATAATCATTCTGAATGTATATCGAACGTTTACGTTGTTAATTAATTCAACTAAATCATTGTAGAAGTCAAATATCAAACATCAAACAGTATGATAAATAAATGAGTTGTGAACCAAAGTTATATTGCTAACAGTTTTAACAAGGTTTGTTATAATCTGTGACAGATGGCTTGAACAGGACCCTTGTAATATTCTTCGCTATTATCAGTAAATCAGACCTTTACTTGAAATTACTTTGTTATAACTTAAGGTTAAGGAGTGTAAAGTTCGCTTCTAAATTATACCTGTTAAGAGTAGAGCTGAACTTTTAATATGTTTTATAAGTATCTAAGGCCAGCTTCATACTTGGTTACCAGATGTGTTGACACAAGGTGTCGGTTCAATATTGCCTTAGTAAATGTCGTATACTGATGGCGGAATCACCGCAGTACCAGTGCCCATTCCCCAGCTGAGTTAGGCACACGGCGGGGGTTTTAGTGGGTGAGGGCCCCATACTATATTCTGTTATCCCCGAACAGTGAGGTGTGCGTTCAGGCATTTCCCCCGCTTCAAACAAAAAAAAAGGAAATGTCGTATGATTTTTTTATAGATTGCCAAATGTCTATACTAAGCCTCAAATAAATAGATTTATCAAACTCTAATAGAAGCAAGAGGAGGAAATGAGATGGTGACGTTAATTCACGGTCCTTAATGTTACGATTTCTGTTTAATATAAACAGTCACACAAATTAAGCTGTTAAAAGTTCCAACCATGATAAAAGTTTGTGTAGGCTGTCCTCAAAACAAATAACGATAAACAAAATTTTTAATTATCCCATAAAAGGTTACTTAATTAAAACTTTTTGTAGGAAGTAAGGGAAAAATATTTAATATACTTACTTAAATATAATTTTTAAGTTAGTCCCAGCCATTTGTGGAAAGAAGCGGTTAACTTTTAGGTGTTTAATAATTCACTAGCTTCCGAATACGTAGTCGTTCGCTTGGAAAATTTTAGATCTCCCGCGGGAATCAAAGTTTTTTCGTGGCTAAATCCATGCGTTGCAACTGTGAAGTTTTAAGTTGTTTTTATATACCCAATCTCTTAGTATGGGTTCCATTTGACCAGCCGTTATCTTAAAGCAATGTTGTTCTTGGTTATTTGAAGCGTTTCTTATGCATTGTCGTTCTGCATAACATAAATGATACACTTAAGTAATTACAAAATATCAGTTTTCGAGGTTCACTAGAGACTTCACTGTCCCCAGTCTGTACGTCCGTACGCTATCTATCACCAGGATGTGTCTCATGAATGGTGATAGCTAGACAATTACAATCATCTATTGTAATTGTCTAGCTATCACCATTCATGTCGTTCATGTCGTTGTATTTCTGTTACCACTATCATAAAAAATATTTAAAAAAAAATTGAATATCCTAAGCGAGCTGCCTACACAACAAACGTTTTCAATATAACTTGTTGATACGCTTAGACTCAGAAATAGGGTCCCTTTTTACCCTTTGATGCGAACCCTTTTTACCTTAAGAAAAATAATCGACTACGCAGATGCTAGCTATCTTGAGGTCAAGATAGCAAGCATCTGCGTAGTCGATTATTTTTACGGAAGAACAACTCGATAAACTTGAGCGACTTCAAAACTTTTGTATTAGGTTCATATTTGGCTTGCGCAAATATGACCATATAATATCTGAATTTCGTACTAAGCTCAAGTGGTTTATACGTATACGTCTTCGCCGGAATACACATATTCTTTTCTTACTTTACAACATTCTTTTTAACCTACAAGCTTATCTTAAAGCTTTATCTTAAAGCTTGGGAGTAGGTTGCTCTAGAGCAATACATATTCTATATTGTAAAGTTTTATTAGCATTGTAAGTATAATTGACATTTAAATTAAAAAATATTGATTTGATTAAACGCTCTGCTGAGTTTCTTACGCCGGTTCTTCTCAGTAGATTGCGTCCTGAACCGGTAGTAGGGAAAAAAAATTGGACATGTCATAAGCACATAATTTTTCTGAAAAATTGTGTCTACGTGATTAAATGATGTTTCATTTCATTTTATTTCATTTCAATCCGCATACTCCTGTCTATCTTAATAGGCACAGTCAGTAGAACCGTACCAAAATGGAGGAGCCCCGTGCCCAACAGTGGGACGTTAATAGACTGGAGTGACAGAGAGAATATACAAGAAAGATTATGCGGTTAAGTATTAAAGCACAGATGTTATAAATACCAATTACTATCAAGTATTCAGCCTATTCAACTATTTTTATTGCTATCCGTTATCCGGTCAATAAGCGCTCAATTCGATATCGGATGATAATAAAAGTTGCGCTCGAATAGAACTGGATGTCCATTTCGCTTACTATGTTTCTTTTTTTTTCAGGAAATTGTTTTGCAAAGAACATGGGCGATATAATTGCCGGTTATATCAACAATATATTTTAGTATAATAATACCATGAAGGTATAGATAAAAAAAATAATACAAGCCGCTTTTATTACTTGCAAATAATTTTCGCGAATATTTACGTGTTATACAGGGTGTCCCAGAACGTAACGTAGCTGGGAAGGGGGGTGATAGGGGGGGTCACAAGGGTCACCAGAAAAATAAAATAAAAATTCCCCTCTGGCTATTTAAAAAATAAATGGCATTTTTTTAAAAACTAAAAATTTTACACCTTGTGGGGCTATTTTGCTAACTGTACCTACAAATATAGCTGTTTAAAAAAAAAAAAAGATGTTATGTAATCCTCAATAACCCTTCATCAAATTGAATTAAAAAAATAATACATATCCAACCAAGATTTTAAAGAAAATTAAGTTCTTTTCCAGTCAAGGACTTAGTAATTACAATTTCACTCAACTTTCTCCAAGTGTACTGAAAAAAAAATGTACTATGCAGCTCCGGCGTGTAACTTAAAAAGATAGGTAATTTTATTGCAATTCCAAAATGGTATAACACTTATTTGAAAAAATCATACTTAGACATTTAAAAATAATTTTCGGGAACAATACCCCTGCAAAACAAAACATATCAATAAAACAATAGTCTCAAATTCCTAAGAAAATACATTTTTAAATGTCTCTTCTGTTCCTCTAATGTTACTGCCCGTTAATACTCAAGATTGGAGTACTGTACATACCTCAAACACTCAAGTACAGTCTAGGCCAGATAAAGCTTTACCATATTTTATGACAAGGAATTTAAATGAAACTCGGAAATAAAACATAATTCTAATTATTTATTCAAATAAAGTGCTCCAAATGTGCACCACCAACATAAATAGTCTCAAATTCCTAAGCAAATATTCCTGTTCCTTGTACAGGCAGGTAGGCAGGTACCCCTCTCGTACCGTTAGCCATGCGCGAGAACAATGAAACAAAACAAGTTCAGGGAGTGAAAGAGACAGGTAGATACGTTAAAGGAAGAGAAAAAGTAGGGGTGCTGTCTCTGGTTAGCCAAATAGTCGGGCAGTACATTAAGCTCTCTCGTTTACTGCACATCTTTGTATTCGTTTGTGTTCATTTAGTACTAACAACTTTGCTTCGCTTTCTGGACTTGATTATTTCTTTGTGATTTTGGACATTGTTTGTGATTTCTTCCAACGACTTGGCTTTCTCAAGGACTAAAGTGTGTGATACAGTGCCACCATGCCACCCACGTACACTCCACATGAATATGCGAACATGCATCTCATTTACGGCGAATGTAGATGTAATGCCGGTGCTGCAGCAAGACTGTACCGAGAAAGATATCCGAACGCCCCACGTCACCCGGATAGCCGTGTTTTTGTCAATGTCCACCGACTATTGTCTGAGGGTCGACTTCCACATCAAATGGTTAATGAACGCAGATCTCGGTTCGATGTCCAAGATGTAGTGCTTCAAACCGTCGCAGACAACCCGAGTACTTCAGTTCGGACAATTGAAGCAAATACAGGTGTATCAAAAAGTACTGCTCATCGCATATTACAATCAGAAAAGTTCCACCCGTACCACGTGCAACGCGTACAGAGTCTGATACCACGCGATTTTCCTGCGAGACTTGCATTTTGTAGTAGGATGCTGCGCATGCATAGGGAGGACCCTCAATTTTTTAATAAAATATTGTGGTCCGACGAGTCTACTTTTAAAAAGGACGGCTACATGAACCTACATAATTTACACGAGTGGCACGTAGAAAATCCCCACCTTATTAGAGAAGATCGATCCCAATATCGTTTTAAAGTGAACATGTGGACCGGAATACTGAACGGTAAAATAATCGGACCCTTTGAGTTACCTGAGGCACTGACTGGCGAGGCGTACTTGCACTTTTTACAAAACGAATTACCCAATTTATTGGAAGATGTGCCGCTGGAAACATTAAGGAATATGTGGTTCCAGCATGATGGGTGCCCAGCACATTATGCACGCCCAGTAAGAGATTTCCTAAACAACGAATATCCTGGTAGGTGGATGGGAAGGGCCGGTGTTATAGCGTGGCCAGCTCGTTCACCGGATTTAAACCCGTTGGACTTCTTTTACTGGGGTGCTATAAAAGAAAAAGTTTATGGGAAACCCATCAGGGACTTGGGTGACTTGAAGGCGAGGATCACAGAGGCCGCGGAATCAATCAATAATAGAAGATTTGCTCGGCACATTTCCCGCTCATTTTTAAAACGATGTAGGGCGTGCATTTATGTTGGTGGTGCACATTTCGAGCACTTAATTTGAATAAATAATTACAATTTTGTTTTATTTTCGAGTTTCATTTAAATTCCCTGTCATAAAATATGGTAAAGCTTTATCTGGCCTAGACTGTACTTGAGTGTTTGAGGTATGTACAGTACTCCAATCTTGAGAATTAACGGGCAGTAACATTAGAGGAACAGAAGAGACATTTAAAAATGTATTTTCTTAGGAATTTGAGACTATTGTTTTATTGATATGTTTTGTTTTGCAGGGGTATTGTTCCCGAAAATTATTTTTAAATGTCTAAGTATGATTTTTTCAAATAAGTGTTATACCATTTTGGAATTGCAATAAAATTACCTATCTTTTTAAGTTACACGCCGGAGCTGCATAGTACATTTTTTTTTCAGTACACTTGGAGAAAGTTGAGTGAAATTGTAATTACTAAGTCCTTGACTGGAAAAGAACTTAATTTTCTTTAAAATCTTGGTTGGATATGTATTATTTTTTTAATTCAATTTGATGAAGGGTTATTGAGGATTACATAACATCTTTTTTTTTTTTAAACAGCTATATTTGTAGGTACAGTTAGCAAAATAGCCCCACAAGGTGTAAAATTTTTAGTTTTTAAAAAAATGCCATTTATTTTTTAAATAGCCAGAGGGGAATTTTTATTTTATTTTTCTGGTGACCCTTGTGACCCCCCCTATCACCCCCCTTCCCAGCTACGTTACGTTCTGGGACACCCTGTATAATTAACTTAAAAATCGATGACATAGGGAATTATCGACATTTTATGATGGACATCAGTATCTAGATTAGGGGTAGGAATTTCCAGCATTGAATGAAATGAATCAGACCTCCACTAAAATCTCTTCGGAACTAAATCCTGATATGCCATATATGTACCGGTACATGAACCGGTGCTAACAAAAGGTGAGAACAGAAAGATTAGTTGTACAACATAATTACAGTAATGAACAATCAACAATGTTTGCAATATGAACTTTTCATTGTTGACCTGACATTGTTTGCATTTGTACAATGTTACCCAATTCGGAGTATATTTCGAGAGGTTTATTAAAGAGGTTGGTTAAAGATAGAGAGAAATTTTAGGATAATAAAATGAACTACTGCTCTTACTTCAATTTCTTTTATTACTAAATTTCTTTCATCCTACAAAGAAAAACATTTTTCTTATCTAATTAAATATTCATGAATATTTCACACAACGTCTTCTGGTCCAAAACTAAGCTTATATGCTACTGTTATGGGTATAAGCCACACAAATTGGTAATGTGCCTGGCGGCCATGTTGGTGACGTCATAGTGACGTATAGATGAGAATATTACATTTTGTTAGCTGTAATTTTTCTTTGCTGATGGCGTCACAAGGGCGTTAATTTGACAATGTTGCAGCGCATTACTAATTTGCGTGGCTTATACCAGAACAATGATATACTACATAAACTACTTTTCTTTTGTAAATCTATGCTTAAAACATATATTAAACACCCAAACATTTGTATGACAATAGTAAATATCACACAAAATGATAGTCCCGTGCGAGAATCGAACTCACAATCTTGTGAACAGAACAGCAGTCCTTTACCTGAACCACTAGACCACGAGTTCCGTCAAATATGACTTATTTTTATGAATCAAATATTGATCTATGTATAACTATATATGTAAGTCCATAGACATACAAGACAGTGCGTCTACGGCTAAATCAATGACTCGGCTTGAGGACAAAAAAATATTTATGTGTGTGTGAAGTACAACGTGAAGTTGCTCGGTTGCGAGGGGCAACATTATTGACGTCTGTCAAAACATGACTGTCATTAAATTAATAAATTGTGTTTTTATGTGAAAATGAATTATTTGAGTTAAAATTTCTTGTGAAATCCTATGTTGTGGTATTTTTTATTTATTCTGATACACTCTAGAACACCCAAAGACTGCGCATTTCGTTATTTTTATTTTATTGTTCGTGGCGGCGTTCACACTACAAACTGACAATGGTGTCAATTAAATATGGTGTATTAAAACAGGTCTTGACTTTAAAAGCCATACTTGTATCAGTGTGTTCAGAAGTGACGCTTGCAGATTGCAAAATTATGCAAAAGTTACTGTCATCACGGTATGTCACTTATATTATAGTTCCATATAAATTTAGACCATGAATTCAAGTTAGTCCAGGCCATGAAGTTAGAGATAAAAATTTTTTTATCTATACCTTCATGGTCCAGGCTAACTTGACTTGTCCTCAATTTTAAACGCCAACCCACCTTCTGGTACTTCTGTGTGTAAGCCATTCTTCTTTCTGTCCTTATCCCAAATTATTACCAGATATGTAAAACTATGAAAACACAAAACATACTGCGTCTACTGACGTTCGATAAAACTTGTAGAAATGTTAACGGCTTGTTTACTTGGAACTATTGACTTTGTGGTTTTACTACAAACGGTAGTTCTGATAGTTTTGAATACTTTACGAATCATAAAGTCTTATGTATGGTTACTTAGAATGAATACTAAATGTATACAAAATAACTATTCACGGACCCAGTGCTTCCCCTGTTGGGACGGGCCCCGATTAACGGGGCCATCCCTCGCTGGGTCATGGTAAAGCTCAAGGCACCATCATGGCCCAGCAGGGTAGAAGGCGGAGAATTATAAAAAAAAAATAGACGTACTTCTGTGAGTGAACCTATATTTACTTATGCCAGTTTTAAAAATACTTTGCTGTTTAAATATCCATGTATAACATAAAAATTGGACTCCAGAACATTTAAATTGGATGTAATCCTACAATACATAAAAGATTAATATTTGAAAAAACAGACGTGCTTACAAGACAAACGCCGGCAAGACGTAGCACTTGTGTTTATGTATTTAAATTACACCATTCACTGTTTAGCCTGCAGCAGGACGCTGTGCAGGGTTGCGAAAGAAGTATGTGTTCAATGTTGATTTTACTTTAAACATGGTTAATTCAATTAGATAATTATCATCATAAAAACGTTAAAGTTGAATTAATCTAGTCCTTTTAATACATACACTTCTTGCCATGCTTTACATTTAGTTCATATCACTAAAAGTACAGTAGGCGCGCGAGTTCATGTCTATCGGGGCCTGAGGTGACGCGCGGGTGCAGCGCGTCCCTCCTTCACCCACCTCGCCGCATTCGTCCGCAGTCGAGGACTAGGAGGATAGACATGAACTCGCGCGCCTACTGTAGGTAATATTTATGCTGGAAACCATGAAGGCTGTCACTATTTTTGTGTGATATTTATAATTGTCATACAAATGTTTGTACTGCGTCTGGATGTGTGTTTACTATGTATTATAAGCATGTATTTACAAAAGATAAGAAATTGTTGTAGTATATATTCTGGTAACCATTCTGATATAAGCATAAAAGCTTAGCTTGGGATCAGAGGACGTTGTGTGAAAGGTCGATAAATAAATTTAAAAAAATATTTTCATTCCTATATAAATTTTAAAGAACATTCTGGTTTTTCAGCTTCATTCATATAACGGTCATATTTAACAAGGCTAGCAGAAATGCTCTAACAGGAAGCATCGCTGTATCTGATTTGTTTGTTCGAATGTGTTAGAATTTTTTGCATTCAACCATGTTTTAGGTGTGTTGATAAACACTGACAATGTCTTTGCAGTCCTTCGTTAAGGTTTGCAGGTAGGATAATGAATGGTGCCTTTAAAGGTGGCGCAAGAAGTAGGGGAGGTTCGGTCAATATTTAACTGGGTAGTTGCGCGTGCGTCTACGGAACTGCACCTGATCATACACACCGCTCTTGTACTTACACGGTGAATGTACTTTATTGTACTACGGTGGAATGTTATCTTACTGTATTTAAATCCTATATAGTAGACGTATTTAAAAGCTTCGTTTAAAACTAAAAAACACCCTTGTTTTTTTAGTTTTTAAATTATTGTATTGTCATCGTTCCTTGATATGGGTGCAAAATTTCAAATCAATCCGACTATTACAAGTGAGTGAAAATCGCGTTCAAAGATTCCGTTATATAGATTAATACATTGATAGATACATACCGAACTTACAAAAGCGTGTTAAAAATGTAACAAATTCTGTACCATACGAATAAAGCTGAACAGTTTGTTTGTTTGAACGCGCTAATCTCAGGAACCACTGGTCCGATTTGAAAGATTCTTTCAGTGTCAGATAGTACATTTATCGAGGGAGGCTATAGGCTGTATAACATCACGCTGTGACTAATAGGAACATCTATTCTAATATTCAACGCGTACCTAGAACGGGCAAAAGCTAGTTCGTCTTACTTCCGAGTCCAAATAACGGAATAAGGAAAAAAAATGATGATGATAAATAATTGTTGTTGTAGTATCATCTACTATACATAAACGTATACGTCTAGTTGTTTCCTATATAATATAAGTATGTATTGACAAAAATAAGTTGTATAAATAGTCTATCCGTATTCTTATACCCATAACACAAGCATAATAAGCTTAACTCGGGACTAGAAGACGTTGTGTGAAATGTCCATGAGTTTTTATTTCTTACTAGCTGCCCCGGCAAACGTTGTTTTGCCATACAATTCTGTGTAAAAATCAACAACAAAAAATTTCATCAAAATCGGTCCAGCCGTTTAGGAGGAGTTCAATTACAAACACACGTACAGAAGATTTATATATATATTGATTTAGTTATTTTTAGAGATAGAAGATTTATATAGATTTAGTTATTTTATTTATAAACTGCGAATAATAAATTTTCAGTTTCCTAGCTATCACCATTCCAGAGATTCAGACGGACGGACGGACAGTGAAATCTGTGTTATATTATAAAGTGCCGTTTTTCCTTTTAGAATGAACCCTAAGAATGTTAATCTATGACAAATAAAAGTAAAACTTAACAAAAGTTTATCCGCAACGTGGCAGTTTGGTACTCACCGGGTAAAGTAATTTCCCCTAAGTGCAACGAGAATAGGTAAACTTTGTTGGTTGATTTCTTGCTGCAGAGGATAATGTTGACCTATATACACAATTGTGTGAGGCTAATTAGGCAATTAGGTTTATTTGTAGTCATTTTGTCGGTGACGTAGTTACCCATGTGGGACAAAAGTATCTACCTGCCTAAGTACTGTATAAGGTTATAACTATGATTTATGTACCATGTTTTCATGTTAAATAAGAAATATGTGTGTTGATTCGAGTTATATAAATTAATGTCGCTTAGTAATCCATTAAGAATATTTTGTACTTTGATAATTACGTAACTTGAAATTGTGATTCTTTGTTATACAATGTATAGATACCATTTATGTTTAATGCAATAATCTTTAGGGGTCTAAAGATTTCGATTACGTAAAAAATTTGGAACAAAAGGGCTCTAATTTACATGGTTCGTAGTTACGGTAAAGGGTCGAGCCACCTAAGCGAGGCAATTTATCGTAACAACAATCGCAGTCCGAAGCATAATCACCGAGCTCTACAATAAGAAAGAAATCGAAATCTGAAGACTACAACATATCAGAACAGAACTGGTGTTTTATTTGAAGTGGAAGTTCTCGCCTTTTACGCATTTAGGGGTGCGTGGGACACTGGTCAACCACGTAACATAATGTGACACAGGCCTTTACAGGTACTTGTACCTGTAAAGGCCCGTGTCACATTATCGGTACCGCACGTGCCCTAGTCTCTCGTCCGCCACATTTGTTAACCGATATGACCGATTAGAAAAAACATAGATAACAAGACAACAATAACATAAATGTTTGTAACTTATTTCAAGCAAATATAACGGAAGGCATTTTCCATCATCATCATTCTCTCGCCCTTATCCCGTTATTTGGTTTCATTTGGTTTCGGTATGACGAAAATGACGAAACAGAACAGAGACGTGGTCTTTGAATGTCGGCCTCGTATCTAAGTTTAAGGTTGCACAGCGTGCTATGGAGAGGGCTGTGCTCGGTATTTCCCTACGAAATAAAATACGAAATACGGTGATCCGTACGAGAACGGGCGTATCCGACATAGCCAGAAGGGTTAACGCGCTGAAGTGGCGATGGGCAGGCCACATTTCTCGTAGGACTGATGATCGTTGGGGAAGAAAAGTTCTAAAGTGGCGACCACGTATCGACGCAGCGTTGGGCGGCCCCCGACAATGTGGAGCGACGACATCGTCAAAGTCGCGGGGAGACATTGGATGCAAGCGGCACAAGGCCGCGCGTTGTGGCGTTCTATGGGGGAGGCCTATGTCCAACAGTGGACAGAGAGAGGCTGAGGGACGGATGGGTGACGAAAATATAAAAATAACGCGATGAATCTCTTCGTGTGCAAACCCAACTCGCACTTAACTGGCTTTTGTTATTTTTTTACGTGTGCAATTTAGTGATGGTATCGTTGTTTTGGGAAATTAAGGAAAAATTATGAGAGTTAATTTACGATAGGTGGGCATACAGAATAAATATAGAAGTACCTATGTCTTACTACTTGCGTACTAAGTGCACGATATATTTTTTATTTACTTTATGCGTAGGTCGTCTTAACCTTTCCTTTATAAATAATACTGAGAAACTATTTGATTAGATTTTACCTATTCCATATAATTGTATATTATTCTAGACTACCTGTTGCCCGTGACCTCGTAAGCATGGTATTTTAAAACAAAATCGTAACAAATTATACACTTGAATAACTCTATCAATTTAAAAAAACGGCACCGTTGCCTACATTTGAAGATTGATACAAACTCACAATATAAGGACATACATATCACATATGGACTTTGTTTTATAATAAGTTTAAGTAAAGATACTTTGACATGTCACCATAGTGCATAGCGAGGGTCTCTTCAACAAGAGGATTTTTAATATACCTACTCTAGGTACCTACTGCGTTGGCTGGAAGTTTGATTTAGAGATTTTTTTATGTTTTTCATTTCTTGTGGATTGTTATTATTTAGCCAACTGTTACGTCACTCATGACAGAACTGATTTATTGAATGAGTATGAGTCCTATTTGGTAAATATTGTTTTCAGCTTATGGGCCAGCCATTTATGGGATAAAACAAAACAAAGGTTCATACCAATTTACAGCTTTATAAAGCTTTTTTATTTGCTTTTTTAATACTTTTTTGTCTTTTTTTTTAAGCTTTTTTTGGTTTCCTTTTGTCCGAGGTTAAATCCCTAAAATGGCTGGTCTAATAGCTTCATGCATGAGATGCTTGCCACTAACAAGTGTGAGCTTCTTTTAGTAATTAAATAGAAAAGTAAAGACAACACCTTATTTTTTTACTGTCGTGATATAATATTGTATCTGATAACGATATAATTTGTAGCAAAACTAGTTATTTCTATTAATTAAATAATGTTAGTGCTATTACGAATTGTGGTAATTATCGAGTACAATTCATCAATGCGTCGATGCGTTTAAACCGATTATGTCTTAATTGCGATGATGCAGCGCGCGGTGCCAGCACGTCGCCACATCGATATTAACTCTAATGGTTCACATGTAAGCACGATCAATAATTAATTATTCACTGATGGCTATGTAACAGCTTTTCATGTATTTATTCGTGTATCAATTAATTTGACGCCTAAATGATTTGAAGAATTAATTACTAAGTATATGGTCTACTGTCCGTGTGGTAACGGATTAAGAATACAAGTGTCACCACCCCATCTCCTCCCAAGAGTGCTGTAAAAGTCAGCTAAGGGATATTGCACACAGATAACATCCTCTGTGAGAGACGGTAAACTCGAAAATAAACCCTGTGCCAACACGCCTGGTCAGCGCGGCACAGTAGACCATAATCCCTCCCAAAGTGGAGGAGGCCCGTGCCCAACAGTGGGACGTAAATGGGCTGGAGAGGAGAGGATATGGTAGACCATATCCTCTCCTCTCCAGCCCATTTACGTCTACTACATCACGGGCTCCAACCATGTTGGTGTCACGTTTAGTTTTATGATTTCTGAGAGTCCGTCTTGCATGTATGACCAGATGTATGAGGTTGGATGAAGTCAAGGAATTGTGTTTGGATCGTGGCAGATGGCGCTCTATAGTCTCCATATATCGCTTAGCCCATGGGAAAAAGGCGTGATGTTATGATGATAATCATGATGTCTCACATAAAAGAATATCTACTTATTAGCATTTTAGTAGACTCTTATCGCACACATGATAGAAAATAGGAATAATTATGTATTTTTTAAGCAATCTACATAGCTACCTATGGAAAGTGTCAAAATTTTGTTAGAGGTTACTTGTAACTGGGAGGTAGGGTAGGGTTATAAAATAAAACACTGTTAAGCTTAGACTATATAACTATACTTAAATAACAAAGTGTATCGTATGTGGCGTGGACTTATTTCGCTGTGATGAGATCACTGTTGCTGCGGGGGTGGTGCGAGACGCGCGGCCAGTTGCAGGATGTCACGCTTCTCCTTTGGAAAGCGCAGTTCCCTTGCGGCGAGCCTAGCTGCCATGAGTTCCCTCTCGGCTCTTGCGAGCTCAGCTCGAAGAACCCCTCCACCTGTATTAGCCGCGTCTCTTTCCCTCGCCGCCCATTCCCTTGCCATCTGCTCACGCATGGCATCATCTAAAGCTCTAGCAGAGTAGTGTGCCACTACTTCTTGTCTCGAGCACTGTCTTTCTCGCATCGCTCTTAAAGAACCATTCCAATGCAATAACTGGAATACAGTCATCAGTTCCTGGAACTCTAACATAGTGCGGCCCTTATTTGCTTCGAGCATAAACCTGTTGGACAATAGGATGTGTTTAGCACATTTTATGAGCATCTAGTTATGCCTGAAGGAATGACAGACTAGGGGTTTTGAACTTTTCTAATTTCCATGTTTATAATTTTAGACGAAGAAATTCAAGAATATACGATACTTATTGTAGGCTATATAGCAGTATAGCTACATATAGGTATAGGCAGTACCTATAACTTACCGAAAATGAAATGTTTAAAAAAAAGTTTAGTTCATTTAGAGGTTTTTCTATTATTATTAATAGTATTGATGATATAGATTTAATGGTAGGAGCATATAAATAACAGTTACCTAAAGGCAGCTATCCCAGCACTTGGATCCTGATGATGTGCAGCAGCATCACCGGCGAAGGAAGCTCTTGCTTCAGCCACCGCCTTCTCAATGAAGTGCTCGGAAATACGTCTCGACTCGTGCTCATTGAACACACTGTTCATGAGCGCTATCTTCGCGGCACTGCGACGGGCTTCTGCCTTCGTCGGACAATTCTGATAACAAAAATAATAATTGGTAAATAGAACTTACATTTTCTCTTAAAATATGAATACGAATTCTACATGAGTGTCAAAAACATTTCGAAAACATTACGGAAAACCGTTTTAGGAATGGTAATTTTTGGAAAAAATCTATAACTAGACAACTTTATGGATCACACAGATTAAAGCGTAATTAAGGATTTTATGTGGTTTTTACCAATAAATGATTTATGAGGAAGGTTGTAATGTTGCGTGTACATTTTTGTTCAAATTAGTCAACAAATTGTTGTAAAAAGAAAAATGTTAGGAAACTCAAGCCCTTTGAAAGCTTCCATCAATAGCGTTAAATATATAAAGTAACAGTAATGTAAACAGCATGTTTTATATACTTCAAGCCCTTACTTTATATGATGAGGAGGACAATAAATCTTACTTGAAAACTACCAAAGCAGGCGCCTCCAGGCAGCGTGACGTAGCACACGTAGGGAGGATGTGCGGCGGGTACGGACTCATAGATGACGAGTGCACCTCCCACTGCACCTCCTCCACGTGAAGCCTTCACTTGCCAGAACTCTTGTAATGCTTCCACTACATTCACTCCATCAGCTATGTAAATAAATGACATAATATATTATTCATTTTTTATTCATTAAATACATCATCAAATTTCTAGCTATCACTGTTTACGAGATAAAGCCTGGTAATAGATAGACAGGCAGTTGAACGAAGTCTCTGTAATAGAGTCCTACAAAACTCTAAATACAATACCGAAACAGGTAAAAATAGTATTCTATCATAAATATTATAAGATCAGATAACGTGAGATTAAAATCGATGATTAAATAAAAGCTTTTAAAAAAATCTAACAGATTAAACACATAGAATATTTTAAATTAATAAATCATTGGTATTAACACACTTAATATAAAGATATATAATCTGGATGAACCCCAAAGCCTCTATGTTTCTGTTTATGCAATTAATAATGAAGGTAGGGAAATGGAACAGGGAGAGATTAATGTTTATCAATCTCAAAGGAATTGCTAAGTGATTAGCGTGTAATGTGTCTACGCGAAATAATGACGACATCTATGGGTACATATAACAAATCAGTAGAAAATAAAATTTTGTACATTGAATATATTTTCAAAAACAATAGTCAGATGGTTAAAGGACAACCAACAGAACCCATTTCCAGCATTTTTGTCTGTTCTGTGTATCACGTAAAATGTACAACACTTATAAATATAAATGTTACACGCAAAAATTTTAGATAACTCAAGGTATTTCTTAGTCTTTGTTTCATCGCAATCGGTCCACTCAATCAAGAGATATTTACTTAAGAGGATACCAAAATAGCTTTGTGCATTTTTCTACGTACGAAGTTTTCATTGTTTCTTTAGATTGAATGGCTAGAGCTCTAATTTTTAAGTATATGTTTTTTTCAATATATAATCTAGGATCGCATAAACTCGAAACGCGATTGAAAAAAGTTTTCTCGATAGAAAATCTTAGCGAAAATACCTCTCTAATTTTTTATTTTTTTCATTTGTCGGTATATTATCGCGTATTAACTAATGAAATAACTTTCAAAACATAAGTAACTATTATATATAGAAACACGTAAATCAGAATTAAAATATATTTAGTAGATTTTGAGTAAATAGGAAAAATATCCCTAATTCTTCATTTTCTGTGCCTACTGGCTGTGTTAATATGTACGTGTCGACGATAATATTGAGGTAGGCCCTTAATACGAAATTTCTCAATTTGTTTACAAGCATGTTTACAACGCCATCTAGCGGCAAAAAAAGGATTAAAAAATTTATTGGGTCGATCGAAAAAAAATCGATCCACGCGGACGGAGTCCTGGGCATACCTAATATAAATATCGCATATTTTGTCTAGCCTCTGTCTCTCTCTTTGTCTCCAGCTCTTTAACCACCTACTCCTGGGCACGGGTCTTCCCCACTGTGTGAGGGATTATGGATTGTTGTAATGCTCTTCCACGCAGACCAGGGGTCACAGAGGTTATCCTCTGATTATCTGAGTATAATATCCCTTAGCTGGCTTTTACATCACCCTGGACAGGAAAAGGTGTAATGACAACGTACCCTTAATCCGTCACCACATGAATAATTTGTTGTCTAATAATAGATTGATTTTGTGGGAATCAAAAGTTATAATAGGTATATAGTTATCTTCAGTATATGTTGTGACTATTTACCTAAACCAGATAACTTAAATTTGAATGCATGTAATATCAAAATGTGTAATGAAAATTACCAGTAAAATTAACATTAGTTATTTAACAACTTAATAGAACAGTCACCTTTGGAGGTCAGTACCTCCAAAGGTATACAATATCGAAACAGGTATCAGTATACTATTAGACAACAAATTATAAGTAATTTATGCTATCCAAGAAGACAAAGATATGTCAAAATTACGCCAAATGTCAGACTATTCGAGGACAGTAACTCTCTATATTGATTGTCACAGATTCACGACAGCCGGTACTGACAAAATAATTAATTATTTCACTAATAATCCAGGATATTATACTGTTAGTATTAATATTGTGCTAATATTGTCCATGTGTTGACGTATTAAGAATACAAGTGTCAGCACCCCTTTTCTTTCCGAAGGTTTCCCAATCTAATACCTTCCTTATTTAAATCTTTTAAGGACCCAGTTAGGGTTAAAGTATCTCAATCTAACAGCTATAAAAGTATAACAATCATTTTATACTTTAAATAATATTTCTAATTTGAGTTGCTATTTCCGCCACCTTAGCTACACAATTTATATAAAAAAGCTTTGTTTTATTCATTTTTCCGTCCGTATTCGAGGTAATGGTTATGACTTTAATAACATCTTTCTAAGATAAAACGAATAGATATCGTCAAGGAAATATTTAACATTTCAGAAATAACCTTTAAAATAGGCATCTATTATTGATATCCTTACTAATTTATAATTGTGAAACCGATTTTATGTCGTAACAAAAGTTTTGACGAGCTTAAGAGGATACCAAAATAGCATCGTGCATTTTTCTATGTACGAAGTTTTCATTGTTTCTTTAGATTGAATGGCTAGAGCTCTAATATTTAAGTATATGTTTTTTCAATATATGATCTAGGATCGCATAAACTCAGAAACGCGATTGCAAAAAGTTTTCTCGATAGAAAATCTTAGCGAAACAACCTCTCTAATTTTTTATTTTTTTCATTTGTCGGTATATTATCGCGTATTAACTAATGAAATAACTTTCAAAACATAAGTAACTATTATATATAGAAACACGTAAATCAGAATTAAAATATATTTAGTAGATTTTGAGTAAATAGGAAAAATATCCCTAATTCTTCATTTTCTGTGCCTACTGGCTGTGTTAATATGTACGTGTCGGCGATGATTTACGATAATATTGATGTAGGCCCTTAAGTGTTAATGTGTGTAATGAAACCATATTGCCATTTAAAAAAATGTACAACGCCATCTATCGAGTAGTATAGTAAATTTCTGTTTGTTAAGGTTTAATGTGAATAGTAGTAGGATTATATTACACTGACGTACTTTTAATATCAATCATTGACTTTAGTCTATAGTACTTATATATATTTTGATTATTATATTGACTATAGTATATATATTTTATTATACCTACACATCGTTAGTTACAACTAACGATATTTTTTTTTAACTAAACACCAATATATTGTAACCATGTTTCAAGTAAATAAATGATTTGATTTGATTTGATTTAATTTCTAAATTTCACGCGTACGAAGTCGCGGGCAACAGCTAGTATATTATAAAGCTGAAGAATTTATTTGTTTGAACGCGCTAATCTAAGAAACTACTTACTACTACTGGTTCGAATTGAAAAAAATATTTTGTGTTAATTAGTCCATTTCTCGAGGAAGGCTATAGGCTATATAACAATACGCAGAAACTAATAGAAGCGAAGCATTAGTGAAAAATGTTGCAAAAACGGGGAAAACTTTTTAATTTCCACGCGTAAGGAGTCACCGGCAAAAGCCAAAGGACAATAACAAAAAAGGGATGCACATTTTTGTGTGAAAACAATTTATAACATACGTGTAATCTTATATATAAAATTCACGTGTCACAGTGTTAGTTACCGTACTCCTCCGAAACGGCTTGACCGATTGTCTTGAATTTTACATGCATATTCAGTAGGTCTGAGAATCGGCCAACATCTATTTTTCAAGCCTTTTTTTTAGTACCTATGGCAAAACAACGTTTGCCGGGTCAGCTAGTCAGCTAATATATAAAATTTCCATGTCACAATGATAGTTACCGTACTCCTCCGAAACGGCTTTACCGATTTTTACCAAACTTTATATGCGTATTCAGTAGGTCTGAGAATCGGCTACTATCTATTTTCAAACGAAGACATTTGTATGGAAAAACAACGTTTGCCGGGTCAGCTAGTCTTCTTCTAATATATAAAATTCACGTGTCACAGTGTTAGTTACCGTACTCCTCCGAAACGGCTTGACCGATTCTTCTAAAATTTTATATACATATTCAGTAGGTCTGAGAATCGGCCAACATCTATCTTTCAAACCTTTTTTTTTTTAGTATGGCAAAACAACGTTTGCCGGGTCAACTAGTCTTCTTATATATAAAATTCACGTGTCACAGTGTTAGTTACCATACTCCTCCAAAACGGCTTGACCGATTCTTATGAAATTTTACATGCGTATTCAGTAGGTCTGAGAATCGGCCAACATCTATTTTTCAAACCTTTTTTTTTTTTTAGTATGGCAAAACAACGTTTGCCGGGACAGCTAGTAGATGTATAAAGTGTAAGTTTAATAAGTACATATACAATAGAGTTTGTTTTTTTAGTTGTCAGCACATCTTTCCTATCCGATATTGTCATATATTTGCACTACCCTGCATCATCCTCACACCCCTTTTTCGTTGTAAACATGAATTTAACTGAAAAAAAAGGAAACAATGAAAAAAAATATCCATGGAGTTTCTTGTCTGTTCTTCTCCATAGGATTCCCTTTTGGAACAGACGCCTAGCTTCTGACTTTTGAAAAGAGCATGTATATCTTGCCTACTTAAAATAAAAATCTTTGACTTTGACTTTCCTATTCGATATTGTTATGATGATGGTTTCGCGAGAAGCGAAATAAGAACTCATTACTTGGACTTTTATAGATATCAAAGAACAATAAATTTCCTATTTATCAAGAAACCGACCGAATCTCTATTAATAAATACAAATATGTAGGACGATTTATATAATGACCTTTTTATGTCAAAAGAGTCGAAGTTAAAAGGCGGGAAACAGCGGTTCCGCAAATGACGGCATTTACTTTTGCTGTAGACATATAAAAGGATTCCATTGAGAGATTTCTAGAAGAATATTCTCTTGAACTTTTATTATAATTATCGATGAATATCTTGTACTTGAATTACAGAAAAATAATTGTTTCTGCTAACTAAATTTGTATTCAATTACATTCAATTACTTCGATAGATCTAAATGTAACGAAGGTTTTCTAACTAATAGTATTAAAAATAACTATTTCAACAAGAAGAAGTCAGTATAAAGTTAAATAAATTTATATTCTAAGAGTACAAATAAACTAAACTTAACTAAGAAATGAAAATTGACAGTATCATTAACAAAGTTCAGCAATGTTAACTGAACTTTTTTAATAAAAAAGTTAATAGTTAAGGGCCTACATCAATATCATCGCCGACACGTACACATTAACACAGCTAGTAGGCACAGAAAATGAAGAATTAGGGATACTTTTCCTATTTACTCAAAATCTACTAAATATATTTTAATTCTGATCCACGTGTTTCTATACATAATAGTTACCTATGTTTTTAAAGTTATTTTATTAGTTAATACGCGATAATAGACCGAAAAATGAAAAAAATAAAAAATTAGAGAGGTTGTTTCGCCAAGATTTTCTATCGAGAAAACTTTTTTCAATCGCGTTACTGAGTTCATGCGATCCTAGATCATGTATTGAAAAAACATATACTTAAAAATTAGAGCTCTAGCCATTCAATCTAAAGAAACAATGAAAACTTCGTACATAGAAAAATGCACGAAACTATTTTGGTATCCTCTTAACGATTTATGTACACCGAAATAACGAATAAAGATTATGTTGACACCATCAACTTTAATTTTTTAGTTAAGTTTAGTTGTGGACGTTGAATTGGTACCATTGCACATTGCATAATAACTTTATCGTAAATATTTGAAAACTTTATAACTTTCGGTAAATTATGAATAATTGGCGATAAGCCTATTAAAATAAAATAACTATGTCGCCACACACATGACGGTATTCACACGAGAAAGCTTCGTATGACAATTTAATAGTTTCTAGAAAGTTCATGAGAACTTTACAGCAACAACGTAATGAACAACACGTGGGACTCATTATTTATTAATGAACGTAACAATTTTGCAAATCATGTCAAGTGTTTTTAGCGTTCCGTACTAAAACATTAATCGGGACCTTAAACCGAGGTTTAAGTCCATCCTACCTTCTGTTCCAAGTCCTATTACTAGAGAGTTGAAATTTTTACAGATTCTGTATTATGTTGATGCTAAAACAACAAAGTTTCAGAATACGAAAAATATTAAAGAGGGTCCCACAAAACAAAAGTTTTTGTGTTTGATGGTACGCTTAGAACGACAACATGATTATAATAATTTGACATTATGATTCGAAATTCGAATAAATAAACAAAAAAAAAATAAGCCCTTTTTACTTACTGCAGTTGTAAAAAAAGCCAGTAAAATTAAAATTACAAATAAACTCTTCTTGCAATAAACTTGACGGAACTTTTTCTTCTTACAATAAACTTGACGGGCTTCGTGGTCAAGTGGTTCATATAACGGACTGCCGTTCACGAGGTCGCGGGTTCGATTCCCGCCTCGGACATTCATTTGTGTGGTGTTTTTATATGTCAAACAAATGTTTGTTCTGCGTCTGGGTGTTTAGTATGTATAATAAGTATGTATTTACAAAAGAAAAGTAGTTTATGTATTCTATCCGTATTCTGGGATCCATAACACAAGCATAATAAGCTTAGCTTGGGACCAGAGGACGTTGTGTGTAATTGTCATAATAAAAAAAAAAAAAAAACAAAAAAATCTTTGTAGTAATTAATTTACAATCAAAAATAATTTGAAACGCGATTCTGTTTTTATTATCGTTATTCTTCTTTTGCGAGAACCCCAATGATTCAAATATAATTATGATAATAATTGTACAGAACTCTTTGTGTACGTCTCCAACTCGTACTTGGCCGGTATTTTTATTTCTTGTCAATAGAACATTGACTTAGCAACATAATACATTTACTTTGTATTTCGCTTTGCAATTGAATTTAAAGCAGTAATTTTATAACATGATAATTGAATTTTGCAATGACGCAAGTACAGAAATGTGGAACTAGAATGTACTTTAGAATCCGGGTATAAATTAAAATACAGGTTTTGGTTTAGATCTGTATTAGATTAGGTTAGTATCGGATATATTTAAAATATTTGGTCTTAGAATACTTTTATAATAGACGGTTCCTAATTTGACCAACCGGTTTGGCAAAAGAAATATTTCTGTTTAAAAAAGTGCCAAAAATTTACTGGTTCAGCATAATATTTATAAATAAGCTGTTGCCCGCAACTTCGGGCGCGTGAAAACTTAGAAGATTTTCCTCGTTTGTGTAACATTTTTCTCTAATCCTTCGCTCTTATTAGTCGTAGTGTAATGTTATGTAGCCAAAATAGCCTTTCTTCATAAATGGACTATCCAACACAAAAAGAAATTTTCAATTCGAACCAGTAGTTTCTAAAATTAGCGCGTTCAAACGAAGTACCTATGAAAAAAGTACCTATAGATTATTAAATTGTTATTCTGTTATCTAAATTACATACTTTTAGATATTAAAATTTCAATGATTTGCTTTGGTATCCAGAAAACCTAAATCATTCATGTTTTATAAGCTGCAATGTGCCTAAAAGTCATTCAAATTATTTTTGAGATAATACTAAAATCTAATATTAAATAGTAAAATGTGTTTTATATATAAGATAAACTAGCTGTCCCGGCAAACGTTGTTTTGCCATACTAAATAAAAAAGGTTTGAAAAATAGATGTTGGCCGATTCTCAGACCTATTGAATATGCATGTAAAATTTCATAAAAATCGGTCAAGCTGTTTCGGAGGAGTACGGTAACTAACACTGTGACACGTGAATTTTATATATAAGATTTAAACGTACAAAAAACTAAAAACAAATTGTTCACAACTTTACAATTTAATACTACTTTACTGTTTCTTTCGTTGCCTGTCAGGGGCGTAGCGTGCCTTGGTGGGGCCCCGTATAAAAATTTATTTGGGGGCCCTTATGAAAGGTAAAAAAAATTGGGAAGTATTTATTAATTATTGACTACGCACATCTGGGGCCCCAGTAGCCTGGGGGCCCCGTATAATTGATACGGCTGATACGGCGGTAGCTACGCCCCTGTTGCCTGTATATTGTGTGAAACTTTTGAGCTGAAGATCTAGTCTGTATTTCTCTGCTTCGCACGATAAAAAATAGATGCACCTAGTTTATTTATTCATTATATCTTTACTTATTATAAAATTAAGTCGTTCTTTTTGTGTGTTATATTTTATGTGTCCCTAATGAGCTTATATTTTCAAAACTACGCAACGGATTTTGATTCAGTTTCTTTTAACGGATAGAGTGATTCAAAAAGTTGGCTTTTTTGTATAATTTGAGTTTAAGGTTTAGTTTCTGTATCCCATGCGTACAAAGTTAAGGGGTAGTTTTTCATAATGTACCAAAAGTTTTCAGTTTCTTGTTATATGAATGACTAACCTTTTGTCCGTGAAAAACTATGGCTTGTAGTTTTCTATTAGTGTAAATAATCTACTTAGTACTAAAACAAAAAAAAACTCGCTTGAACAACCTGAATATTTTTTTAAATTACTGCTTATTATTTTCATCGGTCCTTGATATATGTGCAAATTTTCAGACCATCCGATCACTGCAAGTGGGTTAAAATCACTTTCAAAGATTCCGTTACATAGATTAATACATTGATAGATACGTACCGAACATATATAAGCGTGTTAAAAATGTAAGGTACGGACCACTATATTTTTAACAGATTTCAAAATATAGGATAATGTTCTCAATTCGTATGTATTAATATGTTTGTTACCTCATAACTTTTAAATGGGGGAAGCGATTTTAATTATTCTTTTTTATTTGAATGCTTGTTCCCGTGTAGTCCCATTGGCACCAGGTCTGGATCTGATGGTTGAAAGATATCGAGAAAAACCTTCAAAGGCACACGAAGTCGGTTGAACTTTTTTTTAAATATTCAATATTTTATTACTTACCTCCTAAAAATATTAAAAAATAATAAAGCTTCTCGATTTTGAATATAATCTAAATGAATATAATCTACACATCATGTAAGTACAGCAATGCAGTCAAGAAAAATGGACGGCAAAGTAATCATAATTCATATAAAATGTCTGTATAAAATATGTAGAAAAGGGAAGGCAATAAGAAAAGAGGTATGAAAATTGTAACGACTGAACCCAGAAAATAAAACTGAGGGGACCCTTGCTCCTATCCTATCGAATAAATTGCTCAGTGACCTGTATAAAAGTGTCAAAGAAATATTTCGTAGTATCAGTTAAAAAAAAGTTTAGGAAAACTCATCTAGAGATTTCGCGGAAAAAGGTATTAAATAAAAAAGTTAAGTTGTCTTTTTAAGTAAAAGTGTTTTGTACTTATATATTATTGTAAATATTAATATTAGATTAATTTATAAATTAATTTAATTAAATAAATATTCACGGACATTTGAAGCAATTCCATCTAGTCCTGAGATAGTTGCTTTCGTCACGGTTATCAGAATAGGAATATAATACACACATAATTATATTCGACTTTATATTAAAAGAAATATCGTGTATTGAATAAAATAATAAATAAAAATGCTTATATTTCAAAACAAATGTAAAATTTTAAACTTTAAGATATTTTTAAGATTAATAGAATTTGCCCGCCCCAAATATTTTTTTTAAAATACTTACTTTTGTAATGGCATTCACAATTATTTCTCACGGCTATAAAAAAGTCATAAAATTTTACAAAAGAATCGAGCAATTTACGTTAAAGAGGGCGTTTAATTATTCATGACTATCTATTCCCCTTATCACAATTTGCCGCACAATAAAACATGAAAACGAAGTAATAAGATGTTAATTTATTATGGGAACAAACCAACATGGTCGCCATAAAGAAGTGAATTCAATTCTTCTTTTAATGGCGCATATGTGACTATCTTAGGACAAGTTTACAACAAAATCGGCCTCATTGTAATAAGCTCGTTTTGCTCTATAAAGATACGAATCTTCAAATTATTTTGCCAGTTAAAAATATAAATATTAAATATTCATGGACATTTCACACAACGTCCTCTGGTCCCAAGCTAAGCTTATATGCTTGTGTTATGGGTACCAGAATATGGATAGAATACATATACAACTTTTCTTTTGTAAATACATACTTATATTACATAGAAACACCCAGACGCAGTACAAACATTTGTATGACAATTAGAAAAATCACACAAATGATTGTCCCGAGCGGGAATCGAACCCGCGACCTCTTCATCGGCAGTCCGTTACATAAACCACTCAACCAGGAGGTTCGTCAAATATAATATTATTGTAATAGTACGACATCTGTATTAACAAATAGGTGATAAAAATACTTATTTAAACTATAAGTGTAACATTACGATAAAATATCATAATGATATAACTAGCTTAAGAGGATACCAAAATAGCTTCGTGCATATTAGTTTCTTAATTGATATAAACATTATGACAAATCTTTATGCTTACTTTACTTCCCTATGTGAGCTTATATCTTCGAAAATACGCAACGGATCTTGATGCGGTTTTTTTTAATAGATAAAATGGTTCAAGAGGATGGCTTTTTTGCATAATTTGTTAGGGTTTGCTGTATATTGGATGAGATATGATTAAATTTGCCGAGAAACTCGGACACGTGCGAGCTATAAATGAAAACGCTGCCTTATCTATGTGAGATACAACAAACTAATGTATGGAGGAATTGTTTGTTACCTATAGTTCTTCAAAAAAGTCCGCGAGGGATATGTCTATCTTTTAAGGGAAACCCGCTGTACCCATAATAATGTCGCAAAAATTATCAAATTCAATGGGGTGTTTTCAAAAGCTATTTATGTGTATAGTATATATATATATATAGTAATCGTTTTTATCGAATTAAATACCTTAATTAGCTTACACGTTTAATATAGATTATAGCTGCTTTTTACAGCATGCAATTTAAATGAATATCTTAGGAGATATGACGAAAAAAGAATTACGCGCGACAAAATAAAATACATAAGCTTTTGGCCGACGTTTCTTCGGTCTTCTATCCAGACTCTAATGTTTGGATGTTTGGTTAAGGGCCTACATCAATATTATCGTCGACATGTACATATTAACACATGTATTAACATATATACATATTAGTAGGTATAGAAAATGAAGAATTAGGGATATTTTTTTTGTTTACTCAAAATCTACTAAATATATTTTAATTCTGATTTACGTGTGTCTATATATAATAGTTACTTATGTTTTTAAAGTTATTTCATTAGTTAATACGCGATAATAGACCGACAAATGAAAAAAATAAAAAATGAGAGAGGTTGTTTCGCTAAGATTTTCTATCGAGAAAACTTTTTTCAATCGCGTTTCTGAGTTTATGCGATCCTAGATCATATATTGAAAAAACATATACTTAAAAATTAGAGCTCTAGCCATTCAATCGAAAGAAACAATGAACACTTCGTACGTAGAAAAATGCACGAAGCTATTTTGGTATCCTCTTAATGTTGGATTGTATGAATGTAAGGATGTTTGTTGTTCTTTCACGTAAAAACTACAGGATGGATTTTCATGAAACTTTCCTAAATTTCACGCGTACGGAGTCGCGGGCAACAGCTAGTTAATATATAAAGTCGTATATACAGATAGTGCGTGATAAGTTTCCAAATTTCTATTGGTACGACTTCATTACCGCTCATCTATTCTTCTATTCTAATATTATAATATAGCTAAATTTCTTTAAATTTTGTACTATAGCTTTGTACTCAAAAGAAATTAAATTCAAGTGTTCAAGTGTGTAGCTTAACTATAAAGTACTAAACATGAATCTAGGTTTATAACAACTAAGATAAATGGTCCTCTACAGTCTTATAATTCCGAGGACAAGATATTTCTATCAAATAACAGTGATTTTGTGAATCGTTTTATGTTTTTAAAACTATTTTGAAACGCGATCATAACAATTGTTAACATTTTTCCTTCCACAGTTAAACGTATGCTGCTTCAATAGAACACCACAATTGTCAAAATCTATAGCGAATCCTCCATAATTGGGATAGTTCATAATTTTTGACCTGTTGTTTTTATATTTTTTTTTACAAAATATAGACTATTTTAAGCAATTAATTTCAATATTATTGAAATATTCACGATATAGAATTTTAAAAAAATACTTAAAGATATTATTTTAAATGTTGTGACGTCATCGTTGTACGCAATCTGTGTATTGCTTTTTCCTAATAGTCTTAAGACAGATTGCAATATATCTTTTGAAAGTTGCCAAGTTGATATAATAGACCAATTTCAACTCAACCACATATATATCCCTAAAAACGCCTTAATATTTAAGTCCTTCATTTCAAGGGCAAATAGAGATCATTTGGTTTTTTTTGGAAAAATAATCGTTAATATATCAAAATTTTCCAAAAAAACCAATGGATCATGATCAGAAACTCTATATTCCCCGAAATGGTTTTCCAATTAAGAGTTTAAAAAAATATGAACAATGCCAAATTCTATTAGAGAAACTGAAGCCAAACAAAAAACAGTGTAAGAAATCCTTACTTTTAACACACTTATTATAAAACAATGTCGTCATTTGTGTATGTATGTCCTTATATGAGCTTAAATCTTCAAAACTTCTTCTCCAGCCCATTTACGTCCCACTGTTAAGCACGGGCCGCCTCCACTTTGGGAGGTATTATGGTCTAATGTGCCGCGCTGACCAGGCGTGTTGGCACAGGAATTATTGTCGTGTTTTCCGTCTCTCTTCAAAACTACGCAATGTATACTGATGCGATTTTTTTTAATAAATAGAATGGTTCAATAGGATGGCTTTTTTGTATAATTTGGTTGGTTTCTAAAACTTCACGCGATCGAAATTGCGGGCAACAGTTAGTTAACATTGTATAGCATTTCACAAAAAGAAATTACCGTCATTCCTTTTGATAATCTTTTGATTGCATCCACAAACTTCCCGCATGTAATGTCGCAAAAAAATAACGGTCTAATTCATAATGACTTATCGGAGGTTTAACTGGAGATTTTATCGGAGAGATAATATACGTTTTAGCGTAAAAAGACTATTACGAATAACAAGTTTTGACAATTTTCGCGAACCTATTTTAGCGAACTTTTAAACCTCCGATAAGTCATTATGAATAAGACCATAAAAGTATAAGAACTGCGCATTAACTTTTATTTCCCATATAACACTGATAAGAAAAAACTAAAGAAAAACCGTAATGATACAAACATTGCTCCAGAGTACTTTGTTCTTAATAGTACATTATTTTTCGCAGGACAGCAGAAAAACATGGGCTTTATCAAGACATTGGAGCCAATTCTATGTACGCGACTAGACTTAACTAAAAAAATGAAGTTGATAGTGGTACCAATTCTATCTGCACAAATAAACTTAACTTAATTCAAAAATGAAAATTTATAGTGTAGATAACACAATTCGACAATGTTAACTGAACTTTCTTATTATAAAAACAGTGAAAATCTATAAACAGTCTAATTTAAATATAAAAGGATTTTATTAATGTAAATGTACACAACGAAGTAGCCAATTATTCAAAATACACCAACAATTGTTTTCATTTTTAGGGTTCCGTACCCAAAGGGTAAAAACGGGACCCTATTACTGAGACTTCGCTGTCCGTCCGTCCGTCTGTCACCAGGCTGTATACATACAACAAACATGATTTTTTTACCGTTTTTTGCTCGATACTAATAACGTTGCCTTATGTTGCATAGATAATGGTACGGAACGCTTCGTGCGCGAGTCCGACTCGCACTTGACCAATTTTTAAGTTTAGTTGTGCACGTAGAATTGGCAACAATGTCAATATATCTAATATTTGCTATATCTTTGTACATATTTATCTTAATTAAGGTCGTTAGTCTATAATACATAGTTTTTATAATAAGAAAGATAGGTTAACATTCCCAAATTGTAATATTTTTTATATGCGCGATTCGTTCGTCCAAATAAAAATACGTTTTCCGGATTTACGGAGACTTTGCAGTCACCATGGTCACGGGTGAGTCTTACCCGTGACCATGGTGACTGCAAAGTCTCCGAAACGTCGGGTCAAAATTTAAACAAATATACGCGTCAAAATCCGTAAAACGTTGTTTTATTTATTCTCAAATTGTGTCATTGACGAAATTCACATTTTTTTATTAAATTTAGTTTAGTTGTGCATGTAGAATTGGTATCATTGCTATTTATTTTCATGTACGATACAGCTCGTATATTGTACAAGAATTACTGTATTATTGTGGGGATGAACCTTGTACATTCTCGTTGTCGTAAAGGGATTTCAGTTGTAATTTCATGAACATGTTAAGATATTCTATAAGTTCTTTTATGTACTCGTAGTTACTTTAAACTTGGATGTTTGTTACAAATATAAATTAAAATTAAATTAAAAGAGTTTTACACGTCTTAATTTTGAGGACATCATTAGGTTAAATTTTTCTTTAAATGTCTTGAAGAACGCGTTCGAAAAAAATAACATAATAACCAAATATCAGTGTTTTAAGATCAGAATACACTAAGTAATAATATACTTTTTAATAAATTCGTTATAATTTTTACAAAATACAATAATTCTACATTTTTTTTAAATCTACGTAAACGAAAGAGGTAGCTATTAAAACAATACATATTCCCACAAAAAAGTTCACATACGTCTAGAAAACAAATAAAAAAAATTTGGTACACACATAAAAATGTGTATGAAACGAGAAAGGCACTCACAGAACCAGTTGATCCCAAACATTCAAACAGATATATGGACGCATTGGACGCCAATCATTTCGGAGCATTAGTCGATCGTTAATTATTGTACATTTAAGAGGATACCAAAATAGCTTCGTGCAATTTTCTATGTACGAAGTTTTCATTGTTTCTTTAGATTGAATGGCTAGAGCTCTAATTTTTAAGTATATGTTTTTTCAACATATGATCTAGGATCGCATGAACTCAGAAACGCGATTGAAAAAAGTTTTCTCGATAGAAAATCTTGGCGAAACAACCTCTCTAATTTTTTATTTTTTTCATTTGTCGGTCTATTATCGCGTATTAACTAATGAAATAACTTTAAAAACATAGTTAACTATTATGTATAGAAACACGTGGATCAGAATTCAAATATATTTAGTAGATTTTGATTAAATAGGAAAAGTATCCCTAATTCTTCATTTTCTGTGCCTACTGGCTGTGTTAATATGTACGTGTCGGCGATGATATTGATGTAGGCCCTTAACTCTGCATTGATCACTTTATGACTATAATAAATAATTATATTCAACCAATCATAGGCAACATCGCGGTTTTAATTGTTTAACTGGACTTGTAGACGGCGTGATATCATTTTTAGGGTTCCGCTCTAATAAAACGGTATATTACTGAATCTTCGCTGTTCGTCCGTCTCCCACCTGACTATATCTCTTAAAATGTGATAGCTAAAGAGCAAAAAATTTTACAATTTGTGTATATCAGTTTATGCTACAACTAAAAATACTCATCATAATCCTGCCCTCATCCCATTATTTCTTCTTCTTCTTCTTCTCCAGCCCATTTACGTCCCACTGTTGGGCACGGGCCTCATCGATTTTGGAAGGGATTATGGTCTACTGTGCCGCGCTGACCAGGCGTGTTGGCACAGGGTTTATTTTCGAGTTTTTCGTCTCTCACAGAGGATGTTATCTGTGTGCAATATCCCTTAGCTGACTTTTACAGCACCCTTGGGTGGAGATGAAGTGGTGATACTTGTATTCTTAATCCCTCACCACACGGACACCCCATTATTTAGGATTCCGTTATTTGGTCTTATATAGAGTCGGTATGACGGACATATTATGGTAATGACGGTAGGAAACCCTTCGTGTGTAATCGCAACACGTGCTTGACCGGTTTTTCTTAATGTTTATAAAAAATAAGGTCGTATATATCGTCCAAGTTTTATGTTGTATGTTACTTTTGATATAGTTTTTAAGTTGTGAATACCGTTTTTGGTGAAATGTGATCATATAGGACTGTCACATACAGGCGCGTGTACTATTAACCGAATTAAAAAAAAATCTGTTTTTAGGGTATCGTATCAAAAGGGAAAACGGTACTCTATACATATATTGACGGGCTTCGTAGTTTTGTGGTTCTTGTAACGGACTGCCGTTCACGAAGTCACGGGTTCGATTCCCGCTCGTGACAATAATTTGTGTGATGTTTATAAATGTCATACAAATGTTTGTTTTGCGTCTAGATGTTTTCTATGTATTTAAGTATGTATTGACAGTAGAAATGTTTATGTAGTATATCCGTATTCTGGTACCCATAACACAAGCATATAAGCTTAGCTTGGGACCAGAGCAAGTTGTGTGATATTTCCGTAAATATTTATTTTTATCAATTTCTAGTATTTTCTTTTTCTTGACTTATCATAAACAGATTTTAATAAAGTCTTATTCACCTAGAAACTTTGTCTGTGGGACCGACAAAGCTTTCAAAAAGTTAAAAAGTCTAGAACAAGTTGTAAAACTTTTCGGTTCGCAATGAATGTCTCGTCAAAATCTGTGCTGAACTTTCTTAAATTTGATCTAAGGGTTAAAACAGTCTATCGTTATAACACAAAGATATTTACAGCATATTTTTAACCGACTTCAAAGAATGAAGGTCGTCTTTGTTACGGCTTTGTTTTTTTTTTTAATGTTTGTTACCTCATAACTTTTGACTGGGCGAGGTGATGTTAATGATTCTTTTTATTTGAAAGCAAGTTGTTCCATTGTCCCGGGAAATCGAGGAAAACCCTAATATTTCAAAGGCACATAAAGTCGGTTAAAAAAAAAAAATTAATAAATAAATATTCATGGACATTTCACACAACGTCCTCTGGTCCAAAATTAAGCTATATTTCTATGCTTGTGTTATGGGTAACAGAATACGGATATAATACATATACTGCTTTTCTTTTGTAAATACATACTTATAATACAAAGAAACACCCAGACGCAGTAGGTACAAACATTTGTATTGTTTATAAATATCGGATCCCGGTCCATAAAGTGTAGCTGTTGCTAGTTTGGTTTTTGTGTTGTAACAAGATGCTTACATGCAGATGGTCAGAACAGCAAATAAATAAATATTCATGGACATTTCACACATCGTCCTCTAGTCTCAAGCTAAGCTTATATGCTTGTGTTATGGGGACCAGAATACGGATATACTACATAATACTTACACTACTTTTCTTTTATAAATACAACACATACAAGCATTTGTATGCCAATTATAAAGATCACACAAATGATTGTCCCGAGCGGGAATCGAACCCGCGACCTCGTGAACGACAGTCCGTTACATTAACCACCCGACCATGAGGCCCGTCCAATGGCAAAGGCAATGGACATAGAAAGGCCCATAAATAAATCGGGACAGCGCAAGTAGGTATAAAATTTTCAGAATACGTAAATAGTTTCAGTTGCTATAAAAAGCAAAGAACGTCTTTAACGCGCCCTAATGTACCTGAAAATTTTGATTCTAAGGGGTCGTAAGAAATCTTTTAAATACAGCCATCCATCTTGTTTAAGCTAGTAGGAGTTTGCCGAAGCTTTAGCCATCCATCATACGTATTCCGGTACTGGGGTAGGAAGAAAACAAACATTTTATTACTCAGGATGTGACACCGAGACTTTACAGGCGCGAGGCGTTTTAAATTAATTTATACAGGTATCAGCTATCTTTACTTATTACAAAACATAGTCGCAATTTTTCTATTTATCTTGCTATGCTAGTTATTATTTAAACCAATCAAATCAGTCCACATACCATGCAACAAGTCATGTTGGGCTGGCCCCGAACAACGGGACAAATAATAAATAATCATAAATATTCATGGACATTTCACATAACGTCCTCTGGTCCCAAGCTAAGCTTGTATATGCTTGTGTTATGGGTACCAGAATACGGATATACTACATATACTATTTTTCTTTTGTAAATACATACTTATAATACATAGAAACACTCAGACGCAGTACAAACATTTGTATGACAATTAGAAAAATCACACAAATGATTGTCCCGATCGGAAATCGAACCCGCGACCTCTTGATCGGCAGTCCGTTACATGAACCACTCGGCTCGTCTATGATGAGGACAGGAGAATGAATGAGTAGACTCAAGGCCTCTTATAGGTGAAACTCAGCCTTTAATGGGCAGATTTTCATCAGATATTACATACACCTTATCCTACCTATCATTTTAACAATTGCCATTTTGATGTGTCAAAAACTTAATCTAAATTTAATTAAATAAAAACAGCTTAATATGGTTTATTTTGAGTAATTTACTAGGCTGTTGTATATATTATAATAAAACCGTTTGTATATAATATCTACACAGTTTTATAACAAAAAGTTCAGTAAACGTTACCTTATTGTGTTATTGATGCTACCAATTTTCATATTTTAGTTAAGTTTAGTTGTGCATGTAGAATTGATACCAATGACATGAACGCGTTGAGAATAATGAAGTAACTTTTATCGATATTCGATGTTTGTGTTCATCGAAGATCTGATCAGTATTCATATATTGTAGGCATACGTAATATGTGAGTCACTGTGTCACCACAAATATATTTGGACAGTAAATATGATTCTTTCCGTCAGATATATAAAGGTTAGAACCTCATACATACGTACATTTCACTACATTTTTAATACATATTACCATACATCAAACAAATTGTATTGCTGATTTGAAAATTATGCGGTTTAAACTGATAATTTGTTAATATAATCAGGTTAATTATTATTTAATAGGTACAATACCTTTGCACCCAACGTTTTGACCAAGTTGCATCGATCGAAGTGACGGGTTGACTGATTTTAGTCCTCGTAAAATTAACAAATTATGAATCTGTACTGCTTTTGGTACTCAAAGAATCATTACAGTATTGTAGGTTATCATTTTTATAGGTTAAGCAATTGTTTGCAGGTTATAGTCAAGTTAAAGTTCGATTATATGAAAAATTAAAATGTTTATTCATTAACTAGGTATATGAATTGAATTATTTTGTTTAGATATTGTTTATAATATGATAATAACGCACATTATAGAATAGACACACACTTTTAAATAGTCGAGGTTTTGATGGATTGAGGACAATATAATTTACTAGCAGTGCTTATTACATTTTGCTAAAATAGTGCACGAAAGACACGCAGCAGAAGTCGAATATTACGATTAGTAACAAGTGTGTTCAATTGCTGTATTAATTGCAGAGATGTGTCTCGTCTTATGTTTAAGTTTCATTTGCATTTAGCGTAAATGTAAAAATGATAATAAAAAATCAATAAATATTCATGGACATTTCACACAACGTCCTCTTGTCCCGAGCTAAGCTTACATGCTTGTGTTATGGGAACAAGAATACGGATATATTACATAGACTACTTTTTTTAAAATACATACATAAAATACATAGAAACACCCAGATGCAGTACAAGTATTTGTATGACAAGTGTAAATATCACACAAATGATTGTCCTGTGCGGGAATCGAACTCGCGACCTCGTGAACAGCAGTCCGTTATGTAAACCACTTGACCATGAGGCCCAAAAAAGCACTTGTATTTTCCTTGAGAATTAACTGTAAAGTACATATTTCGTATAAAAGGTTGAACGAGCTTTGTTATGGTTTTGTTAGCTCGTTACTGTGCTAGCTGTCCAATTGACGGATTGTATAATTGACGACCATACTATAAATAAGATTGAAGCTTGCAAATTTTGTATTTGTTAGGAATATTAACTCGTTTTCCTGTTTTCTACCACTTGCGCAATTTATTTATAAAACTACTTTTGACGGATTTACGCGTATATAGACTTTTGAAGGTGTCATAAAATGGTAATTGAATAATCTTAGAAACGTCGTTGGGACAAAATATATACACGTTTAATGGTCTTATTCATAATCTTATCGGAGGTTTAAAAGTTCGCTAAAATCGGCTCGTGAAAATTGTCAAAACCTGTTATTCATGATAGTCTTTTTACGCTTAAACGTTTATTATCTCTCCGATAAAATCTTCGTTTATATAAGTCATTATGAATAAGACCATAAATCTATAGAAATTTTCCAGATACACAAACGTTTCTTTTTCATGCTGTTTTCAGACAGACGGAGTTGTACGTAACTTATATTGATATAAGTTACTTTTTGGTGCGACTAAGTATGTGTAGTGGTACCGAAAGAAAGTTAACACCATGTCTTAGGAATAACATCACATTAAAAGTTATTTGTCGTTACTAATTTATAAATGCGAAAAGTAGATTAGAAACAACTGATTTTGACGAGCTTAAGTGTTAATGTGTGTAACCAAACCATAGTGCGATTTAAAAAACGGTACAACGATTCTATTCAGCGCTATAGTTAAGGGCCTACATCAATATTATCGTCGACATGTACATATTAACACAGCTAGCAGGTATAGAAAATGAAGAATCAGGGATATTTTTTTTGTTTACTCAAAATCTACTAAATATATTTTAATTCTGATTTACGTGTTTCTATATATAATAGTTACTTATGTTTTTAAAGTTATTTCATTAGTTAATACGCGATAATAGACCGACAAATGAAAAAAATAAAAAATGAGAGGTTGTTTCGCTAAGATTTTCTATCGAGAAAACTTTTTTCAATCGCGTTTCTGAGTTTATGCGATCCTAGATCATATATTGAAAAAACATATACTTAAAAATTAGAGCTCTAGACATTCAATCTAAAGAAACAATGAAAACTTCGTACGTAGAAAAATGCACGAAGCTATTTTGGTATCCTCTCAAGTTCTGTTTGTAAAGGTTTAATTTCTAAATTTTACGCAGACGAAGTCGCGGGCAACAGCTAGCGTACAAATAATTTAACTTCAATTTGGATTATCTATTAGAAAGCTTTAAGAAAGTGTGTAATGTACTTAATGATATACTAATTAGGTTAAGGTTGGTATAAACAGCATAATTACCGAAAGCGATACTTGTACATTGATATTAACAAGCATATATGAGCTTAGCTTGGGACCAGAGGACGTTGTGTGGTATGTCCATGAATATTTATTTATTTATTTAAATATTATGTCTATTAAGTTACATGTAAACCAGTACGTTTTATTTAGTTATCATAAAATAAAATCTTTCTTTTTGTCTGTATGTAGCTTGATTTGATTTGAAACGCACTTGACTGAATAGTTATATCTAAGTAAATCACTAACTCTACATAGCTTCAGTCGATTTCAAATCTCATGTGATTTACATATACGATGCCATGTATTGTATATACTACCTGCTGACCCGGCAAAAGTTATTTGGCCATACAAATGTTAGGGGTAGACAAATAATTTGCAATAAAATAATATTGCGACTATAAATTTAAATGTAAGCTTTCCTATCTTTCAAGTTGGGTCGAATTTCACACGGTGTGCATATCAAATTTAAAATCGGTTCAGCAGTTTAGGAGTCCATCGCGGACAAACATCGTGACAGGAGATTTATATCTTATATATAAAATTCACGTGTCACAGTGTTAGTTACCGTACTCCTCCGAAACGGCATGACCGATTCTTCTCAAATTTTGCATACATATTCAGTAGGTCTGAGAATCGGCCAACATCTATTTTTCAAACCTCTTTTCTTTTTTTTTAGTATGGCAAAACAACGTTTGCCGGGGCAGCTAGTCTAATATATAAAATTCACGTGTCACAGTGTTAGTTACCATATTCCTCCGAAACGGCTAGACCGATCTTTATGAAATTTTTTCATACATATTCAGTAGGTCTGAGAATCGGCCAACATCTATTTTTAAATTTTTTTTTATAATATGGCAAAACAACGTTTGCCGGGTCAGCTAGTACATTTATTTATTTATTTATTTATTTATTTATTAAGGATAACAACAGTCTTCACAAACAAATCTACATATTTAGAATTACTTAAAAATAGACCAATTATAGCTATCCAACTTATACTTAAACTTAAAGTAGGTATCAAAACAGCAATAGTGATCGAGCCGGCGCGGCAAGAGCGCCGACTGGATGCATAATGGTAAGTGATTGTGAACATTAAATAAAATATCAATATAATAATAATTATGCCCAAAACTAATGTTACTTATTTAGTCTAATAAATTTACACTATTATTATTATGTGGTTTTATTTTATCTCTTTTACTTACATTACAATTGTCAGTTGAAATTATACATAATGTTCGAGAATAACAATATTATACATAGGTAATTATAATTGACTTTCTTGTTAGCCCCTTTCTTTGTTATATATGTTATTGATTTGTACAAGCTTTCACATAAATACATATATATATAATCTTATAAATACACAAACGTATCACATACACTTGCCGATACACATACCTAAACAATAATACATAATACACATATATACACACTTATTCATACATAAATACTCACATACACAAACTTATACCCATTATTTTACAAAAATTATTTTGTAAGCAGCAAAGCCTCACTTCGCTATCAACATTACTCTCCGCCATCAACAACCGCTCTTATATTTGCCATGTACGATGATTTACTCTGAATGAAGGGGTCCACGCTACTAAACCTTGTGTTATAAACACGCGCCACCCTAGTCATTACAGCGTTCTGTCCATATGATGTAGCATGATGCGATACGTTTAGCATTTGTGTGTGACGGGTACGATATTTCGGAGTTTTAAATTTTAATTGTGAAAGCAATGTGGAACATTCTATGCGTCCGCGAATCAGATCGAACAGAAAACTCATGTCCATCATATGACGTCTCTCCTCCAAGGTAAATAATTTATATAAACGGCAATTATCTACGTAATCTATAGAAGGGTTTTTATATTTAAAGTTTAGGTGGCGTATAAACTTTTTTTGTATGCTTTCCAACCTATTAATATGTACAGCAAAAAATGGAGACCAAATCTGGCAAGCATATTCCAAAGTACTCCTAACATATGCGTAAAAAATGTTCTTTAAACATTTTAAACTGTTAAACGGTTGACAAGTACGCATAATGAAACCAAGGTTCCTGTAGGTCTTATTAACGATTTTATCAATGTGATCGGTCATTCTCAACTTTGAATCAAGTGTAACTCCAAGATCTAGCACACTATTAACTCTTTGTATCGAAAGTCCATTAAAATTGTAATTAAATATTATACTATTTGTTTTACGAGTGAAACTTATACATTGACATTTAGATATGTTTACCGTGATTTTGTTTTTTGAGTAGTAATTATACAGGTTATCCAAATCATGTTGAAGTTGTAAACAATCAGTGAACTTGTCTATCTTTAAATATATTTTTTTATCATCGGCGTATAAGAGGTGATGTGCGTTGTCGAAACATTGATAAATATCATATATGTATGCGTTATAAAACAAAGGACCTAAGTGAGAACCTTGTGGTACGCCCGAGGGTATCTGTATATAGTCAGACTTAAAGCCTCCAAGCACAACGGCTTGTGAACGATTTGAAAGGTAAGATTTAATCCATCTTAACAAGTCACCATGAATACCTAGGGATTGTAATTTGCGTAGCAGGATGACGTGATCCACACGATCGAAAGCTTTTTCAAAATCAGTGTAGATCACGTCAACCTGGCCGCCTTGTTCCATACTATCAATAACAAAGTTAGAAAAAACAGCCAAATTAGTTAGAGTTGAGCGTCCCCTAATAAAACCGTGCTGTGTTTCAGGAACACCTCTTACTATTATATGATATATGTTTTCATAAACAAGTTTTTCTAACAGTTTACCTAATATGTTTAAAATAGAAATAGGACGATAATTATCTATTTTTGTCTTTGAACCCTTCTTGTGAATGGGCACTATGTGTGCTTTCTTCCACTCTGTAGGAAAGATACCCTCCGTGATAGAACGCCTATATAATATTGTAATTGGGAGAGTAAGGCTATTCGAACAGGACTTAAAAAAGACTGCCGGTATACCGTCACTCCCCGAACCCTTTGATGCGTCCAACGCCGTTAACAATTTGAGTACGCGATCTTCAGTTACATGAATTTGTGATGGAACTTCGTTATTTGAGTAAGTCATGTCAGAGTTGCTGTCACAATTATCTGAGGGCGTTGGAAGCACAAAAACGCTGTTAAAAAAATTATTAAATGCAGAACATATTGAGTTGGCGTTGTCAAAAATTTTATCGTGTAGCGTTAGCCGCTGAGGGTAATTAGAGTTTCCTTTTTTTGATTTAACATATGACCAGAAGTACTTCGGTGAGTGGCTTATATGACGTTCGGCCTCCTCAGTAAAACGTTCAAAACAGGTACTTTGTGCTTTGTGTAGTCGCGTTCTGAGAAGAGCAAATTCGTCGTAGTCCCTAGGATTATGAAATTTTTTCCATCTCCTATGAGCCTTATATTTTTCTTTAATCAAATTAATAAGAGCAGGCGTATACCATACAGGGTATGATTTATTTTTTGTGCATAATGGAATAAATAGAAGAAAACATTTATTAAGTTCAGAATAAAGCATTTCCACTGCATCATCAAGATTATCTGTATCCAAAATATCTGGCCAATCTATTTCATTTAAATATTCATTTATTTTATCATAATCACATTTATAAAAATTATAGCGAGGAATTAGCCGTTCTTTAAATGTTTTTAATTGAAGGTCCATGATGTCTAGTTTTAATGGGGGATGAAATACATCAATTTTGGTCAGGGGCTGAGCTTGGGTCACTAGCACAGGCAGATTACAAAAACACAGATCTAGAGTATTACCACTACTATTTTTTATACAACTAAATTGATTCATACCTAAGAAACCAAGTTCGTCAACTAAAACTCGCGCCATTTCCTGTACTTCTGTTGTACTAATGTGTTTCATTGTGTACCCGGCGTCCGTCCACATCAAACAAGGCAAGTTAAAATCCCCGACAAGTAAGTAATAATCGTTTTGATTTGAGTTATATAATCGAGTGAAAGCGGTCAAAACATTTTGTATATTTCGACTAAGCACAGAAATATCTGGTGGTATATAGATTAATATTATATGTAAGTTCGCGGAACTATGAAGTTTATGTGAGCCTATGGATATACATACTGATTCACTACTATTACATGACCAATCACTATTTATATGTGCGTCTAATTCCCGACGTATACTTACCATTACGCCTCCACCTGTCTTTTTACCTGTGAGGGTAAGATTGCGGTCGCATCGGAACACTTCATACCTATTATCGCATAACTCCGAGTCAAGAATATCATTTTGTAAATATGTTTCAGTTAAAAGCATAATATCTAATTCACGTGTCAAAACGCTGTTATATAGTGCTAGGCATTTAGTACGCAGACCTCGGACGTTTTGGTATAATATATTTAACGTTGACGAGAATATGATGGCAATACAAACACAGTATAATTACTATATATGTAGATACAAGTACTTATCAACAGCCCGGCAGTGCTGCCTAAATAAATATTGTGAAAAACTAATTGAATGCAATGTGTATATTTTACATTCGAAATAATAAATAAATAATTAAATACATACATAGCAGATAAATACTTGTACAAATCAATTAAAAGATCACTTAAACAGCAGTATTTAGACATTTGCAATGTGATAATTATGAAATAAATAATACCTACCAAATAAACCACATGACTAATCATTACATAATCTACAACAGTTACCGGTGGGCATAGAAATGAGGTTACAACATTATACATAGTGCAACAATTCAAACAAAAGCCGAAAAGGTTAAATAAATTATTTAAATAATTTTCTGGAGATCTTCTAAGTTTTTTATAAGAATTTTGGGCGATAAATTATCCTTCCTTACAAAAATTTTGCCGTCGCGAATCCAAGTAAATTGATATTTTTTTAATTTTGATTTATCTCGAACATTTTTATACAGTATCTTGTTAGCTTGGGTTAGATGCTCGTTTAAAAATATTTTTGTAGCATTGCTAGTTATTCCAATATCCACAGTAGTGATGCCCTTTTTAGAGCGTATTGCGGAAAGTATAGTATCACGTAGATTTCGTGAGCTCAATTTAACCAGAACAATTTTTGGTCGACCGGGTATTTTTGTACGTGGTTGAACTCTTATGGCATATTTGATGTCCGTTGATGAGAGCTGCACACCCACAAATTGAGTAATAGATGTAAATAGTGTAACCAGACATTCGTTGGGTTTCTCAGGTAAACCGCAAATTTCAATGTTTTCTGAGCGTTCACGCTGTTGAATAACATTCAACTCGTAAGCAAGTTTACTATTTTCTAATTTTAATAGAGAATACTCTTGTTGTACATTATGCTGAAGTTCTTTCTGTTCTTTATCGAGGAATTCGACGCTGTCTTTTATATCCGAGATTTCGGAGCACATCTCCTTTTGCTTTGCAGTAATAATTTGAATTTCCGAATTAAAAGCCTCGAAGTCTGTTTTAATCTCCTGACGAAGTTGAGTAATTTGATTACTTAGGCTGTTATTGAGGTGATTAAATTTCAAGGAGACATCCTTCATAAATTTCTCCAGCAGGTCTGAAAAATCATCATCTCTTGCCTTTCTCTTCGCACGTCGCTGGGTTCTGGTATTTAAAGGATTGAAATCCAAATTGGGTATATCAGAGCAAGATGATTCTGCTGACTCCATAATTGGATGAATGTAGGTAAAAACGAACGATAGCAGTGCGGTACACACAAACTCGTACAGCGGCGCGCGGGGAGGAGCTATACTTATGCACTTCAATTTCAATGACACACTATTCGCGCACTTATCTAACACAGAATAAGGTATCTATTTGTTTACTTTAAGTTAATAAAATATATTGCAACCGATAACACGTCTGCTCGTTGCCGAGAGCCGTAGCCGTTTTTGTTTTTCATATATAAAGATTACCGCAATCCTACAAATATTTTGTAAGATTAAATGAATGTCAATGTCGTGTGTTTACCAGTCCGTGTGGTGACGTATTAAGAATACAAGTGTCACCACCCCGTTTCTTTCCCAAGGTGCTGTAAGAGCCAGCTATGTAACAGGATATGAATGTCTGGCTGGACGGATGTATGTTAGTCGCTTCTTTCAAGCAAAAACACCCAGACGCAGTAGGTACAGACATTCAGGTGACAAATAAAATACCGTAAAAGTAGAATAATATAAATTATCTAATCGTATAACAAATCTTCTTATATATAAAATTCACGTGTCACAGTGTTAGTTACCGTACTCCTCCGAAACGGCTTGACCGATTTTTATGAAATTTTACATGCATATTCAGTAGGTCTGAGAATCGGACAACATCTATTTTACAAACGTTCTTTGTTTTTTAGTATGGCAAAACAACGTTTGCCGGGTCAGCTAGTCTTATATATAAAATTCACGTGTCACAGTTTTAGTTACCGTACTCCTCCGAAACGGCTTGACCGATTCTTCTCAAATTTTGCATACATATTCAGTAGGTCTGAGAATCGGCCAACATCTATTTTTCAAACTTTTTTTTTTAGTATGGCAAAACAACGTTTGCCGGGTCAGCTAGTAATATATAAATTACAACGCTCCAGTAAACATATTCTAATTACAAAAAAGGCTTACAGACGCGAAAATGAAGCAATAATTTAACAGAAAACGTGGTAATTTAATTACAAACATAATTTATATCAGTTATATAATAAATTAGGGAAAACGACACATTACGGGACCAACGTAATTGAAAATCATATTGTACTATATTTCAAGGGCCCCAGTACAATCTCTTAAGAGGATACCAAAATAGCTTCGTGCATTTTTCTACGTACGAAGTTTTCATTGTTTCTTTAGATTGAATGGCTAGAGCTCTAATTTTTAAGTATATGTTTTTTCAATATATGATCTAGGATCGCATGAACTCAGAAACGCGATTGAAAAAAGTTTTCTCGATAGAAAATCGTAGCGAAACAACCTCTCTCATTTTATATTTTTTTTATTTGTCGGTCTATTATTGCGTATTAACTAATGAAATAACTTTAAAAACATAAGTAACTAATATATATAGAAACACGTAAATCAGAATTAAAATATATTTAGTAGATTTTGAGTAAACAAAAAAAATAGCCCTAATTCTTCATTTTCTATACCTACTAGCTGTCTTAATATGTACATGTCGACGATAATATTGATGTAGGCCCTTAAACTAATATTGTATCACAACGTATGATGAAATGTTTACCCTAAAATATTGTTGTATCTTTTGAGTATGTAGTATAATTAGTACTTACTTATAATTCGTAAATAACGAATTGTTTTTGCACTCTTCAATATTTAGCCAATGGTCAGGCAAGGCTTATTTAAAATATTATGAAAGATGTAAAAAGTTATAAAAATAATTACATATTTAAAAAAATTGCCTAGATAAAACCCCAAAATAAGACTTTTTTTTACAAAACCATAGCTACCTATACATTAAATTATAACAAATAATACAAATAAACCTTTATATTGAACTAAGTATTTTAAAAAATTAAATTGTAGTGGAAAAATACTCGGAATACCGTTCCGTAGCTCTGCCATCTGAGCTTATTGCGGTCGTGCTAACAGTAACCAATTTGACCACTACAATGTCACTCGATTGAGTCTACATCGAGAATGTTTTGCAACAATCTAATTTATTAAGTTAAATAAAAAACTAGAATTTAATTTATTAAGTAAAAAGCATAGCAAGTCAATTGCAAAATTAATAAATTACTTAAGTATTTTATGCTAAAAAAAATGTATCAAAATCCATTGCATTGTTATAAAGATTTAAGCTCACATAGAGACATACAAAAATAACGTATATATAAAGAAATTTTTTTTCTATATATTTGCATTAAATTATATCCATATAAAGCCATTATTATCATAAACTAATGTACAACGCATTATAATGTAACTTGGAACATTGTCTTATCACACATTAGATAAATCAACAGTTTCTCATGTATGGACATCAAATACTCGTTAAGACTTCCTTTGAAGTACCTTCGACCTTTATCTTAAATATTAAACTTTTCAGTTTACTATAAACAGTATTTTTGATCTGATACGCACAAATCGCTATATTATTCGCCTCTGCAGCTGTAGATTATAATAGTGAAAGCACAAATTAAATTTATGCTTATTTTACTTATAAATTTAAATTGTATTCAAAGTCATATTGGAAGAGGCTTCCTTAATCTTAAACCGATAGCTGAACTGTATTTTATTTTACTTTGCTTTCCATGTTTATAAATAAGAAGAATAGAAGGTGTCAGTAAAAGCTGGTTTTTAGGGTTCCGTACCCAAAGGGTAAAAACGGGACCCTATTACTGAGACTTCGCTGTCCGTCCGTCCGTCCGTCCGTCCGTCCGTCCGTCTGTCACCAGGCTGTATCTCAAGAACGGTGATAGCTAGAGAGTTGAAATTTTCACAGATGATGTATTTCTATTGCCGCTATAACAACAAATACTAAAAATAAAATAAAATAAATATTTAAGGGGGGCTCCCATACAACAAACATGATTTTTAGGGTTCCATACCCAGTATCTCAAGAACGGTGATAGCTAGACAGTTGAAATTTTCACAGATGATGTATTTCTATTGCCGCTATAACAACAAATACTAAAAATAAAATAAAATAAATATTTAAGGGGGGCTCCCATACAACAAACATGATTTTTAGGGTTCCGTACCCAGTATCTCAAGAACGCTGACAGCTAGACAGTTGAAATTTTCACTGATGATGTATTTCTATTGCCGCTATAACAACAAATACTAAAAATAAAATAAAATAAATATTTAAGGGGGGCTCCCATACAACAAACATGATTTTTTTACCGTTTCTTGCTCGATACTAATAACGTTGCCTTATGTTGCATAGATAATGGTACGGAACCCATCGTGCGCGAGTCCGACTCGCACTTGTTAAAATTAGTCGCAATCTGTCAAAAAAGATAATACACGAAATTTTATTGCTCGATATTTTGTTAATTCTAAACCGGTTTTGTGAGGTACTTTTGCTTTGAAATAGTTGTGAGCTCTACCTAAGACACTAAGCTTAATATTTAATTGGCTAAAGTAATAAAACATAAGTTTTTTGTAACTAATTATTCCAACAATTAAAAAAAGACACTACAATAAGAAAAAGCTGTTATATTGGCGAAATAAAATCATAGTTAATTATAAATACATTTAAACAAAAAGCAAAACCGAGTGTTTTTTTAAAAAAAGCAATAGTCTTGTATTTAAAGAAAAATACTTAAACGTTGTATTGAAAAACACATAAAATAAAAACAAATGTTATTTACGAATGTTTCATATCTGTCATATCTTTATACTAATAATAAAAAATATAAATAAATAATAAATAAATATTCATGGACATTTCACACAACGTCCTCTGGTCCCAAGCTAAGCTTATATTGCTTGTGTTATGGGTACCAGAATACGGATATAATACATATACTACTTTTCTTTTGTAAATACATACTTATAATACATAGTAAACACTCAGACGCAGTACAAACATTTGTATGACAATTAAAAACATCACACAAATGATTGTCCTGACCGGCAGTCCGTTATATGAACCACTCCACCACGAGGCCCGTCAAATATGAATAAAAACTTTAGAACGAAAGTCTTATTTTACATAAAGAAGTTTAGTTACTCTTCATAACTATATAACATATCGAATAGTTTAAATATCTAATAAATTACTTAAAGGTGATGAGATTAGAACTTAGTTCTTATCAGGTATGCAAGCTAAAACATTTTAAAATCTGGTTTTGCGATCCTGTAATATCCGTTAGACGTCAAGTGAGGATACAAATTAATAACGGAACGCTTCCAATCAATTTACGACACATCTGACATTTATTAATGTAGTTTATGTAGTCCCTAATCATTATTTATAAATACAATCTTTGTAAATGAAATACGAATTTTAAACGCATTATATAAGTTGCACCATACTTGTAACTATTAAGACGATACCAAAATAGCTTCGTGCATTTTTCTATGTACGAAGTTTTCATTGTTTCTTTAGATTGAATGGCTAGAGCTCTAGTTTTTAAGTATATGTTTTTCAATATATGATCTAGGATCGCATCAACTCAGAAACGCGATTGAAAAAAGTTTTCTCGATAGAAAATCTTGGCGAAACAACCTCTCAAATTTTTTATTTTTTTCATTTGTCGGTCTATTATCGAGTATTAACTAATGAAATAACTTTAAAAACATAAGTAACTATTATATATAGAAACACGTAAATCAGAATTAAAATATATTTAGTAGATTTTGAGTAAATAGGAAAAGTATCCCTAATTCTTCATTTTCTGTGCCTACTGGCTGTGTTAATATGTACGTGTCGGCGATGATATACGATAATATTGATGTAGGCCCTTAATATCATAACATATAAATTATCAGCATACACAAGCGTTATATGATTTGTAATTAAGAAAACTAGTATTCCAAAAATATATGTCTGTAATTATAAACAGTTATAATATCAGACAAACGATATCGATTATCTATATATGATTTAATATACAGATAGTTTATTTGGTATGCCGCAAGGATGGATTTTAGTACCACTTTTTTTGTAAGTATAATAATTATTATAAGTAAAGATAATAATAAGTAATAAGTTAACTTAACTATCAAATTATTAATAAATGTGATAGCTAAGTTAATGTTTATATAAAGAATTATGTTAAAAAAATATTGATTGATAATAATTGTTTACTTACGTATCCTGATTTGCGGTAAGCGATATGAACTTTGATCCATAACCTGTGTCAGCTTAGGCAATAACTTAAAGTGCTGTTATACTTGAGCTACGGTTTCTAGAATAAGCTGATCGCATCTTTACTGCACGTTGCAACTTGTGAAAACCCCCACATACACACTACATATAATATTATACTAACACACACATTGATACATTGTCGCATATACCTTACAGTATGCAACTACTCATAAAGCTAGCAAGTTGTATCTGAATTAAGGTAATAACCGATTATACACAAAACGTAAAGTATAAATTATTATATTACATAAATAAATGCTTATTATTATTTACTTTTCTCAACATTAATTTTATTTACGTAACAATTTTTTTTTAAATGACTTTATTGGTAAATATTTTTTCATCTTTTTAAGAACAGACGCTAATGTTCTATATATTTCATTTTTGTTATTGAGAACCTAGAAACTGTTAGTAATGACAATGAACTACGAGTATATATCCTATCTAGCGTGTATTAAAAAATAAAAACAGTAACGTTTATGGTAATAATTTAAGGAGAATTTTAAACGATCCATAACTTCCACAGAGCTTGAACTACATTGCTTAACTTTCCTTATAAGGGACGAACTCGTTCCCAATAGTAAGATTTATATGGATTTGTAAAGAATAAATCCTATACCAGTTACAATACTCCTATAGGTTTTTAACCTTTTAAAAATAATATGACTAAAAATAACTAAATTAAACTTTAAATTAATAGAAACACAGTTATTCCATATTTGAAATGGAACCAACGAATTAAAAAAGACATTAACAATCAATTATAAGCAATAAACAACATAAAAGATAGTCCGCCGTCAATGTTGGACGCGATAAATGCTCGTGAAATCGCGACTTTTAGATATCTCAATTTACAACACGCGATGTAGGCCGATTGGAAAGTCGCAGTTCATTAATTACTTAATTATTTTAACTATTGCCAGATAACATAAATACTAAACTTTTAAAAAACAATTTGACTTAAAATTGAACTCATGATCATCAGAAAAGATTAGATAAAAAACATCTAGAGTATCACATAGGGGCTTAGAAACATATTTTAATCCATTTCCAGCTCGTAAAAAAAAGAGCACTTTCGGAGGATTTCAATAACAAACTCATGAGATTTTCATTAAATAACAGCAAACATTAAATAAACCATCGATAATGGAAACTTTATAGACGGTCATAAACAAGATACGAGCGTATTATAAACTCACAATTTGAATTTCCTTAAGACAGTTCAATTTTCAAGGTTTAATTGAGCTTTAAAGTACCGACATGAGCTGTAGGTCCCAATTATCAATTAATTCGACTTTCAATACGACGCAACAATCATGTTGTAATATTATATAGATAATTCTACTCCTACGCTCTATCACAGATTAAAGTAATACCATTATAAAATATTTTATAGCGAAATATGATTACGCATATGGGGCTGCTTTTGCAAATTGTTATTTTGGTCAGAATTATAAAGTTTCATTTCGTATAAATAACATGAGTATTCAATTATATGTGTATTGTTTTTATTAAAGTTATTAATTTAGAAATACAGACCTTTAAGCTTAATGTCCAAGATAATCAATTTAAGTATCCACTAGTCTACATATATTGATGATAACAAAAAGCAACTGTAAAAGATTTAAAGTAAAACAAAGCAATGTTTTAAAACCATAGTAAAGTTATTAACTTTTTATGCGTGAAAAGCGAAGTCTTGTTGTGAGTTGCTGTTGTTAAACTTATTACAAAGTATCGTTTGGTTTGTAACACTTACTGGACTTCATATTAACACACCCTTCACTTAGATTATTCACATCGCGATAAATATAACTATTAAAATTAACTTGACTAAAAGCCATTGAAATGCAAATACGCAAATAAGAGATGTCTGCCGACTGAGTCATACACAGACTTCGACCAATCACCCAACTTGCAAATACTAATCAATTATTTTTACCAATGCAGTCTTGACACAATACATGTGAAATAAATCTATATAATAGTAATAGACGCGCTAAATGCACCTTGCTAATTAACAAAGGCTTTACCTAAAAGTCGTTAAACACCGGTTTGAAATTAATATAACGCAAGTTGTTACATTAAAATGGATGGGTCATAAAATGGGATCGTGTGCAGCCGTTCGTATGGAAGTGACAGGTTCGCACAGAAACATATGAAACAGAAACAAAGAGGTTTGTGGTTTAGCGGAGGTTGCGATTGTCAGCTGACCTCTATAGACGTCATCGTAGAGGGGCGCAAGCGCAGCTTCGGGTGCGCCCCAGCGGGACGCCTCGGGGTACACCATGAGGGCGCGCCGCTAGCGCGACATGGCACAAAAGCGCGGGCGGGACGTCCGTCAGCGCCGGCCTCCGCGCGCGGACTGAGCCTGCTTTCAACCTAAAGCCTCACACTCCCGCGCACCCACGGTCGTCGCAACAGCCCACACCACACACCACGCGAAACCAGTATGCGAATACTGGTTACAAACACACTCTCATACACATCTCAATACTTTACACAAACATTTTGAACAGAAACACACTTGAACTCCACATTTGAACAAGAGCGCTCAGATGTACGATCAAATATAACCAGTCTTGTATTACTTTGTCGAAATATTGATAGTTTTGACTCATTTCGTTGAGCAATTAAAATTAAAACTGACTGATGATCTAAAATCGATTAAGAAGAGCTCAATATACTGGCCAATTAGATCATTGTTTTGGTCATCAATAAAAAAATTTTACAATCTAAGTTAATACAGACCTAGTTTTTTTTATTAAAATATTTTTTCAGTGCTTACGAGATATTGATAGCAGCATCACTGGATTATAACATTTATGAGAACCTCAAACAAGTTATACTAGCTATATGTTAAGCATGTCCTAACATGCCTGCTTTGTCATCTTATTTCGCAAATTAAGCACATCTGATATTTCAGAACAAGTATATACATACTACTAAGACTACTTAATTCAGCCATTCTGATAAAACGTAGTACGGTTTATTTTAGAACGATCTGTAGTTGTCCTAGTGTAGTTGCTAGTCTGTATATAATATAATATTGGCACAGACGGTCCTCCCCTCCCGCGCAATACGTGCTTCACTTTCGCACGGTCTGCGAACCCGCCGCGACACTAGTTTAATTGCAACCCGCTCGCTGCAGCCAGAACCGGATTTATTGTCTCTTCGGTCGATATCACATCGAGTTGATGGGAAAACATAGAAATCGACCAGTACTCATACAACCGGTTAGAACTAGGCGTTAGGTTGTGATAATCTTATAAGAGAGTGCACAATTGTTGTTGACAGCCCTAACTGTCAGTAATGGCCGCTATGGTATAGCGAGCTGCGCGTGAGTGACATTCGTAGGCGTCATTGCACTTGTAAAAGACATAAACGCGTGCAATTTTAATGGCAGAATTTTTATAGAGACATTGAAAGCAATTGAAAATAGTTTTCTTTTGCGTTTAACTTGATGAAACAATTACAAGAATAGACTTAAGATATGTCTACAACTTTATACTAGGTCAAGTTCTATTACCTAGACGGTAAATAGGTACTCTTTCTACAGCCCATTAATATCCCACTGTTGGGCATTCCACTTTGAGAGTGGTTTACGGTCTACTGTGCCGCGCTAATCAGGCGTTTATTTTCACAGGGTTTATTTTTGAGATTTCCATCTCCTACAGAGGATGTTATCCATGTACCATATTCTTGGGTTTTCTTTTTCAGCACCCTAGGAAGGGAAAGGGGCATTGATACTTGTATCACATTCATCAGCCCACGGACACATGGTGATAGATACAGTGGCGATCCATTCGACACCAATGGTTTTTTATTATGATTTATCTCTTCTGGAAAGCCATAAATTAAAAATTTTATTTGGCACTGACGGTTTCCTGGATGGAAAGAAATTTTGTCTACTCTATCAGGCAGGAAGTTTTATCAGCTCAGAGTAATCCTTATTATTTAAAATGTATCATTATCATCATGAATCATTATTAAAGGCTGAAATGCCTTAAAGTCACTTCTGGCACTCGCAGGCCGCTGCCGCGGCACGATCGCTTTGCTCGCTCGGCTCGTGCGTTTGGGGTTAAAGTTCTAACCTAACCTAACCCAATCTAATAAAAGAGATATAATATATCTCCAAAGACGAACGGGTAAATAAGTAACTAATTTGCAAATAATGTAAAATATTTTTTTTTTTCATTCTATCTATCTATATTTTATAAAATATATCAATTAATACTTATAGTATTTTCTTTTAGGAAAATCCAGAGCAGTAGCTTTGCAAAAAAATGTGCAAAATGTGGTCATTTTAACAAGAATACCAATTTTTTGAGATTGTACATACCGCGAAAATGTGGTGGTCGTGGGTTTTTCCATGCCAAAACCCTTCATAATCGCGAGGTGTGCAATCTCCGTGATTATTTTTTGCAGATGGGTGGAGATATGTATCGAGATGTGGTCCGAGCGGATACTGGGCTTACCTTACCTTAACTGGCGAAAACCTGTGGTGCTCAGTACAACCGATCGTGAGACTGTATGGAAGAGTAAGGAGCTGCACGGTAGGTACTACAAGGCCCTACATGAGGCGGATGTAGACCTGATAGCTTCCGTGTCCCGGCTACGCTTTGGGGACCTCTTCGGAGAATCTGAAGGTTTTGTCTGTGCAATTGCTGATGAAGTTATCAAGACGAATAACTACCGGAAATATATCCTGAGGGGTGGCACTGTTGATATATGCAGAGCATGCCACTGCCCAGGTGAATCCCTCAGACATATTGTTTCCGGCTGTTCACGTCTTGCTAACGGCGAGTACTTGCATAGACATAACCAAGTAGCCAGGATAATCCACCAGCAGCTTGCTCTTCGATACAGTCTCATTGACTCGGAAGTGCCATGGTACAGTACAGGTATGAACCCGGGCCGGTTCTCGAAAATGGTCATGCGACATTGTACTGGGACCGATATATCACAGATAGAGAAAGATAAAGGGAAATAATAATAATAATAAATATTCATGGACATTTCACACAACGTCCTCTGGTCCCAAGCTAAGCTTATATGCTTGTGTTATGGGTACCAGAATACGGATATACTACATAAACTACTTTTCTTTTATAAATACATACTTATAATACATAGAAAACACCCAGACGCAGTACAAACATTTGTATGACATTTATGGATATCACACAAATGATTGTCCCAAGCGAGAATCCAACCCACGACCTCGTGATCGGCAGTCCATTACATAAACCACTCCACCACGAAGCCCGTCGTAAAGTAAAAATACTGATTGCAGAATAAAATAAAAACCAATAATATTTTCTAACACTTGCGCGACTCGTCTGTTTAAATAAAACTACTTTTACGCGTCTAAATCCGTAAAAAGTAGTTTTATATAAAAACCACTAATTAAAAAAAAGTCACGCTGACCATGCTTGTTAGCATAGAGTCCGGTTGCGGGTTTTAGGTCTCTCACAAAAACTGTGATTGTGAAGCTTTTGGTCTACTATGAGGAACAATATAATATTCTCCACCACTTGCACTACCCATTTATTCAAATAAACAAATCACACAAGACATTTTACCTACAGCACAGTCCACCTGAAACTTCGAGCTAAAATTTAAAACAAACATACGCGTCTAAATCCGTAAAAAGTGGTTTTATTTGATTAATTTATATTTTAATCTTCAACATTAAAGTGCTCAGCGTAGGTGTCACCATTTGTACAAACTTGCTACTGTCGTAACCAGTTTATTTCAAATTCGCGAAATAAAAGATATGTGCAGCAGCGTGTGTCATTAGCCGCGATGTCCTGTCCTCTCCCACCCTCACCTTCGGCCACTGCATTTATTAATCTTATACAGTGAAATCTACGCATGAGCTCAAACTCTCATCACAATCTTAATGTACTGTCTGTTAATTCTGCTATTACAATGTTATTATAATGGTCAGTCACTGACGCCATAATGGCGTCAGTATGACAAAAAATTTATAGTAGACTACCAAATTTGATAAAATTTCGCCATTATGACTATGACACCATTATGGCGTCATTATGACACCAAACTTGATTTTTTGTCACAAATGATGCCACTATGGCGCCATAATGGTGTCATTAAACTGTCATTGTGACAATACTGTATTAGCAGACTTACCCCCTACTTTCATGATTTCAGTAGTATATCTTATTAGCATAGCAGTTGTCTGCGAATCTGTACGCATGGAATTTACAAAATTTTCCCGTTTTGTAACACTCGTCAGTAATGCCGCGCTCCTATTAGTCATTGTGTAATGTTACACCTTCCTTGCCTTCCTCAGTAAATGGACTATCCAACACAAATATAATTTTTCTATTCAAACCAGTATAGTTGACGAGCCTCGTGGTTGAGTGGTTTATGTAACGGACTGCCGATCAAGAGGTCGCGGGTTCGATTCCCGCTCGGGACAAACATTTGTATGATTTTTCTAATTTTCATACAAATGTTTGTTCTGCGTCTGTGTGTTTCTATGTATTATAAGTATGTATTTACAAAAGAAAAGTTGTATATGTCATTGTATTCTATTCATATTCTGGTACCCATAACACAAGCATATAAGCTTAGCTTGGGACCAGAGGACGTTGTGTGAAATGTCCATGAATATTTATTTATAGTAGTTCCTGAGATTAGCACGTTCAAAGAACTCACTCTCTTTGGCCCAGTAACATCCCGTTGTTGGCCCATCTCTGACTTGGGAGGAAATTTCCCTTTTGTTTGTGCTCAATAGTGAATTTTAAATATTTTAGTAACTACTTACTCTATACTAACTCATTACACAGTTTGAATAGTAGTGTGCAGCGATTCAGTATTGCATATTGCTGATGTAAATTGGATAAACTTTATACACTATGATATCCTTATCAAAAAATAAAATTTCTGGTAAATTTAATTATGTATTACTAGCTATGCCCCAAGCTGTACCTGTGGTAAAAAGGATAAAAATCTGTTCGTTCTTATTATCCCACAGGAACATTGCATTCTTTCGGGATAAAAAAGTAGCCTACAATGTTATTCTGAAGTATAAGCTACATTATTGTAATGTTTCATTAAAATTTATTTATTAGTTTTTGCATGAAGAAGTAAAAACATCAATAATCACAAACTTTCACATTTATAGTATTACTAGCTGACCCGGCAAACATTGTTTTGCCATACAAAAGTCAGGGGGGGGGGGCGGGTTTGAAAAATAGATATTGTCCGATTCTCAGACCTAACGGATATGTACACAAAATTTCACGAAAATCTGCCAAGCCGTTTTGGAGGAGAACGGTAACTAACATTGTGACATGGAAATTTTATATAATAGATTAGGATGTATATATTTGATTAAATATCTATTACACTATACTATTAAAGAAACAAAAGGTATTTAACCTCTCTTCTATGAATAGACTTTACTATATATAAAGTTGTGCTTTTGATGTCTATTCAACACTTACATACTTTTTAGTCGATTGATGAAAACTGATATGCATCTTTCTTCAGAATTGAAATATTACCAAGAATATAGTTACCACAATTTGTTAAGAATAGACCAATACTACTGCAACAATATTAATTCCATAGAAGTACATAATTATGTTCATATTCTTACTCATCACTTTAACCAATTTCCAGCATGTAGCATTTTCTGATGTGAAAATAGCAAATTAAAAGGCTCCCTTTCTGCAATTTTGTGTAGATTAATATAATGTAGAAATAAGCTTTCTTTATATTATCAACATCTTTAATGTTTTTAACATTAAATTCAACACTAACTTATGAAATATTTACAAGGCATAAACACAAACATTGTCCAATATGGTGTAAGCATGTCACAAAGTGAGGTTATTTAGCTTGCGTTGGTGCTGTGGGTGCTGAAGCCACTCTTTGCTGTGCGGCAGATAATTGTGGTGTATTTGTAGCCAATGCTCGCAATTGTTGCTCAGCTGCAGCATTCACCATCTTCGACACATTTGTTTTCATCTTATTGCGCTCCGCTGCAGTCTTACTTTTTACAGGCGCGTTCGGCCGCTTTGTTACAGCCTTACCTTTGGTTTTTTGGTTATTTTTCTTTGCTTTAGCACCCGCAGGCAATTTGCTCTTTACTTTTAGTTTTCCTTGAGCCATTATAATGTTTAATTTAAATTAATGAGCAAGAAATCCTGTCTGCCACAATATTTACAACAAATGACATTGTTGACGGCTTGAGATTGACAGATGACATTGTTGACGGCTTCAGATTGACAGATGACATTGATGACATGACATTGACAGTTAGCACAGACTACTTTCTTCCTGATTAATTAGAGTCCAACATCGCCATGAAGGTACAGATAAAAGTGGAGTCCAGACTCTGAATACCTACTTGAAGCAAAAATGATGTATGGCTATCTCGCTCACTGTGGTCAAACCCTTTCTTTCTAAGTAGGGTAACCTTTATTGTATTTCTTCCAGGACAAAACTTCAAGTAGTTGTGTTCCATATAGTGTCAACAAAATGTTCACTTCTAAGACCTAGCCCGTATAGATTTTATGTGTCGAGATACTTTATGTACTGTGCGTAAAAAAAATACTCAAAAAACAAACTGTTTGTTATCGCGTGAAAGTTTGGATAATTCTAGTTTTTTAACAGTAACTGGAGGTTCGGTTGTTAAATTTATTATTCTTTTTACATTTATAAACACGTAAAATTTCCTAGTTCGTATGTACGATGTACCTATAGAATATTGGTGGGAAATAGATAATTACTAGAACAAAGGTGTAGTTCCTACGGCAATACGAAATTAATGAATGATTGTGAGATCTGCTTGAGATAAAATAATGATAATTTACCTTTATTTCAGACCTAAATACATGTTACAAAGATACAGAAAAATGATTCCAACGAATTGAGAACCTCCTTTTTTGAAGCCGGTTAAAAATAACAAGGTGTTAGTAATTTCTTAGTAAACAAAACAAGTTACACAATAAAATCTATTTGGCATACCTAAGTGGAAACATAACTTTTTGTGTAGGTAGCGTAAAAACGAAAAAGGGTTATTGTACTCATATTTTTAAACATGTACTGTTATTAAGGGACCAACCATGAAATCGCAAAAGATATATGTTTCATTAATTTTGCAGATGCAGCATTTTCTGTATGACTCTTTAAGTGTTAAAAAATGAATTTGCAATTTTCTTAATTAATACGCTTTCATGCAAATCATTGCAATAAATTGAGTCCGTGATGGGATGCTTAAACATTTCTTGCAACAGAGGAGTAAAATGTTGTGATACAACATTAATTAATTTGTTTTCTATATTGTTTTCTCTGAGTTGGCCCATCAGGAAGGATTACTTTCATAAATGCCAGAGCTAGGATTTGGTACACCCAGAGTAGCTACTTGCCCCATAGACTCTTCCTGTAATGAACTGTCTATCTGAAAATTATAATATATTTTACAAAATATAGCCTTTTGCCATATATTCGAACTACTACATTTCTGAAACATAATAATAATGTAAGGCTCTCATTAGGCAGTCGGATCGGGGGGGGGGCTGGTTCAGAAAGCAGCAATTATCTCTGTAGCCTTGAGCGCCGGTAGTTTGGAAAATGTTCCTGATACTGGTGGGGTATTTTTTTTCATACTAGTTTTTATATTCCTTATAAATTCAAATATTTAACATTGTATAACATGTGAGACAATTAAAGGAGTTTGTAAATAGATACTTGAAATTTTACCTTGCAAGGTGATACTGCTTCTTGATTTGTAATTATAGTAGGAACTGCTGTTTGTTTTAAAAAATCCTTGCACTTTCATAAAATTTCATTTTCAATGGTACAATGGATAACCATAATTTCCTCTGGGTACTATTTTTAGGAAATCTAAAAAAATAATATTGTAGGTAAGTATATTAATGTTGTAAATAATGTGAAATAAAAATTAAATGACTAAGCAAACATGTATAATTTAGTTCAGGTCCCACAGAAAGTCCTAGATATGTCCTCAGTATGGTCACACTATTTCAAAATTACTTCTTGTAAACAAAAAAGATAAAATTGCACTAAGTCCATGAAATTCAATGTAAGACTATTAGATCTTTACATCGTTATCAGTATAGTTAGTTAGAAGTATGCTGAAAACATTGTTTAATCATTTTATGAAGTATTTAATTGAAAATACAAAGAAATATGTTTGCAGTTATTCAATGCCAGAAATCACGATCTAAACACTTACGCGTGAAATTGTATATCACCTCCTGGACACCACGTACTACCGCAACCACGCACTACACAAGTTTGCACCATTTCTTTAATTATAAAAATAATTAGAGTCGAAAATTTGAAACGAAGCTGTGAACCGTAAAGTAAACAACCGACATATTGGCACAATTTTGTCGACAACTTGACATATGGTGACCAATGTTGCCAAATTACGAAATCCTTAGGAAATGGGGAAAATAATTCACTGATTCGTCAACCATGAAAAGCATCCGTGATCTACTATTTTATTATTTTTAATTTCATTCATCGTATTTCAACTAGTTATTTATAGTTACGATTAAACACTATCAAATGACAGTGTTTAACTTGTGATTTGATATGTGTGGTGACTCTTTTTAAGAATTTACTAGGAGATTTTAATAAGGAGATAGCAGTACTAAGGCCACACTAAAAAGAGAGGTCAGACCACAGAGAGTGAGATAGAGATACGTAGGTATTTGCCTCAAACCGATGTTCCAAGTATGGCCTCCTTTTTCTTATCTATACCTTCATGAACATCGCGTGGATTTCCAATTACAGAGCATAATGCGACTCAGTGGCGCACAATGCTGAACTATGCTGACGCTTAATTGGAACGTGAATTAGTTTTCAAATGCACCAGCAGAGTGCGCTAAGTTCAGTGTTGAAAAAAAAAATACTAAAATAAAATTGTATTCATATTATAAGTGTGGAATATAAAAAAAAAGTCATTGTTTGTACCTTCATCCATACTTATATTTATTTTTTAACACAGCTTGAATTAACTTTGATTATTTCCAGAAAACTTCGACGAAACGAAAGCCTTAAAATTGTTTTAACAATAAATAATAATTACCTACTAACGATTATATTGCACGCATCACTTTTGAGAGTGCTCGATTGTGCGAAGCGTTGCTGTAGTTGGAACACTCAACGTTGAGCATTATGCCGCATAATGCGCTCTTGTGCTGTAATTGGAAAACGGCCTCGATGACACTGCGGAGCTGCGGAAAGGCTGTCGATAGTCTCGGACACCACGGCCTTTCATGCGGCAGGAGTGCTGGCTGCATACCACGTCACGCTACCATCAATGAAATGTCATTGATGGTAGCGTGACGTGGTATGCAGCCAGCACTCCAGACCCGCGACCTCTTGATCGGGAGTCCGTTAAATAAAACACTCAACCACGAGGCTCATTAAAATAAAATCATTAAAATAATTATACATTTTTTTATTTTATTCATTAAAGTACTTTACATTGTTACTATGGTTTTATTTAATCCCGGAGAGGATTTTGCAAATTATAATTCGTACGAAAAAACAAGTCCTTGCACACGTTTGCTCCTGTTTGTTTATTACATATGCCAGAAAAAGCAAATTAAAGATTACCTAAGTAAGTAGGTACCTACGTATCTCCCTGTCTTCCTATCCCTGTCTCCCTCCTCTAAGTAATAAACCATCAGGAGCCGCTACATACGATGTTTTCTATAGCCACCATCGTTCTTGTACCCTTTTTAGCGGGAGTCGCTTTATAATATTATAGTGATTGCGTCCATTGATTGATGACTCACTAACAACTAAAAACAACCAGCTCAATGCCCACTTTAACATTTCTATGTCTGATTTATGTACATACGTATATCAGACCGCCTTTTGTACCTATTATTAAGTCTAGTAAGTTCTGTAAATTAATATGGTGTGCAATAAAGAATAAATAATATATAATATTTTATTTATTCCTCCCCTGTGGAGCATGGGCCCCACCCCGTGGGAAACATGGTACCAAAATAATGCATATAGTCGTTGTGTACGTACCATTTCTTAGTTTGTGTGGGCGGATTTTAGGTGGCGCCTTCGTATGAACCAATAAAATTACAGTATATAGAATTTACATCAAAATGAAGTTACCTCGTCACCCTACTGACATTTTATTAATATATCCATTGAATATATCATTGTTATTTAGCATAGAAAATAGAGAAAACGTAGCTTTAATACTCCAAAATATGTGATGAGGAGGTGTAAGGGAATTTTAAAATAAATATACAAATAAAGAGTCAAAATGGGTTTTATTTTACGGACTTTTTATTTTATTATTCATAAATCGACTGTTGCAGTATATGAATTCGAGTTTTAAGTTAAGAAATATACATAATATATAATATCTAAATATATTTTATGTACAGATAAATAGAAAAGTAGTCGAATATAATAATCGGCTATCGATAGAATCGAGCGGCGAGAGTGCAGGCAACCTGCGGAAAGCGGTGCGGACGAGGACGCACCTCGCCATAAAACGTCTAGAAAAATAGATAAATCGCTCAAAAACGTCAGAATCAGTCGAAAAGATAGAAGAGTGGAGAACGGGCGACGTCAAAGATGACGACAACGACAAGTCCCAATGGGCCCGTATCACGCATACTCCGTGTCCGTTGATAGCGACCGCTCCGCCGGTGAACGTCGCCCACCGCTTTCCGTTGCTGCTGGCTCATCCGCCTGTGCCTGCGCATACGCCAGGCTCTTTTGATAGCTGAACAGTTGTCGTTCAAGCGAGTAATTTTCCGCCTGAAGAACAGCGATTTCGCGCCTGCAAAAGAAATTTAGATTTTATTATAATTAATTGTTCATAGATTTATGTTTATAAATCTAATCGTAAATATGATAGGTACCTCATTTGATGCGCGTGTAAACGACAAAGATCGTCGTAGACGTGATATGTAGCTTGAAAAAGCAAATAGGTGTCGCCCCACTCAAGGCGAACACGAAGCTCTCCACCTGGGTGTAAGAAGGCACACCCAGCTCGTGACACGTCCTCGACTCGTAGAGCTGTTTCCATCATAAGTCCTTCATCAGCACTGTCTTGTGCATAATAATGCTCAAACGGTGCGCCTGGCAATTCCTCTGCGTCGGGTTCTCCCGCTGCAGCTCCAACTCTAACTAGCCATGCTGACCAGCTGACGTACCGTAGGTGATTACGAGGCACATGATGCACGTCTCGATACAACATGTGAAGTCGCACCATGTCCGAATGCATATCACAGCGTACTGCCCAAGCATGTTTATCACGATCGTAACAAGTAATAGCACGTCCCGCAGCTGGTACTGCTAGTTCTGCAAGAGCGCGAGCCCACACCAGTTCGACAGTAAGCCGTACTCCTTTATGCAGCAGTCGGGACGGTGGTCGAGGGTTCCAGGGTGGTGTACGACCGTCTGCATCACATACACACTCTAGAGGTCCTGAATGCAAACGTCTTTCGCCTTCGCCAAGAGCAAGTGCATAGCGTACACGGCACCGTTGTCCCTCTCCAGACAATCTGATAAGACGTAGAGTAAGTGGGTCCTTGCCGCCTCCACCACTAGCTGAAACTTGCCAGTCAAAGCCGGCAAAAGCTATAGGTGGCGTATCTAGACGTGGTGCCCGAAGTTCACAAGAATATAGAGTGCGCACTCGCGACATGCTCAACTCCAGTTGAAATTCGCCCCGTGCGTCTGCAAATTTAGCGTTAAGTTCAGCAATGGAGACGCAGCGACCTCGGCCTTGCGCTGCACAACCAGAGCTAAATCGAACCTGCTTGCCAGAAAACCCTTCATTTGCCGTAAAGTGGTCACGGCTGAGAAGTGTGAAAGTGAAGTCAACATAGACACGCATGCCTTCGCATGCGCCTCGCCATACCAAGTACACACCTGTAACAAAATAGAGAATATTTAGAAAATACCTTAAGTTTGCATCCTAGTTAATTAAGTTTATGATTGTGATGCCCATTTGAGATATTCTCGATTGTCTTTTCTAATGTGTTTACTATGTATTATAAGTATGTATTTACAGAAGAAAAGTAGTTTATGTATTATATCCGTATTCTGGTACCCATAACACAAGCATATAAGCTTAGCTTGGGGCCAGAGGACGTTGTGTAAAATGTCCGTGAATATTTATTATTTATTATTTATTTATTAATGAAACATATTACTTAGCTAAGACAGTGAAGGGTCTTCTTCGAATAACAAGTTCCGCTTAGTTGTGTTTGTTACAGGATGGGCATAACCAAGCCAGAGTGCCCACAAAATTCCTTGAGGGTCAGTGTCCATAGGTCCATACTAAAGTTGAAATCTTACCAAGCGATGCATCTGTACGGCTGAAGGCGACTGCCCAGCGCTGGTGCGCGCAGCAGAAGTCCTTGGAGGTGACATCTCGGTCAGGCTCCCTGGTGGCGGAGCGCGTCACCACGAAGGTGAAGACGTGGGTGTCGGCGCGGTCCTTGAGCCGCGTGGCGCGGTACAGCAGTGCCATGCGCCCGCGGGCTCCTTCAACTGCGCACCCGCCTGTACACACACACTAATTATACTTTTACCTAGCACTTTAAAGTTTTATTTCTGGAATACCTACCTACCTAGCCAATTTTGCGTGATAATGTGAGTGAGTGATGCCTATGTGATAATTTATTCATTAAATTAACATAAATATGTATAGGCCAAAATACATCTAGTAATTTTGTCAAGCACTTCGAGGCATTTGTATAACACTATAACACAACGGTAATTTTCATGTAAGAAAAAACTCAACTGTTATTCAAATGTTACAAGTTTTTTCTATCAGTTTGTATGTTTTTAGATATTACCGTTCAATACCTACAAACAGATATTTTATTTAGATGTAATAGGGATAAAGGTTAATCATAAACAGAAACCCCAATTTCAGGTGATTCTAAAATTTTTAACATATGCGATAATTTTTCTGACTATTTATTTATCGATAGTTTATAAAAGTGTGTAGCATGAATGCATAAACAATACTTAGCAAGTGATATATTTACCTACCTATCTAACTAAATACCTAGATATAATATGTAGGTATATTAAGTTAGCTGCTATTAGATGCTAAAAGGTTACTTGAAACAGTGCAGAAAAAAAATCTAAATTGGTATTTGCTGTTCCATTATAGAATATGGTATCTCAGGAATATATTTTCACAAATATGGATATAAAATGTTCATAACGAACCCTTTCAGCCATAGAAGCCTTTATACAAAGCATCTTGAAAATTTCCTGAACGATAATCGTCTTATTTTCCACATACGTTTATATGCAAATAACAGTGTTATTGTTATTTGCCCTAAAACATTAGGGATAAAATATAGCATACGGATGTGTTTTCTTTTGGTTATTAGACTATTTTATGTATAAACATATTATAGACTAGCTGTGCCCCGCGGTGTTACCCGCGGTAAAAAGGATAAAAAATCTGTTCGTTTTTTTTATAACCCCACGGGAACATTGCATTATTTCGGGATAAAAAGTAGCCTATATGCTACTGCTATAATCTAGCAATAGTAACTGACAATAAACAATCACAATATTTAGCACAATATGTTTCGTTGTTAACAGGGCTCAAATTGTTTTCTCAGTTATCACACCAGTTATCAACAATCTGGAGATTTCTCCTCTCCTCTACTCCAGCCCATTAACGTCCCACTGTTGGGCACGGGCCTCCTCCACTTTGGGAGGAATTATGGTCTACTGTGCCGCGCTGACCAGGCGTGTTGGCACAGGGTTTATTTTCGAGTTTTCCTTCTCTCGCAGGGGATGTTATATGCATACCTACAGTATCCCTTAGTAGGCTTTCACAGCACCCTTGAGAGGAGATGGGGTGGTGACACTTGTATTCTTAATCCGTCACCACACGGACAAGACGAGAGATTTAATTAGGACACATTGTGAGCAAATCGTAAATTCTCCGTGTTGTGACGGATTAAGAATACAAGTGTCACCACCCCATCTCCTCCCAAGGGTGCTGCAAAAGTCAGTCAAGGGATATTGCACATAGATAAGATCCTCTGTGAGAGACGGAAAGCTCAAAAATAAACCCTGTGCGAACACCCCTGATCAGCGCGGCACAGTGGACCATAATCCCTCCAGAGGAGGCACGTTTCTAACAGTGGGACGTAAATGGGCTGGAGAGGAGAGATGTGCAAACATTACAACAATCTTGTAGCTTCTCAAAAGTCGTTCTAGCGTCAAATGGCTAATATTAACACGTAGAAACATAGAAATTAACGACTATATATAATCACTATACATATAAGATTGACTAATTATTCAAGCGATATAACTATGTATGTATTGAAGCCACACAATCCCAATTAGTGCGGAGATCTCGTAATCCTGACTGTCACATTTCAAAGTATACAATCCCTCGATTGGTGAACATTATGTTGTAATTTATTTATGAGAAACGGCTTTGTTCTAATGAGGGTACTGAATAGTTAATAGAACTATTTGCATGACATACTAACTATACTAACCACTAACAATTTGTCTGGGTTTATCTGTCTATCAATCAAAACATCACGATAAATGATAATTTAGACTGCTGTAGGTACCCATCGGTACCGATTCTACATCCACATCTAAACTTGACTAAAAAGGAAAATTGACAGTGTTAATAACACAATTCGGCAATGTTAACAGAACTTTTTTATTAGAAAATCTAAATATTCGAAGACTAATTCTAATTTTAAAAAATGTGCACTACGAAATAGCCAATTAATCAAAATACGCCATAGTTGTTTATTTGACGGGCTTCGTGGTCTAGTGGTTCATGTAATGGACTGCCGATCACGAGGTCACGGGTTCGATTCCCGCTCGGGACAATGTGATATTAATAAATGTCATACAAATGTTTGTACTGCTTCTGGGTGTTTACTATGTATTATTATACATATATGTATTTACAAAAGCAAAGTAGTATATGTAGTATATCCGTATTCTTGTACCCTTAACACAAGCATATAAGCTTAGCTTGGGACCAGAGGACGTTGTGTGAAATGTCCTTGAATATTTATTTATTTATATTTTTAGTTAAGTTTTGTTGTACATGTAGAATAGGTACCAATAGTTGTACCTGCTCAACTAACATGTTCTTTATGTTTCATAAAAAATTGGTCAAGTGCGAGTCGGACTCGCGCACGAAGGGTTCCGTACCATTATCTATGCAACATAAGGCAAAGTTATTAGTATCGAGCAAGAAACGGTGAAAAAATCATGTTTGTTGTATGGGAGCCCCCCTTAAATATTTATTTTATTTTATTTTTAGTATTTGTTGATATAGCGGCAATAGAAATACATCATCTGTGAAAATTTCAACTCTCTAGCTATCACCGTTCTTGAGATACAGCCTGGTGACAGACGGACGGACGGACGGATTGACGGACGGACGGACGGACGGACGGACGGACGGACGGACGGACGGACGGACAGCGAAGTCTCAGTAATAGGGTCCCGTTTTTACCCTTTGGGTACGGAACCATAAAAAAAAAGTCGTGTTTTATGTATTTCCCTATGTGAGTTTAAATCTTTAAAACTACGCAATCTTGATGCTGTTTTATTAATAAATAGAGTAGTTTAAGAGCATGGCTAATTTTTTAATTGATTTTAACAGGAGCGTGTGACAATATATTGTTTGTTTTTAAAAGATTGCCGACAGTTAACAAACTACTTCCCGACACGTTTTATTAAACGAGTACTTTTATAGAGTTTTTATTTAAATACTAGCTGTTGCCCTCGACTCCGTCCGCGTAGAATTTAGGAAATTTTCCCCCTTTAGCAACATTTTTAACTACTGCTTGAGTGAGAGTATTATAAACGTAAGAGTAAACAAATATAATCAGAATGAACGAACTGCTAAGCTATCAGGAGTTACACGTGTTATTGTGAGTCAACCATAAAATATAGAAATGTGCTGTTCCGGGATATTTTTTAGACAATTTTATGTAGAATATTTCCGTCATACATGATTTCTATGTCACTTTAACCATTAAGGCATCACACGCGACGGAAGTTTAAAAAATGGAGCACCTTTTCCCGTTTTCCCAACATTTCCCTTCACTACTCTGCTCCTATTGATTGTAGCGTGATGAAAAGTATACTATAACCTGTCCAGGAATATGAAGAATAATTGTACCAAGTTTCGTTAAAATCCGTCGAGTAGTTTTTGTTTCTATAAGGAACATACAGACGGATAGACAGACAGACAGACAAAAATTTTACTGATTGCATTTTTGGCATCAGTATCGATCACTAATCACCCCCTGATAGTTATTTTGAAAATATATTTCATGTACAGAATTGACCTCTCTACAGATTTATTATAAGTATAGATATACCCAGGAAAGTAAAAAAACTTAAATTTAATAAAGAGCCAAGTCTATTCGAGCCGATATTACTTTACTCAAGAAGCGAGTATGAAATTAATCGAGCAAAAGAATCATTAAAATGTCTTTTATTATCATAAAAATTTAGCGCAGGAAGTGATTTACGACTCACAAAGGCGGGAAATCTTGGAACTAGTCGAGTAGCAAATATTTTGTCTTTCAACTTTTTCTTAAAGCTTTTTATATAAATCTACATTACATTTTATATCCATACTAATATAATAAAGCTGGAGAGAAATAAAAAATAAATATAAATAAATATTCAGGACATTTCACACAACGTCCTCTGGTCCCAAAGTAAGCTATATTTCTATGCTTGTATTATGGGAACCAGATACGGATAGACTACATATACTACTTTTCTTTTGTAAATACATACTTACAATACATAGAAAACACCCAGACGCAGTACAAACATTTGTATGACATTTATGGATATCACACAAATGATTGTCCCAACGGGGAATCGAACTCGCGACCTCTTGATCGGCAGTCCATTACATAAACCACTCCACCACGAAGCCCGTCGAAGAAAAAAATTCTTTCAGTGTTATACAGGGTGTCCCAAAAGTCAACGTCCAACCGAAAACCAAAGCTAGGCCTAGTTGTGGGGGCTCTCAAAAAAAAAGAAAAAAAAATCTATCTCATGTAGTTTCGAAATGACAGCCATTTTTCTTAAATTGACACCCTGTGACGAGTTTACGACTACTGGGGCTACAAATGAGCTCTTTTATAATTTTATTTTTGTGTGGAGTAGTCTTAAGTGATGCTCCTACAAATTCCAATTCATCATTTGCACACAACTTCATTGGAATTTCAGAAAATATCCGTTTTATACCGAACCATGACGTGAAAATGACTACATCACTAAACTTTGACAGTCTGTACTGAAAAAAAAATCTACTATGCAATTTCGGCAAGTGCCCTTAAAAGTTGGCGCATTTAATGGGCTTTCCAAAATGGTATAATACTTACTAAATTATTTCTTAGACGACGAGAAAGTGAATTTTTGGGATTGTTTAAATAAAAGTCAATTATTAAAAATCGAATGTTTATTTAAATCATATCAAATGTTCAAATTGCTTGCCATCAGCGCGTATGCACGCCCTACACCTTCTTAAAAACGATCGTGTAATCTGGCGGGCGAAACGTCTGGAATTGATGTGATCAGCGGCATCTTGAATTCTCTGACGCAGTTCCTCTAAATTTTCAATTGGTTTTTGGTAAACAATTTCTTTGACCGTTCCCCAATAAAAAAAATCAATAGGATTTAAATCCGGGGAACGGGGGGGCCACGTGATCTGACCGGATCGACCAATCCACCTATTTGGATATTCTTGATTAAGGAATTCTCTCACTGGGCGCGCATAGTGTGCCGGACAGCCATCTTGCTGGAACCACATGTCTCGATAAATGCTAAGTGGCACGTCTTCTAACAAATTGGGTAACTGATGTTGTAAAAAGTCCAAATAAGCTGCCCCATCGAGGTTTTCTGGCAGTTCAAAAGGCCCAATAATGGATCCATTTAAGATCCCAGTCCACATGTTTATTTTAAAGCGGTACTGTGACCTATCTTCGCGCATCAAATGTGGATTTTCGACGTGCCACTCGTGCAAATTATGCAAATTCATGTATCCGTCTTTTTTGAAGGTCGATTCATCAGTCCAAAGAATTTTACGCAAGAATTCTGGATCTGCTCTGTGCCTTTCGAGCATTGATTGACAAAATAAAATCCTGCTAGGATAATCACGGGGTAGCAAAGTTTGTACCCGTTGCATGTGGTACGGATGCAATTCGTTTCTCTTCAGTATCCGATGTGCTGTACTTTTAGGTACCCCCAGACTTTGCTCGATTCCACGTACTGAGATACTCCGGTTCTCTGCAATTGCATTTAGGACATCTTCTTCATAAGGCACGACGGTTCTTCCCACTCTAGTAGCTCGAGTAGGAAGTTGATTTTCTGATAATAAACGGTGCACATTTACAAAAACTCGATGATCTGGGTGACGCTCGGCATTCGGATATCTCTCACGGTAGAGTCGAGCTGCAGCTCTAGCATTGCACCTACATTCCCCATAAATAAGGTGCATGTTTGCATATTCCTCTGCAGAGTACAAGAAAGGCATTTTCTTACAAAAACAGTCCAGGAGAAAGCCAAGTTCGTCAGAAACGGTTCGAAAACAAATCCAAGTCACACGCAATCAAGTCCAGTAAACAGAGCCAAGGTTGTAAGCACGAAATAAATACAAACGAATACAAAAAGATGCGCAGTAAACGAAGGCACGAAACGTACTGAATTATTGTACGTATACCACGCTGTTGTATTAGCGTGCTATCTGTTTCACCCACACTAGCCAAAATGTCAATTTCGTCTCGCTCACACATTGTAGAAAGATTCACTGACACCAAGTAGCGTCACTCTCCGTCCCGCTCTAACATTTCTTCGTCTCTTTCTTTTAGTAGCGTCACTATCCCGCTCTAACTTTTCTTCGTCTCTTTCTTTAATTACACCTTACAGAACGCCTAGATGATATTAGAATAATTTTGAGAAAGTTTTATGACTAACTAATAATAAGCTAAATATCGACTTTCTTAATTTTTTTTTTTCTCGTCGTCTAAGAAATAATTTAGTAAGTATTATACCATTTTGGAAAGCCCATTAAATGCGCCAACTTTTAAGGGCACTTGCCGAAATTGCATAGTAGATTATTTTTTCAGTACAGACTGTCAAAGTTTAGTGATGTAGTCATTTTCACGTCATGGTTCGGTATAAAACGGATATTTTCTGAAATTCCAATGAAGTTGTGTGCAAATGATGAATTGGAATTTGTAGGAGCATCACTTAAGACTACTCCACACAAAAAATAAAATTACAAAAGAGCTCATTTGCAGCCCCAGTAGTCGTAAACTCGTCACAGGGTGTCAATTTAAGAAAAATGGCTGTCATTTCGAAACTACATGAGATAGATTTTTTTTTCTTTTTTTTTGAGAGCCCCCACAACTAGGCCTAGCTTAGGTTTTCGGTTGGACGTTGACTTTTGGGACACCCTGTATAGTCCTTTTGTCAAGGAAGAATATAGGTTATTTATCATCACGCTGCGACTAACAGGAGCGGAACAACAGTAAAAATTTTGGACAAAACATGAAATATTTTCTAAATTCCACGTGTACAGCAGTACGGAGTCGCGGGCAGTAGCTAGTTATTTTATATAATGCAACGTAAAAACTTCGTCCACTGTTGTATAAAAATTTGAAAACCTAATCTCCCCTCACAAAGTCAAATAGTTATTTTTACACCAAAAGATACCTTAGTTTAGTCTTTTTCAATAGTAAGTGAATGACGTATTCACTCACTTTTTAGGGTTCCGTACCAAAAGGTAAAACGGAGTCCTGTTACTGAGAATTCAAGGTTCATTCGCTCTTCCATCCGTCTGTCACACAGCTAGAAAGTTAAAATATTCCCTCTTAAACATTTTCAGTGTAACTTGATACTCTTAACTAACGTGATTCATTAGACCGTCGATCAATATAATATGATAATAACAGCATAGAACATTTCGTACGAGAGTCCAACTCGTACTTGGTCGGTATTTATTTGGATAAATAAATGAATAAATATTCATGTTACATTTCGCTCAACTTCTTCTGGTCTTAAACTAAGCTTTAATGCTGGTGTTATGTGTTGTTATGCATCTGAAATGTGATGTTGGCGCCGAATGTTTTATTTATTTATTTATTTAAAACTTTTTGCACTAACAAAATGTACAATCTTAAGGATTTCTTGGACGCCCCGACGTACTAATGTGTATGCTTGCGGAGCTATACATCAGAACACGCCTATCGACCATCGCCATGCAGAGACTCCTCAAGTACTTCAGACATGTGGCTATGCGAGATCCTGACAATCTAGAAAAACTAATAGTCGTGGAAGGCAAGAAGAGGCGAGACAGATCGCCGATGAGATGGTCTGATGCCGTCAAACAGGCGACGAACACCGGCATCCCTGCTGCTATCAGACACGCTGAAAGCCACGATGCCTGGAGGGATTTGGTGCACAGTTTTGACCATGGTGGTCACGCCCCTTAGACATGAGGAAGCGACGGGGAAGAAGATATGTACCAGAATACGGATAGAATACATAATTATACAAACTTTTTTTGGAAGTGTATACTTATAATACATAGAAAACACCCAAACGCAGTACAAACATTTGTATGACAATTATAAATATCACACATATAATTGTCCCGAGCAAGAAACAAACCCGCGACCTCGTGAACGGCAGGACGTTACATAAACCACTCGACTACGAGGCCCGTCAGAATTCAAATTGTTTCGGTTTCTCAAAAGGTGCTGAATATTATAGTAAAAGTTATGTAGCGGGTAAACAGATGTTGTCTCATAGTAAATCCTCTGTATACATATATAAGTATTCAATATAATAAACATACATGGTGTAAATACTATTAAACCTCTGTCTACATTTTAGTGATACACATACAATTGTAATTATTCATGTATGTAATTTAGTACAAAGCAATGTTTGACAATAAACAAAGGCTCGAAATCTCTGTGTAACATGTATTTAAGGCGCCTCATTACTAAACACACCACACTGTCTTGAAACTAGATGAAAATTTTAAATACGTGAATATGTAAAATTATATTATGTCTGTCCGTAATTAATTATTTAACATTTATATAGTGACTAGCTGTTGCCCGCGATTCCGTACGGGTGGAATTTAGCAAATTTTCCCTGTTTTACCACATTTTTCACTAAGGCTGCGCTCTTATTGGTTGCAGCGTGATGTTATATATTTTGTAGGAGTTTTATGTTGCAGTGGAATGTATTACTTATTTTACTGGTTTTAATATCATGTTTAATCTTTTATTTTTTAAATCCTTACATTTTGTTAACACTTAAATTCTTCCATCTTGTGATTGTCTACTATTGTCTATTGTACACACACAGAGTATTAAACATATTATAGAGTAAGTTACGTTAAGGGCCTACATCAATATTATCGTATATCATCGCCGACACGTACATATTAACACAGCCAGTAGGCACAGAAAATGAAGAATTAGGGATACTTTTCCTATTTACTCAAAATCTACTAAATATATTTTAATTCTCATTTACGTGTTTCTATATATAATAGTTACTTATGTTTTTAAAGTTATTTCATTAGTTAATACGCGATAATAGACCGACAAATGAAAAAAATAAAAGATTAGAGAGGTTGTTTCGCTAAGATTTTCTATCGAGAAAACTTTTCTCAATCGCGTTTCTGAGTTTATGCGATCCTAGATCATATATTGAAAAAACATATACTTAAAAATTAGAGCTCTAGCCATTCAATCTAAAGAAACAATGAAAACTTCGTACATAGAAAAATGCACGAAGCTATTTTGGTATCCTCTTAACAATATAGCCTATACAGCTTTCCTCGATAAATGTATATAAATTGGATAGTTCCAACACTGAAGAAATTTTTCAAATCGGACCAGTAGTTTCCGAGATTATCGCGTATCAAACATACAAACTCTGTCGCTTTGTAATATTAGTATAGAACATTTTCCTTTATTCTGAAGTATAATAATATATAGATAACATGTGAACATAACGACGAGCCTCGTGGTTGAGTGGTTTATGTAACGGACTGCCGATCAAGAGGTCGCGGGTTCGATTCCCGCTCGGGACAATCATTTGTGTGATTTTTCTAATTGTCATACAAATGTTTGTACTGCGTCTGGGCGTTTACTATGTATTATAAGTATGTATTTACAAAAGAAAAGTAGTATATGTATTCTATCCGTATTCTGGTACCCATAACACAAGCATATAAGCTTAGCTTGGGACCAGAGGACGTTGTGTGAAATGTCCATGAATATTTATAATATATATTTATAATTTATAATAACATAACAATATCTACTACATACTTTTTTTATACCTAGCTAAAAGTTGCAAAAAGAAAATGAAACACTTTCTTGTTGTGTTTATAAACTAAATAGGTTAAGACGATACCAAAATAGCTTCGTGCATTTTTCTATGTACGAAGTTTTCATTGTTTCTTTAGATTGAATGGCTAGAGCTCTAATTTTTAAGTATATGTTTTTTCAATATATGATCTAGGATCGCATCAACTCAGAAACGCGATTGAAAAAAGTTTTCTCGATAGAAAATCTTGGCGAAACAACCTCTCAAATTTTTTATTTTTTTCATTTGTCGGTCTATTATCGAGTATTAACTAATGAAATAACTTTAAAAACATAAGTAACTATTATATATAGAAACACGTAAATCAGAATTAAAATATATTTAGTAGATTTTGAGTAAATAGGAAAAGTATCCCTAATTCTTCATTTTCTGTGCCTACTGGCTGTGTTAATATGTACGTGTCGGCGATGATATACGATAATATTGATGTAGGCCCTTAAGTATGTATTATGGTTCGGTGAACTGGATTCTCATGTATACACGAGTTATAACTGCTGTAAGTGTCAGCCAATGGAACATATTCTAAAACACAATCACTCTCTCATCAGCGTAGTAAGATAGATTCTCTCTCTCTCTCTCTCTCCAGCCCATTTACGTCCCACTGTTGGGCACGGGCCTCCTCCACTTTGGGAGGGATTATGGTCTACTGTGCCGCGCTGACCAGGCGTATTAGCACACGGTTTATTTTCGAGTTTTCCATCTCTCGCAGAGGATGTAAGATAAAGAAGAAGTAAGATAAATAAAAAGTATGATAAGTTAATAAGAAAAAAGATAATATAATAAGTAAGATAGATTATAGGTATATTATTAACCATCCGAAGGAAAGCTCGTGCCCAATAAAGTTAGAAGTTTATTTAGAAAAAGAAATTAACTTTTTGTACAGTTCACAGAATCATGTTTCTGATTTAAAGACCTTAACATATTTAATAACGTTCTAAGAATGTTTTGTAGAAGCGAAGAATCGATTTGACGTTCGGAATTTAATTTACGCTTTCATCGAATCTCAATGTACTAGAGTGTACAACGTTGCTATAAACATAGTTTTAGGCGTTCATGATAAAATTACGGCTATAACATCACAAGCATTTTAATTTAGTATTTTATTTGGTACTTACTTGTTGCTATATCCGATATTAATATTCTTAATAAAATTACGAAGTCACTTTGTGTTGCTAAGAGTGAAAACGCCGAATATATCCTTACTACAAATTACAATCAGTATAAATCTATACCTCTATAATAATACTAGCTGACCCGGCAAACATTGTTTTGCCATACTAAAAAGAGTTTGAAAAATAGATGTTGGCCGATTCTCAGACCTACTGAATATGCATGTAAAATTTCATAAGAATCGGTCAAGCCGTTTCGGAGGAGTACGGTAACTAACACTGTGACACGTGAATTTTATATATTAGAAGATTATAAAGCTGAAGATTTTGTTTGTTTGTTTGTTTGAACGCGCTAATATCAGGAACTACTGGGCCGATTTGAAAAATTCTTTCAGTGTTAGTTAGGGCATTTATCACGGAAGGCTTTAGGCTATATAAAATCACGCTACGACCAGTAGAAGCGAAGCAGTAGTGAAAAATGTTGCAAAAATGGGGAAAATGTTCTAAATTCCACGCGAACGGAGTCACGGGCAACAGCTAATTTTCAATAACTAGAATGTGAAAAGTACTAATCTTAGTTGAAGACCAGACTAACAAAAATGGCTTTTTCTTTTGTTATAAAAATCAGGATAAGAGTGAATATACCTACAGAACGAATTTAGTTGAAAAATAATCAATTAAAATCATCATATACCTACGTAAATTATGCACCCACTTAAGACGCCATGTTTTTTTTGTGTATCCTTCGCGCTATCCTACATTTGCAAACAACTTTAGAGTGCCAATTTTTTAGAGTTAGCGCGTTTCGCAAAAATCTATCCCCATCATTTAGCCCTAACGCGCCTTTTTAAAATAGTTTAAAAAAAAACTGAAATTTAAAATGATCCCTAGAGGTACGTTATTTTTATGTACGGCACCACAAAGTAAGATACAGAACCTAAAATTATCGAAAACCCAAATAAATAAAAATAAAACCTAAAATTATATAAAAACTAGCTGTTGCCCGCGACTTCGTACGCGTTATGTTTAGAAATCAATCCTTAACAAACAGAAGTTTACTCTTCTACTCGATAGATGGCGCTGTAGGTTTTTTAAATCACGCTATCGTTTCGTTCCACACATTAACACTTAAGCTCGTCAAAGTTGTGTCATCATCCGGATTTTTTGTACTTTTAAATTAGTAAGGATGTAAATATCAGCTACTTGTAACGAATTGCCTGTTATGATGCTACAGGCGCCTGAGTAAGAATAAATCAACACTTCATTACCAATTTACCATTCAACGTTATGTTCGCTATGTAAAATTATTTAAATGAAAACGTTTCAATCTTTTTGATGTAGCTAAAAATATGAAAACATTTAAATTGGAGATGCGGCCGTAATACTTGTATAACCACGGTACTTGATTATATTGGCTGAACCCGCAGGGTGGAATCACATTATGACATCAAACACATTTACGTGTTATGTATTTTTGATGTTACACCTTTTGCTGATAATTATGCACATTTTATTAGGCGCCGTGATGTTTATTCTTTTATACAAGTATTTCAACACTTTATTAACAGATTGGTACACGCTAATGATCTCAGATACCTAACATTAAGTGATAAGTAATAAAAGTATATGTAGAATTAAATTAACTAGACAATTTACAACAATGGTGCCAATTCTACGTGTACAACTATATTAAACTAAAAAAAAGAAAAAGCTTTACCGCATCAGTCCCCGAGTACCACATACTCGGGGACTGATGCGGTAAAGCATAGCATTTTTTATCAACTTATGCAATTAAGATCATTTATTTATTTTATATATGCAAGAATCTAAATACCATAAACTAAAATAAGATTAATAATCCTTATTTACTGATGCTTACATCTGTCCATTGTTTATGGTAATTCTGATAAAATTGCGATTGTCAATCGAATGTCAATAAAATAAAATAAACATTATTTACATTATTAAAATCTAAAATACGCTGTTATCTAAACATTTAGGATATATTATGTTGTCGATTCAAAATCCTTATTTTAATACGCTGTTTAATATGAGGAAGGCGTAAGGATTACCCTTGGTATCAACAGTATGAAATAAATTGCGGGGCGAAGAGAGGATTACGCATGCGCAGTAACGCCGATAATGTAAGGTTATTTTCATTACGCTATTTTCGTTACGGAATTTCTGGATTCAGTCTCCACGCTTAAGGCCCGCGATAGAAGCTATGCAATAGCTTAAACATGAAAACAACTATTGAAAGAAAGAAAGAAACAAAGCATTTATTTTTCCAACATAAGGGCAAAAACAATTTACAGGTTACATTAAATAACATAGTTTATTATAATAAAACTAGGAATAAACTCATAAAAAAAACTAAAACAAGTACTACATATTATAAAAAGATAAATATTGCTGTATTTTGATTATTTGGCTCTCTTGTTTTGCACATTCATTGTGCACATTTATAATAATAAAAATCTATATGGTCTTATCGGAGGTTTAAACGGAGATTTTATCGGAGAGATAATAAACGTTTTAGCGTAAAAAGACTATTATGAATAACAAGTTTTGACAATTTTCGCGAACCGATATTAGCGAACTTTTAAACCTCCGATAAGTCATTATGAATAAGACGATTAGTCTATAAAAGACAGTTTCTACGACAAGAAAGATCAGTTGACATTGCCGAATTGCGTTATCGAAGTTCATTTTTTAGTTAAGTTTAGTTTAGTTGTGCGCGTAGAATTGGTACCAATGTCTGATTGGCAGATATAATAATATATTTTCTTAATCCTTTTTATTATTAAGATCCCTTCTGTATATGTGTATCTTAAACAGGCTATAAACACACACACTCTCTTTCTCTCTCCAGCCCATTTACGTCCCACTGTTGGGCACGGGCCTCTTCCACTGTGGGAGGGATTATAGTCTACTGTGCCGCGTGGACCAGGTGTGTTGGCACAGGGTTTGTTTTGGAGTTTTCCGTCACAGAGGATGTTATCTGTGTACAGTATCCCTTAGCTGGCTCTTACAGCACCCTGGGAAGGAGATAGGGTGGTGACATTTGTATTCTTAATCCGTCACCACACGAGAGACATAAATGATAATCGATTTAGACTAACAAAAATAGGCAAATAAGAAGATAAATAGTCAACGATAAATAGTAATAATATTTCTTGGTAGGCAAAAGGAAATACGATCACAAAAAGTCACATAAATTTACTTCATATTAATGATTTTGACAAACTATCGGTGTGCTGTCTGCTATAAACACACAACCAAAATAACTTAGGTAGACCATTTTGTCGGATACTACAAGAAAAGCGAATAATATGTTACTGAGCCGAAATTGTTTTTAATTTGGAAAGATTAACTCAAATATATTACTATGCTTCCCAATTTATGTATTTATAAACAACCGTGTAACTAATTACTTATTGATTGTGTACGAACAATACTTGTTTACTACATGCTACTGAATAAACAGGATTGTGAAACAATAGCCTGTACTGCCTAGGAACATAAATCTCTAGAGTATTTTGATTTAAAGTTGAACGATTGCGGCGTATAGTGTAGATACGGTGTAGACAAATTCCACGGGACGATGGCTAGTGTGACGTAGGTACTCTTGGGGCCTTAGTTTGGCTTTTATATTATACCTTTCTCCGTTAAAGATTGCGATTTGCGAATGCGACAATGTTAAGGGGAAATTATGCGGAATTAAAACCGCATCACCTGGCGGAATCGAGCGGTACTGTCCCATCTCTCTCGAGTGGCAACGAAGGCTTGTATTCATAAAGTCGCAAGTTCGATTCTCACAATGTACTATTATTTGTTACAAGTGTGTTACAGTTACATCCGAGAGTTTTATATCTATATTAAGTAGGTAAGTAGGTAATCACAAAAAAAAATGGATGCACTGTATCCATATTCTAGTACACATAACACAAGTCAGTAAACCTAGCTTAAAACCAAAGGACGTTATATATTTATGAATATTTAAAGTTGTTACTTTATTTTAAAATTCGAAGGTATTTTATTGTTCGTAGCGAGCTACGCTGTAGACTCTACACACCGGTGTAGCTTCCAATCGATCTCAACGCTAAGCAGTTAGTGTCCACATCAATCTCAAGTGAGTCTACGCCCGCCACATATAATCCTCCTTTTCCTGCAAATGGCTTGGGCGTATAGAACAAAGGTCGGCTTAAATCAAGAGAATGCGAGAATATTGGTAAAAAAGACTGTGCTCCTTATTTTCAAGTTTACAACAGACCTATACAAAAACACCAGCTAAGTACAAGAGGAAATCGTGCACGAAGGGTTCTTTACTAATATTAACTTAATATATTCATCATCATAGTTAAATCATATCGGCATATTTTATAAACATGTCATTAAGTTCGACTGAAAACGTTTACCGTAGAGGAGCTCCCTTAAATATATATTGTACTAGCTGTTGCCCGCGACTTCGCACACGTGAAATTTTGAGTCCAAATTTTAACAAACAGAAGTTTAATACTCGATAGTGTAGTGCTTTTCTGCATCGCGATATCGTTTTGTTACACGCATTAATATATGTATATTATATATAAGCTCGTCAAAATTTTTGTCATGTCTTCAGCTCAGTTTCACAATTATAAATTGGTAAGGTTTCTGGTTTTTTGTATTTGTTATTTTAGTATAGATAGAATTACATCAGCTGACAAAATTTCAACTGTCTAGCTATGATCGTTTCTGAAATACAGCCTGGTAACAAACAAACGGACTGTGAAGACTCAGTAGGCATATATGTGTTATGGTCAGGCGTTACCTTTAGGCACGGAACCCTAAAAATAGCCACAATTAAAACCAGTGTTAGTAGAATTAGGCACCATTAACTATAAGCGATTTTAGGTTTAATTTGTGGTCGTTAAAACCATGTTAAAGCATTGAGAATTATTACTTTGTTATTACAACCACCACGTCGTCAAGGGGGGCGAAAGGTGGTTCTTGCCGACCCGTCACCCTAAATATTTTAACTTCTTTTTACTTCTGAGTACTTACATTATTTATGAAAATAGACTTTACAAGAAAACTAGCTATTGCCCGCGACTCCGTCCGCGTGGAATTTAAAATTTTCCCCGTTTTTGCAACATTTTACACTACTGCTTCGCTTCTACTAGTCATAGCGTGATGTTGTATAGCTTAAAGCCTGCCTCGATAAATGCCCTATCTAACACTGAAAGAATTTTTCAAATCGGCCCAGTGGTTCCTGAGAATTATACATATATAGTATATACAACGTGATGCAGAAAGGTGTAGTCATATTTTAAGGTTGCATTAGGTAAGCCTTAAATATTATAAATATTACAGTTACACATAGAAAAATACAGTTGGTAAGTTTTTTATTGTGTACAGCCTATTATTAAATAACTATCAGGAGCGCATCATTTATGAGATTTTTACGGTTTATTGAATGCGATTGAACCTTACGATAAAATATGACCTCATAGTAGTGTTGTATTTAAACAAGATCGATTAATTTAATAAATTAATTAAATTTGTATGAACACATAAAAGTCATAATATAACAAGTATTTGTAATTTCATCCATGCCTAGTGCCTAGTCACCGGCCATGTGTAACGGTGGTCAAATATGACTACACCTTTCTGAAACACCTTGTATAGTTCATTAGTATAGATTGCATAAATAAAGCATCACAGTAGGTATCACGCACATAACATTTGCATTGTAGTAAAAAGTTATCATGAGATTTTCATAGTGTTATAAGTCTAGTATGACACTTAAATTATAACACAGAATAAAGAACTAAATATACTAAATACTATATACTACTCATACTAAATTACCCAATAATTGTAATAACAATAACAACTTTACTTATTAAAAAACAGAGTCGTTATTTTTGTATGGTCATCTATAGATGAGGTTATATCTTTAAAAATATGCAACGGATTTGGATGAGTTTTTCTTTAATAGATAGAGTGATTTAAGATGATATTTTTTTAGTATGATTAGTTAGGGTTTATCCGCGTGGTGACGGATTAAGAATACAAGTGTCACCACCCCATCTCCTCCCAAGGGTGCTGTAAAAGTCACCATATCCCTTATATTGCACACAGATAACATCCTCTGTGAGAGATGAAAAACTCGAAAATAGGAAGCAAAACAAAAATCGTACTTAACCGCTGAGACTAATTAAAACATGTTTTTTATTTGGTTTAGTGAGGTTATTTATAGGCAATAAAAAAGTATAAGATCGCCTTAAGCAAAATACGGCACCCGGTTTAGATTCTATAATGAGGATTTATATTCATGGTGGCAAAAAACTGGTAACTTAATTGAATTTTATATGATAACTAACTGACCCGGCAAACGTTGTTTTGCCATACGAATGTCAGGGGTGGACAATCCTTATCACTTGGAGGTTTGAAAATTAGATAGTAGCTGATTCTCAGACTTACTGTTTTATACATATTCATGTATAAAAAATTTCATAAGAATCGGTCAAGCCGTTTCGGAGGAGTATGGGAACGAACATTGTGACACGAGAATTTTATATAATAGAATACAATAATCATAATAATATTTTAAAATTTCAATTGACGTATCGTCTTTATGTTTTTGTCATAAAAATTTATATTTAGGTTTTGTGACCAATGAGGCCGAAAACTAACTAAAGAGAACATAATAATATGTGTTTTCTTTACATATATGTATATTATGTCAATATAATATTATAGCGATTCCAAATTCCACGTGTATGCCGCAGGTGACAGCTAGTAAATATATAAAAAAACTAGCTGACCCGGCAAACGTTGTTTTGCCATACTAAAAAAAAAGTATGAAAAATAGATGTTGGCCGATTCTCAGACTTACTGAATATGTATGCAAAATTTGAGAAGTATCGGTCATGCCGTTTCGGAGGAGTACGGTAACTAACACTGTGACACGTGAATTTTATATATTAGATTAACACTGTTTTAGTACCTTTAAATATGGATAAAACTACGCAACGGATTTCGAAACAGTTTTATTTTATAGATAGAGTGATTTATGAGGATGGCTTTTTGTGTAATTTTAATTTGTTTAGTTTTTTTTATTTTCTAAATTCCACGTGTACGAAGTTGAGGACAACAGCTTGTACTTTATATAACTTTTATACCTAGTATTTAAGGCCCTTGAGAAAATTCTGCTTGAATGAACGTCTACAAAATATCCTTTTAATTGGAGAATGAAACTTTGACGTAAATATTCTAGAATGTTAAGTGTGACAAAGGTACACGTTGCGTTTAATGTTTAATTAACTTTGACTTTTAATGACGCGGTGCGACGTTAGTAAATACGCGTATTAAATAAATTCTGGGCCTTCTTTGTGATATACGATATATATTTGACGGGCCTCGTGCTGTAGTGGTTCTGGTAACGGACTGCCGATCAAGAGGTCGCGGGTTCGATTCCCGCTCGGGACAATCATTTGTGTTCTTTTTCTAATTGTGAAACAAATGTTTATACTGCGTCTGGGTGTTTCTATGTATTATAAGTATGTATTTACAAAAAAAAAAGTAGTATATGTATTCTATCCGTATTCTGGTAGCCATGACACAAGCATATAAGCTTAGCTTGGGACCAGAGGACGTTGTGTGAAATATCCATGAATATTTATTTATTATTTATTTATATACAACAAGAACAATGTCAACTATATTTAAATCCAATATTTTAATGGATGCATAGATCTTGATCACGGGTCGATCGTTAGCAATTTGTAGTACGTCACAAAAAGCACAAACAGCATTCAGAGGGATTTGCAAACATAGAATAACGTGAAAAAAAAACTTAAATATAGAATTTTATCATTTATTTAATAATATTCTCTAACACTTGCTGGGTTAATATATTAACATAAAACCACTTTTCTGAAAGGTCCCGACGAGACGGTCGCGCGCGGCGGTTCGGTATCCCGAGACCCGCCGCGGCAAATGTGGCTGTCGGTCACAATAACGCGACAGGGGGACCTAATGCTCCCCCAGTCGGGTCGGGCCCCGGTTAACGGGGCCGTCCCCCGCCGGGTCATGGTAAAGCTCAAGGCACCATCGTGGCCCGGCAGGGCAGGAGGCGAAAAGAAAAAAATAAAATAAAAAATTTCTGAAAGGTCAGGCTTTAAAACTAATTTACGCGTCTAAATTCGTAAAAATTATAAAGGTAAATAAAAGTATTTCCAATAATTTTCCAACAATATTTACTTACAAACAATTGTTGGTAAACTATAATAATATGTTGCCAACAATAGTTGTTAACTTTTAAACAAACAATAATGTTGCCTAACAATAGGTTGACGTGAGGCGTCGCGTAGCAACAGAAATGTTGAGAGTATTCAAATACCCAGTACAACCCGGTTGAACATTTGCGGTGAACTCTATTCAACAGGGTTGAGCGGTATTTCATTATTCGTAGCAAGCTACGACGTAGACCCTATCTATGTCTACATCTCACAATCGATCTTTCTGTTAACTAGGGATGTCGGAACTGAAACAATATATCGATATTTACGAAATATATCGACTGTCGATATACAGAGACAAAAAATGTCAATATGTTGGTATTTCTTTGATAAACTACTTTACTTTCTTCTTTCATCTTGACTAAGTGGTTAATTTAATGGACTTATGTTGGTGGGGTTGCGGATACGATTCCCTTGCAGGTCAATTATTTCTGTAATGTTTATATTTGTTTGTAATCGTTTGCCATATAAAATAGAAATATTTGTGTTGTCTGGGTGTTTCCTATTAATTGTGCGTGTGTTTTTGTAAAAATAGTGAATTTACTACATATTTATATCTGGTCTGGCCAATGGAAGTCGTGTAAAATGTCCATAAATATTAATAGTGAAGGTTATCTTTTTTGCACAAAATCCTAAAAATATATACCTACTGTTACTACCAGCGGTGTTTTATGTTTTGATTATTGTCCACTGAATGTATGTAGGTATTTATTCTTCAATTTCTTATCTTACTTATTACCTTATACATAAAAAAAACACATTATTAAAAATATATTTTATGTTTACATTATTAATTGTGTCTGGTTTGTTTTTTAATTGCTTACATTATATTTGTTGACGGCTTTGTTGTGGGTTGAATGCGTGATGTCCTCCAAATACGGCCCAACGGAAGACCAGCGCTCGTTTTTAACCAGTATTATGCTTAGTTGGGTCCGTATTTGTGACTACTCACATTGTAATATTTATAATATTTATTATGTTTCAGTGTTTGTATGTACCTTTTTATTACCTTTTTATGTTATTTTCTTTACTTTTGTAGTTGAGTAGTTACAAATAAAATATGTCTTTCTTCTTTCTTGACTTTACTTGGTACTTTACTTAAATTTGTTTACTAACTTAAAAAAAAGAGCACAGGAATTCCTCAAAACGTTGAAATATTGTCTTTATGATATCGCCGCGATTTCTCATTTGGAAAATTCTTTTCTTTTTTAAGTGACACAATTCTCAAGTCCTCACATATTTTTGTTACAGATATAAAAAGCATTGAATTTGAATATCGATATTGAATATTTTGTCCATAATATAATTGATAATATATTGAAAAAAGATTTAGATATTTTTCGACAAGCCTTATGTTAAGTAGTTACTGTCCACATCAATCTCTCGTGAGAGCACGCCCGTCGCATTTAATCCTCTTTTTTTCTGCAAATGACTGGGATCTACTAACTGGGTACTAAGATCGAGGTAATTCTAGTGAACAATATGTAGAGTGAATACTGAGTGAAAGAGTGAACTTTAAATGGAAATTTAATATTCTGTTGTATTTTTGCTTTCTTCGAAAAAATACTTGATATTAAGTATTATTTCTATAGTTATAGATTCAAAATACAACTTATTTTGAAAGAAATATTACAATTTTTTTACGAAATTATTCATTTGATTAAAATGAGATTATACATTTTTTTTAATAGCGTGCCCTGGTTCCAAACTTAGCCTATATGCTTGTGTTCTGGATACCAGACTGCAGATATATTATATAAACTCCTTTTTTTTGTAAATATATATTTAAAATACATAGAAAGACCCAGACGCAGAATAAACATCTGTATAACGTTTATAAATATGACATAAAAGATTGTCCCGCGTGGGAATGGAACCTGCGACCTCATAAACGGCATGAATTGAACCTGCGACTTCATGTCCGTGATGTGAACGACTGGACTACGAAGCCCGTCAATTAAAATATGTTGTGTTTCATGTGATATTTTAACAATTAAAATAATCTAACTCAAATGACCGGAAAAGTTTTAATTCATAATGAATTTAGTTAGTCGATTTCAACATTAACGTGACCTCAATGCGCAATGGTCAGAACTGAAGAGTTAGTTTAACTACGAAACAAAGAACAAGTTATTCGTGACCAAGCGAATGAATGGACAATGGTTATTTATTAATTAAAATTCTGTAACGTAAGCCACAGTAACATCGTAAGTAATTGTATTTAGAAAGAAAGAAAGAAAGAAAATAAATTTATTTGCAACGAACACAAAACGATAACAAAATAAGGAGAATAACAATAGCAATTAATAATAATAATAATAATTAGCAGGTAAAATAAGATGAAATAAAAGGAGATAAGAAAAAGCAGCTTTATGGTACAAAAATAAAATAAGTGTGTCCGCCGCAAAACGGCCACAGCTCAGCTTGATTATTGTTTTGATTATTGATGATATGTATATGATTATTTTATTTCATTTACATCATTAAAATAATACCCATATCATGTTTTTTATAATGATGTATTAAATTATTCCTCGCAGCGTGAGGCGGCCCCCAACAAGGTGGACTGAAAATATCGTCATATATGCCGGCTAGCGTAAGGACCGTGCGTTGTAGCATTTTATGGGGAAGGTCTATGGCCAGCAGTGGATAGAGAAAGGTTGATAGATGGATGGAAGAGTTCAGATAACAAGCGCTAACGCGCGTTGCGAGCAGCTCGTCAGTCTGTATCGATGGTATCGATAGAGCTTAGAAAATGGACGTGGAAGAAGCTACTATTATGTGGTTATATTATAAAAAATATGGTGAAAGAAAACACACACTGAGTTGGTGGTTTTAAAATTTTATTTTTATAGGATTCTGAAGCCATATCCCAATTCGCTGGCATTTTCCTGACTTCGTTAATGGTTAATTCGTTAATATTTTATGGTTGACTCACAATAACACGTGTAACTCCTGATAGCTTAGCAGTTCGTTCATTCTGATTATATTTGTTTACTCTTACGTTTATAATACTCTCACTCAAGCTGTAGTTAAAAATGTTTGCAAAAACGGGGAAAGTTTCCTAAATTCTACGCGGACGGAGTCGAGGGCAACAGCTAGTAAAGAATAAACACGCCACAAATACTAAAATAAATAAAATAAATGTTTCTTTCAACACCATAAACCAAGCAGAGGTAATTGCATTTACATTAATCCGACACCTAATAACCAGAACAAGGAAAAAATAACATTAATAAATACGTTATGAAAAGATAAGATTCTATTAAAATGTACTGCCGTAAATACAGTTATAATTGTTAGGGATAATAATATTGTTATAAGGATAATTGGTGAAATCAAGATTTTGTTTGTAATAGGACGCATAGGTCACTTCCAATATATATTGCATTATGAGATTTTTGTTTACGACTAAACGCACCATAGTTAGGGAAAAGCGCGGGTTACGGAGTATGGAGTAATGCATTTTCATCGGTCGTAGCAAAATCACACGCTACGTGATACATCTAGTTTTCAAAGACGTGCTCGTTAGCGCATTAAGAGCCCACTACAGAGCGAGCCAAATCACAATTTAGTAATGTGTGAGGTATTGCTATTCCTATTGCCGGCGCCGCGCTGCGCTGAAAGAGACAACTGTAGTTTAGCTAGATATTACCTATAAAATCATTGAAAAAACATGTTTCGGACTTGAACCCACGACCTCGGAATACCGTTAAGTTGCTTTTCCAACTAAGCTAACATGGGATCAACACATGATAACAAAATTTTCCACTACGTTTAAGTAGCTTAGTTGGAAGAGCAACGATTAACATTACAATGAAGATCAATGTTACTCCATCTCCCTACCTATGCTTCTCCCTACCTTGACGGGCTTCGTAGTGGTTCATGTAACGGACTGCCGATCAGGAGGTCTCGGTTTCGATTCCCGCTCGGGACAATCATTTGTGTGATGTTTATATTTGTCATACAAATGTTTGTACTGTGTCTGGGTGTTTCTATGTATTATAAGTATGTATTTACAAAAGAAAAGTAGTATATGTACTATATCCGTATTCTGGTATCCATAACACAAGCATATAAGCTTAGCTTGGGACCAGAGGACGCTGTGTGAAATGTCCATGAATATTTATTTATTTATTTATGCGGTTTTGTTAACAACAACGGCGCATTGTCACAAAAAATCAAATTTATTAACATTTATAATATAAACGTTTGGTTGTTTTTAGGGTTCCGTACCCAAAGGGTAAAAACGGGACCCTATTACTGAGACTTCGCTGTCCGTCCGTCCGTCCGTCCGTCCGTCCGTCCGTCCGTCTGTCACCAGGCTGTATCTCAAGAACGGTGATAGCTAGACAGTTGAAATTTTCACAGATGATGTATTTCTATTGCCGCTATAACAACAAATACTAAAAATAAAATAAAATAAATATTTAACAGGTTAAGGACGGGAGCGGTCCTTTTGGGTAGCCACAAAAACTTTGCCAAACTAAAATCGGCGGTCATTGGGACCGCTACGACTCACCTGCCTAAAACGCCTTGGCCCGCCAGTTTCTTATGTAAAATGTAAGAAAAGAGGACCGCTAACGCTTACTTAGACTATTACATTCCTAAAATTAAAACAGGACTTGAAAATTACGAAAATTTCTTACTGTAATGCTTATATAAGATAGTTTTATTTGCTGTTACAAATTGAAAATATTATTAATACACATATTCGTTTAATTACATTATTAAAAACCAATAAATAAAGCAAATCCATAATAAACTTACCATGCAGCATGCAGTGATAAAAGTTTGACGCGTACAATGTATCAATAAACAACAACAAAAGGAAATAGCAGGCGCCCGGGCAGCCCCGCGTCGCGGCCTGTTCCCACCCCCAATCACACTGTGCCACACAGGAACCAATCCAACACGCCTTCAGTCAACTTCAGTGCGAAATCAGATCGCGAAAGGGGTAGGCGCTTTTGTTTCCCGCCATTTCCGAGGACCGCCAAAATGGGACCGCTAATATAACATACAACATAAAAGTTAAACATTGCTGCTGGCGGTCCATCGGACTGATAATTCAAAAAACACGATTTCTCAATAAATAATACCTTAAATTAAAATTCGACTACAGCAATAGCTATTAAAAACTGTTATTTTACTATATACAATCAAAGTATTTTGGCAAAATTCTTGAAAAATAGTTCCGTCCCAAACCTGTTAAGGGGGGCTCCCATACAAAAAACTGATTTTTTTACCGTTTCTTGCTCGATACTAATAACGTTGCCTTATGTTGCATAGATAATGGTACGGAACCCTTCGTGCGCGAGTCCCACTCGCACTTGACCAATTTTTCTATTGATGTTAGTATATCTACATTCCCAAGCCTTCAAAATAACTCTTTATAATTTCAATGTCGGACGCCATCTTTAATCTTGTATTAAAAAATATAAAGCGGATCTCTTAGGATTGCTTTACAGTTTCAATACAAGTATTATTTGTTATTTTTGTAAGGTTTTCCTTTTTGAGAACCGAAAGCTTAAATCATCATGTTTGTCCGATTTTATTCAACTGAGAAATCACAAACATAAAGGCTTTTTTACAACGATTTTGATTTGATATTTTTCTTTTGCTTTGTGCAAAGCTTTACAAAGATGTCTTATTTATAAAAACCTAACCTTGATGTATATTTTATGGTTTACAAGTTGTTGCGCGCAACTTCATACGCGTGGAATTTAAAAACAAAAGTAGGGGCGTAGCTACCGCCGTGTCAGCCGTATTGATTATACGGGGCCCCCGGGCGAAGAGGGCCCCCGACGAGCGTATGCAAAAATTAATAAATACTTCCCAAATTTTTTATTGTTTCAGAAATGACAAATGAAGAAAAGAAATTTCTTTTTTATGATGAATAAATATTTCTATCAATTTTAAAGTCTTTACCCCTCTTAAGGGCCCCCAAATAATTTTTTATACGGGACCCCACTAAGGCACGCTTCGCCCCTGAACAAAAGCCTAACAAATTATTACAAAAAAGCCATCCTCTCGAACCTAATAAGAATCTAATAAGAAGTTTTTCTTATTTGATAGTGGTTCGAGAGGATGGCAAACATCAAAATCCAATGCGTAGTTTTGAAGATATAAGCTCATATAAGGGCATACATACAAAACTAGCGACTTTGTTTTATAATAAGTACAGACGTTACATCCTTATTAATATTATAAATGCTATAAAACTCTATGTACGTCTTTCACGCTTTTACTACTGAAATTGAACTGTGGTACAGAAATAGTCAAAGCCCGAAAAAGGACATAGGCCAATATTTGGATGCGATTTAAGGTGATAGTAAATTTCACGCGTACGAAGTGGCGGGTATGCTAAACTATTCTTAAATCCGGATAAATGTAACGGAGCAGTCACTACAAACGTATGTGAAACCACGGGCATTTGCTTGTACACACATATTACAGTTTACTACCGAACCGCGTAACAGAAAGCGTATGTTAAATCCATGTCCGTACATAATAAATGACGTCACCACCTATAAATATAAATTTTCCTTTCTCGCTTGGATTTTGTAACACACGTAAAACTACAAGAGATATTTTGAAGCCACGTAATGATCTTATGGAAATATTCAAAAATTTATTGATAATATAATGGTACCGATTTTACGTGCACAACTAAACTTAATTCTCTCTCTCTCTCCAGCCTAATAATGACCCACTGTTGGGCACAGACCTCCTCCACTTTGGGAGGGATTATGGTCTACTGTGCCGCGCTGACCAGGAGTGTTGGTACAGGCAACTTAATTAGAAAAAAATTTTTTTTTTTTAAACTTGATTATAAAATGAAAATTGATGGTGTTAGTAACACTATTCGGCAATGTTATCTGAACTTATCTATTAGGCAATATGTTTATTTAACGATTTTAATTCATAAATATGTGCACAATGAAATAGCTAATAATAATTACTCAAAACACACCATAGTGGTTTGTTGCGTGTTTTAATATCAATATACCTACACAGAATGATAGAATAAAATAAATAGATTAAAAACACTCAGACGTAGTAGAAATATCTGTCCTTCTCATCTCACTAAAATCATCACCTTAAGCGCAGATGGAACCCGCGACCTCGTAAACATAAGTTGAACTTGCCCATAATACAATAATTACGTAATGTTTGTGACCAGAGGCTTACATCATCCAATATCTTTAAGCTGAAGAGTTCGTTTATTTATTTGTGTGTTTGTTTGAACTCGCCGCTAATCTCAGGATCTACAGTTGGTATTGAAAATTTTTTTTTTGTGTTGATAGTCTATTTATCGAAGAAGGCTTTGGCTATATAACATCACGCTGTAATCAATGGGAAGCAAGCATTAGTGAAATTTGTAGCAAAAAATTTTCTAATTTTCACCCGTACGAAGTCGTGGACTACAGCTAGTATGAAACATATTATTGTGTATCTATACTAATCTATCTATACATAATATTATAAAGCGGAAGATTTTGTTTGTTTGTTTGTTTATTTGTTTGTTTAAACGCGGTAATCTCTGGATCCGCTGGTCTGATTTGAAAAATTCTTTCAGTGTTGGATAGTACATTTATCGAGGAAGGCTATAGGCTATATAACATCACGCTGCAACGAACAGAAGCGAAGCATCAGTGTAAAATGTTGCAAGAAACGGGGAAAATAGTCACGCGCGCGAGCTTTAAATGAAAACTCTGCCTTATCCATGTGAGTTACAACAAAGTAATGTATGGAGAAATTGTTTGTTACCTATAGATATATCGGTCATATATCTATCTCTTAAGGAAAACCTGCTGTACCCATAAGAACGTCAAAAAAATTATCAAATTCAATAGGGTGTTTTTATCAAACTAAATACCTTAGTTAGCTTACGCATTTAATATAGATTACAACTGCTTTTTACAGCATACAATTTAAATAGATATCTTAGGAGATATGACGAAAAAAGAATTACGCGCGGTAAAATAAAATACTTTAACTGTTGGCTGAGCAACGCGAACGTTTCCTCGGTCTTCTATCCATACTCCAATATTTTGATGTTTGGTTAATGTTGGATGTATGAATGTAAGGATGTTTGTGGTTCTTTCACGTAAAGACTGCTGGATGGATTTTCATGAAACTTTTCAATAATATAGCTTACAGGTCGTTACGCTGTGCAATCCCCGACGTATCGGTGTTGAGTTGGTCTTTATAGGCGTCGGCGTCGTCGTCGGGGTATGATCGTTACACTGCTAAAATGAAATTTGAAAATTTGAAAACTTCTTTTTTTGTTGGTTAGTCCATTTATAGGGGAAGGCTTTAGGCTATATAACATCACGCTGCGATCAAGAGGAGCGAAGCAGTAGTGAAAAATGTTGCAAAAACGGGGAAATTTTCTAAATTCTACGCGTACGGAGTCGCGGGCAACAGCTAGTACTCTATATTGTAGGCTTTGGAGAAATTTATATACCATTCGTGAACGCACCCTTAAATTCAACGACAAGGGTCTGATATAGAAATATTCAGACGTTATGAATGAATTCAAAGGGACAGGGAAAGGGATAAAGAAAAGATATAAATAAAATATTAGTCCAGTGATGTGATCCCTATTTTTATCTTATTTGCAATACAGTTTGATTAGAATAACAGTTTAGGAAAAATTGGTCTCCAAATATCAATATCTCAATTAGGTTTTCATTATTTGCTTGGGTTCAAAAACTAAAAACCACGCTTGTATATCCTGAATATATTTTTGAATAATTGTATTGTCATCGGTCCTTGATATGTGTGAAAAATTCTAAATTAATCCGACTACTGCAAGTGGGTGAAAATCGCGTTCAAAGATTCCGTTACATAGATTAATACATTGATAGATACATACCGAACTTATTTAAGCGTAAGCGGGACTTGAACCCGCGACCTCGGAATGCCGTTCCGTCGCTTTCCCAACTGAGCTATTATGGTTCACGCAAATGTTTACCAAATTTTCCACTACAATCATCTCAATGCGAGTTTTAACATCGTGCGATGTTTTTTCGTACAGCGCAGGTTCAAGTCCCGCTTATGGTTATCATTTTTTCCATTATAATTTAGTTTGTTTAGTAAAAAGTATAGCGAGTCAATCGCAAAATATTAATAAATTATTTAAGCGTGTTTATTTATAAGTACCTATGTAGTTTTAACAGGGCACTTTACGATATCAATATTTCATTTTTACAGGTAAACAAAGTGACTTAGAAAATTCTAGTTCTAAATGAATAAATAATTCTATAGTATGCATAAAACAGTGCACAGAACATAAATCCTGTTGGGAGTTGAATACAAATAGAAAATAAGCCACAAAACAGTAAGCAGGTACCCAAGAGTATTCGCCATTTTTTGCTGAACTCCGCAAATTGGCAAGGTTATATTATACTAAGCTACTGATGTAAATGGGCTTTTCATTTCAAATTATACCTATTCAAATTCTTTCACGTTGCTAAACGACTGAAAAAAGAATATTATTACTAAATGTTTATAAATCGTATCGTGTAAATTAATTAAACTTAAGATCACTTTACATTAAGCAGGCTATTTTTATTCTATATAAATTACATTGAAAGTTATCCATCCTGTATAGCGTAACTGAACCCCACATTACCGGGTAAAAAGCCGTATAAAAGGACTTTTAAATTTAATTGGCTCTCCATTCCATATGAAAGAGACTAAAAATAAATATACGATAGAACATTGGAGAATTTTCTGTCAAATTAAGAACTTTGTCGTTCAATAAAATTTGACTGGACATACTTACTTTAAATGTATTTATTTATCCAAATTAGTATACTTGATATATTATAAAGCAAAACAAACAATATGGGAGTAATGAATAAAAGAGCAATGGAGGTCCACTGGCTATTCAAAATGAATGTTACATTTATTTAATAACATAAGACCGAAGGAAGATATTTTTGTTCTGTTTGCAATACAGCTTGATCTGTATACAATTTACCGAAGAGATATCGCAGACGTGCCGTTAAGCAAATCAAATATTTGTCCAAGTCTCCATTTCCTTATTTACACGGATCTAGGCGACGAGTTTCTAGCTAAACTTGTGTATTTCATCTACACTAAACGTATCTAAAAGTGTTGTTTTACTATAGTAATGGAATGAGATAGAAATAGTCCGCTTGTTGCTGATAACTTTTTTACGGATCAGTAGATCTTTCGTGGCACAGGCGGGCTTACATAGAGCCAAGTATAATGTTATATTTACTCGTAATATTTAGTGATTACAAGGTTACATAGAAGCTAAAAAGTTTTTAATAAAAAATTACAAAACGGCCGATGCCATGAAAATACCTTCGATAGTTTAAACAAATGCGGAATTAACGTGCGGATTCAGAATTTCGTAAGCGTGGAACTTAGAAACTAAACATTAACTAACAAATATTACAAAAATCCATCTTTTGTATCACTCTGTCTATTAAAAGAACCTCATCAAAAGCCAATGCGTAGTTTATAAGATATAAGCTCACACAAGGACATTTGTATGAACAAATGTATAAGGGTGGATGAAGTCAATGAAGTGTGCTTGGACCGTAGCAAATTGCGCTCTATAGTCTTTGCCTACTCCCATGGGAAAATTTTGATGTTATTATGATAATGATAAGGACATACATATAAAAATAACGACTCGAAAGGAAATTGCTGAGTTAATGAAACACAGACATACCTGCACATAAAAGTTCATTCATTCACTAGATTATTTTAATGTTAATAAAAGGCTTTTAATTTAAAGTGAAAGTATCTCCGTAAGCTGATTATTTTTAATTTAATTAAAGTTTCTTTTAATATTATAAAAAGGTTTTTTAAAGCGTGAATAAAACCTATCTAAAAGAACGTCGAAATATGATTAATGACTGAGAATCTAATATATAAAATTCACGTGTCACAGTGTTAGTTACCGTACTCCTCCAAAACGTCTAGACCGATTCTTATGAAATTTTGTATGCACATTCAGTAGGTTTGAGAATCGGCTAACATCTATTTTACAAACTTTTTTTTTTGTATTGTAAAACAACGTTTGCCGGGACAGCTAGTAATAATATAATAATAATAAATATTCATGGACATTTCACACAACGTCCTCTGGTCCCAAGCTAATATATGCTTATATATATATAATTATATATATATAATTATAGCTTATATGCTTGTGTTATGGGTACCAGAATACGGATATAATACATAAACTACTTTTCTTTTGTAAATACATACTTACATATAATACATAGTAAACACCCAGACGCAGTACAAACATTTGTATGACAATTAAAAACATCACACAAATGATTGCCCTGACCGGGAATCAAACCCGAGACCTCGTGAACGGCAGTCCGTTATATGAACCACTAGACCACGAGGCCCGTCAATTTGGTCAACCGTCAACTGAGAATAAAAATTAAACCATCCGACTTTTACTAAATCTATAGGAATATTTTAAAGTGTTTATTTAAACACAATTAATGTTTGAAACTAGTAAAAATTTAATAGTGTCTAACCTTAACTAAACATGAATTAGTATGTGTATTTGTTTTTATGTTTACACACCACAACACCGTCTATCCAATCCACATGTCCATGCAGGTTGTCTGGAAGAGATCGCTGACAGCGATAAGACCGCGAAGAAGATAATTTAAAAACTCTGTATTATTGATGTGCAATAAAGTATATTGTATTGTATTGTAAACTTAACTGAAATCAAGTATAGTGTATTTTGATTTTAAGAGCTACATATTATAGTAAAACGTTTTATTAACACGCTTTTATAAGCTCAATACGTATCTATCAATGTCAATCTATCAATCAGATTGATCTGCAATTACGCACACATATTAAGGACCCATGACAATGCAATAATGTAAAATAATAATAAGGATTTTCAAACGTGTTTTATTAGTTTATCAACTAAGTAATAAATTATTTTTTACAGATATTTTTCAATGAGAAAATAAGTTGTATAATCATGCCGAATTGTGTTATTAGCACTATCAATGTATGTATATGTTATAATTATGACAAGTTTAGTTGAACAATTGATACCACTGATTTTAGATTCTTTAAAAGACATTCGATGTTAACACAGTGTTAGCTTTAACTAAAATACCTTGGGTATACTCGTACCTTGGGTATACCTTGGGTATTTGGTGAATAGTATATTTCAAGGTTATTTCCCTTTTATGTCCCTTTGAGAGCTTCCGTCCACCATGGGTATCCTAATTCGGTTTGACGGAATTAATTTCTTATAAATATTTAAGTTACGCATTTTCTAATTTTGTTAAAACAACTTAACATTGTTATATTCCCGTGTGGAAAATTTAATATACACACCATTTCTTTTTGTTGCAGTTCAGGAATTTAGGTTTTGAGTTTATTCTTTGGCTCTTCTACATTTTTTACTTTTCTGATACATATCCTAATGCTGTAAATCTTCCTCATAATCCCCTAATTTTCCTTAAAAGTGATCAGTACCACTTAACTAGTCAGGTTCGTGTGGTTACAGATTAAGATTATAAGTGTATTTACCCCTTTTTCTTCCCAGGGAGCTGTAACAGCCAGATAAGGAATATTGTATATATATAACATCCTCTGAGAGAGATGGAAAATTCGAAAATAAAGCGTGCGCCAACACGCCTGGTCCATCCCTCAAGTGGAGGAGGTCCGTGCCCTACAGTGGACGTTATTGGACTTGAGAGAGAGAGAGAGTTTATTCATACTTTAAAATAACTGATAGATATATTACGACTATCTAAACTTCTATACTAATATTATAAAGAGGATAGATTTGTATTTTTGTATGTAACGAATAAACTCAAATGCTACTGTACCGTATTCAAAAATTCTTTCAGCATTCCTAAGCTAAATTCACCCTTAGTAACGTAAGCTATAAAAATAATCTTATGCGAAGCCAGGACTGGCCGCTAGTAATTTTTAAGAGTCGATTTACTGAAAAAATTTATGATTGTATGTTGCATTGATGATATTTTCACAATTTTTTAATTATTTTAAACCTATATGATAACAGCTGGACTCCAAGACTTATTATACCATAGAAACCCCCAACAAACTTTACTAATAATAAAAGTTAAGCAATAGAATTAAATTACAAAGAAAGCTTATGGACTCTCAAAAGTTTAAATTCACAATTATACTTTTATGTAAATAATCCAAACTTGAGTTAATATTCAGTTATTGTTTTAATTCATAACATGTTTTCTTTTACTTACTTTTATTATAAAACCGAAACTATAGATGAGTTGGAATCGCTCACAAAAGGTTCTATACCTTTATCATCATGATAACATGATTATATAAATCATCTTACCGTCGTAATCTACTATATAAAAATAAGTCGGGTTTTCCTTCCTGACGCTATAACTCCAGAACGCACGGACCGATTTTCACGGTTTTGCATTCGTTGGAAAGGTCTCGGGCTCCGTGAGGTTTATAGTTTTTTTTTTTTTTTAACTTTTGTATGGCAAAACAACGTTTGCCGGGCCACCTAGTCGCATATAAATGAATCATCAAGTTAAATAATCTTTGGTTTTATGGGATCCCCCTTAAATATTGATTGTATAAATAAATAAATAATTATGGACATTTCACACAACGTCCTCTGGTCCCAAGCTAAGCTTATATGCTTGTGTTATGGGTACCAGAATACGGATAGAATACATATTATACTACTTTTCTTTTGTAAATACATATTACTTATAATACATAGAAACACCCAAACGCAGTACAAACATTTGTATGACAATTAGAAAAATGACACAAATGATTGTCCCGAGCGGGAATGGAACCCGCGACCTCTTGATCGGCAGTCCGTTACATAAACCACTCAACCACGAGGCTCGTCAATCGTGTATACAAGTTTTTTAGTTTTAATTGAAGTATAAATACATTATACATATAGAGGATGGATGATTAACGAAAGGCATATACACGGCGGAGGTAAGTGGAAATGCTGGGAGAGGACCTAAGAGAAAAATACACTCCGATGTCATCGCCGGCATACTCCGCCATTTCACGTTTTCGCACGAATTTCTAATATTTTGGGCTCCTAAATCACCATAGTTTGTAACACATTGAAGTTATTGAATATGCACAAAAAAAGGGGTAAGGTTTCGTGTTGACGTTTAATGAAACATATTTACTAAAAATGACTTGTTTGATCTATAGTAATCAATTTCCCACAACCATTTTATTGAAAAACCACCGCAGAGATGATTTCAGAGACATATTTCAATCAAAAATACTTATAAATTAAGTTTCAAAAAATACATAACGCATTGGACATATATTTTAATCGTCCTTTAATGTAACAGATTATTGAATACTATTACCATTATATAGTAAAAAAATAAACCAATAGGCCAATTTTTGAGGTTAACGTTGCAATTTTATCGTGATTTTTGGTTAAATACACAGTAATCATGGGAATAAAATTATTCCAAAATAAACTACGTTCATTAGAGAACCCATTTCTACAGTAATATTGGAAATTCTTGCATTTTTTTTGTCAAAATATTGATAAAACTTCAAGCGAAATTCCAATAAATTAGGATACACAAGTGGATACCGCTTACTACGACGCAAGCGCCCATTGAAGAAGGACCTGTGTCATTTTTACCCGCGCGCGCCGCGTCCGGACTATCGAGCGTTTGTAGAGTGAACGTAATATTGTACTGCGACCAGATATTATTGATTCACTTTGTATTTTTTTCATAAGGTAAATCATCCTCCTGCCCTTATCCCATTATTTGGGGTCGGCGCAACATGTCTTTTTCTTCCATAGTCTTCTATCAGCCGTCATGTCTGTGTTAACTGCTCTTTCTTTCATGTCCTCTTTCACACAGTCCATCCATCTTTTCTTAGGTCTTCCTCTAGACTTTTTTCCTTCCACATTTATACTCAGAACTCTCCTAAAGGCATAACATTCCTGTCGTCTCATGACAATTTTTCATAAAGTAAAGTTTGGTTTATAATCAAGTATAATGTATGAATTTGTAGAATAAATACAGGGTGTGGCGTAAATGGTGGTCCAACGCTAAGGTGGTTATAGTACAAGTATTCACCTATCATATAAAAAAAAATTAACCATTTTTAGCCATTTTTTTACACTACTCACATCTAAAATGCATGATTTGTTAAAAACGAGAAATAAATTTTCAGTTTTTTTTATTTATTGGTTTATTTTTGGGGTTTACATGAAAAAACGAAAATGCATGTGCTAGTGCTACTCTCCCGTACAACACAAAAAACACACGCAAAAAATAATGTCATTTGTCGAAGTTACATTCTCATTTATAAAATATTTATCGATTTTTTACAAAAAAAATTAAAAAATCATATTTCCGAAATCAATGGCTAAAAATGGTAATTTTTTTTTTATATGATACATAACCACCTTAGCGTTGGACCACCATTTACACCACAGCCTGTATATATTTTTGTTTTATTAGTTTTAGCAATGGGGCCTCAAATTGCAAGGATTGTGTATATTGTTGTCTAAAAAATGGAAACGTGATAATTATCATAGATAGAAAGGCAAGATCAATGCCTTTACGCCAAATATTCATATAACGTAAGCATTTATTTTGTTAACCGACCATAATATGTGATTGTTTTTATGTTAATAAAAACAATCACATATTTTGCCAGTTAACAATTTTCTGTTTACCTAGTTTAATAATTTCATTAGACTAAATAAAATGTATAACTTTTTGTTAATCTACACTAATAAAAAGAGGAAAGATTTGTATTTTTGTATGTAACGAATAAACTCAAAAAGTACTGGACCGATTTTAATAATTCTATTTTCATTAGAAAGCTACATTATCACTGAGTAACATAGGCTATATTTACCCGTGCGAAGCCGGTACGGGCCGCTAGTCTCATATAAAATCACATTATGGCTCAAGATTGGCTCTCGCGTTACACTGTTTGTGTTACGTTTGAGTGCGTAGCTAAGCAGACATAAACAGTGCTGCAGTATTTTACCTAAACTCGTGCGTAATCATTTTGTGAAATGGCTCTTATGGCTCAAGTGCATAGCACTTACAACCGTCGGGTACGTATGACCAAATGTATGAGTTTGGATAAAGCCAAGGAAGTATGTTTGACACAACAACAGTTAACAGTAACGCTCTGTAGTCTCTGCCTACCCCCATGGGAAAAAGGCGTGATGTTATGATGAAAATATATTTGCTCTCCTGATTTTTATGTTTTATGCTTTACATAAATAATAGTTTGTTGTTTTAAAAAGTTTTCTTGTATAATCTGTTACTTAGCATGTTTTGTTTATTTTCTTTTTTTCTGCTTTGTTTTTATTTTTTATTTATTTAAATTTAAGTAGTTGATAACCTGTGATCTCACCTAACGGCCCAGCGGAAGACCAGCGCTGGTTTTCAACTAGCAATCCAGCTGAGCTGTGGCTGTTTCGTGACAGACACTGTTGGAATTTTTTTATATTTTTTTGTTTTTAGTTTTGTTTTTATTTTATTTCTTGTTCTTATGTCAACTTACTTTCCTTGTCTTCTGTACTGTTTACAACTGTATTTTGTTATGAATAAAATTTTCTTTCTTCTTTCTTTCTTAAATAAAATTTAAATTATCTAGATATCGGCGTGTCTGAGATACAGTTTGTTAATAGACGGATATACAACGAAGTCCCGTTTCACTTTATGGTATGGTACCCTTAAATATCAATTTAAAGTGGCAAAGTTTTATAAACACTGTAATCCATTTACGATCTTGTACTTCGGTACCCGAGCGGTAAAATGATCGTTTTACGCACGCTACTTACCGCGCCATTTGTTACTCGACGTTATAAATATCATTTACGAGAATATTCTTTATATTTTATTAAAATAATAAAGAAAAAACAGGATAAAAGTATGGTAATACCAATTTGTCATTATCAATCCAACTAGTCTTTATTATAGCACTTGCTAATGCCCGCGATTTCACTCGCATTTATAGCAAATTATGCAAAAAATCTAATAAAGAAAATCTACTAAAGAAAACCGCATCAAAATCCATTGCATAGTTTTGAAGATATAAGCTCGCATAGGGACATACATCTTTTAGAGAGGAAAAATTTAATTATTTGACTGAAACAAATAGTCTCTGAAATTACTAGACCGATTTCTAGTATTTTTACATTGACGAATATATAAACCGAACGTTCTTAAAAAAAAATAAGAAAATGGAAAAAAGTCAATGCAGTTTTTATCTGTTCCCCATAGGATTTAATTTTTGAACAGACACTTAGCTTCTGACTTTCTAAAAGGACTTATTAATTAATGCCTGTTTAAAATAATAAATGCCCGATGATATAAAGGCGTAACGATATGTATAGGTACATAAAAATCCAACCTACGACCAAACACGTGATGTAAAAACTTTTAAGTGTCTCGAAAAATTAAAAAAAAATTGTTATTTTTTTAATTATACGCTTTCAGAGCGCATGATAAACGCAATCACGCTAACTACTAAGCTATAAAAATATAATTTTCCCTGTTTTCAGTGTTGCTACATATACTTTAATATTTTTTTTAAAATAAAATATTTTCTTTTATGTCTAATAGTAGTAATAGTAGTACCTAGTATATTTATTTTATCCGTATTCTGGTACCCATTATAAAAATTAGCTTAACTGTCACCCTATCAAAAGCATACTATTGTTATAAACTTTCAGTTTTTAAGTATATCTGTTTGCCAGTCGCTTTTTTGTGTCAAAACTACTGAGCTGATTTAAATGAAATTCGTTACACAATTATTCTAGAGCATGAGAAAAGATACAGAATACTTTTTTTCGCGAAAAACAAGGTTCCTCGCATACAAAATCGCGGTCAACAGCCAGTATTATCCTTTAAATAAAACGAAAATTCTATATTTAATACTTTTAAAATTTAAATTTTGAACACTGGCTGTAATATTTTGTAAATTTATTTTATGGCGGCAATATTTTTATTCAATCGGTAATACAATCTCATGACAAGGTAACAAAAGCCGTACTGTTACCTGAATGACTGACGGCAACGCTTCTTTGTTTTAACTACCTTAATATCCAATATAAAACATTTTACTTTGTTTTATATAATTCTGAAATGGTATTTATTTAAAGAAGGATAGAAAAGACATCCAATTGCAAGGATGACAAAATATCGTAAGTAGCTAAGATTAAAAAGAAATTCAGGACGGTAACAGTGCAATAAAAAAAAAATAAGCCTACTATGTTTTGACATGACTAGACGTATTGCAATATTTTAAAAAGAAATTGTCGAAAATATCGATACGTGTTTGACCTCCAAATAAGCCATAGCGGCTAGACAAGAAGTAAGTTTTTCTGCATACATTTTTATTATTAATTTTTTAATAAATTGAAATGAGATAATAATCAAAATAATTTATGTATTCAATGGCCATAACTAAAATAAAATCATCATTCTTCATTCTCCTGCCTTCTTCTCATTATTTAGGGTCAGCTTAACATGTTTTTTTTTTTCACAGTCTTCTGTCAGACGTCATAACTGTGTGAACTCCTCTTTCTTTCATATCCTCATTCACACAGTCCATCCATTTTTACTTAGGTCTTCCTATAGTGTTTATTCCTTTCATATTTATTTGTAGAACTCTCCTAACGATATTACTTTCCTCTTTTCTCATTGTGAGACCTTACCAGGACAGAATAATAAATAAAAAGCATACTTACGATAAACTTAATAGAAACATAATTAGTGTTATATAGTTTATGTTAGATTGTATCAAATTATATACACACATATGTTTTATATCTAGCGGGTTGACTAATGACTTCAGTATATTATCGACCTGTATTAATAGTGACGACTACCAAGTAAATAATTGAGTATTTAAAAAAGAAAAGCTTAACCTACTTCATGCGCCTTTGAAATTCCTCGATTTCTCAGGAGATAACCATCAGATCCTGACCTGATAACAATCGGGATAACAAAGGGACCACACGGGAACCATCAGCTTACAAATAAAAAAAAGAATCATTAAAATCGCTACGCCTATTTAAAAGTAATGAGTTAACAAAAATAAAAAAAAGATACAGTCAAATTGAGAACCTCCTCCTTTTTGGAAGTCGGTTAAAAATGATAAAAACCGTCGTCATCATGTGATCTAAGCAGATATTCAAGATACGCTGAAAACGTTTGTGGTATAGAGCTCGCTTAAATATTTATTGTATTCAGATTTTTCGTATTATTTGTTATAGCAACAACAAAAATACATCGTCTGTGAAAATTTCAAGTCTCTAGCTATTATCTATCATAAGATACAGCCTGGTAACAGTTAATTCTAAAACAAATAATTTACTCTACATTGATTACGTTGAGGTATATGCACTTTTTAATTTAGTTCTTTTTTCAAGCGTATTCATGTTAGTTTTCACACTAAGATAAGCCATCGTACACAGATCTTCATAACTCTATTTTACTCTAAAAATAACTAACTTTCATACAAACTTCCACTCGCTTTTTACCTCTTATGAAATTGGTTCAATATCTAAAAAACGTTTCTTAATACTAACTTCAAGTGCCAAAGGAACAAAGTAACAAGCCTGGTTAATAGTATTCCTAGCTTCAGTAGTTGCAGCTATATCCGTCAGTCAGTCAGTTTCTTCCTTAATATAGATATTTAAAATTTAATTTCATCACACATTTATATCTAGGCATCCAATTCAGTGTTCCACTGGTGTAGGAAACAATGAACCTGTTGCAATATACCTAGATTATCTCTACATAGATAAAAAATAAGCAACAAAGTCTGTCTTAGATGATTTTTTACAAAACAAAAATTTTATAAACTTTGAATTAATTAATTGTTAGTTTAGAAAACAGTTATCATTTCGTAGGTCAGTATCCGGGCAATAATATCCAAAATGTACTAACTTTCTAAGCATACGTAATAAATAAGGAAAAAGGACGAGTCCTGTTATTTATTTTTCATTAAAAACCGATTAGTGCCATCATTCGGAACAAACAGTACAGTAAAATTTAATCAACTAAAGAACATGAATAATTTTGGATATATATTTCTTTTGTATAGCTGTTTACATCCGCTACCCTTCGTCGTGTGTCATAAAATTAGGCGCGAAAAGGTCACAAATGTCCGCCTTTTAAACAATAAAAACATCCGTTTTCTGATTGGACCCCAATTATACTCAAACAAAGAGGAGCAGATGGTACGGGTTTGCTAATTATATTGTATTTTTGAACTGTGTATCAACTATTACCTGTATATAGAATTTACATTCTTTTTTCAAATCGATCCAAGCTTGTTTTTAAGGGTTACGATAATACCAGCAGTCAAAGTACACTTTTTTTTTAAATTAGTTATTCTGAAGTTTAGCAGAGACAGAATAGAGAAAGGAAAAAAAATCCCGCCAAAATGGTAGAAGAAAAGTGAAGTGCATTAAGATAAATATTGCGTGCAATGCGCAACAGGGTGTTGTAAGAGAAGAGACGCGTCAGGCGCAGCGATATGCATGCGAGCGTACCTGAGGGCGGGCGCTGGGTACGGGGAGAGTACGGTCCGTAGACTCCGCAGAGCCAAACCACTGCGCCGCTTCACGCGGACTAACGCACCCTAGAGAGCCCGCCAAGCTAACCGTACCGCGCGTCAATCAGTGCTGCCAACTTATCAGGAAATTTTCCTTAACATTTTTTCCCGATATACTGATTTAATATTATTTATTAATATGTAGGAAATTTAAGTACACTGTAAGCAAATTTTATCACAGATAAACCGACCGTAGAGCTCGTGTAGTAACGCATGGCTTAACTTATTAATAAGAACTGTATTTCTACTACGATATTTTAAAATTAATCACAACGTACAATATTACCTATATTATATTGCGTATGATGTTTACCTCTTACTTATTTTACACTTCACACGCTCATGAGTTTATACACAATGTACGATGTAGAGAATATTATTTTTGCATAAAAACACCACACAAAACTGCTATAGATTATCACAATCATCTGATATTTAATTAACACATTAAATTTAATGAAAATATATTTAAAAATACCAAATACATTACAGAATATATTCAAAAATACAAATAAATACAAAATTAATGCATTAGGATGATTCTTTCCGCTTACAGTGTAGGTGTAATATTTCCACACTAAATGGGGAAAATGTATCGAGAATAACGCTGGCAATATTATAGTCCTCCCGCACCCCGACGACCTGGTCGGGTGTCGAATAATGAAGCAAGGGGAAAAGGAATTGTGGAACGGGGAAATGCCGGAAGACACTGGCCCATGCCGGATGGACGGCCCGTGCTGCCGGATCCGTCACCCTCACTTGCAACCTTTCATAACTTTCCAAACATAACCATACGAACAATGTAACAAAAAAGAAGTTCTTGTAGTTTCATTGAAGCTTGCCTTCATTTTAGTTTTTAATGCATTTCTTTATGGCATATGAGAGTATATATTTCTAGGTACTTTACTCGGCTTATATTTTTACGGCTTTATGTTATTAGCATAAGTATTAAGCAAAATTTTTTTTTTCACGCGTGTTGTGGCTTACTTGAATTGTTATATGTGTTATGAAGAAACGTAACATATTAAAATGGTGTATGTAATGTAATGATTTTCAACTACATTCTTTTTTGGGATAAGTTGGAGTGCCTAAGTTTGGGCTAAAAGTAGTTTCTTAGGGAGCTTCAGTTAGGTTTAATATAATGGAAACAAAGTGTTGTTACAAAATTTTAATAGATGTGGGATTCATACATTTATATTAACAAAGATGTGTCTGACAGTAATTTAGTAACGTGTTTACAAGGAGCAGTTGCGTCTGTACTCACTTTAAGACGTCTTCTGTCAGTAAATATAAGCTCATAATACGGCCGTAATAAGAGCATTTATTTACAGGCAGTTTACGCCGTGAATTGAACTGTCTGGCAAATTCGTATTATGAACAAAATTATTAGTCAGTCAGTTCGCTAAACCAGTCATACATTAATATGTTTATGGAGAAGGTACAACAAAAAGTTAAAGTAAACTAAAAATTTTCAACTAAAAGTTTTATTTTTGCCATAATAACTAATTTAGCCATTCAGTTTATGGCCTGCCTGGAATTTGAATGATTTTAAAAAGCTCATAATACGCCGGCTGATCATTTTTACGCCCTACTGCTCAGCGGGGATATCTCATAGAACGACGGGTAATTTATCTATATTACCACGTGACGCTGACCAGTCGTTTACTTTCAAGATATTCGTCTCTCACAAGTTTGCCGTTACTAAATATGGAATAAATAAGCTTGCACATGTTATTTACATATCATAAAAGCCTAACAAATATCAAAAGGGGAATACCCATTTTTCAAACCTCATATATTAAATGCGACCTTATTTTTACTAACGAAAACATTGGTACAAATTCTCCGTTCACAAAAAATTAAAGTTATTGTGTCAATATATCTAATATCTGCATTTCGTTGTACATATTTATCATAAAAATCGTTTGTCTATAATAAACAGTTTTTATAATAAGAAAGTTTAGTTAACATTGTCATATTGTGTTAATGCAATTATCAATTTTCATTTTTAGTTAAGTTTAGTTGTGAACGTAGAAATAGTAAAATTGCCAGACTATGTACTACTAATAAAAAGTAGGAATCACATCTTATTAAAACATTAACAATTCCTTTTCCTTAGAAATTTAATTTATTGGATCCAGCAAACTTTTTAAGGTTACTTTGAGTTGGAATTTAACGCAACTAAAAAGATATTCTATAGCGTATATAGCAGTGTTTCTCGTACATATTCTGCTACTAAACTGAGACCCGTATCATAAATTTATTAAAGAGTAATTTCACTAAGCTAGCTTGGGGTTTTTCTTCTCATATGGTGATATTTTCTGATTTGGTTACTACTTTAGGTTATACTACACCCTTGAGATGGGTTTGGGTAGTAAATGGTGATATCGTGTATTCATAAAGGTTATTTATATTTAAGCTCTTGGTACGAGTATGTTACGTGTTGTTTATATTTTGTGAAAAATTGTGTTCAACAGCGTTAATTTCTTAAGTGTATATGTTAGCGTCCTCCGTGTGGTGACGGATTAAGAATACAAGTGTCACCATCCCATCTCCTCCCAAGGGTACTGTAAAAGCCAGCTAAGGGATATTGCACACAGATAACATCTTCTGTGAGAGACGGAAAACTCGAAAAGAACACTGTGCCAACACGCCTGGTCAGCGCGGTACAGTAGACCATAATCCCTCTCAAACTGGAGGAGGCCCGTGCCCAACAGTGGGACGTAAATGAGCTGGAGAGATATGTTAGCGATATATAAAATGAAATGAAAATGAAATGAAAAATCATTTAATCAAGTAGACACAATTTTTTTTCCCTACCACCGGTTCAGGACGCAATCTGCTGAGAAGAATCGGCGTAAGAAACTCAGCAGAGCTTTTAGTCAAATCAATATTTTTGTATTTAAATGTCAATTATACTTACAATGCTAATAAAACTTTACAATATACAATATGTATTACTCCAGAGCAACCTACTCCCAAGCTTTATCATCTCTAATATAATCAGAAGTTTTTTAATACGCCTTTTTACATAATTTAGTTTAAATGAATTTTTTAAATTTAGTATTATTAAATTCTCTTACAGCAATAGGGAGTATATTATAAAAACGTATACAATGAAACCACCCATGAAAGAGTTACATATTTTGTGGAGACGGGTTACATGCATTACAAGATTGTGTTTATGCCTTGTATTAACATTATGGTGGTCGCTTTTTTTTTGTAAAATTATGAATATTTATATGAACATACAATAAATTTTCATATATACTCGTATATTGCGAAGCGACCGTTAAAATATTTATGTCTTTGAATTTCTCCCTTAGAGAATCCCGCGGACCTAGGTTATATATATATATATATATAGGATAGGCCTCGTAGTCTAGTGGTTCATGTAGTTGACTGCCGCTCACGAGGTCGCGGTTTCGATTCCCGCACGGGCAATTACTTGTGTGATATGTAATATAATCGTCATACAGATGTTTGTACTGCGTCTGGGTGTATTCTAAGTATTTTAATAATTAAGAATTTACAAAAAAAAAATCCTGTTATTTATTGAGTGACGCATTTCGTAGGTATTTTCAATTCGGATCCATAAAGGTGTAGTACAAATACTTAAGGAAAAGGAACCTATCAATAAAATGAAGACATTGATTAATGATGTAGCGACAAGATTATACACGGTATGACACCTACATTGCTTTATTGAAAGGCAAGGTTTTAAACAAAAATACACTACATAAATTTATACTCAAAACCATAGACATACCTCAAATCAATATATATGAAGTAACGTCCTTTCCAATAGGTAGGATAGATTTACTGGATCTGCTAAGTGGGTATTTTATAATGAACTAGCTGTTACCTGTGACTTCGTATGCATGGAAATTAGAAACGAAACCTTAACAAATTATACAAAATAGCCATCCCCTGACCCACTCTATCATTTGATAAAACCAAAATGCGTTGCGTAGTTTTGAAGATATAAGATCACATAGGAACATACATACAAAAATTACGACTTTGTTTTATAATAAGTAAAGAAGATTCAAGTTGTATTTATTTCTTATCTGAGTAGTCAGAAAAAAAATACATATATAAAAGCTATCTATCGTCAATGAAACATAATATGTAAATAATAAAAAAAAATCAAGATTGCGGCATAAAACATAACTGTCATTATAACGAAAAACTCACTCCAATAAAGTTCATCGTATTTTGTAACTTTGTATAATATTATAAAGAAATAATCCCTTAATTGCTACTTTTAGCCTTTTTCGAGTTTGTGACAAATCGACAAAATTTTACTAACTTTGTCAATTGTATTTAAATGATTTGATTAAACATCCAAGATGCTTTTTTTTTCTTTGCCCTCAACATGAACGAGGGTTGGAAGATACTTTTGTAAACATTATTTTATTAACAAAGATGTTGTGAAAAAATGAACTTTTCTAATTTTAATTTTTTTTTACAGCTCCCTGGGGAGGAGATAGGGTGGTGACATTTATATTCGTAATCCGTCAGGAACAAAAAAAGTCTTGCTATTATTTTAAACAAAACTGTAAGAATAATATTGCAAGAAGCTGAATTATTCAATGAAACTATATGTACATACTTTATTGTTACTCATAAATTATGCTCTCAAACATTGAAAGCAAATATCAAGAATACCTTCCGGATTTCAATGTATGGAAATGTGTTCGTATAGAGTTAAGGGCGGCACAAATGGCATACTAATATATTATAGTAATATAGCGAGAATGAGACAGATATATCTGCCGGTGACGTCATAAGTAAGATACATCTCGGTTTATTAATATATTCTTCCTCTTTCTCGCCTCGTCTTTTTCCTATATAAATTTGTCTCTTTCTCGCTATATTAATATGCCGTTTGTGATGCCCTTTATACTAGCAATATTGTATATCATCGTTTGTAAGTTAAAAACCATTAACACTTTACGAAATAGCTTCTGTGCCACCTCGACTCTGAAGCAATCAATTCTCAATGTCGGGTTTCACCTTTTAAAACCATATAACATGAACAGATTTATTTTTATTAAGTATAGCCTTAATATATATCAAACGAAAGTACTTATATTTATATTTTTTTATAAGTAGACGCTGTTTTGAATTGGAATGTGTTTTTCTGACGTTAATTATGATGATCATGTGCCAATTCGGACGTTTACTTTGGTGTTATTTGGTTTAAAAACTGTATAAAATTGCAATGAGTATTCAAGCTTATCACAAACAGACAGGCCTGCGAGTAAGCCGTTAAGAATTAAAACAACAGATTATTCAAAACATTTAATAGTTGAATTTTAAGTCCTAATTATCAAGTTTATACGTAGTGACGGATTAAGAACATACATTATGTCAATATGAATTAATCCCATTTTATGCAAAATCTTCTACAAGATATTAAAATCGAAACCAGATTAGGGCACGACATTTGCGTTACCTACGTACAGCAGAGATTGCGTCGTTTAATTCTACAATCATCATACAAACTTTTATTATTAAACTGAGAAGCTATTTTTAGTGTAAATAAATAACAAACAATAGCTTGACATGTAACATTTTATTCTCAAAATTAAAAATCATCTCGAAATAAAAAAATCCGCTTTACGTAAAGAGCGCTGACATGGCCGGGGTGAAACGAGGTGAAAAGTTACAGCAGCCGTCGCTTTAAATTGCCTGTGAAATATCAACACAGAATTTTCCATTAGCGGTGGAAAATTTTAAATCTAAAGCGCTCTGTTTCATAGTCACTAGTACTTGTATTTTTATTTCATGTGTTCTCACAAATAATGCAAATACATACTAGGATATAGCACTTCACAAAGCTAGAGTAAGTATTGCGACGGATCTCGAACTTCTACTTCTGAAGAATGTAAAAAGAATATCGTGTACAATGTTCAAGAATTTTATGTGTGTTAAAAATTTAGTGGTTTCCTCATTGTATTAAATAGATTAAACGCTGATTTCTTTTCCACGTGAGGTTTGTACGTGGTTTGTGCTATCTATTTTTTAAATATTATTTTCCACTTCGCATACAATGTTCCTACGCAAACGAAATCGTGACTTAACATCTGATAAAGTCACGTATATCTTAATGAAATCATAACTCTGAGAATACTTTGTGTTAGTATATAGAGCAATGTATTTTCAGTATTGCAAATGTGTGTTCGATTCTGTCTAACGTGGTGAAATGTAAATTCAGTCTGCGCTCAACGCTTCCCGGTCCATCGAATCCAATTTCCCTGTAGCTTTCCATTTAGTAACATCTAATTTTTCGACTGTCGATTTATACGTCATTTTGATGTAGATTTAGCTCGAATCTCTTCTTTGGTCATTGGTAACGCCAGTATATTTTATAATTGTTAATAATTTAATTTACTTTAAATTGTGGTCATTTCCTACTACCAACCTAACAACGCATAGCATCACGACATAGAGAGCCAATGAGATTCCGCCGTTTCATATCGACGCCGACGTTTCCAGAAAAGGATCGTTGCAAATTTTAATTAGTTCACCTTTGACATCGATCGAGATACTACATGTATCGATCGTAACCGCCGCGCTTCCGGACGCATCGGAAGTTCCCGCCAGAAGTCGTACAAGCTTCTTGTGAATGTACTCCTAGTTTACCCGCCAGGAAGAAATTTCCTTTTTGTGACCCGCAATCGCCAGAGAGACTACAATCTCTTATATAAACTACTCGTGAACATTTTTATGAACTCTTTCCTTATATGGTGCACCTGTGCTACGTCACGCGAGTGTGTGTTTGTTCTGAGAAGAGAGATTGAGGAAGAAGGCAGTCACCAAGACCCGGTCGAGATACAAGCAACGAAGACCGAGAAATAAAGGTACCTAGATGCTATGCATCCCATCTTTCCATCTATTTTTCTTTAACGACCACGCTTATCACATACAGTCCACTTTTACCGAATTGAATAATCAATTATATTTTATACTGGCGTAATCACAAACGGCGTCACCATATTGTTTGGTCCAGTCGAACCGTATAGATTTGATCCTTATTACATTATTTGTTCCGCTAAACACGCAAACAACCGCCCTTATTAGCATACCTAACATACCTAGGTCTAATAAGAGATTTACGGCCCACACGAGGTCTTTTATCCCGCAATATAAATAAATAACCGCCCTTATTAGCATACTAAAATAGTGCCTAATAAGTGATTGTTTAAAATATACTTATTCTAAAAACATTCCGTTACTCTTAAAGCATTAAAATAATAATATAAATATACCTACATTTTATTTCTTTTTCGCAAAACGAATGTTCTCGAATCGCGTGCTAAGTAGGTCACGTATTTAGCCGCTGTTACCTTTATCTACCTACAATATTATTTTCTTCGCTCTTATCAATACTTGTTTACATTTTATTGTAAAAGTTTGTTTTAATTATGTCTAAAAAACCTACCACATCGTCATCAAATAGCGATACTGAATATAAAGATGTTGATGAGTCTCAGGATTCGATGTTACGCATTTTACTAGCTAAACGTGATGCGATATTTGAGATAATACAAAAAATATATGATTTATCAATCACCGCTAATACAGACATACGTAAGAGAGAATTTTTCCTCGACGAGTCGTCTCACATATCAGATTTACGATCCAAGTTTGAACAGATCTTAGACGAATACAACGCTCGCTTGTTAACTATTAATCCCTCCGCTAAACCTGATTATCATAGCTTAATCTCGTTTGAATCCCTATATAGTAGAATAACACGCGCTCGTGCCCGCTATACAGAAGTAAACACGTCACGTGATTCTAATGTAATACGCAAATCGACACCGAGGTTAGCCCCCATCGAATTGATACCATTTTCGGGTGACATTCGATTGTTTTCATTGTTCTGGTTGAGTTTCGAATCTACAGTTCACACTAATCCAGAACTGACTGATGCAGAACGATTATATTATCTGCTGGGTATCCTGAAAGGTACGGCTAGGTCCGTGATATCGGGTATAACTCCGTGTGCGGAGAATTATAATTTAATTGTCAAATTACTCAAAGATAAGTACGATGACAAACGCATGCTCGTTTCCGCGTATTTAAATCAAATGTTCGATTTTAAATCATTTCAATCCGCTTCCACAACGAACTTCGATTTATTTAATGACAATTTTACAAGCGCTGTGCGCGCTTTACAGAACTTAAAGCTAGATAATCTCGCAGATTTAATCATAGTTCATACCGCTTTGAAAAAGATAGACTCAGATAGTGTCCGCGCTTTTGAACTTCAATGTGGAACTAATATGCCTACATTTGATGGTTTAATTGATTTTATAAAAACACGCGCAAAGGTATTGGAACGCACTCACGTGAAAGGCACTAGTATTATGCGCCCGAGTAGTAATAACGATAAATATAACCGCCGTTCTAGTACTAATACTTCGCCACCCAAGTATCAAACTTATATCATAACAGATGAGTCATCGCATAAATGTTTATGTACAAATGTTTTGCATAAACACTTGTTTAAGTGTCCTGATTTTAATAAAATGTCGCCGCATGATCGTTATAAATGTGTAAAAGATTACAATGCGTGTTTAAATTGCCTTAGTTTAAATCACAAAGTTTCTAATTGCTCTTCTAATTCGAATTGTCGCGCCTGTGTCCAACTCACGGGTAAGCGTAGCCGCCATCATACGTTATTGCACTTTCCACGCGGTTCAAACCCCGTGCAACCGCGCTACCCCGCTGTTTCGCTCACTGAGCCATCGGGTGAATGCCGCGCGCCGTGCGCGCCACCTGACGCTTCAAATACGCAGCATTGCGATGTAACGGCGCTCTGCGCGAACGCGTGCGCCAGTCCTTTTAATAATAACAATATAAGCAATCCGAGCGCGCTCGCGCAAAATTCAACAGTTTTGTTATCAACCGCGCAAGTTATTGTTTATGATAACAAATGCCAACGAAAAATAATTCGTGCGCTTTTGGATTCCGCTTCACAAAGTCATTTTATCACTAAAGAGTGTTGTGATTTGTTAGGTATTCAACCTCAATACACCGAACGTACTTTAGTTAAGGGGTTCGGTGGGGCAGAGAAAGAGATTTACACTAATCCTATTAATTTAAAGTTTTATTCGCGCTACAATAAAAATATATATTTTAATATTGAACCGCTTGTTGTTGATAGGATAACAGATTTATTGCCCACCGCTGTGGTAGACACTTCCGTTTTATCACATTTATCGGGATTACAAATAGCAGATGATCATCATGGCATCCCAAATAAAATTGATTTGCTAATCGGCGCGTCTCTTTTCCCACACTTACTACTCCCGGACGTGGTTCGCTCCCATTGCGATCCGTCGGCACCCACTGCATTGCGCACGGTGTTGGGTTATGTTTTGATGGGTTCTGTACCGATTACACTACCGCGTTCCGCTCAACATGTTCTAACGTGTTCTATTGAAGAGCCTACCGCTATTGACTCTTTAGTCAGACGTTTTTGGGAGCTGGAAGAGCTTCCCTCCGCAACGCCCATTCAGCACCCTTCGGATGTTGAGTGTGAAGAATTTTATAAATTAACTACAACCCGCGATCCCAACAGTGGTAGATATGTCGTGGCGCTGCCCTTTAAGGGGGACGTCTACGCTCTTGGTGATACTTTTGAAACCGCTCGCAAACGTTTCATGTGTCTCGAAAGGAAGTTGGAAGCTTCGCCTAATCTAAGGTTGGCATATGATGACGTCATTAAGGAATATCTTGCAAAGGACTATGTTTCGCCCGCACCTTCGTACAACTCCAGTGACCCCACTCCTATCTATGTCATACCGCATCACGGTGTCGTACGTGAGGATCATACAACCACTAAGCTACGCATAGTGTTAGATGCCAGCACGCCATCTACCGGTAGCCGGTTATCTTTAAATGATATTCTACACTCAGGTCCTAACTTGCAAGGTGATTTGTTTAAAATAATATTAAATTTTCGCTTGCACCTCTATGCAATGACTGCCGATTGTCGACAGCAATTTTTACAGATATGTGTGCGTGAAGAAGATCGCCGCTATCAATGTTTTCTTTACCGCTTCACTCCGCAGGAATCTTTAGTTCTTTATAAATTTAATAGGGTTTGTTTTGGTATTACTTCGAGTCCCTATCACGCTCTGCGCACAGTGAGACAACTCATGGAAGATGACGAGGTGGTATACGCGCATGTGAGTACTCCTTCAGGAAACACTGTGCGTCTTGTATGCGCCAAGTCTAAGGTCGCTCCATCTAAACCACTCACCATCGCTCGTCTCGAACTTTGTGGCGCACTTCTAATGTCAAAATTACTACGCATAGTCCTAGATAGTTATTCATCCATCTGTCCGATACAGGTGTACGCTTTTACTGACTCAAAAGTAGCGTTATATTGGATAAGGAGTTCACCGCATAGATGGCAAACCTTCGTTGCAAACAGGGTTGTTAAAATTACGGAAAACATATCCGCTCATAATTTCTATCACGTCGCAGGCGTTGATAACCCTGCCGACGTTCTTTCTCGTGGCATTACACCACAGAAATTAATCTCTCATCGGCTATGGCTGCATGGGCCTCAGTGGGCGTCATTAGATATTGTTCACTGGCCGCTGACTAGTCTTGACGGTCAATCTGTTCACGATATTCCGGAACAGAAGATGTTTACGCACACTGTATGCATGCCTATAAAACAATGCGTTTTATATGAACTTTCTTCTCGCATTTCCTCATGGAGTAAACTACTCCGTACTGTTGTGTATGTTTTTAGATTTGCAAAGTTATTGCCCCGTCGTAGCAGTGTTGTTGTAACTGCTGATGATCTTAACTTCGCTGAAAACAAAATTCTTCGCGCCTTGCAAAGCCAGCACTTTGCAGAGGAACATCAGAATATTATAAATAATAAACCTTGTTCGCAGGCTCTCAATCGTTTGAGACCCTTCATTGACAACGGATTGATTCTCGTAGGAGGTCGTCTTGTCAATTCCGCACTGGGATTTTCTCAGAAACACCCAGTTATATTACCGCGCAGTGGCCATATAGTAAACATGATCATTGACTATTATCACATTAAAAATTATCACGCCGGACCGGAACTTTTAATGTCTTTGTTAAGACAAAGGTTTTGGATTCTCTCCGCACGTCGTATTATACGACAGAGAATACATTTGTGCAACACGTGTTTTAAAACTAAACCGCGTTCTACATATCCGCTTATGGCAGACTTACCTGATTGTCGCACTCAGCCGGCAGTAAAGGCATTTACACATACAGGCTGCGATTACGCCGGTCCTATAGCCTATACACCTGTGCGTCGTCGAGGTGTTCGCAGTGAGAAGGCATATTTGTGTATTTTTACGTGTCTCACAACACGTGCCGTACATGTAGAAGTCGCCACGGACCTCAGCACGCCTAGCTTTCTAGCTGCACTGAAGAGATTCCTTTCCCGCAGAGGGCCTGTTCAGATTATGTATTCAGATAACGCGACTAATTATAAGGGTGCTGATGCGTATTTGCGCGATTTATATAAATTTATAAATTATGAATACCGCTCGAAGCTAGAGGAAGAGTTCGCGGAGAGTCGCATAAAATGGAAGTTTATTTGTCCCAATTCTCCACATTTTGGGGGAGCCTGGGAGAGCATGGTTAAAACAATTAAAACACATTTGTTCCGCGTCATCGGTCAACAAATCTTATCGTACGAAGAACTCTCTACTGTCCTTATTCAAATTGAATGTTTACTCAACTCTAGACCGCTGACAGTTTTGAGCTCTGATCCCGCTGAGCCTTCTGCTCTCACACCGAGTCACTTTTTAAATACCGCGCCTTTATTATCATTACCCGCGCCTGACATCAAAGCTGATAATATAAGTTTGATTCATAGGCATACGCTATTAGACAAGCTGGTCCAAGCGTTTTGGAACCGCTGGAGACTGGAATATTTACATAAATTACAAGTCAGGCAGAAATGGAACACTCCTAGTGTACCTATTGTTCCTGGCACGGTTGTAATCGTTATGAACGATAATGCACCGCCTTTATCGTGGCCGTTAGCTGTGGTAGAGAGTGTCCATCCTTCAAAGGATAACGTAGTTCGTGTTTGTACCGTTAGAACCGTCAAGGGAACATATCTCCGCCCGGTCGTACGATTATGTCCTTTACCTAATCAATAATTGCTAACAGCTATCATTACATTAGTTATTGCAATATACCGCAAATTTTTTGTTAATTTTTTCATAGTAAATTTAGTTGTTTATGTACCGCAAATTTATTTATCATTACCGCAAGCTTAATTGCAATTCTAGTAACATGCTATGTCGCATCACTCTAGTTGTAATTCAGCGTAATATCGCACCGCTTCGCTTAACATATAATTGCATTTCCCGCACTTTATTTGTTGTCTCTTATGGTTGTTTGTTGTTTAATGGTGACCCATTAAGGGGGGGTGGATATGGTAACGCCAGTATATTTTATAATTGTTAATAATTTAATTTACTTTAAATTGTGGTCATTTCCTACTACCAACCTAACAACGCATAGCATCACGACATAGAGAGCCAATGAGATTCCGCCGTTTCATATCGACGCCGACGTTTCCAGAAAAGGATCGTTGCAAATTTTAATTAGTTCACCTTTGACATCGATCGAGATACTACATGTATCGATCGTAACCGCCGCGCTTCCGGACGCATCGGAAGTTCCCGCCAGAAGTCGTACAAGCTTCTTGTGAATGTACTCCTAGTTTACCCGCCAGGAAGAAATTTCCTTTTTGTGACCCGCAATCGCCAAAGAGACTACAATCTCTTATATAAACTACTCGTGAACATTTTTATGAACTCTTTCCTTATATGGTGCACCTGTGTTACGTCACGCGAGTGTGTGTTTGTTCTGAGAAGAGAGATTGAGGAAGAAGGCAGTCACCAAGACCCGGTCGAGATACAAGCAACGAAGACCGAGAAATAAAGGTACCTAGATGCTATGCATCCCATCTTTCCATCTATTTTTCTTTAACGACCACGCTTATCACATACAGTCCACTTTTACCGAATTGAATAATCAATTATATTTTATACTGGCGTAATCACAAACGGCGTCACCAGTCATGAATGAACACATTTGGAACACAAATTTTATTATAAAATTTTCACAAATTTTCTTATAAAGGGTTTTACAAAGTAGTACATAAATGATAGTCTCTCTCTCTCCAGCCCTTTTACGTCCCACTGTTGGGCACGGGCCTCCTCCACTTTGGGAGGGATTATGGTCTTATGTGCTGCGCTAACCAGGCGTTTCACACAGGGTTTATTTTCGAGTTTTCTGTCTCTCACAGAAGATTTTATCTGTGTGCAATATCCCTCAGCTGACTTTAACAGCGCCCTTGGGAGGAGATGGGGTGGTGACACTTGTATTCTAAATGCGTCACCACACGGAGATACATAAGTGATTAAGACTAACAAAAATAGACAGATAAAAAGGTAAACAGTTATAACGATAAATAGTTATAATATTTCTTGTATGCAAAAGGAAATACGATCACAAAAGTCACATAAATTTACGTCACAATAATGATTTTGACAAACTATCTTTAAGAACGGCTGCGACTATAACCTGCTATGACCCCGTTTCCATTGTTGCAAACAATTTCTCTATTTATCTTTCATACTAGAACTAATGTGTTCTATAGAGGTAATATCTGGAATCTTACACAAACCACACCCTTTAGCAAGTTCTACGAAATAGCACTGTAGTCTACACCTAAGATGTATTTTTTTAAGTAAATTCATATATATAAATCTTAGTATATGTACTGTTGAAATAAGTGACACAAAGAAACAATTTTCAATGTGTTGTTAAAACATACTAAGATCTCATAGATACGGTACTAGATGTCCCGCAGGAAGAGGCTCACATCTAACAGTGGGACGTGAATGGGCCGGAATGAGCAGGAGAGATAGAGAGAAAGATTGTCCGTTTAAGTGGGCTAGACCTAGGGAAATATTGATCAATGATAATTAAGGACATTGAAATTATTAAATCATTTAATGATATCTCAAGTAAAGTAATATAAGCATTTCTTTTGAAGACCAACAAGGCCAAGTCAGTAAACGTAAAGATACGATATTCTATTTCATAAACAAGCTATTTTGAATACAAGAGGAACGTTTTACACTCCACAAAGCGCAATTTCATCCTCATTATTGCGTAAACGCGAATGAAAATATCAATGAATTCGCCCTTACGAACTTTGGAGTCGTTGGGGCGTCAAAGAGTTCAAAGATCTCGATTTATTTCTATTCATCTTGTAATCTGTCCGCATTTAACAATTTATGTGTTAATTTTCGGTGTCTTGGGTGTGTCCAATAATTACGACTGCTGTTTACAAACAATTTACATGATTAGATGTTGTGAAAGACTTCTTCTGTACTAATAATATAAAGCTGTTTATTGCACTGGTCCGATTTGAACGTTTTCTTCATTTTGGCCTGTAACCTTCCTCAATGATCAAATACTATCCATTACTGAAAGAATTTTTCAAATCGGACCAACGCGAACGATTCCTGCGATTTCCAAACTCTTCAGCTTTATAATATTATTATAAGATGCTAAGCACAATATTTTTACTATTTTTTAACATTGAGTCAGACAAAAGTTAATAATATATTCAATAATTACATTCACCAAAACATCCCTTATACTTAGCATAAACTTTTTGTAGGCTTTTATTTGTTCACGGCTTTCCTAAAACTACACAATACTACTTCTAAGAAACTACCATTAACATACAATGCAAATAAGAAAGTGGCACATTCTAACAAGAATGTGAAGCGTAGCCCCCGGCACAGATATATATTATCGGATATAACAGTGATATAAATTTATGTGACTTTTATGATGGTACTTTCTTTTGCTGCGAAAATATGGTTTTGGGAATCTCAATTTTTCCTGAATTCGATTTTTTATGATAAAGTGGTTCTTACAAGTTTACCGTAACCAGCCTTGTAAAGCAATCATAAAGGACGTGACTCTAACTAATTACGAGTATACATATGATACTGCCTGCCAGTTATAACTTGGATTTCAAATTTCGAATCGCTATTGCGTCTGTAAATTAATAAAATATGGCTTTAACGCAATCAGCACCAACAAAATTCTGTTTATTCTTGTTGCTACTGTGTTAAGTGAGAAATGATCATTATTAAGACCTAATACTGGAATCTCATCCAGGCATAAGAGCGGGAAACCTAATAAGCTATTCACATATAACAAAATTAACATTGTACGTTAAGAATCGTTCATAAGTCTTTTACAGTTTTGCAGAACGATTTCTAGAATGTAAGTTTCTTAAAAAGAATTCTTAAAAACTAACACTTCTATCATATTTTTAAATCAAATTAAGAATTTCTCCGTCCCGAATATAAATGAAAATGGAATTTGTCCGACAACGGCAGACCAAAAACCAAATTACGTAGAAAATATTTGCATTCAAATTACCAGTACGATTTGCTTGCGAAAGAAACTTATATCTGAATTCATATCTACTCATTTTTATGGGGGATAGGACTTAAGAGAATATATTTCTTAGATTTTTTTACTCGGTAGTTTCATTAAGTAAAGCAAGTAATAATCAGTTCATTTCAATTTAATTACCAATTATTATAGTAGCTTAGAGTAGTTTTATTGGTAGTAAATCTTACTGAAGTAATATATAGACAACATATAAATTCATCAGTTGTCTCGATAGCTAACACAGTAATATAAGTATGTAGAACTCTCATAGAACTCTCGATTGAACGGATTGAGAATCCAAGTGTCACCACCTCATCTACTCCCAAGGGTGCTGATAAAGTCAGCTAAGGGATATTGCATACAGATAACATCCTCGGTAAGAGACAGAAAACTTGAAAATAAACCTTGGGCGAACACGCCTGGTCAACGCGGCATAGTAGACCATAAGCCCTCCCAAAGTGGAGAAGGGTTGTGTCCAACAGTGGAACGTTAAGACTTCTAGACTATTAGAGTTTTAACACATTTCCATTGACAACAAAAACCACGTAGAAATTGGTTCGAACATTCCTGACGTTGGAACGACTAATTATATTAAATATGACGCATAACATATTAAATTAATAAACAGTACCCGGTTCTAATATATTATTTAACACCTGTAGCATGTTCCAAGGTTTACAGACAGCCAACATAAGGAAAACATACCGTCATTTATCATGTTGGTAGCTGCCATCACTGTTCGTCTTCATTATCCCTTGAGATATAGAATGCTTAATATGGAAGAATGGAAAGATGTTATTTCCCATTAGCTATTTTTCTTACATACATATTATATGGAAATTGTGATATACTCGCCGATTTTTCCTATATGTTAATGTATTCGTCGTGTTACAAAGAGTCAGGGGTCCTGTTTATGGCTAAGCAAAAAATTTATATATTATTTTTGTTTGAGCTATTGCTTTAGAAGATTTATGTACGTTTACGAAACATTAAAATAAAATTAAACTACTGAAATATCTCAAAGTAATCAAAACAGGATCTTTTCTAATATATAGCAACTCATTACAAAAAAAATACTTTTACGGATTTTGGCGCGTATAGCCACCGTGGTCAAAGATTGGATTGGTCCCGCTTGTAACTATGGTTGCTGAAAAGTCTCCGAAACCCATGTTAAATTTAAACACAAAATATACGCAAATAAATACGTAAAAATGTCAGTAAAAATGATTTTATTAAAATAATAATGTTATTTACAACTACATAGCTGTTGACCATAACTTCGAATGCGTGGAATTTAAAAGCTATTCTCTTGAACCACCCTATCATATAAGAAAAATTCAGCAAAATCCATTGCGTAGTTCAGAAGATATAAGCTTACATAGGGACAGACATACAAGTATAACGACTTTGTTTCATAAAAAGTAAAATAGTCGTTATTTCTGTATGTTTGTGTTATATGTATGTTTCTTTATTGTTTGCTTTTTTTTGTGTTTGTTACCTCATAACTTTTAACTGGACGAAGCGATGTTATGATTTCTTATTTATTTGAAAGCTGGTGGTTCCCGTTTGGTCCTATTGGCACAAGGTCAGAATCTGATGGTTATCAAAGTCAAAGTCAAAATTTTTTATTTCAAGTTGGCATGTTTTACAAGCTCTTTTGAAACGTCACAAACTAGGTGTCTGTTCCAAACGCGAATCCTATGGAGAAGAACAGACAAGAAACTCCATGGATTTTTTTTTTCTATTCTCTTCATTTCTTTTCATTTTTTTTTCCAATTATATTATACATTGTTGTATCAGGAGTGTGAGAATGATGCCGATTAGTAGGTACTAATTAAGTTAGTTTCAGTTAGTCTTGATAGTAGGTACTATCAAGACTAACTGAAACTAACTTAATAATAATAAAAAATAGCATTGTTGGAGCAAATCGACCAGTCCCAGCAGAAGGTACCCGTTCACGAGTAGGTATAACGCACAAATCAGCCCCGCACAGCTCGACCATTTTGTAGGGAACCGTGCGACCCGACGTGCAACGCTACCAACTTCGAGACATTTGAGTGAGCATGACGAAGTCGCTCCGTGGCACAGTACACAAAGCAAATAAAAAACAATAAGAAATAACCAAAAGAAATATACTAAGTTCGGCATAATACTCACACCTTTACAGTCTCATTAATAAATAATTACAATACAAATATATAATTATAAATATAAAGTTTCTGACAACATACACAATCATTTAGTCAAATAATATTTGAAATCATAGCGGGATCATATCATTTGGGAAATCGAGGAAAGCCCTCAAATTTCAAAGGCACATGAAGTCGGTTCAACTTTTTTTTTAAATTACTCAATTATGATCTGTACGTTTTATGGTGAAACCACTTTAACTAATATAGAATAGTGAAAGCTCTTGGTTTCACCCGCAATCACGAGTATAATTACTGCCCCGCTCCTTGGGTTTTAGTGTGATGATCTGATGTTAAATATATAAATTATACAGCTGTAAAGTTTTATTAAAATCCATTCAGTAGTTTTTACATGACAGAGCAACATACAGCCATTCTTCAAGACTTTCGCGGTTATAATGTTAGTAAAAAGTAGGATATGAGTTTTACATATCTAATATATAACATTTTTGTGTCTCAATGTTCGTTCCCATACTCATGAAATTTTATATACATATTCAGTAGGTCTGAGAATCTGCTACTATCTATTTTTCATACCCCTAAGTGATAAGTGTTTTCCACCCCTGACATTTGTACGGCAAAACAACGTTTCCCGGGTCAGTAATTTTAATCGAAGCTATGAAATGCCCGCTGAAAGATTCAAAATACTGAACAATTTTAGACACCTGTTGTCAAGATCTCCTTATGCTAAGTAATATACTTAGATGTATTCTATGGAAGAATATTATAATATATTTTTTGATAACATCGATCAGAAAAATATTTTAGGTCTATTTTTAAGATAATATTTATGAAAGGTGATAAAAACAGCAATCTCAAGTTTCATTCCCAGATATCAATTTTACTATTTGTATAATGTACACAATACAACTCACCGTATCTAATTGCTTTCTATTTTCTTTAATTGTCTTTATTATAGTACCTATAATACAGGCACATGAAATCTGTAGTGGAATAGTCGCAACTGAAAACCTATGCCAACTACTGCATAGTATAGTTAACTTAATAATTTCTCATAATCAAGGAGACCTATGCCTAACAGTGTAATGTTAAAAGACAGGAACGAAGAAGAAAAACACGGCATAATATAGCCTAATTGATACCAGAGAACATTGTGTGAACTGCACATAAAATATTTAAGCAAATGTATGAACCACAAGCCACAAGTCCACGCCACACTGTGCATTGCCTGTCTATATTTGGTCGATAACACATTAATTCTAAAGTTAATCACCGATGAAGGCATTAATTTAATACGACCACAAAATGGGGTTACGCTTTTAGAAGCCCTTTCAAAATTGAAACATTTGGGATTGTAATTACATTACTGATGGTTGGCACGTTTTATATTGCTTAAATACTGGCGATATCATCAGAGGCGCTCTATAGTACTCTATAGTCTCTGCTTACCCCCATGGGAAAATGGCATGACGTTATGATGATGATTATGGTGATTTTAAATATAGAATTCTCGTGTCACAATATTCGTTACCAAACTTCTATAAACGCCTTGGCAGATGTTGTAGAAGTTTCTGTGCATATTAGGTAGATCTGAGAATTGTTATTTTTTTACAGACCTAGATCATTAAAGGGATTATTACACAAAATGTAAGCACACAAGGGAAACTGCGCGACATAGCTAGTATCTCCAAATACTCGTAACTAATAAATTTATGACTAGCCGTTGCCCGCAAATTCGTTCGCGTGGAATTTAGAAACAAAACCATAACAAATTATACAAAAAAGATCCTCTGGAACCACTCCATCTACTAAAAAACCGCACCAAAATCCATTGCGTAGATTTAAAGATATAAGTTCACATAGGGACATACATACAAAAATAACAACTTTGTTTAATGATAGCACAAATGATAGTGATAGTTACGTAAAGATAATAGAATTGATACATCATAATCCTAATCCTAACTAATTAATAAATGTGAAAACGAGCCGATGACAATAAAAATTTTGACGAGCTTAAGTTGTAATGTGTGTGTAAAATATCTGAACAACGCCATCTATGTAATGGTATCTACTTCTGTTTGTTAAGGTTTGATTTTTAATTTTCATGTGTATGAAGTCGCGGGCAACAGCTAGTCAGAAATAAAGGACTAAAAATGGTGAATTTATACTTAAATCTAAATTGCGTAGTATTGGCTTGTCCTATCAATTTAACAAAACATGTTAACTCTAGTTTCTTCTTAATCTCAGTAATACCTAGAGTTTGTCTTATCATTTTACAAAACATATTTTCTCTTTCTCAATTTCAGGTTTTCTTTAATAAATTTCTAAAAACCCAATAGTATTCACACAAAATGTAGCTCACATTTTATATTCTTCACACGTATTCTTAGCATGGGATCTCCTCTCGCATTCAAAGAGCAACTATATCGATTACAGTAAATCTAGTTAACTCGCAAGCTGTTGAGAAGAAAACCTACTTACTTAGATAAATATTAGAAAAAAAAACTATTTAAGTATAAAATAAAACCAGTTTAGTCTTTGGCTTCGTTCTTATCTACATATTTAATTTAATCTTAAAGCATGATTTTTACCCTCTTAAATAAGCTGAGTAATCTTTGGTTAGATGACATTGTAATAGTTTAAAATTAAATCAAGTATTTTCAGGTCACAATTTTATATATATAAACAAGGTAGCGTGTTGAGAGCTTGTTGAATTTAGGCGATTTGATTTTTATTAGTGTGAGATTAAATTGCTCGATAAATAACAGCACGCAACATTAAAAAGTCATAACTAAATATAATATTTGTTGACTGGCAGAGAATGCCCTTGGCATTAAGTCCGCCATTGTACAAATTTTGTTTGTGCGAAGTGTAAATAAATAAATAAATAAATAAATATTTAGTCGGCATATTACAGCGATAAGATTAAGATGTGTGGATCATTCAAAAAGATGTAGATAACGGCAGTGGAAACTTGCATTTTCAAAAATTATTTAAATTATTTAATCATTAACTAGTCTTCGTCAGTTTTGTTTGTCCTTAATAGCGTCGATGGAGGTTAAATAAAATATTGAAAACGGGCGTCAGTGTTTAATTATACAAATAAAGTTATGCCTAATGAAATGTCGTGACTCTACCTGATTGATATCACTACGAACAACAACTCTAAGTTGTACAACTTAACTTGTTAACGTAAACAACTGAATAAGAAACTTGTGATCGATGTAATCTAATAAATCACACAACTTACCTAACAAATAAACAATCTAGATATTGTTTTTCATCCTATTAGTGGCCTTTAATTAATCCAAAAATATAATATTCGCTGACACTTGCGTGATTCATTCGTTTAAATAAAACTACTTTTTATGGATTTAGACTAATTTGAAGTCTCCGAAACGTCGAACTAACATTTTAAAACAAATACACGCGTCTAAATCCGTAAAAATTACTTTTTATATCCAATCCAAAAATACTTATTTTGTATAAATTTTAAGTATTTTGCAATCCAGTTGACGTAAAACTTTAATTTTTGGGCTGTGTTTTTGGGTTACGTTCCATAACATAAATTTTATTAGGTGCTATGATTCCGCGTTCCTTCGCGGCTTCGGTCCATTTGCTGCCAGGCTGTCATAAACTGAGACAGCTGTTTGTTGTGATGATTATGACACAAAATCATTTTTCGTCCGCAAAAACTCGCATTTAATGAATTTTCATATTTTACTATATAACAATATAAAATTTTATTATATTTATAACTAGCTAAAAAGGTACAACTGAAAAGATGTATAGAATAACTCACAATAATACTGTTTACGTCATAACTTATAATAAGATACGAATGTCGGAGACTGAGACTGAGCTTACATCTCATTTCTGAACTAATATCTCGTGTTTTATGTACGATGACAAATGTGGACGACATATTTTTATATTTTGTCACAAAAATTCTTAGATAATAAGAAAGAAAAAAGAAAGAAAGAAAAAAAAATTATTTGCATCTACTCAAATATTGACAATAAATAAAACAAACAAAGGTATAAAGAACACTAACACACTTAATAAAAACCAGCGCTGGTCTTCTGTTGGGCCGTATTTGGAGGACATCACGCATTCAACTAACAACTAAGTAAACAATAAAAATTAAAATAATAAACAACTAAAAAAAACACAAAATGAATTTAAAAATCATGATTATTTTCTAAATTAGTAATAGCCAAATAAATATCACAATAAAAAGACAAGTACTTAATTGAATAGAAACAGTAAGTTCGTACATTTAAAATTTAAAATTTATTAACATTACATTTATTTACTTTATTTATTTCCAATTACTTACATTTCTAAATATTTAAGGAACTAGTGTTATAGATCCCAAAATGCAAAAATGCTACAGTACATATATATACTTAATGCATAGAAAACACCCAGACGCAGTACAAGCACCTGTGTAAGAAATATAAATACAGGATGGACCAAAAGTCCGTTAACATTTGAATCGGTTGCCGCGTCTAGCAGTGGCGGCGCAGGGGGGGTGGAGGGGTTACGCATTACAAGAGTGGCCAATGGGAATTAAGTACCATGAAGTCGTTCAGCGGTCAACGTGCGTTTTGTGTACGCGAGTACTATCGAAACAACAATTCTGCGACCTTAGCTCAACGAAAGTTTTGTAATCATTACAAGATACGACACAAAAATCAAGCTCCATCAGGTGTGTTAATAAAAAAATGGGTGCTCAAGTTTGAGAAGACGGGTTCAACAATAGATTTACTTCAATCTGGCCGGCCTAGAACGTCGAGGGACCCCGAAAACGTGGAGCGAGTAAAATCGTCTGTTCGTGACCAACCTGGACTTTCAACTCGAAAGCGGTCTGCTGTCCTTAACGTGCCAAGAACATCATTAAACCGCATTCTCAAGAAAGATTTAAGTCTACATCCCTATAAAATCCAAATGGTGCAGGAATTAAGGCCTCAGGACCATGCCACTAGGTTCCAGTTTGCGAACGAAATGGTAGAGCGATTCACCAGTTTTACAAAAAAGTTTTTCTCAGACGAGGCACACTTACCACCTAAATGGGCATGTTAATAGACAAAATTGTCGTTATTGGAGTGACACTAATCCGAAATTAAAGCATCAAAAACCCCTGCATTCACCCAAAGTCACAATATGGGCTGCTTTATCAGCAAGAGGCATTATTGGTCTTTACTTTTTTGAAGACTCAAAATTTCCGCTCTAGATTGCAGCAATGGCAGAATAATGAAGGAGTGCATATGGATGAATTCCCCTTTTGTTTACTATCGAAAACAATAAACAATTTTGATCTACTGTAATTAGTATTTTTTTAATCATCATTCCAATTATAAACGGACTTTTGGTCCACTCTGTATAAACATAAGCTCAAATAACCCTCCCATGCGCGAATCATAAATGGCGAATAACATGTTGATAGTAATAAGTACATTGAAGCGAAGCGAAATTCAGTAATAGGATAATAAGTACGCATGCTAATTATCTATACAAATTTTATAAAGCTGAACAGTTTATTAGTTTGTTTATTTGAATGCGCTAATCTCATAAAATACCGGTCCGATTGATAAAATTCTTTCAGTGTTGGATAGTAGGTTTATCGAGGAAGGCTATATAAAGTAATTTATTAGTTTTGCAATTGACTTGCTATGCTTTTACTTAATAAATTAAGTTGGTGATCAACTTTATCCACCACAACTTAATAAATTAAGTTGTGGTGGATAAAGTTCATCACCGCAAGCGGGACTTGAACCCACGACCGCGGAATACCGTTCCGTAGCTCTGTCAACTGAGCTTATTTGCGGTCGTGCTAACAGTAACCAAATTAGACCACCAACAATTGCAAAACAATCTCGATAGGTGGCGTTGTGCGTCAAAATACGATGTAAACTCAATCGAGTGACGATTGTGGTGGTCTAATTTGGTTACCGTTAGCACGACCGCAGTAAGCTCAGTTGGCAGAGCTTCGGAACGGTATTCCGAGGTCGTGGGTTCAAGTCCCGCTTGCGGTGATCAACTTTTTCCACCACAATTTAGCATTATTGGATCGAAAAAGTTGTAACGACACTTTTTGCTATGCGGCGCGCGTGTTTCTCTGTTTGTCTCTCTCTGTCCGCCTCTCTCTCTTTCTCTCTCTCTCATAACATGAATAAAATAATAATAATTAATTATATATTTTTTTTACAATTCCCTTACTAGTCGAAAGGATCTTCGTTCCATCCGGATGTTCCTTGACACCTCTCAAGTTTTATTATCATTTATTATATTTGTCATACTAACCCCAAAAAACAGGATAAGGACAGGATAATGATAATAAGTATTTGTTGTTATAGCATTAACTGACTTACATAAAAGTTAACATTTTTAGAAAAAAAATAGGTAGGTGACACTTGTATTCTTAATTCGATCTCTTTCAAGATAAAACTGTAGCAAGTTTTATGTGATCGAAACGACTACATACAACTAGTCATAGTTGTAAAACTCTTCAGAAAGAACATGTAAACAAGTGAATCAGAGACTTGTAGTGATTGTAATCTATACTGATAATAAAAAGATAAAGAGTTTGTTTGTTTGAACGCGCTAATCCTAGAAACCGCACTGGTCCAATTTGAAAAATTCTTCCAGTGTTGGATAGTACATTTATTGAGGAAGGCTATAGGCTATATAACATTACGTTGCGACCAATAGGGGCGAAGCAGTAGTGAAAGATGTTGCAAAAAAAGGGGAAAGTGGGGAAAGTTTTCCAAACTCCACACGTACGGGGTCGCTTGCTACATTAGGTTTGCAATTGAATTTGTGCCGAATATTACTTCAACTGAAATTGATTGCACGTCCTTATCAACAATTAAGTTTCAATAAAGCAAAATGGTACGTTTAACAAATACAAAATAGTCATCAATGAAGGAACTGCTTGTGAATAACAATTGTCAATGGACTCAATGGTACAAAATCTGCAAGTTGAGATGTCAAAGTAAGTTGAATATTTACATAATCAGAAACTCTACTGTGATTGGAGAGGCTGGTCTTTACTTTGCTCAAAGAATTAGCATACCCATAGAAAGTGGTAACGATCTTCTGGACAAGTTACAAGTTGACAATAATCTGAAAAAATTAATATTATAACCCATTTAAAGCTGAAGAAGGTCACGGGGAGGGACTGTATGCGGAAGGCGAAGGACCGTATATTGTGGCGTGAATTGGGAGAGACCTATGTCCTGCAGTGGACTGCAATAGGTTGATATGATGATGATAATGACGGGCTTCGTGGTGGAGCAGTTTATGTAATGGACTGCCGATCACAAGGTCGCGGGTTCGATTCCCGCTTGGGACAATCATTTGTGTGATATCCATAAATGTCATACAAATGTTTGTACTGCGTCTGGGTATTTTCTATGTATTATAAGTATGTATTTACAAAAGAAAAGTAGTATATGTAGTCTATCGGTATCTGGTACCCATAATATGTACAAGCATAGAAATATAGCTTATTTTGGGACCAGAGGACGTTGTGTGAAATGTCCTGAATATTTATTTATATTTATTTTTTATTTCTCTCCAGCTTTGAAGCTGGCTGCTGGCTGCTAGCTGAATATATATTTATTTATTTAATGATATATAGTTAGGTAGCTGTTGCCCGCGACTTCGTATGCGTGGAATCTAAGAAATTTTCTCGATTTTTGCAAAATTTTTCACTTATGCTTGGCTCCTATTCATTAGTCACAGCGTTATGTTTTAAAGCCTTCCTCGATAAAAATACTATCCAAAACTGTAAGAATTTTTCAAATCGAACTAGTGGTTTCTGAGATTAGCACGGGTCAAACAAACAAACTCTTCAGTTTTATAATAATATAGAAGTATACATTTTCTGCCGGTCAAGAGGTCGCGGTTTCGATTCCTGGTCAGGACAATTATTTGCCTCACATTTATATTTCTCATACAAATGTTTGTACCTGTCCGAGTGTTTTCTATAGTATTTACAAAAAAAATATAGTGTGTGTAATAATCCAAATTCTGGTATGCATAATGCAAATAAGCTTAGCTTGAGACCAAAGACGTTATTAGAAACATCCATAAATATTTAATTATTTAATTGACATATTTATCCTGTGCTTGTATCATTAACCAAGTATCAGATATGTGTAGAACAGCATCAGATTCTTCAATTTAAGAAAGTAGCAGTGTATAAAACTCATCTTAGAAATAAAAATAAAAAAATGTATGAAGAACCGATCATGTCAAATTATTTTGGTGAAAGAACAAGAGGGTATCTGGTGACAAGGTACTTCAATAAAATATTGCTAAAGTTTAACTGTGACAATATTAAAATAAATAGATTTAAGAAAAAGTTGAGGGCCTTGTTACTAGATGCTTTTGATGCTAAATGTAATTAGTTAAGAGTCAAGATGTTTAGAATATAAATTTAATTATCTAGTATATATACATAGATTATAGAGTGCATTGTATTCACTTTCGCCGATAAACTGTTATAACAGTTTGGCGAGACTTAGAAAATAAAGAACTATGTAATATTGTTAAATAAAGATTAGTAGTAGTATATGTATTCTATCCGTATTCTGGTACCCATAACACAAGCATATAAGCTTAGCTTGGGACCAGAGGACGCTGTGTGAAATGTCCAATGAATATTTATTTTATTATTTATTAAAAAAAAAAAAAAATTATTGTCGCGTTATAAAAATATTATCGTCACAACCCAGTCCATTTAATGACAAGAATAAACATCACAAAGCTTTCACTCAAATTCTGTAGCACGCCGCATCATTAGGTAGGTGATTTATTATGAGGCACTGACAATTAAGGTGAGCTTTATCAAAATATACCTATTAGGTTCAGCTTTATGTTATATCCATTAAATCACACTCTCTCTACAGCCCACACTCTGTCTCTCTCCCTCTACTAGTATATGTATTCTATCCATTTTCTGTCATCCATAACACAAGCATATGAGCCAGGGGCGTATTTTGAAATAAGCGCCCAGGGCCATTTAATTTGACGCCCCGGGCCAATATAAATAGCCGACCTATAAATTAATAGAGATAAAGCAATATTTTAAACTTAAAGGCTTTCGCCACCCTTCTTAGGCTGGCCGCCCTAGGCCCTGGCCCCTATGGCCCTAGGGTAAAAACGGCTCTGATATAAGCTTAGCTTGGGACCAGAGGACATTGTGTGAAATTTCCTTGAATATTTATTATTATTATACAGCATTAAAGTCCTACTATTGCGCACCTGCCTCCTCCACTATGGGAGGGAATTTAGTCTACTTGGAGACGCTGACCAGGTTTGTTAGCATAGGGTTTATTTTTAAGTTTTCCGTCTCTCACCGAAGATCTTATTTGTGTACAATATCCCTTCGCTGGTTTGTACAGCACCTTGGAAGGAAATGGGGTCGTGACACTGGTATTCGTAATTCGACACCACACCGACTATTTTTCATGTCTTAAACAATCAACAAATAATTCTTCTGTACGGGAATCAAAGCCGCTATCATGTAAACTCTGATCTCTGTACCACAAGATATGACGAGCTTCGTCGTCTAGTGGTTCATGTAACGGACTGCCGATCAAGAGGTCGCGGGTTCGATTCCCGCTCGGGACAACCATTTGTATGATTTTTCTAATTGTTATACAAATGTTTGTACTGCGTCTGGGTGTTTCTATGTTTTATAAGTATGTATTTACAAAAGAAAAGTAGTATATGTATTCTATCCGTATTCTGGTATCCATAACACAAGCATATAAGCTTAGCTTGGGACCAGAGGACGTTGTGTGAAATATCCATGAATATTTTCATATATCTCGCTCTCCCTCCAGCCCATAAACATTCCTATTGCTAGGCAGTCTAGGCACGGGCCTCCTCCACTTTGGGAGGGATTATAGTCTACTGAGCCGCGCTGACCAGGCGTGTAGACACAGGTTTCATTTTTAAATTTTCCATCTCTCATTCTCTTTTAATACGTAATGAATAGAAATAAAGCAATCCCTTATTAGAGACACATAATCGTTAAATATAAATATATGAGTGCGTTTATTGTAGGTAGATATAATCGTAACTCGTAAGGGACCAATCTTTTCTTGCATTACTTACGGATTTGATCGGCCGTGAACAAATGAATTTCCACACACGTTTCTGAAGCGTAGTAATGTGTTTTAGTAGCTCCCTTGTGAATTTATAGGTAATATTATCTACAAAAAAATATCGCTTATTGCTAGCTATCTTTCTTTTGGGTTATTTTTGTTATAAGTAATTGATGTTTATGTAAGCTTGTAGTAAATTTACCTTAGATGGATATTTTATTTATGTATTCGAGAAGGTCAATGTATGTGTGGATTTTTGGACGGATTAAGAGTATAAATGTCACCACCTCTTTTCCTTCCCCGGGTGCTGTAATTTACCTCTAGGTCTATAGGGATATAAAAACCAAGTTTTATTATCATATTATATTTGTCATACTAACCCCAAATAATGACTATATCTAGTAGTAAAAATTGTGTGTTTGGCTAATAAATTAATTCAATATATTTAAGAACAAATACATTCAAGTCCCGCTTCCGGTAATCACTTTTTCCACCATAATTTAATTTATTAAGTATAAGCATAGCATGTCAATTTCAAAATTAATAAATTACTTTAGTAATGAAAGTCGCGTCATTATTTTCAACCCAATTGTATTCTGTAAAGAATACTAGGTGGCTGGTCGAGATTGTTGCAAAACATTCTCGATAGATGGCGTTGTACGTAAAATACGATATAAACTCAATCGAGCGACGATTATGGAATTTGATTACTGAAAGCACGACCGCAATAAGCTCAGTTGGCAGAGCTACGGAACAGTATTCTGAGGTTGTGGGCTCAAGTCACGCTTGCGGTAATCACTTTTTCCACCATAATTTAATTTATTAAGTAAAAGCATAGCATGTCAATTGCAAAATTAATAAATTATTTTAGTGTGTGTTTGGATCTTAGCAGATGGTGCTTTATAGTCTCTGTCTATTCCCATGGGAAAAAGGCGTGAAAGTGTGATTATTATGTCGTCAGCGGGTACTGATACAAGGTTACTGTATAATTATAATATTTGATGTAATATTCAAATAACAATAGGTACAATATATTTTCAATGTACGAGTATGTACTAAAGAGCCTTTGTGTTATAAGCAAACATGTGAATAATTTAGATAAACCTCAGCGGAATGTAAATCATACTTGTTCTATTATTTCTAGTTCGTCTATTCAATATAATTGTTCAAATATTTAATATTTATATAATTCATTTATTTAATAATGGTCGCAACGTGATGTTATATAACCTATAGACATATAATAATAAAAAGTTGAGGAGTTTGTTTATTTAAACGCGCTAGCCTCAGGAACCACAAGTCAAATTTAAAAAATTCCTTCATTTAGCTATTAAATTTATTGAGGAAGAATGTACATATAACATCACGCTGCGACTAATAGGAGCGAAGCATCAGTGAAAAATGCAGCAAAAACGAGAAAATTTTTCAAAATTTTACGGGCAACAGCTTATCTTAAAATAAAGTGTATCAAATAAATGTAGGTCAGTTACAACTCATTATAGAAAAGGCGGCAATGTAAGGGCCGTAATAAATACGCAATTCCGGCTACTTATTGCTTATTTTCGGAGTCGATTGCTTATAATATCGTCACTGTTACCGATGTTTATTTCTCTATTATTTTTTATTGCTTTTGCCTGCAACTTCTTACGCGTAGAGTTTAGAAACCAACCTTAACGAAATATACAAAAAAGCCTTCCTTTTGAACCATTTCATCATTTACAAAAAACCGCAGCAAAATCCGTTGCGTAATTTTGAAGATATAGGCACGCATACAAAAATAACGACTTTGTTTTATAATATAGGTAAAGATTTACTGCCTTATTCATAATGACTTATCGGAGGTTTAAACTGAGATTTTATCGGAGAGATAATAAACGTCTTAGCGTAAAAAGACTAGTATGATTAACAAGTTTTGACAATTTTCGCGAACCTTTCTGCTATAAATAAATAAATATCACAAACGTATCACACAACTTCCTCTGGTCCCAATCTAAGTTTATATGTTTGTGTTATAGGTACCAGAATACGGATAAACTACATATACTACTTTTCTTTTGTAAATACATACTTGACGGGCCTCGTGGTCTAGTGGTTCATATAACGGACTGCCGATCACGGGGTCTCGGGTTCGATTCCCGGTCAGGACAAATATTTGTGTGATGTTTTTAATTGTCATACAAATGTTTGTACTGCGTCTGGGTATTTTCTATGTATTATAAGTATGTATTTACAAAAGAAAAGTAGTATATGTATTATATCCGTATTCTGGTACCCATAACACAAGCATATAAAGCTTAGCTTGGGACCAGAGGACGTTGTGTGAAATGTCCATGAATATTTACTTATAAATCATAAAAACACCCAGACGCAGAACAAACATTTGTATGACATCACACAAATGATTGCCCGAGCGGGAATCGAACCTGGTTACCGCGGCATATTAGATCAAAAGCTCCCTAAGTGCCATGCTCCCATGCCCAGCAGTGGAACATTAAGGGGCACTACAAACATCATATTAATATATATTAAAATGCTGTTTGTGGCGCTCTTAATGGCCTGGAGAGAGAGTATTTAATTTGGTCTGTAATATCTACAATTTACCTTTTGTTAAGTCGAGTTTTTTTTTTGTAAATGAATATAAAAACGGTGTTTATTTACTGAAAGGTTTTTAAATTCGTCGTGTTTGAAATATTACTTGGTTCCATAGAGAATTTACATTTCATTTTCATTATTATCTTATCATTATCCTTGAAAGATTGACAGTGATGTATAAAAAGCATCTTATGGGGTACTAGCAGTGCCCCGCGGTGTTACCTGTGGTAAAATGGATTAAAAATCTCTTCTTTTTTATTATCCCACAGGAACATTGCATTCTTTCAGGATAAAAAGTAATTATATGTCATTCTGGTGTTTAAGCAACATTATTGTAAAGTTTCATTAAAATCCATTTAGTAATTTTTGCGTGAAATAGTAACACACATCCAAACCTTCATACTCAAAAACTTTCACATCATCATCATCATAACATCACACCTTTCTCCCATGGGGGTAGGCACACATTATAAAGCGCCATCTGCTACGATCCAAGCATATTTCCTTGGCTTCGTCCACATTCATACATCTGGTCATACATGCACGACGGTTGTATGTGCTACCGGCGATGACATTTTTCAAACTTCACATTTGTAATATTATTAGGATTTAGTTTAATACCGGGATAGTCAGTTTCAGAAATTAAATATTCTTTTAAAATATAACGTATTTTTGTGCAAAACAATAATTTAATTACAATCAATAGTTTTTTACTTTAAAGAATAATGCATAAACAAATCCTTAATTGCGTTCATTAAACTCTTTAGGTACTTAAGACGGTACGATACCAAATTATGCTCCATACAAAAGTATGGGTATCGTACTTCCGTTTTTTTTTTTGCGCGTTTTTGCGTTATATTATAAATAAAGAGTATAATATCTATGCTTCTATCACTTAAGTACGAAACGTCTTTTTTCAAAGAATCTGTAGGTAAAATCCGCTTCATCTATATTTGTCCATTTCAACGCGGCGCTCGGAAATAGGGATAGCAATACCTAAGGCAAATACCTAAATCAGGAGTACAGTACCCTCTTAAGATTTAAAGTAATTTCCAGCGCCTTTTGAAAGTAAATTTATTACCTGTGGTCTTTCTAGGTAAATTTTATGAAGCACCTCTAAGATCTAATTCATTTAGATGACAAGTCTAACCAATGTCACGAAGCCTCACTCAAATGGCTTAGTTGAATGAAAGCTAAGTGATTTATTATGAAAGCTTCCCATCTGAACAATAATTACTAAATGAAAACAGAAAATGTTCGCGGTGGTCGTTTAAGCATCGTTTTATATTTTATGCCAAGCTCAAAGGTTTTTAAACACAATAAGTTGATAAATTAAATTATGGTGGAAAAAATGATTGCCGCAAGCGGGTCTTGAACCCACGACCTCAGAATACCGTTCCGAAGCTCTTTCCAACTGAGCTTATTCCGGCCGTGCTTGTAACATTCAAATTTACCACCACAATCGTCACTCGATTTAAATTTATTAATTAAAGCATAGGATGTCAATTGCAAAATCAATAAATTACTTTACAATAAGTTGATTTAAAAACTCGCTTGAAAATAAAGAATATTTTTTACAATTATTGTATTGTCATCAGTCCTTAAAGTGTGTGTAAAAATTTCAGATCGAGACACAAACACATACACGTATCATATAATAGTCGTTCCATTACTTTTATATTAGGTTAGGTGTATATATATTTTTAGACATCAATATATTTTTTGAAAATTTGGACGATGTGCGAAGTGACCATGAATATTTTATATTCATGGTATATAATAAAAATGTTCATGGCCACATCGCATTACGTCCTTTGGTCCCTAGCTAAGCTTATATGCTTGTGTTATGGGTACCAGAGCACCAGAGAACCCCGTCTAGGGTAAAGGCCTCCTCCAAAGATGACCACTTGTTGCGGTCTTGTCCAATTTTTTGCCAATCAGTACCTGCAATCTTTCTGATGTCATCTTCCCAACGAGTTAGTGGTCTGCCCCTGCCTCTTTTACCTGGTGGGCCTTTCCAAATAGTTGTTTTTTGGACCATCTCTCACTTGGGAGTCTGGCTACGTGACGTGCCCATTGCCATTTTAATTTTAGTGCATAGCTCAATGCATTGGTTGCTTTTGTTAGCTTTCTTATTTTAGTATGTCGTATCTTATCTAACTTTCTTACGTTGAGCATGCTACGTTCTATTGCTCGCTGGCAGGTGACATTAAATACATACCTACTTATAATTCATGGGAAACACCCATACGTAGTAAAAACATTTGTATGATATTTATAAATATCACACATACATGAACCACTAGAGCACGAATCCTGTCAATTGAATAATTAATTAACTCAAAATTTATATAAAAAAAATTGGTCAAGTGCGAGTCGGAGTCGCGCACGAAGGGTTCCGTACCATTACCTATGCAACATAAGGCAACGTTATTAGTATCGAGCAAGAAACGGTAAAAAAATCATGTTTGTTGTATGGGAGCCCCCCTTAAATATTTATTTTATTTTATTTTTAGTATTTGTTGTTATAGCGGCAATAGAAATACATCATCTGTGAAAATTTCAACTCTCTAGCTATCACCGTTCTTGAGATAACGGACGGACGGACGGACGGACAGCGAAGTCTCAGTAATAGGGTCCCGTTTTTACCCTTTGGGTACGGAACCCTAAAAAGTACCACTTTTAATTAATTGGAAAAGTCGTGTAAAATGCGGACATCTATTCAGATCTCTTGTACTTAATTACGGCATAGTACCTACTCGTGTATTTTTTATGAAACCTTGTATTATTTCATCATTATGAGATAATTAGGTTTCTTCACAGCTGAATAAAGTAACCATATAATTTAATATTATTACACACTTACGAGTATCATTATTACATATTATGTCTATCTAGGACAAACAGTCCAGTTGGGCAAACCAACTTCGAGAAAGAGGTCAACCGACGAATCTCGAAACTCGGCTGGGCAGCGTTCGGGAAGCTTAGGCACATCTTCATGTCCAAAATACCTCAGTGCCTGAAAAGAAAGGTCTATGACCAGTGTGTGTTACCAGTGATGACTTACGGAACTGAGACGTGGTCCCTGAATGTCGGCCTCATAACAAAACTCAGAGTCGCGCAGCGTGCTATGGAGAGGGCTATGCTCGGTGTTTGTTTGTTGTGACTGGTGTGTACGACATAGCCCGAAGAGTTAGCACGCTGAAGTGGCAATGGGCACGCCACATCGCTCGACGATCTGATGACCGTTGGGGACGGAAGGTCCTCGAGTGGCGACCACGAACCGGACAACGCAGCGTGGGGCGGCCCCCAACAAGGTGGACCGACGATATCGTCAAATACGCCGGGGGCCGCTGGATGCAGTTAGCGCAAGACCGCACGTTGTGGCGTTCTATGGGCGAGGCCTATGTCCAGCAGTAGACTGAGAAAGGTTAATGGATGGATGGATGGACACACTTACGAGATGCGTTTATTCGAAAACCAGGCGTGTTGGCACAGGGTTTCTTTTCGAGTTTTCCATCTCTCACAGAGTATGTTATCTGTGTGCAATATCCCTTAGCTGACTTTTACAGCACCCTTGGGAGGAGATGGGGTGATGACACTAGTATTCTTAATTATTTATTATTATTGAATCCAATGTGTAATCAAAGCAGTTGACAGTCATTCTGGTATATCCAAAAAAATCTTGAAGGATGTTCTCTCAAATTACTATATAAAGTATGAAATTCACCATACCGTTCTCTTCTTTATTAATTTCATGCACACCAATTCTAATTTATATCATCTGCCACTTTAAATATGAATTTTCGGTTAAAAATATAAGATCGTCGTTCATGTTTACAATCTCTGACAACATGTCAAATCGCGCAAACGCCTGGCGGTCAACGTGAACACGAAATCGCCACGTCTCCGTGCCCGCACCCGCCACCGCGCTCGCGCCTTTCAACGTGAACAAGTACATAAACATTGTTAACTTGTCATTTAAATGAACTTGACTTTGTTGCTGCATAATAAATTTCATATACCTAACTAGACAACATGAATTAATAAATTTTAGAATATAATATATATTTAGATATTAGAATATAATATATAAACTGCATGAAAATCCGTTCCGTAGTTTGGAAGGTATATGTATAAGCTCACATACGGATATACATACATACAAAAATAACGACTGTGTATTATAATAAGTAAAGATTAACTCTTGTATAATACAATGCAGTAAAAAACAACAATATAGATTTTAATAATACTCCACAGAGTAATTAAGCCAATGCTTCTATAGAGAAAGCACAATCACAAAGTATCGGCCTCCCCAGTAGGCGCTCTCTCGCTTTGTTATCGAGAAAAGCTCTGCAATGGATGCTAATAGGCTATTATAGCACTATACGCTTTGTTAGGGAAATGTTTCTAGACATTATACAGATAAATACAATTTACACTCTTTGAATATTTAGTTCAGACTTTTCTAAGCTATTGCATAGCTTCTATAGCGGGCCTTGAGCGTGGAGACCGAATCCAGAAATTCCGTAACGAAAATATAACCTAACACCCCCGTTACTCTTCGCAAAAACGGAGAAAATTATTTCATCCTGTTGATAGCAAGGGTAAACGCCTTCCTCAAATTAAACAGCGTATTAAAATAAGGATTTTGAATCGACAACATGTATCCTAAATGTTCAGATAACAGCGTATTTTAGATTTTAATAATGTAAAATAATGTAATATACCCCCAAATACCACAGAGATACTAAAAAACAAGATTTGATTCCTTATTTCACAAAGATTTTGGTTGCTTGGAAGCTTATGGTTTTTGCTTATGGCTTATGCCAGCATAAGAATCTATATCAAAAGCTTTTCTCTCTCTTCTTAAGACTCCGTTTTGTCTCAAAACCCCACGAAAAATTAGAAACTCTCTTCTAAACTAAATCCTTATTACGTCTATTCGTTCTCGTTTTAATTTTCTTGATTGCAACGTTGTTCTTGTAAACTAATAAATCAAACAATGACACGTTATTACCTTGAGAATAACAAACCAACAACGAAAACATCAATTACATCTCAAGTTTTCAAGTTTTGAGTTAGCTATTTCGATGTTCACATAAATTTTATAATCTGGCCGCTTGCTTTTATCGCGAATAACCTTGTAATATTTAACTTTCTTACATTGTTACAAGTGTCATTTGTTACATTGCGTTACATTGTAAGTAGATAAAGTTCTGATAATGAATTTTATTTTAAAACAATAAAATTAAATAGGACTATTTTCTAACACTTGCGCGACTCATCTGTTTAAATAAAACTACTTTTTACGGATTTAACGTCGGGCCAAAATTTAAAACAAATATACGCGTCTAAATCCGTAAAAAGTAGTTTTATTTAAATAGGACTACTTATTATAATTTAGTTTTTAATTTTTCATTACTATTCATACATATGGGGGCATTGGATGCAAGCGGCGCAGGATCGCGCGTTGTGGCGTGATATGGAGAAGGCCTGTGTCCAACGGGGGACGGAGAAAGGCTGATGGATACACATATCTGAAGTTTTAAATAATACCTAGGTACTTAATCAAGGTATTATTCAAAAATTCAGGACCGCCTGATTGCTAAAAGTAATGACTAAAATATTCTTAAACTCAAAGATGTAACTCAAATTATATAATATCATTGTGACCCTTAGATATAATTTACGCTTCAAATGTCATGAAAAACAACCCTTCCTTGACAGTCGGATAACAAAGTAGATATTTTAATGTTTTAAATGTAATTTACTATATAAATGTATTACTCCAAATAAATGTAGGTTCTTAAACACAATTTTCCACTTTTACCGTAGTATAGGTAGTTATATAATGTATTACCAGGTATAGGTGTTAAGGAAGTTTATTGATATGAAATTCATAGCGAGTCTAGGACATGCCACATCACGTACGTGCCACCATTAGGACCGAATTCCTAAATGGCTAAATTCCTGATACCCTTTTCATAAATTCGCTGATTAAATACCAGAACCCAAAATGACATTTTTTTTATAAAAATTGGAAACTCGATTTTATTATGTAAAAGAAGACATGATATAGTAATAAATATAACGTCTGACTGTGACATGTGCTGGTCCCATGGTAGCTCAGTTGGGAGAGCAATGGAATTCCGAGGTCGTGGGTTCAAGTCCCGCTCATGGTAATCATTTTTTCCACTATAATTAGATTTATAAAATACCTTCTTTACTTATTACAAAACAAAGTCGCTATTTAGTATGTACTAGCTGTACCCACGTCTCCGTCCGCGTGGATCGATTTATTTTCGATCAGCCCAATCGACCCAATAAAATTTTTTGATTCTATTTTTAGCCACTATATGGCACTGCAAGTAACCGAATTGAGAAATCTCGTATTATGTAAATATCTCTTGACTGAGTGGACCAATTGCGATGAAACAGACTAAGTAATACCTTGAGTTGTATACAATTTTCACGTATAACATTTACATTTATAAGTGTTGTACATTTTACGTGATGCGTGCACAGACAAACATCTAAACAGACAAACAGACAAAAATTTCAAAAATGCTGGAAATGGGCTCTGTTGGTTGTCCTTAAACCATCTGACTATTTTTTTTTTATATATATTCAATGTACAAAAAAAAAATTTCTACAGATTTATTATTTGTATAGAATAGAAGTTGTCCCTATGTGAGCGTATTTTTTTTATTAGATAGCGTGGTTAGCAAAGGTTATGTTTATAAACTCCACGCGTATGAAGTTGCGGGAACAGCTAGTTTACTTATAATATCATTTAACAAGGCTGTTAAAGTATTTTATCTAATGCCTTTCGAAGAGATTATTAAAAACAGATAGAATAATAAGTATGGGACATTAGAGTTAAGTTTACGACTACAGAACGTAAGTATTCAACTGTTATTACAACGTGTGAGTGTTCTAATGGTACAATCCAGGTGCGAGTAAGTAGCTATAACAGGATTGTTATAACTCCAGCTGGTTTTAAAATCATCTGTACATCTATCCTAATAATATAGAGAGGAAATATTTTAATATTTGTTTGTTTTCCTATAGCTACATTGGTACCAATTCTAAGCACACAACTAAACTTGACCAAATCTGGCAATGTTAACTGAATATTCTTGATAAAAAACTGTTTATTATAGACTAAATATTTTAATTACTATAAATGTGCACAACAAAATAGCCAATTAATCCAAATAGAATAATAGTTGTTTTCATTTTTTTAGTTTAGTTTAGGTGTGCACGTAGAATTGGCACTGATATCTACAGTGAATATAGACTATTATTTGTCTATACTAATATTATAAAGTCTGCATCTGTGTGTTTATGTATTATAAGTATGTATTTACAAAAAAAAAAGTAGTTTACGTATTCTATCCGTATTCTGGTACCCATAACACAAGCATATAAGCTTAGCTTGGGACCAGAGGACGTTGTGTGAAATGTCCATGAATATTTATATTTATTTATTTATAAAGTTGAAGAATTTGTTTGTTTGTTTCTTTGGCTAATCTCATTTAAAAATTGCATAATTATAATTTTAATTAACCGATATTTGCACGTCATGTGAATGGCAAAACATGTTTGAACTTGAAATAGTGTAACACCTTGCATGTATTCTATTGTTTACATTTATTGTTTGTATGTATACACGTGTTTTAGCAAATAAATATATCTATCTATCTATTTGTTTGTCTCAGGAACCACTAGTCTGATTTGAAAAATTCTTTCAGTGTTGGATAGTACATTTATCAAGGAAGGCTTAGGCTATATAACATCACGCAGAGACCAATAGAAGCGAAGCATCAGTGAAAAATGTTGCAAAACGGGGAAAAATTCCTAAAATTCCACGCGTACGCAATCGCTGTCATCAATTAGTTTTGAAAATATATAGGAAGCAACAATATAACTCAAGGCAGCAAAATTCAGCCTGTAAAAGTATCACATACTTTAAACAAACTGTTGCTTTCAACAATCATTTTATTTACTCTTGCAAAGTAGGGACGGATTACTAGTTGCACGATAATTCTACAATCTTCCTTATAGATCTAGATCTAAGACGTGAAAAACATCACTCATACCTAAATAAGTACTATCATAGATATAAATGTTTTTAAATTTACCGATACAAATGAGTCGGCTTGTGTCAAAAATGGATGGTGAAACCACATCATTATCAACGTCGGTTTTCAGTCCAACCGCTTTAACTCAAACCAGACAAGCAGCAAAAACAATGCGGTTCGCTATACGAAATAAACATAGATAGTAAGTACGGTGAAAAAAAAATGGTACAAGTGTCTTAATGTCATGTGTCTTTGAAATTTAAAGGTTTACCTCGATTTCGTAGGAGATAACATCAGGCATCAGATCCTGATCTGGTGCCAATGGGACCACACAAGAACCACCAGCTGCCAGGTAACAAGAATCATAAAAAGATATCAGATTTTGTTAATGATAAAAAAGCATAGCTTAGTGAGTTATTTCGGAGCAATACATTTTGTTGTTTGTTAATATTAGCATTGTAAGTACTATTGGAATTCAATATTAAAATAATCTACTTAGTTTAAAAACTAAAAAAACACGCTTGAATATCCTGAATATTTTTTAAATGATTGCATTTTCATCAATACTTACAAAAGGTTGACAGTTTATGTTGTCAGAGACATAAGTTTCTGTTGTCACATATTGTCACAATAAACACAATAACATTGTATTAAACACAAGTAAACAATTATGATATTTTTACCTGATTCTATAAACCAAGCGTTTTTATGTGAAATTATCTGATTGTATATGAAAGGCATACGTAGAAACACAATAATCTTGGTGAGTCTACTCATATACAATTAAACTATTACGTGTATAATTAAAAATACAAGTGTGGTCATAGTGATACTTCAACATGCTATTCTAGTAATTCTGATCAAGGAATTGGGATTATTCCTTTAAATTGTGGCATTGTCATCGGTCCTAGTTAGGTGTGCAAAATTTCAGATCAATCCGTCTACTGCAAGTGGCTGAAAATCGCTTTCAAAGATTCCGTTACACAGATTAATACATTGATAGATACATACCAAACTTATAAAAGCGGGTTAAAAAATATGTCTTCATTACTTTATAATGTTTTAGTTTATTAAAAATAATATTATGTCTAAAGCAAAAGTGAGTTAGTTGTAAGAGTTATCGAAAAAAGATGAGATTGTATTTTACCGTTACCAAAAAAGCGACTCCGTGAAATTAGTACACTATATTAGTTTACTCATTGATTTCGTAGGTAACATAAATGCTCGTCATTCTGAAGTTAGCAATACCATAAAAAAGCCATTTCCTTACAAAAAAATTTTAAGAAAATAAAGAATAAGGTTATGTTTTTATAGCAGAAGAACCTCATGTTTAATTTCACCCTTTCACAATAAAGAACTTGATTATTTTCTCGGCAAGGAAAGTGGCGTAAATAAATCAGATTCTTTATAGTGCAATTTTCTTTAGGCCAACGAGTTCATTTTCGTCACAACAACAAAACCTTACCTTTGCTTCCTTGCTATATATTTATATGTATTTATTCCACAATACTGGGTAAAGGGATTTTATAGGGACTTGTTTATTTTTACACTCTTTCAGTGGCTCAATTTTAAGTGTTTTGTAAATATATTTCAACTGAAAAGTTTCAACAACAAAAAAGATTAAAAAACAGCACTTAGGTATAATATGTAGCGAAATATAATAATAATGATAATCCCTGAACCTAACTGAAATAAAAATATCTAAAATTTGTCTGTAAACATGTTTTACGATAATTTTCCCCATTAATTTAGATTTCCGTCATCACACTCTTAAATAATGACCAATTAACCACTGCTGAACTATATAATTTGATAAATATGTCCAAACGTCTGGTCTGGTCTTTTATTTATAATATTATTTAATTACTTAAAGCACAAGAGTAGATATAAAAACTATACAATATTAAATAAAACCACTTTTTACGGATTTAGACGCGTGTATTTGTTTTAAATTTTAGCCCGACGTTTATAAAAAAAACTGACTGTAAATACACGCGTCTAAATCCGTAAAAAGTGGTTTTATTTAAACAAATGAGTCGCGCAAGTGTTAGAAACCTATATATTATGTCAAAATTATAAAAATTGTAATAAGTTACATAAGCAAACCGTAAAATCAAGTCTGTTTTACGGATCATTCATATCTTATTATCTTTTCTTTATTTTCATTACATTTTAAGCTTATTTCTAAAGTTGGATGGAAGATGTAGCCTATTAGATGGAAGATATGACTGTGTTTTCTGTATTATCTTAGTAGTAGTTTTCTGAATTTAATATTGTGGCTGCAAAAGTTTAACATTATTGTCTGAATAGTTTTAATTCTTGAAGAACTTTCTGTTTATTTTAACCTCATAAATTTCAAGAGTTTTTCAAGATATTACAAGATAAGTACTTACTTAAAGTAAAAAGAACTAAACTAAATAGTGTTAACAGGTGTTATCAAACTTTAAGAAGCTTGTAACATTATATTTTAAGAAATTATCTAGATACGAATGCTAAACTTGCTACACCTAATCACGCAAAATCCATATAAAATAAAAGTATCATAAACTTAAATGTATTGTTAAAAAATCACAATGAAACATAGGTATAGCGTTAAAACGGGCCTCTAGTGCTGTAGTTTAGTATTGCTATACCTAATTCCGAACGCCGCTGCACCGAAAACTACAACTATAGTTCAGCCAGATAACAACAAATACAGAGCTACTTATCGAAATTCAAAGAAATTAAATCGGTTAACTTTGCTCATATTGCCCATACTTCGATTATAATATTAAGTACCATTATCATGTGGAGAGGATGGATGAGAGACGATTAACGAAAGGCATATTCATACACGGCGGAGGTAAGTGGAAATGCTGGGAGAGGACCTAAAAGAAAAATATACTCCGATGGTTGCTTTCCAATTAATACAAAAAGTGACGCAGTGTAACGCAGTGCTCGATAAAGCGCTTTCCATCAACGACACTGTTGAACACAGCCGTACACTGTTCGACACTCGAAAAAGTGGTGTTTGACAGATGCTTAGCAAGAATTACCAACAAATAAGAGAAGAATTCTTTTCTCTACTTATGAGTTTTAATTATTTAGATTGGTAGATTCGATTCGATTTACGGTAGATTCTAGTAGTATTATTTGAGATTTTTAAATTGAGCTTGTCTGTTACTGCTAATTAAAATTTCATAAAAATGTTCAAATGTAAATATTGCACTATTGAAGTGAGACCTGATAATGTGGCGAAACATGGTTGCTTTATAAATAAAAGTGAGATATTCATAGATGATGATAACAATTTCTTCTACGACGGTGATAATAAGTTTTTTGTGTGCACTCTAGTGTTATTTTGAGACAACTAGCTGTTTCATTTAAACTTTTACACAGTGTTTGGCAGTGTTTCACAATGTAACGCAGAATCCCTCTGTGTTAACTAAATGGAAAGCAACCGATGTCATCGCCGGGATACTCCAAAGGGACAAGTGCGTAGCACTTACAACCGTCGGGCATGTATGAGCAGATGTATGAGTGTAAATGAAGCCAAGGAAGTATTTTTGGATCGTAGCAGATGGCGCTCTGTAGTCTCTGCCTACCCCCGTGGGAAAAAGCCGTGATGTCATATGTCATGATGATGATGATTAAACAATAGTGTAGAAAACGAACCTAAATTGCGTAGTCAAGTGTATTACGTGTAACTTACAGTAATCAATAAATTAATTAATCAAAACTCTTTTGGGTTCATAAAATTGTATCAGTGGAAAAACACTGCTACAACAAATATGTAATAACAAATATATAGGTTTCTGTATTGACGACATTTCGATGAATTTTATCGAGTTAATAAACTTTGTGAGCAGTGAAGATGGATTACGATATAAATTATTCATTATTTATCATTTATTTTTCAGAACAGTGTTTGTTATTTATGATATTATATTTAAAAACAAGGCTTAAACCAATAAAAATATTTATTTCAAATATTATCCCTTTATTTTTAATTAAAAACTAGCTGTTGCCCGCGACTTCGTACGCGTGGAATTTAGAAAACTCTACTCGTTTTTGCAACATTTTTACTAATGCTTCGATTCTATTAGTCGCAGCTTGATGTTATATCGCCTATAGCCTTCCTCGATGAATGGACTAAATAACACAAAAAAAAATTCTATTCAAACCAGTAGTTCCTGAGATTAGAGCGTTTAAACAAACAAACTCTTCTTTATAATATTAGTCTAGGAGATTTAGATTTGTTTTAAAATTACGGTTATTAAATGCTCTTTATTTGCAAAACTTTCTATGTAATTCGCTAAAATCTACGTACTAAACACTACGTTAAAAAACACAAAAACTTCTGCGTTAAAAAGCACAAAAGTAGTATATATCTGCCATTAACTTAATTAACCTTCAGCAATTCAATATAGACGTCATTTAAAGATTAATCACATAATATCAATGAAATTTCCAATACTCAGTATCAAATCGCGATTTAACTTTTCATTACAGACGCTTCTATCAATAGAATATTTAAGTATCATATAATTTCGAAACTAAAGCCTAACGAAGGCACTTGTGTAGGCGACGTTCCATACATATAAGTGTCCTCTTCATACAATCTAGGCTTGGGTTTCTCTAGTAGACACACTTGACTGCGTCACTTTATGACCCTTAGTTCTTGGTATTTTATAGACGCTTTATCTCTTAACTGTGTATACCTATAAAAACTGCTATAACCTCTAAGCCGCATGTTGGAAGCCAAAGATGTTTATGTTGTGTAATTTAACCACAGTTTTGAGGTTTTCTTTTTGAGAGCTTGAGAAAAAATATTAGAATAAATTTTTATTTGATACGCGAAAAACTACCACCGTGAATTTTATTACAAACTTAGGATAACGTGAATGACAATAAATCAAGTGCGAGTCGGACTCGCGCACGAAGGGTTCCGTACCATTATCTATGCAACATAAGGCACGTTATTAATAAATGAGCAAACAACACACACAATACTTAATTAATCACGTTTGTTGTATGAGAGCAAGAAACGGTAAAAAAATCATGTTTTTTGTATGGGAGCCCCCCTTAAATATTTATATTATTTTATTTTTAGTATTTGTTGTTATAGCGGCAATAGAAATACATCATCTGTGAAAATTTCAACTCTCTAGCTATCACCGTTCTTGAGATACAGCCTGGTGACAGACGGACGGACAGACAGCGAAGTCTCAGTAATAGGGTCCCGTTTTTACCCTTTGGGTACGGAACCCTAAAAAAGGAAGTATTACTCATTACGTGCTTAGTTATCTTTATATATATAAATCTTCTGTACGTGTGTTTGTAATTGAACTCCTCCTAAACGGCTGGACCGATTTTGTTGAAATTTGTTGTGTGTATTCAAGGGGGTTTGAGGATGGCTTAGATTCACAATTGGCTGGACCGATTTTGATGAAATTTTATTTTACACAGAATTGTATGGCAAAACAACGATTGCCGGTGCAGCTAGTATACACTAAATTTTTTTTTATCAGAATAAATATCACAATTTCTACTTTCATTTTACATTTTTTATAATTTTATTAAGTTATTATAAGTTATGTACATTTCACACAACGTCCTCTGGTCCTAAGCTAAGCTTACATGCATGTGTCTTTACCAGAATACGGATAAACTACCTAAACTACTTTTCTTTTGTAAATACATACTTATAATACATAGAAGACACTCAGACGCTATATAAACATTTGTAAAACATTTATATTTATAAATATCACACAAATAATTGTCCCATGCAGGAATCGAACACGTGAACGGCAGTACTTTACATACACCAATCGACCACAAGGCCCGTCACATTATCCGTTATATTAGATCAACCGATATCGTATAATTTCTCAATTCCTAGGCCATTAAATTAGTTTATAGAATAGATAACATTTTCCTTCCGAAGCTTAATTTATAGCTAAGAAAATCCCAAAATTCGTTCTCTAGCTACCCAATTATCTGATAAAGAGACAATTTCTAAACACTATTAATCCATTCCTAATAGACAAAGGTATTATATCTATTATATCTATTCCTATTATTGTTGTATGACTTGTTAAAGTGCATATTTATTGGTAACAATAGTACTACGTCCACTTCCACAAACTTACCTTAACTAAAAAATTAAAATTGATGACGTCAATGGTGCCAATTCTACATGCACGACTAAACGTAATTTAACTATAATATGAAAATAACTATTGGGTATTTTGATTAATTCGCTATTTTGTTATACACATTTATTATCATCATAACATCACATCTTTTTCCCATGGGGGTAGGCAAAGACTATAGAACGCCATCTGCTACGATAACGCAGCCTAGGAAAATCACTATATTACATAGTAAATCACCACAATCCATCATTTTCAAAGTTAATCTGACGTCTGCGTAGTGGCTTTCAGCCGTAGCTACGAGTACGTCTGACATAAGCCCACGCAGGGAATGCTTTACTTAACGTTAATCCTCGAATAGGTACGTCTATTAAAATTAAATATTATCTGAAAAATGGCTGTATCTAAAATGTCAAGTAAAAAGTGTAGATAAGTATATATAAAAAATTTCTACTGTCCGTTTGTCTTACTACACTTCGAGAATGACGGGGCAGATTTTGGTTTTCATTTCACTTTCCTACATTCCTTTCATTTTCTTACATATAAGATATACGAGTAAGTAACAAAGTGATACTGTGGGACACTGCTAGCTTTTTATAGGTATTAATGCCAAAATGTTGAGTAATTCAATATCATGTATTTAATCTTCTTCTTCTTCTTCTCCAGCCCATTTACGTCCCACTGCTGCACTGTTGGACACGGGCGTCCTCCACTTTGGGAGGGATTATGGTCTACTGTTCCGTGCTGACCAAGCGTGTTGGTACAGGGTATATATTCAAGTTTTCCGTCTCCCACAGAAGATGTTATCTGTGTGCAATATCTCTTACCTGACTTTTACAGCATCCTGGGGAGGAGATGGGGTGGTGACACTTGTATTCTTAACCCGTCACCACACGGAGAATTTAATAACTAGTAATTATTTCTTATTAAACGTAGGTATATGTACATATTTAATACATAAACAAAAGTACAAAGGCGTAATTAATTAATGACTGAAGCATTTTGTTTATTATTATAAAAAAAATTAAATAATATACTGACATAATAAATAAAATGTATTTTCGGTAGCCTATCAAATTGTTCCACTAGATTCGTCAGATATTCTGCTTAATTTAGTGGAAAAATGATACGCCATTGTATTTTCTCACAGAGATAACACGCACACATGTCAAATACTTAAAGAGACTTAGTAGACCTTTCTTATTTATTGCGATGTTTACTTTTATCAATATTTTATTAAGTATATCTACAATTGTTCATAAAAATATTTCCGTGTGGTAGGATTACCTACCACACGGAAAACAAATATTTATTCAATTAGGTATTCCATTCTCTTCGGTACTTAATATGTGTGCAAATTTTCAGATCGACCATACTACTGTAAGTGGGTTACAATCACTTTCGAATATTCCGTTACATTATATAGATTAATACGTAATACGTCTGTAAATACGTTACGAACTAATTATAAGCGTGTTAAAAATGCGTAACAATAGATACTTTATTATAGAATATATCTGTACTGGTAAACAGGACACAAGCAGTAAGCTTAATAAGCTTAGCTTGGAACCATACCTAGTAGGTTGTAAGAAATGCGTAATGAAAAGAAATGATCCCCTGTCAATAAATAATTATCGTCTTGTAGCCCCAATAAAATGCTAAAATGACATCAAAAATGTTATTTTAATCCTGCCTACAGAATTTTACTAGCAGAGATCAATTTTGTCATATTTTTATAGAAATAAACTGAAAGATATTTATTACTGAACTGTTTGATTACAAAATGAGGTCAAATTTGACATAGCGGCTATACGCGATCAATCAAAAGTTATAAAATTATGACTTGAATGAACATGATAGAGTGGCGTTCAAAAATATTTTAGCTTTTTAATATAAAAGTAAGCTATTTTTATTACTGAAATTTTCATAAGTTTGAGCTATGCAGTCGGAATGTCGAACACCGCTGCGCACTGTCGTCCTGAAGATGAGCGTTGTTGATTGTAAAGATAAACGAAAACTTTTCCCAACCAACTTTAATTTGGAAAGCGTTAATAAAAATGTAGCACCAACTTAACATCCCTTCAACTCTTAGGATAGTTGGAGTGAATGTATTTTATTATATTATTCAATAGTTCTGAATGTACTTTCTTAATTGAATTGCTCTTAATTTAAGAATAGAAACAAGTAATTTACTTAAGTAAGAAATAAAGCTAAATTTTTTTCTCTTTACAGTCAACGCGACAATGCCAGACGCAACGTAATCTAGTCACCAGTACGCTGAAGTTTCAATCGACATACCATATCGTTGAAGCCACACTACGCCGCTGTGAAATAAAGGATTTCAAGTGATGGCCACGGACTGGATGACAAATCTTGGTAGGACCCTTAACAAAGTGGAGCGTCTTTTTTAGGGTAACGAAGCGTCGCTTGATGTAAACAGCTGAATAGCAAACTTCAAGGCGTTCTTTGACCTAGGCCAATGTCCTGCTAGCCGGAAAAAAAGCTAATGGATCTCTCACAGAATAAAAGAAAAAACTGCTTATATTTTCTTTCAGCCGACTCTTATATGTAAGTACGTATCTGTTTCTTGATACCTTGCCTATGGGATACCATACCATGCCCATTACATGAAACATGAAGGTTACGTGTTTAGTCATTCAAAACAGGCGGATACACATTAAAAATAATCTATTTAGAGCATGTTGATGTGAGTTGAGCTCTGTGCCGATAATGTGGTAGTAAAGGCTATTACTACCCTCGTAAAAATGTTGGCTATTAAACGTGTTTATGGCTACTTACTGTAATGATTTTTCAATGTTTTCTGAACAACAAAAACAAGTGTTGCTAGCGAATGTATTAGATCATCTAAAGCCGTGCCTTCCCTCCCTCCCTCCCTCCAGCCTATTAACGTGTCATTGCTGGGCTCTTCTACTCTACTGTGCCGCGTTTATCAGGGGGGCGCCCAGGGTTTCTTTTCAAGTTTTCCGCTATCACAAAGTATGTTATTTGTGTACAATTTTCATTAGTTGGCTCATAAAGCACCCTGAGAAAGAAAACAGGTGGTTACACTTTAGTTCTTAATGCGTCCACACGGACAAGGCCGTAATATATTTTTCCACTATTAGGAACTAGGCTCCTCTAAAGAATGTGTCTAAGCCCTTTGCTAACACGCGTGGTCAGTGCTTCATGTGCAAATTATCTAATAAAGGAGTCCCGTGCCCAACTGCGGAACATTGATAGGCTGAGGAGGACGCTGTTTTGTTTCTAGATTCCTTCTCCTCTTGCAAAGCATGTTTTTCTGCTTAAATTATCCGGCAGTTACCACTGCAGTCTTTGTTCTACACAGCACTCACTTTTCTGACTAAGCTACGGAGTGCGACAGAAACCATAAACGTATGAAATCCGCTTGTTGTCTTGCTGCAGTAATTCTAAATCACGTTTAAGGCTAAGTTCGTTAAATGACAAGACTAAACAATGTTACAAAGCTTTCACTCAAATTCTGTAGCACGACGCAACCTAAAGTGATTTATTACGAGAGACTTGCAATTTAAGTCATGGTCTATATAATAACCGTCGAATGTTAGGCTACACAGGCTGCCATCCGTGTAGGAATGCAAACATTAGATCTTTTTGAAAGGACTCTTAAAAGATATAGGGTTTTAAAAAATTTGTATGTGTATAGACAATAGTTTCTTAAATAAATAACTATCTATTTCGAGAACGGTGGAATGCAAAAATGTCTGAAATTACTTTGACAGATAAATATTAGATTTGTATTTTAAATAACATATCTAATATCGGTACTATCAGTTATATCCAATCATGTATATACTCTACGTGACTGATCTTAACGCATTAAATATATATTATAAGCCCTGGAGATATTAAAAGAAATATGGCTACAGCCTGACTAGAATATATAAGTAACTTTTGTGTGTATCAATAAGCTGAAGAGTTTGAAGGCGCTAATCTCAGAAATTACAGGTCCGATATGAAAAATTCTTTCAGTGTTGGATAGTACATTTATTGAGGAAGGCTATAGGTTATATAACATTACGCTGCGACCAATAGGAGCGAAAAATCAATGAAAAATCTAGAAAAAAAGGGAAATTTTATCTAAATTCAATTTAAAATTTCGCGTACGAAATCGCGGAAAACAGCTAGTTTTGTAATGTGTTAAAGTAAAACGTAATTCATATGACTAATTCAATGCCTCTAATCTAAATTGTTTTATGTTAGAGTGTAGTCATTAGTGTGTTATTGACTATCTCACATGAGGCCTCGGGCATTATATTATAAACATATGAATAAATAACTGTTCATAAAATATTTTTCAGTATGGTCCATAAAAAGGAAAACGTAAAATTTTACAAAACCCCATGTAAGTTAATCCTCAATTAGAGCAGCTACTCTCGGAGAGACCTTGATTAGGTGTCTCTATTTTACGAGGCTTTTTACATTTATGCGTAGGCATTTTATTACACGATATGGGTTGCATATTTTATGATATCAGGCGGCTCCACGTCAATTCTTATTGAGAAATATTTCTAACGGTAGAATACAGCATTATATTATGTATTGTTTGCTTACGAATACATACTCGTGTGACATATATGTAGGTACGTATTTGGTGATCATAGCACAGCTCCCATCCTTGTATATCTACAACAAGTACCTACACTATAAAAGGTTCTAAATCTTTTCCTTCTAGAATCATTGGTGCCAATTCTACATGCACAACTAAACTAAACTTAACTAAAAAAATTTATTATTTCAATAACACAATTCGGCACTGTTATTTTCTTATGAAAAACGGTGTATTATAGAATAACAATTTTAGTTACCCTGAATGTGTATAACGAAATAGTCAAATAATCAAAATACAGCATAGTTGATTTTTAGTTAAGTTAATTTCAGTTGTACATATAGAGTTGGTACCATTGTCTCACTATTTGGCAGGTGCCTCCACGTCAACGTCGGTAAAGTCTAGCATTGATTATATTCTTTGCTATTGTTCTCTGGCTCTTACAGCACCTTGGGCAGTAAATAGGGTAGCAACACGTGTATTTATCTCTCTTACTTTCTTAAATCCCAGTACTTACAATTTTTAGCTATCATGACTAAAATAAAATGTTGGTAGGGTAACCGCATGTATTTATTCTAAGACCCAAATAACAAGAGACAAACCTCATTAGAGACGTACAAAATGTATATAACAAGTAGCTGTTGCCCGCGACTTCGTATGCGAGGAATTTTTTTTTTCTATTTGTCATTTGCAATCAGCCTTTTAGTTATAGCAAGTGTGTTGTTTGTCTATTGGCGTGAGATCCGCAGTTCTCCGGTGAGTACCGCACAATTAAAGGAGCCGCGAGGAATATCGAAAATTTTTCCGTTTTCACAACATTTTTCAATGATGCTTCGCTCCTGTTAGTCGCAGTACTTACCAACACTGAAGACTTTTTTAATCAGACCGGCGTTTTCTGATATCAGTGTGACAAACAAACAAACTCTTCAGCTATATAATATTAGAATAGATTTTAATATGCTCTTACAACTCTTGAGAAAAGAATATTGTTAAAAACTTCTATAAAAATAAACATTTACGAGTCATTATGTAAGTACACAAAAGTTAATTACATGAAGGGTGAGCTTTGATTAAAACATAAAATCTTATGAACTGTAAACGCCTGAATTTCATTTAAAAATAATAACCTGCTTTTATTTTGCTTTTCATATAATTTGCTTATGTTAATTTTATTACTTTACTAGCTGTTGCGCGCGATCCTTTCCCCGTTTTTGCAATATTTTTCACTACTGCTTCGCTTCTATTAGTCGCAGCGTGATGTTATATCACCTAAAGCCTTCCTCGATAAATTCCCTATCTAACACTGAAATAATTTTTCAAATTGGCAAAGTGGTTCCTGAGATTAGAGCGTTCAAACAAACTAACAAACTCTTCAGCTTTATATATTAGTACATATATAGATATAGATTTTAGTGACTATAATAATATAATAATTAAAATAGATACCTAATTTTTAAGGTAGTTTGTAGAGTTTAGAGGTGGACAACCTTTATCACTTATACGTATGAAATATTGATAGTAGCCGATTCTCTGACCTACTGAATATGCATATAAAATTTCATAAGAATCGGTCAAGCCGTTTCGGAGGAGTATGGGAACGAACACACACGAGAATTTTATATATTAGAAGATAAAAGTAGTCACATATGTAAGAGTCCGTATATCAATTTCACTTTGTAAATGCAAATGTTAAATATTCCAAAGATATTGCGATAATGTATATCCATAGCTTTAAATAGTAAGGACACAGTACGAAGCATTCAAAGAGGGGCACATTCCAATATGATTCCAATTAATTTAGATGACAAACAATGTCACATTGCGTTAACTCAGACGAGCTCAAACGGCTTTGCGAAATCCAAACTGATTTAATATTGACGATTTATTCACGTTAACTAGTACATTATATAAACGTTTATGAATATATCTATTACAATAATTCATAGGTACTTTATATTATATACATTTCTTGTGTACGTGTGTATGTTGCTAAACTCCTAAACGGCTAGATTAATTCGAACTGACAGATAAAATTCTATGTGCGTGTTTCAGACGATCCGTCAATGGTTTATATTCATAACTTTACCGTGCAGATGGCGTTTCACTCGGTATCAAATATACTTAGTTCGCGGGCACTGTTAGAAGGTTTTCAAATGTGAAAATCTTGTACTGATTTTGGTAGACACGAGTAGGTAATTACTTCGTAGTAGAAGTCTGTCTCCTTGTATTCTTAATCCGTCACCACACGGAGAGCGACGACTATAGAATATATACCATTATGGAACAGTAAATATAACTAAACGGGTTAGTTAATATAATTAAAATATAATTAAAAATATAATTTGACGGGCTTCGTGGTGGAGTGGTTTATGTAATGGACTGTCGATCGCGAGGTCTCGGGTTCGATTCCCGGTCAGGACAATCATTTGTGTGATATCCATAAATGTCGTACAAATGTTTGTACTGCGTCTGGGTGTTTACTATGTATTATAAGTATGTATTTACAAAAGAAAAGTAGTATATGTAGTATATCCGTAGTCTGGTACCCATAACACAAGCAAATAAGCTTAGCTTGGGACCAGAGGACGTTGTGTGAAATGTCAATGAATATTTATTTATTTATTTATAATCAAAATTTATGTTGATTAGTTAACCAAGTATCCTGCATCTTCTAGTTTATCTTCTATTATCATTTAAGTTTTATCGCTGTACACAACATCAAATTTACTTGCAAATTCTAATCATGTTCAAGTTTTGCGCATACTTAATCAACAGTATACAGTTTTCATTAAGGCCAAGTTCAGATGACAACATTTTGACGCGCGTTTTCAAATCGCGTGACTAGACATCGTAGTATTTACATACAAGCGATCACATGAGCGCGCACGTTAACGCGCGTCAGAGAGCGTTGACGCGGTGCTCAGAGAAAAAGTCTCTAGACGCGGGCGATCGCGCGTTGACTCGCGCTTTGACAGCTATGTAACATCTGCTGACTATTCAGATGAGCGCGCGCTTCCATCGTATCTTCTATCTATTCTGTGCTTCCATCGCAATTGCATGTTTTTTTTGTGACTTGGTTTTGTATTCAGTTCAAAATGAGTGAATCAGATATTGACATCGACTTACTAACTGACGAAGTCAGGAAAACGCCAAGGAAAGGGTTATATCGTCCTGGATGAATTGAAACAAATTGTCGAATGATTATAGACATTCTGAAGTAATTAAGTCTCGCAGATTCGAATATAATGTTGCAAACAAACTAGGTGATTTTTTCAAAATTGGGTAAAACCAATGTGTGCGTTTTCTTTTGCCATATTTTTTTTAATAACATAACCACAAAATAATAGTTTCTTCTACGTCTATTTTCTAATTCTATCGATACAGACTCAAGTCACTGACTGACAGCTCCTGCCTCGCAACGCACGTTAGCGCTTGTTATCTGAACTCTTTATAAATTTGACCGCGCGTAATGTGAACTTAGCCTAAGTTGATTGTTGATAACTTAGCCTTAGCCTAAGTTGATTAGTTACTAGTTACTGATTAGTTGATTAGTACTTATCGATTAGCGTTAATTGTCAAGTAATAGTTACGAGTATCTTCTGTCAATTTCAATTTTTTAATCTTAAGATTACTGCTACTGCTACTGCTACTGGTGACTTTAACTAGCGATTAGTCTATTTGGCGCTTTACTTGAGAATGGTGAAAGAGGCCCTAAGTGTCACCCTTCAATCAGTAAGCCCATTAGTTGACACTGAGATACATTAACTTATTTATACAAGCAACATTTATTTAGCAACATTAATTTTATGGTAGACTGGAGATGATTTCAAGATTGTACTATTAAGTGGAAAACAAATACACACGTGTAAATACTTAAAAAGTGGTTTTATTTGAATAAATCAGTCTCGTAAATGTTAGAAAACAATAAATAAATATTCACGGACATTTCACACAACGTCCTCTGGTCCCAAGCTACGCTTATTATACACCCAGACGCAAGACAAATATTTGTATGACAATTATAAATATCACACAAATGACTGTCCCGAGCGGAAATCGAACGTTAAATAATGTTTTGTTATCATTACATTTTACGACTGTGCAAAATTTTAGATTAATCTGATTTATTTTAGGGGCTTAAAATTGCATTTACAGATTATGTTTATTTAATAATACAGATACGAATAAAATTAATAAAATACTGTCAACATTGACTGACAGGACATTTTAGGTCTAATAACTTTGTTGACTTAATTTTAACTTATAACAATTTAGCATTGAAAATCTATTTCGTAGAAATTAAATACTAAGAAATCTTGAGTGAAATTGACTTCTAAATATATTGTAAATTGACTTAGGCACATAAAAATACCGAGTCCTGTTATACACCGTCTAAGCGAATAATTGGCAAACGAAATTGGATTCCGAACTCAATCGATTTAATTACGCTCTTAGGTATTTCGAGTAGACACGAGGACTTATTCGTTTTAAAGACCTAATTTTGCAAAAATACGATAATAGTATTTATAAATTTTATAACGTTTTCGTCTCGCTTTTTATTATTAAGGACTGCGCAATAAATGCTAATGATACAGAATCAGCATTACTCTAATCATTAGAATTATTGATTCTGCATGTTTTGCGCAAATATAATTTTTAAATCGATCACTTTCCACTCTATACTACCTCATTATGCAAAACTAAATGCCAAAGCCGGCTTTTATAACACCCAGGGAAAGAAAAGGGGTGTTGACACTTGTATTCTTAATCATCACCACACAAAAGCTAGGTAAGGAATATTGTACACAGATAACATCCTCTGCAAGAGACGGGAAGCACGAAAACAAACCCTATGCCAACACGCCTGGCCAACGCGGCACTCTAGACCATAACCCCTCATAAAATGGAGGAAGCCCTTGCCCAACAGTGGGACGTTAATGGGAAAATTCTAAAATCAACTATCAGTATCTTAATGATGCTACCGCTTTCTAGGTTTAACTGTTACCGATGTATATTAGATGTTGTGTATAATTGTAAATTACTATTGTATAGGACACTGCCTCGCCTCGAGCAGCGGCGGGAGGTACTCGAACAACGTTTCCAAGTTAGCCCGAGCGGCGGAGCCTAATGGGAGATAAACTGACAAACTATACGGGCTTTGTCCTGTTCATAATGTTATTAATATTAGAAAGCCAATGCACTGAGATAATTAATGTTAACCGTCTGACCTCTACTAAGAGACGATGAAGTCAAAATTGTCGGTCGTAATAGTCGACTACTTAAGCCCTGTCTTAAATGCGTTAGCTTTTTTTTATACCGATAAGGTGGCAAACAAGCTTACGGCTCGCCTGATGGTAAGCAGTTACCGTAGCCTATAGACGCTTGCAACACCAGAGGTGTCAATTGGGCATCGCCTACCCTGCCGAAATCGGTTAAACCCTTTTTTGAAGACCCCCATGCTGTAGTCCTATGGAAAAACCTCGGCAGGTAGTTCATTCTACACCTATCTTATACGTGGGATAAAATTTCTATAGAATCGTACGGTACGAGATGGTATTGGTTCCAAGATGTGCGAATGAACTCGCTGCCGATGCCAAGAGGTTTACAAATACTCTGCAAAAATATATAAGTAAGGATAATTTTAAATAAAAAATAAATAAAATAAATATTCATGGACATTTCACACAACGTCCTCTGGTCCCAAGCTAACCTAATATGCGTGTGTTATGGGTACCAGAATACGGTTATAATACATAAACTACTTTTCTTTTGTAAATACATACTTATAATACATAGAAACACCCAGACGCAGTACAAACATTTGTATGACAATTAGAAAAATCACACAAATGATTGTGCCGAGCGGGAATCAAACCCGCGACCTCTTGATCGGCAGTCCGTTACATAAACCACTCAACCACGAGGCTCGTCAATAAATAATAATTCATTCTTCTGAAACTATGCTCTACTTCCCTCCATCCCATTAACACAAGCCACCAGTCGTATGCCTTGCTGGCCGAGCGTGTTACCTTAGTAGCATCTTAGTTCCAAGTTTTTGTCCCTCACAGAAGACGTCATTTGCTCTAATTATCTTATAGCTGGCTTTTTATAAGCAGCCTAGAAAGGAAAAGGGTGCTGACACTTGAATTCTTATTCCATAACCACACGGAGAATGTAATTTATATTTCTAGTCCAGCTAAAAGAGTTTTGAGATACGTTACTTAATAAATAAATAAAAATAAAAAAGCCTTTTATTTCTTGCCAAACTACAATTTGAAAATGATTATTTAAAATGAGTACATAACATCATGCAATTGAAAATTAAAAATAATAAATATGTTTAAAAACTTCGTGCAATTACATTTTGAAATTTAATAAAAATAAGTTAGAGTCATAGAGTATTAAAATGAAATTTGATTAATAATTACAATATTTATATTCGATTCATTAATTTAATAATATTAAGTATATAAAAATATTTTGCCAGCAAGAACCCTCTCAATGAAAGGTAAAGGCCTCCTCCAGAGTTGACCACTGTTCTCTATTCCGTGCTGTTCTCATCCACTGAATGCCTGCCACCTTCACGATCTCGTCTGCCCAGCGTGCATTGGGTCTGCCCCTTTTTCTCTGACCTTGTGGGCCTGCCCATGACGTTGTCTTTATAGTCCATCGATTGTCGCTGAGCCGCGCCACGTGTCCAGCCCATCGCCATTTTAGTGTTTGTGAGTAGCTAAGAGCGTCGATCACTCTAGTTTTCTTCCTTATAAGAGTATGACGGATCTTTTGAATTTTCCTGATGTTTAATATGCTTCTTTCCATACTCCTCTGACAAGACGTAATTTTATTTTTTACTTTCCTAGAAAATTTCCATGTTTGACAGGCGTAAGTTAATGATGGGAGAAGGCAGGTGTTTAAAACCTTAGCCTTCAATCGTATGCTCATATCGCTTTTGAATATTTCTTTGAGGCTCCAGAACTTTCTCCATGTAATGTTAACTCTTCTCTCCACCTCGAGTTCGTTATTTTGTTGGTTGAATGAAACTTGCTTCCCCAGATAAGTGTAAGAATCAACGTATGTTAGAAGTGAGTTTTCTAGATATATGGGTCTTTCGATATAGTTAGTCATGATATTAGTTTTTGTTAGATTGATTTCCAAGCCCACTTTTCGACTTTCCTTATATAGACTATTTATCATTACTTGAAGTTGACTTGTACTCTCTGAAAGAAGGGCTATATCGTCGGCAAACCTCAAGTGACTTAAGTAACATCCCTCAATATTTATCCCCACCTTTTCCCAGTCAAGTTTACCAAAGATAGACTCTAGGACCGCTATGAAGATAGTAGGCGAGAGTGGGTCTCCCTGTCTAACGCCTTTTCCTATTTGGATGGGCGGCCCCAGAGTTTCCAGCCTGACTCTGCTAGTACTATTATTATAGATATTTTTTAGGATTTTTATATAATCTAGTGGAACTTCCTGAGAAAGCAGGGCCTCCCATATCGATGAGTGGAGCAGAGAGTCAAAAGCTTTTTGGTAATCGATAAAGGCAATGTAGAGCGGTCTCTTGAACTCATTATATTTTTCTATCAGCATTTCTAGCGAGTGTATGTGATCTACTGTCGAGAAACCTTTTCTGAAGCCCGCCTGTTCAATAGGTTGACGTTTTTCAGTATTTTCTTTTATTTTTTTCTCTATAATCGAGGAGAACAATTTATATAATGAAGGTAACAAGCTTATCGGTCTGTAGTTACCTATGTTATTTGGGTTTCCTTTTTTGTAAAGTAGGATGATATGAGACTCTGACCACTGATGAGGGGCAAGTGAGTTCTTCAGTATCTCATTAAATAGGATAGTGCACGGTTTTGTAAGGTATTCGCATCCAATCTTTATGACGTCATTGGTAAGCTTGTCGGGACCTGGGCTTTTCTCCATTTTTAGTGATTGAATCCCCTTAAGAACTTCAGATTCATCTAGGACTTCTCTCGTTTCTACTCTACTAGTGTCTTGTAATTGATCTGCATATTGATTTGGAGCACTATATAATTTCTTGTAAAAATCTGTTGCTATTTTCAGTATTTTTGTTCTATTATTGGTATTTTTCGTTTGATCTTTCAACTCTTCAATCCATAGTTTATGTGTCCTCAATTCCTTAAATGCTTTCTTAATGCTATTTGTATTATTAAGATGTTTTTCGATGGTTTTTTTACGGTGCGCCTTGTAGTCTAGGTTGATACGTTTACTTATAAGTTTGTAGAGTGCTTTAAGTTCATTTTTCGTGGTTCTAGATTTCGGTTTTATTTTTTGTACTTCTTGTCTTCTGTTGATTAATGCTTTTGTTTGTGATGATAGTACTTCGCTACTTCTTGATTCTTTACTAGATGAAGACTGTTGAGCTTTTTTCAGGCTAGTGTCGATTGCGTGTGTTATATCATCATAGCGCTTTTGAACTGTGTCCACGTCTGTCCATTTCTCTGTTAGGTTTCCTATGCAACTGTTCAGTGTGTCTTTGTAGGTTTGTACTTCTTTTTCATTCTTCAATTGTGATCTGGGACATTGACCAAATTTGCTACGACTTTTTGTTTTGGGAAGAATGCTTAGTGATGCTCTCACCGGCCTGTGATCCGAAGGGTAAGTTATATTTAAGACCTGTATATCGTATATATTTCTGTGTAAGTTAGTTAGTATGTAGTCTATTTCATTTTTAATCGTACCATTAGGTGATCTCCAAGTCCATTTCTGTTTGTCATTTTTTTTAAAGAAGGTGTTCATAATTGCTAGATTATTCTCATACGCGAAATCAATGAGTCTCTTTCCTCTACAGTTCCTATCTCCATAGCCATAGTTACCTGTGACATTTTCATTAGGCTGGGTTTGTCCTACTTTTGCGTTAAAGTCGCCCATTATGATAATGTTGTTTTCTGATAGTTGTACAGCATTGTCGACAGTAGTATAGAAAGATTCTAAATCCTCGTCGAGAGCGGCCTCCGTAGGAGCGTAAACTTGAATGATATTTAATTTAAAACTATTAATATTTATCCTTAAAAGCGCCACTCTCTCTGATAGACCTGTGAAGCCTGTGATATATCTTTTCAAATATTTTTTGACAATGAAACCCACTCCATATAGTCCAGGCGTTTCTCCAATGTAGTAGAAAATAAACTCATCATGCTCTTCTATTTTGTTTCCAAATTTTCTTATTTCTGAGAGACCCATGATATCGAATTTAATATTTTTCAAGCTCTCTGTTAATTCCAGTAGACGTGAATATGTTGATAAAGTTCTAACATTGTATGTAGCTATGTATAGAGAATTCTGATAATTGTGTTTTGTACGATTTATTTTAATATTGTCTGGAGGGTTTTGGTCGTAAACTTCCTCGGTGACCAGCCGGCTTGGAAGCTTTGTTCTATTATTTGTTTGTAAATATGTTATGTTTTCATTTTGAGAGGGGGGCGGTATTTGCTAAGAGTTAATATTTTTCACCGATTGTTCTCTTGGTGGGTTTGCAGGGTTTTTGTTAGTTAAAAAACCAAGCATTCCTTGTTTGGGAAAGCCCTCCGATAGACTTGATGACCTCTGTAGTCCTATTTGTGATTTTTTCTTCTTGTTCTCTTGTGTTTTTTGGCTTGATTGTCTAGGGTCGTTTCTGTCTGGTGATATCGGTAGGGATCTTTTCTTCCTGTCTAATTGTTCTGTATTTTTATGATGCACTATCAATTTATCATACCTGATGGTGGCGTGATTTCCCTTTTCTATTTCTGTTTTTAGTTCATCTTGTAGTAACCTTCTTTTTTCTAAAATATGTTGCGGATAGTCTTCTTTCATATTGTAAGCAGTATCCTTTAATATTTTTCTATGTCTGAAAATTTTTATTTTTGTGCCTAGTGTTGTGAATGTTATGATGATCGGTCGAGGCCTTTCCCCTTTCTTTCCTATTCTTCTAACTTCTTGTAGGTCTCTACTTTCAAGCCCCATAGAAAAGTAGTGATTTATGAACTCCACCATAGTTTTCTCCAAACTATTATAAGAACTTTCGGTCTCGGCTAGGCCAAATAATACAATATTCCTCTGTCTTGATTGTTTCTCTAAAAAATGTAGTCTTTTCTCCTGATTTTCTATTTTTTCATTAATTGTATCGAAACTTTTTTCTATTACTTTAAATTTTTCCTGAAGTGTAAAATTGATGCTTTGCGTAACCTGCTTCGTAACATTTTCAGCAGACTGAACAATAGTTGACTTTTGTTCATCGAGTTCATGTTGTATTTTCACGAGCATATTTTTAATTTCTTCCATGACTTGGTGATATTAATTTACAATTTTAATTAGAGCTAGTAATCCGTCTTATCCTGCCACCTGTTGATCTTTTTGGGTAATTAACATACACTCACTTGATCTATTTTCGACTGCAATAAATCTCCTAGATGGCGTTGTTGGTCTTGATCAATATTTCAACAAACACCATATAAATGATGTTCCGTGCGTGTATATGTATTTCAATGGATATGCAACGATCTTTACCTTATAGCTACAATACTTGTTAAATAACATTCAATTCAGAGCCTGTATTAGATTCTGCACTTAGCATTTAGAATGTAATTTGTTTAGATTTCCTAACTGGTAGGGCCCTCTGTTGGTTCTTTTGATAGTTATTTACTAATTGTCATTAACAGTTTTTGAAATGCAGTGTGTATTAGTGTATGATAATATTTTTCAACCTTCTCCAGAGATGGCGCTTTTGTAAATCTTCGATATTTTTTATTTAATGTAGAAATGATGTGGGTATAATTATTTTTATTATTATGGCAGATTAGATACGTTACTTATCAAAGTATAACTCATACATAATATAAAGTCATAAGAGATACAACAATTCACTCTCTATGTAACAGAGTATTTTACCTTTTCAGTTGTAACGGAGACAAGTAATGGCGGCAAAAGACATGATAAATGACGGTATGTTTTCCTCATGTTACCTGCCATGGAAATACAACAGAGGTAAAATAATATTTCGTTTATTTTGATTAATTTCACTGGTTACGACTGACATTTAGGGCCTCTTTCACCATTCTCAAGTAAAGCGCCAAGTAGACTAATCGCTAGTTAAAGTCACCAGTAACTGCACGTGCGACGTTCACGACGTTCGAGTAGCAGTAATCTTAAGGGCCTACATCAATATTATCGTATATCATCGCCGACACGTACATATTAACACAGCCAGTAGGCACAGAAAATGAAGAATTAGGGATACTTTTCCTATTTACTCAAAATCTACTAAATATATTTTAATTCTGATTTACGTGTTTCTATACATAATAGTTACCTATGTTTTTAAAGTTATTTCATTAGTTAATACGCGATAATAGACCGACAAATGAAAAGAATAAAAAATTAGAGAGGTTGTTTCGCTAAGATTTTCTATCGAGAAAACTTTTTTCAATCGTGTTTCTGAGTTTATGCGGTCCTAGATCATATATTGAAAAAACATATACTTAAAAATTAGAGCTCTAGCCATTCAATCTAAAGAAACAATGAAAACTTCGTACATAGAAAAATGCACGAAGCTATTTTGGTATCCTCTTAACGCTAATCGATAAGTAACTAATCAACGCTTTACTTGATTTCCGGCCAGGCCATAGTACTGTAACCGCACTTGTAAAAATTACTGATGACATTCGCCTGGCCATGGAAAATAAATGCCTCACTATATTAGTTCTTTTAGACTTTAGCAGCGCTTTTAATTCAGTTGATTTCGACATACTCTTGGCAATCCTATCCACCTTAAACATATCTCCCCCTGTACTCAACTGGTTTAACTCTTATCTTCGGGGTCGCTCACAGTTGGTACGTTTTAATGACGCCTGTTCCTCTTGGTGTGATCTCGCGGTGGGCGTTCCCCAGGGTGGTGTGCTTTCTCCTCTTCTTTTTTCCATTTTCATTAACACTATCACAAAAGTCTTATCCTCTAATTACCATCTCTACGCAGACGACTTGCAAGTTTATCGTCATTCAAAACTTGAAGAACTGCCAGATGCTATATGTGCAATCAATGATGACCTTAGGAATATTAGTCTGTGGGCCAGTTCCTTTGGACTTCTCGTAAATCCAAATAAATCGCAGGCTCTTATTATTGGTGGTAAATATTTTTCCATTTTGCTAAATTTTCAGTCTCTGCCGCAAGTTACCTATGACTCTGTTCCAATAGCTTATTCCAACGTAGCAAAAAATTTAGGAGTATATCTTGACTACCAGTTATCTTGGACTGCTCACGTTGGGGAAGTAAGCCGGAAGGTCTACAGCTCCTACCAAGCCCTCAAGCGTCTCCAAAAGTTTCTTCCCTTTCAAACTAAGATTATGCTTGCTCAAACTCTTCTTCTTCCCCTACTAGACTATGCCGATATCTGTTTTCTGGATGCAACTGAGGAACTTTTCAACAAGCTAGAACGCCTCCAGAATTTATGCATCCGCTTCATTTTTGGCCTTCGGAAGTACGACCATGTGTCGGAATTCCGGGCGAAATTGGAGTGGTTGCCGATTCGGAGGCGTAGAGACTCCCACATTCTTTCTCTTCTCTATACCATTCTACACAACCCTAGCTCTCCAAATTATCTACGGGAACGATTTAATTACCTTGTCCCTCGAGACAGAGAATGTCGCTCAACTTCTTCACTTCTTCTTAGTACTCCTCGCCATACTTCAAGTCGGTATGGTGGTTCCTTTACAATACACGCTGTCCGTCTATGGAACTCTCTTCCACATACTATTCGCGCTAGCACTTCTCTGGATATCTTTAAGAAAAGAATCAAAAAGCATTTCCTATCTCAGCATTAAGTGTATGTATATAGCTATGTATGTATGTGTGTATATGTATTGTTTATGTGTTATAACATTTTATTTGTGTAAATATCTATATATCTGTATTTGTGTAAGTTTATTTATTTAGTCTATGTATGTATTTTATTGATCTTGTTTTATTGGTACTTTCTTGTTGTACACCTATCTATCCTATAATATACCATTTCTCCATACACTCAAGGGTTTGCTGGTAGAAAACTCAATATGAGTTAAGCTCGCCTTTGTGCACGTTTGTAACAATATTGTTTATGTTGCCTTACTTGTATGAGTGTACAATAAAGAATAAATGAAATGAATAAATGAAATGAAGATGGTGAACGAGGCCCTTAGTTTAATTGCTGTGACTTTGTATTTGATATTGGTACCGATTCTACGTGCACGATTAAACCTAACAAAAAATGAAATTGAATAGTGACAATAACACAATTCGGCAAAGTTAACATAAGTTTTTTTCGTTAAAAAATCTGTTAAAGACTAATGATTTAATTAATAAAAATGCGTACAACGAATTAGCCAATTAATAAAATACGCCGTAGTTGTTTTCATTTTTTAGCTAAATTAGGTTTAGATGTGCATGTAGAATTGGTACCAGTGTTGCTCAAAGCTAAAGTAGATATTTTTGTTGAATGTTGACTGCAATAACGCAATATATTTTTCAACATTTAAGCCGCAGGTTAAAAGTATGGTTAGTATGATATCGGACACGTTTTGTTGACTTTAGATATTCAAATTAAATAAGATTTAGGCAGGTTCTCTATATTCATACTAATAATATAAAGCTGAAGAATCTGTTTGTTTTAAACGCGCTAATCTCAGGAACCACTGGCCCGATTTGAAAAATTCTTTCAGTGTTGGATTGTACATTTATCGAGGAAAGCTTTAGGCTTTATAACATTACGCTGCGATTAATAGGAGCAGAGCATTAGTAAAAAATGTTGCGAAAACGGGCAAAATTGTCTAAATTTCACGCGGTTGAAGTCGTGAGAAGCAGCTAGTTATCAATAAAACGTTCTCTCTCTCTCTCTCTCCCCAGCCCATTTACGTCCCACTGTTGGGCACGGGCCTCCTCCACTTTGGGAGAGATTATGGTCTACTGTGCCGCGCTGACCAGGCGTGCTGGCATTGGGTTTATTTTCGAGTTTTCCGTCTCTCAAAGCGGATGTTTTCTGTGTAATATCCTTTAGCTGGCTTTTACAGCACCTTTGGGAAGAGATGGGGTGGTGACACTTGTATTCTTCATCCGTCACCACACGAAGATAAAACTAGATATAATAAAAACCCTGTCAAGAGCGAGGTAAACTCGCACACTTAGGGTTTCTTACCTACTAGACATATAAACATAAGTAACTGCATTCAAATAATCATTTAATTAAACTCAAAACAACTCACCAACTTAATTATGTAGTTGAAATATAGGGAATCGCCTACATTTCAGCTACTTCATAAGTTGGTATTAGTATAAACACTTTTTTACTTGTGATGTGATGATAAATTATAAGTTTTTGGATTTTTCCCTTTTTCCCTTTTCCCATATCAGCACTTTATAGACTTGATCTATGCCAAATTTCAAGGCTCTAGGGCAACGGGAAGTAACCTGTGAATTTTGATTCCCTCGCATAAGTAGAAAAATTCTTAAAAATGGTCGTAATTCGGTTATATCTTTTAAATGCGTAGAGGTGAAAGGTTGATTGTATTTTTTGCAGCAAGGGACCGCATAGATCTACATATCGTATGAGTTTCAAGATGATACCTTCAGCCGTTGCTGAGTAAAAAAAGTTTGACAGACGGACAGACAGACACCGGAGTGATCCTATAAGGGTTTGTACGAAACCCTAAAAAGAATATAACTTTATAATATAAAAGATAACAATAATATAATAATCTATACTAATATTATAAAGCGAAAGAGTTTGTTTGTTTGTTTTTTTGAACGTGCTAATCTCGCTAATCTAAAATTCTTTTAGCGTTAGATAGAGCATTTATAGAGGAAGGCTTTAGGCTATATAACATCACGCTACGACCAGTAGAAGCGAAGTAGTAGTGAAAAATGTAGCAAAAACAGGAAAAAAATTCTAAATTCCACGCAGACGGAGTCGCGGGCAACAGCTATATATAATATGAAAAATAAGAATAAAAATTTAGGGAAACTAAAAGGCTAACTTCAGAGAATGGAACGTAAACACAATAATGTTTAAAAGTAAAATAATGCTCTAAGATTGCACAGAGAGGAAACACAACACCTTGCAAAATAACTGAAGTGTGAAATTAGACGTCGAACTAGTCGACGCTTCCAATATTTCATATGCAATGAGACGTAAACTTACTTGGTAATACAAAATACATTGGTTTATTTTAACTAACTAACTAGGTATATATTACTAGGTGTTGCCCACAAATTTGAACGCGACGAATTTAGAAGCGAAACGTAAACAAAATATACAAAAAAGCCATAATTTTAAAACACTTTGTCTATTAAAAAAACTGCATCAAAATGCGTTACGTAAATTTGAATACATACACATAACGAATTTTCTTTATAATAAGTAATTAAAGATCCCCTTATTTAAAAATCGTACAATATAATTGTGATCGATCACCTGTAAAATCAAAGACAAATATACTGATTTCTCCCTCTCAAAAAACTTATAGGGGTCACTCAGTCAAGCGAAAGCTAACGTTAGACAAACCGAACACTAGATTGTATGAAAGTACTCTTAAAAGACGTAGCCCTCACAAGTACCTTCGTTAGGCTATCGTTTCCGCTTGTTGAAGTTTATGACACTTGAATCTTTCTATTGAAAAAGGCATTTCAGCTGTGGCCAATTGTTGTACACAAAATATTTTATTTTAAGACTGAATAGAGTTGTTTTTGCAGGGACCAAAAACTAATTTCTTAAGATTCGAAACATTTTAAAGTGATACAATTTATTAACGCTCTACAAATACACGTCTACACCTCTCTTAAAGAAAGAGAAAGATAAAAGCGAAAAAGATAAAATAAAAAACAAGAAAAAGTTAAAAGATAAAATTATTATAGAATTGAAATAAATAGATTTAATTTTACAATTTCCCGATAAAATCTACACAATTTCCTTACAATCTTCGCCTGCTATTGTTTCGTTATGTCGTTTTCTTCAGCTTTCAAACTTCAAGGCAACTTTCAACTAATTAATTTTGTAATCTAAATCCTTTAAATAACTTTGGAGACTTTTTCTATAAATTATGACTCAAGTAACAGACAGATGAAATAGATATCAGCCGAATATTCTAGAATTGTTTTCTAAGAACTTATAATTAACTTAAATTTTAGTCGAGTTTCACGTCATCGCTTCTATAAATAGATTGTATAATATATAAAGATGTCTTATTTACCTAATGTTTAACTATTTGAATTATATAAGATATTGGTGCCGATTCTAAGCGCGCATCTAAAACTTAATTAAATACTGAAAATTTATAGTGTCAATAACACAATTTGGCAATGTTAACTAAACTTTCTTATTATAAAAGCTGTGTATTACAGACTAACGATTTTAATTAACATAAATATCTACCCCGAAATAGTAAATAATAGATATTTTGACACTATCAACTTTCATTTTTTAGTTTAGTTGTGCACGGAGAATTGGTACCATGGTTAGGTATGTTTATATTACCACTAGCTGTTGCCCGCATATCGTACGCATAGAATTTCCATTTTGGCTTTGATTTGATCGGATTTGAAAAAAACATCCTTCTTAACTCTTAAACCACTCTATCTATTAAAAAGGCAACAGCAAGCTTTCTTACTAAAATAAAGACATCTCTTTCTCTCTCTCCATCCCATTTACGTCCCACTGTTGGGCACGGACCTCCTCCACTTTGGGAGGGATTTGGTCTACTGTGCCGCGCTGACCAGGCGTGTTGGCACATGGTTTATTTTCGAGTTTTCCGTCTCTCACAGAGGATGTTATCTGGGTGCGATATCCTTTAGCTTACTTTTACAGCAAGCACCCCTGGGACGATAGGGTGGTGCATTCTTAATCCGTCACCACTCGGAGAAGATAGAAAGAAGAAGAAGAAGGCTTTCTTTTAAACTATCTATAAGAAAACCGCAGCAAGATCCGTTGCGTAGTTTTAAAGATTTAAGCTTACATAGGGACTTAGAAAACACAACTTTCTCTTTAGCTAGATTACCAATTCTTTAAAAATATCATTTGTAACTTGTGAAGAGTTGACTAACACCGTTTAAAATTATTTGCTGTTTAACAGTGGGACGTAAATGGACTGGAGAGAGAGAGAGAGAGTTCAAATGAAAGGTTTTATATTATGTATTTTGTTAGGGTTTCGTTTCTAAGTTCCACGCGTGTGAAGTAGCCGGCTACAGTTAGTTAATTTGTTATACATAGTCGTGTGCGATCAACCTTTTTGATATCATTGTTTACATAAATAAATAATTCAATACAATGAAAAGCTATAAATAAACATGGTGTTTCTATGTATTATAAGTATGTATTTACAAAAAAAAGTAGTATATGTAAATAAACTAAATTATAGTGGAAAAATTGATAACCATGAGCGGGACTTGAACCCACGACCTCGGAATACCGTTCCGTTGCTCTCCCATCTGAGCTATCATGGTTCCCGCATATGTTTACCAAATCTTCCACTACAACCTTCTCAATGTGAGTTATACATCGTGCGATGTTTTGTGTACAACGCCATCTATTGAGCGGTTTGCACAAACTCGATCAATAGATCTATTCGATAGCGGGACTCCCGGAAGTCCCGCTCATGGTTATCATTTTTTCCACTATAATTTAGTTTATTTAGTAAAAGCATAGCAAGTCAATTGCAAAAATTCATAAATTAAGTAGTATATGTATTCTATCCGTATTCTGGTACCCATAACACAAGCATATAAGCTTAGCTTGGGACCAGAGGACGTTGTGTGGTATGTCCATGAATATTTATTTATTTATTTATTTAACACTTAAGTACACGGAAACACCCTTAGGCTCTCGGCGACCTAAGTCGTCTTATAAACTCTAAAGTTGAAAGTGAAAAGTGGTCCCTTGACGTATCTCCAACTCTTATAATTACCCAGTGGTCTGTAAAACCATATGAAAAGTATACACTCGGAAGGATTATGTTGCTTTTGAAGTTTTACTTTTTTGGCGGTTAGGGAAAATAAAAAGAGTAAATTTTGCTGAGGCAACATAGAATAACGCGAAAAAGAAACGAAAAAATACATAAAACTTTTCATGTGCACAACATCCGCTTATGTGACCTATTTAACCAAGATAAAATAAACAGACTAAACAGAAGAAATCTGTACTTAATATTATAAAGCTGTAGTTTGTTTGTTTGAACGCGCTAATCTTAGAAACTATTAGTTCGAAATGAAAATTTATTTTTATGTTATACAACGTGTTGCAGAAAGATGTTGTATTTAAAGAAGATCTATTAATTTAATAAATTAATTAAACTTTTATGAACACATAAAAGTCATAATATAACTAGTATTTGTAATTTCATCCATGCCTAGTGTCTAGTCACCGGCCATGTGTAACGATGGTCAAATATGACTACATCTTTCTGAAACACGTTATAGTACATCTAAAGAGGAAGGCTATATAACATCACGCTGCAACCAATAATTTATTATTATCATTTTTTTTTTTCACACAACGTCCTCTGGTCCCAAGCTAAGCTTATATGATTTTTTATGGGTACCAGAATACGGATATACGAGTACTAGTTATACTACTTTTCTTTTGTAAATACATACTTATTAATACATAGAAACACACAGACGTAGTACAAACATTTGTATGACAATTATATGTACATATTATCTCACAAATGATACACCTAATTTGGTGACTAATTTCCGCCCTAAAGAGGATAAATCGTTTATAGATCGTGACGTCTTTTGCAGAAATAGGAAAGTAAATAAAAAACACTTATGGTCTTATTCATAATAACTTATCGGAGGTTTAAACGGAGATTTTATCGGACAGATAATAAACGTTTTAGCGTAGAAAGACTATTATGAATAACAAGTTTTGACAATTTTCGCACTTTTAAACCTCCGATAAGTCATTATGAATAAGACCGTTAATATTTACTGCAGTTCGAAGTTTAGATATCATCATAGTTCACCAAGTCCGTGATAAATGAATGTTGCATCAAAAAAGTAATTACAAAAGTCTTTATTAAGAAAAGTTGAAGTTATGAAGTGAAATGTTTCTCACGAGAGGGGCAGTCACCCAGATTATGAAATTTACGAGCGCCGAAATGGCAATGCGAAAAGTTCATATGAAATGTAATTTTTATTTGTATTGTTATACTCGAGGTAGTAAAGTGTTATGGTCTGTTATTGGCAACAATGTTTCATAATATATGGTACTAAAACATACAAACAAATTACAAAATTTAATGGACAGACAAGTCATAGTATGAAATGCAGACAGGTGACATACAGATAGAGAAGCAAGTCTCCGTATAAGCTCGGCCCGTCTTTTGCCTTTAAAATTTTGCTCTGGGAACATTATGGTAGACACCCTGCTGTGTCCTATTGGATTTAGGCAGAAAAATATGCTGAAATAGGGACTAGAGGGCCCCAATACTTAGAAGGTCGAGGCATATGCCCAGTGGAAAAGATGGACCTGAGTATGAGATCCTAGTTAAAATAGAAACAGTCTGTAGTAAATGTTTAACAATACTGATAATTATCTAAGAATAACAACTAACGAGTCCTTTAGTAATTAAATGTACAGAAATTGATTACTGTAGCATTGAGTTAAATATCTTCTTAATATATTTTATCTACCGAAGTATATAAAAATTCTGAGCGCCAATATACAACGTCTAAAGGAATAATTGGAGAACGAAATTGGATTCCGAACTCAATCGATTTAATTACGCGTTTCAGGTAGGTATGAGTTATCGTTCATTTTAAAGGACCTAATTTGCAGAAATGCCGTAACAGACCTAATAAATTTAATGCGATTTTTTTAAAGTTAATTTTTTATTGGTTTATTTAAATAATACACATTGCTGAATAACTTTTAGCTGTGGCAGAAATATTCTCTAACACTTGCGCGACTCATTCGTTTAAAATACTTGTTTGAAATTGTGGCAGAAATATTTTTAGTAACTATCGTGATTCTTCCAAAGCAAGGCTTATTTTTTTATGTTGAACCCACTTCGATAGTTATTACACTTATTATTCACTATCATGTCTGCAGTTTCCAAAGCAAGTTTCTTCTAGAAAAATGAGTACACACACTCCAAGCGCAATGCAAATGTGAGTTCAGCAAGTACAGCAGTATGTGTGATCACGGCTTGAAATGAGATCTTAATTAAAATATCTGTATATAATATATAGAGTCTTTAGGAACGGTAATAAGCGAACAATAAGCATAGTATTTAATTAAACTATGACCTTATTGGTCGCTAGCTTTTTATAACGAAAACAATTATTGTAGCGAGGCAAACAATTGTTTGTAGTTAATCTTCCAATTATTCAATTTATTCGGGCCTATGAAACTAGAATATCACTAATTGGATACCCACTATAAATATACAAATATATATAAAATTCGTTATGAAAACCCATTCGTTCATGAAGCATTCAACTGGTAATGCTCTAATGATACAGGCAGGTATAATATTATTTGTCATTTAATCTATTTTGTCTGTTTTCATAAATCTGGCTCGCTATCTCGTGGGACGATCTTAAAATATAATCTCAGCGTTTGCGGTCTTCAAAGTACTTATATCTGTACCTTCAAATCAATGTCTGGTAGACATTGATTTGAAGGTATTTACGCTTTCGCTACGCCAGTAGTTGTTTGTCGTGTAGTGACGGATTGAAAATACAAGTGTCACCACCCCTTTTCCTTCCCAGGATGCTGTAAAAGTCAGCTAAGGGATATTGTACGCAGATAACATCCTCTTAGACGGAAACCTCTGAAGTAAACGCTGTGCACACAGGCCTGGTCAGTGCGGCACAGTACACCGTAATCCCTCCCGAACAGAAGACGACCCGCCAACAGTGGATCATTAATGGACTAGAGATAGAAAGAGAAGTCAGCAGTTGAATATTTAGATTATCAGTATTAATCAGACTCTGTTTCTGTTGCTGTGCTGATTTGGTTGAAATAGTTCTGTCATTATTACTCATTTTCTACTGACTCTCTCTCACTCCAGCACTTTAACGACTGCACTGCTGCGCTGACCGGGAACAAACTCTTCCGCTTTATAATATAGATAGCGCTTTATAGTATAGATTTCTTGGAAGTTTCACAGTGGAAGTCCTTCCGTCAAAGATGTCCACATTGTCCACACTACTAGTGATATTAAACAAAGCACATGTTTCGAAACTAATTAAGTGAAATGGCACAGAAGGGTCACATTGCAATCTTGTGCAATTACGTGATACCAGAAGGGCTCAGTATAAACTTAAACTAAGTTTAGTGTAAACTTAGATAAGTTAAATAACATCAATGTAAACTTGACGAAATCGTTATCACTTACTGAAGTCACTGAGTAACATAAAAACAGTATTTTTTTTTTAATCTCAAATTTGTAAAGGGTTTAGTCACATTGACTATGACTAGGTTCACAAACTGATATTAATTACCTAGTCAGACTAGGGATTAGTGCCAGCATTCAAACCCTTATCCACCATCCTGTATAGCAATTTCGCTTGGTCAGAGTCTGGCTTGGCGAAAATGCTATTACATTTGCCGACATCATACCCTCTTAACATCAAGTCACGCCTCTCAGCTTTGTTCCTGCCACACTCCATAAGGATGTGATAGACATCTTGTGTAATATTACAGTCTGGGCAATTGGGAGAGGCTATTTTACCCATTAAATGTGCAAAACTATTTAGGGGCATGTGTCCTGAACGAAGCCGAACGGCCTTTACTATATCGGATCAGCATTTAGGTATATTATCTGTACTAATATTACAAAGCTGAAGTGTTTGTTTGTTTGTTTGTTTGTTTGAACGCGCTAATCTCAGGAACCACTAGTCCGATTTGAAAAATTCTTTCAGTGTTGGATGGCAAATTTACTGAGGAAGGCTATAGGCTATATAACATCACGCTGTCACTAATAAGAGCGAAGCGGTAGTGAAAAATGTTGCAAAAAAAAACGGGGGAATTTTCTGAATTCTACGCGTACGGAGTCGCGGGCAACAGCTAGTTATTTAACAAAGTTGTTATTTCTGCATGCTAATATTTAAATTGAAATCTATATAATTGAGTATTTAAAAAAAAAGTTTTACTGATTTCATGTGCCTTTGAAATATGAGGGTTTCCTTGATTTCTCACGAGATAACCATCAGATCCTGACCTGGTGCCATGGGACCACAAGAGAACCACCAGCTTTCAAATAAAAAAAGAATAAATTAAAATTGCTTCGCCCAGTTTAAGGTTATGAGGTAACAAACATAAATAAAACAAATAAAAAACAAAAAAACATACAGAGGAATTGAGAACCTCCTCCTTTTTTGAAGTCGGTTAAAAATTACGTAATGGATTAAAATGCAGTTTAATATATTACATAGAGTGATAAAAGGAATGTTAATTTGTATTTTGTTAAAGGTTTATTTTCTAATTTCAACGAATGCAAAGTCACGCGCAACGTCTAGTTATGCAATAACACTAAATATTTTCTACAGAATTGAGACAAGTGATCTCAATAATAACTAAAGTTACCCCTGTCCATTGAAGCTAACATAATTATTATTTATATAACAAGTGTCCTTCCGTAAGCGTCAACCCGCTATAATTGCGTGAACCCTTATCTCGACCCTGATATTAAAATGTATGTATTACATCCCCGTCTAGATTGAGAGCACAAGTACTACCCTTGACTTTAACGAAGTGTAGGATTTATAAACTACTTAGAAATATTATTACATTTTACTGAAGAGATTTAATTATGAACAAGCTGTTTAGTATTTTTAGAACTACTCATAGCAATCGTAATGATTTAAAGAACGAAGACTTTCAGATAATTCCCGTTTCTTTTGAAGATATAAATAATATTTAAGAAAACCAGATCCTTACATAATATAAAACAAAGTCGTTATTTTTGTATGTATGTCCCTATGCGAGCTTATATCTTCAAAGAAGTTGTGGACACAGCAGCTAGTCTTTATATATATGTCGGAGAATAGACCAGAGGCCTGAACAGGAATCCGAGCACATAGCGTAAGAACTGTCTTACCGATATTCACACCTCAGTCTATCATACTCTTGCACACTTATAAGGATAACTGGCCTCCACATCAACCCCTTATAGCCAGTGCCCAAGCCTCGCAACGAAGAATCATCACTACGTTCACACAATGAGGAATACATGTACGCGCAAACACGTACATGACGACTTTACACAATACACGTACACACGCGCACACAGATACACGCCGCGCCGACGCCCATAAGGACCAGCTCAATGCCGACACGTCGGAGATTGAGCAGCGCGACGACTCGTACAATACCAACTTCTACACACACACTAATACGCCGTGATGTATACAGCACGAATTCTCGAATAATACTGGACCTCAGCCACGTTCGCCTATCGTATTTAAAGCAACTTGCGAGTGGGGGTAGTGGGGGAGTTGCGACATAATACAATCTTATCATTACGGCCATGATAAGAGTTATGTAATCTTCAATATCTTTAGGGCATATTCTTAGTTAATATCTCGACATTAATCAGATACTAATCTAAATGAGATTTAACTAACTAATTGGGCATAAGTAAATCAAGAACTAATTTCGTATACCTACAAATTGGTTATAAACACTTTAATATTCTTTTAAAACCCATGTCCTTCACGCCTAGCCGACACGGCCATTCTGACCAGCGACCGTCCTCGGGCGATAATAAACTTGGGTTTGATTGGAATATACAAAACTATTCATACAACCGCTCGTCCATCCTGCATCTGTCCGCGTCACTTTCGCATAGAATAATCTACTTAGTTCAAAAACCTAAAATCACGCTTGAAAATCCGAATATCATTCCAAATGACTGCACCGCCATCGATACCCAAAACGTGTGCAAACCTTCAGATCAATTCGACATTAACAGACACTTACCGAACCAATATAAGTGCGTTAAAAAGAAGCGGCCCGACCCGGAGTGCCGAGTCGCTATTCCAGCTACAAAATAATTCTATGCCTCCCACCCACAAAAAAGCTGAAAGCCCGTGCCATCAGAGACACAAGTCTACGCCGTCACAATGCTGTCACAATCTTAGTAAACAACCAAGACATTCCAATCTGATTCTTTAAACAAAGCGATCCTATGTGAATCTATCCGACTGTATATGAAAGGCATACCGGAGAAACGACAATCCTGGTGAGTCCACTCATACACAACAAAATTATTACGTGCATAACCAAACACACAAGTGTGCTCACAGTGACACTGCAACGAGCCACTCCAGCGACTCTGAATGAAATACACCGACAGACACACACCGAACATATAAAAGAGTGTTAAAAATAATTAAAAGGACAATTCAATAAGGCACACTTCCTCAATTTAGTTAGTGACCTTTTCACAAGTGGTTTAACAAGTGTTTAGCATGTTGCTTACTATAGTACTAAGTAACTAATAACAATAGACAATTTCTAAATAACCACGGCCATGTATTAGGTTGTGGCCTTTTAGTCATACTTCACTACTTTATCATTATGCCACCTCGCCAACTAACACTTGGGCCACCTAGCCGTTCCGTTTTTGACACCTCGCATCCACATTTTAGGCCACTATGCCACTCCACTCCCTATTTCGGGCCACCTCACCCTCCTGTCTGGGCCACCTCGCCCTCCTGCCTGGGCCACCTTGCCCTCCTGCCTGGGCCACCTCGCCTTCCTACCTGGGCCCCCTCGCCCTCCTGCCTGGGCCAGCTCGCCCTCCTGCCTGGGCCAGCTCGCCCTTCTTCAGACCGCAACATCCCTTCATAACTCCATCTCCCAATCTATCGACGGGCTTCGTCGTCCGGTAGTTCATACAACGGAACGCCGCCCGCGAGGTCGCGGGTTCGATTCCTGCCTCGGACGATAATTTGTGTGATCTTTACAAATGTCATACAAACGTTTGTCCCGCGTCCGGGCCTCTACCGTGTATCACGAGTGTATATTTACAAAAGAAAAGCAACTTACGCACTCCATCCGTATTCTGGTACCCACAACACAAGCACAATAAGCTCAGCTTGGGACCAGAGGACGCTGCGTGAAACGTCCATGGTTATCCATTTATTTATCCCTCAAAGCCACACCACACACGCACCTCTCAAAGATTTAAAGTATTCGTCAAACAAAATTATTGGGTATCATAAAATTATCGTCAGGTCATCGCGTAATACCACAGTCGCATCCACTGTTAAAGACGCCATTGACCACCAACCATAAGCACTATTTAAGTAGACCTTGCACAAGTAAAATTCTTTAAGGCGTCGCGTCGGTGACCTCCGCTGTACCACCTTTATGATGAAATAAACAGAAATAAATAGTACCTACTCTTTACTTTACTTGTGATGTAATTTTTAACAAAAAGAAATTGACTTCACATAGCCCGGTTTCTTTAACACAGACACACCTTTGAAATATCTTTCCTCAAAAAATGTATCACCAATATCGATTCACAAACGACGAAAAAGCATAAACACGGTTGAATCGAGAAACCTTCCTCTTTAATTACTATTGAAAGTTAATATGTAGAAGATAAATTTCCAAGAGATCTTTCAACCTTACCTTCGTGTAACTCAAATGGGTGTTAAGCCTACACACATGGCTGCTTTGGATATTGCTTTCAGCATCAAGTTTAAAGGCGCATAGTATTATAGTTATCCAAAAAAACCTCTCTAAAATCTAAAGCGGTTCCAGGTAGCTATAGTCTAGTAAAAGCACCACGCAGCAAACCCCGCGGTCATACGATTATCTGGTGTTAAACCGTATATCCGTCACTGTAGTCTATATTCAATTTGTTTAAAGCTAACACTTGGTACCATATATTACATATGTCTTCATGAACTTACCTGACCTTTAAGTAGATTACAAGAGTCAAAAACAAATTTGACAAACGACAACAATACTAAAGTTTCAAACTGAAAGTTCTAAAATTGTAAACGCTCTGTTGTACTCATCACTCAGTTTAAGTACTCATATCACCTACATTTAACTAGTAACCGGTATAAGCCCTACATCTTTAGATAACGTGATCTAAATTTATCCTCACTAACTCTCTGGTCACGTCAATGTTAATTAGGGTGTTAGTATAATATTTACGAAAGCACGAAATAACTTAATCGATTCGAATTAACTTACTTCACCAAGGTTGGTGTTATACCTACCACAAAGCACTTTTCACACTAACTTCAAAATTTTAAAACTCTTTTTCACTTACCAGTAGGTATTTTGCGTACAATATCACTTTAAACTTAATTGTAAACTTTCAATGATTTATCTCGGCACGACTAACTACATTAAATAAAACGATAGAATAAGCAAACACAAAATATCTCACGACAGACAGAGCCTCTATGTCCTTTACTATGTCACATTACTGTTTACAACATTATTTTAAATCATAATAAACCAGTTTAAATTTAGTGTTAAAATAAGTCATTTTTGTCCCGCTCTTTCTACTAAGAGTACATGTATGATACATGTTGAACACACACACGCATATTACAAAACAATCGTAATTATTATGTGGTTTTAAAGGTCCCACAATTGGAGTAACTTTGTATTTTCATAACACTGACGGTACTTACAGAAGTATTTTATAAAACACCATGACGGTAGGAAACTAATACATCACCCTTAAATACGTAACGCAGAGGAATTATCTCATACAGCCAAACTAAATTGATAACGTTTTATCCAAAATAGTTTCATATCAATTTTATTTTTTTTTTATTTTTTTTTTTGACTTGGCATCCTTTTGGGACACTTCAGGAAAAAAAACGTGATTATCCGTTTTATAAAGAATAGAATAATTCTCAAGATGCTTTCTCGTTTTAGATTACGCCCACACAATTACTAGGTTTTCTAACGAATGTTAAATCCTTTTCAAATATTTCTATACTGGCAACACCTTTCACATATCAAAGGCGGTAGAACAAACCAAGTACCTACCTACGTTAAGTTTGCCTGGCAGTATTTACATAAAAGAACTGACTGAATAACTACTCGGTTATTGATATGCACCGATCCGACTGAAAGTATGTGGCGCCATTACTAAACTTATTCTGCTCTTTATGAAAATATTACTCTGATCACAGGTGTATGAACTGCAGTGATCTATGAATCGTTCAGTGACAAACATTAAACGAGTGAACTCTATAGGTTACCTATTTCCTTGCACATATCAAATATCACATACTGAATTTTAATCAGGCAGTTACCTACTTCTGCTTTTATAATACGATTGCTATCACGTAATGTTTCCCCAAAGTATATCTAGTGCGCATCGAAATATATCTTCAGTATTCAACAATATCTGTTCATAACGTATATCAAAATATCTCTGTTAATAATTTCTCACTGTACCTAAGCATTAAATTTATAGTCTAGGCATATCGTAACATTTCAGATAGTTTTAAGTTTCTTTCTTTTTAACATCTCTATTTATAAATAACTTCGACATTTTACTTGAAACAAACATTGCATGTAAATTAGATAGCTAATAACGCCCAAATATTCTTTGCGGTTTGTGCTACCCACTTTCGTTTACTTTTAAACATTTTACTCACTTATAGTAAAAAAATATTGCTTACCGAATATGACGTTCAGTACTTACGTGCCTGCTGCTTCGGACACTAAATTCCTTGCCACTATCACCATTTCTTACGCACTATTTTACTACCAATCCTCGATAGGACCATGGATAAAAAATCATGACTACTTATTTTCGCACACTGTTCACTGTTAACCTATATTTTTACGAATACACTCCTAAACCCTCGCGATCACTATGTGGGCTACGTGTAGTTCTTATCCCACTTCTGATGTCGGAGAATAGACCAGAGGCCTGAACAGGAATCCGAGCACATAGCGTAAGAACTGTCTTACCGATATTCACACCTCAGTCTATCATACTCTTGCACACTTATAAGGATAACTGGCCTCCACATCAACCCCTTATAGCCAGTGCCCAAGCCTCGCAACGAAGAATCATCACTACGTTCACACAATGAGGAATACATGTACGCGCAAACACGTACATGACGACTTTACACAATACACGTACACACGCGCACACAGATACACGCCGCGCCGACGCCCATAAGGACCAGCTCAATGCCGACACGTCGGAGATTGAGCAGCGCGACGACTCGTACAATACCAACTTCTACACACACACTAATACGCCGTGATGTATACAGCACGAATTCTCGAATAATACTGGACCTCAGCCACGTTCGCCTATCGTATTTAAAGCAACTTGCGAGTGGGGGTAGTGGGGGAGTTGCGACATAATACAATCTTATCATTACGGCCATGATAAGAGTTATGTAATCTTCAATATCTTTAGGGCATATTCTTAGTTAATATCTCGACATTAATCAGATACTAATCTAAATGAGATTTAACTAACTAATTGGGCATAAGTAAATCAAGAACTAATTTCGTATACCTACAAATTGGTTATAAACACTTTAATATTCTTTTAAAACCCATGTCCTTCACGCCTAGCCGACATATATAAATTTTCTGTACGTGTGTTTGTAATTGAACTCCTCTTAAACGGCTGGACCGATTTTGATGAAATTTTTTGTTGTTGATTTTTACACAGAATTGTATGGCAAAAACAACGTTTGCCGGGGCAGCTAGTATTCTATAAATTACATATGTAACTCATACACTTTTCATTCCTTTCGGGGGTTGAAATTTGTATGAGTGATTGTGCTAATATACAGTGATAGTTCCAGAATTCTTTGCAAGATCGCGTGATCTGTATTTACTGGTACTAATTCTAAGTGCACAACAAAACTTAACTAAAATATGAAAATTAAAAATGGCTATTTCGTTGTGCACGTTTCAATATATTATACAAATTTTATAATGAGGAAGTTCGGTTAACATTGCCGAATTGTATTATTGACCCTCCCAATGACCATTTTTAGTTAAGTTTAGTTGTGTACGTAGAATCGGTATCACTGTCTTTAACCCAGTTACATTATATACTCCGTACGCGTAAAATTTAGAAAACGTTCCCTCAATTGATTATCCTACGGGAACCTTACATTCTTCTGGGATAAAAAGTAGCCTATAATTTAATCTGGTACATAATTCTGCTACATTATTGCAAAGTTTCATCAAAATCCATTCAGTAGTTTTTGCGTGAAAGAGTAACAAACTTCCATACAAACTTTCACATTTGCAATATTATTAGGAAGTAATAGAAAACAAATCTGGTATACATTGATGTATACAAAGCTTGCCAGATATTTATGGATACATTAAGCGTTACAGACGATAAGTCTCCCTAATATATTATCTACAAAAAATATAGATGTTTTCGTTGTACACAAAAGATACAATAAATTGCTGTAGAGATATGTGAAAATAAAAACATTTTCGTACTTCATATGTTTTTATTTGCACATATCAAAAGAAATTTATGTATTTTATAGAAGTCTTGTTGTGAATAAATATATTAGCACCAACATTTACGCCTGAGTTAAGAGAGATTAAAACATATGCTCTTCTCTAAGTGCCCTTTGTCTAAGAATACATATTTTAAAAGAAAGATTGAGAGAAAAATAGAGAGAGATAGGCGGAAAACATAATAATTATTAAAACATAATATTGTAATTTGATTGCATGATTATTAAATTACTGAACAATTTACGTTGAGTAATTTAATAATTTTGCAATTGAGTTACTATGCTTTAACACAAACGTATTGGGATTGTTGCATAAGTATTCTTGAAATGACGAAATTGTTATTATTACATACAATTTTTTCCGATGTCTTGATAACAGAAATTTTATTTATCTTTTACTTGAATTAGTATTTCTACTCCGACATCTGAAACTGTATTGAGTTCAACTTTGAAACTTCATAATTGTCTTTTATAAGCAATTCTATCACATGTTTGTGTATAAATTCTATTATTTAAATGTTAATAATACGTATCCTCTGCTGCATTAAGATTAATCCGAAATGCAATTTAGATCTTGTTCTAGGGCAGCATGCGGCCGCTTCGTTAATGAGAAAATCTTGCAATAAATTAGGGTAGTAATAGACTGTTTTATCTTTAACCATCATCATCATCCTCCTGCCCTATCCCATTATTTGGGGTCGGCGCAACATGTCTTTTTCTTCCATAGTCTTCTATTAGCTGTTATGTCTGTGTCAACCCCTCTTTCTTTCATGTCCTCTTTCACACAGTCCATCCATCTTTTCTTAGATCTTCCTCTAGACTTTTTTCCTTCCAAATTTATACAGGGTGTGGCGTAAATAGTGGTCCACCGTTCAAGGTTGGATACATCAGGTAGGTACCTACACCATACCAAAATTTGGAACCGGTCCGCCGACTGGTTCCAGAAAAAAAAATATTTTTAATTTTTTTTAAGAAATTCCCATTTTCATAGGAATTTGATCACAGTTTCAACAAAAAACATTATTTTTGATTTTTTATTCGTGTTTATTCATGCTGAATGTATGAGCTATCATAAAATAAAAAAGATTTGTATTGAAATTGTAGCCTTTACGGGAAAAAGTGATTTCTTCTCAATTCTTAACCTAAATTTTATCGCATCAGTCATGTTCAGGAGCGGTTTTTGAAAAAAAAATGTACTACACTGTTAGTGCCCATGCATTTAAAAATATGCTCATGATGTACTGATTATAAAATGGTATAATAGTACCGCTTTTCAAAAATAGATTTTTTTTTATTGCAATTGTAATTAAAAACGGATAAGTCTTCCTGTTACTATTTTCGCAACATAATATTTAAACAAAAATGTTGTCTTTTTGTTTTTACCCATTTAAATATGGAATTAAATAAAACAAAGTCTCAATCTTACAACTGATATTTGACTCCACGTCTCCAAATAATTCTACATCATGTCGTGTCCTATAAAAAAAGGTCGCTCTGTACCTGAACCATAACAAAAGACCTATTGAAGTGCGCACACTCTTGTAATGCGTAACGTAGCTGGAGTAACTAAACAATAGGATAGTGATAAGGAAAGGATGTAGTTTGTTGTTGTTGTCCCTTTCCTTTCTAGCAATTGAGATCGGAAAGAAATGGTACATAAACAATTAGTACGATCTACGCTCCCGTGCATCGTATACGTTTCGTTTCATTTGTGTTTAACTCCGCTGTTTCTTGCTATTCCCCTGGACTCCGGTTGATTGCCTAAGTGATTTGGACTTGTCGTTTTGGTGACATCTAATAATCTTGCTAACGTTTACCGGACTCTGATTTGCATAACGATTTGGACAAACGTGCAGTGCAGTGATAACAAAAATGTCTCAGTATACACCGCGCGAATATGCTGACATGCATTTTATTTACGGAGAATGTGGAGGAGTCGGCAGAGAGGCGGCTCGGCTTTACAGGGAGAGATATCCCGATCGCAGACATCCAGACCACGGGGTGTTTGGGCGAGTCCACAATGCATACACCGAAGGGAGGATACCCGGCTCAGGCGTAGGCGGTGCAAGAGAAGGACGCCCACGGAGACATGCCGATGATCAGGTACTGAATTTGGCAGAACAAGATCCTACAACCTCAGTCCGAGTCTTATCTCGCACAACGGGGATATCTACCAGAACCGTACATCGCATTTTAAAAAGACACGAGCTACATCCCTACCATTATACAAGGGTACAGACTCTGTTACCAAGGGACTATCCTCCGCGAGTGAGATTTTGCAGAGAAATGCTGCGTAGAATACGAGAGGACGAGCAATTTTTTAATAAAATACTTTGGAGTGACGAATCATCTTGCAGAAAAGATGGATATTTAAATTTACACAACTTGCACAGCTGGCAGTTAGAAAATCCGCACGTCATGAGACAAGATCGATCGCAATACCAATTTAAAATAAACCTTTGGGTCGGCATTATTAACGGACAAATAATTGGTCCATTAGAACTGCCAGAAACCTTAACCGCAGAAAGGTATCTTGGGTTCTTACAGACAGATTTACCCGTACTTCTAGAAAGTGTCCCTACAGAGATCCGAGACAGCATGTGGCTACAAAATGATGGCTGTCCCGCTCACTATGCAGTAAGGGTACGAGAGCACCTTAATGTGGCCTATCCAAACAGATGGGTAGGGCGGTTAGGCCCAATACTATGGCCACCACGCTCCCCAGACCTTAATCCTTTGGATTTCTTTTATTGGGGATGCTTAAAGGAAGACGTATACAAGGGACCAATAAATAATATTGAAGAATTAAGGACCAGGATTCTGACAGCAGCTGGAAAAATCAATGAAAGCGGGTTTGCTCGACGTCTTAAACGCTCCTTTATTCGACGGTGCAGAGCGTGTATAGCTGCGAATGGGGGCCATTTTGAGCACCGATTGTATTAATCAATAAATAAATAATTATGATGTCAAAGTTGTTTTTTTTTAATACCCTGTCTGTAGTAACTTTTGTGTTCTCATTTGCCAATACAATTACAATAATAATATTGTCGTTGTCACTATGACCAAGTTTACAGTAAGAATGGGCACATAAATAAGGTAGACGAAATTTTTGTTTCAATATTATGTTGCGAAAATGGTAACAGGAAGACTTACTTATTTTCAGTTACAAATGCAGTATTTTTTTTTCTATTTTTGAAAAGCGGTACTATTATACCATTTTATAATCAGTACATCATGAGCATATTTTTAAATGCATGGGCACTAACAGTGTAGTACATTTCTTTTTCAAAAAACGCTCCTGAATATGAGTGATGCGATAAAATTTAGGTTAAGAATTGAGAAGAAATCACTTTTTCTCGTAAAGGCTACAATTTCAATACAAATCTTTATTTTTTTATGATAGCTCATACATTCAACATGAATAAACACGAATAGAAAATCAAAAATAATGTTTTTTGTTGAAACTGTGGTCAAATTCGTAATGAAAATGGGAATTTCTTGAAAAAAATTAAAAATATTTTTTTTTCCGTAACCAGTCGGCGGACCGGTTTAAAATTTTGGTATGGTGTAGGTACCTACCTGATGTACCTAACCCTGAACGGTGGACCACTATTTACGCCACACCCTGTATACTTAATACTTTCCTCTCATCTCATGACATGCCGATACCAGGACATCCGTTCATTCTTCGATTTTTCGGTCACTTGCATCACTATTAGACTTCCTCTAATATATTAATTCCTTATTTTATCCATTCGCGTGACGCCACATATCCATCTAACATTCGCATCTCCGCAACGTGCAATAGGGAAAAAAATAAGATATAGGAATAAAACTGCTGCCAGCAACTTCGTACAGGCGAATTTAGAAACCAAACCAAAAAAAATCATACAAAAATACCATCCTCTTCAACCACTCTTTTTAAAAAATCCGCATCAAAATCCGTTGCATAATTTTGAAGATATAAGTACACAGGGACATACATATAAAAATAACGACTATGTTTTATATTTATTAAAGATAAAGATAGGAATGGAAAGCAGAGGTTTCATATCTAGAAAAAAATCTTAAATAAAAAAATCTAGTGTCGCTTGCTTACTTTTTTCGTTACAATTTAATAATAATTTATTAAATAAAATGGAGACTTTAACGCTGACAAATCCAAGAGGAAGCCAACCCTTCTGAATGGAGGAAAATAAAAAAAAAAAACAGAAAACTCTTTGTTTTAACGTATGTTCTATTAAATAAACGGAGGAAATGAACACGTTGCGTACAACGGTCGTCATTTATTTCTGTCACTCGCTGTTTCCGTTAAAATAAAGAAAAACGCCGCTCCCAATGTGTGTGCTGTGTTTTCCTTTAATATATTTATTAAGCCGGAAATCAAGCTACCCAACATTAAAAAGAAAAATGCATTACGCAATTTTTTTTTTTGTTTTGGCGTCGGTGTTAACTTTTGCCATAGTAAAGTTCGCAACTTATTTTACGAACAATTTCAGAAAACACCACCCATAACTCAAGCATATAAGCTTAGCTTGGGACCAGAGGACGTTGTGTGAAATGTCCGTGAATAGATTTATATTTATTTATATAATATTTTGTAACACTTGCGCGACTCATCTGTTTAAATAAAACTACTTTTTACGGATTTAGACGCGTATATTTGTTTTAAATTTTGGCCCGACGTTTCGGAGACTTTGCAGTCACCATGGTCACGGGTGAGACTGAGCTGTAATGTGTCTTCTACGATCAGTTATTACAGGGTTTACCCAAAGTGACTGCAAAGTCTCACAAACGTCGGGCCAAAATTTAAAACAAATATACGCGTCTAAATCCGTAAAAAGTAGTTTTATATATTTACTAACTGCCCGGCAAACGTTGTTTTGCCATACTAAAAAAAAAAGGTTTGAAAAATAGATGTTGGCCGATTCTCAGACCTACTGAATATGCATGTAAAATTTCATAAAAATCGATCAAGCCGTTTCGGAGGAGTACGGTAACTAACACTGTGACACGTGAATTTTATATATAAGATTTATATTTATATATAATATTAAATTCACGTAGACCGATCTTTAACGTCCCACTGTTGGGAAAGGGCTTCCTTCACTACAGAAGGGGTTATGTTGGTACTATGTGTTGGCACAGGGTTCAGCAGTGGTATTCAGTAAGAAAAAGTGAAGTGAATTTTCGGTGAAATCTTGATCACGTGACAGCGCTCGTCTATTTTTATTGGAGGAGCGCTGTCACGTGATCAAGATTCACCGAAAACTCACTTCACTTTTTCTTACTGAATACCACTGCAGTTTCGAGTTGTGTGTCGTGCCTTACTTAACCTAAATTAAAACAATAAACGTGCATTTGTAGCAGTAATTAATCACTGTCTTTACTCGACAATCGGCTTTAAAATGTCATAAACTTCTAAACTCTCATTTAATGGGTTATTTAATACTAGCTGTTGCCCGCGACACCGTCCGCGTGGAATTTGGAAATTTTTTTTAGCAATAAAAGGTAACCTATGTCCTTCTTCAGGGTCTAAAGATTGTCTGTGCCAAATTTCATCAAAATCGGTTGAGAGGTTTAAGCGGGAAAGCATAACAGACAGACAGAGTTACTTTCGCATTTATAATATTAGTAGGGATACGCGTTCTGACAGTTAATAATCTCGTTATAGCTACAAAATGAGAATGCTTAAGGTATTCCATGAATATAAAAAAGGATTAGAGGTTATGCCAGTAGTTGTTTGTCGTGTGGTGACGGATTAAGAATACGTCACCATCTACATTTCTGCCCAGGGTGCTGTAAAAGCCAGCTAAGGAATATTGTACACAGATAACATCTCTGTGAGTGACGGAAGACTTGAAAAATAACTCTGTGCTAACATGACATATTCAGTAAGAAAAAGTGAAGGGAGTTTTCGGTGAATCTTGATCACGTGACAGCGCTCCTCTATTTTTATTGGAGGAGCGCTGTCACGTGACCAAGATTCACCGAAAATTGACTTTACTTTTTCTTATTGAATACTACTGCTGGTCAGCGCGGCACAGTAAAGCATAACTCCTCCCAATGTGAAGGAGGGCCATATCTAACAATGAGAGTAAATGGCTGGAGAGAGAGAAAGAGAGAGAGAGAGAGAAAGCATGTTGCCGTAATCTCCTACAGTACCCTCGGCAGGAAAAGGGATGGTGACAATTGTATTCTTAATCCGTCACCACGCGGACAATTTATTATATTACCATAACTATGCATAAATAAATAAATATGAAATAGAAAACAGCTTTCCACATAATTAAGAATAATTAGTTTTTAATTAGGTTAAAGGAGCGAATACTCTCTTAATTCAGTATTGAACAAAGTACCGCTCACAATGAACAGTTATTAATATGCAAATGAGTTAATTTAAACAGATAGCAATCTGTAATTTGCTAAGTTTCGAAAACAAAGTAAATTTCAAAATGTTTTAGAGAATTTTTGTGGTTTTACGAAAAACAGACACCAAATTGTTACAACATTTTTCTAAGGAAAAGTTTTATAATGAAATTACAATAATACTGCTAAGGGCTAGCCATGAAATCACAAACTGAGTTTTATAAGTTGGTTATGAGTTATGATATGAGGTAATATTACATACAGTCATAATATTTATTTTATAAAATTATTCTTATGATATATCTCTCATAATCCAGTAAATTATTCCATAATTACTAGTTTTTACGTATTGTTTTTCATTACTAAAATACTTTAAAAATACATGTTATACTCGTAAACATACAAAAAACATTTATGCTGACGACTGATCGAAAAGTTTTGAAAATATATTATATTTTTGCATAGTGGGCATAAAGACATTACTTCGATAATGTTCTATTTTAATATATAACTTGAAGGCTTGAAACTAGAATATAATATGTATTTTAATTACATGTTGAAAATGAACACAAAATTAAATAATAAATTTTGTGTTTAACCAATTTTCTAACAACATACTTAAATTACTTTAGTTAACCATTCATCGTCTCGTAATTTATCGCAATATGGTTAAGGGCCTGCATCAATATTATCGTGCATTTTTCTACGTACAAACTTTTCATTTTTTCTTTATATTGAATGGCTAGAGCTCTAATTTTTAAGTATATGTTTTTTCAATATATAATCTAGGATCGCATAAACTCAGAAACGCGATTGAAAAAAGTTTTCTCGATAGAAAAACTTTGCGAAATAACCTCTCACATTTTTTATTTTTTGTCATTTGTCGGTCTATTATCGCGTATTAACTAATGAAATAACTTTCAAAACATAAGTAACTATTATATATAGAAACACGTAAATCAGAATTAAAATATAATGAGTAGATTTTTAGTAAACAAAAAAAATATCCCTAATTCTTCATTTTCTATACCTACTAGCTGTGCTAATAGGTACATGTCGACGTTAATATTGATGTAGGCCCTTAAGTGTGTAAGAAAATATAAATTTTGCAAACATTTAATAAATATCTCTCCGTGTGGTGATTGATTAAGAATACAAGTGTCACCACCCCATCTCCTCCCAAGGGTGCTGTAAAAATCAGCTAACGGATATTGCACACAGATCTCCTCTGTGAGAGACGGAAAGCTCGAAAATAAACTCTGTGCTAATACGCCTGGTCAGCGCGGCACAGTAGACCATAATCCCTCCTAAATTCGAGGAGGCCCGTGCCCAACAGTAGGACGTAAATGGGTTGTAGAGAGAGAGAGAAATAAATATCTTGATATATGTCTGAGGCATTCCTTCATGTATGTAAGTGCTTTGACAAAAATTAAACAAATTATTAAATAAACTAAATTATAGTGGAAAAAATGATAACCATGAGCGGGACTTGAACCCACGACCTCGGAATACCGTTCCGTTGCTCTCCCATCTGAGCTATCATGGTTCCCGCATATGTTTACCAAATCTTCCACTACAACCTTCTCAATGTGAGTTAAACATCATGCGATGTTTTTGTGTACAACGCCATCTATTGAGCGGTTTGCACCAACTCGATCAATCGATCACTTAGTGTTCTTTACAGAACACAATTGGACCGAAATAATGACTGTACATGTATTTCTACATTAATTTATGAATTTTTGCAATTGACTTGCTATGCTTTTACTAAATAGTTGGTGCAAACCGCTCAATAGATGGCGTTGTACACAAAAACATCGCACGATGTTTAACTCACATTGAGAAGGTTGTAGTGGAAGATTTGGTAAACATATGCGGGAACCATGATAGCTCAGATGGGAGAGCAACGGAACGGTATTCCGAGGTCGTGGGTTCAAGTCCCGCTCATGGTTATCATTTTTTCCACTATAATTTAGTTTATTTAGTAAAAGCATAGCAAGTCAATTGCAAAAATTCATAAATTAATGTTAAACAAATTATGTATAATTTCTTTCTTCAGCCTATTGACATCCCACTGTTGGGCACGGGCCTCCTCCACTTCGGGAGGGCGCGCTGATCAGGAGCGTTGGCATAGGGTTTAGTTACGAGTTTTCTGTCTTTCACTGTAGATGTTAACTGTTTATAAGTATGTAGGTATGTTTATACTTAAAATATTTACTATAAAGTATCTGGATGACTTTTTTTCATGTTTTTTTTTTGGAAAGTCTACCTGAGGCAATTAATTGCCCCTGTACCTTATGCATATAAAATTTCATGAAAATCGTTATAGCCATTAATGAAATCAAGAATTTCTCTTTTAAATAATGTAAGATACATCCGTAATTTGGTTTTAATACCAAAAGCATTAGACATTCCTAGTGTAAAACCAGAAGTAGCTAAAATTAACTTTAATTCTGTCGTGAGAAAACTTGAAGGACATTTCAATTCAATATATCATAAGTAATTTCGTTGGTTTAACGCTACGAGACGAGTTCCTTGTCAGAGCTCAAAAAGTTATAATTAAGTTACTTAATAGAATTTTGTGGTCGCTCAGTTGTAGGAAGTATCTACACATATATATTCGTCAAGGCGACGACACTCCAAGGCAATTAGAAAACCCTCATATTTTTGAAGAGAAAACCTCATCTTTATTCAACTAAGTATTTAAGTTATGTTGTTTTTGTGTCGAAGTGTTACGAGCATACTTTTATCTACTTATACTAATATTACAAAGAATTGATTGTTTGTTTGTTTGAAATGAATAGGTTATAAGAAGGATATGGGACGATACTTGTATTCTCAATACATCACCACATGGATTAAGGTATTGAAACATTTTTTTCAATATATAAATTATTTTATAACTTTAGCCGGCAAAGTTATCTCTACCACATAAATACCTAAAAAAAACACGTACTTAGGAAAACACATGACAAAGTTTTGGAGGGCTTTTAACGCTATATAAAAAAAAGAATATCTCATTTTTATACAGCACGTAGGAAAAAATATACAGCCAATAGCTTCCGCCATTTTCTCTGCACACAATAAAATTATCATAGAAAAATAAAGTGGGAAAAAACTGGTAAACTTCTACTGTTTACGTAAACAAAAATGGCACGTGACAATTTATATGCCAAACACTTAACGAACAAGACAACTCAATTGAATAAACCGTACCTAATAATATTAAGCAAATAACCCTGTATAACATTTATTCGTAACAAACGCAAACATACAAGGATACACTCGTGTTTTTTATAGATTTTAGGTTTTAGCGTGTCCGTAATCTTTATAACCTATGAATTAATTTGGTGCGTAAGTAATTTTTTCTTTTTAGGAAAATTGCTTATAAATTATTTATAAATCTCCTAAAAACTAAATGCTACAAGTTTGCTTTTCTCTAAATAATATCGTCGCTCTACTTAACAAAATGTCTAATATTATTCAAACAATGAATTCATCAAGGAATATTTCTCATTGCATATTTAATGCGTTTACGATACCAAAGTAACGTATCCACTCCGTCTCGCAAAATTTTAATAGATAAATAATCAGTAAAACAAAACGATGACAATATTTGCTTTTTCGACATGAAAGTCTCTAATTAGCTGTTCGCAGAATATTCTCGATATCAATTAAAACTCTACCAAAACTCTATAATCGTAGTACCTCTGCTAGCAGATTAAAGACCAACTACCTATATACGATACTCTTACAAGATTAATGAAGCGTCTGAAAACATAAAGAAAGTTCTTCTATTTCAATATCCCACAAACATAAAACAAACAAAACCTTTTCCTTTATATGTATTCCGTCAGTTAAATCAAACTTCTACATGGATTAGAATACATTGTTTCAAAACACAATGACAAACAATCTATTCGTACCCCTATTCCCGCATGTCAGTTTGATTACACACGTCGAAACCATTGGAGAGAGGGGGGCAGGTCAATGGGGGGTGCGGGGTATCAGGTCGAGCAACAGGCGCCGGCTGATCAATGAGCTACCCCCTCACCTCCCGCTTCCAGCTACCTGCGCCGCACTTGTTGCGCGCTCGACCCAAACAAATGCAAGCCTAATACCACAGTAAAGAAACAAGTAGTATGGAACCACTTCAATATTTTTCTTAGACTACCCACGCTTTTTAGAAACTTATTGTGAGAAATTAGCAGCTTTCGGCTAAGTAGATAACTTTTAAAAGTCAAGAACATTGCTGTCAATAAATACATCTGCTCGATCCGTGAAAGATAATACTAAAACACATTCAATACCAAGTTACACTCGTGAAAAGGCTACGCACCTCTAAGTACCCGCACGAAAAATAAACACTCGCCCGCTTGGCCAAGCATTGCTTTTGTTCGAAAATATTGGATATAGCCAAACCTGTATTGTGGCTGCATCCCAGTGGCCGAAATCGCGCTAATATATAGAAAACTTGGAATCGCTTCACATGGAGCTACGTACTCGGCTACAGTAAACTGAGAGGACTACACGGCGCCGTGTACAAAAATAATCTTTTTTTAGTACTCGTACAATACTAGTGACAACTTAAGTAAAAAGTGAAAGTTCATAGTGTCAATAACACAACTCGGAAATGTTAACAGAATTTTTTGTTAGAAAATCTCTATATTATACTAACTATCTACATAAATATGTATATTGACTAACGATTTTAATTAATAAAAATGTTGCACAACGAAATAGCTAATTAGTAATTATTCAAAATACGCCATAGCTGTTTTAATTTTTTAGTTAAATTTAGTTGTGCACGTTGAATTGGTAACATTGCCACTTCAGGCGAGATCAACAATTTTTATTGATGGGCGCGTTGTATTGTGCTATTGGACAAAACCTTGTAAACAATTTCCATACTGCTTATCTATTAGCTGTGCCTCTGCCCTGTACTATGAGAAGCTCACATCACTATCCACTTTATTACCTACACAAAAGTGCTATAATGGGTGCGCAGTTTACATTGCATTGTTGGCTCAAGTGTGCTCAACATGTAATAGGCATTATAGAAGACTGCACGACTCCACACAGAATGTTACGTCAGGGTAGGCTCATTTATATAGATAAAGAGGTAATACTGCAATGATGACCCTTATTATTGTGCATAATCCTATCGTAACCTAATCATTTGTGTGGTATTTAAGTATATAAAAGTTTATGCGGCATCTAGGGGGTTTCTGTATTGTTAGGTATAATATGTATTAAATAAAATACATAGTTTAAATTGTATATCCGTATTTTGTACCCATAACACAAGCAATTAGGACAGCATACAATTACTGCAAAATTTCTTACGGATATCCCAATCTAAACCTTATTGGCGTTCAAATGTTAAATGAACAGAGTTTTTCTTATTTAATATATATAATATTCTAAAGCTGAAAAGTTTATTTGTGTTAACGCGCTAATCTCAGGAACTACTGGTTCGAAATGAAAAATTCTTTTTGTGTTGGATAGTTCATTAATCGAGGAAGGCTATAGAAGAAAAGGGATAATAAAAGCTCTGAATACCTTGTTTTGAATTAAATATAAAAGAACTTGTATCACAACTAAAATAAGTTTAAACTTGTAACTCAATAAAATGGTGAATATTCCTTAATTAAAGGGCACGTAGTGAGTTGCTACGTTGCTACGAACTTTGACATCGTAGCCTCGTAGGAGTCACGTAGCAATTCAAATACTCCAGGGACATTCGGGGACCAAAATATATATTTCATGTAGAGTAAACAGCGTTCATTGGTGGCCAAAGAGTAAAGTAGTATATAGACGTCTCAGTGGTATAATATTGTAAGTATAAGACGTATTCGTAGCAAACTGGAGTGTTTTAATTGGAATAAAATTCTAGCTAGAATAAAGTACATTACTAATTTTATATCTAAGTATATTGTTCTCATTTCGTTTACATTTCTATCTTTCAGATACAATAATATTTTCTCGACGGGTCTTGTGGTGTGGTACGGACTGCCGATCAAGAGGTCGCGGGCCCGATTCCCGCTCCGGACGATCATTTGTGTGATTTTTCTAATTGTCATACAAATGTTTGAACTGCGTCTGGGTGTTTCTATGTATTATAAGTATGTATTTACAAAAAATAAGTAGTATGTGTATTCTATCCGTGTTCTGGTACCCATAACACAAGCATATAAGCTTAGCTTGGTACCAGAGGACGTTGTGTGAAATGTCCATGAATATTTATTAAAAAAAAAACCATTTTTCACTGCTGCTTCGCTCTTATTGGTCTCAGCGTGATGTTATATAGCCTATAGCCTTCCTTGATAACTGGGACTAGGGCAAAAATAAAATTTGAACCGGTAGTTCATGAGACTAACGCATTGAAACACTCGATATTTGAGAGATAGATTTTGAGTAACAAGTCCTCTTAAAATATGGTTACAAAGTAAAGTACGCAACATAATATCAGTTGAAGTTGCTTGTTTGAGGAAGGCAGTTTGATCAAAGGTCGATCAAAGCACGTGATATGACGTGCCTTTCAACTTTTATGCTCGTAAAAGTTAGTAAACTCGTGAAGGGAAATTCATGCATATTTCATGTAGGAAGTTTCAGTCCTTATTGATAACATGATAATTTTAAGTGTAAGCCTACGAGCAATGCCGTCAGGGGTGTAGCTATCACCGCATCTGCCGTATCTTTTATATGGGGCCCCGGGACACGGGGGCCACAATAGTGCGTGAGAAAAATTTTATAACTACTTCCCAAAGTTGTCGAAAAAAAGGCAAGGAGAGTGTATATTTAATATGAATTGTTTGTAAAAAATTTGGAAATAGTGACAAATAGGTAATTATGATGAATAAATATTTCTATCAATTTTATGCACACATTTTTTTTCTTTTGTGAGAAATCTTTACCCTTCATAAGGGCCCCCAAATAAATTTTATATGGGGCCCCACCAAGACGCGCTATGTCCCTAAATACGATTGTATCTTAAACTTAATAATTGTGATAAATGTGCATGAGAATAAGTTAAACTAATATTATGTTATTCCAGAGGGATTAATATTTAATATTCACTACTGGATTGTTAATAAATTATGATTTTTATTTATTGAGAGACTAAAGGAATAACTACAGGAGAAGATATTAAAAGGACGAGTCCATGATCTCCAAAAATATTCGTGCAGAAATGTTCTTGACAATGCCATGTCTAAAAAAAAATTGTGCTATTGGTACCAGATTACAAAAATAGTTAAAATTTTCTACTAATATTTACGCAGTCGCCGTCACAGCTAATGTATAGAAAACTAGCTATTACCCGCAACTTCGTCAGCGTAAAGTTTGAAAACCAAAGCTTAACAGGTTATATAAAAAAACCACTATCTATAATAAAACCGCATCAAAATTCTTTGCGACATTAAGAAATATAAGCTCACATAGTTACATATATAGAAAAACTAGCTGACCCGGCAAACGTTGTTTTGCCATACTAAAAAAAAAGAAAGGTTTGAAAAATAGATGTTGGCCGATTCTCAGACCTACTGAATATGCATGTAAAATTTCATAAAAATCGGTCAAGCTGTTTCGGAGGAGTACGGTAACTAACACTGTGACACGTGAATTTTATATATAAGAGATAACGACTTTCTTATATAATAAGTAAACATATAGAAAATTACTTAACAAACTTACTGAAGCAACTATACTAATATAATTTAGTAAGTCTAATGAATTATTTATAGACTAATTTCCTGCTAACATAGCGTAATAGAATAGCTATTGTTATAAGCTATGTTGTCACGATATCAGGAACATTAAAACTAACAATAGCAATCGTAGTATAATGGACGTTCATTAGCTAGCTTTGTCTATGTACATTGGATATTGATATAGCGGGAACGAGAAATGCAAGTTTGATAGTTATAATTATAGAAATTGGTACCAATTCTACATGCACAACGAAACGTAAATCTATACTTAATATAAAAATGAACCGCAAAATGTGTTGGTAAGCGCATAACTCAACAACGCATGGACCAATTTGGGCAATTCTTCTTTTAAAATCTTTTTTGAAGTTCTAGGATGGTTTTTACGGCGAGAAAAGTTCGAATAATTGCCAGAAAGATCCTGAAACCAGCCCTTTTCTTTTTCCCATACAAACGTTTTTTGATTAAAACGTAGAGTCAATTTGAACGTTATTGCTATTAAGCCATTGCTTTATTGTTTGTATGGTAACATATGGCGCTCTATAGTCTCTGCCTACCCCCATGGGAAAAAGATGTGATGTTATGATGATGGTGATAAAAAATGTTTAGATAATCGGAAAGTATAGACAACTTTAATTGGCGATACGAAGTTCGCCGGGACAGCTAGTTAACTAAAAAAATTTAATTTGATTGTTTCAATATAATTCGGCAATGTTAACTGAATTTTCTTATTATAAAAGCTGTGTATAAAATACCGATATTAACTAATATAAAATGTGTTCAACGAAAGCGCCAATTAATCAACTTCAACCATAGTTGTTTCCATTTCAGTTAAGTTAGTTTTTGATGCATCAGAATCGTCCTCATTGTATAACAAAATACTAATAAATCAAATTACCACAGAGAAAAATGTATTCACATAAATATTCTTAGATATAATATACACTGTCTGAGCGTAAAAAAGCATTGCATAATTCTAAAGAACTTGAGTTTTTATAAGTGGAAGTCCATTCAACTTTCAGGATTTTAATTAAAAAGTATCGTCTGATATTACCACTGCGACGGCATTTATTCAGTTCAGAAATTAAAAAATAAAGGCAACTTGTTGCATGATTGATTAGCTTTTACATTTTGTGCGACTTTTAATGCTATCTGTAGCTTGAATTCTTATATTTTATATTTAGCTAAGGTCTTGAATTTGATTAATGCCAATTGTATTAAATATCATACTTATATACTCAATTCCTTTCTTAGTTTAATTGCTGTGCAACTGCACGTAGCTGTAATTTATGTGACTGACGTAGCTAAAGTCATCTAGTTATGTACTTTGTTAAAAGATAAGCAACACGGGCGGTTCCTAAGGCAGTACAGTTTTACGATACATATAATCATAATAATTTGGTTAGTTCAAAAACTAAAGAACACGCTTAAGAGGGTACTGTACTCCTAATTTAGGTATTTGCCTTAGGTATTGCTAATATAGCTGAAGCAGATTTTACCTACAAATTCTTTTTAAAAAAAAGACGTTTCGTAGTCCCCTGTTTTCTTCGCCAAAGTTAAACCGATTTTTTTCTATCTCTTTCTTTTTTAGTAAAACCTTACCAAATATATGTGATAAGAAAACCGAAATAAACGGGATTTTCGGATGGTCATAATTATTTTTTTTAGTTATTATGTTTTGAAAAATAGACCCACCCGTGACCATGGTGACTGCAAATCCGTAAAAAGTAGTTTTATTAAAACAAATGAGACGTGAAAGTGTTAGAAAATACCGTAAAAACAATTAAAATCGATTAAACTTTCGCGAAGAAAAAAGGGGACGATGCCCATATTTTTTGTATGGAGCATAATTTGGTATCGTGCCCTCTTAAAAATTCTTAAGAGGATACCAAAATAGCTTCGTGCATTTTTCTACGTACGAAGTTTTCATTGTTTCTTTAGATTGAATGGCTAGAGCTCTAATTTTTAAGTATATGTTTTTTCAATATATGATTTAGGATCGCATAAACTCAGAAACGCGGTTGAAAAAAGTTTTCTCGATAGAAAATCTTGGCGAAACAACCTCTCAAATTTTTTATTTTTTTCATTTGTCGGTCTATTATCGCGTATTAACTAATGAAATAACTTTAAAAACATAGATAACTATTATGTATAGAAACACGTAAATCAGAATTAAAATATATTTAGTAGATTTTGAGTAAATAGGAAAAGTATCCCTAATTCTTCATTTTCTGTGCCTACTGGCTGTGTTAATATGTACGTGTCGGCGATGATATACGATAATATTGATGTAGGCCCTTAATACTTTTAGAAATTATTGCATTGTCATCGGCCCTTGGCCCTACATGCATATGCAAAATTTCAGATCAATCCCACTACTTCAAGTGGGTTAAAATCACTTTCAAAGATTGCGTTACATAGATTAATACATTGATAGATACATACCGAACATATATAAGCGTGTTAATAATAAATAGGCGAAGTTTGCTAGGAGCATGTAGTTCTCTTAATTGTTTATGCTTATCTTTCTGTTCTATTTTAGTTCATTTGTTTTTAGTTAGATATAAACGAACGAATATGCAAGTAATATTGCTTTAAGAACAAATACCCAATAATCCTTGTGGATATTCTTTTAAGTGTTTAAACTGGTTTGAGAAATGGCGAAAATAATTGTAGGTACCGACTTAATTTTCAGAATTTCTAATATTAACTAATTAGAAAAAGCAGTTACGCTACTTAACACCAGTAAGTAAGCACTGAACGGGTACTTAAGTACTTATTAAAAGGAAGTCATAGCTGAAGCGAAGTTACTGAATATTGCAGAATATCATCCGGATTTCGCATTTACATAATATAAATTAGTAAGGATATCCGTATTCTGGTACCCATAACACAAGCATACAAGCTTAGCTTGGGACCAGAGGACGTTGTGTGAAATGTATTAAAAAAAAAGAAAAAACAAAAAAAAAATATCAAACATATTTTGATCCAAGCTCTAACACAATGAATATCCGTTGTGAATCTCAATGTAACCTCAAGGGGCTTTATCTAAATATGCAGCTGCTATCACGAACCAATATATTGAAAATCGTTTGGAACGTTATACGAAACTCAATACACAATTTTGTATATCATCTTTCGTCGTCCCGGTAAATGTATTTTCGACTTACATAATGCAGAGTAAAATTGAAAACGAAATTTTAGACGCCTGCGAAGTTTTGAATAAAAATTAGTTTTTTTTTTTTTTTCTAACACTTGCGCGACTCATCTGTTTAAATAAAACTACTTTTTACGGATTTAGACGCGTATATTTGTTTTAAATTTTGGCCCGACGTTTCGGAGACTTTGCAGTCAAAAAAATTTAAAACAAATATACGCCGCTAAATCCGTAAAAAGTAGTTTTATTTAAAAATTAGTTCTACTGTGAGATGGAAAATTCATTGCAAACTTAATATAAAAGTTTTCACCCGCCCGCATTTACTTGCATAAGGCATTCCTTTTACATTTTAACATAGATGTTATTATATTACTTATATTATATGTTATTAGGGCGATATAGTAGCAAAAAGACCAAGCCCTTTAAATAAAAAAATTAAAAAAAAACATAGATTATAAAGAAACCAGTAGCGGATTTGCGGTCTCGGCAGCCCTAGGCCCCAAGCCATCAGCCGCCCCTTTCTCAGCCTCCAGCATATAGACTACATAACGAAATTACTTCATTGCCAACTTTTATCTAAATAGATTTAGAAATTTAGGAGAAAAATTCAGTTTTATTTCGCAAGAAATGTTTTCTTTTGTTGTAAATAAGAAGCTTTTTGTAAATCACCGCCCCTAAATCTGGCCGCCCTAGGCCTGGGCCTACCGGGCCTTAGGGTAAATCCGCCACTGAAAGAAACTACTTAAATATTTTGAAAGATTCTCAGAATTATCTAATTACTAGCTGCTCGCAACTTCGTACGCGTACAAAAAAGCCATCCTCTTGAACCACTCTATCAATCTCTATTAAAGATTACAAAGGTGCCGATTCTACGTGCACATCTAAACTAAACTTAACTAAAAAATAAAAAGAACTATGGCGTATTTTAATTATTTAGCCATTTCGTTGTGCACACTTTTATAATTAAAATCGATATGCAGATTTTCTGTTAAAAAAAGTTCTGTTAACGTTGCCCATTTGACACTATCAATTTACATTTTTTAGTTAAGTTTAGTCGTGCACGTAGAATCGGTGCCATTAAAAATTTAGAGTATTTTCTATAATTTATGTACGTTTTCACGGTTTGCAGCATATACAAATTAAAAAAAGTTTACAAACTATTTTTACCAAACTTAAGTTTCAGATTGCTGAAAAATGGCCTATGGGACAGAGTGGTGGGTATGTACTTAGTTATTATGGCGGTTTTTTTTTTATTATTTTATTTTATTTTATTTTATTAGGGTAGCTTACAGCATCTTAAACAAACTAGGAAACTAAAATTACAACTAAAAAGCTAATGATAAGCTACCACATACAGGTGACTAAATACAGCACAGCGTTAAGAGTTTAGGCAAAAAGGAAAGTACAAAAAGAAACAACTACTACGTTATACCTATACGATAGATAACAAAATAAATATTACAAGTTATAACAAAACCAAAAAACCTTATATAATAAGCTGCTAAGGGCGACGTGAGTATAATCTCACCAGTGAATCCCGTACACTGCTTAAACTGCCGTGAAACAGATCTAAATCAATATTATTAAGGTTATTGAAACTGTTAATGGCCCTAATAAGGAGACTGTTTTGCCTGTAGTTGGAGTGTGCAAACGGTGTACTCAATGGTTTGTATGAATTGCGTGGTAAAAGTACCGGCACTTTAAATGAAATTTTAGTGAGTAAATCCGGACAATCTACAATACCCCTTATTAATTTTAGGAGAAAGACAATGTCGGATATGTTACGTCTAGTAGATAACGGCAACAAATGGAATTTTATACAACGTTCATTGTATGGATGCCTAGGCACTACAAATTTATAGCATAAATAACGTGTAAAATTTTTTTGTACTCGCTCGATCATTCCACTGTAGATGTCGTAGCGAGGATTCCAAATCTGACTAGCATATTCGAGATGGCTGCGGACATAAGCACAATAAAGTATTTTAATTGTTTTCATATTATTGAAGCTTTTAGATATGCGTATGATAAATCCAAGGGCTTTTAATGCTTTATTACAAATGGCAGAAATATGGCTATTAAATAACAGTTTAGAGTCCAGGATAACCCCCAAATCTCTTACTTCCTGTAAAACAGGTAAGCTCTGGTTTTTTATGCTATAAATATAATTGAAGAGCTGCCTTTTGCGGGTAAAACTAATGGAAAAACATTAGGATACATTTAGTTCAAGTTTATTTAGGTAACAATAAGCATCGAGCCTTTTTAAATCTTCCTGAAGGTTGATAGCATCATAAATATTATTGACGATATGAAAAACTTTCATATCGTCAGCAAAAAGAAGAAACTTGTAATTTAAGAAGCATTGGTCAATGTCGTTAATAAAGATTACAAAATAGAAGAGGTCCCAAGAGAGATCCCTGGGGAACACCCGAAGGTATAGTGGACCAGGACGATATGTAACCCATGAGAACCACAGCCTGAGATCTATTCTGTATGTAGAAGGTAAACCATCTGAACAGATCGCCTCTGATGCCCATTTTCTGGATTTTCAGTAATAGCATCTTGTGATATACCTATCTATCTATTTTTTTGTCTATCTTACCCAATACATTTCTTCACTGTGAAGTTAATTCAAAGGAAATGGAACTCGGATCTCGATATGATATAAAGACGTTTTTTAATTGAGAATGCACCATTTGAATGAAATTAGAAAAAAACTATCTTAGCTAATTTCATAAGATAGGAATGCCCAATTTATGACATAGCAGATTGATACCAACCGAATCACCAATGAGATCTTAATATTGTGACCGAACAGTTCAGTCATTGGTGAGTTTGATGTCATCAATCTGCCATGACGCGAATTGGGTAATTCCTGACTTATTATACTATGGGTATTTTAATAAATTTTGGTAAATTCAAAAGTTTATTAAATTATAACAAAGGTTATATCTAAAAATAAGTTTTAAGCGAATATTCAGACAAAATCATTGTAAATCGCTAAAAATTTAAAAATAATTTGAACTTAATCGATTACTATAAACTAGAAACCATTTCGTATAATTCGTATACCTAGTAATAAACAACAATTAAATTACTGTTACCTATTTATTATCCCCGTTTTCCAATTACAGCACAAGAGCGCATTATGCGGCACAATGCTCAACGTTGAGTGTTCCAACTACAGCAACGCATCGCACAATCGAGCACTCTCAAAAGTGATGCGTGCAATCCATACCAACTTCAGCGACAGAAAATTAACAAGTATTTTTTCTTTAAATTGGCATTGATTGAAATTTTATTTATATATTATCGTTAGTAATATTATTTATTGTTAAAAAAAAATTCTTGGCTTTCTTTTCGTCGGAGTTTTCTGGAAATATTCAAAGTTAATTCAAGCTGTGTTAAAAAATAAATAAATATAAGTATGGATGAAGGTATAAACAATGACTTTTTTTATATTCCACACATATTATTATAATGTGCATAAGTACAATGTTTATTTTAGAATTTTTTTTTTCAACACTGAACATAGCGCACTCTGCTGGCGCATTTTAAAACTAATTCACGTTCCAAATAAGCGTCAGCATTGTGCGGCACTGAGTCGCATTATGCTCTGCCATTGGAAAACGGGGAAGTTGTGCACCTAATCTTGCGAGATAATTATTCTGTGCAAGTTTGTCATAAAAAAAAATGTGAGTGCAGTGAATGTCAATTTTGTGCTATTTTTGTATTTAAAATTCCATTTTGTGCTCTCCCAAAAACATATTTATCAGTACCGATAAGGAACAATAACTTCGTTGTCTAACGTCTAGTTCTTACACTGTATAACACGTAAGTTGACCTTGTATTAATGTATTTTAACCTGTTTCAAATTCATAGTCATCGCACAAGATCGGTCATGAAAAATATCGGGAAAAGTTGGCGTGACTCCGCTTCGTTGATAGTCCTTGCGAAGCGGAATAGTGAATTGTTATCACAAGCAGAGCATTGTAAAGGTGTTAATTACGACATATTGTTGCAGACTCGTACGCGCACTGCATCATTTGCTAACAGCGTGGTTTTTCCCGGCGGTGTTAGTGAGCCTCTAGACGGGTCTCAACGCTGGTTGAACCTAATCAGCAAATTCGGTTATACAAAGGAAGATTTTCAGACATTTCACCACCCTGGTGGTGTTATTACGCCGATATTTCAAAAGGATCCTGTACAAAGGTATTGTTTGTAGTCCTTGACATCGAGTCTGACGTTTTTGTTAGTAACACACTAAATGATAACGACAGTAAACAGTTTGTGTGTCTAATAAATTAGAGACTTGTAATGATTTTAAAATATTTATGTAACAATAAGTGTATTAAAATGTTTTAATGTATATTTTGAGTAATATTAAAAAAGCTTGCATTTATTTGTAAGTACCCTCTTGGTAATAATGGATGCCAGTTGTGTACATTGATGTAACTATCAGTCAAGACATTTAATATTCATTTGCTTCAATTACAATGTTTCAAAAGCAGGTCTTACAAATTAAGTAGTTTATACACAGAATGATTACATTAGTATTGGCTTCATTTGCTATGTTGGAGTACATTGTATCATTTGCAACTTGTACACATTGCTATCAATGTGATTCATATAAGATTATGTATACAAGTAATAGGAGAAAAATCTTTTTTTTTTTTGTTTCATGTAAATTGAAATTATCATCTTTAAGATTTTTGATTTTTCCATTAGTTGATCCAAGTCATTCAGCATTAAATCTGATATTGTACATGCACATTAAGAATCTATGACTATGCAAGCATTTTTAAGTGTGAGCAAGGAGGAGACAGTGAGTCTTTGGGAGGTTATTTAGGCTACCATACCACCCAGGTTAGTTTCCGTTTTTCGTAAAAGGCGTTTTCTATTAATGTTGTCTAAAAGGCAATTGATTTAATATGGAAATGAAGATGTAGTGGGATGGTGACATTTGTGTTCTTAAGTCATCTCTAAACAAACAGTATTTTAAAATACACTAATAATGTTACAATGTATCACTACATAGGAACAATATAAATTAACTAATTTGAATGTAAGGACTCATATTTCCCTCCCACTATGTGCCAACATAATAGATCCTGTTTCTATTTATAGACACATTCAGCTAAGAATAACTGCACTACGAGAGACATTTGAAGAATTGGGATTACTCATATGCAGTAGGAAACGTAAAGAAGAAAGAATTGGAAAATGGGCGAGCATTATTGAAGATATTGATGTTAAATATTGGCAAGAACGAGTAAGATTTGTATATTATTAATTATTGTTAGGTTAATTAATATTATTAAAATATTGTATTTCACATTTTTGACAATATCTGATCCTAAATTAAGCTCAAAGCCTGTTACAGAGACTTGTAAAGCAGATTAAAGATATATATATCACACATATTTTTATTATTTTACATAAATAAAATACACACATTTTGTTATTATTTTACATAAATAATACACAACTATCATAGTTTTGTAGACATGCCGCTGTGCATGCTCAACATAATTCATGGCGATGTGATGTGATGTGCTCTTATAAGATTTTCCTTTACCAAAAATTCCTGAAAATAAAGGATTGATGCACACATAGACAATACACTTAAATAATAATTTTTTTTTAATAGGTTTCATCTTGTTTTCGTTAAACTTAATAAAAATAGTATGTATTTAATTGACATGGTAAATAAAATGCTTGTTTGTAAGTAATAGTTGAATTTGTTTGAAATAAGACTGCAAAAGTTATTTTAATGCATTTTATAATTCTTTTGTAGGTAGTGAAAAATCCTGAAGACTGGCTAGAATTGTGTGAAAAACACAAGTGTTACCCGGATATATGGTCTTTGTATTATTGGAGCAACTGGCTCACACCAACTAAATTGTCTAAGAGATTTGATGCTGCTTTCTTCATAGCTGCTCTGGAACACAAGCCTAATAGCATCACAGGCAATTCGGAAGTGGCCAAAGTTGAGGTATATTAATTGTTAGTCAATATTATTAACTTTATAGGGTTCTATGACAAAGTATGTGTATTTTATGGAGGTTAATCGGTCGGAATAGCTTGTTATAGGGCTTTAATGATATCCATAAGAAACAAATAGAATAGTAGTCATATTTAACATGTTTAATGTTACTTTTATAAAAAATTTGTTGTTGCCCGCAACTCTGTACATGTGGAATTTTTGATTGTTTTGTAACATTTATTTTTCATTTTTATACTTTGCTCGTATTGGTCGTAGGAAGATGTTATATAACCTATAGCCTTTCTCAATAAATGTGCAAAGTTTAGGTACAGAGGCCAGAATATGATAATGTAACTTAATAGTTGTTGGGTACCACAAACGGGACCCTATTACTGAGACTTTGCTGTCCGTCTGTCGGCAGGCTGTTTCTTAAGAATGGTGATATTCATGGACATTTCACACAAAGTCCTCTGGTCCCAAACTAAGCTTATATGCTTGTGGTATGGGTACCAGAATATGGATAGAATACATATACTACTTTACTTTTGTAAATACATACTTATAATACATAGAAACACCCAGACTCGGTACAAACATTTGTATGACGATTAGAAAAATCACACAAATGATTGTCCTGAGCGGGAATCGAACCCGCGACCTCTTGATCGGCAGTCCGTTACATGAACCACTCAACCACGAGCCTCGTCAAAGTGATAGCTAGAGAGTTACCATTTTTTTATATTTACAATCTTAATGTTAGTAAACTTCTTGTAATTTGTGTCAGAAGATATTTTTTATAAGTTGTTGTACAAACAGCAACTTGATCATCAAAATATTTTGTTCAGGCAACTTACTATGATAAATTGTCGTAATTTCCAGTGGCTACCTCCAGATACAGTGTTGAACAGTGACAAGATATTGCAGCCTCCACAATTGTATGAGTTGAACCGACTGTCCTATGTGCAGGACATCAATCAACTGGTCCAGTTTGCAAGTGATAGAAGTAAACATGCCACACATTTGGCATTCCCCATCTTTGTAAAAACTAAGGATGGCGAAATATCATTATTACCGGGTAAACAGTTAATTTTTTAAGGAAATGCTATTTAGTGTAGAAAAACGTTAAAAATTAAATCATCATCATCATAACATCACGCCTTTTTACCATGGGGGTAGACAAAGACTATAGAGCGCCATCTGCTACGTTCCAACATATTAAAAGTTAAAACCCAATTTAATTGAAAACATTATTTTTTTTGGCAGTTAAAAATGACTTTTGTGTTGGCTGTAATTTTGGATCATCGTCCATTTTATGTATACTCTTCATATAGGTCATTCCTTTTTTTCCATAGTAAACAGGAACAGTAAGAACACTATTTCCAACTATCAATACTGTATTCTTATTTGTGCAATTGGTAAAATAAGTAAACAAAAAAGCATTACTATTTTTTATGCAATGGAAGCAATATTAGTATTTAGCAACTTGTTGACTAATTTCACAAAATATAATATATAATTTTCTTCAATTTCAGGTGATGACTTGTACCCAATAAGTGTAGACTACAACGACAATACTGCTAAATATATAGATAAAACTATACTAGAGTTAAGAGAAGGTTGTAAAACCATTCATAGATTTGAGAAGAGCAAGGACAGCGCACACTTTGTTTTACAAAACTACAAACCGGAGAATCACCTCAACATGGGGGATCAGACTGTACCAGCACTCAGTTCAGTTTGAATATTCTACAGATACAGATTACGCCTTAAAATATTGGCCTTATTAGAAATACATATAAGAACAAAGTAGATACACATATTGAAATAATTTAGTGCAATACATTATAATGGCGAGCTCTGGACACACTTGGCCAAACAGTCAGGAAGACTACGAATTGCATGACGTCATAGGCGTCGGCGCCACCGCCGTGGTGCACGCCGCCTACTGTCGGCCGCGCAATGAGAAGTGTGCCATCAAACGAATCAACCTTGAAAAATGGAACACATCCATGGATGAACTACTCAAGGAAATACAGGCTATGTCCAGCTGTAACCACGAGAATGTCGTCACATACTACACCAGCTTTGTGGTCAAAGAAGAACTATGGCTCGTCTTAAGACTGTTAGAGGGAGGCAGCTTACTCGATATCATCAAACACAAAATGAGGATATCCAACTGTAAACACGGTGTGTTTGATGAAGCAACAATAGCTACAGTACTAAAGGAAGTACTCAAAGGACTGGAGTATTTCCACCAAAACGGTCAAATACACAGAGACATCAAAGCCGGCAACATTCTCCTTGGTGACGATGGTATAGTTCAGATAGCTGACTTCGGCGTGTCAGCCTGGCTGGCCACTGGACGCGACCTCTCCAGGCAGAAAGTGAGGCATACATTTGTAGGTACACCATGCTGGATGGCACCCGAAGTTATGGAACAAAACCATGGGTATGACTTCAAAGCAGATATCTGGTCTTTCGGTATCACAGCCATAGAAATGGCGACAGGCACTGCTCCGTACCACAAGTATCCTCCGATGAAAGTGTTAATGTTGACTCTGCAGAATGACCCGCCAACTCTAGACACGGGCGCGGAAGACAAAGACCAGTACAAGGCTTACGGGAAAACCTTCAGGAAGATGATATCAGAGTGTTTACAAAAGGATCCGGCAAAACGGCCAACGGCGACGGAGTTATTGAAGCATTCCTTCTTTAAGAAGGGTCGGGATCGCAAGTATTTGGTATCGACTTTAGTGACGATCGGACCTAGTATGGAGACTCGCGTGCACAAGGCTAGTCGTCGTCAGCCGGGCGCCTCGGGACGACTACATCGTATGGAGACAGGGGAGTGGGTGTGGGAGAGCGAGGAGGATGATGATGATGAGGACGATGCGGCGCGAGACCGCCCCATGAACACACTGGCGCGCGCTGACAGCTCCGACAGTGATAGTGAAGACCCGCCACGGTCTGGAGCCTGCTTCACTATCGGCTCGCTCAAGGATGAGAATTCGCCTGTACTCAACATGGTTCTGCGAATGCGGAATTCTAACAACGAACTCAACGACATTCGGTTTGAGTTCGCCGCCGGGAAAGATTCCGCAGACGGCATTGCTACGGAGCTTGTGGGAGCTGGTCTTCTGGACCGAACGGACGCTGGTGTGACTGCACAGCAGTTGCAGAGGCTGGTTGATGACTTCCTGTTTGCGGCGGAAGGTGTGACACCTCCACGGTCGTTAACATTCCGGCTAGACTCAGCTCCCCCGGACCCCCTCGATGAGCAGAGCTTGCTCGGCTTCGCGCAAATCTCGATTGTAGACTGAGTCCACAACCTCCTAACCTTATGCTTGATACCTCCTTACATATTTTATGGGTGGATATGGATTAGTTTTAATGTTTATGCGACGATTATTTTTGTGTAACGGCGATATATGAGATATCCTCAAACTATTTATTGTATACCTTCAGAAAATCTAATTTTGCACTTCACCATAAATATATAAGCTATTTCTTTGTCGATACCAACTTCTAATAACTTAATATATGCGTGAATTAAATTAACTACTAGTCTTAAAGCAAGTTTAATTCTTCTCTTTTTTTAACTCTTGTAAATTTCGCCTTTATTTTTTAAATGTCTCGTATAATAGCCAGGGATGGATTTTACTTTAATCTCCTTCTGTCCCAGATAATGTTCCTATACAAAAACTATCGCCGCGTAGCTCAAAGTGTATGTATATTTTACATTAAGATTTATAGGGTGAATCTGAATTTATAGAATATTATTTTGTGATTATAAAATGTCAATTTGCTGCTTCAACACTGTAATTGATTGAACTTTATTTGTAAAGTTATTATTAACATACTGTAATTTTTTTAATTTTGATGGCTACCCACAGTACCCACGTTAACTTCTTATCTAAAACGTTTAGGCACTTCTAACAATTTACTGGAATATTACTACAAACAACTTCCAAGTGCCATATTTTAAGGTTTATTAACTTACTGTAAGTAAAGCAGTGATAAAATTTATTATTTGATAATCATTACAGTGTTAGTGTAACTAGCAGGTCCTATATAGCATCATAGAATGTTCTTTTTACATTGTTATTTGTTTGTTGCTTATTTTGGAAGTATTTTAATAATAAAATATGAAATTGATATTTTCACAATGTTTTATTCTCTTTCTTCTCTCTTTCGAAGATGTTATCTGTGTACAATATCCCTTAGTAGGCTTTTACAGCTCCCCGAGGACATAGAGTGGGTGATTCGTCAATACACGGAGTTTTATCTAAATCTTTAAAAATAGGTAGTAGAAAGAATCTGTCGTAGTACATATTATTTTTAACTCGCTGTTGCCCGCAACTTTGTACGCGTAAAGTTTTAAATATACAGCAAACCTTAATAACAAATTAAACAAAAAGCCATCCTCTTGAACCACTTTATCTATTAAAAAGTCCGTTGCATAGTTTTAAAGCTCACATAGGGACATACATACAAAAATAAAGACTGTTTTATAAGTAAAGATTGGTGCGATTCAAAAAAATATATCTTGTTGTTTAATGTATTCCACTATTTTTTTCATTGCTTAATACGTTCAGTGCGGCTAACGCTTATGCGCGTTTTTCTGATCTTCACCAAGTGCGGGCCGACGCGTATACGCGTCCATACAAAAAAAAAATTGTAGGCAAGCAGGGTGCACCGCACCTGTGTGTTTATACCGTGTATTCTGGGTGTCTATTGTTTCGAAGCGGTCGTAAAATGTGGAATTGTAAAGGAGACTACACACTAGTCAGGTTTCTGCTACGAATATTGCAGGGGGGGGGGACGGCGGCGGCGACGACAACAATAAAAAAATAAATATTCATGGACATTTCACACAACGTCTTCTGGTCCCAAGCTAAGCTTATATGCTTGTGTTATGGGTACCAGAATACGGATATAATACATAAACTACTTTTCTTTTGTAAATACATACTTATAATACATAGTAAACACCCAGACGCAGTACAAACATTTGTATGACAATTAAAAACATCACACAAATGATTGTCCTGACCGGGAATCGAACCCGAGACCTCGTGAACGGCAGTCCGTTATATGAACCACTAGACCACGATGCCCGTCCTAATAATAATAATAATAACCTAATTTAGTACAATAGATTATTGAAATAATTTTATTATGACTCGCTCTTTTAACTAAAGTAATAGGTAGTTTTAGTCTATTTATAAATGGTGTCTATTACGAGGCGGGCGAAGAGTCGTAAATTAAAAAAAATTAAGAATAAAAGGGCTTTCGGGAGAAGGTACCTTTACTATTACTGTTTTATTAAGGTATAACTTACTATTTTAACAAAACCGAACGAAGATATATTATGGCGTAAACTTCACAAAGTCTCTTACAAATAAACACTAGTGTGGAAGCACCTTTATCCATCCAACACCTTTATATGACCCGTAATTGTTATATGACAGTCATAAAACTCGAAAGTTACCGAACGCACATAAGCGTCGGCCGCACTGCAGGAAGGTAAAAGACAACGCGCTATAGCGTCCAGCCGCACTACGCGAGTTTTCTATGAACGCATATAAGCGTTCTTAGCACTACGCGAAAAATTTTTTGAACGCACATGCGCGTTTTCAGCACTGGGCGAATGACTCTTTTATTAGCATTGGCTATAAATTCGCAAATTATTCAGCATTGAACGCGTTAATTTAGGAATAAGACGTGCTAAAAGACCATTAAATTTATGTCTCCACTCCTAAAATTACAATAGGGATGTTGACTATTTTTTGGAATTGCTTTTATTTTGTAGATAGCTCTTACTTGAACACCATGACATTTTAAATTTTTTTTAAAATACATTTTCCAGTATAAAAAAGCGAAAATAAAAATTATTTTAAAAATTCCCGCTAAAACGCTCCAAGCTGTCAAGTGACGGCGATTACGTCAGAAGTATGGAGGGTAGAGGTAGTCAGAAGCCTGATATGATGATGATTGATAGTAGGGGTGTCCAATTAGAAAAAAGATCGATGTTTTTATCGATTAATTTAGATTTTAATATAATAAATATAAAATAATAGATCTAACTTCTTTTATAATCAGTATTCAATACTAACTGTTATAAAAATATTTGCACTGTCTTCAAAAGAGTATACATATACTTTCGAACATAATATAACCGTATTCTGGTACCTACCCATAACAAAAGCAAGGAGGTATAGCTTAATTTGGGACCAAAGGGTTGTGTAAAATATAATCCAATTTCCATTGATAAATTATAAAATAGACAGAAAATATGTAGATGAATTTCTCAAATTGGTCTAAGTGTATTCAAGAAATCGGGGAACATACATAAAAAACAAAAGGTTACGGCGTTTCGAGAGCTTCCAGCTTTTTCTTAAGTTGGTTACAATTTAGTTGAAAATTTGACCGATATATCCACATATACTTTTCCTCGATATATTCGAGATTTCAATTCCGACATCCTTGGCTATCTAGACTATCTACGTCACTGCGCCCGATTGGTGTTTGCAGTCACGTGATAATGTGTACAAAATAATGCAATTTAAATTCATTTTTATTTAAATTTAACAATATATTAAACTCTCAAAACGATATTTTAGGTATCAAAATACTGTCTTCAATCTATAAAACATAATTTTACATGAATTTGTTACACGAGTCAACATCCCTATACTTCAAAAAAATTCTTCTCTCAGAAAAATGCAATAGACTTAGGCCCACGGTTACAGCACCATCATAAAAAAAAACCTCATTTTAATTGCAAACGTCATTTAAAACCCGAACAGAAAGAAAAATATTTCAATAATAATTACTAACTAATTTTATTTCAAATGTGTATATTGTATCTGTCATAAACTTTAATAAAAATAATACAAATTAATGTGCAAAAAATATAATATGAACAACAAAATTATTATGACTAGTTCAATAAAATATATGGCACCTTAAAACAATAATAGAAATTTAAATAAATAGTTTGTGCGAGATTCTTAAAATTACAAATAAATTAAATTATTACATAACAAACAATGGTGCCGATTCTACGCGCACAACTAAACTTAACTAAAAAATTAAAAAATTATCACAGTTTGGCAATGTTAACTGAACTTTGTTATTCTAGAAACTGTGTATTATAGACTAACGATTCTACCTAATATAAATGTGTACAACGAAATAGCAAATAATACATGTATTGACACTACCCATTTTCATTTTTAAGTTAAGTTTAGTTGTGCACTTAGAATTGGTACCTATATCATTGGAAGACAAAAATTATTTAAATGTGGAATGTTAATAGAAATTACAAAAGTGAGATTCGTTAGTTTTTTTTTTTTAATATTTGTGGCACATTGAGACAGCGCTTAACGTATTTGCATTTAATAATGCTGGTTAGTTAAAATGCTACACAAATATGATAAGCGTTGTGAAAAGGCACCTTTATTTTTCAACTTTAGAATAAAAGAGACTCAACTCAAAATTTATTTTTCAATTAAGGTTTTACCCAATATTTATTTTCTAAGTTAACGTATTAAGTACATAGAACTGGGCTTAGGGTTTGTACACAAAACTGCGATGCGACTTCGCATCGTAAAAATATGGGAGCTCGCACGACGCGTCGCGAAAACTTGCGAATAAAAAGTAATAAATGGATGAACCTAAAATCTTCTTTGTTTCTTTTTCCTGTATCTCCTAAGCAATAACAAAAGTGCACACTTCTTGTTACGATCCATGTCACGATCTAGTATTCATTTTAAAATGCATTTAGTACGGTTGACGATCGTCGAGGGAATGGTCACCCTGAAAGACGCCTTGCCGCACGAAATCGCATCGCAGCACTTCGTGTCGTAATTTTCTGCGTTGCGAATTCACATCGCGTCGCATCGCCGTTTTGTGTACAAGCCCTTAACCAGAGATAAATCATTATTAGAGAGTAAGTTGTTTATTAAGCATTAAACTGTATTATTGCAAGTTATTTTGAGATGATTCACTTTCATTCTAAAAACATGATATTATAATTTACAGATCCCGCTCTTATTTTTGAAGGTCGATCGAAACTAGGCCTGACACGATACAGGGCGATTTTATAATCATGCAGAATATATAACTGAATCGATAACAAGGGTTGCATTCATTTATCTTCAAATGTTAATTTTTATAAAATGAAGTTCTGGCCGTCGTGGGCTCTTGTTCTATTCGTTTTTACAGATTATCGTTCGCATATAAAAGAATTCCTACTACAACTTGCCCACTGTTGGCCAAACAATAATAGAATGTGTTCATATAGATATATAATTATATGAATGCAATATAAATTGAATTTAAAATGTTTTAATTCAAACTATGACGTAAGATAAAATATCAAGAACATTACACTTTCTTACATGAATTTAAACTCATCCTGTATAAGATATTTCACAAAACACCTATAAATATTTTTGGAGCATATCAAGAATAGAAATAAAAAATGTTGGTTGTCATTATGTTATAGGACGTTATTCAACAAAATTTATTACCAACACACAAATATAAATAATGTCTACCCCTTTGAGAATAGGGCGTTACTGTATGTAATTAATAAATAAAAATCTAACTTACAATCAAGTATACAAAAATATTTTTGTGCATTTATATTCCTTCAAAGAATATTGATAAGAAAAGCCCAATAAACAATTTAATTAGCCAAGCTGTTAATTTAACTTTAGAAAACAATATAGTGTGTCTTAATTGTTTCTCGAGAACACTTCCAATTCGAAATAACAACAGCTGAAATTAGATTTAATTTTCGGCCAAGTAATTAAGACCTATGGTCTTATTCATGTTTAAAAGTTCGCTAAAATCGGTTCGCGAAAATTGTCAAAACTTGTTATTCATAATAGTTTTTTTACGATAAATCGTTTATTATCTCTCCGATAAAATCTCCATTTAAACCTCTGTTATGTCATTATGAATAAGACCATTAAAATATGAAACCGGCAAAGTACAAGATAGGACTCGCACATGTAGGTTCTATACCCTCACATCATTATTTATCATCATAAAACCCTTTGATACAGAACTCATAATATAAATAATTACAAAAGCCAGTTGAGATGTGTAGGTATTGGTACCGATCCTACGTGCACAACTAAACTTAACTAAATAATGAAAATTGATATTGTCAATAACACAATTCGGCAATGTTAATTGATCTTTCTTGTTACAAAAACCGTTTATTTTAGACAATAATTTTAATTATTATAAATGTGCTCAACAAAATAGCTAAATAATCAAAATACACCAATAGTTTAATAAATTGAATTAGGGTGGAAAAAGTAATTACCGCAAGCGGGACTTGAACCCACGACCTCGGAATACCGTTCCGTAGCTCTTCCAACTGAGCTTATTGCGGTCGTGCTTTTCAGTAATCAATTAAGCCACCACATTCGTCACTCGATTGAGTTTATATATTTTTACGTACAACGTCATCTATCAAGATTGCTTTGCAACAATCTCGACCAACCACCTAGTATTCTTTACAGAAAAATAGGTTAAAAATAATGACGCGACGTTCATTACTAAAGTAATTTATTAATTTTGCAATTGACATGCTATGCTTTTACTTAATAAATTGAATTATGGTGGAAAAAGTGATTACCGCAAGCGGGACTTGAACCGTGGAAAAAGTAATCACTAGCATAGCCAATAGTTGTTTTCATTTTTAACACGCTTATTCACACATCACACACGTTCGGAACGTATCAGATACTTATTATTGATAGATTCTATCAATGTAATCTATGTAACGGAATCTCTGAAAGTAATTTTTACCCACTTACAGTAGTCGGATTGATCTGAAATTTTGCACATAATATATTAAGTACCGATGACAATGCAATAATTTAAAAAAAAATTCAGGATTTTCAAGCGTGTTTTTTAGTTATAGAACTAATTTAGTTAAGTTTAGTTGTGCACGTAGAATTGGCATCATTGACTGTTAAGATTTAACGATTATTATAGCTCCAGAAACAGCTGTAGATAATTGACGAAATATTGAGCTTTAGAGAGCATATTAAATATATAAGGAACATAAAAAGTTAATTTCAATTTCTGTGCCTTACTAGAAAATATCAGTGTTAAGCTTACAAAGTAAATTGTACTATGAGAAAGCGTTTAGCAGTGACTCTTATACTAATTAAGTACGCAGTATTGAGTAGAAATTATTTTGTTTTATATTACATAACTAGCGTATAGTCAGCGTTCAAACTGTCTAATGATTAAAATTAATATTCAATATAAATAAAATAAATAAATAAATATTCATGGACATTTAACACAACGTCCTCTGGTCCCAAGCTAAGCTTATTATACTTGTGTTATACCCATAACACAAGTATAATAAGCTTACCAGAATACGGATATAATACATAAATTACTTTTCTTTTGTAAATACATACTTATAATACATAGAAAACACCCAGACGTAGTACAAACATTTGTATGACATTTATGAATATCACACAAATGATTGTCCCAAGCGGGAATCGAACCCGCAACCTTGTGAACGGCAGTCCAGTACATGAACCACTACACCACGAAGCCCGTCTGAAGTAAGTAAGAGTTCTATATAATTATTACCTTCGCACGTTACACTTTAAGCGTGAAATAGAAGCTAATCAATTCTGGTAATCTAGCACTTCATTCATAAGAGGATACCAAAATAGCTTCGTGCATTTTTCTACGTACGAAGTTTTCATTTTTTATTTAGATTGAATGGCTAGAGCTCTAATTTTTAAGTATATGTTTTTTCAATATATAATCTAGGATCGCATAAACTCAGAAACGCGATTGAAAAAAGTTTTCTCGATAGAAAATCTTAGCGAAACAACCTCTCTCATTTTTTATTTTTTCCATTTGTCGGTCTATTATCGCGTATTAACTAATGAAATAACTTATAAAACATAAGTAACTATTATATATAGAAACACGTAAACCGGAATTAAAATATATTTAATAGATTTTGAGTAAACAAAAAAAATATCCCTAATTCTTCATTTTCTATACCTACTAGCTGTGTTAATAGGTACATGTCGACGATAATATTGATGTAGGCCCTTAAAACACGGAATATAATATATTATGTGAATGAATTTCTCATCAAACCTAAGATAAACAATCCAGAGATAAACTAAAATTTCTACCAAAGCTCCGAATATTCGAGGACATTCCAGCTAATTATTATTTTGCATTAAATTATTTAAAAAAAATGCATATTGAATATTAATTTAAATCAATGTAAAACATGGACGAATAACAACAAGGCGTAAATATGGCTACTACAGTGTCTCGATAACTATACGTTAGGTATAATTCAAGCTAAATTAATATACCGCTCCCACCAGAGAAACTCCATATTGTTAGACAGCAGTTTGGAAGCAGTAATAAAATAACTATATTGCATCTAATTGATCTAGTGTATCAAATATTAAAATTTTCTGTTTTTATTTACAAATATAAGCCTTTATATTGTCTAAGAAACGTCTAAACAGTAGCGATGTGTGTAAATGTCTATAATTCTAGTTTTAAAACAGTTATAATAACATTTCACGCCTATACTTAATTATATTTAAAATTTTGTTATTTTTGCAAGGAAATAACTAAATGGATTTAAACTCTACATTATGTTAGTATCATCACCTTATTATATAAAAATCAGTTGTTAGTCTCACTAAAACTCGAGAAGGGCTGGGCCGATTTTAGTGATTTTGGGCTTGAAATATTCGTGTCAGTCCAGGAAAGGTTTAAACGGTGACAAAATATATGGGGATCTAAAAATCCACGTGTACGGAGTAGCGGGCATCAGCTAGTAATTTATATAGATCAGAATAACCTACCAGTTATATACCATTACGCTGAAAGCCAGAGAGCAGGGCAGTATCTATAAATGTAGGTCAAACTGAGAGTACTTTAAATTATAACATAACAACTTGTCTCTTTCTACAATAAGAAGCGATAATACTTTATTAGTACGTTTGTGCCGCTATTATCTTACATAAATGCATATTTAATTAACTCATTAACCACTTTGGTTCTGTATATTTTCAGAAACACATTTTTAGAGGAAACTACGTTTAAATAGGCTCAGTTAGACATACGTATATGAATACGTAATACACGAATGCACACGAGATATATATTTCGTGTTTTGGTACCCATAACACAAAGCACATAAGCTTAGCTTGGGACCAGAGGACGTTGTGTGAAATGTCCAAAAATATTTATTTATTATGTAAAGTGACTACGAAAATCTCAAGTTCCTCCATCCTAATGAAATAAAAATTCCTTCAATCAATAATCCTATGCTAGAAATTGTATATATATCTGACGTTCAATAGACATTATAAAGGCAATTTAGCACATTGGGAACAAAAAAAATAATCTGGCGGGTTCGTGACGTCACAGTCTCCCCAATATATACAATGTGAATCAAAACAACTCCAATAATTTACGCTTCAAATAGTCTTTAAGCGGCGCGTAGTAATGCGTACGAAGAGCTAATAACTCCGGCTTACGTCTTAAAGCCCTTAATGGCGCCCAATCTGTTTCAAACAGAAGTAAAGCTAAGAGTGCAAGGGCTAACCACGCTAGGGCAAATGAAGGGACGAATGCTCGAAGTAAACTAAATGGTCTAGGTGCTAAAATAGGGACACTAGGACCACTAGCCACGCTTGGAGCCCCAGTTGCAAGCTCAGAGCCTGCGACCGCTGAAGTCCCACCAGAATCAGCTGATGATTGCTCAAATGATTCACGTAGTCTGTTGTATTCGGCTGGTATTGCTGTAGATAAATATGGTAACAGATTTAGAATCAATAAAATTTTGTCCATAACAACTATTACTATAGTAATAAAGATATTTTTTTATCAACAGCTGTGTTCATTTTCTATTACGTACGTCATACATAACTTCACAATTTAAAGGAAAAGTCAATAAATAGCAATAGGTTTTTGACGTTACACATAAAAGTTTCAAATTTTAAAACAACTTATGGAAGTTAATGATCAACATTTTCAATTACACTGACATATATAATAAAAAATCTGTAACAACACACGAGAGAGGAACAAATCAAATCAAACATTTAAAATTATAGTGAATTAACTCAAAAATTGGTCAAGTGCGAGCCGGACTCGCGCACGAAGGGTTCCGTACCATTATCTATGCAACATAAGGCAACGTTATTAGTATCGAGCAAGAAACGGTAAAAAAATCATGTTTGTTGTATGGGAGCCCCCCTTAAATATTTATTTTATTTTATTTTTAGTATTTGTTGTTATAGCGGCAATAGAAATACATCATCTGTGAAAATTTCAACTGTCTAGCTATCACCGTTCTTGAGATACAGCCTGGTGACAGACGGACGGACGGATGGACGGACAGCGAAGTCTCAGTAATAGGGTCCCGTTTTTACCCTTTGGGTACGGAACCCTAAAAATGAAAGTACACAAAACTGAGTTTGTGTAATAACGTGGTCAAAAATCAATGAACTGTAAATAAATGGTATTTAATAAGTTATATTAAGTCCAAAACTTTATTTTTATATTGTTAAATTGGATCACTTTAGTTTTCGGCGTTCGAAATGTAACAATGCGTAATAGTTCATAAACGAATTTCCTCAGAAAAAATCACAAGAGACAGGTCCTCACTAATATGACTAGAAAGTGACGCACATCAGAATTGGGATAAAATTTTCTCGCATGTCCAGTGTTGGGCACGGGCCTCCTGACACGTTGATCAGGCGTATCAGCCAGGAGTTTCAAGTTATCGGTCATGAAAGATGTGACCTGATTATTCTTCAGTTAGTTTTTACAGCACCCTTAGGAAAAAATAGGGTGGCACTTGTGTTCTAAATCCATTACATCAGAAGTGGGATTATACATATAATAGTTTACTTAAGGATTTTTAGTTTTAACTTAGCTTCCAAGATTATGAAGTAAAGAAAGTATCCTTCCAAACCAGTTACACGTGTCGTAAGCCACAGATCAATCTCATCGTAGTTAATAGAATGTTGTAGTTAACATAGTTTGTCCAGTATTACAAGATCTTTAGATAGATGACTGCTCTGGCTGTAAATACAGGTGTGATTTCTATGATGTTTTCCGATATAATTATATAAAATATAAGTTACCTGGTGGTTTATTCTCATCTGGTGTACGTAAATGGTCACAACAAGCCAGCGCTATGTCCACTGCTGGACCGCTTAATAAACAAGCTCCATTACATTCCGCATCACTGATACTTTCTTCTAAAGGAGCGCTATGCGTCGATCGTGGTAAACTGCTGTATCCGACTGGAAATACAAAATAATTAAAACATACTCTATTCCTGAATTAAGCTTGACGCTTGTGTTATTGGTTTTAGATTACAAATAAGTATAACTTTTTGAATTAACTTATATTGGTTTCTTTCGTATCTATAAATAATAAATTAATATAATTAATAAATAAATAAATTTCACACAACATCCTCTGGTCCCAAGCTAAGCTTATTATATGCTTGTGTTATGGTTACTATAATACTGATAGAATACATATACCACTTTTCTTTTAATTTCTATGTAACGGACTCTATAATTGTTTCACTCCTTTATATACGTAGAATTACCTACTCTGAAATTTTGCATGTTTTAAGCACTAATAATTAAATACTTTAAAGAATTCGTAATTTTTTCCGGATCAGTTTATAATTTAATCAAAATACACCATAGTGGTTGGTTAAGTTTTTGACGCATCAGAATTGGCCTCATTATTATCTACTAGTTCAGTGGCGGAAAGTGACTTGACTTAAGATAGTCACATAAGGGCCATTAAAAGAAGAATTGAATTCAATTACCTACTAGCTGTCACCCGCGACTTCAAACGCATGGAATTTAAAAAATGTTGCCCGATTTTGCAATATTTTAACACTGCTACTTTGCTCGTATTGATCGCAGCGTGATGTCATATTGCCAATAGCCTTCGTCGATCAATCAAATCAAAAGCTTACGCTGCGACGAAAAGGAGTGAAGCATCAGTGAAAAATGTTGCCGATGGGAGTAGACAGTGACTAAAGACCGCCATATACTACGAGCTATATAGAATTTTTTGACTATAAGAGGGCACGATAACAAAAAATGCTATATTCAAAAATATGGACCTAGATACTGTGAGAAAAACTTGTTGCTCTAGAAGCTATATTTACGCAGAAAACCACGGACTACAAAACGTCTATTTTCAAAGATTTTGTAGGTAATATCTGACTGAACTATATTTGTCTCTTTCGGCGTGGCGCTCGAGAATAAGAATAGCAATACCTACTGCAAATATCTAAAATGGAGCTGTAGTCCCCTCTTAATAGTACTATAATATATCTGGTCGCAAATGAACGATACGATAATGTTACCACATACCAAAGTCTCCAGTCATGGGAGTGGACGGTGTTGCTGGGACACTGGACGCTTTCCTTTTGCCTCCTGTAGTGGGACCGTCCTCCTGAACAAAAAAAAATTACTTATTTATCATCTTTATTTGTTGCTGAAAATCATTATTATCTGTTTATATCTTCGGTCAGTCTTACTTATCACATAAAAGTAAAGTTCTTTGCCTGCTATAAGCCACACAAATTGGTAATGCGCCTGGCGGCTATGTTGGTGACGTCATAGTGACGTATAGATGAGAACATTACATTTTGTTAGCTGTAATTTTTCTTTGCTGATGACGTCACAAGGGCGTTAATGTGACAAGGTTCCAGCGCGTTATCAATTTGCTTATACACGCCTAACGATATATCGTAGCGATATATTTGTGCAAACAGATTCTCAATCGAGTGTGTGTGTCGTGGCCTTCCGGTGCTTGCGACCATTTTTGTACTAAAAATAATTGATGATATGATTTGAAAATATTTGATGATCAATAATTATGATTTGTATATTCGGTTGCCAAGTCCTTACTGCTGTGTATTAAAAGAGGGCGTGGTTAAACGCAAAAGTGGCCACAGAATTGGCACCGCTCAGGACGTGACCTACCGGATCACGAGGTTTGACATTGTGAGAGCGACATGAATGTAATCGTCCTTTTTTTTACTTTTTTTAATTACTTGCCCAACGCTTTCTATAATAATTGGTCAAGTGCGAGTCGGACTCGCGCACGAAGGGTTCCGTACCATTATCTATGCAATATAAGGCAACGTTATTAGTATCGAGCAAGAAACGGTAAAAAAATCATGTTTGTTGTATGGGAGCCCCCCTTAAAAATTTATTTTATTATATTTTTAGTATTTGTTGTTATAGCGGCAATAGAAATACATCATCTGTGAAAATTTCAACTGTCTAGCTATCACCGTTCTTGAGATACTGGGTACGGAACACTAAAAATCATGTTTGTTGTATGGGAGCCCCCCTTAAATATTTATTTTATTTTATTTTTAGTATTTGTTGTTATAGCGGCAATAGAAATACATCATCTGTGAAAATTTCAACTCTCTAGCTATCACCGTTCTTGAGATACAGCCTGGTGACAGACGGACGGACGGACGGACGGACGGACGGACAGCGAAGTCTCAGTAATAGGGTCCCGTTTTTACCCTTTGGGTACGGAACCCTAAAAAATAAAAAATAAACTTATGGCAATATGATTGTGATTTGACAGGTCGGGAATCGCGGTCGCACTGCGCGTACATCGAAAAGCCATCTTAAGACAAACCATTCTAGATTATCAGCGACGTGTGACGACATAAGGAACGATTGAATTTATTTTCCTATCTTCATAAATTAATTGTTACAATAATATCGTTACATGTGTAGCATGCACATAAAAGAGAATCCTACTAATAATTTTAATGTGAAAGTTTGCGGGTATGTATGTTTGTTACTCTTTCACGCAAAAACTACTGAATGTATTTTAATGAAACTTTACAATAATGTAGCTTATACATCAGAATAACACATAGGCTACAATTTATAAAGATATTCTGTAAATTGTCCAAAATATGACGATAATTGTCAAGTAAGAAGGAATTCCATGGGTACAAAGACGCGGGCAACAGCTAGCATAAAAATAAATTCAATCCAAACACAGTAATAGCTACTGACATCAATTTAATTATTATCTAGGTTATCTCAATCATATCTTTATCTAATTTTATCGTTTCGTATCATAGGTAAGTTTATTTCGCAGTTATAAATGCAATATGACATAGCTCAGTGGATAAGCAGATTTTTTAATAACATTTAATTCATAGTATGTAAGTATCGAATCTTAGAAGAGGTAGATGCATTTTTGCGAATTTTTTGCCTTACCCATGATTTGGATAGAAATTTTGTTAGTATATTTCTAGAAATAACTTAATTTTTATTTATTTATTTTTAAACTTTTTGCATAAAATACATAGTACAATGGCGGACTTAGACTTAGAAATAACTTAATTATATAAAAAGTCATGAAAAATTACACGTAAATTTTCAAATGGCTTTATTGCTGTTAATTGTATACAGATAAAGTCGCAAGGTATTGTATGATAAAAAATAAAACCAATACAAATAAAAATTTTAAGATTTATTATAAAAATATATAAAAATAACAAAATGTATGCAAATAAAAGAAAAACATAGACTTAAAATTATTCCTAATTTTAGTTTTCTTATTGTAAATTATTTTTTCTAATTTTATTTAAGACACAATTGATAGCTCGATACGTATCTATCAAAATATTAAACCATTGTAAAGGAATCTTTGAAAGTGTTTTTGACCCCCTTGCAGTAGTTAAATAAATAAATAAAATAAATATTCATGGACATTTCACACAACGTCCTCTGGTCCCAAGCTAAGCTTATATGCTTGTGTTATGGGTACCAGAATACGGATAGAATACATATACTACTTTTCTTTTGTAAATACATACTTATAATACATAGAAAACACCTAAACGCAGTACAAACATTTGTATGACAATTATAAAGATCACACAAATTATTGTTGTTGCGGGAATCGAACCCGAGACCTCGTGAACGGCAGTCCGTTACATGAACCACTAGACCACGAAGCTCGTCAATTTATTTACTGTTTGGGATGTTTCTGATCAAACTATTCCTAGATATCTTCCATCAGGACGTATATCCTACAACATAATAAGAAGAAAAAACAGAGTTTAGTGTGTTAGTATACAATAGAAATACATTAAAATTATTATGGCAACATATTAATGAAAATATTTCAAACAAAAACACTATTTAGGGTGGCTGAAAAGTCTCCAAAACGTAGTATTACATTTAAAACTAAATGTAATACGAATGTAATGCGCCGAAATCCGTAAAAAGTGGTTTTATTACGTGCTCACTCACGTGATAGAAAATATTTACTAAGTTAAATTAGGTATATTTTAGGTCACCAATAGAGGCCAATTAGAGGCCCTTAATCTTATTAATTCTAGCTTAAGTTGACACAAGCAATTTAGACATTTATTTATAATTCAAGAATTCAAGTTTAGTACATGTTTGACGTTGTCTAAAATTATATTATTGCTATAGACCTATAAATGTGATTTATTCTTTTAAAGCTTATTATTTGTGACAAAATTAAATGAAAAATGAACAATATGATGAAATGTAATTGAATGAAATTTGTACGCTGCATGGCAAAATATAATGGGACACTTGTAAAACTATGTAACATCGTAACATGTTTATTTACCTTATATTTTAGAAATAAACGTTTTGATTTGATTTGATTTGAATATAAGAGACACTGGAAACAGAAAAAGAAGTTTCTGGAAGAATTTTCTGAATGGAATTTTATTTTTTCTAGTATTTGTTCTACACAAATAACATTAAATTTGAATAACCAAAAAAATTACTTACCGCCACCCATCAAAAACACAACACATAAAAAGCCCATTTGACAAAAAAACACATATTCTGGAACTATGTAGTCGCTGGAGGCCCTACGGGAGCGCATAGGCTCTGGTGGCACTTTGCCCTCTTCGCAGGGCTCCGGCCAGAAGTCATCTGAGCGCAAAGGGCGGCAACACGAGATCACACGCGGCGTGTCAGAATTCTAGTACACCTCACGCCTAATGTGATTGATGGCCACGTAAACGCGAAGGGGTACTTAATGTTTCCGCGACCCCCAGATTAAGGCTCAAGCCACCACAAAGGCCCAGTACGGCAGAGGAGGGTATAAAGAAAAAAAAACTATTTACTCGCTATCATTACCCGTAAACATACAAGCTGAAGTAACCTTGCATAGACGTCACACAATGACATATATTGAAACAAGTTTTTCATTAAAACCATGCAACCAACAACCTTCGTTGATATACTTCCATATGAATATTCTATGTATGTATATGTTAAAATATGTATTTAAGTATATATTTATGTAAATGTTATGTATGTATATCTTTATATAAATCTTCTGTACGTGTGTGTGTAATTGAACTCCTCCTAAACGGCTGAACCGATTTTGATGAAATTTGTTGTGTGTATTCAAGGGGGTTTGAGGATGGTTTAGATTCACAATTGGCTGGACCGATTTTGATGAAATTTTTTGCTGTTGATTTTTACACAGAATTGTATGGCAAAACAACGTTTGCCGGGGCAGCTAGTGTATTTGTATATTATATCTGCTACTATAGTATATTCACTTATTTTTAGTACACCAAAAGTCGCCTATTCTGCCTCGGTCAAATCCATCCTATGGTTGTCTGGGAGAGATCGCAGCTCGCGATAAGACCGCCCTTTGTACCTATGACATGTCTGTTATGTAAGCTTTGTAAATCATTATGGTGTGCAATAAAGAATATTTTACTTTTTACTTTACTTTACCTTTGTGTGTTATCCCGATTCGTACTTGACCAAGCTTATTACATATATCTGTACTCCCAGAATGCCATTATTTTTTTTACACAAGTTACAAACACAATTAAAGCTTTTCAAAAATATTTAATGAATATTTACCTGTGAATCTCTAGGAGTTAGTAATCCATCTCTCTCTAATATTTCTCTTTCAGTTCTACCCACATATTTGAACTTGGTACCCCACGAGAATAAACCACCACCAGAATATACACAAGCGTCTGATGATGATGGCAATCTGGAACATATAGTTGAAACTCTTATGAAGCAAGAGTTTGTTTTTTTGAACGCGCTAATCTCAGGAACCACTGGTCCGATTTGAAAAATTCTTTTAGTGTTAAATAGTAAATTTATTGAGGTAAGCTATATACGAGTATCATTACGCTCCGACCAATAGGAAAGAAGCGTGAAGCATCAGTGAAAAATGTTGCAAAAACGGGAATCATTTTCAAAATTCCACGGGTACGAATTCGCGGGCAGCAGATAGTAAATAAATATTTAGGGCCATTTCATAAAACGTTTTCTAATATTATTTACTTACAAAAACAAAAACTACTTTTCTTTCGTAAATACATACTTATAATACATAGTGAACACCTAGACGAAGTACAGACATTTATAAATATCACACAAATTATTGTCCCGTGCGGGCATCGAACCCGCTACCTCGTGAACGGCAGTCTTTTACATGAACCATTGCACCACGAGACTCGTATTATCTACTATAAGCCACACAAATTGGTAATGCGCCTGGCGGCCATGTTGGTGACGTCATAGTGACGTATAGATGAGAACATTACATTTTGTTAGCTGTAGTTTTTCTTTGCTGATGGCGTCACAAGGGCGTTAATTTGACAAGGTTCCAGCGCATTACCAATTTGCGTGGCTTATAGCTATGCCTGGGACTACGTTCGCGTGGAATATTGATTTTGGGAATCATTTTAAATAATTATTAAGTTTCATTATACAAACAAAACCGGACGGATTCATACGCATAATATATTTGTTTTAAATTTAGGCCGACGACATGGGACCTTGTGAACGGCAGTACGCTACTTGAACCACTAGACCACGACGCTCGTATTATTATCTAGTAATATAACAATATTTTAATATAACTTACGTGAAAAATAACATTTGTTCTATAGCACAGCACCAAACATGTCTACACGCCGCTCCACTTGGACATTTGAAACCAACTGTGTGTTTCTTCTGTAAAGAACCCATTTTAATTGTGAGTCACATACTTCTACAAATACCACAAGACTATAATAACTTAGGTATTTATTCAAGTATTTCATGATTAGATGCCAAAGTACTACTTGAATACCGCAAGCTTTTAAAATACATGTAGGTACCAATTCTACATGCAAAACTAAACTAAACAAAAAAATTGGTCAAGTGCGAGTCGGACTCGCGCACGAAGGGTTCCGTACCATTACCTATGCAACATAAGGCAACGATATTAGTATCGAGCAAGAAACGGTAAAAAAATCATGTTTGTTGTATGGGAGCCCCCCTTAAATATTTATTTTATTTTATTTTTAGTATTTGTTGTTATAGCGGCAATAGAAATACATCATCTGTGAAAATTTCAACTCTCTAGCTATCACCGTTCTTGAGATACAGCCTGGTGACAGACGGACGGACAGCGAATTCTCAGTAATAGGGTTTTTACCCTTTGGGTACGGAACCCTAAAAATGAAAATTAATAGTGACAATAACACAATTCGAAAATGGTACCAATTCCATGTGCACAACTGAACTCCAAAAATGAAAACAACTCTGGCACACTTGGATTAATTGGCTATTTTGTAGTCCACATTTTTATTAATTAAAATCGTTAGTCTATAATATATAGATTTTTAATAAAAAAGTTCTGTTAAAATTGCCGAAAAGTGTTATTGACGCTATCAAGATTCATTTTTTAGTTAATTTTAGTTTAGTTGTGAGTAGAAGCTGTTTTAGTTAGCGTTCGTAGAATCGGTACCAATATTAACTGAATCAACAAAATTGTGTAATATAAGTTAACCATTTTAAGTAGTATAAATGTAGATTTTAAGTAAGATAAATATTATTATATAATTTTCATTATAATAAAACAATAGTCGTTATTTTAGTATGTATGTGAGCTTAAATCTTCAAAACTACGCAACCTGATTAAGAAAACAAGTGTCACCACCGTATCTCCTCCCAAGGGTGCTGTAAAAGTCAGCTAAGGGATATTGCACACAGATAACATCCTCTGTAAGAGACGGAAAACTCGAAATAAACCCCGTGCCAACACGCCTGGTCAGCGCGGCACAGTAGACCATAATCCCTCCAAAAGTGGAGGAGGCCTATGCCCAACAGTGGGACGTAAATGGGCTGGGGAAGAAGAAGACAGATATATATTTACCTCCGGATAATTCAAATGTACAATAAACATTCTTCCTTCAAAGTTAATCTTATGTACTTCACACCATTTAAAATGATGGGTTTTCCTACTTCCTTGGAAGATGAGTATACCGCTGTGGTTGATGCCTAGGTATAACTGGTTGCCTCTGTGGTCCTGCTTAACAATTGAAATAATACACATAAGACCATACAATCTTTATTTATCACCTTAGAGTATGTAAACCAGCAGGAGCTAACACCCGCTGTTTTGAACCGACTTCAAAAAAGGAGGAGGTTTTCAATTCGTTTATGTTTTTTTATGTTTGTTACCACATAACTTTTAACTGGGCGAAGCGATTTTAATTATTGTTTTTTATTTGAAAGCTGGTGGTTTCCATGTAGTCCCATTGGCATCAGGTCAGGATCTGATCGTTATCTCATATGAAACCGAGAAAAACCCTCAAACTTCAAAGACACATGAAGTCGGTTCAAATTTTTTTTTAAATACCTATTTATTTGACGAATATACTATACAGCCATGTTGACGGCGTGCGGAGGTAAAGCAAACAAGGACGATAACTCCATTTCATTGGTCGCTACGCATTCCCCGCCCAAATTCACCTCACGCACACTGAGAGACGACAATGTCGGTACACAATGAGTATGCTACAGTGGCGCATTTTGAAAATTAGCGCCCCGGGCCATTTGATTTGACACCTCGGGCCGCCCCGGGCCAATTTAATTAGCCGCCCTTCAAATTAATAGAGCTAGAGCAAAATTTTTAATTTGAAGGCTTTTGGCGCCCTTCTCAGGCTGACCGCCCCGGGCCATGGCCCCTGTGGCCCTAGGGTAAATACGCCTATGAGTATGCACATAGATCGTGTACCGTTTTCAGCGAAATTTGGCTTATAATATCAGTTAAAGTTCAAGTTGTATTAACGTTCTAAGTTTATTATGTGGTTTCACACGAGTTTAAAATTACTGCTAAAATCCAGGTAAGGATATCACACAGATAACAACCTCTATGAGACGGAAAACTTGAAAATAAAACCGAGATATACGAGATAGAAGCTTGGTCTGCGCAGTGGCGGATTTGCAGTCTCGGCCGCCCTAGGCCCCAAGCCATTAGCCGCCCTAGGCCCCAAGCCGTTAGCATCCCTAGGCCCCAAGCAATTAGCCGCCCCTTTCTCAGCTTCCACCATATAGACTACATAATAAAATGACTTCATTGCCAACTTTTATCTAAATATATTTAGAAATTTAGGAGAAAAATTCAGTTTCATTACGCAAGAATATTTCCTTTTGTTATAAATAAGAAGCTTTTTTGTAAATCACCGCCCCTAAATCTACGCCCGGCCCTACCGGACCTTAGGGTAAATCCGTCACAGTCACGTAAAGTGGAGGAGGGCGGTGCTCAACGGTGGGAAGATAATGAGCTGAGAAAAATTAGAAAACTTCAATACTCTAGGCTGGAGTAGTCGATCCTTCTAGAGCTGAAATGCCCAGCCATATGTCGCAAACCTCATCAGAGTACTTCCTCCAGTTTTTAAAGCAAGATAATGTTCTATCCAAAGAATTTTGTAGAACAAATAAGATGAATACCTTGACAGGATGTGGATCGACTCCATAAGTGTCCAGTTGGCACGCGATCTTAAGGAATGTTCGCTCTGCTTCTTGAGTCGACATACCTTTAACACCACCACTACCACCTGGAGTTCCTTCTACTGGCTCTCTATGCAATTCCTACAAACAAAAATTAGATATATTCTACTAACACATAATTTTATTATTATCCAACTCTGGCACTTTAACAATGTAATTAACAAAGTAACATGAGAGTTTTATGACCAACTCATTTTCTGCAAGGTGGCTAAAGTTTCCGCGCTACATTTAAAATAAGTATAGTATAAATTTTACGCGTCTAAATGCGTAAAATTCCGTTTTAATTGAATAATAATAGCTATGTTTGTCGTTGTTGCTAAAAATCCATGGAACTCAAAAATAAAATCCCATCTAATAAACAAATTCATTTTAAGTTTAGTTCAGTCAAGTATCAACGATTAAAGAGGAATCCCATAACACAAGCATAATAAGCTTAGCTTGGGACCAGAGGACGTTGTGTGAAATGTCCATAAATATTTATTTAATATTATTAATGCTAATAACGCTCTTTACGGATTCAGATGTGTATATTTTGGTTTCGATGGATCCCGATAATTCCCATGTATTTAAACTAAAATGCATCACGGGTGAAATCCAAAAAGTGTAGAGTACTTCTTGGCTAGGCGTTCTCATAAACAAAGGCAGTAAACAGTACTTAAAAAACATTACGCAATCTAAATGCGTCATAGCACGTTAAAAGATTGATTTCACAATATTAAAACACTGGTCTTGCACGTTCATTTAACACAAGAATTATTTTAAGAAATTTATTACATAATTCTATAAAATTGATTTTATATTTTATCGTCACGGCATTCCCCAAGGCGTTGGTAGAACTGTACTGAGTATTGCAAAACATAAGATAAGAGATTTCACAACATTATTGCAATCCAATTTGAAGGAATGCAATGAAATGAGCGAAGGCGCGGAAATAAAAAAATCACAGCGCAATTTTGCAAAAACAGTTTTTCCAAATTACGCTTAATCTAAGCATAAAACCATTAAGCATTAAGCTTTTCTTAAAATATATAATTACTAGCTGACCCGGCAAACGTTGTTTTGCCACACTAAAAAAAAAAGAAAAAAAAAAGTTTGAAAAATAGATGTTGGCCGATTCTCAGACCTACTGAATACGCATATAAAATTTCATAAGAATCAGTCAAGCCGTTTCGGAGGAGTACGGTAACTAACACTGTGACACGTGAATTTTATATATTAGATATATGAAACAGATTATTCTTCTCTCTAGCTAGAACCTCGTGAAATAATTAAAGACTACTAACTAACTAACTAAAACTAAACTACAAACTGTCAAAGTGTATACATATATCAACCTTTCTCTGTACACACTTGGACATAGGCATTCCCATAAAATAGTACAATGTTCGGCGCTGCGCTGCTCAAATTGGCACTTCGCGACCTTGACGATATCGTCACTCCACATTTATCAATGCTAATAAAAAAGATACAATATATAATCCAATACCTGTATTCTACCCTCGATAGCGTCCGTTTGTCTCAATAACAATCTCATTTCTGTTACGTAATTCCCAACATGGATACTCGGATCATAGTCACCAAGTTCAACTGGAAAAGAAATTACTTTTACAGCTTCCATATTTTTTTACTCTCGCGCTTAATTAATCCTGGCGTAATAATAAGAACCAGTCAAGTCCCGCATCATAAGTAACCGGGTAACCTGGACAAAGGCGTGCTTGGCTACGGATTGTTTTAATTACCCATTCAACCACAACAAATATGGATTTTCCAACATATTTGGATTTTTCAAACACCGAAAAGTGAAACGAAATATTAAAGTTATTCCCGATATGAAATATTCTGGATATGCTCAGTAATTAATAAAAATATACATTTAAAAAATAATTTCATATTTTCTCCCGTATTTTTTTGTAAATACAATCATTGAAGTCCTCCTAATTTTCAGTACATATACCTCACTTACTTATACAATTCGGTTGTGGAACGAAATACCGGAAACATTTTATCTAATCTTTTGGAACCACCAACATACGAATTATTTACCGCAACTGGGAGCGCGCATTTAAGAGGGTACTGTACTCCTCATTTAGGTATTTGGCTTAGGTATTGCTATCCCTATTTCCGAGCGCCGCGCTGAAAGGGACAAATATAGATGAAGCTGATTTTACCTTCAAATTCTTTGAAATAAGACGTTTCGTACTTCCGTTTTTTTTCGCGAAAGTTAAACCGATTTTAATAGTTTTTGCGTTATATTATAGATAAAGAGTATATGTATATCTATGCTTCTATCACTTTCTTTTTTTCAAAACATAATAACTAAAAGAAATATGCCATACTTTTGTATGGAGCATAATTTGGTATCGTCCCGTCTTAATAACATACCTACGTTTTTGTGCGTGCTTCATTCGCCAACTTTTATTGAAAATAAACAACTAGCTAATGACCGCGATTTCACCCGCCTTTATAGTTATGGAGACCCACTCCCCAAACATACACCAAACCTTAACAAAATGTACAAAAAATCTATCCTTTTGAACTAGTTTTGCAATTAACTTGCCGTGCTTTTTTTACTTAGTAAACTTAAATATAGTAGAAAGAGTGATCTAATGCAATGTAAACTAAATCGAGAAGTGAAGAAATTTGTTACCACTGGCACGTCCGCAATAGCTCAGTCGGTATACGACGAAACAGTATTGTGGTCGTGTGTTCAAGTCCCACTTGTGGTGATCATTTTTCCCATTATAATTTAATTTAGTTATTTTGATATAGCAACATACTTTGGATAATAAGTGCTCCAAGCATGGCGGCTTCATTAGATGTACAGTACAACCTCCCATGTAGTAGATCTCTCTTCAATTGTAAATATATTTGGAACCTTGTCACATCTTCTTTCAGGAGTAAAGGATTTGGTGGATAGAACTTCACACGAAAACTGAACAGTATTGGAGATGCATCTGTGTACATAAATAAAATATAATCATGTCAATGGTATCAATTCTATATGCACAACTAAACGAAAAAATATTAAAATTGATAGTGATGTACAAATAAACTTAATTAAATAATGAAAACAACTATGGCGTATTTCGATTTACATTGGCGATTTCGTTGTACACATTTTTATTAATTAAAATCGTTAGTATATAAAACACAGATATTCCAATAAAAAAGTTCCGTTAACATTGCCGAATTGTGTTATTGACACTATCAATTTTCATTGTAGGCTGCCTACCCCCATGGGAAAAAGGCATGATGTTATGATGATGATGATGACGATGAATTTTTATTGTTTAGTTGTGCATGTACCAGTGTCACTATATCACATGCACTATTTTTAACACGCTTTTATAAGTTTGGTACGTATCTATCAATGTATTAATCTATGTAACGGAATCTTTGAAAGTGATTGACACCCACTTACAGTAATCGGATTTATCTGAAATTTTGCACACATATGAAGAACTGATGACAATGCAATAATATAAAAAATATTCAGGATTTTTTACCGTGTTTTTTAGTTTTTGAACTAAACATATTTTTTTCATTTTGGTTAAGTTTTGGACGCATCAGAATTTGCCTCATTATTGCTAATAAAACAAATTCTCGCCCACTTCTCAGCAATGACGTATTTATCCTAGGGACTTATGAGCCAGTGCCCAGGGCAGCTGCTCGTCAAGGCAGCGCAAGCTACTACTTTAAATATTTGCTCTTTCTTAATTGGTGTATAGGGTGGCAAATCAAACATACCCAGGGCGCAAATTTTTGAAATATGGTACTACTTCTTATCCCATTAGTGTTCCACTGTTAGGCATAAGCCTCCTCAATATTTAATACACATGTGCCACGCTGACCAGGTCTGTCGAAGAAGAGTTTTGGGAGACATTTAAGGAGACATGTTAGTAAAGAGTTTAGTTTGTATGGTGTGAGTGGATGAAACATACAAATAATAAATTCTACAACAATGTTTTTGTTTACCTTTTACTTGTTTTAATATTAATTTAGCCATATGCAGCCAATGCTGAAAAAACAACATATAATGACATTATAAAAATAATGTAAGAAATTTATTTAGCACTAGCTGTTGCCCGCGACTCCGTCCGCGTGGAATTTAGAAAATTTTTTTTTTTCGCAATAACAGGTAGCCTATGTCCTTTCTTAGGGTCTAAAGATTGTCTGTGCCAAATTTCATCAAAATCAGTTGAGAGGTTTAAGCGGGAAAGCGTAACAGACAGACAGACAGAGTTACTTTCGCATTTATATTATTAGTAGGGATTTGTTTAGATATTCTACAAATATGTTATAATTGATTATAAAAAAAAAGTTTGACCGACTTCATGTGCCGTAGAAATTGGAGGGCTTTTCTCGATTTCTCAGGACCAACAGATCCTGACCTGATGCTAATGGGACCACACGGGAACTACCCGAATTATTAAAATCACTTCACCCAGTTAAAAGTTATGAAGTAAAAAATATAAAAAAAAATTAAAAAAAAACATACTGTCAATTTAAACAAAACCACTTTTTACAGATTTAGACACGTGTATTTGTTTTAAATTTTGGCCCGACGTTTCGGAGACTTCGCAGTCACCATGATCACGGGTGAGACTGACCTGGCTGACAGTCTCACCCGTGACCATGGTGACTGCAAAGTCTCTGAAACGTCAGGACATAAAAAGTGGATTTTTAAAATATGTATTTATATGTTACCAGCTAACACAAACCTGGTCTAAAACCTGGGTCGACATCATCGATCCTATAAAAGTGAGTGTTAGGCGGTAACATATAAATATTTGTAAGATGACTCAAACTCACGAAAATTTCAATACTAAAAAGTGGATTTGTTTTAACAAATGAGTTGTGCAAGTGTTTGAGAATATTACATACAGACAAATTGAGAACACCCTCCTTTTTTGAAGTTGGTTAAAAATAGTAGTAGTTTTTTTTTTATATGTGATGACTCCGGTCTTATGCGACCACATTCATCAAAATATTACAATCTAGCCAACCAAGGCTAATAAGTAATTTAGATCTAGCTTAAATTACTAAATAGACTAATATCTAAGAATGTGTCCATCAACACTCTCCTTATTGTCTCTAGTGGTAGAGGTGATGATATTTCTGTAGTGGTATGCATAGTCCGTGTGCTGACAGATTAAGAATACAAGTGTCACCACCCCTTTTCCTCCCGGGGCTGCTGTAAGAGCAATCTAAGGGATATTGTACACAGATAACATCCTCTGCGAGAGACGGAAAACTCGAAACTAAACCCTGTACCAACATGCCTGGTCAGCGCCGTACAGTAGACCATAATCCCTCCAAAAGTGGAGGAGGCCCGTGCCCAACAGTGGGACATTAATGGGCTGGAGAGATACATAGGGGATTTGTACACCTTATTTTTGCAAATAGCCCCAGAATTTTAGTTAAGTAACTAAATATAAATTCAATAGCTCCATTTAAATAATATTGTGTAATAAATTTTCTTGTTGACATAACATTGCACAAGTTATTAAATACAAGTTATGAAATACTTGTAGATTTTCTTATATTTCATAACTACTGAAATTCAGTTTTTATCCAATAGAAAAATGTCTATTCTTATGGCTATGTGAGTTACATGTTAACTTCATTAAGACATGAAAGCATGAAAAAACCATGGGATCAGTTGCTTTTCATTCACACATGGGAAAAAAAAGAACAGTTCAATAACATTTCTGATGGTCAACTGAAATGGATAGAATCGGTCTTAAGGCATACTATTGAGTTCTATGTTAAAAAAGAGTCTACATGAAATAGTTTTTCATAGCAAAGTATCCATATTATTTTCTTTTTTAGTCTATATATCATGTCTATTATTGGGGCCACCTTATTTAAGATGATTTAGTAACTAAATATGCGAGTTTTGAAATTTATTTTAATACCAATTAAAGAATAATTGCTTTTATTCTAATACAAGGTAAATTTTTGCCCTGTCTTTTTTTTCTGATCTCAGTAATACATATTTAATATTTTTTTAAACTATCCTCACCCTTTGCCCGTTCCCATCCACATAGCGAAGACCAAAATAATCAGTCTCTACCAGATTTAACTGTTGACATACATGGTCCAACAAAAATTTTCCTTTATAGCTTGGCTGGAAAGAAACAGGCCATTTATAATAATATTCAAAAAAGGAATGTGTTTGTTCCTAGACCTACTAGCCCTGGGATACTTACATGAAATTCACATTCCAATATCTCAGTATCCTCTAAAAGTCTCACAGTGCATTTATAAACAATATCCCCACGACTTTTGAACATGCTGGCTTTGACTGTACTCTCACAATTTTCAGGTGAAATGTATTTATAGATAAGGCATTATGATTATTTAAGATTTCAGTTATTCAAATTAGATTCTAGCAGGGCATTAATTAAATTTTTCATTTGTTTCAATTCGATTTTGATCATGGAATTCTTGAAACACGGACAGCGGTGCGGGAGGGTGGTGTCTTTTGACATTTCTTACTTCTGCAAAAAAAAAAATGTTCGAAAACTAGGAGTACATAGGTGTACTAAATTAGTATCAATTTTATAAAAATAAATGTTTTGTTTATATGAAGACACAAAAAATTAATAAAAATAATACTTTTACACAGAAATTATTTCATTTATTAACATTCCGTATAAAGTCTAAAAATGAAAGATTAGTGGCAAGCAGTGTTTTCATTAAATTTTGAATCTAATTTATTGTTCACTACATTAATTTAAAATATTACATACAATGACTTATATTTATTTTAATTAAAACAATGTCGTTTAAAAATGGTCAATTAAAATACAAGAGCATTTTATAGACTACATTTGGACTACATTTCCGAACAAAAGTACCTGTTTTTGCGTCATATCCTTTGCATGTCATCCAGTTGCCAACAATAACATTATTTTCCTTAAAATAGTGGTAATGTTATGAATAAATAAATATTAAGGGTGTCACAAACGGCATATTAATATTTATTAATATAGAGAGAAAGAGACAGAGGTATATAGAAAAAAGACGAGGTAAGAAAGAAACAGATATATATATATTATGTCGGTGACGTCATGAGTATAGATACATCTCGCTATTTTAATTGATCGTAATATGCCGTTTGTAGTGCCCTTTATTAAATGAGCATAAAGCATTCAGATATCATCATTAATCTAACTATGTACATAGTTTTAGAGAAGTATTAATTAATATATATCCTACAATAAGAAGTAAAACTCACATGGTAGTTTTGGAGCTCTTTGCAATAACATTTTGTAACTGGTTGCATTTAAAATAAACAAATATTCTAGTAACTTATATAAAATCTATACATATAATTAAGTTGTAGAAAATTTTTTTTTGTACTTGGAATACCTACATAAATTAAAAAAATATCCAGTTTGATAAAGGACAACCTACAGAACCCATTTTTAGCATTTTTGGAATTTTTGTCTGTTTAGATGTTTGTCTGTTCGCGCATCACGTAAAATCTACAACACTTATGAATATAAATATTATACCTAAATATTGTCCACAACTCAAGGTATTAAATTTTGTAAGATTAATTATAGTTATGTTTACCGGGGATAGCGCAATTTTGCGGTGGTGAACGAATTTCTTAAATCAATCAAGTAGATCCAAAGTCGATTGATGCAAATAAACAAATCTAATAGAAATGTGTTTAACATTTCAAAGCCTTGATATAAACACATTCTATGGGGACATTCTATGGGGGAGGCCTATGTCCAGCAGTGGACTGAGAAAGGTTGATGGATGGATGGATGGATATAAACACAAATAGTGTTCTGTGGATGTATAGCGGTATTCAGAAAAGAATTGGTAAAACTGCTGCGCTTTCGTAGACTTCGGCATTGAGTTGGAAAAGGCTTGAAATGATAGTGGTACCAATTCTACGCGCATAACAAAATTAACTAAAAAATTAAAATTGACAGCTTCGTTATCACAGTTTGATAATGTTAAGGGCCTACATCAATATTATCGTCGACATGTACAGATTAACACAGCTAGTAGGTATAGAAAATGAAGAATTAGGGATATTTTTTTTGTTTACTCAAAATCTACTAAATATATTTTAATTCTGATTTACGTGTTTCTATATATAATAGTTACTTATGTTTTTAAAGTTATTTCATTAATTAATACGCGATAATAGACCGACAAATGAAAAAAATAAAAAATTAGAGAGGTTGTTTCGCTAAGATTTTCTATCGAGAAAACTTTATTCAATCGCGTTTCTGAGTTTATGCCATCCTAGACCATATATTGAAAAAACATATACTTAAAAATTAGAGCTCTAGCCATTCAATCTAAAGAAACAATGAAAACTTCGTACGTAGAAAAATGCACGAAGCTATTTTGGTATCCTCTTAACTGAACTTTGTTGTTATTGAAAGTGTGTATTTTAGACTAACGATATAAATTGATATAAATGTGTACAACGAAATAGCAAATAATAGACGTATTGACACTACCCATTTCCATTTTTGGGGTAAGTCAAGTTTAGTTGTGCATATTTCAGAGTCGTGGAACGTGGTGGTGCTGTTTTTCTAGAAGGGCGATAAAACCCGCTTGAAAAAATAGACCTCGCCTAGATTCTCGCTCTCGAGCTACGTCTTTAAGTTGTTTTTGAGAGTCATTAGAAATCGACTTATAATCGGCTCTGTGTCTAGCGTATGTGGTACATGAGAAGGCCTTCGATTCGGTCGAGACTTGGGCAGTGCTGCAGTCCTCCAGCGGTGCCAAATTGACTATCAGTATCTAGAAACGTTGAAGTATTTGTATACAAACGCTACCATGTCAGTCCGCATTCAAGACGATAATACGAGACCGATTCCACTGCAGAAGGGTATCAGAGAGGGGGACGTAATTTCGCCGAAACTGTTCACCGTTGCATTGGAAGACGTCTTTAAGCTTTTGGATTGGACCGGACTCGGCATCAACATCAATGGTGAATACATCACTAACCTTTGATTTGCAGACGATATCGTGGTCATGGCATAATACCTGGAGGACCTTGGCACCCAATGACCTCAGCAGTGTTTTCTCTGGTTTATGGATGAACATCGATAGAACCAAGGTTATGGATCAATGTCCATGTCACTCCAGCACCAGTATCTGTTGGGAATGCGATAGTCGAAGTTGTCTACCTAGGAGTCCTAGGACAGACAGTCCAGGTGGGCAAATCCAACTTCGAGAAAGAGGTCAACCAACGAATTCACCTCGGCTGGGCAGTGTTCGGGAAGCTTAGGCACATCCTCACGTCCAAAATTCCCCTGTGCCTGAAAAGAAAGGTCTATGACCAGTGTGTGTTACCAGTGATGACTTATGGAACTGAGACGTGATCTCTGAATGTCGGCCTCATAACAAAACTCAGAGTCGCGCAGCGTGCTATGGAGAGGACTATGCTCGGTGTTTCCCTACGTGATATGATCCGTAATGCGGAGATCCGAAGAAGGGCCGGTGTGTACGACATAGCCCGAGCAGTTAGCACACTGAAGTGGCAATGAGCAGGCCACATTGCTTGGTGACCTGACGACCGTTGGAGACGGAAGGTCCTTGAGTGGCAACGAGTTGTGGTGATCTACGAGGGAAGCCTATGTCCAGAGTGGACAGAGAGGGACTGCTGGATGGATGGATGGTGCATGTAGAATTGTTACCATTGCGTAATGGTGACCAAATGTAAATGAAGCCAACGAAGTATGTTTAAATATATCTGCTCTAAATACCTTCCAAGAGCGAGATAGACTAACACAATTTTAAGTTTGTTCTTTACATGGGGACACGGGGCATGCATTTACGCTCTTGACTGCTCATGAAAGCAGCTGGGTAGATGTATGTAAGACTGTTGTTCTTCTTACGAGTACCTTTTACCAGGCCATGGTACAGTGCCTGGAGCCTGAGAGCTGGCGAGGAGCTGGAGCACATTTTAGATTCCGTATCTATTTAACCGAAAAAAGCCTATTGTGTACTTGAAAATAAGCGATTGATTAAGCTCTAACCACTTTACTCTACCACCCACTCTACACTTTATATTGAACTTTAAAATAATTAGAAATTCTGCCAGAAATCACTATTCCACGCGAACGAAGTCGCGGGCACAGCCAGTTAATAATAAAAATGGTTTTCATGATGCGTAACCACGGTTGCTTTCCAATTAATACAAAAAGTGACGCAGTGTAACGCAGTGCTCGATAAAGCGCTTTCCATCAACGACACTGTTGAACACAGCCGTACACTGTTCGACACTCGAAAAAGTGGTGTTTTGAGAGTAAACATATTTGGTTTGGCTGCTTATATTTAATTTATTGAACATTACTTACTTTAAAATTATAGTTGGTTCAAATAATTATTATTAAACAAAAGTAGTATTATTACAAAACAATTATTTATTTGCCCACAAATTGTCAAAGTTCTTTAACTTATTGGAAGGTTATGTTTATAAATTATTGAGCCAAGACTTTGTCAAGGAACTTGCATTTAGGTAAAAAAATTGGTCAAGTGCGAGTGGGACTCACGCACGAAAGGTTCCGTACCATTATCTATGCAACATAAGGCAACGTTATTAGTATCGAGCAAGAAACGGTAAAAAAAATCAGTTTTTTGTATGGGAGCCCCCCTTAAATATTTATTTTATTTTATTTTTAGTATTTGTTGTTATAGCGGCAATAGAAACACATCATCTGTGAAAATTTCAACTGTCTAGCTATCACGGTTCTTGAGATACAGCCTGGTGACAGACGGACGGACGGACGGCCGGACGGACGGACGGACGGACGGACGGACAGCGAAGTCTCAGTAATAGGGTTTCCGTTTTTACCCTTTGGGTACGGAACCCTAAAAACGCCCATAATTTTGCGATATTGATGCACTCTAGTGTTATTTTGAGACAACTAGCTGTTTCATTTAAACTTTTACACAGTGTTTGGCAGTGTTTCACAATGTAATGCAGAGTCCCTCTGTGTTAACTAAATGGAAAGCAACCCACGTCTGGCAGTAAATTGGGAGTAATAATTTTACTATGGGCAACATTATACACCGGAAGTGACTGTTCGCTTTGCATCCAGCTGAAAGGACAACCATTTCTCGTCCATTCTGTTGGAGTCTATCTCGGATATTACACGTCGATTGTAATCCGTGGTGAGTGTCAGAAGAAATAGTTAAGTGCAGTGTGAAAGTGAATTATAATACCCGTAAGCATAAAAAGATTGTGTCTTCGTAGTTGTATTAGCCGATTTTATCATTTTACCCTTTTAACCCAATATTCGTGATATAACCATGTATCGACAATGTGGGTTCTTGTTCTTTGTAAGACAACGTTAGTTTGTGATCGCATTACTTTTTAACTTCTTTTGTTTATTTTAACTATTGTTGCAATATTCGAATTACGATTAAAGCAAAGTAAATTCGCGTTTGCTTACGCGTCACACTTGTTCAATCACCGGCTTGCCACCACGTGGTTTTGAGAAGTGTTTTCCCCATACTTTTTGTTTGACCTCGTTCTTCTTATACTTGACAATTACTTTTTTATGATTTCTGATCGCATGATACGTAAATTATATGTAATATTTTGGTTTTATTTGCTGTAATGGCCGACATCCATTTTGAAATGTCAAGATAGGGCGAGGCGGCCATGCGGCCGCCATATTGCCGGCAGGCCGGTCTCGTTCAGCGATACATGAGGTTGTTAAGACCTTGCAGATGCCGGCTTGTATCTTGTTACACATTTCAATTGATTTAATAACAACACTTAATCTTATTTTTATGCTTTGTTACAGACTAATCAAAAATGCCCAAGGAAAAGGTTCATATTAACATTGTCGTCATTGGACACGTCGACTCTGGCAAGTCCACAACCACCGGCCACTTGATCTACAAATGTGGTGGTATCGACAAACGTACCATCGAGAAGTTCGAGAAGGAGGCCCAGGAAATGGGTAAAGGTTCTTTCAAATACGCCTGGGTATTGGACAAACTAAAGGCTGAGCGTGAACGTGGTATCACTATTGACATCGCTTTGTGGAAGTTCGAAACCGGCAAATACTATGTCACCATTATTGACGCCCCTGGACACAGAGATTTCATCAAGAACATGATCACTGGTACTTCACAAGCTGACTGCGCTGTGCTTATTGTCGCTGCTGGTACTGGTGAGTTCGAGGCTGGTATCTCCAAGAACGGACAAACCCGTGAGCACGCTCTACTTGCTTTCACACTTGGTGTCAAGCAGCTTATCGTAGGTGTCAACAAAATGGATTCCACTGAGCCCCCATACAGCGAACCCCGTTTCGAGGAAATCAAAAAGGAAGTCTCCTCATACATCAAGAAAATTGGTTACAATCCCGCTGCCGTCGCTTTCGTTCCCATTTCTGGCTGGCATGGAGACAACATGTTGGAGCCATCTACCAAAATGCCCTGGTTCAAGGGATGGTTGGTTGAGCGCAAAGAAGGCAAGGCTGAAGGCAAGTGCCTCATTGAGGCCCTCGATGCCATCCTGCCCCCAGCTCGTCCCACAGACAAGCCCCTCCGTCTTCCCCTTCAGGACGTATACAAAATCGGCGGTATTGGTACAGTGCCTGTAGGCCGTGTTGAAACTGGTATCCTCAAACCCGGCACAATCGTCGTCTTCGCACCTGCCAACATCACCACTGAAGTCAAGTCTGTGGAGATGCACCACGAAGCTCTCCAAGAGGCCGTACCTGGTGACAACGTAGGTTTCAACGTAAAGAACGTATCTGTCAAGGAATTACGTCGTGGTTACGTAGCTGGTGATTCCAAGAACAACCCACCCAAGGGCGCCGCCGACTTCACAGCACAGGTTATTGTTCTTAACCACCCTGGTCAAATTTCAAACGGTTACACACCTGTATTGGATTGCCACACAGCTCACATTGCCTGCAAATTCGCAGAAATCAAGGAAAAGGTTGACCGTCGTACTGGTAAATCTACTGAAGAAAATCCCAAATCCATCAAATCTGGTGATGCCGCCATTGTCAATCTAGTTCCATCCAAGCCTCTATGTGTAGAGTCCTTCCAGGAGTTCCCTCCCCTTGGACGTTTCGCTGTGCGTGACATGAGGCAAACTGTTGCTGTAGGAGTAATCAAGGCTGTAAACTTCAAGGATGCCTCCGGTGGCAAGACAACCAAAGCCGCTGAAAAGGCCGCCAAGGGCAAGAAGTAGCTAGCGCTAATTACAGCACAATTTTTCATTCAACTGCGATACTTCATTCACCGAAAGGTGTTCAGAAGGAAAGAAAGGCTACAACTCATTCCTTTTCTATATTTTTTACAAGGCTTATACTGTAACATTATTTTATAATTTATAATAAGGTTATATCTGAAATATTTTGTTATAACTGCAAACTAATGTGTAAATTCATAGAATAAAGGTAGCCTCCAAGATAAATTATATCGTATTTTTATTTAGAGCCTATTTATCTAAGATTTCTTATGAGAATGAACTGAAGAGAAATCTCAAATTGTACTTTCATTCAACTTTCACTCTTACTTGAAACTATTTTGATCTATTTTCGTCAAAATCTGCAGCTGCCAATTTGTCACAACTTGGCGATAGTTAAAAATAAGGTGAATGAACTTCCGTTTCAAATACCTATTTCTGAAAGCACAGTGACTTCTAATCTTTTCACTGACATCTACCTAGTTACGTAGCAGTGAGTGACCTGTATAATTAATTATTATTATTCTGGTCAATCGTAGAACCTGATTTTAATTTTTTAAACCATGGTACGCTTTTTACTGTAAATGATAAATGAAAAGTCAGTTTTTTATTGATGAATAGTAGGTGCCTCGATCTCGACTTTCTTAATATTACGAAATCAAATAAAGATAAGTAGGTACCTACCTACCTAATTTGAAAACAACGCATACTAGGTACCTGATTACCCAAATTAATCGATAAGTTTTGTTTGTACATAAGAAATCACTAAGATAGGTAATTTATAGGTTACAGATACTATGCGCACTCATAACGCGGTTTCCAAATCTATAGATATTTACTCTTGCTCATTGAATGATGTCACAAGGGCCACTTTTAGTTATATTTGCACTAATGTAAATAAGTAGATAATATAATATATATACATACTAAGATAAAATTTGAATAGTTATACTGTAACATAAATCATGAAGGTAATAGCTTCACTATCGCAATAGGTATTGCCTGTAATGATAGATGTAAGTGTAAGGTTTATAAATAAATAAATTATTTATGTAGGTACTTATCTATCTACCTAAAGGCAGCTGTTTGGTTAAAATTATACATGGAATCCAATAGCTCTGTTAATAGCATAGACCAAATATAGGTACATCAAAGATGATTTATAGTTATTTGGTCTATGATTTACATAATAGAAATACATACCTACGTGCATTCACAGATGCTTAATAATAAAGTACCTACCTAATTTATGTACCTATTAGTAGGTAAGTAAGTTGCGATGTATATAGGTATTGTATGCTTATTATAGGGTGTTTGCGTGATTGGTTGGTGTATTTCACATACACATTTTAGTTTCGTCTCAGAAAATTATGGTTAAAACTCTTTTTAAGGTTTGTTCAATAAAATTTGCTTAATTCAAAAACTAAAAAAAGAAAAAGTAATTATAACCCAAATATCTAGTTCATTTTTTATGATTGAATCTAGTGAAGGCCAGGGCCTATTAAATGGTTGGCATCATCATTTTCCAGCCTTTCTCCTGCTATCCGGGGTTGGCGTTGGTGCAACTGTAATTTGGCACGGATTAATTGTTCATGTTTCGTGATTTCCTCGGTCGATTCCTACGACCCCTGGGCAAGACATGGGGTGACTTTGGATTTTTTGGGCGTCACCCCACTGACTGATAGATAGATGGATGGGGACTATCTGACAGTGAAGAAGTTACAAGGGGCCAGTATACACTTCCTTAATCGCCTTGTACGATACCCATGGGAAGATATGAGGTGGTGCTATTCTACTCCTCCGGCAGCACACGGCAGTAAAATATGGTAAAATGGTCGCTACTCCATTATGAAATGATAACCGATAATATACTAATAAAGGCCCCATTATCAAAAAGTCCCCTGGTCCTCATATACTTAGGTGAGACACGACCCTAGGAATCTAAGTACACAGACCAAGTAAATACAAAATTGCACTAGATAGATTAATAGGTGTGAGATGAATCGACAAGGAAGGACTGATAACTAAGACATTCTCACCCATATCATATTAATATTCTTTTCTCGGAAACATTAGACAACCAATAGTGCATTAAGTGATACAACCATATCACTTTAAATTCGGCTGTGGTTGACTAAAATAGTTTACTTACGGATTGTTACAGGTTGTTACAAATGATATTTCATTTCTATTAACATAAGATTAAGTAAATCGTATTAATTTATTATAATAATGACTCAATCATGAATATTGAGTGGATGAGAATTACTTGCTTTGCCTGTGTCAGTCTATGCACCTTTTTTTTTTATTCACAAGGTGTTCACCAGACATAAAATCCAATAATGCCTGAATTTTCTGAATAGCAAATCACCGTGACCCATGTTTGTGTCTAGTGTCGTATATCTATACTAATGTCTCTTTATTGTGTACAGATAATTAAATTCCAAAATATGCGCACTAAGATTTGAGTTGCGATTGACTTACTCGTGTTAATAATCTACCTACCAGAAATTAGAACTCATGATCATTGAGTACAATACTGTCCGTGTGGTGACGGATTTAGAATGCAAGGTGCTGTAATATGGATATTTTACACAGATAACTTCTTTGAGAGAAGGAAAATTCGAAAATAAACCCTGTGCCAACATACCTGGTCAGCACAGCACAGTAGACAATGCTATAATCCCTTTCACAGTGGAGGAGGCCCGTGCCCATAACCAAGGAGACAAAATCAAATTATTGTTGAAAATTTTAACTAAAATTATTGTTTGGTGTTACCATTTTGCTTGTTTACAATGCACTAAGTTACTAAATTTCCTCTTCAGATGAGATTCAGGGACTATTATTGACATTTTTTGGAGTTCAAGTTCAAGACCTCAAAACCATATCATGTTAACTTCAGCTATCATATTATTGATTATCAAATTACAATCAATGTACTCAACTCATTATTATTACTTTTAAGGATTTTACACGGATTTCATGAATAAAGTACGAGTAGGTATATTTTGTTTACTAGAAATTATACTAGTCATGTAATTAGTTACATTTATTTTTAATTATATAACAGACTATGTACAATAAATTATCTAATATGAATATGAGATATTAGTTTCTTCTCCTCGTTCTTCTTGTTCGATTATCATGTTGGCCCATTCTTCTGCACGTTTATATCGTTGTTTTCTAGCGTACGGCCTGTAAACGTATCTATGCACCACCACAGCTCCTGTAGTCACTGATACAAGCATTAACATCTTAGACAAAGGAGAAGCTGATCCAATCCATCTTGATACACGTTCCATTATTCTGATCCAGTAGTAACAGGGTTTACTGGTTGATCTTTCTTAAAATAATCGTCGAATAGCGGCCTCCAGATATATATCCCACCAAATACACCTAAAACAGTTACTAATACAATTTGGCCCTTCGTTATTGACCTAGGGCTACGAATGCGCATTATAAAATATTTCTTCTATAATATTTTGACACTTGCATAACACTTTTAGACCGTTTTATAAATCTAATAAATTTTAGTTTATTAAAAATTATAACTTTTAGGTTATGTTGTTACATCATATGTAATCTGTCAAATGTCAATACAGACTAATAATGGTGTCGGCAATTGCAAAGCATAATGCGACTCTGCTCTAAGCTCAGTGTTGAAAAAAAATACTGAATTAAAATTGTGTTCACTTCACATTTCCCGTTTTCCAATCAGCGCACAATAGCGCATTATGCAGCACAATGCTCAACGTTGAGTGTTACAATTACAGCATCGCATCGCACAATCGAGCACTCTCAAAAGTGATGCGTGCAATCCATCCCCGTTTTCCAATGGCAGAGCATAATGCGACTCAGTGCCGCACAATGCTGACGCTTAATTGGAAAGTGAATTAGTTTTAAAATGCGTCAGCAGAGTGCGCCAAGTTGTGTTGAAAAAAAAAATTCTAAAATAAACATTGTATTCACATTAAATGTGTGGAATATAAAAAAAGTCATTCCACACATATGCTCTGCCATTGGAAAATGGGGAATATTAGCTAATTTAATTTAGACGTTACTTAGCAACCCTGGGAAGAAACTGTCACTGTCATGTCATCCAACTGTCATCCTAAAATTGTGTTTGTAGTTTTAGCCAAAATAAAATCAAAACAATTCTAAACTGCTAATTGTATATTTAGAATAACGAACTTAATGTTGTAAAAATGGCCCATATCAAGAGGACTATACCTAATATTCTAATAACAGGTAATGTATGCATAGAAAGCTTATTTATATATATTTTCCACGTGGATTTATTTCATGTAAATAATGTTCTTTTAATAATGTTTAGGTACGCCTGGTGTTGGTAAATCTTCTATTTCTCGATTACTTGCTGAAAGAACAAAGTTTATTTGGCGAGAAGTATCAAAACTTGCTCAGGAATATAATTGTTTAGATGAGTTTGATCCAGAGTATCAGTGCCCAATTTTGAATGAAGATAAGGTGATTTATAATTTTGTTTAGTACATTACAGATTACTACTTACCTGGGATGATATTCCTTTAAAAATCCTAACACTACGATTGTAACTATTTCAGGGTATCTGTTTTCTGTATGTTTGTGACAGTGTGTAAAATATATCCACATCATCTTTCCCTAGCATGGCAAGACGTGCCACAACACATAATATTTATTATAATTTGGGTAGATGCTATAACCAATCACTAAATATCTATCACTTTTATTGCAGCTTCTTGATATAATGGAAGGTATGATGGCTAAAGGAGGCAACATAGTCGAGTATCATGGCAGTGAGTTCTTCCCAGAGAGATGGTTTGATGGTGTATTTGTCATAAGAACTAATAACACTGTATTGTATGACCGATTATCTGCTAGGTAATATACATATATGTAGAACTCTACTAAGTGACTCCATTTTTCATATTAATGTCTACTAAAAAAAAGTGAGACTGTAGTGGCAATTTTATATCTTTCTGTTTTTTTATATCAAGTCTATGCCTTATCATCTATGTTTGTAGTAAAACTGAATGTGAGGGAGACCACAAATATAAAATAATATTAGTTGAAACCTTCCCTTCCCACCCTATTATCATCATCACTGTTTTACTATGTCTACTTTGGGAGTGTTTGTGAGCTACACTGACCAGGCATCTTGGCATTGGGTTTAGATTCAAGTCTTGAGTCTCTCATCTGATTGCCTTAGCTCTTGTTTTATATCTCTCTAGGCTGCGCTGGAAAGAACATTAACATCCTATTTTGGAAGGGATTATTTTCTACCATGCCGTGCTAACCAGGCATGTTGGCATATAGGATGTTTTCTGTGTACAATACCTTAGCTGGCTTTTACAGCACCCTTGGGAGGAAATAGGGTGGTGACTCTTGTATTCTTAATCCATCACCACATGGATTTATTGTTTGCTTGTCTTTTATTTGCAATTCAAGATCCTATTGAAATAATCTATTATTGTTTTTCAGAGGATACACGGGTAAAAAACTAGAAGATAATATTCAATGTGAAATATTTGAAACATTATTGGAAGAAGCGCAGTCATCATATAAACCAGAAATTGTTGTGAAATTACAGAATGATAGTGAAGAACAACTGTATACAAATATTGATACTATTGTTGAATATATTGAGAGGTGGAAAGAGGAAAATATATGATTATTAAATCACATGTTTTTATTTCACTAATTGAACAAAACTAGTCATTAGGTATTTTTATGATAACTACCTGTGCCCCACAGTTTGTTACAAATTTCTGAAATAAACCCTCCCCACACCTAGTCTTATGACTGCAGGTGTGAATAATAGCTGTTAATCTATTCTTAGGCCTATCTGTGCTAAAAAATATTATAAAAGGTTTAGCTGTTTCTGAGGAGTCAAATAACTTATATGAGAATTTCACATTTTCAAAGATTAGTAGCTATTCTTATTACAATACCTAAAAGGTAGTCCATTGTATTTCTTTCAAACTGCTTTGAACTTTAAATTTTAAGCATGGTAATACTTAATCCCAGCCTATCCTTAATGTCCAAAATACAAGCTTTTAAAACTATCTAACATCATCCATATAGGTATTGTAGTATCAGACCTAACCGACAGTTATTTTTAAATCAAGGGAAAATTGATATTTAAATAAAACAATACAATTATAAATACAACCTAATTTATTTGTTAATTCACAGAAAGTGTAAAGAAATGCATTCAAAATTACTGTATTTCGATAAATCTAGAAAAGATTTAATTAACACTGTCACCTCAAACTTGATGTACTGGTAGTTTTATTGATGAAACTTGTGATAAAATAAACAAAAAAACCATCTTAAAAAATTAAAGGTTTTATTATTAGCATAAATAATCTTTCTGTTTTATTAAGTATGTGAAAAATCAAAACACAAAAATGATAATCAAATCATCATGTATAGTGCATGGACAAAAAAATTACTCATAAAACTACCATTATAAAAAAATATATTGCACTTTTTTTGATATTGCAACACTACACGGTCAAGTTTGAGTGGTGTCAGTATTAAATTAACACACACATTCTCATCGATCACACACACACACACAGATCTTTCATGGAAAGTTTTACATCACACAATGTTTACAACTCATCCTTCTTGGCATTGCCCTTCCTATCCCAACCCTTGAGCTCACTGGAAGCTTGCTCGGATACGTATTTAAGGAAATCTTCGAGAGCGCGACCACCCTGCAATAAAATAATACACATTTATATATTTTAATAAAGAAACACTGAAAATGGGCAAGAAAAGTATCAAAATACCTAAACCAAAAGATACGAAAATAAAAAACTTGAGATGACAATTTAGCTTAGCATAAATTTTTAGAGATACTAAAAGTCTACTTTATTCAGCGGAATTGTCGAGAATCATAATTTCGATATTTTTATGGCACAATATTATAAAGCTGAAGAGTTTGTTTGTTTGAATACGCTAATCTCGGGAACTAATGGTCCAATTTATAAAAATCTTGTAGTGTTGGATAGTATATTTATCGAGGAAGGCTTTATAACATCACGCTTCGACTAATAGGAGCGAAGCAAAAAAAAGTTGCAAAAGAAAACAGAATTTTTTTTCTTAATACGTTCAGTGCGGCTAACGCTTATGCGCGTTTTTCTGATCTTCACCAAGTGCGGACCGACGCGTATACGCGTCCATACAAAAAAAAATCTGTAGGCAAGCGGGGTGCGCCGCACCTGTGCGTTTATTGCGTGTATTCTGGGTGTCTATTGTTTCGAAGCGGTCGTAAAATGTGGAATTGTAAAGGAGACTACACACTAGTCAGGTTTCTGCTACGAATCTTGCAGGGGGGGGACGGCGGCGGCGACGACAACAATAACCTAATTTAGTACAATAGATTATTGAAATAATTTTATTATGACTCGCTCTTTTAACTTAAAGTAATAGGTAGTTTTAGTCTATTTATAAATGGTGTCTATAACGAGGCGGGCGAAAAGTCGTAAATTAAAAAAAATTAAGAATAAAAGGGGTTTCGGGAGAAGGTACCTTTACTATTACTGTTTTATTAAGGTATAACTTACTATTTTAACAAAACCGAACGAAGATATATTATGGCGTAAACTTCACAAAATCTCTTACAAATAAACACTAGTGTGGAAGCATCTTTATCCATCCAACACCTTTATATGACCCGTAATTGTTATATGACAGTCATAAAACTCGAAAGTTACCGAACGCACATAAGCGTCGGCCGCACTGCGGGAAGGTAAAAGATAACGCGCTATAGCGTCCAGCCGCACTACGCGAGTTTTCTATGAACGCACATAAGCGTTCTTAGCACTACGCGAAAAATTTTTTGAACGCACATTAGCGTTTTCAGCACTGGGCGAATGACTCTTTTATTAGCATTGGCTATAAATTCGCAAATTATTCAGCATTGAACGCGTTAATTCCAGTGTACGGAGTTGCTAATAAGATAGAAAACTCACATTATATCTGATGGGTTTCTTGGCATTGTCAGCTGATTTCCAGAAGATAGTTGGGAATCCTGACACGTCATACTGAGACTTGGGCCAGTCGTTAGCTGTGGCATCAATCTTCACAATGTCTACGGCTTCATCCTTCAGCTGTTGGGATAAAATAATAAATTTATATGTGGAACTTTTTGTTTTTAGTAGTGACTACTCAGGCTGCGTTACGCCTAATATCACTCCAACTAGCGATCACAATAGATCAATCTCTATTGTGATCGCTACTTTCTACAGTTCTCGGTCCAAACCTGTTACCATGAAGGACTCCTGGATATATGTGGAACTTATTTTCACATAGAAATCTTGGTGCAATCCTTTTTCAATATAGGTGGTCAGAATGGCATAGCAGACTTTTGAAAATAGAATAAAAATAGTTTTAATATTTACAAATTTATTTATACAGTTGAAATTTAGATGGTTGCCAATATTTCAAGTACAAAATTAAATTTTATTCTAATAATATTTAATTTTATATAATAAAAAATATAATCTATTTTTTTATCTGTTTCTCTTTACATAATATTAGTGTGTGGTATATAAGAGAATCTCAATTTCTATACATATTCTATACATATTCATATTCTATATAAATACATATTACTATTAATATCTGTATATTTACGAGTACATATATGTATACCTGTCTATAAAAGCTAGAGCAAGTATGGTCAAGAGTTCTTAATTTTTTGTACCATATGTATATTTTCGTATTGAAATTTTCGTGAGTTTGAGTCATATTAGAAATACTATATTACCGGCTAACATCTTCGATCCCAAAACTGTGAGTGTTAGCCGGTAATATAGTATGTCTACCATATGTATACTCGATTTTTTTAAATTAAATTATATTGGTATTGTAGCTACTGGATTCCATTACACCTGATAGTAAACGGTAATGGAAATTGTACAGGTAGGCCGAAACAACTATGTACGAAGTGTATATACCTTATCACCAAGTTCCTCCCATACTGGAGCAAGTTTCTGGCAATGTCCACACCATGGTGCGTAGAACTCAATGAGGGCATCACGACCACTGTCTGTCACCAGCTCCTTGAAGTTCTTGCCAACTGCTACCTTCACTGGACCATCATTGTTTTCAGGAATAGTCTCTGATTTGATAAAAGGCTCCAATTTACCATCCAAAAGATCCTTTGAAAAGGCCAACAGATGTTCTATACTGTAAAAACAATGATGCATTGTTATCATAAGGTAATGGAAGCTGCCTGGATTCAATTCCATTTGAGACCCGAAGTTTTGCAATGAAATTATAATTTTGAAAATGAAATTATCAATAAATTAGAAAATTGAAGAGTGACAATCGATTGCAAGACAAAAACTTAAAATACTATCGCATTCTCGTCAATAAGGATTAAATCCCATATTTATCAGTAAACAAGCGAAAAGAAAATGGTTTTCCGAAGGATGAAATAGAACGGCATTCTCAATAGAAAGAGCACTGTTTTCCAGATTTACGATAGCTGCTAAAATATTTAAGGTTAAATACCTTGTTGTCATGAAAAAAAAGAAGATGATCTAAAGAAAGAAGAAGATCTCAAATTATTCATTTTCATATCATAAGGAATCGTTAGGTATATCTTTGTTATATTTTTCATTTTACTGAAAAACTTTGAAAAATAATATATTATGCTAAATCAGTTATTTGTATGCTGAATAGTTTAACCTAGTTTATATAGTTTTTTCTTATCTTACTGCAATATAAATAAAATTTATGAAGTGTGTCGGCCCCACAACACCGTATACCGTGACGATAAAATACACATAAATGTTTACTTGTTTATTCTTACTGCCTCGGGTCTTGGCTTTTAGCGTGATGATATTTAGCTTAAGTGTTTTTCAGACGTAAAAGTTATACAGTTGCAAAGTTTCAACAAACTACTTTTTGCGTAATACATCCTATATAATATTAACAACATAAAATAGTAGACACCATCATACCGTCACACCATTTCTCCATAAATTAGGCAAAGATGATAGAGCGGTATCATATTATCATCCAGAATAACATGCATAATGCTGAAATTCGGGGCACTAACTATAAAAGAGTTTGAAAAGGTGGGCTTTTTTGGAAATGTGAATGTTTTTCATAAGAACCTTTATATTCTACCTAGATATAGACAACATCGCCAACATTATTAAATAGAGTTTAAAATATTACCTGAACTCATTGCTCATAACAAATTTGTTTCCATCAGCATCACGTCCAGCGACCACAGGTTTATCAGCTTTAGCATACTCAATACCGTACTCATTCAGTTCATGGGTGAAGTCATCCTTGTCGCTTACTGCAAATATCACCTCTGTTTGTTCTTTGGCAACCTGTGGGACAATACAAATAATATATGTAATGGCCTATTTGAAAGCGGTGATTCCAGTTTGGTCTTATTGGCACCAGGTCAGGATTTGATGGTTATCTCCTGAGAAATCGAGGAAAACCTTCAAATTTCAAAGGTACTGACTTTTTTTTAAATACTCAATTATTTTTAGTTTGATTTGAAATTATAATTAATTTGGTACTTTAACATACAATTAATGCATTTATTTGTTTTTAAATAATCTATGTAATAATATAAAATTTTAATGCAAAATTATAATTCTGTGTTAAGTTTATTTTTTATTTATGAAAATATTTTTTGTTTTATTTAATACCTACACAAAAAATATTTATTAAAAAAAAGCGCAATTTTTTTTTAAATTTACATTTTTAAATCCCAAGCATATGAAATTCCTGGCAACAGCCAGCTATTAATTAAATTAATATCATGATTGTTTTAATATTTTCTAACACATGTGCGACTCATTTTTTTAAATAAAACCATTTTTTTTATGGATTTAGACGTATTTATAAAATTAAAATAATGTTATTAATTTTATGTAGTCTGAGCCATAGACTTAGGATATAGATCTAGAAGTAACACTCGGTGAAACCGGGCCTCCTGCTTCTTTTTTTAGTTGAACACATTAAGAAAAATAAATGACAAAGAGCCTATTTAGTAGCCTTTCTAACTCTTTCTTTTTGAACTGGAGTAAAAGAGAAAGCAAGGCTACTATTTACTATTTTACTTTTAAACCATAAACTGGGCGGCTCTGCCTTGGAACAAATCTATGTTCCCGAGTTGTCTATTTATAACCTTCTTGGTCTGAGCATAATGTAATATAATAGTTTATGGTGAAAGTCTATCTTTATGGTCAATGTAAAATTAAAATCGAATGTGGGTAAACCCTGTAATAACTGATCGTAGGGGACACTTTACAGCTCAGTCTCATCCGTGACCATGGTGACTGCAAAGTCTCCGAAACGTCGGGCCAAAATTCAAAACAAATATACGCGTCTATATCCGTAAAAAGTAGTTTTATTTAATCATGATGATGATTGTTAATTAAACTAACCTTAAGTACGCGGTTCCTCCAGTAGTTGGTGCCCTTAGGATTCTTGACATAGTCCACATCATAGTATACGACAACCAGAGGATTGCCAAAGTCTTGCATGTTGTCCTTCTGACGGATACCGACTAAACCATGGCTGTAATAATATATCCCCTGGTCACAAACTAAGCAGATTATGGGTGAGTGCCAACGGCCCCGGTGGAACTCCCGTACCGGGGCCGTTGGCACAAATCATTTCCCAACGGCCCCGGTGCGTTTCTAGCTTAACTGTATTCTGTAATGAGCTTGTTTAACTGCTTTTATGGCACCATTCAGGCGGAGAGCATTCAAACACGAGTCGTACTAGCCGTTCGAGGCGAAGTTTGTAGCCGTTGGGAGTTACCCCAGATTATAAATCATCACTGCCTCCGTTAACCAACTACTCAATATCCCCGCAATTTGACTTTTTCACATGATGACGGATTAGGACTACAAGTGCCACGACCCCATATCTTCATATCTTCCTCAGAATGCTATAAGATCCAGCTCAGACAAAATATAAGAAGAGAACAATTTCAGTAGGAGACGGAAAACTCGAAACTAAACTCTATGCCCAGACGTCTAGTCAGCGTGATATAGCAGCCCAAATATCCTCGTCCAAAGACCCGTGCCAAACATTGCGACATTAATAGACCGAGATTATTTAATCCTTCGCTCAGATCTCTGCCTCGACTCGAACAAAGACAGGTAAACTTACTAGTTCTCCTTGATGAAAGCATTGATGGAGTTATCCTTGTCTTCCTTGTAAACTACGAACGACTCTTCAAACTTGTTCTGCAGGCGTTTAGGACGGAACAAAACAATGTCGTTCCTGTTAACAACACATAATAACATGTTATTACAATAGATACAATCTAGTTGCAAACAATACAATAATTACTAAGTTTTAGTAATGAGAAACACACTAAAATTAAACTCGATACTGAATAAAGTGGACTTTAAAAATTATTGCATTGTTAATGGTTCTTAATAAGTACGCAAAATTTTACATAAAATAAATTACATTTTTGTTGATTAAAATTAGGTTTAATATTCCGTCACATTACTTAATAATTTTCAAAGTAAGCCTAGACCTGGTCCCTGGACTATCTGGACATGCCTTTTAAAACCAACTAAACAATTAACAATGAAGTCTGCAGATATTTTAAGTAGGATTGTAATTTAACCAAACCTAGCGATCACGCAATGCCTACAAACACCTAAATTATTATAGAATAAAATTCCACCAGATTGTTATAAAATATGTTTTATATACATTGTAACTATGACGATAATTTATAAAGCATTTTTAAGAGATAACTTTGTAAGAAGTTTGATAGCCTACGACTTTTTAATAATATCTTATCAGATTAAATGCAGAAATAGATATGTATTTACTTTCTACCATTAAAAGTTTCTCTTAAAAGACCCAATTAAGATATTTGACGTATTACATGTCGGAGTATGTACTTAACAGGTTTTCTTAGTAACCTCGATTAAAGACGAATGTACCTATTTAACTGTACTCTTTACGAGCTCTTGTATCTGAACATGCAAAACATGATCCAATCACATTTGTATTGTCCATTTCTTAAAACTACTATATGAGTATAAGGGACAACGTAGAAACGAAAAGGCATCGTAAATGGTTTCGTTGTTTCAATCGCGTAAACTAAACTCTAAAGGCCTGTCTTATCCATTAGGCACATATCTTGGGTATCGCGATTACTGGGCTCCCCAGTCTTAGCTCTATTTCGAAATAATAACCGATATTCCCATATCAATCCCACAAAGTCTGAAATTTAGACACTTCACGTTAATATCGTGTGCCCACGTAATTTTTATCAGAACAATAATTTGCTTGCCGCATATACGAGTATTAGTTCGTGTTACGGATAGGGATCATTATAATTTCACAGTGCAATTCGATTGGTTGCAGTTTCACACTTAATTACAGGTTGAAATTTCAGAGGATATTAACTTTTTATAACATGCTTTTTATTAGTCGCTTACATCCTAACGTCTGTGTGCTATTTATTCTATAAACTAGCTGTTGCCCGCGACTCGATCCGCATGGAGTTTAGAAAATTTTCCCCGTTTTTGCAACATTTTTCACTACTGCTTCGCTTCTACTGGTCGTAGCGTGATTTTATATAGCCTAAAGCCTTCCTCGATAAACGCCCTATCTAGCACTGAAATAATTTTTCTAATCGGCACAGTGGTTCCTGAGATTAGCGCGTTCAAACCGCGTTCCGCTTTATAATTATAGTATAGAAGTATAGATAATGGAAAGGTTATTTTGTTTCTTTTGTATTGTGTATCAATCAATAGGATATTGGCTAAACATGTTATTAATGATTAATAGATAAGACACACATACATATCTATAAAGCATTTTTAAAGCACAATGGTGTCAAGTGCCCACTGCATTGCAAGGAAAAACTGAAATAAAGAGTAGTATGTATATCTTTTACGCAGCCGCGCCGATAAAATAAAAAAATATTCTTTTTGCGTGTGCGAAATAACAACCGCATTGTATTGCAAAAACACAATCATTGTTACCTTGCGATATTAACTCGTTTTATTACTTTACAAATGTTATTTAAAATTTTATCTATCTGATTTGCCGATGTATTATCAATCTGATAATTCAGAATATACTTATATTACTAGCTTTGTGAAAAATATTAGTAACTACTACTCCATGTATTAAACAAACTGCATCAAAATACGTTGCGTAGTTTTCAAAATACACTCTCACTCGCTCATATAGGATACTATTAATGAAGAGGAAATATGTATGTAGGGGGGTAGTCTCCGAAATTAATAGTTCCATCTCACAATCCCTAAAATTGTTTTTCACTAAGTCTTCGAGAGTGCTATATTCGAAATTCTAGGCGTACGAAGTCACGGGCGCAGTTAGTTTAATATAAATACATACAATACTATTACAACCGGTTTGTTATAGTATAGGGGAGAATAGACGCTAATCATTCGTCTCATATACGTAGAGTTCATTCACATATAACGTGACGTGACAAGTTTTGTTCAAACAAATATTATATTTAGTGAATAATATATTATTTGATTTGTAGATGTGATAAATATATTTGTTGATTGGTGGTGACGGATTGAAAATACAAGTGTCACACCACCCCATTTCCTTCTAAGGATGCTGTAAATCCAGTGTTAAGGGAAATTACACAAATAATATCCGTGAGAGATGTGAAACTAGAAATTAAACATGGTAGACCAATGATATATTAAAACACTAGATACGAAGTATAACGCGCCTAATTGCGCGTATACAGGGTATGACCCGTGGCACTGACAGCTTTAGTTGTCCGTTTTTAATATGTACTAGCTGGCCCGGCAAACATTGTTTTGCCATACCAAAAAAAAGTAAAAAAAAAAAAAAATTAACTATAAACCTCACGGAGCCCGAGACCTTTCCAACGAATGCAAATCCGTGGAAATCGGTCCGTGCGTTCTGGAGTTATAGCGTCAGGAAGGAAAACCCGACTTATTTTTATATAGTAGATAATAATATTAAACAAATACAGGGGGTGCTTCAAAAAAATGTATACACACTTTGAACTTCCATAGAAAATTTATTTACCGTTCTACAAAGTTAAATTTCAGGAAAATAGAAAGCTGAAAGTCCAATGTAAATGAAACATAAATAACAAATGTTAATACTGTTCAAATTGGTGACCTGCAGCATCAATACAATTCTGAGTACGAGTCACCACTGATTCTGTACATCGTATCCAAACATCCAATGAGATTTCTCTACACACTGCTTGAATCTCATTCCAAAGAATGTCTAGGTTACGTGGTTTACGTTTGTACACCTCATCTTTTACTGTGCCCCACAAGAAAAGGCCAGTGGATAGGACGCAGGGGGCCAATCGAGTTTCCAGCACGCTCTCCAGACCTTACACCGCTGGATTTCTTCTTGTGGGGCACAGTAAAAGATGAGGTGTACAAACGTAAACCACGTAACCTAGACATTCTTTGGAATGAGATTCAAGCAGTGTGTAGAGAAATCTCATTGGACGTTTTGATACGATGTACAGAATCAGTGGTGACTCATACTCAGAATTGTATTGATGCTGCAGGTCACCAATTTGAACAGTATTAACATTTGTTATTTATGTTTCATTTACATTGGACTTTCAGCTTTCTATTTTCCTGAAATTTAACTTTGTAGAACGGTAAATAAATTTTCTATGGAAGTTCAAAGTGTGTATACATTTTTTTGAAGCACCCGGTATACAACATTTATATAATTTATTCATTCTATCAATAGGTATTGTTTATTTATTTCTTGAGATTTGTATTGAATTTCTTGAAAGTTTGTTAAATACAGACTCAGTAAATTGATCAATAAATACGTTCACTCATTCATTCATTGCAGGGAAATTTTTCTGAGCTCTGGCAACTGTCCCTATGTTTACTAATGTCAAAATAAATCTTTTGTGTGAAACTAAATCTTTAAATCTTTTGCTTGAAAAGATTTAAATCACTCTTTCAAATCTTTAAATCAGAAAATCGCAACCAAATCTTTTGCCTCTTCTATACAAAATAGATTCAAGATTGATTTTGAGCCGATGATTTATAACGATTGTATCGTAATTAAATCTTTTGAAATTTTTAAATCGTCAGTTATTCATAAATATCTACATATTGTATTAAACAATTTGTTTTAATTACATGCAATAATTAACTAAGAGTTAGTTCGTACTAACTCTTAGTTAATTATTGCATCTATAGGTTTGTGTCACACATAAATTGGTAGTAATGGATACCTATACTTGCTCGGTGCCTACATTGGCAGTTAATAGATTTACTTTCTACTCAATATTCTTTAAGTTCTGTACTCCCAAACTAAGCATAATGCTTAGGATATAGGTGTAAGGTTATGGATGTAACATACATACTACGCCTTTCTTTGACTTCTTTTTAGAAAATAGATAATAAATATGCATGCACAATGCCATATTTTGAAAATTAGCGAGTCTTACTTGAGTTTGATTTCCTGCCCCATAAATAAATGGAGAAAGAAAGAAAGAAGAACATGATTTGTCACTTATTTTAAATAGAGAAAGAGCAAAACATTAAAAATTAAGGTTTCGTTGCCAATTTTAGGCCGTCGCCATATCTATACTTTGGTAATATTATAAAGCCAAAGAGTGTTTATTTGATCGAGCTAATCTCACGAACTACTGGTTCAATTTGAAAAATTCTTTTAGTGTTGTATACATTTATTGAGGAAGGCTATAGGCCATCATGGTGTGACCAATAGGAGCGAAGCAGCAGTGAAAAATGCTGCAAAAACGCGTACGGAATCGCGGGAATCAGCTATGATGCTATATGCATTTAATTTTTAAGTTCATTCTTTGTATTTTCTTACATTTGTAACTAACTTCAGAGTAACAGTTTCGCACATTTCCTGTCCTGCAAAATAGTTCAGTGTGTTGGTCTTTTTACGTAAGGTGTGTGCCGCTCACAAAAATAAATAATAATAAATAAATAAATGTTCATGGACATTTCACAACGTCCTCTGATCCCAAGCTAAGCTTATATGCTTGTGTTATGGGTACCAGAATACGGATATACTACATAAACTACTTTTCTTTTGTAAATACATACTTATAAGACATAGAAACACCCAGACGCTGTACAAACATTTGTATGACAAATATAAAGATCACACAAATGATTGTCCCGAGCGGGAATCGAACCCGCGACCTCTTGATCGGCAGTCCGTTACATGAACCACTCAACCACGAGGCTCGTCAAAATGTAGTTTTTATTTCTCCCTGAAACTCCCTAGAACTTAAAAAATTATTTGACTTACTTGTATCCAGCCTTCTTCAGAACATCAGCATATGTAGTGTGTCCGAAAACAACTTCTTCACGCAACTTGTTCGCAGCCTTCTCAAACTCGCCTTTCAGATCTGTTTCTTTTTCAAAGAAGCCAACAACCACTACATCGTCCTTGGCCAGGAATGCTTCATATTCAGCTACAGTCTTAATCTCTTTAGAGCTGGGACCTACTTGTGCGCGCATGTACTTGACAATACCATCTGTATAATTAGAAAAAAAAAATATTATTATCACAGTCATAAGAATTTTCCTGGCCCCTAATAAAAAATAAAATGTGTTGCAGAAGTAATAATTTGCTTAGATTTTCTCAAGGCGTCATTATAACTCAGTAGGGAATGAGTTGAAAATGAAAAAACAAAATTGCTTAATTTATGAAACTTACTTATGCTTGTAAATTATAGACCTTTTTTGAAATGATTGCTATTATCTGATATTTTTTTTTCTTTTTTTATTAATTTCAGGCTAATCAGACATGTGTTACATAAATTAATACATACATACATACATAGATAGAGATACAAATGAAGCTAACTCTGTCTCTCTCTCCAGCCCATTTATGTCCCACCGTTGGGCACTGGCCTCCTCCACTTTGGGAGGGATTATGGTCTACTGTGCTGCGCTGACCAGGCGTGTTGGCACAGGGTTTATTTTCGAGTTTTCCACCTCTCATGAAGGATGTTATCTGTGTGCTCTCTGCTGCTATCCCTTAGCTGACTTTTACAGCACCCTTAGGAGGAAACTGGGTGGTGACACTTGAATTTTTAATCCGTCACCACATGGTGATGGATGAATATAACGAAAAAGCATAAAAAAAATTATATTATTGACGAGAGCAACTCAAGACTATTAAATGTGATAACTACAACTTTCTCACAGAGTTAATATTGTTATAATTCTTTTAAATTATATTATCTATGATTTCACTTTCTACTGCACATAGTGAATTAATTTTTTTACAGTTATGCCAATTCAAAACAAGAGCACAGTGTTGTATAAGAATTGTAGAATTTAAATTTTGAAAACCTTTTTTAAAGTCATTTATTTCAAATTGAAGTTACTAATTTTTTTTTCATTTTAGCCAGTTTTGAAAATAGAACACAACAAAAAATATTAAACCATCAAAATAATTGACTGTAATCTGATATGTGTTGAATACAGTTAGTTAAAACATTATCCTGTAGTTATCACTAACAGGAAATTTAATAACTTGTATCGAGATAATTATTTTACATCCATTCAATATTTTTAATATCAATAGCATACAATTGGAACTACTTAGATGCATACATTTTATTTTAAATTTAGCCAGACATTTTTCATAATTTTATTTAAATAAATGAGTCATGCAAGTGTTATAGAAGATCAGTAGAATACTCATATAGCAATACAATCTTATGAAATGCTAAAACGTGGATCATAGTAATTCTAAGTTGAGCATTGTTTAAATGAACGGTACATACCTGCTATTATAAATAACTGTAATAAAGGTGTAAAATAATTATACTTACAGTACAAAATAGAAAAAAGATTAATTCCAAAAAGATCCTAATTGAAATTAAATACCAAGCATAACCTACTAACTTGTGGAACCAGTTAAGTAGGTACCTAGTAGAAAATGACTTAGTTCTAGAACTTACTTGACTCTCTGGGCCCATTGTAATCCTGTGAGACCTCTCCATTACGGAAAATCTTAAGTGTGGGGTAACCAGACACTGAGAACTGTTCGCAAGTGCTTTTACCACCCTCAGTACAATCTACCTTCGCCAGCATGACAGGGTTTTCATCGTGCCTCAAAATGCCGGCCGCAACCGCGTACTCCGGCTTAAGTCTCTTACAATGTCCGCACCTACGAATAAGAAATTAAGAATACACACCACTATCCAATTTTAAGTCATTACAAGGTTTTTATTCAAGTTATGTTATCAACTTACCATGGTGCGTAAAACATGACTAGAGCCGTTTCATGTTGAGCTACCACTGTAGAAAAATCGGAATCTACAAGATCTAAGACATCTTCTTCAGCGGCTTTACATAAATAAATTACACCTAATAGTAACACGATTTTCACTGATCCCAACATTTTATTATTTTTTTATCAACCCTATACTTAAACCGTGCACGATTTCTCGCCGACCAAGTGAAGCTGAGTAAAATTTGACGAAAGGACAAGGACCGGAAAAATACACGTAGAATGCTGTTGATGACACTAGCCGGCACAGCGTTGGCTCAATGTGATTGGTGCTTTAGCAACGGGTACGTTCAAAAACATGTATATTTTGACACATTGTTTGGAACAATCTCTATTAAATTATTCAATTAAAATTGTAATACACCGTATAAACAATTTTTAAATCTTTTGGATTTACAGTAATAACTAATATTTTGCTTTGATTACAGAGCAAAGGTGAATAAAGTAAAAATCCTAATACCCATGAAATTTATGGCAGAGAATATTTAATAGGTCTCTTTTGAGGTTTGACGTTTAATCTTAGAGCATTAATCCAACAGGAGTTAGCATTATAAGGCGATCCCCACCGAAAAAGGCATGAGCTATGCTCATACCCACTTATTGTGTATGGACACTATCCTGTCTTAGTGTGCGGGAGGTGATTGATTAATGAAATTACGTTTTAGCGTTTGTAATCAATATGACAATGACATATCGATCGTGCAATAGTTTGTTTGTTTACGAGATAGGTATTTACCTATTCGCCAAAAGTTCAACTTATCGAACTAACCTCTTGCCTACATCGGGCACAACGTAACTATAGTAATGATGTTTAGGTTATTCTATAAAATTATCTCTCCAATCAACCCCTTATCCTTTCACTTCCTGGTACAGGTCTACAGACTAGCTCCAATTGGTTGAATATTTAATCTTCAATGCCACACTAACCTGGTCTTGCTACATCATTTGAGCGTGAAAGAGTTAAACATACAATAAAGCGCATTTTTTTATAAAGTGTAGGTAGGTATCTAAATGGTATTTAGTGAAATTGATGTACATATTACTCTGAGCATTAATCCAACAGAAGTTGACATTTTAAGTTGACATTGAGGACGTTGTGTGAAATGTCCGTGAATATTTATTTATTTATTTATTTTATAAGGTGACCCACATTGAAAAAGTACGAGAGCAATGCTTATACTCATTTTATACAGACACTTTCGTCCCTTAGGGTGAATTTTGGTGGTGCATGTGTAGCCAAGGCATGGAAAATACGTTACGGACACGCTTGTGTTCGTTACCTCGGCAACCCACCGACGGCGACGCGGGGTTATACATATTTATATCAATTTATTTAACAAAGAAAACTGGTCCTGTTGATTTAAGGGCCTACATCAATATTATCGTATATCATCGCCGACACGTACATATTAACACAGCCAGTAGGCACAGAAAATGAAGAATTAGGGATACTTTTCCTATTTACTCAAAATCTACTAAATATATTTTAATTCTGATTTACGTGTTTCTATATATAATACTTACTTATGTTTTTAAAGTTATTTCATTAGTTAATACGCGATAATAGACCGACAAATGAAAAAAATAAAAAATTTGAAAGGTTTTTTCGCCAAGATTTTCTATCGAGAAAACTTTTTTCAATCGCGTTTCTGAGTTTATGCGATCCTAGATCATATATTGAAAAAACATATACTTAAAAATTAGAGCTCTAGCCATTCAATCTAAAGAAACAATGAAAACATCGCAAGTAGAAAAATGCACGAAGCTATTTTGGTATCCTCTTAATACTCTGAGGCATATTGTCATAACTATGACAATTAATATAGTTTAGCAATCTTAATGTAATAGGTAACTACCTACCTACCCACAACCTACCTACTTTAGTTTTTAGCATGTTTTTAGCCAGCCATGATCAACATTCTACGTCCAGTGACCACTGCCAGCACAATTCTACTATTTAGCAAGAAGGTATAGGGAGTAACAACTCGGGAACATAGATTTGTTCCAAGGCAGGGCCGCCTCTTCTTATGGTTTAAAAGTAAAATAGTAATTAGTAGCCTTGCTTTCTCTTTTATTCCTGCTTAAAAAGAAAGAGTTAGAAAGGCTACTAAATCATTTATTTTTCTTAATGTGTTCAACTAAAATAAGCAGCAGGCCGGATTCGTTGTACCGAGTGTTACGTCTAGATCTATATCCTAAGTCTATGCTATTTAGTTAGATTTTTGAGACCACCAAACTGGTGTCAATACCTCCCTAAATAAATTTTTCTCTACGACAATATAAGGTCAGCTTAATAATATACAGTATCAAAACCAGTCAAATTAATAATCAATGCTAAAAATTCATCATTTTATTTAATTGCATCTATTGTGTGCATAATGTCGTTGTTTTTCAAGGTTGGGGCAAAGAAAAGACAGTACCAAACCCATTCTCCACGATTTTTCATAGAGGACTTTGTCAATGACAACTTTCTGGGGCATCCTATCCCAGTTCTTTTTTTATAGTTAGGGTTGGCAAATCACTACACTTCATGTTAAGTGAGAGTGCAATCCATATGTGAGGAGGGCTAGTACATTGTTACATAGTTTTTGACTATTCCGCTTACTTAAACATTAGAGTAGGTACGATATATTTTCCATTTCTAACAATCTTTCGTTTCCTCTCATAAATCAATAAACTTTACTCCCTTTCCACCAAACTCTCGTCCACTCAATTGCTAATCAGCTGAATGACTGATGGTTCTAATAACGATTTTAAAGACGAATAATCTGCTTACCCCTATGGGAAAAAACCGTGATCTTATAATGATGATGATAATTTTCTTAATCTTGTTGACTCAAATCACCTTTTTATAGCTATATACTATGCAACTAGAAATAAAACAACGGGTACCTAATAACAGTCAAGAGGAAAAAAGAATAAAGAAAGTAAACATGAATGATGTAATACGACGAAGAAGTTGCCGACTGTTATAATTAATAGTTGTTTATTATTCATGGTAGTTTCTCTCATAATGTATGGTAAGATTTCTGCATTTGTTGCCCAGACGCTGGTAACACAAACTGCAATGCTTTTTGTCAGTTGCTTTTGCTGTCAAACAGAAAATGGCAGCGACGAGTGTTGTCGTTCTCGACAGGGGCAACAATACAACTTGCACCGTAAATCTATTCGGTAAGAATTAATATTTTTAATTTTTTAACTCAACGATATTCCCATAATATTAGATTTTTATGTAAACGTGAATTATCAAAGATTTTACATAGTTTACAGCGGTAGTCTAACCTTATTTATTTTGAAATTAGACGCGCGCAAATTATAAAAAATTGTGATAAAATTAATATAAACAGTAATAAAAGCTATTTGTTCATAACAATATTAAATAAGAACAAATTGCTTGTGTTCAGCCTGTAGTAAAAATAGTTAGTGTTGTTTAGTTGAGAGTTAACTAGTTTTTTTTTTATTGAATAGGATAAAGTTGCCTACCGCGGTTTTGACCTTGGCTATTGGATTGTAGGAAGTAAATTGTAGATACTTGCTTTAAATTGTTGGTTGGTATTTGATGTACTCACAAAAAATAATCATAAGTCATATTATAGCGATAATGTTGTTATAATATTAAAAAGATAATGTTTTTCTGTAAACACCTTTACACTTAATGGTATATAAAAACTAGTTAAGGGCCTACATCAATATTATCGTATATCATCGCCGACACGTACATATTAACACAGCCAGTAGGCACAGAAAATGAAGAATTAGGGATACTTTTCCTATTTACTCAAAATCTACTAAATATATTTTAATTCTGATTAATGTGTTTCTATATATAATAGTTACTTATGTTTTTAAAGTTATTTCATTAGTTAATACGCAATGATAGACCGACAAATGAAAAAAATAAAAAATTTGAGAGGTTGTTTCGCTAAGATTTTCTATCGAGAAAACTTTTTTCAATCGCGTTTCTGAGTTTATGCGATCCTAGATCATATATTGAAAAAACATATACTTAAAAATTAGAGCTCTAGTCATTCAATCTAAAGAAACAATGAAAACTTCGTACATAGAAAAATGCACGAAGCTATTTTGGTATCCTCTTAATGAATATTTATTTTGGATAACACAATATATATTATTGTCTTTTATACATAATTATGTAATTATTAATGTCAATTTACATATTTTGGCATTTATTATGATTGACAATAAGATGTAATTGTTTAGTTAAGTGCTTGTATAATGATTGACAAGTTATTTTAGTGTTGTAACAAGCATAATTACAATATTTACATGTAATATTATTTTTTAGGTGCAACTGTGGTATCATGGAGGGTGAATAATCAAGAACAATTATTTGTAAGGTAAGAGATTAGTTATTTTTCAATGTTTAAACTGGTTTTGTATCAATTCTTATTATTTTAATATGGATATGTATATCTAAGCTACATCACACTTGTTTATGGTCATTATGACTAATTGTAAGAATAAAAAAAAGATTACCACATAGTTAAACAAAGTAGAATATGTTTCATAATGGACAATTAAATCCTATTATAATATAAGTAAAAGATTGTTAAGGCGCATATTTGATAATTCTGTGTATTTACACTGATGGAATTATATGGACGTAAGATGTATGGAGATAGATAAAATCTATTTAGTTTAAAAACAGAAAAGCACTATAAAAATCTTCTCTAATAATTTTAAATATTTTTTTGTAGTGAAAATGACATTTAAAGTTTCCGTTAGACAAGCACAGCTAATTAAATTTAAAAAAGATCTAGAAATATGTCTGTAATCTATAGACTAACAGACAGCTGATTCCTTAGTAGTTAAGGGCCTACATCAATATTATCGTCGACATGTACATATTAACACAGCTAGTAGGTATAGAAAATGAAGAATTAGGGATATTTATTTTGTTTACTCAAAATCTACTAAACATATTTTAATTCTGATTGACGTGTTTCTGTATATAATAGTTACTTATGTTTTTTAAGTTATTTCATTAGTTAATACGCGATAATAGACCGACAAAAGAAAAAATAAAAAATGAGAGAAGTTGTTTCGCTAAGATTTTCTATCGAGAAAACTTTTTTCAATCGCGTTTCTGAGTTTATGCGATCCTAGATCATATATTGAAAAAACATATACTTAAAAATTAGAGCTCTAGCCATTCAATCTAAAGAAACAATGAAAACTTTGTACATAGAAAAATTCACGAAGCTATTTTGGTATCCTCTTAAACCTTAACTTTATTGAATCAGACTATAATTAACATAGGTAGATTAATTCATCTTTGACACCCAGTAATTATGGCTTAGTGTATGCAATTAAATTTGCATTAATTATATATGCTATTTGGTTTTCTGTTAATGTTCTATGGGTGTTTCAATGAGCAATAATAACTCTTAACTTTAACCATTTCCTGACTTAAATCTCCATTCAATTTGAATAAGAATTCAAGAGTAACTTTAGTTAGTTTTTAGTTAAGCTTAATTATTGCTGTTTTTAAATTTTTACATCATTTGAGAGTTGGAGAAAATGATTTAAATCACCGCGCGCGCGTACACCGTCGTCGCAATAAAGGCGACACTATGAAGCAAGTTACGAACGTAGGAGATACATGCGTCACTGTGAATCTATACTCATATTATAAATCTGAAGAGTTTGTTAGTTTGTTTGAACACGCTAATCTTAGGCACTACTGGTTCGAGTCGAAAAATTATTTTATTGTTGGACAGTCCATACTCCATTTATCGTGAAAGGCTATAGGCTATATAATATCACGCTGCGACCAATAGGAGCAATGTAGTAGTAAAAAAATCTTGCATAAATTGGGGAAAATTGTCTATTCCACGCGTACGAATTCGCGGGCAACAGCTTGTTAAGCTATTAAGTTAGGCGAATTGTAGGTAAAGAAGAAGGAGAACTTCTTACGTCAGTATATAACATTTTTATTGTGACTAGTATTAGAGCATTTATCCAACCGGACATGGCGTGTGTAACTGCTCCCGTTGGTTCCATTCTAAGTGATTGACTAGTTATCGCCCGCGGCCTAGTCCTACCCGTGACCATTGTGGCTTGAAGTGGCTAAAAATTCTTCGAAACGTTGAATTAGGTTAAAAACTAAATACGTATGTGTAGGTAGGTTTTTTAGATAAACGCATCTAACGAATGTAGAATTTTGATTCATTTATTAGAAATTTGTAAAGTTTGTTTTTTATAAATAAGTCATTAGAAAATATTAAAATAAATATCAGCTTCCTACGCAACTGGTGCTGTATTGTGGTTTGTGATCATACCTGAGGATTTGACACGGTCCAACTGCTGCACCCCGATGTAATTACCGAAATACGCTCGAAGCAATTTTAATATTATATTAGAGGGCGGTGTTGTTAAGAAATCTGGCAACATTACGAACATTAAACATGATTTTGTAATAGGTTTTTGTTTTCTCTCAGGAACTTATGCTTTTAAAGAGCTTCTCGTATTATTTAGTAGAATTCTTTAATTTTCCTTATGTAGAAACTAGTACAAACAAATTTTGCGACTCTAAGATTTCAAAATCAAAATCAAAATCAAAAATCATTTATACACGTAGGCATATTCTCTATTTGCCAAAAAAAAAAATAATAAGCTCCTATGATATGTCCAAAAATTTTTTCCCTACAACCGGTTCAGGACTTTTAATCCGCTGAGAAGAACCGGCGTAAGAAACTCAGCAGATATCGTTATCTTTTGTCATATTAATCTTTTTTTAAATAATCATTACAATGGTTCTTACAATTTATATAAATTACAATTATAATAATATGTGTTGCTCTGGAACAACTTACTCCCAAGCTTTATTGTCATTAACATAGTCTGAAATTTTATAATACGCCTTTTTACATAGTTTAGATTTTACAAATTTTTTAAACTTAGATTTTTTTAATTCTTTCACATCATTAGGAAGTTTGTTATAAAAAAAAAAAAAAATTTAATAATTCTTGCCGTTTTAATATAAATATCCCGTGTGGTGACAGATTAAAAATACACCAGTCACCAACTAGTAGCAGTGTCATATCTTGTATAGAGATAACATCCTCTGTGAGAGACGGAAAACTCGAAATTAAACCCTGTGTCAACAGTGCCTGATCAGCGGTGCACAGTAGACCATATTCTCTTCCAAAGTGGATGAGGCCCATGCCTCACAGTGGGACGTTTGGGCTGGAAGGAGGAAGGATATAATATTATTCTGTAGTCCCAATAAATATTGATGATATAATTGATAAAAATGGATCTGGATACTGTACTGACCTCAAGCTCAAAACCGACTCTGTGATGGCCATCCATATGTATAATTAAAGATGCTCTGTTTAAATATCTAACATAATATAAATCTTTTACACAATAGGTGTATTTGTAATCTTCGCTAACTAATCTGAGTTTAATCTTAACGGATATTAAGTCCTAATGAAACAAAGCGGACGACTTTCGGAACGAGTAAGGTTGAATCTCATACAATAGTTCGCCCATGAAGATGTTTAATGACGTCTGGAGAATGGACGTGATGAGGACTGTCTGTTTGTCAAATGTGCAATGTAATCATTCCATATTAACACGCCTTTATTAGCTTCACTTTGTAGACATTGTAGACGGTATTTTAAACTTTTTTTAAATGGCTGCAAATCGACGTGTGCAATTTACAAGATAATAATTTAATAATATTGACCATGATTCATTATTTTGACCAGTACTTTTCTGGGATGGATTTTCTCCTAAGGTTTTTTTTAACTCTTTTTGACTTGCGTTATTTACTAAAATAGTAAAAGCAGTATAAACGCGTCATACTTCTGGTATGTATCTGGTTCTGATTTGGAAAAAGAAAATTTCAGATCTAACACAATTTCATCGACCGTCTTTCAGAAAAAAGTTTGCTACCAAAATTATTAAGCTATTCTTGTTCGTATAGAGTTATAGAGACGGCTTGTGATGAACACCTAGGCTCCATCTAACGTGGTCGGTCCTGTGAAAGTCCCAAAACCTACCAATGATACCAATTTCATTCGTCATTCAACATTTAATTAGTATGTATTAAAAAACACCCATTGCACAGTTTGTTCCGTAGATATTTACACTTGATGAAAGGCTTTCGGCCAAATGACAATTAGCGACGGAGCCAGTATAAAAAAAGTAGCCTGTGAAGTATCTGCGTTCAAACAAGGCCTCTCGGCCTTCGACGCTCTCCCGTTAATGAGTCGTGCCCGATTATTGAGGATTTCGACTCTGACATCCTGTTAGACGTAGATATTAGCTATTGTAAGAAAATAGATGGATTTTAGGCTGATGGATGGCAGATAACCATTGTTATTATAGGACCGAAGTGTACTGGCTTAGTAACATTGAATGCGTATAAAGTTCGGGTTACTAATCATGATTTACAAGTTTTTGGGTGCATTTTGCTAGGGATCTCAATTGCAGAAGTAAACTGAGTATTGACGTGTAAAAATTATTGAGATGTTTTGTTATTTAGCTATTATTATTGTACAAAATTAAATAAATATTTACGTAGTATATGGCTTAAAATTGGCTTCCATATTTTACTTTCTGTTATGTGTCATATTAAGCATACGAATTAATTTGCTACTAAAGAGGCAAAAAAATGTAATTGAATTTCCGCGTTAATTTTGGCTTTTTTCGCCACGATGTCATTGCAATCTCTTCTCATCGGCGGTTACAAGGTCTAACTAATGCAAAGATAATAAGGTTATTGCAATTGAAAAGCTCCACTAATAGCCTTGATTATAGACATTACATGTATAGGAAATTCATTAAGTCTTCTTTATATCGATGTGCCGATACAAGTGTGTGATTATTCCATATCCGTTAGTTAATTGAATACAATAGCATTCTTATCTTCTAGGTATGTTTCATGTATATTGATATTATATATTATATTATTATTGATGTATATCTATAGATATTATTGGTTGCTATCTTGTTAGTTATTTTATTTGTTTCTTATTTTGATCTGCTTATACCTACTCATGATTTTATGTCGATATTTCTTTCAAAGACTTTTCTAATTTGTGATTAATTAAAGTACTTAGTACATTTATTTGTTGATGATATTTTATTTATAACGTTTATAAAAGTTATCAATTTATGTCGAGGTATTGTATCTATTGTCAGTATAGTTCTTTTTAGAGTAAAAGTTATACGTGAACTGCATTTGTTTTCGGGTAAAAAATAACACAGCGTAGCAGATTATTTTATCATAGCTTTTTCTTGAATGAACACTAGAACGATATTCAGAGTATAAAAATTTTGTGATATATAACTCAACTGGCACTGTAAGTGGATGACGCATCAATTCAATATTTTGAATATTTACTCCCAAAACAGGTTGGTTTTCCTTGCTGAGTAGGCTGAAGTAAGAATTTTATGTTGGTACATACAGTTTGATGGTTGTTTTTCTTTGGCTTACAAGTGATCCACTATTGTTTCATCTTTATTTTTATAGTATTTTCTTTTCTTTCGAATTTCCCCTCAAGTAATTAAAAAAGTACAAATTAATAAATATTTAATAACACACATATTAAATTGGTTAATTTAACCTCTAGCACGAATGTGGCAGATGGTAGAATTATTCCCGACACACGGCTTCACCTGTTTTAATTTACTGTACGTACAGTATATTATACACATTTTTCAGTCCATAAGCTCGTTAACTTTTCAAAAAATATATGAAGCATAATAATATATTCATTGTCTTAATAACGCACCAAACTGCAACGATTTATGTAACTTTTGACCTATCTTTTGCTCATCTTATATCTTAGCCATCGTATCCTGATAATTTTATGCGTCATTGTGCTGGATAGTCATAATAATATGCTGCTCATTAAGTTCCCATTGGGCTAGGGGCCGTTCAAGTATTACGTAAGCAGATTTATTACAGTTAAGCTTACGTAAATATTTTTCTATTAATGTATTGTTTTTTAAATATTATAAATATGATTTAAAAAATAAGAAAAAACACTGACAGAGAAAATTTTGACAAGTGAATAGCGCGCGGTAATTCCCCTACTCGGTTCTAAAGCGAGTGCCTAAACATAATATGCATTATTTACGGGGATCTCCGAAAATGCGTTTCGTTTTCAAGCAAAGACAATATGATTGCCATTCGTGTAAAAAAGTAATTTCACTACCGATGACGTAATCATCATCTAGACTCCCCTACCCCCCCATGTCATCCAAAATAAGCAATACATAGACCCCCCGCCCCAACATAGTAATACTTGAAAGGCTAGCTACTAAACTAACTTTAAAAAATTTGTACATAGTAAGAAGATTAAGAAGTACACGATCAAATAATTGCTTTATTTTTTTTATATTTATAAATTACCCTCATTAACACGTTTTTATTGGCTCGGTACGTATCTATCAATGTATTAATCTACGTAACTACGTATTGTTACGTAATTGTATTGATCTACGTAACACTTGCAGTAGTTGGATTCATCTAAATTTTGCACACTTAACATGGACCGATCACAAAGCAATAAATTAAAAAAAAAATCAGAGTGTTTAAGAGGATACCAAAATAGCTTCGTGCATTTTTCTATGTACGAAGTTTTCATTGTTTCTTTAGATTGAATGGCTAGAGCTCTAATTTTTAAGTATATGTTTTTTCAATATATTATTATGATCTAGGATCGCATGAACTCAGAAACGCGATTGAAAAAAGTTTTCTCGATAGAAAATCTTGGCGAAACAACCTCTCAAATTTTTTATTTTTTTCATTTGTCGGTCTATTATCGCGTATTAACTAATGAAATAACTTTAAAAACATAGGTAACTATTATGTATAGAAACACGTGGATCAGAATTAAAATATATTTAGTAGATTTTGAGTAAATAGGAAAAGTATCCCTAATTCTTCATTTTCTGTGCCTACTGGCTGTGTTAATATGTACGTGTCGGCGATGATATACGATAATATTGATGTAGGCCCTTAAGCGTGTTTCTTAGATTTGAACAAAACAAATTTTTTATAACAACTTTCTCGAAATATATCAAAGAATATTGTCATTAACTAAATAATCCTTTCGTAAAATTACAAGTAATATAAGTATGATCCTAGCACAATTAAAGCGAAATCAATTTACTAACAACATGTATTGTGCGGATGCAATTTGGTGTAGACACAAAAACTCGTCTCTGGACCGCGAATGGCTCTAACAAACGACCGAGTGCTGCTAATGATTCTATGTGCGATGTTACTAAAGGCAGAAATACATTAGCGTTGGCTTTGTTTTTTTGACTCAAGTATTAACATTAAACGATCAAAGTACAGAACTAGGAACTTCAATAATTCAATCTAAATTGTTGGTGTCTTTCTGACAAATTTGATTCTTAATTTTGTACAAAATATTGTAGCTTATACAATATTTAGTTAGAAATTACTAACTTGAGATGTAGTTGCTGTAGTTTAATTGATATAGCCGACTACCGTTAATTTATAGATACCAAAGATTGTAGGAATTTCATATATTTGAAACTTTTCACCCGAACTGCGAGAGGGTTATTTACAGGCGTTGTCGATCTTTTCCCAATTTAAAGTCCTAATGTAAGGTTTCGTTAAGAATTATGCTTTTACTGTAGTAGTAGAATATATATCAACTTAACGTGGTACTGAGGAGAGAAGTATTAACACATCCGAAATAGAACAGAAATATATTAGAATATCAGCTACTAACTATTCCATCTAAACATGCATGCCTTTTTAATGCCTTGACTTCCAAATTCATGTCGCGTAATGGTACTAAACCTCCACATTGTTAAAAATAATGTCATATGCTGGTAACAGGAGACATTATAGACTAGGCTGAAAGAAGAAATTGGAATTAGTTTGACTATATTAAAGCTAAATAGTGAAGAAATAGTAGTAGGCGTTCTGAATTATTAGTTAGCTTGCTTACATTTCGGGAGTTTATATTATCTATATTTCCACATTAGTTTTGTTGATTTGTTACTGCAAATCGTATTGTTGATTTATTATGGCTATTTGCAGATAATCGATCGTAATGATATGCATTTATTTACTGAGTTAGCTTACAGTAGTCTTTGAGTTAGTTACATTTTGCCTAAAATAAAATTTGCCATTTATAGTATCTGGACAAGCGTAGTATATGGTAGTTCAATAAATGCCTAATACTGGAAATTCTGCCGGCGCCGCGGCGTTAAGGGCCTACATCAATATTATCGTATATCATCGCCGACACGTACATATTAACACAGCCAGTAGGCACAGAAAATGAAGAATTAGGGATACTTTTCCTATTTACTCAAAATCTACTAAATATATTTTAATTCTGATCCACGTGTTTCTATACATAATAGTTACCTATGTTTTTAAAGTTATTTCATTAGTTAATACGCGATAATAGACCGACAAATGAAAAAAATAAAAATTTGAGAGGTTGTTTCGCCAAGATTTTCTATCGAGAAAACTTTTTTCAATCGCGTTTCTGAGTTCATGCGATCCTAGATCATATATTGAAAAAACATATACTTAAAAATTAGAGCTCTAGCCATTCAATCTAAAGAAACAATGAAAACTTCGTACATAGAAAAATGCACGAAGCTATTTTGGTATCCTCTTAATTTATAATAATACGAGTATATATCAAGTTACCCTTTACTGATAGTGATAACCGAGTAAATAGTCAGAAACTTTACACACCCATTCTCATTAACTTTGTCGTTAGTATCCGTTTATAGGGTAGAAAATACACACAAACAAAAGTAATTTTTGATCATTCATGTTTTAATTTATCGGAGGCGTTGTATTCAGTGAGTAAATTAAATAAGCGATGTCCAAGCGATCCTTGGTCACTGACAAAAACTTGTCGGCACGCGCCTTCTGTTCTAATATCCAATATAGTTTGTACTCTCGTGTTTTTGCGCCTTCGTCGCCGAGTCGACGTGACGCAGCCGCTTGACCCTTTTATGACTGCGGGATTTTTCGACCGATCCCTATTATGGAGACGCCGGCCTTATAGCATGGACTTGGCAGGCTTTTGATAGTACCGTACACAATGACTGATGCTTTAGTTTTAAGGTCCTTGAAAGGCAATCCTAGGCTCGGCAATTAATTAAGAGGTTTTTTACGTATAGTCTTTTAAAACTTGCAAGTAGAAGCATGTACTTGTTAATAGATCAAGCTGTATGTTGTAATTAAAAACTTCTTGAGGGCCATAATCATCTCGATGAGTTTAATTTGAGATGATATCCGATATGAGTAAATACTAGCCGCTTGTTTAAATATAGGACGTTATTTGACATAAAAATGATGATTAATGATGATGAATTCGTTGCTCCCGTGAGATAAGAAATTCTTTAACGATGTTTACGATATTGACGTACCAGATTCAATTTTGGTAAAATAACAAATTGCAAACAGAGGTTCTGTTTTCTAAAAATACTCAATGTTCTGGAATTATCTTCACGACAAGCAAAGTGGGTTTTCTCTATAGTAATTAGGTAGGTACGTTCATATTAATAAGTAAGTACATCTTGAAGAAGTGGAATATTTTTTCGGTGCGTACAGTAAGAAAAGTTAAATTGTATTTACAAATTATATTGGTGGGTGTGTTCTTATAGCTTATTGATACAGGTGATAGCTGGCTGTATTATAATTAAATATGAAGTCATTTACAATTGATTGTATAAACATGATGTAGTACATAAGTTATCAGTGACATAAAGTAGCGGACACATCCCTGCGGGAGGCTGGAGGCCCGCCCCTGTTCTGCGCGTCTTGTTTTTGTGGTCGCGTCTGCAGCCGCCCCGAGTCGCCGCCACTTTCTCCCCCCCAACTCCCCTCGGCCCCCGGCACACCGCCGATGACAAATGGTCCCCGGACACCCCGCTCTCTCCCCAACCCGCTAATGCCCAGATAATTTTATGCCGCTCCTGATGCACAGACAAACGCCGGGATGGGATGACCGCGAGATTACCCCATCGATCGTCGTCTCGCGTCAATGAATACAAGCTTTATTCTACACTCAGCTTCACGGATCAACGATGACTGAGACGGGTTTTTCGCTCCATTAGTTAGAAATTGATGAAGCTCGCAATTATTCCTTCCGACGTAAAATATAATTGTTGAAGTTTACTTTAACGAGATTGAACTTACGTTTTCTAATCGACAGTACCGGTAGTCATTCGGGACAGACGTGCTTAACAACTGAATGGTTTTATAGAAAAAAAAAGACAAAAATGAAACAAGATGTAGGTAAAGAATGTCAGCGTCACCCAACGGGCAGCGCCCGGCGACCTCTCTAGAACTGCCGTCGACGGTCACACGCCATTGACTTCGCTGAATAGTCAGGCTCGCTCCGAAACCGTCACATTATCTCCCGCCTTCGCCTCACTTGATAGATCTTGATTTGAACGCTCGGGGTGTTCAACTACCATTATATAAAAGACCGTACCTTAGGTTATACCTATAAATCATAATAATTTACCAAGATTTAAGAGCATGACCAACACAGTTTAACAAGTAATAATCAGCGTTATTGTTTTCGCAACATTTGCTATGAGTACCAAGTATATAGGTTGTTACATTAGTTGCCCGGGATTCGACCGAGTTTAGACCTACGTTGTGCGACATAACCGTTTAATTAAAGCGGTAATGTTCTTTGAAAAAATTTTAAACACTTCCATATTCATTGTTAAATAGGCAACAAATTACTTAAGCTATATTTTACTGTTTCGTGCTATTGTTATTATTAAAATTGTGACATCACAAAGGCTATCCTCAACACGTGCTTGGCCCATTACTGTAGACTGTGTTACACATGTTTCGATTTTTTTTGCCGTATCGGATATCTAAAACATCAATTGTTTCGTTCGTCAAACATCTGTGGTGAAATATTGGGATGGAACATAATTTAACAAATCTAGTCATTTCCACCTTCTAGATTTAGAGGACCGATACATAATAATTTAGTAATTCAAACACCCACCTACAATATTCACTATAAGATAGCTTAGTCTATGATTTACTACTATTATTCCTCGTAGGTTTGCTAACTCGGACATGATTAATAATATACAAAGTGACTATTTGGTAATATCTAGCACTTAATTTACATCAACCAAGATGATTTATCACAATTAATACATCTTTACAATTTGACATGAATTCTCCTTGACTTTTCAGTCTTGACCTTTATAACAAAATGAATTCTGTATTATTTAGAAGAAGAAAAAAACCGGCAAGTACCAGTAGGTTTCGCACATAAAGGATTCCGTCCCATATCATACTGTCATAGTCATTATCACCAAGATAAACTGAAAACGTTTGTTGTATGAGGGCTCATTTAAATATTTCTTGTATTCTGGATTTTAATATATTTTGTTGTTATAGTGCAGCGTGCAGCGTCAACAATAAGATATCATCTATTTTCGTATTGAAATTTTCGCGAGTTAGAGTCATATTAGAAATATTATATTACCAGCTAACACTCACTGTTTTGGGATCGATGATGTCGACCCAGGTTTCGAGCATATCCGATGCTCATCTTCAGGACGAAACGGATCTGCTCGAAACCTGCCTGGGTCGACATCTTCGATTCCAAAACAGTGAGTGTTACCCGGTAATATAATATTCCTAATAAGACATCATCTATGAAAATTTCAAACTGTTTAACGATAGCTAGGTTGTGCTGTATCGTGGCTGTATCTCATACAGCTTGGTGATAGATAGACGGACAATCAGGTCTCAGTAATAGGGTCCGTTTGGTACGTAATCCAAAAACTTAACTCTCTTGAGGTAATGTTATCTCAAATATCAATGAATATAAAAGAAATGATATTTTGTTTGTAAGTGTTCAATTACATCCTACGCTAAGATCGCGTGGTGTTTATAATTTTCGTTTGTTCTTGATAGCGGATGGCCCTGTTTTATTTTGTTTAGACGTATAATTATGTTCCTATGTCTAGGAATGTATAAATTAAATAAGAATGATACAAATGTTTAGTAGTAATCTTTTCTATGATTTTGGCTAAGTTAGAGTTCCGTACCAAAAGGTAAAACGGGCCCGTATTACTTAGTCTTCGCTCTCCGGTCGTCAATCTATCACCAAAATGAAAATTTTACAGTTTACGTCTATCAGTGAATGCTACCACTATTAATACCTACTCAACATCATCGTCCGTCAATCTCATGCATCATCATCATCCCGTTATTCGCGGTTATTTGGGGTCGAACGGTAACGGAACCCTTCCTATGCGAATCAAACTCGTTCTTACCATTTATGTGACATCACTATCAATGTTGATAAACAGATCTTTCGCTAGTTCTATAAGTTAAATAAATCGTTAATGAAGGTAACACCCGTGACTTCGTACGTGTGGAATTTAGAAATTTTCTCCGTTTTTTTTTTGCAACATTTTTCACTGATGATTCGCTCCTATTAGTCGCAGCGTGATGCTATACAACCTTTAGCTTTCCTTGATAAATGTACTATCCGACACTGAAATAATTTTTCAAATCGGACCAGTTGTTCCTGAGATTAGCGCGTTCAAACAAACAAACAAACTCTTCAGCTTTATAATATTATATTAGTATAGACTGTATAGATACCAGCGCTTTCTATTCCTGCGACCTAAATATAAGAGAGTTAAGTCCATTATTATGACGTATAGTTAGTTTACTGTAAATAGTATAAACTTCGATTCTGTGACATAAGCTTTGGTTAGAATTACGTGGGTTTCGTTTTGTGCAGACAGCCATAAATCTATCATATTATCATAAATTTTGTGTAATATGTATATACTTCTAGTAACTCATTGTAGACTATTGTATTACTGTCCGTGTGGTGACGGATTAGGAATACAAGTGTCACCATCCCTTTTCTTCCCAGGGTGCTGTAAAAGCCAGCTAAGAAATATTTTACACAGATAACACCCTCTGTAAGAGATAGAAAACTCAAAATTAAACCCTGTGCCAACACGCTTGGTTAGCGCGGCACAGTAGACCATAATCTCTCCCAATGTGGAGGAGGTTCGTGCCCAACTGTGGGACGTTAATGGGCTGGAGAGAGAGAAAGAGAGAGAGAGAGAGAAACTATTTAATAAGTTTTGTAATGAGTTATCCCTGTGGTGATAGATTTTCCGCCATTTTCGATAACTGATCTACGATTACGGATAAATTGTAATCCTCGTTTATCAGTTAGATATTCTTATGTCCTGTTAAATTGTCTATAGAGCATGCTGTCATCAATAGCTTATTGATATAGACAGTAAAAGTAAGGGAAAAAGATTAGATTAGTCTGACATAGCAAGAATCGAGGATGGATAAAATATTGATGTCACCATGGGACTTCTTCTTTAAAGTGCTATAAGAGCCGACTAAGGGATGTTATAAACACTTGAAATCACTTGAAAACTTAAAAACTTGAAATTGAACCTTGTGCTGTACCAACACAAAATTTGGACATGTTATAAGAGCACGTATTATTTTCTTATTTCGCAAAAAAATTGTGCCTGCATCATTAAATGATTTTCATTTCATTACACTGGTTAGTGTGGCCAAAAACCCTCTTCAAGTGGAGTGACCTAAAATGTGACGTTGACACTCTGGGAGGAGAATTTTAACTGCAGATAAGTAACGGCCCCTAGTAATAGAATATTTATTTATCATATACGGTATACTGTATAATAGATTTAGGTATGCATATAGTCATATATATTATACAGGAATAATAAAGCCGAGATAAATTTTCCTTTCGCATTGAATTGAAATCGGTTGCCATGGTATTAAAAATTACGAAATAATTTTCTCTACTATTGAGTTTAGAATTCGTGAACGATATTAAAATTACGATTAACTAGCTTAATGCCCCCGGTTTTTAGCGTGATGATATCTAGCCTATATGTTGTTATGATCTCTGAGCTATATAGATGTATGGTCTTATTCATAATGACTTATCGGAAGTTTAAACGGAGATTTTATCTGAGAGATAATAAACGTTTTAGCGTAAAACGACTATTATAAAGAACAAGTTTTGACAATTTTCGCGAACTGATTTTAGCGAACTTTTAAACCTCCGATAAGTCATTATGAATAAGACCGGTAAAGTTTTATTAAAATGCATCCAGTAGTTTTTGCGTGATCAACTAAAGAAATCTTCAACTTAAAAACTTTCAACGTTTGTAATATAACTAAAATAAGTAGGATATTTTCTTATAAAGGAGAATATTAGTAAAGATAATGAATAAGGTAAATTTTCATCAAAGTTATTTTGTAGAAATTTACCTAATTTTGATGATATGATATAGTATCGTAGTTTAGACTGTAGCATCTCGCGCTCTATGTATAGTCTCTGCCTATACCCACGGAAAAAAGGCGTGAAGGTATAATGATGATATCGCATCGGTGAGATTGCGTATGTCTATATTTCCAAATAGTATAAAAATTATTATTACATGTAATTGGGAAATCCAACTTGACTGTCAATAAAACGCTTGTATTAGAATAGGTAAATGTATATTGCGCTACTGGCTTTGATAAGTGAAAAAAAAAAGACATCGACGTCAGAGGACTTTCCGTAGTAACAGAAGAAACAAATCGCGCTCGCTTTTTTCCACTTGTAATAAGTTCAACTAGGGTTGTCAAAAGCGCTATGATTGTATTACTATACTGAGATTTTGGAGAACATTGTACAAATCGGTAACTATTATTATACACTTGCGTGACTCAACTGTTTAAATAAAACTATTTTTTTACGGATTTAGACAGTGTATTTCTTTCAAATATACGCGAAAACTAATACACGCGTCTAAATCGGTTACTAATACTTATTCCTAATGAATTAATGTCCCACAATTGGGCATGGACTTGCTCCATTTTAGGACGGTATTTGGTCTAGTAATCCCTCGTCTAGGTATTTTGGTATGAGGTTTAGTTTTCCGCCTGTCAGAGATGATGTTTTCTGCCTGTGTTATCCCGGGGCCGGTTCTTACAGTTTTCCAGGGAGGAAATGGGATAGTGGTGCTTCTATTCTTTTTAATTGAATGGCGCTATTGTTACTACGAACATTCATTTACTGTTATTACTTTGATCTGTTTTTATTATTTTTATCTGTAGCGCAATATTTTAAAATTAACAAACAGCTATGAAGTAATAATTTGGTACGTTATTTATATTCTTTTGTACAACAGAACTGTTGAATACTGTCATTTAGCGGTCTAGATCTAGATCTTATTTATGGGTCTTATGTGAAACAGATACTGTGATTAATCAATTCTGTTGAGCTTTTTTCTGTCTACTGCTTGCTTCCCCCAAGAATTATAAAATTCTCTGCCATAATGCGGTTTGAACCAAATACATTTCCTCAAAAAAAATATTGTGTATATAATATGTTGGTCAACCCTAAGTTGAACGGCCGCTGTCTGTACGGGGCGTTAGTTACCGGTGTCTACATCTAAGAGCATGACATCATCAGAATATGTCTCGTGTAGCCTTACATGGTCGCACCGCGTATGATCTATTCAATAACAGATACTGGTAACAGCTGATAAAAATCATGACGCGATATTAGCTAACATACTAAATATGGACACAACAATTCGATGCTTTGATCTCCAATATTTTTTTGTTAATGTGTTAACAAAACGCACTTAGGATCTTTAAGTAGTCAGGATTAGTTCAGGAGGTTTTTTATATTTTTTCTGGTACACCGGGCCATAATGATGACCCGGCCAAGAAGGCCCCTCATGGGAGGATTAAATATTTAATGTGTAAATTGTCTGTCTCTCTGTCTTACTCCATGTAGGTTCCAAAATCTGGAAATGTCGTTTTAAATTAAAAGTTGTGTAGTAAAATTGTGTTTAGCTCTCGGTATCTTCCTAATTTATTTTGACAATTAGGATATCGTTAGATTCGTCTTATCCATCGGAGTAGTGTAAGTACGTTACTTTTTGCAGTCGGACTATTTTTTTTTATATACATAGGTCTTATTAAGAATCGTAGGTATAGTTTCATAAATAATATTGTAGAATAATTAGGAATGCACTCGTTTTTATGTCATTCATTTTACATCTATATACTAATATTATCAAGCTGAAGTGTTTGTTTGTGTCAACGCGCTAGTCTCAGCAACTACTGGTCCTATTTGAAAAATTCTTTCAGTGTTGGATAGTACATTGCGACCTGTAGGAGCCAAACAACAGTGAAAAATATTGTAATAACAGGGAAAATTTTCAAAATTTAACGCATACGAAGTCGTACAGCTAGTCTGAAAACACTCTGTAAATAAAGTAGAAGTAGTCAGATACAATATTTTAATCGCAATTATCACTATAAAGATTTTAAATATTGATACGTAAATAAATGCAATCATGCTACCTCTTGCTTTTGGCTTGAATAGCCACTTGGGCAAAAACCTGATAAAACCTATTTGACTACACACAATTTTTTAAATGAGATTATTGTTGATAAAGTATGAAAATCCACTTACAATTTATAAAGTAAATTGTACACAGTGACTGTAAGCAATTTTAATTTATAAATATCTACGGATAATTGTTATAATAACATTATTATTTTGTAGGCACTTGAACGTTTAATGAATTATGAATATATATGAGTACTACCTATATCATTAAATTAATTTTGCATCATTATCTTTCATATGGTCTACATTAAGATCAATGTGTTATTAAGTTATTTTTAATGCTGATTAAAAATAAGTTCAATATGTATGTTACTATGTTCCCTATACAGCCTTCAATTCAGTTTCAAATCGATTTAGTTATAGTTTAAGGTTTTGTGAATAATGTTATAGTAAATAAAGATAATAGTGTTTTTGTCAGTCAGTCTGTCTGTCTGTCAAATATTTATTTCTCATTATATAGAAAAACTAGCTGACCCGGCAAACGTTGTTTTGCCATACTAAAAAAAAAAGTTTGAAAAATAGATGTTGGCCGATTCTCAGACCTACTGAATATGTATGCAAAATTTGAGAAGAATCGGTCAAGCCGTTTCGGAGGAGTACGGTAACTAACACTGTGACACGTGAATTTTATATATTAGAATAAAATATATGGCATAAATTGTCACAATAAGTTTTTTAAGTTACCTAGTACTAAGCTGAATATTTTCTTTATTTTTCAGAAGAAAACTTATACCGCTAGTTTTGTTATTAAGGTTTATAGCGAAAGATATTTTCATTTCTTGAGGTTTTATTGATGTACGTACTTACTTGAAACTAAGCTTTAAAATAAGCATGCCTATTATCAGTGCTAGCCGTATTTGTCTCTAAGATTCGGGTAAGCGGCTTATCTCCAGGGCGTTTGTTAAATTAGCGCTGTTAAGTCGCCACCGCAGCCCGGGGCGGAGTCCCTCCTTATTAATCGGCTGTCCGGAGCATCTGCTAGCGCTATTTACAGCCGCACTGACCCCTGTCGTCGAGCTAAAAGGACGTTGCAAGACCACTTTGTTCTTGTCTCCATGTTTGTATCTGTCGAGCTTTGTAACAAATACACTGCTTTAATTAATGAACCTCGTAAATCTGCACTTTTAAAGATAATCTTACAAATAAATAGATATCGTCTATACTAATATTATTAAGTTGAGGAGTTAGTTTGTTTGAACGCGCTAATCTCTAAAACGGATTACTGATTGTCCGATTTGTTTATGTTTAGATCATTTATTAGGGTTCCGTACCCAAAGGGTAAAAACGGGACCCTATTACTGAGACTTCGCTGTCCGTCCGTCCGTCCGTCCGTCCGTCCGTCCGTCCGTCCGTCCGTCCGTCCGTCTGTCACCAGGCTGTATCTCAAGAACGGTGATAGCTAGAGAGTTGAAATTTTCACAGATGATGTATTTCTATTGCCGCTATAACAACAAATACTAAAAATAAAATAAAATAAATATTTAAGGGGGGCTCCCATACAACAAACATGATTTTTTTACCGTTTCTTGCTCGATACTAATAACGTTGCCTTATGTTGCATAGATAATGGTACGGAACCCTTCGTGCGCGAGTCCGACTCGCACTTGACCAATTTTTTCTAATAAAAGATTACAAAAAAATCGCTTACATGAGAAACCATTATGAATGAAATAAATAAATAAATATTCATGGACATTTCACACAACGTCCTCTGGTCCCAAGCTAAGCTTATTACGCTTGTGTTATAGGTACCAGAATACGTATATAATACATAAACTACTTTTCTTTTGTAAATACATACTTATACTACATAGAAAACACCCAGACGTAGTACAAGCATTTGTATGACATTTATGAATATCACACAAATGATTGTCACAAGCGGGAATCGAACCCGCGACCTTGTGAACGGCAGTCCAGTACATGAATCACTACGCCACGAAGCCCGTCAATGAAGCCCCGAAATGAATGAAATGTTGAATTACCTATATCACGTATTTAACATTAGTGAGCATGCAATTCGCTAATATCTATACTTCTAATAAATCTGTAGAGAGGTCAATTCTGTACGTGAAATATATTTTCAAAATAACTATTAGGGGGTGATTAGTGATCGATACTGATGCCAAAAATGCAATCAGTAAAATTTTTGTCTGTCTGTCTGTCTGTCTGTCCGTCTGTATGTTCCTTATAGAAACAAAAACTACTCGACGGATTTTAACGAACCTTGGTACAATTATTCTTCATACTCCTGGGCAGGTTATAGTATACTTTTCATCACGCTACAATCAATAGGAGCAGAGTAGTGAAGAAAAATGTTGGGAAAACGGGAAAAGGTGCTCCATTTTTTAAGCTTCCGTCGCGTGTGCAGCCTTAATAGTTAAAGTTAGATAGAAATCATGTACGACGGAAATATTCTACATAAAATTGTCTAAAAAATATCCCGCAACAGCATATATCTGTAGCGTCAGGCTCCGACATTGTTAATTAAAACAAACACAAAAGTCTTCACACAATCACTTTGCTTATTTCAAATAACAAAACTTTAAACTTCAAATTAATTTTAATCGTAATTTAGTGGTAGGGTAGGTGTGCACTGGGCGACGGTCGGCTAACGAATGACAAATCGTGCGCGCGCGCTGCTTTATATAGGGTCGCTGCTCGTTGTTTTCAAAACATTTGATGGTGGCGCCGTCACGGCCATGCTGACATACGCTCGTCCTCGAGCGTCTTCTGAGTGTCTGAGAATAAGACAACAAAATGTTCGCTCATCCTGACTCACTTAGTGACTAGTTTATAAGTTGTGAGGTTAATAACAAGATACTCAACAATGTGCTGGTCCGGCAAGCCCTTCAGCATACTAGAACTATTAATCCCTTCTCATCAGTCTCAAAACCGGAGACCGTATAAATCCCTCTCATCAGCTTTAAAACCGGAGACTGGATAAATCCCTCTCATCAGCTTTAAAACCGGAGACTGGATCCGTGCCAGACCGGAAATCCCTTTAGCTGACAGAGCTAGACCAGATTTCCCTGTGGCGAATGATAGACCGGATTTGCAATCCCTATAACCCAAAAGGTTAGACCAGAGTGCAATCCCTATAGCTGAGTTATTGGACCGGACTCCCTTCAATAACTTTTTCCTACATTTTTTGATATATTAGTTCTCTCTCTTTTCTAATTCTTTTCTTTACTTTAATTTTACTATTATTATTTTTATAATTAATTATCGTGATGGACAATGGCACTAGTTACAACAGTAACCGAATCAGGTTACTCTGATGATGAATCCTCTAGACAATCGTTATTAGCGCTTAAAGTACGTGTACCAGTTGACTGAATGCTACCATCAATTGATAAATTGTTACTATCAGAAAATTCATCCTCAGCGTCACCAACCACAACTAAGCTAGGACCACTGCGATCGACTTCATGAACACCATTATTTTGACTTACATCCGCCGTCACGTCATCATCATTATAAGTTTCAGTTACTTCTACAAACCCTAATGGGCCCCGGGGTACTTCGCGTAAATTTTCATGGGCAATTTTGTATGTTCTATTGGTTCCGTTAACATGCTTCAGTTCGTACCTATCGTTTTCTAGGATAGCAGTGATTTTATAGGGGTCTTTATGCTTTGGGTCCAACTTAGATTGGTGTCTTTCTTCACTTTTCGCAAAAACGAAGTCTCCAACAGAATAGGGTCTTATTTTGGCCTTACCCCGGTTAAAACGAGCGACATCAGACTGAGCCAGTCTCTTTATATTTTCTGACGCACTAGACCGTGCCGCTTCTAAATCTAGTCTGGCAGGACTTTCGGCACCTGAAGCAATTCTGGAAATACCTAACGAGTTACCTTGTATTCCCAACATCAGCTCGATTGGGGTAAAGCCAGTTTACTCTGCATCGAGTACTATTGAGAGCTAGTTGAATCTCGCCTAATTGTTCTTGCCATGACCTATCGGAATTACCTTCGGCTATTGTAAGTAGGCTTTTAAGAGTTCGCATAACACGTTCCACCTGGTCGTTGGCTCTGCAAGTACCCGTGGCTATAAAGTGTAACTCAATATTGTTGTCTTTACAAAAGTTCCTGAAATCTGTATTGTCGTAGGAGCGTCCGCGATCAGCTATTATTCTCTTCGGTGTTCCAAACAAATGAACAGAGTCTTTGACAGCTTCAATAGCATCAATGGAATTGAGTGTTAATGTGTGCTTCAGAAGGACATATTTTGTAAAGGCATCAATAGTGACAGAACAGTACTCCTTGCGGTCACTCTTACCACTGAGTTTACCTGTGAGATCTAAGTGCAAAGTATGCCACGGAAGTGGAACCTTGGGAATCGGGTGCAAACGAACTTGCTGGGCACCTGATGGAACCTTTGAAGACTTGCAAACCACACAGGAATCCACGAACTTCTTAACATATTTGGACATTTTACTAAACCAATAAAGGTCATATAATTTATCTAGCGTCTTTTCATAACCCATATGTTTTATGTCACTATGGACGTGGCTAATAAGCGACCATATTAAAGAGTGTGGAAGGATTGGTAACCACTTAGTAACTTTGGCGCGTTCTATTTTACGGTACAGTATGCCTTGCCTAATGTCGTAAGTATGGGCGATTTCAGAGGGTAATTGATTCGATTGTACTTTTGAGATTAAGTCTAAGATTTCAGAGTCTCGTTGTTGTTTTGTTTTGTTTCTTTTCATCTATTCAAAAATAAGTTAGTAAAAGGTAGAATCACCAACATGTTAGCCAGCTCTACTGTTTCTTCCGCCCATATGGTCATCATGGAACAAAAACGTAATAACCGCTCGTCCATCCATTTTGGGTCAAAATCAACCACTTCATCATTATCATCCACTCAAAACACTGCTGCCAAACTCATTCTACATGGTCTTAAAATTCTATTTAGAACACAGAGGATTTCAAGTAAAAATTGGAGAAGAATTATCTAAACTATGTTACATAAACGCATTGGTGCCACGAGGATCTGTATTGGGACCAGTTCTATACTCCATATACACTGCAGATATGCCCGAAACTCCAGGTATCACAACAGCAACATAGGCAGCTTCACTTGGGCAAAGCACACTAAAGCAAAAAGTACTGAAGCAAATATAGAAATAAGAAACATGTCATGGCTCCTTGACAATCTCGCCTCTCGCTCTTTTACAAACTCTCCAAGTACCTTGTTGTAAGTCTTTTACAAACTCTCCAAGTAGCCTTGCTGGAACCGATTTGGATGTACGGCGTGGAACTCTGAGGATCATAACTAACATAACTCATAACAAAAAAAAAACATAGAACATAGAAATAATAAAATAATAAATAAAATAAATAAAATAATAAATCGTAAAACTCTAACCAAGAAATTCTTCAAAGTTTCCAAAATATTGCCCTGCCAACAATCTCAAACGCACATTAGTTTGTCTAAAACAGTGAAATTCATTAATTCCTAAAAATGCCTGCAGTAAGAGGAAGTGAACAACTACTGCAAGAAGTATAAAGGGCTATTAAACCAAGATAACAATGCACTTGCCAGGGGCTGTCATATTGTTGCTGCAGCAGAATGACATTACTTAATGTAGTGATGCCATAATTTATACCAAACCCGTGAAAATATTTATTTGAGCAGCATTATTTTTCTGAAATTCATCAACCTGTAAATTGGGCCACAAAAATAAAGCTTCATATTTATTAAATCATTCTGTACTGATTACCCACAAAGGGTGGTTTCAGCATCTAAATCATATTAAATTAATTATTACAAGACATAATTAAAATATTTTAGTATGTGTAGCAAAATTAGAGGAACTTTAACTTCAACTTCTTGTTCTTAATGGCATCATTCCCAAGATGAAGCAGATCAGGAGTTAAATCATTTTCAAAAGGAAAAGGTTTAAAGTTTAAACGATTTTGTTTTGTTCAAAACAAATTGATTTAATTGGCTATTACAAATAGACTCTACTCTTTTATTCGAACGATATCTTGATGATAAAATTAAAATAAATCAAAACGTTATCCATAAAGATTGAAAACTGCAGTATTATATTTTGAATTTATTAAAATTGCTGTGCTATATTCTAGTTACGGAAATGTCTTTGTTATCAAAATTAAATTCTCAACTTCGTTTATCATTTTACAATGTGTGGGTAATTGTAGATTACAAAATCTATCGATTTAATCACAATTGTTAACTTTTCTACCAAGTCAAATTGATGACGGTAGTTCAACAAAATCATATTATTATAAAGTTCATTTCGGTAGTGTAGCAACCGGTAGTGAAAACGTTAATTGCGAACAAAGCGCATCTAAGCGATAAAATTACGTGGTGTTATTGTGAAACTTATTCAGTGTTAAAAGAGAACCAGAGAATATTGCTTTTTATAAAGAGTGTACTGAATATGTGGTGATCTATTAATTACGCAGTTATAACATGGGGTGAGTACTTGTGGCTTGTTTTTATCAATCTTTCTTTGAAGATAATCATCAAATATCAAAATTGTCTTTTAAATCTGTGTATTGCGCAATTTTACAATAAAGTTAGGTTTGTTACGTGACGTTTTATTATCTTACTGCGAACATGAACTAGGCGTATGAGATGTCATAACAATATGAAATTTTAGTCGAATTTTGGTATTTTATTGCACCACGGCTTAGTATTGCAAATGACTTTTATTTTTCTTTCCTTTTTTTTTTAACTCTTAGAAGAATGATATTGCTTACCAAGTATGATGACGTGGTTCCATAGCTATGAGTTGCTGTTTGAAATGTCACTTTTGCTCACACTCACACAATAATTTTTACTCACTTGTGAAGACACGCTTTTAACTACTTTTAATTATTGGTAGGGACGCTGTTATACGCATAACCTACCATTAATTATTACGACGACATAATTGTACGATATCTTTACTTTTGATTGCACGATATCTTTACTTTTGATTTTAGCAATTGAACGTTTTACACTTTTGAGTTAGCCTTAGGGGCTGTTTCTCGGGTTTTTTATCCCACACTTCTGATGTAGCGTCAGGCTCCGACATTGTTAATTAAAACAAACACAAAAGTCTTCACACAATCACTTTGCTTATTTCAAATAACAAAACTTTAAACTTCAAATTAATTTTAATCGTAATTTAGTGGTAGGGTAGGTGTGCACTGGGCGACGGTCGGCTAACGAATGACAAATCGTGCGCGCGCGCTGCTTTATATAGGGTCGCTGCTCGTTGTTTTCAAAACATTTGATGGTGGCGCCGTCATATCTATATTTTATGGTTGACTCACAATAACACGTGTAACACTGATAGCTTAGCTGTTCGGAGCATTCTGATTATATTTGTTTACTCTTACGTTTATAATACTCTCACTCATCCCTAATTTAAAGAAGTTAACATTATTACCTATTCAATAAAAAAAGAATCATAGAAATCGGTATAGAAACACCAAACTTATACATGAAATAAGCCATAGCGCCGTCGCACGTGAAAATTTTCTAAATTCTACGCGGACTGAGTCGCAGGCAACAGCTAGTAGATAAAATAAAAACAGTACCAGTACACAGAAGCAAAATAATATGGGTAGTTACATTTCTTTATTCAACTACGGTGACAACTCCGTCGCGCTGAGTACGAAATCCGACTAAAATAAGATGCAACCAACTTGTCTGTGTTTCTATTGTAAAATTATTGTTGTTCTGTTTATTTTTATTTAATACATTTTACTTTATTACAAAAATACTTTTTTATTTTATTATTATGATTTCTTTTTTAATTTTATTTTTAACATAATATTTAGCTATAGGTAGATCAATATTAATAATATAGAATATGAATAAATCTTTCATTGTTAGGATAGTAAATTTATTGAAAAAGTCTTTAGGCTATATATATCCTTTCTCAAAATAGAAATATAACCACTCTAAAATTGCTCAAATTCAGGAAATGTGTCATAAATTGGTTACATACATTAAACTATAATGAAGTAAAAGAACTATTGAGAGTAAAAACGTAGATCATATTCCCATCCTTACATCTTCATGTAGGTACTCTACACACACACACAACATACAAACATTCATAATAAAATTTTAAATTAATTATATAATATTAACTTAATAGCTTATTTATAATTATGTTGCAATTTTTCAAATTATTTTTTATTTTGTACGCTACTAATATTGGACTAAAGATAATCGGGGTGCATTTTGTTTTACTGGGATACAGGTACTACCTAGTCCAAGAGACCAAGTGTAATATAATATTTGTAAAAATAATGGTTGATAATAATAAAGAATTTGATTTATTTATTTATATAGTATTACGCTGCGAACAATAGCAAAAGACCAAGGCCTCAGTGAAAAATGTTGCCTATTAAAACGGTTTTCTTATAAAATTCCACGCGTACGAAGTCGCTGGCAGCAGCTTGTTGTCAAATACAAATACAAAATATATTATGTTGTAAATTTGTAACATTGTAACTCCATTGATTCTAATAATTGTTTCTCATTAGTTACAAGTTGTTAAATTTAACAGATATTAATGGCAATTTAATGGTAATTTCCTTTTAGGATAATTAATTGCTTTCCGGTCATTTAGAATAGAAATTTTATTACAATGTTACTTCTGTTTGTTATTTGACATGTAGTTTATTCGATTGCGTACGGGAATCGCCAGATTTGAACTCCTGGTTCTTCATTGATATGGGGGTGTCAATAATACTTAAAACGATTCGTTCATAACGGATGCCGTGAACAGAAACCATGCGCACACAATTAAACTCGTGCTATCAATGTCTAGGATTAATGCAATATCTCATCATCATAACATCATGGCTTTTTACGAGACTTTTTAGCCAGATATTATAGAGCGCTACGATCCAACCATACTTTCTTGGCTTCACCCGCATACATCTGGGGCCCAAGTCTGCTATTACAATGTTGTAACAATGATCAGTCACTTGTGACAAAAAATTAAGAGTAGACTATCAAACTTGTCATAATGGCGAAATTTTATCAAGTTCGGCTTTCTACTATTAATTTTTAGGGTTTCGTACAAACCCTTATAGGATCACTCCGGTGTCTGTCTGTCTGTCCGTCTGTCAAACTTTTTTTACTCAGCAACGGCTGAAGGTATCATCTTGAAACTCATAGGATATGTAGATCTATGCGGTCCCTTGCTGCAAAAATGCAGTCAACCTTTCACCGCTACGCATTTAAAAGATATAACCGAATGACGACCATTTTTAAGAATTTTTCGACTTATGCTAGGGAATCAAAATTCACAGGTTACTTCCCGTTGCCCTAGAGCCCTGAATTTTGGCATAGATCAAGTCTATATAGTGCTGATATAGGGAAAAATCCAAAAACTTATAATTTGTTATCACATCACAAGTAAAAAAGTGTTTATACTGTAGCTGAAATGTAGGCGATTCCCTATACATATTTCAACTACAAAATTAAGTTGGTGAGTTGTTTTGAGTTTAATTAAATGATTATTTGAATGCAGTTACCTATGTTTATATGTCTAGTAGGTACGAAACCCCAAGTGTGCGAGTTTACCTCGCTCTTGACAGGTTTTTGTCATAATGACGCCATAATGGCGTCAGTGACTGACCATTATAACAAAACAACATTGTAATAGCAGAATTAGCAGACTTGGCCCCCTTGTCATACATGCCCGACGGTTGTAAGTTTATGTTTATGCAATATCTCTTTATACATAATTATGAGTTGTAAGAACAAAACAATCTGTACATAAAGTATGTTAGGTTAGATTTATATGTTAGTTCTGTTTTACAAATACTGTAATCATTGAATAATTTTATGTTAAGGTCATAGAACATAATTGATAGCAATCTTAATTGTTAACTTGAATTTACAAATTATATGTTGTTGTAAGCGCAAATGTATCTATGGATAAAAAATTTATGCTGGAAAGTCTACAAAGTCTATTATGTCTTCTTTTGGGACCTTTTTAAAATTTATGCAAGTTCCACTATACGTACGTTCAACTGGACGTACATTGCCTGGCTAAATTACGTATTATGGCACGTCGCATGGAGTTCTGGGTCCAGTTCTGTGGAACATCGGATTCGACTGGTTGCTGCGCGGCAGGCTCCTACTCGGAATGGGAGTGCTGTGTTATGCTGACGACACCCTCATCACGGCGAGGGGGAGTAACTATGAGGCGTCGGCTCGTCTGGCCGAGGTCGGGACAGAGCTCGTAGTTGACAGAATAGAAATGTTGGTATTGAGGGTCTCTGTACACAAAACAGAGGCCCTTCTTTTCCACGGTGCGAGACGCGAAGTTCCGCGAGGAGCAAAACTCCGCATTAAGGAAAACGAGGTGCCAGTGCGTAGCACTATAAAATATCTGGGACTGCACCTGGACAGCAGATGGGGCTTTGGGCCACATTTCGCCCAACTTGCCCCGAAACTCATCAAAGTGGCCGCGGCGCTAGGAAGACTTCTGCCAAACACAAGGGGCCCAAATTTGACTTGCCGGAGGCTATATAGCGCGATCGTACGATCCATGGCCCTGTATGGGGCCCCGATCTGGGTCGAAGCCCTCAACATACGCAACAAGGCCCTTCTGAGACAAGCTCAAAGGGTCATCGCGTCGAGGGCGATCAGGTGGTACCGTACGATGTCATGGACGGCTGCTACCGTCCTGGCAAGCGACCCTCCTTGAGGCGCAGATGCTGGCGGAGGTCTTTCAACACCGTGCGGAAGCACGTTCCAGGGGCGAGCTACCATCTGTTGCTCAGGTGCGGAAGGAAGCGCAAGCCACACTCCGGCGGCGATGGAGAACTGAACTTAGGTCTCCCGTCGCCGGGGTCGAAATAGTATTATATTTATAAATTTTTTTTTATATTTAATAAAAATCGGTCAAGCCGTTTCGGAGCAGTACGGTAACTAACACTGTGACACGGGAATTTTATATATTAGAAGAAATTCACGTGTCACAGTGCTAGTTACCGTACTCCGAAACGGCTTGACCGATTTTTATGAAATTTTACATGCGTATTCAGTAGGTCTGAGAATCGGCCAACATCTATTTTTCAAACCTTCTTTTTTTTTTTAGTATGGCAAAACAACGTTTGCCGGGTCAGCTAGTATTACTATAGATAAACAAGGGCGCATGATTGGCTAGATTTGAAGATATCAGGCATTTATTCTGACTTGTAATCCTACATTTACACTTATATCCAATTGCAAATCTATATTTCCAAAATGTTTATCGAAATTTACTGGGACTATCAATTAAGTAACTATGATGATTACACACTTAAGTATCTTTTTAATTAATTGTATCTACATGACATGTACATTTGATGGTTCGGAAATATAACTCTGTGCCTGATTAAAAAGTAAGCGTTAGCCTATTAAAATTTAACATTCAATTACTAACTTATCCACTTCTACGAACTTATTTATTTTGACAGTGTGCGTTTAACCTTCACTCACGATTGAACTGGTGCCCGTTAGTTAACATTTATTTATATACTGGCCGTTGCCCGTGACTTCGTTCGCGTGAAATTTTAAATGACTAAACAATAAGAAACTTAAAGAAGGTTTTACCGAAAGAATTAGATATTGTCCCGGGATAAATTGTAGCCTTTACTTTAAGATAGACCTCTAACGACATATCCCTGAAAACGGTAAACGTAATGTAGTATTTTGGGCGTAATGCTCGTACAAATATACAGACAGATAGACAGATAGACAAAAAATCTATTAACCATTGTTTTGGCTTCTATTATGTCAATAAAGACATATTTTTTTCAACATCTTAAGAGTACCTTCATGCATCGACTTTTTTAATATGTATTGTATAGATTTTTAAATTTGATATTAGGAGTTTTATGAGTATTGTTACATATCTAGTAGGTATTCTCAACTCTGTATGTGTAAAATTAAAGACCTGATATTTAGAAAATTCTCGAGAAATTTGTATATAATAGAAGTTCGAGGTAATTTATAAGGTCATGAGAATTGTTGATACAAAATTGATTCTTTTTTCGTAGAAATAGGCTTTTTATATAACCAACGTGTTATTTTGTAAGGATTTATTTTCACGAAATTTAGTTATTACGTTAAAGTGACCATTGCCCTCAACTACTTTTTTAAATCCAACAGGATTTACCCATGTAGCAAAAAGTTAAAGTATTAAGCCTACTTTTGCTATTATTTTTTGTATATAAAAAAAATAAAAAAAAACTAGCGTATGCTTTGAAATGATAATATTTTGTGAACTGATTACTTAATGTTTTTTGTTCTGTGTAACCTTCCTATACCCGCGTATTGGTCTATGAGACCGATGAAACAGTTTTTCGTTAAATATTATTTTTTCTAAGAACTTTAAGACATCAAGCGTTCTGGCATGCAGTCGTGCGAGCAGCTACTACGGCTTGATCGGTCTGTGAGACCGACGCGGGTATACGATCGCAATATGATTTTACTTGCAGATACTAATGGTGACTAAAATTATGTGACTAAAATATCTCAAATTATGTTATTTTTAAGAATTAAAAGACCTTTTATGTTTGTTTTAAGAATAAAAAAATTATAGTGTTTGTTTTCCCTAACTATGAGATAAAAATGTGACTTTTAAGGCCGTAGTGGAAAGATTGAGAGTCATTGAAGTAATAAATAGTTTATGCAAACAATTATTATTTTTCGTTTTGTTACATCCTATAGTTCCTGTAAAATAAAAAAAATATAAACGGTTTCATAGAAAAATAACCAGGTAATAGGAACCAAAGTTACGGTCTGTCACACCGTGCGCGGGTATAGATTTTAATACATTTGGCGCGGGTATAGGAAGGTTAAAAGTAGTTAGGTTGGTTGAGGCTTTATGTAATTAGATTTTATTCATAAAAGCAAACCGTACTAATAGGGTATAAGGAAGTCAGATTCATGGCTATCAATCAATTTATTCGTCGGTGAAATATTAACTTAATTAAATGTACTTTAAAGTACCTCTTAAATAATTACTTGCCATTAGATATATCAATGGAGCAAAACATTATTCATGTAACAGTGATTATTTGATTAATAATACAATTACCTAAGAATATTTGCGAATATTAAATTCTGATGAATTAGAAAATAGAAAATCGGTTTTTCTGTAATTGGTAAATTACTTATTGGGTGTTTCTATTATAAGTATGTGCATATTTACAAAACAGAAGTAGTATATGTATTCTATCTGTATTCTGGTACCCATAACAAGCATATAAGCTTAACTTAGGACCAGAGGACGTTGTGTGAAATGTCCATGAATATATATTAATTTTTATTTATTCCTTAGCATTAAAAAGGTTATCTATCTAGATGTTTTGCTCTTGTTCAAAGTTCTTACAGTCTGTACTAGTTAACCGACACTTAAAATTTCTTAGGAATTCCGGCGCAGTTTTGTATTGTTTTGATGTGAGCCCATTTTCAATTCATTTTCCTAACAACTAGGGTTGCCACCTTTTTTCTTTGCAGATAAAGTATATTAGTTATTATAGGTAAGAAAAAAAAGTACATAGTGTCAAAATAAAGTACAATTTATTTTTCTTTATTATTTTAAAAACATTTTTTTATTGTATTTTGCAGTTTTTTATCAAATTAGTATCAAATTAGTGGACAAGAGTCCATAATTTACTATAGCATAAATTTATAAAACTTTAAATCATATTCCTATTGAATTCAAAAATTTTCAACTGCTTTGCACAAAACAAACAAGAAATTAAGACAATGATACTGACATCTGGCATTGTTGACATTTGAGATTAGGTGGCGTTCAGAGAATGTTAAAAACGAGTACTTAAGTGATATAGCGCTGGCGAGTGGCGACATCGATTCATCACTAATCGATCAAATTCTTTGAACGTTAAAATACTTAACACTAATCTTTTCAAAATCCCAAAAAAATCAAATCATGCAAAATAAAGTATTTTCGCGTACTTTATTGTTTTCATAAAGTATAAAGTACAATTACCTGAAATAACGTACAATACTTTATTATAAAGTACGGGTGGCAACCCTACTAACAACCAACAAGGAAAATCATTGATGTAAACAAAATTCGATCTATAAATTATTGTAGACATTACAAGAACAATAACATATTTAGGATAATGAATCTATCAGTACTATAATCACAGAAGTACCAGAAAGTGGGTTGGCGTTTAAAATTGAGGACAAGTAAAGTTAGCCTGGGCTAACTTGAATTCATATTTAAAATGATATGGAACTATAATATAAGTGACATACCGTGATGACAGTAACTTTTGTCTAATTTTGCAATCTGCAAACGTCACTTTTGAACACACTGATACAAGTATGGCACTTAAAATCAAGATCTGTTTTAATACACCATATTTAGTTGACACCATTGTCAATTTGTAGTGTGAACGCCGCCACGAAGAAAATAACAAAAATGACGAAATGAGCAGACTTTGGGTGTTCTAGTGTACCAGAATAATTAAAAAATGCCACAACATAGGTTTTCACAAGTAATTTTAACTCAAATAATTCATTTTCACATCAAAACACAATTTATCAATTTAATGACAATCATGTTTTGACGGACGTCAATAATGTTGCCCCAGGCAACCGGGCAACTTCATGATGTACTTCACACACACATAAATATTTTTTTGACCTCAAGCCCGGTCATTGATTTAGCCGTAGACGCACTGTCTTGTATGTCTATGACTATAATATTATAAAGCTGAAGAGATTGCTTGTTTGAACGCGCTAATCTCAGGAACTGGTTGGTATCGATAAATTATTTTTATGTTGGATAGTCCACTTATCAAAGAGAGCTTTAGGCCATATAACAACACTAGCTGTTGCCGACTCCGTCCGCGTGGAATTTAGATAATTTTCCCCGTTTTAGCAACATTTCACTACTACTTCGCTTCTACTGGTCGTATCGTGATGTTATGTAGCCTAAAGCCTTCCTCGATAAATGCCCTATCTAACGTTGAAAGAATTCAAATCAAATCGGCACAGTGGTTCCTGAGATTAGCGCGTTCAAACAAATAAACAAACAAAGTCTTCAGCTTTATAATATTATAGTATATAGTATAGATGTTGCGACCAATTGAATAGGAGTGAAGAATCAGTGAAAAATGTTGCAAAAATGGGGTAAACGTTCTAAACTCCACGAGTACGAAGTCGCGGGCAACACCCTAGTAAACTATATTTTTCTGGCATTTGGAGAAGACTGCTGAAGTACTCAAATACTCAATTATTCATAATGTTATTAAACGTCATAAGTCTGATTGCACATAAATTATACACTGATTAGTCTGATTGCACATAAATTATACCTACTATTCGTTGCTGCAGTTGTACAGCATAAGTTTTGTATTCTTGAGCATGGAATGCTTAAGTTTCATGAGCAAAGCATGTTTTAAATAACAATGTCAGGTTTCTTTCTTTTATTATTCAATTATTCTTCTAAGTGTTGAGCAACAAAGTTAGTAAGGTGTCGACGCGTGCTGAGTACGTCCGCTTGACAGCCTCCGGCACCTACGCGTGTTCCGGCACTCAATACTGTTGAATGAAAGTCATTCAGCGACCCTGGTCTGTCCGCACAAGGTTACTGGTGCCAACTGTTATATAATACACAGTCTTCCTTTATCGTGTTGGAAATTCATTGTTTAAAACCATGGAAATTCAGTTTTTCTGTTTTAAAATCTTTATAATTTTCATGAAAAATACTCATCTTCTAAGATTTATTTTTGTTTCCATTGATCCTCATGTTTTCATAAAGATATTCGTAGATCGGTATCAGGAATTTCCATTGTATCTAGGGCCTGGGGGATCTATATTTTATTAGGAGCCTCATTATAGAACAAGGCCCAAAGTGCTAAATTGTCTGCAATTACTATATTTATATTAATTTGAGTTGATCGTCTACGGTTACCTGATGTAGTTCTATAATACTAGATATTAAACAGTAGCGAAGATAAGTGTAAGCGGGTTTTAATATTATATTGTTATATGGTCTTATTTTTATTACTACCGGTTATTTGCAGTAGATAATGATATACTCCAGCTGCGAGATCGGTATTCCTAAAAAGATCTAATTGTATCCTAGAGTGGCGTCGCTTATTCCACCTTTAATTTGCCGGGAGCTTTTATTCACGGTTTTTTTAGAACCAGTTTTATAGTCTTCTCGTTATGTTAAAGTAACATGGACAATCATTAAATGGGTAGCTCTTTTAAAAGGTTTTACTGTAATTTTTACAGCAATGACATTTATGTATGTGTTATTAAAATAATTAGACGATCCCGATGGGCTGTGGTACAGTTTTGGTAACAGTACAACCATTCGACCTTAAGGTTAAGTTGATTCATCACGAATATTCATAATAATCGGTGTGACATGATGGTTATTTCAACGCATTATCGAAAATGCAACCGACTTATTGTCATTAAAAAGTTCTTGCACTTTTTACGGCTATCCTGCACCTAGTAATAATAAGAGACCGGTAATTTTTACATATTTATTAAAACCTGCTTTGTATATTAAATTAGTTCAGTAATTTCCCATCAACCCTCAAGCTATCGTATAAATACATATTATTAAACCAATATTAATGATAATGCATTCTCAAATGTAATGGGTTTGCATTTGCACAGTAGTTGAAAGTTAATGATTTTATAGCGAAAGGCTGTCGGAATTGGCCTCAAGATTACAATAATTTTGAGAAATTAAAATAAACTGCATTTTATAGTGACTTTAACATTACCTATTGGTAAAATTTTAAACGAAAATGTATATATCTTAGACTGATGCGAAATAAAGTAGTTCTTGAAACGAGATTAGTTTCTAACCAATAAATATACAAAAGCATAGCGATAACTAAATTTAGTCACTTTACAAAAAGTGCTAAACGAATATAAAAAGATGCATTAAGAAATAATTATTCTATTCATAGATACTAACATAATCGTATAATGCTTCAGCAAACTTGCTAGTTTGTCCGAATTTAATTACTACAAAGTTGCAAGACATTATAGAAACTAAATAATCGTTAGTTTCGATTGGCAGTTTCGCTGTTATGTACCAAGGATTAGTTCATCTCACGAGAACACTTGCGGAGTGCCACATTGTCAAGAAACGTGACGAGCTTCTCTAAGTAATCACATGAAAGTCGATTGAGAACAATAACAATGAGAGCTAGGCACGAGAAACTATCCCGGATTGTTATGGTTTTTGTCGACTGCGTGTTTGTATCCCAATGATGCGTTGATTTATATCATTTAAACAGCTAATAATGTCTCTATGTCGTGAAGGATTAATAAGAAAACTGCCCGGCTTCCTCCGAATGCTGTAAAAATAATCAATTTCTTTATATTACGCACTAACCCTGTATCGCAATTGGCAATGTGATCTTATGTTTTATGGAGTTTCATGAAATATAACCTACCTTTCATGAGCTACGTAGCGTTGGATACATCTTATTATAATACCTTTTAGATATGCTTTCAAAAGAGTAATGTCGAAAAAATGTAAAGTCGATGGGCGATTTCGTCTAGCCTTATTTAATTGATACAAAAATCACTAGAATTTCGCCAATTTTATTGTAACTTTTATAGGGAGAAAGCAATTTGCTGCCAATGGTGTATATTTTATTGTCGCTATTTATCTGAACGAGGACGGCAGGGTGGAACGAGTTTGCGTTGTGGTAAAAACTCGGTTGATACCGAAACGAGAATGTATCGGCTCCTGGCGACTCATGGAGGAATTTCATCCGGAATCTCTAATTAAAACTTTATCTAGTCCCTTTGTTGATTCGTGGAAAACTTATAAATTGGAAGTTATTTAAAAAATAATTTAATCGATTGCAATTGATTGCTCTCAAGGCTTGTTGAGTATCTAGCGTTAACGATTTACTAGTTAAATATTTCAAAAATATTTTATTCAATTTGGTTCGATTATGTCCATCTTTGCCCTATCACTGATTAAAGGTTGATAAATCTACTGAGTACGGACTTGTGAGAAACTCAATGGAGCTTTTAATACATATTTGTATTATAAATTTGATTTTAAATATTAATGTATTTAGAGTCATCAAGGCACTACGTTATTGTTTTAGTTATCTTAAGATATTTGAAATTAAGTTGAACGCAATATAAAATGGAAACTCGCTTTAGTTGGGTTAATCGTTTACCGCTAAATATTTTAACTGCAAAACGTAATTCTCATTAAGATATTGTAGGTAATGAACTGTAATGTGTTGTATTTGGATGAGTGCTAATGGTCTTTAGGTCCATGTATAAGACTGGATAAAACTATATATGGCGAAATATAAAAACCTGGCGCGAATATTACGACCTAGTCGTTTATTATTTATGTCAATTAACATATTGCGTGACATTAAGCTTGTGGATAATTTTTATAGTACGGTATTATTGAGATGTTATAAGTACAGAATTTACTCTTAATATACATATTTATGAGGTACATATTGTCACGACAGTCGGAAAACAGGCTACTGGTCAGTGTGTCCAAAACGCACATATTGGCTACCTAAAATTGGTATCTGATACGGAACTGCGGAAGATTAATGCCTTTACCAATGAGCTGTAAGAAAGTACTGAAGATAGCTTAGTAGGAAACTAATAAGCTGTCAGGCAAAGGTCTTGGTTCAAACCCAGAAATATTCAAGTTACGTGCTTATTAAAATGTAAATTATGTTTCACTCTCACGGTTGAAGAGATCACCGCGGGGAAAACTATGTGGGGTCTAATGCGTGTGTTTAACATAGATTTTTATGAACATTTTAACAGTTGACTCGTGACGTTACTTGCCTTGGCTCTTTAAGTTTGATCCTCTGGCTGTGCAAATTATAGCGTTAATTTTTAGCAGAGACTATGTGTCACTATAGTTACATAGCTTTTAGTGACGATTTTGGTATTAATTTTGTTATTGATTACCTATTGACTTTTAATATTAATTTCAGTTCTTTTTTGTTTTGATTCTAGGTTGCATGACAAATTCGTTTCCGAAACTAATGCAGGCAGAAGCTAGTCAAATAATATAGTCTCTAGCGTAGGATAATTAAAGGTCCGTAGAAACTGTTTACAGATAATCCGTGTGAAATACATGCACCAGTTTATTTGAACGTGGGAGTAATGATTTATGTATGAAATTCTTAGAATTAATTGCTCGACAGCTACTTAATTACACTTCAAGATAATTTGTTTTTAACCTCCGACATATAGCGGATGGTTATGAGTTTAACAGTTTTTGTTTCGTATGAGACCATGATGCTCTTTAGAATTTGACAAATCGCGGTTTGTAGTAATGGCTTTTTGCCATGACTTCTGTTGCAAATTTAGCGCTTACTTCTTTTTCTTTGCCTTTAGATAATTTAGATTATTATTTTTCAGGGTTAATTTCTGTTTAGTATGCTTATAAATTATTTATTTATTGTTATCAACAAATATCTGACGTATGGCTTCAGATGAGGACTCGTCACTATGCGACGTCCACTCGCTTCGCAAACTCCGAAATGCTAAAAATGGCATAAATAATTTATACGTGGCTTGATCGAGCTTCGTTTTTGTCGCGTCCGACCTGTCCACTGATGCATTTATAATATAAGGGTGCTTTTTGCATCGTCCCCCACCGTCGTTGGAATGCAACCGCTAAAATTGATCATGTTTTAAACGTGAGTTGGAACAATAATGCTGTGTACTACATGCGGCCAAGTCTTAGAGCATTCATCCAACAGGAGTTAATATAATAACGCGACCCCCGTTGATAAAGGTACGAGAGCAATGCACATACTCATTGTGTACGGACACTGTCGTCTAGGAGTGTGCGTGAGGTGATTTTGGACGGGGCATTGCATAACGACCAATGAAATTACGTTATCGTGTTCATGTGCGTTATCCCCGCACCCCGCCAACATGGCAGTATATCTATACTAATATTAAAAAGCTGAAGAGTTTGTTTGTTTGAACCCGCTAATCTCAGGCTCAGGAACCATTGGTCCGATTTTAAAAAAATATTTCAGTGTTAGACAGACCACTTATCGAAGAAGGTTATAGGCTATAGAATATCACGCTGCTGCTTATAGGAGCGAAGCATCAGTAAATAATGTTTTCTAAATTATACGCGTACGGTGTCGCGGGCAACAGCTAGTTTGTCAAATAAAGCAACGTGTGTGTAACATCTCCCGTTGGTTTAATACATTAAGGATCAAGTTAAACTCTTGTGGTTACACCTAATGCATGTCAGTTAATATTGTACCAGCGCTTTTGATTCAAGAAACGTGTACAAGGCATTAGTTATGCATACTATTGCTACATACTAATTTAAATTTAAAGCGTGACTTAAAACATTTGTTAGTTAACCTCACTTTATTAATGACTAGACAATAATTGTTGTTTAAATCTTAAGAGCATTTAAACGAGCTATGATAATATTGATTCACGGAAGCTAGTGAAGTATCACGACCATTTGTATGATTGCAGAGGATGAATACTATATACTGTAGTAATCCGACCTCTTGGCCGATGTAGAATATTAGACGAAATACGGCGACCGGGCTGATTCTAGAAGACGTTGAGCTACGACTGTTTTTTTTATAACAACACGTTTTGCTAGAGTAAGGAATAGACCACGTGTGTGATACTACTGCTAACTAAAAGATAGATGTCACAGTCAATATATTTTACAACTAAATGTACAATCTTCTTCTTATACAGGGTGTGGCGTAAATGGTGGTCCAACGCTAAGTTGGTTATTGTTCAAGTATTCACCTATCATATAAAAAAAATTTTTTTTTATTTTTTTTTTCATTTAATGTCATTTGTCGAAGTTACATTCTCATTTATAAAATATTTATCGATTTAAAAAAAAAAATAAAAAAAACATATTTCCGAAACCAATGGCTAAAAATGGTTAATTTTTTAGGGTTCCGTACCCAAAGGGTAAAAACGGTACCCTATTACTGAGACTTCGCTGTCCGTCCGTCCGTCCGTCCGTCTGTCTGTCTGTCACCAGGCTGTATCTCAAGAACGGTGATAGCTAGATAGTTGAAATTTTCACAGATGATGTATTTCTATTGCCGCTATAACAAAAAATACTAAAAATAAAATAAAATAAATATTTAAGGGGGGCTCCCATACAACAAACATGATTTTTTTACCGTTTCTTGCTCAATACTAATAACGTTGCCTTATGTTGCATAGATAATGGTACGGAACCCTTCGTGCGCGAGTCCGACTCGCACTTGACCAATTTTTTTTATATGATAACTTGAACTATAATATATTGTTGTATAATATATATATTGAACTATAACCACCTTAGCGTTGGGCCACCATTTACGCCACACCTGTATATAAAAATTAATTGCTGTTCGTTAGTCTCGCTAAAACTAGAGAAAGGCTGGGCCGATTTTGGTGATTTTGGTCTTAAAATATTCATAAAAGTCTAGGGAAGGTTTAAACGGTGACAGAATATATGGGGATCTAAAATTCCACGCGTACGGAGTAGCGGGTATCAGCTAGTTATTAATAATTATAATTTAAACATATTTACACCTGTATAAACAGTCGGCATATTAAGTCCCTTAATTATTGTTGACATTGTATAAGAATTTTGCTTTTTGTAATAACTTTGAGAGTGTGAACGAAACTTTTCAACTGTTCCCAGTAATTTGTCTTGTTTAACACAACGTTAATTGAATACAACGTAAGACAATTATAAGTTTGCAATTAAAAGTTGTCTAAAAATATCGTACAGATGCAATACGTTGACATTTTCTTTCTCATGATATTTATACTAACACTAGCTGCGCCCTGCGTTGTTACCTGCGGTAAAAAGGATAAAATATAAGACAGTAAAGGGTGCTTTGGTACTTGACACTTGTCACATTTTGGAAAATTCACACAATATCTTTTTAAATTGTAGCCTAGATAGAAAAGATGTATAATCTAACGTAGCTTAATATACATCTATTCTTAAAATCTATTCGATGGTTTTTGCGTGAAAGAGTAACAAACATTCATACTCACAACCTTTTATATTTATAGATTTAATTTTCATTTCTAATAATTTATTTCTCTTGGTTACAGTAAACAAGCAGTATTCGATGGCAAGAGAGCGATACGAGGAGGAATCCCTTTTGTATTCCGTAAGTTCTGCATATTATTTATTTATTAAATTATTATTATACCAATTATACCATGTCATTTGCGTATAATTAAAACATAGCCCCACAAAACCGTGTGATCGGTTTGACTGTGGGATCGAGTCTCCGTACAGATATAGCTTAATAAACTTGTAATTTTAACATTTGTTCAGGTATGTAATACTTAAATATATAAATATTAATTCGTACATTTAATATTAAGTTAATAAATTTCAATCCTAGGCGACGAAAAAAGTTCCTTTTGTTGATATAAATATACATGCAGATGTGCATTGGCGTAAACTCAGCAGTCTATAGGCCATTAATTAATCGTTTACGGTAAAGATGGTCAGAAACACGATCTCGTCGCCTAATGAGTTTGGAAAAGCGTTTTTTTTTTGTTCAACTTCTGAAAATTCCTGTGAATTTCTGATCACACTCTTTTGTCCATGTATAGATGCTATGTACCTACATTCTTTTCAGTTATTTTGATTTTGGAGTATTTTCGTTTGATCAATGATTAGTTCTTGAAATCATAATCGTGTCTTATTAGGCACTTTCGCAGTCGTAAATAGAAAAAATAAATAAAAAATAAAAGGGCTATACATTTTGTATAATAATTAAACTCCCATTTAAGTCCTTTTGGATAACAAACACAGATTTTCGTTTCTGGTTTAGGAAAATATCAAAAGTGGGAACATTATTTAACAGTATATTATTGTGTATTTCAGCACAATTTGGACAATGGGCATTCGGTCCTCAACATGGTTTCGCGCGGATAGCACGCTGGCATGTAGAAAAAATGCCGGAGCGGTTGCCCAGTGGCGACGTGGAAGCGGTATTCAGTCTTATGGATGACGATTTCACACGATCCATGTGGCATTTCCAGTTAGTATATTGATACACATTTTCTAGACTAACGGTAGTATTTTAGCCAACGTTTGGTCTGACCCTAGGAGATTTTTTTAAGATAAAAGAATTAGAATAAACATAGACTCTGTGTGAAGTAACAAACGTTTTGTAAAACTGCTGCATAAATATAAAAAAAGTAAGCCCGAGAGGCGGTTTACCAATTTGGCTAAATTTAGCCAGAGTCAGAGACTGTTGGGAAAAAACCGTCATATGATGTTAATACACTACTGTCTTGCAAAACTGCTCTACTTCTGGATCCTCAGTGAGGTTACTTCGATTCATAGTACAAGTTTAAACGAGACTTTCTGTAAATGTTTGGCCGAAAGGTCAGGTATTTGGTCTTGGTAGTCTTATATTACGTCATTGTCGTATGCATCTAACATGTTTTAAATATCAATTCTTCTGTCCTCTACCAGATTCCGACTAACATATAGGTTGATACTACGCGAGAAAGAGTTACACTTCAACATTGGCGTGTACAACCCGAGCAAGGAGTTAACATTCAGTTGTCAGATGTTATTACATACATACTTTAAAGTACCGGATGTAAGACGCTGTCAGATCACAGGGATGCACGGATGTATGTTTGTTGATAAGGTAAGAATTATAAGCAGAATCAAGTGATATTCACACAAAAAAATGTGCTCATAATGAAAGTGTGTATTTTTCCCTACCATCAGTCGAGGAAAAACAGTCTGCTGTGAAAAACAGGTGTAAAAGTTTAGTGTTATGAAATAAAGTGTGTTTCTATTTGTCTCCGCCTTCTTTTCTTCGGAAGGATATTTGGTTCAGTTGGGTGAAGCTGACGAAAACGTGTTGGTGTAGGGCTTAATTTTGTGTTTTCCGTCTCTCTTAGTCTGGCGTCTCGTTCGTTTATAGCTGGTTTTGTTGGTATTGGCTTTTACCTGGAATGAAAAATGGAGTGATGGCACATATATTTTTTAATGCGCCATCGCATAGCTAAGTTAGTTTTTATTACAACTCTATTATAACTTGTTAAACAGACACGCGAAGGTATCGTGTACCAAGAGACACGTGAAGTGGTTACCATCAACGAGTGGACGGATAGGATCTATCAGAACACGATGCAGGAACATATCATCACCAACGTGGTCAGCGGCAGGAAGATGAGGATACAGAAGTATAACTTCCCTGATACAGGTAAGGGTTTACGATATATACATACATCATTGTCACCTATATAAATTATGTACACTATAAGACAATGTTGGTTGACAATCTCAAGTGTGAGTGTGATATACGCTTAGAAAGTGTGCATTTTTGTCTTCCCTTAGTATAGACCGCGCAATTCTATGCGATATTGTTTTAAAATTGATTTAAAAAAGTGTCAGTGTCTTTTTCTTCCTGCCTAAATTGCAGCAAGTTTTTTCCTTCCAAACTCTGCTATCAGCCGTCATATTCTTATCAACTTCTTTTTCTTATCATCTCTTATCGTCTCTAACACAGTCCATCCATCTTTTTTTTTTTTTTGATCTTCCTCACCTTTACAGACCGTTAACACGACAGTACCGGTTCGAATAAATATCGGTTTTACATGATAATATTTTAGCATTACCGAATAATTTCAGTTAGGTATAAATATGATATTATTATGTATATCCCAAATAAAAAATATCGCAAATTAATTAGACGCGAATATCACATGCATTCGATGACATCTTAAATAGATGTCATCGAATGCATGTGATATTCGCGAGAGTGCTTGGAAGGGACGGGCCGCTTTGATAAATTACACCAAATCGTATATTTCTTAGTCTGCGTTATTTTGTTTATTTACGTTTTAATATCCTAGATATCTTAAATAGATGTCATCGAATGCATGTGATATTCGCGAGAGTGCTTGGAAGGGACGGGCCGCTTTGATAAATTACACCAAATCGTATATTTCTTAGTCTGCGTTATTTTGTTTATTTACGTTTTAATATCCTAGATATTATTATTAAGGATATCCTAGATCTTCGTGTGGTGACGGATTAAGAATACAAGTGTCACCACCCCACCTCCTGCGGGTGCTGTAAAAGTCAGATAAGGGATATTGCACACAGATAATAATTATCATCTGTGAGAGACGGAAACCTCGATAATAAACCCTGTGCCAACACGCCTGGTCAGCGCGGCACAGTAGACCATAATCCCTCCAAAGTGGAGGAGGCCCGTGCCCAACAGTGGGACGTGAATGGGCTGGAGAGAGAATATCCTAGAATATATTTAGTTTATTTAAATAGTGCATCAAACTATCAAATATTGTCGACAGTAATATGGAATCCATGGTCGGAGTACGCCAAAGAGATCCCTGACTTTGGTGACGACGAGTTCCCCAACATGGTGTGTGTAGAAGCAGGAAGAGTTGCCGCGCCAATAGTACTATTGCCCGGTACTGCATTCGAAGCTAGCCAGATACTGCAGGTACTTTGATTTTTAACTCACCAATCTCTTTTATTTACCTTTGAATAATAATCAAGAAAAAGTAAGTGCTTTGATTAGATGTAAATTAAAAAAAAATCCATTAAGGAAAGTGGGTGAAATTTAATAGCAAAATAATTAAAAATATTAAGGTTCATTACGAGGTTTAAAACTTCATTTGCACATTAATTAAAAATTAAGGTTAATTTCGAGGTTTGTTAAATTCATTTGCAAAATAATTAAAAATGTTAAGGTTAATTACGAGGTTTGTTAAATTCAATTGCAAAATAATTAAAAATGTTAAAGTTAATTACGAGGTTTGTTAAATTCAATTGCAAAGTAATTAAAAATGTTAAGGTTAATTACGAGGTTTGTTAAATTCAATTGCTTTTTAATTAAAAATATTAAAGTTACACAAATAAAAAGTGATATTTTTATTGTTTTATATTAAATAAAATGTATTCAGTGGTAATTATGTTATAAGTGATTTTGATATATAGTTTTGTATTTTTCAGGTGATGTAAATGTCGGGCATACATCTACAACGCAGCCGTCCACTGAGCGATGTCAATTGTGTATACGTCATAATAATTGAAGAAAATTTTACATCACATTTTAAGTTTTAACTATAATATTAATAAAGAGGTAAAACGCAGGGCCCAAGTCTGCTATTTGTAATAGAAGACTGTTGTCACAATGATCAGTCACTGATTGTATATTGGCGAATTTTATCAAGTTTGGTAGTCTACTGTTAACTTTTTGTCACAACATTGTAATAACAGACTTGGACCCCAAATGGTGCGGTGTGGGCTACATAATTCACTCGGTTTGAATACACATACAAATCTATATGTTCGTGATATATACCTAACATTGTATGTTTCTGAAACACGCCACAGGTTTAAGGAAACCATTAACCATAGACTAATAAAACAAGAGTTCTGTTCCCAATGACATACTTGTTTTATAGCTTGTAAAAGTGACGTTTGTTATTTGCAAATCTGCTTTGTCACTATATTTGAGAATACCTTATCATATTAACTATGAAGTACAATTAATACAGTTACAATAAAGTTTGTAATGTCTATGTAGGGAGTAATCTTTGAAAATAATGGTCATCATCATCATCATCATTACATCACGCCTTTTCCCAGGGGGGTAGGCAGAGACTATAGAGCGCCATCTGCTACGGTCCAAACATACTTCTTTGGCTTCATCCACACTCATACATCTACATACATACATGCCCTACGGTTGTAAGTGCTACGCACTAGCCCCTTTTGGTGTATCCCGGCGATGACATCGGAGTATATTTTTCTCTTAGGTCCTCTCCCAGCATATCCACTTACCTCCGCCGTGTATATGCCTTTCGTTAATCGTCTCTCATCCATCCTCTCCACATGAAAGCAAATTATTGCCTTATTTTACGTCTTCCTATATTATTATAAACTCCTTGTTGTGATTGTTCTGTTTCAGTTTCTATTATATAGGTTTTAAGGTTAAACTGTAGTTTTAAAACATTCCTAAATAAATAATGTATACATATTCTGTAACTTTGATACTATAATATCTTATTTTTCGGTTAAATGCGTAAATACAGATGAATTAATTACCAGTGTCGGATTGCTCATGGATTCAAACACAGATATATCAAATGTAGTGTCTATGGCTACATCACTCAGTCGGTTTATAGCCACTTAGTCTGTCCAGTATAAGTTGGCGTTTGAGCGGGGGCGCCTCCTACGCTATGGGTGTTGCCACCTTTATTTTATATTCCCTATATCTGCCTAACAAAATATTTATTGACATATATATGTATAATATTATATGTGTATAATATTATATGTATATAATATTAACATATATTACACTAGCTGTTGCCCGCGACTTCGTACCCGTAAATATTTTCCTCTATAAAATACTATAGATTAATAGGGTTTTTCTGGGTGAGCATTTGAATAAAACAAAGATATCTAATATCATATAATCTTTATAGTACAGAAACTACCTTAAATTATGTGATTCATATACAGGGTGACTTTGCAAGGTGTTGCCAAATTTTTAGGAGCGACTCTGAATCAGTAACTTAATCGATTTACGTAATGAGCATCAAAAAAAATTTTTTCATTTTAATTAAACCTATCCGCTGTTTAAAAATAGTACGCGTGGATAATTTACTTCATTCATAGAAAAATACGCACGCACGTCACGATAGTTTCGCAAAAGTTAAACTGTAAGTGTAGTAGTGATTATGGTGCGCGAAAATAAGCCTTATGCTTAACAACATAAGGTTCGGGCGCCCGCGCAAGCAAGGGTTAGCGGGAAGCGTAGGCCGACAAATGGAGGGGGTGTTTATTGAAGGGTCATTGACCGGTGGCGTGTTGATGAAATTGCACCGTATGTCCACTGCATAAGAACTTGTTGGCGCGCTTGTCGTTATGTGGTCTGCATAAGGTCGTTTGTGGCTCTGGTCTCTAATGAATAACAACGCACGCGGTGTCTCTTTGTTGAGTTACTTTTAAGGACATTTTAAATAGTTTTTTTTTTGAAAAATACTACGTTTACAAATAGTTACTACAAAGACGTATTTTAGTATTGTTCTATAGAGCTTATTTAAAAAATTTGGCAACACCTTGCAAAGTCACTCTGTATATAAATATAGAGAAAACATTTTTATGACACCAACTCACATCGAGTTTCTATGGCAACCATGTACATTTTACCCCAAATTTGGGGTAATGTATAAAACTTTTAACTAGCAACTCTCACCTTGTACCAAACACAAGCAATTGTGAACTGTCAAAATTAGTTCTCTTTTTTGCCACGCGCCAACTTATAATGGACAGACTGTACATATCTATGTATACGTTAAAATGTATCCTATGTGTGTCTATGATACAGGCTATACGTCATATGAAAAGTCATTATTCTATGAATATATATTTTAAATGATGAAGTTACTTGTCCACAATTTTAAACGTCAACCTACCATCTGTTAATTATCTGTGAATTCAAAATAGCATTTGCCAACCGGGCCCTTATAACGCAGGTGATCCTGGGCTTCACCTGGGACCCTGGGTATAAACTAATTTTAACCAGGCCCTACTCTTCCGTCTCATTTTGACCCTGTTAATAACCTCCTTCTTTTGAGGTCGATAAAAAATATATATGTACGTCATTCGCACAATATTTGTTATTTTGAATTTATTTAGTTAGTAAAATCATGGGTTAATAATGGTTCCAATTCTATATATGCACAATTAAACTTAACTAGTGCAAGTTCAGTTAACATATCCGAACTGTGTTATTGAAGCTATCAATTTTTATTTTTGTAGTTAAGTTTAGTTTAAAGGTAAATCGATACCAATACCATGTATATATTAACAATAAAATACAGAATTTCAGAACTAATAATGTATTAAAGTACCTAGTTAAAATCTCCAAGCGCACAGTTATAATAAACAGTCTAACTGCCGCACTCAGAGACATTTAATGGTTACTTAATGAGCTCTTTAGTATTGATTTAAAAAAGTAAAAGCTAAGTTAAAACTTTTTTAAATCAATACTAAAGAGCTCCTTAAGTAACCATTAAATGTCTCTGAGTGCGGCAGATTAAGGGACCCTAATAAACCGTTATCTGACTCTGAGAGTGAACTTTTTTAAATCAATACTAAAGAGCTCCATAAGTAACCATTAAATGTCTCTGAGTGCGGCAGTTAGATTATTTAAATAGCTTGTCAGTTTTGATGTAATTGCTCATCATCACGCTACATTCCTTACGGGGTAGACAGAACAGAATGCCAGAAAGTTCTATTTTTACAATATTTTTTTCTTCTACCCTACTGCAATTGCATTCCAATATAATTCTTTAATTTTAGATTCGCATAACAAAATAACAATGTTTAACCTAATAATAAAATAAACATTTTATTAATTTTATCTCAATGTGATTTTGTGCTTTTTAGGGTTCCATACCCAAAGGGTAAAAACGGGACCCTATTACTGAGACTTCGCTGTCCGTCCGTCCGTCCGTCCGTCCGTCTGTCACCAGGCTGTATCTCAAGAACGGTGATAGCTAGAGAGTTGAAATTTTCACAGATGATGTATTTCTATTGCCGCTATAACAACAAATACTAAAAATAAAATAAAATAAATATTTAAGGGGGGCTCCCATACAACAAACATGATTTTTAGAGTTCCGTACCCAGTATCTCAAGAACGGTGATAGCTAGACAGTTGAAATTTTCACAGATGATGTATTTCTATTGCCGCTATAACAACAAATACTAAAAATAAAATAAAATAAATATTTAAGGGGGGCTCCCATACAACAAACATGATTTTTAGGGTTCCGTACCCAGTATCTCAAGAACGGTGATAGCTAGACAGTTGAAATTTTCACAGATGATGTATTTCTATTGCTGCTATAACAACAAATACTAAAAATAAAATAAAATAAATATTTAAGGGGGGCTCCCATACAACAAACATGATTTTTTTACCGTTTCTTGCTCGATACTAATAACGTTGCCTTATGTTGCATAGATAATGGTACGGAACCCTTCGTGCGCGAGTCCGACTCGCACTTGACCAATTATTTCATATAAGCTTTATTTTTTTCTCTTAAAAATACATTTTGCATGAATTAAAACGTTAAGTTATCGATATGAAGCCTCTCAATTAGTTTCAATTAATATCTGATTGAACATAATGATATTTAGATAACGTATTAACATAGTCGATTGCGTCCATTTTCATTTACAACATATTTGCTAGCATTGTTGTTGACTGGATTTAATTTTGGGATAGGTTTTTGGGTGAGTTAAAAAAAAGCAATAAATATATTGTATTTTTTTTAAATATATACCTAAATAGTTCTTTTTCTATTATTGGGGTTTCAGGAACAGCCGAAAACTTTTCTCCTGGCTTATCATTGGTTGGTATATGTATATATAAGGGGTGTGGCCAAGTTGTTTGCCACGCCTTTTATCATTAATGTTCTGTATAAAACATGTCTACTGTATTTTTTATTCAATTTATTTTTTATTTTTTTTGTTTGCTACATTTTTTTGGAGGCTTTTAAAGTATACGAAGATAATGTACGAATGTGTACTTAGATATTACAAGTTCCTTATTTTTTAAACGAACGTGGGTAGGTATTTTTTTTTGTACTAAAATGATAAGTATATGCCACACAAATTGGTAATGCGCCTGGCGGCCATGTTGGTGACGTCATAGTGACGTATAGATGAGAATATTACATTTTGTTAGGTCTACTTATTCTTTGCTGATGAGGTCACAAGGGCGTTAATTTGACAAGGTTCCAGCGCATTACCAATTTGAGTGGCTTATATTGTATAAGCATAATAATGTAAAGTTAATTGTTATGTATAATATACATTTTGTAGTGTATTGAAGCTCTCTTATCTTAAATATAAGATACCTTTGTCTTCTAAAAGTGTTCGGTTAGTGTTTTAAGGGAAATACAAAGATATTTACATTGTTCAGAACCTCTTAGAACATATCTAACATTAAAACTGTCGCGCAAGTGTTAGAGAATATTAAAATTGTGTTAATTTTTATCATGTTTATAGTAATAGCTCTAAATAAATGAGAAATTATTGAATAGATTAGGACGTCAAATAACTGACTCACCCCAAGATATATGATTCGACTGGGATTTCAAACGAATGACTCATTCGTTTGCGTCTAATGTATGTCTTGTTCTTAATACTAAATGTAAGACTAATAGAACAAGATCTGAGAGGTGAATCTTTTTACTTATTTTAATAAATAATAAATAAATAAATAAATATTCATGGACATTTCACACAACTTCCTCTGGTCCCAAGCTAAGCTTATATGCTTGTGTTATGGGTACCAGAATACGGATATAATACATAAACTACTTTTCTTTTGTAAATACAAACATAGAAAACACCCAGACGTAGTACAAACATTTGTATGACATTTATGAATATCACACAAATGATTGTCCCAAGCGGGAATCGAACCCGCGACCTTATGAACGGCAGTCCAGTACATGAACCACTACGCCACGAAGCCCGTCAATTTCGTCCGGAAATTTTCTCAGCGATGAAGTGTATTGGCTAATATCTTTGTTATCACTGTAAAATAAAACTGTCTATTCAGCAGTTTCTTAGCAATTTCATGCAAATTTATTAGTAAGCGCTCAAAATTACGTGTCTTACGAAATATTCCTAAAATACCAGACGCTTACGCATAAGTAAAAGGATTTTCTCACGGATCTCGGTCTATAATGTGATCTAGCAGTTACGATATTTTGCTGGCATTTAGATAGAAATTTCCGGATTTTTTATTAAAATTCAACACTGGTTATTAGCAATGAATTTTGTCATTTACCTACTTTACGGAGCTTGAACTTCTAAATATGTCCCAGATCGGTTCTGTATATGTTTAAATATCTTTGATATAATATAACATGAATGTATGTAAACGAGTTGGTCGTATTTAGAACTTAAACAACGAAAATACAACGAAGTGTACTTCCATAGGTGCAATAAAGGAAAGGATAATTTATTTGTGTTTTATTTTATAATAAAAATAAAATATTTCTACTAGATATTGCTAGCGACTACGAACGTGTGGAATTTAGAAAAAAAATCCCGTTTTTGTAACATTTTTCACTAATGATTCGTTCTTATTGGTTATGTATTGTTATATAGCCAATAGCCTTTCTCGATAAATGTATTATCCAACACAGAAAGAATTTTTCAAATCGGACAAGTGGTTCCTGAGATTAGCGCGTTCAAACAAACATACTCTTCAGCTTAATAATATTTGTATAGATTGAGTAAACTTCCATAATTTATTGCATTGATTAGCTAAGGGAATAATGACGGACCTCTCGGTCCAGGTAACTGACTGCCATTCATGAAGTCGCAGGTTCGATCCCAGGAGGGTAGGTATTTGTGATAAATATTTGTACTGCATTTGGGTATTTTTTACCGTACGTATAGTCAAAGATACCGTAATAAGTAGCATAGCATTATTTACCAGAAACACATACTTTGAAGTATCTGTATACTTCCTATAGTGGAAACAAGCAAATAAGCTTAGGTCGGGAACAGAGGGCGTTGTCTGAAATGTCAAGGAATATTTGAATATCAATAAAAATAAATCTTACTGATTTACTGTTGAGCTACATGGAATATATTTGAATGGAAAGAAAAAAAAACAGCTAAATATAAGTTTTATTGCTAATAACTAAAATAAATATAAACAAATTAACTTGAAGTAGCTTCAGAACGATCGGTCTTAATATCCCAAGCGCCTATTTCTGTGAGCACATCTTTCTTAGACTCAAAATATTCTTTATACCACATTATATGATCTTTCTTCTCTTTGATGGTATAAAAGGCATTTTTGGACAAACCAACACATACTAATTCCATAAAATGTCTGATTGGACCCTTTGTAGGGCACCAGCCCTCCAAATGTGCATCTAAAAACACATGCTCAGTAAAGTGTACATCATTTTCTGCTTCTAGACCTGTAAATAAAATAATGACAATAAATGGTATGTGTATGGTATTTTTTTTTAAGTTTAACTGACTTCATGAGACCACCTCGATAGTCTCCGTTTTGATTATTTAGAAACATAATATGTGAAAATATGAGTGCCTTCGAAATTTGAGGGTTTTCCTCGATTTCTTAGGAGATAACCATCAGAACAACAATCAACATCCCATTGACCAAGCCTGTTGGCATAGGATTGTGTTTCGAGGTTTCATTCTTTTATTTAACGCTTGGAAGTCTGTATCACAACCAAGCAACTCGTAACATTTGAATAGTAATGCATGAAACGAAAGCCCATAAAAAATTACCCTGTTCATTATCAATAGGAAACTTCCAGACTTTCCCCTGTTCTGTCCACAGTATCATCTTTTGAAAGTAGTTAGCAGGTGGTTGACATGTAGTTAGAGCCAGTTCACGTTGTTTTAACTTCTCCCAAGTATCCAGGTTGGTGCCATAGTTCTCTGTTTTACTACTGAATATACCGAGCGGTTGTCCACTGAATATGTTAACTGTGTTCGCTTGTACTTGTGTTGGTCTGTAACATATTAAGTCTATAGCATCCACTATCCTAGAGACTTAAAAATATTGGAGAAAAAATACTTTATGTCAACACAATGTTATGGTACAAAAACGCCATCTGTCGCACAATAATCAAACTAGAATTTTAGTTATTGCGCGGTAGACGGTGCTAAATTGTAGTAAAATCGTTTAAGCACAAAAAATTATATTTGTATTATATTACCTACTTGTAGTCTACTTCTATTGACTGACTTGCTTTTCTATAATGTATTAGGATCAATATTATTGCCTGTACTTACTTTTTATTAAGTCCCACTAATCATAGCAATAATTTAAATACCCACACACAATCCAATCCTAAACCTACAGATCACCTCCGAATGGATAGAGCATTATAAGATTTTTGTTAGTGACTAAAAGTTGGAGGGCGAATATTGTAGGGTATGAAATAATGCATTTTTATTGTTTGTTGCGAAATCACAGGCTGAGTTCTCATACATTCAGTTTTCATAATTTTTTTTAACAAATCTTGCCACCTCATGGTTAGCTGCAATGGAATCTTGAATGATAAAGCACACCAACTATGTAAGAAGCCTATTCATTCACCCTTTTTTGAACATGTCTACATTGTAACTTTTGGGGAACACAGAAATATGCTCGTTGGTACATATGTAGTATGTATGCAAATCTCCATGTGCAGAATAATTAAGAGTAATCTGTATTTACTCATTACATGCCTGTACCTACCTCCTCTGTTTCTTATCAGTACCATCAACTTCTCCTCTTGTTTGTACTTTCCTCTGTATATATCTTGTCTCATTAGCCGGCTTCATAGCCTTACTGTAAACATGTTTCACTTGCTGTCCTCTGCTTTCCACCCTTTTCATATTTTGTATTTGACCTTCCTCATTAGTGCGATCTATCTTCATGCCAATTAAAAGATCACTGTAACATTAAAAAAAAAAATTACAGACATCAACAGGTCACATCGTATAGTGCTTCATATTACGGACTGCCATTCGCAAGGGGGTTAGATTCTGATTTATGATTTGTGGGATATTTACATGTCATACAAATGTTTGTTCTGCGTCTGGGTGTTTACTATGTGTTTATAAGTACATACTTATAAACACAGAGTAAACACCCAAACGTACTGGGCAAGATCATTTGTAAATACATATTTACATAAGAAAAGTATTCTGGTATCCGTATTCTGTACCATCTACATTTACACAAGTATATGTATTTACAAATGATCTTGCCCAGTACGTCTGGGTGTTTACTATGTGTTTATAAGTACAGGCTTTGCTTGGGACCAGAAGATGCTGTGTGAATGTCCACAAATGAATGAATGTATAATAATTTAATAGCTATTAACCTGAGATTGGTAGATGTCTGATTGATCTTGCCCAGTACTCTAGATAACAATTCAGCTTCAGTCTGTTTCACATCTCCCCCAATTGCCTGAGCTACGTCACCAGCTGCTTTTGCTATACTCTCCTCTGAAATGTTCAGTTTTATTCTATTAACTGCAATTATAATATTTTTCAAACAAAACTAAAAATGTTAGTTAGAACACTAACTGTTTATCCTAACATTATAAAACAAAGTCATTATTTTTGTATGTATGTACCTATGTCAGTTTATATCTTCAAAACTACGCAACGGATTTTGATGAAGTATTTTTTTCATTATACTATGGTATGGTTCAATGGGTTGGCTTTTTTGTATAATTTATTGTGGATAAAATTATTTTTCTATCTAGTCTTTATGTATGTAAAAATAAAAATGTTTTTTTCTTCTATATAATGGTTAGGAAAAGTCAAAAGTATTCATTGACCTAACTAAAGCAGCAATAATATTTAGAAATACATATACTTACCAATTTTTTCTGTTTTTACTTCAATTTCATCCTTTTGTTTTTGTCTTCTGGGTATCTCTGGAGCAGTTGTGAATTTATCTTTATAATCCTGTTCTTTGAACTTGGGTTCTGCCATCATCAGTTTCAAAAGTTCCTGAATTTTATCAGTTGGCGACTGTGACGCTTTGTTTTCAGGCTCGACAGCTTTGGACTGTTGTTCAGGGGCTTTTCCATCATTATCTGAAGGTTTATCCGATAAAAATCTTGCAATAACACGAAAATCCTTTCGGAACCTAAGCCTGTGAATAAAAATTAATTATGTAAGCATTCCACAGAATATTTACATTACGATATGTAATAATAACTGTACCAACCTTGTTAACATTTTTCTATTAATAATAACAGTAATTTATGATAAATACAATGATTTTTACTATAATCACAATTCACAGCTTTTTGAGGTTAAAATTACAGTCCGTTTCACAACAATACATTGTAGTTAAGTGGACAGCAGTGAGCAGATACGTACAAAGCATTAGTTAGGTGATAATAAGAATGTAAAGGTTGTGATCATTGAATATAACCTATACAATGATACAGGCCACTTAACATTTATTTTTAAAAAAAGGAATAAAAAAATTTGAAATTTGAAAATGAATAAAAAAGAATTGGAGACATGTGAATAGGACATGATGAGAGGATGTTGAAAAATGATTGTAAAATAGTTTTTCTTTATTATAAAAAATAGGTATAACAAATTAATTAAATGTGTTTTAAATTATTATTATAAATTAATGTAAAGAATAAGCATTACAAATGGTGGTTATCATATTCATTTAATTTATTATGGATATTCTGTTGTATATTTTATTACAATTTAAATAACTAAATAAAGTGATGTTCTTTTAAAAACGTTTACATTCATTATTTTGCATGGTTAAAATGACTTCACATTTACAACTTGTTACGAAAACGGAATGGCGTAAAAATAAATCTTGTACTGCACCGTGATCTACGCTACAAGATACTTTATTTTTAAATACGCTTTTATTAGTTCGGTACGTATCTATCAATTAATAATCAATGCAATAATAAAAAATATACAGGAATTTAAACGTATTTTTGTTTTTGAACTAAACAAATTATTAACTGACTGTACAAAAAAAGACTTAATTCGAGTGTGTGTTCTGTTTATGCTTCGGAACTTCTACCTGTAACTGGGTTTTTGATATGAAGAAGCTTCCTAATAATTAGTATCTGGCTAGCCCCACGGGAAATGCGCGTGACGGTGTCATGATAAACTTCCTGTTTACATTTTATTTAACTGGATCGTGGGAGTTCCTTCATGCTAATAATAATAACTTACAAAATTCTTGTATTTATTTTACGGGCATTACCCTGTTATGCAAAATTTCAACAAACACTGGCGTCGCCAGTAGCGTTATGGTCAGATATATGAGTTCATCGTATAAGTTCTATCCATTCATCAGTTTTTCTTTATGCATTGCTGCACAGTGGACATAGGCTTCCGTCTCCCCACCTTTGAAACGGCTTAGTGGGCGGTCACGCCTTGTCGGCAGGTCGTATTTGCGAACCTTTCATCCCAAAAATTTGTCAATTCGTCAATAGATTAATCTATACTATATATATACTATCTATACTAATATTATAAAGCGAAAGAGTTTGTTTGTTTGAACGCGCTAATCTCAGGAACCAGTGGTCCGATTTGAAAAGTACTTTCAGTTTTGGATAGCACATTTATCGAAGAAGGCTATAGGCTATCTATATTACATCACGCTGCGACAAAAAGGAGCTGTGAAAGATGTTGTAAAAACGGGGAAAATTTTCTAAATACCATGTGTACGAAGTCGCAGGCAACAGCTAGTTTGTTATTTTCAATACATTTGACTTCAACCTAACTAAAATGATTTACGGGAGTAAAATAAAAAATTCATATTATAAGGCACATTTATTATAGGACGGGTGTCACAATGTACACAAAATATGTAGGTATTTCTACAAAATTTATATCACATTTTCAAATAAGGGCGTCACAAACGTCATATTAATATAGCGAGAAAGAGACAAGATATGTATAGAAAAAAGACAGATATATATGGGTGGCGTCGCAAGTATAGATACATCTCGGTATATTAATATATATCTTGTCTCTTTCTCGCTATATTAATATATTGTATTATGCCGTTTGTATTGGCCTTTAAGGTGTTTATAAGTACAATATTTATATCAAAGTATAGTATAGTATACATAGATTACTTACAAAATGTAATTGAAAACTTATAATCTATGGGGATACCCCAATTTCAATGAAAAATAATATACAATTCACATATTCTTTACAAATAAATTGAACATACCATTAAGTATAACGAGTCTACATTCAAATTCTAACAAATAAAAATAATTATTTTATTATTACAAATTGAGACCGACGTAAACTTAAACTCATTTTAAGGCACTTTAATTAGCATTATATTGCTTATAATAATTACTATACCTAAAAATAAGGTTTTGTGTATTTAAGAAAATGCCTGTCAAGCATAGAAACGGCAGAAACTTAATTTTGTCGTATTATATAACACTCAAAATCGGGTTTGTGAACTGATAGATCGTATCCTTGTATCTGTCGCTTAATTCCTAGTAGTTTTAAGCACGAAGTATAATTTAAACTCCCATCTTATGTTCAATAAACTAATAGTTGATATATACAAACCTTGATACTTTAGGGAATTTGCCATTATTTGTTACTTGGCAACACACAATGCTTCTTTTAATAGCGCTAATTTTGATATACGACCAGCGTAATAAATATTTACATATAAATTTCTTCTGTAAGGTAACGTGTGTACGTCACTGAATTCCTAACGGCTGGTCCGATTTTGATGAAATGTTATGTGTCTGTTCCAGTTCATCCGAGAATTTACATTCACAATTCCACCAAAACTGGAAATAATTTACCAACATCGATCGACAAAGACCTTGACGACGACGTGGGTGCTACTGTGTACCCTCGACGCAACCGTCTTAAAACCCCCATGATTACCATCTACAGGGTTATCATCAATATAAAAATAAGAAACCCTTATGTTCCCTCGTTGTCCGTCTGTTTTTTTTTTGTGCGAGGTTATTTCGCTCTTGGCATTGCTTTTTTTCTTTTAATAACTATAAAATTATTATACTAAGCCATTTTCTTAATACACACAATCCAATAAGCACCATAATTATATATCTAAGTATAAAAATCAATAAATTGGTGGGTAGGTACAAAAATATTAATTTTCACATCAAGAAAATAGCACGAAAAATATAACTAAATTATAAAAGAATTCTGTACACGCACTAGAAAAGTACATAACCAAAAAAATCGAGAAAATTTCTACAAGAAAATAAAAGTATTATACAAAAAATTCGAAATGTATAATTAAATGCATGAGCCATAGCTTGAGCGTGACTGTTATATAATTAACGTATTTAGAATAATTGTTATAATTATTTTCGTTTTAATTCTAATTATGTACAACAATGTCATAAAGTGACTCAATGGAATTAAATTAGGTAGGTATACAAAAATATTTCCAACTTTCATTTTATAATTATTAACAATACTAATTAAGTCTTGTTATTAAATGATTATTTCGAAATTCAGGAAAATGAGATATAAGGCAAAAATATTAATTTTAGTAGACCATAATAACTTTATACCATTTATGACCATTAAGACAATATTAATTATTTCTATGTATTATAAGTATGTATTTACAAAAGAAAAGTATTATAATATTATGTATTCTATCTGTACCAACAACACAAGCATATTATTATAAGCTTAGCTTGGGACCAGAGGACGTTGTGTGAAATGTCCGTGAATATTTATTATTTATATTTTCGTTCGTATTAATCGTTTCTAATATTTTAATTCAAATATGTATGCAGTAAAATCAAATACTACTGTCGTGGTAACTAATAAATTTGTCAAAATTTAATATCTAATCGTTGCATGAAAAGTGTACAAATAAGGATAAGAACGTTAGTTATTCATGTTTTCCTTTTTTAAATAAGTATTTCGTATTTCCCGTAGGAAAAAAATAAAGTACGTAACAAAATACAATTTTAAATTTGGATTATCAAGTAGACATTTTGTTATTATTACGTGAATAGTGAGGAAATTATAATCTCGCTGACCGATATACGTCACAGCCCTAGCGAGACGTGACGTCTTTTGATAAACGTTAGTTTTATTTACTGTAAAAATACAATTAGCAATTTATATGCGGGCCACAGAATAGTTTGTATATACTAACATGGGCGTAGCCCAGTTAGCCCTCAGTTGGCATAAGAAATGTCGAAAATTGTACCACAAACGAGATATGAAAACATTTCCATCACACTGTCTGCTTTTTTGTTTCAAAAATGAAACAAGAGTTGAAAATAAATTCTTGCGCACACCTATGATTTCATAAAATGCATTTTCGTAATTTTTTGAAATCTGTACTTATACACTTTTCATACAAGGCGATGAACTATATATTGGAGTTGAATAAATTCGAATATGATAATACATATATGTATATTATGAATACACAAAGAAATGTGATGTGTTCTTAAACAGTTCATAATTACGGTTATGGCACACGCGATCACATCAATATTTTGAATATCATTCAGTGAGTTCCAATATCGTATAAGTACCAACATTACAACATAACTACACTTTTTAATTTAACCGGCAAATATTGGCTGTTAGTTCTTAATTTGAATTTTTGAAATCATCGCTACTTCAGTGTTAATAACCGAAATTTTAGAAATAATTCAATCTCTATTATTTAAACATTAGACAGAACAGTTTCCATAAACGCAATTATCGTAAACGATACTTACAACAAAATGATCTGTTAAATTCGTATTTCAGCTTTTTTAAAATTTTTAACCTTGGGAAAGGACAAACCTTGAAGGGAGAAAGGTTGAATAGATGAAAAAGCAAAATATAGCGAATAACAAATATGTAGTTTGTGTAAAAAAAATATTATATAGACGATGTACGACGAAATAATTATCAAATTAAGTTTAAAAGCCAATAATTTGCTGGTTATTAAAATATCAAGTGCCGATAGTATTCGAAATAAAATACTAATCTGACTGCCATCACTATTTATTTGCAGATTCCGTCATTCTATATCCAACTATAGCCTATAACTATCACATATCTAGCACCTTACCTCTCACTGGCAGTGATTCAATTTCCTTAGCCCCGAAAGTTCCTATACAAATATATGAAAACTTCGCATTAGCATAAAAAAAAAAATTATAAAGGACGCGCCAAAAAACTTCGATATTATTTTTTTAAGACTTTTATTCTATTCAAATCTCACGAAAAAAAGTGTATTATTGTTTGTTTGTCGTCCGAAATGGCTTGATTGATTTTAATGGATGCCGATTGGAATGGACTGCCGATCATGAGGTCTCGGGTTCGATTCCCGGTCAGGACAATCATTTGTGTGATGTTTTTAATTGTCATACAAAAGAAAAGTAGTTTATGTATTATATCCGTATTCTGGTACCCATAACACAAGCATAATAAGCTTAGCTTGGGACCAGCGGACGTTGTGTGAAATGTCCATATATTATTATTAAAAAAAAAAAAAATATTACTCTTTTTAATTCCTCAGAGGAAATTAAAAGAAAATTCCGTAAGGTTCGACGGCCTTACGGAATTTTCTATAGAAATAAGAAAAAATATGTATCGGTATACAGATTTTTTTTCTTTTATGAATATTTTCATCAAAATACTACATTAATCCTTTAGCCACAAACCGCGAGAGAAACTACGAGACAAAACTTTACCAGAGCAAAATGTTCGCCAAAAATTTTACGTCCTTTGTAATGCGAAATGTTAGTGACCCAGTAAGCTTAAACGTGTTTATCATACAACTGTGTTAACTAACTGTAACATTAAGAACATTACTTATAAACCATCGATCAATGTCTTGTAAATTATGTACGATAACGTCCTTCACTTATTAGCGAGAAATAACTGTAAAATATATTTTACAGTAATATTATTCAGTTATTTACATGTCTGTGGTTTTTTTAATACTAAAATTAGAAATTTTACTCATGGGTTATTAAAAATGTTATTTTACGAAAAAGATTTTTTTTAACTCAATTTCAAAATTGGTTAGACTTTGATTTTAAACATGTTCGAAGCGAATTATTGATGTTGAATAAATCCTTACTTAATAAAAAACAAAGTCGTTATTTTATATGTCCCTATGTGAGCTTATTAACCTTTAAAAATACGTAACGGATTTTGATGCGTTTTTTTTTAATCACAGAGTAGTTCTAATTTATTGATTTTTTATTAAATTTGTAAAGGTTTTTTTTTCAAAATTCCACGCATATGAAATTGTGCGCAACAACTAGTTAAGTAATAAATCTGTTTTCGATAATTTCTTTATACATATTTCCAAAACCACACGACGCTACGTTATTCAGAACAATAATATTACATGAAATACACAAAACATTTCTTCAAGGAATATTCAATTCAGTTTATCAAATAGAGGTCATTGTTTGCGTAACTGAACTGAGTCACAGATCAACGTACGGGGCTCCTACCATTCAACCATCACAATTATTAACAAATTAACATTAAAAACTATAAGCACAGCCTTATTAGGAACTAAGTTTTACAAAACCGAAATAACTATAACCTGGTTTTAGCCATACCGTTCTGTTTGGTTCACGTTGTGCGATATTCACTGTATCACCTTTGTATAATCTTGCTATTGTCTGTACGGAGCATGACATCTGTGATTTGCTTAAAGGTCGGCCGCTAGCATCGTCTCCTGTTGCACATGTGCTTAAGAGTAATGGCTTTTTGTTCAAATGTCGACGTGCCCATATGAAATAGCAGTTTGGGGATTGTGTTAGGTATACCAACTGTAAAGATTAGAAAATCATTATTAGCTTCATATGTAACTCAAATAAAGTAACTTAAGTGGTTAAAATACATAAATGGACTTATAGTAATATCATCATGATCATGACATCACGCCTTTTTTTCATAACAGTGACTACAGAGCGCTATCTGCTACGATCTAAATTCACATTAATAAAGAACGAAAAGTATTTATTATAATACTGGTACAGTTTAGACATCGTCAAGTTTGCGGGGAATCACTGGATGCAAACGGCGCAGGACCGCTCATTGTGGCACTCTATTAGAGAGACCTATATCCAGCAATGGACGGAGAAAGGCTAAGTCCTAGACGTTGCTACATCCACATACAACTCCTATCGCCAGAATCATATCAGTAACAACGAAAAATTTATTTGAAAATATAAAAAGCATTGTTTCTTAAATAACAAATCAAAAATTTTTTGGTTGGTTATAATGGTTATGATGGTTAGTAAGTATCCTGATAGAGTCATAAAAATACCATAAAAACCTGTTTTTACGCTAATCATTACGGGTTTACTGTGCGGTTTTATTTCTTTTAAAACCACAGCATAGAGTATCAATTATGTCAAGTAACACTTGGATTATCCAATTATTTATTTGATTCATTCATGTTACTAAAACCTGGTAAATACTTAACCTGTATATGTATGGCCCGGATTTTACGTTCTGGGGTTTAAAGAAAATGAAGGATGTAACTTCTAAATGACTCTTGTGTAAATACAAGAGTCATTTAGATGGCAAGCATAAGATAAGAGAGCTGCCTGCCCCCTGCTGGGGCAAGGTGGTTGATATGAAGAAGGTAGCAGGGTGGGACTGGGTATGGAAGAACAACTGTGTATTGCGGCGAGGTTGAGGTCAACAGTAGATTGCAAGTCAGCCTATTGCAGTCCACTGTTGAATTCGACCTCGCCATAATGATGTATATCGTCAGCAGGACATAGCAACCTGCGTAGATCCTAAATAGGTTTATTTAAAGAAATATTTATTAAGTCTTTTTAGAAAATTCAATCTGTCTAGTTTTGAAATCATTGGCCTAAAATTTCAATCATGTTGTAGTTTTCGCGACCGAATAAATCAATAAACGGAAACAGGTTACTATTATAACATGATAAAATCAGTGTTGTTGATAAGGGCTATAACCTAAATTCTAAAACTAGATATTATATTAAGCGGTGCATTGATAGGCTAGGATAGAAAATATCACTAACTCATTGTTTATTGTATCATTTTCGACCATAAACATCAAACATGATATCTGTGCTAACCTTCAACTTCTATGATATATTTAATTTTAATGTGATAATTATTAATTTAAGTGCGCAGTAATTTGTAATTTATCTATGTTTATAAACAGTAGAACTTTATGTAAGGACCATTTGGCTCTCATACAAAGTTAGGACCCATTTTTTAAATTGGATACATCTATCGATTTCATCATATGGACTTGCGATCAGTGGCGGATTTACCCTAAGGCCCAGTAGGCCCAGGCCTAGGGCGGCCAGAATTTCATTATGTAGTTTATATGATGGATGCTGAAAAAGGGGCGGCTGATAACTTGGGGCCTAGGGCGGCCGAGACTGCAAATCCGCCACTGCTTGCAATAGGTTACATTAAGCGTAATAATTTATTTATTATTTATTGTACACTATGATATAGAATTATTACAGAAAAATCTTCAAAATATGTATAATAAAATGGGCGGCCTGATCACTAAAAGTAAATTCTGCCATGACCTTTGGATGACATTGTATAAGAGAAAAGAGCATTATAATTTCATATTCTTTCATTAAACTAGAAGCTTAGGTGTTTTTGGAACCATTCTAATGTAAGGAACCACGTCCTAAAAAAACTTAACTGACTAAATATAAATACCTGTGCATAAACAAGATATAAGCCATTCTCCTTGACATACACCAAGTTATTGGAGAGTTCTATTTTGTCTTCGCTATTTTTGGAAGATACTTCCTCGTCTCGCACCCAGCCTCCCACGATTGCTATAAGGAATACATAGAAAATGTTAAAATGATGGACTTGGAATATTTACTAAGTCACAGGAGTTACAGGATTACGCACGCCACTAATGAAAAATTCGTCATGAAATACATCAAGCCACCAGGAGCAAGAGGGCTCATCTGGTGTCCTGTTAAAAATATCTTTTACTAAAAGCTATTCATACTAACGCCTTAGCTTTTGCCTTCATCAGCTAATAAAAATCTCGTGCGAACAGTATTGAAAATTGACGCAATAAATATTTTAAGAGCATTTTCGCAGATTTTTATCGCGTGTCATTTACGAGTATATTCCGTTTTGAATTTTGTTGTGTTAGAAATAGTATGTTACCGGCTAACACTAACGAGTGTAAGCCGGTAACATACTATTTCTAATATGACTCAAACTCATGAAAATTTTGTTGTGATTTGAATCGTTATATAGCAAAAATATTTCATTATCATGCCTTGTATGAGTTACTAATGCTATTGTTTTTGATTGTAGTAAAAACGTAACTAATTTCAATAAATTTTGGAAAGTGCATTTACATCTTAAATTTGACGATGACCTATAAAAATATGCTAATTTTATACTGAGATATTAAGTGAAGTCATAAGTTATATTACGCATTGAGAACTTCAAAGTACAGCCAAAAATATAAAAGTAATAAGCACACTTAAGGGCCTACATCAATATTATCGTATATCATCGCCGATACGTACATATTAACACAGCCAGTAGGCACAGAAAATGAAGAATTAGGGATAGTTTTCCTATTTACTCAAAATCTACTAAATATATTTTAATTCTGATTTACGTGTTTCTATATATGATAGTTACTTATGTTTTTAAAGTTATTTCATTAGTTAATACGCGATAATAGACCGACAAATGAAAAAAATAAAAAATTTGAGAGGTTATTTCACCAAGATTTTCTATCGAGAAAACTTTTTTCAATCGCGTTTCTGAGTTTATGCGATCCTAGATAATATATTGAAAAAACATATACTTAAAAATTAGAGCTCTAGCCATTCAATCTAAAGAAACAATGAAAACTTCGTACATAGAAAAATGCACGAAGCTATTTTGGTATCCTCTTAAACCAGACACGAGAGTTGATCGAACTTTATTGTGTTCTTACATGACTAAGAATTCAACATAATTTTTTCCGTATTTGAGTTTTGGGAAAACGGACGGATTCGTGAAAGCAATGAGCCTAAATCAATTTACAACTGAGGAACTTTTGTGATTTAATATACACACAAAACAATAAAGACATAATATATTGATCCCAGGATCTGTCAAGAAAATTACGACAAAAAATCTGCATAGATATAGTCTTTACTCATCCTAACTAAATCAAGAGAATCTATAAATTCAATACTAATATACCATACCTATGCTATGTATAGGTAGACAAGTAGTTACTAAAGGTCGCAAAGGGATATGTAGCTAAAATAAACAAAGCATTGTTACGAGTTATGCTCTTGTCAAATAAAACAGAGTTTAAATATGTATTACAATATTACAGATATTTTGTAGCACGATATCTAGAACATTTTACCGATAACAGAAACACTGCCTCTTTTGTGCTCTCGTGCGTTGAATACAATTAGATTGCAAATTGTGCTATAAACTACTGCATTTTATCGCTGCCCACGAACAACTAGGCCTACACATATTCAACTTAAAAGTCAAAACTGCATCTAAGTAGACTATACCTAAATGGACATAAAATCGCGGTAATTAGTGTATTCGCATTAGCTGGGAGTTCCCTATAAAATACTACAGCTAACGTTATTTGTGGTTAATATAGACAAATGCATAAATACGTAATGGCCTAAATTTATTTAAATAATGGGATATTATTAATTATTTTATATTAATCAGCCGAGTTCTGAAAATTCTGTGGCATCGACTAGCAGTATCAACAGACTAAAGAATAACTACGATGATGATACTAACTGATAAATTAGAAGAATATAAGGCAAAAGACTGGGTAAATAGACATATAGAAGAGATACATAGAATTTAGTTTCATAGAAATTCATTGTATCTCTTCTTATGCTAAATACTATTTGACTTTGCTAGATGAAAAATTAGTAGCCGTTTATTGTAAGGAACCTCTCGAACTTAATTAAACGCTAGAAGTAACGTGTAACTAAAGGTCGAGTATGCTTTTTAAAGCATTTGTCTTTCGTTCTGCGCAAGAGATCTCGTAAATTGGAACTTATCCTATGCTTAATTGGCAAAGCAATTCAAGCAAAATAAATTGGTATTAACGATTAGCCTTCAGTGTTGATACAAAAGGAATTATCTAACGTTGTCTGAGTACTTTAATTGTTACATATCAACGTTCAAACAATTACCACTGGACATTCTTTGTGAACTATGCCTTCATTCAAATCAACTAAGTAAGATTACTCATACGCACATGTATTAAACCTTTTACAACCAAGGATAAGGAGCAAAGTTGTATGTTGTTTATAGATGCACAAAGCAAATAGCTAGCCGTATCCTGCCAGTGACACAATCACATAAATTATCATTGTAATGATGTATTTGCCTCTGTGTATTAGATTTTTGTTTATAAACATTGCGGTTTCATATAAATCTGCCACATTCTTACGCATATATTATTTATAAGATGCTTTCTTGAAGGAGTACGTTTAGGGCTTAGATTATAGAATTTGCGTAGAGTGAATAATTCCGCGAGGTTTAGAAAAAGAAAAAAGAACATTTGTGGCTAATACGATGAGCCACAAATGTCTTCAAGAGAAGCTGTTCGGCTGTTTTGCTCCTTTTTGGGGAGTTATTTTTCTAAGGAGTTTTTTTTTATCTTTTGATAGTGTACTCTCATACTTTATTCTTACAGGTCTTACTATACCCAGACTAACTTTCGGTTAGGGCTGCTCTCCATCCGGGTTTCCCCCTAGTTTGAAGGGTAACCGCGGCGTCCGGTAGGGAGTTAGAAGAGTTCGGAGGAAACCTGTATTATTTTGTCCGGAGAGCCAAATATAAAAAAAATGCGATGTTAAGTTTTATTAAAATTTTTTTTTTCAGAGATATCTGCTGATTCTAGTTTTCGTCCAAATGTTTAGCGTGTATTTAGCAATTTTGATTATGGTAGATCGAATTTTGGTAGAACAACAAAAAAAAACGTTAGTCTGGGTCGGTAACTCATTAAAATTGTACTTACTAATTATGTTATGTATTATTATATAACTCAGTATGATGCTCTATTTTGATGAAAGACCTAATTATATCCATACATTTTATGTTTATCAGTTAAATGGAAATATTCATATACATAACATAACAATTAGAGATACAAATGTAAATCATGTCATACATAATAACATAGGTACACATAATATTATGTTTTCATAACATTCTAAAATTATACTGCTTTTTAATTCAAAATATCTAGTGCCACTAATTGTTAAGATTTTTTAATTGTTTAATATGAGTATTTTGTGCATTAAATAATTTAGTAGAAGATCAAGTATGGCAAAACTTAAATATTTATTCATTTAGTTTTCTTCTTCTTTAGTTTTTATATATAAAAAAAAATAACATAAAATTATATACCAACTATTTAAATTATTTCCATGGCCCTAAGATTTTAATAGACATCTCACTAATTCTGATATCTCTTTTATAAATTGGTTTCAAATAGCATACATCTAATTATCTTGTTTTGCGCCAATTTTTTTATTTGCGGTTCTCAATTAGTCTGTTTTTTTAATGTTTGTTACCTCTTAACTTTTAACTGTGTGAGGCAATTTTAATGATCTTTTTTATTTGAAAGCTGGTGGTTCCCATGTTGTCTCATTGGCACCAGTTAAGGATCTGATGGTTATCTCCGAAGAAATCAAGGAAAACCCTCAAATTGCAAAGGCAACAAGAAGTTGGTTCAACGTTTAAAAAAAATATCCAATTATGTTAAGCACCTGATGATACCTACTGAAGTGTATAATTATGGTCTACACAACTCCAACTTGACATCCACAATGAAAAGTTGCAAGCTACCTGTATTTTGCAGTAATTATTACCCATTTATTATTTTCTGATTTTTACAGCATCCATCAGAGAAAATGGGGCAGTATCATATCATATCTTTATACTCTTATCTATTAATACAATACAGGTTAAATAAACTCATACTCACAATCTGTACCCATGTTATGCTCCTGTAATTCACCATTGAAATGAGCAACTACCAATTCTGGAAATAATTGCAAAATAATACCTATTATTATTTTATGGCACCATTTTCAATTAAAAAAAAAGCTTAAGTTTATTGTTTATATTAACCTTTTTGTTGCATTAATAAACCATAGACAGGAATATTTTCTTGGCTTGCATTTTTTTTCTTAGAGTCAACTAATAGCATATCCTCTCCAAGGTCTTCTACATAGTATTTTCTTGCATTTTGTACCTCATTATCTTTAGCTTTCATTCTAGCTTCACGTGTTTCAACTATACTTATAGTTCTAGATGGTGGCTGCATCACCAGGGCGCTTTGCACCCCTCTCTCATTTAAATTATTAATTAAAAAGTGATCTTTGATCATATCCAATTGCCTCCTCATAGAGATCATTTCATTCCAGTAGTAAAACGCTATAGAACAACTTATAACCATACATATAACACTCAACAAAAAAGTCAGGACGAACAAAAGCTTTATTTTCTTAGAAGACGCGACTGAGAACGTTGTATTTATATGCACGCCCAGATCTGGTTTCTCTGCAATACAAAATGAAATAATTATATATTCATCACGCGTAAGTTTTAAACAATAACAATACGTTCTAAAACTAAATTAAAGTCACCTGTTTTGAGATGTATGACTGTCCCATCGGGTGAATTTACTTTGGTATTTTTTCTACAAGTATTCAAAAAAATGCTTGCCGCACCTGTTGAGTTTAATGGCATATCCTCGCTCATATGAATTTTTCTTTCGCCGTCCATTGTAAATACTATTGTTTAGCTTACTATACTATAGATGCGTAAACGTAGTAAGCGCACACGCCGTGGATACCTACACAAAGGAAGGCTCCAGGATGTTAAGCTCAAAAAAGATTGCACTTTTGACCGCACATGATAACCCCAAGCTGATAAAATCTTAACTATTAACTAAATACACTGCAATTTTATTGTTTTTACTATTTAATAACTACGGCTTTTCACTATGTTCCATTATATTTGTGCACTTATCACATAAAACCAGTTTGCAACAAAATATAAACAACACAAGCTGCGGGCTGTCACAAAAAATAACAAAACTTCGGTTCGGTCCTTTTTATTTCGCTCGTATCAACACAACTTCCTTCGGTAACGGCGGGCACGTCGCTGACCGACCTCGAGTCACGACTGCGCGCCAAATTCGAACTGAGCGTGCGACGCTTACAGCGGACGGGTGAATGTGGTATTGCAAAATGACCGCGATTAGCGAGCGAACTATAAAATTCTATGGATGTTAATATAATACTTATTAAAGGCACGACAACGACGAGCTTTTAGCAAAACAATGACAATACAGACAACGATTGATTTAATATCGCGTTTATATGTAGTTGCCAGCACCTAGCTACGCAATATAATTTTATTAATCAGGGTTAATACCTAATAATATTGGTTAAAGTTGGCAAAATAATTAATTATGTTAATTATATAGAATTAGATAGATAGATTAAATATTCTGCTGAAAATTAATAAAACTACACGGAAGTGTTTTACAAATCTGCTAATATTCAACGCGTATTATACATATATGGTTACGTAATACATAATTAAACTACTTGATTATTTGTTAACGCACACTTACAGCTACAGTTTTTTGTGTAGAAAATAATATTAGGGAAAGCACCGCAAAAAATATAAACTACGATAATGTCAAATGTTGAAAGATAGATTAGGTATTAGATACATTTTGACTTGGTTGTACGTAAGTACATATACCATACCTATACTTTTTAAGAACTTAAGCGTTTAGTAACAGCGTGCTATAAGTTAATATTCCAAATAATTTTTACCCGAAGTAAGCCCGAAGCATCAAGCAAGAGCATTGTTGTGAAGAATTTCTCGAAACCCATAACTGAGCAGGTAATTAGTTAGGTAGGCACGTCCGGAATAAATATTACTCTCTGAAAGGAAACGTTCTTTAAACAATTCGGTAACCAACAGGTACTTCCCTTATGTAATTCCAAGAGATCCTCGTGGCCTTGAGTTCATTGATAGTGTTATCTAAAACTACGCGGTAATTGGGTCAAGCAAGCTTAGCGGGTTCAGTATATATTTTTTTATTTCTTTCGAATTAACACATAACTTCGGTTTCAAATAATTACAACATAATATAATGTTAACGTACTTATTATATAACAGTTGTAAAACAAATTCTAAATATGTATGTAGTTATGTACCTACTTATTTTCTAGACATAAAATCCTGTCCGTGTAACAGGTTAGTATTAATAAGCGATTATTCATAACTTAGCTGTGTTTTACCCGATTGCCAAAGAAAGGTACGTTTTTCACTAGCACCTTGTTTGTTAGACTGATAAATCTACATAGGTATAGTGTAGTGATAGCTGGCGTCTCAAAGATAGTCACAGTGGTATGCGGAGTGCCAGCTGCACACATCTCGGTTCAGTTATATCTTAGGTGACCAATATAGCTGTCTGCAGCAGGGATGTCATTGTATGTCTATCCACTAATCTTCCATATTTTCTAATTTTGCAACATTTTTCATCGATGATTCGCTCCTATTGATCCCAGAGCGTGATGTTATATAGCGTATAGCCGGTATAGCATATATAATTTAATATGGCTAGGTAGTAATAAGTAGGTAGGTACATAAGCAAATTGCAAATAAGAATGATGTTGTAATTTTATGTCACAAGTTCAAGTTAGTTTAAGTTATCGTAGCAAACTAGCCATTTGAATTGTGCTTGTTGGTATTGGGCATCCGTGCCATCACTCCAAGGTCCCATTTGAAAATCAGCGTCAAGTCTTGGAGACTTGACATTATGCTGAAATGGGACCTATTGCTGCTGAATGGATCTGGGATGTATAAACCTGTTTTATGTATTTTGTGTCTGATTTCACAGCAATAAATGTTTTTTCTTTCTTTCTTTCTATAGAGCCTTCCTCAATACATGTATTAATTAGCCAGCACTGTAAGATTTTTTTAAATCGGACCAGGCAGCGGTTACTGCGATTAGCGCGTTCAAACAAACAAATTCTTCGGTTTTATATTATTAGTATAGAAAACTAACTAAATTATTGAAGTCGGTACAGAGTAATAAGAGTTAAGTAAAGGCATAGGAAGTCAATTGCAAAAATTAATAAATTATTTATTATTTATTTATTTATTTAATATACACTTTACTGTACACCATAAGAATAAAATTTACAATAAATTATAATTATAAATAGAGTACAATGGGCGGCCTTATCGCTAAAAGCAATTTCTGCCAGGCAACCTTTGGATGGAGACAAATTAATACAGTTATTCTAGTTTAAAAATTTGGTATGCCGTACTTAAGGATCAGCCCTGAACACAGCAATCTATTTTTGCACACATCAAACCCAACACCGTAAGATTTAACATTTATACACATATACCACATACCATGCTGGTCTTTATAGTAACTGTTGGAATGTTGCAGGAATAGACGCAGACTTTAATGGATTTTCGACGAGAGTTTAGAGCGAAATTCAGAACAGATTTTGTTATGTAGAGATCAACAAACGAGTAATAATATAGAGGGCAGGACAAATACTGCCTGCCTAGGTGTCAATTTTTAGATAACTGGGATAACTTTGTAAGAAAAAGACTTTGTTAAATTTTTAATCTACAATAAGTTAAATTTTTCTGCGAATGCTAATTTATTCTCAGGTAGTAAGGCTCAATAATATTGTCAAATTCTCTTCAGCCTTAGTTAACTACTTTTTTATTATGGACTCCATTGGCTTCGGAATACCAACAAGACCCTTTTGTAATGGTAACAAACAAAGTAAAGCATTTGCATTCTGTTCTATAAATTCCTGTAGCTCCAGTACAAATAATTATATCGTAAGAATCCCGAAATATAAACGAAGAAAACGGATATAAAAGATTTTCGTAACAGCAAACAGCGTTTTGATAAAGTATCGTAGGTCATGGCATAAATAATGTACTACTATTTGCTTGATTATCATCTATCAATATGAAACACTCTTCTAATCTTTATTTATATAAATCTTCTGTACGTGTGTTTGTAATTGAACTCCCCCTAAACGGCTGGACCGATTTTGATGAAATTTGTTGTGTGTATTCAAAGGGGTTTGAGAATGGTTTAGATTCACAATTGGCTGGACCGATTTAGATGAAATTTTTTGTTGTTGATAATTACACAGAATTGTATGGCAAAACAACGTTTGCCGGGGCAGCGAGTCTAATATATAAAATTCTCGTGTCCCGGTGTTTGTAATTTTACTCCTCCGAAATGGCTCGACCGATTTTCGTGAAATTTTGTGTACATATCCGTTAGATCTGAGAATCGGACAACATCTATTTATCAGACTTTTTTTAGTGTTGTTTAAGGGTTGTCCACACTTAACATTCTTATGGCGGAACAACGTTTGCTGGGTCAGCTAGTCTATAAAATTCACGTGTCACAGTGCTAGTTACCGTACTCCTCCGAAACGACTTGACCGGTTTTTATGAAATTTTACATGCATATTCAGTAGGTCTGAGAATTGGACAACATCTATTTTTCAAAACCCCTCCCCCCACTGACATTTGGATGGCAAAGCAACGTTTGCCGGGTCAGCTAGTCTAATATATAAAATTCACGTGTCACAGTGTTAGTTACCGTACTCCTCCAAAACGGCTTGACCGATTCTTCTCAAATTTTACATACATATTCAGTAGGTCTGAGAATCGGCCAACATCTATTTTTCAAACTTTTTTTTATGGCAAAACAACGTTTGCCGGGTCAGCTAGTTATTATATAAAATTCTCGTGTCACAGTGTTCGTTCCCATACTCCTCCGAAACGGCTTGACCGATTTTTATGAAATTTTATGTGCATATTCGGTAGGTCTGATAAGCGGCTACTATCTATTTTTCATCCCCCTAAGTGATAAGGGTTGTCCACCCCCTAACATTTGAATGGCAAAACAGCGTTTGCCGGTCAGCTAGTAATAATATGTATAGTAAATTACTGCTGCAATAGCATTGTGTAGTAGGTGGATTATCTTAAAATAAATAAATAAAAAAATAAAAAAAAATCTTAATAAAGTTTCCGAGTGCGTGCGAAGTCCGAAGTTTCTTAAAACATGATGATGTATTAGGTACCACCGAACTAGTTATCATAAAAATGTTTCGTTTGATTACTCTAGTTATATAATTACTTGGAACAATTGAATGTAACGTTTGGTGAAGAAATTGGAGCTCAGGTGAGTCACGGAGAAGTAGGTAGTTTGTCTTTGACTCATATATATACAATGTTGAACTTGCACTATACGCAAACAGTCATTATTCCAATAAAGATAATGAACCACTTTGTCACTAAAATCCTCATTTGTCTAATGACGTATTACACATAAATAAATTATGAAAGTTATGGAGGATATCAACATAACATGCACATAACGATGCATGGTGCTCATGATAAAGTATAATCTTTGCTATCTATGGCGCTCCGAAAAGAAAGATAGTGCGTAGCTATCGGTAGTAATATTAAAACAATGTTTTCTTTGCAAAATATCATAGATACCATTCCTATTTTCGCCAATTCTAGACGAAAACACAGATTGAGATGCTATATTATTTTTATTTCTATGAAAAACTTTATTGTTCTCTACCTAGAGACAATTCTGCAAGCTTTAAATTTCACCGTAGACTAGGTGTCATAAGTTCATAACCGAAGTTTTGCTGTAATATTCCATCACACATTTCAAACAAACCACTGTTCCTTTTTAGGAATTACCTGCAACATATCTTAAAGTCAAATTCCTTACAAGCAGCTCATATCTTAAAGCTTCCTTACGAAAGCAGAAGGCGGAAGGTGCTATCTGTACAAAGACTATTCTTAATTTCAAGTATGCTCGTAGAATTAAATTTTGAAGTCTAAAGTAATAAAATACATGTTCATAGGTATTTAAAAGACGTACAATATGTATTTACGAATCGTGAGAAATCTATTTGTTTATTATTATTCATTATAATGTCGTGTTATCATCCGTTCCGGCAACAAGTGTTACATTTCATCGTATCCTTCCACGTGTAGAGTCATTGTTAAACCAGGCGCCATGTGGTCCATGTCAATATTTACATAAATACGCATCTACATACTTGCGATTAACGTAAATAAATAATAATAAATAAATATTCATAGACATTTTTACACAACGTCCTCTGGTCCCAAGCTAAGCTTATTATGCTTGTGTTATGGGTACCAGAATACGGATGTAATACATAAACTACTTTTCTTTTGTAAATACATACTTATAATATATAGTAAACACCCAGACGCAGTACAAACATTTGTATGACAATTAAAAACATCACACAAATGATAGTCCTGACCGGGAATCGAACCCGAGACCTCATGATCAGCAGTCCGTTATATAAACCACTCCACCACGAGGCCCGTCAAAATATGTCTCTGTTTCAAGAATAATGAAGTGGTGACTTAAGGAGTCATCTCCTTATCCTTCATCGAATTATCTGTTAAAGGCGCCTTTTTTTTACAGAAGTACATACCGCAATTCCTTACAATAGTTTCGTCATTTTAAAATACAATCTCTTTTTACGGATTGAGGCGTGTATAGTTATTTATTTTATTAGCTCGTCGTTTTATTTAACTAACTTTATCTAAATAAGTCCCGCAAATGTTAGAGAATTTTCTTATTTATTTGAGCTTTTATTATTGCCCAAAACCGTAATAAATATAAAACTTCACACTTTTATGTACGCATAGATAAGAGAAAAGCGCCGATACCGATGGCCAATACCAAAACTATTGTCAAACAGCCCTACATTCATTAGGTACTTTCTCGCATAACAAGATGGAGGCCCAACTACAGTTAAAAGAATTTCAATTTAAGTTTATGTAATTTATTAATTTTGCAATTGACATGCTATGCTTTTCCTTAATAAATCAAATTATGGTGGAAAAAGTGATACATCCACAATCACTTTTTCCACCATAATTTGATTTATTAAGTGATAAGTTTATGCTCAAGATATTTATTTATACAACACTGCCTTGCCTTGAATGGCGGCAGGATTCAGGATTTCAGAACTCCGACGAGGCTGGCAGCAGTCGGCCAGAGTTGCCTAATGGAAGCGAAACCGACGAACTATACGGGCGTTGTCTAGCAAGTCTACTTTCTGCATCTGGGCCGTCGTCGACTTGCTATTGACAATACATATCATTAAATATCTTCTTTATTATCTTAAGAGGTAGTAGGTATGACTACTCATAGTCCTTGACATAAAGTAGGCATGAATGATTAATAGTATATCACCGGATGTAAGTACTTTTAAGTAATCGGATTGCAATTGCAACACTTACTTTTTTTAAAAGGTACTTTTTTTCTAATCTACTCATTTCATTGAAATTGCCAAATTGTGTTATCAACACTTACATTATAGGTTAATCCAATTTAGTGAAATGATTTATTAGAACTTGTCCGAAATATTTAATCAGTAATTTAGTTGAAATATTAATAGACAGCACAAACATCTCTAAAAATATCTAATTATGATATTATGTTGCTTGAGTTCGATTTTCACTCAAGGCAAAGATTTGTGCGACGAATGTAATATAATTAATAATTATTCCAAGTATTTATGTTACAATTTTATGTAGTTGCCTATAGAGTTTATAAGTTACTATTGTCATTAACTGCTGCCCGGAACAGAATTTAGAAACCAAAACACTCTAACTATTAAAAAAAAACCGCATCATAATCCGTTGCGTAGATATACGTGATTACAGATTTAAGCTCAAATAGGGATATACGTAATATATACAGTAGTAACAACTTTGATTTAATAATAAGTAAAAATAAAGGTAATTGAAAGCGAAACAGATCATTATTACTTCAAAGAAAGCACTTGAGTACTAATGTTAACAAATAATTTTGGGAAAAGGCTACCTGATAAAACTTGGATTTGACGAATATATATACTGTTGCACATACAAACAAAAAAAAATTAATTAATTCCAGTACCGGGTAAATTTTCTCTCACTCAGAAATGACGAATCATGTGCTAAGAATTGTGCGGCCTGGCACTGAGGGTGACACAGTTTCGATGTTTGTCATTGTCCTACATACCTTTTCAGGTTCCATTTACATAACAAACAATGAATACAGGGAATAGAATCTATATTTTAACCTATATGGTTCTCAATTTATTTTATGTAATCCTTTCATTGTACTAAAATTAAATCCCGGGGCGTCAAGGCCAACAACACGTGGATAACCCAAAAAACCGATACTAGCGCCAGACAATATTTACTCTAGGGTGCTTTAGGATAAATATAAGTAGTATTATTGACTAAGGAAGTTGCCGTTAGTGAATATTATTATTATATTAGTGATAGTTAAGTAAAATACTTGCTATTAAAGATTACTAATTATATGAAAGAGAGTTTATAGCAAAACGTGTTTCGTCAACAAAGATATCCTATAACTTGCTTTACCGTAGATAGACACTATGGCGTGTCCCCAGTTACTTTCTTTGTACCACTGTTAACAATAGAAATACAATGAAGTGCGTTTAACAACGGCAAGTGTTACTTCATCCTCATGGTAGCTTCAGGTAGTCACCCTGTCTTAGTACGAACTCGATATTTTTTTAAGATTGGCTTTATGTAACTACTAAAATTGGACCGGTTTTACCTTCGGGAACCAGTTCGATTAGTTCTATTTAAGTTTACAGAAAAACAATGTTAGCTCTAGATTAAATCATTCATAAAATACTTGGTGATTTAAATCAAGGTTTAAAAGTACTAAGACTAGACTTCGATTTTATCAATAACAAATCATGATACCATTTAGAAGATTGATAGATTTGCAAATAAGTTAAAATTGTCCAAATTACTTGCCACGTGCTTTTAAGTGCTAAAGTTATGTATGACGGAACGTGGCTTTTCGATTGTAAAAGAGAGAACCTTTGCTTTAAATAAGATCCGTAGCACCTGTTGTGATCACCGAGATGCATAGCTAATTTTAGCAGGTGCAATCTTTGCGTCTGTTGCCATGTACTAAAGTTTGGGAGAGTATTAACTTAAATATTTTAGTATTATAGTGTAGGAATATTATTAAGTATAAAATAAAATATATACCTACTAGTAAAATAGTTCAACGGCAACAGCTTTGAAAAGTGACAAAGCCAGATCATAATAATCGCTAAAGTAGATGTAACGTACGTCTATGATTTAGCGGTTGCAGCCGCTTTGTTTTATATATACTTAAATGTTGATGCCCGGAAAAGTTTAAAAATACCAAAGAAATAATAGATTGACTGCGTGAGAGATGATAAAAAAATTAGAAGTACTGAAAGATTGTTTGGTTGGACTTGACACACAGAATAAAAAAAAATTGACGGTTCTTTCGAATGCTTAAGAGTGGTTTAGCAAAGAAACTGGAGCCAACGTTATTTTAAAAAAATGCTGGCTATTTAAATATCTAACAATACAACGAATAGTTAACATAATCAGCGATCTTTAATTAACAAAATTGTAGTTCGTTGCGGTGAGAAAACACGCGTTTGATGTTTCCAATTATCTATTGAAGTGTTCATTACTTCTGTTTTGGGTCATTTCGCTGGCGGTTTTGTTGTGATAATACTTCCATTTTAAATGATACACTCCAATACCCTTTATCTTAGCTATCTTAGAACCAATTAATAAAAAGCTGAACGTAATTAAAATATTTACATTAACGAATTCGAAAGTCGCGACTTTTTTAGGTACTTATTTTTATGCCCTCATCGCGTATACCTACCTAGTATAACTTTGGTGCATGGTTTCGATCTCCGAACAGGACAATTTTTGAGGTTAATTTACGATTAGATGATGTAAAATTTGTATTAGTAAAGGATTTTGTTTATAAAGAGGGAAGTTGTGATTTTGGTTTTATTCTGAGTACATAATCATACTATGTTTGGTGTAGTTGCAACTCTATTTTAGTCTCTATAATATATTATATAATAATATGTATATGTAAAAGTCAGAAATTAGGGCATTACTGAAAATCAGCGTTGGGATGACATTTCACGTTGCCCCAACAAAGCTGAGCAATGTACCTGTCGTAGGAGACTTGATTAAAATATGTAGTTTACTTAAGGGTTTTTAGTCTTAAGTTAGCTTCCAAGATTATGAAGTAAGTTCTCAAAATGTGTCAATGGTGAGTAATCTGTTTATTTACTGTAGTTAGTGATGAGCTTGAAATGGTGACCCCTTGAATATTCATAAAAGGATCCTTCCAAACCAGTTACACGTGTCGTAAGCCACGGATCTCGCTCATCGTAGTTAATAGAATGTTGTAGTTAACGTAGTTAGTTTGACCAGTATTACAAGGCCTTTAGATAGATGACTGCTCTGGCTGTGAATACAGGTGATGTCTACGATGCTTTTCTCCGATATACCTTTTTCGCCACAGTGACATTGGGCTTAGAGTTAGATTGTATGGCTTAGGTAGATTTAGTTTTAGTTTTGTAGAAATAGTAGTTTTTAGTTTTTAATTTGTTAATTTTTTTCATATTTGCCTAATGTGCTTGTGGCCTGGAATAAATATTTTTTCTTTGTTTCGTTCTTTCTTTCTTTCTAACAACTTCCTTTTTTCGTTTTTTTTGGTAATATTATTTTTACTACGGTCTTGACGCATCGCTGCAATTCAGATATTCATTTGAATACTGTGTGCTATTAAAAATGATGTATAGACATTTTTGATAGAAAATTACATTTGAATATGATACATTCGTATTTCGCGGAATAATTGCATAACAATATCAAACGAATAGGCCCTACCTATGTGACAATTGTCGCGTCCGACCTCTGTAGGAATTAATATAACTAAATAGATTTTCGACCACTAATACCATTCATTCTAGTCACAACATCGACTATGCCAAGAGGCAGGAGGTAACGCAAAAATATGTTTTTATTAAATATTCACTAAAGGATTTGGGATTTCTTTGAGAGATAAACTCCAAAATGAAACCAACTGGACGACATAACTCGGTAAGTGAGCTTACCGCCGCGCTGTGGCAGTGGGCTAGCCATGTTGATTGAAAGGCCGTGGGAGTAGACTGGTTTGGACCCTGCTGGGCTAACGTCCTTAAGAAGGTCGCAGGGAGAGACTGGAAGCGGAAGGCGGTTGCTGTAATTTAGTAACGCGCATTATAAGAGGCTATGTCCAGCTGTGGACTGCAATAGGCTGACTTGATGACGATGATGATGATGACATAAATATTCTTTATAATTATGACGCATTATGATGAATTGGCCAAAATTTTGAAATGTACTGTTATTTACTACGACAAACATCGAAATGAGTCAGATAGAAGAAATGAGTTCAATGACCTTAATATTACGTGCATTATACGTTATCTGTATCATGTAGGCCATCTATCGAGTACGATAACGATATATGTATCTAAGTGATATAGGTATTTGGGTAACCTGATATTTGGATGTTTATTTGCATTATCTAATATTGTTTGTTGTTAAAGCGTATACGTGTTATTCACGTGCGTGATTTATTTGGGTGGGAATTATCAAGAAAAGGGCGTTTCAGTAGATGAATCAATAGAATTGGAAATTGGTAAAGTTTTCGTTAAAAACTGTATGACATAAAGTATGGATAAAATATCTCTGTTGAGAGAAAGGAAAGTTCTATCAGGAATGTATATCTTTTCAGCAAAAGAGCAAGCATTTTTTATGCTAATTATAGTTTCGTTAAAGCAAGCATTTACTGTGCTTTTCAGAATTTCAAAAAGCAAGCGTTTACTATGAGTATGTAAAGTAAATACCTTTTTATATCTAAAATAAAAGGCTTTTAATAAATGTTTCTTATAAATTAAACGATGAGACGTATCACGCGAGTTTGCGACAAAATTTAATTAGTCTTTTGTAGCTACGGGCAACATACGAAATTAATTAAGGCTATATACAACAAAGAGTAACCCAACTTTAACAATTTACCGGGATATAATGATTTTAACATACCTCTATGTATAATATCGAAATACTAACTTAACTAGTTACTTATCACACAAAAGACGTTATGTGCTAGCTAGACAGTTAGAACAGAAGGAACTGGAAAAGGACCGTCTTTCACCTATAAGACTCCTTGGTGCATTGTGGTGTGTATACTCCGCTACGGCCTAGTTGATTTAGGTAGAAAAATATGATAAAGTAGGGTCTAGAAGGCCCTAATAATTAAAGGACCTGGATATGTGCCTAGTGTTCCCAGTGGAGAAGCCGGGCTTGGATAGGAGGCAGCTTTCCTTTCGATAAAAAAAAATGCTTCTCACTATAACGTCTAAAAACTTCAGAATTTCAATTATTACAATTAACTTAAATTAACAGTTCATTAGTCATATTAATGGTGATAGCTAGTGATGGTCATATTGATGATAATATAATATTACTAGCTGACCCGGCAAACGTTGTTTTGCCATACAAAAAAAAAGGTTTGAAAAATAGATGTTTGCCGATTCTTAGACCTACTGAATATGCGTGTAAAATTTCATAAAAATCGGTCAAGCCGTTTCGGAGGAGTACGGTAACTAACACTGTGACACGTGAATTTTATATATAAGAAGATAATACTAAAGTATGTGTAGGTTTCCGTGTTGGTAAGAAATTGTCAAGAAATTGATAGTTTCAAAAATAATACGATGGATAGATGTTAGTCATCATGGGTGTAAGTGTAATAAATATAATTTTTACATCATTCTTTTTCATACCGCACCGCCCGCGCCGGTACGATTTGAAAAATTCCTTCAGTGTTGGATAGTACATTTATCGAGGAAGGTTATTGGGGAAGGTTATAGGCTCTATATATAACATAACGCTGTGACTAATAGGAGCGATGCATCAGTGAAAATGTTACCAAAACGAGGAAAAATGTTCTAAATTCCAAATAAAATAATTTGTTTGTTAACAGAAATATGATTGTCAAAAGTAGTAATAAAACTATGGTCCGTGAGTCTCCTGTATGTCACGGAGTTCGCTAATAAACGTACTTATGGTGCAATACCGTAGTCGAAAACAGTTTTTCTGAAAATTACAAAAGCAGTTTAACACATTACAGCATCATAGCGGTAAATACTTATCGAGGTTCATTAACACGAATTCGAACTCTAAACCGTTGTTGTCCTGTATAAAGTAGGTCGGCCCGTTATAACAAATGTCTCATCTCCTTTACCAGTGAAAGTTGGCCACAAATTTTTGGCGACAAGGCAGAGGCAGACGGCACTTAATGCGTTTCTATTTGTATAAATAGAATCGAGTACCTAATAATAAACTTCTCTCTCTCTCTCCAGCCCATTACCGTCCCACTGTTGGGCACGGACCTCCGCTTCTTTGGGAAGGATTATGGTCTTCTGCGCCGCACTGACCAGACTCATTTGCGCTGGGTTTATTTTCGAGATTTCTATCTCTCATAGGATGTTATTTGTGTACAATATTCCTTAGCCGGCTTTTACAGCACCCTGGGAAAGAAAAGGGGACTTGACTTGTACTCTTAATCCGTCGCCAGACAGACAAACAAACTTATCTTATATCTTAGATCTTATCTATAAGAGAAGAGAGTGAGTGACTGATTGACGTATTAACTTACAGCCGAAACTATAAGAGCTAGGAAGATGAAAGTTGGTTTTCTTTTAGGCAAGCGAAAACAGTCGGTTACGCTACTACGCCCACCATCCACGAGGAGGAATCATATTCAGCTTTATATTAAAGTAAACCTCATACGTTTAAAATAAATACGCAAATGAGGTTTAGTTTAACTGCTTTTAAATTTGGGCAAATAGTTTGTGAAAGTTTTATTATACGATGATAAAGATCAGCTGATCTTCTCTACACGGATGCTGATTTTACTGTTATGATTTCATAATGTTATTAAATTTTTACGCGCTCTTTGGGTTGAGGTTATTGGTGTGATAATCTAAAAAAGTAAAAGTGATTGGTAAAAGGGTTTTCAAATTCTACAGATTTTGCTGTTGGTATTACAGTAGACCCTTGTAATTCGACATCACTGAAATTAGAGACGAACATTATTTGATTGAACAGATATTCTATGTTAGATATTGTAGAGTTGCGTAGTAGAATTTGTAGTTCTTATTGAATCAGTCAATTTATAGTCTACTTTATTTTTTTTTTTTTTTTTTATAGGATGGGAAATCATCGAATGATACCCCTTACCTGGGGCATGTCAGACTTCTACTGACTAAAACCCATCCGTCATACGTCACATGTCCTTCGTCATATTTGAGGCCACGGGATCCCTTTCGGACGTCACCCCAGCCCCTGTAGACGGACATAGTCCCTTAAGACTCTCTTTTTATTTTCTCATCGTATTCAGGGAGCGCGCTGCTGTCACTGACTTGGGTCGAGGATCGACACCCTACCCGAACCCGCTAGCGCACGTTTATAGTGGCTGAAGGTCGCCTTGATCATTCTGGCGATTCGGGCCTCTTCTAATGCGGCGGGGGCGTAAGCCTAGCCTCTCCCTTATGCGCTCCGCCTCCTCCTTTGCTTTAATTACTGACTCGCAAAAGGAGGTGGCGATGTCCCATGCTCTCTCACTCCGAACCATGGCCTGAATTACGTTTGAGAGTGACAGGTCATTGCTATTGATCGCCGCAGCGAGGTCACGACGCTGTTCCGCCCAGGCCGGGCAGAACTGAAGCGTATGCTGTACTGTGTCCTCAAGGTGATCTTCACAGTGGTGGCATCCCGGTGATTCCTCCCGTCGGATTCGGTGCAGGTACTTTCCAAACGAGCCATGACCGGTAAGGACCTGTGTCAGGCGGAAAGTGAGGACACCATGTTGCCTGCCCAGCCACTCTTCGAATACGGGTCTAACTGCCTCAATAGTAAGAGCACCAGCTTTGGGCTCCATCAGCCGCCGCTTCCATACTGCCATGAGATTTTGTCGGAGGTCTTTCCTTCTCGGTGCAATTTGTTGTGGTAGGACGCTTACGTTTTGACTCTGCATTTCCCTGCGCCATAGATATAGTTCTTCGAGGACTCTTGCTTCCAAATCCCATGGCAGGACACCGGCAAGAAGACTCGCCGCTTCACAGGAGACCGTGCGATAGCCACGGACTATCCTGATGGCCAATTTCCTCTGAGCGGCATTTAAATAAGCAATGCAGCGTGGCTTCAGAGAGTGCGCCCACACTGGAGCCCCGTAAAGGGCCATAGATTGCACGACTCCTGCGTAGAGTTTCCGGCAGGTGGCGTTTGGATTGCCCAAATTGGGTAGCAACCGCTTGAATGCTGCAGCGGTGCGTTCCAACTTGGGAGTCAAGAGCCTAAAATGTTCTATAAAGTTCCATCGGCTATCTAGGACCAGCCCAAGATACTTCATTGACGACCCAACACCGATACGAACTCCTCCCACCATTATCGCGAGTTGTGATTGTGGTCTGTTTCTAGGACCGTGGAAACACACGGCCTCAGATTTGTGCAAGGCCACTTGCAATCCCAGCTGCCGGATATTTTCAACTACAGCTGCGACGCCACGTGTGGCTTGTTCAACGGCCGCCTGGTGTGAGCGCCCCCCCGCCAAAACCATGGTATCATCTGCATAGCAGACGATACTGACGCCAGTGGGTAAGTCAGCTCGCAGCACCCAGTCGTAACCGATGTTCCACAGGAGTGGCCCTAGTACCGATCCCTGTGGAACACCGCACGACATGTCCCTTTGTATCCATTGTTCCCTCCCGGGGTAAATGATTGCTCTATCCGTAAGATAAGCTCCAATTATCCTTTGAAGGTAGACAGGCACCCGGTGAAATTTAAGCGCTTCCCTAATGCAGCTCCAGGGTAGAGTGTTGAATGCGTTAGCAATGTCAAGAGACACTGCCACCACCACCCTACCCCGGGCCACTGCATCTCCTGTTGTGAGATTCCTCACGCGCATGATGTCGTCCACAGTAGAACGACCCCGACGGAAACCGTATTGGCTCTCCGCAAGATCGGGTCCCATTCCTGACAGATGCTCAACGAGGCGATTTGCAATTACTCGTTCAAAGAGTTTTCCCACCTCGTTGAGCAGCACAATAGGACGATATGCAGACGGAGAGTCCACTCCTCGCCCTGGCTTTTGGATCAGGACCAGCTTTCCTGTTTTCCAGCGACGTGGGAACTGGCTCCGTTCCAAGCACGCACTGAGGAACCTCTCTAAGCGGGGCCCGAGAGACTCCGCAGCTAGTACCCAAGCTCGGCCAGGTATGCCGTCAGGTCCTGGGGCGGTATTCTTGTTCTGGAGCTTTTGCGCCGCTGCCTTTACATCTGCCGAAGTCACCTCAGGTACGTGTTCGCTCTCCCCATTTGGTAATGCAACAGGAGCTTGTATCATTAGTGGTGGGGTGTGTGCCGCTTGTGAAGGGAACAAATAGCTCACTACATCCTCTACGAGTTCTGGTCGAAGGCTCTGGGTGAGCGGGGGACCTTGAGTTCGAAGCTTATTCCTCACTATTTTGTATGGACGCCCCCACGGATCCCTATTCAAAGCCTCCAGCATCTCCTCTCGGGCCGATGATTTGGCATGTCGGATTGCATCACGGAGTGATATTTTAGCCGCTTTGTAGTCATCATAGAGCACCATCTCTCTAGCCTCCACATCAGGAGTACGGACACGTAGCCTGCGGTTCCTGACATATCGCCGTCTTGCTCTCATGCATGATTGGCGCAGCGAGTCTAATTCATGTGACCACCAGTGAACTTGACGTCTGCCACGGCCTTGTTGGATTCGGGGCATTGACGTATCACACATTTTTGACAAAGCTGTCCGAAACCACTCAGCCTCATCGTCTATGTCTGTGGGTCTACCTGGTGACGACTCCCAGGCCTGCACAATTGAGGCTTCAGTGAAAAGCTCACGGTCGAGTTTTTTAAGCGCCCAACGTGGCCCTACCTCTGGGATCTGTTGTAGCGGAACAGGCGCGGAGGTGGAGACATCAAACCGGATGTACTTATGATCAGAATAGGTCTCCACTTCCTCCATAACACGCCAATTGGAGATACGTGCCGCTAAAGCCGTACTAGCGAAAGAAATATCCACAACAGATTCGCCCTGAAATCGCACACATGTAGGAGCTGTGCCGCAGTTTAGAATTTCCAGGCCAGTTTCCAGTGACCAGGCTTCCACAAGTCTACCCCGTGTATCAGTCAGTCGGGAGCCCCACGCCACATTTTTGGCATTAAAATCGCCAAGAACTAGTACAGGAAGAGAACGGCATCCGGTGACCATGGCCGCCAGCTCCGTAAGAGAAATCTGCAGCTCGGTAAGAGAGCGGTTTGGTGAAAGGTAAACTCCTATGACTACCAAATCGCCGAATCTTGCTGCGATACATCCCCGTCCTAGTCTAACATTTTCAAGGTGTGGCGTATCAGTGGCGGTCGATGAGATCAGGGCAACCGAGTTGTCCAAGTCAACCACCCAGTTGTGCAGGGAAGGTGTAAAATATGGCTCCGCAACTACAGCAATATTCACAGACCATTGCGCCATGCTCTGGAGCAAAAGGTCCTGAGCGACGGCGCAGTGATTAATATTCGCCTGAAGAAGACGCAGTGGAGCCATTAGTGACAGTCTGTGAAAGCTTCCTCCCTAATTTACTCTACGGATCTTTCTTCCTGGATAGCAGTAGCGATGGTGTCTGAGATGGTGGTAGTCGCAGCAGTGTTCACGGAGAAGCTGCCAACCTCTTTGTCTTTAGCAGACGCCGTGCAGGTCTTGCTCCCGGCCCGATGTGTAGCTGGTTTCCCTTCTCTTGCACAGATTATACAGTGCGGCGGGATTTCACATGAGCTAGCCTTGTGACCAGATTGACCACATCGAAAGCAACGGCCGCTACAGTCTATCTCCGAGGTGCAGTTGCAAGCCAAGTGCTTACCCACTTGGCAGCGGTAGCACCTTAAGGGTCGAGGCTCCAGCAGCTTCACGTGAGCGCACACCCAGCCCACCAACAATCTGCCGCCCTCAGTTGCGGCCAATTTGCTGGCCGCCTCAACGGGACAGTTCACGACTACTGTTCTACCACCTGTGTAACTTGTGCGAATAGCTCCTGACCTAACCTGGTTTGAAGGGCAACCTCCTGTCCTGCTAACAGCAGCTATCACATCCTCCGCGGTGACGGAGTCATCCAAGCCCATTACACGTACATCCGCACATTTTATGGGGCGGGACACTTTAACATCCTCCACGCTGAAAATCGCCCTAATTTTTTCAGCTAAAGCATCTGCCGTTGGACCATTTAATTTTCCTGGAATTTGCAGCAATCGAGCACCAGTTGCTGTAACTCGAAACTGGAGGCCACCAGTGATACCCAAATTATAGTCATACATAGTATATACCCAATTTATAGTCTACTAGCTATTGCTCGCGACTCCGTCCGCGTAGATTTTTTTTTCACAATAAAAGGTAGCCTATGTTCTTTCTCAGGATCTAAAGATTGTCTGTGCCAAATTTCATCAAAATCGGTTGTGAGCTTTATGCGGAAAAGCGTAACAGACAGACAGAGTTACTTTCGCAAGTAGGGATTATTTATTATAGACTAACTGTTGCCCGGAACTTCATACGCGTGGAATTTAAAAACAAATTATAAATTATACAAAAAATCGTTCTATTGAACCACTCTATCTATTAAAAAAAAGATTTAAGCTCACGTCCCTTTGTGAGCTTAAATCTTTTTTTTAATAGATAGAGTGGTTCAATAGAACGATTTTTTGTATAATTTATAATTTGTTTACGATGTGATACGTACAATAATAACCACTTTGTTTTATAATAAGTAGAGATGAAGGTTGAATACTTAGATATATTTTTAAGGAAATAACGTTATGATTATGTCTCTATGTCAATATGATCTTCTTATATATAAAATTCACGTGTCACAGTGTTAGTTACCGTACTCCTCCGAAACGGCTTGACCGATTTTTATGAAATTTTACATGCATGTTCACTAGGTCTGAGAATCGGCGAACATCTATTTTTCAAACCTTTTTTTTTTGTATGGCAAAACTACGTTTGCCGGGTCAGCTAGTAATGATATAAATTGCATTAAGTATAGATTACGTAAAGTAATTGTTTTATTACTCATTGTAAAGATAGCTGCGGCTCTCAACCTATATCCGATATCTTAGTTAAATATGTACGAGATCATTACCATCATACATAAATTGCATAATAAACACCATGACTGATGTTATATGACGGGCTTCGTGGTCTGGTAGTTCATGTAACAGACTGCCGTTCACGAGGTCGTGGGTTCCATTCCCGCTCATGACAACCATTTGTGCGATGTTTATAAAATGTCATACAAATGTCTGTTCGGCGTCTGGGCGTTTCTATGTATTATAAGTATGTACTAGCTTTCCCGGCAAACGTTGTTTTGCCATACAATTCTGTGTAAAAATCAACAACAAAAAATTTCATCAAAATCGGTCCAGCCAATTGTGAATCTAAACCATCCTCAAACCCCTTTGAATACACACAACAAAATTCATCAAAATCGGTCCAGCCGTTTAGGAGGAGTTCAATTACAAACACACGTACAGAAGATTTATATATGTATATAAAGATTTACAGAAGATTTATATATGGATATAAAGATTTACAGAAGATTTATCTATTATATAAAATTCACGTGTCATAGTGTTAGTTACCGTACTCCTCCGAAACGGCTTGACCGATTCTTCTCAAATTTTACATACATATTCAGTAGGTCTGAGAATCGGCCAACATCTATTTTTCAAACCTTTTTGGTTTTTTTTTGTATGGCAAAACAACGTTTGCCGGGTCAACTAGTATATGTATATAAAGATTTACAGAAGAAAAGTAGTGTATGTGTATCCATCCATATTCTGGTACCCTTATCACAAGCATATAAGCTTAGCTTGGGAACAGAGGACGTTGTATGAAATGTCCATGAATATCTCTAGTGTAGGTAACTTTGGTGCATCATGGATTTCGATCTCCGCACGGGACAATTTTGGAGGTTAATTTGGGATCAGATGTTGTAAAATTTGTACCTATTAGTAACATATTTTGTGTATAATGAGAGAAGCTGTGATTTTGGTTTTATTCTGGGTACATACATATGAGAATTAACTAAGTAATAAAAATTGGTCAAGTGCGAGTCGGTCTCGCGCACGAAGGGTTCCGTACCATTATCTATGCAACATAAGGCAACGTTATTAGTATCGAGCAAGAAACGGTAAAAAAATCATGTTTGTTGTATGGCCCTAAGCCTTAGCCTTAGCCCCCCTTAAATATTTATTTTATTTTATTTTTAGTATTTGTTGTTATAGCGGCAATAGAAATACATCATCTGTGAAAATTTCAACTGTCTAGCTATCACCGCTCTTGAGATACAGCCTGGTGACAGAGGTACGGACGGACGGACGGACAGCGAGGTCTCAGTAATAGGGTTCCCGTTTTTACCCTTTGGGTACGGAACCCTAAAAACCATCCTCTTAAACCACTCAATCTATTAAAGAAAACCGAATTAAAATCCTTTGTGAAATTTTGATATAAGCCCAAATAGGGACAAACATCCAATAACAGCGATATGATAATGAGCTGGAAAGATTGAGAGATCCCATAAATCCGAAATATGTCCAATATGAAGCCTCCATACAATTGGTAGCCCATTAAAGGTTTAGAATAAAGAGATCAGCAATTACCAGGAAAGCCAACGTTCAATGATTTATTAAGGAGGCAGACCTATTTAGCATATTGCATTGGCGTAATAAAAGCAAGAATATTATTTAGATAACAATGAAAATCAGCATAGAAAAATTATTGACGATCAACCGCAGTTTTTCATATATGGATAACGGGTTTAGAACGCGAATATGTAGATATTAACAAAAATACAATAATCCTGATGAAAGTACGGCTAAGTATATTTACATACACTTACTGGTAAAACCAGTCACAAAAACGAAAGCACATAATGTAGAGAACGTGTTTGAACATGGCAAAGAAATAATCGACTGGAATGTTTGAAAAATCTGCATATAACATAACATAAAATTATTTCTCTCAAAAAGGTACAGATTTACACATATGTACAAAAGAACAACCTTATTGAGAGCTGGAGTCTAATCTTTAAGGCCTATATAACAAATCTCCAGGATCGCTCCAAAACACAGAAGCACTATTTTTATTGTTTGGGTTTATAAAAATTAACAGTTACAAAGAGAGAGTAAAAGGTACATTATAATATATTAGGATTGAGGCCGCCAGATGTTAATAGCCATCTTCTTGAAGATTTTTCTCCTGTAAAAGATCTCAGCTAATCATGGAGTAGTTAGTATCGTACCCTGTAATGAAGACAGTATTACTCCGCGAAAGGGATCCCTTTTCATTTTTAGGGTTCCGTACAAAAAGGTAAAACGTGAACCTATTCGTTCGTCCGTCTGCCACCAGGCTGTATCTCTGGAACAGTAATAACTATATAGCTGGAAATTTCAGAGCTAAAGATTATGCTTGTACATCGGAAAGAGAATCGTAGAATAAGATTAAAAAAATAGTCGCCGATAAGAGAATCGTAAATTAAGCCCAGGAGATTGAGCCCATTTGCCCCATCTATCTGGGCCCAGGAGTACGGGAATGAAGGCAATTAGGCCAGAACTGTAGATTTTATCCAACAACATAAATACATTTGAACAAAAACCTCACGCTACACATATTTTACAATTCACAGTTTTATTTTACATTGTAGCTTGTAACGAACGTGCTAAAAGTTGTAATACTCGTCTGTGCTATGTGAAATAACAAAATAATTGAAACGAGTAAAATACAAAGCCAACCTTTATGAACACATAGTTTTTGTATTTTTATGACTGCGAGGTCACTGGATATGGCGTGTGGGACAATAATCGCGGGCTTTAAATCATACTGCAAGTTTATTGTCACCATACAGTTCAGCAATAGTTATAGAAATAGGTATATGATACTCTGAACAAAGAACTTGCACTGACAATAAATAAATAAATAAATATTCATGGACATTTCACACAAAGTGCTCTGGTCCCAAGCTAAGCTAATATGCTTGTGTTATGGGTACCAGAATACGGATATAATACATAAACTACTTTTCTTTTGTAAATATGTACATACTTATAATACAAAGTAAACACCCAGACGCAGTACAAACATTTGTATGACAATTAAAAACATCACACAAATGATTGTCCTGACCGGGAATCGAACCCGAAACCTCGTGTACGGCAGTCCGTTATATGAACCACTAGACCACGAAGCCCGTCAACATAAAGTCAATCAAACAAACAAAATAAAGTATAGAAGTATAAATTACATATTTGTTAGTCAAATAAACTGATATAAGTACACATGTTACCTACCCATTATATTGGCAGTAGGAAAGTAACTTTTATATGAATAACATTACTACGTTATTAAAAAAGAAAGAATGTGCAGTATGCCCGTGTTCAGTAGAGCTTTTAAGAGCCGAGAAAAGGAGCTTAAGTTAAGCTTAACAGCCACCTTCTTAGTGCTCGGAAGTAGTATTGCAATCACTTATAGAGACATCAAGCGGTGGGCGTGTCTTACAGCTACGGCTCATGAAGGAAAATAAGGAATTCAGAGATTCATAAATGAATTATGAAAAAGCTATCGAACTACGTATTATACTGGTATCAGACCACGTTGTCCGTGTGGTGACGGGTTAAGAATACACATGTCACCACCCCATCTCCTCCCAAGGGTGCTGTAAAAGTCAGCTAAGGGATATTGCACGCAGATAACATCCTCTGTGAGAGACGGAAAATTCGATAATAAACCCTGTGCCAACACACCTGGTCAGCACGGCACAGTAGACCATAATCCCTGGACGTAAATGGGCTGGTGAGAGAGAGACAACGTTTGTTACTTGTAAAAGCTCTGTTGTTTGTGCCATAAGTTTGTACCGCAATCCGAAGCGGTTCTGTACAATGCAATATTACGCATTTATTGGCTTGTTTCAGAGGTAATTATGTTGTGTTTGTACCACGTGTAGGTCGTTAATGAAGCCTAGGAATCCGTCACTCGATACAACGTGACTCACTCAGAGATACATCGTGATCTACACAATGTTTGTGCGTTACAAAGTTGAGCAAGTAACTGTAAGAATCACTACAAAACAATCGATTTAATGTTCCGATTGAATACTCAATAATCGATTCTGGTGAGTACAGTATATAGCTCCTACGTGCGGAGCCGGGCTGTCTGATGGAAAGTCCAGGAAACTTCTACTTTATTTGCGCTAAATGTGTAAAAGTTGTTGATATTATTTGCCATACACGTGGTACGTGGTATGAATTGCTCATTGTGTACATTTTGCTCTGGATATTGTGGAAAACATTTCTGTAGAAATATTGATGCGTAAATATTCCATGTTACAATAACTTTTATGATTTCTGTTTTCGGTACATGAAGAAAATAAATGCTACTTTGTATTCGGTTTGGCAGAATTTTTGTCACCTTCTGTACGTATACTAAAAGTTCTCGTATATAATAAACTCGCTGTTGCCTCTTCGTAAGTCAGGACTTCAAAAAATAAAAAGACTAACAAATTATACAAAAATAAAAATATCTACGTGAACCACTATTAGAAAACACCGCTTTAAAATCCGTTGTTACACTTAAAAAATAACGATTTTATTTGATCTAAATATAAATTTCTCCTGTCACGGTCTTTATAATTATACTCCTCCGAAAAGGCTCGACCGATTTTCGTGAAATTTTGTGTACATATCCGTTAGGTCTGAGAATCGGACAACATCTATTTTTCATCCCCCTAAATTTTAAGGGTGGTCCGGTCCACCCCTAATAATTATATGGCAAAACAACGTTTGCCGGGTCAGCTAGTAATATGTAAAGATCTTCAATAGACAACTGAATACTAATATTTACTGAAATAAAAATATATTAAAAAAACCCATTTTTAGGGTTCCGTACCCAAAGCGTAAAAACGGGACCCTATTACTGAGACTTCACTGTCCGTCCGTCCGTCCGTCTGTCACCAGGCTGTATCTCAAGAACGGTGATAGCTAGACAGTTGAAATTTTCACAGATGATGTATTTCTATTGCCGCTATAACAATAAATACTAAAAATAAAATAAAATAAATATTTAAGGGGGGCTCCCATACAACAAACATGATTTTTTTACCGTTTCTTGCTCGATACTAATAACGTTGCCTTATGTTGCATAGATAATGGTACGGAACCTTCGTGCGCGAGTCCGACTCGCACTTGACCAATTTTATTATGATTGTCTGAAGATGAATTTGCAGCGTTTATCAGACATAGACAAAGTATTTCCCAAAAAAAAGAATAGAATACTATTCATCTATATTTTTAATATCGGTCTACCAAGAATAAAACAGCGGAGTGTGAAACGTATTTTTTTACATTTTGTAGGTAAAATCTGGCTAATCTATAGTCCCTTTTGTGTTCTTAAATTGTGAATTGGCTGGTTCTAGAGGTCGCTCTTAAACCCGAACCGGAAGTAGAACCTGTACTAGACATTAATGTCACAAGCATTTTTGCCTCTATGCTGAATAGGCTGTAATTCTGTCGACTGTTCAGTTTAGTCTCATTTTGATTTTGTTTTCATAACATAATGTTCACAAAAGCATTGTTGTTTGAAGGCTCGATAAAGTAGATATATCACACCACATGTTACCCGACCGTTTCTGATATCATGTTTTGTTACATGCGAATACATTAGGATATAGTTCAAGGCCATATTAAACTGGATCAAGGCAACATTGCATCATTACATTGACACTAATATGGTTGATTGTTTAGATTTTTGTCATTTGATATTTAGCAGCTTCTGTTATGAAGCTACTGTTTATAATGCACAGATAATAAGTAGGCCTAAAAATTGCTTGGGCCTTTATTGTGATACAGAGTTACCAGTGCGTGTGGTTATGCATTAAGGGCCTACATCAATATTATCGTATATTATCGCCGACACGTACATATCAACACAGCCAGTAGGCACAGAAAATGAAGAATTAGGGATACTTTTCCTATTTACTCAAAATCTACTAAAAATATTTTAATTCTGATTTACGTGTTTCTATATATAATAGTTACTTATGTTTTTAAAGTTATTTCATTAGTTAATACGCGATAATAGACCGACAAATGAAAAAAATAAAAAATTTGAGAGGCTGTTTCGCCAAGATTTTCTATCGAGAAAACTTTTTTCAATCGCGTTTCTGAGTTTGTGCGATCCTAGATCATATATTGAAAAAACATATACTTAAAAATTAGAGCTCTAGCCATTCAATCTAAAGAAACAATGAAAACTTCGTACGTAGAAAAATGCACGAAGCTATTTTGGTATCCTCTTAAGAATACAAGTATTAACATTACTATTACAGACTAATAGGCAGGTAAGAGAAAAATAAACTGTAGCAAGTTAATTTTTTTCTTACCTGCCAGATTGACGGGCTTCATGGTCTAGTGGTTCAGGTAACGGAATGCCGTTCACGAGGTCACGGGTTCGACTCCCGCTCGGCACAATCATTTGTGTGATATTTATTATTGTCATACAAATGTTTGTCCTGCGTCTGGGTGTTTACTATGTACTATAAGTATGTATTTACAAAACAAAAGTAGTATATGTAGTATATCCGAACTCTGGTACCCATAACACAAGCATATAAGCTTAGCGTGGGATCAAAGGACGTTGTGTAAAATGTCCGTTAATATTTATTTATTTATAACAGAAGTAAGAATAGCAGAATATGATATTATTTTTAAGCTTATTACGTCTTTATGAGTTCTAAAAAAGTTACATTGCGTTTTCTTTCAATTGCTTACAGCCTTACAGTAACGTACACCCTATGATTACATCTTTGGAGCTAAAGACAACTGAAATCCGTACTAATATTATTAAGCTGAAGAGTTTGTTTGTTTGAACGCGCTAATTCTAGGCACTGTACGTTCGATTTAAAAAACTCTTTCAGTGTTGGTAAGTACAATTTTATCGAAGAAGGCTTTAGGTTCATCAGTCAAAAATATTGCAAAAACGGGAAATGTTCCTAAGTGCGCGCGTGCGAACTCGCGATCGGCAGCTAGTTGAAATATATAGCTCAATGGTAAATGTTATAGATATAATATATATTCCTAATAATATAGTCTACATAAAGATGAGACAACATAAAAATTTTTAAAGTTCACATAAAGGTTTTATGCTTAAAATTCGACTGAAATGGAGCTTGCTCTACATCCAAGTTTAACGAGGATTATCTCGGTTTAGATACGATCCCTTGGCGTGTAACCGGTTCTGAAATTTAAGCCAGCTGTTCTTTGTAGCCTTGTGGTATTTGAGCCCGACTTGGCACAGGCGATAGAATGATTTTGATATCACAATTATACAGACCTTGCAAGCGGATATTAATTTCAATCTAGTATCTATACCTAGGTATTTGACTTGAAACCATCGTATCGTTCGTCCATCTGTATCTCATACACATTAGTATATGTTTTTTTCACGATGCCGATGGAGGATATTTTTCTGATACCGCTACAGCTTCTATTGAAGCATACTTAGCATAATCACTCTAAGAATTCTATTACCTTTATGTAGAGTTTTGACTCAATGGTTTTGTTTAAAGTAGTTTAAGTCTGGTTTGAAATTCATCGCTTCTTTGATTTTATTTTAATCGTAACAGATGAAACATATTTGCTAATTTCGTGCCCCATTTTCGTGAACATCAGTTAAGAATAAGTCTTGCTTTTGTATAAACTTTATCCCTTTAAGGAAAATAACAAAGTTTTGTGTATTATTTTCCTCAAGTTTCTTTTATAACGATTAAAAAAATTTCATGAAACGCCTTTATTTATACACTTTTATATAGTACCTAATTGCCGAACGTGTTCCCAAAAATAAATTTTACGTAGGCGCTTCACGTTTATTTTTGTTACTTCCGTTTCGTGTTTATTCATTTTGCCAGAATTGCACTCATAAGGTATTAATAAAATAAACAGGTAAACATGGAGGGAAGATCTTATAGTAAAACTTTATATTAATGTCGATTTCTTTAATCGTGAATGAGTATTTCTTTACACCATAAAAACATTTATGATACTGTTTTCTCTGAGCGCCTACTGAACATATTGTAACAATCTTAAGATGTGTGCTTTGAATGTATGCAACTAACTGGTAGAGTTAACTCTATTATTTTTGAATGAGGTTTTGCACTACATAATCTAAAATACTGATAATTATTTATTTTTCGATATCTTCCGATTCGTTATTACATATTTGTTAGACTTATTACTTATTGTTTCAGTATATGACCAACAAGGGGCAGGGAGATTCAAGTTAAGTTTAAAAGAAATATGATATTTCCTGAAGTATATTAAATACTACGACGGCAAAACTTTATAGTAAATATGTATTTACCAGTACCTTAAAAGAGAAGATGTTAGTTCTTTGAACGAGGCCTCTATTGGCCTAAACTTATAAAAGGTTGACAAATGGATAGAAAAACATTTGTATAATACTCGAAACCAAACTCTGGTCAGCATAGTTTATATCAATCGGTTACTATCTCATTCTGGAAGAGCCTGTGTCCAATAGTGAGTCATCGATGGACTTAGAAATACATCAATAATTGTAATTCTTTCAAGGTTATTACTTATTAAGTATTGATAATGTTTCGATAGAAAACTGCCTCGCCTCGTCAGGACGCATTCTGACGAGGTAGGCACTAATCGACTGGAGTGATAGAGCCTAATGAGAGAGAAACCGACGAACTATACGGACAGTTTCTAGCAAGATTGCCGTCTGCATCTAGGCAATGACTGATTTACTGTTGACGCCGAGTTTCTAGAGGCGTAGTGAGAGGCTTTTTGGGATCAAACCGTTCACCGATACAACTATCGGGATTATTTCTGTGGATAATACCCTCCACATGTCGGTAACCTCGTGTGCCAGGTCCAGATATTTAGACTTCTTTTATAATATTATTGTTAAAAGCATCTTGTTTATGTTGAAATCGAAATGCAATAAAAAACACGATGTCCCCAAATAGAAAATGTCAATATCACTTTTTAAACTGTAAACTTTGGCAATGTTTAAAACAAATTTTGCGTATGTACTTATTATTTATGGTAGTCTGTACAATGGAGTATACAAAACACTGCTCCACAGCTACTTAAATAGAGCACAGTTACGTGCTATTTCTTCGATTTAGATACATCTATTTGATGGAATGTAAACTGAATGTAGTAAGTAACTACCAACTATTTTTATATTTGAGACATAGATACACAAGTCATATAGAAATTTTAATCAGTTATTCCAAAGTAAACGGAATTTCTATTTCAAATCCATTTTTTATTTTGGATACTCTCAGTAATTTGTTTTATAATTCGAGTTTTACAACTGACTGTGGTTTAGAAAGAGCGTGTTGACATCTGGCACACAGTGTGACAACAGTGTTAAAAACAGTTGAACAGTCCACAAATCATTAGCCACATAATATTTTTAAATTTGAAAGCTATAATAATCTTCTTCTTTTTCTCCAACCCATTCACGTCCCACTGCTGGGCACAGGCCTCCTCCACTTTGGAAGGGATTATGGTCTACTGTGCCGCGCTGACCAGACGTGTTGGCACAGGATAATTGATTGATAATAATGCTTTAGCTTTATTATACAGTAGCACATTAGTTTTCCACAGTAATTTGTAACACCATGTAAAAATTAAAGATTTTCCTTGTTTTGTCTTTTACTGTCTTTCAGAGAGGACACGGTGAAGCATATTTAGACCACTAAGATGCTCAAAGATAAACGTAAGAGTTTCTGTAGACGATATACTTGAAACAACTTTATACAACTTACAACTGTATCTTTGATTAACATAACTTTCAGATTAAGAAAACTGACGTTATAATTAGCTAGCACTATTTGTTGTAGCTATTAGTTTCTTATGCTTTAGAGAGATTTGGTATATATGGTACAAATTATAATGTAGAATAGTCTGTATAAAAAAAAATCCTGTTACATGATGTATAGGCGCCTTTTGCAACGACGCCTACTCAAGCGCCTACTGTAATTATATTAATGGTAGAGCAGTCATCGTTAGATTGCTATTAGGTTTTGTTCTTTTTAGTTTTAGTATAATATTTGTTAAAGGTGTTTTTAAGCGTGTTACTATGTATTATAAGTATGTATTTACAATAAAAAAAGTAGTTTATGAATTCTATCCATATTCTGGTACCAATAACACAAGCATATAAGCTTAGCTTGGGACCAGAGGACGTTGTGTGAAATGTCCATGAATATTTATTTATTTATCTTTATATATAAATCTCCTGTACGATGTTTGTCCGCGATGGATTCCTAAACTACTTAACCGATTTTAAATTAAATTGGCACACCGTGAGCAATCTGGTCCAACTTGAGAGATAGGATAGCTTAGATCTTTAATTATAGTCGCAATCTTATTTTATTGCAAATTATTTGTTTGTATGGCAAAACAGCGTTTGCCGGGTCAGCTAGTTTATTTATAAATATCTTGTATCCTCCGAGATAGCCGTATGAAACAAACTAATAACTTTCGTTTAACTTTATCTAATAGAAACGAAACGATACATTTAAAGCTAAAATACAGTGCTAGTTTTCTCGAATATGTCTTATAATAAAAATAAGTCGGATTTTCCTTCCTGACGCTATAACTCCAGAACGCACGAACCGATTTCCACGGTTTTGAATTCGTTGGAAAGGTCTCGGGCTCCGTGAGGTTTATAGTTCATTTTTTTTTTTACTTTTATTTGGTATGGCAAAACAACGTTTGCCGGGCCAGCTAGTGTCTTATAAATTTCATGCCGTATACGCATCCTAATGCCTGGGGCCCAAGTCTGCCATTACAATGTTGTCACAATGGTCAGTCACTGAAGCCATTATGCAATATTATGGCGAACTTTATCAAGTTCGGTAGTCTACTCTTAATTTTTTGTTACAAATGACGCCATTATGTCGCCGTAATGGCGTCAGTGACTGATTGTTATGACAACATTGGAATAGCAGACTTGACTAGAGCCCCCTGTCAGACACGTTTTCTGTCTACTTTAGAACAAACTTTCTCTCTCTCTCCAGCCTATTTACGTCCAACTGTTGGGCACAGGCCTCCTCCACTTTGGGAGGGATTATGGTCTACTGTGCCGCACTGACCAGGCGTATTGGCACAGGGTTTATTTTGGAGTTTTCCGTCTCTCACAGAGGATGTCATCTGTGTGCAATATCCCTTAGCTGGCTTTTACAGCGCCCTTGGGAGGAGATGGGGTGGTGACACTTGTATCCTTAGTCCGTCACCACACGAAGAAGAACAAACTTTAGATGGCGCAAAATCATATAGATGTCTCTTTTTTTGTCTGCTCATTAAAGTCCACTGGGCACGGGCTACCTGCAATGTTGGAGGGATTATGGTCTACTGTTTTGCGCTGACCAGGCTTGTGGACATAGCGTTAAATTTCCAGTTGTCCGTCTCTCACGGTGGATGTTTTCAGTGAAGGATATTCTTTAGCTGGCTTTTACAGCACCTTGGAAAGGAAATGGGGTGATGACACTTGTATTCTTAATCTGTTACCATACCATACCACACGGACAATATATGTACATAGATAATATAAGAAATTATTTTGTTCTAATTATTTATAGAAATAAACCGCTGCTAGATATACTATTTTATGTATGTACCTAGTTTCTTAATTTCCCAGTTGGTTTACCTCAAGGCATCTTTAGTAAACTTCTCCAATTTATTTGTCATTAACTTTGTTGCGTGATCAAAGAGTTTAGCATATCCTGTGAAAGTAAGTATGGTTGTTTATCCTTATTAACAAGACCTGTATTTTGCAAGCCTGACAGGGGCATTGACAATTTAAATCTATCTTGACTTACCATCATTTTATAAGTATACGCGTCGGTAATTTTTGTGACATTTTATACATGTTTTGCACCTATATACCTTTTACCTACCACCCGTAGGTATTGGTGTTAAACCTGTGAAATATAATATAACACTTTAAGAACAGATACTTATAATAGTATTATTAGCTGTTGCCGTACTGCCTGAATTCCGTACGCGTGGAATTCAGAGAATTTTCCGCATTCCGCAATTCGTCGCAGCGTGTTATATAGCCTATAACCTTCCTCCATAAATGTACTCATCCACACTGAAATAATTTTTCAAATCGGACTAGTGGTTCCCGAGATTAGCGCGTTTTAACAAACAAACTCTTCAGCTCTATAATATTAACACGCTTATATTAGTCGGTAGGTATCTATCAATGTATTAATATATGTAACGGAATCTTTAAAAGTGATTTTCACCCACTTACAGTAGTCGGATCGATCTGAAATTTTGCAGGACCGAAGACAATACAAAATTTAAAAAAACAATTTAGGATTTTCAAGCGGGTTTTTTAGTTTTTGAATTAAGTAGATTATTAATATTCATAAATATTCATGGACATTACAAACAACGTCCTCTGGTCCCAAGCTAAGCTTATTATGTTTGTGTTATGGTTACCAGAATACGGATATACTACATATACTACTTTTCTTTTGTAAATGCATACTTATAATACATAAAAACACCCAGACGCAGGACAAACATTTGTAAGACAAATTTAAACATCACACAAATGATTGACCGAACCCGAGACCTCGTGAACGGCCGTTACATGAACCACTACACACACCGTCAATTATATTATTAGTATAGATATTTTATTTTATAATTATTTGTACAAAATCTAAATGTTTTATGTATAAACACGGGTGGCGTAACTAGCCTTGGAGAACCTTGAAAAGGTCTGTGTTTTACAAAAGTATTGGGAGACGTAAAAGGAAGGATTATTTTAGGAAAACCTTGCTTAACTATATATTTCCGGGCTCTTCTAGTTCGAGATCCTCGCATCCTTGATACGGGAGATCCGGCCATTGTAATATATTATGTACATTAAAAAGTTATTTTATTTACAAACCTTTGGACATAAATGAACATAGGCGTGCTTAATGCTAGAAATGTAAGTAATCTACCAGCTAACCTAGAGCGGTGCAGTCCCGTGAAGTGGACTTATCTGTACCTTTAATGTAGTGAATTATTAAGAATGTTAAAATAAAAGGTTTCTCATGATTTCACATAGCTATTCATCTATGTTTGGATCCAGTTTGTCTTTAAAAATGGTTATTGTACATTAAAATAAATTACTTCTTGAAATGAATATGAAACAACAAATATCTGGCACGGGGAGCTATTTAGCTTACCGTCACGTTTGGCGCATTTGAAAATAGAACAAGACAAATATAAACGTTACACATTTCTGTCATAGTTCGAAAACTAATTTTTTTTAGCACGTGATCTGCAAATCATTATGCCAATGTTTTTTTTTTTCTTTCAAACAAAAAATAAGGCTAGAATCACGGTACCTACAGTCCTAATTAACATACTGCATTCTGCTTTTGCTATACTTTTCTGTCATTTTTATTCTTTTCATACAAATTTTAGAGCCTAAAATATAAATAAATTAAATAATACATCAGTATAGGACTAACAATATAGGACAAAACAATAATATGTTAACTCTGGACATAAACAGAACAGTTGAGATATGAAAGATTTAATAGTTTATAATTAAGTTACGTGATATCTCAAAAATGATCTTAATATTTTAATGTTATCAAGTAGTAATTTACATATTTCCTATAGTTAATTCATGTGAACTACAATCATTTAAAATGATAGCTGATGCGGGCGCGTCTCTTACACAATTGACGCAAGAGTCGGTATGCGCGGGCGCATCCGTACTAGAAATCAAATGGAGCGATGTGTGTTTGTATGTTTGCATCATCTTATAGTATCAACCATTCTTAATGTTTAAACTGCGTATGAGTACACTTAGGTGTAAGAATTCAGGGCTGAGTGTTTCGGTTTTGAGTAGGTATAGTGAGGACGTAAAAACGTTAAAGCTACTCAACGTTAGGCCGTTCCCAAATAATCTCAAAGTGTCTCAAAACTAGTGCAGTAAGGACATAATAATAATGTTGCAATATTAACATTCTGTATTTACTATAATACCACTTTCAAAGATTACATTGCATAGATACGTGCCTTATAGCCTTTCTCGATAAATGCATTATCCAACACTGAAAGAATTTTTCAAATCGGACCAGCGGATCCTGTGATTAGCGCGTTCAAACAAACAAACAAACTCTTCTGCTTTATAATGTTTACCTTAAGAAATAGGCGTAATGGTATGCATGTAACATTTAACCCTCGTTAAAAATATCATTGATAATCTAATAACTAACACAAGAGTTTTATCTATGTTTACTGAATGTAGTACATACGTCATATACCTACACTATATATACATTGCGGTTACTGGAGCTGTAGATTCACGAGAATTATGAGTAAATAACAGCTAAATAATAGGAATGAAATTATTATTCATCGATATATAAATATTTAGTTTAGGTATGATTAATCATAAATAGCATTTAAAATGCTGTTTTCGATCTTTTGTATCACAATTTGTTACTACCTACTAAAGACAAAACTTGTTTAGTTCAAAAACTAAAAAAACACGCTTGAAAATGCTGAATATATTTTTAAATAATTGCATTGTCATCGGCCCTTAAAAATTTGCAAAATTTCAGAAAAATCCGACTACTGCAAGTGGGTAAAAATCGCGTTGAAAGATTCCGTTACATAGATTAATACATTGATAGATATATACCGAACTTATAAAAGCGTGTTAATGAAAATCATAGCTTTTGCCCTTACATGCTTTTCAATATGCTATTATTAAATAGCTTTCTTCATACAAATGTAAACTGCGGATGGAAAAGTTCGAAAATTGATTATTGAATTTGGCTGTTTATGTGAATATTGATTGATAAATATGATAAAGATGATTGATGAACCATTCCCATAAGCAAGGAAAGCCTAAAAGAATTAATACTTCCGAGACCCATTCTACTACTTTTAAGATACTCTACATCCATAACAAATATACAGAAAACCATTTTTGCGCGACCAATTTTGATCGATCACTCGCAAGTTCCATTCCCCTAGACAAAGATTTTTAATCCATTGTATAAATATTCATGTATGTTACTGCAACTCGCAAGAATCCACGGCGGTATAAAAGCACATTGCATAAACGTCCCTCTTCTTACCTAAGATATAGGACGATCGCGACTCAATTTTAAAATAAAAAGTAGATCTTATGGGCACAAAAGTTGGCCACACCTGGCATATAAGAGTCTTCTGAATGACTAGCTGTTGCCCGCGTGCTTGCTACCGTGATGTTATAAAGCCTATAGCCGCCCTCTAAAAATATACTATCCAACACTGAAAGATTTTTTTTAATCGAACCATCTATTCCAGAAATTAGCGCGTTCAAACAAACAAACTTTTCAGTTTTATAATATTTGTTTAGATAAACTAAGCCAATAATATCTTCTGCGAGAAAACTCGGTTCTAAGATATAACCACGCCTTTGACGATATAGACAGTGTTGCCAACTGTTTGAAAACTTTCCCCCTAAAGCAATTTCAAAAACCACTATATTCAAAACAAAACTCCCCAAACGACGGATAAAAGTTCAGAAAATTTAAAAATTTCACCCCCTAAAAAAATCCCTGTATAGATTTTGTCCCCCTAAATTTGGGAAGAAAACCCCGGAGTTGGCATCACTGGATATAGGTCTCTAATGGTCTCTAAGCAGAGTCTTGATTGAACATAAACTAGCCCTGATCATAACGTCTTTTCATTACCTCCAGGGATGTTTAAGAGGATACCAAAATAGCTTCGTGCATTTTTCTACGTACGAAGTTTTCATTGTTTCTTTAGATTGAATGGCTAGAGCTCTAATTTTTAAGTATATGTTTTTTCAATATATGATCTAGGATCGCACAAACTCAGAAACGCGATTGAAAAAAGTTTTCTCGATAGAAAATCTTGGCGAAACAGCCTCTCAAATTTTTTATTTTTTTCATTTGTCGGTCTATTATCGCGTATTAACTAATGAAATAACTTTAAAAACATAAGTAACTATTATATATAGAAACACGTAAATCAGAATTAAAATATTTTTAGTAGATTTTGAGTAAATAGGAAAAGTATCCCTAATTCTTCATTTTCTGTGCCTACTGGCTGTGTTGATATGTACGTGTCGGCGATAATATACGATAATATTGATGTAGGCCCTTAATATGTTAGTTGTATTACATGAGTAGATAGTGGTATATATATTCTTTGTCGCTACACTCTTGGCAGAGTGGTCGTGGTCGTTACTTGAGTGTGGGAGACACTTCACGATGCGGCGCCATTCCATTCATTTCCCTGCTTTTCTGGTGCAATCGTGAAGTGGACCATTTATTAGTGCGGCTTTGATTTGGTCAGTCCAAGGCAGATACTGGCATAAATATATACAAGCATAAGTCATGTAAGAAACAAAGTAAATTAAATAATGACTAATTAAATACAAATTAACTATGAATAAGCTTAAAACTAAATTGTAAACCATTGTTGAAAACCTATATATAGTTTCATTGTAATTTATTTATTGTATTGGAAAATGACGCCAGAAAGTCGACAGGATATAAATAACTAATAAAATAACAATTGTAATTTATTACTTCGTTCTTTGGAATTACAACTGCGTGCAAATTTCATAAATACCACTCGTACGGAGTCGCGGGCAACAGCTAGTTTCATTATACATTTATTGCCTTATTCATAATGACTTATCGGAGGTTTAAAAGTTCGCTAAAATGGGTTCGCGAATATTGTCAAAACTTGTTATATACATAATAGTCTGTTTACGCTAAAACGTTTATTATCTCTCCGATAAAATCTCCGTTTAAACCTCCGATAAGTCATTATGAATAAGACTGATAGAGCAATAAGTTTCATCAACATACTTCGGTAAAAGATGAACTTTATAAAACTTTGTGGTTCGGATTCACGTGATAATGAAGTTGGAGGGTTTGTGTATCGAAATGACCGAACATCTTTAAAAATCTCATTAAATGTTACCAGTAGCTATAGTAACCATTTTTCTGAAAATATGAATAGGCAGTATTTACAGCAACAACACAGTTGAGTTTATGAATTTTTTTTTTTTTTATATACTCATGGACATTTCACACAACGTCCTCTGGTCCCAAGCTAAGCTTATATGCTTGTGTTATGGGTACCAGAATACGGATAGAATACATATACAACTTTTCTTTTGTAAATATATTTATAATCACTACCATTATTGTACGCCTAAATGGCAGGACATAGTGAAACCTGTTAATTTGATCTCAACATCTTATGTACCTATTTGTCCACAATAAAAAATACTTTGACTTTGACTTTGACTTTGACTTTAAATACATACTTATATTACATAGAAACACCCAGACGCAGTACAAACATTTGTATGACAATTAGAAAAATCACACAAATGATTGTCCCGAGCGGAAATCGAACCCGCGACCTCTTGATCGGCAGTCCGTTACCAGAACCACTACACCACGAGGCCCGTCGAATTTTAACGTTGCACAACAAATTGTCAATATTAAATGTTGTTTCAACGGCTCTAATACCAGCTATGGTATTACATCATTTATTATCTATGAAAAAATTGAAAAATGAAAAAATTATTTATTTGTCTCAAAATATTAACAAAATGATAATTATAGTTGAGGCAACCCCATTAAGTTATTAGGAAATACTTGTGTTGGGGTCGTCTCGCACTTCCCTTAAGTATAACAATAAAGAGACAAATGATAAGAGTAAACAAAAATAAAATAATAATAATAATTTTGTGTGCATGCAACTTAAAATTAAATTTATTTGGCAACATACTGTGTGTACCTGATGGGTGTATGTGTATCTATGTAAACACGTAGTGAATAAAAATACCACTATACTGTTTCTAATACAATGTATACATTTTTGTCAAATATATCAATCGAACATAATATATTGTCACAATAGCTTGGTTATTGTGAGCTACTTATATATCATATTTTTTCTACTCTCCAAAACATTTGCTTGAGCTACAGGCAATTTGGCAAAAATATGGGTTACCTCATTTTTATAGTGCCATAAATTTTTTATCTTCTCCAGCGGTCGAGGAAGGTTACTAGTGCGTGTTATTTTCCGATATCAAAACACTGGGATCATCCTGGCGGCACCGCTCCACGGCACGAGGCCTCGGTCCGAGAGATGCGCGCGCGCATAGCACGTCCAGTTTAGTCGACCGTCGCGAGCGTTACCGCTTAGTGCCGTCTCGCACTCATTCCTCTCTCGTCTCATCAAACACGCGCGTTACTCTCTATAGTACCAAACCCGGCACGTGCACCAATTTGTTGCATTGCTTTCACAGACAGTTATGGACCCAACCTTCCAGGAACTGTGATAATGGACCGATAAACGCTAATTGCTCTTAGTTTGTCACATTAAAATTTAGTAACGCGTTTGCGAGTGTAGTGTCAAGACTGTGATGGCAGAGCACCACGCACTTATTCCACAATCTATTGCAATAAACACACAAACAAACATGAAGGAGCATCAGGATATATCGAAGAACCTGATGAGTGGTGATTTCGAAAGGCAGTTTAAGGGTGCCATGGTTGGAAAGGTTGATAAAAAGTGGCATTCGTGGTTAATTACATTGGGAGTTGTGGTTGGTGTTCTGGTTGTTTGGCTGTTGGTGTTTACAGTGGTACGTGAAGTTCAGGTGCGCCAGTTACGGCATGAAGTCGACGAGCTGACTGCAAATATGATAGCGATTTCTGCTAACGTCAAGTCTCTGAGCCAAAAAATAGACAAAAACAAATTATTTAACGAGTTCAAGGACTTACAAGATACGGTGAGTTTGAACACCTTATTTACTTACAGCTTATGTTGGAATTCTACACAATCTTTCTACATCATTATAATATAAAATATCTTAAATAGTTCGAGGTATTAAGAATATGTCAAAATAATAAATTGACGTACATTATTCTGTATAACTTGCCTATTGTGAGACTATTTTCGGTCAACGCGGATGTTTATTTAATGCTTTACGAAGCGTAGTCGATGTCAGGTAAAGATAAAATAATAGAAAGGATCAAAACATCCACAGAGACACAAAAACAGAACTCGGTACGATATTATTACCATATTAAAAAATAAAATATTGTTGTGTTCGGTGTAATGTTAAGAATGTAGAGACGTGTTATGAATAATTTACGTAATTTGCAATGTGTTATGATGTCTAGATAAGAACTGGAAATCAACTGCTCTGTGCTTAACGTCCAAGGTCTAATAAATACACATGTCTTATTATTATACTCAATTACATGAATAGGTTTGTTTGATATAGCAGCTATTTTATCCAAGTCATTCATTAACTTCTTGGCGACCGTGTGCCAAATATTTTCCATCATATTCTTTAGATTATTGCCGCTAAATTTATTTAAAAATGCACAACCGGACTATATATCGTGGGTTTAAAATTTAAGCAAACATTTGATGTTCTGTTGGCTAACCTTTAAACAGGTTTTGTTCACACTAAGACCAGTTACAAAATGTAAACAAAAAGTAGCCTTGTTGCGCAACAGATATCACTTATAAAGTCCAATAATTGGACTTAATTAAGTCTTTTAATTAAGCTCTTCCTGTGTTTTATACTTATTGTGAGATAACTTACATTCTCGTTGCTTTTTTAATGAATTTTTATCTTAAAGACCCGTTCTTGTCAAAAAATGTTACCCATTAATTTTTTTAACCTTGTTACTTTTTAGGGTTCCGTACCCAAAGGGTAAAAACGGGACCCTATTACTGAGACTTCGCTGTCCGTCCGTCCGTCCGTCCGTCCGTCCGTCCGTCCATCCGTCCGTCTGTCACCAGGCTGTATCTCAAGAACGGTGATAGCTAGACAGTTGAAATTTTCACAGATGATGTATTTCTATTGCCGCTATAACAACAAATACTAAAAATAAAATAAAATTAATATTTAAGGGGGGCTCCCATACAACAAACATGATTTTTTTACCGTTTCTTGCTCGATACTAATAACGTTGCCTTATGTTGCATAGATAATGGTAGGGAATCCTTCGTGCGCGAGTCCGACTCGCACTTGACCAATTTTTATTCTTTGTAAGTAAACGGAGACTTTGTTTAACTTATAAAATTGTAAATTGCCTATTGGAATATCTAAAGTTTTGTAGACGTAAACAATATCCCTACAATATTATAATTTGAATACTTATTACTTAACAAACAATCTATAATTCTATACTCAATATTATAAAGCTGAAGAGTTTGTTTGTTTATATGCGCTAATCTTAGAAACCACGGGTCCGATAAAAAATATCTTTCTGTATTGTATAGTACATTTATCGTGGAAGGCTATAGGTTATATAACATCACGCTGCGACTACTAGGAACAAGGCATCAATGATAAATGTTGCAAAAACGGGTAAAATTTCCTAATTTCTACGCGTACGAAGTCGCGGGCGACCAGTAGTTCCTGAGATTAGTGCAGACAAAAGACAGCTTTTAATATTAATATAGATTTCTATTCTATAATAAATATATTTCTCTTTTACAATAACACAGCAACATGAGTTAGTTATGTTTTGTTTCATTCTTTTTATAATCAATTTAATTAATAAAAAACAGCTTTGATGATTAATAAATCAAGTTAATGAAGTTAATAAAGTTGTATACGTTAATAAAGATATATTAAATCTAGATAAAGAACGTTAAACTAAAACAGAAGCAACTTACAATTTAGTTTTACGATATCTTGTTTTATTTACGCTTCGAAGTTTAAAAAATGTTCAGTTCTGTGCAGCGATATGCTTTTGATATTTTTGTTTTGTTTTTATAAGCATAACACTAGATTAAAATTGTTTTTTTGTTCTATTTAGTGAATGGAAAATAGGTTTATGATAGCAATGTAACCGTGATTTATATATACGTTTTAAAAAGTTATAAGCTCGGTACAAACCTATGTCAATGCTTTATTTATAACTAGCTGTTGCCCCAAAACTTTAAAAATTACATAAAAATCCATCCTCTGAAACCACTCCACCTATTAAAAAACCACATCGAAATCCGTTGCGTAGTTGTGAAGATATAAACTAACATAGGGTTATACGTACAAAAATAACGACTTTGTTTTTTAATATTAAGTAAAGATAGTGTTATGAAGAGTTTTGAATTTATCTCTAAAATAATTATTTGAAACTCGATATTAATAATGTTATACTCTTCAAACTTTCGCTATGAATAGTTATTGAATCAAACTCCGACATTTATTTCAAAAAATGGGTCTGTCATTTACACCTCGTAGATTTTTAGCTTCTGTCCATAAAATCTCATTTAGGTAAGTACGGGTCTTGACCATATTTCTTGGTTTTTTGTAGGAAAACTATTCAAATTATATTACAAATATGTGCAGTATTATCAGCACAATCTTAATGTAAAATCTCGTTTTAACAATGTAACAAGAAAAACATGTTAAATGGAATAAATATTATTGATAAATATGACTGACTCTACTAAGTAATCAAATAAATATGCAAAATAACTGCAATCATAACGATAATAATGTTCCAAGGAATGTTCTGTTAAACATGTAGGAGTAAAAACAAAACTTGTATAACATAAAACCCCTCTTTCTGTCTCCAGCTCATTTACGTTCCACTGTTGGGCACAGGCCTCCTCCACTTTGGGAGGAATTCATTTCAATCATTAATTCGTCACCACACCGACATAAAACCTAAATCAGCTGAAAAATAAACTTTATCCGTCACCACAAAAAAGTCACACGAGCAGGTTATTACATTTTAAAATTAGATAAAATATATTCAAACGAAACTATATTCATCGTTTATTCTTCAATTTTAACGATCTATTAATTAATTTAAATATGATAAAAAGGTAAATAAAATTAACGTTAACGACTGTACTATTAATAGAGAACCAATTATAACCGTGAGAAGTTAAACAGGACATAAAAATGGATGAGTTTGTGATTGTGAGTGTTTGAGTTATGATAGAGTAGATACTAGATACAATACATTTTTGTTGCTGGGAGCTGGAAAATGAAGAGTAATACATAGGTTCTTTATTTTAAACTTTTTTTTTGTATTTGGGTCTTATCCTAATTCTCTCTTAACATAATAAATTCGCAAATAACTCTGTTTCTTTACTGCACGCTAAAGCTATTCTTCTTTTGTTCTACTCTGATTGAAAATTAGCATTTGTTACGAAAATGTCCGAGCTTAGTCTTTGAAAGCTGTGGTAAAGACACAGGGTAAGTATTATAAATTCGCTCATTACCTATCAGCTATTCAGCTATTGACAAGATACAACTTACGAAATTTACGTGACAGTGGCCGAAATAACTAACCTTATAGCAACAATATTAAATTAACCAATTAGCTTAATAACTTCATTACATATTTAATTTTATTAATTACGAAATTTGAGTTCAAAGAAATGTTAGGCTCGAGTATTTAGCAATATAATTACGTTTTTAATTATCTTAATAGCAAGTAGGTATAATATAACTCATATTATTGCTTAGAAACATGTTGTTTTAAAAGATATTAAGCAGCTAATATACAACGTGTTTCAGAAAGGTGTAGTCATATTTGACCACCGTTACACATGGCCGGTGACTAGGCACTAGGCATGGATGAAATTACAAATACTAGTTATATTATGACTTTTATGTGTTCATACAAATTTAATTAATTTATTAAAAAAATCGATCTTGTTTAAATACAACACTACTATGAGGTAATCTTTTATCGTAAAGTTCAATCGCATTCAATAAACCGTAAACATCTCATAATTGATGGGTTTCTGGTAGTTATTTAATAGTAGGCAATAAACAAAAAAAAACTTACCAACTGTATTTTTCTATGTGTAACTGTAATATTTATAATATTTAAGGCCTATCTAATGCAACTTTAAATTATGACTAGGTACATCTTTCTGCAACACGTTGTATAATCGAATTTCAAAGTAATCAAATATGGCATATGGATATTTGGACTATAGATCCCAAGTCCCAAGCTAAGCTTAATAATTCACTGAACGTCCTCTGGTCCCAAAGTAAGCTATATTTCTATGCTTGTGTTATAGGTACCAAAATACGGATATACTACATAAACTACTTTTTTTGTAAATACATACATACTTAAACATAGTAAACACCCAGACGCAGTACAAACATCCGTATGACTACTATAAATGTCACATAAATGATTGTCCCATGCGAAGATCTAACCCGCGACCTCGCGAACGGCAGTCCGTTACGTGAACCACTAGACCACGACGCTCGTCTCGTAAATTTTATATAAAGGTGATGGCTAAATGACTGCCCCAAGCATGTATAGGAATCTTACAATATCTCGTAATATTTAAATATTTATTCATGAATTATTTAGTGTTGATATGGTAGACGAAAATATTTCCTAAGCTTAGCTTAGTTTATGGGATTCTCTGGATGACATTTAATTCCCAATCGTGCGTGTGGTGTGACAATAAAGCACGTAGTAAGAATTGATGTAAAACTGTCAGGGAACGCTGTCAGAGCATGGACTGTAATGAACTGGAACGAAGGAATACTGCTAAGGAATGTGAATATGAATATGGATGATGTTACAATTATCTACGGAGATAATACAAAGCAGATTATGTAAAATATCTACTTACTGAGTTGCCAGGCACAGAAAGAATGCACAGAATAGATTGTAGAAAGAATGTAAAGACAATCAATGCAATCTTTTCGTGTCTGCTAAGCCTGGAAAAAAATTGTATGAAACGGAAGAATAGGCTGAAACAGAATTTACGTTTTCAAAATGTACAGAATTTTAAAATTTGGCGGCTAATCTCTAAATATAGACAGTAATATTGTTATCTAGGTACCAATTACACACGAGTGTTTTTTTTGCTAAAACCATTGAGTGACTAAAAACAAGCATCAAATGGCATCAATTAGTGTGAAACAGTTAATTAAATAGGGACAATATGTTGAGTGAGTGCTAAATACGTCATTGGTAATGTCATTCGGCGATTAAAAAGTCTCCCTTAACTTAGATTAAAAGGGCGATATAGTCGCAAAGCGACCAAGCCTTTTAAATAAAATTAAAAAAAAAAAAAAACTTAGATTAAAAACAGAATGTGTTATGTTCTATTTAATCATTTTAAATTTGTCTAAACAGCTGGGAGTTAGAGTTAACACAGACACAGATAGGTAACCAGGTAACTGTGGTTAAAGATATCAATTTTTAGAGTTATTGAAGAAGACCTATTTTAGCAACAGTAATCAACACAAAACAATACGTCGTATTGTTTAACATTTAATATGGCGACAAAATACGTTACCAAGATGTCGCTCATTTGTTTAATTGGATAAATTAACAATGATTTGCTTTAATAACTGTAGTAACACCATAAGTAACTATAGAATTGAAAATATATTGTGTTTAGTACAATTATATAACTCTATATTGTTATAATTTCTATAAAATAGTCATAATGTTCTTTCATTTCATAAGTGTACAATGACGTCAACAGACCGATATAAAATTCCCTAAATACAAAAAGCTTAAAATGAAAGTTTACAAACATAAGTTGGATTCCCGCCAATTTTTGACAACTAGCATACCATAGAAAAACATAGACATGAATGATGACCAAAGATTATGTAATTATTTACGTAGGTACGTTTGGATTTTAATTTCAATGCTCATAAATCCTAATTATTCTTCTCTTGTTGTAGAAAACAATATAAATTGTTTAACAGTCTCCAATCGTCTCTTTATAGAACAATCTCAGTAACAGGACGAAATTATAAAAGATGAAGAATTAAAAAATATCGTTGAGAACATCTAGTTTTATGTTATTTCTATTTTAATATATGCTTATGATACGTATGGCTCAAACAAGTGGCTACTCTCAAATGGCAATGGGTTAGAGCGTTCTAGAGTGGAGGCCCAGGGGGGAAAAGGCCTAGAGGAAGACCACACTTTACCTGGAAAACCGATATTAAGAAAATTCCAGGAACGTATTGGATGAAATTATCACAAAATCAAGAGGAATGGCGGAATCTAAAAGAGGCTTACACCAAATTGGTAGAGAATAGCTAAAAAGAAGAAAAGGTGCGTCTTTATTAGTAACCCTGATGACATCATAGGACTCAGTGATATAAAGTTATGTTTCAATCTTGCTGCCCGAATTAGATTTTATTGATATTAGGATTGTTAGTATTTAGAACAAGTATGTGTTTGGTGTAGTATTTATTGATCGTTGTAAATTAAATATATTTGATGAGGTTTCTAGACGATTATATGATATCAGGTGAATGGATATGGCGCCAACTCTAATGCAGCAAATTATTGTGAACAAACCTTCAGTTTTATTACGCTTGTGTCATTTCTGTTAATTCTTTAACGTCAGGTGTGGCTGATTTCTTTGACTGGGAGTCGTATATTTTTATTGCTATATGTTGTATTGTTAAACAGAACTATAAAGGATATTGCGTCGGTACTTTACATTGTATGCCATGATCTAAATAGATCAATTGCACGCGTTTTAATTACAGCTTCAAAGAAGCGGTTCTTCAATTAATAATGTGGTACGATGGGCGGTCATATTCCTATTAGTGGTTTCTATAACAACATTTGCATCATTGTTGATGTATAATAGATCGATAGATAGAAGCTTACATATTATTCTATTTTATAGGCCGCTAGCTATTATCCAACATTTCGTACGTGTTTTTGCAACATATTTCACTGATGTTTCGTTTTTATTGGTCGTAGCGTGATGTTATGTTAGTTCCCTTACTTTTCTCGATAAATTTACTATCCAACACTAAAAGAACTATTAAAATTGGAACTATAGTTCCTGAAATTAGCCCGTTGAAAGATATTTTCTTCTAAGTTTTATGATATTTTGGTTTGACTATTTTATATCCTATCTGGTCTCTCGCTTTCTCTCTCTCTCTCCAGCTCGTTAACGTCCCACTGTTGGGGACGGGCTTCCTCCACTTTGGAAGGGATTATGGTCTTCTGTGCTGCGTTGACCAGGCGTGTTGGCACAGGGTTTAGTTTCGAGTGATGCGTCTCTCACAGTAGACGTTATGCTTATATTGTCCCTTAGCTGGCTCTTACGGCACATTGGGAAAGAAATGGAGTGGTGACACTTGTATTTTTTAATCCGTCGCCACACGGACAATATATTGTAGTTAATCAATAGATCCTATCTGTTAGTCAGCTATAATTCATTAATATTTAATCAGCACTGCATAGATTTCAATGCCTCAAAACGATTTAGATAATATTGAAACAGATATTTCAGAGCGGGTGAAATGAAAACTGTTTTCACTGGTTATCTTGGCAAACTAACCTCGGTTCAAGTCGTAAAATTCAGATGTAAATAATCAAATATCTATTTGCTAGTTCATGTAATTTTAAAACTGATCAAGAATTTGGTATCGCTAATTTTATGAGCGTGCACACCCACGTGTTGGCATTAAACAAAAGATAAAATTGTCATGATGGGCATCATATAATCGTTTGATAGTATATTTACACTCGAATAATATTATTGTTGTTTTATGGAACTCGTAAAATATTATTCTTTAATGATGATTTCAAGGAGTTAGTTCCATATCGCTTTATGCAGTGCATGGACTAGGCTAAATGATGAAACGTTGGTGAAAAGGGTTGATAAATTGTTAAATTTTGCTTGCTTTTTGTTTCTATAAGAAATCAGTGGAAGCAATCTGCAGTGCAGAGTTGCAAAAACGCAGTTTATAGGCATCTAGTCAGTATTGTACCTTTTTGAGTTAAAAAATCACATTTTTCGTTCAATATTTACGAAGATATGTAGTTAAGTAATTTATTTTCAAAAGAAAACTGACTATAAGTTAGACAAAAAGGCAACCAAAAAAAATAGATAAATAAAATAAATATTCATGGATATTTTACACAACGTTCTGTGGTCCGTGGATAAGCTTATATGCTTATGTTATGGGTACCAGAAAACGGATAGATTACTTAAACTACTTTTCTTCTGTAAATACCTACATATTTATAAGACCTACATAGTAAATACCCAGATGCTGTACATTATTACATAGTAAATACCCAGATGCATTGTACATTATTAGTATTTGTATGACAATTATAAATAACACACAAGTGATTTGTCCGTGCGCCACCAGCGACCTCGTGAACGACAGTCCGTTACTTGAACCACTGGACTGGAACCACTAAGCCCGTCAATTATTTTTAGTTGAGTCTTTTACTAATAGCTTTTAATACTTTGAGTGAAACCTCCATGACTAGGTTAATAACGAAGCCAGACGAAGACAATTTTGATAAATAATGGTAGCTATTATTGTCCGATATGATCTTTGGAACTACAGCCGGTCACAATGGCGTGGAGCGTGGCAAATTCGGAGAAGCGCACTTGTTTGTCGGAAGGATAATAGTTATTAGCACAATTTATCTAGTTACACTTTATTAACGAATACAGCTTAATGGATTGACGCATCGTTTGATGATATTTTTTTTAAAGTTGCTAGGTTTTTTTTTTCTGTAATACATTGGAGTAACTTGCTTTTAGGATCAATTTTTCCTGGCCCTGTATCATTATTACGACTGATCCGATGGTTTTATGCCCCTTCATTCATGATGCATCCCTTATCTCATAAAGGTTTCCTTGTGTATCTAGACGTTTATCTAACTGTGTCTAACCTAACCTTTCGGCGATATACGTTTAAACACATGACATGAGACACTTCCAGTATTGACATTTTATTATTGTAAATCTGACTAATCACTGTGTGAGGATATTTGTAATTTCGTACACCACTACCTGTGGTCAAATATGTGGATATCATCACGTTATATTAAATGTAACAACTAACAATTACCCATATATTGAGAAATAAAGATTTCATTTCATTTCAAATTTTAGACAACTAAAATTCACGTAGGTAAAATATGGCATAATATTTCACATACAATTTCGATGCATACAGCTGTTATGTATTTGAATCTATGCGGTCACATTACGTAGTTTGTCGTCATTTTATGACTATAATTATTTAAATATTGTAAAAACAAATACGTACAGTTAATTGTTCATTTACCTTGAAAATATAGTGTTGGAATTTGTACTCTAAACTAACAAATACAGTTTTGTAAAGATATGACTAGCTTTAATAAAACTATATGACATTTTAATTTGTTTACATTTTATAATTGTCTTACGTGGTTTATATTTTCTTTTATACCATAAAACATAATTATAGTTGTTACTTTATTTATCAATGTTTTTGCAAACAGACACGTGACAGAAATAATGTTTTAAATAGATTAAAAAACTTGATCCGATCCGAACTTGAACTTGGTAAACAAGAGTTGGTAAACACCCCTTTTCTTCCCCTGGGTGCTGTAAAAACTAGATTAGTTCTTAGCTATGAATAGCAACTGTGAGAGACAGAAAACTCCAAACTAAACGCTCATGGTCTTATTCATAATGACTTATCGGAGGTTTAAACGGAGATTTTATTGGAGAGACAATAAACGTTTTATCGTAAAAAGACTATAATGAATAACAAGTTTTGACAATTTTCGCGAACCTTTTTTAGCGAACTTTTAAACCTCCAATAAGTCATTATCAATAAGACCATAAGCCAATACGCCTGGTCAACACGGCATAGTAAAGTAAGAATCCTTTCTAAGTCAAGGAGGTCTGCATTCAATAGCGTGACGTTAATGTCATGGGAGAGAAAAACTACATAAATATTATTTGGAATAGTAAAAAATAATTCCATGACCAATGTGATAAAAAACGACACTTTCTAAATAGTTTGATAAATCCCTAGGAGTAGCTAATAATATACTACTTTTCATTCTCTGAAGACATTCGTCACAATGTAATTGTATCATATGGTATTTTAATTATTATTCCAGAAACTATAGACTTGTGTGAATCATGAGTGACAATCAAGATGTTACAATTACTGGTCACTGCCCTACACCCACGTATCATCCAGAATAGGAAGTCTACATTAAATACTGTAACAGGAAAAACAGCTAGAAAACTACAATAAAATTATTGTAACGATTGCCTTTATAGCGCAGCGCTAGCTCTACCCTGCGACTTTGTACACATGGTATTATGAAACTGAACCTTAACAAATTTGACATAAACGCCATCCTGAACCCCTCTATCTATTAAAAAAATATTTAAAATATTTTAGCTCACATAGAACATTCATACAAAATAACGGCTTTACTTAAAGGTACGTATGTTTAAAAATAATAATAGTATACTTAGGCATAATGTGTTATAATATTTATTTATTTTATTTTAACAATTTAGAAATCTTACACCTAATAATATTTTGTTAAGTCATTGTGTATATGCCCGCGACTTCGTGAAATTTAGAAATCAATCCTTAATAAACAGAAGTTTACTCTTCTGCTCAATAGATGGCGTTGTACGTTTTTTAAATCGCGCTATTGTTTTGTTCCACACATTAAGACTTAAGCTCGTCAGAATTACTATTATGGTTATCATCCGGATTTTCCACTCATAAATTAGTAAAGATAACAAGCTAATTACAATTTCTTCACGAATAAAAATTTTCATATATATTTTCTAACACTTTTTCTTTTTTATCCAATGATAGGTGATAAGCTATCATGACCGAAAAGCAGAGACATTTTATTAAAAAAAAATTGTTGTTTTTTAGATTTTGACAAAAAACTAAGTACCTATATGCGTTTAACTGTGAAAAAAGCAAAATAATAATCTTGCATGATAACGTGTGCTAGTAATAGTAATATAATAATCTCATAACTCTTATAACATAATTGCACTGATAATATTAAATATTTAAGATAAACATTGAAGATAGTGACGTGTGAATAAATATGACCTTTCTTAATTAATAAACTTTACGAAACAAACAACAAAAGATAACAATATTAAGAGGATACCAAAATAGCTTCGTGCATTTTTCTATGTACGAAGTTTTCATTGTTTCTTTAGATTGAATGGCTAGAGCTCTAATTTTTAAGTATATGTTTTTTCAATATATGATCTAGGATCGCATGAACTCAGAAACGCGATTGAAAAAAGTTTTCTCGATAGAAAATCTTGGCGAAACAACCTCTCAAATTTTTTATTTTTTTCATTTGTCGGTCTGTTATCGCGTATTAACTAATGAAATAACTTTAAAAACATAGGTAGCTATTATGTATAGAAACACGTGGATCAGAATTAAAATATATTTAGTAGATTTTGAGTAAATAGGAAAAGTATCGCTAATTCTTCATTTTCTGTGCCTACTGGCTGTGTTAATATGTACGTGTCGGCGATGATATACGATAATATTGATGTAGGCCCTGATGTATGTTTATTAAAAACCAGTCAATTACGAGTTTGATTCTCATACCAAGGGTTTCCTGTTGCCTGTTGCGTATTTGTTGAAAATGGGTAGGTACAATGTTGTTATAATACATACTCGTAATTATTACTTAGTTCATTCCATAGTCTACCAGAAGCTGGTGTGCAAATGTTAACATTATTCATTCATTTACTTGATTATCATTATATCTTATATATAAAATTCACGTGTCACAGTGTTAGGTACCGTACTCCTCCGAAACGGCTTGGCCGATTTTTATGAAATTTTACATGCGTATTCAGTAGGTCTGAGAATCGGCCAACATCTATTTTTCAAACCTTTTGTTTTTGGTATGGCAAAACAACGTTTGCCGGGTCAGCTAGTTTATTAGGGTTCCGTACCCAATGGGTAAAAACGGGACCCTATTACTGAGACTTCGCTGTCCGTCCGTCCGTCCGTCCGTCTGTCACCAGGCTGTATCTCAAGAACGGTGATAGCTAGAGAGTTGAAATTTTCACAGATGATGTATTTCTATTGCTGCTATAACAACAAATACTAAAAATAAAATAAAATAAATATTTAAGGGGGGCTCCCATACAACAAACATGATTTTTTTACCGTTTCTTGCTCTCATACAACAAACGTGATTAATTAAGTATTGTGTGTGTTGTTTGCTCATTTATTAATAACGTGCCTTATGTTGCATAGATAATGGTACGGAACCCTTCCTGCGCGAGTCCGACTCGCACTTGACCAATTTTTTATATATTTACTAGCTGACCCGGCAAACGTTGTTTTGCCATACATACAAATGTCAGGGGTGGACAATCCTTATCACTTAGGGATATGAAAAACTAGCTGCCCCGGCAAACGTTGTTTTGCCATACAATTCTGTATAAAATAAAATTTCATCAAAATCGGTCCAGCCAATTTGTAGCCTATGTGTTATTCTGATGTATAAGCTATATTGTGGTAAAGTTTCATTCAAATCCATTCAGTAGTTTTTACGTGAAAGAGTAACAAACATCCATACATACATCCATACTTACAAACTTTCGCCTTTATAATATTAGTAGGATAGATAGTAGCTGATTGTCAGACATACTGAATATTCATAATACGTAAGAATCGGTCAAGCCGTTTCGGAGGAGCATGGGAACGAGCATTGTGACACGAGAATTTAATATATATATACTTATATTAATCTATTAGCATAAATATTTTATTATGTTACTATTCTTTATAATCAAATAATCCTTAATAATGTAAAAACATTTGTCTAATAATAATGTCAGTAATTTATTTTTAAATCCTGCTGTATGTGTAATGTTTTGATTTGATTTCATTTGTTACTACGATGCCCATATTTTTGTATGGAGCATAGTTTGATGTCGTACCCTCTTCAGTAAAGACAAGACTAAAATTACTTATATCAACAAAATGCAATAAATCAACATATAAATCACAAAACGTAACATTTTAATTGAACAAGCATCGTATAATGTTACAGTAGTCCCAATTAATTTATATTGCACCTTATATTATACACAGAGAATTGAGAGCACTGCGTGTGCGCGTCGTTTACAAATAGCAATAACAGCGGTTAGATCATTTATTAATTGTTCCTAGAAAATTATAGTAGTTCCTTAGTACTACTTAAAACCGGCCAAGTACAAATTAGGCTCATGCATGAAGGGCTCTGTGCCATTATCGTCATAAATTTTCATCGCTTATAAATATTCGGTAGGTATTGATGTATTAATCTATGTAACGGGTTCTTAGAAGGTGATTTTCACCTACTTGCAGCAGTCGGATCGATCTGAAATGCACACCTAACAAGGACCGATGACAACGCAATAATTAAAAAAAATATTCAGGATTTTTAAGCGTGGTTTTTAGTTTTTGAACTAAGTAGATTATTTTTGTGTTTGAGCACCGCGGGCGCGGTGGCGGGCGCGGTCGCGAAATATCAAATATATAAGGTGTAAATAAATCAACTTGTCAAATTTTGTGAGGATAGTTGGTATCGAAAAATAAACACGCTAAAAATAAAATAAAATTTTTTTGAGCAATATCATTTTTTCACAAAATAAAAGGATTTCATCAAATATTTTTATGCGTATCTTACCTACAAAATAATGTAGGTACTATGCCGTTCAGTCTCACTCGTCGGCAGTCGCTTGCGCCGACCGACCCCGCACAGCGAGTGTATTGTGGTACAGTGCGCATAACATTTACGCGAAATGTAAATCATTACAAATCTTCAAAACGGTAACGTTTTTCTTAACTTTTTCACCGCGATTATTCATGATATATTATTCAAAACAACTAGCGGGCTAGCTAGCGGCTGCCGCGCAATATCAAACGCGTGAGATGTTTGTGTGTGTTCACGTCGAACTAGCGGCGGAGCGCACGATTCACTCGCGACGTCAGGTAAGTTCAATCAGCGGCCGAACATTTGGTTGGCCGTTTTAGCTATCTAAAAGTGACAAGTTCAATAGAATCCATTCAATAGAAGCTACATCGTTACTTATAATTGTTTTGGTTTGGTATTTAGAATTAAAAGTAACTATTACCTACATATTAACGATGGGTGATGAATTGGAGGTGTTCGAATTTTCAGAGAGCGACGATGATGAACAAAACACTAGTCGAATGCGAAATAAGATAAATAAAAATAATGATATTATTATTGAATCCATTATGTAATCAAAGCAGTTAACAGTCATTCTGGTACATATATCCAAAAAAATCTTGAGGGATGTTTTCTCAAATTACTATATAAAGTATGAAATTCACCATACCGTTCTCTTCTTTATTAATTTCATGCACACCAATTCAAATTTTTGTCATCTCCCACTTTAGATATGAATTTTCGGTTAAAAATATAAGATCGTCGTTCATGTTTACAATCTCGGTCAACGTGAACACGACCCGCACCCGCCACCACGCCCGCGCTTTTCAACGTGAACAAGTACTTAATCCTTGTTTGACATCGTGCAATTAAAGAGACATCATAGTAGCTAGCTGCTAGTTGGCCGCACCTGATTCGCGGGGAATTTAGAAAATTTTCCTCGTTACTACAACATTTTCATTGATGCTTCGCTCCTATTGGTCGTAGCGTAACATCATAGAGCCTAATAAATGGACTATCAAACACTGAAAGAATTTTTCAAATTGGACCAGTGGCTCCTGAGATTAGCGCGTTTAAACAAATAAACTCTTCAGTTTTATAATCTTACTAGCTGACCCGGCAAACGATGTTTTGCCATACAAATGTCAGTTGTTTAAAAAATAGATGTCCGATTCTCAGATTTTTTTAATTATTTAATTTTTCTTAGTATGGCAAAACAACGACTGCTGGGACAGCTAGTATTGGTATAGGTTTGTGGCTTATGTAGGGTTAGTAATTTACACTGTGCGGTGTTTTTGAGTTGAAGAGAGAGAGAGAACTAATTTACGTACTCACCTATTATAGTACATTACGATATTAGTGCGTAAAGATGGTTATAACATGCGAGGCGGAATTTCAGCCCGTAATTGAGCCGAGCATGTTATAACCAATACGCACGTATATCGTACGACGTTTTTTACCACATTTGCGAGGAAACAGAACAAAAAACATTTTATATTTTGTTCAAAGTACAAAGAAAAGAAAATTTGAGAAAAATGGCGCGAGGATTACTTTCTGCCGTGGCTGCGTGAAAATGTTGGCAATGACGCTAGAGCATGCAGCCAAGTTTACCGAATAAACTGTTTTTTTTTTTAAATAAACTCTATCTGTGATCTGTTCGAAATTTGAATAGCAACAGCGCGCTGCTCGAGTTGTGCGGCGGCGGTCAGTTCCATATTTGAAATGGCAAATAATACTGTTATGAAATTTGTATGGACTATAACTTAACTATTTGATAACACACGCGTTTGTTATGACCCGCTTTACATATTTAAAACCGGTGGAATTACATCAACTTTACGAGCAAGGGTGTTAAAAAATATATTTACACAAAATATCCTTGTTGGGAACTAAAATTATGCGCGGTTTCTTTAAAGGCATGAATTTAATGAAATACATTTAAATAGCACTTCGAAGACGTGATTATTGTTGTAAGGAAACTTGTATGAAATTCTGGCTAGTGAAACTGCGCTTCGGGCACAAGCTGATTATGACGTCTGCACATATTTCTACAGCTTTTAGGGTTCCATATCAAAAGTTAGTTTAGTCACATTATTATTTGGTAAAATAGTCTTTATTAATATTGAGTTATTACAATAAAATGATTCATTATTATAGTTATTTATCAGTGACGAAGTTATTAATAGTCTTATCCATAGAAATAATAAATGAATCTAGACTGTACGATCAGTTTTATTGATTGTATCGTTTTGTTTTAACAAGCTTTGAAATGAGATACTTTTGTAGACCCGACGACCCCTTCTCGGTTCATGTTTATTAAAGTATTTGTTACAGCATTTGCTCAATAAAAGAGAGCTTCTCTCTTTTATTGAGAATAAGAGAGACTTAGTCTGTGAATAATACTTATGATCGTAGGATTTTCTTATCATGTACTCGTATGTGTAGGAATGGATCTGCCTTCCTACGCTAATGTTCTATTTTCATAATATTGACAGTCGGACAATAGTTAGCTGCGAGTACCACCATATATGTGCCAATTCTACATGCACAACTAAACTTATCTTAAATAAAAAATGAAAACAACTATGATGTATTTTGATTAATTGACTATTTTGTTGTGCACATTTATATTAATTACTAGCTGTTGCCCGCGACTTCGTACGCATAAAATTTAGAAATCAAACCTTAACAAACAGAAGTTTACTATGTCACTCGATAGATGGCGTTGTACAGTTTTTAAATCGCGCTATTGTTTCGTTCCACACATTAACACTTAAGCGCGTCAAAATTTTTACACTGTCATCGGCTCGTTTTCACATTTATAAATTAGTTAGGATTAGGATATGTAATTGTTAGTCTATAATACACAGATTTTATAATAAAAAAGTTCAGTTAACTTTACGGAATGGTGTTATTGACACTATCAATTTCCATTTTTAAAAAAATATTAAGTTTAGTTGTGCGCGTGGAATTGGTACAAATAGTTAGCTACACAATATTGTTTACTAATGCACGGCTCGAATTACCCATTCACCTTTGTTGAGGAAAACGCGTAATGTGCTAATCAAGTGCTTAGTTAAGTAAATACAGTATGTTATGTGTACCTTCCATTTATGATATTTTTCGCATTTTATACTTGTCTGTTATAATGTTATATCACAAGCATTTTCGGAAGACAGGTAATTATTTTAATTTTTTTTTAAAGCTATCCCTGTTCTACTTCATTTTTTATCTTTTTAGCCATCTTCTATCAATTTAGTGTAAATCTTCTACAGATTCTACCATTATTCTCGTTGTTTTGCCTCTTACATCCCATGAGTACCTTACATATTTGGCCTCATTATTTTTTAAATTGTATAAATTACTCTGCCTTTGCCTTAAATTCTAACGTGTTTAAAAATACAATAAATATCTTAACCTCTTCACAGTCACATGTTTTATTTTTTAAGTCTATTCATAACTTAACCATACTTAAGTAACGTAACTTCGTAGACAAAACAATATGTAGTTTGAATATGAATTACCTAAACGCGTCCTCAGTATGTATTGCCCTAGTCAGTATGTTATTTACTTTTCGATATATTATATCTCTCATTTTCAATACTACACTGTTTCCATCTTTAATAGCCAAGGGAATGAATCCCGACGCAATTAAACTTTCATATTCATAACTGAGTTTCTGTGGTAAGTCAACACATGCCTTCTATTAACCAAGTTATTAAATCAATAAATCTGTTCAGGGAATATTATATATCGATATATGTGCTTTTCTCGGAGTGCTTTTTACCAATGTATCGGGGATTAATAGTACTAAAAAGTTCAGCGTTCATGATCTGAATGAAATAAGGTGGAATACATTTTAGATAAATTTTAAGGCTATTATTAATATCGAGAAATCACAGTGTTCCCGTAGAATAATGAAATGAAATGAAAAATCATTTAATCATGTAGACATAGTTTTTTGAGACAATTTTTGTTTCTGAAAAATGCGACTACCGAGTGAAAATTACTTTTAAAGATTTTCAAATCAATCCGACTACTGCAAGTGAGTGAAAATCACTTTCAAAGATTTCATTATACAAAGATTAATACATTGATAGATACGTACCGTCTAATATAAGCGTGTTAAAAAAAGGAAGTACTAAGTATGTCGCGTTGTAGTATAAAAATGGTATTTTAAATTATTACCGATGTATTTACATTCATTTAATTGAATTGTATTTAATTTATTTCAGTCATTGAAGACTATGTCAGTTTCATAATTAGGTTAACGTGGTTTGAACCCATTCGTGCAAACACATTGCGTCATTCCCGATTTAGCACCTGCACTCCATTTGTACTGAATGGCTCTAAATAGAAATCATTATAATAAGGCTCGCAGATCTCAGTTGAGACTGATAAAAAATTGAAAAACAACTAGATTAATTTGCAGTTTACCTTTTTGAAGTGAGCTTTATCGCATTTTGGTGGAAATTTTGGACTATGTAGACTTGTCCGTGTTTTAACGGATTAAGAATATAAGAGTCACCATCTCATTCTCTGTGATAGAATAAAAAAACTCCAAATTTAGCTTTGGGTTTACAATAACGCCTGGTCAGTGCGATATGGTTGACCAAAATCCTTCTAAAGTGGAGGTCCCGTACATAACAGTGGGACATTAGTGGACTGAGAGAAGGAAAAGTTCTTAGAGGGTAGATTATGATAAGCGTTAGGAACGAGTAATGCAATTGAAACGATTACATTATTAAATTTTGAGGACGCGTAAAAGTCATTAATATTATACTGTACTAGCTGTGCCCAGCGGTGTTACCCGCGGTAAAAAGGATATTAATAAGTTCTTTTTCTATTCCATTGTCCATTGGAAAGTTTCATGAAAATCCATCCAGTAGTCTTTACGTGAAAGCACAATAAACATAAACATTGGATTACGGATAGAAGACGGAGGAAACGTTCGCGTTGCTCAGCCAACAGTTTCAAGTATTTTATTTTGTCGCGCGTAATTCTTTTTTCGTCATATCTCCTAAGATATTCATTTAAATTGCATGCTGTAAAGAGCAGTTATAATCTATATTAATTGCGTAAGCTAACTAAGTTATTTAATTTGGTAAAAAATAATACTATATACACATAAATAGCTTTTGAAAACACCCTATTGAATTTGATAATATTTTAGACATTATTATGGGTACAGCGGGTTTCCCTTAAAAGATAGATATATCGCTGGACGTTTTTGAAGAACTATAGGTAACAAACAATTCCTCTGTACATTAGTTTGTTGTACCTCACATAGATAAGGCAGCGTTTTCATTTATAACTCACGGCGTCCGAGTTTCTCGGCAAATTTAATCATATCTCATTCAATATACAGCAAATCCCAACAAATTATGCAAAAAAGCCACCCTGTTGAACCATTCTATCTATTACAAAAAACCGCATCAAGATACGTTGCGTATTTTTGAAGATATAAGCTCACATAGGGACATACATACAAAAATTACAACTTTGTTTTATAAGAAGTAAAGATTTGAACAATTGTATGAGCTTCATGATTTAATTAGCTGTTGTCCGCGACTACGTACGGGTGGAAATTAGGAAATTTTTCCGGCGTTTGCAACATTTGTCACTGGTGCTTCTCTCCTATTAGTCGCAGCGTGATGTTATACAGCCTAAAGCCTTCCTCGAGAAGTGTACTATCCAACAGTGAAATAATTTTTCAAATCCGACCAGTAGATCCTGACACTAGCGCCTTAAAAAAAAACAGCTCTATAATTTTATAGAAGTGTAGATATCTTGAACCGTTGTTGCTGATATAATAATATACATACACACCGAATTTTATCTTTTTATTGTATAAAATCCTAATAAAAAAAAACATAAAGAAATTATAATTGTTTTTAATATTTAATTAAAACTGTTCAATATGTAATTGAATGAATCAGATTCAATTATTATCAGGAATTGCTCATACTGCGGTTAAATATGTTATTACCAATGAACCACACTTTGTACATTGTGTCAAATATTGTTTTGTTGTAATGAATCATTTCCGTCTGTTTAGGAAATTAATTAATTTTGTGTCACGTGTTTTATCCTTTGTGTTCTAAAATGTGGGTCGTGCAGAAACTGAAAACGGTTTTAGTTGACTACTCAGAAAAGGATAATGTTGTTTACGTATTTAATTTGGTTTTTAGCACACCGCGTCGTACCAAATTGGTGTCGTAAAATACATACACTTCCCAACACTCTATTTCTTCTCATTAAAGGCAGATAAAGGGAGAGCTATGTTGGTATATAAGACGGAAGAAATTCAAGAAACTTCTGAAATAAAAGAGATTGGTTCTACTTCTCTCTCTCTCTCTCTAGCCTACGAACAAATTAATTGTTCACAACTTAGCAGGCATTTAAAATGGTTAAAGTGAAAAGGTTTTTACTTATCCAGCGTCCCCTAACTATACTAATATTATTAAGACTTTGTAATCTGTCCCTGGACCAAAAAGAAATTATTATGATAATCAGTGTTTAAACATGCGAAGTCGGGTGCAACGGCGAGTAAATTATTAGTACATTACGATATTAGTGCGTAAAGATGGTTATAACATGCGAGGCGGAATTTCAGCCCGAGCCGAAGGCGAGGGCGTAATTGAGCCGAGCATGTTATAACCAATACGCACGTATATCGTACAACGCTTTTTAACACATTTGCGAGGAAACAGAAAGAGAAAACATTAAATAAACTCAATCTGTGAATGCACACTGTTGCTTTCCCGCCATTTTAACAGCGCGCTAGCGCTGCCTACTGACTGGCTCCGCGCGGCGATTAGTTCGAAATTTGAATAGCAACAGCGCGCTGCTCGAGTCGTGCGGCGGCGATCAGTTCCATATTTGAAATGGCAAATAATACTGTTATGAAATTTGTATGGACTATAACTTAACTATTTGCTTTGGTAACACACGCGTTTTTATGACCCGCTTTACATATTTAAAACCGGTGGAATTACATCAGCTTTACGAGCAAGGGTGTTAAAAATTGTTTAAACGTAGTAGGTACATCTTTTTGGTTAGCATGTAGTATACAAACCTCTTTAATCATACTCCCGCGTTAAACCTATCAGATTACAGAGAACGTGTAAATCTCTAGCCTGCGGTTACCCATTACTCATATGAGTTTGTTTGTGAATATTTGACTATGAGGAACCCGTACCCTACCATTACAGTAAAAGCCTCTGCTATCAAAATCAAAGGGAATATACTATATGTTATATCATTGTGTAAACTCAAAATATTACGTAAAATATATAAACTATTAGTTCCTTTTTAACTAAATCTATGCTAATATTATGAAGCTAATTAGATTGTTTGTTTGAACGCGCTAATCTCTTATCTAATATATAAAATTCCCGTGTCACAGTGTTAGTTACCGTACTCCTCCAAAACGGCTTTGCCGATTTTTATGAAATTTTACATGCATATTCAGTAGGTCTGAGAATCGGCCAACATCTATTTTTCAAACCTTTTTTTTTAGTATGGCAAAACAACGTTTGCCGGGTCAGCTAGTAATTAATAATTCTTTTTGTGTTGGATAGTACATTTATCGAGGAAGGCTTTAGGCGATATAATATCACGCTGCGACCAATAGGGGCGAAGTATCAGGGGAAAATGTTGCAACAACGGGAAAATTTTCTAATCTCTACGCGTACGAAGTCGCTAGCAATATCTAGTAACTAAGATAAATAAAAAAAAATATTTCGTAACGCTCTTATTTCTATTTTTAATATCATAAATACTTAGGATGTTATAGACAATTTTACTACCAATTTTTTTTGCCAACATTAAGACAAACGAATGGTGTCTTATTTCAGTTAAATAACGTCATAGATTGTAGGGAAAATCCCTTCGAATCTAAATAAAATTCTGTGCAAATATGCAAAAGGAATTCGATCCAAATGTCTTACAAATCCACTTTGCACAGCTGTTACAGTGTTTACTTTCAGATAAGCCTACAGTTTCACTGTATTGAATTTACTGCAGACTTATTTTTATTATTTGCTACACTTGAAGTAAGAAACAAAGAAATATAATACCTTGGATCTTTAAATTCATTTAACGTGTACCTTTTCCACTTGAAAGAACTTTCATCCTAAAGTCTTAACCCCATCTTACCACAAGTTTTAATATTCCTATTCAAATAGTAAATAAATATATTGAAGTACCTCTGAAAAAGACCAGAGATTCCGTGATTCGGTCAGTCACGGCCCAACGGAAGACAAGACGCTGGTTTTGTTGCTTTAAGAGGATACCAAAATATCTTCGTGCATTTTTCTATGTACGTAGTTTTCATTGTTTCTTTAGATTGAATGGCTAGAGCTCTAATTTTTAAGTATATGTTTTTTCAATATATGATCTAGAATCGCATGAACTCAGAAACGCGATTGAAAAAAGTTTTTTCGATAGAAAATGTTGGCGAAACAACCTCTCTAATTTTTTTAATTTTTTCATATGTCGGTCTATTATCGCGTATTAACTAATGAAATAACTTTAAAAACATAGGTAACTATTATGTATAGAAACACGTGGATCAGAATTAAAATATATTTAGTAGATTTTGAGTAAATAGGAAAAGTATCCCTAATTCTTCATTTTCTGTGCCTACTGGCTGTGTTAATATGTACGTGTTGGCGATGATATTGATGTAGGCCCTTAATTGGAATAGCTACTTATTTTGTCATTTGCTTCAATTTTATATCTTTATTTTACTTCCTTGCTATTACTATTTTCCTTGCTTATATTTTATTAATCTTCTATAATTAATAAAATTTCTCTTAGTATAATATACAAAATTGGTATTCAACATCATGAAAATGGAATTCTTAACGGAGTCTTAAACATGACGAAATATTTGAGGCAGCCATGATATTTTATCTCTCTGATCCTTTGTTGTATGGATTTAATGAAATTCTAAATCTTGTAAATTTTAATTTCGAAATAAATTGTGAGTTAAATTCGAAGTCGCTTTGTGTTATACAAGAAGTTTGTGGCAGTGTAATGACTGTAATTTAAACGATCAGAGTGGACGAAGTTCTCAATTTAATTTAAAATATCGATAAATGAATTTAGATTGAGCGAAATCTTTACTTGTTAAATTCATGCTAATCTGGGTATTTGCGTTTATATCTAACTGTCGCGCGCGACCTCGTACGCGTGGAATTTAGAAAAAAATCCCCGTTTTTGCAAGATTTATTACTAATTCGTTGCTCCTATTTGTCGCAGCGTGATGTTATATAGCTTATAGCCTTCCCCAATAAATATACTATCCAACACTGAATGATTTTTTCTACTCGGACCAGCGGTTTCTGAGGTTATTGTGTCCAAACAAACAAACTCTTCAGCTTTATAATATTAAGTATCTAGATGAACTTATAAATACAACAGAATTTACAAACATAAAACGTATGTATTCAAACTTATTTCTGGTTTAATTGCTTAGATGATCATATATTCTGCATACGAACCTTTTTTATTGTACCTTCTAAAAATATTCTGGAATTTCACGATAATTGTAAATTCGAATAATCTATTTACGAATAAATTTCGAATAAATTTTAGGTAGGTATTAAAAACTTAAAAATCTCATTGAAATAAAGTACAACATTAGGTATATGCACGCCAATTTTTTTTACATTTTACACTACGTCCTCTTGTCCTTAGCTATGCTTGTGTTATAGGTACCAGAATACGAATAGACTACATATACTACTTTTCTTTTGTAAATGGTTACTTATAATACATAGAAACACCAAGACGCAGTACAATCATTTGTATGACAGAACCAACGTGATTAAAGAAGGATATCTTAAAACATGATGGTTCTCAAAACTTCATACCAACGTAATTAAATTTCGTTTTATATTCTGTGGTCTTAATCGGTCGGGAAACTAGGAAACCATGTCGAGTAAATACCAAAAATATCTAAATACGTATAAAGCGGAAAGCCGATGTAATGAGGTGGATCTAATGAAAATCATAAACTACATAATTTATACTGCCAAGTGTAATGTGGCGAGAAATTGCCGCAGAGAGGTAAATCGCGATAAATATAGACTAAAAATATATTAATGATGTTGTGGTATTTTTTTAATACTATTACTTATTAGGTTTCCGTACCAAAAGATGAAACATAATCCTATAAAGGCCACCACAAACGGCATATTACGATATACCCGGGTGGTCTAAAAAGTTTCCGACCTGACATAGTTACAAGAATTTTAATTTTAAAAATTACTCTTATTTTTCTACATAGTCTCCTTGTGACTCTACACACTTCTCCCAGCGATGTTCACACCTCTCTAATCCATCCAAAAGTACTCTAGAAATGTTCATTCGAACACGTTTTTGGTTTCACTTTAGCGAATGCGGCACCCAATAACGGCATATTAATATAGCGAGAAAGAGACAGATATATATTAATACACCGAGATCTATCTACACTTATGACGTCACCGACAGATATATCTATCTCTTTCTCACCTCGTTCTTTTTAGGGTTCCGTACCCAAAGGGTAAAAACGGGACCCTATTACTGAGACTTCGCTGTCCATCCGTCCGTCCGTCCGTCCGTCCGTCCGTCTGTCACCAGGCTGTATCTCAAGAACGGTGATAGCTAGAGAGTTGAAATTTTCACAGATGATGTATTTCTATTGCCGCTATAACAACAAATACTAAAAATAAAATAAAATAAATATTTAAGGAGGGCTCCCATACAACAAACATGATTTTTTTACCGTTTCTTGCTCGATACTAATAACGTTGCCTTATGTTGCATAGATAATGGTACGGAACCCTTCGTGCGCGAGTCCAACTCGCACTTTACTAAATTTTTTTCTATACACATCTGTCTTTTTCTCGCTATGCCGTTCATGACGCCTTTACTGAGACATCGCTGTCCGTCTCTCATAAAGCTGGATCTCTGGAACGATGATAGCTAGATAACTGAAAATTTACAATTTGTACCTATACATGTATAGTAGTTGATGCTACAGCAACAAATATGCTAAATCTGCATCGTCATTCTCGTGCCCGTGGGAGGGGTTATGGTCTACTGTGCCGCGCTGACCTACTGTGTTGACACAGGGCTTATTTTCGAGCTTTCCGTCTCTCACAGAGGATGTTATCTGTGTCCAAAAATATCCTTTAGCTGGGTCTTACAGCGCCCTCAGAAAGAAAAGGGATGGTGAAACTTGTATTCTTAATCCGTCAGCACACGGACAGCCCCCAGTCTCCTGCCCTCAGTAGTAGTAAATAATTAATGTTTTAAATTGCACCACCGCAGCCATATTTAATTTCAAGATAATATTACACGCACTTTGGTCGATTATGGCACATTAATAGTCGAGTTACAAAAACTGTAAACTAACATGTTTAGTTTAGAGACGGTGTCGTGTGAAGCATTGTTATAAATCTAATATATAAAATTCACGTGTCACAGTGTTAGTTACCGTACTCCTCCGAAACGGCTTGACCGATTTTTATGAAATTTTATATGCGTATTCAGTAGGTCTGAGAATCGGCCTACATCTATTTTTCAAACCTTTTTTATTAGTAAGGCACAACAACGTTTGCCGGGACAGCTAGTATATTTATATAAATATTATTATGATATATTCTTATACGCTTGATATCAAATACGCGTGTAATATCAGTAGATACCATTATGGGGAGCCTTGAGAGCCCAGACGTTGTAATTACTGTTTAGCCTTGGGGTAATATGCGATGTCATATTTTTTTATTATGTCTCTTGTCTTGGGTATAATTTGCTTCAGGCTAGTAGAATTTATTTTGCACAAATATAAAAAAGCGCTGACACACATGTAGATGTAATATAACATGTCAATATAAATTATAGCAAACGATCGTCTGATATATTTTCTAGCTAGAAAAAAGAAAGTATGACAAGCACTAAGCAGATAGGAAAACATAAGAAATAGGTACCCGTGAACATTCCAATTTATCTGTATAAAACTTGCTGTTGCCTGCAACTACGTAGGCGTGTAATTTAGAAAATATTTCCCATTTTTGTAACATTTTTCACTGATGCTTCGCTCTTATTAGTCGCAGCGTGATAAAGTCTATATAACAATATAGCCTTTCTCGATAAATGTTCTATCCAACACAGAAATTTCTTTTCAAATCGGACCAGTGTAATAATATTAGTGTAGAAGTATAGTGTTACACAATTGGAATACAAAATGATTCTCTCTAGCTCATTAACGTTCCACAGTTGGGTTACAGGCTAATCCACTTTTTAAGGAAATATGGTCTACTGCGCTGCGCTGACCAAGCTTGTAGGCATAGAGTTTATTATCCAGTTGTCATCATCATCATCATCATAACATCACGGCTTTTTCCCATGGGGGTGACTATAGAGCGCCATCTGCTACGATCGAAGCATACTTCCTTGGCTTCATCCACACTCATACATCTGGTCATACATGCCCGACGGTTGAAGTGCTACGCACTTGCCCCTTTTGGAGTATCCCGGCGATGACATCGGAGTATATTTTTCTCGGGCGTCCTCTCCCAGCATTTTCACTTACTTTCGCCGTGTATATGCCTTTCGTTAAGCGTCTCTCATCCATCCTCTCCACATGACCAAACCACCTAAGCATACTTTTCTCCACCTTAGTCACTACATCCTCTTTCAGACCGCAACGTTCTCTTATAACTTTATTTCTTAATCTCTCTTTCAAAGTCACACCACACATACTTCTCAAAGAGCGCATCTCTACAGCATTTATTCTACTTTTGTGCTTCTCCTGCCACATCCAACATTCGCTTCCATACATAAGCGTAGGTAACAACACGCCATTGTGGATCGCCATTCGAGCCTTTTCAGTAATCGCTTGGTTAGCCACAATAGCATGCAAGGCACCATTCAGCTTATTTCCCGCTAACACTCTTCTTTCCACATCAGCATCAACCTTACCATCTCTTGTAAAAACACTTCCCAAATAAACAAATTCTTGTACCTGTTCCACACTTTCATCATCTATTTTAATATTACACGCAGACATCATATCCAGTTGTCCAGCTCTAATAGAGGATCTTAGCTGTATACAATATTTCTTAGTTTGCTTTTATAGCCTTCTGGGAAGGAAAAGGGGTAGTGAAACTTGTATTCTTTAACCCGTCACCACACGTAAAGAAATATTCATAAGCAAACACTAAGTTACCCTTTCCGGCAGTTTCTGGACGGTCAGATAAAAGTGTACTTGATAGGTTAGTGTTAATGTGTAGAGCTTCCACCATTGTTACTTGAATAAGTACCTAATCCACCTCATATTTTGCTCATATTGCATGTTCTAGAAGTTAATAGAAACATTCTGATTCATATTTCATTACTTTGACGTCACGGGTGAATTACGAGTAAATAAATGCATTCATTGCATTTATTTATTTATTAAGGAGCATCAACAATATACATAAATGGCACTGACAGTAACATACCAATGAACAATAACAATTTCTTATATGTATATCAATTAGAGACGCCCACAACATTCACAATAGCAAACGCGTAATTCATTAATGCTAAGTCAACGTTAGTGATTAAAAATTGGTCAAGTGCGAGTGGGACTCGCGCACGAAGGGTTCCGTACCATTATCTATGCAACATAAGGCAACGTTATTAGTATCGAGCAAGAAACGGTAAAAAAAATCAGTTTTTTGTATGGGAGCCCCCCTTAAATATTTATTTTATTTTATTTTTAGTATTTGTTGTTATAGCGGCAATAGAAATACATCATCTGTGAAAATTTCAACTGTCTAGCTATCACCGTTTTTGAGATACAGCCTGGTGACAGACGGACGGACGGACGGACGGACGGACAGCGAAGTCTCAGTAATAGGGTTTCCGTTTTTACCCTTTGGGTACGGAACCCTAAAAATGAAATTTAAGAAAATAAAATAAGATAGACATCAGAATCAATTCATAATAAAAATACTACAGGATTAACAAATAATTATCAATAATAATTTGAATTAGTTACTAACAATAATTTTTTTTTTTATTTCTTACACAAAAAATTACATAAGCTATATACAGAAATGAGTAAATATAATTTGTGCTTCCTGTCTATTGAATATTTCAATGTTATACTGTTTCCAAGTTCAACACAAATATCATGAAATAAACAAACTATATCATTTTGTTATGTTTGTATTATTTTAATTTTGATAACTATCCTTTTTGCTTTACTATTGTCGCGCCAAAACTTCCAAACCATGCTTCAAATTTAAAGTTTATGAAGTTCATGATATACTCTGTCAGCTAAAGACTGATTATTCCAAAACTGACGTAACGGAGTGAAAGTAGCTAAAGCTCTTTTTGCAGGTGAATAGACACGCTTGCTTTTTCATGGCGACGAATTTTCTGGCATTACGCCAGTCGGACGGCCTGGAATGTGACATTTATATGCTCAACTAATACTGCCCTTCGGACCTTATTAGGTTAGGACTGGTATTAGACTACATAACTGGTATTCCCCTTTATTTATTTCATTAGTGGGGTATCCATATTTGTTATACGTATCTCCAGTATTTGTTATACGTACAGAATTAATGTATTAACATTGGTACCAATTCTAAGTGCACAAATAAACTAAGCTTAACATAAACATGGAAATAGATAGTGTCAGTAACAAAATTCGGCAACAAAAGCCGACGGGCTTCTTGGTCTAGTGGTTTGTTTAACGGACTGTCGATCAAGAGGTCGCGGGTTCAATTCCCGCCTCGGACAATCATTTGTGTGATGTTTATAAATGTCATACAAATGTTTGTTCTGCGTCTGGGTGTGTCTATGTATTATAAGTATGTATTTACAAAAAAAAAAGTAGTATATGTATTCTATCCGTATTCTAGTACCCATAACACAAGCATATAAGCTTAGCTTGGGACCAGAGGACGTTGTGTGAAATGTCCAAAAAAAAAATTAAAAAAAAAAAAAAAAATTACTTGACTGAACTTACTGAACTTTCTTATTATAAAAGCAATGAAATATCTAATATATAAAATTCTCCTGTCACGGTGTTTGTAATTACACTCCTCCTCGGCTCGACCTATTTTCGTGAAATTTTGTGTACATATCCGTTAAGTCTGAGAATTGGACATTTATATTATTATGGCAAAACAACGTTTGCCGGGTCAGCTAGCAGACTATAGATTTTAGACTATAGATTTCAGATGGGAGAGCAACGGAACGGTATTCCGAGGTCGTAGGTTCAAGTCCCGCTTGCGGTGATCAATTTTTCCACTATAATTTAGTTTATTAAGTAAAAGCAAAGCAAGTTCATTGCAAAAATTAATAAATTAATGTAGAACACAGAGTCGTGAAACAATCATAAAAATAATATGGAATGCATACCGTCGCAATTTTATTACCTATTAACGGGTCCATCTCAAACAACAGATGATTACTACAGGGTACTGTACTCCTAATTTAGGTATTTGCCTTAGGTATTGCTATCCCTATTCCCGAGCGCCGTGCTGAAAGGGACAAATATAGCTGAAACAGATTTTACCTACAAATTCTTTGAAAAAAGACGTTTCGTAATCCCGTTTTTTCTTCGCGAAAGTTAATACGTATTTGGCTGCTTTTACGCTATATTAAAGATGAAGAGTATATCTATTATATATTATTATTTATATATATTGCAGGGTCTATCACACATATTTGGTAAGGTTTTACCAAAAAAGAAAGTGATAGAAGCATAGATATACACTTCGTCTATAATATAGCGTAAAAACAATTAAAATCGGTTTAACTTTCGCGAAGAAAAAAGGGGACTGCGATACCCATATTTTTATATGGAGCATAATTTGGTATCGTGCCCTGTTAAGACCAAGAATTGACCTACATTTTGCAGTAAATTAAAAATTCTTCACATAAAGGCTTTGTAGAGGCTGAATTAAACTACTAATTGGAGTCTTGTATTTCAATACTAGCTGTTGCCGGCGACTCCCAACGCGTAGAAATAAGAAAATTTCCCCGTTCTTGCAAATACTTAGCTCCTATTAGTCGCAGTGTGATGTTATATAGCCTATAAGCCTTCCTCGACAAATGTACTATCTAACACTGAAAGAATTTTTTAAATTGGACCAGTGTTTCCTGATATTAGCGCGTTCAAACAAACAAATAAACAATCAAACTCTTCAGCTTTTTAAATATTAATATAGATAAAAGCTCTATCCTGACTCTGTATGTGTGTCATATATATAACGCATTTAACACAGTCATTCATGATATCCTGTTAGCTATGCTTTCTTTTTCTTCTATTTCACCTGTGGTCCTAGATTGGTTCTCCTCCTATCTTCGAGGTCGCCAGCAGTCAGTACGAAAGGACGAAATTTTATCTAATTGGTGTACCTTAGACACTGGCGTTCCTCAAGGCGGTATACTTTCTCCTCTACTATTCTCCTTATTTATAAACTTCATAACTCGTTACCTTCAATGTTCGTATCATTTGTACGCCGACGACCTGCAATTGTACACACAAATTGGTTTGGACTGTGTATCACAAGCGGTGGATGAAATGAACCACAATCTGACAATTTTGAAACAATGGGCTGATCAGTTTGGCCTTAAGGTCAATCCAGCCAAATATCAAGCCATCATAATAGGCAGTGCTCGATCTATTAGTAAGATGGATAAAACGTTTATTCTACCGGTAATATTTGACGACTCCGTTATTCCACTGAGCTCTAGTGTTAAGAATCTCGGACTACATATTGATGCAGTGTTGGACTGGCGTACTCAAATAACATCAGTTAGTAAAAAAGTAACATCCATCTTGCGTTATCTCTATCGACTGAAGAATTTTTTACCGACTAAGTCGATGCTTGTGCACACTTTAATCTTTCACGTTATTGACTATGGTGATATGTGCTATCTCGACCTGAATGCAGATCAACTTAACAAACTCGACCGGCTTCTTAATAATTGCATTCGGTTCATCTTCAACCTTCGCAAATATGATCACGTTTCTTCTTTCCGGCGGCAACTAAATTGGTTGCCTATCCGTCAGCGACGTTCTCTACATTCACTAACCATGCTTTATACTCTACTTCATTCTCCAAATGCCCCTAATTATCTCACTACTAATTTCCGATATCTTTGCTCTACTCACTCAAAAAATCTTCGCTCCACCAACAATCTTCTTCTCGAGTGCCCAGCGCATACTTCTAGTCTCTTGCATTCTTCTTTCCTTAAACAATCTATTCTTCTCTGGAACTCCCTACCTCCGGAAATCAGGAAGTCGTCTAGTCGAAATGTTTTAAAATCTAGGCTGCGTAAATTCTACCTTGATCTCTCTCTACAATAGTCGTTTGTTATTTATATATATGTATATATGTGGGTATATGTATGTATTGTATATGTATTTAAAGTATGTATTGATATATATGTTTTATAACTATTGTATGTACAAGTATTGTGTAAATATGTACACTATAAATATTATTTGTGTACCTATTGATTTGTAAGTTAAAAGTTGAGTTTGTTGAGAACTGCCTCGTGTACCTACCTACTTAAACTAATTTTCTGCATCACCCAAAGGTAGACTGGTAGAAAATGCCCTCGGCATTAAGTCCGCCTATGCATCTGTTTTGTGTGTATGAAGTATAAAATAAAATAAAAAATAAATAAAATATATAACTACTTATATGAAAAAGCTGAAAACATTGTTTGTTTGTTTGAACGCTCTTAGAAACCGCTGGACCGATTTCAAAAATTCTTTCAGTATTCGATAGTACATTTATCGAGGAAGGACGACTATATAACATCACGCTGCGACCGATAAGAGCGAAGTATCAGTGAAAAATGTTACAAGAATGGAGAAAATTTTATAAATTCTACGTATAAGGTGTCGCGGGTAATGGCTAGTTCAATGTAAGAGTATGGCTTTTTTTTTCCTCCGCCTTGCCCTGCCGGGCCATGATGGTGCCTTGAGCTTTACCATGACTCGGCGAGGAGTATGGCTTGTGTTTGTTATAAATAGAATATAAAGTGTTTTCGTCTGTGATAAAATAGAGCTTATTCGACCTAAAACTGAACACTAATTTTAAACCTCGTTGACTGGATCCCTAATTACACCCAGGCCACGACCGAAATAAGATTTTATAAATGACCGCTTTAATGGTTATACATATTTAATATGTACTTAATCAAAATATTTGTATATAAATAAATGGATACAAGAAAATCATTCAATCATTTATTAATAAGTACTTCCGTTAAAAATTTTGATTCAGTAAACAAGACATGTTGGCATCGTGTGTATTAAAAAAATATTTTGCAAATGAAACATTTAATTGTCTGTATGCACATTTGAAAAAAAATTGGATTGGAAAAGATAAATAAATAAATCTTTATTGTCACCTATAAAAATGTAACCCCTATCGCTGTCGGAGCTAAAATGAAATATCTCGGGTTGGTGCTCGACAGCAGATGGGGGTTCGGCGAGCATTTCCGGGCGCTGGCACCGAGGCTGGTGACGTGCGCCGGAATGCTTGCCCGGCTGCTCCCGAATTGCGGGGGGGGCCGGAGCTGTCAGCCGCCGTCTCTATGACGGGGTGGTGCGCTCTAAAGCTCTCTACGGAGCGCCAATTTGGGCGGCGGCGGCTCTCAGGCGCCGCACCGGGTGCCGACCTACCACCTCACCCAGCTCCTCACGGGCCACGGCTGCTTTGCCAAATACCTGTGTGAGCTGGTTGGAGTCGAGTCCACACCCGGGTGCAAAAATTGCGCATCCGGGGCCGTGGATACGGCCGAACACACATTGGCCGTGTGCACGGCCTGGACTGCTCAACGCGCCCGACTTACTGGCGTGGTTGGCGCGCAAATTTGTCACTGCCGGCCATCGATTCAATGACGATTCGAGAGAGTTGGGCAGCTGTCACCACCTTCGCTAAAGAGGTGATGGCGGCAAAGAGAGAGGCCCTGCGGGAGCGCGAGCGCTCGGGCGACACGTTGCCTCCCCGCAGGGCAGGGTCGTCGGCGCGCAATAGCAGGCGGCCCCACCCGACGAGGAGGCCGCGCGCGGCAGGTCGGAGGGCCTGTCGCGCCAACAGTGGCGGACGATCAGTCTCCACGTGTTTTGGGGAGAGGCGTCGGTCTGACGGGGGGGCCTAGGGCCCGCCCCGTCACAGTGAGCCCCCACCGATAGGGGGCCACCTCTGGTCGGGTCATGGTAATACCTGAGTGACTACCATGGCCCGGCTAAGGGGCGAGGAGGAACACCGTGGCGTTTAGTGGGTAGTTCGGGTCCGTTTCTGACCCGGGAGTCCCACACAAAGTGCGAAAATGCATTCCCCACGTAAAAAAAAACCTATAAAATGTTACATTTTGCTTAAAATCGCAGAGACAGCTGCCAGCCGCACTTTAAAAGACTAGAAATATTGACAGTGCCGTGTGTGCATATTTATGAGGTATCATTATTTGTAAAAAATAATTTATAAGAATTTCCCTCTATCATTAGTGCCCGCAGATGTGACAAATTATAAATAAACTAGCTGCCCCGGCAAACGTTGTTTTGCCATACAATTCTGTATAAAATAAAATTTCATCAAAATCGGTCCAGCCAATTTGTAGCCTATGTGTTATTCTGATGTATAAGCTATATTGTGGTAAAGTTTCATTCAAATCCATTCAGTAGTTTTTACGTGAAAGAGTAACAAACATCCATACATACAAACTTTCGCCTTTATAATATTAGTAGGATATAATAAATAATAAATATTCATGGACATTTCACACAACGTCCTCTGGTCCCAAGCTAAGCTTATATGCTTGTGTTATGGGTACCAGAATACGGATAGAATACATATACTACTTTTTATTTTTTTTTTTGTAAATACATACTTATAATACATAGGAACACCCAGACGCAGTACAAACATTTGTATGACAATTAGAAAAATCACACAAATGATTGTCCCGAGCGGGAATCGAACCCGCGACCTCTTGATCGGCAGTCCGTTACCAGAACCACTACACCACGAGGCCCGTCAATTATATGTTACAAAAGGCAAAAGTCCAAAAGTTTATAATAAATTACCCAAATCAATAAGATTATTAGAAAAATTAAGCAAATTTAAAATCGAGCTTAAGAAAATATGTAATAGATTTTTTTATTTTTATTATTGTGTTGTTAATGGTCACTGCGAGTGGGTGAAAATCACTTTCAAAGATCCTGTTACATAGATTAATACATTAACAGATACCAACCGAACTAATATAAGCGTGTTAATATAAGAAATAAAATCTCTGACCGGTGTGCCCTCAACAGTAGGAGAACATCAATCTCCATAAATCCCTTAAATCAATTAGTTTGGAGCAAAGCAAACACGTTTTTATGACATCTTTTTATGATTTATAGCGTTAGTGAGCCGTAGCTAGCTCTCAACTGTTGTTTGTTATCGGCCATATTGTAAATATTAGAGCTTTTAAATTAAAACCTTCGCAATTCACCGACATAAATGGATTACAAATAATACCTAAAAATATAATCATGTTGATCTTTTACATGTATTATTAGGGTATGATTAGGGATAGCAATACCTAAACTGTGAATTAGCTGGGTCTGTATTGGACTCTTAAGAGGATACCAAAATAGCTTCGTGCAGCATTTTTCTATGTACGAAGTTTTCATTTTTTCTTTAGATTGAATGGCTAGAGCTCTAATTTTTAAGTATATGTTTTTTCAATATATAATCTAGGATCGCATAAACTCAGAAATGCGATTGAAAATAGTTTTCTCGATAGAAAATCTTAGCGAAACAACCTCTCTAATTTTTTATTTTTTTCATTTGACGGTCTATTATCGCGTATTAACTAATGAAATAACTTTCAAAACATAAGTAACTATTTATATAGAAACACGTAAACCAGAATTAAAATATATTTAGTAGATTTTGAGTAAATAAAAAAAATATCCCTAATTCTTCATTTTCTATACCTACTAGCTGTGTTAATAGGTACATGTCGACGTTAATATTGATGTAGGCCCTTAACATAAAAATGTGCCATAAATTGCTATTTTATATATTGCTGTTGTTGGGATATTGCAATTTTATTTACTTGTATATAAGACATAGATAATCATAGCCAATATCGGCTGTAGATATTGCTCCATAGGAAATGGAATTGTGCCAGCTGTCTGCTACTTATGTATTTAGTTGATCGCATTCCTTACTGTACTTGTAATATAAATAGATGCAATAAAGAATTCACTCTCAACGATGTAGTGACGTGAGGTTCTTGTAAACACTTGATGCGTTTCATGTTTCACCCTGAACTGAGCTTACTTATAAGATACCTAACATTCTCGAACGTCAGGTCTTCTGGACCAACATAGATATTTATTTTATTTATTTTTATTTATTTATTTGGTTCACCTACAGTTGTTACAATAATACATAAACAAGTGGTAAAAACATAATAACTTAGCTAAATGCACAACCAATTACAGATGAACACCACATGCACAATAATGTATGTCAACAAAAAAAATATACAAGAATAATCAAATAGCAACAAAATAGAAATCAAACAAAATAATAACACTTACAAAGAACATACTTCATGTAAGACAAAATTCATGTTATAATTTAATATTAGTGTGAGCCAGCTTGACAAAGTTACGGAGTCCGACGGAAAAAATATCGGTTGGACCTATAAATTGATTAAGTACTCTACTGAGTCTAGGTACTGGAGAGTTGTATCCGAGCACAGTTTTACGAAATGGAGGCATAAGTAGGTTCGTGAATAACATATAACGGTCTTATTCATAATGACTTATCGGAGGCTTAAACGGAGATTTTATCGGAGAGATAATAAACGTTTTAGCGTAAAAAGACTATTATAAATAACAAGTTCAGAAAATTCTCGCGAACCGATTTTAGCGAACTTTTAAACCTCCGATAAGTCATTATGAATAAGACCATAGGTGTTTAATAAATAAATTCTGTAAATACATAATGTTTAGTAAAATTACTTTTTTGATATCTAACTTTAAAGTTCTAGCACCTCATCATCATCATAACATCACGCCTTTTTCCCATGGGAGTAGGCAGAGACTATACAGCGTCATCTGCTACGATCCAAACATACTTCCTTGGCTTGTTGTAGCACCTAGTACCTAGATAGCGATAAACGTGTAAACGTGACACCAGATTGTTTGGACCACCTTCTTTACGCGTTTTTATTTATCTCGTCGTTTTTATTTATCTACGAGTATCTATACATATAAAGCTGAAGAGTTTGTTTGTTTGAATGCGCTAATTTCAGGAAGCTACTGGTTCGAATGGAATTTTTTTTTTGTATTGGTGAGTCCATTTAGACTATTTAACATCACGCTGCGACCAATAGGAGCGAAGCATCAGTGAAATATGTTGCAAAAACGGGCAAAATTTCTAAATTCCACCCGTACGAAATCGCAATACTAGTAAATTATAAAATAAAAGTAGACATCGTGCTTCTTAAATGAGGAAACTATTTATATAACAAGACTTTACGGATTTTAATTCCGAATTCCCTTTTAATATTTGTCACTACTTTATTCCTAAAACCTAAAAAATAAATACGCATTAATTTCTACTGATTTAGAAAGTTCGCTAAACCGGAACATATCATTCACGGTAATGAGCTTTTAGTAATTATGGTATTATCATTATAATCCCTAATGAGTGTGCAACATATCGGAGAATACCGACATTTTAATACGATAAAAACCGGTCAAGACGCGTTGAAATCGCACTCGAGGAGTTCCGTATCGTTATTCTCGTCGAATAACTGGATAGGGGCAGGAAAATGATGATGAGGAGTATTTGTTCTTGTAGCATCAACTTTCAGTTCTCTACCTATCACCAAACAAGAGATACAGCTTGGTGAGAGTAGGACTGTTGGACAAATGGTTGGACGGACAGCGAAGTTTCAGTAAAAATGTCCCTTTTGGCACGGAACCCTAAAATTACAATGATTTCGTTATATAAGTACATAGATATATCACCACATGGCGACAAGCGAAGCTATTAAATGGGTTTAATAAGCGAATGTAGCGACAAATCGATATTCAATGCGTTTATTTATAGTTTAGACCACACTGATCTTTGTTAATGTGTGTTGGGATAAATATGTTTATTATTCTAACTAATGTGTTACTTGTGTGGACATAGACACTTGTGTTTGTTTCGGACTCTTTTTAAATACAAATTTTGTAAATGAAATACAATGATGATTGTGAATAGCACAAAAAAATATGCGCGTAAAAACTCGTAGATTTATTGAAAAAATAGTTTGCTCAATTAGAAAAAAAAAATGCTTGAAAATATTGCATTTTCATCGGTCCTTAATATGTGTGCAAAATTACAGCTCAATCCGAAAAATATGAGTGAAAATTGGTTTTGAATATTCCGTTACATAGAATAGAATACATAGATTAATAAATAGATAGATAGATAAGAAAAGTGTGTTAAACAACAGCCAGGACTTTTGGCATCTACTGATTCTGATAAAAATATTATAATCTTAAGTTGCAACATTGATCTAATGTACTTCTTTGATTCTAATGGGTTAACTAAACCTAGTGTTTACATAATTTTAGCCTATTTAGGTACAAATCTTCGCTAGTTTTCTTTCCTTGGAGATTTGTAATTAAAAACAAATTGGTCAAGTGCGAGTGGGACTCGCGCACGAAGGGTTCCGTACCATTATCTATGCAACATAAGGCAACGTTATTAGTATCGAGCAAGAAACGGTAAAAAAATCAGTTTTTTGTATGGGAGCCCCCCTTAAATATTTATTTTATTTTATTTTTAGTATTTGTTGTTATAGCGGCAATAGAAATACATCATCTGTGAAAATTTCAACTGTCTAGCTATCACCGTTCTTGAGATACAGCCTGGTGACAGACGGACGGATGGACGGACGGACAGCGAAGTCTCAGTAATAGGGTTCCGTTTTTACCCTTTGGGTACGGAACCCTAAAAAGTGATCCCTTCTGGCAGAGTAATGTCGCGTCTACTTCAAATTTGTCATCAATACTTCTGACAAAACAAATACATAAAAAATAAAATATTTTTATGAGTGACTTACTGCAGCTGTTAATATAATGAGAGTTTTAAAAAATAAACAGTAAAAAGTTCAACAACCCAATTGAATGTTTAATAAAAACATGGCAACTGTCGTACATATATCAGGCTGATGTTTTGTATGACAAAGCTTGAGATAAACACTAAGCTTCTTGACCACGTACGTAACGTCTCCTTCATCTGGAAAATATCTGCAGATATCTGCATCAAAATTTTTTAATATGAACTCAGTGTCACCATATGTCTCTACATTTTTACGTGTATATTGTTATCTATTAAGTATCCTTACTAAAAAAAAACAAAGTTGTTTTTGTACGTATGTCCCTATGTGAGCTTATATCTTCAAAACTACGCAACGGATTTTGATGCAGTTTTTTTACATAGGTAGAGCGGTTCAACAGGATGGTCTTTTTGTATAATTTTCTATCGTTTGGTATTTAATTTTGAAGTTGCGGGCAATGTGAGGGGGAGAAAGTTTTTATGAAATTTATAATTTTTTGTAAACGGTAACAGTTTAGGAAAATCATAGGGGTTAGTCGCCTACTTGCCTTGTACTTAAAAAGTAAGTTTTAGCGTATCGAACTTTGGTATTACCAAATTATATTATAAAAATAAATACCTCAGTTGGGCTCTGTGTTTTATAAATTATTTAATATTAGTGTAGTAATAACATATTATTTACTAGTGATAATTGACGCATTAAAAAAACCCAAAACCGCGAACTTTGAGGTCAAACTGTGCGATTGTTCATGTTATGGTTATTAACATTTTATATTATTAATTGAGAAATAAGTTTTATAGAGCTATAAATTAAACAATAAATTAAACTTCTAAATAATTATTGTTACGTCCATGTGTCAACAAGTGAAGTTATTGTATTTAATTTGCGGTAGTTGCAAGTTAAACGTGTAGCATACATGCAATACATTCCAAAGAAATAATACGAGTATGCAAGACAGTTTATCACGTGTTCCAGCAGCAGATTACTGAATTCATGTTTCTTCTTTTTGTTCCTGCCCTTAATCCATCAGCATCCACCATAGAACGCCACAATGCACAGTCTTGTGCCGCTTGCATCCAATGGTTCCCCGTGACCTTGACGATATCATCGCTCCATCTTGTCGGGGGATCGCCTATACAGACATTGTAAATATTGTAATTTTTGAGATCAGCGTAACCCGCTATATTCTTTCAAACTGTCTTGTTAGTCGTACACACGTTCTAATGCTCATACAGATAGTGCTATAATAGTGTATAATATAATAGTGTGATATAATATTAAGTTGGTCTGTCTCTCTGTGTGTGTGTGACCTCAACACCCCACCAATTTTCGCAGTATATTATGCACAGAAAATAGGATGTGCATTGATTACTACTATTATTACAGATTTAGTTAGATTAATTTAACATTAAACAGGTGCAGGTGGTATCACGTGGCTCTGTAAATGTCAGGACTCGTTTAGACGTTCGTCACGTGCACAAATTCATGTGCCTTTTATTCACTTTGCGAAACCGCATAATAAAAATAAACGACCATAATTATGCACTGTGCTTGGTTTAAAAGTCTTATGTAAGCTTTATGGAAGCGGGTTATAAATAAAGGATTTAACTTTTAAATGTTTGTGATATTGAATGACCGCAACTGTAATTGAATGACAAAATTGGCTTATGAGGATACCAAAATAGCTTCGTGCATTTTTCTACGTACGAAGTTTTCATTTTTTCTTTAGATTGAATGGCCAGAGCTCAAATTTTTAAGTATATGTTTTTTCAATATATAATTTGGGATCGCATAAACTCAGAAACGCGTTTGAAAAAAGTTTTCTCGATAGAAAATCTTAGCGAAACAACCTCTCTTATTATTTTTTTTTCATTTGTCGGTCTATTATCGCGTATTAACTAATGAAATAACTTTCAAAACATAAGTAACTATTATATATAGAAACATGTAAACCGGAATTAAAATATATTTAGTAGATTTTGAGTAAACAAAAAAGATATCCCTAATTCTTCATTTTCTATAACTACTAGCTGTGTTAATAGGTACATGTCGAGGGTAATATTGATGTAGGCCCTTAAGAGTTATTAAAACATGTATGTATGTAGGTATAGAAGTGTACGAATTTATTTAAACTAATGTTATAAAGCAGAAGAGTTTGTTTGTTTGTTTGTTTGAACGCGCTCATCTCGGGAACCGCCTGGTCCGATTTGAAAAATTCTTTCAGTGTTGGATAGTACATTTACCGAAAAAGGCTATAGGAGCGCAGCATTAGAAAGTTTGGGGTCGGAAGGTCCTCGAGTGGCGACCACGAACCGGACGACGCAGCGTGGGGCGGCCCCCAACAAGGTGGACCGACGATATCGTCAAATACGCCGGGGGCCGCTGGATGCAGTTAGCGCAAGACCGCACGTTGTGGCGTTCTATGGGGGAGGCCTATGTCCAGCAGTGGACTGAGAAAGGTTGATGGATGGATGGATGGAATAAAATTTGATTTTGTGATGGCAGTTTTAGACTCCGTGACTTTTTTAAAGGAGATCAGTTATGTTGAGAATGTCAGCTAAGGGCCAGTTTCTTCAAATGTGTGCGCGTACATCGTGTCTGAATAAAAAAATCCGAAATGTTGAAGCATACTTCAATGCATGTAAAATTATTGCCAGAAGATACTGAAGCTGCCAGAGAAAAAAACGCGGACCCGGCCTTGGCACTCAGATCTAATAAAAATACCTCCAAAAAGATCCCCTTTCTTCCTGCAAGGCTCATTATAATCATTTTTAGGGTTCCGTACCCAAAGGGTAAAAACGGGACCCTATTACTGAGACTTCGCTGTCCGTTGCTCGATACTAATAACGTTGCCTTATGTTGCATAGATAATGGTACGGAACCCTTCGTGCGCGAGTCCGACTCGCACTTGACCAATATTTTTAAAGAGGGTATTAAAATAAGACATCTACGTTATGACTTTGCTATTACATTTAACATTTGTATTTTAACGTTTTAATTATTTCAATGGTCATTAATTATCATTCTTCACAGGATTTATTTGAATTTATTTCGACACGAAAAAGCAGTTTAACAAAATTGAGAGCAGAAGGATTTGTCTGTTTGCCGTCAGTCAACTTTTTGGGGTTTTAAAACCAATTAAAAAGATAATGTACTTGTTACATTTACGTTAGAGTTAGTCAACATTCAAATAGGTTTTATGTAGAACATTTTATTATTATTATTACGATTCGTTTATGACCTCTCTCTCTCTCTCTCTAGTTTATTAACGTCCCAATGTTGAGCACGGGCCTCCTCCACTTTGGGATGTCAGTCTGACTGATCAGGCTTTTTGACGTAAGGTTTACTTTCGAATTTTGCGTCTCTCGACGTCTCACTAAGATATTATATGTGCAAAATGTCTCTTATCTGGCACCCAGAGCATACTAGGAAAAAAGGGGTGGTGAGATTAGTATTTAATACGGATTATCCCGTCACCAGATTTATGACCTACAGTAGTCGAACTGCAAAGGTTTATTACATTGAAGATATCCTTTATTAAAAGCATAAAACATAAATAAAGAGTTTGTTTAAGTAACACGAACTATACACTTAAAGATAAAATGAATTCCTTATAATTTTCGTTTAAAATACCTTTTTGTATTTCGTTTAACATATTTGGTTTTTAATATGTAAATTGAATAACAATCTAAATCCCACAATACTCAAATAAATCTTCCACCCACATCGTAAAAGCTCCGAATGGCGGACATTCAACTTTGCCATCCGATGCTGTGTACATTTGCGTCATCGATTTTCATTTATTGAACAATCGATTGGTTTTGTTTTCAATGCACAATTTAAAGCAAGTAGCTTGTTGTTACAACAATATTGATCAATATTAACACAATAGAATTTTCTTCACTTATTTTCTTTTAACTAGCCACTGTTGGACATAGGAATCCTCTACTTCAGGAAGATATCTATCTTCGATATATATCTTCCTTAATTAGCCACGATGAGCTGATGAGACTTGGTTTCAAGTTTGATGTCTCTCACGGGAGATTTAATCTATTTTTATTAATCCTGAGCTTTTAAGCAACATGTGAGAGGAAAAAGAGTACTGAATACTACTAGTTAATCCGTCACAAACACCTAAATAGTTTTAATTTTGGGGTACTGTACGAACTGAAGGAAAAAATAAGCAGCTTGATCTGCGAGAGAAAATTCTCGAAACTAAGTTCTACCCGATAACGTTTATAAAATAAAGTATCACTATGTCCTGCTTAAAGAGCATACTATATTTAAAAACAAAAAATAAAGATATACATAAGATATACACAAAATAAAGATATACACAAGTCGCGGGCTCAAGTCCCGCTTATGGTTATCATTAATTCCATTATAATTTAGTTTATTTAGTAAAAAAAAAGCATAGCGAGTCAATCGCAAAATATTAATAAATTAAGATATACACAATTAATATTGTGTATAGTGATACTGTATTTTATATTTTTGTACCTCTTTTACCTATGACCACAATAAATTAAATTTGATTTGATTTGATAAGTCTGATCGATTTGGTAAAAAATAATATATTTAACAAAATACGTATATGAAGATCGAAATTGTGTCTCTAGCTATCACTGTTTCTGAGATGTAGCTGACTAGCTGACAGATGGACTGCGAAATTTCAGTTATAGAGTCCCGAATTACTTATTTTACGAAAATCTAATAAAAAAGGTATTGGTACGAATTCTTAGTGCACAACTAAACTTAACTGAAAATAGGTAATGTCAGTAACACATTTCGGCAATATTAACTGAACATTCATAATAAAAAAAAACTTTTTCACTTAGACTAAAGATCTTAATAAATATAAATGTACGCAACGAAATAGCCATTTAATCTAAATACACCAATAGTTGTTTTCATTGTTTAGTTAAGTTTAGTTTAGTTGTGGACGTAAAATTGGCACAATATTAACGAACTAATAATTTTCCCTCCTGTCAACTTTGTGCTACTGTCAATAGCAGAGACATCTTCAGTTAGTGAGAATTTCTTGAAATATTCTTTGTAAAACTTAGTAGACTTTATCAATCTGAATCATAAAATAAAGAATAGAAGTTCGGGCATCCAATTTTTATGGCAAGTAATCATAAGACAGTCTCGGAAATTTTAATTATATTTGTTGAAACGTTCTGTTTATTTTGATCAGTCTCGGGAGATTATGCAAATATTTTAACGGCGAATCTTCCATTAAAATCCGATATTTTCAATGACATTTTCTTGTGTATAAATATCCGGAATCTGATAACTTTAATTATGATTTAAGTCACTGTCATAAAAGTAATTAGGTTTTGTTTTTAGATTGTATAAGCATTTTCACAATAAATGTATGTTAAGCCAATTTTAAAATTTATCAAACTTATCAAAGACATGGCTATAATCATCGTGCGCAAGTGTAAATTTAGGGGTTGTATAAGGGTTGTATACATGGATATTATTCGATTTTCGATTGATTGATTACATATAAATAATCAAAGTTACAGAAAAAGTTAAGTATCCAATAATTATCATTTTTTTTGCATTGGGTTTAACATTTGCCATTTTCAAATAAAAATTAGGGAAATACATCTAGTATTTCCCTAATTTTTATTTTATTTACAACAAAGGAAAAAACGGGAAATTTGGAAAAGGAACTGATCAGGAAAGTAAATATAAAAATAAATAGAATATACATTTTATAATACACGAACAATCACAGAAACAAGGAAAATATAATTACATATATGTGCAAAAATAAGGGAAATATTGTACCAGATAAATATACTTATTAAATTATGAAATTAACGTTTATATTACAAATTCAATTTAGTAAATATTATTATTTACAATAAAATCAGCTAAAATTTCATATACGGATCATAGAGGATCTAAAGCAAGGAGGACGTTAATATGTGAAGGAAGAGGGATATTTAGGGCTACGAGGCTGTTTAACAAAGTTATGTTATCCTAAAGGTCACAAGAAAAGAAGATGTGAGTCAGGTCTCCTAATTTACCACAAGTAATAATTTACTTAATAGAGTATGAACTAGGAGGCTCTGACACTACGATTGAAAGAGATCTTATATAAAACAACTTGAAAGGTTGTTGAAACGTTTAAATAAAACTACTTTTTACGGATTTAGACGCGTATATTTGTTTTAAATTTTGGCCCGACGTTTCGGAGACTTTGCAGTCACCATGGTCACGGGTGAGACTCACCCAAATTAAAACAAATATACGCGTCTAAATCCGTAAAAAGTAGTTTTATTTAAACAGATGAGTCGCGCAAGTGTTAGAAAATATTGTTGCTGAAACGTGTTTACAGACTTATTTACATCAAGTATCTTTCGATTTCTCATTCGATTCTTTTTACTTTTGACATACAACGAAATTAATTAATTTCAAAAGTCTTCGAGTCTGTTATCGTTAATTAATTCCTGATATTAATAATTACGTAACAATGGTATAATATCCCCAACAAATACATGTGTGTACACTTATAAGGTATAATTAATAACACATTTCAAAGCAATGAAAACATGGATAGTTATTTCTAGGACTTCGTAATCTTAATTAAATACATTAGTGCTAGTTTTAATTACGTAAGAACGTAAATATAAGTATTAAGCTCATTATAAGTAGTAACTAGTTAGATTTCACGTATACAAAATGCTATACTACCATGATTGACCATATTTAAACAGAACACTAATTAATTAATTAAAAATGACAAGGTTTTGAATTGAAGCGGCATATCTTTCCATAATTTTCTAACCTCCTAGATCTTAAAATGACACTGGCAGTCTACAGAACTGAAATAATTTAAATTTATTTCATGTCAAATTTGGAACGTAACAACTAACAAAAAAATAGTTATATTCCGAATTTGAAATCGACGCGACGTCACATTAAAATAATATTTTTTCTTGATTATAAAATTGATTACGAAATTGTTTTTATTAGTGGAAAAATGAAGAAGAGATGATTTTAGTAGAAAAAATTGTTTATTCTGCGATAACTGTATGTATATAAACTGCGCGACAGCTTACTTTAAAAGGATTCGGTTGAATATATGGTAAAAATTAATACGACGGATGCCAAAATAAACAAAACCTTAAGAGAGCGGACATGTAAAACTAAATTACATTATATCTTTTCCAGATTTATGCTGATGAAGATGTGATCAGTATAGTTGATGGCAAGGACTCTACCAAGGACAGGTCGTATGACTCATTAGAGAAACTCCACGGACTTACGGTGTTGGAGGATGATAATGATGATGAAGATCTTTTGGACACCGGTGATGACGCTGAAAGTGGTGATTGGTATCCAGACTACGATAAGAGGGCTGCACATGTAAGTATTTTATTATTAACCTTTGGTATTGGTTTGGTAAAAGTCAGGTTTAGCTTTAGTGGCAGAAAATTTTCCTCATTAGGGTTCCGTGCCATTTTTCACTAATGTTTCGCGCCTATTGGTCGAAGATTAATGTTATATAGCTTATAGCCTTCCGCGATAAATGAACTAATTATCCAACACAATTTTTTTTTTCTATTTGAAGAAGTAATTCCACGTTCAAACAAAAATACAACACATAGATAGGTTAAGTAATATAAATAATATGAGTATCGTAATAATAACTCGGCAATCAATGTTCATTGTTTAACTATGAATAGAAATATCTAGAGCATTTTCTCTTAATTCTGATTTATTAACTTCTTTGTTATGTGGGTTTTAATTGTCACCAGATTTGATTAGGGAATGAGTCTATTGACAGTATAAATATTATTATATGTCTTTCAGGGAAATTCGGTTTACTTGTGTTGAAAATTGTTACAATCTATAAAAATGTTGTTTTTATTTGTCATTACACAAATACATACAAATAAAACTATCTTTTACGGATTTAGATGCGTACCTATCTTCGTAAATAGGCCGCAATTTTTAGAGAGTATTTACATACTAGCTGTTGACCGCGACTTCGTATTTGAAACTGAACCTTAACAAAATATATAAAACAGCTATCCTCATCAACTACGCTATCTATTGAAAAAAACCGCATCAAAATATGTTGAAAAGTTTTGAATAAAATAAGCTCACATACGGACATAATATATAAAATTAACGACTTTGTTTTATAATAAGTAAAGATATATTTCTTCTTCTTCTTCTCCTGCCCATTTACGTCCTACTGTTGGGCACGGGCCTCCTCCACTTTGGGAGGGATTATGATCTATTGTGCCGCGCTGACCAGGCGTGTTGGCACATGGTTTATTTGCGAGTTTTCCGTCTCTCACAGAAGATGTTATCTGTGTGCAATATCCCTTAGCTGACTTTTACAGCACCCTTGGAAGGAGATGGGGTGGTGACACTTGTATAATCCGTTACCACATGGAGAAAAGAGAAAAAAACAAAGATATATTTACTTCAAACAAATTCGTATCTACACGTGGTAAAACTTTTATTGATTTATTTTCCTTTTAATTAATTCGTAAACGGCCACAGTTCAAATGGTAACACCCGTTTCACTTCACTGCCAGTCATCTTAATATATTATAATGACAGACACCCATAAATACATTAACTTACGGTGCAACATCAATATTATTAAAGTACTTTGTCACATATTTATCATGAGCAAATCATTCCTGACATTCAATTAATACAATAATTATTCTAAAAAATATTTTCTTTTAGGACTACGATCAAGACTTCTTAAGGTTTAAAAGAGACTAAATAACTTTAAGCCTAAAACACTTTATAGTTTAACAAAGACGATCTTTGAATTATAAAAAATAGCTTAGGACGAGGTGACGGATTGCGACAATCTTTTTGTGTGTGTCGTCAAAACGTCGAGTATGCTCGAGTGCACTATCCTTAACACCACGTCTCGCTTGTCACTTTATATTTGCATAAAATTAATTATGTGCATAATTCAAATTATCGAGTTGAACTGTTTACAAGCCAGTGCTGAGTAATGACCTGAAGATGAAATATCATTAGAAATCTTCCAATTCCAAAAAGCGAATCCTGCTTAGGATTTAAATAGATATTTTGTTTATAATATTTTGACAATTTATGTAGGTATAACACCGCACGCATGTTCTTTTAATCCCCAAATCAGCATAATGCTAGATGTTTCTCAATACAGCCTAATATGGTTAACGATTCAAAATCATTACTATATTTCGACGCTGTTTAATCCATCCATTAGCCTTTTCCCGTCCACTGTTGGACCTAGCTTCCCCCATAGAACGTAGAACGTCGTAACACTCGGTCCTGCGCCACTTGCTCCCGGATCCCTCTCCTGGATCTCCGTGACTGACGACTTTGTCGCTTAACACTGCGTCGTGTGTTAAATCATACCTTATAGTTAGCAAATAAATAAATTCCCAAATAAAAAGGAAAATATATTACGGATTCTAATTCTACTTTTAATGTGCAGTGTGTTCATAACACACCCTATTGAAAATTTAAAAAAAAAAGACGTGTGGAACTCGGGGTCTGCCGCGGTAAAGCTATTGCATAGTGTTTTTTATCAACTTAATTTCTAAATACCATAAACTAAAATAAGATTAATAATCCTTATTTACTGATGCTTACATCTGTCCATTGTTTATGATAATTATGATAAAATAGCGATTGTCAATCAAATGTAATTAAAATAAAAACTAACGCCAAAACTGGCATGAGCGTACAGCGAAACGGCGCCGTGTTTAGTATTTTTTGTTACGCTATCTTTGTTACGGAATTTAAATTTGGAATTTTGTGCATTTAGTCTCCACCACTCCACGCTCAAGGCCCGCGATAGAAGCTATGCAATAGCTTAAAAATTGAAATTAAAAACAATCAAGATCCATTTATAGAAAATTCGTGCGCTGTTATGTTTTTCTTTTATTTAATGTCGTATGTCATCGCCATGAATTAAATATATCAAAACAAATCTTTGATATTTAAAATTGTAATGATATATCGATTGTTTGTTTGTATCTTCATTCATCGCCGACACTTATACTGAGTGTTACTGTTGAATTATTTAATTTCCTGATAAACAATGTCTTAACTGCTCCGTGCTTTTTATGTTCTATGTACATATGCTTCTGTATGTTATTTGTATATAATGTGTAAACATAACTCAAAGCGGATATAGTACTAAAGAAAAATACATTGGTTTAAATTACATATTTTTAGTGTAAAGACCCACATATTCATCATTAGACCAGCATAAAATATAATTTTTTCTTTTTTTTTTTGTATCCACATTATGCATATCTTAAACTTAAAACTACGACCATCAGCTAATACACTTTGAACACACGTATAGGTATCTTAAAAATCTTTTAATACATGTTCAGGGTGAACATAAAAAGCCAGTCTGTTCTATACAGGCAATTACTTCTAAGCATAATTATTTTAACCAGATCGGCACGACAAACATGGTGCGTCTCCGACCCGAGGTTATGGTACCGGAGCATAGTGTGCCTCACAAAGACGTATACAAAGAAATGGCAAGCACTGATGAAGAAAAATCTTGGCTCGCAGACCTTAAGGAAATTAAGCGACGTCTTAATGAAAATCCCGAAGATCCAGATTTGAAATTACCTGTTAAGCCTGGTGAGTGTTCTGTAGATATTTGCCTGACATGCCTCGTGGTTAAGTGGTTCATGTAACGGACTGCCGATCACGAGGTCACGGGTTCGATTCCCGCTCAGGACAATCTTTTGTGTGAAGTTTATAATTATCATACAAATGTTTGTGCTGCGTCTAGGTGTTTCTATGTATTATAAGTATGTATTTACAAAAGAAAAGTAGTATATGCATTCTATCCGTATTCTGGTACCCATAACACAAGCATATAAGCTTAGCTTGGGAACAGAGGACGTTGTGTGAAATGTCTATGAATATTTATTTATATTTAGCATTAACAAGATCGTTGCGTCCATCCAATTTTTGGGTATGGGCGCTTTTCATATAACACTTACTTAAAAACATAATATGTTGTCCAATTAACGCAACAGGGATATTTAAGATTATAGAACTGCGCATACTGTAAATAGTTATTATGACACCGTTTTTATTTCGCAGTAACGAAGTTTGACGCTCCCAACAAGCCGATAGTTTTAACGGAAAGTGTACTGTCGGAGATGACGCGGGATAAACGCAGCGTAATCTCCGAGACAACCGCAGATTCCGTAGATGACTTCGCTGCACCAAGAACTGTTGCCAAAATTGATGACAGGTAAAATACTTTTTGTTAATAACCGCACAATAAATGTATCAATTATGAAAGCTTTGCACCGTTTTTAGACATAGGCTTCTCTCATGGAATGTTACGACGCGCGCCTATGGGCAACTTGCATCCAGTTTATTCCCAGCGATCCTGACGATATCGTTGCTCCTTCGTACTAAAGGCCACCCGTGTAAAACAAATAAACTTCCATTGCGAAGAGAGGTCCGTTCCCAATAGTGGGATAATATTGGGAACTGATAGGAATCTAGTAATTAAACAAAATGCCGTAAACAACAATTTAACCTGATTACAACCCCGAGGCTACCTGTGCTCCAATCCGTAAACTAATGACAACCGCAAATTCCAGTTGAGATATAAGATGGCGTGAAGCAATCAGGAATGCGACCACAGAGTTCTCCGGTTTCATCGTGGCAAACGTCTTAACAAATATACGTGGATTCATAACGTTTAATGTTATTTTTATTACGTAATTTTCTGAGAATATAGGTTAAATTTGTCCTCTTAAAAGATACTAAGAAATCACTTTTAAAATAGTTTGAACGTGTGTGCAAAGATTTATTTACCGGAGAGAATCCCTTTTCATTATTGAAATTATAGGAATCTTGGAATTCTATTCTAATAACACCGTAAGATCGTGGCGTATTTTGGGTTGAGTCTACGTCCAGCAGTGGACGGCAAAAGGGATGTTGATATACAAAGTAAATATATCCAGATCATAGCTTGATACACCCCAGAATCATGTCTGCATAATTCGTTTAGTTTAAAAACTAAAAAACACGCTTTAAATATTTTTTGAAAGGCATTGTCATTGGTTCCAAATACGTGCGTTTTTTGCAATTGGTTCAAAATTTTAGTTCAATACGACTAATAAAATTGGGTAAAAATCACTTTCGAAAATTCCGTTATTTTGATTATTACATTCGTGTAAATTAAAAATAAAATCATCAATAACCGATAAATATAATTAAACTCTTATCAGCCGTTTCAGCGTTACGATGTTATAGACAAACGCTTAACACATAAACAGTATCAAAATTAACGAAGATAATAAAACACGTCAATAAATAAGTTATATTGATAGGAACGTTTAGTACTCAATAAATTATATTGTCGCTCTCAATATGAGGGCTACATGTAGGTTTATCTCAGAGGTTATCTTGTACAATTAGCTAGGACGGTTACTGCTTAATTGTTGCATACACGTAATAACACTTAAGTGGTCCCTCACCCAGATTCTACAATGATGTGAGTCGACCCTTCACATATTTTATGAAACCCTTTAAAATGTATATTATTATAATATTTGAAATTCAGACCGCTAGGTGTCTGTTCCAAAAGTGAATCCTAATATTTTTAGCACACATTTTAGTAGAAAACTTTTGTTTCCTACGTCCAAGGTTCTTATGGTTTTGGGATCCCGTATCATTATATGTAATACTTCGGGAATAATACCTTTAAAGTTAATGTTATGATCGCTTTGGTTTCCAATCATTTCTATCTTTTAAACTTTTAAAATATTGTAGGCGCAAGACAAAGAAGTTCTCTGCCAACTTGGATTCTCCAGCGAAGATGTCTCTACATACCGTTACGAGAACTGTAAGGAACAGCGATAATGAGGTACATAATCTTATGATATTTACTTAGTCTATTCCTTGTCACTGTCACTATAAACTGTTCAAATATAAATCATCTTTTCCGTTCCATTAAACCTCCTACAGGCTACAGGTATAAAATCCCTTCACATCGAGAAGCTTTTTGGTCCATTACATGTGATTGAGCGTGTTGGTAATGAGATAACTTTCGAGGTTTTTGTCTTTATCTATCTCAAAGTAGTTAAGTAGATGACATTAAGATAAGAAAATCACATTACTGTGTCATTAACCCGATGACAAGTCATATTTTATGAAAATAAACCTAACCTAATGTATGTAAGATTAATTTACAACCCCCAGAACCCTGCATACTTACATGCCTTCAAAAACTCTGATTCTAAAATCTTGTTTGTGAACTATATTATCTTACATTTTTTTTCTAGGATTCAGGAAGGAGGCCTTTTATCGCAGCTCACTTCCATGGCAATACATCACACTTGAATACCGAAATACACGAGCATTACAAAGGTATACATTAATTGTTGGTTCTCTTAAAAATATTTGTTTAAATAAACCATATGGTTCGTAAATAATATAAATTAAGAAATCCAGATCTCTGAATAAATATTTATTTTTATTTCAATTAACACGTATTCCCAATACGTCTAAATATTTATGAGAATTTCTTCCGAGTGCGTATTTCTTTGTTGTTTGATTCCTTATTAAAATAACTTTCAAGATAAAAACATCTTTTTAGTGTTTCGTGAGTAACAGGGGGTCCGTCTGTCGTCAGCTTGTATTTTATTAATATTGATAGCTATTATCTTATATTCCCCGAAATAGTTTTTGAATTAAGAATTTTAAAAAAATACGAACAATGCCCATTAAATAATTCAAATGCCCGGCCTAAATGCCGTATTAAGATGGCCTTCTGATATACGCGACGCGCAATCCGTCGTATTAGTGTTAATTTTCACATTGCTAAAAGAAGAGAAGAATACGTTTACGTCAGTCACGCCACTCTCGGTATAGCTTTTAGCCACGCCACATTTTCAGGATAAAATCAATCCGAGTCGCGCGACTCAGTCGCACACATCGGAAAGCCACCTTTAGTGTCGAGTTAGGAATTGGAAGCTTCTATGGTTTTTTAAACGCGCATAACACGCCGTGTTATGGACTCAGCTAGAATAGTACATTACGATATTAGTGCGTAAAGATGGTTATAACATGCGAGGCGGAATTTCAGAATAATTGAGCCGAGCATGTCATAACCAATACGCACGTATATCGTACGACGTTTTTTAACACATTTGCGAGGAAACAGAAAAAAAAACATTAAATAAACTCAATCTGTGAATGCACACTGTTGCCTTCCCGCCATTTTAACAGCGCGCTAGCGCTGCCTACTGACTGGCGCCGCGCGGCGATTAGTTCGAAATTTGAATAGCAACAGCGCGCTGCTCGAGTCGTGCGGCGGCGATCAGTTCCATATTTGAAATGGCAAATAATACTGTTATGAAATTTGTATGGACTATAACTTAACTATTTGCTTTGGTAACACACGCGTTTTTTATGATCCGCTTTACATATTTAAAACCGGTGGAATTATATCAGCTTTACGAGCAAGGGTGTTAAAAAAGAATATTAATATATTACATTTGTGTTAGGTAATGGTCTAGTACGCGTGTCACACGGCGCTGCACACGACGTGTGGTACCCGGCTGCGTGGACCGTCGCATCACCACACCCACGACCCACGCTCACACGTAGCGGACACGTGCACGTACATCACACGGGTGTATACCTTGTATATGTACAGGTAACAATACAATTATATTCATGTTTTTTATGTTAATACATTTCTATTTTATTTTCATTTTCAATCGACTTCAATAGATTGATACTATCAATTCTTGTTTTTTTTTGGACCTATTAAAAAAAATTTTTTTTTGGTTTCTCACATCATTTATATAATCGCGAACACTGTCTACGATGTTTGCAATTGTGTTTGTTTACATACTTGTATAGTGTTTTTATCCGTGAGGACCTATAATTGGCTTGCTGATGTATATTTTTTTTATTCATAGTGATTGTAAAGCTGTTGGTCTTCCTTGTAATAAATAAATAAATAAATCATTTGAAAGAAAGAAAGAAAGAAAATAAATTTATTTCAACAAATATTCAGCATCATAATTTTCCTACCCTTATCTCGTTATTTGGGGTCGGTGATATGCCGAATTTATTACATAATTTTTTTTCAAAGCTTTCAATCATCACACTATCTTACTTATTATAAATCTTGTCTCACACAGTGCATTCTCCTCTTACTTTCCTTTTTTGGCCGTCTACATATTAATCGGATTTTTAACTCAAATATTTTTACACATAGTCTGCTTTCTACCGTATACATATTAAGAAGTTGTTCTTAAATTATATGCTAGTTTAACGTTAAGATTCAGTTAAATTTAAATTGTAGTTAAATATCCTACATGCTTGCATTCACAACTTCATAATTTAATTTGTCAGTTTCTAATTACGACTTGGTTAACAGACTGAGAGCTGAAGCGAACTTGTATTTCATCTGAGGATCATACCAATTAGCATGTACCAAAGACAAATTTATGTGGCATCAAGAGATTTACATCGAAATATCTTGCACTGAGTTATTATTCGGTCATTGAGTCCTCTCAGTTTAAATATTCAAAATGGACGTTGAATTTATGTCGTCTTCAGTATAATATTATCAGAATTTAGCTTTAAATATAAACATTAAAAAGGAAAGAAAGGTTTAACTATGATTTAATTTAAAATATGAGCAAAGACTATTTCGAGCAATGGACAGATAGTCCGGTAGATGTATTCTCTAAGAACTGGCAATTTTTTTTTAATCAATGTCAACTTGCATTAGTAGTTGTTTCAATTAAGTTTAACATTAAGCTAATTATTTTACCCATTTTATAATACTTTAAATGTTATTTTGTTACAGATATACTATTTGGACAGTCATGATATAATTTCATGGGTGTTACATCGCACGAATTCTGAAATCGAAGGTCGTGAGACGATTTTGCAGTGTGCCCAATCTGCTCATTCGACTGATCACGTCGAGAAACCTAACTCTTGCTTCTCTGCTTCTGCTCTCTTCCTGAAAGCTGGAGATAGACTAGCAGTCAGAAATACAGGGGGAGACAGACATTCACTAATGCAACCAGAGAAGAGTTTCATAGGTCTTGTCAAATTAGCTGATGCTGAAGATCCTACAAATCAGGAGCTTTAGATAATAAATCTATTTGTTAAGGTAATGTATTTAATTTAGACAGATCATATATGGTCTTGTAGACCAAACAGGTGCAATAGTTATTATTTGGTCTCATTATACCATGACATGGGATTTGTCAGAATTTGTTAGTTCCACACTATTTTAGAGCTTTAAACCGCAACATAACTTTTTTTACCATATCATAATTCAGTCAAACATTTTTTATAAGGTATTTTGTGACACATATTTAGTGTTTTAGATATTTTCTGTTTGTTTTTCTTAACAATAAGCAAAATTACAACATTTTCTATAATTTTTAATGCATATATTTTTTAAATCAAGTACAAATATAACGAGATTTAAAGAGCAACATTTTTTTCCTTTCAAGTTTGTTAAAAAATTGGCTCCTAAATATAATTGTTTGTTTATTTAACAAAAATATAGGTATGTAGGAAAGTGATAATATTGTTATAATAGTCAAAAAGTGCCATCGTTATGGATTTTACGAAGTAGTTAAGAACAAACTAATCATAAGTAACTGTTTACAATTTGCCATTTTGTATTTAAGAGTACACTGTACTAATTTTTTAGAAAATAAACTCACTATAACATGTGTATTTACTTTTAAATTATGTGTTTATAATAATAAATACTTATTACAATAATTGACAGATTGATAAATTGAATTATAGTGAAAAATGTGATCAAATGCGATATAGACTCAATTGAGCTACATTGTAGTGGAGAAATTGGTTACCTTTGGCACAGCCGCAATAGCTCAGTCGATAGAGCGACGGAACCGTATCCCGAGGATTCAAGTCCCGCTCATTTTTCCGCTATAATTTAATTTATTAAATTAAACTGAATTAAGGAATAGTCTTCCTAATTAATTGTCATCGTTTGATTGAATAAAACAAAGTAACATATTTTATCTTTTTCTCAGAAACGCATCATTGTGTAGTAGGTATATAATGTGAGTAAGAAATATTATACCATTGATATAATAAGTATGCACTAACATTAAAACTGAATGTAATTTATTTCTACGTAAATAGCATATTTAAAACTGTAAGTAGATTAATACAAATGTATTGTGTATTTTCATAATTCATGTTTTAAGGGTAAACAAATAAACTCTAATGAAAATAGTTAGTTTTATTTTTGCACATACTCGTCGGGTTTGATGAAGATACTGGGGGATGCAAAGCACAAAATCATTGAATATGTCGCAAATCTAGAGAAACGTCCTCGCAATTAAAAGTATAGCCCCCTAAATAGTGCCAAGAAAATTAGAGAATTCCCTAAATTAAAATAATTAAATACCAAAATTTGAACCTGACTTAGTTTAAGGGACCTTGGAAGTATGTCTTTTAAAAAGATCCCTAGTAGGCTAAGGCGTTTTTTAAAAAAGGCAGTACCTAATAAAAAAATGGCGATCAAGACAATTAATAACAAAAAAGGAGAAAAAGACACTCATATGAAATAAGAACTCCCTTGTGCCTTTTTAACAGTTATTAACGTGATTAAAGTCCCGGTAATATTAACAAATTATGAGAACTCCCTATATATATATAGACTTTCACTAACGTGCTACATTGGTGTATTTAGCACTTTACTTGCATTATACATTATTTTTAGGTCATTTACAATTAATTAATTTACTTAGAAAAATATTCAGTCTGTGTGTCGGGTCTATTACACAAATATAACTAAACGCGATATAGATTGCAATTTTGCAAATTAATTAATATAAGACGCGTCGCTATTCCCGGTATACCCGGCGTATAGACGTCCTAGAAGTTGTCATGTGTCTTGAATATAAATGAGCGTTATCAGTATAATATGTACCGCAATAAAATATGATTCCAGTTTCTCTAGAGGCAAACAAGGTAAGAAAGACGTCTTCAATATATACGCTCAATTTTTTTCTGACTTTCTCTCTCTCTCCAACCCATTAACGCCCAACTGTTGGGCATGGGCTTCCACTTCGGGAGGATTTGTGGTTTACTACGCCACACTGACCAGGCGTGTTGACAAAGGGTTTAGTTTCGAGATTTCCGTCTCTCACAGTAGATGTTTACTATATATAATATCCCTTGCAGTATCCTGGGGAAGGAAGAGCAAATTTATTCTGACGATTATCATTATTAATGAAGCTAAATGCAGCTAAATAAAATCTGTTAACAAAAACAAAGCTTTAGTCATTTTCATTTTGCTTTTTAGGAATGGATTAACCAGCTTTGAAAAGGCAATTATTAGAGTATCTACTTGAGACAAGTGCGCGTCCCACGCTCCGTTTCAATGGAAATGTAACTTTTCCTAATGCGATTACATCGAGATTTTATACAGACAGATTTACTTAATGGCACTTTGCTAACTAAACAATGAATATAAATTTAATTGTAGTGCCTAGTTTTACTGAGGACTAATTCTACAGTTTAGTTTTCTAGTTTTGTTTAAGTAACAGCTGACGTCTTAGTTTATCTGCGCATTTATTCTCATCTCGGGGCTTAGGACGATGACATAATTTGCGTTTCTATTTGCTACTCTAAAATAAATCTAAAGCGCGTAATTTATTAAAGCTACGAACTTATCCGGCACAAACGAGTATTCTACCAACTTCATTATTGATCACATTAACAAACGATTAGTTGAAATCTCACGTAAATACCATTTGTGGTGCGTGCTCCTACGCTCGACCACAAATGAAATTTTCAGGGTGAATAAATCTAATCATTTATCAGAGCTAGAAAGATTAGTGAGAGAATTGGGAGGTAACTTAACTTTTTATCCGTAAAACAAAATAAATAGGCAAAAATAGGACACAAAAGATGTGTTATCATTTCTGCAATTGTTGTTGTTATTTCTATCAGGTAGGAGGTCAACATGAAGATCCTCGTGATACCATTTATATCATTTGTATATGACAACAGTTTGTGTAAATTTAGAAGTAGCTACGTCAGGTAAGGTTACACGAACAATGCGAACACAAAATAACAAATCGTCCTCTAAAATGTTTTAACAAAGCTCCTTTTTATGGCGTGACATTATTATATTTTGAAATGGTTTCTTGGAATATAATATAATAGAATGGGCTTTAAATTTTAGCAGGTTATTATTTAGATACATTCTTCTTACCCATACCCATCTAACTAAAGTAAATCCTATTAATATTGTTACGAACACACAAAACACAAAGGAGCTAGCGCCATCTAGCAGCAACTAGTAAAACCAATTAAATAACCGAACAAAGTGAAACCCCTATTAGATACTAGATGGCGTTAGAGGAACTACCGTACATGCTCGAACCTTCTAGAAACATTCGTTCCGGGCGATCACGCTCGCGCACAGTCGGGAACATTCTGGAATAGTCTGGAACTCGTCTCGGCGCATATAAATAGCGGCAGGGGGCGAGCCCGGGCAGTTCAGTTCGAGCTACGATAAAGGCGACTTCGAGAGCGAAAACAAGTGATCAAGAGTGATACCAGTGAAACCTACAACTTGGCTACGATCTAGGACATTGTTAGTGCTTAGTGTTTGGACCTAGTGCTTAGTGTTTGGACCTAGTGCTTAGTGTTTGGACCTAGTGCTTAGTGTGTAACTAGTGCTAGTGAATAAAGTCTTCTAAAAGAGTCAGCAGGTCTTTCTCTCCAAATCCTTCGAACCCTAGCACGTAACAACTGGTGTCGGAAGTGAGATTTGGAGATGCCATTGACTCCGAGAGAGGACTTCGAGGGCGTCGGGACAAGGGCACAACGAGCTGCGGAGGCCACGCCCGCTGTGGACCAAGCCCCGCCCACTGGCCCCACCTACCAGGCCCCGCCCACCGACCACGCCCCCTTAGACCCGCCCACTGGCCACGCCCACCATGCCACGCCCACCGACCACGCCCATAGGGCTCCGCCCACCCAGGCCCAGGCTCCGCCTACTCAGACTCAAGCCCCGCCCACTGGCTCCGCCCACCTTGCCACGCCCACCACACCGGCCACGCCCACTAGACAAGCTCCGCCCACTGGATCCGCCCACCTTGCCACGCCCACTAGACAAGCCACGCCCACCAGCAGCAGCGTAGCGTCAGTAGCACTTCAATTAGGAAGTTTAATTGAACTGATAGAGATGCAAAGGGCTGAAATTCGGTCAATGAAGGAGTCACAAGAACGCAAGCTCGGCGCTTTGCAAGAGTCACAAGAACGCAAGCTCGGCGCTTTGCAAGAGTCACAAGAACGCAAGCTCGGCGCTTTGCAAGAGTCACAAGAAAAAGTGATTTGTGCTATAAATGATGTTAGTAACACGGTGATTAAGCTTCGAAAAGATGTCGACGTAGTGGAAGAACGAGTTACCGGGTTAGGATTGGATGTCGAAAATGTGAAAACCGGCCTCATTGAACTACAGAAGAAAGTAGTGCGCCTTGAAACCACGGGAGTTGCGATCTCTAGTGGAACTATCGGAGTGGCACAAGGACCAAGAGTGAAAGTTCCGCCATACGACGGCACTACTTCCTGGAACGCTTATCGTCAGCAATTCCAGACGGTTGCTACTGCCAACGGATGGACGGAAGAACAATGCTTGACCGCTCTCACTGTTGCGCTCAGAGGGCAAGCTTTGTCGGTCCTGGAAGCACTGCCACATACAGGAAATGGGTTCCAAGACCTGATGGAGGCACTTGAATCCAGATACGGGGAGCGACACCTGGAGCACGTGTTCCGTGCCCAACTGCGTGACAGAGTCCAACGCTCAGGAGAAGGACTACAACAATGGGCGTTGGAAATTGAAAAACTCGTCAGGAAGGCACATCCAGGAGCCGACACCAAGATGGTAGACACAAATATTGTTCAAGCATTTGTCGACGGAATTAAAGACCTGGAGGTCAGAGCTGCAGTGAGGCTTCGTCACCATACCTCGCTAAAGGAAGCATTGGCGCATGCTTTGGAGGTCGAGGCTGTTCGCTATGACATACGGCATACCCATAAGATCCGCGAGGTCTCTGAGGAAGCCAAGGAGGTTAAGGCCCCTACGAAGAAAAGTCCTGGAGCCATGTGCTACAAGTGCGGCGAGAGAGGCCATCTTCAGCTCAACTGCCCGCAGAAGGAAACCCAGATGGCAAGGATGAAAAGGATCGAGGAACAAATAGAGGTTCTGAAGAAGCAGGGGGCTTTGTCCCTTGCCCGGGATCAGGGAAACAGGACTAAGGGGCGAGTGCCGGCTGAGACGGAGGGAGCCCCGATAACTGTTATCTCCCAGGCATGCAGCGGAAATAGTCTTGCGATTCAGGGGACTATTAACGGGACGAATTGCAAAATGACTCTGGACACAGGAGCCTCTAGAACAATAGTGAACCCAAGTCTGGTAAAAACCGCAACGGGACACAAGAGGAGAATTAACTGTCGGCTACTTACTGCCTCCGGTCAGCCAATACCCGTCCTGGGGGAAACGTCAGTTACGATGTATGTAGGGGGGTCCTCATACTCTCATAACGTAATCGTGGCTGAGATCGTGGATGATTGCATCTTGGGTTTGGATTTCATGAAGAAACACAACTGCAGAATTAATGTCGCTGAAGGAGTTTTCAAGTGTGGTGAAGAAGAAATCTTCATTCTTGGAGGCGCCTGCGGGAAAGTCGCATGTGTAAAGAAAGTCATCATACCTGGACGAGCGGAAGCTCAGGTACTGGTGGAACTGCCGCCAGCTGGAAAGAAAATGTCAAACAGATGCGTGTTGATCGAAGACACGCCTACCAAGACATCGTCACAAAAACTGATGACGGCGAGAACCCTTGTTAGTGGAAGCAGAAACGCTGTGGTCAGGGTTTTGAATCTTGGTGATCGCGAGATCTGCTTGAACAAAGGTGATGTCATCGGAAAGTGCGAGGAAGTTGTCTGGATGAAAAAGTGTAGTTCGATGACAGGCGCAGACTCAGCGAACAGCAATAACTACGGTTTAGTGACTAAGTTACTCGATGACTGTAAGAGTAATCTGACTTATTCGCAGAGCATGAAAGCTAAGAAGTTTTTGCAGCGCTACGCGAATATCTTCTCCAGTCAAGAAGGGGACCTTGGAAGAACGTCAATGGTTCAGCACAGGATAGATACCGGAAGCGAGAGACCAATTCGTCAACGAGCAAGACGGATACCAATTGCAAAGGAAAAAGAAGTTGAAGGCCTTTTGGAGGACATGAGAAGGAATAAGATTATTGAACCGTCTACAAGTCCGTGGTGCTCACCTGTTGTATTAGTAAAAAAGAAAGATGGTAGCACGAGATTTTGTGTGGACTATAGGCGTCTCAATGATGTGACTAAGAAGGACAGTTACCCGTTACCTCGAATCGACGACACTTTAGATACCCTGAGTGGCATGAAATGGTTCTCGACCCTAGACCTGAAATCTGGCTACTGGCAGGTGGAAATTCATCCAAAAGACAAGGAGAAGACAGCTTTCTCGACCGGTAAAGGTTTATGGCAATTTAACGTCATGCCCTTCGGATTGTGCAACGCACCTGCCACATTTGAGCGACTCATGGAATGTGTACTGGCAGGCTTAGTTGGAGAGGCTTGCTTAGTCTACTTGGATGACGTCATCATTGTCGGCCGCGACTTCGAGGACCATTTGCGAAACTTGGAGCGAGTTTTCGCCAAAATAGAGGGAGCCAAATTAAAGTTGAACCCGGAAAAGTGTCGTTTATTCAGGAGCAAGGTCAACTATCTCGGCCATATTATCTCCAGTGATGGAATCCAGACAGACCCGGAGAAACTGGAAGCAGTTCAAAAATGGCCTACCCCTAAGGACAAAACCGAAGTGCGGGCATTCCTCGGCCTATGCTCATACTACAGGCGTTTTGTTAAGGGATTCGCAGAGATAGCCAAGCCACTACATCGGCTGACAGAAGATAAACGACAATTTAGTTGGGATGAGACTTGTGAAGATTCTTTTCAGAAACTGAAGAAACATCTGTGTGAAACACCAATCCTGGGGTATCCACAAACTGAAGGTCAGTTTATAGTTGACACGGATGCAAGCAACACGGCCATTGGAGGGGTGTTATCTCAAAAACAGGGTGAAAGAGAAGTTGTTATTGCATATTTCAGCAAATCTTTATCCAAGCCAGAGAGAAACTACTGTGTGACAAGACGAGAACTCTTGGCTGTTGTAAAGACGCTACAACATTTCAACAAATATCTCATCGGCAGACAGTTTTTACTACGAACTGACCACGCAGCCTTGAAGTGGCTACTGCAATTCAAGAACCCAGAAGGTCAAGTAGCTCGATGGATTGAACAGCTCCAGGAGTATGACTTCAAGACGGAACACCGCAGCGGAAAGACACATGGGAATGCCGACGCACTCTCACGAAGGCCGTGTTCGGAGGACTGCAAACATTGTGTTAAGCAGGAATGCAATGAAGAAACATTAAAACTAACGAGAACAGATCCTTTGAGTCTCTGGGAGAATGATGCTATGAGGGAGGCTCAAGAAAAAGATGACGACCTTCGGCACATCATCACATGGAAGAAACGGGGTGACGTAAAACCAATATGGAGTGAGGTTGCACCCACTGGCGCTGTCACTAAGGCGTACTGGGCGCAATGGGACAGTCTGATACTCCAAAACGGAATACTCTACCGGAAATGGGAGAAGACTAACGGCAGAGAGTTCCACCTTCAGATAATTGTCCCAAGAACGAGAGTACCAGATGTTCTCCGTGAAATACATGATGGCGTATCAGGAGGTCATCTAGGTGTCAAAAGGACGTTAACAAAAGTGCGAGAACGATTCTACTGGTTGCACTGTCGAGATGATGTACAGGATTGGTGCCGCAAATGTACTACTTGCGCTGCTGTAAAAGGACCACAGACCAGGAGCCGTGGGAACCTGCAGTTGTATAACGTCGGTGCACCGTGGGAGCGAATTGCAGTTGACGTAGCTGGGCCATTTCCTGTAACGGATTCGGGAAACAAGTATTTTATGGTCGTCATTGACTACTTCACCAAATGGCCCGAAGTGTTCGCCATACCAAACCAAGAAGCCACAACAGTCGCTTCCAAGTTAGTCGAAGAAGTGATATGTCGTTTTGGTGTGCCTCTGGAAATCCATTCTGATCAGGGCAGGAACTTCGAATCGCAGGTGTTCCAGGAAGTGTGCAGAATTTTGGGCATGCATAAGACGAGGACCACCGCGTACCATCCGCAGTCTGATGGAATGGTTGAGAGATTTAACCAGACCCTTGAGAGGCATTTGGCGAAATTGGTAGATGACAAACAAAAGGATTGGGACAAGTATATACCACTCTTCCTTCTGTCTTACCGAACCGCCGAGCATGAGAGCATAAAAGCTACCCCGGCGTATGTCAATTTCGGTAGAGAACTACGAATACCAGTAGACCTATTGACAGGAGGGTCACCGGAGGGACCAAAGACTGTACAAGACTATGTCTGCGATTTAAGGGAGAAGATGCGCTATATACACGCCTTGGTTCGGGAAAATGGGTTACAGTCAAGTGAGAACATGAAAACCAGATACGACCGGAAATCGAACACGAGCGGCTTCGAGGAAGGGTCACTGGTGTGGCTGCATAACCCAACTCGCCGGAAAGGGAAATCTCCAAAGTTGCAGAACCAGTGGGACGGTCCATACAAAGTGGTTACCCGACTGAATGATGTGACCTATAGGATTCAAAAGCAACCAAGAGGGACATTCAAAGTGGTACACATAGACCGTCTGGCGCGCTACCATGGTAGTAACAACGATGCTCGGGACGAGCATCTCTAAGAGGGGAGTAGTGTTACGAACACACAAAACACAAAGGAGCTAGCGCCATCTAGCAGCAACTAGTAAAACCAATTAAATAACCGAACAAAGTGAAACCCCTATTAGATACTAGATGGCGTTAGAGGAACTACCGTACATGCTCGAACCTTCTAGAAACATTCGTTCCGGGCGATCACGCTCGCGCACAGTCGGGAACATTCTGGAATAGTCTGGAACTCGTCTCGGCGCATATAAATAGCGGCAGGGGGCGAGCCCGGGCAGTTCAGTTCGAGCTACGATAAAGGCGACTTCGAGAGCGAAAACAAGTGATCAAGAGTGATACCAGTGAAACCTACAACTTGGCTACGATCTAGGACATTGTTAGTGCTTAGTGTTTGGACCTAGTGCTTAGTGTTTGGACCTAGTGCTTAGTGTTTGGACCTAGTGCTTAGTGTGTAACTAGTGCTAGTGAATAAAGTCTTCTAAAAGAGTCAGCAGGTCTTTCTCTCCAAATCCTTCGAACCCTAACACGTAACAATATTATAAATGGGATGTTTGGATGATTTTTACTCAATCGCGCTCGAACTAGTGATTTTTTTTCATTACTTTTTTGATATTCATTTTGATAAATTTGATAATTACACTTTTTCCTCAGAATGTATTGTGAACAATTTATTTTTGTCGAGCTTTGTTGAGTATTATGATATATCGGAAAGAGTTTCGGTTACCTATATTTGCTCTAACACTTCAAATTATAGACAGCTAGACAATAGCCAGCTACGAGACAAACGATATTGTTTCCTAATGCTCGGCTCAATTTACCCTTTCTCTGAGGGACGACCTTTGTCGCCTTTGTTGAAGAAAATGTGTACACCATTTACCGGATAATATACTAATCGATTTCATTGTTAAGCAAATACGTGAATAGTCCTTTGTGGCTTTCCACTGACTTCCATTAGCGTTATTATTTTTATAGTTAGTGTTTCCCTATAGTAATAACTAAATCACCTCAACATTTTGTTATTAGGTACCTAACAAATAATATGCACTAGCGTCTATTTTCTATAACTTTTGTTAGATAACATAAGTTGCTCGAATGAAACAAAGGGGATTTTCTTGAATGTTAAAAACACCTAACTTCACATGTCATTGTTCTCCAGCTCTTATCCCATTATCTGAGGTCGGCGCAACGTGTCTTTTCTCCCGTAATCTTCTTTCAGACAGACGTCATATCTGTGTTAACTCCTCTTTCTTTCGTATCCTTATTCTAACGCATCGGGTAAAGTGAATTCTTAAATCGCATGTAATTCCCCATTTACAAGACATCGATAACAAAAGAAAATTAAATATTACAGCTAACTGCCTGATCCAGATCTGCTGTAACGTCTTTGATGTTTTGTTGTCCGGATTCAGTAGATACTTAGTAGGTATGTATATTTGCAAAATTTAAATTTTAAATAAATTTCAAGCTAAATTTTGTGTTACACAAGAAGTTTGTGTAACAGTAACTTCGGAAATCTTATTAGGTTTTAGTCTAATTGGATCGCCGAAATTACATTTAAGTACTTTTAAGCGTTGCTAGACGAATTAAGATTGAGATTAGAATTTTCTTTATTGTCTTGTAAAGTTGATTGTTGTAATTCCTTTACTGTAGGACTATTGTTAAATATACAATACTAAATAATGTAATAAATATGTACTTTTTAGGGTTCCGTACCGAAAGGGTAAAAACGGGACCCTATTACTGAGACTTCGCTGTCCGTCCGTCCGTCCGTCTGTCACCAGGCTGTATCTCAAGAACGGTGATAGCTAGACAGTTGAAATTTTCACAGATGATGTATTTCTATTGCCGCTATAACAACAAATAAAAACAAATACTAAAAATAAAATAAAATAAATATTTAAGGGGGGCTCTCATACAACAAACATGATTTTTTTACCGTTTCTTGCTCGATACTAATAACGTTGCCTTATGTTGCATAGATAATGGTACGGAACCCTTCGTGCGCGAGTTTACTCGCACTTGACCAATGTTTATAATTTATTTACTTCAATATTCCCAACACTTGCGCCACTCATTTGTTTATATAAAATAACTTCTAAAGTAATTTATTAATATTGCGAGGTCGTGGTTTCAAGTCCCGCTTGCGGTGATCAATCACTTTTTCCACAATAATTTAATTTATTAAATAAAATAACTTTTTACGAATTTAGACGAAGACGGAGGACACCTTACAATTCAATCCCACCTGTGACCATAGTGACTAAAATGTCTCCGAAATTTGGGCCATTTAAAACAAATAATATACACGTCTTAATCCTCACATAAAACTCTCTCTTTTTTTCCAGTCCATAAACGTCCCACTGCTGGGCACAGGCCTCCTCCATGTAATAACTAATAATAACAAAAAGACTATCTAAATAAAATAACTACTTATTTAGATATGTTAAAGTAATAAAGCGGCAAGTCTGTGTAATGAGGTGGACCTAATGTACACCATAAACATTGTAATTTATCCACCCAAGTGTAACGTTGCGAGAAATTAACGTACACGGGTTAAACCCAAATATAGACTTACATTGTTATATGTTTTGCACAATCCAATCAACACCAATGATCTATATAATTAAAATACATGAAAGGCTTTTCAGAACTCAAAGGTAGAATCGACTCTATTAACAAGTATCCGATGTCCATCCGTCCATCCCGATATACTCACCAACTTTCACCATGTGTTAAAATATATTCATAGCCTCTGTTCATAGTGTAACTCACATACAGCAGATATCAGCTTAGCTTTAGCCACATGCAAAAATTCACGCTAAGAAATGATAACAAATCACTGATATAAATAAAGTGCGTGTGTTTGTGTGTGTACTTGCGTACGTAAGAAGTATTACTGTTTTCTGACAGTTCTTTTGCGATAATTTACTCTCATTATTTTTCTTTAGCATGCCAAAAGAAGTATAAAATCAAAAAGATAATTAATTAAGTAAATAAAGCAAAAAAAAAAGACGTCTGCGTAAAAATTAATTAACCCAAAACGGGGATTAAATTATGGGACGTTTGCACTGTTTATGAACTTTGAGTGTCTTCCGTGAAAAGGCAATTTATAGCCCCCAGGCATAAGGTACGTGGCTTAAATCTATTACAGTTTGTATATAAAAGCTCATTAGCTTTAATTATTTGAAGACTTAATTAAGTCGCTAGTTAAATACAGGGAGTCAATAAATTTATTGAATTATATTTGTAGTTATAAATGTTATTCCGTTATTGATTTAAGTCTAATGCAAGGTTTCTTCAATAATATTTAATAGCATTTCTATATATTTTAGTTTCTTTATATTATTTAAGTCTAGAAGCATATTATTATATACCTATCAATTTCTAAACAGACCTGCTGAAAAGGAATATGAAAGCCATCTGACTTATTGCAATATGGCACAAAAAAGCTATCAAAAATATCGACACCTGGAAATAATAATAATAATAAATAAATATTGACGGACATTTCACACAACGTCCTCTGGTCCCAAGCTAAGCTTATATGCTTGTGTTATGGGTACCAGAATACGGATATACTACATAAACTACTTTTCTTTTGTAAATACATACCTATAATACATAGAAAACACCCAGACGCAGTACAAACATTTGTATGACATTTATGGATATCACACAAATGATTGTACCAAACAGGAATCGAACCCGCGACCTCGTGATCGGCAATCCATTACATAAACCACTCCACCACGAAGTCCGTCAAATGTTGATACCCGTCTGTCGCTTGTCCCGAAGATGCTCAGTTTAAAGATGAAGCACTTGACATAAAGTTGCTTGTGCTTTTATAATATTAGTAGATACTATTAGTTAGTGTGATGTTTTCATTATCAGTTTTTCAGGGTATGAATACTTAGCCCCCTAAAGGCAGGGAGCTTATGAACTATGCTCTGTTGGGGTAGCCCTCATATTCTTTATATACTATTACGCATTGCACTACCCTACATCATCCTCACACCCCTTTTTCGTTGTATACATGAATTTAATTGAAAAAAAAAGGTAACAATGAAAAAAAAACCATGGAGTTTCTTGTCTTTCTGTCTGTTCTTCTCCATAGGATTCCCTTTTCTAACAGACGCCTAGCTTCTGACTTTTGAAAAGAGCATGTATATCTTGCCTACTTAAAATAAAAATCTTTGACTTTGACTAATTACAATCACTGACACGACTAAGTAAAGGTCAAAGTAACAAGTCAATGTTGATCCACACAACATTGTGTACAGTCTAAATAACATCTACTAATGTGAGCTTGTCTAATATACCGTGAAATGTCCTAAGATCTGAGACTTTAATATCGTGTGGCAAAAACATTTAAGAGTAAGTAACGTTTGTTATTTGTCTCTACAAATAGAAATAACTTCACCATTAACGTCTTACGGTTGAGGCGGGCCTCCTCTACTTTGGGAGACATTATGATCTACTATGCGGCGCTAACTAAACCATATGCCCTAGGGTTTAGTTTCAAAGTTTCCGTCTCTCACAGAGTATGTTTGCGGTGTACAAAATCCTTTTGCTGACTTCTGTCAGCTTTTTTTACCGTTATTACCCTTTTCCCTCTCCAGGGTGCTAGTAATATTTGTGTTCTTAATCTGTCACCATATGGATTGAAATAACTATAGCCACAACAGCGATAACACACGGATGCGTCAGGACAAACCTGGAGACTGTTGTATAACTATTAGACTAATAGGTACATTCTGTTGCGGAGAAGATCCGTCCTGCATATTCAAATATATTAAATATATTATTATTCTTCGCGCGTCTCATCTTTTTTTTTTCATTGTTTTGAAGTTCCATTAGGCACGAGAATCCTCCCATCCGGGAGGGTGTTTCGTCTACTTATGCCATGCTGACCAAATGTATTGGTTTTAGCTTCGGTTTTCTGTCTCTCAAAGAATATGGTTATCTGCATAACCGATAACTGACTCTAAAAGCACCCTGGGGTAGTGACGTTTGTATTCTTAATTTACCCGGAATTCTACAATATAGCTAGTTAACTAACAAAATTATGTTCTCCGCGAATAATACAATAAACATATTGTAGATAATGTATGTGTAGCTTATTATTGTCTCTATATATTGTGTCGGTTTATATGACATGGTTAATCAAAATAATGAATGGAGGAGATAATGAAGCTAATCTACGTGGGCTATTCCGTCGCGGACTATATAGCATCTAATTAATTAAAGTAGGACCCTAACGCTTCTGAATTACGTCATTATATCCGAGCTGAAAGTTGAGGATTATCTGTCAAGAATTTAATTGATTATAATTAAGTTTCTAAAGACGATTCTTTTCCCTAAAATTTGTTTGATTGATTTATTCAAATAATATCACTTTTTACGGATTTAGACGTGTATATGTTGTTTTGAATTCTAGTCCCACCCGTGACTATGATAGCAGAAACGTCTTCGAAACGTTGAGCTGGATTTAAAACAAATTACCTAAGTAGTTTGCATAACATTTTCTATTACGATATCAAATTATTTATTGAAAGCAGCTAGATTTAAAATTATTAGATTTTAAAGTATTATTTGACGTTGGAAACGTGTAGAACAATCTTGAAATTATGTATTGGTAAAAACAAAATTGTACTCAATTGTGTTGTAGTAGAAGTCTGGTAGAGAATAACTATGTTTCCGAATCTAAGGAAAGGCTTTTGTAATGTTTTTAAGTTCACAAGAAAAGGAAGCCTCTACACAAGATACCTTAACTAACATCATCAAGTAATTTAAAGTTAGGAGTTGTGTAAGAGCAAGTTATGATAAATAGTTCTCGACAGTTACAACTTAGAACAGCTACATCTAGTGACAAGAACATTGTTAGTTAGTAAACAATGTACATTGAAATATTGTTGTTTCAGCCTGTATAGCTAATTAAATAACAGTTTAGTTAAGATATATAGACAGAGTTGTTACTGTATGTTTTACAAAGTTATAATGGCGATTTATTTTATATTTCAATGGCGAAGACGTCGTGATGTAGTCTGATCTTTTTCCACTATAGAATAATAATCGACTTAGTTTTAAAACTAAAAAACACGCTTAATTATCCTGAATATTTTTAAATGATTACATTAACATCAATACTCAATTCTATACTACCTACTTACAAAACGTTGACAGTTTATGTTGTCAGAGACATAAGTTTCTGTTGTCACATGTTGTCACAATCGTAGTAAACACAAGTAAACAATTATGATTTCATTTGGTGTCCTATCCTGTTACGCGACGTTGGCGAAATTGTATATACAAAAGCCATTAACTAAAAGAAGAAGAAGAAGAACAATTATGATTCTATAAACAAAGCGTTTTTATGTGAAATTATCTGATTGTATATGAAAGGAATACCTAGAAACACAATAATCTTGGTGAGTTTAATCATATACAATTAAACTATTACGTGTTTAAACTAAAAACACAAGTGTGGTCATAATGATACTTTATCATGCTATTCTAGTAATTCTGATCAAGGAATTAAGATGATTCTTTTAAATTATTGCATTGTCATCGGTCCTTGTTAGGTGTGCAAAATTTCAGATCAATCCGTCTACTGCAAGTGGCTGAAAATCGCTTTCAAAGATTCCGTTACACAGATTAATACATTGATAGATACTCGTACATACCAAACTTATAAAAGCGTGTTAAAAAGAAAATGTGCGAATAAAATACTGTAAAGCAGCAGATATTTGCAAGCATTGTCATAATAATCATACCAGGATTGTCATCATTTTAAAATAATCATTATTTTTCATTGTTTTTACACAAAACTTGTAACTTGGTGCTGTAAGAGCCATCTAAGAGATAATGTACATAGATAAAACCCTCTATCAGAAACGGAAATAAAGAAAATAAACTCAATTTCAACATGGCTGGTGAGCGCGGCATAGTAGATAATATGTCTAGTGAGTAGAAGAGTAGAAGAAGACAGGCTGATGAAAACAAAACTAAGATTTTATGCTACTAAACTTTCCTCGTGAATCACAATCATATTTTGGCCAAAACAGCAAAAAAAATCTATGCAATAGTTTCACAATCAGATAGAAAGAGACCGTGGTACCTACTTTGTTTGTACATGTTATACTTCTAGAAGATACGATGCAAATCTCTTCAGAACTACAGATAATAAATTTAACATGAAAATTTATATTAAAACGTTGCCGAACCTCTTATAATTTTATTTGACATCGTCTAATTGAGTTTCGACTCAGTTAATAGAATCAAAGCTCACGTCAAGGGTATATGTATTTAGTCTCAGGATTATTCCAATTAGTAGGTTTTGCTCAAAATATCAATTAATGACGCATCAAAAGACTTATACAGAAACATACACATAACTGAGCTCTTTGAACTTATGGAATGACTAGTTAAGATCCCACGGTTTTATGCCAAAAAAGATATTTTTGGAGTACTCCTTAAATTTGAACGTAATGATAAGGGCTGGACTTTTGTTGGTTTTTCCTACACTTGCGTTATAAATTGGTTATATGGTGGTTAAGTTTAAAACACCTACATGCAGTATTGAAATTAATATGAGATCAATTTCAGTTGCTCTAAAATGGCATCAGAATCTTAAAATTGCGGTACTAACCTGAGTCTTTTTGTACATCAATGTTTTCCACAAAACGAATGGAAAAAATTTTGTAAATAAATTAAGTAATACCTTAAATCTGTCGGCTGCCTTGTATTTCACTTTAACGGCTTCTCACGACGTTTCGTTACATTTAATGTTAATTTCAATTCTGTTTCCTGCGAGCCATATGTATCTAAGTACCGCTGTTATTTCTATATAAGTGTTATATTATATTTGTTTTTATATTTCCACTAGCTGTTGCCCGCAACTTCGTACACGTGGAATTTTAAAACCATACCATAACAAATTACTCAAAAATGTTATCCTTGTCAATTACTCTATCTATTAAAATAAACCGCATCAAAATCTGTTGCGTAGTTTTGAAGATAAGAAGAAGTCTATCACGCTTTTTTTAACGTGTCTATGTATATTCCAACTCTTGGGAAACACAGACATCGGTAAATTATTCCAGTCCTTGGCAGTTTCTGGTAAGAAGGACGACCCAATAAGTTAATAGAGTTAATTTAGTTGTTATTTTATGTAAAAAAAAAACTATTGCAAATTGGTGAAAATCACTTTTAAAGATTCCGTTATGTAGATTAATATGGACATATACACAAAGGAAGCTTACTATTTAAGTAGAAGTTTAGTAAGGACAGGTTGTTTATCCACAACACTATACACCAAAAAAACAATCTGTATAAAAGTATCTCTTGTACTCAATCAATTGAAAATTGACGAGTTGTTGTTCACTTTCACAGTAATCGATTAGTGCCCATATTTTTTTACAAGTGGTGATTTTCAGAGCACCTGTTCCAAATGGGCCTCCCACGCAAACTCCCTAATGTGTTTATATCGAGATTTTATACAGATGAATTACCTTAATGGCACTTTGCTCATGCTCTGTGAACAAAAAAATAAGAAATAAATTATGTATAATATTCTCTAAAAAATAAGTGTGTTATATATACTCTTTAAACGCACCTATTAAGTTTCTCAGTCTCTCTTTCAGTCTTTGTATATTTTTCGCGTTATTCTTTTGTAACTAACTTCAGAGTGACTAGTGACGGAGTGCACGCGTCTCCTGGTAATTTAGCTTTGTGGTGTCTTTTTTTTGGAACAGTGACGAACACTATATAACTAAATTTACTTACATCGTTTTCCTTTAACATGCAAATAGAAGTTAATAATAGAACTTCACGACCATTCCTAGCCAACTATTAGTTTAAAAATGAAATGCCCCTTTGTGGCAGTTCAAAATTTTCGAAATTTTACTCCGTTTATAGACATAATCAAGAATCTAGTCTGTGAACCGAGCTATTTATATTTTCACGAGACTTACGAATTATGGTTGCTTTTTATTGCCATACAAAATATTAATGACATAATTTAACGTTTCATTACGTGTTGTTATGAGTCCAATCGATCGACAATTTATATTATCGCGTGATAACAGCGCGAGCGGCTAAAAGTGAGATTACTTTGTTTATTTCTATTTTGGTCCTAAGTGTCGTAATACATCTTAATTGTCACCTAGCTAATTAACTAACTAGAATAATAATATACAAGCTATATTATAAATAATTTTCTTTTTAATAGCTAAAGAAGCACGTTTGAAAATCCCGTTTTTTTAATTATTGCATTGCCCTTAACATGAGTAAATATAGTGAATAAGTAGATAGACCCGGTTGAAATTAGAAAAAAAGCTTGTTATATAAGATTAGGCGAACCAAATGACGGGCTTCTTGGTGGAGTGGTTTTTGTAATGGACTGCCGTTCACGAGGTCTCGGGTTCGTTTCCCGGTCAGGACAATCATTTGTGTGATATCCATAAATGTCATACAAATGTTTGTACTGCGTCTGGGTGTTTACTATATTATAAGTATGTATTTACAAAAGAAAAGTAGTTTAAGTATTAAATCCGTATTCTGGTACCCATAACACAAGCATATAAGCTTAGCTTGGGACCAGAGGACGTTGTGTGAAATGTCCATTAATTTAAAAAAAAATCGCGGGGAAAAACCTTGTTACTTCAGGCTGTTCTGCAGAATTCCTACAGAAATTATAATAATAATAATAACAAACCCCTCTGGGCCAGTCGTTACCTCACCATGAGACTAACGCAAAACCTGGAGGCAGATTATAGGTTTTCGAAAATCTTGTGGTATGAACAAAAAATGTATCACAGGACCTAGGGAAAGCCTACAGACCGCAGGGCAGCTTGTGGCGAGCTGAATGTGAGTGGCGACACTGCGGTCCCGAGTACCCCTGAGAGTCGGTCGTGGCCTCGCCTTCGGCTTGCCTTTGTTGGCTGGCCGAACTGGAAACCGAGAGTGCCTGGACTCTCGCCTCTGTCTTGCCTTCACCGGCCGGACAGAGTGGGGTCGCCAGAGCTATATGCTCGGGGGTGGAAGTGTCAATTTCAAGGGCGTAATTACGGGGAAACCCGCTCCGGGTCTCGGCCCGCGATGGTGAAACCGGTGCCGCACCGCTCTACACCCCAAGCCACTCACACCGGTGTTGCTCCCTGCTGCCTTGTCTGGCGGCTGTGTGGGGGGCCCATCTAGTGAGTCGGCGAGTCACCGTCTGCCACGGTTGAACAACTATTAGTATTGAAGGCAGGCGACCGTATTATTATTTGCAACAGTTTTTAAATTTAACCAGTCCATTAAACACCCAACACAATAAACCAGTTCATTTCACTTCATTATTTTGCAATAGATCTACAGCTACCATTGGCATTCCATGACTCCACTTCTTATAGTGCAGGTGTGGAGTGTCGGTAGTAGGTGTCCCACCACATTTATTTATTCATTAAAATTCTCAAAGGGCCTCTGCATGTTGGACCCATGTCCCCATGTAAGCCTTACAAAGGACCGGGTATTTCTTATAATAGAAATATACCCGTGACTGCAAAAGTGAGAAACAAATAATAATAATAATAAATAATTTATTAGCCACAAATTTATTAGCTAAGTACATAAAACTCCTTAGAACATACTTAAAGAAATTGTTGCATAATATAAAAGAAAAGAAAAGGAAAAAAAAATCTCTTTCCTTCCCTCACATAAATCAGTTAAAGGAGTGCGTTGGCATTCGTACTAGGATACCCTGTGCTACGAATGCCGTCACCTTCCCTCGACAATAACTCCAAAACAGAAGATGTGTGTATGTGTTTGTGTGTATGTGTTTGCAATTGTGTTAGGTTAAGTGTCCAACAGTTAGCAACATGAACAGTCTGAGTTGATTTTAATTTTAATTAAATTTGTTCGTGTCTTTATTAAAAACATTAGACGTTAGCGTTTATTATAAATATTTTAGTTTTAACATTTATTTAATTAATAGTCTCTTTTTAATAACCTTTCAGTTTCTTCGTACGATAGATTTTGTAACCAGTTTTTAATCTCTTGTTTACATGCACGGAGTCCGAGATGTTGAATCTTAAATTGTTTGTTGACACTATTATATAAATGGGAACCAAGAATCCAATAGTGGCGATCAGCAAGAGCAGTTCTATGTTTCTCCATCGAACATATATTCGGTCTATGACGAGAGTTATTGCTCTGGGTGATTGTGTAGGGAATATGCTTTCGTAAGATCACTTGTGAAATAAATAACTTTCTCACAGATAGGACCCCACAGTCTCTGTAAAGAGATGATGACGAGTATCGAAGAGGTTTACTGGACATAACCTTGAGGACTGCCCTCTGCGCTCTCTCCAATCTCAGCATGCTAGTAACAAATGTACCACCCCAGACTGAGACACAATAACTAACTATGGATTGTCCAAGTGCATAATAGACCATTTTCATTGTGTCAAAATCAGCTGCAGCTCTCAATTACTTAAAAACAAAAATGAGCTTACGTATACGATTTACCAAAACATCTACATGTTTAGACCAGCTGAGGTTATTATCAATGTAGACCCCTAAGTATTTAACATCTGAGACCCGCGTTAGACAAGAACAGTCACAGGTTGGGTCCGAGGGTGTGCAAGAGTGGGCCCCAATTGATAAGTTATCAATATGTGGTTGGAATCTTGGTTTGCAGGTGAATGTTATAAATTGTGACTTCGCAGTGTTTAATTTAAGCCCATTCAAACACAGCCAATCAGCAACAATTCTCAAAGCACTCTCTGCATTATTTCCAGCTTCACGCCAGTTAGATCCATTTATTAATAGTGCAGTGTCATCTGCGTATGTAACTATCTTGGTATGAGGCAAAGCGAGACAACACAACTCATTAATATATATCATAAATAATGACGGCCCTAATATACTGCCCTGGGGCACGCCACATTTGACTGCTTTTTCACTGCTTTTTTGACCTCCGAAATTGAAGATAATTTCGTGTTTATTTATGTTACCAATAATTAATTAATTAAACATTTAGTCAAGACTAATATTATGGACTTGTGGTATTAGTTAATAGTTATCGTATATTAAGTAAGTATTGGATAAGTTTACATACGAGTACGAATACGAATTTCGCTCTTAAGTTGATTAGGCACTCAATAAAATGATATCTCACATTCTGCCTATTTTTTTTCGTGTGGTTATGGATTAAGAATATAAGTAATATCATAACTTCATTTCTTACCCAGAGAGCTGTAAGAGCCAGCTCAAGGTTAATACAAGAAATCTAATATCTAAGAATACTCTGTGAGAAACAGAAAACTTGAAATTAAACCCTACACCAACACACGTGGTCAGCTTTGCATAAATAGACTGAATAGTAACTTAAATTTCGTACAAGAGAAGAATTCACGCTTGTAATTCTTACGGAAGATGTAGACTCAAGTTCTTATTTGAGGCTACATCTTCCATATACCTTAGTGCTTTTCAGTGCCAATTTATTAAGTATATTCTTGAATTTTGCAATATATTTGATTTAAGACAATTTGAATGATTTGAGACATTTTAATTTTCATTTCTATCGCATTTGGTAAACTTTATTTATACGTTTATCTGCCACAGAGACATACATTAATATTCGCGGCATATGTTGGCCTATCCTATGTAAACTTTTCCTCACTTTTATAACATTATCTTTGGCTCATCTCCATAAAAGGCACATAATGTTGAAAGGTTTATTTTATATAACAAAGAAAAAGAAGAAACAAGTAATCAATATTTCGTTACTTTTTGTCTTTATTAGACTTTATTATTATTCTTTAGTCTACGCATCAATCTAAAATCTATGCCTATTTTTACACAGCTTTAATTTATTATCATAGCATCAACATAAACAAAAACTGCGAAAATTTCAGCTCTCTAGCTATTGCCGATCCAAAGATAGATAATAATAATTACAACCGGACGGATGGACATTAAAATCTCAGTAATAAGGTCCTGTTTTTCCTTTTGGCAAGGAACCCCTAAAAACGTGGCAAATAAGCCACGCAAAAAGCTGCCAGATACATTGTACTGTCTACTCTACGTAAGTGTCAATTCCCCGCATATAAACCTTTTTTCCGTGACCCAATAATCAGACGTCCCTTTACAGAATAAGAAATAAAGGCCTCCGCTGCGCGCCTTTGTCAGCCAATTTTGTTACAGACACGTGATATCCTGAGTAAATATAATTTCCATGTAATGATTTTTACTTGTATTAAATTACACAAAGAAAATTGATTCCTAGTGTAAAAGACTCAGGCTAGAAATCTGTTGAAAGCATGAAACAAATGTTAAGCAACAACATTCAAAACTTCCGCTGTATTTCGACATCTTGTTTAGAATTTTATGCTCAAATAAAATCCCTAAAAATTTCTTTATTGTTCACTATGGCTACTATATACCTGGCTTGTCGATTAAGTTTAGTATGGATTTAAAGATCTAATTTAGGTATATTCTATACATTACGCGAATGCATTGGATATATCGTGTGTCACGATCGAATATGGCGGCATCTAAAGGAGGCCCTACACCAAACCCGTAGAATATAGCTACGAAAACGAAAAAGTCTAGTCAGTCATATTAGAAATTGATGGAAGTATACTGTAAAATTTAACTAAAAACTATTAATTATTTTATTAATAATTTTTATAATTATTAATAAAAATTTAATAATTATTAATTATATTAAAATATAGCAACTCATATAAGCTAACATTTTACTTATTATACAACTACTAGCTATTGCTTGCAACTAGTTAGGTATTAACAAACAAACGCTAGCAAAAAAGACATACTCTTGAACCGCTCTAACTATTAAAAAAACCACATGAAAATATTATAAATAATATAATAGTTTTGAAGATATGAGCTCACGTAGGTACATACATACAAAAAAAAACCTAGATTATAAGGTAAAGATAAAAAGCCGGTATTTTTGTATGCACAATGCAACGCAATGAATTTCGATGCAGATTTTTTCTTAGATAGAGTGGTTCAGGAGTATGTTTAGATCGCAGCAGATGCAACTATTTAGTTTCTGCCTTCCTGCTATAATATAAAGCGTGACGGACGGTATGATGATGATGATGGTTCAAGAGGTACAACAGCGAAAGCTTTTTTATTTTATTACAGAAGCTTCGCTCACTGCCTTAAAGATAATGTTAGTTTTACATTGCTTTTGTTAGGTAAATTACGATGAAAATTCTGTGTATATTTTGGCCAATTATTTAGTGAAATACAAACTCTGAGTCTATTATTATTGCTCTATTCAATACAACAACAAGTTACATTTAAATAAAATCAAATTTATTTAATTATTTAAAATTAGTTAATTAGAAACGTAGAGTGCGAAATTTTAGCAAAAACATCCAGTAATATTGAATATAAAGTAAAGCAACTAAAACAACTTTAATTACGGAGATGGCTCAAGTTGATATAAGGACTTCACATAAATTGTATTCTTTGCTAAAACAAAAACAAGTTACAGTAACATAATCATATACTCAAGGGACCTGCTCATTCACGTTAGTGTTATTTTCATAGGTACCTACCACTTCTATGTACAGAACTAAAAGGTAACATACTCAACTGAAATATGAAAATTGATAGTGTTTGATCCTAATATTTGGTGATTCATCGTTGTTCAGCTTCTTTAAACGAATGTTAATGATGTAGGCTTACATTGGCATCGCGAGTCATATGAAATTGTTTCATATGCTCCCGAAAATTTCACACGTTAAATATATTTCACAACTAACTCAAATATTACTTGAAGAGTTATCCACATTCATATGGATTCATTCTCGACCTACATAGTAGATGTAAGTATGTAATCATTATTCTGTACAAAATCTATGGAATCATATTACTTTACAGAGTTATAAATATACATACAGGTGCTTCAAAAAAATGTATACACACTTTGAACTTCCATAGAAAATTTATTTACCGTTCTACAAAGTTAAATTTCAGGAAAATAGAAAGCTGAAAGTCCAATGTAAATGAAACATAAATAACAAATGTTAATACTGTTCAAATTGGTGACCTGCCTGACACCTCATCTTTTACTGTGCCCCACAAGAAAAGGCCAGTGGATAGGACGCAGGGGGCCAATCGAGTTTCCAGCACGCTCTCCAGACCTTACACCACTGGATTTCTTCTTGTGGGGCACAGTAAAAGATGAGGTGTACAAACGTAAACCACGTAACCTAGACATTCTTTGGAATGAGATTCAAGCAGTGTGTAGAGAAATCTCATTGGACGTTTTGATACGATGTACAGAATCAGTGGTGACTCGTACTCAGAATTGTATTGATGCTGCAGGTCACAAATTTGAACAGTATTAACATTTGTTATTTATGTTTCATTTACATTGGACTTTCAGCTTTCTATTTTCCTGAAATTTAACTTTGTATAACGGTAAATAAATTTTCTATGGAAGTTCAAAGTGTGTATACATTTTTTTGAAGCACCCGGTATATTAAATGAATTATAAACAACAATAAAAAGAAGTTCGATGCATAGAAAAGCCATTTCTATTCAAATATTTATTTTATATCATTAGTAACTGATGACGATAACTGTTGCGATAAAACCAATAAAATTAACCACAAATATAGTTCGCAATAAAGGGAAAAGTGTGATCGCGGTCTAAGCGGCCGCCCGCCCCTGGTATCGATCTGACGAGTTATATAACCCCCCCCTGCGCGCTCTCTGCCCGGAGCGCTCACCAATACAAGATACCTTTCGCAGGCTATATCATTCATATGTCAGGTTTCACAGCTGGAGGTTCACACTGCTCCTTCCTTCCTAATACTCCTTTTTGCGCATCAAACACAGCGCAGGCTTGCCAACACCGCCTCAGTTGTTTTTCAACCCTATAATTGGTTGGACGCGTCCTAAACTCTGTGTTTTGTTGTGTACAAACGCGATAAATGTTCTAAGGTAAGTAATTTATCATTTATTAATCAGACTCTATTACTTCTCAGTTATTTCACTACAAATAAATCTTTCTATTGCTGTAGGTTTAAATATAGTTAACCAAGTCAAGCAATTAACGTTTTGTTTTTAAATCATCTGTTAATTATGTCCTTAGGTCATTTTATGAAAACACAAAGGCTGAAAATTGTTACAAAAAATTACATTCTTATTCTTACTAAAGCGATTCACCTAGAATACACAACAGTGTTATACGGTTTTTGTTTTGAAATACCATAAACATCTCAGGGCAGGTTGCGGCGAAGGAAAAGAAACCGTAATATATTTAAGTGGGTATGGGTGTTATACCTCATTCGTATTAATAATAAGGGTGTTAAAAACGTGGCATATATTTATCTATGATATCTTAAACTCTAACGGTCTAATTCATAATGACTTATAGGAGGCTTAAAATTTCGTTAAAAGCGGATTGTCAAAAATTGTAATTCATAATAGTTTTTTACGCTAAAGCGTTCTATATCTATCCGATAAAGTGACATTATTCCGACTACGGTCTTATTCGTAATGACTTATCAGAGGCTTAAAAGTTAGCTATAAGCGGATTGTCAAAAATGTAATTCATAATAGCTTTTTTACACTAAAGCGTTCTATAACCATCCCATAAAGTGACATTATTTTAAACAAGCTCCGACCCTACTTTACGCCTATTTTAGTGAAAAAAATGGCGTATATATTCATCAGCTGATTATTTATATTGACGTTTGCCCGGTCATTTGCAAAGGTGTTGTTCATAGAGTCACATTAATTAACCAAAAAGTTATTAAACTAACGAGGTTTTATATTATAGTGATACGTGCATAAATCACGATAAATATCCGACACGGAATTTGCTTAATTATACATGTCTTATGAACCCTGCAAAGCATTGCGGCATTAACAATCTTGTTAACAATCGGCGAAGAAAAGTGTACCGCTAAAGAAGTAAGATATTTTATTTGGAAGATGAGTAATTCTGAAAGTGGTAGTTTACAATGCGATGGAGGACAATGAGCCCATTATAGAAGGGCTAATGGAACAGCCAATTAAAGTAAATGCAAACCATATGTGAGGTAGAAATGCCGCAATCTTGAAAACTTTTATTGCAAGGCCTTGTAATGAACAAAGTTCCCCCTACTTGCAAGTAAATAAAACAAAATAAAATGATTGATTTAATAAATTTATTGTTTTTCATTTACCGAGTTACGGGCTATTTCTATTAAAGAAGAAATTCTTTAATAGAAATAGCCCGTAACTTGAACATCGAAGAACACCGGTGTGAGTGGCTTGGGGTGTAGATATTCTATTTTATATTTGAGTGATTCTTGCTCCAACTTAAAATTTTCAGATTTTTTTATTCTCATCATAGCTATTATGTTTGTAGGTTTTGGACCCAGAGCTTGCGAATCTCAAGACATTAGTGGATCCAGCAAATCTGCAGGTGTTGGATGAGCTGGTGCCTCTACTGTATCATACATTAAAGATTACCAGATTTTCACTTTCCTGCTGTAGTTTATTTACTACAATAACACTTCTCGAATATTGTGTAAATTACATTGTTTGTTTATAAACGCTATGTCAAGTTTGACAACTAGTAAGATTTTTTTTTCTACCATCCATATTTCACCATGTTTCTACGAAATGGTAACATTCTGTAAATTAGAGACATTTTAGCTATCGGACGTTTTATAAACGAATATGAATTAGGATTTTTATCTGACATCTGATAAGCTTAAAAGACTTTTTAACTAATATAGGATTATGCTTTAATTTTTGATTATGCCGATCTTCATCATCTAGTTATTGATGTTTGCAAAGAAGTTGAAAAGAAAAGCCATTAAAATTGTTACATTCAATTATAATTCTTAAATATCAAGCCTTACAAATCCTACACAGTATTGCGGTGATTGAAAGTCTTGCTTTTAATCCGCGCAGAAAAGTGAACGTTACGTTTACGAAACTACAAATTCTTCTTCTTATTTTATTGCTTTCCCTCTGTCCAGCCCATTTACGTCCCACTATTGGGCACGGGTCTCCTCCACTTTGGGAGGAATTGTGGTCTACTGTGCCACGCTGACCAGGCGTGTTGGCACAGGGTTTATTTTCGAGTTTTCCGTCTCTCACAGAAGATGTTATCTGCGTGCAATATCCCTTAGCTGACTCTTACAGCACCCTTGGGAGGAGATGGGGTGGTGACACTTGTATCTTAATCCGTCACTACACGGAGAAATTTTTATGGCTTTGTTATTTGGAAGAAACATACCACCAAAATGATTCATAAAACTAAAATAACTAAGTGAGAAAATAAAAAATTATACTCAAAAGAAATAAATCAAGAAAAAAAATAAGAAACAGAAAAACTAAAGGCTACCACTGACGATACTTCCATTTAGTAGACTTCCTTTTGGATGCACTCCAAATGGAAATTTATCCAGATACGGTACCATTCACAATACTTCCATTTGGATGCATGGCGTCACTTCGAACTTTGCAATCGTACGGAACGGAAATAAATAATACTATGGATAACAATACTTTACTGGTGGCAGCAGCTGTGTATTTTATTAAAAAGACAAAAAAAGCCTAAGAGAAAGTGGATGAAGGATTGGTTGAAATACAATTAATACATTAAATAATTGACAATAGAAATACATTGACAAATACACAGCACATGCACCACCATCGACATCAAAACATAAACTGAAACAATAACCTCAACAAAATGGACGCCGTTTCGCCCATTCACGGACAATTCGGACTGCTTCCATATGGCGTGGCGCACGTTTCTGCCATTGACGGACGGCCGCGGATGACGTCCATTTGGCCTGGACGCATGGATTTCAATCCGTTTGGAAATCCAGAGCTGCCTGACGTCTATCCAAATGGAATATTTTTTTACCATTCATGGGACGATTTTGGAAGACATCCACTCCATTTGGATTGATGGACGTATCGTGAATGGGCACCTTAATGTAATGAATGAAAATCAAAACTAATAATAGTTTATAATAATAAGATTATTAACAAATAAGTTTGTTTACATTTACAAACAGCGTCAAAGATGCATTTTGTTAACTTGTATCAAAACCATGGATAAAACTCATAACAAATTTGAATGGTAGAAAAATGCTACCATTCATATTTCACCATTTTTCTACGAAATGGCAACAAAGACATTTTATAGTTATCGGAAGTATAATAGACGAATATGAATAAGGATTTTTATCTGACATCTGATAAGCCTAAAAGACGTTTTAACTAATATAGGATTAAGCCTTCCATAAGCGTTTCAATATGAATAAGACTGTAAATGGTTGGACTAATTTTACTATTAATGGTTTGAAGAAAAGATTTTCTAACAATGTTTGTGGCTATTCATAAAGATCCTGTTTAATTCCTGTCATTATTTATTTATCTAGATGCCGCCGGCTTTTTTATTTGACTGTTAAATCGTTATGAAATATTAACAACTAATCGGATTAATAACACCGGTTTAGTACTATCTAGTACTTAGTAATCGTCACTAGAAAGTATTCAGAAATCATTACAAAAATAGAATTTGAAAATCGCGACAATTCAAAATGTCTACGCTGATCTTTTTCGACGTCCTCTCGTCTGAAAGTCATAAGGTATAATTCATTAGTATTGTATTACGTACCGGATCGCGGACATAAATAATATAATTGACGGGCTTCGTGGTGGAGTGGTTTATGCAATGGACTGCCGATCATGAGGTCTCGGGTTCGATTCCCGGTCAGGACAATCATTTGTGTGATATCCATAAATGTCATACAAATGTTTGTACTGCGTCTGGGTGTTTACTATGTATTATAAGTATGTATTTACAAAAGAAAAGTAGTTTACGTATTATATCCGTATTCTGGTACCCATAACACAAGCATATAAGCTTAGCTTGGGACCAGAGGACGTTGTGTGAAATGTCCATGAATATTTATATATAATTTCGTTAGAGCACTTGTTGAATTTAAGATTGAAAAATTTGTGTTTCCGTAACTATTGAAAGGCTTCGTGGTCTATCGGGTCATGTAACGGACTCCTGCCAGCTTGATTTAGAAGAAGACGTTGTGTGAAATACCCATAAACAGAATAATAATCTTCAGGTGTTTTCTTTCTAATTCAGAGGTACCAACTTTTCTTCTGTGGGACTGAAAAAATCTGTCAACAAAATGTAGAGCTTTTATGAACCTTCCCTTAGACCATAAATGTTCCAATATGAGTCACGGATCTCCTCCAAAACTAATGATTATCTGTAATACCATGATGCCCCGCGGTATTAATTTAGAGTGTATTTTCAATAGATACTTCCTTCTTTCGTATATATTATCTAACAATTTTTTTCCCTACTTCAATACTGAAACATTTCTCTCTCTCTCTCATTCTCTCTCACTCGCTCTTTATTTTTACCTTACAATTAATACCTTAACACACTTAACTATCGCATATCATGAAATGAACCTATTACATATACATAATTTGTTAAATATGTTTACAAAGAATTTCATTGCATATACTTCTAATAACAATAGAAGGTTAAATAAAAAAAATGTGTTTCAAACAAAAATTAAATACTATCATAATAATTAAGAGGTTACTGTACTCCTAATTTAGGTATTTGCCTTAGGTATTGCTATCCCTATTCCCGAGCGCCGCGCTGAAAGGGACAAATATAGATGAAGCGGATTTTACCTACAAATTCTTTGAAAAAAGATGTTTCGTACTTCCCTTTTTTCTTCGCGAAAGTTAAACTGATTTTGATTGTTTTTACGCTATATTATAGATGAAGAGTATTATTTATGCTTGTATCACTTTCTTTTTTGGTAAAACGTTACGAAATATGTGTGATAGACGCTGCAACTTTACCTAAATAAATCTGAAAAAAAAACGGGATTTTCGGATGGTCATATACATAAACTTTATGTCATTACTATTAAATTTTATAAAAAAAAGTTAGAATAATCTAGCTTTTTGCGTTAGGTATAAACCTACCTTAATTTTATTATTGAATAGTGAGTTTTATACAAACATTGTCGATAGGAAATTGGTTTCTCATTATATAGAAATACTGTCGAATATTTCCAATTTGTTGAAGTAGTTTGGGTTCTTCCTGTTGCTTTCAATATAATTTATGAGTCCACACAAAGTACCGGAATATGAAAATATTATTCGTATTTTTTTTCCTACTTGATACATTTGTAATGTGTCTGTTTATTTCCTCAATGTATTGTTAGTTCGTAGGCGTGGAGATGAATCAAGAATACAAGTGTCTTAACTCTATTTCCTTCTCTGGTGCTTCGAAAACCAGCTTAGGGGCAATATAAGCCGATAATATCCTCCGTCAGAGACGAGAAACTCGCAATCAAACTCAATTTCACGGGCTTCGTGGTGGAGTGGTTTATGTAATGGACTGCCGATTACGAGGTCGCGGGTTCGATTCCCGCTTGGGACAATCATTTGTGTGATATCCATAAATGTCGTACAAATGTTTATACTGCGTCTGGGTGTTTTCTATGTATTATAAGTATGTATTTACAAAAGAAAAGTAGTATATGTAGTCTATCCGTATCTGGTACCCATAATACAAGCATAGAAATATAGCTTACTTTGGGACCTGAGGACGTTGTGTGAAATGTCTTGAATATTTATTTATTTCAACACGTCAGGTCTACGCGGTATAGTAGACCAAATACCACCGAAGTGGCGAAGCCCCGCGCCCAACAGTGGGACGTTAATGGGCTGGAATCAAGATTGTAAGCAGGTATTTACAAACAAAAAGATTATAACAGTAATCTATAATTAGGGCACTTGTTTAATAATACCTTTTAACAAAATTTGCTCCGAAAAGAAATATTTATTAGTCTCAAATGTTGACAATGAATGTTCGTGACTTAAGGTTGATTTATAAAAAACGTACAATGGTTCCAGTTCTACGTGCACAATTAAACTAAACTTAACTATAAAATGAATTTTGATAGTGTCGATATCACAATTCGGCAATGTTAACTTAACTTCATTGAAGACTAAAGATTGTAATTAATACAAATAAATATGCACAAATAAATAGAGTAATAGTTTTCAGTTTTAGTTATGTTTAGTTGTGCATGTAGAATTGGTAACACTATCTCATTTCCAAACTAGACAAAAGCCTATATTTTGGAAGTCAATCATGAAAACATTGTAAAAATTGTTCTAAATATTACTATGACCCGAATTTTTTTACATTACAAGTAGGTACGTAACTTTTGTAGATAAATAGAGCCGGATTGATAATATATTTCCTACTATTCGAAACAATAAATTGTACTTACGTATAATTTGATAGGACCCGGCGAATAAAACATGGAAAAGGTTTCCATTTTTCCCGAACCTAAAATAAAACGTGAAAGGTCCGGGTGAGCTTGTTTATTTTGTAACCTCGATATTATCATGTGAAAGATGTTAAATAAAATAAATTATATCTGTCACAGCTTATTTTGCTTGAAAGTCCTGGAGTCAATTCTTGTAAATATATATTTAGGTTGCGTGGCCGTCAACAATATATTCCTAAAAGGCTACTTTGATTTAATTTACTTTTTTATACAAATAAACGTTTTTATAGCTCATTTATCGGCAGTGTGTTAAATTGTGTGAAATAAGAAACTTTATTTCATGAAACTAAAATATGTATTGTATGATATATAGTAAGTGTTTCTGGTTGATGTAATAAAATTAGCTTAGTTTAAAAACTAAAAAACACGCTTGAAAATCCGGAATATATTTTTAAATTATTGCCTTATCATCGGTCTCATAAGTGTTGGTCGAGATGGTGTAAAGCAATCTTGATAGATGGCGCTGTACGTAAAAAATTTATAAACTCATTCGAGTAACAAGTGTGGTGGTCAATTTGAGATGTTGCAAGTAGACCGCAATAAGCTCAGTTGGAAGAGCTTCGGAACGGTATTCCGAGGTCGTGGGTTCAAGTCCCGCTTGCGGCATTTCACTTTTTCCACCATAATTTGATTTATTAAGTAAAAAGCATAGCATGTCAAATGCAAAAATTAATAAATTACTTTAGTAATAAACGTCGCGTCATTATTTCAACCCATATGTATTCTGTAAAGAATACTCAAGTGTTGGTCGAGATGGTGTAAAGCAATCTTGATAGATGGCGCTGTACGTTAAAAATATATAAACTCATTCGAGTAACAAGTGTGGTGGTCACATTGAGATGTTGCAAGTAGACCGCAATAAGCTCAGTTGGAAGAGCTACGGAACGCTATTCCGAGGTCGTGGGTTCAAGTCCCGCTTGCGGCATTTCAATTTTTCCTCCATAACTTGATTTATTAAGTAAAAAGCATAGCATGTCAAATGCAAAAATTAATAAATTACTTTACCAAAAGGCGTGTTAAAAAAGCATCTGTTTTCGTATCTATACATTATGTATCTATATACTATAGTAGAATGATAACGTGCAAATGTATTGTAGAAACAGTGCTAAGATATGATCTAGTAATGAACAATACAAAGTTTGTACTAACTAACAAAGTCTGAGAAATATAATACTATCGATAAAAGTTCTGACTAGTTGTGTCGATACCTACGGTTATGGTTACGGTTGCGGTTTCATTTTGTACATTTGTGGGTCGTGCTACTATACGAGCTATATGCTAGAAATTATCTATTATTAACACGCTTATATATGTTCGGTATGTATCTATCAATGTATTAATCTATGTAACGCAATCTTTGAAAGTGATTTTAACCCACTTGCAGTAGTTGGATTTATCTGAAATTTTGCAGATATATCAAGGATCGATGACTATGCAATAATGAAAAATAATATTCAGGATTTTCAAGCTTGTTTTTTAGTTTTTGAGCTAAGTAGATTATTACTAGCTGTTGGTCGCAACTCCGTACGTGTGTTTAGAACATGTTTCCCGTTTTTGCAACATTTTTCACTACTGTTATGCTCTTATTGGTCGCAGCGTGATGTTATGTTACCTATAGCCTTCCTCGATAAATGTACTATTCAACACTGAAAGAATTTTTAAAGGATAAACGGTTACTAATTTACACTTTTACATCTTAGTACGTAATACTACGATATTTTATCCTTGCTATCTCTGTTACAATCGATATTTTGGAATAGAAAATTATTGGGCGTCTCGCCATAATAAAGCTACTCACGGAAAATCAGCTTGATAGTAATCAAGTGAAAAAAATGTACTACGGATCCCGTACTAAGATGAGTAAAGAAGCCTTATTGAATATCTAATAAAGAAATCTACAATTTATCTTTATAGGTCGTGTCTTTTATACAGCTTTTACCCTGCTAACCAGCCACTTTATTTAATATTAAAATAGTATAATAAATAACAAGGTATCAAAAAGTCTTATTTCGTTTCAAATAAAATTGAATTTTGTTTCTATTTCTAAGAAGATAAAATCGGATATGACATTAGTCCATTATTCAATTATCTACTGCTGTAGCTATTCTCGAACTTAACAGAATAAAAGTTAAGTAATATTGTTAACAATTCTACATGCACAATGTAATGCACAAAAAACATAACTTAACAAAAAATTAAAATTGTATATCTTTACTTATTATAAAACAAAGTTGTTATTTTTGTATGTATGTCCGTATGTGAGCTTATATCTTCGTAACTACGCAACGGATTTTGATGCAGTTTTTTTTAATAGATAGATAGGTTGAAGAGGAAGGCTTTTTTGTATTCGTCAAGTTATGGCTTCTAAAATTCACGCGTACGAAGTGGCGGGCAAAAGCTTAAGAGGGTACGGTACTCCTCATTTAGGTATTTGCCTTAGGTATTGCTATCCCTATTTCCGAGCGCCGCGCTGAAAGGGACAAATATAGATGAAGCGGATTTTACCTACAAATTCTTTGAAAAAAGACGTGATAGAAGCATAGATATACTCTTGATCTATAATATAACGCAGAAACTATTAAAATCGGTTTAACTTTCGCGAAGAAAAAACGGAAGTACGATACCCATACTTTTGTATGGAGCATAATTTGGTATCGTGCCGTCTTAATAGACCAAAGAAGTTAGTTTATATAAATATGTAAAACAAAATAGCCAAATAATCAAAATAAACTATATTTGTTTTCATTTTGGTTAAGTTAGATTAAGTTTTTGAAGCTTCAGAATCAGCCTTATTTTCGAGCTTACAGTACTTAAGATAAGCTAAGATTATATCGGAAATATTTAACTGAATAAAAATGACAAAAGTACTAATTTTCTGAGAAACTGGAGACCGAATTCATGATCTCGTAGACAGTAGTTATGTCACGTGAAGCATATTCAACATAATTAATAAGTAATCGTGAAAAATTAAAAATAAACCACACAATAAGCGGGAAAATTTTATACTTGGAACTAACCTAAGGATGACAAAACCTCTTTAATTAGAATATATCGTACTTAGTACTTAGTACGTATCTATTAATGTACTTGGGATTCAGATCTTTGAAAGTTATATTCACCCACTTGCAATATCTGAAATGTCGCACACATATAAAGAACCGATGACAATGCAAAAACTTAAAAGAATATTCAGGATTTGTGTTTTTAGGGTTCCGTACCCAAAGGGTAAAAACTAATAAATAATATAAAAACCCTATTACTGAGACTTCGCTGTCCGTCCGTCCGTCCGTCCGTCCGTCTGTCACCAGGCTGTATCTCAAGAACGGTGATAGCTAGACAGTTGAAATTTTCACAGATGATGTATTTCTATTGCCGCTATAACAACAAATACTAAAAATAAAATAAAATAAATATTTAAGGGGGCTCCCATACAACAAACATGATTTTTTTACCGTTTCTTGCTCGATACTAATAACGTTGCCTTATGTTGCATAGATAATGGTACGGAACCCTTCGTGCGCGAGTCCGACTCGCACTTGACCAATTTTTTTTATTTTTGATCTATGCAAATTATTATTTTGCCTGTAACGGAGAGAACGAGTAAAACATACTGTCAGTTGATTACACGCCTGACATGAAAAGATAAAAGCGCTTAAACATTGCCTTTCACTCTTATACTCATCACGTATGTTTAAAAATTGGTCAAGAGCGAGTCGGACTCGCGCACGAAGGGTTCCGTACCATTATCTATGCAACATAAGGCAACGTTATTAGTATCGAGCAAGAAACGGTAAAAAAATCATGGTTTGTTGTATGGGAGCCCCCCTTAAATCTTTATTTTATTTTATTTTTAGTATTTGTTGTTATAGCGGCAATAGAAATACATCATCTGTGAGAATTTCAACTGTCTAGCTATCACCGTTCTTGAGATACAGCCTGGTGACAGACGGACGGACGGACGGACGGACGGACGGACAGCGAAGTCTCAGTAATAGGGTCCCGTTTTTACCCTTTGGGTACGGAACCCTAAAAATTGACATAAAAAATATATTTCTTGGAAAACTGAACAGAATATTCCAAGATACGAATGAAAGAAGAAAAATTCTTTTACAACGTCGATATTTGAAGGGAGATAGCTGTTATTGTAGTAACTTTGAAGTACCAATCTTTAAAAAATATGATTAAGAATTTTATCTCAGAAAATATTTGAGACTAGCCGTATCCAGCGGCGATTAACAGATTTTTTATCCTTTTAACCCGAGGGATCATTGCACTCTTTCGGGATAAAAGTAGCCTATATGTTATTCTGATAACTATATTATTGTAAAGGTTCATTAAAATCCATTAGTAGTTTTTGCGTGAAAGAGTAACAAACATCCATACTCACAGTCTTTCACATTTATTATATTAGTAGAATTTATTATTTTACCTTATTTTTCTTATAACGTTTATATTTTATTTTACTCAATTTTCGCATTATATTCCTAGAACTCCGTGATTTACGAGTAAGTCTTTGAAATGTCTTTAAAATTGTTTCAGTAAAAGGTATCGTTTACTCGGTGAAATTTAATCTGATTCAGTTACAATGAGGTCTTGAATTCTAATAAGATCAGATAAAATTGTTCTTACGATTTTTCTTTTACAAAGATTTTTAATAGCTATCTAGGCAGCAAGAATTTGGTATGCATTTGTATATTACTTGTCTGCTATTCTTTTAACTACGCTTTCAACTTTCATCTACCCATCCACTGCTGGACATAAGCCGCCCCCACAGAACGCCACAACGCGCGATCCAGCACTAACTGCATCCAGCGGCTCCATATCTGACGATGTTGTCGCTCCGTCTTGTAGGGGCCTCAACTTACGTCTTTGATATATATAACCGTGATGATTAAAAAGCAACATCTTTATTATAACGCATTTTATACTTTTTTATCTAACTTCAGTAACAAAATACTCAGCGGTAGTTATTGCTATTATAAAAATAAAGTAATAAATGCTGATTATAACATAAAACGTGCTACAAAGCTCTAAAAAGCTATTGCAAATACTGTAACAAACGACAAGCTACTGGTAATAAAACATTCGTCTACAATAACTGTAATAACCAAAACGAGCTTTCATTACTAAAAACGAAAATATGAAATATTCGCCATATTGTTGCGATTTATCTACAAAATATTGAGTTCTGAGAATAATATTTTCTTTATTCATAACAAAATAACTGTATAAATCACAATGTAAGAACAAAGATACGCTTACAACAAAAGACAACAAGGTACGCTTTAACCACGATTTTCTTCGCCGAGAAATATTGCCTAGGTGCCTCATGTAATATTTCATCAATTAATTGGCGAGTTTTCCGGTATTTTCGTGTTTATTTATTTATTTAATATGCAACTGCTTACTGCACTTACAGTTACACAACGCGTGCAGTAAGCCATATCTATACAATACTAGCTGACCCGGCAAACGTTGTTTTGCGATACTAAAAAAAAAGTTTGAAAAATAGAAGTTGGCCGATTCTCAGACCTACTGAATATGCGTGTAAAATTTCATAAAAATCGGTCTAGCCGTTTCGGAGGAGTACGGTAACTAACACTGTGACACGTGAATTTTATATATTAGATAAGATAAGATAAGATTATAAAGCTGAAGAGTTTGTTTGTTTGTTTAAACGCGCTAATCTCAGGAACCTCTGGTCCGATTTGAATAATTCTATATACATATATGTATATAGGTGTATAGGCTATATAACATCACGCTGCGACTAATAGGAGAGAAGCAGTAGTGAAAAATGTTACAAAAACGGAAAACATTTTCTAAATTCTACGCGTACAAAGTCGCGGGCAACAGCTAGTTCATTTAATATAGTGGCCAGTAAGCTAATTACATTTAATATGGAAACGAAGTATCTTCAACGGACACCACCAAATCTAAGCACGTGTGTGGCAGTTAAAGCAAATTTTAATTTTTTTTTTTATGCATTCTGATCTATTTAAAAACTGTATACTTTCTGTAATCACATTGTTACAAATAAAACATTTTCCTTTTTTTCTTTCTTTCTTTCTTTCAATCTTAAATTAATGTTAATTAGTTTACAAAATTATCAAGTAAGAAATAATATTTATTAAATTAATTCCGCTGGTGTCCATTTCGTTCCCTGAGCTTTATTGTACGTGCATCTATTCAACAGTCAACAGATGATAACAGACACATGTATAAGTTATTTCTTTAACTTTTATGTATCGGAATAATACTAAAATTACAACATTTACATATAAAGCACATAAATTATACATACTCTTTGTATGTTAAGCTATTAACTTCTTCTTAAACAAGCACAAGACTTTGCATATGTTATCGTCAAAATCAGTTTAACATAATCTTCGAGGCACGTCTTGATTCGTGCTTAATCGCGTGGAGTGATCAGCATAATTTGACCTTTTAGCCTTGACCTCGCATTAACTGGCTAAGAGGTCGTATATGTTATGGTTAACTTTAATCCGTATTCCGATAGAGCTTATATACTTACTAACACGTCAAGTAGATTAATGTAAATGAAAGCCAATTTTTTTTAATTTTTTTTTTGCACATAGCTATGAAATGTATATAGAGCTAGTATAAAACATTAACTAGCCTGCTAATATTGTTAAAAGTATACTTACGCTGTATCATATAAGTTTTATTCCATATAGAACAATTTGCCTTCCATATTTTAGGTAATTAAACGATTTTAAGTTACCAATCCCACTAAACCGCTAAGAAAGAGAGTATCGGGATGACACTGCATGCATGCATTTTCTGTTCAGGAGTTTGCAGTCAGAGTTTGCATCCACCATGATCAAAGTTAGACCATGGTAGCTGCATACTCTTGGAAACGTATTTTCCAGAAACTCATAAAAGTAAAAAATAAACGCAATAAAACCCGTTGAAAAGTATTTTACTTTGTTGAAATACCTGGCGAAAGTATTGCAGAGTTTTGTGACTATCCCATTTAAGTTATAATAGGTACGTCGTAAAAAGACAAAATAATAAAACGTTTTTAGATTCTGAACCTACTGTCTTATATACAATACTTTCTCACAAGTTTCCACGTATACTCTACCCTCTTAATATATTCCCAACGACCCTTAATGGATCCCAGATATAAGCGACGACTTCAGAATGTCAATTTCAAACAACCTTGGACAAAATATCGTCATATTATGAACTGCGTGAGCGAAACTTCGAGTTATTAAAATATTTGTCTTCAATATTTTGCGTACAAGCAAAATATTTATGATTTGTTATATAAGCTGATATTTTTTGTTGTCTCTTATATTGTGTAATAGCATTATTGTATAACATAAAACGAAATGTTTAGTTTCCGCAATATACTGCTGGGTCACAAAAAAGCAAAGGTGTATTTACCTTTGGGCAAAAGAGCAGTGTCCTGGGGCGGCAGGCTGCGTGGCACGCAAGATCTTTGCGTTTAGTATTTTGCTCTTTCTCCATTAATTTATCAATCAATCCATCCAACCATCTACCTAACAGCCATTGTTCTTATACTGCTGGACACAGGCGTCGCCTAGAACCCGACCAAGTGCAGCTTTACCCAACATGTATCCGTCACCTCAATGTCACGTCGCGACGTGACATTGAGGTGATCAACAGATGATTTATATTTAAAAATTTTTTTATCATAATCTCTTTGTAATACACTGATAGGCGTATCTGACAATGTATTGTGACGTTATTGTACGGTATTAAAATTGTTTGCATAAAGGAAAAAGATAATGCTCGTCTTATTCCGAGTTTCCGAGGTCTACGACTCACTCGGGCGATAACAGACGTAGGCTGCGCTATACAATTTTATAACAGCTATTGTTGCATCAGCCATGCGTTTCAAATCCTCTTACGTACTAGCACCTACGTAGCTACGACTTGTTAACTTGTTTAGAGCTTTATCTTATTCACTAATGTACAAAACTTTAGATATTTTAACTTGGATTTCAATATAATCACATGGCAGAAGGCCTGAATTCGACATGAGCCGTGGACTGCCACAGAAACAGAATTGTCTCGTTAAGTTGCAGTTGTATGTGTTTAAAGTACTTTAAAGTTATCCTTCGCTTAAAATGCTATTGTTGGCTATTGTTGCTATTGTTGTACTTGGGATATTCTTATGTACTTGTGCGACTTTTTTATATAAAAAAAATCTCTTTTTACTCATTTTGACGCGTATAGTTAACAATTTACACCGATTAATCTACTAGATTTCATATAAAATATACGCGTGTATGCCTGGTAATACAGATAAAGATGTGTTATTAATATACCTAAATAGGGCTTAGTGTAAATTTTATTTCATAAATAACATAGTATGTAAAGGTTTTCTAAAATTAAAATAAGCATACCTTTATCTTTTCTTTACTTAATATAAAACAAAATCGTAATTTTTGTATGTATGTCCCTATGTGAGCTTATATCTTCAAAAATACGCAACGGATCTTGATGCGATTTTTTTAATAGATAGAATGGTTCAAGAGGATTGCTTTTCTTGCATAATTTGTTGGGGATTGCTGTATATTGGATGAGATATGATTAAATGTGCTGAGAATTTCAGACGCGCGCGAACTTTAAATAAAAACGCTGTCTTATCCATGTGAGGTACAACAAAGTAATGTATGGAGGAATTGTTAAGTAGTCCTATAGTTCTCCAAAAAAGTCCGCGAGGGCATATGTCTATCTTTAAAGAAAAACCCGCTGTACCTATAATACTGTCAAAAAATTATCAAATTCAATACGGTATTTTCAAAAGCTATTTATGTGTATATATTAATATTTTTTATCAAATTAAATAACTTATTTAGTTTAGGCATTTAATATAGATTATAACTGCTTTTCACAGTATGCAATTTTAATGAATATCTTAGGAGATATGACGAAAAAAGTATTAGGTACGCACGACAAAAAAATTTTTTAACTGTTGGCTGAGCAACGCGTCCTGACAAAGTTGACATCCAACGTTTCCTGAGTTTCCTCGGTCTTCTACTCGTATCTATTCTCAAATGGCAATGTTTGGATATTGTATAAATGAAAGGATGTTTGTTGTTCTTTCACGTAAAGCAATTTTGCAAAAACCGGGAATATTTCCAAAATTCCACGCGTACGGAGTCGCGGGCAACAGCTAATATTATAATATAATACAAAGCCGATAATATAAAAGAGAACTAAAAAAATAAATTAAGGGCCTACATCAATATTATCGTATATCATCGCCGACACGTACATATTAACACAGCCAGTAGGCACAGAAAATGAAGAATTAGGGATACTTTTCCTATTTACTCAAAATCTACTAAATATATTTTAATTCTGATTTACGTGTTTCTATATATAATAGTTACTTATGTTTTTAAAGTTATTTCATTAGTTAATACGCGATAATTGACCGACAAATGAAAAAAATAAAAATTTTGAGAGGTTGTTTCGCCAAGATTTTCTATCGAGAAAACTTTTTTCAATCGCGTTTCTGAGTTTATGCGATCCTAGATCATATATTGAAAAAACATATACTTAAAAATTTGAGCTCTAGCCATTCAATCTAAAGAAACAATGAAAACTTCGTACATAGTAAAATGCACGAAGCTATTTTGGTATCCTCTTAAGCGTCTTCAAATGGTAAACTGGCAGTATTGCCAGGTTGAATGGCAATGCTAATACGTTGCGCAAAATAAAATTCTCTTATTGATATAGTATTTTATAGTATTTTGATATAGTATTTTATTTTTTATACGGCTTATGAACAGTGTTTCATTTAACTGGTTTCGACCGTAAAAATAACGAGCCACCCGTCTCGAAATTACTAAAAGTTGGATATTTTGTTACGAATGTTTAACAATCTGAAGTTTCGAAGTTTGACGAGCCTCGTGATTGAGTGGTTTATGTAATGGACTGCCGATCAAGAGGTCGCGGGTTAGATTCCCGATCGGGACAATCATTTGTGTGATTTTTCTAATTGTCGTACAATGATACAAATGTTTGTACTGCGTCTGGGTGTTTCTATGTATTATAAGTATGTATTTACAAAAGAAAAGTAGTATATGTATTCTATCCGTATTCTGGTACCCATAACACAAGCATTTAAGCTTAGCTTGGGACCAGAGGACGTTGTGTAAAATGTCCATGAATATTTATTTATTAAAAAAAAAAATCTAATTAAAAAGCGATCGTTGTTTAAAAGGTTCATAAATATATAAAATACTTTTCGATAAATAACACTTTTTGTATTAGAACGCATATTAAAGGCACCAACCAGGCTTTACAATATTTTCGCCAATTTTCAGTATATTACACAACGAAATTTTCTTTTTAGGGTTCCGTACCCAAAGGGTAAAAACGGGACCCTATTACTGAGACTTCCGTCCGTCCGTCCGTCCGTCCGTCTGTCACCAGGCTGTATCTCAAGAACGGTGATAGCTAGAGAGTTGAAATTTTCACAGATGATGTATTTCTATTGCCGCTATAACAACAAATACTAAAAATAAAATAAAATAAATATTTAAGGGGGGCTCCCATACAACAAACATGATTTTTTTACCGTTTCTTGCTCGATACTCATAACGTTGACAGGTAGACGCTTTAACTATGTGCCTTATGTTGCATAGATAATGGTACGAAACCCTTCGTGCGCGAGTCCGACTCGCACTTGACCAATTTTATTTTAAACTAATGTATAAACATATATACACTATACTACATATTTTATTTAGAAATGGTACACGTAAGGTACACGTAAAAAGAAGTCGTTATTCCTTTAAATCCCTATGTCAGCTTATGATGATACCAAAATAGCTTCGTGCATTTTTCTACGTACGAAGTTTTCATTTTTTCTTTAGATTGAATGCCTAGAGCTCTAATTTTTAAGTATATGTTTTTTCAATATATAATCTAGGATCGCATAAACTCAGAGACACGATTGAAAAAAGTTTTCTCGATAGAAAATCTTAGCGAAACAACCTCTCAATTTTTTTATTTTTTTCATTTGTCGGTCTATTAGCGCGTATTAACTAATGAAATAAGTTTCAAAACATAAGTAACTATTATATATAGAAACACGTAAACCGGAATTAAAATATATTTAGTAGATTTTGAGTAAACAAAAAAATATCCCTAATTCTTCATTTTCTATGCCTACTAGCTGTGTTAATAGGTACATGTCGACGATAATATTGATGCAGGCCCTTAAAATTTAAAACTACGAACGGATTCTGATGCAGATTTTTTGTTATGAAATGAAATGAAATGAAATGAAATGAAAAATCATTTAATCACGTAGACACAATTTTTCAGAAAAATTATGTGCTTATGACATGTCCAATTTTTTTCCCTACCACCGGTTCAGGACGCAATCTGCTGAGAAGAACCGGCGTAAGAAACTCAGCAGAGCTTTTAATCAAATCAATATTTTTAAATTAAATGTCAATTATACTTACAATGCTAATAACTTTACAATATAGAATATGTATTGCTCCAGAGCAACCTACTCCCAAGCTTTATCATCTTTAATATACTTAATCAGAAATTTTATAATACGCCTTTTTACATAATTTAGTTTTAATGAATTTTTTAAATTTAGAATTATTTAATTCTCTTAAAAAGAGTAGTTTAAAAAGGTCTATATGTATAAATTGTTAGGTTTGGCTTCTAAATTCGAGGGCAACAGCTATTTTAATGATGCATAGCGTTAGAAGATTATTCATGAGTGAAATACAAAACACGTCACTTACGTGATTGCCCGAGGGAAATGAAACATTTCATAATATTATTCGTTTAGACTCTGTTAATTTTACATAGTTACATTTATTTTCGTTAGCAAAAGAGAGAGCTTTTTGCAAACATTAATTTATCAAAGCACGCTTTATAAATTGCTTGCTCTAGAGAATTGAAACTTTTATTTGTTTTGAATCTCTTAATTTTACTTTTATTTAATTTTGTTGTGTATACTCTTATAAAATAAAAAGATTGTTTAAACAGTGCTTTGATAAAGAACATCATTTTCATTGCTCAAAATATTATTTGCTTTGATTATTTATTTAAATTCCATAAGGGAATAAAATATTCTTTAATCATTATAACACAAAGTCGTTTAGTATTTAGTATTGATTTATTAATCTTTGTATAACATGGGTATTTTGATCTTAAGGGCCTACATCAATATTATCGTATATCATCGCCGACACGTACATATTAACACAGCCAGTAGGCACAGAAAATGAAGAATTAGGGATACTTTTCCTATTTACTCAAAATCTACTAAATATATTTTAATTCTGATTTACGTGTTTCTATATATAATAGTTACTTATGTTTTTAAAGTTATTTCATTAGTTAATACGCGATAATAGATCGACAAATGAAAAAAATAAAAAAATTGAGAGGTTGTTTCGCCAAGATTTTCTATCGAGAAAACTTTTTTCAATCGCGTTTCTGAGTTGATGCGATCCTAGATCATATATTAAAAAAAACATATACTTAAAAATTAGAGCTCTAGCCATTCAATCTAAAGAAACAATGAAAACTTCGTACGTAGAAAAATGCACGAAGCTATTTTGGTATCCTCTTAATAAAATTATCATGCAGCAATATAATACATTTCAGTCAAATTGTATAAAAAAATATTTCATTCGTTCAATTACATTTCATACGTCCAGAATTTTTAAAAATGAGGTCAATATCTTAAAATTATACTAATGATACAAAATTATTAAAAAAATTATTACAAAAATTTTCTTTTCGTTATTTTGTATGTATGTATATGAGCTTATATCTTCAAAAGTACGCAACGGATTTTATTAGATTGTGAGTAGTGGTTCAGGATTGTATTTTTTTTGTACAATTTATTAAGGTATCTTTAGTTTCTAAATACCACGCGTATGAAGTTGCGGGAAAGCAGCTAGTAATAAGTACGTACTTTTTATAGAATTAGGGAATTCGCTTTTAGGTCACAGAATAATTTAGGTAGACAAACTTGGAACAAAAAATATTGCTTATGTTAATATTTTGTCATAATAAGGAATAATAATAATTACTTCGTTTCGACATTAATTTATTAATATTTTGCGATTGACTCGCTATGCTTTTTACTAAACAAACTAAATTATATACTTCGTTTATTATTATATATTAAATACTTCGTTTCGGCTAGTTTTCCATCTACTTTACTATTCTTATTATTTGTTCATACGAAAAAATTTCATTCACAAGTAATCTAATAAAGTACATCACTACTGTTTTCTCTAGAGTGCTGAATTACTAAGTAATTACTTCTTTTAATGCTGTAAATGTTACATTCATTTATTTTTATGAAGATATGTTACGTAGTAACGTACCTTGTACCTATCCATAGTCGAATAATATATATCTTGCGATGGCGTAAAAAGCCACAGACTATACCACACTTAAGGCAGCGGAATTGTCCATGAGATGACAGATTAAGAATACAAGTGTCACCACTCCTTTTTCTCCCCAGGGTGCTGTAAAAGCCAGCTAAAGAATATTGTATACACGTAACTTCGTCTGTGAGAGACGGAGAAATGACAAAAAAAATCCATGAAGTTTCTTGTCTGTTCTTCTCCATAGGATTTGCGTTTGGAACAGACACCTAGTTTCTGACGTTTCAAAAGAGCTTGAAAAAACAAGCCAACTTGAAATAAAAAAATTGGACTTTGACTTGGAGGGCTCGAAATAAACCCTGTGCCAACACGCCTGGTCAGCGCGGCACAGTAGACCATAATCCCTTACAAAGTAGAGGAGGCAAGTACCCAACGGTGGGACGTTAATGGGCTGGAGAGAAAGAGAAGGCCACGAAATATGAGAGTGCTAATCCACAAGTGTTATCATAGAGTAACTTGAATAAATAAAAGTCTATTGTTCCAGAATAATCAATATTTAAAATGAGGTGGTTACTGGCGGTAGCTGCGTGCGCGGTTGCGTGCGCGAGCGCAGACCGCGGTGGCTCGTCACTGCGAGGTGCGCTGGAAGCTTTGCAGCGTCGCCAGCGTGGACGTATACATGCACCCGTGATGCCTCAACCTGACTATGATGCTCTTTATGAAATTGTACCACCGCGAGCCTATCCAGGTATTAAAAACTATAATATACTAGCTGACCCGGCAAACGTTGTTTTGCCATACAAATGTTAGGGGTAGACAAATAATTTGCAATAAAATAATATTGCGACTATAAATTTAAATGTAAGCTATCCTATCTTTCAAGTTGGGTCGAATTGCACACGGTGTGAAAATCAAATTTAAAATCGGTTCAGTAGTTTAGGAGTCCATCGCGGACAAACATCGTGACAGGAGATTTATATATATAATATATATATAAAGATAAATACTTACTAATAACTTAACTCTAATGACGTTAATGAAAACTTCGGCCAGGTTTAAAAAGTGTACTTAAAATACATAATTAGGTACGTTCTGTATTGAAACACTAATTTAAAGTCATTAATGTGGACAGGGATCAAAACATGCAAACTAACCGTTATAATTTTAATTTTCAGAACAAGATTATCCTGTAGATATGGAAGATCTCGACGAAGAAACAAATCCTAAGTACTTAGTGAACTTATTAGATCAAGACCCAAGACCAGTAGATGCGTATGAATACAAATTAATAAAGAAAAAGAACAACGCCAATGCGTTAGCTACAAAAGAATCCGCTTTCCGAGAGCGCAGTCATCATTCAGACAACGAAAGATTACGTGATCTATTCATGGATAAAAACGAAAGTGAAGATAAAAAGAACGAAGATGGCCTCGAAAACGATGCCGAATACGCTTTACTTCTTGGCCAACTTTGGTCAAAGTATAAATATAACAAAGAGCACGCTAATAATATTAATAACGCCCCTCAAGGTGTTGTTAAACTTTATAAAGAAAAGGTTGTTAAGAAGCGTTATCCTGATAGTTGGGGGCCGATAGCCTTTAAGAGGAAACGAAGCTCAGACTCTAATAATGAACATCCTGTGCTATTTGATTATGATGCAAGAAAAACTGGAACAGGAACAGTAGGTCCAAACTACAATTTATACGACCTTCCTGATGACGATAAAGATGATCTCAGAGAAGAGTACGCCATCGCTTTTCAACCTTTAGATGATGATAGTTTATCTGACTTAATAGATGACGAACAATATACCTACGATGCTGTTGAAAAACGTTTCCCTGTCACCAAACGTAGCAGTGGGCCTTATAACATAGGATCTCAAAACAAAAGATTTGTTCAAAGTCAAAACAAACGGGAAACATCAAAAACATTCCGAAGCAGCGCAGGCACTGACCCGAAACTAATTAAAGACTTATCAAAGATATTTGGTGATGCTGAGACCGATATTATTAAGTCACCCGTAAAACGAAGTAGTGACCATGAACAGCATGAGCATGATCATGAAGTAAAACCACCAATGGTCACCACAATTCACAATAATACTCATGAACACAATAGTTCAACAATTGAAGAAGAGGATAGTCATGAACATCATGCTCTAAACATTCATCACCCCGGTATAGCTGGTAAAGAAGTAGATCATGAACATATCCACACACAAGAAGAATCACTTGATCATAACATGGAAAATAATAAGCCGATAAATGTGAGGAAGAAATCAGTAGATTGGTCCGATTACTTTGGTATAGACAAACGAGGTAAGCAGTCTGTATCATTTGTCAATGACCTTACCCAAGACCAACTGAGAAAACAGTACTTTGACACGTTTAACAAGGAAGTTATTTACCCAATGAATTCATATCAAAGACATACTAATGTAAAAAGAAACTATGTAAAAGCTCCAAATGAAGAAACCGAAATCCAAATAGATAGAGCTCACCTTGCCGTACAAAAGGAGGAAAAACGAAGTTCTCTGAGCGATAATGATTCTAAACTAGATAACATTGACAAAAAATTGAGAAATATGGAAGGATTAATTGTAGACGAGGCGTTACACTATTCTAATATGGGCGAGGCGCTTGATTCAAAAGAAGAACAAGAAATGAAAGAAAAGTTGCTATCTCGTTTAGCAGCTGCTTATAGTCTGGAAAAAATGAGGAAAGCTTTGAAAGAATTCAAGCATAGCCTACAAATTCAAAAATCTAAAACCGGCACCGCATCCTTGCCAATTCCTACCGACGAAACAAAAGCAAAACGAGTTGCTGTTAAGAAAGAGAAGGTGGATATAATGAATAATGAAATTCCTGGATTTGAAAGGGGTCCCGAAAAAAATAATGATTTTGAAGAAGAGCAGGGAGCTGGTCATTATCTAAACGGTAAAACTGAAGAGCATTTTTCTGAAGGCTACATGGGTGGAAGCGGACGCCATCGCACGCCGGTTATGTCAACAGGTAGGTTTTCGAAATCGATTTACAAAAATATGTTGCTGATATTTTTTGATATTAATTACTTTAATATATATTAACAATACTTACGTGTATTTTATAGTGAGTACTTCAGGATCTTGCCCAGTACTGGCGAAAATTGTGCAGCGCTGTCGTGGCGTAGACTTACTGGCAGGTGATCGTGGACAGCTTTTCCTCCCACTGTGCAGCTTGCATCAAATCTGCTATCTTTGTGTAAGATTTCAATATTTATGATTCATATTTATTATAATATGATAATTGTTACATTTCGGTTAACATTTTGTCACAGGGAGAGGCACCACCGACTACTTGCGATCTAGTATTTCTATCTGAAGCAGACACGACATGCGAGGGTGATATGAGCTGCCAGCGAGCGGCACGTTCTACTCTAATGGCGTTGCGAGAGCTTCACGACAACTTGGCTGATGAGCTGGACGGTGAATGTGAAGCAAGTCCTTGTCTACCAGCTACTCTCAAGCTTAACCTTGGTTGGCAACGCGCCTTTCAACGATAGGCTTAATAAAACACAGACAAAAGCAGGCCAACTCATGTATCAACTCAAATCATTTATTGGATAACGGCTTTTTATGCCACATTGTGCGCTGTACTCATCATGAGATGGATTGCCATCGATTTTTTGTATCTTGTCACCTAAAAATATCATTTCACCATTAGTATTATCTAGATAATACTTTGTTGTTGCATTCGTACGAGTCTAACCAGCCATAGACCCGTAGGAATATTATTATTATATAGGATTAAGATTTCACACAAAGTTGATCTCAGTTACATCGGCTAGTGTTATTTATGCGATAATCCTATGCTTTCATTGTTAAATGTAATTTGAATATTATTATATTTAACGTTGTATGGAATTTTCTATGTTTTTGCGGTTGTATTTCAAGTGTAGCTCCATTAATTGTTATATTCTGGGCAGGAGCAGATGTGAAATTAAATTCGAAGTGTTTTTGGATGTATTAAGATGGTAAATCTATTGTTGTTAAGTATTTACTTACTTATATTTAAGTGTAATTTCAAAATATAAGAATATAGATGGTATATTTCAATGTAACGTGGAAATAGATTGAACAAAATATATGTGTAACTATTTATTTAAATCTATATTTTCTATTAATTTAAATATTATATAGATGTAAAGAGAACACGAAACGACTATAAAAATCAAATAGTATTGCTATATCAGAGGCCCCACATGAAATGAATTTGAGATATAAAGAAACGCAAATTGCATTAGATGTAGTGCGGCATTTTAGACTTTACCAGGACAATAATGTTTATGTTGAACAAGTGACGTCACAGAAGCATTATGACGTCACAAGTGTCTATAAAGTGAATATGTCACTTGATCCTATAAGTCTTCCGATCAAAATTTGGCTTCAAAATGTGTCCTTTGTACATCTGGCCGCGTTGTTTACAAATCCCGATGCGAAATTTACAAAATTTTATCTCGATTTTTACAATATATATGTTATTGGGAGAGGAAGAATTAGATAGAATACTTATATGAATGTAATTTATGAATAAAATTACTGTATGATATGATTAAATGTACCGTTTTTAAAAACTTGAATGTTATCACTTTATTCAAGAATAAACTAACACCTGACTATAAATGGTTTTCAATAAAACTTGTTTCCGTGAAATATTCTTATTTCTTTATATGAAAAGCAATTTTATGATCAAAAATTCGTAATAAAGCTTAATAAATACTCCTTATAATTTTACACCGAGTTGTCTGGTCCCAAGGGAATCATATGTTTATTATTCCCATACCCCATTATGCCAATACCCCATTTCCTACCACAGCATCCATGTCAATGTGCCAAGAGTGAATAATTCAAGCAGATTATAATCTTCTGTGATTTACAGAACTATCCGTGCTCCGTAACCGTCCCTCTGATAATTTCCCTAGCTGAGAAGAAAACAGTAAATTAAAAAAGTATATATACATAATAAAATTATTGACTAAATGAAATCGTAAATGATAATTCATTATTTCGAGTATACAAGGTTTAGCACTTATGTATTTCAATAAACTATGACTTAAGATTGTTACCGAATATAGACTACCTACATCTGAAAACAATCAAATCAAAGCCTAACATTAGCTGATTGCCAAATTCTTTGTTTTTATAATTACAAAAATTTTTGCCCTTTGCAGGTATTACAAAACATAAGTATCGACGTGTATTAGTCGATAATAATGCTGATTTATCATTTGTAGATAAATGATAGCAACGAATAAAGAGTCCGATAACACAGTTTGCTAACACATTGACAACAAATAACATCTATCTGTGAAAGTTACAACAAATTGTGGTGTTATAAAGCGTGAAATTTTTATAATGGGTGAAAGTGCTCCTAATAATGAAATAAGGGGAATAGACAATCCGGCTGCTACTGAAGGTTACAAAAATATTAATTATGATAAAATTTTTAAGATAAGAAACATGTACTTAACTTATATGTAAATGACACAATAGACTTCGATATTATTGGAATTGAAAATACCTACTCGTAAGTCATTACTCATTACTAAAGAGATAGTATAATGAAAGGCCCCTAAGTAAAAAAGAATTATCAGTATGGTATATGCAAGATGTGGCCAACTTTTGTGCACATAAGGTCTACTTTTTATTTTAAAATTGAGTCGCGATCGACCTATTTCTTAGGTAAGAAGGGGGACCTTTATGCAATGTGCTTTTATACCGCCGTGCAATCTTGAGAGTTCCAGCAACATACATGAATATTTATTTAACCGGCTAAATAACTTTGTCTAGAGGAATGGAACTTGCGAGTGATCGACCAAAATTGGATCGACTTGTGGGCTTCTCCTGGTATATGCAATCATTTCTTAAGAGGATACCAAAATTCTTCGTGCATTTTTCTACGTACGAAGTTTTCATTGTTTCTTTAGATTGAATGGCTAGAGCTCTAAATTTTTAAGTATATGTTTTTTCAATACATAATCTAGGATCGCATAAACTCAGAAACACGATTGAAAAAAGTTTTCTCGATAGAAAATCTTAGCGAAAGAACCTCTCTCATTTTTTATTTTTTCATTTGTCGGTCTATTATCGCGTATTAACTAATGAAATAACTTTAAAAATATAAGTAACTATTATATATAGAAACACGTAAATCAGAATTAAAATATATTTAGTAGATTTTGAGTAAATAGGAAAAGTATCCCTAATTCTTCATTTTCTGTGCCTACTGGCTGTGTTAATATGTACGTGTCGGCGATGATATACGATAATATTGATGTAGGCCCTTAATGTGGCGTAAGTCTAATGCTTCACGCCGGTAATGAGGTACAGAGGTTAAATATTAGATAGTGATCAATCTAAAGAAGATTACAATAATATGCAAAACAATCCAGTCTGGGAGTTTTCTATTTGTTATAAGTGTGTATTAACAAAAGCAAAGTAGATTATGTAGTCGTAACACAAGCATATAATCGTAGTTTAAGAGCAGAGGACGTTGTGTGAATTGTCCGTAAATATTTATTTATTTTAATCTATAAACTGCAATGGCCTCCATACTCAAATTTCAGCTTATATATAAAATTCACGTGTCACAGTGATAGTTACCGTACTCCTCCGAAACGGCTTGACCGATTATTATGAAATTTTACACACATTTTCAGTAGGTCTGAGAATCGGCCAACCTTTAATTTTTAAACCTTTTTTTTTTGGTATGGCAAAACAACGTTTGCCGGGTCAGCTTGTAACAGTATAAAAACATGTACCTGTAAATAGCAGTTCGTTTACTAACAAACAAACTCAATCTTATTTGATAAAAGTCCGATAAATTCTTCATGTGCTTCTTAGCCAAATTTTTCACTGCTAAATATTGGCAAAATAAAATTTTCTCAAAACCAGATAATACCAAAAAAAAAATACTCTTAACTCTTCCTTTAATAACTCTTTGTATTGATAACAACCACATGAGAAGTCATTTTCAAACATCGAAATTTACAACGGAAATACAGTGCGTTTTAAGTGCAGCGTAATGTCAACGCCCCATAATACCATTAGAAAAAAAACAATGAAGTACTTAAGTACTTTATTTTTTGCAGATAATGGACGAGAATTAAGATCTGATCTTGTGATTAGTGTACAACCAACTCAGGGTAAGATTAATTTAGTTATATCTATTCAAATAACCTTGAAGAGAGAAAGGATTTAGACTGATAGTCAATTCAAAGTAACTCTAGCTTAGACAGACGCACATAGAATGTTCTTATCTAGGATTCAAATTGTTCAGTTTGACCAGTATACCAGAACAGTATGTTAAGGTATGACCTTAATAAATTCAGTCGCCCTATTTCGATGGTCAATTAAACAACCTACTAAAAGTTGAGGAACGAAAATTTGTGTGGAATGTATAAATAATTTCATATTTTAGGAGATATCAATGCTCAATTACCAGTAATAACGCAAGATTGGCGATCAAATCCACGTGGTCAGTTTATAGTGGGCCAAGGTCTGGACTTCCTTATTGGAGTTACTAGTCTACTTATACAGCAAACTGTAGAACTTACCGATTGTAAGTATTAATGCATTAAAGTAAAAAATCTCTATTATTAACACGCTTATAATTATAAGTTCAGTATGTATCTATCAATGTATTAATCTATGTAATGGAATCTTTGAAAGTGATTTTAACCCACTTGCAGTGATTCGATTGATTTGAAATTTTGCACATATATCAAGGATCGATGCACATTCAATAATTTAAAATAATTTATTCAGAATTGTCAAGCGTGTTTTTAGGGTTCCGTACCCAAAGGGTAAAAACGGGACCCTATTACTGAGACTTCGCTGTCCGTCCATCCGTCCGTCCATCTGTCACCAGGCTGTATCTCAAGAACGGTGATAGCTAGACAGTTGAAATTTTCACAGATGATGTATTTCTATTGCCGCTATAACAACAAATACTAAAAATAAAATAAAATAAATATTTAAGGGGGGCTCCCATACAACAAAGATGATTTTTTTACCGTTTCTTGCTCGATACTAATAACATTGCCTTATGTTGCATAGATAATGGTACGGAACCCTTCGTGCGCGAGTCCGACTCGCACTTGACCAATTTTTTTAGTTTTTTAACTAAGTAGATTATTTTAAATTGACAAGCGAGTCCGCTTTAGGGTAATAGCCGTAAGCGCTTTCAGTTGCGTAGAAGTCTGCAACACTTTAGTGTTACAGACATCTACGCAACTGAAACCGAGTCATCAAATCATCATCAAACCAAGTCTACGCAAAAATGGCAGTTTTATCCATATTTTATAGGCACACCGGCACGGTGTTTGCTTCAACCAAACACCTTCATGTGTTAACTTTAATAGCCCTCGAATCAATAGCAAAATGACAAAAAAAACATATTTAATATAATCATACATATTTTATTAATCACACTATCTTCTAACTTGTAGTAACATCGAATATAGAATCAGAGAACAGATATATAGTGCGAGTTCCCAATGGAGAGGCATTATATATTGCAAGCGAGGTATCGAGTGCAACACAACGATGTCTGTGTGGATCTGGACGAGCCTTCACTATGCATCTTCACGATAACACTCGACAAGAGTCTCTGGTCCTGCAAAGAAGACTGGCTTCAGCATCCTGTTGCTTTCCTTGTAGATTACAGGTAATAAATGTAGTGTTTTAGAATACAAACAAACACTGGTACTGATTCTAAGCGCACAACTAAACTTAACTAAACTAAATAATTGGTCAAGTGCGAGTCGGACTCGCGCACGAAGGGTTCCGTACCATTATCTATGCAACATAAGGCAACGTTATTAGTATCGAGCAAGAAACGGTAAAAAAATCATGTTTGTTGTATGGGAGCCCCCCTTAAATATTTATTTTATTTTATTTTTAGTATTTGTTGTTATAGCGGCAATAGAAATACATCATCTGTGAAAATTTCAACTGTCTAGCTATCACCGTTCTTGAGATACTGGGTACGGAACCCTAAAAATCATGTTTGTTGTATGGGAGCCCCCCTTAAATATTTATTTTATTTTATTTTTAGTATTTGTTGTTATAGCGGCAATAGAAATACATCATCTGTGAAAATTTCAACTCTCTAGCTATCACCGTTCTTGAGATACAGCCTGGTGACAGACGGACGGACGGACGGACGGACGGACGGACGGACGGACGGACAGCGAAGTCTCAGTAATAGGGTCCCGTTTTTACCCTTTGGGTACGGAACCCTAAAAATGAATTTTGATAGTGTCGATAACACAATTCGGCAATGTTAGCTAAACATTTTATTAAGAAAATGTGTTCATTATTTATAGACTAAAGATTTAAATTAATAAAAATGTGCACAACGAAATAGCCACTTAATCATAATACATCATAGCTGTTTTCTTTTTTAGGGTTCCGTAACCAAAGGGTAAAAACGGGACCCTATTACTGAGACTTCGCTGTCCGTCCGTCCGTCCGTCCGTCTATCACCAGGCTGTATCTCAAGAACGGTGATAGCTAGACAGTTGAAATTTTCACAGATGATGTATTTCTATTGCCGCTATAACAACAAATACTAAAAATAAAATAAAATAAATATTTAAGGGGGGCTCCCATACAACAAACATGATTTTTTTAACGTTTCTTGCTCGATACTAATAACGTTGCCTTATGTTGCATAGATAATGGTACGGAACCCTTCGTGCGCGAGTCCGACTCGCACTTGACCAATTTTTTGGTTATGTTTGTTTTTGGTTATGTGTGTGTTTTCTATGTATTCTAAGTATGTACATATTTTCAAAAGAAAAGTAGTAAGTATATGTAGTCTATCCGTATCTGGTACCCATAATACAGGCATAGAAATATAGCTTACTTTGGGACCAGAGGACGTTGTGTGAAATGTCCTGAATATTTATTAATTTATTTATATATTATATTTTATGTTTAGTTGCGCTTAGAATTGGTACTTATATTTACTCCTTTGCTAACAAAACACAATACTTTATCTAGTACAAAACTTAATGAGAAGCTTGTGTGGATTGATTGTATTGATTGATGCACCATAATTTAACATAGAAAACACTCATTTATAGTTCTGAAATCTATCTGCAGTGGTGGATTTACACTAGGGGCAGTAGGGGCCCAGGGCGGATTATTTACCGGCAGATTTACCGGCTACTCAAATTAGACCGGGTTTGGGCGATATCTTTCGGTTCCCAACTCCTATATAATAATTTCTTCTTCCTATATAATTAATTTATAGGAGATGAAAGTTCTAACTCCGCCTGGTGACTACGTTGGACGCATCCAACAACAATGTACTTGGATAGTACCATTCTTCTTGGTGAGAGATGCAACTGACCGAGTGTTGTTCGTGATAGAAGGACCTGCTTCTTTTACCAGAAGCGCTTTATTACTGTCTCCGTTTAAGGTAACGACCATCAAAAATGCTTATTTTAGCTTAGTTATCTTGTCATACACTAGTTATAAATAAAATTAGGCCTTCGTTTGAAAACCTATGATGATGTGGACGCAGATGGGGGAGGGGTTTATACCTACCACATAGCTTCAGATCAGTGTTATCCGGCGGTCGGACACTGTTTCCAGCCTAATCTTTGAACAGAAAGTTATCGTTAATCGCATTAATAAATGAAAAGCCGTAAATCATCCATCCATCAACATTTCTGAGTCCACTGTTGGACATAGGCCTCCCCCATAGAACGACACATCGCGGGGCCGTTAATAAAATATATTAAGTTAATACTTATTTGAGCTTTTAGTAATTAGATAATTTTACAATAAAGTTGAATATATATTTTTCTAGGTAATGACTGGCGACTCCCTACGTGAAGTGGGAAAAATTGTCCACGAGTGGGACCGACAGCTTGTTAGTTTTACAACAACGCTGCAGATACCAAATACCGCTGTACAACCGAAGCACAAGGCACTGCTCCTGGCCGCTACTTTTCTGCTGGTAATTATTTCTTGCTTATCATCTTAACACTCTTTCTCTGTCTCTCCCCCTCTCCCTCTCTCTCTCTCTCCAGCCTATTAACGTCCCACTATTGGGCACGGGCCTGCTCCACTTTTTGAGAAGTTATGCTCTATGATAGATGGTCTGTGCCGCGCTGACCTGGCGACGTGCTGGAATAAAGTTTATTTCCGACTTTTCTGTCTCTCACAGAGAATGAGTTCTATGTACAATATCGCTTACCTGATTTTGACTTGATTATTCTTCATCCGTCACCAAATGTAAAAACTACTGAATGGATTTTAATGAAACATTATAGCTGTATAGCTTATATATTATTACGCTAAAAGTTCTGGAGCGGGTCAGCAACTATAAACGTGGGAGAAATCTAATCTCTAGTATTTACCGAATATTCTCTGTTTGTTTCAGGAGTACACTTATTTTGAAAGATCAAAATCCAGCTGCTGCGTGTGCAATTGTTGATCCTGGTTTCATTAGTTTTTATCATCATCATCATACCATCACGCCTTTTTCCTATGGGGGTAGGCAGTTGTTATACATATTAAAAACATAAAAACGCAAGAAATGCACCGATTCTATGTGCACAATTAAACTTAATTGAAAATTGATAGTTTCAATAACACAATTCGGCAAAGTTAACAGAATTTTTATTAGAATATCTGTATATTATAGACTAAGGATTTTAGTTAATAAAAATGTGCAGAACGAAATAGCCAAGTAATCATAAATACACCATAGTTGTTTGGGTGTTTCTATGTATTATAAGTATGTATTTACAAAAGAAAAGTAGTATATGTAGTCTATCCGTATTCTGGTACCCATAACACAAGCATATAAGCTTAGCTTGGGACCAGAGGACGTTGTGTGAAATGTCCATGAATATTTATTTATTTATTTATAGTTGTTTTCATTGTTTAGTTTAGTTGTACACGTAGAATTGGTACTAATGTAATGTATCACAACATTTCATTTCAATGTATCATAAGTAGTCATAACGTAAATAAAATAATGTTTGTAAAATCACTTTTGTACACAAAATACTTAGTTAAATATAAACATTTTGATATTATTTTTAAGAAATGACAAATTGTTTTATTAATTAAATACTTAAATCAAATCTTCGATTTGTAGTTAACCAAATAGAATAAAAATCCTTCTTTACCAAATACCTCTTCAGCTTACAATTTCCGAAATATAGTCAAAATGTTCAGAATCATGTTATTTAGATAAGTAAGAAATATTATACTGACCTTAGCAATTACGCCAAGCCCAAGGCAGTAGCACTTTGATAAAATCAAAGATTTATTTTTATTTTTTTATTTATTTATAAACTTTATGCACAAATAATATAGTACAGTGGCGGACTTAATGCCGAAGGCATTCTCTGCCAGTCAACCATTGGGGAGTGTAGAAAGTAAAACAGGTAGGTGCATTAGCTACAAGAGAAGAAGTACAAAGCCAATAGCTGCCGAAGAATGTGGCTATATATTAAATACCTGCATAAACTAAATATATAATATAATTATAAAAATACATATAATAATAGATACATAAAAATATACTACATATACAGTAAATACAATATTGAATACATATACCTACACATTACCTACATAATAATATCATAATTATATAAATAGGCATGTCGAGATTCATTGAGTGAGTTCCGCTGTTAAATACAAATAAAATTGGCGTGCCCTGCGCTTAAAACCGTTACGATTGGATGACATTCTTATTTCACGAGGGAGTGCATTCCAAAGAAGAATAGATTGAATGAAGAAAGAAGAGTGTACAAGACTAGAAGTATGCTGAGGGCATGAAAGAAGGTCGTTAGAGGAACGGAGATATCCAAGATGAGTGGATGAACGATGTTGAAGTTGACAAGTTAAGTACTCAGGCGCATTTTGGGAATTAAGCCTGCTTATATTAAGGTGTATAGTGTGGTTACCGTGTGAAGACTTCGCCGTTGTCGAATCCGTAACCAGTTTAACTTACAACGATAAGAAGACACGTGATCATATTTACGCAGATTATGAGGAGGGTACGTACACTGAAGATTGTGAGTGATAAGATTAACAAATAAGGAAAACAGAAGAGGAGATAGTATGCCACCTTAAGGTACACCAGATTCAAGAACACACCAGTTGGATGTGTTATCATCACAACAGACAGATTGTTGACGATCTCGAAGGTAGGGGAAGAACCACAGTATAGTCTCAGAGGAAATTTTGAGAGAAGATAAGATGGATAGTAAGATATCATGGCTTACGGTGTCGAAAGCATTAGAGAAGTCCACCAAGACCAACAAAGTGATCTTAGTGTCCTCGATGCCAGCCCTCACATCCCCAGTCATCTTAAGCAGCGCAGATATTGTACTGTAGCCAGGTCGGAATCCCGATTGAAGGGGACAAAGAATGTTATTAATGTGTACAAAGTTTGAAACTTGCTTGAAGACAGATTTTTCTAAAACTTTAGCTAAAAAAGGAAGAATAGAAATTGGTCGAAAGTGATTTGGAAGAGAAGGATTAGAGATTTTGGGTAAGGGACGAACCAATGCTCTACGCCAGATTGAAGGGAAAAAACCAGAAGACAAAGAAAAGTTTAGAATATGAGTAATAGGTAAGACGATTTCATCCAGAATCGTAAGTATCATGTGGCGACTAACATTATCACATCCGACAGCTTTGGATTTAATCGAAATAATAACTTTTTTATATCCTCAGAGGCAATAGAAGAAAAGTGAAATGTATCATACACAGGGCGTGGTAAACTATCAAGATAATCGATAATCGAATTTATCACAGAATTTAATTAAAGTATTACAGAAATAAGGTCTGATGGCATAAGGGTGTATTACACTTATGACCTTATTTCTGTAATACTTTTGTAAACAGAGGACAATGACACTGACAGTAATTTATTTTCTCTTTGGTCATGGCGTAAGGAAATTTATTTCATGACTTTTTCTATTAAATACGCATTTTAGCGCCAAAATTATATATATATTGCGATAATGGTAAACAGATCTCTTCCTTGTGAGTCGCCACAGACCGCTGCAGATAAATCATGGCCTTATTATGAGTACTACGTTGGCGAGAAAGACGACAAATCGAGAAAGAATGGCTACGGAAGATATCATTGGTCAGGAGCTGAGGTAATTGTGAACATAAATATATATAATATTTAAATCTAATTTTAATGGACTATCTCCAAACATATCTGTTAAAATACTGTGTAACAGTGTCTCTCGCCATTCTCTTCCGTAATAACTGCAACCACGTATATATAATATGGTCTATAATATGGTATATAATATGGTATATAATATGGTATATAATGTGGTATATAATATGGTCTGTATAAAATGGTCCTCACTAGCAAATTCGTAAGTATAAATTCGAGGCGTGGCAGTTGTAATTATTTTATATTAATTCTGTTGTGTTATATTTTCCACATAATAGACTATTATAATTATGTATGTGCTCCTTATTGCTACAGTCGCTAGAATATTATGAAGGCAATTTTTATCGCGATACCATGCACGGGATTGGTGTCTACCGCTGTCGGCACCGGGACACTGACAACCTGGCTGTTACCTACGAGGGTAACTTCTACAATAACTCCATACATGGATATGGACGTATGTCGTATGCTGATGGAAGGGTATTCATTGTTAGTATGTATTGATGAAAGTTGTAGACAACAAAGTTACATAAAAGTTTAATATAAGCGAGAGGTCGGTTAAGTCCTAAAAAACTGTTGAGATTTTACGAGTACCTACTCATCTGAAATTCCTGAGCAGAATTTAAGTTAATAATGCGTCATAATAATAGATAGTTGGAGTTTTTATTTAGAGTAAAGTATTATTAAAAAACTAGCTGAGGCTCGCGAAATCGTATGCACGTAATTTAGAAAAATTTCCCCGTTTTTGCAACATTCTCCTCTGATGCCTTGCTCCTACTGGTCGCAGTGTGATATTATATAGCTTATAGCCTTCCGCAATAAATGTACTTTTTAACACTGAAAGAATTTTTTAAATCGGACCAGTATTTCCTAAGATTAGCGCGTTCAAACAAACAAACTCTTCAGCTTTATAATACCAGTACCTTTAGATAATGTTCAGCACGCGTCAATGTGGAATATTTTACTTGCCTCACACTATGCAGGGTTTATACCACAGTAATCTTCGATGGGGACCCGGCATTGAATCTTACGCGTGTCTCCGTGAGAATGTTGGTCTATGGGACGGCGTTCGCCTCCTGAGGCTTTCATGGAAACCACAAAATGTAGTACCTGATCTTCTCTCCACAACTGTAGGACGTGATATGGCTGCTCAAAAGAGATTTATATTGATCCCTAGTACTAGGATAGTAAGTGAATCAGAATCTATATTTTATAATAAGTAGGTAACTAATTTGCAATAATAATGCAGTCAGACTAACAAGCCACAAGAAAATGTAAAATACTTAAGAAATTGTAATATCTATCTTGTGGCTTGTTCAATTCGTACATCGTTAAATTTAAACAGATTGGTGAAGTGAACTCGGCTCTGGAGCTATTGAAACAGCATGGGGCTCCACCATTACTGGCTGCACAGAAGTGGATGAAAATATATCCCAAGAACTGTACAGATCATAAAAGTCAGTTGTATCATTCAGATGGGTTCGACCGCATGTACTACGATGATAATAAGATTGATACACTTGAGCTATATGATATGAAACATGAAGGAAACCAGGTGCGTATACAGCTAATCACTCAGTTATTACCACGACTCAGCTAACTCAGCAGATGGGGCCCGACTCGATAGGGGAGGACATTAAGAAGAGGCTAATAATATAATAGCGGTTTAGTTACTCGTTCTTGTTGTTGTGTTATTAGAACTAGCGTGATTAGAAGGCGATATTGGTAAATACTTAAATCATAAATGTGGAACACACATTGCATATTACTTTTAAATGATATAGGACCACAGTCACGAGAGCGATAGCACTATTGTCTCTAAGACTTCCAAATTTTATGCATGGAACGATAATGACAAAGTAATTCACATGATGAAGCATTGCTACCAACATGAGAAACAAAGAAGCAAAACTAAACTTCTAGTCGATAAAGTACTTAACGGTCCAAGGTTGTCTTTCAAGCCTGCAGCTCAGCATGAGTTAGACTCTAGGTTAGTTTTATTTATTTACTATCATCAAATTCGTATTAGATGACACAGTTGTATACATAAACCAAAAAAATGGTCAAATGCGAGTCGGACTCGCGCACGAAGGGTTCCATACCATTATCTATGCAACATAAGGCACGTTATTAATAAATGAGCAAACAACACACACAATACTTAATTAATCACGTTTGTTGTATGAGAAACGGTAAAAAAATCATGTTTGTTGTATGGGAGCCCCCCTTAAATATTTATTTTATTTTATTTTTAGTATTTGTTGTTATAGCGGCAATAGAAATACATCATCTGTGAAAATTTCAACTCTCTAGCTATCACTGTTCTTGAGATACAGCCTGGTGGCAGACGGACGGACGGACGGACGGACAGCGAAGTCTCAGTAATAGGGTCCCGTTTTTACCCTTTGGGTACGGAACCCTAAAAAAGATGTGCCTCTGAAGGTTCAGTGAATATTTTATCTCATCTAAAGAAAATTTATACAAACTTTATTAAAGCTGAAGAGTTTGCTTTTTTGAACGCGCTAATCTCGAGAACCACTGGTCCGATTTGAAAAATTCACGCTGCGACTAATAGGAGCGAAGGATCAGTGAAAAATGTTGCAAAAACCGGGAAAATATTCTAAATTGGATGCGTACGTGGTCGCGGGCAATGGCTAGTATGAATTAAAAGACTAGGTAACTCACGAAGAAATCTTATATATAAAATTCACGTGTCACAGTGTTAGTTACCGTACTCCTCCGAAACGGCTCTACCGATTTTTATGAAATTTTACATACGTATTCAATAGGTCTGAGAATCGGCCAACATCTATTTTTCAAACTTTTTTTTTATATGGCATAACAACGTTTGCCGGGTCAGCTAGTAATAGATAATAATGATGAAAAATGGGATGAAACTTAATAAGAAAGTCTACTTTATTATAAAGGAGGGGAAAGGGAGAAAATAAGAGTTTAGGTATAGGAAGTCGCTAATAAAACGTAGGTTAGGTGTACAATGTATTACTAAAGTACGTAGAATTACAGGACTGTCTTAATGGCAAGTTATTTGGGACATGTGAAACAAGTTGCTCAGCTTATAAACGAACATGATGTACACCCAAATATCACAGATATGCAAGGGAATTCCGCTTTAATGTATGCTGCAGTAAGTTTCCTTTATTAGTCCTCTTTGGTAAAGCCACAGAAAAAAATATATACTGATTCAATTGTTATTTGTTGATAGTGTGGAAATAACCCAGACGTTATTCACTTTTTGGTAGAAGCTGGAGCTCACGTCAATGATTACAATGACGCCTGTTGCACTCCACTTGGAGCAGCTCTTATTAACTACGTTTGTGTTTATTTTGATATACCGCCCAATAAAATATTAGAAGCTATATTACCACATCCATCTACAATAACGGCCCGTACGTAATTTATAATGTTTTATTCTAAATATCAGATTGATTACTGTTACTGCCTGGTTGACTTCAATTTGTGATTGATATTTTCTAGTACTACTACTGTTTTGTCCATAATTTTCTGCTTTAATGTATAAGTATTTCCTTACTTTGATCATTATCTTATCTTATTATAAAGCGTCGTTATTTTTGTATGTATGTCTCTATGTGAGCTTATATCTTCATAACTACGCAACATATTTTGATAGGTTTTTTTTATAGATAGAGTGGTTCGTGGTTCAAGAGAATGGCTTTTTTGTACAACTTCTTAAGTTTTGGTGTATATTTGGGCAGATAACTCAATAACTGTAAATGCGGCTGAAATCCCGGGCATGGCTAGTTAACTTATAATCTTGAAAGATGTGCTTGTCTACTGCAGACATTTTAATTAACAGCTAGAAATACGATAATACATTATAATTTGCACTTTGTATGAAAAAAATATTTTAGAGTTGGGACAAGATATAATTTCTGAATGGAATATTGAAAGACATTCTACTGAATTGTACAAATCGCTGAGTAGCAAAATGATAAGAAGTCACCATGGCTTAATTTCTAAGAAACCAAAAACATTGTCCTCTGCAAGTTTGAAAACAAATAAAATAACACCACCACCTAAAGAAATAAGACGTGACACGAAGACTCAAAAGGATTATGATGAGTTATTTTCTGATGATAAGCAGCTATATTTAAATATGTTTAGTGAATACAACAATGTTGTCAACGGTATACATGCAATTACTGCCGGTGCCTCTGTACGATATTTATTTGAAGTCAATGATATGGTTAAGGAAATAGATGTAGCAATTACTTTTGAAGAACAAAAAAAGGTGCCAGATAAGAAAGATATGAAGGCTCCCTCAAAAGTAATAAGAGATACGAAGATAAGTAGAGATTTAATTGCTTTAAGTATGGAAAAAAAGCTCTCTTTACACGTCAATGATGAAATTAGAACTGAACAGTAAGTTAACAGATTTGTTGAAATTGAACCACCTAATCAAAAGGTCTTGTTGATAAGTGATATTATTTTCAGTCTAAATCGCATTATGCTGACGATCACACAACTGTTGCAAGATGGAGCAGATCCCCGTAAAGTGTTTTGTCCTCAGCCCGCACTATTATTTGCTATTGTATCACAGAACTCAAAGCTAGTACTAGAATTGGTGACAAAAGGGGCTGATGTAAATGAAGTTTATACAAAAGTGAGTTCAATTTGTAGGCCCAAACATTTCTTGATTAGTATAAAAAAACTCAATAATTATTTTTTTATGTTGTTTAGACTTTGAATTATAAACCAATAGATATAGCAATCAGTGGACCATTGACAGAAGAAAATGCACAAGTCATACGTACTTTGCTTGAGAATGGAGCAAATGTTAACCACGCTCTACCAATAAATGATTCTGGACACACAAATGAACACGAAGTGATTGGCCCAAATTTGCTACATGCGATGCTTTCAAAGAAAGTCTTAAATACGGAGATGCAAGAAGATGTAAGTACAAATTTCAGAACCACATACCTAGTTATTTATTTATCGGCAAATAGCGCAGAATCACGCGTTATGGCGTCCTATGGGGGAGGTCTATGTCCAACAGTGGACGGAGAAGAGTTGATAGATGGTTCAACCTAAGTCAATTCCAAACTCCACCTAATAAACGTTTAAACAGGGTGTTTGAAATGCCTCGCGTCAAACTGTGAGAGTTTTTTGAGGATCCTAACTAGTGTCTGTTGTTGAATACAAATGAAATGAGATTTTTCAGAGCTTGTAAAATTTGACCGAGCTGCGATTGCCATGTAAATGTAGCTTAAGACTTTTTACAGATTCGTCATGAAATATTGGATCTACTTCTTGATTATGGATGTGATCCGATAGCTCAATACAAAGGTCGATCAGCTTTAGATATAGCAATGTCAAGACAAGGGGAAATATTCGAAATTTTTATAGAAAATCCTCATACTAATCTCAATGCGATTATAAATAATTTGAATCAAACCACACTAGTGAAAATGTTTTACTTACCGTACTGCAAGACTTTTAGTGTAGCTGATAGATTGCAAATGGTATGTATGATAGCTTAAATATTATATATTTATCTATGACTATGAGCAATTAACACAAATATATAACTTTTAAAGAGAAATGGAATAAACATAAGTTGTAAGTACGACTTAAAAATGTACTTGACTTTTTTGCAGTTAACTAATTTGCTTATATACGGAGCAGATCCTTTGTTGAAATGTCAAAATGAAGATCAAATATACAATAATCTTTTTGAATTCACTAATCAAGTTGTATTTGAAATGGATAAAGCAAAGCTAGCAACTACAAGTACGCAACTACCATTCCACTACCGTTCCACACACCGTTCCATGGATTTTAAACTCATGATTTCTTAGTGTACTATGTAGCGGTTTTTTTTTGCCTTTGCCGATAAAGCAGGTGCAACTATAGGCATGTTGCGTGAGAAAAAAAATCCTGAAGGGAAAGGATTTAATGTCCAATGATTACGTCTGCGTGTGGTAACGGATTAAGAATACAAGAGTCACCACCCCATCTCCTCCCAAGGGTGCTGTAAAAGTCAGCTAAGGGATATTGCATACAGATAACATCCTCTGTGAGAGATGGAAAACTCGAAATTAAACCCTGTGCCAACACGCCTGGTTAGCGCGGCACAGTAGACCATAATCCCTCCCAAAGTGGAGGAGGCCCGAGCCCAACAGTAGGACGTAAATGGGCTGGAGAAGGGAGAGGGGATTGCGTCTGCTAGGAAATATTACACTAACCATTACTGTATAATAAACAGCAAAACAAGATCCTAAAAAAACTAAAAGTGAAGTAAAAGGCAAGAAAACGGAGAAACTAAAGTCGTCAAAGTCAGGTCAAACTGTATCAAAGCCCAGTAATAAAGTTGCGAGTGGAGATGACGTGGGTGATTACAAGCAAGTTTTGAACTTAGCAACAGACTGCGCTCGACTTTTGTTTATACGCTGGATACAAGCTCAATTGATGAAAGAATTAATTGAAATAGTCAACAAGTAAGTATAGATATACCTAATGATTGTTCAAAGTTTAAGTTTACCCTCCATAATAGAAATAAATAGGTACTTAATTGTAGAAATTCCGAGAACCGATCATTTCAAAAAGACCAAATGTAATTACATATTGGTGCCGATTCTACGCATACAACTAAACGAAACTGAACTAAAACATGAAAATTCATAGCGTTAATATTGGCATAACACATAATTATTGGCAATGTTACCTAAACTGTTTTACTATAAAAGCTGCGTATTATATGCCACACAAATTGCTAATGCGCCTGGCGGCCATGTTGGTGACGTCATAGTGACGTATAGATGAGAACATTACATTTTGTTAGCTACACTTTTTCTTTGCTGATGACGTCACAAGGGCGTTAATTTGACAAGGTTCCAGCGCATTACCAATTTGCGTGGCTTATACTAACGATTTTAATCAACAGAAATATGTACAACGAAATAGCAAATAGGTAAATAATTTCTATTGACACTATAAATTTTAATTTTTTTGTTGTGTTTAGTCGTTGTAAATATTTATGTATAAAAATAATTTATAGAGAAATATATCTAAGCAGAAAACACCATCTTTAGATATGTAGACATACTCAAATGTGACCCAAGCACTTAATATAAATACAAAGGCTTTCTTATGATATGCTAACTTATGATGTGAAATATATAAAATTCTTATTTCTAGATATAAACATCGACATTGGAACATGATATTAAAGGAATACCAAAATAATATTTGTTGTCATCTATGGTTAAACCCTGTGCGCTGTCTGGAAATATGGAGTATATTGAACACTACTCAAAAACGTAAATACAATGATAAGAAATTGTTGAAATATGTGCTTTGCATAATACTGTATCATTGTAAAAATGGAGATACAGGTTTATTTGAACATAAGCTGACACCAAAAGAAAAGTCTTCCATAGAATCAGAAGTGGCTCAATTAATTCACGAGCATACTTCGGGCATAATACCTCAAGTTATGAAGAGGCCATACGTTTCACCAGAGCTCACACCCTGTAATGAGGTACGTTTCGATGTTTTAAAACATAATATTATATAATTCTTCCCAATATTGGACTTATTCAAAGAAGGTAATTCCTCTCCGATGCGTTTTGGGGGGATTAAATATAATTTTGGACGATCAAATATAATTTTCTGACTGAATGTAATTTTAAAAATACTAATTAAGAACACCCACACGTCCATTTCCCAATAAGAGTCAGACAGATATTTACTATTATAGGTAGGCCTATAACATAACATCCTCAATGAGAGACAAAAATCTCGAAAACCAGCCTTACGTTAATACGCGGAATACGCCTGATCAGCGCGAGATCAGTACGATATTAAAGGGCTGACAAGGAGGGAGAATTAAAAATATAATTTCAAACGTTTTGGAGCGACTTATAGCATTGCAAAAGTTATAATACGCCTCTTTAAATATTAGAGAGTTGACGTGTTTTACGGGTGGGGTAGTGGTGCCAACTTCTAGGCATGAGGTTAAAACTTGAAACGGTATTTACCTAACATAGGCTAGTATCTCCAAAAATATTCTTAATTGTTTTGCGGAAACTGTTGCCTTTTTTAGATCGCAAAATTCAACATTTGTTTCGAATGTGTGATGCCAGTTATCGATGCCAAGATTCCATGTGATTTATGCAAGCTAGTAGATTTTTGTTCATTGGAATGCATGGAAGCAAATATTGAAAGATTAAATTGTCATCCATGCAGTGAATACCTAAAAAAAATATACTTCCCTACCCCTACGTATTCTTGTGGCGAAAATTCTGAAGGAATAATTCCGAACTAACTTATCAATCTATGTATTCATTATAATATTTGTATTTTATTAAATATTTATTATTATTTTAACTGGTGTTTAACATTCACCGTTTTCCTTCCCTTTCCCAACCCATTAAAATCCCACAGATGGGCACGGGCCTCCTCCATTTTGGGAAGATTTTGATTTAATATGTTGCGCTGACCAGGCCTTTTTTATTTTAGTATCGAGTTTTCCGTCACTCACAAAAGATGTTATCTGCTAACAATATCCCTAAACCGATTCTTACAGTACCCCAGGGATGAAATGGGGTAGTAACACTCGTATTCTTAATCCATCACCACACGGTTTATTAAGATTAGAAGGTTTTTTACTTGTGCGTCATACCCAGTTTACTTATTTAACGCTGACAAGCCCGGCTAGCTCAGTCGGTAGAGCATGAGACACTTATTTAACGTTGGCAACACTATTAACAAAAATGGCATTTGAAAAAAGCTCTTGGTGTAATAAACCTACAGGAGCAGCAACACACGATCACACACGATGTTTTCTATGACAAATATACTGCCATATCGGCGGGGTGCTGAGGTAAGGCACTCAAACTCTATAACGTAATTTCATTTGTCGCTGCGCACGTCCCGCACAAAATCACCTCACGCTCCCTAAGAAACACCACAGCGTCCGAACACGGCGAACACAATGAGTATGATCATTATTCTCGAATTTGATGCTAAAGGTAGCTAAAAAAATTACTAACTTTTTTTTTATTCTGCGCTCTCAAATTTGCGTAGGTTATAGCAAATATACCTAGAAATTTATATTGACAAAAAATACCAGACGCTTTCCGCCAGCCGTTACTTTGAATAAAAACTTATAAAGGTCCCAAAATATTTTTGTAACATTACTTAACGAAAAGGCTATACTATTTATCCCGCTAAATTCCGACAAACCGGCGTTTCTATGGGATGATCGAAAGCTTCTAATGTGGTTAGTTACTCCTTTGCGCTTAAATGGTAAGATGTATGGGAATTAAATTTGGTATAATAATAGCTCACATTCTAGAGTAGCATGTACTAGATTCCGAAAAAATTTCAAACTCATATTTCTAACTTTGGCACAGAACACTGGTTCTGAAAAGGCACCTTTTTATTGGCTAAAATAATGTGAGATCCAGGAGCCGAATAAATATTATTATTTTCACAATGGTGAAATACCTATGTAGGATAAGGGGATGAGGTAATGTTTGTACGTACTACACATACCTGTGAAACAGTTAATGGGACGAAACGGAGCTTAAAGAGGAAGAACGTACACTACGAAAACTACTTAAACAATACATACATGTCATCATTGCTGTGGAGAATAAGTTACTTTGTTCGCGACTTGGATCTGGGTCTATAAACGATGGCAGCGCCATACAACGGGTTCCCCAGACTTTATTTATCATATTTTTTAGTTCTGTTCTAAGTTTCGGGTGCCTGGCCTTTACCCCACCCCGCCCGCGCCCGGTCTTTCTTTCGCAATTTTCGCGCTTTGATAGTGGTTTGACTGGTTTGCCATTTTGAATTTTGCTGAATAGAATTACAACTTTTGGCGATACCGTCTATTTTATGTGTAAAGAAACTGAATGAAAACAAGCAAAATTTATAAAGCTGCATTTGCTACATTGAAGATGGCATCCGCACCAAAAAAACCCAAATTAATGTTCAACCCATTTGAAAATAAAATTAGCAGTACAGATGTAGCAGCATTTATGAAGAAATTGCAAACTCAACGCGATGAGACCGCAAAATCAATCATGGACTTTAAATTTAATAAAAACCGTCTTAGAATTGTATCACAAGAACAAAACGTGCGAAATAATTGCGAAGGAGTAGTATATTGGATGTCACGCGACAGTCGGGTACAAGATAATTGGGCATTTTTGTTTGCTCAAAAACTCGCACTCAAGAATAAAGTGCCGTTGCACGTATGTTTTTGCTTAATTGCTAAATATTTGGATGCTTCTGTAAGACAATTTGATTTTCTTATAAAAGGTAAACTATATTTTTATAATTAAATATGATTATACGTGTCGCCAGAGACTTACTTGACGATTTTTCAGGTCTTGAAAAGGTAGCGGCGGATTGTAAAAAGCTGAACATATCTTTTCATCTATTAGAAGGTAGTGGTGCGGAAGTTCTACCTCAATGGGTAGAGGAACACAATATAGGAGCTGTGGTTTGTGACTTCAACCCATTGAGAGTACCACTTGGCTGGCTGGAAGGTGTTAAAAAGAAAATGAGAAAAGATGTACCTCTTATTCAGGTATAAAAAGAAGTTAATTTTTTCCTCTCACATTCTTCTGTGAGTACTGAGATTGCAGTAATATTCATCCTCAATTGTTATGAGGTGTAATTTTTTATTTTTATATTTATAGACCTCAGATATAATTAATAGTTATCTGACAATCTGTAATTGAAGACCACACTTATGTACGAGGAACCTAAATGATTACACTACATAAACACTGTACGTAAATAAAATAAAATACATGTGTCAAACCCATGCCATAACTTTTAATGTTAAACTTAGCTATTTAATTACAAATTATAGGTTGATGCACACAATATAGTACCATGTTGGGTTGCTTCAGAAAAACAAGAGTACTCAGCAAGAACAATAAGAAATAAAATCAATTCCAAACTGGATGACTATTTAGAGGAGTTTCCTCCTATCGTCAAACACCCATACACAAGCAATTTTGAACCCGAGGTATGTTTGTTTTTAACCGCACCTTTGATTATTTTATAGTAACAGAGTGACATGCTAACGGCTTGCCTGATGGCACGCGATTATCATAACCTACGGACATTGGCAATATCAGATGTATCGCACATTGCCAATCTATTGAATGAATGAATACTCTTTATTGTATGATAAGAGTATTACACAACAGATAAGGTTATATTTACGTGTATTAGCTTTTCCTTATCTATATACATATATTTATATCTAAGTAACAGATCTTTAAACACAATTTAGTATGTCCAATTAATCTAAAATTTATACACTTAATGATAACATATGCTATTTCTTTTTTAAATCAGTGTTTATGGTGTAATATTTTTACTATAATAAATATTAGTGTTGTACAACGTCACTTAAAAATATGATTTAAGTTCTTTGCCATGTTATATTTTTTTTATTAATTTTCAAATAGGTAATATGCAATATTTATCATTGTGTATGTAGGAACACATTGTATGAATTCATTGTTTGCAAGTAGACGTAATGTCAACAGGTCTACGAATGCATAGAGACCATTGTGCTAACCACCCAAGTTAATATACACAAATATATTTATTACAGTATGTATGGTCCTATTGTTAGCTCGACGACTAAATTATTGTATACAAATATATTATGTATGAATTCATTGTATGCAACACTCAGCGTATCAGCAGTTTTAGAAATATATAGAAACGATTGTTCTCCTTAACTATATAAACTAATATTATATTAAATATATTGAGTCGCAAATAAACGCCATTCAAGTCCGGACGTATTTCATTTTATCCTCTAACCGACGCACACTACATTTACACCTAAATGTAATATTTTATTATTATACTGTCATGTTTTTTCAACCATGGACGTAGGCTGTAGCCAAATGGCTGTAGTTTAAACATTTCTTATACTCTAAAAGCAAAAGGCTTTTTTGACAAATTACAGCCAATAGATTGGGACGACGCAATAACATCAAGAGAGGCAGATAAAAGTGTGGGTCCTGTAGATTGGGCGCGGCCTGGTTATGATGAGGCTGTCAAAATGCTGCAAAGCTTCATTGATCAAAGGATCAAGGTGTTTGCTACTAAACGTAATGATCCAACACAGAATGCATTGAGCAATCTCTCACCGTGGTTCCATTTTGGTAATGTATTCTCTTCTGTAATTTTGTACGCCTAGAATTTCATATCACTATGTATAGAAATATGTCTTTAATACTCTAAAACTGTAGTTTCCTTTTAGTGAAAGCTATTTGCATTTTATATTATAAAAAACATATGTAACACTAGCTCTTGCCCATGATTTCCTTCACATAGAATTAAGAAAATTTCCTCGTTTTGCATAATTTTTCACTGATCCTTTATCCCTATTGATCGCATCGTGATGTTATATAGTCTATAACCTTCCTTGATAAATGTACTATACCAACACTGAAAGAATTTTTCAAATCAGAGCAGTAGTTTCTGAGATTAGCGTGTTGAAACAATTAAACTCTTCAGTTTTATGATATTATGTAGTATAGATAGTTTATTATCTGCTGCAACCTTTTCCTGTACTGATTGCGGAAGGTCTAGTCGGTCCAGGATCGGGCTAATTAGTCGTCAAAAAAAGTGTTCCAAATTGCCACCACACACTACTTAAATCATCTGTCAAAGACCATAGAGGCCTATGACTATGTATTACAAAATTAACAGTAAATATTGAAGCAGCTGAGATTTTAAAATCAGACTAGTAAACACAGAGATTTTGCCTAACAAACAAATTTACGAAACTTTATCAAATAAGTAATTATTTTTAACTTCACAATGCCCATTATTACATTTTTAAGCGTCAGATATTTAAAATGGTAACATGGCTGGTAAAAAGAAAATATGGATGGACTGTGTGAAAGAGGACATGAAAGAAAGAGGAGTTGACACAGACATGACGGCTAATAGAAGACTATGGAAGAAAAAGACATGTTGCGCCGACCCCAAATAATGGGATAAAGGCAGGAGGATGAGGATGATGATGATTTAAAATGGTAACAAATACTAATCTAGATACAAATTGTAGGACAGATTTCAGTTCAAAGAGTGGCGTTATGTGTTCAAGAGTATAAAAAGAAATACACGGAGAGTGTAAATGCATTCCTTGAAGAGGCGATTGTGCGTAGAGAACTGGCTGATAACTTTTGTTTCTACTGTGAACATTATGATAGTATTAAGGGAGCTAGTGCTTGGGCACAAAAGACGTTAGACGATCATAGGTATAATTTTTTTTTGCTATACATACTTTTTGGTTTTAGACAGTTTGTTATGCTCAGTTTTTTTTTACAAAAGGTATTGAGAAAGTTTTTGAGTGTGGACATTGTCGTTTACTTGGTCTTAGCCCCTCTTACTCAAATTTCTAAGGATAGGTTTTCTAGAAGAAAATTAAGTTATGAATTAAACTCGCCTATGTACATGTCTTCTCTGTAATCATATTGTGTAATTACTGTATCACTGTGTACTATAGAGAAAGTGTGGCAAATAGAATGTATGTGTTAAAAAAAAAATTTTAAATGTGTAGTATGTCTCCTGTTCACACATAGAAAAAGAAATTGTAAAAGCTTTTTTACCTATGTATTGATTATTATTCTGTGGTATTGATGGTATTCGTTCTAGAACCATCACATTTAATTTGGGTCTGGTTAGAACGAATTGGAAAAAAAAAAGTTTTTAACAACTTGAAGTGTATAAAAAAATATTACATTCCACAGAAAAGACAAAAGAAGTCATATTTATAGTCAAGAAAAACTTGCTAAGGCAGAAACTCACGATGACCTGTGGAACTCTGCTCAGATTCAATTGATAAAAGAGGGTAAAATGCATGGTTTCCTTCGCATGTATTGGGCTAAGAAAATTCTAGAATGGAGTCCCAGCCCAGAGGATGCTTTGAAGTATGCTATATACTTGAATGATCACTTCAGTATTGATGGCAGAGATCCTAATGGATATGTTGGTGAGTTTGACTACATATTACAGTCTACCCACACTATCGAACTTTTTTTTTAATGTCTAAAGATAAAAGTTTTTATTTGCTTGTGTTGTATACTTTAAGTTAGATATCTAGCAACATATCACTGCCAAACAGTCACAGTGATTATTTTGGTAGATATCTAACTTAAGACAGACACACAACGTTCTACGCACGCGGCGTGATGCCCGTACAAACAGACAAATATTCTATAAACTATTGTTTTGACTTCTATTACACCAATACATTCTGCCTGTTCAATTTTAAGTGTTTAAATAATTTTTATAACTTATTTCTTGTACCTAATTGTTAGAATCCATTATAAAAAATAAAAATAATTAAAATCAACCTTCTCGGATTACATCCTGCCGCCTTTCGACGCGAGTCAGTATGCTATCCAAAATTAAAATTAGTCAAGGACCTTTTGTTGTATTTCACTATCGTACCAGATAGCGCTTTATAGTCTATGCCTACCCCCATGTGTTTACACATGGGGGTAGGTCGCCTTTTAAGGCGTGACGGTATAATGATGTTGGAAAATCCAAATGTAATAACAAAGCATTTTTGAATAGGCGCGTCCACACAGAGCGAGCAGCCTCGCGAGGCATTTGCCGCGCGAAGCAGCTCGGTTAGTGTGGACGTGCTTCGGCAGAGGCAAGCGCGCGCGCTGCCGCGGGCGAGCCCCCGAGCTATTCAGTGTCGGCTTTTTGTTTTGCTCAAAGGCGCCTCAGTCGTTTGCCGCGCGCACTCTGGACGTTCGCGTATATTCTTTCGTGCCTCGCTCGAGTATAATAAGAGTATAGATCCAACTCATCTGTGATAATGCGTGCAAAATTTTTCTCCACTCCATCATTTATCAATTCTTGGTACAGTTCATTCCCATTATAATAATCTGTTTTTGTATAAAGTCTGAATCCAATATCGTCTTCGTTTAAAATTTGTTATCTTCTCTTTTTAGGGTTCCGTACCCAAAGGGTAAAAACGGGACCCTATTACTGAGACTTCGCTGTCCGTCCGTCCGTCCGTCCGTCCGTCCGTCCGTCTGTCACCAGGCTGTATCTCAAGAACGGTGATAGCTAGAGAGTTGTAATTTTCACAGATGATGTATTTCTATTGCCGCTATAACAACAAATACTAAAAATAAAATAAAATAAATATTTAAGGGGGGCTCCCATACAACAAACATGATTTTTTTACCGTTTCTTGCTCGATACTAATAACGTTGCCTTATGTTGCATAGATATTGGTACGGAACCCTTCGTGCGCGAGTCCGACTCGCACTTGACCAATTTTTTTATAATGATAAAAGCAACAGCTGCCACCGCAACACGTACGTATGGTGCTATGATGTTTTAATTCTCAACTGAACGAACGAACATAATGGCTCCGGTTTGGCGCGCGCGGCATAGTAGGGGAGCCGAAGAGGGGATTTCGGGATTTACTAAAGCGCGTCAGATTAATATACAGGAGGATACCTTGTACCCGGTTAAGTACCTCCACAAAATATGAGACCCATATATAAGGCCGCCCGTGAAGGATACAGGATCAGATTAGTAAAAAAAAATTGACCATCAGAAATTCTCGAGCGCGTCAGATTAAGGTAGGGTGAGTTAATTACATCCTAAAAAGTGTATATTCCACTAATCTGACAATTTGAGAGTGACGTAAAAAAAGGGGAGGGCAACAAAGTTGTAAAAAAAAAACGTCATCTCGACATTCTCGAGCGTAGCTAAATTTTTTTTATTTTGAAGGTAATAATTCAAGAATAATGAAAAATATATAATCTGACAATTTCCGCAAGCCGAAATAACAAAAATTCGTCGATAAAGTTAAATGCGTGCAGCTGCGTGATGCCTACATTTGGGTTTGTTTGAGTTGGACTTCTAAATGTTTAATTAGGACTGTTTATGAGATATTAAGCCATCAAAATATATCGTAAAAAAAGTTGCAAAGTTACACTGTCGGCTTTTAAATTGTTAGATTTACCAGCTGCTCTGTGTCTAGCCAACCGGAGTCGCCGATAAGATATAACAATAGATTTTAAGGACAATAGAGTCGTAAAATCTCATCTCCATTGAATCATAGCTAGACAAGAAGCACAATTAAAAAGCTCTTAGGAATATTTATGAGTATGTTGTAAAGATAAATCATACAAATTTTTAGACAAGTATAAAATATTATTTCTATTACAGCGTGATCATTTATAATTTACAACAATTAAAAAGAAAGTAAATATTATGATCTAAGATAATTTGTATCACAGAATAGTTTTATCACATAATGGACAATAATTTGAAAGTGTAAATACTTTCGTTAATGTTTTCGTTCTTCAAACTATTTACTTTTGAGGTGTAAGTATTTGGTACACAAGGAAACGTTGAAGTTACTAACTTTCTTTTAGTATTGAATATAGTCGCTTCAATTTTATTTTTCTCAAATCACGCTGTAATAGAAATAATATTTTATACTTGTCTAAAAATTTGTATTATTTATCTTTACAACATACTCATAAATATTCCTAAGAGCTTTTTAATTGTGCTTCTTGTCTAGCTATGATTCAATGGAGATGAGATTTTACGACTCTATTGTCCTTAAAATCTATTGTTATCTCTTATCGGCGACTCCCGTTGGCTAGACACCAGAGCAGCTGGTAAATCTAACAATATAAAAGCCGACAGTATAACTTTGCAACTTTTTTTACGATATATTTTGATGGCTTAATATCTCATAAACAGTCCTAATTAAACATTTAGAAGTCCAATTCATCTTTTTGAAATTTAACTTTTTCTAGTGTCGGCTCCTGCACTATAGTGTGGAGGACTGGGAATAAACGGCACCTTTCCCTCCTCACCCTTTTTATTCCCATTCGTCCACACTATTCCCATACCTCCACACTGTGGACGACGGGGTGTGGAGGACTGGGAATGACCCACTGAGTTCAAAATATAGTTCAAACTACAATTTTAAGCGCCCAGGAATGGAATTAGCGGGAAGTTGCAGGGATGGCCTTTAAGGTGAACCGTTTTTCGAATTTTTTTTTGTCAGATTAGGCGAATCCCTCTAGGTAATCGTCAGATTATGAGACAGTACGTTTAGAACATAAATATGAACCATATATATCTTAATCTGACGCGCTTGAGTATTTCAAAATGGCGAATTTTTTTTGCACATTATGAAACTGCCCGTGAGTTTGCGTCCCATCGAAATCGTCAGATTAGTGAATGAGAGCTTTTTTTTGGTGCACTTAACACTCCCTTAGAAAATCTGACGCGCTCGACAAAATTTTTTTTTTTTTCATTTTCAACCCTTAAATACAACCACCCGCATCATGCAAACGATCAGATTAACATACGTACATTATTAAAAATACGTAGGGCATTGATGCTATCAATATCTGACGCGCTCGAGGATGTCCATGCAACAGTTTTTTTTTACATATTTAAAAATCTATAGCCGCTTTCCCCACCGATAAAAGTGAAAAATCACATAACATTTTTTTCTTCTTATCATCTAAGCTTTGCAACTCAATAGGTCTCTATGACGCTCGAGTAAATCCCCATTTAGCATCGTGGGCTCCCCTACCAGCAGCCTCGCGATGGCTGCCGCGCTCGTTTGGGGATAGTTTCCGCGCGTGGCAAATGCCTCGCGAGGCTGCTCGCTCTATGTGGACGCGCCTAATAACATTTCGCTATTTTTCTTTATTAGGGTAAGAATTAAAATACTTTTTGTTTCCCTCTCTCCAGCCCATTTACGTCCCACTGTTGGGCTCGGGCCTCCTCCACTTTGGGAGGGATTATGGTCTACTATGCCACGCTGACCAGGCGTGTTGGCACAGGGTTTATTTTCGAGTTTTCCGTCTCTCACAGAAGATGTTATCTGTGTGCAATACCCCTTAGCTGACTCTTACAGCACCCTTGGGAGGAGATGGGGTGGTGCAACTTGTATTCTTAATCCGTCACCACACAGAGACTTTTTTTTCAGACTTTTTGTTTAAATGAGTAATAATTTTGTTATAGGATGTATGTGGTCGATATGTGGTATTCATGACCAAGGCTGGGCGGAGCGTCCAGTGTTTGGCAAAATAAGGTACATGAACTATGATGGATGTAAAAGAAAATTTGATATCAAAGCGTTCATAGCAAGGTATGGTGGGAAAGTACATAAATATGAATCTAAATCTAAAAAGTGAATCAATTCAATAATTGTAAGACTATTTTTAGGAAACCATAGCTCTAGTATGTCCAAAAATCTACACAATTTTATGTAAGTTGCCAAATATTTTTTAATCTTTGTTATTATTGACGTAGAATCTCTAGAATACGGGTTTATGTCATAATAAGTTTTATACACTGTAAGGTAAAGGCACCTAAATCCGCGGTATTTTCACCAAAACGCAGAAGAACATTAAAAATTAAATATTTATAATGACTTTTTGTAAAACTGGCTATTTTTATCAGATGCACTATTTATCTTATTTTTGAAATATACTCACATTTTTACAATAATATTAGCTCAATATTTATTTTTTAAATATAAAAATATGAAACAGGCAAAATCCCCTAATTCCGATGCAAAAATCATAATTCCGATGCATTTGGTTCCTAATTCCGAGTGTACAAAATACAAAGGAAGAGATAATGATACATGGTGTTTTAAAATCAAGTATATTTATTTATTATCCTTAGTTATTAAATCAGTCTCAGTCACTTACTTATAATTATTTTGTACTAAGTACTCGTAAGAAAATAAAATGAACATTATTTTTAAAACCATCAAAAAATAACTAAAAATATTATCACAAAATGAGATTCTCGTTATGACACTAATTCAGTCTCTGAAATCAATATTCATTACTTAAACTTAGGTAAAATTATTATGATCTATTTCTAATGTCGTACAAAATCAAGTGTTTATCTTAAATAATAACAGTAACAATCATATAGAAGTATAACAATTGTTGGTATTCATACCAAAAAATAGTAACTATAATTTACTTATCATGATATCAGAATTACGATAAAGTAGATATAGTAGGAAGCATAACGTAATTCGTAATACGTTATTAAATACCCAGAAATCTCCTTTTCTAAAAAAAGAAATATAATTAAAAATGGCTCATCGCAATACCCTATAGAGAGCTATGTTGATTCGTCCGACGAAGATTCACCAAATAATCGCGTTAAGGTTTTCTTAACACTGTAAGCTTTTTTATTTCTTATGGTCAATGTAACGTCTTCATCATCGTTGGATGATTCAAAGTTCCATACGATAGGTGCATTATTTTTTCGATGTGGTAAGTCGAGGATTTGTCTATTGTCGTCATCTAAGATATTTGTCTCAGCTTCTTGATCTTCTTCAATTTTTTTCAGGATAGTAGGTTTTTTTAAAGTAAGTCTAGATTTTTGCAAGTTAGTTTTTACTCTTTGAATCGTTTTTATTTTGAGTAAATTTTGAGATTTATTTTCCTCTTGTTTTTTTAACCTCTCTGCTCGTCTTTTGAGAATTCCTTCCCTTTTTTCTCAGCAACTGCAACCGTTGGAGTTAGTTTTTTAGTTTGCCTAGTTGTTGCTTTTTTTGGGGATTTCGGAAAGTAAAACGCTCTTTTGAACGGAGTTGCAAAATTTTGTGGAGTGCATTCAACTTCTAGTTTTTCGTTCATACTAGTTAGATTGGGGTTATTAACAGGACTAGAAATATCTTGTACTTGGTCACTGCTAGACTGCCGTGAGCTTCTTCGAGATGATGGAAAATTTAGAATCCTGGAACAACAAGGTTGCGGCTCATCTTCAGTTCCATGTCTTTGCAAGACACTGCTAGAATCAGATGAATATTGCCTTAAATTTTTACTATGCGGCGTCTGTGGCTGGTCAGAAACTAACTGGGCAATATCATTGCTCATGATGGATTCAAGATTTGGGGTCAGAGGAAGTATGATACTACCATTTGAACCTATTTCCATATTCATAACAACATCTGATAAATCACAATCTTGTATGTTGTTCACAATTGTTGTATCGTCGAAAAAAGGAGGAGGTTGTGGTTCTTCTTGTTGAATTTTCTTCCAGAATTCAAATAAACATTTGTATCTTTCGTCACCTTCCCACTCGCTTCCAGATTCAACAAAAAGTCTAAGAACTCCTGGGGCTAGACGTTTCTCAAACTCGACACGAAAAGATTGTTCTGTGGATGATTCTTCTGTATTAATAACACCATTATCTGTTTTCTGTGGAATTACCTTTGAAAAGTCAATATTATTGAAATCAAATGGAAAGATTCCAGCACTTCTAAAACTGTTTTTTATTGTCTCTACTTTAAGGCTTTTTTCAAAACATTTTTGCACTTGCATTGCAAAATCTGTGCGTTTTAATTTGGCATAATTATTATTTACTCTGAAATCATGAACAACGTTTTTCCACGCACCCTTTACAGGTCGAAATACTCCAACATCCAGTGGTTGAAGCAGGTGCGTAGAGTTTGGTAATAATGCGACGAGTATAATTCCTTTTTCTTTGCAGAAGAGACTTAGTGGCAACGAAATGTGTGAGGTATGGCCATCCATGAATAGAGCGACTGGCATTGCCACTTGGTTTTCTTGTAACCATTTGTAAAAAAACATTTGTGATATATTCATAAAAGGCTTCCATATTCATCCACCCTGATTCCGTACATCCTATACCCCACGTTGGTGGCACTGTCGGAGGCAAGTTTTTTGGCAGGCGTTTGTACGGATACAATATCATAGGTGGAGCTATTTTGCCACCAGCAGAAACGTTGACTAAAACAGTTAAACACTCTTTATCATCGTTAGCAACTCTATTGTACACGCGCTTGCTACCTTTTTTTACTAAGACGTCTTTTTCTTTGGGGCAAAGAAAAAAGGCTGTTTCGTCGCAGTTGTAAACTCTTGAATCATCTTCAAGTACACCTAATAAATTATTATTTTCAAAATAACTCTTGACTCTATCAAACCAATTGCGCACATCTTGTTCAGTTATTTTGTTTCGATGAGTTGGCAAAGTTTGCGCTACTCTCTTTGCAACGGTTGGGTGTCTTGCTAAAAATTTTGCTAACCAGTGTTTCCCAGGCATACCATCTTTAAAAGTGTTTGGTCTGTCTAAATTTTCAACCAGCTTCGCCACTCCTTGTTTCAATTGCTCCTTAGAAACTGGGAAACCTTGTTTTCCAAGACAATGAATCCAGTCAACAATTTTAGTTTCTTCTGATTTTGTGAGTATTGTTTTTCTGCCGGGTCTATCACCAAAATACTTTTTATCACGTTTGTCTCTTAATGTGGTTTCTGGGATATTATAAACTCGAGAGGCTTTGTAAACGCTGCTACCATTATTTATTGCTCTAATAGCATTTTGGAGATCCCCTTCCGTGTACTTTCTTCTTGGTTTCCTTATCCTACAACAAACGACATTAAATGAGTTTGTTTCGATTAATTAAAATGTAATATAAGTTTTAAAATATTTCAGTATATCAGATTAAGAAGATTTAACTAAAACTTAATTTAATATTAAGAGCAAACATTTATTTTTACACTGAAACATACAAAGCTGCTTAACATACTGCATAAAATAATGAACACTCTGTATATAACGCGTATTATCACCACGGAATTAGGTGCTCATATAACTTATTCCGACGTATATACATCGGAAAAGCGATTTATAATACTCACTCATATTTTTTCAATTCCGAGTAATAAAAAGTAAAATAATGTTTAATATTGTATAAACATAAATTTACGTACAATTGCGATGTTTAGAAAAATATATAAAATCCACTCAAAATTATATTTGAACACCTAAATAACTAAATTTTCTGTTCTTAACTTTTGTATACAACAAATCAATAAAGTAATTAAATAGACTATCTTTGAAGTGCTATAATTAGTAAATGTGGCGTCAAAATGTAAGTAAGTAATCAGAGCTAAAATATTTAGGTACTTATCATAAAGCTGCTTTCAAAATTCATAAAAAAGATAACGTCTATAAAATTGCATTTCCGTGGTATACATCGGTAATTAGGAACCACTTAAAATGTATGGCACCTAATGCCGCGTTATTTAAAAAAGCTAATTTCTTCTTAATTTGAAGACAAAATACTCAAATGTCAATTGTTTTAGATACAAAATATAACGCTTCCAATATTTCAACTAACACAAAAACTTACACAGTAGAAAATTAACGTTTAAAACACTATTTAGTAAAACGTAGTACTCACGCGCACTGGGTCCGAAATGTATGAAGCGTGCACTGGGGACGGCTGCCCGCGTCAAACTAATCGTATATTTTAAAATCTATTCACAGTAAAGCACTCCTTTGTTCAAAGAAGGACGAACATATAAATTATTAATTGAAAAGTATTTTTTTTTTTTTGTTGTTTTTGGCGTCGGTGTTAGCTTTTGCCATATTAAAAAATTTGGGAAAGAATTATGTAATACTAGAAAAAAAGTATATTTTGTAGATAAAAAGAACTCGTAAATGGCTTTAAAATGCCGTTATTCTAAATACATCGGAATAAAGTGCCGTTTTTAGAACCCCTCGGAATTAGGTGCCTTTACCTTACTTACTTTTAAAAACTAATTTGACTTGAATAAGGATAATAATAGATCTGATTTTTTTTTTTTTTTGTAATCCAGATGGTCTGCATATTATGTTTTTTTTTTATAAAACACATCTCAAATAAATAAACGCACAAAATTGGGAAATTTTATAAAGAAATTTATAGTTTTCTATCTTTTTAGAATTTTGGTGCATTTAATATTATATTACTCCACTACAAGTTGATTTGTAATCTCAAACATTATTTTAATTGTAAATAAATTTTTGTCTAATAATATAAAATAATAATTTTAGTTGATCCAACAAAATATGTTTAAGAAACATATTTTAACTAATATGTGGATGTGTTCTGAATACTTTACATAATATAGGTTGTATTTAATACCGTATTAATATTACATTTAATTTAATTTATAGCATTCCAGTAAATTGAGCAGTATAACTAAATTTAGTTATGTTGCTCAATTAAATAAATTAAATGTGTAATTAAACAAGGGTAAGTGATTGTTTAAGTTTTAATTTATTTAACTGATTTATGTTGTTCGCATAGTGGGTTCTGAACAATAAAAATATATACAATAATTATAAAAAAGCAGAGTGTGGCCAGGTATAGCGGGTAGGAAAACGCCGGAATAGTAGCAACGAGTTTATTACTAGGCGAGTATAAGTACAATCGAACTATACACATTAACTAGCCCTTATTACCTTACAGTATGATTAGCGTTTCGATAGAGACACTGAATCACGCCTAGAGGCAATAAAAGAGTATTGTTCCCTATGTAACCGAAACAGTTCAATAACTTGAAGGCTTTTTTTTACTAGCGCTATGTATTGAGGAGTTTCGGCAATAACACTATTTTACATTAAAAATAATAATAGTTTTAGGGTCGGCCCTCCTCGGTTTTTTTGGCGCCAAAGAATTCTTTTTTGGGTTGTCTGTGGTTTTTTTGCCCGGGCGCTGTACCCCGGCTCGCGAACTGTCCTCTGACGTGATCTGCTGAGACCTTTTTTGAAACTTTGTTTATTATAATGATACATACAGTGCGACATAAAAGAGTAGAAAATAAATGAGGGCGCCAGTATCGCCCATGTGGCAACACAGTTAAGTAGGATGCAAACATCTTGATACTTGTATTATATTTTAATTTTTTGGCTAACCTAGATCAAACCTATTTAATTTATTGGTACCTTCTTCTTATTGAATCATTTTAAATATGACTGGCACAGTATTTGGCCACGTCGACTGCTCTGTCGGTAGCCTGCATAAGATCTTAAGTATCGTTTCGTATTACTCTAATGCAATTAAAAACAACACTTAACCAAAACATTTATTCATTCAAAATCCTACTAACACATATTATACACTTGAGAGCACTAAAATCACACACCTTGAATTATTTCACATAAAGATGCTATTTTTTATATTTTTGTTTGAAAAAACTCTCGGAAACGCCCAAAACAATAAGAAAATGACATCGTATTAAAATATTATAGATATAAAATTCATAATTGTAATAATTCAAATATTCAAATATTCAAGACATTTCACACAACGTCCTCTGGTCCCAAAGTAAGCTATATTTCTATGCTTGTATTATGGGTACCAGATACGGATATACTACATAAACTACTTTTCTTTTTACTTTATAATTTACCTACTGGAATAATTTACTTACTATACTATACGAATTCTGCAAATTGGAAGCAAAAATGCTCAAAATGCACCGGTCGCGCTATAATACATAGTGGAAATTGTTTATCAACAAATAAGTTGCGAGTGTAAAATTTTGCAGTTAATCATTAGGATATCTATTACAATGCGTATATTAGTGGTTCATATCAATGATTTATACAAATTTTCTATGATCAGTTACCAGTAAAATCAGCTGTACGTTTGTAAACGTCGTCTAGCTTTGACAAAAGTTTCCAGCTTGATATTCGGCTATACACCGCATCTAAGCTTTGTACATTATTTCACGGGCACCGCCACGGATAACTTTTTTCATTATGATACTGTTTAACAGCACACAATCCCAAAATAACATAAAAATGAAATAAAACTTGGCGACATTAAACGTTGTTTACAATGATTGACAGCTCACTTACTTTTTTTTTGTTGTTGTTTACAATGATTGACAGCTCACTTACTTTTTTTTTGGTGTTGCCAGTGACAGTAACTTTTTAGTTCCATGATAATTAATTTCTACTCTTTTGTGTCGCACTGTACAACAAATGTTTTCGTACCTTTAGTCTGTGTAGACTCGACTTACGTTTTTAGGTACTGCCGTGGGTTATTTAAATGAATGATGCGTGTTACGCTTACGACCGAAACTTGTTTATTGACTAACTTGTTACATGGTTAGCGAGCTACTGATGTCGCCACTAGGTGCATTACACAAAATGCTTACCTACGACACACATACAAATAACCTATGCACGTACATATTACCCACATACACCCCGTTCTAAAAAAAATAAAAATACATGTATCATAATTTCGACAAACTTAGCTAGGTTCGAAAAAAAAAAACTTATTACATTGCTTCTTATTCTACACTTCGTAGTTATTTACGCTAGGGTTTGGTTGCGGTACGACACTTATAAAACTGCCTGAACGCAACGTATTCAATTCCTGGCGTAGCAAACGTTTGTTTTTATTCACACACACTTTGTACACCGCCAACGCAAATGCTGCGATCATGATGACAGCCATCACGATAACCACGATGCTCATCACCTCCAACTTGTATTCTGTATGCGACGTGGAAGCCTGATTTGCCCCGTTCTGGGTAATGAAGATTTCTTATTCTTTTTTATCGACTGAATATGTTTTACCCATGTTTATTTCTTAGTATCGGTAGCTTAAGAGGATACCAAAATAGCTTCGTGCATTTTTCTACGTACGAAGTTTTCATTGTTTCTTTAGATTGAATGGCTAGAGCTCTAATTTTTAAGTATGTGTTTTTTCAATATATGATCTAGGATCGCATAAACTCAGAAACGCGATTGAAAAAAGTTTTCTCGATAGAAAATCTTAGCGAAACAACCTCTCTAATTTTTTATTTTTTTCATTTGTCGGTCTATTATCGCGTATTAACTAATGAAATAACTTTAAAAACATAAGTAACTATTATATATAGAAACACGTAAATCAGAATTAAAATATATTTAGTAGATTTTGAGTAAATAGGAAAAGTATCCCTAATTCTTCATTTTCTGTGCCTACTGGCTGTGTTAATATGTACGTGTCGGCGATGATATACGATAATATTGATGTAGGCCCTTAATGTAGAGAAAATATATGTTTAAAATATTGAAAATCAAACCTACTATGTGCAGTAGAGTAGTCGTAATAATGAGCTAGTGCAACTGTATTTAATTAATTTATATAATGCAATTATTGTAATAACTATTCATATTCATATATCTGATAACTATGCCTAACCTACTTAACAAATTTAGCTTACATACTACAAATCCATAAACCTGACGGGTTTTTTAACATGTCTACCACTATGTGTTATTCTTAAAGGTGTGTTTACATTACTTTGCTGATGTTGATTTAAGTTGCTATCCTCTATAATAATCTTATCGTCTAACATGTATGCCGGTTTAAGTCTGTCGATTGACATTGGCAAATATAATAATAGTACTAACAATAGTTATTATAACATAGTTTAAAAACCAATATACAATTTAAATAGTGTGTTTCATAGAATAGTTCCTCTACCGCCATGTTGGCAGTAACCTAAACATGTGTTGCCACATTACCTTTATTACATTACCTTACATTAAGACGGCACGATACCAAATTATGCTCCATACAAAAAAATTATTATTATTATAGATAAAGAGTATATCTATGCTTCTATCACTTTCTTTTTTCAAAACATAATAACTAAAAGAAATATGACGATCCGAAAAACCCACTTTTTTCGGTTTTGAAGTTGCAGCGTCTATCACACAAATTTGGTAAAGTTTTACCACAAAAGAAAGTGATAGAAGCATAGATATTGTAAAGCTTCTTCTTTACATTAATTTATAATAATAATTTAAAAACACATTTAATTAATTTGTTATATTTTTTATAATAAAGAAAAACTATTTTACAATCATTTTTCAACATCCTCTCTTCATGTCCCTTTTACATCTCTAATTCTTTTCTTTTTATTTTTAAATTTTAAATTTTTTATTCCTTTTTTAAAAACAAATCTTAAGTGGCCTGTATCATTGTATAGGTTATATTCAATGATCACAACCTTTACATTCTCCCCCCCTTAGAGGATAAAAAAAAATTTTTTTTCCAAAAAAAAAAAAATTTTTTTCTAAGTTACAAAATACTGGACACCCTACCTAAGGTTGGAAAGCATGATAACAAACTAGGATGAACCAGATTAGATCCAGCTAGGACCTAGCTTTTCGAAGCAATACATTTCGAAAAACTTGAAAAGCAAAAAACCAACCAAAAATTGCCTTTCTAATCTTAGTTATCCGAACCACACTAACTACGATGCCCTTATATCATATCATTTTTTTCATAAAATATTAAACTACTTCATCTTTAAAATTGATTTATCCAATAATAAACAAGAGTGATAAGGCATCCTTAAAACTATCACACCAAGACACAAAGCATATATCATCAACAATCAATCAGAAAAATGTTCATCACCAAACAATTAATGCTCTTATAAAAACTATCGAGCTTCAATTATGAGGTCAGCATCATAGATCCGAAAGATATGCTAATTTAACAGCTTTCCAGCTTAATGAGAAAATTTACATAAGAAACCATTATAATTGATAGAACCCAGAGATTATCAAATTAAAATTTAAAGTATGCTCAGATAATACTCAACCTTCTTTTCAATTATTTAGGTATAATTTCTACTAAGTAATCCTGAATGCTCGGGAATGACCAATTTATTCCACATTTAGAATTCCTTCTCGTGAGATAAATTTACCAACCATTCTTCTACCACAAGTAACGTTTTAAATAATCAATCATTCTATTATCTGAGTAATTATAAACTATTCGCTAATCATTATTATCTAACTATTACCCAATAAATAAAATAAAAATATTATCAGCAACCTCTCACTATAATACAACTTCTTTCAATTTTCAACCTTTCACATTTCTCTCCCAATGAACAAATACTTTATTCTAGCACCTACTTTCCTAAATCCTATCTTATGAGTTCTATCTCTAAAATGCGTGATATCCCAAAACAGGATTCCATGACAAATAGCCTATGGCCTTACCATGTTGCATTCAAAGATATTACCCGTTGATACGACTCATCCAACTAACTCTACCAAGCCCCTACCTTCGACATTATAACTCAATACAACCCATTATTATACCTATTAATCGCTCTACCTTAATACTATAATCATAATCTAGTACGAAATACTCACTATCCAATTACCATGTTAATATATTTATCTCACATTTTTAACTAAACATTCAAAATATAAATATGAAAAAATAATTAAATTTTTGATGTGGTTCCTTTTCATTGCATCTTTCTTATGTACAAATATGCTGACGTCATTATGAAGTCTCGCCGATCCCGAACAATATGAAACACACCAAAATAAAACAATATTAGTAAATTATAATTATCACTATACAGGGTATTTTTTCTAAGGGTACCCAAACTTTTTTGTGAAATACTAGATATAAATAATGTTATATAAAAAATATCAAATATTTAAAAACACTCTTAATTACTTAATAACTTTCATTTGAAAATATTTAAAAAAATGCGTGATTTATGGGCAACCTTTTCGTAGTACGCGCAATCATTCATAACTCACTGACGCACTCACGCTTGTCTATGTTCGTATTCGAGTAGAAAATGTTCGTGTATACCGTTGCGTATGATAACGATAATTATCTATTTTTATTGGGACTAATTTTTATTACCAATACATGTAACATGGCAAATAAGTTACGATTCCAATTTTACTTCATACTTTTAACGGTCTTAGTGCCGTCATAATAAACGATTACATACTAAAATACTATTTTAATATTTTAACACCACGTCACCACCACTAATGTTTGTATTTATTATGGGGTATTTAAAAAGTGGAATAAACTATTTACAGTAATTAAACTTACCCTGTTAAACTTTGCGTAAAATCCCATAAAAACACTATCACTGATATTTTAATAAATGTTCAAAGTGGAGTCCATTTCTCTCAATACAAAGCTGCGCATGTTTTCTTAACATTATCTGTGTCTGCGTACTTTTCACTTCATTAACTACCTACTTTTCACTTAATACCCTGTCTGCAATCGCAGCAAAGAATCACTTTCATAAAGTCTCTGTGCACCACGTAAACTTTCACCACTTAAAATGTAGCAACGTATCATCTCGTAATACTCCCGGTCCGAGTAAGTTATTTGTGCCGCCATCGTTAGAGATAAGCAAATCCAAAAATGCGTAAACAGTAGTGACAAGGTCACGGCCGGATAGCCACTGATGACGGCAGACGCGAGCGGTGCGGGCGGTGGGGCGGGAAGAAGGGATTCCCCTTTTACAGCTAGGACGCCAATTCCACTTGCACAACTAAACTTACTTTAACTAAAAAATGAAAACAACTGTGGCGTATTTTGATTAATTGGCTTATTCGTAGTGCATATTTTTATTAATTAAAATTGTTAGTCTACAAAATACAGACTTTCTAATAAAAAGGTTTGATAACATTGCCGAATTGTGTTATTGACAATATCAATTTTCATTTTTAGTTAGGTTAAGTTTAGTTGTGCATTTAGAATCGGTACCTATGTCGGTCGTATGTAGGTATGTGTGCGTGCGCAGTGAAATTTATAAAATTATGAATGAATTTCAGACACATTGTCAACAAGTTCTGTGTTTTATGGAAAAAATTGCTTAAAGTTTTGAAAAAAAAACATATTGTTTTTATTTCAAAAATCGATTATACTACCGAGTCTGTACCTCCTGTGAAAATTTGGGTACCCTTAGAAAAAATACCCTGTATATATAACCTTAATCTAATCGAATCACTAAACCAATTTACATCATTATGCAAATAATTATTGCGAACACAAAAAAAAAATAACCCATAAATCTTTAAACAGACATCGTTATAGGAACGCCCCACTTTATATACATACATACACGTTACTGTATACAGACACATATTACCGTGGCATGAAATGTTTTAATCGGTTTGTATGAACAAGTATTTTTCGCGATCGCGATTTTAATTTCTGAATTAACACATTAGACACCCCTTTCCGCTCAATAACCTTATACGGACCTCTAAAAAAACGCATCAACTTCGTGCATCTTCCGGTAACACGCCTAGGAACATATAACAAAACTAAATCGTTAACATTAAATGCCGCAGAATTCGCCTTTTTATTATAATTTCGTTTTTGTACAATTTGTGCTTTCGTAATATTATTTAACGCTTTCGTCAAAAATCCTCTCATACGATCTATACGTTCAACAACACTCTCATTCATATGCGCATTTAAACTCAACGATCGATCTATCACCGAAGTTTGTTCCCTACCGAATAAAATGCTATACGGTGATACCTTAATACTGGCTTGTACACTCGTATTATAGGCATGCACTACCAAAGGTAAAAACGCACACCATTCCCCTTGGTTATTATTTAAATATTTAGATAACATGTCTACCAGAGTTCTATTAAATCTTTCGACTAAACCATTACTTTGTGGATGAAATGCACTTGTATGAATACATTTAGACCCAAATTGCTCGACTATATCTTTTACAATCCTTGCCGTAAACACCGTTCCTCTATCCGAAATAATTTCACATACATCCCCGAATCTACAAAATATTTCCTCTACTAAAAAGTTTACTATTACCTCAGCCGTGACTCTAGGCACCGCCTTACATATAGCGTAACGCGACGCGTATTCCACAGCCACAATAACAAAACGATTCCCTCTAAATGAACGTGGAAAAGGACCCAAAACATCCACACCAACCTTTTCAAAAATATTCGACACTCGGATCGGTGTTAATTCGGCAATATTTTTTACCATCTTCCTTTCTTGACACGGCACACAAGATTTAATATATCGTTCGATATCCCTATCTGCATATGGCATAAAATATCTCGCACGAAACCTTTTTAACGTCTTTGCTAAACCTAAATGACCACCCGTCCAAGCTCCGTCATGTAACTCAGCCATTACATTAAAAAATAAACTCCTAGGTAACACTAAAACTTCACGTATCTCTCCATCTCTACGCACATTTTTATACAAAAAACCATTCTTTAACACAAAACCATTATGCCCTGCCTGCGGACGTTCATTCACCCTCGTAATCCATCTCATACAAAAATTATCTCTTGTTTGCTCTTCCTGTAACGAATCTATATTTATACTAAAAACTTCCAAACCGTCTCAAAATTCTACCTGTTTTTCTACTTGTTGCTCTACGCTTTCTACCAATGGATTCCTACTCAAGAAATCTGCCATTACATTATTTCTACCTGAACAATGGACGATATCGAAATCCCACTCTTGTATAGCCAACGCCCATCGCGCTAACCTACCAGACATATCTCTTTTCGATTGCAACCAACATAACGCTTGGTGATCAGTAACCACCTGAAACTTTAAACCCCATAAATAATGACGAAAATATCTTAACGCCCATACTAAGCTCAAACATTCCTTCTCTGTTGTACTATATCTTTTTTCAGCCTCTGATAATTTTCTAGAAGCATAAGCCACTGGGTTCATCTCCATTTCCCCCTGCATAAGTACTGCACCAATCGCTTCATTTGACGCATCTACATTTAACCTCACCGTCTTAGATTTGTCGTTTGAAAAATACGATAAAATCGGCGCACAACACATCAATTCTTTAATGCGATCAAACGACTCTTGATGGTCGCTATTCCAGTAAAATTTAACACCCTTCTTTAATAACTTAGTCAACGGTAATGTGATTTTCGCAAAATTCGAAACAAATTTCCTATAGTATGAAAATAGCCCTAACAATTGTTTTACTTCTTTAGCTGAAGTTGGTGCAGAAATATCTCGCATAGCTTTGAGCTTACTATCACTGGGTTTAATACCTTCATTTGAAATTTTATACCCTAACATTTCTATTTCCTGAAAGCCAAATTTACATTTAGAGGGTTTAAAAGTCAAATTTGCCTTTCTAAATCTCTTAAACACTTCCTCTAGAATTTCCGTGAATTCTCTATATGTTTTAGCGTAACATATTACATTATCAATATACACCATAACCCCTTTGAATTTTAAGTCCCCCAAAACTTTATCCATCATGCGTTGGAACACCGCCTGACTCGTGGCTAGTCCAAACGGCACCACATTAAACTCATATAATCCCGTCGATGTTACAAAGGCTGTCTTGTGCCTCCCATTGGTAATTTCCGTCTGCCAATAGCCTGAGTTTAAATCTAACTCTGCAAAATAACGCGCCCCCGCTAAATTATCTACTATATCGTCTATCCTCGGGATAGGATAATTATCACGCTGAATCTTTTTATTTAATTTTCGGTAATCTACACAAAAACGCCATGTATTATCCGCTTTCTTAATTAATACTACAGGTGACGCATAGGAGCTAGAGGACTCACTTATTACCCCTAATTTCAACATTTCTTCCACCTGTTTATCAATAATATCACGCTGCGTCGCCGAAACCCGATAAGGATAACTCCGCACCGGCTCCTCATCCTTCGTTTCGATCAACACAGGCACCACCGCCGATCTACCCAACTGTTCAGTAGAAAAAGCAAACCTATCCCTATTACTTTTCAACAATGACAATAAGCTTTGTTTTTTACTCTTTTCTAACATATTATTTATTATAAAACTTTCATTTTCTATTTTGACAGACACCTCATACTCATTTACTAAATTAGAAAAATAACAACTATCCTCTTTCGTAAACTCCTTTACCTTATAACAAACTTTTTCCTGCGGTTGCTTAATAATTTTTTGTATCTCATCTATCGCAGACACAAACCTAATCCTTCCCCGCCCGAATGACACACAATGACTACCAAAATCAATACACATTTTATTCTTTAATAAAAAATCCTGCCCCAATATAACATTACAGCTTAAATCTTTAATCACTAAAAACTCGTGTTGAAATAAAAAACTTTCTAGAGCGAACATCACATTACATCGCCCTAAAACCTTCAATGCGTTTCCATTTACTGCTTTCACACACATATTTTCTATACTATTACATTCCATTCTCATATCATTCAACAACGACTGGCTGATGCACGAAACTGAAGCACCGGAATCTGCCAAAGCCACATCTTTTACTAAATTTGTACTGAACTTAACTAGGGGTCTAACCTGCATATTCAATTTTTCCGTAGACTGCATCTCAACATCCATAACATGTGTCTGTAGAAGGCCTGATCCCCTATCAGCCACCTCGCTGAACTGGACCTTCCTCAGTTCTGGCGAGTGGGAAAATTCGGCTGTGACCGTGTGTTCCTAAAATCAGAACGTAAATTATAGTTATGTCTATTATATTGAGGAGATGAAGCTGCATCTTGTATCTGACGACGACCCCTCATATCTTGTGACGGGCTGGATATGGGCGACGAGAACGGTGTGGGTGCACGACGCTCATTTACGAAATTCGGTACTAGTGCCCTAGGGTTGAGCTCTAGTTGTAGCGTGTCCTTCTCTCTGCTACAATACAATTTTTCCACTTGCCGGATCACATCCTTTAACACTACTTTCGTCGGCAAATAAGAAGTCGATAGTCTACTCTTATGGAAAGGGTTCAATGCCCCTATAAATTTAATAATAAACGTTTTGTCATCCGCAATCTTCGCCTTCCTAGCGATTTCATTTAAATAATAATAAAATTCCGACAGACTTTTACGATTTTGACGAGCGTTATAGAACAATTCTTGGTAATTTATTTCTTGAAACTCTTCCCTTAGTCTATCAAATACCTCCTGCACGCTTTTGCACGTGTCTTTAATGCCCCGGAAAAAAAGTAAGGCGTTACCCCTTAAAAATGAGGGCAATAGTGATAATTTTTCTTCTTCAGACGAGCATCTCTTGAAAGTTATTAAAGCGTAAAACATTTCTTCGAATTCATCTAGGCACTCCTGTGCGCAACAACCGAAAGTTATCGTGGCTAGTTCCATCTTAGTTATAAATAATTTATAAAAATTTAATAAAAAGATACGGCTACTTCTCTGATAATTAATATTTATCCTGTGTCGACCCTTTGTTCGTCAACACATCCCTGGGCGTAGGAGCTGGTTTACCAATCGGGCCGCTATACCCGGCGCGCCTCCACCAATCAAGGTAGGTAGGTAGGTACCTATGACGAACCATACCTTAATTGACAACCCTAAAAACCATGTTTCTATTAAACCCCCACTCGTATCTATTAACCTCGAATTAGAGAAAAAGTGCTCGTATCTTGATTTTGCATAAATTAAGAATCTAATATAATCGAATATGGACACTTACCTTTGTTTTTCTTAAAGTTAAGAAAGTTATGTACCGAACTATACACATTCACGGGGTATATCAACAAAAAACTTGATGTATAAAGGTGAAAATACACGGTTCAACCAAATTGAATCACTTTGGTTGAATGGAGCAGAAATGAAAGGAATGCTGTTTACACGGTACCTATCTGGAAAATGAACTGTTCAACACACATTCTTCGAAAGATGTCGTCGAATGAGGTCGTACGTTTAGGAGTTGCAATAATATGTGATCATTTAATAAAAGAATTATCGAAAAAGAAGCTAAGGAAACGCCGTCGTTGGTGGGTGCGATCATGGGTATTAAGCGTTTAGCAATTGCAACCTCCCCAGGAGAGAGTTATTTTCTACTATCCATTAAAGTCGGTTTTTAGGGTTCCGTACCCAAAGGGTAAAAACGGGACCCTATTACTGAGACTTCGTTGTCCGTCCGTCCGTCCGTCCGTCTGTCACCAGGCTGTATCTCAAGTACGGTGATAGCTAGACAGTTGAAATTTTCACAGATGATGTATTTCTATTGCCGCTATAACAACAAATACTAAAAATAAAATAAAATAAATATTTAAGGGGGGCTCCCATACAACAAACATGATTTTTTTACCGTTTCTTGCTCGATACTAATAACGTTGCCTTATGTTGCATAGATAATGGTACGGAACCCTTCGTGCGCGAGTCCAACTCGGTCTTGACCAATTTTTTACCTTGTGCTCCATCACTTTCGCCATAGTTGGGGATAGGGCGATCGGTCTGTAGCTACTGGGTTCAAGAGGGTCCTTACCAGGTTCGAGGATTGGGATGACTACTTGGGATTTCCACTGTTCTGGGATAATACCGGATTCAAATAAAGGAGTTGGTAATGGTTAAGAAAACTGTTTTGGTTTTTTCGGAAGAGTTATTCAGGAAAGAGTAAGGGATACCTACCGTCAATACCTGGAGTAGTGTTTGATAGTCCATCGAGAACAAGTTCATGAAGGGTAAAAGGGCTGTCAAAACAGTTAGGAGACCGTATAGGAGAAGGGATGGATGGTATAGAAGACGCACAAGGGACGGGCAAGATTATCTGAGAAGGCCTTAAGCCATGATGAGGTAGGTATCATTGGCTAAAATGTGTTGAGGCTTACGGGAGCCTCTATATCGCGACAAAGATGCGCAAAAGGTCGACCAACCTAAACGTTTCTTTTTAGAAACAAGATTTTTGAATTTAGCGGCGTATCTTTTATAGTTTAGAAAATTTTCCACAGTCATAGATCGACTGTATAATTTCTCTGCGTCTTTTCGTTCCCTTACCGCGGAAGTGCATTCGGAGTCCCACCAAGGTGGGGAAACTCGGAAGTCACTGGGCTTTTTAACGGGAATATGAAGATGTGCACTAGAAATTATACTTTCGACAAATGCATTGTAGAAATACGTAAATCTATGCTTCTAGATCTCTCGCCAATCTTTAGGTTTCGTCTCCGAGGTGCGTCAACAGTAATCCGCTTCGAATTTCACAATCGATGTTGTTAATTTTAATAAACTGACTCAATCTAGCTTTAAATATCGCCCAATCATTAATCTTATAATTAAAAATCGGTAAATTTCCAAGATACGCCACCCCCATTTTGTTGTTTTATTTGTAGATAATACACAATCCTAGTCGCCAGTGTTGTGTACGTGACAATTAAATAAAAGAAACAACTTCCTTGCACAATAAACACTCGTTTAATTACTCTCGCTTACAAGTATAGGCCTAAGTAACGGAGCGGAGCATACTCGTATTTCACATCAATTTCTCATAAATTGTCGTAATTTCATAATCTGCTCGTTGTTACATTTTCACAACTGTAGACTATTATGTATAATAGGTTAGCATCTAAGTAAAATTTTAAACTATGGAATGTTTATAAATTTATGGTATTTTATTAATTCCTTAAATATCATTTTAAAATTTAATATCCGCAGGTACTACAGTGTGAATGTCGTGTGAGATTTTGCTATCAATTAAAATAGTTTATGTACAATTTGTTAAAAGCTGTACGAGGTACGTTTTACATACAAAAACAAACAATCAAAAATTATGTGCTTATGACAGGTCCAAACATTTTTTTTTCTTACCAGTAAGTTCAGGACGCACTGCTGAGAAGAACCGGCGATAGAAATTTCATAATACGCCTTTTTACATAATTTTTTTGTAATGAATATTTTTTAATTTTGAAATACCTAATGGTTGTGGTAAGCGAGGCACAGAGCTACGTCTGTTGCTTAAAGGCAGATATGGGAACAGGTATGCAATAAGGCATACAGAGAGAGACTATAACAGTACGCATTATTAAACATCACTTCCCTGTCCGTTTCGAATAACGGACAGAATTTGCACGTGGCGTTTGTTCGTGGCGCTAACTATTGTCTTCATAGTTGTCACCGACATAAATACCCCATAATATTTCCCATATTTTTTAAACTTGGAGACACCTAAAGTGGCCGTGTCTGCCTCAGACTTTAAAAATACTGCTGACTGTTCCCTGTCTGGAGGGCTCGTTTAATGCTCTTGAACACTTTATTTGTTCCTTCAGTCAGCTTGGGCCAGCAGTACATTTACATCAACTCCATGCGTACACCATTACCTATCGAGCTGAACATATTCTGTCAACAAATACACAACAATATCCAGTTTGTAACGTCAAAAATGGCGGCATACTCCTTATATGATTTGTTTGACAGAATATAGTGTCCAAATCTCACCACTAGAAAGGTCATTTCCATGCATTCGATATTTGAATGCTAGTACGCAATGGTAATGAAATGCCATGAGAAATCAGATGTGAAAGGTTATTATTTTATGTTTGCACGAATTAGTGAAGATGCCGACCCTTTATTCTTGTATTTCTTGTGTTGGACTAAAATTTTCTAGGAGTAGTAGTTCCACTTTTTTTGAAAGCTGCAATAAATTTTTGTAAAAACCTTTAGATTTTTGAAAAAATTTCGCATACTGGTACTTTAAAAATATATTTGGGAGACATCATAGATAACCCCTGTACTTACAGTCAGAGCAGTTAAATAGAAATATGTATTTACAGTTTGAGCGGTTATCAATCCAAAGACCTTGTAATACTGGACATACTAACTACGTTAACTTCGAAATTCTATTGACTACGATAAGCTCGATCCATGGCTTACGACACGTGTAACTGGTTTAGAAGGATCCTTTTACGAATATTCAACGGGTCACCATTTCGAACTCATCACTAACTACTAAAGTAACAACTTACTCGCCATTGACATAATTAGAGATAAGTTAAAACTGTAAAAATTCTTATGTGGATATAATGTAATATTACAGTAGATATAATAACCACTTTTCTTGTCCTTTGATTACTGGATGTCACCTATCATATTCTTAATTGGCATATTATGTGAACTTGCTTCAACATTATAAAAATCACCCTCATATTCAATAATATTAGATCTTAAAATTGGATTTTCATATGATAATCCTGTAATATATATAGGCATATGGCTAAATTCTTTGTTAACAATGTCTTTGAGGTCGTATTTGGGATTGTTTGTATTAATTAAGATAGTTTTAGATATATTTTTGTATTTAAAAGTTAACTTGACTGTCCATAAATTAGAAACTACATGATATACTTTCCCTATCTTCTCAATGTCTGGGTTGACCTCCCACCTGTACCATACACATGATACTCCATGAGTACATAATCCATTGCATGAAACACTGGTCATATGACAACCATATCCATGTGGATTTGTAGACTTATGCTCTAAAGTATTTAGTGTATATCCATTTCCACATTCTGAGCCATACCAACATTTCCCAGATCCATAGCAATTCCATGTCATCTTGTTTGTTATATTGTAAGAACTAGTATCATATATATGGCTAAATCTAGTAATGTGGACTATATCATCAATTTTAATAGATAATTCATTGTTATCTATATCTCTAAAGCATGCTATTTCACCATCTGATAACAAGAGTGAGTATGTAGACAGTTCAGCATTTATCATTATAACAAATTTTACCTGGTCCTTTAAGGTAAAGCATTTGATCACATGAATAAACAGGTGTTGGATTCATCACTGCCAAGAGAGCTGCTCCTTGTGCTACCCTCTTAGATATACTGTGATTTGATGTAATTGTAGCACTTGGTAATTCAAACCTAGCACGTCTTTCAGAGATTTCCATAAGTCTATCTAGTTCATAAGCATCTCTAGACCTATGATATACAATATCAGCATATATTTGCTCATCAGAATTTGGTTTTCCAGCTAATTCCAAACGCCTTTTAATAACCTCATCCATTATATTCTTATTAGAGAACTTGATAGATTTGAATTTAACTTCTATGTTCTGCCCAGTTATTTTGTTAAATTTCTTAATCTTATTTGCTCTTTTGACATCATTTCTCATGATAAAATACATTAAAAACTGAAACCACGATGTCACTGATGCCAGTATTATTATTAGAAATGCAAAGAATCCTAATACTAGTCCTAGGATTAGTGGTAGCATGTTATTCTTGCAATTGTGTATATACTGGTTAAATACACAATAAATCCCGCATTCTGCACACGTAAAAAATGAAACATTTTCACCAGTATATGAAATGTCATATTTCCATGTAACTAATCCAAAAATAGGCTTTGTTGATTCTAAATTTCTCAATATAGGATCCAAAACCGTTTCCACATTAATTCCATTATTAGTACCTAACTGAGCAATTTTCATACCCGTCTATTTTAACAATCCCATTATGTAATGAGACCATTTTACCTCCTAATACACATCCACACAGGAGGCTAATTAATTGTATAGTATTATAAAAACTCATTGTCACTGCTGTGATAATATCCCTGCTTGCTGCTGCTGCCAAGTGTCAGATTACATTATATCTACAATAACAAGAAAATTCTTATGTAAAATTCTTATGTAAATATTATGGCTCGTTTTCCGTCTATCGACTTGAATGCTCAATTGTTTTCAAGTGATAGCCGAGATGTAGCAATTATTTCCACTTCCCAACGTAGATAATGTTGACTTTTTCACTGAGCTCAGTGTTTTATGACACGTTCCATAAGTTCAGTACTAATTCGATTAATATTTTCTCTTAAAGGAAATGAAAAAAAAAATCCATGGAGTTTCTTGTCTGTTCTTCTCCATAGGATCCGCGTTTGGAACAGCCACCTAGTTTCTGACGTTTCAAAAGAGCTTGTAAAACATGCGAACTTGAAATAAAATATTTTGACTTTGACTTCTTTTATATTCCCTACATGACATAAAAAAAACTTATTTTCTTAAAAATATTCTTTAATTATTTTTTTAACACAAATCGGGGTATTAAATAAAACATTTGAGCAAAACACAGAGATTTTTGGCATAACTTGGTTTAAACTTGTAGATCTCTGGAATAATGTTTACATTTTAAATTTTTTTATTAATTTCTTAAGTACTTAGCTTAAACAAGAAGTCGGAATTTCAAATGAAACATTTGAGCAAAACACAGAGTTGTTTTGCATATCTTGACCTTAACTTGTAGTTCTGTGGAGTAAAGCTTACATATTAAATTTTTTTATCAATTTCCTAAGTTTAGTATTTAGCTAGTTTAAACACGAAGTTGGGATTGTAAATGAAACATTTGAGCAAAACACAGAGATGTTTGGCATAACTTCACTTAAACTTCTGTGGAGTAAAGCTTACAAATAAAAAATTTTGAATAATTTCTAAGTGCCCACCTAGCTTAAACAGGAAGTTGAGATTATAAATGAAACATTTGAGCAAAACACAGACATGTTTTGCATAACTTCTAAGACCTGACAGAACGATTTTGTTGTTAGGTATTAGTAAAATGAAGTTTGCATATAAATCTGTTCTTTCATATTACACTAATCAGGTGATTAAGTATCTGCTCCACATCGGGGTTAAGTATCTATTCACATAACTTGACATAAAGTTGTAAATCTGTGGAATAATGTTTTCATATTAAAAATTTTCTGTAATGCTTGACAAACAAACTACGTTAACTTTAACATTCTATTGACTACGATAAGCTCGATCCATGGCTTACGACACGACGTGTAACTGGTTTGGAAGGATCCTTTTACGAATATTTAACGGATCTCCGTTTCGAACTCATCACTAACTACTAAAGTAACAACTTCTCGCCATTGACAGAATTAGAGAAAAACTGCAAAAATTCATGACACATTCCATAAATAAGTTCGGTACTAATTCGGTTAATATTTTCTCTTTTATTAATATTCCCTACGTGACATAAAAAAAATTCTACTGTATTTTTAACATAGAAACACTGTAACTAAATTTTTGAAGTTGGGAACACTGCGTTGGACTATAATTAGGGCCCTGCACTATAGTTGTATGAGTTTACGGTACCTAGGATAAACAAGAAGTTGGGATTTTAAATGAAACATTTGAGCAAAACACAGACATGTTTCGCATAACATGACGTAAACTTGTGGATGTGTGGAATAAAGTTTACATATTAAACTTTTTCGTATATTCTTATGTACCTAGTTTAAACAGTCGCGATTTTAAATGAAACATTTGAGCAAAACACAGATGTTTGGCATAACATTACTTAAACTCATTGTAGACCAAAAACATTTCGAGACTCGTTTCTGTAATTTTTTTTTTACAATTTTTTATTTCTGTATACACTTATTTGGAAATCGCTCGCAGAAATATGTTTCCCGTTGTTGACCAGCAGTATTTGAATTGAAACCATTCTGCAAATGCTCTTGCGATAAAAAGGAAACTAATTTTGAACAATCGATCAACAATATTAAGAGGGTACTGTACTCCTAATTTAAATATTTGGCTTAGGTATTGCTATCCCTATTACCGAGCGTCGCGTTGAAAGGGACTAATATAATATATATACACATATAAATACAAACAACACACAAATATAAATATACATGTCGGAAAATAGACCAGAGGCCTGAACAGGAATCCGAGCACATAGCGTAAGAACTGTCTTACCGATATTCACACCTCAATCTATCATACTCTTGCACACTTATAAAGATAACTGGCCTTCACATCAACCCCTTATAGCCAGTGCCCAAGCCTCGCAACGAAGAATCATCACTACGTTCACACCATGAGGAATACATGTACGCGCAAACACGTACATGACGACTTTACAGAATACACGTACACACGCGCACACAGATACACGCCGCGCCGACGCCTATAAGGACCAGCTCAATGCTGATACGTCGGAGATTGAGCAGCGCGACGACTCGTACAATACCGACTTTTACACACACTAATACGCCGTGATGTGCACAGCACGAATTCTCAAATAATACTGAACCTCAGCCACGTTCGCCTATCGTATTTAAAGCAACTTGCGAGTGGGGGAGTTGCGACATAATACAATCTTAACATTAAGGCCATGATACGAGTTATGTAATCTTCAATATCTCTAGGGCATATTCTTAGTTAATATCTCGACATTAATCAGATACTAAGCTAAATGGGATTTAACTAACTAATTGGGGGCATAAGTAAATCAGGAACTAATTTCTTATACCTACAAATTGGTTATAAACACTTTAATATTCTTTTAAAACCTATGTCCTTTACGCCTAGCTGACATACATATTGTTACGAACACACAAAGCACAAAGGAGCTAGCGCCATCTAGCAGCAACCAGTAAAACCACTTAAAGAACCGAACAGAGTGAAACCCCTTTTCAATACTAGATGGCGTTAGAGGAACTACCGTACATGCGCGAACTTTCCAGAAACATTCGTTCCGGGCGATCACGTTCGCGCACAGTCGGGGACTTTCTGGAATAGTCTGGAACTCGTCTCGGCGCATATAAATAGCGGCAGGGAGGCGAGCCCGGGCAGTTCAGTTTGAGCTACGATCGAGGCGACTTCGAGAGCGAAAACAAGTGATCAAGAGTGATACAAGTGAAACCTACGACTTGGCTACGACCTAGGACATTGTTAGTGCTTAGTGTTTGGACCTAGTGCTTAGTGTGTACCTAGTGCTAGTGAATAAAGTCTTCAAAAAGAGTCAGCAGGTCTTTCTCTCCAAATCCTTCGAACCCTAACACGTAACAATATATTTATCTATATTTTTTTTTATATTACATTGTTTATAAATGGACAAATATAAATATAGCTGAAGCAGATTTTACCTACAAATTCTTTCAAAAAAAGACGTTTCGTAGTCCACTTTTTTCTTCGCGAAAGTTAAACCAATTTTAATTGTTTTTATACTATATTATAGATGAAGAGTATATCTATGCTTCTGTCACTTTCTTTTTTGGTGAAACTTTACCAAATTTGTATGATAGTCGCTGTAACTTCATCTAAAGAAAATCGAAAAAAAAAACGGGCTTTTCGGATGGTCATATTTCTTTTAGATTTTATGTTTAAAAAAAAATTGGTCAAGTGCGAGTCGGACTCGCGCACGAAGGGTTCCGTACCATTATCTATGCAACATAAGGCAACGTTATTAGTATCGAGCAAGAAACGGTAAAAAAATCATGTTTGTTGTATGGGAGCCCCCCTTAAATATTTATTTTATTTTATTTTTAGTATTTGGCTCAAAATCACCAAGGTTGCGAATTTCAAAATCGGTTTTATGACAAAAAAAATTGCAAGCTATAATGAGGACTATTAGTTTATACTGTTGCTTAATTTGTATATTTTTAAACCTTGACAGGGCAGCGCACAGAATTCTTGATTTTTTTAGTAATATTGCTTAGTAGTAAATATCTTGCAGAAAACCATCAAGTCGGGAACGTTTTCCTAAGTTTCATAAAATCCGCAAAAACCAAACAAAGCGCATAATTTGAGATTTGTTTAAAAACATGGGTATATTATGTATGTATATTGAATAAGCAATAATGAAATCAATAACTTCAAAATTTTCTACTAGCAAAATACGTCAAAAAATTAAAGAAGTTGCTATTATTGCGCATACAATTTAAGAAATTTCAAAATATTTAAAACTCTTATAATCGAATTAACGTAATATGTACAGAACAAAAGTTCTGTAATGTAATAAATATATATATAATATTGAAATACCTCCACTTATGCGTATTTTATTGAAATATTGTAATGTTCCCGAAAATGATCAACCGTTCCCGGAATGACAAAAATGTTCTCGAAATGATGATATTGATATAATTAGGTAGAAATAAGGAAATATTTAAATTATAAACAACGGTTTAAATAACTAAGTTATTTATTTATATTGCCATATTGTTCACACTTAAGAAAAACTACTCTTCTTTAATAAATTCTTATTATAATTCAGTGTTAACATCTTCATAAATCAGTCTAGTTAAACTTCTATACTCATATTATATCTTTTATAAGTTTTAATCAGTTCTTATAATTTCAGTCTTTTGACCTTAAATCACAGTCTACTTCACTAAACTTCTGTACATAATACAAATAATATATAAGAAACTTAAGAAAATCAACAATAAATTCTGTCACGAACAAGAAGTTAACTAAAAAAATATTAAAAATACAAAACAAAACTTATTATTTTTCGAAAACATCAATATCATTATCAAAATAATAATATTCTTGACTTTTTTCTTTTTTCAGCGTTGGTGTTGGAATAATACTGATTATTTGCTCAAAATCAATATATGATATATCCTTAGGTTCCAGCTTAAATTTTCTAATATTGTTACGCACAGATCTCAAAAAAGTTACTAAGATTTCTCCATCATCGTCATCGACACATGTCTGGCAGGTAGCAACATATCTGAAGCAAACATTTGGCTTCTCAGTAGGAACTTTAACAAGCAAGAATGTCCCAGGGGATACGAGATTTGGATGTATATTTTCTTTGCCATAAGACGTATTTGCTTCAACATCAATCTGTTTAACTTTAATCTGCTGACGACGAGATATTGTCTCTAAATCTTCATTGTCCGAGGAAGATGACCAGTATACAGATTTATAAATGCTTACTCTATTTTTAAATCTCAAATCGTTATCTGTGATCATAGGCTCTTCGTCAACAGGATGAGATTCAATTGCAGGCATAAAAACTTCCTCAGGTTCAACTGCACTCATATTACAAAGGCTAGAAAGCTTCGAAAGTTTTAGCTCTTTATGAAAATGTTCGTATCGATATAATTGTACTAAAACGTCTAGTCCTTTTTGCCAGTACACTTTTGTGATGTCCATTATACCTGGAATAGCATCCAGAGACTTTGGAACGCGGTTTTTTTCCTCAATCACGTCGTCTTCTGGGATTACTTTTACTTCGATAGCAGTATTTTTGAACAAATCGCCGAATTCTGAGGCTGTTCTAACATCATTACCCATCAAGACATGTCTGTCAGCTGTTCTTTTTAGGTATCCTCCTACACCATCCATAGGGCCTTTACCATGACCAGCCTCGCTAAAAGTCCAAGTTGATTTTGTCACTTGTTGAAAATCATTAATCAATGTTTGTATCCAAAGAGTTACATTTGTTCGGTTCCGGTATTGCGATGTTGGTCCGTCAGAGTAAATATGAACTGTGTCAATTTGTTTGTTTTCCAAAATTGTTGTTAATATTGGCTTCATATGAGCCCATATGGCATGTGCTTGGTGATCTAAATTATCACTCACTGTAGCAAAAGATTTTGATTTTAAATCACTGTTACCGCTTCGCAAATAATATACGCCTGTATGAATAGATAATTGGTTCTTAGCAAAATGTGTCGACTGTATTTCATTTGCGTACTTCGTAGTATAGTTCTCTGAAAAGTCTATCTGTATCATCACCTCGTTTTCACGTAAATTGTCTTTTAGTTCTTTTTTCAATTTGTTGTAACTATAAATGCCATACAAGTGTTTCTTCATAGCCGGAATATCTTCAAATAAAGCAATTTTTAATTCGTTGACTGTACTCGTAATCCGGATTTTTTTTGTTATTTTAAAAGTCTTTTTTATACCTTTTACAATTTTATCTTCTTGAACGGATTTCCACATGAAATATGTCAAAGAATCTCTATTATCTTCTAATTTGAACTCAGGAATTTTGCATTTTTCACATAAACTATTCATGCAGTCAGGAGACTTAACATCACAAGTGTATTGTTCAATAAACTCTTCTATAGACGCGTATTTAAGCTCTTTTGCATATTTCAGTTTATTCAACTTTTCTTCAAAATTTGCATGCTTGACACACAAGCATGTTTCTCTATCCCTTGATTTTGGCGCTACGACCCAAAATGGTTTTGCTCTCAGCAGCGTTGCGTATGATAACACAATTCCAGTTTCTTCTACAAATCTTGACACCAGGTTTTTAACTGAGTGTAAAAGCACGCGTCTTTGTTTTTTGATACCATTATGTTTCACAGAGTCTCTCTTCGATGGGCACATTCGACTTACATCATCTTGTTCGAAGAAATCAATGACTTTTTGTTGAACTTCTTGCTTTAAAACAATTTTGCGAACTTTGGTATCAGACTTTAAAATTGATGTATAGTTTATTTTCTTCGGTCTAGTTGGTAAAATCTTCTTGGCCATATAATATGTAGCATTTTGTATTTTCGCAAAGTGGTTCCACTGATACATTTATGAAAGGCTTCTCTCTCTTTTGAATTCTTTGGTAAAACATCAGCCTTTTCTTGCAACTCTTTAGTCAATACTTCGCTAAATATAAGTTGCTTGCGTACTTCAGGAGGTACTGTAATATCTTTAGTTAAAGCATCAACTTTCTTGATGGGACTTGGAACAGTTTTTATTTTTGCATCTCTTCTTACTAGTTTTTTCTTTAGAGATGCAATTTTCCGCTTCATTTCAATTATAATTTTATCCTGTTTTTTTATTTTTCGGTATGCTTTAGCCCTATCTTTTCGAACGATTTTTCTACCTACTTGTCTTCTCTCTGGAGGTACTGCGGCTAAGTCGTCATCTGATTGTGGTGGCGTATTACTCACTAGATTTGCTAAACTTTTTTTTTTTCTCTGTATTTTTTTGATGCTTTTTTCCAATCTTTTCTCTGCTTTCGCTTCTCTCGTTCGGTCATATCAGTAATTTTCTTCACTTTTTTCTCTGCCTTTTTTTTTTCTATAATATTCTCTGTCCTTAGCCCGTTTAATTTCTTTCTGCTCTTCAGTCATCTTATCCAAAAACTTTCTTTTTCTAGCATTCGCCTTTTCTCTTTGGCGCAAATAAGCTGCACTATCCTTTTTAAGCTTTTTTTGAGATTTTTTTTTATTTTTATCTTTATCAGGGGTTTCCATTATGCTGTAATTATAAAGAAACAAAAATTTTAAATAAATTTATTAAAGAATTGTAAAGGATTCGCCCTTAGAAATAATAATCATCATTCCGAGAACGCAACAGTCATTTCGGGAACGTGTCATCATGTCCGGGAACGTTTCCGAAATGACCGTTCACGAAATGACGATTTCAAATAAGCGCGCGCTTTGATTAGACGGCGGCCATCTTAAATGCAATCTAGGTTTGTCAATAGGAAAATATTTGAGGTTACTTTTAGACCTGTGTCGATCGATCATTTAACGAAACCCGGGTCGATCACGACCCACTCTAGTAACGATCGGGCTAAAACGATTCGATCTTATGAGTCGCGGGTCGCAATGTGTTTAGCTGTATGTCGCGTGATAACAACTGTTGACTGACTGTATGGGCTTTCGACTAAATTGTGTGGTAATAATACTTTTTGATCATACATACCAAAATAATATTGTGAAGTATGTTAAACTAATTATTTTAATCAGTATGTCAATAATGTAAAAAAATAAAATAAAATAATGTTATTAATATCTTTATTTCTTAGTATTAAAAGCTAAATTCAATATTATTAGTCCTTCTGCACTTAAAAAAAATCAGGCATAGTACCTAGTACATAGTACCTAGTAGGTACTACCTACATTAACCCGCGTGGATACCACTTACTTTAAATTGTGGTTTAAAAATAAAATTTGTGAGGCCTTTTTCGGCTTTAGCGAGCTTCTCTTGTCAGTAATTGTCATTCCGGCCTTTGAAAATATGCGCTCACACGGCACAGATGTTGCTTGCAAGCAAAGTCTTCGTTTCATAATGGTGAATAAGTGTGGATAGTGAATACGACGCTCACCCCACCACTTCAATGGATCATCTGTCCGTTTAATTAAGGGCTCGTTCATATATTTTTCTAATTCAACTATGCTTGCCGCTGTAGGGTTTTTTATTGTTTCTTTTTCCACTTCTTTATCAAAAGAAGCCCAGATACTTTCTGAAGTAGAGGTAGAAGGGGTTGGTTGCGGTGGCTTGTCATTTTCGTATGAGGCCTCATCTCTCGCATGCAAATCACGTAGTCTTCCTTTGATATTTTTCAGGCAAGTTTCATATTTGGTCTTATTCAAAAATCCATGTTTTTTAAAACGGGGGTCTAACAATGAAGCTTCTGATGCTAAAACATTATTTTCTACATCCGCAAAGCGCTCATTAAGCTGACTGCGGAGAGCCAGTATTAATTGCATGTAGGCATCAGGTGTAGTGGTGACAGGAAGGGCAGAAAGGCAATTTTCAATATGGCTCCTCATTATTTTCACCAGTATCAATACTTTTGACATCGATACTGATTTCTCAGCACTCATTTCTTCTGTCACTTCGTAAAAGACTTTCAATACTTCTACGGACTTTTCTATGAGTGCCCAATCTTCTAGCGTCAAGGTGTTTAGGCGTGGCTGCTCTATGGCTAGTGTACTAACCACAGCATCCTTGATCTTGAGCAGCCTCATGAGCATATCATAGGTGGAATTCCACCTAGTAACTACACTTTGCTTTAGCTTGAGGGGAGGTAATTCCATTTGTGTTTGCATAGCCATTAGTTTGTTTTCAGCTATTGTGCTGTGCTTAAAATATTGCACGATTGCTTTTACTTGGTCTAATTGTTCTCTTATGTTATTCAAGCTGTGTTGAACAACAAGGTTCACCGTGTGAGCAAAACACGGGAAATGGCGCCATGTTGTTAAACGAACAGCTGCTACAATATTTGCTGCATTATCAGTAACTATTCCTGAAACTTTATTGGAAATGCCCCACGCTTCAGCTTCTTTTATTAAAAACATTGACAAATTTTCTGCCGTCGGCCGTTCGTCAAATTCAAAGCAGCCTAACAAAACAGATTTCATTTTAACTTCTGGATCTATATAATGAGCGGTTACTGCATGATAGCTGATATTGCTTCTAGCTGTCCAGCCATCAGTTGTTAAGCATATTGCATCCGCTTCAGTTTGTAATTGCAGTAATACCTGGTCCTTTGTTTTTTGGTATAGCTTAGGTATTAAGCTTGTAGATACTGTTTTGCGTGAAGGAAGAGTGTATGTTGGCAAAATAGTTTTAAAAATGTTTTTCAGTTCCTCTTCTTCCACTATTGCAAAAGAGTGATAGCCTTTGACAATAAATTTTACTATTTGCTCATCAAGCTGCTTTGATTTGGCAATTGGTAACGGTCTCGTAGATACCGCAAAATTATTTATTTTAGATTGTGATTGTACTTGTATGGTTAGAGGAGCAAATGAGGCAGGTGTTCCAGTTTTGTCAAATGCAGGAGCTACTGATGCACTTGATGATGAAAGCACACCATCTGCTCCTGAACTGTTTTCGGTATGACTTGATTGAGGCCTTGGTAATCCAATCTGTTCCTGAGAATTATGCACTGTTTGGTCAATCGGTATTGTTCCGTGTAATTTTTTCATATGTCTTGTCAAATTGCCAGTCCCACCTCCAGCATAGCTGACAATTTTTGAGCAATATTCACATCTCGCCTTATCTTTATTTATAATGGCAAAATGGTTCCATATTTTGCTTTTCTTCTTAGATAGTTCTGACATAATTACAGTATTTTTAGGCAATATTAATATAAAACCAAAACCACATAATAACAGTCATGCAATCACATCAAGCACCAGATATATTGTTAATATATACACACTTATAAAAACACGAAATAAAATCTATAAAATCCAAAAATAAAAAGCAAAAAACACGCAAACAAAACCCAAGCGTCTGTTAAACAGTAAATAAAGCAGGCATATTTTTTAAACTTTTACGCACGTATCGCAGGTCGTAAGGTCACCGATGCAACTGACTGATCGCACGAACCCGCGATCGATGTATCACAATTAATCACAAACGAAAGAGACATCAACATATCGATTGCGAGCCGCGACCCACAGCTCACGGCATACCCGATCCCGTACAAACCGGTTTATTTTGTTTTACAACACAATACAAGAAAGAGCGCGGGAATCCTAAGAAAACGTGTGAACGAAAGAGATAGATGATAATGTGTACGTAGAATGAACGACCCGACGGTTTCAAAAAGATCGGGTGTTTTCGAGGCTCATGATTCGATCACTTACCTACAAGCTGCGATCGAATCGATTCGATTCAATCAATCGTGATCGACACAGGTCTAGTTACTTTGTTATTTCGTGTCGTAAAAAAGAATTTCATCAATAATTAAATGTAATAATTACGTTCACGAATTGACGGACTATTGATGTACGCTCTACGAATAATGAATTGAAAGGTACTTACCATTTAGATTTATTTTATTTGACGATAAATACTCTGACAGCCCGCTTTGTTATTGTTTTCTTCCTCGACTGACGTTAGACACCGAATGGCTGCGTTCACTTAAAATTATTTTTGATCGATTATCGATACGTTCACTGAAATGACTTGTGCGGTATCGGACAAACTATATTGGATATTTTTATAGTTCAAAATATATAATCTTTTAGTATCCTTTCTAAAATTAAATTTTGTATAAAAAATACGGTGTATTGAGTAATGAAATGTGTAAATTACCTTAAATTTTTATATTAAATTTTGGACTTGTTGCTGAAGATTGTACATTAGGACGCGTTCCCGACATGATTATCCATGCATGTATATTGATTTTATTTAAAATTTGCTTTATTAATTAGTTATATTGTTTGATGTACACACAAAACAGGTTAGTTGAAGTAATTTATAAATTTTTTTTCTCAGATAAGTCAAGATTTAAGACATTAAATTGCTAGCAAAGCCAATTCTGCACCTTGGTGATTTTGAGCCATTTGTTGTTATAGCGGCAATAGAAATACATCATCTGTGAAAATTTCAACTGTCTAGCTATCACCGTTCTTGAGATACTGCGTACGGAACCCTAAAAATCATGTTTGTTGTATGGGAGCCCCCCTTAAATATTTATTTTATTTTATTTTTAGTATTTGTTGTTATAGCGGCAATAGAAATACATCATCTGTGAAAATTTCAACTGTCTAGCTATCACCGTTCTTGAGATACTGGGTACGGAACCCTAAAAATCATGTTTGTTGTATGGGAGCCCCCCATAAATATTTATTTTATTTTATTTTTAGTATTTGTTGTTATAGCGGCAATAGAAATACATCATCTGTGAAAATTTCAACTCTCTAGCTATCACCGTTCTTGAGATACAGCCTGGTGACAGACGGACGGACGGACGGACGGACAGCGAAGTCTCAGTAATAGGGTCACGTTTTTACCCTTTGGGTACGGAACCCTAAAAAGTGATAGAAGCATAGATATACTCTTCAATCAAATATAACGCAAAAACCATTAAAATCGGTTTAACTTTCGCGAAGAAAAAACGGGGAGTACGATCCCCCTATTTTTGTATGCAGCATAATTTGGTGTCGTGCCCTCTTAATTGTTGTTAATTTTGTATTTTAGGTTTGCCTAGGCTAACTTTTAAATAAAAAGTTTCTCATTTTGTAAAGACTGTACTTTTCAGGTCAGGATTTAGGTAATTTGAATAAAGGCACTTTTAACCCTTTCAGTCCTGATTTATTTTATTTTCGCTAATCGATCTGAAAAAAATGCCTTCAACTAGGCTATTGTAAATAGATCTAAGGAAAAATAAATAAATAAATCCTGATTCAAGCTTTTCAAGAAAAATTGCTTTTTTAGGGTTCCGTACCCAAAGGGTAAAAACGGGACCCTATTACTGAGACTTCGCTGTCCGTCCGTCCGTCCGTCCGTCTGTCACCAGGCTGTATCTCAAGAACGGTGATAGCTAGACAGTTGAAATTTTCACAGATGATGTATTTCTATGGCCGCTATAACAACAAATACTAAAAATAAAATAAAATAAATATTTAAGGGGGGCTCCGATACAACAAACATGATTTTTTTACCGTTTCTTGCTCGATACTAATAACGTTGCCTTATGTTGCATAGATAATGGTACGGAACCCTTCGTGCGCGAGTCCGACTCGCACTTGACCATTTTTTTTCTTTTTGCGTACAAGTGTACACATCCGTCCAACGTAATAAAAATATTAGTGATAAGGGATGTTTATCTGTAATGTTAAAAACATTTATTTTGCAACTTTTTATTAGGAAATATGAAGCAATATGAAATAACAAATATAAATGATAGTATTCTCTCCATAAAAATTAACAAAAAATGGCTTTTTATTTGGGCAGATTTATAACTGACACTTAAATCACAATGAAAATAAAATTAAAATCACAGGCATCAATATAGCATCCTATTTATGAAATGCTAAGAAGCAATTCTTATCTTTACTAAGGCATAAATATTATAAGCATTTAATTCGGGTTCTACCCTTACATCCTATCATTTTACACCGTGTCCCAAGCCCCTCATCGTGTGCAGGAAAATGCCGAAAACCGTCTCCAGTTATTTCAGCTTCTGGGCGTGTCTCTCCTGGTCTCCTAGGTACAATTTGAAGAATTGGGCTACTGCCACTTGGACGGCCTCTTTTACCCATCGACATTTTGTTTTGTAGCACCAGACTTTCGGCCAACCGACGCCGAAAGTAAAGCAATGTCAGTTGTTTGTTTTTAGGTATGCCAAGCGCCTCGTTGTCGACTTGATATTCTCTGTATGCTTGAACTACAGCTAAATCAGATGCATGGAATATCATGCGTAAGGTCCATTTTTTTGATTTTATAAACGTCCTATAATAACTCATGAGTTGATCTAGTAAATCTACTCCTCCCATCGCGTGATTATACTTCCTCACAATTTCGGGACGTTCCACTTCAATAAAGTGCTTATCTTTTTTACTCCACCTCTTCACTAAATCTTTTTCACCAATTCCAACAAAATTAGATGCCAAATGGGTAATTTTATTATCCAACCATTTGACTACACTTACATCTTCATCATAGCTAGTTATCTCTTGAGCAAAGCCTCGCGGTTTTTTGTTCATATCTTTGTCGCTTAGCAATGATGGCTTTACAAATCTGTTGATACGGATAGTGCCAGCAGCCATAATTCCTCTCTGTTTTAAAATTTGTAGCAGATGGTAGGACGAAAAATAATTGTCGAAGTAAAGCTGGTGCCCTTTGCTTTCTCCAATTCTCTTTGTAAGATGAAGGACTACAGTTGCACCGTATCCAATTTTTTTTGGTTAAATTATTATCTAATTCTGGACTGGAACACTGATAAAGGATAAAATCGTAAGCTTGACCATGTTTACCACATAAGAAAAAGATTTTCAGACCCCATGGACAAGGCTTGCCCTTTATGTACTGTTTGGCAGCATGTTTTCCGGTGAAAGGAACAATCTGTTCGTCAACACAAAGGTTTTTCTCGAGTGGTAAATCTAAACACCTCTTTCTAACAGCATCATAGATCGGGCGCACTTTGATAAACGCATCTTTAGAATTACCTGGTATTGCTGCATTATCAACCAGATGTAAATTGTTACGCAGCTCAAAAAATCGGTCCCTTGCCATGTTTTCAGTGAATAAGGGAATGTTGATATTTGTTTCCCAATACATTTTCAAACAAGGGTACCCAAATATTCCAGTGGCCAAATGCAATCAAAACAAATTTCTATTTCCTTGGCAGTGGTAGGCTTAAACCTTACTTTATTGGAATATGTAGCGTATAAGTTTGTCATTTCAGCCATAACCTGAAATAATTGTTTAGGCACGTATCTGTTATAATAATCTAGTGGGCTTTCAACTCTAGGATCATTAGCAATGGGTGGAAACCAAGCTGTTGAAATTGTGTTTACTATTTCCTTGTGTCTACACCTAATACTATGCTTCGGCGTAATATTCTGTAAAAGCGTATCTTCAGAGGCGGAAAGCACTTCTGGTAAAAAGTTGTCACTCATGTCAACCAACGATGAGCCAGCGTCTTCATCGTCATTATCCGAAGCTGGGGGGAATATTTCTCGTTGGTTCCGGCTGATGATATCTACTCCCACTCGGACACATCGTAGCTCCCGCGAAAACATATTGGTAATTTCTTATCTGAAAATAGTATTATCACAATTTGTAACAAAAAAAAACCAACAAAATTACACCATTCAGTAACAATTATAATTTAGTTTAGTAATACCTACAATGTACAACAAAAAATCAGAAATATATCGTTTGCGCCTGATGTGTACATTTGTGTACAAATATAAAAATCAAGAAAATTTTTACAAAAACAAACTAAAACCATAAACATGTATGTAAAATATGACAACAACAATATTATAACACATCGACCTATAAATATTTCATTACATATACTTCAATATTTACTACTTTTTAGAATAAAAGAAATGAAATGAAAAATCATTTAATCACGTAGACACAATTTTTCAGAAAAATTATGTGCTTATGACATGTCCAATTTTTTTCCCTACCACCGGTTCAGGACGCAATCTGCTGAGAAGAACCGGCGTAAGAAACTCAGCAGAGCTTTTAATCACATCAATATTTTTAAATTAAATGTCAATTATACTTACAATGCTAATAACTTTACAATATAGAATATGTATTGCTCCAGAGCAACCTACTCCCAAGCTTTATCATCTTTAATATAATCAGAAATTTTATAATACGCCTTTTTACATAATTTAGTTTTAATGAATTTTTTAAACTTTTTTTTCTAACACTTGCGCGACTCATCTGTTTAAATAAAACTTTTAACGGATTTAGACGCGTATATTTGTTTTTAATTTTTGCCCGACGTTTCGGAGACTTTGCAGTCACCATGGTCTCACCCGTGACTCTCCCGGTAATCTGACAGCTGTTGACGAAATTATATATCTTATTGTAATGAAAAAATAGCAATTTTTCAATGCTCAAAAACCTAGCTAGATCATTTTATGGTCCCCAAAGCTCTATTTGAAATGTCCGTGAATGGTGCCGATTCTAGGTGCTCAACTAAACTTACTAAAAAATGAAAACAACTATTGCTGTATCTTGATTATTTGACGATTTTGTTGTGTACTTATTAATTATAATCATCTTTACTTCTTATAAAACAAAGTCGTAATTTTTGTATGTATGTCCTTTCATGCTTATATCTTCAAAAATACGCAATGGATTTTGATGCGGTTTTTTTAAATAGATATAATGGTTCAAGAGGATGGCTTTTTTCGTATAATTTATTGGGGTTTGCTGTATATTGGATGAAATATGATTAAGACGGTACGATACCAAATTATGCTCCATACAAAAGTATGGGTATCGTACTTCCGTTTTTTCTTCGCGAATCTTAAACCGATTTTAATAGTTTTTGCGTTATATTATAGATAAAGAGTATATCTATGCTTCTATCACTTTCTTTTTTTCAAAACATAATAATTAAAAGAAATATGACGATCCTAAATACCAATTTCGGTTTTCTTTAGATAAAGTTGCAGCGTCTATCACACAAATTTGGTAAAGTTTTACCACAAAAGAAAGTGATAGAAGCATAGATACTCTTTATCTATAGATAACGCAAATACATACATACACGCATAACAGATAACGATATAACGCAAAAACTATTAAAATCGGTTTAACTTACGCGAAAAAAAAACGGAAGTGCGAAACGTCTTTTTTCAAAGAATTAGTAGGTAAAATCCGCTTCATCTATATTTGTCCCTTTCAGCGCGGCGCTCGGAAATAGGGATAGCAAAACCTAAATGAGGAGTACAGTACCCTCTTAAATTTGCCGAGAAATTCGGACGCGCGCGAGCTATAAATGAAAACGCTGCCTTATCTATGTGAGGTACAACAAAATAATGTATGGAGGAATTGTTTGCTACCTATAGTTCTTCAAAAAAGTCCGCGAGGGCTATGGGATATGTCTATGTCAAAAAAATATTAAATTCAATAGCGTGTTTTTAAAAGCTATTTATGTGTATGTGGTAATATTTTTTATCAAATTAAACAGCTTAGTTAGCTTACGCAATTAATATAGATTATAACTGCTTTTTACAGCATGCAATTTAAATGAATATCTTAGGAGATATGACGATAAAAGAATTACGCGCTTCAATATAAAATACTTAAAACTGTTGGCTGAGCAACGCGAACGTTTCCTCGGTCTTCTATACATACCTACTCTAATGATGTGAATTGTAAAATGTGAATTGTGAATGAATAAATACTTACCAAGACTTTTCTTTTCCTCTATTGTCATCTCCTCTTTTCCAAAAATATCAACTAATTCTTCCCATTGTTTCCGTTTTAAATCTCTATTCTTATATACTGCTCCTTCACAATTCCAAATTGCTTCTCGTTGTTGAATTTCAACAATGAATTTCTCTGTGTCGAAGTTCATGGCTGACTAATAAATCGTAGCGTAAAACGTACAAACTCATCGGCGGCTCGCCGCGAACTGACAGGACAGGTGCGTATAAACAAAATGGCGGCCAGCCGCGAAGCGGGCCGCAGCTATCCATTCAACCGCCGCGGTTGACATTTTGTGGCGGTTAAGTGCGTACAATCACAAGCGGTTGCATATTAAACTGGAAATACGGCTAACCGCGCGGTTAGCCGCCCCCGCGGTTAACCGCTAGTGCGTTAGAACCTTTAGGTTAAGTTTTTGCCGCAACAGAATTAGCCTCACTACCTTCCCGTACCACATAGCTTTTAATAGCGTACGAAACTTTAATTGATGACATACTGGCCAGCGGCCGTGAATAGGAGAATAGGTAAACAACTTAGCGCCATCTACCAAGCGGGCATGGCAAGTAGTCTAGCTGTAGATGTCACTAGATGGCAATAATTTTTGCCATCTGTTGAAAATAGCAGGAATGAAAAATTGCTCGATGAATAGCTCGACTTAGGGTGATCCAATATTAATGTTCTAATTCGTGTATCTGTCTTTATTATATTATCGGTGCAGATATCTACCCATTTAATTGCAAAAACTGTTGTTAGTAAATAAGAAAGTAGTTACATGTATATAGAAAATCATGTTTGTTGTATGGGAGCCCCCCTTAAATATTTATTTTATTTTATTTTTAGTATTTGTTGTTATAGCGGCAATAGAAATACATCATGTGTGAAAATTTCAACTGTCTAGCTATCACCGTTCTTGAGATACTGGGTACGGAACCCTAAAAATCATGTTTGTTGTATGGGAGCCCCCCTTAAATATTTATTTTATTTTATTTTTAGTATTTGTTGTTATAGCGGCAATAGAAATACATCATCTGTGAAAATTTCAACTGTCTAGCTATCACCGTTCTTGAGATACTGGGTACGGAACCCTAAAAATCATGTTTGTTGTATGGGAGCCCCCCTTAAATATTTATTTTATTTTATTTTTAGTATTTGTTGTTATAGCGGCAATAGAAATACATCATCTGTGAAAATTTCAACTCTCTAGCTATCACCGTTCTTGAGATACAGCCTGGTGACAGACGGACGGACGGACGGACAGCGAAGTCTCAGTAATAGGGTCCCGTTTTTACCCTTTGGGTACGGAACCCTAAAAATTATTATGTAGTTATATTAAGCCAACAAATAAGGAAGTCTGTTCAAAAAAAAGTAGTAACCTAACTCTAGTAACCAGGTTGCTGCTCAATCTTCGGCAGAGTTTCACCATCTTTTTACCCAGTGGTATTTTAATACGTTCAGTGCGGCTAACGCTTATGCGCGTTTTTCTGATCTTCACCAAGTGCGGACCGACGCGTATACGCGTCCATACAAAAAAAAAATCTGTAGGCAAGCGGGGTGCGCCGCACCTGTGCGTTTATTGCGTGTATTCTGGGTGTCTATTGTTTCGAAGCGGTCGTAAAATGTGGAATTGTAAAGGAGACTACACACTAGTCAGGTTTCTGCTACGAATCTTGCAGGGGGGGGGGGACGGTGGCGGCGACGACAACAATAACCTAATTTAGTACAATAGATTATTGAAATAATTTTATTATGACTCGCTCTTTTAACTAAAGTAATAGGTAGTTTTAGTCTATTTATAAATGGTGTCTATAACGAGACGGGCGAAAAGTCGTAAATTAAAAAAAATTAAGAATAAAAGGGCTTTCGGGAGAAGGTATCTACCTTTACTATTACTGTTTTATTAAGGTATAACTTACTATTTTAACAAAACCGAACGAAGATATATTATAGCGTAAACTTCACAAAATCTCTTACAAATAAACACTAGTGTGGAAGCACCTTTATCCATCCAACACCTTTATATGACCCGTAATTGTTATATGACAGTCATAAAACTCGAAAGTTACCGAACGCACATAAGCGTCGGCCGCACTGCGGGAAGGTAAAAGATAACGCGCTATAGCGTCCAGCCGCACTACGCGAGTTTTCTATGAACGCACATAAGCGTTCTTAGCACTACGCGAAAAATTTTTTGAACGCACATACGCGTTTTCAGCACTGGGCGAATGACTCTTTTATTAGCATTGGCTATAAATTCGCAAATTATTCAGCATTGAACGCGTTAAACATGGTTTTTGTTAAATTACAAGTAATTTTGTTTTGTAAATAAGTGTTTTTTCTATGTACATATATGGTTTTTTATTATAGATTTTATGTTAAGCTAAAAGCTACTTGATGTATATGTGTTTTATAATAATCTGTATTTGTATTTATACAAACTTTTGAATGTCTCAATACTACCTCATTTACTAATTTATTATGTAAATTGTATTGTAAATAAAACATCATTTGCTTATAAATATTTTTTTATTTAAGAATGTGAGTTCTTGTTGTTACATTTTTTCATATATTTCGATAATAATCTTCATAAAATTAGAAATAGAAAAATAATATCAAAGAGCTATTTTTTCATTGGAACTTTTCGGTGAGTCAGGTTATATTTAAATTAGAATTTCATCACATTTATGCAAATAGAATGCTTTATGAGTAACCAAAGCCTACATTCAAATTAAACTTTCGTTTTCTACATATCATAAAAGCTAATTAAGATGTCAATTATTTAAGAAACACAAAATCGTAATATTTGTCTATTATGTCTCGAATTATTATTACATTACATAGATAATGTCTTAAAAAAAGAAAATAAAATGATTTCACCACACAACATAACATGATCGGACAGATTATAGTGACAGTAACTCGTACGCAGTTATGGTTATATAAATTTATTATGATTCGATACAGGTATATAACAGAGTACTGATTCAACTATATGAACACAAATCGTGGCTCGCTTCTAATAAAATAGTCCACTAAATACACAATACAGCACGACGGTTATTATACCTTTATTTCTAAAATACAGTTAAAAAAGCTGTCAATATAAATTTCATAGAAAACCCCAAAATAACGTCCGAGACTAAAGTAAAAGGAATAAATTCATAACCAAATTCTCAATGCTGGTAGGATAGAAGGAATAATAATTCTAAATTTGAATTTGGTTAAGATTCCTTAAACAAATGTCTAATTAAAAAGTGGGTCGTCGAATATGGCGACATGGACAATAAGATTAAAAAAAATATATAATTGGTTGTTGTCTATGCTCCCGTGTGTCAGTGTGTGTGTGAAAGCAGAGCTACATTCGCTGTTTGTGGGCGCAGGACGGATCTGTTGACGCGTTACTGCACGCAGCAGTTGTTGCCCTTGTGCCCATTCTTCTTCAGACGTGACTTTGGTCGGTACTTCTCCAAATACGAAAGTTGCTTGGCGTTAATTGCACCGCGTCGTTGACTGGAAGTAATATAAAATTGTTGATTCAGTATAAATTTAGTCTGTGTGGTGATGTATTTTCTCCCCAGGATCCTAAGGGATAACCTAAACAGATAACATATGTAAGAGACAGAAGACTCTCTGCCAAAATGCCTGGTCATCTCGAGGTAAGTAGACCAAAGACATATCAAAGTATAGAACCCCGCTGCCAAAGAGTGTAACATCAATGAGCTGAGAAGAAATATATTTAATTAAAATATTGTAGAAGATGCTCACAAAAAGAGCAATATTTATAAAAGTCACGGTCTCCGTTTAATACGTAATCAATTAACTGCGATAAGATCAGTTTGGGTCATCAATGATATCCTGTTTACGTCGAATACAATAATTAAGGACATAGGGTAAGTTTACAAATATGATGATGATGATGTTAATATATAAGATTGTCTTTGTTTAATAATACTCACTCTCGAATGGTCTCGACAGCTTCCTCGTACTTCATGCCGAGTTCGATGAGTGCTATAGCGACCATGACAGGCGCACGACCCAAGCCCGCCACGCAGTGAACAGCTACGGCTGCCTCAGGCTTGTTTTGAGCCCTAAATATAAAACAATAAAACTACTTTTAAAAAATTAACATGATTATGAAATTATTAGTTTTATTTCAAATAATCACAGGCCATTAGTACATTTATACTGCGCATTGAACAAGTGCGTATTAGAAAAGTGCTAAAGAGGGGGGACTAGGCTCCTAATGGCAACACTGTGACACGTGAAAGTGATGCCAGGGACTGAAAAATTAAGGAATAAGCGGCTCTCCTCATATGGTCATGTAATGAGAAGAGAGAAAAGTAATATCGTTAGGAGAGTTCTACGAATAATATGGAAGGAATAGACTCTATAGGAAGACCTAAGAAAAGATGGATGTACCTACTGTGTGAATGAAGATATGAAAAAATAGGAGTTAACACAGTAAGGATGTCTGACACAAGGCTATGGAACAAAAAGACATGTGACGCCGACCCCCAATAATGAGACAAAGGCCGGAGAATGATGAATGGCAGTTAGTAGTGTAAATGACACATCATTAATGGTCTTATTCATAATGACTTATCGGAGGTTTAAAAGTTCGCTAAAATTGTTATTTATAATAGTCTTTTTACGATAAAATGTTTATTATCTCTCGGATTAAGTTATTGTTTAAACCTAGGATAAGTCATTATAAATAAGACTTATAAAAATTGACCAAATAGTTAAAAGTAAATAAGAATTTCGGGAGGTCATGTACGAGACGAGCCTATGCCTAGCGTTATGTGAGAAGATATGTTTATACTTACTTTTCACGCAGAATCTCAAACCAGTCGTCGACTACGTTGGCTGGTGGGAAGGTGCCGTCGTCGTAGGCGAGGTCGCGTACCTCGATATTCTCAGCCTTTAGCGGCGCTGTGTCATAACTTGGCTCGCATACACGCACCACAGTGCATACCTCATGCTTTCTCAGCTCCTGTACAAAAAAAAATAGATATGAATTTCATAAAACCTCAAAATATTTAACTAGCATATCCCTGCCTGCAATTTAATTCGGCTGAATTCATACATAATTACTATAACACTCAGAAACGAGTGTCGGCACTGTAGATTAGCGAAAAACTTTTTAAGGATCTGAGCTCTATTTTTGGTGAGTATTCCCCCCTACATACATAATATTAAGTTTACCTCTTTATCGAAACTGTTTTCAGACGTCAGGAGCTAGGGGTATATGTTCCAAAAGTAAATTTTCAGTGTAGTTTTAAGGCTCAATGTTGATATGGAACATTTATTTATGCTATTGTGATAACGGAAGCAGAGAATACATTATAAATCCAGATTTGAAAGAGGAAAGTCCAACGTAACTCTATAATCCAAATTCAACAGGTCGCCTTTACCACAAAATGTAAGTATTATTCAGTTGGACGATATGATCGCTAAGCAACAAAGTCTTTCGACCTATTAAAAAATAATTACGTTTAATTATTATTAACATTTAATGACTATGGTAATATTATCGCTCATTGAGCTCAATACTTATTAATTTAACTATTTTATAAGTGATTTTTAAATCATTTGATCGTTATGTAAAGTCTGTAAACTTACATTATAACTAAACGTAATTTTCCAACAAACATTCGTATCACAAAGACAATTTATGTTTTAGAGATTATTTATATTTTAACTAAAGTATTTCAAATTCGGTTCTAAATATTGGTTGTAAAATAATATAACTAAACTTTTAAATAGAATGTTTTAAGACACTCATTTCTTTAAATTACTATGTATTGTAGCACAATAAAGAAAAGTTGATTTATTAAAGAAATGTTTACTAAAGATAAAACACAATAGCAAATCCTTATGAATGTGAAACAGCGATGTAAAAGTAACTCGACTTAGTGACGCGACTTGATATCCTAATATTAAAAGAAATAGATGTCTTACAATTCGAATGTATCAAACTGCCAAAGGCCTTTATGTAAATAACACTACCTCAAAGAAATGAGATGAATATATTCCATATTTATTATGTTGTGTAATGTATACTGTTCTCTCAACGTGTTATTGAATTGAAAATGTCCTTGCCTTGGACTTACAATGTCACGTCCCTCAAACGAGGAGTTTCAAGTTTGCATTCTCTTTCTATGATTATATTATTACTGGCTTGAAATAAGTATGAATATAAATGGTAATATTTCGGGTCAGTATTCATAATACGTAAAAAAAATTCCAAGCAAATAACCAATACTAGGTAGAAATCCATTGTAATTCTGAAAGCGTGTTTATTGCCATATTCTACAAATACAAAATAAAAGCTTGCAAAAAAAAATATATCATGGTAGTCATCAATGGTAACAAATAATATATTTTACCTGAAGATACGACTGGATGGTGATGTCGGAGGGACGGTCGGTGATGAGGAACCGCATGTTCTTGTACTCGATTAGCGAGGGTGCCGGCCTAATGTCCTTCTGCTTCATGGTGACGAGTTCGCGTCTCTTCTAGTAACACTCGAGATTAGAGCTCTGTACAGCTGCTTCAAGTCACAACACACGCGTCAATGATACTTGTCACGGTCCGTCACAGTTTAACAGACAAACTGTCACTCTATTTCCACACAACACACGACAGTTTCCTTACTTTTGTTTAGAAAGGGTCCAATTATATAATGAGAGCCACCCGCATGGATGTGGTTTTCAACCACTCGATCGCATTCGGAGACAAACAAACAAAAGTTCTGAATGTGGAATGAAACTAAAAGAAATTATGCTAAAAACATAAGTTTTTGCTGTAACGCGAGCTTCGACAATTGAATGATGATATGCTTCAATTAACGGCGAAATCCAAATTTAGGGTAACTGAAACAAAAATAATAGTATTGTTTAATGTTTGCGGTCCAGCATTCCAGCCTGTAGAGATTTACGAACTAAAACAATTTTTAAAACATATTTGCGTCAAAGCCAGAGCCACGACTGAAGTGGAATAAAAAATAACTTCTAAAAATAGTGTTCGGTGTAAAATGAAGTTTCAGTCATTTCGGTATCTGTTTCGGACGTCCACGTCTGTCGATGGACAGCGGAATTTGCGCGCTGATCAACAGCCAACACTGCGTCAGTTATGTACGTTCTGCGCGCAGTATGCACTTATACACTGCGCACACTATGACAACACATATTGTAAACAATACTCTAAATGAACACCACTAATATCATATTTCAATAAATACCTGAGCGATAGTACACTTATATTTATTATTATTATGTAACACGCAAGGCAAACTGTTTCAGTGTAATATCGATATAGAGTTCTTGGTTTGGTCAGGAGCAGATAACAACTGATAGTTGTGTCAGTATAACTATTTCGCTACACCCCACCTCGCTTACTGTAAACAATATGGCGCCTGGATAAGGTACTCGTTTATGACTGCAGGTAGTAAGTACCTGTGTATGGGTGCACGTCGAGAAGTGCGTTGTATTGACGTGCGCTCCCGGCACCATGAGTCCAGCGGTAGCACGCTCTGCTCCCTCAACTCGCACTAAACGCCCGATAATTTATTTGTGTTGGGCCTGGCAGTACTCCGCGCTGTCCAAGCGGAACTCCATCAATGTCACCACAGAAGGGTTATCCAGCTGAAACAAACGTACAAACATTGAAAAACATACTGACGAACTTCAGTAACGACTAATGCATTTCTATAATTAGGCTGCATATAAACAATTTGAAATATGACGGCATTTCATTATGATATACATCCTAATTAAACTAAGTCATCAGCGTTTAGTTTGTTATTTCCTACCCAATATAGAAAGAAACTTCATGGTACAGGATCCTCTAAATTAGACTGCTTAGAGTTTAATAAAATACGCATCAAATACCTGTTTAATATAATTTAGGCACTATCTAACACATTTACAAACAATGTCAAATCACCAAAAGTATGTAACAACTGTGGTAAAACTAAGTAAAATGCAGTAAACACGGTATAAATTATTTCATTTGCACTCCATATATTATTCAGCATAGCTGTAAATACAATTTAATACAATCAGCACAAGACAAGACGACAAAATACACTGGCGCTACTGTTTCGACTCTGAGAGCTCGCGACGCAAGAGTTGTTGGCAACCGGCACCACAATACTGACGCGTGGGATTTACAATACATGTAGGCACGGCGTCATATGTTTACAATTATGTTTAATATAGATACAATCTGTGGATACGATCTTGATTCTAAATCGTTAACAGAAAATAATTCTTCCTAGTATACTCGTACTATAGATATGTACTACGATATAGCACGTAAATCGTTACTAATATTTTGATGTATTTAGTTTTAATATTTTCTAACACTTGCGCGACTCATCTGCTTAAATAAAACTACTTTTAACGGATTTAGACGCGTATATTTGTTTTAAATTTTGGCCCGACGTTTCGGAGACTTTGCAGTCACCATGGTCACGGGTGAGACTCTCACCCGTGACCATGGTGACTGCAAAGTCTTTTTATTAATTTTTAATACTTATTAAAAGTAGTTTTATTTAGTTTTATTTCATTAGAATTTATAGACGAGACAAAATACAGACTTGGGAATAAGCCAAGAGGAACAGTAAGTTGAAAAACACGGTTGAATTCTGGTGCTACTGATCTAATAATGCTAAATACGAGTTAATGGGAGATGCCACAATTATATGATAACCAAATTTAACAAAACCTTTAATACGAATAAGTAAAATGATGTTTCATTGGACCAAACAAAGTCACAGGATGAAATAATTGCTCTTTCATTCTATCCCACTGCAACATACCGAAGATAAAAATAGAAGCCACGAATAAATATTTTAATCCACGTTTACATTTACGAGTAGGTAGGTATATCCACAGATTTCTGAAAAAATACGATAACAATATTCTCAATTTAAATACGTCCATCCCAAATGTTGTAAACAAAACAAAGCTACAAAAAAATTGTCTTCAAGAGTCTTCTGATCAAAGTTCAGATTTCTTAGTAGAAGAAAGGTTTTCTTAGAAGCAGTTCTTAACTGCGCACTATAGTTAGTCTAGAACAAGCTAGCTGGACAAAAACTACTCTTAAATTCCTGGAAGTTTATTACTAATACCAACTCATAACCCCTATACATTAAGGATTACAACTATTAATTACGATTTGAACCGTTATTAAGAGCAGTATTAAGGTATGTATACGAGATGTCGACGATTTAAATGGCATTAACTTGCATTTTTACATCATATTTGATAGCATTGTTTATGTTACTAAATGCAATTTATGAGAGTGTTTTTGAGATGGATTGTGTACATAAGGGTAAGTAGTTTTAATTTACTTCATTTTCAACATGGGAACTTCATTTTTTAGACTTAAAAAATGAAATTTTTAAGTTTTTAACCACCTTTTTACCCATTTTTTCGAATTCATCGTTCAAAAATTAACATGTCCCCACTTGTCCCCGCCGTAGAATCTATATATATGATACTCATAAGTGTCTAGTAGTTTTTCGTAAAAAAATTCATTGCGAAATATTTGCACATCTAATTTTAATAATTTTTTTTCTTTTATCGAATAATTTTTTTGGAAGAATGGCTTATACACCCGAAGGAAACGTGGAATAAAGAGCTTTTTTGGTTTATATCTTTGATATATAATATTGATGATATCATGGAACAGTCTTTGCGAGATATTAAGGTTGTTATATAAAGATATTCATCGAAATTTATTAAAAATGGGTGCAGTTGGGGAAGAAATCGAAGCCATTCAAAATAGTAAAAAAAATCGCAGTTTAGAACAGCCGAAGACAAAGCTATTATGATACAACGTTCAGATGACATGAATAAACTATTTAAAAGCGAGATGGGCTTGATTTTAGACAAATTAAAACCAGGGTGAAGTAACAATAATGACGAGAACATCGCGCGTTTTTTTTTTAAATCCCAAGCCGCGCATATTTTGCAAATTCCGAGGCTAGTGCCGATGTTACAGGGTTAATATTTTACGACTACAAAGGCTCCGATACTACTTTGCACTTTATTATCGGTTTATGACATTAATACTGAAAAATTTGGTAACTAGATAATTTTACGTAAATCTTTATCCATTGTCTGTGTTCATGGTATAAGATGCCCGCAACTACACACAAAATACTTTTATTTTATTAGATCGTCACTTCTAACTATAGGCCCGCTTTTCGAGGAAGCACAGGAAGCCCGCTGCAGAAGATTTCATGAACACAACACACAAAAGCGATTGCGGGAGGGAGGCCACGAATAGAGATTTACTTAATATGTTATTGCTACAATCTCATTCATATTCATTCTCCAGTCCTTATCCCATTACTTGGGGTCGACGCAACATGTCTTTTTCTTCCAAGTAACAATAATAAACATTAATACAATCTGACCCGTTAATAAACGGTTTACGAAAAGTTCCTCGGAAGAAAATAGGGACCTACGCTTTCAACCTAAGTACCTAGTTTTGACAGTTTTCATCTGATGATAGTGATGTGATGATAACATGTGATAGATAGATTTAGTTTTTAAATATTTCATGCATCTTTGACTGATAAATCATTTTATAGAAGTGGTTAAGAATAAATGTATTATGTGCATTTGCCTCTAAAATGTAATTTTTTTTTTAAATGACAAACTGTCTTAGAAACTACTAAGAACCTTATATCTATGCTTTTTAAGGTCATTTAGACATAAAAATCAAATAAAATAATTTTGTCCAGCTAGCTTGTTCTAGACGAACCACAGTGCTGCGTAGTAAATAAACTAAAATACAAAAAGTAAGGAAGAGCAAAATTTTAACAATAAAACATTGAAACGAATTTGGTGTCATCTGCAGAAGGGTGGCTGGTTGTCCGAAAGCTAGACGAGACGGTCGATAAACCCGAGCCAGACTAGTATTTAGATGTGCTACAATGCAGCCGTCTTAAACTAACACTTAATTTCGAACGTTACAAAAGAGTATCGGAAACCGTAAACTCTTTGGAACTATTTTCTTGATAAAATTTTAAGATAGCTATAAATAATAAATATCACAGCCGAAAGAAATTAAAATGTATATAAAAATTTTTAAATAATCCAAGTCAAATAATAAAACGTGATTTTACGCTTACGACCAATAGCCGCTAATCACACACACTGATCAACAGAACAACAATGACACTTATTTCCGAAAAGCGCCAACATATTTTAGATACAATAGCAATTGTTCATATACGGATGTTATTGGTCTATCAATAGCGAAGATGCACGGATGCTAGGCAAACATAGTGCCAATATAAATTTTACGGCTTATTGCAGCCGAACACGTGACATTCTATGGCAGAGGTATGCTCTTGCAACATTGTGGTTAGTTAAGCATAAACAAAGCAGGAACAATGTTTAAGTGCATTGTGCTGCAGTCACGTACATCTTATATATAAAATTCACGTGTCACAGTGTTAGTTACCGTACTCCTCCGAAACGGCTTGACCGATTTTTATGAAATTATACATGCGTATTCAGTAGGTTTGAGAATCGGCCAACATCTATTTTTCAAACCTTTTTTTTTTAGTATGGCAAAACAACGTTTGCCGGGACAGCTAGTATATGTATAAAAAACAATTGATATCGACCTAATAGAAGGATAGGCAAATACCACCAATAACATAAAAGCAAAACTGATCAAGAAAGGTATAATGTCAAACTAGCAACCCGTTGTAGTTTTTACGGGTAGTAAGAAAGCAAATTATACATACATAGAACTACAAAACGATACATACAAAGAAAAGACTAACACAATTGATTTCCTACGTTCAAAGTATTAATCATGAGCGTCGAATTCAAATAATTGCGTATTTAGCTACACTATGTCGGTAAATTTATTCGGAAACGGTAGATTAGTATGGACCTTGAAGCATTTCATTTAAATCAAATTTAACAGCCAATTTCTTCTCGAATAAATTCTTTTCTCTCAAATATTTACACCGTATCTCTTTGAGAACGTTTCCGTGGGATTTTAATTTATCTGTTTTGGTAATCGGTATTCAATTTTAAGGTGCCATTTTGCGTAGCAATTCGTCGTCAATATGTAAACATCTTTTAGATAAAAATACGTAAACAACTTGGAAAAGCAATTTAAAAGGTTAGCGTTGGTGTATTTTTCATTCAATGAATATGTGCGTTTACGGAGAAATGAAATATAATAAGGGCACATTATCAAGAATTGATATCGTGGCTTTTTTAAACCAATTGAAAGGAAGATCGTAATAATTGTCATCATCATTATTTCCTTACAAATCAATGTTGTAATATTTGAAACTTCCTCTCAAGATCAGTAATGATAAATAACACGTTCTATTTCATTGACATTGATTTTAAAGTCGTTTTGTAAGGTATTCAGTCGGAGTTATCGCTGGATTATATCATGCAACGTTAAGATCATAACAGATTATGATAAAGTCACGCAACGGCTATGGTACAAGGTCATTGATAACCAAATTATGTATGTTCTACGTATTGTCAATGTGACTTCGTTGTCCACAAATTATCACCAACAATAATAAGTAGTTAACAATACACAACTTCAAGTGAAGCTAATAAAGATGCAAACAAGAGATATCACGTAAAAATAGAAAAGCTAAATCTTATATAAAATTATACATTGTTTCATAAATAACTTGTGCACTGTAATTTGAAAACAAACATTAATAAATCACTAACAATACAATGTAAGTGTAACCAAAGTTCGAGGAAAATAAATATTTGACATAATTCAATTAATGCTTAGACAAAAAAGGCGGTTTACACAAAAAGTGGCGTACAGTTAATTTATGAAATTATTAGATTTTGTGACTCATTATCTAATGAGTCATAAATGAAAACGAAAGCATACCAAACAAATATTTGTTAACTGTATCATGAAACGATATAGCAATTATTTATGTAAGGATTTACCGAGTACATATTTCAGACACATTATTATTTATGATATTTATATCCGTTCGCAATGAGAAGATAACAATCCTTCGTGTTTGGGGATATTTCCCTATACTAATAGTCGCGTAAGCGTCACATAATAATTAAATTAAAGGCTTAACATTTTATTAGTAACTAGCTGTTGCCCGCGACTTCGTACGCGTGAAATTTAGAAATTAAACCTTAATAAACAGAAGTTTACTATGACAGTAGATAGATGACGTTGTTGTACCTATATGTATTTTAAATCGCGCTATAGTTTCGTTCGACACATTAACACTTAAGCTCGTCAAAATTTCTGCAGTGTCATCTACTCGTTTTCCCATTTATAAATTAGTAAGGACAACATAAACATTGTGTTAAACATACCTACTAATAATTATTATTTAATAACGTAAAATACAAATTTTAATTGCTGCTACACTTTTCCGTTTCCCAAGTATTACGCACGTTATAAAATGCAAGTTTTATCTGAAACTGTTTATTTTTCTGTAGTTTATTATTTCGCCTTCTACGATTTATGTTAGGTACTAACTTGGCAAACAAACTATTTATTTATACTATTTATGTACGAGTAAATGTAATGTAGATCTGGTTATAATTATCTGTTAGCGTTTAATACTGTCACCTACATAAAAACATTGAAACACTATAACATGGGAACTACACGTAGCAGAGATGTGTTTTATTATTACGTATCTCTCTTTATTCAAGTTTAAACAGTAAGTTATTTTACTATTGCTTAGCAGTAGGTAGTTAGTTACTTTGTTGAATGACCGACTAAGTAAAGCTTAATATGGACCTACCTGTTGCTATCATAGACAAATATGTAATGTATCATTACATATTTGGACAGAACAGAATTCTTTTTAGTGATAATAAATTATATAATGTACATCGATAACGTATTTTGAAGAGTTTTAAATATAGTGGTGCAGTTTCTATGCTGGTTCTGAAAAATTAGATTTACTGAACGTTCTACAAAATACTTGATAATTAATTAATAGTTTTATTTCAATGTGACAGTTATTTCAATGTGACAGTTATTTCAATGTGACAGTTATTTCAATGTGACAGTTATTTCAATGTGACAGTTATTTCCGTGGCCATGAAAATAATTTATAATCACGTAAACATAGATCTTAGGTGGGATCTTACCTACAGCAATTATGACTAATAGTTCAAACTCTTCATAAAGTGAATAATTACTCAAGGTAAACACAAAATACGTATCTACAATCTACATTACTGAGCAATGAGACTATTAGCGTATGTTCATAAAAAATACTTGTACATGGTCTACTTCTAGATTTGTTTATTTTTAGCTTTGTTTAAATTAAAATTTTTTGTTGTGTAAATTTATTAAAATTAAATAACTACTATAACTTTCTTAATCTTAAAATAGCTACACAGCTGCAAACTATCACATTACTTCAATCTGGCCCCGTAGACAAACTACCACAGAGTTTTTTCAGGTCTCAATTTCTCAGGTCCTCCTATCCATAGATTACAAATAACCCTAAGATAATAACTCTAAGATACTTTCAATATAACAATATGTTGAATCTATTCACTTTGCGAAAAGAGGGTGCCACAGACGACAAAAAATACCATTTCGATTATTTTCGATGCCAAACAGTGACATGGATATTGTAAAAGAAATAGCGATTGAACAAAATAAATAGACAAGCTGATCATCGCACAGGTAGTTAAAAGAAAATACCACTGCAACACATGTTAGACTATGCTATGAAAGAACAGATACAACCCTGTTCATTGCAAAGTATTCAATTAAACACCTATATTTTTGTACAACAATCAAGTAATAACCAATTAAAAGATTGTTACAATGCTAACAAGTACATATAACGAAGCATTAGAACCGCACCTTTGCGATTTTATATTTAAACTTGTCAGTATTTTCCACATTTGCCGGTAATTAAACTAAATTCCATTTTGTAATCCCGCAGATTGGTCCTTATTAGAAAGAAGAGTTCTAGTACCAGAATTGATACATTTGGCGTCATCTATACAAATATTATATATCGTAATGACGTGGAAACCGTTAGTCATTTATCACACCCGAGGAAAAGGTACCGCACAAAAATTTTTAAAGTGTTCATATTAATATGTATTATTGGTGGTTAAATAAAGATGCAATGTATTAGCATGACACTCTTGCCTTAATTATATAAAGAAACTAGCTGGCCCGGCAAACGTTGTTTTGCCATACCAAAAAAATAGTAAACAAAAAAAATTAAAAAAAAAAGAACTATAAACCTCACAGAGCCCGAGACCTTTCCAACGAATGCAAAACCGTGGAAATCGGTCCGTGCGTTCTGGAGTTACAGCGTCAGGAAGGAAAACCCGACTTATTTTTATATAGTAGATTTTAAATACCACGCTGTGAAAGTTAAGCACCTGTTGATTCGAACAAAACCAAACTAACAAGAATCAAATGACATTTCAATGTTTGTGTGTATAATTATAACAATCTTAAATTTCGTCACGCACCTAGGTTTTACAGGTCCATTTGAATAGGGACAGAAATTGGGGACGCAGAGGTTAATGATGACACAAAAACTTCACTTACATAATATTTCCGGCAGGGTAGATAACAAAACAGTTTATAAGAACACAAAATAAAGTTAATAGAGCCTGTAGATAAACCAAATGAAATAACTATTGCACGCACGCAACAAAAGCTGTCGTTGTAGACAGAGTAGAAGATTAGGCGTTTACATCGCAACGGGTCGACACTGTCCGTGCCGCGGTCGTGCAGAGACTGGCGAATGGCGCGCCGCCCCCGGTGCCGGTGCCAACCAGTGTTACCAACTCGAATTTAATCGAGTAGGTAGATACAATTTCAAAAGTTGGTAGTTTCCAACCATCTTCAATTCGAAAAGTAGGTAGATCTACCAACTATAATTTCGAGTTTTATATAAAATCCTACCCTAAGATGTGATACCTTTAATTTATTTTTTTTCGTAAAAAAGTAATCACTTTATCTATATTAGTAAAAAAATGAATATTAATTAAAAAATGGACAATATTCATAAAAAAATCAAAGCATATTATGGATTGAAGAGATCAATATAACATAATGTTCTTGAAAATGAGGGCCGGAAACTGAAATGCACTTTTCTGTTAAAAAAATTTTTTTATTAAAAAAAAAAAGTAGTTTAATTTTTGTTATACGAAAGTTATAAGAATTTGTTACCTTTAGTACTAGGTTTAATCAAACCTGCATATTCTGGTTCTTTTTCCCAGAATTTTGAATATTTTTGATCATAATGAATTTTTCTCAATTTTCGTGGAGGAGAATTTTCATCATTGTCACTTTCATTACTAATCATTTTATTTTTGAATGTTTAGATAGACTAATAGTACTAAAATACTTTATTCAATAACATTTAACGCTGCGCTTTATACAGGGTGTCCCAAAAGTCAACGTCCAACCGAAAACCCAAGCTAGGCCTAGTTGTGGGGGCTCTCAAAAAAAAAGAAAAAAAAATCTATCTCATGTAGTTTCGAAATGACAGCCATTTTTCTTAAATTGACACCCTGTGACGAGTTTACGACTACTGGGGCTACAAATGAGCTCTTTTATAATTTTATTTTTGTGTGGAGTAGTTTTAAGTGATGCTCCTACAAATTCCAATTCATCATTTGCACACAACTTCATTGGAATTTCAGAAAATATCCGTTTTATACCGAACCATGACGTGAAAATGACTACATCACTAAACTTTGACAGTCTGTACTGAAAAAAAAATCTACTATGCAATTTCGGCAAGTGCCCTTAAAAGTTGGCGCATTTAATGGGCTTTCCAAAATGGTATAATACTTACTAAATTATTTCTTAGACGACGAGAAAAAAAAAATTAAGATAGTCGATATTTAGCTTATTATTAGTTAGTCATAAAACTTTCTCAAAATTATTCTAATATCATCTAGGCGTTCTGTAAGGTGTAATTAAAGAAAGAGACGAAGAAAAGTTAGAGCGGGATAGTGACGCTACTAAAAGAAAGAGACGAAGAAATGTTAGAGCGGGACGGAGAGTGACGCTACTTGGTGTCAGTGAATTTTTGGGATTGTTTAAATAAAAGTCAATTATTAAAAATCGAATGTTTATTTAAATCATATCAAATGTTCAAATTGCTTGCCATCAGCGCGTATGCACGCCCTACACCTTCTTAAAAACGATCGTGTAATCTGGCGGGCGAAACGTCTGGAATTGATGTGATCAGCGGCATCTTGAATTCTCTGACGCAGTTCCTCTAAATTTTCAATTGGTTTTTGGTAAACAATTTCTTTGACCGTTCCCCAATAAAAAAATCAATAGGATTTAAATCCGGGGAACGGGGGGGCCACGTGATCTGACCGGATCGACCAATCCACCTATTTGGACATTCTTGATTAAGGAATTCTCTCACTGGGCGCGCATAGTGTGCCGGACAGCCATCTTGCTGGAACCACATGTCTCGATAAATGCTAAGTGGCACGTCTTCTAACAAATTGGGTAACTGATGTTGTAAAAAGTCCAAATAAGCTGCCCCATCGAGGTTTTCTGGCAGTTCAAAAGGCCCAATAATGGATCCATTTAAGATCCCAGTCCACATGTTTATTTTAAAGCGGTACTGTGACCTATCTTCGCGCATCAAATGTGGATTTTCGACGTGCCACGTCGAAAATCCACATTTGATGCGCATTTGATGCGTGCTCGTGCAAATTATGCAAATTCATGTATCCGTCTTTTTTGAAGGTCGATTCATCAGTCCAAAGAATTTTACGCAAGAATTCTGGATCTGCTCTGTGCCTTTCGAGCATTGATTGACAAAATAAAATCCTGCTAGGATAATCACGGGGTAGCAAAGTTTGTACCCGTTGCATGTGGTACGGATACAATTCGTTTCTCTTCAGTATCCGATGTGCTGTACTTTTAGGTACCCCCAGACTTTGCTCGATTCCACGTACTGAGATACTCCGGTTCTCTGCAATTGCATTTAGGACATCTTCTTCATAAGGCACGACGGTTCTTCCCACTCTAGTAGCTCGAGTAGGAAGTTGATTTTCTGATAATAAACGGTGCACATTTACAAAAACTCGATGATCTGGGTGACGCTCGGCATTCGGATATCTCTCACGGTAGAGTCGAGCTGCAGCTCTAGCATTGCACCTACATTCCCCATAAATAAGGTGCATGTTTGCATATTCCTCTGCAGAGTACAAGAAAGGCATTTTCTTACAAAAACAGTCCAGGAGAAAGCCAAGTTCGTCAGAAACGGTTCGAAAACAAATCCAAGTCACACGCAATCAAGTCCAGTAAACAGAGCCAAGGTTGTAAGCACGAAATAAATACAAACGAATACAAAAAGATGCGCAGTAAACGAAGGCACGAAACGTACTGAATTATTGTACGTATACCACGCTGTTGTATTAGCGTGCTATCTGTTTCACCCACACTAGCCAAAATGTCAATTTCGTCTCGCTCACACATTGTAGAAAGATTCACTGACACCAAGTAGCGTCACTCTCCGTCCCGCTCTAACATTTCTTCGTCTCTTTCTTTTAGTAGCGTCACTATCCCGCTCTAACTTTTCTTCGTCTCTTTCTTTAATTACACCTTACAGAACGCCTAGATGATATTAGAATAATTTTGAGAAAGTTTTATGACTAACTAATAATAAGCTAAATATCGACTTTCTTAATTTTTTTTTTTCTCGTCGTCTCTGTAATAATTTAGTAAGTATTATACCATTTTGGAAAGCCCATTAAATGCGCCAACTTTTAAGGGCACTTGCCGAAATTGCATAGTAGATTTTTTTTTCAGTACAGACTGTCAAAGTTTAGTGATGTAGTCATTTTCACGTCATGGTTCGGTATAAAACGGATATTTTCTGAAATTCCAATGAAGTTGTGTGCAAATGATGAATTGGAATTTGTAGGAGCATCACTTAAGACTACTCCACACAAAAATAAAATTACAAAAGAGCTCATTTGCAGCCCCAGTAGTCGTAAACTCGTCACAGGGTGTCAATTTAAGAAAAATGGCTGTCATTTCGAAACTACATGAGATAGATTTTTTTTTCTTTTTTTTTGAGAGCCCCCACAACTAGGCCTAGCTTAGGTTTTCGGTTGGACGTTGACTTTTGGGACACCCTGTATATCAAAATACATAGTAAGTTCATGAGAGTATTGAAACTCGCAATAAATAAGCCGAGGTTTCTTATTGCCTGATGTATATCGATATATTTCAATTGTCAAGAACGCAAAAGCGCGCTGTTTTTAACTTATTGTGTGCATAAAAGAAAATTAAACAATATAAAAATAAAAAAATAAAATTAAAAATTTTATAAACAAAAAGTTGGTAGATTTTCTTTATAAGGTAGTAGATTTGAGAAAAATCTTAAAAGTTGGTAGATCTACCTAAAATTTGGTAGAGTTGGGAGCACTGGTGCCAACTGCCAACCGAGAGGCTACGTCACGCCGCGACCGACGGCAGTACCCTGTGCGTGCGTGCCACGCGGGGGCGTTGGCGTCACTTGCCAGACATATACCGAATAATCGCACGTTGATGCCCATAAACAAATACATTTACGAGACGTACACACTCACAATTCGCAAAAGTTTTCAAACTTTTCAACAAGTTATGATCTATTATATGAATGAAACAATGACCGCTTGATAGATCTCATTCTTGTAGAGAATCATGAGTGTTTTCAATATTTTAAGAGACGAGACTAAACAGTGTGGTCTGGCTCTAATTTTTTATACAAACAAACACGTAATTCAAAATAACTATCGAGCACGAAGCAATCATTGTCTGACTACGTAAAGAATGTCATTAGATTAGTAATCTTATAGAAGCTGACAATGAAAGTTGAACCAATTGCATTTGTAACGACGACGGCGACGCATCTGTGACCGAGACGACACGATTAGTAACAGAGGACGCCCAACCGTTACGATCTATTAATAGACAGAAAGACGAGAAAGAATTCGGATTAACAAACGTATGAGATGCTGACGTCTTCATATAAGTAGGTACTCTTCAGTCACAACAACTGGGTGTTTTTTAAGATATAGTTCTCGCAATTTTGACTATTTACCAAAAAATACTGTTTTCTTCTAGTATATTACTGAGAGAAACTAAACTAACTTACTACTTTTATTAGTATATAACTAGAAAGAACATATAGTCGGCAAGTAACACGTTGGGCCCCGCGACTTTAATGAGTTTTTCAGATATGTGTCCAGCATATCTGAATATCTCAGCGTTTTACTTTAAACTCGGTTGTTACACGTTTAGTTAAATGAAAGTTACGTCAACAATCCACACTGTATAGAACAATCTACCAATCCAATTGATCAGCATACAGGACGCCGCGTGAAAAAAATTTAATAGTGAATAACAATTTTCTAACTTGTCGTCGTGTAATAAATTCTTACAATTTACTGTAACAATTTACGGTATAACTATCAATAAATACAGTTCAATTTACCCCATTTCACTGTAATAATAGCCTTCTACGCTTATCAGCTGCCATTATCGTCGAAGGCAACCTACACAACAGCCTACTAATATAGTATGTACTTATATTTAGAACCACCCACGCAAATCGTCAAGTTACTGCTCAGTTGTAAATTGTGGAGTACTCCTTTTGCAAAGGCGTATTGAATTGTACATCCAAGACATTGAACTTTCTTTAATAAATTATTCTTTCATATATTAACAATTAAGTAATTAAAACATTTCCAAATTAATAGAAACAAAAATTAAACTGTCGTCACGGCGGTTTGCGGCCTTATTGGTGTCATCACAAATTTGGGTGTTGTAAAGGTTTTCGATTTAACTAAAGAAATTTGTTAATTTCGGAATCAATGGCATTAACAGCAAAATGATAAACGACTTTATACAAAACCCAAAAATAGGTATGTCCACATTAATCTTTACTGAAGCATTTTTCTATCAGAATTCGCCAACACTCCCTTAGACATCACACCACGCAGGCAGTTAATTGTGTAAAACTAATCGTAATGATCATGTATTATCTTGATCACATACATAATTTATTATCCTGCACCACATCTTCATAAAAACCGTGTTATAGATATTTACAATTATTATTTATTCACTCAACATATTTATACTGCGTAATTTATGTTCGACATACATGTTGAAACATTACATAATATGGTGCAAAGTAACTATATTTTATTATGTTTACGAGTTCTCATAGCCCTATGTGTTACAGTATTCAGCTTTACAACGTCCAAACCAGCATTTATAAGTACTTACAAACTCCACGGTTCAAAATTAGAATTTCAATGGATTAAAGTCAAACTTGAAGTACGGGGGACTAAGTAAACGGAAATTTCCATCGTTATGCAAGAACTAATTGGTGCACGTGACTTAGGCACGTTTACTTTAAATGTCAGGAATAATGTGCGACGTTTCAGTCTATATTTGTAACAGGCATGGAATATTTCTGTTTGGCTTAAATTAACCACTTAACCATTTGGATTGTGATGCATTATAATTCAGTAAAAATCACTATTGATAATTTATTAATATTTTAGCACAGACGTTATCTGAGTATGGTAGCAGAATTTTTAAGCTTAATGTGAGACTAGATACCAACAATTTTTTTATTTCTGCATCACCATCAATAACGTTTTTACCAATTAATTGATTTTAGATAAAATCAGTTTATAGATTTACAAAGAACTCAATATTATTTTATCATATAGATGTATGATATCGTTCGTAATAAAAAAACACAACTGATTACTGCAACCATTATCAAGGATGGATTTTATCTGAACACAGAATTCGTCTAACATAAAAACGTCAGTAACAACGACAGCAATTATTTTGCCATCAAAGTATAAGGCATGATATTTGTACCAAAAACATTTCTTATGTCTTAACATTTAAAAGAATAATGATATGACAACTACGTTATCAAAATTGGCAATGTGATTCTAGAATCAATCAAATAACTCCGATAAAGATAAAGAAATAATATCAAACCCAATAAAGTCACATCACTTTATTAGCTATCTAGAAAATTCCATTACAAGCTATTATTAAATATATAGGACGTTGGATAAATACTAATAAGCTAAAAGGCTATAAAAATAAATGAGCCAACTAACGACAGGAGGACATGACACCGGCACCGGTAATTTGATTACTTACTGCCAAGATGATGATTGCGTACGTAAACGTACCTAATAAATTAAAAAGTAAAGTGTGCAAAGCGAAGCTAGATAAAACAAAATCTTAATAAATTGTAACCGCATATAAACCTAAGAACGCTTGGACGAAGTCAGATTTCAAACAAAAAAAATTGAAATCATCCTACGGTTTGGCAGCTCTATTATGACACACACGAATACAAACTTAAAATCATGATTTCGGAGAAACCTAAATGACAGCAGAACAAAAGAAAGTAAGTAATTATTTCGTAGGTAGGTTGTATTCGAATTAGCTAGTAGTCTATAGAAATTACAATATTGACACCCTAGTGACTGACATTTCACATCAAAGGTTATAAATACACTGTACCAAAGGACCTCTACAAGGTTATCTGTGAATCAATGTGCTAAAATTTAAATGCGGGCGGTAAATGCTTTCATATAGATTATGCAGATTACTGAGAGATAAAGGACTATAATACATTTTTATTTAATTTTGATTAAACATTTTCTTCGTCTAAATCTTGTTAAACTGTAACAAGCGTAAATAACCTATTTTATTTTTACAAATGAAATACCAGATTTATATAAATAAGAGCAATTTTCTCGATAACCTTTATTTTAAATGACAACAAAATGAGTTTTAGGAAATCGTTTCCAACACATCGTACTTAGGGAAAAAGATATAGAATTTTATACCTAAGGTAAATTAATATGTACTACTAGTAAACAATTCTATACTTGTGAAGTGGAAAGTTAATTCTATAGTCACTTAAATTCAGCATTATAACATGGAGTGGCACATGCAGTGCAAATCAACTTTCACAAAACAGATATCTATCTACCCACGTAATGGACCAATCGCGCTAAACTGCACGAAGTAATAATAGATTATGAACACAGACGAACTCAGATCAGAAATATGAATATGCTGTATCTAACATCATTTTCACCATGCATTTTATAATTATACATTCAAACTTTTTGTAGACATTATACAAACGTTTGTGAGATACGACAAAAAAAAATGTTAGTGTAATTTCGTGAACAGATCTTATCCATATTAATCTTTCTCTTTACCAAATGATAGAATTTTATTTTAAATATCTACGGGCTGGACGTTTTTCAGGATCAATTAATAATGGTACACAGATTAAATAGAATTCTCCAAACTTCAAAAGCAGAAACAAAACAGAAACATAGATTGAACCATAGCAACAACTGTTTGCGATAACTCCGTTTTTAGGGTTCCGTACCCAAAGGGTAAAAACGGAAACCCTATTACTGCGACTTCGCTGTCCGTCTGTCCGTCCGTCTGTCACCAGGCTGTATCTCAAGAACGGTGATAGCTAGAGAGTTGAAATGTTCACAGATGATGTATTTCTATTGCCGCTATAACAACAAATACTAAAAATAAAATAAATATTTAAGGGGGGCTCCCATACAAAAAACTGATTTTTTTTACCGTTTCTTGCTCGATACTAATAACGTTGCCTTATGTTGCATAGATAATGGTACGGAACCCTTCGTGCGCGAGTCCCACTCGCACTTGACCAATTTTATTTATAAATTTAACACAGGATAATCAGTGAACGGTTCGGTGCCCGTCACAATGTAGCACGGAATTAACGTGACGTATCATAAATATTTGAAGGCCGCGCACGCACCGACCGTCCTTTGCAACAAAATTTATACATTTAAATAATTTTATTGGGATAAAACCTCTTCATGAAATATAATTGATGAAATTTTGCATAAAACATTTATATTCTAGTCGAGATGTCTGAAAATAACATTCGAATTGTCTGAGTACATTCAAATTAAACTCACAACGCTTATTTCTATTACGTACTCACTACAACGAATCAAATTATTACCTTCACATTATTTACAATTAATTTGGGTGGTTTCATTTCGAAAATTCGGAAAGTAACATACAGTACACCTGCGATCACATTTTCTTTCGAATCATTTGTTCAATTTAAGGTTTCGCTAAGGTATTGTTATATTACATAAATTGGACTAATATTACGTAGAAAGGCATGCAATACTATGCAGTGCACTGCTCCTTTAAAGTGTATTGCAACGGAAAACAGGTCGCGACCCACTTCGGAAGGATCAATACTCGGTCATCGACTCCGCCTGCGCCTGTGGACCCCTATGTATATCTGTTATGGATAAACACAGACCTAAACTATCAATAAATTCCATTAAAAATAACTAAGATATCAAAGTTGTCATTGCCAAAAATGACTAGGTTACATAACTTGAGTAATCAATTAATTATTGCAACATTATTACGATTAATTATGTGAAATTCTTGACTCGTAGATTTCCTTGAACTTGGGTTAGAACGATTTAAGTTTTTAATTTGAATTAATTTAGCTTGATGTTATGACAGACAGGCTAAGAATAAAAACGTTTATGATATGAAGTCACGAAATCAGATTAGAGACATTGATACCATTAGAAAAGAATAATTATCGAGAACTTTCACCATTAATGCATGTTTAACTATTAGTATGATTGAAGTCATTATGTTGTATAAGTATTAATAATATGTCTTTATATAAACATGGGATCACCTTGTCTTTACTCAGAGATTTCTATCTCATACTATGTGATTACAGTCTCAATTGTAGTATTTCATGAATGTAATGTAAACGTAGTAGAAAGTAAACAACACAAAGAATTCATTTACTGCGACTGTAAATTATTTTAATAACATTTAATTACTGGTTTATATATACAATTCAAAAGAGAAAAATATTAATATTGGTGGTGAACAGGATAATAAATACAGTGGTTATGTTTAAAGCCATATATCCTTATCCGTGTGGAGACAGATTCAAGAATGCAAGAGGCATTACCTCAGCTCAGAGACGTCAAGATTACATTCTCTGTTGGAGACTGTTAAGACTAAACGCTAGACAAAATACTCGTAGAAAGTAGAGGCCTGTACCCAGTACTGGGGCGTTAATGGGTTAGAAAGCAGCTTTAAGTATATTAACTCAGGGAGAACGTGTTTGAGAATATACGTGACTATAAGTGATAAATGGAAGCAAGAACAAAGCATTCTGTTTGGATCCGTTGAGATAATAAGTACCTACCTAAGCTATAATAACATTGAAACTTTAAAATGAATGAAAAAAATATAATTTAGTAGGTATTCTATATCTGGAACATCATGGGCTGTCTTATGTTATTAATATTAATTTGGTTCGAAGGTTGAATAAACAACAGGTAGTTCAGACTCAAGGTCTTTAACATTTTAAAAGAAAAAGCGGCTTCTATTTTTTTGTGTATTTTCAAGAGATGGGAGGTAGTTTAATTTATTAGAGAATGTTAGCATAATTAGTTATGTATTACTTTCTTCAGTTAACATTAGGTGCTAATAGATATTCTTCAAAAGCACTGTATTAGAAGATGACCTGTTATAACGTGAAAGTCAATGTTTATGCTTCTTCAAAATGGGATATAGGCAGTTTGTGACGTACTAACTCTATTTATACTAGAATAGTTAGTTGGCCCTGGAAAATGTTATGACACGTGATGTATTTAATGGGGATAAAACAGACGGGATGCGCCGACCAGAGCGTGACGTCACTATTGTGACGTACTGTGCATTACGTCACGCGCACTATCTATTTTGCTATATTTAGAATAGTGGGATTTTTCTATAAAGTTAAAATATTCAACAAAGCAAAGATTGCTTACTGACACCAAAAAGGTTTGGTTACATAATCGATTTGGGTCATCTTTCAAAACTGGTTTCGTTTTATTCTTGGTGTATGTACAACAGGACAACGATATATTACTGTAGTCTGTAATATAGTCACTATACAGAAATTTATGTTCTATAATATATATACAGCGTAGAAATTGATATTCACGGTTTTTAGAGAACGGTCCTCTTACATAATGATATAGAACTATGGATACGGCTTCGAAATTTTACATTTATTATTTCCTATTTACATCATCGTAATTCATGTCGTAGTACCACGTATATAAATAAATAAATATTCACGGACATTTCACACAACGTCCTCTGGTCCCAAGCTAAGCTTATTATGCTTGTGTTATGGGTACTTACCAGAATACGGATATAATACATAAACTACTTTTCTTTTGTAAATACATACTTATAATACATAGAAAACACCCAGACGTAGTACCGACATTTGTATGACATTTATGAATATCACACAAATCATTGTCCCAAGCGGGAATCGAACCCGCGACCTTGTGAACCGCAGTCCATTACATGAACCACTACGCCACGAAGCCTGTCATATGAGACCATAAATCTACAAGATTTGTGGCCTCCTAGTACTCGAAGAAAATCGTTACAGCAACAACCTCGTTGAAAACCCGAATCTAGCTTACGTTTGAAACCATAAAATGTGAAACATGTAGGTGAAGAAATAAACTGTTAAAACGCACTTATATTCCTATTAAATGTAACTAAAACGATGTATATTTATTTGTTAAACAATAACTAGCCATCGGTATATATTTCAATAATAGGGCGTAAGCGTAACCCAATGTGCACCAGCGTAATGTCTAAATATTGGGTTATATAAAAATAGGGTGTATTAGCCGAAATCTAATTAACTACATATTTAAAATTTATTCGGAGTCAATTCTAACAAGAATTTAATAATAGTTTTCTAAGATGAATACAATATCATAACATATACAAAGCATACTAACAAGACGTACGTATTCTAAGAAAAGTAGCACAAATTTCTATTTCCAAGCAGACGACAGCAGGGATCGTTTTGACCGTGGTGGCACAACGCGACCTGGCATAATGACCTGAATTCAGACGCGCACTTCTCTGACCCGCTTTACCTGTACTCTATCTGATATATATTTGTCTTATCGATAAATATAATACCTATGCATTCTTATATTAGGTTAGTGGGCCAAAATATACATATAGAGACGTACTAAATTTTAGAACGAGTTTGTTTCGGATCTCCATCATCCATTTCTAATTGACTGCTGCATATTTATTTCTGAAGAGGTATTAATGGATATAGACGAAGAAAAAAACAATTGCATGTTAAAACAATTACCCTTTCTTGCCTAGTCTTATTAAATATGTAATTTTATTTCACTATCTGAACAGATTTTAAAACTTTAGTTACAAAGATAACACGTAGATATGATAATGACGACCTATCTTATTTCTTATCCTAAATTAAATTATTTGAGGATAAGAAAATAGATAAGAATGCAGATTTACACGTTAAATATGTAGATAACTATGAATATTATATTGTCGCCAAACTGTAATGGACTGGACTTCTGTCGCATGCCAGATTTGTGGGCAAAAATACCTAATAAGTCCCATAATTCGTCGAAGCGATAGACCTAGTAGAAAATTAAAAGACTAAGGGTAGTAGCACTATTAGAAAACCTACCTCATTAGTACCAAGTCCATATAATAGAAAAAAATCTTATTTAAAAGCATTAGAATAGAATATATCCACTTTCTACGAGATTTTTATGTAATTCTTTGGTTGGGATAAATATCTGTTTAATGTGGAATTAAGGTAGATAGGTCTTATAAAAATCTCATGAATTATGTAAAAGGTGCGTGTCAAAGGGACGAAACAGGGGACATCGCCCTACAACTACGAGTTCGTCAGACTGACTATACATGTTCGGAGCATCGACCTTAGTCCTTAGTGAATAACAGGGCAACTTTTATACAGCTATCGTCCGTCATGGCGCCCTTCACCCCCGAAGCTCTCTCCGAACTGGGAGACGCCTAATGGCTGCCCCGTTACCGGAAATTCCAAGTGATTCCACACCAGTTTTTATTTTAACAGCCAGACTATATCGAAGAAGTTTTGTAAATTTAAAATGTATATTTGTAAGTTGATAATAATTGTATTGTACTTGTTATTGACTGTTAAAAACTTATTTTGAATTTGGAAGTTGCGTAGTAGTTACGTTAATTTAAATTATTTATCAGCGTAATTATGTTTGCGGCAAACAGTGAGTTTCATGATTATGATTAGTAACCATAATCATCAAACTTATTATTTTCTTATATTAAATAATAAAATGGTTTAAGAAAATTACAATTATTATAAAATATGTATCGGACTTACAGAATGAGTTTATAACCCGTCGGGATCGTGTGTAGACGGGGTAACGGACCAGCGCTTGCGCAGGGTCAACACACGCTAGTCAAGGTCGGGTCGACGACCTAACTAGGGCCTACAATTTTCCAACGAATTCAACCAAAATAGATTAAACAGGTGTGAGATAAAACATTCGCAAAAAATATATCCGGCGATAGAGAATATTCTTATTTTTACCTATTCTTTATAGTCCGTAGCAGGATTATATTTTTATTATTCTAGAACATTTTCATAAGACCTATTCATAGTTATTTATCTAAACACAACCACAAAGCATCAGTATTGAATTACACTATACACAGCTTGGCCTTTACAAGACTTGATTACAAAACACGTAACATTATACGCAGGTAAAGTTAAACTAAAATTTACACATGCATAAAACAATGTGTACTATTTACATTACATGCACTTTTATGCACGTGTAAAATATTACCTACGTGCATAAATTTTATCACAAATTACATTTAATGAGTTAGCTATGACGTAATTGACTAGTATCGTTGCAGTTTTTGTTTGTCCAACGTTGACAAATGTTTGATTTACGTAGGTATGACGTAAGCCTTTGTATGAATAACAAGCGTTACAAAAATACCTAGTTATCTCCAACTAATGTATAGATTTAAATTAAATTCAATAGAATGTTAAAATACAGATCTAAAATAATAATTGTTACCTGTATACAATATCCTTATCCTTAATAATTTATAAGTGCGAAATCCGGATAACACAATAATAATTTTGACGAGCTTAAGTGTTAATGTGTGGAACGAAACGATAGCGCGATTTAAAAAAACGTACAACGCCATCTATTGAGCAGAAGAGTAAACTTCCGTTTGTTAAGGATTGATTTCTAATTTTACGCGTACGAAGTCGCGGGCAACAGCAAGTATGACAATAATTTATAGCTTTTTTCACGAATCTAAATAAAAATGGGCATGCTCTATTAATAAGTACCTACTACTTAGTTAATAAATTAATCTATAAATCAAATCAAAGAAACATTTTAGTAAAATTCATGTAAAGTAAATAAGCAGATGAATAATTTAAGTTCTTGTATACAATTATCATAACTGCCCTAATATCAATGATTTCTCCTTCAATAACTTAATATTAACATCAAAATAAGAGCAGATACTTATTTTCTTACTAAACAAGTTAGTACAGTTAGTGGTTTCAAGTTTTCCTACTTTAGAACTGGATTTTGTCTACTTGTATCTTAGTAGTATATAAATACCCTTTGTTATATTACAGAACTATGAGAAGAAATATAATAGTATAAGTTAAGTCCTTTATTATTTTACAACTAAAAAATTTTCAAACTACCTGCAAATGCAGATAAAAAGAGACTATACCTTATAACTACAATAAGGCAAGAGCAATGGGTCTATTCTTTATAAGTAGCATAGTACCTGTTACTGTAGCATAGTAACCGTTACCTGTTCGACGAGCCTCGTGGTTGAGTGGTTCATGTAACGGACTGTCGATCAAGAGGTCGTGGGTTCCATTCCCGCTCGGGACAATCAATTGTGTGATTTTTCTAATTGTCATATAAATGTTTCTACTGCGTCTGGGTGTTCCTATGTATAATAAGTATGTATTTACAAAAAAAAAGTAGTATATGTATTCTATCTGTATTCTGGTACCCATAACACAAGCATATAAGCTTAGCTTGGGACCAGAGGACATTGTGTGAAATGTCCATGAATATTTATTTATTTACTTTTCATAGAAATGTGGGAGCAAAATCATTCTCAGGTAGATCTTCAGAGTAGAGATTTTTAGCACAAAGAAACTTTTAAGAGTAGTAAAATTTACTACATTTTGTTATGCTGTTGAAATACAAATGGTTATTTGTATCGTAAAATAAGAATAATGATATCCTAGATATCTGCTGATAGATAGAATGCTGTTAAATAGTTAAAGTAAAATTCAAAATACTTTCAGCTTTAGTATATCAATAGATAAATACATAAGGCTTCTTTGCATATACTATATCCACCAAGCATTGTGCAGTATAAATAAGAAATAAATAAATAAATATTCATGGACATTTCACACAACGTCCTCTGGTCCCAAGCTAAGCTTATATGCTTGTGTTATGGGTACCAGAATACGGATATAATACATAAACTACTTTTCTTTTGTAAATACATACTTATAATACACTAGCTGCCCCGGCAAACGTTGTTTTGCCATACAAATATATGCCATACTGTGTAAAAATCAACAACAAAAAATTTCATCAAAATCGGTCCAGCCAAATTTAAACTATCCTATCTCTCAAGTTGGATCGAACTACACATGGTGTGCGAATTTTATTATAATCGGTTAAGTGGTTTAGGAGTCCATTGAGGACAAACATTGTGACACGAGATTTATATATATTAAGATAGTAAACACCCAGACGCAGTACAAACATTTGTATGACAATTAAAAACATCACACAAATGATTGTCCTGACAGGGAATCGAACCCGAGACCTCATGATCGGTAGTCCGTTATATGAACCACTACACCACGTCCCGGCCCGTCAGTATGCAAAGACAATGACAGTTATTTAAAAAAACAATACAATGATAGTACCCATATAGGTAGTTTATAAATAAAATAGTTCATGTGTATCATTCTATCATATAGAAGTACTGCTGGTCACAGCTGGATATAGTCTCATCCTATTTATGTAACAATACAGCATCTTTCACCTTCCTATGATACAGTGACATGTTTAAATATTACATGTAAACAAATAATGTAGGTATTACGAAAAAAAAGCAATCCAAATGTAAGAAAGTTCTAGACTGTTCCATTTAAGTTTGTTGTAGTTTCCTTGTTGTGATACAAAAACAATATTCATTCATTCAACTGTAAATGCATAAATTATTTCAACATTCACATTATAATTGTGTAAATGTTATGATTAATATTTTAATGGTTTATGCTTCACTGCACTGACAATGTCTGTGGAATTTAGAGTAATATATTTAAGGTCATCAGTTTCAAGCATCTTTGGTGGAATAATTAGAATATTCTGGAACTGTAGGTTTAAAAACTACATCTGTGTTTACAGCTATGAGACAGAATGATATAAATGAGGGTAAGTACGTCAATAAAAGTAGTGCAATATTACTAAGAATAACACGAAGCTTTACATTTCCATTAGTAGAAACTACTCCTAACCTTTTACGGGTTACAACGCGTGAGTCACTCTACAAATATATCAGACATAGATGATAGACGTATCGACCAACATTAACTAACCTAAACGGAATTAGGATGCGAACAATGAAATAATTATGACGCCAAAATGAAGGTAGCTGTTGTAATAAGGCTTCAGTTGTACAAAATTTCTATTGTTACTACAGCTGGACGTATCAAGAACGTTATTAATAAAACATAAGTAGTTATAGCTATACAAGTATAAATTAACAGGATAATGAAAACTGTAATGAGAATGTAATTTATTTCGTGACGCCTGCTGACGTCCGTCATTCCTTCCTTGGGAGCGTGACCTTTAATAATATTCTAATATGATAAAAAACTATATGCCTGCATAAAAATCGTTACTCACCTTCACAGCCATACACATTGAATAGGAATTGAACGGTTTGCAGCCGTGAGCAGCCAAGGAAATTCACTACACACGTAAGAAACGTGTGCACCGCACAAAAAACTTCTTGATCTGATTTTTTTTTGTAACAGTGTTACCACACGCTTAAACAAATATTCGGTAGAAACGTATGAAACAAATCGGGCGAATTCTGCAGCATTTTGAAAATAATGTTATTTCGTGAACAATACCTCCCTCTGTGTCCTTTACGGGAAATGGAGAACTCAAAGATCCCTGACTTCTGATCCATGATCTTATTCTGTTTCAAAGTGGAGGAGGCCCGTGCCCAAGACGTCAAAGGGCTAGAGCGAAATAATGTGAGCTGAGTAAAGCTGCGACGGATCTCTAATATTATAAACTGGATTCTGCATGAATGTAAGATGATGGTTTTAATAAAATTACAACTTAAAGATCCGAATAGCACGTAGATGGCCTGGTTCAACGTCTAAGGTTTATAAATAATAATACAAAAATACAAATTATGTTAGTGCCTATTTATGTGGTAAGCTTTCTTCATTAAGGATCTTTAAATTTATTTGGTTTCAAAGTAAGCTCTAAAATGTGTTAAGACCTTAATAAATAGCAAGTACGATTTTTGTTAGTGTTAGACGATCGGAAATTATCGCCTCTATAAAACTTGAAATCTGTAGATATCCTGTAAAAATCAAAAGTATGGTAACATTAGTCGGACGCACCATAGAGGACTATACCACAAACATGAAGGTATAGATACCTTCATGACCACAAATAGCTCTAGACTTTTATTTTTGTCTATATACGGAAATGAAATAATTAGGTATTTGAAAGTAGGTAGGTACCTTAGGTTAGGTATATCTATACCTACCTTAGGTTATATCTATATTATTTTACTCTTTGGTAGGTACCTAATGAAATCTGATGATTATTGGCATAATAAAAATTCTATAAGTACCTTTTGCTGTCAAGGATCCTTGAATTTTATAGCTATATTATATAAATTTAATATATGTATCTATGGTATTTCTATGTAATAAGAAAGTACTATGTGGAGGCTATACAGCTGTAAAATTTCATTAAAATCTATACCTACAGCATTTTTCCCATGAGCAGCCCATTTAGGCCAATTCAAAGAGTAAAATAATATAGATATAACCAATTCCATAATAAATATTTCGTATCACTCGGTTATTTAATAAGTTTAGTTTCCAGAGATCGTCGAATTCTGTAATTGACATTGATTCATTTTCGTTAAGTGTCTGCTATATTATAACAGGAACGATCCATCTTTATTTTTTATCATAACCACAGTATACTACCGTTACAATATGCAAAATAAAAACATATTTAGACCAACAACCTCATATCATTTATTCGACAGTTTTATTGCTATAATAATTTTAAAAACATTTGATATAAAATGAAACATTGATATTAAGGCTACATAAACATGTTCTCGTTAAAGCCTGGGGGTGGTAGGTGGTCTGCATCTGGGGGTGCTGGTCGCCGCGCACCTGGCATAGGAACTCCGGGCGGTCCGAATGGATCGAAACGAGCTCCTGGGGGTACTGCTCCTCTGAAAGTAAAAACAGTAATATTGTGTAAATCAAAACATTTTACGGCATCATCAGGGCAACACGACGTTATGCAATGGTACCGATTCTACGTGTACAACTAAACTTAACTAAAAATTGGTCAAGTGCGAGTCGGACTCGCGCACGAAGGGTACCGTACCATTATCTATGCAACATAAGGCAACGTTATTAGTATCGAGCAAGAAACGGTAAAAAAACATGTTTGTTGTATGGGAGCCCCCCTTAAATATTTATTTTATTTTATTTTTAGTATTTGTTGTTATAGCGGCAATAGAAATACATCATCTGTGAAAATTTCAACTCTCTAGCTATCACCGTTCTTGAGATACAGCCTGGTGACAGACGGACGGACGGACAGCGAAGTCTCAGTAATAGGGTCCCGTTTTTACCCTTTGGGTACGGAACCCTAAAAATGAAAATTGATAGCGTCAATACCACAATTTGCCAATGTCAACAGAACTTTTTTATTAAAAAATATTCATTGATATAAATGTGCACAACGAAATAGTATATTAAGCGCCATAGTTGTTTTAATAAATAAATAAAATAATCTTTATTGCACACCATATTAATTTACAGAACTTACTTACTAGACTTAATAATAGGTACAAAGGGCGGTCTTATCGCGAGCTGCGATCTCTTCCAGACAACCTTAGAATCGACTTGACCGAGACTGAATCGGTAACTTGTGGTCTACTAATATTATGCTAAATATATGCCAAAAATAAGTAAAAGTACTAATAGCTAATACAATATAAATACATACACTACACACACAATTTTACTTATATACATATATAAACACTAGCTGCGCCGGCAAACGTTGTTTTGCCATACAATTCTGTGTAAAAAAAATTTCATCAAAATCGGTCCAGCCAATTGTGAATCTAAACCATCCTCAAACCCCCCTGAATACACACAACAAATTTCATCAAAATCGGTCCAGTCGTTTAGGAGGAGTTCAGTCACATACACACGCACACAAGAAATATATATATTAAGATATACATAGACATACAATACATACATATTTATAGCAAATACATAAATACTAATACTTAGTAAGATTCATATGAAAGTAGATCAGTTAATCGGTAGTGATAAGTAGTGGTCCTTATGGGCCTACATCAATATTATCGTCGACATGTACATATTAACACAGCTAGTAGGAAATTAATAGAAAATGAAGAATTAGGGATATTTTTTTTGTTTACTCGAAATCTACTAAATATATTTTAATTCTGATTTACGTGTTTCTATATATAATAATTACTTATGTTTTTAAAGTTATTTCATTACTTAATACGCATTATTAGACCGACAAATGAAAAAAATAAAAAATTGGAGAGGTTGTTTCACTAAGATTTTCTACCGAGAAAACTTTTTTCAATCGCGTTTCTGAGTTTATGCGATCCTAGATCATATATGTATTGAAAAAACATATACTTAAAAATTAGAGCTCTAGCCATTCAATCTAAAGAAAAAATGAAAACTTCGTACGTAGAAAAATGCACGAAGCTATTTTGGTATCCTCTTAACAAGTTTTTTAAACATTGATATGGTTTGAGCGTTTCGTATCGTCAATGGTAAGGCATTCCATAACCGGGCCGCTTCTACTGTAAAAGATTTACTAAAGAATCCCGTGGAATGTGATACTACAGTCAACATAAGGTTTTCCGATGATCTTAGACTCTTCGTATGTGTGTCATGGAGAAACGTAAACAGTTTTTTGAGGTAGTTGGGTGTGTTTGGATTGAAAAGAATATTGTAAAGAAGACTAAGAATGTGAGTATTCCGTCGAAGTCGGATGGGCAACCACTTGAGCATAGTTCAAAACTCGGATACATGATCATATTTACGAAGTCCAAATATAAATCTAATACAGAAGTTCTGGAGTCGCTCAAGCTTATCAAGTTTTATTATAAGTATTTTACTGTTGTTATACTGTCTTTTATCAGGATATTAACACCTCAGTGATGGGCATGCATAGGATTCTTATGCATACTACAGCCTACTACAGGTAATATATAGCACCAGTGCCCATAATCGTGCATCGCGTGTTAAATTTAGACAAAAAAAATTCTAACGGTTTTGCTGGAAAATCACAATCTTATAGTTATCATATAAAATTCAAGAGATCATATGTGAAACTTTATTTTACAACTCTCATATCCCTGCGGCTTTTGGTCTGCATCATGGTTTTTAGAGCCGAAAAATAATATAGAATATATCATACATATCTTATATATAAAATTCACGTGTCACAGTGTTAGTTACCGTACTGTACGAACCGAATCGTACCGTACGAAAATTTCATAAAAATCGGTCAAGCCGTTTCGGAGGACGAAACGGCTTGACCGATTTTTATGAAATTTTACATGCGTATTCAGTAGGTCTGAGAATCGGCCAACATCTATTTTTCGAACCTTTTTTTTTTTTAGTATGGCATAACAACGTTTGCCGGGACAGCTAGTTAATATATAAAATTCACGTGTCACAGTGTTAGTTACCGTACTCCTCCAAAACGGCTTGACCGATTCTTCTCAAATTTTACATACATATTCAGTAGGCCTGAGAATCGGCCAACATCTATTTTTCAAACTTTTTTTTTTGTATGGCAAAACAACGTTTGCCGGGTCAGCTAGTATTAATATAAATATATTTTTCTCAGACCATTAACATCCCCATAAAAGTGGAACGAAACGCTTCCACTTTAGGAGGGTATTTAACATTCCTATCAGGTTTAGTTTTATGTTTGTGGTCACTTACCAAACATATTATCTAGTTGAACTCTTAGCTGGCTCTTACAGCACCTTGGGACTGCACCACACAGACAAATTTATATAAATAACAAGGTTAAAAAGTTATATTACCTTGGTAATCCACCTGGGATACCAAGACCAGGATTTTCTATATCTCTGCGAGGTGCAAACGGATCGTACAGCATACCTCCGCTTCCGCCGGGTGCAAATGGATCTAAATCTGATCTACCAATACTGGGAACACGTGGAGGTGGGATACCCCTGAAAAAAAGGACACTTCTCATTCATTCTATGTATTATAAGTATGTATTTACAAAAGAAAAGTAGTATATGTAGTCTATCCGTATCTGGTTCCCATAATACAAGCATAGAAATATAGCTTACTTTGGGACCAGAGGACGTTGTGTGAAATGTCCTGAATATTTATTTATTTTATTTATTCTCTAGTCCTAGATTAAGCTATGCGTGTGTAATGGATATCAGATTATGGCTTTCTGTAAATACATTAAAAATACCGTTAATGTTAACTGCTAAGATAAAGCATCCTTACAAAACTTGTTTAAAATATTTTTAGAGTAAATCACATTTCATAATCGTATACATGGAGACTAGAAGTAAGGAGGAATATCTTGTATAGGGGATCAGTCCAAAAAGTGTCCACTTGTAAACAGCAAATAACACTCACCGAAATAGCGCTAGTGTAGCAAGTGGAAATGATATGAATGTAGCAGTTATAAGCAGAGTGAAGTGTGCTACTGTTGCGGTAATTCTTTAATACTATTTTCTATTTGCTTTTTGCAAATATTTGGGGTACTTAAAAACACCGTATATAATAATAATTCATATAAATTTATTTCATAGTCATGTTTGTCTATATAATATAATAATTTAAAAAACTGCGCTGTAACAAAGCAGAAGTTTTTCTTTCCTTTCTAATAATTTGTGGCGCTCTTTTTAAAATTCTTCCACTTGCTACTATGGCGCCACCTTAATTTGCTGCCTTTCAACGGACACTTTTTAATATACTGAGATATTCCTCCTTACTTCTAGTCTCCATGATCGTATAGTTGATGTCTCATGGATTAAGAATACAAAATGAAATGTCATTTCACCATTTCCTCCTAGGACCATAGATAGCCAGCTAAGAGAAAATAAAAGCAGAAAACATCTGTGGGAGACGGAAATCTTGAATCACTATAGCAACATGCTAGATCAGCATGCCATAAGTGGAGATATCCTCCAAAGTAGAGAATGTCTGAGCTCAATAGTGAGAGATTAATAGGCCCAGGAGAGTGATAAATTTCTTATTCAAATGTATTACGCTTATTAAAAAATTGTTGCCAAAAGGCTTTACTTAGAGATACCATAAGCCTGGTGGATCCGAAATGAATTCAGGTCTCGTTGGCACCCTTAGAGGATCATCCGATGGTCTTCGTGCACTGCTTTCAGCTGTAAGATTAGAATAACGGGATGTATACAAAATTAAAAAAAAGTGAAGATATTGTAACAGAATTATCCAGTCAGGGTTTTCGAAATAATATCGATAGATCTTCGTTTAATATCGTCTTTTTTCCGAAATCGGTGCAAATACTGACGTAAATACTGATGTATTCGCGGAATCGGGTGAACATACATAAAAACTTTTACGACTTTCAATTCCGACACGCCTTACAATTTGTCGAATGAAAAGTCTATCGATCAAACTGTGTAGTGTACTTTGCGCACTTTTTTTAGCAAATGACAAATTGCTGCAGATCGAATCGTTCCTCAAAAGTGCGTTGTTTAGCACGCACTAAAATATCGTACATCGTAAATCGTAGTGAATTATCGCTCGTCGAAGGCAGTTTCAATTTAAATCATTTCGATTTTTTGGCGTGCCACTCGATGGACGGGCTTCGTGGTCTAGTAGTTAGTTCACTTAAGTAACTGCCACGGACGTTCATTTTTAAATAGACAATATCCATAAATCCATATTTTTCTAATGTCGCAAAATTAAAAAGTCATTTGAAAATCCTATTTTATGACATGAAACTATTTAAACCTACTTACATATTTGTGTAGTCAAAGTAATTGTTGTAAAAACAACAGCTAAACACATAAAATAACTATTAACACACATATTTCCAATCTATGCAAGACAAAGACTATATTTTTCATAAGTTTTAATAAATGATTTCCTTATATGAATCAGCTAGTCATTTAAATATTAATTATTGCTCATATAGTTATTCTAATTGGTCTGTTTTTATAAATAACCTTGGATAAATATCAGCATAATGGCTAAAAAGATGTTTTTATTTTAATTCTTTATATAAAAAACAAATAGACCTTTAGTTATTTGTTTGTTTGGTCTTGTTTTATGAATTAAGCATAATGGAATTAACATGTTGATAAGATTATAACTGTTTGTTTCTCTAATGCGTTTCGGAGATTTTGCAGTCACCGTGGTCATGTCGTGACAGCAGTGTCTAAAACGTATTACATACATAATTTAAAATGAATACACACTTCTAAATATAAATAAGTGTTAGAGAATATTATAATGCTTGTGGATATCCGTGGCACCACTCTAAGGCAACATTTGAAAATCAGCTTTAGGTCCTTGTGACCTAACTTATGCTGAAATGAGTGCCTATTTGCTGGTGTGACATAATATGTACCATATTGTTAACTTTTTGTGACTAAGTGTATGTATGTATATATCCTGGTAGATGTATTATTGGTAAAAATCTGTGTAACACAGCAAATAAAACTTTTCTTTCTTTAACATATATTAAATTATAGATATATTGTATTTACTTACACCTTATAGTTTGAGTTTCTGTAGTAGATGTTGATTTTTCAGTAACAATATCAATGAGATCTCTTTTCACATTAAATATTAGTTCCTTGTGATTTGGTATCATCTTATTTATGCTGCCTTTTAGTTCTTTCACTGTGTCATCTATATTCACAGCTATGTTGGACACTGCCAAGTCTTCTGATCTCTGATACAAATTACATTGAATTATTGAAATTATTGATTCTGATTTACATTATTAATAATTTATTGATGATCTCTACCAATAAAAACAAAATCATTATTTTTTTATGTATGATACAGATATTGATGTGTTTTTTTAATAGATAGAGTTGTCTAAGAGGATAGCTTTTGTTGTATAATTTCCTAGGCGTTGGTCTCTAAGCTCTATGTGCACAAAGGTGCAGGCAACAGCTAATTATAGGATAAATCTACATTTGTGAAATATATGACATAGAATTAAATTAAATCATATTGCTGAATTGATAGATAGATATAATAAGGAATCTTATTTGATGACAGTACATAAACAGGTTATATACATATAGAACATTACAATATTACAGGTTATATAGATAGGATCATCATCATTATCATAACATCACGCCTTTTTCCGGTGGGAGTAGGCAGAGGCTATCCATAATTATCATATATCTATTAGGGTGTCCCTTAAATTTCAATGTCAATATATTTTTACGCATACCATCTAAAAACTTTAGTATTGACCTAATATAATACAGAAATAAATATTAGCCCGATTTATAAACGATAACCCGTGCCGACTTGAGTTTTTAACTTGTCCATACAAGTAGCGCGGGTGTAGCGCTGTGACCTGTTACTGCGAATTTCAATTGTCATTTCATACGTGATTTCTAACATTATTAGTGCGTTGTTGTTTATTATGTGAAGATGTCTGTGGAATTACGAAGTGATAAACAAAATATTTACCTTATCGGACTGCCAAGCCACCAGATAAATGGTGCAAAATTACTATCTAATCGACAAGTTCTCACCGTTTTATTTTACAATATACGTGAAGTCAAGCTGACTGTTAGTGAAAGTGCGAATCTCGTTGTAAGAGAGTGCATTATATTTTGGGAAAAAGCCAGAATTCCTACGAAGGCATTTCCTAACTGCGTGAAGAAACTTGTTGATTTATATCATGTTTGGAGGGAGCTGCAAAAAAACTGTAAGAAAACTCAGGTGACGTTCAAGAACCGTGAAAATAATTTTGTAAAAGACCTTGATAGCTTATTTGATATTGCACATGCTGATGCCTTCGCCAGAATTAAGATATAGGAAGACAAAGATTTTTTAAGGAAACAGAGAGAGGCAGGTCGACCGGGATGCTTAGGTGGAATTGACAAAAATTTGGCGGAGAAAGAAGAACGAGTTAGACAAAGACGATTGGAAGAAGAGGAAAGAAAGGTAAAACAAAGAGAGTTATTGGCTGTTGCATCTACTTCTTCGATAGATAGCTTGAAATGTCTGGAGAATTCGGATGAGGAACAGATTTGAACTGTGAACTTAGTACTCAGATTATTTGCCCTGAAAAAAGTTCTAAAAGAGGCACGAAAAGTTTCATAACTCCTAAACTGGTAGCAGCTTTAGATCGTTGCCAATTAAGCATAAGAGACACAGTTTACATTCTCCATGCGGTTGTAGAAGCGCTTGGTCTGAATCGAAGGAAGAAATTACGCAAAATTTCTTTAGTAAGTTTAATATTTTCTTGTTTCTTTTTTCAAAGTTTCGTGGCTTAGTTTTTACTTTTTTAAACTGTTTTTTTTCTTTCAGATATGACGCTGAATGATTTTGTGACTCAAAGAAGCAAACAATTTCTATCTCGACTGCAGATCGACGACAGTTTTCTTCGGGAGGATGTATCTTCTTGGGGTGACATTCCTACTTTTTTGGAAGCTAGAAGACGAATAAGTCGTTTGAAGGTCGTAAATGACACTGCTGAAAGAGCTGTTAAATTAATGCAAGATTTTAATGGACTTATCACGGCTGAGGAAGAGCAAAAACAGTTTTTGTTGCGTTGTGTTCAGGAACACAGAAAACTGTATCCAGACTGTAAAAAAACTACACTAAAGAGAAGTTACCCTAATTAATTATTATTATGATTTGTATTTAAATAAAAGTTTATGTTGATCTTATTTTATTCTTACTCATATTTACTTTATTTGTTGCATTTTAATTAGTTTTGGATCAAACCAAAATGTCAGGCTAAAACACCATTTTTTACTAAATTTTAGGGCTCGGTCGGCACGGGTTGCAATCATGCTACAAATATGAAATTTCATATTTATGTACATTTTAGCATTTATAAAAAAAGTAGAGGGTATGCGTTTCGAAATTAAAAAAAAAATTTTTTTTTACCATATAAGGGACACCCTAATATCTTATATATAAAAATCAATTGCTGTTCGTTAGTCTCGCTAAAACTCGAGAACGGCTAGGCCGATTTTGGTGACTTTAGTCTTGAAATATTCGTGAAAGTCCAGGGAAGGTTTAAACGGTGACAAAACATACGGGAATCTAAAATTCCACGCGTACGGAGTTGCGGGCATCAGCTAGTCTATACATATAAAGCAGTTGTAGAAAAAAAATGCAATAAAAATTGATTAATACAAGATAGACAAGCAAAGAAATAACATCAGTTAATCATAAATATTTAAGCAGTAGTATGACAAGCGTAAGTCTTATATGATTACCATAAGATTTATAATGAGGTTGCCATCAGTACTGAGTGCATGTAATATGAATAATTTGTTTTCTAATACATATCGCAGCGCAAAATTGTCTTGATCATTCCATCCTGTTGGCAAAAGCTCACTTTTTTCTTCATCTCCAGACAAGGATTTCTGTGAAAATATAATAATTTCTTTTAGAGCGGTATGGTCGCACAACAACAAAGCTTATGACTTAAAAACGCAATTATTTACCTCGTCACCTATACCAATACTTTTGAAACCCCTCTTAGTTAAATTCCAATGAATAAAAGCAACAATAACATCTGCCTTTCGTCTGATATCGCTTTCTACAGTTTTAAAGGTTAAATCCCATCCAAACAATGGATCTGCAGCCATTTTAGTATTTATTTTTTTTAGAAATGTAAGCACCGGATTTAATTAACGATTTATTTACAATGTTGGATTATTTCAGCAGTCACAAATTTTTTCACAAGTTCTTTAAAAAAGGACTCGTCATGTTTTGTAATTTGTTGCCATTTTGTTGCATCAAAATTGAATTTTGTGATTTGACGTTGACGTCACCATGACGTCACAGATTAGTTAATGTCAGATGTCATATTTTGACAAATAAATAAAACATTTTTTTACTGGTACGACACAAGGTCTTTTAGCAATACTGATAGTATCAGATCAAAACTTTGAACATATGAGATAATAAGTCTATTTACGAGCAAATGATTTGCTTAATACTTAAAAGTTGTTGTCTATTATATTAAGTTAATTTTAAGTATAAAGAGTGTGGTATTCTAGGTTTGAATTCTGTACTAGGTTTGCGAGGTTTGCATTCTGAGCTAGCAACACAACTTCCGTGCACTATGGACGGAATTTTGAAAACAACATGGCTGCCAGTGTCAATCCGGGAACGTCGTGATCGTAACGTGAAATAATGAATTTTGTTGTTTTAGAATATGGGTGAATATGTGCAATAATTTATTACACTTTAGTGTGCAAAGTGTTGTGCTGTAATTGTATTTGTGTAATATAAGTGTGAAAATGGCCTCGGATAAGATTAAAGTAGCCGTTCGAGTTCGTCCTTTCAACAGGCGAGGTAAGCTGGTTTCATTTTGCTAATAAATAAAGAAATCGCTATCACTTATACGAATAAAGTCTGTAGCCTCGGAATATTGTTTTCTTTGTCTTCTTTAGATTACGAATAGTATCATAGATGTCTGGTTGAGTAAGTTATTACATTGCTGTATAAAAAATCTATAAAATTGAATTCTTTATGAGATTGAGTTAATAATTCGATATTGTAGAACTTGAGCTTGTAGTTTTGGTATAATTATTAATTAGATATAGTAAGTGTAGTCATTGACTTACCCTATTTACAAATTTTCAGGGAGCAGATAAGTTCCTTGTTCTCATATAATTACTAAATCATGCTATCTACTTTGGTATGTTTCAAGAATAAAAATCTGCTTTATCCTCTAATAATTTATGTAAATTCTTAGTTCATTTCTGCCCTTATCCTTATTTTAGTAATCATTTTATTTATAAGAATGTCATTCATATAGGTACTATGGCTCCTTTCAATTTAATGACCATATACATACATTGTTTCATATTTTTCAGAAGTTATTTTAATATCCATTATTCAAAGTGTGAACAGGAACATTAAATAAAACATGTTTATTTAAATAATGCCAATCTTTATGGGAGAATATAATAACTGTTTTTAAAGAAATTAAAACATAAATAGTTTAAGTACAAAATCAACCACCAAAATTTTTACTGCCAGTCTATCCAAAGGTTGTCTGGAAGACATCGCTTTTAGCGATAAGACCGCCCATTGTGCCTACAATGCTTGATGTCTAGTTTTAAGTTTAATGTTTGTAAATCCTTGTGGTGTGCAATAAAGCATATTAATTCAAATATCTGATTTACTCAACATTTTATTCTATTTAAATACACTTTCCATTAAAACTTGTTTTATTTGATACAAGATACTTCAAAATATATTTTTAGAATATAATAATTATCCATGAATCTGTCACAGAACGGTAGGCTCTGGAGATTATACAATACAAGTATTATATCTATACCAGTCAAAGTTTTTATTTTTATGGTATAAAAAATGAAAATTGATAGCGTCACTAACACAATTCGGCAATGTTAACAGAACTTTTTTAATATAAAAACTGTTTATTATAGACTACTTAATGATTTTAATTAATATAAATGTGTGCAAAAAAAATAGCCAAACATTTAAGATACAGCAATAGTTGTTTTCATTTTTAGTTAAGTTAATTTAGTTCTGCACATAGAATAGGCACCAATGTGGATCGACAGTTTCAAATATTTTGTAGATTTTGGTTCCAATTAACACTAATGTTCTTTCTGTATTTTACAATTTTGTGTGTTGCAATTTATACATTTCAAATGTGTTTTTATTATAAAACATATTCAAGCATACATTCTGAAATTGTTTAAAATATAATTAGTTACCTACTTTAGTTCAACAAGTATTTTTAACAACCCCTTCGATGTTTCTGCTGTAAGTAACTAGATACACTAGTTATTTCCGAACTAGATACCTACCTCAATTATTTTATGAGGTAAATTCAGCCTATCATTTCAAATTTATAGATGATGAATAATAATATTTAAAGTACTGCAGTGGTATTCAGTAAGCAAAAGTGAAGTGAGTAGTTATCGAGAAAGGCAATAAGGCTATGTAACCTCACGCTTCGACCAATAGAAGGCAAGCATCAGCAAAAAATGGACAAAATGGAGAATATTTTAATATTTCACGCGTACGAAGTCGCGGGCAAGCCACTCGTAAATAATTTCGTGTGGGTTTAATGAAAGTGTCTTACTTGGGGCTGTACCTACATTTGCTGGAGCCAGTCAGCAGCAGCAGTTGTAGTGGAGCTACCATACCCAAAAGATGTGATCAAAAAATAGTTTGATATTTAATTCTAATAAAACCGCTTTTTACGGATTTAGACGCGTATATTTGTTTTAAATTTTGGCCCGACGTTTCGGAGACTTTGCTGTCACCATGGTCACGGGTGCGACGTCTCACCCGTGACCGTGGTTTTATTTGGACAAATGAGTCGCACAAGTGTTAGAAAATATTTGATATTTAATTAGTTAATTCAAGAATATAACATCATTATCTTGATATATAGATGCTTTTAAATAAATAATTATTAGTAAATAACTATAACTTATTCTTAGTATAAAAATGCACGCTCACTTGCAGTGGTCATGGTAAATAGAGGCGTGAAATCCTCATTGACTGCTCCACTTTCATTGAACCTCTTTACGTAATTTGTCAAATCGATTCGATGCCTATGCCGATCGCCGGATCCAGCTGTAACTCGTTTACTTTTAGTCTCTAATTGTCAAAAGGTAGTTAGTTTGTTTAGTGTTTCTATTTATTTTAGTTCATTCACCGTTTTGGGTCTAATAGTTTTATCTGTAGTTACTTCGATTGTTAAAAATCTGCTCTGTTAGTCCTTTATCAAACGAGTTAGACTAGATTCTAGAAGTTATTACTCTCTTCGTCCTCTGATTTTGCAATTTTGTATCCATGCGAACTTATAGTTTACGCATCTCTCCAGAAATAAGGCAAATGCACCGAATTCCGACCACTTATCGGAATCGCACAAATATTTTTTCAAAAGATAAAATTATTACACAAGACCACATAACGCGTAATGCTTTCCTAAAAGTATATTAACATTAATTTTTGGAAATATACAAATTTGTTTCTAAAAATGGCTCTTTTATGTCTATATCTGGAATTGAACTCTAGCGAGCGAAATTATCTCGAAAGAACCGTATTCCGACCAGCTCTTGTGTCTCCGACTACTGAGGATTTGTTTTCCGACCGACTATATAAGATAAACTAAAATGATCTTTATGCCATAATAAATAAAGAAGCAATTCGCAAAAAAACGATTATTGAAAATATTTTATTGGTAATAAGAGAGGAGTAACATTATTAAAATGGATTTTTCTTACGGTTAGGAATATTTCCACTGGTGACTGATATAAAATACGCAGGTCACCACTCCATTACCTCCCATTGATCCTGAAAGTGCCTGGTAAGGCAGAATTTGATCAAATAACATCGCGCAAAAGAAGTATAACGCAAAAAACCATTTCCAGTTGAATTTTTTTTCTATATTTGCTTTACAAAGCATTTAAACTCAAATCATTTTATTATCTTTTCATTTGTAATTTGCCTAAAAAAATTAATTTCGTGATTCGAAATAACAGTAGTATTTAGGAAAATCGTCAGAACTATAAGAAAAAGTGATAGTTTAAAGTTTAATTGTAAGTTCCTTTAAAGTTTCCCTCAGTCATACACAGGTCAATTAAGAAAATATATTATTGAAAATAAATAACGCACAATAAATATCTCACAAACAAAGTTGTGAAATAGAAAATTTGATTAATTTACAAGGTACAAAAATCCTGTTAGCGTCCTACTAGTCGGCATACGGAATGGCGCTATTTTATGAGAACGCCATTCCGACCATTATTATTTGCGCGATAACTTTATTAAAATATGCATTTAGATCCCGTATTTGGAAAATTTAAAAACTTAATGAACTAATGAAGCGTATAAATTCAATAAGACCCAAGCTTCGGGGATTATACGCCAAAACATCCAAAAATTCGTTTTCACGATTTTATGGTTTTTCACATCCAATTTAAGGCAAAGTACACCATTATGTACATTCTGTTAATTATGTACATTTTTAATTAGGTAAGTATTTATTGCGAAAGTTTTGGGAGGTGGGGTATATTGAATGACGGAATTAATTCCTTCAGTTTCACAACTTTTGCGCGTGTTTTAATACGTTTTATCTAGTAAAAACCTAAATGGTCGCAGAACGGAGGTATGTCGGAGAACGGTGCTTTTACGTTAAACCTGAAAAGAGTGAAATAACTGACTGCTGCGAAAATGATGTAGTTGTCATTACCATTAATAGGAAGTCACGTCATTTTTGTCAATATAGTTACGTGTCTCGCTTCTGAATTCAGCCGATTCAGGACGATAAATAAATAAGCATTTTCAATTGTTCTTATAACTTTATCACGCGGACAAGACTTATATAACAGATAACAAATATCATACCGAGTTTGGTAAATTCAGTCATTAGTTATGGAGGATCGCTAATGTGTATTGGCAGTAATAGCGCATGTTTTTTTGTTTTAAGACCTATTGGCATTCCTAGCTGTTAGTCTAAAGTTTTCCTTGTCCTAGGTAGGTATTACTCGGTATTGTTTAAAGTTCCTTTAGATTTGGATGACGTAACGAAATTGTAAACACCCATTAAATCGGTACTGTGACATTGAGGCGTAAAGTATGGAGTGCAAATATCAAACAAGTCTGTTTCAACGTCTAGCCGAACACGATTTGCCTTACATAAGCCTTAATAAGTACGTAAAGTATGAAACCGGATTTGAAACACCATCGGCACGAACGCCAACCGACCTACGTTGACTCACCACTCGCGTACTAACTACATATTTAGATTTGTATTTATTTATATTTTCTTGGTATAATTTATCACTTTGATTATTTATAGTTGCTATACCATTTTTTTGCTATTTAGCGTCTCTGAATTGCCTCAATAGTGCCATCTGTGGCTCATAAAATGCTTTTTTACTTAGGTACCTATTCATAAAATTGATGCCATAGTTATTAACGATTGTATTATGTACAAGAATCTCTCTGGTATTCTTATCTTCTTTGAAGCAAGTTTCTATTGCTATAATATGTTGTGATTAACTATGTAGAAGATTTTCTCTGTCAATTAACAACAAAAATTTATAAACGCTTTCCGCACGAGACTATTATTTGTGGTGAATATTTTCCGTAATTATTACTATCCTTGATTTATGCGTTATAGCGATTGTCATCATAATACCATTGGCACTACGTGCTGTTGGTACAGTCCATAACAGGCTGTTTATTTTAAAGCTCTTAGCAAGATTTATGCAACACATAAATTCGTTCTAATTGTTACTGCTTCATTAGTGCAAGCGCTAGAAGGTGCACACAGTCGCCTTCAGGTAGAGTTATATGCTAACACAAAATGCTTTAATTACAGAGTAGACGAAATAGCATAAGTAAGCAATAAATTGATGTTCCGCCACCGTTAATCCTACGTAAAGTAATTATATGTCATTAGGATTCAGTTCACACTCGATGTTTGACTTATAAAAGATTAGTTAATTGTAACTAGTTATTACTTTCGGTTATCGTTTATCTATAAAAGTAGAAGGTAGATTTTGTCTTTGCTAATAATACTAACTGTTAGGGATAATTTTAGGTTAGTTAATTATTGTCTAATTAAATAAAATTAAGATAAGTTTAGCCGTGTTAAGTTTTGTAGTCTTTCCCTAACCATGATAGGGAAGACTGCTATATTCTATTTTTTCTGTTTCGTTGTAGTTAGTAATAGGTTTTGTTTTCTAAATAACTAATAGCTGTGGTCGAAGACATCGCATAGATAATTTTATTATATGATAATTTTATTATATACTTGAAATTGAAAAGTCACAATACACAAAAGACACAAATAACTAGTCTAAAAGAAAATATGTAGATACCAACATTTATTCGGCTCGGATTTTCAAAGGAGTCATTGAATTTTTTTTAATACTATTATTAGGTTGTGTTCAGTGGCGCAAACATTTAGGTCATTGAGTATCTTTATTAAATTACATGCTCGCATTGGTAGGGCGTTAGAAAGCCTAAAGTTTTAACTTATTTGTTTAAATTTCGTTTTAATTAATGTTTTTTTTTCGTCTTTTACAGAACTCGAACTGGGTACACAATGTGTAGTGGAAATGGAAAGCCAGCAGACAGTACTGCAGTATCCGCAGTCAGCACACGACAAAGAAAGGTATGATAGATATTAAAAGTTTTAATCACTTAAACACGTTAAACTTATCACACGCCTACGTTTCTGTCGGGGGTTCAAATTGGACAACAGTTTATGAAGATTTAGCGTCACAGCACATGTCAGAATTTATTAAATAAAAAAAAATAAAATGACACCCATATATCCATCCAACAGCCTTTCACTGTCCACCGCCAGGACTCACAACAGAAAGGTCTATGTCCAAACATAGTCCTACCCCATAGAACGCCACAAGGCGCGGTCTTGCGACGCTTGCATCCAATGAAGATATCCACATGTTTATGGAGCCTGTGTTCAGTAATTTAATAAATGAAATATCAAAAATTAAGATATCCTTGATCTACTACTTTTTACCATAAATTCACTACTTATTTCGATTCTATCAGCTAAATTGTTGTTTCATATGTAATTATAATGTAGGTTCGTGTTATAAAACTTTTCTGTGGCGACCTTACCACAATTCATCCTTGCCCTACATTATGCGAACACTGGCAGCTCACTGAATAGGAAGATTGAACTAAGGTCGAGTGTGCTCTTCGACCGACTTAAACGTATTTCTTTTGTATGCGTTCATCAGATATGCAAACTTGGTTTGGTTTTCACAGTCACTGGTGTAGTAAGTGGTAGGTATAATTTACACATTGTATGTAATCATATTGTTATGAGTCACAAAGCTAATATAGAAACATAACTACACATATTATTAATACATATAATCTTTGCGCTTCGATAGTTGGTACCGCTTTCTTTTGTGCAAGATGTCGTATTCTCGATGCTCATTCTGGACAATCTTTATAAATGGTATATTATTAAATTAGTAGGTACTGCTTATTACTATACTTTGTTCGTTTTGAAGGATTTCAAATTAGTTTTTTGGATTAAAAAACGTTATTGACTCTTACTGCTTGCAAATATTTCGGAATAATTTGTAGTACAGGTATAACAGCTCTCGAATATAGGATCGTATGCGTGGGTGCACGAAACCGTAAACGATAATATACATAAATTTACATGCAGGTTGTAGCAACTAGTCCTGTGAAGCAGTCGATTTAAACTCCTACCGGTGGCTAAAAGTCCCCTATTTTTGCATTGAAGAACCACAACAAAGAAAATAAATAAAAAAAAACTTTTGATCTTTTTTATAATTTTTTATTTCTAGTGTAGATTTAAAATATAAATAGTAACGAATTTATATAAAGAAATATCATTTCATATAAACCACGGAAAATAAACTTACAAACCAACATATTTAGTATAATACCAAAATATAGGAGGATACCAAAATAGCTTTGTGCTTTTTTCTACGTACGAAGTTTTCATTGTTTCTGTAGATTGAATGGCTAGAGCTCTAATTTTTAAGTATATGTTTTTTCAATATATGATCTAGGATCGCATAATCTCAGAAACGCGATTGAAAAAAGTTTTCTCGATAGAAAATCTTAGCGAAACAACCTCTCTAATTTTTTATTTTTTTCATTTGTCGGTCTATTATCGCGTATTAACTAATGAAATAACTTTAAAAACATAAGTAACTATTATATATAGAAACACGTAAATCAGAATTAAAATATATTTAGTAGATTTTGAGTAAATAGGAAAAGTATCCCTAATTCTTCATTTTCTGTGCCTACTGGCTGTGTTAATATGTACGTGTCGGCGATGATATACGATAATATTGATGTAGGCCCTTAAGGAGTTATATCTTTAGACATATTTACTTTTGCATTGGATTGTTAAAAATAAAACACTACATTCGGACTTCTTGGTTTTAATTCCATTATTTTAAAATAAGGATCATATTTGATATTAGGTGGCGTAACTACAGGTTATATGTGTACTTTGAGAAATGTTTATAAGACAAAAAGAGTGATATTAATTTCTTAAGGGCCTACATCAATATTATCGTATATCATCGCCGACACGTACATATTAACACAGCCAGTAGGCACAGAAAATGAAGAATTAGGGATACTTTTCCTATTTACTCAAAATCTACTAAATATATTTTAATTCTGATTCACGTGTTTCTATACATAATAGTTACCTATGTTTTTAAAGTTATTTCATTAGTTAATACGCGATAATAGACCGACAAGTGAAAAAAATAAAAAAATTGAGAGGTTGTTTCGCCGAGATTTTCTATCGAGAAAACTTTTTTCAATCGCGTTTCTGAGTTTATGCGATCCTAGATCATATATTGAAAAAACATATTCTTAAAAATTAGAGCTCTAGCCATTCAATCTAAAGAAACAATGAAAACTTCGTACATACAAAAATGCTCGAAGCTATTTTGGTATCGTCTTAATTCATGGAAGCAAGTTCTGTATATATATATTTAAATATTATATAACTTTTCTGTTCTTTAATTAACTATTTAGCATTAGCTTAGCAGTTTAGCTGTTTCAAAGTTATTGTAATAACACGAAATTTTGTTGCTAAATTCGCGGTAACATTATAAGTAGGTACATACCGTCCGACGTCGTCGGAACGAGATGCTCTGATTGGCGCGATACCACCGCGGCCAATTGTGCAACTGGCGCTTGCGCATTATGAAATGCAAATAACTACTTAAGTAGTATGAAAATTCATGAAAATTTTTACAGGATTTTTGTTTTATTAAATCTTTGATGCATTCGAACTCTTTTCGTTACCAAGATTATGTGTTTTTGTCTAAAGATGTATTTTCAAATGGAAAGACGGAGTGACAAAACACGTCGCTTGTAAATTATGCCATTGCAAATAGCTTTTACCAATAACAGCAATACGCAACATTATTGAAAATGTTCTATTAGTGTTCATCAACATATTTTTCATTTTCGTATTGAAATTTTCGTGAGTTTGAGTCATATTAGAAATACTATATTACCGGCTAACACTCACAGTTTTGGGATCGAAGATGTCGACCCACCGGAAGCACGCCGGAAGGTCGCAGACACCGCTGCGCACTCGTCCTGAAGATGAGCATCGGATATGCTCGAAACCTGGGTCGACATCTTCGATCCCAAAACTGTGAGTGTTAGCCGGTAATATAGTATTTCTAATATTTTTCATTTCTCATTAACAGAGTTAAATTAGTCTTAGTTACTCAAAATCCGAAAAACAAATATAAAATTCCAATATCTTTATGATTTGTTGTATACATAAAGTTATTTTCGCAGCTAAAAATAAAATGGCTATTCTGTTTTCAGTGCCATGATCGACATTGTAGTGACGGGTCTTTAAACTAAACAAAGCATATTTTTATCCATCAAACAAAATATTGCAATTAGCTCTGAGACATTATAACAAAACGATTAAAATAATTATGTTATATCAAAGGACAAGAGCGACAGTGAGGTGACAAAATGAACAGGTCTTTAAAAAATAACTGGATAATAATGGTTGGGTACGAGAAAACTTGTAATTAGCATGACATTTAATTTAATTAGGAATGCTGACAAGAGGAAATAAATTATATTTTGCGGACGCCCTCATACTGGACAGTTTCGCTGTGTAATTAATCACGAAAAAATGCTTCAAGCAAAAATTAAATAAACAAAGCGTTTGTTTTACAAGCTCATCGCTGTATTGTTTCCTCGATGTTAATTACCAACCTTGAAGTAGAGACCCTCCACAAAATGTATATTTTGCTTCTTATGTCGACATTTTAAATTTTTTTTATACCTACATATTTATCTATATTATGTCTCTATGACGATATCGAGAAATATTAGATAGAGATATTCCAAGATCGATAAGACGAAATCCGTTCTAAAATATTAGTTTTTAGGGTTCCGTACCCAAAGGGTAAAAACGGGACCCTATTACTGAGACTTCGCTGTCCGTCCGTCCGTCTGTCACCAGGCTGTATCTCAAGAACGGTGATAGCTAGAGAGTTGAAATTTTCACAGATGATGTATTTCTATTGCCGCTATAACAACAAATACTAAAAATAAAATAAATATTTAAGGGGGGCTCCCATACAACAAACATGATTTTTTTACCGTTTCTTGCTCTCATACAACAAACGTGATTAATTAAGTATTGTGTGTGTTGTTTGCTCATTTATTAATAACGTGCCTTATGTTGCATACGGTACATAATATAATGGTACGGGACCATACGTGCGCGAGTCCGACTCGCACTTGACCAATTTTCTTTGAAATGCAAAATCGTCAGATGTTTAACTTCTCATGCTGGTACTTATTGCTATAAAACAGCTATTTTTTCGTATCCGTTACTATTGGCTTCACTTGTCATTATTTATGTACCAACCAACTGGGTATTTTCAATTGTGCGACATGGATGAGGGGATAGCTCGTATTTGTCGCACGCGATGATAGCATCGTGTCACTATCGATTAGAGTGTTATTTGTAGATAAAAGAAGAGCTACGTAATAACTTTGCCTTATGTTGCATAGATAATGTGGTACGGAACCCTTCGTGCGCGAGTCCGACTCGCACTTGACCAATTTTTATTGTTTTAAATCGATTTCAGCAGCACATCTCTTACAACTTTACAACAACTATATTGTCGTCATAAATACTAATGTTAATGAGGAATGTCATGCAAAATACGTGTATCGGTATCTCAACGTATTCGGCATAAATTATCTTTGACTTTGACTGTAATCGATTTGATATTGAGTCGTGTTGCATAAGACGAGCTAAATTTATTGATTTATCAAATCTGCTATCCTTTGTAGAACGACTAGTTTTGATTTTAAAGATATCCATAAATAAATGGATGACTCTAAAGACCAAAAATATGTCAACGAAAGTGTCCATGCCCACACATTTTAAAGTGTCACAGTAAAGAATGAAAGATATACCCGTCCCAAGTTGGAGCATTGTTTTAAAACGACCCACGTTAGCCACAAAACCGTATTTCTGTAGTTACTGAAAGGTCAAATTTGCATTTAATTACAGTTGTGACGCAAACTTTTATTGCGCAGGATATTCGACTGTTTTAATAAAGTGAAGTATAAATCACAAGTTCTTGTATACGTATGTACTCGAGGAATATAATAATACTGCTAAAATGTGCAAATCTGAGAAGGAATTACAATATCTGCTGAAAATAACTTACATTAGGATTCCTTTTCATACTGTTGAGAAGAAAGTGTCTTTGAGAAAAAACTGATACCTAAATAACATTGGAAGGAGGAATATGTAGTTCTCTACTAACTCGACATTTCTTAACTTACTACGTTAATTCTACAGGGATAAACAGGGTTATTTATCCCTGTAGATGCAACATAGTTGTACTGTAAAACTAATCATTAGATACAGCTATTTATAAATGACGGCAGTTTAATTACATAATAATTCTGCAATAATTGTTAACGTTAAACCGACAATAATTGCTATGTAGTTGTTTGACAAATTCATTATTATTCACCACAATGTAAACATTAATATTTATACACAGTCTCTATTATGTATTCCCAACGGGGTGTATTTCAGTTTTATTCTACACAAATTTCCTATGTCCCAGCTGATTCTCGTCTCGTGCAATATGGGCGTTAGCAAGGAAAACTAGAACCTTCTGTTTCACAATGCACTGTTCCATTTCCGACTCTTTACGACAAAGTCCCAGTGGAGGTTGTTTTGTTTTCTTTATTAAACCTTTCTTTTCATATTCGCCGTCCACATGCAATTCCTTTTTGCTGGTATTACCTATTCCACCGTGTTTTTCATATTTAAATATTGTTTATATGCTGTATTTTATAGCTACTCATATATCACTACTTGTCTTTACGTTTACCAAAGAAAATATTATCATGTTTTAAATGTATCAAAATTTTTTTTTTTGCGTGTTTAAAATTTTTTAATTTTATGTACTAGTTATATGTATATTTCTATCTAATTTTAATGACGTAAATTTTAATTGTATGTCCGAATGTGAAAGACAATTAATTAACTAATTAATGCTAGTAAAACAAGGTTGCTAAATATATTTGAGGACATGTCTTAGATATTAAGTTCATTTTTACCGGAACAACACAGGTGTTTCTAGTCTAAGAATGTACTACCGTCTATAAAAGTAATTTAATGTATACTGTATCGTGCACTTAGCCCGCTAAATATAGCATGTAATAGGTGCTATTAAATGCTATAGTCCCACAACTCCGCATTATGTAAATTGGTTGAAGTTCGCAGCAAAATTAACCTTCTTTCGTGAGAAGCTTTCAAGAGACTAAACTTTTTAGTTTGTTTTATGTTTGCTGAAGAAAATGTTCATATGTTCTTGCTTTTGCTATGTATTTTTCCTGTTTTTCGGCTTTAGTCTGTTCGTATTAGCAAATAATGACTACGAACTAACATATTTTACGAACCCTGTTGTGACACTTATAACAGTGCTTACATTGAAGCTATAACAATAAAATCAAGTAGAAGAGACATTTCAATACGTTAATTATTTAACAATTTAATTTGTTAAATTAGGCAAGCTACATTATTTTACTTTGTTAGATAGAAAGCATTTAACAGCTTCGTGTATTTACATTCATAACCTTGCAAAATATATCAAGAACCGGTTGTTGAGGTAAAAACCTACTCTACATATCTTTACTTATGAAACGATATCGTTATTTTTATATGTATTTATGTCTCTATGTGAGCTTATATTTTCAAATCTACGCAACGGATTATGATGCGGATTTTTTTGATATCTAGAGTGGTTCAAGAGGATGGCTATTGTGTATAAATAATAGGTTTAGTATCAAAATTCTAAGCGTACTGAGTTGCGGGCAACAGCTAGTTATTCGTATAAAACTCGATAATGGGGTGTATAACCTCGTCTACTGTTACTTATTTATGTCATAAATTGTCTGTACTTATTTCATTTAGAGATTGGTTATCTATATTTTTTTACGTCGAGAACAGCGGGTCATTGATCTGTTTGCGAAGCCGTACTACGAGCAGTTTTTATGACATCTTGCTAGGTATTTGTTGCCTCATAAAAACTTGATCTACTTGGGGAATCATATTTTACTGTAATTGTGTTACGATAGTCCTTTCAGAATCATGTTTTTAAAACATAATAAACATTAGATAACGCTAGAAACGATGGCTATGTAAAATATATTAATTATGTAAAAAGAGGAGTAAACAGGAATTATGTAAAAAGAGGAGAGAAACAGGAAAGACATTTGACAGGAGAGCATGGAAGTAAAAGGCATGTTGCGCCGACCCTAAATATAGAGATAAGGGCAGGGCAATAGCCAATGGGTGTTACTATTGCGATGGTTTTTTATTTCGATTTCTACTCAATGTGTTTACATCAATCGATAACTTATCTTGGGTTTATTTATGCTTTTTGGTTAATTAGTAGACGAAAAAACAGATGTTCACAGCATTTACTAGGTAAATCTCTTTGAATTTCATAGCATTCGATCTACAGGCGATCGGGTATAACAGATCTTTGTATCGCATTTTGCAATCTCAAGACTAATTTTCATGTCACATACTCATCCGAATTCAGCGTTCGTGAATTCAAGTCCTTCTAATATTGCTTACTTTAAAATTTTGCCCAATGTTTTCTTTGTAATTTCATCAGACGGTGTTGGTAATGTTATCGTTGTTCCCGAATAAATATTTAAAGTTTTTAAAAGGTCATCATTACCAAGGTTACGGCGGCGGTTAGTATATAGGATAGACTATTAATTGTAACTATTATAATATTTTTAGTAATAGTGTAATTATACTTATAATCTAGCCTTTCGATAATAAAACAACCAAACAACCTTGGTGTTAGATTTAGCGTAACATTGAATTTAAATTATACATTTTCTTTTTTTTTTTATCGTTTACATATTTTGTCGTAGCAAATATATTTAAACTAATAGAATGAAAAATTCTTTGAGTATTAAAACCAACGACAGTAGGTTCATTCTGTGTTTTCTTTTTCGAATATATTGCCAGGTCTGTGGGGTAATTCCATTTGTCACCATGCGCTGATCGTACAATATAAGTATGAGCATTGCTCCAGTTTCTTTTTCAGCGGGCTTTGCTTGACAATACCAACTTCTGATTCTCAGTAATAGATGGCTATATAAAAGATAGTGATCGATTGAGTAATGAATAGTTAAGTCGGTCTGCGTGTTGTGCGATCAGGACCTGACTCGTCGTTTGTCGTATTGATTGACCTAAATGCTTTGAATATCTCTTTACAATGAACTTAATATTTTTATAACTAGTATGTTTTTAATCTAGTTCCACACATGTATGCGTATTATGTACAATAATTGTACATATGTAATTAATATAGTTTGTATTAGTTACCTATTGCTTTGAGACACGCATATTTATAAACTATAGTATTCTTTGTGTGTTATTTAATTTATACTTCTTTTTGTGCATTTTAACAAATCATTGCTAAAATGGAATTTACCAGCCACTAGAAACTATTTATAATTTAAGATTCCATACCATATTCACTCTTTCAATGTTATGTGCCCTAACTATATTTGTATGTATTAAAATATGTAATTACATATTCGCGTTCTTCAGTTAAACCTCGCTATTAGGGTACCTAATATTAAGTTAGTCAATATAAAACTTAGTAAAAGATACAAAATGCTACACATTATGTTTGTAAATGAAATTATCTTATCTAAATCACTCTATAAATATAGCTTCATTGGACGAATAGTTATTCCACAATTTACTGTTATCTGAATAAGCATCCGCTAAGTAAACAGAAATCGATGATTCATATTTCGTTTTAATTGATTCATAAAGTATGATTTGTAACAGAAATTTTATGTTATCCATACTTATGAGTTTATACCAATTGATTTAGTTATTAGTGGAGCGACTGTTTAAGTAGGATAGCGGGGAACCGCTGGATGCAAGTGGCGTTAAGCCGCCTATTGTGTTGTTAGTGCTTAGGTATTTTTACTGTCAAATTCTGAAATGTCTCCAACACAATTTATACTGGGACAGGTGCTAGGGTATCCGTATCTATTATGTAAATTTCGTAATTCGTGGTAAACAAAGCTCACAGTCATGTTGTTATTGAAATGTATTTTTGTATCTATAACTAACTAGTTCTTACTAATAAGATGATTTGTAAAGTTATCGTTTCCATTTTAAAAATATATCTTTAGTAAACAGTACCTATAGCTGATATTTTTCTAACCAACATGTTCATTAAATTAGACCCATAGCACACGGCGTATTTTAAACGCGCAGACGACGCGCGTATACGTGGTTTAAACGAGATTTGATCGCAACCTTGTAACCTAAACACACGGGGCGATTGTAAAACGCGCCTCTACTGCGCGTATACGCGCAGGTACAGCTGTACAGACGCGCTGTAGTCACGCGTAGCTTTTGCGTTTCGATCCAGGGTTGCCAACTCTACGTCTTTTTACGTAGATCTAAGTACGTATTTTAAGCCTTTCCTGCAAACCTACGAACTTATCATATATCTTCCTTTTTTATTATCATTTTCAATGTAGCTTTCTTTTTTTAGTAAGAGTCACATTCTGCTCTTCCTCACTGTCACTGCTTATTTCCATAATTGAATTTAATTAAATTGAGCAGGAAGTTGAAAAATATCGAAATTAAACAACTCCTTCGAAGTCCTAGTTTGAAATATTTTTTTTAGGTTAAGAGGATACCAAAATAGCTTCGTGCATTTTTCTATGTACGAAGTTTTCATTGTTTCTTTAGATTGAATGGCTAGAGCTCAAATTTTTAAGTATGACGGCGCCACCATCAAATGTTTTGAAAACAACGAGCAGCGACCCTATATAAAGCAGCGCGCGCGCACGATTTGTCATTCGTTAGCCGACCGTCGCCCAGTGCACACCTACCCTACCACTAAATTACGATTAAAATTAATTTGAAGTTTAAAGTTTTGTTATTTGAAATAAGCAAAGTGATTGTGTGAAGACTTTTGTGTTTGTTTTAATTAACAATGTCGGAGCCTGACGCTACATCAGAAGTGTGGGATAAAAAACCCGAGAAACAGCCCCTAAGGCTAACTCAAAAGTGTAAAACGTTCAATTGCTAAAATCAAAAGTAAAGATATCGTGCAATCAAAAGTAAAGATATCGTACAATTATGTCGTCGTAATAATTAATGGTAGGTTATGCGTATAACAGCGTCCCTACCAATAATTAAAAGTAGTTAAAAGCGTGTCTTCACAAGTGAGTAAAAATTATTGTGTGAGTGTGAGCAAAAGTGACATTTCAAACAGCAACTCATAGCTATGGAACCACGTCATCATACTTGGTAAGCAATATCATTCTTCTAAGAGTTAAAAAAAAAAGGAAAGAAAAATAAAAGTCATTTGCAATACTAAGCCGTGGTGCAATAAAATACCAAAATTCGACTAAAATTTCATATTGTTATGACATCTCATACGCCTAGTTCATGTTCGCAGTAAGATAATAAAACGTCACGTAACAAACCTAACTTTATTGTAAAATTGCGCAATACACAGATTTAAAAGACAATTTTGATATTTGATGATTATCTTCAAAGAAAGATTGATAAAAAAAATTGGTCAAGTGCGAGTCGGACTCGCGCACGAAGGGTTCCGTACCATTATCTATGCAACATAAGGCAACGTTATTAGTATCGAGCAAGAAACGGTAAAAAAATCATGTTTGTTGTATGGGAGCCCCCCTTAAATATTTATTTTATTTTATTTTTAGTATTTGTTGTTATAGCGGCAATAGAAATACATCATCTGTGAAAATTTCAACTGTCTAGCTATCACCGTTCTTGAGATACTGGGTACGAAACCCTAAAAATCATGTTTGTTGTATGGGAGCCCCCCTTAAATATTTATTTTATTTTATTTTTAGTATTTGTTGTTATAGCGGCAATAGAAATACATCATCTGTGAAAATTTCAACTCTCTAGCTATCACCGTTCTTGAGATACAGCCTGGTGACAGACGGACGGACGGACGGACGGACGGACGGACGGACAGCGAAGTCTCAGTAATAGGGTCCCGTTTTTACCCTTTGGGTACGGAACCCTAACAAGCCACAAGTACTCACCCCATGTTATAACTGCGTAATTAATAGATCACCACATATTCAGTACACTCTTTATAAAAAGCAATTTTCTCTGGTTCTCTTTTAACCTCTGCGACGTTTGACCCCCGCGCAGGCTAATTATCTATTATGCCAAGGTCAATACCTAGATTTTTTTTTTTTTCTAGACTTTCGTAAAAACGAAGAATTTTACAATATAAATATAATTAAACAGTATAAATGATACTTTCCTGGCTTCCTTATGAGTTTACCTAACTAGTTATTTTATTTTAAAACTAAATAAAACTTACCTGATCTCGCAGCGGTGTGATATATTTTCATTTTGTTCATTTTTCACAACACTCACACAAACTTTATCACATTATATCGCATTCACTCACACAATCACAAAAGAAACACTTGAAACCGATAGTAAAATAAACAATGAACACTCGAAACAAACGACACTTTGCTTTACAACGTTACGACCATCATAAAAACTGATTTGTTTACACTACGAAAAAAAAGGCGCCATTTTGAGCGCGTCAACGAAATACTAGCGAACGCCGGCGCCGGGCGCGCAGCTGGGCTTGCCTAGGTACCTGTGCATATCACGTGATTTGCCACAGTACAGAAGTATAGAAATAGTGCAACTAGAAATATACCATAATGTTATTTCGTTGTGACTATTATATTACTTTATTTTAGATAACATTTATTATCTCACTATTTATGTTCCAATAAAATAATAATATCCTATTCAATAAAATAAATGTTTGGATTTATATTGTTTGTGTTCCAATAATAGGTATAATAGGTAGGTATGCTATTCAATAAAAATGTTTTTAGAATATCCAATTTTTTCGTCCCCATATAGTATAAGTTTCTATCTATCAATATCTTCACGCCTATATTACCCGAAGGTGTACGCAGCAGCAATGATGCCGAATGATAGGCACATATTTACCGTAAGTTTTTATTTATGCGTAAGTAATTAGTGTTTTTCATTATGATTTTTTGCGTGTTCTCATTTATACATACATACATAACTTCACGCCTAGGTACTTACTATTATTTATATCATGTTGAAATCTTAATTTTATAATACCTCTCAACTGGCAAGCGACCCAGGTTGGGTCGCTCGTATTTATGCACGTCTGGCAAGCGACCCAGGTTGGGTCGCTCGTATTTATGCACGTCTGGCAAGCGACCCAGATTGGGTCGCTCGTATTTATGCACGTCTGGCAAGCGACCCAGGTTGGGTCGCTCCTTCCGTCTCTCGTTATGTAGCGAATAAGTAAAAATCTATTATAATTGTCTTTCTCACACCTATTACAATGTGTACGGGAAAGAATAGGCCAGCAGGCAAGCCGATAATGTGGTCTAACATAGTAATAAATATTTAATACTGTGGTCAGTGTAAGTTTAACTGCGCGGCGCGACAGTTCGTGTGTAGTAGTGCTACGTATTTATATTGTTCATAAAGGTTTTAATGTGAAATAGTCGTGGCTTTCTATATTTATTCTGTGCCTGTGTTAATAGTGTACCAAAAAATACCTTTTGTTTGTGTTTCTGTGTGTGTTACAAATGTCACAATCCCGAAATTGGGAATGTCTAAAATGTAATGACTTGTAAATCTATGTAAGAGTTTTGTCTTGTAGATTTGCTAAGTTAATTTTGCCTAGGTTAGTGGACATAATAAAGTAAATAAAACTATATTTCAAACAAAATGTGTTTTATTGTAGTCATAAATACTTATTCTAATATATAAAATAAAAAATACATACCGCCCCATAATTTTTTTTATACAGTAAGCTTTACAAAAATACGCCATATTTTCCCGACCCGAGCGGTAACAAAAAAAAATTGTATTTTTATCGCTCGATTGTGATAACATTTCATGCTGAGTGGCTTAGATCAACAACTTATAAAGTTTTCAAACAAAACAAAATTTCCAAACACATGTGCACTATAAAAAGGTATGCTGTCTTACAAAAATATTATATAACATATAGTTATGTCAGTAATAAGCAAAAGTATTTTAGATAAATTTGCGATTGCTTTCCTGTGATAAACTAGACAATTATATTATAAATTTTTCTGCGACAGGTTGGTTTACAAATATCTTTAATTTATTATCTTTGCCTTATAATTATAGTAAAAACACAAGATAATGACTTGACAAAATTAAATAACGACACAGTATTGTTTATATTCTTAATACTAACAAAGTTTTCAAACAAAACAAAATTTCCAAACACATGTGCACAATAAAAAGGTATGCGTCTTACAAAAATATTATATAACATATAGTTATGTCAGTAATAAGCATAAGTATTTCAGATAAATTTGCGATTGCTTTCCTGTGATAAACTAGACAATTATATTATTAATTTTTCTGCGACAGGTTGGTTTACAAATATCTTTAATTTATTATCTTTGCCTTATAATTATAGTAAAAATACAAGATAATGACTTGACAAAATTAAATAACGACACATATTTCTCAAAAAATAATATACTTATAAAAGGTGGTGGTCTTATAAAGTGGATTCCTATTTTTGAAGTCACGAATCGAGGAATTAAAAATATTATGTTAGTATAAAAACCTAAATCAATGTATAGTCAAACATTGTATGTAAAGTAAATTTTTAACACAAAATATCAACATATATCAATCATAGCATTCCGGGTTTGGCTAAAAATTTGCTAAAAATGTGCTAAGTATTGACTCTCGTGATTTAATTACACCCATCCACACCCAACATTGGTGACCCCGACGTGTCTGGGTTTTATAGCTTCTCAAAGGCCATAAAGGCCGGCTATAGGCACTGTAGCATAGCTTCTCAAAGGCCATAAAGGCCGGCTATAGGCATTGTAGTATAGCTTCTCAAAGGCCATAAAGGCCGGCTATAGGCATTGTAGTATAGCTTCTCAAAGGCCATAAAGGCCGGCTATAGGCACCATAGTATAGCTTCTCAAAGGCCAAATTCTCGCTCGGGGCACGGGTTCGCATCTATGAGCCCCATAATGAGGGCCCGTCGGGCGGCGCTCGGCCTTGAAGGCCCGCCACGATCGGGCCCCCCAGCTGGAGTGGTACTCCTGGATCTCACCATACTAAAATATCATAAAACAATAATTTATTAAATTAATAGTTATAGTAAATACCTATTATAATTTTTGAGGAAAAATAATAAGCGTACGAGACATTATTGCCACTGCCCACCTTCGGGTACTAAAGGCATAAGTGAAGTCGGTTCAAAAAAAATTATCTTACGTCATTCTTAGACATTACAGATGAAATTATTTTTTTACCTTATGAATTAATTTTTAAACTACTTGAACTAATAAACATCCACATAATATAATAAACTAGATAAACTTGTAAAAAAATACAACATACATACAACTAATGAAAATTTCCATACTGTATTTCTGCATATTATTATTATCTGTACTATGTGTTCATGCCTACGTGACTGACCGCGAAACATGCTTATGGCGGGAAATATTATTCTTTTATGGCGGGAAATATTATTCTTATAAATATACAAATTATGATGAAAGTACGTAATTATATCAGTAACTATTTGCTAAATTAGGTTCATAGATCAATAAACTTGGTACTTATGTGTATTTCAAACAATATCTATGAATATTTTGTCAACTTGAAATGGTTTCTTTGGCGGGAATTATTCTTAGAAATATAGATTACGATGAAAATATGTAATTATTACAGTAGCTATTTACTAAATTAGGTTCGTAGATCAATAAACTAGGTACTTATGTGTATTTCAAACAATATAAAAGAATACTTATAAAAAAAAACTATATGTTTTACTATACGGACGTAGTAACCGCCATTATTTTCTTAGAAATATGAATTACGATAATAATACGTAATTATATCAGTAGGTATTAGCTAAATTATGTTCGTAGGGTAATAAACTAAGTACTTATGTGTATTTCAAACCATATGTAAGAATATTTATCATAAAACATTACTACACGCGGCGGGCGTCCGAGTAGAAATTAGTGCATTACAAACTTTTAGTAACTTTTCACTGCAATGTCTATCACTTTTCAATAAACTAACACTCAACATGAAATCTACACTTATTTCTCAGCAATTCTGTATATAAATCTTATAAAATACTCACCGGTCTCGTCTTGAAAACATGTTTACCCTTCACAAAATCAACAAGCACAATTCTTCAAAATGGCGTCCACTTGAAAATGTATGATATTTGAAGGGACTGTGTAATTTCGGCGCTTTAGCTCGTTCCTTATTGCAATATTGGCGCTAAAATAATATAATTTCGACCAATCATGTATCGATACGTCGAATAATATAGCCATAGACGTGCGAGTGCAAAGGAACGACAATTTAGAGCGTCCAAAGAGAACGGTCATTTATTTGTACACCCGGGTGTACAAAAAACATTTCGCGCCAAAATTTTATTTGTACCCCCGTAGGTACATCAGACATTCAAGAGGTTAACACTGAATAAGTTTCACAATAACACCACGTAATTTTATCGCTTAGATGCGCTTTGTTCGCAATTAACGTTTTCACTACCGGTTGCTACACTACCGAAATGAACTTTATAATAATATGATTTTGTTGAACTACCGTCATCAATTTGACTTGGTAGAAAAGTTAACAATTGTGATTAAATCGATAGATTTTGTAATCTACAATTACCCACACATTGTAAAATGATAAACGAAGTTGAGAATTTAATTTTGATAACAAAGACATTTCCGTAACTAGAATATAGCACAGCAATTTTAATAAATTCAAAATATAATACTGCAGTTTTCAATCTTTATGGATAACGTTTTGATTTATTTTAATTTTATCATCAAGATATCGTTCGAATAAAAGAGTAGAGTCTATTTGTAATAGCCAATTAAATCAATTTGTTTTGAACAAAACAAAATCGTTTAAACATTAAACCTTTTCCTTTTGAAAATGATTTAACTCTGATTATTTCTGATCTGATGATCTGCTTCATCTTGGGAATGATGCCATTAAGAACAAGAAGTTGAAGTTAAAGTTCCTCTAATTTTGCTACACATACTAAAATATTTTAATTATGTCTTGTAATAATTAATTTAATATGATTTAGATGCTGAAACCACCCTTTGTGGGTAATCAGTACAGAATGATTTGATAAATATGAAGCTTTATTTTTGTGGCCCAATTTACAGGTTGATGAATTTCAGAAAAATAATGCTGCTCAAATAAATATTTTCATCACTACATTAAGTAATGTCATTCTGCTGCAGCAACAATATGACAGCCCCTGGCAAGTGCATTGTTATCTTGGTTTAATAGCCCTTTATACTTCTTGCAGTAGTTGTTCACTTCCTCTTACTGCAGGCATTTTTAGGAATTAATGAATTTCACTGTTTTAGACAAACTAATGTGCGTTTGAGATTGTTGGCAGGGCAATATTTTGGAAACTTTGAAGAATTTCTTGGTTAGAGTTTTACGATTTATTATTTTATTTATTTTATTTATTATTTTATTATTTCTATGTTCTATGTTTTTTTTTTGTTATGAGTTATGTTAGTTATGATCCTCAGAGTTCCACGCCGTACATCCAAATCGGTTCCAGCAAGGCTACTTGGAGAGTTTGTAAAAGACTTACAACAAGGTACTTGGAGAGTTTGTAAAAGAGCGAGAGGCGAGATTGTCAAGGAGCCATGACATGTTTCTTATTTCTATATTTGCTTCAGTACTTTTTGCTTTAGTGTGCTTTGCCCAAGTGAAGCTGCCTATGTTGCTGTTGTGATACCTGGAGTTTCGGGCATATCTGCAGTGTATATGGAGTATAGAACTGGTCCCAATACAGATCCTCGTGGCACCAATGCGTTTATGTAACATAGTTTAGATAATTCTTCTCCAATTTTTACTTGAAATCCTCTGTGTTCTAAATTGAATTTTAAGACCATGTAGAATGAGTTTGGCAGCAGTGTTTTGAGTGGATGATAATGATGAAGTGGTTGATTTTGACCCAAAATGGATGGACGAGCGGTTATTACGTTTTTGTTCCATGATGACCATATGGGCGGAAGAAACAGTAGAGCTGGCTAACATGTTGGTGATTCTACCTTTTACTAACTTATTTTTGAATAGATGAAAAGAAACAAAACAAAACAACAACGAGACTCTGAAATCTTAGACTTAATCTCAAAAGTACAATCGAATCAATTACCCTCTGAAATCGCCCATACTTACGACATTAGGCAAGGCATACTGTACCGTAAAATAGAACGCGCCAAAGTTACTAAGTGGTTACCAATCCTTCCACACTCTTTAATATGGTCGCTTATTAGCCACGTCCATAGTGACATAAAACATATGGGTTATGAAAAGACGCTAGATAAATTATATGACCTTTATTGGTTTAGTAAAATGTCCAAATATGTTAAGAAGTTCGTGGATTCCTGTGTGGTTTGCAAGTCTTCAAAGGGTCCATCAGGTGCCCAGCAAGTTCGTTTGCACCCGATTCCCAAGGTTCCACTTCCGTGGCATACTTTGCACTTAGATCTCACAGGTAAACTCAGTGGTAAGAGTGACCGCAAGGAGTACTGTTCTGTCACTATTGATGCCTTTACAAAATATGTCCTTCTGAAGCACACATTAACACTCAATTCCATTGATGCTATTGAAGCTGTCAAAGACTCTGTTCATTTGTTTGGAACACCGAAGAGAATAATAGCTGATCGCGGACGCTCCTACGACAATACAGATTTCAGGAACTTTTGTAAAGTCAACAATATTGAGTTACACTTTATAGCCACGGGTACTTGCAGAGCCAACGACCAGGTGGAACGTGTTATGCGAACTCTTAAAAGCCTACTTACAATAGCCGAAGGTAATTCCGATAGGTCATGGCAAGAACAATTAGGCGAGATTCAACTAGCTCTCAATAGTACTCGATGCAGAGTAAACTGGCTTTACCCCAATCGAGCTGATGTTGGGAATACAAGGTAACTCGTTAGGTATTTCCAGAATTGCTTCAGGTGCCGAAAGTCCTGCCAGACTAGATTTAGAAGCGGCACGGTCTAGTGCGTCAGAAAATATAAAGAGACTGGCTCAGTCTGATGTCGCTCGTTTTAACCGGGGTAAGGCCAAAATAAGACCCTATTCTGTTGGAGACTTCGTTTTTGCGAAAAGTGAAGAAAGACACCAATCTAAGTTGGACCCAAAGTATAAAGACCCCTATAAAATCACTGCTATCCTAGAAAACGATAGGTACGAACTGAAGCATGTTAACGGAACCAATAGAACATACAAAATTGACCATGAAAATTTACGCGAAGTACCCCGGGGCCCATTAGGGTTTGTAGAAGTAACTGAAACTTATAATGATGATGACGTGACGGCGGATGTAAGTCAAAATAATGGTGTTCATGAAGTCGATCGCAGTGGTCCTAGCTTAGTTGTGGTTGGTGACGCTGAGGATGAATTTTCTGATAGTAACAATTTATCAATTGATGGTAGCATTCAGTCAACTGGTACACGTACTTTAAGCGCTAATAACGATTGTCTAGAGGATTCATCATCAGAGTAACCTGATTCGGTTACTGTTGTAACTACTGCCATTGTCCATCACGATAATTAATTATAAAAATAATAATAGTAAAATTAAAGTAAAGAAAAAGAATTAGAAAAGAGAGAGAACTAATATATCAAAAAATGTAGGAAAAAGTTATTGAAGGGAGTCCGGTCCAATAACTCAGCTATAGGGATTGCACTCTGGTCTAACCTTTTGGGTTATAGGGATTGCAAATCCGGTCTATCATTCGCCACAGGGAAATCTGGTCTAGCTCTGTCAGCTAAAGGGATTTCCGGTCTGGCACGGATCCAGTCTCCGGTTTTAAAGCTGATGAGAGGGATTTATCCAGTCTCCGGTTTTAAAGCTGATGAGAGGGATTTATACGGTCTCCGGTTTTGAGACTGATGAGAAGGGATTAATAGTTCTAGTATGCTGAAGGGCTTGCCGGACCAGCACATTGTTGAGTATCTTGTTATTAACCTCACAACTTATAAACTAGTCACTAAGTGAGTCAGGATGAGCGAACATTTTGTTGTCTTATTCTCAGACACTCAGAAGACGCTCGAGGACGAGCGTATGTCAGCATGGCCGTGACGGCGCCACCATCAAATGTTTTGAAAACAACGAGCAGCGACCCTATATAAAGCAGCGCGCGCGCACGATTTGTCATTCGTTAGCCGACCGTCGCCCAGTGCACACCTACCCTACCACTAAATTACGATTAAAATTAATTTGAAGTTTAAAGTTTTGTTATTTGAAATAAGCAAAGTGATTGTGTGAAGACTTTTGTGTTTGTTTTAATTAACAATGTCGGAGCCTGACGCTACAAGTATATGTTTTTTCAATATATGGTCTAGGATCGCATGAACTCAGAAACTCGATTGAAAAAAGTTTTCTCGATAGAAAATCTTGGCGAAACAACCTCTCTAATTTTTTATTTTTTTCATTTGTCGGTCTATTATCGCGTATTAACTAATGAAATAACTTTAAAAACATAGGTAACTATTATTTATAGAAACACGTGGATCAGAATTAAAATATATTTAGTAGATTTTGAGTAAATAGGAAAAGTATCCCTAATTCTTCATTTTCTGTGCCTACTGGCTGTGTAATATGTACGTGTCGGCGATGATATTGATGTAGGCCCTTAAGATTCACTTTTACGGCAAGACGTTTTACACAGTCACATGACTCATGTGACATGAGTCACAGTTCTATAGAATGGACACTTTGTTTTTAAAATGAATGGCGCGACGTGTTGAGTGGCGAGGCGAGTGTGTGTTAGTATGAAACGAAACATTTATTAACTTTTTTTAGCGAAAGTAAAGGAAATTATGCCCATTCAGTCTATTTTGCAAATTTGAACAATTTTGATAGAAAATACGTATATTCTGGGACTAAAGTTCGTAGGTTTGCAGGAAAGGCTTAAAATACGTAGATCTACGTAGAAAGACGTAGAGTTGGCAACCCTGATCCCAGCCCCCCTCTGCCCGTACCCCGCTCCTTAGTACGCGCGTTTGTTTCGCTTCAAATGCGCGTATACGCGCTTCATGCGCGCGTTTCTATTATCAATGCAAACGCAACAATCAGCGTTTACGGCGCCGAAGACGCGCGTTCCTGAAACGCGCGTTTAAAATACGCCGTGTGCTATGGGCCTTAGCCTTGACTATGTTAATAATAATTTAACCTAATGGTCGCTGCATAATTAATTATAGCGGTTTACCTAATTGCTAAAAGCTAATTTAATTATTATTATAAATGTTGATTGAAAGGCTTGAAACGGTACAACTAATTATTGATCGTTTTTATTTGCGCTTACCTAAACGTAGTTACGCAAAAGTTTTTATTATTTGTTTTCACCAGCACCTGCTAAAACTTTTATTTAGTTTTTATTTATACTAGTTTTCAATAAAAACTTCTCTTAGATAAATACAACACGCACATCAAATCGTTCTTAACTGTGACTGGAGTTGTTTTCTTTTTTCAATGTTTTTTTTTTGTTTCCCTTGAATGAATTGCACCTGTTTCTCTGAGAACTCGTCTTAAATCGTTCATGATTCTTGAGGACCCCTAACAATCTCTTTGTGCACGACCTCATTTTATGTTGAATGCTCGCTTATAATACAGGCACCAGAGCGCTACCGGATAAACATCTTCTGACATCACTAACGAGAATAGTCAAGAGCTTACGGTTCAAAATATTTTGAGGGTTAGATAGATAGATAGAAAACTCTTTATTTGTACACCACAATAATACATTTTACTTACATAATAATTTCTTAAAGTAAGGTATTGTACAAAGGGCGGCCTTATCACTAGAGTGATTTCTCCCAGGCAACCTTAGGATGGATAAAAATATCTAGGATAGATAGCGCGGTAGTTTGTGGTTTGTGGTGTGTGCTACATACTAGTTTAAACTACTTAAGCTACTAAAACGGGTTATTTTTTTCTGGCTTATGTTCAACATTAGCCAGAAAAAAAGTCCATCATACTAGCGATAAAAATTTCAGAAAAGCAGAACTTTTGCTAAATACTTCCTTCCGTCTCTAAGTAAAAAGAAAATAGGTCCAATAACTTAATGCGATTTAACTATATGATTTTCTTTGTATTATAAATATGTATTTACCAAAGAAATTAGTATATGTAATCTATCCGTATTCTGGTACCTATAATACAAGCATAATAAAAAGCTTAGTTTGGCACCGGAGAACGTTGTGTGAATTGTCCATAAAAAATAAAACTCTGTAAGTGATCCGTTTGAAAAATTTATAATACATACTTTATTTCCAAACAATTTTATTGTTATTGTAATGGAGATTAACTTAAATTTAGAGTTTGTTTAGAAGAAAGATGACCACGATTAATTACTTTGCGTGAAAGAGCAAAGTTTAATAAATTACTTATTTACCCGACTAACAAAACTTCCTTTGTCAACGGAATGAGATTAGTATTCCATTTAGGCGAACTTTCTTTCTTTACTTTGTGGGGATTTAGTAAGGTATAATTAAATGTTTGTACTTTTAGTATAAAGACAATTTTTACCGACTTTTACGCAAGGGAATCAATGAACATCAGTAGGGCTTGTTAATTATAACGATTTCAGCCATAGATACAAGACAACCGCTTGTGGTTTAATACTTTGGTAAGAAACACCACAACGAAGGCATAACCATAATTTTCGTCCTCTAATATTGCAAATCAATATTCCGATTCACGCATTAAGATTTTCGATAGTCATTCTTTTTTGCACCAAACCCTAATATAAATTTCGAAAGCCATTACGTCACTCACTGTGTTGTGTCCCTTATGCATTATTGATAAAATTGTACTAAGCTTTATATTCAGAGTCCTTTTCGAAAATAAACCTAATTGCATTACCAAGGGTTTGAGTGGATTGTGTATGGGATTTAGTAGTCTCGAGTTGTGATGGCCTTGTAGGCATCGTTCGTAAAAGGAAAATAAAATATATTGTCGATATTTCTTGACGGATTGGGTACTGACTTATTGAAGGCTTCAAGTGTGAGTGACTCGCTATTTTTATGGATACGACGTGGGCTATAATAGTAACTGATATTACAGCTCATTCAATTGCGAAACTTATTCTGCCGAAATCTACCGTGATATCGTTTTTCAGAGTGATACAATTCTGTCATGTTACGTGAAACGTGTAACGAGTTATTTTTATGTCGAAATATTCTATATTATTTATGTTATAGAGGTCTTGTCAGGAGATTCACTGCTGCCTACGTCATTTTTTAGGGTTCCGTACCCAAAGGGTAATAACGAGACCCTATTACTGAGACTTCGCTGTCCGTCCGTCCGTCCGTCTGTCACCAGTCTGTATCTCAATAACGGTGATAGCTAGAGCGTTGAAATTTTCACAGATGATGTATTTCTATTGCCGCTATAACAACAAATACTAAAAATAAAATAAATATTTAAGGGGGGCTCCCATACAACAAACATGATTTTTTTACCGTTTCTTGCTCTCATACAACAAACGTGATTAATTAAGTATTGTGTGTGTTGTTTGCTCATTTATTAATAACGTGCCTTATGTTGCATATGGTACATAATATAATGGTACGGGACCCTACGTGCGCGAGTCCGACTCGCACTTGACCAATTTTCTTTGAAATGCAAAATATATCGTCAGATGTTTAACTTCCCATGCTGGTACTTATTGCTATAAAACAGCTATTTTTTCGTATCCGTTACTATTGGCTTCACTTGTCATTATTTATGTACCAACCAACTGGGTATTTTCAATTGTGCGACATGGATGAGGGGATAGCTCGTATTTGTCGCACGCGATGATAGCATCGTGTCACTATCGATTAGAGTTTTATTTGTAGATAAAAGAAGAGCTACGTAATGTTTTGTAGTACACGTATCTAATCCTATTTAGTACGTTTCGTGTATCAGTTTATCGGCTACACTTTTAAAGACTCCAGTTGGTTGTAGTTGTTAATAATTTAAATTCTATTTTATGTCTGCCAGAAATTGGTTTTATTTGCTTCCTCTTTTCTAATAATAAACATGCCCCTATAATAGTTATACCTACAGCATTTGTAGGTAACATAAACATAAGTAATTCAGATAAAGCTAAACCATATATTATCTCTTCTTCGACCGTGAGTTTGCGGTAGTAGAATTATCTATATACGGGCCTCGGAGGACTAGCGAAAATGGTTTTTGTTCTCTATTACGCCATTACGCTAATTTTATTGCAGATGTTTTGTTTCTTAACTAGATTTGATTAATTATTTACTGAAAACAATCATATCTTTATATTCTGAAAGATCGGTATGAAATAAAAAAACATATTACTATTCTTGTTCCTCTACAGTGTAGTTATGTTAACATACTTATTATAAATAATGAATTTTCATGTATCTGTATGTTTTAGTTCACTTTTGACAGTTGTATTGTGTATAAATAAATAATATGACCAATCCATATGCAGCAGGTCTTGCTGAAACAGCTAGCAGAAACAATATCAGATATTAACGTGTCTGCTTGTTGCGTGACTTGTCCGTTAGTTACACCCAGACATAACGTAGACAAGTTAGGTCAGAAACCACTGGGGGCTATAACATTTTCGTGGAATTTACAGCTATAGACTATTGATAAGACAATGCTTGCGGTTTTTATAGCGAATTCAATATATTAATATTGTTAATATATAGACAGCATATTTTACATAATCATATTGCAAAAATATATTAGACTTAAAATAGTTTTTCTTTCTGTTAATCCTATGCACAGATATTTTTTATTATTCCTACCATGAAAACGCGTTTTAATAACTAACCAAAGAGAATAAAAATCGCTCGCTAATATAAATTTACTACTAAATTTCAGACATTCACCATCGCGGCACCGTTCATATATCATTATGTAGACTAGTAAAGAGGGAATACAGATTGTAAACATGTTTCTACGTAACTACTCGGTTATCTATTTTCTGTTTATTACATGTCATATATTTACTTTAACAATTTACAAACTCACGATTTTAAGTATTCGTTACGTGTCTTCCGCATTTATATACGATGTTTTATTATACGATGGCGATGATCTGATGATATTAGAAAAGATTTACGATACTACGAAAGCCACTCTCTAACCATGTATGTAATTTGTACTAGGAGCGGATTTAGGAGTATTTTGATTATTCTTGCTTGAAAAGGCCATATACGGGACTGACGAAATGTTAAACTATCTCAAATGTAATTTTCTTTGGATACTAGCTAGGTACCTAACTTCTATGGTATATTTTCGAAATCTACTATCAGCTTTTATTATGTACCGTTTTAGTAATTCTACTATGTTATATTTTAGGACTCTGTTCTTTTATTGCCTAATTCTCTAAGCATAAAATTATAATCCTCTGCAGAAATAAAGCTTTGTATTTTCCAAGGTTGTTTTCCTTGTTCTTTGTTTTGAACAATAAAACAGAAAGCCACTTTAGATATTAATTCTTACTGCTGAGTTATTATCTTGGTAATTTGAGCTGTCGTCATGTGGTAAACGGCTAATGCAGTTACTCAAGTTCCTTCAAGACCTCTATAATAATTAACTGTCGACATTTGGTAATGTGTAGCAACAGAATAACGTTTACACTAATGTTCTTACATTAACACAGATGTTGTGTATAAAATTCCTAATATTATTTGTAGTAAATATCCAACTATCATGATTTATACTACGCATACCCATTTTGCCAACGCTGTGTGTGTAATATTACTCTTGATTCATCCTGATATAGTCATACAATTTAATGACTTGCAAAAGTAATCTTGTAAATGTTTACAATAGACAAGTTTACTGTTTTCGTTATAAATTCACAGCTTACTACTGTATAGTGCCAATGGTTTACAAACTGACCTTGTACATAGCTTGCTTATAGTTTATATCTTGTTAGCTATCAGTGTGTCCAAGGCTGACTTCTCACTGAGTACTGCATCCATACAATGGTCGTTCATTCACAATGTTCCTGTGACCGGTTTCGATTGCTTTGCTATTAATAGGCAACACGCTCACATAGGCTAGTTAATTACACGTATGTTTCATATGTTCCGTTCAGAAGCTCATTTCTATAGTGCATGCTGCGTAAAGGTTCTTTGCAATAAAGGAATTAAAGAAAGTTAACCCATAATAATCGAAATAATTTTACAGTTGTGCTAATCGATGATATCGTACTTTATTGAATTACTAGCTGCTGCCCGCGACTTAGACGCATGGAATTTAGAAAATTTTCCTCGTTTTCCAACATATTTTACTTACGCTCCGTTCCTATTGTCCTATTGATCGTAGCGTGATGTTATATAGCCTATAGTCTTCCTCGATAAATATACTATCCAATGCTGACAGAATTTTTCAAATTGAACCAGTTGTTCCCGAGATTAGCGCTTCAAACTAATCAGCTTTATATAATTAGTACAAGCTGTTGCCCGCGATTCTGTCCGCGTAGAGTTTAGAAAATTTTCCCCGTATTTGCAACATTTTTCACTACTGTTTCGCTTCTACTGGTCGTAGTGTGATGTTATATAGCCTATAACCTTCAAATCGGCCCAGTGGTTCCTGAGATTAGTGCGTTCAAACAAACAAACAAACTCTTCCGCTTTTTAATATTAGTATAGATAGGTTGGGGGATAAAAAATCCGAAATTAACCTCTGGAGATTTCTTTGCTTTTCTGTCTTCATATTTTTCATCTATCATGTTTACTTCTAAGTTGCATCTGAAATACGAATAACGAAATACGAAATTGATTAAGTTTAGTGTTCACTTAACATAATAATTAATTAACTGCTTGCTTACATTTTCCTAAATAATTATCTATCTTAATTGAATAGAGTGGGTTGTCCAGTCAAACTAATCGATTAGTGGAAAAGCTTTTAATCATTTTTGGAAATTGGTTATTTCAAATTATTATTTATGATGTAGGTATTTATATTTTTACGTAAAGAATTGAGTATAGTTTTTTTGATATACGAATTAAAATAAAGCTTAGTGTTTGGTTCTATGAATTTCTTAATAAGTTTGTTGTGTTTTGGTAAACACTTGTATGGACTCCTGAAACAGTAGAAAGTCAATTGTCTTAAAATTCTAAACGTTAATGCAAATTTTTAGTAAATGCGTTTCAGATTTGGTGTAAAGATATTTTTGCCAACCACCACAAGGATTCGTTGTGTAGTAACACTACGAATCCATGACATCAAGCACTAAAAGTACGATTATATGATGCCTTTTATGTATCATCCATCCATCCATTCATCAACCTTTCTCAGTCCACTGCTGGACATAGGCCTCCCCCATAGAACACCACAACGCGCGGTCCTGTGCTAACTGCATCCAGCGGCCCCGGGCGTATTTGACGATATCGTCAGTCCACAGTCTGTCTTTTATGTATGTATAAGTATAATCCATGTTTATACAACGGTATTAATGTATTATTGTAGCCAGCTGATTGTAAACAGACACTATGTTTGATGACGCTATGCATTCTTGCATCAGTTACATGCTGATGTCTTCAAATAGTTTACATGTTGCACTACTTTATAGGTCGAGGTTAAGTACCAGTTGAAAGGATAATTACAAACAAACAAAGCAACATCACGAATTTAGTGTATGCTTTTAGCTAACTGAGTAGCTTCTCTTTACTTATTTGCCTTAGGGACATCAAGAAATTCAGAGTTATGTTATCATAATATCTGCCAAGTCCCAACTGTGACCTTGGTTCCGAGATGACAAATAAAGAATAAGTAGGAAAACTTTGACGAATAACCAAGTGATAATATAACGAAGTGCTTATAATTAAAAGTTATATAAGAGATGAATCTGGCGCTTTGACTTAATTAGTTTTCGCTTCGTCTTTGTTTAATTTATATTTTCTTATTAATATTTGATGAAAATTTAGTTAAAGAATTCTTAATCCTATTTTTAAAGATCGTTTCAACGTTTTGAAATTGTTTAAAAACTTAATAAAAATATTGTAATTGGAAAGTATTTAAATAAAACTAACTAGGTATGTTAAGCTACTAGTTAGTGGTATGTATTTTAAAGGTAGTATAAATAATCTACTTAGTTCAAAAACTAAAAAAACACGCTTCAAAATCCTGAATATTATTTTAAAATTATTGCATTGTCATCGGTCCTTGATATATTACAAAATTTCAGATCAATCTAACTACTGCAAGTGAGTTAAAATCACTTTCAAAGATTCCATTACATAGATTAATAAATTGACAGATACATACTGAACTTATATTATAAGCGTGTTAAAATGAATAAATTCACACACCTGCAACAAGTCAGTCCTGAGGCTAAACTTTTCTTTATAAGGAAATATTAACAATTTAGAGTTATTTATAATTTTAAGTATTCTCAAGGCAATATTTTATGAACTTTATTGTTGCTAGTCTAATTTCTACTAACTAATGTGTTATGTAATGTTATGACTAGATTATTTCCAGCAATTTTATTATCTACTATATAAAAATAAGTCGGGTTTTCCTTCCTGACGCTATAACTCCAGAACGCACGAACCGATTTCCACGGTTTTGCATTCGTTGGAAAGGTCTCGGGCTCCGTGAGGTTTATAGTTAATTTTTTATATAAATAATTTTTGGTATGGCAAAACAACGTTTGCCGGGCCAGCTAGTTTACTATACAATGTTGGTCATTACGGTTACTGTGATTGCAATGAAGTAGTAAACTAGTTGTTTTTACCCTGTCACTGATGTCTCATTAACCCTTTTCAATACTGACATTAATTTTCTCCGATAAATGTGATATGTCATAAAATTATTGCTATAATATAATATGGAAGATATTGTACTTTTACAGTATTGAGTTAAGCTCGCCTTTGTACCTAAGGATTGCAATTGCTGGTTCCAGCATACATAAATCCAGCTGGATCCAGCGCCTTTTTAAAAATGCTGGATCCAGCATCCAGTGCTGGATCCAGCGATGCGGATCCGCAAACGTATCAATTTCTATTGTTTAGTTTCGAATTGGCGCCATTTTCAAAACAGAGGATTCAAAAAAAGAAATAGCCAGTCTCATGTCGTCAGATTTTAAACTGCCTAATTATAAGCTTTCGATTTTCATAACATACATGTACTAACGAGTGCGGAGAAGATTATTTCGGATTCGGAACTTCTTTTGTACAAAAAATAGATTGCAGATTAAAATAGTATTATTTTTACGGTTCTTTTTGTAGTTAATTTTAAAAGACGGGCCTCGTGGTCTAGTGGTTCATATAATGGACTGCCGTTCACGAGGTCTCGGGTTCGATTTCCGGTCAGGACAATCATTTGTGTGGTGTTTTCAATTGTCATACAAATGTTTATACTGCGTCTGGGTGTTTTCTATGTATTATAAGTATGTATTTACAAAAGAAAAGTATTTTATGTATTCTATCCGTATTCTGGTACCCATAACACAAGCATAGAAAGCTTAGCTTGGGACCAGAGAACGTTGTGTGAAATGTCCATGAATATTTATTTATTTATTTATTTAATTTGTAAGACTGCTATTGATAAGCCGATTAAACATAAACGTAATAAGATATTGCTTACTTAGAAACATTATCTTAAATGTTATATGAGGTTACATGTTATTTAATTTTAATTTGATTCTTTTGATCTCAAATGGTTAAGAAACCAAAGCAAATTGATATAAGGTAGTACACTAAGGACCAAGTACACTAAGGAGTGAAAGATTTAGATTATCGTAAGAAGTACAAATTATTTAATAAAAAAGTCTTAAAAATGTCGTCTTTTTATGTTCGTTCCACATTTTGCTGGATCCGCGCTGGATTCGGGTCAATCCAGCAAGAATCCAGCTGGATTGAAAATGCCGCTGGATTGCAATCCCTATTTGTACCTATATAACTATTTATGCTCACATCAACTACGTTTGTTCTTCTAAATTCTAAATGTACAATAAAGAATAAATGAAAGATATTTTAATTTGCGTTGAGGTAGTTATAATACAAACTTTATTATAATACAACACCAGGGGACTGTACCATGTGTGCATTTTGGGAAAACGGCCAGCGTCATTGCTATTTACCGGCATAATTTTCTTTGTCCGACATTATATAATTAAGGGCCTACATCAATATTAAAGTATATCATCGCCGACACGTACATATTAACACAGCCAGTGGGCACAGAAAATGAAGAATTAGGGATACTTTTCCTATTTACTCATAATCTACTAAATATATTTTAATTCTGATTTACGTGTTTCTATATATAATAGTTACTTATGTTTTTAAAGTTATTTCATTAGTTAATACGCGATAATAGACCGACAAATGAAAAAAATAAGAAATGAGAGAGGTATTTTCGCTAAGATTTTCTATCGAGAAAACTTTTTTCAATCGCGTTTCTGAGTTTATGCGATCCTAGATTATATATTGAAAAAACATATACTTAAAAATTAGAGCTCTAGCCATTCAATCTAAAGAAACAATGAAAACTTCGTACCTAGAAAAATGCACGAAGCTATTTTGGTATCCTCTTAAACCGAGAAATTACAGAAACAGATGGTTTTAAAAAAAAAATGTCTACAGTTATTTTAGCAAAATTAAATCTTGTTTTCAACGTAATTTTGTTGTTGCTTTTATTAGTAACTTCCCTGTCAATTCTCAGAACTAATCTAGTGTTATTACTCAGAATAAGAGTAATCGAATACGTTTTCGGTTTACAACCTAGGTTATCGACCTATGTAAACGACCTAAGTGTGTTGTTAGCTTTTGTGTATAAGACTATAGTAATAGGTAGGTCCTATTATTATAGTCTTTGCTGAGCAAACTATTGTTAACAACACGGCATCGGAATTGTGCCATTAAATTAATTAAAATAATAACGTTATTTTTATTAAAAGGGACACACGATGCTTGTAGCGATAAAAACTGAATGATAATTGTTAGTAATATTTTAACGAGCGGTCGTAAATGAAAATAAAAGTGGACTCGTGCATATATTTACAAAAACAGTTGATATTAAATAAACAATGTGTATGCACGTTCGCATGAACAGTAGTTTTATATCGGTCAGTTAAAATTAACGGTATGAGTCATGCTACAAAGAAGTACTAGTTTTTCAAATACCTCATGTAAATGGCGTTTACAATTCTGGCCTGGCAAAAACTGTAGCGTAGTTTTACGTTTACGTACATATTCGATTCGGGGATAATGCGAAATATTTTCTTTCCTTTATGGGTAAAACTTCCTAATGCTATTCTTTAAATCCTGGTCTAAATCTTCTTCATAAAATACACATTAGAGTAAATCATAGTCATAGAAGACCTGAAATTCTCTAATGGGGAACTAAGTAGTGTTTTTTAAACTTACACATGTACAGATTCTGTTAGTATCTTATCTTTATTGCACGCGGGTTGCTATTGACAAAACAACCCATTACATCCTTTCGTCTTTGGTACATGTGATAAGAACAGGGAAATCCCACAATGCTATCGATTTCACACATATCTGGGAAGTTGTATTGTAACAGATTTATTTGCAGACTTGCCATCAAGTGTCGACAAAATGTCTGATTTACTGTCATGGGACGTAGAGTTAAATAGTCTCCCTTTAATAAAATTATTTTCATGTTACTATGCAGCTTAATACAGTAGTAACTGTGCTATATGAAGGTAACAACGTGACTCATCCATAACCACAAGGTGTTTATAAATTGCAATAAATATTATGTGTAAACACGTTTATGTTTTTGCTCTGTGACAATGTAGTACGAAAACTAGTATGTCTTGCAGGGTATGTAAAATGTATTTTAATATCAATTAAACAGACTAACGAATTAAATTGGTGTACATTTTTGGTAACATTAATGCAAAATAACATTGTTACATATTGGAATCCAATCCTAAACGACTGATAAGAAATAGAAAAGGCAATATAGCTTAAAAATTTATTGTGAAAAGCATAATAAGAAAGTTAAATGTAATCCACATAGTTGGTCACTGTAGTCAAAAGCTTAGTTTTAAAACGTAAAATATAAATAGCAAGTTATCCCGATAGTTCATGGTATTCAAGTATTTTTTACCTTCCATAGTCAAAGGATGCAATGGAAGTTAATTATAATGATGAGCCGAACATATTATATGGCAAAGTTAAAATATATGTAGGTATGTTTGATATTGTAACATATATTGGATATTCATTTGTGTATGTATATGACCCAGGAGAGATCCGCTATAAAAACTCCGCCCAGTGTTTGCAACGAGGCTCTCGCCACGGGAGGTTCCGCTCTGATAATGTCACCCGGTTGATAAATATGTACGATATAAGAGACAACCACTTTACGCAATTAGTTTGTGACAATAAGTGGTAGTAGATACAAATACACGTGTCTTCATAAAACTGTCTAAAATCTTCGTCTGAAAATTACCCAAATGTTTTACAAAAAAATTTCTTTTATCGTATTTTTTTTATTACAAACATTCCAACTTTTGTTGGTTTGTTGCAAACTGCCTTGGTGTGTGTGTGTGTCAATATTATGTTACTACGTGTTCAAACATTTCCGGCAGTGGTCTCTATCACAGTTGGAGTTGTTTAAACCTAATTTGCCTGAGTTGCTTCCTTATAACGACAGCCTTCTCGCTCAGCTTACGTTGTCCTTCAAAATTAGTTGTAAGAAAAGTGTAAGGACAAACGACTGACTTATATTATAATACACAGTATATGTTTTGTTAAGTCTCATTATCTTACTCAACAATTAGTGTCGAGCTTGCTTACGAGGATTTGCGGCTGTATTGTTCTTATTCCGTCTTAATGAACGCCTTTATCAAATGCTTCTTTCTTTCCTTTCATTGTTAGTTTATTTGTTATTATTTTTTGGTTGTCATCAAATATGTGTTTGCTATCACTGTGCTGCGTCGCCACATTTACACTTGAAATTTGAATGGTCTAAAGTCCAAACCAATAAACCCCTTACTAAAGTAATTTATCAATTTATCAATTGACATGCTATGCTTTTTACTTAATAAATCAAATTATGGTGGAAAAAGTGAATTGCCGCAATCGGGACTTGAACCCACGACCTCAGAATACCGTTCCGAAGCTCTTCCAACTGAGCTTATTGCGGTCGTGCCTGCAACATCTCAAATTAATCACCACATTGGTCACTCGAATGAGTTTATATATTTTTACGTACAACGCCGTCTATCAAGATTGCTTTACAACATCTCGATAATTTGATTTATTAAGTAAAAAGCATAGCATGTCAATTGCAAAAATAATAAATTACTTTAGTAAAGAATACTAAAGTGTTGGTCGTACCATACCATAGGTTATTTCCGTGTAGAATTAAGGAAATCAACCCTCAAACTAGGATGAAAACTCATCAGAAACAAATAGGAACAAATTTTGAAGCAGACATCCTCAATTCAATTACGTGTTAATTAAATTTACAAAATCTCAAGCACCGATTGGCTGGTGAATAAATACATTTTCGTTCTTCATATATTGCGTTATCGACAGTCTAGTTTTTAGGGTTCCGTACCCAAAGGGTAAAAACGGGACCCTATTACTGAGACTTCGCTGTCCGTCCGTCCGTCCGTCTGTCACCAGGCTGTATCTCAAGAACGGTGATAGCTAGAGAGTTGAAATTTTCACAGATGATGTATTTCTATTGCCGCTATAACAACAAATACTAAAAATAAAATAAAATAAATATTTAAGGGGGGCTCCCATACAACAAACATGATTTTTTTACCGTTTCTTGCTCGATACTAATAACGTTGCCTTATGTTGCATAGATAATGGTACGGAACCCTTCGTGCGCGAGTCCGACTCGCACTTGACCAATTTTTTACATAATGTATGTTTAATTATAATTAGTAGGTATAATAACATATTATGTGCCGTCAACATAAGCTGACATGACGCCATTAACTAACAAATATTATTTTTTTGTGACAGACACGTAGCAAATGACTTTTACACATAGTTGTTTATTCACGTCAGTTGATACACGCTTTTGTATACAAATAATGTGTGTAGGCAGTAACCGTATTATCCGTCACGCTTCGGATTCGAGCCACGTAACGTGTAAGAGATATGTTGACATCACTGAGTGGCTTTTTGCATGTTTTAATATGTGACACGTCGGAAAGGTATCCCTGGGTATCCCTTATAAAAAATGTTTGCATTAGATTTTCCGATATAAGAGAATATCTACTATATAAAAATAAGTCGGGTTTTCCTTCCTGACGCTATAACTCCAGAACGCACGGACCGATTTCCACGGTTTTGCATTCGTTGGAAAGGTCTCGGGCTCCGTGAGGTTTATAGTTCATTTTTGTAAATTTCTTTTTTTTTTTACTTTTTTTTACTTTTTTTTGGTATGACAAATAACATTTTATTGGCGAAATATGTTTAACGTGTCGTAAGTTTTTATTGTTAACGTAATAATTGTATATCCTCTATCTAATAATACTTGTCCCCACTATTGGGTGGATGATGCGCGTATCATCTTTATTCCTCAATGATGTTGATGTATTACATTATTGTTTAGTTGTTAAACCCACTTTATGTGTAAGCGTTAATAGATTCAGAAATGGCCATAGCATATGCACCTATATGAATAACGGCTTCTAGCCATATAAGTAGTACTTGGGCAGAAGATATATGAGATGAAATTGAATCCTTGGTACAAGATTATTACAGTATTAGTGTACATATCTTGAAGTTATTATATTTGATGTTTAATGTTTTATAATTTTATTTTAGCTTCCTGCTATCACATTTGTAAGCTCTACGAGTTTCGCAAATGTAGGTTTAACGATATCCGCACATATTTCCCTATTTCGTGCCGGGTTTCTTTCTATTCTATTTTATTTCTCGGATATGTCCCAAATTCATATGTATTTGGAAAGTCTTATTTCAGTCTCAAATCTATAATAAATTTAATGTAGTTTATTCTTATTTATAGAATTTTACAACACTACACGAACTGAAAGGACTGATTAACTGACTGCGTCAATATTACTATAATATGAGCTGCATTTTAAAATATTTAACAGAATCTTATTACAATACACTCTGAAAATTAAAACTAAAGCAATTAAATGTAAGTTGTTTCCCGTCGTTACTAGTTTTTTCTTAGTCTTTAAAATTTATATTGTACGTCAGCTTTCTTAGGGTTATGCAACCATTGACATAATGGCAGAAATAATATTGATAGTCAACATCGAAGATATGGACATTGCGACCTTACTGGGATTGACGTTTTCAATAACGCTTCCGTGACTTTTCATTTAACGCCCGCCAGATAATCCCTGACGACAAAATGTCTCGGGTGCCTCTTTATATACCATTTTATTTTTTTATCTTCTATGCGCCAGTGTTTATTAAACGTGTCCGACATTTTACAGTCATTCACGTTTCTCTCCTCCTTGTTATTTGAGATAAGCATTTTATGTAATTTATTTATACATTCTTACCCTTGTTTTAGTAGCTGTAAACTTTGTAGCTAATAAAACAAGCAGCTTGTATACCAAGCCAGATTTGATTAAAGATACTCTTAAATAGGTATTACTGTTTATGTATGTCAGTAAGTAGTCACTTAACTAAGTAAAATTTTCAAATAGTAGGAACGCAAACTGCTCTTCACATACAATTTAAGTTTACCAATTTGTTAGAGGCTAAAATTTTAAACAAATTTATAAAGTATAAAACCTCTTATGGAGTAGTCTATTATCTATCTGTCTTTATTTTACTAGGAGTCTCGTAAATACCTTTTCCTATTTTCTTTTAATTTATCTTTCATACATACATACTTAATTTAAGTTTTTTAAATAGAAAATTTTTTAGAGAAATCAAGAAATAGCAATAAATATATTATTTTGTATGTAATTCACGTACAATATCACATCAATTTACCTTACGCTTAAAGTCAACCGTAAATCACGTGAAATGTAAGGGCGGTAGGTTGTATGAATCACGAGCCTCAGCCTGCCTGTCTCTGACCACGTGGGAAACCCCGTGTAGCTTACGCCAACTGTAAGTCAATCAAAACATGAAACTACCTTCAGAAGAGACACGTGACCGTGTTTGTGTTTTGAATTAATTGTTTCCTTACTTGTAGAGAGTTTGTAAGTTAATAATTACTTAGTCGACGTAGGAAAACTTGTCGACAACTGTTGTTTTCAATTGCTAGACGTTTTCAAATCACTTTATTAGTGTTTCTTTTTAAACAAAATAAAACAGGCTTGTCTTTTCGTAGAAATATTAAGATGTTTTTCTCTGACCAAAAAGACTATACGAGTACCTAAGTGTTATTGTGGTTGTAGTAATTAATATTTAACAAATATTATTAAGTTTAAACAAATCATTATTAATTACATCATGTAAATCATTTTACTTACTAACTTTTCAGAATATGGTCAAGGACTCGTTTGAGTCAAATGATAATTCCTGACTAGAGAAGCTGAGCTAAGATGAGCAGCTTTTAAATGGCTTGTCGTTTTCACACAACCCACGTAAATCCGTGTTGCACGAGCCTAATTTCGCCCCCGCAAATGTTCAACTTCAACTTCTTGTTTTTAATGGCACCATTAGCAGATCCCGCAAATGTTGTTTCATATTTTACATGACATCTTTAATGACGTTACTGATCTGGACGGTAATTTTCGTTATATTGGATTTCGAAGATTGCGCGTGAGGAGAATACATTTCAAACTTTTTCAGCGTTTATTTTTTTTATCTTAGTTTCAGAGCCTTATACCTATATATATATATCTGTATAATGTAATATCTATTCGATAACATTTGTTACGTCATATAATATGTTAAGTGACTCATGTCTTCAGAACGTTCTACCAGTTTGTCCTACCAGCGATTCAGCATAAAGTCAGATAGATAATACAATGGAGATATTATATTGAAAACCTTAATGGAAAAATACTTTATAATTAAATTTTTAGGGTTTCGTACAAACCCTTATAGGATCACTCCGGTGTCTGTCTGTCTGTCTGTCCGTCTGTCAAACTTTTTTTACTCAGCAACGGCTGAAGGTATCAACTTGAAACTCATACCAAATGTAGATCTATGCGGTCGTTTGCTGCAAAAAATACAATCAACCTTTTACCTCTACGCATTTAAAAGATATAACCGAATTACGGCCATTTTCAAGAATTTTCGACTTATGCGAGGGAATCAAAATTCACAGGTTACTTCCCGTTGCCCTATAGACTTGAAATTTGGCATAGACCAAGTCTATATAGTGCTGATATAGGGAAAAATCCAAAAACTTGTAATTTGCCATCACATCACAAGAAAAAAGTGTTTATACTAATACCAACTTATGAAGTAGCTGAAATGTAGGCGATTCCCTACAAAATTAAGTTGGTGTGTTGTTTTGAGTTTAATTAACTGATTATTTGAATGCAGTTACTTATTTTTTCTAAATTCCACGCGGACGGAGTCGCGGGCAACAGCTAGTTGAATATATTTCTTGAAACTTGTTTGTTACCGAGCAAGTAATAACTATACGTTATAAATTAATATCTACTATATATTACTGGTTATTGTTTTCTGAATACTTCCGCAGTTTTCTTTTAATGATTGAGCATTACCTTAGTAGAAAGTTTCCTGCGTTGTCTTTATTTATCAATACAATACCTACATGATATAGAAAAGAATTGTGCACACTACAATTCAGCCCACGTAACTGCATCCGTCTCGCTGAGTCAACGATCCCTACTTAGATATTATCACCCACGTCTGCCACGATGTTGTAAATTTGCTATATCTGATATAGTTAGTTACCTTAATAAAATCCATGTTTACGTAACTACTCCCAAGAATTGGCACGTTTTCATACAATACCTCTTACTAAATTACTAGCATACGTAGGGTGTTTTTACACAATTTTTTGTTTACTATATATCGTTTATATATTGCTTAGACACATTTTGTGTTTCAAAGACACTTTTAATACAATTCCATTATGAAAGAAAATTGGCTTAATAAAGCTACCTATACCGTGCTAGAAGAAACATTGGCTTAATCACAGTAATTTCTGTGTAATTTTTTTAGATATCTCGTTCTTCACGTTCGTTGTCGCGTTGTGAGTAAACACGGTAAAAGTTCTATTTTGTAAGTGAATAAGCACGTTTTTCAATTTTCACGGCCTGTATCTTAAAGAAAATCATTTTTGTATTTATGCTCGGATATCATCTACGTTAATAACTTAGGTTGAAATCGGTCGTCCTTATTCCCCATTTAGTTATTATAATTTTTGTATGTGTGTAACAAACTCGACTAACCTTTCACTGACACTACATACAATGATACTCGTAATATATATTCCATTGTGTTGGTTTATTTGAGATACACGAATACCTATTTTCTTTCAAGGTCGATGTCATGGACAAATATATACGCACGAGTGACTGTATGTCAATATGATACTGTTTGTGAGATTGAATCTTATATTGAAACTTTTCTATTTACCCTTTGTACCGTTGATGGAACCTACCTAATTTCAATTTCGTATCAACGAGCTTTGGGTATTGTAGCGAGCGTTGGCTTGAATAAGCTTCAAAGAGTTTCTATCTGAATCGCAGACCCTCTAGAAAGGAACGCATTTCGGCGAAATATCACGTACAGCTTCCAAATGAAATATCCAGGCGTTAAGCGAGTAACGGTGGCTGTTGTAGTCCCTTGGGAGCTCTCAGCTGACTTGGGATTGGCCAATGCTATTTGCATGCACAATATCTACATTTCTTTTCCGCAATTGCTTCTTAACCGGACGAGCGATTTGAATTGGAAATGGTTTCACCTCCATTGTTTTATTTAATATTATTTGAACTGTATTATTTTTACGTTTCATGTCGTGATTAGTTTCTCATTTTAAAACAGAAATATACAACCATGTCGGTATTATTTGCACAGATGTAATGTAGGCAACTATAGTCAGAGTAAAACTCCTGTCTTGTAATTAAATAATATGGTAAACATTGAGGTTAAAGTTAATTTAAAACGTCGGTCTTTTCAAGATAAGTGTTAGTGCTAGGGATTTATTCAGAGTATATTCTTATTCTATAAATAGGTAAACTTTTACCAGATTCAGTTTTTTATCCAGTTATCTCGGTTATACATTTTGTATTCTGTAGGTTATACCTATGAATTACGTTGTTATGAGAGACTAGATTAATTTTTATATATATTGAATTTAATATTTCGTCCTTGTGTGAACCATGAAGAGTCCCTTACTTATTCAGAAATACGAGGCAGGTTCGAAATAAAATACGTTGGGGGGTCGGTGGAGGTTATTTTTAGAGCGGCCGCAGATGGTGAAGGTCGTTCCTGTACAGAATGCTACTTATTTATTTAACACCACCTACACATCTCGTCTGGTTGGTGCTCCTGCAACAATGTGAAACATAAAAAAAGGTATATTTTACTGTGACTGGGGTAGGGCGTGGTGATAATTTTTATTATTGGTTTTTATTTTCCGGTCAGTGGTCAATCCAGCCCCATTGATTCATTGTCTTGACGCATATAACTGGTTAGAAATAGGTATTCTTATAAATGAAACTTAATTTAATTAAAAAAAAAACAATGACTTAAATATTAAACTGAAATAAAATAATCACAAATCACAATGTAAATTAATAATTCTACTTAGAACAGCGTAACGACGCTATTCACAGCGTAACGACGCTAATAACAGCGTAACGACGCTAATGACAGCGTAACGACGCTGATGACAGTGTTAACTCGATGAAGACAACCGGCAGACTGTTTTTTTTCCGTACAACTCGCTTCGTTTTTATATCCCCACTCGCAACGGCATGGTGTGGGTAGTAGAATAATCTAACAGTATAATATATTTTTACTCAGTTATAGATTTCAATCAGTTACTTCGATGACTTTTTGACGCACTTAGCTATATGTATATATACTTATTTACTAGCTGTCCCGGCAAACGTTGTTTTGTGATCATAAAAAAAAAGTTTGAAAAATAGATGTTGGCCGATTCTCAGACCTACTGAACACGCATGTAAAATTTCATAAAAATCGGTCATGCCGTTTCGGAGGAGTACGGTAACTAACACTGTGACACGTGAATTTTATATATAAGAAGAAGATATATCTAGAATTAGTAACTAATACTTACTAGTTGGAACACTAATTGAAAATTAAATATTTTGTCTACGAGTGTTGCGATTTTAGTTTTAAATAAAAATTGGAATCTAATGAAAGGTTTTGCATGGATTCACTGTTTAAAAATAATCTACAAACTGCAGTAATCTTGTATCAAAATACTTGACTTACTGTATAATATTCCTCTATATCTAATCAAATCTAAATACACCTTGAACATTTATCAACGTTCATTGCAATTGATAACATCTAGTTTATATTATGATGTTATATAAAATCGTAAAAGCTATGAGATTTCGTATTACATTGAATAAACGGAGAGAGTGAATGATGGTAGCGAATATCTATTACCCAAACGCCAAGATTAACCTTGCCCGTGTCAATATTTATGGCTTCAGTTATCTCGAAGAATAAATATTGATGTTGTTCTCCCTTCTCCGAATGTAAAATTTACGATAGTTTGATTTTTACTGCAAATTAGTTATTGGTAATTTATAATGATACTGAATTTTGTGGAAAATTTTATGTTTAACTTTTGGAAAGTAGTTATTTATACAGTTATTATATTAAAACTGAAACGAGCTTGGTTTGTTAAATTGTTGTAAAGTTTGAGTTAATTGAGAATCAAAGCAATTATAAATTCCGAAACATTTCCAATATCTCATCAATAGAAACGTTGTCCACGTTATGGTTTCTCAATTTACCTAAGTTTCGTTTGAAGGGTATGTAGTAAAGTTATATTATTATAATTAACAATATTCGGTTGGGTGGTAGTCGGGGAGTGGTTTGCGTGTTTGACTTTCATTAGCCCAGGGGCCGCACCCAACAGAGTTCTGTCATATTGGGCCCCCTTTATTTACTGTCTATAATGCTGGGAATGCCGACGTTTACGATTTTCTATATTAAACACGGTAATTTGTATGTTGGTTTGGTTGCCTTACTTTGTCGTTTCTTTTTCTAAGAACCCACTTTTTTTCAAATATAAAATCCATAGCTCCAAAACATTCCCTACACAAAGAATTCATAGAAAACTAACTACTATGTTGATTTGTAAAGAATTGCTAAAATAAAAATTACTAAAATAGAATTATAGGCTCGACAATTTCATTAAATGACACAAACAGAACGAATTATTGTAGTTACATTAGTAACATTTTGGTATTTCCGCCACATCTGATCAGATCCTCGGGGGTATTAAATTGAGAATTAGTTTAGGGTTAGCTGTTTCGAATATAAAGCACGTATTCTCCATTGGAAAATGACACGTGATGTTTTACTGCCAAAATATTTATCCTCTATCTGATTTTGTGTTCGACAGATTATTATTATATAGTGTCCATATTTTTATGTGGTTTGTATTTCTTATGGTGTGTGCTTTTGTATGTTCAATATACTTCAGTTATCAACTACGTCAGCACTATATTATTATGATCCTAATATCCTATGTACTAAAACATATTGGAGGATGATTCAATTTTGTAGTTTTTAATGCTGATATTATGATTTTATGGAATTACGCTGGTTATGGTTCTTTGTCGTGGAAAAGTAAATTAAAAATAGCAATATATGTTAAAAATACCTACGATACATTGACGGGCTTCGTGGTGGAGTGGTTTATGTAATGGACTGCCGATCACGAGGTCGCGGGTTCGATTCCCGGTTGGGACAATCATTTGTGTGATATCCATAAATGTTATACAAATGTTTGTACTGCGTCTGGGTGTTTTCTATGTATTATAAGTATGTATTTACAAAAGAAAAGTAGTATATGTAGTCTATCCGTATCTGGTTCCCATAATACAAGCATAGAAATATAGCTTACTTTGGGACCAGAGGACGTTGTGTGAAATGTCCTGAATATTTTATATTTATTTATTTATACAAGACCTTTTTATCCTAAATGCCTGTAGATTTAGAGTAATAGGTAGCGACATTAAAACACAAAAATTTCTCATCTCCACATAGGTTGTAAGAATTTCTATAGCTGCTAATAAATTAAATAGTGCTTTATGTATACCTGTCCAAAATAAAGCCTTATTTATACGTATACCAAGCGCAATTGACGACCTCGTTACGACCTTATAATAAAATCATCCATTCATTCATACCGTGGACCTTCGACCTTTGTTCCAATTTAGGCAGTTGAGCATACTTTATAGATTTTTATTTATAGAACTCCTAAAATACGTTTCTGTTTCACTTTTCACTTTAGATTATGTATAACCTGTATCTCCTGAATAACATGTGTGTTATTTATGTTATTTACATATAAGTATGTACATTTGCGCGAATTTATTTCCAAATGTTGTTACGTTACCTTGAATACTTGAAAAAGCTTTTGATCTCAAGGTTTTTATGTTAAGTTTTAACGAATAAATAGAAATTTTATTCAAAATCTATAGATAGAAATAGTGTTTTAAGAATCATCATATTAAAGAAAAGCGATACAAGGAATCTATTTAGGATACACTTATGTATGAGATATATTAGAAGTCTTATGGCAATGGATAAGACGTAATACTCATAATAAATAAACTAAGATAAAGCAACTAACCAATAGGCTCCTTTAGCTGACTCTTACAACTGACTAAGCTGACTTGACATCCAAAATAGAATTCCAATAAAGTTATATCTAATCACAACTGCTCGGCGGATAAGATAAAAGTAGATATAAAGTGGTGGAATATCAATATTGAATAGTCTAGTACCTGTATATACACAGTGACGTATCTACGAGGTCGGTGTGCTCCAATCAATACCACTGAACCATAGCGTCACTAGTGTTTACGTACCGTTTCTAAGGTGACCGTTCAATTCTTTAATGATGCGAGCACCGCCGTTTGTACTAGACTGGAGTACCACGATAAGTGTTTGTACGACGAGACTTCAAATAGAAACTTCTGAGACGGGTTTTATTTTAAGCGATTCATTTTTATTTCATTTCACAAAAGAGACCGAGCTTTTGTATTTTAATACGTTTTCCCCCAATCAGGTGGTTGACTGACGATATTGTCAAATATCCCGGGAGCAGAGAAGGGGCAGAGAAAGGCTGATGGATGCCTGGATGGAATACGTTTTTTTATACATTGTAAAAGAAATAGTTGTGTTGTTGTCATGGAATACTTTGCTTCTGTAGATCAATGCCAATGATACATCAATGTATTATTAGAATTGTGTATAACGAAAATAATTACTTAACGATATAGGTATATTGTAGATTTTGAGAAATTAATTAAAATTGTACAACTTTAAAATAAAACGAATGCTTTCTTTGCAGGTATATACATCAATGACGTAAGAAGACCTTCTGACGCTGTTGGGTAACAGTTAATTAGTGTTTCTACGTTAATTTAATCAACGTGTTTTAACACAATATCGAATGGAAGATTAAGTTGCAATCTTATTTATACCAGCGTGTTATATAGTTTCGACTATGGTTTCACATCTATGGTCACTTAACGGTTTATAAAACATATTTTTCATTAAAACGCATTTCATTTTGTTATCTCTTAATTTTTGAAAATATAAGTACATATATCTAATTATATAAAATTCTCGTGTCACAATGTTCGTTCCCGTACTACTCCGAAACGGCTTGACCGATTTTTATGAAATTTTATATGCATATTCAGTAGGTCTGAGAATCGGCTACTATCTATTTTTCATATTCCTAAGTAATAAGGGTTGTCCACCCCTATCATTTGTATGGCAAAACAACGTTTGCCGGGCCAGCTAGTTTTTATATAGTTTTATACATAGCCAAAACAAGGACTAGGGAACCTAGCCCCGAAAAGTGTTATTAAAACTCTTTATTTCTTTGTTACTATCTGCTAGTCTTAAATTTTATTATCTACTATTTCTCATACAAAATTATAGAGAACTAATAAGTAAGCAATTTCGTAGAAGGACAAATATCTAAACAGACGAAATAATTCGGATCACTGTTATCTGAGAATTGCGTCGCTAAAATTGAATAGTCCTATTATAAATCCTGACTAGAGTTAGTATGTTATAAAAACTCCACATAATAAAATAAATAACAAGATAAAAGAAGTAGTTAATCTCAGGCAAATGCTCTGTATTATATTAATATATTTTTGTTGCTTACGTGAAAACAAAGAATAATTATAATACAACATTACTTTAATAAATAGATGCAAATAACTGAACAACCTTGAAGATAATATTGAATTTTTTCCTTCTTTTGGGACTATATTGAATCGAATCAGTATTCAGCCTTTGTAATCTATCGAGGTGCGAGATGTCGTTAGGTCGCCCTCCTGAATGTACCTAATATATTATTATAATGTAATTTTCTTGCTTACTTATATCAAATATTCATTTCATATGTAACGTATTCTCTAAGGTAACAGGGGACTAGGATAATCATATAAATATGACACTCGTAACTTTTTTATTAATGTCATATCTTTGCCGTTAGAAATCAGTTTTGGGCTTAATCCCACTAGGGATAATTATTTGTGAGATGAATAAAATGTACGGAGAGTGGGTTATTTCTACAAATTATATGTATACAGATTGTAATGTCCTTGAATATTTAGTTATTTCGTTGATACTGTGACATTCGCGTTGAAGCTGTACCCTAATGTACAACGAAGCTCTCTGTGACATAATTTCCAAACAAACTCCTTCTAGAGAAACTAGAACTGTGTACAGATACAATAGTTGCTGCAGATCTGAAAGCGAATGCGGTATCTTACACGCGTATCTACTCTAACAAAGTGTAACTTGCTGTCATGGCAACAATGAGACTGTCTGTTCAAATAGGAACATAAATGTTTAGCTGCTTATAATAATAGGTATAGCAGAAAGATTTGTTGATCATAGCTGAATAAAATACGACTATGATTCATTGTTTAGTGGTCTATGTAATAATTCAGATTTGCCAGTTTATTTCCTTCTTAGTTTGTTCATTTGTTGTTTGAGCCCTGAACTAACATTGAGTAGCCTTCCTCGCGATTTCACCTGATACGTTTAACACGCAAGGCTGCTTCAGTGAATCTTTATCGGTCTATGTAGCTTTCGTGTACTAGTTTAGCCATTATGAATTCGTATTGGCTTGTGATGTCTATAGAGCTCTAAAAGTGTATGAAGTACGGTAACGAACTCCAATTTTCCGCAAATCAAACATATCGTTTTAGACTCAAACTGAAAACTCATCGTTGCCTTCAAACATAAACCAGTAGCTATATTCGGTTGCCCATAACCGAATCAAGTTATATTGTTGGTGAAAGTATGCACATTCATTCTGCCGTCACAGTGAAGAGACAGTATAAAGTAAACATGGAATGTTATCCTATTTTCATAAAAGTTTTGTGCCGCATTCACTCTACATATTCCCAAGTGTTTTGGCAGAAATTCAACCAACCGTACTGTGGCTGCGTGTTTTATTCTGTGATACCCTATTGTTTTATGTAACATAACATTGTTTAAGGTTATTTGTTACAAGAACTCTCTCGTATATTATGATTTCTTTCTTTTACTTTTCTTTGAAAATACATTTTTACTAGAACATGGATTAGAACATATCTACAATATAAAATCTTGGAAAGTGTAATAGTTAATGTATCCAAATACCTATCCAGCGATTTCTTTTAGAAATAATTTTTTTCATCGATCATAGTTAAGTGTATTCCGTTTTTGGTTTTTCGAAAATAGTGAAGAATGAATTTAGAAATTCAAATCTGTCCGTTTAATCTAGTATCCAATTAAAGGGATTTATTACATCTTTATTATTATTACTAGCTTCTCCCCGCGGCTTCGCACGCATAAGTGGCCGAATCGAATTTGAAAACAAACCTTAATTGAAATCTGAACTGAAATTAATAGATACTGAAATCTTGCAAAATTTACCTCAATCAATAATCGATACAAAATACTATGTATATCTACTAAAATCAGAGCTAAATACGATACTAAAATGACAAACAAACCAAAACAAATACTAAGTTCAATTGTTATTAAAATTGTAAGAAAATATTAATTCAATAATGTAACTCTTCCTTCTGCCAAAAAAAAAACTGACGTAGTACAGAATATAAATACTTAACTATTCCAACTTCTTTAATCATCTCAATAAAAAAAAAGTTGGAACTAAGTAGGTATCACACAAGGAGTTTCTATTCCGAGCTACCGCGTATATCGCATGTGTCAATCTGGGATTAAAACCTTCTTGGCCAAATTAAAAAAAAAAACCTATAAGTCGACGGATTCTATGTGTTGCTATGACAACTGTAAAATAAACAATATGGCTGAACTATTATTTTATACCATATTTCACAAACTCTGTACGAGATAATTAACTCGTACAGAGTTTTTAGCGAAATAATATATAGCCTATGTTACTTCCAGGACTATAAATTATCTCTATACCAATTTTCGTGTAATTCCATTCGGTAGATTTTGCGTGAAAGCGTCTCAAACAAACAAACAAACCAACTCACTTTCACTTTTATATATAAGTAAGGATTCTGTGTCCGTAAATTTAAGCATTCCTTTGGTTAGTGCATTAACATTGTACTAGCCCGTCCAAACATTTTGGATTACACCCCACTTAATATTAGGTGGAGTGTGTAAAAAGAAATTGGATATGATTATGATACTGATACAGTATCGTAGCAGGGTGGGGACTGATAATTTTGATAACAGAAAACTATAACAGCTTATGTTTACCAAATAATCAAAATTTTAGATATTTCCACACGCAACAATTGCTCAACGTTACGCTTCAAAAACCTCATGATTGATCTTGAAGTTTTCTGCATAACAGTTTAGAAAAATGCCACTAAAATTCTATAAATAGTTTACTATATAAATTAATTGACTGAACCGAAGTCACGCGCAGTATCTTCACGCTACTAACTTACATAATAATGTTTACAACTTACATCATCATATTTATATTTGAGTATCTCACAATGAGCTCTTCGTTCAAATTGCATGTTAATTTGTTTGTATTCACTTACCTACAAACTTAATTATTTAGTAATTTGGTCGGTTATGCGCTACTAATCCAATAACTTACTTATTATTTAATTGAACTGATTTAAAAACAGTTATATTATTTACAATTTATATTTTACTAGCTGTTGCCTGCAACTTCGTACGCGTGAATCAGAACCAAACGCTAATAAATAATACAAAAATGCCATGCTCTTGAACCACTCTATCCATTAAAAAAACCGCATCAAAATCCGTAGCGTACTTGTGCAGATATAAGCTCACATAGGGACGTAAATACATAACTAACGACTTAATTTTATAATATGTAAATGTTATATTTTTTTTCATTGCTAATGATAGCAGACGAGCTAACGGCTTAAGTCGTGTCCATGCGAAACGGACGGCTTGGCTATCCAAGCCGCTGCCTACCGATGAAATAAGACTCTGCTTACCTTGTTTAATTAAAGAATTAATAATTAAAGAAGGACATGTTGCATGCTTGGGAAACACCGCAGCAGGTAGTACTCTGTCTAGACCTGTAACGTATCCAGTTAACTGAATGATGTAACGAACTCTGCTGCGGTGTTGAGTGGTACGTTGGTAAAAACGAGACTTTGGTACTAAGTCGGACAGTTCCTCGGTGCAGTCCCCGATGAACAGTCGGTACAGCACGAAAAGAGATGTGAAATCCCTCCGCCGCTCCAATGATTTCAGTTTGTCCATGATATCGTAATCATCGATGATGCGAACAGCTCGTCTCTACAGAGAGTCAAAGGTCGAGTTGATATTTAGGAGCGCCAGCCCAGATTTTAATCAAAGAAGCTATTGTTAGAGATTCACTCCCGTATATTTTAAAAGGAACAGTATTGAACTTATAAAAAGCAGAACTGTTTTGTTTTGAACAAATAGTCTCGCAAATAATTGAGTTTTATTTCAAACAAGCGGTTCAATACAGTGAAACAAATTTGTTCGTACCCATGTTATCTAACTTGCGCTAATGTCAAAGTTTTAATGGAAATGTAATACTTTTGGTCAAACAAAAAAGTAAATACCATTACCAAAAGTTAAGCGTAACCTTCAGTTCCAATGATTCAAATAATAAATAAACAGATAGATATTCACGGCCATATTTTACAACTTCCTCTGATTTTAGTTTAACCGTATTTATAATAATGCGTGTGGTATACATGTACTAAATCGTGATGGAAATATATCTTAAATGCTTAATTTATGTTGTACATAGAAAATACAAAGGGGCAAGTTTGCGTTTCTCACAAAAATAAACGCGGAACAATTTATTTCAGGTGATGGAAACAATGTTCTTGTGCACAGAAATTAATATGGTTAACTACCGATTGACCCAATAAGTTTGTCATATTTAATGTCAGATTATTAATAAAAGCCACATTAAATCATACAGGATAGGCTTGTTATATGTTTATGGTGATGCGTGAACTTTTTGCCTTGGCCTAATTCCTTTGTATATTACTCTATAGGTAAAATTCCGTCCATATTTGTACCACATTCTTCTTCCCACATACTTGTGCGCCCTTGGAGGTTGTTTTCATTCATTAAATTTACATGTCATCATCGAAACGAACGATGCGTGAGTACGAAGTGGAAAATTAATTTAATTTTTTTATAATAACCCTTTTCATCTTTTGGATTATGGAGGCTGTTTTTACTTTTCATTCAGCGATGCAATTGATGATATCGACCTATGCAAAGAACAAGGTTACTTGTGAATAAGTTACCAAATCGTTTTTTTTTGTTGTTTTATGTAGTTTTAAAACTATGCTAAATAGTATTTTATATAGATAGGAAAAAAAACAATTTGCTAGAAGAATTACGAAAAATGTTATAGCTGATTGTGTGATTGGCAAATTTAAAATCGCTCTCCTGTAAAGTAACGATTATGCAGAAGTAACTTTATTCTACGGATAGGTCGATATAAGTTGGATCGCTATGTATTTGTGCCAATTTGGTTCCATCCGTCAGTCTTTCTCGATCATCTGCTAGACATGGGCGTCACCCATAAACCGCCACAATGGGGACCCCGCCAAATTGGATACGGCTTTTCATCTGAAAGCAATTTCTTAACTGAGGTGAGCACCGTGAAAGTATAGTGGGTGTTTTTTGAATATAATGAAATTTTCTGTCTCCAGATTCACCTTCCTAAGTTAATGCTGAATTCGTAAATTTAACTGATTTGATTGCCTCAAAATTGGTGTATTGATTGTTACGTAAAGTTGTCTACTGTTGTAAATAAATGTTATATAAGAGTAACTCTCAGTTGTTTCGTTTCTGGTAACTAGTTAACTGACGAAATGATTTCAAAATATACTTTTGAGGTTATAAGATCTTTCTTGCTCTTTTGTGTAACATTAGTGAGAAGTTACAGCCATTTTCTTAATAGTTTTATGAAGTATATAGTTGTGTGCTACTATGATAATTATATTAATAATAAAATCTCGTTATACTCGCTGCGTTAGGTTAATATGATGAGCTGTATTATATTAGGAGTCGGTGTCTAAACCACTCCATGGTACTGCAATTAAGCAAACAACTGAAGCACAACAATTCGCAGTAGTTTCTAAACAGTTGTACAAAACAAATTAGTCCCAAACAGTCATAATGAGCCCGCCCTAAATATGTGCTCCCGTAAAAACTTAACTAAATACAACTCGGCCCAATCGTGTCAAATAGTTTCTCCATAAATGTTAGCAAGTTTGATTAAACAGTAACTAATATCGAACTTGTTTTCTGATTAGCTTTTTTGATGCTTGTTTTGCAAATGTTAAAAGATTTTCTTAATAATAAAAACATTGTATTTACTTTCATACCAATAAATGTTTTATTTGCTTAAGTAAACTTTACATTTTTTTCATTGTGGAGTTGTAAATCCGTGGATTACATATCGAATTAGTTTAGTATCAAAGTTCTTAAAAATCTACCGACACAGCTAAAGCAAGCCAGGTAGTAATAAAATGATAAAATGATAATATTCGAATCTGAGTTTAGAGTCACTCGAGTGTGTTACTACGCATAAAATTAAACGCTATAATTTAAAATGTTACAACTTGATGCAAATTAGCATATACATATTATATGGCGTCCTTGACACGGTTTGCAAATAAACTGTGCTTAGTTATTCATTGCTTCCTCACATTCGTTGCCTAAATTTTATCCCTGGTTGAACTTTGTTAACGGCCGGCTTTTTTTAATAAAATCGGTCTAAGATTACAAATAGCAAATATCATTGTCAAGATGTCTATCTACAGTCTATGTTTCAATAGGCTAGCCGTCAGCAACTTTTTGAGAATCAAGAACAAAATTGAAGTTGTCTGTCTTTAATCATTCATTGAGGATAGATAAAATATTGAAAACGGACATTAGTTTCTTCTATAAATAACCATGATATTCTAAATTACTTTATTGTGTAAAGAATTCATAATAAACAATTAAAATTGTACTATTAAACATTTTGAAGTCTATAAGTGCATCGCGCGCGCATCATAGCTATTCGCACAAATATAATATGTATGTGAACTCAATTGCTCATGACATAGAAACCGATAATTTTATTGCGGTTTTCTGTCTACGCTGTTATTAAATAAGTATATTTGTAATTAAATGTGACAATACCAACGTTTGGACTTAGCATAGTTTGTACTCGATTAGTTAAAGGAGTATATTTGAGCACTGGCTGTTTGCCTACAACTTCGTACGTTTTTGCAATATTTTTACTTATGATTCGCTCTTATCGGTCGCAGCGCTATGTTTTATAGCTTTTCTCGTTAAATGTACTATCCAACACTGAAATAATTTTTGATATCGGACCAGCTGTTCTTGAGACTAGCGCGTTCAAACAAACAAACTCTTTAGCTTTGTAATATTTATTAGTATATGTATACATACAGTGGTTGATAAAGATGGACTTCCTTTGTATCGTTATTAAAATACTAAGTTATTTATAAACAAAAGTTAAAAAATCTCTTTAACATCGAGTACATTCGCACGTTTTTAAAGATTCTCGCAGTGTCATATTTTAATTTTGATGTCCCAGACATAAACAAACTTGTTTAGCAACAGACTCGTTATCCAATGAGTTCAACTGCGCAAATTGTTTTACATGCACAGAATGTTTTTATTCCGTGATACACTGTTATCAATGATGTCAGAGCGTTTATAATTTTATAAGCGCTTCAAGTTGACTCATTTAAATTACGTTTAATTTTATTTTTCTTTACACAAATTCATCCGTAGGCCGTTATGCTCCGTACTGGTAGGAAAATGGATAGATAATAGCTGCTTTTTCTCGTTTAAAAGCAATGTATTCATTTATTGTTTGAAACTATATTAATTGAACAATTAGCGTATCCATTTTTGAGAATAGGTATAAATTGACAGCACATTCATTTCTTATCTACCGTCACATCAGCGACGTTTAACGTAAAATTTAGTTGAAACGCGCTGAGCCCCAAAGGCGCCGCCCTGTGACGTCATCGCCCCGCCCGAACCGTACCTAAAGGGTAATACAATCCTTCGTATTACTTACTAACCATTTGACATTGCATATAAAAATCTTTTCAGGATAGGTCCGGTTTAATTGTGGTGAGGCCATGATGTTGATTTGCGGTAGACTGACGTAGAAAAAGTCCATATTTGGACAGACGATGCCGAGGAAGACTAGCTACAAGTCTGCTAGCCTTTGCGATGCCTCGCCTACATATTACTTAATTTGATTTATATAAATAATGATATTTAAACTTAGGCAATATCTAGAATCACCGAATCCGTGTGGTGACGAATTAAGAATACAAGTGTCACCACCCTATCTCCTCCCAAGGGTGCTGTAAAAGTCAGCTAAGGGATATTGCATACAGATAACATCCTCTGTTCTCACAGAGGATGTTATCTGTATCTGACGGAAAACTCGAAACTAAACCCTGTGCCAACACGCCTGGTCAGCGCGGCACAGTAGACCATAATCCCTCCAAAGTGGAGGAGGCCCGTGTCCTACAGTGGGACGTAAATGGGCTGGAGGAGGAGGAATATCTAGAAATTAACATAATTATCTTGTTAACTTGGCGTAGATAAATTTCTAATATTAATTGTTTTTGCAAAATATTTTTTGTATGTAAAGATAATTTAAATAAGCTAGGTTCCAGTTTACTTTTAATAGATTTTTTTTACATTTGATACCGTAGTTTCCTAGAAAAATGATTGTAAGATGTGGACCGATAGGTAATTTCCAGAACGTTTTTACGTAGCATGTAATATTTGCAGTCGTCAAACTTTATTATTAATAGTTAGTCTTTTCGTAATTTCACAGTAGCAAGCCTGCGTGAAAACTTTTATTGAATAGTGATCTAACTTCAACATAATAATATATCACAAACTTCGCGTGTAACACACGTATCGAAGAATATATTTGAGGATAACATTTGTATGCGGATCTTTTACTAAAAACTTATCCTATTATAAGTTCCTTGAGAGAAAAAGAGAGCTGTATTTACAAATAGTTATTAGCGATCGACTTTGATGGCTTCTAGATAACAAATGCGTTTTGCCGCTTGGTGTAGTGATAACATTTGGTTAAAGCAATATTTTTTTAAATCCTGAAAACCTGAATGATATCAATTATCAAAGTTAATGCTCAACAATAATAAAAGTGTGTTAATAAAAGGTCGTAGATTCTTACGACATCTGCGGGTCATGATTGTTAGAAAGTTGTCTGCTTTTTATAATCTTTATGTTCTATTGTTTCGAACTTTACGCAACTTAAACTCTAACTTTGTCCGATTTCATTTCCTTTTGAGGATAACTGCTTACAGTTCGATAATAACAATATAACGTTCTATTTATTTATTGTTATTACTTTTTGGATATTGCTTGTTTATTTTCTTAATAACCAACATCATTCGCATCAAACATTTTCTGCGATAGACCGTTGATCGTGAGATAGTTTCCTAGATATGAGTGGAATTAATATTTTGGAATTAACAAAATGCAAATGGTTTACTAGGCCCAATTTTCGGTGACTTTCTTTTATTCTAGTGAATACGCAATCGAACGTCTCGAATGCCAGACATGACAAACTTCATAAGTAGCAGTTTTATCGAGTATTATCACTGTGTAACTTTACAGAGATCGTAGCTCAATACTTGGAAGGGGAGGCTATATTACTCTTTGCTAATATTTGATGACCACCTTCGAATCGGATACTACCTTTTTCAACATAAATACTTTGGTACTAACGCTGTTTTTATTTGCTTATCTGCTATCTCCTGAAAACGGCTATAAAATCGAGATTTTCTTTACAGTGACAATTTTCTCCTAATTATCCACTGTGTGTAAAATAGCGGTTGTTTATCTGTCATCTAAAGTTAGTATTAGGAAACATCAAAGAATATAATTATGTCTATAATAGTGTAATGACTGTTAAGTTCTACAAGGCAGGAATCAGGTACTAGGAATTGGTTAATAGCATTACAAACCATATAATGGTCACATTTTTGGCCCGCATCAAATGTCATGTAACTGGACGTAGTTTAGCAGTAAGGACTCAACCCACAATATGGAATTTTTGACATAATGAGGTTTTAAGTTTGGGTGTGTATTGCTGTAATGATGTTAGTTGAATAAAAACATGCACTGGTGTGGGTATTTTGACTGAAACAATTCTGTTATATTATATAAAGACCTGCTTCTTTCAAGTTAGATTTAGTAAAAACGACCCAAGGAATTTGGGTTGTTACAGTAGTTTGTAGAAAAATACCCGTCCCAATGTGGGTTGGTTCGCGTCATTAAAAAATCATGCGTATGTTTATAGTTTCACGGATCTTTTTTGCTGAGTGAAAGAACCAACCTTTAGGACCTCTTTGGCATATATAACTCATTTTTGACCATAGTGTGGGTTGAGTCCTTTCAGCTAAACTACGTCCAACTAATGCTAACAATATCTATAATTAACTATTATATTTCATATTACTGAAAAGAACGTGGAATATACACAAATTATAACGATGATGTTATATGTCATTTTTTCTCTTTCATCCATCCATCTCTCAGCCTCTCTCCGTCCACTGTTGACGTCCACGACGCGCGGTCTTGCGCCGCTTGCATCCAGTGACTACCCGCGACTTTGATGATGATTTTTTTACTATTAGATTGGGAAAATCCCGTATTTATTTAAATAAGGAATCTCATAGTTAAATAAAATAATTAGAAATTCTTCGAATTCAACAAATTGGTTTTGTGATGACTAATGAATACTGTTAATACACACCTACTATTCACACATTTTTTTTTAATAACTCCTAAGAAATAGTCACGTGTTTAAATCAGCGTTTTGGATTAATCTAATAACATTTTTTGCATCTGCTTGGCTGCTTTGTATTCGGTTTGTCAGTTCGGTACGTACTATAAATAAATACTTACACAAAATGATAACTCGTCTTATCGCCCTAACAAAGTCACGTTCCAGCTGCGAAAAAGTTAAAATTTTCTCCATTGTATTGTTTTGGCTTTGTTTAGGTCCTGCTGTGCATCGGTTAATATCGTTTACACGTGTACTACAACATTATAACATTGTTCTGAAAGCAACTGCGAAAGCTGTTAGACAAAGATATCGTGAGTCCACCGCAATATTATAAATCCTCCTTGATGAGTCTTACTGCCTCGATCGTGGCGCCAAATAAGCTCGGTGCTTTGCCGTCGTTGTCAGAAGACATATTGCCTTTTCGGATATATACAGCTTAAGTGATGATGTAGTGTAGGAAAACCGTATTCACTACAACGTACCTGATAAATAGGAGTTCTTAGACCGACTTACAAAACAGGCTCAGCAATAATCAACGTAAATTAGCGATGCTAAGGATGGTTTAGTAACCCTAGTTGTTTTTGTACTGTAGCAAATTAACACCAGATATAACAATGAACAAAAGAAAATCAAAGTGTATTAGAACCTTTACAAGGATGCTATGAATAATTGCTATCATTGTTTCATAAAGTATGTAGGATCCTGAATGTTACGTACTGTTTCTTATGTTTTATTTTTTACATAATACATGTTGATGCTTGACTGCATTCCACCTGATGGTAAGCTGTAATACAGCCTTGTAAAGTGCAACAACTATGTTAGAAGCCTATTCACCCTTTCTTAAATGCTTCCACATTGTAACTATCCGGAAACACAGACGCCTATAATTATGTTCGATCTCATTTGTTTTTAGATGATGAGTAAATTATGGAAAGTATGCTCTTTAGTACTTCGCTTCGTTGTGTGGCTGACAATCCATATACGTATTATAAAATTTCAACCCGGGATCCAAAGATTGAAAAAAAATTGGTCAAGTGCGAGTCGGACTCGCGCACGAAGGGCTCCGTACCGTTATCTATGCAACATAAAGCAACGTTATTAGTATCGAGCAAGAAACGGTAAAAAAATCATGTTTGTTGTATGGGAGCCCCCCTTAAATCTTTATTTTATTTTATTTTTAGTATTTGTTGTTATAGCGGCAATAGAAATACATCATCTGTGAAAATTTCAACTGTCTAGCTATCACCGTTCTTGATATACAGCCTGGTGACAGACGGACGGACGGACGGACAGTGAAGTCTCAGTAATAGGGTCCCGTTTTTACCCTTTGGGTACGGAACCCTAAAAAGAACTTGATTACTCGCGATTTTCTTCTGTATTTCATTCTTCGTTCAAAGTTTATGATAAATTTGCTTATTAGTCTCATTAGCCTGATAATAAATCTTAGTAATAATACTTAATACTGTCATAAATATTATAATATCCAGAACACGCTTACAATTGTCGAGTAATCGAGGGAATTCGTTATGTGCTGGCAGAGGAAATATATTTTATGTGCAATAATGGAGGTTTTCTTGTAATGATTAACATATTAATTACGAGTGTAATTTATGAATATTTATACACCGCGGGGTTCCTCTAGTTTACTAAAGTTATGTTTACAATTTATGTTTATTGTATAATAACTGATTTAAATGGTTAATTTAACAATTCTCACTTATAGCACTCTTGTTATATCAGCATAGGCTTACTTGTAAAGTCGGTAGTATATTACACTACGCTTTTAAACCACTATAAACTTTACTACTAGTATAAAAGTGTATTCTCATTTTGTACCCCAATTCGACGTTTTATATCGTATGTCTACCTTGCAATCATAGGTAAGTGTACCTGAGTCAGTAAATTGCAGTCAATCTCGTAAAAGCCTTTAATCAAATACCTTTAGTATTATAAAATCATCTTGTTGACGGATAAAGTTGTATACATTAACATATACGTAATATTATTATTGTATGAGTAAGTTTTTGGCCCGTTGCCAATGAATATTATTCTATAGAGTATTTTACGAAACATTACATTATGAATGGATTTTGATCATGCATTTCAGTGCACAGACACAACTGCGAAACTGTTCCTAATAACACCTACAAATTGACGTGAATTGGCAATTTGACGGACTAGGATATCAGATGTATAAGTTCATCATTCATCAATGGATTAATAACTTATGCGAACGAGGTTTTTATTATGTCCATTTACAGAACACAATAATAGAAGCTGTGTTCTCACTAATGCTAAATATAATACTCACGTTTACTTACATCCTGTCTGTTCATGTTAAGACGTTCGTTTGGTGAGTCACTTGAAGCTTTCACTACTTCACATAAGGTGATGCACACCATATGATTCTAACTTGGTCAATAGTTGCTGACTGAAGGGATACATCTGTCGCACGACAGATGTCCGCTGTACCAAAATAGGATTTGAATAAATCCATGGCTGTTAAACAAAACGCTGTGTTCGAGAAAAATGTGTTCGTTGTTGACTTCTACAGTAATATTTCCTAAGGTTAAAGGTATATGTATTGTAAGTGTCAAATGATTTCATGTAGGTATGCGTCTAGTCTGGTGTCCCATTTTGCCCATCTCTATGATGGATAAAATGGAGTTGTTTTGCCCAGAATATACGCCTTTGTATAGATAGATAGCCTATAGTCTCTAAACGAAGAGATCTAAGGGATAGCCCTTACATGAGAGATACGTATAGTATAGTATTTATGTGTAAGTAAATAAAATATTGGGCGAAAGCTTATTGTTATTTTGGGCATAACACAACTTTCCTATGTGAGATGATTCTTCATTAGGTATAGCAATATTTGATTACGAATAATATTTGAATATCAAATAAAATTCCAACCGATATTGGCTATATTTTCGCGTGGGTTGTGATACCATATATGTGCTCGTAGGTGTAGATTGGCTCCTAAATTGATTTCTGTCATAAATTGTTGATTATTACCAATTTCTGAATTGTTATCCACATATTTTGAATTCAGGGTAATGCTTCATCGTAACCCAGAATATTCAAACATTTTATTCATATTATTCGTTTTATAAATGTAGGTATAGCATGCTCCTTTGTAGTTACTGTTTCTTCCTATCGTATTCTATGATCAACGCAACCTGGCTGGCCAAAGAATATTACTTGTGTATATGTTTATTGTGTTATGTAGGTATAACTATTATTGTTTGTTCTTTTTGGAACAAAACTGGCGCCCACCGTATGGCACCGTTTGGAAATAAAACCTATTTTCTTCTTTTCTATCCGTCTGTTATTTTTCGTTTTTGATACCAATACAAGGGAATTGAAAATTTTCCACCATATTTAAAAGCTTTTGTCCTATAAACAAAAATCTGTTCAGTGCAATAACATTGTTTATTTATTTATTACGTAAAAAGAAACCTTGAGGTAATATTACTTTATTCAACAAAGCATTTAATAAATATCGCATCCATGTACTTACGCCTGATAAAATCGCATTAACACGCAAAATACAGACTTTACTGCTATAGAAAGGCGCAAAATTAGTGATTGTATAAAGTTATTGTTTATTTGCCGTTGAACATGTTCTTATTTGCTAGGTTTCAGATATTACAACAAATATATTCTTAATAAATTCTGTAAAATATTCAATTCTGACTAATGTTAGATTTTACATAATAACTTTCGTGTTAAACTGTTGAATATTAAGGTAAAGATATAAATCTACTAGACTTTAAATTGCTCTACAGAAACCAGACCTTAAGCCAAACCTGCTGTTCTGAGAAACAACAATTAGGTCAATAAATCGAAGTAATAACATTATCTCTTGGCACACCACTCCTGTCCATTTCAAGCAAAAGCATTCACGGCATTTATTTCTTTTCTGTCCCCTTTTATCCCTGATGGGAAGAGCGAGATAGTAACTATATCGGCTTGTGAAATAAGTTCGGTTAGAGCTTAACTTGAAAAAAAAAATGTTACAGCGTTATGGCCTGTCGAATGTAATACAGAAAGTTATTTAACTTCCGCGAAACTTTAAGTAGGCATAAATAATCCAACATAGATTCTGATAAGTATAGTTTCTTTACGTAAAAGCAAAATTGTTGTAGTAACTAGAATAATATTATGTGCTAAATTATTACGTTATTTCATGAACTGTCTAAGACTTTGTTGAAAAGAACTTTCTAAGTGAAGAACTGTGTTGAACGCTAGAAAACTCTATACTTCAAGTCTTTACAATATGAAATAAATATGTATAAAACATCTAGTCACAAGATAGATATATATACCAACTGTTAACCTTATCAAAGCCAACAAAGGCATCCTTTTGAACCACTCTATCTACTAAAAAGGACACACTTAAATCTGTTGTGTAATTTTGAAAATATAAGCTCACATACAGAAATATCGACTTTCTTGTTATAGAATTAAAGATTAGCAATGTATTATACACTACATTTTAGTGTATAATTAACAGTGTAGCATGGCTGATAATTTTATCGTGAGAGATCATTGTATTGATTTTCAACTTTTATAAGACACCCTTGTCAGTTCATACGCTTCAAACTCAAGTACAAGATAAAACGTTCTTTGAAATAAGATCTAAAAGCGATGAAAACCGTCGTTATGTTCGTGATACAGTTTAAAGTTGAATAGCTGGGGTACTAAGTTTAAATAACTTCTGTCGAAGTAATAGACGTCATCGATACAGATTTGTTTAGTTAAAAAAAGCTTGCACGATTTTTTGGAGTGGGTTGGTTACAAGATTAAACACTCGTTCATGGTACAAATTTCTAAATTTATTAAAAAACCATTTAATCTGTTATAAAATGTTACATTATCTTTATAGAATGTCATGTTTGTGATTCTGATAATAAATAAATAAAATAAATAAATATTCATGGACATTTCACACAACGTCCTCTGGTCCCAAGCTAAGCTTATATATGCTTGTGTTATGGATACCAGAATACGGATATAATACATAAACTACTTTTCTTTTGTAAATACATACTTATAATACATAGTAAACATCCAGACGCAGTACAAACATTTGTATGACAATTAAAAACATCACACAAATGATTGTCCTGACCGGGAATCGAACCCGAGACCTCATGATCGGTAGTCCGTTATATGAACCACTACACCACGAGGCCCGTCAAAATAATAATAATAAATAATAGCAAAGTTCTTAATAATATGACTAAGTTATTCTATTGAGGCAATAGTTTACATCACTTAACTTAAATTCACTTTAATTTATTAATTTTTGCAATTGACTTGCTATGCTTTTACTTAAGAGGAAACCAAAATTCTTCGTGCATTTTTCTACGTACGACGTTTTCATTGTTTCTTTAGATTGAATGGCTAGAGCTCTAATTTTTAAGTATATATTTTTTTAGTATATAATCTAGGATCGCATAAACTCAGAAACGCGATTGAAAAAAGTTTTCTCGATAGAAAATCTTAGCGAAACAACCTCTCTCATTTTTTATTTTTTTCATTTGTCGGTCTATTATCGCTTATTAACTAATGAAATAACTTTAAAAACATAAGTAACTATTATATATAGAAACACGTAAATCAGAATTAAAATATATTTAGTAGATTTTGAGTAAACAAAAAAAATAGCCCTAATTCTTCATTTTCTATACCTACTAGCTGTGTTAATATGTACATGTCGACGATAATATTGATGTAGGCCCTTACCCATACGTAAAATTACTGAAGATGCGTCGTTGTGTGAAAATTTGGAGAGCCGATAACAGTTTATATCTAAAACCAATGAACCTTTAATTATGTGTTGTATAATCGGTATTCATCGCCCAGTTGGATTTATCTAACAAGAATATAGTGAAGGTACGGATTTGCAAAGGATTAATTAAAAGTTATGACCATAGTTCGTTTTAATCTGCTTTTGTACGTGGGCGGTGCAATAGTTAGAATTTTACATTGAAATTTACTATTTCACAGAAGTTTTAATTAACTCTTTTTCAAATATGGACATATTATATGGTAGAGAGACTAACATATTATGCGAGCCGTTTGTCTGTTCGCCACTTTGGTGGTATTAAACTCGGCAATAAATTTTACCTTATGGTACTAACCTTAAAACCTTGGAACCCTTAAAAGACTAAACACCTATGTACACAGACCGACAGGCTGATGAATTCCTCTCATTTATGGAACATATTTCATTACCTGATAATGTATTTATTCTGAAACCCCGCCCACTAACCAACGCTTTTAAAAACCCACCGTCGTCAATTCAGATTGTCAGATATTGCGCTCTACATAATAGAGCAGAAAACGGAAAAAGTAGATAACGAGGAAATGAAGAGTGGAAAATTGAAATGATATTATATACAGGGTGCTTCAAAAAAATGTATATACACTTTGAACTTCCATAGAAATTTTATTTACCGTTCTACAAAGTTAAATTTCAGGAAAATAGAAAGCTGAAAGTCCAATGTAAATGAAACATAAATAACAAATGTTAATACTGTTCAAATTGGTGACCTGCAGCATCAATACAATTCTGAGTACGAGTCACCACTGATTCTGTACATCGTATCAAAACGTCCAATGAGATTTCTCTACACACTGCTTGAATCTCATTCCAAAGAATGTCTAGGTTACGTGGTTTACGTTTGTACACCTCATCTTTTACTGTGCCCCACAAGAAAAGGCCAGTGGATAGGACGCAGGGGGCCAATCGAGTTTCCAGCACGCTCTCCAGACCTTACACCGCTGGATTTCTTCTTGTGGGGCACAGTAAAAGATGAGGTGTACAAACGTAAACCACGTAACCTAGACATTCTTTGGAATGAGATTCAAGCAGTGTGTAGAGAAATCTCATTGGACGTTTTGATACGATGTACAGAATCAGTGGTGACTCGTACTCAGAATTGTATTGATGCTGCAGGTCACCAATTTGAACAGTATTAACATTTGTGATTTATGTTTCATTTACATTGGACTTTCAGCTTTCTATTTTCCTGAAATTTAACTTTGTAGAACGGTAAATAAATTTTCTATGGAAGTTCAAAGTGTGTATACATTTTTTTGAAGCACCCGGTATATAAATATTTTTAAATACTTTTCTATTTGACTACCTTTTATACAAGTTAGAAGATAAGTGTTATTTTAGGCTAGAAAATTCATAACATGAAATTTGTTTGTTTTGGCTTTTAGCAACAAAGTACGCATTTTATTTTCTAAAGCAAACGGGTGTAGCAAATAGTTTAATTTTAAAATCTAAATCCAATATTAAAACAGACATTTTGTTATAAAATTCTAATCAATTGTATTTCTTTCCAGAAAACAACCAAAGTCGTTCGCGTTCGATCACTGTTTCTATTCCCTGGATTCATCCCTGCCGAACTTTGCATCGCAAAAGACAGTGTTCGAATGTCTCGGCAGGGATATACTCGACAATGCATTCGACGGGTACAACGCGTGTATCTTCGCATATGGACAAACAGGCAAGATTATTTTTTACCTAAAATTACAATTAATTATCATCACCGGTTGTTAAAAACCATTTATTTATATGTTTTATCTTATATATAAAATTCACGTGTCACAGTGTTAGTTACCGTACTCCTCCTAAACGGCTAGACCGATTCTTATGAAATTTTATATGCACATTCAGTAGGTCTGAGAATCGGCTACCATCTATTTTTCAAACTTTTTTTTAGTATTGCAAAACAACGTTTGCCGGGACAGCTAGTTTATTTATATTCTTCAAATAATTTATTGATAAATGATTGCGGTTGTCGTTTAGCAATTTCGCAAAATGTATGTTCATGGACAGTCTTTATTTCAATGAAAAAAAAAAACCATTTATCCAATACACGTCTCATTTATTATGTCTTTCATTGAAAAATATCCACCTTATTTATTAATAAAGTATTAGTCTCTAGAGAAATGAACAGAAGTGCTTCACTACAAATATTACTCGTATGTACCTTGCGTTTTGTGGGAGGATTATTTTCATAATTTATTATGTATTTCTTAGAACAGAAAATTATATTTTTGTATGAAATGTGTCTGTTACACCGTAGCTCCCAAATGATGTGATCGCGACTAATTCATGTGAATTCTGAGCTTTTTATTTAGTCAATTAGAGGGTACCAATGTGGAAGAATACGCGTCTAAATTAAATTTATTTTATTGTCAACATCTAATTTTCTATACTAATTAATTTAATTCCCATAAGCTGTATAAATCCAATTATAACCTAAATAAATTGGCATTTTATTGTACTTACTAGATTCCATACAAAATGTAGCTCTGTCTAGGATATTGACAACTGTGTAATAAATGGAGCAGTTTCTTTATATTGCACCTGTCTCCTTAATGATTCTCGAAGATGAATGATCAAGAAGAAATATGACTGAATGTAGACTAAAATAAATATAATGACTCTGTTTTGTTTTATATCAAGTTCATATTTACAACCTTCCACAATTTTATGAGCGAATATGCAAATAATCTTTAGGAAAGAATACATTGTGTTTTTTCTACCTCTCGTTCGTATTACTTATGTTCATATTTCTCGTCAGTTTTATATTTATAACTTTTTTGTAGTATAATTTTCTCATTTGTTCACAGCTACAAACGCTATTGTTGTTTGTACTTCGTTGTTTGAGCTGTAAACTAAATATTCAACTCCACCTCTCTTTTGAGATTTATACTCCAGTTTGGTTTACTTTGTGTAATTTTAACCTTGTTTATTGCTATACGCGGGCTCGAGAAATATAATTTCTCATTCGGCAATAAGGATTATTTTAAATTATTCTTGACTGGAGTAATAAAGATTATGAGAAAGCGAATGAGAATGGTATTAAAATTGGGCTGAGTACTGCTGGATGATGTATGAAAAATACAAACTGTTTTTAATAATCTTTCAAAACATCTTTTTGTTTCAACACCATGATTCAATTATTTCGTGATTTGAACTATTTATATACATTCATATGTTTACAATAGTTTCTTCCCTAACAAGACCCCTCGGTCTAACAAGTTTTTTATTATAACTTAGAAACATGTTTAAGTGAACCTGTCTGCCATTACAGTGATTTACACTCCTCAGACTCGGATGTCTCTCGTTCCGGTGTTATTAAAAATACCTGTGCGTAGATATTAATGAGTCACGAAGGGCCCACCGGCACGTGCGCTGGCGCCTGTTCCAATATGCACGACGCAGCACCGTGACCTCACGTACTTGTTAATGTTTGACTAAGCTTTATAGCCTTGTATTTGGAGTAGTTATTTGGCCATGTTTCTTACAAAAGTGAAACCCTTACAGGATCTACTAGTGTCTGTGTTGTTATCAAGTAATGCTTCAAGAAGATATTGAATTAAAATTTCCCCTTATTTTGATCTTACGATTCTACACTCTGTCCTTTATCTTCATTGGCCGTTTTAGGTGTTTTTTGTAATGCAAGTCAGATTGGAGTCCATGTCACATTCTAACAACATGATTGTTTTGTTATTCTAAACAAATGCAGGTACTAAATGTCCTTAAACTGGAGTGTGGAGTAAATCCGCTTAGATTAACTTTACACTACTGGTGTAAGATTAAAGATCCTACTCATCATCAGTAATCCTTTGTATCTCGATAATTCGCTAACTATTAGTTAATGTGGATCAGTAATTAATACATAGATGCTTAGTAAAGTTTTATATAATAATTTTTCTTTCAAAACATCGCCAAGAAATGTTCATAATATCCATGTATACAATCACACACAGTACGTGTGGGGGTACTTGACTTTATTCTGAATCATTATACATGCTAAGGTAAAACGAATAACTGAAACGAGTCCTCTGAGTCTCGCTTAGTGACGCTTATATAACGCTCAACGTTTTTCCTTTTAATATTCAAAGAGCTTTGGTATATTATATTACACTTGTTCATATACACATTTCTCCTTACTGTAGGTACCGTATTTATGAACAAGTTATATTGCTTTTTATGTAACAAAAGTTATAATATTATTGTCGGTTTGATCATAAATGACGTATGATGACTTTTAATCCACGGTATATAATGGAACTTAAAATTCACCTAACTTACAGATTTTTATTATCAATAAATTCGTCTGTATGTTTTTGAAGTTTGTTGTTTTGTTTCTTCGCATATAAAAGTTACATAAATCCAATTCATATCACATTCACAAAGTTAAAGTTGGTTTTGACAATACCTGTTTCGTTCCAAATGAATTCTTTTTATCGAGGTATAACACAATATGTTTCCTTTCACAAACTATTTTCATTGTCAAAATTTCCGTTTAATCTGTTGGGTTGATTTCTGACAGTATAATACCGCATTGTGAAATATTGGTAAATTGATAAAAATATATAATCACTAGCTGACCTGGCAAACGTTGTTTTGCCATACAAATGTCAGGGGTATGAAAAATAGATAGTAGCCAACAAACAAACAAACAAAACAAAGATTTTTATTCACTTAATATATGCATATAACAAATAATTAATTACTACTGCCAAACTGTTACACAGTTTGTTGGCAGTTGCAGCTCCGGTTAGTACATAAATTGGTTTAAATAATACATAACTACATATTATATTGTCAAATTTATCTAAGTTACATAAATATTATATTAATTGTCAAATTTCTAGTTTTTTTATTTCTTATTTAGGTATAATAATATAAAAACAATACTTACAATTTAAATTAGATAACATAGTTTTATTTTATTACATTTCAATACACATAACCATATTTTTTTAATTACACGAATTGTTAACACATATGTATTTATTTAGTAGTGCCTTTACCAGACTAGAGGTGCAAGTCCCCATCTAACCCCACGTACAAGCTTCGAGTGACATTCTGTTGGAGGTGTTTCCTCACAACATATCGATTCTCCGATTCTCAGATCTACTGAATGTACATAAAATTTCATAAGAATCGATCAAACTGTTTCGGAGGAGTATGGGAACGAACATTCTGACACCATAATTTTATACATACAATATGTATTACACAAACTTTTTACTTATTCTTAGGTTAGAGCTTTAACCTCAGCGTTGCCTCTGGGCATTGTAAAAATGCCACGACCGCCCACAGAATTTTAGCCGCTCCTAAATATTTGCCGCCCTAGGCACTGGCCCCGAAAGCCTTTAGTGTAAAAATCAGTAAAATCCAGCATTTCTAACGCTAAAAAAATCTCTTTTTAAAATAAAAAAGTCTTTAATAGGTTATCTTTTAGGTAACCTTAACTTAGCCAGATTTTTATTATTTCTATGTGAAACACATTACTAATTAAACAAGTTTGTTATGTTTTGATTAGTATTGTCGTAACTTACAAACTTTAAGAAACTGTTAATATGTAAACCTTCCCTTTACAAACGAGATGAAACAAAGCAGGCGCACGTAAATGTTTACGTCATCTATTTTTGTGCTATGTAAACAAATAGATACCGTAAACAACTGCTACAACATATATAACAGTATATTAGGGTAATATTCTTAATAACCAAATAGATTACACAAGCGCCTTTGAGATTGTTTTGATTAAAGATGTTTATTTCACTTTTATACTTCATAAAGATAATACGAGGTAGTAAGTAAATTACAGAATGAACGAGATATTCATATATCAAATTAGTTTTATTCGTCTTTCGTTCTGTGAGAAAACAATAACCTACAATTATTAAAGTAATTTATTAATTTTTGCATTTGACATGCTATGCTTTTACTTAATAAATCAAATTATGGTGGAAAGAGTGAAATGCCGCAAGTGGGACTTGAACCCACGACCTCGGAATACCGTTCCGAAGCTTTTTCCACCATAATTTGATTCATTAAATAACCTACAATGTTGTAATAGGTTACTATCAGCATACAATATAAGAAATATTATAAAGTAAAAATAAATTCGTTATTAGTTGTTATCAAACTATATTTATTATTGATCACTATATTAGTTGCACCAACGAAAGCTTTAAACAACTGTAATCATTTTCCAATAAACATTTATTTTCTAATAAAGTCGAGCTAAAATGTTTCAACCATTGTATAGCAGTACAATAACATTCATTCTTTTAAAAAATTGCACTCGTTTGACAATACTGCAGCACCAAATTTTCTAATATTTTCAAGAATGAGAAAAGTTTGTGTGTCGTAGATTTGATCGACGAAAATGTAAGGAGTCTTTTGTGAGCTGGTTTTAATATAAATATTTGGTACATACATTGTTTTGTAGGGCATTGTAGCGTAGTCGGTAGGTAGCACAAACTTTCTTACGCAGATTTGTGAGGTCGTCATCATCATCATAACAACACGCCTTTTTCCCATGGCGGTAGGCAGAGACTATAGAGCGCCATCTGCTACGATCGACGCATACTTCCTTGGCTTCATCCACACTCATACATCTGGTCATACATGCCCGACGGTTGTAAGTGCTACGCACTTGCCCCTTTTGGAGTATCCCGGCGATGAAATCGGAGTATATTTTTCTTGGGCGACCTCCATTTCATTTCCACTTACTTTCGCCGTGTATATGCCTTTCGTTAAGCGTCTCTCATCCATCCTCTCCACATGACCAAACCACCTAAGCATACTTTTCTCCACCTTAGTCACTACATCCTCTTTCAGACCGCAACGTTCTCTTATAACTTCATTTCTTAATCTCTCTTTCAAAGTCACACCACACATACTTCTCAAAGAGTGCATCTCTACAGCATTTATTCTACTTTTGTGCTTCTCCTGCCACACCCAACATTCGCTTCCATACATAAGCGTAGGTAACAACACGCCATTGTGGATCGCCATTCGAGCCTTTTCTTTTTTGTGAGGTCGTCTCTTTATTTTAATCCTAATAGAAATCATTTTGTAGTTCCCGTCTTATTAATATCAGCTGGAAAAGTCATAAGCAATTTAAATTTACTTGTTTAGGCTATAGCTTTAAAACAAATTTAAGGTATTTATACAATTTTCATAAATAGCTGCATAAATTGTTCCTAAATAAAGCGGCCACATTTTACCAACGTTATTTATACACGTTATATCCAAGAGTCAGCGGAATTCGTGGTCGACCTTTTAAGGCAATTTCAATTAATCTTATTCACACGATTCTGCTACATTTGCCATCGTAGGAATGTTTGTGGCCTCTGTTGATGCGGAAAAGCTGTGGTATCGGAATGTAATTCGTATTACATATAAAGTTTCAATATTCAAGCGAGATCTTTAGTTTCAGTACAATGAAACCTTTTAAAATTGGTTATATTGATTATACAATATATTTGTTGTATTTGTATTAATAAAAATGTCCTATGTTGACCCAATCATGGTATAAATAATGTATCGACACTGGTTTTACGTTTTGCATAAAAATATTATAATAGAAACATAAATAAACAGACAGGCAAACTGAAGAAGTTCCTTATATTGGCACGTTAGCTATGTTAATTTTTACGTATAGGGGATCAACCCTCCGTTCGAGCTCGGCTTCTCGATATATTTTGGATACCTAAGTTATATCGTACCCACAATATCAATAATTCATGTTTTGGGTAGTTCTAAGCCAGCGCTTGATAAATTATTATCCTCTTTTTCCATATTCAGATTGAATTCTAATTAGTTTTATGGCTTTGGATAGATTTGGTGTTGAAGTAACATTTTGGTATAGTATTTTGTATTTAAAATACAAAGGAATAGTAAAGAGGATTGACTCTAGCTTTAGATCTCACTGTCATATGTTTTCAGTAAAGTGTTCTTTAGAATTTCTTACATAAACTGTAACGTGTTGGCAAGCGAGATGCTTCTATCCTTTCGCCTTGTCGTTAACTTATGAACTCGTGTTCTCGTGGAACCGCCCGCCTTTGACGTTTAATTAATTTTCTAATTAAAACAAATAAGTGTCTTACATCAAGGCAATAAACCTACAAAGCACGGCAATTTATTATATAACTTTGTGTAATATGGTGTAATATATGTAGATGTTTTAAACATGCAATCACTTACCGGTTAAGGTGGTCAAGAATCACGGACCCGCATGCTTTAATCTATAAATTCTGTAAAGAAGACGTTAATTTTTAGCTCCGATGTTTTTAATACTTAATACAATAAATATCGTCATGTTATTCCTTACTTCAAAGATATAGTAGCATTTTACTGCAAAGCTTTTTAAAGAGATAATCAGTTTTAGAACTGCAATATTTGCATTTGTTATGTAGCCTACATAGTTAAATTAGATCTCAAATGAAGCGGCAACGCTTTCGCGACAATTTCTGACAGTAAAATTGTGCTTTAGTCTGTGGTGGTCGGGAAATTGATTTTGAAACGTTTCACGCACGGATGGCCACACATAATTTGATGTGCGGTGGCCCTCTGTTCAACTCATCTCGACGCATATCATGAGTGAGAGCAGTGATCCGGTAAAGATTTAATTAAAGTGTCTATAATAATTAGTTAATAATAATAATAATAAATATTCACGGACATTACACACAACGTCCTCTGGTCCCAAGCTAAGCTTATATGCTTGTGTTATGGGTACTAGAATACGGATAGAATACATATACTATTTTTCTTTTGTAAATACTTACTTATAATACATAGAAACACCCAGACGCAGTACAAACATTTGTATAACAATTAGAAAAATCACACAAATGATTGTCCCGAGCGGGAATCGAACCCGCAACCTCTTGATCGGCAGTCCGTTACATAAACCACTTAACCACGAGGCTCGTCTATTAGTCTTGTTATTATCAGATACATACTTAAGGCCTTTGCATTTTAACTATTTGGAAACAATTATAATTTGGAAGCATTTAATAGAAGGTGAATAGGCTTCCAGCATAGTTGTTGCGCTTCACCATGCAAGGCTACATTACCACTTACCATCAGGTGGATGTCAAGCACCAACATGTATTAAAAAACTTATAATAAACTAGCTTTATTATTATATTTGTCTGATAAAATCACTCGTGCCTAAATCTAAAATTTACGCCCTCAGACGTACAAAATGAATGTGCTATTTTATTATGAAAGTGTCTAAAACAATAGGATTACGTGATGTAGCTTGAAAAGTCACCATTTTAAGTGGCTATGAATTGGCTAAAGCCTTTGACGAACTCAAGACCCTTGTGAACAGTGATGCCAACTCCGGGGTTCTCCCCCCAAATTTAGGGGGAAAAAATCTATACAGGGATTTTTTAGGGGGTGAAATTTTTATTTTCTTAACTTTGATCCGTCGTTTGGGGAGTTTTGTTTTGAATTTAGTGGTTTTTAGTGGTTTTTGAAATTGCTTTAGTAGGAGAGTTTTCAAACAGTTGGCAACACTGCTTGTGAACCAAAAGCTCCTTAAGTGGCGATCACGAAGCGCTTGACGCGGCGTAGAATTACTACAAAGCAGGGGAATTAATTAAAATCACACGTGGAAGCCCCACGTGTGATTTTAATTAATTCCCCTGCAATGCATGGGACGAAGCAGTCTTAGAGAGTAATATAGAGAGCCTTGTATCTCACTTATTTTGGATTTCAGGTCTTAATATCTGAATTCCCTAAAAATTAAAAAAATGATAATTATTATTTTATGTCTAGCAAATATAAATTCATTTACAAATTTTACGTGTATAAATTGACCCTGCAAATTCTTAAGTGTTTCTCGTCTAATAGCCTCGTTTTCCTATTAAATTGCGTTTCATTTATCGAATTATCCGACATTACGAGCCTTCAGAATGTATTTATTGCCTTATTTAACATTCTTGATGATATTAGCGCCTGTTCGTTATTTGTATACTATTTTATAAACACATTGAATTTATTGGCAAAATATGATAGCTGTTGTTAAATATCTAATGTCATACATCAGCATTTTTCTTATTTGCTGATATTAAAGTAAATGAAGATGGGTGTAGATTCACAGATGACGGATAGAGGAGTATGGACGAAAAGCCGTTGCGCCGACCCCAAATACTTGGGAAAACGAGCAGAGAACGATGATTAATGGAAACATTTTTAGACTGACTTATTTTTAACTCATATTTTAGCCTAGGAATTAGGCTATAGTTTACAATATTACTCAATACATAATATATCCATTCTATTTCAGCAGTTTGATAAAAAATATGCTGTTTGCGCTTAAATCATCCGAGGAGTTTAGGATCGGTCCCTCTCGGAATAACATAAATATTCTCTCTCTCAAATAACTCAATAAGTGAATGTTAAGAAGGTCATCATTCAAATATTATTCCGTTAATATTTAGTTTACTATTGAACTAAACATTGAAGGATTATGGGTTTGGACTACTTTGGACTGACAATATGGTATCATCACGATTAACTATAATAATAATGTAACCGATTTAGCTATAACGATATAGATTATTAACTAACTCAATGTAGGTATGTGGCAGTCATTAAAATCCGTAATAAGTTTTTTGTATCGATGATTTGCGTAAGTTAAGTAAGTACTGAAGTGTATCATGTTAATACGAGTTTTTGTCCTATACAACAGTATGAAGCAATCCCTATATGGATGGATAGGATAGGATATGATGGATGGATAGGATATATGGATAGTCTAGTAGCCTGTGCTTGTGTTTATAATTAACAAATTATAAACACAAGCACAGGCTACTAGACTATCCAAATATCACATAACGTGTTTGTTATTTAAATTTTAACGACAGTAAACATACTTTCCTTGATTACTATACTTGCTGTTGTCATGTGCCAATGTTGAAATTTAGAAACGAAACCTTAACAAATTATACAAAAAAGCTATTTTCTTGAACCACTCTATCTACTAAAAACCCGCATCAAAATCTGTTGCGTTGTTTGGAACATACAAGAACACTAGCTGTTGCCCGCGACTCCGTCCGCGCGGAATTTAGAAAATTTTCCCCGTTTTTGCAACATTTTTCACTACGGCTGCGCTTCTACTGGTCGTAACGTGATGTTATATAGCTTAAAGCCTTCCTCGATAAATGCCTATCTAACACTGAAAGAATTTTTCAAATCGGCCCCGTGGTTCCTGAGATTAGCGCGTCCAAAAAACAAACAAACAAACTCTTCTGCTTTATAATATTAATATAGTTAAAAAGACTATGTTTAAAAAAAGTAAAGATGCTGATAATGCTTATACTTCACTTGTCTTATTGCTGCAGTTTATTTCCTTTGATACATTTTATCTCTTAAACACTTTTAAGTAGTTAATACTTTAACTACTCACTATACTAAAACCATAACTGTTGTAATGCTCATAATCTCTGAAACACATAACCTGGTTTTATTCACTAACGTACTATAAACTTGTTCCGGTCATTACGTAGCAATTTGCGGGTTAACTGTCTATAGCCATTCAACAAAACGACCGGGCAGTGAAAAATAAGTATTTTTTTTATAACTCTGAAGTATATTTTTGCACAAGGTCAGTTCCGACTGACTTAGATTGTTGAATTTGGTTTAATGAGTAAACATATATTAAAGTGACGTAATAAAGTTTTTGTGTCAACATATTGATACATTACAATTTTATTATTGTTTTAATAAATTAATTACAACCTTGGCCCTGGACACATTTTGCATTAAATGTGAAAGTTTGTTTGCAATATTTGTTAGATGTTTATACAGGCCGGTATCAAAATGTTTATAGAAATATAATTTAGATTACTTTCATTATACCTACCGATTATAAAATTTATTCTGTATACAACGCATTTTAGTGTGATGTAAAAGTTTTCTAGTTAGGCTAGTAGCAGTTTAAGTTAAAATGGTTTATTTTATATGTATTTAAACACACGACGTAATTTATAAGTTAGTTTGTGATTACCATGATTATACACTACATTCTAAAGCTAAAACATGGGCAGTTGGTATACATATATTGATTGATGCCATCTGTTTTAACTTATTTGACATTCGGTGTGTGATTTTGTTTCACTTTGCACTTCAATGCACAACTTGATTTGCGCTTTATACTCTGACCTGTAATGATTTTTAATTCTTTTTGCTGTGAGTCGAGCAAAAGCCGGCATTAAATGGCGTAGGCAGCTAACCCAGATACGTCACTTAACCCTTTGTGTTCCAAGCTATCGGTCTATGCGACACACTGTGCGCCAATCAATGTATTCTAAGTCGTGATGTGTGGGGGTTGGTCTAATTTCTTTTTTAATAATTATGTTTAGGGCTGTACCAAATTATTCTACTTATTGATGTTAAGTATCCCTTATAAGTTTACTGACTAATGATACCTGTGACTACTGGGATAGCGTTGTTGAATTTTCAATGACCTTCACTTTAACTGCTTAAAAAGTTAATTCAAAACGGGACTACTATAGGCAGAATTATCGCTAGCTTAAATTAATCAGAAATAGCTGGCGATTTTCCAAAGTATGAAGCGATTCATAACTAACATATTATTATCAAACCTGGAACCGCTTTTAAAGGCTCATATGGTTCAGTAGTCAAACAAATGTATAACAATAATAATATGTTTAAATAAAATTAATTTAATTTTTACTTAACTAAAATAAAAATAATATCATGTTACATAGTACCATGGTACATATATTCATCTAACATTGCTATCGTATTCATTATTGACCTTGAGTTCGTTTACAATAAGTTTGGCGTGTTATCTCTCGTATTCAAATCCCTTCTATACAAATGTACGTTATGTTACATGAATGATCTAAGCTTATCTACTCAAATGTGACGGATGTTGTAGAATAGTGTATGAATGACAAAAACTTTCGGTGAATTGTAAAATAAATGTTTCTCTCTCCAGCCCACCAACGTCCCACGGCTGGGCGCGGGCCTCCTCTAAATCGAGAGGGATTCCTCCTCACAGAGGATTTTATCTGTATACGATAATCCTTACCTGGCTCTTACAGCAACCTGGGAAGGAAAAGCATAATCAGGCACCACACGGACTTCTAAAATAAATGTTTATTAGCAACATAATAAGGAGACTTAGCTATTTAAAATGATGAAGCCAATATTCATAAATTAGTAAATAAATACATAGTTGTCTGGTAGATTTGAGAGAGAGTGATGATGGATTGGTTATGGGTGAGCTGCCTATCAAGTGTCTTCTTTACGCGGATGATCAAGTTCTACTTGCACCATCTGCGGAAGAATTGCAAGATATGGTAATTAGAACGAATGAAGCATTTAGACTAAAAGGAATGAAAGTAAACGTAAACAAGACGAAAGTTATGGTGTTTGAAAAAGAGGAGTGTATGTCTGCATGTAATATTAAAATAGATGATGAAAGTGTGGAACAGGTACAAGAATTTGTTTATTTGGGAAGTGTTTTTACAAGAGATGGTAAGGTTGATGCTGATGTGGTAAGAAGGGTGTTAGCGGGAAATAAGCTGAATGGTGCCTTGCATGCTATTGTGGCTAACCAAGCGATTACTGAAAAGGCTCGAATGGCGATCCACAATGGCGTGTTGTTACCTACGCTTATGTATGGAAGCGAATGTTGGGTGTGGCAGGAGAAGCACAAAAGTAGAATAAATTCTGTAGAGATGCGCTCTTTGAGAAGTATGTGTGGTGTGACTTTGAAAGAGAGATTAAGAAATGAAGGTATAAGAGAACGTTGTGGTCTGAAAGAGGATGTAGTGACTAAGGTGGAGAAAAGTATGCTTAGGTGGTTTGGTCATGTGGAGAGGATGGATGAGAGACGCTCAACGAAAGGCATATACACGGCGAAAGTAAGTGGAAATGCGGGGAGAGGACCCCCGAGAAAAATATACTCCGATGTCATCGTCGGGATACTCCAAAAGGGGCAAGTGCGTAGCACTTACAACCGTCGGGCATGTATGACCAGATGTATGAGTGTGGATGAAGCCAAGGAAGTGTGCTTCGATCGTGGCAGATGGCGCTCTATAGTCTCTACTTACCCCCATGGGAAAAAGGCGTGATGTTATGATGATGATGATGATGATTTAAGTATTTTAAAGCCAAGAATCAATTCTAAGCCTCGAAACCTAACTATTGTACTGACGCACAGCAATCACAATAATTCTATGTAACTATTACAAATAAAAGTTATGGTAGTACATTTTCTAACATATGTGGAGCACATCTGTATATCATACGTAATAGGCATTTTCAGGCGGTTCCTTCCCACATTAAAAATTGTTAGTACTGTTACTGACGCAATCACAAAACCATCACGCGATAAAATAGCTATTTTATCGCGTGGAAGAGCTCCTTATGGCGATAAAGAATGCGTTTGGAAAAAAAGCAACAAATATTATATGATTATATTTCGTACTTATAGTTAAGTAAATCTTAACTCTTGCGTAGTAGTACTAGTTCAAGCACGCGGCGCTTCAATTTGTGCAAAGTTATGTTTGAGGCCTAAACTGCTTGAGACGTTCCTCGTTCTCAATATTACGTGCTCTTAACGATATTCCGAATCCTATAATTATCTCATATGAGTGTGCTTATCGTCTATCGATTGACGAGAAGCTTCAAAATAAATAACTAACAAGCGAGCACATTAAATAACTAGTTAGTTACTTCGTGTGCTGTTTTATTTTAGATAATTTCCAAGAAGATTAAAATTATAATGCAACGTTTACTGCCAATGTTCTTTACCGATCTAATATATCACTGATTGTACATTTGATATTGCATGGCTTTAAAAAAATGTCTATAAAATATTATCCTATTAAAAGCAAGCTAAGATATTTCAAGGACAATTTCACAAATTCTTCCAAGATCTCGTTTAAAAGAAACTTCGTCATCTGTAAAAGAATCTTTCCACCTGGACGCACATCAAAGAGGAAATGAGTTTGATCATAAACACGGATCAAATCTTTTACATTATAGATTTTATCCGATATGAATTGCTTCAGAAACATACGAACACATGCATCAATTGTCACAAAAAGGAGAATGTAACAATTGATAAATTTAATCATCAAGTTGTTTAACGAAAACTTTATCAACACGTTTAAACAGAGTTTTGTGGGAAATCATGTTAGAATTTTTTTTTTGGTCTTTGCACATTGGTACTAAATTCTGTTTGATGGTGACATACCTATAAAATAGGGTGTGCTTTTAGACTTCTTTCTACGTTCTTAGGCACGCAAATAAACGCAGCGTAGATACACAAGTTATAAGTTACATGCTTATCATAACAATATAGAACATAAGGTATTTTTGGTTTTTATAAATTGACTTGTGTGTGCAAAACGTATCGAATATCAAAACCAAGAGTTCCTTTTATGGAATCCTGAACGCCCAACTACCTTAAAAACATACAACCGGTTTAGTTTAGCACGAACGTTTGACATGTGGCAGACTCGTCTTAAAATTATTCATCATCATCATCAAATTTATTAAAAAAAATTAGCTTTCATCCATCGGAATGTAGGCCAATGTAAAAACTCCTGACTATAGATAGACCTTAACAAAATTTTTCATCATTTCCTGCTTCAAATAGATATTTCTGATCAAACAATCAGATATCTATTAGCAGTATTAGGTGCACGCAATTTATTTTAGTAATTAGTATAAAACTTTGTTTTGATATATCTTTTTGTACACAATGAGTGACTATCCTAGTGACACACAACACGGATCATTCAAGCGACTAGACAAGCCGCCTCATTCATTCATATTATTCTCAATCTATTTAGCAATAACTATGCGGATGACAACGTTCGGTTTATGAAGTACCTATAGTGTTGTTTTACACCATGTTCCAGATTTTGTTACAAACGCCGGTTGTACTCGTGTTTTTAGTTACTGCCCTGCTCCTTGCTTTTAACGTGGTGATATGTAGAAGTGTGCTTCGATCGTGGCAGATGGCGCTCTATAGTCTCTACTTACCCCCATGGGAAAAAGGCGTGATGTTATGATGATGATGATGATGATTTAAGTATTTTAAAGCCAAGAATCAATTCTAAGCCTCGAAACCTAACTATTGTACTGACGCACAGCAATCACAATAATTCTATGTAACTATTACAAATAAAATTTATGGTAGTACATTTTCTAACATATGTGGAGCACATCTGTATATCATACGTAATAGGCATTTTCAGGCGGTTCCTTCCCACATTAAAAATTGTTAGTACTGTTACTGACGCAATCACAAAACCATCACGCGATAAAATAGCTATTTTATCGCGTGGAAGAGCTCCTTATGGCGATAAAGAATGCGTTTGGAAAAAAAGCAACAAATATTATATGATTATATTTCGTACTTATAGTTAAGTAAATCTTAACTCTTGCGTAGTAGTACTAGTTCAAGCACGCGGCGCTTCAATTTGTGCAAAGTTATGTTTGAGGCCTAAACTGCTTGAGACGTTCCTCGTTCTCAATATTACGTGCTCTTAACGATATTCCGAATCCTATAATTATCTCATATGAGTGTGCTTATCGTCTATCGATTGACGAGAAGCTTCAAAATAAATAACTAACAAGCGAGCACATTAAATAACTAGTTAGTTACTTCGTGTGCTGTTTTATTTTAGATAATTTCCAAGAAGATTAAAATTATAATGCAACGTTTACTGCCAATGTTCTTTACCGATCTAATATATCACTGATTGTACATGAGATATTGCATGGCTTTAAAAAAATGTCTATAAAATATTATCCTATTAAAAGCAAGCTAAGATATTTCAAGGACAATTTCACAAATTCTTCCAAGATCTCGTTTAAAAGAAACTTCGTCATCTGTAAAAGAATCTTTCCACCTGGACGCACATCAAAGAGGAAATGAGTTTGATCATAAACACGGATCAAATCTTTTACATTATAGATTTTATCCGATATGAATTGCTTCAGAAACATACGAACACATGCATCAATTGTCACAAAAAGGAGAATGTAACAATTGATAAATTTAATCATCAAGTTGTTTAACGAAAACTTTATCAACACGTTTAAACAGAGTTTTGTGGGAAATCATGTTAGAATTTTTTTTTTGTTCTTTGCACATTGGTACTAAATTCTGTTTGATGGTGACATACCTATAAAATAGGGTGTGCTTTTAGACTTCTTTCTACGTTCTTAGGCACGCAAATAAACGCAGCGTAGATACACAAGTTATAAGTTACATGCTTATCATAACAATATAGAACATAAGGTATTTTTGGTTTTTATAAATTGACTTGTGTGTGCAAAACGTATCGAATATCAAAACCAAGAGTTCCTTTTATGGAATCCTGAACGCCCAACTACCTTAAAAACATACAACCGGTTTAGTTTAGCACGAACGTTTGACATGTGGCAGACTCGTCTTAAAATTATTCATCATCATCATCAAATTTATTAAAAAAAATTAGCTTTCATCCATCGGAATGTAGGCCAATGTAAAAACTCCTGACTATAGATAGACCTTAACAAAATTTTTCATCATTTCCTGCTTCAAATAGATATTTCTGATCAAACAATCAGATATCTATTAGCAGTATTAGGTGCACGCAATTTATTTTAGTAATTAGTATAAAACTTTGTTTTGATATATCTTTTTGTACACAATGAGTGACTATCCTAGTGACACACAACACGGATCATTCAAGCGACTAGACAAGCCGCCTCATTCATTCATATTATTCTCAATCTATTTAGCAATAACTATGCGGATGACAACGTTCGGTTTATGAAGTACCTATAGTGTTGTTTTACACCATGTTCCAGATTTTGTTACAAACGCCGGTTGTACTCGTGTTTTTAGTTACTGCCCTGCTCCTTGCTTTTAACGTGGTGATATGTAGCCTATGTGGTGTTCTGATCAATAAGCGAGACATAGCTGTAAAGTCGCAATAAAATGTTTTTCTGTTGTTTTTGTAAAAAGCAACGAATTTTACATTCAGAAGTTATTTGACGGGTCTCGTGGTCAGGTGGTTCATGTAACGGACTGGATTCCCGCATGGGACAATCATTTTCGTGATGTTTATAAAAGTCATACAAATGTTTGTTCTGCATCTGGGTGTTTCTATGTATTATAAATATGTATTAGCAAAAGAAAAGTTGTGTAATACGTAGTATATCTGTATCTGTTACCCATAATACAAGCATAGAAATATAGCTTACTTTGGGATCAGAGGACATTGTGTGAAATGTCCATAAATATTTATTTATATTTATTACAGAGTTTTGCGTGAATAATATTAGTAGGATCAAATCGCTATTCGTTTATAACTTGGCCTAAAGTAAATGTAAAATGAAGCTGGCACCTGCAGTTTTAGGTCACCCTGATGCGGCACCTGACTCGCTCTCATTGTTCTTATTCCTGTCCTATTTATTACATAAGTGCATCGCTACGGTTAGCTGAGTGCTCGTGTACCTACCCTAATTATGAGAAACGTTCATATACATACTTATTATAATGATGCTGCTATGTTTATGTAAATGTATCTGTAAGAAAGAAAGTGTGAATTATTCCGTTTATTATATGTTTTCCTCCTCTCCAGCCCATTAACGTCCCACTGCTGAGTACGGGCCTCCTCCACATTGGGAGGGATTATGGTCTACTGTGCCGCCCTGACCAGGCGTGTTGGCATATGTTTTAGTTTCGAGTTTTCCGTCTCTCACAGTAGACGTTAACTGCTTATATTGTCCCTTAGCTGGCTGTTACAGCCTCTTACAGCTCTTGTTTTGCTCAGTGTTACCATTCCATTTCTTTCCCAGGGTGGTGACACTTTTATTCTTAATCCGTCACGGATATCGACATAATCGATATAATCGACATCACGGAGAACATACTATGTTAAATTAACTGCAATATATGCGCTATAAATGTTGCAATAGTAGCAGAACCAGGACTGAGCTTGTCAGGTGTACTCCATGATGATACATACCTACTTATGGTCTTACTCATAATGACTTATCGGAGGTTTAAACGGAGATTTTATCGGAGAGATAATAAACGTTTTATCGTAAAAAGACTATTATGAATAACAAGTTTTGACAATTTTCGCGAACCTATTTTAGCGAACTTTTAAACCTCCGATAAGTCATTATGAATAAGACCATTAGAATATAACATCTTCGACAATCTTTACTACGACGTAGACACTACGTAGTATCTGCGTAGACATCTAAGAAACATCACTCGTTAGATTTGCATTTTGTTCTAAACATACGAGAGCAAAAAATGTAGCCTAAATATTCCTATTATGTTATAAGACGTAGGCTTTAGATGGTTATTTCAAGTAATATATATTCCCATGAAAATTTATGTGTAGAGTTGAGCAATAAGCTCGTGTTGAAAGCTCGCCCGTCTTAAGTTTTAGTATACGCCGCCGATACTTACTTAATGGGGGCCTTGCAAATTCACGTGAATAACTTCTCTTTTGGTATGTGCAATGCTAAATACTAACATTATATAATTTAGCATTCCGAGCAAATAATATAAATTATAGAAATCTTCAAAATAATAGATATTTTTTATTACGAAAGGGAATACACATTTCTCTCTCCTTGTCAAATGGAGTCTTTCAAGCGAGGCGTGAGGCAGACAGATTGGACTCTTACTTAACATCAGGTGGAGTGTAGTCATTTACCAACGCTAGCAACAAAAAAAAAAAGTAAGGCCCAAAATGTAAAGTAGTTTTTAAGATTAAAGGAAAAAAAAACGCTCAGATTATTCATCTACCTACTTGTATCCGAGATTTTTTGCCACTCCCGGGGTGAAATCACTTTTATACAAAGAAAACTCACATTGTCTGATTATATGGCTGTGCTCTCAGAGGAGTTATATGTTAGGTATACCTCAATATCGTACGAGTACAGAGATCTAAGACTTCTTCAGGGACTCGTTCACACCACCAATATAAACTCGGAGATGTAGAATATATTTATTTTTGGGTAAAACTTTTTAACCAATGTTTTGGTTTAGTTTGCTAGATGATCAAGGAATCAATTTTCTTTTCATATAGTAGTATCTTCGTTACCTTTAAAGTCTATTTATTTATATCAAAAATAATTTAAAAGCACAATGTAGACCATCTAAATGTTTAAAGATCTTTATTACCTCAAGAACATTAAGTCCACATAATACTCTCTAAGTTACTTACATATGAATTAGTAGAATGATATAATGATATATGAATGATCCTTAGTTTAGTATAATTTGTGCTAAACCTAATAGAACGATGTTACTCCTTTTTAGGGTTTCGTACAAATCCTTATAGTCTCACTTCGGTGTCCGTCTGTCTGTCTGTCCGTCTGTCAAACTTTTTACTCAGCAATGGCTGAAGGTATCAACTTGAAACTCATATGACACGTAGATCTATGCAGTCCCTTGCTGCAAAAAATACAATCAACCTTTTACATCTACGCATTTAAAAGATATAACCGAATTACTAGCATTTTTAAGAATTTTCGACTTATGCTAGGGAATCAAAAATCACAGGTTACTTCCCGTTGCCCTAGAGCCTTGAAATTTGGCATAGATCAAGTATTAATAGTGCTGATATAGAGAAAAATCCAAAAACTTATAATTTTTCATTACATCACAAGAAAAAAGTGTTTATACTAATACCAACTTGTGAAGTAGCTGAAATATAGGCGATTCCCTATATTTGAACTATAAAATTTGGTTGGTGAGTTGCTTTAAGCTTAATTATCTGTTTATTTGTATTTAGTTATTTATGTTTTTCGGTCGAGTAGGTACGGAACCCTAAGTGTGCGAGTTTACCTCCCTCTTGACAGGTTTTTTTAAATTGAGTTGTACAATAGTTATTTAACCGGTAATAGTTGTCGTGTTACGCGACCTATGCTTAACGTACTCCCAGTTCATTACCAAATGTTATTTGCTAGCTATTGTAATATAATTGGTCAAGTGCGAGTCGGACTCGCGCACGAAGGGTTCCGTACCATTATCTATGCAACATAAGGCAACGTCATTAGTATCGAGCAAGAAACGGTAAAAAAATCATGTTTGTTGTATGGGAGCCCCCCTTAAATATTTATTTTATTTTATTTTTAGTATTTTTTGTTATAGCGGCAATAGAAATACATCATCTGTGAAAATTTCAACTGTCTAGCTATCACCGTTCTTGAGATACTTGGTACGGAAACCTTAAAAATCATGTTTGTTGTATGGGAGCCCCCCTTAAATATTTATTTTATTTTATTTTTAGTATTTGTTGTTATAGCGGCAATAGAAATACATCATCTGTGAAAATTTCAACTCTCTAGCTATCACCGTTCTTGAGATACAGCCTGGTGACAGACGGACGGACGGACGGACGGACGGACGGACAGCGAAGTCTCAGTAATAGGGTCCCGTTTTTACCCTTTGGGTACGGAACCCTAAAAAACGAACGAGAAATAGGAAACATTTACAAAAGGATAATCATTATAGTCACCGCATTAAAATTTTGTCGTATAATCAGAAACCTATTGGAAGCTGTATAATAATAATATTTAATCGCATTAAGCAGTCAATAAAGATATCGTTAATTTAATCGAAGTTCATACATAATGACGTTTTTAATTGTTAATAGCCTGTTTGAATTCTTTTAGTTTTAATAACTATGCGATAATTATTTGTGTTAACTGATAAGTTTAAACACGAGCTCGTTCTTATCATAGCATATTAACTAATCATCTAACAAATATAATAAACATTACTAGAACATCATAACATATTTGACGGGCATTGTGGTCTAGTGGTACATGTAACGGACAGCCGTGCATGAGGTCGCGGTTCGATTCCCGCACGGGACATTCATTTTTGTGATATTTATCATTGTCATACAAATGGTTGTACTTCGTCTGGGTGTTTCTATGTATTATAAGTATTTATTTACAAAAAAAAGTATATACCTATGTAGCATATCCATATCTAATACCCATAACACAAGCATGGATATATGGCTTAGTTTGGGACCAGAGGACGTTTTGGGAAATGTCCACAATATTTATTTATTTATGAATCAAATACGAACAGACCTGAACTGCAGATAGTCAGCTTTTTAATTAGTCTCACTCTAAGTTCGACATAACTGCCACACATGGGCGTGCACTCTATTAAGGCACAAAGGCCCTGCTTTACTTGCCATTCACAGATATTTTAATAAAACGTTCGTATGTTTTAGATGACTTTATTAATTTATTTACTATTAATTAAACAAAATATTAGGTATAACTTAAAAACGCCTAATAATTCATAAATAGCACCAATATGTGCTTGCAAATTGCTTTTTGCCAGGCGTTTGGCGAAGGAATAATATTAGCGTAGCTAGCAAGCTCGGCGCCGCCCGCCTGCCATGAGTTCATATGTGTGTAGAAATTTTGGTGTCCGTGCACAGTTCGCAAACGCACACAGGCTTGCATATTGAAGACGCCTTGAACCGGAACTCCTGCCGTATGCTTTGGCGATCGGATGTTTCCGCGAGTATTCGGCGTTCGTTCGTTACCTATTATAATCCGAATAAATATAATAGTCGGAAGTCTAATAAATCACGTATGCGTTTTTGTTTAGTAAGGTTTTATTTATTTAAATAGCAGAAATATTTTGGTTCGACGGAGGCCATTTTATTTTTTCGTGTGATTCATTGAACTGTTTAATATTGAGTTTCTATAATTTAATAATTGTATGGATTTTCGTTTGTTGATTTTAAAATGTTATTTGATTGTGAAATGTGTGTTGATAGTGTGTGTTTGTTAAAAATTAAAAATAAGAAGTTCTCACAATTGTCATTTGAAAAGATTCAAATTGTGTCTAAAGGACAACTAAGCCAGCAAAAAGGTAGGTAATTTAACTCGAAAATTTCATGTTAAAAGTTATGAAACGTATGTACATACGTTATGTATGTACGTATGTATGTGCGTACGTAGTTATTGTTTAGTAATTCTAGTACAGTGTGGACTGATTCGGGATATTCAGATTTAAATTTGTTCTGTTGGCATGGTTTCCGACTTAGAGATCCGTCGCGTGGCTATGCTAAAAATCTATAAAAGAAAAAGTTTTTGTGACTGCCTACCCTCAGTTACGTTCCAGTGCACGCCGCTGCTGCCACATGTTGGATAAGTTGGAATATATCCAATGTAAGTCAATTTAAAACGCCACGCCGCCGCCGCCGTCGCATCCAAAAATCGTCGAAGACCGTATAACTAAGAGTCTCAGGAAGTAATAATAATAAATAATAATAATAAATATTCATGGACATTTCACACAACGTCCTCTGGTCCCAAGCTAAGCTTATTATGCTTGTGTTATGGGTACCAGAATACGGATATAATACATATACTATTTTTCTTTTGTAAATACATACTTATAATACATAGTAAACACCCAGACGCAGTACAAACATTTGTATGACAATTAAAAACACCACACAAATATTTGTCCTGACCGGGAATCGAACCCGAGACCTTGTAATATTTGGGATGTTCAACCATTATGTATAGCTCTCTGCCAATTTGTATGCGTGGGCATTATTTACACACGTTAGTAACAGTTGTAATACGATTCTAGATATAAATAATATATACTATTTTATTTTCTCGTCGATTTTTTAATAAAAATAAATGTTTTATAGTAGCAATACTCATACTAAGTAAATTTCAGCAGATCATAGGCTTTCTTTAAAATTATGTTACACTAGTTGTTGCACGCGACTCCGTCCGCGTGGAATTTGGAAAAAATTTTTTTCGCAGTCAAAGGTAGCTTATGTCCTTTCTCAGGGTCTAAAGATTGTCTGTACCAAATTTCATCAAAATCGGTTGAGAGGTTTAAGCGGGAAAGCGTAACAGACAGACAGACAGAGTTACTTTCGCATTTATAATATTACTAGCTGACCCGGCAAACGTAGTTTTGCCATACCAAAAAAAAAAAGATTTCAAAAATAGATGTTGGCCGATTCTCAGACCTAGAGGATGTGTACACAAAATTTCAGGAAAATTGGTCGAGCTGTTTTGGAGGAGTACGGTAACTAACACTGTGACACGGGAATTTTATATATTAGATATTAGATGTAGTTTTAACTCTAGATCAACAAAAATAAAATGTCATAAAAACATGTCAACTGAGCGTAACTTTTCATTTTGAATATGAATTTGTTCTTGTTAGATGTTCAACACATGACATTGCTCAGCGTGGAGACTTCGACTCGTTGCAGAAACTTGTACGTATAATAGGTTACACAGCGGAGAGAAAGCAAAAGAAATACATGTTTCAAAATAAAATAAAACTTCATTTTTTGTGCTAAATATCAGTAGTATCTATGTGCGTTGGAATAGACACTAACCTTTAACAAAGGTTTAGCGATACATAGCAGTTGTTTATGTTACTAGCAGCAAATTTCCGTACCAATTAACTACCCGTTTAACAAAACAAAATAATAATAACTAGATGTTCTACAACACAATAGTACCTAATTTCATCTATTCATCAAATTTAATTACTAAAATTATCTAGTTTACAAATAGAACACAAACGAATAATACACAAACATTGAACACAATATAAATTCATCAAACAGCAGAAAGCGTACACAGTGATCTTTATTGGAAAACGTAGACTACATATTGGAATCTGTATGTAACATTTGACAATACAACGTTCAATAGATTTCAATGGCAATTTGGATTTATCGTGCTTACTAACAAAATAACACTGTTGTTAATTTTCACTTTATATTTATTTACCCTTCCTATGGTTTATAGCTATACGAAATTATTCGTAATTTGTTAATATTACCGGGACTATAATCACGTTAATAACTTAAAAAGGCACAATACCTTTGCCCCCGACGTTTCGACTGAGTTGCATCGACCGTGGTCACGGGTCGACTGGAGTTATTACTGAGTATTGTGCCTTTTTAAGTTATTAACGTGATTATAGTCCCGGTAATATTAACAAATTATGAGTTCAAATCGCGTAAGTTTAAAATCAATAATTGAAATTATTCGTGTTATGCTGTACTAAATATATCGTAATTTATGTGTCCTGTTCTTCTTCATCTCAGTCCTTGAATGTATTACTATTGAGCATGAACCTCCGCCACCTCTGGAGGTTATTTGGTCTTCCACGTCACGCTAAACTCTAGGGTATAGTATAGGATTTAGTTTCAAGTGTTCGTCTTTCTTTGTTTGATATTTATAAACTAAATTCTATGGTTGCTTTTAAAACTGCTCCATTGAGTTCCATCCAGTTATTACAGTACATTCAATGTCAGTACTTAGTAACTAGTCTTTCGATCAAAACGTCGGTAGTTAAAATCATAAGTTAAATTTTATTATAGCTACTATTCTATTCCCTTGTAGAAATTCGCCGACGTCTGACATCGATCATCACCCAAACATTGAATTGTATATTTATATTTTACCATTCATTTGAATAAAGTTATTTGAATAAATTTCAATACTTGAAATAAATGCATAGTTAGGTTTTACTTCAAGTTTAATGTCTAGCTATTTGTAATACTAGTGCCTGACTTTTCATTATTTGTTTAAGCCATTTTTAGGCAAAGATCACGAAAGAGGTTGAATATACCACCGTATGAGGTAATAACAACTTTGAGCCAACAGCAATGATAAGCGAGAGATATTAGATTTAAAACCTGATAACTTTTCGCTTTTTGCTTTAGACCAAATGCCTTCCGTTGTAAGGGCTCCCGTGCCTAATAGTGGAGTTTTTATGTAACAAAAGAAGGATTTTATAGGAGTACCGTTTATGTCCATTGTTTGTGCTGCAACAGTGCAGGTTTTTAGCGTTACATTGACTTTTTCTGGATAATAGCAATAGACATTGTGTATTCACGTATCAGCAAATTGGTAAATAAATAATGGAGCATTATACGACACACCGTTTTCTAACTAAAGCTGACATTCTTACAGCGAACGTTTGCGGCAGAATAATGGTAGAACGATGTTTCAAAGCTTTCAACACCCTAATCCGTGGTCTCACGTCCTTTTGTTATTTGTGATTTATACGGGACATTTTCGTCGAGGATACAGGTTGTAATTTTGAAAGGAGTATGAAACTTGGCTGTTTATTTTATTGGTACTTATACAATTGTGTGGGATCGCCTATTTATACTTAGATGCATAAAGTCTCGTAATAATAACTTTACGGCCAAAGTAGTTAACAAAACTTAACAGCCAACGTTACTGTAATGTGGCTCATAAAGTTAAGTTTTATATTTACGTAGCTTAGTGAAAGAGTAGCAACTTTCACCTCTGAATTTCGACTGAAATTTTGTTACACTTATATCTACGAAACCATCTAAGGAGGAGCGACTGATATGTCATTTGTTATTTATTAGTGGCCATGATAAATGTAAAATGTTTCATAATAACTTTACACAAGTGATCACAAGATAAAATAGGTTTTTTTCTGAATTTAACTCAGGGTTACGATATAACTAGAAAAGCTTTATTGCTTTTAATAACAAGTATTATGAAAATGTAGGCTGTGTAAAGCAAATATCTGCATTCATTTAATTTCAGAAATAAATCTTTTATTATGTTTACTTGCTTACGTTTTCATTGAATAATATTTAGCTTTTTATGTAACTAACGAAAAATCTATAAGAAATATTTCTTGCTGAGTATAAATATAATCGAGTTTAAACGAATTGGTGTGACGAGTGACGAGCACATTCGTTTTGTTTATTCGCTAGCGCTTTCAGTTTGTCGAACGAAACGATTCGTATTGATTGGCAGAAGGCAAATTACGTCGAACTGTGTTTACTTAACCGGTTTCACAGGGAATACGTAATAAAACTGATCATAGCTTGATCGATTCAAGATAGCACAACGTAAAATGTAAATACTATGATTAAACTGCGATAAGCAGTCTTGGGTTTTTTCCAATTTTTGCAGTTCAACCTAAGGAATTGTGGTGTGCCACTTTATAGCGTACGTATAAAGTTATAATTAAATGAAAGAAGAGTATAAACTTAAAATATTATACTTGATGTATCGTAAATTTCTCGCTTGTTAATCTTAGAGCAACAATAAATAAATAAATAAATATTCATGGACATTTCACACAACGTCCTCTGGTCCCAAGCTAAGCTTATATGCTTGTGTTAAGAAAAAAAAGCATTTGTAAGTATGACATTTATAGATATCACACAAATGATTGTCCCAAGCGGGAATCGAACCCGCGACCTCGTGATCGGCAGTCCATTACATAAACCACTCCACCACGAAGCCCACTCCACCACGAAGCCCACGATCAATCCAACACGAGTTGGCATTTTTAGACGTCTGAAAAAGATACGAGAGCAATGCCCATACTCATTGTGTACGAATATAGTCGTCTCTTAGTGTCTTGTGTAGCAACCAATAGAATTACGTTATAGTGTTTGTGTGCGTTGCCCCGTCAACCTGACAGTATATTCGTCAAAGAAAACAGCGTGTTTAACTACTTCTGTTGTTTTTGTACTCTTAATTTGTTAGTATTTGTGATGTTAATATTATTTTCCTCTGTTTTCCTAGGTTCAGGGAAGTCGTACACAATGATGGGCTCTTCGGGGGCTGACGAAGGAGGCATCATTCCTCGATTATGCGATTCCTTATTCGAAAGGATCGCGATTCAACAGTCACCGCCGGCACTTACTTACAAGGTATAGTCATATAATTATGGATAAATTTATACTACATTCAATTTTTAACTTAGCTCTTAGAAAAGATAAAACCATGTCTTTAGAGGGCGTAAATGCATCATAACTTCACGCCTTTTTCCCATGGGGATCCAAACATAATTTATTGGCTTAAATTCATAAATCCGGTCATGCAAAGGAACTGATATCGCTTACGTATGTATGTGTAACCTTGCCCTGTCTCAAGGCATAGCTAGCTAGTTGTTATAGACCTGGAACTGTATTCTCGTTAATAGGGATGGGATCGATTTTAAAATAATTGCTAAAATGATTTTAAATTAGTCGTTAATTTTCAAACACATTTCGCCATGTTAACCGTCTTATTAGGTATTCGAATAGTTCTGGTTCTAACGCTGTTCATTAATTTAAGTTATTACATCTTGACTTGTACTAAAACAGTCGTTTAGGTAGAACGTGGCGTTTATTAGGAAATTTTGTTCAGGTAATGGGCACTTTGTCTGTCTATATTATTAATATATCTCCATTAACTGCTTTTAGACGAAATTGAGGTTAATTTTGATATTACATAGGGTCGTGGTATATCTGGAAAACTCGTGTATCTCAGCTAGTTAGAGATTTAATACATGAATAGAATAGAATTACTAGGAAAGTAAAATTTTGTTTGATTTGGGGAAGTTCTATAAAGTGAGAGAAATGAAACCTCCAACGAGTTTAAAAAGATTTTTTTTTCTGAATCTCTATAAAAACTATAATGGCATCTTTTTATAATTCGACATAAAAATACAAATAGATGCTTTAAAGCAAAGAACAGAATGTGAAACGGCAACATAGCTAATTTAAGCTTCGTTAAAATAATTTTATAGTTTAAATATCGAGCTTCTCTGCAACGGACGTAGCCAGGTATCACAAAACGTGTTTGCTGGTTAAATTTTAATTTAATTTGTTACCGTCAGCAAACTCTTGGCATAATGTTATACTTACTATAAATATCAAAGTGGTTTAATGTTCAGTTCACTTTAGTACGTGACAAAGTCCTGTGTGTATATTTTGGGACATCGGAGTTACTGGCACCAAAGCTAGCTTTTTTTTGCCATGTCCCTCGTTTATCATTTTTTCGTTGGAAGCGTGAAATAGTAAAAAAATACAGTAACGCTGCTCACAGCTTACTGTTTTTCGGAGTTGTTTTGTAATTAATATTTTAATTCGTAGTCTTTTAATTGGCCAACCTTTCAACTAATCTGTTTTGTCCAGGTTGAAGTGTCGTACATGGAAATATACAACGAACGTGTCCATGATTTGCTGGACCCGGAGACGACACGGCGCTCACTGCGAGTACGCGAACATGCTGTGCTCGGACCATACGTCGACGGACTCTCACAGCTTGCTGTTACCTCCTTTCAGGTACATAAATAAATATAAATAAATATTATTGGACATTTCACACAACGTCCTCTGGTCCCAAGCTAAATTTGTATGCTTGTGTTATGGGTACCAGAATACGGATATAATACATAACCTACTTTTCTTTTGTAAATACATACATATAATACATATTAAACACCCAGACGCAGTGCAAACATTTGCTTGACATTTATGAATATCACACAAATGATTGTCCCAAGCGGGAATCGAACCCGCGACCTCGTGATCAGCAGTCCAATCATAAACCACTCCACCACGAAGCCTATATATTTGTAATAAGAAATTACTACATAATACATACTTTGTGTCCGGAATATTAAGTGGTACGGAAATTAAAAATTGGTCAAGTGCGAGTCGGACTCGCGCACGAAGGGTTCCGTACCATTATCTATGCAACTTAAGGCAACGTTATTAGTATCGAGCAAGAAACGGTAAAAAAATCATGTTTGTTGTAGGGAGCCCCCCTTAAATATTTATTTTATTTTTAGTATTTGTTGTTATAGCGGCAATAGAAATACATCATCTGTGAAAATTTCAACTCTCTAGCTATCACCGTTCTTGAGATACAGCCTGGTGACAGACGGACGGACGGACGGACGGACAGCGAAGTCTCAGTAATAGGGTCCCGTTTTTACCCTTTGGGTACGGAACCCTAAAAATCATAACAGGCTCTATAATGTTGTAAGTCAAAAATACATACTTAAACGGAGTAACTTTGTATTCCATAAGTTTGTTGCATAATAGAGTATCTGTTATATCTTATTAACCCTTATCAAATATAACAAAACTACAATAGATATAAATCTAAAACAGCAGTGTCGGGTCTGTAGTATCATCTTACGGCGTGGCGTCACTTTTCATTGTCGAGGGTTGAACCTCACCTGCTAACCTCTCTATTTATAGCCCGGCGAATATGCTCCCTATCTCGTAAACGACGGGGATATTACGAAAACTAAATCCTTGACCTTCGTAACGAGTTCTATAAAAGGTTTACTTATCCGCTCAACTGACACATAAATATTTATCACAGGCGTTAGAAATAGATCTCATTTCTAACGTTCTATGATAAATATTTATCTTCTCACTTGTTTCCAGTTTTCCAAGAGAAACACTTATTTTCACAATTATTATTTTAACAACATCGTAATTCAATTAATGCAATAAGGGTAAAATCCCTTAAATTGAAACAGCATGAAAAGGTTGCACCTCGATTAATTGCGACACACTATCCCTCGTTATACGCGCACTCCCAGATTAAAATTTAATTGCTCTATAAAATACTTTGAAGCCTTTCATTTCTGGTAAGATATTAAATTTTCACGGCAAGAAATGTTGGAAGTTGGTTTTTACTAGGGTAGCGTTGCGGCAGAGTGCCATTGAGTCTATAATATTTATCAATCATTATTCTTGTTTACTATAGATTCCGTTTAAGGGTCTCTTCAAACGGAATTTTTCCAATATGATATGTGACGCGTGACTTCGTAACAATTGAGACATTTGTTAAGAGTATTAAAAATTTTATTGCCACTATCAAAGATAATCAAATCATCTCGTACTACGTCTATAAAATAATTACCTACTGAAATGAAATAAAATTCCTGCTTCTGCTAATTTATATTACATGTCAAAAGGCAAGAAAAGCTTGCAAGGCTACTAAAAATGGTCGGCAGGTTCGACAGGTTCATTAAGAGGATACCAAAATAGCTTCGTGCATTTTTCTATGTACGAAGTTTTCATTGTTTCTTTAGATTGAATGGCTAGAGCTCTAATTTTTAAGTATATGTTTTTTCAATATATGATCTAGGATCGCATAAACTCAGAAACGCGATTAAAAAAAGTTTTCTCGATAGAAAATCTTGGCGAAACAACCTCTCAAATTTTTTATTTTTTTTATTTGTCGGTCTATTATCGCGTATTAACTAATGAAATAACTTTAAAAACATAAGTAACTATTATATATAGAAACACGTAAATCAGAATTAAAATATATTTAGTAGATTTTGAGTAAATAGGAAAAGTATCCCTAATTCTTCATTTTCTGTGCCACTGGCTGTGTTAATATGTACGTGTCAGCGGTGATATACGATAATATTGATGTAGGCCCTTAAGAAGGCTTAGAACCGTCAGGGGGACTTTGCGCAGTACTTTTATTCCTATCAATATTCACCAGACGCTGCGTACAGATGTTTTCTTTAGAAATATTCTGCAAATAAATAATTTTACTGAAACATGTATGTTCTGAGCTAAAGCCCTCAGTTTTAGCTGCTTTACTCGATTCTCCGATTTGTTGTTTTTTCTTTATAAATAAATTCATTAATAATTTGAAGTAAGGATATAAGAGGTTATGAAATAAATGGTGTGGTGACTTAATTCCGACAGTTACTAAACTTTACCGATCGCAAAAAGAGTTTATAACAATTTTCTTCAAGATTTTGATTGTTGTTGGAAATTAACGGAAAATATGAAACCATAAAAGTCTCTGACTTGTTAATTAACGTCTAATGTATTTCATCATTACACAACTTTCACAATTGGAAAAGTTTATCTTCTAAATGCAATTATTTTCCCACTGTGATTGGTAGTAGTAGCCAAATCCCGTAGCTTGAAGAGTGGTTTTAATTAAGACGATACCAAAATAGCTTCGTGCATTTTTCTATGTACGAAGTTTTCATTGTTTCTTTAGATTGAATGGCTAGAGCTCTAATTTTTAAGTATATGTTTTTTCAATATATGATCTAGGATCGCATCAACTCAGAAACGCGTTTGAAAAAAGTTTTCTCGATAGAAAATCTTGGCGAAACAACCTCTCAAATTTTTTATTTTTTTCATTTGTCGGTCTATAATCGCGTATTAACTAATGAAATAACTTTAAAAACATAAGTAACTATTATATATAGAAACACGTAAATCAGAATTAAAATATATTTAGTACATTTTGAGTAAATAGGAAAAGTATCCCTAATTCTTCATTTTCTGTGCCTACTGGCTGTGTTAATATGTACGTGTCGGCGATGATATACGATAATATTGATGTAGGCCCTTAAGTTTGATGTAACAAATTCTATTTAATTTGTGCAAACGTTATTGTAAAATATTTGCTTGGTTTTATGATCGAATCAAAAGATTAAGCTATCTTCCTAAAGTATATACTGTTCAATAGATTTATTAGATAACCAAGCCCTTTGTGTTTCATTTATAATAGGTGTTCTTAGCCAACTTGTATAGCTATTGTTTAGCGATTAGTGAGTCAGTGTAATCTGTAAATGGACGGACATTTAGAGATTACTATGGATCATGTCATTACTCAATTGCTTCGTGTCTTAAGCTTGTTATATTACAGTTACATCTACAACTTTGCTTTTATAAAATTCCGGGTACTTTTAAAGTACTTTAAAACTACGCCATCGTCTTTTTAGCTATGTAAAAGAACTATATGTCTGAATTCTTAGGAATCGACACGGCACCTTTTTTCCAACCTCTCCTATTAGCCGTCATATTCTTATCAACTGCTTTTTCTTCGAACATAACGTTTTATTTTCTGAATTAATCCGTCGTACACAAGCAAAGAGAATTTATATAGAATCTGTCACATACCTCGTCCGTTCTAATTAATGTTTTTTTTTTATATTAATGGACATTTTACACAACGTCCTCTGGTCCCAAGCTAAGCTTATATGCTTGTGTTATGGGTACCAGAATACGGATAGAATACATATACTACATTTTTTTGTAAATACATACTTATAATAATATAGAAACACCCAGACGCAGTACAAACATTTGTATGACAATTAGAAAAATCACACAAATGATTGTCCCGAGCGGGAATCGAACCCGTTTCAAAACAATGTTATGAGTAACTTTAGTTTTGTTAATTAGCACACACGTAAGTACGTAATTATTTTACTTCTGAGCGAAATCCTAGCAACATTTTAATTAGTCTCTTTTACCCCAAGTGGAAACTGGTGACCTATTCACGTAGATAATTACGTTCGTTATGATGAATAGTTTATCAGATACAGTAACTAGATAACATGAAATGGAAAATGTTTTAACTATTAACATAAGTTATCTTAGTATTTTTTATAGACTTCAAAAGAATAAGATTATCTATTCGTTTGTATGTGTTTTTACTAATTAAAAATTTTGTACAGTTGGAGTTATTAGTACAATTTAGAGTTGTAGCAATATTTATTAATGGTCTTTGTAAACATATTACCAAGTAACTTTTAGAAACGTAATGTATCGTAAACGCCGAGGTCTCGACTTATATTTCCGCGTGGGCCAATTGTTATTAGTGTTTTGTACAAAATTATAAAAGCGTAAATTCAATAAGTAATCAAGTTAAATTTAATATGAAAGGTACGGTAAGGTAAATGTTTGATATTACTTTAATCTTAGTATCAAATATTTACATCTTTCTTCTAATATATAAAATTTCCATGTCACAGTGTTAGTTACCGTACTCCTCCGTAACGGCTTGACCAATTTTTATGAAATTTTGCATGCATATTCAGTAGGTCTGAGAATCGGCCAACATCTATTTTTCAAACCTTTTTTTTTGAGTATGGCAAAACATTTGTTTGCCGGGACAGCTAGTAGTTCTATATATCACACCTGAACCTTTCATAATTTGTATTTTCTGTGCTACTTCAATTGTTTTTCTTTGTCTATTGATTCATAAATCTCACACAATATAAAAAATATCGTGATTTATTATTTTATTCGGTTGCATTATTTTATACCTAATTTAATTATTATACGAAGTATGAAATTAACTGATTATTAGAAAATGTTAGTATTTATTTATACGATAAAATTAAGTACTTTTTACATTTGCGAAGTTTCCTTTTGGAATATTCTGCTGTGAATTTGTTAGAACTGGCATGTTGTTTGTTGATCTTGTTTTGCTTTCAATTAACTCGGCTCAGTTGAACGCCTACGTTCTCTTTGTGAATAATAACGTTTTCGTTTTCAAGCAGGGTTGACTTCTGACGGGTGATGCAAATTGCATAAATCAATGGCCGTCACGACTTTTATTCTGAAAAATGCCGTCACATATTTGCTTTGCACTTTTGAATGAAATTAATTCTTCATCGCGCAATCCTTAGCCTTTGTCATCCGACTTTAAAAATTTCCCCGGTAATTTTTTCCGTTTAGGATTATCCTCTTATATTAAGCGCTCTCATCCTATACTCATAGTTAGTTATGTTTTAATATCGTGCAGTGTATTAGTTTCTATTCCACTGATATGATATCCACTGACCGATGCAGTAATCAAATACTATTTGGACACCGTTTATTTATTTTGTCTACTCTATTTAGTAGATATTTTTTACGTCATTCGTCTTAATTTTAATGTTAAAAAATAAGTAATAAATATTTCGATTTGATTTTAGACTCATAATTTATCATTTATACCTGTTTATTTATTCTTGATCGTTGGTAAATGTATTTGTTACTAGCTGTTGCCCGCGACTCCGTCCGCGTGGGATTTGTTTTTTTTTTGCAATAAAAGGTAGCCTATGTCCTTTCTCAGGGTCTAAAGATTGTCTGTGCCCAATTTCATCAAAATCGGTTGAGAGGTTTAAGCGGGAAAGCGTAACAGACAGACAGACAGAGAGACATAGTTACTTTCGCATTTATAATATTAGTAGGGATTGCATAAATTAGTATTTGGAAAAGTTCATTAAACGTTAACTGCCAACCCTATTTTGAAGATTAGGTCCTAATGTTTCTCGCGACCCCACTCCGGTTAACTTTTCATTTTACATAGCGCTTTGAATTGTCTGCCAGCGTTTTTAGATTTGAAATACAATTCTGTTCTTATTATTTCGTAGATATTGAGTTTTGATTGCTGCTGAAAATTAATAATTTATTTTGTTTTAAGTCGTAGTCAATTTTCTATTATTTTGACCCATCTTGACGTCGCAAATATTGAATAATATTTTGTTACTTAATTAACTGTGGTTACTTGCTTTCCTTGTAAATTATAACCGTTGACTTTGAATTTAATACGCTCACTACTTTATTCATTACGAAAATTCGTGAAATTTCATGAAATATAAAATTTATAATAAACATTTCTGTGTGTGTGTTAGTTACATTTCCATTTATAATATACATAAATGGAAATGTAACTCCCGATCTCTTGCATAGGAAGCAGTAGGTAACATCACTACCTACTTCCCCACTAGGCCTGTTAATGTGATACACGTGAACCACTCTAAATGTTGAAAGTAATTAAAACCATGTTTCTGGAAATCTAATAATGGAGTTGCTCATAATTCTTTTATTAGCTTCCCTTTAGTTTTCTAGGAAGTAAGACTGCGAAACAAACACCAGAGAGGTTGGATGTACGAGTACTCCAAAAATAGAAACGCCAATATTATCAATAGGGTAAACATTCGACCAGTTTCGTTCGCTAGTATCACAGATCACCTCTTAAAGATTCCGCATGCAAGGCGAACAACGCACACAGAACGTATGTGCAATTCTGGTGTAGCTAATGTATGAAAACTCGGCGTGTAATTTTGCTACGACTAATGAAAATGCATTATTCCAAACCCCGCACACCGCGCCTTCTTCCAACATTGGTGCATTTAGTTGTTAACAAAAATCTCGTAATGCGACATCTATTGAGGTTGATCTGTGGTCAGTATACATTAGATGTTAACATTTCACCATGGTTTTACGTTTAGTCATTATTTTCAACCCTTGTTTGCCGAGTCAGTGGTCTGTCTATATATAGGAAAACAAGACTATCAGTTTTGATTGATCACTGTTTTACTGTATGTATATACATTCACTGGTTTATATGCTATCAAAAATATATTTGGCTGCATGATTTTTTATAAGATAAATGTATCCGTCACTGTTTATGTGCTAATATTATGTTTTGTAAAATACTAGCTCTGATGTCGCCCGCAACTTTGTACGCGTGTAATTTAGAAAACTCACCTCAACAAATTATACAAAAAACCATCCTCTTAAACCACCATCTCTACTATAGAAAATGGCGTCAATTTCCGTTGCATAGTTTTAAAGATATAAGCTCACTTAGGGACATAGGTTCCTATATTTCTGTGTGGTAAAATATAATGAGGTTACTGACCTACAATACTAATGATATATAGCTGTTCAATTAATTTTCATAATACTTATTAAGCGATCGTATTTTGAGTAGATATATAATCAGTTCCGGATGATCGATGTGCTTGATGAGAACGTGCTCTCGCGGCACTAATCCAATGAAGATTATGGAAATTAATGTTTCACTATATACTTTAATAACATTGTTTTTTTTTTATGAAGAATTCCTGTAGGACTTTACATTAACATTCCAAATGTTAAGTTTGGCGCTGAGAAGAAGCCGCGTTTATTTATCCATGTTTATAATGGTTACAAGTAGTTTATGTTCATTATTATATCACAGCTATGAATCCCAACCTTAACTTAAGGGCCTACATCAATATTATCGTCGACATGTACATATTAACATAGCTAGTAGGTATAGAAAATGAAGAATTAGGGATATTTTTTTTGTTTACTCAAAATCTACTAAATATATTTTAATTCCGGTTTACGTGTTTCTATATATATAATAGTTACTTATGTTTTGAAAGTTATTTCATTAGTTAATACGCGATAATAGACCGACAAATGAAAATAAAATTGGTCAAGTGCGCGTTGGACTCGCGCACGAAGGGTTCCGTACCATTATCTATGCAACATAAGGCAACGTTATTAGTATCGAGCAAGAAACGGTAAAAAAATCATGTTTGTTGTATGGGAGCCCCCCTTAAATATTTATTTTATTTAATTTTTAGTATTTGTTGTTATAGCGGCAATAGAAATACATCATCTGTGAAAATTTCAACTCTCTAGCTATCACCGTTCTTGAGATACAGCCTGGTGACAGACGGACGGACGGACGGACGGACGGACGGACAGCGAAGTCTCAGTAATAGGGTTTCCGTTTTTACCCTTTGGGTACGGAACCCTAAAAATAAAAAATGAGAGAGGTTGTTTCGCTAAGATTTTCTATCGAGAAAACTTTTTTCAATCGCGTTTCTGAGTTTATGCGATCCTAGATTATATATTGAAAAAACATATACTTAAAAATTAGAGCTCTAGCCATTCAATCTAAAGAAAAAGTAGTAATTTACTTATCTGTAAATTGAGTAGGTACTTACTTAGTAATTGTAATTACACTGTCTTTAGATATGAAATGAAACTTCTTTATTATCCTTGAAATTAATCGTACATTTTTTATTTGAATGAGCACGGTTTACTTTTAGATTTTAAAACGATTTTTACGTTTTGCTATAAAGTTAAGCCCTTCGTCCACGTAGAGAGAATAGACCAAGACTAGCGGACCTCGTCTACGTAGACTGTAGTGGTACTCTAGTAAGATTAGTCAAGCTAATGTTTACTGGTCGGAAATTGCCATATGAGAGTCGCGCTCCGTCATTTTAATGTATCGTGGACGAGGGACGAGGCCTATTAAACGTTGTAAAATATTATGAAGAAAAGAGCAAGTTTAACGCCTTAAACATCAAACTACAACAATATTACTTAAAATACAAGAAGGCTATTTATTTATCTTCGATCACGCTTTGCTATTATTATATGGCAAAACCTGTGTTATGCGTCAATTATAAAATGTATAGAGATTTATATTGCAAAATTTTTGCTCTCTGCGGTTTCTTTCCTCTTTTGTTTCCGTTTTCCTAATAGAATATTTTAATTCTCCTAATGCTTTTCTTGAAATAATAAATAAATATAATTTTGTTGTTGTTAAAAAGAATAAATGATGTGCGAAATGATCGATGCGTAATATTAATTATTTCTTTTAGTATTTCATCCCTCATTCAATGTAAGAATTTGTGATACGTTGACGGATCGGTGTTCGTGATCCGTATAGAAAAATTATTTATTTATTTTTTATTATTTAGTCTTACAAAATTTACTTCTTTATGTTAATTAATTTGAGGCAAATATCATAAAAATATTTTGGATTATTAATTATGAATGTCCTTGTTTAACTTTCGTGTCCACAATACCACATTTTGTGTTGATTTCTTTTTAAAGTATCTACCTATCCCGTTTTAGTTATGCTAAAGTCAGATATCAAACGAAAACTTAGACCACTTACATTTTTGTCATTCTATTCCAGAGAATGTGTAATTAGGGTTCCGTACCCAAAGGGTAAAAACGGAAACCCTATTACTGAGACTTCGCTGTCCGTCCGTCCGTCCGTCCGTCTGTCCGTCGTATGTTGCATAGATAATGGTACGGAACCCTTCGTGCGCGAGTCCGACTCGCACTTGACCAATTATTTTGACACAGTTATAACATAAACCTATTTATTTAATGGTGCCTTATATTTTGATTTTGCCTTAATCTATTTTGTTGTTATTATTTACTCATTAACACAATTTGTACGACAAAATGATCTAGAAAGTTACACGAAAAGCTCCTTGTTATTAGGCAGGCGGGTTTATCTAATTTCATTCTGTCGTATTATTACTATGTGAATTACAATAATTTGTTATCAATAGAATATAAGAAATAAGTAGTCTTTTTATGTTACAATATTACTTTCTGCTTCATTTGTTTTATTTCTGTATTTTCTTAACAATATTGTCAGGACAATGCTTAGATAAATTGAATGTTGTGAAAATACGTTGTCCCGTCAATACAACAATAAATGTTTTGTGCTATGGGAAGAAAAATATTATTGAACAGTTGCTAAATGTAGCAAAACATATTAAATCTTTAGTTAATGGATATTTTATACATAATTATAATACATAAATATAAAAATTTATAACATGAAAATTTTTTTTGTATGGCATTTGATCGCAAGGCCACTTTTTAGGGTTCCGGGACCTTATTACTGAGACTTCGCTGTCCGTCCGTCCGTCCGTCCGTCCGTCTGTCACCAGGCTGTATCTCAGGAACGGTGATAGCTAGAGAGTTGAAATTTTCACAGATGATGTATTTCTATTGCCGCTATAACAACAAATACTAAAATATTTAAGGGGGGCTCCCATACAACAAACATGATTTTTTTACCGTTTCTTGCTCTCATACAACAAACGTGATTAATTAAGTATTGTGTGTGTTGTTTGCTCATTTATTAATAACGTATGTTGCATAGATAATGGTACGGAAGGAACCCTTCGTGCGCGAGTCCGACTCGCACTTGACCAATTTTTTCCCTTGACTACGAGAAAAAAATACTACAGGATAGTAAAAGTGTTACACGTTTGTTTATATGAATCTACCGTTGAAAGATTAAAGATAATTCTCATTTTCCAATTAGTTTGTCGAACAAATTAGCATAGGTTAATATTCTTAGCGAATTCATGTCATTGTTAGTTAATCCGATCAGTCAACCGAAGCAGAGCGCTGTTCAGAGGTTTCCTAAACGTCACGGAGTACCTTGAACCCGTCACTTACCCTGTCAATCCAACTCTAATGGAAACGTTGGCCCTTAATTTATTTAGAATTACGTTAGCATTAAAAGTCAGCTCTTCGTTGTGTCCAATTTTACTGTTAATCCTTTTTGTACAACATTAAATATTCGAGTGTCTTTGTTTAGAACCTGTCATTTCTATGTAGTTAATTTTGATGTAGGTATTTTCTATTAGTAAATGTTTTTATGGTCTTCACCTACTCGTACACAGAAGGAGTTTCCCTACATATATATATATCAACACAATCAATCATTTTATAGCATGAATTTATTTGTCTTGATTTGATTCTATTAACTTAACAATAACTGAATCACAACTGAATTTACGTTGATATCTCAGGTAATCTCTTACCTATGTGATTTTCATATAAGAAACGGTTGTAAGATTGATGTAAAAAATATTACACGAAAGCATATTCACACGATCTTATTATTAGACATCTACTATTTTAGATGGTTATATATTTGTTTATAGGTACCGACTAGTTTCCTTTTACTCGGATCCCTAGATAAAGGAAAATATAAAATGTATCGTTTGGTGAAATTGAATTCGTTCGCTATTGTATTGAAATTGTATACGCAAGACCCAACTTCGTTTCAACAGGTCAATACTTTGATAAAGAATGATTAAAACTGGTAATGAAAATGCTTAGATATTATTTTGTGTATACAAAATTATTAACTTGTTCATTGCATACTCACAAGTTCATTTGGTCAGAAAATAATAGACATATTATTCAACTGGTGCTCTCAAACCATTAATACAACTGTTTCTCATAGATAGCAGGGTAATAAAAATGCTATTAATTTGACCTGAAAATTCCTAATCAACGGCACTCATTATAATTTCCTACTTTGTCACGTTTAATAACTGGGAATCCTTGGAGAAAAATTAATCAAGTTCCACCCTTCACACCAATGACATTAAAACGTCGACTGAGTGTTTAATCATGAGACAGCAGATTATCCTAGCTTCGGAGCTGTGTTTTGTACAGGAAATTTCTGTGGAAATGTAATTTTGTTCCTTCAGTGAATCAATTTTAATTTTCATATCAAATATATTTACTACATATTCCGCAAATAGGCTCACCTTTGAACATGGTCTTGAATATGTTCCTATCAAGAATTCGCTTATACAATTGCTTTGTTTTCTATTTATATATAGCCGTTTTGAGATAAATCTGACGGGGTGACGATTTTAGACGTTTTCCTTCTTCTTAAACGTTTATCAATCATATCATCATTGCTGTTGTCGTTGTGCTAGAATTGTCCTTCCCAAAATAAATTAAGTTACACGTGCTGTAGCTAATATTGAAATTTTTGTCAACAGGACATTGACAACCTAATGACGGAAGGGAATAAATCCCGTACCGTCGCTGCGACAAACATGAACAGCGAGTCTTCTCGGTCTCACGCTGTGTTCAGTGTTGTGCTAACGCAAACACTTACCGACGCTGCGACAGGTGTATCTGGCGAAAAAGTTGCAAGACTATCACTGGTTGATTTAGCTGGATCAGAGAGAGCTGTGAAGACTGGGGCGGTCGGTGATCGTTTAAAAGAAGGATCTAATATCAACAAGTAACTAAATTATTTAATAGCAGAAGTAACCAATTCTGTTCTATCAGACTTAAGTATGTTTCATAAATAAGCACTAGCTGTCATATGAAGATCACAATGCGGTGGACGTTAAAAACCCGTACAAAGTTTTAGTTATGCTGTTAAAAGTTGTGAGCGGTAATACCAAAGTCGTACGACTGCGGGTCATCTGCTTTCTTCAGCACATAACACCTAAATTGTATTTCAAAAAGTTTTAAATTAAAAAAAATAGTATTTACATAACTGGAATAGTTTAGTTCTGCCACTGTTTATGTATTGCGAGATTGCTATTAAATTTTTATTAATTAAATTCCCCGTGGTCTTAAACTAATTGCATCGTTTTCGATTAATTGATTTTCAATTAAACTCTGTGAACTCTGTGAACTCTGTGAATATTTTGTCGACATATTCGTATATTGGTGTCAGGATAATCCTGTAATCTCCTAGTGAATATATTTTGCATTGTAAATTACTGGGATGTTTAAAATCGTTTCTTTTTTCAGGTCATTAACAACTCTCGGCTTAGTAATATCGAAATTAGCGGATCAATCTTCGGGAAGTAAAAATAAGGATAAGTTCGTGCCGTACAGAGACTCTGTACTCACTTGGTTATTGAAAGACAATCTCGGTGGTAACAGCAAAACTGTCATGGTAAGTAGAGATCGTAATTTTAAGTATTGAACAGTCATTACTCATAATAAACTGAGTGAATGCTACATAGGGCCAAAAAAGGTGCAGCATTTATATTTATTATGGCGTTGAATGGTTTACATTGCTTCTACTAGTTCATCTTTTACATAATGCATTATACATCCAACGTTAAAAGGTTTTTGTGCTTTTTAGAGACAATGTTTATTCAGACAATTCTTGTGGAAATTTAAGAAGAATTTTATATAGTATGTGATGTGATATGCTACTATCTATTTATATGGAAAATGGATAAAAGTTTCTATCTTAGTAAAATAGGTTAGGTCTACACATAACACGATCGCTATTCACATTGTAATGATAAATTTTATTATTTTTATAACCCTTATGCTAGGTTTCTTTACGCCTACCGGTAACTTTTGGGTCCCAAAGCACTTATGTTTGGATAGTCTATTTCAGAGAGATAAATATTTAAAAAGCTTTTAAAGGTTATCTTTATTTAATAAAGTAACTTTCCTTATAGAAAATATTTACTTACTTTTAAAGGATCGCCAATGATAAAAATCTCTTAAATCTAATGAATAAGTAGATTATGAGATTCTAAAATGGAATTTATTCAGTTAATTCTATTATAGAGCATAATCAATTTATGTACACTTAAAAAGCACTTCGGCAAGTTTATGCTAAACAGTCTCGTTGCAGACTGAATAAATTCAAATTCAGTACACACAGCGCCGCATCCTTTTAGATACTGCCGTCATCCAACTTGAAACACTCACGTTTCGTTGTATTGAATAAAAATGCTCTACAGAACTAAACACTATTAAAAATTACGGTTGCATTTCGCTACTGCTTTTATTTTTGATTCTTAGGATGTTTTTATTAAAGTCGAATGTGAGCAGACTGTGTATGTGTACTGTCGAGATTCAGAGTGCATTTAATTTATTCACACCAGGCCGCGGTAGGGTGTTCGCGTGACAGTATTTTCCTGACTTATTAAACTGGTTACGATATTGCGAAGAACTAACTTATCAAAGATGTTTAATATATGCGTAATATATTTTAGGTTGCCACAGTATCACCGGCTGCCGATAATTATGAGGAAACCCTATCGACGTTACGCTATGCAGATCGAGCGAAGCGCATCGTGAATCACGCTGTCGTTAACGAGGATCCCAATGCGCGCATCATTAGGGAACTACGCCAGGAAGTCGAGGCGCTCAAGGAAATGCTTAAACATGCCACGGTAAGAATATATTATTTATTAAAAATATTATATACGCAGAAATTATATCATTTTGGTACATTTTTGGAGGCAGGTACATTGCATGTTATAGAACAGGTCTATAAATAATCTTCGTACGTTATTTGATTGTTTAGAAGCTACAGCAGAGGTCAAGAAAAATACCAGGTTCACTAATTTGAGATAAGATTTCATTAAAGAAATGTCTTTCATAAAATAAAATACAAGTTACCTACAATAGTTATCCTTAATCTCTTATTATTTTAAGTAAAATGAGATAGGGTGGGATTTGATTAATGAATGGGCGTAACTACGATTAGGACATTAGTATTCGTGTGCCATTTCGTAAAGTGGGCCTAAGGCAATTAACTTTACATTGTAGCGCGCTATTGCTTTTACAAATTGAAGGTAACTTATCTATTTATTATTCACGGACTTGTAATAAATAACAACAACAATATTAGGTATAAGATTGACTAGGAAAACGAAATAAATGTCTCCTAATCATAATAGAAATTATAATAGAGATTGGTTAAGGTTACGTGTATGTGTATCAAAAATTAACTATTATTATCTTAATAATTTGCGCTTCACATCAGGGTGCCTAGTCTGCTGTTACAATATTGTCATAATGATCATTCATTGATTGCATAATGGCGAATTTTATCAAGTTTGGTAGTTTACTCTTAATTTTTTGTCACAAATGACGCCATAATGGCGTCAGTGACTGATCGATCATTGTGTCAACATTGTAATAGCAGACTTGAGCCCCTGGTGGAGTACAGTCATTTGGTCAATCCCTAAGCCTTAAAAAAATGTACCATAATACTTGTTATTTAAATCTGAACAAAATAGATTTTTCGCTTAACTATAAAAGAATATATATTATGGATTGTATACCAAGAGCTGTCGGATAAAAAGGCGGTCAATTTTTTAGTTTTCTAATCCTTACTACCCTTGTCGAATTGATTTTACTTGATTCAACCGTAGGATTTGTTGTAATAGTAATTTCGTTGGGCTCTGTTGGACATGTCAGTTTTACCAGTCGTATGCTATTTCAATTGATTATATGGATAACTTTTGGGTTTTTACTGAAAAATCCGATTTTAATGTGTAATTTAGTAATATGTATATCGGATCTGAAATATGTCCGATTTTAAAATGCAATGCTGTTAAAAATCTAGCACTGAACTTATTAACATGCTTTTTTGGCTTCGTTCATATCTATCTAACTAGTTAAATCTTTGAAAGTGGTTTTACCAACTTACAGTAGTTAGCCAGATTGATCTGAAGTTTTAATAGATAGATATCTAGGATTTTCAAGCGTGTTTTTTTAATTTTCAATAATGTTATTATTTTGTTTTTCTTCTAATGTATGTTTTGTTTCATAGTTATCTAAAATAAATCGTCTAACAGATCGATTTTCAGGGTTCGCCGATGGGTGAGGATGTTTCCGAAAAATTGGCTCAGAGCGAACATCTGATGAAGGAAATGTCCAGGACTTGGGAAGAGAAGCTTGTCGAAACTGGTATGTTATTTTATATTTATGATTGTATTCTTAAAATTCCCTAGTGAAAATGATAATTTATCTTACAAAAAATTTACAAGAAAATTACTGGTTATTTCAGTAACTAAACCATCTTTTGACTTTTTACAGCGGAACCCCGATGACTAATCGACACAACCCCTAGATTCCGCGAAACCCATTTTGTGAATATCTACATTTAACATTTGTGTATATTTCAGGTCGAGTACAAAGTGAGCGTCAACAAGCTCTTGAGAAGATGGGTATCAGTGTACAAGCCAGAGGTATCAAAGTGGAAAAGAACAAATACTATTTGGTCAATTTGAATGCTGACCCTTCACTCAATGAACTGCTTGTTTACTATCTAAAGGTATTTTGTATTTTTTTTCTTGTAATCTGTTAATGTTTACTCGCTAGGTACTCAATTTCCTGAAGACCATGATAATGCTTGCAGTTAAGAGCGCCATAAACGGCATATTATTAAGATATATTAATATAACAGATGTACATTGAAAAAAGACGTGGCGGAAAAAGACAGATATATCTGTGTGTGATCTCATAAGTATAGATTTCGATATATTAATATATGTATATCTGCTTTCACGCTATATTAATATATAGTAATGTGCCGTTTGTGGTGCCCTTTATGATCTATTTAAAAACAAACTTATTTTGTAATTGTAGGTATTTTAATAAATTTTAGTAACAGTTTTATTTTAAAATGTAAATCTAGGTAGTATTTATTTTTGGAAGCTTTTAGTTAGCTTCCCGTGTTTGTCTGCAATCAAGTCTTCCAAGCTAACTTGCTGTTTCCAATGGAAACTAAACTTTTGTGTACTTATACTATCCTATACAACACGTCACAATGATTTATTATGATGACATGGAGTTGACCAGGTTGGTCTATCAAATCAGCGGCAGCTTTTATTTCCAGGCAGTTTACGTCGTGAATTGAACTGCCTGGGAAATTCGTATTATGAATATAATTCCCAGTCAGTCAGTTCGCTAAACCAGTCATAGATTAATATATTTAAAGAGAGGGTACAACTAAAAGTTTCAAGAACTAACTAAAAAGTTACAACTAAAAGTTCTATATTTGCCATAATGCGTAATTTAACCAGGCAGTTTACGGACTTCTTGGAACTTGCATAATTTTCAAAAAGCTCATAGTATGCCCGCTGGTCGCTATCATTATGAGGAACCCTATAATAACATGTCGAAACTTAACTAGTTTCATTGTTTTTTTTTGTACATTTTAGAGTAACGACATAAAAGTTGTTTTAAAAAAAAAATTGTTTTCAATCTATCGTGTTTATTTTCAGGACCGAACTTTAGTAGGCGCAGGCAGTTCAGCTGATATACAATTATCAGGTTTGGGCATCCAACCTGAACATTGTCAACTCCTCGTGGAAGGTGGTGGTTTATATATGGAACCCTTGGGGGCTGCTAGGTGCTTTGTTAATGGCACTCCCGTTGTCTCGAGGGTAAGGCTCGGTCATGCGGACAGAATACTATGGGGCAATCATCATTTCTTCAGAGTTAATTGCCCTAAAGCTGCCGGTAAGTACTACATGAGTTTGTACTAAGTTTCTTTTTTATAATATTCACTAACATTTGCGCGACTTATTCGCTCAAATGAAATACCACTTTTTACGAATTTAGACGAGTATATCTGGATTTAAATTTTAGCTTGACGTTTCAGAGACGCGTCTGAGAAATATACGCGTCTAAATCCGTAAAAAGTGTTTTTTTAATGTTTTTGTATAAATAGTTATGTTAATAAAGTTCGTAAATATTTTGTGTAGATTCTTTGATTAATTACATTATTGATTTGCAATTTATTAAGTCCGCTATTTTATTTTTACTAAATATCTATTTTTTTTAACCGACTACAAAAAGTTTTATTCTTTATTATTATTATGTTTGTTACCTCATAACTTTTAACTGGACGAAACGATTTTAATGGTTATTTTTTTATTTGAAAGCTGGTGGTTCCCGTGTGGTCCCACTGGCACCAAGTTAGGATCTAATGGTTATTTCGTAAGAAATCGAGGAAAGCCCTCAAATTTCAAAGGCACATGAAGTTGGTTCAACTTTTTTTTTAAATACCCAGTAATTTAAATATAATATTTGGTTTGTACAACAGCAGCGGCGTCAGAGCCACAAACACCAGCTCAGCCAATCGACTATAACTTTGCGCGTGACGAGATAATGCTTAACGAATTGAGCAATGATCCAATACAGACAGCAATATCAAGACTTGAGAAGCAGCACGAGGAGGACAAACAGGGTAAATATTTGTGGCATGATATTTATGCATGTTACTTATGGATGGATACCTTTACAATAATGGAGACAATGAGATAGGTGTTAAAGAGCGTCACAAACGACATATTAATATAGCCAGAAAGATTTGAGCCTGAGCTTGATTTGAGCCTGATCCAGCAACAATGGGGGTAGATACCGAGCAGCTCTACCCTCAGTGCTGCCTTCCTGAGTAGAAACGGACTAAATAGACTGCTCTATATAAAAAACAGCCGAGAATGAGATAGATATATCTGTCGGTGACCTCATAAGTATATATACGTCTCGATATATTATATCTCTGTCTCGTTTCGCTTCTGTCTTTTTCTCGCTATAATAATATTTATATTAATATTCCGTTTGTGTAGCCTTAAGTGGACATATTCTTAAACAAACTCTATTTTAGCAATTAAAGTTAGATTAAAATTACTTATTAGCCTTAACAGGCTACATTGTAATATTAAGTAAAAAAAATATGGATAGCATAATGGTTGGTCATTAATTATGAATTTTTTTTTGGCAATAGCCGCCATCATTGTTAAAGCGTATGACCGTAACTAGTAATTTAATGTTTTTAAATATAAACAATTCAAGTAATTGATTCTAAAACTAAAGTAATTTATTAATTTTGCAATTGACATGCTATGCTTTCACTTAATAAATTGAATTATGTTGGAAAAAGTGATTACCGCAAGCGGGACTTGAACCACGACCTCGGAACACCGCTCCGAAGCTCCTCCAACTGAGCCTATTGCGGTCGTGCCTTTCAGTAATCAATTATGCCACCACATTCGTCACTCGATTGAGTTTATATATTTTTACGTACAACGCCATCTATCGAGATTGCTTTGCAACAATCTTTTTCACCATAATTCAATTTATTAAGTGATTCTAAAACATTAAATATTATATGTTTTCAGTGGCCCTTGAGAAGCAAAGGCAAGAATACGAGAGACAGTTCCAACAGCTTAGAAATATTCTGTCACCATCGACACCATACCCGCCATATTCATATGATCCACTTAAACTTGGTATGCATTTGTTTTTTTATTATGTTCTACGTAAATTTCACCGAAACGGGAAACCATTCGCTGGGTGTAAATATTTTTACGGTTTCGTATTAAAAGTGTAAAGCGCTGTAACAACAATGAAAATGGTATGAAATAAGTTTTTTTCCCTTACAACCAACATTTTTAATGGAGGTACATGTCTGTGTGTATGTGACGATGAAATTATAACGCATGATGGCTAATGAATCCTCCGTGTGGTGACGGATTAAGAATACAAGTGTCACCACCCCATATCCTCTCAAGGGTGCTGTAAAAGTCAGCTAAGGGATATTGTACACAGATAACATCCTCTGTGAGAGACGTAAAACTCGAAAATAAACCCTGTGCCAACACGCCTGGTCAGCGCGGCATAGTAGACCATAATCCCTCCAAAGTGGAGGAGGCCCGTGCCCAACAGTGGGACGTAAATGGGTTGGAGAGGAGGAGAGGATGGTTAATGAAACATGTTGATCCTTGGTCCCATTCCACCTGATGGTAAGCGGCAATTAAATTTTTAAAGGTACCAACTATGTAAGAAACCTATTTACACTATTTTTAAATGTTTCTTCGTTTCGTACTTGGTTGGATTATCACCAGCTTAATTTTGACTTTAAAATTCTTATGTGATGAGAAAATTATAATATTAATTTTGCAATTGACTTGCTATGCTTTTACTTAATAAATTAAATTGTAGTGGAAAAAGTGATCACCGCAAGCGGGATTAATTTCTGCCCAATTGTATTCTGTAAAGAATACTAGGTGGCTGGTCGAGTTTTTTTTTTATATAAATATTCAGGACATTTCACACAACGTCCTCTGGTCCCAAAGTAAGCTATATTACTATGCTTGTATTATGGGTACCAGATACGGATAAACTACATATACTACGTTTCTTTTGTAAATACATATTTATAATACATAGAAACACCCAAACGCAGTACAAACATTTGTATGACATTTATGGATATCACACAAATGATTGTCCCAAGCGGGAATCGAACCCGCGGAAGATTGTTGCAAAACATTCTCGATAGATGGCGTTGTACATCAAAATGCGATGTAGACTCAATCGAGTGACATTGTAAGTGAGCTTATTGCGGTCGTTAGTTAGGTTAGCACGACTGCAATAAGCTCAGTTGGCAGAGCTGCGGAACGGTATTCCGAGGTCGTGGGTTCAAGTTCCGCTTGCGGTGATCACTTTTTCCACTACAATTTAATTTATTAAGTAATCCAACAGGAGTTTACATTAAGACGACTCGCGCTGAAAAAGGCGAGAGCAATGGATATCACACAACACTCATTGTATACGGATACTGTCGTGACTTAGTGTGCGTGAGGCGATTTTGGACGGGGCGTAGCGACCAATAAAATTAGCTTATAGTGTTCTTGTGTTGTTCTCTTCAGCTCCTGCTGTTTCAATACTCTTGTATTTTGCTATTGAGAAATGTAAATGTTGTTACTTAACGTTGTAATGTATATTTTAGGCAAGTTATCAGCATGCACGCCAACAACAGCTGCCCGTGTTGAACGTTGGGCGGCTGAACGTGACGATACATTCCGTCGTTCATTAGGACGACTGAAGGCTGACATACTGCGGGCTAACGCACTCGTGCAAGAAGCTAACTTCTTAGCTGAAGAGATGCGACGTAACACCAGATTCAGTGTCACGCTTCAAATACCACCGCAGAATCTTAGTCCTAATAGAAAGGTATAATAATATCATTAAAGTATACTATTTCTTTGAATAAACAAATAATAGTAATGACTGTAACATACAGAAAGTGTTTTAGTTTAGTTAAATGTTTAGATATCACTCTAGATTTCTCACGTGGTAGTACAAGAGGAAATTTAAAAAAACTGGTACCAAAAAAAGTATCACGTCTTAAGCAACTCTAATATTATAGGAATAAAAAACACTCTTTATGTGTAATAATAATGAGGTTTTATGTCGAAAATACAAATATTTGCTTGATATTTTTTTTGTTTGTATTTCAATGGTGGGAAAATAATAGTTAATTTGTGTTTTTTACCTTGTTCCAGCGCGGTGCATTCGTATCGGAGCCAGCAATAATGGTGAAACGTCCTGGACGTAGTGGTCAAGTGTGGTCCATGGAGAAGTTGGACAACAAGCTGGTAGACATGCGAGATATGTACGACGAATGGAGACGAAGACAACAGAATCAACCTGATGATGATATTGAAGAGGTACATTTAAATAAAACTACTTTTTACGGATTTAGACGCGTATATTTGTTACGCAGTCTCACCCGTGACCATGGTGACTGCAAAGTCTCCGAAACGTCGGGCCAAAATTTAAAACAAATATACGCGTATCTGCAAAAAGTAGTTTTATTTAAACGAATGAGTCGGGCAAGTGTTAAAAAAAAGAGGTACATTTATATAAATACTTTTTATCCTATTCCTAATGCAGAGCACAGTCCTTTTATATTATCAAAGAGTATATATACTGTTGTAGTATATATTCTGTTCTGTGTACAATACCAATCTGTACAATATAAACTACCTACTAGCTAGCTTCTGACGCCTAGCTTCTGACTTTTCAAAAAAGCTTGCAAAATATTGGTTTGGACTGTGTATCACAAGCGGTGGATGAAATGAACCACAATCTGACAATTTTGAAACAATGAGCTGATCAGTTTGGCCTTTAGGTCAATCCTCCTCTTAAGGCCTCCTCCACTTTCGGAGGAATTATGGTTTACTGTGCCGCGCTGACCAGGCGTGTTGGCAAAGGGTTTATTTTCGAGTTTTCCGTCTCTCACAGAGGATGTTATCCGTGTGCAGTATCCCTTAGCTGACTTTTACAGCACCCTTGGGAGGAGATGGGGTGGTGACACTTGTATTCTTAATTCGTCACCACACGGACTAATTAACCAACGGAAATATTACTAGTATTGATAATTTTAGCGATTTTTAATATGTAGGTAGAGTTACACCTGGGGGTCAAACGCTAAAAGACCAATCTCATATCTTCACCTAGTCCGTAAATAAGCGTTATATTTACAGAACAATGTACAAATTACTTTTATCAGCAGGAACAAAAGGAAGACACATTAGATCCGTTCTACGAATCACAAGAGAATCACAACTTGATAGGTGTCGCTAATGTATTCTTGGAGGCGCTGTTTCATGACGTCACACTCGACTATCATACACCTATTATCAGTCAGCAGGGTGAAGTGGCTGGCAGGTTACAGGTTTGTTAAAATAAACAGTTAAAGTAACATTTTACATACTAACAACATATTTTTCATTTATCTACCTACTTAACGTGTATGTAACACAAACATTTATCATAAACACGAAATTTATTATTTTAACACGCTTCTATTAGTTCGGTACGTATCTATTAATGTATTAATCTACGTAACGGAATCTTTAAAAGTAATTTTTACCCATTTGTAGTTGTCGGATTGATTTGAAATTTTGCACACTTATTAAACACCGATGACTGGTCAATAATTTAAAAACCGTTAAAGATTTTTAAGAGGATACAAAATAGCTTCGTGCATTTTTCTACGTACGAAGTTTTCATTTTTTCTTTAGATTGAATGGCTAGAGCTCTAATTTTTAAGTATATGTTTTTTCAATATATAATCTAGGATCGCATAAACTCAGAAACGCGATTGAAAAAAGTTTTCTCGATAGAAAATCTTAGCGAAGTAACCTCTCTTATTTTTGATTTTTTTCATTTGTCGGTGTATTATCGCGTATTAACTAATGAAATAACTTTCAAAACATAAGTAACTATTATATATAGAAACACGTAAACCGGAATTAAAATATATTTAGTAGATTTTGAGTAAACAAAAAAAATATCCCTAATTCTTCATTTTCTATACCTACTAGCTGTGTTAATAGGTACATGTCGACGATAATATTGATGTAGGCCCTTAAGCGTGTTGTTTAGTTGAACTAAGCAAATTATTTACATATTTTATTACTTTTGCATTCAGTACATATTATTCAATCAAAGACTGAACAAGACTGTCAAGCCTCGATTATATCGTTTCTATCTGTGCTTGCACTAGATTTATACCTACCTACATTTTAAAGTAGGTTATTAACACTGTGCTGAGTTAATTGTGTTTGACTATTTGAGAGAAAAGTCGTTATTAATTTCAGCAATATGCCGAAGTCCTTACGTACGGTACTAACAGAAATTACCAAATTATTATGAAAAGGCTACGTTATGTTAAAGGTAAATTTTATTATCACAGGTTGAAATCAGTCGTGTTTCGGGTCAATTCCCTCAAGATAGGATATGTGAAGCAGCCTCAGACAGTTCTGGTGATATGCGAGAAGATGATGATCCGGCCGATTCAACTACACACCAGGTATGGGATTAGCGTAATGTTATTTACATTTTCTTCATAACAATTTACTGAGTTATAATAATGAAACATATTAAGCAATAAATTATGTAAGCCACACAAATTGGTAATGCGCCTGGCGTCCATGTTGGTGACGTCATAGTGACGTATAGATGAGAACATTACATTTTGTTAGCTGTAATTTTTCTTTGCTGATGACGTCACAAGAGCGTTAATTTGACAAGGTTCCAGCGCATTATCAATTTGCGTGGCTTATATCATAATTTTCTTTTTAATCAGTTTAATTTTGTTCTAAAATCCTTATAAATCTGAATCCTAACCTGCCTATGGCCATAACGGTTGAAATGTCTTCGAAACCAAGATTACCATAAGCGCAATACGTAATTACAGTTATGTTATGGGCTAAGGCAATGACGTAATTAATTATTTTACAGGTGACAATCCGGATATCAATAAAGCAGGCGACTGGTCTACCACCATCGTTATCTCACTTCGTGTTCTGCCAATACTCTGTCTGGGGTGGAGGTGGTGGGGGCGTGTCCTCCGAGCCGGTAGTAGTCCCGCCCGTAGTCAGTGCGGACACTCCGCCTCCAGCTCCGCCCACAGTCACGCCCACTAACGCTACAGCCCCACCCACTTCGCCCAGACATCAACAACAAGTTACCTTTAGATTTGATCACAAAAAGGATTTCACTATACCGCTCACAGAGGAGTTTATTGAACATTGTGCAGGTTTGTTTCTTTAAATTGTTTGTCTACTCTTTTCAGTTGTTGCTCTAAATCTAAAAGCAGGGTACTAGATAAGACGTAATAATAGACGCATAATAGACGTTATAAGACGTAAAATAGTCTTGACCATAGTATTCAGGGTCTATATTTTTATCGAATACTATTTTAACATGCTAATAGTGAGTAATGTTACTGTTATACCTACATAACATTCACACATTTAAAAAAAAATTCTTTACATATATTTCTTTGTACTCAATACATTTATCACCTATATTATAGACTTCCTTGAGATTTGCCTATCAGAAATTTTTACAACTGAGTCTACAGAGTAGTGTATTTAATGCATTAAGATTTCTAACAATGTTTCCCACTACCAAAATTGTTATATCTCCTTGTTTACTTAAAACTACTTTTTATTTTTGTAGAGGGTGCTCTATCTATCGAAGTATGGGGCCATCGTTCAGCCGGGTTCAGTAGAGCTCGTGGTAACTGGGAAGTGGAACAACAACAGTTGGCCAAAGCTAGATCATTAGCCGACCGTTGGACGGAACTGACGCGCAAGATTGAACTGTGGGTGGAAATACATGAGCTGAATGATCAAGGCGAATATGCTCCGGTTGAGGTACATATCATTAAAGTTCACTGAGTAATTAGCTGATGTTTTCAATACGTAGGGAAAACAGCGAGATTTAAAATTTTGTGTGTTCGTATGCTGGTTCATTCTGTCTATATTGTAAAAGAAGCAAGCAGCAAGCAGACGCCTAGCTTCTGACTTGTTAAAAGATCATGTATATCTTGCCTACTTGAAATAAAAATCTTGCATTTAGACTTTGTACAAAAAGTACTTCAGAAGCAAGTGAAGTCTGGCAAAAGCTGGGGTTAAAACAAAAAACGACGTAAAAGAAGTGAGAGATAATTAATTGTTCTATTGTATTGGTTAAATGCTGTAGAGATGCGATCTTTGAGAAATATGTGTGGTGTGACTTGGAAAGATAGATTAAGAAATGAAGTTATAAGAGAATGTTGTGGTCTGAAAGAGGATGTAGTGACTAAGGTGGCGAAAAGTATGCTTAGGTGGTTTGGTAATGTGGAGAGGGTGGATGAGAGACGATTAACGAAAGGCATATACACGGCGGAGGTAAGTGGATATGCTGGGAGAGGACCTAAGAGAAAAATATACTCCGATGTCATCGCCGGTATACTCCAAAAGGGGCAAGTGCGTAGCACTTACAACCGTCGGGCATGTATGACCAGATGTATGAGTGTGGATGAAGCCAAGGAAGTATGTTTGGACCGTAGCAGATGGCGCTCTATAGTCTCTGCCTACCCCCATGGGAAAAAGGCGTGATGTTATGATGATGATGTATTGGTTACATCGACGGCTGTGAAGTCTTTAAAACGTCAAATGATGAAGATAAATCCCGTAAAGTTGTTTAATTTCACTTGATTCTTGTATATTTTGTTTTTGTTTTTTAATTATTACGGAAATTTCACACAACGTCCTCTGGTCCCAAGCTAAGCTTATATGATTGAATACTAATACTACTATACTACTAATAGTAATACTACTTTTCTTTTGTAAATACATACTTATAATACATAAAAACACCTAGACGCAGTACAAACATTTGTATGACAATTAGAAAAACCACACAAATGATTGTCCCGAGCGGGAATCGAACCCGCGACCTGTTGATCGGCAGTCCTTTACATGAACCACTCAACCACGAGGCTCGCCATGTTTTTAAATATAATACCTGTGTATTATTTATGTTCCAGGTATTACAACGTAACGATGTATGGACAGGCGGCGTGTACCAAGTACGACAAGGACAGCAGCGCCGCCTGCTGGTGAGAGTACGTCCAGCTCACAACTCGGGCACTCTACCGCTCGTCTGTCAACAGATCGTTAGTGTTGAGGTCGGATCTGTATCTGTCAGGTAATAATATTACCTACTTTAATAATGAACCTCTAGGTACTACCTTCTTGTTGACGTCATTTGATCCTGGCGTATTTTATAATAGGCTGTTTATCATTTCAAATATTTTTTCGGCGGCTAGAAACGATATTTTAGAGGAAAAGGAAATCTTATGAAATGTCAATGCTGAAGAAAGATCACCATGTGCATGAGACACGATATTTTTTACAGGTCACGTCTCCAAATGCCATTGGATTCATATCAAGATGAAGATTTAGCAGTATTACGTGAGAGATGGAGTGATGCACTTTTCCGCCGGCGACAACATTTGCACGCTCAATTACAGGTAAATCTCCTAATAACTCAGTTAATTGTTTATTTTCTGTACTATTCTTTAATTTTACGGCTATATTGTATATTTCTTTAATTTTTTTAATATTTTAATCAAAGTGTTAAAATTAGCTTATTATTTTCAGAAACTTGTGAATATGTCTCCATCGATGAAGAGTGAACGTGATATGGAACGTGAACAGTCGCTCGTCGAACAGTGGGTGTCACTCACTGAAGAAAGGAATGCTGTATGTTTTATATTTTAAAATAGTTACATTTTATTTTATTGTGGGTGTTTTTGGTGACAAAATTATCTTAAATACATTTACTTTATTACTTGGATATAGAGATAGAAGTTTATAAATTCTATTCAAAGAATTTGCAAGATGTGCATTCAGTCAGAACAATGGGCATTGTTCATATTTTTTTAAAACTCTTAATTCGAAAACCATTTCGGGGAATAGAGTTTCTGATCATGATCCATTAGTTTTTTTTTTGAAAATTTGCTATATTAACGATTATTTTTCCAAAAAAGCATTTGTTCTCTATTTGCCCTTGAAATGAAGGACTTAAAATATTAAGACGTTTTTAGGGATATACTACCCTGAAGTGGAGTTGAAATTGGTGTATTATATCAACTTGTCAACTTTGAAAAGATAAAGTGCAATCTGTATTAAGTCTATCAAGAAAAGTCTATACACAGATTGCGTAAAACGATGACGTCACAACATTTAAAGTAATATCTTCAAGAATTTTTAAAAATGCTGTATAGTGAATATTTCATTAATATTGAAATTAGTTGCTTAAAATAGTCTATATTTTCTGAAAAGAATATAAAAACAGTAGGTCAAAAATAATGAACAATCCCAATTGAAATTAACATTCAGTAAAACATAAATGCAAATGTATACTAATAATAACAATATATAAATAAATATAATAATAAATAAATATTCATGGACATTTCACACAACGTCCTCTGGTCCCAAGCTAAGCTTTATATGCTTGTGTTATGGGTAACAGAATACGGATATACTACATATACTACTTTTCTTTTGTAAATACATACTTATAATTAGTTATAATACATAGAAAACACCCAGACGCAGTACAAACATTTTTATGACATTTATGGATATCATACAAATGATTGCCCCAAGCGGGAATCGGACCCGCGACCTTGTGATCTGCAGTCCATTACGTAAACTTTTAGTATTGTATAGTACATTTATCGAGGAAGGCTATAGGCTATATAACATCACGCTGCAACTAATAAGAGTGAAGCATCAGTGAAAAATGTTGCAAAAATGTGAAAATTTTCTAAACTTCACATGTACACACAGCTATTTTTTTTTTCAAATTCAATTCAAAATTATGGCTACTGTGTGAGTTTTGTATGTTATGTGAGTATAGTGTGTGTGTGTGTGTGTGTGTGTGTGTGTGTGTGTGTGTGTGTGTGTGTGTGTGTGTGTGTGTGTAAGCGTGCGTGTGTGTGTGATCATTAGCTGTCAATTACGCTTGCGAGTAACATGTCATAGCACATGTATACCTATTCATACATTGATAATTGTGAATAAGATTTTAATTTGTGAATTAATACGATATAATGTAAAATTATTTCGTCCAGGTATTAGTTCCGAGTCCTGGCAGTCCTATACCTGGAGCACCTGCAGCCTGGGTACCTCCTATGGGGATGGAGCATCACATACCTGTATTATTTCTGGATCTCAATGGTAAATCACTATTTCCACTTTTCATTTCCATTTTCATTTCTACCATTTTAATATTATATTAAGAGTAAAGTTTCAATCTAGCTGACTGAAGTTTAGTCTAGCATTGTTAATTATTTTTCCAAATATTTTGCAAATAGAAAGGTTAAAAGAAAATATGAACAAGGATTGCATTTGAAAGAATAACAAAAGAATATTTTTTCGTTAGTATTCGAACACTTTAATATAAGCGCTCGCAGACTTTCATCTCTTAACCTGTGACCATATCAATTCAATTTATCAAATAATACCTAAGCTTGTAACCTTAATATCCTTATCCTTACTTATATGTATATAAAGGTGAATGTGAGTTTGTTTGTTTGTTTGTGATGTTTTCACGCAAAATGTACCGAATGAAATTGCTTACCGAATTGAAATAATTTATAGTCCTGGAAGTAAAATAGGCTATATATTATTTCGCTAAATACTCTGTACGAGATAATAAATGCAAATATTTGTGAAATACGGTAATAAAATAATTGTACCGCCATTTTGATTTTTTTACAGTTGTCAAAGCAACTCATAGAATCCGTCGTTTTAATCCCAGATTAATTAAGAGAATTCGGTTCGACCACTAATGCGAGCGAAGCCGCGGGCAGAAGCTAGTTATGCATAAAGTAAAATCTATATTTCAGTAGTAACAACTGTATTTCAGATAACTGTAAATATTGCAATAAAACAATGAAACTATATTTTACGCATATTGGCGCATGTTTTTCATCATCATCATAACATTGATACCTTTTTCCCATGGGGGTAGGCAAAGACTATAGAGCGCCATCTGCTACGATCCAAACACACTTCCTTGCCTTTCATCCACACTCATACATAAATGAGTCTTGCGAGTGTTAAAGAAGAACATTATTGATGTTATAATTACATAATTATGTTTAAATAAAACCGCTTTTACGGATTTAGACGCGTGTATTTGTTTTAAATTTTAGCCCGACGTTTCGGTTTTATTTGAACAAATGAATCACGCAAGTGTTAGAAAATATTACATAATTATGTTTTAACAGCGGATGATTTAACAACCCACCCAAGTGGTGAAGAAGTAACAGTAGCTGGTCTACATTCAATACTGCCTAAGGAGCATGGCAACAAGTTCTATGAGTTACAACTGTTACATCATCATGATAGAGATGTTTGTGCGGTCGCTTCATGGGACTCTTCCATACATGACTCGCAGTACCTTAATAGAATCACTGAAGGTGAGTGTCTATAAACTTGCAAATGATGTTATAATTTAATATATCTAATAAATTAATAAATTAAATTACGGTGGAAAAAGTGCTAACTTAGTCGTAGAGGTCGTGGGTTCGAGTCCCGCTTGCGGTAATCACTTTTTCCCCTGTAATTTAATTTATTAAGTAAAAGCATAGCATGTCAATTGCAAAATTCATAAATTACTTTAATATATGTGATTAGAAGGGGGGGGGGGGGGTTAGAGCAGAGGGGTTAGTTATTCTTAGACCTACAAAGAACGACAAAACAGAAAGAACATACTAATGGTCTTATTCATAATGACTTATGAGGTTTAAAAGTTCGCTATAATGGGTTCGCGAAAATTGTCAAAACTTGTTATTCATAATAGTCTTTTTACGATAAAACGTTTATTATCTCTACGATAAAGTCTCCGTTTAAACCTGCGATAAGTCATAATGAATAAGACCATAAAAGTTTGCACGTTACTTCCTCTTTGCTCTAAGATTTTTAAAATTCATTTGTGTCCTGTTATTGAAGAGTGAAAGTCTAATAAGTGACGTTGTAAATGTTATTGTTTAAATATTGGTGTTTCTGGGGTTAAGGTCATGTTTAGAAGGCTGCTATTAATATATATTACTATTATATTTCCAGCAAATGAACGCGTGTACCTGATATTGAAGACAACAGTGAGATTGTCTCACCCGGCCCCCATGGATCTCATACTTAGGAAACGTTTAGGATTAAACATTTACAAACGACAGAGTTTTACTGACAGAATAAGGAAGAAGATTGTCAGGTTGGTTGTCTCATACATTATATCTATTTATTTATGTATTACATGTTTTTTATGTCATGTTTTGTGTTTGTTTGTTTTTATACGGTTTTGGATTTCTATTTTATTGTTTGGTTTTAAGTGGTTACTGCTTAGTATATTCTGCTCTTTTAAGTTATTTGGTGTTATTGTTAAAATTACCCACTTTGTACGGTGCGCGGTGCCTTCAATGATTGTTCTCCGACGAATATCTGTTGAATATAAATTTAAATTTTTTTTCAATTTCAATTTCATTTATTTGCGATAATGGGTAGTAAATAAGATTTTACAATAAAAAAGTATCACCACAATCAGCCAAAATAGCATGCAAATATTTAACATAATAAATCTAGCATTAATTATATTTTGTAGAACTCATTGTTACAGTAAATTAGCGTAAAGCTTGTTTAAACTTAATCAAGTCGACTTTTAAAATATGAGTTTGTGACAAACACATATACATTACATATAATTCAGTGGCGTAGCTTGTCTTAGATTTGATCTATGTCAAATTCTGTTTTAGGGTCACATACCAAAAAGAAAAATAAAACCATATTGCTCAAACTTCATTGCCCGTTCGTCTGTCCGTCCGTCCGTCTGTTACCAGCTTGTATCTGTGAAACGGTGATAGCTTTTCACAGTTTATTATTTATAAACAAATTCTTATCATCATCATTTTTCTGCCCTTATCTCGTTATTTGGTGCGTATTTTGGAGGTGGAACTCATTGTGTGGGAGTTCAACTCGTTCTTTTCCGTTTTTTATCTGCGCCCTTACATCTAACCGGCGGTGATAGCCACGCCACTGATATAATAGTATATGTATATATTCCACTACAAATCTCAACATATTTAATATACAAATGTATAGTTTGTATTATGACAGGACTGACCAGTTGACTCAGACGGGTGTCACCTATGAGGTGGTGTCTAACATTCCTAAAGCGAGTGAAGAGTTGGAGGAGAGAGAGAGCTTAGCGCAGATCGCTGCCACTGGAGAAGAGACCAGTGCTGCTGATGGAGAGACCTATATTGGTATGTAATTATTTTATAATCCCTATTCAGTTTAGCCAAAAACTAAACTAAAATATACTCAACTAAAGAGGGTTTTTTATTTTTTTATTTCTTTTATTAGGAACTTTTTACTTTTTATTACTTTTTAGTTGTTTTGACTCAATATGTAAACATTTTGCGTCTAGTGAAAGACTAAGAGTTAGTGAGCGAATTCTGTGTTGCTCCTTTGGTGAGAGAAGAATAAATTACTGATCTACAAATATTCATTACTTGAAAAGAGGGTACATAAAGAAATCGACCTTCTTACTTCTTTATCTTAAGCTTATCGAATTTTTCTTTATATATTGCGTCTATAAGAAAAACTGTTTGTTTAGAAAAATACACTCGAGGCGTTAGTGCAGTAGAGAGTATACTAACATTGGATCGACTAAGACAGAGCGTTGCTGTGAAGGAACTAGAACAAGCGCGCGGACAACCCATCACTATGCGAAAGACCGCTTCTGTGCCCAACTTCTCACAGGTAATAATATTTATTTACTATGTACATATTACATTTACATATAAGTATTTCATATATAGATAGATTTAAGGCCAGTCCAGACAGATAGCGTGTCCAGTACGTAGTTTTTTTTTCGAGGATGTTTTAAAACAATGTCTTGTTTATTAAGCTATATTATTATCCTTTTGTTGTTAATGCCAGAATTTAGATATGTTACATAAATAATATGTAGTTTGATTCATCACGGAATTACAAATAATTCATGTTATGTCGCATTATACCTTTTCTTTAGTGAAGTAATTTCATTCTATGTTTGTAAGAGATCACAACCTGTCATATGACTACCTATTTGTATGTAACTCAAACACAGATTATTTTTATAACGTTATAATGGCTATTAGTTTATAATTCTACTAATAAAACTTCATTTTTACGGTACGATTTGACGGGCCTCGTGGTCTAGTGGTTCATATAACGGACTGCCATTCACGAGGTCTTGGGTTCGATTCCCGGTCAGGACAAATATTTGTGTGATGTTTTTAATTGTCATACAAATGTTTGTACTGCGTCTGGGTGTTTACTATGTATTATAAGTATGTATTTACAAAAGAAAAGTAGTATATGTATTATATCCGTATTCTGGTACCCATAACACAAGCATATAAGCTTAGCTTTGGGACCTGAGGACGTTGTGTGAAATGTCCATGAATATTTATTTTTTTATTTATGCGTATACGCTTACGTATACGTGCTTCACACGATCTTAATCTGTGCTGGCCTTCATAGAAACTCACGTGTGTTTAAAATTAGTGGCACTTAGGTACACAATACTTTTATTTTACAGCACATTTAATAAAATATTTCTGAAATATATGAATATAATATGTATATCTCACAAACTGGCAACACTTAATATATCACACAGAGTTTTTTTATTTTTCTTAATCTTTGTTTTTTTTATACATAACATGTTATTTTATATCACTGAATATAATACACTGTGTGTGAGATATTTACAAAGTATTATCGTAAAATTTAATGGTCAAGTTTACAGGCGCGATTATTACTACGTGTGAGTTGATTTTCAATATTGTGTTGTGTAAAGCTACTCTGCCAACTCGTTACTGACGAATGATGCAAAATATTAAAGTAACTGATAGTTCACAAAGTTCACGTGTAGAGAAACACCTTGTAAATAAATATAACACTTTGAATAGATGATTATTTTATGTACATCTACTATGCAGGGCTTTTGTTAAATAGGCGTAGAAATTATTTAAGTCGTACACTTCTGACAATATAAATGTATTTTCACAAACACAATGGCATAAATACGAAGAAATTTTAAAGTGTTTGCAGTAGAAAACCCTTCCACTATCGTTCTAAGGCAGATTTAGACTATCTCGATTTTGTGCTTTAAAATAATTAAAACTTCCACTCAAAAGTGGTTTACGCTTAACCATTGTGTGCCTCGTACCATGAAATTCAGTATACGGTTTCTAACGATACCTGTTGTACTGAATTACGATAGTTTAACGATAATCGTTATACTAAAACGGTGCCTTAATACTAGTCAAGTCTCCTAGTAGTTTTCTGTTAGTGATATTAGGAATTAAATTAAAAGCTCTGTACGTTAGATGTCGAGTAACTAGTTGTGTACGCTTGCTAACATTATGTGTTGTCGCTACGCACCGACAGCTGTCGCAGGCCCTCGAGAACGCAGCCAAGAACGGGAACAACGTGAGTCTCAGCATGGCTGTAAACGATACGCTGTCGCTTGCGTTCTATGTTTAAAATTATTTAAAAAAACAATGCATTTTTTCTGTTCCACATTACATCAGGGCACAAACAATTTATTACGCTGCCATACCAGCACCTTTTTATATTTATTTCGCTGTATATAAACCATAGTTAGCACAATTTTTGTATATACTTATCGTTTATTAATTTTAAATTGATTACTATCGCGTATTACACAATGTTGCACTTCTATGTAATTTTTAGGGTTCCGTACCCAAAGGGTAAGAACGGGACCCTATTACTGAGACTTCGCTGTCCGTCCGTCCGTCTGTCACCAGGCTGTATCTCAAGAACGGTGATAGCTTAGACAGTTGAAATTGTCACAGATGATGTATTTCCATTGCCGCTATAAAAACAAATACTAAAAATAAAATAAAATAAATATTTAAGGGGGGCTCCCATACAACAAACATGATTTTTTTACCGTTTCTTGCTCGATACTAATAACGTTGCCTTATTTTGCATAGATAATGGTACGGAACCCTTCGTGCGCGAGTCCGACTCGCACTTGACCAATTTTTAAGTTATAGTTTTGTACAATATTTTGAATTTCAGAATGTCATCATCCTGTACTTTTAAAATTACTTTGCTGTATTTTTGTACATTTATTTTATAGATTAGAATTGTGTAAGTGATACGCTTAATGTTAAATCCTAAATCCGAACGCGCAAACAATATTTTGTGTGTTGTCTGTCTATAAATAATTATTTCTGTATTATAAAGATAATAAATACTTTTTGTGGTTCTATTGAAGAATTTATTATCCAGATTATGCGTTTGGATTCGTCTTTCGAGTCACTGGCCGGTCTAGCTTCGGGTAGATCGGGCAGTGTGGCGGACTTAGCCGATGAAACTCCTCGGTCTCGGGGTGTCCACAGACATTCTTACGCTGCGCCCGCGCACAATGATCCAGACATGGCAACACCGACAAAACCATTCGGACTTGGTGAGTTATATCAATATATTTAGTGATAAAATACTGAAAAATATTTACCTTAAACTAACTTGTGTATTTTTTACAGAACAAGATACACATTCCTATTTCCGATACATTTAATTATTTACTCATAACATTGTCATGCCTATATATACAAAATAAAATATCGATACAATATATACACGTGCATTATAGCGCATATAACTCATAAGTGCTTCAAATTGTAAACAGTATTGATTAGAAGAACAACATCTAGTGCATATCAGTAGAATAAACATAAAATACATTTCAATTAGCAACAATCGATGCACGATAGTTAATTATAGTATAGAATTGTAATTACAAATTGTCATACATTGATAGGAAAGTACAAAGAAATTCAAACAGATTTCATTCTCACTATAAAAGTCATAAAATGAAACATCCACTGTTCATGATCTCACTGTTACATTATTTTATTTTCCAAATGCTTTGTGGCGACGCTGTGGCTCAGATCTAATCCCCTTTACTTCTCTCTTCTAACTATAACTTCTATTTCACTTCAACACTATCCCTTGCTATGAATTATTAAGTTCATAAATGTATTTTTAAATTACCCTTTTCTTTTGAGATTTTTAATGCAAATGGAGTCGTTATTCACAGATCAAAATTTTCTTGATAAATATTATAAAGGACTCCATTACAGTAAATCTTAAAGATAAGGTTGATTAGGACCAAAAATATTACTCCAAAATTTTGAAACTAACGTTTTATTTTCTGTATCTCAATCCCTCGCTACCTTCAGGCTCATTCCTATCAGGTAAACAGTGAAAACAATATGGTATTGAATCGGAATGGCAACTGTAATGCGAAATTATTAGACGAATGCAACCGAACGATTAAAAACTATATAGATGTGTTGTGATCATTGTTACTCGTAAGATATTTTTGTTTTTATATGTTAACCCATCGATTGGCTGTAAAGAATCATCAGATACTATTGGCAAAACGAACTATGATGAAATATGATGCAGAGTTCATTTTTTGATAAAATTTAGACCCTGTATTGGCTATTAGTTCAAGCTTTACGCATCAAGCTTCTGTCGTTGTGTTTACTGTCTGTTTGTTTGCGTGTCTCTTTCATTTGCATGGACCGAGCATGACCTGAGATATTTTCCTTTCCTTCCCTCTTCCTACGATCAATTTGCTGTGGATAAGAAAGACGAACGACGCTTTCAATATAGACATAATACAATACCGCTTATAAATGTTAGGTTAACGAAAACAGCAATGATTAATTGTAATATAATTAGTGTGGGTAAAAACTCGTAAAACAGTCTTTTAATCTTTGTATTGGTAGTTATGTAAAGTAGATATAGTACAATGAGGTTGGATGTAGGTTTGTGTGTCTGTGTGTTAGGAGAAAGTGCATGACAATGTAGACAGAATATGATAAACTTCGATATGTGGATATACTATGTATCTAATTAGCATGAATTAGACGTTATGTAAAAATATAACTATGTGTATATTTTTTCAGATGAGGAATGTATTGTTATATATAGCCAGAAATTTTAGGATATTGTACGAGATTTGTGTAGTCATAACGAATGGCATAGTTTCAATTACCTATTAAATATATATATATATATATATTATCACGTACCTACTCTTATATTTTGACGCAGAATATAACTGAATTAAAATTTTTGAGAAGTGGGAACTTCAAGTTTAATCAACAGTGCTACATAGTATCAGTAAAAATTAATAGTGTTTAAAGTGTAAAATAGAGACATTACGTTCACGATAACACTGCGTGCACGTGCACGTGTACGTATGTACGAAAGAAATGAGACATAATTATCTTCTACAATTCCATACTTCATCAAAGAAACAAGTAATAATAATAAACAAAGTTGGACTAAACCAAGCAGAAGGGCGGTTATTGGAAAATCTTAAGTCTTAGGGAATAAAACTAATAATTACATGGGTAATCTTTGACTGAGAGCTTTCGAGACGATGCTGATAAGCTGCAGGAAGCTACAGTGTCACGTGTACCTAAAATTAATATCCTTAAGGTAGTATTTTTATTTGGAACTTGCTGTAATTTAAAAGTAATATCAAAACCCTGTTAATATTTTGAATGTACACGAAATAAGAAACATTTTGAAATTGATGTAAATTACTTAGTATGTTTTATCATACCTTTTTCAATTCTCTTAAAGAAAAATAACATTTAAAATAATGTTATTTTTTCTGTGCAATTTATTCTGTGCAATTTTTTGCAAACAAATGTTTTATATTTTTGTAAAATTAGGTAGGATGTTTCTGGAATTTACTGTAGTTAGAGAGGAATACGAGTAAAATGTACAGCTACAATCGAGTGTATACTTACGAAGACATTAATATTTTTATTGCAGCCCGGCCTACGTTCCTTAACTTGAATTTGAACCTGAACTCACTGCGACTGCAGACGCCGAACAAGTGTACGTGCCGTTATTCAGTCGTAGAATCACTTTGTTCGTAGTTACGCTTTTATTTTTATTGTCGGTTTTTATTTATATTTGTTTGTATATTGGTTTTTTGAAGCTAATTGTTAGTATTATTTTTTTCAGTATATTCTATTGTGTGATGAGTTTCCGATTGCAATAACGACATATAGACGTTCGAATATTCTTCACAATACTTGTAAACTTCGGCATATTTCGAATTATTTTCGGACCAGTTGTTAGTTACCTAATAGGGGTAACTATAAAAAGATATTGGGAAAATTAGGCAAAAATATAGCGCCTAATTAATTGTATGGAAAAAATAAATAAAACAATTAGTATTGCCATTAAATTTGTTCAGTCAATGTTTTGGAGTTAGTGACAAAACAAATAAACAAATGCTGTTTAAAAGTATATTTACGAAATATCTGTAGATTCGAACGAAGCAGCCTTAATATATCTATCGATGGACTAATTTATTTGTGGCGTTTTTGACCGAATAACTCGGTTTTAAATACTTATTTGTAATGTCGTTGAAGTAATCGGTTTTACATTAAGTTCAATTTACACTATTAAATATTTAGGCATCTTCGGATGTAAACTTTCTTTGCTATATTTACTTAGCTAGTTATAAGTATTTCAGCATGACTATCATTGTACATTTCTCAAGCATGTGTTCAAGAAATTTATGTTATAAATTGTAATTTTTTATACATACGTTTTTGACGAGTATATTAGGATAAACACTTTCGAATGTCGGTTGAATTGCACCATTTATTATTAAAAACTGCCAAGGGATAATACACTCTTAAGAGTTCAGCTGATTTAAACTTCATATTTCAATTTTAAAATTGAAATGATCATATGAATATGTATGTTGTTTTCTTATTAGTATCCATTGCTAGTTCGGCATAGGTTTCCTCAATAAGTAATTATATTTGATTTACTATATATGTACAGGCATATTGGTGTAGGCTTCAATCTCAACGTTACCGTCTATTTAATTTATCCTTATTTGATTGATTCTTATGGTATAATCGAAAGATGGATAGTAGAAGTCTCTAATTTTGTAGTTTTGTGTGCTAAGTTAACTGTTATTTTTTATGGATTATATAAAACAATTGAAGCTCGCCTTTGTCCATTTATTATGAATTTTCTGTCCTAATTTTTTTATCTATACCTGTACCTATGTTTATTGTAAAATAAATAATAAATGAAATGAAATGAAGTTTATGTAATTAAATGTCGTGTGATATTACAGCGTCTCCAGCGAGCGGTAAGTTAGGACTGCGTATGACTACGTTGCACGAGGAGCCAGGCAGACGGAATGATGATGATTCACATTCAGAGCCGGAGTCAGCGCCTACAGATGAACTCACTACGCCACGATCACATGTAAGTACTGGTCCCGTGGTTTATTATTATTTGAAAATTGGTATAACTAATAATAATGGGAGATGAAAATTGTTTGGTCAGTGAGGTGTCAAGGTGACGCGCACGAATGTGTGACGTGTAATTTCGTTCTACGAGAATGAGCATTGTTTTCTTACTTATTTTATTGGGGACCCCTTGACAATGGCGACTCCTCTTTGATTAATGCTCTAAGGATAATTCAAAAAATCTCAATGTAGTATGTTAAATGTTTAACAGGTCCCGTTTACCCCATAGTTTTATTCCGTACTATTCCGTTGTTTTAGGATCAAATCGTATTCGAAATTTGTATTGATGTTTTTATTACTCGTTGACAGCGTACGCGTAGTAGAGCAACATCGCGCAGCTTCCTCCCTACTTCTAAAACTCTAGACTCGTTACACGAGCTTGCTTGTGAACGTGTTCCTAACAAGAATTCACCATCGATATCATCCAGTGGATACGGTAAGAAATATAAAATATAATTTTCAGCCATAAAGTTATTAAAATATTCGCCACTCGAGAACCTTATTTCCCTAACGGTTGTTAGTTTGTCGTGCGATGTAGCCTGCCGATTGCCACTTCAGCATGCGATTGCGTTCACGATTTCGTTAAGATCGCATACAAGTTGTTCACAGCCACACAGTTCAGCGTGGGGAAGTCTTATGTATAGCAGTAGACGAAAAAGGGTTCATGGATGGACAAATTTCTACTTCTGCCTCATAGTCATTACGTGATCACAATATACGACTGAGTTTCAGTTAAAATGTAAATTCAATCTTGTTTGTTTACCAGGATCACAAGCAGTATCATCAACAAACTTAACAAACGACGACACACTCTCAATCCGAAGTATGTCGGTCGATGATACACCAGATTTTGACAAAACAATGGATTATACACACATCAGTCGAACCAAGAACACTATGGTTGGACTCAGAAACGAAATCACAGAACTACGAAACGACATCAATGACCTGAAACATGATATTGTTGAGTCCAAAAATGAATTAGATGACACATTATACGATAAAGCGAAGACTCCTATACTAACCCCAGGCTCACGAAATCGCATAAATCCCTTTTTAAGGGATTGCGAAGAAGCCGCAAGGGAAGAAAAGGATCAAATATTGGATCCATTAGGAGCTATACCCGTCGAAAGTGCAGTGTTGACTAGTCAAAGTAAAAGCGTTGAGAGTACGCAAGTCAACGGTGATACAAACCACGAACAGACGAACGATACGAGCCATGATACGTCACATGAGACTTCATATGGTAAAGTTTATATTTAATACATTTATTTTTCATAGAATTGGAAATTTTATTATTAAAGAGGGCTCAAAGTAGGCCATGTTTGAACATGTGGCAAAGCATGTAACTTTTATAAAATTGCTGTCAAAACCTATCTAGATAAATGATATCTAACTAGCCGTAACTAGTCGTTTAACTTGAGGCTTTTTTAGATACCCTCGTCTGACTCGTTGTCGCCATTAGAATAAAATATTTTTTTAAGACGGGTATTGCTTCGGATTCCCGAAATTATTGTACATCGTTTATTCATTATTTTTTATCAGGTGAAGTGGATGTAGAGTCGGTGAGCTCAGAGCAGTCGAGTCAATCGGCGGAGAGAAGTCGCGAGGCATCATCAGTAGGGGAGAGTGACTCTGCTTCAACAGGACCGGATCAACCCGTAGTCAAGACGCACTTGCCTGCTGGCAAGGTAATATTACTTAATATTTGTTATTACTTCATTCTTATTGTATCCAACATATTTATTGTCATTAATAGAAAACTCCTTTTTTGAGTATCATCGTTGTTATTGTCGGACCTCTAAACGTTTTCAGTTAATCCGTTAGTTGTTGTTATTAGACACAAAGTGATATTTCATTATTCAAGTGCGTACATGGCAACTGTATCCAGTATATTTTCTATTAGTGATAATTTCGGTATCAAGAAATTACCAAATAAAGTATAATATCGATATAAATAACATCATTAATAACAACTTGTTTTGTCTTATTTTTTTTTGTAAGTTATTTGTTCTATTGTTGGTAATGAATAAATAAATATATCATTATCTATAATCAGGTGGTACGTCGTCGTACGGGAGCGAATAGCGGTACAAGTCGTACGTCACGCACGTGTCCGTCGGGACGACCGCGCTCGTTTCATGAACGTGATAGCACGCACGCGCTACATGACACGCCCGCATCATCTACTGAACGGATCGGTGATGGTCTGTATATTTCACAGGCTATGAATTAGGAATTAAGAATGCAAGTGTCATCACGCCATTTTCCTTTCCAAATACCCTCCCGAAGAGGAGAAGACCCGTGCCTAACAGTGGTACGTTTATGTGCTGAAAAAAAGAATATAGTACAAGCTTTCAAACCGTACTATAGTTTTTATTATACTTTAATTTAATGCCAAAAAAGCTTACGGTTCACTTCGCCAACCCTGAAGAAACCTTTAAACTACGTTTTTGCAGAACGTTAAGCTGTAGTACTTTGGTAAATCTTGAGTTTGTTCATTTCACAACTTAATTATAGTAATAGTTTTTTTTAATGTATAGACGAGTCGTCAAGTGAATCGTGCGGCATGCAGCCGTGGATGTGTGTGGGTGAGAGCGTTCAGTTGAGACTCAGTAGTAGTACGGGAGTCATCGCCTATACTGGACCCACACACTTCGCGAACGGAACTTGGATTGGAATTGAACTTGATGCACCTACTGGTATGTACATCAATTCATATTTTCATATTGATTGTTAGCTGCAATTAACTATGTACAAAAGTTCAATAATTGTACCTATAAGAATTGGTTTCGAGATTTTCATCTACTACTTGATCAAATATAATTCAGTTCTGCGGTCGTATTATGAGCTTTTATTTACAAGCAGTTTACGCCGTGAATTGAACTGTCTGGCAAATTCGTATTATGAACAAAATTATTAGTTAGTCAGTTCGCTAAACCAGTTATACATTAATATGTTTAAGGAGAAGGTACAACTAAAAGTTAAAGTACTAACTAAAAATTTTCAATTAAAAGTTTTATTTCTGCCATAATAGCTAATTTAGCCATGCAGTTTACGGCCTGCCTGGAACTTGAATGATTTTAAAAAGCTCATAATACGCCGGCTGTTCAGAGGCAGGTTCGTACTTAGTAATGAGTCGATTAAAATACGATTTACTCAAATTCAAATTCAATTCCTTTATTTCGGATAATAGAAATCCATAGGTAGGTACATAATTTTCATTAACAAATATATGTTATCTGAGCAATAAAAATGTCATCTATACTTATAATAAATCTGTAGAGAGGTCAATTCTGTACATGAAATATATTTTCAAAATAACTATCAGGGGGTGATTAGTGATCGATACTGATGCCAAAAATGCAATTAGTAAAATTTTTGTCTGTCTGTCTGTCCGTCTGTATGTTCCTTATAGAAACAAAAAATATTCGAAGGATTTTAACGAAACTTGGTACAATTATTCTTCATACTCCTGGGCAGGTTATAGTATACTTTTCATCACGCTACAATCAATAGGAGCAGAGTAGTGAAGATAAATGTTGGGAAAACGGGAAAAGGTGCTCCATTTTTTAAGCTTCCGTCGCGTGTGCAGCTTTAATGGTTAAAGTTACATAGAAATCATGTATGACGGAAATATTCTACATAAAATTGTCTAAAAAATATCCCGAAACAGCACATATCTATATTTTATGGTTGACTCACAATAACACGTGTAACTCCTGATAGCTTAGCAGTTCGTTCATTCTGATTATATTTGTTTACTCTTACGTTTATAATACTCTCACTCAAGCAGTAGTTAAAAATGTTGCAAAAACGGGGAAAATTTCCTAAATTCTACGCGGACGGAGTCGAGGGCAACAGCTAGTTAGTAAATAAATTAAGAATATGTAGTCTAGAATATAAGATTTATGATCCGAGATTATTGAGGAGTTAGGTGAATGCTAAAATACGTCCGTACGTATTTTATGTGTGTATTTACGTAAAGTATAATTAATTATGTACCTACTACCAGCGTAGTAGGTACATATATTTTAGTATATTTGTGTCGACTACGCTGTTTTATATCTGTAGGCTCAGCATAGAGGAAATAGGCCACTGGTCTATTCTCCGACATATCTAATAAATTATTCCAATTCAAACAATGTTTTGTATTATAGGTAAAAATGACGGTTCTGTTGGTGGTACGCGCTACTTCGAGTGCCGGGCGAGGCACGGTATCTTCGTGCGACCTGACAAGATAGTACAGGACCGCCGCGGTAAATCGGTGCGCGCATTCCGCGACAATGAGCTCAAGCGCGCCACTAGCAAGGGTATAACAATATTTTTTAAATTAACATCTGTAATAAAAATAGTTATTAAGTGTTACTGGGACGTTCTATCGCTCAAACCAACTGAGCTATCGTGCTTGACCATTGCTCGGTCGGTCTACTTTCAACATTTATATTGTTAAATACTACGCATCAATAGCAATCACTAAGCACAGCAAGTGGAATTCAATTTAATTATTAATTTAAGAACGCCTTTGGTGGTTATGGAATACAACGCTTTTTTTTTAATTTAATATATTCATGGAAATTTCACAAAAAGCTCAAGGCAAAAAAAGGTAAAGCTCAAGGCACCATCATGGCCCGGCGGGGTAGAGAGGAGAAAAAAAAAACACGTCCTCTGGTCCCAAGCTAAGCTTCTAAGCTTGTGTTATGGGTACCAGAATACGGATATAATAGATATACTACTTTTCTTTTTACATACGTACTTTTAATACATAGAAACACCCAGACGCAGTACAAACATTTGTATGACAATTAGAAAAATCACACAAATGATTGTCCCGAGCGGGAATCGAATCCGCGACCTCTTGATCGGCAGTCCGTTACATAAACCACTCCACCACGAGGCTCGTCGCTTTAAAATATAACACGTGTTAACACACGTCCTTGTTTTTTTTGGTCTAGCATCTTAAGCATATAGTATTGTTATAGTACATTACGATATTAGTGCGTTAAGATGGTTATAACATGCGAGGCGGAATTTCAGCCCGAGCCGAGCATGTTAGAACCAATACGCACGTATATGAAACAGAAAAAAAAACATTTAAATAAACTCAATTTGTGAATGCACATGCACACTGTTGCTTTCCCGCCATTTTAACAGCGCGCTAGCGCTGCCTACTGACTGGCGCCGCGCGGCGATTAGTTCGAAATTTGAATAGCAACAGCGCGCTGCTCGAGTCGTGCGGCGGCGATCAGTTCCATATTTGAAATGGCAAATAATACTGTTATGAAATGTGTATGGATTATAACTTAACTATTTGCTTTGGTAACACACGCTTTTTTTATGACCCGCTTTACATATTTAAAACCGGTGGAATTACATCAGCTTTACGCGCAAGGGTGTTAAAAATATGTTTATATAATATGTATTTTATATTCTAGGAGAAGGCCTACACAACTTGCACAGAACTAGAAGTCGTGGCGACAGTATAAACACGATCGGCGCTAAAACTAGGATTAGCAAATAAACCACCGCAGCACAAGTAACGTGTTGATGTATACAATTGTATACATCGCTCGCTCAGTTCCGTTCCAGTCAAACACATCACCCGTGAACGCGATCATAACCGCCAATGTATCGGACCGAATTTAAACTAACGTCCCACACTACTTGTATTAAATTCGCATTCGTTTTTTGTTGCATTCATGTAACGTGTATGGTGCTTATATCTATTGTAGATTGTTTTTTTTTTTCAACAAGCAATATGGTTCGTCTTCGTTTGTATCATTGGACTTAGCTAGGGAAACGTACTCTCGGTTTTATTGACTATGTTAATAAAATAGCGTAGATGACACTGTTGACGTTTCCGGTTTGACTTTCGATGTAATAAGATTAGATCACATCGAAAGTAGGATCGCCTTAATAGTACAGTTGGTTACAAAAGTGTTTAATAAATAACACAAGGCATAATGTTAAGCAATAAGTTTTAGCACTTCTGTAATCGACTGTACAACAGTAGTTTTTTTTAATTTTTAACGTATTATGAATTAAATGAAATTATTTTAAAATATTTTTGTAAATATAAATATGAAATTATCGATATGTGATTGTTTTTAATTAAAAATCAGTTTGAAAAATTCATGTTGTAAATATGTGAATTTGTGTGTGTATTATTATTTTATATCAATCTTTCGTTGAACTATCCTTTATTAAGTTATTTGTAATATATTTTTGTATAGTTTGTGGTGATAGTTATTACGGTAACGTATACTTATTATTTATATATTTTAGACACATGGACTGGTTTGTACGCCTCACATCGTGTGATTCGCACAGTTTTATATTCCCCACAGAGAATATAACTCCTGTGATTTTGACATTTTAACAATAATTCACCTAAATATTGCATTTTTATAATGTAAAAGGAAGCATGCAATTAAACGCGGAATGGAACGTTTTGATACTTGAATTTTTTTTATCAACTTTCTTATTACACTGTACTAACCTTTTAAGAAGTCGCTGGATATGACCAAATTATTTATATCTATTGGAATTTGTTGATTTCATGCTTCCCTCAAACATATTAATATTATTTTTATACTACAAACTGCTCAGGCGCATTTTTGTGTTGAACACACGATTGCCACTTTCGATTGTGATAGTATCTTGCCATCTTAATTAAAAAAAAATTGTATTTTTTTTATTTCGACGCCTGCTTTTGCCCTTTTTATTTAAAGGTGTAACTCAAGTAGTTAATGAAATCGTCCAATATTAAATCTTCGTCCTGTAAAAGACTTTTGTACTTAGTACATTTTTAACAACAGCCATTGACGAATATTAAATTCCCAAACATTGTATCTACAACAGTTTTGTGGCGCAAGTGAGGGATTACTCATAAATATCACAAATACTGACATAGAACTGCATAATCACATCACAAAAACCTTTCTATTAAACCGTCTTTTTGATAAATTATTAACAGTATTATATTTTTGACTGAACCTCACTTGCGCCTAAAATATATCGATTAGGTTGTGTATATTCGATAGATATGTAATGTAGTCAAATATCGAAATTCTGTAAATTAAAAAAATGTCATTATAGAAGTTGTGTCCTCAATTTATTATATCCATCCACATTCGAACAATAAATCGATATCGTAACTGTAATTAGTGAAAACAAAAATCTTAATCGATTGTTCTCTCCATAATAGTTAATATAAAACGCCTAATTTGAATATAAAGTATCAAGATGTATTGTAGCGGCATAGTGTGCGTATAATCGTGTTAGGTATCGTCCACATCGTTAGTTCTGTGTTAATAAGAAACAATAGACTTAGATCACCTAATGTATATTCCATCCTTTTAGTAAAATAATGGTTCTTAAGTACACTAAATGAGTACATAAAGTTAAACACCAATTATTTACTTATTCATTTTAAGTTATATTCACACAGTTCTTTAAACGCCTTCATTCCACGAAAACCTTTATATATGACGTCACAATATATAAAAAAAAAAACATTTACACTTTTTAAGAGCCACTGGCCAGTGATAAATTGTACCAAAAAGTATCATGTTGACCAGTTTGAAATTCGAACACGTGACGTCATCAAATACCTCCGTTAACATTGTGTATATTTACATTTTAAACGTAAGCTATTAAATATATAATGTTAATCAAAAATATTAATACAGCTATTTCAAAACTATGCACTTGAGAATTTAATTCCAATTTTAGTAGGGTCGCGATTCTATCGTGGGGTGTTGTAATTTTGACGTGATGACGTCACTAAGTAAACTCTTCCCCAAGAACGCGGCCCAAATTAATATAAGCATTGACTGACATATTTGTCACACATACATTATAGCGTTATCACAATTTACATTTATCGAAATGCTTATTAGACTGTTGTACTTAAAACATTCCATTTTTCTATACATTTATCGTTCTAGCTAAAGTTCAGTAGTTATTATCGATCATTAGTTAGATTTTTATCTACAGAATACGACTTAAATGATGTTTCATTTGCATTTTACAATTTGAACGTAACTTAATATTAGCAGTGTAATAAACTGTGGCCCTAACTAGGAAAGCTCAATGTGTAGTCAACGTTAAATGAAATATACGTACTTTCAAATATATGTAGAATGTGTTTTTGAAACTCTCGATGTGCTTATTATTAGACCACGGGCTAAGGAGAGTCTGAGTGAAACAACGACTAACGTAACGTGAACATACGTGGGCCCCTGTTAGTATCACTACGGCTCCTAGGTTTAGGCGAATAGTGACCTTAAAACTCGGCGTGTCGTAGCGTTCTAATTTAATTTATAGAAGTTAAGCTGACCATGTGCTGTGCTTTTGTTTTAAACAAAATAGTTTATAGTTAATTGAATATAATTTTGTTGTTTTTATTTCATATTTAGATAATTGTGTGTATTATTCGCAGTCAATTCAACGATTACACACGCTTTTACAATGTAATTATTATTTAATAAAGTAATTGTGACTTGCATGTATTTTAATTTAGCGTAAAAAAAGTGATAAGTATATTAATTTTGCCAGAATTGGAAATGTGTAAAATAAAATGAATTGCAAAACTATGTATTTATAATTTTATTTTTAGTGAGATATGATTAGCTACTTTGTAGCATAGATGGTTGCGTCGCCATTATACAACACGTGAAGCATAATAAAGAGATTTTAATATTTAATTAAAATAATACATAGTTAAAGAATACATAGTTCACTTCTAGTGGAAATATTTTTGCCAAGTAGTGAGTTTGAGTCAACCATCGCTGTCATTATCAATAAATGTATTATAAAAATATTATGTTGGTATTTACTTTGTAGATTTTCATAGTTCCCCCTTTTTAGTTGTTACTTAGAATTTTGAACGTAATTAGGTACTAGTCGGTTCTTGAAATTTATAGAATCTACTTATCTAGTCTCCAAGGTATAGATCCAGTTATTGGATAAAGGTGTGGTGTGCTTTCGGCGAAGTGATGGACCTTTAAAAACCTTGTATCATCACGACTGTAGTTACTTCATTGAAGAGGTAGGTATTAATAAAGTTGAACACAACTCTATTTGCATCGCTACGACGTTTCAGCAGTGTTACTTATCATTATCATAATTCTATCACGCCTTTTTTCCCATGAGGGTAGGTAGAGATTATCCCCATCAGCTACGATCCAAACATTCTTAGCTTCATACATCTGGTCGTACATTACTAATTATTTAGGGAAATTGGAATGCCAGCCATATTTGAGAAAATTTCAAGTAACTTCCCTTTCACTTCACACTCGAATCAAGGCGTAAATGTGCTCTCATGACACATTATTATATGCTGTTGCGCAACAAAATAAATAACCCTGAAGCGCTATGTCGCTGCGCCCTGTCGCGCCGCGGTCCGAACTTGCGAGGCTGAAATTGCACAACATCAGCTAGTCGATATATTTTTCGGCACATTTAATAAATTTTTTAACTATTGTAAAATGTTTATAAATATCTAAAATTCTATTTCTTATAAGTAATTATGTAATAAATAATAGTTCATTGCACTTTTTGGGAGACTGTAAGTGCTATGAGCACTTGATGTAATAAATAAATATTCTATGACCTTGTCTTCTGCGTGATGGTAGCTTTTCAGTCTCCCAAAACGTACGTATATAATAATAATAATAATAATATTCATAGACATTTCACACAACGTCCTCTGGTCCCAAGCTAAGCTTATTATGCTTGTGTTATGGGTACCAGAATACGGATATAATACATAAACTACTTTTCTTTTGTAAATACATACTTATAATACATAGAAAACACCCAGACGTAGTACAAACATTTGTATGACATTTATGGATATCACACAAATGATTGTCCCAAGCGGGAATCGAACCCGCGACCTTGTGAACGGCAGTCCAGTACATGAACCACTACGCCAAGAAGCCCGTCTAATATTCATGAAATAAAATAGTAGGTATACCCCGACGTTTTGGACACAAGCGGCTTCAACCACAATGGTTACGGCCAACCAGGTTAAACGATTTTGTTAGCCGTGAGTGCTACAGAATATTCGATATCTGCATCTATTCTTCTTAATAAGGTTACGAGAAATATTCTACATAAGACGTTAAACAAGACTGGCTTAGCTGCAGTCGAAGCAATTGCAGATAAAATAAATTATAAAAGTTTCTTGGTACAGCGGTAATGTAACGGGCATAGAAATACGTAACGGGCTGCTGTTTAGGAGTAGACAGGACTAATAGAAAATTTATTAAAGTACTAGCTAATGCCCCCGATTTAACCCACGTTTATAGTTTTTGAAATCCTCCCCCCAATATACACCAAACCGTAATAAATTAAACAAAAGAGCCATCTTCTTGAACCACTCTATTTATTAAAAAAACCGCATCAAAATCTGCTGCGTAGTTATGAAGATATACAAAACTCACATTAGGACATACCTACAAAAATAACGACTTTGTTTTATATTATGTAAAGATTATATAACGTGGAACGTAAATCTGTATGTGAAACCTACAATAATAAATATATATTTTGGTATGATATACAAAATATGTGTACGTATTTGGCTCTATTTACTCTTTTGTAACATTTTTTAACAATTTTATGTTAAGCTTAGTATCTTTCGGCATGCCATGTTGTTCTTGAGGTAATAAAATATAATATTAGGTATATCAAAGTATTCATAAACTAGTGAATTTTTGGGTATCATTCAGTTACGAGCGATTAGCGATTTTATCATAATTTGTTAGCTGTTCCCCACATTGTGGCCATTTATGACATGCCTACTGTTATAAAAATCAATTGCAGCCTAATCTTAGACCTACTGAATAAACATAAAATTTCATAAAAATCGGGAATTTGAAACATAAATAAGAACTGATGTTGGCAGATAAATCATAGATGTAGTCTGGAAGAAGCCTCTAATATTATGTTAAAAATATCGAAATTTTATGTTTGTAATGCGATGCACTAGATGATTTATGCACAAATACAAACATTCAAGTGAGGAATCCGGAATGATAGAAATGGTAAGGTTATCTTCTAACTACCGTTGTCAGTACCTACCGACTATAATAATGTGCTGTAATTAGAATTGTGGGATGTCTTGATTCACAATTAAAAATAGTTTCAAAAAACTAAAAAACGCGCTTTATTTAATGGAATTATTGTATTGTCATTGGTCTTTGACAGGTGTGCAAAATTTGAATAGAATCTGACTGTTTAAAGTGGGTCCAAATAGCGTCCAAAGGAGTCGGTTACAAACATACAAACATACAAACAAACATACAAGTGAAGCTAATATAAAGCGTGTAAAAAGTGTTAACGCTTTCGCATGTAACTTAAAAATATAAGTTGTAGAAAATACAGTTGACCTTATTACTGCGCGACGTCGCGCGAGTGTCATCTTTTGCTGACTGGGCGTAGGGTGGTGCCTACAGTGCCTGGTACCCGCTTATGCCCACTTATTGTAATAGTACAGACAGCAGCAGCCCGTATATCAAAATACACGCTCAGGACATAAGAAATTAAGTATTGGAGGTCACTATTAATATGGTATTCATTTTGGCAATTGGTAATTAATTGATAAGTATGAATGAATGCACTATCACAAGTACTTACGTTTCTACTTATATTTTCAAGTATAAATAGACATTTTTGTTACACTTAGGTCCTTAATTATTCGTTTAATTAAAATCTAAATAGGTAGTTTAATATAATGAATGTTAATAAATCTTGCACTACATAATTCTTATGTTTTTTTTCCACAAATTAATTATATTATTTTTCTCTAAAGATCTCACATTATCTCCGCGGATATACGTATAGACGTGTTTGTTGAAAATATCTCACAGAACTTTTTGGTAAACCGTACCTTAATTTATTTTACTAAAACGATACCGATGGCTCGTTACAAAGGAGACATCGTTCTATAATGGCATGCCATTGGGACTTGCGTGACTTGCCTTTTGCCTGGCCTTGCGTTTAGCAGCCCCTTTTTACTTACCAAAGACATTCTAACCAGCACAGCGGATGGGCCTGAAAAATGATTTGAGCTTTGTCTTGATTTCGTATCAAGATGGACCAGCCCGGTCCATCTTCGTCTAACCAGGACCCTCGCTTTGAATTTATAGGATCTTATGCTGTAAAATCTCTTAAATTAAAGCCAGAAAAATGGCTCAGAGTATTGGGCGTGGAGGAGCACCGTTCTACGCTGAAAGAATTCGTAGACAAACCATTTCCTATATTACTGGTTGTTGTACTAACTAATGCGTTGCAGTTGGTTCCAGTAATCTCATTTCCATGTTATTTGAAAAACAAAGCTGTCTACTTCGTAAAGAAAAAACCCGATGTGGTTCCGAAAGAGAATTGTGCTCATATGGTTGTTTTTGGTAAGTCTATTTTCATTTAAATATAAACAGAAGGTTTGATTCAGTAACATAACGTCGCGAAGTACTAAGTATATAATTTTTGCTAACGTTTTTGATAGAGGTACATCATGTTCTGTACCTATATATTATATAGATCTATAACCACTAAGTAACATGTTTCATAGCACCTCGGAATTTAAACAATAAATTCCTTAAAAATAATTTCATTGGTACTACTGGTACCACGCACACCGTAGCCGTATTGCATTGCATTAAAGCAATTCATTGCAAATTAATTACCATAAAAGTAATCCTGGGAATTAAACGTAGCAACAAAAAGTTTATCGGTACCTATCTATTAGGTCTTAAGTCCTAACGCAAAACTTATTTCGGATTGCAATAAAGTTGAATAAATCGAGTTTTAATGTTAACTTTTAAAATCTATAGGAGATCTGGCACCCAGATTGATAGACGAATTAGCAGCATTGGTAGACGAAGTATTCGTGCCTTTGCTATCAAATCCTTTAAATCATGAAGGTTGGCCGCTGGTTGTGTCTCAAGACATCCTCAAACAGATACATAACCTAAAGAGTACTGTGTATGAGGTAAGCCGAAATTTAAAAAAAATGGAATAAATAATTTATGAATAATCAGAAAGGGATTTTTAATAAGAGAAAACAAAATTTGTGACTTCAAAATTAATAGATATCTACATATCAATAACATTATCAGTCTATGTTGATTAGATTCATTATGTTACTTTGAGTGCAGTCTTTTTGTTTGATTGCAATTTGAGTGCTAGAAGTTTGGAATTTTGGAGTATCGGTTCACTAATAAAGTTTGAAATAGCATTATCGTAATATAATTCTCGTTATTGGACGTTATTCCAAATAATATTAGTTTAATTTTATTTGCATATAAATGCTGATATGCATGCTGATATATATAGCAAATGTTAACTTCTGCCCGCGGCTTGTTTGCGGCACGGAGTTATGTTTTTTTTTTTGCATAATTTATTGTAAGACATCTAGACCTTGACATTTTATCTAAATTAAATTTCATTTAATCTATGAGTTTTAGCATAGATATCATTATTAATACTTAGGTTAAAAAAATCGAGTAAATGTTATTGAATTTATAAAATAATTTTCTGTAGGTCAAAGGCAAAGTCAATGGGCAGACCGTTCTGCCCATGCCCGTAGGAGTAGAACTAGTTCACGAAGCAGAGAAGGATATTATAAAAGGTAAAGAAGTAGATCTGTATCTAAAGAGTGCAATTGAAGGGGTTGTCATCAAATGGGCACAGCAAATCAATGATGTTATGATGGAAGATTCAGCACTCGCCTTTGAAAATGGACAAAATCCATTGCCAACTGTGGGTTAGTAAATGATGTTCTTTTTAATATTCTAACTTAATATAAGTAGACAGTTTAGATTATAAATGTATCATTGCTGGGCACGGGCTGCCTTCACGATAAGAGGAACCTTGTTCTGCTACCCAAATCAAACTTGTCTGAAATGTTGGTTTTTTTCCGCCTTTCGTAGATGTTTCTTGAAAATATGTAAAGTCTACACAGTTAAAGATGTTTAAAATTCTAAACGTTATTTCGTAGAGCTTGCATTCTGGAAATCAAGATTAAGTAACCTGAATTACATCTACGATCAATTGCGTACTGAAAGAGTAAGATGTATGGCCGTTATATTGGAGAAGACTACTTCTGCTTACTATCCTTGCTTCAGTCGGCTCTTTAAGAATATAGTTTCAGGTTGGTTATATTTTAAAACTTTAATTAACTATGCGGTGCCTACCTCTAATTAATTGTAACGCTAGATGTAAGGTATGAAATGTTTTTGTTTGTTTTCAATAAATAAATAAATAAAATAACTAAAAGTTTCATAGCCAGTGTTACATGATGTAGGTACCTACGCATAATTGTCTTTAAAAAGATTGTGAGAAATAATCTTGTCTAGCATTTAACATTGAGTGTGATTATTTAAGTTTACGTGTTTAAGGCCTAATTATTAAATAAGGAGAGAAATAGTAGTCTCTTATGATTATATCAGGTAATGCTAAGTAACTTACCATTTTCGGAATTTCAGCTCTCGCCGAAGCTCGTGAAATAGATCTATATTTACGTACATTGGAGAAGCATTTCCAAGGATTAGAAGATACAGACTTTACGGAATGTTTACCATTATTTCGTCCTCTTTTACATATCATCTGCATGGTGTGGAGAGACTCCAAATATTATTGCAGCTCATCTAAATTGATAGTGTTAATGAAACAGATTTGTAACTTGCTTATTTATCAGGTAATTAGTGGAAAAAAAGTACAATACGCATCTATTCATATTTTGATCTCATGCATTAAATGTATTAATAAATAGAAGTGTTTAAGGTACAGGAAACGCATGTTTTAGGTGTCTTATTGTTACTCCACTTAATTAGAATAATTAAGCATAGATGAATAGATTTATAGTTGTTTTCGAATCAACTTAAATCCATTTGGGTGCGAACTATACACACCCGAGTAAATCGAATGCCAATCATAAACAGTTTGATTGACATCCTAAGCACATAATAATATGCCCTATGCATGATTTCTTCTATGCATGTCTGTAGATATATGTAATTATTTTTACTAGTGATTTTTGCCATGTAGGTACCTATAATTCAGAAGCTATGTTAGTTGTCCAATAATAAAACCTACGACTTTGTGCACAGGCACAAAGTCGTAGGTTTTATTATTGGACAACGCGTGACAAGTGGCTCAGTAAATTGCGCTAATTGCGTAAATTTACTGAGCCACGAAGTATGTTCCTAATGAAGGCAACAATTTTTTTTTTCAGGCAAAGAAATGTCTTGATCCCACAACGCTATTTCACAGTGATATAGACGAAGCTACACAAAGAATACAGGTTACGATTAACATACTCAAAAAATATAAAACAACATTTGATTATTTTAAAGAAAACTTGCCAAAATATTTTGAAGGCAGACGGGTTATACCGTGGACTTTTCATCCAAATGTTGTTTTTGAAAGGTTAAATAAATTTCTGGGAAGGCTAAATACGATTCAATGGTTTTTCAAAACTGTATTAGAATTTCAAAAACTGGAGAAAATTGAAATAGGGGGAATGAAGGGAAGAGTATTGGGAGGACAAATAAGAGAAATATCCGCAGAATTTGATGCTTATTTCCATGGGTTTGCTTCTAAATCGTATGATGTCCTAGACCCAGATGACGACACGTTCAACGAAGATTTCAAAGAATTTCAAGAGAACATAATTGACTTAGATCTTAAACTATCTACAGTTTTAGTCGAGTCTTTTGATAATTGCTCTACTTTGGAGTCTATATTCAAGGTATATTTTACTTGGATTATCTGCAATTGATTTTCAGCCAATCACACTTTTAATTGTAGCTGTAATTATCATATTTATTGTTAATTTCAGCTTATTGAGGTTGTCGGTTCAGTTTTAGATCGCCCATTAATCAGTAAGGAATTCACGGCCAAGTACGTTGAAATAATTGTTATGCTGGAAAACGAAATCGTTGCTTGTGAAGTAAGTAAAATAGTGGATTAGTTATTTGATTAAATTTGTTTTTTTATTTGAAATCTTTACACAGAAAATTAGCATTTTTATGGACTTAGAATAGGTCCAATGTAATTGTTCTTTTTCAGGAATTATTCAATGAACAGAGTGCTCGTCTAGAGAAATACGGTGTAATGGAAGTTGATACTTATTTGCCTCCAGTCGCCGGAGGACTTCTATATATGACTATGCTAGCTACAAGGATCACAAAGCCTATAGCTAGCTTTCGCAATTTGCCGCACCCGTAAGTATAGTTGGGTGGGGCAAATTGCGAAAGCTGATTATTTGGCTTAAATTCTTCTCTACTTATTTTTCACCCAGGTTTCATCTGTTTGTTTATTCGAATATTTGTAAATATTTAACTTTCACTTCATAGTCTTTTTGTATTGCTTACATCTTTTATTTAATGCATCATTCATCCAGATTTAATTTTTAGATTTGTCAACTGATTTCTTAGTAACTTTAAAAGCAAAAATAAACGTTTTCATGTATTTTTCATCTATAGGATAAAGGGTACGGATGAAGCGAAGAAAATTTTCATTCGCCACGAGGAACTTATAGAAAAAATAAATGCGTTTAAGAAAAAGTATTTCCTAGACTGGACGGCTAGCGTAGCAAAGATTATTGAAGAAAAGACTAATAACATGATACTTGCTCGACAAGGTTCAGACCTAGTGTTGAATTTTCACCCAATGGTTAGTATGATAGATATCTTATAAGCAAAACTTAGAGTTTTTTCATATTTAGTTGTACATACTATAACGTACTCGATATTATTTTACAGCTTGTAGATCTATTACGAGAAGTTCACCATTTGCGAACAAATACAGATGTATCAAGCGGTTTACCACCAGAAAGTCTTATTTTGTTTGAGAAACAAGAAACATATAGACAGTATAGAATAAATTTAGGCATAACTATTGATTGGTATAATCAAATAAGAAAGAATAGCCAGAAAGTAGAGTTTGATTTGGTCGAGGATGAGATAAAAGCGATTGATCAACGAATTGAAATGGCACAAAACGAGCTGAATTGGAATTCTAATGGTAAATTTAATATAAGGGACTAAATATGTAATCAAAATAAGATATACATCGAAATTGGGTGATATTAATTTATTATTATTCTAGATCTTTGGACCTACTTACAAGAACTACATCTCCTAGTAGGCAATTTGTTTGAGCGGATGTCAAAAATTCAAGATAATTTGGTAGAAATAAAAACTGTAATGAAAGATTGGGCTGTTCAGCCTTTATTTGAACGAAAAGAAGGCAAAAAGGTATATAAATAACGCTAATGCTATCTCTTATAAGATTTACCTGTTTTGTTAATACTTTTTTTATTTGGTTAGGATACGTTACTGAATTTAGACGAGCGTGAAGAAAAGAAAGCAAAACGTTATGGTGAAGTACAAGCTACCGCTCAACGTGTTAGTGAATTATTAGCGGAAAATATGCACTTATTTAACATGCAGGATAATCAGAATAGTGAGATTTGGATGAACTATGTGGCGTTTATTGATGCATTACTGGAAGAGGCAATATTCAAATCCATAGCTTGCAGGTTATTATTTTACTATACATTTAACATTTGAAATTGATTTATAAACCATCGTATGCAAAATGGTTTTTATTATTTTAATTGCCTACATTAAATCTGCCAGTATTTTTAACTAGATTTTATATACCTATGGATGATTATAAAACTTTCATCGTCTATTTACAATTTGTTTGTGTGTTTTAGCTTGGGATACATAACAGAACACATGAATCCTAAAAATAAATTAGCTCCATTGTTTGAGGCTCAATTAGAATTACTAGATCCTGATATGGTGTTTGTGCCAAGCTTGGAGCCGAATGACGAAAAAGGTTTCACAGCAATGCTAAAAAGCATAATTGACGACGTGTTAAACATATCTCGGTTAACAGAAAGAATCGATAAACAAAAAGAGAAGTCATATGAACAACAAATTGTAAATAACGAAGATATAATTGAAATGAAGGATGAAATATTAGGAGGCATTGAAAAGGTGATAAAACAAATACTACTTCTGAGATAATTATTTCAGAAAATATATATGTAAGGTGCACTGGGGTAATTCCGAAAAAGGGTATATTCCGAAAGTTCAACAATTCTACTAATTGTAGCGATATTTTCCTATTGGCAACATTGGTTTAGACGCCATCTTGATTGACCTCGCCGCATTAGTCGTCGTAAGAAGCTAGTGTCAACATTATGTCCCTAGCGTCAAGTTTTGTCAAGAGAGTATATTTTCGCGCCATTTTCGTGGATTCGCAATAACCCCAACATAATTATCTCGGTTTTCTGATAAGTTATTGGAATAAGTGTTTCTTTTTATGATAAATTATAGTTTTTACTGAATCAGTGAGTGTAGAATAACGTCCTAGCTGTGCTTTCAATTTTTTTTCGTAATTACCCCTCTGGGGTTATTCTGATGCAATATTATTCCATAATAACCCCACTTAGTATTTCCATTGTAATTAACAGTGATTCTCAATGTTTAGGATTTTAGGATCAGTTAGTTTGCATGACATTACACGAAGTGTGCAAAATTTAATTATTAATGTTTGTTTTTTTTTGACTGATTACGTAACAGTGATTTAATATAACTTTTAATTAGATTAGAAATACTATATTACCGGTTAACACTCACAGTTTTGGGATCGAAGATGTCGACCCAGGTTTCGAGCATATCCGATGCTCATCTTCAGGACGAGTGCGCAGCGGCGTCTGCGACCTTCCGGCGTGCACATCGCTACTACACTACACTACTACACTACTTTAACACTACTACACTACTTTATTACTATTTCGCTCGAGTATCATTGTCGGCTTCGATGACAAATGTGGTATTTTTCTTATTTGTCACCAGAAGAGACAAAAATTACTGGGAATAAACTCACACAGTTTATTCCCAGTAATTTTTGTCTCTTCTGAATATACTGGGTGACTGAGTGGTTACTGAGAACAAACCCAATAAGTTAACTGAAATAGACTGAAATGTTGAGAACCACTATCTCTTCTAGGGGTAATTCCGAAATACAAAGTTAGGAGAAATGATATTAGCGAAACTATTAGTAAAACTCATAATATTTCGTGTAAGGTGTAAATACGATGGAAAAAGAAATCTAAGCCTTCGGTCAACGTGCAATAAAATCCACTTTTGAATATTTTCGGAATAACCCCAAGATATTGTGTGATTCCCCCTATGCCAAAAAAAAATTACTCAATAATTAAAATGCTCTATTTAGCAAATCCAACTACATATTTATGAATCTAATTTATCCAAAGGTTAAATCTTTTCATTAAGTTAACTTAAGTCGCATATTATTGCCAGTAAATTGAAACTACTTTACATAACTAACCGAAATATAGACCTCTAGTCATCTCGTAAAAAAATCTGTCGGGATTACCCCAGTGCACCTTACTCATTTTTTATTAATTCTATTTTTTGATGTATAGCTAGCATATTAACATATTTTATTCAATTATAGGTCATTGAAGATGCTAATGACTTTTGCAAAACATTTGAGAACTACGCTTACTTATGGCTAGAAGAAAGAGACGCTATTATGGATATATTTTTGACGTACGGAAGAATCCTAACACCTGATGAAGTAGATAAGCTAGTTTTGGAAGAAAAGGATGGTACAGCACCAACACCTTGTCCACCCAAGATGGAGGCCTTTAGAGAACAGATTGATCTTTTCGAAAATCTTTTTATGGAGATTGAGGACATGCAATCACATAAAGTCTTTAATAGCTGGTTTCAGGTATGATTACAATATACAATATACAATTTCACGATTTATTGTAAGATTTGCTCATAATTTTATATTTAATTTGTAACTTTTTAGGTCGACATCCGACCATTTCGTCAAGCACTTCTAAACCTCTCTAGAAAATGGGGAAATATGTACAAAGAACACTTGGTTAACAACGTTATATCAAGACTTAGTGACTTGGGCAATTTCATACGTCAAGCTGATGAAGGTAGGGTGAAAATTTCCTTAGCTGAATACTATTACAACATATACATATATAACCATAAAATCTGTTATTGTGCTGTATACTAATTGAGCCTTTCTAAAGAAAAAGTAAACATGTTTGTGTAGTTAACTAAAAAATCTTTTAGGCCTACTGCAACCAGTTCCAGAGGGTGACTATGAAGCTTTAGTGGCTGTAATGGGTTATCTCATGCATGTCAAAGACCGTACAGTTACCACAGACGATATGTTCCAACCACTTACAGAAACTATTGAGTTACTAAAGTTCTACGATATGGATATACCCGAAGAAGTTAATGTATTGCTGCAGGTAAAAATAAACAGATAATAATACCTTCAATTATAGTAGTTAAAAACAGAATAAATGAATGACGTAAAGTTTTACTATTTATAAAGGAACTCCCTGAGCAATGGCAAGCAACAAAGAAGCTAGCACTAACAGTAAAACAACAAGTAGCTCCATTGCAAGCAGCTGAAGTATCAGGAATAAGGAAGAAAATTTCAACGTTCGATTCCCACGTCATTTACTATCGAGAGGTTTTTAAGCGATATGAGGTAAATATTAGTAGTTGGTTTTGTGATTTGTTTTATGAAATAATTAAAGAACTGTATTGCAGACATGTCATATGACGAATCCTGAATGGATAATATTTTGGTATAAGCTGTTAAATAATTAGCTTGATTATCTTTAACTTTATTATTTCTTTGTTATGTGCTACTATAAGTATTTGTTTTGTACTTAGTTCTTTAGATATGACTGTGAAGATCCTTACGAGGTGATGTCACGAGTTGATTTTGAACTATTGTATCTAGAAGAAGAAATGAGAAGCATTCAAGAATCAGGCTCGTTATTTGAAGTTAACGTTCCTGAATTCAAATTGTTAAAGCAATGTAGAAAAGAGCTCAGAATGTTAAAGGTAAAACTAGACAAATTTATGTAGATGCATTTTTATAAGCCTGCAACACAATGTTAACAAAATCATCAAAATATTTAGACTGATACAGACAAAGGTCTAAAAATTATTTTAACTAAGACGTCTTATGTCGTTTCAGCAACTTTGGGATTACGTATATATTGTAAGAACAAGTATTGAGGATTGGAAAACTACGCCATGGAGAAAAATTGACGTTGAAAACATGGATATTGAATGTAAGAAGTTTGCTAAAGAGATCAGATTACTCGACAAGGAAATGAGAAGGTAAACATACGAGATCAATATTAGTGTCACAAACAGGATTGGTCCTTTTATAAATTACTTATGGAATATTGAAATGTTACAATTTAGATTTGTTTTGATTGTTTTGTCTATTTCCTCTCTTAGTTGGGATACATATATAACTTTGGAAGCAACAGTCAAAAATATGCTGACATCGTTGCGAGCGGTTGGTGAGCTTCAAAATCCAGCAATTAGAGAACGCCATTGGGATCAACTGATGCGAACAACAAAGGTGAACTTTATAAAAATAGAGAAATTAAATAAATTGAATTGTAAATAAACGAAATAAAATTTAAACTGTATATACATATATAACATGAATGTTGTGTTAGCACTGCCAAGATCGAGACGGATAAGGGGTTTGAAATCTGTGCATTTTGCATGATGGTTTAGTTCTACTTGCATTAATAAAAAAATTTAATCTTACGATTTGTGCAGCTTCTTTTTGGAGGTTGCATTTAAAATTAAAGTCAAAAGGTTTGTTACAAAAAAATTTAATTTATGCTAAGGTGCTATTGTTACTCTTACTTACATTTATGGTGTTTATGGTAGCATGCATTTGCTTTGAAATGTTCACATTTATTATGACTGTGGCTGCTCAGAGAGTATTTCTATTATCACTATTAATACATTCCTTAGATTATCATTTATCATCGATTGCAAAGTGGTAACAATATTAGTAGATTTTTGTATATTATACTTTCTTAGCGGCCTGTCTACATTGTTTTGTTTTACAATGGCCTGAATTATGTATCATACAATGTTCTTGTAATGACAGTGCGATGTTTTGTGAATGTAAATATGTTTATTATTCACAGAGCTTAGCAGCATTACCACGTGAACTCACAGTAAGTATAAATAAATATGCTAAGGATAAAAAAAATCTTTTGTATATAGTAATACTACAAAAATAATAAAACGAAAATCGCACTGCTTCATCTAATGCAAATTGTAAATGAATAAATAAAATTAATTAATGTTTCTGTAGTATCGATAGACTTATTACAATTTTTGTTTAATTTTAAATACTTAATCGTTTTTCTTTATATCACACACTCACTCTATTTTTAACATAAAAAACGAATAAAAATAAAACTTAAATCAATAACTATTTGGTCATTTTCTTACGTTCCTTTATGTCCATAGCATAATAATCGTTTTGATAAAACAGGTAAGAATTGTAATGGATGAGGACACTACTTTAGCTGATTTATTAGCTCTAAACTTACACGAGTGTGAAGAAGAAGTTAAAAATATAGTAGATAAAGCTGTAAAAGAGATGTCAATGGAGAAGACCTTAAAAGATCTTAATACTACATGGAGTCAAATGGAATTTGAACAAGAAATACATTCAAGAACCGGTTGTGTATTGCTGAGAGCAAGTGAAGAGCTGATTGAAACTCTAGAAGAAAACCAGGTATGTTTTAGATACAACATGTAGGCAGCAGACGAAAAATAATCTAACAAATGAGACTTAGAACAGCAGTACATAATTATTTGAATTTTAGGTCCAACTTCAAAATTTAATAACATCAAAATTCATAGCATATTTCTTAGAGGAAGTGTCTGGATGGCAGCAGAAACTTTCTATAGCAGACCAGGTGATAACTGTATGGTTTGAGGTACAACGGACTTGGACTCATTTAGAGAGCATATTTATGAGTTCAGAAGATATTAGAAAACAACTCCCAGAAGATTCGGCAAGATTTGATCGAATAGACGCAGAATTTAAAGTAAGCAAGGAAATTGTCATGAGTTAAGTTAGTTTGCGTTAGTTGTGTACATGAGTTTGCGTTAGTGTTTGATATGGTTTTCAAATTATTTAACAGTTTTATTTGATTTATATCTAACTATTTTCCATTAGATATTGATAGTTAATGTTAAAATGCTTGATAACATATATGATCTATTTTTTAGATATTATCTAAGGAAGTATCCAAAACACCTAACGTAGTAAAGGGTACTAACAAAGAGGGGCTAGTTGAGACACTTGATAGTTTGCAGAAAGACTTGATCATTTGCGAAAAGGCATTGGCTGAGTATTTAGAAACTAAAAGGTTGGCATTTCCAAGATTCTACTTTGTTTCTTCGGCAGATTTATTAGATATTTTATCTAATGGTAATCAGGCTGACTTGGTGATCAGGTATGTTAGTTTGAGATAACCTTTCATAACTTTATTGTTCTACTAGCTGACCCGGCAAACGTTGTTTGGCCACACAAAAAAAAAAGGTTTGAAAAATAGATGTTGGCCGATTCTCAGACCTACTGAATACGCATGTAAAATTTCATAAAAATCCATCAAGCCCTTTCGGAGGAGTACGGTAACTAACACTGTGACACGTGAATTTTATATATAAGAAGAATATAATATTTTGAGGTTGAGTTTTTGAGGTTGAGTTTTTCATTGGTTTTTTAGGCATTTGACTAAATTGTTTGATTCCATTGCAAGACTCAAGTTTATAGAAAGTGAATCAGGCAATGAAAAAGTAGCTTCAGGAATGATAGCGAAGGATGGCGAACTTGTGCCTTTTCATGGTACATGCGATTGTACTGGACCTGTAAGTTATAATATTTGAATTCGAATTAAAAGACAATATTAATATTTATCCCAAAATAACGTTCATTATTTTGTTATACAGGTAGAAATTTGGCTAAACAGACTTCAAAATATAATGAGATCAACTATTCGCCATTACTTTGGCGAAGCATTTGTAACTTATGAAGAGAAACCAAGAGAACAGTGGCTATTTGATTTCATGGCACAAGTGTCATTATGTGGTTCACAAATCTGGTGGACTACTGAAGTTAATATGGCGTTTGCTAGGCTTGAAGAGGGTTATGACAATGCACTAAAAGATTATTATAAGAAACAATTATCACAATTGAGTACATTGATATCCTTACTGATTGGCGAGCTGAGTAAACAGGACAGGCAGAAAATTATGACTATTTGCACAATTGATGTGCATTCAAGAGATGTTGTTAGCAAAATGATTCAAGGGAAAGTGGAGGCTGGATCCGCTTTTCAGTGGCAGTCACAACTTAGACACAGGTTTCGGGAGCAATAGTTGAATCATCTGCACTGTCTAGAATCAGGTTACCATTTACACTTTCATTAGAATCATCATTATAATTTTGCTATTCGCTTGACCAGTTTAAGTTAATTAATTTGCGGTGTGTAGCATTATGTAAAAATAATGCCATACTTTCATGCAAAAATAATGCCATACAATGGCCATACATCATAATCTTTTATTTTTAGTTCTAGGTTAATTTGTATTTCTGTAATAGTATTTGTTGACAAAGCTTCTTTCCCTGTTATAAAACAATAGTCAATATTTTAGATGGGATGAAGGAGAGACACATTGCTTTGCAAATATATGCGACGCCCAGTTCAGATATAGTTATGAGTATTTGGGAAATACTCCAAGATTGGTCATCACACCGTTGACAGATCGATGCTATATAACATTGACGCAAGTGAGATATTTTATAAAATTTTGTTTATTTTTTGCAAAGCTATCTATTTAATACATTACTTTTATAAAAATTTCTGCAGTCTTTGCATCTAATCATGGGTGGCGGACCAGCAGGTCCAGCTGGCACTGGTAAAACTGAAACAACTAAAGACCTGGGGAGAGCTCTTGGTATCATGGTGTACGTATTCAATTGTTCTGAACAAATGGACTATCAGGTAATGAGAAGCTGTTGTATGTATCATAAGTTTGACGTTTCGTATGTTCTGGTCATAATCTTTATTTTAATTCATTCAGTCTTGTGGAAACATCTATAAAGGGCTGGCGCAAACGGGGGCTTGGGGTTGTTTTGATGAATTTAACAGAATTTCTGTTGAGGTGTTATCTGTCGTAGCTGTACAGGTGAAATCTGTTCAAGATGCCATAAGGTAAAACATATTTTTTTTTATTTATAAGTATACATAAATACGTTAGTAAGTATTAACGAATAATTACAATTTTTCTTCAGAGACAAGAAAGAGAAATTTAATTTTATGGGAGAAATAATAGTTCTTGTCCCATCAGTTGGTATTTTCATCACTATGAACCCAGGCTACGCAGGCCGCACAGAATTACCAGAAAATTTGAAAGCTCTATTTAGACCATGCGCCATGGTTGTACCGGACTTTGAACTGATCTGTGAAATTATGTTAGTTGCTGAAGGATTCCAGGAAGCGAAGATTTTAGCTCGAAAGTTTATCACACTTTATACTTTGTGTAAAGAACTATTGTCAAAACAAGATCATTACGATTGGGGGTTGCGGGCAATTAAATCTGTATTGGTAGTTGCTGGTTCACTTAAGGTAAGTAATTGCTTGTTTAATGTAGCTGGCTTAAAGATATTCTGTATTACATCGATTTATTTCCAAAACAGAGAGGAGATCCTGGTAGACCGGAAGAAGAAGTTCTTATGAGAACTCTTCGCGATTTTAACATACCAAAAATAGTGACAGACGATATGCCAGTTTTTATGGGTCTTATTGGAGACTTATTTCCTGCTCTTGAAGTACCAAGAAAACGTGACCTGGAATTTGAGAGAACAGTCAAACAAGCAGCTATGGATTTATCCTTACAACCTGAAGATAATTTCATTTTAAAGGTAGTTCAGCTAGAAGAACTGCTTGAAGTTCGTCATTCTGTATTCATAGTTGGTAACGCTGGAACAGGAAAAACACAAGTATGGAAGACACTATTTAAAACATACCAAAATATGCGAAAGAAACCCGTATTCAATGATTTAAATCCAAAAGCTGTTAGTAATGACGATTTATTCGGTATTATTAATCCAGCAACGAGAGAGTGGAAAGATGGGTTACTGTCTGTAATAATGAGAGATCAGGCTAATCTGATAGGAGAAAATCCAAAGTGGATTGTTTTAGACGGAGATATTGATCCAATGTGGATTGAGTCACTGAATACAGTGATGGATGATAATAAAATATTAACACTTGCTAGCAACGAAAGAATTGCTCTTACTCCAACAATGAGATTAATGTTCGAGATTTCAAACCTGAGAACAGCCACCCCGGCTACAGTTTCAAGAGCTGGTATTTTATATATTAATGCGCAAGATTTGGGCTGGAATCCGTAAGTACTTTGATTATGATTATTGCATTTAATTTAAAACTAAATGTTTTTGAGATACTTAATCAAAATATTTTTTTTCTATAGATATGTCACGAGTTGGGTTGAAACTCGCAAAATACCGGCAGAAAAATCAAATCTAGTGATTCTCTTCGATAAGTATATTCCTTCGTGCTTAGAAACGGTGAGGACACGATTCAAGAAAATCACACCCATTGTAGACATGGCACATGTGCAGATGCTTTGTCATTTGTTAAACTGTTTGTTTGTACCGGAGAATACTCCTGCTGAATGTCCAAAAGAGTGGCATGATATATTCTTTGTGTTTGCTTGCGTTTGGGCGTTTGGATCTGCAATGTTTCAGGAAGGCAGTCTAGATTATAGAGTTGGTAAGAATTCACATCTAATTTTCTAATATATTGTGAACATTTGTTATGATTATTTTTTCACGAAAATAAATACATGAAAAAACTTTCTCTTTCGGTTCTCTACTTCATTCGTGATTATAAAGTTAAATAAACACTGACAGATACTTACTTAATTAAAAAAATGTCTAAATGTTTTCAGAATTCACAAAATGGTGGTTAAATGAGTTCAAAACAGTCAAGTTTCCTCCTGGAGGAACAGTGTTTGATTATTATATAGATCACGACACGAAACAATTTACACCTTGGACTGAGAAGATACCTAAGTTTGAATTAGATAGTGATATTCCGTTACAGGTAGATAACAATACTTCTCTTAAATGGATATGGTCCATTTGGTGACAGTTACTAGCATATTTCGCAGTTGTTATCATGTCCACAAAAGGATTATTTATGAATTTCTTTACATTATGTTTTTATTTCAGGCCGTATTAGTTCCAACAGCAGAAACAATTAGAATAAGATTTTTCTTGGACTTACTTATGAAAAATAAACATCCAGTTATGTTAGTGGGAGGAGCTGGTTGTGGTAAAACTGTTTTGGTTAATGAAAAGTTACAAGTGTAAGTAATTAAACCCGATTTAGATAGTAAATAGTTTAAACTAAAACGTAATAACGTATTTCTAGTAAGTTTTTTCTATATTTATGAAGATAATCATACGAAAGTCTACTATAAATTGCAAATAAAACATCTTCTTTTTAATGTAATGTGGTGATAGTTTATTTACCTAATAGTACCATTATTTCACGTAAAAGCTTATTTTCAGATTACCCGAAACTTACGCTATACAATCAGTGCCATTTAACTTCTACACGTCATCAGAAATGCTGCAAAAGATTCTTGAGAAACCGCTAGAGAAAAAAGCAGGCAGAAATTACGGTCCTCCGGGAAATAAAACTTTGATTTATTTCATCGATGACATGAATATGCCAGAAGTTGATGCTTATGGGACAGTACAACCTCATACAATAATTCGCCAACATTTAGACTATAATCATTGGTATGATAGAACCAAACTTACTTTGAAAGATATTCACAATACCCAGTACGTTTCATGCATGAACCCAACTTCAGGAAGTTTTACGATAAATCCAAGGTTACAAAGACATTTTTGCGTTTTTGCTATAAGTTTTCCAAATAACGAAGCGTTAAACAACATATACCATTCAATTTTGGTGCAACATCTCACCAATCCAGAACTGAGAATTAATCCTCAGATTATTAAGTTATCAGGTAATTAGTTAATCGTCTACTTTTGTATTTGTAAGTCTCATCTCGGTAATATTTAAAAAAAAATGAGATTTTACTCAATATTTTTACAGCAAACGTTGTCTTGGCGACCATAACTCTACACAACAAGGTGTCTCAAGTTTTTTTACCAACAGCAATCAAGTTTCATTACATTTTTAACTTACGAGATCTATCAAACATATTTCAGGTAACACTTTTTTCTTTTCGTAATAAATGTCGACGATCTGTTAAAAACTGCGTAAAATTCATTTCAGGGTTTCTTATTTAGTACAAATGAATGTCTTGTGAACCCATCAGATTTACTTCGATTATGGCTTCACGAAACTAGTCGCGTTTACGGAGATAAATTGACAGAAGATAAAGACATCGACGCTTTCTTTAAAGTGCAAATAGATATCTGCAAGAAAAATTTCGAGGTATTATTACAAATTGCTTGTCACTTCTGGTTGAAATTTTGGATATATAATATGTTCCAGTCTCATGTTTCCATAAAAATATCTGTTGTTTAAATGATTATTTGCACTTAGCTTATGTTTATAACAATCTGCCTGATGTATCTATCGTTAAAATTAAGAGACTTCTGTTTCAGGATATAGACGAAGGAGTAGTTTTTGAACGTCCAAATATATACTGTCACTTCGCGGGTGGTATTGGTGAACCCAAATACATGCCAATCATGTCATGGGAGCAACTAAGCAAATTGCTCACTGAAGCTATGGCAAGCTATAATGATTTGATTGCTGCTATGAACTTAGTCTTGTTTGAAGACGCGATGATGCATATTTGCAGGTAATAACCATATACGTTTTATGAAATGACAAAAGTTACCAACAAAGATGATTTCAGGTACATTTCAACATCAAATTTGAATCCTCGATTTTGTGATTTCTTACATTCATTACAATTACAAACTTATTAAAAGAAAATTTTCTATTTCTAGAATCTCCAGAATTTTAGAAAGTCCAAGAGGAAGTGCTTTACTTGTGGGTGTAGGAGGTTCTGGCAAGCAATCCCTGTCAAGATTAGCGGCGTTTATTGCCAGTTTGGAAGTACTCCAGATACAGTTGAAGAAAGGGTACGGTGTTTCAGATTTAAAGGTATGAATTTCAAGAAAAAAATTAATAATAGTTTTATTTTGAAAAAGGTATACTGCCTATTTCATATTTATTTTATATTTTAGAATGAACTATCCCAATTATATATTAAAACTGGTCTGAAAAATGTTGGCATCATGTTCCTAATGACGGACGCTCAAGTGGCAAATGAACAGTTTCTGGTACTTATCAACGATTTATTGGCATCTGGTGAAGTAGCAGACTTATTTCCTGATGATGATATTGAAAACATCTTGGCTGGTGTTAGGAATGAGGTAAATTTTAGCATCCGTTTAAGAATTAGTTTTACATGAGGTTATTCTCTAAAGAAATGTGTGGATGTTCTAGAATGAGAATTGTGTTACAAAATTATTTTCCATTCATTTATGCGTTAAAGGAATAAATGTTATTTCTCAAGACCTGGAAGATATATTTTTATATTAATTCTTAGGTAAAAGGCGCTGGGTTACCAGATACCCGTGAAGTATGCTGGAAGTTTTTCATAGACAGGGTGCGAAAACAACTAAAAGTGGTGCTCTGCTTCTCACCAGTAGGTTCCACTCTCAGAGTGCGATCTAGAAAGTTCCCCGCACTAATCAATTGTACATCTATCAACTGGTTTCATGAGTGGCCTCAGGAGGCGTTGGTGTCTGTGTCTATGAGATTTTTGGAAGAATTAGAAGTACTACCGGTAAGCAACATTGCTATTTAAACGCAATATTCAACTTGTTTGTGTAAATAAATAACAATTCTGATGAACACAATCATATCGTGATCAACGGTGAAATGATTACGCAATTACGCTTGCTGGACATTATTTAAAGAAATATTGTATTAACATTTTATTGATAGATTTTGATAAGTATTTGTAGTCTCGGTACGAATATTTGTGTAACAAGTCGCTATGTATTAACAATTTTTATGTGCAGGTAATCCTACGAGATTCCATATCAAGGTTTATGGCATATGTTCATACTTCGGTCAATACTATGTCAAAAGCTTACTTATCCAACGAGAGAAGATACAATTATACAACACCTAAAAGTTATTTGGAGCAGATAAGTTTATATGCTAAACTAGTAAATAATAAAACAGAAGAACTAAGGGCCAAGATAGTAAGGCAAGTACTTAGTTGAACTTTTATCCATCCATTAATCTTTCTCCATCCACTGTTTGACATAGGCCTCCCCATAGAAAGTAATAACGCGCGGTCCAGTACTATCTGCGCTAGTAGTACTTATTCATTACAAAAACAATATGACCTTTAATATTCTGGTAATCCAGGCTCGAAAATGGCTTGGAAAAGCTTCGATGTACAGCATCCCAAGTAGATGCTTTGAAAGAAAAGCTGGCGGTGCAAGAGATAGAATTGCATCAGAAAAACGAAGCAGCAGACAAATTAATTGAAATGGTCGGCATTGAAACAGCTAAAGTCCAGAGCGAAAAAGCACTAGGTAAACTTATATTAATGAAATTTTTCTTAGCATTATTTTTAAGCCTTTTTGTTTTGCTCCTCAGATTGAAAATATAAAAAAAAATTGTCACATTCTATGTTACGATTTTTTTTTATAAAGTTGATGTGTATTTAGTTACTAATATATATTTTAGCTGATGAAGAGGAAGAAAGAGTAGGAGTGATCGCTGAAGAAGTATCAAAGAAACAAAAAGATTGTGAGGAAGACCTAATAAAAGCTGAACCAGCATTGGTAGCTGCTCAAGAGGCTTTAAATACACTGAACAAAGCTAACCTGACAGAATTGAAGTCTTTTGGATCTCCACCAGGAGCTGTGACTAATGTCACTGCAGCTGTTATGGTGTTATTAGCACCTGGTGGTAAAATTCCTAAAGATAGGAGTTGGAAAGCTGCTAAGGTATGAAAATTTTTACTAACAAAATACGACAGATTGAAAACGAATAGCCTACTTTTTATGTCAACTACTTCCATAGTATTAGTTTCTATAACACTTGTATAATGCTATAGAATTGATAACTATGAATTCTTAATAAATTAGTATTTCTAATGATTGAGTATGACTTTTGTATTTAGATGGTGATGGCGAAAGTAGACGTGTTTCTAGAATGTTTAATAAATTACGACAAAGAAAATATTCATCCCGATGTTATCAAAGCTATTCAGCCATATTTAAAGGATTCTGAGTTTGAGCCAGGTAATGCCAATAACATGGAAGATTACAAATAATTTTACTTTAACTACATTGTTATTTTTGTAACGACTCATTCAATTAACTAAATTATATTTCTTTTAGAGTTTGTAAGATCAAAATCTGCAGCTGCAGCCGGTTTGTGTGCATGGGTTATTAATATTATAAAGTTTTACGAAGTATTTTGCGATGTTGAGCCTAAGAGGAAGGCTTTGCAAGCGGCGAACGCAGAATTAGCAGCTGCTACTGAAAAATTGAGATGTATTAAAGCGAAAGTTGTGGTTTGTATTAAAGCCATTTATTAATGAGTTATACATGTATTTTAAAAGTAACCGATTAATATAATAAAATAAAATATACCGATAAATTCTTGTTACTTGATTTAAAATTGATCGATTATGTAAAAGTAATAAATATATTTCAGTCTTTAGAAGAACTATTGGGAGCATTGACAGCAGATTTTGAAAAAGCTACTTCAGAGAAAATGAAATGTCAAAGAGAAGCAGATGCTACAAATGCAATTATTCAATTAGCCAATAGACTTGTTAATGGATTAGCAAGTGAAAATGTTCGCTGGGCTGAAGCTGTGTCCAGGTAAATTAAATTTATTTATTTATTTATTTACACTTCGCACAAACAAAATTTGTACAGTGGCGGACTTAATGCCAAGGGCATTCTCTGCCAGTCAACCATTGGGTGGTGTAGAAAAAGTCAGGGGTAGGTGTAAAACAATACAAAACACAAACACTACTAAAATACTTATAATTTCGATTAATAATTTCGATCATGATAAAAATATGATGGACTATTTCGTGTAGCATGTTGCATTATGCTATAAGGCATGTGATTTAATCGATTAATTGTTCTATTCTAGTTTAATGCAGCAAAGTACGACGTTACCAGGTGACATACTACTTGTATGTGCTTTTATATCTTACGTCGGTTGTTTCACGAAACAATACAGGCTGGATTTACTTCACAAAAACTGGCTTGTATTCTTAAAAACTTTAGAGGTAAGATTGAATTGAAACTGGTTAGATCATAAATTGAAATATTACCAATGAATATGTAATATTCAATTTCAGCCACCGATACCAATAACAGAAGGTCTAGATCCACTAACAATGTTAACTGATGACACAACAATAGCCATGTGGCAAAATGAAGGACTACCCTCTGATAGAATGAGCACTGAAAATGCAACGATTTTATCAAATTCTGATAGGTGGCCACTTATGATTGATCCACAGGTAAAGTTTATACCAAGTGTTTATAATATGACTGACCTATAATAACAACAACTTGATAACTTTATAAATAAATTACTTACTTCATAAACCGTGAGAAATGAGAGTGCCGATAAAACTAGTTCTGTGTAATTTTATGATAATTTATGTTTTAGCTACAAGGTGTGAAATGGATTAAACAAAAATACGGAGATAAACTGAGAGTTATTCGATTAGGTCAGAAAGGTTATTTGGATACAATAGAAAAATCTGTGATTAAAGGGGAGACAGTTTTGCTTGAGAACATTGGAGAGACAGTTGATCCTGTTTTAGATTCATTACTTGGTAGGAATTTAATTAAGAAGGGAAGGTAAGCAATTCTACCGTTCTTTTGACTGTACGTTAATTTTCTGTGTTTGGTAATACCGTGCAAATTCATAAAATATACTTAAATGCTAATGTTCTTTCAGAGCCCTAAAAATAGGAGATAAAGAAGTTGAGTATAGTCCTAACTTCAGATTAATATTACACACAAAACTAGCTAATCCACATTATAAACCGGAAATGCAGGCTCAAACTACATTAGTCAATTTCACTGTAACGAGAGATGGTCTTGAAGATCAACTACTTGCAGAAGTAGTCAGAGCCGAAAGGCCAGATCTAGAAGAGTTGAAAGCTGATCTGACTAAACAACAAAATCAATTCAAAATACAATTGAAGAGCTTGGAAGATGATTTACTATCAAGATTGTCTTCAGCAGGATCTAATATTCTTGGAGATACAGCTTTGGTGGAGAATTTGGAAACTACAAAGAAAACTGCTGCGGACATTGAGAAAAAAGTGAGGAATATCCGATATAGCAGTTTTTGTAGTATCTAAAGTAGTAAGATAGTCGATAATTTGATGGGTTTCTATATATTTATAGTTTATTCCTCTTTTAGGTTGCGGAAGCTAAAATAACTTCCAAAGAAATTGATCAAGCTCGGGAATTTTATCGACCAGCCTCAGCAAGAGCATCTTTATTATACTTTATACTTAATGATTTAAATACTATTAACCCAATTTATCAATTTTCTTTGAAAGTAAGTATGGATTATTCTAGTATAATTATGTAACATCGCAGCTTTTAATCAAATCTTATTTACTTTGTTTAAACTGTTTATCGATAAAAACTGTTACTATAATTGTAAGCCCTAAGAAAAGATTCACCACATGTGACACGGAATGTAATGGATGAACAAATAAGAAAATAATCAGAAAATCAGAGATGCAGATTGGCGCATAAAGTAGGTGCAAGCATATATCTAAGAATATCTGTTATGGGCTGTTTAACATTTCAGGCATTTAGTGTTGTATTTCAAAAAGCTATATCTCGCGCTGAGCCGGCAGATGATGTGGCTCAACGTATTAAGAATCTCATCGATTGCATCAGTTATTCTGTGTTCCAATATACTTCAAGAGGTCTCTTTGAATGTGATAAGCTAATATTTGCATCTCAAATGACTTTTCAGGCAAGTTAAACTTGTTTTAAATAGTTTTTTGACATTGTATAATTTGGTTCCATCTTCCGTTGTGTCTACATTTCACCAAATTAAAATAAAAATATTCTCGCAGGTTCTCTTAATGAGTGAAGAAATATCTTCCGTAGAATTAGACTTCTTTCTTCGTTTCCCTGTAAAGCCGCACGTAACCAGCCCAGTGGATTTCTTGTCAAACCAAAGTTGGGGTGGTATTTGTTCTTTGGCAAGCAAGGATGAGTTCAGAAATTTGGATAGAGATATAGAAACATCTCCTAAGAGGTGGAAGAAGATTGTTGAGATGGAATGTCCTGAAAGGGAAAAGTTTCCACAGGTACCTGTCATATTTAGAAGTTATGAATCTTGTTTTCTCATGTTACCATTGTTGCTTAAGGAGTTTTCTTTATTTGAAGGAATGGAAAAACAAGCCTCCCTTACAAAGATTATGCATGATGAGGGCATTGCGACCAGACAGGATGACGTATGCTGTGGCGTAAGTAATACATAAAACGATAAATGAAACCATCCAGTCTTATGACTCTAACCTGCTGACAGTAGTGAAAATAGTTCCATTCTATTGCGTCTCTGTGTAATTTGAAAAGAGCTATGAAATAACTGCATTGATTGTATTTATTTTATTTACTTGGTTATATAAAAATGGTTGCACGACCGGCTACATAGTACTACATACGCTACATAGTAGAGTACTTGTAAAATCTAGTTATTAGTGGCAAAAATATGTGAAATAAGGTAGTATTTGTTACAAAATATTACTGAACTAATACACAAAACAAATTCGTAAAAAATCGAAGCTGACAGTTGTAATGAATATTTTTCAGAACTTACATTGAAGAAAAAATGGGTGCTAAATACGTTGAAAATCGAACAATGGAGTTCAGCAAATCATTTGAAGAGACTAGCTCAACAACACCTATATTTTTTATCCTTTCCCCTGGAGTGAATCCTTTAAAGGATGTGGAAGCTTTAGGCAAAGTAATGGGTTATACAGCAGATAATGGAAACTTTCATAATGTTTCACTGGGACAAGGCCAGGAAATAGTGGCAGAACAGGCTATGGATGAAGCTCTACATAAGGGACACTGGGTTGTTCTACAGGTAATTTGAAGGTAGATTAAAAATTGCCCTAAATTCAAACTGCTTATTTAAAGAGTCCTACTTATTCGACTAAGGAATGGTTTAGTTAATATATTTTAATCACGTGAAACGCATTTTTACAGCAAAACGTAGATTTTTTCATACGAAGTATTATCTAGTTTTTTCCTATTTAATAGGTGGAATAAAAATGATATTTGAGGAAAAAAGTATTGATTTTTTCTTTAGCTAACTAAATGTTGACCTATGATAATTTTTAGAATATACATTTAGTAAAGAAATGGTTACCAAGCCTTGAAAAGAAAATGGAGAGCCTCTCAAATGGTTGTCATGATAATTTCCGTCTATTTATGTCGGCCGAGCCAGCCGCCACACCAGCGGCTCACATAATACCACAGGGAATATTAGAATCGAGTATTAAGATTACTAATGAACCACCTACGGGAATGCAGGTAAGAACTCTACATTCATAACTTTATTGTTGACGCGATTAATTGATTCCAGTAACAAATATGTAGGTAGCTATCTGATCCTATCGATTTTAAAATTGTTTTAGGCAAATATCCATAAAGCTTTGGATAATTTTAATCAAGAGACCTTAGAGATGTGCGGCAAAGAGGCAGAGTTCAAAGCGATATTGTTCGCCCTTTGTTATTTCCATGCCGTAGTAGCTGAGAGGAGGAAGTTTGGTCCACAGGGATGGAATAAAATATATCCATTTAATGTTGGTAAGTAAGTGATAACGTCTACTAAAAAAATCTTTAAACTAAACAGTAAAGCGAAAGCAGATATTATGCGTATGTTTATGAATATTGTGCAGTTGGAGAAAGACTCTAATCTGGAAGGAGGCCAGGAAGTTAAGATTTGTTTCAAAAAGGGATTGAAAACATTTATAATTTCATTAATAAATTGATACCCACATGTTCTGCATCTGCAAACAAATTAAAATTGACATCGCATAATCCAGTATTTTTAAAATATTATAAGATTTAAGGCTGAAAAGCAAATACCTCCAACTCACCTACTTATTAGCGAAATTTTACCGTACATATCAGAATTAACAAAAAAAACGGTACCTAGTTCATTAAGCTGTCGTGTATTTCAGGTGACCTAACGATAAGTGTTTTTGTCTTGTACAATTATTTGGAAGCTAACTCCAGAGTACCCTGGGAAGATCTGAGATATCTCTTTGGTGAGATCATGTACGGAGGTCATATCACAGATGATTGGGATCGAAGATTGTGCAACGCGTATTTGGAAGAATTAATGCAGTCAGATTTGGTACGTGAAAACTTAAAGATGTTTTACAATTTACAGGCTTTGTGGCGCAGTCGGTGATGATATTGATGGTCTAGAGTTAAATTTTTACACAGGACAATGTCTAAATGTTTTGCTAAGTTTGAGATTGGATGTGTGAATTCTGAAATCAATTCATTTGTGACGGGCCTCGTGGTGTAGTGGTTCATATAACGGACTGCCGATCACGAGGTCTCAGGTTCGATTCCCGGTCAGGATAATCATTTGTGTGATGTTTTTAATTGTCATACAAATGTGTACTGCGTCTGGGTGTTTACTATGTATTATAAGTATGTATAAAAAAGAAAAGTAGTATATGTATTCTATCTGTATTCTGGTACCCATAACACAAGCATATAAGCTTAGCTTGGGACAAGAGGACGTTGTGTGAAATGTCCGTAAAAAAAAAATATTAGATTTTTTAGTAAATATACGTAGTTTTTAGAACCATATGGAGTCGGTGAAGTAAAATTTTTCTTGCTAAATTAAAACATGGTTTTAGAATAGGTGGATATTAGCTTTATTAAACTTGGGATTCGAAGTTAATTCTAACTATATTTTATATAATCAAACACTATTGAGAAATTTGCTCTTAATCAAAATTTATTTTAGGTTGATGGTGAATTGCAACTGGCTCCTGGCTTCCCAGCGCCTCCTAACACGGACTATGTTGGTTATCACCAGTACATTGAAGATGCAATGCCAGCAGAATCTCCTTACTTATACGGTTTACATCCCAATGCTGAGATTGGCTTCCTCACGACAACATCAGAAAATTTATTTAGAACGATATTTGAGATGCAACCAAGAGATGCACAGGCCTCTGGAGCTACTACAGTGACTAGAGAAGATAAGGTCTTTAAATTATTAAACATTCTTATAAAATCAAGAATTGAAGCCTTTTATAAAGTTACATTGAATGCATTAGCATTGTTTGTACTAAATCTGGATGTTTTCTATGTATTATAAGTATGTATTTACAAAAAAAAAGTAGTAAATGAAGTATCCGTATTCTGGTACCCATAACACAACCCATATTTTTATTTATTTATTTATTAAAATACCACAATATATCTGTCAAATAATACTTTAATTAATAACAACTTTTTCATTACGAATGAAAATTTCAATAGTTTTGGCTGTCGTTATTATCTGAGTAGCTGTCAGACATAAAAATATTTGCGGTGTTATGATATTAAAATTGTGACGTTATGAAACAGGTAAAACAAATGCTTGATGAGATTATAGAGAAGTTGCCAGAAGAGTTCAATATGACTGAAATAATGGGTAAAGTAGAAGAAAGGACACCTTATGTTATTGTGGCGTTCCAAGAGTGCGAGAGAATGAACTATCTAACTGGAGAAATGAAGAGATCATTGAGAGAACTTGACTTAGGGCTTAAGGTAACAAACTGTGCAAGATATTTTTTAACACAATCAAGCCCTTTTTTAATTAAGCGCTTGATGCCACTATTTGCTATTTCGTCTATATTTTCATTAACTTCCAGCCATATTGTTAATGTTGTGATTAAAATTACTAAGTACATAAATACAGTTCTGTTATTTTTACTAAAACAACATCCCAGTCTTGAGGAGTAAGGGGTCTGAAATTATCCATTTAATTTCTGTGGTTGTTATTTATCCCTTTAATTTCACAGGGTGAATTAACAATCACATCGGATATGGAAGATTTAGAAAACGCTTTATTCTTGGACCAGGTAAGTTCATCATCATCATAACATCATGCCTTTTTCCCATTGGGATAGGCGGAGACTATAGAGCGCCATCTGCTGCGATCCAAACGTACTTCCTTGGCTTCAACCACACTCATACATCTGGTCATTCATGCCCGACGGTTGTAAGTGGTAAGTTTTAGTATAGTGGACCAGGTAAGTTATATTTGAAGAAAAAACATAACAGAATTAGAATAACCATAGTACAGTGATAAAATGTACAACAGGTGCCAAGTATTTGGACGAGTCGTGCTTATCCCTCTCTACTCGGCTTATCTGCGTGGTTCGTGGATCTAACGCTCAGATTAAGGGAACTGGAAACTTGGGCAACTGATTTTGTTGTAAGTATTGTTGTCAAAAGTGTAATACTATAACATAGGTACTGCGTTATATTTCCTACCCGATGAAGTTCTATGTTTTCAATCCGATTTGGAACAGCCATAACAGCTTCCTGACTTAGATATTACATTGATGGCATACATTAATTACATTGCATTCAAATAATCTGCCTCTACCGTACCTATTTTTCATAGAATTTATATTGGAATAGAAAGAAAAAAGAAATAATATTACCACAGAGTTCCCGATCTGTTCTCTTATATCTTCACAGTTATTCTCAACTCAATTCATTCTATTTTGGTGATTTTTAATAGCTCGAAACTTTGACAATTGGAAGCAAATAAATTTTACTTACCTTTGAATACCTTTTTGATAAATAATTTTGATAAAATACCTTTAAAATAAATGAAAATATGTACAGCTACCAGCATCAGTGTGGCTGGGTGGCTTCTTCAATCCACAGAGCTTGTTGACAGCAATTATGCAAAGCACAGCTCGAAGATATGAACTACCGCTAGATAAGATGTGCTTACAATGTGATGTTACAAAGAAGATGAAAGAAGAATTTACGTATGTATACAATACAATATACCTAAAATAGAACTTATAATATTCCAACCAACTCAAAAATCATAATAGACCTTTTGACTGCATTAGTAATAACTGCCTCGTTTAGAGACGAACAGGTGTGGATATTTTAAATTTATTTACGGAAAATTGCTGTGGATTTTATGTGGTCGAGTTTTCTGTCAAACCATTACAATGGATTTATGTTAAATACAAACAATTGAATTATAGATCTTGATTATGACTGATACTTTATGTTCAAATTATTTAATTTATTCTACTTTTCATAGGTATTGGTGAGTATCAACGCAGTTAAAATTATTTTACTGGTATCTAAGCTGGTTATCTGGTAATATATAACGCGTGCTTAGCTTTATAAATAAACTTAAGCGCATATTCCGCCTTCAACGTCTAATACAGCATAATTATGCCGAAAGCATACAAAAGCTTCGTAGAAATAAATTATTCGACAATCTATTTTACAGTCTGTCCTACTTGTACATTGCTTTTGGTAAAATTTACTTTGTAATATACAATATGTATTTCAGCGTTTATAGATAAAAATAACATTTTTATTTGTATAAACTCGGACTTACTAACTGAAGCCCGCGACTTCATATGTGTAGAATTGAGAACTCAACGGAACAATAAGGATAATTTCCTCATTTTTGATTCGCTCGTAATGGTCGCAGCGTGATATTAATTAGACTATAGCCTTTCTCGATTAAAAGTGTTCAAATAAATGAACAAACAAACTCTTCAGCTTTATAATATTAGCCTAGATATAGTAAAGCTTTGTAATTATAATTTTATTGGTGACGTAATTCTCATCTTTCTACTATACTTATGTATATTTTACAGATTTTAAATATACACAATTGTATAATAATGCTTTTAAAGAGTTGTACAGGTTCACCTTTTATTGTTTAAGTAGGATGTAAATAATCGTCTAATCAAAAAGCTGGTCTTTAGTTTTTAATTAGTACCAATTCTGCGCGCACTATTAAACTTAACTAAAAATGAATTTTGATAGTGTCGATAACACAATTCAGCAATGTTAATTTAACTTTTTTGTTATTAAAACTGTTTATTATAGCCTAATGGTTTTATTCATAATGACTTATCGGAGGTTTAAACGGAGATTTTATCGGAGAGATAATAAACGTTTTAGCGTAAAAAGAATATTATGAATAACAAGTTTTGACAATTTTCGCGAACCGATTTTAGCGAATTTTTAAACCTCCGTTATGTCATTATGAATAAGACCATAAATATTTTTATAAAAATAAAAGTGCACAATATAATAGCCTAATAATCAAAATACAGCAGTAGTTGTTCATTTTTTAGTTAAGTTAGTAAGTTTGCATGTAGAATTGGCACCATTGTCTCGATATTATTCAATAAGGAAGTGTTAAGATGAGGCGATGAATACTCAAACTAATTATATGGATGACCAATAACTGGCCACAAAAAAACCAATAGTAGTTAACATAAAAATTCGGGTTTTGTATCTGTATTTGTTTTGTGAATACTAATATTAATAACAAATAGTCAATAAAGTTATATAACTTTATGAACAGAAAAAAGGAAACAAGAAAGTCATGATTCATATAAATGCTTACAAAAGTAATTTTGATTTTGTACATTGTATTTACGAGATGCAAAAGTAAATTTGATTAGTATTTTGCATATTTTCTCGTTTTATTACCGAACTGTCAGAAATGAATTATGTTTCATTTTATTGATTAGTGGTGTTAATTATTATAGTTACTTATCGGAGTTTTAAACAATAACTTTATCGGTGGGATAATAAACATTTTATCATAAAAAGACTATTATGAATAACAATTTTTGACAATTTTAGCGAACTTTTAAACTTCCGATTAGTCATTATGAATAAGACCTAAAAATTAGTTATTAGTAGTTATTTACTTTCATATTTTTTTATAAAAACGTTGTATCCCACATATAAAATCTACAGATTGTGTACAAAATTTTTAAGTTTAATATTTTGCTGCGTAACCAGTATTTTTGAAGGGATTAATAATTTTTGCATACAATACATTTAATATTTGCCTTTAACTTCACGTCTTATTCATAATGACTTATCGGAGGTTTAAAAGTTCGCTAAAATTGTCAAAAATTGTTATTCATAAATAAATAAATAAATATCACGGACATTTCACACAACGTCCTCTGGTCCCAAGCTAAGCTTATATGCTTGTGTTATGGGTACCAGAATACGGATATACTACATATACTATTTTTCTTTTGTAAATACATACTTATAATACATAGAAACACCCAGACGCAGAACAAATATTTGTATGACATTTATAAACATCACACAAATGATTGTCCTGATCGGGAATCGAACCGTGACCGGCAGTCTGTTACATGAACCACTAGACCACGAAGCCCGTCAAAATAGTCAATAGACAAATTCATAATAGTCTTTTACCGATAAAATCTTTATTATCTCTCCGATAAAGTTATTGTTTAAACCCCCAATAAGTAATTATAAATAAGATCATTTAAAGCTTTACGAGATGTGAATTATGACAAAATAAATACCAGCTTTCTTTTTATTCTTTAGTATGTTATTATCTGACTAGTTCGTTTTGTTAGGGTGGCAGATACACGGTCTGGACCGCGTGATGGTGCTTATGTTCATGGACTGTTGATGGAAGGAGCCAGATGGGACCAACAAGCTGGCATCATCATGGATTCTAAACTTAAAGATCTTTTCCCACCTATGCCAGTTATTAATGTTAGAGTGAGTAGATTTTATACTTTAAGAAAGCAGATTATCTGTATTTTTAACCGACTTAAAAAAAAGGAGGAGGTTTTCAATTTGTCTGTATGTTTAACAAATCAAATTATGGTGGAAAAAATGACTGCCGCAAGCGGGACTTGAACCCACGACCTCGGAATACCGTTCCGAAGCTCTTTCCAACTGAGCTTATTGCGGTCGTGCTTGCAACATTCAAATTAACCACCACATTTGTCACTCGGTTGAGTTTATATATTTTTTACGTACATCCGTCGTACATACGTGGATACGTCATTTTTTCGACCGTAATTTGATTTGTTAAGTAAAGCATAGCATGTGAATAGCAAAATCAATAAATTACTTTGTCTGTATGTTTTTTTTTCTTTTTATGTTTGTTAACTAATGATTTTTTTTGTTTTAAAGCTGGTAGTTCCCGTGTAGTCCCATTGGTACCGGGTCAGGATCTGATGGTTATCTCCTGAGAAATTGATGAAAACCCTCAAATTTCAAAGGCACATAAAGTCGGTTCAATTGTTTTATTTTAAGTTCCCCGACTATTCTAAGTCGCTTAGACTGACGGCCATAGTCAATTTAGAATTTGACCATCAGTCCTGAAAAACTAGTTAATTCTGATAATTTAGGCACACTTGAAACCATTTGAAGTCATTATTTACTTTAAAAAATGTTTACCAGAAGTCAGTAATATTTTTAGAATTAACAAGTTGTCTCAAGCTTTAACACTGTTTACTTTATATGTCTACAATGTATTTATAAATAAAAATACTGTTAAATACATCTTTTGCTAACAAAATGATTTAAAAAAAGATATATACGCGCATCAATTAAAATGATTACTCATACGCATGATCGCCCACAAATTGTCCTATTATGAGCCAGTTTGTATAGAACAGGTCAATCAGGCTAAAGTTGAAATCAACTATGTCTTCCGCAATTATGACATTTGATATTTTTTAACAACTTATTGTGCGAAAAGACCGGAATGGTGTTTATAAACATCATTTTGAATTTTTTGTTTTAATTACTGGTCTGAGCTAATTCGTTCATATGCCATTTTTTTGTATCTGTGTAAAAAGTCCTGACGTCATAAATTATTGTTTTTTATTTTATCATTCGTATATTACAAATTAGTAATGTTACTTATTAGTAAGATAATTTCTTATTTTATGTACTCAAAGACACGTCTACCATGCCTACTATACAACGTGTTTCAGAAAGGTGTAGTCATATTTGACCACCGTTACACATGGCCGGCGACTAGACACTAGGCATGGATGAAATTACAAATACTAGTTATATTATGACTTTTATGTGTTCATAAAAGTTTAATTAATTTATTAAATTAATCGATCTTCTTTAAATACAACACTACTATGAGGTCATCTTTTATCGTAAGGTTCAATCGCATTCAATAAACCGTAAACATCTCATAATTGATGCGTTTCTGGTAGTTATTTATTAGTAGTCAATAAACAAAAAAAAACTTACAAACTGTATTTTTCTATGTGTAACTGTAATATTTATAATATTTAAGGCCTATCTAATGCAACTTTAAATTATGACTACACCTTTCTGCAACACATTGTATATTTCAATTTCCGTACTTTTTTTTCTGAATTTTTGTAAACGCCAGGGAAAATTACTGTTAAACGAGTGTTCATTAATATTAAGGTGTTTAATGTATAATATTATAACCAATATGTTTTCTTCTACCCAGGCCATAACCCAAGATAAGCAAGATCTAAGAAACATGTATGAGTGTCCTGTGTACAAGACTCGTACTCGAGGTCCTACTTATGTCTGGACGTTCAATTTGAAAACCAAAGACAAGCCTTCAAAATGGACGCTGGCAGGAGTCGCTTTATTGCTGCAAGTTTAAATGTAGTTAATGTTGATTAAAATATATTGAAGCAGTGAATTGGTTTTTATTTATTGCAACAAATGTATTACAAATAAAGTGCCAAAAAAAGCAAAGCACCAAATGTTCATCTTGTGTACATGGCCTTATGTGTCCCTCCACCCGGTTGAGCCCCCATATAACGGGGTGGCACGCTTTTCAGGTGAAAATGCTTTAAATCTAAATTAAATCAAGAAATAATTATTACAATAACATTTAGGACAATAAGATTTAGAGCTGAAATACAAAATTTGCATAACACCTCCGAAGTTCTAGAAGTTTCGTTTAATTTGAAATCGTACATAATTTTATAGAATGAAAATTAATATGAAAAGTTACAATAGGAAATATGTTATATTCCTACAGAAAAATGTTTGTATTTATACCTTATTTATACCTTGACCAGATGTATGAGCGTAGATAAATCCAAGGAAGTATGTTTGGATCGTAACAGATGGCGCTCTATAGTCTCTGCCTACCACCATGGAGAAAAGGCGTGATGTTATGATGATGATGATGATTTATACCTTAATCGGTGCGTATATCTAAGTACAATAATTTATTAAAGTCAAAAAAACGATAAACGAAAAACGCGACTTCAAATTCGCCGATCATAAATTAATGTCGACCTTATGACCTTAGGCGACCATGTAGAGGTCACAAAGATGAACAATAAATTATAACCTGTTCAGTTTACTTTCACTTCTTGTCTTAGTATTATGATTAGGTGGTGTTATGTTACCTCTGCTTTCACGGAAGAGTCCATGACACAAATATTATTAGTCTGTTGCTAATTTTAGGAGAATCATGAAATGGTTATAAATAAGTTCCTCAATGTGGTAACGAGTTAAGTCTGTTCTTGTCATCCACTGCATTTATAATTCGCTTTAGTTAGTTCGCTACATATCTATTAATATATTAATCAGAATCTATGTAACTGAATCTTTGAATGCAATTTTCAGCCACTTGGAGTAGTCGGATTGATATGAAATTTTGCGCACTCATTCAGGACTGATGATAATGCAATAATTTAAAATAATCAGGATTTTAAAGCATGTTTTTTTTTAGTTTTTGAACTAAGGAAATTATTTCCTGACGTGCTCTAATCACTTAAGGGATACTTACATATAATAAATAAATATATATTATATTGCATATCGTTCAGAAGCAAAATTTGAACCCTAACCAAATACTAACACGATTGTTTGTGTTACGCGTTACTTGGAGAAGATCTTTAGTAAGAGTGTTGTGACTTTTTTCTAGGAATTTTACAAAACGTCTTGTCAGTGCCTTGTGCTTTTATCTTTCCTCACATCCTCATTTCATCATAAGCATTTCTTTTTAATCCATGGTGATTAACGGGACGGGCTTCGTGGTGGAGTGGTTTATGTAATGGACTGCTGATCACGAGGTCGCGGGTTCGATTCCCACTTGGGACAATCATTTATGTGATATCCATAAATGTCATACAAATGTTTGTACTGCGTCTGGGTGTTTACTATGTATTATAAGTATGTATTTACAAAAGAAAAGTAGTTTATGTAGTATATCCGTATCTGGTACCCATAATACAAGCATAGAAATATAGCTTACTTTGGGACCAGAGGACGTTGTGTGAAATGTCCTGAATATTTATTTATATTTATTAACGGTAGGTTAACCTTCTCTTTTTAAGTACTATTTTGAAAATATGCTGACTGGTCTAATTAACTTGGTAAAATAGAACACATATGAATGACTGATTAAATAACGGAGGACTGTTCCAAAAAATAGGTCTGATTAGATGAAAAAAATGTTTTCTAATTCCCTTGCGTAAGTCTTAAAAACTTGTATATAAGTATGAATAAAAACGTAGGTAAACTTCAGATCAAGGTCGCGATGCGCTGATTAGCTGGTGCGATAGCTCCATGGTCATTGGTCACTTGCTTGTTTTACAGCTTTCATATTGTAGGTTAAGTCCTGACAAAGAGATTAAACCCTGGTAAGCTGAATTTCTTTTCTCTTTTTTATGCATCCGTATTTAGTATATCGCCACGTTGAAGAAACGAAGTTTAAAATTTAAATGGTTTTGATGTTGTTTTTAAGATTTACCTATTCCAGTCACTTTTAATTAGTCCTTAATCGTTGTCACGTGTCGTAGTACGGTAATATGAATTAAAAAAAATCTGTCGTAAAGTTGCGCCAATATAACATTACAAATAAAGACGGGCCTCGTGGACTAGTGGTTACTGCGGACGGACTGCCGTTAACGAGGTCGCGGGTTCGATTCTCGCTCGGGATAAGCATTCGTGTGATATTTATAATTTTCATACAAATGTTTGTACTGCGTCTGGGTGTTTTCTATGTATTATAAGTATGTATTTACAAAAGAAAACTAGTTTAGGTATTATATCCGTATTCTAGTACCCATAACACAAGCATAATAAGCTTAGCTTGGGACCAGAGGACGTTGTGTGAAATGTCCATAAATATTTATATTTATTTTATTTATAAACCATGTTCATAAATAAATCTCAAAACAAACAATAACGTGGATAAATTAAATAATAATTAACAAAATGAATATATGCAATGCCTTTTTATTACAACAATTGTATAAAATTGCGTCTAAGTCACCATTTAACATGTAATTTCCCTTTCAACATACAATTAGTGATGTATTTGTCAAGTCGTGGGTGTTATCATTAGCATGCTACACAACTCTTAGTAGATCGTTAGCGAGTTGTTAGATGAGCATGTAGGAGGTTTTACTTCGACATTTACTGGTTGTTCTTTTAATAAAACAGAGAAAACGAAAGTTAATGAAATTAATTATTTAAATATTCATATATTGGCAGTTTAGCCAGTTTGCTAGAATGTCTATTTTTTGTTTAACATAAATGTTTGTTATATAGAAATTTGAAATATTAAAAATGCCATATATTTCTTGTTAATAATGTTACTACTATAGATATACCAGATGGTGGGTTGATGTTTAAAATAGAGGACAAGTAACTCTAACCTGGCTAAATCGTACTTCATAGAATAATGACGTTTCATATGACGTATAGTCTGTATCATAGACACGTATATATCTAATATATAAAATTCACGTGTCACAGTGTTAGTTACCGTACTCCTCCAAAACGGCTTGACCGATTCTTCTCAAATTTTACATACATATTCAGTAGGTCTGAGAATCGGCCAACATCTATTTTTCAAACTCTTTTTTTTTGTATGGCAAAACAACGTTTGCCGGGTCAGCTAGTCTAATATATAAAATTCACGTGTCACAGTGTTAGTTACCGTACTCCTCCGAAACGGCTCGACCGATTTTCATGAAATTTTGTGTACATATCGTCTAGGTCTGAGAATCGGCCAACATCTATTTTTCAAACCTTTTTTTTTGGTATGGCAAAACTACGTTTGCCGGGACAGCTAGTTATATATACATTTTCACGCACACATAGATACATAAGTGGCTTCAAGCCGACTAGACTGATTGATGTAGCCATAGACTATATACCTGGCAAATCTGTGGTTACTTAAGTTCCATCCATCTATGTAAAAGCGCTTGAAATTAACCGGTTTTTGGAAGCCTTTTAAATTAATAACTTTAATATTATGATAACGTGTATAATTGATATAAATACATCAATTTTAAAGTATAATCTATAATTTTCGTTATATAATTAGCAACTAAATATTCTCAAGTCATAAATTATCTTGTCATATTTATTATTGATGTGGGATTTTTATTTTGTGCGATGATGCGTATACTCTGTAGCTAATTAAAGTAATTTATTAATTTTTGCATTTGAAATGCTATGCTTTTTACTTAATAAATCAAATTATGGTGGAAAAAGTGAAATGCCGCAAGCGGGACTTGAACCCACGACCTCGGAATACCGTTCCGAAGCTCTTCCAACCAATAAGCTCAGTTGGAAGAGCTTCGGAACGGTATTCCGAGGTCGTGGGTTCAAGTCCCGCTTGCGGCATTTCACTTTTTCCACCATAATTTGATCTGTAGCTAATTATTTGTATTGCGCGGTTCAGGCTTGTTGGTGTGGTAATGGACTAAGAATACAAGTGCAGCTTTTACATGTTTTATTAAAGTTATGATGTTATTATTGCAAGCTGTCATATATAACTAAGAGACTAACTAACATATTATGTCAAATTTAAAAAAAATATTTTATTTACCTACTTTTTAAACACCATTCCGTCATTACAACGCTGTATCCGTGACTTTTCTATTCTTAGTAAGAAACTACTAAAGGTCACAGATAATAAATAGCTAAGGGCAATTTTCTTTTAGTAGTATATAAATCTTTTAATAAGGTAGTTGGGTGTCCGTAGTTCAACGTCATTTCAACCTTGACACAAACTTTTAATTTCACAGCTGTTGTGTAAAACGTGTGGGCATCGCACTTTGATATATGTTTATGTACCTACATATAAATATATAATAGTACTCATTACATTCTCATTTTAATCTCCGTGTGGTGACGGATTAAGAATACAATACAAGTGTCACCACCCCATCTCCTTCCAAGGGTGCTGTAAAAGTCAGCTTAGGAATATTGCACACAGATAACATCCTATGTGAGAGACGGAAACTTTTGAGAAAATTGAGATAACGCAATTTACAAACTTAAGTTTCAACAGGGCTATCGAATTGAAAAATGCGAAAAAAGTTACGACGATTTTGGCCTGTTATGCCTTGTCCTAGAAGAACTAGACTAATTACTGATATGTAATTTTAACTTATGGTAACAATGTACTTAGTATGTATTAAAAGTAAATAAAAAAACCATAGCTACTAGCTGGTGAATGTTGCCATCTAAGGTGATTGAGGATTTTTCATCACATTTACACTTTCCGCATCGTTTCTAATAAAGATAAGAACAATTAAATACGAAATTTTTATTTTTAATGTATGGCGCATAAATTGGTATCGTGCCCTCTTAAGTAACACTACTATAAATTAGCGACTTTTGACATTAAATTCTTCATAATTATTTTACCTGTAAGTTTTTATGCCGATGCATCTAACGCATCAACATTATGTTTTTGTTCTTTTTGTCTTAAAACAAGTCTAGTTCATGACATTGCGAAGGTTAACAGTCTAGATCTAAATTGGGTCCTCATTCCATTATATTTGTTTCCTAAGGTTTTGTTGTCAGGTGGGTAATCTGATCAAAATAATTGTAAGACATTGGTTTTATATAGGAAAATCACTTTTTACGGATTTAGACCCGTATATTTATTAAAAATTTCAACCCGAAGTCACGTGTAATTTGTCAAAATATTGTTTATTTGAATAAATGAGTCATTTCACGCAAGTGTTACATAAAATCTTTATATATAAAAATTACGTGTGTGTCACGGTGTTTGTCCGCGACTCCTAAACTACTGAAACGGTTTTAAATTTGATTTGCACACCGTGTGCAATTCAACTTGAAAGATAGGATAGCTTACATTTAAATTTATAGTCGCAATATTATTACATTGAAAATGATTTGTTTGTATGGCAAAACAACGTTTGCCGGGTCAGCTAGTTTTAATATAGAGAATTGATTGATATTTTGCTTTAATCAGAATTATTTCACATTTTTTGTTTATGAATATATATGTGCGGGGATCGAACCCGCGACCTCGTGAACGGCAACCCGTAGCTTGAGTCACTATGTTTACTGTTAAGGGGATACCAAAATAGCTTCGTGCATTTTTCTATGTACGAAGTTTTCATTGTTTCTTTAGATTGAATGGCTAGAGCTCTAATTTTTAAGTATATGTTTTTTCAATATATGATCTAGGATCGCATGTACTCAGAAACGCGATTGAAAAAAGTTTTCTCGATAGAAAATCTTGGCGAAACAACCTCTCAAATTTTTTTTTTTTTCATTTGTTGGTCTATTATCGCGTATTAACTAGTGGAATAACTTTAAAAACATAGGTAACTATTATGTATAGAAACACGTGGATCAGAATTAAAATATATTTAGTAGATTTTGAGTAAATAGGAAAAGTATCCCTAATTCTTCATTTTCTGTGCCTACTGGCTGTGTTAATATGTACGTGTCGGCGATGATATTGATGTAGGCCCTTAACATTGAGTACAAGTTACAAATGTGGGATCTTCGTTGAGTCACGATGTAAACAACACAAAACAACTGTAGGCAGTAATCTCTAACTCTGTACTCATGTTGTATGCTAATGATAACGCCTCTACGTGTACAATCAGGTAGCTAAATTAAATTAATTTACTTTAATTTGTATTGGAAAATCCTACTGCATCTGGTAACATCTTTAAGTACTAATGTTTATTTACGAATACAATCAATTTACAGTTTACTTATAGCATATAGATGGCGTTGTACAAAACGATGATTAACTCACATTGAGAAACAGTGTAGTGGAAGTAAACATGTGCACGAACCATGATAGCTCAGATGGGAGAGCAACGGAACGATTCATTTAAAAAAACGCATAAAAATCCGTTGCGTAGTTTTGAAAATATAAACTCACATTGGGACATACATACAAAAATGACGACTTTGTTTTATTATAAGTAAAGATTTGAACTATTAAACACCAGAAGGTTTTGAAACAGGTTGGACTAGGCTTCACATTTATTCTGTCTAGTTTCCTAAAATGCACACGGATTCTGCATACCTTAATAAAGCCTTGGCAGTATATCAAGCGATATTACAGACAAGATAATAAAAATCATCACCACAAATAATAAAAAAAAATACGTAATGGTAATATTGATTTCTCTAAATTAAAGACAAACATCTTTTTATTTTAATAATATTAAAATTTTACGTTGCTATTTATTTTTATCAGACCAATATCATAGCTAAGACAGGCAGTAAAAAGATGATATTTAGTTAACAATGAAAACAACAAATAACAATAAAATTCTTTATTGTATTTAACACACTTTATTTTTATCTATATATATTAAATACATGAATTTTTAATCTAATACTCAACTTACCAACACACTTAATTTGGCTCGTATTTTTTTGTCAAATTTCCAAACACTATGTTAATTAGTTCGTAGTAACGATGTTAGTAAAACACTTTTTACGGATTTAGACGCCTACAGTTGTCCCCCTAAAAATCTCTAAAAATGTTTTATTTAAACAAATGAGTCGGGCAAGTGTTTAAGAATATTATTATGAAGTTAGTAGATAATATTCGTGTATTTTGTAGTGTAATCTATAACATAGACACAAATAACACTCCATTTTAACTAAAGCGATAAATTATCGCATGGGTTGCTTTCGATGTAACACATGGTTGTCGGTACTTGAAATATTATGTAAGTAGGTGGCCTTGCTTGCCATACGTGCAGATCGCATCAACGTATCATTTGGTCATTACATTTAGTGATATGGTGTCATCAATTTAACCAAATATGAATGATAATTTATGTAGATATTGACTAAATCAGTTCAGACTCTATTATTTAATAAAAACTTGAGATCTCTGAGATCTTTAGTTAGAATGGCTATGAATATAAAATACTATTACTACATAATACATGAATATTTTAAACAGTTAAACACAAAATAATAAATAAATAATAAATATTCAGGGACATATCACACAACTTCCTCTGGTCCCAAGCTAAGCTTGTTATGCTTGTGTTACGGGTACCAAAATACGAGTACGGATATGATACAAAAACTATTTTTTTTGTATATACATATCTATATACGTACATACATAATACATAGAAAACACCCATATATCACACAAATGATTGTCCCGGGCGGGAATCGAATCCACGGCCTCGTGAACCACAGTCCGTTAGGGGGTGTCCATTAATTACGTGAGGCATTTTTGAGAATTATGCGACCCCCCCTCCCCCTTTGGTAAGATTTCGTAAGAGTTTTCTCAACCCCCTCCCCCCATCCTTAATCTCACGCGAGATTTTTCAAAATTTATATTCTGGCTGTAAACATGTTGGGTCTTTAGGTACGCTGCGACGTTCGTCGAATCGCACTCGTCGATACCACTGGTCGATAAACAGCGCTTAAACAATCGAGCGCTACTTTGCTGCTCTGCGGGGTTCGGACAAATACGACAAACACTATTGTGTCAGATTTGGCCATATTTTATTCTAGAAATAACTTTTCACCGTTTCCTGCCAGAAAAAATTATACGTGATATTTGCTAAGATATTGAAAGATTTCGCTTGACTCTCTCCCCCCCTAGAACACCTCACGTAATTAATGGACGCCCCCTTACCTGAACCACTAGACCACGAGACCCGTCAAATAATGAATATAAAAGTATTTGTACTACAAAACATTTAATAGTTTGCGTGTTTCGTGTGGATACCGCTTGATCAGTGAAAGTGGCTGCCCATATAGAGCCAGATAGTGCATCTTGCGTGTGTTGTTAATGCTATGTTATGCTTCTGTTCATTTATTTAATAATAATCGTAGTTGTTATGCATCATAATCATCACCTTCCTAACCCATAAACATTTTAACAATCGTTTTGTCGTTGTGTACTTGTAGCAATCATAGCTTCCGATTCAAACTATTTTGAATGTATTGTTTTCACAAAAATACGGAATTACGAAATTTCTTTACAAATTTTGACGTCTTTTTTGATTTAAAATTTAATGAAATATCTTTGCGCTTCTGAATGTGAAAAAGTAACCAGGGCGCTAAATATCCCAGGTTCCTTTGTAGCTTAGTTAGACCATGCCTTGGTTAGCGAAAAAATCAGTCAGCTTCTTTTATAGGTATAGATACCAGCCTCACACCATAGTTTCACTTGCGTACTTACTGGAATCCTCCGTCTTTATGACCTAGGTGAACAAAAATATTACGTTGAACGATATTTCGATCTACCCGATTTGAAAAATATTTTTAATGTAAATCGGTCGTGCTGTTTTAAATTAATTTGGTAATACACAAAACGTGAGAATTTCATATGCAACGTTTTGACTTTGCTAAATTAATTCTGAATTCTAAAACGTTAGCCGGTAGGTGACGCCACCAATAATAAATGTACAATTTATACTTTTGTCGATACCGTGTCTATATAAACCGGATCTAAAAGTTAGTTGAAGTGTGTGTATATATTGGTATGCATAATTTAAATACATTTTAACATGTTTGACCTTTGCCGTGGAAAGTTTGTTGGACAGTGATTATCATGGATATGCACTTGAAATAGTTGTGACGTCACTTAATATAGGTCACGTTAATATGATTTAAGAGGTCATTATAATCGATTAATTTGCTAGATTGTTTCTAATGTGTAATGTTATGAATTATAAGGCAATCTATGAAAAAGTGCATGAGCATAATTGAAGCCAAGGAAATGTGTCCTAGATCTAAGTAGATGGTGCTCCCATCACGGGAAAAAGGAGTGACAATTGTACTGACTGTACGTGCACAACTAAGCTAAAAAATTAAAATTGATAGTATCAGTAACACAGCCCGGCAATGGCAACTGCTCTTTTTTATTAGAAAATCTGTCTAATGTAGATTATCGATTTTAATTAATAAAAATGTGCACAACGAAATAGCCAATTAATCAATTACACCATAGTTGTTTTCATTTTAGTTAATTAAAAATGTTAATAAATTATATAAATAAGTTATATAAAAATAATATTTAAAATTAATAATACAGACACGGTGTTTATAATAAGAAAGTTTAGTATTATTGTGTTATTGACACTTTTACACAATTGTGTTTGTGCATTTAGAATTGATACCAATATGTATGTATGAAGGATTGTATGTGTATCTTACTATTTTTATCCCAATAGATTTTACAAGATATCAATAGAAAGAAATTTAATTCAATGTGTTGTCCCATAATAAGTGTCACTGTCATTGCGAAATTAAACTTTACGCAAATCTATTACAATTTAATATTACTAAAAGAAATTGAAGTAGTTACAATTTAATATTATCTGTGGTTATTATGCTCGAGTCTTTATTGACTGGAATGAATATTAAACCGCTTAGTGAATGGAAGTCTGTCGCGTTAGTAACGGGTTCGATTCCTTATTGGGGAAATGAGTGTATGGCCATAGAGGGTGACGCATTGTGTGTCGGTGCCTTGGTCAATATTTATTATTTACGGATATATAGACAAATATATTTATGGAAAGAGGACGTACTGTCAACATAATTAAAGATTTTATAGTTATAAAAAGTGAACTAACTGGCCGTAGCGGTGTCGGTGTTTTAGCAAAAGCTTGAAGTTTGCAACTCAATTTTGTGGCAGATTTCTCAACCACATGGGACTTCGTATACCTACACGGTTAGTTTGTATGACACTGCATGGTTAACTTTATGATGTTATTTTAAATATACAACTTACGGCATGCTCAAAATGTTGGAATGGTTATTTTTAAAACTTTCCCATATTGTAGTATATATCCTACAATATAATGACAAGTTATTTTTGCAAAAAAATACAACAATGATGCAATTCAATACGGTGGATACGGTTGGAATTAAAAGACATGCAATTTTGTTCTGTTTAATTAAATTTATTTATTTTATAACATAGGCAGTATAACATAAAGTTGGAACAAAGAAATTGCATCTCTATGTTTTACTTTTCATACTCTTCAAATGTCAATTTAAGGGCCTACATCAATATTATCGTATATCATCGCCGACACGTACATATTAACACATCCAGAAGGCACAGAAAATGAAGAATTAGGGATACTTTTCCTATTTACTCAAAATCTACTAAATATATTTGAATTCTGATTTACGTGTTTCTATATATAATAGTTACTTATGTTTTGAAAGTTATTTCATTAGTTAATACGCGATAATAGACCGACAAATGAAAAAAATAAAAAATTAGAGAGGTTGTTTCGCTAAGATTTTCTATCAAGAAAACTTTTTTCAATCGCGTTTCTGAGTTTATGCGATCCTAGATCATATATTGAAAAAACGTATACTTAAATATTAGAGCTCTAGCCATTCAATCTAAAGAAACAATGAAAACTTCGTACTTAGAAAAATGCACGAAGCTATTTTGGTATCCTCTTAATACACTTTTACATCAAAACTTTACCAAACTACGTTCAGTTCACTTGTAGATATAATTTGTGTTATACTTCCAGTCATACAACTATTTAAGGAGATTGTAGTTACAAGTTTTTGCTCGAGTTTGTTTAAAAAACTGGACGCAAATCTAATTAACGAATCGGAACATTTCGCAATATTGTGCATGGAATGTTTGTTCTTATACGATAAAGTATGATTTATCTTGATATTTTTAAACGATTTTATTCAAATACTTGAAGTTTATTAAAATTTTAGAAAATATTAAGTGGGTCAATAAAATATTCTCTATATTTCATTGACCCACTTAACATTTTATAAAATAGTTGTAAAATATATTCCAAATGTGTTGTCTTAGAGCAGCTAACATCTTCTGTGAGAGACGGACTTCGAAAGATACCTGGAGACTAACGGTCTTATTCATAATCATAATGACTTACCGAAGGTTTAAAGTTCGCTAAAATCGGTTCGCGAAAATTGTCAAAACTTGTTATTCATAATAGTCTTTTTACGATAAAACGTTTATTATCTCTCCGATAAAATCTACGTTTAAACCTCCAATAAGTCATTATGAATAAGACCATTTAACATTAGTATATATCTATAAGTCTTTTCACCATGGTATTGTGGACCAACATACTGAGGACAAACATAATAAAAAGATAAGAAAAAATATAGTTTTTAAGCTTGTTTATTTGCATAGATAATAGTTGTGAGAATCAACTAATTCTGTTATCAGTAGAAACTTTATAGAAAGTATTCTAATTAATTTTATTCTAGCCTGTGTTTAGCTAAGAAATTGATTCATTTTTAGGTGATTTTAAATATTCGTCGCACACTCGTTTAAACCACACTTGTAAATACCTAAACCTGTGTGTTTAAAGGCATGGCCGTATGTATATTGTCCTTCTATGAATAACTAATGTATTGTTAAACACTAATGTATTGCACATTTATTTAAAATAAACCAGCTTTTACCAATTTAGACACGTATGGATATCTGTTTAAATTTTAAGCCGAGGTTTCGGAGACTTTCAGTCACCATGGTCACGGGTGGAATTGAGATATTATGTGACTTCTATGATCAGTAGTTACGTTTACCATAAAGATAAACTTTACCATAAAGTTAATACATTCTGTTCAAAATACATAAAATTAATTTTTTTCAGCTGTATTCTTTATATAAAATAAGTATATTTTATACTCTTCGGTCCGCAATTTTCGCACACACCAAAACTTTCACAATGAGCTAGTGTTTTTGTTGTTTTTCTACGGATCTCTAGCAGTTAACACTATCAACTGTATGTCTTTAATTACAGAGTGTAACACAATTATATTGAAAGTATGCTGCTTTAATAGCAGCTACGGTCACTGATCAATGAAAGTGGCTACTTCAATTCCTTTAGTGATTTCTTTTTTAAATTGGTTCTTACGTTCAATCATTTATACCTAGTGAGGTTGAAAGCTTCGGTAATCATATTCACGCGGAATATGATTAGTGATTACCACTTCGAAGATTTCGAGTATTTTTTGTTACACATCTTAAACAACGCCTTTCGGTTCCAAGCTAAGAGTATTTATTACTTGTGTTATTGGTGCCAGAATACGGATATAATAGTTACACACATGAAGAACTTTTTTTTCAATGTCCTCAAAACCCAAGCTACGATTAACGCTTATGTTATGTGTAGGTACCAGAATATTGAGTATTGAGTCGGATCCCGTCTGCCGCAATTGTGGAAGTGGGGCCGTAGATACGGCGGAACACACCCTCGCCGTATGCACGGCCTGGGATACCCAGCGCGCTGCACTCGTCAGTGTGCTGGGTCAGGATTTGTCGCTCTCGGTCGTCGTTTCGCCTATGGCCGAGAGCGAACAGTGTTGGGCCGCCATCGCCTCCTTAGCTAGAAAGGTGATGGCGGCAAAGAGGGAGGCCCTGTGGGAGCGCGAACGCCCTGGCGAAACTTTGCCACCCCGCAGGGCCCCGGGCAGGGGTCGCCGGCGCGCAATATCTGGCGCCCCCCCCTCCCGAAGAGTTAGACGCGCGCGGCGGACTGGTACTCAGAGACCCGCCGCGCCAAACATGATGGGGGACCTAATGCTCCCCCCATCGGGCTGGGCCCCGGTTAGCGGGACCACCCCTCGCCGGGTCATGGTAAAGCTCAAGGCACCATCATGGCCCGGCAGGGCCAAGCGGAGGAGAAAAAAAAACAGTTAAGTACTAACAGTACAAATATTTGTGTCAACACTTTACAACGAACATCACACTAATGATTTTCCTGCTGGAATCTCTATCACTAAATCACTGCTGCTTATGAAGAACTATGAATTAGAACTTAATTTAACACTGTTGCCCGTTGCCTCCTCCACGTTGGAGGGATTATGGTCTACTGTGCCGCGCTGACCAGGCGTGTTGGCACAGGGTTTATGTTCGAGTTTTCCGTCTCTCATAGAGGATGTTATCTGTCTCCAATATCCCTTAGCTGATTTTTACAGCACCTTTGGGAGGAGATGGGGTGGTCACACTTGTATTCTTAATCGGTCACCACACGGAGAAGAACTTAATTACGTAAGTTTATTTTACAAACTTACACAGTATATAGAACTACTTACGTATTGCAAGCTCATTAGAATAGTCAAACGTAGGCGTGAGGTCAAATCTTAGAGGTCATGAAACCAAATAAATTAATTACCGGAGGACCTTACTGTACATATGTACATAGGTGATAGTAATATTATCTTTAAGTGTTGAATGGAATACATAGAATATTAGTTTATGTTTCTCTACATTTCATTCTTTTGACATTGTAACATAACAGATCGCTTATCCCTTACTTATAACCTTTCTAGTTTTTTTCACGCAAAATAACAATAACAAGGCATAAAATATGTAGTCATTATTAAACTGCGGACACTTTTTGTAATAGAAAAACCAGAAGAAAAAATATTATTATTATTTGTAACATAAACTACGTTTACACAAACAGATTACAATTACACACAATATAATAGGCACCTTACAAAACGGACACAGTATAGCGACTTCATCAAAATTGACAAAGCTAGCTTAGCTAAATGCTGGTGAGGAATAGGCGCTGGTCTTCCGTTGGGATTTGATATACTTATCAACTTGTTATTATTGTTTTGTGTCACAAAACAAAGTATCTTATCTATAGTTGACGGGCTTCATGGTCTAGTGGTTCATATAACCAACTGCCGTTCACGAGGTCACGGGTTCGATTCCCGCCTCGGACATCCATTTGTGTGATGTTTATAAATGTCATACAAATGTTTGTTCTGCGTCTGGGTGTTTACTATGTATAATAAGTATATATTTACAAAAGAAAAGTAGTTTATGTATTCTATCCGTATTCTGGTACCCATAACACAAACATAATAAGCTTAGCTTGGGACCAGAGGACGTTGTGTGAAATGTCCATAAATATTTATTTATATATCTTTAATTTTGCTTTTTTTCCATACTTTGATGTAGCACTTTTGTTTCTAAAATGTATTTTTAAATACATTTTAGAAAAACTGCCTTTTACGGATTTAGTTGCTTGTAATTTTTTTAAAGTTTAGCTAGTCGTTTTGTCTAAATCCGTAAAAAGTAGTTATATTTAAACAAATGAGTCGCGCAAGTGTTAGGAAATATAGAGACATTTTATTTTAGGGAGTGCTTATTTCTATATCTTTTACCTATCTGTATTCATCCTAAACCATATTTTTGATGTCAGTCACCAATTTGGCAGCGTCTCCCTAAGGTATCAACCTTAATCTTAAGCATTCGTTATCATTATGTATGGGGTACATATATAATAATACCTATATTCAAAAGTAAGTGAAAGTTAAACGTTTGTGTATAATTAAGGTTATATGTCAGGTGTGCACCGACCATCACATTAATTTGCCTACAAGCTATGTTAAAAAGAAAAGTGTAAATATACTTTATTTGTGAAGAGTTGTAGATAAATAGGTATGTGTTTATACTTTTCTTTGTGACATAGAAAATCGTCAAAATGTTGGTAAAAGGTTATGATAGTGAGATAAGTTATTTAAAGTCACTAGCTTTAATATATTTTATAATTTAAAACGCTTTTGTTAGTTCGGTACGTATCTATCAATGTATTAATCTATGTAAGGGAATCTTTAAAAGTGATTTCTCACCCACCTGCAGTAGTCGGATTGACTTATTAAGAACCGTTGACAACGCAATAATTTAAAAAATATTCAGGACTTTCAAGCGTGTTTTTCAGTTTTTGAACTAAGTAAATTTTAATTACTGATTTTAGATCATTTTCTTTAATTTCTAATAATAATTAAAAATAAATACGTTTTGTTTGTATGCAATTTTAAAATTGTTCTATTTCTATATTTGTTCACCGATTTAAAAAAAAAATATTGGTCAAGTGCGAGTCGGACTCGCGCACGAAGGGTTCCGTACCATTATCTATGCAACATAAGGCAACGTTATTAGTATCGAGCAAGAAACGGTAAAAAAATCATGTTTGTTGTATGGGAGCCCCCCTTATTTAAGGGGGGCTCCCATACAACAAACATGATTTCACTTTTTCCACTAATTTATTTTAGATTTATTAAGTAAAATTTATTTATAAAAATAAAATAAAAAATTGGTCAAGTGCAAGTCGGACTCGCGCACGAAGGGTTCCGTACCATTATCTATGCAACATAAGGCAACGTTATTAGTATCGAGCAAGAAACGGTAAAAAAAACATGTTTGTTGTATGGGAGCCCCCCTTAAATATTTATTTTATTTTATTTTTAGTATTTGTTGTTATAGCGGCAATAGAAATAGATCATCTGTGAAAATTTCAACTGTCTAGCTATCACCGTTCTTGAGATTCAGCCTGGTGACAGACGGACGGACGGACGGACGGACGGACGGACAGACGGACGGACGGACGGACAGCGAAGTCTCAGTAATAGGGTCCCGTTTTTACCCTTTGGGTACGGAACCCTAAAAAAACATATAGATATATTTGCAGTTAAATATTAGTTTTTTTTTAAATGCATCTATTTTTTGAAGCTTCATTGTTAAAGTTTTTAAAAGCTGTAAAATGATAATTATTAAAGCTATCAATCCGACTGAATTTTGTGTAACCCACTTACAACCATGACTGCGACCACAGGTGCGCCTGCGCAAACTAGCGGCAATCACCAAGCCGCTCACACGCATCAATCGCGAACATTACTATAGACAGCAAACAACGAAACGATACCTTGCTATCGATAAAATAAAGTTTACATTATTTCATATCGATTGAAATTTACTTTTTATCGATTTATCAGGAATCGAATTTACGCGGGAGTTTGAATTTTCTTATAATTTTCCGAGTGCTTTGTGTGCGTGAAGTGATTTTGTGTTATAATTATAGCTTTTTTACTTGTGAGGACGTATTGAAGATTTAAGTGTACTGGATAACATTGTGTAAGTAATTTTATTTATTTATCAATCACAAGTTAAGCATTAAGACTAATTAGGATACTAAAGAAATTAATAATAATACTATTAATACAACCATTATTTATTGCAATACTTTGACCTAATAGTTATAAGTTATAAACTATATACATATAAAGATAATGGGACAGACGCAAAACTATATCTAAAATGTTTTAAGGACTCATATCTTTCTTCTTCTTCCTGGCCTTATCCTAAATTATTTTTTGACGAGCCTCGTGGTTGAGTGGTTTGTGTAACGGACTGCCGATCACGAGGTCGCCGGTTCGATTCCCGCTCGGGGCAATCATTTGTGTGATTTTTCTAATTGTCATACAAATGTTTGTACTGCGTCTGGGTGTTTTTATGTATTATAAGTATGTATTTACAAAAGAAAAGTAGTATATGTATTCTATCCGTATTCTGGTACCCATAACACAAGCATTTAAGCTTAGCTTGGGACCAGAGGAAGTTGTGTGAAATGTCCATGAATATTTATTTATTTAATTTATTTATTTGGGATCGGCGCAGCACGTTTTTTCCTTCAAACCTCTTCTATCAGCCGTCATATTCTCACCTACTTCTTTTTCTTTCATATCGTCTCTCACACAGTCCATCCATCTTTTCTTTGGTCTTCCTCTCCTTTTCTTGCCATCAATATTCATATTCATATTCATTACTCCTATGTCCTAATTTAATAAATTAAGTTATAGTTAATACAAAAGATCATGAATAAGCAAAAGTGCAGCAGTGTATTGCGAAATTAATAAATAACCTTTAGGGCCTTTTTAATACCAGGAATCTTTTTAAATAGGTAAGGCCAATTTGACACTGATTAACATCTCTGCTTGAAATTGGGATTACATTGTATTTTAAAAGTTATAAGGATCAGTTTTAATAAAATACAATATCTAAGTTACAGTGTTTTGTCAAAGCTAATTAGCGTAAGTGGAATGGTATTATTTATAGGTATTTTTAATCCTTGTTCACATGTTCAGTTTGTAAACTGTTAGCCAAATAAAACCACTTTTTACGGATTTTGACGCGTATATTAGTTTAAAATTTTAAGCCGACGTTTCGGAGACTTTTCAGTCGCCATAGTCTCGAGTGTTCCACCCGTGACCATATAGTGACTGAAATCCATACTAATTTATAAATGCGAAAAGCGGTATAGTAACCAAAAATTTTGACGAGCTTAAGTGTTAATGTGTGTAACCAAACCATAGTGCGATTTAAAAACGTACGTACAACGCCATCTATCGAGTAGTATAGTAAACTTCTGTTTGTTAAGGTTTGATTTCTAAATTTAGGTTTGGTTTTATTTGAATAAATAAGCCGCGTTAGTGTTAGAGAAAACTATTAGCCAATTATATTTTTTTTATATATTCACGGACAATAATTAAAATAGTTTCGTATCGTTAACATTAGAAGCAATGATACATCTTGGGAAATCTTCCATTTATGAGGTAATATTTCTGTATCATTGCGGCTTTGTTAATATCCTAAGATGAATAACTACATTAATTTCAAAATATATATGTATTAAAAATACGGCTTAGATTATTGTTTTAATTAGTGCAAAATGAGAGCGTGTAGTCTTTCGTGAAGAAATAATTGTGACAGTCGAGAAAATACTACAATAATTTTATTGTAAACGGTAAAATGTCACGTTCAAGTTTACTAGTAATAGTTATTTCATTTAAAATTCTGTGTATGTGCGTGTTATTTGGATGTTTACTATGTATTATATTTATAAGTATGTATTTACAAAAGAAAAGTACTATATGTATTCTATCCGTATTCTGGTACCCATAACACAAGCATATAAGCTTAGCTTGGGACCAGAGGACGTTGTGTGAAATGTCCATGAATATTTATTCAAACTACACGCCGAGATACAGGCTCACTAGTCCAGTCGTGGGAGATAATGACATGGATGTGGCTTGATGTACAGAATTTTTTTTTTCTAATTAGTCCGAAAAAATGTACAGAATCCGAAAATCAACCTGCTGCGTGGGGAAAATAATGGGAAGTTTGTTTAAATAAACGGAAACTGCAAAATGACTGATTTTGACTTGAAAAATCCGTTGTAACTTGAAAAGCAAGCCTGTTTTTTTTTTTTTTTTTTTTTCAACCTTTTTTTTTTTTTGTTGGATTTTTCAAGTCAAAATCAGTCATTTTGCAGTTTCCGTTTATTTAAACAAACTTCCCATTATTTTCCCCACGCAGCAGGTTGATTTTCGGATTCTGTACATTTTTTCGGACCAATTAGAAAAAAAAAGTTCTGTACATCAAGCCACATCCATGCACCTATCTTTTTTTGGCTCCCACGACTGGACTACACGCCTAGTTCGGGTGTAGACGTCTCCGAAACACAGTTATTTGCGTACCTAGTTGTTTCGTGTGATATTGTTAACACGGTCGGTGGTATGACCATTTCCTTTGTTGAGATGAATGTGCGAAATAAATGTAAAAATCTGATGTAGACTGTATTACTATTGCATGCTATTGTATACTATTGCAAAATAATTGATGAAATTATGCAATTTTCTATTTATTTTATTTTTACCTTATTTGTTGTCTAGTTTTGCTACAGTTTTAAACCTACTTGACACGTAATGTAATCTGATACCTTATCTGACTTTAATTTATATGATGAATGGTAATTGTAACTAGACAGCCTTTTAAACCAATCTAGTTGTATGCTTTTTTTAACTCCTAATGAATTTATTTGTATGTTTTTAATTTTATTTTTAAATCATTGCTGGTTCGATCGTTTAATATGCCCTGTAGTGTAATGTAGAAAACAATAGTTGTGCTAGACTCACCCATGTATAAACGTAATTGATAAGTACCCGTATGGGGGTAGTTCGAAATCTGAGTGCATGAGTGTCTTTACTGTTTGTTAGCATCATTTTAGTCACGTATTACTGGTTGATATAATAATATATTTTATATTGTGTGACATAATCCAGTGGTGTGATTTTGTTACTATGCCTATCTTGCGAAAACTCATTACTTGTCGGATTGTAATGTTTCCTTTTTGAGGTTCTCAGATACGTGTTGCTTATATCATACTTATTCGGTACATGTTTACCTAGTTGTACACAGAATTGCCTTGCTAATTCTAGTAATTTTATATCTACTTGAAAATCTATGGGGTGAGTTTTTTATTCCTTATAAAATTAATTATTATTTTGTGCCCAACTAATGTATAAACAAATGGTTATTTTGTATGTTGATCACTATGTTTACCTATGCTCAGAATATCATTTAAATTTGTTCCTAATCCGTTTATATATTAATTGCTTTGTATTCATCTATTTTCGTAATTATGTCTTGTCCCATTTTTTATCTCAAAATTATTTGAAATTTATATGCCTACTGTGTAATGCAAATATTGTTTCGTGTTTGTATTGATTTTATTATTATTATTTATTTTGATAAAGTATCTAAAATAACAAACATATTCACAAGATTTTAGTTTTCTTTTTTATTTTAACTCTGACTCGTGGCTTAAATATGTTGCAGATTTATGTCGTACAATTCACTACTTCATTTCCTCCCAAGGATACAGTTAAAACCATCCAAGGAATTTAAGTCTAACACGTCTAGTTAACGCACCATAGTTATAGATCGAAAACCCTCGTGCCCAATAATGGGACGTGAATGGGATGGGAAGAAGAAATAAATTAATGTTGTTTATTGCATTTTTTCCTTTTAGTTACGAATATCATTAAATAAATAAATAAGTATTCATGGACATTTCGTTCCATAAAATTCCATCCCAAGGTTGTCTGTAAAAGATCACAAATACCTAGTGATAAAACCGCCTTTTGGACGTTATAAAACTGTTAGCACTGTTAATCTGTTGTAAAATTTTGGTGTATAATAAAGAGTATTGATTTGATTTGATTTGACATTTCACACAACGTCCTCTGGTCCCAAGCTAAGCATATATGCTTGTGTTATTGGTACCAGAATACGAATAGAACACATATACTACTTTTGTTTTATAAATTCATACTTATAATACATAGAAAACACCCAGACGCAGTACAAATATTTGTATGAAATTTATAAATATCACACAAATAATAGTCCCGTGCGGGAACCGAACCCGCAACCTCGTGAACGGCAGTCCGTTAAATGAACCACTTCATCACGAGGACCGCCAATGAAATGATTTCAATATTTATCTAAAACTCAACTCACGAATTTCTTTAATCATTCGTTAATTACAAATTCAGCGTAACTTCCTTCCAGAAAGATACGTGAGTTCCGCTAAAATACTAAGTTAATCTCTCTGACCTCTATTACCTAAAGAGGTCAGCAGTTATTCTCAAGCAATCATTTGATCTCTGGCACCATTATGCCATAGTCACAAAAAATATGGATGGGTTTACTGAGTTCATTTCAAGTAGTAAGTCTAAGCTAATGAAATGAATGTAATTGGCGTTTTTAATTATATTCAAAACAGTACTGTCTATTAATTCAGTCTTACTAGGAATAATATATTTGATCATTTTATGTGTGACAAACAAATAAGATTTCATGGTTAAACTTTACCTAAACTTTAAACAAATTTTGACCTTGAAAAAAATTCCGGTTGTGCACACAAATTGATTATGCTAATACATAAAGGTTTAACTTTCAATTTACGATTTTAACGTAAAAAAGGCGCTTTATAAATAACCACATTATAGGTAGGTATGTATTTGTTTTGGTATTGTCGTGTATATACCAAAAATATGTTTTTTTAAGAAAAATCAAACGATGTCATAATATTTTTAAAGTAAGTTATTTTTATATTAGCAGAGAAGAGGGTTATTTAAACTACAGTTTGAACTAAATGATTGTATTAATTATCATCATCACCATACAGTCACGCTGTTTTCCCGTGGATGTAGACAGTTGACTCAATAAAGAGGTTTAAACTAAAATAAATTTTCAATTGTAATGTGTACAATAAAGGTAATGCATCTATTTCTCTAAAGTCCGATAAACTAAATGACTATTTCTTCATAGACTGGCAGAGAGAATTTGCAACTAATCGTAAATTTGTATCACCAAATAAAAAAATTTGTTCATGAACTTGTTCTCATTACTTTGTATGGCAGACTGTTTAAATAAAAAAATCATAATTTATAGGCACTTGCGCGTATGTGATGGGACTTCCTTTGCCGATTTAATATTCTTGTCAACTGTTGGGCGTAGCAACTCAGTCTGCATAGCAATTAGAAAAAATATCATGAGTCGATTGCGGTATTTCGCACATATTTGTGTATTTAAAACACTACGTAATAAAATAGTTACAAGTTTCTTAAATCGAGAATAATATTTGAACTAGAGGTACCGTCGAAAGAAACCCAAAGAGGAGTATCTTTTATGGATTTAGACTCGTATAGGTAAGTCGGATCCTACCCGTGAACTTCGTGGCTGAAATGTCTTCGAAACCTCACGATAGATTACTAAACAAATTTATTTAAATAAATGAGTCACGCAAGTGCTAGAGAATATTATATTACCTACAAGGAGTCTAGAGTTTGACGTTTGAACTTTGCCCAGTTAATGGGCTAAGAAGAAGCAAGACACTTCTATTACTGAACTAAAATTCATGTATAGCCCAAAAAGCCATGAACGTCTAGTGGTTGCCGAAGATGACTCGGCTTAACTTCTAAGTAGATGTGGCGACTAGCAGTGCCGACTATAACTAACCAGGCATCTAAATTATGCAAGCAGCTTAATCATTACTTTGCATATTATTAGGCTCGTCATAAAACATAAATTGTATAACATGAAATTCAATTAATTTAAAGATCCTTAATAATTTCCAAGATCTGTCAATACAGATACTTAGAACTACCGCCTTTCTAAACAAACTTTGTTGGGGCTTACGACATATACGTAAAACGGTGGTGCAACGCGCACTAAAATTAAACCACAGACATCTAGTTTATTAGTCGTAAATATCATGTAAGGCATATAAAATTTATTGTTCGCAAGAAATTGTACATATTTCAAGTCTATTTATCCACTATATCTTTGAAATGAATATCATTTAATCATGAAGGTACAATTTTTTTTACCAAAAAAAAATACTGAAAATTATTAATATACTCCTAAGAAACGTCCAAATTTTCTCCCCTACCTCCGGTTTAGGCATGTAAACTGCTGAGAAGAACTGGCAAAGAAACTGAGTAGAGCTCTTTAGCTTATGGTAATAATTCGAGTCAAATTGGGTCCATTTATAATAACTCTTATAAACAGCTTAGCAGATGGAACGAGAAAGGCATTTTCTTTTAACAGCTATGTAATTAATTATCTTTTATAATGGCAAATGATGATGATAGAATATTAAACCTTTCATTTATTTTTGAAATATTTCTTCCGTTAAAAATATATAAATGAAAATTTTCTCACGAAATTATTACACCAATAGTGAGACGCATAATAATTGGGTTAATTTGAAACGAAAATCTGATCGACCCATGAACCGGAACTTTCATAAATGCACAAAATCGCTAGAAAAAAAGTAAAACTAAACTGTTATACTGACTTTATAATTGTTGTCATGAAAAACTTCTTCACAGCCCATTCATGTTTCAGTGCTGAGTAGGAGCCTTCCATATTCGGGACAGGTTTTAATCTCTATGCCCTCCCTAAACAGGCGTGTTGGCATATTGGCAAGGGCCAGGGTTTAGTTCGAGTTTCTGTCGCTCTCTCTTTCTCTCTCTGTGTGTGACGTTTACTCTACTTGTTCTGACGGTACCTTGAGGAAGTAATGGGGTAGTCACCTTTGTATTCCTAATTTACCAAACAGAAAAAGTTTTTTTTATAACCAACAATTAAATGTAGAGAAAAAACAAAGGATCCTGTTTTTATTCAGATTTTCCTAACTTATATACCTTACGTACTTTAAATATACCCAGTCTTGTACGTTATTAAACTATTAGCTGACAGATTTTATACCGCAGAAAATGACATATCCAGAGTTTGAGGAGGAAAATGTTACCGTCAATGCAATTGCCATCAAAAAGAGTTTTGGCTAAGAAACGATGTTTCAATAAACTGTCGCTCTTCACAAAATGTTAAAATATTAAGTTAACAAGTACTTTTATTAACAGTACCTACAATCAATCAATCAATCACATAATGAGGTAACAAAACGTAATAAGTATTTTATGTATGATTATCTAATATTTGGCAGCACACAGCGACCTGTGTAATGTTTCACAGTGTATATTTAACGAGTTGGTAACAATATTTTACTTTCCATTAATGAACATACCTATTATGAATTTAACGAGTTAGTTATACATTTAGAAGAGTTATAAATAACTGTTATGAATAACTGAAAATTTGTTTAATACTTATTCTAATAACAGAAATACTTAAAAAAATGGAGTATAAAGCTTCATACATAGTTAAGTACATTTTACCATCAAATATTCCTTTGCCGGTTACCATGAGCACCAACATGCCTTATAAAAAAAAAGTTTGATGAAGCATTGCAGTAAGAAAGACGTAGGTATACGATTGTATGGAATATCATATTATTATGTATCTGGTCTTGTATTTTAGATGGCTGTGACTGCCAAAGAAAATAAATCTTTTAATTCTTCTAGAATAATCTAGAAGGGACTTGAAAAAAGTTTTCAACTTTCATAAGAAACAAGCCCACACGAATGATTAAGAAACTAAACTCTATGATGACACGCTTAATTATAATCCCTCCCAAAGTGGAGGAGCCGTCTACCCAACAGTGAGAGAGAGACAAACACACAGAGAGAGAAACAATAATTAAGTTTTTTGCTATTAAAAAAAACGACAAATCGTAATGTGATAAAATAAACAAACTACATTTTTAATTCAGGCCTTAATAACTATTTCAGTTTATAATTCAGTAACAGTTGGTAATATTCCATTAAATTAGATTTCTAGTCGAATTACGTTTGAATTGAGTGCGCTGCGTGCTAATAAATCTTATTTGTTGACACTTAACTGAGTAATATAAACCTATTGTGTATAAGAAAGCGATTTGATAATAGTCTCTATATTTTTATAGAGTTCGGTAAATGAAAAGAATTAATTGTCTAATTGCGATAAGATATTTTGAACTCCCATTTCTTGCCTAAGAATCCTCTCGTTTAGAGGCAACAAACGTGTGGATACTTACAATATTTTTTTAGGGAATACTGCAAATGGTCATCAATCGGAGTTTTGTGATTTTCTTTTTCAGTTGCATTCTGGCCTGTTATGCATTCCTTTCCATTCCAACATGCGTCACCACTAATCTTTTGCGGGTTACGGTTACGGGTACGTCCACTGTTGGGCACGTACCTCCTTCACTATGGAAGGGAATATAATCTGCTATGCCGCACGGCGTGTTGGCATAAAGTTTACATTTAACTTTACAAAATAACAATTATTACAAATACAAACAATTTAAGTTTACAAAGTGTACATCCCTTAGTTGGTTTTTGCAGCACCCTCAGGAGGAAATGGGATCATGACACATGTTTTCTTAATCCATCACCAAACTCAGTAAACTTATCATTCCCCCGCCCTTAGTCCGTTATTCAGGATCGGCGCAACATAACTACTAGTTCATGTTGCAATAATTCAGTGGACTAAATCCTTCTTATCTGTAAAGATTTGCATGTTGCACTGTTCTAGTATAATGCTCCTTTGTCATACTAAGTTTATAAGTTGGATAGCTAGTATTAATAGGTCGTTTATTCATCAGTAGTATTTACAATATTATTTACAAAACATAAAATAGGGTTACAAAATTTTTTTAATAAAATAAAAAAAAGGGGGAGGTATATAAAATATATTTCACGCATTAAAAAAACTCCTCCGTATCGATATCTATGGGCAACGTGCCCAGAAGGCTGGCCGCATTACCACATTAAATATTAATTCAATACAAATATGTAAAGATGTATATAAAGACTGTTCTTATCCGTTAATAAATAAATAAAGAGTCTAGATTTGTGACGGAATAAAAGAAAGCAAATATTTCATTATTATATTTTGGTGATTTGAGTTCCTCTACAAAGTAAGAACAGCTAATCACATACGGAATTGAAACACTTTATATTGGAAGTTAGATAACGATCAAACGTAGATTTGTAATAGTTTCCAGGATATTGTTTAATGGCGGATACTGGATTTAGGTAATCATTGAAGAAACCTAGTTTTTATAGATAGATTTATATAAACAAATGTAGATAGATTTATATAAATAAGCAAAATAACTGTAAAATTGTAATCACTTTTCGGACATTACACAATTTCACATCTTATCTATAATATTCTCGTTTCACGGTGATGGTTACCAAACTACTTCGAAACGGTTCAACCTATTTTTATGAAATACTACCTGTTGACCACAACCACATCTTAACAAATTATACAAAACAACCATTCTCTTAAAATAGCCGCTTCAATATCTGTTGCGTAGGTTTGAAAATTTAAGCTCATATAATATTGACGTACACGTATACTGCCCAGTATTTATACGTACATACACACAATAATAACGACTTTATTTAACGACTATTGGTCTTATTCATAATGAGATTTTATCGGAGAGATAATAAACGTTTTAGCGTAAAAAGACTATTATGAATATCAAGTTATGACAATTTCGCGAACCTATTTTAGCGAACTTTTAAACCTCCGATAAGTCATTATGAATAAGACCATATGTATATAAGTTATAGAGAGAGGAGGGTTTCAGTAAGTTCGCTAGTGAAACTGAGGGCGACAGCAATTTCTAACTGTGGGATTGGAATTCGCTACTTTAAAAACAGCAGGGGCCATTACCACTGACTATAAATGTATTTTCTACATTAAAATCTTACTATTATCGACTATAAATGCATTTTCTACAATAAAATGTTTAACTAATAAAAAACATAGGGCAGAGTTACTACAATAAAGATAGTTTCATACCTATTAGAATTTATTCAAGCAGATTAAAATGTATATTAAATGTTAGCTGCGCTTTCTTAAAATGCAATCGCTTAAGTCATAAACAAAAATTGAACTGTAATAATAACTACTTCTCACTAAACTGTGTTGGGAAAACATATTTTACTGTTTTCATTGTAATTCCATGGAAAAGAATAAAAATGTCGGTTCAAAAACTAAAAAACACAATTGAAAATTTTGCATCGCCATACAACGTGGCAATGCCGCTAGCCTTCTGGGCACACTTCCGGTCGACAGCGATGGGGAGGAGTATTTTGATGTCTAGCTTATATGTATATAATTTTAATTTATTTTATAGGTACTGTACATATTTTGTTTTTATATTTTAGTTTTTATTTGTAAATTAAATATTTTAAATATTATTTTATTATATGGTAAATTATTAATTAAAGATGCAAACACATGCGCACATGTGTGCAAAATTCTTGATTCACTAATGCAAGTGGGTGAAAATTACTTTTAAAGGTTCCATTACATACATAATACGTTTCTAACCGCATTCTTCTAAAGTGTCAACAATCTTTCTTTTTACATATTCTGACTAACGTAATCATGTTTTGAATGAAATTAAAGTGGTTATGAAAGGAATTGCTAGTAGGTATAATGTATATCTATAGATACTAATATTGTAAAGCTGAATAGTTTGTTTGTTTATTTTTCCTCTCCAGCCCGTTAACGTCCCACTGTTGGGCACGGGCCTTCTCCACTGGGATTATGGTCTACTGTGTCGCGCGGACCAGGCGTATTGGCACAGAGTTTAGTTTCGGTTTTCAGTTCTCACAGTAGACGTTAACTGCTTATATTGTCCCTTAGCTGGCTCTTACAGTACCCTGGGGAAAGAAATTGTATTGGAAAGCGGTAATCTCGGGTCTGGTTTGAAAAAATTTTTCAGCTTGGTATAGTATATTTATCAAGGAATTAATTACTCTGCAATCCACTAATATTTCAGTTAATTTATAAAAATATGAAATACTAGTATTAAAAACGCAAAAAAGCTTACTAGTCAAGTGTTACTTACTAGTCAAGTGTTAGAGTAACTCGCTACCGAAGGGTTCTCTATCTGATAATACCGAAACTGAAATAAAGGTAAATTAAAATCTTACGTCATAGACATCTTAGCAAACACTATAGAAACAGCCCATATACATTTGGATTCAATAGCTTCTGCTTCAAAAATCTGAATTTTATCTTTACTTGATTTTTGGAGCAGAAGAGCTATTGGATCCAAATGTTTCTATAAATCGGAATTTTGACTGTATTTTGGTACACTATGGACGAACATATTATTATTGGATACCTCATGCATGCTGACTTATAGGTTAATGCAACTATTTTGTTATAAATACTTGCAATATATACGGCATTTTTTATACGCAGCTCTAAATAATATAATATATTGTCAAACGAGATAGTAGCACGCTCTATATGCGTACTTAAGGTAGTATACCTACCTAGTTGTGTCATAATTTTGAAATTATTATGATAGGCGATTACTTCAAGACTATTACAAATTGTTCTTCTACGAAAATGTCGCCTTTCTGAATACTCCAACGAAATATTTTTACCAGCTTGAAATTTTTGAATTGAGGTAACATTTTCTTTATAATCCTATTAAAATAATATAAACGCTAAATGTGATCTTTTAATATGTAAAGAAATTAAATTACAATTTTATTATGTAAGCAAAATGTATTATCGTGGCGTACAAGTAAAGAGTTTTCTATTTAATTCTACATTATAATTTGATATTTCTTATCAAGACATGTACTATTAGGTAAAATAATATTGTCCGCTTAAACATTACGTTATTACAATACTGTTACTTACTATATTGGTTCTTAATTGTTATTTCACTATATTATGTAACAGTTATTTAATGTAGTACGCGTAACTTGCAAGTAAACACAATATTGTATAGGTATTTTGCGATAATTAGCATTTGTACAGTTTTTTGTCCGTGTGGTGACGGCTTAAGAATGCAAGTGTCACCACCCCATTTCTTCTTCAGGGTGCTGTAAAAGCCAGCTAAGGGATATTGTACACAGAAAACATCGTCTCTATGAGACAGACAACTCGAAAATAAACCCTGTGCCAAGTGTGCCAACACGCCTGGTCAGCGCGGTACAGTAGCCAGGAGTGGCCAACAAGTCGATAGTGCGACCAATTTTGGTAGATGACTCGCAAGTTCCGTGAGCATTCAATGCCAAATGTTTCTAGTACTTGATACAGGAATGAACATGTACGCAGCTCATGCTTAGGGTAGAGAACCGTTCAGTGTGATCATTTTTAGTAGTTCTCTACTATTTTAGTAGATTTTGAGCAAAGATTTTTAATTTTAATTCCCCTGGACAAAGTTTTTTAAGCCATTAAATAAATATTCATGTATGTTGCTGGAACTCGCAAGAGTGCACGGCGGTATAAAAGCACATGTGCCCAAAAGTTTGCCACACCTGCAGTAGACCATAATCAAAAAGTAAACCAAAGTGGAGGAAGCCCGTGCCCCGCAGTGAAACGTTAATGCGCTGGAGGAGGAGGAGGAGTATTTGTTGATATGCCTATGCCTTCGCTATATTTTTGCTTGTATCTTTATAGTTTTAATCACAGACATACCAGATGTAGTGTCTATGGCTGCATCACTTAGTCGACTTGAAGCCACTTATTATATCTAGGTGTGCGTGAAAATGTATCTATTTGAGTGTAAAACATCTTTTTTTCAAGGAATTTGTAGGTAAAATCTTTCTCAACTAGATTTGTCCTTTTCAGCGCGGCACTTCGGAATAGGGATAGCTATTGCTATCCCTATTCCCTATTCCGAAATATATGCCTTAGGTATTCCTAAGGCATATATTTTTCTAAATTAGGACTGTAGTCCCCTCTTAAGAAGCAGCATATCAACTGCTTAAACAATCTATACTTAATATTATAAAGCTGAAGACTTTGTTTGTTTGAACGCGCTAATCTCAGGAACTACAGGTTTGATTTGAAAAATTCTTTCAGTGATAGATAGTCCCTTTATCGAGGAAGGCTTTAGGCTATATAACATCTCATTGCAACAAACAGGAGCTAATCATCAGTGGAAAATGTTACAAAAACGACAAAATATTTTAAAATTCCACGCGTACGCAATCGCAGGCAACATCTAGTGATTAATAAAACATAATCTGTATTTGTATTTAACTAACCGTTTCTTAATACCGTTGACATTGTCCCTGTTTGCTACTTAACCACACCTTAAAACAAACATTATGGCGAATGAGGTCAGGCAGATTTCATTATATCGGTAATGTCCAAAAACATATGCGAATTTTTTGCGTCAAGTCTATTGTGTTTAAAACTTGAGTAAAAGTTTCAAAATGATTCATTCAATAAACAAGTATACTATATTAATATTATAAATCTAAAGAGTTGGATTGTTTGTTTAAACGGGCTAATCTCAGGAACTACTGGTTCGAACTGAATTTTTTTGTGTTGGATAGTGCACTTATTGAAGAAGGCTGTAGGTTATATAACATCACGCTGCGATCAATAGGAACAAAGCATCAGTGAGAAATGTTGCAAAGCCAGGTAACATTTTATTAAAATCACGCGTACTAAGTCGTGGGTGACAGCTAGTTAATATTATAAAGCTGGAGAGTTTGTTTGTTTGTCTGAACGCGCTAATTTCAGGAACCGATGGTCCGATTTGAAAAATTATTTCAGTGTTTATTAGTAGGTACATTTTTATCGATGAAGGCTATTTAACATCACGCTGCTACCAATCGGAGCTAACCAGCGGTGAGAAATATTGCAAACCGGGTTGAAAGTAGCCAACATAACAGAAAATAATAGTAAACTTGACACTTATTAAACAACAGTTGCACGTGACGAATGAGAACCGCACGAAGAACGCAATGAGTACAAGTTAGTGGATGCATGTGTCGGTACTGATGCGTCATTGCGCAAGTGATTGAAAGTGACCGACGACGATATTACTGTACAGTTAGCACCGTTATCCATTCATATTATTGTTTCATTGACTACTTATTACCTTTGCGATCCCTTGTTGGTGGCTAGCGATGGCTTTTCTTTGTTTGATTTGAAATTATGTTTATGGAAAATAAAGGAATGGTCATTTAAAATAAAATAAAAATATGTTAATTTTATTATTTTATTATCTCATGCGACCATTATGAGGCCTGTTCTGAGACTGAAGTGGTTTTTATACTGACAAGAAGGGTAGGGAAGAATAACCTGTAAGAACTATTTAGATTCTCTGTTAAGAGGAAATAGACGAGAGTATTTATAGTTCATGATCTGATAGAGCTTCTACACGGACTTTAAGTGAGTTTTGTTAATACAATAAATAGACGTTGCAGTAAAAATACGTTATTAAAAGTTATGCGACCGGAAAATATAGAATTGCTAGGATGATTATTAAAGTCTGATAATATCAGCTTAGACAATCACTCTGCTAGTTTTTGTTGAAATTTGCACATTATATAACATAATGTAATGAAAGTGACCATTACTGTACCGATAGCATGTTCATTTGTTCATTCTTTGCCCATCATGGGTTTTTATTAAATATCATAGTTTTAGTCTTGATGAATATTTAATTGTTACTATGTAGATATTTCCCTTGACATGGTTTTCGTGGAGGAATCACCTTTTTCAGGATCTAGACTATCTCTCTCTCTCTCCAGCCCATTACGTCCCACTGTTGGGCTCGGGCCTTCTCAGCTTTGGAAGGGATTAAGGTCTACTGTTGTGAGGGATTAAGGTGTACTGCCCTGCTGACCGGGCGAGTTGGCACAGGGTTTATTTACGACTTTTCCGTCTCTGACAGAGGATGTTATCTTATAACAATATCCCTTAGCTGGCTGTTACAGCACCCTCGGGAGGAAATGGAGTGGTGACACTTGTATTTTGAATCCGTCACCACACGGATGGACACATCGACCAACTAAACACACTAAGGCACATAGATAGTATAATCTGTGTGCCTTTAAATTGGTTAATAACTTTGGTGTGTATGAGTGTCAGAAATACAGAGTTTTGTATTTATAATAATAATGAAGGATAATCCTTTCTTATGTTATTAATATCTAGAAAAAAGCTGAATGATTATTTTAAATTTGAAATATCCGTTACAGCTTTATAATCACTGCTTACAACTAACTTTTAAAAAAATTAAAATCTACTACTGATTGGTAAGTGGTTAGCGGTAGTAGGAGACGTAAAATTTTTAATTCACGTATCACCATTATTGCTGTATATTTCGAGAAGAATGTCTATCTCATCAATATTACAAATGTGTATATGGCAAATATGATGAAAATACATATAACAAAAAATATACAGCCGAATATAGAACCTACTCCCTATTTTTTAAAGTCGGTAGTAAGTAGAGTTTCTATATAGGTTGTCTGGAAGAGATCGCTACCAGCGATAAGACCGCCGCTTGTACATACCTTATGCTGTACTATATTGAAACTATGTAATTTGTTTTTCCTTTGGTGTACACACAATAAAGAATTTTGTATTATATTGTATGTATTTTACTATCTCTTAGGGTAAAATAACACGATAAGGATTAGGAAATCCTTTATTTTCTCGTTTTTATATCCTTTTTTTACATAAAAAAGCTTGAACCACTCTATCAAATAAAAAAACCGCATTAAAATTAGTTGCATAGATTGGAAGTTATAAGTTCACATAGGGACATACATACAAAAATGGCGGCTTTTTTATAATAAGCAAAGATATTCTTTGAGAATATTGCAGAAAAACTTTTTCGGATTCAGTAGCAAATACTTTAGGTACATTTAAAGTCATTGTTATATCATAAAATTACTCTAGATTTTTGCGTGTTGTGCACATATTAAGTTCGAGTGCACTGGGTAAAGAGGACACACGCCATTATTTTGCTGTCTGTACACAATTGCGGTAACGAAACTGCACGCAGATCGCAGCGATTTTTATGCCATAAACATAATCCCCCTTATTACAAAACGCGGCTCAACGTTAAACCCAGGTTTAACAAAATTTATTTACGAGGAATTGGATAGTTAGACCCGCTCTGACACTAGTTTGGCGACGGTTTAAGACTAAGGTCGTTGTTAGATCTAGGATTTGAGAAAAATCTGCTTGAAATGCGCAATTGAAGTGTTTAAAAACCAGGCTTAAACTGTGGCTTAAACTTAGTCCACGTTTTGTAATAAGGCGGAATGTGTCTACCATTGAACGAATGTAGGTACATATTATTATACTCATTGACGAATAAAAACTAAACTAATCTTTGCTGCCAGCATTAACAGGACCTTGATTTAAAAAAATATTTTCTTCATTTTTGTTATGTACAGAAGATTTTATGGTAAGTATATCGTACCGAAACAGGCTTAACTATTTATTCATACAGCACCAAGTAGAAAGACATTTAACTATATAATATAAGTAGAAATCTACATAGAGTTAGTGCTACTTAATCAGAGTATCACAATTTTGCGTTAGGACGCAATTTAGTATTAAATAAATAAATAAATATAAATATTCATGGACATTTCACACAACGTCCTCTGGTCCCAAGCTAAGCTTATATGCTTGTGTTATGGGTACCAGAATACGGATATAATACATAAACTACTTTTCTTTTGTAAATACATACTTATAATACATAGAAACACCCAGACGCAGAACAAACATTAGGATGACATTTATAAACATCACACAAATGATTGTCCTGACCGGGAATCGAACCCGAAACCTCATGATCGGCAGTCCGTTATATGAACCACTCCACCACGAGGTCCGTCTTACGAGGTATTAGAATACGATGACTTGCAAGATCTCACATCGTTCTTGAAAGGAATTGAAACGGTGACAAATGGATTCGGTATCGTTCTACATCTAAACTTTATTGTATTATTTGCTTGATAAGTTATTAAACAGAACATTAATAACACAAAAGGAAATGATATGCCAAATGTATATAGCGCATGGATTAATGATTTACGTCCATCATTAATCGTACAGGATTACGAAACGCAATCCAATAATATCATGTAAAATCAACCTTCCTTTGTAGTGATGCAATATTTTAACAAACTTAGTAAGAGCTGCATATTGAAATGATTTGTATGAGACACGGATTGTATTTGCGAATCGACTGGTGTTTTCATCTGACTTTTGTCCGGATAGATCCCTACAGAGGACAATAATGTTTATCAACATGTGTATGTATTGACAATAACTCCTTAGTTTAAGAATTTAAAAGAAAGTAAAAACTATAATTTAAAATTTTTACCATAAGCACCTATGCTAAACTTTCAGATTATTAAACGTTAATTGCATAGACAGGAAGGAAAGTAATAAAAAGCCTGCTCAATAAGTAATAAAATTTTGTAGGTATTTCATGTAGGTTCTTAATTTCGTATCTAAAACAGAAGCACAGTAAAATATCTAAATTTGAGACTACATGATATCGTGGAAGGTAACCGTGAATATTTACTTACTTATTTTAAACTAACTGTTGCCCGTGACTTCGTATGCGTGAAGTTTAGAAAATTTTAACCATTTATACAACATATTTTGCTGATGCTCCGCTCCTATTAGTTGCAGCGTGATGTTATATATAACCTTTAACTTTCCTCGATAAATGCACTATCCAACACTGAAAGAACTTTTCGAATCGAACCAGTGATTCCTGAGATTAGCGCGTTTAAACTTATAAACAAACTTTTCAGCTTTTTAATTTTCTTTTTTTTTTAACATTTCACACGGGTTCCTCTGTTCCCAAGCTAAGCTTACATGCTTGTGTTATGGGTACCAGAATACGGATAGAATACATAAACTACTTTTCTTTTGTAAATACATACTTATAATACATAGTAAACACCTAGACGCAGTACAAACATTTGTATGACAATTAAAAACATCACACAAATGATTGTCCTGACCGGGAATCGAACCTATTAGTATAGATATTGTTGTATGTCATACGAGTGTTATTATACCCGATAGGTAATTATATTCTTATCATTGGCTAAGGATATTTGTTTATGCGTACTGAATACTAAAAGTGACATACAAATTTGTCCTTTAGGGCACATACGTGAAACTATTTGATGGTTCCGAGTAATGTAATAGTTTTTATTGAATTGAATACTTATTATTGTTTGATCTATGTATGATGTTAGTAGCTTTTAATAAAAGAGGTCAATAACATCAAGTGTTTGTCGCCCACGTATTAAGTTTTTTGGTAACCGATAAAAATCTATATTATACCTATAGATAATTTCTATATTGGAAACTCGGTTTTAAAACAATATATTTGGAAAGTTAATCCGGTTAAGCACGAGTTAGACTCGCATATTACTCGATATTTACTCTGCTGAAAATCACCGTTGTGGCGTAAATTCGTAAGTCATAACGTAAAGTTGAGCAGCTGTAGCGGGTCCTTTTTAGGGTTCCGTACCCAAAGGGTAAAAACGGGACCCTATTACTGAGACTTCGCTGTCCGTCCGTCCGTCCGTCCGTCCGTCCGTCCATCCGTCTGTCACCAGGCTGTATCTCAAGAACGGTGATAGCTAGAGAGTTGAAATTTTCACAGATAATGTATTTCTATTGCCGCTATAACAACAAATACTAAAAATAAAATAAAATAAATATTTAAGGGGGGCTCCCATACAACAAACATGATTTTTAGGGTTCCGTACCCAGTATCTCAAGAACGGTGATAGCTAGACAGTTGAAATTTTCACAGATGATGTATTTCTATTGCCGCTATAACAACAAATACTAAAAATAAAATAATATAAATATTTAAGGGGGGCTCCCATACAAAAAACTGATTTTTTTTACCGTTTCTTGCTCGATACTAATAACGTTGCCTTATGTTGCATAGACAATGGTACGGAACCCGTCGTGCGCGAGTCCGACTCGCACTTGACCAATTTTTCTATTCTTTTGAACTTTTTGTTTCGTTCACTTGGAGGGTTGCATTACCGACCTTCTTAATATTTACAGTAGTAATCATTATGGTCACAAATGTGTCATCATCAAGTTACGTGACAACGTTTGGTATGTGAGAGCCCAATGAAATAATACCTAACTATTTTACATCTTTCACGATTTATTTCAGCAGCAAAAGAAATACAAATCAGCTAACTGATCTTTTTTCTTTGATTTGATGACAGCACCACCTAGTCATCTTATGTAGTAATAATGACTAATAACTAAACAAGATGTTTTCCGCATTGCAACTTGTTTTTTGTATTTTGTAAAACATTTTAATATTTTAAGTTTTTGCCCAAACTGACTTCTTAATAATGTATATTAGGTAAAATATTTATTGCTTTTTGGACTCTGATCTGATAGTGTATCTAACTTTAACATGCTTTTTACTTGGTTCCTATTTATCTAACAACTAGCTGTTGCCCGCGACTCAATCCGCGTAGAATTTGGAATTTTTTTTTATTCGCAATAAAAATGTAGCATATGTCCTTTCTCAGGGTCTAAAGATTATCTGTGCCAAATTTCAGCAAAATCGGTTGAGAGGTTTAAGCGGGAAAGCGTAAAAGACAGACAGACAGAGTTACTTTCGCATTTATAATATTATAAGTAGGGATTAGTTTATCTATGTATTAATGAAACGGAATCATTGAAAATGATTTACATTGATATGCAACCGTAAGACTGTTCTGACATTTCGCACTCATGTTAGGACCGATAACAATGCAATAATTTAAAAAAAAAATAACAAATTCAAGCGGTTTTTTTTTTTATTTTTAATCTAAACTAATATTATTTACATTTCATAGTGAATATATAATTTGTTGGTATACAAATACTTAAAATACTAAAACGCGAACGCAATGTGTATATGTAATGATAAGTCTGAAGTATCTTTAAGGTTATCTTTACTTAATTAAACCCTTTTCTTTCATTAATCTTTACGCTGCAATATTTTTTCTTTAAATATTTTTTTTTATGCAGTTAATATAATTTAAGCCTCAATTTAGTAATTGTGCTCTGTCAATAAACCTCAGAGATGTCAATTATATTTCGTATTATAAAATGGTTAACAGAATATTTATTAATTTATTTTATCTTCCGCATATATTATCAAATTTAAATCATACCACCGATCACCTGCAATAGATAGAACATTATAAGATTTTTGTTCAGTGAGACAAAGACCAACGCACCACGTTATAGTGTTTGTAGGCCCCTCAGAACCACGCCGACGTGGCAGTATTTTTATCATAGCAAATACAGGTTTACACCACAATTTGACATCCACAAAGTACTAGATCATAAGGTTGAACACTGGCACCCAATTAAAGATCTAACTTGTATTATGGGTACCAGAGCCCTCACAAACATTATCAAATATATTTAGTTTACAATTTGTACATGCATCGTGCTACCCCATTTATCCCCTAATCAACAACAACAAAATAGCATGTGTAACAGCCATACCTATTCTAAGCTGAGTTCTCATACAATGCGAGTATAGAGCATACGTTCAGTTAGCGTTGATCGTCTCGTGTGTGGAATATATTGAGATTGATCTGTGTATTTATACCATTATTCGTTCACTGGCCTCGCATTTGTGTTCGAGACAAATAAATATCATACAATTGGCGCTATAACATTTTGTCTAAGTGATTATATTATTGGGTGATATTTTAAAGATTAAATTGTATGAAAGTTATTTTATGGGTTAAATATATTATACCCTTTTATGTTCGTAATTTAGTTTCAAAAGTTCCTGTAATGAATGCTGTATAGTATTTTACAGGTTCTCAAATGTATTTCATTGGTGAATAAATAATATTAAACTTATTTTTCGCATTTCATACCTGGGTTTTAAATGGTTTTTGGGATAATTTATTGGAGTTTATTAAATTATAGTTATTTATTAAGTTTATCGTATTTGAGAGACACTTTAGAAGGCGAATCGCCAATCACAAAATCTAATGGCATTGTTATTATTCCCTCGAACCTAAATCCAAACAAAAACCAAACACATATTTTATTTTATTTTTTATTTATTCATTTATTATAAAACGTTTTAAATATCTTTACAGATCTCAATACAATATGTTGTAACAAGACCTTAGCTGAGGAGTAACGAAATCAATTTATTAATGTAAAAATCAATGATATTTTTATAAGATTCTAGCTTCAAAATTAAAAACAAAAAATTACCTCTCACTAGCGAACACAAAAGAATAATTATAATATAATAATGTTAACAATATTATTAGCTATACTTCATTAATAATAGTTAATATTAAATGTTATTACAAGACTATAATAGTTTTCAGCGTGTGTTAATATTATATGATATTATGGACTGCGATTACCAAAACAATTTAAACATTTCGTAAGAGTATGAATCAGCTGTGTTTTGCAAGAAAGTTGCTACCATGATTCAGAAACTAGTATCTATATAGAACAGGGAAATTTCAACAACACAGATTTAGTCTATTTGGTATTGATACAGAATGTCTTATTGTCTTTGTATCATGGGATACGTATTTCATTATGAGGAGTAAATAATATGAGTGAATTGACATTCTTTACCAAGTTATTATTTCGTCAAGCTAATAATGCTACCGATGCAATTGTATCCTTTCAATTAGAATATGGTTGTCTTTAAAGCAGTTATCAGTAGCTTATTATAATTGAGTATTTAAAAAAAAAAGTTCAGCTGTCTTCATATGCCTTTGAAAATTGAGGGTTTGCCTAAATTTATCAGGAGATAACCATCAGTTCCAGACCTAGTCCAAGTGGAACAACACGGAAACCACCAGCTTTCAAATAAAAAAAGAATCATTAAAATCGCTTCGCCTAGTTAAAAGATACGAGGTAACAAAAAAAAACATATAGACGAATTGAGAATCCTTCTTTTTTTATAGGTTAAAATGCAATTAAGAACAAAAGGGATAGATTAGTCCGATTTTGACAGCAAGATAGGTAGATAAAATATTGAAAATGGTCATAAAACCAACACATGAGCAATGAGTTTAATCAATTTTTAAAGCATCGAATAGTTATAGACCGAGACAAAACGATCATTGTGATACATGTTATTACCGTTTTACATCTACCCAAGAAGCATAAGATTATATTATCCAAATCAATATAATTGTATAATCGTGCACATAACATTAGACGTCACGAGTTCCGGAAGGTATCAGTAGTGAAACCAATTACATTGACAGAGATCATGGGTTTGATTTCCATTTATATCATTTTAAGTCTAGTTGTTGTCTACAGTTATAAAATCAGAGACATTTTAAAGAAGCTGTACCTATTGTTGACACGAAATTGAACTTCACGTCTTTGACTGTACCTTTACCTTTCTTTATTTAGCACCTAAGTCCGTGTTTAAGTTTAAGTCCGTGGTCCATCTGGTAACGGATTAAGAATAGAAGTGTCACCACCCCATTTCTGTCCCAGGGTGCTGTAAGCAGTGTGACATTAATGGCTGGAGAGGAAGGAAGTATTCAATTAGCCCATGTATAGGCATCAAATTTAATAAATAAATCAATAAGTTTATTGGAACCAATAAATAGAATAGAATAGAATACACTTAAACATGTACAATTGGCGGTCTTGTCGCATATTGCGATCTCTTCCAAACAACCTTTGGATGGACTCAGTTGATCTGGAACTGGGGCAAAGTGGTGTACCTACTACATAAAAACAATAGTGAAAAAACTTAAATACTAGTTAAACCTACCTAAAATTAAATATACAAATTAAATACACATATTATTATAAAAATCAATTAAATATAATAAAATCAGGCCGTATTCTTGTTTTTTTTTCATAAAAGTACAAACAGTGTTTAAGAATTACTAATTAATCAAGTACCTACTGATGGCTTCATATATTTATTTAAAAAAAGAACAGTAGAAAATGATTAACAGTAAACTTAGTCAGTTAAGTAAATTTAGTCATGCAGATTTGTGTGTATCCAAGTCGGCAATCATGTACCGGTTTCACAAATTTTTGTTGAGTGTCGGCTTCTCAACTGTTGCGATATTAGTTAGGTCTAGCGTTATATCAATTATGAACGAAACCTTTGGAATGTTTGCTCTTACATTTTGTAACTGTAATGACTGGAGTGTTGTAATTGATTTGGGCTATTGTTTGACGTTTTAGGCACCGTTTGTGTAAATATTTCGACTATGATTGTGTAAAGTAAATACTCACTTTTAATCATACCTTGATTTGCATAGATATTGTTAGTAGTTAATTTTATAGTTTAGTGATAATAATGTGTCGCTTAAAGGTAGTTAAAATAGTGCTTGTAAACATATATTATGCAAATAATTTAATAAACCACTAGGTATTTTACAATCTTATAAAAAGTTTTAGTAGCTTTGTTGGTGTAGAATCGGAACTGTATGCGGAAGACGCAGATTCAAACCCTTAATTAACTTTTGACCATGAATCCTGATAATATTTGAGTGTTAAAATTGTAAATGTATAAAAATTATTTAAATCTATACTTATGACTATAAGGCGTAACTTGTGTTAAGATTATATAATAATACTTTAAGTGAATAAGGTCATCATAGTTTATTAAGTACATTGGGTAATCGTGAAAGCACACATTACGATCCTAGAGAGAGATCTTCGAATTTGTGTTTGCATTTTGCAAATGAAGCGATATACAACTTTTTGAAACTTTTTGGTCAGCGCGGCACAGTAGACCGTAACCCCTCCCAAAAAGGAGGGCTCGTGCCCAACAGTGGGACGTTAATGGGCTGAGGAGAGATAGAGTGAGTGTTATCGATCTTTCTACATTTCCCCTTAATACGATTTGTATAGAATAGATAGATGCATATAATATTGGACAACAAATAAAATGATGACATATCTGGTAGATAAAACATATTACTCGATTACAAGTTATCTTAATGACAATTTTATAATATGACATGTTTATTAGAATCTAAATTATATAAAAGAAAAAAATATAATAAATTCTTGACATTGTTGTGTGTTATGTATTTATTTTTAGAACTGTACAATTTCTGTTTTTTTAATTATTTTTTATTTTTTTTAAATTATTTGTACACCAAAAACGGTAGAACATAGCTGGTTTTAATGTTTAACACATGTACTGTATCATCTACTTATTGTAAACCTATGCTCACAAATAAAGAATACTCTGACTCTGACTCTAACATAATTTTCTATTTACAAACTTGTAAAATTAACACAAAATTACAATAATCAAATTAGTCATATCAATTTTAGTATTAAAATTATTTAATTTATTAATACCTACACCTATAAGTTATGTTGTAATTATGTTGGCTAACTCAATCGTCTAGCGGATACAAACAATTATATCTCTCAGGAGATTATCTATGAATATTTTATTAGTGAAATGTGTACAACTATTTTGCAATAATTTAATGACAAATATAAGCTATAGACCACGCACGATACTAAAATATAATATTATGATTATTATTTTTATAGTTTATAGAAAAATAATAAATGCTTCAAAGATTATACAGGCCATTAATTTATTATAATCTCTGGCCGCTAGATTCAATGAATAAATAGCCTGTTTAAAGAATTGTATGTACTTAAAATTTTCATACATTTATCCATTATGCCCTAAACAGTGTATGATAGTGGCAATCTAATATTGTAAATAGATGAATTGCAATATCTTAATAATAAGATTACGCATACTACTACTGCTATTACTAGTCCATAGTGTTCCACTGCTGGGCTAGAACAATTCCCATAACTCCCTTCTCTGGCTACGCCCGCTGTTCTTTTCTTTCACGATCAATGTTCACGATTCCCAAATCTATGCATGTGTAAATAAAATCCAAACATAGTATAAGTGCATAAGCGATGGGTATTCGGTTAGTAGGTCAAACAACCGGTTTCGTAGCGTAAACGTCGCATAATACGATCATTATAAACCTCCATACTTTTACGGTCAATTTCATAAGTGTCTAAACTGTATACCTTGTCTTGAAATAATTATGCAAACATATATAAATATACACATAAAACTTAATTGTCCATGAATCTATATTAGTTTTAAATAAGTTTAGTATGTCAAAAGGTAAATGACATCACCAATCAATGACGTACTGTAGGTACATGAGCAACCGAAAAGCAATAATTAGTTCTTTAAATTTTGGTTTGCAATATTGATCGCCATGTTGTATGTTTTATTTAATGGATAGTTTATCAATGGATTACTTAGCAATTAAAATTATAAATTAAAATTTACCGTTTCTTGCTCGATACTAATAACGTTGCCTTATGTTGCATAGATAATGGTACGGAACCCTTCGTGCACGAGTCCGACTCGCACTTGACCAATTTTTGTATTATACAATTTCGCCAAAAAAGTATTTCTAAAAAAATATTAAGTCCTTAATAACCAGAAAAAATACAAAGAGCTAATCAATCAAAGTCGTCAAGAGTCAAATAAAACCGAATGAACACTTTTTCCATATGTAAAGAATTCCACCAATTCACAAGCCAATTTAAAGTACGTTAAAAAAAATATTTGTATATACCTCAATGAAAAAACAGTCAAAAACAGGAGATCCAGAATCCCTTTTAATTTTATATATATGTATATCTGGATAGCTACATATAATATACAAAATTAAAAGGAATTCTAAGAATAGTTTTATGAGAAATCGGCTCTACATAATGCCTAATTCACGGCTGCGACAACCTTGAGTTCGATCAGGGTTAAGGTTTATTTCTATGTAACCTTTTACCCTTACCTTACTAATGAAGACCCAATTTTCGAACCTATCCGATTCCCGTCAACTGATAAATATTCCCAAAAGTTAATACATTTGTATGATGCAGAAAATAGTCTAGTTGCGATATGGAGAGCTATAATAGATCCAATTTATAACAAATGTTATAACTTTCTTGCATATATGATACCATTAAGTCACTTTCGCGAATAATTTCAACAAATCACTGAATATTATAGTTGATAGGAGTTAGTGAGAATGTGGTCAAATAATCCGGTTTATGATTCAGAATTGCATAGATAGTTTTTCTTCCAAAACAAGTTCGTTTCTTTAAGTTTTTATAGTATGCGTCTTGAATAGATGAAAGTGGTTTAATAATTTCGATTTCAAAAGAAATTTGGAATAATTTCGAAATTATTGTAAAATATTGAAATAAAATCACATTTTTACTTAATATAAAACTAAGTTGCTTTTTTATATGTATTTTCATATCCCTATTTGAGTATGTATCTTCAAAATTACGCAACGAATATTGTTACGGATTTTTTATTGAGAGAGTTGAAGAGGATGGCTTTTGTATAATTTGTTGTTTGGTTTTTAAATATAATGGGTATGAAGTCGTAGGCAACCGCTAGTTTAATTATACAAAATAATTATTATGAGGGTACTGTACTCCTAATTTAGGTATTTGCCTTAGGTATTGCTATCCCTATTCCCGAGCACCGTGCTGAAAGGGACAAATATAGCTGAAACAGATTTTACCTACAACTTCTTTGAAAAAAAAAAGACGTTTCGTAATCCCCGTTTTTCTTCACGGAAGTTAAACTGATTTAAATTGTTTTTACGCTATATTATAGATGAAGAGTATATCTATGCTTCTATCACTTTCCTTTTTGGTGAATCGTTACCTAAAGATAACAAAAAAAAAACGGGATTTTCGGATGGTCATATTTCTTTTAGTTATTAAGTATTGAAAAATAGAAAGTGACAAAAGCATAGATATACTCTTCATCTATGATATAGCGTAGAAAAAATTAAAATCGGTTTAACTTTCGCGAAGAAAAAAGGGAAGTACGACACCCATATTTTTGTATGGAGCATAATTTGGTATCGTGCCCTCTTAAACTTAGAGCGAATTTCGATTTTCTATATTCTTCACTTATATGATTTTCTTAGATATTAATAAGAAAAAGGTTACTTAAAAATACATACATATAACCAACATATAACTTTTAGGCCCTTTTAGCTTTGTCAGTACATCTGACGTATTATTGAGTGAATGAATGTTCAATTTGTTACGTCATTCACTTATCCCGTAAGTAGTTACTCGGAGCTTAGATTTTGTTTGTGAAATTGATAAAAGATACTCGTAACTTTTACTTGACAATTAGCGCTACTCGTAAAGTAACTATTCAACGGTTTACTTGTAGATCGTGAAAGAGGCCCTTAACATAACAAACTAATAACTAAACTAAATATTCAAATATTTAAGCTGTTGATTATCTATTAGTTCTTATTAAGTCATTAAGTAACCAATCAGGCTTTATTAATAACAAGAAACAAAATTACAACAACATTTAAGGAAGAACCCAATTTTATAACCAATTTATAAAGTGTAGGTAAAGTAATTAAATATTTGAGGTAATTTAAGGTGTAGCAATAACACAATAGTAAACTAATCTTCATCATATTCATTCATATTTATTTGACCTATATTTTGTAAAGATATCTAGATATTAGAAATACTACGAGTATATTACCGGCTAACACTCACAGTTTTGGGATCGAAAATCGAAAATCGAAGATGAGCATCGGATATGCTCGAAACCTGGGTCGACATCTTCGATCCCAAAACTGTGAGTGTTAGCCGGTAATATAGTATTTCTAATATGACTCAAACTCACGAAAATTTCAATATCTAGATATTATTATTATAAATCTAAAGAGTTTGTTGTTTAAATTCAGGAACCGCTTGTCCGATTTAAAAAAGTTCTACGGTGTTGGATAGTAGGTACATTTATCGAAAAATGCTGTAGGCTATATAATATCACGCTTCGAACAATAGGAGGGAAGCACCAGTAAAAAGGGTTGCAAAAACGGGGGAAATTTTATAAATCCCACACGTACAAAGTCGCGAGTCACTGCTTTTATATAATACTAGCTGCCCCGGCAAACGTTGTTTTGCCATACAATTCTGTATAAAATAAAATTTCATCAAAATCGGTCCAGCCAATTTGTAGCCTATGTGTTATTCTGATGTATAAGCTATATTGTGGTAAAGTTTCATTCAAATCCATTCAGTAGTTTTTACGTGAAAGAGTAACAAACATCCATACATACATCCATACTTACAAACTTTCGCCTTTAGTAGGACTAGCTGACTCGGCAAACGTTGTTTTGCCATACAAATGACAGGGGTAGACAAATAATTTGCAATAAATTAAAATTGCGACTATAATTTGAGATTTAAACTATCCTATCTCTCAAGTTGGATCGAACTGCACATGGTGTGCGAATTTTATTATAATCGGTTAAGACGATACCAAAATAGCTTCGTGCTTTTTTCTACGTACGAAGTTTTCATTGTTTCTTTAGATTGAATGGCTAGAGCTCTAATTTTTAAGTATATGTTTTTTCAATATATGATCTAGGATCGCATAAACTCAGAAACACGATTGAAAAAAGTTTTCTCGATAGAAAATCTTAGCGAAACAACCTCTCAAATTTTTTATTTTTTTCATTTGTCGGTCTATTATCGCGTATTAACTAATGAAATAACTTTAAAAACATAAGTAACTATTATATATAGAAACACGTAAATCAGAATTAAAATATATTTAGTAGATTTTGAGTAAATAGGAAAAGTATCCCTAATTCTTCATTTTCTGTGCCTACTGGCTGTGTTAATATGTACGTGTCGGCGATGATATACGATAATATTGATGTAGGCCCTTAAGTGGTTTAGGAGTCCATTGAGGACAAACATTGTGACACGAGATTTATATATATTAAGATTTCCCATGCGATACCGTTTTAAGAATACAACCCTTTTCCTATCCAGAGTGCTGTAAAAGCTAGCTAATTATTAAAATAAAGTTTTTAATATGTTTTGTGTTTCTTTTTCAGATACATCCTGTGGAGTGGAAATATTTAATGAGTGTATAGAAATATAATGGTAATATATTAGTGATAAAGTTATAATAATAATCAGAAAGATATAATTGATAAGTGATTAAGTGATAGTGAAAAGTTAAAATGGCATCAAAGATGATGACTTTATACCGAACCATCAAGGGTACGAGTACGTCTAAGAGGAAGAAACGTGAAAGAAGGTACCTATTTATTGCACTATAATTATTCAACATTTTATGTAATTATGGTATCAGTAATTTTTCGAAGAGTGTCGTGTACTGATCAATAGATGGCGTAAATATATATTACATAAATGTCGAAGGTAACATATGGCAGAGAGATTGCTTAATACGAGTAATAGCCAGTATAGTCACAATAGGTTGATGGTATTTGGTAATGGTAGGTTGTAATCCTACCATTTATTTGAGTTGTTAAAATTCAGAAGCTCTGTATTTAATTTAAATTAGGCATATTGTCGTATTTTTTAAGACCAAAACCGAAAAATAAACCTACCTATAGTAGTAGATACGATTACTTTAGTTTTCTCGATATTCTTCAGTCGATCTGATAATTGTAATTTTTATGTGAATGGAATTTAGCCAATTTAAATCAACTTTACATAATACTAGCTGTTGCCCGCAACTCCGTCCGCGTGGAATTTGGAAAGTTTTTTTTTCGCAATAAAAGGTAGCCTATGTCCTTTCTCAGGGTCTAAAGATTGTCTGTGCCAAATTTCATCAAAATCAGTTGAGAGGTTTAAGCGGGAAAGCGTAACAGACAGACGGACAGAGTTACTTTCACATTTATAATATTAGTAGGGATAAAACAAAATCGTTACTTTTGTATATAAGTCCCCAAATGAGCTTATAACTTTAAAACTACGCAACGGATTTTGATGCAGTTTCTTTTAATAGATAGAGTGGTTTAAAAGGATGGCTTTTTTGTATAATTTGTTAAGGTTCTGTTTTTAAATTCGGCGCATACGAATTTGTGGGCAATAGCTAGTTTTTTCATAAATTGAACAATATCTTCGTTGAAGAAAACATTTATTTAAAAAAATAATAAAGTGTAGGTACTATGACCGTGTACTTTAAATAAAGATCTAAATATAATGCCTACAGTTATTAGCAATTCACAAACCTATTGTAAGATTTAGTTGTACAAAATAACATACATATATCTATACTAATATTATAAAGCGGAAGATTTTGTTTGTTTGTTTGTCTGTTTGTTTGTTTGAACGCGCTAATCTCAGGAACAACTGGGCTGATTTGATTCTTTCAGTGTTAGATAGGGCATTTATCGAGGAAGGCTTTAGGCTATATAACATCACGCTACGACCAGAAGAAGCGAAGCAGTAGTGAAAAATGTTGCAAAAACGGGGAAAATTTTCTATACTCCACGCGGACAGAGTCGCGGGCAACACCTAGTATATTATAGAATTGGAAAACTCCAAATAAAAAACGAGTACGTGAAGAGTTTATGTGATATATTGACAACAATGCTTTGTATGAATCAAAGAATCATTCATAAAAATAACAGTATCTAGTATTAATAAAATTGCCCGCGCTTGCGCAGCACAGTCGCGCCTCCACCGTAGATTTAACGGTACTATTTGAAAACGTTAAAAGCAAGCCTTCACTTTTACTGCGCATAGTTTTTGATAGATACTTCGTACACAAATGGATAGATGGCGTTATTAACGAAAAACAACATTACATTCTTTTGTATGGTTTTTACGCAATTAATATAAGAGCGTACAGTACCCTTAGTACGAGTTTACAAGTTACGGAAACTATGATAGTTTTGGTTAGCTCGATGAACTATACAGTTTTCAGTGTAATCGGTAGTACGAGTTAATGTTTTCAAATATAGTTCACACGATGTCGACCATCGACTAGCTCGATTGAACGAACTTAACTTTATTAACTTCATCTCTTTTACACACCGGTAAACTAAAAGAGACGAAATCTGTCATTCGACACAGTTTATGTTGACGTTTTGATTGAAGTTTTTATTTTACTTCAAAGAATTTGGTTTTTCTTTTATTTTATTTCAATTAATATAATATTTCAATATAGTTATTATAGCAAAAATATTTTTAATAATTAATTGGAAATGAGATGTTAATTGTTTTTAAATATATCTAGTTTTTATAGAAAAAAAATTAATTTTAAATTTAAATATTATTATTATTATTAATTTGATAATTTTATTTATTAAATCATAATTTAAATTTAATATATTAGGGGATAAGCTTTAATTTATATTTACATAATAAATTAATTATTTAATTAAAATTTATATAATTTATATTATTAATAAATTTTAATTTGTTATAAATAATTTTAATTAAAATAAAATTTAATTTAAAATTTATTAATTATATAAAAAAAAAATTAATTATAATGATAAAATTAGTACATATATAAATTTAATTTATATTGTAAATTAAATGTGAATTATTTTTAATTATTTTATTAATAAATTGTAATTTGTTATAAATAATTTTAATTAATATAAAATTTCATTTAAAATTTATAAATTATATATAAAATTTAATTTAAATAAAAAAAAATTAATTATAATGATAAAATTAGTATATAAATGTGAATATATAAATTGTAAATTAAATGTGAATTATTTTAAAGGAATAAAGTGTTATTATAATAAAAAATTATAATAAATTTAAAAATGCTTACAAGCTCTCACCGATATTTACTTAGTGAGTGCCTAAACGAAAAAAGTTTTCGTATACGTCAAAGTTTACTATCAATAACTAGTCAAAGTTGCAACTCGTACTGCCAAAACACAATAAAACTACTCGAAAACTATCATAGACTCTGTTAACTATATTTGAATTGAACTCGTACTACCGTTTTAATTCCATCGCGTTTTCGCTAGGGGCGCTGCGCGTAAATGTATGGAAGGAAACGAAACTACATTTCGTATTCGAAAACTGTCAAAAACTCGTACTAAGGGTACAGTACTCTTCATTTAGGTATTTGCCTTAGGTATTGCTATCCCTATTTCCGAGCGCCGCGCTGAAAGGGACAAATATAGATGAAGCGGATTTTACCTACAAATTCTTTGAAAAAAGACGTTTCGTACTTCCGTTTTTTTCGCGAAAGTTATACTGATTTTAATAGTTTTTGCGTTATATTATAGATAAAAAGTATATCTATGCTTCTATCACTTACTTTTGTGGTAAAACTTTACTTACTTTATCTAAAGAAAACCGAAAAAAATGGGTTTTTCGGATCGTCATATTTCTTTTAGTTATTATGTTTTGAAAAATAAAGAAAGTGATAGAAGCATAGATATACTCTTTATCTATAATATAACGCAAAAACTATTAAAATCGGTTTAACTTTCGCGAAGAAAAAACGGAAGTACGATACCCATACTTTTGTATGGAGCATAATTTGGTATCGTGCCGTCTTAAATGTGTAGAGATACGAGTATATGTGTTTATGTGTAAGTTATTGGACTGTTTATTTATTTGATTAAAGAACATTCAACGTTTTTTTTATTAGGAATGTCTTATTTTCTAACTATCGACACTTATGTTATATTTCTGAGATAGCTTTTAGAAATATTTTAACTGTTATTTGGAGTTATTATTCTGTAAGGCGTCTATAATAATTGAACTATAATTTTAATTTTTAAAAATATAGATATAAAACCAATTAATTTATAATTAATTGGTTTTATATCTATATTTTTGCGTTTGACCAGGAATTGGCGTGTTGGTCTTTTTGAATATAAAAAACGTAATATGGTAGTAAGGTTTTAACTTTTACAAAGAAAACTAGTAGTCACCTGTGACTCCGTTTGCCTGGAATTTAGACATATACTTAAGAATATCTATAATATTATAGCATAAAGTACTAAGTCTGTAGCTTCCTATTAAAATTTTGCCACTATGCACAATGTGACACTTGTATTCTCAATCCACACGGATAAAACTGTTTATTGATAGTCTAGATAACACAAACCTACATTACGCAGTTGTTCAACAATGATAGATAGATAGATAGATTAACTCTTTATTGTACACATTTACAAGAAACAGAAAACAGAAATTAAGCTTAAAACTAGGTACAAATGGCGGCCTTATCACATAAAGTGATCTCTTCCAGGCAACCATGGGATGGAAAGAAAAGTTAGGGACTAAAATAAAGTGGGGCTGCAGTGTACAAGTATATTAATGTAAAGGAAGAGAAAAATAATAGTAATAATAATGTTATCATAATAATAAAATAAATAAGTAAATATTACTTAAAATATACTATACATAAACTTATATACCGTTAATATCATATACATACATAGCAAGTACACATATACTTATCTAAAAATGACATAATATTTATTAACTGGAACACAAACCAAAATTAAGGTTAAATAATATAATAATAGTTAAGAACTGATAGATAAGTAATGATCTTTCACAAGTTTTTTAAATGATTTTGAGCTTTTAATTGCAATGATTAAGTTGGAAGGGTTTACCTAGATAAGCAATTTAAATTCTAATATTATAGGTAAGAAATATGTAAATCTACTAAAACAAAACATTATAATATTAAATATAATAATAATAATAATTTTCTAATAATATTACATATTTTTTATTTATATAAAAGTATATGTAACAAAATATTAAATATTATTAGCAGGATGGTAAAGATGATTATGAGGTCATCAACATAGAATATGTAAAAAAAGAACACCTTTTAATGAAGTGTCGGTTAGTTTGGATAGTAATTATAAAACATACAGAACTTATAACTCAATTACTTTTTGTTACAAATATAATTGGTACTACTCATCCAATAATTAAACATTTTTGACGTGGGCAAATGATGAAGCGATTCAGTTTATTAAACAAGCGGTTAATGTCTAAACAATTCCTGTCTAAAACGGTCTATAATTTTTACACAGATTTCTTAGTAACTTGATTCTTTTGCGTATGATAATTATGTAATGTTCCATCCATGTTTTGTGTTTAATATGTATTATATGTATGTATTTACGAAAGAAAAGTAGTATATGTAGTATATCCGTATTTTGGTACCCATAAAACAAGCATATAAGCTTAGCTTGGGACTAAAAGACGTTGTGTAAAATGTTCATGAATATTTATTTATTTAACTTCGTACGCGTGGAATTTAGGAAACTCCCTGTTTTTGCGTCATTTTTCACTGTTACCTCGCTCTTGTTGCTTACAGCGTGATTTTATATAGCTTATATAGCCTTCCTCAATAACTGTACTATCCACCACAGAAAGAATTTTTCAAATCGAAAAGTGGTTCTTGAGATTAGCAAGTTAAACAAACAAACTCTTTAGTTTTATAATGTTTCGGTCTTATCCATAATGACATATCGGAGGTTAAACGGAGATTTTATCGGAGAGATAATAAACGTTTTAGCGTAAAAAGACTAATAAGAATAACAAGTTTTGACAATTTTCGCGAACCAATTTTAGCGAACTTTTAAAACTCCGATAAGTCATTATCAATAAGACCATTAGTATAGGATTATTTTTATTATAGACAATTGCTTAACATAAACTGCCAATACCGCAACGCGTACTGTCAAATGAGGCAGATTAATTACCTTTTTATTAGTGTGGATTGAGAATACAAGTGTCACCCGCCTCTTTTCCTTCTCAGGGAGCTTAAATCAGAGGCGTATTTATCCTAGGGCCATAGGGACCATGGCCCGGAGCGGCTAGCCTGAGAAAGACGGCAAAAGCCTTCAGAATATTTAATAATAATTTAATATCCGACGTTTCGGAGACTTTGCAGTCACCATGGTCACGGGTGAGACTGAGCTGTAATGTGTCTTCTACGATCAGTTATTATAGGGTTTACTCACATCCACGTCGGGCCTAAATTTAAAACAAATATACGCGTCTAAATCCGTAAAAAGTAGTTTCATTTAAAAGTCTTCAGATTTTAAATTTTGCTCTATCCCTATTAATTTATAGGGCGGCTAATTAAATTGGCCCGGAGCGTCAAATTAAATGGCCCGAAACGCTAATTTTCAAAATACGTCTCTGGTTAAAAGCCAGCAAAATTATTGTACACAGAAAATCCTCTGTGACAGACGGAAAACTCGAAAATAAACCCTATGCCAACACGGACGGTTAGCGCGGTACAGTGTTCCCTCCCAAAGTAGAGGAGTGTCTTATTATATTTTAACTACGCATAGGAGACTACTTCGTGTTATATAATATATTTTTTTAACATCCTTGCTCGTAAAGCACATAGATGATAGTAGTTCATTATTTTCAGTGCTAAGACAGAGAGGGGAGATGTTTGTCAATTTCCCTTCTCTATCTATTTATTCTTTAGCCAGGGGATCAAAAAACCATCGTACACAATACGAATTATGTTAAAACAGCACACAATTACCCAAATTTTAAATGCTTAACCTGTGCCATATTGGAAATTTAAGCTAATTTATAAACAAGACACACCATGGTGTTTACTCATTACTATGTGGGAATATTGCGTGACATCATTTAGTAGCAGATTGAATACCGAAACAGTATTAAAATTCGTGATAAAAATCCTTCTGTAGCGTCTTGTTTAAGATATTTACCCAGCTCTCTATTATATCTGTGTAAAATATCCGGAGCCCCTAAACTTATACTACTACTACCTACTAAATAAATAATTGTTATTGTCTCCGAAGTATCCTTTGCATATTTTTGTCATTTTTATTCTATCTCTGTAATATTTTCAAGTCGATGTCATATCTCATGTGTCAGCTTTTTTATCAAGGCTTTATGTCGCTCTCTTTTTCCGGCAACTTAACCTCCCAATGTTGGGCACGGGTCTCTTCCACTTCAGGAGTATTTGTGGTTATTAACTGCTTTCAGCATCCCTTAGCTGACTCTTATAGGACCCTGGGGAAGAAACTTATAGTAGTATCCTTAATCCGCCACTAGATGGATATATCTAACTAATATTATAAATGCGAAAATTTGTGAGTTTGGACGTTTGGATGTTTGTTACTCTTTCAAGCAAAAACTACAATATTGAGCTTATACATCAGAATAACACATAGGGTACAAATTATAAAGGATTTTGTGAATTGTCCAAAATGTGATGATAAGTGTCAAGTTAGTGGGAATTACACGGGAACGAAGCGCAAGCAACAGATGGTATTGCATAAAAACTATAGACAGCAGCAGTATAATACATACTCGTAGTTACATACATAAATTTTTAAAACAACTTTAGTACGACCAATTCAGGTCACACGAGCTCACATTCGCAATAAAACCATGTACAAATTGACAATATTGTACTAAATAGCCAATATATACGGTGATATTAGTGTTTTGCATGTTTGAGACGCCCACGTTATGACAATGGCCCTTCATATGGTGCAATACATACCAACAGCTTTATTCCAACATTCAATTCTATGTTTCTGTCTACTGATGTCAGAAATATCCTTGTAAGGGACGGTTTCATTTTTTAGTTATTGTTTTTTTTTTGCATCGATATAGTGTAGTACCATAAAATCGATAAAGTTTTGATAAGCGTGTATGTTGGATTGGTTTTTATAGATATGATGTCTTTAAGTACCAATTCTACGTGCATTAATAAACTTAACCAAAAAAATTCTAATTGATTGCAGTATCACAATTTGGCAATGGTAAATGAGCTTTCTGAGCCGTGAGCCGCGCGTTGTGGCGTTATATGGGGATGGGGGATGCCTGTGTCGAGCAGTGGATGGAGAAAAGTTGATGGATTGATGGATGGGAATGAGCTTTCATATTATAAAAAATGTGTATGTAAAACGAAACAGCCAATTACTCAAAGTACACCTTAGTGGTTTAGATTTAAGTGAAGTTCTCTCGGAATTGGTGTCACTGTCATTTTCTATTGTCGGGTATAATAAATTAAATTAGCACCGTATTTCTCGATAAAAGAAACCTTCAAAATTAGAATGGAATACTCTATGTTTGCACAAAAAAATACAAAATGTAGTTATAATAAGTATTTAATATTTCTACAAAAGGCGGCCTTATCGCAATATGAGATTTCTTCCAGGCAACTGTAATGACCAAGTATTGTAGATATCAGAGGGCAGTTAACGTCTGTACACAAAAAAATTATGAAATTTATGTAAATACTAGCTGACCCGGCAAACGTTGTTTTGCCATACCAATGTCCGATTCTCAGACCTACTGAATATGCATGTAAAATTTCATAAAAATCGGTCAAGCCGTTTCAAAGGAGTACGGTAACTAACACTGTGACACGTGAATTTTATATGTAAGATTTATCTTATTTTCTATTTAAAATAATTCAATTTCAAATAAATTTTAAGACATTCGCAATAAATACCTTAAAACCCATTTCAATAAATATTCCCTTACCCTTTATCGATAAGGATCGGTAGATACAAAGTCATACCATGATTCCATTCCAATTCCAAAGTTGAAACTAGGCAATACAATAAAAAGTTACATTAAAAAGGGCTTTAATGAAACACCAGTCGCCTTTTAGCGTCCTTTATGTTTTATCTTTAACAAATATTTAATTGGATTTATCTGCGAATTTAACAATAGTACGAACTAAGAGTGGTAAGTGAAAATTTATGTTTTAATACTTGACTAGTTTTGTTCTATTTAACAAAAGTTCATTTACAATGTTACTAATTGTAGGCATCGTGTTTTCGTAAAGTATTACTGAGTTTGTATGATAATGTTGGAATGTTTAAGGCGCTATTTTTAATCAACCTTATAATGTGTTTTTATTTCCCCATAGTTAAGAAAAGTTTGATTGAAGGAGTTTGATTTGTTTATCTCTTTCTGATAAACACAGATTGATTAGTAAATTGTATGTATATTTATTTTTTGTCTATAAAACTTAATTTGGTCATTACGTCCTGAATGCAGCGTAATGACCAAATTAAGTTATTAATTAAGGACCAGACTTGCTTAAAAACATAATATTATGTATATATACCTACCAACTAAAGTGTATACGGAGTCTGTATAGATATGTATGTCTAACCCATTCTTCTTCTTCTTGTGGTGCCGTCTCCTACCGGAGGTTGGCGATCATCATAATGATCTTTAGTCTGTCGACAGCGGTTCTAAACAGAGACCTGGTGCTCATGCCGAACCACTGTCTCAAATTTTTCAGCCAGGATGTGCGGCGTCTGCTTGGTCTTCGGCGGCCCTGTATCTTCCCTTGCATAATCAGCTGCAAAAGACTTTATTGCTTATTACGCATTATGTGCCCAAAATACTGCAGTTTACGGCGTTTAATTGTATTTATTATTTCCACCTCTTTATTTAACCCATTAGCACCTCGTAAAAAAGAAATTTCCGAGATCTTCAAAAAGGAAAAGTTCTTTTGACATTACTTAGTGTACATTTGTTACCAATTCTACATGCACAACTAAACTTAACTAAAAATGAAAATTAATAGCAGGTATCAATAACACAATTTGAGAATGTTTACTGAACTTTCTTATTACAAAAACTGTCTACTATAGAAAAACGGTTGTAATTAATATGTATAACGAACGTACAACGAAATAGCAAATCAAATATACTATAGTTGTTTTTTAGTTAAATTTAGGTGTGCACGTAGAATTGTTACCATTGGCCGTCGTATATGACTTAACATTAAAATTTGGTTAAAGAATCCGCTATATTTACTTACTTGTTAAACAAATTATGAGTACTTAACATTTTTTAGAATATTATGTTAGTACAAATATGCGGAATGATGTAATCTTTTGCTAATCATGAATGCTGTTGTTATAAATAATGTTTTGACGAAGCTTTTTGCTGAGATGTTTTAATTATTAAGTGCATTAGTTTGTCCGTTTAAATAAAATAATTATTCTGTTTTAGTTTAGCAAGCTTATACCTATGTGTTTATTTACTGTTTGTAACACCATCGCCCTAAAATTCTTAATTTAAATCGCATATAATCGCTTAATTCGCATCTAAATCTTTTATATCTCCCTCCCCTCTTCATTTTTTTTCTATTTGTGTAAACCTTACAAAATTTCCTTTTATGTTTAGCACCTTTTTTATTAAAAGAACACTGAAAAGAGAAGAGAAATTGAAAATCTCTCTTTCATAAATTGAACTCCACTCAATCTATTTAGAAAAATTATTATATGATTTTTGCTACTTTCATACAATTAAGTAGTAGGTGTTACAGCTTGATAAGTTAAATTATATCTAGACATGCCCTATTGCTTACTAAATGATAGAATAACACAAACAACTATCGATAGCCACCTAATGTTTGTATTTTTGTGTAGGTCAAAGAACCTGTTCGTAACGGTGTAAGCAAAATAAGGCGTAAGTGTTGTGGGTGGGTAATCATTATACCATTTAAGCTTACTTTAAAGACGTATATGTAGATTGAGCTTACTAGTAGAACTTGTCTTATACACAACTAGTTGTTGCCCACAACTTCGTTCGCGTGGAATTTAGAAAAGATACCCAAACAAATTATACAAAAAACCCATCCTATTGAACCATTATAACTACCTACATATTAAAAAAACTGCATCAAAATCCGTCGCGTAGATTTAAAGGTATAAGCTCACATAGGGACATACATACAAAAATAACGACTTTGTTTGATCATATGTAAAGATGATTAAACAGGAATTTTAAACGGAGTATAAGTAAAAAAAAATTTTTTTTTTAAAGTTACCAAAACTGGTCAAGTACCTACGAGTTGAACTTGCACACGTTGGGTTCTGTTGTTGTTCTTGTGTTGTTCTATCATAATATATTCGTCATATTGCCGACCAAAAATAACGGGATAAGGGCAGGCAAATGGTTATGATGAGTATACGCTGTTATAGCATCAATCATAAACACGAACTGTAAAATTTTCAGCTCTTTAGCTATCACTGTTCTAGAAATACAGCCTAAATGATAGCTCCTAATTGAGCGATGCATTTATATGAAAATATCAACACAAATAATGGTACCGATTCTACATGCATACATGCACTACTAAAATTTTTGCTTAGATTTAATTTTTTTACAAAATTTTTTTTATATTCTCATAATGTTTATCTTCTCTTCATTTATCACCCACACTGTTTATCTCTGCACTAACATTGGTTGGCTGGTAGATAATGCCTAAGGCATTAAGTGCGCCATTAAAGTTTTAATAAAATAAATAAATAAATAAACTTAACTAAAAAATTAAAATAACTATGACGTATTTTGATTAGTTGGCTATTTCGTTGTGCACATGCACATTTTTACTTTTATTAATTAAAATCCTTAGTCTATGATATACAAATTTTCTTCAGTTTAGACATTTGCACATTTGTTTCCTTTTGCTGCTGGAATTTTGAAACTTTCCCCGTTTTTGCAACATTTTTCATTAACACTCCGCTCCTATTAGTCGCAGCGTGACATTATATAGCATCATCATCATCATCATCATCATAACATCACGCCTTTTTCCCACGGGGGTAGGCAGAGACTATAGAGCGCCATCTGCTACGATCCAAACATTATATAGCCTTCCTCAATAAATGGATCGAGATAAAAAGTAGCCCATATAATTATTATTCTGATGTATATGATACAAAGTATTGCTAAGGGCTACTTTACAGTAGTAAAGTTTCATTAAAATCTATTAAGTAGTTTTTGCGTGAAAGAGTAACAAACATCCAAACATCCATACTCACAAACTTTTACATTTATTACATTAGTAGAATAGTTTTTGTATTTAAAGTAGGATTTAACAGTAGGCACGACTATATAATTATCAGCTTGTGTGTTTGAGGACTTAATTTCGAAAAGTTATCCAAGTTTTTGAGCAATTTGCCTTTAATTTATTTTTTACTCAACCTAAGTACAAATTTACGGCATAAAAGCGTAAACAACAGATAGATATTTCATTTTATTAAGATTTTACTAAACAAGTAACTACTGTTACCGCGTAATCTGCAGTGAAGCGTATCTTATTGTTTAAAAATTTTTTGTTACATTTTAATTTTTATAGATCTTGTCACCGGGGCGTTGTCCAGTCATACAAACATAATATACACTCTCCTTTTAAACACTATGACCGTATTTTAATACAAATAAGGTGATATTTTGAAGTGCGAAAAGTTTTCTGATGTATTTTGGTAACTTTCAGTAGGTATATACCTAAAGTTTGTCAGCTGGTTACAATCGCGTTAATTTATCTTGAAAGATGGAGTATACAAGGTTTTATGGTAGGTATTTGGTACTGCAAACCTTTTGTTTTTAATAAGTTAGTATGATGTTAAGTTTTTTGTATGAACGATGTACTATACTTTCCAAATCAAAATTTGCAAGTCAAAAACCTCTAGGTATCTTAATAAATTATAGTGGAAAAAGTGATCACCGCAATTGGGACTTGAGCCCACGACCTCGGAACGTTCCGATGAAATTATTATTTATTTAAATTATTATTTATTTATAATTATTACATTATTATAATTACTCTAGGTATCTGCCAAATTCTAGTCAAATTATGGATAGTGAACTTTATTATAGATTTGATTGAAATCAAGCAATCAAATCAGCCCACTGCAATTCACTGCTGGACATACATAGACCTCTACCAAGTCGCGCCACAATACACGGTCCCCCGCCTACCGCAACCAGTGATTTACCTGATAAACCTGAAGTATAGTCTTCGAAATTTTTTGCTAACCAGATCTAATTAATAATAAATATTCATGAACACTTCACACAATGTCCTCTGGTCCCAAGTTAAGCTTATCTGCTTGTGTTATGGGTACCAGAACACGGATAGAATGCTTAAACTACTTTTCTTTTGTAAATACATACTTATACTACATAGAAACACCCAAACGCAGTACAAACATTTGTATGACAATTATAAATATCACACAAATAATTGTCCCGTGTGGGAATCGAATCCACGACTTTGTGATCGGCAGACCGTTACATGAACCACTCGATCACGAGGCTCATCAAAATTATTTCTATAATTTAGCAAATATGACGTCATATTATAGCGCGGTGTTACGAATGTTGTTATTTTGATCGCATAGTACCTACTTGTGCACAGCTGAATTGAATACCTAATATAAAAAAAATCCTTTAATAAAATACGATCTTGAATAATACATTCAAATCATTACATTATTGTAGAATTCGAACCAAAACCTCAAAAATTCTTAAGAATAAGACGGTCCGTGTTGATTGAATCTCAATGCGTTACTGTAAGTGGATGAGTAAAACCCTAAGAATTTGACACTGGAACTTATGTAAATAAATTAGGTTGACTTTAAAATCTAAACTCGTTTTTTATCTGATACTTGATTATTTTTTTTTTTTTTTTTTTTTTCTAAGTTCGGCAAGGTACAATGGTTTCACCATCCCGATTCTTTCACGAATATCTGGTATGAAACCCAGAAAAATTAATAGAACCTAGAATTATCAAACCCTTTTCTTCTTTTTTCTTTTTAATGTGTAAACAAAGACCACATATAGGATCGCAGATATTATATTTATAATTTCATTGGATTGCGAGTTAAAGCATATTTTGTGAATTAGTAGATTGTGTTTAAACGTACTTTATTCGACTTTTACTTATCTCCACGTCTCCCACACCACTAGTCATAGTTGCGAACAATTCTATTTTTGTTACATTGACAAACACGCAACATTGATTTTTTTATTGTTTATTTTCGTTCTGACAACACCAGCCATTAACACAAATAAAAAAAAAATGCAAAACGTATTCAAATTATTTTAACTTTTACTTTTTCTTAATTAATACATATTCATATTGATTTTAACATCGTAATTTCTCGAGATTTTTATCGCGTTGCCGTTAGTCAACTTTTAGAATACAAATTTTAGCACTTCTGTAGCCGTAATAAAAGGGTTAACTGTGATAACATTGTTTACCAATAATGAATAAACAAAATATAAACTTCAAGTCGTAAATAATTAACCATGCTAAAAGGATTTTATTTAGATGGCGTTTGTATTAGGTACACCTTTTTTTAAATTTTTCATTTACATTATAATATCACGCCTTTTTCCCATGGGGGCAGGCAGAGACTATAGAGCGCCATCTACTACGATCCAAACACACTTCCTTGGCTTCATTCACACTCATACATCTGGTCATACATGGCCGATGGTTGTAAGTAATAATAATATAATAAAATTTATTGGTAACCATTAACAAATTAGTGGGTACAACTATAATAATTGTGCGATAACAGCTGCAGTAGTGATACACTGTGGCGCAGCTATTATCTACCTCCTTTATAGTAACAAAAATGTGATGACAATAAATTTTATAAAAGAGAGACATGCTTATATTTAACTAATAGGTAAATGATTAGTGGATAACTAAGCAATAAAAAATCGTGTGTGAGTGTGTGTATGTGTGTAAGTATAGTGCATGTGTGTAAATATATATATATATGTCTATTATATTATTATTAATTATATGTAATAAATAAATAAATAAATTGTGAATGTGTGGTGTAAGTGTTATGCGAAATAATTGGAGATAGGCACTAGAATGTTTACATATTAATTGTTTTGCACCGTGTTACGTTAAGTGTTACGCAGTTGACCCTTTTGAAGTATATTTGTGTTTTTTTAGCTTGTACAATTGATGAATTTTGGCTATGCAGCTAGTAATTGCCGCTACCATACATATTTTAATATTATGGACCCTTTAGTTTCTACTTTTTAACAACGAAAAGATTTTTATTACATATTTTGTTACTGTAATAAAAATTACTAATTGATTATCAAATTCTTGGGAAATAAATCATTCATAAATATCCTAATATTAAATATTGCATATATGGAAGTAGGTGTTTCCTTATCACGAATAAACCACTGAATCAATCGTAATGAAAATTCACAAAGAGGTAGTCTAGAAGGACATTGATTACTATCATACTATTTTACCGTGAGATATGATTTCACGCAGGCGAAATTACTAGTCATAAATACCTTATACTAGCTATATGATCTACAAATATTGTGGTGCGGCTTCATTTGCGTACTAACGTGCATATATCCACTAATGGTCTTATTCATAATGACTTATCGGAGGTTTAAAAGTTCGCTAAAATTGTCAAGAATTGTTATTCATAATTACAATATTCTTTTTACGCTAAAACCTATATTATCTCTCCGATAAAGTGACATTATTTTATTGTTTAAATCTCCGATATGTCATTATAAATAATTTCCTTAGTTCAAAAACTAAAAAACACGCTTGAAAATCCTAAATATATTTTGAAATAATTGCATTGTCATCGGTCCTTGATATGTATGCAAAATTTCAAATCAATCAGACTATCGCAAGTGGGTGAAATTCGCGTTCAAAGATTACGTTACATGGATTTATACTTTGATAGATACATACCGAAGTTATTAAAGCGTGTTAATAAGACCATTACTGTTGTCCGCAACTCTATACGCGTGGAATATAGAAAAATCTCCCCTAATATATAATAGCTAATGCTCCGCTCCTATAGGTCGCAGCGTGATGGTATATAGCCTTCCGCGATAAATACTATCCAGCACAAAACGATTTTTTTCAATCCGAAGCAGTAGTTCTTGAGGTTAGCGCGTTCAAACAAACAAACGCTTTAGCTGTTTAATATTGTGAAATCGTGATCGTGAAAGCTAAATGATAAGCAAAATTAACCAGCTACCGATAATGCAGATGGAGCTGTAGCATTAACATTAAGGCCACTCGTATTTCTGTCACAGAAAATAATTAATCATACTCGTAAGTATATAGATAATAATAAAAATAACAAAGTAATGAATAATCTCTAAGCATAATATGTAATGTAATGGAATGGGATGCAAGCGGCACAAGACCGCACGTTGTGGTGTTCTATGAGGGAGGCTTATGTCCAAAAGTGGACGGAGAAAGGCTGATGGGTAGATGGAAGCATAAGATGTTAACAAAATTCGAATGTTCGGTCTTAATCTTCATTTTGGTAGGTGGGGATCAAAAAACCTTTGTCACATAGAATCGAACCCGCATTTCAAAATGGGAACAACAAAACTATTAGGACAATCCTATAATATTTACGATAAATTCCATAGGTACAATAAAATTTAAAACACTGATTGATTTGATCTTGGGGTTCATTAGTTCAATGGTAACAATTTCCTGTAACATCCAAAGGTTAGCTGGAAGAGAATACCCACAATTTGTAGGATGATAAAGTAAACTATCAATTGTATAATTGCCAAGCATTAAATTTTTGTACGTATAAAATATTCATCGACATTTCACACAACGTCCTCTGGTCCCAAACTAAGCTTATTTTGCTTGTGTTATAGGTACCAGAATACGGATAGAATACATAAACTACTTTTCTTTTGTAAATACATACTTATAATACATAGAAACACCAGGGTTTTGTCATAATGTCCATCCTTTAGTCATAATGTTTTATAAACAACAAATGATTGTCCGAGGCGGGAATCGAACGCGCGATCTCATGATCGGCAGTCCGTTATATGAACCACTAGACCACGAATCCCGTCAATATGCATAAGGTTGTTTAACGCTTATTATATATCTTAATGGTAATGCTTAAATCTTATCTTTGCTAGGTTTTAAGCTATCCTTAGATAATAATGTGTTAATGAAATTTACTGCACTGCACAGATTTATTTATGTAATAAACCTTCCTAGAATCACAACATCTTTATTTACTTGTCACTTTACTGTAACTTAAGTAACACTGTAAATAACATGTACCGTAATAAACAAATATAAAATGTAATTATCTTAATAAATTTAAGACAAGGTTCTCACCTCCGAACAACATTTTATCGCGAAGAAAACTAATTTTAAATGTCCTATCTTTTTAAATACCCCTTGAACTAACCATTAAGTCGTTTTATGGATAATAAAAGTGATAAAACTGTAAAGTTATGTACAAAATAAATATTTTCATGAGCAAATTTGCCATCGGTACTTTGTCTATGTATTATATCCGTATTCTGGTATAAGCTTAGCTTGTGACCAGAGGACGTTGTGTGAAATGTCCATGAATATTTATATTTATTTGAAAATTCGGTCGCTAAACTGCAATCTATTTCTGCGACATGAAATTTGAATAAGCTCTTCCAAATTCAATATATCGAGTACATTCGATGACAACATGAATATGGCATAATGCAATGCAGTAAGCTTTGCTTCAATAAAAAAAATAGACAGATAGATAGATTAATTTATTAATTTTGCAATTGACATCCTATGTTTTTACTTAATAAACCAAATTGTGGTGGAAAAAGTTGATCACCGCAAGCGGGATTTTAACCCACGACCTCGGAATACCGTTTCGTAGCTCTGCCAACTGAGCTTATTGCGGTCGTGCTACAATCTCGACTAGCCACTCTCTGCCACTGGCTGGTCGAGATTGTTGGAAAACATTCTCGATAGATGGCGTTGTACGTCAAAATACGATGTAAACTCAATCGAGTGACGATTGTGGTGGTATAATTTGGTTACTGTTGGCACGACCGCAATAAGCCCAGTTGGCAGAGCTACGGAACGGTATTCCGAGGTCGTGGGTTCAAGTCCTGTTTGCGGTGATCAACTTTTTCCACCACAATTTTATTAAGATAGATACATGTTTACATATATGATCTTGTAACGGTGTGTATTATTTTTTACGATACTCTTAACATTATATAAGTTACATTGTATTTTTAGATCGAAATAAACCTTGTAAGTTTTGACTAAAATAATTAAGTATTTTTTTTTAAAGTTCAACCGACTTCATGTGCCTTTGAAATTTGAGAATTTCCTTCCATTTCTCAAGAGATAGCTATCAGATCCTGACCTGGAGCCAATGGCACCACACGGGAACCACTAGCTTTCAAATAAAAAAGGTACCATTAAAATCGCTTCTCCTAATTTAAAGTTATAAGGTAACAAACATAAATTAAAAAAAACATAGATACAGACAAGTTGAGAAACTCCTCCTATTTTTGAAGTCGGTAAAACAATTAATTTAATTCGCAATAAACTGTATTTTGCACTCTGTTTTATTTATTTTTGCTAACCGTACCGCCAACAGTGATTATTTTGTACATGCTATAAAGTGGGCTCTAAGTGTTTACTAGAGTTTAAGATTATGTTATCACATACTAAATGCTTACATAAATCTCAGTTAAACATTTTATATAGCGATTTTTAAGGCTTTCTTTGTGCTTTAAACCACAACTTTATTGTACGTGGTATAAAATTCCGAGGGAACCGTACTGTGCGCGATTGTATAGGTTTTAGAGTGTGAGAATGAACTCGCTGCCGGTGACGAGAGGTGCAATGGTAAAAAGTGGCCAGGGAGAAAATTTTTAAAATTTCGTTCACCTCGTCCAAAGACATAGTTTTTATTGCATACCTCTATCAAAAGTAAAAGTAAACATTATACATTAACCTGGAACGGATGTATGAATATCTATTTACGTCCCCAGTAGGATACATTGTGTCCAAAATAGCTATAAATTAAGAAGGATGAATAAATTTACTTTATTTATACAGCGACATTGCGCGGGGCCCATCTGACAGATTGCAGAACGATGAACACATCTTGTAATTGTATACTATGCGTGGAGGTCCCCAATTGACAATATAATAGAGCGGACTACGTATACGGCCTGAAAGCGAAGCCAACTTAAATAGTATCAAACATATTTAGCTTACGTCACCTTAAAGATATGACGTCACGAAATGTACGATGTAAAAACTAGAATACAGTGTTCAATATACTGTAAAAATAATTATGTAACTACTACCATTACTCAATCAATAAATTGATTGCATTATTGTTTAATTACTGTTACTGTGAAATCTGCAGTGTGTCCGAATTAACAAGATTATGATAAAAGATTTTGCCCAATTTTTATCTTGCTTCCTTGTGATAAGAGGACAGTAAAATACATCAAAATCTAATGTATGATTTGATTATAATATGCTAATACTCAAATTTTATGATAAATACAAAGGATGTCCTATCCTTTGAGGAAGCCAAAAATCTTTTGAAAGGTTAGGCTTACTTATCTGTAGTCGTAATTATAGACCACTGAATTATTCTCACTATTAACTGCCTAATGGCATAACGTAACGTAACGTGAATATAAAGATTTTAATTCATTTATTTATTGTCTTTTCTAGAAGCTTTTTCGTTGGGTCGGCTAATATTTCTAGCGTAAAGTATACATGGTGACGTCGACATTACATTGAGTTTTGTTTTTAGTATCTTGGGTGGTACACGTACGTCAATTTATTTCAAAAGTTCTAGATATTTAAATTAGATACTGGGATATTTTTAATTCAGATTTTCTTTATGATTTTCGTTTATTTATTCTAGTAAATGTTTAATTTTGAGTCAATGCTAATATTATTTTTATTTATTTGGTGAATAAGACTGCAATAACTCTTTGTTACAGTTCATATCTGAACGAACATAAATAAATTCCATTTACGGAAATAATCTACGTACCGTTTTTAATATATGTAACAATAAACACTAAAACAAAATAAATATGGCCAGTAAATGGTTGAAGATAAAAATAGTTAAAATAAATAGGTATTTGGTCCATAAATTGTAATTGTTGTAATAAGTGTAAAAGTATTTACATACTTTTATTGTTACCAGTATCGATGAAATTTGCTCCGTTCTTCTTATTCCTTCAGATTCAAGATGGCAAGTTACTACATAGGTGACAATGATATATTTCTTTTAGTCGAGGTTTACAGAAAATAAATCTTGAGGTATACTATGGTCTCAAAGATAATATAGAAAGTAAAAAAATCTTTCAAATATCATAGGTATATCGTCGTCTACTTGAACCATTAACGTCTAATTCTTAGTCACCTTTAAATATTTTTTAAATTAATGCCTTCACTAAATATCACTAGTTGTTTCATATCAGGATGATAAAGGATATACCGGTTTTAACGAATTTGAGTTTTATTTTTATGGAAAAGTTCAGTAGCGTCGCTTGACATAAAGAAGTCTATTGGTTTGCTAATATCAATGGTAGTCCCCGAAAGAAAAAAAATCCTGTCTCTGGCGGTAGAATCCATTGTCCATCATCAATATATATGCAAATAGTGCAAGTGACAACACGATGCGGTGTATTGTATGCAATCGTATTGAGCTGCCCATTCCTTTGATGTTTAGTGTTAACACCGAATGTGTGCGCCGGCGCAACTCTGGCTTATTTGTGTCTTTTATATGCCGATTTAGACGTTGATAAACACTTTTATTTAGTTTTAATTGTTGATGATGGTAAGTAGAGCTTGTGATTACTCTATACTTGGTAGATTTTGACATATGCGTGTGATTTACAAACAAAAGGCGTTCAACTAATTTATAAGCACATTGTACACGACAATTTCCAATGTTTAAAACTATTTTAACGTACAAACCATCCATTTTTATGTGGCCCATATAAATCCCGGTAAAATAGGATTTATTTATCTTGAGGGAAATATATAATTTGTTTTAAATTCAGGCATTATGTAACTCAATTTTATGTATCAGACTAATTTATTACCGCCTGAATATGAAGAAAATGATCCCGGAATCATAACATGGAAGAGCACCCTGCGGTTTCAGTAACATTTTCATACACTCCACGCCCACCGTAGGGTGTCACGTAGTAAGTACCATCCATCAGTACTTACAAGCTATTCATCACGACCTACACGCCGCGACACTACTCGCATGCCCATAAATATATGATACGTCATCACACAGCCGGAGAGCGTCCAAAATGCACGTGTTATGAGACTATAGTTATTAGGGTTATATTATGTCGTATTCTATATAAGTCAGGATGAATATCGCTAGTTATAGGCTATTAAATGTACTGTTGTCTAGGTATATCCACGTCAGAGGTTGTAATATGTAATGTAACTCTTGATTATACAAATAAAACACATCATAGATTCATTTACCATTGTGTAATCTTTTATACTACCGTTGGTTCGGAAATGTTCATCAATTGGGAAGAACCAACAAGAAACCCAATTGCCTTACTATTTTATATAAATACGATACGATACAATATCATTATTATAATCGCCATAATGTCCCAGCAAGTACACAGTGTCACTAGTATTGTAATATTACTGTAGAGTCACTTAAAATAATATAAAGTCTTACACGTCATGTACTTACCGGAATTATCCAACAATAATGTAATATTGACACAATCATAAAACACTCCATGATTAACTATAATTAACACCACTTACTAACAATAGTACTAATATAAATACTTTGTAGAGAGAGTAACGTGTGACCTATCGGACAGCACGACAGACTGCAGACTGCCCCTCTTCAACGTTAGCGGCTTGTTTTTATAATGTAATCCCCGCTTGAGTTGCAAAGCAAGACTACCCCCACATATTAGAAAATTACGTTGATGTTCCTATTTTAGTTTGTTTTTATGATTTGTCATCAATAGTACGATTATTTTACAAAATTATATCCCTAAATTAAATAATACTTATTTAATTTACACTAATATTGTAACACGGCCATACTGACAAATACTTCGTCCCCGAAGTATCCATCATTACAATGGCATAAAAATATTCATTATATCATAAATTCATATCATATTTCAATAACATTTTCTTTTTGGATCTTTAAAATCATTAAATTTTGAGCGATGCTAGACAATGTCGAATAGTTTTTCAAATTAGTACAATTGAGCTAAAATGTATCAAGATACTGTAGATATCATACATAACCTTATGTTCCAAAGTATAAGTCACTATAGTTATTATTAATAAGTATTTTTTTTTTTAATTTGAATTATTATGAATATTCTTCACTATTAATACCACCAAGACAATTTTTACAACTGTTTAATAAATACAAAGAGTGACTTGATTGCCAAAACCGTTTTCTAGATATGTTCTACGTATGTTTGGTTGTAGGCAATGTACTTTTAGTATTAATCCTGAAACAGGGATAAATTTGCACATTTATAAGTTATATTGGACCTATTTAGCCATTGAAAAACCATATCGGACGTGTCGGGTCACACTAACTTAGTACAACAATAATTGTAATAATTCTCACTAACTTCCAATAAATGATCATAGTTATACCTACAAACTATATCAAAGTCATCATTAGTTAACCATAAAAGTAAAGTTTTAAGTTCATTATAGATCCTAGTCATGAATACACTTCGTAACCGAGTAATTTTTATCGATAAATAATACATCCTTTTAATTTTCAATTGGCATTGTTCATCAGTCCCCAAAAAACTTTTTACTTATCATTACCTAAAAGTACTGTAGAATTTGAAGGCATTTTCCATTGAGAGTTATGTTAACCTTCATCATAATATGAAACTTTTTAACTTTACTTAGAAGTGTCGACCGTTGGAGATACTTAAAATAGTCTTCATTTTCATTTAAAAAGAAACATAAAAACTGGATTACAAGAATTATGAACAATCCCAATTGTAACAACGAACATGTTTTTGTTATCATCACAGTCACAAATATAGTAATCATTATAGTATTCATCATAATACTAATCATAAATCTTACATTAGTCTTATAATAAAGTCTCACTGTATGCGGCTAGACACCCGCTGTCAGAGTTACTCAAACACTCGCATTAGTGACAGCCGGATACAGTAAAGACAAAAATATAGATAATTATCATTATAATACTTATAGTAGTAAAGACAAATCATCATCATATAATCATCATCATCGTAAGATACACAATGGTAAAGTCTCACTGTATGCGGCTAGACACCCGCTGTCAGAGTTGCTCAAACACCCGCGTCAGTGTCAGCCGGACACAGTAAAGACAAAGCCTTAATCATCGTTATGATATCCACGGCCGTCATAATATTCCTAACAGTCATATCAAAACAGTCATGATGTTATTATATATCGGTATTAAAAAGTACTAGTGATCAAAAATAGCTTCAATAGTAATAAAGTCTGTCAGTAGTTATAATTTAAAAACTGTTATAACGCTATAATAAGTTTGTTAAAACGCTTCTTACAGTGAATGTAATATGTCTATAGGTACCCATGTTTCAGATAATCATGATGATGCCACCAATAACCATTAAGGTCCACAATTCATGTTATGAATAACATTAAATTATTACAGTATCCCGTAACATCCTTTATCCACTGATAAAGTATGACGATGATGAATAACCACAGTACAGTACACCAAAACGTACACAATTGTTATAATTTTTATAGACTCCTAAGAATATTTAGTAATGTTTGCAACAAACATTATCGTAACGTATTGTATTTTATTTCTTTTATGACTATCATAGCAAAAAGACCAAAGTAATAACCCAAAGGATTTTTTTTTTTTTTTACTACAACCATGTAGCAGACAAAAAGGCACAGTTTTCTTTAGTACTTAGATCTCCACCTATTGTATTTTTATAGTATGATAATCCGATAACTACACTGATTAGATAATAAAAATTATATGAACTGAAAAAGAAGAAGGCCTGAGCCTAAACTGTTGATTTAATCCCATTCATGTTCATGACATTGTTACACCCCTGTAAACCTAGCAAAAACTACCACTACAAAATAATAAATGAATGTTCATAAATATTAAGCCCAAAAATACAGTACACGTACAACTCCTTCCTTGAACTGTTTTTATCATGAACTTTATTGGAAAAGTATTATTTACTAGTGTCTGCAGCAGTATATACCTAGACTTATCAAAATAAATCATATAAGTTTATGTCTGTAGAACAATAACTTGAATGACCGGACAAAGCAACATTAGTTGATCACAATTTAATTCATAAATCATCAGTGACACCCGACTACCATCAGTAATATAGTATCTTTACGGAACCTATTTTTAATAATCGGTGGTTCTGACTAACGTCTATACAGAAATATCAAACCAATATCCTAATATCACACTTATACTAGTGCTCTACTACGGGACTATCATTTGTGCTATATTTACAAAAGAAAAGCATCATATGTATTCCATCCGTATTCTGGTACCCATAACACAAGCACTATAAGCCTACCTTGGGACCAGACGACGTTGTGTGAAATGACCACGAATATTTATCACCTATTATTTTTTATTACTAGTTGTACTGCACAAAACAAAAGTAAATAAATATATGTAGTAGCGACATTATTGTATTAGGATGTAAAATGGGTTGGGATGGGTTATAAAATATATATAAATATAAATATATAGATAAACTGTTCAAATTAATGGAACAACGCTGTCTCGTACCGTCTACCAGGATCTAAAACGAATAGAAATAAAACATTCCTATAACAAATTCACACAGTGACACTAAAATCTTGGTGCCACACCTCGTGTGGGTTGTATTCCTAGGTCTATCTATGTTTCAAATTGGAACAACTATAAAATGTAAACTTCTAAAAATCCGACTGTCGTAGATGATAATCCTTTTAAAATAAATACCAGTGTATTACTAAACGTTCCAGCCGTTTGCTTTTTTTATATGTATAAGACCCATTGATTAAGTCACTTGGATATACGAAGTTTGTCCACTCATGACTCACATCATAATACACTATAAAAGCGAATGTGACAAGATATCTCCTGAAGTCCATAATGACAGTTTATGGAGGAGAGTTTTCTACATAATAGTTACTTATCGTTTTGTACCAACATTACAAGATACTGTGAAATACAGTTACATCATTTTAATCAAATTGATTTCTTCTTAAATATACTTTAAACATTTTTACATTTTAGAAACTCATTAAACAAGTCCCAAAGATATTTATTGTATCAAGTAGTTTTTAAAATCTTAAATTTTGTAATCCTCTCACTATGGAATAGTACAATTAATAATATTATCTACTTACTATGTTCCTTAACGTTGAATAACTGAAGATTCACTTTGAACTACTACACAGATATACAATAGCCTGACTTTTTTAGTTTTGTGGTAATATTGTAACTATTAGATTGTTTTTAAATACTTAACATTGTGTTCCACATTTGTATTTGCAATTCAATTTAGGCACATTGAAATTACAAAATCAATTATAAGAATTATCACATACCAAAATCTATCCTTTTAGCCGTTTGGTCATCCTGTTTATACTAATTTCTTTCTCATATCTTGCAGCATGATGGTACAGAGCTTCTCATACCTTGACCTCCTTTTGCTGCTCTTGTTATCCTGATGAAGTTAAGTTTAAAATCCACTAGGCTGTAGTTACTTGGTACCTTTATAGTTTTCCTGTTTCTTGTGATTATCACCTTGTAGTTGTGTAATCTTCTTTATGTCACTGAAAACTTGCAAAAAATTGTGTTAACAAGGCGCTACGTTCAGATCAGGTTCATATCCCACAATTCTGATGTTATGAGACTATAGTTATTAGGGTTATATTATGTCGTATTCTATATAAGTCAGGATGAATATCGCTAGTTATAGGCTATTAAATGTACTGTTGTCTAGGTATATCCACGTCAGAGGTTGTAATATGTAATGTAACTCTTGATTATACAAATAAAACACATCATAGATTCATTTACCATTGTGTAATCTTTTATACTACCGTTGGTTCGGAAATGTTCATCAATTGGGAAGAACCAACAAGAAACCCAATTGCCTTACTATTTTATATAAATACGATACGATACAATATCATTATTATAATCGCCATAATGTCCCAGCAAGTACACAGTGTCACTAGTATTGTAATATTACTGTAGAGTCACTTAAAATAATATAAAGTCTTACACGTCATGTACTTACCGGAATTATCCAACAATAATGTAATATTGACACAATCATAAAACACTCCATGATTAACTATAATTAACACCACTTACTAACAATAGTACTAATATAAATACTTTGTAGAGAGAGTAACGTGTGACCTATCGGACAGCACGACAGACTGCAGACTGCCCCTCTTCAACGTTAGCGGCTTGTTTTTATAATGTAATCCCCGCTTGAGTTGCAAAGCAAGACTACCCCCACATATTAGAAAATTACGTTGATGTTCCTATTTTAGTTTGTTTTTATGATTTGTCATCAATAGTACGATTATTTTACAAAATTATATCCCTAAATTAAATAATACTTATTTAATTTACACTAATATTGTAACACACGCGATTTGCGATACCTTTTATAATATAATAAATAACACTATATGTAGACTCGCGCTTTCCACATTTCTTGACAGGTCCGAACACCTACTTACTTACGTATGACGCTGCAAGATAGTGGACTGTTTTTATAGACCCTAGAGGTCTATTCACACATCCAAGACTATGTAATACAACCTATAATGTCAATATAACTAGGTTGAAAATTTGTAAAAATGTATTTTGGATGTATGCGTGTTTGTTATACTTTTATGCTAAAACTACTGTATTACATTAATACCCATTAATGAAATTTGACAGCTGTATAGCTTAAACACCGCAAATTACGTAAGCTATGTAATCACTCTAACTCCTAAAGAGGGAGCAGTAACAATAAACGCTTGTGATAGCGCGGGCTTTAGATAGCAGCAAATGATTGGTATTTAGTTCCTGTTAGACATAGTATAAACAGGAAAACTGAGCTCTAAGAGGTTACGAGTACTTAGTTCGATAGAGGTAGTACTTGAGTAAGAAAGCTCTTAGCATTCTAGAATTCTAAAAACACTCTTGCCATAATAGAAACTACAAAGTCATGTACCCGGAAACAATAAATGCGTAAGGGCTGTCAATATTTTAACAAACTTCTGTTAATAATTGTTGTTCGATTTATGGTCTTATTCATATTGACTTATCGAAGGTTTAACGGAGATTTTATCGGAGAGATAATAAACGTTTTAGCGTAAAAAGACTTAATAGTCTTTTTACGCTTTAATAACAAGTTTTGACAATTTTCGTGAACCGATTTTAGCGAACTTTTAAACCTCCGATAAGTCATTATGAATAAGACCATTATTGTGTACCTTTTGTAACTTGAGTTTTACCTACACAAACGTTGGATTAATCTGAAACTTGCAATCACATCAACAGTTTGATCAAGACGCACCAATTAAAAATGTAGGTGATTCTGTTTTAGCTTTTTGGTTTGATTTTCTTGTAGAGTTTTCTTATTTAGTTTTTAATCTAGTCTTTCTGCGGCTACTGCTGGATATAGCCTTCCTCTATAGAATGCCACAACGTGTGATGTTACAGTTTTTAAAATAAGTAGATATTATTTGAGAAGTTACATTGTCTGGGTGTTCCTATGTATTATGAGTATGTATTTACAAAAAAAAGAGTTATATATGTATTCTATCCGTATTCTGGTACCCATAACACAAGCATATAAGCTTAGCTTGGGACCAGAGGACGTTATGTGAAATGTCCATGAATATTTATTTATTATTTATTGTTATACATAGTTTATAAAAAATAGATACAGTTCTTTAACATTTACGGTCATATTGTGAATAGACCTTTAAGTGTAGTGTGTGGTTAAAAGTCTTATCAGACATTTATTTGTCTTGTTCATCTTGATAAAACTGGCGTTTATGAAAATTAATGGCACTATGCAAAATAAGTTTAATATTCTGTAGCATTTCAGTGGGTTTTCAATAAGTGCCTATGTTTAAAAGTATGTTTACTTGATATAAACATCTTGAAACAGTACTACAGAGCATAAAACCCAATATTAGTCGTGGTTATGTTTACTTATTATAAAAAAAAGTCGTTATTTTTGTATGTATGTCCCTATGTGAGCTTATATTTTCAAAATTACGCAACATTTTTTAATGCGGTTCTTTTAAAAGATAGAGTGGTTCAAGAGGATAGCTGTTGTGTATAATTTGCTAGGCTTTTTTAAATTAAATGACATCAAAAGACTGCAATTTTTCATTTATGTAAAAAATGTTTACGCATGTTTTTTCGGTGTATGTGGGAGAAGACCTCCGTCATGGTATTTAGCTCATATACAATAACAAAGCTATTTATTTGTCAGTTGAATATTGAGAATAATATTTTGTAAGACGAAATAATTGGTTGCCTGGAAGAAATCGCTGTTTTTTTTACACTTGTTTAAATGCTATTGTTAGTTACTGATGTACAATAAAGAGATATGGTCTTATTCATAATGACTTATCGGAGGTTTAAACGGAGATTTTATCGAAGAGATAATAAACGTTTTAGCGTAAAAAGACTATTATATAACAAGTTTTGACAATTTTCGCGAACCGATTTTAGCGAATTTTTAAAGTGTTATGAATAAGATCATAAATAAATAAATAATTTTAACGTTATTACAATACAATAGTATAGTACATAGTATATACAATAGTTTATATAATAACTAGAAGTTGCCTGCGAATTCATATGCGTAAAATTTGGAAAAAAAATCCCGTTTGTGCAACATTTATCACTGATGGTTTGCTTCTATTGGTTGCAGCGTGAGGTTATATACATATATAGCCTTCCTCGATAAATGTACTATACAACACTGAAAGACTTTTTAAATCGGAACGGTGGTTTCTGAGATTAACGTGTTTAAATAAACAAACTCTTCAGTATTATATCAGCAGAATATCATGTTAGTTTCCCGTAATACAGTACTAAAGAATTGTGTCATAATTTATTGCATAGCTATAATAAACTGAATGCTTATGCTGTTAAACAAAACGTCTGGCAGTAATCTGAAACGTGGTCTTGTGACTTAAGGGGTGGTTTTATTTATTGTACTTTGAAATGAAATCAGTTACAAATACTTTAGGTACCGTAATTTCTCGCCTTTGGTTACGTTGGAGGTTCGTAAGTTGATGCTTTTTTTTATGTTAAAATATAGTTCATCAAGCTTACTCACTTAGCGAATTTAAGTTTTTAAAGTATTCTTAAAAGTGCATCTATCAAGATTCTGAGAAACTTATAGCAGATTAACTTGTAAACATAAATTTCGATATGTTTTTATGATGTCTTTAATGTGTTCTCTTTGCGCAGGTTATACAAAAGCTTTGAAAGATTCCTAGACTTAAACATTTAAAACATGAAATAAGAAAATTGCGGTATTTTTGAGAAATAAGTGTTATTTTTACTTTGTTCTATTAAGAAATTCTTATTTACTATAAAAGTAAAAGTTGACATAAGCTTAAAAATTACAAAGTTTCAACATACATCTTTCGTTATTTTCTTTCTTCTATAACAGTAATAAATGAGAAAATATATTAACTTAATTTTCCAGTAATATCTTTAAAACCGTCGAAAGATACAAATCTTTAGTCTCTACCATCTTCTACGGTCCAAACAAACTTTTAAATATGTTGTTCTTTTGTACTCGTATATTAGTGTCTTTAACTCTCTTTCCTCGTTCTTGAAATTAGACAGAACAGCGTTTATGTGTCAGTTAGTTTATAAGAATATTGAATATCCATTTCCACAAAAGCGTTTCTCCCATTTAATAAACCAGTACGTCAAAAACCCGTAACATTTTGGCTTGTATCAGATACTGTTACGTTCCTGGGAGCGTTCAGATATTTATGATCAGGTCTGGACTGAGCAGGATCATACATCGTGCACCCCGGGTGGTATGGCACACTCACTCTTTAACCTAATTTCGTATTACGGTATACGAAAGAATAATATATACATGCTTTATTTCGGAACTTTACAATTGTTAATTGAGCCTAAATATTGTAATTTATTAAATGGGAATTTGTTTGACTGCCTAAATACCATTACATTAAACTTGCTGATAAATATAAATAAATAAATAAATATTCATAGACATTTCACACAACGTCCTCTGGTCCCAAGCTAAGCTTATTAAGCTTGTGTTATGGGTACCAGAATACGGATATAATACATAAACTACTTTTCTTTTGTAAATACATATTTATAATACATAGAAAACACCCAGACGTAGTACAAAGATTTGTATGACATTAATGAATATCACACAAATGATTGTCCCAAGCGGCAGTCCAAGTACATGAACCACTACGCCACGAAGCCCGATGAAACTTAAGTTGCGATTTCTTGTCTTACATGTAATCTAAATAGAAATAATAAGGTGAACGTAGACCACTTCCTAACCACGCTAGATAGATAAGATGGATAAAGGTAAGTTCGATAATCTATTTCGAGCTGCAAGTATTGCGTACTTTTTCGTTGAGGGCACACATCCAACGTGTGCCCTCAACGAAAAAGTACGTCCTGTTGCCCGCGACTTGGAACGCGAGGAATTTTGACAGATTTTCCCGTTTTTGTAACATTTTCCACTGATACTTCGCTCTTATTTGTAGCAGCGTTATGTTATATAGCGTAATGCCTTCCTCGAAAAAGGGACTATCTAAAACAAAAACAATTTTTCATTTAGAACCAGTAGTTTCTGAGATTATCGCATTCAAACAAACAAACTCTGTAGCTTTATAATATTAGTATTGATTTATAACAAAGCAAAGGCATTAAAATCATGGCTAAGAAGGCATCAAAAGGCGAAAAAAAGTTGCTGTTTAGCATCAAGATTTTGCTCCCAGTTGGCTAAAACATTTCACTCATTTGTCAGCTACTATCTTTTCCTTCGCAGATTTCTTCACGGCCTCGTTACTTTTCCATTAATAATAATAAAGTCTTTAGTATATTCCACAGGTATATTCACATTTATACACAAATAATTCAATCACCAGAAACAATCTTCGATACAAATTAACTTCTATAAATAACCATTGACTGTAACTTGACCTTCGATAACGGTAAGGAGCGGAATAATAACACTTTAAGCTCTTACTAAATACCACCACGGTAATATAATACTACATTTCCTTAAAAACAAACAAACAAACACATTTACCACTTATTTTTGTAACAATTTAAAACTAAATGGACCTTAATATCTTTTAAAGAAGATGTGACTGAGTGGTTTTCATAAAATTGTAAAAGTTTATCCAAAAATTCTTCAGCGTGTATTTTAAAAAAGACATCTTTTTTTTTCTTTTCCTTTGCGAACAATGGTCCGTTAAGTATACAGCGAAAATCGTTTTGTTTGATCAGACAAATGTGTGCGACAGCGATAATTTTTATTTCATTTTGGAGTTCAGTACCAAAAGGTGAAACGGGACATGAACGATCATAGCTAGAGTGTTGAAATGTTTTCAGATAATGGTGACAATTCAACGTGCACAACTAAACTTAATATAACTAAAAAATGAAAACAGCTATGCAGTATTTTGATTTTTTGTCTATTACGTTCTACACATTCATAATAATAAAAATTGGTCAAGTGCGAGTCGGACTCGCGCACGAAGGGTTCCGTACCATTATCTATGCAACATAAGGCAACGTTATTAGTATCGAGCAAGAAACGGTAAAAAAATCATGTTTGTTGTATGGGAGCCCCCCTTAAATATTTATTTTATTTTATTTTTAGTATTTGTTGTTATAGCGGCAATAGAAATACATCATCTGTGAAAATTTCAACTCTCTAGCTATCACCGTTCTTGAGATACAGCCTGGTGACAGACGGACGGACGGACGGACGGACAGCGAAGTCTCAGGAATAGGGTCCCGTTTTTACCCTTTGGGTACGGAACCCTAAAAATCATTATTTTTATAATGAGACAGTTCAGTTAACATTACCCAATTGTGTTATTGACACAATCAATTTTAATTTTTTAATTGTTTTTAGTTTAGTTGTGCATGTAGGTTCCGTGTGGTGACGGATTAAGAATGCAAGTGTTACCACCCCATTTCCTACCCAGGGTGCTGTAAAAGCCAGCTAAGGGTTATTGTACACAGATAACATCCTCTGTGAGAGACGGAAACCTCGAAAATAAACCCTGTGCCAACACGCTTGGTCAGCGCGGCACAGTTGACCATAATCTCTCCCAAAGTGGAGGAGGCCCGTGCCCAGCAGTGGGACGTAACTGGGCTGGAGGAGGAGGTGCACGTAGATTTGGTTATTTCTGCTGCCGCTATAACTACAAATTCTAAAACCGATACATAATAAATATCTAAAGCTCCCGTAGAACAGACCATTTTTCGTGTCTCAGTAACATATTTATCCCTACTAATGCGAAAGTAACTCTGTCTGTCTGTCTGTTACGCTTTCCCGCTTAAACCTCTCAACCGATTTTGATGAAATTTGGCACAGATAATCTTTAGACCCTGAGAAAGGACATAGGCTACCTTTTATTGCGAAAAAAAAATAATTTTTCAAATTCCACGCGGACGGAGTTGCGGGCAACAGCTAGTGTTGAATATATTAAAATTATAACGCTACGGAACCTATCATGCATGTGGCCAACTGTTACTTGGTCGGTTTTTTTAAACCTTACTCAATGTTTGCTAACTGACCGAGACGTTAGTAAATACTTATGAATGTAATTACATAATTTTAAAGTCTACATTACAACTGTTCCGTTATATTAATTTAATAACATTATAAAAATGCGTGTGACATAATGATAATAAATAGTTCGCATGTCTTGTTATAAAATAATACTATTTAATTAATGGATAAGTAACTGTTATATATGATAACACAATAGAAATAAAAACCCCGTAAACATCCAAATACTTATTTATTTATAATATTTAAGTGTTATTAGGAAAAAATCCTCGTCCGTGTGGTGACGGATTAAGAATACAAATGTCATCACACCATTTCCTTTCCGGTAAAGGCCAGCTAAGGTATAGTACATAAATAACATTACCTGTGAGAGAGTGTGTTTCTATTCGTATTTATAAGAAAGTGGCGTGGTCTAAAACATATTTTATATAGTTTCATTATGAATTACTAAATTATCATATGTTATGTAAATCATTATGATAAGTTGTCCCACTAGTTTACGTTATCACGCCCTCTCGCCGGGTCATGGTCAGGCTTAAGACATTATACCATGGACCGGTAGTAAAAAAAATATTAAAATCAAATTTAAATTTGATTAATATCTCGTTATGAATAAATTCATTAAAAACGCACTAGTATTACATTTATTAATACGCAATAAATTTAACAAACGTCATCCATAAATATTAATTTACGATAAATATGATAATAATTAATTTGTGTACTTTCGTTTCGATGCAGTTCGCGATTCGTAGAACTTGTACGCAATTTGTTTGGAGATTCGTCGAAAAATAGGGTTGTACGAAGTACTTATGAAACAGTACGATGTACTGCTATGTTAAACGCATTCAGTTATCCTGATTAACCCTTGGCCAGTTCCATATAGGAGTCTAAGTTTCAAACATGTTGTTAAAAATTATAGACAGTTAATACAATGCAGTAAATCCATAGTCGTTCTATATTCTACCAAAAAATCAAAACACGAGAATACTTAGTTTCTAAACTGAAAACAATTTAATTATAACACATTATCATCAGCTGTTGATGACAAAAAAAGTTTTTAGTTTATTTCGAAATTTACGAGGTGATAATTACTTTCGACGACGATTGGAATACGAAATACCAACGTAGCAAACAAGATGGCGTAAAAAACTTAAAAAAAAATAACATACTGTAAACATTGATAAGTGCTTACATTTTTACAATTACATAAATGTAAATCTTTCTCCATTACAGAAAAAATAAAATAAATAGTAAATTTTTATTTAGTAAACAACCCTATGTCGGAAAGATGACAGTCGGTTTGCGGAAGCATCGAGAAGTAACTGTAAGATTTGGTTCGTAAACTGTTAATCATCACCATGTTAACACGTCCCTCGTAGCAACACATACTTTAACAATTATACTCAGTACAGATAAAAGAGGATTGTTAAAAATATAAACTAAGCAATGTAATAATGTTATTAAGAACACAAAAATAAACGAATTTCGTCATTGGTGTTTTGGACGTAACTATTTGTATTTGTTTAACTATTTCAAAACTTAAAGTTTACACATAAAAAGTTAAAGTTACTTCAGAAAATACAACTACATCGCTTTGAATGTACCTACCCTGAGTTCTTAGTACATATCATACATTCACTATTGTGTATTACATAAACAGTTTAGTACAAAACTTTTAATTCTGTCCTTCAAAAACAATGTTACTAAGCATAGGTCATAACACAATAGACTCAAACATTAACAACATTAACAAACCGTCCACTGTTGGACATAGGTCTCCCCCATAGAACGCTACAAGGCGTTGTCTTGTGCCGCTTTTGCTCCAATTTTTCCCACGACCTTGAAGATATCGTCGTTCCACCTTATTAAGATTTTAGTAGATAAATTAATAACTTTCTCCTACAATTATATTAAACCCTAATTAAGTCAGTGGTTTTGTTTCATATACGAACTCTATAACTCCGTATAATAAGAGAGAAACCAGTACAATTTGTTACATCAACAATCCCAATAAGTACAAAATTTTAATTTGAAAATATCGCTTAATCAAGATTGGTAGTGGAGGTGAGATTATTGTTTGCGATCAAATATTTGGTATAACACACTGACGTTTCGTTGCAATATAAATTCTAATACACAGTGTTTAAAACTAAGCATTTAAAGTGGTATAAATAAAATAGTAGAATGGAAATAAATTTATACACAAAAATGCAAGAGACAAAAAAATTTACCAGTGTTCTGAACACTGGAGCTATTTTAGAAATCTTAAAGCTAATCGTAATGACATTATTAAAAATTTTCCATATTTTTAACAAAACCAAGATTAATAGTTCGTTAATATACATAGGAAGAGAACCATCTTTTAACTATATAGTGCTCTCTCTCTCTCTCCAGCCCACTAACGTCCCACTATTGGGCATGGCCCTCCTCCATTTTGGGAGGGTTTCTGGTTTACTGTGCCGTGCTGACCAAGCGTGTTGGCACAGTGTTTATTTTCGAGCTTTCCGTGTCTCACAAAGGATGTTATTTCTTTACCGTATCCCTTAGCCTGGCTCTTAAAGCGCCCTCGAGAGGAAAAGGGATGGCGACACTTGTATTCTTAATCCGTCAACACACGGATAGTGCTATTTACTCATTATTACGAGTACAACTAGATTGACAATCTCGTCTTTTCTTTAAACTCTGTTTATAACACATTTTTCTTAGTTATTTGCAATAAAGTAATATGAATATTATATTATAACGTAACCTAACTCTGAAACATTCAAATTATTTAATCGATTTTATGTCGATTTTTTATAAAGTAATGTTTTTAAGTTCCTGTTGGGAGTAATATCTTTTTAAAAGCGCTCCCGTTGCGATAATACATCAAAAAGATTAACGTATTTGAATACTACATTATTGAACGATGTCCAAACATTCTGCAAGAAATAAATTTCGTAATTCCAGTATTATAATATTCAAAAAATAATACGCAAGTAAGATTTTACATTTTTTTGACAGAAGAAAAATATAAAATGTTGACAAGTTAACATTAAGGTGTCCTTTTTGTTTTCTAATAATATCTATAAACAACATACATTCACATACACTCACAAACACACACACACACACACACACACACACACACATATACATGCACAGAACACGATAAGTTAAACTGTAATAAAGTAACTATCTTAAGGTTTATGTTAGATATGATACTGGAGAGCGATGTATCCTAATACAGGCATTTTTGTCTAAAAGGCTACATCACCCACAAATTATGTAACCTTAAATTAAGTTGAGTTAAATAAATCATTTTGTATTTTGTAAATTTTTTTTTAATTTTTTTTTCCACAACGCGTCAAAGAAAAGAAAGAAAGAAAGAAAATTTTTATTTATTTCAGGCCACAAGCACATTAGGCTAATATGGAAAAAATTAACAAATTAAAAACTAAAAACTATTTCTACAAAACTAAAACTAAATCTACCTAAAAACATACAAACTAACTCTGAGCCCAATGTCACTGTGGCGAAAAAGGTACATTACTCAGCTTTGTTGGGGCAACGTGGAATGTCATCCCAACGCTGATTTTCAGTAATGCCCTAATTTCTGACTTTGACGTCCGACGGCGACATTGTATGCATTACCAAAAATTAAACAACTAAAAAAATTCCAAAACAAAACAAAGTAATACAATTTATAATATAAACAGAAAACAAAACAAAACACATACAACCACATTTTCTAGACATAATTATCCTAAAATACAAATATACAGATGTCAAAAACAACAACATTACACTCTGTGGTTAAGTATGCTACAACTATAAATACTCTGTGCAAACAATAGGTAATCTATGACTTGAAAGAAAGTAAAAGTAAAAACAATAATAATAAGTACAAATAAGTATTTCTATATTATTATACTCTTTGGTATTTCTGCGTTTTTCAGTAATATAATAAATTAAAAGTGCCATAAATTAAAACAAAATAAAAGGTAAAGTGTGAATGATTGTTGCGAAATGTAAAATTTATAAGTAAAACGAATGAGAAATCTAATACCTGTTTTCAAATCTTATAATAGAGAACATGTCAACCGCGTGTCCATTTATAGCTTGGTGTTCAATTAAAATTACACGCAATGTGATTATTATGAGTAAGCAGACATCAAAAATGGACACATCAATAGGCGTGCATCGAGAAAGTCCCGGCTTGGCAAAAACAGCCGGCACACTAAGTCACAAAGGGAAGCATAACTTCGAAATTATGTTTTACTAGCTAATACCCGCGATGTCACCCGCGTTTATAGTTATTAATTCCCCTTCTTGCCAATATACCAAACCTTAGCAATATATACAAAAAAGCCATCCTCTTGAACCACTCTATCTACTAAACAAAACTGCCTCAAAATCCGTTGCGTAGTTTTGAAGATAACAAGCTCAAGTAGGGACATACATACAAAAATTACTTATTAATAATTATGTTTTATTTTAAAATCGAAATCTGTCGCATTATAATCTTTAAGTGTTAGTAATACCCAATAAAATGCATTATGTAAATAATAATATTAAGATGTAACGAATCCAATTAGTTTAAGGTTATCTGTTAATTCAATTAGTTATGTGCATAATTTGTCTAGATTACGTATTCTGATCTTTTCAACGATAGCTTTTTAATAATTGTTTCACAAACCAAGTGGATAAATCGATGTCATAAGAGCCACTTATAGTTTTGTAAACACTAGAATTTTAGATAGCATGATCAAAGCATTTTTTCATTCATTCCTGCAAATAGTCATTCGTTCATTCAAAGCTTTATTAATATCTTTGATGGACTCCTTCTTTGCTATTGTATATATTTGCTTGCCATTATTATCTTAAAGCCTGCTGGTTATAAGACCAATGCAAAATACTACCATGCAGTTCATCTAAGGCTACATTTAAGGATACATCTAAGGATTTTTATATATTTCGTTAAGTAAATTCTTTATTGAAACTAATGAAAAAGTAAACGCCTCTTACATAATACAAACACCTCCAAATATTATTTTTAATTGTAAATTGATAGCATATCTTAAATCTAAGTTATTACAAAAATATTTCATGACCTTTGATACCTACGTACTAATTTCGGAGATGTACTTAATTAAGGGGAGGCGTAAAACGAAATAAAGTTTTGTACGATAAGGACCAAACCGTCTGTTCAATTACAGTTTATGCTTTAACTCTTATTATTCAACGATTTTGTTATTCGTAGTGTGCAAATTTCTTATTACATTAGGAAAAAAATAATTAAAAAATAATAGTTTAAAAAAACTAAAAATCACGCTTTATTTAATCGAATTATTGCATTGTCATCGGTCTTTGACAGGTGTGCAAAATTTGAATAGAATCTAACCGTTTAAAGTGGGTCAAAATAGCGTCCAAAGGAGTCGGTTACAAACATACAAACATACAAACAAACATACAAGTGAAGCTAATATAAAGCGTGTAAAAATTGGTCTTAGCAAATCTATTTCACATAATTTTCTAGAATTATTTATTTAACACAGTATCTATCGCGGAGGTCTTTCCAGCCGGATTAATACTTAGCTCAAGACATAAGAAATTTATGTGATATAATTTAATGAATAATAATATAATTTAATATAGTATCCGAAAATATCAAAAATTACATCGAGTTAGTAACAAGCATGCCATCCCGAGCAGGCAACAGTATAGCGTAGACCATATACTGCTTTCTAAATTTTGGGGATCAATTTTATTGTCCCTATTAATAAATACTGATGCTAGAAATGATGCAAATCGTTCTAGAAGTGATGTGAATTTTTGGAGAAGTTTCCTGGAAGGTGACCTAGAGTAACACTTCAGAGGACGACGACGACACGACGCGGGGGACCCAAACTCCCCACGTCGAGTCACAAGGACACCCTTGCCGGGTCGTGGTAAGGATGAAGGCACCACCATGGCTCGGTAGGCGGCGGTAGGGCAGCAGGAGAGTAGTAAAAAAACCTTACAGTAGTTCATCTCAATCTATTTTTCATCATATTTACCTAATTTTGTCATTAAGAAAGTCTTCTCTCACAAACTTTTGCATTCATAATATTCTACTATAAGCGACAACTATTACATAACATTATCAAATATCTAAACAACGTTATATAAACACTATTTCTTTATTAATATAAACATTTTAATAAAAAGGATATTCGTTTTGAATCAATAGCTTTACGTTAAATTTATTACACGGATGTTCTTTCGACAAGTGATAGTTTATGGATGCGATTACAGTAAAGTGTCACTTCCTCGTTGTCTGCCCCCAATAAAACTCTTACCTGACTAGTTTGCTTCAACTGTAAAAATTTTACTACTAATCTTCCAGACCACGTGCACCGGAAGAGGTTTCTGAATTGGTTGATCCAAAATCTTATTTTTTATTTTTTATATAAAAGGACTCAATGGAATGGCTGGATATTATACCAACCGCAACGATTGCGGATTCACAAAGATATGTTGCAGGAATAGTTAATAAAATATTTAAGAATGAAATATTTAACAGTTTATTATTTAAGAATTTATCTATCAGAAGCTTCACCTTAATGCGTTATATATTCCTTATTAAATGATGATTGCCTTCCTATTATTATAGATAGCACAGTCGTACAGAGCGTGATTTGAGTGATATTCCATAGATAGATCCATTTTCTTTGTAGTATCTACAATTTACACACACACACCCAGTCCATAAAGAAAAATGATGTCAGACCTGGGTTTTAAATAAAAGTAAAGCTAAGGTTTTAACTAAAATTCTTTGGTAGCTATATAAATACTCATGGACATTTCACACAACGTCCTCTGGTCCCAAGCTAAGCTTACATGCTTGTGTTATGGGTGGTTATGGGAAAGCTACAATAATAAATAATCTCATACAAGCTAAAACATAAATGCATTATATTGTTGTTAACAATGAAATAATGATTTTAAACACCATCGTTGAATTTTGTAACTCGCAATAATCTATGCAACTAACACCACTATATAGGGCATTTTAGAATGAATAGTTGAATTTTATTGAGATATGAACTTTATTTGGTTGCTTTTAAAGTTATTTTGCATTTGTTGCAGGTAATGGTTGGAGAACGGGATCGTGACTTATGATTTCATTATAGATCGACGCGTGCGCAGAGTATCTTGCGACATTGCTAACACCCTTTGGTAAAATACTAGTATAATATGTTGAAGATTTCGCAACGGATCCAATGAAACACATATAAAAATTACTACCAATATAAATAGGCACCAAGCAAATTAATATAGCTTAAATTTGGACCAAAGGACTTTGTGTGAAATTTCTATAAATAGTTATTAGGGTTCATGTTCAAATTTCAGTCTCTTACAAAGGATGTTATCTGTGTACAATATCCTTTAGCGAGCTTTTACAGCACCTTGGGAAGGAAATGGGTTCGTAATACTTGTATTCATAGTCCGTCACCACACGAATTATTTACGTTGGCTGAATCTTACAGCACCTTTGAGAATAAAATAATTCTCAACACACGTCACATCTTCTTGTATAAGACTTCCGATCACATGTATTTCAATATATTTTTTCTATGTATCACTTACATAAAAAATTGTCAATACGTTGATTGCCATTAAACACAATTTGGTGCATTCTTTAAATCAATAATAATTTTTTTTATCACTAACATACAAGCGAGGAGAATAATGCAATCAAAACTAGCTGTATCTTTAAAACAGTCAATCATAATGCTTGTGTTGTCTGAAATTATTACGGCAAAATGTGTTATACCTTGTGGATATATCTTGATTGTAATCTTATGTGTAAATTTTGATATTCTGGCCACTAATGTATTTGCAAAACATACAATGAATTTTAACCATAAACAATTAGAGATTTTTAAAGATTTACCAGTGAAAACCGACATGGAAATTTATATTAGAAAATTGGAAAAAATCATTCATTTTGTTCAAAAGTATCCTAATTACGTGGATATGAATTTCGCCTTTGGATTATATTTAATAACCGTGAATTTAAGAAGAGTGCTGCAAAGGAAAGGAGAAAATTTACCGAAAGATATTAATATTCGTTTGAATAAAGTTTTGAAAATAAATGATGTTGTTATGAAGTATTATCAAAAAATGGTACAGAAACATAAATATGATACTATTTCTAATCAACAAGCAAACGACATCAACAAGTTATTCTTTAACAATGAAAATTTTTGGACAAACCGCATGCGGAAGTTCAGAACAGATTTGTTGATGAAAACCAAATTTTACTCGAAACACGAGTTAGTAAGAAAGTATTCAAAATGGTCTAAGTATAAAGACAAGATATTTGACTTTGAAAAGTTTATTCCAGATCCTGAAACCTCAGATACATGTATCAGTGCTTTGGCCAATAATACAGTTTTTCCAAAAATGAAATTGGTTCATTGCAAGATTCCACATCGTTGTCGTCAGTGTATAATAAATGGTACTGATTTTGGATACGCAATGACACATAGATTGCTATATTTGCTAATGGCTCGGTTTTCCCGCGGATGCTACATAACATCATTAGACAAACAACAGATTGATAACTTCTGTGCAAAGATATATAATGAGGCTCAATATCTTGCTATTCAAGACTTCCAAATTCCAGATTTATTTATGGAACAAATAAGTTTATGTACTCTTGTTGGTCATGCGCAGTTTCTTCGAAAATCCTGGTTAAAAGAACTTCTAAATTATCAGTCTTCTCTTGGTTGTATAGGAACTCAGCCACAAAGTGAAAACAAAATTGTTGCGCCAGATTCTTTGTACATTTTGGAGCGTCCAGATTGGCGCTTACTGAATGATGATCAAGAGATATTGGGCAATATGTGTAACACTCACACCACTGGAGTTGCAGCTGCTATGCTATCAGCAGTGATCAGATATATCATGGAGAAATTTTATTGAATATGATGAAATAATACAATCATTTAGACCTTTTTCTTAGGATAAAAACAAATAATTTGGGTGAAATTGTGATATAGTTGTTTTAAAAGTTATAAAACTATCTGTCGTCCGCAACTTCGTACGCGTAAAATTTGAAATACAGACCAAACTTAAACAAATTATAGACAAATACCGTCCCCTCTAACCACTCCATCTATTGCAGAAAACCGCATCGAAATCCGTTAAATAGTTCTGAAGATATAACCTCAGATAGGAACATACATACAAATATAACGACTTTGTTTTATAATGAGCAAAGATGTTTATAGTTTTAGGATTAGCTATATTTTTATCCCCACAAAAAATGGTTCATGTAAATTGATATTGGAGTTAAAGTGGCAATTGTAGCAGACTTTTGTATGTTCTGACACAAATGATCAGTTATAAGAAGTCGTTCTAAAAAACCCATTTCTTTAATTCGTTTTCAATTAAAAAGAATTTACTTATCTTTGTAATTAATTTAGGGTGATATCGATTATTTACGCAATATTCATGAAATACAAAGCTAGGTATTTGCTCCAAGATAGTACACAGTAATAGATTGCTCAGTCTTTTATTTAAATTAACATAATATGTACAAGAAAAAAGTTCATTTATATTAATTATCTATACTTATAATAAATCTGTAGAGAGGTCAATTCTGTACATGAAATATATTTTCAAAATAACTATCAGGGGGTGATTAGTGATCGATACTGATGCCAAAAATGCAATCAGTAAAATTTTTCTCTGTCTGTCTGTCTGTCTGTCCGTCTGTATGTTCCTTATAGAAACAAAAACGCTCGACGGATTTTAACGAAACTTGGTACAATTATTCTTCATACTCCTGGGCAGGTTATAGTATACTTTTCATCACGCTACAATCAATAGGAGCAGAGTATTGAAGGGAAATGTTGGGAAAACGGGAAAAGGTGCTCCATTTTTTAAGCTTCCATCGCGTGTGCAGCCTTAATGGTTAAAGTTATATAGAAATCATGTATGACGGAAATATTCTACATAAAATTGTCTAAAAATAACCCGAAACAGCACATACTCGTATCTATATTTTATGGTTGACTCACAATAACACGTGTAACTCCTGATAGCTTAGCAGTTCGTTCATTCTGATTATATTTGTTTACTCTTACGTTTATAATACTCTCACTCAAGCAGTAGTTAAAAATGTTGCAAAAACGGGGAAAATTTCCTAAATTCTACGCGGACGGAGTCGAGGGCAACAGCTAGTTATAAAATAAACTATGACTATGCCTACAAAAATTTTATTGTAGAATTCTCAAGGCCGATCAAGGCTATATTATGTATGAGCATCAAAATTTCAACTTTCTGACTATGGTACAAGGATAGAATTTCTTTAATACACTATCAGAGTCCGATGACTGGCGTTTTATGGATTGGGATTTTCATTTAAAAATGTCACTGTGCAAACTAATGTATCTATATTAATATGTTCATATTGTAACGGACTGGCGATCAAGAGGTCGCGGGTACGATTCCCGCACGGGACAATAATTTGTGTGATTTTTTTAATTATCATACAAATGATTGTACTGCGTCTGGGTGTTTTCATGTATAATAAGTATCCATTTACAAAAGTAAAGTAGTATATGCAGTATATCCGTATTCTGGTATCCATAACACAAGCATATAAAGCTTAGCTTGGGACCAGAGGACGTTGTGTGATATGTCCATGAATATTTATTTTATTTATTTAATACTAATATTTATAAAGCTGAAGAGTTTGTTTGTTTGAACGCGCTAATCTCTGGGACAACTAGACGGATTTTAAAAGTTTAAATTTGTGGTCGTATAGTCCACTTATCGAAGAAGGCTATAGGCTATAAAATATCACGTTGCGATTAAAAGGAGCGAAGCATAAATGAAAAATGTTCCAAAAACTGATAAAAATTTCTAAAATCCACGCGTACGAAGTCAACGGGCAACACCTAGTAAGTTATACAGACACTATGAATAAATAAAAGTATTCTCACTCCAGTTTATGAACGTCTCACTTTTGGACATGGGATCCTCCACTTTGGGAGGGATTAGGGATTACTTTTGACGTATTTTAGAGAAATTATTATATTTAAGAGCAAAAAGCGAAAGAATGCTAAAGATTTATTTTGAACGCAATAAACCCAACACTATTGGTACCAACACGTCCGTGTGGTGACGGACTAAGAATACAAGTGTCACCACCCCATCTCCTCCCAAGGGTGCTGTAAAAGCCAGCTAAGGGATATTTTACGCAGATGACATCCTCTGTGAGAGACGGAAAACTCGAAAGTAAACCCTGTGCCAACACGCCTGGTCAGCGCGGTACAGTAGATTATAATCCCTCCTAAAGTGGAGGAGGCCCGTTCCCAACAGTGGGGCGTAAATGGGCTGAAGAGAGAAGAGAGAAACCCAAACCTAATCAAATAACTTGAAAATGCTTTACATGATTGTTGTTATTGTTATCAAGCCTGATTAATTCCAATAAACTCTCAAAATCAGGTAAATTGGTTTCTGTAACCCTGAACTAACCGGATACATATTTGAACTACTGAGTCATCTGGTAAATTACATTTTCGGGTATTATCGATGCCGTATAATATCGTCATACTGTTAATACGTTACTGAAGTATTGTTGTAATACTTGTGACATGACCATACGTTGTTAGACTTAGAATTCGTGGACATAACAAAAAATCAACCGTCAAGTGAAGTTTAAAACATCATCAGTTTATATAAATACATATAAAAAGTTTTCGGCGGTCAGTTTGTTGGTTTGTCTTTTCGCGAATATCTTAAAAATTACCAGGCAATCCTTGAAAACTATAGGCTATTTGACCGGTATTCAACTAAACAGCCAGGCTTATAGTGGATAACTCAACTTGGACTAAATTGATTACTATATGACAAAAAAAATGTTGCAGATGTTCATTATAACAAAGATACAACAAAAAGATAACAAGAACTGTTTAATCCCAATTTAAGCTAGATGTAAACGTAAATGGTCTTATTCATAACGACTTATCGGAGGTTTAAACGGAGATTTTATCGGAGAGATAATAAACGTTTTAGCGTAAAAAGACTAATATGAAGAACAATTTTTGTCAATTTTCGCGGACCAATTTGAGCGAACTTTTAAACCTCCGATAAGACCTTTAATATATTTTTTTAATTTCTACCAAATTTTTGTCATTGGCAATGCGCAAATAACGAGTAGCCATTAATAAAAAAAACTACAGTGGGTCTTTAGCACTATAAACAAAATGACTATTTATTTTTTTATATTTAATTGAGACAACAATTCAATTTTGGAATATTAAATATTTTGACAGTATTATAAATTGAACGTATCTTGATTATGTTGAAATTTGCATTTCCAAACCATCCTCTGTTTATTTATCACTTCAATTTAATGACTAAGATTTTTAGGCGCAGCGCAGTCGTGAATACAAAACACAACCTTGCCATCAACAAGGTGAAATAACTCTTTACGTCACTCATATGACATTACGAATCTAATTACTAGTATAAAGATGTAACAAACTTTATTTGAAAGCATTCATTCTATAGAATGTAATATGCAATTAATTGCTTTAAAGTATTACACGAAGATACTGCTATTCAGAAACAGACAAATTTAATGATCCCTTAATTACGTACATACAATAATGACAGAATGGATATACATACATGGTTTTGTGTTCCATTTCATGTAAAATGATTAGCGATGAAGATAAATGAACTTAAGAGGATACCAAAATAGCTTCGTGCATTTTTCTACGTACGAAGTTTTCATTGTTTCTTTAGATTGAATGGCTAGAGCTCTAATTTTTAAGTATATGTTTTTTCAATATAATGATCTTGGATCGCATAAACTCAGAAACGCGATTGAAAGAAAAGTTTTCTCGATAGAAAATCTTAGCGAAACAACCTCTCTCATTTTTTATTTTTTTCATTTGTCGGTCTATTATCGCGTATTAACTAATGAAATAACTTTAAAAACATAAGTAACTATTATATATAGAAACACGTAAATCAGAATTAAAATATATTTAGTAGATTTTGAGTAAATAAAAAAAATATCCCTAATTCTTCATTTGCTATACCTACTAGCTGTGTTAATATGTACATGTCGACGATAATATTGATGTAGGCCCTTAACTTTTTCTATGTCCATGTTATAGGAGTGGGACAACGTCAACTTTACCGAAAATCATAAGACCACTTTCTTTGTAGAATATCTTCAAATTTTATGAGTACAGAATTTATTTGTGTAAAATAAAGAATTGGTAGCAGTACCTAAGTACTATTCAACTGATATATAGGAAACGTGGCGTGGTCCCGTCAGTATGACGTTGAAATTACTCTTATAGATAACAGGGGGTCAAGTCTGCTGACACAATGTTGTCACAATGACAGTTCAATGAAATTATTATGGCGCCATAGTGAAAGAAAGAAAGAAAGTATTTATTATCATTTGTGTCAAAAAATCAAGTTTGGTGTCATAATGACGTCATAATGGTGTCATAATGGCGAAATTTTATCAAATATGGTAGTCTACTATTAATTTTTGCCATAATGACGCCATTATGCCGCCATAATGACGTCAGTAACTGACCATTATAAAAACATTGTAAGGTGTAAAATTCATTTATAGTATGGTTACGATAACTTAATATAATCTGAGAGGTATTGAAACCTAAAAACATTTATTATATTATTCCGCAGTCGGTATGGTATAGTCGCAGTTTAAAACTAAAACTTTTAAGGGTTATCGTATTACATTCTCACGGAGAAGGCATTTCTGCGGCCGTATTATGAGCTCTTATTTACAGGCAGTTTACGCCGTGAATTGAACTGTCTGGCAAATTCGTATTATGAACAAATTATTTGTCAGTCAGTTCGCTAAACCAGTCATACATTAATATGTTTATGGAGAAGGTAAAAAGTTAAAGTACTAACTAAAAATTTTCAACTAAATAGTTTTATTTTTGCCATAATACCTAATTTTGCCATGCAGTTTACGGCCTGCCTGGAACTTGAATGATTTTAAAAAGCTCATAATACGCCGGCTGGATTTCAAACAAATGGAAAATGTTTCTGGTACAAAACATGTCAAGTATCATAATATTAACAAGCGTTTTATATTATTACTAACTTTTGCCCGCGATTTGGCACACGTGGAATTTAGAAAATTTTTCCCGTTTTTGAAACATTTTTCACTGATACTTCGTTCCTATTGGTCGCAGCGTGATGTTATATAGCCTATAGTCTTCCACGATAAATGTACTATCCAACACTAAAAGAATAAGGGTCCAGTGGTTTTTGAGAATAGCGTGTACAAATAAACAAACTCTTCAGCTTTATAATAATATTGTTACGTGTTAGGGTTCGAAGGATTTGGAGAGAAAGACCTGCTGACTCTTTTTGAAGACTTTATTCACTAGCACTAGTTACACACTAAGCACTAGGTCCAAACACTAAGCACTAGGTCCAAACACTAAGCACTAACAATGTCCTAGATCGTAGCCAAGTCGTAGGTTTCACTGGTATCACTCTTGATCACTTGTTTTCGCTCTCGAAGTCGCCTTTCTCGTAGCTCAAACTGAACTGCCCGGGCTCGCCTCCCTGCCGCTATTTATATGCGCCGAGACGAGTTCCAGACTATTCCAGAATGTTCCCGACTGTGTGCGAACGTGATCGCCCGGAACGAATGTTTCTAGAAGATTCGCGCATGTACGGTAGTTCCTCTAACGCCATCTAGTATCTAATAGGGGTTTCACTCTGTTCGGTTCTTTAATTGGTTTTACTAGTTGCTGCTAGATGGCGCTAGCTCCTTTGTGTTTTGTGTGTTCGTAACAATATTATAAAATCAGATTATTCAGGTTAGTTGTAATAAAGTATAACCAGTTTTTGACCAAGAAATGAAGTATTTATTTTAAATGTACTAATGTAACCACTAACAACTGCTGTCATCTTAATAAATCCCATTATAAATTTGCTATTTAAATTGTGCTTTTAACGTCTTCTATTAAACAGCAATCAAATCGCAAGTACAACACTAATGTCACGGCCAGCAAAGTAAATCTTAAAAACAAATGGCACATTAATTATAGATGTTTATTCGTCATCTAGTGTTGTAACCGAATATCGATAACACAACATTTAGGCCAATGCCGTACACGATGAGTTAAGAACCTTACATACTAATGCGGGAAATCGCGCGACCTACGCTTGATATATCACGTAGGAAATTGCTAAGTGTGCTACATAACAATACATCTTATTTTATCTAACTAAAGTCTTTTTAACAGTGTCGAGAATTTAGGAAGTTTAAATTTAGTTATTAGGTGTTGTTAATCCCATAGAAATGTTAACTTAAAGGAATGTGTAATTGTGTACTTAACCTTTTATAGGTTATCGTTAACTTGATCTTAATATAACGTGTTAGGTTACGTGACGTTTACAATTGTGTGTTCATTCGTATCAGCACGTAGACCAGTAGCACCTATTTCATTTGTTTACGAATAAACAAACAAAATATAGTTTGAATAGTTTATCATATATACCAATACAGGCCCTATTATGGCGTGATCACTCTGGAATCTAGATACTGAGAATAAATGCAAATTTTTATACTTGTGGCTTTGATTCTTAGTTAGTAGTATGTATGTCTATTATTGCATGAAACAAAATACATATAAAGTATTCTAGATAATATATATTCTAGTACCTACGCACAAACATAACGCTTAATATGAAAGCTAAAAATTAAATGTCCATGAATATCTGATATATTTAATAAAAAATATTATAAACTAGCTCGTTCCAGCTTCGCACGGGTGTACTTAAGATTATTTTTATAGCCTATATTACTGTGGTGAAAAAATTTTTTGAAAATAGTACAAAAATTTTGAGTTTATTCGTTACATACAAAAATACAAATCTTTTCTCTTTATAATATTAGTATAGAAGTATAGATAATGCAGGGTAATAATATTCGGTTTTAAGCTGAAAACAACTATTTAATTACAGTTATAATGTTTCGTTTACAAAAAACGCTGTTCATATCACGACTAGTGTAAAACACCTCTAATTATTGTATTATCATCCCACAGTTTGACACATCACAATTTATATAATTGTCGCTTCGTTTTTTGTGGGTGTTTGTTGGTGATTGACTTGTGTCAGGGACTAGTACAGACCCATCATACTTTTACTCGATTTAAATATTTAAAGAAGACGATGTATTGTTTTATTATATAGTATTTGCTTTTAATTTACTTCGTTTATTCAAATGGAAATAAAGCTTACTTAACCGTAATTTAAATTGTTGATTATAAAAGTATTTAAAAAAAAAAAAAATTTAAAAATTAATTCTTGTCATAACTTAGGTGTAAAAAATATGAAATTTCCTATATACAGTTCTTTTTATTAGCTAAACTGTGTAACTTTTTTATTAGCTAAACTGTGCTGTTATTTTTTAATATTGTAATATACAAATTAATTCAATATTTGTTTGCACGGGATGTTAATTTTATTACAGATAATAAAACATGCGAATACAAACATTAACATTAGATAAAATATCATTTTGCATATCTGTTCCTAAAGTTAGTTTTGAAAACTCACTGATTACATAACAAATTGAAATCATTGAGAAAGGAAATAAAAGCAATTGAATAACACAAGAGAGGAAATGGTATGTCTAGGGCACTGTGCCAAGGTCCCAGAGTGATACATTTGGTATTGGAAAGTGAATCTTAGTTTCATCTTACCGAATATTATTCATTATTGAATCATATTCTAAGAACAAAATCATTTCAATGTCATACTAGTAATGTTTCCGCTGTGGTTACAAAATTCCCGATTTTTTTAGGTAAGAATTTTTATTTGGCTAATATTTGCCAAATTCTAGATATGACTATGTGTCATAGATATTTTTTCTTAATTGCTATAAAGACAAACTGAAAAGGTCTAAAATATATTCTGTTTGGATCTTCTATCCTATGTGTCATAGTAATTTTGTGTGTTTGTCGCACTTTTACACAAAAACTAAAGAACCGATTTTATTGAAATTTAAAATGAAAAAGCTCGAGAAAAATCTTTAGCTAATTGTTAATCTGAAAATAATAGTTATAAAGGATTCGGACGGTCGAAATCATGGGTAATACTAGTATAAAAAATATATTAATACAAACTTAGGCAAAAAACTGTCCATACCTGTCTATTCAATACAATAATATTTGAACTATGCCAACAATAATAGTTCAAAGTTCATAAAACAAACAACTTTGTTTTAACTTCCTAGAACTAGTCTACGTATATAGATCAAGTGCTCAGACTAAACTCACGGATTCAAATTAGGATTTCCTGAATACATACCTATAGCACACATCTATAACGTCACATAAATTCTATGTGAGTTTTAATTGATCTAATCTACTGTGTTATTGTTATGTATGTATTGTTATAAAGTAGTGCAGTCGGTCAAGGAATCAAAAAACCTCTCTATGAGAATAATGTAAGGTATAAAGCTATTAAAAACTAACCTACATTTAACTGTATCTATTCATCACGAAGAAATATCTTTCCAATTTCTACAAACAAACAATTGAATAAACTACAGTTAAATTATATGATAGTGGTGGTCTTTCTGTGTTCTAACGGATTAAGAATACAAGTGTCTCCGACCTATTTCCTCTCCGTAGTATTGTAAAAGATGGTTTATTTATAATATAATCAAATCGCACCCTATTTGAGTGACAGAAAACTCTAAATTAAACGCTGTGCCAACACGTCTGGTTAGCGTGGCTTAAAGTATACCAGATACTCACTCCAATTGGAGGAGGCTTGCACCCAATTATGATACATTAATGGGTTGAAAAGAAGAGAATTAAAGAAGTAGACGTTGTCGGGGTACAGCATAAACTGCAATCAGATCGAGCGCGTACTATAGTTTCTTATGAAGTCGTATGGTTTATTTTTAACGTTATTTAAAAAAAACAACAAAACGTAGGAGTTCGTGAGAATACGTTTTGATTTCAAGGTCAAACAAATACTATTTATTGAGCTTTTAAAATAATTATAGATGACTAAAATAAACTGACACAGTCGATTGTTAACTGAACTATTAACAGTTCTATGACTAAGCTGTATCACTCAGGTAATTTAGTTGTATCGTATGTGAAGGTTGTTCATGAAATAACCTAATATACAAACTTTTTGACGTCACGATGGGTTGATAGAGTCGTTCAATAAATGACCAATAATAAAATAATAAAAACAAATATTTATAGACATTTCACACAATGTCCTTTAGTCCCAAAGTAAGCTATATTTCCATGCTTGCGTTATAGGTACAATTTTGGAAAAGATTTTGGAATATTTAAATTTCACCTAATATTCAGTTTTTCTTCTTAAATTTGATTTACTAAGAATGTGTACAGTGGATCGATTGCTAATTATTTGAAATATTGTCAGATTTAATGATTCAAATATTTTTGAGTCGATACAATTAGTTAAGTAATTAACTAATTAACAAAAAGTGGACTCTGTACAAGTAAAATGTTCATCACAAGTACCTATATATTTCCTTAACAAAAATTGAATTCCTTGCACAGTAAGCAGCGTATTAACTATGAAATTAATTTTGTTAATAAAATGAAATGTTGCACAAATTTTGTATTTATTAAGATCATTTATTTCCTAAATGGATAGATTTAATTTACAAATTTTTAAAACTTTTATTTGATACAAAAGGCCGAAAAGTAAATAAATAAATAAATAAATAAATAATAAATGTAAGAATTTGCTATTCTCTATATTGGTTCATTTCATTGTTACTTGTTGTGAACAGATTCAAGGACTTTATTCGTAATCTAAATATTAATTAATGTATTTTATATTCGCGAATAGTCGATCTATTTAATTTAAGCATTAAGCTTGATGCAACAGTGAATTTAATCAATAAAGTAATAATACACAAGTACTCAGAGTCGCAAGATGGCAGACAGCAAGCAATAAGTCTAACTGCTGCCATTTTATTTGATGATAGGCACATAATATATACCTAGTAAACATAATATAAATATGCCAATTTTATAAAGAAAACCGGTTGCATACTGCTAATTTTCCTAAGAAAAGTTAGCCATGAAGTTTCAGCCATTTTGATACACTCAAAATAGCTAAAACTTCATTGGGTGTACTTTGACATGTCAGACAAAGTCAGATGTATAAAAAAAAATATACCAAAAAAATTGAGTATCGTAACCAAGAGTTCCAAATTTAAATAAGTTCAATATTTTAAACTATTCCAGAAACATTCTTAAAGAGGGTTAACGCCATTTTAATAATTTAGCCATGAACCTTCTGCCCTTCTGCCACTTGTTTTTTTAAGACGATATCTTAGGCCGCACCTATATAAATTGGTATAAGGTCAGTTGGATTATTATCTGTCTCATTAATTGAGGCCTCTGCAACAGAGGTTTTGGGTTTTAAAAGTGTTTGGATTTATTCCTTAATTAGATTTTCTTTATTTCTGTTTCCTTTCAGAAGGTCAGAGTTTGATTGCCGAATAATTTACGGACAGATTCGATAATTTGCCGACAGATTCGATAATTTGCTGACAGATTCGGCATTGGATTTTTATATGTGATGTCATTAAATTCATCCTATCACCAACCTCGGATAGGTCACTTGTGGCCTTAGTACGTTTAACTAGTGGAAGAAATGACACGTCGTATCTAGATCCGTCTCACCTTGTGTGGGGTATGGTCTAAAATATAAGGGATATAGTATATTTACTAAACGTACGCAAGATATGAATTAATAGCTGAACTGGTGAAATTCGTTCGTAAATTTATTTTAAAAAAATATATTTTTATTATACAAAAATAATCGTCTTTGATGCAGTCAATCGATAGTTATGCGCGATCATGTATTTCGAGGGTTTCATTTTTACTTAACTAAGTATCTAAATTTCATAATTTCTCTTTGAGAAAAGTTGCCAATTAATATTTTCTGTATTTAACAAGCATTTAGAAAAACTTAAGTTCTATTGAAAATAATGCATATATTTGACAGATATATTAACTTAAATTTGTAGGTTATTAAAATTTACTAAAATTTTCAGACACTTAACATTCATTACAGGCAAAATTTAATTGTGTATAAGAAAGTAGAGTATTATTTAAAACAATTATGCAATAACTTTATAATAAAAATTTAAATAATTTAATAAACTTATATAACATTCATTGTCTTAATAAATTTGTGTTAACATTGCGTCTAATTATTTTATTACCAACGTTATAAATATTCAATAAACTTACCTGAGATCAACTCAATATTTTACCGTATTAAATAAATATAGTACATTACTACAATGTATCACAAGAGGCTACTACAATAATACGCAATGTAAATTAACATCATTAAATTTTAACAATTCTGTCATAATATAAATAAGTCTGTCATAATATAAATAAGAAATCTAGGAGAACAATACTTATTTATGTTAATTTAAAAACAATTAGATAATAGAAACAATTAAATACTTATTTACGTTTAAAATACATTTACATATTACCATTCATAAATTAATTTTATACAAAGTAATTACGGTACTGATAAAATTTTTAATTAGCACCTCTTGCGTTATAATTTTTGAAAGAATAATTTTTAATAGAGATATAATAAGTATAGTACGTGAGATAATATGCAAGATCCTATGACATGGACTCAAATCACAGTCTCGATAGCAAGGTGATTAGTATTTCGGGCGCATGGTGGGAGCAACTCAAGCGCAGTCTCTTGCCGCCAGCCGTCACGTGCGCATGTCGCCGCAGCGCGCTCCTCCGCGCCAAATTCAAATTCTATAGAAATCCTTAACTGTACATTAAAAAAAAATCGTGTCCATATGCCATCTAAAGTGTATACTCAGTGTTGTGTGCCTTTAAAGTGATCTACAACAATAGATATTCCCGTTCCGGGGACCCACTTTCACTTACAACAAAACAGTTTTTGCAAGCGGTGAGTGTTTTTCGCTTATTTTAATCAGACGTCGCGTAATTGTCTGCCGTTTGGTGTGTTACACAATGTCTTCTCGTTTCGCTAATGCGCAGAAACAATTACGAAATTGTTAGACTCGTAAAAAAGTTAACTAGGAAGTTTATATACTGAAATAAAAATAACGGAAGTATGTAATGAAAAAATTGCGTATTATGAAGGGGATGAAATTGTTAAATAAATCCTGAACGAACCCGTCGATGTCTTTTGTAGCGTAGCACTCGGCTACGAATCTGTAGCGCGGACTACAGTGTCAAAACTAACAAATTAAATTAAAATAATATAAATGTATAATTATAGTTTTTATATGAACTAGTACAATAGTAATAAGCTAAATGCATTTAATATGCACTAGGAAAACTTATGTTTCAGTAATTTAATATTACTTTGCTTTAAAATCATGTCAGTGATTCCGTAAATAATTTTCACACATATAGAAATTTTCTTTAGGTATATGTCTATTCTCTTCAAATAAGACATTAACAACCTATACTTAAATTGACAATTTAACACAAGAGTAGCGATTGCTAATGTTATGAATACGAATGTGAATTTTTACTTGTTTGCTACGCTTTCGCGTAAAAACTACTAAATGGAAACTAAGGAGTCATCAAAGTTATCACTTGTATTAGTATCACATAAATTATATCTGATACCACAGTAGCAGAAACAAGCCATTAAAACTGCGCGAACAAAAGATGATTTCTAAAGATCTTATATAAAAATCCTTTTACGTACAAAAATGGGTTGACCTTGCCGATTATTTGAAACTATTCGTCATGAAAAAAGTGCCAATTTAACTTCATTGTATCTAATTGAATTTCCAAACCTCGTCTTTACTTATTATAAAACAAATTCGTTATTTTTATATGTATGTCCATATGTGAGCTTATATCTTCAAAACTACGGAACGGATTTTGATGCAGTCTTTTTTAATACATAGTTAAAGTGTTAAAGTTCATGAGGATGGTTTTTTTGTTTAATTTATTAAGGCTTAGTGTAAATTGGAGTGAAGGATTTTAAAAACTATAAACGCGGGAGAAATCACGGGCATTAGCTAGTAATATCATTTTGTTATAAGTGTGATTAACTCTTGCAGTTTTATTAGTAATCAAATTAGTTACTTTTTCAATATATCTTTGATGCTATTTTTACTAATCTAATAAACAGTAACTAATACTTTAACTCCCGACAAAAGTATTTAAAAAAGCATAGATTAATGTGTTTCATTTTGCAATGTCTAGACTAATTTTTATTTTTCTACGAAAAACTGTACTCAAAGGTTAACTGTACTAAGGTTAACTGTACTAGTTTTATAGGTGGCAATTTAAAATTTTGTCATGTAGTCGCAACTCATTAAATTTAAGTGCATCTAGAACTGAAATTTATCTCACGTATTTTTTTAACATATTTCGTAAAAAAATTGGGTCTTGTTAAAAACAGTCACGGTATAATTATGCTGAAAATAGTGGCACTGAAAGTAGTTGGAATACGAAAAAGACGGGTATATGTAAGACTTTTTTTCAGTGTTTGTACCTGTATTTTGTTATGTATATCTATATAACTATTGGAACTTTAAGTTTTTTTGCATGTTATTTTTTAAAGTAGTACAACAGGCATATTATTTTTCGCACACATGTACCGAATGTCCTTTTTTTATACTATTACCGTGGCGCTGGAATGCTGATGCTTTCCTGTTTTCAATCTAGCTCTTAATATGATTAAATATGTATTAGAGCAATTTTATTGCTTACACTATAAAGAAAACTAGTTCACCAATTTGTAATGTCATTATCGTATGATCGAACTTATTTTTTGTCTCTTTATTTTTTATTTTTAAATATATTTATTTGACAAAAAAAGCTGCCAGCATGTTATAAAATATTAATTAGCTTTATTGGCTGTGAGAATAAAAGTAATTATAAAGTATTTAAGTTAGAGCATTCCGGTCCTAAGAAATATTGTAACCCAAATTACTTGGTAAGTATATATATGTATGCCATTTAATCACAAAATTTATTAGCACGTCTACAACCTCTCATATGAATATTCAAATATAAATTATTAATATCAACTCACTAATCTCTTATTAATTCTAGGATGACGATCCTTTCTATTCTTTTTACCTTGATATTAATCTAATCGCTCCTACAGAGCTATCCTACATGTGTTGAAATATAAAGGGTTAATTTTATGCTTAAAATTGTACAAATTGTACCTAAGTATTGTAAGTATTAAAGTTTTATCAATAATAAAGTATTTTTATCTGACTACTGATTTGTACGATGTTTATATAATTGTAATACAAATGTGTGTTCTACGTCTGGGTGTTTTCTATGTATTATAAGTATGTATTTACAAAAGAAAAGTAGTTTACGTATTCTATCCTTATTCTAGTACCCATAACACAAGCATATAAGCTTAGCTTGGGACCAGAGGACGTTGTGTGTAATGTCCATGAATATTTATTTATTTATTTATTATTCTGTTTTCAAATTCTGTGTGATTTTTTGACTAATAAGTTTATAAATATTGGTTCCGATCAATTTATCAATTAGTATTTACAAATATTTACGATGTTAACGAATCTATTAAAATATCGTGATATAAAACTATATAGTATGGAAAAGGAACTAATCATTTATAAATAGGAAATATTTGTTTTATCCAATTTTAGTTTAGAACTATGCAAATGAATAGTCAATGATTTATGCATTTATACGCATGTAACCAAGGCTGACAAAATATAGTCTGTAGTCGCTACGTGTTAAACGTTGTTTTGTGGTTATGTCATCGATAATAATTTTCTATGTCAATTGAATTTAAGGACCAGGTGAATTACCCTGACCTCGTCTAGCCGCGTCGGGTACTTGTAGTAAACGTAGGCCATGCAAACAGAAAAAAATACATTATAAGTCAATGATTATTACAAGTTCATTTAAATAAGTAACAACATAATATGGAGACAAATTTGATGCATTCCGCACTTATTTTAGAACTTTATCGGCATAATAAACTATTCAATGTCAAATTCTATTTTTAAATTTCGCGCCTTGACAACTACGGACTTTTCCTTTAGTAAGTTTTTTTTTGTATGTGACCATATTAACTAAAATCTATGTATTGGGCAAAAAAAACCCCTTTTGCTATTTAAAACCTGAGTGCTTTTGTGGTACATTTTACTGAAAAACTATCACGCCTATAAATGCACTTTTACGTTTTATAAATAATTTAACATCATAGATAGAGTTAGTATCTGTAAAAAAAATAGAATAATGTTATCGTAAATAATACCTTTAAAATACAAGTAATGCTCATACGCTGCCTGTACAAAGCTAAAAGTTCTGGTAATTAAATAATAATTAACCAATAGGTTAAAAGTATTATCATAGGAACTCTATGAGACTGTGAAATAAAAATACATAATGTTAATCAAAAATTAAATACACTGTCATTCATCCAATAAATAACAGAGAAAGCTTGACCTTACTGTATGGGTCCCCGCGGACACGCCCACATATGTTACCAAGCAACTTTAAAAAACCACGGAACCCTAAAAAAACAATAAAGCGACATAAAGCTCAGGCTACAATTTTGTAGTTTACAAAAGAACTAATGGGCCGGTTAACCGCTTTGTTACGGATTAACAAATAACGTTATTATTTAGGGTTGTCACACAATTCATATTCGCGGTTTTTTAACAAAGAGGTCAACCTACCTAGCGTTGCTTTTCTTTCAAGCAAGAGTTGCAGCTCCCTGACTACAATTGCATGCGAGGAAAATGCGCTTGAGTGGCTATTCTATCCTATTTTCTTTAAGCACTATGAGAACAAGAACTGTTCTCAAAGTATTTAAAGAAGTCCCACTTTACATTAAATTAAAGTAAATAAAAAGAGTCAACTGGCCTTAATCAACACGGCATTAATATTACTAAAAATAGATGCAAACGGTTAATATTCTGTAAAGCGACTAAAGAAAATAGTATTGAGAATGTATCTTTTTGAAAAAAGTTTAAGTATCAGTTACAAAATTAAAAAAGAAAATCGTCGACAACCCTAGATGCCATCATATTGTCGACTCAACAATGACACGTCGTCGCGTCGTCAGGTTGAGTAACACTATCTTGTACATGTGTGTGAATTATCTATGTGTACACAGTAGCGATGTGGAACACCGGTCATAGATCACTTGTGTCAATGTATTATTGATTTTGTATTGTATATAACAGAACATGTGTATGTATGTGTATGAAATTTTTTAGGGTCAGTAACTACTTGTTAAAAAGCTATCAATATTATGTAAATATCTTTTGTAATACGCTCATGCATCAACGCACTACGAAGTTTTTTAGTAATAGGTTTTAGGAGAGAATTAAAAAATAATATACATTTATGTATGGAAGCGAATGTTGGGTGTGGCAGAAGAAGCACAAAAGTAGAATAAATGATGTAGAGATGCGCTCTTTGAGAAGTATGTGTGGTGTGACTTTGAAAGATAGATTAAGAAATGAAGTTATAAGAGAACGTCGGTCTGAAAGAGGATGTAGGTAGTGACTAAGGTGGTGAAAAGTATGCTGAGGTGGTTTGGTCATGTGGAGAGGATGGTTGAGAGACGCTAAATGAAAGGCAAACACGGCGAAGGTAAGTTGAAGTGCTGGGAGAGGACGCCCGAGAAAAATATACTCCGATGTCATCGCCGGCATACTCCAAAAGGGGAAAGTGCGTAGCACTTACAACCGTCGGGCATGTATGACCAGATGTATGAGTGTGGATGAATCCAAGGAAGTATGTATGGATCGTAGCAGATGGCGCTCTATAGTCTCTGCCTACCCCAATGGGAAAAAGGCGTGATGCTATGATGATGATGATGATATTTTCATTTAAATTTCGAACGCATGTCAGATTTATTTAAAAATAGAACATGAAACTCATTTGAGTATAGAACGCGCATATTTTGTAACAGGCTATAAATTTATGCCGTTTAAACTATTACAAAAATATTTGAGATATTTTTAAAATAAAATACAACTGCGTTATAACATACATTGCGCATTGCTAGCGCATATATTTCCTAATTCTAAGGCCGACGGATGAACGTAATTTCTGTGTATCTTTTCAATTATTATCTTTTCCGATTCGCTAGAAACGCTCATTCCGGTAGGATGTGAGCATGATGTACGCCAATCTCAATCGCATATTGTTAAATCACGCAATCATTAAATATCTTGGTAATAATGTTAGTACTATTATTGAATACATCTGTCATACTGATTATATTTAATATTTGATTGTTATCCGGTAAAAGAAAAGTTAAAGATTAAGATTTTTCAACGAAACTGTTGAACTGAACTCTTCTTTATGACGGTCAGTGTTATTTAAATAAAATAATAAATAAATATTCATGGACATTTCACACAACGTCCTCTGATCCCAAGCTAAGCTTATTAAGCTTGTGTTATGGGTACCAGAATACGGATATAATACATATACTACTTTTCTTTTGTAAATACATACTTATAATACATAGTAAACACCCAGACACTGTACAAACATTTGTATGACAAATTTAAATATCACACAAATGATTGTCCCGAGCGGGGATCGAACCCGCGACCTCGTGAACGGCAGTCCGTTATCTGAACCACTAGACCACGAGGCCCGTCAAGTTTTTAAGTGTTCGAGTCCTTCGACTAGACTAGACATTCGAGACTAGACTAGACGAGACTAGACTAGACACTAGACATTCGAGTCCTAGTTAAATGGTCTTATTCATAATGATTTATCGGAGGTTTAAACAGAGATTTTATCGGAGAGATAATAAACGTTTTAGCGTAAAAAGACTATCATGAATAGCAAGTTTTGACAATTTTCGCGAACCGATTTTAGCGAACTTTTGAACCTCCGATAAGTCATTATGAATAATACCATTAGAATATAGATATTGAAACCATTGCGATGTAATTTTTATTTTAACGCCATCTATTGAAAGTTTGTTATTCTAAACAAAAATAACAATGTTTCTATGAGACACTTATTTTGATCTCTTATACTCTAGTTGAGACAGTAAAAAAGACTTGATTTACAGTCATCCAGCCACATCATATCTGCATACCTTCATAATTTAGATAAATAATGAAATAATTTACCTGATAAAAAATAGTAATTAAAACATTGTTTAATGATTTTAATATGCGTTATTAAAATATTTTATGAAGATATGACAAATGATTACTAAAGCTTATTGTTTTTTTTTGTAAAATTCTCGCTATTCTGGTATGATTCATATAATAATTAGCCATTATTTAAAAAAAGTTAGAAATCCATCCATCAGCCTCTCATCGTCCACTGTTGGACAAGGGCTCCCCCATAGAACGCCACAACGCGTGGTCTTGTGCCGCTTGCATCCAATGTATTCTTATATCACCATAAATATTATGCGCACCCTACAAGAGTGTTTCAAGACAGAAATGTTAATTTTTTTTTTCGAAAACGTATTTTAATATTTGGCTGCTAGAAACAAATAAATTCATTAAAAACCTTCAATTCTCACACATCTTGTTCACGGCAAACAGTCTTCCCTCCAAAGAGGCCTAAGATCTTAACATGAATGAATAAAATACACAAAGCACTTGTTTACTTTCGCCATTACTAGTAGCAGCGCACGCGTCGGTTTCAACACAATCTGACGACATTTTGACGATGACGCTTCGACGTTGAAAGCGCAATCAACGTCGTATTAAAATATTCACCATGAATTGTGTAAACATTTAGCTCTCGGTGTTAAGAGGATACCAAAATAGCTTCTTGCATTTTTCTATGTACGAAGTTTTCATTGTTTCTTTAGATTGAATGGCTAGAGCTCTAATTTTTAAGTATATGTTTTTTCAATATATGATCTAGGATCGCATGAACTCAGAAACGCGATTGAAAAAAGTTTTCTCGATAGAAAATCTTGGCGAAACAACCTCTCTAATTTTTTATTTTTTTCATTTGTCGGTCTGTTAACGCGTATTAACTAATGAAATAACTTTAAAAACATAGGTAACTATTATGTATAGAAACATGTGGATCAGAATTAAAATATATTTAGTAGATTTTGAGTAAATAGGAAAAGTATCCCTAATTCTTCATTTTCTGTGCCTACTGGCTGTGTTAATATGTACGTGTCAGCGATGATATACGATAATATTGATGTAGGCCCTTAATAAAGTTTACTATAAATGTTACTTTATATTACACCATATCCCTTTGAGTTAAGCAGAGAGAACAAAATCTTAAACGACCTTTTTTTGTCTTTAGTTAAGTTATTTGTTATATATTTTTACACTTAGGTAGGTAGCAAATGCCTTTTTATTCAACTATCATTTGTATATTTAAAATGAATTATTAAAGTAGCCAAAACATCTTGTTTTTACCAATATGTACGGTAGGTACATATTGGTAAAAACAAGATGTTTTCACTTATTCTAGCACATCAGTTTCAACGCTACTAATGCGAGATAGTGGAATGGATAGTGGTTATTATTGAACACTCATGTTTTTCCACATACACCTTCGCTAAACTTCTAAACATTACCATTTACAAGACCCGACCAATTCAACGATACTCATAACATCAAAAACCGTCCAATTTTTAGGTATCAAACGCTGTATCAATACATATCCTATTAAATTAGCACCTAGTACTAGATAAGGTAGTGTTAGTTAGTGTTAGTAGACATAGTACCTAAGCGTATTATGAATATTCAATTTAATAAGCTTATAATGACTATTTCTTCCGACTTGTATGATATGTCATAAACTATACAGCTGTTGCGTCAATAAAGATTAATAGTCATTGCTACTTATAATGAAAATATGAAATTTTAATTAAAACGCTTCTTGAATATTCAAATTATAAACGTATTGTAAGAAAATTAAATGTTTGGTAACTGTAGATTAGGATTCTAAACACAGGTTTTTAATTTATATTATGAAGTCAATAAACAAATATGTTATTTAGGGTAAGGTATACCTAATGTAGGATTTACCTATATTAGGGCTATTATTATTACTTTTGGGCAAGTAAATTATTTGTAAAGCATGACTTTAGACCTATAATATTAAATATCAATCGGACTATGAAATCGCTGCATGTACTTAAGAAAGCTTAATTCAGGTCAAGAGAACCTTGTATCAATGTCTGTGATTATTATTTTCACACACAAGCCTTGAAACTTGTTCTGAATAAAATTTTAATTAACGAAGATATTTGACATAAAGAAAATAATATTTTCTAACACTTGCGCGACTCATTTGCTTAAATAAAACTACTTTTTACAGAATTAGACGCGTATATTTGTTTAAAATTTCAGCCCGACGTATCGGAGACTTTGCACCCGTGACCATGGTGACTGCAAAGTCTCCGACACGTCGGGCTAAAATTTAAAACAAAGATACGCGTCAAAATCCGTAAAAAGTAGTTTTATAAAGAAAATAAATTAAATTCTGTTTTTTATTTTTTTACGAAACTGTAATTTTTTTCCTAAAACAACAATAGCATAAGTTACTCCCAGTAGAAGCAGCAATTAACCGATGAAAGTACTGTCAAAAAAATTCAGCGTGCCCTGTCCAAAAATACTTCATTTAAAAATATGGGCTTCGTACTCCGCTGTTTTCTTCGTAGATATTACCTCTAGGTAGAGCACAAACATTCTCACAGTATCTATGTCTTATCTATCTATCTATTATATTCTATTACTTTCCTTTTTTCCATAATACTGTTACTAAAAGAAATATTATCATCAAAAATCCCGTTTTCACGGTTGTCTTAAAATGAATATGCAGACTCTGCCACATGAATTTGGTAAGGTTTAGACTTTTATAATTTACCTTTTTGAATAACATGTCGATCATACATTGTGTTAAGTTAACAAACATATGTCTGACAAAATACTATCATATGAAATTCGATTCGTGATTCAGTCAAAATCAGGAAAGCTGTGATCACACATGATATCAACTAACAAAATGACTCAACTTATGTCATTGAAATACAATTTACTAATATCAGCCTCTCAAATAAATAAGGGGAAACAAATAGTTGCTACGGAAATGATCTTGAACGTATTTAACTGTTTAAAATGCGAGGAAATAAAATATAACGTCCTTGTATATCCGCTGTTTTTAACTAAATTGTGACAACGATATGTGAAAAATTATTTTTACCGTATTTCCGTTGTTAACTTGTTATACAAAAGGATGTAATTTGTAATAAAATCTTAGAATATCTAGAGTATTTGACTTACGTGAATGACTTGAGCGCCAAGTGTAATGGAAAAAAATTAATTAAACAAATATTTGTTAATGATTAAACTGTGGTATAATAGAAGCTATTTTCGCCCAGCTGTGTTACCCATGGTTAAACTTTTGCGTACAAGACAGAGTGGTAAAGGACTTCCCAATTCCGACTTTTTAATCGACACTAACGCCATCTAGGTTTGAACATTTGCTTTTCTTGATTATACGCGCTCCCTTAATACACACACACACACACACACACACACACACACAGACACGTACCTACAAACTTTTGCATTTTTAATTTAGTTTCCCTAATACGGTGGTTTGAAGTTCCACCGGGTCAGCAAAATATTTTATCTGGAGTATTGTCTATTATAAGATATTATCAACTATGAATCACAAAAATTAAATATTTGTGTGGAATTCGTAAATTGCGATACATACCTAATATTTGAATTCAATTTAAAGGTTAATTTAATATCACCGTATTTTGTTTCGATATTATTATTATAGCTTAAAAGTCACATAATGAATCTAACCTTTTCTGGCTTATTGTATTTTTTCTATTAATTTCTTGTCACAATGATTGGCGCCATAAATCAAAACTAAAAATTTTATCTAAAAATTAAACCCGGATCTTTGAAACCTGTCTTTGTTTGGCTTGAGCATCTTATGGCTACGTAACTCATTTGAATAATTAAAACGACATCTATATAAAGGATAATATCGATAGATTTCACAAAAAATTATCGACAACATTGGAGTAGAGATAGTTTACCTAAACTACCAGATTCAAATTTCGAACTGTTTGATCTTTTTGGAATTATTTAATTTAAATATAGAACGCATGATTCAATTTTTTTTATTCATATATTAATCTTAATAATTTTTTAATTAAATTATTGAAATATTTTGAATTATTATATTAGCGGTAATAAGGTACATAATAATATGTTTGAACTCAGACTCGTCATCATCGTATTAATTACCTACTGTAATATTGTTAAGATGTACAATAAAGAGTATTCAATTATATTCTATCATCGTCAGAATTGTCTTCATGGCGGTCTATGGAGAAGATCTATTTCCAGAAGTACTCAGAAAGACTGATGGCTATATGGGAACGAACGAGCACTTTTTGATTATTTTGCAGGAAACATAAAACGGTCCATAACATATTTATAGGTATTTTCATAATTTATATAATATACCAATGAGGTCAACGTTCAAGAATGAATAAAAATGATTTGTCAAAGAACTAAATTCTTATAATATTATTCTTAGTTAAGATTTTAAAGTCATTCCTATCACATGATTATCGCATGAACAAGCAATCAGGAATGGCACGTTTATTATTTATAAATTTACATAAATAAATATATTATGTAAGTTAATAACATGTTCTTTTGTCTCCAAAATGTTATTTTTTAATGTTTTTTTAATTGACTTAAGCGAGTTATTAATAACTTAAAGAAATTGAATCATTAATATAAGATAATATCAGCTGTCGGTGGCTATTATCAAGTAAATTTATAATATTCATGGATATAGACATATTTAAATTTAAGTATATTTTAATTTTTGTACGTATATTAAAAGCTATATTTAAAAAATGTCTTCATTGTATATTAATTACTCGTTTTAATCTTATAGCATTACAAATACAATTAATTAAATCGCAAAAATAGATAAAACGCTCTTTATTTTTGGGGACAAGTTATATGATTTCTTTGGTTCCGTAGACAAAAGATAGAAAAATAATGCCATAAATAGCTATAATGAACTATATGAGAGTGATAGATTTATACTATGGAGTCTGATGTTTGCCTGTCTCACTGACAATTAGAAAAGAAAAGCAAAATAAAAAAAGGAAAATAATCTTATTCCTGAAAACAATTTGAAATTGTCACTTAGTTTTGTTAATCTCTTAAAGTTACGTACATAATATAATTTGGTAAATTTAAAAATTCTATTTTTTATGTACATTGTACATATTGCATAACATCGGTCCTGAATATGTGTACAAAATTTTAGATCAATCTGATTACTGCTGGTGGGTGAAAACAACTTTCAAAGATTCCGTTACATGGATTTATACATTGATATATACGTACGGAACTAATATAAGCGTGTTAAAATTTTATCTGCAAGAAATGGATAAACAATAATATATAATATAATATACACTATTTATTAGTAAACACACTTGAAAACAGTTATTTTATCTTTTGTTAAAAAAATTATGCAGCTTATTCGATATTAATTAAAAGATCGATACAAAATGATCGATATCTTATACTAATCAACACGTTTGTAATTATTAAAATGTCTAATTGAAAGTTACATAATAACTGGTTTTAAAACTATTAAGAAGAAAGTGATTGGGTATCCATTTTACTTATACAGAGTAGGATGGCTTCGGGCATGATGCTAATAAGAGAAATATTTCGTTTTGGTACAAGTTTTAAAATGACTTTTTTTATTTATTGAAAGGTTTAATTTAATGTAAAATAACGAAACAAAACATGGACATGCATATATATATTTAAGAAACTATCAAATAACGTAACTAAAAATAGAGTTGTACGCCGTGACTTCGTTCGCCAAAAATTTTGTATCACTGTTAAAGACTAATGGTCTTATTCATAATGACTTATCGGAGGTTTAAAAGTTCGCTAAAATCTGTTTGCGAAAATTGTCAAAAACATAATAGTCCTTTTACGCTAAAACGTTTATTATCTCTCCGATAAAATCTCCGTTTAAACCTCCGATAAGTCATTATGAATAAGACCAATTATAGCTTCCTTTTAACGAAAAAAATTTATAAAAAAATACGTTTGAAAATCCTGAATATTGTATTTAATCATTGCATTGTCATCGGTCCTAAATATGTTTGTAAAGTTTCAGATCAATCCGATTACTACAAGTGGGTGAAATTCCTATTCAAAGATTCCATTACATAGATTATGAATAGGTACATTGATCGATATGTCCTGAACTAACGCGTGTTACAAATTTTAGAATTCTAAAGTACACAATAAACCTACTATTAATACTTTTATACTATTGATTCTTTTTTAACCGACTTCATAAAAAGGAGTAGGTTCTCAATTCGTCTGTATGTTTTTAATAGTATAGATATTTGCATAATAAATGTGTGCTGTGTTTTCCAAACTATAAAATTAAAAGCCTGATCATCAAGAATCTGGAAATAGTTTGTTACTAGGTGATACCGGCTGCCATATGAACAATACTTATTGAATATTTTAATTCGTACACTTTTGGTACAAGTGATATTTAAATAACTTGTTTGACCTGACACCTGACAACCTTTTACCTTGTGTTTAATCTGTGGCATTCCACAATATTCGCTACTGTTGGATTCTTTATTGAATAAAATTTATATTATTAAACTGTTTGTTTTTAATTTTTGTTAATTTGAAATATGTTTATTTTGTCAGGTCCTATAATATTTTAAAAATTGGTATCTGTAAATAAGTATACTTATTTTGCGTATGAATAGCTTTAGTAATGATAGCTGTAGTTTTAATTACATATAACGCCATCTATTAAAAAATATGAAAACTAACTTCTCAATTTAATTCAAAGTAAACCACGTTTATGAATTAACAATAATTGCAAAATCACAATTTAGGTATTTGTCTTAGATATTGCTATCACTATTCCCGAACGCCGCTCGTCAGGCCGAAAGAGACAACTATAGATCAGCCAATTTTTTCTATAAATTCTTAGAAAAAATAAACCGTTTTTATACATTTTGACGCTATATGGCAGCAATACGACATACATACAAGTTAAACAATTTCACTTCTTATTACAAATAAGCATAGAAAGATACACGTAAAAATTAACACCTAAGTGAAAAACAAACCATACATATTATGAAACAATTACCAAATATAACAAAGTTTTGTGATGAGATACTTTATTATATATCTGCCACATATTTTAGTCGAAATTGTTATGGAATTTTTTGCGTACTTGTAATATTTCTCATAACAGTTATAGCTACGTAACTATGCATAGTTTAAATAATCAAAGTATTATTAACCATTATACTAATGTGTAGATTATAAGATTCTATTAAGCAGAATATAGTTAGTTAGAATTTAGTCATGAATTAATACATCATTAGCCCTTATCCCATTATTTGGTATGACTTTTTTCTTCCATCAGAATATACTGTTAAGAGGATACCAAAATAGCTTCGTGCATTTTTCTACGTACGAAGTTTTCATTGTTTGTTTAGATTGAATGGCTAGAGCTCTAATTTTTAAGTATATGTTTTTTCAATATATGATCTAGGATCGCATAAACCCAGAAACGCGATTGAAAAAAGTTTTCTCGATAGAAAATCTTAGCGAAACAACCTCTCAATTTTTTAAATAATTTTTTCTAATTTTTTCAATTGTCGGTCTATTATCGCGTATTAAGTAATGAAATAACTTTAAAAACATAAGTAACTATTATATATAGAAACACGTAAATCAGAATTAAAATATATTTAGTAGATTTTGAGTAAACAAAAAAAATATCGCTAATTCTTCATTTTCTATACCTACTAGCTGTGTTAATATGTACATGTCGACGATAATATTGATGTAGGCCCTTAAGTCTTAGGTCAAATATTTTATCTCATTTTTGTCTCCGCGCCAAGTAAGATAATATTATGTTTAGACTAGAAGAAAAAAGTAAATAAATAAATAATAATATTGTAATTTCGTATGTAAGGGAAGACAGCGATACCTACATAAACATTCATATTTTCTGTTGCTGTTATGTAATTCTATTTACTCTAATGTTTTTATTTTACTATAAATAAATAAATAAAAGAAAAATCAAGATTTTGAAAAATTACATAGAATATAATCTACAGTTATCCTCTCATAGTATTTTTAAACTAAATTATATACCGCTTAAAAATTTAGTCTATTTTGTAGCACATTTGTAAACATATGCGGAAATGACTTTTTATATAACATCGTGATGATGAATGAGGTCATAACGCGGACACCAATCTTCATAATTTAAAATCCATGTTAACAATTACGTTTCATAAAACTAGTTCATATTAAGGGCCCACATCAATATTATCGTCGACATGTACCTATTAACACAGCTAGTAGGTATAGAAAATGAAGAATAAGGGATATTTTTTTTGTTTACTCAAAATCTAGTAAATATATTTTAATTCCGGTTTACGTGTTTCTATATATAATAGTTACTTATATTTTTATAGTTATTTCATTAGTTAATACGCGATAATAGACCGACAAATGAAAAAAATAAAAAATGAGAGAGGTTGTTTCGCTAAGATTTTCTATCGAGAAAACTTTTTTCAATCGTGTTTCTGAGTTTATGCGATCCGAGATTATATATTGAATAAACATATACTTAAAAATTAGAGCTCTAGCCATTCAATCTAAAGAAAAAATGAAAACTTCGTACGTAGAAAAATGCACGAAGCTATTTTGGTATCCTCTTAATATGTAAACTGTGTTGGATTATCAATTTACATGTTATCACCCCATTCTCTAGAGGCATATGTACTCATATAACATCTGTAAGAGCCGTTGTCCGTGTGATTATATTAATAATAATAATAAAGCCATTTATTCATTCATATCTTTTACATTTAGTTTCCATATATAATAAAAAATAATATAAATAACAGTAATTATGATCAAATAAATAAATATTTGTTAGTAGGTTAGTTTTTAATTATTTGTCACTTACTTGCTAATGTTAGTATGGTTAGTCGTCCAAGATATGAATCCCTTCTCGGGTGAAGGCCTCCTCCAAACTCTTCCACAAATGATGTGTGATTACGGATTATGAATACAAGTGTGACCATTCCGTTTCCTTCCGAGGGTGCTGTAATAGCCAGCTAATGGTTATTGAACACAGATAACAGCCTTCGTAAGAGATAGAAAACTCGATAATAAACTCTATGCGAACATGCCTGGTCAGCGCGGTATATTAGACTATAATCCATCCCAAAGGCCCAAGCCCAGCAGTGGGACCATAATAGACAGGAAAGAGAAGTTGAGTTTTTAAATAGTAAAGTTGCAATTTAATTCTATTGTGAGTAACGTCTTTGCACTTAACCGCTCTACATCTTAAGGTTATGTTGTGGTTTAATATGTGATGACCTTGGCCTAGTCGATCTAGAATCTTTCAGTTCAAATGACCAATTGTTTTTGTTATTTGCTAACTTTAATAACTTTGTACACGTATTCTAGTAATAAAAACTGTTTGATCCTACATAGAGATGGCGTTGATTTTTAATTTTTATAGTCGCAACTATTTTAAAGGATTTAATATCATGTGATATATAATCATCTATACTAATAACTAGCTGTCCCGGCAAACGTTGTTTTGCCATACAATTCTGTGTAAAAATCAACAACAAAAAATTTCATCAAAATCGGTCCAGCCAATTGTGAATCTAAACCATTCTCAAACCCCCTTGAATACACACAACAAATGTCATTAAAATCGGTCCAGCCGTTTAGGAGGAGTTCAATTACAAACACACGTACAGAAGATTTATATATATCTGTACTAATAAATAAAGCTGAAGAGTTTGTTTGTTTGTTTGAACGCGCTAATCTCAGGAACCACTGGGCCGATTTGAAAAATTCTTTCAGTGTTGGATAAGGCATTGATCGAGAAAGGCTTTAGGCTATATAACATCACGATACGACCAGTAGAAGCGAAGCAGTAGTGAAAAATGATGCAATAACGGGGAAAATTTTCTAAATTCCACGCAGACGGAGTCGCAGGGAAAAGCTAGTAAAGATTATAAAGCTGAAGAGTTTGTTTGTTTGAACGCGTTAATCTCCGGAACTACTGGTCAGATTTGCAAAATTCTTTATCTGTTGAATAGTACTTTCATCGAAGAAGGCTATACAACATCACACTGCGACTTATAGGGGCGAAGATCATTAAAAATGTTGCAAAAACGGTAAAAACTTTCTAAATTCCAAACGCACGAAGTCGCGGGCGACAGCTAGTATAAGATATTGTAACAATACAATTTCCAAAAACAAGAGATATCTTTCAGAAACAAATAGATCGCTACACAAATTCAGCAATAAAAACAAATTGGTAACCTATACAGGACAGATCAGATAATCGGGTAATAAAGATGTTATCGATTTTATCATCTGCCAAGCGTTTTATTTTTTTTCCTTTTACTAAAAACTCTCATAGTATCTCACAAATAACTAACAATGCAACGATTCTCTTATAAAATATGAAAGTTCCGACATTAAATTAGACGCGGGCGTGACACCGGGGGCACATTCAAAGCATCTTTATAATAAACTCGTGACATTGTGACATTTTACTTTTTAGGTCGCAATAAGAGTAAGTCTTATTTAATGGGAAAATATAATGTAAATATTGAAATATAAAACTACTATTTCTTGATGTATAAGTAAATAGAGCAGCAAGATCACCAGATTATTTCATGAAATGAATATTGAAAACTAGGAAATAATACCAAATTCATTGATCAGAAAATGAAGCATCAACGTATTTCGCAATCAAATATTAAAATATTTGAATAATCAAACATTGGAAAAGCAAAATCTATAAAAAGTCTGTAATAAGTAGTTCGTTAAAATTCGAATAATTTCGTTCATCATTATTCATCTCTTCTTTTCTCCTTTACTTAAGATGTTATATGATGTGAACACAGCTATACCAAATGTCGTGTCTATGGCTACATCACTCAATTGGCTTCTAGTCACTTACATATCCATGTGTGCGTGAAAATGTATAAAAAGTCATTTTTTTGTGAAGTACTCGTACAACTTAGTCAGGCTAAAGTTACTTGTTCTCAACGACAACCTACGATCTGGTATCTGTGATGCGAAACACTTTGATAATAACCTTCTTTGTTTATTAAGTAAACAAAGGTCTTAAAATGTCAATTAATGCATTTAAATACACTAAGTGGTTTGTTTTTATTTCATGCCAAAACCATCGAAGAATCGGTCAGACATCAAACGAGTCGATTGCCATGATAATGATTGAAACTTGTTATAACTGAAGTAACTAATGAATGAATGAACTAATTAAACTGACACCCCTCATATGGGATAAATAACATAAAATTACACCAAAACATCCAAAATACTAATGTTTTTTAAACTTTCTTTTTATCACGATAGATTATAAACAAAAGGTATTGTACTTTATTTATACAAATACTAGGTTTATAATTATTTGTTGGTTATCGTCACGCGTCATGACTCCATACATCACGACCATAGTATTTATATCCAATTTCTCCTATTTTCTCTTACTTTCAAAGTTGAATAACCGAATGTTTTCGCATCTTATAATTACAAACACATGAATATGTATCGTAATAACATAAGAATCAACATTATATCAGAATTATGTGAGATTTCACTATACACAGATAACAGAAATATATAGATGGATATTATATATTGTCTAGTTGTGCATAGCAATACAATACACTATTAAAAGATTAGAGAAGACAAATTCTGAAAGACATAAATGCATGTATGACTTCTAATTGACACTAAAGCCATCTAGGTAAGCTGTTAGAGTAATTTTCGACTGTCGTTCGAGAATATTGAAGTTATGGAATTAAAAGTAGTCTATCGAGAATGTAGGCTACCAGTAGAACAAAATTTTATTCCAATCCTTTGGCCCATTTGAGCGCGAAGGAGTTTGTTTCCTGAATTTATACTTGAAGTCTACAGGTCTCAAACAAAGCTTAATTCATGTAATATGAATACCAAATTACGAGTAAACACATAATATATTATACATAGCGAGAACAGATACGAAACACCCAGACGTATTTGTTGTTCTAATTTTAAACAAAAACAATTAAGCATCGCTAACAGATTGTACGTCGGTAAGAGCGCAGTCAAAGGTGAAAGGTGCATTCTTATGCAACAAACAAGATATTTAATCATGTCTGCATTTATTTTAGTGTCATAATAATTCAATAAGTTGGGTAACAAGATCTTAATTTTTATTTTGAAAAACTAAATTTTTGACGAATACTCTTGATTTGGTAGTGGTTAGTACGTGTTTAATCTTAAAGACGTAACTTTAGCCTGGCTAAATCGAACTTCATGGTCTAATAAGATACGGTATGCTCATTATAAGTGATAGTAGTTTTCGCAAAATACAAACGTCACATTTGCAAGCTTTAAAACAACGACGTCGTTGGGAAGAGAAGACCTGTTTTATTATTGATCTATGACTCAATTGAACCTCAATTGTAACCGAGTCATACGGCCATTTTTAATATTCAATCTACGATAGATTGACTGAAAAATGGCCGTAAGAAGTTAATAAATGAGGGAGAATAATGAAATAAAGAACTAGAAAAAAGACTCATACGATATTTGCTAAATGAACGAATAATTTTATCAATGCATTTGCTTCCTTTCAATTAGAATGTGGGTGTCTTCAAGGCAGAAGTGAATAAGCGATTATCTCTTTATCTCTAATTATTTTCAAGTAGGAGGCAAGTTGTTTATGAATATTTACCTGCGATATAGGTAATCTTGTAGTAATAAGTAATTTTACAAAAATGTCGTAATTACAGCAGTTTTGTGTTACGCTTTACTGAAAAAATATCATGCCTACAGATTTTTTCTTTGATGAAGTATTTTACTTCTTAAGTCTTCTCTCTCTCTATTCTCAGCCCATTAACATGCCACTCCAGCCCAATGGCTGTACTTACAGCACCCTGCCGAAGAAATGGGATGGTGACACTTCTATTCTTAATCCGTCACCACACGGAGTTCTTGTCTGGTTAGTGTCTTAAGTCATATCTACGAAAAAAAAATAACCCCATGTACATTGATTGTATTGTATACGCAAACTTCCAAATTTTAGATTAATTCTATGAATATATAAATAGTGCTACAATTATAGGTTATAATATTAAATAAGGTTTAGCTTACACAAGTATAAAGAATATTGTTGTAAGTACATGTAGTACAAACAAATGTTTCTGTCATTTTATACCCGAATATATTTAAAATTGATTTATTAATGTGTCTTTGAGTCGGCATCAGATTTGTCAGTGAGAGATAAGCTGTCTGTTTGTCCGACGAGATCCGTCTATCGAAACATGCATGAATCACATTGACATCTGATGATGGTTTATCAAAGACTTAAAATTTAAGACTTTGTATCGATCAAGTAATGTAATTGCTTTATTGAAAGTCTTTTAAACATAAATACATTATAAGAGCGGACTACAGACACGGCAAAATCAAAATTTAGATATTTGTATGTAATAAAGAATAATGCGTAATAAAGAATTTTTGTAATCAGACCAGCGCTTCTTGATATTCTTGATGAGCCTCGTCGTTGAGTGGTTCATGTAACGGACTGCCGATCAAGGGGTCGCGGGTTCGATTCCGATTATTCTATCCGTATTCTGGTACCCATAGCACAAGCATATAAGCTTAGCTTGGGACCAGAGGACGTTGTGTGGAATGTCCATGAATATTTATATATTTATATTTTATTTATATAAGTGCGTTCAAACAAACAAACTCTTCAACTTTATATTATTATTAAAGATTAGGCCAGGCACTTCAATTCCATTTCTCTTCCTGTAGTGCAACAAATATGTGGTATTTATTACAATTAACAAACGAAACAACATTAAAAAACAGGCTGTGGGCTTCAAAAACTATTGATCTCGTATATCAAAATGAAACTATTAAAATCAAGTATCTAATCGAATATCGATGATTGAATCCAAACTCTAATATGGCTGTCTAAAATACATTATTTATTGATAAGAAAACTTATATAAATCTTTCAATAGCCAACCATGACGCGTGTGATAGACAACATTATGAGGAAAAAAAAACAACAAGCGGTTAAGTTAAGATGATACCTGATTACTGTTTTCGAGTTCGATGAGCTGTTTATCTCAAATTGGCTGGTTTATAAGCGAAGCGTCAATTTCGGTGTAGTTACAGAGACGAATTAAGATAATAGAAATGGTTTCCTCTTATTTATCGATTTTCTATTTCACTAAGAACATTTTTTTACCTAATGAATGAAAATAATATAAAAATATTGATATTAAAAATTGATTATTTAATAGTACAGTAATTTATACCTGCTATATATTATATAATTATATAAAAAACTATGTAGGTACCAATTATCTATTATGATAAGTAATTAACATGTATATCAGATTTGTAAATGATTTGCTGTACTCGAATACTAAAACAAATTGTTAGTACAAGTAATACTGTATACGTTTATTTGAAATGTATTTTGCAACAGAAGAATAAATATTATATATCTGATTCTAAATACTCCTCTGTTTAATGGTGAAAGTATCTACTGATCGATACATGAGCATACAAATTTCGTTGCATAATTTGTAATGATTTATGAACGATTTACAGACGGACAGGTCTTGTGATCTATTTTATTAGATGTTTATAGTTATATTGTATGTAATAAATGCATAATACTTGCGTAACCTTTCACTGTACACGCTTTGTTCTCTAAACGATTTGTTGCGATTCGAAAACAAAAACTAGCTGTTATTTGGGATTTCGTATGCGTATACTCTATACTCTTGTTAGACATCTAAAAGAAACCCATGTGCTTTCTCCAGCTCTTGATTTTCTGTGCACCAAATATAAGTCATGATGATGGATTGAGAATATAAGTGTCGCCACACTATAATTTCCACAGGGTACTGTAAAAATCTGTTAAGAGATATTATAAGCAGATAAAATCCTCTGTTAGAGACAAAAAGCTCGAAAATAAAACCTATTCCAACAATGACAGGATCATGTCAACATGACCAGGCGGGTCAGCGTGGCATGGTAGACCTTAATCCCTTTAAAAACAAAATTTTTATAATTTAAACACAAATACACGCGTCTAAATCCGTAAAAAATGGTTTTATTTGAACGAATGAGTCACGCAAGTGTTAGAAAATATTAATAATAATGCTTATCAACACAACATAAAATAACAACCTATTGTTTTTTGTTACAGGTACTTATCACGTTTTCTTTGAACTATGGTAACTAAGGAAGTGGGTGCACTAAAATCAATGGCCGTCAAAAACAGACACACCGATATCAATGCACCCATCACTTTGAATATAAACTGTGTTTTAATAATTAATTCTACGAATGGTCTTTTGTATGTTTGCGTGTTTCGTTTTTGTAATTAGAAAGTTAAAAACATTTACTAGTTCTGTCTTGCAGTTTCATTTGCGTGTTTAGTAGAAAATTATGCACCAGGGATGTAAAAAATAGATGTTGATCAATTTTCAGACCTATATTGATGTGGTATACAACATAGGCACACAAAATTTTCATAAAAATCTAGTTTAATAAAATAATTTACATCGTGCCTAGACAAATATATATTAGATGAATTAACAAACCGCAGAAAACTAAGTGAAAATCACGAATTTTTTGGTTACATTAAAATTATTTATGTTTTTATTAAGTATAAAAAGTTTTTCGAAACCAGAGGGTAAACTTTTCAAAGCAAAAAAATGAAACGAAGTAGACAAAATACTAAAGTTGTGTACCAGAATGGAGTGTTGCAGTTGTTTTGCATATTACATAGTTACCACTTAATGTAAGAACATGCATTTATTCTTATCTAATTCTGAACATTATTGTGTGCATGTGTGAGTGATGACGTAGCATAGATGTGTTATTACGTGATATGCATACTTATAGAAAAACCTATCGCATACTAATCAGGTGAAATTTGTTATCAATAAAAATGAGGTGATAGCTAACAGGATATCAACGTCTAGAATATTTTTTAATAGAATATATTTTGTAAATTTTATTTTACAGAAATTAAAATAGTCTGTAATTTAAACTAAGTAAGAAATTCTTAATCTGTTACTACACGGATAATTATCGTGTTTAATACTTAGCTATCTAATAAATTACAGACTATTTTCTAACACTTGCGCGACTCATCTGTTTAAATAAAACTACTTTTTACGGATTTAGACGCGTATATTTGTTTTAAATTTTGGCCTCTAAATCCGTAAAAAGTAGTTTTATTTAAACAGATGAGTCGCGCAAGTGTTAGAAAATAGTCTGTAATTTATTAGATAGCCAAGTATTTAACACGATAATTATCCGTGTAGTAACAGATTAAGAATTTCTTACTCAGGGCACTGTTAAAGCCAGCTATGGGATATTTCACACAGATTTGTGAGAGAGAGGGAAAAATCGAAAATAAACACTGTGTCAACACACCTAATCAGCGTGGTGTTATAGGTATGCTTGTGTTATGGGTACCTGAACACGGATAGAATACATATACTACTTTTCTTGGGTAAATACATACTTATAATACGTGGAAACACCCAGACGCAGTACAAACATTTTGTATCACATTTATAAACATCACAAATATGATTGTACCGTGCGGGAATCGAACCTCGTAAACGGCAGTCCATGAACCACTAGACTACGAATCCTGACAAATATGAAGAGAATCTTATTGACATTAAAAATTGTCTCACAAATCCACCAATAAAATCTTTTTTCAGCCCATAGAAAATAAAATTAAACTTAATTACAAATAATGCTGTTAATTTAAAATAACATAAGCACTTAATTATAAAAAGAGTACTAGGCTAAAAAGATTGAGATAAATATCTTTATAGCCTCAAAAATAGATTAAGATTTCTATCAGTGATGGATATGCGTTTTATTTAAGTAGTTTGATATCATTAAATTACAATAAAAATCCAGTCGATTGATCCCTCGCGTGATCTGATGTTTAAAATCACTTATGTAGAGACAGATACACGACATTTCGTCTCTATAAACTACAATAGTATGTATTTTTGCATTGATTTTTACCACGCAAATGCAGACAAATCTAGAGGGAATTCTAGTAGGTGGAATTCATGGCTTCTAGATAAGATCAAATCTATAAGAAGATTTGTTATTGGGCATAGTTCGTACTATTATATTATGACAGGCCTCGTGGTTCATGTAACGAACTGCCGTTCACGAGGTCGCGGGTTCGATTCCCGCACGGGACCATTATTTCTGATATTTATAAATGTCATACGAATGTTTGTACTGCGTCTGGGTGTTTTCTATGTATTATATGTATGTATTTACAAAATAAAATTTGTATATGTAGTCTATCCGTATTCTGGTACCCTATAACACAAGCATAGAAGCTTTATTTGGGACCAGAGGATGTTGTCTGAAATGTCTCCTAAAAAGAAATTGCAAGATTTTCGTAACTCTATATTTAGAAATGATGAATTTTAATGTAGACTTTTACCATTTCACTTTAGTTATTGTGTTTTTTGAAAGAATACTACAGTATTTCATTTGAATACATAGTTACTTAAATAATGTAAATATTTAGTATCGAATTCTCTTGATTTAAGTAGTATTTTTTTGCTTAGATTCCGGTTTTAATCGCCGGTTTACAACGCATGTTGGGTAAAATGGGGAAGTGATCTTTTGAATTCTTTTTACTATGCGGACATCCTGTTTCCTACTATCCAACTAGTATTAGTATTCTACATGTATATGTCTTTTAAATAGTCTTATGACATCACAAAGACTAGAATGCAATTTTATTATACACTACTGTTACTTAATTATTATTTCTAATTATATTCAGGTTCTTTAATTTTAAAATCACGTATTTTTTTTGTTTTTATTTTCACAATGTCCTCTGGTCCCAAGCTAAGCTTATATGCTTGTGTTATGGGTACCAGAATACGGATATACTACATAGACTACTTTTCTTTTATAAATACATACATATAATACGTAGTAAACACCAAGACGCTGTACAAACATTTGTATGACATTTATAAATAAAAATAAATAAATAAATAAATATTCATGGACATTTCACACAACGTCCTCTGGTCCCAAGCTAAGCTTATATGCACAAGCATATAAGCTTAGCTTGGGACCATAGCACAAGTTATGGGTACCAGAATACGGATAGAATACATATACTACTTTTTTTTTGTAAATACATACTTATAATACATAGGAACACCCAGACGCAGTACAAAGATTTGTATGACAATTAGAAAAATCACACAAATGATTGTCCCGAGCGGGAATCGAACCCGCGACCTCTTGATCGGCAGTCCGTTACCAGAACCACTACACCACGAGGCCCGTCAAATAATAAAAAAATCACATAAATGTTGGTCCCACACGGGAATCGGACCCGCGAACCTCGTTCCGGTAGTCCGTTACATAAAGCACTCCACCATGAAGCCCGTCGAAAAACGTTAAAGCAGTATTTTAAATTGTGACATATTTATTTTACAGACAGTTTATTTGTAGTTATGGAAGATTGATTTTAGTGGTCGACCACCCTATTTCATGACCGTAATGCCAGCATTCTTGCACTAGTGACACTATTTTCAATCACTGACTATAATATATTTTCCTTGGCGTTATTTTATCAATCATCTATATATGTCTTTAGCAAGACGCTAGTTGAATTTCTGTTATATAAATCTGTATAATATCAGTACTGGGTAAAAGCTTAGGTACTTCAAATAGTTATATGTTCCTCGGATGATGCCAGAAGGAGACTAATGGCGTACTGTAACAATCTTTTCTACACCAAGTCATGGGTTTGATTTCCTCAATCACCATATTTGTAATTAGCATAGCGTTTCTCGATATTACGTTTTCTTGTATTATAAACTATAACTATAACTCGAAACAAAACTATTCAATATAGTTTTGTTTCGAGTTTGACAAATGACTAAAACATTTTTTAATAGACTATAACAATAAATGGTCCACTCCATATTTCCCAACATATCACAAGATTGCAATTTGTACTATGAAATCATACACATTCGCCACATACCGTAATATAGTTCCCATTGCAAATAATTCTATTAACTGTCATCGTATCTATTATACGTGATTACAACTTATTCATACTTTATATGGTATATAATTACGATGTATGAATGAGTCTGTTACGAGGAAACTTTTCTTGACCATTTGACGCCACTTCACGCATCGGGTACCCACTCCATAAATATACAATGATACAGTACAGACATTATACACATTTGTCTAATCGTCCAAGAATATGAATTTATCATTGCTAAATTGTCTAATACATGCGTTTGTCATTATTACATCTGTCTTAAAACAAAAAATTCACGTAATTCTACATTAATTTATAATTTTTTTGCAATTGACTTGCTATGTTTTTACTAAATAAACTAAATATATATATATTATAGTGGAAAAAATGATAACCATGAACGGGACTTGAACCCACGACCTCGGAATACCGTTCCGTTGCTCTCCCATCTGAGCTATCATGGTTCCCGCACATGTTTACCAAATCTTCCACTACAATCTTCTCAATGTGAGCTAAACATCGTTTAATGTTCTTTACAGAACACAATTGAACCGAAATAATGACTGTAGATGTATTTCTACATTAATTTATTAATGTTTTGCAATTGACTTGCTATGCTTTTACTAACTACATTTTTTCCACTATAATTTAGTTTATTTAATTCACGCATTTGTTATAGAAAACGTTGTAATATAGAAAACGAGAAGTATAAGGAGGATATTATATTTTTTATTAAGATATATCTGTAATTTTAACCTCTGGTCGATAGTTTGTCATAATATTTCGGACTGGAAATCGAAAGAACGATCAAAATACAAAAAGCGTCGGTAACAATTGACCAACTATTCACAACGATGATGATAGATGTTTAAAGGTATAAATGAAACCACTTTTTACGGATTTGGACGAGTATACTTGTTTAATCTAAATCCGTGAAAAGGGGTTTTCTTTAAACAAATGAGTCGCGCAAGTGTTAGAGAATTTTGAGGAAAATTCTAGACTACTGTTTGTCAATAATATAAATGGGATTCGATTAAAACTATAGGCACATAAAATAACAGTTATTCTAGAGATAGTATAGATATTATTATGCAGAACACGTTACCAATAACGGTGCGTTACTAAGCTGTCGCGAACAACTGTATGTGTTAAGTTCATGCCCCAAAACTGTGCTGTGAGGTGATTAAGATGGACGTTAAAGCCTTTAGCAAGTTAGTAGGAATTCACAAGAACCTAAACTTAAGAGACATTTGTCGACATCTAGACTTTATGAGTTTTAAGACGATTTGAGTTAAAACAAACGGGACTGGAATTTTGGCTAACAGACCTTTGTTATCTTTAAACTTTTATCAAGGACTAATCATATAGACTTTTCTTATAAAAAAAAATAAGAGATTTTCAGGATTAACTTGTATTTAAACATAACTTTGCGATACGGATGAAGTATTTAAATATGAATTTTATACAGATACTGGCTGTCCCGGCAAACGTTTTGCCATACAAATGTCAGTGGGGGGGGGGGGGAGGTTGAAAATAGATGTCCGATTCTCAGACCCACTGAATATGCATGTAAAATTTCATAAAAATCGGTCAAGCCGTTTCGGAGGAGTACGGTAACTAACACTGTGACACGTGAATTTTATATACATATAAGATAAGATAAGGACATATTCAGTGCAGCTGTACCTACTGACTTTTGTAAATGTATTGTGATTGTGCAGTCAATCTCAATTTAGAATCTTAATGTTTTATGGTGAATGTAGATATTGGTACCATTTCTGAAAAATAGTATGTGCAAAATGTATAAGGTATATATAGTACCTACCCTTGAAATACGCATTACGCAAGCTTACTTTGTGACTAGAAGACTTCTTTAACATGTCAGTATAAAATATACTGATTATTATTTAAGAATTTTGTTATAAATAGATACGTAATAATTAACACGGCAATTGATCTTTAAATAAATGTGAACGTGTCTTCTGAATCCTTTCAAACCTGTTTCCGATACGTGAATCTAATAATTTTAGTCTAATTACCAATATGAAAAGTGTCGGGATAATAATTTGCATAAATCGATGAGAACTGGCAAGGTTAGTTTATGATGCAATAATGCTTGTACTAGAATATTAACAAATTTGACCTGATAGATGTCGCAAGGACGAATTTATATTTGTCAAGGAAACGTTAATGTTTTCGTATTAAATTATGAGGCGTTCTTTTTTTTTAAATCGGATTTTTATAACTTTTCGATGAATTTGTTTGCTTACTGCTTGCTACGTGATATTTTATGATCGAAATTTGTATTTTAGTTAAATTACTTGCATTTAAAAGTAATATTTTGACTAGTAATGGTACCCATTTTACGTGCACAACTAAACTTAACTGAAAACAATTATGGCTTATTTTGATTTATTGGCTATTCCGTTGTTCACATTTTTATTAATTAAAATCCATATGGTCTTATTCATAATGAATTATCGGAGGTTTAAACGGAGATTTTATCGGAGAGATAATAAACGTTTTATCGTAAAAAGACTATTATGAATAACAAGTTTTGACAATTTTCGCGAACCGATTTTAGCGAACTTTTAAACCTCCAATAAGTCATTATGAATAAGGCTATTAGTCTATAATACAAAGATTTTCTAATATAAAAGTTCTGTTAATATTACCGAATTATGTCATTGACACTATCAATTTTCATTTTTTAGTTAAGTTTAGTTTGTGCACGTAGAATTGATACCAATGTAAAGACTCTAACTAAAAAGATATTAATGAACATTTTGGATTGATAGTCAAATTTTCAAGAAATATTTAGCCTCGTGAAGTGAGAAATCTACATTCTACATTCAACAAGCAAATAGTGAACACCGTAGACAAAATTTAACGAGAAATAACGAGTTTTAATATTCTATACTTATTCAATAATTATAAAATTCTTCAATATAAGTTCTTTAATATACGCAAACGGTAGAAGTGTATTGCGACATAACATCGTAGATCTGCTAGCTAAAATATTTAACGATGTTTCGCGTATAATCAATGCATAGTATTTACAACGATGAACGTATCTTCAAATACCAAGGTTATACTGTTGACATTTAAAATAAAATGAAGAGTATCAATTTTGCTTTTGACTGTATAAAACTATGCTTCTTTGTTCTTATACAGAATTGAATATGATCGCCCTTCAGTTTTATTCTTGTTCGATGTGTCTTTTCACGCAGCATTGTGATGTATAAAGAATACACTTGTCATCACCCTATTTTCTCCTATGCTCCTTGCTCTAAGAATAAACGGACATATGAATAATATCTATTACTAGGTATGGAAAACTCAAAATAAAACTCATATCAAAGTGAAATAGTAGAGCAAGATTTTGAAGTCATGAGGGTAGCCCGCGGATATCATATATAAGTGGGATATATAAGGAATATAGCAATCAATCAAAACCACTCCTTTAAAACACCCCTATTCGACTCCATGTTCTCTTTCTGTCACATTATCTTCTACAATTGCCAATATCGAACCCACTATCAGTACAAAAGGCAGTATTACTATCACTCACTCATCCATAAACTAACTGTTCCTTTTTTGATTGTGTCAATTCAAGAAAAGTTACTTAAACTAAATTGTAAAATAAAAAAGGTAAATAAAGTCTAGTTGCGTAGCGCACCGTAATCGAACTGTAGGTATTTCTTTTATTTTAGCTATTGTGAAAGGATTGGATCTAATAGAATTGCGTAATCTGTAATTGTAATGTATAGCAAACCTTTCAATATAAAAGTAGGTGGATACAGATATATTTATGAAGCAAAAAATATGAAAACCATAAATTCCATACTAAATTTCTAAACATTTTTATGAGAAATTAGATAAATAAATGTTTAAAATCTGTATTACAAAGATTTCTGCATAAATAAAACTACTTTTTACGGATTTAGACGCGTATATTTGTTTTAAATTTTTATGTTTGTTAGAAAATATTAAGATTTCTGCAGTTATTTAAATAAAGCAACTAAAAAAAACAACTTTACATTCGGATAAAAATAAACCATTTACTTATTTTATCTTGTGGTATCATAGAAATATATGCATTTCATTTCAAATCTTAACCAAGAACATCATCTCAGCTTACACATTAATGAATAATTAATAAACTTAAGACAGATTTCGAAAACCTAATACCTGTATATTAGTAATAGTGATCATTTCTTAATTATGCAAATATGATAATAAAATTGTTTCAAGCTGGGTGCATTTAACAATTTAGTATGTTATTCGAATTATCAAAAATTAAGAACAGACTTCTTTCTGCCCTTATTTTAATTTATTTTGGATCGGTGTAGCCTGTTATTTCTTCAAAGCTCTCTTATCAATCGTCACATTTTCGAAACTCCTTTTTCTTTCATATCGTCTCTCTTACAGTATATCCACTTTTATAATTTCCTTCCTTGCTGTTCCCTGTTTTTGTTTTAATATATTTCATCCCTTCTTGTTATAAAAATAATTTCTTGCGAATAACATAGGTACGAGCACTAAAAACGTACGTGATGAAATTACTTAAGAGTCATATACACTTAGTAATTTTGTTCTTAGACAAAATCTTTCCTACTTGGTTACAGTACATTCATACAAACTAGTGTTACTTTTTACATCTACGCATAAACTAACAGTACAGTCGCATAGAATATTCAAATAGCATAATATCATTTAACATAGAGTTGTCACAAGAGCCGACTGTACTTATCTCTAGCGTGAATCGAAAACTATTTGCTTTTCAGACGGTGTTTTGGTAATAAGAAAAGCGATTTCTTTTGATAGCGATACACTAGGTACATATTATAAAAACTTAATTTAAAATGTCACCTCGCTGTGTGATTTTTGTCAACAAAAAGTTAAATTTAACAGACGGTGTTACACGTTTTTGTATTCAAGGAAGTTTGTTCCTTATTTTTGTTATATATATCACTGAAGCTATTTCATGGATGAATGATTTGTTGATTTATTTTTGGATCCTAACATTGAGTATTATTGCTTCAATAAACGTAGTAATTAGTCGTATTAATCATAATAATAAATAATAATAATAAATATTCAGGACAAAGTAAGCTATATTTCTATGCTTGTATTATGGGTACCAGATAGGGATAGACTACATACACTACTTTTCTTTTGTAAATACATACATATAATACATAGAAACACCCAGACGCAGTACAAACATTTGTATGACATTTAGTGATATCACACAAATGATTGTCCCAAGCGGGAATCGAACCCGCGACCTCGTGATCGGCAGTCCATTACATAAACCACTCCACCACGAAGCCCGTCAACACACATGTAATATCTTTAAAGAAGGAATTTTATGATAAGATTTTCCTGAAACTGAATGTTTTAGTACTATCTAGTTTTAGCTCGATGTTTTAGGTACTATCTAGTAATTATTTATATAGCAAATTCATCTTCATCCATCTAGTTTTCAAATATCAAATAATTACAAAAAGATGTACTGAAAAAAGATGCGTGTTACAATCTCTTTTAATAAAAGTAAAAAAAACTTAATATAAGATATAACTCGCTTTCGCTCCGTCCTTGAATGTTGACCTTAGATCGGCGTAGATCAAGCAAACCACTTCCTAGTTATCAATTAGGCTGTTTCTGTGATTCTATGAATAACTTGATAGTAAACAATAATTCTAAACGTCATGTTAATCAAATTTAAATCATATACGTTCCTATTTTCATTATTGTATGAGATTATCTTTTCTTCTTCTTCCTGTCCTCATCCCAAATTATTTGAGGAACGCGTTTTTTCCTTCCAACCTCTTCTATCAGCCGTGGTTCGATGTGATTTTATGCGATTATCTCTGTGGAGATAAGCTTATGATAAATCATTTTAATCTCTAGACTCTTACTGAATTTAAGGACAAAAAAATTAAAATGTCAAGACTTTGAAGTTGATGTCTTTTTAAAGGTTTTGTTTTTTTTTCTATTGTTATACCATAGAAGGAGAACTTCTATGAGTTTTCCCACACTTATTAAAGAGTTTTTTTATGTATAATATTAAAAAACTCTATCAAATTGAGGTTAGGTTTTAAAAAAGAAAAATGTAGTAATATTTTGTCAAGTATCTCATCCAGCACACGTAAAGCCCTTACCAACCGCACATTGTACGGTAAACTCTTTGAAATTTGAATCCTCAAGTCAAGTATCGCCTTACAAAAATACATATGGCCCAGTAATAAATCCTTGATGATGTATTTATTAATATTAGATTGCAAAATTATCATGTCTCAAGCTGTAGTTTTTATTGTACTCCCAGAACATGTCGTGTTTTAATCTGATAGCCATTTACGCATATTATTTTCTACTACGCTTGGTCACATTCCTTGGCCTTGATCAAATCTAAACAATAACAAATTATAATTTTTTTATAATGTACTGTTTTTAAGGGAATAATTGATCTCAATGAAGACTTTATAAACGTTACATTGATTGTCGACTTAAGCTAATACTAAATACATATAATAATAAAAATAAAAGTTTGCAATTATGTAGTAAATCTCTAAAAGTTATCAACCGATCCAATTTTTTTTAAGTGCTCTAGTCTATATTCTTTTTAAAATAAAATTAAGGCGAACGAAATTGCAGGGACAGCTAGAGGAAGAAAATTACATAAGTATACATATGAATAATTATAAATATTTTAGTAAATTATCGCCGCATAGCATGTTACCAGGTAGTGAGAGTGAGAATTCACGTACCCTCAAGTGAAAGAAGTTTTCTTATCAGATTGATATATATGGACTACCCATCGGTTGCATGTATACATTAACGTCACTTAACCTCGGCATTCTACGGAGCTGCATGTGCGTAATTCCGCCACACGCCCTTCAATAAAATAATGTCGAATATTTTATGTATAAATGTTTAAGGCACTTAAAAACACAAATTCAAAATTAAATTTAACTTATTCTTTATTTTTGCTTCCATCCATCCATAAACCTTTCTCAGTCCACTGCTGGACATAGACCTCCCCCATAGTACGCCACAACGCGCGGTCTTGCGCTAACTGCATCCAGCGGCCCCCGGCGTATTTGACGATATCGTCGGCCCACCTTGTTGGGGGCCGACCCACGCTGCGTCGTCCGGTTCGTGATCGCCACATGAGGACCTTCCGTCCCCAACGGTCAGATCGTCGAGCGATGTGGCCTGCCCATTGCTACTTCAGCGTGCTAACTCTTCGGACTATGTCGTACACACCAGTCCTTCTACAGACTAGATTTTTGCATAATTTTACTTAATTACATCTTAAATACGAAAAGGGTTTTTCCATTTAATGTCTATTGTTAGTTATATTCGCAAATATTTGTTTGACCTATCCCACTATGACATACTTTATGAACAAAACATTTCCGGAAGATACTTTTATAAAAAAAAAATGTATTTACTAATCTATATGTAGTATCAGTTACAAATAAAATCCATATTTTAATTAACAGAAGCGTGTACTTACGACATAACAGTTACCAAAGTATATCCACCCCTGTTACTCTTAACCACGATTGTATATACCTCTTGCTCACACGTATAAACAGCCTCAAGAAAGATTTGCCAACGTTACAATGCAATTCATTTCTAACGACTTAGTTGAGGCTAAAACTTGAAATTTATGATAATTAGATTGCAATAGTATGTTCTAATTAATATGCTAGTTGCCAGTGTCAGAGTTTCGTGAGTGGTCGTGCTTCCAGTGGTTTTGTTTATAAGTTTATTTATAATAATTGGTGAGAAAATGGATTTAAGAAACCATAAACTGTTTAGGCCTAAAAAGGCCAACCTGTCGAGGTCTTCTTCAATATCTACACCAAGGTTTGTCTTTACAACCTTTCTATTGTTTTCACTTTCTTTAAATCTAGTAAAAAATTGTAACCAGCTGTTATGAAGTTTCTGAAAGTTTGAATGTCAACGTATTGTTGTCTCTTTTGTTTTATTCGCGACCGAAAGTGACAGAATTACTTTTAATATGTGAATGTTATTTTGGAAATTGAAAGTGAATTCCTTTGCTATGTACGTAACAGTAAATTAGGCTTTAGATTAACCAGTCAATGTAAGAATGACGAGTATAAATTAGAAATGATATGTACAAATGAAATTATCATAATTTTGAGAGTGTATAAGAAAAATATACATTCCAAACAGCTGTTCTTAACGAGCATATAATAACGAGTTAAGTAATAGTATGAACGACGTACCTACTGGTTAAAGCGATCACCTTGCTACTGGCCTTGCGCTTTGTATAGTACGTTCGATTTCAAATAGGCTATTATTTCTTTTTGTATTCATTGAATCGAATGAAAAATTATGCACTTTTCACTTTTGAACTTATGTTGCGTGTCAATACCAATTTAACACTCTACATAAACAATTGTAACCATTGTGTATGTATGAGAGAAGAAATCGACGCTGTGTTAACATTGTGGTAGGCTTTTTAAGGGATAGGCATCCCTATAGCCATAAACATGTCTTTTACTCGCACCAATAAACAGTTCGAAAAATACTGACTGTCTCTTCTATGGGTAATAGTTGTACTATGTATGTATGGACGCTGCTGAAAATCAGCGTTGTGTGATGGTCACGTTTCCATCTCACTACAATGGCTGAGCAGCGTTCCATTTTTTCCAGCAAGCTATTATATATAAGCTTTTTTTACTTACTAATTTTGTTTCACTTATTTTTTTATTTTGTGTATTTATATATTGAAACGCTGTTGGAAAAATAAAACTTTCTTTCTTTCTTTTCTTTCTTTACTTTACATTCTCATGCAGAATGAGAGATTACCTACTCTCATAAGTATTTTTTTTTTACGTACTTACTTTCTTCCGCGAAATATAATTACTTTTTTTGGATTGAATATCCTTATAACTCAGTATTATCCAAGACTATGGTAACTGAAGTCCTAAAAAAAATCGTACAAAATATGTATGTATATAAATGGAGAATTCGTAAAAAGTAAGCTTTATCCTTGTTAAAATTTGTTTGTATAAAAAATAATTAAAACATAACACAATAACAATTAAAATACGTAATATGTAGTTGAAAATTGTTGTAATAGGTAGATATTAATTACTGACATAGATATAATTGTAATAAAATAAATTAAAATATAGGTGAAGGTGTATAATGTAGAATATAACTTAACATGCCTTCTCTCTCTCTCTCCCCAGCCCCATAAGACGGTACGATACCAAATTATGCTCCATACAAAAGTATGGGTATCGTACTTCCGTTTTTTCTTCGCGAAAGTTAAACCGATTCTAATAGTTTTTGCGTTATATTATAGATAAAGAGTATATCTATGCTTCTATCACTTTATTTTTTTCAAAACATAATAACTAAAAGAAATATGACGATCCGAAAAATCCACTTTTTTCGGTTTTCTTTAGATAAAGTTGCAGGGTCTATCACACAAATTTGGTAAAGTTTTACTACAAAAGAAAGTGATAGAAGCATAGACATTTTCTTTATCTATAATATAACTCAAAAACTATTAAAATCGGTTTAACTTTCTCGAAAAGAAAACGGAAGTACGAAACGTCTTTTTTCAAAGAATTTGTAGGTAAAATCCGCTTCATCTATATTTGTCCCTTTCAGCGCGGCGCTCGGAAGTAGGGATAGCAATACCTAAGGCAAATACCTAAATGAGGAGTACAGTACTGTAAAGGTTGTGATCATTGAATATAACCTATACAATGATACAGGCCACTTAAGATTTGTTTTTAAAAAAAAAGGAATAAAAAAATTTAAAATTTGAAAATAAAAAAAGAAAAGAAGGGAGATAGAAAAAGGACTTGAAGGGAGGATGTTAAAAAGATGATTGTAAAATAGTTTATCTTTATTATAAAAAATATAACAAATTAATTGTGATAAAAGTGTTTTATTATCAAAGAAGAAGCTTTACAATTGGTGAAGCTTTACAGTACCCTCTTAACGTCCTACACCCACAGGCTACCTTCGCTTTGAGAGGGATTATGGTCTACTGTGCCGGCGTGCCGCGCTGACCAGGCCTTCTATTCACAGGGTTTATTTTCGAGTTCTGCGTCTCTCATAGAGTATGCTATTCATGTACAATATCTCTTAAATTTACACCCTCGGGAGGACGTCCTGTGTGGGGACATTTGTATTCTGAATCCGTCATCACACAGAGAATTAAATACCATGATCAGTATTTTTATTAAATTTGCGGTTGGTTTAAAAAAACTATAACTATAATATAATGCAAGAATTTATTAGCTATTGATGGCAATATTTTTTATGAGCAAATAATTATGTAATTGTTGTGTTATCAGTGAAAAGTTTATAATCAAAAAATCAAAGTTGAAGGACGATTATATTTAATTGAATAACTGCCTAAATGTTAAGGCTCTTAATATTCATATTTGCATAAAATTGATACATTATTTATAATTACATTTTTTTTAAAAAGTAATTTGTCTAAATGAAATTAGTTTTATATAGGAAGTGTTTTCAAGTTTAAATAATTTATTGAATAGTTTTGATTTATTGTTTTTTAAAGTTAAAAGCTATTGTTTAAAAGGTCAGCTTTTATTATTTTTATACGACATCCTTGACTTAACGTATAATGATTGGGTTATATCAACCACATACTCGTAGATTTACATTTAGGCGTTAGTGCTTAGGCTTACTAAAAATTATCCCTGTATAAGTTTATATAGTGTACCATTGTATTTGTATTTGAGGTACGAGTAAGTAAATCTTTAAATTCGAAAATAAATCCTATAGTTAATCGAAGTTTGTGATTATTGATTTTGGCTTTTTGTTTTTGGATAACTTTAAAACTAGGCATGTTAATTATGTAAGTGCTTACGCCATTTTTGTGCAAACACTTCTTTGAAATGTAGTTTTTCGTCACATTTACTTAACGACTCGTAATTAAAAGTTACATAAATATGCTTGAAATTAATATCAAAGTTATTGTCCTAAGTTTCTAAAAAGACACCAAATTGCTTTTATTTTTTTAACCACACTCTTTAGGAAAGTACTACAATGTTTTTGCAATGGCAAAACTTTGACAGATCTTTTATGTATTAAAAATATCATTGTAAAAGCAATTATTGTATTTTAAATTTCCGATATGATTAAAATACGTATAGCAAATCTGCTGTTTCAACATTGACACTCCCAAAAATTTCATTTAATTGTCCAAATTATTAAAATAAAGTTAAATATTTGTAAAAATACATTTTATTGGTAGGAGTGCCTAAGCTTGTTAGTAAAGAAACATATTATTAAACGAATCTTTTGTATATTCAATGTAAACAGTAGTTAATGGTATAATTGAGTAGCAATTACTTGTCAGATTCAATCATTCATAAATAGTATTCATATGTTTCATAATGTTATTAAATATTTAGACCTTCAATATTATTTTATGCCTAACATTGAGATTTTTATTTATATTGTATAATCTTTTAAATTTTATTCTTGAACTCTCTCTCAAGGCTTGGTAACTTAAAATAATATTGCAGTATTACAGAATATGGTTTTCAATATATTTTCTAACACTTGCGCGACTCATCTGTTTAAATAAAACTACTTTTTACGGATTTATTTTGGCCCGACGTTTCGGAGACTTTGCAGTCACCATGGTCGAGTCTCACCCGTGACCATGGTGACTGCAAAGTCTCCGAAACGTCGGGCCAAAATTTAAAACAAATATACGCGTCTAAATCCGTAAAAAGTAGTTTTATTTAAATGGTTTTCAATATTTCAATTTTCTTTTTTAGGGTTCCGTACCCAAAGGGTAAAAACGGAAACCCTATTACTGAGACTTCGCTGTCCGTCCGTCCGTCCGTCCGTCCGTCTGTCACCAGGCTGTATCTCAAGAACCGTGATAGCTAGACAGTTGAAATTTTCACAGATGATGTATTTCTATTGCCGCTATAACAACAAATACTAAAAATAAAATAAAATAAATATTTAAGGGGGCCTCCCATACAAAAAACTGATTTTTTTTCCGTTTCTTGCTCGATACTAATAACGTTGCCTTATGTTGCATAGATAATGGTACGGAACCCTTCGTGCGCGAGTCCCACTGGCACTTGACCAATTTTTTGTTAGATACACTTTTCATAATATGTAGAATATATTAGCACTTAAAACGACCCCAGGAAGGCAAAGAAGTTGTGACATAAGACAGTTATGGTCTCGCTCTTAATCTGTGCTCATAGTTAATGTCAAGGTTCTTCAATGTGTATTTTTTATATATTATATTCATGGACATTTCACACAACGTCCTCTGGTCCCAAGCTAAGCTTATATTGCTTGTGTTATGGGTACCAGAATACGGATATAATACATATACTACTTTTCTTTTGTAAATACATACTTATAATACATAGTAAACACCCAGACGCAGTACAAACATTTGTATGACAATTAAAAACATCACACAAATGATTGTCCTGACCGGGAATCGAACCCCAGACCTCATGATCGGCAGTCCGTTATATGAACCACTCCACCAAGAGGCCCGTCGATTTTAATCAGTCATCACATGAATGTTTTAATCCATTCATCAGGTTTTCTCAATCCACTATTGGTCATGTCTTAATCAGAGTGTTTAACCAAACTCATCCAAAATGGCTCAACCAATTTTGAGTAAATCATGTGCGTATCTCGGGTAGATGTGAGAATAGGTCGACATTTATTAGTAAACAGAAACTGCGAAGTGCTAATCCTTATTATATCCTTATATATTTGTAATTATGAAATATGTTAATCCCTGTAACGAAACCAGAGTGCGATTCACAGCGCCTTCTATCGATCCGTATAGTAAACTTCTGGCTACATATGGTTTCTAAATATCACGCGTACAAAATCGTAGATAACAGTTAAAAATATTATACAATTCAGTATGACCTGTACGAATGCAATTAGAATTAGAAAAATAAACTATTTAACTAAAAAAATATATTATTAGTTTTACCAGTAACCAATTTATCATTATAACATTCAATACGTGATGTATGTATTTACTCATCTAGACATTACATGTTACACAATATACTCCATAGACGCTCACGTAAATGTCATAAAGTTCATCACCGGATATCAGTTGAGTGTTGCATATTTTTAATTCAATATTGCAATATATTATACTTTCTAAATCTAATGCTATATAACATTTGGATTTTTTGTTTCTTAATTATTTGTTATCTAACTGACAGTTGGGGATAAAACTTCCTTTTTTAAATTTCTTCGATATTTAAAAATGTAAAACTCGCTAATCTAAGTAGCTTACGTCATTATGTATGTATATTTTTTTCATTTAATTTTCTTCTCTACCATTCTTATAATAAACAAAAAAAAACGAATTTGGTGCATTATTGACTACAAAATATTCAAAAAATCCAATAACATGCTGACCAATTGCATATATTATTATTTAGTTTAGTTACGAGTATTACGTGTCATTTTGAATGCTATCATGTCTAATTTGAAAACTCAGGATGGTTTTTTTAAGGGAAAAGTATTGTGTATGTGTAAGCATACGGCCCACGCCCACCTGATATGGCTCAGAGAGAGAGATACCTCTGAGGTATCACTCGCACGTCGCCGACCCTGCAGAAATCTCTTCACTCCTTTTTTGAAGAACTCCAATCTAATGGGACAATTATATACTTCCTAGTCATACATTGCAAGGCTTAACAATGTTTAAAATCCAACATATTTACTAATAACCGACGAGCATTGATTTAAGACTACAAAATAATGTTATCTGTTAATATTCTCACGACCATGTACTCACGGTTGCGTTGAAAAAAATACTAGTCACAGATTGTCCATTTTAGGCAGAGGCAAAGATCAAGTTATTGTAGAATGCAATTGAAATAAATCCGTATATGACAAAGTTCAATAAATTAAACCCACATTTGAACTGAATTCGAATTTTAAAATTTTATGAGAAATATCCAGCTATATTTCATATTTTGTTATTCATTATTTTGTTTTTTCATATTTAATTTAGTAATAATTACGTATGTTTTTTGCAATGATTGTATTAATTAATCAATAATAATTATGATTTTTGCTAAATATAGCAAGACTTAACAGGGAATAGATTGGTCTTGGCATATTTTTCGTATTTTTTTTTTCAAAAGAAAGAGTACTTATTTGTGTAGGGTTTAGTTAGTTAGTTTTTCGTTCGTCCTGGAGATCGTAATATATATTATCTGCATATATTTTTCATTAGCTAACTAGTAGTATTAGTAATAACTAGATGTTCTTAAGCCATCACTGATGCCTCTAGACCGAAGGAGGTTTATTATTCAAATTACAATAAAGATCAAATGGACAGCATTTTTGTGGGGATTTCTATCACTACCTCACGCAGATCTACAAGTTTAAAATACAAACTGTGTCAACTTAATCTAACCTAGGTCTAACTTGTTAGAGAAAATAGGTTAGCAGGATGCACACAAATGATAACCTAGACACTAGAACCAGCATAATTTCTAAATATCTTACATATTTATCTAGATTAGTATATAGTAAGAGACAGAAGCGCTATCTAATGGACTTAACTGTGCCAGTTTCTAGAAGTAACGGAATTAAGTTATTACTTGCATTAAGTTGCTGATAAATGGCCTCGGAGAGGACATATTGTTCTACTTAATGCAGTTAATTGACAAGGAGAAAATAAGCAATTGACAAAGAGGTACTAAGATTACTTACTTATAAAACTATTTTTAATTTAACTATGATCAAGTGGTTTCATCAATAAAACAATACAATAAAAAGTTGCTCTGACTCCCAAAGTTCTCCTGTGTCCCAGGTGACGGACAGACCATGGTTAGTTTATTAAATTGTACAAATGAAGCTGTTAAATTTAATTTTAATAATAAAAATTTTAAATTACTTTACTATATTGAATAACTAGCTGTTGCCCGCAACTTCGTACGCGTGAAATTTAGAAACGAAATTATACAAAAAAAACATCCTTTTAAATCATTCTATCCTTTAGAAAAGACGCGTCGAAATCCGTTGCGTAGTTTTGAATATATATGGTGATTTTTTTAGCATTGTTTTTTTTAAATGTAATAAAACACTCAATTTCCATCATGTATTATTTTTTTTATTGGAATCGATAATGTGTCTTTTGCCATTTATATTTTAAAGATAAATTCATGTAAATGTTGTCCATGACTCCCTTTCAAGTGTTCGATTCGGAAGGTCCAATTTTGCCTCTATTTCGAGCATTTCGGCCTGTATTCTACGAATTACCTTGTTATGTTTTTCCATAAGGCTTCAATTGTGTTTGGCCTGTCTACATAGAATAACGACTTTACACAACTCCACAAGAAATAATTAAGAGGCGCTAAATCATCGCTAAACACAATTTTTCGATAAAACAGTGGATTTTCATGCAGGTGTTCCAAGGTCAATTCACCAAAAATTAGACGTTGTCTTAGGTCATTCAGCATCAATTATTGAAGAACTTGAATTTTATAGGCCTTCAAATCCAAATCGGCACGTAAATTTTTTCCATGTGGTTGAGCAACAGAGGCCCAATTGTTGAGCACGCATTTTGATAGAACTTAAGTCTTTCCATGATGAAATGGTAGAGTTTACTGAAAGCTTTTTACTATCGCAAATGACAATTTGACGCCATAATCAATGGTGCTAGCAGTCTGAAAAACTTAACTCTTAAAAAATCATCCTTTATAAGCTCACATAGGAACATACATACAAAAATAACTACTTTGTTTTATAATAAGTATGTTAAAATGATGAGAGGAGATGTTTAATTGTAATGTAACATAGATTGTATACCAGTTATACCAATTGTTTTGATCCTATTCAAACAAAAATATTTCGATACATTGAGTATACAATACAGAAAAAAAACGCAGATTTTTAAGTATTCAGAGTTAAAAAACATTGCAAAAATACAGCTTCCGAATTTTCGATAGTTTAATGACACAGAATAAATATTTACAATCAATAACAAAACAATTAACAAACTATTAATTCAATAACTATTTATTACAAACGTTAACAAATAAATATTATATAATCAAATTGAAATCGGCAAATTGGATACTAGTATTGAATGAGATTTGAAACTGATTGCGTCAATATATTCAAAGTCAAATATAACAAGATAACTACAAAATTACTATCCTATTAGGAGATAAATAAATAAATCACATCCATCATAATATCGTATGATAATATAGTACTACCCTTGGCAGGTAATTGGACGTTGAGTATTTGGAACGAAACGAAACTTGCATAAAAAAATGGCAAATGTATGTAGTCTGATGTGAACGTGTGATAATATACGTTAGTTATGATAGCTAGTTGAATTTTGATTTTTTTATACGTATTTTTGCTAACTGCTCCGAATATAGCATCAAAATTAAAAGTTCTTAGGCTAGAGAAAGATTAAATAAAAGATTAACGGATTGCGTGAAAAGGGTATGAAAGAAAATGGTTATAGATATGATGTCAGACAAAAGAGTGAAAAAGCATGAAAGAATATTTCGAATTGCCGAGAACCGAAGCAAGAAGAGGAAATAATATGTGAATATGGTATCATAATTTCATAAGAAGACATCAGCTTCTTTGAATAAATTAACTTTTGAATATTGTAGTTAAAACGGATAGATAACTCTTTATTTGTACAACTTTACATTGCATTTTAATACTTATCCAAACATTTTTGCAAATCCAGGCAAAAAAAAAACTGCAATTAAATCACTTAGACTCAGTTCAATTATATGTGTTCTCCACGAAACCCGCGTGCGATGACAATCGTGTGATAAATATCACAATTCAACATAAAACTACCGTTTTTAAATGACCTCTTAAGAAAATATCAACGAAAAATCCTTTTAATATTCTATACTTACTGCATTACTCATGAGTACTCACCGGTATATGATATGACTTACCTTTACCGTTACAAGACGTGCCTGTTGTATTTATTTATGAACATGTTATTGCCATTTAATAGGCTATGTTACGCGATAAGAACAATATTTTTAAAGTGATGACAGTCTTTTGGCTTTTATAATCTGAGATAATCTACTTAGCAACTCTACGTTCGTAATGCACCGATAAAGATGTCTGAAATTTATAATTTTATAGCCACGAGTGACTACGAAATTTCGCTATGGCGAAAACTGAAAAGACTGTTCTAGTAGTTTCTTATGCTTTTCTTTTATTTTGTACCTATGCCTACATTTCGGGATTTTAAATAAAGTAATAATAAGCAATGATTTTTAATTCATCATCTCGGATATTCCATTTTCATTTTATTTCTGCAGCCGTTATGTGAATATTGATTTGTCTTGGTACGGTAGCTAAAAGTTTTCTAAGAAAATCCTAAACCATTTTCCAAGAAAAAGGTCTTACTACTCCAATTAATGATAAAATTCTATGCACGTTTAAAGTTTATAAGAATATTATTATGTACAGCCTCTTCTTTATGTTTCCTTTCATCTATGTATACCAGATGTTTGCACAATAGTACCTAGACTTTAACTCATAAGTATCCGGACACACGTCTATGTCTAGACTATATTTCGGCAATACTTTTATAGATAAAAATCTTAAAACGTTACGTTACGTTCTATTGTATGTTTTATTACTTTTTTGTAAAGATAAAAATGGCATACCCCATATATGAAATTTAGATTAAAACATGACTATTATATTTCGGGTTTTCTATCGTTTTTTGTGACACAGATTCCCATATAGGTGTAAGTGTAGGTGTTTTATCTCTGTCGTTAATTTTTTTTGATAAAACAAGATAAAGTTTTCAAGGTTCATTCAAATAAAGTCGTACTAAATTAAAATGGAGCACTTTGTTTCTATGCATATTGGGCTTTGTTTCATATTTTGTTGATTCTATTTTCGTATTCTACTCAAGTCTGTTTAGGCTGGATAGATTTAAACATTTTACGTGTTTTACAATTTTTTTTTAAATCAGCCACTATATCATTATCAGTCTTAAGAGTAAGTTTTATTAAACTTCACTATGGCTAAGAAATACTGTTATATGTCTACATTTTTATAAAAACTAATAAATAAAGTTTTAAAAGGAATCTAAGGTATTATTACTGAGATACCACAGTATAGAGAGCGTAAAGATATCATCACATTATTATTTAGTTAAGGAACGTTGCAATAAGTAATGAACGGGTATTATGTCTATTACCAAGTTGTTCGTATGTGTGGGAGGCAACACTTGTGTACAATGTATTATGACCTTTACTTTACGTAACTGCAAGTTCCCTCTACCTACCTTGTGGTTTTATATCCATTGTGAGGTGACTTACCTTTGAGCTATTTCTTATATATATTACGGCAAAAAGCCGAAGTGCGGCTGCACCTAGGTTTAGCCGGCTAAAACTAGGTGCAACCAAGGGTAGTTGACTAATTCTAGCTTTAGCCAATTGACTTCCGCTACACCTAGTTTTATTCGTTATCATATCGGCTAAACCTAGATGTAGCCAAATCTCAGTGGCTAAAGTTGGTTGTATCGTACGTTAACAAGTGCTAATGAGTCGCACAGGGCCTCTTTCGCCCGCTGAAGAAGTCAAAGAGGTTTGGCTATCTGCAGTATTTTCGATTGGAATAACAAGTATTAGTGATATTTTTCACGTCGTCGATCAACTTTTCACAATTACGAATAACACAGACATTGTATCATTGGTTCGGTAATGAACTGCGTAACTCACAACTTGGCGGTACAATTATGTAATGTTGGAATGCACTTGGTTCGACATTGCAAATGTTAAGTATTGCTTCATATTGTTAAATTGTAATTAAATTCATTGCAAGACGATTTTGAAGGATAATACATATAAAAGAAACAGAACGGCAGTTATCAATTGATATAATTATTAACATATTTCCCGTGACTTCGTATGCCTAGAATTTCGAATCACAACATAAAAGACAAAATATATAGACAACAGCTCTCACGAAGACTTTTAAGCCTTCAGTTAGTCAATAACTTTAAAGATCTGACCATTTTGGATATTAACCCCCACATACATAATACAAATTTTGCCTCTATATTAATAATATAGATTTATTTCCTCCTTCCTCTCCATGTGGAGACGGATTAAGAATACAAATGTCACCACCCCATATCCTCCCAAGAGAGCTGTAAAAGTCAGCTAAAGGATATTGCACACATATAAAATCTTCTGTGACAGACGGGAAACGGAGCGCGGCACAGTAGACCATAATCTCCCCCAAAGTAGAGGAGGCCCGTGCCCAACTGTGGGATGTAAATAGGCTGGAGAGAAATCTAATTCCTTAGACTATGGTCATTAACCATCAGGCGAGATAAATGGTATGTCTTACTAATGCTAGTTAGTAAGACTTCTAGTAGTAAACTTTTCTAAATAAAAACTATACAGACGTGTATAATAGTTAGTAGTAAAACGTACATAATATAATAGTTACATATATACCTAAAGTTTGTATTAAAATTGACATAAACTATTTAAACATATCTTAATCCATTCTATAGTTACTACGTAACATATGATCTCATATATTGTATCATTTATCGTAGTATTTATTGTAATCATTCGCCATTCATAAATGTGACATCAACAATCATTGTCACAAGTGTACAATGACCTGGAAACCATTTTAAATAAATCATTGTAAGTCATTGACTTTTAATCTTTATTAAGATGTTCTTTATATGTATAAACAGGCCCGAGTTTTACCTAAAAGAGGCCCTAGGTACTTTAGGATAATGGGCCTTATAAGTAAAGCGCGAGGCTATGTACGGTATGCCACTAAAGAATATGGAATCACAAAGCTGTAGGTAATGTGTACCACGAGATTTAAGAAAGTTATTAAATAAAAATTGGTCAAGTGCGAGTCGGACTCGCGCACGAATGGTTCCGTACCATTATCTATGCAACATAAGGCACATTATTAATAAATGAGCAAACAACACACACAATACTTAATTAATCACGTTTGTTGTATGAGAGCAAGAAACGGTAAAAAAATAATGTTTGTTGTATGGGAGCCCCCCTTAAATATTAATTTTATTTTATTTTTAGTATTTGTTGTTATAGCGGCAATAGAAATACATCATCTGTGAAAATTTCAACTCTCTAGCTATCACCGTTCTAGAGATACAGCCTGGTGACAGACGGACGGACGGACGGACGGACGGACAGCGAAGTCTCAGTAATAGGGTCCCGTTTTTACCCTTTGGGTACGGAACCCTAAAAACTATACTAAAATTCTATCACAAATAATTAAGTAACATTTTATTTGTGTCAAAACCTGAAGTGTTAAAGTTTAGTTTGTTCGATGGGTTATATTATAATTTATGTTTGGTTGATTAGTTGATATACTCGTAATATGGTTATTAGATAACCTCGTGATATAAATCCTTATGAAATCATTTTCATAAAAACAAATGAATAAAAGGTTAACTATTTAAATCCGGAATTATGCACATTCCGAACGAGAATTATAGCGAAAAACATTGAGGTAATTTTCAAGATATGGGCTAAAAAAAATTATCTTTAAATTTTTACAAACAAAGTAAAAATAACTAAATTTATGTATATAAATATTTACAATAGCATTAACATTATAGAATATAAATATTTACAATTCAATTCGCGATGCTGATCGAAACGCAGGCATTCACTTTGCAGAATAGTTTTCAATGTCACAATATATCTATTGAACAGTCTATTATATGAGTAGGTGGCACCTACCTACCTGTTCTAAGTGATGGCAACACCCACGATAATAATAGACGAATGGTTATTATCATAATACTTGTTTGCTAATATCTGTGCGCGTTTGTGTTGTTACTTTCTACTAATTACATTATATCGCTTTTTAGCGTTTTTGTTGAATAATTGCAATTATTCATTACAGTATCAGTAATGATGTGATTTAGCATTGCTAAATTTACTGAATAAATAATTCAATAAACAAAATTTGTTAAAACAAGGTACTTGATCTGCTGATGTGTTTAAAAAAGTTATAGCATTATAATTATGAAGGAAAATAGGCCAAAGACTTTGTTCAAATTTACGGACTAAATTTGATTTCATAGACTCAATGCATAGACTATTTATCACATAAATATGTAGTGTCCTCCTAGTATAAGCAAGGTTATCCACAGCTCACATAGGGACATACATATAAAAATATAGCTTCAAAAGTACGCAACGGATTTCGATACGGTTTTTTTTAATAGATAATAATTATAAATAAAAATAAATAATAATAAATAAATATTCATGAACATTTCACACATCGTCCTCTGGTCCCAAGCTAAGCTTATGTGCTTGTGTTATGGGTACCAGAATACGCAAAGAATACATATACTACTTTTCTTTTGTAAATACATACTTATAATACATAGAAACACCCAGACGCAGTACAAACATTTGTATGACAATTAGAAAAATCACACAAATGATTGTCCCGAGCGGGAATCGAACCCGCGACCTCTTGATCGGCAGTCCGTTACATGAACCACTCAACCACGAGGCTCGTCACATATCGTCACAGATAGAGTGGTTCAAGAAGATACCTATTTTATAATTTGTTAAGGTATTTTGTGTATCTGAATTATACACGTACGAAGTTGCGTGCAACAGCTAGTTACATAATATAATATACATGTACAAATCGCGAAAGCTTACAAACATCAGCATAACTTATTTTGCAGTAAATATTATCTTATTTTAAGAAGTGATTATAACATGATTTTGTTTATAAAGAAAGTAAATGAATATCAAAACTCGTTTCAAGTACAAATAACTTTGTGATTGACATATAAGAAAGTTTGATTAAATTACAGCTGTGGGATAAGAATCAACTAGTTGAATATATTTAATTAGATGTGAACTAGTTTCTGAAGTGATTGAATATCTATTGAGCAAGATAACTGATCAATTGAAATTGATAATAATTTTGGAGAAAAACAAGTGGTTCTTTTTTATTAAGAGCAATGCCATGATGTCTTCAAAAGCTATATTTTATGTCTTTAAATTTAATTATACTCTTCTATTTTTTATCTCTATTTATATTTATCTCTAGTTTATAGTAAAATAATGATTAGATAATATAGTCTGCAAGAGAAGGAAACCTCATCAGAACAAATCGTTTTACCAATATCTTTGGTCAAACAATCATACAGAAAAAAACACTTTGATAGCTTTGTTATGGGTAAATAGTAAAAACAATTGAATTCTAAATTGTTTTATTAATTTTATGTTAAGAGTTAAGTTTAAAAACCGAATTCTTTGAAAAATGATTGCGAAAAATTACATAGTCAAATAACGTGTTTTTAAAAATAGAACGCGACAAATCATCAATGGAAGCAAGCTATTTAAATTCTGAAGTCAAAAAATGTTGTAAGATTTGTTAAGATGTTAAAATAACACATATCCGACTCTAAGTTCTTGAAGATAAGAATTCTAGTGTACCAAAATGTTTGGTTTAGTTAAACATAACAGAAATATACAATTAGAATAGCGACCATGTTGTCATTTGACTTGGTAAGCAGCTTACAAGAATGCTTTTATACAATTTTCTTCTTATTTTAAAACTTTGTTTCGTAATACGTTTGTAACTGTAATAAATACGTAGCTACATACGTCAGCACTTCTGTGGATATGAATAAGTAAGCAAGTTGTCCTACATTTTTCATTTATCGAACAAAACGGGAACCCGTAAGCGTTATATATATATTCCTCTATCAAACATCGTGATAAATAAATACGTAATATGAGTGAATATAAAAAAAAATTGTAAGAATATTTTCCTCGCTATAAAGGAATAAAGACATTTTTTTTCTTCTAACAACGCGAAGTTACCGAATTTTTTTAATTGCATTAGGTAGATATCGCAATATGAAATATTACTTTTGTCGTACTGCAGATAAGTCATGGTAAAAAATCCTTATATCACCAGGTTAATCTTTACTAAATATAAAACAGTCTTTATTTTTGTATGTAGTCCCTATGTGAGATTAATATTTTCAAAATTACACAATAAATTTTGATGCGGTTTTTTTAAATCTTAAAGTGGTTCAAGAGGATGGCTTTTTTATATTATTATAATTTGTTAAAATTGGTTTGGTAAATTGCGGACAACAGATAGTGGAGATTAAATCATAATGTTAGTAAGTAGAACACAAAATTGATCAGTAAAATCAGTCATCAAATTATTCGTAAATCCAATCTTACATGTTGATATCGCCATAGATAATGCGCTCTAGAATATATCCATGCCTGGAGCATTTGTCTCATAAACAACAATTACTGAACGGTTTCGAGTCAACAAACTATCAAACGATTACATCATGGCGCGTGCTGACCAGGTGTATGTGTTCAGGGTTGACAGAATATCAATACTGACTCCAGGAAATAATTTTAGTATCCTGTTTATTCAACAAATTATTCTCTCTTTTTATTTACTTATTATAACATCACCTATGTAGCGTAATAGCAAAACATAGTACATTTCAATTTTATTTCGATACTTTTTAGAAATGATAACTAAATAAAAAGAAAATAAACACATAATTTTTTTAAGAAATCTTATATAACAACGATCATGACTTTTTAATAAATCTAAACTTTAAATTAGATATTAATACTTTCTTATAACTGTATAACTATTTATTAGAACGATAATCAGGCAATAACAATATGTTACCAATACCTAAAACTTAACCTAGCCCCAAAAACTATGGAGAATATTATCATTGTATTTTCTATAATCCTTAACAATATAGAGCAATTTAATAACCTATAATTATATAATGAATATTATATATACCTATATATATATATTAAAATGGCAAATCTATGTTATCTCTATGTTATCGAAGATGAGCACAGCCCTACATATACCGTAGTAATTGCACCGCTCGGGGATGCCTTCACGTATGTAAAAAGAAAATAAAAGTGTAAACCTGTTCCGCTAAGACTCCCGTAATGACTAGTAATAGAGCACGCGGGACACATATCGATAGTCGATATATCCTTTCATTATATAAAAATGTATCGATATTAATCCTGTCTTAATTTTATTTTATTTATCTAGAGATTTCTAATTCTCTTAACGCTTTTGAGTCATCTGTAACACAGTAGAACCCATAAGGATACAGTGGTAACGTTTTGTACTAAAATCTATCTGTATCGTCCATAGATACATTTTAGTATTATGTATTTCATTTATAAGATAATATGATAAATGAAATACATAATAGTGGATAGTTCGTACGTGGAGCACACAAAATTAACATGATAGCAAACATTACGGCGCGTTGTAGCATTTTAAGGGAGAAGCCTAGGTCAGGCAGTAGACACATAAAAACTGATGGATAGCTGTACTGAGAGCTTCAAAAATATGGAAAATTGATATCGATTATTTTTCAGTAATATTTCTTGTGGCCTTGTTTTCTCTTGCGATAATTTTTTAATGAAATAAATTATCGACATGAACAACCGTTTTAAATAATTAACATAAAATTTATCATGAAATCTTACATTTCACTTTTTCAACGTACTTATTACCTACTTACCAACCACCCAAAATTTTTAGTGATAAAATTATTAAGTAATATTTATTTACGTAATTTTTTTTAACAATTGTTTAATATTTTATTAAAAGTAACAATTCAATGTGAGAAAGAATTTCTGTTTTCATGGGTCAGGCTGCTCTCTCTACCAAAGTATTTTCGGAATAAATATTAAGGCTGTATGATGAATAGATTGCCAAATTTCAGCAAGAATGTTGTACATGATCATTACATTACTTTGACTTATTGTTTTGTATACACATTAAATCTAGACCGGGAAATTTAATTATCTACGTTCATGTCGCAAAGTTGGCGAACGTTATAAGCGAAACGTTAGGTGTCAAAACCATGTACAAATAACAGTAATTCAGCGAAACGAAGAGAACACCGAATTCCAAAGGTTACGTAACACAACTCGTTACACATACATTATTCTGTTTGAAATTGCATTCAAGGTATGTTTATGTTAACTGCTTTTTAATTTATTATTATTTTATATTTGCGTTTTATATACATAGTTGACGGGTTTCGTGGTCTAGTGGTTCATGTAACGGACTACCGATCACGATGTCTCGGGTTTGATTCCCGCTCGGGACAATCATTTGTGTGATGTTTATATTTTTCATACAAATGTTTGTACTGCGTCTGGGTGTTTCTATGTATTATAAGTATGTATTTAGAAAAGAAAAGTATGTATATGTAGTATATCCGTATTCTGGTACCCATAACACAAGCATAACCAGCTTAGCTTGGGACCAGAGGACGTTGTGTGAAATGTCTGTGAATAGTTGTTTAATTCCAAATTTATCATAAATTTTTGTCCCTAACAATTGAAAAGATATAAAGTTGGGTCATCAATAATACTTATACCTACTTATTTCTTATTATGTGTTTCTAATTGCTGCTATACCCTTATCGTAAAAAAAATACAGGTGACAAATCTACTATATAAAAATAAGTCGGATTTTCCTTCCTGACGCTATAACTCCAGAACGCACGGACCGATTTCCACGGTTTTGCATTCGTTGGAAAGGTCTCGGGCTCCGTGAGGTGTATAGTTCTTTTGTTTTTAATTTTATTTTTTACTTTTTTTTTTGGTATGGCAAAATAACGTTTGCCGGGCCAGCTAGTAATATATAAAAATTACCGATTTATCGATATATTTATCAAGTCTTCTCTCTAGTGTTCATTGTATCTGAATCGTTCACCTCACTACGTATATGGGTCAACGTGTTTCAAACAAGTCCTGTGACGTCGACCGTAACTGCATTTTATTATCCTTTGAAGGCTATTTAAACGATACTCGGGTCACATCAGAATTAGGAGAGACGTCTTAAAATAAAATAAGTAATGCTTTATGGAGAAAACCAGTATTTTCGTTTTACAAATAAAATTCCGTAAATTTTTTTAACAAACTAATAGGTATCATAAAATATAAACTTACCACTATTACTAAATTAATATAAACGATTTAAAAAACAATTTGATATTTTGATTTCTTTCAAAGATACATAGGATACCTAATAGGATTTTGAAGGACTTTGATGTCTGTCTGTCTATTTGTTAAACTTGTTTTCTCAGCAATGGCCAAAGGTATTAATTTGAAACGTATACTGTATAAACTCTATGCATGTCCTTGCTGCAATAAATACAATCAACCTTTTAAGTCCATACAACCGAAAAATATGACAAAAATACTGGCTTTCTTTCTCTTTCTCCAGCCCATTTACGTCCCACTGTTGGGCACCGTGTGCCGTGCTGACCAAGCGTGTTGGCACCGGGTTTACTATCGAGTTTTCCATCTCTCACAGAGGATGTCATCTGTATAAAATATCCCTTAGCTGGCTTTTACACCACCCAGGAGAAGTGATTGGGTGGCGAAACCTGTATTGTTAGTCCGTCACCACACGGACAATACTGGCTTGACCGGCTTTAAATTGAGGAAAGTAAAAGATATGACAATACCGCAAACCTCCATTGTTGTCACTGTTAAGAGCATAAGCACAGAGCATTAGAATTTTAAGCACGTGTAATTTTACTGTTTTGTAAGATATATATGCTTTTGTCAATGTCGCATTTAAAAATAATATTTACAATTTTCTGGCACAAATCAAACTGATTTACAGTTGAACGTCGAGACTAAGCACGCGATTCGATCAACGACTTTAGTGGAATGTGTGCGTGTGTTGCATATAACATTACTAATCTGAAAAAAAAGTTATAAATAAAATAGTTATCTTAGGCACTACAGAAAAAAGTTTATCATCATTTTTGGAGCGCAGTGGTAAAATTCTATACAAAAAAAAAACGCTACGATAAAAAATGTAATGAGTTTCAGTCTTAAAAATCTTCGTTACATATTAGTGATGCATATTTTTACATTGCATACTAACTGGTCATTGGTAAGTGTGCAAAATTAATGTTAAATCAAACTGTAAATCTTGTGTGAAGATTCTTTTGTAACTTTTAATTTATTAGAATTATTAACCTTAGAATTTGAACATTATATATATTAAATAGAGGGGAGGGCTATGTCCAGAACTGGACGGAGAAAGGCTGAAGGGTGGATGGATTTATTAACAGTAAGATTTCTTTTTTGTACGAAACCCTTAAGAGGGTACTGTACTCCTAATTTAGGTATTTGCCTTAGGTATTGCTATCCCTATTCCCGAGCACCGTGCTGAAAAGGACAAATATAGCTTAAACAGATTTTACCTACAAATTCTTTGAAAAAAAGACGTTTTGTACTCCCCTTTTTCCTTCGCGAAAGTTAAACCGATTTTAATAGTTTTTACGCTATATTATAGATGAAGAGTATATCTATGCGCGTATAATTTTTTTTTGTGGTAAAACGTTACCAAATATGTGTGATAGACGCTGCAACTTTACCTAAAGAAAAGCGAAAATATCGGGATTTTCTGATGGACATATTTCTTTTAGTTATTATGTATTGAAAAAATGAAAGTGACAGAAGCATAGATATACTCTTCATCTATAATATAACGTAGAAACAATTAAAATCGGTTTAACTTTCGCGAAGGAAAAACGGAAGTACGATACCCATATTTTTGTATGGAGCATTATATTGGTATCGTGCCCTCTTAAAGCCGCCTGCGACTTTATACGCGTAGAATTTAAGAACTAAGCGTTTAGAAATTATACAGGTAGGTATCTACCCTTTCTCTTAAATCACCCTATTTAATAATAAAACCACATCAAAATCAGTTGCGTAGTTAAGCCAGGGATACAAAAAGACATAATAATATATCAAAGTCACACAGACAGTCATTAAATTGTTTAGTTCAACAGTATTATACATACTATTGTTTTGGATTTTTTTGATATTTTTTTTTCTCCGTGTAATGACGGATTAAGAATACAAGTGTCACAACCCCATCTCTTCCCAAGGGTGCTGTAATAGCCAGCCAAGGGATATTGCAGACAGATAAAATGCACTGTGAGAGACGGAAAACTCCAAAATAAACCCTGTGCCAACACGCCTGGTCAGCTCGGCACAGTAGACCATAATCCCTCCCAAAGTGGAGGAGGCCCGTGCCCAACAGTGGGGCGTAAATGGGCTGGAGAGAGAGAGATATGGATTTAAAAAAAAATGTAATCAAGCTTTTTGTACGAAACCCTTAAAGCCACTTCAAGTCGAAATGAAATATTAAATTAAAATCCAAATGACTTGTTTTATACAGTGTATACGGAAAGTACGTTTATACAGATCATAATTGTTCTTGAACCAGTAACAGCGCTCGATACGTTTACTTTCGAGTAAATTGCGTGAAGAAAATTACTTTCGACTTTCCAGTAGTTGTTATTAATGAGCTTTAGATACGCTGCGGTATGTTCTGTTGGTTATATAAAAAGCTGTGCGGTTTACAATGTATATAGGTGATGAATAATAAACGCTGCAGACATCCTACTAATATAACAAAGATAGAAGTATATAGATAGATAGATAGATAACTCTTTATTTGTACACCACAATAATACATTTAACTTACATATTAATTCTTAAAGTAAGGTATTGTACAAAGGGCGGCCTTATCAATAGTGTGATTTCTCCCAGGCAACCTTAGGATGGATAAAATATCTCGGATGAATATATATATATAAATATATATATATGGATGGATATAAGGATGTATAACGGGCCTCGTGGTCTAGTGGTTCATGAAACGGACTGCCATTCACGCGGGTTCGATTCCCGCACGATGGGTGTGTGCGCTGCGTATGGGTGTTTCTATGTATTATAAGTATGTATTTACAAAAGAAAAGTATTATGTAGTCAATCCTCAATCTGGTACCCATAACACAAGCATTTAAGTTTAGCTTGGGACCAGAGAGCGTTGTGTGAGAAGTCTATGGATAAAAAATGGGTGTTTGTTACTGTTTCAAAAAGCAATTGACGCTGTACATCTGTATTGCTTATGAATCAGAATATCATCAAACTAAAAACTACAGAGCGGCAGTAGCTGATTTAAAACATAACTGTCACTTTAGCTAAGCATTGCTGATAAAGAAGAAAAATTTATGTTATACCATGCTTAAATTGCTAAAAGAAAGTACCTATTTCTATAAATAGAAAACTTTAAAAATATGTAAAAGTAAATCTATTATGCATTCACTTACCTTTTCGTTAATTTATTTATCCCAAAGAATAAAAGATTCTAAACAGTTATCTAACAGGTATTCAAAATTATATAAGCAACAAAATAAGCTAAATAGAAGTGGGTATCAAATGAATGGGAGGAACAAACGGAGGCGATCGTAAGACACGCAACAAGAGCCCCAATGTCGAATCCAATGCCACACATTGTTAGGTGTCGGAAGGAAGCGAAGCGAACCGTACTTACCCAAGTACTACTATATTGTATACTTATACGGTGTAGGTGTGGAGAAATTAGGCTTATAATACCAACGAGTCATTGAAATAAAAGAAAACGTTGGATAAACATTTTGTACCACCACTTGACATATTTAGCCATGTTTATTTACTTATATAAACACTATGTAAGTAAAACTACTTTTTGTGGACTTAGACGCATGTACTGTTTTAAATTTTAGCACGACGTTTCGGAGACTTTGCAGTCAACATGGTCACGGGTATGACTAAGCTGTAAAGTGATCTAAATCCGTAAAAAAGTGGTTTTATTTAAGCGAATGAGTAGCAAGTGTTAGAGAATACTATGTAAGTATATAATTTCGGAAATTCTTTTAACTAATCGGCCTTTATGTGGTCCTGACATTCACAATAGGCAGGAGATTAAAAAGATAAGTAATAACACCCATAATTAGGCTATGGCTACATCACTCAGTCGGCTTGAACCAAAGCTTGAGCCCTCTTACATATACAATATATGTGTGCGTGAAAAATGTGTGTGTGTGTCTATGATACAGGCTATACGTCATATGAAACGTCATTATTCCATGAAGTACAGGCTAAAGTAGTACTTTAGCCAGGCTAAAGTCACTGGTCCTCAATTTTAAACGTCAACCCACCATCTGATATATCTGTGATTAAAAAATACAAGTTGCGTATAAAATGCGTTTCTTTATTTTCTAATGCAAACAATGTCTAGTCTTTTGAAACATTCAGAATTTATGCTTATATTTACGAAAGCAACATGAATTATAGCAGTATCCTTGAACAGCCATAAAGCGTGAACTTGGTAACAAACAAATAAACAAGTTTAAATTCATAGATTATTACAAAAATGTCGTATTAATGTCAAAGTTCAATGTTGTTCATTGGGGCTTACATTAGTTTCATATCTACAAAATTAATTTCATACTGTGCCATTTATTTTTATATATACAGGAAGTATGTTTGGATCGTAACAGCGTTGTATAGTCAGTAAGTAACAGAACTGGCGAGCATCATGATATCTATGAGTTTGTTTATTTGTTTGTTCGTTCGTTTATTTAAACGCGCTATCTTTATCTATCTTTGAAACCACTGATACGATTAGAGAATATCTTTTAGAGTTGGATAGTACATTTATCGAGGAAGGCTATTGGTCATATCACATTACGCTGCGACCAATAGAGGCGAAGCATCAGTGAAAAATGTTACAATAACGGGGAAAATTTTCTAAATTCCCTACGTATAATGTTGCGGGAATAGCTACTAGGTATTCGATAGAAATTGAGACACACACACAGCGTGTCAAATCAAGTAACAGAACTGGAGAAGAACCTAATATTTTCAAAATAAAATAAAAAATGGCCACAAATACATAACATGTCATACTCCATGGCACAAATAACATGACGTTATTTCGTTCCATTTGATTTGTATTTGTGTCACAACAACAAGCATAGTTACATAAGTGTCGAATCAAATACATCCGCATGTCTTCAAATAGACATTAAACCACACTTCAAAAGTAAATAGAACCCCATTAGTATTGAATGAAAGCCAACAACAAACCCCATACAAAAGTGGGTGATACAGATTTATTAGCGGTAGAACTTTCACACCTATTACGTAGGCAATAATTTGTTATAATCCTTACTAGTTTATAAACCAGTTGTTGCCTGCGACTTTGCACGCGTAAAATATCAGAATCAAACCTTAAGAAATTATACATGTATCCTTCGTCCTGAGCCACTCTATTTAATAAAAAAAAGACGTGTGGCACTCGGGGACTGCCGCGGTAAAGCTATTGCATAGTATTTTTTATCAACTTATGCAATTATAATTATTTATTTATTTTATTTATGCAAGAATCTAAATATGTACCATAAACTATAATAAGATTAATAATCCTTATTTTACTGATGCTTATATCTGTCCATTGTTTATGGTAATTATTATAAAATAGCGATTGTCAATCAAATGTCAATAAAATAAAATAAACATTATTTTACATTATTAAAATCTAAAATATGCTGTTATCTGAACATTTAGGATATATGTTATCAATTCAAAATCCTTATTTTAATGCGCTATTTAATTTGAGGAAGGCGCTTACCCTTGGTATCAACAGGATGAAATGAATTGCGAAGCGAAGAGGGGAATACGCATGCGCAGTAGCGTCGATAATGTAAGGTTTTTTCATTACATTATTTTCGTTACGGAATTTCTGGATTCAGTCTCCACGCTCAAGGCCCGCGATAGAAGCTATGCAATAGCTTAAAACCCATCAAAATCCGTTGTGTAGTTCTGAAGATAGGGACACAATAATTGAGTATTATTAACCGATTTCAAAAAAGGACGAGGTTCTCAATTCGTTTGTATGAGAACCTCTTCCTTTTTTTGAAGTCGGTTAAAAATTGAATTTTGCACTACATTGATTGAGTGTGAGTCTATCTGTCTGTAGCATCGTAGCTCAAGAACGGACAAAGCGATTTCAACTTTTTTTGTATTATTAAATCTATTTATTCGTATTTATACACGTATGTTAGTAATATTAATAAATTGTTTTGTTTGTTTCAGTCTGGGCCCGTTTGAGGCGGCAGCAACGGGCGGCGAGATGGTTTCACGACGTCGAATACTTTCGCGTTCTCGCGATGATCTGACGCAGGCCTTCGCAGCTTCTGTGGAGGAAGAAGAAGATGTCTGGTATCAAAAAGATAAACTTTATAAGGTACGTTTTCTATAATATTTTGAGATATAGTTTTCTATAATAAATATTATCAATCATCATCAATCAGATTAATTCGGATCAAATAAATATCTCTCTTTCCTTACTTTCCAACCTAAAGGGCTGGAAAGTCTCCAGCCCTTTAACGTTCCACTGTTGGGTACTTGCCTCCTCTACTTTGGAGGGATTATGGTCTACTGTACCGCGCTGACCAGGCGTGTTGGCACAGGGTTTAATTTCGAGTTTTCCATCTCTCACAGAGGTCGTTATCTGTGTACAATATCCCTTAGCTGGCTTTTACAGCACCCTGGGAAGGAAAAGGGATGATGACACTTGTATTTTTAGTCCCTCACCACACAGATAAATATAATATCAAAAGTCTCTTTATTAACTATGTACAGAATTGTTCTGAAAGAGAATCATACTAGGTAAAAAAATGCATTGTAGTAACTTGTTCGGATCAAAGACAAATGATGAAAGTGATTATTTAATAATAGATGAATGATGCCCAAATTAGTATTAAACTTTCTATACATCCATTAGTAGGTCGTCGAGCCGATATAAAGTAATGTTCACAGCTCGGTTCACACACTAACTGCAACAATATTGTTAGTACATGACAGATCATTATAGAAATCGTTACTTGATATTTTCAAAGTGAAATCTTATCTTTTCACAAACTATCTATTTGTATATTTTAAAGTAGAAGCTATTTATTTATTTGACGAGCCTCGTGGTTGTGTGGTTTATGTAACGGACTGCCGTTCAAGAGGTCGCGGGTTCGATTCCCGCTCGGGACAATCATTTGTGTGATTTTTCTAATTGTCATACAAATGTTTGTACTGCGTCTGGGTGTTTCTATGTATTATAAGTATGTATTTACCAAAGAAAAGTAGTATATGTATTCTATCCGTATTCTGGTACTCATAACACAAGCATATAAGCTTAACTTGGGACCAGAGGATGTTGTGTGAAATGTCCATGAATATTTATTTATTTATTTATTTTAGTCTGGTTAGTCGTCGATATCCGTGTGGTGATGGATAAGAATACACCTTGTCCTTCCCTGGGTGCTGTAAGGGCCACTTAAGGGATATTCAACATATATAACAACATCCTCTGTGCCTACACGCCTGGTTTACGACGCATCCTAATCGGCGTAGTAAACCATAACCCTTTCCAAAGTGGACGAGGCCTGTACCCAACAGTGGGACGTTTTTGGGCTGGAGATAAAGATATATGTTTATAATGAAATCTTTCAAAACGTCAACAGTTAACTTAACCATATCTTCTCCAGCCCATCCACGTCCCACCGCTGGACACGAGCCTCCTCCACTTTGGGAGGGATTATGGTCTACTGTGCCACGCTGACTAGGCGTGTTGGCACAGGGTTTATTTTCGAGTTTTCCGTCTCCCACAGAAGATTCCGTCACCACACGGAGACTTCGGAGACTTAACCATGTAATTAAAAAGAAATCTCTGTTTTTTTTTTATTCTTTGACTGTTGTAGTTTGTTAGGTTTAAGCTTAATATAACTTTTTGCGATTTTATTAAATTGTTTACTAAAAACTATATTTAGTATTAGCTAACGTTGATGGACTAATCCTTACTTACCACGAGTATTTACTGTTGTAACATAATTTCGTGTTTCGTAAGTCTTGTGAAGTTTAGCTAAACTATTTTGTAGCCTAAACACCGCCATCTACGAGTACCATAGTTGTTCTTTAAGCATATTACGTTTCCCTTTCCTTTGTTTTTGATTACGTTTTTGTTATTCTTTCCGTCTGCTTATAGTTATTAAGGACGTGAGAACATGTTAAACGTAGTTAGAATTATACCACATATGTTTTTAACATCACCATCGACGCTTTTATTATATTTGAGTTCCATCTACGGCTTTAAATGCTTAACATTCATATATACATCACATAAACGGCAATGTATTAGAATATGTTTGTACATATTACTTAGAAGTATTACAATAGTTTCAATTGACTCTCACACTCAGTTGTTAGAAGACGAATAGATGCCATTTATCGTTTTTACAAATGCTTTCGCGGATATAATACTTGCGGTCGATAGTGAAAGCTTTCAATACGAATGCCACATTCAATCAAAACATTGATTGATACATTTTTCCATTGATTGTTACATTTATACTTGTGGTTGCGGTTGAATGTTTTCTCAAGATTTTCCTATATACCACTGATATACTAGCTGAATTACTGCTTGATTACTATCTAATAGAAAATCGGTGGAACAAATCCACAATAGCTAACTATCGTCTTTGTGATTTATGATTTTATCTCTCTATTTTGTTCTGTTATTACAACACGGAAAACTAATTATGTAATGTTAAATAGTAATAAACTGAGAACTGGATAATTTGGTCGTGTAAGATTAAACTTATCCTTTTAAGTAAAGTTGCCATAAATGGAATTAATTAAAAGTAAATTGAATCATATTTATGTTAAGGTTTTTACCTAGGGTAACATAAATACACAAGATTTGTCTCTACTTATTAATTTGGGATAGATATATCAAGATCTCTAATCATTAATTTCTGTATATTTCCAAAATTTTTCTCAATATTAGGTACTATTTTATTCATAACTAATTACGCAGAGTGTTTTTAACTATTGAATTCATTAAAGCACGCTAGCGGATGTTTGTCAGCTGGCGTCCTGTTATAAATTAAAACCTAATATATTTGTGACCTGATTGTTTGACGAGAAATTATGTTAACTGCTTTTTAATAAACAAAAACTAGCTTTTCAGTTACTATCAATATTGAATGAAAAATTATAAAAAGCTCCAACGAGTATAATATAAGATTTTTAATATCCCGTGACTAAAATCTGATGTTAAGTTACCATCATTATAAATAATGATTAAATCATGATATGATGTTCAGTGTAAATGGATGGTCATTTCTGAGGGCATTGACATGACAATGTAAGGACTGACTTTAACAAATTCAGTTTAATATATCATACTCATTGAATTTGTACAGTTATTTCGGTATCTCAGTAAAATTGTTTAAAAGTAATCATGATGATGCAATTTTCTGACAACCGAATTTATTTTGTAAAATTCAAATTCAAATCAAAAGTTTTGATGCATATGCTCTTCAGCACATTAACCTCCTACTATTAGGTAGGTGCATCCCACATTTTTAGAAGCGTTATGGTCTACTCAGCCGTACTGACCAGGAGTGATGTTACAAAAAAAGAAAAAGAAAGAAAGAAAAGAAAGAAAGAAAGAAAGTTGGCTGGTGAAAATAGGTGGTTTGATACACTTGTATTCCTAATTCCTCACCACACAGCCATATACATATGTACTAGTTAATAATTGTTTGTTAGAAAAAATCGTTGTGGGTTTCTATGGGGCCACCTTTGTCCAGCTGTGGGCAGAAAAAAGTTAAAGGATGGATGGAGGGAAAAACCTGCAGTTTCACCCACGTTTATTTTTATTGAGCATCCCCTCCCCCTACACCTAACCCTAACAGATAATAAAAATGGCGTGCTCTTGAACCACTCTATTAAAATAAACCCCATTATAATCCTTTGCCTAGTTTTGAAGATTTAAGCGAGTTTAAATCTTATACAATAGGGACTGGATATATTATAGGGACATACATAAAAAAATAACGACTTTGTATGTATGTCCCTATGTGAATTTAAATCTTCAAATCTACCCAAGGGATTTAATTTATCCATTTCACAAAGTGTATAGTCGGTACATAGATATAGCGTGTGTCAGATAATATTCGTGAATGTAATACAATGCAGTCACGAATCAGCTGACTGACTAACTGACTTTTCATTTAATATCAAGGCCCTAAAAATTCGTACCGAAATTAAGAAGCTAATGCAATACAAAGTAGACCAAGGTGATTGTTATTTTGTTATCGGACGATTCTTTCACGGAACTTTCGAAGTGGATTCTTGTCATTATGTTATTGGAAGCCAATATTTTAGATGTTTGCATACATGTGTCTTATTTAACCTTTGCTTAATTTTCAATATGCATATTTATAAGTTTATTAAATGTATATTTTGATAGAAATATATCATTCGTTATTGCTTCTAGTTTTAATTACTAAACTCTACCCGACCTCTAGCGTTTTGGTTTAGAAGACTTTTGTTAATACATACACGTCATATATTATCTAGTACCTATATCGTGAAACGAAGTAGTATATTATATTTAATGTTAATTGAATCCATACATAAACTAATTATAATTATTTGTTATACACTATTGGTCTTATTCATAATGACTTATCGAAGGCCTAACCGGAGATTTTATCGGAGAGATAATAAACGTTTTAGCGTAAAAAGACTAATGAGAATAACAAGTTTTGACAATTTTCGCGAACCTATTTTAGCGAACTTTTAAACCTCTGATACGTCATTATGAATAAGACCGTATGTGATTATATATCAATCAAATTAGATGTGAAATTCCTAAAGAATCATTGGTACAATTCAGTATGTCTATATGGCTATGGATGGTAGAAAATGTTTTGTTTTTGCAACATTTTTCACTAATGCTCCTATTGGCTGTAGCGTGATGTTATATAGCCTTAATATTTTCTAACACTTGCGCGACTCATCTGTTTAAATAAAACTACTTTTTACGGATTTAGACGCCTATATTTGTTTTAAATTTTGGCCCGACGTTTCGGAGACTTTGCAGTCACCATGGTCACGGGTGCGAGACTGTGTGAGTCTCACCCAAATTTAAAACAAATATACGCGTCTAAATCCGTAAAAAGTAGTGTTATATAGCCTTTCTAAATAAATGTACTATTCAACACTGAAAGAATTTTTCAAATCGGACCAGTGGTTCCTGATATTAGCACGTTCAAACAAACAAACAAAACCTTCAGCTTCATAATATTATAGTATAGATAGTATATATTATCGGTAACTACAAGTACATGCTGCTATTGCGTATTAGTAGCTCTAATCAGTGACCGATTGTGTATACAATATTATACAACAGTGTCCTTATTGCGGCCCGCAGTGGTCACTCGAGTGTTGCAAGCGCACCTGACACCAGTTATTGACCAACACAACTGTCCGTCTATCTATTTGCGCGCTAAAAAATATTTTGTGAGATATTAATTATACGATAGAACCATTATTGCTTACATTTTTAGAGTTCCGTATGTCGTTTTATATAATTCAATGCATATTTATTTAATTGAAAGTGGTGTACAAATCATACGAAAAAGTCATCCTCTTAAACCACTCCAGCTATTAAAAAACCGTATCCAAATCTATCCCGTAATTTTGATGTTATAAGCTCACTTCATCGTGTATGTATGTATGTCCCATACATACAAAAATAACGACTTTGTTTTATAATAAAATAATAAGTAAAGATAAGACTACACATCCTAAACATCATTTAAACCAATATTGAATTTTGATAAGACTTAATTTTTTTTTCTTATATTGCTGCGGCTATGATTGTATTAGACAGATTAATTATACTTGGGTCAGATTCCATGTGGCATGATATCACATTAACTGACAGCTGCTGTAATTGCCTAAATAATTGAATAAAAATATTTTGACATAATATAATTATAATCATATCGTTATATTAAACATCCTCATGCTATTAGTTGTAATGAAATCAAAAAGGCGAAGACTTAGCTTGTAGCACAAGCTAAGTCTTAGCCTTTAGACCAGACTGGGGTGGAATACTCGTGGTCTTTATTTTGGTGTATAGTCTTTGTACAGAATGTACAGTATACTTTAGTGTATTAGATTACTTGTGATTGTTTTATCTCTGCTGACCTATATACATGTATTTTTTTAGAAATAGAGGGTCTCATACATCACGCTAGAATTATCCATTCCTAAAATAAATGTATCCGTTACAATAAATTATTATAGTGAAACTAATATATCTCTTAGTTTAAAAATAACCGTACCATAATTCAAACTCTATACAATTATACTCAGGCAAGAACTTGAAGCAGGTACCAATTTACAAGTCAATATTGATTTACTTAAAATTATACAAAGTCATTGAGAACTAGGATTTTAATTCTTCTTCTTAGTCGGACACTCTTTGTAGAGTAGTCGTGGTTATGGACTATTCTGTGATGTCTCAGTAACTGCTTTCACGTTTTTCTTCACTTGTCCCTATTAACGGCATTTCAGAAACATTCTGTCACAGGACACTGCGTGATTGACGTAATGAGGTCTAACCACCTTGTAGGGGATCACCTACGTGGTGTCTTACCTTCTACGCTTGTATGACCCTGTATTACCAAACGTTCCATAGAATTTGTTTTTGGGTGACATGACCAAAGAACTTCAAGATTCGTAACTGAACAAACAACAAGAGCCTTTCGTCGATTGTTAAGGGTTTTAATACTTTTTGCTATACAACGTGGCAATGCGGCCAGTCTTTTGGGCACGTTACTCAATGACTGCGCTGCGGACGAATTTTTTGATGCCTAATTTTAACCTCTTTTTCTTTTCTTTTTGTTTGTTTTGGTTTGTACTGTTGTTTTGAATAGTTCAATAAAATTATTTAAATATTTTTCTGTAATATTTCAGACTACATAATCTTAATAATCCATTTATTATGAGTGTTACATCGCAATAGCAATACAACATTTAAAAAAATTAATGTGTTATGATGATTATATAGTCGAATATGTGGGATCAGTAATGTTATAAAATATTGCATAGTAATAAAATTGTAATACGTAATATCTTTCAAACAATTGTACAATCCAACACTATTAATTTTGAAGTATTACTTATTTATTTACAAACTTATTACTTTAACTAGCTGATGCCCGTGACTTCCTAAGTGTGGAATTTAGGAATTTTTCCCCAGTTTTTCCAACATTATTCAGTGATGCTTGGTCCCCAGTGTGATATTATATAGCCCATAAATCGGACCTATGGTTCCTGAAATTAGCGCGTTCAAACAAACAAGCAAACTCTTCAGCTTACGCATTCAAGCGCGTATCAAATATGGTACGTCGCCTATATCCATAAGAGGTGGTTTTATTTGAATAAATAAATGGCGCAAGTGTTAAAAATCATTCACAATTTTACTACTTTTAAAAAATGGTCAAATACTTGTCTAAAATTTATAAGTTCGTAATAAAAACCCTGACTCCAGATTTTAATTTATTGGATAGGTATTAGGTATTCTAATGGACAATGAAATGATACGATATGATGACGAATCTGTTAACATAATATTCTCTAACACTTGCACGACTTATTTGTTTAAATAAAACTACTTTTTACGGATTTATTCACCATGGTCACGGGTGAGACTGTCACCCGTGACCATGGTGACTGCAAAGTCTTCGTAACGTCGGGCCACATTTTAAAACAAAAACACGCGTCTAAATCCGTAAAAAGTAGTTTAATTTAAATCTGTTAACAATAAAAAACACACTAACACGGTCGCTACTACTGTTTCCAATTGCAGAGTTGGACAACTAAACTGAATATGACTGTAACACCAAGTTCTGCCCGAGGTATATAAATAATAACCACGTGTAGACACATTAAAAGCGTCAAGATCCAGATTATGATAAAGATCATCATAAGTTCCACAATTAGATCTAGTGAAACAGCAGAATGCATGTTAAAGACTCAATAGGCATAGTTTTAGAGATCATTGCGGTAGATTTTTGTTCAGCAGGACACTGATGGCTTGTTGATTGATTGAGGAATATACATCTAAATGGTTAAAAGGCTATTGAGGAATAACTAAAGTGTATTATTATTACTGATAATTATAGTAATTGAATAACAAAACAAAAACCTTTGGAGTTTGAATAACAAAACTAGTGGCTTCGTTCATGTCATAGGTCGATATTTGACATTTAAGTTAGACGGACAAAACTAAAATGACGTAAGAGTACGCAAGACTGTGTGTTACGAAAGTCCACAGTTGTCACTTAGAGGTACATAGTTGATATTTAGATGCAATATAATTGCTTTAATAAAAGGTCATTTGTAATTGAAGATTGGTTTAACATACATTCAATGGTTATAGTGTGGGTGTTGGTCTTTTGAGACCATCATTGTAAAGGGGGATATGTTGTAGACAGACAAATGTTAATATACTTGTCCGTTTGGTGACGGATTATGAATACAAGTGTCACCCCTTTTCCTTCCCAGGGCACTGTAAAATAAATAAATATTCATAGAAATTTCATACAATGCCCTCTAGTCCCAAGCTCAGCTCATATGCTTGTGTTATGGGCACCAGAATACGAATAGACTACATAAACATTTTTTTTTGTAAATCAATACTTATAATTAAGAGGATACCAAAATAGCTTCGTGCATTTTTCTACGTACGAAGTTTTCATTGTTTCTTCAGATTGAATGGCTAGAGCTCTAATTTTTAAGTATATGTTTTTTCAATATATGATCTAGGATCGCATAAACTCAGAAACGCGATTGAAAAAAGTTTTCTCGATAGAAAATCTTGGCGAAACAACCTCTCAAATTTTTTATTTTTTTCATTTGTCGGTCTACTATCGCGTATTAACTAATGAAATAACTTTAAAAACATAAGTAACTATTATATATAGAAACACGTAAATCAGAATTAAAATATATTTAGTAGATTTTGAGTAAATAGGAAAAGTATCCCTAATTCTTCATTTTCTGTGCCTACTGGCTGTGTTAATATGTACGTGTCGGCGATGATATACGATAATATTGATGTAGGCCCTTAATATGAAACACCTAGACGCAGTACAAAATATTAGTATGAAAATTATAAATACCATACAAAAACGACCTCGATTTACAATTAAATTAAAAATAAAAACTGTCTATGAAATAGCACTTCGTTCTAGGGTATTTATAAAGTTTACAAGGACTCCTCATTGTTAATACATTGTATCGGAATATTATGATAAACACATGCCTGTCAAAAATGAAAAATTGGTCAAGTGCGAGTCGGTAGTATCGAGCAAGAAATGGTAAAAAAATCATGTTTGTTGTATGGGAGCCCCCCTTAAATATTTATTTTATTTTATTTTTAGTATTTGTTGTTATAGCGGCAATAGAAATACATCATCCGTGAAAATTTCAACTGTCTAGCTATCACCGTTCTTGAGATACAGCCTGGTGATAGACGGACGGACGGACGGACGGACAGCGAAGTCTCAGTAATAGGGTCCCGTTTTTACCCTTTGGGTACGGAACCCTAAAAACTAAAATAACACGAAATATATTAATGAATGCAACAAAGGGTTAACCCATCAACTGCCAAGGGTAATAATAAAATTGGTACTCACATCGCCCTTGACAAAATAAGAACACAACACGCACAGGTGAATGTGGCCTACTTCCGCTAAAGTGACTTCATTTTTACCATCAAGCGAATTATGCGCAGATAATGTCAAGTTGAGTAAAAAGTAGGACTAGAATCGTGTACCTAGAACTATTTTGATATATGTATGATACTTTTATTTCTTTATATTTTATTTATCTAAAGAACTTTATTAATTTATTATGGTATTAAGCACAAAGTTATTCTACTATTAAAAGGTATAAAATAGCAAACAAAACTCGGTATTTACGTTGACTTTTATTTTATTTTGTTCCTTATTTCGTCAGAGTAGCGTTTTGCAATAATGTCCCACTTTTGGACACGGGTCTTCTCCACTTCGGGAAAATTTTCAATCTCTTACAGTGGACCAGTTGACGTTAACTTGACTAGCTCTTACGGGACCCTGGGGAAGATATGTGGTGGTTTTTTTTATTTTATTTCTACACAGAGAACTCTCTGTATGCTTTAGTAATTGAAATATTCAGAGTGAATAAGCTCATACAAAGTTATTGCACTTTATGTCATCTCCTTGCAATAACTTGATTGCACTTACCTTTGTTGGAAATCAAAGTTAATAATCATTCTTACCACTTCAATATGACTTAATTATTTCTTTAGCCTTTTTGAATACTGACCCTTGCAATGATCTGCAAATTTTATATCAAATCTTTACGACATCAATGACTTTCCATTCTTTGAACTGTCCACTTTGCAATAAAGTCATGAATAATTTCAAAACGTTGATCAGATTAAAGATATTGCGTAGTCATGTGTGAGAAAATATGTTAAAGATAATGTAAATTACAAATAGATTTAACTTGTTAAATAATGAAGGAAACTGGAACCTTAATAACAATTAATAAAATAGCATGGTTAGTTTTCCGCCCTTGCCTAAGAGGGTTATATCTTTGCATTAAAAAAAATACCTACTACCATATTTATATCTCTACTCTAGTGGCTTAATACACGCAATAAAAGCCTAATGCTTGTGACGTTGTATTAAATATTCGTGATTTTTTTATTTACGTCTCCAAGAAAATGGATAGGGTTCTATTAACGAAATTCTCCCACTCACTTTGGCAGTTTTATTTAACAGTATGTTTATATTAAATCAAAAATTTACAAATCGCATGATGTGCCATATTTATATTACATCCTTCCCTTTCCTTCTTTAAGTTGACTAAACGACCTCCAAACGTGTGGTCCACAGCTGTTTTATTAGACTTTATTTCGTAACTTTAACACATTTATCAAGAAAAATATACTAACTTGACAATTCTTGTCATTTAGCAATAGCAAATCTGATAGCTCTGCACATGATACAGGATTAAATTCTGGTACAAAAGGTTGTAATTATGGAAAAACCTCCTGCCCTTATCCCATTATTTGGGGTCGGCGCAACATATCTTTTTCTTCCATAGTCTTCTATTAGCCGTCATGTCTGTGTGAATAACATTACGCTATATTTATGTAAATAGAAAATGGAACGGGAGTCACCAAAGAGAGCAGTTCTCCCAGAGATTTGAAAATAACAAATCTATAAATCAAGTTCACAAGTATCTTGTAAATCATTGCTCATATCTTTGATCTGACAATCAGCGACACCCTAACAGCCACTTGCTATTCAATAACGGAATGCAAGTAGACGTGTTGAACTATTAATATATCTTACAGTTGTTGCTATACTGTCTACAACAAAACTTTCCACTTACATATTAACAATTCTTTATAAATTTTTTACGTCATCATTATCACAGTTAGCCAGCATTCCGTTGCCTACACCGATTCCAGTTTCACTTTTTAGCGTCTGCGCAGTGAAAGTGCTGTTGATTCAAGATCCCAACTCTTCCTTTCATATGGCTTGTATAATATCATCATAAAGATATATTAAATATATTGATAGATCTCGTGACGCAGTCGATATTGTACCAAATGCTATGTACGAGGTCATGGATTCGATTCTTAGGACGAACACAGATGTTTGTTTCTGTGTTCTACCAAATGATAATTTTTCAATCTAAATGATAACTTTTATTTTATAAGTAGTATCAATAGCACACAAGGTGTATAATTAGGGACCAGAGGATGTTGTATGAAATAATACGTAAAGTAATTTTAAATACGGTGTACATTTTCCAGTTTGCTAAATAACTAAATTAATTACTGTTAGTTTTTGCATCTTCTCTTCATTGTGTTACATTCTTATTTATAGCTTTTTTCATTTATTAACTATACGCTTATACTATACATAGTTTATTTCATCCACTGCTGAACTTCCAACGACTCCCCGTAACCTAAATGCCTAAATTAAATCGTCATTCTACCTAGTTATATATATATATATATATATATATATATATATATTTACATCCCAGAATCATTTTGGCGTCATGCACAAAGCCCATCAGTACGACGTCCCCAGGTTCCCCTTACTTTTTCTAACATGTTTTGATGAATATTGCTTAGTTTTTTTATTTCTAGCTGCGTGGGGTACGTCATTTTTTGATATTTAAATTTTTCGAGATATTCGTCATGCAGTTATGCCCAGACATTTTTGAACCCCGAACCATAATGATACATTACAGGCATCCAGGATATATAGGTGGTACTTCAGCCATGGCGTCGATTATGTAACGTCCTGACAGGGTGGTAGGTACTTTGGGGAATGCGACGTTGCCAGATTTACTTTTATCATCTCTTTAGATACCTACCGCTTGCTTGTAACACACAATTTCAACATTTCTTAGATTTAAACATTTGTTAGTTTTATATCTATAATCTATATACGGATGCCGGATGCCCCACGTGTAATAACATACGACTACTTGCCTACCTTATAATTATCCTATTATCATATTTATTATTCATTATTCACTTATTTCTCTTATAAATTACATTTTTAAATATAAAATAAAATAATAATAATACACTTAATGTTGAATTAATCAATATTACTTTCTTTTTATTAATTATTATTATTTTGGATATAACACTGCCTCGCCTCGAAAGGCGGCAGGACGCACTCCGACGGGGTCCGCAACAATCAGCCGAAGTGGTGGAGCCTAATGGGAAAGAAACCGACGAACTATACGGGCATTGTCAAGCAAGACCGCTTTCTGCATCGGTCACCGACTTGCTATTGACGCCGAGCCTCTCGAGATTTTGTGAGAGGCTCTTTGGGACTAAACCGTTCACCGATACAACTATCGGGATTATTTCTGTTGATACCATCCTCATAACTATTAAACACATAGTTAACACATAACTATTAACAATAATTAACACATATAAATTATTATTATCAATTAATGGATTGAATGGTCAATGAATGTCTTATGCCCATCTTTCACGCAACACCTATTGAAGAACTCTAATGAAATTTGGTAAATTTTGTAATTTCATATTTATTATGATTAAAAAACTAAGAAATACTGGGAACCATGCTTTCTGCTTACAGTTGGTAGCTTACAGTCACATAGTACCGTATATCTTCAATCATGATCATAATTGCTATTGAACGTCCGTATTCTGCAATTGAACGTCCGTATACAGCTATTGGGCGTCTGTATATTGCAATAGGACGTCCGTATTATGCGTACGTACATAGCACAAAGCTTTGCGTCAGTTTGACGATACTAAATGACAAATACTGATAGGTACCAATGTACTGGGCGTAACAGAAAGGTGTAGTCATTTAAAACCAATAATCTATCAACGAAACTGGACAAATTTACCATAAAACATGAGATAGATCCCAAAAACCAAATGTTGGTCTCCTATTCAAAAATTTCGATCAGCTGATCAATTTATTATAGGAGTCCAAACATTTGTTTTCGAATTTCAACCTATGTGTCTTGGAGAAAGTTCTTTTTTGTGTTTCATGAGATAATTTACGTCCTGAAAATTGACCAAACCTATCTGTTTCCCCTGTACAATGGGTAGAACGGTTATGCAAACTTCCACCTTTTTTTATTTCCTTATCAAATATAATACAAATCGATATAGCAGGTATAGATTCCCTATGCACACTTCTATTCTCCTTTTACCCCTTAGGAGATGATTTCAGAGATAAAAGTATTCAAAGTTCTTTCCCGAGTCACAAACTAACTTCATATTTTATAAATCAAGTATTTAATGTATCAAATGTGCTAGACAGCATGCTTTAATGAATTGCGAACATAAAGTAAGGTCTGACCAAGTAAAATGTGTTCCCTGGAAAGGAACCACCCGGCAAATTATAAAGTATGCTCGGTTTTCCAAGAACTACTTAAAGATAAATACCCATTTATTTAAATATGTGTTAGGTTTACATACCTATCTACTAAAAACGTTAGTGAAATTTGGTAGATATTGTAATTTCTTAATAACAATTAAAAAAAAATTAATATATACTGAGAACCGTGCTTTCTGTTTATAGTTGGTAGCTTACAGTCATATAGTACCGTCTATCTTCAATCATGATCATAATTGCAATTGAACGTCCGTATTCTGCTATTGAACGTCCGTATACAGCTATTGGGCGTCTGTATATTGCAATAGGACGTCCGTATTATGTGTACGTACATAGCACAAAGCTTTGCATCAGTTTGACGATACTAAATAACAAATACTGATAGGTACCAATGTACTGGGCGTAACAGAAAGGTGTAGTCATTTAAAACCAATAATCTATCAACGAAACTGGACAAATTTACCATAAAACATGAGATAGATCCCAAAAACCAAATGTTGGTCTCCTATTCAACAATTTCGATCAGCTGATCAACTTATTATAGGAGTTCACACATTTGTTTTCGAATTTCAACCTATGTGTCTTGGAGAAAGTTCTTTGTTGTGTTTCTTGAGATAACTTACGTCCTGAAAATTGACCAAACCTATCTGTTTCCCCTGTACAATGGGTAGAACGGTTATGCAAACTTCCACCTTTTTTATTTCCTTATCAAATATAATACAAATCGATATAGCAGGTATAGAATCCCTATACACACTTCTATTCTACTTTTACCCCTTAGGAGGTGATTTCAGAGATAAAAGTATTCAAAGTTCTTTCCCGAGTCTCAAACTATCTTCATATTTTATAAATCAAGTATTTAATGTATCAAATGTGCTGAACAGCATGCTTTAATGAATTGCGAACATAAAGTAAGGTCTGACCAAGTAAAATGTGTTCCCTGGAAAGGAACCGCCCGGCAAATTATAAAGGATGCTCAGTTTTCCAAGAACTACTTAAAGATAAATACCCATTTATTTAAATATGTGTCAGGTTTACATACCTATCTACTAAAAACTTTAGTGAAATTTGGTAGATTTTGTAATTTAATAAATACAATTTAAAAAAATGAAAATATACTGAGAATCGTGCTTTCTGCTTACAGTTGGTAGCTTACAGTCATATAGTACCGTCTATCTTCAATCGTGATCATAATTGCAATTGAACGTCTGTGTTCTGCTATTGAACGTCCGTATACAGCTATTGAGCGTCCGTATACAGCTATTGAACGTCCGTATATAGCCATTGGGCGTCTGTATATTGCAATAGGACGTCCGTATTATGTGTACATACATTGCACAAAGCTTTGCGTCAGTTTGATGATACCAAATAACAAATACCGATAGGTATTAATGTACTGGGCGTAACAGAAAGGTGTAGTCATTTTAGACGGTGTATCTATCAACGAAACGTTCGTCTCCTATTCAAAAATTTCGATCAGATGATCAATTTATTATAGGAGTCCAAAATATTATGCAAACTTCCATCCTTTTCTATTTCCTTATCAGATATAATACTAATCGATACAGCAGGTAGATATTTCCTATACAAGCTTTAATTCTTCTTTTACCCCTTAGGAGATGATTTCAGAGGTAAAAGTATTCAAAGTTCTTCCCCGAGTCTCAAACTATCTTCATATTTCATTAAACAAGTATTTAATGTATCAAATGTGCTGGACAGCATGCTTTAATGAATTGTGAATATAAAGTAAGGTGTGACCAAGTAAAATGTATTCTATGCGAAGGAAACCTCTCGGAAAATTATAAATGATGATATATGATGAAATCACAATTGCAATTGAACGTCCGTATTATGCAATTGGACGTCCGTATACAGCTATTGGGCGTCTGTATATTGCAATAGTACGTCCGTATTATGTGTACGTACATAGCTCAAAGCTTTGCGTCAGTTTAACGATACTAAATAACAAATACCGATAGGTAGGTACCAATGTACTGGGCGTAACAGAAAGGTGTAGTCATTCTAGACGGTGTATCTATCTACGAAACGTTCGTCTCCTATTCAAAAATTTCGATCAGCTGATCAATTTATTATAGGAGTCGATACATTTTTGTTTACGAATTTCAACCTATGTGTCTTGCAGAAAGTTCTTTTTTAGGGTTCCGTACCCAAAGGGTAAAAACGGGACCCTATTACTGAGACTTCGCTGTCCGTCCGTCCGACCGTCCGTCCGTCCGTCCGTCCGTCCGTCCGTCCGTCCGTCCGTCCGTCTGTCACCAGGCTGTATCTCAAGAACGGTGATAGCTAGAGAGTTGAAATTTTCACAGATGATGTATTTCTATTGCCGCTATAACAACAAATACTAAAAATAAAATAAAATAAATATTTAAGGGGGGCTCCCATACAACAAACATGATTTTTAGGGTTCCGTACGCAGTATCTCAAGAACGGTGATAGCTAGACAGTTGAAATTTTCACAGATGATGTATTTCTATTGCCGCTATAACAACACATACTAAAAATAAAATAAAATAAATATTTAAGGGGGGCTCCCATACAACAAACATGATTTTTTTACCGTTTCTTGCTCGATACTAATAACGTTGCCTTATGTTGCATAGATAATGGTACGGAACCCTTCGTGCGCGAGTCCGACTCGCACTTGACCAATTATTGTGTTTCATAAGTTAATTTACGTCCTGAAAATTGACCAAACCTTTCTGTTTCCCCTATACAATCGGTAGAACGGTTATGCAAACTTCCACCCTTTTCTATTACCTTATCAGATATAATACAATTCGATATAGCAGGTGTGATTCCCTATACTAACTTCTATTCTCCTTTTGCCCCATAGATGATTTCAGAGATAAAAGTATTCAAAGTTCTTTTCCGAGTCTCAAACTATCTTCATATTTTATAAAAAAGTAATTAATGTAACAAATGTAATATTATTTAATTAACTTAGTTCATTGAATAATAAGTGATGTCATATTACGAGGGGCGCCGAATATAACGCAAAACCTATGTGTTCGAAGACTTTGTATATTGTATTGACTGTAGTAGATATTGTTTGAGTTATAGTCATAATGTTATGGCTGAGCTGGCAACGTCGCAAATACGGACGCCAAATAACCGAGTCCGTAGCTAGAAATTCGCTTGGATATACGCGTGTGGATATACGCGCTGCAGCAGCGCCTCACCCGCGCTGAGATTTTTTCGGGAACTTATTAATATTTTTTTGCAGCCATTTCAACGATTTTTTTACTTCCGTCGATATTTGTACTACGGCTAGCTGGGACCAATAGCGTCTCAGAGCAACCGCTCAAAAAAGTGGCGTCCGGTATACGGACGCTCAATGCTGGTGGACGCCCGTTTAAATGCACTTTTTCCTTCAGAGGACGGCCAATCGCTTGCAGGATATATATATATATATATGTATACTAGCTGACCCGGCAAACGTTGTTTTGCCATATTAAAAATAAAGGTTTGAAAAATAGATGTTAGCCGATTCTCAGACCTATTGAATATGCATGTAAAATTTCATAAAAATCGGTCAAGCCGTTTCGGAGGAGTACGGTAACTAACACTGTGACACGTGAATTTTATATCTAAGATATATATCTTAAACTATTTTGCCAATAAAATAAACCAAGTTGGTAGATATTTAACACATGCGATAAAACTATCAGGTATATTTCTTCGATCATATAATTGCATATTTATGTTGTCCTTGCATATCAGTCTAAATAGTCATATCCATACCTGGCTTTAACTCGAGGCGAACTGGTGAACAGGAAGAGAACAACTTTCATTTTCATGCACCTGTCCTGTCCTACAGCTTTTAAGTGCACTTTATATATCAAATGATTCTTAACTTTGTTGGTAGCAAAGTAAAGATGATTTTAGCTTAATGTTATATTTAAAAAAAAAATTGTTGTGGGAGGTAAAGTAGGCCATTGTTTTTCTTACGAGTTTTTCTACTTATTGCATCGCATATGGCTTTATCAAGATATATAGACAAAGAATTATGTTTTTTAAATAGTTCATACCTCAATTATCACCAGCCGAGCTAAAAGAAGTTATATCGATCATTCAATAATGCTTTAAACTTTTCGATGCTCCTACAGGTGCCCTGTCAATGGGAGTGCACTTATCGCTGTCTCCTCTATGTAGTAGCATGGAGTATTTTTGCCATATTTGGTAGCTACATCTTGTTTTTTGGGCTTATTCCTCCCTCTCCGTACTCATTAGGTACGCCACCCAAGATACTTTTGCTAGGGCGATAAGCGATAACAAATGCTGTCAATCGAGGGCTATTTTCAACACAATCCTAGATCGATTTATACTTTGTAATGATATTGTTATAAACTTCTGTGTTGTAGTTTTCCGTGCAAAATATTATAATAGAATTTTTTAATTTAGCTAAAGTATAATAATATTCAAATTATATAGTTAGCGACGCCTAAAATTTTACGTAATATACTAACCGATGACTTTCGCTCACGACAATGCGTGAGTATAATGTGTGCAGAGATTTTCACACGATGTTGTTATGTTGGCAGACATTTTAGATAAAATTGTTGTGGCATCATTGCTTTTATCTTTAACAGGCACTATTAGGTTAGAGTGAGCTTACAATTAGATTGTATCAATATTTCCATATTCGTATAAGCTATATAGCATTGCGTACTTAACTTAGATCGATATCGATTTTTTCATCGTTATTTTTGGATTTTTAAATTTTAAACAAAAAATTTATTCCGCAATCCTATTTCAATCCCATTTAACAAACTTATTATATGTTAGTCGTATTGACAATAGATACCCCATCGGATAAGTTTGTTAAGTGTTAAACACGAGTTCTACAAGTTATTTTTAAGAAAACCTCTTAGGGAATACACCGACTGGAGACTCATAAAATACACGTGTGTTATCTCACGAAGTGGATGACCCCATGTAATTTTATTGACATGCGACATAATCTACATATTTTTGCATAATGAATATTGACATAATGGCTATAAATTAATTTAGGACGATTTCCATTTCGTTTAGAAAGACAGGAAAGTCGTCGTTATAATGTTCTCTACGTGTTCTTATGTTATAAAACTTATTGATTCCATGTCATAAAAACATATTGTTCTCATAATTATTCTACAAATTATAGCTTTTGTTTCTATTTTAAATATAAGAACAGATAACCACTTTTAAACTTTTACTCCACCTAAAAAAAAGCGTAACTAAAATTGTCTAACTGATCCATATAAACGCACAAGGCAACAGGACATAACGGAACATAGACTAGACACATTATCCTCTATCATATAGCATAAAGCTATCATGAAGCTACATATATGTGTAATCAAACAAAGCTACCGACTAAAGTTCGATCTAAACTGTCCTGAATTCTTTAAAGATAATTGTTCCGTGTGTTCAATAATTGTTTTTATTCTTATTCTTTATTGTACATATAAAGTATATTTACAAAGTTTGAAATTGTTCCGCAAATAACTTCTCAAATACCTTCACAAAGGAAAATGTTCAATAACCTTTACTTGTCTAAAACCATGTACATATCCAAAATATTCGTCAGTTATTTGTCACATAAATAGAGCAGACTTGTTCAAACAATTAATCAGCTATTGTAGCAGTCATGTCTCTTGACAGAAACACTTGTTTCTAAGCCCATTGGATATGGTCAACATGTATAACCACACATTGAGGATTATGCAAGAGGCAATTAAGTCGTTAGACGAGTAAAAGGTGAATGCCTCGCATGTTGTGATGTTTCGTACTTATTTAAAACTTAATCTATCGGAAGTTCATGATCACAATTTAGTATAGTTTTTTTTTTAATTTTTCTTTATGACGATTTTTCGTCTAGGAATCTCTTAAACCGATTTTATTTTGTTTATATTATTCTAACTTTTTACTGCTCTTATCAAGGTTGTCATAAAAATATAAATCCAAGCTTTGTACCTATATTTTATAAATGGCATATTATTTTGTGATAAATTTAATAAGCTTGTGAGAAATAAATACATACCGTCGTGAATTTCGATTTTAGAAGCAAAAGACCTGTTCTTCGCTAGCGTTTGTGACAAATTATGATAATACCTCATTATCTATCTTTCCTACAGGTTTTTCTTTGTCGTCATTCTGTATTCTGATCAAGACTCAGGCAATATAACCTGCGGGTTTATTTCAACATTTTATAGGTACTTGTAACATAAAAAGCTGGGCGGTTTTATCGCTGTATACAGACTAGATTTATCAATGAGTAAATTCGGTATTTTAAACATGCAGTTCTCATTCAAATTAGGTTGTATTCAGTCTTTGATTGTAAACAGATACAGAAAAACTGTTGATTACAAATTGTTAATCCTTTCTTTAATAACATTATATTGAATTTTTTTATTTTTTTAAGTCTTTCTAGTCAATCTATGACTATCTTTTCTTTCTCTGAGTACTAATCCTTAGATAATTGATTCAAAGTTTTTCAAATTTTTCGTGACTTATATCCCGTTTTTATCTCTCTGTCCAGCCCATTAACGTTTCACTATTGGGCACTGGCTTCTGGTCTACTATGCCCCACTGGCCAGGCGTGTTGGTGTAGGGTTTATTTTCGAGTTTTCTGTCTCTCGCAGTGGATGTTATCTGTGTATCCCGTAAGCGGTTTTTACAGTACCCTGGGAAGGAAAAACAGTGGTAACACTTGTATTCTTAATCCGTTTAACCATAGAAATATCATTAACAGTACTTACTGTCTTAACAGTAGAATTACTGTCTTAAATTAGTAATACAACAAATTCATTTCAAATATAATTTGATAGTTCAATTTAACATTATTAACGTGTAACTCGCGTGAGTCATGTTACTCAAATATACAGTCTGCTCATCCCATCTTGCTTGCATAACATTAAAATTGTTATGAGCCAATCTAATATATAGTATGTACAGCAATTTAAAGTTTAGATAATTGAAAGTACATATATTTGCGTAAGCCTAGCTCGTGTATATCATTAAATGTTACATTTTAAAGTTCAGATTCTTTTATATTGCGATGCTTTTTGTATTATTATTTTGACATTATCACGTTATTGAATTCATTCTTTATTATTTGTGTTATGCTGTGATAGAAAAGTTTAACTCCACATACGAAACAACCCATATTTGCTGTAACTATAGATTATTTTCATAATCATTTTTTTGTTCATACTAATCTCTAAAACCAACAGGCCAATTTCGCAAATACTAATAAATAGGTAAAACTTGTTATAGATATTTCTCACGTATTAATTAAACAGCTTAAACTAAGGCTTAAAAAGTTATGTTTAATAATAAACAAAACTATTATAAATTGTTATTTAAATAGAGCATTTATAACTGAATAAAACGTTCACTTTCAATGAAATAACAGCTCAATAAAAGTATTTATACATTTGTCGACTCGTGACTCGCCTCCGTCAGAGGTCAGAGCGAGGTATTCGGCATTATATTGGTATGCCTGTGCTCTATTAAACCAGCAAATTAGATTAGAATGTTATACTACCAGTTTGAAAATGTAATATTAAAATATAAACATATTTTACAGATTTAGACGCATTTAAATCTGTAAAAATCAATCGCGCATATGTTAGGGAATTGAACATTAAGTTCATTTTCGATTATCGAAATTATTAACAACTTCTAAACTAATTACACTGAATGCTTAAATTCTAGACAGATAGTAATTATTGTTTCATTGTTATAAAATGTATCAATAGCAACTTGAAACATTTTAAGTGCTTATTTGTTCAACTGTACATTTTCGGTCTTAAGAAATTATTTGCGATTGAATAATGCGTAATAACTCTCTCTTTAGTGAGCTTATTTGCGTGTGCGAATTATTACGGCATTCTAAGTTGTAGCTAAATTAAAAAACAGCTACAACAAAATACAAACAAAATATTCAAGATGAAATAAAACTAAACTTCAATTATATATTCTTCTACTATAATAATAACTACGCCAAAGTTTTCTCATTATCTTTTATCAATCTTATATTTTAAATGCAAGCTGTATACGGATATCTCAGTCACAAAACAACAACTAAACAGTGTAAACTAAACAGTATAAAAATCTGATATAAAACATTCACTACTTATATTCACAGTGCATATTCTTAAAGGTCGTCAAGAGATTATCAAGGTTGCTCTACATAACTGCAACTATTAAAATATATCAACTAACAACAATTAAACAAATGACGTACTCTGCATATTTAATTCTTAATATCTTATAAAGAGCTTTTATAGTGAATATTCTCTTGTTCTTATAAATTTAACAACAAATGCCCGCGGATTCATACACGTTTATGGTAGAGTTTTAGCATCTTACGTTATAATAGCTAATTGTTTAAAATCAAGGTTTATTTCTATCTAGTATTAAATTGAATTGAACTGTCTATCGTGTTAATTGTGTAATAGAGGCATTTAAGTATTTAATTCCGCTCAATAAAAGATTGAAGTTACATCTAAGTTAAACACACCGAAGAATCTAATGTCTAGAATGAATTGGGTCATTCAAGGTTAGCATATTTATAAGTACTTAATTAATTTGTTTAATTATAGCCAAGACAAGCCTAGAATATCTTTTATTTTCTTACGTATATTCTTTCTTCAGCTCATTAACGTCTGCTCCACTTTAGGAGGGATAATAGTCTGCTGTGAGCTACCTATGTGATAAGACGCGCAATCCAGGCATAATGGCACAGGATTTTAGATACATTTAAAACTTCAAATAACCTAAACTCTACAATTAATAACAAATTACAAATAATTTGTCTTCAAAATAACAATATTACTTAAGGATTGGAAAATCCACTCCGCTAAAATATTAATGGTCCTTCGAAAAGTAAAGGAGATAAAATTTTATATTTAGATTTTACATTCATAAGAATATATAAAAAAAGGACGAGAACCACAAGATTCACATTATTAATGGAGTGACCCTTTGCTTGCGGTGTTAATAAATTTAATTCAAAGTGTGAAATGCAGGAGTAACTTAAAATGCCAATGTCTAATTTGTATACCGTGAAGTTTATTGTAATTCGTGCTAAGAAATAAATTATTGTTTATGGAGAGGTTAAAAAAGTACGCAAATAATATCACTTTTGTTTAGGTATAAAAACCTTATACATATTTATATCTAATATCTTTCAATAAGCAAGTATTGTGTACATAATCTGGATCTCGGAAATAGCTATTGCGATTTTCATGAAATCTGGTAAGTAGGCGGTTTAACAGGTGATTAATCGATCTAATTAACTAAGTTTAATTTTCAATAATACGTTATTAATAAAATATCAGTTTCAATTTTGTTTCTTTCACGTAAATAAAGGCTGGAAAATGATTTTATCAGTGAGAACAATTATTACATTATAATTCATGTTTAAACAAAACTAGATTTACTAAATTCCAGTTAAAGGGCACCACAAACGGCATATTAATATAGCGAGACAGAGACAGATGTATATTAATATACCAAATGTATCTATATCTATGATGTCACCAACAGATATATTTGTCGGTTTCTCGCTATATTAATATATCGAATTATACCGCTTGTGGCGCCCTTAATATGTAACTGAAACTGCGAGTACTATGAGTAATCTTGTAAATTAAATAACTGTATATTTACAAAAGCTTTGTTTTACAAATTACAAGCACGATAATAAAATAAAATCAGCTTAATTATACCTGATACTATTTTGTTTATTTACTTGTTAAATTGTCTTTGTAACGAGTCTATTATAGAATGCAACTTGAACCTGCAAGGTCGTTGTACTTACTGTTACTTGAGTAGGTACATAGATCAATTACGTACCTAGTTTCACGATTAAATTATTCCAATTAATAATATTTTTAAGAACCTATCACGTATCAGAAATATTTATCTTTCGCTTAATCGACACTTATATTCTTTAAACTCTAAGTATACATAAATATGCATATGAACCTGTAAATTATATAATATTCATATTATATATTTTCAGTATTGGTATCTAAAAAAACACTTAAAAATCCTGCATCAGTTCTTATCACGTGTAGAAAATTTTAGATCAATCTGACTATTGCAAGTGTGTGGAACTCACTTTCAAAGATTCCGTTACATAGATTAATACATTGATATATACGTACCGAGCTAATAACTAAACAAAATATATCAATCGACGGGCTTCGTGCTCTAGTGGTTCATGTAACGGATTGCCGTTCACGAGGTCTCGGGTTCGATTCCCGCTCGGGACAATCATTTGTGTGATTTTTCTTATTGTCATACAAGTGTTTGTACTGCGTCTGGGTGTTTCTATGTATTATAAGTATGTATTTACATAACAGAAAAGTAGTATATGTATTCTATCCGTATTCTGGCACCCATAACACAAGCATATATAAGCTTAGCTTGGGACCAGAGGACATTGTGTGAAATGTCCATGTATTTATTTTTATTTATTTATTTAATCTAATCTATACTACCTATATACTATAATATTATAAAGCTGAAGACTTTGTTTGTTTAAACGCGCTAATCTCAGGAACCACAAGTCCGATTTGAAAAATTCTTTCAGTGTTGGATAGTACATATATTGAGGAAGGCTATAGGCCATATAACATTACGCTGCGACCAATAGGGGAGAAGTAGTAATGAAAAATAATTGGTCAAGTGCGAGTCAGACTCGCGCACGAAGGGTTCCGTACCAATATCTATGCAACATAAGGCAACGTTATTAGTATCGAGCAAGAAACGGTAAAAAAATCATGTTTGTTGTATGGGAGCCCCCCTTAAATATTTATTTTATTTTATTTTTAGTATTTGTTGTTATAGCGGCAATAGAAATACATCATCTGTGAAAATTTCAACTGTCTAGCTATCACCGTTCTTGAGATACTGGGTACGGAATCCAAAAAATCATGTTTGTTGTATGGGAGCCCCCCTTAAATATTTATTTTATTTTATTTTTAGTATTTGTTGTTATAGCGGCAATAGAAATACATCATCTGTGAAAATTTCAACTCTCTAGCTATCACCGTTCTTGAGATACAGCCTGGTGACAGACGGACGGACGGACGGACGGACGGACGGACGGACGGACGGACGGACGGACAGCGAAGTCTCAGTAATAGGGTCCCGTTTTTACCCTTTGGGTACGGAACCCTAAAAATGTTGCATGAACGAGGAAAATTTTCCTAATTCCACGCGTACGGAGCAACAGCGGCAACAGCTAGTTATTCTTATAAACTTAATATGTAATGCACCAACAAGGACGCCAAATGTTGTTATTTAATTAATTTAAATTCGTGTGAAATATTTACTATAAGTCTCGACCTTCACAAGGCGTTAGTATTAAAATCACAAACGCTTCTACAATACCTATTTTTTCGGATATTTCCTTTTATGATATGATACCTTCCTACATCTTGTTATAAAATTTATTATAATATAATAATCAGATATCTTATTTATTTATTTATAAACACTTAATGCACGCAAAGGTACAATGGCGGACTTAATACCCTAGGCATTATCTACCAGCCAACCACATGGCAGTGCAGAGATAAAGGAGTGTGGGTCAAAAATACAATAAAATAAAATTGGTCAAGTGCGAGTCGGACTCGCACACGAAGGGTTCCGTACCATTATCTATGCAACATAAGGCAACGTTATTAGTATCGAGCAAGAAACGGTAAAAAAATCATGTTTGTTGTATGGGAGCCCCCCTTAAATATTTATTTTATTTTATTTTTAGTATTTGCTGTTATAGCGGCAATAGAAATACATCATCTGTGAAAATTTCAACTCTCTAGCTATCACCGTTCTTGAGATACAGCCTGGTGACAGACGGACGGACGGACGGAAGGACAGCGAAGTCTCAGTAATAGGGTCCCGTTTGTACCCTTTGGGTACGGAACCCTAAAAAGGATCCTACTAATTTAAAGAATCAATATTACGCAATTTTATCTATGTAAATCTAATAATCATAATCTATTTAAACTTACACAAATAAGTTTTATTATATAAACATACATACAATATCTACGTAAGTACTTAAACATAATATTTGTCACAGTGAGGAAATAAAACTAGCGGTTTGACTCTGCCAATAGCATAATATAGTGACGACGCAATATCTTGATTTTTTTCTAAGTTTGAAGTTTTAGGAAAAGACCCAAACATCGACTATAAAAATTAAACATGATATGTTTTGTTCATATTTCTCCTTTAGTCTGATATTAGCTTGGATATTTCCACCTATAGTTACTTGCTTAAATTGGCTCCTAGTCCAAGAAGAGTTTGTCAAAAGGCTTGTTATTTTTCAAGTTTTATACCAACCAAAACTGAATAAAGACACATCCGTTATATTAGGGTATTAGGTTAAAATAATAAAAAAAAACATTTGTGTCATGACGCTCCACGGCTGATTTCTTGCTCGTTTTTGTATTCTGATATTTTAAGTAGTTTTCGGCGTCTGATAATCAATTTTATATTCCCTGTGGGATGCCTCACGCCTTAAAGTTTCGACATTCATCGATGACCTAAGCAAGCATGTCTTAATTTTAAATTTTTAGAACATCGCCTAATTTTTATTGTTTATTAAGATAAAAAAACGTTTCGGAATTTTTTTAAAAATAAGTACCTCATGAAATTCTATTTCCGTTATATCTATATACTTACGTTTACGTACAATATTATAAAAAATTGCCTGCCGTTTGTTTATTAATCAATGAGACTTTATAACTGATTTTTTTTAAACGTTAACAATACTTTATGTGTGTACGAAATTTCACGCTGAAGTGGTAATGGGCAGGCCACATTGCTCGACGATCTGATGACCGTTGGGGACAGAAGGTCCTCAAGTGGCGACCACGAACCGGACAACGCAGCGTGGGGCGGCCTCCTACAAGGTGGACTGACGATATCGTCAAATACGCCGGGGGCCGCTGGATGCAGTTAGCGCAGGACCGCGCGTTGTGGCGTTCTATGGGGGAGGCCTATGTCCAGCAGTGGACTGAGAAAGGGTAATGGATGGATGGATAGATGGAAATTTCATATTTTTCCGTTGGTTAAATTTTCGTATAAAGGGGTACAAAGATTTGCTTCACGTACCTATTAATTTATGATCACAAAGATATTTGTAGAATTTTAATTAAGTAGGTAAGTATTTGTCTACAAGGTATATGTCAAAAAAGGTTTAAAGCACGATCCCTTGATAATTTATAGCTTACCTTACTACTGGAACAGTGTTCGCAACAAAACCATTTTGGAGGTCGTTGTCCAAAAAGTTAAGGAAAATGTAAGTCGCAGGTAATCGTATCACGTTTGATGTAGGGAAGAATTTTATGGTATTTTATTAACTTTAGTAAAATGATGTCATTGTTCGTCTTTCTAGTTTTGTCATTTTTTTTTTAGTTCTATCACTACCTAAGTGAAGAATATTCGTAAGTATATCGTGTAAGAAATAAAGTCTAAATAAATAAGATAGAATTCGTAATATGTGATACTCATACTTAAAAATTGAAAGCTATAGAATTCACAGAGTTTATTAGAATTTTTACTACTTAATTATTTGGCTTGTTACGATATTTTTGGTAAGAATATTCCTAAAATAGACCAAAACTATACTTTAATAAAGCTTTTTCAATCATTCCATGTCAAATATTGTTCAACGACAATATAATATACAATATTTCTCGATATGAAGTCGTAAATAAGACGAATGATTTACCATGACGGACTAACCATTCTAACCAATCGCGAATAAATACAAAACTGCACTAACGAACGCTATTCAGTGCAAATGACAAACTGGAATTGACAATATGGGACTAGATTATGATAAAGATAGTATTGGTACTCCTATATCTAGATGTATTATTCTGAATACATCAATAGCATGTGTATTGTGCGTTGATTGATGCTGATACAACTAAGGTATGATTTTCGAGATATAGTAATGAAGAGAAAGTTACTTTGCAATTTGTTTCGCTACATTCAACTTGTTAGTTAACAAAGACTATTTTAAATAAAAATAAAAACAATCAAGGTTAATAAATGTTATTCTTCTTGTTTGGTACACTCTTGAGTCTTGACACAGTGGTTTTGGTCGTCACTTTGGAATGGCTTCATAATATGACGCTATTCGTCTTGTGCTGTTTATTGGGCCATTTAGTGCAGTTTTGATTATGTAGTTAATGCTAATTCTAAATGTATTTGAGTTAATTATGTCTATATCTTTCAACCAAAAGTTTACATCGTAATTCTAAGCACTCAAAATATAAAACGAGTTATAATCGATTCCACTAACACTTATAACAATAATCGCCTTTAAAATCAAGCGCTAAATAAAAAAAATCTCGGAAACTGTACTATAACACCGCAAGAACTAATCGTTATAAAATCGAAAGTAAATTCATTATATTCAAGATGGAGTTAAAAATCTCCGTTATAATCATAACCATCGTATAAAATCGAAAGTTATGTTAGTTTCCGTGGTTAACGGATATAAAAAAAAGCTATGATCGAGAGAAACAATCGTTAGTATGGATCTAATTGTATTGTAAACGAGAGATATTTTCTTCTAGGGTTGTCACGTTAGAATTTTCGCAAATTAATCCTATTATATTTAACTAGAATCTTTGAGGATTGCAAAAATAATGTCCGAGTAAGGTAATCAAAGATTCTGGAAGCATAGTTTTATTCTGAATGTCCAAATTGTCCAAGTTCTACACTCGATATCGTATATGAGTGGACACTCACACACAATAATGAGTTGAAGTTATTTAGATTTATTTGCCTATCATTCGAATTTCATAAGATTCTTATTACCGTTTGTTTGTAATATGTCAATTATTTGAATCTTTTTTGTTTAATGGATTGATCAAAATAGTAAACTTTTAAAACTTTTATAATAATATTTTGAAATTTTAGCAATGTTACGTAATACTGATCAAATACGTGTTCCAACCCTAGCAAGTGAGTCTAGCTATCGTAATAATTTCAATAGTTTTTTGCACAAAGTAACGGTCTGTTTACAAGCAGCTTTTTAGTTGAATAGTTTTGGTTACATACTCGTATGAGCAAAAACAGGCTTATATTTACACAAATATCTTGCGGAAATTGGCAGAATAAAAAACTTGTGTCGAAATTGTTTAGTGTGTTTGAATAAGATACTAACATCCGTAACCTTTTAAATAAAACTGTGACATATACTACATGGCCTTTAAAAAAATGATTTATAATGAAAGTTTCATTATTATATCTTTTTTTATTGATTATCATTAGTTCGTTAATTATTAAATATGACTTCATCGGTGACGTTATATTTTAGACATTTGAAATCATTACATCATCACCATATTGCTGATTTTAATTATGAAAACACTAGCTATTGACCGCGCCTTCGTCTGCGTGAAGTTTGGAAATCAAACCATAACAAACAGAAGTTTACTATTACCGGTCAATAGATGGCGTTGTACAGTTTTTTATATCGCGCTATGGTTTGGTTACACACATTAACACTAGACTAGACTCGTCAAAATTTTTGGTATCCAATCCACTATTTCGCGATAATAAATTAGTAAGGATAAGGATAGTCGAATTTTGATTTGCTATTATAGAATTTCGTACTAGGTAGTAGGGGTGGGTCGTTAACAGATTTTCCGTTAACGAAACGTTAACGTTAATTTGAGTTCGTCAACTAGTTGACGAACTAGTTAATTTCATCAACAAATTTACGCGTAAAAAAAAAAAAAAAAAAAAAAAAAAAAAAAAAAAAAAAAAAAAAAAAAAGAATAATTACTACTATGCCACGCTGACCAGATATGTTGGCACCGGGTTTGTTTTTCCTTACCTGGTTTTAAGGAAATGGGGTGGTGACACTAGTATTCCAGTATTTCGAGTTTTGCGTCTTTCACAGTTGATGTTATCTGTGTAGGTACAATATTCCTTAGCTGGTTTTTACAAAAACCCTGGTGAGGAAATGGGGTGGTGACACCAGTCTTCCAGTATTTCGAGATTTCCGTCTTTCACAGTTGATGTTATCTGTGTAGGTACAATATTCCTCAGCTGGTTTTTACAAAACCCTGGTGAGGAAATGGGTTGGTTACACCAGTATTCCAGTATTTCGAGTTTTCCGTCTTTCACAGTTGATGTTATCTGTGTAGGTACAATATTCCTTAGCTGGTTTTTACAAAACCCTGGTGAGTAAATGGGGTGGTGACACCAGAATTCCAGTATTTCGAGTTTTCCGTTTTTCACAGTTGATGTTATCTGTGTACAATATTCCTTAGCTGGTTTTTACTAAACCCTGGGAAGGAAATGGGGTGGTGACACCAGTATTTCGAGTTTTCCGTCTTTCACAGTTGATGTAATCTGTGTAGGTACAATATTTCTTAGCCGGTTTTTACAAAACCCTGGTAAGGAAATGGGGTGGTGACACCAGTATTCCAGTATTTCGAGTTTTCCGTCTTTCACAGTTGATGTTATCTGTGTAAAATATTCCTTAGCTGGTTTTTACAAAACCCTGGGAAGGAAATGGGGTGGTGACACCAGTATTCTTAATCCGTCACCACACGGAGGGCTGTCAGGACTGTCTCGTTTTTGAGTTTTCCGTCTTTCACCTTTCACAGAAGATGTTATCTGTGTGCAATATTCCTTAGCTAACTTTTACAGCATCCTTGGGAGAAATGGGGTGGTGACACTTGTAATCTCACACGGAGGAACAGTGATTCATAACATTATTATTTAGGAAAATATCTGTTATCTAAGTAATTTTAAAGTTCACTATTGTACCTATATCATAACAGTCGCTTACGATCTTTCGTTTTAAGAAGTATAATTTCTTTGATTTAATTAGAAAGAAACGAACATTAAAAAAAATTAAAAATTGAAAAAAACTGAACATTGAATTCAATGACATCATTAAATTCAACTAGTTGATTCCGAAACGGTTAACCATTGAAACGTTGACGAGAGGTCAACTAGTTGATCAACTAGTTCGTTAATTCAATGCTCATCGCTACTAGGTAGCGATGGGTTATAACAGCAGAAAAGTGATATCTGTTATTCCTGTTACTGTTATACAAAGAAAACAGGTGTCAATACCTGTTATTAAATAACAGGCTGTTATATTTAGATAGAAGCAGCTTCCGGCTGCGTCTTCGAATTTCGACCACAAGTTTCCAAGTCGAATGAATAAAATGAAATGGAACCTAGAAAATCAAAACTAAAAAGAGCTGAAATTAATCCTACATTTTCATTTTATCTCAATAAATAAAAACAGGTCTTTCTATTTATTAATTTAATAATAACATACATACAACCTTTAAATTAGTCACTGATGACTTATAAGACAATTTTACAAATGTTGCAGGTTGCATAACTCTCACCTATGTCCACAAAATAGTCCCAAGCAGCACTTACTTTTTTACTCGACATGTTGCCGATATAACTAAACAAAACTTGTACCTATATTTTATAATTGTATGTATATTATTAAATCATTTCATTACATTTATACTTTATTAGAACTAAACCTTTTATTAAGTTCACAAACTCAAAACTTTTTTTATTTATTTTTTACTGAAATTACAGCAAACAACTGTATTTTGTTTAGTTTTTATAGGGAGAAATTAAAAAAAAATTGTAATAATTCAAGTATCAATTCAAATTCGCCTTTATCATCCATTGTTAAAGTTACATTTGCTTGTAATATAAAATTTGATTAACAGAAACAAAAACGTTCTAAATCACGCATTTTTCGTCTAGAAATTAAAGTTTAAAATATTGAATTGTTATAATTTTATATAAAACTAGCTGACCAGGCAAACGTTGTTTTGCCATACTAAAAAAAAGGTTTGAAAAATAGATGTTGGCCGATTCTCAGATATGCATGTCAAATTTCATAAAAATCGGTCAAGCCGTTTCGGAGGAGTACGGTAACTAACACTGTGACACGTGAATTTTATATATTAGATTTATTAATTGATCCTTTTTTTATTATCAATTTTCTGTTCGAATTACAAGAAAATTCCGTTCTGGCAACTCATGTTAATCTACTCTATATATATACTCTATATAACTTGCATCTCGTTTTAGCACGTGCCAATGCAATAAGCGTGAACGAGACAGAGTAAATAACAGATAAAACGACCAAGTTTGAAAGTTACTTATAAAGAAGGATTTGTTCTTGATAAGCGACCAACTATATTTCTTGCATTGGCGGGCTGTTCCTGATAACACATTACACGACCAAAGATGGATGTATCATATGTAGAATGATTTCTTCTTGAAAAACTACCAACTATATTTTTCGGATAATAATGAACTGTGAAAAAAGAACAGCTGTTCTTTTTTCACAGTTCATGCAGAGCTGTTCTCAGCTGTTTTTTTAATAATTTGTATGGACGGTTGAATGGTATTGCCTGTTATTTTTGATCACAGTGATTTCTTAATTGCAGCAACAGCTAGTATCTGGTATCTTTAATTCACAGTGAAATCTACCTGTTACGATAAATACGCCTCACTCCTAAGCTAAAGATACATATAATTTTTACAAGTGATGTATGTATTACTCGGTTCCTAAATACATCCAAAAGTAAATATTCCAATTATTTTAAAGTACGTTGGTGGATAACTTGACTTTGAACATAGACAAAAGAACGTAGACATCTAATGTTAATAGGGATAAAAATAATGACAAAGTACTTAACTTAAAGTAATAAGAGTAAACACATTAGTTTAGCATTAGTATTAGCATATTAGCCTCCGTGTGGTGACGGATTAAGAATACAAGTGTCACCATCATATCTCCTCCCAAGGGTGCTGTAAAAGTCACCTAAGGGATATTGCACACAGATAACATCTTTTGTGAGAGACAGAAAACTCGAAAATAAACCCTGTGCCAACACGCCTGGTCAGCGCGGCACAGTAGACCATAATCCCTCTCAAAGTGGAGGAGGTTCGTGCCCAACAGTGGAACGTAAATGGGCTGGAGAAGAAACACATTAGATAAGCACTGGCACTGACATGTATAATGAGTTAGATTATAAATAAAGCAATCGAATTAAAAACGTGACAGGTCATAAAGTCATACAAGTATGTAAATAAATTCTGTCATTTGCTACACTCAACTGGTTAGCCTTGACAATCACACTTAAAGGGGGCCTTTAATGAAGATGTTGTTGTTGTGTGGTTAATTTCGGTTAACATTTGCTATAGAGGTGAAAATTTTAACAAAAAAATGCCTTAAAATAAATTTAATAAAATAATAATAAATAAATATTCATGGACATTTCACACAACGTCCTCTGGTCCCAAGCTAAGCTTACCTATATGCTTGTGTTATGGGTACCAGAATACGGATATAATACATAAACTACTTTTCTTTTGTAAATTTGTATGATAATTAAAAACATCACACAAATGATTGTCCTGACCGGGAATCGAACCCGAGACCTCATGATCGGCAGTCCATTATATGAACCACTCCACCACGAGGCCCGTCAATCATCAATAATCAATTCCCACCACTTCTTACGCGTGGAATTTTTGAATTTAGAATATTTCCCCGGTTTTGGAACATTTTTTACCGATACTTCGCTCCTATTGGTCGTAGAGTAATGCTAAATAGCCTTCTTTGATAAATGTACTATCCAACACAAAAACAATATTTCAATTCGAACCAGCAGTTCCTGATATGAGCGTGTTCAAATAAACAAACAAACTCTTCAGGTTTGTAATATTTTACCCCATCCTAACGACGGGCCTCGTGGTGTAGTGGTTCTGGTAACGGACTGCCGATCAAGAGGTCGCGGGTTCGATTCCCGCTCGGGACAATCATTTGTGTGATTTTTCTAATTGTCATACAAATGTTTGTACTGCGTCTGGGTGTTCCTATGTATTATAAGTATGTATTTACAAAAAAAAAAGTAGTTTATGTATTCCATCCGTATTCTGGTACCCATAACACAAGCATATAAGCCTAGCTTGGGACCAGAGGACGTTGTGTGAAATGTCCATGAATATTTATTTATTTATTAGTATACTAGCTGCCCCGGCAAACGTTGTTTTGCCATACAATTCTGTATAAAATAAAATTTCATCAAAATCGGTCCAGCCAATTTGTAGCCTATGTGTTATTCTGATGTATAAGCTATATTGTGGTAAAGTTTCATTCAAATCCATTCAGTAGTTTTTACGTGAAAGAGTAACAAACATCCATACATACAAACTTTCGCCTTTATAATATTAGTAGGATATATATTTTATACTAGCTGCTGCACGCGACTCCACCCGCGATGAATTTAAAAAAAATTGCCTGGTTTTGCAACATTTTTCACTACTACTTCACTTCTGCTAGTCGTAGCGTAATATCATATAGTCTAAAGCCTTCCTCGATAAATGCCCTATCTAACGGTGAAAGATTTTTTTAAATCGGCCTATTGGTTCCTGAGATTAGCGCGTTCAAACAATCACACTCATCGGCTTTATAATAGTAAGTATTTTATATTATAAAATGTATCGATTCATATCGATTGCTCTTATGAGCGAACACAGTAGGTACGCAGATACAAAATACCTTAAAGTAGCACATGTAAACTACACTGGGAGAAAAACGGAGTCAATTAGTAGAGCGGAACAGTTGCGCCCGCACCGATGTCATACAGTTGCGACAACATTGCCACATTAGGATTAATATCTAAACTTAGTAATAATAGCTTACAAAAGTAACGAAGGCAAGGTCATTCTTAAAGTGATGTGTTTTGAAAGAATACTGAATGAAAACCAAGTGATTTTAATGAAACCGTCGTTGGCCCAAATGTGTATGTTTGTAAAATAATTTTAATGGGACTTTAACTAGATGCTTTATATATATAATTGAAGGTTGTGGAAATGAAAATCTGACAAAGACCTACATTTACTTTGTGAATGAAACTCCATAATGTATTCATAACATGCGATTGTTTGTTGCGTGAATAGATTTGTTACAAATTATAATTACACATATCGGTGTCTATACATTTGAAATAGGTGAAACTTTAAGAGTAATATATTTTATTGCATTCACAACTCTACACATTTCAGATTTTTTATTATCTAAGAAACCCTTTATTCCACAAATTTCGAATACGTTTTTATAAACAATATTTTTCAGGGATATCGCGCTCTGTGTTTGCACAGCATCTGATTATTTGATAGTCATTATAAAAAAAATCCTGCGCCAAAAACATTTCCAAAGACTAGGAGCACAGGCCTCCTCTACGTTGAGAGAGATTTGGTCTACTTTGCTGCGCTGACCAGACGTGTTGGCACAGGGTTTAGTTTTGAGTTTTCCATCTCTCACAGAGGAAGTTATCTGTCTAATATCACTTTACTGGCTTTTACAGCGCCCTGGGATGTAAAAAAAGGGTGGTGACACTTGTATTCTAATCCAAACATCCATCGCCAAAGACATTTCCCAAGGCTAGTCACTAGACTACTTTATCTAAATCTGTTTGTGAATAACAGAATTGTTCCTTCACGGACAAATAGGTGGAACCATATGACAGTGAAAAAAAGTCACTATTTTTTTCACACTCCCTTAATCGCCTTGAACGATATACCCACGGGAAGATATGGGTTGGTTCACATTATTAATTACACAATATTAACAATTGATTTGTTTTGTTAACAGGAACACATACAGGAAGTACTGGATAAATGGACACAGATCGATGACGAGATTTGGGCCAAAGTGATAGTGTTTGAAAGGAACCGACGCGTCGCTAAAGCGTATGCTCGTGCACCCGTACTCACTATCAACGGCTCTGATGATGGATTTGATGGAATGAGGTAAGAATTAACTTCTTTTAAAGATATTAAGACACACTTATAACCTTGGTAGATTGTTATTAACATCAGTCATAAACGCTAGCTTCTTCGCTCTTATTATAAAAGAAAAGTCTATTTTTTACGGATTTAGACGCGTGCATCTGTTTTAAATTTTAACCCGACGTTTCGGAGACTTTGCAGTCACTATGGTTACGAGTAAGACTGAGCTCTAAGGTGTCTTCTACGATCGTACTAAAACGTAAAACAAATGTTATAGAAAAGTCGTTATTTTTGTGTGGATGTCCTATGTGAGCTTATATCTTCTAAACTACGTTACGGATTTTGATGCGTTTTTAATAGATAGAGTAGTTCAATGGAACGTCTGCTTTATATAATTTATTAGGGTTTGATTTTTTAATTTTCACGCGTACGAAGTTGCGGGCAACAGCTAGTATGATTATAAACATGTAATGTTTTCTTCTTTGAACACGTGAAAACTTTCATAAATAAAAATATGTTTAAATTTCTATGTTTATTTATCTCATTTTGCCATAAAATCTTTTCTTATAATAATTCGTTTAACCATAATATTATAAACAACATTAGAGTCGTGAGAAATTTAATATTTTTTATAAGTAGCCTGTGAAACAAATTCTTTCAACTACAGACGACATTAATATTTTCATTACCAACCCAGTATTTAATTTAGTTCCTGATTTTATCAGTGACCATTTATAATTTGAGCACAAGATCAAATATATTACACAACACGTCTTGGGAAATTGTGCAATTGATTTCAATGTTGGCCACGATTTCCGAATTTACATTTGTGTGAATATAAATACAATGTTGTGTGTATTTCCTTTAGTGATTAAAATGATTTGCTTAAATCCAAATGTAGGTCTTAAATTATCCACTTTATTTCTCAATATAATCAGAAACACGCTTAGATGTAATTATAAATTGACTAGTAATTAATCCTAGGCGAATATTACCCAATATCTGTGTAACTCAATATTGAATTACTGTTTATTTAATGTAGCACGTGGCCGTAGTACAGAATAATCTCGTTTATTATCTTATCATATTTAATCAACATTATTCAAACTGTTGCCGTTGCTTTAGTTTAAGTTTTGACAAAGTTTTGTAAGACAGTAATTCTTCGATATAAAATTACATTCCAAATTTTCAGTTAGCCTTTTGTTATAAAGGAAATTGTTTATAGTTAAATAAGAATGTATAGAAACTGTTTAAAAGTATATTTTTACAGCCATTTTATGCGTTAAGATATTCAAATGTTTTTGGAAATTTTTGGAAAATAACTTATTAAATTAAAAGTAAATACTTTTAATTTAATATAAAAAAAATTGATATAAAAAAAAATATTTTAAACATTATCTGTACTAATATTAAAAAGGTGAAGAGTTTGTTTGTTTGTTCGTGCTAATGTCAAGAACCATTAGTCCGAATGAAAAAATATTTTTTTTTTAATTATCATGGACATTTCACACAACGTCCTCTGGTCCCAAGCTAAGCTTGCTTGTGTTATGGGTACCAGAATACGGATAGAATACATATACTACTTTTCTTTTGTAAATACATACTTATAAACACCCAGACGCAGTACAAACATTTGTATGACAATTATAAATATCACACAAATGATTGTCCCGAGCGGGAATCGAACCCCCGACCTCATGATCGGCAGTCCGTTACATGAACCACTCAACCACGAAGCTCGTCAATCAAATCGTCAAAGTTCATTTTGTTTTGGATAGTAAATTTTTCGAGGAAATCTATAGGCTCTATGACATATTACGCTGCTACTAATAGGAGCGAAGCTTCTGTTAAAAATGTGGATAGGGAACAGCGAAAATCTTCTAAAATCCATGCGTGCGATGTCGCGGGCAACAGCCAGTTTAAAAATAAATGAATAGCCTTAACTTTCGGTAATATTAAGTACAAACTTAACGATACAATTTGTACTACCATTTCCTGAATAATTATTATGTTGTCAGAATTTAAATTACTTGCATTAGTTACAAGATTGAATTAAGTTTTGTTTGAACATTAGAATGATATTTATCTCATTATTTTTTACTTTCAAGTCATTGAGTATGCTATTTATTTTCATCAATTGTCATTATATTGACCTTTATGTAAACAATTATTAATTAAGACGTGTTAAAACATTTGACTTTTAAATATTTATATGACTTTATTTTAAATTACTTTTTTTACAAATGGCTTTATGCTAATGTTATTATGAGGGTGCCTTACCTAATACCTTTCTTTATATCCCATAAACCGACACTATTCGTAAGATTTTCTGTTAGTCAGTCTGCCTGTCAGCAGGCTGTATTTCATAAACTGCGAAGGACAGTTACAAATTTCGCAGATGATATATTTCTGTAGCTGTTATGTCAGAAAATTTAATTATTATATTTATTTTATTATTTTATTTTAGAAAATTTTTAAATTTAAATCGGCTCCCATACAACACGTAGGATTGTTTGTCATTTTATAGAAAATTAGCCTTTGTCCACGATTTCGTACGCGTGGAATTTGTGTTTATGCAACGTTTTTCACTGATACATCACAACTATTGGTTACAGCGTGATGTTGAATAGCCTAAAACCTTTCTCGTAAATGTACTATCCAACACTGAAAGAATTGTTCGTACTGGGCTACTGGCCAGTTCTTATTATCAATTTGAATAAGCATAGTCTTGTATATCTTACTTACATAAGTAAGTAAGTCCAGTTTTTATATTCAATTAAAATTAAAATTAAAAATTAAAGTCGGTATTAGAAGTTAGTTTCTTTTTTAAATATTATATTATTCTGAGCGCTGAGCTTTTTGAAGCGCTGACAGCAATGGACTCAAAGTCAAGTCAAAGTCAAAATTTTTTATATCAAGTTAGCATGTTCTATCTAGGAGGATTAAATATAAAATAATTCTATGGGTCCAAACGCGGATCCTAGAGAAGAACAGACAAGAAACTCCATGATTTCTTTTTTTTTTCTTTTTCCATTCTTTTCGAATAATAATTATTACCCATTTACATCATGCATTATTAAGAATTAGAAAATACAAATACAACTATTTATCAAAGATGGCGCTGTAATTAAAATAAAGATTTCTATTTTTTTTCCTTATGTGCGCAAAAGTAATGCATCATATCCAAATGCCAATATTAATACATAGAATAATAAAAGGCCAATAAAGACTGAAATAATGATTAACAAAAGACACAGAGGCATCGAAGCATACATTACTCAAGGTTAAACTATCAAACAGCTGTAGTTTCACCTGTTTAATAAATAATACATTTTTATCATGATCCGTGTCGAGTGATAGTGAAAGTTAAGCGGTATTTGAAGATGCTTTGCTCGTAAATAATGGTGTTTTTATACAGCCATTGTGAATTTTATACAGATATAGTTATGCGTAGAATTTCTTATGACAGACCATTTCTATTACGATTTCTCTGAGCACCAGGGGCTCAAATCTGGTATTACAATGTTTTCATAATGATCACTCACTGATTGCATAATTGGCATTGTTCATAATTTTTGACCTGCTGTTTTTATATTTTTTTTTAGAAAATCTAGACTATTTTAAGCAACTAATTTCAATATTATTGACATATTCGCTATATAATATTTTTTTTTAAATACTTAAAGATATTATTTTTAATGTTGTGACGTCATCGTTGTACGCAATCTTTGTGTTGCCTTTTCCTGATAGACTTAAGACAGATTGCTATATATCTTTTCAAAGTTGCCATGTTGATATAATAGACCAATTTCAACTCCACCCCAAAGTAATATATCTAGTTAAAATTCTGCCAAATCCAATTGCAACATAACCTCAAATAACGGGATATGCAGAATCATGATGATTTCTCTATGAATCATTGGTCAGAGGCCTCTAAAAAAGTTACAGTCAAGTGCTTACACATAGCGGTTCACTTAGAATTTTATTGTCACCATTGCCAATTTTACATACTAATATTTACCCCAAAACTGCTAAACTTAAGTAAATAAATATTTATGGACATTTCACACAACGTCCTCTGGTCCCAAGCTAAGCTTATATGCTTGTGTTATGGGTACCAGAATACGGATATAATACATATACTACTTTTCTTTTGTAAATACATACTAATAATACATAGAAACACCCAGACGCAGCACAAATATTTGTATGACAATTAAAAACATCACACAAATGATTGTCCTGACCGGGAATCGAACCCGAGACCTTGTGAACGGCAGTCCGTTACATGAACCACTAGACCACGAGGCCCGTCTACAACTATACTGATTTATTTATTTATTTTCATCAAAATTTGTGTTTAAAGGGCTTTAGTCACATGGCATGCCAACCCCAACTCGCACAATTAATTTAAATATTTATCCTACTAATATTTTTATAAATGTGAAAGTTTTTTGAGTATGGATGTTAGAATATTTGTTACTCATTCACGCAAAAACTACTGAATGGATTTTAATAAAACTCTACAATAATGTAGCTTATACTTATTATAGGCTACTTTTTATCCCAAAAGAATGCAGTTTGCCCGTGGGATGATAAAAAAACGAACAGATTTTTATCCTTTTTACCGTGGGTAACAAAACGGGGCACAGCTAGTCTTATCAATTGCTTGTTTGCTTGTTTGTTGTCTTATCAATAAAAAAAATCAATTGCTGTTCGTTAGTCTCGCCAAAACTGGAGAACGGCTGGGCCGATTTTTGTGATCTTAGTCTTGAAATATTCGTGAAAGTCCAGGTAAGGTTAAACGGTGCCAAAATATATGGGGATCTAAAATTTCACGCGTATGGAGTAGCGGGCATCAGCTAGTATATAATAAATTTCGTTTTGTATTATAGAATTAGTTAATAGTTTGACTTGTGGCGAGTTAAAATATCTGCATTCCGTAGTTATTTTATAGGTTCAATAGCTATAAAATTATTATTCTTATAGGCTATTAGTTTCAGCTATGGCAAAATATTAAGCAACTTGGCATGTGTAAACATCGATAACGTTTTGATTATGGCAATCAAGTTGCTTAACTATATGACCAACACATATTGAGGTTACGAGAATAATACGACAAAAAGTTTCAACAAGATAACCCAATATTCTTAGCTCATTTAAGTTCATTTTAATTATATTAAAAAAATATATTAAAATCAACAGGCCTCATTAATAATATAGTCTACATTCAGTAATAATTGATAAAAACGTGTGTGAAGTGTTTAATGATATTATTGTGAAATATTTAATACTACAAACACTTGCTTGAACAGTTTATTTTGTAAATTAGATAACCGAACCATTGCAGTATTTCTAGAAACAAGTACCTACATTAAGTAAATTTTGCACGACGAGGTTTAAGAAGCGTGCTAGATAATAACTATTTAGTTGTTAATGGTCAATAATATTGCTACATGCGTGATCAATTGATCAATCAATTTACACTGCGTTTGTGAGTAACCGACTAAAATCATATCGTTTTACCTAGGTACATATTTGAAGTTTATAAGATAGAGCCATTTTTATAATATAATTGTATATAATTGACTTTTATGCTATAGATTAGATTTAGATTAGATTAGAAATCGAAATATGTTTTTATGTCTATAAATTTCATGTATTTGATATAATTTTTCATTTAAATGTTCACTGCATAGAGTTTAGAATAAATAAATATTCATGTACATTTCACACAACGTCCTCTGGTCCCAAGCTAAGCTTTATTGCTCGTGTTATGGGTACCAAACACAGAATATAGAATAAGATATTTTGTGGTACCAGAATACGGATAGAATACATAAACTACTTTTTTTTTTAATACCTACATGCTTATAATACATAGAAACACCCAGATGCAGTACAAACAGTTGCATGACAATATCACACAAATGATTGTCCCGAGCGGGAATCGAACCCGAGACCCCTTGATCGGGAGCACGTTACATGAACCATGAAACTCAACCACGAGGCTCATCAATATATACATACAATATAACCATAATTATACTTTAGATTATTACTTAGACGATTTATAAAAGGCTGATATACAATTCATAGACTGTAGACATGAATGTCACACTAGAGTAGTCACAATGGCACCGATTCTACGTGCACGACTAAACTTCACTTAAATAAAAAAAAATTATTGATAGTGAAAATAATACAATTCGGCAATGGTAACAGAAATTTTTTATTAAAAAATCTGTATAAATGTTATAGACGAACGATTTTAGTGAATACAAATTTGTACAACATAATAGCCAAATTATCAAAATACACCATAGTTGTTTTCATTTTTTAGTCAGGTTAAGTTTAGTTGTACACGTAGAATTGGTACCGATTATCAAATGAACTACTAACGAAATCTAATAAACAGAAACAGGTGCTCTTTTTCCATTGCAGCGATTACACAGGAATTCTCTATCTTTATTATTTTACCTACTTATATAAATATCATCATCATCATCATAACATCACGCCCTTTTCCCATGGGGGTATAGAGCGCCATCTGCTACGATCCAAACATACTTCCTTGGCATCATCCACACTCATACATCTGGTCATACATGCTCGACGGTTGTAAGTGCCGACGCACTTGCCCCTTTTGGAGTATCCCGGCGATGACATCGGAGTATGAGTATTTTTCTCAGGCGTCCTCTCCCAGCATTTACACTTACCTTTGCCGTGTATTTGCCTTTCGTTAAGCGTCTCTCATCCATCCTCTCCACATGACCAAACCACCTAAGCATACTTTTCTCCACCTTAGTCACTACATCAGTTACATAAACATGATTGTGTTTGTTCTTTCCCATAGGTAAAATATACTTTTGGCGAAGCTATAGCCTTTAAAACGACCTTAGAATATTAATATATGCCCTTGTCCCAATTCTTAAAATTATTAAATTGATATTAGATATCTATATCTATATACACATGGCTATAGTTTACACAAACACATTAAAAACAAACAAATTATATTACATCAAACAGCATCTTTATCATCAGATCTTCACGCTCTCATTCTTTCCCTCTGCATTGTTCCTGACTGTTATACTCAAAATTCAAGGATTTTTGATACCTAGTGTCAGGAAAGACGGACTTAATGATATTTGCTACACTGCTACGACCACAGAGCTGTGTTACCTTTATATATTAAATCGTCAAGTATTTCTTTATGGATCTCATCTCAATAAATGCTATGAATTTCATGTTGTGTTTGGTACTAATAATGGATACCTACTGAGAATATTCATTTAATAACCATAACACAAAAATACTATGCTACCTATTAATAACAGGTATGCTAAAATGAAACCATTTTTTACGGATTTAGACGCGTGTATTTGTTTTAAATTTTAGCCCGACGTTTCGGAGACTTTGCAGACAATTCGGTTATATTTCAACGAATGAGTCGCGCACGTGTTAGAGAATAATAGGTATGCTAGCCAAGAAGTAATTTACACTCCAGAAAAGTATATTTAACACAAGACAGCTTAAGAACTTAACACGATTCATAGGAAATTACAACATAAATTAATTCTAAGCCCAGTACAAACTTTTTTTGATCAAGTCTTAAACTAATGCAAACCGCTTTGTTCACATTCTTTGCAGCCAGTAACTACATCCAATTTCCTACAAGATAACTCCAATTAATTCACATAAAATTAGAAGTTGCTTCACTATCTGGTCTTGGAGTCCTAATTATTAGAGAGAATGTTCGATCTTTATTGTTCGCTGTAGCTCGCAACTATACTCGATCTGGACTAATTAAATGTTAGCTCGGCTTCGTTTCATTAAAACGGCGATTTTCGTGTGTGTGGATCTGATAGTGGCTGCACTGGCGACACTTCCTAGTTGTACCCAGTGTAAAAACGAGGCGCAAATCTCCGTTTAAATAAATCCTAGGGGAATGTTGGCGTTTGAGGAAATGTTTAAGTTTACTCTTGGAAATTTCCGTAATTATATATTTTTTTTTGTCTTTGGAATCCTTGAAAGATCTAATTCTTGGAATTGCTCATACTCTATTCACATAAAAAAAGTATTTGAAAGCCAATTGTTACTGAATTTTTAAATTTAATAATCGTGTTTTTTCATTTAATTTTCTTTCATGTTACATTATATTTTTAAATGAAATTTTAATGTTAGTAATAGAAACACGTACAAGTAGTCTATATTTTTATTTAGGTGCTAGAGAACTTCCATCAAGGTATTTGTTGAGTTCATGACATTGAAACCATTACCTATACGAATGATTCGAAAGTAAAAATTTGGCTATAGAAATAAAAAAAATATATAGAAGTAATATATAAGCAATATTTCAAATAGAATAGTGGCTATTGCATGAACAGGCTGGTAAGCGATGATCTATGGCGCGACAGACTTCCGTATCATTAGGGGCGCGCTCGAGCACTCTCCGATCACATCGGCACGCGGCCTTCGCTTATCATCTTAATTTTATGTATTTATTCACTTTGTAATGACAATGACTTTATAAGTTTTGAATAAAATAGCTTCTAAGGAATGTAAAATTTTAATACGGTTTTATTTATCCCGTGCTTTTGCCCATGAGTTTGTTCCCGTTTTGGAAGCGAAAAAATGATAAAAGATAAAACCCTGTAATAACTGATTGTAGAGGACACTTTACAGCTCAGTCTCAACAGTGATCATGGTGACTGCAAAGTCTCCGCATCGTCGGGCTAAAATTTAAAAAACAAAAACACGCGACTACTTATATTCTTAAAAAGTGGTTTTAATTGAAAAAATGAGTAGGGCAAGTGTTAGAAAAAAAAAAAAGATAAAAGAGTTAAGGAATTTCTGTCATTGATCTAAAGGGATTGTTGGTTGACTTGTATGACGTAGTTAGCAACGATTTGTTATATTTTGCACAAGAGCTAACTTTAGTGCAAGTCGTAGGTACGTGCTTTTTATTCAAGTATTCCTTAAAAGAATTTTAATGATCAACATTATTAGCTGCATATTATAATCAATGTTGCAAATAGTTAAAGAACTAAACAGCTGATATTGTATTTGTTGTGAACATGCATTATGTCAAGCCAGATTGATCTTATTTGCACAGCTGGCACTCTGACCCAGTTAAACCAACGTCGCCCAGCCGATAAAGCAATCATATAGATCTGCCCACGCTACGATTGTTATCATAATTTGTGGAATATATTTCATATACTAAGCTTTATTGTTGTCAATTGCCGTATTTACAACAATAAAGATTAGTATATGCTTGAATTCGTTTATTTTTCTTCCAATTGTAAAACAATAATAATTTAATGAACCAGTTTCAAAGAGTTTGTGTACACTTTGACAAAAAAAATATCATTAATTCTTCTGTACTTTTTATTAACTAATTTTACATAATGATACTTTAAAAATACGGTACACGGTAGAGAAATCCTGGTTAAAGTTAAATCTCTTCTGGCCTCCTTCTCGAAGTCCTCTTTAGCAAATATATACATAAAATACCATTTATATATGCCTCACACATTGATAAGTAATTCTATTGACAAAAATGTCATTTAAATACTCTTTTCTCAGCCAGGAATTTCTGCATTAGAAAAACTAAGCGCACTTAGCAAGTCCTAACAATCTTACAATCGTTAGTCGCATAACAGTGTTGTAATACGCAAACGTTATTGTTTATTGTGTTCTTATCGATATGTTCTTTGTACGGAACCAATGTGCTCGTGCACAATGGCTCGTTGTGGAACCTTGCTTTTTGTCGAATTATAGTTTCGGGTAGGTTATGTTATTTTTACAAGTCAACAAATTATACACCTAACTTCAAAAGTCTTCCGTAAAAAATATCATAATAATCTTCTAGGAAAATGAAACAAAACTTTACACTTAACGCGTTCAGTATTAGTACAATTTTTAATATTACTATTTTTATAATAACTGATTTCTAAAAATACACTATATTTCCACCTCTTAAGATAGTCAGTTCCTTCTAAAATTTTCAACACTCATTGACCAAAGACGATCTAGAAATGAAAAGAAAAACAATCATACCACTGTTTTATAGAAATCTAGCTTCCAAATTCAAAAGAAAGGACTAATAACAATCAACTTGACGGGCCTCGTGGTTTAGTGGTTCATATAACGGACTGCCGATCACGAGGTCTCGGGTTCGATTCCCGTTCAGGACAAATATTAGTGTGATGTTTTTAATTGTCATACAAATATTTGTACTGCGTCTGGGTTTTTACTATGTATTATAAGTATGTATTTACAAAAGAAAAGTATGTAGTATATGTATTCTATCCGTATTCGGGTACCCATAACACAAGCATATAAAGCTTAGCTTGCGACCAGAGAACGTTGTGTGAAATGTCCATGAATATTTATTATTTATTATTAATAAATAAAAAAAAGTCTTAATTCCACATTCAAATTTAAATAACTTGAAAATTTAATGTTATACACTCATTAGAAAGGGTTTTAATTTGATGGAATTGATGGAATAGTAAAGTTTATTTGCTTGGTGACGCCTACCGGAACATTAGTAAAACGTCCTTCCTAGCAATGCCACATTCCATTGATGACTTTAGAAAGGTGACCATAAATGACTAAACACGGAAGACAAAGAATCGGATGTGAATTAAAGAATGCCTACCTAACTGCCGCACTCAGAGACATTTAATGGTTACTTAAGGAAAGTTAAGGAGCTCTTTAGTATTGATTTAAAAAAGTAAAAGTTAAGTTAAACCTTTTTTAAATCAATACTAAAGAGCTCCTTAAGTAACCATTAAATGTTAATGGTTACTTAGGGAGCTCTTTAGTATTGATTTAAAAAAGGTTTAACTTAACTTTTACTTTTTTAAATCAATACTAAAGAGCTCCTTAACTTTCCTTAAGTAACCATTAAATGTCTCTGAGTGCGGCAGTTAAAGGCTTTTACTAAGTTTGCTTATTAATTAACTTGAAATGAATATTAAATAAAATTTAATAATAAAGTGGTTTGTTCTCATATTTACGAAATATTTTGACAGCCACGGAACAGTAATACTGAATTTCACTTTTAATAGTCTGTACTTTCTACGTAAAGCTATTATTTCTTTTTTTAGATATTGTTTCATTCTAAAAAATAAATAAATACTGTTTTAGTTTCGTATTACGTTAATAACATAATCGCAATTATTGTAAGCGATTTTAAAATTATCAAAATTGCTAAAGAATTTTAAAACACCGGTTAGCAAAATCTTACAAAATTTAACAAATTGTTTTGTTACAAAATTAGGTATCGCACAGTTGTACTAGCGCAACTTGCAATTTTATAATAATAGACAGATTTACAACAGTCCACAAACATTTACTTAAATTGTTGTACATAACAATTTTAACATACTCGTAGATCTAGATCGCAGATCCAACGCCCACTAACTTAAATTTCGTAATTGCCCTCATAGTTAGGGTTGCCAGAAAGAGCGACTTAAACTTTTGTATTGTTCTTAAAAAAAAAGAATAGTTATCCTCCTAAGTCTCGTAATACTGAGTATGTATGATGTATGAGTAAGACAAATAGATAGGTACAATTAGTCAAATTTTATATTTAGTAACCGCTTAAACGTTTTTTAATACGTTACTGTCTCTGTGACTCTCTGTGAGTTCTTGAATAAGTAAAGAAACAAAATTACATACCTCTTTTTATTTGGTTGGTATTAATTTTAACCAATCTTGATCCTAGTGCTTTACCTAGGTAACTGTAGCTCACTACCAATATCACTGGTATTGGTACCTATTCTACGTGCACATCTAAACAAAACTAAAACATTAAAATAACTATGGTGTATTTTGATTAAATGGCTATTTCGTTGTACACATTTCTGTTAATTAAAATCGTCAGTCTATAACACACAGTTTTTCTAATAAAAAATTTCTGTTAACATTACCGCACTGTGTCAATCTATCTTGTGACACTATCAATATTCATTTTTAGTTAAGTTTAGTTATGCACACAGAATCGGTACCATTGTGTAATTTTTTTCTTTGTATTTAAATATTAATTGGTTCCATCCAGTCAAATTCTGACCTTCTGGCAACCCTAATCTAAACCCAACTACCAAAACTACGCAGTGGCGCCTGCGCCGAATGCTTCTATATCCTGAATTCCATAAATCACAAGCAACTGTAACTCCTACACAATCTTTAGAAGGTCTATTTTCAAATAAATCTTTACTAAAATATATGCCATTCCAGAAATAATTTGCACAAACAACTCGATTCTATTGTCTTGGCCGTAGCAAAGCCTTATTTGTAGTTGATAAACCTAATTATTTCCTATCTTGAACTGTATCGCTTTGTATTATAGAGTATTTCAATTGACCAAGCTGCAAATATTTGTTGGTATATAGTACATGATATAATTGTTTGTTTGCTGTATTGTCCACACAGTTGTATTTGTAGATACGTTTGGAAAGTAGGGCGGCATTGAAGTAGGCTTTTGTAAGAGATCGCGTTGGTCAGTGTCAATGAATTTGTTTCAGACATTACGCAAACACGGTATGGTTATGATTTTACAAATTTTATTATATCTTTTGCCTGACTACAGTAATGTTTTTCTAGCACGTATAATGTGTGAATTGGTAGAATTGTATAATGTGCGCGAAAATAAATATTGGTAAGGCTTACGTCGATTAACTTTTTTCTGATTTGAATAACTAATATTTGGTTAATTTCTTTCCATGAATTCGGGTCATAACTTTTGGCAAATGACTGGAAATATGTAACATGCTTTTAAAATTCATTTTCTTTGTTACCAAGCAAAGTCTAACTGTCATAACTATTTTGTTACGAGTTTTAAATGCTATCAAAAGCAAAAATGAGTATAATCCCAAAATCAACCACTTTTCTATCATAGCGAACTTACGGAACAGAAGCTCAATGCTGGCTATATTTCCTCAAGGGAATTGCGCATAGACTTTAAAGCAATATACCTACGAAAGTTACGTCTCTATTCCTAGCCCTATTTAGACCTAACAGACCTATAGACCTGAGGTCGAAAGCTTTACGTAATGTAGTTATGACAACTAAACCTGACCAACAAGATACCTTTACGGTAACTAACACTAAATTCTTTATCTTACACGCCAAGGAAGTTCCTCATTTCTTCTTATTTATTTATAGGAAATATAAAGTAATACAAGGAATAAAAAACATTTCTAACTCGGAAATATGTTAAAATGTGATCAGTAGAATTACTAATAATCTGATATCCCAAGCTTTAAGCAAGAAATTTTTGTAGCTATTATGTTAACCGTTTTTCTGCCTAATATGTTTTATTCTAATATGTTCTATGTATTATAAGTATGTATTTACAAAAGAAAAGTAGTTTATGTATTATATCCGTATTCTGGTACCCATAACACAAGCATATAAGCTTAGCTTGGGACCAGAGGACGTTGTGTGAAATGTCCATGAATATTTATTTATTTATTATTTATTTATTATTTTCTATAACAAAATACCGAAGACATCTGGTTAGTAATATTACGGTCTTATTCATAATGACTTATCGGAGCTAAAATAGTTTCGCGAAAATTGTCAAAACTTGTTATTCATAATAGTCTTTTTACGCTAAAACGTTTATTATCTTTCCGATAAAACCTACGTTTAAACCTCCGATAAGTCATTATGAATAAGACCGTTTGTGTATATAAATAGTGAACAAACAAATACAAAAAATACATATATGTTGTATAAATGTGCTCTTTAGTAATTGTGGTTTTAATATCATTAACGTATGTAAAAAATTTCCAATCTTATACGCCTATAAAAATGTTCACTTTCTTTAACTAACCTTTCACAACTTAAGCCCGCTACTTTACTTAAATCGCATTTGCGTGCTAGATCTATTTTATAAAAATGGCCACAAGCAATTCCAATTCTAACAACTCGTAAGAACTCAATTAAGATTTTAAACTTGCGCGTGAGCGGCTTTCGTGACAACTAACGCTGTTTAACTAAATATCTACTGGACAAACAGCATTTAGTTAAAAATTAGATAAGCTGATTTGCTTTGAATGTGGTAGATCAAGAACATTGTAGATCAATGATAGGGCGTATCTCCGTCTCAGATCTGAAACAAAATTCCATTAACCAGTCGCTACGCAATATTTAAACTGGAGACGGATCAAAACATGATCATCGTCTCATTTCTTATGTAAATGCTGTCTACAGCTGACATCTATGCCAGCTAAAGTAAAATCGTCTGCAAGGGATAGTAACCTCCAATTTCAATTATTCCTGAAGTTTCAGAAGCACCATCATTTAGACGGATTTCTACTATACGTATTTGTCACACAAATAATTGCTTTGAGTAGAAAACGAAATTACGTCTTTAAACGAACGTTGCTAACAAATACACCAAGCAGTCCAAACATCTCATACAGGCAGTTAAAGTCCAGACCGGAAACACCAAGTGCATGTAATGGAATAACAAATCAATTTGACGTGTATACATTGACATTTGTAAACTGATCTAAACTGTCAATATATGCAAATATGGTGGCTATCTGATGCTTGGGCGCACGTGGGTTAGCTAGCTTCTGTCGTTTAATAAAAGATTAGGAGTGTTGATTCGTCCCACGACACCGCGTGCTGTTTCTGTTCCTGGGTAAAGAATGCTGTTGTATAACTTGAGTAGACTTGTTGTCGAACACGGAAAGATACGGTGAATTTCTCGCAACTAAGTTTGGTGATGTTAGAATATTGTTCACAGACGTTATGTTTAACTTGCAAATGCACTGAGTTGTATTCAAGTTTACATATCCCTTATTGAACACTGTTTATTGCGAAGCAACTCCAAAGTTATTTCGATTACTAGATATTATTTCCTCGTATTCTTAAGTTCTAGAAATTAATGTTTATCATCATCATCATCATAACATCACGCCTTTTTCCCATGGGGTTAGGCAGAGACTATAGAGCGCCATCTGCTACGATCCAAACATACTTCCTTGGCTTCATCCACACTCATACATCTGGCCATACATGCCCGACGGTTGAAAGTGCTACGCACTTGCCCCTTTTGGAGTATGCCGGCGATGACATCGGAGTATATTTTTCGCGTCCTCATATATATATATCACTATATATATATAGTGATTATTTATAGTATTTTTTATGTTATATCTGGTACGTATAGTACAAATTAGTACACAATCATTTGGTTTTTTTGGCCCAAGAAGATTTTAGATGCTGCGACGGAACGCGTGGAATTTATAAAATGTACCCGTTTTTGCTAAATTTTTCACTGATGCAGCGCTCCTATTGGTCGCAGATAGCTTATATCATTCCTCAATAAATGTACAACACAACACTCAACTTGAAAGATAGGATAGCTTACATTTCAATTTATAGTCGCAATATTATTTTATTGCAAATTATTTGTCTACCCCTGACATTTGTATGGCAAAACAACGTTTGACGGGTCAGCTAGTATTAGTACAGATATTTAATTGTCTGTTTTAATAAACTAACAAGTACGCATTCATGCATGGGGTCGAATACTCAATTATAGTAGACAAGTGGCCTATACAATAGATAGAGATGAACTACATATACTAATCAAAGATATCACGATTGCTAAAACTAGACTTGTATGCTTTGTTTATTAAAGGTTAGATTATACTACTAATAGACTAACATCGGTATGATTGATTGAAAACTGAATTTAATCAATTTTGCAACACAAGGTCCTTATATAAGATATATGTATGTCGTAATTACTGTTAAGATATAAGATATATTGATAGCTTAAAACAATAGTTTCATGATTTTAATGAATGTAAGTTGAAATTGATCATGGTATCGATCGTGACTGATATAATGAGTCTGTTATGTCATAATTTATGTATATGTATGTTAAAATTTTAGATCATTTGCATCATAGTTCGTGCAATTTTTATAACAGTAGCTTATAACGTAAGGATAACTTGTGTAACAATATTGGTTTTGAGTTCATGTTCTTGATTAATTATTGTTCTTGCTATGATATCATATTATATGATATTTATAACGCTTGATGGTGATTGAAGTTGACATGTCATGATCCCGGTCCATTCCATTCGTAATAGTAGAGTCTGATTCTACCATTACGTATTAACTTAATAATACGTGGAATTAAACGAGAGATAAAAACCTAAAATCTAAAACTGACATCAATAGTCCTAGTCAACGTGGTATAGTGAACTTAATACTATTGGTGGGGCCTTGTGCCAATCGTATATGACCAGAGCAGATGACAACCTGAAGTTATATTTTGAGATAGATCTAACTAAAAAAAATTGACTTAACACAAAAAAGTGTACGACGTGATAGACTAGACAAAATTTACTTATTAATACTACACAAAAACATGAATTCGGCTTCGTGGTGGAGTGGTTTACGTAATGGACTGCCGATCACGAGGTCGCGGGTTCGATTCCCGCTTGGGACAATTATTTGTGTGATATCCATAAATGTCATACAAATGTTTGTACTGCGTCTGGGTGTTTTCTATGTATTATAAGTATGTATTTACAAAAGAAAAGTAGTATATGTAGTCTATCCGTATCTGGTACCCTTATGGGTACAAGCATAGAAATATAGCTTACTTTGGGACCAGAGGACGTTGTGTGAAATGTCTTCAATATTTTTATTTAATTACGTTATATTTTCTAACACTTGCGCGACTCATTTGTTTAAATAAAACCACTTTTAACGGATAGAAGCGTATATTTGTTTTAAATTTTGGCCCGACGTTTCGAAAACTTAGCAGTCACCATGGTCACGGGTGAGAAATTTAAAATAAATATACGCGTCTAAATCCGTAAAAATTGTTTTATTTAAATGAATAACGTTTTTATAATCCTGGAATCAAAGATGCACAAGCTTATCAAGATCAAAGGTATAATATTTTTTTATTGAATTTAGGTCAGTGTGTCGTTGCATTCATAATTTTTTAGTGATGTGAAATTGCATTGTAAGTGTAGGGCTCACTTTCACTATGTCATTTTCACACAGAGACTGCCCTTGTTTTGATGATACGATCTTATCTTTATTGCTTGTATAACACGAATTGCCCAAATTTGTATTACTTTCATAAAGAAAACTTCCAAAATTTACATGTAAGTAATTCCCTCGCCTAAGACTTATGCTGTACATCTTATGTACATGTATGTATTTGCTATGGTGACATCAATGGTGACAATGACATCTTAATGTTAAACATAAATGAAGTTTTGACATTTTTTGCAAAATAAATTAACTTGTCAAGATATGTGATCACATTCTGTACTTATTTTAGAGTTGTTCATAGATCAATTATATGATTTAAGCTATACAAAATTTAAAGTTACGTCACTTTATGTAACAATTTACATAACTATGTATTTATATCTGTTATAAACAATAATTTATTTGAAAAATTTAATATATAATTATTATTTAATTAATTACGTATAGTACTAATTTGTACTATACGTACCAGATATAACATAAAAAATAGTATAAATAATCACTATGAATAGAATTCGAACCTCTCAACTCATGCGCAAAGACAGCAATGCTACCGACTAATCTTAGCGCTCCAGAATTAAGAGGATACCAAAATAGCTTCGTGCATTTTTCTATGTACAAAGTTTTCATTGTTTCTTTAGATTTAATGGCTAGAGCTCTAATTTTTAAGTATATGTTTTTTCAATATATGATCTAGGATCGCATGAACTCAGAAACGCGATTGAAAAAAGTTTTCTCGATAGAAAATCTTAGCGAAACAACCTCTCTCATTTTTTATTTTTTGCATTTGTCGGTCTATTATCGCGTATTAACTAATGAAATAACTTTAAAAACATAGGTAACTATTATGTATAGAAACACGTGGATCAGAATTAAAATATATTTAGTAGATTTTGAGTAAATAGGAAAAGTATCCCTAATTCTTCATTTTCTGTGCTGGCTGTGTTAATATGTACGTGTCGGCGATGATATACGATAATATTGATGTAGGCCCTTAAACTTGCTTCAGTTACATAGTTCTGATCATTCACATCTCAATTATGAACATAAACGCATCATTAAATAAGTAAAAAACGTGTTTCAACAAAAAAACCAAATGAAATAATATTACAAATGAGCAAAACAATTAGTGAAGCGTAAAACTAATGACTAAGTAATTTATTATTAAACTTATACTAAAATGTTGTAATGTTACACCATGTAATGCTCCAGGCGAAAAAATAAAGTTTCTAAATAAATAGAGGCCTTGATCGACCTTCGGTTTGAGTGCAATGCACGAGCACAGCGATAAGCGATTATACGAACAAAATCTAAATATTTTTATACAGACCAATTAAATATAGGAAGACTGCGCTGCTGCAAAGAAACATAATTATATTATCTAGAATTTCTGCATGATTTTTGTATAAAAATAAGAGCACATTATCGTACATAGAAATAAGAGTACGATGGTATGGCTGCTGGAAAAATTAATACATCATTTTTTGATGTAAGTACATAAATAAATAAATAAATAAATAAATATTCATGGACATTTCAAACAACCTCCTCTGGTCCCAAGCTAAGCTTATATGCTTGTGTTATGGGTACCAGAATACGGATAGAATACATATACTACTTTTTTTTTGTAAATACATACTTATAATACATAGAAACACCCAGACGCAGTACAAACATTCGTATGACAATTAGAAAAATCACACAAATGATTGTCCCGAGCGGGAATCGAACCCATGCTTATAAATAATAGTTTACTAATATAAAAGTGATTGGATACAAAGTAAGACATGGACCCGCGAAAAGGAGGATAAATTGTGTGAAAGAGGATATGAATAAAGTAGGTGTAAATATAGAGATAAATAATAATAATAATAAATATTCACGGACATTTCACACAACGTCTTCTGGTCCCAAGCTAAGCTTATTATGCTTGTGTTATGGGTACCAGAATACGGATATAATACATAGAAACCCAGACGTAGTACAAACATTTGTATGACATTTATGGATATCACACAAATGATTGTCCCAAGCGGGAATCGAACCCGCGACCTTATGAATGGCAGTCCATTACATGAACCACTACGCCACGAAGCCCGTCAAATCCGTCTTTTAAGATGACTTTTCATTAAGGAGTATGGAAGGAAATGACGCGCTGACCTCAGTGATTTGAATAGGGCCTTAGATTTTACTGTTGTTCACAGCCTTTTATTTACACGGTCTGAGCAAAAAAAATGTTCGCAACTAAATTATTATATTGTAAGATTTTTAAAGTGTTTTAAATTAATAATTCCAATGATCTAAATTAGTGTTGGGGTACTTTAATACCATTCGTTATAAGACATCAGTATCTCAGAATAATATCTCGTTTAACTTTTGTTGTTTTAGGTATGAATCAAGTCCTGTCCCTTTTAAGTGTTTAATGAACATGTTTTAAATGATGTTGTCTTGTAAGTGAATCATCATCTCTTTTTAATTTATTCATAAATTTTGTAAAGTAAACAAAAAATATTCAATAATACATATTGTAAACCAGCTGTTCCCGCAACTTCATACACGTGGAATTTAGAAACCATACCTTTAAAATATACAAACAAGCTATCCTCTTGAACCACTCAATCTATTAAAAAAACCGCATCAAAATCCGTTGCGTATTTTTGAAGATATAAGCTCACATAGGGACATACATACAAAATAACGACATTTTTCTATAATAAGTAAAGATGTCAAAGTAAGTTCTTTTTAACTGTTGCTATTACACACAAATTACTGAATTGATTTAAATGAAATTTTATTAGTATGTAGTCTAGAGCCTGAGTAAGGTTGTCGGCTCATTCGAAAAAAGTTATTCTAAATTCCGTATAATGTTTCGATCATCAGCCAGTCCTTTATAATCTAAAGGTATTCATTTGCTATTATCATACCGTCACGCCTTTTTGACGGTGGTCAAATGCGTATCTACGCGAATGACCACCGTAAAAAAAATGTTTAATTACCTTTTCTATTCGAAGCAATCTTTATCATTATGTATGTTTTTACAATCTGAAAAGCGGGTGAAACAAAACTTATTAAAATCCGAATATTATTTTATTTAGTTATCCAATTCAATTTAAGCTAATACTATAAACTATTTACAAATCAGTTTTAATGATACACAAATTTTGTAACAGATACTATATGACGAGTTTCGTAACATAATCGCCATAGACATATTTACGCCATAGGTTGATCGACCTTTAACCTAAGCAGGTACGTGGCATTAAAAGATTGCAGTTGACTAATTAAGGTATTAATTGCAATAAACTTAGCAAAACTTGTCTTGGCAAATCTTGACGTAAAACCATGTATTTGTGTACTTTATGATTACTTATTTACATAAAGATATTGCGCAAAAGTTTTTACGTATTCTTAAAATATTTTTCTCATCCCTACTATCCCTACTAATATTATAAATGCGAAAGTAACTCTGTCTGTCTGTCTGTTACGCTTTCCCGCTTAAACCTCTCAACCGATTTTGATGCAATTTGGCACAGACAATCTTTAGAACCTGAGAAAGGACATAGGCTACCAATTATTGCGAAAAAAAATATTTACAAATTCCACGCGGACAGAGTCGCGGGCAACAGCTAGTAGTTTATAATCTTATAGAGTCATTTACAATGCTTTCAAAACCTTGGCATGAGCACTAACACGGGGACTAGATATGGAGGTACAGTTACTGCGCATGCGCCGGTTACGACATTTTACATTACAAATATTCTTTCACGTGCAGGCCCTGTTGGCTTCAGATTATGCTACTTATAAGCAAATTTTTTAACATTAAAATTTCGAACATTTCATTGTTCGATCTAATTATTGCTTTGTGGTTGATATTAAATGTAAAAAACCTAATTAAAATGCGATTAAATTAAGAACGTCATCGGAATCAGTTAAAAGAAATCAAATCATTTTAGATTTCTTAACTTTTTAAAGTGAATGGAAATGAATGAAAATAACAAGTTTTTTATTTTGTTACAGGTAAGCTTCATAGACAATTGATGATAAAACACCGTGGGTAATATAGCTGCATACTTACAATAGTATTCATGACGTATGTATAATGATTACGATTAAGAAATGACACTCGCATATACCCGAATTAAGACGGATTATGCATACAAATAGAGAATCTTTATAGGCCTCGTCAACGATAGATTAAAATAATGGAGAGTGACTCTCATAGGGCAATCTATAAAATGGACACATACACTCTACAATCTACGTAGACAACTCTCGCTCTAATGGTCTCTACATAAGTGAGAAGTTGTCCTTATTTCCAAAAGTCAAAAAAGTCAATAGTCAAAAATTTTTATTTCATGTTGGCATGTTTTACAAGCTCTTTTGAAACTTCAGAAACAAAGTGTAACAAAATAACGAAAAAGTAGTTTGTAGGTAGTCTTTTCTTTATAGTGTCAGTTTTATGTAGCGATATTTCTAGTCTATGGCCAATACAGCAACAAAAGAAGGAAAACTCTAAATTATAAGACTTGGAGTTTTTGTGAGCAATAAGCGCCGCCATAAAATTAATAAGTTTGATTTATACAGCATATCAAAATAAATATACAATGTTATTAAGGTATTTATAGTGAATAAATTAATGCAAATGTTAAACAAAAATGTCGCGCGCCGACATCCTGCTCCCAATGGTACGGTAGGTGCGACGAAGGCCAACGAGTAACAACTGTCGCACATAATAGTGATATCATTGCAGAGTTTAAAGAAAGGTGTTAATTAATTCTCTTTGTAAATATGTATTGATTCTGTTATTCCTATATAATAATAATAATAATAAATATTTTGGACATTTCACACAACGTCCTCTGGTCTCAAAGTAAGCTATATTTCTATGCTTGTGTTATGGGTACCAGAATACGGATATAATACATATTCTACTTTTCTTTTGTAAATACATACTTATAATACATAGACCACACCCAGACGCAGTACAAACATTTGTATGACAATTATAAACATCACACAAATGATTGTCCCGAGCGGGAATCGAACCCGCGACCTCGTGTTCGGCAGTCCGTTACATAAACCACTAGACCACGAAGCCCGTCAAAATTCCTATCGCTTCTGATTGAGGTTTGCCACAGTAATGTAAATTCTAGTACTTTACCTATATTAAATCCAATATAAGAGAAGGCTGTAGAGCCTGAATAATCTCGATTTAGGTATTTGTGATAAGTATTTGTATCCCTGTCTCCGAGAGCCGTGCTGTACTTTAGATTAGCCAGATTTTACCTACAAAATCTTTGAAAAAAAAAACGATTTGTATTTCGCTGTTTTCTTCGCTAAAATAGAAAGGTTTAACAAATTTTAACGCCATATTTGGAAAGATTCTTACCTTTGTGTATTAGATGCTACAAATTCGAAGAAACGGGTTATTTGGATATTATTATATTTCTTTTATTAATAATATTGTTTTAGAAAAAAAAAGTAATTGCAGCATAGATCTCACGGTAGAAAAATTCTACGAAGAAAATAGCGGAGTACTACATTTTTTTGTATGGAGCATGGCTTGCTGTCGTGTCCTCTTAACCCCACCTGTGGCATGGTAATAGGTGCTTAATATTATCATTTAAATATTTATTTGCATATAATTTTAGGCAATTAGACCTTGAAATAAATAACCATGTATTATGTAAATAATTATTGATCAAGTTACTTTGTGTTTGGTTTTGAGTCTATAATTATATTTATTTATACGATAGAAGAAGACAATAGATAGAAGGCTGGTCTGTACTTGGCACAAAGGATAGCAATTGCTATCCAGCGTGGTAATGCGGCCAGCCTTCTGGGTACGTTGCCCATAGACATCGATGCGGAGGAGTTTTTTGATGCGTGAAATATATTTTAGATACCTCCCCCTTTTTTTATTTTATTAAAAATTTTTGTAACCCTATTTTATGTTTTGTAAATAATATTGTAAATACTACTGATGAATAAAAAACTTAGGTACTTGGATTAGAACAAAAAATATAATTTATACGATAGAATTACCCTTTATAATTTGACCCTGGTTTGGATTAGTAATTGGATATCATTTTGTAATAGTTATATTAGATAGGATAACAATAAAAGGCAGTTACCCAAATATATTCTTAAGAATTAAGTAACTAAGTAATTTATAACGAGTAGCTATATAAATAATTATAAATAAATAAATCTAATGTCGTAACTTCTAATATAGTGTTGGCTGAAATAAATATTAAACTATTAAATAGAACAAATTTTATACGTAACGTATCTGTTATCTTAACAAATCTTTTGTATGTTCTTACTTTCATATCTCTATACATGTATTTACGTCTATAGAGACTCAAAACGCGGACCATACATCGGCAGTGTCAGATATGGATCAGGGTTAGATTCTACGGCCCACAACACAGTAGGAAGCTAACAAACACCATTTATTTCGTCAAAAAGACCAGATATAGTAAATCATGAAATAACTGGGCGCAGTCTACATAATTTATGCCTATCCTGAACTTTAGTACCTACGCCATACCAAATGCTATAGCTTAAGAGCCGGCCTAACATGGACGTTCACAGTACTAAAAACAGATGAGGATTTTTTTGGAAAATTTTATGACTGTACATACGAGTACATACGCTTGTAATATCAAAAATAATTTATGGGTTTGTTCATTTCATGGCTGAACAATTATCATAAACAGAAGAGGTTAAACTAATTTATTGTAACATTTTATAAAACCTACAACTAGAAATACATTATTAAATAAGTAAATAGGTATATTCTAAGTTTTTGATACACGTTTATTTAAAGGTAATGTTAATAACAAAAACTAAGACAGCTATTAGTTATACATTTTATGTAAAATTATTATTGGAAAAAACATTTGTTCACAGGCTTTTTTATACTTTTAATGTCATTACGTGAAGTTCAATGTTTAGTAGGCTCTTAGATTACTAGATCGCTGACTGTTTTGTAAGAAACAATGAGTTATTGAAACATTATTCACGGAATAATCTCAAGTAGAATGTCAACGTTAAGATTGATGCATAATACTTAGTTGCATTAGAATATTATTATTGCAAATTGATATAAAGGTATATATTATAATTCGGTATCTTGTTGTAGTTACAACATCATTTATTGTAAAATAATCATGTATGTTATTCGTGTTTCGATATACGAAAACTATTCACACTTTCCTGAGACTAACTTGAACTCTTTTAAAACGTTAAAATATTGTCCGTTTTAGCGCAAATTCTGGTTTTTAGTACCTAGTACACAGTAACAGAAAAGGATTTTCAGAAAGGACCTTTTCTGTTTTCTTAAGTTGTGAAAATCTTAACTCCCTAGCTGTCACCGTTTTCGAAATACTCACTGGTGACAGATGGATAAACAATAAAGTCCCAGTTAGTCCGTTTGACCTTTGGGTACGTAACCCTTAAAACTAGATTAAAAAATGATGTACAAAAATTATCTAAAAACAAACATAAAGTTGTCGTCAAAGTTTATAAAAAAGACTACCTACTTTACTCATCATCTCAACTTAAAAATATGTATCATAATAAAGAACCGGCTCAAAAGATTTATTTTTATTCAATAACAATAAATTAATGACCGGTTAATATAATTTCAAAGCTTGTAGAGGAATATTAGCATATTTCACTTGTATTAAAACTTGTAAAAGAAGTTTTACCTATAAAATAGAAATAAATTAACTAAACTAACTAACTAATTAATAAATAAAATTAAAAGACTGTAAAATACTTGAAAGTAAAAAATTCTAGCTAAATCTAAACTCTTTCCAAACGCCGAAAGGACATCATATGTGACGTTCTTAAGATTAACTTTTCTTTTACAAAAAGATTCCTATATTTCTTAGGTCCATATCCATATAACACAATAAATAAATAAATAAAAATCTTTCTATTTATCATCTACCCCACGTGATTGTAAACTAGCTTTACTCAATTTTTTAAAAACTACATCTTACGATGAAACGGAATTACTTCTAACCACCATATGTTAGCTTATATACCTACTTGAATTTAAAATATTATGGTTATTATGGTTACTAAGACATTCAATCATAACTACAAACACACACACACATAGACTCTCATAAACACACAAAACATAACACACTCATTTAGCCTTATTATTTACTGCATGTAACTATTGCTATTCTCAGAATATAAATAAGAAATAAAATGTATGTCTTTATTACTATAGTACGTACACGCACAATATATTGTAAACTATTTTATGTCAGGGGGCTGGGAACTATATCCTAAACACAGGCTAAACTCTTACCCTAGTTAGGCAATACAGGGTCAAACCCGGAAATTCGTTAAAGATTATTGTAATCTCTGTTCACCAACTTTGTACTACTGCTCACCAACTTTAAGCTAAGAAAAGATCTAGATTATTCTACAGCTTAGCTTGAGATAAAAGGCTCATGAATATTTATTTATTTTCTAAATTAAACAAGCTGTAAACATTTCTACAAACAAAACATAAAATTAAACTAAGAAAGGGCTTCACTGAACGAATCAATTAATCAAACAATTTAAAATAACGAAAAAGAAAGTAGAAATATTGACACTGTTCTCAATAATAGTATTACAAGAAGAAATAGAGCGTTCCTAATGCTTCAAATAGTATAAAAAGAAAGTGATTAGTGTTGTAATCGTTTGGTTTTACGCTTCATATGTAATCGATTAAAACAGCGGAAGCATGCATTCGTAATTTGTATTGGTTTCCAATAACTGCATTGTTATAATGTATTTTCATATTAATTTAATATTTTTCGAATTATATACAATGTGGTGTCGGTGTGGTGACGGATTAAGAATACAAGTGTCCCCTTTAAGAGGATACCAAAATAGCTTCGTGCATTTTTCTACGTACGAAGTTTTCATTGTTTCTTTAGATTGAATGGCTAGAGCTCTAATTTTTAAGTATATGTTTTTTCAATATATGATCTAGGATCGCATAAACTCAGAAACGCGATTGAAAAAAGTTTTCTCGATAGAAAATCTTAGCGAAACAACCTCTCTAATTTTTTATTTTTTTCATTTTTCGGTCTATTATCGCGTATTAACTAATGAAATAACTTTCAAAACTTAAGTAACTATTATATATAGAAACACGTAAATCAGAATTAAAATATATTTAGTAGATTTTGAGTAAATAGGAAAAGTATCCCTAATTCTTCATTTTCTGTGCCTACTGGCTGTGTTAATATGTACGTTTCGGCGATGATATTGAATAATATTGATGTAGGCCCTTAAGGCATATTGTACACAAATAACATCCTATGAGAGAAACGGAGAACTCGAAACTAAACCCTGTACCAACACGCCCGGTCAGCGCGGCACAGTAGACCCCTTCCAAAGTGATTGGATTTGATATGCAACTACGAAATACTTCCCTAAATGTTTTAGACAATTTGACGTCAGTGTACAAATTTTCATAAAATATCCAGTATCTCTCTAACACGCGTTTTAATGGAATGCGAAATTATTTAAATGCATAACTTATCCATTTTCGCCGACAAACCAGAACAAAATAGGAACCTAGTTCGGTTTAGTAACCTAACAATCATCATTAAAATTCTCGCCAAAAGTATAAAATCTATAAAAGCGATTCTAATAATTGTTAGATAATATTTCTATTCAAATTTCAATATAATTTATGTATGAATTTTGTATGTAAATGACAGAGATGCATTTATATTTCGTGTTCGTCTAGATTGGTTCAATTGACCCGTTTACGAAGGTGACAGAGCGGCGTTTGCGCATCCGATCGTCTCAGTCCTTGGCACAGAACGAATACACTTCATTCCATGGATCACATCACATGAGCTATTGTTGCTTTGATAGACAATGTTGACCTACAACCAACATCTTTATGATGCGTAAGAATTGATCTGTTGAGGACGGAGAATGGTACAGAATTCTAATAAACAATGCTGGCGTATTTTACATAAATATTTCACATGCCAACTGAACTTTATGTAAATCTCGTAGTTTGTATCTTGCTATATTGTTAAAGTAAATGTAAATAAATTCCTATTTATTAAAACTATTAACTTATAATTTTTTCTTAAAGCAAATATCGACAGTGTAGCTCAACAAGAGTTTCTCACATATGCTTTATTACATCAAACAAAATCTGCTTACATGTTGGCATTTCATATCTATAAGGGAATATACAGAGTTATATAAAACAAAATAACTATCCCAAACACGCTTTCTATCAAACTGTTCCAATTAAATAAAACTTTAATTTTTTCTCCATTATAATAATAAAATAATCATAAATAAACTTTTATTGACATTGCAAATGAACTGTTCAGAATCCAAATTTTACTATTTTTCTGTTAGTCACGGTATTCTCAGTAAAATTAAATTCAAAAATGGGCTCCAGCCATACCTTTCCACCAAGTAAAATATTTAATACCCTCTTTTATATCTAGTAAGTTGTAAAATGCAAACGTTGGTGATTTAATATCTTTTCTAAGCTATAGTCACATTTAATAAAAAAATTTTATTTAATAGGTATTGTTTCACAGTCAGCCACATATAAACATACATACAAATAAGCGGTCACGTTTGTTTACGTGGTTTAACCCCTTTTATCACTATCTGTCCGCGTGGAGTTTAGAAAACTTTCCCCGCTTTTGCAACATTTTTACTACTGCTTCGCTCCTACTGGTCGTAGCGTGATGTTATATAACCTAAAGCCTTCCTCGATAAATGCCCTACCTAACACTGAAAGAATTTATCAAATCGGCCCAGTGATTTCTGAGATTAGCGCGTTCAAACAAACAAAGAAACAAACTCTTCCGCTTTTTTTACATTTCACACAACGTCCTCTGGTCCCAAGCTAAGCTTATATGCTTGTGTTATGGGTACCAGAATACGGATAGAATACATATACTACTTTTCTTTTATAAATACATACTTATAATACATAGAAACACCCAGACGCAGTACAAACATTAGTATGACAATTAGAAAAATCACACAAATGATTGTCCCGAGCGGCAATCGAACCCGCGACCTCTTGATCGGCAGGCCGTTATATAAACCACTCAACCACGAGACCCGTCTATTATATTAGTCTATTATAATAGTATAGATATAAGACTTCACAAAACGAAATAACATCATATATTTTCGAAGCATTGTATCTAAACCAAAGAATATAATGTTCACACCTGACAACATGAATGGGACACTACTACAGACATACAATGTACCGACTTTAATAAAATAAGGTGAATACAAGAAGTTTACACAAGAAACGAGAATAGCTATTGATATTACCATTCATGGTGAATCGATTTTCAATACAAACATACGAACAGCTGTTGTAATATTTTTTATTTAGTTTATATCTAGCATTTAACAGGCGACTACCGAATGATCGAAAGTTAAAATTCTATTTAAACTTTAAATAAAACCACTTTTTACGGATTAAGACGCGTTTAGATTTTAATTTGTTTAAAATTTTTGCCCGATGTTTCGGACACTGCAGTCACCATGGTCACGGGTGATGTTAAAAAATATTCTAGCTTGCTGTTTTAATTATACTTTATAGATACATAATTTTTTTTTAAATAATTTTCGAAATTTTGGAATAGTTGTATTATGATATTTATTCCGGTTAAAAATACTACGGTTAAAAATACTAGCACTTAAAGTCAAAGAATAATTTTCACAAGTTTAGGTCTAAGATGTTCTCATTTGTCTTTTCCTATTTTTAAGACCTTTAGAAATGAGCAAGCACCTGAGCAATGTACTAAAACTAAATCGCAACTAAAATAGGAATGAATACTAGAGCGGTGAGTAGTTAAATATCGAAAACACGTTATGCAGTTCGGATCTGATACCAAGTAGGCAGTTAATACCATGGTTAAATTATAAGCAAATAATTTTTAAAGTAATTTAAAATTTCATTTACGAAGACACAGACGAAAAATTAAAATTTAAAAGAAAACAAAAAGTAATAAATTATTTTAATGTTTTTTTTAACATTTCTTATTTTTCATTTTTTTTTTCATAACTTTTAAAGCTATTTACAGTCTACATTTATCTCTGTCTTGTTCTAATTCCAAACACAAAAGATTTTAGTAAAATTAAAGATGAATGAATGAATACTTGAAAGTGTAGTGGGTGGTAGCATTCATGTAATGGAAAGTGACAACCATGTTATACATTTTAATCTATAAGATAACTTTGTAAGTGACAAATTGAATGTAAACTATGTATGTAGGTAAATCTGGCATTCGTAAATCAGCTTTTACTTTCAATAAGACGGCGTTCGGTGCTTCCGCGTTAAACGTATCTGGTACAACACTATTATGATTTATATCGATAGTTTTGTGAAATATTCGATATTTTTAATTTCACTTTTGGCGCATTAAGTGAAAATGAATGAAGTTAGTTACAAACATATAAGACGTATGCGCGCACCGTTACTCTGAAGTTACTTAGACTATCATGATTTTATGTTAAATCAATAGTTTTGTGAAATATTAGATATTTTTTAATTGCACCTTTTAGTGACTTGGAAGAAAATGAATGAAGTTAGTTACAAATATAATAGAAGCGCGCGTTTACTCTTACTCTGAAGTGAGTTATAAATGTAAAACAATACGAAGAATAAACATTTTATGTAAAACTTCTTGCCTGCGCGTTCTCCTTTACCGCATTCTACGTAATATTTACGTACATTTTTTATTTATTTTTAAGAGGTACAGTACTGTAAAGCTCGTGATCATTAAGTATAACCTATTCAATGATACAGGCCACATACCTATGGTTTATCTTTAAAGAAAAGTAATAAAATTTTTAAGAAAGGAACAAAAAAACAAAAGAAAATTGGGGATTAGAGAGGACATTGAACATGATGTAAAAATAGATTGTGATACAAATATGAATTTAAAAAGTATACAATTATTTATAAAGCCTTAAATGTTTTTATTTTATAAATGTAACAAGTCCTAGAAGGGAAACAAATGAATTGTTCTGCAAGAAGATGGTTTATGTGAAGCAGAGGCTTCACAGTACTCTTGTACATAAAATTTGGCATAGGTGAAGCATAGATTTTACTTTTTATAACATAAGATTAATTTCGTATAATAACACGTTACTAGAAAAGACATATTTTATTGCCAGCTAGATTACTATCGTTCTAAGAGCAAAAACAAACTTCATCCATAGATTTAAAAAACTTCTCTATAAATAATTGATCATTATTTTTTGCTTTAAACCCAATTCTGTTCCGTATTTAGTACGGCATGGCAAAAACTTGGTTGCTATTTATTTTACTTGTATTATGACTTAACCACGGCGCCATGTTTATTTTATTCTTGTTTTACTTAAATATTTTCCCCTAGAATTAATAATAGGAAAGATTTTTGGCGATTCACTTATTAACTATCGAGCGTCTGTAATCGTCTGTGTTATAATTACGGTGATTTTTTACGAAGTACAAAGTTCTTTAGGTATAAATGTAGGATAATGCGAAAGATATGAAAGTTCCTACGTGCTTACATACATGCGAAAAAACGCACATTTTTATGAAAACTATAATAAAATAAAAACAAGAACTAAAAAATATGCAATACTTCATTTTACCTATATTATTTCAAAAATGTTATCTGGTCTCAAGCTAAGCTTGCTATTACTTATGTTATGGACACGGGTACCAGAATACGGATATCTTTTTGCACTTTCAAAAAAAATACTATACTATTTTACCGATAAAATATAAACTAGCCAACACTATTCTGTTTATCATTTCAAATAAGATAAATGGCAACAACTTTCTTCTTCATACATTAACACGTGCTACTATGTAGATACAATATAGTCTTTTATGTTATTTCACATATAATAGACATGTATTCTAACTATCAATTTCGCTTTCTTTTGCAATCAATTGTTTGTTGCAAGTTTTCAACTGTACATAAATCATTTTACTATTTTAGTATTTTGTTACAAATTATTTTAACTTTTCATATGTACATAGGTGTGCGTACCAGGTAACTTAGAGATTAATTAATTGATATTTATGGACATTTCACGTCCTCTGGCCTTAAAGTAAACTATTTTCCTTAAATTCCCGGGTACCAGATACGGATATACTACATATATATTATTATTTTGTAAATACTTATGCAGGCACAGCAACATCTACAATTTAATAATATAATTAATATTTGAAAGCGATTCACAAAATTTCTTTGCGTAAAAGTAAAATTAAGCATAACATTATTCACTTAGAGAGATTTAATTGTTAATGAACAATAGTTTTTCCGTACTTGTATAAAAAGCGCAGTACCGTTGGAAATTAACTTGTTAGCACCTTGGTATTGAATTGAAGGCTCATTTCCCTATTCGTAAGTTTGGAGAAAATTTATTATGAGGTTTTAATTTACCAGTAAAACGTTTTCATTTATATAAAACACACTCTTATTATATCTATACATTTAAACACAATATCTTAAAAAAAAGACGTGTGTCACTCGAGGACTGCCGCGCTATTGCATAGTATTTTTTATCAACTTATGCAATTATAATTATTTATTTATTTTATTTATGCAAGAATTTAAATACCATAAACTAAAATAAGATTAATAATCCTTATTTACTGATGCTTACATCTATCCATTGTTTATGGTAATTATAATAAAATAGCGATTGTCAATCACAATTTTTTAGTTACGCTATCTTTGTTACGGAATTTAAATTTCGAATTTTGTGCATTTAGTCTCTACGCTCAAGGCCCGCGATAGAAGCTATGCAATAGCTTAAAAAGCAATATACTTAAATACAAATTGCGGACGGGCCTCGTTGTCTTGTGGTTCATTTAACGGGCTATGCATGTAGTTCATGAGGCTGCAAATTTGATTCTCGCACAGTACAATTATTTTTGCGATGCTTACCTATGTCATACAAATATTTGAACTATGTTTAAGTGTTTTAAATGTTTTTACAAAAAAAAATATACATGTAGTCTATCCGTATTCTGGTACACATAACACAAGCATTGAAATATAGCTTACTTTGGGGCTAAAGGATACTGTGTGAAATATCCATGAATATTAAAAAAACAGTCATTGATAGTCAATGTAGCGTCTAGCCGCGACTACTCGGCATGGATTAAAAAAAATACTAATCATTTTTAATTTCAATTTAATTTTGAGTATAATTATGTACAAACTATTTTGATTAATTCCCATTAGGTTCTTATTTATCTTCCTGGAATGGTTAACACAAAAAACCCGCTGAGCAACATAATCTGCTTTACTCTGCATTAAAATTTGTCACGCTTTGCGTCATAATGTATTTTTTGTATCTTTGGTCATCTTCTTAATAGTTTTTTTTATTGATAAATGAATTTAGTTAAGAAAAGTTTTTATTTTCGTCTCCCTGGCACTTTATATTTTTGATATGGTCCACAATGTATGACTCTGGCATATAACAAAACAAAAAACTATTTTAAGGATAACTAGAGAACTGACTGCATGCCTAACTACCGCTGAATGCAGTTAGCGCAGGACCACGTGCTATGGCGTTCTATAGGGGAGGCGTATGACCAACAGTGGACAGAGACAGGTTGATGGATTGATGGATGGACTCATTACTGAATCGCCCTTCCATATAATTTAAAAAATGTTAAGCATCTTTACTTATTACAAAGCAAAGTCGCCTTTTGTACCTAGTATAAGATTTATTGTTATTAATATGTCACTATGTGAGCTTATATTTTCACTAGCTGTTGCGTGTGTTGTGTTGTAGCGTGATATTATAAAGCCTAAAGCCTTCCTCGATAAATGCCCCTATCTAACACTGAAAGAATTTTTCTAATCGGCCCAGTGGTTCCTGAGATTAGCGCGTTCAAACAAAAAAAACTCTTTAGCTTTATAATATCAGTATAGATAACTACGCAACGTATTTTGATACGGTTTTTAATAGATAGAGTCGTTTAAAAGGATAAGTTTTTTTGTATAATTTGTTAAGAGTTTATTTCTAAATTCCACGCGCACGAAGTTGCGGGCGACAGCTAGTGAAGATATAAGCTCACATAGTGACACACATACAAAAATAATGACTTTGAATCAATGAATGAATGAAAACTCTTTATTGTACGCCAGAAAAAAATCATACAAATATTAATAACAATAAATCTTATACTAGGTACAAAAGGCGACTTTGTTTTGTGAACAATAACGCAAATAAATTACTCGACATACAAAATTCCATGTGCAACAATTCGTGATTATTGATAATGATATATAATTGAATTAGATAACGGAACAATAATATGAGAAACATTTCATTAAAACAATTGACATACCCTTGGAGTTAGTCACGAACGTCCTTAGTGTTGTCCAGGCTTTAAGTATAGTTCTAAAGGTATTTAATAATAGAATACTCAAATTAGAGCTTATTTGTATGATATTAGCACTATGAGGTAAATTATTCAGCGTAAATATAGTTTCATACATAAAATACAAAGTTATTTAAGAAATTAGGTTTTAATAGATCTCTAAATTCATCGATTGTGTAAAATTTCACTGTATGATGAAAAAAGGGAATTTAACGTCGATTTCCAGCCATCTCATAACCAGCCGTCATAGATATTCGGTACAAGTGACACCACCCCATTTCCTTCTCAGGGTGCTGCAAAAGCCAGCTAAGAGATATTGTACACAGATAACATCCTCTGTGAGAGACAAAAAACTCGAAAATAAACCCTATGCCAACACGTGTGGTTAGCGCGGCATAATAAGACCATAATCTCTCCCAAAGTGGAAAATGTACTCGCGCGTAGTAAGATATTAATAGGCTGGAGAGAGAGAGAGAGATATTCGGTCTAAATCTATTGGTATTTGGTACTTATTTGAGTGCATAAAATAATACGTTATGTCGTTACCAATCAAAACCCGAGGGCAGCACGCATACACTAGAAATGATAAAGTAACGAGTTGTTACGTAGTGAGTGAGTGAACACGCGTTAGTACAAGGCCGCCGTTCACCGCTCTACCTACTGGTACCAATTCTTTTAGCACAACTTAACTTAAATAACATGAATATTGATAGTATCAATAATACAATTAGGTATTAAAAACTAATATCTGAATTTTATGGTAAAATTCTATGTATGATGATCTATGTAAATTTAAATATCAAATATAGGTAAACTCCGCAACGATTGATCGTAGAGGACACTTTACAGCTTGGTCCTATCCGTGACTATGGTAACTGAAAATTCACGGAAAGCCTATCATATAACGACGGGGTAAAATTTAAAACAAATATACGAGTCTAACTCACAAGAAAGTGGTTTTATTTGAATATATGGATCATGCAAGTGTCGAAGAATATTATGTAAGCTTTGTTATTATAAAAACTGTGTAATATAAAATAACGTTTTAAAATAACATAAAGGCAACAACAACAAGACATTCTTTCAATAAAAACACACCATATTTACATGATTTAATTTTAGTTAAGTTAGGTTTTAGATGCAACAGAATAGGTGTCATTGAGTGGAAGTAGTTCAACCACTGATTTTCCATATTAGTAACTTGTTAATATACTTTCAAGTTATATATTACATTAAAATTTTATATTTCTTTTGGTTCATATCTGTTTTATTTTCTATTGAAAGAGATTTTACTTAGAGTATTTGGCCTAACTATTATACCAAGCTGATTAGGAGTGTTGGTAAACGGTTTATTTACGAGATCTGCATCTCTTACAGTGGATGTTTTCTGTATATTCCCTAAGCTGGCTCATACAGCACCCCGGTGAGCAAATGGGGTGGTGACACCTGGATTCTTAGTCCGAGAGAGAAATAACATAGGATGTTATTTAATTTTAGTTGCTCTTAAATTATGTCAGTTACAATATTCTCATGCATATAGATCGTGATAGGTTATGAAAGTACTGACTAACCTTCTACAGAATCCTCTAACGAATATTATGTAGATCTGACACTTGGGTGTGTATCTATCTTTTGTGTCAAATAAATAGGAATCACATAAGTACATAGTTGATAGTATAGTAGTACCTAAAGACTAGAGTACCTATTTCGTTCTAATAAATATGAAAAGTTCAAAAATTAGGTAAAGGCTTGAAAGTCCTGAATATTATTCTACATTATTGCGTTGTCATCGGTCCTGAATATGTGTGCAAAATTTCAGATCAATGCGACTACTGTAAGTGGGTGAAAATCGATTTCAAAGATTCCGTTACATTTTTATTTTTTATTTATTTGTATTTTTATATAATTAATTATAACATAATTACACACTTAATATAAAACAAGAAAAATAAAAATAAAGGGGGTTTAAAATTAGGTATCAAAAAATTCGTCCGCATCGCAGTTATTGGGAAACGTGCCCAAAAGACTGGCTGCATTACATAGATTAATATATTCATAGATAGGTACGGACCGAGCTAATAAAAGCGTGCTAAAAAAAGAAAATGATGCCGTATGATATGTGATCAGAACATTTATTAACATTATTGGCAAACTTTAAATTTATAATCAGACAGAGTCGTTAAATATTCAAAAATACATAATCTAGTATTTTAAAAATAACGTTCTGAATTCAAATCTAAAAGTATTCATCTATCATCTACATAACACTTAACCTACATTGGTTTACTCAAAGCATATCATTTCGCAAAGGTCAAATAAAAATATACGTTTATTGGAAACTCATACAGCATTACAACACATCATTAGTATCAACATAGTTACTCGTATATCACCGCGATTGCCATTACTTTAAAGCCTAGTAAATAGTAATACTAAAAATTAAATAAATACAAAAATTAAAAAACGTTTTCAGTGTTGCCAATCTAAATAATGTTACGTTATTTTATTAGACATACGAGGGGAGGTCCAAAAGTTCGTGGAATGGAGGGGATGGAGTGGGGATAGGGGCGCTCGCTTAGTGTCATACTAATTGGGGACTCATAATTAGTATATAAATGGAGTTTCAGCCCTATTGCGTCATTCGTTTACGAACACTCGCCTGCTAAACACGTCAATCCGGAAGAAAACTGAAACTATGGAGAAAATTGAACACCGTGCGGTCATTAAATTCCTTACCAAGCAAGGAAAGAACGCTCAGACCATTTTGAATGAAATGGAAACTGTTTACGGGGAACAGTGCCCTAGTAAATCAATGATTTACAAGTGGCATGGTCTTTTTAAACATGGTCGGGAGTCGATTGAAGACGACCCCCGCTCAGGAAGGCCAGTTGAGGCCACCACATCAGACATCGTCGAAAAAGTGGAAAAAATTGTACTGGAGGACACCCGTTTGAAGAAAAAACAGTTATCTGCATTAGTTGGAGTATCAGATACCACCATTTTGCGAATCCTACATGACCACCTGGGTATGACAAAAGTCAGTGCAAGATGGGTACCGAGAATGCTCACGCCGCTTCAAAAACAGCAGCGCGTCGAAGCGTCAAAACATTTTTTGGAGTTGTGTGGCGACGATCCTGGACCGATTTTGGAGCGAATTGTTACCGGCGATGAAACATGGGTTCATCACTTTGAGCCTGAGTCCAAACAAGAGTCCATGCAATGGCATAAAAAGGGGACACCACCGCCAAAGAAATTCAAAGTGTCGGAGTCGGCTGGAAAGTTGATGGCTACTGTTTTTTGGGATTGTGAGGGGATAATACTGATTGATTATAAAGAAAAGGGCAGGACCATAACCGGAGAATACTACGCAACAATACTAGAAAAATTAAAGGATGCCATCAAAGAAAAACGTCGGGGAAAATTGACCAAGGGCGTGTTGCTCTTGCAAGACAATGCGCCGGTTCACAAGAGCAAAGTTGCAATGGCTGCTCTACACACGCATGGCTTCGAATCACTAGTCCACCCACCCTATAGTCCAGATCTGGCCCCAAGTGATTTTTATTTGTTCCCCAATTTAAAAAAAGACTTAAGGGGAAGGAAATTTTCCGACGACAATGAGGTAAAGGAGGCAATTTTGGCTCATTTTGAGGGAAAAGATAAAAAATATTTTTACGATGGTTTAGAAAAATTAATTCATAGATCTAATAAATGTATTCAGCTTAAGGGTGATTATATTGAAAAGGAAAAATAAATTTACTGTTTCATTTTTACTAAAACCCTTTCATTCCACGAACTTTTGGACCTCCCCTCGTAGGTTATAAATAATGCTGGTCATCTTTTGTTTACTAACCGTAATTTAAAAAAAGTTCGCTTTTAATATTCGAACACCATAAAACGAATGTCATGTACCATAGAAGCGAATGTTCAAATACTTCAATTAAATAGATGTAGTATCAACATTTTGTTCCTAATTTTACCGAATTAAATGGACCAATTGCGTCAGCAAGTTCAATGTACAGTTCGAAATTTAAACAAAATACCTCTATATATTTTCATTCATGATGGTTACATACCAACACATACAAACGTAGGTACTCATATATGGTCAAAGTCATCGACATCTTTCACTTTCGTAAACAAGAGCATAGAAAATGCTCGGCGCGAATTCATTCAAACTTTCGTATCGCCATAGTACAAACTAAACTATGATCAAATAAATTTCTCCATTGAATACAACGTACAACAAGTAACATAGAATCAAATAGAAATTCTTAATCAGTAAACAAAACGATACTTTTGTAAGAAACTTGAATACCAATGAACGACGAATGTTCATTCTCAGGGCAGTACCAAGGAACGGTTTTGAGAAAATTATATTCCAATACTTACGTTGTCGAAATACAAATGAAGTATAAATTCCTATGTCGTCACTATTTAATTCGGCACATGAGAACCAAACATTAGACTATATTAATGTACTACCTACCTACCAATATAATAGAAGAGTTTGTTTGTTTGAACGCGCTAATCTCAGGAACCATGGGTCCGATTTGAAAAATTCTTTCAGCGCTGGGTACTACATTTATCGAGGAAGGCTATAGGCTATATAACACCACGCTGTGACCAAAAAGAGCGAAGCAATAGTGAAATTTGTTGCAAAAACGGGAAAAAAATTCTAAATTCCACGCGTACGGAGTCGCGAGCTACAGCTAGTATCAATATAAAACCGGCCAAGTACAAGTTGAACTCGCGTATAAAGGGTCTTGCAGCATTATCGTCATAATATTTATCATCATGTCAAACCATTGTAGTCGTAGCGTCAAAGGAGCATCATCAAATTACACAAAAAACGTTTGTGTTAAATTAAATATTGACGTTTACTGTTTTTTATTATTTTATTTTTTTTGTACAGTGGCAACATAATTACATTATCTTTGAAAATTTATACTTCTAGCTATCACTGGTGCTCAAGTCCACTATTTTGGAACAATTGTCATACCGGCACAATACCGGCACGATACCGTTGCAATTGAAGTCAAATATCCGTAGTCTGCTATATGCCGTCATAACGGTCTTTCAATGGTAATAGAATTGTCGATCTCTTTTATCTATGCATTGAATTTTCGGTCTCTTTTATCTATGGATTGTGTTAGAATGGTATGTATGTGTTGCCGTTTTTAAAAAATGCGTTAGTTGAAGTGATTTTCGAAAAACTACTAATAAATTTAAACATTTAATCATGCTAGACTTCGTTTAAATATATTTGTACATACTATTTATTAGTATAAAAAGCAATGTGAAGTATAGAAGATTAGTAAATTGCAATAAATTACAAAGAACAATTTCTAATATTTCTATCTATCTATTTTTTATTTATGGCAATCTGTCGACACAGGACAATTTAAAAATATTACTGTCAAATTCAAAATAGCAGACTACCGAAACATTTCAGTCATTGAATTGCAATTGTGAAGCAGTTGTGTACGAGACTAGCAATTTATGTCACTTTGACAATTGTAAGACAATGATGAAGTCGTTATGACGACACATTAATAGTAGACTACCAAAAACTTTACTATTGCACCATAATGGTACAATAATGGTACAGTTGTGACACCGTTGAAATACCCGACTCAGGGCCCTGTTCATCCGATCCAGCCTGGTGACATACCAAAGAGTAAAGTAATATAGAGTCAGTAGAGCAAAGTCTGAGTAATAGTGTCGTTATACCCTTTGGCCGTTTACATTTTCTTTTTGCGTATAAAAAATATAAAAACCACAGAAAAACATCAATAACCTCAAGACATCTAATGTAAATGAACTCAACTAGTTATGCACCCGGAATACCCCAACATATATAGGTAATAAAAAAATTCTTTCTTTCACATACAAATTGCTATTCCTTCAAGGCCGTAAAACCCCGTAATATGAATGATGGTATTGAATATGAATAAATGTAAACAATTTGCGGTTCTCATTCCGTACAACAAACGCCAAGTTATTTGAGAAAAATGCTTTTTCTATACAAAACTGGCAAAATTCCAGTTATGCAAAATTTATCGCATCAAAATATGTACTAACTCTCTTGAATACAAATAGTGTATTTATCCAAGTACGAAATAGCTTCATAATACATTGCGTCTGTTTTCTACTTTTTTTTATAGATGTGAAGTTTTTTTTTTAAGAATGTGTTAAGTATTCGTGTTTACATATTTTTACATACACCACACATAATACTAACGTTAACAACATAGTTGTGTCTAATATAACAGCAATCACCGTTAGAATGGATCATCTTTTTTCATAGAGACGAGGACTATAAGTAGATAGTAGATACAATACAATAGAAATAAATTGAAACGGGCTAAACTGAACTTAGACGGCCTGGTGGAGTGGTTTATGTTATGGACTGCCGATCACGAGGTCGCGGGTTCGATTCCCGCTTGGGACAATCATTTGTGTGATATCCATAAATGTTATACAAATGTTTGTACTACGTCTGGGTGTTTACTATGTATAATAAGTATGTATTTACAAAAGAAAAGTAGTATATGTAGTCTATCCGTATCTGGTACCCTTAATACAAGCATAGAAAATATAGCTTACTTTGGGACCAGAGGACGTTGTGTGAAATGTCTTCAAATTTTATTTATTTATTAATATTAAATTAATTTATCTGAACATTGTACATACCAAACACTATTTAAAAACTATTTAGAATTACAATTGATACTGGCAGGAATAAACATGTTAAAATCAAAATAAAAACAACAAATATCTCGAGAATTAAAAAATATAATGAATAATAAAATGCCTCCAATTGTATTTAATTTTAAAATTAGAACATGAAAAAAATTTGAACATATTATTTTATTTTCGAAAAATATTTTCTTTCGCGCTAGAGTTTGCTTATTAGCATTTAAGTAACTATGTTTTGCTTTTTCAAAGATTGATACTTAATTAAATATTAATGTTCCAGTTGTTTTGAAATTTAGGCTTATAAAATTAAATAATAACCATCTTTTATTTTCTTTTCAGAATTGGTCTATGCGGTTTTGACAATCCACACAGAGATCAGAAAACAGAAGAAGTGCGAAGACATATAGGACAAGTGAGTTTTAATTTTATTATTTTAACTACCAGACTTTTTACGGTTCCGTACCAAAGGATAAAACGGGAGTCTGTTACTGTGTTAGTCGTACTTAGCCGATTTATTTTTTCTCTCACTCTTCAGCTCTTTAATGTCTCACTATTGGCACCTCGCCCACTTAGGGAGAGATTATGGTCTACTGTGCTGCGCTGACTAGGCTTGTTGGCACAGGATTTATTTTCGAGTTTTCCGTCTCTCACAGAGGAATTTTTCTGTATTTAATATTCCAGAGCTAATATTTTTAATCCGTCATCACACAAACTAGCCGGTTTATTTATTTAACTGCAACTATAACATTAATTTATACGTTTATAAAATAGAAATGACAATTTTTTTGTACGTTAATTTATTAATTTGTGCTTTGTACTTAATAAGTCCCACTTGCGGCATTTCACTTTTTCCACCATAATTTGATTCACTTTTTCCACCATAATTTGATTCACTTTTTCCACCATAATTTGATTTATTAAGTAAAAAGCATGGCATGTCAAATGCAAAAATTAATAAATTACTTTGTGCTTTGTAATTAAATTTGTAATTTTTTTTTTTTGCTTTGTTATAAAATACAAAATAAAAATAGTTTGTCCAAATTAAAAATAGACGGTTATTATGATAATAGAGCCATCAAAATTAAACAACTAAATATAATTTCAAAATCATAACAGAGAAAGTTTTTCAAACTTAATTGCCACAAATGAACTAAAAACACACCTGTAAAAAATTCTTGGATTAACGCTTGTAATTAAAGCCATTTATAGACTAACGGTCTTATTCATAATGACTTCTCGGAAGTTTAAAAGTTCGCTAAAATAGGTTTGCGAAAATTTTTCAAACTTATTATTCATAATAGTCTTTTTGCGCTAAAACGTTTAATATCTCTCCGATATAATCTCCGTTTAAACCTAAAGGCCATATATATCTAGACTATCAGTGCCTGCGAACGTTGTTCTACTTTAAATATATTAGATATTGACTGAAGTGCAGGCCTCCTCCACTTTGGGAGGGCTTTTGGTCTACTATGCCACGATGGCCATGTGTATTGGCATAGGGTTTAGTTTCCAGGTTTCCGTCTCATACAGTAGATGTTAACTGCTTATATTAAGCATAGGATGAAGCCAAGGAAGTATGTTTGGATCGTAGCAGATGGCGCTCTATAGTCTCTGCCTATCCCTATGGGAAACTTATATTGTCCCTTATATTGTCCCTTACCTTAATTGGGACCGCAAGCTTAATTAAAACCTTTAAATTAATTTAAATCTTTGAAACCTATTATGTATTTCATTACTCTTGTTATGTTTGATTTGGTAGGAATTTTAATATGAATTAGTAGTAGTACAAACAATTGTGTAATAAGAATGGAAGCTTAGAGAAAAAAATCAGTAGCTTTATTAAGTTTCATTGCCCGTATCTAATATGTTCTTGAAACATATTAGTTTCTATGAGGTCACACTGTAGTATTGTATCCGGCCTAATACGACTCTTAAATTAACTAGAACAAATTTGACACAACGGTTCTTGATTTCAATATTACTTCGATACTGTTGTTTATTATTCGTATTCAGAATTTGACGGGCCTCGTGGTGTAGTGGTTCATATAACGGACTGCGAGACCTCGTGAACGACGAGGTCTCGGGTTCGATTCCCGGTCAGGACAATCATTTGTGTGATGTTTTCAATTGTCTTATAAATGTTTGTACTGCGTCTGGGTGTTTAATATCTTCTACTATATAAAAATAAGTCGGATTTTCCTTCCTGACGCTATAACTCCAGAACGCACGAACCGATTTCCACGGTTTTGCATTCGTTGGAAAGGTCTCGGGCTCCGTGAGGTTTATAGTTTTTTTTTTGGTATGGCAAAACAACGTTTGCCGGGCCAGCTAGTGTATTATAAGTATGTATTTTCAAAAGAAAAGTAGTATATGTATTATATCCGTATTCTAGTACCCATAACATAAGCATATAAAAGCTTAGCTTGGGACCAGAGGACGTTGTGTGAAATGTCCATGAATATTTATTTATTTATAAAAAAAAATATTTATTATTATTATTATTTTGCTTATTTCTGTACGTTAAAGAAACATTGTAAGCGTAAATTTTATGTTTTTTTCAAGAGTTCTTTCTCAGCCACTTCTTCCAAACAAATTATTTTCATATTAAATAACCTATGAGCTCCTAAAAGAACTTTTTTAAAGACGTCATAATCGGATTTTCTAGTGACCTATTTGTATCGATAAATATCAATTTTCTTGACTTTTATATCTCGCGATTTTTTTCTTGACTGAATTTATTTTTGCACGGACTACTGCTCAAACGGAATTCAGTTTTACAATGTGACAATAAGTAAGTAATATGCGTTTCATTAATGAGCATGCAACTTCCTAGTACTGGTTGAAGTAATAAACCGTAACTTATATCTATTTTCAATGGACACGCGGGTGAAAACAATTTATTGTACAAGGTCCGTGTAGTGACAGTTTAAGAATGCAAATGCCCCATTTCTACTCCGGGGTTCTGTATGGAAGAGGCACTAAGAGAATATAAGTAGAGGTATCAAGAGTGTCCGACTCGCACTTGACCAATTTTTTTTCAATAATCATAATTTTACGCACCCGGAATAATCTTCCCATAAAATAAACATCCTAGACACACTATGTATAAGCTAAAATTAACATATTTATATTCACAAACATAAATTGGTCGTGTTTATGTTGAGATAAATTTCATAATAATAACATATCCGTTAAAATAATGAGCATGAATGACATGTAACATTCACAAATCGTGATTCCTATATCCTTTTCTGTGACGACTCCTTTCAAACTTAGCTTTGAACAAGGAAACATTACACAGTACTCGTAACAAAATAAATATATAAAATTAGACTAGCAAAAAGCTTAGCTTTATTTAGGCTCCGCGTATTAGTTCATTTATATAAGTTTAATGTTATTTTTTCACAGATAACACACTAGATATAACTTTAAATTACTACATTTACGCAAAACTCTATAGGCGCAATAGCTTTTCAGTAAAGTGTACTAAAAAACTGCTCACATTAGTCGCAATACTCGTAATGTAATAGGTATTAACATTTCCACTGATTTTTACATAATTTACGGTTCGACAGTAGGTACATACATATAAACCATATAACCCAAATGACAAAAAATCCCAGATCTATTTAAATGGTAACATACTATGCCTATGTAGGAGGTTATCTCCGAAAGTAGTGATTTAAACCTAAAATTTTTTTTCAGTAATTAGTACCTAAGATCTATTCATTCTGAGCGCTATAGTCAATAAGTATTATGAAAATTAAAGTTTATATTAAAAAAATCATTTATTTCTGTGGGCATAATGTTTAGAGAAAATGCAATCCACTGAGAAGAACCGCCGTAAGAACTTGGCACCTTTAGCCAAACGAAGTCGCAGGCAAAAACCTAGTTGTAAATAAGTTTGTACTAGACAAGGAAGCGTCAATCTTATTACATATTCTATTAGATTACATCGCAATGTAACGTTTATTCATGTTAGCTTTCAGTATCTAGGCAAATGACAAGGTTGTTTAAAAGGTTACTTGTCACTAAATATCTAATAGCAACATATACAACTATTTCAAATATGTCAATGGCATTGATAGTTCAGTTTTTTTCAATTATTTATCTAGTGCAACCTTGATGTGTAATATTTTACAAAAAATGCATAGCAATGCGGTATCTATCGATACATATTATATTAAATTTTCATATTTTTGTAACAATGATAGTGAAGTTTTATTATAAGGCGGTACAAAATGCTCCTGATAATCTTAACATTCATGATAATCTGACATCGCTTGTAAACATAAATACCAGAAAAATGGGTTTTAAAATTTACTAAATATTAAATATTAGGTTTCTTGATCCAGAGGTCCTGACGCTCACTAACACTAGCTGAGCTATGGGCACAAATGCGATATACCATAATGACAGCTGTAAAAAAAAAATGGTCAAGTGCGAGTCGGACTCGCGCACGATGGGTTCCGTACCATTATCTACGCAACATAAGGCAACGTTATTAGTATCGAGCAAGAAACGGTAAAAAATCATGTTTGTTGTATGGGAGCCCCCCTTAAATATTTGTTTTATTTTATTTTTAGTATTTGTTGTTATAGCGGCAATAGAAATACATCATCTGTGAAAATTTCAATTGTCTAGCTATCACCGTTCTTGAGATACAGCCTGGTGACAGACGGACGGACGGACGGACAACGAAGTCTCAGTAATAGGGTCCCGTTTTTACCCTCTGGGTACGGAACCCTAAAAATTACACGATTAACAGTATCCGATTATATCGATACAAGAGTTAATCGTTAAGATTACCATCATAGATACTAGAAAAAAATCTCACACACCAGATTCCTAATTGACTTTGATATATTTTTTATCCTTACGTTTCTTCCGTGTAGGAAACTTTGATTAATATAAATATTTTATAACAATAGTGTTGTGGCATGCTTTTGGGCTGGGAGCATGATGTCATAGGTCAGATCTGTACCAATTGTACTATAAACACCTCTGTCATCTCATCAATCATGTGGAATTGAATATACATATATAAAGAACTGTTGATTTATTTAGATATAGAGATATATGTGATGAGTTTAATAATATAATGACTTAAGGCCACACTTACTACGTTATAATAGAAATAGGAACGAATAGTAGACTAGGGTCGGTTTCAGTTGCGTTTATTTTAAACTAGCTCATGTCCGCGATTTTTTCCCCCTCTCTCAATATAGATCAAATCTTAACAAATCATACAAAAAAGCCATCCTCGTAAACTATTCTATCATTTAAGAAAACACCGCATCAAAATCCGTTGTGTAATTTAGAAAATATGACCTCACATAGAGACATACATACAAAAATAACGATTTTGTTTAATAATAAGTAAAGATGTTTTAATTATGAGCATGGTAGAAAAATAAATGCCCACCAAGCAATTAGGATAAGGGCTGGATAATAATGGCAATGTTAAATTAGATGAATATTTATTGCCAAAAGGAAATTTGATATTGAAGTCCTAGCATTCATCATAGTCTTCTGAATTTTTCTGGTAACGGACTGCCGATCAAGAGGTCGCGGGTTCGATTCGCGCTCGGGACAACCATTTGTGTGATTTTTCTAATTGTCATACAAATGTTCGTACTGGGTGTTTCTATGTATTATAAATATGTATTTACAAAAAAAATAAGTATTATATGTATTATATCCGTATTGTGGTACCCATAACACAAGCATATAAGCTTAGTTTGGGACCAGAGGACGTTGTGTGAAATATCCATGAATATTTATATTAAAAAAAAAAGTCTTCTGAATTATTATTCTGGCAATATAATTTCAATTAATTATTTTGTTCGTAGGGTGTGAAAATCAAAATGGACGATGCCGGCAACATACTCATCAGACGCTACTCCAAGAGTAGTGTGTTTGTTAAGAGTACAGCGGCGACCAGCAACGAAGAGACAGCTATTGGACAAGACGTTATCAAGCTACCTGGATATTCACTAGAACAAGAGAAAATATTTAAGGTAAGGATAAGATACAAATGCAGAATCTTATATACTAATAATAAGCTTAGATAAACTTAGTTAGTTTACATATTATAATCTCTAAAAGTAGTGGTCCTTTATGGGAAGCTACGGTCTTCGAGAGTTATAGGTATAGGTTATATAATATTATGTCCTAATGTAGTGTCGAAATTCCAAACGTGCGAAGCTACGGACAATAGGTAGTTGTTTTAAAATTCTTATTAATACACGTAAACTCGGACAAGTAATACACTAATAACAAATTTGTCGTAAGGTTGCCGTTTCAAATACAATTTTTATTGTATTGTTTATTGTGTTTTTCTATCTAGTCTGTCTGAACTTTCGGAAACTTTTCAGCCAATATAGTCACTTGTAGAACGCAGGTGTAAAGTGTATCAAAACTAAACTTTCACTGTCTTAGTCTTCATTTCAAAAACTACTAGGTATCTACTAGGAATAAAAACTGCATCTATCAGAAAAAATATAAATCACTTCCTAGACTATGTAATACATGCTACTAAAGATTTTTTGAGCTATGTAATAATTATACAAAGGCATCATTTGAATAATTACGTTATTATTAGCTTCTGGTCATTAACCGTATTATTTATTACTTTGAAATTGATTTCCTTACACACCTCTTGTGATTTTAGTGTCGTATTACATATCATAGAGACTAAATGCATATAACGTTTTCTTCTATAATTTATGAGAAATCTATTTTATCTATAAAACCTCTTTCTTCCTACCACCTTTATGCAGATGATCTACAAATATATACACACGCACCTTATGAATCATTATGGCAAGCTTTTACTACGTTGAACACACACATATAGCGTATAAGTGAGTGGACTAATAATTATAGTCTAACTGTTAATCCCTCTAAAACACATGTGATTATTGTCGGCAGCTCCAGGATGATAGCTAAAATTTACTTACCCTGTCACAATTGAATTTTAATGGTACCAATTTGAAAATTAATGACGAGGTAAAGAATTTAGGTATTCTTGTTGATAGCAGTTTATCTTGGAGTCCTCAACTACAAGCAGTTAGTCGCAAACTTTTTGCTTCAGTGGGGTCCTTGCGAAGATTACAATCTCTTTTCAGACTGGGCAAGCGCTATTTTTGTGGGAATTGGTAAAAACCACAAAAATATAATATTAAATAATATTCCCACAAAAATAGCGCTTGCTCAGTCTTTGCTCCTGCCAATTTTAGATTACGCTGATGTCAGTTATGTCAATCTCACCGAAGCACAACTCGATAAACTTGAGCGACTTCAAAATGTCTGTATAAGATTTATATTTGGCCTACGCAAATATGATCATGTCTCTGAGTTTCGCAAAAAGCTCAAGTGGCTTCCCATTCGCCTTCGCCGGAATACTCATATTCTTTCGCTATTATATAACATATTATTTAATCCTAATACTCCCCAATATCTTAAAACTCGTTTTGTGTTCCGACAGGACACACATTCAAATAATCTAAGAACATCTGAAAGTCTGAGATTAAATGTTCCGAAGCATAGTAATAATTTTTATAGCAAATCCTTTACTGTGCAAGCTATATTACTTTGGAACAAACTACCTATAAGAATTAGACAAGCACAGTCTTTTTCTAATTTTAAGCTAAAACTATCAAATTATTATCTATCGTTATAACAGTGTTTATATTTAAATCTTAGTATTTTTATACAGTGTATGTATATTCTGTAGTAGTTTTTACTTATTAGTGTATTTATGTATATGTATAAATAAAACTACTTTTTACGGATTTAGACGCGTATATTTGTTTAAAATTTTGGCCTGACGTTTCGGAGAGTTTGCAGTCACCATGGTCACGGGTGAGACTAGATTATAGAGACTATTAGAAAATATTATGTATATGTATGTTTATTGTTTATGTATATGTATGTTTATTGTTTAATTTTAGGTATGCATTTATTCTTATATTCAATTTAATATATAATGACGTTGAATACACCAACAACCACCGCGATGTCTATTCTAGATTCTATCCATTATACGGTTGCCTGGAAGAAATCACATTAGTGATAAGGCCGCCCTTTGTACAATAGCTTTTAAGACTGTATTTTATTTGTTTTTAAATTCTGTGTAAAATTGGTGTTTGTGCAAATAAAGAGTTATCTATTTATCTATCTATATATTAAACTAGCTGTTGTATGAAGTTTCATATGTGTGGAGTAAAGTCTACAAATTATATATGTAAACCTTCCTCTTGAACCACTCTACCTATTAAGGGCATCGCTGAAAATCAGCGTTGTGACGACAAGCTATTCCAGCAAGTCGTCGCGACATTATGCTGAGCGATGTACCTATTAGGAGTGTTCGCAACGGCTATATATTGCAAACGCGTTATAACGATACGCTATTTTTAAAACGCCTATTATTTTATACGCTATAATATAATAAATAATATATTAGTTCGCTTCGTACAACGACCCGTTTTGATTATCGTTATAGAGATAAGAGTTAAGATCGTTATATTATTTTGTTATTTAACGGAAATAGTTCTTATGCGGTCACCTTAGAGTATAATTTGGTAGGTGACTGCATAATATATTTAATAAATATATTAGGCAAACTAATATATTATTTTGTTATTTAACGGAAATAGTTCTTATGCGGTCACCTTAGAGTATAATTTGGTAGGTGACAAAAATATTATACTGCCAAGTGCAATCGACTTCTAGCCGAACAAAATATATTAGTTTGCATAATATATTTAATAAATATATTAGGCAAACTAATATATTATTTTGTTATTTAACGGAAATAGTTCTTATGCGGTCACCTTAGAGTATAATTTGGTAGGTGACAAAAATATTATACTGCCAAGTGCAATCGACTTTGAATGGGACGTTCCGTTTCGTTTCGAATAGTGCATGTGATGTGTTGTGTGTATAATGAATGGGTCTTAACTAATAAAAATAAAAAATAAATCACAACATAAATAACGCTTGCCAGTTGTAATAAATAATAGGTTGAATGATTATTAATAAATATTAGATTATTTTATCAGCTATCTAATATAACGATCACCTCTAGTACCTATTAGGGTTAAGGTAGACACCATTTAAGTAATAAGTCACTAATTGTAATATTTTAATTTTAGTTTGTTTGTGATTGTACTTTTTTTTAATCGTTTTGTCTTTTTGTTTTTGTGTCTGCATCTCGACCGTTAGTAAATATATTTTTCTTTCTTTCTATATTTTTCTATTAAAAACACTTTCAAATCCGTTGCATAGTTTCAAAGATTTGAGCTTACAGAGGTAAATATAGAAAAAACGACTTTGCTTTGTATAAGTAAAGATCTAGACATTATTACTGTCTATTTACCGTATGACTCATTTTTCTGAACAGGTTAGACACTGTTCAATTACACATTTTACCATATGGACGCTGTTAGAACCAGGTAGCAGTATAGCTTATTCTATATGAGAAAGAAAAAAAATGAGATCGTGTTAGCTCCATTACAGACAGAAAAATGAAATCCTTTACCACTAATTCTAATCAACGAACTATGCTAGACTTTTAATACAGGAAATATCTACCCAATAGTGCAATTTTTAATTTTATATGCTGAGAAAATACTAATTACAGTTATCATATGTTGCATATAATGTTTGAAAACAGTTAAAAATCAACTAAAAACGTAATTTTATTACATAAGTACGGGTGTATTATTAAATGTTATAAAATAAAAACTATGAAGTAGTTCCTCGTTTGATAACTTTACCCTTATAACTGTAATTTACTCCAATCCAATAGGTGCATCTAATTACATGTTCCAAGTCTATACATCCTCTTGCATACAACATGTCATTAACAAAATTATCGTCAAACTATATTATAACTGGATTCTAACCTCTACACCTATTGTAATACGAATTTTTAATTTTTATCCACGCTAAGACAAGGTGAACTGGTTACTTGTAAACATAAAGAACCGGCGTCAATAAATATTTCCGTCAAGATATATGCGTTCTATGAAATAAGATGTCGTAACATTTGTCTATTAATTTCATGGTTGTCCACGTAATGAACTAAATAGTCATCTTTATTCAAAGTCGATGATCATCATTTTATGTTAAAATCTTCTTGATTTAAATAGTCCTTCTTATCCCATAAACGTTACTCTATCTCTATAAGCACTACGGCACTATATTTTGACTACTGAACCACACTGATCAGGAAAATTAATTAGCTTAGTATTTATTTATCCCTCCGTCAATTTCGTGCAGTTATGATTAAAAAAACATCTCTCCCAAAGTATACGAGACCCCTGGCTAACTGTGGGACATTAATGGGCTGGAGAGAGAGTGTGTATTTATTTGGAATTTTCTTTCGCACAATAAAGCTGTCATCTGCTACGACTTACTTTTGGTCTCACAGCTTATTAGTTACACATTTAGTTTTTTATCTGCACAATATTGAACATGTAGAAAATAGTATTTTCAATAAAATAAGTATTACACATGTTTCTGAAATATAAGATCACTATATCTTATCACATTCGTTCCCACATAATGACATAACTATTATTCGTTTCTCTCACTTATTCTTTCTCTGTAATTTTCTTCCATGCGCGATGATTAAAGACAATCATTGTAGAAAAAAATAATATTAAGAGGCAAAGGTATTAAGCCTAATGTGCGTTACGTTTGTGCATTGGTCATTTGTAGTGCATCACGACTACACAGATTGCGTCCGTGCACGATTCACTCTGACCATGACATTGCCTCATATTTACCTTTTACTAACACTATTGTTATGACACATTTTTATGGATTATTATTGAAATAGCTCATTGTTATACATTACATAATTCTGGAACACTAATGTACCTAAAGTCCGTGTGGTGTTGCGTCTTTAAAACACATCTTCTTATATATAAAATTCACGTGTCACAGTGTTAGTTACCGTACTCCTCCGAAACGGCTTGACCGATTTTTATGAAATTTTACATGCATATTCAGTAGGTCTGAGAATCGGTCAACATCTATGTTTCAAACCTTTTTTTTTACTATGGCTAAACAACAGTTGCCGGGTCAGCTAGTATTCTATAATTCCCAAAGAGATTAGAACAAATAAATATGTTTTTCAGTAGAAAATATTGAAACTCAACTATATCCCTTCATAAGACAATCTTGTAAAAAATTACAGCATACACTTGCTATCTGCGAGATAAATTAGGTATTTGAAATTATTTTTAAAGAAGTAAATACGAAGGAATTTTAGTAATCAAATTGCAGCAGATATTAGGTAAATTGCAGTAATTGGTATCTAAAACCTTTGTGTGGTTTGTAAATAATTTGTAACAAGAATACTATTCAATACGTGCAGACCATGACATTTATAAATATGGCGCTAACGACAAAGTGAACACAAATGTGAATATAATAACTAAGTAAGTCTGATTACAGTTTTATTTGGTCTAATAATGATATAAGATTTTTGTTGTACTAATCACGGGAGTGTGCAACACAATGGATACAAACTCCCTTCCTAGTCCAAAAGATTCATTAACAATTTATACACCATTAACTAAACCGTTTTACGTAAGGCCACGGCGAACAATGTAAGAAGGTACTATTAGGTAAGGGAAAGAATAGTTATTGCCTCACATATTTGTTTGGTTGTTACTCTATTTCCTTGGGAGTAACGAAAGCGAATTTGCAGAAAGTAAACCATTGTCCGAAGCCAATGTGCTGCCGTAACAATGCAGCGCTTCAATTAAATGCCTCTGTGAGAATGAAAACAATGTTTTAAATTTATTAATAACAGTTGTACATTAAATACTAAAATGTTGTTGCAAAATGTTTTGGCTTTAATCACCTAAGTTTAGCATAAAGTAAAAAAGTCAATATTGTCCGCGTTAACCATTTGCTAGTACAATGAATTCTTCATTAAAAATCCCCTGTTTTCTCGAAACAATACGATTTTATGTTGAAACTGGTTGATCTCTGAGATTTTTTCTATGCGATCTATCTTGTTCCCACAAGCAATTCCCTTGTGACTAAATTAATATGAAACAATACTATCAGTAGTGTCAACTAAAATTTTTAACTAACTTGAAGTGGCTTTAGTTATCTCGAACATTTTAATGTTATGTTTGTGCAATGTTTGGAATTTTCATATCAAATAAATAGACGTCAGTATATTTTGACAGGTTTTATCGATGCGAAACTGGTATTTGTAATAGTAAGAACGTCCACAATTAGCTGCATGGATACATGTCGTAATATTAAAGTCTTCTACTCATAATTACACTTCTGAGAAACATCATCAATATACCGACCTCTACGATTCCTATACTGTTGTCTAAAGATTTTCGTGTAACGTCGGCGAACTTTTAAAAGATACTATCTATATAGTCCAGTGATTCGGACCGTCTCGGCAACTCCTTGCACTGGTTATGAAACGACTTCATAAGCCTCATTCAATTTCGTCGATGCATCTGACTCGGCGCTTTCGCTGCATCGGAGTTCCTTGAGTTAGAAACCTTTGGGAATATCGAAGATTATCTCGATAAATTTGGATCACGGTGTTCTGAGTTTTCGACTTTCGTGACTTTGATATTTAATAAGACTGATGAAATCATGAGACAAGTTTGTCAGGAAATACACATTGCATAACGTGCCTTCTATTATATAATCGATAACAATGCCATACATTTTATTGTTAATCTATTACGCTTCAAAGTAAGCAACCTTTAGTTGATCAACTGCGTGACTCTGGGGTTTGGGACACAATTTTAAAGTTTAAGAGTAAGACCAAGCTAGTATTATTACCTAAGTAGTAGATATGCTATATCACATCGTTATAAATTATTAAATAGAAAAAAAAATTGATTAGATTCTCCATAACAAATGAATATTTAATGGAAATGTTGATGAAAGATTACATAAACAAATAATGTGAACGCATGACATCCTCATTTTAGAGACGCGCTGCCAACATGACGTCGGTACAAATTTTGTTTGATCGAACGATTGTCTTTTCATTATCGTCTGATAGTTTGTTATGTAAAATTAATTCGATAACATCTAATAATAAACCTATTGATTTGAGACTCTCTAACAATTTGTTATAGATCAACGCTCGTGTTAATTAAGATAAAGATATTAGTTATTATGTTTTTAGTTTGTCTGTTGTGAGAAGTTAATTCGTAGGGTCTCAGCTAGATTTTAAATTTATTACGTAATCCACACCCACTACCAAGGTCTTGTTATTATGTATTAGACTTATTGATGTGAAACTTCTTTACCCACTTGAGACTAGCAGAGGTAGTTTAATCGTACTAGTAAGCAAGATATAAGAATTCTACGTTAGTTTGAGAATCGCAATTGACATTGTGCATATTTTTTTAAAACTCTTAATTCAGTTTCTAATATAATAATAGAGTTTCTGATCATGATCCATTAGTTTTCTTCTGAAAATTTGCTATATTAACGATTATTTTTCAAAAAAAGCAAATGACCTCTATTTGCCCTTGAAATGAAGGACTTAAAATATTAAGGCGTTCTTATGGATATACTACTCTGTGGTGGAGTTGCAATTGGTCTTTAAATCAACTTGGCAACTTTGAAAAGATGTATTGCAATCTGTCTTAAGTCTATCAGGAAAAGGCAATATACAGGATGCGTACAACGATGACGTCACAACATTTAAAATAACTTATGTATTTTTAAAAAATTCTATTTTTCGAACATTTTAATATTATTGAAATTAGTTCCTTAAAATAGTCTATATTTTCAAAAAAAAATCTCAATCGTTATATGGGAGCCCCCTTTGTTAGGTAAATAGAAATAACATGCTGTGTAATTTTAAATGTGATTATATTTTAAATAAAATACAACACTTTGCATTGTAAAAAATGCCATTGACGATTGGCTGTGTTACATGTTGAATGGAAACGGAAAAAGTGTCAGTGTTGACACACTTAAAATTAGGCAATAATAGTTGCCATAGTGAACTTAATTATTAATACAATTAGTTATCGATTTTAATCGATCACTTTTATGTTTATTTATTAAACATAAGTTGGGCCGGGCCAAAACCATATATATATTAACATAATAACAAACTTATTATAACATACATACTTAATACAAGAAAACCATCTTCAAGTATAAATACATTCAAAAACAGAAATATGCTTAGTTAAGTAGTCTCTAGCCCTACGACAAAGTCTTGGGATCGGCTAACCACTAGGGACTACTCAACTGTTCATCAGAAACAGTATTATTAAGTGGTAATAAACTTAACTTTCTAAATGACCTTAAATATGTTTTATTATTTGGCATCTTTATTTCAGCCACCCTGACCCTACCATCTGGTCCAGGGATAACCCTTACAACTCTAGCCATGGGCCATGTTAATGGAGGTGTATTGTCATTGCGTACAATGACAAGGTCCCCTTCTTTTAAGTTAGGATGACTTTGTAGCCACTTTGGTCTACTTTGCAACTGTGTGAGATAATCACGTGACCAGACATTCCAAAAGTCCTGTTTAATTTTGGTTAAGATATTCCAAAATTTTAATCTATTGATATTTTTATCAGAAAGGTCAGTTTCAGGGTAACTTGACAATGCATTTCCTATGAGGAAGTGGCCAGCCGTTAAATATTCATAACTGGAAACATCCGAACTTATAGGAAGAAGGGGTCGTGAATTTAACACAGCTTCAATTTCTGTAACCACTGTATACAAAGCTTCAAAGGTTAAGGCAATGTTGCCAACAATTCTCTTCAGGTGAAATTTAAAACTTTTAACCCCGGCTTCCCATAAGCCTCCAAACTCTGGTGAATAGCTTGGTATAAATCTAAACTGAATATATTTAGGTATACAATAATTATCAATTGCATCAATGTGCTTTTTTGAAGTAAACAGATCATGTAAAGCTTTTAATTCGTTAGCTGCACCTTTAAAGGTTTTGGCATTATCACAAAATATTTTACTTGGCATTCCTCGTCTAGCAATAAATCGCTTAAGGCAAGCCAAAAATGCTTCAGTGGTTAAGTCGCTTACAAGTTCCATGTGGATGGCCTTAATTGAAAAACAAACAAATATAGCTACATAGCCTTTAGTCACTATAGGCCTTCTTAAGCGTGTAACTTTCACACTGAATGGTCCGCAGAAGTCAACACCTACCACTTGGAACGGTCTGGCAACAGAAAGTCTTTCAGGTGGCAGAGAGCCCATTAATTGGTTTACGGCTGCTGCTTTCATTCTAAAACATTTAACACACCTATTTACTACTTTCTTTACTTCTCTTATGCCATTAACAAGCCAAAAGCGTTGTGATAAGGAGCTAAGTACCAATTTGGCACCAGCATGTAATAATCTTAAATGTTCTTTGTGAATTAGAATAGTTGTCAAGTGACAAGACTTGGGTAATATGACTGGATGCTTTTTATCAAAGGGAATATCATTGGCATTTTGTAACCGACCACCTACCCTTAATATACCAGTCTTATCCAGGAAGGGGTGTAGTTTTGACAAACCTGACTTTACCGGCAAGGACCTATTTAGCCACTCCATCTCTTTAGAAAAATATTTATTTTGTGAGACGCGAATTATTACCAACAAGGCATTATGGAGCTCTTGTGGTGTCAATGACCCACTTTCTTTATCTTTCTTTAAACAATTATTACGAAATCGTAAAATATATGCTACTACTCTCTGCAGCTTTCCAACATCAGAAAATTTATTAAGAAAATCTAATTGGGGTAAGGTCACATTGGTCACTAATTTGTCCTCAAAAGATGAGGGAATGGGCAATTTTACATCACATATAGAGTGCTGAAAGTCCATATGAGACAGTTCCTTGGGACCATGCCACCATAGTTCATTTGATCTTAATTTGTGTGGATCACAGCCTCTAGAAAGTAAATCAGCAGGATTCTTACTTGAGCTAACATAAGACCACATTTTGTCTTCTGTCAGTGTTTTAATTTGATTGACCCTATTTATAATATATGAATTTGATTTTAAATTTGCTGACTTGATCCAAGCAAGTGTAATTTGAGAATCACTATACAAGTGAATAGAAAGTTTTGGTAATCTTGGTTTTAAAATATCCTGAACTTTATTTGCTAGCTGAGCAAGCAATAATGCACTGCTTAACTCTAACTTTGGTATTGTTACCGATTTGTTTAATGGAGCAACTCGTGACTTGGAGCATAACAAGTCAACAGAGACTGTCCCATTAGAATTAAAAATTCTTAAGAAGAGACAACAACCAAGAGCTTTCATGGAGGCATCACAGTAGCCTACAAGTTGCATGGCATCTACTGGATGTGATAAAACACACCTTGGAATAGAGAGAGTGCCCATTGAAATTAAATCATTTAAAAATTTATCCCATGTATTAATATAGTCTTGGGGCAGAACAGCATCCCAGTTAATATTAAGTGCCCATAGAGACTGCATGAACAGTTTAGCCACTACTACAATGGGACCTAAGAGACCAAGAGGGTCAAATATTTTACCAATAAAACTTAATATTGTTCTTTTAGTTTTTTGAGTGTCATCCATCATGGGACATTGAAACAACAAGGAATCTGTGAGTACATTGTACTTCAAACCAAGTGTTTTAATTATATTGTCTTTATTTAAGTCAATCTGTTCAAAATATTTTTTATTTTCAGGAATATTATGCAGAACATCTATAGAGTTTGAACACCATTTGTGTAAATTAAAATTCCCCAACTTCATTAGGTTCAGTAACTCCTCTTTCAGGAGATGTAACTGGTTTTTCGAATCCGCGCCACATATGACATCATCGACATATGTGTGTTGTCTAATAGCCTCTGCAGCTAAAGGGTACTTATCTTGGTACAAATGAGCTAGTTCTAACAAACATCTAGTACTCAAAAAAGTAGAAGCTTTAAGGCCATATGTAACTGTTTGCAATTGCAAGCAGTTGATTGGCTGACATGGGTCATCTCGCCACAATATATTCTGTAAAGGTCTGTAGTCTTCATTGATGAGACACATTCGAAACATTTTTTCAATATCACACATGAGTGTGTAACGATAAGTACGAAAGTAGATAAGTATGTCAAATAATTCACGTTGCACAATGGGACCGTTTAGCATTACATCATTAATTGATACACCTTTTTTAGATTTCATATTGCCAGAAAACACTATGCGTAACTTAGTGGTTTTGCTGCTTTCATTCGAGACAGCATGATGTGAAAGAAAATATACCGGACCATTACAAATGTCGTAGGCATTGACATCAACGACCTTAGCATGCCCTAGCGTGACATACTCATCTATAAACTTTTTATATTTTGAAAAATATTCTGGATCAGACTGAAATTTTTTCTCTAATACCAAAAATCTTTGTAAAGCAATTGAAAACGAATCTCCAATATTTAATTCATTCAAAGGGCAGTGTAAAGGAATATCAACTGAAAATTGATTATCAATATATTTTACTGAATTATTAAAACAGTCCTCTGCTCTTTGAAATTCCAAAGACTGAGTCTTTTTCTTCTCAGGCTCAGGCATTTTTTCAGACAACCAAAATTTTGCCATAATTTCTTCCAAATTATTCTCCTTGGTAATAAAATTAGAAGTCAAGTTAACATTTGAATCTGGAGCTTTAGCTTTACGAAAAGCTGCACCAGCTACAACATAGCCATACAATGTGTTCTGGAGAACTAATCCATTATTTAACTTTAAATGTCCATCAAGAAGCACTTTAAAATAGAAATCAGAACCTAGTAGAATGGCAATCTCTGATGGGACATTAAACTCTGTATCAGCCAGAAAAACATTTTCAGGAATCCTAATATTGCTAATATCAATAGGATTCTGAGGCAAAACAGTTGTGATAGAATCTACAACATGGCACTTCACTTCAAACTTAACATTGTAAATTGAGGAAGGTAACATTATGTTGGCACATTCATTGGCTTTATTATTATTATTACCAAGTCCAATAATATTTACATGAAAAGGTACAGTCTTTAATTTTAATTGATTAACAAGAGATCGCTTTATTATAGATGCTTGGCTCCCACTATCGAGTAGGGCCTTAACATAAATTTTACAACCATTTTTATCAATCAGTTTTATACGTATAGTAGGTAACAAAACATTGATATTATTATTGTTAGAATGCAACACAGTATTGACTGGTGTTTCAGGTTGTTTATCTTGATGCAAGAGAGTATTATGGGACTCTTTGCACATTCTACATTTAAATGTATATTTGCAGACATCCAAGTGGTGCCTTAGGCAAGTTGTACATAAGTTATTATCTGTCACAAACTTCAATCTGTCTATTATTGGAGACATTTTAAATTTTGGACAGGCAAATAAGAGATGATTATTTTTACAGAATAAGCAAGTGATTTGTTTTTGGTTTTGTTTTGAAACAACATTGGAAACTTTATGATTAAAACTATTAGCCTTTTGTTTAACATTATTATTACCATCATGGAAATTACTTTTAGGGGGAGGACTGTCCTCCAAAGCTATTGCTCGCTTTTCTAAAAATGACAGAAATTCAGACATTGTGGGTAAATTATCAGGAGAGTTTCTATCTAAATGATAAGCTCTGTTTGTATAACAGTCTAGTTTCCTTGAAAAAATAGAAATTAACAACATGTCCCATTTGTCTGTGGGTTGTTCTAAATTTTTTAAAGCATATAGTTGTTGGCGAATACATGACACAAAAGACCTTATAGAAGATGCAGTACCTTTTTGCATTTGAGGTAACTCTAGCAACTGATTAATATGATTACATATAAGCCTTGCCTTATTATCAAACCGGTTTTTTAGTAACAACAATGCCTCTGTATAGGACTCATTAACAATAGGCAAGTAAATTATTACAGCCAGAGCATCTCCTGTCAAATACTTTCTCAAATAACACAATTTTTGTACATTAGACAAAGAACTATTTCTCTCAATGACAGCATTGAACAAATCCATGAAAGGTTGGTAGTTAGTGAAATCTTTTCCATCAAATGAGGAAATCTCAATATTTGGGAGCTTTGAAACTGAACTGTTAGAACAATGTAAATTACTCTTACCCTTTATGGATTCTTTCAGTTTAGCTAACACTACAAAATACTTGTTTTCAATTTCAGTAACATTCTCTGAATCTGTGCTGTCAAGCATTGAAATTTCTAGGTTAACGTCCTCATATTCTTTAAAAGTACTCACTAATTTGTCCAGTCTAGCCTGAAGCACCTCACCGCCGGCTGAGGAAAACTCAGAACCATTTACAAAGGTTTCGATACGTGTCACTGTACTTTTTAATTGGCCGCGCTTAGTTCGCCAACGTTTTAGTTCCTCACCCATGATTTTGCTTTCTGTAGCCGATAAAAACAAAAACCGCACGTATTCCAGCGTGAGTCGCCTATAGAGGGACGCACTTACGCACTAAACTTAATTGCTTGCACAAATAAACCGCACTAAAAACAACCAAAACCCGCACTTTGGTTATGTTATTGTTTACGTTACGATGTGACTGACGAAACGATGACAGTTGACATTGACAGTGACAATACGCAGTGCTGCCAACTTAACACGACGAAAACAGCGCTGTCATTGCTGCCAACTTAACACGATGAAATCAGCGTTGTCATTGCTGCCAACACAACGAACTATTTATTTCAATATGGCGATTCTAAAATATTTTTCGTATGGACGAAATTGATGCTCGAAGAATCGACCAAATCCACTAGATTAATGATCTGATCTCGTCGAAAAGAGGCTGGGAAACTCGTACATAGGACGAATTGCACCAAACCCACACGATGAACAGCCGTTTGCCGCGAAATCGCGACTCCCCTCAACAAAATGGCAGCAGGACGCTCTTGTACAACGAGCGCCGCGCAACCCGGTATATAGACCGAAATTTGTAGTAAACTGCACCGCCGAGACACAAGGCCCGGGCACCTCGTATTATAGGACGAAGAGCACCAGGGCAAATTTCTAAACGCCTTAACGTCGACCGTGGCTTGCATAGCAAGCTAAGAACGGATCACACGCGAGCACTGAATTTAAATATAACTGATTCAACCACGTACTATTGAGTACTTATCGAAGGACCACAACAGCATGTTAGGTAAATAGAAATAACATGCTGTGTAATTTTAAATGTGATTATATTTTAAATAAAATACAACACTTTGCATTGTAAAAAATGCCATTGACGATTGGCTGTGTTACATGTTGAATGGAAACGGAAAAAGTGTCAGTGTTGACACACTTAAAATTAGGCAATAATAGTTGCCATAGTGAACTTAATTATTAATACAATTAGTTATCGATTTTAATCGATCACTTTTATGTTTATTTATTAAACACCCTTAAATATTCATTGTATTCTGGTTCTTGGTATTAGTTTCTGGAGCATTAACAGATACTTATACATCATCTGTGCACATTTTACCTCTAGATATTACCGTTACTGAGTTATGACCTGGTGACAGACGCATAAACGACCAAATGGATGAACGGTCACCGAAGTCTAAGTAATAGGGTACCGATTTCCCTCTTCAAAATTAATTAGTGTGATTTATTAATCTATACATAAGTTTGTAATAAGTATTTAATAGTCTAAAATATAGCTATATTTTTGTTACAGTTATTTGACATGAAAAAGTTCCAATCAAATGTGAACCGTGAGTTGCGACGTTCGTACCCTGACCGCAGGCGGCTGGAGACGCAGTGCCTCAGCGCGATCGCCTTCGTCAAATCTGACTCCGACCTACTTGACTGCCCTATCTGGGTTCTTATCATCAATGTTGTCGCTATGGATATGCTTAAGTCTAAGCTTCCACCAGGTAAGCTTCTAAAACTCTCTTCTAGACTATTATAGGATAGACTAAATTTATTGGAATTGTATACCTAACAATGAACAAAGATAGTTCGTCTTTGATACAACAACATTATAGCAATTCACTGGAATCGCAATAAAATAATGCCGATGACTGCATCGGCATAAAATAAAATTATCGAAACAAAGTGGTTTTATTAATGAATTTGTACATTTATCGAATTTTACTTAGAGACTACTTGCATCGTCATGTTCAAGAAATGGTTTCTTACTAAATAAGGATTTCTAAGCAGCAATTGTTATTTCAGAAATTAAAAATGACGTATTATTTTTTATCAGTATTTTTGATATTTTGTATCATAATCACAAAATTTAAAATCACAAAATTTAAGGTCACAAAATTTAAATGATCAATAACAAAGAAAAATCAACTGCATTTTATAGGATTAGCGATAACGAAGCACTTTGGTGAATCACGTAATTAAGATAATGTATAGCCTAATTTATGTTACTTATATGTTTTGATAAGAAAAAACCTGGGGATTACAATTTTATTATATTATAGCATATCGGTATTAGTTACTACAATGTATTGTCATTTATGTGAATTATTTATAATCTGGCTATATTCAAGGAGGTTTATAGTTATTAAACAGAAATATTGACAGCCACTATTTTAGAATAAATATGTCTAAATTGACTAAAGACTTGCAATTAGGTACTTTAGATTTACTTGTACATTAAAACAAGTATGGGTAACATTTGGCGTAATTACAAGATTTAAATGTTAAAATATATAAAACACTAGCTGTTGCCCGCGACTCTGTCCGCATGAAATTTAGAAAACATTTCATCGCTTTTTTTCGCAATAAAACGTAGCCCATGTCCTTTCTCAGGGTCTAAAGATTGTCTGTGCCAAATTGCATCAAAATCGGTTGAGAGGTTTAAGCGGGAAAGCGTAACAGACAGACAGACAGAGTTACTTTCGCATTTATAATATTAGTAGGGATAAACAAAAACAGTTGAATTCTGAATCTCCTCCCTTAGCCAGTCATAAAGTCAGTCAAAAATGCACGTATTTTTCAGTCTAAATAAGCTCTTTCATTGATATTATCATTAAATATTTAATTTCAATTGACAAGGGCTTGGATCCGGCTGTGATATCACCAGTCGACCTTGGCCGAACAATTCTCACTGTCGCTTTCTGTTACCTGCCACAATATAAATTGAGACAACAGATTAATCTTTAAATTAATTTCGTAAATGAATGGCTTTATATCGATATAAAATCCTACTACATATATCTATACTATCACCTTCGGTCAGCCACTGGGAGAGTCTAGCATATCTAGGAAGTGTTTTTAGATCGTTGTAGATGATACTCTATAGTCTCTGCCTACCCTTCTGGGCAAGAAGCGTAAGTATATGATGATATGAATACATTATTTTCAAGACTGATAACCATACTTCATGTAAAAGATCCTGCAAATCCTGTTTATTTTTAAATTTATACATGGTCGATGGCATTTAGTCTGCAAACTTTCAGAATAAATCGACATTTGCAAGGAGTGAAAATTATGTCTAATAATTCCGACACGTAGATACGAAAGAAGCTAATAATATCTTGTTCATATTGCCAAAAGTTGTGGCCTAGTAGATCAAACGTATTCTTATTAGAATCTAATTAAATCAACAATTTCCTGGTTCAATGTCATGCGACGTCTCGTCCATTTTTTCTGGCCCTCTAAAGCTCTTTTTGTTAAGTTTTGCAGTTCATTAAACAAATTAACGTATCTATATTTTTTAGATTGATGGCCTGATAATTTCTATGGTTAACTCTATTGACAATATCCTTTTAAGGTGCTTTTCTGTTCCAATCGACGTGTGTAGCATTACCCGCGCTATTTCTGTATTGAAAATACCATTCGATTCAATAAATTAGTTTATCCGTGTAATAAATAATCTCTAACATTTCTACACAACATCCTCTGATCTCAAAATGAGCTCAATTCTTGTGCTAAAGTTTTAAATTAATTGCTTAACAAAATGTTTCATAATTTAGAAGATATTTTATTACTTAACGTCATCATCATTTGAAGGTTATGTTTTCTGACAAAAGACGACTACAAACCTTTATGCGATGACATAAGCGTGAGAATTATGCTTCAACTTTACTCGGCTCATAGAAATTACGCAATAGTAACCTATAACCTTAAATATATCCATTCTATTATAACTATTAATCAAAATTAACATAGTTTTGTCAAATTCATATGAATTATAGTGCGATTTCTAACATTATATTATTATAGCCAAGCTGTTACTGTTGATATTTAACAAAATTACATAATAATAAAACAAAGTTTCCCAAGTTTCTTTTCGACTTTTGACTGTTTCTATACTTTCTTTTTTTAGTTTAGTTAATAATTGCAATGGGTAGGGTTTTTTTCAATCTAAATGACTTTATAAAGACTTCTAACACATAAGCTAAAATTAGTTTTAATATATATGTGAGGTATGTTTTTTTCAATGTATTTTATGCTATACATGGTTATATTTGTAACAATTATGCGAAAACTGTTATGCGTTTAGTTGTTATGGTAAATTATCTTTAGTCTTATAAACGTTATGCCTACGTAAAGTACACAGTTGTTAGGCTACTATATTTAAACCCGTCACCTAGTAGTAGTAGTCACCATGTAAGTTAGTGTGGTTCTAAACAAAACTAGTGTTTAAAGTTAGCCGCATCATTTAAAATAATACTTCCTTGTTAAAAACTTAGCGATATCATCACATAAGTCTATTTGAGGTTAACCACGAACCTAAAAAATGCCTAGAGCCGCTTAGTTTTTGTAGTTTTTATTAACAGCTTCATTGAGTAAATCATGGTCAAGTTATTCAAATGCCGATAAAAACATACCTCAGACTTATTATAAAAATAATGTGAATTAAAATCTACCATAATTAGTTATTAATTAAATCTTATTTCCAACCATATGCGTCCTTCTACCTAAGCAAACTGAACTTATTTGATCTATTAATTTAAAATCCATAATTTTTTTTTTCTTTGAGCAACACGATGCTCTAATGCAAAACAAAGTCCACATAGTCAACTTATTGACGTATCGATAAAAATCGAACGCAGACAAATAACTCCATATCGAATGTAGCAAAAACTAATAGGGAAGTGATTTTGTGTTCTAATAATTCAAATTACATATAAATTGGTCACAAATTCAATCAATTAACTGACATATATGCGTGTTTAATGTTCTGCATTTTAATATAATTACACGGTTTAGACAACTGAGCCATTAGTCGACAAATCACTTAGATATTACCATAAGTAACGTTACACCCACTAATACAAATAAAAACTTATTATTTTAAGCCTATATGACCTTTAATCAATGTACATATTGAATATTCACGGTCATTGCAATTAATTAAGTATTTGTATTAACTAAAGCTAATAAAAAGTTTTCTTAGAGTCTTTAAAGGACAATTCTGTACCTGACTGTACCATCAGATCATTATAGTTGACAACGGTAGCAAACGATTTTACGCTGTCCATAACAATAGTCAAATAACAAATAGAATAAGTAGAATAATCACAAAGGCAGCAAAACATTGTCTGCAAATAAATTGCCTTACACCACTATCAAAGACAGAGATACATGATTTCAGTGAATAATTTAATACAAGCCTTTTATAGTAGTGTAAAAACTAATAAATGTTGCATCGCGAAAAACATTTATCAAACGTTACGCGGGTATTTGATGTACTATACGGGTTTAGGCCATTAGCCTTTTTAATCATTTCAAAAGATACTTTTGTTATAGATAGTAGCAGCTTTATGTATAACGAACTGGCTGGGTATATGGCATATATTAGGAGCTATGTAATTTTTAATATCCATATTTGGAGTAGAAAACAGCTGAAAGGCTTTTAACGTTTTTATCCTAGCATATTGTTGAAGAGGTGTTTGCGTGCTGATAATTTAATACCTAGAATAGAAATGATTAATTTTAGTTTAAAACTCTATGCTAAGATCATAAAGCTCGACAAAAAATTTTCCACAAAACATATTAAAACATTTTAAATAATTTATCACATATATATTAATACCTAAATACATAAAAATACCTTCACAATAACTTACGACGTATAAACAATTTAATTAATTTATTAATATTTTGCGATTGACTCGCTATGCTTTTACTAAATAAACTAAATTATAATGGAAAAAATGATAACCATAAGCGGGACTTGAACCCGCGACCTCGGAATGCCGTTCCGTCGCTCTCCCAACTGAGCTATTATGGTCCACGCAAATGTAATAATAAATTAATGTAGAAATACATGTACAGCCATTACTTCGGTCCAATTGTGTTCTGTAAAGAACGCTAACTGATCGATTGATAGAATTGGTGCAAACCGCTCAATAGATGGCGTTGTACGAAAAAACATCGCACGATGTTAAAACTCGCATTGAGATGATTGTAGTGGAAAATTTGGTAAACATTTGCGTGGACCATAATAGCTCAGTTGGGAGAGCGACGGAACGGCATTCCGAGGTCGCGGGTTCAAGTCCCCTTATGGTTATCATTTTTTCCATTATAATTTAGTTTATTTAATTTAATTAATATTTAATACGGGGATTTATTAAAAGATGACAGGTACAGTTACAAAATAATCGTACCTATGATAAATGGGCAATGGTTAAAATTAACAAAATAATCGGACAACATTACAATTACCTTGTCTTAGACCTCGAATCCAGCGCAGCTACTGCAACTCAGATATTAAGCAACAATGGGACGGCCTTTAACACTTATCATTAAGCGTCGAATATACAAAATTAAATTTTTATAATGCACAATAATATTCTCACGCGCAATTGCGAACATTTACAAAAATTGTAATAACCTTGAATATTAGCTTTAAATAGAAGAGAAAAATTAAATAGTGCAGAATTTTTAAATCTTTAGCTTGATAATATAAAAAATTGGTCAAGTGCGAGTCGGACTCGCGCACGAAGGGTTCCGTACCATTATCTATGCAACATAAGGCAACGTTATTAGTACCGAGCAAGAAACGGTAAAAAATCATGTTTGTTGTATGGGAGCCCCCCTTAAATATTTATTTTATTTTATTTTTAGTATTTGTTGTTATAGCGGCAATAGAAATACATCATCTGTGAAAATTTCAACTCTCTAGCTATCACCGTTCTTGAGATACAGCCTGGTGACAGACGGACGGACGGACGGACGGACGGACGGATGGACGGACGGACGGACGGACGGACAGCGAAGTCTCAGTAATAGGGTCCCGTTTTTACCCTTTGGGTACGGAACCCTAAAAATGGATAATACATACCGATTTGTAGTAATTGCTGAACCTGTTCGAACTGATCCGGTTTACATCATAGCAAGGTCCTCGACCAATAACACTGGCCTTACAAGAGACTTCCGGAGCGCTGGAATATGTAACATACATATATCATATTAAAGCAATTTCTTTACTTGTCTATAATAAATAAATTATATGCATATTTAAATCACGACTGCTTTTCCACTTAGAGGTAGGCAGATTAGTATTTACAGTAGTCATAAATGACAACAAACAGTGCCCAATTTTCTAGTCAAGTATCTCAATCACAAACAGTAAATGTAAGCTTACATAACAAACAAAACAGTCAAATAAATACATTCCTGTAAATAACCAAGTGTGAAACGAGTTATTTCTATGTAATTTTCAAATCTGATTTAGTTCTCATAACACGCAACCGCATCGACTCATCGACTATGCAGAGCCTGACTTCGCAGTAGCCGCTTATTGTTGCACTACAATGCAATCTTACGTCGATCTTACGATGTATTGCACCGCATTTCACTCAAACCATTCTGCACATTTCTAACTAACCCATCAGTATTGGCAACTTAGCAACAATTCAACATCTAATATTGGTTTTGCGCAAATTATACAGATTCTATGGGAAATAACCGCACCGCTAGATTCCCGTGATTTTCTAACACGGATAAGATTCGTTCATAGATTTTCTGCAATGGTTTCGCGGTCTAGCCACTGTTTATCTGTTAAGGAACTCAAATAAATCTATTGAGTATAAGGTAGCTAATGTTTTCTGTATGGAAGTCGTGACACTTAAACGTGGGGACTGGCCGTTTATGGCGATATACTATCAAAACTTCGTGTCATGAACCTAAACACCTTGTTATATTATAGTAATATCATAAACATCTTCCGCCTTGAGACCATTTACAAATTAATTAAATATTTATTATTTCCATTTATGTTAATGTAGGAAATACACAATTGAATTCTGGTTGAACAACTAAATTCCTCGCTTGTAATCATCCGATGGTTTCAAGTTCTGATACTTTTTAAAAATGGCAGACTAAAAGTTCTACCTCAGTATAAATATTATATTCATCTACAGCATGGTGTTTTACTATTGAGCATAAATATATCTACTTCATAGATTAAATTCTTGAGTCATAATCAAAGGTCAAGTAGTTTATATGAAAGAATTTTTTTGTAATTTTTCTAATCACAGTCATCATAAAACAGATAATTTGTTTAATTGCATCTGACCAACATAGCTTAAATAATCTAAAATCACTTGTTTTAATAACAGTTAATTTACTTTGACCTGAACTTAATTATTCATAGCGCACGATAAGACAATTTGGTAGTCTATATTACACATTCATATTTCATAACCAAGGTCAGATCAAAACTAGACCACAATATGCAATGATCCCATAACCCATTAAAGCCACTTTGGATTTGTAACGAACGCCAATTGAATCATTAAAGGTTTAAGCAGTTGTAAGTCGTGACTATGATTATGCAAAACTGATTTGACGACAATAGGAGGTATGCTGATCGAAAGTGGTCAATCTATGCATTACATTAATATTAGTAGCCCTCATTCCGAATCGGAATATTGCGCCATTTTGAAATTCAGATAAAACTGAGCTTTACACATCTTTGAATTGAAACTGTTCACTTTTGAGAAAAAAAGCTTGTAACAGATATTATTTTATTATTTCCAATGAAAATAATCAATTTTATACCATAAACAATGACAGAAGAGTGGCCATACAAACATACTCTACAAAATATAAATATAAATAGAATTTTGCCAACATCAAATGTCGAATTAGTTTATTTGAATCTTCATCTTATTACCTAGCTATGCATCACAGCGATTTTTGTATTATTTCAACCATGCATAAAGATTACCCACTCGTATTTTTTACATTGGTACACGTAACTCTTAAATGTCGCAAATAAAATAATAACAGTCAGTAGGTATATGAACCTTAGCTTAGCTCTTAGCATTCAGATCACTGGCAGAACTAATCTGGATTCTAATCCCGTTGCGACATGGCGTCTATGGTATTTCCAGACATATTTGTTTACATACTTATATATTTTGTTAAAACTTAATGTACAAAATAAAGTTTTATCTTTGCTACTATCTCCAATACACTGAAGTTTTCCACAGCATCGTCACAGTTATAATTAATTTCCCAAGCATAAAAATCAATATTGCCGTTGTTTTGCATTTATTACTCGTAAACTATGCTCGTAACCTTGCAGCTTAATAATTCGCTTGTTTAATTGGGGACATTTTGTTTATTTCTGCAAACAGATACATACTTAATGACTAAACTAAGGTGTTATCTGCTATAAAATTACCAGACTCCTAGAAATCCATTATGAATCTAATTTGATCAAAGTCGTGAAAATCAGCGTTTGCAATCCGTTCTAAATATCACGATCTTAAGTCATGATATTGCTTAAATAAGCACTATATTTTTTATTTACTTTATCAAATATGGTAAAGTTAAAAAAATTACCTTAAACTTAAAAACCTAAAACTGTTATTTTAAACTACTATTTTGACATTAAATTTTTGTTTTACATGTACGTAGCGCACGTACAAATAGTTAATTTCTGCAATATAATTACGTTGAGAGGAAACTCCAAATATTTTTTAAAAACTAACTTCTATATGTCAAGGCATGTAAATAATCTTTAACAGTTTTGTCCCCAGTTCAACGACCAATGGACATCAAGAACCGCCCTCGAATTCCAATCCCCGATGAAGATCCGTACAGCTTAGCCAGCTCTAATAACAATGGCTCAGGCTCCAGTGGTAGTTCAGGAGGCTATGGACATAATAACAATAACAACAACAATGGACACGGAGTTGTTGCCGCTACCAGAGAACAACTTATGATGCAGATGGGTCAAAGGAGAGGGGATAAACCTCCTAAACTGCCGCCAAGGGAAAATGGATATGGCCCTGCTGATATTCCCAAGGTATGTATTATGATTGATACTTTATGTTATTTTTGTGCTACTATTATTATTCATCAGAGAAGAATTATTTTTCGCTTTTGTTATTATACCTACGCCTATTTCTGCCTGAGAAATTTTATGTCCATATTCTTTTAAACCAATAGTTATTCTATCTCTCTGTGTGCCATAATTATTGAAAGTTCGGATTTGCAACATTACCAAAATACTCTTTTTGAGATAAGTAATATTTTTTTTTTACAACCGCTCCTATATGGTGTTATTTTGTACACATAAATCTTAAAGTCACAAAAATATTAAAAGAGATCTCCAGCCATACAAAATTTTACTGATAAGATCATGTTTGATCAGTACATAGAAGCGTCATGGTTTTTGCTTAACCTTAAATTTTCCGCGTACTATTCAAATCTTTTATTGTCATTTAATTATATCTGAAGAATAATGAAGTATGTACGTGTGAACCAATAAGTGCGTTCTTGATCAAAAGTAGAAAAAAATATCGAAATAAATCGGCAAGTCACTGCAATTGCCGGTAGTGAGTCAACGTGTAATTCAATTTTCATCGGCTTATTTTGAGGTTGTAAATAAAGTATTCATTTAATAGGATATGATTTACTAGCATCTTAGTTTCATGATTGAATAATAAAACCTCGTATCTAGGTAGCCATTTCAAAATAAAATGCGGTTGCGCATCGACAATGTAATTTTCAAAGTGAAAATTGCATTATTATAGTATTATTTTTTTTCGTTACTAATTTAGTGCATCAAAATATTCTTTTGATGTGGTAGGTACGGCTATTTTATTACTATAAAAAGAATTGCGTGGTATCAATATTGTATCTTTTATAGAACTTTTCACACATGAAGCCAATATGATATGATAAAATATGATCCAATTTTACAAAAAACAAATAACTCTTGAGGAAGTAGGAGTTAAATGGTCCTCCAACTAATGGTGAACAAAATTTGTGCCGAAATTGTTTAAAAAGTCTAAAGCTGTTTTCTAACACCATATGTACATTTTCGTCTCTTATACATCCAATGCTATTCAAATGCGGATTAACCATATAGCAGGATTAACAAATGACACAGGCCTGGCGTCTTTAAGAGGTGAGGAAGGACCGATAAAACAATCAAAAGGCCTCTTTATAGAATTCGCTACAGGCCCTGCGCTAACTTAATCCGACAGTGATCTTATTATAGCTTTAGACTCTGAAAATAAAAATACATGATTATATTTGTTTGAAATATTACCCAAAGCTGATTAATGTAAAGATTAAAATTTATGCAGATATGAACTCGTATCGTAATCATTTAGATTCATTAATGGTTTTGACTTAGGTCTCCAAAATAAGTCACCCATAAAATAAAGACCGACAAGCAAAACAACACAGGTAGGTAGATAAAGTATTATGTTGACGTATTTGGGCCGATGCTGCTGTCTTATCTCATCTATCATGAAAAGCAAAATAGCAAAACTTAGGGTTTAAGTTTAGTTTTAGTAAGTAAGTTTAAAAAATATATATTTATAATTATTATAGGAATATCTACATATAAATGCAGAGCAAGCAAAAATATATAATTGCCACGTGTATAAACCACTACCTACATTTAAAAAAATTTAAGCAAACTGGGCCTATCTTTATTTAATATTGAAAACCAATGCAATTAGGAAAATACTCAAAAGTCTGCTCCTCTATTAGCAATTGTATCTAATATTTCACCCAAATGAGTCAAACTATAAATATTTTATTCAGTGAGCATTTATGTGTTATTAAAATTAAAATTTTGATTCTATGGAATTCTCTTTCGTTAAATATCATTTATCGTCTCCATGTTTGGGAATATAATAGTTACAACATCCCTCACTCTTCCGCGTATGGTGTTGAAAAACCTACGCTAGAATATACATTACAATGATTGTTTAACTCATTTGTAAGTTAAATTATTATGCAAATCCTGCTATGCATACGTGATAAAAATTCTATCTAAAAACAAATCAATTAAACAAAAACAAATCACTTGCAATTGCATACCATACCTACGCAAATTATCTGGTATGATTTTATGTTGATTAAGTGAGTCACAATAGTGAGTGCATATTTAGTTCTTTTAAACGCAAAAGGCCCTATTATTGATCTCCATATTAAAAAGTATTTGCTCTACAATACCACACTGTCCAGGCGTGTTGGCAACTAATGTTATCTGCTTTAATTCCCTTGGCTATCTCTCACAGCACCACAGGAAGTATTCTGATGGTGATGTTGTAACACTATGTTATCATAATCAAACTTATAAGTCTATTTTACAGACGTCCACAATAGATTATCTGTTTACAATACATATCGATCAATCATTTCGTAAAGCACGCTTCAAATCGTAAGAATAACTCATAGACATCAAACACAGGTGAAAGTTCAATCCGATTAACGCCTTTCGGCTCCGACTTCTTGTCAGATAATTGTAGACATGGATTATCGCAACCGTACCCAGAGGACAATGGTAGACACAGCGGGGTAGATAACTCTGGCGTATCTAACATCTCATCGCCACCAAAGATAAATGATCGTTGGTCCAACCAAGACTGCTTTTAGCCTCTTATTGGTTCACCTAGTCTTAGTTTAGTTTGTGACACCATACAAATGAACAATGTCCTTTGTGTGTCTGTTACACTTCACTTTAGTACCAGCTAGGTGTTTATTAAGAAAATATATTGCGTGAACCGATATAGTTTGCTTTGGTTTCCATAACTTTTATTAGATAAGATTCTGTTCCTATAAGATTTTTATATCATGTTTCGTTTATTTTTGATGCCTTGTTTGGTTCGTTACAAGGTAAGAGACTGTACGGCACCCACGCGTTCATATTATTGCATCTGATTTTTGTATCGTGTTTTATTCTATATCTTATATTGCTTGCTCTTGCGTGTTCTTGGGTGTATGGTGTGTTGTTTAGTAGACATATTGCAATGTAATTGCGATTTGGGTGTTCTGGGAGTTTTGCTAGCTCTTCTTACGTACATTCTTTATACTTCTACTTGTTTTAACGGTTTATGAATAATTCCTGTAGAATAAATATGAGAATTTTGAAGTAAGCCTTAACGGGCCTCGTGGTCTAGTGGTTCATGTAATGGACTGCCGATCGCAAGGTCGCGGGTTCGATTCCCGCTCGGGACAATCATTCGTGTGATATTTAAAATTGTCATACAAATGTTTGTACTGCGTCTGTGTGTTTCTATATTATAAGTATGTATTTACAAAAAGAAAAGCAGTTTATGTATTCTATCCGTATTCTGGTACCCATAACACAAGCAGTTAAGGTTAGCTTGGGACCAGAGGACGTTATGTGTAATGTCCATGAATTATAAAAAAAAAAATACTTGTGCCAAAGTTGAGGACCTGTTTTGGACTAAAGTTTTGTTACTCTTCTATTGAGTAATTTTATAAGTACCTACAGAGGTTTCCACAAAAATGACACAGTAATTTATATTGTAGCAAACAATTTAAAAATAATAATTCATCTTTATTTCACAGCCCGATTATGATGACATCGAAGGCGAGGGACGCGGTGTTCCAACACAGTTCCCAAGAGGCAAATCAGATAAAGGCAAAGACAACAAGAAATATGGTAAGTGTTCACGCGTCATATTAAACAATGCGACTATTAATCTGAACCAGCAAAAAAGAATATACAATAAAGGACAAAATGTAATCTTGTAAGTCGTCATGTTTACCTTGTATCAGATAGCTTGGTGACTTAAATAATAATGTCTCCTGTCGTTAGCACTAAGTCTAGTAGTTCCACTTTTTCTGAACTCTTGATATTTTTACGGCTTTTAACAGTCGTTAATGCTTGTTCTGAATTCTAACATACTAATTAATCTTATTTCTGTTCGAAAATATTTAGTCCTAATACACCACCTAAGGATTCTGACCTCCATAAAATGCGCTAAAACTAATTCATTGTTTCTTGGTCAATTTTGGTTTCTTTTCCAAAGTTCTTAATTTCAGAATTACCTTAAAGTAGAACGCTGGTCATTTTTCGATTCCAAACGAAAGGTCACCTATCAGATGCATTAAAACTTTAGTCTGTGATACCTGCAAGTAGCTCTTTTTAATGAAAAAAATGGCATAAAAGTTTCTAGCTTTTTTATTTCGCAAGCACGTGCCTAATTACGCTCTGAGCTCAGCCTCATAACTTAATGGTCTTCAATTAACTTTTCCATTCTCGACCAACAAAGGGGATCACAAAAGTAAGAGAAAAAATCAAGCAATAATTACTTGGACAATGTAAATTCTTCTGTTAGTATCACGGTGTCCTGTCTCGCTGAAGGGTAATAACAGTATTTAAAGTCGAAGTTTCTTTAGGCGCCTGCATTGAGAGTGCTAGTGGATTGCATACCGTATTTGGTTATTACTCCGTTCATAATTCCTTGGTAATGGACAAATAGGTTAATCTTACTGTACGACTACTTAGTAATTTGGTTTCCAACAAACAATCTATTTGCGTCTTTTTGTAATTGTCGCTAAACAAATTAAATTCTAGTCCTGATAGCTATTAGCTAGTATTAGTTGTACTAAAAGCAAAATGCTACTTCCGAATAAACCGGGATAAATTTTAAAAATCAAACCGAAATATACATTATATAAATTATATATAAAATTTTCCAATATATTGAGGTGAGATAAATTCGCGTAATCAAGTTTCGACAAGATGTCTATAGTAATATTTTGCAAAGTTATTTTGCTTAAGAAAAGTAACGTCTAATGGTCTTATTCATTATTTATTATTATTATTCAAAATGGCTCACCTAGGGTTTAAACGGAGATTTTATCAGAGAGACTAAAAAAATTTTTTGCGTAATAAGACTATTATGACGAACAATTTTTCAAAATTTTCGCGTTACTATATTCGCGAACTTTTAAGCTTCCGATAAGTCATTATGAATAAGACCGTAAGTGTGCTAAATAAGCAGATAAAATTATTAGCGTTTCTACTTCTATGCTTTTCTAAATACTTTAAATAAATAAAATAAATATTCATAGACATTTTACACAACGTCCTCTGGTCCCAAGCTAAGCTTATTATGCTTGTGTTATGGGTACCAGAATACGGATATAATACATAAACTACTTTTCTTTTGTAAATACATACTTATAATACATAGTAAACACCCAGACGCAGTACAAACATTTGTATGACAATTAAAAACATCACACAAATGATTGTCCTGACCGGGAATCGAACCCGAGACCTCATAATCAGCAGTCCGTTATATAAACCACTCCACCACGAAGCTCGTCAAAACTTTATTAGTATTATCGTCTTAAATGGCACAAAAAAAAACTTAGAAAGATAAAATGAAGTAATAACTACGAGTTCACTTAAACGACAACATAAATCAAATCACTGATAGTATTAATCAACCAGACGTTTACATATTATGCCTTGTAACTAATGATAATTGTGAATTCATTATGAGATTGTAAAATGTCGAAACACAAAAGGAATATTTACTACTAAGATATTAGTCGAGCAATCACAATCCTCGCGAATAGTCTCCGAGTGACCCTTCGGTACACGACGCGGTTGACAATGGAATGGATTTATTACCTCTAGCTGCAATTTATACAACGACGTTCCAAGTGTGAACCTTTATATCAAAATTTCAAGCCAGATCATTTATAAATTCATGCTCTAACATGTCATGATTTAAAACTATATTTATAAAATAAGGTTATGGACAGAATGAATTATTCCTGCAACTCAACAATATTAATATCAAAGCTTGGCTATTTTGAAATACTGCACAACTTTTTTGGAATTTAAATATACAGTTGCGCTTGGACATAAATTAATGTATAAGAACAACTGTTAATATATCCAAAACCGAATTTAAAACGTTTACAGTAATTATGTTTAGTAGTAACTAAACATAATTACTGTAAACGGGTCATAGTGTTGCACATAGTAATGTGCAACACTATGACCCGTAGAGACGAAAGCAAAATTTTGTATTTGTAACTATTTGTGTACAAAAAAAAGCCAACGAATACCAAGGTAGTGTATCAAAAGCACAGCAATATATCACAGATTACAAGGGACACTTACTCAAACACCACAAACACCATCTTAAATGGAGGAGATACTATTAAATATATTAAGAGTTATACCCAACAAAGCGCTTATGTCTCCATTGAAATACGAGTTCAGTTTACGTTCACAATGATAAATTTAAACATGAAATAACATTTTGACTTTGAAAGTATTATGCTAATTAATTCGATACATTATATCGGCTTAGTTCACGAATTCTCGGTCGTCAATGTCAAGTCACACATACCACATAAACCTCAATCGATCAAATCGGTTTTAGGGTCGATTTAGCATGATCATCTTAATATTTGTTTCCATTCATAAAGAGATCACTGTACAAAGGTTATGAGCAGACAATACACCGATGTCGCAACCATCGTCTGGCATTTAGGCGTACCTTGATATTTGAATCGGCACTATTTGCAACGAATCTAGCGTAGGATGCGGAACATGGAACGGAACAACCTGCGTGCTCGGAATGACGAATATTTTTGCTGTAATCAAAAAGAAAAGAAATGAGATTTTTTTACAAAGCTTGTAGGGACAAGCCCTGAGGCTAGAAAGGCGACGAAAGTAAGGGTACTTTCGTCGCCTTTCTAGCCTCAGGGCTCCATATCAATGATATGGCGGTAGCTAGCTGACGTAAAATTGTAAGAATGTACTTAACAAATGTGTGTGGTGTTTTCAGATGATCCATACTACTGCGGTCTGCGAGCTCGAGTCCCCAACTTCGTGAAGACGAATGGTGCGAAGGTGCTGCCTGCGATGACGGAGCGTCTGACGCTGAAGGAGGCGCCAGTGCCGAGCAAGCGGTACAGCGTGGCGCACGCGCATCCTCCGCCCGGCCCGTTCCCGCCGCACCTGGCGCCGTTCGCTCACGCCGCCATGCCGCCCGCACCGCTCTGGCACGCGCGCTCCTACGAGAGCGGAATCGGTGCGTACGATCGTCTACCCAGAAAAGAGAAGCTCATGTTCCAATTCTATCCGAACAGGGAGAAACGGCTGCGACCACTCGTCATTCAACAGCCGCGCTAGTGTATATACAGACTAACCCCGCACTTTAATTCCACCGCCACCGCGGACTCTTCGCTCCAATCTTGGTATTTAAATTTGTTATATTAGTCAGCTTCGCTTGGTAGCACCCTCACACCATGTAACTATACTGTTTATCTGTCTTGTGTTCATTCCACATTATCATCGTCTACAGTCACGACCATTCTATTTATTTTCTTTCTTAGTTCTTCAGGAATGCGACATATTCACATCGCCCGGCTTAGCTTCAACCTGTAGAAGTAAAACCCTAAAAAACAAGTACCTAATTTGTTCTAATAAATTAGCTAAAAATGAGCCTGCCCAATTCCTGCCTAATTTTTAGAAACTAAATTTCAAAATTAACCGAATGCTAAACTAGTGTAGTCTAACTGCCTGAAATAAATTCAACGAATATTAGTTTAGGGCTGTGTAAAATAAGGTGTTTAGTCGAAGCATGAGACTAACTACCAGTTTACAACTAGTAATTGGTCTATATCTCTAAAATTACTTATTTTTACAGATAATAATATCTCTAACTCATATCTCACCATAAACGCTGTAAGAGTCTGAAAAACAAGTTAGCTATGGCTAAGTGTAAACTCTAAACTAACTCTGCATCAACACGTCTGATCAACATAGAGTACAACACCTTTTCGTCATAAAGGACATGCTAAATAGTTGACCCCTATAGGAAGTCTGTTCAATAGTAAATCAAACACCCTGTCACTTCTTTAAAGAAGGTTTTGGCTCCTTAGTTGGAACAATAAGTATCACCAGTCGAATTGCATGTGATAGGAAAAGAACTTGGTACATGGGTCACAAAATAGTAAGACTTTTAGGTGGTTTCCTTAGATTATGAAGTTCTAGCGTAGGTCTACCTAAAGGCGCCATTCGGATTCTAGCGACGTAAAATAAAGTAATTTTTCACGTGGCTAAAATATATGTGGGTCACATTGCCCTCGCAACGTCGAACCTGTCCGTGACCGTGAGCAGTGCCACTGACGCGATCAGCGACTTTTTATAGAAGTGAGAGCTGCGGTCGCGCAACGCGCGTATCAATGAATCGTATAGTTTTTTCTGCAAAATATCGGGGCGGCTCGCGTGCATTCGAATGGCACCTTAATAGTCCCTTGGGATACCCATACGTTGTATAAAGAAGCAACGTGTTAAACCACAGATATGCTTCCAGACGGAGAACACTATGATCCATACGCGCTGTACGGTCGCCTGCCCATGCCTGGACGTGGCTTCCCCCCACCACCAGCACCTCACGCGCGTCATATGTTCATTGGAGAATGGGACTAGAGTGCGAGCACACATGCCAACTTAACATAGAACATAGATCACAGAACATCGATACATCGATACTGCAATCAATTGGAATAATAACTCGCTTTTATAGTAATTGTCTGAAATCGATTTTTTTATATAACCGACTTGATAGGTAAAGCCATGTATAAAAATATTCTCATTCTTATATGTTGATTTATTATATTGTTGCACTATATTTTATTGACAAAATTTTATATAGTGTTGTTCTTCTTGAAAATCGATAATCGATTGACTTTCATAAAAAGTAATATATTTTTAAATTAATTTGAAGCAAGTTTCAATCGATATATTACGATGAATCGATGGCACTGTATCTTGAACATCATAAATTCTTGTAAATATTTCCGTATATGTAAATTTATTATTCATCTATAAAACAATGATATGAATAAAAAGGTGGCGTTAGTCTTGTACTAATTAGCTACAATATAACATCTGTAATCAATTTATATTTTTAAAATACATTATAGTTAAGACTAGTTATCAATTTCATCAACTTAGCTATATTGTATTTAACTGAATATTGTAAAAAATATTAGAATAAAATAAATTAAAACAATAAGTTAACAATCACTGCCAACTTATTTAACGATTTGCGTGTTCAAAAAATCATAATAATATTGTTTTATATTTACAATGTTATTTGTTAAGTTTAAGTGTCAATCCTAGTCAGAACAGGGTTGGGAAAATTTCGAATCGATAATTTTTTTTATAACACGGATTTACTTGAAATTTTACATTATTTATTTTTATCAAAACGAAGAGAAATCCTAAAGTAGTGATTCAAACAAATGTATTGTTCAATTATAATAAAATAAAACAATACATTGATTATACTCTTCATTTATTTATCGACATTTTTTATCGTAAGGACGTATTTGTTTTTATCGACATGCATAGTAATACGATCGTTATATTATAGTAATTAGAAATAAAGGCCAAGCGAAAAACGTATGCGTGTGTAGCGTGTATGTAGACGAGTAAGTATGAGTTAAGTTGCAATGTATGACTCCGTTAACATTTAAATCTCATACTTCATACAAGCAGTTTGAAAATTCGATATATAATAAAATACTATGTTTTGCCATTACTGTATAATAAAGGAAACCATTCACTGACCTGTAGTTTATAACTATAGTATATAAGAACTGTAATAATGAAGACTGAATGGCAAACGTTTAATTAATTATAAAGCAATATCTTGTGGTTAAATTTGGAAATACTAGGAGTAGTATTTTATTATATTATGAAAAACTTACGATTTGGTTCCATCATTGGGTAAACATGCGCACATGTAAGTTAAATACATGCTGCACACGTATTCAGCAATGGAATTCTGTAAAAACTAAAACTCGTAAAAAATAGAATGAAAAAAACTAGTAACGTTTTCTTAATAATAATCAGAGAGAGAGCGACGTAAATTAAAGATAGTATGAAATTGGAGTGAAATAAAAATAAGTTAGTTTTGTCTGGCGTATGTACATTAAATGGTTTTCATTCGTTTAAGTATATCTTTTGAAATGCCTTTTATGGTTTACATATCCGTTCTATAGATTACAAAACTCATACAAACTCGAAGGTGAGATTTAGATTTTACGGAACGCCAGTGGCAGTCCTTACTCCAGAGGCCTTAAAAGTTAGTATCTACGTCATACTCAATCTTTTGTAAATATACTTTCTTCATCAAACACTATAATTAAGTTTTATATGCATGTATATTTCTGATATATCTCTCCAATACTCAATAATGATATATTCTAGTTACATTATATGTAGTTGACAATTTAAATATAATTTAATGTCACAATTAGGAATAAGATTTTTTTTTATATTTGTGTATATTTTAGGAATGATTTTTTGTATACGTAGCTATAGAATTATATCCGATGATATACATTTAAATAAGCTAATAAGCGTTGAAAGAACTATGGTCTTTTATATATCATAGATCTTTTTACTTGATTTTATTTTATTTGCTTCTTAAACTGAAATGTAGCTACAATTATGCAAAGGTGCTACCCAGGTTACCATGTTGTATCTTATGCATTATTCTAGATAATTATAATGATACTGTAAGTTCATAAAATATACATCAAAGGTTTTTTCCAAATTGTATCAAGCATAGAACGAATTATTTAAAATATTTGTGAAATTATCGTCAACATTTCCACAGAATTACATCACTAGCGGAAGAAAATAAATGAGCTAAACAAAACAGAATTAACTATCGATAAGTTCTGATAGATTACATCACTAAAGGACAAATATTATTACGAATTTAATTAATGTAAAATCAACATCCGCTTGTATTTTGTAAAATAGGGTGTTGGTTATCGAGTAACCTATCATAAGGAAGACCGTTTATGAATAAAAATATACAATTATTTTTAATATGAAACTGTTTATTTTATACCACAAAACTTTTCAGTTGGCTTCTTGTTGATAGCGGTCTGGAATTCAATTGTGTAAGTATTTTATATACAATATGAAAAACCACCATTCAAAATGTGTGACAAACAGAAAGAAACACAACGTTACCAAACGAAAAAGTACTTATGTAAATTTATTGAAAAATAACTTTGACTTGGTGCTACTGGATAAAGAGCCTCCTATAATAAGAAAGAATTGGATAAAATTGTGACATAATAAAAAACTTTTGCCATTGTTTAGCTTAAGGTTTCTATTTCATAATATTTTCTGTAGGATAAGCTAAGCATGGACACATTGGACACCAAAGTTGAGCATAAGTTTGCTTGCAACGTGTCCCTTTATTTCTGTTAGATAAATATAAAAATAATAGCCACTGGAGTTATAAAAGAATATTCAATATTTGAAAGCAAATACGACAAATCAAGTTAAATTCACTATAACTATCATATACTCAAAGATCTAAGAAACAAATAAGACTTAGACGAAAATCTCATTTTCATCATTCCGAGGCCGAAAGTTTGAATTTCTTCTTTTGTTTGCGGGAAGAAAGATGCATATTTCAGACTGGTCACAATTAGTGACAGTTTAAAATTTAGTCTATTTTTAGGGTTCCGTACCCAAAGGGTAAAAACGGGACCCTATTACTGAGACTTCGCTGTCCGTCCGTCCGTCCGTCCGTCTGTCACCAGGCTGTATCTCAAGAACGGTGATAGCTAGAGAGTTGAAATTTTCACAGATGATGTATTTCTATTGCCGCTATAACAACAAATACTAAAAATAAAATAAAATAAATATTTAAGGGGGGCTCCCATACAACAAACATGATTTTTAGGGTTCCATACCCAGTATCTCAAGAACGGTGATAGCTAGACAGTTGAAATTTTCACAGATGATGTATTTCTATTGCCGCTATAACAACAAATACTAAAAATAAAATAAAATAAATATTTAAGGGGGGCTCCCATACAACAAACATGATTTTTTTACCGTTTCTTGCTCGATACTAATAACGTTGCCTTATGTTGCATAGATAATGGTACGGAACCCATCGTGCGCGAGTCCGACTCGCACTTGACCAATTTTTATTGTTTTAATTTTCTACCCGTTATCTATTTGAAATAACTCATTACCATGGTAACCGTGCAGTTGTTATTTCAACTTATTTTATGTACATATTGTTATTTCCTATTCAATATTCAATGTTTTTTGCGTTCGATAATAAATACTAATTTTCTCACTAAAAAAATTCAATATTTAATCATCTCGAATATTATTAATAATATCTATTAAGTTTAAGATATATAAACTTTTTTTTTTTTCTTCGTCTACTACTACTACATTCGTTTTTCTTATATACAATGTCATTAAACTTTCGGTCCTGGTATGATGAAAAATAGTATACGCGCCACGGGAGGATAGCAGGACTTTTCAACCTACGCTTTTGTCACCCTCGCCTTTGGCTCGGGTGACAATATCGCGCGGGTTGAAATGTCCTACTTTCCTCCCTTGGCACGTAATGTACTATAGACTAATAAAATTTAATTAGCATTTATTGTTTGAAACAAAAAAGAAATTGTTAAGCGAATGTAAGTACATATCTTCTAATATATAAAATTTCCATGTCACAGTGTTAGTTACCGTACTCCTCCGAAACGGCTTGACCGATTTATATAAAATTTTACATGCATATTCAGTAGGTCTGAGAATCGGCCAACATCTATTTTTCAAAGCTTTTTTTAGTATGGCAAAACAACGTTTGCCGGGTCAGCTAGTTATACAAATATATAAATCTTCTGTACGTGTGTTTGTAATTGAACTCCTCCTAAACGGCTGGACCGATTTTGATGAAATTTGATGTGTGTATTCAAGGGGGTTTGAGGATGGTTTAGATTCACAATTGGCTGGACCGATTTTGATGAAATTTTATTTTACACAGAATTGTATGGCAAAACAACGTTTGCCGGGGGCAGCCAGTCTTTATATACATAAATCTTCTGTACGTGTGTTTGTAATTGAACTCCTCCTAAACGGCTGGACCGATTTTGATGAAATTTGTTGTGTGTATTCAAGGGGGTTTGAGGATGGTTTAGATTCACAATTGGCTGGACCGATTTTGATGAAATTTTTTGTTGTTGATTTTTACACAGAATCGTATGGCAAAACAACGTTTCCCGGGGCAGCTAGTGTAAGTATAACTATTAACCACCGGTATGCGTATGACACATTTTATAAATTAAATAACTAATCGAATGTGATATGGTTTAATGTAGCGGTACTTTACGCTATGTTTTACGAAATAATTTGATTTGCACTTAATACAAGAAAACGAACGAATATTTTTCAAATTGAAATTAATTTTCTGGTTACCTAAATTAGAATAAATGATTAAATAATAATTTATCACATCTTTATTCATTATGATTACGGACATTTTGCTTAACATCCTCAAATCCATCCATAAGCAATTCTACATTTGGTTTCTTTGGATTTTCGAACAAAAAAACCTGAAGGTGTATGCCTGTATGTTTTGTTAATACAAAACATTCTGTGTTCATAAATAAATTAGTTATGCTGGGGAAAGTGAAACCACCAACTGGTCGACGTAAGTCTCCCCAACAAAACGCCACAACGCGCGATCCTGCGCTACTTTGATCCGAGACCAACCGCTTTCTTGACTTGCACTGAAGCAATATGTAGAGTTCGAGATATTTGCCCATAAATCATATTTTGTGGCAAAATTTTATGATAAAAAAAAATCATAAAATAAGATTGATAGTACCTAAAGCGATATCGTTGAATTTTAAAGAAATTATTTACCTTGCATATTTGTAAAGAACCTTAATAATACATAAAAGTATTTTAAATATCTAGTTCAAATCCAGTTTCGAGAAATTGGCTAATTGATTAACACCACTCGCGTGGTACCTATATTATTTTTAAAAGTGTTAAAATTCGAAATTCGGTTCTGCCCGAAAAGCACGATAATGTTGGCTTGGAGAAAACCAGTAAACAGCCTATGAAACTTCAGGCCTTAATAGGTATGTTTATTGTTAGGTGACTAGAAGAAAAATGCTTTAACTATACATTTTATTATTACAATATATTATTATACAGACATTAAACGAGTACTTAATTGATTTGGAAGACTAGCCGTAATGCGTTCAATAGTGAGTATATATATAGATCCATGTTTCATTCGAACATTTATGGTTTTTTATATTCACCTGCACCTATCCACTTCTTAACCAAATATTTTATGTATGCTCTGGCTTCCTTCAGTTCTTCAGGATCTTTAGATCTATTTGATAAAAGATCTCTGCAGTGTGATGATTGTGGTATTCTTTTAGCAGGCGCTTCGTAAGAAATGTCTTCTACAACCCCTAACCTTGCCCATGGATCTAAATCCCCATTCGTGAATACTACCTTAGTAACATTAGGTTTTAAGCCACCATATAAGTTATTGCTCATTTCAATACCTTTATTAACACGTTCTTCATTAAATTCTGCTCCATACAATTTTGTGCATATATTGTAAAACATTTCCAATGGAACATTGTCTGTAAAAGGATGCTTTTCTGACGACGTACTCATAAAATAACCAAATTCAGTACAAGTTTGATAAAACCACGCCATAACCCAGTTGGTTTTTTTAGTGTCTTCAATCATATTATCAAAGTCGTAGTCAAAACAATTCTTTTTTTGGTTCCATAACTCCGAAATTTCATCTTTGGGAGAAAGTATCCTTGAAGTATTCTGTATAGCATTACAATAATTTTTAATAGTATCAGGATTGCCGTATTGTGCTTCGTACATGAAACTGTTCATTTTATGAGAGAAGAATAATTGCTTATTCACAGGTTTAGACATATCAGTATTGTTACAAATTTCTTCTTCTTCTACTAACTGTCTAATACCAGTATCGGTACTAAATAATTCATCATATTTTTTGAACTCTTGTCTTATGGTATCGTGGCATCCTGATGTACCATATTGTTCGAAATCGTCGCTGACTGCTTCTAAGTATTCATAATAATCTTTCTTTGCTAATACCGGTGCGCTACTAGCAATAGCAGCATCCACCAGTTCTGGATATAACACTTTTAACCAAGCTGCTAAATTGCCTGAATAGGAACCGCCAACTACTACAACTTTGGACTCCGCATATTTATGCAAACTCTTAATCTCTTTTAATAACTTAGCTACATCAGCCAGAGCTTGCCTTGAACTTAAGTATGCTAAATTATCTGTCGTGAAGTTTGAAAATGGTAAACTTTTGCCATAATACCTATGTTCCGATGAATATATAGCACCATTAGTTTCTTTCGCCAACTCGTAAACTATTCCTGTCTTAAGAAAGGCGTCATTCGCTTCCCATTCACCATTTATAAATAGATATATGGGCCCATTAGGCTTCCAAAGATCAAGTCTTTCGAAATATCTCATTTTATAGGTTCGAGTTTCCTCTTCATCAAAATGATCCAGTGGTTGTTCGATAATTTTCATTTTAGTAGAGGTTTCCAATTCTTCAAAAGCTCCAATAATACTACTAAGCTCTTTTAAAAAGAATTTGTTATTGTTAAAGATTCCGTAAAACCAAAATGCGTTTGTAAAAGTAATACATACTAACAATGTGATGTTAATATAAACAAAAAAGTACATGACGTTAGTCTATCGGTGCCGTGCCTATGTAATAATGTGTTTTCTATGTCTGCCCTGCATAAATATTCTTATTTATCTATTTGGAGTAGTTTTTATATAGTATAATGGGGTAAATTGGAAATGGCTGGATGTTTTTAAAAAGGTATAACGATCACATTGCGCGTACTCTTTGCGCTGGCATACTTTCATTTGATATCCCATAATTTACGAGAGTATTGAAATAATTTTATGTTTCACCACGTAGGCTTCAAATTGGCGTCACAAATTTATTTAACTATGCATTGTCATCCAAACGCATAAACTACGCGTTTGAATGAATATGGATTGGATTAGATTAGATGAGATTGTTATACACCATAGTGTATAAATAAATTCAGTTTCACCGGAAGACCTATCCGTGTGGTGAGGGATTAAAGAATACAGGTATCACCACCCTAGCTATTACAGCCCCCTGAGGAGAAGGACCAGGGCCCCATGCTCAGTAATGGAACGTTAATGGGCTAAAAAGAAAGAGGAAGTTGAAGATAAGTAGATGTAGATTACAAAATTGAGAAGACAATATTTCAAATTTAAAACAATAAAAGATTGCAATTAAAATTATTCTTTTATTCTATACTATGAAGACCATTTGCCTCTACATTATTTGAATAAATTTGCAATATACAATACGGGTACTTATTTAAATATTTATATTAAAGGTACCCAAAGTGGTGTTTAGAAATCCTTATCCTTACGTTAAAACAACCGTCTCCCGCTGCGTCTGTATGTTCGCAATAAACTCATGAATACTAAACATATTTTAAATTCTGCGTTTGGACTATAATAAAGAAATAATGAGAAAGAAAAATGGCGTAGTTATCGATTGTCGAAAACAAGACTACTTTTGGTGAAGAATCACATAGGTACTCTTTGCTATTCTTGTTCATTTTTCAACCCATTAATGTCCCTTGAGCCTTCTGCGTTTTGGGAGAGTTCCGGTCTATTAAACCACACGGACTAGTGCTGGGGGAGTAATTTCTCACAAAAAAATTCTAAAACTCTCACAAAAATGTTCTGTCCTTAGGTAGCTCTGACAGGGACATACGAAGGAATTGGGATAATAATTTTCGCTTATCGAATCCTATTCTGTCCATATATTATGGTGACGGATTAAGAATACCAGTGTTTTGTGTGTTTACCTTTTTACTTTGCTAGAGTGCTGTAAAAATCAGCTAAGTAATATTGTACACAATGTACACAGATAACATCCTCTGTGAGAGACGGAAATCTCGAAAATAAACCCTATACCAAAACGCCTGATCAGCGCGGCACAGTAGACCATAATCACCCCAAAGTGGAGGCGGCCCATTCCCAAAAGTGGGGCATTAATTGCTGGAGAGAGATTGAATCCCATAATTAAGCGCGCTTTTCATCCGGATAAAAATATTCGTGTTAAATTGAACACTACTAAAATATAAACGCATATGTATCATACGCGTTATAAGACAAGTTAGCGACTTATTTCTGAATGAATGTGAATGAATATAACCAGTAACTTATAAGCCAATAACGTGAGTAGTGCACGCTACACGTTCGTTGTCATGGCAACACGCTAACAACAACGCTAATGAGTTTATCGATATTTTGCCACACTTGACCCCGTTTTTATGTGAAAAAATCTAATTAGTTAACATAATTTATGGATTATTCGGAGGGTAGTGCGGGGGTAAGGCGGCCAGAGGCACCGCGACCTGTGTCCAGACGCGGGCATCGAGATACCAGTAACACAAGTTCTGCGCTGTCAAGGTTAGTTCCAACAATTAATTTGTATTTTACACTAGGTCTTTACTGTTTTGGTATTCTTTTTATATATTTTAGCTGTTTGTTATAAAATATACTTTGTAGTATCTACTCGATATTTACCGTAGCCGTATAATACTAAACTTGGATTCACTAAGTATATCCAGATAATTTTTATTCCAAAATCCTAGAAATAAAAGAGGAAGTGTAATAAGAATAACATTAAAGTATATGTATATATATAGGTAAGTATGCATGTTTGTCTGTACTAGGATAACTATCAACTTCTCGAACAATTTAAAAATAAGTCTTTTTTGCCAGAATGCAGCGTTTTAATAGTAGAGTCAAATATATATTGTATATGCTGATAGTACATAAAAATATTTCAATTTCTATTCATATGGTACAGACGACATCGGTTCTTTCGTTCTAGCTATAACATACGTACATTAGTAACACATAAACCGATCACACGCGATCTGAATGCAGTCGAAATAGGTAGTTGTTGCGGAATGGTGCAAGTTGCACACAAGTAGAACACACGCTGTTATTATGTACTCGTATGTGGATAACATATTCTAAATAAATATAGGAGCGGCACAATGAGGCCCACATCAGCGTACAGAGTGAGCACGGCTTCACGACTCTCTACTGCTGGCTTTGGGCCTGCACCACCAACCGCAAGCAGACAAGCTACAGCAATGACTGGATTTTCAATGGTAAGAAGCCAGAATTTCACGCGAAAGAAATTTAATGTTAACTTAACAATTATAGAGTGGGATTGTTACTGTGACTTAATTTTATTCAAATTTTATAACTTATTTACGTATCAAATAATACTGATAAAATATTTTAAGAAAAGTTCCACATGCTACGAATTATCATTAAATTCCAGATCGACAGACCTATTACGCAACAAGGTATATCAGGTCTTCGCACCGGCACAGCACGAGGTTTTAGAACACGCCAACTTCAAGACAAACGTTACTGGGAAGAAATGATGCAAGTGAAGGTTCGTGAAATGAAGGCAGAAATAGCTAGATTGACTGAGCAAGCTGATGCTGGCGAAAGAGAGAAGTCAGCTAAGAAACACTACGAGAAGAGAGTTAGAGAACTGGCGCAGGAATTGACTGGTAAGTTGAAACTTAATAAGATTTTAAAATCAAAATACCCAACGATTACTATTAGATCATATTAGAGCTTTTACAGAGCATGGCTAGAAATAATGGTAGGTAAGTCATGGTGAAGCAACTTTCTTTATTTGATATACAGATTTACAAGGACGTCTAGCAGACTACAACACTGCTATACGAATAGCTAATGGTGAAACTACTAAACAGTCAGTAGAGGAACAAACAAAAGAACTAGAAATGACTAACCAAAAGATGCAAGAAGAAGTGGAACAAGTTTTCATGGAGAAGCAAAGGAAAGATAACCAGTTAAGACAATTAAGAGAGCAGATGGAAAAGGTAAAATAGGATTACTTGACTTAACATTTGTATGGAATGGAACTCTAGAAGTTCATTCTAAAAGTTGTACTTTTTACTAGGAACAATCGACTATTACAAAGCTTCTATCTGAAATGACGCAAGAACAAAAAGACCAATACAACGAACTTGAAGCAACTGCAGCTGCTCTTAGAGAGGAAGTGGAACAATCTAGAAACCAAATAGACCATCTCAATAGGGAGAAAGATGAGTTTAATAAAGAAATCACTGGATCTCAGGTAAGTATATACATACTACAGTTCAGCAGCTAAGTCAATATAAGAATCTGATCTTAGACATTACTTGAGAGACCAGATAAAAAGTAAATCTGGTTAACGCTAAGTGACAGATGTTTGCTTTAACGATTTTTAGATAAAAGTGCACCTTCTCGAGTTACACCGACGATTGGCAGCTGCTGAGGAAAAACGAGACACTATGAAAAATGAAATGAACAATCGTTTAGATCCACAAGAAGAACGAGAGAAGCTATTACTTCAGGTAGTAGAAGTATTATAATATATGAGCTATGTAATAGTTACTAATTTCTGACTGACTGGCTGACTGCTCCAGCCATGCTGGCTGATTTACAGTTAACTTTTCGTCATTTTCCAGGTCCGTGAGGATAACGCAGCAATCTCATCATTGGATAGTAATGCCGCAAATTTGAAAGAACAAATCAAGAAAGTACAGGAATTAATTGAACAAGCTGAACAGGTGATCATTACATAGTCAGCACTCGAAGATTAATAGAGGCAGTGCACAAAAACGTTTTCCATAATCATATTTATTATCTTGCTAAAATTTACTGTAAATACCGAAGCAAAAAAATTTACTGTATTTTTCAGGACCTAGAAGAAGGAAATTCAGATCGTCACCAAAAATACCGCGAATTAAAGAAAAGGGAAGAAACCATGGATACTTTCATGTCAACATACGAAGAAAGTCTCAAAAAGGAAAAAGAAAAGATTGATCAACTGGAGAAAGATATAGTGTTTTCTTTGGAGCATAGCAGTTCCAATATTGACTTGGATTTGAGTGAAATTGACTCATTGAAACGAAAGGAAGGATATACCTCTGAATATGACGACAGTAAAAAATCTATTGACGCTTTAACAAAAGATTTTGAAAGGTTTCAGACAAATTTAAAAAAGGTGAGATCTCGCAACAATTAGGAATTAGTTACGATTGTCTAGGCTCCTGGGGTACGAAATTGTAATTAATATGATAACTTCTTTTTAAACATTCCAATAGAACAATTTTGTCGAAATTGTTACAGGCAGAATCAACCCGAGAACGCCTAGCTACCGAGTTGCAAACATTGCCAGAAAAAACAAAAGCTATGAAAGATGAACTGCTTATACTTTCGGATCTAGAAAAACTTAGAGATGATGGTATGTTAATAATACTATCTATAATTTTATAAATACACAGTCGACAACTCGACCGGAATAGGGATGGATGAAATTTAATGTTTATAGTTTATTTTTTGTCAATCATGATCAACTTGTGAAAACGAACTTTAAGCAATCTTGTGTACTAACAAAAAACATCAGCTACGTCTGTAAACTACGTAAGCCGCGTACCTACAGACATTTCATTGACGCTTGCCTTGCAATGTGTGTACGCGGCTTTAGATATTTAAATTAATAATATGCAATAATAAAGCTGCAAGAGCCAGTTAAGGGATATTATAATCAGTTAACATCCTCTGTGAGAGACGGAAATCTCGAAACTAAAACCTATGCCAACACATCTGGTCAGCGCGGCATAGTAGAACACAAACCCTCCCGAAGTGTGTGGCCCGAGCTCAGCGGTGGAACGTTAATAGGTTGGAGAGAGAGTATATTTTTATAATATTTTTTGTTCTTATTAGGCGAAGAACAGAAAAAGTCGTTAGAAACTCAATTAAATCAACTAAGAGAGAAATTGGCTCCAACTGAAAGCGCTGTATTTGAGGCTACAAAAAACCTGAAACAGTTGCAGGTTTGTTATATCTCTTATGTTCTGCCTTTGTATGACAGCGAAGCTATGTCCATGTGGTGACGGATTAAGAATACAGGTGTCACCATCCTTTTTTCCCTGCAGGGTTCTGTAAGAGTAAACTAAGGGATATTTTAGGCTAATAACTGAATAACATCTTTAGCCAACGCCAAGGCCTGGTTAGCGTCAGGGCCGCGCCGACACCTTGCAGCGCCTGTGTGCGAAACCTATGAAGCGCCTCTTTTTTAACCTGCTGCCAAAAAGGATTTTCTTATAATTGTTTTATTGATTTTCTTTTTAATTATTTTTGTTTCTGTTATTATTGTTTGACTTTTATCTTGATAAAAATGAGTCATTTTTTAAATTATAACTTAAAGTAATATTTGGGTTGATGCAATGCATGTACAAATTGTAAATTGTATTTGATAATATGTTTGAGAGGGCTCTGGTATCCATAACACAAGCTAGATCTTAAATTGGGTACCAGTGTTCTAGTATTGTTAAGGGCCTACATCAATATTATTCAATATCATCGCCGACACGTAGGTACATATTAACACAGCCAGTAGGCACAGAAAATGAAGAATTAGGGATACTTTTCCTATTTACTCAAAATCTACTAAATATATTTTAATTCTGATTTACGTGTTTCTATATATAATAGTTACTTATGTTTTTAAAGTTATTTCATTAGTTAATACGCGATAATAGACCGACAAATGAAAAAAATAAAAAATTTGAGAGGATATTTCGCTAAGATTTTCTATCGAGAAAACTTTTTTCAATCGCGTTTCTGAGTTTATGCGAACCTAGATCATATATTGAAAAAACATATACTTAAAAATTAGAGCTCTAGCCATTCAATCTAAAGAAACAATGAAAACTTTGTACGTAGAAAAATGCACGAAGCTATTTTGGTATCCTCTTAAGAGTGTAAAAGAATTTAAACTCAGAAAATAAACTTTTATTTACATTATTTTAGGCAAGTCTTGATGGCAACGAAATGTATACCAAGCTAAACAATTTAGAAGAGCAATTGAGTCAGTTGGAATCCCGTAAGACAGTGTTAGAAGATGATATAGCCTCTATCACTTTGAAGGCTGACTACGAGCCGCTGAAGAAACAAGCAATGGAAGAACTAGCGACTTTGAATAAGAGGATTATTGAGGACTTAAGCAATGTCAAATCTTATTGACTACTTACCTAAATATAGAATTATATCAAAACAGAGTTTTCTTAGCAGTACAAAGATATAAATTACGTAATCCTGACGTTTCGAAAAATACCCATTTTTTGAAATGTATAATAAATACAAGCCGAGAAAAGTAGTTGTAAGGCACTTAAAATAAACTGTCGTGATTATTAGTATCTTTATTTAATTACCTAACAAGCCATCTTTACTTGAAAACAGTCGTTATTCTTGTATGTATATATCTCTGTGTGAACTTATATCTTCAAAACTACGCAACGGATTTTGATGCGGTTTTTATTCATAGATAGTGGTTCAAGAGAGTGGCTTTTTTGTATAATTTGTTAGGGTTTGGCTTCTAAATTCCACGCGTACAAAGTAGCGGGCAAAAGCTAGTTTTTGTACCAGTGTATGATCTCAATGTCGGAAACAGCTCTATTTTTAACACGCTTTTATAAGTTCGGTATGTATCTATCAATGTGTTAATCTATGTAACGGAATCTTTGAACGCGAATTTCACCCACTTGCAATAGTTCGATTGATTTGAAATTTTGCATACATATCAAGGACCGATGACAATGCAATTATTTAAAAATATATTCAGGATTTTCAAGCGTGTTTTTCAGTTTTTGAACTAAGAAAATTATTTGTGATTTTTTTATAAGCGGGGGTTTAGGAGGCGTTTTTAATCAGGATTAATTACCAAAAAAACGCCGTTTACCCACAAAAAATATAACCTCGCAAATCCTATCAGAGTACTACTAATGAAAGAAAATTATGCATCAAATTTTATTTTACCAAGTTCACAATAACTTATTATCACAGATCATAGAACAAATTTATTAGACTAATTTCTAAATTACAATCTTAATTTAAATTTTTGTATCAATAATTCATTAAAAGTCAACAATATTAATTTATTAATATTTTGCGATTGACTCGCTATGCTTTTTACTAAACAAACTAAATTATAATGGAAAAAATGATGATGAATGTCCCGCTTATGGTTATCATTTTTTCCATTATAATTTTTTAGTCAACAATATTTTTTTAAATGCTACTAACTAAAATAAAAACAACTATAAGCCTATGGCGTATTTCGACAACTTGACTATTTCATTACACACATTCTTCATATTCATTATCTTGCCTATTTGGAATAAAATAAAATAATTGACTTTGAAATATTAATGATAATCTATATTCCAGATTTTATAATAAGAATGTTTAGTAAACATAGTTTGAATTGTATTATTAACACTATCAACCTCCATTTTTAACACAGTTATTAGGGTTCCGTACCCACAGGGTAAAAACGGGACCCTATTACTGAGACTTCGCTGTCCGTCCGTCCGTCTGTCACCAGGCTGTATCTCAAGAACGGTGATAGCTAGAGAGTTGAAATTTTCACAGATGATGTATTTCTATTGCCGCTATAACAACAAATACTAAAAATAAAATAAAATAAATATTTAAGGGGGGCTCCCATACAACAAACATGATTTTTTTACCGTTTCTTGCTCGATACTAATAACGTTGCCTTATGTTGCATAGATAATGGTACTGAACCCTTCGTGCGCGAGTCCGACTCGCACTTGACCAGTTTTATTTATTTAAAACAAATATACGCGTCTGAATCCGTAAAAAGTGGTTTTATTTGAACAGTTATTTAGTTCAGAACATATCTATCAATGTATTAATCTATATAACGGAATTCTTGGAAGTAATATTTTCACCCACTTATAGTAGGTGGATTGATTTAAAATTTTACACACATACCGTAAAGTACCGATGGCAATGCAATAATTGAATAAAAAATCAGGATTTTCAAGCGTGTTTTATAACTTTTGAACTAAGTAAATTATTTAGTGTAGTTGAGCATATAGAATTGGTACTATTGTCTATCTTTAGGTAACTTGATATTATTCTGAAGCGCTTTGGGCTTGTTTACCGAGCAATATTGCCAAATCTCCGGGCACTTCCCTATTATTGGCTGTAAGCAACCCACATAGATTTTGTACAAATTTCTTAGAAGGAGTGACATCAGCTTCTTGCATTCTTGACCAGAGACCTAATGCTGCTAGGTAATTGTCATCGCGTTCTGTAAAGAAAAACAGTAATGAACATTACACACTCCTCTGGTCCTAAACTAAGCTTATTAGATTGTCTTATGGATAATAAATTTGAGTATATATTTCCTTTCTTTTTTTAATTACGAAATATAAACATCACACAAATAAAAGTCTTTTGTAGGAATCAAACCCGCGTATATATAGCGTTCTCACTAACATTATAAATGCGAAACAGAGATAAGAATAAGACGGATACGGATTATAACTTGAAAACGTATAAACGTTATATACTTGAAAACGTAAAAACGTATAACGGATAAACGTTATGTACATTCCTAAACCATTAGCATCATAACATATTTATCATCATCTTAAATCCAGTTCCTTACTGTACGGCCGTCAAACGCTTCTAAAACTCAGGTAAATAACCGTAAACTTGGACCAAAAAGAACCGTAAAACCTGGCTCAAAAATCCGTACAACTTAGCTTAAAAACCCGTAAAACCTGGCTCAAAAACCCGTAAAACCTGGCTGAAAATCCCATAAAACCTAGACAAAAAACCTGCACGCTTGGTAAGGATAATAACTCTATAGTACTGTCTATGTCTGTTAATACTTACGGTGTATATCTAAAATCATTTCGTATATCTCTTCAACATCAATATGTCTCAAATCTTTGGCACAACCAGCTATATTCTCTAACGCATGTACTTTCTTCTCCGCTGAGAACCTCTCACATCGTCTTCTTAACGCATCCGGGTGGAACTTTACAGCGGGATCTAGTAACATCTTACGTAATGTCTTCTTGTAATTAGCATCTGCCAATGCTGCTATTAAAGTAAGCTGAAATTAAAATATTTGTTCAAATAGAACCACTTTTTACGGATTTAGACGCGTATATTTGATTTGAATTTTAACCCGACGTTTCGGAGACTGCAATCACGGTAGTCACGGGTGGGACTGGTTAGAGACTATAAAAATATTTGGATTAATTTTGACTAATCAAACAAAGTATTTGGAGGCTCTCACCAACAAGCGAGGGTGATACTTGGTGTAGTGACGGACTAGGAATACAAGTTTCACACAACTGCATTACTTCCCCAGAGTGCTGTAAGAGCCAGCTAAGAGATATTATATACAATTAACTGTGAAAGGATTTGGATTTGGATTGACGGGCCTCGTGGTGGAGTGGTTTATATAACGGACTGCTGATCATGAGGTCTCGGGTTCGATTCCCGGTCAGGACAATCATTTGTGTGATGTTTTTAATTGTCATACAAATGTTTGTACTGCGTCTGGGTGTTTACTATGTATTATAAGTATGTATTTACAAAAGAAAAGTAGTTTATGTATTATATCCGTATTCTGGTACCCATAACACAAGCATAATAAGCTTAGCTTGGGACCAGAGGACGTTGTGTAAAATGTCTATGAATATTTATTTATTTAAAAAAAAAAAAAAAAAAAGGATGAAATTTTGAAACAGGGCTTTGCACCAACACACCTGGACAGCGCTCCGATGGGGAGAACGCCCATACTCTGCAGTAAGACGTTGATGGGCTGAAAAAGAAAACTGTGGAGTAGAGAGTAAAGAGTGTAAAGAGCAAGTAGCATAAAATCTTAAAATTTTTACCTGAACATCTCCAGGGCCATGCACCTTCTTATCAACCTCAAGTACTCTACGAACAAGTTTGTTCAACTTGCCATCAGACTTCTCCAGATTCAAGTAACTATCATCAGCAGTACCATCAGTCATTGTTTGCAATATTTTACATATAAGCTCATGTTTTAACGGTGTTTTATTGTATTTTGTTGATAAACGAGTAAATTCATTGACTGCTGTTTCTAAATTTCCACTGAAAAATACAGTATTAGAGTCAAATAAAACACATTTTATCGAATTAGCCATAAAAATTGACTATCATTTAACAACATAAATAATTGTCCTGTTCAGGAATCAAATCTGACTACAAAATTTCATTTTAATCGGTTTAATCAAAATCTTTGGCGTAAGCGTAATAACTCTTAATTTTTATAATATTAGGAAATAATTGGTCAAGTGCGAGTCGGACTCGCGCACGAAGGGTTCCGTACCATTATCTATGCAACATAAGGCAACGTTATTAGTATCGAGCAAGAAACGGTAAAAAAATCATGTTTGTTGTATGGGAGCCCCCCTTAAATATTTATTTTATTTTATTTTTAGTATTTGTTGTTATAGCGGCAATAGAAATACATCATCTGTGAAAATTTCAACTGTCTAGCTATCACCGTTCTTGAGATACAGCCTGGTGACAGACGGACGGACGGACGGACAGCGAAGTCTCAGTAATAGGGTCCCGTTTTTACCCTGTGGGTACGGAACCCTAATAACTGTGTTAAAAATGGAGGTTGATAGTGTTAATAATACAATTCAAACTATGTTTACTAAACATTCTTATTATAAAATCTGGAATATAGATTATCATTAATATTTCAAAGTCAATTATTTTATTTTATTCCAAATAGGCAAGATAATGAATATGAAGAATGTCTGTAATGAAATAGTCTATAGGTTTCCGTTTTTACCCTTTGGGTACGGAACCCTAAAAAGTATGGATTTATGAACTAATACTAACTTCTTCAAATGCACTCTAATAAGAGGTCCTAGTATAACATTGTTGGGCTTGCAATAATTCAGTTTGGTGAGTAATTCGAAGATATTGTGTACATCATTAGCAGTACCATTTGCAGCAGTCGCGTCTAACAAACGCCAACAATTCATTTCTATACTGCGACCACCCAGGATTTTCCTACAAAACAATTATATAAATATGTGGGAACATTGTTTTATATTAATATCTCTTTGGTTAAAATAGTTATAAGCCTTTGTAGTTAAAACGTTTCGGTCTTGACATGTCTAAATTCAAATATTTATAACAGGAATATTAAATCGTCAACTTAATAGCTTAGTCATTTTCATGATTCATTCCGGATAGAGAATTCACTCTGATTGTACCAATTTATATTCCCTTAGGACGACAGTATCCCTAAGGAATGTTTTAGAGTTAATTATATTTTTATGCCTATTTATACCTATCAGTTATTCAGTTAATATTTTTGTGGTGCATCTGTGAAAAGTGAAATACAATTTTATTATTGAATCCAGTGCCTGTTTAAGTTATTACACTAGGATTGAAATCCCTGCACACACGCTCCTTCCACAAATAAATACATTTATAGAGTATTTTTTGGTAAATATTTACGAACATTTTCTACTTCTATGACTCTATAATACGTATAGTTTCAAATTACCGATGAAATACTTAATTTAGTTTCTTAAAAACCAGTCAAGTACGACTCGGATACAAAGGGTCACCGTCATTATCATAATAATATATTACTGGTTCTGGTAACAGGTCATGCTAGTATAGGAACCAGTGTAGTTTTTAAACAAAATGTAACATAAATAAAACTACTTTTTACGGATTTAGACGCGTATATATAGTCTCACCCGTGACCATGGTGACTGCAAAGTCTCCGAAACGTCGGGCTAAAATTAAAACAAATATACGCGTCTAAATCCGTAAAAAGTAGTTTTATTTATGCAGATGAGTCGCGCAAGTGTTAGAAAATAAAATGTAACACAACACTCCTAATCAGCGCGGCACAGTAGACTATAACCCTTCCCAAAGTGGAGGAGGCCCGTGCCCAACAGTGGGACGTAAATGAGCTGGAGAAGAGAAGAATATAAGGATCTTACCTTTTCTTAGACTGTTCATTTATCATATCAAAAGCTTGTTTCATTTTCTTTCTATATACCATCAGTGTTGCAAAGTCTATCACTTTAAACTCGTCTAATGTAAAGTTAGGTGAAGTCTTGTTTAGATCAGCTAATGCTATTTCTGCTAAATCCAGTTCACCTAGTTTCACATGAAGATCAAAGATGGCTGCTTTCATACCAGCTGATAACATTACCTGTAATTATAAATGTTTTTAAGATTCCATAGCAATAGGTAAAACGCCTTCTGTGTGGTGACGGATTAAGAATACAACTGTCACCACCCCATCTCCTCCCAAGGATGCTGTAAAAATCAGCTAAGGGATATTGCACACAGATAACATCCTTCGTGAGAGACGGAAAACTCGAAAATCAACCCTGTGCCAACACGCCTGGCCAGCGCAGCACAGTAGACGATAATCCCTCCAAAGTGGAGGAGGCCGTGCCCAACGGTGGAACAGAAATGGGCTGGAGAGGAAGAGAGGAGGAAAAAGGGGAAATCGTTACTACACTTCACTATTCATCCGTCAGGCTGGCTGTCACCAAGTTGAATCTTATAAACGGTGATCTTCTCTCTCTTTCTTCAGCCCAATAACGTTCCACTGTTGGGCACAGGCTTCCTCTACTTTGCGATGAATAATAATAATAAATAATAAATATTTATGGACATTTCACACAACGTCCTCTGGTCCCAGCTAAGCTTATTATGCTTGTGTTATGGGTACCAGAATACGGATATAATACATAAACTACTTTTCTTTTGTAAATACATACTTATAATACATAGTAAACACCTAGACGCAGAACAAACATTTGTATGACATTTATCAACATCACACAAATGAATGTCCGAGGCGGGAATCGAACCCGCGACCTCGTGAACGGCAGTCCGTTATATGATATGAACCACTAGACCACGAAACCCGAATGATGGTATACTATGCAACTCTGACCAGGCGTGTTGGCATAGCGTTTATTTTCGAGGTTTCCATCTTTCATAGTTGATGTTGTCTGTGTCCAATATCCCTAAAATCAAGCTAAGGCTTTTACAGCAACCTGGAGAGGAAAAGGAGTGGAGACATGTGTATCCTTTATCCGTCACCTCTTGGACAAAATATAAAATATAGTTACTAACTAACTAATATTTATTTTCTTTGTATAGGCTTATCTACCTATCGTACACAGATAACATTCCCTGTGAGAGACGGAAAACTAGAAAAAAAACCCTGTGCCAACACACTTGGACAGTGCAGAACAGTGGACCACGAACCCTTTGAAAGTGGAGGTGGCCCGTGCCCAACCGTGGGCAGAGAAATTACAGTCAATAGCTTACCTCTTCTTTTTGACATTTAGCTGCAACCTCTCTAGCTGCCTCCAAATTACCCTCTCTGCAATATTTCTGCAATAATTTCCTCAGCACACCTCGTGTGTTCATACCTTTTGCTTCTAACTCGTTCAAATGTGCGCGAAGGGATTCTTCGTTCATTTGTTTCTGTAATATTCACATTAATAATATGAAGATAATGCTCTACAGACTCTGCTTTGCTTTGCCACTATTGGTATGAGGCATGATGATTTAATATAAATAAAAGTTTATCAGCGTGTATGTTTTATGATAAGTATGGCTATTGAAATGAAATGAAAAATCATTTAATCACGTAGATACAATCTTTCAGAAAAATTATGTGCTTATGACATGTCAGCAGCTCGCCTATGGAATGAGCTACCTAAAAATATAAGAAGTGCTCAATCAGTAGCTACTTTCAAGAAAAGGGTAAAAGAGTACTATCTATCACTGACATAGTATAAATAACGTGATTAAATTAAAAAAATATTATTTTATACTCTTATATCTCTTGAGTGTAGGCATATTTGTTTATGTATTTGTGTAGGTATGTGTATGTATAGGTATGTATTTGTGTATGTGTATTTGCATTATGTATTAAGTTTATGTAAATATGTAAAGCTAATATTTGTAGGTTAGAGTACACCACATAAAGCCCTCTTTTTGACCAAACGTAGTCCATCCAAAGGTTATCTGGAAGAGATCGCAGCGTGTGATAAGACCGCCTATTGTACTATATTACTGTTAACATAGAATAAGCTACTGTAATGTAAAATGGTGTACAATAAAGAGTAATCTATCTATCTATCTATCTACATGTCCAATTTTTTTCCCTACCACCGGTTCAGGACGCAATCTGCTAAGAAGAACCGGCGTAAGAAACTCAGCAGAGCTTTTAATCAAATCAATATTTTTAAATTAAATGTCAGTTATACTTACAATGCTAATAACTTTACAATATAGAATATGTATTGCTTCAGAGCAACCTACTCCCAAGCTTTATCATCTTTAATATAATCAGAAATTTTATAATACGCCTTTTTACATAATTTAGTTTTAATGATTTTTTTAAATTTAGAATTATTTAATTCTCTTACATCAATAGGGAGTTTATTAAAAAATCGTATACAATGACCCATGAAAGAGTTACATATTTTGTGGAGACGGGTTACATGCATTACAAGATTGTGTTTATGCCTTGTATTAACATTATGGTGGTCGCTTTTTTTCGTAAATATTATTGTATTACTGTTATTGTCCATGTAATGACGGATTATGAAGACAAGGGTCACCAACCTATTTCCTCCCCAGGGACGGAATAGGGGACGGAATAATTAATATATAAATAATAAATAAATATTCATGGACATTTCACACAACATCCTCTGGTCCCAAGCTAAGCTTTTAAGCTTGTGTTATGGGTACCAGAATACAGATAGAATATATAAACTACTTTTCTTTTGTAAATACATACTTATAATACATAGAAAATATAATACACTAGCTGATGCCCGCTACTCCGTACGCGTGGAATTTTAGATCCACATATATTTTGTCACCGTTTAAACCTTCCCTGGATTTACACGTATATTTCAAGACCAAAATCACCAAAATCGGCCCAGCCGTTCTCGAGTTTTAGCGAGACTAACGAACAGCAATTGATTTTTAGGGTTCCGTAACAGCAATTGATTTTTAGGGTTCCGTACCCAAAGGGTAAAAACGGGACCCTATTACTGAGACTTCGCTGTCCGTCCGTCCGTCTGTCACCAGGCTGTATCTCAAGAACGGTGATAGCTAGACAGTTGAAATTTTCACAAATGATGTATTTCTATTGCCGCTATAACAACAAATACTAAAAATAAAATAAAATAAATATTTAAGGGGGGCTCCCATACAACAAACATGATTTTTTTACCGTTTCTTGCTCGATACTAATAACGTTGCCTTATGTTGCATATGAGTCCGACTCGCACTTGACCAATTTTTTATTATATAATACATAGACTTAAAAATTAGAAATCTAATATCTTACCGGATGTATCATTTGTTGATCAAACACATCACCATCATCGAAGATCTTTTCATCAGTAAGATTTGCAATACAATCTTTGAACTCATCTACAGTATTTTCATCATATTTCTGTGGAACACGGGACAAACAATAGTCTGCAGCAGTGTTGGAAATTCTTAATGACGTTTTGCTAAGAGCCTGCAAATTTAAATCTAGGGTGAATTAATATGTAAATACTATTCTTCCTGCCCTTATCCCAAGGTACTTGAGGTCGTCGCAGCAGGGTTTTTCATTCCAGCCTCTCCTACCAGCCGTCATATTCTAATCATATCCTTTTTCTCAAATGTCATACTAATATTTGTTCTGCGTCTGAGTGTTTCTATGTATTATAAGTATGTATTTACAAAAAAAAAGTAGTATATGTATTCTATCCGTATTCTGGTACCCATAACACAAGCATATAAGCTTAGCTTGGGACCAGAGGACGCTGTGTGAAATGTCCGTGAATATTTATTTATTTATTTATTTATTCTTTCATATTGTCTCTCACACAGTCCATCCATCTTTTCTTTGGTCTTCCTCTTCTATTCCAGTCATCAACATATTCACAACATCTTAATAAAATTCACGTGTCACAGTGTTAGTTACCGTACTGCTCCGAAACGGCTTGACCGACTTTTATGAAATTTTACATACATATTCAGTAGGTCTGAGAATCGGCCAACATCTATTTTTCAAACCTTTTTTTTTTAGTATGGCAAAACAACGTTTGCCGGGTCAGCTAGTAATAATATGTAAATACATCAATATAAAATAAAACTACTTTTTACGGATTTAGACGCGTAGGTATATCTGTTTTAAATTTTGACCCGACGTTTCGGATACTTTGCAATCACCAAGGTCACGGGTGATACTGACTGAGTTCCGCATATTCGCATCCGCGTAAAAAGTAGTTTTATTTAAACAAATAAGTCGCGCAAGTGTTAGAAATTATTATGCATCAATATTAAATATGTTTTTCGTAGTGCAAACTTGGGGTGACACTGCCAACTCCTATTGCAATAATGCTCTAAGCCTAAAACATCTAAAACAGCATAACCCCTAAATAACATAAAACCATTACCATCATCAATTTCATTATATCAGTGATGTCCTCTTTAACTTTCTTATGCTGCATACATTTACAAAGGAACCTTCCGATCCAATCTTTATCTGTATCTATCGCTTTACTGGTAATGTCTTCTAAAGTAAAAACTGTTGATTTCACATCTGAACTGATTAAATAACCTTTAAGTAGAGGTTGCAATAACCGCTCGGTATCGACTTTGCCTTGGAATAATTCACCTACAAATAAAAATTCATTAGTACAATATTATGACACGCTTTTTTAAAGTCCCGTAACAAACCTGAAGGTATGACGGGACAATAGTGTCCGTTTATTATTATAAATGTAAAAATGTCTGTCACTCTTTCACGCCTAAACTACTAAACTGAATTCTAATGAAATTTCGTACATAGGCTATGTATAAAATTTCATTAGAATCAGTCTCTGAGGAAGAAAATAACCTACTATTGCCAAAAAAGGTTGAAACGGCATGCAATAGCTTATTAGCTTATATTAATATAAGTACCAATAATCCTCTGGCAATTAGGGTAAAAATAAAGGGGCGGGGCAGTAACTATAGACCACCACCACATAATGGAAAATATTATCACCATGATGTTTAACTCACATTGAGAAAAATTGTAGGTAGTGGAAGATTTGGTAAACATGTGCGGGAACCATGATAGCTCAGTTGGCAGAGCGACGGAACGATATTCCGAGGTTGTGGGTAAAGTCCCGGTCAGGGTAATCATTTTTTTCGCTACAATTTAGTTTATTAAGTAAAAAGCATAGCATTAATGTAGAAATTTATCACTTACAAATCTCAGTTGCAGCTCTCACTTGACCAGTTACTAATAACGTCTCCATCATAGGAGTTAACACAGTGGTCACAGTTAATCCAGTATCTAACAATTTCTTCATCAAATTCTGTGGTGAAGTGAAACTCACATATGGAAGTGTATATTCCATAATAGTGTCATAGTCTGGTTTCACAGCCATGTCTACCATAGTGCTTAAGGTATTCATAATTCCTAGAACATTATATAAAATTTTACAGTGGTTAACCGTGAAATGGAGAACAATAAAAGAATACAAGTGTCACATCTCGTTATCATATCGTGGGTGTGGAAGGAACCGGCCGAGGGAATCTTGTTGCATGACATCTGCGAATATACCTGAGCAGGGTTATCGTCAGGCAGACAATCGGTCGTAAAAAATGCCAAAACCTACTGCAATAATAAATAAATAAATATTCATGGACATTTCACACAACGTCCTCTGGTCCCAAGCTAAGCTTATATGCTTGTGTTATGGGTACCAGAATACGGACAGAATACATACACTACTTTTCTTTTGTAAATACATACTTATAATACATAGAAACACCCAGACGCAGTACAAACATTTGTATGACATTTATGGATATCACACAAATGATTGTCCCAAGCGGGAATCGAACCCGCGACCTCGTGATCGGCAGTCCATTACATAAACCACGAAGCCCGTCGATATTTAAATGGTTTGTGGGCTATGGGCATCCGTGAGAGCATTCAATAGACTCCATTTGAAAACCAGCGTCAAATCCTTGAGACTTAGGGACCTATTGCTGCCGACTGGATTTACACATGTGCATGGTATCAAATATGTATTTTAAGTTTTGTATTTTATATTTACGTGTAATATATACGAGTATTTTTTTGTTTTATGTTTGGCAGGAATAATCTTATTTCTTATTTTGGTTAAAAAGTCAAGAGGCAATAAGTACCAAGTAAATCTTAAAAAAAATCACCTTTTTCTCCATAACTTTTTGCACTCTGCAGTAATATAGGCCAGAAATAATGAGGTCTTATTGGTATACCCATCAGTTTCATTCTATTTAGGAAATCTAACGCCAACGGTGCCTTTCCAAGTTGCAAGGCAGCTTCAGTCGCGTTTTGTAACGCTATTGGATTACGTCCAGTTGACATCAACTCTTGTGTAATAAGACCTATTACGTTGGACGGCTGGAAATAAAAATATTTTTCTAGTCTACTTCTTTCAGGGCATGTGCCAAGTAGTACACAGGAATCATGTACGAAAATTAAAGAAGATATACGAAAATTCCAATTCCGCAAATGGGATTGTTCATAATTTTTGACCAGCTGTTTTTATTAGAAAAAATAGACAATTTTATGCAACTAATTTGAATATTATTGAAATATTCACGATATAGAATTTTTAAATACTTAAAGATATTATTTTAAATGTGGTGACGTCATCGTTGTACGCAATCTGTGTATTGACTTTTCCTGATAGACTTAAGACAAATTGCAATACATCTTTTCAAAGTTGCCAAGTTTATATATTAGACCAATTTCAACTCCACCACAGAGTAGTACCTATATCCCTCGGAACGCCTTAATATTTTAAGTCTTTCATTTCAAGGGCAAATAGAGATCATTTGCTTTTTTGGAAAAATAATCGTTAACATAGCAAATTTTCTGAAAAAAACTAATGGATCATGATCAGAAACTCTATTCCCCGAAATGGTTTTTGAATTAAGAGTTTAAAAAAAATATGAACAATGCCAATTCGGCTAAAATACCCATAGGCTAAAACCCGATCTTATTACTAAAGCTCAAATCTCCTCAAAAGGCTTAAATTAATTATAGCTACAAATTGGCAAGTTTTATTTATATAAAGGTGCTCCCTCACCGGGAGCATTCGCGTGTAATGTAACGTTACAGATTTGAGCATTACATCACTGAAGGAGGAGAACCGAGCATTACAATGCGCACCTTGTAATGATACAATGTGTAATATCTTGATACAACTTGCGCTCCACTTCCCCCGTAAATAACAATGGCGAATTAATATTGCCACACTCAGCACAACGACCACTTCGTCTGACATCTTGCTATGAAATGCTCAAAGTCGAATCAATATGTTACATTACACGCAAATGCTCGTTAGTCAGGGAGGTATTATTGTAATGTAATGCTCAAAGTCGAATCAATATGTTATATTACACGCAAATGCTCGTTAGTCAGTGAGGTATTATTGTAATGCTCAAAGTCGAATCAATATGTTACATTACACGCAAATGCTCGTTAGTCAGTGAGGTATTATTGTAATGTAATGCTCAAAGTCGAATCTATAATGTTACAATACACGTGAATGCTCCCGGTGAGGGAGCACCTTAAAATAATTCATACCTGTGTAAAACAAGTTAAATATAATAAATATAATAAATTTCTCACTTACTACAGCTGCCTTCACACAATCTCTAACTAGACTTCTTCCATGCAATCCTTTATCATCTTTTGGTCCAAAAGAAGGTAATGGCAGACACTTGTAAGTCTCTAAAGCGGCTATAGGATGATTTTGAAATACAAGCAGTGTGGTCATACTCTGCATATATGGCGATATTGATGGTGATTTCAAGGTTTCTTCAGGAAGAAATTTTAGTACCTAGGAATTAATTTACATAACTTTATTGACTGTTTTTTTAGTATTAAACATCTCACATAAGGTTCTGAGGTCCCAAGATAAGCAAAATAATTGTTCTGTGCAGGAATCCACCTTGTGTCCATTATGCTAACCATTGCGCGACAGGGCCCGAAAACTTCGAAGTTGCTTGCTTGTAGCTTCGTGAACGTGGTTCAAGAGGATGTTTTGTATATTAATTTATTAATTTTTGCAAAAAGTCTTGCTCTGCTTTAAAAAAATTATCACCATGAGCGGGAGTTTGTTTTTTAAATTCCACGTGTACGAAGTGGTGGACAACAGAACAGCAAATAGAAGAAGGAAACAGAAGGCAACTAATAAATGTAGTTACCCGTGCAATATTCTGATATAACCCGGCCGCTGCCAATGACTTAACAATTTCCATGATATGAACCTCCGTAAACATCAAACCATTTCTGTGAGCTTCTCGTATTTTCTCTATCATAACATCAGGCTGCTTATTCCATACTAACGCTCTTGCTATAGCCGTATACGTGTCGTTAGTAGGTTCAATTTTAAGAGACTTCATCATGGTTAATACTTCTTGGATGTTTTGGAGATTTCTAGAAAAATATATTCAATTTAAGTAAATTCGTGATGCTTGAATTTAATCATTTTTTTTATATTTATGCACACTTTATACAACAGCCTCTGGTCCCAAAGTAAGCTATGTTTGTATACTTCTATTCACAGATTTATCAGATGGGTTGACATTTGAAATTGAGTACAAGAAGTAACCTTAGCTTGACCAAATCGTACTTCATGGAATAATGACATTTCACATGACATATAGCCTGGATAAATAATAAATGTAATCTAAATATCCATTAAATAACTTTATAACAAATGAAATGACTTTAATAACTTTAAATTAAGAATAAAAATTAAAAAATGTAGAAACAGAATACTAAAAATGCCAAATTATATTAACTTACCCTGCCTTCCCTTGACATAAAATGAGAGAGTTCAGTATATCTTCATTTACTGGTAGACCTTGAGTTTTCATATTGGATATTACTTCTGTTGTTTGGTTTAAATCACCAACCTGGTTGAAAAATACTATATTAGCACCAACACTATCCAAAATACAATTTTTCCAAATCACAATATTATTATACATGAGGTTCTGAAAGCACAGATCACCCCCAATAGATTCTACACGCAATGCGATCAACGCACACCGGACGTTTGCGCCATTCTCGTATAAGAACTCGACGTGTGATTTTAGTCCATTGAAAATACACTATTCTATATTACCAAAATGCACAAACCCTGTACATTTTGGTACAAACATTTAAAATGTATTATTCTATATCCCTCAACCCACACCTACGTCCAGGGTTTGTGCGTTTAATGGTTAACAAAAATCTCATAATATTCTGTCTATAGGAGGTATTCTTTGCATCATCATCATGCGAAGCGCACGGTGGAAGAAATTGCTGACGATAAGACCATATATATATAAAAAAAATTTTGCTATTCTCTATTGCACATTTACCTATATAATTGGTACCTTGAACCGTTGCCATGTAAAAAAAAAACAAAAATTTGACTGACAGACAGATATGAAGTGAGACTATAACAATTTATTTTCTCTACGAAACCCACTAAACAAATATGGCATAAAGTTCCCCCAAATTAGCTAACTAAAAATTACCTCTGCTAATGTCTTCAATATAAGTTCATAAGTAGTCATAGTAGGTTTGATTGGTGCCATCATTTCAAGAAATGATCGAACTGTCACTGTTCTATTATTTGCAATGTAAACTCTTAATAGCTCATTGTAATGATCCACATCAAATTTTGTATGTGACCTGAATAAAAATGTGTACACATAAAAGATCTATATCTCGTACCCATAACACAAGCACATAATTATTATATGCTTGTGTTATATGATAATATTTTTCAATTATTTTCTCACTTCCTCAATATACATTCTCTCATATTAAATAATATAATAATTGATCTTGAAAAACATTAAAATTGATATCACATCCATAGACTTACGATATAGATCTAGAAGTAACACTCGGTACAACGAAACCGGACTGCTTCTTTTTTTAGTTGAACACATTAAGAAAAATAAATGACAAAGAGCCTGTTTAGTAACTATTTCTTTTTGAGCTGGAGTAAAAGAGAAAGCTAGTAAGAAGAAAAGAGAAGGCAAGGCTACTATTTTACTTTTGAACCGTAAACGGGCCGGGCCTTGGGACAAATCTATGTTCCCGAGTTGTTCCTCCCTACTTATAACCTCCTTGATCACATCAATTTTATTTATTGTTTATGACTTTATGCCTTTCAAACAATATTACAATTAAAAGCTAAATATCAAAAAATATTAATATAGTTTACTTTGGGACCAAAGAATATTGGGTGAAATGTCTAGACACATACTAAAAAAATACTTATTTAAAGATTATTTCATAAATTTAATTTTCTTTACTGTACATAATATTGAAACAGACAATAAAGATTAATAGACATTTTACATAATATCCAGCCATAAATTTAGCCTTAATTCTTTCGAGATTGTGTATATTTTACTTTATACTGTGTATATATTTATATATTAAGGACCATAAGTATGGGTTAAATCCAGAACATTTCTAGGCATCAGAAATTTTCTTATTATTCTGTATGTATGTTATAAAATAGTTTATCATTATTTTTGCACCACCCAAGGTTGACTGGAAGAGAATGCCTCAGGCATTACGTCCACCTGTATACATTAATAATTCTGTATATAGACTAATAAAAAAAATAGTCTTACATTATGGTATCCCACACCTGATCAGCTAAAGCCATTCTAGATGCTGGTGTTTCATCAGGCATCAGTTCAGTGCAACATTGGAGCAAAAATAATCCTTGCTTTTTTGTACTAAAATTTAGTTCTTTAACTTTAGATAAAACTCTCATAAATTGATTTCTGTACACTCTATTCTTCTGATATAAATCTGTGTTCATTCCTGCAATATATTTTTCAAGCAATTCTTCAGTGGAAACTGCAGTATTAATATTTGGTTTCACTTCATTTATACGCCTGTTTCTTTCGTGTAAGGATCTAATGACTAACCTATCTGTATTGCTGACATAAGCAACAGGTATTTTCGGCCTAAAAAGCAAGCAACAATATTAATGAAATTCTGTAAGCAATCATTTTTATAATTAAAGTTTATTGAAAACTAACCTAAAATGAAGATGTATGTTGGAATTAGACAATAACATTAAATCTACATATTTTTTGTTGAAGATTGCATTTTTACGTGTGAATGCTTTTGATGCGCTTGTAATACATGTATACTGTCGAGCTAACATTTTAAAATTTTAATGTTTATAATTTCAGAAAATGAATAAAAGCAATTTTCAATTTCATGAATGAATCTGACATTGGTGACATTACTAACATTCGGTCCATTCGGACATTTGTTTGACGTTTTAATTAATGGCTTTTGACCTTTTGACACTTTTGATTTGAGATAGGAGTGAGGCGTATTTATCGTAACAGGTAGATTTCACTGTGAATTAAAGATACCAGATACTAGCTGTTGCTGCAATTAAGAAATCACTGTGATCAAAAATAACAGGCAATACCATTCAACCGTCCATACAAATTATTAAAATAACAACTGAGAACAGCTCTGCATGAACTGTGAAAAAAGAACAGCTGTTCTTTTTTCACAGTTCATTATTATCCGAAAAATATAGTTGGTAGTTTTTCAAGAAGAAATCATTCTACATATGATACATCCATCTTTGGTCGTGTAATGTGTTATCAGGAACAGCCCGCCAATGCAAGAAATATAGTTGGTCGCTTATCATGAACAAATCCTTCTTTATAAGTAACTTTCAAACTTGGTCGTTTTATCTGTTATTTACTCTGTCTCGTTCACGCTTATTGCATTGGCACCTGCTAAAACGAGATGCAAGTTATATAGAGTATATATATAGAGTAGATTAACATGAGTTGCCAGAACGGAATTTTCTTGTAATTCGAACAGAAAATTGATAATAAAAAAAGGATCAATTAATAAATCTAATATATAAAATTCACGTGTCACAGTGTTAGTTACCGTACTCCTCCGAAACGGCTTGACCGATTTTTATGAAATTTGACATGCATATCTGAGAATCGGCCAACATCTATTTTTCAAACCTTTTTTTTTTAGTATGGCAAAACAACGTTTGCCGGGTCAGCTAGATTTATATAAAATTATAACAATTCCATATTTTAAACTTTAATTTCTAGACGAAAAATGCGCGATTTAGAACGTTTTTGTTTCTGTTAATCAAATTTTATATTACAAGCAAATGTAACTTTAACAATGGATGATAAAGCCGAATTTGAATTGATACTTGAATTATTACAATTTTTTTTTAATTTCTCCCTATTAAAACTAAACAAAAATACAGTTGTTTGCTGTAATTTCAGTAAAAAATAAATAAAAAAAGTTTTTAGTTTGTGAACTTAATAAAAGGTTTAGTTCTAATAAAGTATAAATGTAATGAAATGATTTAATAATATACATACAATTATAAAATATAGGTACAAGTTTTGTTTAGTTATATCGGCAACATGTCGAGTAAAAAAGTAAGTGCTGCTTGGGACTATTTTGTGGACATAGGTGAGAGTTATGCAACCTGCAACATTTGTAAAATTGTCTTATAAGTCATGAGTGACTAATTTAAAGGTTGTATGTATGTTATTATTAAATTAATAAATAGAAAGACCTGTTTTTATTTATTGAGATAAAATGAAAATGTAGGATTAATTTCAGCTCTTTTTAGTTTTGATTTTCTAGGTTCCATTTCATTTTATTCATTCGACTTGGAAACTTGTGGTCGAAATTCGAAGACGCAGCCGGAAGCTGCTTCTATCTAAATATAACAGCCTGTTATTTAATAACAGGTATTGACACCTGTTTTCTTCGTATTACAGTAACAGGAATAACAGATATCACTTTTCTGCTGTTATAACCCATCGCTAATTTGAGATTTTTTTTTTTTAATTCTTTTTTGGTCGAACCCGATTTGGGTATTGCCAGATATTTATATCAATCACGGTTTTGCTCATGGAGACTAGAAGTAAGGAGGAATATCTTGTATGGGGGATCAGTCCAAAAAGTGTCCGACTTGTAAACAGCAAATAACACTCACCGAAATAGCGCTAGTGTAGCAAGATGAATGATATGAATGTAGCAGTTATAAGCAGAGTGAAGTGTGCTACTGTTGCGGTAATTCTTTAATACCATTTTCTATTTGCTATTTACAAATATTTGGGGTACTTTAAAAACACCGTATAATTATAATAATAATTATAATAATTTATTTCATAGTCATGTTTGTCTATATATCATAATAATTTAAAAAACTGCGCTGTAACAAAGCGGAAGTTTTTCTTTCCTTTCTAATAATTTGTGGCACTCTTTTTAAAATTCTTCCACTGGCTACTATGGCGCCACCTTAATTTGCTGCCTTTCAGCGGATACTTTTTAATATACTGAGATATTCCTCCTTACTTCTAGTCGTAATACGTAGTAGTAGAATTTTTTTTTAGTTTAGAACATAATGCGACTCAGTGCCGCACAATGCCGCACAATGCCACACAATGCCGCACAATGCTGACGCTTAATTGAAATGTGAATTAGTTTTAAAATGCGCCAGCAAAGTGCGCTAGATTCAGTGTTGAAAAAAAAAATTCTAAAATAAAAATTGTATTCACATTATATGTCTGGAATATAAAAAAAGTCATTGTTTATACCTTCATCCATACTTATATTTATTTATTTTTTAACACAGCTTGAATTAACTTTGAATATTTCCAGAAAACTCCGACGAAAAGAAAGCCTTAAATTTTTTTTAACAATAAATAATATTACTAACGATAATATATAAATAAAATTTCAATCAATGCCAATTTAAAGAAAAAATACTTGTTAATTTTCTGTCGCTGAAGTTGGTATGGATTGCACGCATCACTTTTGAGAGTGCTGGATTGTGCGATGCGATGCTGTAATTGGAACACTCAACGTTGAGCATTGTGCCGCATAATGCGTTATTGTGCGCTGATTGGAAAATGGGGAATCTGTACAGTTTAGGGGCTCAGAAGCGAATGTCATCAGTTTCATGAGATGCGTAGATTTGCACACTATCCCCGTTTTCCAATGGCAGAGCATAATGCGACTCAGTGCCGCACAATGCCGCACAATGCTGACGCTTAATTGGAACGTGAATTAGTTTTAAAATGCGCCAGCAGAGTGCGCTAAGTTCAGTGTTGAAAAAAAAATTCTAAAATAAACATTGTATTCACATTATATGTGTGGAATATAAAAAAAAATCAGTGTTTATACCTTCATCCATACTTATATTTATTTATTTTTTAACACAGCTTGAATTAACTTTGAATATTTCCAGAAAACTCCGACGAAAAGAAAGCCTTAAATTTTTTTTAACAATAAATAATATTACTAACGATAATATATAAATAAAATTTCAATCAATGCCAATTTAAAGAAAAAATACTTGTTAATTTTCTGTCGCTGAAGTTGGTATGGATTGCACGCATCACTTTTGAGAGTGCTGGATTGTGCGATGCGATGCTGTAATTGGAACACTCAACGTTGAGCATTGTGCCGCATATTGCGCTATTGTGCGCTGATTGGAAAACAGGGTATATATGGATACTTTTTAATAGATATAATTGAATTATTGGAGTTGAATATTTGATACTTAAGGAATAGTTAGGAGCATTATACACGATGCTCATAACTACTCCATTAGTATCAAATCTCTAACTCCAAAAATAAGCCTTGAATTTTTTTGCCTTGCACATCCCTAGGCTTGTTGCTGATGTTGGCAGCTGTGTGTTGAAGTGGTTGATTGAAGTTGGTTGAAATTGCTAACTTCACTTCAGTCAGATTACAAAATTTACTGCTGCGTTCACTTCGTAGTCGTAACCAAAGAGTATAATAATATAGATATAACGTCGTAACCTGTGGTCGTAACTTTTTAAATACGTGGCGCTAGTATCGATGTTGACGCATGTCATGTCGTAAACGTCAAAATTTAACTCGATCGTGATTTTGTGAAAACGGAGTGTTTTGTGTTGTGAGTGAATGTTATAAATTGATGTAATCTATCATTGTGCTCCGGTAAGTTTAATTACAACAATATATAGGTAGTCTCTTCTTATTTATTCTAGAACGTTTTCGATAGAATTGGTCGTGATTAAAAATTTACGTGATTTGGTGATTTGCGGTGGATGCCGCCGTTACTTGACCGCCATCGCCCAAGCTTGCTGACGGATGGTCGGCTCCGCCTTTGCAGTAAAACGTGACATCTATGACAATATATATTAAAATATTATTCTATTAACTAATATTTACAGGTTAAATGTTTCTAAAGGGTATATTTCATTTATTATATTTTACAAAGGTTGGCGAAGTTTTCAGAACTATAACCAGTTTCATAATAGCAAAATTAAAAATGCCAACTTCCCGCCCGATGAATCACAGTGATATCGGTTATGTTACGAGTAAAATTAAATCTATACTACCACATTCACTATTCGTTTATTTTTCTACTATTTATTTGCACACTAAACTTGTTTTAAATCTGTGACATATCTCTGAAAGTAAGTTAGTTTGTATTTGTATGTCTACATTAAAAAATTAAATATGGTGTTGTTTTCGATATTAATTGTTTATGGAACAGTACTTGTAGTGTTTTTTTTATAAAAAGGGTATACAAAAAAAAAACAGTAAACTAGAACTTAACTATTTACCATAGTCTTATCAATCAACTATTGCAGTTCCTACAGAATATTAGTATTACCAGGAAAATTTACAATTTAAATGTTATTATTACAAATATGTAGTGTAATTTAGTAATGTTTGAATAATTTTCATCAATCAACTGAACATTAGTGGTATGTGTTATTGACTTTTATGATGAGTTAATTAAATCTTGCATTAAACATTTAATAGCGTCAATTAATCATAAAGCACTGTACTTTTAAGCCTTCAGCATTATAAATATGCTGATTGTTCAACCAAAGACAAATAGTACTTGTTTTGAATTCGATTTCAAATATGGTTTCTAAAATTATTTCAATTTGAAATGAGAACTCCCAACATGTAGTTAAATGGCTGTTGTAGAAATATGCATTGTTTAAAATTTTTTTTACCACCCTTGTAATAAACTTCTCTAACTAAATTTTGTGAAATCTTGTTAATTAATGAATGTACAGATATTTATTATCAAATCTAAATATATCCTGGTAAATTGGATACACATCTTGTTAAATTTGTTTTTTTTTTTAATTTATTTATTGAAGAAGTATTACCACAATTTTAAATACCTAAAATTTAAAATACATAATCGTAAATTGAGATAACTGTTTAAATAATCTTACAGTAAAATTAATCTGTAATCGACTTTGTTTTATATCAAGTAAAGTAATTTATCAATTTTGCAATTGACATGCTACGCTTTTACTTAATAAATTAAATTATGGTGGAAAAAGTGATTACCGCAAGTGGGACTGCTTATAATAAGTATTCAATTATTATGTGAACCTAATGTTCAGGGGTGTAGCTACCATTATATCTGCTGTATCAATTATACGGGGCCGGCCTGGACCATAGGGGCCCCTTTTTTTCTTTTGTGAGAAATCTTTACCCTTCTTTCGGGGCCCCCAAATAGATTTTATACAGGACCTCACCAAGGCACGCTATGCCCCTGCTAATAGTTACCATTTTATGGAATGATTACGGATATCTACAGTGTTATCATGTATTAGGAATAATAGTTCTCTCTCTAGCCATTAATGTCCCACTGCTAGGCACGGGCCTCCTCCAATTTGGGAGGGATTATGGTCTACTGTGCCGCGCTGACCAGGCATGTTGGCACAGGGTTTATTTTCGAGTTTTCGTCTCTCACAGAGGATGTTATCTGTGTGCAATATCCTTTAGCTGACTTTTACAGCACCCCTTTTGGGAGGAGATGGGGTGGTGACACTTGTATTCTTAATCTGTCACCACACGGAAAATAGTTAGTCACTGAGAAATATACAGATAGTTGAGATAGTACTGTATGTATATAATTTAAAAGCATTAGTAACTACTTATTAAGTCTCATTATTCAAGATTATAATATGAGGGGAAAACATTCTTATCAAAAAATTACTCCTACTAAGGAGTATTTTTTGATAAGAATGTATTTCCCCTCATATTTTAATAGTTTACTCATTTTAAAAGAAAAAACCCATCATTAATGTATACTTTTATATAACAATGCTGTAAGTCACCAATATTTGTTCACGCTAATCTCAGCAATTTCTGGTCAAAGTAAAGAATTTTTTTGTTTTGGATAGTCCATTTATTGATGAATATTCGGATTTTAGGATATTCAACATCACGCTACAACGTAATAGGAACAATGCGCTAGTGAAAATGTTATCCGAAGTCATAATTTTACGTGGATGATGTCGCCTGCACAGCTAGTGGTAAAATAATGTTGCTATTTGCTCTTCAAACACTTATTGTATCAAATCGACACTGAAGTTGGACATTCGATAGCATGCGTGCCTAACCCAGGGTCAATGAAGTGAGAATTGACGACAATTAGCCAACTTCGCTCGCCTGTGAGTGCCGAACTGCTCAATTTGCTTGGGAAACACGTCTCTCGTAATTTATCCGAGTTTAAGACGCTTGAAACAAGTAAAACACGTTCGTTCGAAAATTCTTACTTTTTTAACAAAACATAAAACAAAAGAGTTTTTATTTAATTACCATCAATGTGTTCGTTTTTGAGATTACGTTTGTATAGATCGTTATCAGTTTAACTTTGCGTGTAATACCACTGAAGGTCATGACTCCCATACTCGGGGTTTGGTTGGTTACTTACGTAGAATGGCCAAATTAGTCAATTTAAAAAAATAAAAAGGTATTGTCTTTTGCTTTATTTTTTTTTGAAACCATGTCCCCTGATATGGGTGTAAACCTACTGCTGCACTAAATCTCTACAAATCGTCATATAACTAGCGATATCTAGACTTTGGTTGTAATCATATCGGAAGCTTTCTCCAAAAGTAGAACATGTTCTGCAGTTTGTTAAACTGGGCAACGATCTAGTTAGTTAATTAATAAAAACTAATATTTTAGTGTTATTGTTTCTACTATAGTTTTCAAGACGATTCACAAAAAATTTTGAAAATAAAACGTAAGCCAGGAGACCAATTTAATATTGTAATATGAAATACTACGTACATATAAAATAACTAATTATTCATTTTTATTTGGATATACTTAATATTAGACCAATTATAGCAGCTATTCAGCTAAAATCTATTAATTCCGAAAAGTTTAATAATTAGTTATTGCATTTTTCGCTGTTAAAGACAAACGGTATAATAGATAGATAGCATGTCTCCAATTACTACGAGTTCTATGAAAGTAAAATAACGCTATTCCAATGTTAGTTAATGGTAGTTATAAGTTATACTTATTTAAATAAGCTAATAATGACGAAATTACAACGAGAAGTCAGATTCAGCTAAATAAATCTTCACGTTAAGAGTACCTCGCGGTGTAAGATATTATGCTCTCTGCGTCAAAAGATCGATTAGGAAGATGTTGAAGTACATACTTCACTTTTAAGTTCGATTATTGACTGTATAAAAGTAAACCTTATCTCAATTTGATTTGTTAAGTTCGCTAGTTATTTTATAATGGTACCGATTCTAAATGCACAACTAGCCTTAACTAAAAATGAAAATTGATAGTGTCAATAACACGTTCGGTAATGTTAACAGAACTTTTTTATTAGAAACTATCTATATTACAGACTAAAGATTTTAATTAATAAAAATGTGCACAAATAGCCAACTAATCAAAATAGCCATAGTCGTTTTCATTTTATAGTTAAAAATAATAAAAAAATAAAATAAATATTCAGGTCATTTTACACAACGTCCTCTGCTCCCAAAGTAAGCTATATTTCTATGCTTGTATTATGGGTACCAGATACGGATAGACTACATATTTATACACACTACTTTTCTTTTGTAAATACATACTTGTAATACATAGAAAAAACCCAGACGCAGTACAAACATTTGTATGACATTTATGGATATCACACAAATGATTGACCCAAGCGGGAATTGAACCCGCGACCTCGTGATCGGCAGTCCATTACATAAACCACTCCACCACGAAGCCCGTCGAGTTAAGTTTAGTTGTGCACGTAGAATTGGTCCCATTGTACTAGTTTTTGCCTAGAACTGCGTACGCGTGAAAATAAGAACCAATTATTCCAAAAACTGCCTCTTGAACCATTCTATCTATTTAAAAAAACGCATCGAAATCGTTGCCTAGTTTTGAAGATCACATAGAAAAATAATGACATTTTTATAATAAAAAAAGGTTATCTATTTTCAGTAACTAACCAGGTTTTGAGGTAAAATTTATTATTTACTGCGATGATTTCCTAAAAAGAATGTTCGGAAGAGTAAATTTACAACCGTACTACACCATTTGTTTATAGTTATACACCATATTACGTCACTAAACCAATCTTTTAACGGTCGGTGGTTTAAAAAACGGAATTTATTTTCCCCTTTTCCGGCCGTATGAAAACTAAATGTATTATGATTTTATGATTTTGGTGTGAATTACGAAATGGCTATTAAAATTATGCATTCTTTTAAAGTATTTTTCATAATAAATAAGTACATAATTAAAATAAATAACGGTTGCCATTAAAGATAAAGACAAAGTGATAATAACATCATCCGCTTATACACATGGCCGTCAGTATGTACTTAGTTAATTTTATCAGTTCTTGTTAGCATTTAGATAATACATAATACTTTTTGAACGTTGTAATGTTTAAAGGATTATTAATAAAATAATGTTTAGTCGAGTAGAGAGCCTGTAGAGTTGCCTAAACTTAGTTACTAGGCTTCATCATCATCATAACATCACGCCTTTTTCCCATGGGGGTAGGCAGGGACTATAGAGCGCCATCTGCTACGATCCAAACATACTTCCTTGGCCTTATCCACACTCATACATCTGGTCATACATGCCCGACGGTTGTACGTGCTACGCACTTGCCCCTTTTGGAGTATGCCGGCGATGACATCGGAGTATATTTTTCTCGGGCGTCCTCTCCCAGCATTTCCACTTACCTCCGCCTTGTATATGCCTTTCGTTATGCGTCTCTCATCCATCCTCTCCACATGACCAAACCACCTAAGCATACTTTTCTCCACTTGGCTTCATTTTATGGAATTTTAGAAAATATAGGCAGTATATTTCTCAATGAGACTTTATCTACGCACTTTTGAAAATTCAGATGGAGATTTGAACCTATAAAAACCTCCTACGCCTACGCTTTTGGACTACATCTAAAGGTCAAAATGACGGTTATGCAATTGAGAATTCTCGACTTTGTAATCTATTTAACTAAATCGAAAAGTGTTTTAAATCCTGCAAAAACTTTGTTACTCTACTCGTTCATTATGTTACCAAAATGGTCCATTAAAACTCTTGTGATACAATGATATCAGAACTTTATTACTCATAATAATGATTCACAAAGACCGTTATGACTTTGATAATTTCCCTGTTACCTCTAACCCCCGCCGTTACGCAAATTTTAAAATGCACCCTCTGCTTATTTAAGATCTGATAAAATACAAGTTTTAAAACTCAGTGTTAATTTTATACTCGTGAATAATTTAGAGATTTTCAAATTATCTTTATTATATTGGGTGTTGTGATGATTGAGAGATTTCTGCTTTTAATTCTGATCTAGGAAGAATTGGCACTAACGAACTTGGCAGTGTGTTCTGACCTCGATGAAATCTCGGCCAGGTAATTAAACTGCATGTAACGCTTAAATAAAGTTGGTCACTTAACAACTGTGCATTTTTATCCGGTCTTTTCAGTCCATTAGTGTCCCTGGGCATGGCTTCCTCCACATCAGAAGGCTATCTGGCCTAGTAATGCTCCACTGATCAAGCGTGTTGGAGTTAAATTAATTTTGAGGTTTCCTTCTCTGTTAGATGTGTAGTGCTTATATTGTCCCTTAGCTGGCCCTTACATAGTTGCTTAAAAGCTATTACTTCCTTGTAAAAGTATAACTGCAGGCTATGTAGATGGTTGGGTAATAACTGTGTTAATAGTTGACGAGCCTGTTACCATTAGTATAGATATTTGTATTATAATCTCTTCACGATATACTTGTACATGTACATTATCATTACTAGCTATTGCAATGTTTCCAGTATTACAGGTAACATTGTAATATGGGGCTTCCTAATCATGTAGCACGTTGTATTGTCTAGTAGCATAGTGCACATAGTGTGTATATTTATTATGACAAAAAATATAACTAGTAGTTATATTGTTTCTATCAAATATCACACGTAAAAGCGAACTTAACTAACTCGAACCTAACAAGGATTTAGGAATTATTTCTCATTAGCTAACTGGTCGTTGTTGCTCAGCCTAAACGAAGCCTCTCGACGTGTTGGTCTCGGCATGAATTTGGATAAGACTAAAATCATGTTCAATGAACGTGTTACGCCGAGACCAATCTACATCGAAGAGTCGAAATATACCTACCTTGGACAAGTTGTTCAGCTTGGTAGAAACAACTTCGAGAAAGAAGTCGACAGAAGGATCCAGTTGGGCTGGGCGGCATTCAGCAAGCTACGTCGTGTCTTCTCTTCGCCTCTTCCGCAATGCCTGAAGACGAAGGTCTACAACCAGTGCGTCCTACCCGTCATGACTTACGGTGCCGAGACGTGGACACTTACGGTAGGGCTAGTCTACAGGCTAAAAGTCGCGCAGCGAGCTATGGAGCGGGCTATGCTCGGAATCACTTTGAGGGATAAACTCCGAAATGAGGTAATCCGTCAAAGAACCGAGGTGGTCGACATAGCTCGCAGAGCAAGCTCGCTTAAGTGGCAATGGGCTGGCCATATTTGCCGCAGAACCGATGGCCGATGGAGCAGACGAGTTCTGGAGTGGAGACCGCGACTCGGCAAGCGTAGGGTTCCACGCCCCCCTCCCCTGTGGACTGACGACCTGAAGAAGGTCGCGGGGAGGGACTGAATGCGGAAGGCGGAGGACCGTATATTGTGGCGTGAATTGAGAGAGACCTATGTCCAGCAGTGGACTGCGATAGGTTGAAGTGATGAACTGGTCGTAGTTTCCCGCTTGCTAAATTCCATAAAATTTTCTAAGGTATAACATTTGGAACCTAATTTTGGAATTAATACAAGGTGCCAGCTAATTTACTGCCAATACCAAAGTTGGAAGATACGCACTCACATACGTTAGTCGTAGATTTTCTAATTTCTAGTTGGTGAGCCATACATTACGCGCATTGTCAGTTTAAATACTATTAGTATTCTATTCTAAAAAGAAACGTCCCAATTAATCATTCTATTTTCTTCTCACTCTGCTCGTTGAATTTTACAAGATCTTAACCGAGGTGTCATGGAGACATCCCAAAAACATTTAGCCATAAATTTGTAAGGATTAGCATCTCGTCATCCTCGAGAAAGTTGATTGACACAATCACGGTTTTAATTAATATCCAGGCCCTTGTATTGTTTATATAAGGCAATCCAAAAGCGGTTCGTTGGGATTATAAGGGTCGATGTTGAATAACGTTATTTGTCATCATGACCTTTCAATTTACAACAACATTTGTCTTGTTTGACCTTCATTTGTTGGTGGTGATACACTAACGGGTTATTAGTTGGAATTTTAGTTATAGTTTAATTTTGGATCGGTACACTTTAACATGTTTGGTTCACTTTAAACATTTCTTATTTCACAATGGAACTAACTAATAAGATTTCTTTACGGTTTTTTTTTATATTGATAGGAAAATTGCTATAGGTAAGAATAATAATAATAAATAATAATAAACATTCCCGGATATTTCACACAACGTCCTCTGTTCCCAAGCTAAGCTTATATGCTTGTGTTATGGGTACCAGAATACGGATCTAATACATAAACTACTTTTCTCTACTTTTTAGAATCTATCACTAGTTAGATGTAATGATTTTCTTGCGATGTTTGAAGCACTTTCATTGGCAAAATTGGAAACATGTGATCGTTATTATTGTCACAAGTTTACGTCATTACTTGTAAATAGTAGTAATTTCCTACTAATTAATGCTTTATTGTCCGTTTGGTGCGGATTAAGAATACAAGTGTCATCCTCACCATCCTTATTCCATCCCAGGGTACTGTAAAAGCCAGCTAAGGGTTTTTGTACACAGATAACATCCGATAGAAAACTCGAAAATAAATTCTGTGTCAACACGCCCGGTCAGCGAGGCGCGGTAGATCATAATTGGGAGGCCAAAGAGGAGAAACCCGCGCCCAACAGTGGGACGTGGAGAAAGAGAGAGTGATTTATTTTATTAATTTTTCTACGAAGGGTTGACACCGCCTCCTCAAACTTATTTTTTTATTATTTTTTAACCGACTTCAAAAAAAGGAGGAGGTTCTCAATTCGTCTGTTTTTTTTTTATTAGATCTACTGAAGAAATTACCTCATTAGCCATTTAATATTGTTTGTTTTGTATGATTAAATTTACGGGTTGTTAGCTATCACAATCAATGTAGTTACATCTATTAATTAATACTGTCAACCGTAATAATCAGTCTAATAGCAGCAATAAAGCGGAATCCTAATTTTCTAGATGAGTGTAGTTAACTATGTTAAATTTTTGTTGTTGTGTTTGGTCATATATACACGAATACGAACATTTAAAACATATTATTAGTATAAAGACAGGAGAACGATGACAATGAATATTTGTTATAGCTTTAACTGATCTACTTAAACTCAAATTTTCAGCTCTCTAGCTATCGCCGTCCAGCGATATAGCCTGGTCCAAAGTAAAAGCTCGAGTCAAAATGTTTAATTGTTAAGAAGTGACAAATATACCTACATACGCACAGATTATGATGTAGATAAATAGATACGATAAATAGATAGATACTTGTAAGCATGGATTTTAGATAGATTTTATATTAAATGGCCACTACTAATCTATTAGTAGTTATAGCTCTTTGAATTAGGTGGGAAATGAATGTCATTATAATAATCAGCGTTAAATGTTTGTGGGGAATTATCTATACCGATGTTGTTATTATGGTAATTTTGTCATTTACAAGCAGTTAATAACCTTGTGCCATAACCGAGTTGTATATTAAAGTCAGGGTACGGCGACATAAAATTCTTTTAGGTGGTAATAAGTAGGACGTTCCCAATTGTCTTTGTGTTTTGTAGAATATTTTAGATATGATTTTGTAGTTATTGGATTAACGAAATTTCCTTGGCGAAATAATTAACTAAGTACCACGGAAAATCCTCTTTGTGAAGTCGATGCTCTGAACCTGACAATTTAAAACATTCTGTTCTCTGGACTTAAGTTCGGGATTCACGGTTAGATGTTTTCTTAATTGATTCTAATTTAAGCAATAAATCTTAATATCTTTATCAATGTCATGTCTACCAACCACACCTGAAAAATGAAAGAATCTAGTTCAATTAGTGATAAGAAACACGTGCTATATTATGATCAAATAATTTTCGATTGATAATGGTAGTCAGTTAGTTACTTAATAACCTGATTTTCCTTGACTTTGCTGCTGGATCTGAGATTTTAGTTATCAAACTATCCTACTTACTGTACGAGTGGTGACGGGATAAGAATAAAGATAGGTGTTACCATCTTATTTCCTCCTCAGGGTATTAGAAACAGCTAAGGGTGTTATAAGCATAATATACAATCCTCTGTGAGAGACGAAAACCTCGAAACAAAGTCAATGCCAACACCCATGCTCGAATTGCATTTATAAACAGACCAAATACCCTCCCAAGCTAGAGAGACTATGCCGTGATGATTAAGCTTAGATTATCTTAGCCCTTAACTATCAGATATTTGAAGCACACATACGTAGTGAAATCTTTATTCCTTATCCATCATCATTAGAACAGCTTTCATAGTAATGACTAAAAATCAAAGAGAATATTTGATTCGCGACGCGACTAGAATTATCATTAGTTGTAGCGTGCGTGCGTAAGCGCGGGTCTCGTCTGTCATGCGAGTCGGTATGACAACAGCGGATGGCAACTAATACATGGAATTTCGTTGCAAGTAATAAGCGTTTTGTTGCTTCTATGTCACTTTATTTTAAATATGCCTAAGCTGTTGTGTTGAAGTTTTACTCTATTGCAAAATTTATATTTCATGTCATTGGTGCACGAGCTCATTTCTCCCCATGGCTCTTGTAAAACGTGTGAACCGTTCTAATAGTGTCACCGAAAACATACAATAAATGCGAAAGAATACGTAAAATTGTGTTTGTTATAAGAAGCTTGGTCACAGAGATAGATGCAAATGATATAACTGTATTTTATTGTCGGGGGGTTACAAATAAATATTAAGAATCGATCTTAAAATTGTAGTCTTATCGATATTGTTTAAGGAAATGATGAATTATTGCCCTTTACGTATGACTAATTGAATGACGTTATTTGTCTACATTGTTACGCTGATAATGTATACATTATTAAATTGCAAAATATGTATTCAATTTTATACGGTCTTTTATTCTTTGAGAATGTTATTAAAAGTCTATAAAATGGCATCAACCCTGGTTCTGAGTGGATTGATAGTGGTTGTAACTTCGGATAGCAGAAATAGATTGTATTTTTTTTTATCAGTAGAAAAAAAATACTACTTCAATTTCGTAGTGTAACTGTACTTATCGTTGCAGTTATCTCTATATGCAGGTGGAGCCGTAGTATTACAAAATCAGCTCTTAATATCAAAGATTTCGCGTAATGTGGTCTTGCTTAATACCAGCCATCTTTCGTATCCGCTATCTTTTTCGCAACCGCTATGTATGAGTATCTCGCTCACTTCTCACGTTTTGTTCAGTGAATCAGTCTTGCCATTGTGGGTGAGCGTTACGGACGGAAGCCTGGTGTTCTCTCGGATACAGATTAACTGCGTGTTCACAGTCCAATGAGGCTTAGGGAAGCGTGTTCTGATATATATATATGTTTTGTGATATTTGTGCTGTGAATATTGTGCTGTAGTGGAAATCAGTGATTTGGAAAGTCATATTTACATTTTACGAACAACAACAGGTATAGAATTTCACTTTTCAATTACTGTTGTTACTCCGCCAGCGTAATTGACTTAAGTCTCAGTAACTTCATAAAGCCCAAATGTAATAAAAATATTTAGACACGTTGTCAAGTGAATATATATTTAGTTGTCTGAATTTACTTTATGTTTCATTTTAATTTAATGATGAGAAAGTAGTTTGTGTGTCACGTCTAAAATTCATAAACTTACACATTTTTCTTTCATAATTTTTATACAGTAAGTGTTTTGAAACTGCTTTGTAATTATACATATAACAAAAGATACCTAAATATTTACGGAAGATTTACGTAACGTCACCTAGGCACAATTTAAGCTACCTATACTATCTTTATTCTTGTGTTGTGGTTACTAAATCACGGTTATAAAACTTAACTAATAGCAAACGATTTTTAAATTTAGAAAAAAGCAATAATAATGATGAAACAAAAACCAACCCATTATAAACCTTACTTCGATGCTTAATAAAGTAACCTAGAAGCCAAAATAAATTACTAATACTTTCCTCCGATGTTTTGCCGAGCAGTGGTAAAAAATCCAAGGCTATTTTACTTGAATTTCTTGAAAAAACTTGGCATTACCGGCGTCTTGTTACTGAAAAGGTTTCAATTTCTCGGTTCGGTGACCTAATATTTACTAGGTAATAAAACTTTAGGTTTATTAACGGTTTAATGTACGTTCTTTTATGGGCATTGAATATAATATAAGCTCATAGTGACCTATTATGGTTTACCTTTACAGTTGCCAAATCTATACGAATACTTACAAAGCTAAAGAGTTTGGTTGTTTGTTTTAACGCGCTGATCTCAGAAACCGCTGATCCGATTCGAAAAAAAAAATCCTTCAGCATTGAATAGTACATTTGTCGAGGAAGGCTATAAACTATATGTATATGTATAATATTACGCTGCGACCAATAGGAGCGAAGCATATGTAATAAATGTTGCAAAAACGGGGGACATTTTCAAAATACCACGCGCATGAAGTCGCTAGTTTATTTATATTTTGCAAAGATAATAGCTAAACTAGAAGAGATTCAAATTGCGAGTTTCTATTTTATAGATAGGCACTAAAATTCACAGGTTTTTATTTGCCTTTCTCAAGTCCAAAAGAAAAGAAAGGCAGAAAATGTAGTGGCTAGACACATAACTATGACGTCAGACTAATGAAAAAGATATGTTGCGCGAACTCCAAGCAAAGGAAGAAGTCAATGATGATGATTTTTCAACTCTACTCCGTCTTAAAGTCATATGATCGGTGCCTTCAGTCTGCTATGACCTTTAGACTGCTGTGTATTAGCGAGTGTGAATGTGCTGTAAGAAAAATAGTACTTACGTGTCCTTTGGCCTTAAGCACATTATTTAAAGCTAAATGTCATTGACATGAAAAAATGTCTCGTGGGAAAGTTCTATACATAGGCTGCCACCACAAAATGTTTGCGAGCACGCCATATGATTAAATATCAAACAAAATATTGATTACTTACTACTAAAATTACTTCACAACTTCGAAAATGTATATTAAACTGTTAATTTTGTATTTGATCTCGTTTATTTCTGAAAATATCTAAACCCTTTTTGTAATTTATAGCTGTTGGCGTAAATCTTTGTTGAATTATATTATTTATGGACACAGCTCCGCCTTCCTGAGTCGTAACTTGATGTTAGTCAGCAATTTGTTTTAGAAATAATAAAATTATTGTGTAATGTCTTTAAGTTGAGCAAGAGATAAAGGCCAGACAGAATTTTTGAGTTATGCTACCTTTCTAAATTCTGATTATAATATATTTTGTATTTTCTGTTGCTTTTTACAGTAAAACAAAAGTACCTTATATATGTATCGAATACATATTTAAATGTGTTTCATGGACGTCAAACGGTATGTACCTAATTATGAGAATGCGGAAAATTTCTGTAAATATTCATTGTCAAGGTTTTAGTGTGACAAGGTTTAACAAGGGAACTGTATAAACTTAGTGTAACTAATAAATAATTCAGTATTAGCCATAATAAATAACTATGTTAGCGCAATTTTGTTGTTCCAGTCAAATATTAATTCTTGTGAACTGTGAAAAGTTTCAATATCATAGTTTATACATCAATCAAGAATTAACTGTCTCTCTTCTAAAAATTAAATCAGTACAGTAACTTGTTTCAACGTTTTTCGTAAACACAATAATGAAATCTTAATAAAACTTATAACGCCTTCAAGATTTACTCCTAGAAATAAATACTTTCAACGATTAAACTTATTTGACAACCTTTAAAATTGGTTTCGCCGATTAGACGATGTCGACGTCAGGTAGACAAACATACATAAACCAAACCTAAAACCCTATTTTTTACATCGGAGTTCCAGCTATTGCATAGAGTACCTATCATAATTAAGTGTGTGAAATATCCAAGTAATAGTTACTTTCACTAAATACATTGTCATTACTGTTTTTACCATGAGAAATGAAAATGAAATTAAAGTATTGTCTTTGTAATTAGTTTTTATACACATCCGTCATCATTATTGTGGAAATATTGTAATACAGCACAAGAATTTATTCACATGAAATTTTTACTTCCGCAAAAGAAATTGAATTGTAAGAATGAAACACTAGTCTTCGTACATTTTAATTTGAATCCTATTCAATTTGGTTAGATGCCAAGGTTCCGCTTTCAATTTCTGATTGCTATTTAAATATTTAGTACCTGCAGTGACTGCGTTGTTTCCAATCTTGGCTTCAAAAATAGTAGTTCGTATAGTTATATCTATACTTCTGTCTACACTTATACATATTATAGCTGTCCCGGCAAACGTTGTTTTGCCATACTAAAAAAAAAAGTTTGAAAAATAGATGTTGGCCGATTCTCAGACCTACTGAATATGAATGTAAAATTTCATAAAAATCGGTCAAGCCGTTTCGGAGGAGTACGGTAACTAACACTGTGACACGTGAATTTTATATATAAGAAGACTAGCTGACCCGGCAAACGTTGTTTTGCCATACTAAAAAAAAGGTTTGAAAAATAAATTTTGGCCGATTCTCAGACCTACTGAATATGCATGTAAAATTTCATAAAAATCGGTCAAGCCGTTTCGGAGGAGTACGGTAACGGTGACACGTGAATTTTATATATAAGATTAGATTAGATTAGATAAAGCTGAAGAGCTATGGGCCATTCTCTACTAACGGGAAAATCATGGTCCAAGCAAGTTTTTTTTTAATTTTTTTATTGGAGTTTTGTTTATTAAAAAACATAATATATAACCTGTTATTTAAGGAGCAAAGTGAAGTTATTATTTAAAATTATAATTAAATTATTTCTTAAATTCAGCCTAAAAGCCACTAAAAACAATCCTCTGACATGTCCTAATTCCGGATCGAATATGATTCAGTTCAGCTTTTAATTGTTGTATTTAAAAATACAAAATCTTTGAACTCCGTAGGCATAAAGAATATTGAATGCATGTGAACAAACAACAATTATAATTTTAGAGAATTTTTTTGTACTTACAACAGAACTAATGTTCGAATTTTGTCCTTACATTTTTTGAACAGTCCTCCGTTACAATTTGAATATGTTACCCAAAAAAAAATAATAAGTACTATTATGGTTACATTCGTGTGAAACGGACGTTAACAGTGTAAAGTTTGCTTGGTTACCACACCAAAGAAGTCACCACCATTTTGCGCAGTGATAACCCCGCGTTTGCAAAAACATTGCAACATATTTCAATGATGCTTCGCTCTTATTAGTCACAGCGTGATGTTATATAGCCTTCCTCGATAAATGTCCTATCGAACACTGAAAGAATTTTGCAAATCGGATTCGTGGTTTCTGAGATTAGTTCAAACAAACAAACTCTTCAGCTTTATAATATTAGTTAGTATATAAGTATGGATGTGCCATTTGTGGTTAAATATTTATCTATGATAAGCATTCTACAAAATGATTTCCAAAGAAGTTTTTGATACCACCATCTGACGACAACAATTTGACCAAAACGATTATAATTTAAAAATATATTTCTTTTTTTTTTTTTTTTTTTTTTTTTTTTTTTTTTTATTATTAATGCAATCTGTTCCTAGAAACATTCAGCAAATGATTTGGTATATTAATATCACGGGCATTTGAGGTATAGTCCAGTGACATAACCTGTCCATTCATTCCTTATCCCTACAGATCCGCAGGGGTTTTTCTCTTAAGTCTAACAAATTTAAAATTATTTTGCATTAGCCGAAAGGCCAATTTGTTCGGATGATGTTTTAATCTTTTCTTATATTGTGTCATTGAATGTTTAATTTCGTCTTTAACCGTCCTAATTTGAAGGTCATTGTGTAGTTGATGATTCGTCACATACCAAGGGGCTTTTGTAATAATTCTTAATGTCTTCGATTGGAATCTCTGCAATATTTCTACATTGGAGTTTGAAGCCGTTCCCCATAGTTGGATCCCATAAGTCCAAATTGGTTTAAGAATGCTTTTATATAGTAATAATTTATTTTCCAATGAAAGCTGAGACTTTTTATTAAGTAGCCAGGCCATTTTCCTGCTTTGAATTCCAAGTGCTTTACGTTTTGTGAAGATATGTTTCTTCCACGTTAGGCGACGGTCTAGGTAAACCCCTAAGTATTTAGCATCATTTGCTTGTGGAATTTGTATGTTGTTTAGAGTTACTGGAGGGCAAGTTGCTTGTCTAGTTGTATAGGTGACCTGTATCGACTTTGTTTCGTTTATTTTAATACGCCACTTGGAGAGCCATTCTGCAGTATTGGTTAGAAAGCATTGGAGCATGTTGGTTGCCTGTTGTGGATCTTCGTGCGTGGCTAATACTGCTGTGTCATCAGCAAAAGTTCCAATCACAATTTTGTCGGACATAGGTAAGTCTGATGTAAATAGCAGGTACAGTGTAGGACCCAATACACTGCCCTGGGGCACTCCAGCGTTGATTTTATGCAGGTTTGTTACATTTTCTCCTAGCCTAACGTAAAACGTTCTATCTGCAAGGTAAGACTTGAGCAGTATGTAGTAGTTTGATGGAAGAAGAGTTTTTATTTTATATAAAAGGCCTTTGTGCCAAACTCTATCAAAAGCTTGAGAGATGTCTAAAAATGCTGCACAGCAGTATTTCTTTTGTTCGTATGCATTGTGAATTTCCTCAACCAGACGGTGGATCTGTTCAGTTGTGGCATGTTTTTGTCTGAATCCGAATTGATGGTCTGGTATGATTTTGGCTTCAGCTATTTTTTCATTTAGTCTCTTGAGGAAAAGGATTTCCATAACCTTCGAAAGCACAGGCAAGAGACTAATGGGCCTATAGGATGCCACCTCTTCCGGGACTTTCCCAGGTTTTAGGATCATAACGATCTGTGCTACTTTCCACTGTGGTGGAAAAATGCCGCGTGTAAGGATACAGTTGAACAGCTCTGTCAGACAAGCCACTGCTGTATCTGGCAACTCACCAAGGACTTTGGCTGAAATGAGATCATAGCCAGGAGCTTTCTTTTTGTTTAACATTTTGATGGTGGCTACAACTTCACGTGTTTTGACTTTCCTTATTGGAAAGTCAAGTTGATAAGGTTCACTTAAACAGGTCTCGATTTGTTCATCAATTGTGATTAGCCCACTGTTATTCGGATTTGGAATAAATACATTATCCAGGTGGTTAGCAAATGTCTCAGCTTTTTCTAAGTTACTTTTAGCCCACGAGCCATCTATTTTACGTATCGGGGGGTTTGATGTTGCTTGTCTTTTGAGCTTCTTCGTAGCTTTCCATAAAGAATAGTCGCTCGACGCCAGACTGTCCAGGTTCTCCAGATAACGTTGTAGTCCTTCATTTTTTTCAGTACGTAAGTATAGTTTCAACTTGGCTGATAAATAATTCAGATTGTTTTTATCGCCGGGATATCTGGTCGTTTGCCATTTTTTACGGGCTTTTCGCTTTTCGGCCACTAGTTCTCTAACACATATTGAACTCTCTAAAAGGTTGCCCTTCTTCATAGCAGGAGTGCTGTTCCATGCCGCATTTTGGATGCACAAGTTGAAGGATTCAACTGCAGACATGATATCTTCTTCCGTCTTAAGCGGCCGTTTGGTGTCAATAGTCTCTTCCACTATGGCACGAAACATGTCCCAATTTGTTTTACTTGTATAAAGTCTGGGTGCGGGTGTTGTTTGCAAAAGTTTCTGGTGGATTTCCAGCAGCACTACACTATGGTCAGACGAAAGGTCAAATAAGTTTATACATGTACAGCTCTCTAAGGGTATTCCTTTAATCACAGCAAAGTCAACGAGATCGGGAATTTTTTTGGGATCTGTGGGCCAATAGGTTGGTTCGCCGCCAGACATTGTATTAAGATGTAGATATTCAAGAGCAGCCTTAAGTTGTCGTCCTTTAGGAGTCGTCAAGCGTGATCCCCAAGAAGTGTTTTTTGAGTTGTAGTCGCCTCCCGCAACAAACCTGGATCCCAGGGTTTTAAAGAAACGCACGTAATCCTCTCTTTTAAGTGCGTGTTTTGGAGGGGCGTATAGAGCAGTTATAGTGAGGTGTCCTCGCCAATCCTCGACAATTATACTAGTGGCCTGTATTTCAGCAGTTTTATATTGTTCAATTTCGTGGTGTCTTATGTTATTTTTTATTATGATTGCAGAACCACCGTGAGCTGTTCCGTCTGGGTGCATTGTATGATAGAAGTTGTAGTTTTTAATTTTTAAGTAGTTCTTTTTGGTGAAGTGTGTTTCAGACACTAAGAGAATGTCAATTTTATTGAGAGACAAGAAAGTCTCAACTTCGGGTATATGTTGTAAAAGCCCGTTGGCATTCCAGATGGCTATTTTTAACGAATTGAATGGGTCAGTTTGGTCATTGTTTCCATTAGGAGGTTAGTTATCATAGTTAGTTGATGGGTTAGTTGAGTTAATACTGTCATAATTTCCTTTGTGTCGTCATGTGTATTTTGATTACGGGGTAAGTCGCTAAAGTTTTCGTTGAAGTTAGTTTTATTTGTTGATTTAGTAGTTGTCAAGGCTTCTTTATAAGTTTTTAGATTCGTATGTTGTGTTTTGTTGGAATAAACTGCGCCATTTTGGTCTACGGGTTTCGTACTAGCTTTTTGGTGTCTTACTAATGGCAAAGGATACTTAATTTTGAGGAGTTCTTGGTAGACTAAGCAGCCTTTATAATTTGCTGGGTGATTTCCCTCGCAAAGCACGCACTTGACCTGGTCTGACCTTGCTTTGCGTTCACAGTTGAGTGAAGCGTGGTCCCCAGCACATTTAATACACTTAGGTTTTCTAAAACAGTATTTTCTAGTATGACCGTATTGTTGACAGTTACTACATTGAGGAATGTCTCTTTTAGGTCTGAGTGGCTCAACCACTATTTTGCTGTGCAAAAGGTTTTTAATATCGTAGATATTTTTGTTGTTGCTGTTAGGTTCTAATTCAACAAAAAATATTGGTAAAGGCTTTTTGGTTACTCTCTGCTTGACGTTCCAGATATTAGTAGTTTTATGTCCATTTTTTTCCAGTTCGAGCTTTATATCTTCTAGGTCACAGGTAGGATGAAGGTTTTTAATGACTGCTTTAAAACAGCGTTCCTGCTTTGGTTTGTAGGTATAGAATTCAGTTTTTTTGTCATGAAGAATTTTGACCAGCTTGGTGTAAATTTCAGAAGTTGCAGCCTGAATCCGGACTTGATCATTACGGAGAATTTTAATTTCATAGTAACTTTCAGCTACTTCGTCTAAGACTTTTAGCAGCGGTTGTATATTACCAACTTTATCTATGTAGAGAGGAGGGGGTTTCACAAGCTTCTCGGGCTCTTCGGTTGTTTGCTGTTGTTCATTTTCTAGATCAAGTTCAGAGAAGCGATTAGAAGTAGAAATAGGTTGGCTGAGCCAGTAGGAGTCAAGTTTCTTTTGTTTCTGCGTTTGATTGCTGTTTGGGCTGTGGAGGGGTCTTTTCTTTTTAGAGCTAACGTCAGTCCAGTGATCTTTGTCGCTTATGGAAGGGTTAATGGGTTGAGATGTTACTGTGTCAAGGCTACCAGTGGAACTAGATTTTGGCTTGCTGAATAAGGAAGGATGGAATATCTGTTGTGTAAGTACTCTATGTTGCCTTTCTGTTGTAGTGTTACCGAGCAAAATTTTGCCTATATTTCTTGTTAGCTTAATTATTGCTTTGAAAGTGGAAATTCCAGAAAGGTTCTTCTACGAAATGTTTATTTCAAATGAGGAAAAGATTTTCTGCGAATTTATATATTAAACGCCTATAGAAAGACGATGTTTGATAATTCCATAATATTTAAACACGCTTTAATAAGTTCGGTATGTATATGTATTAATCTTTGTAACGGAATCTTTGAAAGTGATTTTCATCCGCTTGCAGTTATCGGATTGATTTGAAATTTTGCACACATATTATGGACCGATAACAATGCAATAATTCAATAAAATATTCAGGATTTTCTAGCGTATTTTTAGTTTTTGAACTAAGCATATTTATGAACCGCGATGGTTAATAGATTGTTTCGTAATACTATTGAAAGGAACATTGCTATTTCCTACTTTTCGCTAAAGTTGTAAAAAGAATATTAATTTTATTTGTTGTCATTAAATTGTTGAATTTAAAGTTCAAGCTACTTATACAAGTATGTAATTCTTAAATTACTTAATGTATTTAACACAGGACTGGCGACAATACCACCACGTAATAAAACATAAAACTTAGCAAAATTATTTGTGTCTAAATCTAGGCGGTTTTAGTTGAGTAACAGTCTTTTGAAATCGCAAAGTAAACAATTACTTTTATTTAGATGATTAAATGCTACTACATTTCCATCCATTACATTAGGCATATACATAAAAATACACCTTGTTTGTTTGTATGCATACAAATCGTTCTCACGAGCAATATGCATGAAATATCGTGTATTTTGTATGAGAAAGATTTTGTTGAACCTTGTAATTTGGTAAACGATTATTTAGACATTACCGTTGACTAGACATTAGACATTATCCATTATCGTAATAATGTCTTAAAATAACGTTACGAGCGTCTAAGGAATGTTATTTTGCGTGTTGTGTAATGATTGTTATCCATTGTTTCAGGTTATGTGTGCGTGCCGGTAGATAAAATCAAAGCTAGTGTACGTTCGTTGAGCCACCTAACAGTGTGGAATGGTTCCTGTGTGTTGGCAGTGTCTTGTTGAAGTAAGTTTTAAAGTACTAATATTTTTTATGTACAACAAACGTATCAGTAGTTCAGCTTACCTTACAGGCCTTGTATGGGACCCTAAAGGTAGGGGAGCTCTTTAAGACATTCATTAAATGGAGGCCCTTTAGCCTGGACTCTGATGTGATGCGATGATGAATGATGATTAGATATTACGTTACCTATACGATACGTAACGATGATGTATGTGCATGTAAAAAAATATAATTTTTATTTGTGTTTTGCTTAAAAAAATGACATTTTAAATCTAAAGGATTCAGCTTGAGTCCCCTGCTTAACCTAATAGACCTTTAACCAATGGGGCCTATTAGAAATTAATTATATGATCTGTCTTTGAAATCTCTAATCTATAGTTTACAAAAGAGAATATTTAAAGATATTATTTCGTTTAAAATTTAACAACCGCTAAGTAACATTATTTCAAATACCATTAGATATTTTGCCTTATTTTAAACGTTGCGTGAGCTCCGCTCGTGATCTTACACGATATTGATTTTAGACAGTTTTGTAAAACAGTACCATTGACCTTATTTTAATTAAAACTTATGAATAGAATACTACAATCTCAAAATTGGTTTTGTGTTTTTAGACATTGGAATAGATTTCCTTTGATTTAAACGCCCAATTTTGCAATCGGTATAACTGTACAGTTAATCGTATTCTATAATTAATATTGTATTTGATCTTTTACAGCGCTTATCACATTTCTCTAAAAATGCCCTAACAGTAACTCACGTCAATAAGCTAAGTGTAATCAGACAAAACTACATCTGACGTAAGTGTAATAACTACTTATTACATTTAGGAACAGCAATTATGTATAACAATTTGTGCTACTTAAAAACGTAATGTATTGGATACGCTCTAATTGTTAACAATTGGTATTTACAAAAAAGATACATGTTATGAGCATTCCCAGATATCGTTTCTTTGAGAAAGAAAGAAAGAAACTAACGTATCATATTTTTTTTTCATAAACATTCATGGACATTTCACACAACGTCCTCTGGTCCCAAGCTAAGCTTATATGCTTGTGTTATGGGTACCAGAATACGGATAGAATACATAAACTACTTTTCTTTTGTAAATACATACTTATAATACGTAGAAACACCCAGACGCAGAACAAACATTTGTATGACAATTAAAAAAATCCCACAAATGATTGTCCCGAGCGGGAATCGAACCCGCGACCTCTTGATCGACAGTCCGTTACATAAACCACTCAACCACGAGGCTCGTCATATTGATAATATCAACTGATTTGTACTTGATGACATTATTTCTATATACATTTTTCTGCATTGTCAGATAAAATGTATTTAGTGTTATGTATTTCTTATTTAGTTGTTTATAAATGGAACTAGGTTATTCGTGTCGACACAATTGTCACTGCGTGGTTAGGCCACGCAGTTAGCTTAATGTCAGAAGTGCCTCCTATAACGAAGTACTATCTTTTTGACGCCTTGAATTAAGAGGGAGGGATTTCCAACGTCCGTTTTTCTGTGTATGACTTGGTTCTTGACAACGGGCCGCTGAGCCGAGCTCGAAAGCTAGCTTCTTCGAAAGCTTAGTTATTTTTCATGTAAATCAGCAGATTTTTGCTAGTACTTTGCGTATTTATAAACTCTACATAAAGTGTTATAAATGTCGATTATTATATAAACGCTAAGTAGGTTTACAAGTTTAGTAACTATTTGTCATGCCAATCCCATTAATATTCAAGACCAGTTGAAAACAGTTGTTCTATGGTCGATTACCTTGTTTCTATGTAACCCACTATGTGTTTATTTTTACTATACCGTTTATATGACACTATTCTACATAAAATATTTTTAAAATTATAGCAAGATATAGACGAAAAACATTACCCTTCCTTGATAGTTGGACAAAAATAGCATTAGATATTTTCCATAAAGCTTGAGTTATTATGGTTTTCCGGTTCTAAAAAGTCTTTAACAGTTTCAGAATCGTTTCTTGATGTCTATCCTTTATATTTACTTGCGTGATGATGTGATTACTAAAGGAATGATAAAGATAAATTAAATCCATCCATCCATACATCCATCCATCAGCTTTTCTCCGTCTACTGCTGGACACAGCCCTCAAGTCCAGCTTCATAATAAAGATGGAGAAGAAATAAAATATGTAGTTAAAGATAATTTGTACCAATCTTTGTTATACAATATTGTCTAGTACAAGAAAGCAATGACTATTTTTCTAATAATACTTTCAATAAATCACTCATAACATTGTTCCATTGTACTGTGGTTGCGCGAAGCTCATTTAAATGTGAATAACGAAAGCTCCCTTCATCCGGGATGTCGGCATCGCCTGAATATATCATCCATATAATATGTATTATGTACTATTCTACCGACATAACAGTAACTCAGTGTATATCGATAGTAATTTTGATGTAATGCAAAAACCGTTACCTAACTACTTTTTGTTACGTACCTGTAGTATTTCAAATAGCTTAAAACCCTTTTGCGAGGTAATTTTAAAAACAAAGTTAAAACCGCTGAACTTATCTAAACCAGTAATTATCTCGTGAAAAGTTGTAATCTATACATATAATAAAAATCTAAATAGACGATGTCTGTACTTTAAAGATACTGAAAAAAATGGATAGGGTAGTATAGTATATATTATTGGCGTAATAGAAGCCAAAACAATGGTTTAGTTAGGGAATTTTTGTCAGTCTGTGTCTTTGTATGCTTGTACGCGCATCACGACAAAACTACTGCATGGAATTGAATACTGTTGTTATGTTAACAGTTAGAGATCTAACTTAAAGTATAGACCACAATTTATCCCCGGATAATATATAATTCCTTCGGGAAAATCTGCTTTAAGTTGCTTATTGCCCGGTTATCCAAAATTTCACATAAACGAAGTCGCGGCCAACAGCTGGTAGTTGATAGTTTTGATGTTGTTGCACTAGGTTATAACCGACTCTTACGTGAGATACGAGACCCACTTTAGTTTATGATATAGCTAAAGAAAATACTCAAAAGTATCTATCCCGAGTGAAATAAGAAATAACACTATAACGCAGAGCAGTTAACAACCCTTGTTCAATCCTCATTCACCCCGCATTCTCACCCATTTTACACTATTGTCATCTTATAAAGCGTGAGTTGAATAGCTGTCATTGTAATTAGTCTATTCGTTTAACTGCCGTATGTTATTTGAATCTAAACCTTATAGCAAGCAATATCGATTTCAAATCGCTGTAGTGTATGCGATTAGAATCTAATCTATAACTATAAATGGAAAAGGAGCGATTAGAATCTAATCTATAACTAAAAATGTATTGCTACGCGCAAAATGTATAAATATAAAGCATAAACCAGCCCAATCATTCATTTGGGCTGGTTTATGCTTTAAAGTCCAAGGAAGATTGGTTATGTAGAGAAACTGAAATAATGAGCGAAAGTAACCTGAGAATACGTAGTTAAAGCTATGAGAAGCTTGAACCACGGTTTACTTGCGATTTAAGCTTGTGTGCAAATGTAGAGTAACATACAATGTAAAAGTCGTATGGTTTTGATCCGGAGATCGCATAAGTTCCATGCATTTTTCATTAAAGCATCTCGTAACTTGTTCAAAGTTAAACTGTCTGTACAATGCTAATTTGAAATTTGGTTATCCTGTAACTTCTTGTTGTTTCGTAATATCGCTCAAAACATAATTACAGTTCAGTTTCGGATTTCAGGTCTTTCTCCTGTATAATTATTCGTTTGATTAGTGACATAACATATTTTATCAGCTGATAGGTGCTTATCTAAATACGATTATGTCAGTCTACAAATTGATGTGTATTTGAACGATTGTAAACGATTGCGGTTCTCGATATTGTGTTATATTATCATAAATCATTTCAGAAGGGTGAGTCCATCAGTCGCGACTGCCGTGAGTACTCGTGAGGGCTATTAAAATAAAAACCTTTTTTGTTTCATGCAACTCCTTAATTTAAAGTACGATAAGTACTCCAATTAAAACGGAATCAACTCTTACAAATAGAAGGAAATGTGGACAGAGATTAGTTGGCTACAAAATATACTTAGTGCCTACTCTCAATAGGGAAGATCACAAACATGTGATGTTTACATCATTGAGTTTGCTTCAGGGGACGCATACGGTAAAGTTTATTCACCCGAACATATGTATGTGCTAAAGTTAACGTCCAATAAACAAAATTGTTTACGGCATGTATCTTTGATGTCATTGTTTTTATGCCCTATACGAGAACGAAGTAATATGAACGTATTTCTAAATTTTGTTTCGCACGTAATTTGATTACATTGGGTATGCGTAAAATGTTTATTGTAACAAAATTACCTAATCGTAGATGTTCAACGTCTTATCTCGCCAGACAAATACCTCGTGGGTATTTAAATAAACCATAGAACAATCGGTGTTGCGAGATCTTAAATCAGAGCAAGGTCAATTGCCAATTAAAAATCTTATTGAATAGCATAATATATCTAGCTATATGTACCTATGTTACAAAAAGCTACCTTTATCGCCGTGCAACGATCTCATAAAAAATTTTTGACCTCTCAGACTATTTTTATCAAACATCAGAATATTTTTTTGCATAATACCTAAAGGTGAATATCACGAAGTAATCATTTCTTTTTTAACTTTTATTTGTTTTTAACCGTTAAAAAAAATTAAACGAGATTTTATTCAGACGATTTTTGCTGCTAACCTCATAATATTAAAGAAAGGGAATTCTGCTAACTATAGCTGAAGCTTACCTGTATTTCCCCCTACGATTACTATTTAACAGTAAGATTAGTTATCTATGTATCTCTTTGCCACGTTGTTATTTTTTTTCAATGAGAAAATCTATCAGCCCGTAGCTTATAAAAAACAAGTTACACACATGTTTAGATTTATGTTTTTTGTTGCAGGATAGATATAGTTAGTATGAAAATAGATATAAAAATGACCGTTAATTCGCATGATTTGCTCAAGATTTTATGAATAGATTGTTTTGGCTGACTTTGGGCTTGGCTAGATTTTTTCTCCTTTGTTTAACTTTAAACATTACTTTACTTTCATTCTAGTGTTGCTTTCGATGTTTTTTTTTTTCTCTGGCAGCAGTAAATTAGATAAGGGACACGGGTAATGATGTCGTCAAATTCCTTAGCGTTAATATATCTACCTGTTTTTAGATGGTAGCTTTATGATTTTATTTTTAATTATTTTAAAATTAGATTCGATTACGCATTCAAAGAATGAAATACCGATCACATGTTGGACAACTTCAGCCTTAGGAGAAATCTGTCGCAGTATAATATGGAGATGGTATTCCTTATATCCTTGTACGCATTCTTAGGCTCGTAGATACCCTATAAAGATGTAAAGGTAAGGTCGATTAAGGGACTAACCCTTTTATAATCAGTCAACCGAAAAAGGTTTTGTTAATTATGGATAAAGGATGTGTGCTAACAATATACAGCAGCTATATTTGCAGCTATATTTAACAGGTTATAGGTTTATTCTCTATTATCTTATAAGGACCAGACTTGAAAAAGTGAGATCAATAAAAGTTCAATACAATTTAAACTCGAGAATCGAGAAAAAATCACAAATATCGGAATTGGATCTCTTTAATGGAGTGACTTGGAGAATGTTGAGGTAACTATATCGCGTGTATCTTGTACTCTGTAAATCTTAAACAAACCCATGCTAACATATAATTTAAAACGCTTCTGACCAATTTTAAGTCAGAAGAAAGTAAAAAGTTGGACGTTACAAAACAGGCTTTAAGAAAAATGTTTATCTACATACCTAAATTCTTAACTGTGCTGCAATTGAATTGATTTTGATTAATCTTATCAGCTTTGTCGCTTATTTATGAATCATAATTCTAAAGTCCATGTAGCTACGAGTGTTAGTTAGCACTACAATATAACAAAATAATTCTATAACGACTGTAGTTTGAGTCTAACTCATTATGTACTACACTTACATGAAATCTACTCGTGTAACACTTTCTAATGCGAAATGAACCCAATTGTTGTTTGTTATGTTTACAATTCTGCTGTCGTTGCCAGTTTAATCCATTATGCATTTAGCAGTTCCACTATCGTGTAGTTCAAACGGCTCTGTGATCCACCAACATAATTTGTAGCCATGACACAAATACCAAACGAAACCTATTAATGTACTAAAGATAGCAGCGATAACATCATTCGAAATGTCTGTCTTAGATGGGACTTACGAAACACTACTAATATAGCAGCTGTTCTCTGTAAATGTAATGTCGGAAATGGAAAGTGCATTGTATTTTATTTCTCACATATAATACTCGACTAATACAATAAGTAACTTTTATTTTATAATTAGTTATTCCGAAACTTTATGATGGAATACATACTAAAACATTTTTGACTCGGTTCAATATTTTAAATTGCTTTCTTGTAGTGAAATTGGCAAAGGCGCAATATCCTTTGACTGGTGGCTCGCGAAAATTGAATAGATTACCCATACAAAAGGATTGTGCAGCATGTTTTATTAAACTTCAGTTATATTATAGAAAACCTTAGGTACCTATGATAGGGAATTTTGCATATAAATTGTTTGTTTTCTGGTTTTGGTTTACGATGCAATAAGATTTGTAGCGGCTCCTTATAGAGTTTCTTAAAGAAATTATTAGGCATGTGAAGAAGCGAATTAATTTGCAAATATGTACTTAATATAGTCAACTATAAGTCTGTCAAATGTTCTGGGAGCCGCTGGATGCACATATCGCAGGACAGAGTAACAGCAGTATATCCAGCAGTGGACGGAGAAAAGCCGATGAAAGGAAGGATGGAAAAAAGAGTCTATTAAAGCATATCCTTTAAGGAATTCTTTTTTTGTCAAAGTCAAAGATTTTTATTGCTAAAACTGTGTGTACAAAGATGAGATAAAAGAAACATCGGTATCAACAGCATTACCCGTTCGGGCGTAGCAATATACAAACAAAGTTATACAATATACATTATTATTATTTATTTACTTATGAACTACAAACTTTTTTTTTATTGCCTCTGGTATGGCAGACGAACCAACGGCCCACCTGATGGTAAGTGGTATCCGTCGCTCATGGACTCGGCAACACCAAAGGCTGCCAAGCCGCTGCCTACCTTGGGAAAATGATTTTCCGCAGACCTCGCGTTCGGGAAATACCACAGCAGGTAATTCGTTCCAGAGTTGACAGGTACGTGGAAGAAACGACCGCTGGAAGCGCACAGTGCCACAAGTGTACGCTCCCAGGTAATAGGGGTGAACTTTGCTGCGGTATTGAGTGGTGCGTTGATAGAAGGGTGACGATGGCACCAAGTCAAACAGCTCCTCAGAGCACTCCCCGTGGAACAATCGGTATAACACGCAGAGGGATCCGATATCTCTCCGCTGCTCCAACGATTCCAGATTGTCTGTAATATTATAATCATCGACGATACGCGCAGCGGTGAAAGCAATACTCCACGTGTGGGCGTATTTGCGCTTTATAGAGCGTCAATCTCTGGCCAGACGTAAAGTATCGCGTAGCTCTATTAAGGACGCCCAATTTTTTGCTCGCTAGCTTAGTCTTGTTCCGCAAATGACTCCCAAATTGGACTTTGCTGGAGATTTCGACGCCGAGGATTCCAATACTTTCAGAAATTGGGAGAGATACTCCTTGGAACTGAGGCGCTATGACAAAAGCGTCCCTCTTCGCAGTGAATGCACAAACTTGTGTCTTGCCAGGTTTAAAGTTAACTAAATTAAGTTTTCCCCATTCGGAGGCCCGCTCCAGAGAGCTCCCAATTTCCGACACAAGTTGCAACCGCCTTTCCATTAGTGTATTCCGAGGGTCGTTCAGCGGGCCGGAATACCGCGCATCACCGGTGCTATCATCTGCATAGCAATGAATGCTCTCGATGGAGAGCAAATCATTGATATGCAGAATGAATAGTGTAGGGGAGAGCACCGAGCCTTGTGGAACACCAGTATTAACAGTCTTCATGTCAGAGCTGCAGCCATCCGCGTCGACTTTGATGCTCCGACTGTCAAGATAGCTAGCGATCCACTTGCAGAGTCCCTCGGGGATCCCATAGGATAGTAACTGTTATTATTATTAAAGAATTCATTCAAATTAAAGAAAACATTATCAATTAACCAATTTCTCAAGGTAGTTTTTGAATTTCTTACCAACTAGTTTTTTTATATCTATCGGCAATTGGTTATATACTCTAATTGCCGTTACGTACATTTATAAAAAATCATATTATTTATAATAGGTGAATTTAAATTATATTAAAATTTGGTCCGTACGTTAGATTTTGACTCGCATTTCAACTCAAAGAAATGCATGTTCCGTTTTACAAATAAGCATAACTCTAGAATATAAATTCCAGTTAGTGTCAGGAAATCTCTTTCTTTAAAAACCATTCTTACCGATTCTATTGAATACATGTTATATATAATCCGTAGGCATCTCTTTTGTAAAACAAAAGTCGACTGCACTTCACAACAGTTACCCCAGTATAAGATTCCATAAGTTAGGAGAGGATATACGTGCCCAAAATATGCAACCCTAGTGATATTTGCCGTAGTTGGCTGTTCTAGAATATTTAGAGTATTTTTGGCACACCTTTGTCAAGTCAGGTAGTTACTTCGTAACGCAGCTTAAAACATTGTCTTCGATCATTGTGACACCAATTTCCTTAATCTTATTATGTAAATGCCCTTGACTATATGGGCTTCTCGTTAGGTACTAAGAATAATTACTGCTGTTGTAATTATTATGCATTCGCTGTGACCCAGAAAATTATAAATGATCAGCATTTTTATTTGTTTTTATTGGACAATACAATACTGATCACCATTGTCATTTTAAATAGATTTTTACATGTTGTCTTTCTTTTAGAATTATTTCAACCTCCGCTTAATATTTCTTATCGTTTGGCATGGTCTAAAAAAAAGTGTTAATTCTAAAAGGAAAGATTAAGTGCATTGATATAGTAGTTAGTTATATGCTGTTACATAATTTTACAAAACCTTTCTAACTTTATTCGTTTCAATGTGTTGAGTTAACAAATAAATTTAGTCAGACGTTTTACTCCGTAATAAATGAGTACAGTTTTTTTTCTATCTAATAAGACTGTCTAGTCGCAAGTAACGTAGTAAAAAGGTTTTACATAATGTCTCATTTATTGTATAGCCTGAGCTGAGTGTTACGTAACTTCAACTTGACTTTGTCACAAAGTAATGTGATTTGTCGCTTAGAATATAACAATTATTTGTAAATAAATTTACATCTAACTATAAGTACTAGTATCATAAAGAGGTAAAGTTTTTAAAGGTATGAAGTGAGGTAATCGCCTAAAGTATCGGTCGGACTCTGAAGCTGATTTTTACTAATAGTCTCCCTGAGCACTATATGCTATATAAAGAAAATTAGAGTTTAGTCGAGCGAAGTCGCGGGCAAAGGACTAGGTCGGTATATTTAAAGCTTGACCTCTGTCGTCATACATGTCCTTTCGTGTTGTGTTTCTGTTGTGTATGTTAAGTGTTTCTGTCGTCACTGCGTTCTAAGGGCACAAGTTGCTATAATTAATAATGGTAATCGTAATTTAGACGATAATAATAATTTGGATAACGTTATCAATACAGTTACTTACTACGTCATATATTCTGCTCTACCTAACATAGATTGATTTTATATATATTAGATTTTTTGACACAACACAAAAAAATGGTTGTTTAATAAGAAAATATACTGTAAATATAATATTGATATTGTATATGTACTACGTCCTTATTAAAAATTTAAAAAAATGGTCTAATACAAACATTTTATAAGTTGTACTTTTATATAGTTTCCTTTATATTCGTATAATTTATTATTGCTACAATGTAATTATAAAATTAAAATAATGTTATTAACCTCTCAGTAGGCACTTGACCTTGAACTTTAATATTATGTAGTCTAAGCAAAATGCTGTATCTGAAATTTTGGGTAAAAATATATCTTTATGGTAAATGTTAAATATCAAACCCCTTAGCAAGTGATCGTAAAGGACATTTTACAGCCCAGTCCACCCGTGACCATGGTGACTGAAAAGTCTCCGAAACGTCGCGCGTCGGACTAAAGTTTAAAACGAATATACGCGTCTAAATCCGTAAAAAGGGTGTGTTTTATTTTAGTAAATGAGTCGCGCAAGTGTGAGAAAATAATATAATAAGAAATTCATAAAGGTACGAAATTTTCCAAATGATATTAAGTTGGTCCCTATTTATTTGTTTTTAAGTTACGCTATAACTTATGTTGGTAAATACAATGATGGCCTGAAAAGGTCTGGCTGTTAATGTTCTGCACAGAAAACTTCTTCCCTTTATCGTACAATTCACGTAGTATTGTGGTGTCAACATGTTGTTGATTCAAGGGGTGACCAACGCCCAAAGTCATAAAAGACAGTCGGCCGATGACAGTTTTTCTGTTTATGTGGCGTAAACCATAACTGATGTGCAGAAGGGAGCGGAATTGCTAAATCGATTGAAGTTTGTATGTTATTTTATTAGTATTGGTCTGAAATGTATAAGAGTGAAAGAGAAGGAAATATTCCTGAATTGCTTATAATCTTAACATTTACTAAGAATCTTGGTAAATTTTTTTAAATTGATATGAAGTTTTGTGAATAAAGTCGTGACTAAAAATTCAGCTCAAAGTGTTAGTTTTGGGTTTAGAATATGGCCTACTTTTGATTTACCTTCTTCTTTCAGCCTATCGGTCTTTTAATCCTTTACATAATTTCGTAGAGACATGCTGATGGTTTGATTTTGTGGAGAGCTATCTACTAATCAGAGACAATAAAAATTTAGAAATACTGTGTCAAATCAAGCGTAGAATATAATATACAATATACGTATAAAAAATATGTCTTGCTATTCACGACTAAACGATTAATATTCGTCATTTTATCTCGTATTATTTTTAGGGTTATTTTTCGACTTATGCTAGGGAATCAAAATTCACAGGTTACTTCCCGTTGCCCTAGAGCCTTGAAATTTGGCAAAGACCAAGTCTATATAGTGCTGATATAGGGAAAAATCCAAAAACTTATAATTTGTCATCACATCACAAGTAAAAAAGTGTTTATACTAATACCAACTTATGAAGTAGCTGAAATGTAGGCGATTCCCTATATTTCAACTACAAAATTAAGTTGGTGAGTGGTTTTGAGTTTAATTAAATGATTATTTGAATGCAGTTACTTATGTTTATATGTCTAGTAGGTACGAAACCCTAAGTGTGCGAGTTTACCTCGCTCTTGACAGGTTTAAAAAAAACAACTAATACAAGTTACGGAATAAATAGATCAGAGGATATTGACAACGTAGACCTCATGCCAATCCCGTGGGAAGTCAAAAAGCGTTTTAGGTATATAAAGTATACATCTAAAAAGAAAGGTGTCAAAATCACTTAAGCCTGTCTTAAAAATGCTTGAGCAGATTATACGCGGGACTCAAGGAGCAGGAGGTTGTTTTAATTGGAGTGATAAACCGAGACGGATTGACGCTAATATAATCTTTTGATTAAGCTAGCAGTGTACCGTTCGTGACCGCGCTATGGTACAGTCGCAGCGAGAGGCACATGGGCTAATAATTTAGTGCTCAATTAGTGCTGCCAGTATAGCAAAAAAATTTTGATACTGCTAACTTTTGATTAAGCTAGCAGTGGCTAGCTTAATCAAAAGTTAGCAGTGTTCTCATTTTTGGTCTACCTATCACAGCACCAAATATCTGTTATCAGCACTAAATTAGCACTAAATGAGCACTAAATTTTGATATATAAACCTAGTGATTCTGCCGACTTGACCTTTCTAGCTTTACAGACGTCCTATCATCATAATTACCCAAAGTTTTGCCTGAACGAAGAATATTGCGAAAATATTATAATATTATGGGCATTACACACAACGTTCGCTGATCCCAAAGTATGTAATATGTATGTAAGTATGCTTGTGTTATGGGTACCAGATACGCATATACTACATATCTTAAATAAACGTCAATTGAGGATAATGTTAAGAGAAATTACAGTATCATTGTTTAAGCATGATTCAAGATTATCATAGTGATATCCTTAAAACTTGATTCACTTTGTATTGTATTATGGTCTTATTCATAATGACATATCGAAGGTTTAAAAGTTCGCTAAAATTGGTTCGCGAAAATTGTCAAAACTTGTTATTTACAATAGTCTTTTTACGATAAAACGTTCATTATCTCTCCGATAAAATCTCCGTTTAAACCTCCGATAAGTCATTATGAATAAGACCATTAGTCTTTACAATGTTTGCTGCAAACACCGCCTCCTGTTTTGTCTCCCTTACTTTTTATATCATCCCTTTACCCAACTCTACTTTATAGAATTTTGCCTGTCAAAGAATAATAACGAACAAACTTTGAAGTTCCAATTATAACTACGATTTATAACGAGCCTTTACTGTCTAATGTTAAATAATGGAAGCAATGAAAGACAAGATTTGTGTTCAAAGCATTTTGTATTTATTATTTCGACATGAATCACAAGCTTTACTTAATAGTTACTTGTCACAGACAAGCCTTTTTATGTTAGTAAATTCGGCAGTTTTTATGAATATTTAATTAGTATTTAAAATTATGTGCCTCAATACCTTTAACCGTAGGTGTTTATTGCTTTGGTAACTAATAAACAAATTCTTAGTGTGACTATTGGTCATCAAAACTCCAAATAGTTAAACCTTTTTTCATCATCTAATATAATGTTCCTTTGCTAACTCTGACACCTACTTATTTCGTTAGGTAATAAAAAACTAAAATGACGATACTTGCCGATTGTCTTCATATTTACTTGGCTTATTAACATAATACAGTTTATTGGTAAATATTATATATTCTCTCCAGCACATTAACATCCCACTGTTGGGCACGGGCCTCCTCCACTTTGGGAGCGATTATAGCCTACTGTGCCGCGCTTACCAGGCCCACACGCCTGTGTGTACAGTGTTTATTTTCGAGTTTTCGAATATCACAGGGGATGCTATCTGATTACAATATTCCTTAGCTGGCTTTTACAGTACCCTGAGAAGGAAAAGGGGTGATGACACTTGGATTCTTAATCTATCACCACACGGACAGATTTTATCTTAAACTTCGTTAAAGTCAGAACAGAAATAGACTGACTCGAGACTATCTGTCACTATTTATATTTTAACAAAACTGCAAACTTTTCACAAAGTAGTTGTATCGTGCAGCAAACTAGGCGTTACAATTTACTGCATGCAGTTCCTCTTCGCTTGAGAAGTTATAAAATACGATTGCTATAAAATATTTTATGGAGACATTTCCTCCCGCCGGAGATGCATTAATGGCTTTTGAAATCATGCTACACGTGCCTCGTTATAGAGATCTACGACAACCAAATGTTTAAATTGTATAATCTTCTAGGAAAGATACTTGTAACAATTGATGACATGAAGATGCTATTAGTCACAGACTTTGATGGTGATGATGCAAGTAGTTCTACGGTACTTAATGTAGAACTACTTGCATCATCACCAATCACCATACCATACGTATAATATGTGTGTATTATAGAAAATATAGATATCCATTAAGTACCGTAGAACTACTTGCATCATCACCATCAAAGTCTGTGTCTAATAGCATCTTCATGTCATCAATTGTTACAAGTATCTTTCCTAGAAGATTACACAATTTAAACATTTGGTTGTCGTAGATCTCTATAACGAAGCATAGCAGACATTTCAGAGTACAGTATTCACCCCATCCCACCTTTCCCCAGCGCACGCGCCACGAATACTTTCAGTCGGAATTTGATCGTTCAACTCGTTGTTTCTGTCAGTTCTCGGCGTTCGTAAAAATCGATAACTATGCAGTTAAATATTTTATAAATTTACATTATTTTAGTAAACATTAGTGATGGATTCTAATACAGCATGTAATTATATAGTATTACAATATACTTTTAAACAATTTCTGTCTTAGAATAATTGTATACACATTTTTGAATGTATCAATATATTAAGGACAGATTAAAAAAATATTTATTAAATATTATATTTGTTATACTATCCTATTAGATCCTGTTGTCATTTATGATACAATCGAAAGTTTAGGGATTTGAGTAACTATAAATTAAACAAACTGCCGCGGATAAGCGCGGATTCATTATTTTTTGATAGGTACTTTAAACTTATTTTGATTAAAACATTAAAAATAAATAATTGGTCAAGTGCGAGTCGGACTCGCGCACGAAGGGTTCCGTACCATTATCTATGCAACATAAGGCAACGTTATTAGTATCGAGCAAGAAACGGTAAAAAAATCATGTTTGTTGTATGGGAGCCCCCCTTAAATATTTATTTTATTTTATTTTTAGTATTTGTTGTTATAGCGGCAATAGAAATACATCATCTGTGAAAATTTCAACTGTCTAGCTATCACCGTTCTTGAGATACTGGGTACGGAACCCTAAAAATCATGTTTGTTGTATGGGAGCCCCCCTTAAATATTTATTTTATTTTATTTTTAGTATTTGTTGTTATAGCGGCAATAGAAATACATCATCTGTGAAAATTTCAACTCTCTAGCTATCACCGTTCTTGAGATACAGCCTGGTGACAGACGGACGGACGGACGGACGGACGGACAGCGAAGTCTTAGTAATAGGGTCCCGTTTTTACCCTTTGGGTACGGAACCCTAAAAATGATCATAGTTTATAGCATTCTACACCAACTATGATTTCATGTTAGGTTCAGAAGGTACTTCGGGAGCAAGAATAGTGACCCGTTAATACTTATGAAATCGTATGCAGAACTTTAATTTATCAAATTTAGAAGATAAATGAGAATGAAATTCTTAAAGAAATCACCAGTACTCCGACACAGTGCTCTATAACCTCCTCCTTTTTTAAGTCGGTTAACCATTACGAAATTTTTTTTTTTATTAGATATACGCTTTCGAGCAATTTTAGAACATAAAATTCATTTATGTGCATCGCTCATTGAATTGTCATTACTAAATAATGTTGTTACTTTTGAGTATGTGTTGTCGACATTCTGCGTGAAAATATAATCGTGCCAGTGTATCTTACGGAATGCGGTAATTTTAATTGGATGTAATCCCTACATATCCAAGGAAGCCAAGACATCTTTTGGCATTAGATTATAACAAGAGAGAGCGTATGAGATTTTGTTGCCGAAAAAGATTTACTTGTTTCACGAATTCATGGTTTTAAAAGTACGTACACAGTATAATCGCAGATATTTTAAGGTTTGAACACTTATTTGAGGACAAGTTACAGCATATATTTCGAAAAACATAAATTTATGGATACGGTTCATTTTTTGGTTTATCACAATCAGTTTAAGTCATTATTTGTCACATTTGCATTTTTGAGCTTTGTTGACTTCTTACATTTTTTTATTACCTATGCATGTGTGTGTCTGTATTTGGATGTGTTGTATGATTATGTCGTATACCCAAGTTAAACTAGCTACTTCATATAAATTTAACTATTTCTCTTTCAATTCGGTCGAAAACTGAGAATACATTTATTGCTATTCTATCATTATATTGCTAGTTTTTGACGTTTCAAAAGAGCTTGTAAAACATGCCAACTTGAAATAAAATATTTTGACTTTGACTTTGACTTTGGCTATTCATTCAACCGGTGAAATAAAGAATCTCTATATCATATGAATCGGTCATTCGCTATTGTTTCAATTTCACAATTGACTAGAGTTCGCTACTGTTGTTTGCCCAAGTCTGGATAAACTAGAGGATTTTAAAAGCGAGACGAAACATCTGCCTGGTGTTTCAATATTGGTTTCGTTTTGCGAATTCTGTGTTCTGTTTTATTTTGAATGTCAATTGGCTTTCAGCAGTAAAAAGAACTTCTTACCAGTATTGCTAGCTCACAATAAATATTTATGAATTCTTAATTTGGAGTCTACACGCCCTTTTTCGTATAAAAAGTAGCCTATGTCATAGGCCCTCTGTCCTTTTTTACGCTTTAAACTATCCGTGTAATTAATTACACCTGTTGTTGAAATCAGTTCATTAGTAGCCTTAAAGAGAGACTTACACACAGTTTTCCGCATTTATTAAACATATTAGAGAGAATTGAGGAAATGATAACTCATCATTAAATTGAAAACCAAAAATATTCTGCAAAATGTTAATTCCATCAAGAGGTTTGTTGTGATTAGTATATAAATCCAACTAGTCTGATGATTTACCGTTAACAACCGGCAACCGCAGCGGTCACGGCCTCTGCATACATTTTTTTTTCTCACTAACATACTAAGAAATCGTGTTATTAGACAGGTTCTTCTCGTTCATTAAGTTGCTAAGTGACGTTTCCAAAACTTTCGAAGGTTTGTCATGTTTTCTGCAAATCGATAACACCAAAAGCAAATGATCAAAATTGGTATTAAAGTTACATTGCTTGTAATGATATGTGGAATGCAGTTTATTGTATTCCACATAATTATTGCTACAAGCTATTACGTTCAATCTGTCCTGCGATAGGTAACTGCACCGGATTGCGACGATTACTTAATTTTTTTTTAATGTCAAAGTTCGTTATTTAGTATAATACAACTTCCATGTTTCTAAATCTGTATTATTTGTCTGTCTATTACTGAAATGTATTTTATATGAATTAAAATATTGTCATTGCTAGTATTGTATCTTGAGTATAGTTTGATTTTCCCCACACAAATCCTTTTGGATTTCGATAACACACGATGTTAATAATTATGTCCTAATTGAATCTTATTTATTCAGATAGGACCTAGCAAATACATTTTCATATTATGTACTTATTATAATATTCTTGAGAGGTTGGGTTGTCATATGATTCGCTATGTAAGATTAGCGATAGATAGTATTTCTATATATAATGTACGTTCATGATGGATGTGCAGGTTCAATTTATCTACACTTAGTTACTATAATTAAAGAGCCAAAATTTTTAGTTTAATGTGTATTTAATGGATAAAAAAAAATCACTAGTATGAAGACATGAGTTTGCGAGAGTGTTATCATTCTCGCTGATAGTGTTTATTTCGGAGTACTAAATTTAAACATGATAAGAGACTAAAGTCTGTTACATATTTTATGTTTAAATGTAGTGCAAAATTCCAGGTGAATGAAATCGCGACCTACAACTAGTTTGATATAGGTAAAGCAACGATGATTCAAACTTATATCAGCTTCCTGTTAATGTAAAACTATGTTAATTGTTGGTCTATGCATATTAACAACGCTTTGCAATTGAGGCTGATTCAGTCAATAGTTACATTGACATCATCGATATTTTGATCAATTGTTGTTTTGAATAATTTATGTTCAAACATACTTCTATGCCCACTTGCTTAAACTTCGTGGTATTTTAGACCCTCGTCAAATAAAGAGACGAGTACGAATAATAAACTAAGTGAAGGTCTCATCACTAATAGAATAATAGCTTCACTATCGCAATAGGTATCGCCTGTTAGGATAGATGTAAAGATTAATAAATAAATATTGACAGAAATTACTTTAAGTCTCGAAATGGTTTTCAAAATTTTTATCGTTAAAAGCATTTATTAGTAAATATAAACAGAGACATTTAATACTAGCCCTATCTTAACCCATACACACACACATTCACGCACACAACAAAACATGTAATATACACTGGCACACTACTTTTTATTTATTTATTTTTGTTTTTCAGACCTTTTCTTATTTTATAACCTGTGATTTATACGTAACAACCTAATTGTTTTTACTTAAACATACTTTAATTGTATACTGTAAATTAAGTTAATAAGTGTTAGGGCCTCTTTCACCATTCTCAAGTAAAGCGCCAAGTAGACTAATCGCTAATTAGAGTCACCAGTAACTACACGTGCGACGTTCACGACGACGTTCGAATAGCAGTAATCTTAAGATTAAAAAATTGAAATTGACAGAAGATACTCGTAACTATTACTTGACAATTAACGCTAATCGATAAGTAACTAATCAACGCTTTACTTGAAGATGGTGAACGAGGCCCTTACTGTAAGATGAAAGTGACTAGTCTCCACAACACAGGGAATCCTAGTGTGGAGACTAGAGAAGTTCTATTTAGCTGTATGACTTTTTCTTAAACAATAAACATTATTTTATTTTATTTATATAAATTTAAATATCAAATATGTTAACCAATCATATAGTTAATTATACAATATGCTATTAGCCATATAATGGCTCTCCAAGATTAGATTTTGAGATAGTTAGTCAAAAATAGTTAAGTGGATGAATAGGTACACTAACATACTTACAGATGATAACATATTATGATGTTATTTGTAAACTAATAAGGTAGCATAGTGCATTATAATACTGCACTATGATACCTAAATTAGGTCACAGCGATACAATAATATATGAGCTATAGTAATTTAGTATGCATATCTATGGCCTGTAGCGATCTATCAAAACGTCAATAAGATAATATTAATGAAATTTAAAATACCAGCTTGTCTAACAAACCAATGTTACATTAAAATGCATTGTGGAAACTCGAATGAACGGGATTCAGTAGCTTAGCAACTTAATTGGCACGGATCCATACCCGTAGGCGATATAAGAGAAGCCTGGGAAACATGTAGCTTCCCGTATGTAACCCCCGGTAGGCAATAGCAATTACATACATTCATAAGGGGAGGTTCTTATTTTTTATCAAGAAATTCGGTTAAGTGAAAAATATCCACGAATGACTTTTTTGTCAAAATGTTGAAGAGTTATGAGTTTTATTGTTAAAATGTTGTATTTTGATAATGTTTTAAAACAGACTATGAATCTACATGTACAATAGAAGTTGTTTTGTTTTGGATCAAGGATTTTTTTTTCTCTGCATCTAAATCGTATTATAATATTATAACTAGCTATTGCTTCGCTTTTCTCTTATTGGTCGCAGCGTGATGTTATAAAGCCTAAAGTATTCCTCGATAAATGGAGTATCTAAAAATAAAAGAATTTATCAATGCGCACCTGTAGTTCCTGAGATTAGCGCGTTCAAATAAACAAACAAACTATTCAGCTTTATAATTATTAGTGTTGATGAAATTCACACAATTGTAATACTCGTAATACCTCGATGACATTTTGTCTCATTTGAAAATTGTGCACTTGAAACGCAAACTTGTAGCAAAAGATCAAAGGTACAGCATCTGTACTATTATTTACATTTTCTGAACATTCTGTTTATGGTATCTACAATTGGCTATACTCAGGAAATGGTATGGAAATTGTTAACGCCCTAGGCGTTGACCTTACGGAAATTGGAAGGACACCCCAAGCGGTGGCCCATTGTGGGCTTCCCTTCTATTTAAGAGTAGAAAAATAAGCAATATTTTTATGATCTTTATAAAGATATGTTATTATTTACCGATAGTTTTATGACATGTTTGTTTATGGCTAGCGCTAATTGATGCGATAATTATGATGTAATAATGAAAGATGATTGCTCTACACCATATTAATTGTATTCGTCTGTAATAAAAACACATTAATATCTCCTAGACACAGATCACCGTCAATAAATGCCGCATTACGAGGTATGAAAGGCGCGGGCTGCGAGGTATAGAACAATCAATTTTCTTTGGTCGTAGGAAAATCACAGGTTAAGTTTCATACATTACCAATGCGAAAATAGCGCATAGATAGGTGTGGGCTGATCGCCTTACGTATGGAATTTATTAGGAGTGATCCGTTCTCTGAGATAACTAAAATTTCTTTAAATAATCTAATGCCTTAGGATAAGCCAAGTTTGTTCTATAAGCCGTAAACCGTAAAATATCTGACAGAGTGCTGGTAACCAGCTAGTTAAGTTTTGGCAAGCATGTTCGCATTTTTACAATTCACTATTTTTCTTTTACGTTTATGACGTGACTGTTAAGTAGGTTCGCCTATCTAACTCTCTCGCTGTATAGATAGCCACCGCTTTTAAGATTTCAGGTCTAGTACCTGATGAGGAACATAAGAATATAGGTACATTTGTTATAAAAGTGGTATTATCGTTATTCCATACATATTTAAAAAATGATGCGTCATCACTTAGCTAGACTGCTTGTCATCATTAAGCTTTAGGTCATTGTTATGAATGGACTGAAAGAGATATTGCGTTTTCTGTCGATAATCCACTGTTTCGTGTCATTGTTCCAATAGTTTATCGAAATATGATACTGATACCATTTTTAGGGTTCCGTACCCAAAGGGTAAAAACGGGACCCTATTACTGAGACTTCGCTGTCCGTCCGTCCGTCCGTCCGTCCGTCCGTCTGTCACCAGGCTGTATCTCAAGAACGGTGATAGCTAGAGAGTTGAAATTTTCACAGATGATGTATTTCTATTGCCGCTATAACAACAAATACTAAAAATAAAATAAAATAAATATTTAAGGGGGGCTCCCATACAACAAACATGATTTTTTTACCGTTTCTTGCTCGATACTAATAACGTTGCCTTATGTTGCAGTAGATAATGGTACGGAACCCTTCGTGCGCGAGTCCGACTCGCACTTGACCAATTATTTTATTACAACGAAGTAATCTATTCTAAAAACATACCAGACACAGTACCTAAAGCTTCTTACTTTTAGGAATTATTAAAATATTGCTTCTTGTACTTAAGTACAAGAAGCAATATTTTAATTTATTAGAGAATACTGAAGGCTCAATTTGAGCGTCAAGTAATTTTGGATCTCAGTTCTAATTTGAGCTTGGAATAAAATCAAAAAGGCGGAATATCAAGGGACTATAACAATGATGTTTTTAACAAAACTTTACCGCTTGAAAAATATAAAAGCAAAATTCTGAATAACCCAAACAGTTTCTGCGGCATTAAAGTGCCTTTTTCTGACCCATTTTAACCGCACACATGCAATATTTAGACACGAGCTTCCAAATACAGTAACGTTATAAATATCACATATATATAAGCGACCCAATTCAGGGTACAGTGTACAGAATGCGTGCGTACTCTCGTTTCCACTTTTATGATGTTGTGGCACGCCGTTAAACCTTTATACCTTGTATCGACCAAATACCAATAAGAGGCATTGTGTCAATTGATATCCCTTTCCCATGTAGCAAGATTAATCAAATAATACTTGTGAATTTCGCAAGATTTCTACCTACACAAGTCCTCACATAAGTGGGGGCTACCCTTGCTGGTCTATGGTAAGGCTCAAGGTACTACCATGGCCCGGTAGGGTAGAAAGAGAGAAATATAAAGGAATAGACGTGTTAGTTCATCTGATGTTAATTCTAAAATTTCTTTAATACTTGGCGAATTCGGAGAGAACATTTATGGTTTCCTGCTGAACGGTGTTAGAAATCTTTTCTTTAGCAGAATTTTGCATAACTAATATTTATTTTCATCCAATTACTATTTACCGATTTTCACGTAATAGCGTATCTTTTGGTGTGAAAGATCTATCACCAATATTCTCTGAATATGCACAAGATATTCGTGAACAAACAAATCCATACCAGAACACCCCATCAAGCTGGTTGAAATGATCAGCTCTGAGTAATGAATGAATACCATAGCTACAAAATGATTTTGTAATAATTTACACAGTAACATTTAGGTTGATTTTCCGGTACCGTCCATTAGTTATTGTTAAATGGTATCCCCGTTTCTTATTACCATAAAATCGTTACAACATCGTTAAAAATACATTTCCCGTTTCCTTTTTCGTTTGTCAGTTTTTATGAAAGTAATATTTAACATTACTTAGTCAAATATTTAATTACTTGTACACTTAATGAACCAACAGTTTTTAAAATTAATGTAGATACAAAACTACGGAATCCTCGAGAAAAGTCTCGTAACGTATTGTAATGAAATTGATTGAGCGGACGTTTTATAACTACTTTCCGCAACAATGTTAAGTATTTCTTCTTGAGTTACTTATACAAATCATATACCACAGAGTAGGCCGGTAGCTTTTTAGCATTCATTCATTACTTATGTACTTTATTATTAGCTTATAACATGCAATGTGAATTCCAATTGCTTCTGTGGAACAGTGACTAAGCTTTTTACTTAGTAACTTGGAGATTGAAGTAAAGTATAAAAGCAGAATTTCGTTCATCTTTACAAACCAAAAACTGATCATGGCGGGGTACGGGTCTCCTCCAGAAAGGAGAGAGAAAAGGTCTACGTGACCTGCCGCTATTTCATCCATCATCCATCCTGCGTCAATATCAAAACATAATATTAAAAATTGCCTGAAATTAATACCAATTATCAGTTTAAATAATACATGAAATAGATCTTTACAGATTTGTAAGACCTAAGTTAAAGATTTTACACTAGGGCTCTTGTCTATGTTTAGCTGGGCTTAACATACTTTGTATCTAGGGCGTCGGATCGCTTGAAAACATGAAGGTGGCATGCAAGTGGGAGGTTGAAGAAAAGGCTGATTGCCTTATAAGCTCAATTTTGCTATATAAATTATCTTGAGAAATTATTAGTGTATTCATTGAGGAATATCTACCTATATTCAGTGAACATAAACGAACTCCGAAGCCCACGTTTCATGTTTGTTCGAAATAGGTAAATCAATAATTTCATCACTTAACTAATCTAATAGGAGAAGAAGTTTATGTTTAACAAAACATTAAAGTATAATAATTTAAATATATAAAAATAAATAAATAAAGTAAATATTCATGGACATTTCACACAACGTCCTCTGGTCCCAAGCTAAGCTTATATGCTTGTGTTATGGGTACCAGAATACGGATAGAATACATATACTACTTTTTTTTTGTAAATATATACTTATAATACATAGAAACACCCAGACGCAGTACAAACATTTGTATGACAATTAGAAAAATCACACAAAAGATTGTCCCGAGCGGGAATCGAACCCGCGACCTCTTGATCGGCAGTCCGTTACCAGAACCACTACACCACGAGGCCCGTCGTCATATAAACCAATTTGGTATAATCACATAAAAATTATCAACGATCGTGAACATCTGTTGTCTGGAATACAACACTTGTCAAATAAAACAAAATATTAAACCTGCACAGCACACATGTTAATGATGTATGCACCGAATCTACTGGGGGTGTTCATTATTATAGGTGCTATCCGATATCAAGCCTCGATTCATAAAATATATTGATTGATGATAACGTGGACAGCAGTAAAAGCTTACACGTACGATAGTTGATATCGGACATTATGATATTAAACGATGTTAATTTGGGGAACGATATATTATGTATGAAAATATGATAGTGCTACTGTTTTTTCGTTGGCACGAACTATTAAACTTTTGTTTTGTCTTGTAGTTAATGCATGTACTGTATAATGTGGATTAACTAATAGCTTTTAAAAGTGGGAGATAGAATCGTATATTAAGAGCTCCGTGTCTTAGAGACTAGAGTAGATATAAACACATGGATAGCACATGCTGGAAGTTTGTAAAGTAGGTCTAATATCTCACCTTATTGAGAAGAGTTTTTCGAATGAAAGTAATTGATTGTGTTATTATTTCTATTAATTCTTCCTATTGTGAATGCATGAATGAAATAGGTGTGTATGGTGCCATCACTTCACGCATAATTTAACAGGTTTTTTTATGTAGTACAATAGCAATAATAACCTTGTACATAATATCTCCAATTGATATTAATTTAAAACAGTATGGTACTTGTAATAGTCTGTCTTCAGTGGTTTGAATTATAGACTATTATTGTATACAGCAATCCATCCATCCATCAACCTTTCTCAGTCCACTGCTGGACATAGGCCTGCCCCATAGAACGCCACAACGTGCGGTCTTGCGCTAACTGCATCCAGCGGCCCCCGGCGTATTAGACGATATCGTCGGTCCACCTTGTTAGGGGCCGCCCCACGCTGCGTCGTCCGGTTCGTGGTCGCCACTCGACGACCTTCCGTCCCCAACGGTCATCAGATCGTCGAGCGATGTGGCCTGCCCATTGCCACTTCAGCGTGCTAACTCTTCGGGCTATGTCGTACACACCAGTCCTTCTACGGATCTCCGCATTCCGGATCTTATCACGTAGGGAAACACCGAGCATAGCCCTCTCCATAGCACGCTGCGCGACTCTGAGTTTTGTTATGAGGCCGACATTCAGGGACCACGATACAGCAATAATAGTCTATAATTCAAACCACTGAAGACTGGTGAGTTTTTATATTAACGTTTTGTATATTATATAAAATTTCTCGTATTCATGCTGTGTACCCGACGCGCCGTCTTCGTCTATGCGTATCATTAAGTGACACTGAAAACGCTTATTAATTTTCCTGTTTCTTTTTCTGTTACGCTAAAAATAGCCCCTATTTTTATCGTAACAAATAACAATAGGGTTCTCAATTTGACCTCTTTTTCATAAATGATCCAGTATCCTAATTTTTGTATTGAATAAAGAGTATTTTCTTTTTATTTGCTTAAACTAAGATCTTAGTAGAACTCGATATTCAATAGGCATGAGAATTAGTTCAGAATCTTTTTAACCTATCCTAAATACCTACAACAGAAATCGTGGTAATAATCACTCAAATCCGAACTAAGTTTCTATGATAGAGTAATTGTTCAATTTGTTAGTTGATAAGTACTTACCCTTCAACTTTATAGTTGGCAGCACAGGTATCTAGCACTTGGCAGTTTCAAACTTTCACAGGCTTTTGTTCATTAACTCAAATTAAAACTTGGCTCACCATCTGATTTCAGTGATTAACAAAAAATGGCCTATCATATCCAACAATTTCTGTATAAGAATACTTAGGTACGTTCTAGTTACTCACTTCCGATTTCAGTAAATGTATTTATTTATTTATTATACACTTTATTTGTACACCTTATGAATAAAATTTACAATAAATTATAATTATAAATAGAGTACAATGGGCGGCCTTATCGCTAAAAGCAATTTCTGCCAGGCAACCTTTGGATGGAGATCTTGAGAAGAGAGAAGAGCAATAGTTGTAGGTGCACTAATTATCTTAATAGAAATGTTATATAGACATACACTTATATACTAAATACAAATAAACGTACTTATACAAAACGATACACATAATACATACATAAACGTACAAAGACAATTCTGACCGGGAATAGTTACAACTGCATGTTCAGATAGTGGTTCTTAACTTTAATTTTAAATGTGGCTAGACTTTTGGCTCGTCGAATGTCCTCTGGAAGTGCGTTCCACAAGCGTATGGCTGTGACGGTAAAGGATTTAGTTACGTAACTTTAGCGATTAACAAATTCTGATGTCAGGGACATGGAGAATCATCATCAAACCGTTTGTATAAAAATAAGAAAAAAATAACTAGATTGTGAATGTAATTATTATAATATCTTGTTGTACATCATTCAATTGTGATGTGATGAATATTTATCGTTATTTCTATTTATTTTCAGTTGTGCGGTTGAGGAGAGTTCAGCGTCATGGGGAAGCTGCTATCAAAAATATTCGGCAACAAGGAGATGAGGATATTGATGTTAGGTCTCGATGCTGCCGGAAAGACTAGTATCCTTTACTAAATATTTACAATTGCCACATATGACCAATGCATTGGTGCTTTTAAAATCTGTCATGTGCAAGAATCTCTAACTTTGAGTGTTCCGCACCTCATTACTATACATCGTATAAATTTATTATTGCCTTGAAATAAAACAGAAGATAAAAGACTAAAAACCTACAGGCTACTATTGCCAATAGTAGCCTGTAGGTTTTTATTCTTTACTAGCTGTAGTTGTAGCTTATATTTTTGTAACTATTTGCGTTTGACGAATTGTTGTTATTAAAATCTCATAAAGGCTTTTACTGCCGTCTTAAGTTCCGTCTTGAGCTTATCTTTAAGTGAATTTCCCACAAAATACATGATAAATTTTACCTTAACCAAGTGTTTTTCAGCTATTTTATATAAATTAAAATTAGGTCAGTCAGTCACAACGATACCTACGGTCGGTTTCAATGTAGAAACTGTTACGTATAAAAATGTTAAATTCAACGTATGGGACGTTGGGGGGCAGGACAAAATACGACCGCTCTGGAGGCATTATTACACAGGTATTTATTCGATCATTCATATTATATATATAAGAAACTTCTAAAATACCAGAAATATGATAGATGTTTTGCACGACTCTTTTCAATAAACATATAAAAAAAAACTATGTAAGATGTTATTCCATCTTTTTAAAAACTATCTATTTTTTATAAATGAAACTAGCTGATGCTCGCGACTTCGTACGTGTGAAATTTGGAAATCAAACCTTAACAAACAGAAGTTTACTATATAACACTCGATAGATGGCGTTGTACCCTTTTTTAAATCGCGCTATAGTTTCGTTACACGCATTAACACTTAAGCTTGTCAACATTTTTATTGCGTTATCATCTGGATTTCTGATTTATAAATTAGTAAGGATAAGGATAAAGGCCTGACATAAATTTTTTAGATCATTTATTAGTGGGACTGCTGAAAAAGCAGCTCAGGGATAAAATTTTGTGATAGACGAAATCTTGAACGATAATAATCAATGAAAAAATAGCTCTTCTGGTCAGACCAAATACCTTCGCGATAGGGTGAAGATATCAGCCACGACCTATTGGGAGACAAAACGATTGCTGTCTCATTGTAAATGAATAAATATTATATTATTCATTGCGTCATATTGAACGTTTCAGGCACCCAAGGATTAATATTTGTGGTGGACTGTGCGGATCGCGACCGCATCGATGAAGCGCGCCAAGAGTTACATAGAATCATCAACGATAGAGAGATGCGCGATGCTATTATACTCATCTTCGCTAATAAACAAGACTTGCCTGATGGTATGTATTTTATTTTCTATTTGGCCCTTAATACTTCAGATTTTAACTAATTAGATCGGACAAAAAGTAAATCTGGTTTAAATTCGTACCTTTAGCATTTAAACCTATTGCTATTGGAAAGACACTTGTAGATAAGATCTTCATCTCCACAAAGGGTTTTCGGTCAACTATATACCCATTAACCCATTATTGACCAGGTGTATTGCTACAAAATTTTCTTCCGTGTTTCCCTCTCTTTGAGATCTTAGTTGTCAAATGAAGGTTGAAGAGTGATTTTTGTAGCCCCCGTGGGTGGAAATGTGACTGTGGTAACTGTATTGATACAATTATTTAAAAACTAATGGTCTTATTCATAATGTCTCAATTGTATAATGTCACAATTTTTGACAATTTTAGCTAACTTTTAAACCTCCGGTTTAAAAGTTAGCTAAAATTGTCAAAAATTGTTATTCTTTGTCTTTTTACGCTAAAACGTTTATTATCTCTCCGATAAAATCTCCGTTTAAACCTCCGATAAGTTATTATGAATAATAACGTAAATATTTTTTTATTTGCTATTATTTTATAATCAACTTCGCTTTTACAACTGTTTTTGTATATTATTCCAGCAATGAAACCACATGAAATCCAAGAGAAGTTAGGTCTAACTCGTATCCGGGACCGCAACTGGTACGTGCAGCCATCGTGCGCGACCTCTGGTGATGGACTGTACGAGGGGCTAACGTGGCTCACCAGCAACCACAAGTTATGAGCTGCAGAGTAGGCGGTGTCCAACCGCCGCACCGCGCCACGGTAAACATAACTTTATCTCTAGTATTCTTCTTCCCAGCTCACTTACGTCCCACTGGGGTTGGGTACGGGCCTCATCCTCTTTGAGAGGGTATTTAATGCTACTACACTATGCTGTCTATTCGTAGTAGCATAGGGTTTACTTTCGAGTTCTCTGTCTTAAACAGAAGATCTTATCTCCTTATGTAACGCACCTAAGCAGGTTTTTAAAGCACCTCTGGGAGAAAGGGAAGTAGTGACACTTGCTTTTATTCTGTTATGTGTCATGTGTGTAGTATTATTTCCGTTAATCTCCATGTTTTACTATTGTAGTTATGTTAGTGTATTTGGACTACTACGTTACGCAGACCAGGCGTATTGGCATATAGTTTAAATTCGAGATTTTAGGCATGAGACAGATATATCAAAACGAAACTGAAATCGGATTGCAGTCAGAAATCGTATTGCATCGATATTCCAATATGAGATAACTGTTTTTAGAAAACGCAATAACAATACCATGATAACGCAAGCAATCTAATCCGAACGAAACCGAACCGTGAGTTTAGTTTTGCTAACCAAACTGCAAACGAAATCTATCTAAAGTTTAAGTTTTCGATAGTTTTGATATTCATTCGTTCTCTATCACTCTACCGTACGACTACTTAGTTAGAATAAGAGAAACCAAATTTGATTTCCTTTTCTTTCTAATTTAGTGATCTGTCGAAAGGGCAAAAGAGATGAAGCGAATCGTTCCGAAGCAAGCGAATCGTTATGGATTTTGAATTGTTGACGGTTTTATGAATTGCACATTGAAAACTAAAAACGAGGCGATAGGGTCTAATTCAGATTGCAACTATTTGATGTTTATTTGAAAAATATAGTTGTAACTACGCTCCGATATTCACTACTGAAATCGATTTCTAAAAACGGTTTTTGAAATCGATTTCAAAATCCTAAATCGGATTTGTATCGGTTTGTGAAAAAATCGGAAAACGCCCATGCCAACAAGATTTCTATTATGTATTTTACAATGTAAGTTACTTTAGTTCTGTCAAGTGCTAATAAATCAACGTTTCTCTCATTTCAGGTGAGGATGTCGATGCCATTTAATTTAAGTAAGCGCCCGTGTGCCGGAACAAGCAACGCAAATGTGTATACCAGTGTTGATTCAATATGGTAACCGCTATAAACGTGTCAGTGGGTGCAAGACTATAAGTGACCATTATGATTAGATAGCAAACAAGCGAACGCGCTTGTCCAATCAATTATATTCCATATTTAAAATATAAAAAAAAAAAATAGAAAAAGTTTTGTTATAACGATATTCGATTATTTTTTTATGTTATTTAAAAGATTATTACATAAAGTAAAATGATTTTTTTTTATTTAGTTTAATGTTTACCTCCTTTGTATAGTCAGGTAGAATAAAGTTTCTAATGCATTATTGTCATTGGAACTGTGTCTATGGTTGCAGTATTGTTTATGTATATTTCAGTGATAGTGCACGCCGCGTGTATTATTGTGTGATGTAGTTTTGACCATTGTAATAATTATTTATATTGTATTTTAATATTAGTAAATTTTTTTTGTTTACGATATTCTTATTTATTTTGAGATTCTATATTTTTGTAATATTTAATACATTGTATAAATTTCGTTTGATAATCTAGATTTGCTTACATAGTAACATAGATCATGTTAATAGTTTAATCTTATAGTTTATGCTATCTTAAATAGTTTCTATTCTGTTTCATTTGTCCTAATAAATTACCCGAAAGTTACATAATTATATTAATTTCGAATAGATTCCATATTTGTAATTTTATTATTAGTGGCAATATTTTGATGTCTAGTGAGTTTCGAAGTACTTTTTTTTGTTTACTTTATTTGTTTGGATATAGAAATATGTAGGTATATTGTGGTTATGTAACTATAATTAAAACTTAATAGATTTAATAATAGTTTAAAAAATCCGTATGTTAACAAATTGGAAAGATCTAATGTAGTTTTCTTTGGTGTAGATAGAATGGATTTTTTGTACTTTTTTCATTCCATTAACGGTAAAACTACTTCACACATGAATGTACATAATTAAACGCTATGTATGTACACATTGAAGAGTATTGTTATTGCTATCGCCTGTATGTTTATTTTTGTATGTGAAGGCAATCAGGAGATTTAATAGACATGTGTCTTACAGCTTTTTAATTGTTTTTGTTGGTTACAAGTGAACGGTGGGTTTACTTGAATATTTGGTGATTTAATTAATTTAAACTAGGATTGTTAAGTATGCCGTGTATTTTTGTTTGTGCAGCATTCAGCCCTACCGGGCCATGGTGGTGCCTTGAGCCTTACCATGACCCGGAAAGGGGCCCCCCTCACAGGTGGCCCGACTTGACTCGACTCGACTTGTGTTATTGACGCTATCAATTTTTATTATTTAGTTAAGTAAAGTTGGGCATGTAGAATCGGTACCAATGTTGAGGAAAGCACAGGTTGCGGGATATAAGTTACGGAGTACATTGTTCGTAGCTAAATCATGCACCGAGTTCTCATACATATGCACGTGTATGTTTGGTATACGTTACTTTGCGATCTTTATAGTAATCTGTATGTTGATTACACAAAATATCTGGTAAATCCACATCACTATAACCAGTAAATACTTCTGGGACCACCTTATTTCTGTAAATACTTCACTTGGTTGGACCTTCTGTAGCCAATTTATGATTTTTAATATATCTTCGAGATTTCTCCCGGCTTTTGCCTAAAGGGTGTGATTTGCTTAATGGGCTGGACGGCCTAGCTTTAACAAGATGTTGGAAATGGTAAGAGCTTAGAGCATTTAACCAACAAGAGTCGGCATTGCCAGGTGATCACTGCAGAGCAACGCTCATACTCATTGTATGAACAGTATCGTCTCGCAGTGTTTGTAAAGACGTTCAGTGCGTGCGAAATTATGTTATAGTGTTTGTGTGCGTTACCACTACACCACCGATCTGACAGGGTACAAAGAAAAACAGCGTGAGTAACTGCTTCTGTAGGTTTAATGCTCTATGTGTAAGAGTATTGAATTTTGTTTGGAAATTAAAATCATATAAAATCTATTAAGTAAACGTTTCTTTTTCTGAGTATCTATGTACCAATGTATGGATAAAGGCTTCTTAAAATGGTAGATAAATGACCTATTATAAATCAGAATAATAAATATGTTTTTTTCTTAAATTGCTATGATTGCTAAGATTCTGAACTTAAGGATCTCTTGTGGTTATCATTAAGCTCAACATTATTCGTTAACATAAAAAGGGGGCGTGGTATAGGCGTCTTCTCTCAGGCCACGCCCCGTTTTTATGTTTGTGTATTAGCGTTAGATGCTAATGAGAATTGCAATTTTAATTAATTCAATTTTTTTCAATATTATCTAACCATCACATTGTTATTCAGTGTTAGTATTTATTTAATTTCCATAAAACTATCAGTTGAGTCGTTGGTTTTTTATTAAAAACATACTGTCTTCTCAATGTGATATAGCGGATACCGATCTTTACTGAATGTATTGTCAGCATAAAACATGCTGAATATATCAAGCCAACGTATATCTAATAAGAATCATAGATTACACTGAATGCTGAAATATAGATGCCTGCTCAATTTGTTTTCAAGTTCAAGGGAAAATGAAATCACTTGTAATTTATAGGGAGCTTACTATATTAATTACAACTGCGAACAACCTTTGAGTATTATTATGCTTTGATCAATGTACGACGCCTGTACGGTTATATCGCCTGAGTTTATCTGTACTAGGGTCTGACCTGAAAGAGCTCGGATGGCTGATCGTTCATTTGTGGTTTGAGATTAAATGATGTATACCCCTTAGGGGGAGCCTCACCCCGCTCACTATTGCTATGAAGGGGCGTGGCGGCTAGCAAATGCCATTTTAAATGTATCAGCAGTCAGACGTTGGTCTGCTCGTATACTTTTAATAAAGAGGTAAAGTTTGTAATTATGTATGTAAAGATTAAGCTATTGGTCCGTTTCTAAAAATTTTTTCACTAATAGGAAGCTACAGTCCTCGAAAGTGCTGGCTATTATGTAGTTTCAGGCTGATCAAGACGCGGGTAATAGTAAGTTATGCAAGTGCTATTTTTTAACTATTATATATTTCTTGTCACAGTGTTCGTTTCCATACTCCTCCGAAACGGCTTGACCGATTTTTATGAATTTCTTTTTGCATATTCAGTAAGTCTGAGAATCGGCTTCTATCTATTTTTTAAACCTCTAAGTGATAACGGTTGTCCACCCGTAACATTTATATGGCAAAACAACGTTTGCCGGGTCAGATAGTAGTTGCATAATATATTACGACTTCCGTTTTATTTTTAGAGTTTATTTTAAAATTAAGACGATAATTTTCATAGTAATGTTAACTATATCTTGGCAGTAGGTACCTACTCATGTTAAATTTATTTAGTTAAAAGTAGAGCCGCCATCTATAACATTGCCGTTGCAGGATAACTTCCTCAAAAATCCGCCATTTCAGCGAAATAGAATTTGTTCCCGGCACCTTAGGAAATAGAAATAAAAATATTCACGGACATTTGACACACCGTCCTCTGGTCCCAAGCTAAGCTTATTATGCTTGTGTTATGGGTACCAGAATACGGATATAATACATAAACTACTTTTCTTTTGTAAATACATACTTATAATACATAGAAACACCCAGACATAGTACAAACATTTGTATGACATTTATGGATATCACACAAATAATTGTCCCAAGCGGGAATCGAACCGAAATATTTCTATTTTGACAACAAGTGTCCGGGTTTTCTCCAGACACTTACGAAGTTCCCCCAGTCGGCCCCTGGACGCCCTTTAAACTAGAAAGAAATAATTTGGGTAAACCCGGACAGATGGTCCCTTAGTATTAGAGGTAGTCTAGGGGAGCCATCTATCCGGGTTTAATGGATAAAGTTCTATCCGTTAAGATGTGATGGCTAGTACGAAAAAACTGTTATATTTTCCCGTTGAAACTCACCTATATGATTTGTCATATAATTATATGTATTATAAAATAATTGGGTTGTTTTATACAATGTTCCAATGCGTTTTTAATACTTTTAGTTAATCAATTTATAATTTAATGAAAGTGCAATTAATATTTTAGCAACAATTTTGCACGAAGATGTAAAAATACTTACAATTTATGATTGTACCTTTGATTTCATAGCGAAAACTTTGGGTAACAATTAAAGCTATTGTATAATATTGTAGAAAGATAAATTCAATATAAATTCACCCATGAATCTTTCGTTTTATTATTTTACTAAAGGATACTGCTCTTCTTGGATTTTAGCGTGATATGCCTGTTTTATTTGTATGTAGCTGTAAAAATTCATTAAATTCTATTCAGTAGTTTCGTGCGTCAAGCTAAAAGCTTCTGCACTGGTATGTATTATCTCACCCCTTCAATGTAGCTATGTATTAATAACACTTTTTAACTATATCCATATCTAATAATCTTTGAAAGTGCTTCTTCTTACTGACAATTTTTAGGGTTCCGTACCCAAAGGGTAAAAACGGGACCCTATTACTGAGACTTCGCTGTCCGTCCGTCCGTCCGTCTGTCACCAGGCTGTATCTCAAGAACGGTGATAGCTAGAGAGTTGAAATTTTCACAGATGATGTATTTCTATTGCCGCTATAACAAGAAATACTAAAAATAAAATAAAATAAATATTTAAGGGGGGCTCCCATACAACAAACATGATTTTTTTACCGTTTCTTGCTCGATACTAATAACGTTGCCTTATGTTGCATAGATAATGGTACGGAACCCTTCGTGCGCGAGTCCGACTCGCACTTGACCAATTTTTTTTTGGCATGATAAGGACCTACAGCGCAATGATTTCAACAAAATTAAATATCAAGCGTATTTTAACTAAGCACATTTATACGACATAATAAATAAAACAAATGGTAATATAAATAAATATTGTATTATCAAATGGGCCTACAGTTATAAAAAAGTTAATCACTGTACATTTATTTCTTCTAGTTTGCCAACTTACTTGCGTTACAGCTTCGTCATTACTTTATTCAATTTTAAGCCAAACGCATTTGTGTTGTGTTTAAAAGATATTAATCTTTTAAGAAATCGGGCTATTTAGAAATTTTGGTGGATAGTTACAAATAGAAAACTACCTATTGATTTTAATTGTACTAAAGAACAATGATTTTTTGCTATTCTTTATTAGTAGAAGTTTTTACGAAAATAGATTTGATTTTGCAAATATTCACCGTTCATATTCAGTATGTGCAGCTTCTATCTTCTCTATATTTTGTATTAGTAAATTGTTTGGTCAAAATTCATGAAATTGTACTGTTTTCTGACGTGGTGGTGTTGGAAGAGTCAGCAGTGACGTCATCGTATCGGGGCGGCAGAATTATTTGGAGTTCCTCGTTTAGTTGCACTTCGTCTTCAGGCAATGCTTCTTCTGGCACCCGTATGTCGTAGTCTTCATTCGTTGATATACCACTAACAACACATATCAACTGTATTTACAACAATATTTTTTCCAAAATTGGCAGATAAATAACTAAAAATGTAGACTTATTTAGGCCATTGATTGTCCAAATTTGTTTTAGTCTATTATGGACAACCAGCTTATTATGACGTGTTTGGTGTCCTGTTATAACGAATTAAAAATATAAATTAAGGAGTTACTATACATACGTAAGTCAAAAATGTTTGTACTTTTATAATATGTTACGGTATGAAAGTACCGGAAAGCGTAACTTGCTGCTCTTTCTCTGTAATTAATCCCCCCATGGAAACAACGTAAGTACTCACTCTAGCTGATCCCCAGCTTTGGCGCCGGCCAGCACAGAAGTGTAGAGCCTGGCTCTAGCACCGTGTAGTCTCATACCTGCTGGCAGGTCTTCTGCGCCCGATCTACGCTCTAGTATTGGAACAAGGGGATTTGCACCACCACCTGTGATATTTGGTTTGTAAAAAATCCAATAGAAACTAACCGAATGCAAACGCAGACTTTAGTCTATAACCTCACTCTAACTGATGCTGTACAGCTAAGACCTTGCCCACAAGTGATCAATTGACAAACTTGATAATTATTTTGCTGTTTATTAAATCATATAAGCTATGTATCTATGTATGAACAAATTTACATCATCTTACGAGGCCACGATAATGTTTCGAAAGTAATTTTACTCGAAATCTATAGTAGTATTATAAAGAGTTTGTTTGTTTGAACGCGCTAATCTCTGGAACTAGGTACTGATTCAAATTGAAAAATTATTTTTATAGTCGATTTATCGAGGAAGCTATATAACATCACGTAACAACCAGTAGGAGCAAGTATTAGTGAAAAATGTTGCCAAAACGGGAAACAATTTTTAATTCCACGCGTACTGAGCCGCGGGTAAAGTGGTGTTTAATAGTTGCTGTATCGGATCTCAAGTTCAGAAAAAATATATATAAGAATGAATGAACCTAAATGAGCATAAAATCGTAGTCGAACTACACAGATTTACAATATCGGCAAGCGTTGTTATGCCATACTAATGTTAAGGGTGGACAACCCTTATCACTTAGGGGTATGAAAAATAGATAGCCGATTCTCAGACTTATTGAATATGGATATAAAATTTCATAAGAATCGGTCAAGCCGTTTCGGAGGAGTATGGGAACGAACAGTGACACGAGAATTTTATTATATTAGACTAGCTGACCCGGCAAACATTGTTTTGCCATACAAATGGGTATGAAAAATAGATGTTGTCCGATTCTCAGACCTACTGAATATGCATGTAAAATTTCATAAAAATCGGTCAAGCCGTTTCGGAGGAGTACGGTAACTAACACTGTGACACGTGAATTTTATATATAAGAAGAGCATAAAAATCGTAGTCGAACTACTTACACTGATTTACAATATCCTAGTTAAGGAGGGTCATCATCTACATACCTTCTACATTGCAATTTTCTTTCTTAGGTAAAAGATCTTTTGCGTTATTATTTTCATCAGGTGGTACTACTATTGTTTTCATTACTTCATTTCTACTGTCTGTAAAAAATGCGAAAGCTCACTTAAAACTAAATCGCTAAGAATGGTTGACGAACGGTCAAGCCACTGCAACTTATTAGGTAGCTAAATTTTGTTAAACTCCTCCCTCACCCAATCACGCCATCTTTTCCACTGGGCACATTTCCAGGGTCTCGCGATCATTGGGAGCTTCCTACTCCCTACTTCTTTAGAATAGAATGGAATACTCTTTATTGCTCGCCATAAAGTTATACAGAAGTTTAAGAATTACAAGAAGGTAGTAAGTACAATAGGTGGTCTTATCGCAGTTTGCGATCTCTTCCAGACAACCTTTGGGTGGATATGATTGCTTTGGAGAGGGCTACTTGTGGTGCACATCCTAACAATTACTGATACACTTACATACAATAATATAATACTTAAAAAATACACATACTAATACATACTTATATAAATTAAGATATACATACATACACAAATAAAAGTCTATAAATACATAATATATACAAGAAAACAAAGTATCCAAATAATTATCACTATTAAATTCTTTATATTTTTGTACTTAAATTGATAAGTAGGTCATAAGGGGCACATGTTCTAATATGCCCAGGACAAGTAGACAAAAGATGTGCACTCAATCTTAGTCCCTATTAGAGTAGTCGCAAAAATTCGAAAACAAACTAACTAGGTACCAGTGTTGAAAATCCTCGCAGGCAAGTCTGCATAACCACGAAATAATGTTTCGAGTTCATCGGGAGTCATGCGACGCAGATACGGAACACGTTTTAAATCAGGCCGGTGTAGACTTCGAAAGGAATTTCGATGCTGTAAATCAAGAAGATTCATCTACCTACTTATAATAATCGTTTATAAAGGGCTGTAGGTACTTGGGCGGAAGTAAACAAAAACGTTGATACTAGACGCCCGGAAAAAGACAATACTGATGTAATCGGCGATGTTTTTCAAAATGACCACGTAAGTAGCCCTTATAACCATCTCCATGTATGTACGAGTGTAGTTGAATGAAGCTAATTCCTTGAATTAAGCCTATGTTTAGATTATAGCAGATGGCGATCTGTGGTCCTATCCTCATGGGTAAAAGGCGTGACGGTATAATAATGATGATCATTAGAACAATAAAAGCAAATGTTACCTTAACGTAACCGGGTGCTACTTGCATCCTCTCGCAAGCATGTGACAGACTCACACAATGTATGACACCATCATGCTTCACAGATATCGCTGAGAGTCCACTACGCACCAGGTCCTCGTTAATCTGTTTCAAGATTAAATACTTAAAACAATACGGTAACAGAAACCTAAAAGACTAACGAAAGACAAATTCTATCTTTACTTGCTTAACATTATGCTTTCTTCTTCTGTAGACTTAAGATAAATTGAGATAATAATCTATCTGTAATCGTAGATTGGTAATTGAAAATGCCCGTGAAGCAGTTAGTTACTGTTAGTTGATGGTTTGGTCGCTCGCTAAACCAACCAAGCATAGACCAATTAGGCGCATAGGTACTTAATCTGTCATTGTCTCTTCCTTAGAGGCATTTGTTGAAACAGAGGCATATTTTGAAAAATAGCGCCCCGGACCATTTGATTTAACGCCCCGGGCCAATTTTATTAGCCGCCCTATAAATTGATACAGATAGAGCAATATTTTAAACTTGAAGGTTTTCGCGCCCTTCTAAGGCTGGCCGGCCCGGGCCATGCCCCCTATGACTCTAGGGTAAATACGCCTCTGTGTGGAAAACAAGACACGAAGAAGTAGGTAAGGGAAATTAAATTTAAGATTTATTATATAAATTTAATATTATAAAAGCTTCATTTCTATATTATATAAAAACAACGTTTGCCGGGTCAGCTACCTAGTTATAGCTGACCCGGTAAACGTTGTTTTGTTATACAAATGTTAGGGGTAGACAAATAATTTGCAATAAAATAATATTGCGACTATAAATTGAAATGTAAGCTATCCTATCTTTCAAGTTGGGTTGAATTGCACACGGTGTGCAAATCAAATTTAAAATCGGTTCAGTAGTTCGGTCCGGAGTCCATCGCGGACAAACATCGTGACAGGAGATTTATATATATAAAGAAGATTACAAAGCTTTATTGCGCTAATTATATTTAAAATCAAAATGCAATTCTCAAGAAATGCCAGAAGGACGAAGAAAGATCGTGATACAACACGGTCTTGGTACGATCAAATAAAATTGCTTCTATAGTCCTCGACGACGGTACGTAATTTCAAAGATTACATCCCAAGAGATAAATGGTTTTGACTTGAACGCTTCCAAAGCGTTCCGAGACATAAGAATAAATTATGGCTGATCTTCCCTTCATTTCCTCGAAAATTGTTTAAACAATATGTTTTGAGATACAATTTTCATTACAATATAAAAACTAGGTATGATTGTTTGATTAGATTCTGCTGACGTCAAATTATGTTCAGAGCTTTGTACAATAATCATAGTAGGACTTGCTTGAGTATAAATATAAGCCACTTAACAAATTGTAGCCCCTGCAAAAATTTGTTCCTAAATCCTGAAAAATTACAATATCGCCGTAGGTATTATAAATGTAGCAGTTATATCTGTGCAGATAATTATTACCGATGCGGGCGACACCGCAAGCTTTCCGGTAAATTGCGTGTACATTGATAGCCCCTACCACTTTTGAAATAAGTACGGATAGCAAAACTAATGAATACATGCACTCTCGTACTATCAATATGAGAATTTAAAAGTTTTCGATATATTTTTTATTCTGTGGTTTTATCCGTATTGGGATTGGGGAAATTACTTACAAGAAAATTTGGATTCCTTTTACGAGCTTTTACATACGTTTTTTGTGTCTATAATTTAAAATATAAATTCAATCTAAGACGTAAATATTAAATATCGTCGTCGATGTAGGATAATCACCCCCATTTCTTTCTTGGGAGCTGTGAGTTGCTGTAAGTTTATGGGAAGAAAATATTTTTGGCGTGAGAAGGAAACCGCGAAACTAAACCCTATACCGTGGCATAGGTAAGTAGACCAGATATTCTCTCGAAACGGAGGATGACCGCGTGGCAACTGGGAAATTTATGGGCCGAGATAAGGAAATTTATAAATTGGATTGAATAGCTACTTACAAAAAATAGGTATTTAATTAAACTACCTACCTGTAGCTCTCTCCCTTCGCAACAAGGCACAAGCGTCGGCAGATCATCCTTCAATTTATGAGCAGAATTTAGTCCTGTGGTAACATTGTCGCCGCTAGCCACTGGGTTCATAAGCAATAGCGACACATTTGATGACCTCTTCTCCTTCAACTCTATATTGTTCGACAAGTCCAAGGTCATATTCGTACCCATGCTGGTATCTCTCACCGTCATTGCAAGCGCTGTTTTCTCGTGTAGTAACTGCATCACTGCTATTTTTATGGCTTGATTTTTGTTTATTACAAATTTTCTGATCACATTTTTACTGAAATTTTGACATCCATGTGACGTTTCTATTTTTAAACATTGCGTGTTTTATTGGTTTACAAAATTTTATATGCCAGTACTTTTCTAGCAGCGAACAGAAAACCTTTTTTTATAAGGTCTAAAAAAACAAAATTGAATTGAATTGAAATTGGGAAATATTAAATCAATTTTCTCTTAGCTTTTGTTTTTGCTCAATAATCCGCTTCTTTGCTATTATTTTCTCAGTACCTACCATCAGTTTGTTTGCGGAAATTCTGAAGTGAAAGCAGTTGTTCGTGAAAGTGTGTTTATTTTAGACTTACCGCTTTGGTTAGATCGATACATCCGTCGGGGTCGGGCCACCACTGCAGAGCAAGTTCAACAGACAAGGCTAATTATTTTGACACTAACCTAGAAAACTCATTATATGGATTAGAATTTTGCTTTCACCTCACCTTGAAATATACGTCTGTATAAATTAGTTTGAAGACTTAATATCATGTGCCTAATGAGTCAGTCAAGGCAAGTGCATCATTGAGCTAATCTCATTGCAAGTTTGAGAGGTCCAGATGAGTCGCAGCTTAAAGTTAAAAGCTAATTCACGAAAATTCATGTATGGCCTGCTCTTAAATTTTATAAATATTACTAGCTGTCCCGGCAAACGTTGTTTAGCCGTACTAAAAAAAAAGTTTGAAAAATAGATGTTGGCCGATTCTCAGACCTACTGAATACGCATGTAAAATTTCATAAAAATCGGTGAAGCCGTATCGGAGGAGTACGATAACTAATACTGTGACACGTGAATTTTATATATAAGATACAAATAAATAAAGCTCTCGTAGTTCGGGGTCCACCTACATCTTATTTTTCGATGTCTGCCTGTTTGTGACAAATTCAAAACTACTACCTACATGAGAAAGCTTCGGTGTACCTACACTTAAAAATTTTTGGGCAAATTGATTGGGATAGTTATGACGATCTCCGGGTGGTGACTGATTAAGAATACATGTGTCACCACCCCATCTCCTCCCAAGGGTGCTGTAAAAGTCAGCTAAGGGATATTGTACACAGATAGCATCTTCTGTGAGAGACGGAAAACTCGAAAATAAACCCTGTGCCAACACGCCTGGTCAGCGCGGCACAGTAGACCATAATCCCTCCCAAAGTGGAGGAGGCCCGTGCCCAACAGTGGGACGTAAATGGGGTGGAGAGGAGAGAGGAGTTATGACGATCCGTGTGGTGAGGGATTAAGTACTTGTTCACGTTGAAAAGCGCGGGCGCGGTGGCGGGTGCGGGCGCGGAGACGTGGCGTTTTCGTGTTCACATTGACCGCTAGGCGTTTGCGCGAGTTTGACGTGTTGTCAGAGATTGTAAACATGGACGACAATCTTTTATTTTTAACCGAAAATTCTTAATTATCTAAAGTGGGAGATGATTAAAATTAGAATTGGTGTGCACGAAATTAATAAAGAAAGAGAACGGTATGGTGAATTTCATACTTTATATAGTAATTTGAGAGAACATCCTTCAAGATTTTTTGAATATAACAGAATGAACAACTGTCAACTGCTTTGATTACATATTGGATTCAATAATAATATCTTTATTATTATTTATCTTATTTCGCATTCGACTAGTGTTTTGTTCATTATCGTCGCTCTCTAAAAATTCAAACACCTCCAATTCATCACCCATCGTTAATATGTAGCTAATAGTTACTTTTAATTCTAAATACCTAAACCAAAACAATTTATTTTATGTAACGATGTAGCAGCTTTTATTGAATGGATTCTGTTGAACTTGTCACTTTTAGATAGCTAAAACGGCCAACCAAATGTTCGGCCGCTGATTGAACTTACCTGACGTCGCGAGTGAATCGCGCGCTCCGCGGCTAGTTCGACGTGAACACACACAAACATCTCACGCGTTTGATATTGCCGCGAGCGATTCGCGCGCGTCAGCCGCTAGCTAGCCCGCTACTTAGACCGCGCGTGCGTTTCGTATGTGAACACTTGGATATGACGCTATGTTTGATATTTCGCGACCGCGCCCGCCACCGCGCCCGCGAGTTAACGTGTTTGAGCACTAAGGATACAAGTATCACCACCGCATTTTCTAGGTACCCAGACTGCTGTAAAATCCAGCTGAAAGCATTCTCTTTACAGTTTTTACAGTGATTCCACTGTAAAAAACTCTAAAGAGAAGAAGATAAGATAATGTTTTCTGTGCACAATATTCGTTCCTTTCCAATATTGAATTTTATTGAGACGTTAATAAACTAAGTAACGTATATCTTTATCTTTAATCCACTGCCGATCGATTCTGAAATAAGGTTTAATACACTCAGATCACGTAACAACACTTCAAGAAAAAGGCTGAAGATATCTAGACCCAGTCAGAGAGTAGGTTTATTTGTTATTAAATACTTAAGAACTTTTAGCCTTTAACTAAAATCTGGCAATTGGCATTGTTCATATTTTTTTAAAACTCTTAATTCGAAAACCATTTCGGGGAATAGAGTTTCTGATCATTATCTATTAGTTTTTTTCGGAAAATTTGCTATATTAACGATTATTTTTCCAAAAAAGCAAATCATCTCTATTTGCCCTTGAAATGAAGGACTTAAAATATTAAGGCGTTCTGAGGGATATACTACTCTGTGGTGGAGTTGAAATTGGTCTATTATATCACCTTGGCAACTTTAAAAAGATTTATTGCACTTTGTCTTAAGTCTATCAGGAAAAGTCAATACACAGATTGCGTACAGCGATGACGTCACAACATTTAAAATAATATCTAAGTATTTTTAAAAAATTCTATTTACTAAATATTTCAATAATATTGAAATTAGTTGCTTAAAATAGTCTATATTTTCTAAAAAAAATATAAAAACAGCAGGTCAAAAATTATGAACAATGCCAATTCTTCGTTCAAGACTAAATACAATAAATGCATTTCCATTTATTTATTTTTACACATAAATATACATAATAATAAATCGGGAAAAAATAAAACAAAAATTAGTAGTTACCCAAATTAGTATTTTAATGTGATTTTCAAAAATATATTTGTACAGAACTAGAAACATATCTAAGAATAAATACTCTAAATAAATGTTGTCACAATAGTTTTAAAAATGTAAGAAATATTTACGATAATAATATTTAAAAAAAAAAAGAATCATTTTAGAGATCATTCATAAAACTAATTCTTTTTGCACAATATTACATTTAAGCGAAGATTTTAAGTAATTTTGTAGCTAAACGAGATCTGTCCGGAAATTTTTATCTTATTCTGTTCAGTACCCTTTGCACGTAAAAAAGACAAACGCTACCACACTAATAATAGGTAGGTACCTATAATAACAAATATTAATTCGTGGCAAAAGAAATGTTAATAATTTTTTGGAAAGTTACTTATTTTTAGGGTTCCGTACCCAAGGGGTAAAAACGGGACCCTATTACTGAGACTTCGCTGTCCGTCCGTCTGTCACCAGGCTGTATCTCAAGAACGGTGATAGCTAGAGAGTTGAAATTTTCACAGATGATGTATTTCTATTGCCGCTATAACAACAAATACTAAAAATAAAATAAAATAAATATTTAAGGGGGGCTCCCATACAACAAACATGATTTGTTTACCGTTTCTTGCTCGATACTAATAACGTTGCCTTATGTTGCATAGATAATGGTACCTACGGAACCCTTCGTGCGCGAGTCCGACTCGCACTTGACCAATTTTATTTTAATTTTTATTGAACCTTAGTCATTAGATTGAAAACAAAATTATAAAAAAAATATTACGGACACACGCTTTTTAAATACCTAGCTTAATGATTCCGAAACAAAGTAAAAAAAATATTTTGATCTATTGATTGAAATTTATTTTATTTTGATATCCATCTCAAAATCAAAATTGAAGATAAACAATTTCCAAGAAAAGCTAATATCGAATTTCCTACAAAATCGACAGAATTTAAGTAGAAAATACAGTAGTGGATATTTCAAATACGAAATATCATTTCATTAACGAAATAACTGGGTTCTATTCATGATCTCTATATTAAATATTATCTTAGGGGCTCTTTTTAATATCTGTGGGACTAAGGTCACATTCATTCAATTGTTCCGGTATATAAAAGTCACAATTCTTCTCTCCTTCTTCGCTAAGACATTGCGCTAATTGTTTCTGTAACTGAAGTAATTTTATTTTAATATTCGTGTTATTTAAAAAGAAAACTGTATTTATCTTTGTTAAACTAATTGGAAATATTTTATTCTTCTTCATCTCAGCCCAATGTCCCACTGTTGGGCACGGGCTTTTCCCACTTCTTAAGGGCATTTATTTTACTCTATTAAGCCGCCCTGACTAGACTTGTTGGCATAAAGTTCAAAAAAAGTTTATTTAATCTTATTTCAAGGTTAAAATTTTGGTAAAACACAATCAGACATGAACACAGAAAGACATACTTACCATTTTCTTGTGTTTCATCTCTTTAAGCAGAGATTTTAATATCCTATGAGACAGATATTCGCCGGTACGTCTTATATCACCAGAGTCAGGTTGTATACGGTTGTCCACTACGGCCTTCGCTAATCCTTCTACTGCCTCACCCCATTCCACTGTAATATTTTTTATACCAGGGATGTTTAGAGGAATTCTCATTGTACTTTATTGGGCTTTCAACCAGAATTGGCAAAGATCGTTCGAAGAGAAACAGTAAATGATAGAAAATTTATTCTGAGCTTCCCGTCCCCTTATCACTCCACTGTTGGGCACAAGCCTCTTTCACTTTGAGAGGGATTTTGGTTTACCACGCTGACCAGATGTGCTCTCGTAGGGTTTCGAGATTTCTCTCACAGTTGATGACAAGATGACTGCTCGCAATTTAAAATCCTTTAGTTAGCTTTTAAAACACTATGGAAATACGTTGGTAATACTTGTATTCTTAATTCGTGACATGATCCGTCCAGGATCATCATTCATATAAATAAATCTAAATGTTGTACAAGAAAAGCTGCTCGACTCACTGGGATGCTTCATAAACGGTAAGGTCACTTTGCCGGTGTTAAGATCCATGCCTTTTTGTACTCGAGCGCTGACAGCCCTAGACAGAAGCTTCGCTGAACAGTTCACCATCTAGACAAAATAAGGCATGAATTAGAAGATGAATCATAACGAATTAGTGTTTCTAGGTCAAAAATGATCCAACTTCCCATAAATATTCTCCCGTTCTTATTCCATTATTTGGGGTTGGCGCAACATGTCTTTTTCTTCCTAAATCTTCGGACAGACGTCTTAATTATGTTAACTCCTCTTACTTTCATATCCTCTTTCACACTCCATCCATCTTTTCTTAGGTCTTCCTCCAGATTTTTTTTTCCACTTTTAATCGTAGAACTCTCCTAACGATATATGATTTGACTCCCAATAAAATTTAAAAATATAACCAATTTCCTTTAAGTGCGTGTACAAAATTCCAAGATTTGAGTTTTGCTTTTTTCTGATTACCTCCACCAGTTTTCTTCTTTCAGGTAGATATGCACCGATAGCCACAGGTTCTGGAAGATCTTCTACGCGATCAGAAAATGTTACTTCAGCTAACTTAATTAGAGATGGCTATAAAAAAAGAGATTATTTTATAAGTCCTTGGTAATCTTGGTATATACGTACTTCCTGTACTGTTCGATTCACCTAAATTAGTATGATAATTCCATGTGGTGACGGATTAAGAATACAAGTGTCACCACCCCTTTTCTTCCTGAGGGTGAGGGAGCCAGTTAAATGTTATTATTAGAAAACACCTCGAAAATATACCCTGTGCTAACACGTCTGGTCAACGCGGAATGGTAGACCATAGTCCTTCCCAAAGTAAAGGAGGCCTGAGCCCAACAGTGGGACGTTAATGGGCTGGAGAAAGAGAAACAATATTAATTCCAATATTTTTTCAATCAATCATAAAATATAAAATATTTTGATGTATAAGAGAAGAACATACGACAGGTGTAGGAGGTCTATCTTTAACGCTCTTGAGTTCTCCCACAAACTCCTCCTCATTTGGCTCTAAAGTTGGTATGTTGCTGACATCACCGAAGAGGATAGGGTCTCCAGGAGCGCGCACATCAGCATGCTGCCGAGCTAGTTCTGCTGCCACTTGGACAGACCAACGTGGTGGTCGAGATGTACTGGAATTTGTAACAAACATCATACATATACTTCATTCTTTTTAAGAAGGCTAAATATCTAGACCTGATACACGAAGTCACTGATATTTGCGAGGATAAGAAGAATATAGAATAGAAAAAATCCTGATAGTTGCATCATCAAATAGGTTGCCTCCAAAGAGCCTCTATTAACACTTCAAGAGGCTCGATGTCAAGTAAAAGTCAGTGACGATCCAGATGCAGAAAGCAGTCTTACTGGACAATGCACGTATAAACCATCATCGGTTTCTGTTCCATTAGACTCCACTATTTCGGCTGACCAAAGTGCGTCTTGCCGCCTTTCAAAGCGGGGCAAAGTAGTTGCCCCTTTTATGATAAAGACCTTACTGATATTTTAGTTCATACAGTTTATAGAGCTAGTTTTCCAATTGCAGAGCATAATACGACTCAGTGCCGCACAATGCTGAAAAATGCTGACGCCTAATTGGAACATGAATTAGTTTTCAAATGCACCAGCAGAGTGCGCTAAGTTCAGTGTTGAAAAAAAAAATACTAAAATAAAATTGTATTCACATTAAAAGTGTGGAATATAAAAAAAAGTCACTGTTTGTACCTTCATACTTATATTTTTTTTTTAAACAGCTTGAATTCACTTTGATTATTTCCAGAAAACTCCGACGAAACGAAACCCTTAAAAATTTTTTTAACAATAAATATATTACTAACGATAATATATAAATAAAATTTCAATCAATGCCAATTTAAAAAAAAAATACTTGTTAATTTTCTGTCGCTAAAGTTGGTATGGATTGCACGCATCACTTTTGAGAGTGTTCGATTGTGCGATGCGTTGCTGTAGTTGGAACACTCAACGTTGAGCATTGTGCCGCATAATGCGCCCTTGTACTGTAATTGGAAAACGGGGAGAATGTATAAATTATACAAAGATGGACGGATATTTAGCTCCGTGTATATTATGCTCGTCTGGATTATACATTTACTTAACATCAAGTAGAGGATAGTGGTTTGTCAACCGAAACTATAAAACTTCGTGTTCGTGAAATTCGTTTCAGCCGTGTACTTAAGTAGCAAACTAAGTATGTACGAAATTACATTAAATCTATATTATACGATACCGTTTCTTAGGTGGTGGACTGTAATCTCTGAAGAATATGAGGGCTGCACGGGCGCGGACCACACGCTCTACGTCGGTTAAAAGAATATGCACGCGACCGCGAGCAAATTCTATTATGGCACGTTCTAACATCTAATGAGTAAGAAATAATAGTCATTATTATTTTTTTTTTACATGTTTACCAAATCTTCCACTACTTACTTCTCAATGTGAGTTAAACATCGTGCGATGTTTCTTGTACAACGCCATCTATTGAGCGGTTTGCACCAACTCGATCAATCGATCACTTAGTGTTCTTTACAGAACACAATTGGACCGAAATAATGACTGTACATGTATTTCTACATTAATTTATTAATTTTTGCAATTGACCCGCTGTGCTTTTACTAAATAAACTAAATTATAGTGGAAAAAATGATAACCATGAACGGAAACCATGATAGCTCAGATGGGAGAGCAACAGAACGGTATTCCGAGGTCGTGGGTTCAAGTCCCGCTCATGGTTATCATTTTTTCCACTATAATTTAGTTTATTTAATTAAATAATAGTCAGTTAAAATAATTGATATCTTGCTTAATTTCGGGTTTATGTGCTACTAGCAGAACATACCGTTCTAATTTTAATAATCACTGTTAAGCCTTTGATAGTCAATAGTAAGTAAGTAAATAAATAAATAAATTATTTTGTTTAGATTATGTATAATCACTAGACGTTGCCCGCAACTTGGTAGATAAGCGTGAAATTTAAAAAATAAGACAACCTTAACAAATTAAAAAAGAAACATTCTCTTGAACCACACTCTCTATAAAACCCGCATGAAAATCCGTTGCGTAGTTTTGAAGATGTGAGCTCACATAGGCACATAGATACAAAAATAACGACTTTGTTGTATAATAAGTAAAGATCAAAATCAGTTTTTAAAAATTCGCCATATCTTTACCACAAACGTGAAATCCGCACGTAGTGGTTAAAATCGAACCTCATAAAAATTCATGTAAGTGACTAATTACGTTAAGGGTTGACTTCCCATAAACTATGGTTTGTGTTATTTAGTCAACAATTTATTTCTGACGAAGTTACGGAGGTCAAAATAATAGCGTCCATATGTCGACACTTACTGAACCTACATAAATTATAATATTTTACAAAACCTTTCAATAACTAGCCACCATACTTATTTTTAAGCCTTAATAAAGGACAAGACATTAATCTATGCATAGAGTTTAGACTTAAAAATAGTCATAAATAAATTGCCTAGTTCAATATTCTGAATATTTTTTGAATTGTTGCATTGTCATCGGTCCTACATAAGTGTGCAAAATTTCAGATAAATTCGAATACTAAAAGGGGGTTAAAACTACTTACAAAGATTTTGTTATATACATTAATACATTGATAGATACGTACGGAGCTAATAAAAGCGTCATAATAAAAATTACTAACTGATAAAGTTTAGCATTTTTATCAAATTTTTATAATGTTGATTATCAGATAAAAATACTTAAGTGTTTGAAATCATAGCATTAAAATATTGGTAAGGGTAGACTGTCTAGGAGACATTTTTGACAAGCCCCTAAACCTTAAAGCCTGACATTATACGGCATGTAGGGCGAAAACGAAATTTGAGTAATGTTTCCATTGTAAAAATGAGGTTTAAGTCTCTCATACCTCATCAAGTATATTAATAGGCGCAGTCGGCAGGACAGTCACTATGTCCATCCTTGCGCGAGCCTGTCCTAGAGTCATGAGAGCATCCCCTTGAGTAGACACGGCATTTGCCATTGCTTCTTTTGCCAATTGCTGAGCTAGTTCAGGACTCATACCTTTAGCACCTCGTTTGGACTGTAACCGGAAAGAATGAGAAAGCTTTAATAGTCCTATTAAAGCTTAATAATTAATTAGCTAACTAATTTAAAATAGGCATGTCATAAGTTAGGTAAATACCTAACTTATGACTGATGAGCTTCTGATTCACATGAGTTTTGTTATATTGCATACAAAAATCTTTTTAAATATGTTTTACGATGATATCTTTAAAACAGAGATGGATACCTTTTCAAATTCTACACCCATTTTTTTAATAAGACGCGCCGCCTTAACCGTCCCTCCATGACCGAATTTCCAGTTGCACAGCCTGATGCGTTGCAGCTCCAAGTCAGTATTATATGCATAAATTTCAGCCTTCCTGTATATCAATATGATGAATATGACATTTATATTCGTAATTTTAATAATTGGTCAAGTGCGAGTCGGACTCGCGCACGAAGTGTTCCGTACTATTATCTATGCAATATAAGGCAACGTTATTAGTATCGAGCAAGAAACGGTAAAAAAATCATGTTTGTTGTATGGGAGCCCCCCTTAAATATTTATTTTATTTTATTTTTAGTATTTATTGTTATAGCGGCAATAGAAATACATCATCTGTGAAAATTTCAACTCTCTAGCTATCACCGTTCTTGAGATACAGCCTGGTGACAGACGGACGGACGGACGGACGGACAGCGAAGTCTCAGTAATAGGGTCCCGTTTTTACCCTTTGGGTACGGAACCCTAAAAACTGGGCTGGTACAAGTCCAACGCGCACACTAAGGATTCCCTACCGTTATTTTCATACTAAATTCGTATTACCGTCCGCGTCATTGTCATGATAATGGGGGCTTCATCAAGTTATGCTGAAAGCATCTGTTTTTTGGGAATTTCCTTAAATATTTATGGTACCTATTCCGGAGTTTGGTATTTTTTGCTAAAGCATCAATAGATAATAATACATTATCCGTGAAAATTTCAACTCTCAAGCGATCATCGATCCTGAGAACCAGCCTAGTGACCGAAGGAAACATGGACGGACACACGGGGAAATCTCAGTAATCTCTATTACTGATCCCGTTATACCTTTTGGTACGGAAGCCAACGCCAAGAGATATAGCCTATATTTTGAATATAATAAATGCAAGTTACTAACTTTTATAAACGTATCGAGTTTTAAAATTTGCATTTAACATTTTGCTGAATTAATTCCATGTCAACTTTTTACTTACAAATACATAATATATTGTAGATATCAGTATTTGTAAAAAAATGAGTTATATATATAAAAGATATTAGGTTCTTTTATCTCAAAGATCTATACTGTTTATTAAGTTCCACATATAGGATACAAAAGCAATTTATGTGTCGTTCGGGACACAATCAACGCTTTATTGCTGTGTAATCCGTCGCTATAAAGAAAATACGTAAATAAACATAAATAATCATTAATGTGAACATATGTTCTTCATATGTTATTTTTGCCGCTATTAAAGACTGGTACCTAAGCTTTTTCTTTTCTATTTAGTTGATACTTTTATTGTCCTGTGATAACTAAATATTAATACAAGTGTCACGATCAGGTATTTTTACAAGAGTGCAGTTAAACTCAGTTAAAGCCAGTTCAGGGATGTCAAGGAGATAACATCTATTATGAGAGATGAAAAATTCGAAACTAAACCCTGTGCCAACGCGCTTGGTGATTGTGGCGTAGAGAACCAGATACTCTCAAAAAGTCGAGAAGGTTCATGCTATATAGTGCCAAATAGACATTAATGGACTGAGGTCTACCTTTCCAATGTATAATAAAAAATAAAATACAATTATGTATGTTCTTAATAAAAACTAAGCGAAGACTTACTTGGCTCTTCTCTGTGATCCAGCATTCATATCTTCTGTGTATATCTTGAGAAGAAGGGCTTCTTCCTGTATTTTATTGTTTTGTGCTTCTACACGAGCCATCCATTTGCTGTTTGCCTACGCAAAAACACAAGTATTTCATTTTTTTTTAAACAAGTACATATTAAATTGTGGCTAAAATTGAGTCTAGTGGAGGATTTTTCAGTTTTCGTCTTATTATGCAGGGTTTTGAGCTAATAAAACAACCGTCAACAGTTTGTGCTCGAAGAAACATCCAACCCAACATTTGTTGCGCATATGTGTAGACACATAATATTATTATGTATAAAGGCAAAAGAGTAAATCTAAGAGCATAATGAAAACACACACACATCATAATCTTGATTGAATGCCAGTAAAAATTAGCTGGATGCAGTTAGCGCAGGACCGCGCGTTGTGGCGTTCTATCCGGGAGGTCTAGCAGTGGACGGAAAAAGGCTAATGGATGGATAGAAAAGTGATCTTACTTCATCCTCAATCCGTTTTTTCTTTGCCTCTCTTTCCTGTTTCAACCTGTTAATCCTTTTCTTTTCATTAGCCCTCCATTGCCGGACCATGGTTATCTTTCTTCTAAGTTCCATTTCAGCAGCAGCTTGTACTCTCTGCTTAATTCTGTTCTGTTTTTCAGCAGCCTTCGCTGCTCTTTCTTTGCGTTGTTTGTTATTGAACTCAGTAAGGTATTGCATTCTGGCTTGAATTTTTCTCTCTTGTTCTTTGGCTCTGCCATCGTAAAAAACTTTAAGATTTCTAAACATTAAAGTAGGCAACACTTAAAACATTAGGTACCCTATTTCATAGTGATTTTACTACCAGAGAGCGGCATTGCTTTTAATTAAATCTTTCCTTCTTTAACTACATTCGTTAGTGTGAGAAAAAAATCCCAAAAAAATAAATTTCTATGTTGACTGAGAATGAGTTTTATTAAGAACTATCAACGAAAACTTAACTAAAGCCTAAAGTATTTTGGAATATAGTTTTAAATTAATAATTTAAAAAAGTCTATTTCCACTCCTGTTGCTAAATGTATTGTGTTTATAGTATCTATTATGAGTAAAATTAATAAAATACACCAAATTTACATTAAAGCCGAACTAAGTTGAGGAAGGAAGTTGCTCAATTTTGATTTATTACATTGTTTCATACTGTTAATTAAGTGACAGATAATTTCAAAAAATATTCAACGTTTAGTAGATATAAATAAATAAATAGATAAATATTCCTGGACATTTCACACAACGTCCTCTGGTCCCAAGCTAAGCTTATTATGCTTGTGTTATGGGTACCAGAATACGGATATAATACATAAACTACTTTTCTTTTGTAAATACATACTTATAATACATAGAAAACACCCAGACGAAGTACAAACATTTGTATGACATTTATGAATATCACACAAATGATTGTCCCAAGCGGGAATCGAACCCGCGACCTTGTGAACGGCAGTCCAGTACATGAACAACTACGCCACGAAGCCCGTCGATATTATTGATATAACACTATCTTATTACTTTATGCGAGCAATTCTCCGGATAAAATATATAATTTTTTTTTGGGATCTCGGAATCCGCTGCAACGATTTTCATGAAATTTGGTATTCAGAGGGTTTTAGGTGCGGTAAATCGATCTAGCTAGGTTCCATATTAAAAATATGCCTGTTTGTCGGTGTTTTTAAGCTTTGAAAAATTGCTATAATTTCATTGGATTGGATGCATGATTATTTCGCCGCCAGCTGTCAGATTAAAATAACCGAGTGGTTGAGAGCGCGGTACTAACTAAACAGAAGACCCGGAGTTCGATTTTAAGTGTAACGACAACATTTTGTTTATATACGGATGTTTGAATTTTTTTTTAAATTCGTTGGTACTTTTGTATTTCTATTTGTTTTATTAACGTTTTTAGGGTTCCGTACCAAAACAGGATCAATTATCTCGGGAACGTTGATAGCTAGAGAGCTGAAATTTTCACAGTTTGTCTATATCAGTTGATGATACAGCAACAAATATACACCATCATTATCCTGCCCTTATCCCATTGTTTGGGATTTTGTTATTTGGTGTTTATTTGGGGTCGGTATGACGAATATATTATGATAATAACAATACAGAACAGAACCCTTCGTTTGCGTGTTCAACTCTTACTTGGCGGGTGTTTTATTTTTTGGCTTTTAAGGCTCCGTGCCAAAATGAAAAATGGGACTCTGGTTACTGACCACTTCGCTAAATAGGTATGAATAATTTCCCAAAAATCCATCTCGAGATACGTTCGGTCAACTAGATATTTTGATTTACTTAAGTCATTATTTCTTTATTTTATAAAACATGAAAAAAATTTAATTACAATAATACGTAACTAAACGTTAAGCCGAGAAATAATAAAATTATTTCATTGAAAACCAATAAAAATATCAGAATGTAGCCAACAATAGCAGTTGCTGGTAATAGCAATTAAAGCCCAGGATTACAATAGTCTGTGCAGATACCGTGAACTGGGAGCTTTCCGAACCACGTGATCCTTTGTCACATATACGAGTACAATGGTCTTTAATCAGTACTAGAAAATATACGAGTCTCGATTGTAACAATTCAATAGTAATTTACGTTATTCGAATGAAACTTGGTAACTGAACAATATATCTTGTACATATTTATTGATTTTAACTTCTATAATATGTATATTGGGCTCCCTAAATAATACACAACAGATCAGAAATGTGTTAAATAAAAATCTCGTTGTGAAACCATACGAAAACCTCCAGAAGGAAAGAAAGCTCATGCTCCATCGTAGATCAATTAAATAATGAATAAGATTAGGCTGGAAAAAATACACACATGAGGGTGTTATACTCGAACAAAAAATGTCAAAAAATGCAAAGATTTTTCAGCTAAAGGTGTGCGGGTGAGATAGTTATTTACAATCTGCACTTAAAAACGGAATATAGAGCATATATACAAGTTAAGTATTTGTGTTAGGTATGCTATCCCTATCACTAAGCGCCGCGACGAAAGGGGCAGCTACAGATCAGCCAGATTTTAGCTATTAAATCTTTCTTAATCTTGAAACAAAAGAAAGATTAAAATCGGTTTATTTTACACGAAGAAAACAGCAGAGTACGATGTCCATATTTTTGTATGGAGCTTGGCTTGCTGGCGTGCCCATATAATGCGACTTAGATGACGTGAAGCCGTAGCTCATAAAATAGTATTCTGACTTGAAAGGTATCTTTGCTTTCAAGACTCGATATGAATATGAAGCAGTTTGCATTTTAACTAGAGAACTGTAAAGGAGTTACCAAACTTGACGAAATACGCGATTAAATGGGTTATGTAAATGTAGCTCAAAGTTTCTGTCTGCAGTGCCAAGGGACAAACGATTGGGAATTGTTATAAAATTGCAACAGTAGTATGTAAGTCTATGCTTAATGCAAAAATTTAGAGATAGATTTAATAATTTTAATTTAATAGATTTTTGTAACCAATTTTTTTTCTAGAATACGCTTATTTCCTTCAGGACTACAATACATTCTTGGTCTTAAATTCATAATCAATGGCCGTCAGCGTCGCACAACCAGTTTTAAAATAATATCGCTTATAAAGAATTACATGTGCTTATACTAAGGGCAGTGTATATTTTATACTTTTACTAGCTGACCCGGCAAACGTAGTTTTGCAATACTAAAAAAAAAAGTTTGAAAAATAGATGTTGGCCGAAGGCAACCTTAGGCTTAGTAAAAAGTTGTAACAATATTCCCAGAAATACATAATTACTTCACCTAAATTAAAATTCGTCTCCAGTCTAGACTTGTTGTCGCAGAGCCGTCTAATTAGAGTCAAATTATGCAGTCTGAATATTCCAATTACAAGCACTCTAAACGTTTCAGTTGAAATACGAGACTTGCCTTTTATTTTAAATAATTTGTAGTAGGCTCTCTGTTTCAATATAAGCTTTTTCTGTACATATTACTGAATGTGACGTCATTTTAATCTAGATGAGGTTAGTTTTTTCATATTTCAGTGAACATATTATGATATATAAAACATTTTGACTGAAATATGAAAAAAATTGGTCAAGTGCGAGTCGGACTCGCGCACGAAGGGTTCAGTACCATTATCTATGCAACATAAGGCAACGTTATTAGTATCGAGCAAGAAACGGTAAAAAAATCATGTTTGTTGTATGGTAGCCCCCCTTAAATATTTATTTTATTTTATTTTTAGTATTTGTTGTTATAGAGGCAATAGAAATACATCATCTGTGAAAATTTCAACTGTCTAGCTATCACCGTTCTTGAGATACAGCCTGGTGACAGACGGACGGACGGACGGACGGACGGACAGACGGACGGACAGCGAAGTCTCAGTAATAGGGTCCCGTTTTTACCCTTTGGGTACGGAACCCTAAAAATACGCCTAATTTAAATGAAGTAAGGCTAGTTCTTTTACAGTATAACAATACATATTATAATTAGGTACTCGTATTTTAACTTCAAGGGCAATATGAACGAAGATGAAAACAGATATACCTACTAGTAGAGTACCTAAACACGTCGAAACTTAGTAATAAACAAAGGCTCTGGTATTATAATATAACAATGCTGGTTGAGTTAGGATGAACGGTAAGCGAGACGTGAGATGATAAATTAACTATATCGTACATTAAACGACCATAAAATGCTAACGGAAGGGTTAAAAGGGTTCTAGAAGGGTTTGAATGGACACGAGCTGTCATGAACCGAATACGGTTACTTGCGAACGGCAAATTAGTAAACTAATAACGTCTTGATTGATACCATGAAAGGTGAAGTGGTAGACTTAAGGAACTACCTCCATAAGATACCTACAAAAATGTAACCTTTCTGGTATTTAGTTAAAATTATAGTTAAATTTAGAAAAGAAGACTTTAGAAAGACAACATAAAATTACGGGTACAGGGTTTACAGCTGATTCTTACAACCTTAAAATAAAATCATTTTTTTATTTTAGAATTAGATACCTTAATAGTGTAAAATTCTCTTCTAAATTTACAACTTAATCATAATTCACAACGTTTAAATAAAGCAACATATTTTTATTATGAAACCTACTAATGATGCGTACAACAGTAGTTTTGATAAAAATGAATTATTATAGCCGTAACATACCTACTACTTTTTTGCCGGGGAGTTTAAAATATCTAGCATGAAACTATGATGGCTATAACAAGTCATGAATAAAATCTTAATCATGGGCAAATTTATAACGTTTGCTCTAAAAGTGAATCGTTAACATTATTAGATTTCCACTCAAAATTGCTATAAAGCCCTGATTGAAATATGCTGTGTAGTAGTTCAGTGTGTTGAGCGATACACTATCGTACTTTTATACAAAGCTTTTATGCAATATCGACATGTTTTTTTCCACTTTTTGACCTGTATTCTACGAGTATGTGCTGTTGAAAGTAGCCGATATGGAAACTACTTTTATTTCAATTTTGGTAATGTTTTAACAAAAGGATATTTATTTGTTATTATCAAACTTTGGCTGTGTGTTTTTATACAATTGTAGACATATTAACTATCCACAGACTAAGGGCCTCGTTCACCATCTTCAAGTAAAGCGTTGATTAGTTACTTATCGATTAGCGTTAATTGTCAAGTAATAGTTACGAGTATCTTCTGTCAATTAAAATTTTTTAATCTTAAGATTACTGCTACTCCAACGTGTCGTGAACGTCGCACGTGTAGTTACTGGTGACTTTAACTAGCGATTAGTCTACTTGGCGCTTTACTTGAGAATGGTGAAAGATCAATCAATCTCAAAATAACGCTAATCGATAAGTAACTAATCAACGCTTTACTTGAAGATGGTGAACGAGGCCCTAAGTGTTACTATAAGCAATAGGTAATTAAAAATTTTATGTGAAGATTAAACTTTGAAACGGTCTTTTTTATTTTATATGACAATTAGATTTTGTACAGAAAATTAAGGTTTAAGTGTAGCAATATATAGATAATAAATAATATAGATAAAATATATCTTATAACACTCAGTAAACACAACTCACGAAATAAAAATCAAAAGTCAGCACTAATCATGACTTCGGTAACGTAGCGCAGTCCTTCTTCGCAGTTGAACGCCCTCAAGCTAAATCCGCTCATTAAGGGAAGAGAAAATATACTCACATTTATATTTAAAGAAAATACGAGTGAACATTATTTTTACGTGAAATCTGATACTTAATACGGATCTGTTTTGCTGGTCAAATTACTTTTTATAAAATAGTGTCTTATTTCTTTACTTGGTACAAAAATAGACCGCAGAAAGATATGAAAAGGACTAAATAATTAAAGAGACGTTCTCAGTTCTTTGCTCTTTCAGTTTCTTTTTCAATGAGAGGGAGAAAGCCTTTAGTCTCTACTAGAGAGCCTGTCTCAAAGCTGCGCTGTGGGCATAATAAGACAATACATCAGGTTAGTATACCAATTAACATACCACCATAGAGAAGATATTGTTTCTACGGTTTCTTATAAAACCCTTACGGTATCAATTCAGTCTCCGTCTTCTGTCTTTCCAACTTTTTAATCAATCAACGCATAAAGACAGTTTTCTTGAAAGAAACATAAGCACACTAGCACGGAATCTCTAAATGCAAGACTAAATGTGATTATGTAGCTGTCCACAACATAACTAACGTTGGCTGAGTAGTTACAGAACTTTATGCATTACTTCGAATAAATAAATTAGGTATGTAAATGGACAACTAAGTTTCTGTAGTGATCTTAGTTTCGCAACAAGCCTGTTGTCTATCTAAGATGGAATAAGGTTTCTCTATGGTACTGTATAGATTTATTCAAAATATAGATCATTTTAAATTTATACTGAATTTATGCAACTAAACTTTAATAGAAGTACCTTCGTGGTTAACTTATGGAGGATATCGCACAAGTAAGCCAGATTTAGTTTCGCTAGTTAAACATTCTAAATAATAAGAATCGAACGACTTATCTTTCATTCTTAGTTATAAGCTCAAGTTTGGCTCTTGCCTATATTTCAATGCATTTTTACAAAAATAATTACAAAAAGATACACTACAGTTGGCAGAGATATATATAAAATTCACGTGTCACAGTGTTAGTTACCGTACTCCTCCGAAATGGCTTGACCGTTTCTTATGAAATTTTACATGCATATTCAGTAGGTCTGAGAATCGGCCAACATCTATTTTTCAACCATTTTTTTGCAGTATGGCAAAACAATGTTTGCAGGGTCAGATGGCATCTACATAAAAAATACGAAATATTTTTTTACAGTAAAACACAAAATCTCCTTTTTAATATATGAAGTTAGACCAAACTCTAATTTTTAGCGTGAAAAAGTAAACCATAGAAAAAGACGAGGGTAAATTCTAGCATTCATATCAAATTATGTAATTCACAAATTAAAATGAAATTGGTTCCCAGACTAGGTTTATTGCCGCAGGTGCGACGAATGAGATGTCTGAATCTTGTAATTGCCTCAACTACTTGAAAATCAAGTACAAATTAATTTACACAAACGATATAACGACTAAAATTTATCATCAATTACCTGTCTTTATCTTATACAGATTACTTTAGGGGGGCAAAACATGCGTGTCTTCTATACTCCTACAGATTTTTATTTACTGCTTTTTAGTCCCTATCCTCTGAAGTTAATGCCTTGCACAATAATTTGCTAAATGCTTCTGACATTATAGCTTTCTTTTTTTCTCATTACACGAATATACCAGGATAACCTAGACAACTGTTCATTACTCATTTCTAACTTTTATAATATTCCTTCTTCTTCTTCAGCCTCTCTTCGTCCACTGTTGGACATAGGCCTCCCCCATAGAACGTCACAATGCGCGGTCCTGTGCCACCTGCATCCAATGTCTCCCCGCGACCTTGACGATATCGGCGCTCCACGTTGTCGGGGGCCGCCCAACGCTGCGTCGTCCGGTACGTGGTCGCCACTCTAGGACCTTCCTTCCCCAACGATCATCAGTCCTACGAGCGATGTGGCCTGCCCATTGCCACTTCAGCGTGCTAACCTTTCGGGCTATGTCGGACACGCCAGTTCTCCTACGGATCTCCGTGTTTCGGATTTTATCCCGTAGGGAAATACCGAGCATAGCCCTCTCCATAGCACGCCGTGCAACCTTGAGCTTATTTACGGACCAACATTTAAGTACCACGTCTCTGTTCCGTATGTCATCGCTGGTAACACACACTGGTCATAGACCTTCGTCTTCAGGCACTGCGGAATGTTGGACGAGAAGATATGTCTAAGCTTCCCGAACGCTGCCCAGCCGAGTTGGATTCGTCGGTTGACCTCTTTCTCGAAGTTGGATTTGCCTAACTGGACTGTTTGTCCTAGATAGACGTATTGGTCGACAACTTCGAGAATCGCATTCCAAACAGATACTGGTGCCAGAGTGACATGGACATTGAACATAGCCTTGGTTTTATCCATGTTCAACCTTAAACCGACTCGTTGGGAAACACTGCTGAGGTCATTGAGCATTGTGCCAAGGTCCTCCAGGGATTCTGCCACGACCACAATATCGTCTGCAAATCGAAGGTGAGTGATGTATTCGCCGTTGATGTTGATGCCGAGTGAACAGTTTAGGGGAAATTACATCCCCCTGTCTGACACCTTTCTGCAGTGGAATTGGTCTTGTGCTCTCATCCTGGATTCGGACTGACATGGTGACGTTTCTATATAAACACTTCAACGCTTCGATGTACCGGTAGTCAATTTGGCACCACTGGAGGGACTGCAGCACCGTCCAAGTCTCGACTGAATCGAAGGCCTTCTCATAGTCCACATACCCTAGACACAGAGGCCGATTATACTTCTCAGCCTTCTGTATAATCTGGCGCAGCGTATGTATGTGGTCTATGGTACTAAAGCCTTTTCGGAAACCGGCTTGTTCAGGAGGCTGGAAGTCGTCGAACCTGCGCGAGAGTCGATTTGTAATGACTTTCGAAAACAACTTATAGACGTGGCTTAAGAGCGAGATAGGTCGATAGTTTTTCAAGCGGGTTTTATAGCCCTTCTTGAAGAACAACACCACCACACTCCTGGTCCACGCCACTGAACCAATGCCCCCGAGGATGACAGAATCGAACAGCTTCTGAAGGGCCACAAGGACCGGCTTGTCGCCCGCCTTCAGGAGCTCCGTAGTGATTCCGTCATCGCCCAGTGCTTTACTATTTTTAAGCTGCTTGAGAGCCATTCTGATCTCGTACAGACTGATGTCCGGGAAGTCTTCGGTATAGTGCCGGGTTAGCTTGGATCGTGGATCTTGGACCAAGCCGACAACAGGAGTTTGGGATGTCTTGTACAACTGTCCATAGAACTGCTCGACCTCACTCAAGATCTCATCTTTGGAAGAAACGACAGTGCCGTTGTCGGTCTTCAGTCTGGTCAGCTGACTCTGCCCAACCTCTGACCGCTCGGCTTTGACACGATTATTCAATGTGCCTCGTACCATTCGGTGATCGCTCCCGGTTTTCACCCTATTGACCACTGAGACATCATTGAATATTTGCCTTTTGTTCCACAAGATGAAGTTTATTTCGTTCCGTGTCGAACCATTAGGGCTTATCCAGGTCCATTTCCTTTGTTGTGGTTTTTTGAAGAAGGAATTCATCATGAAGAGATTTTCCTTCTCCAAAAAATTAGCCAACTTCTGCCCCCTCTGGTTTCTCTGCCCGAATCCAAATTGTCCCACTCTCAGCTCACCGCCTTTTCCTTTGCCTAGTTTCGCGTTAAAGTCTCCCATAACCACAGTGAAGTGATTTTTAGACGAGTGGATGGCTTTCGAGATGTCCTCGTAGAGAGCCTCCACCACATCGTCGGGGTGTGCCGAAGTCGGTGCGTAGACCTGGATAACCTTCAAGGAATACCGTTTGGTTATTCTGACTATCAGGTACGCTACCCGACTCGACACACTCTCAATCCTCTCCACGTTAGCTACGAGAGACTTGCGGACGATAAACCCGACACCACCCTGCGACAAGTTGTCGCCTTCCCGGTGGTAGAGCAAGTTTCCAGACCGGAGGGTTATCTTGTCCTCCCCCTCTCTTCAGACTTCTGACAACCCTACAATGTCCCACCGAATCTTGGTCAGTTCCTCTTAAAATACTTACGTTTTAGTAATTTATAGTTCCTCCTCTCCAGCCCATTTACGTCCCACTGTTGGGCACGGGCCTCCTCCACTTTGGAGGGATTATGGTCTACTGTGCCGCGCTGACCAGGCGTGTTGGCACAGGGTTTATTTTCGAGTTTTCCGTCTCTCGCAGAGGATGTTATCTCTGTGCAATATCCCTTAGCTGACTTTTACAGTACCCTTGGGAGGAGATGGGGCATGGGGTGGTGCCAATTGTATTCTTAATCCAACACACGGAAAGTTATTTAAATTTATAGTTATTCCAATAGAATTGATGCTAATATCATCATAATAATATGTAGGTAGTACCTTTTATATAGTATTACCATAGATGTGATGATAAATGAACAATATTGTGATGCATGTAATCCCCTAAAAGACCGGAAGGGTTTAAAAGGTAGCGGAAGGGTTAAATATGCGAGCTACCATATCCATATTATAAATGAACTAAGTTACTTTCGTAAGTTATGAAAATGAGGCATTTACCTACGTCTTAGTAAAGTTTTACATTATAGAAAGTTATCTAGTATATTCACACATAATCGTGTAGTAATAATAATCTGTGATGATATCGACTTCCTTGTAAAAGCTCTTACGTTCGCACTGAGATATATTTCACCTATTTGTGTGCAATAAAAAAATAAAAAAATGTGTGTGTAAATAAAATAATATAAATTGTAACTTAATAAATCCACGTAATAAATACGTTGACACACATCCAAAATGTCTGAGATCGACTGAAAACTTGAGGCTGAATATCCCAAGGTATTATACCAAATTTTTTGGTGAATCATTCACTGTCAAAGCTGTGCTTTTATGGAATAAATGACCTCTCCAAATCAGACAGGCACAGTCTCTCCATAGTTTTAAAAATAGATTAAGTCAATACTATTTATCGAAACAATAGTTCACCTATAGTTATACGTGTATTTATTTGTATTTAAGTATATTATATATAGTTAAATATGTTGAAATATATTTAACTGGTTTTATTTAAGTTTATCTTTATAATAGAGTAGTAATAGTGACACCTAACTACCTCATCAGGTCAGACACACTCCTATCCATCCAAGGTTGCCTGTAAGAAATTGCATTAGCGATCAGGCCGCCATTTTGTACTAGTACGTAATGACTTAATCATAATGTATTGATTATGTAAAAGGTGTACAAATAAAGAGTTATCTATCTATCTATCTATCTACATTATAACCACCACACTTAGATTGATTATAGGATCGATTTTATTGGGAATTTTTACCTTTTTTGGTAAATCGCATCCATCATACCCTGCTCTTGATACTAACTATAACCAATAATTATATTAACTAGAGAATACAATATAAACATCGGCAGAAACGATTTCTTATATCTTTACTTATTATAAAACAAATTCGTTATTTTTTTATGTATTTAACTACTTATGTCCCTATGTGAGCTTATATCTTCAAAACCACGCAACGGATTTTGATGTGGTTTTTTTACCACACGTACGAAGCAACAGCTAGTAACGTGATGTAATAGTAAGCAACTGTTAATACTTTAATATCTATTTACACGTTAATAAAGCACCTACATTGATTAAACTATACGCGGGAATTTGATGACTTATTAACATGGTCATAAAGTAACAAAGGGTTTCTCTCTATCTCTAGTGATGTGCTACGTATATAGTTAAATTAGTGTATCGATCGTTGCACTGATGCAATATCGGGGTATTGTGCTCTGCTTGTAATTACATTTAAGCTGAGTGCTCTATATGCTGTTGCCAGTTGCCAATATGGCGTCTACTTTTAATTAAATTTTTGGTGGTCGGGTGGTTTGTAATAATAATGTAACTAATTTGTATGCATATAAGAGGATTTCGATTTAGCCTGGAAAAAAATGCATTGGACACAGATTTAACTGATCTAGTGTCTATGACTACATCACTCAGTCGGTTTGAAGCCACGTAAATATCTGTGTGCGTGAAATATGTACCTATATGTGTCTATGATACAGGCTATACGTCATTTGAAACATTATTAGTCTATGAAGTAAGATTTAGGCTGGCTAAAGCTACGTGTCAACAAAATAGAACGCTAAAACACATCTGTTATATCTGTGGCATTGAATAAGAATATCTTTATATTTATGTTTTTGGCTATTTATTTTTATGTTTTTATATTGATAAAAATGTATATTTAATGATATTATATTTTCTTTATTTAAAGATTTGAGTACATAACGTATTTATGATAAGGTTTTGATTAGATATTTATTTAGAGAAAAATAGGCGTATCCTTTAATAGCTTAAGTTGTAAGTGACTAACGTACTTAAAACTGAACTAGATAAGGACTAGTTTTTGGCTCGTATGAAATTAGAAACGTTGGCTATGAGCCAAGCCTGTCTAACTAGTGGCCAGATGTTTGGCAAAACATCATTTTATAGGAAGTCTTTCTTCTACATAATATGTTTTTTTTTTATAGCCGAGGTTAGGGATGTTAAGTGAAATTGTAATCCGAATGTGAGGATGGTTAGTACGTTGCTTTATACCCTACAGCAAAACAGTAAGCTAATCGTAATGTGTTATTAATATTTTGTGTTTGTATAAGCCATTAAGAACGTTTTATTATTAAAAAGAAAAGTGAATAGCAAATAAATAAACATGTTGTCCGGACTTCCGTAAATACTGTAAGCTAAATGAAAATAAAGTGTCACCATTAATCATTGGAGCATCTTGTCTGCCTCCTCACAGCTTCCTCTTTAGCCGTCCTTCAACTTAACCCGCTCATTAAGGAAAATATTACTCACATTTTTAAGGAAAATGCATCGTTCACTAACATTCAATATATTTTCTTTTTAACAAAATATTGCGGTATTGGAAAGTTTATTCAAAGAAAAGAGTGTTATTATACATATTATATATTATTGTGTGATATCCATAAATGTCATACAAATGTTTGTACTGCGTCTGGGTGTTTTCTATGTATTATAAGTATGTATTTACAAAAAAAAAGTAGTTTATGTAGTCTATCCGTATCTGGTACCCATAATACAAGCATAGAAATATAGCTTACTTTGGGACCAGAGGACGTTGTGTGAAATGTCCTGAATATTTATTTTTATTTATTTATTATAAGCACATTGGCATTCTAGGCGTGACCAACAGGACCGCATTTCTATTTCACGTCGCTTGTGTTTTTACCCAACCTGTGGCAGAGGGCTATTTGCAGACGCTGGTTCCAGCTTAGTGATTCTTTTAACTAACTCACGAATGGGATATAATGAGATGGCTGTCATTTTTAATCCGTTACTGCACTGCCTATTATATTACTAATTAGAAAGAAAGAAAGAAAGAAAAACGTTTATTTCTTTTAAATTAATTGGCGTTGTATAACTTATTTTTATAGATAAGATATAGATAGATAGATAAGTTATTGACTTCATAATTTGTACAATTGTCATTCTAGAGTGTAACAAGTTATATATTAAATAATTTCATTTGGCTCCCTGCCTCTCAAACTAGGCTTGAGCCTGTATTCTGAGAAGCAGAAAATGTATAGTTTAATTATCGAATGAAAGTTACCATCCAAATTTTTCACCGAATTAGTACTTAAAACTACCCTAAGCAAATACAAATACATACGCTCGTTTCTTCTCCGCCCATTCATCAGCATTTTCTTGTGCCACTCTCTCAAGGTGTTCCCTTGCTTTCTCTGCCTTGGTAAACACTTGCAACCTCCTAGCCACATCTGCTTCTACACGCTTCAGTGTTAAGTCGTCTCTTGCTCTTTCATCCTGTGTAATGATATAGTAATTACTTTGTCCGAACTATAGTCACTGAAGACCTTATGTTTAAAGTCGTTTAGTCAAAGCTGAATCTATTCCACTAACATTGTTTAATCTATACTTGGCCTGACTTTTTGTTTTCGCCAACAATAATATTTTAAATTCGGTTAACAAAAATGTAAGGACTAAAAACTTCTAAAAAGCATTCTAACATTCTTATATTTACTTACCGAAGTTACATGATAGTGAAGTAGGTTTATTTAAAAATAAACTTACTATTTTACTCATCTCCATATGAATTCTATCCATAAACATATTATAGAGATATTTTCTGTACTGGTTGAATTCTTTCAATGAGCACACTGCTCTATCGTCTTTTGTGCAGAACCCAAGTTGTTGCATTCTACTTCTGGCTGGTTTTTGAGCAAAATGATGAGCTAAGTGCGGATCATGCATGGGCACGTAGTCATAAGACACGTTATTGCAATATGGATCTGTTAGGTCAAATGTAGGCTGTGCACCTCCGATACCTAAACCAAGTCTTCGAACCTGAAAAAAAACAAAGCGGAGTGACCATTTTGAAAAATTACCTACTTTTGTGTAAGTGATTCTTTTTATAAAGATTTGAAACTGTTATTAGGTACTTCTTTAAGATAAAAATAATGAATTGTGGTAAAAAAAATTATTGTAGTTGTTTTATTTTTTTATACATCAGAGTAACATTTAGGCTTAAATTATAAAAACAGTCTTCCAAAACTGAACGAAGCAAGAAATGCTAGAAATGTTCACGAAACTAAGTTAACATTTATAGATTCATTACATTTTCCTTGCTAGAAATCAGTAGCAAGGAAAACCTCGGGATGTAGTTAGTATATAATAAAATTATCGTATATCTTGTCTACAATGGTGTCAATTTAGCCTGAACAAGTCAATGCACTTAAAATGTAACGCCTATCAAAAGCCTATCACAATATAGGGCGGAAGCTAGATAAGAAACGCTAAAACGTGCCATAGTTTGAAGCGACAGGTAGCTGTCTCTACCAAACATAACAATGGACTACATACCGTATTGAATTTCCAAGCTAATATAATAATAAAATTGCCAAACTCAATATCTATGTATTTATAAATATAGCAATAATATTTAAGGGCCTACATCAATATTATCGTATATCATCGCCGACACGTACATATTAACACAGCCAGTAGGCACAGAAAATGAAGAATTAGGGATACTTTTCCTATTTACTCAAAATCTACTAAATATATTTCAATTCTGATTTACGTGTTTCTATACATAATAGTTACCTATGTTTTTAAAGTTATTTTATTAGTTAATACGCGATAATAGACCGACAAATGAAAAAAAATTAAAATTAGAGAGGTTGTTTCGCCTAGATTTTCTATCGAGAAAACTTTTTTCATTCGCGTTTCTGAGTTTATGCGATCCTAGATCATATATTGAAAAAACATATACTTAAAAATTAGAGCTCTGGCCATTCAATCTAAAGAAACAATGAAAACTTCGTACATAGAAAAATGCACGAAGCTATTTTGGTATCCTCTTAAGTTGTGATGGACGAACCTCTCTACGATTGATAAAAATTATTTTCTTGTGAGAATTTTTATGAAAATAAATTTGTTACATATTTTGGTGAGGACATTTGTACTAAGTATAGGTAAAGCGGTATCATAAATACAGCCGTATTCAGTTCACTCTATCATTTCTAAAAGGTAAGATCTTAGTATATTTCGAACCGACTTCAAAAAAGGAGGAGGTTTTCCATTCGTCTATATGTTTCTTTTATTTTATTTTTTATGTGTTTTACCTCTACACTGGGCGAAGCGATTTTAATGATTATTTTTATATTTGAAAGCTGGTAGCACTAGGTCAGGATCTGTTTGTTTATCTCCTGAGAAATCGAGGAGAACCCTCAAATATCAAAAACTCTTGCAGTTAGTTGGACATATTTTTTTAAATACCCTTCTATGTGACGAAATCATGATAAAATTATTAATGGTGTTGTAAAAGACATTGAAGTGAATACAACGTTCTATGAGTGACGGAAAACTCTGGTATAGTGGAGCAAATACCGTCCCTACGTTGAAGAAAGTCGTGAATAATAAGACGATAAGAGAGTAGATTTGGTGAAAACAAATTTTAATTGCAAACAGGATACAGGAAAATGTAGTTTGTTTCGTGCATACAAAATGTAGTGGATAGGCATATACGAGTGTAACTTTCATTCCAGTATAAGAAAGTTGTTTGAAAACAAAAAGGTTCTATTTGGCACAATAAAACTTGAAGTAACTTTGCTTCCAATAAAATAGATATAGACTTTTTTACGTGTGGTACTATGAGGAGGACTCGCATAATATTTTTTACTTTCTCCTGGACCCGCCCTTAGTTATTAGTTTAATGACCATAGGATACCTCGGCCAGGAGCTCCTTCAAATCAAAGAAGAATTTTCCAAAATCAATCTTTTTTATTTTGACGGGCCTCGTGGTCTAGTGGTTCATATAACGGACTGCCGTTCACGAGGTCTCGGGTTCGATTCCCGGTCAGGACAATCATTTGTGTGATGTTTTCAATTGTCTTACAAATGTTTGTTGTATATTTTTATTGTTTGAATGTATATTTCTATTATAAGAAATACCCGGTCCTTTACATGGGTCCAACATGCAGAGGCCCTTTGAGAATTTGAATGAATAAATAAATGTGGTGGGATACCTACCACCGACACTCCACACCTGCACTATAGAAGTGGAGTCATGGAGTGCTAATGGTAGATGTAGATCTATTGCAAAATAATGTAGAGAAACGAACTGGGTTATTGTGTTAGGTGTTTGATGGACTGGTTGTATATAAAACTATTGCAAATAATAACGGACGACTGCCTTCAATACTGATAGTTGTTGAACCATGGCAGGCGGTGACTCGCCGACTCACTAGATGGGCCCCCCACACAGCCGCCAGACAAGGCAGCAGGGAGCAACACTGGTGTGAGCGGCTTGAGGTGTGGAGCGGTGCAGCACCGGTTTCACCATAGCGGGCCGAGACCCGAAGTGGGTTTCCCCGTAATTACGCCCTTGAAATTGACACTTCCACCCCCGAGCATATACTCTGACGACCACACTCTGTCCGGCCGGTGAAGGCAAGACAGAGGCACTCTCGGTTTCCAGTTCGGCCAGCCAACAAAGGCAAGCCGATGGCGAGGCCACGACCGACTCTCAGGGGCAGTCGGGACCGCAGTGTCGCCACTTACGTTCAGCTCGCCACAAGCTGCCCTGCGGTCTGTAGGCTTTCCCTAGGTCCTCTGATACATTTTTTGTTTATACCACAAGATTTTCAAAAGCCTATAATCTGCCTCCAGGTTTTGCGTTAGTCTCATGGTGAGGTAACGACTGGCTCAGAGGGGTTTATTATTATTATTATTTATGGTCTTATTTATAATGACTTATTATATTATAGGTTTAAAAGTTCGCTTAAATCGGTTCGCGAAAATTGTCAAAAATTTAAATAAAACTACTTTCTACGGATTTAGACGCGTATATTTGTTTTAAATCCGTAGAAAGTAGTTTTATTTAAACAGATGAGTCGCAAGTGTTAGAAAATATTTGTCAACAATTGTTATTCATAATGGTCTTTTTACGTTAAAACGTTTATTATCTCTCCGATAAAATCTCCGTTTAAACTTCCGATAAGTCATTATAAATAAGACCATTAGTGTTTTAAATATTTTGTAAATTTTAAACTTTTTTGTTTCGAATATTTTATCAATTTTAATCTTATAACAGCATTTCTATAGACTAACAAACATTAGTAGGTCTGTAAAAGGATTTATAGTACCGCTAAGCTTCACATATAGCGTCATACATTGGGCTTAGCGGTGAATAGCAAGCATTAGCGTAATGAGGGAGGCGAGCCTCTTTAAAACGATTTCTTAAACAGGTCTTTGTGTGAAAGTAATGCCATTTCCCACTTTATATTACTCTCGTGTGAGTTACTCCTCACCCGTAAATTAAATCGTATAAAATCGTTAAGTAGTATTGTTGGTTTATAGAAGAACGGGGATTCGAATCCTGTCCTCTTCCTATTGTGTAAGGGAGTTTTCTATGTCTTATGAAAAGAAGATATAATTGGAGTTTGGGACAAGATGATGTTAAGTTACTATATATTACCTCTCACAGTTTATTAAAAAAATAAAGGAAAATTGTACCATTAGGTACTCAACATTTTAAGTAAATAGCTAAACAAAAAAATAAAAACAAAAATGAACTAAATTACGGTGGAAAAAGTAATCACCATCAACATAATTTGGTTTATTAAGTAAAAGCATAGCAAGTCAATTGCACAATTTTATAAATTAATGTAATAAAATTGGTCAAGTGCGAGTGGGATTAGCGCACGAAGGGTTCCGTACCATTATCTATGCAACATAAGGCAACGTTATTAGTATCGAGCAAGAAACGGTAAAAAAATCAGTTTTTTGTATGGAAGCCCCCCTTAAATATTTATTTTATTTTATTTTTAGTATTTGTTGTTATAGCGGCAATAGAAATACATCATCTGTGAAAATTTCAACTGTCTAGCTATCACCGTTCTTGAGATACAGCCTGGTGACAGACGGACGGACGGACGGACAGCGAAGTCTCAGTAATAGGGTTCCGTTTTTACCCTTTGGGTACGGAACCCTAAAAATTAAAACTTTCGCAAATCATAAAGATACGACGAGATTTGCCTGTTTGTTGCATAATTGAGGCAATTTTGAAGAAATGAAATCAATTACAAATTATAAATTCATACTAAGTTGAATTTCATTTTGGTTACAATCTGATCAATTAACGTTTTAAATTCGGTGATTTTAAATAGATTGGTGAAAATGATTTTAATTAGGTGGTACCAAAATCAAGTGGCATTGTATACATGCAAAAATGCGAGAATAAAAGCCATGGATTATTTTTTGTCTTCTCTGGGAAAAAGCTCAAAATACTTCTTAAATTGCCGTCTTTTGACCATTAATCATCATCATCATAAAATCACGCCTTTTTCCCGTGTCGGTAGGCAGAGACTATAGAGCGCCATCTGCTACAATCCAAACAAGAACTTTGCCAGATTTAGCTGGAAATAGTGACTCATATTTGGTGTATTTTGTGCAAGTTTAAATGATGTGGACTTTTCTAGTACTTGTATCGATCAAATCAATCAATCAAATCAGCCCACTGCAGTCCACTGTTGGACATAAGCTTCTCCTAATTCGCACCACAATACATAGTATTTATTTACGTATCTTTGGCCATTAAATATCTTCATTTTACATATTTTTACTAGACATATTCAGATAAAGTAAAATTGTTTAGAAAATTTGCTGTTTTGCCCTGCCTTGGTCTCCAGTCTACGGGCTAGTTTGGAATCGGCTGGTATCTAAGCAATAACATTTTATTTTAAAACTTAGGCCCTTTAGAATTTGTGCTGTTATCTTGTTTTACGATATCTTAAGAAAGTCAGTTAAATTTACGGCTTCGTTGTAATAAATATCTTTCATAATTTGATGTGCGTCTACTCCAGTAAATATTTGAATAAAAAAATAAATAAAATAAAATAAATATTCACGGACATTTCACACAACGTCCTCTGGTCCCAAGCTAAGCTTATATGCTTGTGTTATGGGTACCAGAATAAGGATAGAATACATATACTACTTTTCTTTTGTAAATACATACTTATAATACATAAAAACACCCAGACGCAGTACAAACATTTGTATGACAATTAGAAAAATCACACAAATGATTGTCCCGAGCGGGAATCGAGCCCGCGACCCCTTGATCGAAATAAATGATAACTATAATAAGGGATATTATTTTTGTATGTATGATTTTTCTTCTTATCAGTTCCAAAATGTATCAATTCTAGGTATGGTCCTTAACAATAACGAGAGTTTGTTCAATATTATTGTCATGGTAGGTATGAAGTTCCAAGGTTTCCATATGTATTTCCTTTAGTTGAATTATAATAGGATTATAGAGGTTATGGAGTAGTCATATATATTTTTCAATTCTAAATCACACGCTATAATCTGAACTCATAATATAAAAATTGGTCAAGTGCGAGTCGGACTCGCGCACGAAGGGTTCCGTACCATTATCTATGCAACATAAGGCTACGTTATTAGTATCGAGCAAGAAACGGTAAAAAAATCATGTTTGTTGTATGGGAGCCCCCCTCAAATATTTATTTTATTTTATTTGGAGTATTTGTTGTTATAGCGGCAATAGAAATACATCATCTGTGAAAATTTCAACTGTCTAGCTATCACCGTTCTTGAGATACAGCCTGGTGACAGACGGACGGACGGACGGACGGACGGACGGACGGACGGACAGCGAAGTCTCAGTAATAGGGTCCCGTTTTTACCCTTTGGGTACGGAACCCTAAAAACGAAACTAACTCTGTCCGTTTGTTACTTTTTCATGTCGTAACTTCAGTAGGTTTTAAGCCTGAGAAAGGACTGTTACTTTTAATGCGAAAAGAGGGTAGGTGGGTATATAGTTATTACAAATTCCACAAGCATAAAGTCGAGCTAGCTAGTAAGTACAAAATGTACATATTTTGATATAATAATGTATTCCAGACCAATATTTAATACTCTTATATCATGATACTCGTGAAATCGAGGCAAACATTCCATTGAACAGTTCCTTTATAGCACATTATTACGAAATAGATTATCCTATTAGAGATAAAGGGATTAACTGAAATTGCTGTTGTAATGAGATGTACAACGAACGTACTTCCCAATGAAGGATTTACCCTGTAGATTGTTTATTTAATTTCAGGGAATTCTTTTCCTAAAACAAATTGCAGAACAATTCGTATCGGAGAGCGTAAAACATTTTAAACGTATTTAAAAGTTACGTTTTCATGTTATAAATATAGATTTTATCAAATAAAAAATATAATGAGTATCGAATATATTTTTATCTCTTTACTTCACCACCTGGAAAGGCGTGAGTGGCTAAGAGTGGCAACAGACTGGCACAGAGGAAAGCGTTGTGGAGGCGTTTGTCGTAAAGCACACCGAGCAAAGCGACATATTATTGTAACGTCTAGCACTTAAGTAAAATTGTAATCAAATGTTACGACGTTAACGCATTCAAAGGCGATTATATTTTAGTAATAAAATATATTAAAATCAACATCTTTCTACCTTTATCCTCTCTTTTTTATATTTTACTGTTGGACATCATATTATTATTAGTAGCTATTACACAAAATTCAGCAATATTTTCTAGAGACTTTATGATAATAAAGAAAAATAAATATAAAAATTACATTAGACAGAGATCACGGCAGAAAAATACAAGTTACGCTGATTCCACGTAGAGGGATAAGGGCAATAACGATTAATTATGTATCTCAACTTATTATTAAAAAAACCCTTATTTTTGTGTATATCTATGTCCATTTTGATACGTTTCTTTTAAATATGGAGAGGTTCAAAGGTACATTTTGTATATATTTTTAATTTATTAAAGGTTGTTTTCTAAATTCCACGCGTACAAAGTTAAAAGCAGCATATTATTATAATATTAAAACAATGTTTGCTGATATTCGTAAACAAATGAAACAATTTGAATGCAAAGTAAATGCTGATTTATGAGTTCTGAAGTCTCCTTTCATTGCTCCAGTTTACGCATTTACCAAACATATTTGCATGACAAATATTTAAAACGAAGAATTGTAGCGGTTCGTTTCTTTATATACATTATGCAACAGTATGATCTTTAGTCTAGACGTGTTTGTTATAAAGAAATATCTACAAAACGAATACTGCAAATGATTTTATATGTATTTAATAAAAAAGATTGTCACTTTATGTATTTTGGAACTCTTTAAATTACGAACATAGAACGTAAAATTGAAATCACGCAAAGGCACCTAAAAATCCCGGCTCCATAATATCACGCATTATATTAACGCTTACAAAGAGCCATGGAAAAAGTATTAGCCTCCACAATTTTAACAATGGGTAAAAATTGTGTGAGAATAAGAAGAAAAAAGACTAAACTCAGAACTCTTCGTATTCAAAAATTTTTACCATCCAATAATTTTCAAATTCGAATTGTTTTGGTATTGAGTTTGTTGCTGTATTTTACGATTTTTATGAGTTTGACTCTACAGAACCCTATCATTTTAATGAGATATCTTACGTAAAAGCATCAGAATGTAAATTATAATAAATGTGATATAAAATGATTTGGCACGCTTTAATTGTTCTTATTTATAAGCAAGAGTTTCAAATATATAAGAGCCTTACAATCTTATGGATATTTTATGTCAAGGATGTTATGAGTGCCATATTGCAAATGGATTAAGCACCTAACGAACCAACCATTCTAATGTGCGTCCTTTTTTCATTTTATGTTTAGGTGACCTGTAATACAGGTTTTTAAATAAACCCATAATAGGGCACCAGCTCTCACGATGTTGATTATTTATATCTTATTCTGTCTTATTTAATGTTTCTCTCTTTCTCTCTAGTCCTTTAACGTCGTCTAGCTTGGGAGGTTGTGGTTTACTATACCGCGCCGACCAGTCGTGTTGGCTTAGGGTTTAGTTTCGAGTTTTATGTCTTCCACAGTAGATGTTAACTGCTTAAAGTAACCCTTTAGCTGGCTCTTGCAGCACCCTGGGGAAGCAATGGTGACACTTGTATTCTTAATCCGTCACCACACGGGTAATTCATCTTTTAATCATATCCGGCAGCTTTTAATCGTAGCTAAAAATGCCTGGTTTTGAAATATTTCACTTATAGAGTCCTGCTATTTTTTCATGTATCTGTTTATCTATTTTTTCCACGAGTTAACGTAACAGAGTCGGTGAGGCTAGAGTCCTCTATATTTATCGTACATAATTCACGGGAGTCACAAAAAATTTATGCAGACTTCGCTCTAGCTATAATGAGTAGTTAGCCTCTATGGTTTATGCAAAATGAGTTCGTACACAATGTTAAAGTTTTCATTGTTAAATATGCCATTTATTTGCAACATTTTCAAATGTAAGACCTTTAGACACTGTCTTGAAATATGAAAGACGCGTGTGAAAATGGCTTATGTATTTATAATGATTTATGTTAGTACTCGTAATTGCTAAATTATTCCTATTGTTAGATTTGTCCTCGTACTTGTCTTTACATTTTTTTTTTCACCCGTTCACAGTCTCACCCGTAACCATGGTGACTGCAAAGTATCCGAAACGTCGGGCCAAAATTTAAAACAAATATACGCGTCTTAATCCGTAAAAAGTAGTTTTATTTAAGGTCTATTGTTATATTATTATTAGGTGTGTATCTAATCTAATTCAAACCAGAATTATTAAATTTTTGTCATAAGAATAATACTAACGTTTAATTTCTATTCAATTAGTATCACAAACTTTTTATAAACATAATTATGTAGTGTCAAAGTAACTTACGTCTTCGCCAATTTTCCCGCGCGAAAATATAACTTTTCCTTGCGGCATTTTTGGCACAGGTAGCTTGCATTCCAGTCCAAGTTTATACCATAAAGGTAATCCATTTTTCGGCACAGCACGTACAGGCTTCGGTACTGAATCAATAACTTTCTTCAACTCCGTTGGCTTCCTCAACGTCATCAAAGTTATATCAATATCATCCAAATCTTCGAGTTGTAATTCCTTTGGGCCGTCTTTTACTGACGACATTTTTAAGGACACTATTATAAACTAAGAATATAAATAAATAAAAATCACAACGCGACCGTACGACGATCTCACACAAAATTTTGACATTTACTGTCGTTCCATTTTAAAAAATCTATCTTTTTTTATATCAATTATAATGATAACAAAGGTTTATTTTAAAAAGTATTTTATTATGCATAGAACTCTATGGCTCTTAAACTGTTACGCTCGTCAGTTGAATTACAATTTTATTTTTTAAGGACTCTCCTTATTCTTTACCGCGAAAACCCATTTTTTGCAGAAATAAATCAGAGATGTTCGAATATATTTTAATAGCATAGGTGCCTTATTTATATGGTATTTATCTCTCTCTTCTCTCCAGCCTATTAATGTACCTTTGCTTGGCGCGGGACTCCTCCACTCTGGGAAGGATTATAGTCTACGGTGCCGCGCTGACCATGCGTGTTAGTACAGGGTTTATTTTCGAGTGTTCCGTCTTTTACAGAGACTTTTCTCTGTGTACCATATTCCTTAGCTGGTTCTTATAGCACCCTGAGAAGGAAATGGAGGCGACACTAGAATACTAGTAAGAATACCTAATCCGTGTCACTACAAGGACATTGTGTTCATAGTTTTAATCATACCGATTTCTTGTTTTCATAACATCATCTGTACAGATCATCTGTATAAACACAACTTAGAGTTTTAACAGTTTACTGTAAAAATATTATAAAATGAGGTCAAACAAAACTAGTTACGAGATAAAGTGTACAAATACACATTTATATCCACAGCTCACGTGCTTAGTAATGTATTCTAGTTACACGATTTACATAATAAATATATTTAACACACTGAGATGAAAAATAATAATTATGTTTAATATATAATGTCTGTTGGAGTGATTGAAATTAATTCATTAACAATTTTGTTTTATAACAATTTACATACAACTGCTTTTTAATTATTGAATTGTCGCCTTTTGCTTTTAAATTTGTTCATGCGATTTTTGTAAAACTAGCCCTATTATTTAAGTTAGTCTTGTCCAGTAAGTCTTATTCTCATATTAAACCAAGCTAGTTATTGTTTTACGCCTAGTTTCTTTATTTCTTCAATTTATTGTTTGTTCTAGTAATTCAATATAGCTGCGGTCATATCGGCGTTCATAGTTATTGCCCCTCTTCTTGGCTTTTTAGCGTGATGACATGTAGCCTGTGTGTTCTTGGCTTTCTAGCGTGATGAAATGTAACCTGTGTGTTCTTGGCTTTTTAGCGTGATGATATGTAGCCTGTGTGATTCTGGCTTTTTAGCGTGATGACATGTAGCTTCTGTGTTCTTGGCTTTTTAGCGTGATGACATGTAGCCTGTGTGATTCTGGCTTTTTAGCGTGATGACATGTAGCCTGTGTGTTCTTGGCTTTTTAGCATGATGAAATGTATCCTGTGTGCTCTTGGCTTTTTAGCGTGATGATATGTAGCTCTGATGGATAAGATATACCGCATCATATTATCATTAAAATAGATTTAGAAGGTTTTGCATGAAAAAGCAAGAAACATCCATCCATCCATCAATCTATATTCTTAAATACTTTGAAGTTTGTATTATTTGTAGGGTTATCGTTTTCATTCATAGTTAATATTTAGTGGTTAATATAACATTTATTATCACGAAACATTGTGAATATATTTTTCCTTCTACATATAAATAAATAACTTGTTTATGTGTGTCAATGATAATGAAGCATTTATTTTTAATTTGAATAATAATTATGAGAACAATGGTATAGGTATTTTTGTCGTCTCCTCATATACAAAAATATTAAGGTTTAAATTATAACAACAAGTTAAATTAAAATTCTGTCAAGTGCGAATTGGACTTACACATGAAGTGTTATGTACCTTTATTAATATAAAACATTCGTCATATTTCCAACCACAAATAACTAGACAAAAATCATCATCGTTTTTCTCCTACCCTACTCCTAGGTCGGAGAAAAACGATGATGGTTGTTTGTTAAAGCATCAATTGAAATACATAAACATTATAATTATTGGCTCTCTAGCTATTACTGTTCCAAAAATACAATCTGGCGACAGACAGATGAACAGCGGGAGTCTCAGTAATAGAGACCCGTTTTACTTTTTGGTATTTGACCGTTTTATTTTAGTAAATTGTTTATCGAATTGTATTTTAATACCTGTGAATGATACTATCAATATTCATGTATTTGTTAAGTGTAGTGGTACAGGTAGAATTACTATCTTCGTACTATTATTGGAAGAAAGTGATTTTTTTTAAATTTTTGTTTGCAATTTTTGACGCCAGTTCACTTACGTCTTTTTTTTACGGGTAGGTAGTACGATATTTTATCCTTGCTATCTCTGTTAGCTACCACAATCGAGATTTTGGAATAGAAAATTATTGGGCGTCTCGTCATAATAACGCTACTCACGGAAAATCAGCTTGATAGTAATCATGTGAAAAAAATGTACTACGGATCCAGTACTAAAGAACTAATGGTCCGATTGGAAAAATTCTTTCAGTGTTGCATAGTACATTTATTAAGGAAGGCTTTGGGCTATATAACATCACGCTGTGACCAATGGTGCAAAGCGAATAGCGAAGCATTTGTGAAAAATGTTGCCAAAACGGAAAATTTTCTAAATTCCACGCGTACGGAGTCGCGGGCTACAGCTAGTTTTTAAATAAAAGGCTTATAAAAATCGCAAGTTATCTTTTAAAATAAATTTGTGAACGCAAACACAACAATATCTGTGAGAATTTCTTTGTTCGAGTAATTATAATTGACTCCAGGATTTAATATTAAAATTATTAATCTCAACGTAAATGGGTTTGTACGATTTTATTGCTTACCTTTTTATGACAGGCAGGGGAAGGTGGGCATTATGAGATTTATATTTTTAATCTGTCACGTGCACAACAGAACCAGATGCTGACTAACTAATTAGACTTTTTATTTACATTTTATTTAACTAGAAAAGTTTATTGTCCGTGTGGTGACGGACTAAGAATACATTTGTCACCGCTCCATTTCATCACCAGGGTGCTGTAAAAGCCTGCTAAGGGATATTATACACATATCATATCCTCTGTAAAACATGGAAAACTTGAAAATAAACCCTGTACCAATACTAATGGTCAGCGCGGCACAGTAGAGGCAGCCCGTGCCCAACAATGGGAGGTTAATGGTCTGGAGAGAGAGGAAAGTTTATTAGATAGAAGAAAAATATTCTCTTAATTCATTCATTTATCTGATCGGTAGTATGTTTAGTATATAAGTTAATTCCTACTAAGTTGCTAAAGTTTTTAGGGTACAAAATGTATAAAAAACCCTGATAATATCAGTTTGTTTGTCCTGACTGATCTGACTGCTTTCTTATAAAGACTTAATTTAGCCAAAATATGCTGCAAACCAAGAGGAACCGAATTGTGAATTCAAGTTTCCATCACTTCTTAAAGTAAGTAGCTTATTAGAAGGATTTATATATATTGTTTGTATGGAAGAATAAATAAGAAACACCTTCGAAATCGTTTCGTTAATTTCCATAATTCGTGTAATGCGTAAGAAAAGCAAACAAATGACAGCCCTATGTACACACATGCTCATGTAGCACGGAATTTCATTATGTTTACATTTTACACAATAGCGTAAACAACTTATGAACGTATATCTGCGATTAGAGCGTTCTCAGTCATATTGCACTTTGCAATGTACAGTCGAGCACAGTGAAAATTGCGCAGAGTATCGGCGCGGTATGGTTACAGCTGTTCGTATATCCAGACGAGTCTTAACCGCCGAGCGACGTTCGCGTATACACCCGCTGCGGCATTCGCTAACGTCCTTACGTGTTATAGCACTTTACTAACTTTGTAAACAGTGTTTCATAATATTAATCTTGACACAAAATTTGTTTAATTTTTCTCAAGTGATTATTTGATTAGTTTTCAAGTTTATTTGTTAAAGGTTAAGTTTGTTGAACTTAGTAAATATATTAGACGGCACGCGCCGACTTACTAATGACGTATGTAGTGTAATACTAACTAGATTAGGTACGCTGAAGCAGCACTGTAAAACGACAGAGGTAAGACTTGCGTCGTATTCAGACGACTTAAGTGAATTCCAATCGTTTCATTCATACAATAACTCGTTCGAAGATCCAGTTAAAAGCCGTACCAAGTTATCAACGGTTTCCTGTATAGTTATAAATACGAATGGTTTATTTTAAACACATGTTTCATATCGCACTAAATTGATAATTTTTAGAAATATTTGACCTAAAGTTACATTATATTTTAAACAATTTAGGTTTGAATATTCAGTTAAGAAATTACAATGCTTCATTAAAATACCAACTGAAATTAAATTTTGTGTAATAGGTAATGAAATAAAATATGTTAATTGACAATTTAAGAATTTTGTAGGCCAGGGAGGGATTATAAATATTTGGGTGTGTGAATAGCAGACAAGAATATTTTATTTCAATCCATACTAATATTACAAAGCTGAAGAAATTATCTGAACGCGCTGATCTCAGGAACAGATGATTTGATTTCAAAAATTCTTTCAGTGTTGGATAATACATATATTATTATGGAGGAAGGCTTTAGGCTACACCACCAACCGTTGTTGTTGCAAAAAGGGGAAAAATTTCTAAATTCCACGCGTACGAAATCGCGAGTAACAGTTAGTCTTTCATATAGCTGAGACTATGTTGGATTTCTTAATCATAAACAAATAAGGCGGGCTATTCCGTACTAAGAGTAAGGTAAAAATTTAGGTTGAAATGAAGAGTTGTGAACTCTACATTGGAATAACTTCCGTTTTGATCAAGGATATAGATATTGTCTTTACCTTATTATTACCTTCTTAGGGTAAGAATTGACTAAGGATTAACATAACATTGTCTTAGCACGTCTGATCAGCGTAGTAGACTACACATTCCTGAATACTCTTTTGAACAGAGATGAAGCATGTCATGCCATCGATGTTATCAGTTTATAATCAGTTCTATAAAACTGATTATAAACTGATAACATCGATCAATCGATTGTCGAAAGATCTATATACATACATGAGACCTAGACCAGCCTGTTGAGACCTAATTGGTCTTACCTGAACGGAACATGGAGTCTCCAAAAACCTAAAACTCTTTGAGTATGTGTAAAATGGATAAATCGTCTAAAAACTAAAATGTTAATTAATATTTTATCTGAATTTCTTGTTGTAAAGGTGTGTCCAAACATTGAGCGGTAATCGAGCGCGGCAGCCGCGCGCGGCCCGCTGCGCTACGATTGGACGACAGCCACGCGTACTACCTGCTGCGCACGATGAAGGCTAAGCGTATGCTGAGACGCAGGCGACGTAGGTCCACGGGCAGGGCAGGGTAGCGCAAATTTTGTAATGCTCGATCGCCGTGTGTAGTATTTTTAAGTTACGCTATCTTTGTTACGGAATTTAAATTTCGAATTTTGTGCATTTAGTCTCCACGCTCAAGGCCCGCGATAGAAGCTATGCAATAGCTTAACACGTCTGAACTCGTACGTGTCTCGCAGTAATCTGTGCCGGCCAAGTGCCGACACTACAACGGGGCACGGAGCAGACCAGACTCGTGTCTGCGTCGCAACACTCGCAACGTACGTAGCATACGGTACGCTCAAGCATTACAAAATCTGCGCCGCCCTGCCTTGCGTGGACCTGCGTCGCCTGCGTCTCAGCATACGCTTAGCCTTAGTCAGCTTCGTCCTAACTACAGCGCGGCAGAAATGTGTCCTGCAAACTCCGCGTGTTGCTACCGCGCTCTTGCCGCTCAATGTTTGGACACACCTTTAGGATCATGTTTTAACACAATGATTTAAAATTTAACCAAGAAACATTTTGGAGCCTTTACAATTCTCTACGCTTGCTCTTCGTTAAAAATTCCTAAGCTGTTTTTAATAACAATTTTTGAAAATATTGCAGTGATGTCCTGTAATATTTAATCAACCACCACACCAACCACTCACTTTACTAAAGCTTAAATTCGCCTTTATAATCGCCTAGATAATTTAGGAAAAGTCCATCGTCATTCTTTATAAAGTGGACAGAATTAAAAGGACTCAGCATGAGTTCTTTCTTTAAATTTACTCATTTTAGTTCCATTGTTGGAAATGAGCCGCATAATATATAATTAGAGTAAAATAAAGAAATAAAGAAATTAGATTAAAACAAAGAAAACTTTAGGAAAAAAATCAACAATCAGTATTTTTATTTTCTAACACTTGCGCGACTCATTTGTTTAAATAAAACTACTTTTTACGGACTTAGACGCGTATATTTGTTTTAAATTTTGGCCCGACGTTTCGGAGACTTTGCAGTCACCAAGTCTCACCCGTGACCATGGTGACTGCAAAGTCTCGGAAACGTCGGGCCAAAATTTAAAACAAATATACGCGTCAGATTCCGAAATAAGAGGTTTTATTTATACAAAATCTTATCAAACTATATCCTTGTACGTTCCTGATGAATAATTGTATTAGAAAAAATTGCAAATAAATATCTTGAGTACTTTTTGTGTACATTGCGAGACAATAGACAGACGTGCGGCTGAATTGTTTTAATGAATACATATTTATTTTGTTACGTATTACCAAATTGACAACCCTATATGCGACCTACCACAATCCTATCACACGGATGTCACAAACATGTGACATAACAGGTATACATAATTATTATTATCTCTTTATTACATTTTTAATACGTTTAAATACCTACTCAATATTTTTACGTAATGAAATTCTTCTGCGACATACATACAAAGTTCAAATATGAGTATTTTCATTATATATTTTTTAGTTATTATTTCATAGTATTGTGTTGGTATTGATTATACTTTAAGTATTTGTTCTGTAATAGTTAAATTATCTAGCTGATGAACTCTGTCTAGCAAATTTTTTTTCCTCAAATTATTAGGGTTGTAGCTAAGCAAATTAGGAAACATCAGTAAATAAGTATCTGCAGATGGTGTAAAGTTAAAAAGTAAATAGTAATTTTCTATAGGCCTATAACCTAACCCTATGCGTTGCAAAAACGGTTAACCTTATACTGGAGTCTCCTTGTTGTTGAATAATAAGAAAAATATGAAGATATTCATAAAAATATGTACCTATGTTTTGATAAAAACACAGACAGTGCATAAATCTTAATGTTTTTGAAAGGATTATGCTGAAACCATTAAAGCTCTTTTAAATGCTGGTTTATGAGCTGATATTTTTATAGCTATGATGAAGTTATGAAGATATTACTTTTAGGTACATTCTTTCTATTTAACGAGACTAACAATACTCTGAATACTCAGAGAAACTTCAAGATTTCATTCGCTTGAACTTAAATATTTTCACAAATGGATCTTTCATTTCAGTGTTCTCAAGTTTCACTACTAATTTTATTGAAGTAAGTTTTCTTAGTATTCCATTATATTACTTGCAAGTTACTGTTCAGATTTAAACTGTGCTTTAATTCCATTTCCTAAATTAATTGTTGAATTAATATCAGTCAGATTTAACAGTCCAGCATCCAAATGTAAAACTGGACCTTATTTATTTCTTGGCCGTTGTTCTGTCACTAAGCTATATCTCGTGATGATTATAGCTAGACAGTTTGAATTTTTACTGAACTGCCATACGATAAATATTTCAAGGGCTCCTATACTACAAACATCTTTTGCGTAAGTTGATAATATGCATGATGTGGTTATTACAAGATAATCTATACTATTTCTTATTATAAAGTTGAAGAGTTTATTTGTTGGTTTGGATCTCAGGAAACGCTGATCCGACTTGAAAAATTCTTTTAGTGTTGGATAGTGTATTTATCGAGAAAGTCTATAAGCTATATAACATCACACTGCGACCAATAGGAGCGAAACATAAGTGCAAAACGTTGCGAAAATGGGGAAAATTTACTAAATTCCACGCGTACGAAGTCGCGGGCAACAGCTAGTAATGAGATAAGCAAGGTATGGAACCCTTAGTGCGCGAGTCCAACTCGTACTTCGCCTGTTTTATTATACTTCGTTTAAAATATGATTTGCTTTCTAACGCGTGTTTCCAAAACAGCAGAATAAACAAGATTTGGTAGATACTCAAACGTGTGACTGGCGCCTCATACGGCCGGGGTAAACTAATGAAGCAACAAAATATTATTCCGATACATTTATTTTAGAGAATGGTATGCAAATATCATTTTTAATTTATTAATTCCAGTACATTTTTATTACTGTAGATATGCGACTACAGTTTATGAGACTTCAACAGCGAATATAAAATTGATTTAATTGTAGTAACAAGATTTGATTAGAAAATCTTAGATCATATTCCTCCACAACTATATTAGATATTCAACGTATTATTATATTTTACTAGCTATTACCCGTTGCTTCGCACGTGTGGAATTAAAAAAAAATTGCCCGTTTTTGCAACATTTTGACTCATGCTCTCCTATTGGTCGCAGCATGATGTTATATTAATATAGCCTTATAGCCTTCTTCGGTGAATGTAATATCCCAGCACTAAAAGAATTTTTCAAATCATATCAACGGTTCCATTGATTAGGGCGTTCAAACTGACTCTTCAGGTTTTTAATATTAGTTTAGAAATCAACACGAACCATTTTTAAGACATGTCAATTTGACCAGTACAGTGCATAAAAATATAACAAATTCTGACATATTGATTTTCAATAAATGTTCGTCCAAGAGCCATATAAAAAGCGAGACAATTAGGAATATGCTTATATTGATGCATCAATTGGGTGTCAATTGACCATCCATGTTTCACCGGATCCCTTTATTATATTATGATCTATAAATATGTAGTATAAATACACAATGATATATGTTGTCTCTCTGTCTACTCGTCCGCGTGGTGACGTACTAAGAATATGCAAGTGTCACCACTCCATTTCTTTCCCAGGCTGCTGTAAAAGCTAGCTAAGGGACAATGTAACCAGTTAGAGACGGAAAACTCGAAACTAAACCCTGTGCCAAGACGCCTGGTCATCGCGGCACAGTAGACCATAATCCCTCACGAATTGGAGGAGGCCCGGGCACAGAATTGGGACATTAATAGGCTGGAGAGGATATGTTACTGATGCTAATATCAATTGGAGTAACATATTTCGAGTTTATTTCTCTCTCCAGCCCACTAACGTCTAGTAGCTCACTGACGTATTAGTAATAGAATCTTATTCATCTTTGAATACAGAACCCTAACAACGTGAATAACACAAGCAATAATCTAGGCAGTTATGAAAACTGGGGTTTGGCAAGTATCCAAGTGGATACTACTATCTAGTTGTCGGGAACATGCCCTCAGGATACTACAGGTTGGAGACTCAATTCACAAACGTATCGGGCGATGCTTGAATGCATCGGACCCACTCGGGCATACAGGCGTACTACATTGTTAGCTTTATCACACAGATTGTATACATTGATTCTTTAGGGTTTGATGCGCGAAGGGGGATTTAGAACTATTATCGTTATACTATTAGATAAAAATATAAGTACCTAATATGAAATCAAGCAATTAGTTAAAAAGCAACATTTATGGGTTAAGGCTCAGTTAGACTCAAGCTCAAGGCAAATGGCCGGGTAAGGGCAAAAAAAATTCTAGGATATATTTACCTACATAAGAATTTATATATTCTGTAATCATAAAATTTAAACGAACAGTTTATTATAGTTTAAGCTATAATTTAAAACGCAAAAGATCTCATTGTGGATTTAGCTGGATAGACAGATAATTATAATTAATAACAACAAACATTAGGATAATTGTTTCTCTTTAACACGTGAAATTCATTGAGAAAATCCATAGAAGTATTACGTTTTAATAGTCAACTGTAAAACATCGTAAATTCGTCTAATTTTCAAATGACACGCACTTTCATGAAAAAATTCAGCTAGAAAATAATTGATGATGTTCTTCTAGTTGATAAATGAACATTCCATACTTACAGACCTATAAAGGTCACACATAACATTAACAGTCGACTATTGAATTTGGTCTGCGTTGAATTATTGAGCTAAGCAATTTTAACAGGCTATAAGTGCTTATTACACTTTCGCTACACGTAGAGCACATAAGGCTAGATGCCAGCTATATAAGTCAAACAGCCGTCAAAGCGATGGTAGATAGTGACAGGGGCTGGCAAGCAGTAGCTGACTACAGCGCAGCTGTTATGCCATTGAGGGAGGCCGCGGAAAGGGAACGTGAGGCAAATACACTCACTGAGTCACTCCGCCGTGACAAACTTGGGAGAAGGAGGCGCTGCTACGCCCAACTCCTTTCCGTACTCTAGACAGTGGTCATGATGGGCCTGCGTGGGGTCGATGGAGAGAGTTCGGAGATCCTCTGGTATGATATGATAACCGGGAAGTAAGACGTGGTAGTCAGTTTTAGTGGGTATTCCGATGCTTACGGCATGGGCGAGTCCTACATACCCTTCGATCATTTATGGTAAAAAGGATACGTAAACGCATTATTCGACTGCATCAAAAAAAAGCTATAGTAGTTAATCTAAGTTATTACTATTAGACAGTGCTCTGATAATGAAAAAGAGAATTACACTCTGCTAGGGTGTTAGTCTCTACTTTTTAATACTTTACGTGTCGGCTTTTAGCAAAGTGTAAAAAGCGATATAGGGTCACAGTCCGCATTAACGGTCTAGTATTCACATGTAGAGTTATCACGCTATCGTTTTTAGATTTTGTTTTTTACTTTTAACTTATGTTACTAAAGGTATTTTGTATCGACGACAAGTATGTAGCTAATTTTTCTGCTTCGAAGGACTTGAGTTCGATTTTCACTATTAAAATAACATGTATGAAGAAGTAATTTATAATTTTTTGCAATTAACTTGCTATGGTTTTACTTAATAAATTAAATTATAGCGGAAAATATGATCACTGGGAGTGGGATTTGAACCTACGTCCTTGGAAAACCGTTACATCTGAGCTATCATAGAATCTACCCATGTTACTCAAATCTGCCGGTACTGTATGAAGACATTACAATTTTTTTTTTTTTATATATCACACAACGTCCTCTGGTCTTAAGCTAAGCTTATACGCTTGTGTTATGGGTACCAGAATACGGATAGACTACATATACTACTTTTATTTTGTAAATAAATACTTATAATACATATAAACACCCAGATGCAGTACAAACATTTGTATGACAATTAGAAAATTCACACAAATGATTATCCCGAGCGGGAATCGAACCGCGACCTCTTGATCGGCAGTCCGCTACATGAACCACTCGATCACTAGGCTCGTCAATTGTATTTCTTTAGGTATTTTACAACTGTTATTATAATTACAATACAATACGTTTTTCAATAAACTGTAACTTATAACCTAATAGCTAATGCCCGCGATTTTACCCGCCTCTTTTCTCAAATATACACCATAAATTAACAAATTATACAAAAAAACCATTCTCTTGAACCACTCTATCTACTAAAAAAAACCGCATCAAAATCCGTTGCGTACTTTGGAAGATACAATCTCGCATACATACAAAAATGACGACACTGTTTTGTAATAAGTATAGAAGCCTTAGCTTAATTTGGGACCCGAGAACGTTGTACAAAGTATAGGTAGATTATCGTAATATTGTTTAAGAAACTCAATTTATTTAACTTAATGTCAAGTTAAAGCTAACTTATAAACTTAGTTTTCACTTAAGAGCGTACTGTACTCCTCAATTAGGTATTTGCCTTAGGTATTGCTATCCTTATTTCCGAGCGCCGCGCTGAAAGGGACAAATATAGATGAAGCGGATTTTACCTACAAATTCTTTGAAAAAAGACGTTTCGTACTTCCGTTTTTTTCCGTGAAAGTTAAACCGATTTTATTAGTTTTTTTCTTTATATTATACATAAAGAGTATATCTATGCTTCTATCACTTTCTTTTGTGGTAAAACTTTACCAAATTTGACGCTACAACTTTATCTAAATAAAACCGAAAAAAGTGGGTTTTACGGTTCGACATAATTCTTTTAGTTATTATGTTTTGAAAAAAAAACGTGATAGAAGCATAGACATACTCTTTATCTATAATATAACGCAAAAACTATTAAAATCGGTTTAACTTTCGCGAAGAAAAAACGGAAGTACGATACCCATACTTTTGTATGGAGCATAATTTGGTATCGTACCGTCTTAAGTTTGTGTACGATCGTGAGGTATCAGACTTGATCGTTTCGAGCAAAGTTTAATGAAGTTTTTCTTGTCTGTAAATATCCATAGTCATAAAGATTATGAATATGAATGTTGATGGCTGGAAAAAGAAAGGAAGACAACACGAATGATGGACTGTATGAGAGATGACGTGAAAGAAGAAAATAAGAGTAACAGCAGAGCTTGAAAGAAGAAAACATGTTGCGCCGATCTATCCCAAATAGTTTTAGCAGTAAGAGGGTAAATTTGTTCAAGGTCTACGTAAACATGATAAAAAAAATAAGTTATGAAAACAAAAATAAATAGGTTGTACCTACATTGTAGGTACAATATATTTCTAATACTTATAATTAAGTACGTCCGCATATCCCGGATGAAGATGTTCAATTAATATTTACACATTTTTTCTGTTAATGTAAATATTATTTTACTTGCGACTATCCAAATTCAATAATGGCACCAATTCTGTTGCACTAAAAACTTAACCAATTTAACAAAAATGAAAATCGTTATGTCCGTGTGGTGCTCAATTAAAAATACAAGTGAACCACCGCATTTCATTCTCAGGATGCTGTAATATACACAGATAACATCTTCTGTCTCTTTCTTCTCTTGTCTTTTGCCAAGACGCCAGATTAGCGCGGTATAGACCATAATCTCTCACAAAGTGGAAGAACAACATTTACGGGCTGGAGAGAGAAAGAGAGGGAGAGAGAGAGAGAGAGAGAGATAAAATCGTTATTCACTATTTTTACTAGGAAAGTATGATTATACTAGCTGTTGCCCGCGACTCCGTACGCGTAGAATTTAGAAAACTTTTCCCGTTTTGGCAATATTTTTCACTACTGCTTCGCTCCTATTGGCCGCAGCCATTTTATAGCCATTTTATAGCCTATAGCCTTCCTCGACAAATGTACTATCCGCCACTGAAAGAATTTTTCAAATAAATAGTATGGATTGCCGTATTATGTCATTGATACTACTTAAATTTACATTTTAGTTAAGTTTAGTCGAACAAGTAGAATTGGTACCATTATCATGTGACTACATAAATTTTAACCAAACAAACAAAAATACATAAATCGGCCCAGCTGTTCTCCAGTTTTGCGCTTAGTAACATAATAAATTTAGTGATTCAATTTTATCTGATAGATGTTAAAGTATTGTACATGCTCATAAATAATGTAGATACAACAAAAATATTAGTCATCAGTAAGGTTAAATTACTTTATAGTGGGGCACTGAGGCGCCGTGTAACCCATGTATGTTATTTCTATTGATTTGTGAACGCACTCAGCTACAAACTGATAGGTATTATACCGATTCTACGTGCGCAATTAAACTTAACTAAATATATTTTTTAGTTTAAAAACTAAAAAACACGCTTGAAAATCCTGAATATATTTTTAAATAATTGCATTGTCATCGGTATCTCAATATGTGTGCAAAATTCCAAATCCATCCGACTATTGCAAGTGGGTGAAAATCGCGTTCAAAGATTCCGATAGATTAACACATTGATAGATACATACCGAACTTATAAAAGCGTGATAATTAAAATTGAAAATTGATAATGTCAATGACATAACTTTTTGTTAGAAAAATTGTATATTTAACGATTTTAATTAATAAAAACGTAACGAAATAACAAATTTACAACAAACGAACAAAATGAAATAAATCTAGGATTAAACATGCATCTTTATTTCTCATTTTGTCTGACATCTGTTTATTTTGAATTGATATTTTATGTTGCGCTATCGAAGCTAATTTGCAAATGTTTATGACTCGTACCATACACGTTATGTTTGGTCAATTATGGAAACCGGTGATAGTCATTTAAAATTTTAATGTGTAACTCTGTATAATTTAACATTTGAACAAATAACAAACCCGTATAACAAGTTCTATTACAGCCATATGTGTTCAAGGACGTGTGCTTTACTGATAACGCAGATAATATACGCTAACTGGATTATAGTGACGTCACTTTTATTATTTTCATAACACCTCGGATTATAAGGTTTCACCTATAAGTTTGCTACGTGATAATCTTAGGTAAATATGTCAATGATACTGTCATCAGCTTGTTATTTTGATGAACCTACCGGAATTGAAGTCAATTATCATATATGTACGGAACCTACATATATCTGTACACATATCTTGCGCTTTTTTGACGACCCAACGACCGATAGGAACGGAAGGTCTTCGATTGGCAACCACGTACCCGACGACGTAGCGTGAGGGGGCCCCTAACAAGGTGGACTGGCGATATCGTCAAATGTGTTAGGGGTCGCTGGATGCAGTTAGAGCAGGACCGCGCGTTGTGGCGTTCTATGGGGGAGGCTTATGTCCAGCAGTGGACGAAGAAAGACTAAAGGATGGATTGTCATGTATATGTACGAATAATGACGTGTGAGTACGATTCGTACTCACATTGTTTTTAAATGCGTATAACTTAATTTTGGCAAGCATAACAACCGTCGAGCATGTATGACCAGATTTATGAGTGTAAGTGAAGCTAAGGAAGTATGTTTGAATCGTCGCAGATGGCGCTCTATAGTCTCTATCTACCCCCATTAGAAAAAGGCGTGATTTTATTAATAGACAAAATGCTCTACCTAAATGGAGAGCTCATGCTCAAACCTGCGAGATTAATGGGCTAAAAGGAAAAGAAGTAATGATGTTAAAACTCGCATTGAGATGATTGTAGTGGAAAATTTGGTAAACATTTGCGTGGACCATAATAGCTCAGTTGGGAGAGCGACGGAACGGCATTCCGAGGTCGCGGGTTCAAGTCCCGCTTATGGTTATCATTTTTTCCATTATAATTTAGTTTGTTTAGTAAAAAGCATAGCGAGTCAATCGCAAAATATTAATAAATTAATGTAGAAATACATGTACAGCCATTACTTCGGTCCAATTGTGTTCTGTAAAGAACGCTTACTGATCGATTGATGGAGTTGGTGCAAACCGCTCAATAGATGGCGTTGTTCCTAAAAAACATCGCACGATGTTAAAACTCGCATTGAGATGATTGTAGTGGAAAATTTGGTAAACATTTGCGTGGACCATAATAGCTCAGTTGGGAGAACGACGGAACGGCATTCCGAGGTCGCGGGTTCAAGTCCCGCTTATGGTTATCATTTTTTCCATTATAATTTAGTTTGTTTAGTAAAAAGCATAGCGAGTCAATCGCAAAATATTAATAAATTAATGTAGAAATACATGTACAGCCATTACTTCGGTCCAATTGTGTTCTGTAAAGAACGCTTACTGATCGATTGATGGAGTTGGTGCAAACCGCTCAATAGATGGCGTGGTACGAAAAAAACATCGCACGATGTTAAAACTCGCATTGAGATGATTGTAGTGGAAAATTTGGTAAACATTTGCGTGGACCATAATAGCTCAGTTGGGAGAGCGACGGCACGGCATTCCGAGGTCGCGGGTTCAAGTCCCGCTTATGGTTATCATTTTTTCTATTATAATTTAGTTTGTTTAGGAAAAGAAGTGCTTATTTATACACGATGTGGCTACCAATATCTTTTTGATGTGTATTGTCTATAGAAATATTTGTCGTCACAACCAATTACAGCAGAGTCACATTTTTGAACGAGGTGAAGTTACGCTTGGTTATGATCACACCGCGATCATAAGGCGCTGCGGTCACCCGGTTCGTATGTTCACATGGTGAACATTAAACGCGGTATGGGGACTGGACTGGTGTCATAAGCATGATTATTTCCCTGGAATTTAATAATAATGAACGTTGAAAATAACGTGCGTAAGAAAAAGGATTTAATACAAAACAAATAACATTTTGTAAAAAGATATTTTAAGAAAGACGTTTCTTATTTAGTTTATTAATAAAAACTACTTTAAACGGATAGAGACGTGTGTTGTTTTAAAATTTAGCCCAACGTCTCACCCGTGGCCATGGTGACTACAAAGTCTTTGAAACGTCGGGCTAAAATTTTAAACAATTACACACGTCTAAATCCGTAAAAAGTAGTTTTATTTAAACAAATGAGTAGCGCAAGTCTTAGAGAATATTATTGTTTACTAGCTGACCCAGCAAACGTTATTTTGCCATACAAACGTCAGGGGTGGACAACCCTTATCACTTAAGCGTATGAAAAATAGATAGTAGCCGATTCTCAGACCTACTGAATATGCATAAAAAGATTCATTAGAATCGGTCAAGTCGTTTCTGAGGTGTATGGGAACGAACATTGTGACACGAGAATTTTATATATTAGACAAGAATCCTGTCTATTTTAGAATAAATGCTTTCGGTTATCTCATTGTCACTTAAGATCGTGCACAATAAAATTTTTATTATCTTTTGGGACAGATATCAACAATTTAGTTACATTATTATGTTCACGAACGGCAACAAGTTACATCATATAAAAATACAATGTACACAGTTTAACTTTGTATTTATAAAATGTTAAGCATAACTACGTAACATGTTCTTTAGTATAGAAGATATTCAGTCAGTCGATATTTAACATAGAGTGAGATTCTAGATTTCTATTTTTTATCTTTACTTCTTAAACAAGACATTTATTATTTTTGTATGTATGTCCCTATGTGAGTTTATATCTTCCAAACTACGCAACGGATTTTGATGCAGTTGTTTTTTTTTTACAGAAAGAGTGGTTCAACAAGATGGTCTTTTTTGTTAAGGTTTGGTGTAGGTATATTGGTGGAGAGAGGACTTGATAACTATAAACGTGAATAGGACTGCGGGCATTAGCTTGTAAGGAATATTATAAAATGATTCATTGCCGATATTCTTCTATAGAAAATTGCACGATAAACAAAGTTTAACACGACTCGGTTAGAATTTCTGCAGAATTTTTTTCTCACATTTCTTTATTAGCTCACGCAAAACTTATTGCTTAGTAAAGAAAATAATACCTCCATGACCTCTGTGATTATTACTTCTAAACATGTACCTACTAGTAGAGAATTATAAATTTATGATACCATAATAAGTTCAAACCATATGGTATCCTTTCGACGGTATAAGTCTGGTAAAACAAAAAGATCTTTATTAATTACAATTGATTTACAAGGTTAATAAAAGTAGCATAATCTATCCATCTAGCCATTATATTAGCCCCTCTCTGTCTACTGCTGGACATAGAGCTCCCCATAGAATGCCACCACGCGCTGTCTTACGCTGTCTGCATCCAGCGGCTGTACATTTGAAACAAATAAGTAACATAATAGTAGTATATAATGTATCTAACACCAGACTTTCGTGAGAATTTAGTGAAATAGCTGCTTAACAAATAACGTTAACGTTATTGTCTATTCAAGATACCTCCCGTGGCCACTTTGATAAGAGAAAATTAATCTCAGACGGTAAAAGTAAATAAATAAATAAATAAATATTTTGGACATTTCACACAACGTCCTCCAGTCCCAAAGTAAGCTATATTTCTATGCTTGTGTTATGGGTACCAGATACGGATATAATACATAAACTACTTTTCTTTTGTAAATACAATACATACTTATAATACATAGAAAACACCCAGACGCAGAACAAACATTTGTATAACAAGTATAAACATCACACAAATGATTGTCCTGACCGGGAATCGAACCCGAGACCTCGTGATCGCCAGCCATTATATACACCACTAGACCACGAGGCCCGTCAAGTAATTAATTTAAGCAAGTAATTTTGCTGTATTAATTTAAGTCGTTGATTTTCGTAGCGATAATTTGAAGGTTAAAAATTGTAAACATTGTAAACATTTGTTAATGTATTTTAGAAACTAAAATAATGTTATTGATTTTATGTAGTCTGAGCACAATGTAATATGATATAGTTTATAGTAAAAGTCTATCTTTATGGTCAATGTAAAATTAAAACCGAATGTGGGTAAACCCTGTAATAACTGATCGTAGAAGACACATTACAGCTCAGTCTCACCCGTGACTGTAAAGTCTCCGAAACGTCGGGCCAAAATTTAAAACAATTATTCGCGTCTAAATCCGTAAAAAGTGGTTTTATTTAAACAGATGAGTCGCGCAAGTGTTAGAAAATATTAAATTGTGAACATTATTTTTAATTTTGTGAAATGTGACGTTAATTTAAGAGCGTCACTCGAGGATTTATTATTTTAAATTGTTATCGAGGAGAATTATTTATTAGGAATTGAGGAATAATTATTATGCTGAGGAATTATTATTTATTTATTTATTATTATTATTCAAATCAAAACAATTCTTAATTAAAAACTATTTCACAGATGTTACCTACATTTTGAAAATGCTAAGTAAAAAAATGTAAATAACTTTTTTATGTAGTTAATTTAAATTTATATTCGAATTAAGTTGTTTACTGCTATTTTATCACCGTCGTTAATTCATTGAAACATCGTCGATCGTTTTAAAAACTCCAAACATTATGTTTGATCAAATATGTCTCGTCGTCATAATTATTAAGATTATAGCCATGACGATATTGACGATCCAATTCAGACGGGTTAGTTTAGAGTTAAATTACTCTGTAATTTTATGATTTACTTGCAACTATATTATGTTGTAAAATAGGTGTATCCACGTACAAGAAATTAAACTTTGTTTCTTACTTTACGGCTCTAATTAAATAACGAATTGCTAACTAATATAATTTTCCTTGTTTCAGCTGGCTCTGGACGTATAGAATAGAATAAAATGTTTCAAAATTAAAAGAACAGAGTAACTGTTAACTGTGTATACATATCAGTAAAATATATCAGTGATTTTAAACATATCAAGTGTAAGTGATAGTGTTAAGTGTTAGTTTAGGAAGATGTCGGAACGTTTTAAGGTGACCAAACGGGACGAGCCTGCTGGGACGAAGGCGAAGACGTATAAGAATTATGGGGCGACATCTGCTGAAAGCGATGTGGAGTTGAAGGGGAAATTACTGCCAGATTCAGGTAGGAGGTTTTATTTAAAACAAATTCTTTACTTTACATATGTGATTAATTGGAGCTCATCTATATAGGTTATAGCTTTAAAACGCATCGACAAGGCGTGTTGGTCTACAAATTATTTAAAACTAGCTGTTGCCTGCGACTTCGTCCGCGTGAAATTTAGATAGTTTTCCCCGTTTTTGAACCATTTTCCACTCCTACTTCGCTTCTACTGGTCGTAGCGTGATATAGCCTATAGCTTTCCTCGATAAATCTACTATCAAACACAAAAAAAAATTTAAACCAGACCAGTGTAGTGGTGCCTGAGATTAGCGCGTTCAAACATATTCTGCAGCTTTATATTATTAGTATAGACTAGTATTATCTAGATTATTTAAGATGCTCACGATTTCACTCGGGTTCATTTTTACTTTAACCCTCACCCAATAATATAGAAAGAAAGAAGAGAAAGAAAATGAGTTTATTTTGGTTCACTCTACAACCTATTTTACAGATACCTAAATTAAAAACAAATTTAAAAACATAATATTTAACATAGTGACAAAATAGTAATGCAGAGGGCCAAAACTAGGTCCATTCTCAGCATGAGCTGCACACACTTTAGTCAAGGGTGTTGCAGCGCTGATTTTCAGAATGTGCCTGGGTGATGAGATAATGTCACGGGCAGCCACAACAAGTAACAAATACAACATGAAAAAGTATAAAATATATTAATGATTTATCTAATAGATTTGGGGTAATTTTCAATAAAGTTAAGCAACCACAGCATAGGAATGAACGGAAAGGAAAAATAACGTGAGGGTAAGATGGAACGTGAAATATAAGATGGCAACTTCAAAAATTCAAACAACACACCACATACAATACACATATAATAATTGGAAAGAGACATTTATTTATTTACATATAATAAAAAATATTACATGGAACTAGGAATCTAAAAACATATTAGCGATAATTAGCGAAGAGTATGCTAGTAAAATTGTTTTAAAATCTATTAAAAGATTTAACAGATTTCAAACCTTCAACATACATCACACCTTAACAAATTATACAAAAAAAACCATCCTCTTGAACCACTCTCTAAAGTAAAAAGAACCGCATCATTGCTTATAATTTTAATGATTTCAGCTCACAGACATGCAAAAATAACACCTTTATTTTACAGCAGTTCTTATTCTATTTTCAAATATAATTTGAAATTATTTTGCTTTTGTTTTATCTAATTTTAAACTGAATAGTTAACAATGGTCTAAAAGCATCGGTTCCAGTTGTTACCTAATTTATGTACGCATATCTAATCTGACATCTCCTTGCTGGCTGTTGAGCCTAAAAGTTCTTGTAATTAATTCTGTTACAACTGATGAAGGGATTACGCGGTAGATTACAAAGTTGGTCGTGTTCTGTTCACACTGTATTTAACACATGATTCCAACGCTATGATAACATGATAAGGATTTTGATATTGTAAATAAAAGTCCGACTATTGGATATCCTTCCCATTTGAAGGGTTATACTATGTAAAGACAGAAGGAGCGTCCGATCGTCGCATTGTTACCCCAAAAGGCATGCCGAAACGGCATACCCTTCGTGAGTACGACTTAGTTGCATAATGGCTAGTAACGTGTCAAGACCTGTCGTGTGAGTTCCGTTTATGACGTAATTATGCCCTCTTGTGTTGTTCCCACTTGTAAAAACGCTTCTGGTTCTATTAAAAAGCATGAGGGGATCACATTTCATCGGTAAATAACGAATAATGACGTATATATTAATATAATTAAAAATATTTTAATTGGACTTGCCCACGTGCGAATTGGGAGAATTATTATTATTTATATATTATTCCGTGACTATGTAATAGATTGACCAAGCGTATTTTCGTATAGGATTTATGTTTAGCATTTGATCATTTTTACCGCATGTTACAACTTTTAACCCTTCAAACTCTAAAGTTACAGCTATTCCTTACCTAGCGTAAGAAATATAGCGCGTTTTATTACTACCAAAAATGTTAAACCCCATTGATATTTTCAGTACAAAATCAGAGCCAATCGCGGCGATCCGAATGGCACTTTTGCTATACAATTTTTGCATAAAATTTAAGTTTTTCTTTATAGACCATTGTACTCTATAACGAGAGTATATTGGATATTATACCACGCTGACTAGGTTAGGTCGAAGGTCTTGACTTCTGTTTACATTGTAATCTCATATCTAACTCTTACATCATCCTAGGCAGGAGAAATAGCGACAATAGTATTCTTTATCAATGACCACACGTAGATAGATAGCATAGAGTGTTTTATAACGTAACTGAAAAAATTCACACAAATGAAATTTTTCTCATAAATGGTCAAGGCCACAGCTTATAAAAATATTACATTGAATAAGAAGCGTATAAATATTTTTACTGAATCTATTATGGGATATTCTCATATAAATATGTTTATTTTATAAACTAGGTTTGAGCCAATCATCGTCTTCATATAAGTGGATAGCAGACTTTTTGTATAGAATGGTAAAATATCTTTTCAAATATTTGTTTTAGTTAGAGAGCCATTCTAAGAACGACTTACACTTCATACCTGGTTGAGACCTATATCCCTACACGCTGTGCTAGCTTGCCTATCCAAAAATGTTCATTGCTTTTTATATAAAATAAATAAATAAATATAAATAAATATTGATCGGCAGTCCGTGGCATGAACCACACAACCACGAAGCTCGTCAAAAACCATAAGTTATATCATTTTAAAGTTGTTTTGGATATAGGTATACACCTTCATGATAGCCGACGCTAACTAGTTTTAGCTAATAGTTTTCCAGCTGCCAGGTTATCAAAAAGTGTAGGTCGTTTTTATGCCGTCTCTCTTAGTATTTGAAGCAATTGAAGACAGACATCAATCACACATCAAACAAAACGTATGACTAAATATCACAAACAGTTTTATAAATATGAGATATTTATAAGTGACAAGGTCAGACCTATTTCTTGTTGACTATAAGTATTTAAATTAAGTAGGTATTTTTATTGTTATAAAAAGGCATGAATAATTATTACATATGTAGATAGTTCTATTAACTACGTTAAATTATTTATACACACCATCATATTATTATTATTACTGAAGCCCCGTTGAACACTTTTTGGTAGTTGAAAATATTATGGGTTCGTGTCACAGACTTGCACGATGGCGCGCGTGCACAGTGGGTATATACCTAGTACGACCTAGCGACGTGTGTATCCTAATCCTACTGACAGAAAGTTTATAAGAAGTCTGGATCTGAATAAAAGGATGTTTGCTAATCTTTCACGCTATAACTATTGAATGGATTTAAAATACACAGGTTGATACGAAAAAATCAATTAACTATAAAACTTTCTATGGGGAACTTGAAAAAGTCGAGTGGTCAAAAACTAAAAGTATGAAATCACCGGATGACATTTTAAACTACATTCATAAATCTTTTGCAAATGTACGTAAATCTGCAATCGTAAAAGATATGTGTAAATCAACCAACAGGAAAGTAAAGCAATTTAAATTAACTTGGATCGATCACAATGTTGCTAGGCTCTGTGATAAAAGAGATAAAATATTCTCCGATTGGAAAAATAGTCGCAATGATTTAAAACTAAGATTAGAATATAACAAAATTCGCAATAAAATAAATAAAATTTTAGAATAAATAAAAATACTATATTCGATATATTAATGATAATTTCAAAAATGCCAAGAAGATTTATAAAATTATTAATCAGATGTTGGGAAGGGTGACACTATATAAAGATGAGGCTATACCTAGGGCTTTTGATTCGCAGGGAATATCTGTTAAAAGTATTGCAAATAACTTCGCGAATAGTTTCGAAAGATCGGTGAAAGATATAGTTTATGACTGTAATATCAGACTAGCAGACTCTAACGTGACGCGTAAGCCCTTAGACTCTAGTATACTGTTAAAAAAATCCTCACCTGATGATATTTCTAGAATAATTAATCAATTGAATCCAAGAAAAGCCCCAGGTTCAGATAATATTGGAATTTCAGATATCAAAATGGTAGGTGATAATATATCTAGCTCCATAGCTGATCTTGTCAATCAGAGTATTATAACAGGTCATCCAGATGATTTAAAAGTTGGGTGCGTAAGACCAGTCCATAAAAAGGGCAAAAAGAACGATTATTTCAACTATCGTCCAATAACGCTGCTATCTTCAATCGACAAAATTGTTGAAAAATATGTCTGTGAACAAATACACTCTTTTTATAAAAAACATCATGTCATCAACCCCAACCAGTTCAGCTTTCAGGCAGGTAAGGGTACTGTGGCCCTTTTATCAAACTTCACTGATGAAGTTAATAAACATTTAAATGAGAAGAAATATGTCTTTGCTCTTTTTATTGATTTCTCACGGGCATTTGACACACTAGTGCATGTAAGGCTGGTAGCCCAATTGAATGATTGCGGCATTCGTGGCCCATTACTGAGTTGATCTGAAAATTACCTAAAAATCGTAAATATACTGTTAAAATTGATGATAAATTCAGTAGAACAATACCTATAACCAGAGGAACTGCTCAGGGCTCAGTAATAGGGCCTCTTCACTTTCTGACATATGTCAATGATATGAGCAATTTAATCACCAATAGTATCTGCTACCAGTTCGCGGATGACACTTGTCTTGTGAGTGCTGATAAAAACCCACAAACTGCACTCGAACGCTTACAATTAGATTTGGATGCTCTTGCAGGATGGTGTCATGATGCTGGACTGGTACCAACGCAAGCAAAACGCAAGCAAAACAAAATTACTCATCATAAAATCACCTTACATCAAAGACTATCCCGTACAGAAATTAACAGCCCATAACCATGACTGTCTGCATACCAGAAATGCGGTTAACTGCGCCTGTCCATCTGTAGATGTTGTTCAAAATCAGACGTATTTAGGTTTAATCATAGATAACAAATTTAACTGGGGAATTCACATCGAGCGGGTTTGCGAAAAACTCAGACAATTCCTAGCAAATATGACACTACTCCAAAATCGCATCCCGTTCAAGGTGAAGCTTATACTGTACTACGCATTGGCGGAATCCTACATACAGTATGATCTCAGCAGTTATGGCCGTACTTATAAAACATATCTAGATAATATATATAAACTACAACTCAAAATATTAAAAACATTAGTTTCACAAAACATAAAAAATCAATTTCATCACGATGACATAGGCCTGTTTCAGAACTGTAAAATCCTACCAGTACGCACCCTAGTGAACTATTTAATATTAAAAGAACAATTTTTTAACGAAACTTTAAAAACAAATATCGATCATCCTGTATGTACACGTGCAGTTTCTGAGAATCGGCATCGTACCCAGCGCGCTGTCAATGTGTACGGTGAGCGAACCGCCGCCTATATCGTTCCTAGATTGATAAATAGCCTACCCTCAGAATTATGTAATAGTTTGTCGGTTAGAAATATTAAAAAGAAACTAAAACATATACTCGTATTTCTTGAATAATATATAACACACCTATATAATGCTATGAATTATTGTTGTAATCATGTACCTATTTTTTATGTTGTGAACGAGGGATTAGAGTTATTGAATTGTTGTTACCTTATTTATTATGTTATTTTATAATTTAGACTCTCAATAGCATAGGTCTAAACCTTAGTGGTTTTTTGTTGCTATTTTAGGTATGTAATATTTACTGTATATTTTGTAAAATTGGTAAATAAAACAAAAAAGAAATGAAACTTTACTGCTGTGTAGCTTAGATAAGAATAACACATAAATCGCTATGTCATAGCGATTTATATATCATCACTTTAAAAGGAGCAGGGCATAAATAAAAACGCGAATGAAACCGCGAGAAATAGCAAGCGTATGATAATACGTATTCACTGCTGTTAATATTTTTTTTTGTAAATGATATCTAAAGTAATTTATTAATTTTGCAATTTACATGATATGCTTTTACTTAATAAATTAAATTATGGTGGAAAAAGTGATTACCGAAAACGGGACTTGAACCTACGACCTCGGAATACCGTTCCGTAGCTCTGCCAACTGAGCTTATTGCGGTCGTGATTTTCAGTAATCAAATTAGGCCACCATAATAGTCACTCGATCGAGTTTATATCGTATTTTTACGTGAAACGCCATCTATCAAGAATATTTTGCAAACATAATGATATCTATTAATATTTAGCACATTATTAACAATATTATAATTGTGAAAATAGCTACCACATTTTTGTGAAGAAATGTTGACAAATTGTTGTACAGGGATCTGTCGAGAGCAGAGTACACCCACGCACCTTAAAGCGATCATTTTTCCTTATTATTTTAAACAAATATAAACATTTAATGCAGATGTATAAAAATAAGGTTAGCACCTGAATATATACCTAATTGAGTCGACGAATTAAGTAAATATGACGATTATGTCGGGAGAAATGCTCGTGCCCAACAGTGGGACGTTAAAATGACTGTAAGAATGATAATATATTTTTGCTAAGTATTGAAATTACCTAAATATTAATAGATATGTCCAGTATAGTTTGAAATCCATTTTTCGCACTAAAAGTTGTATGGTTTGAATTTATTTTATGTATATCGGTTCAGTAGTTTTAGTGTGAAAGAGCGACAGACAGACTGACAGAGTTACTACACACCGACATTATAATCTTTGCTCTTATATTAAAACCGCTACAAATTTTATGAGAATATTTCTAGCTATGCATTATCAGCCATCAGTTATTTTTAGGCTAGTAATAGATTATGAGTTTGGGTAATATTTTAACATCAGAATAGTAAACACCGCACTGTTCGTTACACTTACTTTCTTGACAGTCGGGTAAACATAACAACGTATACTCAGTACAGTCTTATTACATGATATCGTATATCCAAAATGCTTAGTTGTGGGATTTGTTTATAAAATATCAAATATCTTTATCTGTTCCAGTGTCATATTTTACTTTATATTCCGTTGTAAACAGCAAGCTTTTATTTCACATTCCACCTGTTTGTTTGAATAAATAAATAAAATAAATATTAAATATTCATGGACATTTCACACAACGTCCTCTAGTCTACTACGTTGCGACTAGCGTTGTAATTTAACATAGGTATTTATTTGATAAATATCAACATACTAGTATCTATATTCCCAAGAGATAAATAATGAAACAGTATTTATAGGTATCTTGGAATCTTAAAGTTATCAATACCACTTAGAAAACCTACAAACAGCCGGCAATTGACTTGTTTGTCTCCAGCCCATTACGTCCTACTGTTGACACAGGTCTACTCTACTTTGGAAAGGATTATTTTATTATTCTATGCGCCGCGCTGACCAGACTCAAGGCACATGTTTTATTTTCAAGTCTTCCGTCTCTCACAGAGAATGTTATCTATGTACAATATTCCTTAACTGGCTTTTAGAACACCCTGGGAAAGAAATGGGGTGGTGACACTTGTATTCATAATCGTCACTGCATGGACATACACAACTATAACTATGCCAAATTTTACACTCATTTGTCATCGTGATATTCTTAAAAATATGTTTCGTTTCGCGTTTTAATTTATAGTTATTACTGTTCAGTATTTCAAATCTTTACCATGACATTTAGCATTGTTTTATTCGCATTGTCATGTCGGTATTCCCCACAACTGGCGTGTTACCGAATGATTACTGTACAAGACGTAAGCACTAGTCCACATATAGAATATTTTACTGCTAAAACATATTTCACGAACCATTCGATAGTGGTACTCAATTGAGGTTAGCAATAAACATATAGTGATGGTATAAAAAGCTGTATAGTCTAACTAACACTGGTTTTACATATAGTAGGACGTAGGTAGGTAGGTATATTTTATAGATTAACAAGCTAATACCTGCGGTTTCTACCACGTTTATAGTTATTGAGCCCGTCCCCCCCCCAATTTACAGCAAACTTTAACAAAATACATAAAAAACCATACTCTACTACATTAAAAAAAAACCGTCTCCGAATCCGGTGCGTAGTTTTAAAGATTTAAACTCACATAGGGACTGGCAATACAATTATAACGACTTAGGTTAATTAAGTAAAGATCCAAGGTTTTTCAACATGGCCAAAAGATGGCGTCTTGGAAAAGCTATGAGAGTATTGCGATGTGTGCGATCAGCATCAAATCGTATTTTAAAAACGGAATAAGAAATATGGTCCGGGAGCCAGTGACAGATTTTCATGACCAAGTCCCTCCCAATCAAAAATTCGAGAAATGCATGAGGGACTAATACTATGAACACTCGCGACCGTCAGCTGCGACTCCGTGGGTGGGTTGGGCAGTGGCAGCCTCCCAAACATGGAGAAAAAAAAATTCTTTCAGTCATTTCCTCTCATTTGAAAATTTGTAAGATTATAGTTTATCGAGTGCTTTGATAGAAAAACAAAGTCAGCTGACCATAACTCGGTGGATTATACGTCAGCTGGCTAAATGAACATGAAAAAAAAATTATATTTTCAATGATTTCCTCTCAACTAAAAATTTACCTGGTGATTGTTTATATATTACTATGAATGAAAATTAATCTGCCACTGCCCACCCCACCCACGGAGTTGCCGCTGACGGTCGCGAGTATTCATAGTATAAGTCCCTTATGCATTTTACAAAGTTTCACTCGAGAAGAAATCATTGACCAAAAATGTACCTGGCTCCCGGACCAATAATAATAGTATCCTCTAACATTTCAGCGATTTCAAAACAGTGGTTTTACTTAGGATTTAGTAGACTTACGATTTAGATGTGTATATTTTGTAAATTTAGCCCGCCATTTTAGAGATTTTTCAGTCACTAAGTATGGTGTAATTTAATAAAAAGACGTTGTTTCTAATTTAACTTACATTTCTATGCATATCTAATATATAAAATTCACGTGTCACAGTGTTAGTTACCGTACTCCTCCGAAACGGCTTGACCGATTCTACTCAAATTTTACATACATATTCAGTAGGTCTGAGAATCGGCCAACATCTATTTTTCAAACTTTTTTTTTTAGTATGGCAAAACAACGTTTGCCGGGTCAGCTAGTTTCTATATATAAATACACTACAACAAATATAACTACGAAGTAGGAAATGGAACATCGACGGAAAATAACAATTTCCTTTAGACACTCGCTTAGTTCGGTAGAAAGCCTTTTAACTTGACAAGTTTTGATTTGTAGTTTAATGAATTGGAATGCTCTTGATATGAAAACTTCTTAACGTTATGTTATAGGAGAATAATATTCGTAAAATCTGACTATAATTTATTTATATAATTGATATCAATATCCATACGTGATATAAATATTTTTGATATGAAAGAAATGTGGAAAGCTCTAGCGCTAGTCCAACACAACCAAACCAATTTGAATACGTTATAAATATTGTACCAACCGTATAAGATGGAACTTTAGTTTTTTTGTTTAGTTTTTTTTGGGCCCTAGTGTCCGGAATTTTTATAAAGATTTAGCGGGCCGACTGATCGAAGCCTCTCGTGACCAGAAGGCTGGCCTTTATTTCGTTCAAAAAATAAGCATTGCCATCCAACGTGGCAATGCCGCCAGCCTTCTGGGCACACTTCTGGTCGACAGCGATGGGGAGGAGTATTTTGATGCCTAGTTTTTAAGTATATATGTAATTTTAATTATAATTTTAATTTTAAAGGTACTGTACATATTTTGTTCTTAAATTTGAGTTTTTAATTGTAAATTGTTTATAGCTATTATAATTAAAACAATTATACTTTAGTTTGTAATAAGTTCGCAAGTAATCAAAGACTTGAATATTATGATTTTCGTTCGTGTGTGTGTTTCTTTTGCTACAAAAATAAATTTCAGTAACACGAAAGAGAACGTTATTCCATCATTTCTATTTCTTTACTCTTTCTCTAGCCTATTAACGTCCCACTGTTGGGCACGGGCCTCCTCCACTTTTGGAGGGATTATAGTCTACTGTGCCACGTTGACCAGGCGTGTTGGCACAGGGTTTATTTTCGAGTTTTCCGTCTCTCACAGAGGATGTTATCTGTGTGCAATATCCCTTAGCTGACTTTTACAGCACCCTTGGGAGGTGATGGGGTGGTGACACTTGTATTCTCAATCCGTCACCACACAGAGAATATTTCTTTACTATTGAACAATAATTAAATCTAAATTCGAACCCTGAACCATTAAGTGTGACAATTAAATCATTGTTTAAACCACATTAAACACATTAGTTTTATGTATCTATCCATTTACTAGTTGAGTCCTATACCAATATTAAATTCGTGTTTACAGAACGAAAATACTTCGGCCTTTACATCTAAGAGCAGTAGAACGGTAGTAAAACCAATTTAGTTAATAGTTTGGCAGAACAAACAGTGACCCCTCAACGTCAAGTGACTTTTGCCATTTATATACACTGCGTTCGGTAATGGATGTCGGCTAAAAGGCGTATGAGATGTCATTAGGTGCTATCGGTTCTGGTTCCTTTGTAGCTGGAAACACAAAATCTTTAATAAAATTAATTGTTGTGGGTGAATCTCATGGTTCCGTGTCGTGACGGATTTAAAATAATAAAAATAATAATAATTATTTTTTTCTCAAATACAAGATTGTTTAGTAGTACAGCTGTTTACAAAAACTGTTTATGAATATAAAAAAAATTGTTTTCATAAGTACAAATATACGAGTGTGGTCCTGCATTACCTTACTAGGCTAAAAGTTTAGCCTGTGTTTAGGATACAGTCCCTGAATATAAGAGTCATGACACCTTTTCTTTCCAACTAAAGATATTTTACACAAATAACATCCTCTGTGAGAGACGGAACTTCGAAAATAAACCCTGTGCCAACACGTCTGGTCAGCGCGACATAGTAGACTAAAATCGCACCCAAAGTGAAGGAGGAGGAAAGTCAACAGCTGTACGTTTTAATAGACTGGAGAGAAAAAGATAATACCAATTTTAAATCAAAAGTTTCAATCATGATGGAAGGATTAAGCTTTTCGGTTTGCCTGTTAATTTATTTAAGGACTCTTTTCAAGTACATGTTCTAAGTTGGACAGTTATGAGTGGCTAGAATATAAAATTGGGATAGCGTAATGTTGATGGTGAACAAACTAGGTTTATGTTGTAGTAATATAGAAAGAAAGAAAGAAAGAAAGTAGACTTTATTGTTTCCCATTATTATATATGAGGACAAAATCCTTTACAGTACTTTACAGCTCAGTCTCACCCGTGACCATGATGACTGCAAAGTCTCCGAAACGACGGGCCAAAGTTTAAAAAAAATACACGCGTCTAAATCCGTAAAAAGTTGTTTTATTTAAACAAAATCCTTTGTTAAAAATACTCTTTTTGTGTTCTCCACTCAAACTCCATTATTATTTTCATTGATTTAAAAATAATAAGGGTATTGCATTCAGTAATCTTTACAATACGCACACTTTACGCAGTTGATTGTATGTTATTTTTGTTATATATGGAAAAGTCATTATTTAATAAATTTGACCAGTAGGTACCTACCTAGTTGGTAACAACTTGCAATTTATGAGGAAATTTTGTCTTAAGTTATTAATATCGCAGGACAATAAAATCGTTAGTAAATCCCGACTGAAAAGTACATTGAACACAACTGCTAGAAATAAAAGTCATTGGGTAAATATAATAAGCCTAATCAGACTTGAACTGTATTGAATAAGGCTTCAAAACAAACTAGCAATGTGTAAATGTAATATTGTTCAAACTCAGAAAAGAAAAGTATTTTCCTCGGGCTGCTAATAACGTATCGAATGTCAACAAGCCACGTATATTTGTCGTCAATAAAGCTGCCGTTATGTTTAGGCTACGTATACGCGCATATGGTTCGATAAGGGTGTGCCCACACTTTAGATATGAAATATTATAGTAGGTGGGGACAAAGAGGTTGCTTAATTTGTATGCTATGGGAATCCCACTTTTTATAGCTATGAAAATAGCTCAAATAAGATATAACATATCAGTTAGAGCATATCAGTCATCAAGAACATATCAGTTAATATAGCTATGATCCGCAACACGGATGTCTGTAAAAAGATAGTTGCTTCCTATATAGCCCAAAAAGATAGCACGTCAAAGTGGGAAAAGTCACATGACTCGACAAGCTGATGATATTTAAGTAAGAAAATTTTCAAATAGAGAACAAGTATCGCACGATGCAGCACAGTGCTGTCCCCAACAAGATAAAGCCCTAATATCAGAGTCGCAGGAAGCCGCTGCATACGAGCGACTGGTGGCGCAAGAAAACGCGTTTTGGCGTTAAGAATCTATGAGCTTATGTTAAAAATCTGATAGATAAGTGGTTGTTACCATGGTAAGATGGTCAGATATTTCTAAGAAACATAATCCTCAAGTCAGTGAACTGTTTTACACAAAATTTGCTTCCATGGCTTGAGGTCTGTTTCCAATAGCAGGACCATAATAAGTGAAGATTAAAAAGCGTTACGGTTATTAGTGCTGCAGAATCTATTTTATGGAATTACCCTTATGCAAATGTCTGTGTCAGATAAAACGTTACGATTCTTTTGATACTTAAAATTGTTTGCTTTATTGATAAACAGAATAAGCCGATAGGTAACATACATAAACATTGCTTAGATGTGGGGGAGCTACCAAGAAGTAAATATTTGAATGAAGATAAAAGTTAAAAAGTATAAAAGATTTTTTTTTATAGAACACTGCCTCGCCTCGAAAGGCAGCAGGACACACTTCAACAAGGTTAGCAACAGTGGGCCGGAATGATGGAGCCTAATGGGAGAGAAACCGACGGACTATACGGGAATTATCTAGCTAGACCGCCTTCTACTTTGGGCCATCACTGTTTTACTATTGAGAGGAGTTGTGAGAGGCTCTATGGGATCCCGATAGTTGTATATGTAAATGGTTTGGATTCACCAATACAACTATCGTTATTACTGTTGATACCACCCTAGAGTATAAAATAATATTATTTTCACACCACCTGCTCGACAATGCCTCATTATATATCATGCAAACCTTACTCAAAGTAAATCATTATAGCCCTTGTCTTTTGCCGGGGTGTAATGTTGTACTGAATTTCATTATAACCCGCCGGGCAGTAATGTGATTCTCACTTCTCTTAGTTCTTATTGTTATGTCTAATTTCGTCAAAATCGCGCGCCTCATTTATTTGAAAATCGAACTTATTCGAAAATCGAGCTGGCCACGCCACGGCATGCCGAACGAAAAAAAATCAATACTTAAAACAAAAGTCGCGAGTATTTCAATACGGTGCAATCAATATCAGATAAAACTTGCCAATTATATATAATTAGTAATGAAAATAGTATTTTAATAAATAAAATACTTTTTCTAGTAGCCTTGGTTTTTATTGTCTCGCAAAAGGTGAGAAAAGTAGAGTCTACTCCTCAGGGATAAAACTGATTTTGCCTTGGGCGCGCTTAAATCCTTCACTGCTCTCAGGACTCCATTTTAATTCCCTCGCTTCGCTCGGGAATCAACTCAAAACCCCCTCGCTACGCTCGGGAGTTAAATCTGGAGTCCGTCGTTACGCTCAGGATTCAATATCGCGCCCGTGACATAATACAGTGCTTTATCCCCTTGGTGTACAATCTACTATAATTTAAACCAATCTTGTCAATGAAACTGGTTATCAATTTATCGATTTCTGAGTTTATTAGTTTTAGCAGGAACTCGTCTGCACGTTTCAGAGCTCACTTGAATTGATCTTGACCATAATCTGCCTTCTCCAGACCATTTACGTCACACTATTGAGCACGGGCCTCATCCACTTTGGGAGATATCGCGCTAGCCAGGCGTGTTGGCACAGGGTTTATACTTAATACAAAACATTTTGACCTACAAGTTACATGTTTTAGTTTGATTAAGGATTTTAGAGGATTATTTCATGAATTCGGGTTTTTTAATTTTTTTATTGCGTCTTGTTAAGTCTTTTTTGAGGTTCCGTATCAATAGGTAAAACGGGACTCTATTTCTGAGACATTGCTGTTCGTAAGTCCGTCTGTGACCAGACTGTATCTCTAGAACTGTGATAGCTAGAGCGCTGAAAATTTCACAGTTCGTGTATTGAACCTGCGTGTACCTACGAGTTGCAGTGCAACTCGTATACGAAGGGTTCGATGAAAGTTTTTTTTAAGAAATTCTTTAATATTTGTTATAGTTAATATTTCTACTTAAATAAATAGAGTCTTCTAATGGTGTTACGAAACTATTCCGCATACTATTGCGTTGTAAGGTATATTTTTCATCTCTCCGAGTCTATAGAGAGACATAATAATTTCTTACATAGACATTCTTGTATTATTCAAATAAAATGTTATGAGAATGTAATATAAAAGAAATGATGTGGAGCGTTATATACCGATAAAATCATTTCCACTGTGATATTATTACATTCAGGCTTTATGGAATCTCACATAGGTATTGTAGTGATATTAAGTTTCGTATTTATTGAACTGTCATTAAACATATGTATCCTTACTTATTATAATAAAATTGGTCAAGTGCGAGTCGGACTCGCGCACGAAGGGTTCCGTACCATTATCTATGCAACATAAGGCAACGTTATTAGTATCGAGCAAGAAACGGTAAAAAAATCATGTTTGTTGTATGGGAGCCCCCCTTAAATATTTATTTTATTTTATTTTTAGTATTTGTTGTTATAGCGGCAATAGAAATACATCATCTGTGAAAATTTCAACTCTCTAGCTATCACCGTTCTTGAGATACAGCCTGGTGACAGACGGACGGACGGACGGACGGACGGACTGGCGGACGGACGGACGGACGGACGGACAGCGAAGTCTCAGTAATAGGGTCCCGTTTTTACCCTTTGGGTACGGAACCCTAAAAACAAAGTCATTATTTTTGTATGTAAGTCCCTATGTGAGCTTATATCTTTAAAACTACGCAACATATTTTGATGTGTTTTTCTTTAATAGATAGAGTGGTTCAAAAGGATTTTTTTTGTATAATTTATTAAGATTTTGTGTATGTTGAGGCAGCGTGGGCTCAATAAAGATAAACGCTACACTAGGGCTAATATCTGAAACAGGAAAAATTTGACAGTATGTTTGAAATAAAATAAATAGTTTCCGAAACTATTAGACCGATTTTAAAAAAAATTACCGTTGTTTTTAGCCACAATATTTCTGGTCAAAGCTAGATTTAATGTTAATGAATGAAATTCATTGCCCACATAACAACAATAAAACCTAACATAAGGCAAAGTTTTCAAAAATATGTATTAAGGTCTGATGAAACAGCCACTTCTATCAATAATGTTAGCCGTACAAAGCTAAGGGCCATTCTAATCTAGTTTAAATACGTTTTATGTTAAAGATATTAGGCTTTTGATAGTCTACATCTTCTCCGTGTGGTGACGGATTAAGAATACAAGTGTCACCATCCCATCTCCTCCCAAGGGTGCTGTAAAAGTCAGCTAAGGGTTATTACACACAGATAACATCCTCTGTGAGAGACGTAAACTCTAAAATAAACTCTGTGCCAACACACCTGGCCAGCGCGGCACAGTAGACCATAATCCCTCCCAAAGTGGAGGACGCTCGTGCCCAACAGTGGGACGGAAATGGGCTGGAAAGAGACAGAGAGTCTACATATAATTAAATAGGTTTATAACAAAATAGGTGCGTATAAATGTAATAATCTGAACTAGAAATGAATTATTAATGACTCAATTATAGCTTAATAATATGAGTCAATTGAGAACATTACTTTTTATGTGGGGTAGGTACTATATAAAGTTATACTACTGTTAATGGATTGATATCGTGCAATAACCGAACTGCAGTGGTATTCAGTAAGAAAAAGTGAAGTGAATTTTCGGTGAATCTTGATCACGTGACAGTGCTCCTCCAATAAAAACAGAGAGGCTGTCACGTGATCAAGATTCACCGAAAATTCACTTCACTTTTTCTTACTGAATACCACTGCTGGCCCTACAAGCAGTTATTGATATATAACTTGTAAGTGATAGTTCGAATAAAAGAATAAAAGACGAATGCTGTATCATACTTCTGTGTATCCAAATTCTGTCCTCTGTGTACTGAGTGATGAATAGCGAGCACTAAGAAAGAGCTTTTTGTGATTGGATCTAAAAAGGAATTAGAATTTTGTATGAAAGTTCAATTTAAATATAAGTCTATGAAATAATTTATTAATTTTGCAATTGACATGCTATGCTTTACTTAATAAATTGAATTATGGTAAGTAAAGCATAACATGTCAATTGCAAAATTAATAAATTACTTTAGTAATGAACGTCGCGTCATTATTTTCAACCCATTTGTATTCTGTAAAGAATACTAGGTGGTTGGTCGAGATTGTTGCAAAGAAATCTTGATAGATGGCGTTGTACGTAAAAATATATAAACTCAATCGAGTGACGAATGTGGTGGCATAATTGATTACTGATAGGCACGACCGCAATAAGCTCAGTTGGAAGAGTTTCGGAACGGTATTCCGAGGTCGTGGGTTAAAGTCCCACTTGCGGTAATCACTTTTTCCACCATGATTCAATTTATTAATATGTCTATGAAGTTCCATATTTAGTCAAGAATAATCGGGTATCCATAGCATAGATACTATTTAATATTAGATTAGAGGACGTTCCACGCATCGGCCTAACAGGTGAAGAAATGTAGCCAGGAAAAGAAAACATGAAAATGTTTCAGCATAAAGATATTTCATTCATAATGAAAACACCTTGATCTAAATTTCAGTGACCCGAGTAGTACGGATTTGCTAAAAAGTCTAGGTGCGGTTAATGCCGTGCAATTTTCAAAGGTATGCAGGCTTTTAAAGTTAAAAAGCGTTGCTTTACCTACGTAGAGATTGTAGAAAAACTGCTGCAACTGAAATAGAATTATGCAGCGACACGGAATTCAACTAAAACAAGTAATTTTCAGTTGAAATGAATTTGGAATCTCTATTTGGACTTTTACGTTAATGTATTTACTGACATTGTATTTATTTATTATATTCTTTATTGTACACCATTTAGTTTTACACTACAGGATATTTATTTATTTATTTATTTATTTGAAAACAACCAACAAATCATACAGCGAATCATAATTAAATAAAGTTAAAAACAAAATATTACATAGCATACTGCTGACTTAATTAAAGGTTGCCCTAACATGCATTAACAATAAGAAAGGTGTAATAATAATATTTGGTGAGAAAGTAGATATAACATTAAGAAAATAAAATAAATAAAAAACTTGTACCTAATAGACAAAGACAATAATTATATGTAACAGACAATTAATTAATACATGTCAATATATGAAAAAGAACAAAAATGACAACATAAATTTAGGATCATATGGAGTCAATAGTCTTAAAAAGAGCAGATTTAAATCTTCTAAGAGAAAAGCTGAAATCAACGTTGACTTTGGCATGGCGTGACAGGCTGTTGTACTGAGACTGAACCCTGTTTATTGTCGAGAAATGCCTTAGGTTAGATTTAAAACCTTTCGCGTGGAAAGGTAAGTATCTGGAGAGCCGAGCGAGCCTATTGGGAACATTAAAATTAATTTGTGTCAAAAGCTGAGGACTACAAATATATGCATTTAATAATTTGAATAAAAACAGATGATCAAGTATCAGCCTGCGGTTTTCCAAGCTAATCATTTTGAAGCGTTTCAACCGTGCATCGTATGAAGGTAGGCGACGCGCTATGCCACACTGAAATGACAGATGCCAAAGAAATCGCCTCTGAATGGACTCGATTCTGTGCTTGTGAATTTTATATAACGGGCTCCAAATTACACTACAATATTCCAGTCCAGATCTAATTATTGAGTTAAAAACAGCTATCTTACTAGAAACATTTTTAAATTCTTTGCAATTTCTTATAATAAAGCCGAGTATCCTGAAACCATTGCGGGCGATCTCATCAATATGCTGGTGGAATCGTAGTTTCCTGTCAATATATACCCCTAAGTCTCTAATAGTTTCCATTTCCTTAATTACGTTATCATTTAGTTTATAAGTATGATAGTACGGGCCTTTTTTTCGAGAGAAATGTACAAAATTGCATTTGTCGATGTTCAGTGTCATTTTATTGATATTGATATTCTTAAAATAATGTAGTACAATGGGCGGCCTTATCGCTTAAAGCGATTTCTACCAGGCAACCTTTGGATTGATACATGATATGGATAAAGCGGTAGTTGTGGGTGTACTGAATGAATTAAATAATGATGAATTTATAAAATTACAAATACACATACATACAAGATACATACATAATATATGTAAAATTGTAGTACTTTATTAGTTACTAGGTGTTGCCCGCGACTCCGTACGCATGAAATTTTGAAAATTTGCCCCGTTTTTGCAACATTTTTCACTACTGTTTCGTTCCTGTTGGTCGCACTTCGATAAAGGTACTATGCAACACTGATAGAATTTTTTAATTGGACCAGTGATTCCTAAGATTAGCGCGTTGAAACAAACAAACAAACAAACTCTTCAGCTTTATAATATACTATAATAGTTATTAGCATATTGTTTGGTACTTCAATCAGTAATTCATCGTACATTGTTTCTTTTTTTTTTCTTAGTCCATTTAAATCCTATACTAGCTGTTGCCTGCTAACACTTACGGGTGGAAATTAGAAACCAAATCTTAGCAAGATATACAAAAAAAACATCATCTTGAATCACTTCTTCTAATAAAAAACCGCATCAATATCTGTTGCGTAGTTTTAATGAGTTTTAAAGCTCACATTGGGACATACATAAAAAACACAACGACTTTGTTTTATATAAACACGCTTTTTTATAAGTTCGGAATGTATCTAACAATGTAGGTATTAATATATGTAACAAAATCTTTGAAAGTGATTTACACCCACTTTACAGTAATCGGATTGATCGGAAATTTTGCACACATATTAGGGACCGATGAAAACACAATAATATAAAAAAATATTCAGGATTTTCAAGCGTGTTTTTAGTTTTTGAACTAAACATATTTTATTATGTAAAGTTACAGATATACTATTTACTTTTTCTACTACAAAGTAAATTCTATCATTTAGTTAGTAGTTCTATAGCATTTTGTATACAAGTCGGTGTTTTACACTCCTCGTAGTGCTAAAAACTATTAAAAAGTAAATAATACTAGGCGATACTTCGTTTATATCTAGACTTTTAATTGTTTTGTATACCCGGAGGGAGACTTGATTGCGGACACGCCACGATAATTTAAGTTTTCTGTTGAAATTTTGTTTGTATTTAATTTGCTGGTGATAAATACTTTATCAAGTTATTTACACGTTTTGTATTATAACGTTTTACAAGCAATACACATCGTTGTTTCCAACTGCAGAATGAGCTTTAAGGTCATAGCTCATTAGAGTCACCCGGCACCCACTCCGCACCGCCTCGCCTCGTGCGGTTAGTATTCTTTAGATGGATTTGTATGGGTATGCGCTTACTGCATCAACTCCGTAGCGTCACCGGGTCGCCTCTGTCGTAAGCACTCCACGCGCGGACAGCGGGTGGACCACACGGTGACAACTCACTGCTCGTATGCTTGCCTTGCGTTGACGGGGCATCGCCAACGCGCGGGTTCCTACCCTCCTTTCATACCCAGCCTTTCTTTTAAACAAGTTGGACGTATCGTTTTTGCTTTCAAATGAATAAAGAAAAACTATTATGCCAATTGTTAACAGACTACAAGAAAATTCCTGGACTAACCGGTCTCCAGTCGTAGACCACGCGGCGTCCACCAGCGGCTAACGCGGGGTCCACTAGTTGACCGCGCGACGATTATTGGTGACAACGCGGTGTCCACCCGTGGACCACCTGTCGACAACGAGTGGACGCCGTGCGATGAAGCGGTGCGGGGTGGGTGCCGGGTGGCTCTAATGAGCTATGACCTTTATTATCCTCGTCTAAAAAGTGATCGATATATCATTATGATAGCACTTCACTGAAAAGAGAAACTGCTGATAGATCGGGTTTGTTTATTTTATAGCCACTATCACTAAGTGTCTATAAAAATGAAGTCTAGTTCGTGTTTGTGAAGTAAAATTTATATGGCGACTTTATTTGCTGGCTTAGGTACATAGAAATAAAATGTGAGTAGTTGAGTACGTCATATTTATTCTCGTCAATAATGATATTTCGTCAAATTTCGAATGTAGATACTTTACATTAAGTGCTATAAAATTCGCGAAACCAACGCATTTCTTTCTATCCGTGATGTCCGTGAGGTGACGGGACACTGTTATTCTTATTTCTTCACCTTCCTTGAGACTCCATTTTCTCCCAAGATGCTTTAAGAGCCAGCTAAGGGTCAATATAAACAAAAAACATCTTTGGTGACAGAAAACTCGAAACTGTACTCTATGCCAACATGCTTGATCAACTTGGCATACATAGACCAGATACCCTCCTAAAGTGGAGAAAATTCTGTGCTCAATAGTTTGACGTTAGTTGGATGGTAACAAAACACCTTTCTTTTACCAGAGTGTAGCTAAATCTGGATCAGATTTCAGGTACTGATCAGACAATTAGTTCACATGCATATATTAGGTAGGTACCTACTATACCTCCGTACGTAGTATCTACATAAATATCGATAGATACTACTTTATCTACCTCTTTGATGACATACAGAAGTGTAGACTGAAGTTACGAGAAAAAACTAATTAAGGATTAATTTAATTACTGAAAGCCGTTTTCCAGAAATACCGACAAATAAGCAGAAACGTGTTTGAGTTAATTATTATCTTGCGAGTCTACCTACGTAATTAAATTTTATTCAGTATTGTTAATTTTTGTTAATTAAACGTAATTCAGATTATGAGAAAATACCATTGAATTTTTATGTATATAAAACAGAAGATTTAAATTTTATTGTAAGTAAATTTTTAGTATATAGAAAGAAGCGCTTCTCTATGCTTCTCTTATCATCTCAGGACAAAACAATAAAATTATGTTTATAAATAAACTAGCTGTCGAGCTGTTGTCCGTGACATGTGGAATTTAAGCACCCAACCTCGACAAATTATACAAATAAATTTTCCACTTGAACCAATCTACCTAATAAAATAATTACATTAAGATGCGTCGCAATTTTGAACACAGAATAAGCAACTCTTTGAAATTTTTCATTTGGAAATTAAGCCCTAATTCTAAAAATACTAAATTTTATAACACACTTTTGCGCTACAGATTCTTTATATATATATCTTACAAAATTATTTCCACTTGCAGCTGTTCGATCAAATAAGAGACTTTCAGGCGCAACTTCTTGCCTGATTTACTTCATCATCATCTCAGCATTTTCCCGGTCGCATCTTCAGCTGTCGCTTCGCAGCCCAGGGTCCGCTTTCTTGCTTTTTCTGCACGAAAGCGGACCCCGGGCTCCGAAGCGACAGCTAAGGATGCGACCGGGAAAACGCTTTTTTGCCTGATTTACCTTTAGTTTTTAAATGATTTCGTTTTAATTAACAGGCTGTAACTATGTCCAGCTTTATGTGCGTTAAGGTATAGTTTAGCTATTTGAGTAAACAACGAAGTTAATTGGACATTCACCTCACTACGTAAGCAAATCCCATGCGCATGTTTAAGAAATTAGCTTAGGAATATTTTCTGATTGCGTTGATATAAATGCTTGATTTTTGTTTTAACAAGAGACTGCTGAAATAGACGTAAGTATAACTACAATTAGTTACGATTTCAGCTCCGTTAATTAACAAGTTATAAATGTTTGATACAAAATAAATATTTCGACTTTTAAGACGGTACGATACATGATAAAGACGTTTCGTACTTCCGTTTTTTCTTCGCGAAAGTTAAACCGATTTTAATAGTTTTTGCGTTATATTATAGATAAAGAGTATATCTATGCTTCTATGACTTTCTTTTTTTCAAAATATTATAACTAAAAGAAATATGACGATCCGAAAAACCCACTGTTTTCGGTTTTCTGTAGATAAAGTTGCAGCGTCTATCACACAAATTTGGTAAAGTTTTACCACAAAAGACAGTCTTTTTTCAAAGAATTTGTAGGTAAAATCCGCTTCATCTATATTTGTCCCTTTCAGCGCGGTGCTGGGAAATAGGGATAGCAATACCTAAGGCAAATACCTAAATGAGGAGTACAGTACCCTCTTAAATATGTTTCCAAAAATTCTAAAAATGTTAGTATGCGGGTAGACGTATTAGTAGATTTAGGTTATTTTTAAATAAAATCTCTGTTTATTCTAAAGATTGTAGATGCTTGATTGCATATATCAAGAAATAATCTAATTAGAATTTTGCGGACTATAGAAATTAAACGGTCCAACCACTATTAAGGGCCTACATCAATATTATCGTATATCATCGCCGACACGTACATATTAACACAGCCAGTAGGCACAGAAAATGAAGAATTAGGGATACTTTTCCTATTTACTCAAAATCTACTAAATATATTTTAATTCTGATTTACGTGTTTCTATATATAATAGTTACTTATGTTTTTAAAGTTATTTCATTAGTTAATACGCGATAATAGACCGACAAATGAAAAAAATAAAAAATTAGAGAGGTTGTTTCGCTAAGATTTTCTATCGAGAAAACTTTATTCAATCGTGTTTCTGAGTTTATGCGATCCTAGATAATATATTGAAAAAACATATACTTAAAAATTAGAGCTCTAGCCATTCAATCTAAAGAAACAATGAAAACTTCGTACGTAGAAAAATGCACGAAGCTATTTTGGTATCGTCTTAACTAATTGTGTGAAATCCAGAACATAGCACTTAAAATGCAATGTTCGTTGTGAGTGCATTTAAGCAAGTGAACTTTGTAAACAGAATCTGGCTAATACTCGAGACCTCGGCAATATAAAATTCTCGTATTCTCTTCTCGATGGCATAACTGTTCTTTATGCAACTATTCACGATAAGTTTGCAATTAGAATTTATTACCATATATGACGGAGCGGCAATAAGAATAGGCAGGTGTGAGCGTATAATTTGTTAACGTAAAGAATTGTAGACAAGTCGTAACACGTGATTACCCCACCACATCCCCACTTTGCAATGAGTTTAAATACGACACGGCCACAGAGCTAACGGTCAGTATCGTTTGAGACGTTAGACAGGGCAAATCTCTGCCCGACTACTTGCTCACTCACAGTAGTGATATGGAGTTTATACCGGTCATAATCGCGAGTGTATAATTATAAAGTGTGTATTTGTGAGAAAGTGTAAAGTGACGATAGAAAGGTGGTGTTTTGTGTGAACATCATTGTCTTGGTGGTAGAGGCGCAGGTTATAGGGGATTTGGTTGGAGACCTGCTGTGGTACCCCTTTATGTGTGAAAGAGAATGTCGGATTGATGTATGAATGTCTAAAAGACAGTGTCTACAATTTGTAGACCGATTATAAAATCTGGTATGTACCTAAAGAATGTACCTGTATGATTGTGTGACAAATAAACACGACTCTAAGAGATTTTTGGGTTAAAAAGGATTTTCAAAATCACTGCCATAACAGTAAACTAAAACGTCATACTTTACTATTAACTACCATAACAGCTAATTAAACAAACCATTTTAATTATTACGCTCATACCAAAATATAATTATGATTCATATTTTTGTATTGAACTTGGCCTTGTATCGCGTGTCTTGCTTATATTTTGGGGTTAATGTTAATTTACATGTGGCACATTTGGTGTCGCTGCTGATTTACATTTTTATTTAAAATACTAGCTGTGCCCACGACTCCGTCCGCGTAGATCGATTTTTTTCGATCGACTCAATCGATCCAATAAATTTTTTGATTCTTTATTTAGCCATTAGATGGTGTTGCAAGTAATCAAATTGAGAAATTTGGAAAAGTGTTGTACATTTTACGTAATGCGTGCACAGACAAACATCTAATCAGACAAACAGACAAAAATTTCAAAAACGCTGGAAATGTGTTCTGTTGGTTGTCCTTTAACCATCTGACTATTTTTTTGTACCTAAATATTCAATGTACAGAAAAATTTTTTCTACAGATTTATTATTTATGTATAGATTTATGTTTATTGGTCCTACCGACTCATTCGATTAACGTCGTAGTAGGTACAGAAGTTAGACATTGGTACCGATTCTACATACATGCACAACTAAACTTAACAAAAAAATTAAAATTCATAGTGTCAATAACACAATTTTAACAAAACTTTTTTGTTAGAAAATCTGTATATTATAGACTAACGATTTGAATTATTATACATGTATTGTGTACAATGAAATAGCCAGTTAATTGAAATACACCATAATTGTTTTCATTTTTTAGTTAAGTATAGTTCTGCACGTAGAATTGTTAGCTAGCTTTCAAATAAAAAATTAATCATAAAAAAAAGACATGTGGCACTCGGGAACTGCCGCGTTAAAGCTATTGCGTAGCATTTTTTATCAACTTATAAAATTAACATCATTTATTTATTTTATTTATGCAAGAATCTAAATACCATAAACTAAAATAAGATTAATAATCCATATAATACTGATGCTTACATCTGTCCATTGTTAATGGTAATTATAATAAAATAGCGATTGTCAAACAAATGTGAATCTGTTTTAATATGGTCTGAAATCTCTCCGAAACTGTTGAACAGTTTTTGTTTTGGTTTTGGACAGCCAGCCGTTTTACGCCGATTACGCATGCGCAGTAGCGCCGATAATGTAAGGTTTTTCTAATTACATTATTTTCGTTACGGAATTTCTGGATTCGGTCTCCACGCTCAAGGCCCGCGAAAGAAGCTATGCAATAGCTTAAAAATAAAAAAAAACAATACATACAGATGAATTGTGAACCTCCTCCTTTTTTTAAAGTCGGTTAAAAACTGCATCAAAAGCCATTGTGAAGATACATAGAAAAATAAAAGATAACGGCATTGTAATAAGTAAAGATGTGTAATTTACAAATAAAATATTCCAAGTTCTAAGCAAGCAAGCTTTATTTAAAACTATGCTAATCCACGCAAATTACAACTAAACACACCACATTATCCTAAACATTCTAGAAATACAACACAACTCGACGGCATTGCGGTATTATGCGGTGATTTGTATATTGATATCTGTCGTCTGCGTAAGAATTGTAATTAATATTAATAAGCTAGAAATGTGTGGTGACAGATTAAAAATACAAGTGTCGCCACCCCAATTCTTTCCCAGGGTGCTGTAAGAGCCAGCTAAGTGACAATTTAAGTAGTTAACGTCTAATGTGAGAGACGGAAAATTCGAAACGTAACCCTGTGCCAACACGCCTGGTCAGCGCGGCACAGTAGACCATAATCCCTCTTAAAGTGGAGGAGGTCCGTGCCCAACAGTGGGACGTTAATGGGCTGAAGAGTGAGAGAGAGAGAGAGAGAGCTAATGCATATCATGGAAAATTTGATTGAAATTTTATTTAAGAAAATAGCTGCAATGAAAATAAATGCAAATGGCACGGGACCGTACATTGTAGGTGTTCTTTGGGTAGAGCCTATGTCCAGCATGGAGAAAAGCTGATGGGTTACTGGAAGCTTGAATAAAGATTAAAAATGAGGCAAAGATGACATATAGAAAATGTATTTGTTAGGAAAAAGAAATGAATAAATGATTTGAATTCTTAAAAATATCACATAACGTCTTTTGGTCTTAAGCTAAGCTTAAAATAAAATAAGAACAGACATAATATCTAACTTTATTACTCTCTATATAGTTCAAAAACTAAAAAAGGACGCTTAAAAACATGAATATTTTTCTAAAATTATTGCGTTGTCATCGGTCCTTAATATGTGCGCGAAATTTTAGATCAATCCGACTCCTTTACTTGGGTTAAAATCACTTTCAAGATTCCGTTACATAGATTAATACGTTGAAAGATAAGTACCGAACTAATACAAGCGTGTTAAAAAAAAAAAAGAGAGTGCATTGTTTGAAGAAAATACAATATTTTAGAATAATATAAACATGATATTTTTGTGTCCACATGAAATTAATCTGCGTGAATCATCAATGGGAGATGGGGTCATTTCCAGACCAATAGAATTAAAAGTCTAAACAAACGGAGTCGTTTGCTTTGATATAAATTCTGCAAGATGTTCATTGTTATTTTCAACGAATAATAACCTAGAGCTGAACAAAGCGCTTTTCTCTTTTGTTCCACGGTCTTCGGTTCACCGAATAACAATGTATTTTTTTTCAAGTTTCCGATATTCTTTTGTCGTCCATTTTCTTTGCAGGTTGGTAGTTTTTCAGGGATAAGACTTCAAAATCAAGGTGCTATAGGAATCTTAGTAACATTGCTGAGGGAAGAATTTGGCAACTTGTAAATGGCTTGGCTTTCTAATATAATTAACAAGCTGTTGCCCGCAACTTCGTACGCGTAGAATTTACGAACCAAACCTTAACAAATTATGCAAAAAAGCCATCTTCTTGAACCACTCTATCTACTAAACAAAACTGCATCAAAATCCGTTGCGTAGTTTTGACGATATAACCTCAAATTACGACACACATACAATAACGACTTTGTCTTATAATAAGTAAAGATATTTACCTAAAAAATTGAATTTAAATTTTTATAAATCAAAGTTCAGTTTTTGCATGGCAAATACAAGATTTAAGAGCCGTCTTACAAGCAGTGCAAAAAAAAGTGGAAAGACGATATCCAGAATGGTTTTTAAAAAATTCGTTTTGAATCATCAAACACAATCACATAATTTTCATCAGAAGTCATTGAACTAATATCATCATCATCATGCTCTTTTTCCATGATGGTAGGCAGAGACTATAGAGCGCCATCTGCTACGAACCAAACACACTTCCTTTAAGCTATGTACTTACTTATATGTCATATTAATATACTGCATTTTAATGCAGACACACACACATACATACACACACATACACACACTCACACACACACACACACACACACTACACAGACACACTTACAACATAATTTTATTGGTAATCTTATTGACCCATTTTCCTTAATTGGTAATTAAGTATGTACACCCATTAAGGGGGCAGCACTGTATCTCCTTAACACAGGTTGCTTGGAACCTAGCTAGGAGAACAGAAAGCCTACAAATATGTTGTATACTTTATATTGAAGCCAAACCATTTATGTATAATGTTTTTATATAATCAAATACCAATAAATAAAAAATAAAAAAAATAATATATTTTATCACTACTAAAATTTGCCAAGCTTACAACATAACTATCACAAATGATAATAATATATAATACAAGCCAACACCCAGTCATGTGATGCGATAGCTTATCACTTGACCTCTGGTTACTGATAACAGCTACACAGAACTTTCATTTGTTTCGTATAGCTATGATATCAACACCAAATTGTTTACTTAATTATTATAAATTTATTGCACAATAATGTGCACCAGTGGTCACCAAGTGCTCGACTATAACTTTTTAATGCATTATTTAAGAAATATGATCATTCTGCACTTCCTATACTTCTTTTCTACAATAAACTAAAAGTGTTAGAAATTTCATACTACTGTGTCTGCATATTTTCTGTAATAAGAAACTAAAGATTTCGCTTTATGTCTTAATATTAGTTAGCGATTTTAATACCAACTGCATTCTTTGTCCACTAATTGAATATCTTAAAAGCCACGAGTTCTCTACCTATTCGGCGTAGGCACAGTAGATCACTTTTTACGCAAAAGTAGCGAGAAAAAACACACAAATTCCAAACTTTCATTACATTTACAGTTTATTTTCGTCATTATGTCATATTTAGCATGTTTAGTCCCATTTTGTATGAATAGCATAGTTCTATCTAATATATAAAATTCACGTGTCACAGTGTTAGTTACCGTACTCCTCCGAAACGGCTTGACCGATTCTTCTCAAATTTTGCATACATATTCAGTAGGTCTGAGAATCGGCCAACATCTATTTTTCAAACTATTTTTTTTAAATGGCAAAACAACGTTTGCCGGGTCAGCTAGTTTATTTATATATTATTACATACTTATGTACTTGCAGTCTTGCATATTGTCTGGAACGCGGTCCTTTCTTCCCATTTATCGACAGTCTTCAGCTACCTTTTGAAATTGCATTGTACTATTTGGGCTATCTCGATTACACCCGTCCTTCACTACGGATCTTGCATAACATTAATTTAATAACTAAGAACTTTAGAGGATACCAAAATAGCATCGTGCATTTTTCTATGTACGAAGTTTTCATTGTTTCTTTAGATTGAATGGCTAGAGCTCTAATTTTTAAGTATATGTTTTTTCAATATATGATCTAGGATCGCATGAACTCAGAAACGCGATTGAAAAAAGTTTTCTCGATAGAAAATCTTGGCGAAACAACCTCTCAAATTTTTTATTTTTTTCATTTGTCGGTCTATTATCGCGTATGAACTAATGAAATAACTTTAAAAACATAGGTAACTATTATGTATAGAAACACGTGGATCAGAATTAAAATATATTTAGTAGATTTTGAGTAAATAGGAAATGTATCCCTAATTCTTCATTTTCTGTGCCTACTGGCTGTGTTAATATGTACGTGTCGGCGATGATATACGATAATATTGATGTAGGCCCTTAAATCTCTACATATTATTATAAATATAAAGGCTCCAAACAAAATAAATGTAAGCATCAAAGAAATATTAGAGATTACATGCTTACCGATAACAAAACAAACTTTTTTTGTCGTTTGATATAACTTTAAAAGTTTATCCTTGTACCGATCAGGCTATTTCGTGAGTAATACCCTTGTGGTTTTATTCTCATACAAATATATGTATAAAAAGAAGCTGAACTTTTACAAGTTTGGTATTACGAAAATAATCTTTTTGCTTTACGTTTCTCACAGTAACATACATAATATAAGTATAGTTTATTGGAACAATTTGGGACAAATTTTTCTATAGATGCAATTTTATAAAGGTTCTATAATGCTTATAAATTAGTTGATTTAACTGCTTGCGAGTGACAGGGATATTTTGGAGTTTCCGTCTGTCACAGAGGATGCTGCCTTAGTACATACTCCTTAGCTGGCTTTAACAGCACCCTGGGAGGAAAAAGGGGTAGTGACACTTATATTCTTAATCCGTCCACAGGCACAAACCACGCAGACGTTTTAAATTATCTAAAAGCAAACAAGTAACCACGTACGTATACACAAAGCTATTGACTCGCTCTATTATGTAGAATAAAACGTCTGAAAACCTTACTCACAGGCACACAGATTACCTATTGTATCGCTTTGTTGTCCCAGAGTATTATCGCTGACTAATGTTTATTAAATTTATCATACACCAACCACAATTCCCACTCTATTTAAAAGCTGCGGTTTCCCTTATTTATCTTATTATGTAAAGACTCTCTGTTTTAAACGTACATATTGGTATTTTATTCTTTTTGGCTTATGTAGTGTAATTTAGTACAAGCCTAAGTAAATATAAACGAGATAAAATTTAAAGTTAGTAACATAAATATAAGTATTAAACTTCGTTAACTGTTAAATTTATGGATTTATAGGTGGAACTTGGAAAATTTTCCCCGTTTTTGCAATATTTTTCACTAATACTTCGCTCCTGTTGGTCCTAGCGTGATGCGTCTTCCTCTATAAATGTACTATTAAACACTGAAAGAATTTTTCAAATTGGCTTAACGGTTCCAAAGATTAGCGCGTTCGAACAAACAAACTCTTCAGCTTTTATAATATTACTAGCTTTTGCTTGCAACTTCGTACGCGTGGAATATCGAAACCAAAATTAGTCAAATTATACAAAAAGCCATCCCTTTAAACCACTCTATCATTTAAAAAAAATGCATCAAAATCCGTTGCGTAGTTCGGAAGATATAAGCTTACATGAGGACTTACATACAAAAATTACGACTTTGTTTTATAATACGTAAAGACGTATAGATTTATGTTCTTATTCATAATGACTTATTGGAGGTTTAAAAGTTCGCTAAAATTAGTTCGCGAAAATTGTCAAAACTTGTTATACATAATAGTTATTATCTCTCCGATAAAATCTCCGTTTAAACCTCCGCTAAGTCATTAAGAATAAGACCATTAAGAGTTATTTACGTACACTACAAAGTTAAGAAAGGTTACACCATAATCACGAGGCTGTGTCGGAATAGGTATAGTTATGTGATAGTTCCAAGTGAAACATATGGCCTATAACACCAATGACCAGTTTCAAAACAACTTAATATGCATGAAGAGCTCATTTTAATTCAATATTACACAGGTTAATGCCCGACATTTGCATTAAATATATTATAGTGTTTTTACAATTAAATCAATAACTAAATAAATATTCACGTAGTCCTAGGGTATTTACACAGGACTACAACATGGGGCTCTTTAAAAAGAGCGTGAAAAGGTTCACACCGGGTCGATGACGCGAGAGCGGCACTCCTGGTGTTGCAAACATCCATAGGTTAGAGTAACTGCTTACCATCAGGCGGGCCGTAAGCTTGTTTGTCACCCTTTAGTAGCATAAAAAAGTAAATAATAACTTAAAATATACCTATAATTAATATACTTGATTGTGCAAAGTTTTTAAATTATATTGCTGCCTACCCCGCAACACAATGAACACGAAACCGCTTATTGTAATTTCAGTTGAATACAGGGCTGAAAATTGTGTTGTTTTCGTTAAAACTTTTTCATTAAATTATTTTGAATTGTACATTAGTTTACTGAAAAAAGGGACGAATAAATTGTATAAAACATTATAATGTCGAAGTTAGTTAACTAAATAATTAAATACATTAATAAATAAAACTCACTCCCCCTTATTACAAAACGCGGCTCAACGTTAAACCCAGGTTTAACAAAATTTATTTACGAGGAATTGGATAGTTAGACCCGCTCTGACACTAGTTTGGCGTCGGTTTAAGACTAAGGTCGTTGTTAGATCTAGGGTTTGAGAAAAATCTGCTTGAAATGCGCAATTGAAGTGTTTAAAAAGCAGGCTTAAACTGTGGCTTAAACTTAGTCCACTTTTTGTAATAAGGCGGACTTAGTTTAACTTGATATAATGAAATACGATAAAAAAACCATGCAAAGAGCAAGTACCAAGGCCATAACATAAAAGCAAATTAAAACAATAATGCAAACTCACAAGACATGTATATTTGAGTGCTAGCTGTAGTGCCCGTGACTTCGTTAGAGTGAAATTTTGGATGACTGGGTAATAAAAAATCTAATACAACGCTTCCTGAAGGAAATAGATAATATTCTATAATAAGTAAGGAGGAAACTTTGTTTTCTATAGACTATAGATTAGTAAAATATATATATTGCTAAAAACAGAGTTGAACAATTAATGCGGATGAGACCGCGGGCATTTAGCTATATGTTTATGATACGAACGGAACCTTCTTTTATATCAATTCCTAAGTTATTCATTTGCGGTATAATTTAATATGTAATCCGAGTTAAACCTCGTCACATGACTGTGTTATCGAGATCAGGTGTTACTAAAACCTCGTGATTACTTGTATTGTGAAATTGTATTTACATGTAAGACACAGATCTTGTACTTTGTTAATAAAGTACAAGATCTGTGTCTTGTTATCGTATCCATCTTGTTATCGTATTGTTATCTGCGTATTTACCTAATTATATGGCCATAAGAATCAATTAACTGCACTGTAATGTTCCAAGTTTTATTTAAATCTCGCTAAAACTCGAGAAAGGCTGGGCCGATTTTGGTGATTTTGGTCTTAAAATATTTGTGAAAGTCTAGGGAAGGTTTAAACAGTAACAAAATATATGTGTATAATTCCACGCGTACGGAGTAGCGGGCATCAGCTAGTGCATAATAAAATTTGACATTTTAACTTTATGATTTGTGTTAAGATTTACATTTTACGTTTCAATGTAACCCTATTTTAATTTTACCGGTTTTGTACCTAAAGGTAAAACGGGCCCTTCCAGAGACTTTGGCGTCCGTCCGTCTATTAGCAGGCTATGTCTCAGGAACGGTGATAGTTAGAGAGGTAAACATTTCACAGAAGATATTTTGTATTTCTGATGATGCTATTACAGATAGTACTAAAAACCACAATAAAAAAATGCTATCTTTCAAATGGCAAGTTGTTTGGTTTTTTGTCTCTAATAAAATTAAATTACAACAGTTAAATTCATTTATAATAATTAAATTACTAAATATAATTAAAATTATTCAACAAGCGGGGTCGTTGGTTTACGTATATTAACAAAGTTTCATAATAATCACGAGGTAGAAATGCCACATACAGTCATGTGACTTACTGGTTAAGTATGGATTACGTACTTTAGTCTTACAAAGACTGTTGATTCAACTAGAATAATTATGTATTCAAATATTTCTTGAGTTAGAAAAATTATTATAAGTGACTCACACTTATAATAATTTTTATTATTTAAAAAGAAATTGAACCGACTTCATGAGACCATTTCGGTAGTCTACTCTTTAAATATTTAGATTTATAATATCTCAAAACAATGTGTATGCCTTTGAAATTTGAGGATTTTACTTGATTTCTTAGGAAATAATTATCAAACCCTGACCTGGTGCCAATAGGACTACACGGAAAGCAATAGCTTTCAAATAAAAAAGATCGCTTCGCCCAGTTAAAACTTATGTGGTAACAACCATAAAAAATACAGACGAATGGAGAACCTCCTCCTTTTTTGAAAACGGTTAATTTTTTTTTGAAGACAGTTAAATACAGAGAATTTGAGAATCTCCTCATTTTAAGTCGGTTTACCTATGTTGTAGTCGGTAAAAATATTTAGTCACTGTCAAACCCGACCCTTGGCTTTAAACGTTTTGATACAGATTTAGTATAGGGCACGTGCTGTTCCTTATAGCTATAAATTTTCGAAGAGTTTGAGTAAAATTTTGGAAGAACCTTATAAAATAGGATTACTTAAATTTATTTAAAAAAAAACGGCCCAGCGGAAGACCAGCGCTGGTCTTAACCAGCAATCCAGCTGAGCCGTGGCTGTTTTGTGTCGGACACAATTGTTTTATTCGTACCAAATAGCTGCTTTTTCTACTGTCTCCTTTTGTTTTATCTTATTTTACCTGCTTGCTATTGTTATTTTCCTTCTTTAGTTATCGTTCTGTGTTCGTTGCAAATAAATTTATTTTCTTTCTTCTTTGCTTATTTCTAAATGATCATTGACGAAACCTAAAAAAAATCTTAAACTCCAGTGTTTCTACATTGTTATTTAATATTGGTATAATATAACAAAAATAGTCAGTAACTGCACACCATTATCCTTAACTTGTTCCTAGCGCTCAAAAATGAGTAGGTACTTAAATTTAGACACTCTTATATAAAACTTTAATAGTAAACAATTTACTTTGAATATCCTGCGTGTGGCAGTTTGCCAGTTTGAACGTGCAAGTAAATATCGTTTCCCAATTTCAACAGGTTATATTCGTTCGTTTTATGTCTGATCTTTAGTTAGAGAGTTGGTTATGACAGTATAAGGGAATTAGCTTCCGTGCGGAAGTATTTGCTTAGAAGATTTTACTTATAAATATTCTTGATATATATCACTACACAACTATATTTATTTAAACATAATTAATCACAATCTATGTATACAAATATTACAAGGCTGAAGAGTTTTTATGTTTATTTAAACGCGATAATCTCAGGAACTACTAGTTCGAATTGAAAAATTCTTTTTGTGTTAGATAGTCTGTTTATCGAAGAAGGCTTAAGAATATATAACACCACGCTGCGACTAATAGGAGCGAAGCATCAGTGAGAAATGTTGCAAAAATATGGAACATTTCTGAATTCCACGCTTACGAAGTCGCTGTCAACAGCCATAAGTTTATCAAATAAATTAATATACGCTATTACACTATAATAAGACAAGCTGACTGATATGATACCCTTTCGATCATTCCCATAATATTTTTAAGACGTTTCAATGAACGTTACAACTGCTGTAGCGACCATAAATCATTTATGGACATTTGAAATGAAATACAGAGCTATTAAAATATATATTACATTTTCCAGAAATGCTAATATTATTGATTCTAAAATAAATATAGGCATTAATACGATCATAATATTATTAAGATAATTTTAAAACTAGTCACCTGCATGCAATAAACTCTGCGATCTTAATTGCACTCTCAGTTCCCCTAACAGCGAGGCCACCTCATGGCGGGGTAGGTACACCGCGCCACCTCGTTTGCTCCATGATTGCCAATCAAAAATCTTTTTTCTTCAATCACTTTCTGTTCGATTACTCCTGCAGTCCAACTTTCCAATTTTTCCAAGTAATTTATCATTTGTTGTTTATATACTTTGATCAAACTTATATCTATACTTATAATAAATCTGTAAAGAGGTCAAATCTGTACATGAAATATATTTTCAAAATAACTATCGGGTGATTAGTGATAGATACTGATGCCAAAAATGCAATCAGTAAAATTTTTGTCTGTCTGTCTGTCTGTCTGTCCGTCTGTATGTTCCTTATAGAAACAAAAACTACTCGACGGATTTTAACGAAACTTGGTACAATTGTTCTTCATACTCCTGGGCAGGTTATAGTATACTTTTCATCACGCTACAATCAATAGGAGCAGAGTAGTGAAGGGAAATGTTGGGAAAACGGGAAAAGGTGCTCCATTTTTTAAGCTTCCGTCGCGTGCGGCTTTAATAGTTAAAGTTACATAGAAATCATGTATGACGGAAATATTCTACATGAAATTGTCTAAAAAATATACCGAAACAGCACATATCTATATTTTATGGTTGACTCACAATAACACGTGTAACTCCTGATAGCTTAGCAGTTCGTTCATTCTGATTATATTTGTTTACTCTTACGTTTATAATACTCTCACTCAAGCAGTAGTTAAAAATGTTGCAAAAACGGGGAAAATTTCCTAAATTCTACGCGGACGGAGTCGAGGGCAACAGCTAGTATTTAAATAAGTACAAAAACACATACATACATTTAAAAAAAAAATGAAAATTGTAGTTGAAATTTCGACCTGGCAACATGGTATTTTAGTTAAATACACAGAATAGTTAAATATGATAAAATAAGATTCAAACAGTGTTCTAAACCATTATAAGTATCATTATAAAGCACATATCTGATTGCTGGTTATACTTGTAATGTTAAATTACGGACATCGACTTTAGATTTTAAGTTATTGCATAGCTTCTATCGCGGGCCTTGAGCGTGGAGACCGAAACCAGAAATTCCGTAACGAAAATAATGTAATGAAAAAAACCTTACATTATCGGCGCTACTGCGCATGCGTAATCGGCGTAAAACGGGCGTTACTGCGCATGTGTGGATTACGCATGCGCAGTAACGCCGTTTTATGACTCATGTCAGTTTCGGCAGATTGACATTTAATTGACAATCGCTATTTTATCATAATTACCAGTTATATTATTATCAGTAAATAAGGATTATTAATCTTATTTTAGTTTATGGTCTTTAGATTATTGCATAAATAAAATAAGTAAATTTGACAGGCCTCGTGGTGTAGTGGTTCATATAACGGACTGCCGATCATGGGGTCTCGGGTTCGATTCCCGGTCAGGACAATCATTTGTGTGCTGTTTTTAATTGTCATACAAATGTTTGTACTGCGTCTGGGTGTTTACTATGTATTATAAGTATGTATTTACAAAAGAAAAGTAGTTTATGTATTATATCCGTATTCTGGTACCCATAACACAAGCATATAAGCTTAGCTTGGGACCAGAGGACGTTGTGTGAAATGTCCATGAATATTTATTATTATTTATTATTAATTATGAATACATAAGTTGATAAAAAAATGCTATGTAATAGCTTTACCGCGGCAGTCCCCGAGTGCCACACGTCTTTTTTATTATACGCACTAGCTGTTGCCTGCGACGTACACGTGGAATTTCGAAAAAAAATCCCGTTTTGCAACATTTTTCACTATTGCTTCACTCCTATTGAACGCAGCGTGATATTATAAAGCCTATAGCCTTCCTCAAGCAATGTACTATCCAACACTGAAAGAATATTAATTTGTTAATTTTTGCGGGAAAATTTGGTTATCATGTTGTGTATCATGGTAGCCCAGTTGGGAGAGCAACGGAACGCTATTCCGAGGTCTGGGTTCAAGTCTCGCTCATGGTGATCATTGTTCTACTATAATTTGATTTGTTAACTGAAAGAATATTTTAAATCGGACCAGTAGACCTGAGATTAGCGCATTCAAACAAACAAACAAACTATGGTTTGGTTACACGTATCAACACATAAGCTCGTCAAAAGTTTAGCTTAACATTCCGCTTATCGCATTTATAAATTAGTAAGGATAAGGAAGAAAGATATATGTAGATGGTTTAGATTACTGTTGCCGAACTATCGATAGTAAAACAATCGATAGTTTACATCGTAAATCATGTACCCTATCGATAGGCCTATCGATAGTATAGTATCGATACTATCGATAGCTCAGAATAAGGCAATACTATCGATATTATCGATAGTATTGCAGTTTCTCAATAACAAACTATCGATAGTATCGATACTATCGATAGTATTGCAGTTCGTTAATTCCAAACTATCGATAGTATCGATACTATCGATAGTATCGATTGTTTTGGACTACCGATAGTTTAACAACATGCAATAGTAAATAAATAAATAATAATATATATTATTAATTTTCCTTGGTTGGTCGTAGAGTAAGAAGACCTTCTCCAATATGAAGTACACAAAAAATGTTTACAGATCTATATTATCTGATGAGCATCTTAAATCTCTTTTAATAATTGGTACAAGTAAAATTAGTCCACAACTACGAATTATTGTCAGTGGAAAATCTCAATTACATAAATCTCATTAGTATTTTATTTATGTCATTATGCTTGTTATAAGTTTTTTTTTCTTTTCTCCGCCTTGCCCTGCCGAGCCATGATGGTGCCTTGAGCTTTACCATGACCCGGCGAGGGGTGGCCCCGTTAATCGGGGCCCGACCCGATGAGGGGACCAATAGGCCCCCTTATAAGTTATCTTAAACTTTTCATTAAGTGACCTAAACTTTATCTATATACTATATCACTTAATGAAAAGTTTAAGAAAACTTTTGCCAATAATATTCATTGATAAAATCTTGGTAAGTAAGTGTCTCAATAAGGAAACAACCCCTCATAGCCAAAGTTAAAGACAGTTGAGTACACAAATAAACGACCTGTTGAGAATGAGAAACGATACTCTGTATATTGAAACTGGCGAGAAGCCAACAAAGATATCGACTGTGGTTTGTTTTTGAGAGTTTCTTAAGTTTTAAGTTTAAGCTAGATTTTTGATGTTTATGTTACCTGTTTAATAAAATAAAATTACTTTCTGTGTACTTACTGGCTTTATTTTTTAATTATTATACCTACTCATATTTTAAATCTTTACTTATCTACTTACTAATCTTACTACTAATAATAAAGCTGAAGAGTTCGTTTGTTTGTTTGCTTAAACGTGATAATCTCAGGAACCTCTGGTCCGAATTAAAAATTCTTTCAGTATTGCATAGTACATTTAGCAAGAAAGGCTATATGCTATATAACATCACGCTGCGACTAATGGGAGAGAAGCAGTAGTGAAAAATGTAACAAAAACGGGGAACATTTCCTAAATTCAACGCGTACGAAGTCGCGGGCAACAGCTAGTAATATTATAAAGCTGAAGAGTTTGTTTGTTTGTTTGAACCGCTAATCTCAGGAACTACTGGTTCAATTTGGGAAATTATTTTTGTTTTCGATAGTCCATTGATCGAGGAAGGCTATAGGCTATATATAACATCACGCGACCAACAGGAACGAATAATAAGTAAGAAATATTGCAAGAACGGGGAAAGTTTCCGTTAATTTCCGAGCTTTCTGTCTCTAATGATATGATTAGCTATCTCTTACAGCACCCGTGGAAATGAGGTGGTGACATAATGGTTTTTTAATCCGCCATCAAATAAAAGCTATAATAGCGTGATATTAATAATATATTACACAAACATCAATAGTTTAACACATATTGGGAAAAATACGAAAGTAATATAAATCATTCATGTTCTGTTATTTGTTACAAATCATATTACTGTATTTATTTCTATGAAAACTACACAATGAGTACCTACATCGCAGATGTTCATGACAAGAGGTAAAGAAAATTACTAAAAAAGAAATAATTACTAAGAATTGGTGTTCAATTATAATCAAGTGAAGGTTCTGTCTTTTTCTTGTAATGAAGAAGAAGATATGTGTGTGTATGAATTATGATGTGTTTTGATTATTGGACTATTTTGTTATAGACATTTGTTTTAATTAATATCTTCCTCTCTAGCCCATTTACGTCCCACTATTGGGCACGGGCCTCCTCCACTTTGAAGGGATTATGGTCTACTGTGCCGCGCTGACCAGGCGTGTTGTCACAGGGTTTATTTTCGAGTTTTCCGTCTCTCACAGAGGATGTTATCTGTGTGCAATATCCCTTAGCTGACTTTTACAGCACTCTTGGGAGGAGATGGGGTGGTGACACTTGTATTCTTAATCTGTCACCACACGGAGTCACACAACTAATTAATATCGTTAGTTTGGAATATACTGTTTTAATAATAAGAAAGTTCAGTTAACATTCCCAAATTGTCTTATTGATAACATCATCATCATCCTCCTGCCCTTATCCCATTATTTGGGGACAGCGCAACCTCTGTCTTTCTTCCACAGTCTTCTATTAGCCGTCATGTCTGTGTTAACCCCTTTTTCTTTCATGTCCTCTTTCACACAGTCCATCCCACATCATTTATACTCAGAACTCTCCTAATGACATTACTTTCCTCTCGTCTCATGGCATGCCCATGCCAGGACATCCGCTCATTCTTCAATTTTTCAGTCACTGGCATCACTTTCAGACTTCTTCTAATATATTTGTCGGGTTAACGTAGTAGAGAATGAAATTGCTATGATTTTATAATCGGTCTACAAATTGTAGACACTGTCTTTTAGACGTTCATACATCAATCTGACATTCTCTTTCACACAGAAAGGGGTTCCACAGCAGGTCTCCAACCAAATCTCCTATAACCTGCGCCTCTACCACCAAGACAATGATGTTCACACAAAACATCACCTTTCTATCGTCACTTTACACTTTATCACAAATACACACTTTATAATTATACACTCGCGATTATGACCGGTATAAACTCCTTATCACTACTGTGAGTGAGCAAGTAGTCGGGCAGAGATTCGCCCTGTCTAAAGTCTCAAACGATACTGACCATTAGCTCTGTGGCTGTCTCGTATTTAAACTCATTGCAAAGTGGGGGCGTGGTGGGGTAATCACGTGTTACGACTTGTCTACAATTCTTTACATTAACAAATTATACGCTCACGTCTGCCTATTTTTATTATTGCTCCGTCATATTCATTCCTTATTTTATCCATTCGCGTGACGCCACACACCTATCTCAACATTCGTGATATAACCATTTTTAATTTTTATTTAAGTCTACTATTGCACGTAGAAAGGTTGAGAAAAAAGAATAGGAAATGACGTTTATCTTTTTTAACTGGGGCTTTCTTGAAATATCGTCTACTTAAAGACGAGCTTAAATAAGATCAAACTCATTTAGGTTTTATGGTTATATCTCTAATTCAATTACCGTAGGGATAAAATGTACAATAGCGTTTAACATTAATTAATTGTAAAGACAATATAAGCTGGTTATTAACCTTTGGGGTATTAATGTAGGTAATTTTATAAACGAATACTTTTTTAGAAAAATAGATGTTGTCCGATTCTTAGACCTACTGAATATGCATGTAAAATTTCATATAAATCGGTCAAGCCGTTTCGGAGGAGTACGGTACCTAATACTGTGACACGTGAATTTTATACAACGTGTTTCAGAAAGGTGTAGTCATATTTGACCATCGTTACACATGGCCGGTGACTAGGCACTAGGCATGGATGAAATTACAAATACAAGTTATATTATGACTTTAATGTGTTCATACAAATCGAATTTATTTATTAAATTAATCGATATTGTTTAATTATAACTCAACTATGAGATCATCTTTTATCGTAAGGTTCAATCGCATTCAATAAACCGTAAACATCTCATAATTGATGCGCTCCTGGTAGTTATTTAATAGTAGGCTATAAACAACAAAAAAACTTACCAACTGTATTTTTCTATGTGTGACTGTAATATTTATAATATTTAAGGCCTATCCAATGCGACCTTAAAATATGACTACACCTTTCTGCAACACGTTGTATATAAGATGTAGAAATGAAAATGTGTATATAATTTTAATGAGTCTTTAGTTTCTAATATATATTTAACAAAATATTGTTCTCGAAAATACTTACTATATGTATATATTTTTATACGATTGTGTAAATAAAATAAGAACTTTTTATACCATAGAATAAAAATAAAAATATTTTTATAAATAAGCGAAAATAACAATTTTTAGGCAAAAATTGGTTTTTGAAAAAGGTACTCTCTCTGTCTTTCTCTTTCACTGTAATGAGATGAAAGTTTCAAAGTTAAATATATTTTATAATCTGATTTGAAAATACGATCATTTCAATTTATTGAACAGGAAATTGCGTTCGGTCATTTCCACTCCATTAATTATTTTATGTCGAATGAACATTGAAAGTTCCAATTGTGTTTACCTAGCAATCGAAATAACTGATACATTATTCACACACATAATTTTAATTAATAAACTTTCTTAGAATTTTTTTATAGAGTAGCAAAATAGTTTTTTATCTATACTGACTTGTATATAAATATATTGGTACCAATTCCATGTGCACAACTAAACTTAACTAAACTAAAACATGAAAATCGATATTGTAAAAATACATATTATTATAATTATTTGCCATATTTTGTTGTACACATTTTTGTGACACCGTAGTGAGACTATAAGGGTTTGTACTAACCCTAAAAAGGATCAATAAAATAAAATCGTTTCACCCAGTTAAAAGTTTTAGGTAACAAACATAATAAAACATACAGACGAATTGAGAATCTCCTACTTTTTTTGAAGTCGGTTAAAAAGCAAAGAAGAATCTAGCAAGATTTAAGCTGTGAGATAGACAGGAAAGTAGTAAATTATCAAACAAATAAAGGTTCTAATATCACTGAAAACGAGCAGTTAAGATACGTGAGAGTGTTCAAGGAATGATTATCGCTTTACAGGTGTATTGGCTCACAAACAAAGTTAAGAAAATTTTAGCTATAACCGTGATATGATGTTTTTAAAATGGCTTTTAGTTCTGAGATTTCATGCGATGTAAAATAATCTAAATAACTCTTAATAAACCTAAATTTAATTGATAGCTAAGCTTCATAATATTATTTTTTATCAAACTCCTCCGAACCCGATTCATAAGTGTATGCATAGCAAATTGGCAAGATAATAATTTAACGTCTATGTTTTATACCCCGAGGTCTCGGCTCCCCCTTTATCCAATAAGAAAACAAGTGAATATCGTTGGTTTCTAATAGCAAGTCAATTGCAAAAATTAATAAATTAAAGTGAACCTCTTAATATACGGACAATAAAATTGAATTGTAGCGTTAAAAGGATACCAAAATTCTTCGTGCATTTTTCTACGTACGAAGTTTTCATTGTTTCTTTAGATTGAAAGGCTAGAGCTCTAATTTTTAAGTATATGTTTTTTCAATATATAATCTGGGATCGCATAAACTCAGAAACGCGATTGAAAAAAGTTTTCTCGATAGAAAATCTTAGCGAAACAACCTCTCTCATTTTTTATTTTTGTCATTTGTCGGTCTATTATCGCGTATTACTAATGAAATAACTTTCGGCGATGATATTGATGTAGGCCCTTAACCAAACTTCTAAAATCGTTTTTGCTTGTGGTTAAAGAGTTAACAAAACAATAGTTATAAACAAACCGAATAGTTGTTTTGTTAGCCTCAAACTGTGTATCCCAGCAGAAGCCTTAATACTATTGACCTCGGATTAATCAGCTAATGCCCTCGTAGCGTTCTCTGCACTTTTGGATGTTGCCCTATTTTTTATTACAAAAATAATCTTATTTTAAATGTTAAAGTTTGTATTTCTATTTGAGTTTGTTACTTCTTCAAGCTTATATATAGTACATTAGATTTTAAATAAATTGGGCATTCTAGATTTATTAATCTAGAATGTTAGCAATTAGCAAGATTAATGGCAAATTTATTTAAAATCTATGTGATAGACTTTGCTAAATACTGCTTTTAATCTCGGAAAAATGCGATTATTGGGAAAATCATTTGGTTCGATTATGGTGTTTAGATTACCGAATACATTTAGATGGCGGCCTTTATACACTTAGATGGCGGCGAATTATTTTCTTCCTACTAAATACATCCATCGCAGGTAACTCTGCGGTGCATGTATTTGTAGGAGTTAAGCAGGAAAAAATTGTAGAATTGACCGTAATTAATGCAACAAATTAGTTGAATAGTAATTATAACTTTACAAAAGGAATAAAACATTTATCTATTCTTAAGAGCGGAAAAACAATTATCTCTTATGTTAACAAGAAATAACACAGCGTCCTAATGAGGAAAAAATCTCTGCGTAACTTAGAAGTAAGTAACACGGATAAAAAAATACCCATGTCACTAACGGTAAAGATAAGGACAGTAACATGGGTTACTATTTCAAACTACAAGTACTCTATTTTGTTATTAGTGTGGATGTTTATTTTTTACTGTTGTGCACTTGGAATTTATTATGAGAGAAAATGAGGAAAAATCTTATCTGTAATCTGTCAGCACACAATAAGTATACCTACCATGAATACTTACAGGATAAACTAGTAGATAAACATCTTCTTAGACTATTGTAGTACAATATTGGTCGTAATAAGTAAACCAAATGCACTCCCAATATGGAGAAGGGCTCCATATTGGGAGTGCATTTGGTTTACTTATGGCGCGCTGACCAAAATGATGTGTTCACATAGATTTTAGTTTCTAGGTTTTCTTTTCGCACAAACGATGTTGTCTGCTCATGTTCTCTTCTAACTGGCTCTTAAAGTACATTAGGCAGAAACGGGATGGTAATAAAAATATTCTTAACGCATTGCAAAATGCGTACAGGTCTGTATTTCAAAAATTAAATTTTATCGCAAAACAATATAATATGCTAAAATATCATTTTCTGGAAGATTAATAGTTTGTGTTGGAAAAATAAGAGCCGTCGCAGTTTTGCCGATACAGAATCGTAGTCACAATAACTCCTTCCACTTATATTTTGTACATATCAAATTCTTTGATACTCATATTATATGTATGTAGGTATAACATTGAGCGGCTCACTGACTAGCGAAATTGAAACTTTTAATTATTATTGTGGTAATTGCCGTTCCAGAATAGTGCCTTTACACGATCTTGAATTAGAGAGTAATCTAAACGTATAATTATTATTATGACGGGCCTCGTGGTGGAGTGGTTTATATAACGGACTGCTGATCATGATGTCTCGGGTTCGATTCCCGGTCAGGACAATCATTTGTGTGATGTTTTTAATTGTCATACAAATGTTTGTACTGCGTCTGGGTGTTTACTATGTATTATAAGTATGTATTTACAAAAGAAAAGTAGTTTATGTATTATATCCGTATTCTGGTACCCATAACACAAGCATAATAAGCTTAGCTTGGGACTAGAGGACGTTGTGTAAAATGTCTATGAATATTTATTTATTTATTTATTTATTATGTATGTTAGATACCTGATGCACATAGCGAATTTCATTAGGAAAGTTTATCAAATTTTTTTTTTGCACCATCGCTGGTTAGCTGATAGAGAATGCTTCTAGGATTAACCACGCCTATGTACATTTATGCCAACATGCCTAGTCAGCGTAGCGCAGTAGACCATAATCCCTCCCAAAGTCCCAAAGAAGGCCTGTGCCCAAGAGTAGGATATTAATAGGCTGGAAAGAAAGAGAGAGAGGGAGAGAGATGTACATTTATATGCAAAAGTTTGAAAATAAATAAATCGAAAAAGCCTCCGAAGTGTCAAAATGTACCACACCTAAAAATATACGTTTTTAAATGCAAATCTTTAACATAGCGACTTTATTTAATCGGAAAATTGTTCTGTATACTATTAATATACATCGTACAAAATAATACAGTTATTATGAATATTAAAAGTAATTATGCTCAAATTTGCACGAACATACAAGCCAAAGGTGTGTTAAATTACGGTTTTGCATACGGGCTACATGCTGAAGGCGTGGTTAAAACCTTTGTGCTGCATAAAATTTTCAGCATCAAAAATCCTTGTTCAATCGCCAGCCGTCTCTGAATTTTGTATAAAACACTTTTCATAACTCTTATAGAAGGGTATACCGTTACGTAACGTAACGCGTTACGGTTAAAAATACTGTTGACAGTGAAAGTATAACTTGAAATTATCACCGTTTATTTAATTTACTATTTACTGAGAGGCCAGAGAGAGAGAGACTAGGTGTGTCAAATAGAGTTTAGTTTCGAGTTTTCCCTCTCTCACAGTTAATGTTAACTTGTTTATAACATCGACGGATAGTTCGATAGTATAAATGTGTACAATAAATGCATTACAGTTCGTTTAATTCTTAGTCCGATTATTTAGCTTCGGGTGTCTCGACATACGCACGTTATTAATATATGTGTACATCACAAATTTATACTTATACTAGCTGACCCGACAAACGTTGTTTTGCCATACTAAAAAAAAAAGGTTTGAAAAATAGATGTTGGCCGATTCTCAGACCTATAGAACACGCATGTAAAATTTCATAAAAATCGGTCAAGCCGTTTCGGAGGAGTACGGTAACTAACACTGTGACACGTAAATTTTATATATAAGATAAGGGATGTGCTTATCACTGCTTATGTGAGTGATGTCTGTTTAAAGTTTAACTAAAGAGCTGTCCTTAGAGTTTCTTTGTTCTTTGCAAGAAGTTTGATAAGACAAGCAAAGACTATAACTACTTCCTGCGCTGAAAACTTAAATCTTGCTGTATAAAAGAGCTGTAAACAAGAAAACTACTAATAAGAGTAAAATGTTTACTGTTTTTTTTACACTGAAGCATTTTTACAATAGCTTTCCGTGTGGTGACGGATTAAGAATACAAGTGTCACCACCCCATCTCCTCCCAAGGTTGCTGTAAAAGTCAGCTAAGGGATATTGCACACAGATATCATCCTCTGTGAGAGACGGAAAACTCGAAAATGTGCCAACACGCCTGGTCAGCGCGGCACAGTAGACCATAATCCCTCCAAAGTGGAGGAGGCCCGTGCCCAACAGTGGGACGTAAATGGGCTGGAGAGAGGGAGATGTTTAAATAATCGTAAACGTATTCATTAATCGTAATATAGTCTCAAAATTTCTATTTAAATATATGGTGTATTCGTACTTATCGATTATTCAAGCACAGATTTCAACAATGCATCGATTGAATCGGTTTATTATCGTATCTGTTACTTACAATGAAATCTCTTTAGAAAAGAACCGAATAAAATCCGTTTTAGGGTTCCGTACCCAAAGGGTAAAAACGGGACCCTATTACTGAGACTTCGCTGTCCGTCCATCCGTCCGTCCGTCCGTCCGTCTGTCACCAGGCTGTATCTCAAGAACGGTGATAGCTAGAGAGTTGAAATTTTCACAGATGATGTATTTCTATTGCCGCTATAACAACAAATACTAAAAATAAAATAAAATAAATATTTAAGGGGGGCTCCCATACAACAAACATGATTTTTTTACCGTTTCTTGCTCGATACTAATAACGTTGCCTTATGTTGCATAGATAATGGTAAGGAACCCTTCATGCGCGAGTCCGACTCGCACTTGACCAATTTTTTATTTGAGAGCTGAAATTGACGACCAAATAATTTTTATCCCGACTCGATTTAACACAAATATACAAATGTAAGTAGCGATAAATATCAATATTGTGGATCAAGTTGGTCGCAAGCATCGATTACATTAGCTTAGAAGTTGCAAAAACGATACCGCTTAATTTGACAAATTTATTTTTGGAATACATTTTTGTTAGATTGTTTATACTCGACATCCTTTGGTTTTAACGCTTTAGGTAAAAAGGGTTTTAATCGACTTATATATATACTGTTATAAATAATAATATTGTTGTAAATAGCGCAGACTTATAGACCGTTTATTAACACGCTTATTTATGTTAGGTACCTATGTATCTATCAATGTATTAATCTATGTAACGGAATCTTACAACGCGGTTTTCACCCACTTGCAATAGGCGGATTGAATTGAATTTTTGCATACATATCAAGGACCGATGACAATGCAATTATTTAAAAAGATATTTGGGATTTTCAAGCGTGTTTTTTAGTTTTTGAACTAAGCAAATTTTATTTACAAGCTTTATTAGATTTCGATTCTATCGATATTTACATTAACAGTTCGGTGTTTAAATCTTGCAACTCGAAATCGAGCGAACAGTTTTATTCCGATTAAGCTGAAACTTTACACACATGTTTAGTTTGATCTAGCTTAGAGTGTGTTTTGAGATTTTAGCTTTCCATTACTAAGAAAAATATTATAATCGAAATATTACTTTCGGAGATTACCCCTACATACATAATAATATTACAAATGAATAGTTAACTTATTGACGTCATTTAAAAAAAACTCAACATAGCGGATAAGGCATCTTTTATACTTTTCTACCTTATAGTTATGGTTGAAAACTTCTTAATTAATCGTACTTAAAACAGGTGGCAGTGTAGTCCTTTTTTGTCAAATGACATTGTTAGCCGCAACTTGTTTCTGTTTTGAATACTACTAAATTGTACGCATTTGTATGATTATAAATAATTATGGGCAAGTAAACCTCTTCTTATTTATTATAGTGCAAATATACACAGACATAACTCTGTAAGCGAAATCTCATTACGGTGCGTGTCTCTACTGAAATGTAATAAACTTGATAGCTTCTACGCTACATAGTTTGGTGTGTTGTGCTATGAAATGTTTAATATATTTCATTAAGTATGTGATACAGTTTGTTTAATATTGTAATCTTTCTAACATAAATATTTTTTACATGAAATTTTGCGGAAAATGATAAATTAACAGTATCCCTCTCTCTCTCTCCAGCCCACCATCGTCCCACTGTTGGGCACGGGCCTCCTCCACTTTGGGAGGTCTTAAGGTCTACTGTGTTGCGCTTACCAGGCCTCTTGGCACAGGGTTTAGTTTCAAGTTTTTCGTCTCTTACAGTAGACGTTAACTGCTTGTATTATTCCTTAGCTGGCTCTTACAGCACCCTTTGAAAGAAATGGGATGGTGACAATTGTATTCTTAATCCGTCACCACACGGACGGTGAACAGTGTACCTATAAACTGTTATTTTATCATTTTCCGCAAAATCTATAAAGTTAACTACTAATACATACATACATCCTTAATATAATTAAGCGTATACAAGTTTCGCAAGGAATTTAATTTTCTAAATATACATGTTGAAGTTATTTAGGTCTGTACAGAAATCTCGAACAGTTTTTGTTTCATGTCTAAACTTTCATAAGTCGTTAGTCTCTTTCAACAAGGTTTAAGGTAGTTTAACCCCTTCTCTTCTAAGCCCAAACATCTCAACCATTGGGCATTATTACACTCGTATGTTATTATTCTTAAATTAACACACATCAGACCATCCAAATGTCTTTTTAGGCTTTAAAACACGGGGAAAATTTTGCACTATCGAAGAAGGTTTTATCATATTTTATAAATCAATGGTTTTCAGAAATATTAGTTCCTCTAATTTGAAAATGGATAATAATAAATTTATGTTTCTTAAGCTCAAAAACAAAACATCTCAATACATACTAAGTATATTATAAAAATGAGATTAAAATCCAATCCTATGGAAAAGACGCTAGCAAAACATAAAAATAAACAAAGTTATACAAACCTGAGTGTTTCCTGATCACGTCGACGAAGGTTGTCACACGAATTAATAATTTATGTACATATATAATATATATGTTACACATTTTATCTGTTTACTTTGAGAACATTTTTTACAAGATTGACTTCTCAGAAAAGGGAAAATTAGTGAACCTTTTTTCTATCGCTAAACCTATTTTCTATCAAAATGTTTTGGATCCTCTAAAAGGTTTTCCCTGTAATTTATTTCAGATACATTTCAGCGGTACCTATATTAATATTTTAGAAGTCTGTAGTGATCTTAGCTAAACAAATCTTAGCAACAAATTACTCCGCGTGGGAGCTTTAGGCTTCACTGAAAAATCTACAACAATCTGACATATCTTGGAGGATAAGTACGATGACAATGGGTAGACTACTTTGGCCAGAGAATCGATGTAAGTTGGGATACCAAGTTAAGTAATAGTGGTGACATAATTAGCATTGCGAGGCATATGAACAGTGGAAAACTGCGTGTTGTAGCGGTTTTTAGGAAAGGTTTATATCCAGCAGTAGACTCCTGATAGATCGATAGATGAAATGTGCCATGAAATGATGAAATGTCTTAAAAGATTCGAATCCATAATCCACGTGCACGGGAGTCAGTAACAATATGTGCCTAGTGACACAATTATAGCATAAGTTGGAAATCAAATGTCGTGACTGCAAACATACGGCTTCACGGCGCGTTGCGTCAATTACCGCCGCTGTAGTGTCACTTAAGCTAAGATTACGCACTATGGCATAATGAACACTTCTAGCAAAGCGTGAAAGACTAGACTTTAATAATAGTTAACCTAGTTCTTGCAGTGAAAAGAAATTAAGTGATATTATTTAATATTTCTTATGTTTGACGTCGTGACGTGTGGTGGCGGATTAATAATACAAGTGTCACCACCCCTTTCTTTCCCAGGATACTGTTAAAGCTAGCTAAGGAATATTGTTCATTGTACAGAAATAACAACCTCTGTGATAGAAAACTCTAAATTAAACCCCATGGTAACACGCCTTGTAAAGGCTGCATAGTAGGCCATAGCCCCTCCTAATAGAGAGGCCATAAAAGTTAGGTTATAATGGAGGAAGAGTCTCCCTGTCATTGTTAAATAACGATGGGTTTCTTTCATGGTAGTGTAAGATGACGCCGACATTGAGTTACGTTTAACCCGCCCGCCAAAACCATTGCACTATTTTATACGTATACTTACGATGCGTTATTTTTAATTCATTAGTTTTGAAGTAAAAAAAAGAGAATAGCGTATTTAAATGGCAATAATATTTCCAAAATAATGATATGTAAATATTTTCAAAGAGAAATTAAATTCACATTACCATCCGGGACTGAGCTGATTACGCTGAAGTAATACATCATACTTAGTCACACTAGGTATATATTTTTTATTCCCATATGTTACACATACATTACTTGATATAATCAAAATGTAACAAAAAAATCTCTTATACTGTTTACTTTTGAAGAAATATAAAACATATTTTTCTGTATTTTTGCCGTGTTGTATAAAACACTTATCCTTCTATTTGTATTATCATGAAGAAGTACGATCCTACAGACTTGTTGAACTAGGGATCAGCTGTCTTCAAGCTTTTCAAATGTGACATCATATATATATCTTTGATAATAAAAAAAGATGCTGTAATCTATTTATGTATGCGCATAAATTTTAAAGAACTGCACAAAATTAGATGTTTCCTATTTTCGTAAGTTTCTTATCTGTCCGTTTCCTGTGACAGCAATTTATTTAAAAAAAAATGAACTATATTGTTTTATAAAATAAAACATTTTATAAATTTTATTTAGATATAGATACTTACAGTTCCATGTGTTTTCTTAATTATAATTAATCGTAAAAATAGTTATAAGGGATTAATGGTAGTGTAAAATATGTAGGACGAAGCGTTAATTGCTGGATAAAGACCTTGCAGCACATATTCTATTTATATCTATTCCCTTCACACCTTCAAAATCATTTATCATATCAAAAACTTAACCTTCACAATACATAAATTATAGCAACAGTAAATTTATGAAGACACAGCTATGCGCTATACTGTCTCACCCCGCTTCACCCCACTTTAGTGTTGAATAATCCTGTAATTGGATTGTACGACCGGTCATGTGAAGGGCCTACGTTAACCACTGCTACGTAAAGAATTTGATTATATAATAGAAATTGGGGCAACATTCATAGGAAAAGATTTACTTATTTCACTTTTGCACTTAGACTAGCTGTTGCCCGCGACGTCGTTCGCATAATATCTAGAAAATTTTCCCCGTTTTTCCAACTCTTTTCACTGATGCTTCACTACTATTGGTCGCAGCATTATATAGCCTTGCTCGATAAATGTACGTTTTGAAAGACTAAAAGCTGATATTTAAAAAATATTAACAATCTCATAACATCCTAATATCTTATCTTAGTCATGAGATACTTAACAATTTTAGATTTTATTTATTTTCTAGCCGTGACAAGCAGTCTGTATCGCGTATTATGACCTATCCCCTAACCTACGCGATATGGACACAAAATTTGTATCTGTACTAATATTAAAAAGCTAAAGTTTTTTTATTTGTTTGAACGCGCTAATCTCAGGAACCAGTGCAGCACTTGTCCGATTTAAAAAGTTCTTTCAGTGTTGGATAGTACATTTAACGACGAAGGCTATAGTAGGCTACATACCGCTGCGACTAATAGATACGAAGTATCACTAAATAATGTTTCAAAAACAGGGAAAATAAGTGGTGCTCTTTCGTAGGAGTTTAATAACTTACACCACGAAACAAAACAAAAATATTTCTATTGATTTTTCTCGCTACACTGAAATAAATATGTATGAAGATGCTTTAAGTTCTGAATCAGAAGGGTGCACCTTCCTTCTGCGTGCTTAGGGACTTTCAGCCTTGTCCAAAGGAAATAAATAGAGGCACTAGTTTAAAACAATTATATTCACAGTATTCACACCACAAGAAAATATGTACAAGCACTGTAATTAACTAAAACATTTCTGAATATTAACTTCCTAAGGGAATATTATTAGCACAACAAAACACTGAACTGTGTGAATGCTGAATTCTCACTCAATGCTATTGAAAATATAATCACATTTTATTACGACATTTTTACAATTCTTATTATAAATATTTAAATTTTGACATTTATACTTTTTAAAACCTGCCAAGTCTGAAACAGTTTCACTAAAAAGGTTTAAGTAATTTACCAAAAAGGTTTTATGCTAAAACTATGTTCCGACATGTATATTTATTAAACGCAATATTCTCTAATCTCAAATCACGTCTTTCAGATGTGGTTAACATTCTGTACCTATCTACTAAGTAAATCTTATCACGTTTCCAGATATTAATTTATGGACAACATGATAAATCCCAGCTTAGGGAATCACACCAACACCATTCATTAAACGATGTAAATTGTCTGATTGATAAATCGTGTGTCGTGATCTTAGTATATACCATCATCGTTCATCATAACATCAAGCCTTTTTCCCATGAGGGTAGGCAAAAAATTTAGAATGCTATTTGCTACGATCAAAACATACTTCCTTGGCTTCATTTACACTTCAAGAAGTATTTAACACCTTCCATCATCATCTTTACTTATAATAAAAATACTAGCTGTTGCACGCAATTTTGTACGCGTGTAATTTAATGTAAATGTAAAAAAAACCATAACAAATTATCCAAAAAATCCATCCACTTGAACGATTTTATTTCTTGAAAAATCCACATCAAAATCCGATACTTGGTTTTAAAGATATAAGCTCACATAGGGACATACATACAAAAATAACGATTCTGTTTTATAATAAGTAGAAAGACCTTTTTACCTGTGTTGGGTAAACTTTTAAATATATGAAACGGATCTGGATGTGGTTTATTATTAACTAGCAGTTGCCCTCGACTTCGTACGCGTGACATTTAGATATCAAACCTTAACAAACAGAAGTTTACTATTCTGCTCGATAGATGGCGTTGTATAGTTTTTTTAAATCGCACTATGGTTTATTTACACACATTAACACTTAAGCTCGTCAAAATTCTTATTATGTTATTATCTCGTTTTCACAATTATAAATTAGTAAGGATAGATAAAGTATTTAAGAGGAAAGTTTTATGTATAATTTGTTACGGTTTGGTTTCTAAATTTCACGTGTAAGATTGTAGGAAACAGTTAGTAGAGTATGTAGAGACGAATTTGCTTGTGGCGTTTTACTTTTAATATACTGTTAATTAAAGTAATTTATTATTTTTTGCATTTGACATGCTATGCTTTTACTTAATAAATTAAATTATGGTGGTAAAATTGAAATGCCGCAAGTGGGACTTGAACCCACGACCTCGGAATACCGTTCCGAAGCTCTTCCAACTGAGCTTATTGCGGTCTACTTGCAACACTTCAAATTAACCACCATATCTTGTCACTCGTATGAGTTTATATATTTTTACGTACACCGCCATCTATCAAGATAGCTTTACACCATTCAGTTCAAGTCCCACTTGCGGCATTTCAATTTTACCACCATAATTTGATTTACTGTTAATTAATTGTCCACGGTAACACCCACACAGGAGTAATATAATACAATCTACTTTACGAAATGGGATGAATTAATCAATTACCGCAAACGAGGGCGTGACAACACTTGTGGAGACCCGATCCTAATATATGTACTGTTTGTATGATAAAATTATTTTGTCTAACTTTTTTATCACATGTTTATTTATGACCTCGTTAATGTTTGGATCTGTATGGGGACAGGTAGCGAATACAAGCGTCACTATTGTCTTCCCTCTTCATGTTACTGTAAGAGCCAATTAAGAAAGATTTTTTGCCGATAGCAAGCTATCTGCAGTTGTATGCTGAAGTTTCAATTTGTCCGTCTCTCACAGAGTACTGCAAGAGACCTACATAAATCCATCAGCCTTTCTCCGTCTACTGTTGGACTTACTCCCCCAACACCACAACGCGCGGTGTTGTGCCGCTTGCATCCAAGGGCTCTACAACCTAAACTTACAACTCGGGACTAAACCCGGTGCCAAGCCGCCTGGTCAGTATAGGTTAGTAGAGCAAACATCTTTAAATGGGAGAGGTCTGTGCCCAACAGTGGATTGTTAATGGCCTGGAGAGAATGCAGAAGTATTACGTAATTAAGTTGATTTAAGTTCTGTACTATCTATTCTGCACGCCCCTCCTCCACTTTGGGAGGGATTGTAGTCCGCTGTGCCGCACAACCAGGCGTACTGGTACAGGACTTTTTTTCTAGTATTCCCCCTTTCACAGACGATGTTATCTGTGTATAACATCTCTTAGTTGGCTTGTATTCTTAATACGTCACCATACGGACACTGGAAAGAACCCCATTAAAAACAGCTGTATAAATATATATATGTATATATACTATAGCTACGTAGTATTAAACTTGACGTAAATACAGTGCATTACCCTCTATAGAGCTAAGTTTCATTGACCTAAGACACGACATATTTCATGTTTATTAACTTCCAAAGGTTTAATACTATTCAAAATATTGTTACTTAGGCTTTTAGGCTATACAGCACAATACACTTTTAGCACGTTACGAAAATCTTTTCTTTTTTGGTTTACCGCATATATAAATTATCTTAAATTATTACAAATTATTTAATTTTGAAGTCGGTTTTTACCTATCTCTGTTATAAATAGATAAAGATTCGTCCTTCTTCTCTTCGTGAGGGTTTTTGGTCTACTCTGCCTTGCTGACCAGGCCGGTTGGCATAGAGTTTAATTTCTAGTTTTCCGCCTCTCGAAGAGGATAAATATTTATTATTAGCTAGCTCTACAGTACTATTTGCTCCAGTGAAATGGGATGGTGACACTTGTATTTTTAATCAGTCACCACACTGACGAAAAACAATTTGTTTAATATTATAAACTGTTAAAAAGTTCTTTATCTTCTATGTATAAAAGTTTGTGGTTCCCGGCGCGCGGCGTCCGATAATAGAGGTTTTAAACTTTCAATAGGATCGTGAAATCGAGTTACAAGAATATTTCTCTTTAAGAAATGTTTAAACAACTCAATTACCATTTAACTGAAACGTTTATCTATATTAGTTGCGATACTTTTAATGATCTTATATCTTGAATAGATTTATTTATTGTTAAATAATTTGCTTAGTTTAAAAACTAAAAACAAGCTTAATAATCCTAAATATTTTTGTAAATTATTGCATTGTCATCGGTCCTTAATAAGCATGCAAAATTTCAGATCAATCCGACTACTGCAAGTGTGTTAAAATCACTTTCAAAGATTCCGTTATATAGATTAATACATTGATAGATACCTACCGAACTAATATATGCGTGTTAATTAAAAATTGTGTGGGAGCACTTAAATGTTTATTGTAAGTAATAAATAATAAATTTTCACGGACATTTCACACAACGTTCGCTGGTCACAAGCTCAGGTTATAATGCTTGTGCTACGAGTACCAGAATACGGATAGACAACATATACTACTTTTCTTTTGTAAATACATACTTATAATATAATACATAGAAACACCCAGACGCAGTACAAACATTTGTATGACAATTATAAATATCACACAAATAATTGTCCCGTGCGGGAATCGAAACCGAGACCTCATGAACGGCAGTTCGTTAGTTCGTTACATGAACCACTAGACCACTAGGCCCGTCATTTGTTGTTATACAGACATCATCTGCGAAAATTTCACCTCTCTAGCTACCACTCTTACTGGAAAACAGCCTGGCGACAGTCATGGACGGACGGACGATGAACCAAAAAATACGCAACCCAAAAAATACGCATTGCAGTCCTTCTCTATATAGTAAATATTTATATATGTATAATTTTAAGCTATTGCATAGCTTCTATCGCGGGCCTTGAGCGTGGAGACTAAATCCACAAAATTCGAATGCAATTTATTTAATACTGTTGATACTAAGGGTAAACGTCTTCCTCAAATTAAACAACGTATTAAAATAAGGATTTTGAATCGACAACATATACCCTAAATGTTCAGATAACAGCACAGCGTATTTTAGATTTTAATAATGTAAAATAATGGTCAAAACTAAAATTGTATACCAACAGATTGACATTTGACATTTGATTGACAATCGCTATTTTATCATAATTACCATAAACAATGGACAGATGTCAGCATCAGTAAATAAGGATTATTAATCTTATTTTAGTTTATTATATGTAGATTCTTGCATAAATAAAATAAGTAAATAATTATAAATACATAAGTTGATAAAAAAATGCTATGCAATAGGAGTCCCTGAGTGCCAAACATCTTTTTCTTATTTCCTCAGGTAATTTTCATTTTTTTAACGCGAAAAAAATACCTGCTTACAATCTTTTAGCTTCACGTATTATTGTATGGATTTTAAAAATTTCAAAATTTTATGTTTAAACCCTGTAAAATAATTATAACATTAAACTTAGACTCTAACAGATTATATGGTCATTCATTAATCTTCAGCATAAAATTCCTTTTCATATCGAAAGCGCCATTAACTATTGGGCCGACGGTCATTTTATAGGCCAACGTATTTGTGGAATGAAAACATCTGGCAGAGCACCTGTAATTAATAAAATGATCTTATTGTCCTTTTTATTACTAAAATGCGAAGAAAGTTTTAGAAAGTACAGAAATTTCATATTTTTAGTATTTTTACTGTCCAGGTGACGGATTAAGAATACAAGTGTCACCACCCCATCTCCTCCCCAGGGTGCTGTAAAAGTCATCTATCTAAGGGATATTGCACGCAGACAACCTCCTCTGTGAGTGACTCAAAACTTGAAAATAAACCCTGTGCCAACACGCCTGATCATGATCCCTACCAAAGTGGAGGACGCCCGTGCCCAACAGTGGGACGTAGATGGGCTGGTGACAGAGAGAGTATTTTTAACACGCTTTTAGTAACGAAATCTTGGAAAGGGATTTTCACCCACTTGCAGAAGTCTGATTGATCTAAAATTTTGAACATAATATGTTAAGGACCGATAAATATCCGGCCAAGCACGAGTAGGACTCCCACACAGAGGGTTCCGTGCTGTAATTATCATCTTATATCCGTCATACTGACATCGACCGAACCCCAAATAACGGGACTGCGTATAATAGAATAAGGGCAGGAAAATAATGATGATGTGTGTTTGTTGTTGTTGCTGACTGATATACATAAACTGAAAATTTAACATTCTAGCTGTCCGAAAGTTACAGTCTGATGACAGACGGACTGACATCGAAGTCTCAGTAATATGGTCCTGTTTTACCTTTTGGTGCGAAACCTTAATTATGGCAGTACAAAGTTCAATGGTTAGAATAAATTAATTTAATTTACTCAATTCACAGTATACCTACTGGAAATAATAGTTGTTGCTAGGTGCATCGTTCAAGAGTTTCTCACAATAGAAACTACTTTTAAGTGAACTCTCTGGCTAACAAGGGCGTAGAAACAATACGTTGACACGCCTCTTGAGGTCAATTTTAGTTCATTTGGATTAATATGAACTTAAATAAACTAAACACTATTAAAATATGTTACATAGGTACCTAAAATAATTCGTTTTAAAAACACGCTTGAAAATCCTGAATATTTCTGTAATTTATCAGTGGTCCTCAGTGTGTCATCAATCGGACTATTACAAGCAAAGATTACAAGTGAGTGAAAATAATTTACAAAGATTCCGCTACACTATACTAATATTATAAAGCCGAAGAGTTTGTTCGTTTGTTTGTTTGATCGCGTTAATTTCAAGAACCACTGATCCGATTTAAAAAAATCCTTTATGTTGGATAGTACATTTATCAACGAAGGATAAAGGTAAAAAATCACGCTGCGAGCGATACGAGCGAAAACTGTTACAAAAACGGTAGGTAATTTTATTCTTAATTCTACGCGTATGAAGTCGCAGGCAACAGCAGTGGTTTTCAGTAAGAAAAAGTGAAGTGAATTTTCGGTGAATCTTGATCACGTGACAGCGCTCTTCCAATAAAAATAGAGGAGCGCTGTCACGTGATCAAGATTCACCGAAAATTCACTTCACTTTTTCTTACTGAATACCACTGCAGCTAGTAGATCAATACCTACATAGATAAAAAGAATAAATAAAAACTAGTAGAGTGTGAAGTAGCCTTAAAATGTAATGTAAGCATCACAGGTAAATTAAAAGGGTACAATTAAGGGTGTAATTACAGGTACATTATTTAAAAAAAAATTACTAATCATATTAAAATATGATTTAATCAAAATACACATTCTGTGAAACCGTCAACCGTCTGCCTATTATGGATTATGAAACAACACGGTGAGAGACAGATGGATGGACAGATGGACTTTAGAGGCTTAGTAATAAGGTCCCATTGGTTACCCTTCTGATATTAACATAATCCAAATAAAATACGTGTCTTTTATTAACTACGCACTTACAAAACGCTTACTAAAAGGGTTTTAATTATTATTAAACTAAATAATTTTCTAGTTCAGTAACTAAAAAACACGATTGAAAACCCTAAATTATATTTTCATATAATGGCATTGTCATCGGTCTTTGTTATGTATGCAAAATTTCAAATTAATCCGACTGCTGCAAGTGGGTGAAAAACGTGTTCACAGATTCCGTTACATAGATTAATACATTGATAGATACATACCGAACATATAAAAGCGTGTTAAAAATACTCTTGCGCTAATACCTAAGGAGCTGGATAATAGATAGCAATAAATGTTAGTAAAATAAACCTCTAGTAACTAGACGAAATAATTCGTAAATAATCTGTAGCTCGTCCACTAATCCAAATGGTTTGTATTCTTTATCTCAACTTGATCATCTATCTAGCTTTATTTGTTTTGGGAGATTAGTTCGGTAACAAAAACAAAAAAGGTCTTATAATAGAAAATTTATGACTGTAAATTTAACCTTAAATACTGATTCCTAATCTTTCAACTCTATATAAATAAAAATGGGTCGCTGAATTGTATGTAAGATGTATGCGTATAAGTTCTCAGTGACTACAGCTAATGCGATAATTTATTTTTATTTATTTCCCTTGATAGCAGTAAAGTGTGTGTAAAGAATAAAACTAAAGAAAAGTTAGTCTCTATTCTAAAAAAATATGTTTATTTCAAAAACTAAAAAAAACACGCTAGAAAATCCTGAATATTTTGTTATATTATTGCATTGTCATCGGACTTTAATATGTGTGCAAAATTTCAGATCAATCCGATTACTGTAAGTGGGTGTAAATCACTTTCATAGATTCCGTTACATAGATTAATACATTGATAGATACATACCGAACTTATAAAAGCGTGTGAAAATGGTAAACAATGTACGTTTTAAACTTCTAAATATAAAAAATTGTAAATATAATTTCTTTTAGGATTTTTATAGCCAAAGTAAATGTTTCTAGAGTAAAATCCCAAACTAAACACATCAAAGCCATATTATACTTAGTTGCGTAAAGTGTTCCTACTCACAGCTACTGTTTGTATAGTTAATTCGTTCCTAAAACTTTAAGGTGATATTTCCAGTTACATTTATGTTTTAGAACACGAAAATTGAGACATACAATGACATGTAAAATATATTTTGTGCTAGCTGTTGCTCGCGTACTTCGTACGCGTAGAATTTAGAAACTGTTCCCCGTTTTTGTAACATTTTTCACTACTGCGTCTCTCGTATTAGTCGCAGTGTGATGTTATATACCCTATACCCTTCCTCGCTAAATGGACTATCCAACACTGAAAGAACTTTTCAAATCGGACAAGAGGTTCCTGAGATTAGCGCATTTAAACAAACAAACAAACTCTTCAGCTTTTTAATATTAAGTATAGATATCGGGTTATAGTAATAGTCCACTGCTATTTAAAAGCTTTTATCAATTTAAACTACAATGGACGGTCCTCAGTACAGCTACATTTTTTGCTTGGCCTTGGCATAGGTATTCACCTAGCGGTAGGCTTCCAATGTTGCGCTTCCCGAATCTCGGTTTTCACTCTAGAATTTGTCTGTTCCATCGGCCATATCGGTAATATTTAAATACAGTTAAATAAATAAATAAATATTCAGGACATTTCACACAGCGTCCTCTGGTCCCAAAGTAAGCTACATTTCTATGCTTGTGTTATGGGTACCAGATACGGATAGACTACATATACTACTTTTCTTTTGTAAATACATACTTATAAAACACCCAGACGCAGTACAAACATTTGTATGACATTTATGGATATCACACAAATGATTGTCCCAAGCGGGAATCGAACCCGCGACCTCGTGATCGTGATCTTAGTCCATTACATAAACCACTCCACCACGAAGCCCGTCACAAGTTACACGGAAATGGTTCTTCAAGTATTTGTCAGGGTTTATCGTTCGTTACACTCTTTATTAGCTTCGGTCGTATCGTATCACTCTATAAAACTATGTAGGTATTAATCTATGTAATGAAATCTTTGTGTTTTTCACCCATTTTCAATAATCGTATTAATAACATTTTCTAACACTTGCGCGACTCATCTGTTTAAATAAAACTACTTTTTACGGATTTAGACGCGTATATTTGTTTTAATTTTTGGCCGACGTTTCGGAGACTTTGCAGTCACTATGGTCACGGGTGAGACTGAGCTGTAATGCATACATACATACATTACAGCTCAGTCTCACCCGTGTGTCACAGTGTTAGTTAACGTTCTCCTCCGAAACGGCTTGACCGATTGTTCTCAAATTTTACATACATATTCAGTAGGTCTGAGAATCGGCCAACATCTATTTTTCAAATCTATCTATCTATGGCAAAACAACGTTTGCCGGGTCAGCTAGTCTAATATATAAAATTCACGTGTCACAGTGTTAGTTACCGTACTCCTCCGAAACGGCTTGACCGATTCTTCTCAAATTTTGCATACGTATTCAGTAGGTCTGAGAATCGGCCAACATCTATTTTTCAAACTTTTTTTTTTAGTATGGAAAAACAACGTTTGCCGGGTCAGCTAGTCTTATATATAAAATTCACGTGTCACAGTGTTAGTTACCGTACTCCTCCGAAACGGATTGACCGATTCTTCTCAAATTTTACATACATATTCAGTAGGTCTGAGAATCGGCCAACATCTATTTATCATTTTTTTTTTTAGTATGGCAAAACAACGTTTGCCGGGACAGCTAGTAATGTATAAACAATGTTTCGAAATAGTATGTTAAATATTAACATTTAATTATTGTACAAAGTAAATTAATACCGTAGTTTGATCAAAGATGATTTAGTTTCGCTCAAAACAGATTAAACGCTTCAGAGAAACACTTAATTAAACAAAATATTGTAACAGATTTTAACTTTGGAGATTTTATCTTGTTTCTATATTGGTAGATATGCTAGAGAGTCTTTTATTCTTCATAGTCCATAAACGAACCATCATTGCGTACGGGACAGCTCTATCATGGGAGTGTGTTTAACATAACCATCTTGATAAGTACAGTGACATAAGGTCTTATTCATAATGACTTATCGGAGGTTTAAAAGTTCGCTAAAATAGGTTCGTGAAAATTGTCAAAACTTGTTATTCATGATAGTCTTTTTACGCTATAACGTATATTATCTCTCCGATAAAATCTCCGTTTAAACCTCCGATAAGTCATTATGAATAAGACCATAGTGTTTAGCTAACATACTTCTATTCTACTCTCACAGAATACATGAAAGGACATTTTTAGTTCTTCATCGCGCGGACTATTAGCCGAAATAGTAAACTATGTACAACTATGTAACGGTTTGTCACTTACCAACTATTCCTATTAGCTCATGTTTTTCACATTATTTATAGAGAAAATTGATCTAATTGTATAAATCAAATTATGGTGAAAAAAAGAGTCACTATAAATTGATTTATAAAGAAAAAAGCATAAATATTCAAAAAAATATTCAAGACATTTCACACAACGTCCTCTGGTCAAAGTAAGCTATATTTCTATGCTTGTATTATGGGTACCAGATACGGATAGACTACATATACTACTTTTCTTTTGTAAATACATACTTATAATACATAAAAACACTCAGATGCAAGCAAAGCAAGTAAATTGCAGAAATAATATCTTAATAGATGTTGATGAAATAACAAATCGCTTTTTTCCTGCTAAATTTTAGCCGAACTTCAGTATCTAAAAATAACAGAAGCTTAAATGTTTTAAATAAAATCATGAAAATAATAACTCTGTTGCTTAGAAGGTGTAAACAAATATTTCGCGTTAGAATGAATTACAAAAAGGCGAACTCTGAATTGAATTAATGTAACTGTGAATACCTTTGTCTGGGCTTATTTGTTAAAAACTTTTATTTTTCAATTTATATTCTAATTAGTTTTCACTCGCTGATATTTAAATATTTTCTTTTAAAAAATAATATTTATTTTGAGAACATCAATAAGTATATTACAATAAAAATGGCCAGGATTTTTTAGTAGGCTGACCTGAAAGTTAGAACATTGTAAACGTTACTTGAAAGTTCTCCTTACACAATATTGTTTGTTAAAATATAAAAATCTTATCACAGAAGTCTAAATAACAATTTGTAACAACGCAATGGCCTATTAGTTTTTATTTTAATATATCATTATTTTTACCTTCTTGATATTGTTTTCCTCGATTTTTGAAATCAATTTGTGTTTTGTTACGAATAAATTTAGTTTTATCTCTCTTTCTTAAAATTGAAAACCGTGTTTGTACTTAACTAGTTGACTAATCTGTCTAGAATGGGAGGAAAACTTTTACCAAGAAATTTCTTTTTAATAGCTAAAAAATGACCAAACTTTCTCAATATACAAACTATGTAAGTAGTAGACCGCTTTTCCTTAAATATACAGGTAAAGTCAAATTTATTTTGACTTGGGAACTAGACTATATCTAATGATCTATTGAAATGATGTTTACATTCAACCTAATATTGACTTATTTGGGAAAACCCTAAGTTATTGCTTTCGTTGCCGTTTCAAAGACTTATAGTACGAAAATAGATTAGCTGACTTTTTATATAGAGCTACTACACGGTGCCCGCAATATTTTCCTTCTACAAATGTATATTTTAATACTATTAATGAATGAATAAAAAAAGTTATGCGTGTTAAAACAGATTAAGAATACAAGTGTTACCAGCCCATTTCTTCCCTAGAGTGCTGTAAGAGCAGGCCAAGGGATATTATAAGCAGTTAACATGTCACTATGCCAACACGCCTAGGGCTCAAATCTGCTATTCAATGTTCAGTAAAAGTTCAGTGAAAGTTCAATTGAATGGTATCATTTGTGATAAAAAATTAACAGTAGACTACTAAACTTGATAAAATTCGCTATTAATGCAATAACTGATTGCTTAGTGGCGAATTTTATCAAGTTTGGTAGTTTACTGTTAATTTTTTGTGGTTATAATGGTGTCATTGAACTATCATTGTAACACAATTCATTAGCAGACTTGGCCCCCTGGTCAGCGCAATGTGGTAGACCACAGACTCTCCTGATGCAAAGAATGATTAAATTTTATAAGTACAAATTATTATACCCCATTCACAGTCTCTAGGGTTGAACGTTTTTTTCAAATTTTACTTTTATTATTTAATTCGTTTTTTAACTTCGTTTATATCAATTGCTGGTCGTTAGCTGGTTGGGCACGTGTAACGGCTGGGGTGGATTTACCTGATCTTGGTTTTAAAAAGTTTATCGTAGTTAAAGGAAGGTTAGACTAAACATCGAAAAATTGCGAAGAATATAATAAACTGTAAGTAAGCAAGTAAAACCGAGGGGTACACCTAGTGGTTCATAATTATTCATATCAATCAGTTAAATCACCATATATGTAACTAAAATACTCATAATCATTCAAAATTCCTTTATTTCTTTATTAAGAGCGTTAATTAAAAATCGATAGTACTGATAAAGGCGGCGTGTCATCAATTTGTTGCTTAATTGTCGGCAAGTATTTCGTGGCTGACATATTATAATAATGTCACTATCACTTGCTAATTTTGTTAAAATCATTTAAATATTCATATTTAAGTGATTTCCGCATGGGGACGCTTGACAATCTTAAATATTTTTTTAATTTATTGCAATGTCATCGCTCCATAATAAGTATGGAAAATTTCAGATCAATCCGACCACTGTAAGTGGGTGAAAATCACTTTCATAGATTCCATTACATAGATTAATACGTACCAAATAATAAAACGTGCTAGAATAATGTGTTATTTATGCAGTATTCTGAATAGGTATACGTCCTACGTTCTTGAATGTTACATTACATTATGCAAAGTATTTTTGAATTCCGAACAAATAAATGTTTAATGAGATAATCCTTTGTCAATGTCATTCAGTTGTCTTATAGCATCAATATTAGATTCGTTTACCTTAGTCACTCACTGGTAAAGCTTCACGAAAATTGGCATGAGGATGATTAGCTCCGCGTCTAAATTTTCAGTCTGCAAATGTCACCGTCAAAGTATACGGGCGTCGTGGTCTAGTGGTTCAGATAACGGACTGACGAAAGAGAAAACTAAAGAATGTACACTCAAAAACTTTCATCAAAAACTTTCATACACGGATCCTTCTAATAATATAAATGTGAAAGTTTGTGAGTATGGATGTTTAGATGTTTGTTATTCTTTCACGCAAAAATTACTAAATGGATTTTAATGAAACTTTACAATATTGTAGCTTATACATTAGAATAACACATAGGCTACAATTTATAAAGATATTGTGTGAATTGTTCAAAATGTGACAATAAATGTCAAGTAAGTAGGAAAATTACACGGATACAAAGTCGTAGGCAACAACTAATACACTATACATTGGATAACTCTCTATTAAACTAAATAAATGCTAATTTTTCTAATCAAGGATTAAAAATTATATTGAATTATTAATACGAAACCCTAAAAAGTAATGAGTTTCTCTCTAAAAGCATAAACGATTAAGTTTCGTCACGTTCAGTACGCCTAAATCCGCTTCGGCCAATCAAATTTCATACGCAATCAAAATTTGGGTTAAAATATTGTTGTTTTAATATTAAGTGAATTTTAAATGTTTCTATACCACAAGGGATTAGTGGGTTACTTCTAATGCAGGAGTTTTCGATTCATTTTTTGGGCTAGCGTTGAATAGATTTAGCACCAAACTATCTAAATTGTTATCTGCAACCATATTAAGCAATCCAAAAGATTATCTTTAGAAGAGAAAATAATATTAAGTTAATTATTTAAGCGTATATACCAATTAATCTCCAAGATAAATTCCAGTAAGGATCCTTTCATACCAGGAGTCCCATTAAGTATTGGTTCCACAGTCAATAAATTTTATAGGCAAATGAATTTATGGAATGAAAGCAGCTGGTGATCGGATGAATGATCGATTATGTCCTTTTACATATTGTGTTTAAGATAATCGATCAGTCAAAACGATAGGTTTTATATTCAACGTCAATACTATCAAGGTATTCTACTTTTTTTAAAGGTTTGTGTATAATATAAACGACCCGCGGATATTTAGTCAGAATTATCTATTGATGATTGATTTTAGGGTTTCGTACAAACCCTTAAAGTCTCACTACGGCGTCCGTCTGTCTGTCTATCAGTCCGTCAAACTTATTTTACTCAATATTATACACCAACTTATGAAGTGACTAAAATGTAGGCGATTCCCTTTATTACCACTACAATGTTACGAGTAAGGCCCCTACACACCTTACGATTTATCGAACGAAAAGTCGGCCGACAAAACTGCGCAGTTCAATTTGGGTATTCTTTTTTTTAAAAATGTATGTAAAATCGCTGCAAATCGAATCGTTCGTCAAATGTGCGTTGTTTAGCGCGCACTAAATTATCGTACGATAAAACTGTGCGATCTCTTGATCTTCGATTTTTCGTTCGTTTGTAGAACATTTGCTGCGAATTATCGTTCGTCGAAGGAAGATACAATTTTTATTTCTTAAAATCGTTTCGATTTTCTGAACGCTTGATCGACGGTCCTCGTGGTCTAGTGGTTCATGTATTTGACTACTGCGGCCGTTCAAAAGGTCAAGGGGTTCGATTCCTGCGCGGGACAGCCAATTAATTTTCGTTTTTATTTGTTACACAAACACTATAATAATAAATAGTAGGTACTGCGTCTGGGTATTTTTGACCGACTTAAAAAAAAAGAGGAGGTTTTCAAATCGTTTGTATGTTTTCTTTTTTATTTATGTTTGTTACCTCATAACTTTTATCTGGACAAAGCGATTATAATGATTCTTTTTTTACAAATCTGCTGATTCCGTGTGGTCCCATTGGCACCAGGTCAGGATCTGATAATAATAATAATAATATAATAATAATAATATTCATGGACATTTCACACAACGTCCTCTGGTCCCAAGCTAAGCTTATATGCTTGTGTTATGGATACCAGAATACGGATAAACTACTTTTCTTTTGTAAATACATACTTATAATACATAGTAAACACCCAGACGCAGTGCAAACATTTGTATGACAATTAAAAACATCACACAAATGATTGTCCAGACCGGGAATCTAACCCGAGACCTCGCGATCGGCAGTCCGTTATAAGAACCACTAGACCACGAGGCCCGTCAGGATGGTTATGTCCTGAGAAATCGGGTCGTCTCTTCTTCTTCTTCACCGTCGCTTCCTCATGTCTGAGGGTCGTGACCACCATGGTCAAAACTGTGCACCAATTCCCTCGGGTCGTCTCAAGGGCCTGTAAGGGACCTGGGGGTGCCGGTCAAACTTAGTTTATTTCGGCGGATGACTCGATGACGAGTTTGGCAGTCTCAGCGTCCATTCTATGGATAGGGGGTTTAGGAGCGGCAGGCGCCACAGCTGGAGTGGCGGGCGCCTGTTTCGCAGCAAGCGCCGCGATGGACACGGTGGGCGCTGCGGACTGCTCAGTGGGCGCCGTTACTGGCGGTGCGGCTTGTTTGGGCGCCTTCTGACGGGTGGGTGCGGACTCGATTTTCGCTGCGGCGGTATTTTCTTCGTCTCTTCCTTTTAGGGGAGGCTGCATTGGCGCCGGCTGCGTTTGCCGCCGCCACCAATGAGTTGGGCGCACTGTCTACCGTAGCGACAAAGGTCACTACGAGTTTGGATGCTGGTGTAGTTGTCATGCGCGACACCGTTCCCGCCCGTTTGTTTCTTGCTTCCGTGCGAAACACGCAGCAATGACGTGACGCTGTTGGCGGTGTGTTCGCCGCCGCACGGCTGTCCAAAACCCAAACCTAGCAAGTTACATTTGAGTAAATTTTTCAGCAGATGCTTTTTCATTTTGTAATCAACAAGTATGAAGTGCTGGTTGCTAGGTTTATACATGCTTGTATCTGTGATTCTATGTAAGATAGAAATACAGTTGTTTTTGCATCAGGCGCAGTAAGAGAATTGGGAAATAATTGGTTTAGGAAAACGAATTAAAAAAACGTCACTTGCTAGGTTTTGATTTTGGACAGCCGCGCAGTTTCAAGGATGTTGTTAAGTGATTGATGTTTTATAATTAAACTAGATGGCGCCCCGGCAACCCTCGGTGCCACACGAAAAGTTGTGAAAAACGTTGTAAATAATGCCATCTCCCGCAAAAATGCATTACTATTTGAACGCTTGAAGAATATAACTTGATACCGTATGAAATACTACACTAGAAAAACAACAGATGTCAGTACCAGCTGTTTAGAGTTGGTCATATTTCACAAATGTTTACAACAACGTATCACATGGCGCCACTCAGCCTGGTGTAACCGCCAATAACGGTTCCGTAAACTATTCTAGTAACTATCTACCATATCACAAGGACTCAACTCAAGCATATAAGCTTAGCTTGGGACCAGAGTCCAGAGGACAATTTGTGAAATGTACATAAAATTTTTATTTACATATAGTTTATGTACTTTTGTGTACATATGGGATACCAATCAAATATTTTGTCAAGGTTATACGTAAATGCCTTAAACGAAACAATAGCGTGATGTAGCGAGACGGCACAACGCCATCTATCGAGGCGGATAAAAACTTCTTGTGACATTTGTTTATTTAATATTATAATTTACCGTCTGTAACTGTTGACGACATGCTACTTGCACGAGCTTGTGAGGAGAACTGACGACCGCGGTCGTCCATAAAAATCGTTCGATAAAACTGCGCAGTTTTTTCGTTATGGTTTATCGTAACGTGTGTAGGCGGCATTAAGTTTGTGAGTTGCTTTAAGCTTAATTAACTGTTTATTCGTATTTAGTTTTTTTTTATTTTTCGGTCAAGTAGGTACGGAACCTTAAGCGTGAGAGTTTACCTCGCCCTTGATACGTTTTTTTTTTAATAACATCGGTCAAGTACGAGTTGTACTTGCACACGAAGGATTATGTGCTGTTGTTATCATAATATTATATTCGTCATACCAACACCAAATAACACAAAATAATGGGATATCTCCGTGTGGTGACGGATTAAGAATAAAAGTGTCACCACCCCATCCCCTCCCAAGAGTACTGTAAAAGTCAGATAAGGGATATTGCACACAGATAACATCTTCTGTGAGAGACGGAAAACTCGAAAAGAAACCCTGTGCCAACATGCCTGGTCAGCGCGGCACAGTAGACCATAATCCCTCCCAAACTGGAGGAGGCCCGTGCCCAACAGTGGGACGTAAATGGGCTAGAGTAGAGTAGAATGGGATAAGTGTAGGAGAATGACAAGTATTTGTTGTTTTAGCATCAACTAAATGTATAGCATACATGAACTGTGAAATTTTCAACACTCTAGTACCGTTCCGAAGATACAGCCTGGTGACAAACAGCGAAGTCACAGTAATAGAGTCCCTTTTTACCTAGCACGGAACACTAATATGTTAAAAAGCACCTGTCTTATAGGTTCATTCAATACTTTAGCCGTAAAAGATGGCGTAAAAGTTTGTGTCAAGGCAGATGATATAAATAAATTATTGTTATGAAACGAGTGACATTCAAAGTAAAAAAAATAAAAATAAAAAACCGTTGTTACAAGTTATTTTGTAGGCGTTAAACAAAACGGACGGAAATAACTTGTCCACAATAAAAAGATTACCTAAGTTCAAATGTTGACAAAAGTTTTGCAAAGGCAACTTATGTTTTGACTGCTTTCTTAGCTATGACTTCAGAATATAGTTATAATCAGAAAGCCAGTGTAATACACTGGCTTGCTGAATATAACTATATCGTAGTCTGAATGTAACTATATACTAGTCTTAATTCTGCAGTTTACTTGTGTTATTACTGGAACCCCAATGACCTTAGGGCATGGTGGCCAACTTGATTAAATCCAAGATTAGGTTAGCTAATAAAACCCTTTAAAAATTGATTTTGGCTTATTCACAGATCTATCCGACATTCATATTTATATTTGGATAAGGATTTATTACAAAATTATCATTCATTGTGCATTGTTGGAAGCACTTTTATTGAATAAAAGGCGTACCTAAATATAAAAGATATTTACGAGAACATTTCCCAAAATCCAAAGAGAGTGCGAAGACTCGCTCAACAGGCTATTGAAAGCAATAAGCAATTAAAGAGATATTGAATCTTACAAAGCAATTCTCTAACAATACGGACTTTTGGCAAAATAATATTATATTATTTTGTAAAGATCTAATTCACATTTCATTCTATTAAATATGATACATTAAACATATTCACGATTTAGTGTAGGTACTTGAATGGGCTAATAATGATTGCAAACTAAAATTTGAGAAACCAGGCAACTTATGTCTAGCAGATTTTTTATTTCTAGTATGAATCTTTACTTATTAAAAAACTAAGTCGTTATTTTTGTATGTATGTGCCTATGTGATCTTATATCTTTAAAACTACGCAACGGATTTTGATGCGGTATTTTTTAATAGCTAGAGAGGTTCAAGAGTTTGGCTTTTTTGTATAATTTGTCAAGGTGTACTTTCTAAATTCCAGGCGTACAAAGACGAGGGCAATAGATAGTAAATGAAATAAATTAACCACACATTATTTAAAAAAAATGTGTCGCGGAAGTGTTAGAGAATGTTAAATTAATCGGACACTTTTATATCCTAGTTTTCTTTTCTGAATTGGATCTTCCCCTGTCTCTCTCTCAAGCCCATTGACGTCCCACGGTTGGACAGAGGCTATTTCCACTTTTTGACAAATTATGGTCCACTGTGACGCGCTGACCAAGCACCTACAGAGTTTATTTTCGAGTTTTCATTCTCTCACAGAGGATGTTATATTACAGTATTCCTTAGCTGGCTTTTACAGGACTAAGGGAGGGAAAAGGGGTGGTGATACTTGCATTTTTAATTCGTTACCACACGGACACAATTAACGTCCCCTGTATTATGCTGTAACGTGTAGCTTTACGCCACTTGCGTCCAATGACTCCTTGCAATTTTTATGCTAGACTTGCTCTATCTTAACGGGGCTGCTCAAGAAGGTAGACAAGTATATTCACATGCTTATTATACAATACACAATATTTACATAGATAGGTATATATCTAAATAAAAACAAATAAGTATGTCAGGTTTTAGTCACAAGGCTAGGTTAAGGATGTCTTAGTTTATGATCGTCCTATTTATTCAAATAAATCCACTCTGCGTATGTATTTTATTGCGTTTGTATTGCTATTAAAACACTATTTTATTAGTTTCGCTTGTATACACGCTTGTATATACTATACCTATTTGTGTAAAAATAAAATATAAATATTTATGGACATTTCTCACAACGTCCTCTGGTCCCAAGCTAAGCTTGTGACTATTTGTATTATGGGTACCAGAATACAGATATGCTACAATACATATACTACTTTTCTTTTGTAAATACATACTTTTAATACATAGTAGAATCGAAGTCACAACCTCGTGAACGGCAGGCCGTTACATGAGCCACTCGACTACGACGCCCGTCAAAAAATGTGTTACATTAAATAGACAGTTATGATAATGGATGACTGTAGTACAATTACAAGAAAAATATGGCGCACTGTACTGAGATAGGTTGGTTAATCAATCATTCACTTTTCTTAGACAGGGCTCCAGCCTGGATGCGGGTCGATATTGATCAAAATTATACAGTGTCTCGTTATATATTATACCTGTAATTAATTAAGATTAATAACGGTAATTTATTAATTTTGCAATTGACTGGATACGCTTTTTCTCAATAAATTAAATCGATACGATGTTGACTTAATTGAGAAACGTATGAAAAGATTTAATGTACACTTGCAGGCACTACGATAGCTTATTTGGCAGTGATAAAACGGTGTACCTTGATCGTAAGTTCAATCTTACTCGTGGTGTTCATTTTTCAATTTAAAAAAAGATTATTTACAAAATTATCTTTTCGCGTGGTGACGAATTACTAGTACAAGTGCCACCACCACTTTTCCTTCCCAGGGTGCTGTAAAAGCTACTATAATAACTACTATAACACTATAAATAAAAAGCCAACCAAAAAGACACTATAACTAAAGCCACTATATTGTATTCTGATAGACGAAAACTGGTTATTTTAATGAGTGATTTACATTTTTCAGTCTAGTAGGTACGAAACCCTGAGTGTGCGAGTTTACCTCGTTCTTGGCAGATTTTTCTGATATAGCTTACATAATTGCATTTCCTTTTCTATAAGCGTATTTCTCTCTCTAGCCCTTTACCGACCCATTATTGCGGGACACGGGCCTCCTTCACTGGTTATGGTCTACTGTGCCGGGTTGACCAGGCATGTTGGCAGAGGGTTTATTTTCGAGTTCTCCGTCTCTAATAGAGTTTGTTAACTGTGTAACTCCGTAGCTGGCTTTTGAAGCACCATGGGAAGGAAAAGGGGTGGTGACACTAGTATTCTTAATCCGTCACCAAACGAACAAGCAAGCATATTCATTTGACGAAAAAAGATATCTCTATCTGGACTCTGGTAATACTTAGTGAAAAGAATTGGTGAGAAATGGACCACTAGGTGTTAAAAAGAACTTTGTAAACACAACAAGCGATATTTTTTGCTTTATGTCCTTATTTGAGAAAAAGAAAAATCATAAATAAAAGCCATTTAAAAGTTTTCGGCCACAACTTCTTCTAATGTCATCATTTAGATATTTTTCTAACTGTGTAATATATTCTTTAAGATGGCTACAAAATTGCGACAAGAAAAATAAGTGTTCTTATCTCAACACAATTTTCATTTCAGGATATTACTCTGGTTGTCCGTAATATCTTCCTGACGATTATAATAGCTTTTTCTTACTTAATGTCATATTCAAGTTAGGAATAGCTTTTCACACTTTTTTATCATGATTTTTATTTAAGAGAACCTTTTTAATAACACACTTTTAATTGCTTCGGTTGTATCTCGGTTTTTATGTAACAGAAACTTTGATTTACTGAGAATTTGCTTTTCAAAAGCTGAAATTATATGATTTTTTTGAACGCTTATTGAGTATTAATAAATCTATATTAATATTATAAAGCTGAAAAGTTTGTTTGTTAAAACGCGCTAATCTTAGAAACAACTGGTTTAAGAGGACACGATACCGAATTATGCTCCATACAAAAATATGGGTGTCGTACTTCCGTTTTTTCTTCGCGAAAGTTAAACCAATTTTAATTGTTCCTACGCTATATTATAGATGAAGAGTATACCTATGCTTCTGTCACTTTCTTTTTTTCAATATATAATAACTAAAAGAAATATCACCATCCGAAAATCCCGAATTTTTCGGTTTTCTTTAGGTAAAGTTGCAGCATCTATCACACATATTTGGTAACGTTTTACCAAAAACAATTAAAATCGGTTTAACTTTCGCGAAGAAAAAAGGGGAGTACGAAACGTCTTTTTTTCAAAGAATTTGTAGGTAAAATCTGTTTCAGCTATATTTGTCCCTTTCAGCACGGTGCTCGGGAATAGGGATAGCAATACCTAAGGCAAATACCTATATTAGGAGTACAGTACCCTCTTAAATTGACAAATGAAACATTCTTTTTGTGTTGCATAGTTTATTCATCGAGGACGGCTATAGGCTTTATAACATCATGCTGCGACCAATAGGAGCGAAGCATAATTTAAATAAAACTACTTTTCACGGATTTAGACGCGTATATTTGTTTTAAATTTTGGCCCTACGTTTCGGAGACTTCGCAGTCACCATGGTCACGGGTGAGACTGAGCTGTAATGTGTCTACTACTATCAGTTATTACAGGGTTTACCCACATCCAATTTGATTTTACATTGACCATAAAGATAGACTTTTACCATAAACTATATTAGGTATATTACATTGTGCTCAGACTACATAAAATTAATAACAATATTTTAGTTTCTAAATATATAACAAAATTTAACAATATATAGAAAATTTATAAGAAGCATAATTTGTTAAATTTCAACGAAGGTATTTAACCTTTTTAAATAACGATTCCTCCGTGTGGTGACGGATTAAGAAGACAAGTGTCACCACCCCATCTCCTCCGAAGGGTGCCGTAAAAGTCAGCTAAGGGATATTGCACACAGATAACATCCTCTGTGAGAGACGGAAAACTCGAAAATAAACCCGGTTTACAAAAGTATTTAATTTTGTGTGGGAATTTCTCGAGCTTTATAACTTTCCTTTAGAACTTGCAAAGGTTTACGTGCGGTTAGGATTGACCCCAGAAAACAAAATAAGCCCTTCAGCTTTAGCGTTTTGTCGGTATCAATAAAGGATTTTAGCGTAATAAAAAGGAACTTAACTTAACTACCAATGGAAATGTTTACTAATATACAGTTGGCTATATAATTTGGTTTTATAAGCCAATTAATATAAACCAGTCTGAAATAGACGAAACTCGTGGTTCATGTAACTGATTGCCGCTCACGAGGTCACGGCTTCACAACACAAATATTTGTGTGATATTTGTCTTTGTCACATAAAGGTTTGTATCGCGTTAGGGTGCTTTCTATTTGTTAAAGTTTTAATTTTTTTTATTATTTTATTTTGCTTTCTATTTCTTTATATGTATTTGTAAGCATCTTTACAAAAAAGAGAGACTCTAGCGCCATCTGCTACGGACCAAACACACTTCCTTTGCCTCATCTGCAATGTATAATAAATAATATAAATACAATCAAAACCATTCTATAGTCGCTGCCTACCCTTATGGGAAAGAGGCGTGACGAATTTTCGGAAAAAGATAGTACCGACATTATGTAGTATATCCGAATTCTGGTACACAACCATATAAGCTTAGCTTGGGACTAGAGGATGTCGTGTGAAAAAATATAGAAAAAAAATATATAATTAACAATTGTTCGAAATATTTATCATTTACGCAAATTACTGTAAATGTTATGTAATTGTCTTATCCTTAAGCTTAATAGGTATAAGTATATTTTTAATGAAAAGGAAATAAATGATATTATTATCATTCTAAAAATAGTTTTAATTCTTAGTTGGATCTCACTTGCATCTAAAAACAACCCTTTTCTTAGCAACACGCAAAAAAAATGTTCACAAGAGGTGGAAAATCACAATGTACTAGTGACCTAGTTTGAAACAACCTACACACTACAAAGTCAACAAGCTGTAGAAGCGAATATTAATTTAGTTCATAATCTCTTCATAATCTGTAGACGCGACAGTTAATACCATCAGTTTGGTCATGGCTGACCTGTTTGAGCTATGCTTTGTGTTCTCTTGTAGATAAAATTAATACAATGACTTGGGTCACTTAGGGTATAATTTACTTGAGTATTTTTAATTATATTATGTATTACAATGCTCATTTGAGAAGAACAAATAAATAATTAAGGACATTTCAAACAACGACATCTGATTCAAACTAAGCTTAATTTTTGTCATGTAGGTATTAGATTTATACAACGTGTTGCAGAAAGGTGTAGTCATAATTTAAAGTTGCATTAGATAGGCCTTAAATATTATAAATATTACAGTTACACATGGAAAAATACAGTTGGTAAGTTTTTTTTTGTTTATTGCCTACTATTAAATAACTACCAGAAACGCATCCATCATGAGATGTTTACGGTTTATTGAATGCGATTGAACCTTACGATAAAAGATTACCTCATAGTAGTGTTGTATTTAAAGAAGATCGATTAATTTAATAAATTAATTAAACTTTTATGAACACATAAAAGTCATAATATAATAAGTATTTGTAATTTCATCCATGCCTAGTGCCTAGTCACCGGCCATGTGTAACGATGGTCAAATATGACTACACCTTTCTGGAACACGTTGTATAGGTATTAGGTATAGGTATTAGGTATAGGTATTAGGTATAGGTATTAGGTATAGGTATTAGGTATTAGGTATAGGTATAGGTATTAGGTATAGGTATTAGGTATAGGTATTAGGTATAGGTATTAGGTATAGGTATTAGGTATAGGTATTAGGTATAGGTATTAGGTATAGGTATTAGGTATAGATATTAGGTGTAGGTATTAGGTATAGGTATTAGGTATAGGTATTAGGTATAGGTATAGGTATTAGGTATAGGTATTAGGTATAGGTATTAGGTGTAGGTATTAGGTATAGGTATTAGGTATAGGTATTAGGTATAGGTATAGGTATTAGGTATAGGTATTAGGTATAGGTATTAGGTATAGGTATTAGGTATAGGTATTAGGTATTAGGTTTAAACGGAGATTTTATCGGAGAGATAATAAACGTTTTAGCGTAAAAAGACTACATATTATGAATAACAAGTTTTGACAATTTTCGCGAACCGATTTTAGACGAACTTTTAAACCTCCGATAAGTCATTATGAATAAGACCATTAGTATTTAATTGATTGTTTATTTGTTTGAAATTAAAAGGCTGTAAAGCTACCGAGCCGATTTAAAAAAATCTATTATCATCATGGAGCTACACCATCACTAGCCTCATGAATATAGGCTATATATTATTTTGAAAACGAGCAGAGATATTTGGCTAATTGATATATAAAGTCATAAATACTTGTCTGTTATTTAAAAAACTAGTAAATATTAATAAGCCATCGCTACCTAAATAATTAATTTTCGTCACGTACAGCGCCTAAATCAGTTTCGGCCACTCAACTTTCATTTGCAATCAAACTATAGGTACAAAAATTAGAAAACTTAATTAAAAATTTAATTTCTGTAGCAAATACTTTTATTAAACTAAACAAGGAATTTGTTCTATTTTAAATTACTTAAACCTATTTAGAATACATGGTATCGTTTAGGTATTTCAGAGCCAAATCCTAAAATTTGTGCTTGCTATCCGATAACAAGGGAAATATTGTTAATTATTGTAATTTATATCATAATCTAGCGTAGATTCTAAGTTCTAAAAGAAAATGAGCCGCTTATAATATTCAGGTTCATAACTATAGGGTAAAATTAATTAAGAAAAATAAAAAACGTAACGTAAATTGGAGCCATATTTTCTAAAAAGATTATGAAGTTGAAAACGTATAACACATTAGCATAAGAATGCCAAAGCGGACATTCAGGTAAGGCCTAGCTTTTGTCTCATTCGGTTGTTGTTTCAGAGATACTTACCTGAACGTTTTAACCGCAAACAAAATAACACCTTTTTATTTTCTATAATCTTAAAATAATATTTATTAACAACTAGCTATTACCCGCGACTCCGTCCGCGTGGAATTTGGAAATTTTTATTTCGCAATGTCCTTTCTCAGGGTCTAAAGATTGTCTGTGCCAAATTTCATCAAAATCGGTTGAGAGGTTTAAGCGGGAAAGCGTAACAGACAGACAGATGGAGTTACTTTCGCATTTATAATATTAGTAGGGATAGTGAATTTTTAACATATCAAATAAAGAATAAAAGGTGATTAAAACGGGTAATATTTGAACCTACGATTTTTGGAATACAATTTCATTGCTTGAAACATTGAACTACCGCGGATACTCGCACTAAACAATTTCCAAATAGTAGGTATCTATTCTGTATAGTATGTATATGTATAGTATGTATATGTATTTTCTTTTTCCGCATAGAAACCTTCGAGACACGTCCTGCAGCGTTCCGACCACAGTGTCGGTCTTCTCGTCAATGTTGCTATTGGTTTCCAGCAGGTCGAAACGATTTTGTAGTTCCAGTTGGAACTTTTCGGAGTCCTGGGTTATTTGGAGCGCGCTAGGTCGCAGAGTAGGCCTCACCATACGAGTCCTTTCGGCTTGGAAGTCTACATTCAGGATGCCTCTGACGAGTCGGTGATCATGACCGGTATTGAACCTGTTGATCACTGAGACATCCTTAAATATATACTTCCTATCCGTCATGATGAAGTCTATCTCGTTTCTAGTAACGTTATCGGGGCTTCGCCAAGTCCACTTTCTATGAGGTTTCTTCTTGAAGAAGGAGTTCATCAAGAAGAGCCCCTGTGACTCGAGAAAGTTCACCAGCATGTGCCCCCTGTTATTTCTGCGCCCCACACCAAAGGGTCCAATTTTCGTTTCGCCGCGTTCTTGTACTCCCACTTTAGCGTTAAAATCCCCCATAACAACGTTGTAGTGAGCCTTTGTGGTCAAATCCAAATCCAGGGACTCTAAACTCTCGCCAGAGACTCTCGATCTTATGAGGAAAAGACGAGAAACGCCACCTATGCAGATGTCTTCTTCAGATCGGAAAGGCCTTAATGATAATATCCGAAAGCTCATACGTCGCGACCTCAGACAGTATAATACCCGCATCGTCGAGGTTGCGATCGAACAAAATAAAGGCACTAAGGTCTTCGCCAAACAGCTCGGACGTCCCCGTCTGACGAAACTTAAAACTGCAAGTGGCAAAACCGTTACCTCTGGGTTCGAGATTCTCGAGGAAATCGAGAGCTTCTATGGAGAGCTGTATTCATCACGCACACTGAAGCCTATGAGACCCAGTGACGATGACCACAGAGCTCCGCTCGTGCGCCATTACACGGAAGACATACCAGATGTCAACCAAGACGAGGTAAAGGCGGCTCTCGAGCAACTTAAGAACAACAAATCCCCTGGTGATGATGGAATTACTACCGAGCTCCTCAAAGCTGGCGGAACGCCGATTCTTAAAGAGCTAGCGGATCTTTTTAATTCCATCATCCATCAGGGCTTGACACCTAAAGCCTGGAGCGGGAGTGTGGTGGCTCTGTTTTTCAAAAAGGGCGATAAAGCTCTACTGAAAAACTACAGACCCATTTCACTCCTAAGTCATATATACAAGTTGTTCTCGAGAGTTGTCACAAACCGCCTCGCCAGAAAACTCGACGAGTTTCAGCCACTAGAACAAGCCGGGTTTCGAAAAGGCTTCAGCACGGTGGACCACATCCATACTGTTCGGCAGATTGTACAGAAAACGGAGGAGTACAATCAGCCGCTGTGTATAGCGTTCGTGGACTACGAAAAAGCCTTCGACTCCATCGAAACCTGGGCAGTTCTCGAATCTCTGCAGCGCTGTCGTATCGATTGGCGTTATATCGAGGTGCTGAGATGCTTGTATGACACCGCCACTATGACCGTACAGCTCCAGGACCATAAGACCAACCCAATTGTCTTACGTAGAGGGGTGAGACAGGGGGACGTAATATCCCCTAAGCTCTTTACCAACGCCCTCGAAGATGTATTTAAAACACTGGACTGGACTGGACTGGGGTTAAATATTGACGGTGAGTACATCTCGCATCTTCGGTTCGCGGACGATATTGTCATAGTAGCGGAGACGCTGGAACAGTTGAGCGGGATGCTGCACAGCCTAAATGCGGCCTCCCGACGTGTCGGTCTCAGCATGAACTTGGACAAAACCAAGGTCATGTTTAATGAACATGTCACACCTGGGCCAATCTACGTTGACAACTCAGTACTCGAAGTTGTCGGAGAATACACCTACCTAGGGCAAGTCATTCAGCTAGGTAGGAACAACTTCGAGAAAGAAGTCAACAGGAGGATACAGTTGGGCTGGGCAGCATTCAGCAAACTACGTCGAGTTTTCTCTTCGCCTCTACCGCAATGCCTAAAGACCAAGGTTTACAACCAGTGCGTTCTACCAGTCATGACATACGGTGCCGAGACGTGGACACTTACAGTACGGCTAGTCCACCGACTGAAGGTCGCTCAGCGAGCTATGGAACGAGCTATGCTAGGGGTATCTCTGAGGGACAAAATCCGGAACGAGGTTATCCGTCAACACACCAAAGTGGTCGATATAGCTTGCAAGGCTAGCTCGCTAAAGTGGCAGTGGGCTGGCCATGTCTGTCGAAGAACTGATGGCCGATGGAGCAGACGGGTTCTTGAGTGGAGACCGCGACTCGGCAAGCGTAAGGTAGGACGCCCCCCTGCTAGGTGGACTGATGACCTGAAGAAGGTCGCAGGATGGGACTGGATGCGGAAGGCGGAGGACCGTGTATTGTGGCGCGAATTGGGAGAGGCCTATGTCCAGCAGTGGACTGCAGTAGGCTGATTTGATGATTTGATTGATTGATGTATATGTATAGTATGTATATGTATAGTATGTATTTTGGTATCTTTTGGTGTAAAGTTACATGAACTGGTAGACTACGAGGCCACTTGAGTAAAATGAGATAAGCTTGGGATCACAGAACGTTGTGTATAGAATAATCTGCTAAGTTCAAAAACTAAAATACACGCTTGAAAATCCTAAATATTTTTTAAGTTGTTGCATTGTCATCGGTCCGTAATATGTGTGCAAAAATTCGGATCAATCCGACTACTGCAAGTTTGTGAAAATCGCTTTTAAAGATTCCGTTACATAGATTCATACGACTATATTGATAGATACGTACCAAACTATTATAAGCGTGTTAAAAATCCTATATCGCTATAGTTCTGTTGATTTTACGTAATTAGTCGCTAGAATATATAGCAAGTTAGGTTAGACGCATAATGACGTCACATTGTAGACATGTGGTTTACTTGTACTCACACAAGTACATACATTTGACCAATCGATCTAGCTGTTTGCAGAATCCGATTGCTTGCAATTACTGAACGGAAATAATGTCATCAGTCCAGTTTCAACATGGTTTCAAGTTTCAACATAAATTCTGCAAATGATTATTTAGGTATAGTTTTTAACATGCAATATAAATTACATGTAACTTACAGACGTATTAAACTTTAAATTAACTTCTGCTATTCCTATTAATTTCAGTAAAAAGAATAAATAGGGAGTTTAATAAAACATTATTGGAATAAAAGTACTTATATGTCTTAATATGTCATAATTATAATATGTCTTATATTACAGTAATTGAAAGTTCTTTTTCAGGTGACGGGCGAGGAGTACCTAGGTGTTTAGACACCTTAAAAAAATTACTATACTACACAAGATACAGTTTATTTCGATTTTACTTAATAGACCGTGATCCGAGAGGTGAATTCTTTTACTTATTTTCTAAGCAACGAAATGTATTGGATATTGTGATGTACCCTAAACGTAAGTTTCAATATCTAGAATATCAATAGTATATTTGTCAGAACAGATAATATTTAAATCACTCAGTAAATTGTAATATGAATAATTCAATATACACTTACAACCGTCGGGCATGTATGACCAGATGTATGAGTGTGGATGAAGCCAAGGAAGTATGTTTGGATCATAGCAGATGGCGCTCTATAGTCTCTGCCTACCCCCATGGGAAAAGGTGTGATGTTATGATGATGATGATGAATGATTCAAATCTATTTTAGCAGAAAAAACATATTTTTAGCAGAAAAAAAGCCATTGAAATTATTTCAAACTTTCAGAACAACCAATTGAAGTCGTTGTAGTACCTTGTTTATATTAAATAATAAAACTTTCTACGACTTTGTTAAGAGTTTTCATTATTTCAGAAGGAGTTAATATTTACAGCTAGATATTGCTGTTCTCTTACAAAATACATTTTTAAACATCTTTTAGAGATAATATTCTCTAACACATGCGCGAATTATTTGTTTAAATAAAACTACTTTTTACGGATCGTAATCGTAAATGAAATATTATCTAGCAAGCCTGCCTTCCACACCTAGGCCGTGAATTAAAATTATGCCTATATAAATATTAACTATTTATTTTCCAAATTTATTTAAGTTTTAAAAGCGTTCATTCTATCCGAATAATAATGAGAGTTTAGTGTACTTTCAGAAATTATGGATGGAATATTTAACTTGACGATGAACTTTTTAATAATTTGAAAGCATCAAAAAGCAAATTCCTGGATATAATTTTCGCTTCGGCGTCATTACAAATTTTAAGGAAATATTACAGACTTTACCTTTAAAATCAATTTACGAAACAAAGAGGCGATGATTAAATACGCAAAAAGACTGTGAAAACTTATAGTAAAATTTTATTATATTCACAATGAGAAATCATATTTTGTTCAAATTATTATTTGAGTTTATTTTTCAACTACTTAGTAGTCATTAATTTATTACTTAGTAGTCTTCAATGACTATCATGTCTAGTCTTTAATGACTATCATATTGGCAGCATATATTAATACAGCATATATTAATACAGGTAGTACATATTTGTATCCCAGATGGTGGGTTGACGTTTAAAATTGAGGATAGGTAACTTTAGCCTCAGAAGGATAAATACCTAATGGTCTTATTCATATCATAATGACTTATCGGAGGTTTAAAAGTTTGCTAAAATCGGTTCGCTAAAATTGTCAAAAAATTTTATTCATAATAGCCTTTTTACGCTAAAATGTTTATTATCTCTCCGATTATTTTATTGTTTAAACCTCCGATAAGTCATTATAAATAATACCATAAATCTATGCTTTAGCCTAGCTAAATCGTATTTCATAGAGTAATGACGTTTCATATGATGTATTGTCTAGCTGGTATAATAGACACACATAGATAAATTATCACGCACACATTATGTGAGTAGCTTCAAGTCGGCTGAGCGATGGTGGTCATAGACACCATCTGTAGATCTGTGATTTGTATCTATGGGCTATGATGAAAAAGCATTACTTGTCGTAACTAAAAAATATTGATAATTAAACAAACAGCCTTCTTTATGCTAAAAATTAGAACCTTATATTAACCTTAAATTTTCACCAGATTTTTCCAATAAACGTAAAGAATTGCTCTTTTTTAAAGAAATACAGTCGAAAGGGTATGGACAAATTTCTCGTAACGTAATTTAACACTGTCGGTGTCGGTGAACTTGTGCGGGTCCATTTATCATGAGTGGCGTGTGCCTATATGATATATCGCCCATACAGAGGGCTAAGGAAATAGTTCTTAAAACAAAATAAAAATACAGCACATATTTAGACTAGCATTCTACATGATTGGTATTTAGACTGAAAATGGTAATTTAAATAATGTAAATTATACCAAACATTGCAAAATCTATTATTTAATTTGATAAAGAAAGTACTTATAAAGCCACTAATTAAATTTTGGTTAAAAAAACCAAAGTAAGTAAGTGTAAGTGGAACATAAAATCTGAACAACCAATTTACCCAAGTACTAAAAAATATACGGTTCTCTCTTTAGTTGTTGTGGTCAATCAATCATTCTATGTGTTGGGAAAATCTGTCATGAACAGATGTTGTTAGGCTACAGAGAACTAGTATTTTATAAAACGTTCATGGTTCGTTGTCGCTTGGTTATTTTTTAGGGGTTATTCAATTTATAAAAATCTTAATGTTACCTTGTTTATTAACTCGAAAACGGCTTTACTGATTGTTATGAAATTTTGTATTTATAAATTTCCTACGTCTGAGAGCAATTCGGATTTTTATAGCAATACTATATTATTAGTAATAGCTATTTATGTTGTGATAGATTAAGAACTCAAGTATTACCACCCCATTTCTGCCCAAGTTTGCTGCCATCTATGGGATTATTTATATAGAAAACATACATGTAATATAGAAATAAATAGAAAGAAATGTTATATAGAAAACAAACATGTGAGAGATAGAAAACTCGAAATTAAACCTTGAGCTAACATGCCTAATTTACTTAAAGATCAAAATGGGATCAAATGGAAGGGAATATAATAGTTGTCTATTTCCAAATATCGTTATTAAATATTACAATACTTCTCTGTTGATATTCCAGGAACATATGTAAGAAAGTAAATTATATAACACGCGTTACGTTACGTACGTTTGTACGCGTTTGTATTTCAAACACCAACAATTTAGAGGTATGCGTATGGAACATGTTCTAGAATGATGTCTCATATACTTCTAAATATTACGTGCGACAATACATTTTACTAAACAAGAAAATGTCATTTTCAGGTTAAGTATTTCATTATATTATAAGAGCTCTTCTTAACTTCTATTCGCAGCTCATTTCCACTTTGTATAAAAGTTAATTTAGGCGGTAGATTTGAACACTGCTTTTGTTGAAGTTTGAATTTTTTGAGAGTAAAATATTCTAAAATTACAATAGAAACTTTTTGAATGGCTTCGTTTTTTTTTGTTTTAGTTGAAAATAATTTTTACTCGGCTGTTCTTATTTTAAATGTTTTTGTATACTTCTAAGTAAGTATACTTCCTGTTGTGCTTAAATATCAAAACATGTACTATGCCGTTCAAATGAGAACAGGATTGACCCCGCGCCATTTTGTGACGTCATAGTTGTCAATTTAAGCAATTTTGGTAGGTCAGCAAAACAAGACATTTTTATAATATAATTTATATTTTTATAATATAATAAAAATTAAAATCGATAGTGTCATTATGTCTATTATCTGCTACTTCGTTGCATACATTTCTATTAATTAAAAACGTTAGACTATAATAAATACATAGTTTTTAGGGCTCCGTACCCAAAGGGTAAAAACGGGACCCTATTACTGAGACTTCGCTGTCCGTCCGTCCGTCTGTCACCAGGCTGTATCTCAAGAACGGTGATAGCTAGAGAGTTGAAATTTTCACAGATGATGTATTTCTATTGCCGCTATAACAACAAAAACTAAAAATAAAATAAAATAAATATTTAAAAAAATCATGTTTGTTGTGTGGGAGCCCCTCCCATACAACAAACATGATTTTTTTACCGTTTCTTGCTCTCATACAACAAACGTGATTAATTAAGTATTGTGTGTGTTGTTTGCTCATTTATTAATAACGTGCCTTATGTTGCATAGATAATGGTACGGAACCCTTCGTGCGCGAGTCCGACTCGCACTTGACCAATTTTTATAATAATAACTAGCTAACCCGACAAACGTTGTTTTGCCATACAAATGTCAGGGAGGGGGGAGGTGTTTGAAAAATAGATGTTGTCAGATTCTTAGATCTAGCGAATATGTAAATAAAATTTCATAATAATTGGTCAAGCCGTTTCGGAGGAGTACGGTAACTAACACTGTGACACGTAAATTTTATATATAAGACTAGCTATCCCGGCAAACGTTGTTTTGCCATACTAAAAAAAAAAGCTTTGAAAAATAGATGTTGGCTGATTCTCATACCTACTGAATACGCATGTAAAATTTCGTAAAAATCGGTCAAGCCGTTTCGGAGGAGTACGGTAACTAACACTGTGACACGTGAATTTTATACTCGTATATAAGATTTTTGACGGGCTTCGTGGTCTAGTGGTTCATGTAACGGACTGCCGTTCACGACGTCGCAGGTTCCATTCCCGCTTGGACAATCATTTGTGTGATCTTTATAAATGTCATACAAATGTTTGTACTGTGTCTTGGTATTTCTATGTATTATAAGTATGTATTTACAAAAGAAAAGTAGTATATGTATTCTATTCGTATTCTGGTACCCATAACACAAGCATATAAGCTTAGCTTGAGACCAGAGGACGTTGTGTGAAATGTCCATGATTATTTATATTTATGTATTTATTATTTTTATTAGAAAAATCAGTAAACATTACCAAATTTTGATATTTATATCAATTTAATTTTTTTAGTTAAGTCAGTTTAGTTCTCCTTGTAGAATTGGTACTATTATGTGGAAGCATGATATCCAGAAGTGGACGTAGACAGGCTGATTGAAGAATGTAATCTAAAAACAATTAGTTAAGTTTTACATCGCAAGAAGTACTGGTGTACAAATCTCAAAGCTTTTTCATCTTAGCTTTTTAAATAAAATTTTAAAAATATTTTCTAAAAAGTTAGTAGGTATTCATTTTTGTTTGTAAAACACTAAAAGTATATAATACACTACTTTTTACGGATTTTATACGTGGTTACAGACACATACACACGCGCGCGTCTAAATCCGTAAAAAGTAGTTGTAAACAAATGAGTCGGACCAGGGTTGGAGAATATCACACTAAAAGTATTTAAAAAAAATTCAAGGTACTTGAAATTCCGAAACCTAGATTGAAATCTTTGTTGTAAAGAAATGCATTATTAAAATTTACATAGGTACAATAAATTGGTTAAGGTGGAGTGCAGCATATTTTCTTTTGAATATGAAATAAGTTCTTCTTACAAAATTGTGCTTAGTTAAGGATATCTTATATTTTTAGGCCCCTATAACATCAGGGGAGCTTAAAATACTCGTATTAAGAATTTTCGAAATCAAGTCATATAAATTTACGTTTTCTTTTTAGTTTCGATGATAAAAGTATAGAATAATATCATACAGATCAAAACATATAAAATAACATCGTTGATTAAAAATTTAACCCTTAATTATAATGAGAATTTTCCAGAAATTATATCTGATATAAAGCTTTGTTGTGAGTGAAATAGACCACAGATTATTTAGGGCTTATACAAAGCAAGATTCTTGACTGCTTGGTAATTAAATGAAGGAGTTTAAAGATAAATAACTCCTTTGTCAAATCAATCACACATTCATGTTTATGACATGTTAATCTGGATACAGCCTTAGGTATTTATTATTACAGAAATCTGTATTCCTTTGTAACATTCAAGTGTTTTAAAGCGGTACTGATATTATTAATTAAAGTAGAGAGTTTATGGGCCTTAAACTTTACTGAATAACCTATGTAATCGTCTGATTATTTAGACTTATCATAATTTTCGTCGTTTTGTAGTCACATAAATTGAAGTATTTGTAACATGTTTGTTGTTTAACACCCTTGTATTAGTTCGGTACTAATCTATCAATGTATTAATCTATGTTATGAAATCTTTGAACGTGATTTTGACCCACTTAGAGTAGTTCGATTGTTCTAAAATTTTGCATACTTATTAAGGACCGATGATAATGTAATAATGTGAAATAATATTCAAGATTTTCAAGCGTGTTTTCTAGTTTTTGAAGTAAGGATTAATTTCACGATAATTTATAAATAAAATTATAAATAAATATTCAAGACATTTCTGACTGGTCCCAAAGTAAGCTATATTTCTATGCTTGTATTATGGGTTCCAGATACGGATAGACTACATAAACTACTTTTCTTTTGTAAATACATACTTATAATACATAGAAAACACCCAGACGCAGTACAAACATTTGTACGACATTTATGGATATCACACAAATGATTGTCCCAAGCGGGAATCGAACCCGCTACCTCGTGATCGGCAGTCCATTACATAAACCATTCCACCACGAAGTCATATTCAATTTATGTCACTCATCTGCTTAGTAAAGCATAGTTGATGACAGTAATACTAAAAAGTAGGTACTTGTTAAAATTGTGAGGCGCGAACATTTACCAGAACATTTTACAGAACCTTAGCTATTCTTGAGCTTAAATACCACAGAATATACAGTAAAGACACACAAGCTTAGCATCACATTTATCGGTTAAATTAAAACACAGATTAGATAGAAGATACTAAATTAAAATCATAGATTAAAATATCATAGATTTTATTAATGCCATTAAGAAATCTAAACTAATATTATAAAGCTGACGAGTTTGTTTGTTTGTTTGTCTGAACGCGCTAATCTCAGGAACCACTGGTCCGATTTAAAAAAATCTTTCAGTGTTGGATAGTACATTTATCGAGGAAGGCTATATAACATCACACTGCGACAAATAGGAGCGAAGCAGTAGTGAAAAAAGTTACAAAAACGGGAAAAGGTTTCTAAATTCCACTCGTACGGAGTTGCGGGCAAGAGCTAGTCATTAAGAATATTTTATTACCACAGATAACATTCTAAGAAAAAATGTTGTCGATTACAAATTGCTGAAATTGTATAGAGAAGCATCAAAATGCTTCTCTATACAATTTCAGCAATTTGTCCAATATCATATTGAATTTGGAATTAATTGGATTATTTAAGGGCCGACATCAATATTATCGTATATCATCGCCGACACGTACATATTAACACAGCCAGTAGGCACAGAAAATGAAGAATTAGGGATACTTTTCCTATTTACTCAAAATCTACTAAATATATTTTAATTCTGATCCACGTGTTTCTATACATAATAGTTACGTATGTTTTTAAAGTTATTTCATTAGTTAATACGCGATAATAGACCGGCAAATGAAAAAAATAAAAAATTAAAGAGGTTGTTTCGCCAAGATTTTCTATCGAGAAAACTTTTTTCAATCGCGTTTCTGAGTTGATGCGATCCTAGATCATATATTGAAAAAACATATACTTAAAAATTAGAGCTCTAGCCATTTAATCTAAAGAAACAATGAAAACTTCGTACATAGAAAAATGCACGCAGCTATTTTGGTATCCTCTTAATATCAGAGTACCGAAGATGAATATCATATAGAAATACTTCAACTGTAATTAACATGCTTCACATGAATTTCAATGAAATTGAATTATGAAAGTGAAATTTAATAATGTGACTCATTTGTGTTAATATTTATTATGAAGATATTAATGGTCTTATTCGTAATGGCTTATCGGAGGATTAAAAGTTCGCTAAAATAACCTATTTTTGCGAAAATTGTCAAAACTTGTTATTCTTATTAGTCTTTTTACGCTAAAACGTTTATTATCTCTAGGATAAAACCTCCGTTTAAACCTCCGATAAGTCATTATGAATAAGACCGTAAGTATTTTATATTCGTAGTTTTCTATGCTTCTGTAGAAAAAATAAAATATAAGTGTAAGCAATCATGGAAACCTCTGAAAAAGTAGATATTTTTAAAACAGCGTTATCAGAATCGATGTTTAGCTTAGAGCGAAGGCTATATTGTTTCGATAAAAGAAATTTTTTTTTCTCGATACAAGAGTTTCTATAAAATCAAATTTTTTACAACGCTTCAAATCATTTTAAAGTTTGTGAAAGGAGAAAAGTATTTTTACAGATTGGCACCTTTGTAATTTTATTCTGTAACAAGAAAACTAACTTATGCCTAAGGCTTTTTTATTAAGAGCATTGCAGTGTTATTTTTCGAAAAAAATATTGTTATGTTGGTATTTTAAAAGTTCTAAAAACTATCTATTCTTATTTTAAAATAAATTTGGGCACGGGCCTCCTCCACTTTGGAAGGATTATGGTCTACTGTGCCGCGCTTACCAGGCGTATTGGCACAGGGTTTATTTTTGAGTTTTCCGTCTCTCACAGAGGATTTTAAATGTGTGCAATATCCTTTAGCTGACTTTTACAGCACCCTTGGGAGAAGATGGGGTGGTGACACTTGTATTCTTAATCCGTCACCACACGGAGAATGTATGATCTTATGTGAACATAGATCTTCAAAACTACGCAACGGATTTTGATGCACCTTTTTCAATAATAATTATGTTTAAATAAACTACTATAAAAGCTATAACAACTTCGATATAGTCGCAAAGTGACCAAGCCCTTCAAATAAAAAAAATAAAAATAAACTTTGTATACCAAACCTTAATGAATGGAAGTTGAAAAAATCAAGATTAGATGAGTCAAAAGATATTCCATTTTCTTTATCAAATTCGTCAAAAGAATTAGCAATTACCTAATTGAAATCAGCAAATCAATTACGCTGCTCGATCTGACTGTATTTCCCTTGAATTAAATAATGCGAATCGTTATCTGATATGTACCATGTAAACCATATAATTATATTATTGTGTGTAACCACATAGGCACATACCTAGTTATTTTGTGTTTTGTACACAGATTTAATAGATAGTAGGTACTCGTTCTATCTTGAAGTCACGTCAAATTACCTTGGCTAAATCATACTTCATAGACTGATAATGTTTCATATGCCGTATAGCCTACATCAGAGAAATCAGAGGCTTATATAGAGAGGCTTATATATTATTTCGCACACATAGATATTTACATGTGTGTGAAATATGTTACTATGTAAAACCACTGAATATACTTCAAATAAGGTTAGTCATGTAGCATGACACACTATCTGGTTAAACCGTGGTTTTGTGTATAAAACTCCACACATGGTTAAGACCACAAAAATATTATTCTTACAATAGGTGAAAATTTTTACAATAGGTAAAACCATGTAGGTTTTACAAAAAGTAGTAAATAATAAACAAAACCACTTTTTACGGATTTAGACGCGTATATTTGTTTTAAATTTTGGTCCGACGTTTCGGAGAATTTGCAGTCACCATGGTCATGGGTGAGACAAATATACGCGTCTAAATCCGTAAAAAGTGGTTTTGTTTAAACAAATGAGTCGCGCAAGGGTTAGGAAATAGTGGTAAATAATGTTTTTTTTTGTTTCAGGTATGATTTAAGCTGCTCATTTAGAAGCATTAAGGAGCTATTTAAATATATATAACAAAGGTTTAATAAAATAATAATAACATAATTTGCCTAGATTGGCTCAGTTGCTGAAAGTAGTCTTGCTATACAATGCCCGTACCTAATTACCTATAATTTTGTCGGCTTATCTCCCATTAGGCTCCACCACTCCGGCAAAATGTAGCTAACCTCGTCACAGTGTCCTGCCACTTTGCATGCTGTGAAATTGAAATGTGAAATGTGAAATTTCATAAAAATCGGTCTAGCCGTATCGGAGGAGGAGTACGGTAACTAACACTGTGACACGTGAATTTTATATATAACTAGCTGACCCGGCAAACGTTGTTTTGCCATATTAAAAAAAATTTTGAAAAATAGATGTTGGCCGATTCTCAGACCTACTGAATATGCATGTAAAATTTCATAAAAATCGGTCAAGCTGTTTCGGAGGAGTACGGTAACTAACACTGTGACACGTAAATTTTATATATACTAGACCGATTCTTATGAAATTTTGTATGCACATTCAGTAGGTCTGAGAATCAGCCAACATCTATTTTTCAAACCTTTTTTTTTTTAGTACCTATGGCAAAACAACGTTTGCCGGGTCAGCTAGTTTTATATATAAGATAATAAAATATAGCCTAAAATTACAGTTCTTAAATTAAAATTTCTATGGCATAATTATGTAAAAAAAGTCACTGAAATCGCATTAATTTTTACATTCTGACTGTTTTATTGTTTAATCAAGCTGAGTAATAGCCCTAATAACGTAGTAAATAAGAAATTTTAATTATATTTTTATTATTTCTTGTTAATATATGCGAATTTATTACATATTTAATATATTTACGTCAATTACTTTATTTCCATTGCGCTTAGTATGCGTTCCTTTCGCGACTTTTGGAAACTCTTAAAGTCTGAGGCGAACTTAGCAAAATGACTGGATTACAGCTAAGTTTCCGAGATAAACACGAAAAATATGTTGAATCAGTTGCAGTTTTATTATATTTAGATAATTTGCATATGTAACATTTTAATAAGTCTCTCTATCTCTCTCCAGCCTATTAACGTCCCACAGTTGGGCACGGGCTTCTTCCATTTCGGGAGGGTTTGTGGTCTACTATGTATGCCGCGCTGTCCAGGCGTGTAGGTATTGAGTTTAGTTTCGAGTTTCCCGTCTCTCACAGCAATATCAACTGACTTTTACTGCACCCTGAGGAAGAAATGGGGTGTTATCACTTGTATTTTTAATCCTTTACTACATGGACAATAACCAGAAAAAAACTAGATACCGACATACTGCATGTATACTTTCTTGTAAATTTATATTCACAATACACTTAAAATAACCAGAATCTGGTTTGTAGTGTATCTGATACACTACAAACATTTGTATTTATATTACTAGCTATTGCCCGTGACTTCGTACGCGTGGTATTCTATTCGTAACTAAATCTTATAAAATTATACAAAAAATAACTTATCCTTTTGAACCACTCTATCTATTAAAAGACTGCATTAAAACCCATTGCGTAGTTGTAAAGATATACTCGTAAGCTACAATCATAACAACTTTGTTTTTATAATTAGTAAATATTTATAAATATAGCGATATCTACGAGGGAGACGTGGTATCCTGAAATACAGGCCCCAAGCCTAGTTTAGGTACCAGTCAGGGGCGTAGCTACCGCCGTATTAGCCGTATCAATTATACAGGCCCCCCAGGCTACAAGGGCCCTCGACGTGCGTAGACAAAAATTAATAAATACTTCCCAATTTTTTTACCTTTCTTTAGGGCCCCAAATAAATTTTTATACGGGGCCCCACCAAGGCACGCTACGCCCCTGGTACCAGTCTCCCACAATACATGTGAGTGTAACTTTATTGTGCTGTTCATGTACACTATAATATTCTATTATCTAGTATTGTGGTGAGAAATAAAGAATTATCTTATCTTGTCTTATCTTATAGCACATTTGATTGTACTGGGGATCGAAACCGCGATCTCGTGAACAGCAATCTGTTACATGAACCACCAGACCACAGGCCCGTCGATTAATTTATACTAAAGACTTTAACTTATGCCTACTGTCTTGCTATCCAATAAGCGTATCGAGCCAATATCTGTGAATATAAAGTACGATCGCCGTATCGCTTTAAAGGCTGCAAATGGATTCAGTCATCAGTAAACAGAACTCGTTTTAGGAAATTGTTTCGATTCCAATCATATCTGAATACACCTGCCTAAAAATAGTAAAGTATATTATATCTTGGCGAAAAAGAAATGTTTTATTGATTCGTCTTTTTATTAATATAGCTTCAAAGCATAATGGAAAAATATTGATAGTATTTTTTGGGAATTTATTATACTGGTAAACAAGCAGCTCGCGACTTTATACGCATGAAATTTTGGAATTTCACCTGGGAAGACCTGTTTTAGGAATTAGATATTATGTCTAGATATATTGCAGCTGTACTTTAAGTTAAATCTCTACCAACATATCACTGAAAACGGTGTGGGAACATTGTTTTTGCATTAAGTCTTTTAGGTTAAAATACTTAAACCTTTGTAGTGAAAACGTTTCGGACTTGACATGTCTAAATTCAAATATTAATAATAAGAATTTAAAAATGTCCACATAAATAGCATTGTAATTTTTATGATTATTCAGGATGGAGAATTCAACATAAAAACAGTCTGATTGTACTATTAATATTCCCTTAGGATGTCAGTATTCCTAAGCAATGATATAGTGATATTTATACCAGTTTATTTACTATTTTACTTGTGGTGTGAACTGTGAAATACAATTGTTATAACCAGTGCTTCTATTATTTTACTCAACAAGTCAACACAAGAATAGAAATCCCTAAGCACGCTCCTCCATAACGGTATTTAATTCCATGCAGAGCAGTTTTGGCGTGATGAGCATACAATCATACAGACAGAATGACAAAAATTCTATCAACCATTGTTTTATCTTCTGTTACATCAATAAAGACCGCCTAACCTATATTTTTTTTTTTCAATATCTTGAAGGGTACAATTGTAGACATTTTAGATTTTTATTAAAATGTATTGATGTAATTTAGAATGTATGTATTGATGTAATTGATGTAATTTAGAAAACAAATGAAACATATAAATCACTAACGCAGCGTAAAAAGTGGAAACGCTCAAATATGGATAAGTTTCCCCATTTTTGAAACATTTTCACTGAAGATTCGCTCCAATTCGTATGCACAGTGATTTTATATAGTTTAAAACCTTCCTTGATAAATGGACTACCCAACACAAAAAGAAGTTAAAGTAATTTATTAATTTTGCAATCGACATGCTATGCTTTTACTTATTAAATTAAATTATGGTGGAAAAAAGTGATAACCGCAAACGGGACTTGAACCCACGACCTCGGAATACCGTTCCGTAGCTCTGCCAACTGAGCTTATTGCGGTCGTGCTTTTCAGTAATCAAATTAGGCCACCATAATCGTCACTCGATTGAGTTTATATCGTATTCCTACGTGCAACGCCATCTATCAAGAATGTTTTGCAACATCTCGACCAACCACCTAGTATTCTTTACAGAATACAATTGTGTTGAAAATAATGACGCGACGTTTATTACTAAATGAATTATTATTAATTTAAAAAAAAAATTAAGTCCCGCTTGCGGTAATGAGTTTTTCCACCATAATTTAATTTATTAAACAAAAAGAAGTTTTCAATTCAAACTAGTAGTTCCTGAAATTAGCGCGTTAAAACAAAGAAACTATTTTTTTTACTTTATAATATTAGTATAGGTACTTAAAATGCAATCTGCTATCAATGTATAAATATCTCATTTTTAGGCATACGCCTTCTCAAACAGAATGGCCTGTTCCGTTCTAAGCATGTTCTAAACAACTTGTTTATTTTATCAACCAATGCACAATACGTTGAGTGGGACATAACAGAAGTAAGTCAATTCTACTGTATATTCACATACAACACACACACTAGTGTACCTTCAATATCAGCACGTCAGCCACCACTACGCGGAACGAAGCGCTTTGTACTCTTATTTTATTCATTCACCTTGTCTTGTATAGTCTTTCAGTTTTATTCCATTTGTTAACGAATGCAAGGATTTTTCTGAAAGAATATTCACAGTAAACACTGTTATCGTTGATCGTAAAATGTTTTGAATAGAAATACTTTTATTTTCTCACATTTAAAGTAATTAATAGTAAAGTAATGTATAGTATATAGTTTAAAGTAATGTATAGTTTATATATTATGAGATTGTAGATACTTATGTATATACGTGAAAAGAAATAATTATTTTTTTTTCCCTTATGCTTCTCACTATTTGGTTTGTAGCTAAGCTAACAAAAAACCGACAAAGTTTTTAGTGACGGTCCATGGTGTACAAGCCTTATAAAATTATTACTCTCGTAATAACACTTAAATAGAAATGCAACTTCAGGTGTTAAGGCTGATTTCCTGAATTTTTAAATATTTCAGGTTTCTTTCACAATAATTGTGCTTAATTTCTGATTAATTTAACAGATTAAAAGTAGTAAAATTACATTTAAATATTCGGTTAAATAGATACAAATGAAGCTTAATAAACTGTGTTAAAATGTACTTTTCACTATTTATTTTCTTTACAGCAATAATGAATGTTTCACTCTCTCTCTCTCTCTCCAGCCCATTTACGTCCCACTGTTGGGCACGGGCTTCCTCCACTTTGGGAGGGATTATGGTCTACTGTGCCGCGCTGACCAGGCGTATTGGCACAGGGTTTATTTTCGAGTAATCCGTCTCTCACAAAGAATGTTATTTATTTTATTTATGTATTTTTAAACTTCATACACAACTTCATTCACTTGGGTGGTGCAGAGAGATGTAGTAGGTGTATATCCTTGACAAGAAAAAATATATATAAATACACCAATAATAGGTAAATTTATGAAAAATAACTGCTATCTGTTTGCAATATCCCTTAGCTGATTTGTACAACACTCTTGGGAGGAGTTGGGGTGGTGACACTTGTATCTTGATCCGTCACTACACGGAGACTGTTTGAGAGACTGAGAATGTTTCACTATTAGATATTAAGAGGATACCAAAATAGCTTCGTGCATTTTTCTATGTACGAAGTTTTCATTTTTTCTTTAGATTGAATGGCTAGAGCTCTAATTTTGAAGTATATGTTTTTTCAATATATGATCTAGGATCGCATGAACTCAGAAACGCGATTGAAAAAAGTTTTCTCGATAGAAAATCTTGGCGAAACAACCTCTCTAATTTTTAATTTTTTTCATTTGTCGGTCTATTATCGCGTATTAACTAATGAAATAACTTTAAAAACATAAGTAACTATTATATATAGAAACACGTAAATCAGAATTAAAATATATTTAGTAGATTTTGAGTAAATAGGAAAAGTATCCCTAATTCTTCATTTTCTGTGCCTACTGGCTGTGTTAATATGTACGTGTCGGCGATGATATTGATGTAGGCCCTTAATCAAAATGCTTGAATACAGTTAACTAATCAAGCTGGCTGAGTGATGCAAGTCTCGTTAAAATTACCATATAGATATATTTGGACTTGCATTATAAATATTTATACATGATATTTTTTAATATTAAAGAAATTGAACATCCATACATCAATTTATCCATCCCACCACTTCTGTCCGTTAATAGCCCCCTTTTTTTTTTTTTTTTTTCGCAGGGCAATGCATTTACGCACACCCGCTCCTGTCATCTCGGCCGTCACCGTCATGACAGGAGCGGGTAGTGTCGGACTCGCCGATGAACGGAATACCGACTAAACCTAACTGCGGCGCTCTCCACGTCTTCCAGGGGACGCCAGAGGTTCCCTGTTCTGAACTCTCTCTGACGCCCCGACGTTGGCCTGGCGGCACAACACCCGGTTTCGCAACACATTAAGGCGGGGGGAGGTGGCGAGCGTACTCGCGTCGCCTCCTCCCTGGCCTTGCTCGGCGGAGCGAGTCCGCTGTTTGGCGTCTGCCTCGCGTTCTCGCTCCGCGGCCTCCTTTAGGAGCATTACGTTCCCGTTAATAGCCCCTGCGATCTTGACTATAATCATCGTCGCTTCATGTTATTGGGGGTATGTGGTTGCCACTCAAGGCCCTTCCTTTCTTTCTTTCCTTCTTTCTTTCTATATAATAATTCTCTATTACATTGGATTTAATTCTATGTACATTCAGTTCATGAAAGATAAAACCATATTTAACATAAAATAAATAGAGTAGACTTTTACAACGATATTTTTACATTCTCATATTGGTCGTATTTTTTACAAATATACTTAAGTGGAGAGCTTTCCACAGAAAACGTTTTCTCTATCTGTAATCTTTGACGTTTTCAGATTACTGAAGGAATCGGTTTGTACGAATGCCTTTGAACATTTTTACGTCGAATACTATATACCTTTTTAAAATGTTCTTTAAAAGACATCGAATCGTGATGGAGATTATTTATAAGATGTGGTTTATTTTGTGGTTTTTTGAACTAAGATATCCATGGACTATAAGACTATTAAAAATCGGTTGATTAATTAGTTCCGTAAATTTACACCTTAATAGTTTATACCGCTACCGCTACGTACCATGAAGTTAAATTGAGAACATTCATAAAAAAATATTTTTTTCTAGTTTTAGGCTTCATTCTTTCATCTGTGAAAATTTCAACTATTTATCTATCACGAACCAGACGGATGGACAGCGATGTATAAGTAAAAAAAATCCCAGAAAAAAAAGCTCTCTCTTTAATCAATCAATGAATTATTTTATTGCAGACTAAGTCCAAATTAAATATAACTTACACATAGTACTTAACATAAATAAAATAATAACATGTTCTTAACCTCGGGCCCCGGTTAGCGGGGCCACCCCTCGCCGGGTCATGGTAAAGCTCAAGGCACCATCATGGCCCGGCAGGGTAGAGAGGAGATGGGAAAAAACAAAAAAAAAGAAAAAAACAAAAAAACTTTATCAGTGTCAAATTAAAATAATTTATGCGAAATAGATAAAAAATAAATAAAATTAATAAGTGAAATACATTATTAACCCTTGCTTAAAATTAACTTAGTTTCTTACACTGGAAAGGAAAAAAATATATCTGCGCAGGTATATTTTACAAATTAGATATCTCAAGGTCGGAATATAATTATGTTATTTCAAACAGAAGTCACAATCCCTTTTATTCCTAACAATTGTTTGATTATATTATTGATGGAGCGTGGGTTTTATTTGTATCCGATAAAGATAGGAAAATGAAATTCAGAAAAAGAAATTACCGCATGGTTAGATTTTTAGACGGCATTGTTAAAAACTTAGCTTGCTTTCACAGCAGGCTGGGAACGAAAAGGCATGACGACACTTGTATACTTAATCCGTCATCACACGGACACGGATTTCGCTGTTAATAACAGCTATTGGATAATATTGTAAAAAATAATAAAACTTTAGTCCATTTTAGACTATAAGGTATTATTTTAGGTTGACAACGGCAGGGATTATTCAGACAGAGAAAGCAATCTTACCAAGCAATGTCTGTAGTCCGCCGGTTTCTTTCTTAACAGCCCTTGAGCCCCGCTTAAGCAAATGAAGCTAAAAGATGAAATTTATATATGTCCATGTATAAAGAGACTCCTAAAGCACCAGCCAATCGTTGGCACATCTAAGTGTTACAATATTTCACTACTAGTTTATAAGAGGCCCTACTTAATTTACAGTATTTATTGTTTCTCTTTCTTGGTGGTAATATTTTAAAGGAACCCCAGAGCGTGTTCGTATGATGGCACTCCAGGTATCCATAACTAAACGAAAAATGATTTGTTGCCTACCTTTTATGACGAAAATGAAAAATATATGTTACGATATCCTTAGAAATAACAGAAGGCAACAGTTAGGAGACATAATGAAATAAGGTAAGAGATAAGAGACATACGAGAAATTTAATTTTGTGGCGTCCGTCATTGCAAGTAATCTTAGTTTAGCTTTAATCAAGATTGTGTTATTCTAACTAAGTATGACCATTAGCCTTGTATTATGTAAATGGTGTATTAAGCTGGACTGTTCCACTTAACTTCAAAGTTTTGGGTCTGGTCTGACTTTACTGGTCGTTTTACAAACACCTTAAAATGAATATATAGTGCACTGTATTTTACCTGACAAAATGTAATTATGTATTTTACTAATTTCAAGTTTCATGACCTTGAAAATAAAATCATAGATGGCATATCTATGATTTGATTTTGATTTAATTTGATTAATTTATAAATATCAATAAATTTTAACCGATATATTAATAGATTACTATTTAATTTTATAAACTAATAACCTAGTGCATGGCTGTTATGTCTGCAAACCTATTTTCACAGTTATATCGTGCGTGTGTACTTTTTACGAGCTTTGTGGTTTAGTGGTTCGTATAACGGACTGCCGATCATGAGGTCGCGGGTTCGATTCCCGCCTCGTACAATCATTTGTGTGATGTTTATAAATGTCATCCTAATGTTTTTTCTGCGTCTGGGTGTTTCTATGTATTATAAGTATGTATTTACAAAAAAAAAGTAGTATAATTATGTATTCTATCCGTATTCTGGTACCCATAACACAAGCATATGAGCTTAGCTTGGGACTAGAGGACGCTGTGTGAAATGTCCGTGAACATTTATTTATTTATTATTTATTTATTTATTTAAAACATTCTCACTGATGCTCCTATTAGATGCAGCGTGATGTTATATGGCCTATAGCCTTCCTTAATAAATGTACTATCTAAAACTGAAAGAATTTTCAAATCGGATTATTTACATTCGGAGATCAGCGCTTTAAAATAAACATACTTTTCAGCTTCATAATATTAATATACATCTTACCTATATATAAAATTCACGTGTTACAGTGTTAGTTAACGTAGGTACTCCTCCGAAACGGCTTGACCGATTTTTATGAAATTTTACATGCGTATTCAGTAGGTCTAAGAATCGGCCAACATCTATTTTTCAAACCTTTTTTTTTAGTATGGCTAAACAATGTTTGCCGAGACAGTTAGTACCTATTATTATAAAGTCAACACATATTATTTCTGTACATAAACTAATATTAGTTGTTCCAAACAATAAAACTCATAGACCCGTGTCACTCAAGATAGATGAACCCTAGAACTTTATCCACACTAGCAGTGTTAAATTAAGTTTAGAGCGGTTCTCTCACGCTGAGAACTGTATTAGGGTGAAGTGAACCTTATGGGTTCAATTTACCTCAAAACAGTCAACATTATAATGTGATTAGATTAGACAGGGAAGTGATTATATTAGTATAATAGTGTAGTTTATATTTTAAATATTAATAGACATTTTACACTCAACACAAATATACAACTATTTTTTATATAGAACTTGCTGTTTTCCGGTATTCTGTACGGGTGCAATTTAAAATTTTTTACCTATTTTTGCAACATTTGTTACTAATACTTCGCTCCTGTTGTTCGCAGCATGATGTTATGTAGCTTTTAGCCTTCCTCGATAAATGGACTATACAACATAAAAAAAAATTCTATTCGAACCAGTAGTTCCTACGTTCATACAAAGAAACAAACTCTTCAGCTTATAATATTATTATCGATAAATAGAAACCACCAAGACGCAGTACAGATATCTGTGTTCGTTACATAAATACTTAATTTTCCTGTGGGGAAATCAAACTCCTTCGTAAACGCAGGCCTTTAATATTTTTTTCATATGATTTGTATGTTTGGTCTCTAGTTTCCAGGCATACGACGTTGCGGGTTACAGCTAGTTACTCATAAAATTCACAAAAATAATGAACTAAAATAATACTCTAAGATACGATGCTATACAATTCCTATATAGCAGAACGATGCTAAGTATCTGGTCGCGACACGTCGGTCTGACAAAATTCAATGATTGATAGACTACAATTACTGCTAGAACCCGTCGCTTTTTATTGGTTTACATTTTGCAGTCACCTACATTTAGTATAGCAGTAACAGCTTAGATTTGTTTTATATATTTTTACAACTTTCAAAGAAGGTTTTTTTATTGAATACAATGTTTTAATTTTCCGAGAATAAATAATAAATAAATAAATATTCACGGACATTTCACACAACGTCCTCTGGTCCCAAGCTAAGCTTATTATGCTTGTGTTATGGGTACCAGAATACGGATATATTACATAAACTACTTTTCTTTTGTAAATACATACTTATAATACATAGAAACATCCAGACGTAGTACAAACATTTGTATGACATTTATGGATATCACACAATGAATGTCCCAAGCGGGAATCGAACCCGCGACCCTGTGAACGGCAGTCCATTACACTACGCCACGAAGCCCGTCGAGAATTCTTAGTTATTGTACAATTCCGACGGGCCTCGTGGTGTAGTGGTTCATATAACGGACTACCGATCATGAGGTCTCGGGTTCGATTCCCGGTCAGGACAACCATTTGTGTGATGTTTTTAATTGTCATACAAATGTTTGTACTGCGTCTGGGTGTTTACTATGTATTATAAGTATGTATTTACAAAAGAAAAGTAGTATATGTATTCTATCCGTATTCTGGTACCCATAACACAAGCATATAAGCTTAGCTTGGGACCAGAGGACGTTGTGTGAAATGTCCATGAATATATATTATTAAAAAAAAAAAAAAAATTATAGTCACCTCAAAAATAAGCAAAAATAATGTTTGGAATATGTATGTATATCGATCTAAATATATGTCTTACAGAAAAAAAGTTCATTAAAAGGAATGCCTTCGTTACGTTCCCAATGCCTTAATTTCTGTTAATAAAATGTGTAACTGATTTACCTGATTACGCATTATACGCCACGTTACACACGGACACAATTAATGCCATTATATATTCATCAATCATATAATAATTTCATTTTACATAAATTATTTAATTTTAAACAGCAGGTACGAGTTCCTACTCGTTAAAAGAGGTAAGCGAGGGAGTTATTACAACTCGTTAATTATTAATTGTTTGCAATTGATAATTGGAATACTAATATGCTTTGTTCAAAAACAAAAAAAAACCTTTAGAAACCTTGATTATTTATTTAATTTTTTGCATTGTTGTCGGTCCTAGATAGGTGTGCAAAATTTGAGATTAATCTGACTACTGTAATCTGACTACTGTAAAGTGGGTGAAAATCACTGTCAAACATTCCGTTGCATTGATTAAAACATTGATAGATACGTACCGAGCTTAAAAGCGTGTTATAATAGATACTTAACGCTATTTTTAATAAGACACGTTATATAAACGAACATTAAAATCTTACTTAAGTCACAATGACAAATGAAAGAGATGCAGCGCTTCTTCCCATGGGCAGGGGAAATAATATTCGTGATAGACCAATCGTCGTTGGGTGGCAGGAGATGTTGAAAGGGGGAAAATCATTACTTTGGAGTACTTGCAACGGAATAATAATATTAATGCAAGAGAAACGACGTACTTGTCGTTTTATTTCAAAAGACTGAAGTCTAATTGAAACGGCTTATTAAATATAGAATATACTTATTTCCGAATTTTTTCGCAATTCTGAACTGCTTAGCTAGGTACTTATTAAGTTAGAAACATTATATTAGGAATCTAGTATGTATATACTATCGGTTTATGCTCACAGTTGACCAGGGTTTCGAGTCAAGACTGGCTGACATTCTTCCTGAAGCTAGAGAGACCTCTATCTTCAGGAAGAATGCGCGGCGGTGGCTGCCATCTTCCGATGTACTCTGCGTGGATTTAAATAAGTCTAACGCTAAGCAAAGCTATTCAAAAATGACTTTACAAATAGATTAGTTTACTTTAGTTATTTACTAGCTGACTCTTACAACACTTATGAATTGCCATGACTTTTCACACATCAAGTGTGTAAGAATGCTGATAAGGATGGTGAATTTATTGTTTAAAAATTAATAATTACTCACGCAGTTTATCATGGTGATCTTTTTTTTCACCATAATTTGATTTATTGAGTAAAAGCATAGCAAGTCAATTGCAAACCTTAATAAATAAATTACGCAGTATCATAAAATCCCTATACTTGATGTATCGGAAATCATCATAATATTATCAAAAATATTTATGAAACTACTGGAAAAAATATAGTCTCTAGGGACGTGATATTTATCCGTAAAGTGTCAGTAAAGAACCTAGAAATAGTCTCTAAGGATTTTTTTCCTGAAAAAGTATTCTAAGTTTCAGAACATTTATTAATGTTTCCTTTCTGTTTAAACTGAAGTATATAACTAATAACTGTTATTGACTTATGATGGAATTAGGACGTAGGCACAAAATTTTGGCCTCATAGCAAAGCTCAAAGTCAAGCATCGCGCTATAGTAAGTTATATTCATCCCAACTCGACAAAATCCGCAATATGGAGATCCGTAGGACTAACGTAACCAACTTAACGCGCTGAAGTGGCAATGGGCGGGCTCCATCGGTCGAAGCCCGTTGGGAAAGGAAGTTCCTAGAGCGGCGACCACGTACTAGATAACGCAGCGTAAGGCGGCCCCCAACAATGAAGCGCGATGACATTGTCGTGTTTACGAGAAGCCATTGCACGTTGTTGCGTTCTATAGGAAACGCTTATGCCCAGCAGTGGACGGCGGAAGGCTGATGGATGCATATATAAACCTATTACTGCTATTGTTAAATTGCAATATTGTCGATTTAAATTAAATCAATCATTTTGTAAACCTTAATAACTATGAGAGTAATAATACGTTACCGATGTATACATAGTTGAACGCACAAAGGGTAAATTGAATCTCTATGTTATTATCATACAGTATTTGTTTAGCTGGGACCGATATTTGACTAATATTGATTCAATAAATTCTGTTGTTTGATTTGACTGAGTTTATAAAGTGTTGTATGATGGAAACAATTCATTTCTGGTTTGGATTTGTGCGCTACGGGAATGTGGAACATATGATAGGTATTACATAAGTACGTTCCTAAACTATATTACTAGCTTGTTTTTTCAACAGATTAACATATGCAGTTCGTAAAGTTCACAATTTCTAGAGAAAGTCAAAATACCGGAATCTTACGAAGTCAGAGTTCGTTAACGAAACAATAAAGTATCAATACTCGTGCTAAGGGTATTGTAATACAACTAAAGTTATGATAGCTTCTGTTGTTTTGTCATGTTGTTCATGAAGACTGATAAAAGATAGTCTTTGTGTAACGTGAGATGTGCGAATAGGGGAAATAATCAGTGTAAATAAGTGTGAAAACACCAATTATCTTAACCTAACTAAAAAATGAACTTAACATAATTTTTACATTTATTAAGAAACTATTGTATTTTTTGTTTATTTGAACTAACGAACTAATTACATTTACTCTTAATTGTACACTTAAAATTTAGTATAACAAACATAGTTAACGTATGCATAAATATATGGGTACAAAGGCGAGCTTAACTCAAAAATGTGTTTTCTTCCAGCAAACCCTTGAGTAAGTCAAGAAATAGTAATAACAGGATAGCTAGGTTCATGGTAACAATAAAGGTCTGAGTAAAAGAAGAATTTGACAATCCATCACTGAAAATCAAGTATATTGACAAAATTTATAAAAGTACAAACAATGATGCATTAGACACAGCCAGCGCCAGAAAATATGTGTCACCATCAATCACTTGATAATTCATTTTGTACAAAATTTTATTCGGAACATACAGTGTTCTGTCTCCGTTACATATAGGTGTCTACGAGTATATATTATATGCGTGATGCGAAAACTTTACACCCCTTTTTACAAAATTGTCGCGTATGGGAGCATGGTATCGTTATCATTTAGGTAAAGAGAAATTGTGTTTAATAGAAATTAATGTTGGTAATCCCTACTGATATTATAAATGCGAAAGTAACTCTGTCTGTCTGTCTGTTACGCTTTCCCGCTTAAACCTCTCAACCGATTTTGATGAAATTTGGCACAGACAATCTTTAGACCCTGAGAAAGGACATAGACATTTATTGCGAAAAAAAAATCTAAATTCCACGCGGACGGAGTCGCGGACAGCAGCTAGTTAATTATAAAGCTATTAGATTCTTATATTATTAACTAGCTGATTCCCGCTACTCCGTACGCGTGAAATTTTAGATCCCCATTTATTTTGTCACCGTTTAAACCTTTCCTGGACTTTCAAAAATATTTCAAGACCAAAACCACAAAAATCAGCCCAGCCTTTCTCAAATTTTAGCGAAAATAACGAAAAGCAATTGATTTTTATATAATTATATGATCGTGTATTCGATATCAGTATTTGTTTTGGTCTTATAAATCACTTTTTCTTTTTTCTTATGGGATACGTGCATAGTTTCTCTCTCTCTCTCTCTCTCTCCAGCCCAATAACGTGCCATTGTTGGGCACAGCGGCCGTATTATGAGCTTTTATTTACAGGCAGTTTACGCCGTGAATTGAACTGTCTGGCAAATTCGTATTATGAACAAAATTATTAGTCAGTCAGTTCGCTAAACCAGTCATACATTAATATGTTTAAAGAGAAGGTACAACTAAAAGTTAAAGTACTAACTAAAAATTTTCAACTAAAAGTTTTATTTTCGCAATAATACCTAATTTAGCCATGCAGTTTACGGCCTGCCTGGAACTTGAATGATTTTAAAAAGCTCATAATACGCCGGCAGGTCTGTGTACAATATTTCTTAGCTGGCCTTTACAGCACCCTGAGTGAGAAAATGGGTGATGACACAAACTTAACTAAGCTACATACTACTAAATTTGTAGCCCTAGAGTCAATTAATTTTATAAAGTGCATCATTGTATTACCATAAAAATAAAACTCTGAATATTATTACGTTTAAAGGTAAAGCAAACAACGAAAACGTTACACTTTTGTTGGGAAATAAAAACCAAATTTATTCCAAACTGATTGACGTCAGATTAGATACGGAAAGGTAAGGTCTCGAAGTGGCGAGCAACAGGTCAGATAAAAATGTGTTTGAGGAAACTCAAAAGTAATCATTGTTGATTGGTATTTTAATAGCATTCTCTTTACCTAATCATCATCATAACATCACGCCTTTTTCCCATGGGGGTAGGCAGAGACATAGAGCGCCATCTGCTACGATCGAAGCATACTTCCTTGGCTTCATCCACACTCAAGCTTTACCTAATATTTTGGTTTTATTACGATTTGTAAATGTATTTGAATATGTTAGTAAATAATTGAGTATTTTTAAAAAGAGTTCAACCGACTTCATGAGCCTTTGAAATTTGAGGGTTTTTCTTGATTTCTCAGGAGACAACCATCAGCTTTCAAATAGAAAAAGAATCATTAAAATCGCTTCGCCCAGTTAAAAGTTATGAGGTAACACACAAAAAACACACACAGACGAATTGAGAACCTCCTCATTTTTTGAAGTCGGTTAATTCAAAGCAAATAATAAGGTTCCTTCCTAACTGAGATAATATGACAAATAATGAGAAAAGTTTATAACTACAATAAGCTTTCGCCCGCAAATTCGTACTCATGTAATTTAAAAGCCATACCTTGACAAATTATACAAAAAAATAACCACTGTATCTATTAAAAACAAACCGTGTCGAAATCAGATGCGTAAGTTTGAAGATATAAGCTGACATAGGGACATAAATATACAAAAATAGAAGACTTTGTTATAGGCAAAAAAGATGTTTGTTGTAAAGCTCGCATAAACCTTATATATTTACATTTATTTTAAAGTGAAATCGTTGTTTTTGTATATAATTATGTCTCTATGTAAGCCTAAATCTTCTAAGCTACGTAAAGGATTTAGATGTGCTTTTTTAATAGATTCGAGAGAATTTGTTTTTTTATATTTGTTAGGGTTACGTTTTTAAATTTCACGCTTACAAGGCTCCGGGTAACAGCTAGCAAACATATAAATACAAAAACTTGGTTACAATTATTCATATTTTAGATCCCTCCGTCTACGTAAGTATACGTCCTACAATATACAGATGTATTTTCCAGAGCACTCATTTCGTAGCAAGAGTGGCGTAGCATCGGAGTATTGAATTTGATTTATGGAATTTATTTGAAATCGAATTCAAATCCTTCTATATACGGAGGTATTTGGAAGCTGATAATTATTTATCTTGTACATTTGCAAAGAGAAATAAGTAAAATATGCATAGGTACTTAATATGTTAAAGTACGTTTATAAAAAAAAATCAATTCTGCAAAGCTTGACTGTATATTATAAAGCGGAAGAGTTTGTTTGTTTGTTTGTTTGAATACGCGCTAATCTCGGGAACCACTGAGCCGATTTGAAAAATTCTTTCAGTGTTAGATAGGACATTTATCATCGAAGGCTATATAACATCACGCTACAACCAGAAGAAGCGAAGAAGTAGTGAAAAATGTTGCAAAAAAGGGGAAAATTTTCTAAATTCCACGTAGACGGAGTCACGAGCAACAGCTTGTAGAAAAATAAGTAGTATGATATTCGTAGTCTTCTAGACTCTTTTAGAGAGAAAAGGTTCTCTCTACAGCCCATTTTTCACTGTTGGACATGGCCCTCCTCTACTTTGGTAGGGATTATGGTCTACTGCGCCGCGCTAACCGGGCGTCTTGCAGATATTTGTAGTAGTTAACAGAAGCTTGTTATATTCATATTTAATTTTTAAATATCCTTTTTGCTAGTATCTAATTATTCTATAAAAATTACATACCAGTAATACAAATAATTATACGAAGTTAACTGGTTGTTGTCCCCGTATTTGTACACGTGGAATTTAGAGAATTGTCCCCGTTTATGCAGCATTTTTCGCTGATATTGCGCTCCTATTAGTCGTAACGTGTTTTTATATAGCCTTCCACGATAAATGTGCTATCCAACGCTGAAAGAATTTTTCAAAATGGACTGTTGATTTCCAAGATTATCATGTTTAAACATACAAACTCTTCAGCCTTATTAGTATATATTTATTACTCGTGTTACACCAATGTTGTGAGATGGAAAAACATGAATACTTCGAAAAAAATTGGTCAAGTGCGAGTCGGACTCGCGCACGATGGGTTCCGTACCATTATCTATGCAACATAAGGCACGTTATTAATAAATGAGCAAACAACACACACAATACTTAATTAATCACGTTTGTTGTATGAGAGCAAGAAACGGTAAAAAAATCATGTTTGTTGTATGGGAGGGGCTCCCATACAACAAACATGATTTAATATTTATTTTATTTTATTTTTAGTATTTGTTGTTATAGCGGCAATAGAAATACATCATCTGTGAAAATTTCAACTCTCTAGCTATCACCATTCTTGAGATACAGCCTGGTGACTGACGGACGGATGGACGGACGGACGGATGGACGGACGGACGGACAGCGAAGTCTCAGTAATAGGGTCCCGTTTTTACCCTTTGGGTACGGAACCCTAAAAATGCTTCATAATCTGTGAAGGCTACACAAATCTAGAACAAAACCGAAATACATCGACCTTGGTTATGCCGAGGCAACAGTTTGACAACTGGTCAAGGTGAGGGACGTATGTGAGAATAGAAACTTTAAATTAGGTAAACTAACATTTATACGCTACAGTCAAGAGCAGTTTGAACGAAAGTTGTGTTTGAATTAATTAATTATTATAACACCACAAATAAAATATATCCGTTTGTACATTTTCAGAATAAAATGCGTATATACGCTTTTATTGTTTTCGTTCGTAACTATATTTACCTAGCAATGTACCTGTTTTTTATAATAATTTTTAACCACTTGACTATTATAGGTTTGCAGTGGTATTCAGTAAGAAAAAGTGAAGTGAATTTTTGGTGAATCTTGATCACGTGACAGCGCTCCTCCAATAATAATAGAGGAGCGGTGTCACGTGATCAAGATTCACCGAAAATTCACTTCATTTTTTCTTACTGAATATCACTGCAGATTTATCTAAAATTTTATGCGCTTAAGTATAAACCCTTAAAAATATCTAATAATAAAAAAACAGGATTTGCAACCGTATTTTTTAATATTTTGGTATGACTATAATGTTTATCGCTTGACTCAATATAGGGACACCATTAGGAAATACAAACGCGCGTAGCCTCGTAGCCGTAGATGTCGTAGACAGTGTGACGGCGGCGTTGTAACGACAAGCTACGATAGTTTTACCCACAGCAAGAACCATGTTTACGAATAATAATTAATTCCATTCACATCGGATTCTAAAACTCGACAGTCGCCACGTTTAATTTATGAAATATTGCAAAAAAAATTAACTAAATCGAAAAGTTCTGTCTCTGATGATGGAAAAAGCTAGCGACTCAAGTAAGATTTTATTCGGAGGCCTTGTTTTTTTCAGGACATGACACAACGTCCTCTGGCCCCAAAGTAAGATATATTTCTATGCTTGTATTATGGGAACCAGATACGGATAGACTACATATTACAAATACATTTATGGATATCACACAATTAATGATTGTCCCAACCGGAAATAAAACAAACTTGCGACATTTCTATTGCCCAATCATTCTTACGCGGGTAAACAGAACCAGAGAAATTGTATACAAAAGCGCTACAGTGTCTGAAATAAATTGTAACGCCATCTGTTTGGATTACGAATAACTTGTTGATAGCTGGAGAACTGAAAACAGTCTATTCAAGTTACAACTTGCTTCCACACCAGGATTTATAGTACATAGTTTATCCACAAGATGGCGTTAATCAAAAGTTTGGGAAATGTCTTCTAGATGGCGCTTATTGTATCGAAAATTGCGGTTATTAAAATGTGAAGCAACCATGCTTTGCTAAAAAATATATCAGCTAATAACGATAGCCATGCAGAGAAGTAAGTTCCATATAAAATAGTTGACTACCACTTTTTTACTAACATTTCATCAATGTCACTCTTAAAGTCTTTTGTTCACGCTATTATTACAAAAAGACGTTTTCGTGCAATATAAAACCATATTAAGGCGCTATTTCATCATTATTATTATCATACTGTTAGTTTCGTTTTTATTCATGCAAGTAAATAAGTAATACATTCGTTAATAAGAAAGTTAACAGTAATGTTTTAGTCCTGAAATTTTTTACATTCACAAATTGTTATAAAAGTTTTACTTATCAACCCAAAAGCTAAAGCACGTAATAAACAGGAAACTGGTTCAAGATAAAATTCATTGCTTCAAAACAAAATTTAACACGTAAAACAAGAAAAGTTGGCTGGCATCCAAAGTGTATCATCGGATCGTTCGTCTCATTCGAGCAGAAATAAATAAGTTTATATCTAAGTAGCTTGAAAGAAAGAAACAATGAGTATCAATTATTATTTTTACCAGGTTCGTGAACATAATTGTGCTTTATCCATTTTGAATATACATTTTTAATTTAGTGTAGCCCTTTATATATTTTCATTAGACTAAGAATACCGAATACAAAAGTGCAGTAAAATACACTTTATAGAGAATTTACATGTAGATTCAAATATTGTAGATAAATGGAATAGAAACTTCGAGATTTAAAACCAAGTTCTGCATCATTTACTGACCGACGGGCCTCGTGGACGAGTGGTTCATGTAACGGACTGCCGCTTACGAGGTCGCGAGTTCGATTCCCGTTGGGGACAATCAATTGTGTGACATTTATTGTCATACAAAAATGTTTGTACTGCGTCTGGGTGTTTTCTATGTTTTATTATAAGGATGTATTTACAAAAGAACAGTAGTATAATATGTATTCTAACCGTATTCTGGTACCCATAATACAAGCATATAAGCTTACCTTGGGACCAGAGGATGTGGTGTGAAATGTCCATGAATATTTATTTATTATTTATTTATTTACTACTCGCGCTACGTTATTAATCTATCTTTGATGCTTATCATTTTACAACTGTAGATTCAAGAATGGCAACATAACAATTTGCTTATTTCAAAAACTAAAAAAACACGCTTGAAGATACAAAATACTTTTTAAATTATTGCACTGTCATCAGTCCTTAACATGTGTGCAAAATTTCAGAACAATTCGACTACAGCAAGTGTGTTAAAATCACTTTCAAAGAATCCGTTACATACATTGATAGATATCTACAAAACCATACATTGATAGATATCCACAAATTAACACAAGCGTGTAAAAAAATTTTCTTTTTAGATTGAAAGTGATAAACCTACATTTAATGTCATTGTAAGATTTTATGATTCAGTTTCACACATTCAAAGGCGGTAAGTTAGTCCATAAAAATGTACTAAGTGTAATCGACTGGGACCGGTAAAATCGGTTGGGTGTGGCACTCTGAAAGCTTAAGGAGCTAATCGTAATGGGAGTGGCGTGTGGTGAATGTCTTCCATTATTTTCGCATAAAAGTTGGTACCTATTTTATGTTCTAGTTCTTATATTATATTGTTTATAATAACTCGACATTTCGTGGCATTTATTAATAGGACTGATGTTTCAAAAATGCAATTTTTTCCCTTGCTAGAGGTAAAGCTTCGCCTGTAAAGCCATTGGTATGGATGTTATTTATAGTTATTTTATATGTCAGTAAAAATTCAAATTCTATGCTTTTTGTGAATATGTTGTAAATATTCCACAAACCCATTTTTAACAAATTGCAAAACTATTTTGCCAGAATGTTTGTCAGAAGCTTGGCCAAACATTAAAAACCTTAACATTCGAAGAGCTTTATTTGATTTGGTAAAGTCAGCGGGAACACAAGGCCGAGATATTGGTCGCTTCAATGATTTCGATGACGTTGCGTCTCACGAAATGTTTAATGTTCGGTTGAAGTAACATCAAGTGAGTGATTCTTAAGTGCTTTTTGATGGTCTGCAAGCGTGATACTCTAGCTTTATTGATTTCTTGAAAGCACCTTTTGTATTTACTTTCTGCTTATAGAACCAATATAATAATATCATGTTCGAAGAATAAATTGTTTAGTACCATAAAAAGTAGTTTTTGCTCTGATTATTGTACTCGGTATATGTCAAGCTTATCTCTAATTGAGTTGTCACTTGTTATTTAGTATCATTTAGCACAATGTAGTATCTAGATCTTATGTGCGTTTGTGCTGAAGTAGAAAAGAAGAACTTTTAGAACTACAATTTTCTAACACTTGCGCAACTCATTTGCTTAAATTAAACTACTTTTTACGGATTTAGACGCGTATATTTGTTTTAATTTTCAGCCCGACGTTTCGGAGACTTTGCGGTCACCATGGTCACGGGTGAGACTGTGAGGTGTCTTCTACAATCAGTTATTACAGTTATTAATTTTATGTAGTCTGAGCACAATGTAATATAATTTAGTTTATGGTAAAAGTCTATCTTTATGGTCAATGTAAAATTAAATTGGATGTGGGTATAAGCCACGCAAATTGGTAATGCGCTGGAACCTTGTCAAATTAACGCCCTTGTGACGTCATCAGCAAAGAAAAAGTACAGCTAACAAAATGTAATATTCTCATCTATACGTCACTATGACGTCAACAACATGGCCGCCAGGCGCATTACCAATTTGTGTGGCTTATAAACCCTGTAATAACTGATTGTAGAAGACACATTACAGCTCAGTCTCACCCGTGACCATTGTGACTGTAAAGTCTCCGAAACGTCGGGCTAAAATTTAAAACAAATATATGCGTCTAAATCCGTAAAAAGTAGTTTTATTTAAGAACTAAGTAACTTAGTCATAAGGCCTTAAATTCAAGAGTGTGTTAAATTAGCCTTCCAATATATTTATCCCAAGTTTTAATTATACCTAAGGTTAAAGTTATAAGTATACTCAACAATATGAAAGCTGCAGCCATAGCAATTTCATATTCAAGAAATTACTTTTATAGGCTATAAAATACCAACAACATAAAGAACTCGGCTATTAAATTATAACTTCACTGACTTCACGAGAGGAATGCTCTTAATTTTTTATTATGAGGTTTCTGTTTCTAAACAGAATTGTAAGGTTCTCTTCATAATAATAAATCTAATGCCTTGTTATGTTTTAAGTGAAAACATTAGATTAAATTATGCATACTCATACATCAGGTTTGTTGCCAGATTCAGTATACTTTCCTCCTCCTCAGCGCATTCAAGTCAACAGCCGCACTGTTGGGCATCGAACTTCTCCCCTTCTCAGTGTATTTGTTCTATTATCGGGTTAACCAGGAGTTTTGGCTCAGGATTTAATTTCGAGGTTTTCGCCTCTCATAGAGGATGTTATTTCCTTGTATTGTTTAGCCGATTTTTACAGTATCCTCGGGAGTGAATGGAGTGATGACACTCCACATGGATAGTAGTACTTTGCTTTTATGAAAGATCGATGGCATATGGTAAAGCAAGGTTTCCAGAATACTATAAAAAATATAAACGTATAAACATTTATTTGTTTCACCGAGATTATTAAGCATTTGCTTGAATCCAGGGAGTGAAACGTGAGACACGTACATTTACTCCAGGGTAGAATGGATCGGCACATCCAACGCCCCATGAGCACACACCGACAAGAACGTTGTTATGGAAGAGAGGACCGCCAGAATCCTGACCACACTGGTCCCGGCCGCCAACATCAAGCCAGCCAGAGCACAACATGTTGTCAGTAAGAGAGAAATAACGCTGGCGACATATATCTTGATTGATGGTCCACACTTGAACGTCGCGAAGTTGCTCAGAGGGTGACCCGAATTCCTAAAAATTTATAGTATACAATACAATACAACATTCTTTATTGTACACCAAAGAAAAAACAAGATACATAGTAGGTATATTGTATCTAAAAAGATTTTATCTAAAATTTTATTGATTGTGTCTGGATCAACTACAAAAATTACTTAGCGTTTGAAACGGTATACCTCAAGATGTACAGAAGCCAGCAAATCAGAATCTGACTATCTGATAATCCTGGAGAAACCGGTTAAAGTACAATAACTAATCGCGCTCGATTTTTTGTTTGTGAATAACCAAAACTTGTTAGAAAAAGATACAAACATCTACTTACTGTGAAACCCCATCCGGCAGCCCAAACAACTTGATTATCAGCAAGATTGTAGTTTGTGCCAGCGATACTAACGGGCTGGACTGAATTACTATAAACTATGGCATTTGTTGAGCGTATAATTGCAAGATCATAACTTAATTCCATGTATTTATGTAGCCTTCATGTATTATTATTTGGCTGAGGGTATGTAATATACCACCACTACTGGCAAAACTGGAACCGATGCGGAATCGCCATGATGTGGTTGAAGGTGCCCAACTGCAAAAAATATATTACTTACGTAGTATGGATTTGTCGAATAAAAATTAATCAAATTAGAAAAGCATAGATTTTTACTAACTGTTGCCTGCGAGGTCACGCATCGTTCGCGTGAAATTTTGGACGACTGGGTGGTAAGAAACTTTAAGCAAGTCTTCCGAAGAAATTACATATTATCCCAGGATAACTTGTAGCCTATACTTTAAGTTGGATCTCTACTAACATATTACTGAAAAGGATATTCAATTCCATGCAGATATTCTGGCGTAATGCGCGTACAAATATACAGACAGACAGACAAAAATACTATAAACCATTGTTTTGGCTTTTATTACATCAATGAAGACTGCCTATCCAACTTCTTTTTCAATAATAATAAATTCTTTCTTCTTAATCGTCTTTTTAGATTTTTATTATAAATATAGATAGATACCTAGGTTATTCCTGGTCAACGCGATAGGTCCATTAATCAGGAGCTCATGTTTCTTTTGTTTGTTTTAATCATTTCGAAGTTTTAAAAATATTTTAAAATTTCAACTTACTCAAAACAATGAGCTGCTGATAAAACAGATCGTTGGTTCAAGATGGAGCCTCCACATGATTGACTGAACGTAACCAAGTTGAAACTCATAAGCAAAGCAGCCATTGTGGGGTAGTTCTCGATGGTGGTTAGTGAACCTCCTATGATCCTTCCATCGTTGTTGCTTCGGGCTAAAAATCAAAAGGAAAGCTACAAATAACACCAATACCGTAGTATATTTTTGCAAAAATATTACAAAAAGTTTGTTTTTTGTTTTAAGTCTCCGAATCTTTTCAGCCAAAAGATACTCGTTTATGTAAATAAGTCACACAGGTATGAGATAATATTATATGTATAATGGTGAACATATATTAGTTTTCTATTTGTTTACAGCACAGTTTGTAATAGGACAAATAAGTTTTGAAAACAACATAATTAACATTTTTATAAAAAGCTTACTTCACTATGGAGGATAATATCTAAAGCAAACATACCTGAAACAGCTACCACGCATAAAGCCAAAAGAATTGTTTTGAACATATTGCTATCTTCCAAATAGACTGACTATTAACTACAATTCGCATCCTTATATTACATATTACTTATCTTATCACAGGAAATCAGAATCTAAGGCAGAATTCACGATTAAAATATGTAAATGGTGAGTAATTTAATTAATTAACTAGTCAATATCTATAAAGTTATAAAAGCGTCGATTATACAAGACAAATGCAGTATTTTGCAGTAATATCTTTTTTAATTTCTGTTGCTTTATTTTATTAAAAGGAGATAATAAATATAAAAATTCAAGTGTAAAATAATTTTAAATTGCTTTTTGTTTTGCCATGGTGCTGCACTCACAGAATGCAAAAATATATCGTAACTTTATTTTACATTGTCGACTCAATCGTAAGCCAGCAATATAATTATATGCTAAAGAAAAACACAGTAAATACAAACTTATCCTTATTATATTAATGTAGATCTTGTTCATAATTACGCGTTTGCTTGAATCCAAATAGTGTAACGTGAGACACGAGCACTTACTCCAGGATAGATGGGAGAAGCACATCCGTAGCCCCACAGCACAGGCCTCCTCCACTTTGGGAGGGATTATGGTCTACTGTGCCGCGCTGACCAAGCGTGTTGGCACAGGGTTTATTTTCAAGTTTTCCGTGTAAAATATCCCTTAGCTGACTTTTACAGCACCCTTGGGAGGAGATGGGGTGGTGACACCTGTATTCTTAATCGGTCATCACACGGAGAATTACTATTGTTACGTTATACGAGTGCATATCAAACATTGTGACCAATCATTTTTCTATTAGTTACGAGTTTTGTATACTCAAAACTGAGGAGCCTGTGTACGAGGGAAATCATAAATAGCCGCAGCGGCAGTTTGCGCGATAAGACCAACTATATCTGATTAATGTACATTATGCGTGGTATTACTGTTGCTATCGGTAATGCGTTTTAGCCATTATAGCATAGACGTTACAAAAAATAAGTAATAATCAACTTCTAAAACTAAAAACACGCTTAAATATCCTGAACATTTTTTTCAATTATTGCATTGTCTTTAATAAGTGTGCAAAATTTCAGATTAATCCGACTGCTGGAAGTGGGTGAAAATCACTTTCAAAGATTCCGTTACATAGATTAATAAATATTCACAGACATTTCACACAACGTCCTCTGGTCCCAAGCTAAGCTTATTATGCTTGTGTTATGGGTACCAGAATACGGATAGAATACATAAACTACTTTTCTTTTGTAAATACATACTTATAATACATAGAAACACCCAGACGCAGGACAAACATTTGTATGACATTTATAAACATCACACAAATGATTGTCCGAGGCGGGAATCGAACCCGCGACCTCTTGATCGGCAGTCCGCAATATAAACCACTACACCACGAAGCCCGTCAAAATTAATACAATTAATACATTGATAGATATAGATACATACCGAAGTTATAAAAGCGTGTTAAAAATAAATCCTCATGACACTATCTATACTGTTGCGTTGCGCTATTTTAAGTTGTGTCGTGGTAACGTAGTATGATCTATCTATTCTGCGCGTGGTAAGCCACATGCACCTAATGCTATTACATAGATATAAAGAATGTACATTATACTACAAACAGAATTTAAGCAGAATGTCATAAAAGTATCTATAGTAATCATTGTAACTTATATTCTTTATTTTACAATATATATTATTAATTATTTAGTTTTACTTACTCAAAACAGATCTTTGATTCAGGATGGTACCTCCACATGACTGGCTGTATGAAGCCAAATTAAAACTATAAAGCAAAGCCGTGATGGTAGGATAGTTGTTGATGGTTGTTACTGAACCACCTACGATCCTTGCATCATTAGTGCTCCTAGCTGGACAATGAAATGTATTAAATTATTTCGACCAAAAACCTGTTAGTACGAGTAGTTTCACAGATTTAAAAAATTATAAATGTAATCGGGTGTCCCTATAGGAATTGTTTTATATAATAAAAAAAATTCCTGCTAAATAGTAAAAAAAAATTAAGACGTTCTCTGGTCAAATTCTTAAACCTAAAATCCCATACACAGAAGACAATTACAACAATCATACGTAACGCGGCTTAAGGGCCTACATCAATATTATAGTATATCATCGCCGACACGTACATATTAACACAGCCAGTAGGCACAGAAAATGAAGAATTAGGGATATATTTCCTATTTACTCAAAATCTACTAAATATATTTTAATTCTGATTTACGTGTTTCTATATATAATAGTTACCTATGTTTTTAAAGTTATTTCATTAGTTAATACGCGATAATAGACCGACAAATGAAAAAAATAAAAAATTAGAGAGGTTGTTTCGCCAAGATTTTCTATCGAGAAAACTTTTTTCAATCGCGTTTCTGAGTTTATGCGATTCTAGATCATATATTGAAAAAACATATACTTAAAAATTAGAGCTCTAGCCATTCAATCTAAAGAAACAATGAAAACTTCGTACATAGAAAAATTCACGAAGCTATTTTGGTATCCTCTTAACGAAATCATACAGTAATTAATTGACACATGACTGGGTACTTAATCACCTATTCGGTAAATTCATTGGTTTTTCTTTTTTGATTCTGTATCAATTTGATTACATTCATGCATTTTTATAAATTTTGAAACTTTTATTTTAGCCTACATCAATTTTATTTGTACCTAATTTATTAGTTCTACTTGTTGGCTACATAGCTGATCTGTAATCTCTGACATCGTTTACTCTTCGATAGCCCATTGTTTTTATAATACATTTATTACATAAAATCAGAAGATGTTACGCAAATATTATTGAACTAGGTCGTGGTTTGGGTGGTCTTTTTGGTTCCTAATTTCAGTAATTCCAACAGTGTGCTGTCCTCATTATGAACTATGTTTGTTTTGTTTTCATAATTAAAACTGATAGCGTGCTAATTATTGAAATGAAATGAAATAAAAAATCATTTAATCACGTAGACATAATTTTTCAGAAAAATTATGTGCTTATGACATGTCCAATTTTTTTCCCTACCACCGGTTCAGGACGCAATCTGCTGAGAAGAACCGGCGTAAGAAACTCAGCAGAGCTTTTAATCAAATCAATATTTTTAAATTAAATGTCAATTATACTTACAATGCTAATAACTTTACAATATAGAATATGTATTGCTCCAGAGCATCCTACTCCCAAGCTTTATCATCTTTAATATAATCAGTACGCCTTTTTACATAATTTAGTTTTAATGATTTTTTTAAATTGACGGGCCTCGTGGTCTAGTGGTTCATATAACGGACTGCCGATTACGAGGCCTCGGGTTCGATTCCCGGTCAGGACAAATATTGTGTGATGTTTTTAATTGTCATACAAATGTTTGTACTGCGTCTGGGTGTTTACTATGTATTATAAGTATGTATTTACAAAAGAAAAGTAGTATATGTATTATATCCGTATTCTGGTACCCATAACACAAGCATATAAAGCTTAGCTTGGGACCAGAGGACGTTGTGTGAAATGTCCATGAATATTTTTTTTTTTTTTTTTTTAAATTTAGAATTATTTAGTTCTCTTACATCAATAGGGAGTTTATTATAAAATCGTATACAATGACCCATGAAAGAGTTACATATTTTGATTATTGATAACAGCGGTTTTACCAAAGTGATGACATAATAATATATTGCAGATTTACAGTAGGATTTTCCAACTCTATTTTTCCTAAATATCTCTGGTCTTTAGAAAACTATAAGTTACATGATTGACTATAAGTTACCAAATTGAAACTGCGGAGAACAGCGACGACTGTAGGATAGTTTTCGATGGTTGTTACTGAACCTCCATAAATTCTTCCATTCTTATTCGTGTCAGCTGAAATTTGCAGATATACATTGTTAGACTAAAATAATAATAGTATAAGGCTAAGCGTATGCTGAGACGCAGGCGATGCAGACACGTGTCTGCTCTGCTCTGCGCCCCGCTCTGTCTCTCTCAGTATACGCTCGAGGCCTATGTCTCGCCTGCCCTGCGTTGCTAAATCTGTGCTGTGCTGCGCTACATCGCCTGCGTCCCAGCATACGCCTAGCCTTAATCTTGTGATAATAGTATATGTTTGCCAATATCTTTGAGATTACACAGACATGGTGCAATCATAATATATATCTGGCAGGAAAAAGGAACACGGAAGACAGAAGAAAAGATCGTTGTACTTTGTAAAAGACCACGTGAAAGGAAATGAAGTGAATACAGATATGACGTCAGCCAATAAATTATATGGAAGATAAAAACATAGGGCTAGCTAATGATGGAGATATAATGACCGTTGAATAGATACTTTATTTCTAGTTAATAAATAATACTAGCAACTGTTCGTAAATTTAATTACTTTCTCATCACATCAATCTCACACCTCTAGAAATATTTCCACTTATCTTTGGTGGAAGAAACCATTTTTACAGAGGAGAGGAAAAAGATGTAGATGATTTTTGTGCTTCTCAAACCTTTTATTGAACTGTACTGTGAGAAGTCTAATCATGATTTTTTTTAAACTCCTTAGGTAAAGGTCATACATACCTAAAACAGCTACAGCACACAAAGTTAACAATATTATTTTGAACATCTTGCTGACCAGCAAGTAGAAGACTGATAGTCAATTAAAGTGATAATTGATATTTATAATATTAGTATCTACTTATCTTATCACATGATGTAAAGCTGAAGACATTTGTATGACATATATAAATATCACACAAGTAATTGTACCGTGTGGGAATCGAAAAAAAAGAAAATCTGGCTGCGCAAAAATAAAATTAAATATGCTAAACTATAGCAAATTACACTATCTTTTAGCAAATTTAATTTGGAAAACAATGTACCAAACACCCTGTAGATTGCTACTGCTTCTATTTCTAACAAACATTTTAATCAATAGCGCATTTTGAAAATCAGCGCTCCAACATCAGATTCGCCGCCCCATAAATTAATGAAGTTAGAGCAAAGTGCCTCGCTGGACGCCTGACTCAGTCTGCTTATTTCGCCAATCGCTGCCTCGGGCCATGGCCTTCTGATAAGTGCATTACACCATCGTCATATCGTCACCACCATAATTATACTTAAAATATATTATTTAAAATTACTCTATGTAGTTTATCCGTATTCTGTTACTCATAACACAAGCAATGTAAGCTTGGGACTAGAGGACGTTGTGTGAAATTTCCATGAATATATATTTTTTTTATATTGCTTAATGTTTGAGATAGTCTTCAGATGTCAGTATTAGAATGTATATACTAACGGTCTAATTCATAATGACTTATAGGAGACTTAAAATTTCGTTAAAAGCGGATTGTCAAAAATTGTAATTCATAATAGTTATTTACGCTAAAACGTTCTATATCTATCCGATAAAGTGACATTATTCCGACTACGGTCTTATTCGTAATGACTTATCAGAGGCTTAAAAGTTAGCTATAAGCGGATTGTCAAAAATGTAATTCATAATAGCTTTTTTACACTAAAGCGTTCTATAACTATCCCATAAAGTGACATTATTTTAAACAAGCTCCGGCCCTACTTTAAGCCTATATTAGTGAAAAAAATGGCGTATATATTCATCAGCTGATTATTTATATTGACGTTTGCCCCGTCATTTGCAAAGGTGTTGTTCATAGAGTCACAATAATTAACCAAAAAGTTATTAAACTAACGAGGTTTTATATTATAGTGATACGTGCATAAATCACGATAAATATCCGACACGGAATTTGCTTAATTATACATGTCTTATGAACCCTGCAAAGCATTGCGGCATTAACAATCTTGTTAACAATCGGCGAAGAAAAGTGTACCGCTAAAGAAGTAAGATATTTTCTTTGGAAGATGAGGAATTCTGAAAGTGGTAGTTTACAATGCGATGGAGGACAATGAGCCCATTATAGAAGGGCTAATGGAACAGCCAATTAAAGTAAATGCAAACCATATGTGAGGTAGAAATGCCGCAATCTTGAAAACTTTTATTGCAAGGCCTTGTAATGAACAAAGTTCACCCTACTAAACTTGCAAGTAAATAAAACAAAATAAAATGATTGATTTAATAAATTTATTGTTTTTCATTTACCGAGTTACGGGCTATTTCTATTAAAGAAGAAATTATTTAATAGAAATAGCCCGTAACTTGAACATCGAAGAACACCGGTGTGAGTGGCTTGGGGTGTAGATATTCTATTTTATATTTGAGTGATTCTTGCTCCAACTTAAAATTTTCAGATTTTTTATTCTCATCATAGCTATTATGTTTGTAGGTTTTGGACCCAGCGCTTGCGAATCTCAAGACATTAGTGGATCCAGCAAATCTGCAGGTGTTGGATGAGCTGGTGCCTCTACTGTATCATACATTAAAGATTACCTCATTTTCACTTTCCTGCTGTAGTTTATTTACTACAATAACACTTCTCGAATATTGTGTAAATTACAATGTTTGTTTATAAACGCTATGTCAAGTTTGACAACTAGTAAGATTTTTTTTTTCTACCATCCATATTTCACCATGTTTCTACGAAATGGTAACATTCTGTAAATTAGAGACATTTTAGCTATCGGAAGTTTTTTAAACGAATATGAATTAGGATTTTTATCTGACATCTGATAAGCTTAAAAGACTTTTTAACTAATATAGGATTATGCTTTAATTTTTGATTATGCCGATCTTCATCATCTAGTTATTGATGTTTGCAAAGAAGTTGAAAAGAAAAGCCATTAAAATTGTTACATTCAATTATAATTCTTAAATATCAAGCCTTACAAATCCTACACAGTATTGGGATTGATCATAATTTTGGACCTGCTGTTTTTATATTTTTTTTAGAAAATATAGACTATTATAAGTAACTAATTTCAATATTATTGAAATATTCGCTATATAGTTTTTTTTTAAATGCTTAAAGATATTATTTTAAATGTTGTGATCAATCAGTGTCATCGTTATACGCAGTCTTTGTGTTGCCTTTTCCTGATACACTTAAGACAGATTGCAATACATCTTTTCAAAGTTGCCATGTTGAAATAATAGACCAATTTCAACTCCACCCCAGAGTAGTATATCCCTAAGAACGCCTTAACAATTTAAGTCCTTTATTTCAAGGGCAAATAGAGATCATTTCCTTTTTTGGAAAAATAATAGCTAATATAGCAAATTTTCCGAAAAAAAAATTGTGGATCATGATCAGAAACTCGATTCCCCGAAATGGTTTTCGGATAAAGAGTTTAAAAAAAATATGAACAAATAAAACTACATTTTACGGATTTAGACGTGTATATTTGTTTTAAATTTTGGCCCGACGTTTCGGAGACTTTGCAGTCACCATGGTCACGGGTGAGACTGCGGTGACTGCAAAGTCTCCGAAACGTCGGGCCAAAATTTAAAACAAATATACGCGTCTAAATCCGTAAAAAGTAGTTTTATTTAAACAGATGAGTCGCGCAAGTGTTAGAATATAAAATATGAACAAAGCCAATTGCGGTGATTGAAAGTCTTGCTTTTAATCCGCGCAGAAAAGTGAACGTTACGTTTACGAAACTACAAATTCTTCTTCTTATTTTATGGCTTTCCCTCTGTCCAGCCCATTTACGTCCCACTGTTGGGCACGGGCCTCCTCCACTTTGGGAGGAATTATGGTCTACTGTGCCACGCTGACCAGGCGTGTTGGCACAGGGTTTATTTTCGAGTTTTCCGTCTCTCACAGAAGATGTTATCTGCGTGCAATATCCCTTAGCTGACTCTTACAGCACCCTTGGGAGGAGATGGGGTGGTGACACTTGTATCTTAATCCGTCACTACACGGAGAAATTTTTATGGCTTTGTAATTTGGAAGAAATATACCACCAAAATGATTCATAAAACTAAAATAACTAAGTGAGAAAATAAAAAATTATACTAAAATGAAATAAATCAAGAACAAAAAAAATAAGAAGCAGAAAAACTAATGTAATGAATGAAAATCAAAACTAATAATAGTTTATAATAATAAGATTATTAACAAATAAGTTTGTTTACACTTACAAACAGCGTCAAAGATGCATTTTGTTAACTTGTATCAAAACCAGGGATAAAACTCATAACAAATTTGAATGGTAGAAAAATGCTACCATTCATATTTCACCATTTTTCTACAAAATGGCAACAAAGACATTTTATAGTTATCGGAAGTATAATAGACGAATATGAATAAGGATTTTTATCTGACATCTGATAAGCCTAAAAGACGTTTTAACTAAAATAGGAATATGCCTTCAATAAGCGTTTCAATATGAATAAGACTGTAATAGTTTTTAATAAAAAAATATTATAGCGTCAATTTTTGACGCTGTCAATGTTACTATTAAAGATTGTATCAAATAAAACAAATTTTCAGATCAATATTATTATTTACCTATTTATTTTATAGTCGTCTCCATCACGACACACAGTTAAATACTAATCTGCATTAAATTTAGAATAAAATTATAAATAAAGTAAGACATTATTTAACATTTTTGTTTACATTTATTAAATTCCATATTAAGCATTTGCTTGAATCCAGGTAGTGTAACGTGAGACACGAGCATTAACTCCAGGGAAGAAGGGATGCGCACATCCAGACCCAAAAGAGCATACACCAACAACAACGCCGTTATGGTAGAGAGGACCACCGGAATCCTGCTGGCACTGGTCACGACCACCAACATCGAGCCAGCCAGAGCACAACATGTTATCGGTGAGCACTGAACCATAACGCTGACGGCATATCGCCTGGTTGACGGTCCAGATCTGGACGTGACGAAGCTGCTCAGAAGGCCATCCGGTTTCCTGAAAGTATTTGAAATTTGAGGGTTTTTATCGATTTCTTTGGAGATAACCATCAGATCCTGGTGCTAATGGGACGACGTAGGAACCACCAGTTTTCAAATAGCAAAAGAATCACTAAAATAGCTTCGGCCACTTAAAAATTATGAGGTTACAAACGTAAAAAAACATACAGACGAATTGAGAAACTCCCCCTTTTTTGAAGTAGTTAACAATAAATTTTGTTATACTCAGAACATAACTATTAGTAAATATAAAAGCTGGTCAGATATACTTACGGTTACACCCCATCCAGCAGCCCAAACAATTTGATTGTCAGCAAGATTATAGTTAGAACCAGCGATGCTAGCTGGCTGGACTGCATTGTTGACATAGCCAATTGTAGAAGCAGATCGCATTATTGCAATATCATGGTCAAAAAGCGCCTCTCTATAATTTGGTTGTAAGATTATTTGGTTCACATTATGGACTACACCACCACTGCTGGCAAAAGAAGATCCTACACGGAATCGCCATCTTGCAGGAATGTTTTGACCACGGCTGTAAATGAATTTAAAAAAAAACCTTACAACCTGTTTTATAAAGGTTATTCAAATAAAATATTAATAATTTACAGAAACAAGAAAGTTAATATGCATATACAGCATTTGCTATATGAATTTTCGTCAGGACTCAGTCTCTTTATATTTTATTTTTAGTGTTTTAGAACTTCTATATTTAGCTAAGTAATTGAATGTGCATACATTCGTATTCGTAGCTATAAAATTGAATCACTTCTATGCCTATCCTTTGCTAAATTGCATTACAATTAAAAAAAATAAGGTTCCAAATTTGATTTTAATGTTACAATGAAGCTAACTTTGATTATTGAATTATTTTAAAATTGCACTTACTCCATACAATGAGCTGCTGTCAAAATAGATCTTTGGTTCAGGATGGTGCCTCCACATGACTGACTATAAGTAACCAAATTCGAACTGTGAAGCAAAGCCGTGATGGTAGGGTAGTTGTTTATGGTGGTTACTGAGCCTCCTATGATCCTCGCATCGTCAGTGCTTCCAGCTGAACAATGAAGTGAATTAAATTTTTAACAAAATTTTTTAAATAATCTTAATCTAATCATCAGTTAGACCTTGGTTGCTAAAAAAATTCTGTTTAATTAATAAATAGGTAGCTTTCACTCGGAACTTTCAATGACTACGGAACAAAGTTTATTTACAGTTTTGAAAAATAATCGACTGGCCAACAATCGATTAGTTTTTTTTTATAGATTGCTTTGTTATGTATGTAATTATCGGTGGAAATTTTAAAAGGCTTAAGTGTTTAGTTAATCTAATATATAAAATTCACGTGTCACAGTGTTAGTTACCGTACTCCTCCGAAACGGCTTGACGGATTCTTCTCAAATTTTACATGCATATTCAGTAGGTCTGAGAATCGGCCAACATCTATTTTTCAAACCTTTTTTTTTGTATGGCAAAACAACGTTTGCCGGGACAGCTAGTAATATATATACCACACACAGTTTTACGGTATAAGCTGCTTGTTTCTCAAAGATAAATCATGAAATAATAAATAAATAAAAAGCTGTTTGAAAACGTCTTTGATATTTTGATAATCGGAGAATTAACAAACAGTAGTCTTGAAAAATTACTTTTCTACACATTTCACTTTCCTTTTAGTTACACTTTTAGTAATGCATTGCTGATCTCTACAATTAATTAGTATTTTAGTATAGTAGTTTAGTATTGGTGGATAGAACAATTTGAAATTGAATAGGGTTTTTTTTTTCTGTTTTGTTGCTTTTATAATTATTATAACATACCTTTAAGTACTTAGTTTCTAAATAAATTTGTAATTTGACCAGACCCATTTGTAATTATGTAAGGTGTACTTTATTTAAATTTTATGACATCTACACATAATAATACAGATAGTGACAATTAAAATAAAATAAGTAGAGCAGCATTTTACACAGATAACATCCTCTGTGAGAGACGGAAAACTCGAAAATAAACTCAGTTCCAACACGCCTGGTCATCGCGGCATAGCTGACTATAATCCCTCTCAAAGTGGAGGAGGCCTGTGCCCAACAGTGGGACGTAAATGGGCTGCAGAGAGAGAGAGCAGTAAAAGCCATATCAAGTACATTGTTCGCAAAAAACAGGATTTGTATCGTATTAACTTACCTGAAACAGCTACAGCACACAAAGCCAACAGTATCAATTTACTCATCTTACCAAATAGAATACTAAATATAATATGAAGAATTAAGTATATATATATGTTTTTTATATCTTATCTAATAACGCAAGTGATCAAGGTATTTTTATTTTTTATCAATACTAAATTTGTCATTAATCGTTATTTTTGTCGCGGGGTGATTTAGAATAGAACTTATCTATTATTTCTTGAAAGCGTTCTACGAGATAACTGAAGGAAAACGGGCAACAGTGTTCTCCTGTGAAATGTTGTATTGGCCTACTGTGGCCGGTGACAATTGCATAAAAATTACCCCTGTTTGCGATAGCTTTAGCTATTCGCTTGGCCAACGAACTAGATTTAAAGGTATACTGGTATTCCCTAAATCTTTAGAAATGATTAAGAGAAGAATTCATTTTGTTTGAAAATCAAAGGATTTATTCATGTAGGCAATTACAATCTGCTGCGAAGAACCGGCGTAAGGAACTATGCCGAGGTTTTTTGATTTATTCAATGAGTTTTGAAATTGAAACTCAAAAAATGAAAGTTTTTAGCGTTTCTCACTCTAAACCGAAGTAAACATAATGCTTTTGTTAGCTTTTATGTCATCGTTTTACTACAATCTTAATATTTCATAAATATAAATTTGGCGTTAGTAGTTTAGTTTATAAAAACGCAGTCAGTACAATACGGGGATCGATGTGATCGGTTGGGTGTATCCGGGAAAATAAGGAGCTAATCTAAATGTGAGTAGCGTGCAGCGAATGTCTTCTATTATTTTCTCGTAAAAATAAAGGTCCCAACCGTTTACTCCTTTGATTATGATCCTATAGGATAAATGTTTAAATTATTTACGAGTACCTACTTGTTTGTATACAACTCCAGACCAGTGCAAAGCAGTCCACGATTCCAATGTCCTTCCTATACATAGGTTACATTATAGCTGATACCAGAGTAAACAAAATCAAAAAATTTGGATTTGTCCTTAACTAGCTCTTTATTCCCTAGCTTAGCTTGGGGCCAGAGGACGTTGTGTGAAATTTGAATATTTATTTATTGATGAGCTTGATTTTTGTCCAATGTAATGTATATCATTATTGTTATCTGAAAACGAAATGGCCACAATGCTACAAGGTTTTTGAAAGAAAATTAAGCAATAAATAAATAAATAAATATTCAGGCCATTTCACACAACGTCCTCTGGTCCCAAAGTAAGCTATATTTCTATGCTTGTATTATGGGTACCAGATACGGATAGACTACATAAACTACATTTTTTTTGTAAATACATGCCTACTTATATATAATACATAGAAAACACCCAGTTTTGTTTTGTTAATAGTTTGTTATTGGCTATCAAAGACTTTACCATTAATCTGTAGTCCATTTCTTATCTTATTAATTTGTAGTTATAAATAATAATCACGCCGGAAATTCACTGGTTTTCCTTATCGAGCGAGTAAGAGGTGTGTATATCTTTGTACTTTCCCAAGTAATTTTTTATTATCTGTAACAGGAGATCCTACTTCATTACTATCATTTTTAACTGAAATGAGTTTATATTAATACCGTTTTATGTTATTAGTGCCAATCTTTAATTATTATATAACATAGTTTTTATTTCTGTTTGTATCCGTTGATTAGCTTACATTAGAAATATTCAACGGATTTTGTTGCGTTTTTTTTATAATGGAGTGTTTCAAGAGGATGATTTCTTTTGTTAAGGTTTGCTTTTTAAATTTCACGCGTACGAAGTTGCGTGCGACAGCTAGTTAAGTAACACATTACTGTCAGATTCCTAGACTATCTCTCTAGAACCTGTACTTATGTGAGTACAGGTTCTAGAGAGATAGTCTCGTATGATTCCTAATCGCCGCCCGATGGTTTAAACCATGTAGGTACCCAATTACGAATGATGCCTTATTTTTTAATGCATGTTTTTTAATTCAAGAAATATAGCAAGTATAGTTGTAAATGTTATAATATGACATGCTATAAATAGAAAGACGTATTGTCACATTAATTTAACAATGAAATACTGACTTATTTGTTTGTTTATCATGAATTGAAGACATTGTTACTTTGTTGCGGGTCATATTGGCCATAATATTTCAATTTTGCTTCTACCGGGTTTTGCGTTATCGCGTATATTGGCTACCAATAATCGATAATATAGAGTTTGTTCGAAATACAAAATCTTACGTAGAGATTTTAAATTTTGTATTTTAAATTTCCAAGCTGATTAACTTGTTTCTTGCAATCTATACGTAAATCTAGTAAAACATTGTAAACAACTCTTGTTAGTGACTAATAAAACAATAAAACAATATGTATTTTTAACAAGATAACAAGAAAATGCAATATCTATACTAAAACTAGCTGACCCGGCAAACGTTGTTTTGCCATACAAATGACAGGGGTAGACAAATAATTTGCAATAAAATAAAATTGCGACTATAATTAAAGACCTAAGCTATCCTATCTCTCAAGTTGGACCAGACTGCTCACGGTGTGCCAATTTAATTTAAAATCGGTTAAGTAGTTTAGGAATCCATCGCGGACAAACATCGTGACAGGAGATTTATATATATAAAGAATAAAAAGCTGAAGAGTTTGTTTGTTTGATTATTTATTTGAACGTGCTATCCCCTGGTCCGATTTGAAAAATTCTTTCAGTGTTAGATAGTGCATTTATCGAGAAAGGCTTTAGGCTATATAATATCACGCTGCGACTAAATGGAGTGAAGCTTCAGTGAAAAATGTTGTTGGGAACAGCTAATTATTCATAATAATTAGAAATATTTCCTCATTCATGATTATTACAGAATACTTTTATTATCGTTCTTATACAACGTGTTGCAGAAAGGTGTAGTCATATTTTAAGGTTGCATTGGATAGGCCTTAAAGATTATAAATATTACAGTTACACATAGAAAATTAGAGTTTTTTAAATTTTTTCTTGTTTATAGCCGACTATTAAATAGCTACCAGGAACGCATCAATTATGAGATGTTTACGGTTTATTGAATGCGATTAAACCTTACGATAAAAGATGACATACTAGTGTTGTATTTGAAGAAAATCGATTAATTTAAAAAAATTATAACATTTTCATGAACACATAAAAGTCATAATATAACTAGTATTTGTAATTTCATCCATGCCTAGTGCCTAGTCACCGGCCATGTGTAACGATGGTCAAATATGACTACACCTTTCTGAAACACGTTGTATACTAACAGCCATCAATTTATCACATTAATATATCTGTGATATATGATCGACTTGGTTTATGTAAATGGAAAACCCAATTGTAAATAAGTATATTATCTCTCGATAAATTAATCAGTTAATATCAATTATTCAGTCACGATTTATCAGTACATTATTTCTTATCATTTGTTAATAATAATACTCATAGACAGTTAATACGTTTTTACGTTTGTTTCTACAAAAAATTACATTAATTTTGTTTTCACAATTTGTCCACTCTCTCTCTCTCTCTCTCTCTCTCTCTCTCTCCAGCCCATTTACGTCCCACTCTTGGGCACGGGCCTCCTCCACTTTGGGAGGGATTATGGTCTACTGTGCCGCGCTGATCAGGCGTATTGGCACAGGGTTTATTTTCGAGTTTGCCTTTTCTCTCAGAGGACGTTATCTATGTGTAATATCCCTCAGCTGACTTTTACAGCACCCTTGGGAGGAGATGGGGTGGTGACACTTGTATTCTTAATCCGTCACCACACGGATTACTAATCCACTACGACAAAATATATATCTACATACTCTACATGCTTTTAAAGTTTATATCAAACTCTCTATGTCTTATACAGAGAGTGAGATGTAATTTCTTTATTTATTTATTTATTAATAAATAACTTTTGTGTTGCATCAAGCCGCATTTACCAGGCGTACTTTGTTGTGATGCTCTACTGTTCACATTCATATATCGCATCATGACTTATCCAATTAGTTCTTTTGTCTGTCGTTCCTATGTCTTTCCCTCTTCTTATGATATGGGGTCTTTTAAGCGAGGAGTGAAGAGGCATCTTGTGGGCGGGCAAGGTGGGGGCGGCTAGTGCTCTGACAATGTACCAGCCGTCCTCGCATATGGATTGCACTCTCAGTTAACATAAGGTGAAGTGTAGTCATTTGCCGACCCCAACTATAAAAAACAAAAAGAAAGCTGTATCTAATATATACGGTTCTTAAAACGGCACAACTAGTCCGACCCGCTTTCCCGCACGTCACTCATACTGATGCAGTCCGGGTTCCACGTCTGATATGATACAACGCAAGGCATCCGACAAATGTGCTTGCGGCTAGGTATATTAAATGATATGATGCGCCGTCAGCATCACAAACGGTAATGCCTCTTTAACATCCATTAATACTTTGCAAAAAATAAAAATTATGCAATAATAAAGCGTGAACAAAGTCACATCTATTTTATGTATTTAACCCGATAATAAATATACTATAAACAATCTATGATTTGATTATCTTTTTTAGAATCAGTAATTCACTGGGTTTGCCTCCCTTTTTAGGGTTCCGTACCCAAAGGGTAAAAACGGGACCCTATTACTGAGACTTCGCTGTCCGTCCGTCCGTCTGTCACCAGGCTGTATCTCAAGAACGGTGATAGCTAGACAGTTGAAATTTTCACAGATGATGTATTTCTATTGCCGCTATAACAACAAATACTAAAAATAAAATAAAATAAATATTTAAGGGGGGCTCCCATACAACAAACATGATTTTTTTACCGTTTCTTGCTCAATACTAATAACGTTGCCTTATGTTGCATAGATAATGGTACGGAACCCTTCGTGCGCGAGTCCGACTCGCACTTGACCAATTTTTAATTTACAGATGTTCAATATTCTATTCCACAAACTTATTTATTTGGCTTCACCTGTCCCATTGTTTTGTTGTCAAATTTTATCCAATCAAAGCTAAATTTTGACACACATTTCAATTACCGATTGACTTGAAGTTTTTAATATAATATGTATTGTACATATTGTATGACAATGCAATAGTACCTATAGTTCTTTTTCTTGTTGTTTAATTTAAAAGATGTCTTGTTTTATATTTTTATTAGTCACTAATAAGAGTTCGTTATCTTATTTTATAAAATTACGAATAGATTGTCAAGAACACAAAAGAATATGCGGCCTGGAAAATTAAAAGGCATTTTCTTTTATCTCTACCTCAGAATTTGTGTTTTAATCAAATTCTATGTTATTGCGTTATGGTCTCTTTTTGGGAATACAGATGGTAATTACACAATAAAGAATACTAACGATTTGTTTCTACCACTCTACTGTTTAAATTTATCTATTAGCCTGGGCGCGGAGAAACACCATGGAGTTTATTATTTATTTATCCGTATTCTGGTACGCATAACACAAGCATATAAGCTTAGCTTGGGACCAGAGGACGTTGTGTGTAATGTCTGTGAATATTATTATTATATTAATTTATTTATTTATTGGGTAGTCTGGCCGCCGCTAGGAGTCCCACACGAAGCCCGAAGGTTGCCCTCGCATTTGGACAGACGAAGTGGGTCAATAATGCATTGACCCAATTCGTCTTTAAAAAAAAAAATCACTACTTATAGTAGAACTTGTTATGATAACTTGGTTAACGTTTTTCTTTTATTTCCAAATTCTGTTTTTCCTTTAACGCTTACAAACATTTTACATAGGGGCACTGTACTACTAACAATCAACTTAACATCATATAAACAGTCCTAACCTAATAGCTATTGTAATAATTGATAACGCTATTCTCATTCATTCATTCATTTAGCTGCCTTATCATTCAAACAAGATTATTATGCTTCAAAGATAAAGGACGAGCTATTGCGCTTGATAGCGTCGTCATTATATCGATATAGTAAAAGTCTATCTTTATGGTCAATGTAAAATTAAAATCGAATGTGGGTAAACCCTGTAATAACTGATCGTAGAAGACACATTACAGCTCAGTCTCACCCGTGACCATGGTGACTGCAAAGTCTCCGAAACGTCGGGCCAAAATTTAAAATAAATATACGCGTCTAAATCCGTAAAAAGTAGTTTTATTTAAATACTTTTTACGGATTTAGACGCATATATTTGTTTTAAATTGTATGTGGGTAAACCCTGTAATAATCCTGTAATGATCGTAGAGGACACTTTATAGCTCATTTTCACCCGTGACCATGGTAACTGGAAAGTCTCCGAAACGTCGGGCTAAAATTTAAAACAAATACACCCGTCTAAATCCGTATAAAGTAGTTTTATTTAAACAAATGAGTCGCGCGAGTGTTAGAGAATAAAACATAATAATTAAGTGTCTATACTTTCTATGTCAGTCCATGTTTAACTTCAACGTAGGCGCTCGACCGGTCGATACAGCTCGTCCGGGCTACGATAGTCCACAGCGCACCAAACAGTAAAGTAGGTTTTTACATTGTCGTAAAGTTATGACTAGGCAAAAACGTGTTACGAGTACTTTATTTATGTAAATAGCTCCCTCTCTATTCCGATCACATCTGTAGGATCTACATATTTTATATATTATGAATATTGTAATAGAACTAGGCTTATTACTAAATATATCTAGCAAGGGAAAAAATAGAAGAATTTGGACGTTAGATGTAAGAATTGGTTATATAAATAATTTGGTTTTATAAATAAATTGGTTTTATAAATAAAAAAACCAGTCAAGTACTAGTTGCACTCGCACACGGAAGGCTCTGTACCGTTATTATAATAAAATATATGCATTTTCCAATCCCAAATAATGTAAGGCAGAAGACTGATGCGGATGAGATATACACAAACTATGAAATTATCAGCTCTTTAGCTATCACCGTTCCAGAGATAGGTACAGCCTGGTGATTAGTGGTGACAGTCAGACGTATAGACGGATGTGTGCATTTGTTTAGCCTTAGTAATAGGTTCCCGTTCTAAATTCTGGTACGGATCCATAAAAAATAAATAAATAAATAATCCTATCTCCTTGTAAACGCTAATCTCTGAATCGACTAAATATTTATTTTAATGACATTACTTTACATTGCCGAGTTGCCAGTAGTTTTTGAAGCAGGTGAATCCACTCTCAACAGCTAGCGTATATTTGAACATACTATCAACGAGATAACATTTACGTCTATTCTAAAACTACAAACATTATACTATATTCTTTATTTATACAGACGTCATGGTCCGGGAGCCAGTGACAGATTTTCATGACCAAGTCCCTCCCAATTAAAAATTCGAGAAATGCATGAGGGACTAATACTATGAACACTCGCGACCGTTAGTTGCGACTCCGTGGGTGGGTTAGGCAGTGGCAGCCTCCCAAACATGGAGAATAAAACCTACTATGACTAATGAGGAATTATTTATTTTAAAACAATTTATCTATTAGCCTATGAACAAGAACAGGCATACTCGATTAGTAGTACTTAAGAGGGCTCGATACCAAATTATGCTCCATACAAAAATATGGGTATCTTACTCCTCATTTTTCTTTGCGAAAGTTAGTTCGTTAGTTAGGTTGTATCACTTTCTTTTTTTCATAACATAATAACTAAAAGAAATATGACCATCCGAAAATCCCGTTGTTTTCGGTTTTCTTTACGTAAAGCTGTAGCGACTATCACACATATTTGGTAAGGTTTACCAAAAAAGAAAGTGATAGAAGCATAGATATACTCTTCATCTATAATATAGCGTAAAATCAATCAAAATCAGTTTAACTTTCGCAAAGAAAAATGAGGAGTAAGATACCCATATTTTTGTATGGAGCATAATTTGGTATCGAGCCCTCTTAAGTACTACTAAGCGAGTATGACAGTTCTTGTTCGACTAATAGATAAATTGTTTTAAAATAAATAATTCCTCATTAGTCATAGTAGGTACTAGGTGCCCAGTAGTACCCACCCACTTAACATTATTTGATATTCATAAATAATAATAAATAAAACCACAAATTGCAAGAAATTGCTTCATTTTTATTGCAAATGGCAATAACTGTGTTCATTATTATATTTTTCTAGAAGAAGGAGGATCCCTAGAATTATTACAGGTAAACTTGTTGATTCGGTCGGATTAAATAGCATATCATATTTTTGCTATTTAATCAGACTGTGATATTAAACGACAAGTCCGATCAGAATAGATAGAATAAATAAAAGAGCAATTTACATATATGTACGTGTAAATTTCTCAGTCTAAAGCTGTTGCGTTACACCTTTCATGGTACCAGCTGACAAACTTTCCACTGAGATACAGCACGCTGACATTAATTTTCATTTATAGTAGTATATAAACAATCACCAGGTAAATTTTTAGTTGAGAGGAAATCATTGAAAATATAATTTTTTTTTTCATGTTCAAGTAGCCAGCTGACGTATAATCCACCGTGTTATGGCCAGCTGACTTTGTTTTTCTATCAAAGCACTCGATAAACTATGATCTGACAAATTTTGAAATGAGAGGAAAAGACAGAAAAAAAATTTTTTTCTCCATAAACATGAGGAAACGGGAGGCTGCCACTGCCCACCCCACCCACGGAGTCGCAGCTGACCGTCGCGAGTATTCATAGTATAAGTCCCTTATGCATTTTACAAAGTTTCACTCGAGAGGAAATCATTGACCAAAAATTTACCTGGCTCCCGGACCATCAAGGGCAAAATGTCTGAGCCATAAATAGAGGACACAACGTCTTTGCGATAACCTTTTTTTGAGTAAATTTGCCATAGTTAAAATATTGCTCGGTAGAGTATTGAACCACTAGGAGTAGCTTACGTTATCTTCTTTCTGAAAAATACTGTCAGGTAGGTGGCGTGCCGAGGTAACGCGGACAAACACTATGACGTAATTTCATTGGTCGCTTTTGGGCAGGCCCAAAATCATCACACGCACACTGAAACACGACAGTATCCTTACTTAATAGGTATGAGCATTGCTCTCGTACCTTTTAGCGGGGATTGCCTTATACGTCCGGTTTGTCCATGTGGTGGCGGATTAAGAATACAAGTGTCACCACCCCATTTCTTTTCCAGGGTGCTGTATGAGATAGCTAAAGGACATTATGAGCAGTTAACTTCTACTGTGAGAGACGGAGAACTCGAAACCAAACTCTATGCCAACACGCCTGGTCAGCGCGGCATAGTAAATCATAATACTCCTCAAAGTGGAGGAGGCTCGTGCTCAACAGTGGAAAGTTAAGAGGATACCAAAATAGCTTCGTGCATTTTTCTATGTACGAAGTTTTCATTGTTTCTTTAGATTGAATGGCTAGAGCTCTAATTTTTAAGTATATGTTTTTTCAATATATGATCTAGGATCGCATAAACTCAGAAACACGATTGAAAAAAGTTTTCTCGATAGAAAATCTTAGCGAAACAACCTCTCTAATTTTTTATTTTTTTCATTTGTCGGTCTATTATCGCGTATTAACTAATGAAATAACTTTAAAAACATAAGTAACTATTATATATAGAAACACGTAAATCAGAATTAAAATATATTTAGTAGATTTTGAGTAAATAGGAAAAGTATCCCTAATTCTTCATTTTCTGTGCCTACTGGCTGTGTTAATATGTACGTGTCGGCGATGATATACGATAATATTGATGTAGGCCCTTAATGGGCTGGAGAGAAGAGAGGAGCAGGTCTCATGTTATGTAATGTCAACTCGTGTTGGATTTTAGTTCTAAACCGGCAACGTTTTAGGCTTCTCGATCGTAAAACTGTCATAATATTTACATTTCACCTCACCTACATCAATTATAATTTATTTAAATACAATATTCCACGTTTTACGTTTAGTATATTTATAGTCAGTTATTTTTGCTACCAATTCCGTTGGGTTATTTCATATTTTATAATTTCAATAAAGCTATTTGCATAAATACATAGGTACTTTATATCAAATAAAAATAAAAAAGAAGGGGGCTTAAAATTAGGTATCAAAAAATTCGTCCGCATCGCAATCATTGGGTAACGTGCCCAAAAGACTGGCCGCATTGCCACGTTGTATAGCAATGCTTATACGAATTGCCAAATGCTGGCCAGCCTTTTGGTCACGTGAAACGTCGACCAGTCTCTTAGAAAGATCTTTATAAAGAGACTGTGCACTCGGGCCCCACGATCCAAGCGTCTCGACCCCAAACGGCTCAAACAAGTAATCCGCTGAAAGATTACTATATTTGCGCCGCTTAAGGGCCTCCGCTGATGCAGCAGCAGCGCCGGCACCTACGGAATATTATTGTTTATATTATTATTTTATTATTATTATTATTATTTATATTTTATTGAGTAATTTGAAATACGAACGTATTGCTTTTTGACTGATATATTACAGTCATCGTTACGAAACTAATGACGCTTCTAACGCTAGAGCATCGGCGAGTTCTACAATACAGCCGACGATAGCAGAGTGGATGCGTAAATGCATTTTGTCCACTACGTCAACAAAAAAGAAAGTTTCATGAATGTTTTTGTTCTGACGATGTACAAAGATGAATGAATGAATGGCTTCTAACTTATTGCAATTAAAAAAAAAAACTTCAAAATATGAATAATGTCTAAAATTCTTCTACAAAGATATACAGAACTAGATATTATATGTGGAGTTTAATTCAATGTAGCAATAAAATTATGATCAATGGTTACTAAAAGTTAATATTATTTTGACTACATCTTTACTTATTATAAAACAAAGTCGTTATATTTATATGTATGTCCCCATGTAAGCTTATAACTACCAAAATACACAACGGACTTCGATGCGGTTTTCTTTAGTAGATAGAGTATTTCAAGAGGTAGGCTTTTTTGTTTAATATGTTAAAGTTTGGTTTTTAAATTCCATGCATACGCGAAGTTGCGGCCGACAGCTAGTCAGTCATAAGTTATGGTTTTAATAACTATTTTAGCATTCACAAACTAGAATACACCTGTTCAATTCAAATATTCCTGTCTATAAATTCAACTGTTTGAAAAGGAATTTCCAAGTTTCGAGTTTCTGAATATACTATGCAACTCAAACGCTAATGAAGTTAGCTATCTACACCGCTCGGAGATACTCAATGGAGATACTAAGAGGATTAAGCTTAATATTCTCTCTAATGGTTTTAAGTAGGAACAAGGGTGTACATCTAATCTTAACAAATCCGTATTTTCTCTTTTCTTTTAATTAAACGGAGTCTGGTGACAACTTGGAGAAACAATAGATAAATAGATACCCAACTCTTTTTTTGCACAAACACCAATTTTACATAGAATTTTAAAATACAGGCTGTAAAGCTATTGTAAAAAGGGCGGCCTTATCACTAACGTGATTTCCAGGAAACCGTATAAGATATAATCTAGAACAGACATCGCGGTGGTTGTTGGTGTATTCTATGTTATTATATATATTGTATTGAATAATCCGATCTTTAGTCTTAAAATGTTTACGAGTAACATTACGTCATCTCTAAACGTGAAAATATTGATTTCTCTATCCAGCCCATTAACGTTCCACTGTTGGGCACGGGCTTCCTCCAATTTGGGATGGTTTAAGGTCTACTGTGCCACGCTGACCAGGCGTGCTCGCACAGGGATTATTTTCGAGTATTCAGTCTCTCACAGAGGGTGTTATCTGTGTAGAATATTCCTTAGCTGGCTTTTACTGCTGTGAAGGAAAAGGGGTGGTGACACTTGTATTCTTTGTTCGTCGCTACACGGACAGCACTACATCTCAACAAACATTAATTCATTCAATCATTCAACATTGTAGAGGTATGTATTCTATCCGTATTCTGGTACCCATAACACAAGCATATTAAATCAAATTTTTAGAAAAAAAAATCACCACAAGCAGGACGAACTAGGAATACCGTTCCGTTGCTCTTTCAACTGAGCTATCATGGGACCAACACGTGAAAACCAAATTTGATTTATTAAGTAAACGCATAGCGAGCCAATTGCAAAAATTAATAAATTAATGTACAAGCATAAGCTTAGCTTGGGACCAGAGGACGTTATGTGAAATGTCCATGAATATTTATTTATTACTATCAAAAAAATACCGATGTTAATAAAAATACGGTTATTTGTTTCAAACTCATGTAAATACAATATTTCTTTTAACCATATTCTGAACCATAATCTGATCAAAATACGCATACTAAGTCGTTCGGATCTTATGAATAAATTTTAGTTGACTTTCAATCGAGCTTTCCATGCATTTCAAGATGTTTCGACAAATCTGATTATCTTCAAACTATATCTGTGACTAGAACATATTAAATGAGTAATGATATTGAAAAGCTTTTCTTTAATTTAATATTATATCTGAATAATAAATTATGCATAGCTATAATGCAATAACCAAGTTGATTTTGAAACAATCTTTGCATATAATCTTAAGTGCCCAAACTCTGGTAATATAAAAATGTTAATGTACTTTTGGAATCATTTAGGCAGAAAATATAACACGACGAAATATACATAACTAGCTGTCCCGGCAAACGTTGTTTTGCCATACAAAAAAAAAAGTTTGAAAAATAGATGTTAGCCGATTCTCAGACCTACTGAATATGCATGTAAAATTTGAGAAGAATCGGTCAAGCCGTTTCGGAGGAGTACGGTAACTAACACTGTGACACGTGAATTTTATATATTAGACTAGCTGACCCGGCAAACGTTGTTTTGCAATACAAAAAAAAAAAATTAAAAATAGATGTTGGCCGATTCTCAGACCTACTGAATATGTATGTAAAATTTGAGAAGAATCGATCAAGCCGTTTCGGAGGAGTACGGTAACTAACACTGTGACACGTGAATTTTATATATTAGAAGATAATGTAGGTATACTATTAGGTATACGTCATGACGTATAAAGTAGGTACACTTTAGTAAATCTACTATCCCTACTAATATTTGAATACGAAAGTAACTCTGTCTGTTACGTTTTACCGTTTAAACCTCTCAACCGATATTAATGAAATTTGGCACAGACAATCTTTAGACCCTGAGAATTAACGGAAGCTACTTTTTATTGCGAAAAAACACTCTCCAAATTCCACGCGGACGAAGTCGCGGGCAACAGCTATTAGATTATAAAGTGACATTAAGTTTAAGTGTGTTTTTACTTTATGGATTCAGTTATTTCAGAGCCTATTCGTTGAAATAAAAAAAAACACTCAAGTTGTTCCCTTTTTTATTATTAGTATTGACTATATATATAATTAATACCTTACTGTATACCCCTAATATACAATATACAATTACTCACAATTATAATTTCCTGTAGGTAATATTGATGTATTTAAAATGTTACAAAAAAAAATATACAAAATAGATAATACATGAATCGTAAACGAAAAAATCAGTGAAGAATATCACAACGTTTCCACACGTTTAAAACCGATTAACTATGAAAAGGGTACGTTATAAGAAAGCGCCAGAAAGATTGATGTGGCTAAAGGTTGGTTCAAGGTTTTTCTAAAGAACCTCTGACATTAAGGGTTAATAATGAGGGACTCTCAACAACGCTACGTAATATTACGGTAATTCAGAAAAATTGCTCGCATATTTTACCTGCGATTACTTCAGAAAGTAAATTATATAATAGGTTAACTATTTTTGCCCGACTCTCAAGGAAGAGTTGTGGTTTTTTTTAGTAAAATTATGTCTATGGCTACGTCACTCAGCCGGCTTAAAGCTACTTGTTTATCTATGTGAGCGTGAAATACGTTCGGTGTCTGTAATACACGCTACAGGGGGCCATACTTAATGTGACCAGACGTCCCGTTTTAAACGGGGCTGTCCCTTTTTACAACTACGAGTCCCGGTGTCCCCGAAACTACCTATGGGACGCAAAATTGTCCCGTTTTCAGAAACCGAACTCCAGTAGAAAGAGTATTTTCCGTAATGAACAAATGGTGGACGTCTGAGAAAACTCAGTTACAGGTATCAGTTTTAAAGTTATAACTATTAAACTATTAAACTAAACTTAAACTTATTATAAAATAAAGTCGTTATTTGTTCATACAGAAATAACGACTACGGGACTATGGGAGCTTATAATTTTATTATCTTTAAAACTACCCAACGGATTTTAATGCGGTTTTTTAATAGATAGAGTGGTTCAAAAGGATGTATTTTTATTGTATAATTTGATGAGGTTTGGCTTTGGTTTCTAAATTCCACGTGTAAAAAATTGCGGGCAACAGCTGATACCTAAATTTAATTTAATACATTGGTGCCAAAACTAAGTGCACAACCTAACAAATTTTAATTGATAATAACGTCACGCGTCATTAATACAATAAGGAAATGTTAACCAAACCTTATTGTTATTTAGGCTGTATATTACAGATATTAAAGATTTTAATTATTATAAACTCGCACAATGAAAAAGTTAATTAATCAAAATACACCATAAGTTCTTTTCAATTATTTTTTCAACTTAACTTCATCGAGTTTAGTTGTGCTTGTAGAATTAGTATTCCCTTTCCTTCCTTTGCCATTAATGTTTCGTTATTAGTTACAAGACCTACTCCTCTTAAGGAAGGTATTTGGTCTACTGATGCGAAGTTAACCAGGCTTGTTACCCATAAGATTTAGTTTCATGTGTTTTGTTTCTCACAGAAGATACTATCCGCTTACATTATCCCTGAAATGGTTAAAGTGCCCTGGAGAGGAATCTGTATTGTATTCTTACTCCATTAGCACACAGACAGAACTGCCAATATGATATTAGGTACACTAAAATAAATACGTACCTATAGTGTATTATATTACAGTGCCGTTTCCCTTCTTTCCAGCCCATTTATGTCCTACTGTTAGGCACGGGCCTCCGCATTGGGAAGGTATATAGTTTCTATGCCACGCTGACCAGGCGTGTTGGCATAGGGCCATATTTCGAGTTTTATTTTTCTCTGAAAGACATCTGAAATAATCCCCTAGCTGACTTTTACATCACCCTGTGGATGGAAATGCGATAGTGAGGCTTGGCTTGGCTATAAATTCGCTAACACCAAAACACAAAAAGAATATCTTTTCCGTAAATCTTCGGCAAAGTTTTGTTCAAAATTTAATAAATTATTTATCAAAAGAAGCGTAAAGATTTCCACATGAAATGTTAAATTAATTATTAAAACTTTGTTTTAAAGTTAGGTACATTTCAATGACAGTTTTTGAAAATCATGAAATTGAAAATGCTTTTCAGGTTAAATCATTAATAAGCAGACGCTCAAATTTTAAATAGCTGCTCAAATTACAAATGAAATGGCGAAAATGAGATGGAAATTTAATGGCTTTTGATTATTACGGAATTTAATTTTCTATCTAATTTAGGGAAAAATCTGTCTCTGAACTCTCTATTTATGCAAGATTTTTTTTAAAGGTTATTAATGCGCCATCAGCTGCTATTCAAGGCTTGACCTTGGATTATAGCTGATGGCGCACAATACTCTGTGCCTGTGACTACTTCCATGAGAAAAAGGCGTGGCAGTATGATGAGGTATGGTGATGATGATTATGACCTTTTTGAATATACGTATAAATAACGTACTTAGCGCTTGCCTGCGAAATCGTCATTGTAGATTCTGTTTTATCCTGTAAAGTTAATTCTAATAGTTACTATTGAACATTATTATAGAGTCGAAAGTAAAAAAAAAACCATATGTAGGTAATTATTTATTTATTTCATTAACTTTTTTTTATAGTTTCTTATTAGTTTATTGAGATTTAGGCAATAATGCCTATATAAAATGATTTATCACTTTCTTTTTAACCAATATTCTATTGGCCATAATACTATGCACGGCAGGCAACAGGCAGTCAAAGCATAGAACGCTGTTGCGTAGTCTTGATACACATCCTTTAGTAAACCTGAAATGTAAAACAAATTGTTAGTTATTAGGTTATTTCATCCGTGTATTGTCCATGTGGTGACGGATCAAGAATGCAAGCATCACCACCTCTTTCTTCCCAGACTGCTGTAAGAGCCTGCCAAGGTATATTATATACCTATTGTATAATTATAACATCCTCTCTAAGAGACGAGAATCTCGAAAACTAACCTAACCAACACGCCTGGTCGGTAGGGTAATGTAGACAATAAACATTCCCAAACTGAATAGACCCAACAGTGGGACGTTAATGGGCTGGAGTAAGACAGAGAGAGAAAGATAATATGTATGCCATAACGAAGCGGATCGGGTAAATTTTTAAGAGTACTAGTCGAGTCATTGGTTATATGGGGCCATGCTTAAAATTTCATCGGTTTTACAATTTTTCTTAGCAACTATTGGACGAATTTAATAACGAAATATTTGTGTTAGATATAGAAAACGGTTCCCTAATGATTGACCAAATATTGAAAACCAATTATTGACAAATGATCATTTGACAAACAACGTTTCACCAAATGATCATTTGACAAACAATACACTTGACAAAAGTATCACCTAACAAAAACTTACTTAGCAAATGATCCATTAGCAACTACCACACCTGAAAAATGTGTTAAGTATTCAAATGTCAATTGACCTTTTTGTCATTTCACCAAATGATATGTTTCGTAAATTAAGTTGCTTTGTATGTATCATTATCATCATGAATCATTAATAAAGGGAGAAATTCCAATGCCATGTAAAGTCGTTTCTGTCTGCGTTTGGGGTTATAGTTCTAACCTAACCTAACCCAATCTAATAAAAGAGATATATATCTCCAAAGACGAACAGGTTAATAAGTAATTATCACGCAAATAATGTAAAATATCATTTTTTTTTTCATTTTATATATATAATAAAATATATCAATTAATACTTATAGCATTTTCTTTTTAGGATAATCCAGAGCAGTGGCTTTGCAAAAAAATAAGCAAAAGATGGTCATTTTAACAAGAATACCAAATTTTTAGACCAATAGTAGATTTATCTTATAACTCAGTTGCCAAATGTTAGTTTTGTAAAGTAATAATTTATAAAATGTAAATTTAAGTGTTGATCATTTGGCAAAATGAAACATTTGTAAAACGAAAATGATCAATAGGCGAATTCATTGTTTTGGCAAACGTTGTTTGTCAAGTCTAGTTTTGCCAAATGACTTTTGGTCAAACAATCGGACACCATGGCCTTATTCATAATGACTTATCGGAGGTTTAAACAGAGATTTTAACGGAGAGATAATAAACGTTTTATCGTAAAAAGACTATTATGAATAACAAGTTTTGACAATTTTCGGGAACCGATTTTAGTGAACTTTTAAACCTCCGATAAGTCATAATGAATAAGGCCATAAGTCTAAATATAAGTATCTCAAAGATTTGTATGTTGATAACAATAAGTTGATATCTTTTCACACTTAATAAAGATATCTTCAGATTATATTTGACATTGTCTTGACAACATAATACCAATATACTTAGGTTTAAAGAAGTAGTATCTTACCGATAAGTGGAGAAAAAGTGACATTGACAGTGCCAGCTGCTAGCATCGACATTGCATATGCTCCGGGGAACTCTTCATGGGGTACATAGTTTGAAATTAATAGAGGACTGGTAATGTGCAAAAAAGCTCGTAGTATTCCTAAAACAGCTGTTATTATTGCCATCCATATGAACTGGGATATCTGTAGCATTACTGAAATATAAATGTTAAATTAATTATTAAAAACCATTTTAATTTTAAAACAAATATATTATTACTAGCTGTCCCGACAAACGTTGTTTTGCCATACTAAAAAAAAAAGTATGAAAAATAGATGTTGGCCGATTCTCAGACTTACTGAATATGTATGCAAAATTTGAGAAGAATCGGTCAAGCCGTTTCGGAGGAGTACGGTAACTAACACTGTGACACGTGAATTTTATATATTAGATAATGAGCTCCATTCCAAACAAGAGCTTCTTACGCAATAGACGGATTATTATAACAAAATAACTTTAGTATTGGGTAGACCTAGGTAGGGAGGTTAAAGTAAATATTGATGTTGGAAACAAAACGTTTATATTTGTAAAAAATAGCACTAAAAAATTTTGACACCGCTATTGTAAGTTCGTAAATTCAGTTCAAATTTAACTTATCAGTATAAAAAATATGTACATTATAAAATAAATTAAAATTATATGTATAAATAGACTAGGCATCAAAGTATTTCTCCCCATCGCTATCGACCGGAAGTGTGCCCAGAAGGCTGGCGGCATTGCCACGTTGTATGGCAATGCTTATTTTCTGTACAAAATAAAGGCCCGCCTTCTGGTCACGAGAGGCGTCGATCAGTCGGCCCGCTAAATCTTTATAAAGATTTCGGGCACTCGGGCCCCATGAGCCTAGCGTTTCGACCCCAAACGGCGCAAAAATATAATCCCCTAAGAGATTATTGTATTTGCGCCGCTTGATGGACTCCGCAAAGGCAGCAGCAGCACCGGCCGCACACACGGTATTTGGAAGATGTGATGGCGCAAGGGTGTCGACGCAAGTGGCGTCCCACACCAAAGGCCTGCCCATTTTCCAAGGCAACAGTGACATACCATCTGGTCTCTTCCCATCGTCACGTACCAAGCCATTGGGTTCTAGCACGGCTGGTACTCCGGCGGTGACAAGAGCACGACGGATAATGTCGTTGATACTTGCATGGCGAGATATGCGTCCGGAACTTCTGCTGCATGACAAGCCATGGTGCCCGAGACCGTCAACAGCCTCGCCGCATTGACAGCGATGAGGAGTGACACAACGAGCCCCGATGCGTAGGCAAGTGGCGATATATATATATATATATATCAGTTCTATTGAAACAGAAAATCCATATCAATTAAAGTATTGTTTTTTTTTATTAATTATGTCGACATGATTTATGAAGTCAAGTAAGTATCTATTATTATTTTCCTTTTGTCTTTTCTATTAATTTAATTCAACTACCAATCTTTCAATATACAATGCAGATAATGCAAAAAAACATAATACAAAAAAATTTGGTATAAAACAAACACTAAATAATTGGTCAAGTGCGAGTCGGACTCGCGCACGAAGGGTTCCGTACCATTATCTATGCAACATAAGGCAACGTTATTAGTATCGAGCAAGAAACGATAAAAAAATCATGTTTGTTGTATGGGAGACCCCCTTAAATATTTATTTTATTTTATTTTTAGTATTTGTTGTTATAGCGGCAATAGAAATACATCATCTGTGAAAATTTCAACTCTCTAGCTATCACCGTTCTTGAGATACAGCCTGGTGACAGACGGACGGACGGACAGCGAAGTCTCAGTAATAGGGTCCCGTTTTTACCTTTTGGGTACGGAACCCTAAAAAATTACGTATTTTTTTTTTTAAAATCTAGAATTATCTTTATTACTAAATTAATATTTCAATTTCAACATAAACAAGCAATTAAAGTCGTCATCTCTAGACTAAAATTATTTGATACTATCTGCAAAAAAAATAGATAGCACTGTTGTAAATTACTGCTAATTTTAACTACATTGATACTACATTGTTCTTTACTAACAATTAAGATAAGATATGCATAATGTTGCGGAATCGTACCTATTCTGATAAAAAATGTAAATAATGTTGCCATGTAGAATAACAATCTTGTATTTATCTGTATAAAACTGCTTGTAAGGGCAAGTATACATCGACCTGTGAGATCCGCTGCTGCACCGATGGATATACATAGAGCTATGTCAGTCTGAAATATAATATAGTATTTATTATGTTGTGTACTGGCTGTGCCCGGCGGTGTTACCAGCGGTAAAAAAAAAATGAGTTCGTTTTGGATTATCCCACGGGAATATTGCATTCTTTCGGGATTAACAGTAGCCTATATGTTATTCTGATGTATAAGATACATTATTGCAAGGTTTCATTAAAATCTATTCTGTAGTCTTTTTTGAAATAAATATAGGAATATTATTAGGATGTATGTGTTTATTATTTACTGACTGTTGCCCGCAATTTCGTACCTGTGGAAAACTTTAACAAATTATACAAAAAAGCCACCCTTTTGAACCACTTTCTCTATAAAAAAACGCATCAAAATCCGTTGCGTGGTTTGGAAGATACAAGCTCACATAAGGAGATACATACAAAAATAACGACTTTTTTATAATAAGTACTTAACTCTATTTAAAATATAGAGTTCTGTTGTTTAGTAATACAATTATTACGACGACTGTAACCTTGTACCTTTAATATAAAAATAATACATTTTTAATTTGTGTAAATAACAGAACTAATTCCTTGCTAATTGTGAAGATTTGCATTAATTAATTATTTTATGATGTTAAGCCGTGTGTGTATCTAATATTTTAAGACAGAATTTACTATTGTGCTCGTTTCTTAGAAAAATATTATTCACTGAAACTAACATAAAAAGGGTTAAGGCTGGTTAGTGTTAACACTTAATGTATATCATTTTAAAAGTGATATAGAAACATGTAGGTATCTACTTATTACTCACGAAAGATCGCTTTTCTAAATATCAGTATGTATCAGCGTTTAACAAAGATAATAAAGATTACCTTATCGTATCCATACTGGAACAACAACATCGGGTGCAACATGAAAAATGCCAGATCAGAAAAATTGGCGAAACTTTGTCCAATACAAATATTACAATAGATAATGTCTTTCAGTATCTTGAAATTAAAAGTCTCCATTAAAATGTGGCTGAAAATAGTGATAAAACTATTATAATAATATTTTTAGTGAAAATAAATAATAAATAAATAAATATTCATGAGCTACATTTCTATGCTTGTGTTATGGGTACCAGAATACGGACATATCACATATCCTACTTTTCTTTTGTAAATTCATACTTATAAAACATAGAAAATACCCAGACACAGTACATACACTTGTATGAAAATTATAAATATAACACAAATAATTGTCCTGAGCGGGAATCGAACCCGCGACCTCGTGAAAGGCAGTCTGCTAACTTGAACCACCAGACCACGAGGTCCGTCAATATAAAATAATCTGCAGTAGTTTCTAATTATTTAGTAATGATAAATATCTGACTACAGGACAAGAGTCTCTACCACAACAATGATTTGCTTTTCCACAGTAGTCCGTCGTGTTACTCGAGTTTAGTGTAAAGTAAGCTATATCATATTTAACAAGTTTGCCAAATGTTACATATTACTAAACATAACTAAAATTCCATAGAATTAAAACTTTATGTTTGCGCAATAGATAGAAATAATCATAAAACAACAAATAAAAGATACAACAAATTTGCATGCCATTGTAATGGTAAATATTGTAACCTAAATTGTATTTACATGATCTAAACTATATTTCTGCAATTGTATATTATTTTTTTAAGTGAAATAAAGTTCATTCAATCATTCATTCATTCATTCATTCATTCTGCAAATAAATGAACTGAACTCAATATACCTAGTTTTGTTGAATGTCTTTTTCATTACACTCTCCGACACCTCTGGAGTGTCATCATTTCTATCACTGGCTGTAGATCTTAAAAGATCTTCATTTTCCATCTGATTTCTTCCATTTTCTATATTATCATCTATCAATATGAAATACAATTATTTAACATTCACATATAATTAATAACTAGGTTCTTCAATAAATCCTTCACTATAGATCTATATATATATATCTGTAGCGCATCACAAATGTTTGCGGACGCTCACATTGATGACTTTTACGCCGTTATCAGAAAGAGGGCAGCGTCTATGATGAAAAGACTATGTGGGGGTCCCAACAGCATCCTGAGGACATTATATAACAGGCTGGATAGCCCGTTCATGGAGCACTGGGCCGGACTACATAAGCCAATTAAGTGCTTCGAACGGGCATTATAACAGCTTAATTTTTGGTTTAAGTTCATGCAAATTATACTAACATAGGATATAAGTACAATGTAACTAACAATATGGATGTAAAATCTGCAATAAAGAATTAATAATATAGAGGCAGCTCTGCTGTGGAACGCACTGCCAAAAACGATTCAAAATGCTCAATATATCGTCTCATTTAATAAACTTGTAAAGGAACACTATTTGCAAACTATATAATAATCCTACTTCTACAGTTAAGTCATTATGCGTATTTATTTATTATTTTTATTTATAGTGTGTATGTATGTATAGGTTTATGTATGTATATATATGAATATTTTTATATGTGTATGTATATTTAATTTTAGGTAGGTTTAACTAGCATTGAAGTTTTTTCACTATTGTTTTTATGTAGTAGGTACACCACTTTACCCGAGTTCCAGATCAACTGAGTCCATCCAAAGGTTGTCTGGAAGAGATCGCAATATGCGATAAGATTGCCAATTGTACATGTTTTATCCTAATTTCGTTATATACGTGACATGTAAAATGTTTTGGTGTACAATAAAGTGTATTCTATTCTTAAATAAGAATTTCTATAACATTAATTTGCTGATAAAAAAATACTTGCTGTTCTTATTTTTCTTGGAGTTACTTCATCAGTTTTCATTGTAGCCATTCCAGGGTATACGTGTAGGGATATTCCAGCTATCAATAGTAAGGTTCCTCTTATTCCGTAATGTGACATTATTTCTTTTATTAGTTGTGGATACCACATAATTAAAATACCCTGTCCTGCCTTACAAAGGCTCATTACTGTGGTTCTTTTTCTCACAAAGTAATAATTTAAAGTGGAATAACAAACGGGTACGACAATTCCAAATCCTATGCCTTGAAGGATTCCGAAAGTAAATATAAGCTGATAGATATTTGTAATGAATATTGTAAGGAGAGATCCAGTAGTTAGTAGAACTGCTCCGATAAATCCTCCTGTTCTTAATGAATATTTTTTCTTAATACTGTTGAGTATTATACCTGTAAACAATTGTAGTTTAAATAATATCGAGGATTATATTATATTTACAGAAATTTCACGGAAATTCCTCATAAGCATCTTTTTCGGCTACGTCTCGTCATAGAGCTTAGTTTCGAGTTTCTCTCACAGGTGATTTAGCTGCTTATAATCGCTCTTAGGTCAGCCTTTTTACCTCAATAAGAGTAGAAAATGGGCTGGTGAGTCTGGTATTTTCATCGATCACCAAATGAAAATCGATGACGAAATTTCTGAAAATACTAAAATAATATTGCTAGAGTTTAACGGACTTCATGGTCGAGTGAGAGTTACGAGGTCGCGGGTTTGATAACCGCTCTGAACAATCTTTTGTGTGATATTTATAATTGTCATTAAAATGTTTTTTATGTATTATAAGTAGGTGTTTTTTTTATATATTATAAGTATGTATATACAAAAGAGAAGACAGAAGCAAATAAGCTTAGCCTAGGGTCAGATGACGTTATGTGAAATGTCAATTTTTTTTTTTATAATAAGTTTAAATTAAAAGTCCGTAACCTCTATGAAATAGTTTGCTGTTGTGCAGCCACTGATATGAATCTCTAGGTTATCGTGTGGTCGACCAGTGATTGGTATAATATTCAATTAAAGTATGACAATATAAGTTATATTGTCATACTTTAATTGAATATTATACCAATTTTTATATTATTCTACAAACAAATTATTGCAGTTGCAATAATTATTACATTTACCTCCTATTGCTAACATGATAGCGAATACTCCATATGCAGTAGTTAAAGACTTCGCTGAAGAATTAGTCTCTTTCATAAAGTCATGGTAGATTAATCCAAAAGAATTAACATGTCCAATACCTGCAACCTATAAATGAATAGTATATTTTTGAGTCGTATTAGCACTTAACGCACCTGCGGCCGTATTATGAGCTTTTATTTACAGGCAGTTTACGCCGTGATATGAACTGTCTGGCATATTCGTATTATGAACAAATTATAAGCCAGTCAGTTCGCTAAACCAGTCATACATTAATATGTTTAAGGAGAAGGTACAACTAAAAGTTAAAGTACTAACTAAAAATTTTCAACTAAAAGTTTTATTTTTGCCATAATACCTAATTTTGCCATGCAGTTTACGGCCTGCCTGGAACTTGAATGATTTTAAAAAGCTCATAATACGCCGGCAGGTCTAAGTTGTTCTCAAATTTTGCACACGATTTGAATCTTTAGTGTATTTTGCATAAGATACGATATGATGAGTGACGTTATATTATTATCATTGCTCAGATGAAATTTAATTATATTTTTATCTATTTATACAATAATGAGTAATTAACACAATGATTGTAGTATCATAAGGATTATTTACTAATATGATATTTTGCTCTCCTTTAGGTATTTGTATATAGCTGTTGCCCGTAGCTTTCTACGCCTCTAATTTAGAAATTTTTCCCCATTTTGCAACGTTTTTCACTGATACTTAGCTCCTATTAGTCGCAGCGTGATGTTATATAGCCTTCCTCGATAATTGTACTATCCAACACTGGAAGAATTTTTAAAATCGGTTCCTGACATTAGCGTGTTCAAACAAACAAACAAACTCTTTATCTATTTTGACGAGCCTCGTGGTTGAGTGGTTCATGTAACGTACTGCCGATCAAGAGGTCGCGGTTTCGATTCCCGCTCGGGACAATCATTTGTGTGATTTTTCTAATCGTCATACAAATATTTGTACTGCGTCTGGGTGTTCTCATGTATTATTATAAGTATGTATTTACAAAAAAAAAGTAGTATATGTATTCTATCCGTATTCTGGTACCCATAACACAAGCATATAAGCTTAGCTTGGGACCAGATAACGTTGTGTGAAATGTCCATGAATATTTATTTATTTATTTATCTTTGTAATATTGATATATATAGATTTAAGATTAAGGAAAAATATCTTTTATTAATGCAGATATTAAAATTATCACAATAGCGGTCATTAAATATTTATAACAAAGTGCTTGTTTACACTTCTACGCAGTTTACTTCTTACGAAATATTGTACGAGTAATCTAGTCGTAACATTTGTGATATTTGCTGTTTACATTTATAACATCTCTCTCTGTCTCTCTTTCTCCAGACCATTAACGTCCCACTATTGGGCAGAGGCCTCCTCTACTTTGTAAGGATATAATGGTCTACCACGCCGCGCTGAATAGCCATGTTGTCATAGGGTTTATTTTTGAGTTTTCCGTCTTTCACAGAGGCACTATAGACCATAGCATCTCCCAAAGTGGAGGGTGCCCGTGCCCAGCAGTGGGACATAAATATGCTGAAGAGAGTTTTATAGTTTTTTTCAGCTATTACACTCCATCTACAGTAGAACATTATGAACTTTCAGTCAAATAGTCAGCTTCTCCTTTCTGTTTTGATAGCTGTTGCCCGTGACTTCGTACTAGCGAAATTTTTCACTTATGCTCTGCTCCTTCTGTTCACAGCGTGATGTTATATCGCCTCAATGAATTTACTATCTATCACCGAAAGAATTTTTCATATCCGACTAGCGGTAAACATTAGCACGTACAAACAAACTAACATGAATTTATGAAATCACACTTGTAGCAAAACACACATTCACACATCAAGAGATAACAAAGGAAAAATAGGTCTTAGTCTTTTTTTATTTAGTTCTTTTACATCATTTACTGGAAATAAACACAAACGGCGGTCTTATCTCTATCTGAAATGTTTACTATACAAAGTATTGTACTTTTTTTAAGGTTGTTTTTTATACATACATTGCAGGGACATAAAAACTTTTGTGGTTTGCAAATCCATTTCTCAGAAAGTTATTACTTCTCTTTCATACTATGATAAAAGATTTTCACCAAACGTTGCCCTTAATACCGACAGCTAATTTGATTGTACCTATTTAGATACTTGAAACACTACTGTATGGTTAATTTAGGTACTTATTATTATTTTTACTCACTTAATTAGTAATTATATGTAAATCACAGTCATAAATGTACTTACAAATGTTATCACAGTACCTAATCCAACCAGGTAACCCCAGCGGTTATTGTCAACAATTTCGTTTTTCATATCTTTTGTTTCCATATCACAATACCACTTCGTTTGTTAGTCAATGATGTACTGACTCTGGACGTGCCCGATAAAATAAATTTGTTTGGATAAGGACGGTTATACATTGAAGCACATTTTGATACGATTTTAATAATAATACAGAATTTAAAACTTTATTAAGTTGATATTGTTAATGACGATATGAATTTCGTTTGTCTCTCTCTCTCAGGGTTTACTATCGAGTCTGTCGTCTCTCATAGTAAATTTTAGTGTGTAACAAATAGCATATTACAATATATATTAATATAGCAAGAAAGAGACAGGTATATATAGAAAAAAAACGAGGTGAGAAAGAGACAGATATATCTGTGACGTCATGAGTATAGATATATCTTGGTGTATTTATATATATCTCGCTTAGTTAATATATCGTAATATGCCGTTTGTGGTGCCGAAGACGGCACCACAAACGGCATATTACGCATATTAGGCATATATTATTAGGCTAATTAGCCAGCTAAGGAATACACAGATAAAAATCTGTGTATTTCTTAGCTGGCTTATATATCACCCTAGAAAAAAGGATGGTGACACTTACATTCTTAATTCCACAGACATGACATGAAAGAATTAATACTATAAAATTATACTTACGATTTGTTTATTTTTCTGTTATAAAATTATTTGTTTTCTTTAGTGTGAAAAATAAATACAAAAAGTATCTTTGTGACTAATAGGTTATTGGCCACCTGACAGATAAATGCATAAACGATCAATCACCTAGGAAGACAAATTGAAGCAATGATATATTTATTAATATTTACTAGCTGTTGCCCGCGACTCCATCCGCGTGGAATTTGGAAAATTTTTTTTCGCAATAAAAAGTAGCCTATGTTCTTTCTCAGGGTCTAAAGATTGTCTGTGCCAAATTTCATCAAAATCGGTAGAGCGGCTTAAGCGGGAAAGCGTAACAGACAGACAGAATAACTTTTGCTTTTATAATCTTAGTAGCGATAAAACATAAAATCTAAGTGTTAATCTAATCTTATATCTTAATCGTAGTTATTACCATGAGAACAGAAGAGTATTATATTTAGCGTAGTTACTTAATGAACTAGTAATAAATTATGGTTTTAATGAGTACCTATTGTTTTTGAAAAGAAAGACAAACAGATGGACGACGCGGTAGTAGACTTCATTTTACGTATAGGTGCTCAACTAAACTAAAAAAAATGAATTTTGATAGTGTCGATAACACAATTCGGCAATGTTAACTAAACTTTCTTGTTATAAAATAGACTAATGGTCTTATTCATAATGAAAATTTTAGCGAACGTTTAAACCTCCGATAAATCATTATGAATAAGACCATAAATATTTTAATTATTATAAATGTACACAACAAAATACCCAAGTAAACGAAATACAGCAATAGATTTTTTTATTTTTTAATTAAGTGTAGGTTGTGGACGTAAATTAGCATCATTGTTACCGTTTTTATAAGCATGAGCAAATTTATTGTTATAATAATTATTTAATTCTAAAAATGCGTCATATAATAGCCGCTATTAAACACAAAGAACACATAAACATCAGTCAATGAAAGGCAATACAATATCATATTGTACAATTTTACAAGCTCTAATCAATTTGTTTTAATACAAAGAAATTATACAAACAGGTGAATACCTTGCATGTGTATTTATTTATAGTATATATATATAGCATTCGAATTTGTATGCACAAGGCATTGAACTTAAGCTGTTAAACACAGTTTCAGTATACTGCGTGGTTAAAAATTACACTAATATCTTCCTTATTAATATCGACCGAAATTTTGTTTGACATGAGACTTGTATTCCATTAAAATATTGTATAAAATTACTATGAAAATCACAGTTCAGAAAGTTGAAGTCGCGGGCAGTACTGAGCGAATAAATAAAATTATCTTGCGTATATTTCAGCCAATTTTCACAGACTTTACGTCTATTACTAAATCGCGGTCATCCTATTTTAGGAAGGAGAGTAATCTAAATCCGAATGTAACGAATGAGGAAGCCATGTGTGGAATAAAATGATCAGACAAACAGTGATGATGAAAAAACAATCCAATTAGTAGCACATTTTCTTTAAACATTCATGTATGTACCTACCGTCATGCTTTTTCCTATAGATATGGATAGGGACTATAGAGTTCTATATTATACTAGCTGCCCCGGCAAACGTTGTTTTGCCATACAATTCTGTATAAAATAAAATTTCATCAAAATCGGTCCAGCCAATTTGTAGCCTATGTGTTATTCTGATGTATAAGCTATATTGTGGTAAAGTTTCATTCAAATCCATTCAGTAGTTTTTACGTGAAAGAGTAACAAACATCCATACATACATCCATACTTACAAACTTTCGCCTTTATAATATTAGTAGGATAATCTACTAGCTGTTGCCCGTGACTCCGTCCGCGTGTAATTTGGATTTTTTTTTTCGCTATAAAAGTAATGTCCTTTCTCAGGGCTTAAAGATTGTCTGTGCCAAATTTCATCAAAATCGGTTGAGAGGTTTAAGCGGGAAAGCGTAACAGACAGAGTTACTTTCGCATTTATAATATTAGTAGGGACGAGTATAGGTAGGCACATACTTCCTTGACTCCATATCCTGTATTTATATGTCCATATCCATATTTATGGCAGTAAATAAATAAATAGATTTGGGTATTCGATTCATATCCGACATAGCCCGAAGTTTTAGCACGCTGAAGTGCATAAGATGCAAGCGGCACAAAACCACGCGTTGTGACGTTCTATGGGGGAGGCCTATGTCCAACAGTGAACAGAGAGAGGCTGATGGATGGGGTTTCGAAACAGTAGACAACCAATAGCGGTATCACTGATTATGAGAGAAGCTTGTGGACTTATTGAATATTTAGTCTAGCAAAACGTGTGTATCGTTAGTATCTGGGCTATCACTGATCTACAATTGACATTGATATTGATCATCATAACCATAATTTCGTATGGCTTCTGTGTAATTATTAAACATAAAAGTTTTCTGTCTCTGCTTGGATTTGTTGTTCTTTCACGGAAATAATACCTTTAGAATAATTTAGAATGAATCTTTTCAGTTGTATAGCATATAGATTCGAATACCACATAGTCTGGGAGTGGTACATCCATAGGCACTTAATAATAAGAATCGATCGCGCTAATCTCAGGAACCACTGGTCCAATTTTAAATATTCTTTCAGTATTGGTTAAAACATTTGTCAAGGAAGGCTATGTAATATCACGCTGCGACCGATAGAGGCGAAGCATCAGTGAAAAATGTTGCACAAATAGGGATAATTTTCTAAATTACACACGTACAAAGTCACCCGCAACAGCTACTATAAACGTGGGTGAAATCGTGGGTATTAGCTAATTTCTGTCTATACAGGAACATGTTAGAACTACTACAACGTGTTAGAGCTAATCAGTAAGATCTACAGTTAGTTTCGGAATATTCTAAGTGGTTCCATGAAACACAATCGAGTATTTTTTAAAAAGTTAAACCGAGGAAAACCCTAGGCGCATGAAGTCTCATGTGCCTTTGAAATTTAAGGGTTTTCCTCGATTTTTTAGGAGATCACCATCAGATCCTCACCTGGTGCCAATGGAACCAAACGGGAATTAAAAGCTTTCAAATAAAAAAAGCATCAGAATCGTTTCACCCAGCCAAAAGTAAAAGTTAAGTTAAAAGTAAAAAAGGCAAACATTAAAAAAAAAATTAAAAAAACACATACAGACGAATTGAGAATCTCCTGCTTTCTTTGTAAGGAAAAAAAAAGTTGACGAAATTTAAAATAATATTGCGTCTATATAGAGTTAATTAATAGTACGTTAATAAATAAAAAAATCGAGGTTAAAAATAATCAATTTTTGTTATTTTTGAAGGCTATCTCAATAAATTTTATTGTGAATATAATAAACTAGCAGTGCCCGCGACTTCGTACGCGTGGAATTAAGAAAAGAAAAATTAAATGAACTAACAAAAACGCCATTTTACAGCTAATTAGTAAATCGTCAGTGTGGTTCTCTTTTCTTGCACAGTTCTAAAGAAGTAACACACATGGCCCAATGTCATTTTAGTAAATGATATCTCAGAGCTTCATCATGCCTTTTTAGGTCTTTGTACAAACCCTTATACTCTCAATACGGTGTCCGTCTGTCTGTCTATCCACTCGTTAATCTTTTTTTTACTCAGCCACGGCTGAAGTTGTTAATTTGAAACTTATACCAAATGTTTGTTTCTATGCGGTCCCTTGCTGCAAAAGATACAATCAATAATTATTTAGATCTACGCATTCAGAAGATATAACCGAACTACAGCCATTTTTGAGTATTTTCCACTTTCGCTAGGGAATCAAAATTTACAGGTTACTTCCCACTATCCTAGAGACTTGAAATTTGGCATGGTCCAAAATGAATAAATAAAAATACGTCATTATATTAAAGCATATATAAATAAAAATTTTCCACACAATGTCCTATAGTCCCAAGGTAAGCTTTATATGCTTGTGTTATGGGTACCAGAATACGGATAGAATACATAAACTACTTTTCTTTTGTAAATACATACTTATAATACATAGTAAACACCCACCCTTATAATACCATAAACATGGCTCTTAATTTTTTTATCCGTGAGGACATATAATACGCTTGCTGATGAATATTTCTTTTTTGTTCATATTTATTGAGAAGCTGTTGGTCTTCCTTGAAATAAATAAATCTCATAAATAAATGAAAAATTGGAATATTTTGTTGTTCTATCTTTTAAAGTTTAAGCAGCGTAAGCAAAATAGTTAAGTCTTTCAGTTGATTTTTTTCCGATTCCCAAATATTTTACGGAACCCTAATTTTTCCAAAATAAAATCTAGCCTATTTTAAGCGCAGATAATGTAGCTTTCAAATGGTGAATGAATTTTAAAAAACGGTCTAGCAGTTTTTGAGCCTATTGACCATACGCCGACGCCGACGCCGACGCCACTGTCGATGCCAACACCTATAAAACTAACTCAGCACCGATACGTCGGGGTTTGAGCAACGTAACGTCCATACGCTGGAGGCGTCGGCGAAGCCGGCGCCGACGCCGAAGCCGACGCCGACTACGACGCCGACGCCGAAGCCGACGCCGTCGACGACGCCGACGCCGAAGCCGACGCAACGACGACGCCGAAGCCGAAGCCGAAGCCGACGCCGACGCCGACGTCGTCGCCTGCGTCGCTGTAGATGCCAACGCCTATAAAAACCAACTCAGCGCCGATACGTCGGGACTTGAGCAACGTAACGACCATACGACGGAGGCGTCGGCGAAGCCGGCGCCGACGACGACGCCGAAGCCGACGCCGACGCCTATAAAAACCAACTCAGCACCGATACGTCGGAATTTGAGCAGCGTAACGACCATACGCCGACGATGACGCCGGCGCCTATAAAGACCAACTCAACACTGATCCGTCGGGGATTGAGCAGCGTAACAACCTGTACAATACTGACTTTTACACACACTAAGACGCCGTGACACGTGGTATCTTTATAAATTATTGCATATGTGTTAATCTGATATGTAAGCTATATTATTGCAAAGTTTCACGAAAATCCATCCGTCTTTACGTGAAAGAACAACAAACATCCTTACATTCATACATCGAAACAATGGAGTAGGTATAGATAGATGACCGGGGAAACGTTCTCGTTGCTCAGCGAACAGTTTAACTTTATTTTATCACGCGTAATTCTTTTTTCGTCATATCTCCGAAGATATTCATTTAAATTGCATGCTGTAAAGAGCAGTTATTATCTATATTAAATGCGTAAGCTAACTAAGGTATTTAATTTGATAAAAAATGTTACTATATACACATAAATAGCTTTTGAAAACATCCTATTGAATTTGATAATTTTGTTGACGTTCTTATGGGTACAGCGGGTTTTCCTTAAAAGATAGACATATGGCCTCGCGGACTTTTTTAAAGATCTATAGGTAACAAACAATTTCTCCATACATTACTTTGTTGTAACTCACATGGATAAGGCAGCGTTTTCATTTAAAGCTCGCGCGCGTGACTTTTTTCCCCGTTTCTTGCAACATTTTACACTGATGCTTCGCTTCTATTCGTTGCAGCGTGATGTTATATAGCCTATAGCCTTCCTCGATAAATGTACTATCCAACACTGAAAGAATTTTTCAAATCGGACCAGCGGTTCCTGAGATTACCGCGTTTAAACAAACAAACAAACAATCAATCAAACAAACAAACAAACTCTTTCGCTTTATAATATTAGTATAGATGAACATCGCTTTGCAAAATAAACATAGACAAATGTTTCTTTGTTCGGATATTTGCTTGTGCTCAATTGTCATAGATAGTTATGTATATGTGTATGTATGTTATTGTGTGTCACCCCACTCGTAATAAATTCATGCACATACATTATATTATGTAGGTGGCCCATTTTATATCACTGATTGTTTGTGATTCAATATAGGTAGGTACATGCTTCTCCGTGTGGTGACAGAGTAATAATACAAGTGTCACCACCCCATATATTCCCCAGGGTGCTGAAGTCAGCTAAGGGATGTTGCACACAGATAACATCCTCTGTGAGAGACGGAAAACTCGAAAATAAACCCTGTGCCAATACGCCTGGTAAGCGGGGCACATTAGACCATAATCCCTCCCAAAGTGAAGGCGGCCCGTGCCTAACAGTGGGACGAAAATGGCCTGGAGAGAGAGAGAGAGAGATAGAAACACAGATTTACCGGATAGTAGTATTGTGTTCAATCTTCCTCTCCTCTCCAGCCCATTAACTTCGATTTTTCACATGATGTATCGTAGATAGTAGGAAATAAATAAGATAGTACTACAAAATTGGGCCTCGTGGTAGAGTGGTTTATGTAACTGACTGCCGGCATGAGGGCGCGAGTTCGATTCCCGCTCGAGACAATTATGTGGCATTTATAATTGTCATACAATTAATGTTTATACTGCGTTTGGGTGTTTACTATATAAGTATGTATTTACAAAAAAAAAAGTAGTATTTGTAGTCTATTCGTATTCTGGTACCTATAACACAAGCATAGAAATATAACTTACTTTGGGACCTATGGACGTTATGCGAAATGTAAAAAAAAATATTAAAATCACTATTCATTTTATAATTTGATAATATGAAATATTTATTTCTCATTTACAATTTTATTTCATTATTTACATGTAGAACGTAGACAAAAATACTTTACACAATAAAATACAATATTTCTTTACACAAACAACTATAATAAAATATTTACATCATATATCAATAATGTCTTATAATTAGTTAATACTTAGTTTTAAATAAAAATATATTTAAAAATTACAATAATAATTACATTCGATAACGCCTGATATAATTTTAGCGTTAGTGATATTTTTTTTAATTACAAATCGAATGATATATAATAATTGATTAAAGCTCATTACTGTTATTTAGTCCATGGTGGGATTATTCAATTCTTTATCTTTTTTTTTATACTACTGAGGTGGCGAACAAACGTACGGTTCGCCTGGTGGAAAGCGGTTACCGTAGCCTATAGACGTCTGTAACACCAGGGGTATCACTCACGCGTCGCCGACCCTGATCTATCTATCCTAATATTTATAATACTAATACAGCTTTTTAATATTACCTCCGATAAGTCATTATAAATAAGTCCATTAGTAGCTATCTATACTATAATATTATAAAGCTGAAGAGTTTGTTTGTTTGAACGCGCTAATCTCAGGAACCACTGGTCCGACTTGAAATTTTTTTTTAATTTTGGATAGTGCCTACATTTGTCGAGGAAAGCTATAGGCTATATAACATCACGCTGCGACCAATAGGAGCAAAGCAAGTGAAAAATGTTACAATAACGGATTTTTTTTCTAAATTCCACGCGTACGTAATCCGGACAACAGGTAGTAAGTGATAAAATTCAATTTTCCTAAAATAAGTCTAATAATCACGTCTTTAGTGAATTTTGACTGGAAGATGATTTTCTTTTCTTAATATATTTGGCTACAGCTTCGGCAGTCCATGGTAATACACAACAGATGTTACAAGCAGTTAACATGTTAAATGCTATTGCGTAGCTTCCTGTGTAATCTCTGATAAAACCTGTAACAAAATAAATACAGTGAAATTAATATGTAGATATATCATCATCATCATAATATTACGCTATTTTCCTATAGGATAGAAAGATACTATAGAGCGTCATCTGCTTCGATCTAAACACACTTCTTTGGCATTATTTACACTGACATTGACCAGATGATAAGTCTACTCATGCATGCCTGAGTGTTGTATGTTTCATTCTAATATACCCCAGCGTGTGGCTCAACTGTACACTTTTATAGGGAAATGGAGTTTTTGTAAAATATAATTTGATAAATGATATTTTTCAATATTACCGAAAAAAACTGAAACAAAAAAAGATAAAAAGGGGAAAAGTACCTACTCACCACGATTCAAACCAGTACTTTTTGTTTTTTGGGCAATTTAAGCGACATTTGTTCTGAGTATTGTTAAAATCATAACTTTTTGTTCTTGCTTGTACACAACGATAAAGCATACTCATAATGAATCAAATAACTAAGCTCCTGTCGACTTTAAAAATACTTTGGTGTGTTTTGCTAATCATTTTTCAACAGGCTTTAAATTATCAATGTTTCACAGTGGTACATAGTTTTATAAGTGCCATTTTTGTTAGTATCTTGCTTCAAAATCTTAGTAAAAAAATAACTTACCAATTATTGGGCCAACACTTAGACTAATAGCACCAGCCAGAAGCATGTATAATCCATAGGCAGGTGGATATCTCTCTATTGGTACATATTCAGCTAAAACTATGGGTTGAGCGATATGAACTAAAGACCGCAGAGATCCAAGTACACCAGTTATGATGAGCAGTGGAGTGTATGTGTTGAATTGGATAAGCACTACAAAAATAAATAAACTCGTTTTAGTCTTTATAATTTTGATATAGTACGTTGGCTCGCGACTTCGAACACATAGAATAAACATTTTTCGCTTTAAAAAGTACCCCATAGCCTTTCATAGACTCCAGGTAGATTCTTCTGTGTAACAAATTTAATTTTGATCGTTTTAATAGGTAAGGTCGCCGTGAAAGAGCGCCGAGAAAGAGCGGTTACTGTCGCATTTACAATATTCCTGGATTTTAGGACGTTTTACCGGTGTAACAAACGCTTAACAATGACTTAAATTTACCAGCAAAACTTATTTCATTTTGATAATGTAACTACAGTTATTCCTACTTATTACTGCCGAGTGTCATGTCCTTAATTAAATTATAAGGAAAAATGCATTTAGAACAATATTACAAGTAAAAAAAGTGAGAAATAATTTGTTGTTGAAGTCACGTTACCCTGTGTTTCTTTTTTGCATATTTCAAGTTTTTGTATCCCAAATAGCTATTTATCTAGTTATTAACTGGTTTTCCAAGACACGCATGAAAAAACAGAAATATTTAGCTATCTACGTGTTTTGTTTGTAAGTAAACTGTTTTTTTTTAAATACGGATATATTTCACAAGGTCCTAAGGTCCCAAATTTGATAATCTAGATTGTAACGGACACCAGGCCAAGATTTTGTTTTGTAATTAAAAGTTATAGATATTTTTAGTTCAGCCATTATATAGGTACTTTTAGGTGGCATGTTATGTATAATATAATGATCTATGCATGTAGTGGCAGATTAAGAATACAAGTGTCACCACTCCTTTTCCTCCCCGAGGTGCCATAAAAGCCAGCCAAAGGATATTGTACAGATATAACATCCTCTGTGAGAGACGGTAAACTCAAAAATAAACCCTATTGGTCTTATTCATAATGACTTATCGGAGGTTTAAACGGAGATTTTATCGGAGATATAATAAACGTTTTAGCGTAAAAAGACTATTATGAATAACAAGTTTTGACAATTTTCGCGAACCGATTTTAGCGAACTTTTAAACCTCCGATAAGTCATTATGAATAAGACTATAATTTTGTGTCTATACGCCTGGTCAGCACAGCACTAGCACTGTAGACCATAATCCCTCTTAACATGGAGGAGATCCGTGCCCAACTGTGGGCTGACATGTTAATGACCAAAAGCTCTATAGTGTCTAAAATCCTTGGAATATAAACAATGTATAAAACGAAAATAGAGCAGTTCTTACCCAAACCAGTTCGTAGTTCTTTAACTTAATAACAATTATTATATATTTATAGCAATGAGATCTAGCGTTTTATAGCCTTGCACCGCGCACCGTGAAGTTCTCATGAATGTTGATGGACAAGTTTCTTTTTTTCGCATGACACCCGAATAGTTCTATTTTAGCGTATACATTATAAATCTATTAAAATTTTAGTAGCAATAAAAAATTTTTATCAAAACTTTGATCACAATTTATATTTGATATTTAATATTGGTACCTACTGATTTACCATATTGATGAAATCAAGATTTAAACTATTCTGATGTCGTTTATTTATTTTGGAATTTATTTAGTTTTATTAACTTAGCGGTTTAGTAAATATACTGCATCTATTATTTTATTTTTTCTATTAAAATAAAGATTAAATTATGGTGGAAAAAGTGATTACCGCAAGCGGGACCCACGACCTCGGAATACCGTTCCGTAGCTCTGCCAACTGAGCGGTGAGATTGCGGTGGCCTAATTGATTACTGAAAAGCACGACCGCAATAAGCTCAGTTGGCAGAGCTACGGAACGGTATTCCGAGGTTTTGGGTTCGAGTCCCGCTTGCAGTAATCACTTTTTCCACCGCAATTTAATTTATTATGTAAAAAGTATAGCATGTCAATTGCAAAATTAAGAAATTACTTTAAAATAAAGATTTTATGATTGGACCACATTGTAGAGATTGGTTTTAACTATAAAATTTTAAAACATAACTATTTTGTTAGGAAACTTTATTCCCAAAATGCGAGCCCATGTTAAATCAATATCTATACTAATACTAGCTGACCCGGCAAACGTTGTTTTGCCATACTAAAAAAAAGGTTTGAAAAATAGATGTTGGCCGATTCTCAGACCTACTGAATATGTATGTAAAATTTGAGAAGAATCGGTCAAGCCGTTTCGGAGGAGTAGGGTAACTAACACTGTGACACGTGAATTTTATATAATCTAATATATAAAATTCACGTGTCACAGTGTTAGTTACCGTACTCCTCCGAAACGGCTTGACCGATTCTTCTCAAATTTTACATACATATTCAGTAGGTCTAAGAATCGGCCAACATCTATTTTTCAAACTTTATTTTTTTGTATGGCAAAACAACGTTTGCCGGGACAGCTAGTTAGATTATATAGCTGAAGAGCATGATTGTTTGTTTGAACGCGCTAATTACAGGAACAACTAGTCCGATTTGAAAAATTCTTTTAGTTTTGGATCACATTTCAACACATTTATCGAGAACCTATAAGCTATATTATAACATCACGCTGTCGCTAATAGGAGCGAAGCATTAGTGAAAAATGTTTCAAAAACGGAGAAAAAAATGTAAATTTCACGCGTACGTTGTCGCGGGCAACAGCTAGTAGTGAAATATTTATGTGCTTAGAAAAAAAGACAATTTGCTAGATAATTATTTAACTAATTCACAACAAAGACTCACCAAGCCTGACTACAGCTGTAAGTAGAGCACCAGCATAGAACATGTATCTTGATTTAAGTCGGAAGAACTGACCGACAACTCCGAGACATAATCGTGCTGACATATCAGTGGCACCACCAACTGCTATGATATTTGCTATTTCTGTCTGCAATAGAACATAGTAATTCAATAGGCTGACTCATAAGCCACTAGCGATTGCCCGCAACTTCGTACGCGTGGAATTCAGGAACTAAAACTTAGCAAATTACAAAAAAATGCCATCCTTATGAACCACTCTACCTACGAGCCTCGTGGTATCTAGGTTTATGTATCGGACTGACGATCACAAGGTCGCGGGTTCGATTCCCGCTCAGACAATCATTTGTGTGATATTTATAATTGCCATACAAATGTTTGTACTGCATCTGGTTGTTTCTATGTACATATTATAAGTATGTATTTACAAAAGAAAAGTAGTCTATGTATTCTATCCGTATTCTGGTATCCATAACACAAGCATATAAGCTTACCTTGGGACCAGAGGACGTTGTGTGAAATATCCATGAATATTTATTTATTTATTAAAAAAACGCATCAAATTCCGTTGTGTAGTTTTGAAGATATAAGCTCACATAGCGCCATATATACAAAATTAGCGACTTTGTTATATAATAAGTATTAAAGGGCATAAATATGTCTGTGTGTATTATCTTTCGTTAATTTCCCATCGAATTCTACTGAGAGAAATAAAAAGTATATCTCTCTCTCCATTAGGTAACGTCCCACTGTTGGGCATGGGTCTCCTCCACGTATACGAGGGATTTCAGTCTACTGTGTCGAGCTGATTGGGAGACCAGGGTGTTGGCACAGGATATAGCTTCCTGCTTTCCGTCTCTCACAGAGGATGTTACCTGTGCACAGTATTTGTTAGATGGCTTTTACAGCACCCTGGGGAGGAGAAGGGGACACTTGTATACTTAATCCTTCACCATACGGACTAAAAAGTACTTAGTTAGACACAAATTTGTATTTGTTTCTATGCTGTTGAACTCGCTTACCATTATGCGGGCCTTAAACTTGTTTGTCATAGCGGTAGAAAAAAGAAATTGTAGCTGAGCTTACGAGTACATACGGGAATTAGTTCATAAAAACAACAAAAAAACGCTCTTAAATGCCTAAGCAAATTAGCACAAGGAGTTAAAATCAATCTTAAAGTATATTAGATATCTAACATTTCCATAACATTGTAGACTCTATTTTACACTAATTTACCTGTTTCTTTTGACCTTAGAAAACGTTACTCAATTTAAATAGAAAGATTTAAAAAAAAAATTCTTACTCTCGTCAGATGTACTTTATCCAAAAATAATGGCTCTACAGTGAAGAAGGTGAGGTCGGAGAAGAATGTTAGTGCTAGTCCAAAAATAATGTTCACGTACACTAAATCTTTGAGAAGTGTTAAGTCTAGGAATTCTGCTATTGTTTGCCTAAAAAAAAAAGAAAAAAAAATATTTCAAATGAATTGTGTTTAGTTTTGATGTTATTTTACAAAATGTTTGTTTTTTTAGTCATCGTAGTTTCAAAACGAGACGAAATATCAGGATTTTGATTCTATTGAATTATATTTAGAGGAATCATATTATAACGTTAGATAATTACGAATCGCACGCACACCGTAAAAAACCTGTACCAAAACCCGTTGCGTAGTTTTCTAAAATACAAGTTCATATAGGGACATACATACAAAAATAAAGACATTGTTATTTATTGTGTAAGGATTTAAAAACAATTTTGAGAGTATCATTGAAATCTGTTTAACGTTAGAAAGTCATCAGGTTTAATAATCTTGCATGATCTGTCTGTGGAAATTTTTCTAAAATTTTGTTTTCTTCCGATATATCTATAATCTGGCATTATTATTGACTGATTTAATTAATGTGAATGTAAAATATATAAATCTTTATACCACATCTAAATTAGATACAATTTTAAATGTTATGAATATTGATCTAATCAAAGCTTTTAGTAGATTTTATCAGATCTCGTCTTGACTTCATATCGACAGGTTTCTGATTATTTAAGTGGGAAAATAAGACAAGATATTATTACAACAACATTGTACAAATATCTTTAAAAGTTCCTTTATTAATTAGCTCGGTAACTCGGTCGCTACATATCTGTCAATGTATTATTCTATGTAACGAAAGATTTGAAAGTGATTTTCACTCATTTGCAGTAGTTTGATTGACCTGATATTTGGGATACTTAACAAGGACCGACGTCAATGCAATAACTTAAAATATTCAGAGTTTTGAACGGTGTTTTTTTTAGTTTTCAAACTAAGCAAGTTATTATTAATCAAATTTATTTATTCCCTTCTTTACCCTAAAGTTTGCGCACTTAATTTATTCAATTGAAACTAAAAACCTAAACTAAAACTCCAAAGCTAGCGAATCACATGCATACTGTTTTAGAAGTAAAATTGATTACACAAGAGCTTGTCCCGGCTTCGTAAGGGTGAAAAAACGCTTTTTTTCCAAATATACAATGTTAGGATTCTGGGATAACGTAGCATTTTAATGGTAAAATTATGATCGAAATCTGATTAGTAGTAAACATACAAAAATAAACGTTTCCCCTTTATAATATCAGAATTGATACATACCACTTTCCTTCCTTATTCTTGATAATAGGCATCGGTTCAGCAATGATATTCCCAAAATTTCCCAAGCTCGATACAGAAGCAGCTTTATATAAATTTTCTCGATACACATGATCCGTCGAATCAAACTTGCTGTCAACCTTTCCATCACCAGGAATCAAAACGACTGGTATACTTAATCGTCTGGAATCGTTCATATTTGATACAAATAATAATTCTGTTCCCTTATTTGAATTTTCCAATCGATTTGAGTGATACAAATTCTCGGCAGATCTCGCATTATTGCACATATTATCAATTCCAGATATATTCTTGGTAAAATCAAACTTGTCTTTTGTTTCTTCATTTATTGCTGGTGTTGGGGGTATTACTGGAAATGTATAAATTTAATTAGCAACATCTTCGACGGGCTTCGTGGTGGAGTGGTTTATGTAATGGACGGCTATCACGAGGTCCCGGGTTTGATTCCCGCTTAGGACAATCATTTGTGTGATATCCATAAATGTCATACAAATATTTATACTGCGTCTGGGTGTTTTCTATGTATTTTATGTAAGTATTTACAAAAAAAAAGTAGTTTATGTATTATATCCGTATTCCCATAGTACCCATACCACAAGCATATGAGCTTAGCTTGGGACCAGAGGACGTTATGTGAAATGTCCGAAAAAAAAGAAAAAAAACAATTAGCAACATCTACAAATATTATAAAGCTGAAGAGTTTGTTTGTATTGGAACGCACTTGAATATTCTTTTTGTGTTGGATAGTTCATTTGTCGAGGAAGGCTATATAAAATCACGCTGCGACCAATATTAGCCAAGCATTAGTAAAATATGTCGCAAAAAACCGTAAAATATTTCTAAGTTCCACGCGTACGGAGTCACCGTTAACAGCTAGTATTAAATATAAATTCAATAACAGGCCACGTTCCAGTTGCATATTTACATGAAATAGACAGTATTTTTATAAACGTCGAAAACTTGTAATCTATGTATATTTAAACCAAAATATTGGCTTTATTTATTATGTACTTAAATTACCCACCTACAAGCACGATGTCATAATTTATTTTACAATCTAAAAAAATATAGGTAACAACAGAATCACTAAAACTTTATTCAAATTACATGTTACAAGTTACATGTTAGCGCTCAGGCTTGTCAGATACCTTCGTAAACAAGTTTTGAATTGAAGGTAATTCATATGCATTTTTATATTAATAAATTAGATAAGGGTGTTTAGTATTTATAAATCAAAATAGATAATATGTGACCTTATAAATCTATATTTTACTGATTCTTGTCTTTGGTAACTAGACCGACCTTTATATTACAATCTGACCTGCTAAGTAGTTTTGGTCTAACAAAATGCTTAAAAAGTTTGTCCATTAATTCAAGTATCTATATATCTCGACAAGCCTCGTGGTTGAGTGTTTCGTGTAACGGACAGCCGATCAAGAGTTTGCGGATACGATTCCCGCTCGAGACAATTATTTGTGTGATTTTTCCAACTGTCATACAAATGTTTGTACTGCGTCTGGGTGTTTCTAAGTATTATAAGTATGTATTTACAAAAAAAGTAGTATATATATTATATCCGTATTCTGGTACCCTTAACACAAGCATATAAGCTTAGCATGTCACCAGAGGACGTTGTGTGAAATGTCCATCAATATTTATTTATTTATTATCTGCTTCAGGCATAATAACACACAACATTTAGGCATACAACCTAATAATGGCATTACTAGGTTATGGATTGCTGGTGGCTGAAAATTCTTTTACACTTGTTTGTTGCATATATCTATTTGTGCAATATTTTATTTTGTAGGTAATCTACTAGAGTAAGATGAGAGAGTTAGATGAAAAATTTTGTACCGTGATATATGGTCGATGACAAATAAACAATTTTATACAAAAAAAAATTATTTATAACTTGTGCTCATTGGTTTGGTATGTACTAGCTCTTGGGTACAGTACATATATTTATCACTATAAATTTAAATTTTAAAGTTGATCGTCTTAAGTTTATTTCACAAACTTTTGGTTTATATTTGTATAGCTGTATCTTAATTACATTACAAGTAGTATACTTACAAACAATTTTCTCGCAAGGTTTAGGCTGTTTAACCATGTGCCATTTCACTGGATGCATAACAAGAGCTCCAAATATACTATGTGAGGAAATCGCACATAGAATAGCAAGCGTGCCTCTAAATCCATACTCTGTTATCGTAAACTTGATAAATAAAGGATACACCATAGTTATTAATCCAATTGAGGCTTTACACATGCTTATATACAGCACTTTTTTCTTTGTAAAATAACTATTAAAGCTTGTATATGATACAGGTATAAGTAAACCCATTCCAAGGCCTTGGAGTAATCCATTTGTTATGATCATCTGTGTCGTAGATACTACAAATATGGCTAGAAATGATGCCAATGTGTAAATAAAAGCTCCTATTAAACCAACTTGTCTTAGTGATAACTTTTTTAAAGCTATGTTTGCAGAAAATCCTGAAAAGAAATTGAATGTTGTTATAGTTTTGGTTAGATAACGTTGAGAGATGAAAATAGTCATAAGTTTTTGTTCAGCATTCTTAATGTTCAATATCGATTATATATCGGGCATTTATGACCCGATGTATGAGTGTAAATAAAGGCAGGGAAGTATGTTTGATACGGAGCAGACGCTCTGTAGTCGCTGCCTACCCCTATGGCAAAAAGACGGTATAATGATGGTGATTGTCGTATCTGTATTGTAACTATTATTATAAATTGTAACGTTCAAAATCAGAATAGCGATGCAATACAACAGTTTTTAATTTTTAATGAATAATTTGTTACCCATTCAACCAAAAAAAATTGTAATATCTAGTTACTGGAAGGTAAAATTTAGGTCTTAGAATTAAAAAAAAATATCATAAAGGTCATACAGTAAAATAAATAAGTACTATAAAAAACACAAAACAGCTGATATGACGAATTATAAATATACATTTAATTTTATTCAAGTTTATCCTTATTTTTCTGACAAAACTTTGCCTTTACGTAATAATTGCGTAAACTTAGTGAATTGGTAATTTTATTTAAAAAAATATCCTCTTAAAAAATTTTAATTAATGTTTGTACCTATACAATATGCTATGTTATGCAGTGGATGTCCGTGTGGTGACGCATTAAGAGTACAAGATCACCATATTTTCTCCCCAGGGTGCTGTAAAAGGCAGCTAAGGGATATTGTACACAGATAACATCCTCTGTGAGAAACGGAAACATGGAAAACCCTATGCCAACAGGCCTAGTCAGCGCGGTGCAGTATCCATCCCAAAATGGAGGAACCCTGTGCCCAGCAGTTGGGCGTTAATGGGCTTGAGAGATGTACTAATAATCCCTACTAATATTATAAATGCGAAAGTAACTCTGTCTGTCTGTCTGTCTCGCTTTCCCGCTTAAACCTCTCAACCGATTTAGGTGAAATTTGGCACAGACAATCATTAGACCCTGAGAAAGGACATAGGCTACCTTTTTTTGCAAAAAAAGGGATGAAATTTTTCTAAATAATACGCGAACGGAGTCGCCGACAACAGCTAGTATGCTATATTGTTTATAGGGTATCTAAATATACCTATTTAATTTCTTTCATCAATTATTGTATTTTGTATCTTAACTATGTCTGTATAGTGGGAATATTTTTTTATACATTTCGATATGTTTTTTTATCATCATCATCATCATCATAACATCACGCTTTCTCCCATCTGGGTAGGCAGAAACATAAGAGCACCATCTCCTACGATCGAAATATATTAAGTTATTATAACTTTTTTATATCTCAAAAATTACTGGCTTTAGTAATTTGTTTACAGCATAATGTTATTAGATAACTACTAAAGAAAGAAAGAAAGAAGAAAGATTTTTATTTCACTAGTTTTACTAGTATGAAATCAGTTACCTGCAATGGCAAGAGTGACTTGAAATACTCCAAAGACCACTGTTACTGCTCCCGTACCCACTCCTAACTCATCTAGAAAGTCATTGTATATAAATCCGAATACTGGTTGATGTGCCGTGCCGGCAATCTGAAAAAAAAAAGAAATCAAGAATAAGAGTTGTGAAGATTTATCTTTTCAAAACTTCAAATTTAGACTTATACTAGCTGACCCGGCTAACGTTGTATTGCCATACTAAAAAAAAAGGTTTGAAAAATAGATGTTCGCCGATTCTCAGACCTACTGAATACGCATGTAAAATTTCATAAAAATCGGTCAAGCCGTTTCGGAGGAGTACGGTAACTGACACTGTGACACGTGAATTTTATATATAAGACTAGCTGACCCGGCAAACGTTGTATTGCATACAAAAAAAATTTGAAAAATAGATGTTGGCCGATTCTCAGACCTACTGAATATGCATGTAAAATTTCATAAAAATCGGTCAAGCCGTTTCGGAGGAGTACGGTAACTAACACTGTGACACGTGAATTCTATATATAAGAAGATTATAAAGCTAAGGAGTATGTTTGTTTGTTTGTTTGAACGCGCTAATCTCAGGAACCACTGGGCCCATTTGAAAAATTCTTTCAGTGTTATATTATTTATCAAGGGAGGCTTTAGGATATATAACATCACGCTACGACTAAAAGTAGTGAAGCTTCAACAAAAATTGTTGTATGAATGGGGAAAATTATCTAAATTCCACGCGTACGAAGTCGCGGGCAACAGCTAGTCTTATCTTAAATTCTAGACACCAAATTAAACATTGAATTCGTTAAAATACACTACATGTTTTCAATAAAATATTTTATGTATATTTTATTCAATTTATTCTTAGCATAATTTAGATAATATTTGTAAGCAATTTTACTAATTACAATAAATTACATAAATACAAAATAACCAAATAACATCTTTACTAATAATTATTATAAAGAGTTTGTTTGTTTAAACGCGATAGGAGCTACTGGTCCGATTTAAAAAATTCTTTTTTTGTTGGTTAGTCCATTTATAGGGGAAGGCTATAGGCTCATCACGCTGCGACCAATAGGAGCGAAGCATCAGTGAAAACGGCAAAAACGGGAAAAGTTTTGTAAATTGAAAACCGAAAGCATTTTTTTAAATCGGATCAGCAGGCGTATAATGAGCTTTCAATATATCATGCAAGTTCCAGGCGATTCTGTTGACGGCGGCAAACGGCCTGACTTTTATTTCGTATTATGACATACACATGACATACATATAGTCGACTTTTTAATGGATTAAGTGTCTATGGCCGTGTAAAGCGTTTTGATAGAGTCGTTCAGAAACTTAATTTTTGTGTTTATCGGCTAGTTACGGTTATATTTTACAATTTTTTTTGTATTCAATATACTACAAAATATAATATATTTGCTAAACACAAGTTACTTAGACCATTATATAAAAGAAAATAAATAAATATAAATAAATAAATAAATTTTATATAATTTCATCTATGTTTTGGGAATTAGTTTTGGAACGGCACCCGTCACTTGAACTGTCAGCTGATATAGCGGGAACATAGACTTAGTTATTCATTATCCTAGAACAGGCATGTAATTTTTTTTTTTAATATTTTTTGTTTGATGAAATGCATGAAAGTAACTTTAATACACATGGCGATATTATTGTAATGAATAATTATTTTAATAATTTATTAATATTATTATTTATGTTTAACTCATTTCCCATTCGACTAGTGTTTTGTTCATCATCGTCGCTCTCCAAAAATTCAAACACCTCCAATTCATCACCCATCGTTAATATGTAGCTAATAGTTACTTTTAATTCTAAATAAACCAAAACAATTTAACGTAACAATGTAGCAGCTTCTATTGCATGGATTTACTTGTCACTTCTAAATAGTTAAAACGATCAACTACATGTCAAATTTGCGCTCGTAATACGCTTAACGCCAGCCAGTGAAACAAAAGTCGGGCCGATATCAGGCTGAAGTCACGTGACCACTGACACTAAACTCATAATACGAATTTGCCAGGCAGTTCCTTTCACGGCGTAAACGGCCTGGGAATAAGAGCTCATAATACAGCCGCGGTGCTTCTTGAGACTAGCGCGTTCAAACAAACAAAACTCTTCAACTTTATAATATTTTAAATTTTAATAAGATTTCCATGGAACATTAAAATAATTTATTAAAGCATATTAATTAAAACGTACACACATAAAATCTAACGAGTTATGTACTTTAAATAATACCTGGTTCTGATGTAAAATACAATTCTGTTGTGTCAGACGCAATTTACTTAAGAAACTTTTTATGAACTAGTGAACCGAACAAAAACTTGATGAAAATTACTGGTTCTTTTTGTAATTACATATATACATATACTATTATTATAAAGCTGAGAAGTTTGATTGTTAGTTTGTTTGAACGCGCTAATCTCAGGAACTCATGGCTCGCATTGACAAATTCTTTTTGTTTTGTATAATCTATTAATCGATAAAGGCTATATATATAATAAGCTATCACGCTGCGACCGATAGGAGCGAAACATTAGTAAAAAATGTTGCAAAGTGGGGGATATTTTTAGAACTTTTAAAATTAATTTTTTTTTTTTCCCATTTTGCTAAAGTTTTCATTGATGCGTGGGTCGTTGACAGGCAAGAGCCGGCGGCCCCTCTCGAAGAGGTGGCAAATGTGGCATTCGGCCACGCGACGAGGGGACCTAATGATCCCCCCGCCGGGTCGGGCCCCGGTTAGCAGAGCCACCCCTCGCCGGATTATGGTAAGGCTCAAGGCATCATCATGGCCCGGCAGAGCAAAGAGGAGAAGGGGAAAAAAACACTTTTACTGATGCTTTGCTCTTATTGGTCACAGCGTGATGTAATGTAGCCTATAGCCTTCCTTGATAATTTTTCTACCCAACACTGAAAGAATTTTCTAATTGGACCAGCGGTTCCTGAGAATAGCGCGTTCAAACAAACAAACTCTTCAACTTTATAATGTTATAGTATAAACACAGACATACAGGACTGTCTACTATTTTAAATTTACCTATATCTTCTGCATGTTATGTCTTAACATTAAAATTATGCGTGTTGTGTTGATATTTGAGTCTGTTCAAATTATTCATATGACACGTCCGAGTAAGATAATTTATTGCTAAAATTGCATTTAAATAAGACTGGGCTATTGACGTAGGTTTCGTGTGACTTTCAAAAAAGTGCGTATGTAGTATGCACGCACGTAAACATTTTATACTTATTTGTATGTTATTCTTGTTATATTACGCTTGTGCTAACTCGCGGGGTATAGGTAGAATATAATAATCATAACTATTCATAGTCATTCCACACAACGTCTTCTGGTCCCAAGCTAAGCTTATATGCTTATGTTATAGGTACCAGAATACGGATATACTACATAAACTACTTTTCTTTTGTAAATACATACTTATAATAGATAGAAACACCCAGACGCAGTACAAACATTTGTATGACTTATAAATATCACACAAATTATTTTCCCGTGCGGGATTCGAACTCGCGACCTCGTGATCGGCAGTCCTTTACAGGAACCACTCAATCACGAGGTTCGTCAATCGTCGGCTCGTGTGCCCGCACTTCTCAAAGTTTGCAGGTTACTAACTTCATGGTTTCGTTCTGTAACGATGAACGTGTGTGTGCAACGTACAAAAATCTAATAGTTTTATTAAAAAAAAGTATAAGTATCTTCAAAATTAAAATATTGACAGAATATTTTTATACCTACATACTACGTTAGTCACATTTTCACATTCTTTGGGAAAGACGATACGATAAATATCTTAAACTGGTTTGTAAAATAATGTTAGATAATAATACCTATTTATCTAAAAATATAAATGTGAAAGTAACTGGCGGATTATATTAGCGGATGGAGCTCTATAGTATCTACCTACCCCCTGGAAAAAGGCATGACGGTATGATGATGAGTATGATGTTGAAAGCTTCCAATGAAATGAACACCTTTATTGCCAAAAAGCATGCCTGTGTCCTACAGGACTTAGCGATAGGTTTTAGCGTCGCATTGGAAATTTAGTTTCTATGGCTTTGTCACCGCCTTTTACCGACCTGTGTTTTTAATTTTTTTTTCTTCGTTTTAACCTCGGCTAACACTGTGAGGCATAGTTACTTTTATAAAATCTAATTATAGATAGTTGAAACGTTGCTATGCTATGTTTGACTCATTAATTATGGTTTATTCATTAATTTATTCTAATGCTACAAGTATTTTCTCTTTAATGATTCGTTTTCCGGTTTTTTATCTTTGTTATCTTTTAATAAGCCTACCTTGTATTCGAGTTAATTCGATCCGTGTGTCGATAGTGTATCTGAACATATCGAATTTGTAATATTTGAAACTATCTGTTTCTTACAATTCAAACTTCTAATCACATTCCTGAACAGGCACTTGATTGGAATCCGCAAGGAAAGCGTAAGCGTGGTCGCCCCAAGCAAACATGGCGACGCACAATTGCAGATGAGGCGAAGAACATCGGAAAGACCTGGAGCGAGATAAAAAGTGCAGCTCAAGACCGATCGCGATGGCGAATCACCGTGGACGCCCTCTTCCCCACCTGGGAGACATAGGACACTATTGTGTGTGTATTGTGTGTTTCTTACAACCGCGGCCGTGGCCGCCCCGTGTAAAATTTAGAAAATAAAACAAATGATACAAAACAGCTTGTCTTACTCTATGGATTATAAAACCACATCAAAATCTGTTGCGTTGTTTCGAAGATATAAGCTCACATAGGAACATAATAAAATTGGTCAAGTGCGAGTCGGACTCGCGCACGAAGGGTTCCGTACCATTATCTATGCAACATGAGGCAACGTTAACAGTAAAAAAATCATGTTTGTTGTATGGGAGCTCCCCTTAAATAATTATTTTATTTTATTTTTAGTATTTTTTGTTATAGCGGCAATAGAAATACATCATCTGTGAAAATTTCAACTGTCTAGATATCACCGTTCTTGAGATACAGCCATGTGACAGACGGACGGACAGCGAAGTCTCAGTAATAGGGTCCCATTTTTACCCTTTGGGTACGGAACCCAAAAAACAAAAATAACGACTTCGTTTTATAATAAGTGAAGAAAAACCAAAGACCATTTATGTCGTCATGTAAGTTAGTTGTTGTAAAAATATCTTCAATAATTTAACATTTTTAGGGTTTCGTACAAACCCTTATAGGATCACTCCGGTGTCTGTCTGTCCGTCTGTCAAACTTTTTTTACTCAGCAACGGCTCAAGGTATCAACTTAAAACTCATACCAAATGTAGATCTACGCGCTCCCTTGTTGCAAAAAATACAAGAAGATTTAAGATTTTTCGACTTATGCTAGGGAATCAAAATTCACAGGGTACTTCCCATTGCTCTAGAGCCTTGAAATTTGGCATAGTTCAAATCTATATAGTGAAAAAAAAAATCCAAAAACTTATAATTTGTCATCACATCACAAGAAAAAAGTGTTTATACTAATACCAACTTATGAAGTTGCTGAAATGTAGGCGATTCCCTGTATTTCAACTACAAAATTAAGTTGGTGAGTTGTTTCGAGTATAATTAACTGATTATTTGAATGCAGTTACTTATGTTTATATGTCTAGTATGTACGAAACTCTAAGTGTGCGAGTTTGCCTCGCTCATGACAGGTTTTTAACCTATCGGCGCTATGGCTCATTTGACTGAAATAATATAATAATTTATGCTAAATATTGTAGAGCACTTTCAGAGCTTCCTATTAGTAAAGATTTTTTTTTAAACCGAACCACTACTTTCCAAGATTATTCCCTACATTCATATTACAAACGTATCTCTTAATTTCTATATAGATTTTTTGTAGATATATGATGACGTTTATGATAGATTCTATTATTAATTGTCAAATTTATCTCGGTATTTATCTCTATGAAAAAAACCTTTTTTATGTACATAAAATTTTATAGTTTTATCTAAATTATATTATATCACAAAAATTCGGCTAATTGCCAATAACGATTACGCTATCGTAATATCAAGTAGTCTTGTCTTAGTATCGTTTGCTGTTTGACTATGTTTTTATATATTTACTAACTCTGTCATTTTTTTAAATATTTGTTATAGCGACAACAAAAACTTGAACTTTAGCTATTAGCATGCCTTAAGATGTCTGTATTTTAAACCTGATGACTGACAGATATACAGCGTACTTTTAATAATAAGCGTTTTACCCTTTAGGTAAGGCACCCTAAAATATAATATTTAATCGACAGGCATATTCCATTATATCTTATGATCTAGAATATTTTACATAACCACATAGATAAGGCAAATGGCTAATGAATAATAAAAATATTCAATCCTAAATACACTAATTGATATACACATTCCATTAAAGACAAACAGGTTATTAATTACAGATCAAGTAGTATCAATCGAGACGTCGGGATTGATTTAAAACAGAAATGTCACCATAAAGATGGACACCGACAATGTACATGACTAAATCACTCTTCTTTTATAAAGAAGATTCTTCGGAAATGCGTTTCTATGTCGTGCTTACTCACGTGCCGTTTTGTGGAAATAAACTAATATAATAAGCGTAAAAAAAAATCTGTAAACACAGATTTTATTTACTTTAATAACTTGAGCAAATGGTGAAGAGTATCATGTTAATGTAACAGTTTGTAAGACTGTATGGATGTCTGCATGGCTGTTGGTATGTTTGTAAGTCTCCACGCGAAAACTACTTTACTAATTATAATGAAACTTCACAGCTGCATAGCTTACAGACCGGAATAACAAGAGGTTACTTAACATCACATTGTAAAAAACAACAATGAAAGATATTATTAATTACTTATTATAAAACAAAGTCGTAATTTTGAAGACCTGTTGCCCGCGACACCGTCCGCGTGGAATTTAGAAAAAATTCCCCGTTTTTGCCACATTTTTCACTACTGCTTCGCTTCTACTCGTCGTAGCGTGATGCTATATAGCCTAAAGCCTTCCTCGATAAATGCCCTATCTAACACCGAAAGAATTTTTCAATTCGGCCCAGTGGCAGTGGTTCCTGAGATTAGCGCGTTCAAACAAACAAACAAACAAACTTTCGGCTTTATAATCTTGGTATAGATGTATGTGCCAATTTGAGCTTATATTTATTAAACTTGGTAACCGATTTTGATACGGTTTTTTCAAATGCTAGAGTAGCTCAAGAGGATAAATTGTGTAAATTGTGTAAAAGTGATCCCTTTCCACCATAATTTAATTTATTCAGTAAAGCATAGCATGTCAATTGCAAAATCAATAAATTACTTTAGCTCAAGAATATGTTTTTTTTGTACAATTTGCTTTTTTGTACTAAATTCCACGCGAACAAAGTCGCAGGCAACAGCTATATAAGTAGATATATTAATTTTGGTATACTAGTTAACCTTTGGATCAACATACCAATCACCTTACACAATATTGTGCAATACTCAAATATGTTAGAATGGATTTCTATCTATGGAAATAATATGGTATTACAACTATTAAAAATATATGTATATAGCTAGTTCTAGCGTGTAACTTCGTCTAAACATAAAATTTTTTTTTAATTGGTACCCAAAGTTATTTCAATACGTATCTATTAGTGAAAATTCATGGAGTGTGGAGAGAGAGATCTTGTAAAAATTATGTTATTTTTATGCAGTTATTTGGAAAATGCAAACAGATATTACATTGAATAAATAATAATATAATTATTAATTTTACAACAACACCCTATATTATTTAAATTGATAGTAATGTCAATGAACTTTTTAGAATGATTCCACAAGTGTATATTCATTTGTATTTTGATTTGGAGTGTGTTTGAAATCGTTGGCTATTTGATTGTTTTTATTTTGGTTGATTTATGAAATTTAGAAGACGGAAAATAAAGTACTTTTACCGATAAAATTATTAATCTGAAAAGGGCTTCGTCCACCATTACAGGTTAAAAATTAAAAAAAAAATAGATTATTGTTTTTGATGTTGTGTCTAAGATAATTAAGTTTTTTGTGGAGTTCTTTTAACTTAGGAAAGAGATACAAAATGGCCCAGTCTGGGCACTGGACCCTCCTTCACTTTGGGAGCGAATAATAATATGATCTATTAAGCCGCGCTAGTCAGGCAGTTGTTCGTCTCTTAAAGCGGACGTTTACGACGGTATCTATAACACAAGCATAATCATAAGCTTAGCTTGGCACCAGAGGACGTTGCGTGAAATGTCCATGAATATTTATTTATTATCTCTAAGATGAAATCTCCGTTTAAACCTCCGATAAGTCATTATGAATAAGGCCATTAGTATATTATATGCTTGAAGCCACTTTCATATCTATGTCTGAGTGAACATATATCTTTGTGTGTCTATGATACAGGCCATACGTCATATGAAATATCATTATTGTAAGAAGTACGATTTAGCCAGGCTAAAGTTACTCGACCACAATTTTAATCGTCAAGCCACCATTTGGTTTGTCTATGATAACATGTAGTTAAGCGGAGAGATTATATTGACTCTTGTTGCTATGACAACAAAATTTAAATAATGAGCAGGTGGCAGAGCAGTCCTAAATAAATATGGCTAAATGGATTTATAACTAGAGCAAAAAAAGTACCTAAGTTATATTTTTTTATATTTTTATTTTCGTAATACTTCCTGTGTTCTAATTTTTTTTTAACCTATTATGTTATTGGCCAGTTTTAATTAAAAACTTGATTATAATTTAAGATATGCATTTGTTGTTCTTAACACTGATAATTAGAAGTCTCGTTAAAATATTATTATATCATTGTATACATTTTTTAATAATTAGTAAGACGTATATAGTTTGTAATTAATTATTTTTTAGAAACACTAATTTTGATTTTTAACGTCAATAATTGTGGGAATTACAAGGATTTTAAAATTTAATTTTAGAACGTAACGTTTTTAGGCAAGTTATTTAATTGATTTACTTAAATAAATTCTATACTTTAGAACAGGAAAAAAAAACTAAGGCATAATATTTGACTAAGAAAATTCGATGGATGCAGTCAGTTACTTGTATCGTCTCTCGTGGATAGGGAGATGATAAAAGGAAAAACCTTTGTTATATGTGTACCAAACTTTATTTATTTTAAAATAAAGTTTTTATTTTTGTATATATATATATCCTGAAATGAGCACATATCTTCAAAATTATGCAACGTATATTGACGCGCTTTTTATTAATAGTTAGAGAGGTACGAACGTTTAAAGTTTTTGCATAATTTGTTATGTTTGGTTTCCGCTAGTAGTTTTTATATAATTAATTAAAAAATAATTTTATTAAATAAAGAAAATACTCACAAATATCACAGACAAGCCAACACAGATTAAATAACCCCAGCCTCCTTCGGGGGGTACATACTCGTAATCCAATTCTGAACACGTTTCGCTATTTTTTTTCTTCATACTCATTGTCACAATAACCTTTAGTTACTCTTTGGTTATCACTTTAGTTGACGGTTTTATAAATCTAGTCTTATCGTTAATTGCACGGAGGCTATTTGCATAAGGCTTTAAAACTAACACCTTTATTGAGGGTATGAAAATATCAACAAAATCTTCGGATTTCCCACCAACACTGTTCATAAACAATTTATTTATTTAATAATATATAAGAAATAATTTATGAAAAAAATTTTTTGTCACTTTTTTATTTATTTTTATTTGGTACACAAAACAGGCGTCTTACTGCTTAGTAGCAGATGATTAATCTAGGAATTAGTGGCTTGTTAAATCTTGTATTGCTTACAACGGTCAGTTATAAGAGATTTTAAATAATAAAATAAGCACGACGCCGGCAACGTGCCGATTGACCAGTCACTATGATTCTTCCGATATGAATCTGTCTCTATGCTACATTTCTTATTATTATTAGACAAATTTAATCGGTATTCGTTTATATTTTTTAGATATTCATATTAAAATTGTTCCAAACTCAAATTAGCAAATTTTTCATTTTTAAAATTATTCTTTATCTTTCGTTATTTTTGTACATGAATGCCCCTTTGTAAGCTTATATCTTCTTCTCCAGCCCATTTATGTCCCACTGGTGGGCACGGACCTCCTCCACTTTGGGAGGGATTATGGTCTACTGTGCCGCGCTGACCAGGCGTATTGGCACAGGGTTTATTTTCGAGTTTTCCATCTCTGATTTAAGCTTATATGTTTAAACTTAATTTATTTTGTAGACTGTAAACGGAATAATGGAGTAATCACTATAATTACATTCAGCAATATTACAGGCTTTCAGTAGTCAGTCTTACTTTGTGGAAACCATTTGAATATGTAATTAATGAATTGGAATAATTCAGGTAATCTCTGAGTATAATAGACCGTGAACTGATTTATAATTATTAAATATAACGGTTGAAATACAAAGTAGATTTTCATTGATATTATACGTAATTGTAATTTCACTACTCAATTTACGTAGGAGTTAAATGTCTAAATGAATTTATTTGTTTGATCGTTTAAGTCGACATTTTAACGGGTTTTTTTTAGTTTTTAATGAATCTGTTAAAATGCAGACAAATTATTAGAGTTCCGTCTATTAATTTGTTCTTCCGCACGTCAATGTGTCCGTCTTTCTGTCACCACGCTTTATATTAACGATGATAGCTAGATAGATCAATCATCAGTTAGATCAAAACCAATATGCAATAAATATATAAACAAAAAAGTTCCACGACCCGGTACATAACAACTAGTCTACTAAGTCTAACTAAGCCTGTAGGCGCCTTTCCTGCCATTACCACGTGGTGGGCAATGTATAACGTTATAGTTACATAGGCATAGACAATATTACAGTTTTACTTCAGTCTTTCTCCAGCCTTTTAACGTCCTAGTACGGTACGGCATCTTGTCATCTATTTGACTGTTATTATTGATGTATAATCGGTTTTTAGGGTTCCGTACCCAAACGGGACCCTATTACTGAGACTTCGCTGTCCGTCCGTCCGTCCGACCGTCCGTCCGTCTGTCACCAGGCTGTATCTCAAGAACGGTGATAGCTAGAGAGTTGAAATTTTCACAGATGATGTATTTCTATTGCCGCTATAACAACAAATACTAAAAATAAAATAAAATAAATATTTAAGGGGGGCTCCCATACAACAAACATGATTTTTTTACCGTTTCTTGCTCGATACTAATAACGTTGCCTTATGTTGCATAGATAATGGTACGGAACCCTTCGTGCGCGAGTCCGACTCGCACTTGACCAATAAATTTATTAGGTATAGTTTTGGTTTCCACATTGCAAATGAACAAAGCTGCGGGCAACAGCTATACTACTAGTTTATATAAAATACATATTCATGGACATTTCACACAACGTCTTCTGGTCCCAAACTAAGCTTATATGCTTGTGTTATGAGTACCAGTATACGGATACAATACAAATACTAAACTACTTTTCTTTTGTAAATATGTACATACTTATAATACATAGTAAACACCCAGACGCAGTACAAACATTTGTATGACAGTTAAAAACATCACACAAATGATTATCCAGACCGGGAATCAAACCCGAGACCTCGTGAACGGCAGTCCGTTATATGAACCACTAGACCACGAGGCCCGTCGTACATAGTTATACATAGTATTATATAATAATAATAATAAATAAATATAATAAATATTCATGGACATTTCACACAACGTCCTCTGGTCCCAAGCTAAGCTTATATGCTTGTGTTATGGGTACTAGATTACGGATAGAATACATATACTACTTTTTTTTCATGTAGTACATAAAACATAGTTATAACTCCTAATTTATTAATTTTTGCAATTAAGTTGATATGGTTTTACTTAATAAATCAAATTACAGTGGAAATAATTCAGATCCAAAATTCAGATCATGTGCAGATCCCATGGTAGCTCAGTTGGAACAGCGGTAGTACAGTATTCCGAGGTTGAAGCCCCGATCATAGTGATCATTTTTTTTCTATAATTTTAGTTGATTATTACTCGTTAGCAAAACATTTTTGCAAATTGTTTTGTTTACAATATTTTTACGTAACATAACAAATACCAAAATTTCCATAAATAAATAGTTTTAAAAATCAATTAAGTCAATTACACTACAAACATCATAAACCTGATGGCTTGATTGTTAATTTGAACTTGATATCTTCGGTATTTTAATAGTTCTAAAGTTAAAAGTAATACCAGATGTAGTGTCTATGGCTACATCACTCAGCCGGCTTGAAGCCACTTACACTTACTTTTTTGATAACTGTGGTCTAAGATTCAGCAATTTTGTAAATTAAAGACCTAGTACGGGTCAATTCCAACTTTAAAAATATAGTAAAAGACTAATTTCAAATTCAAAAACCTAGCATAATTATACCGTATTTAATAGATATTTGAATTTGGAAATGATACTTACTAGCTTTTTCATTTTCGAATCACCAAGTACGAATGGCACTTGCTAGATTCATACATGTTCATATCTCTGATTCTATTTAAGATAGATATACAGTTGTTTTTGCATTAGACGCAGTAAAAAAGTTAGGAAATATTGGTTTAAGAAACCGAATTTTAAAAAAATGTCCCTTGCTAGGTTTTGGTTTTGGACGGCAGATCTATGTGTGCGTGAATATTTGTATATGTGTGTCTATGATACAGGCTATTACGTCATATGAAACGTCATTATTCTATGAAGAACGCTTTAGCCAGGTTAAAGTTACTTGTGCTCAATTTTAAACGCCAGCCTACCATCGGGTATGTCTGTGGTAATATTATAATTAAGTAATGTTCTCGTACAATTCTGCAAATTGTTAACAAAACTACTTTTTACGGTATAATTGTGTTTTTTACATGCGATAAAACGCGTAATTTAAAAGTTTAATGTACTTATGTATGTAAATACGTAATTGACGTATTATTCTAATGCTAATATGTATATTTTTCTATTGGTTTTAACAATAGGATATATTATTTGGATTGTCATCCAAGGTTGAATTATGGTAGACACGTTTTTTGCATGAATCTATATGGCCATTAGTGTTCCTGAGTATATTAAAGGAAGGTTGCACAAAAGAATAAAAATGTGACGCTTCTACTAAACATTACATGTAAATTAAAAATAAATAAATGTATACAATTTTATAAAGCTAAAGAGTTAGTTTGAACGCACTAATCTCTGAACCGCTGGTCCGATTTGAAAAATTCTTTCATTGTTGGTTAGTATATTTATCGAGGAAGGATATAAGCTATATAAAAATACGCTGCGACTAATAGAAGCGAAGAATCAGTGAAAAATGTAGCAAAAACGATCAAAATTTCGTAAATTCCACGCGTACGAAGTCACGGCTAACAGCTAGTTCAATAATCAATTGAAATAATTGACAGCCATAGGAGATATCTATGAGAATTACTACCAAACTATCTCTATGAGAATTACTATCTCTATAAGAATTACTACCAAAAATTGTAGCTAAACATTGGCTAAAGAAATTTTCTATTGAAAAAGTGTAATTGAGCTGTCATTGTGACAATTCATTTACCGAACTTGGGGCCCTGGACAATGCCCGTATAGTTCGTCGGTTTCTAATGAAATGAAATGAAATGAAAAATCATTTAATCACGTAGACATAATTTTTCAGAAAAATTATGTGCTTATGACATGTCCAATTTTTTTCCCTACCACCGGTTCAGGACGCAATCTGCTGAGAAGAACCGGCGTAAGAAACTCAGCAGAGCTTTTAATCAAATCAATTTTTTTAAATTAAATGTCAATTATACTTACAATGCTAATAACTTTACAATATAGAATATGTATTGCTCCAGAGCAACCTACTCCCAAGCTTTATCATCTTTAATATAATCAGAAATTTTATAATACGCCTTTTTACATAATTTAGTTTTAATGAATTTTTTAAATTTAGAATTATTTAGTTCTCTTACATCAATAGGGAGTTTATTATAAAATCGTATACAATGACCCATGAAAGAGTTACATATTTTGTGGAGACGGGTTACATGCATCCCAAGATTGTGTTTATGCCTTGTATTAACATTATGGTGGTCGCTTTTTTTTGTAAAATTATGAATATTTTTATGAACATACAATAAATTTTCATACATATATTGCGAAGCGACCGTTAAAATATTTATGTCTTTGAATTTCTCCCTTAGAGAATCCCGCGGACCTAGGTTATATATAGCTCTAACTCTCTCCCATTAGGCTCCACCACTCCGGCCGACTGTTGCCAACCTCGTCGGAGTGCGTCCTACCGCCTCTCGAAGCGAGGCAGTGTTGTATCTAAATAAATATTAATCTTTACTTATTACAAAACAAAGTCGTTATTTTTGTATGTATGTCCCTATGTGAGCTTATATTTTTAAAACTACGCAACGGATTTTCACGTGGCCCTTTTCAATATGCGTGGTTTAGGAGGATGATTTTTTTGGCATAATTTATTAGAGTTTAGTTTTAAAATTCCGTGTGTAGGAAGTTGCGGTAACAGCTAGCTATTTACAAAATTAAAAGTAAACGATGTGTGACTATTTTAATAGCATTTTTTTCTGTTGCCATAATCATAGGCAAGTTAAACCAACTAACCGATATAAACAACACTTGTGACTGCTAATACGCTGGTGGGTTTTTGTCGTCCATTGAAGCCGTTCAGTTAAAGGCATAATATACTAATTAATGACTTATCTTTACTTTTTTTGTAGCACGCAGAGATCAATGATCGAGAATATGTCACACAAAAAGCTTAACGACTTATTTTTTTATTGATAAAATTTGGCCAATGTATCAATACTCTTAGTCATCAATGTACTTAGATAACGGTTTTTAAAACTATATGTAAAGTTATAAATCTAATATATAAAATTCTCCTGTCACGGTGTTTGTAATTATACTCCTCCGACAAGGCTTAACCGATTTTTTTTAAATTTTACATGCATATTCAGTAGGTCTGAGAATCGGCCAACATCTATTTTTCAAAGCTTTTAGTATGGCAAAACAACCTTTGCCGGGACAGCTAGTAAAGTTATATGAAATACCCCTAACATTTTATCTAATTCTAGCGATTTCGTACGCGTAGAATTTAGAAGATTATTATCCGTTTCTGCAACATTTTTCACTGATGCTTCGCTGCTATCTGTTACAGCGTGATGTTATACAACCAAAGCCTTCCTCAATAAATGGACTAGGTATCCAACACTAACAGACTTTATTAAATCTGACCAGCCGTTTTTGATTAGCGCGTTCAAACAAACAGACAAACAAACTCTTGAGCTTTGTAATATTAGTATAGCATACTGCTGAATCTCTCAAATTCATCGTCGCTGTAATTATTATAATTATATTTTTTGATATCTATCTATTATTACTGAAGTGAAAGGAAGTTTGTTGTACTAATTATCAGTAGCTGCTTATAGTTTCACCCAGTTTAAAAGGTTATCCATTTTAATCCCATGTTACGATAAAAACTGGACAAAGGCCATGTTTATTTAGGTGGCACGTGCAAGTAATAAAATAACTTAAACTTTGACTCTGATAAGCTCATTAAAAACTCACTAATTTAATGCGTGTTATTCGACTGTTTTATTATAATACTTGACCTCAATAACATTGAACATTAAGTGATTATTGTATCTAAGAACGATACGGAAATATATTAAAAGTTTAATATCCCCTTAAGAGGATACCAAAATAGCTTCGTGCATTTTTCTATGTACGAAGTTTTCATTGTTTCTTTAGACTGAATGGCTATAGCTCTAATTTTTAAGTATATGTTTTTTCAATATATTATCTAGGATCGCATAAACTCAGAAACGCGATTGAAAAAAGTTTTCTCGATAGAAAATCTTGGCGAAACAACCTCAAAATTTTTTTAATTTTTTCATTTGTCGGTCTATTATCGCGTATTAACTAATGAAATAACTTTAAAAACATAAGTAACTATCATATATAGAAACACGTAAATCAGAATTAAAATATATTTAGTAGATTTTGAGTAAATAGGAAAAGTATCCCTAATTCTTCATTTTCTGTGCCTACTGGCTGTGTTAATATGTACGTGTCGGCGATGATATACGATAATATTGATGTAGGCCCTTAATAAACCAGTAATATACTCTAACAAAGTTATATAGGTAGTTATTGAGATTCCGTACTTACAGAGATCAGAAGGTCCTCTATCGCTTTTCAGTTATAAATAAAAAGCTCTAACTCGCAGCAGGCTGTATCTCATGAACTGTGCTAGCTCCCTCTTTCCCTCTCTCCAGCCCATACACATCCCACTGTCGGGCACGGGCTGCTCAACTTCGGGAGGAATTATAGGTACCGATTCTACATGCACAACTAAACTTAACCTAACTAAAAAATGAAAATTGATATTGTCAATAACACAATTCGGCAATGTAATCAGAACTTTTTTATTAGAAAATCTGTATTTTGTAGACTAACAATTTTAATTAATAAAAATGTGCACTACGAAAAAGCCAAAATACGTCATAGTTGTTTTCATTTTTTAGCTAAGTTAAGTTGTGCAAGTGGAATTGGCATCATAGTCTACTATGCCGCGCTGACTGTGTGGCGTGTTAGCATAGGATTTACTTTTCAGTTTTCTATCTCTCACAGAAGAAATAACAATAATAATAATAATACCCTTTACCCGGAAAGGAAATGGGGTGGAGACCCTTGCATTTTTAAACAGTCACCACACATTCTGTAATAGCTAGACAGTCGAAATTTTCATAGATTCTCTATGGGAAATATCCTAAAAAGCTAAATAAAATAAAGTTCATGGCCTGGCTGATGGTAAACGGTTTTCGTAGCCTATAATCGCTAGCAACCACAGATGTGCTGCTCGCGCGTCGATGGTCCTGCAGAAATATTTACTATAATCGGTATACTTTTCAACCAATAAACCTACTAATACCGGACACAATCCTCCTCTACCATTGAAAAGTATTGGTTCACAGTGTCGAGTTTTCTTTCTCGTGCAGAAAAAGTCATTCCTCTTCAGTTGAATTTTACGACATCAATCTGAATCTCTTTTTAAAACGCAATAGTATAATAATACAGAAGTATTTACTTATAGAATTATGACAGTAACATCTCCCCCGTGAATTATATTAAAAATATACAACAACGCATAAATTACCGTATGTAAATCTGATTAGATAATATTAAACAGTAATGTAATCTTTTTGTACATATTGCGCTGTTGATGTGTGCCTGTGTAAACATCTCCTTGGGTCTGGGAAATACCTAAGACAATCTATAAAAAGTTTTATATAACTACTTCCACTATATTATTTTTAAACTAAATCTGTCTTTTAGGGTTTTGGGTTTTCCTGTTGCTGTCGGTCCACGGAGCAATGTGGGCTGCCCATTGTGATTTAAGCGTGATTTTACACCGATAATATACTCTGCCAGAGACGGAAAGTTCGAAATAAACATGACTGTGTCAACACGCCTGGTCAGCGCGGCAAAGTGCACTAAACCCTCCCAAAAGTGGAAGAGGCCCGTGGCCAGCAGTGGGACGTTGTTGGGCTGAAGAGAGAGACATATCAAAGTCTAAAGTTCTAAAGTCGTCCATATATCAACAAACATTTCGACTTTTGAAGATGTCTAGTACAAATCTAATAACGGAAATAACTTTTTTCTCATTTGCTTTTGTATTGTTGCAGGTAAGTTGCATTTTACGTGAATCAAGATGAAGCAACTATAGTTCCTTATATTTTTGTGTTTTGTAATTAACAGTAAGTAACCAACGATTCATTTACAAAATTGTTTCCGAAAAGTAAAATGCATGTTCGATTCTGTTAGCAATTTGATCACATTTGCCCAGTAATCATATTATTGTCAATGAAATTTCAGATATTTTGGAACATAAAACTTTATTATATCTACTTAGTTATTTAATGAACGATAACCAGTATGTGAATATTGAAAGAAGACTGTTATCTGTGAATAATTAACGAGACTAATGTACAACGGACTAATAAAGCTCAATTAAAGCGCTCGTAGGCGGGATGCTTAAAAATATTCACTGAATTTTTCCTATATTATAGGAAAATTTAGCTAAAAACTTTTCCATCTTCATTCCGCATATTGTACTTACAAAAATATTTTTAAAAAGGTTACGAAGTGCCATCATTTCTGTTATCTTTCATAATAAATTAGAATTTGTCTTTCTGTCTGGAAAAGGTAGCTAGCTACGAGTATCAATAAGACCATTATTATTGTAGATTAGACGCATAAAAAAGAAAAATTATTATGTACGTCCCCTACCTGCACCACCCAAGGATGACCGGAAGATAATGCCTTAAGCATTGAGTCCGCTTTTGTACCCTGTTTTGTGTACATAAGTTCTAAGTCTAACATATATTGACGGGCCTCGTGGTGTAGTGGTTCTGGTAACGGACTGCCGATCAAGAGGTCGCGGGTTCGATTCCCGCTCGGGACAATCATTTGTGATTTTTCTAATTGTCATACAAATGTTTGTACTGCGTCTGGGTGTTCCTATGTATTATAAGTATGTATTTACAAAAAAAAAAGTAGTATATGTATTCTATCCGTATTCTGGTACCCATAACACAAACATATAAGCTTAGCTTGGGACCAGAGGACGTTGTGTGAAATGTCCATGAATATATAATATAATCTAATATATAAAATTCACGTGTCACAGTGTTAGTTACCGTACTCCTCCGAAACGGCTTGACCGATTCTTCTCAAATTTTACATACATATTCAGTAGGTCTGAGAATCGGCCAACATCTATTTTTCAAACTTTTTTTTTTAGTATGGCAAAACAACGTTTGACGGGTCAGCTAGTATTTAATAAAATTTCCATGTCACAATGTTAGTTACCGTACTCCTCCGAAACGGCTTGACCGATTTTTATGAAATTTTACATGTATATTCAGTAGGTCTGAGAATCGGCCAACATCTATTTTTCAAACCTTTTTTTTTAGTATGGCAAAACAACGTTGGCTGTGTCAGCTAGTAAGTATATAAAAAAATGTCAAGTCATCTGTGTCAGTTTAGGTCCAATTCAATTCCATTTTCACTGAGTAGGTATTTTTATTTACTTTGTATTTTATTTGGATAAATTAGAATATTTAAAATTCTCGGAATTAGTTAAGTCAAATGCAACACCTTTTTATTAATATTTATCACTTGATTGTCAAATTAATATGAAGGAATACTAATTTGATAATCAGATGCAGACTAGCATATAAATAAAATTAACTAATATAATTTAGTGGCCGATCAACTTTGAACATCTTTAAGTTTTTTGACATTATAATTATGTTGGATAATCTAATATATAAAATTCACGTGTCACAGTGTTAGTTACCGTACTCCTCCGGAACGGCTTGACCGATTCTTCTCAAATTTTACATACATATTCAGTAGGTCTGAGAATCGGCCAACATCTATTTTTCAAACTTTTTTTTTAGTATGGCAAAACAACGTTTGCCGGGTCAGCTAGTCTAATATATAAAATTCACGTGTCACAGTGTTAGTTACCGTACTCCTCCGAAACGGCAAGATCGATTTTTATGAAATTTTACATGCGTATTCAGTAGGTCTGAGAATCGGCCAACATCTATTTTTCAAACCTTTTTTTTTTAGTATGGCAAAACAACGTTTGCCGGGACAGCTAGTTATATATAAATTTATGCTTGAACGGAACCAAAGAGCTAAAAGCCTGTAGCATAATTTTCTGGTTTCATCTGCTTATAGCTAGTTCTACTGGATTATTCTGTTAAAGTTTACTTAGAGCACGACTTGTGAGTTATTGTGTTAATCTAAACGGTGAGTTACCAGAAAATTATCAAATCCCTCGTGGGTTAAAAAAACTATGTTCTTAGTGCCTTTACCAAAGTAATGAACACATACTTAGAGTAGATAAGGGACAGTATCTGCTACGTTAGGAGTTCTGACCAGGATCCTATTGATCAACCTTATCAGTCAGGATCTTGCTAGAAGTTTTTTAGTACCACCAAGTAACAGTATCTTAAGGTAAAGTGGTAATAAAATTAAGTATTACTTATTTAAAAGATGGATTTACAAAAAAGTATGTGAGCCCGGTAAGCCAGCTTTGTTATAAAAGAAACGACCATAGTTTCGGCTAGTAAACAAAGCTGGCCTGGTTATAGTCACATGGCGTTTATGCCAACAGGATTTTTTTTTCAATATTCTTCGCTTTATCGGGCTATGATGTGTGCCCTGAGTCATGACCTGGCAAGGGGTGGCCCCATTACGTAACAAGTATTATTTTTCTTGATTTCCATTTTTGTTTTACTTATCACAGTTAAAAAAATCCATAAAATACCAAAATTTGTCTCAATATATTCTGTAACTAAGTTGAGTAAATCTTCAAGATTTTTACAGTTAATCTTAGAGATTTAATAATTAATTCTTGTTTACATAACCCAGTAGGAAACTGTATTTATAAACAAAGTCGTCAATAGATTATATTTATTTCAAGTAGCAACTTTAATTGGTTTAAAACTGGTTTCAAAAAATTGGTATTTAACTTCATTAGAATTTAATTACCTATTATTTAGTTAACAACATTCCTATCGTTTGACAGTGGAATTAATCAAATGATTGTAATCTACTCAAGTAGAACATTTTATATATAAGTCGAATAGTTGATTTGTTATGTTGTATATCAATATTTTATAAAGCACTTTAGATTTGGGCACAAAAAATTTATAAATTTTAAATATTGACTGACCTTTAGGAATTTTACAAATGCAAAATATTTTAACATGTCATTTTTTGATGCAAATTTAGTTAAGAGGTATTTAATTGGTCCTCTTTTTAATGTACCCACTTAAAAGATAGTTTTTGTGTATTTACCTGTCTAATCGTGACTTTAAAATATTAGGTAATTCTTGCATACGAGTATTATATCAAATTATTAGGTATATAAAATTACCGCAAAGTGGCAGATGTTTGCCTATTCTGAGAGTAGGTGGAATAGTGAAACTGCGGGACACTGCTACTACATTTTTATATTCTGAATCTCGGAAATGGCTCTAAGGATTTTCATGAAAAGTATTCAGTGAATTTGGTAGGCGATAAATCGATGAAACTTCGTTTAGTTGCCATAAAATCAATATTTAATTTACAAAACATAAATAACGAGGTAAACTCGGTCATCTGGGTACAGTTTAAGCGAAGTGGAGTTATCTTTGTTTATTTATTGCTTTGTTTATTTATTTATTTTAATTTTGTTTCCTTTAACATATCCATGAGATGACGGATTAAGAATACAAGTACCATTACCCCGATTTCTTGCTCAGGCTCTCTCTTAAAAGCTATCTAAAGGACAGTGTGCACAGATCCTCTATAAGAGATAGAAAACTCTTAAATAAACCCTTTGCCCACGTGTTTGTTCAGAGCAGTATAGTAGAACATAATCCCTCCCAATATGGAAGAGGCCCGTGCCTCACAGGCAGTGTGATGTTAAACAGCTGCAGAGACCCAAAGTTTCATTTAATGCATTTTTAACACGCTTTTATAAGTTCGGTATGTATCTATCAATGTATTAATCTATGCAACGGAATCTTTGAACGCGATTTTCACCCACTTGCAAATTGCAATAGTCCGATTGCTTTCAAATTTTGAAAAAATATATTCAGGATTATCAAGCGTGTTTTTTTAGTTTTTGAAATAAGGAAATTATTTATTTTAATGACGCTGTCTATCGTAGGTAACCGTAGCTGAACTAAAAGCAAATAGCAACAGTTTCGTAACTTTTTGATGGTCATATCTAAGCCAATAAACTGAAATAGACGTATGAATAACGTACAATATTATTTTTATTTTTAGATATTAAATGTTTTTATTAAACCTGTTCGACTGTAAATTAATATTAAATATATCAATATACGAATTTTATGAATTTCATTAGCATATATTATGTTTATTTCATCATGAGATGAGATGAGATTATTTTATTATACTGTTTTATCCCTACTAGCTTTTTTCACGCGATTTCGTCTGACCAAACACCAATTACTATATTTTTTTAAATAACAGACATTCTCTTATACTCTTTTCTATATCCTTATAATTTTAAATTTTTAGTAAGTGTGAAATTTTACTGTATAGTCTGTCTGTTTGTCTATCTGTCTGTTTGGATGCGCTCTGCGCAAGAACTATTGAATAGAAATAAATGCGATTTTAACGATATTTTGAGCGGGCTATCTTAAAATGTATTCTTCACTGTACTCTCTCTATCCAGCCCATTTAGTCCCAGTCCCACTGTTGGGCACTCGCCTCCTCCTCTTTGGGAGGGACTATGGCCGTATGACTATGGCCGCGGATTGTGCCGTGCAGACCAGGCGTGTTGGTATAGGGTTCATTTTCGAGTATTCCATCTTTTACGTAGGATGTTGTCTGTGTGGTGTACAGCACCCTTGGGAGGAGATGGAGTGGTGACACTTGTATTTTTAATCCGTCACCACACTTCACTGTACAAAATGATCTTAATTCTACAAGTTTTTTTTTAATTCTATGCTAATAAAAACGTGCTGGAAAAATTAGTTACTAAAATAAAAATATTTAATAAATCAAATTGTGGTGTAAAAATGGATTTATTTAATTAGTAAAAGCATAGCAAGTCAATTGCAAAACTAATAAATTACTTTAGTAATAAAAATTACTTGCTAAAAATAGGTAGGTACTTAATCCAAATTTAAATAAGGAAACTCTTTACACCTATTCGGAAAGCCCGAGACAAACTGCTTACAATATGGAAACTGTTAAAAATATGTTGTATGTTAAAAACATGTGTTATCTTTATCATTATATTGTATTTAATTAACGTTCTGTTAATTGTGGAAAGTTTATTTCCGTTTCATTTCATTTCATTAATAATGTGATAACAGCTTCTATTATACGAGTATACTAGCTGTTGCACGCGACTCCGTCCGCGTGAAATTTAGAAAACATTTCATCCCTTTTTTTCGCAATAAAAGGTAGCCTATGTCCTTTCTCAGGGTCTAAAGATTGTCTGTGCCAAATGTCATCAAAATCGGTTGAGATGTTTATTGTTTAAGCGGGAAAGCGTGTCAAACAGACAGAGTTACTTTCGCATTTATTATATTAGTAGGGACTAACTGTTACCCACGACTTCGAACCCGTAGAATTCCTAATTACTTGACACTTATCGTCACATTTTGGACAATTCACATAATATCTTTATAAATTGTAGTCTATGTTTTATTCTGATATATAAGCTACATTACATTACATTAAAATCTATTCAGTAGTTTGTGCGTGATAGCGTAACAAATATCCAAACATCTACACCCACACTCACAAACTTTCACATATATAATATTAGGAGTATTATACAGGAGCAAGTTTCTGCAAATGTAAGTATCATTTGTGCAGGCAATTATAACGATTAGGTACCTACAATATTTTTTATATGGTTTACATTATTTTAACAGTTTGCCGAAAAAAGTTGAAGTTACGTATTTTCTACTCATTATCAGTTTTATGTATAAAGATTTGTCACATAATTGTTTTGGCAGACTCTCTATCTATTCAGAATTATAGGTACCTATATAACTAGAAAATACGATTAAATAACAATTGAATCCAAAATACGTATTTAAATAATTAAGTATAAAAAAAAGTAGTTTGACCGACTTTGTGTGCCTTTGAAATTTGAGGTTTTTAATCGATTTCTCTGGAAATGACCATTAGGCCCTAACCTGGTGTCAATGGAACCACACGGGAACCACCAGCCTTTTAAAAAAAAAAGAATCATTAAAATCACTTCGCCCAGTTAAAAGTTATGAGGTAACAACATAAAAAATAAAATTAAAAAAACAAACATAGAGATGAATTGAGAACCTCCTTTTTTTGAAGTCAGGTAAAAATATAAAGCTTCTCACGGTTTTTGCACTACAAAAGTTGCGGGTCATGGTAAGGCTCAAGGCACCATCATGGCCCGGCAGTGCAAAAAGGCGAAAAAAAAAACTAAAAAAGCTTAAATTTTGTAGTATTTTACATTGTTTTTTTCATATTTTTGCTTATAAATCATTATAGCAGATGTTATCTTATTCTGACTTAACGTCGACTTCTGGAACAACCTGTAACTTATTGTTTTTTTATAGAGAGAAATAATTTTGACATTTTAAGGTCATTTCGTTGCATTTTAAGATTTCTATTTATTTTAATATTGTGTCCAATAATAAAATGTCAAATTAAATTATTACCATTTCCTAGTTATCAATGGAAACTGCCGATGTTTATTTGGTACAAAACCATTTATATTTATTAAACACGGCCTTCTATCTTTATGGTTGTGACGAAATAGAACTAACACAGGCGTTCCGTATTTTGTATTCTCGTATGGGTTTCTACAAGAGATAATTTATCTAGGTATTCCCTATTAAATGTATATTGTTTCTAGCTGCCCCGTAATTTCACTTGAGTATTTGCCATTTAGGGCCCTCTTATTTACTTAAGTACTACAAAATACATCCCATATACCTACTCCGACCTACTGGATTCTGCCAAAGGTATGTGCTTAAGTTCTAATCGCCTGCGACTGGACTCTCTAATTATTTTTTGTGTTTGTTATTCTATAAACATGATTTTCCGTAGAAGAAAATAAAAAAAAAATATTTTTAATAAATTGTATGGGGGTACGGAATCTATCAGAATTGGTCCAGCCATTTCGGAAGAGTATGGCAATTGAATTAAGTACGAACGACAATTATAATTACCTATTAGATTTATTTAGCAGTTTGAGAACGTGACGTAGGTGTTATTAATAAAAGTAGGTACCAAATTTCTGAGAATTTTTTTTTTAAATGACGTACGTGTGCAATGTAGGCAAACTTATTGCAGGTGCATTTCCGTTACTCAGGAAAAAATATATATCCACACGTGACTGTTACGCAATTATTCGTCGAGAGTTTTATTACACAACGTCTCAACAAAGATGTAAACATGATATTTTTGTTTTTTCGCAATCATGTTATAAAAAACGTTATTATGGCTGATTTAAACCTGTAACATGTTGACATTACATATACATAATTTTCCATTCATAAATATGCAATGCATATTTATGCAATGTGAAATGAAATCTAATTTCAAGGTAAGTTGGACAAAAAATATATTGCTTGATAAAAACACGTCAATTGCGACTTGAACTTGGATAGACCAGTGTAATATTTTATGACCCTATGTCAATATACACACATTATTTACCAATAATATATTAGACTGTTGAAACATTTTGGAGGTTTTTAGAATTTCCTACAATCTTCATGGAAATATTAGGCGTAACTTTTCTTCCGCCATTTTGCAATAGTCTCGTATTTTAAATAATTGGTCAAGTGCGAGTCGGACTCGCGCACGAAGGGTTCCGTACCATTATCTATGCAACATAAGGCAACGTTATTAGTATCGAGCAAGAAACGGTAAAAAAATCATGTTTGTTGTATGGGAGCCCCCCTTAAATATTTATTTTATTTTATTTTTAGTATTTGTTGTTATAGCGGCAATAGAAATACATCATCTGTGAAAATTTCAACTGTCTAGCTATCACCGTTCTTGAGATACTGGGTACGGAACCCTAAAAATCATGTTTGTTGTATGGGAGCCCCCCTTAAATATTTATTTTATTTTATTTTTAGTATTTGTTGTTATAGCGGCAATAGAAATACATCATCTGTGAAAATTTCAACTGTCTAGCTATCACCGTTCTTGAGATACTGGGTACGAAACCCTAAAAATCATGTTTGTTGTATGGGAGCCCCCCTTAAATATTTATTTTATTTTATTTTTAGTATTTGTTGTTATAGCGGCAATAGAAATACATCATCTGTGAAAATTTCAACTCTCTAGCTATCACCGTTCTTGAGATACAGCCTGGTGACAGACGGACGGACGGACGGACGGACGGACGGACGGACGGACGGACAGCGAAGTCTCAGTAATAGGGTCCCGTTTTTACCCTTTGGGTACGGAACCCTAAAAACACGGCGGTGGCAAATTTGTATGCCTTTGTACTTTCTGTAAATTCTATACAATATTTTAATAATAGGTATATAAGAAATATTTTAAAACTATCTACTTTATAAATCAAATTGTGGTGGAAAAAGTTGATCACCCCAAGCGGGACTTGAATCCACGACCTCGGAATACCGTTCCGTAGCTCTGCCAACTGAGCTTATTACGGTCGTGCTAACAGTAACCAAATTAGACCACCACAATCGTCACTCGATTGAGATTACATCGTATTTTGAGGCACAACGCCATCTATCGAGAATGTTTTGCAACAATCTCGACCAGCCACCTAGTATTTTTTACAGAATACAATTGGACTGAAAATAATGACGCAATTGACATGCTATGCTTTTACTTAATAAATCAAATTGTGATGGAAAAAGTTGATCCCCGCAAGCGGGACTTACACTTACAGTACCTAGCTGAAGCACAGAATTACGCACTTTGCACTAAAAAGCGACGCATACCTACTGCTAGTACCTACTTGCCAGATGATAATTTCACATGGGACGGTTAAAAAATGACACTAGTAGGTACCATTTCTAAGTGCACAACTAAACGGATATAATAATTGGTCAAGTGCGAGTCGGACTCGCGCACGAAGGGTTCCGTACCATTATCTATGCAACATAAGGCAACGTTATTAGTATCGAGCAAGAAACGGTAAAAAAATCATGTTTGTTGTATGGGAGCCCCCCTTAAATATTTATTTTATTTTATTTTTAGTATTTGTTGTTATAGCGGCAATAGAAATACATCATCTGTGAAAATTTCAACTCTCTAGCTATCACCGTTCTTGAGATACAGCCTGGTGACAGACGGACGGACGGACGGACGGACGGACGGACGGACGGAGGGTCCCGTTTTTACCCTTTGGGTACGGAACCCTAAAAATGAACATTGATAGCGTAAAGAACATAATGCAATTTTAAATGAAATTTCTTATTATAAAAACATAATAATAGGTTGTTCGGAAAGTCATTTCGTTATTTTTTGTGGAATTAATTTTGTTGAAGTTGAAGTTAAATTTAATTGGAATTTTTCACACACTAGCCTGCTATATGAGCTCTCAAAGCATATAAAAATTATACTGCTTAAATGTGAAGTTGGGTGCAAAAGAATACAATTAAATCCTCTGTCGGGAAAAAATGAAATGACTTTCCGAACAATCCAATAGCTAATTAATCAGAATACACCATAACGCTTTTCATTGTTAGGTTAAGTTTTAAACGCAACAGAATTGGTGTTATAGTTTTCGACTGCACTTACTATTATCTGTGCTATTAAGAGGATACCAAAATAGCTTCGTGCATTTTTCTAGGTACGAAGTTTTCATTGTTTCTTTAGATTGAATGGCTAGAGCTCTAATTTTTAAGTATATGTTTTTTCAATATATAATCTAGGATCGCATAAACTCAGAAACGCGATTGAAAAAAGTTTTCTCGATAGAAAATCTTAGCGAAAATACCTCTCTCATTTCTTATTTTTTTCATTTGTCGGTTTATTATCGCGTATTAACTAATGAAATAACTTTAAAAACATAAGTAACTATTATATATAGAAACACGTAAATCAGAATTAAAATATATTTAGTAGATTATGAGTAAATAGGAAAAGTATCCCTAATTCTTCATTTTCTGTGCCTACTGGCTGTGTTAATATGTACGTGTCGGCGATGATATACGATAATATTGATGTAGGCCCTTAACAACTATTATCCTGCAGTTATAATTAATTATTCTATTACCAATTTATCGATATTCTTTTCATTTCCGATTGTTAATTAATTTGTCTTGCCCTTTAATAAATACATAAGTGTTATGGCATTGTTTTTACTTTTAAGGACGAATTAATAATCGTTCAGAGAATATTTAGAACTAATTTATTGTAGAAAAATGGCGTGAGAACTGTTGCAATTACTTTTAATAAAGGTAAGTAAATTATCATACAAATGTCACAACCCAATTTCCTTCTTAGGGTGCTGTAAAAGAAATAGGTAACATCGTCTGTGAGAGACGGAAAACTCAAAAGTAAATCATATGCAAGCACGCCTTGTCAACGCGGTATATTAGACCATAATCCGTTCTGTTCCATAAGTGGAAAATGACACCAAATAATTTAAGCCATAATTTTGAGATTCTTATCATGACATCTTATATTTAAAAACAAAATAAAGAAAAATATGCACGTAAAAATATTTATTATCAAAATCACAGATACACTTTATTATCTCTAGTTTTAAAACAAGATTTGTACCTACACACACTAAAATATGCAATGAATAAATAATATTTGTAGAAACCTTAGATAGAACCCATGTATTAATAATAATAATATATATAATAATATTCATGGACATTTCACACAACGTCCTCTGGTCCCAAGCTAAGCTTATATGCTTGTGTTATGGGTACCAGAATACGGATAGAATACATATATGTACTACTTTTCTTTTGTAAATACATACTTATAATACATAGAAACACCCAGACGCAGTACAAACATTTGTATGACAATTAGAAAAATCACACAAATGATTGTCCCGAGCGGGAATCGAACCCGCGACCTCTTGGCCGGCAGTCCGTTACATGAACCACTCAACCACGAGGCTCGTCGGGAACTAGCTTCTGACCGCGACTTCGTACTCGTATAATTTAGAAAATTTACTACGAATAGCAACAATTTTCACGATTTGATCCTCTCGAGTCTAAGCATGATGTTATATTATAGCCTTCCTCGATTAATGGACGACCCAACACAGAAAGACTGAAGATTTTTTTAAATCGTACTAGTATTTACTGAGATTAGAGCGTTCAAACAAACAAACTCGTCAGCTTTATAATATAAGTAAGATTACAATTGTGCACTTTGAAACATAGTACATTATATTATAAGAAATTTTTTGTTAAATAACTTATCAGAAAAATAATCATCTGATATGACACTGCCTCGCCTTGAAAGGCGACAGAACGCACTCGCAGTTTAGCACTAATCTACTGAAGCGGTAGAGTCTAACAGAAAAGAATACGATCCCTACGGACGTAATAATTTAAGTAATAATAACATATTTTTATCCTCTATTTAATTTCTTTTGTTTTAAATATTCCCTTCTCTGAATCCTTTTTTGTAGATTTCTCTTATAGCATAGTTCTATTAGCCAAAACAATGCAACCATAGCGAAAAATGATGCCAGAAGATAGAATGCTGCTCCGTAGCTAGTGCTTAAATCATGTACAGCATCTGAAATAACGATAAAAACTCATTACTGGTGCCGATTCTACATGCACAACTAAAGTTAACTAAAAATAAAAATGATAGTTTCAATAACACTATTCGGCATTGTTAAAAGAACTTTTTTATTAGAAAATCTCTATATTATAGACTAAAGATTATAATTAATATAATTGTGCACAACGAAATTGCCAATTAATCAAACTACACCATAGTTTAGTTAGTTTAGTTTTAGTTTAGATAAGTGTAGTTATGCATGTGGAATTGGTACCACCGTCTAATATTATTTTTGCAATATGATACTCAATATAAAGTAGTAAAAATATTATATTATATCAAAATCTCTCATACTGTAATTTCTCATATTTGCTCAGGGGATAGATCAACGATATAATGATAATGCTAAAAATTTAAAAAAATATTATACCCACAAAAATAGTGTGAGACTGATTGGTCTAATGGCCTTAATTAACATAACTATAGTCCAAAAAAAATATCAGGACTTTAACCCAGTGTCAAGTTTTTTGTCTACCAATCTAGTAGGTAGTATTTAGGTAGATAGATAATTGAGAAAAAAAGAAGATGCCATTAAACTTTTACGTACCTGATCTAATCCAAACGATCTAAATAAACGTACCAATTCTACGTTCACAACTAAACTTAACTAAAAATAAAAACAACTATAATGTACCTATATTGATTAATTTTGATGAACACCATTTATAATATTTATTAAAATCAGTAGTCTACAATACATAGGGTTTGCAATAAAAGTGCAGTTAACATTGTAAAATTGTGATATTGACACTATCAATTTCCATTTTACAGTTAAGTTTTGTTGTGCAAGAAGAATTGGTACCAGCAGCATAATATTTGACGGGCCTCATGGTCGAGTGGTTCATATAACGGACTGTGAATCACGAGGTTGCGGGTTCGATTCCCGCTCGGGACAAATAATTCATCATCATTTATTTGTACTACGTCTGTTTGTACGATTGATTGTACTACGTGTGGGTGTTTTCTATGTATAATAAGTATGTATTAAAAAAAAGTATTATGTATTATCAGTAACCTGGTACCCATAACACAAGCATAGAAGCTTAGCTTGGGACTAGAGGACGTTGCGTGTAATGTCTATAAATATTAAAAAATTGCCAATGATTAAAATTTAATTTAAACTACAAATAAAAATTTTTATATTTAAATATTTTAGATCAATTGAATTCTATAAAAGCCAATGTATTTTATTAATTATTTAACATTGATAACATCTACACCATTGAAGAACATTGATATTATTCCGAAAGATATCGCTATTATCAAAGTCAGCATCTCAGCACATGTCTGTCCAACCTTTTCTCGATCCATTATATAAATATTTGCCTGTTATATTTATCAAATAGTACAAATCTATTTAATATTATTACAAAACATGTTTTCTAATTAATAAATCAAATTATGGTGGAAAAAGTGAATTGCCGCAAGCGGGACTTGAACCCACGACCTCGGAATACCGTTCCGAATATCTTCCAACTGAGCTTATTGCGGTCGTGCCTGCAACATCTCAAATTAACCACCACAATTGTCACTCGAATGAGTTTATATATTTTTACGTACAACGCCATCCATCAAGATTGCTTTACAACATCTCGACCAACACTTTAGTATTCTTTACAGAATACGAATGTGCTGAAATAATGACGCGACGTTCATTACTAAAGTAATTTATTAATTTTGCAATTGACATGCTATGCTTTTTACTTAATAAATAAAATTATGGTGGAAAAAGTGAATTGCCGTAAGCGGGACTTGAACCCACGACCTCGGAATACCGTTCCGAAGCTCTTCCAACTGAGCTTATTGCAGTCGTGCCTGCAACATCTCAAATTAACCACCACATTTGTCCCTCGAATGAGTTTATATATTTTTCAGAGTGTCAAATGAGTTTATATATAGACACAATCGTTTTCTAAATTAATTTATTTATTTTACAATTTTCTTTCTTCTAACACTTGCGCGACCCATTTGTTTAAAATTTTAATCAAATATACGCCTCTAAATCCCTAAAAAGTAGTTTTATTTATTTTGCAATTTACACTAATAATTCGTATAGTTCTTAGAGTTCCATACCAAAAGGCTAAAAGTGACTAGATTACTGAGACTTTGCAATTCATCCGTCCGTTCGTCTGTCACCAGGCTGCATCTCTGGAACGGTGATAGCTAGAAAACTTATCACAGTTTATGTACCTAAGTATATCTCTTTGATGCTGTATCAAAAAATACTCATTGTTATCATTCTCCTACCCTAATCCCGTTATTTAGGATTATTTGGGATTGTTTAACTAATATTCCAACATTACTGGTATGGAACCCTTCGTGTGTAAGTGATCTGTAAAATATATAAAAAAATTTAGTACTTTAAGATATCTTTAAGATCTTAATTAATTTAAAAGCTTCGTATTTTTATCGTGAAATAAAATCAATTGATATTTTATAAAAAAAACAAGTTTAGAATTTTACTATTAGTTTGACATTTAAAATTTTTATCTTTGTTATCAATATTACAGACGTTTAAGCGTTGTTTTTGTCTGACGCTTATCACACTATTAACATAATTTTCAAATCAATCCAGGTATTTAAGAGGAATCGAAAAAAGGACAAACATAATAATTTTATGGGTACCAGAATACGGATATACTATATATATACTATATACTATTATTCTTTTGTAAATACATACTTATAATACATAGAAAACACCCAGACGCAGTATAAACACTTGTATGACGTTTTTATAAATCACACAAATAATTGTCCCGTGCGGGTTCCAACCTGCGACCTTGTTAACGGCAGTCCGTTAAGTGAACTACAAGACACGAGGAGGTTTAAAAGTTCGCTAAAATTGTCAAAAATTGTTATTCATAATAGTCTTTTCACGCTAAAATGTTTCTTATCTCTCCGATTATTTTATTGGTTAAACCTCCGATAAGTTATAAATAAGATCATAATTGTCATATTTTTTTTACTAACGAGCCACAAAAATTAAATTAAGTAGCTACTAACTAACTAACTTCAGAAATTGTAACAAACTCAGAACTGCCTTCGTATTTGAAGTCAGGTAAAATTATTAGCATTCTGGTATATGAAAATAAGATAGGAATAGAAACTGATCCTTATGCAAATAGGTTAAATTTGCATCCTCCGGATTCCAAAATTTTATGAAAATGACACAACGTTAGGTACTAGTATCTATTTATTTCCGAATTAGATATATGTATTTCATAGCAACTGTGGTTCCAATAAACCGGTTTCTTAGATGAAATTAACTATAATCTAACAATAGAACAGACGTCAAATCTTTACCAACAATTAATTTAAAACATAGTAAAAACTCGTTTTACAATGTCAAGGAAGATCTACCTTACTTCGCGTTAATTGCCGTCACAATGATTAAGTTATTGGGGGTCAATATTACGCTATACATACTATAAACGCGTAGGTATGTTAAAAAAGTATTGGTACATTTTGAGTATACGTGTGGTGAGGGATTAAGAATACATTTGTCACCATCCCATTACCTACCAAAATTATTATAAAACCACCTAAGGGATATCATAAGCAGTTAACTTCCTCTGTAAGAGAAAAACAAACTCGGATAAATTAAATTGTAGTGGAAAAAGTGATCACCGCAAGCGGGACTTGAACCCACAACCTCGGACCGTTCCGTAGCTCTGCCAACTGAGCTTATTGCGGTCGTGCTAACAGTAACCAATTTGAACACTACAATGTTACTCGATTGAGTCTACATCGCATTTTTGATGTACAACGCCATCTATCGAGTATGTCTTGCCCGCTTGCGGTGATCACTTTTTCCACTACAATTTAATTTATCCGAGTTTACCATGCCAACACGATTGATTAGTGGGGCATAGCAGACTAAAAATCTCCTCAAAATGGACGAAGCTCGTGCCCAACAATGGGGCATTGATGGATCCCAATCACATTTCCCGCATGTGTCAATGTTTTTTGTAACCTAATTTACTATTCTAAGTCATACGATTATACACTGTGAATGATCTACCTACTACTCTACCATGTTAACTCAGGCTTAGTTAGAATAAGTTTCATGTTTTATTTATGTTTTTGAAAGTTCATATAATATATTCTAAGAGTATTATTGTAAGCGATTGTGAAGCGATAACTCTTCATCTTTACTTCTTATTAAACAAAGTCATTTCGTCCTTATGTGAGCTTAATATCTTTCAAGCTACGCGACGGATTTTGATGCGGTTTTTTCTAAGAGATACGGGTGGTGGCCAGTACCAAATAAATAAAATAAAAAACTTAAAATGATTCCAATTATTAACTACTAATGGCTGATTTTCAGTTCTGAAAGTGACGCGAATCGTTTCGGAAGAGTTCGATTGCTGATTACATTGACTGTTACATAAGATTTTTAATATATCTAATATATAAAATTCACGTGTCATAGTGTTAGTTACCGTACTCCTCCGAAACGGCTTGACCGATTCTTCTCAAATTTTACATGCATATTCAGTAGGTCTGAGAATCGGCCAACATCTATTTTTCAAACCTTCTTTTCTTTTTTTTTTGTATGGCAAAACTACGTTTGCCGGGTCAGCTAGTCTAATATATAAAATTCACGTGTCACAGTGTTAGTTACCGTACTCCTCCGAAACGGCTTGACCGATTCTTCTCAAATTTTGCATACGTATTCAGTAGGTCTGAGAATCGGCCAACATCTATTTTTCAAACCTTTTTTTTTTTTTAGTATGGCAAAACAACGTTTGCTGGGACAACTAGTATTTTTAAGCTATTTGTAATTATAATTACCAATAGCAGGTCCTAATATAAGATTCATGACTCCTTTCATAAGCATACAGTAGCCCATAGCTGCTGAGAACTGATGTGGTGGTACTACGTCAGCTATCACTGCCGGTAATAGTAACACAATGCTGCAATGTGCTATCCCAGCTAATGTGATGTAAATCAAATTCCATGTTAAACTAATTGACCAAAGAGCGCCTGTAAAAATATCAACAGAAATTATTTTAATAAACCTCTCCGCTGTATCCTCCAGTCCCAAATTAAGCGTCCATCCATCCATTCGCTATTTCTTTTCTCCGTCCATTGCCGGACATAGGCCTCCACCATAAAACGCCACAATGCGGGGTTTTGCGATATTTGCATACGGCGGCTCCCTGCACATTTTAACGATGTCGCCAGTCCATATTGTGGAAATTAACTGCAATGGACCGTAGTAATAATATGCATGGTGACGGATCAAAAATACAGGTGTAACCACCTCATATCCTCCCAGGGTGCTGTAAGAGCTAACTAAGTGAATATAAGCAGAAAATATCTTCTGTGAGAGAAGGAAATCTCGAAAATAAATACTATGCCTATATGCCTGGCCAGCGTGGCACAGAAAACTAAATACGAGTAAAGAGAAGGCTTATGCCTAACAGATGAAATTAATTGGCTGAGGAGACGGATATTAAAGATTTCGTGTAGAGCAAACGGTCACAGTACTAATCACCTTTCACACAATCTATATGCCTTTTCTGTAAATAAAATATCTTACCAAGTCTGGCTACTAGCGCAACTAAAAGGCCAAGTATATAACATTCTTCGCTGCCTAATTTTATCATCCATTTTGTGCAGAATATTAATACTATTCTCATTGCTATGTCTCCAAATTTAATCACTGATGTAGCAAGATTGATGTCATGCTGCAAAAATGATGACTTTCATAATATCATTCAATCCTGTAATACTTCAGTTAGATTCGCATCATTCGATCAAGTATCTATGTAAATATTTATGTAATAATGTAGGTATATGAATTATGTATATATGTGTGTAATGGTATATATATTATATGTATTAGGTATGTATATTTTTATTACTTAGGCTAATTTAGGTTAATATTAATTTCTACTTTATCTTCTCATCGATCGATCACACCTATCTGCAGTGGTATTCAGTAAGAAAAAGTGAAGTGAATTTTCGGTGAATCTTGATCAGGTGCAGCGCTCCTCCAATAAAAATAGAGGAGCGCTGTCACGTGATCAAGATTCACCGAAAATTCACTTCACTTTTTCTTACTGAATACCACTGCTGTACCTTTGCGCTCTAATGGTTGACTGGAAGAAAATGCCTGTGGCATTAAGTCCGCCTTTGTACAATTAATGTATATAAAGTGTGAAATAAATAAATTCGCTATTAGCCACGCCCACTACCACTTCTAGAAGATTATTGGTGTGTAATATTTTACCACGCTGAACAGCCCTGTTAACATAAGGTTCATTACGGAGATTTCCAATCCTTACAAAAAATATGTTTATTTCATAATTATTATCGCTTAATTAGCTCTTACAGCACTTTGGACACAAAAGGGGCTATAACATTTCTATCTAATGCTAACCCCTCACCAGACGAAAAGCTTTTTCTTGCTTTTTCACAAAATATTTTCAGTTATTATCCATCACTTCTTCATTATTCAGAAGAAATGTCTTACCTGATTCCAATTAGCAGCACACAAAGAATCAGGCAACATGTCTATATATGTGGAATCACTGAATACGCTGAGTGCTGGACCCAAGGAAGCACAAGATATCATAAATGTTTTCCGAAGCGATTTATCAAACAAAAGGTCTATAATTTTTCTGTAACAAAATTCTTTAAATCAATAATTATTCTCAAATATTTTAAATATATTCTATTATTATATACACTTATTAGTAAAGTACTGTTAATAAAACTCTTTTATTCGCTTCGTTCATACGTCCTATCAATCAATCATAAAATTGAATGTTTGAGACTGATTTTTATCTTTTTGCAGTACCTTATTGGACTGATCTGAAACTTTGCACATCTATTATGGTCTGATACAATAATTAAATAACAATGCAATAATTTAAAAAAAATATGTGGTATTTTTAAGCGTATTTTTTGTATATTAACTGAACAATTTAACGAATAAATCGCGCTAGTGTTAGGGAATATTAAGAACAATTTATTTATACATACTTCCAAGCATTTGTTGTTTTATATTCTGTCTCACCACAAAGGTTTATTTTAGATGCATTAGCCTCAATATCATTCAACTTAATAAAAGGACTGACGGCAGCCTTATCACTTTCGTTTACAATGAGTGTAGACATTTCTGAAATAAATACACAAGAAGTCGGTAAAAAGTCATTAAGAGGATACCAAAATAGCTTCGTGCATTTTTCTACGTACGAAGTTTTCATTGTTTCTTTAGATTGAATGGCTAGAGCTCTAATTTTTAAGTATATGTTTTTTCAATATATGATCTAGGATCGCATCAACTCAGAAACGCGATTGAAAAAAGTTTTCTCGATAGAAAATCTTGGCGAAACAACCTCTCTAATTTTTTATTTTTTTCATTTGTCAGTCTATTATCGCGTATTAACTAATGAAATAACTTTAAAAACATAGGTAACTATTATGTATAGAAACACGTAGATCAGAATTAAAATATATTTAGTAGATTTTGAGTAAATAGGAAAAGTATCCCTAATTCTTCATTTTCTGTGCCTACTGGCTGTGTTAATATGTACGTGTCGGCGATGATATTGATGTAGGCCCTTAAATCTGTATCTAGTGCTACTTAAACACAGATCACCCTCAAAAGATTCCACAAACAAAGTGATCGCTTTGTTTGTGGAACACACTCCGAACGTATACGCTAAGGGGAATACCTCAATTAGGACTGTAGTCCCCTCTTAAAATGTCTTACCACTTTCAAGAATCTCTACTTTCTTCATATGACGCTCTACAGGCTGAATTAGAGCAACAGCAATCAAATTGTTTAAAGTAATGCCTGATATTACGAGCATTGTGCCTCTATACCCATATTCATCTAATAGCCATTTTGATAACGTAGGCGCTAATATAGCTGCGAGTGCTGAAAAGGAAACACAATTTAGGTACTGGCAACTCTGTCACCAGGTGTGTATCTCATGAAGGGTAATAGCTAGAGAGCTCATATTTTCACAGTTTTAACAATGAATACTAAAAGGCAGAATACAATTTCAATTCAATTTCTGATGGTCGTCAAGTGTATCAACAAGTTAAATTGAAAACGTTTATTGTATGACAGCCCCCCCCCCCCGTTTTTAGTATGTTAGGTATGAGTTGTTATAACATCAATACATACATCATATGTGAAAACTTCTAGTCTAGCTATTACTGTGCGTGAAATACAGCCTAGGGACTGGTGGACAGACGGATGGACAGCGAAGTCTCAGCAATAGGGTTCCGTGTTACCTACCCTTTGGTACAGAACCTTGTAAAAAATATATTCGGACAGAAAAATGTATGAAGCAAACATATTTATTTATTTATTATACACTTTATTGTACACCATAAGAATAAAATTTACAATAAATTATAATTATAAATAGAGTACAATGGTTGGCCTTATCGCTAAAAGCAATTTCTGCCAGGCAACCTTTGGATGGAGATCTTGACAAGAGAGAAGAGCAATAGTTGTATCATAATAGAAATGTTAGACATACACTTATATACTAAATACAAATAAACGTATATAACATATTGCAATTACAAGCTTAACAAATCGAGCAACAGACAGATAGGCCTTCACAGTCATCTGGCGATGGATAAAGACTTAATGAAACAACACATTTCATATGTATTTTCATTAGCAGCGCGCTCTTATTGAAATCTGAGACGAGTCTTTTAATAAAGGAAGTGTCTAATAATACGATTATCGGATAATTAAATATTTTTTATTAATCCGACAATCGTGGATGTCACTATTTGTACGGCTACTGGACGAATAAATTATATTTATTCGTACATATTTTATTATTAAACTTATTACTAAGAATTTTTTTCGTGAAAAAAGTGAAAATCTTTTTCGACACTGTCCACGGAGCAGAAGATTAACTAAGGAGCAAAAGGAAAAAATTGCGGAGTTATTAGATCTCGAAGCTAACCGAGTGAAGGTTAGGTTAGGGTTCTTTTTTTCGAAATCCTTATTTTATTTAATTTCTAAAGTTATATGAAACGTAATTAGTATAATTATAAATTGTTCGTACGGTAACCGTATTAATAGACTCAGCCACGATTGTCGTTTAAATAATTATTTTTTATTCATACGATTGTCGTACGATTATCAACAGCCTTTAATAAATCATGATTGATATTTTGATATAGATCTTCTTTACTTATTATAAAACAAAATCGGTTTATTTTTGTATGTGAGCCTAGGTATATCTTCAAAACTTCGCAACTGATTTTGATGCAGTTTCTTTCAATATGTAGAATGGTTCAGCAGAATGTTTTTTACACGCTTTATATTAGCTTCACTTGTATGTTTGTTTGTATGTTTGTTTGTATGTTTGTTTGTATGTTTGTATGTTTGTAACCGACTCCTTTGGACGCTATTTTGACCCATTTTAAACGGTCAGATTCTATTCAAATTTTGCACACCTGTCAAAGACCAATGACAATACAATAATTCGATTAAATAAAGCGTGTTTTTTAGTTTTTTTTAAACTATTTTTATTTTTGTATAATTTTGTTAAGGTTAGTATTTTATTTTCTTTCTTTCTTTTCAGCCCGTTAATGGCCCTATATAAGTTGCTAGTCTTCTCCACTTTATGAGATAAGGTAGACCTACCTAGACCAGAAAACCATCTCTAATGGAGGATGTTATCTGCTTATAATATTCCTTAGTTGGCTTTTTCAGCACCCTAGGAAAGAGATGGGCTGGTGAAACTTGCTATATAATTTGTGACGTGTGTGTTGTTTAATGTTGGGACCAAAGGATATTCCGGGAAATTTCCTTGATTGTAATCTTAGAATAACTTCTCCGGTGCCATAAGGCGTTATTTATAGCATAAATAGTCATAAAAGTAACATTTTTAATCAATTTTACCAACTGCTTACCTACTCATTTTTATCAATGACTAAGTAGGCAGATATAATTATGATGCCTGTGTTTCTACGTTGGATTAGGGCATATTTATTTTAATACGTCTTAAGCCAATTGTTTAGACTCAAGATTGGAATTTCTTTAGTGAAACTCAATGTACTTTTGTGATTTTGTATAATTTTCTAATTAATTACAATAAGCAGCAACGAACCGTGCTAAGGTTAGTTTTTGAAGTAAGTAAAAAAGAATACCGTCATTTTAATTATAAAATTTAGAAAAATAAATGACATGCAATACACGTAGGTGTTGAAATGGTGCTATTTGAGTAGGCGCTTGGACATACTCCCCCCGTTGAAGGCGCACGTTCTTCAACCTTGAATGTCTTCAGAAGTAGGCAGGGGACATAAGCGCACCAGTGATCGACGCACGCAGCCTCTTGCTGTATCGACGTCTACTACACGAGAAATACCATCCGGTCCAGGGAATAATCTGGCCACCCGTCCGAGACGCCAGTTTAGGGGATGTACATTTTCTTCTTGAAGAAGGACAAGATCTCCAATATTTAGTTTACTGGTGTTAGATTTCCATTTTGTCCGGAGCTGGAGTTCGGATATATATTCACGTTGCCACCGGTTCCAAAAGTCTCGCCTTATTTGTTCAAGGCGGGCATATCTTTGACGAGGAGTAGCTTGATGATTGTCTGCATCTGGATATGGCAGAGCGGTAAGTGGTCTGCCTATTATGAAGTGCCCTGGGGATAAAGAAAGGAAATCGTCAGGGGATGATGACATTGGACATAAAGGACGGCTATTTAGTACTGCCTCTACTTGTGCGAATAAAGTACAAAGTTCTTCGAAAGTGAGATGTGTATTTCCCATGACTCTTTTAATGTGATATTTAGCAGCCTTTATACCAGCCTCCCAGATACCACCAAAGTGAGGAGTGTAAGCTGGGATGAATGAAAACTTTATTCCTTCTCCAGATGCAAATTCAGAAAGAGATTTAGAATTTTGTTTTATGAAATTGCCAATTTCCTTAGCAGCAGCTATAAAATTTCGACCATTGTCGGAACAAATCTCCATTGGTCGACCACGTCGTGCAACAAATCGACGTAGCGTCATTATGAACGACTCTTTAGTCAAGTCACTGACGGCTTCTAAATGAACACACTTGAACCGTAAACAGATAAATAGACATAAGTAGCATTTTGATAATTTAGCGCCGCGCCCCTTTCTATTTAGAATATAAAATGGACCAGCATAGTCCACGCCAACAGATTTAAAGGGAAAATCAATTGAAACGCGGTGGGTAGGTAAGTTACCCATTTTAGGATTTAGGGTTTCACCACGAACACGCACACATGTTACACATTGTCTTACAACTTGTCTAGCAAGTTTTCTACCGTTGATGGGCCAAACTGATTCTCTAATTGTTGAGAGCAACAGCTGTGGACCAGCATGTAAATTTTTTAAGTGTTCGCGTTTAAAATAAAGTTTAGTAACATAGTGAGCTGAATCTAATAATATTGGGTGTTTTTTATTAAAAGAATAAGAAGAGTTAATTAACCTGCCACCAACCCTAATCAAGTTAGTATTGGGGTCAAAAAATGGTGATAAATTTAGTAATTTTGATTTTGATTGTAATGGTGCATTTGAAATAAATTTTTTATATTCAATAGGAAAAGATTGCTTTTGTGTTATTTTACAAATAAAATTGAAAGAATTATTTAGTTCATCAACTGATAAATATCCAGTTAATTTATTATGCTTGTTAGATTGTTTGGAGTTATGTAAAAATCGTAAAATGTAAGCAAAGATTCGCTGTAATTTAGTAAAACTTGAAAAATCTTTAAAATCAAATGTACTCTCAAGGGTAGTAACATGACAAGCCTTTAATTCAGGTATTTCTAATATTTTATTTTGAGGTAGTTTTGGCCATTGTGATTTATCATCACGCAAATATGAAGGACCTTGCCACCACATATCGCAATCCTTAAGTTGGCATGCGTTCATACCACGAGAAATTAAATCTGCAGGATTTGCGTCAGTAGGAACATAACGCCATGATTTAGGATTAGTAAGATCTAAGATTTCAGCAATTCTATTCGCAACGAAAGTTTTTAGCTTGCGGGGATCATTTTTAATCCAACATAGAACGACATTAGAATCGCACCAATGTGTAACCATTGTAGGTGTAAGTCTTAAAGAATCGATGACCGACCTACACAAGTTTGCTGCCAATAAAGCTCCACAAAGCTCGAGACGAGGTATTGTTACGGGTTTTAAAGGAGCAACCTTGGATTTTGAGCATAATAACCTCACAGTTACCTCATTATTATTGTCTAGTGTTCTCATGTATACACAAGCCCCATATGCCACTTGTGAAGCGTCACTGAATGAGTGAAGTTCAATTAATTTAGGTGAATTACAGAGAACTTTACGTGGAATATGAAGATCTGCAAGAAGAGGTAAGTTATTAGATATATTAAACCAACTCTCTCTACAGTCATCAGGCACTGGCTCATCCCACTCAATGCCTTTGACCCACAAACTTTGGATTAAGAATTTTGCTTGAATTATGCATGGACTTAATAAACCAAGTGGATCAAAAATCCGAAAAGACTGTGACATTATATCCCTTTTTGTAATTATGTTATTTAAGTTTATAGTATTTATTTTTACAGGTATATGAAATGTATCATTATTTGGATCCCAACCGAGACCAAGGGTGCTAGAAGACTCACTTATGGTAAGTTTTTCCTTTGAGTTACTTTCGATATTGCTATATAATTCAGGTAAATTAGTTTTAAATTTCCGCAAGGGAAAGCAAGCAGAATTTAGGGTAGAAGTAAGTGTATTTTGTATGTAGATTAATGTACTTTCACTGTCAGACCCAGTAATTACGTCATCAACCAGAAAATCATTTTGTATTATAGTTTTTATTAGTTTGTCATCACACTCTTCTCCTACCTGCCACAAACATTTAGTGCTAAGGTAACTGGCACTTGCTGTACCGTATGTAACAGTATTAAGTCGCAGGGTTTGGATAGGATGCGACTCATCTTCTCTCCATAATATTAGTTGTAGATTACAGTCAGTCTCTTCCACAGAAACTTGCCTATACATTTTGGCTATGTCTCCAGTTAGAATGTATTTATACTGGCGTGCTCTGATTAATATGGAAAAAAGAGAATTTTGTAAATTAGGTCCTACCATTAAAATATCATTTAGAGAATATCCAGATGACGCTGGAGAGGAACCATCGAAGACCACTCTGATTTTAGTAGATTCGCTGTTATCTTTAAATACAGCATGATGACCTAGAAAATAGGCTGGATTTGGAATCATGATTGTAGACAATGAAAGATGTCCTAAGTTTGAATATTCGCGAATAAATTCTACATATTGTGACTTTAGAGTAGGATTTTTTCGAAATCTCTTCTCAAGATTTAGCAAACGTTTTTTTGCTTGAGTGTAAGAGTCACCAAGACAGTCTGGGGAAGCCTTTAGTGGCAACCTGACACAGAATCTGCCGTTGCTCAAACGTGTAGTGTTATTTAGAAAATGGTTTTCGCAAGCTATTTCGTCAGAGGTGAGAACTTTTCGCTGAGGAAGAGTCTCTAACTCCCAGAATTTTGTGATACTTTCGTGTAAATTATTGTTAGTGACAGTAGCATTGTTGCAGTGAATATTTTGCTTGAAATTTTGTGAACTTATTGGACCAGATATAATCCAGCCTAATTTTGAATTTAACAATTTTGGATTATTAGGACCCAAGGAACGTTGTTCGCCCACTAGAATGTCCCATAATATATCTGCTCCGATTAAAACTTCAATAGGAGCGGGTTCATTGAACTTTGGATCAGCTAACCTAATGCGTTCTGGAATTTTCAGATTATGAATATCGACAGGAAACTTTGGAATGTTACCGGTAAGTTGTTCAAGAATATAACACGACAACTTAACCTGAAAGGTGCCTTGCACAGCTTTAAGGCAAGTATTACAACTTTCTGATATTTTGTTACAACTATTGTTACCAATTCCTATTACATTTAATGCATTTAGTGAAATACATTTTAAATCTAATTTTTGTTGCAGAGCCTTTGTCATAAAAGAAGACTGGCTTCCGCTATCTAGCAGAGCCCGAACTCTCTCAGATTTGTTATTTAGAGGATTGCAAACTTCTACAATTGCAGTAGACAAAAGAATATAATTATTTTTATGTTGTGAAAATGCCGTAACGTTATCATTAACGTTATCCTTATCACTTATGTTACAGTTGGCAGTCACAGATATATCGTGAAGAAGCGTGTTATGTCTTTGATTACATTGCCTGCACGAACCCATTCTGCAATCAGATACAGGATGACCCTGTCTAAGGCAGTTCTTGCATAATTTGTATTGAGATACACAAGAAAGTTTATCTTTAATAGATTTAGCTTTAAAATCTGGACAATCATAAATCCTGTGATTGCCATTGCATACGACACAAAAATGTACTGTATTTGTATTATTGTTACATTTTTGTGAATTACTTGTAGATGCGAAGGAATTTGTATTTTGTAAACGATTCGGTTTGTTATTAAATTTAGTATGATTAGAATTAGACTGAAATTGAGTTGATTGTGATTTACGTGTATATTGTTGTATTTTAGAATTATTAGTATTAATATTTAATGTTTTATTACTGTTTAAAGATTCCAAGACATCGGCACGATCAATGAGAAATTTATTAAATTGTTCTAAGTTAGGGACGTCACTTAAAGTATTGCGGTACTCCTCCCACTTCAGCAGCGTACGATTATCTAATTTAGGCGATAGTATAAATATTAATAAAATGTCCCATTTGTCGGTGGGCTGCCCTAAGCTATTTAAAGCTCTTAAATTTTTAGTAACATTATCGACTAAGGAACGAAGTGATTTGTCTGACTCCCGGACTAGTGACTGAACATTAATTAAAGAATCCAAATGATGATTAATGAGAATTCTTTTATTGTCATAGCGCTCACAAATCATTCGCCATGCCTTTTCGTAATTAGCTGATGACACCTCGAGATTCGATAAAATACGTGCAGCGTCGGCTTCCAGGTACGAAACCAAATAATGAAACTTATGTATGTCTTGCAGACTATTATTTTTGTGAACTAAGCTGAGGTAAGTATCCCTAAACTCCAACCAATGGAAATGTGAACCATCAAATTTAGAAATTTGTATTTTAGGCAACCGAAAGCCAATACTCTGATGATTAGAGTCCGCATTGATCACTATAGACTGACGACGGTTAAGATCGCTTTCACACGAATATTTTTGCAATTGAGTTTTAGCTATAGCTGTGTTCTGTACTATCTCATGTTCAATGCGTTCTCGCTCATCAAGCTCAGAATCAATATTTTCAGTATTTAAAATCTCAATCTCTGTCTGAACATCATCAAACTTTGTTGATAATCCTTGAAATTTTGTTAATTTTAAATCTAACTCAGCAAGCTCAATGTTAGATAATTCAGATAATTTACAAATTTTGTCTAAGTAATTTTTAAATTTAGTGATTTGGCCTTTAATGGAAATGCGTTTTGCTAGCAGTTCTCGTAGTGACAATAGCTTAGAAACAGATTTATCACTATTATTTGCCATTATGAATACCTATGTTATGTATGAATTAACTTGTAAAGAATGTTATGAATATATACTAAAAATATTTGGTATCAACAAAGTAGAAAAGGAATAAAATCTTTATATTCTCACGTTTCTCCTCTGTATGAATCCTCTGGGAAACTGATCTCAGCTGGAAGCAGGGCCAGGATCAGCCTGGTTGGCACTAATTTGTCACCAACTGAATAAAGTAGGTAGCTTGTTGTCCCGAATAATTCCTGAAAATTAGTGGCAAATTGCTCTAAATATGACGAAAATACTAATTAAAATTATTGTACAGTGTTGCCTGTTTGATTATAATTGGTTTAATTAGCATAAAAATGCTTAGAACTTTGGAAAATAGGAAAATCAATAAAATATTATTTTAAATGGTATGTAGGTATTTCGACACTTTATATAGGTAAAAATATCTGTAAAACTAAGCAAAATAGCACAAATAGTGGTTAGTTACCGCAATAGACGTACTTTAGAAAGGATTTATATAGGTATGGAATTTGGAAAATGTTTGGATAGTGGTTATATAAAGGGACAAAGGAAGGCACTTATCTTGGTTTTGATGACGAAGAATATCAGCCTTCTTGTACGATCTTTGGTTGATTCGTCGGCAGGAAAGCAGTACAAGTCCTCAACTTCCAAACTTCCTTCAGTTCTGGTCACTGGGCTCCTTTTGTATAACCAACTTGTATGACGCAATATATTTTTAATTCCACAATTTTTCAAATAATGTCCTGTCACGGTCGCCAATTTTCTTGTTTAGACTCAAGATTGGAATTTCTTTAGTGAAACTCAATGTACTTTTGTGATTTTGTATAATTTTCTAATTAATTACAATAAGCAGCAACGAACCGTGCTAAGGTTAGTTTTTGAAGTAAGTAAAAAAGAATACCGTCATTTTAATTATAAAATTTAGAAAAATAAATGACATGCAATACACGTAGGTGTTGAAATGGTGCTATTTGAGTAGGCGCTTGGACACCAATGAATATACGCTGGCTTAAAGCGTATTAATTTACTGATGGTCTAATTTTGGAAAAATAATATCGACATATTAATCACGTTTTTGTTGCCATATTACAACTTTTTCCTTGCTTACAGTAAAATTCTTTTCACTAAACAATTTTTAGAGTACATGATCACTAAATATGCAATCCCGACACAGACGTAGTACAAATATTTCATCCCATGTAATTTCTGCGTGGGAAATGGGAATAAAACTCCCGATTTCATAAACGGCAACAAGCGCGTTGTGAGTTAGAGTGAGTTCCGTCATACTTTATTTAACAACTAACTGTTGCCTAGAATTTAGATAATTTTCCCCGTTTTTACAACAAATTCCACTTATGCTTCGCTCCTATTGGTCACAGTGTGATGTTATATAACCTAAAGTCTTTCTCGACAAATCTACTATGTGACACTTAAAGAATTTTTCAAATCAGACCAGCGATTCTAAGATTAGTGCGTTTAAACAAACAAACTCGATTGCAACTGATATAAACAGCTTATAATATAGGTATTAATTATTTGTATCGATTATTAAAATAATGTCATATAATCATAGATAACTCTACTGTTTCCTGTGTTATGAATACACGTATTTATTATTCTTATTGAAGTATCTTTAGATAAGTATTAATAATAAGCTTTGTATGATTATGCACATTTCTATTCATATAAATAGCCTATTTCAGCTTATGAATTATCTGTTAAGCATATAGTTGTGATACAAACAGTATTTCCGGCTCGAAGGACCAAATGGACACGCCGGGAACGTGCTGTGTTGCTCGCTGACAGGCGTGTACAGAACGAGAATCCATAGATACTCGTAAACACGTAGACTCTCGCTACCTTATTGATTTGTCGGACGTAGTAGACGCTCAGTACCTAGACTACATGATGTTAGGCACTGTTAGGTTTGTGCAGCGATGGTGTAGGGCGGCGCGAAGGATAGAGCCACGCGGCGTTAGACTCGGGCAGCGCTAGGGCGGCGCGACGGTTAGGGCGGCGGCATGGCGCTGAATTCGGGCAGCGCGATAGTTAGAGCGACGCGGCGCTGGACTCAGGCAGCGCTAGGGCGGCGCGACGGTAGCCACGTGGTGAGGAGGGAGTCAATGAAACTTCGGGTGATTTCACTGGACTAGTTTATTGTAGACATACATAGTTTATATAGTAGTTTCATTTATACACACATATGCAAAATACGTGACCGCGGAGAGTTACTAAAATAGAGCATAGAAAGAATTTGCTGATTATATTAATACGTGAGTTTATTCTTAAACGGGAAGTTAGTTATTCAATATATATAACCTAGGGTGGACTTGTCCGTATGTATGTTCATATGTGAACAGTACCATCATCTTTACTTATTATAAAACAAAGTCGTTACTGTTGTATGTATGTCCTTATGTCAGCTTAAATCTTTTAAACCACGCAACGGATTTTGATGTAGTTTTTTATAGAGAGAGTGGTTCAAGAGGATTGCTTTTTGATATATATGATTTGTTAAGGTTTTCCAGGCTTTCGAAGTTGCGAACAACAGCGGTGCAAGTAGTATTATGTCTTCATACCTAATCATGTTATCTAAGTGTATCATTAAGCTAAACTAAAAACAGATCGCGGAGTCTTAGGTTGGTACGGGACCGTGATAATTGCGGAGGCGGCTATCGTATAGGGATGGCTGTCGCTACCACCTCCGACCGGGGACGTGGACGTCGGGGCCGGACGCTTCCGCACCGCAATGACGGAGGTGTGCGACGCGGCGATGCCCCGTGTTCGGCGTCCGCCCCCAAGGAAGGGGGTCTACTGGTGGTCCCAGGAGTTGGCGGAGCTCCGCGCGGCTTGCATTCGTGCCCGGAGGTCCTACACCCGCTACCGCCGACGGCACCACGGCGGGGAACTGGAGGACCAGCTGTATGAGGCATATCGCGAGGCGCGTACAACCCTGAAGCTGGCCATCCGTCGCGCCAAAGAGGCGAAGCGCGGGGAGATGCTGGAGGGTCTCAATCGTGACCCGTGGGGGCGCCCCTACCGTGCAGCACTGAACAAGCTGCGCACCTGGGCTCCACCGCTCACCGAGTCCCTTGAGCCCAGCCTTCTTACCGAGGTGATCAAGGGCCTGTTCCCGAGAGGGATGGAGCACACGCCACCGGTCATGGCTGTGCTGGATGATGACTGGGAGGCTAACGAGAGTGCTCCGCCCATCACGGAGTCGGAAATGGGGGCGGCAGTGTCTAGGATACGGTCCAAAAACACCGCCCCCGGGCCGGATGGGATACCTGCGCGGGTCCTGGCGCTGGCTCTTGATCACCTCGAGGAAGACCTCAGGGAGCTGTTCAACGCATGCGTGTCATCCGGACGGTTCCCTGATATCTGGAAGGAGGGGAAGTTAGTACTTCTGCCCAAACCAGGACGGCCACCTGACTCGGTCGCGGCCTACAGTGCTGCTGGATGAGGCGGGCAAGTTATTCGAGAAAATACTCGCTGCTCGCATCGTCCAGCACCTCGGAGAGGTCGGCCCCGATCTGTCGGATGACCAATTCGGTTTTCGAGCAGGTCGTTCGACGATCGACGCCCTGCTGCGCCTGAGGGCCGTGGCCCGGGAGGCAGTCACTGGTGGCGGCGTGCTGTTGGCGGTGTCACTGGACATCGCCAATGCGTTTAATAGTCTGCCGTTCAGCTGCATCAGGGAGGCGCTCCGATATCATAGAGTGCCCGCATACCTGAGGCGACTGGTTGCAGACTATCTTATGGGACGTGCCGTCCCATAAGATAGTGTAGTACGTGGACCGCGTAGGGAGCGTGGTGCGCAGGCCCATGTCGTGCGGTGTTCCGCAGGGGTCTGTCCTGGGACCGCTCCTGTGGAGCATCGGCTATGACTGGGTGCTCCGTGGTAGTCTCTCCCCCGGGCTGGGCGTCATCTGTTACGCGGACGATACCCTCGTCACGGACGAATGAAAATCGGAAAAGTGACAAATCGGATTTATGACTTTCGGTAAAATGTTTTTCGTGATTTTGAATAATAGACATTACAATTTTTCGGTATTATGAAATTCGGACTTTTGAAAATCGGCATTCAAAATTCGGAATAACGTTTTTCGTAATTTTAGGGTGTTCCCAGCTATTTCCCGTGGCTACCTACGCGTGGAATTAAGAAAATTTACCTTTTCTGCAATATTTTTCATTGCTGCTACGCTTCTATTGTTCGCAGCCGATGTCGTAGAGTCTATAGCCTTTGTCGATAAATTTTCTATCCAAAAAATTGAAAAAAAACTACTTGGACCAGTGGTTCCCGAGATCATAATATTAGTATAGCTACGATAAATCTCATGTATTTACACATATTCAGTATGTTACTAAGTATTATTTTCCCTTAATAAATTAAATTACGGTGCAAAAAGTGATTACCGCCAGCGGGACTCGAATCCACGACTTTGGAATACCGTTACGTAGCTCTGCCAACTGAGCTTATTCCGGTCGTGCTCGAAATAATCAATTAGGCCACCGCAATTGTTACTCGATTGAGTTTATATCGTATTTCTACGTGCACCGTCATTTAATTTATTAAGTAATAGCATAGCATGTCAATTGCAATATTAATAAATTTATTATTTTCCCATTGAATTAATAGTAATTTTAAACACCAGGAACTTTTAATCCGATGACAGGTTAATAGTAGATAAGAAAAGTGCGTGCTAAATTATAAAATTGGTCAAGTGCGAGTCGGACTCGCGCACGAAGGGTTCCGTACCATTATCTATGCAACATAAGGCAACGTTATTAGTATCGAGCAAGAAACGGTAAAAAAATCATGTTTGTTGTATGGGAGCCCCCCTTAAATCTTTATTTTATTTTGAAGGTGAAATACTTGGGTCTTGTGTTGGATGGGCGGTGGCGCTTTGACGAGCACTTCCGGCGGCTAGCACCGCGACTCGTCGGCACCGCGTCCGCCTTGGGGCGATAATGCCAAACCTGGGCGGACCCAGCTTGGGTTGTCGACGACTCTACACAGGGGTGGTCCGGTCGATGGCACTCTACGGCGCACCAGTGTGGGCAGACTCCCTGACTGTCCATAATAGACCCCTCCTGTGGAGACCGCAGAGAGTCATGGCAGTCAGGGTTATACGCGGGTACCGCACGGTAACGACTGATGCAGCGTGCGCATTGGCTGGATCACCTCCTTGGGACCTGGAAGCGGAAGTGCTCGCTGAAGTGTATCGGCGGGTGTCAGGGGCGCGGGCGGAGGGCAATAGCCCCCTGCCAAGAGAAATAAGCGCGTGGAGGAACGACGCTCGTCGGGCCACGATGGCCCGTTGGAAGGAACGGTTGGAGACGCCTCGAGCCGATTTTCGGACCGTAGAGGCACTCCAGGCCGTGTTAGAGGAGTAGGCAGGGCGGCAGCACGAGACCCTCACTTTCCGGCTGGTGCAGGTGTTAACGGGGCACGGTTGCTTCGGTAAATACCTGTACACGGTCGCAAGGAGAGAGTCGAGTCCAGTCTGCCACCACTGCGATTGTAGCGAGGACACGGCGCAGCACACGCTCGAGCTGTGTCCGGCTTGGGAGGTGGAGCGCCGTGACCTCGCTTCAGTAATCGGAAGGGACCTCTCGCTGCCGACCGTCGTTAGTACTATGGTCGCCAGCGGCAGGAATTGGACAGCAGTCGCCACCTTCTGCGAGACCGTCATCTCACGGAAGGAAGCGGCAGAGCGGCTCAGGGAGGATAGTCTCCTGGCTGAGTCGATCCGTCGCAGGCGCGTAGGGCGGCGTAGGCGCGTCTATGCGCACCTCATGCCGCCCTAGTCGGGGCCGCGGGTGGTCGGACCGGGGACTAATATCCGTCCACCTGCGTTAAGGCTCACCGCGAGGGGGTGACGTCCCAGTGCGCCCGGACGTCGCCCGTGAGAAGGTGCTCATGGAGCAGCCGCTGGGCGGACAACCGAATAGCTTGCGTAGTACCGGTGTCCGCCCATCAGCTGGCGGTAGGTGCACGGCGGGTCTTTTAGTGGGTGAGGGCCCCACACTACCTCACTGTTGGCCCCGGACAGTGGGGTGTGCGAATAGGAACATTTTGACCCGCCAAAAAAAAAAGGGACTGTAATAATTTCTCCAAACCTAGTCTGGATAAGTTTAAGTCCAATATTAAATTAAAAGGCAGCTACAAGCTATTTCGGGTACACTACAAAAAGACGAAAAACTTTATTCCGAAAGTCACAAATACGAATTTCATAATACCGATTTTCATAATTCCGAATGGTTCAAAACTCCGAATATAACAACTCCGATGTATCATTACTCCGATTTTCATAATTCCGAAACTTCAATATTCCTAACGATTATAATTACTATTCTCAAAATTCCGAACTTCAAAAGGCCGAATAATAAAAATTCCGAATTATTGATCATTCGAAACATCAATGAAATTTTTTGTTTCGAATAAAAATATTTTGTTTCCCTTAACCTGACCGAAGCGATTCATCAATAATACAGAGCACACAAGCATGCAGCATGCAATATGCAAGCAAGCACGCAACACGCCGAAGCAGCTTGCTCCTCAGCCCGCGGGCCGCCCCAGCCCTCCGTGCCTACGCGGGCTTAAATTGCACTCTAGTGCCTACACTAGAGTGCAATTGCCCTAGCAAACCAGACTACGTGAAGTCGGTTTTGCAGCGATTCGTTTCAGACTTAAAATATTGTGGCAAAACATGTTGAACTTGAGTCTATTCGACGTATTGAAAATCGGAATCTCGTTTTTCGGACTAATAACCCTTCGAGCATTTGACTCTTCGGACGAATGAAAATCGGAAAAGTGACAAATCGGATTTATGACTTTCGGTAAAATGTTTTTCGTGATTTTGAATAATAGACATTACAATTTTTCGGTATTATGAAATTCGGACTTTTGAAAATCGGCATTCAAAATTCGGAATAACGTTTTTCGTAATTTTAGGGTGTTCCCAGCTATTTCCCGTGGCTACCTACGCGTGGAATTAAGAAAATTTACCTTTTCTGCAATATTTTTCATTGCTGCTACGCTTCTATTGTTCGCAGCCGATGTCGTAGAGTCTATAGCCTTTGTCGATAAATTTTCTATCCAAAAAATTGAAAAAAAACTACTTGGACCAGTGGTTCCCGAGATCATAATATTAGTATAGCTACGATAAATCTCATGTATTTACACATATTCAGTATGTTACTAAGTATTATTTTCCCTTAATAAATTAAATTACGGTGCAAAAAGTGATTACCGCCAGCGGGACTCGAATCCACGACTTTGGAATACCGTTACGTAGCTCTGCCAACTGAGCTTATTCCGGTCGTGCTCGAAATAATCAATTAGGCCACCGCAATTGTTACTCGATTGAGTTTATATCGTATTTCTACGTGCACCGTCATTTAATTTATTAAGTAATAGCATAGCATGTCAATTGCAATATTAATAAATTTATTATTTTCCCATTGAATTAATAGTAATTTTAAACACCAGGAACTTTTAATCCGATGACAGGTTAATAGTAGATAAGAAAAGTGCGTGCTAAATTATAAAATTGGTCAAGTGCGAGTCGGACTCGCGCACGAAGGGTTCCGTACCATTATCTATGCAACATAAGGCAACGTTATTAGTATCGAGCAAGAAACGGTAAAAAAATCATGTTTGTTGTATGGGAGCCCCCCTTAAATCTTTATTTTATTTTATTTTTAGTATTTGTTGTTATAGCGGCAATAGAAATACATCATCTGTGAAAATTTCAACTCTCTAGCTATCACCGTTCTTGAGATACAGCCTGGTGACAGACGGACGGACGGACGGACAGACGGACGGACGGACGGACAGCGAAGTCTCAGTAATGGACCCTATTACTAAGAGAAGAGTAAGAGTTTTTACCCTTTGGGTACGGAACCCTAATTATGTGACTAATCTTTTATATCTTAATCATAAGCTTTATTTGTAATTGTAGAATAAACATCATTCATTATTTTGTAATCTGATAAAGTAAATTATCATTCAAATTTTATGTGTATCAATAATGTGCAATATAAACATTTTGCGTCAGAGATTCGATCACCTTAATTTTCTATTATTACAATTTCTTGTCTTATGCTTAGTCCGCTTGGTGACGGATTAAGAAGACAAGTGTCAATATCCCTTATCCTTCCCGGGTGCTGCAAATAGCCTGCTATATTGCACACTAATAACATCCTATGTGAGAGACGGAAAACTAGAAAATAAAGTCTCTATAAACCGCGTCATCCCAACAGTGGGCGTTAATGGACTGAAGAGAGAGAGAATTCCTTGTAAAAAAAGGTCTGCCTACTATTAGGCACTGCAATCCTCCACTGTCAAAAGTACTGCAGCACCCACCGTGTGTAACAGGCATACATATTTATTATCAAGTCGATTTTTTATTTATTTCAGTTTCACCCACAAATTTTTACAATGACGATGACAATTGCTATCATTCATTGAAAATTACTTACCGATCAGAGTATGAGTAATGCCGATAATAATTAGTCTCTTCATCACGAAATAGTCAACAAGTATGGTATAGGATAGATTATATAATAAACCACATCCAGTGCCCTGAAATTTAAAATACATATATATCAAAATTAAGTTATATGATAATTAGGCCAAGTACGAGTTGGACTCGCACGCGAAGAGGTCCGTATCATTATCATAATATATTTGTCAAGCCGACCCGAAATAACACTCAATAATGCGACTCCCAGCAATGGGATAAGGACAGAGAAATAATGATTGTGATTATTTCTTGTAGCCTTACATAGATTTTCAGTTCTCTAGCTATCACCAACAATAGAGCATGTACATTTGGCGGTCTTATCGCATAATGCGATCTCTTCCAGACAACCTTTAGATGGACTCAGTTTATTTGGAAAGGGGTACTTACTGTATAAATTTCAGATAAAAAGATAATCTTACATTACGCATAACCAATACATATTATTACAAATAAACATACACATATAAAAATATGGATCCATAAATGTAAATAAACCTATACATAAATAAATAAGATAAAATACATAAATAGATACATAAACATAATGATGAGAAGTTTGGATTTAATTTTATGAGGTTTGTAGCAGTAGATAATGTTCATTGATACGTTTAGTAAATAAAACAATAGATTGCGCATTTTTAATAGATTTTGGCACTGCGTTCCATATTCTACTAATCAAATTTGTCAGTGCGTTCGTTGATATAAAGGCTCTAAAAAATATTTACTTCCTAGTATTTAGATTCTCAGCCACTGAAATATTTTATTTCCTAGCATTATATATAGTTATTTCCTAGATTATTGTATTAAATTATAGTCTGTTTTCATATTTATCTTAAAAAGGAAACTGACTTCCTCAAAATAATTAATAAACAAAATGACTTATGAATTTTTTATATATTACAAATATCTTCTTAATTATTTTATTTATTTTTTTAAACTTACTTGTAATATTCCCACTGAGAAAATAAACGATAATACTGAATTAGCAAAAACAGTACCGAAAACTCCCATATTAAATATTATTACTGCTACAAAACTGACTAATCGCGTACTCATAATTGACAACAGTGGAGCTGTTAAAATAGCTGAAATCATAAAAAAAAAATTCTTCATTCATCACTCTTTTTCCATCCACTGCTGGGTATAGTAGCCTCCTCCATAGAAAGCCATCACGCGCGGTCCTACGCCTCTTGCAACCAATAACTCCCCGCGACCTTAACGATAATATCGTCGCAGTACGTTGTCAGGGGCTATCCAACACTGCGTCGAACGATGTCCGATGTGGTTGTCACTCTTGGACCCTTCTATGCAGTCATCAGCCCTTCGAGCGATGTGGCCTTCCCATTGCCACTTCAGCGTGCTAACTCTTCGGGCTATGACAGATGTGAATATTCTTAGCCAATACGTAAATATAACCTAAATTTTAGGCTAGAATTTTTACTATTTGATGATTTTTTTACTAGGTATTTTTACTTGTAGGAATAAGTAAAAACAATTATGATTGGACCATTAGTTCAGTGCTTTCGGAGAATAACTCTTACATAAATATTAAAAACATTATCTCTTTATTTCGTTAATATTAATGCATGTTCCTGGTTTTTTTTTTTAATAAAATATGTAGCGACCTAAAGAATCATGAACTTCTGTGGTACAAAAGCTTATCTGATTCATTTAAGACGGAACCCGTAGGTTTATGTACGTCGGTGCTCTAACTTCTGTGTTTTTCTCTAGTCATATGTTTTGATAGCGTAATTTATATCATCCTGTTTGTGCTCTACAGTTTCACTTGAGAACTCACTGAACACGCATCCCAATTATGATCCATAAAATAAAAAAAAATATTGATTATTTCACATGTACAGTATTATTAAGAAGCTCAAGAGATTGTTTGTTTGAACGTTAATCTCAGGAACCACTGGTCCGATTTAAAAAATTCTTTCAGTGTTGGATAGTACATTTATCGAGGAAGGCCATAGTTTATATAACATCACGCTGTGACTAATAGGAGCGAAGCATGAGTGAAAATGTTGCGAAAACGGGGGAAATTTTCTAATATTTAACATTACTGCAAATATTTACCTGATATCGAAGTGCACATAGTTGTAATTCCAAACATCATCGTCATTTGTGTAGAAGACATGCTGATATCCTTAATAAATCCTTTATAAATAATGTCAAAACTACCTTGAAACATAGTAGTAGTTGCCTGGAAATATATAATAATTTTTAATTGTAATATGGATCGTAGTAGATGGCGCTCTATAGTGTTTGCCTACCCTCATGGGACAAAGGCGTGATCTTATGATGATGGTGATGATGATAACTATATAATCAAAACAGAATGTGCGTATTGTTCTGTTCCATTAATGCTTCATACACGATGACTGATAAAACAACAACGGTTACGGTAAGTACGGAAGAAGTGTATGTTTAGTACGTGGTTTTGATAAAAATTATGACTTAAGAATTAACACATACACGTATAACAGATTTGACCTCATTATCTATTCTTCTCTTCTCCAGCCCATTTACGTCCCACTAATGGGCACGGGCCTCCTCCAGTTTGGGAGGGATTATGGTCTCCTGTGCCGCGCTGACCAGGCGTGTTAGCACAGGGTTTCTTTTCGAGCTTTCCGTCTCTCACAGAAGATGCTATCTGTGTGCAATATCACTTAGCTGACTTTTACAGCACCCTTGGGAGGAGATGGGAGTGGTTACACTTGTATTCTTTTTCGGTCACCACACGGATAAATAGATTATCTATTAATCTATCGAACATAAATTTTCTCTGGAATGCTACTCGTTATTGTAATGATTACTGTGTTGCCTTGTACTGATTTTATTACTAGGGATCGACGCAACGTATATTTCTTCCATACTCTTCCTGTATGACGTCATTTCTGTGTTTACTTTTCAATAAAAACCCTCTTTTACACAATCTATTCATCTTTTCTTCAGTTTTCCTCTATAGTAATAGGTACCTACCTCTAAACCTCCTTAACACTTCCAAAAATCATAATTAGTATTTTAAAGTAAAAATTGAACTTACTATATTAAGCACTACTGCAAAAGCAATCAAGTAACCCCAACCACCATCTGGGGCTACAAATTTAATTTTTTTTTCAAAATTATATTCTTTAACACTCATCTCAATTGTATTACTGTACAATGACAGTCACTGACTACTATCATTGAGTTTGTATTACATTAAAATGTTTGCCGTCTGTAAACTATACAATCTTCATAATTTTATAACTTATTAGATAACATTTTCTCGTTTATGTATACCTAGACCTACATGCAGTTTCATGTACAATAAACATAACATAAGATAATAAACAACATTAAATAAACTGTATAGTGTTTATATAGTACTGCAAATATATGTATAGTAGCAGTAACTGTACAGTTATTATCCTTATCCATATCCTTACTAATTTATAAACGCGAAAAGCCGAATGAAAACCTAAAATTTTGACGAGCTTATGTGTTAATGCGTGTAACCAAACCATAGTGCGATTTAAAAATACTGTACAATGCCACCTATTGAGCGGTAGTAGTAAAATTCTGTTTATTAAGGTTTGATTTCTAAATTTCACGCGTACGAAGTGGCGGGCAACAGCTAGTATAGCTATAAAAACTTTTAAAACTTTGTACATATTTTATCAATCGACCTGTTTGTTTATATTTCTATGGAATCTTTAGAATAGAGTTTCGTTCAATTGCAGTTCTAGGATTGATTTGAAATATTGCACAAATAACCATTTACCAATACAATGATATAATAAAAAAAATATCCAGGCTTTTCGAGTGTGTCTTTTTTTTTCAAATAAGTCTGAAGAATCTTCGCACGTTAGTTCTAACTTTAGCTTTCCACAAGTCGGATTAATCTGAATTTCTGCACAACAATCAATTATCACGGTAGCATAATGGGGTAATAAAGTCCAAAACAAATTACATAAATAGTTACAACATGTAATATTTACAAAAATATCAATTAATCACGATTGAATTATGATTATTTATTAAAAGACTGGTGTCAGTGTACTACTACTAATGAAAATATCAAAATCATACATTCTTACAATCTTGCGTCTCCTAGCAGAGGGTTTTAACATGGGAATTTTTATTGATATTATAGCACCTATATCCGCATCTAGTACACACAACACAAGCATAGAAATATAGCTTACTTTGCGGCCAAAGGACGTTGTGTGAAATTTCCCTAAATATTTATAAATTTTTATGTACCTATTCTATTTTACGTACGTAGGTGCGGATATACAAGATGGTGGGTTGTCGTTTAAAATTAAGTACGAGTGACTTTTGCCTGGGTAAATCGTACTTCATAAAATAATGACGTTTCATTTGGCATATAGCCTGTATCATTGACACACATAGATACATATTTCACGCACGCGATATGTAAGTGGCTTTAAGCCGGCTGAGTAATGTAGCCATAGACACTACATCCGGTAAATCTGTGTACATAGCTATACACGAAAAAAATTGTAGATATAATAAGTATAGTATGTTTGGATCGTAGCAGATGGCGCTTTACAGTCTCTGACTACCCCCATGGGAAAAAGGCGTGATGTTATAATGATGATGATGATGATGATGAATAAGTTATTTATCTCAAATCTGATACCAGTATCACAAGCACTGACCTTAGTTTAATACCAGGGGACATTCTTTGTAACACCTATGAATACTTTATGTACTTACTAGCTGGCCCGGCAAACGTTGTTTTGCCATACCAAAAAAAAGTAAAAAAAAAAAAAATTTACTATAAACCTCACGCAGCCCGAGACCTTTCCAACGAATGCAAAACCGTGGAAATCGGTTAGTGCGTTCTGGAGTTATAGCGTCAGGAAGGAAAATCCGACTTATTTTTATATAGTAGACTAGCTGTCCCGGCAAACGTTGTATTGCCATACTAAAAAAAAAAGTTTGAAAAATATATGTAGGCCGATTCTCAGACCTACTGAATATGCATGTAAAATTTCATAAAAATCGGTCTAGCCGTTTCGGAGGAGTAAGGTAACTAACATGTGACACGTGAATTTTATATATTAGATTACATTGCGAAGTACCTCTGTGGCACAGAGTATAGGTATCTAAGGTGATATACTTAAAGTTACTTATCCTTATTACTGAGGATTCAACTCGGATTCGCCACGCTGCGGGTACAGTTCTGCCCCAACTGTAAAAAATTGTCTTTAATATTAGTAACCCATTGTGATATTACAATACAATAATTTAAAGCTAATATTTATTAGCTTATACGCTCATAACGGTTTAATTTTGATCAAACGCGATAATATTTTCTGCTTGTGAATTATTTTATGTTCTTTCTAAATTGTGGAATAGTGATTCCATACATCATAGAAATAGTACGATTTATTTACGAGTTATAAAAAATTTATCAAAACTTACTCAAAACAATAAGCAGTTGTCAATATAAGTAATTGGTTTAGGATGCTGCCTCCACAAAATTGTTGAAATGTGATACCATTAGAACTGTATAGCAAGGCAGCCATCTCAGGGTAATTGTTAATGGTCGTCACTGAGCCTCCTATAATCCTCTCATTGGTAGTTGTTCTAGCCGAAAATAGTGTAAATTAATTAAATAAAAACAATTTTAAGAATTTATTAACAGAATTTATTTTATGGATTTTTATAAAATTTCTGAAACTATTACTTTACCCGTGACTTCATGATCATCATTCATCATCATAACATCACGTCTTTTTGCCATGGGGGCAGGCAGAGAAAATAGAGCGCCATACGCTACGATTTAAACACATTTCCTTCGCTTCATATACACTCATATATCTGGTCATACATGCCCGACCCAAGGAATTTTAGAAAGCGATTTTCATTCGCATCCACTATCAAAAATCTGTTCATATCATTTAATTACGGTCGTTAGTGATTTTCTAAAATATGGTAATAGCCTTTTGATAGGTTATTTATTCTTCTGAGTCGGATACTTTTTCGCAGAGTGGTCGTGTTTATGGACTATTTATTAACTTAGTCATTGTCTTTACAATTTGTCTCCTATGTGTTATTTATTAGACTAGCTAATATTATTTAATATATGTGACATTGAAATAGTTAGTTTGACCTTAGCACCTGAGTCGAACGCGCGTTCCATACATTTCCAACCCTTTGTACGTGAGCACTACATGCCTAATGTGTTTGCATTAATTGCTATGCAAATGTATACACAAAAAAAAACAACAGAAAATAAAATCAAAAATAAATTTATTTATTTATTTAAGTAAAATACATACAGTTGTTATTAAATCTAACTTAATATTAACAGTGTAGCATAAACCAAACATTGGTTTTTCCGCACACTGGTATTCGTCTTGACGTAAATTTATATATTGTATTAATAACACATGATGCCAAACAAACAAAAACTTATTAACAGTAATAAAAATAAAACGATTCGACAGCAAATAAATGATCAGAAAAACAACCCTAGAGAACTATGGAAACTATTGAATGAAATTACTGGCAAGACAAAACTAATTGCAGACGCTGTTATTCTTAACGCCTTTGCTAATAATAACACTACAACAAAAAATATAGCAAACAACTTTGCTACAAATTTTGCTGATAATGTCAAAAAAATTGTACCAAAATGTAACATCTCCCTGTTAAATAAAAAATCATATGCTATTTCTGTAAATGTAAGCTGCAGATACCAATCAATTACTGCTGAGGATATCGTAAATGAAATTAAATCGATGAATAGCCTAAAAGGACCAGGTATAGATAATATTAGAGCACAGGACTTAAAAATGATTGCGATTGATGTTGCAGGCGTAATGGCTAGATTTATAAACGAATCTGTAAAACAAGGTACATACCCTCATGACTTAAAGACGGGTATGGTTAGACCAATACATAAGAAAGGGAGCCACAATCAATATACCAACTACCGTCCAATAACAATACTTTCCATGATTGATAAAATAGTTGAAAAGATCATATCGAAACAAATACACTCGTTTTATAAAGAAAATAATATAATCACAGAAAAACAATTTGGATTTCAATCAGGAAAAAGTGCCACACAATTACTTTCAAATTTTACTGATAATGTCTATAATCATTTAAATAGCAAAAAACACGTCTTAATAATATTTATTGATTATAGTAGTGCCTTTGACACTCTAAGACATAATACTTTAATTGAAAAACTTTTTGACTGTGGTATACGAGGTCCACTAAGTGACTGGTGTCAAGACTATATTAAAGACAGGTCGTATGTTGTCAAGGTTGGTGATGAGATAAGTAAGAAGGTCATGGTTAATGAGGGCACGGCTCAGGGATCTGTTTTGGGTCCTCTGCACTATATAACCTACGTAAATGATGCAGTCAATCTCATCACCAATTGCGAGATATATCAGTTTGCTGATGACACATGCCTTGTATCTGCAAATAAAGACATTAACATAGCCTTACAAAACCTTCAAAATGAATTTACGACACTTTGTAAATGGTCCCATGATGCTGGGCTCGTTCTAAACGCGGGAAAAACCAAGCTAATTTACGTGAGTTCCAGCCAAAACCGTAGTCAAACCATACCTGAGATCATATCACATAGTCATGAATGTCTTCATACTAATAACTGTACATCTGACTGTGCATTAATAGAAGTAGTAAGCAAGCACAGATATCTCGGACTAATAATAGATGACAGATTCAAATGGACGGATCATATTAAATTTATAGGTGACAAGCTACGTGCAATGCTGGCTAAATTTAGTATAGTCAAACAGCAGATACCATACTCCATTGTTTTAAAATTGTACAAAGCACTAGGAGAAACAACTATAAATTACGGTCTAAGCAGTTATGGCAGAACTTGCAAGTCGCACCTCGATCTAATCTATAATCTGCAGACGCGAATATTGAAAATCATTACACCTGAAAAAATCAAGAAGAAGATTAATGGGGACATAAATAAGCTTTTCTACTACTCTAAGATAATACCCGTACATGAACAAGTCAAGTATATACTACTCATTGAAAACTATTTTAATGAGTTGTACCTAAACATTGTGCAGCACAAAAGACAAACACGAAGCGCGATGAAAATTATATACACAGTGCCTAAATACTACAATCTCTATGGCAAACAGAGTCTTCAATACCAAATACCTAGGTTAGTTAACGACCTACCTGAGAACATAAAAAAACAAATAAAAGAAACCAATATAAAATACAAGTTAAAAAACTACTTCTTATCTAAATTCATGTAAAAAAAAAAAAAATAATAATAATAGTAATAATAAAAAAAAATAAAATAAAAAAAAAAAAATATTATAAATACTTACTAAATAAAATTAGTCATCATAATATTCACCCGTGTGTTTTCACCGTGCGAGCTGCCGCCGTATTCGTATAAGCGGTATTCAGTGAGATAAAAACAATAAGATAACATTGTACCTACCCACAAACTAAACTTGTAACTTACTCGTAGATGTTAATCTTACGTGATGCTAGACAAAGCGGTGATATACATACACTGTTTTGTTTGGCATCATGTGTTATAATACAATATATAAATTTACGTCAAGACGAATACCAGTGTGCGGAAAAACCAATGTTTGGTTTATGCTACACTGTTAATATTAAGTTAGATTTAATAACAACTGTATGTATTTTACTTAAATAAAAATAAAATAAATAAATTTTTCAATAGGCTTTAAATTATCAATGTTTCACAGTGGTACATAGTTTTATAAGTGTCATTTTTCTTAGTATCTTGCTTCAAAATCTTAGTAAAAAAATAACTTACCAATTATTGGGCCAACACTTAGACTAATAGCACCAGCCAGAAGCATGTATAATCCATAGGCAGGTGGATATCTCTCTATTGGTACATATTCAGCTAAAACTATGGGTTGAGCGATATGAACTAAAGACCGCAGAGATCCAAGTACACCAGTTATGATGAGCAGTGGAGTGTATGTGTTGAATTGGATAAGCACTGCAAAAAGAAATAAACTCGTTTTAGTCTTTATAATTTTGATATAGTACGTTGGCTCGCGACTTCGTACACATAGAATAAACATTTTTCGCTTTAAAAAGTACCCCATAGCCTTTCATAGACTCCAGTTAGATTCTTCTGTGTAACAAATTTAATTTTGATCGTTTTAATAGGTAAGGTCGCCGTGAAAGAGCGCCGAGAAAGAGCGGTTACTGTCGCATTTACAATATTCCTGGATTTTAGGACGTTTTACCGGTGTAACAAACGCTTATCAATGACTTAAATTTACCAGCAAAACTTATTTCTTTTTGATAATGTAACTACAGTTATTCCTACTTATTACTGCCGAGTGTCATGTCCTTAATTAAATTATAAGGAAAAATGCATTTAGAACAATATTACAAGTAAAAAAAGTGAGAAATAATTTGTTGTTGAAGTCACGTTACCCTGTGTTTCTTTTTTGCATATTTCAAGTTTTTGTATCCCAAATAGCTATTTATCTAGTTATTAACTGGTTTTCCAAGACACGCATGAAAAAACAGAAATATTTAGCTATCTACGTGTTTTGTTTGTAAGTAAACTGTTTTTTTTTAAATACGGATATATTTCACAAGGTCCTAAGGTCCCAAATTTGATAATCTAGATTGTAACGGACACCAGAACAAGATTTTGTTTTGTAATTAAAAGTTATAGATATTTTTAGTTCAGCCATTATATAGGTACTTTTAGGTGGCATGTTATGTATAATATAATGATCTATGCATGTAGTGGCAGATTAAGAATACAAGTGTCACCACTCCTTTTCCTCCCCGAGGTGCCATAAAAGCCAGCCAAAGGATATTGTACAGATATAACATCCTCTGTGAGAGACGGTAAACTCAAAAATAAACCCTATTGGTCTTATTCATAATGACTTATCGGAGGTTTAAACGGAGATTTTATCGGAGATATAATAAACGTTTTAGCGTAAACAGACTATTATGAATAACAAGTTTTGACAATTTTCGCGAACCGATTTTAGCGAACTTTTAAACCTCCGATAAGTCATTATGAATAAGACTATAATTTTGTGTCTATACGCCTGGTCAGCACAGCACTAGCACTGTAGACCATAATCCCTCTTAACATGGAGGAGATCCGTGCCCAACTGTGGGCTGACATGTTAATGACCAAAAGCTCTATAGTGTCTAAAATCCTTGGAATATAAACAATGTATAAAACGAAAATAGAGCAGTTCTTACCCAAACCAGTTCGTAGTTCTTTAACTTAATAACAATTATTATATTTTTATAGCCATGAGATCTAGCGTTTTATAGCCTTGCACCGCGCACCGTGAAGTTCTCATGAATGTTGATGGACAAGTTTCTTTTTTTCGCATGACACCCGAATAGTTCTATTTTAGCGTATACATTATAAATCTATTAAAATTTTAGTAGCAATAAAAAATTATTATCAAAACTTTGATCACAATTTATATTTGATATTTAATATTGGTACCTACTGATTTACCATATTGATGAAATCAAGATTTAAACTATTCTGATGTCGTTTATTTATTTTGGAATTTATTTAGTTTTATTAACTTAGCGGTTTAGTAAATATACTGCATCTATTATTTTATTTTTTCTATTAAAATAAAGATTAAATTATGGTGGAAAAAGTGATTACCGCAAGCGGGACCCACGACCTCGGAATACCGTTCCGTAGCTCTGCCAACTGAGCGGTGAGATTGCGGTGGCCTAATTGATTACTGAAAAGCACGACCGCAATAAGCTCAGTTGGCAGAGCTACGGAACGGTATTCCGAGGTTTTGGGTTCGAGTCCCGCTTGCAGTAATCACTTTTTCCACCGCAATTTAATTTATTATGTAAAAAGTATAGCATGTCAATTGCAAAATTAAGAAATTACTTTAAAATAAAGATTTTATGATTGGACCACATTGTAGAGATTGGTTTTAACTATAAAAATTTAAAACATAACTATTTTGTTAGGAAACTTTATTCCCAAAATGCGAGCCCATGTTAAATCAATATCTATACTAATACTAGCTGACCCGGCAAACGTTGTTTTGCCATACAAAAAAATAAAGTTTGAAAAATAGATGTTGGCCGATTCTTAGACCTACTGAATATGTATGTAAAATTTGAGAAGAATCGGTCAAGCCGTTTCGGAGGAGTACGGTAACTAACACTGTGACACGTGAATTTTATATATTAGATTATATAAAATTCACGTGTCACAGTGTTAGTTAGGAGTACGGTAACTAACACTGTGACACGTGAATTTTATATATTAGATTATATAAAATTCACGTGTCACAGTGTTAGTTACCCTACTCCTCCGAAACGGCTTGACCGATTCTTCTCAAATTTTACATACATATTCAGTAGGTCTGAGAATCGGCCAACTTCTATTTTTCAAACCTTTTTTTTAGTATGGCAAAACAACGTTTGCCGGGACAGCTAGTTAGATTATATAGCTGAAGAGCATGATTGTTTGTTTGAACGCGCTAATTACAGGAACAACTAGTCCGATTTGAAAAATTCTTTTAGTTTTGGATCACATTTCAACACATTTATCGAGAACCTATAAGCTATATTATAACATCACGCTGTCGCTAATAGGAGCGAAGCATTAGTGAAAAATGTTTCAAAAACGGAGAAAAAAATGTAAATTTCACGCGTACGTTGTCGCGGGCAACAGCTAGTAGTGAAATATTTATGTGCTTAGAAAAAAAGACAATTTGCTAGATAATTATTTAACTAATTCACAACAAAGACTTACCAAGCCTGACTACAGCTGTAAGTAGAGCACCAGCATAGAACATGTATCTTGATTTAAGTCGGAAGAACTGACCGACAACTCCGAGACATAATCGTGCTGACATATCAGTGGCACCACCAACTGCTATGATATTTGCTATTTCTGTCTGCAATAGAACATAGTAATTTAATAGGCTGCCTCATAAGGCACTAGCGATTGCCCGCAACTTCGTACGCGTGGAATTCAGGAACTAAAACTTAGCAAATTACAAAAAAATGCCATCCTTATGAACCACTCTACCTACGAGCCTCGTGGTCTCTAGGTTTATGTAACGGACTGACGATCACAAGGTCGCGGGTTCGATTCCCGCTCGGGACAATCATTTGTGTGATATTTATAATTGCCATACAAATGTTTGTACTGCATCTGGTTGTTTCTATGTACATATTATAAGTATGTATTTACAAAAGAAAAGTAGTCTATGTATTCTATCCGTATTCTGGTATCCATAACACAAGCATATAAGCTTAGCTTGGGACCAGAGGACGTTCTGTGAAATGTCCATGAATATTTATTTATTTATTAAAAAAACGCATCAAATTCCGTTGTGTAGTTTTGAAGATATAAGCTCACAAAGCGCCATATATACAAAATTAGCGACTTTGTTATATAATAAGTAATATAGGGCATAAATATGTCTGTGTGTATTATCTTTCGTTAATTTCCCATCGAATTCTACTGAGAGAAATAAAAAGTATATCTCTCTCTCCATTAGGTAACGTCCCACTGTTGGGCATGGGTCTCCTCCACGTATACGAGGGATTTCAGTCTACTGTGTCGAGCTGATTGGGAGACCAGGGTGTTGGCACAGGATATAGCTTCCTGCTTTCCGTCTCTCACAGAGGATGTTACCTGTGCACAGTATTTGTTAGATGGCTTTTACAGCACCCTGGGGAGGAGAAGGGGACACTTGTATACTTAATCCTTCACCATACGGACTAAAAAGTACTTAGTTAGACACAAATTTGTATTTGTTTCTATGCTGTTGAACTCGCTTACCATTAGGCGGGCCTTAAACTTGTTTGTCATAGCGGTAGAAAAAAGAAATTGTAGCTGAGCTTACGAGTACATACGGGAATTAGTTCATAAAAACAACAAAAAAACGCTCTTAAATGCCTAAGCAAATTAGCACAAGGAGTTAAAATCAATCTTAAAGTATATTAGATATCTAACATTTCCATAACATTGTAGAATCTATTTTACACTAATTTACCTGTTTCTTTTGACCTTAGAAAACGTTACTCAATTTAAATAGAAAGATTAAAAAAAAAAATTCTTACCCTCGTCAGATGTACTTTATCCAAAAATAATGGCTCTACAGTGAAGAAGGTGAGGTCGGAGAAGAATGTTAGTGCTAGTCCAAAAATAATGTTCACGTACACTAAATCTTTGAGAAGTGTTAAGTCTAGGAATTCTGCTATTGTTTGCCTAAAAAAAAAAGAAAAAAAAATATTTCAAATGAATTGTGTTTAGTTTTGATGTTATTTTACAAAATGTTTGTTTTTTTAGTCATCGTAGTTTCAAAACGAGACGAAATATCAGGATTTTGATTCTATTGAATTATATTTAGAGGAATCATATTATAACGTTAGATAATTACGAATCGCACGCACACCGTAAAAAACCTGTATCAAAACCCGTTGCGTAGTTTTTTAAAATACAAGTTCATATAGGGACATACATACAAAAATAAAGACATTGTTATTTATTGTGTAAGGATTTAAAAACAATTTTGAGAGTATCATTGAAATCTGTTTAACGTTAGAAAGTCATCAGGTTTAATAATCTTGCATGATCTGTCTGTGGAAATTTTTCAAAAATTTTGTTTTCTTCCGATATATCTATAATCTGGCATTATTATTGACTGATTTAATTAATGTGAATGTAAAATATATAAATCTTTATACCACATCTAAATTAGATACAATTTTAAATGTTATGAATATTGATCTAATCAAAGCTTTTAGTAGATTTTATCAGATCTCGTCTTGACTTCATATCGACAGGTTTCTGATTATTTAAGTGGGAAAATAAGACAAGATATTATTACAACAACATTGTACAAATATCTTTAAAAGTTCCTTTATTAATTAGCTCGGTAACTCGGTCGCTACATATCTGTCAATGTATTATTCTATGTAACGAAAGATTTGAAAGTGATTTTCACTCATTTGCAGTAGTTTGATTGACCTGATATTTGGGATACTTAACAAGGACCGACGTCAATGCAATAACTTAAAATATTCAGAGTTTTGAACGGTGTTTTTTTTAGTTTTCAAACTAAGCAAGTTATTATTAATCAAATTTATTTATTCCCTTCTTTACCCTAAAGTTTGCGCACTTAATTTATTCAATTGAAACTAAAAACCTAAACTAAAACTCCAAAGCTAGCGAATCACATGCATACTGTTTTAGAAGTAAAATTGATTACACAAGAGCTTGTCCCGGCTTCGTAAGGGTGAAAAAACGCTTTTTTTCCAAATATACAATGTTAGGATTCTGGGATAACGTAGCATTTTAATGGTGAAATTATGATCGAAATCTGATTAGTAGTAAACATACAAAAATAAACGTTTCCCCTTTATAATATCAGAATTGATACATACCACTTTCCTTCCTTATTCTTGATAATAGGCATCGGTTCAGCAATGATATTCCCAAAATTTCCCAAGCTCGATACAGAAGCAGCTTTATATAAATTTTCTCGATACACATGATCCGTCGAATCAAACTTGCTGTCAACCTTTCCATCACCAGGAATCAAAACGACTGGTATACTTAATCGTCTGGAATCGTTCATATTTGATACAAATAATAATTCTGTTCCCTTATTTGAATTTTCCAATCGATTTGAGTGATACAAATTCTCGGCAGATCTCGCATTATTGCACATATTATCAATTCCAGATATATTCTTGGTAAAATCAAACTTGTCTTTTGTTTCTTCATTTATTGCTGGTGTTGGGGGTATTACTGGAAATGTATAAATTTAATTAGCAACATCTTCGACGGGCTTCGTGGTGGAGTGGTTTATGTAATGGACGGCTATCACGAGGTCCCGGGTTTGATTCCCGCTTGGGACAATCATTTGTGTGATATCCATAAATGTCATACAAATATTTATACTGCGTCTGGGTGTTTTCTATGTATTTTATGTAAGTATTTACAAAAAAAAAGTAGTTTATGTATTATATCCGTATTTTGGTACCCATACCACAAGCATATGAGCTTAGCTTGGGACCAGAGGACGTTATGTGAAATGTCCGAAAAAAAAGAAAAAAAAACAATTAGCAACATCTACAAATATTATAAAGCTGAAGAGTTTGTTTGTATTGGAACGCACTTGAATATTCTTTTTGTGTTGGATAGTTCATTTGTCGAGGAAGGCTATATAAAATCACGCTGCGACCAATATTAGCCAAGCATTAGTAAAATATGTCGCAAAAAACCGTAAAATATTTCTAAGTTCCACGCGTACGGAGTCACCGTTAACAGCTAGTATTAAATATAAATTCAATAACAGGTCACGTTCCAGTTGCATATTTACATGAAATAGACAGTATTTTTATAAACGTCGAAAACTTGTAATCTATGTATATTTAAACCAAAATATTGGCTTTATTTATTATGTACTTAAATTACCCACCTACAAGCACGATGTCATAATTTATTTTACAATCTAAAAAAATATAGGTAACAACAGAATCACTAAAACTTTATTCAAATTACATGTTACAAGTTACATGTTAGCGCTCAGGCTTGTCAGATACCTTCGTAAACAAGTTTTGAATTGAAGGTAATTCATATGCATTTTTATATTAATAAATTAGATAAGGGTGTTTAGTATTTATAAATCAAAATAGATAATATGTGACCTTATAAATCTATATTTTACTGATTCTTGTCTTTGGTAACTAGACCGACCTTTATATTACAATCTGACCTGCTAAGTAGTTTTGGTCTAACAAAATGCTTAAAAAGTTTGTCCATTAATTCAAGTATCTATATATCTCGACAAGCCTCGTGGTTGAGTGTTTCGTGTAACGGACAGCCGATCAAGAGTTTGCGGATACGATTCCCGCTCGAGACAATTATTTGTGTGATTTTTCCAACTGTCATACAAATGTTTGTACTGCGTCTGGGTGTTTCTAAGTATTATAAGTATGTATTTACAAAAAAAGTAGTATATATATTATATCCGTATTCTGGTACCCTTAACACAAGCATATAAGCTTAGCATGTCACCAGAGGACGTTGTGTGAAATGTCCATCAATATTTATTTATTTATTATCTGCTTCAGGCATAATAACACACAACATTTAGGCATACAACCTAATAATGGCATTACTAGGTTATGGATTGCTGGTGGCTGAAAATTCTTTTACACTTGTTTGTTGCATATATCTATTTGTGCAATATTTTATTTTGTAGGTAATCTACTAGAGTAAGATGAGAGAGTTAGATGAAAAATTTTGTACCGTGATATATGGTCGATGACAAATAAACAATTTTATACAAAAAAAAATTATTTATAACTTGTGCTCATTGGTTTGGTATGTACTAGCTCTTGGGTACAGTACATATATTTATCACTATAAATTTAAATTTTAAAGTTGATCGTCTTAAGTTTATTTCACAAACTTTTGGTTTATATTTGTATAGCTGTATCTTAATTACATTACAAGTAGTATACTTACAAACAATTTTCTCGCAAGGTTTAGGCTGTTTAACCATGTGCCATTTCACTGGATGCATAACAAGAGCTCCAAATATACTATGTGAGGAAATCGCACATAGAATAGCAAGCGTGCCTCTAAATCCATACTCTGTTATCGTAAACTTGATAAATAAAGGATACACCATAGTTATCAATCCAATTGAGGCTTTACACATGCTTATATACAGCACTTTTTTCTTTGTAAAATAACTATTAAAGCTTGTATATGATACAGGTATAAGTAAACCCATTCCAAGGCCTTGGAGTAATCCATTTGTTATGATCATCTGTGTCGTAGATACTACAAATATGGCTAGAAATGATGCCAATGTGTAAATAAAAGCTCCTATTAAACCAACTTGTCTTAGTGATAACTTTTTTAAAGCTATGTTTGCAGAAAATCCTGAAAAGAAATTGTATGTTGTTATAGTTTTGGTTAGATAACGTTGAGAGATGAAAATAGTCATAAGTTTTTGTTCAGCATTCTTAATGTTCAATATAGATTATATATCGGGCATTTATGACCCGATGTATGAGTGTAAATAAAGGCAGGGAAGTATGTTTGATACGGAGCAGACGCTCTGTAGTCGCTGCCTACCCCTATGGTATAAAGACGGTATAATGATGGTGATTGTCGTATCTGTATTGTAACTATTATTATAAATTGTAACATTTAAAATCAGAATAGTGATGCTATAATTAAATTTAATTTTCAGTTGAGATAGTTTGATAGCCATTTAACCAAAAAAATAATAATAATATCTTGTTACTGGTTATATAGAAAATAAAGTCTTTAAAAAAGAAGTAATTTTTTCGATTTTCAATTTATCATAAAGGTCATACAGTAAATAAGTACTATAAAAATCACAAAACAGCTGATATGAAGAATTATAACTATACATTTAATTTTGTTCAAGTTTATCCTTATTTTTCTGACTACAAAACTTTACCTTTACGTAATAATTGCATACGTAGTTATCAAACTTGGTGAATTGGTAATTTTATTTATAAAAAAAATCCACTATTAAATTTAAATTAATGTTTGTTCCTATACAATATGCTATGTTATGCAGTGGATGTCCGTGTGGTGACGCATTAAGAGTACAAGATCACCATATTTTCTCCCCAGGGTGCTGTAAAAGGCAGCTAATTGATATTGTACACAGATAACATCCTCTGTGAGAAACGGAAACATGGAAAACCCTATGCCAACAGGCCTAGTCAGCGCGGTGCAGTATCCATCCCAAAATGGAGGAACCCTGTGCCCAGCAGTTGGGCGTTAATGGGCTTGAGAGATGTACTAATAATCCCTACTAATATTATAAATGCGAAAGTAACTCTGTCTGTCTGTCTGTCTCGCTTTCCCGCTTAAACCTCTCAACCGATTTAGATGAAATTTGGCACAGACAATCATTAGACCCTGAGAAAGGACATAGGCTACCTTTTTTGCGAAAAAAGGGATGAAAATTTTCTAAATTATACGCGAACGGAGTCGCGGACAACAGCTAGTATGCTATATTGTTTATAGGGTATCTAAATATACCTATTTAATTTCTTTCATCAATTATTGTATTTTGTATCTTAACTATGTCTGTATAGTGGGAATAATTTTTTATACATTTCGATATGTTTTTTTATCATCATCATCATCATCATAAAATCACGCTTTCTCCCATCTGGGTAGGCAGAAACATAAGAGCACCATGTCCTACGATCGAAATATATTAAGTTATTATAACTTTTTTATATCTCAAAAATTACTGGCTTTAGTAATTTGTTTACAGCATAATGTTATTATATAACTACTAAAGAAAGAAAGAAAGAAAGAAAGAAAGAAGAAAGATTTTTATTTCACTAGTTCTACTAGTATGAAATCAGTTACCTGCAATGGCAAGAGTGACTTGAAATACTCCAAAGACCACTGTTACTGCTCCCGTACCCACTCCTAACTCATCTAGAAAGTCATTGTATATAAATCCGAATACTGGTTGATGTGCCGTGCCGGCAATCTGAAAAAAAAGAAATCAAGAATAAGAGTTGTGAAGATTTATCTTTTCAAAACTTCAAATTTAGACTTATACTAGCTGACCCGGCAAACGTTGTTTTGCCATACTAAAAAAAATATAACAGGTTTGAAAAATAGATGTTAGCCGATTCTCAGACCTACTGAATACGCATGTAAAATTTCATAAAAATCGGTCAAGCCGTTTCGGAGGAGTACGGTAACTAACACTGTGACACGTGAATTTTATATATTAGACTAGCTGACCCGGCAAACGTTGTTTTGCAATACTGAAAAAAAAAGTTTGAAAAATAGATGTTGGCCGATTCTCAGACCTACTGAATATGTATGCAAAATTTGAGAAGAATCGGTCAAGCCGTTTCGGAGGAGTACGGTAACTAACACTGTGACACGTGAATTTTATATATAAGATTATAAAGCTAAGGAGTATGTTTGTTTGTTTGTTTGAACGCGCTAATCTCAGGAACCACTGGGCCCATTTGAAAAATTCTTTCAGTGTTATATTATTTATCAAGGGAGGCTTTAGGATATATAACATCACGCTACGACTAAAAGTAGTGAAGCTTCAACAAAAATTTTTGTATGAATGGGGAAAATTATCTAAATTCCACGCGTACGAAGTCGCGGGCAACAGCTAGTCTTATCTTAAATTCTAGACACCAAATTAAACATTGAATTCGTTAAAATACAGTACATGTTTTCAATAAAATATTTTATGTATATTTTATTCAATTTATTCTTAGCATAATTTAGATAATATTTGTAAGCAATTTTACTAATTACAATAAATTACATAAATACAAAATAACCAAATAACATCTTTACTAATAATTATTATAAAGAGTTTGTTTGTTTAAACGCGATAGGAGCTACTGGTCCGATTTAAAAAATTCTTTTTTTGTTGGTTAGTCCATTTATAGGGGAAGGCTATAGGCTCATCACGCTGCGACCAATAGGAGCGAAGCATCAGTGAAAACGGCAAAAACGGGAAAAGTTTTGTAAATTGAAAACCGAAAGCATTTTTTGAAATCGGATCAGCAGGCGTATAATGAGCTTTCAATATATCATGCAAGTTCCAGGCGATTCTGTTGACGGCGGCAAACGGCCTGACTTTTATTTCGTATTATGACATACACATGACATACATATAGCCGACTTTTTAATGGATTAAGTGTCTATGGCCGTGTAAAGCGTTTTGATAGAGTCGTTCAGAAACTTAATTATTGTGTTTATCGGCTAGTTACGGTTATATTTTACAATTTTTTTTGTATTCAATATACTACAAAATATAATATATTTGCTAAACACAAGTTACTTAGACCATTACATAAAAGAAAAGAACGGTAATACTATTATCTATTTTTATATTTAGATTCTTTTATTTTATATAATTTCATCTATGTTTTGGGAATTAGTTTTGGAACGGCACCCGTCACTTGAACTGTCAGCTGATATAGCGGGAACATAGACTTAGTTATTCATTATCCTAGAACAGGCATGTAATTTTTTTTTTTAATATTTTTTGTTTGATGAAATGCATGAAAGTAACTTTAATACACATGGCGATATTATTGCAATGAATAATTATTTTAATAATATATTAATATTATTATTTATATTTAACTCATTTCCCATTCGACTAGTGTTTTGTTCATCATCGTCGCTCTCCAAAAATTCAAACACCTCCAATTCATCACCCATCGTTAATATGTAGCTAATAGTTACTTTTAATTCTAAATAAACCAAAACAATTTAACGTAACAATGTAGCAGCTTCTATTGCATGGATTTACTTGTCACTTCTAAATAGTTAAAACGATCAACTACATGTCAAATTTGCGCTCGTAATACGCTTAACGCCAGCCAGTGAAACAAAAGTCGGGCCGATATCAGCCTGAAGTCACGTGACCACTGACACTAAACTCATAATACGAATTTGCCAGGCAGTTTCTTTCACGGCGTAAACGGCCTGGGAATAAGAGCTCATAATACAGCCGCGGTGCTTCTTGAGACTAGCGCGTTCAAACAAACAAAACTCTTCAACTTTATAATATTTTAAATTTTAATAAGATTTCCATGGAACATTCAAATAATTTATTAAAGCGTATTAATTAAAACGTACACACATAAAATCTAACGAGTTATGTACTTTAAATAATACCTGGTTCTGATGTAACATACAATTCTGTTGTGTCAGACGCAATTTACTTAAGAAACTTTTTATGAACTAGTGAACCGAACAAAAACTTGATGAAAATTACTGGTTCTTTTTGTAATTACAATCTATACTATTATTATAAAGCTGAGAAGTTTGATTGTTAGTTTGTTTGAACGCGCTAATCTCAGGAACTCATGGCTCGCATTGAAAAATTCTTTTTGTTTTGTATAATCTATTAATCGATAAAGGCTATATATATAATAAGCTATAAGCTATCACGCTGCGACCGATAGGAGCGAAACATTAGTAAAAAATGTTGCAAAGAGGGGGATATTTTTAGAACTTTTAAAATTAAAATTAATTTTTTTTTCCCATTTTGCTAAAGTTTTCATTGATGCGTGGGTCGTTGACAGGCAAGAGCCGGCGGCCCCTCTCGAAGAGGTGGCAAATGTGGCACTCGGCCACGCGACGAGGGGACCTAATGATCCCCCCGCCGGGTCGGGCCCCGGTTAGCAGAGCCACCCCTCGCCGGATTATGGTAAGGCTCAAGGCATCATCATGGCCCGGCAGAGCAAAGAGGAGAAGGGGAAAAAACACTTTTACTGATGCTTTGCTCTTATTGGTCACAGCGTGATGTAATGTAGCCTATAGCCTTCCTTGATAATTTTTCTACCCAACACTGAAAGAATTTTCTAATTGGACCAGCGGTTCCTGAGAATAGCGCGTTCAAACAAACAAACTCTTCAACTTTATAATGTTATAGTATAAACACAGACATACAGGACTGTCTACTATTTTAAATTTACCTATATCTTCTGCATGTTATGTCTACATTTAAATTATGCGTGTTGTGTTGATATTTGAGTCTGTTCAAATTATTCATATGACACGTCCGAGTAAGATAATTTATTGCTAAAATTGCATTTAAATAAGACTGGGCTATTCACGTAGGTTTCGTGTGACTTTCAAAAAAGTGCGTATGTAGTATGCACGCACGTAAACATTTTATACTTATTTGTATGTTATTCTTGTCATACTACGCTTGTGCTAACTCGCGGGGTATAGGTAGAATATAATAATCATAACTATTCATAGTCATTCCACACAACGTCTTCTGGTCCCAAGCTAAGCTTATATGCTTATGTTATAGGTACCAGAATACGGATATACTACATAAACTACTTTTCTTTTGTAAATACATACTTATAATAGATAGAAACACCCAGACGCAGTACAAACATTTGTATGACTTATAAATATCACACAAATTATTTTCCCGTGCGGGATTCGAACCCGCGACCTCGTGATCGGCAGTCCTTTACAGGAACCACTCAACCACGAGGTTCGTCAATCGTCGTTTCGTTTTTTTTTTCTGTAACGATGAACGTGTGTGTGCAACGTACAAAAATCTAATAGTTTTATTAAAAAAAAGTATAAGTATCTTCAAAATTAAAATATTGACAGAATATTTTTATACCTACATACTACGTTAGTCACATTTTCACATTCTTTGGGAAAGACGATACGATAAATATCTTAAACTGGTTTGTAAAATAATGTTAGATAATAATACCTATTTATCTAAAAATATAAATGTGAAAGTAACTGGCGGATTATATTAGCGGATGGAGCTCTATAGTATCTACCTACCCCCTGGAAAAAGGCATGACGGTATGATGATGAGTATGATGCTGAAAGCTTCCAATGAAATGAACACCTTTATTGCCAAAAAGCATGCCAGTGTCCTACAGGACTTAGCGATAGGTTTTAGCGTCGCATTGGAAATTTAGTTTCTATGGCTTTGTCACCGCCTTTTACCGTCCTGTGTTTTTAATTTTTTTTTCTTCGTTTTAACCTCGGCTAACACTGTGAGGCATAGTTACTTTTATAAAATCTAATTATAGATAGTTGAAACGTTGCTATGCTATGTTTGACTCATTAATTATGGTTTATTCATTAATTTATTCTAATGCTACAAGTATTTTCTCTTTAATGATTCGTTTTCCGGTTTTTTATCTTTGTTATCTTTTAATAAGCCTACCTTGTATTCGAGTTAATTCGATCCGTGTGTCGATAGTGTATCTGAACATATCGAATTTGTAATATTTGAAACTATCTGTTTCTTACAATTCAAACTTCTAATCACATTCCTGAACAGGCACTTGATTGGAATCCGCAAGGAAAGCGTAAGCGTGGTCGCCCCAAGCAAACATGGCGACGCACAATTGCAGATGAGGCGAAGAACATCGGAAAGACCTGGAGCGAGATAAAAAGTGCAGCTCAAGACCGATCGCGATGGCGAATCACCGTGGACGCCCTCTGCCCCACCTGGGAGACATAGGACACTATTGTGTGTGTATTGTGTGTTTCTTACAACCGCGGCCGTGGCCGCCCCGTGTAGTATTTAGAAAATAAAACAAATTATACAAAACAGCTTGTCTTACTCTATGGATTATAAAACCACATCAAAATCTGTTGCGTTGTTTCGAAGATATAAGCTCACATAGGAACATAATAAAATTGGTCAAATGCGAGTCGGACTCGCGCACGAAGGGTTCCGTATCATTATCTATGCAACATGAGGCAACGTTAACGGTAAAAAAATGATGTTTGTTGTATGGGAGCTCCCCTTAAATATTTATTTTATTTTTAGGATTTTTTGTTATAGCGGCAATAGAAATACATCATCTGTGAAAATTTCAACTGTCTAGATATCACCGTTCTTGAGATACAGCCATGTGACAGACGGACGGACAGCGAAGTCTCAGTAATAGGGTCCCATTTTTACCCTTTGGGTACGGAACCCTAAAAACAAAAATAACGACTTCGTTTTATAATAAGTGAAGAAAAACCAAAGACCATTTATGTCGTCATGTAAGTTAGTTGTTGTAAAAATATCTTCAATAATTTAACATTTTTAGGGTTTCGTACAAACCCTTATAGGATCACTCCGGTGTGTGTCTGTCCGTCTGTCAAACTTTTTTTACTCAGCAATGGCTCAAGGTATCAACTTAAAACTCATACCAAATGTAGATCTACGCGCTCCCTTGTTGCAAAAAATACAAGAAGATTTAAGATTTTTCGACTTATGCTGGGGAATCAAAATTCACAGGGTATTGCATTATTTACTCTTATTGTATGTGGTTTTATAATCCATTGCTCTAGAGCCTTGAAATTTGGCATAGATCAAATCTATATAGTGAAAAAAAAAATCCAAAAACTTATAATTTGTCATCACATCACAAGAAAAAAGTGTTTATACTAATACCAACTTATGAAGTTGCTGAAATGTAGGCGATTCCCTGTATTTCAACTACAAAATTAAGTTGGTGAGTTGTTTTGAGTATAATTAACTGATTATTTGAATGCAGTTACTTATGTTTATATGTCTAGTATGTACGAAACTCTAAGTGTGCGAGTTTGCCTCGCTCATGACAGGTTTTTAACCTATCGGCGCTATGGCTCATTTGACTGAAATAATATAATAATTTATGCTAAATAATGTAGAGCACTTTCAGAGCTTCCTATTAGTAAAGATTTTTTTTTAAACCGAACCACTACTTTCCAAGATTATTCCCTACATTCATATTACAAACGTATCTCTTAATTTCTACATAGATTTTTTGTAGATATATGATGACGTTTATGATAAAGATTCTTTATTAATTGTCAAATTTATCTCGGTATTTATCTCTATGAAAAAAACCTTTTTTATGTACATAAAATTTTATAGATTGTCCTGGTATTCATAAGAATGTGTAAAAATAAATAAGTGTTATCTAAATTATATTATATCACAAAAATTCGGCTAATTGCCAGCTGGATTCTGGAGCTCGCCCGTTAATGATTTCCGTAGTATGATCGTCATTTCAAATTCATCGTCATAACGATCACGCTATCGTAATATCAAGTAGTCTTGTCTTAGTATCGTTTGCTGTTTGAATATGTTTTCATATATTTACTTAACTCTGTCATTTATTTAAATATTTGTTATAGCGACAAAAGAAACTTGAACTTTAGCTATTAGCATGCCTTAAGATGTTTGTATTTTAAACCTCATAACTGACAGATTTAAAGCGTACTTTTAATAATAAGCGTTTTACCCTTTAGGTAAGGCACCCTAAAATATAATATTTAATCGACAGGCATATTCTATTATATCTTATGATCTAGAATATTTTACATAACCACATAGATAAGGCAAATGGCTAATGAATAATAAAAATATTCAATCCTAAATACACTAATTGATATACACATTCCATTAAAGACAAACAGGTTATTAATTACAGATCAAGTAGTATCAATCGAGACGTCGGGATTGATTTAAAACAGAAATGTCACCATAAAGATGGACACCGACAATGTACATGACTAAATCACTCTTCTTTTATAAAGAAGATTCTTCGGAAATGCGTTTCTATGTCGTGCTTACTCACGTGCCGTTTTGTGGAAATAAACTAATATAATAAGCGTAAAAAAAAATCTGTAAACACAGATTTTATTTACTTTAATAACTTGAGCAAATGGTGAAGAGTATCATGTTAATGTGACAGTTTGTAAGACTGTATGGATGTCTGCATGGCTGTTGGTATGTTTGTAAGTCTCCACGCGAAAACTACTTTACTAATTATAATGAAACTTCACAGCTGCATAGCTTACAGACCGGAATAACAAGAGGTTACTTAACATCACATTGTAAAAAACAACAATGAAAGATATTATTAATTACTTATTATAAAACAAAGTCGTAATTTTGAAGACCTGTTGCCCGCGACACCGTCCGCGTGGAATTTAGAAAAAATTCCCCGTTTTTTCCACATTTTTCACTACTGCTTCGCTTCTACTCGTCGTAGCGTGATGCTATATAGCCTAAAGCCTTCCTCGATAAATGCCCTATCTAACACCGAAAGAATTTTTCAATTCGGCCCAGTGGCAGTGGTTCCTGAGATTAGCGCGTTCAAACAAACAAACAAACAAACTTTCGGCTTTATAATCTTGGTATAGATGTATGTGCCAATTTGAGCTTATATTTATTAAACTTCGTAACCGATTTTGATACGGTTTTTTCAAATGCTAGAGTAGCTCAAGAGGATAAATTAAATTATGGTGGCAAAAGTGATCCCTTTCCACCATAATTTAATTTATTCAGTAAAGCATAGCATGTCAATTGCAAAATCAATAAATTACTTTAGCTCAAGAATATGTTTTTTTTTTTTGTACAATTTGCTTTTTTTGTACTCAATTCCACGCGAACAAAGTCGCAGGCAACAGCTATATAAGTAGATATATTAATTTTGGTATACTAGTTAACCTTTGGATCGACATACCAATCACCTTACACAATATTGTGCAATACTCAAATATGTTAGAATGGATTTCTATCTATGGAAATAATATGGTATAACAACTATTAAAAATATATGTATATACTCGTAACTAGTTCTAGCGTGTAACTTCGTCTAAACATAAAATTAAGATTAGTAAAACCTTTGAAAAGTAGAAAAGGTTTTTTTTTATTGGTACCCAAAGTTATTTCAATACGTATCTACTAGTGAAAATTCATGGAGTGTGGAGAGAGAGATCTTGTAAAAATTATGTTATTTTTATGCAGTTATTTGGACAATGCAAACAGATATTACATTGAATAAATAATAATATAATTATTAATTTTACAACAACACTCTATATTATTTAAATTGATAGTAATGTCAATGAACTTTTTAGAATGATTCCACAAGTGTATATTCATTTGTATTTTGATTTGGAGTGTGTTTGAAATCACGTATCAATGAGAAGCACGACATACAAGCAGTGGCGGATTCACCCTAAGGCCCGGTAGGCCCAGGCCTATGGCGACCAGATTTAGGGGCGGCCCCAACGAAGTAATTTCATTATGTAGTCTATATGGTGGATGCTGAAATCAGCCAGTGCATACAAGGCCAAACCAGAGTTGGAAAAACCGATAGGACTAGTGCAAACAATAAACAAATGGATAAATTAGATCTGTTTTTGTGTTTATTGAAAAAGTAAAGAAATGGAAATGTGTGTTAGTTTCATTGCGAAGGTCAGTAACATGCACGGATTTGTGTGTCGGTGTCTGTGGCTACATTACTTAGGTAGCCAGCTTGAAGCATAGACTTATGGCCTTATTCATAATGACTTATCTGAGGTTTAAAAGTTCGCTAAAATAGGTTCGCGAAAATTGTCAAAACTTGTTATTCATAATAGTCTTACGTTTATTATTTGACGAGCCTCGTGGTTGAGTGGTTTATCTAACAGACTGCCGATCAAGAGGTCGTGGGTTCGATTCCCGCTCGAGACAATCATTTGTATGATTTTTCTAATTGTCATAGAACTGTTTGTACTGCGTCTGGGTGTTTCTATGTATTATAAGTATGTATTTACAAAAGAAAAGTAGTATATGTATTCTATCCGTATTCTGGTATCTATAACACAAGCATAATCATAAGCTTAGCTTGGCACCAGAGGACGTTGCGTGAAATGTCCATGAATATTTATTTATTATCTCTAAGATGAAATCTCCGTTTAAACCTCCGATAAGTCATTATGAATAAGGCCATTAGTATATTATATGCTTGAAGCCACTTTCATATCTATGTCTGAGTGAACATATATCTTTGTGTGTCTATGATACAGGCCATACGTCATATGAAATATCATTATTGTAAGAAGTACGATTTAGCCAGGCTAAAGTTACTCGTCCACAATTTTAATCGTCAAGCCACCATTTGGTTTGTCTATGATAACATGTAGTTAAGCGGAAAGATTATATTGACTCTTGTTGCTATGACAACAAAATTTAAATAATGAGCAGGTGGCAAATAAATATGGCTAAATGGATTTATAACTAGAGCAAAAAAAGTACCTAAGTTATATTTTTTTATATTTTTATTTTCGTAATACTTCCTGTGTTCTAATTTTTTTTTAACCTATTATGTTATTGGCCAGTTTTAATTAAAAACTTGATTATAATATAAGATATGCATTTGTTGTTCTTAACACTGATAATTAGAAGTCTCGTTAAAATATTATTATATCATTGTATACATTTTTTAATAATTAGTAAGACGTATATAGTTTGTAATTAATTATTTTTTAGAAACACTAATTTTGATTTTTAACGTCAATAATTGTGGGAATTACAAGGATTTTAAAATTTAATTTTAGAACGTAACGTTTTTAGGCAAGTTATTTAATTGATTTACTTAAATAAATTCTATACTTTAGAACAGGAAAAAAAACTAAGGCATAATATTTGACTAAGAAAATTCGATGGATGCAGTCAGTTACTTGTATCGTCTCTCGTGGATAGGGAGATGATAAAAGGAAAAACCTTTGTTTTATGTGTACCAAACTTTATTTATTTTAAAATAAAGTTTTTATTTTTGTATATATATATATTCTGAAATGAGCACATATCTTCAAAATTATGCAACGTATATTGACGCGCTTTTTATTAATAGTTAGAGAGGTTTAACGTTTAAAGTTTTTGCATAATTTGTTATGTTTGGTTTCCGCTAGTAGTTTTTATATAATTAATTAAAAAATAATTTTATTAAATAAAGAAAATACTCACAAATATCACAGACAAGCCAACACAGATTAAATAACCCCAGCCTCCTTCGGGGGGTACATACTCGTAATCCAATTCTGAACACGTTTCGCTATTTTTTTTCTTCATACTCATTGTCACAATAACCTTTAGTTACTCTTTGGTTATCACTTTAGTTGACGGTTTTATAAATCTAGTCTTATCGTTAATTGCACGGAGGCTATTTGTATAAGGCTTTAAAACTAACACCTTTATTGAGGGTATGAAAATATCAACAAAATCTTCGGATTTCCCACCAACACTGTTCATAAACAATTTATTTATTTAATAATATATAAGAAATAATTTATGAAAAAAATTTTTTGTCACTTTTTTATTTATTTTTATTTGGTACACAAAACAGGCGTCTTACTGCTTAGTAGCAGATGATTAATCTAGGAATTAGTGGCTTGTTAAATCTTGTATTGCTTACAACGGTCAGTTATAAGAGATTTTAAATAATAAAATAAACACGACGCCGGCAACGTGCCGATTGACCAGTCACTATGATTCTTCCGATATGAATCTGTCTCTATGCTACATTTCTTATTATTAATAGACAAATTCAATCGGTATTCGTTTATATTTTTTAGATATTCATATTAAAATTGTTCCAAACCCAAATGAGCAAATTTTTCATTTTTAAAATTATTCTTTCGTTCTATTAACGTTCTATTAACTTTCGTTATTTTTGTACATGAATGCCCCTTTGTAAGCTTATATCTTCTTCTCCAGCCCATTTATGTCCCACTGGTGGGCACGGACCTCCTCCACTTTGGGAGGGATTATGGTCTACTGTGCCGCGCTGACCAGGCGTATTGGCACAGGGTTTATTTTCGAGTTTTCCATCTCTGATTTAAGCTTATATGTTTAAACTTAATTTATTTTGTAGACTGTAAACGGAATAATGGAGTAATCACTATAATTACATTCAGCAATATTACAGGCTTTCAGTAGTCAGTCTTACTTTGTGGAAACCATTTGAATATGTAATTAATGAATTGGAATAATTCAGGTAATCTCTGAGTATAATAGACCGTGAACTGATTTATAATTAGTAAATATAACGGTTGAAATACAAAGTAGATTTTCATTGATATTATACGTAATTGTAATTTCACTACTCAATTTACGTAGGAGTTAAATGTCTAAATGAATTTATTTGTTTGATTGTGTTAGTCGACATTTTAACGGTTTTTTTCTTTTTTGGTTTTTAATGAATCTGTTAAAATGCAGACAAATTATTAGAGTTCCGTCTATTAATTTGTTCTTCCGCACGTCAATGTGTCCGTCTTTCTGTCACCACGCTTTATATTAACGATGATAGCTAGATAGATCAATCATCAGTTAGATCAAAACCAATATGCAATAAATATATAAACAAAAAAGTTCCACGACCCGGTACATAACAACTAGTCTACTAAGTCTAACTAAGCCTGTAGGCGCCTTTCCTGCCATTACCACGTGGTGGGCAATGTATAACGTTTTAGTTACATAGGCATAGACAATATTACAGTTTTACTTCAGTCTTTCTCCAGCCTTTTAACGTCCTAGTACGGTACGGCATCTTGTCATCTATTTGACTGTTATTATTGATGTATAATCGGTTTTTAGGGTTCCGTACCCAAACGGGACCCTATTACTGAGACTTCGCTGTCCGTCCGTCCGTCCGTCCGTCCGTCTGTCACCAGGCTGTATCTCAAGAACGGTGATAGCTAGAGAGTTGAAATTTTTACAGATGATGTATTTCTATTGCCGCTATAACAACAAATACTAAAAATAAAATAAAATAAATATTTAAGGGGGGCTCCCATACAACAAACATGATTTTTTTACCGTTTCTTGCTCGATACTAATAACGTTGCCTTATGTTGCATAGATAATGGCATTAAGTCCGCCATTGTACAAATTTTGTTTGTGCGAAGTGTAAATAAATAAATAATGGTACGGAACCCTTCGTGCGCGAGTCCGACTCGCACTTGACTAATTATTTTATTAGGTATAGTTTTGGTTTCCACATTGCAAATGAACAAAGCTGCGGGCAACAGCTATACTACTAGTTTATATAAAATACATATTAATGGACATTTCACACAACGTCTTCTGGTCCCAAACTAAGCTTATATGCTTGTGTTATGAGTACCAGTATACGGATACAATACAAATACTAAACTACTTTTCTTTTGTAAATACATACTTATAATACATAGTAAACACCCAGACGCAGTACAAACATTTGTATGACAGTTAAAAACATCACACAAATGATTATCCAGACCGGGAATCAAACCCGAGACCTCGTGAACGGCAGTCCGTTATATGAACCACTAGACCATGAGGCCCGTCGAACATAGTTATACATAGTATTATATAATAATAATAATAAATAATAAATAAATATAATAAATATTCATGGTCATTTCACACAACGTCCTCTGGTCCCAAGCTAAGCTTTTATGCTTGTGTTATGGGTACTAGATTACGGATAGAATACATATACTACTTTTTTTTCATGTAGTACATAAAACATAGTTATAACTCCTAATTTATTAATTTTTGCAATTAAGTTGATATGCTTTTACTTAATAAATCAAATTACAGTGGAAATAATTCAGATCCAAAATTCAGATCATGTGCAGATCCCATGGTAGCTCAGTTGGAACAGCGGTAGTACAGTATTCCGAGGTCGTAGGTTGAAGCCCCGCTCATAGTGATCATTTTTTAGGGTTCCGTACCCAAAGGGTAAAAACGGGACCCTATTACTGAGACTTCGCTGTCCGTCCGTCCGTCCGTCCGTCCGTCCGTCTGTCACCAGGCTGTATCTCAAGAACGGTGATAGCTAGACAGTTGAAATTTTCATAGATGATGTATTTCTATTGCCGCTATAACAACAAATACTAAAAATAAAATAAAATAAATATTTAAGGGGGGCTCCCATACAACAAACATGATTTTTTTACCGTTTCTTGCTCGATACTAATAACGTTGCCTTATGTTGCATAGATATATATATACGGAACCCTTCGTGCGCGAGTCCGCCTCGCACTTGACCACTTTTTTTCTATAATTTTAGTTGATTATTACTCGTTAGCAAAAAATTTTTGCAAATTGTTTTGTTTACAATATTTTTACGTAACATAACAAATACCAAAATTTCCATAAATAAATAGTTTTAAAAATCAATTAAGTCAATTACACTACAAACATCATAAACCTGATGGCTTGATTGTTAATTTGAACTTGATATCTTCGGAATTTTAATAGTTATAAAGTTAAAAGTAATACCAGATGTAGTGTCTATGGCTACATCACTCAGCCGGCTTGAAGCCACTTACACTTACTTTTTTGATAACTGTGGTCTAAGATTCAGCAATTTTGTAAAATAAATACCTAGTACGGGTCAATTCCAACTTTAAAAATATAGTAAAAGACTAAAATCTAAAATCGAAATTCAAAAACCTAGCATAATTATACCGTATTTAATAGATATTTGAATTTGGAAATGATACTTACTAGCTTTTTCATTTTCGAATCACCAAGTACGAATGGCACTTGCTAGGTTCATACATGTTCATATCTCTGATTCTATTTAAGATAGAAATACAGTTGTTTTTGCATTAGACGCAGTAAAAAAGTTAGGAAATATTGGTTTAAGAAACCGAATTTAAAAAAAAATGTCCCTTGCTAGGTTTTGGTTATGGACGGCCGATCTATGCGTGCGTGAATATTTGTATATGTGTGTCTATGACACAGGCTATTACGTCATATGAAACGTCATTATTCTGTGAAGAACGCTTTAGCCAGGTTAAAGTTACTTGTGCTCAATTTTAAACGCCAGCCTACCATCTGGTATGTCTGTGGTAATATTATAATTAAGTAATGTTCTCGTACAATTCTGCAAATTGTTAACAAAACTACTTTTTACGGTATAATTGTGTTTTTTACATGCGATAAAACGCGTAATTTAAAAGTTTAATGTACTTATATATGTAAATACGTAATTGACGTATTATTCTAATGCTAATATGTATATTTTTCTATTGGTTTTAACAATAGGATATATTATTTTGATTGTCATCCAAGGTTGAATTATGGTAGACACGTTTTTTGCATGAATCTATATGGCCATAAGTGTTCCTGAGTATATTAAAGGAAGGTTGCACAAAAGAATAAAAATGTGACGCTTCTACTAAACATTACATGTAAATTAAAAATAAATAAATGTATACAATTTTATAAAGCTAAAGAGTTAGTTTGAACGCACTAATCTCTGAACCGCTGGTCCGATTTGAAAAATTCTTTCATTGTTGGTTAGTATATTTATCGAGGAAGGATATAAGCTATATAAAAATACGCTGCGACTAATAGAAGCGAAGAATCAGTGAAAAATGTAGCAAAAACGATCAAAATTTCGTAAATTCCACGCGTACGAAGTCACGGCTAACAGCTAGTTCAATAATCAATTGAAATAATTGACAGCCATAGGAGATATCTATGAGAATTACTACCAAACTATCTCTATGAGAATTACTATCTCTATAAGAATTACTACCAAAAATTGTAGCTAAACATTGGCTAAAGAAATTTTCTATTGAAAAAGTGTAATTGAGCTGTCATTGTGACAATTCATTTACCGAACTTGGGGCCCTGGACAATGCCCGTATAGTTCGTCGGTTTCTAATGAAATGAAATGAAATGAAAAATCATTTAATCACGTAGACATAATTTTTCAGAAAAATTATGTGCTTATGACATGTCCAATTTTTTTCCCTACCACCGGTTCAGGACGCAATCTGCTGAGAAGAACCGGCGTAAGAAACTCAGCAGAGCTTTTAATCAAATCAATTTTTTTAAATTAAATGTCAATTATACTTACAATGCTAATAACTTTACAATATAGAATATGTATTGCTCCAGAGCAACCTACTCCCAAGCTTTATCATCTTTAATATAATCAGAAATTTTATAATATGCCTTTTTACATAATTTAGTTTTAATGAATTTTTTAAATTTAGAATTATTTAGTTCTCTTACATCAATAGGGAGTTTATTATAAAATCGTATACAATGACCCATGAAAGAGTTACATATTTTGTGGAGACGGGTTACATGCATCACAAGATTGTGTTTATGCCTTGTATTAACATTATGGTGGTCGCTTTTTTTTGTAAAATTATGAATATTTTTATGAACATACAATAAATTTTCATATATATATTGCGAAGCGACCGTTAAAATATTTATGTCTTTGAATTTCTCCCTTAGAGAATCCCGCGGACCTAGGTTATTATATAGCTCTAACTCTCTCCCATTAGGCTCCACCACTCCGGCCGACTGTTGCCAACCTCGTCGGAGTGCGTCCTACCGCCTCTCGAAGCGAGGCAGTGTTGTATCTAAATAAATATTAATCTTTACTTATTACAAAACAAAGTCGTTATTTTTGTATGTATGTCCCTATGTGAGCTTATATTTTTAAAACTACGCAACGGATTTTCACGTGGCCCTTTTCAATATGCGTGGTTTAGGAGGATGATTTTTTTGGCATAATTTATTAGAGTTTAGTTTTAAAATTCCGTGTGTAGGAAGTTGCGGTAACAGCTAGCTATTTACAAAATTAAAAGTAAACGATGTGTGACTATTTTAATAGCATTTTTTTCTGTTGCCATAATCATAGGCAAGTTAAACCAACTAACCGTTATAAACAACACTTGTGACTGCTAATACGCTGGTGGGTTTTTGTCGTCCATTGAAGCCGTTCAGTTAAAGGCATAATATACTAATTAATGACTTATCTTTACTTTTTTTTGTAGCACGCAGAGATCAATGATCGAGAATATGTCACACAAAAAGCTTAACGACTTATTTTTTTATTGATAAAATTTGGCCAATGTATCAATACTCTTAGTCATCAATGTACTTAGATAACGGTTTTTAAAACTATATGTAAAGTTATAAATCTAATATATAAAATTCTCCTGTCACGGTGTTTGTAATTATACTCCTCCGACAAGGCTTAACCGATTTTTTTTAAATTTTACATGCATATTCAGTAGGTCTGAGAATCGGCCAACATCTATTTTTCAAAGCTTTTAGTATGGCAAAACAACCTTTGCCGGGACAGCTAGTAAAGTTATATGAAATACCACTAACATTTTATCTAATTCTAGCGATTTCGTACGCGTAGAATTTAGAAGATTATTATCCGTTTCTGCAACATTTTTCACTGATGCTTCGCTGCTATTTGTTACGGCGTGATGTTATACAACCAAAGCCTTCCTCAATAAATGGACTAGGTATCCAACACTAACAGACTTTATTAAATCTGACCAGCCGTTTTTGATTAGCGCGTTCAGACAAACAGACAAACAAACTCTTGAGCTTTGTAATATTAGTATAGCATACTGCTGAATCTCTCAAATTCATCGTCGCTGTAATTATTATAATTATATTTTTTGATATCTATCTATTATTACTGAAGTGAAAGGAAGTTTGTTGTACTAATTATCAGTAGCTGCTTATAGTTTCACCCAGTTTAAAAGGTTATCCATTTTAATCCCATGTTACGATAAAAACTGGACAAAGGCCATGTTTATTTAGGTGGCACGTGCAAGTAATAAAATAACTTAAACTTTGACTCTGATAAGCTCATTAAAAACTCACTAATTTAATGCGTGTTATTCGACTGTTTTATTATAATACTTGACCTCAATAACATTGAACATTAAGTGATTATTGTATCTAAGAACGATACGGAAATATATTAAAAGTTTAATATCCCCTTAAGAGGATACCAAAATAGCTTCGTGCATTTTTCTATGTACGAAGTTTTCATTGTTTCTTTAGACTGAATGGCTATAGCTCTAATTTTTAAGTATATATTTTTTCAATATATTATCTAGGATCGCATAAACTCAGAAACGCGATTGAAAAAAGTTTTCTCGATAGAAAATCTTGGCGAAACAACCTCAAAATTTTTTTAATTTTTTCATTTGTCGGTCTATTATCGCGTATTAACTAATGAAATAACTTTAAAAACATAAGTAACTATCATATATAGAAACAAGTAAATCAGAATTAAAATATATTTAGTAGATTTTGAGTAAATAGGAAAAGTATCCCTAATTCTTCATTTTCTGTGCCTACTGGCTGTGTTAATATGTACGTGTCGGCGATGATATACGATAATATTGATGTAGGCCCTTAATAAACCAGTAATATACTCTAACAAAGTTATATAGGTAGTTATTGAGATTCCGTACTTACAGAGATCAGAAGGTCCTCTATCGCTTTTCAGTTATAAATAAAAAGCTCTAACTCGCAGCAGGCTGTATCTCATGAACTGTGCTAGCTCCCTCTTTCCCTCTCTCCAGCCCATACACATCCCACTGTCGGGCACGGGCTGCTCAACTTCGGGAGGAATTATAGGTACCGATTCTACATGCACAACTAAACTTAACCTAACTAAAAAATGAAAATTGATATTGTCAATAACACAATTTGGCAATGTAATCAGAACTTTTTTATTAGAAAATCTGTATTTTGTAGACTAACAATTTTAATTAATAAAAATGTGCACTACGAAAAAGCCAAAATACGTCATAGTTGTTTTCATTTTTTAACTAAGTTAAGTTGTGCAAGTGGAATTGGCATCATAGTCTACTATGCCGCGCTGACTGTGTGGCGTGTTAGCATAGGATTTACTTTTCAGTTTTCTATCTCTCACAGAAGAAATAACAATAATAATAATAATACCCTTTACCCGGAAAGGAAATGGGGTGGAGACCCTTGCATTTTTAAACAGTCACCACACATTCTGTAATAGCTAGACAGTCGAAATTTTCATAGATTCTCTATGGGAAATATCCTAAAAAGCTAAATAAAATAAAGTTCATGGCCTGGCTGATGGTAAACGGTTTTCGTAGCCTATAATCGCTAGCAACCACAGATGTGCTGCTCGCGCGTCGATGGTCCTGCAGAAATATTTACTATAATCGGTATACTTTTCAACCAATAAACCTACTAATACCGGACACAATCCTCCTCTACCATTGAAAAGTATTGGTTCACAGTGTCGAGTTTTCTTTCTCGTGCAGAAAAAGTCATTCCTCTTCAGTTGAATTTTACGACATCAATCTGAATCTCTTTTTAAAACGCAATAGTATAATAATACAGAAGTATTTACTAATAGAATTATGACAGTAACATCTCCCCCGTGAATTATATTAAAAATATACAACAACGCATAAATTACCGTATCTGATTAGATAATATTAAACAGTAATGTAATCTTTTTGTACATATTGCGCTGTTGATGTGTGCCTGTGTAAACATCTCCTTGGGTCTGGGAAATACCTAAGACAATCTATAAAAAGTTTTATATAACTACTTCCACTATATTATTTTTAAACTAAATCTGTCTTTTAGGGTTTTGGGTTTTCCTGTTGCTGTCGGTCCACGGAGCAATGTGGGCTGCCCATTGTGATTTAAGCGTGATTTTACACCGATAATATCCTCTGCCAGAGACGGAAAGTTCGAAATAAACATGACTGTGTCAACACCCCTGGTCAGCGCGGCAAAGTGCACTAAACCCTCCCAAAAGTGGAAGAGGCCCGTGGCCAGCAGTGGGACGTTGTTGGGCTGAAGAGAGAGACATATCAAAGTCTAAAGTTCTAAAGTCGTCCATATATCAACAAACATTTCGACTTTTGAAGATGTCTAGTACAAATCTAATAACGGAAATAACTTTTTTCTCATTTGCTTTTGTATTGTTGCAGGTAAGTTGCATTTTACGTGAATCAAGATGAAGCAACTATAGTTCCCTAAATTTTTGTGTTTTGTAATTAACAGTAAGTAACCAACGATTTATTTACAAAATTGTTTCCGAAAAGTAAAATGCATGTTCGATTCTGTTTGCAATTTGATCACATTTGCCCAATAATCATATTATTGTCAATGAAATTTCAGATATTTTAGAACATAAAACTTTATTATATCTACTTAATTACTTAATGAACGATAACCAGTATGTGAATATTGAAAGAAGACTGTTATCTGTGAATAATTAACGAGACTAATGTACAACGGACTAATAAAGCTCAATTAAAGCGCTCGTAGGCGGGATGCTTAAAAATATTCACTGAATTTTTCCTATATTATAGGAAAATTTAGCTAAAAACTTTTCCATCTTCATTCCGCATATTGTACTTACAAAAATATATTTAAAAAGGTTACGAAGGGCCATCATTTCTGTTATCTTTCATAATAAATTAGAATTTGTCTTTCTGTCTGGAAAAGGTAGCTAGCTATCAATAAGACCATTATTATTGTAGATTAGACGCATAAAAAAGAAAAATTATTATGTACGTCCCCTACCTGCACCACCCAAGGATGACCGGAAGATAATGCCTTAAGCATTGAGTCCGCTTTTGTACCCTGTTTTGTGTACATAAGTTCTAAGTCTAATATATAAAATTTCCATGTCACAATGTTAGTTACCGTACTCCTCCGAAACGGCTTGACCGATTTTTATGAAATTTTACATGTATATTCAGTAGGTCTGAGAATCGGCCAACATCTATTTTTCAAACGTTTTTTTTTTAGTATGGCAAAACAACGTTGGCTGTGTCAGCTAGTAAGTATATAAAAAAATGTCAAGTCATCTGTGTCAGTTTAGGTCCAATTCAATTCCATTTTCACTGAGTAGGTATATTTATTTACTTTGTATTTTATTTGGATAAATTAGAATATTTAAAATTCTCGGAATTAGTTAAGTCAAATGCAACACCTTTTTATTAATATTTATCACTTCAACGTCAAATTAATATGAAGGAATACTAATTTGATAATCAGATGCAGACTAGCATATAAATAAAATTAACTAATATAATTTAGTGGCCGATCAACTTTGAACATCTTTAAGTTTTTTGACATTATAATTATGTTGGATAATTATATATAAATTTATGCTTGAACGGAACCAAAGAGCTAAGATCCTGTAGCATCATTTTCTGGTTTCATCTGCTTATAGCCAGTTCTACTGGATTATTCTGTTAAAGTTTACTTAGAGCACGGCTTGTGAGTTATTGTGTTAAGGGCCTACATCAATATTATCGTATATCATCGCCGTCACGTACATATTAACACAGCCAGTAGGCACAGAAAATGAAGAATTAGGGATACTTTTCCTATTTACTCAAAATCTACTAAATATATTTTAATTCTGATTTACGTGTTTCTATATATAATAGTTACCTATGTTTTTAAAGTTATTTCATTAGTTAATACGCGATAATAGACCGACAAATGAAAAAAATCAAATATTAGAGAGGTTGTTTCGTCAAGATTTTCTATCGAGAAAACTTTTTTCAATCGCGTTTCTGCGTTTATGCGATCCTAGATCATATATTGAAAAAACATATACTTAAAAATTAGAGCTCTAGCCATTCAATCTAAAGAAACAATGAAAACTTCGTACATAGAAAAATGCACGAAGCTATTTTCGTATCCTCTTAATCTAAACGGTAAGTTACCAGAAAATTATCAAATCCCTCGTGGGTTAAAAAAACTATGTTCTTAGTGCCTTTGCCAAAGTAATGAACACATACTTAGAGTAGATAAGGGACAGTATCTGCTACGTTAGGAGTTCTGACCAGGATCCTATTGATCAACCTTATCAGTCAGGATCTTGCTAGAAGTTTTTTAGTACCACCAAGTAACAGTATCTTAAGGTAAAGTGGTAATAATATTATAAATATTAAGTATTACTTATTTAAAAGATGGAGTTACAAAAAAGTATGTGAGTCCGGTAAGCCAGCTTTGTTATAAAAGAAACGACCATAGTGTCGGCTAGTAAACAAAGCTGGCCTGGTTATAGTCACATGGCGTTTATGCCAACAGGATTTTTTTTTCAATATTCTTCGCTTTATCGGGCTATGATGTGTGCCCTGAGTCATGACCTGGCAAGGGGTGGCCCCATTACGTAACAAGTATTATTTTTCTTGATTTCCATTTTTGTTTTACTTATCACAGTTAAAAAAATCCATAAAATACCAAAATTTGTCTCAATATATTCTGTAACTAAGTTGAATAAATCTTTAAGATTTTTACAGTTAATCTTAGAGATTTAATAATTAATTCTTGTTTACATAACCCAGTAGGAAACTGTATTTATAAACAAAGTCGTCAATAGATTCTATTTATTTCAAGTAGCAACTTTAATTCGTTTAAAACTGGTTTCAAAAAATTGGTATTTAACTTCATTAGAATTTAATTACCTATTATTTAGTTAACAACATTCCTATCGTTTGACAGTGGAATTAATCAAATGATTGTAATCTACTCATATATATTAGAACGTTTTATATATAAGTCGAATAGTTGATTTGTTAAGTTGTATATCAATATTTTATAAAGCACTTTAGATTTGGGCACAAAAAATTTATAAATTTTAAATATTGACTGACCTTTAGGAATTTTACAAATGCAAAATATTTTAACATGTCATTTTTTGATGCAAATTTAGTTAAGAGGTATTTAATTGGTCCTCTTTTTAATGTACCCACTTAAAAAATAGTTTTTGTGTATTTACCTGTCTAATCGTGACTTTAAAATATTAGGTAATTCTTGCATACGAGTAATATATCAAATTATTAGGTATATAAAATTACCGCAAAGTGGCAGATGTTTGCCTATTCTGAGAGTAGGTGGAATAGTGAAACTGCGGGACACTGCTACTACATTTTTATATTTTGAATCTCGGAAATGGCTCTAAGGATTTTCATGAAAAGTATTCAGTGAATTTGGTATGCGATAAATCGATGAAACTTCGTTTAGTTGCCATAAAATCAATATTTACAAAACATAAATAACGAGCTAATCTCGGTCAACTGGGTACAGTTTAAGCAAAGTAGAGTTATCTTTGTTTATTTATTGCTTTGTTTATTTATTTATTTTAATTTTGTTTCCTTTAACATATCCGTGAGATGACGGATTAAGAATACAAGTGCCATACCCCGATTTCTTGCTCAGGCTCTCTCTTAAACGCTATCTAAAGGACAGTGTGCACAGATCCTCTATAAGAGATAGAAAACTCTTAAATAAACCCTTTGCCCACGTGTTTGTTCAGAGCAGTATTACTATACTGAGATTATGGAGGGATTATGTTCTACTGAACATAATCCCTCCCAATATGGAAGAGGCCCGTGCCTCACAGGCAGTGTGATGTTAAACAGCTGCAGAGACCCAAAGTTTCATTTAATGCATTTTTAACACGCTTTTATAAGTTCGGTATGTATCTATCAATGTATTAATCTATGCAACGGAATCTTTGAACGCGATTTTCACCAACTTGCAAATTGCAATAGTCCGATTGCTTTGAAATTTTGAAAAAATATATTCAGGATTATCAAGCGTGTTTCTTTAGTTTTTGAATTAAGGAAATTATTTATTTTAATGACGCTGTCTATCGTAGGTAACCGTAGCTGAACTAAAAGCAAATAGCAACAGTTTCGTAACTTTTTGATGGTCATATCTAAGCCAATAAACTGAAATAGACGTATGAATAACGTACAATATTATTTTTATTTTTAGATATTAAATGTTTTTATTAAACCTGTTCGACTGTAAATTAATATTAAATATATCAATATACGAATTTTATGAATTTCATTAGCATATATTATGTTTATTTCATCATGAGATGAGATGAGATTATTTTATTATACTGTTTTATCCCTACTAGCTTTTTTCACGCGATTTCGTCTGAACAAACACCAATTACTATATTTTTTTAAATAACAGACATTCTCTTATACTCTTTTCTATATCCTTATAATTTTAAATTTTTAGTAAGTGTGAAATTTTACTGTATAGTCTGTCTGTTTGTCTATCTGTCTGTTTGGATGCGCTCTGCGCAAGAACTATTAAATAGAAATAAATGCGATTTTTACGATATTTCGAGCGGGCTATCTTAAAATGTATTCTTCACTGTACTCTCACTCTCCAGCCCATTTAGTCCCAGTCCCATTGTTGGGCACTCGCCTCCTCCTCTTTGGGAGGGACTATGGCCGTATGACTATGGCCGTGGACTGTGCCGTGCAGACCAGGCGTGTTGGTATAGGGTTCATTTTCGAGTATTCCGTCTTTTACATAGGATGTTGTCTGTGTGGTGTACAGCACCCTTGGGAGGAGATGGAGTGGTGACACTTGTATTTTTAATCCATCACCACAGTTCACTGTACAAAATGATCTTAATTCTACAAGTTTTTTTTTAATTCTATGCTAATAAAAACGTGCTGGAAAAATTAGTTACTAAAATAAAAATATTTAATAAATCAAATTGTGGTGAAAAATTGAATTTATTAAAAATTTAATTAGTAAAAGCATAGCAAGTCAATTGCAAAATTAATAAATTACTTTAGTAATAAAAATTAATTGCTAAAAATAGGTACTTAATCCAAATTTAAATAAGGAAACTCTTTACACCTATTCGGAAAGCCCGAGACAAACTGCTTACAATATGGAAACTGTTAAAAATATGTTGTATGTTAAAAACATGTGTTATCTTTATCATTATATTGTATTTAATTAACGTTCTGTTAATTGTGGAAAGTTTATTTCCGTTTCATTTCATTTCATTAATAATGTGATAACAGCTTTTATTATACGAGTATACTAGCTGTTGCACGCGACTCTGTCCGCGTGAAATTTAGAAAACATTTCATCCCTTTTTTTTCGCAATAAAAGGTAGCCTATGTCCTTTCTCAGGGTCTAAAGATTGTCTGTGCCAAATGTCATCAAAATCGGTTGAGATGTTTATTGTTTAAGCGGGAAAGCGTGTCAGACAGACAGAGTTACTTTCGCATTTATTATATTAGTAGGGACTAATTGTTACCCACGACTTCGAACCCGTAGAATTCCTAATTACTTGACACTTATCGTCACATTTTGGACAATTCACATAATATCTTTATAAATTGTAGCCTATGTTTTATTCTCGATATATAAGCTACATTACATTACATTAAAGTCTATTCAGTAGTTTGTGCGTGATAGCGTAACAAATATCCAAACATCTACACCCACACTCACAAACTTTCACATATATAATATTAGTAGTATTATACAGGAGCAAGTTTCTGCAAATGTAAGTATCATTTGTGCAGGCAATTATAACGATTAGGTACCTACAATATTTACTAAATAAACTAAATTATAATGGAAAAAATGATAACCATAAGCGGGACTTGAACCCGCGACCTCGGAATGCCGTTCCGTCCCTCTCCCAACTGAGCTATTATGGTCCACGCAAATGTTTACCAAATTTTCCACTACAATCATCTCAATGCGAGTTTTAACATCGTGCGATGTTTTTTCGTACAACGCCATCTATTGAGCGGTTTGCACCAACTCCATCAATCGATCAGTTAGCGTTCTTTACAGAACACAATTGGACAGAAGTAATGGCTGTACATGTATTTCTACATTAATTTATTATTATATATTTTTTTTATTTTTATTTATATTAAAAATAAATAAATAAATAAATAAATAACAATTGAATCCAAAATACGTATTTAAATAATTAAGTATAAAAAAAAGTAGTTTGACTTTGTGTGCCTTTGAAATTTGAGGTTTTTAATCGATTTCTCAGGAAATGACCATTAGGCCCTAACCTGGTGTCAATGGAACCACACGGGAAACACCAGCCTTTTAAAAAAAAAGAATCATTAAAATCACTTCGCCCAGTTAAAAGTTATGAGGTAACATAAAAAATAAAATTAAAAAAACAAACATAGAGATGAATTGAGAACCTCATTTTTTTGAAGTCAGGTAAAAATATAAAGCTTCTCACGGTTTTTGCACTACAAAAGTTGCGGGTCATGGTAAGGCTCAAGGCACCATCATGACCCGGCAGTGCAAAAAGGCGAAAAAAAACTAAAAAAACTTAAATTTTGTAGTATTTTACGTTGTTTTTTTTCATATTTTTGCTTATAAATCATTATAGCAGATGTTATCCTATTCTGGCTTAACGTCGACTTCTGGAACAACCTGTAACTTGATGTTTTTTTTATAGAGAGAAATAATTTTGACATTTTAAGGTCATTTCGTTGCATTTTAAGATTTCTATTTATTTTAATGTCCAATAATAAAATGTCAAATTAAATTATTACCATTTCCTAGTTATCAATGGAAACTGCCGATGTTTATTTGGTACAAAACCATTTATATTTATTAAACACGGCCTTCTATCTTTATGGTTGTGACGAAATAGAACTAACACAGGCGTTCCGTATTTTGTATTCTCGTATGGGTTTCTACAAGAGATAATTTATCTAGGTATTCCCTATTAAATGTATATTGTTTCTAGCTGCCCCGTAATTTCACTTGAGTATTTGCCATTTAGGGCCCTCTTATTTACTTAAGTACTACAAAATACATCCCATATACCTACTCCGACCTACTGGATTCTGCCAAAGGTATGTGCATAAGTTCTAATCGCCTGCGACTGGACTCTCTAATTATTTTTTGTGTTTGTTATTCTATAAACACGATTTTCCGTAGAAGAAAATTAAAAAAAAATATTTTTAATAAATTGTATGGGGGTACGGAATCTATCAGAATTGGTCCAGCCATCTCGGAAGAGTATGGCAATTGAATTAAGCACGAACGACAATTATAATTACCTATTAGATTTATTTAGCAGTTTGAGAACGTGACGTAGGTGTTATTAATAAAAGTAGGTACCAAATTTCTGAGAATTTTTTTTTGAAATGATATACGTGTACAATGTAGGCAAACTTATTGCAGATGCATTTCCGTTACTCAGGAAAAAATATATATCCACACGTGACTGTTACGCAATTATTCGGCGAGAGTTTTATTACACAACGTCTCAACAAAGATGTAAACATGATATTTTTGTTTTTTCGCAATCATGTTATAAAAAGCGTTATTATGGCTGGTTTAAACCTGTAACATGTTGACATTACATATACATAATTTTCCATTCATAAATATGCAATGCATATTTATGCAATGTGAAATGAAATCTAATTTCAAGGTAAGTTGGACAAAAAATATATTGCTTGATAAAAACACGTCAGTTGCGACTTGAACTTGGATAGACCAGTGTAATATTTTATGACCCTATGTCAATATACACACATTATTTACCAATAATATATTAGACTGTTGAAACATTTTGGAGGTTTTTAGAATTTCCTACAATCTTCATGGAAATATTAGGCGTAACTTTTCTTCCGCCATTTTGCAATAGTCTCGTATTTTAAAAAACACGGCGGTGGCAAATTTGTATGCCTTTGTACTTTCTGTAAATTCTATACAATATTTTAATAATAGGTATATAAGAAATATTTTAAAACTATCTACTTTATAAATCAAATTGTGGTGGAAAAAGTTGATCACCCCAAGCGGGACTTGAATCCACGACCTCGGAATACCGTTCCGTAGCTCTGCCAAGTGAGCTTATTACGGTCGTGCTAACAGTAACCAAATTAGACCAACACAATCGTCACTCGATTGAGTTTACATCGTATTTTGAGGTACAACGCCATCTATCGAGAATGTTTTGCAACAATCTCGACCAGCCACCTAGTATTTTTTACAGAATACAATTGGACTGAAAATAATGACGTGACTTTAATAACTAAAGTAATTTATTAATTTTGCAATTGACATGCTATGCTTTTACTTAATAAATCAAATTGTGATGGAAAAAGTTGATCCCCGCAAGCGGGACTTACACTTACAGTACCTAGCTGAAGCACAGAATTACGCACTTTGCACTAAAAAGCGACGCATACCTACTGCTCGTACGTACTTGCCAGATGATAATTTCACATGGGACGGTTAAAAAATGACACTAGTAGGTACCATTTCTAAGTGCACAACTAAACGGATATAATAAAATTGGTCAAGTGCGAGTCGGACCTTCGCACGAAGGGTTCCGTACCATTATCTATGCAACATAAGGCAACGTTATTAGTATCGAGCAAGAAACGGTAAAAAAATCATGTTTGTTGTATGGGAGCCCCCCTTAAATATTTATTTTATTTTATTTTTAGTATTTGTTGTTATAGCGGCAATAGAAATACATCATCTGTGAAAATTTCAACTGTCTAGCTATCACCGTTCTTGAGATACAGCCTGGTGACAGACGGACGGACGGACGGACAGCGAAGTCTCAGTAATAGGGTCCCGTTTTTACCCTTTGGGTACGGAACCCTAAAAATGAACATTGATAGCGTAAAGAACATAATGCAATTTTAAATGAAATTTCTTATTATAAAAACATAATAATAGGTTGTTCGGAAAGTCATTTCGTTATTTTTTGTGGAATTAATTTTGTTGAAGTTGAAGTTAAATTTAATTGGAATTTTTCACACACTAGCCTGCTATATGAGCTCTCAAAGCATGTAAAAATTATACTACTTAAATGTGAAGTTGGGTGCAAAAGAATACAATTAAATCCTCTTTCGGGAAAAAACGAAATGACTTTCCGAACAATCCAATAGCTAATTAATCAGAATACACCATAACGCTTTTCATTGTTAGGTTAAGTTTTAAACGCAACAGAATTGGTGTTATAGTTTTCGACTGCACTTACTATTATCTGTGCTATTAACAACTATCATCCTGCAGTTATAATTAATTATTCAATTTAAATAAAACTACTTTTTACGGATTTAGACGCGTATATTTGTTTTAAATTTTGGCGTCTAAATCCGTAAAAAGTAGTTTTATTTAAACAGATGAGTCGCGCAATTGTTAGAAAATATTAATTATTCTATTACCAATTTATCGATATTCTTTTCATTTCCGATTGTTTATTAATTTGTCTTGCCCTTTAATAAATACATAAGTGTTATGGCATTGTTTTTACTTTTAAGGACGAAATAATAATCGTTCAGAGAATATTTAGAACTAATTTATTGTAGAATAATGGCGTGAGAACTGTTGCAATTACTTTTAATAAAGGTAAGTAAATTATCATACAAATGTCACAACCCAATTTCCTTCTTAGGGTGCTGTAAAAGAAATAGGTAACATCGTCTGTGAGAGACGGAAAACTCAAAAATAAATCATATGCAAGCACGCCTTGTCAACGCGGTATATTAGACCATAATCCGTTCTGTTCCATAAGTGGAAAATGACACCAAATAATTTAAGCCATAATTTTGAGATTCTTATCATGACATCTTATATTTAAAAACAAAATAAAGAAAAATATGCACGTAAAAATATTTATTATCAAAATCACAGATACACTTTATTATCTCTAGTTTTAAAACAAGATTTGTACCTACACACACTAAAATATGCAATGAATAAATAATATTTGTAGAAACCTTAGATAGAACCCATGTATTAATAATAATATTATATATAATAATATTCATGGACATTTCACACAACGTCCTCTGGTCCCAAGCTAAGCTTATATGCTTGTGTTATGGGTACCAGAATACGGATAGAATACATATATTTACTACTTTTCTTTTGTAAATACATACTTATAATACATAGAAACACCCAGACGCAGTACAAACATTTGTATGACAATTAGAAAAATCACACAAATGATTGTCCCGAGCGGGAATCGAACCCGTGACCTCTTGACCGGCAGTCCGTTACATGAACCACTCAACCACGAGGCTCGTCGGAAACTAGCTTCTGACCGCGACTTCGTACTCATATAATTTAGAAAATTTACTACGAATAGCAACAATTTTCACGATTTGATCCTCTCGAGTCTTAGCATGATGTTATATTATAGCCTTCCTCGATTAATGGACGATCCAACACAGAAAGACTGAAGATTTTTTTAAATCGTTCTAGTATTTACTGAGATTAGAGCGTTCAAACAAACAAACTCGTCAGCTTTACAATATTAGTAAGATTACAATTGTGCACTTTGAAACATAGTACATTATATTATGAGAAATGTTTTGTTATATAACTTATCAGAAAAATAATCATCTGATATGACACTGCCTCGCCTTGAAAGGCGACATAACGCACTCGCAGTTTAGCACTAATCTACTGAAGCGGTAGAGTCTAACAGAAAAGAATACGATCCCTACGGACGTAATAATTTAAGTAATAATAACATATTTTTATCCTCTATTTAATTTCTTTTGTTTTAAATATTCCCTTCTCTGAATCCTTTTTTGTAGATTTCTCTTATAGCATAGTTCTATTAGCCAAAACAATGCAACCATAGCGAAAAATGATGCCAGAAGATAGAATGCTGCTCCGTAGCTAGTGCTTAAATCATGTACAGCATCTGAAATAACGATAAAAACTCATTACTGGTGCCGATTCTACATGCACAACTAAAGTTAACTAAAAATAAAAATGATAGTTTCAATAACACTATTCGGCATTGTTAAAAGAACTTTTTTATTAGAAAATCTGTATATTATAGACTAAAGATTATAATTAATATAATTGTGCACAACGAAATTTCCAATTAATCAAACTACACCATAGTTTAGTTAGTTTAGTTTTAGTTTAGATAAGTGTAGTTATGCATGTGAAATTGGTACCACCGTCTAATATTATTTTTGCAATATGATACTCAATATAAAGTAGTAAAAATATGTATTATATTATATCAAAATCTCTCATACTGTAATTTCTCATATTTGCTCAGGGGATAGATCAACGATCTATTGATAATGCTAAAGATTTAAAAAAATATTATACCCACAAAAATAGTGTGAGACTGATTGGTCTAATGGCCTTAATTAACATAACTATAGTCCAAAAAAAAATATCAGGACTTTAACCCAGTGTCAAGTTTTTTGTCTACCAATCTAGTAGGTAGTGTTTAGGTAGATAGATAATTGAGAAAAAAAGAAGATGCCATTAAACTTTTACGTACCTGATTTAATCCAAACGATCTAAATAAACTTACCAATTCTATGTTCACAACTAAACTTAACTAAAAATAAAAACAACTATAATGTACCTATATTGATTAATTTTGATGAACACCATTTATAATATTTATTAAAATCAGTAGTCTACAATACATAGGGTTTACAATAAAAGTGCAGTTAACATTGTAAAATTGTGATATTGACACTATCAATTTCCATTTTACAGTTAAGTTTTGTTGTGCAAGAAGTATTGGTACCAGCAGCATAATATTTGACGGGCCTCATGGTCGAGTGGTTCATATAACGGACTGTGAATCACGAGGTTGCGGGTTCGATTCCCGCTCGGGACAAATAATTCATCATCATTTCTTTGTACTACGTCTGTTTGTACGATTGATTGTACTACGTCTGGGTGTTTTCTATGTATAATAAGTATGTATTAAAAAAAAAGTATTATGTATTATCAGTAACCTGGTACCCATAACACAAGCATAGAAGCTTAGCTTGGGACTAGAGGACGTTGCGTGAAATGTCTATAAATATTTAAAAAATTGCGAATAATTAAAATTAAATTTAAACTACAAATTAAAATTTTTATATTTAAATATTTTAGATCAATTGAATTGTATAAAAGCCAATGTATTTTATTAATTCTTTAACATTGATAACATCTACACCATTGAAGAACATTGATATTATTCCGAAAGATATCGCTATTATCAAAGTCAGCATCTCAGCACATGTCTGTCCAACCTTTTCTCGATCCATTATATAAATATTTGCCTGTTATCTTTATCAAATAGTACAAATCTATTTAATATTATTACAAAACATGTTTTCTAATTAATAAATCAAATTATGGTGGAAAAAGTGAATTGCCGCAAGCGGGACTTGAACCCACGATCTCGGAATACCGTTCCGAATATCTTCCAACTGAGCTTATTGCGGTCGTGCCTGCAACATCTCAAATTAACCACCACATTTGTCACTCGAATGAGTTTATATATTTTTACGTACAACGCCATCCATCAAGATTGCTTTACAACATCTCGACCAACACTTTAGTTTTCTTTACAGAATACGAATGTGCTGAAATAATGACGCGACGTTCATTACTAAAGTAATTTATTAATTTTGCAATTGACATGCTATGCTTTTTACTTAATAAATCAAATTATGGTGGAAAAAGTGAATTGCCGTAAGCGGGACTTGAACCCACGACCTCGGAATACCGTTCCGAAGCTCTTCCAACTGAGCTTATTGCGGTCTTGCCTGCAACATCTCAAATTAACCACCACATTTTTCACTCGAATGAGTTTATATATTTGTCAGAGTGTCAAATGAGTTTATATATAGACACAGTCGTTTTCTAAATTATTTAATTTATTTTGCAATTTTCTTTCTTCTAACACTTGCGCGACCCATTTGTTTAAACAAATGTACCTACGCGTCTAAATCCGTAAATAGTAGTTTTATTTATTTTGCAATTTACACATATAATTCGTATAGTTCTTAGAGTTCCATACCAAAAGGCTAGTGTGACTAGATTACTGAGACTTTGCAATTCATCCGTCCGTTCGTCTGTCACCAGGCTGCATCTCTGGAACGGTGATAGCTAGAAAACTTATCACAGTTTATGTACCTAAGTATATCTCTTTGATGCTGTATCAAAAAATACTCATTGTTATCACTCTCCTACCCTAATCCCGTTATTTAGGATTATTTGGGATTGTTTAACGAATATACCAACATTACTGGTATGGAACCCTTCGTGTGTAAGTGATCTGTAAAATATATAAAAAAATTTAGTACTTTAAGATATCTTTATGATCTTAATTCATTTAAAAGCTTCGTATTTTTATCGTGAAATAAAATCAATTGATATTTTATAAAAAAACAAGTTTAGAATTTTACTATTAATTTGACATTTAAAATTTTTATCTTTGTTATCAATATTACAGACGTTTAAGCGTTGTTTTTGTCTGGCGCTTATCACACTATTAACATAATTTTCAAATCAATCCAGGTATTTAAGAGGAATCGAAAAAAGGACAAAAATAATAATTTTATGGGTACCAGAATACGGATATACTATATACTATTTTTCTTTTGTAAATACATACTTATAATACATAGAAAACACCCAGACGCAGTATAAACACTTGTATGACGTTTTTATAAATGACACAAATAATTGTCCCGTGCGGGATACAACCTGCGACCTTGTTAACGGCAGTCCGTTAAGTGAACTACAAGACACGAGGAGGTTTAAAAGTTCGCTAAAATTGTCAAAAATTGTTATTCATAATAGTCTTTTCACGCTTAAATGTTTCTTATCTCTCCGATTATTTTATTGGTTAAACCTCCGATAAGTCATTATAAATAAGATCATAATTGTCATATTTTTTTTACTAACGAGCCATAAAAATTAAATTAAGTAGCTACTAACTAACTAACTTCAGAAATTGTAACAAACTCAGAACTGCCTTCGTATTTGAAGTCAGGTAAAATTATTAGCATTCTGGTATATGAAAATAAGATAGGAATAGAAACTGATCCTTATGCAAATAGGTTAAATTTGCATCCTCCGGATTCCAAAATTTTATGAAAATGACACAACGTTAGGTACTAGTATCTATTTATTTCCGAATTAGATATAATATATGTATTTCATAGCAACTGTGGTTCCAATAAACCGGTTTCTTAGATGAAATTAACTATAATCTAACAATAGAACAGACGTCAAATCTTTACCAACAATTAATTTAAAACATAGTAAAAACTCGTTTTACAATGTCAAGGAAGATCTACCTTACTTCGCGTTAATTGCCGTCACAATGATTAAGTTATTGGGGGTCAATATTACGCTATACATACTATAAACGCGTAGGTATGTTAAAAAAGTATTGGTACATTTTGAGTATACGTGTGGTGTGGGATTAAGAATACATTTGTCACCATCCCATTACCTACCAAATTTATTATAAAACCACCTAAGGGATATCATAAGCAGTTAACTTCCTCTGTAAGAGAAAAACAAACTCGGATAAATTAAATTGTAGTGGAAAAAGTGATCACCGCAAGCGGGACTTGAACCCACAACCTCGGACCGTTCCGTAGCTCTGCCAACTGAGCTTATTGCGGTCGTGCTAACAGTAACCAATTTGAACACTACAATGTTACTCGATTGAGTCTACATCGCATTTTTGATGTACAACGCCATCTATCGAGTATGTCTTGCCCGCTTGCGGTGATCACTTTTTCCACTACAATTTAATTTATCCGAGTTTACCATGCCAACACGATTGATTAGTGGGGCATAGCAGACTAAAAATCTCCTCAAAATGGACGAAGCTCGTGCCCAACAATGGGGCATTGATGGATCCCAATCACATTTCCCGCATGTGTCAATGTTTTTTGTAACCTAATTTACTATTCTAAGTCATACGATTATACACTGTGAATGATCTACCTACTACTCTACCATGTTAACTCAGGCTTAGTTAGAATAAGTTTCATGTTTTATTTATGTTTTTGAAAGTTCATATAATATATTCTAAGAGTATTATTGTAAGCGATTGTGAAGCGATAACTCTTCATCTTTACTTCTTATTAAACAAAGTCATTTCGTCCTTATGTGAGCTTAATATCTTTCAAGCTACGCGACGGATTTTGATGCGGTTTTTTCTAAGAGATACGGGTGGTGGCCAGTACCAAATAAATAAAATAAAAAACTTAAAATGATTCCAATTATTAACTACTAATGGCTGATTTTCAGTTCTGAAAGTGACGCGAATCGTTTCGGAAGAGTTCGATTGCTGATTACATTGACTGTTACATAAGATTTTTAATATATTCTAATATATAAAATTCACGTGTCACAGTGTTAGTTACCGTACTCCTCCGAAACGGCTAGACCGATTCTTCTCAAATTTTGCATACATATTCAGTAGGTCTGAGAATCGGCCAACATCTATTTTCCGAACTTTTTTTTTTGTATGGCAAAACAACGTTTGCCGGGTCAGCTAGTCTTCTTATATATAAAATTCACGTGTCACAGTGTTAGTTACCGTACTCCTCCGAACCGGCTAGACCGATTTTCATGAAATTTTACATGCGTATTCAGTAGGTCTGAGAATCGGCCAACATCTATTTTTCAAACCTTTTTTTTTTAGTATGGCAAAACAACGTTTGCCGGGACAACTAGTATTTTTAAGCTATTTGTAATTATAATTACCAATAGCAGGTCCTAATATAAGATTCATGACTCCTTTCATAAGCATACAGTAGCCCATAGCTGCTGAGAACTGATGTGGTGGTACTACGTCAGCTATCACTGCCGGTAATAGTAACACAATGCTGCAATGTGCTATCCCAGCTAATGTGATGTAAATCAAATTCCATGTTAAACTAATTGACCAAAGAGCGCCTGTAAAAATATCAACAGAAATTATTTTAATAAACCTCTCCGCTGTATCCTCCAGTCCCAAATTAAGCGTCCATCCATCCATTCGCTATTTCTTTTCTCCGTCCATTGCCGGACATAGGCCTCCACCATAAAACGCCACAATGCGGGGTTTTGCGCTATCTGCATACGGCGGCTCCCTGCACATTTTAACGATGTCGCCAGTCCATATTGTGGAAATTAACTGCAATGGACCGTAGTAATAATATGCATGGTGACGGATCAAAAATACAGGTGTAACCACCTCATATCCTCCCAGGGTGCTGTAAGAGCTAACTAAGTGAATATAAGCAGAAAATATCTTCTGTGAGAGAAGGAAATCTCGAAAATAAATACTATGCCTATATGCCTGGCCAGCGTGGCACAGAAAACTAAATACGAGTAAAGAGAAGGCTTATGCCTAACAGATGAAATTAATTGGCTGAGGAGACGGATATTAAAGATTTCGTGTAGAGCAAACGGTCACAGTACTAATCACCTTTCACACAATCTATATGCCTTTTCTGTAAATAAAATATCTTACCAAGTCTGGCTACTAGCGCAACTAAAAGGCCAAGTATATAACATTCTTCGCTGCCTAATTTTATCATCCATTTTGTGCAGAATATTAATACTATTCTCATTGCTATGTCTCCAAATTTAATCACTGATGTAGCAAGATTGATGTCATGCTGCAAAAATGATGACTTTCATAATATCATTCAATCCTGTAATACTTCAGTTAGATTCGCATCATTCGATCAAGTATCTATGTAAATATTTATGTAATAATGTAGGTATATGAATTATGTATATATGTGTGTAATGGTATATATTATATATATTATATGTATTAGGTATGTATATTACACGCTTTATATTAGCTTCACTTGTATGTTTGTTTGTATGTTTGTTTGTTTGTATGTTTGTTTGTTTGTATGTTTGTAACCGACTCCTTTGGACGCTATTTTGACCCACTTTAAACGGTCAGATTCTATTCAAATTTTGCACACCTGTCAAAGACCGATGACAATACAATAATTCGATTAAATAAAGCGTGTTTTTTAGTTTTTTTAAACTATTTTTAATTATTTTTATTACTTAGGCTAATTTAGGTTAATATTAATTTCTACTTTATCTTCTCATTGATCGATCACACCTATCTGCAGTGGTATTCAGTAAGAAAAAGTGAAGTGAATTTTCGGTGAATCTTGATCAGGTGCAGCGCTCCTCCAATAAAAATAGAGGAGCGCTGTCACGTGATCAAGATTCACCGAAAATTCACTTCACTTTTTCTTACTGAATACCACTGCTGTACCTTTGCGCTCTAACGGTTGACTGGAAGAAAATGCCTGTGGCATCAAGTCCGCCTTTGTACAATTAGTGTAAGTATATAAAGTGTGAAATAAATAAATTCGCTATTAGCCACGCCCACTACCACTTCTAGAAGATTATTGGTGTGTAATATTTTACCACGCTAAACAGGCCTGTTAACATAAGGTTCATTACGGAGATTTCCATTCCTTACAAAAAATATGTTTATTTCATAATTAATATCGCTTAATTAGCTATTACAGCACTTTGGACACAAAAGGGGCTATAACATTTCTGTCTAATGCTAACCCCTCACCAGACGAAAAGCTTTTTCTTGCTTTTTCACAAAATATTTTCAGTTATTATCCATCACATCTTCTTTATTCAGAAGAAATGTCTTACCTGATTCCAATTAGCAGCACACAAAGAATCAGGCAACATGTCTATATATGTGGAATCACTGAATACGCTGAGTGCTGGACCCAAGGAAGCACAAGATATCATAAATGTTTTCCGAAGCGATTTATCAAACAAAAGGTCTATAATTTTTCTGTAACAAAATTCTTTAAATCAATAATTATTCTCAAATATTTTAAATATATTCTATTATTATATACACTTATTAGTAAAGTACTGTTAATAAAACTCTTTTATTCGCTATGGTCGCTATTATGGTCTGATACAATAATTAAATAACAATGCAATAATTAAAAAAAGATATGTGGTATTTTTAAGCGTATTTTTTGTATATTAACTGAACAATTTAACGAATAAATCGCGCTAGTGTTAGGGAATATTATGAACAATTTATTTATACATACTTCCAAGCATTTGTTGTTTTATATTCTGTGTCACCACAAAGGTTTATTTTAGATGCATTAGCCTCAATATCATTCAACTTAATAACAGGAGTGACGGCCGCCTTATCACTTTCGTTTACAATGAGTGTAGACATTTCTGAAATAAATACACAAGAAGTCGGTTAAAAGTCATTAAGAGGATACCAAAATAGCTTCGTGCATTTTTCTACGTACGAAGTTTTCATTGTTTCTTTAGATTGAATGGCTAGAGCTCTAATTTTTAAGTATATGTTTTTTCAATATATGATCTAGGATCGCATCAACTCAGAAACGCGATTGAAAAAAGTTTTCTCGATAGAAAATCTTGGCGAAACAACCTCTCTAATTTTTTATTTTTTTCATTTGTCAGTCTATTATCGCGTATTAACTAATGAAATAACTTTAAAAACATAGGTAACTATTATATATAGAAACACGTGGATCAGAATTAAAATATATTTAGTAGATTTTGAGTAAATAGGAAAAGTATCCCTAATTCTTCATTTTCTGTGCCTACTGGCTGTGTTAATATGTACGTGTCGGCGATGATATTGATGTAGGCCCTTAAATCTGTATCTAGTGCTACTTAAACACAGATCACCCTCAAAAGATTCCACAAACAAAGTGATCGCTTTGTTTGTGGAACACACTCCGAACGTATACGCTAAGGGGAATACCTCAATTAGGACTGTAGTCCCCTCTTAAAATGTCTTACCACTTTCAAGAATCTCTACTTTCTTCATATGACGCTCTACAGGCTGAATTAGAGCAACAGCAATCAAATTGTTTAAAGTAATGCCTGATATTACGAGCATTGTGCCTCTATACCCATATTCATCTAATAGCCATTTTGATAACGTAGGCGCTAATATAGCTGCGAGTGCTGAAAAGGAAACACAATTTAGGTACTGGTAACTCTGTCACCAGGTGTGTATCTCATGAACGGTAATAGCTAGAGAGCTCATATTTTCACAGTTTTAACAATGAATACTAAAAGGCAGAATACAATTTCAATTCAATTTCTGATTGTCGTCAAGTGTATCAACAAGTTAAATTGAAAACGTTTGTTGTATGACAGCCCCCCCGTTTTTAGTATGTTAGGTATATGTTGTTATAACATACATCTTAGGTGAAAACTTTAAGTCTAGCTATTAGTGTGCGTGAAATACAGCCTAGGGACTGGTGGACAGACGGATGGACAGCGAAGCCTCAGCAATAGGGTTCCGTGTTACCTACCCTTTGGTAACCTTGTAAAAAATATATTCGGACAGAAAAATGTATGAAGCAAACATATTTATTTATTTATTTACTTTATTGTAAACCATAAGAATAAAATTTACAATAAATTATAATTATAAATAGAGTACAATGGTTGGCCTTATCGCTAAAAGCAATTTCTGCCAGGCAACCTTTGGATGGAGATCTTGAGAAGAGAGAAGAGCAATAGTTGTAGGTGCACTAATTATCATAATAGAAATGTTAGACATACACTTATATACTAAATACAAATAAACGTATATAACATAATATTGCAATTACAAGCTTAACAAATCAAGCAACAGACAGATAGGCCTTCACAGTCATCTGGCGTTGGATAAAGACTTAATGAAACAACACATTTCATATGTATTTTCATTAGCAGCGCGCTCTTATTGAAATTTGAGACGAGTCTTTTAATAAAGGAAGTGTCTAATAATACGATTATCGGATAATTAATTATTTTTTATTAATCCGACAATCGTGGATGTCACTATTTGTACGGCTACTGGACGAATAAATTATATTTATTCGTACATATTTTATTATTAAACTTATTACTAAGAATTTTTTTCGTGAAAAAAGTGAAAATCTTTTTCGACACTGTCCACGGAGTAGAAGATTAACTAAGGAGCAAAAGGAAAAAATTGCGGAGTTATTAGATCTCGAAGCTAACCGAGTGAAGGTTAGGTTAGGGTTCTTTTTTTCGAAATCCTTATTTTATTTAATTTCTAAAGTTATATGTTACGTAATTAGTATAATTATAAATTGTTCGTACGGTAACCGTATTAATAGACTCAGCCACGATTGTCGTTTAAATAATTATTTTTTATTCATACGATTGTCGTACGATTATCAACAGCCTTTAATAAATCATGATTGATATTTTGATATAGATCTTCTTTACTTATTATAAAACAAAATCGGTTTATTTTTGTATGTGAGCCTAGGTATATCTTCAAAACTTCGCAACTGATTTTGATGCAGTTTCTTTCAATATGTAGAATGGTTCAGCAGAATGTTTTTTACACGCTTTATATTAGCTTCACTTGTATGTTTGTTTGTATGTTTGTTTGTATGTTTGTATGTTTGTAACCGACTCCTTTGGACGCTATTTTGACCCATTTTAAACGGTCAGATTCTATTCAAATTTTGCACACCTGTCAAAGACCAATGACAATACAATAATTCGATTAAATAAAGCGTGTTTTTTAGTTTTTTTTAAACTATTTTTATTTTTGTATAATTTTGTTAAGGTTAGTATTTTATTTTCTTTCTTTCTTTTCAGCCCGTTAATGGCCCTATATAAGTTGCTAGTCTTCTCCACTTTATGAGATAAGGTAGACCTACCTAGACCAGAAAACCATCTCTAATGGAGGATGTTATCTGCTTATAATATTCCTTAGTTGGCTTTTTCAGCACCCTAGGAAAGAGATGGGCTGGTGAAACTTGCTATATAATTTGTGACGTGTGTGTTGTTTAATGTTGGGACCAAAGGATATTCCGGGAAATTTCCTTGATTGTAATCTTAGAATAACTTCTCCGGTGCCATAAGGCGTTATTTATAGCATAAATAGTCATAAAAGTAACATTTTTAATCAATTTTACCAACTGCTTACCTACTCATTTTTATCAATGACTAAGTAGGCAGATATAATTATGATGCCTGTGTTTCTACGTTGGATTAGGGCATATTTATTTTAATACGTCTTAAGCCAATGAATATACGCTGGCTTAAAGCGTATTAATTTACTGATGGGCGGTCTAATTTTGGAAAAATAATATCGACATATTAATCACGTTTTTGTTGCCATATTACAACTTTTTCCTTGCTTACAGTAAAATTCTTTTCACTAAACAATTTTTAGAGTACATGATCACTAAATATGCAATCCCGACACAGACGTAGTACAAATATTTCATCCCATGTAATTTCTGCGTGGGAAATGGGAATAAAACTCCCGATTTCATAAACGGCAACAAGCGCGTTGTGAGTTAGAGTGAGTTCCGTCATACTTTATTTAACAACTAACTGTTGCCTAGAATTTAGATACTTTTCCCCGTTTTTACAACAAATTCCACTTATGCTTCGCTCCTATTGGTCACAGTGTGATGTTATATAACCTAAAGTCTTTCTCGACAAATCTACTATGTGACACTTAAAGAATTTTTCAAATCAGACCAGCGATTCTAAGATTAGTGCGTTTAAACAAACAAACTCGATTGCAACTGATATAAACAGCTTATAATATAGGTATTAATTATTTGTATCGATTATTAAAATAATGTCATATAATCATAGATAACTCTACTGTTTCCTGTGTTATGAATACACGTATTTATTATTCTTATTGAAGTATCTTTAGATAAGTATTAATAATAAGCTTTGTATGATTATGCACATTTCTATTCATATAAATAGCCTATTTCAGCTTATGAATTATCTGTTAAGCATATAGTTGTGATACAAACAGTATTTCCGGCTCGAAGGACCAAATGGACACGCCGGGAACGTGCTGTGTTGCTCGCTGACAGGCGTGTACAGAACGAGAATCCATAGATACTCGTAAACACGTAGACTCTCGCTACCTTATTGATTTGTCGGACGTAGTAGACGCTCAGTACCTAGACTACATGATGTTAGGCACTGTTAGGTTTGTGCAGCGATGGTGTAGGGCGGCGCGAAGGATAGAGCCACGCGGCGTTAGACTCGGGCAGCGCTAGGGCGGCGCGACGGTTAGGGCGGCGGCATGGCGCTGAATTCGGGCAGCGCGATAGTTAGAGCGACGCGGCGCTGGACTCAGGCAGCGCTAGGGCGGCGCGACGGTAGCCACGTGGTGAGGAGGGAGTCAATGAAACTTCGGGTGATTTCACTGGACTAGTTTATTGTAGACATACATAGTTTATATAGTAGTTTCATTTATACACACATATGCAAAATACGTGACCGCGGAGAGTTACTAAAATAGAGCATAGAAAGAATTTGCTGATTATATTAATACGTGAGTTTATTCTTAAACGGGAAGTTAGTTATTCAATATATATAACCTAGGGTGGACTTGTCCGTATGTATGTTCATACGTGAACAGTACCATCATCTTTACTTATTATAAAACAAAGTCGTTACTGTTGTATGTATGTCCTTATGTCAGCTTAAATCTTTTAAACCACGCAACGGATTTTGATGTAGTTTTTTATAGAGAGAGTGGTTCAAGAGGATTGCTTTTTGATATATATGATTTGTTAAGGTTTTCCAGGCTTTCGAAGTTGCGAACAACAGCGGTGCAAGTAGTATTATGTCTTCATACCTAATCATGTTATCTAAGTGTATCATTAAGCTAAACTAAAAACAGATCGCGGAGTCTTAGGTTGGTACGGGACCGTAATAATTGCGGAGGCGGCTATCGTATAGGGATGGCTGTCGCTACCACCTCCGACCGGGGACGTGGACGTCGGGGCCGGACGCTTCCGCACCGCAATGACGGAGGTGTGCGACGCGGCGATGCCCCGTGTTCGGCGTCCGCCCCCAAGGAAGGGGGTCTACTGGTGGTCCCAGGAGTTGGCGGAGCTCCGCGCGGCTTGCATTCGTGCCCGGAGGTCCTACACCCGCTACCGCCGAACTCACTCACGGCGGGGAACTGGAGGACCAGCTGTATGAGGCATATCGCGAGGCGCGTACAACCCTGAAGCTGGCCATCCGTCGCGCCAAAGAGGCGAAGCGCGGGGAGATGCTGGAGGGTCTCAATCGTGACCCGTGGGGGCGCCCCTACCGTGCAGCACTGAACAAGCTGCGCACCTGGGCTCCACCGCTCACCGAGTCCCTTGAGCCCAGCCTTCTTACCGAGGTGATCAAGGGCCTGTTCCCGAGAGGGATGGAGCACACGCCACCGGTCATGGCTGTGCTGGATGATGACTGGGAGGCTAACGAGAGTGCTCCGCCCATCACGGAGTCGGAAATGTGGGCGGCAGTGTCTAGGATACGGTCCAAAAACACCGCCCCCGGGCCGGATGGGATACCTGCGCGGGTCCTGGCGCTGGTTCTTGATCACCTCGAGGAAGACCTCAGGGAGCTGTTCAACGCATGCGTGTCATCCGGACGGTTCCCTGATATCTGGAAGGAGGGGAAGTTAGTACTTCTGCCCAAACCAGGACGGCCACCTGACTCGGTCGCGGCCTACAGTGCTGCTGGATGAGGCGGGCAAGTTATTCGAGAAAATACTCGCTGCTCGCATCGTCCAGCACCTCGGAGAGGTCGGCCCCGATCTGTCGGATGACCAATTCGGTTTTCGAGCAGGTCGTTCGACGATCGACGCCCTGCTGCGCCTGAGGGCCGTGGCCCGGGAGGCAGTCACTGGTGGCGGCGTGCTGTTGGCGGTGTCACTGGACATCGCCAATGCGTTTAATAGTCTGCCGTTCAGCTGCATCAGGGAGGCGCTCCGATATCATAGAGTGCCCGCATACCTGAGGCGACTGGTTGCAGACTATCTTATGGGACGTGCCGTCCCATAAGATAGTGTAGTACGTGGACCGCGTAGGGAGCGTGGTGCGCAGGCCCATGTCGTGCGGTGTTCCGCAGGGGTCTGTCCTGGGACCGCTCCTGTGGAGCATCGGCTATGACTGGGTGCTCCGTGGTAGTCTCTCCCCCGGGCTGGGCGTCATCTGTTACGCGGACGATACCCTCGTCACGACCCGGGGCAGAAACTATGAAGAGGCTGCAAGTCTGGCCACTACAGGTACCTCGGTGGTGGCCGGTCGGATTGGGGCGCTGGGGCTTAGGGTGGCCCTCAATAAGTCGGAGGCCTTGTTGTTCCATAGGCCCCGACGCAGTCCGCCACCCGCTGGTGCCTCGATCCTTGTGAATTGGGTCCACGTCGAGGTGAAGGCCCAGGTGAAATACTTGGGTCTTGTGTTGGATGGGCGGTGGCGCTTTGACGAGCACTTCCGGCGGCTAGCACCGCGACTCGTCGGCACCGCGTCCGCCTTGGGGCGATAATGCTAAACCTGGGCGGACCCAGCTTGGGTTGTCGACGACTCTACACAGGGGTGGTCCGGTCGATGGCACTCTACGGCGCACCAGTGTGGGCAGACTCCCTGACTGTCCATAATAGACCCCTCCTGTGGAGACCGCAGAGAGTCATGGCAGTCAGGGTTATACGCGGGTACCGCACGGTAACGACTGATGCAGCGTGCGCATTGGCTGGATCACCTCCTTGGGACCTGGAAGCGGAAGTGCTCGCTGAAGTGTATCGGCGGGTGTCAGGGGCGCGGGCGGAGGGCAATAGCCCCCTGCCAAGAGAAATAAGCGCGTGGAGGAACGACGCTCGTCGGGCCACGATGGCCCGTTGGAAGGAACGGTTGGAGACGCCTCGAGCCGATTTTCGGACCGTAGAGGCACTCCAGGCCGTGTTAGAGGAGTAGGCAGGGCGGCAGCACGGGACCCTCACTTTCCGGCTGGTGCAGGTGTTAACGGGGCACGGTTGCTTCGGTAAATACCTGTACACGGTCGCAAGGAGAGAGTCGAGTCCAGTCTGCCACCACTGCGATTGTAGCGAGGACACGGCGCAGCACACGCTCGAGCTGTGTCCGGCTTGGGAGGTGGAGCGCCGTGACCTCGCTTCAGTAATCGGAAGGGACCTCTCGCTGCCGACCGTCGTTAGTACTATGGTCGCCAGCGGCAGGAATTGGACAGCAGTCGCCACCTTCTGCGAGACCGTCATCTCACGGAAGGAAGCGGCAGAGCGGCTCAGGGAGGATAGTCTCCTGGCTGAGTCGATCCGTCGCAGGCGCGTAGGGCGGCGTAGGCGCGTCTATGCGCACTTCATGCCGCCCTAGTCGGGGCCGCGGGTGGTCGGACCGGGGACTAATATCCGTCCACCTGCGTTAAGGCTCACCGCGAGGGGGTGACGTCCCAGTGCGCCCGGACGTCGCCCGTGAGAAGGTGCTCATGGAGCAGCCGCTGGGCGGACAACCGAATAGCTTGCGTAGTACCGGTGTCCGCCCATCAGCTGGCGGTAGGTGCACGGCGGGTCTTTTAGTGGGTGAGGGCCCCACACTACCTCACTGTTGGCCCCGGACAGTGGGGTGTGCGAATAGGAACATTTTGACCCGCCAAAAAAAAAAGGGACTGTAATAATTTCTCCAAACCTAGTCTGGATAAGTTTAAGTCCAATATTAAATTAAAAGGCAGCTACAAGCTATTTCGGGTACACTACAAAAAGACGAAAAACTTTATTCCGAAAGTCACAAATACGAATTTCATAATACCGATTTTCATAATTCCGAATGGTTCAAAACTCCGAATATAACAACTCCGATGTATCATTACTCCGATTTTCATAATTCCGAAACTTCAATATTCCTAACGATTATAATTACTATTCTCAAAATTCCGAACTTCAAAAGGCCGAATAATAAAAATTCCGAATTATTGATCATTCGAAACATCAATGAAATTTTTTGTTTCGAATAAAAATATTTTGTTTCCCTTAACCTGACCGAAGCGATTCATCAATAATACAGAGCACACAAGCATGCAGCATGCAATATGCAAGCAAGCACGCAACACGCCGAAGCAGCTTGCTCCTCAGCCCGCGGGCCGCTCCAGCCCTCCGTGCCTACGCGGGCTTAAATTGCACTCTAGTGCCTACACTAGAGTGCAATGGACTCGAATCCACGACTTTGGAATACCGTTACGTAGCTCTGCCAACTGAGCTTATTCCGGTCGTGCTCGAAATAATCAATTAGGCCACCGCAATTGTTACTCGATTGAGTTTATATCGTATTTCTACGTGCACCGTAATTTAATTTATTAAGTAATAGCATAGCATGTCAATTGCAATATTAATAAATTACTTTATTATTTTCCCATTGAATTAATAGTAATTTTAAACACCAGGAACTTTTAATCCGATGACAGGTTAATAGTAGATAAGAAAAGTGCGTGCTAAATTATAAAATTGGTCAAGTGCGAGTCGGACTCGCGCACGAAGGGTTCCGTACCATTATCTATGCAACATAAGGCAACGTTATTAGTAGTGAAAATTTCAACTCTCTAGCTATCACCGTTCTTGAGATACAGCCTGGTGACAGACGGACGGACGGACGGACGGACAGACGGACGGACGGACGGACGGACAGACGGACGGACGGACGGACAGCGAAGTCTCAGTAATGGACCCTATTACTAAGAGAAGAGTAAGAGTTTTTACCCTTTGGGTACGGAACCCTAATTATGTGACTAATCTTTTATATCTTAATCATAAGCTTTATTTGTAATTGTAGAATAAACATCATTCATTATTTTGTAATCTGATAAAGTAAATTATCATTCAAATTTTATGTGTATCAATAATGTGCAATATAAACATTTTGCGTCAGAGATTCGATCACCTTAATTTTCTATTATTACAATTTCTTGTCTTATGCTTAGTCCGCTTGGTGACGGATTAAGAAGACAAGTGTCAATATCCCTTATCCTTCCCGGGTGCTGCAAATAGCCTGCTATATTGCACACTAATAACATCCTATGTGAGAGACGGAAAACTAGAAAATAAAGTCTCTATAAACCGCGTCATCCCAACAGTGGGCGTTAATGGACTGAAGAGAGAGAGAATTCCTTGTAAAAAAAGGTCTGCCCACTATTAGGCACTGCAATCCTCCACTGTCAAAAGTACTGCAGCACCCACCGTGTGTAACAGGCATACATATTTATTATCAAGTCGATTTTTTATTTATTTCAGTTTCACCTACAAATTTTTACAATGACGATGACAATTGCTATCATTCATTGAAAATTACTTACCGATCAGAGTATGAGTAATGCCGATAATAATTAGTCTCTTCATCACGAAATAGTCAACAAGTATGGTATAGGATAGATTATATAATAAACCACATCCAGTGCCCTGAAATTTAAAATACATATATATCAAAATTAAGTTATTTGATAATTAGGCCAAGTACGAGTTGGACTCGCACGCGAAGAGGTCCGTATCATTATCATAATATATTTGTCAAGCCGACCCGAAATAACACTCAACAATGGGACTCCCAGCAATGGGATAAGGACAGAGAAATAATGATTGTGATTATTTCTTGTAGCCTTACATAGATTTTCAGTTCTCTAGCTATCACCAACAATAGAGCATGTACATTTGGCGGTCTTATCGCATAATGCGATCTCTTCCAGACAATCTTTAGATGGACTCAGTTTATTTGGAAAGGGGTACTTACTGTATAAATTTCAGATAAAAAGATAATCTTACATTACGCATAACCAATACATATTATTACAAATAAACATACACATATAAAAATATGGATCCATAAATGTAAATAAACCTATACATATATAAATAAGATAAAATACATAAATAGATACATAAACATAATTATGAGAAGTTTGGATTTAATTTTATGAGGTTTGTAGCAGTAGATAATGTTCATTGATACGTTTAGTAAATAAAACAATAGATTGCGCATTTTGAATAGATTTTGGCAATGCGTTCCATAATCTACTAATCAAATTTGTCAGTGCGTTCGTTGATATAAAGGCTCTAAAAAATATTTACTTCCTAGTATTTAGATTCTCAGCCACTGAAATATTTTATTTCCTAGCATTATATATAGTTATTTCCTAGATTATTGTATTAAATTATAGTCTGTTTTCATATTTATCTTAAAAAGGAAACTGACTTCCTCAAAATAATTAATAAACAAAATGACTTATGAATTTTTTATATATTACAAATATCTTCTTAATTATTTTATTTATTTTTTTAAACTTACTTGTAATATTCCCACTGAGAAAATAAACGATAATACTGAATTAGCAAAAACAGTACCGAAAACTCCCATATTAAATATTATTACTGCTACAAAACTGACTAATCGCGTACTCATAATTGACAACAGTGGAGTTGTTAAAATAGCTGAAATCATAAAAAAAAAATTCTTCATTCATCACTCTTTTTCCATCCACTGCTGGGTATAGTAGCCTCCTCCATAGAAAGCCATCACGCGCGGTCCTACGCCTCTTGCAACCAATAACTCCCCGCGACCTTAACGATAATATCGTCGCAGTACGTTGTCAGGGGCTATCCAACACTGCGTCGAACGATGTCCGATGTGGTTGTCACTCTTGGACCCTTCTATGCAGTCATCAGCCCTTCGAGCGATGTGGCCTTCCCATTGCCACTTCAGCGTGCTAACTCTTCGGGCTATGACAGATGTGAATATTCTTAGCCAATACGTAAATATAACCTAAATTTTAGGCTAGAATTTTTACTATTTGATGATTTTTTTACTAGGTATTTTTACTTGTAGGAATAAGTAAAAACAATTATGATTGGACCATTAGTTCAGTGCTTTCGGAGAATAACCCTTACATAAATATTAAAAACATTATCTCTTTATTTCGTTAATATTAATGCATGATCCTGGTTTTTTTTTTAATAAAATATGTAGAGACCTAAAGAATCATGAACTTCTGTGGTACAAAAGCTTATCTGATTCATTTAAGACGGAACCCGTAGGTTTATGTACGTCGGTGCTCTAACTTCTGTGTTTTTCTCTAGTCATATGTTTTGATAGCGTAATTTATATCATCCTGTTTGTGCTCTACAGTTTCACTTGAGAACTCACTGAACACGCATCCCAATTATGATCCATAAAATAAAATAAAATATTGATTATTTCACATGTACAGTATTATTAAGAAGCTCAAGAGATTGTTTGTTTGAACGTTAATCTCAGGAACCACTGGTCCGATTTGAAAAATTCTTTCAGTGTTGGATAGTACATTTATCGAGGAAGGCCATAGTTTATATAACATCACGCTGTGACTAATAGGAGCGAAGCATGAGTGAAAATGTTGCGAAAACGGGGGAAATTTTCTAATATTTAACATTACTGCAAATATTTACCTGATATCGAAGTGCACATAGTTGTAATTCCAAACATCATCGTCATTTGTGTAGAAGACATGCTGATATCCTTAATAAATCCTTTATAAATAATGTCAAAACTACCTTGAAACATAGTAGTAGTTGCCTGGAAAGATATAATAATTTTTAATTGTAATATGGATCGTAGTAGATGGCGCTCTATAGTGTCTGCCTACCCTCATGGGACAAAGGCGTGATCTTATGATGATGGTGATGATGATAACTATATAATCAAAACAGAATGTGCGTATTGTTCTGTTCCATTAATGCTTCATACACGATGACTGATAAAACAACAACGGTTACGGTAAGTACGGAAGAAGAGTATGTTTAGTACGTGATTTTGATAAAAATTATGACTTAAGAATTAACACATACACGTATAACAGATTTGACCTCATTATCTATTCTTCTCTTCTCCAGCCCATTTACGTCCCACTAATGGGCACGGGCCTCCTCCAGTTTGGGAGGGATTATGGTCTCCTGTGCCGCGCTGACCAGGCGTGTTAGCACAGGGTTTCTTTTCGAGCTTTCCGTCTCTCACAGAAGATGCTATCTGTGTGCAATATCACTTAGCTGACTTTTACAGCACCCTTGGGAGGAGATGGGAGTGGTTACACTTGTATTCTTAATCGGTCACCACACGGATAAATAGATTACCTATTAATCTATCGAACATAAATTTTCTCTGGAATGCTACTCGTTATTGTAATGATTACTGTGTTGCCTTGTACTTATTTTATTACTAGGGATCGACGCAACGTATATTTCTTCCATACTCTTCCTGTATGACGTCATTTCTGTGTTTACTTTTCAATAAAAACCCTCTTTTACACAATCTATTCATCTTTTCTTCAGTTTTCCTCTATAGTAATAGGTTTAAAACCTCCTTAACACTTCCAAAAATCATAATTAGTATTTTAAAGTAAAAATTGAACTTACTATATTAAGCACTACTGCAAAAGCAATCAAGTAACCCCAACCACCATCTGGGGCTACAAATTTAATTTTTTTTTCAAAATTATATTCTTTAACACTCATTTTAATTGTATTACTGTACAATGACAGTCACTGACTACTATCATTGAGTTTGTATTACATTAAAATGTTTGCCGTCTGTAAACTATACAATCTTCATAATTTTATAACTTATTAGATAACATTTTCTCGTTTATGTATACCTAGACCTACATGCAGTTTCATGTACAATAAACATAACATAAGATAATAAACAACATTAAATAAACTGTATAGTGTTTATATTAGGAGTGAGGCGTATTTATCATAACAGGTAGACGTCACAGGTATTTTAAGATACCAGATACTAGCTGTTGCTGCGATTAAGAAATACCTGTTATTAAAAATAACAGGCAAACACTATCAACTGTCAATACTAACCGCAGATACTCGATAACAAACTAGTAACAGAACAGCCTTGCATTTGCTGTGAAAAATTAACAGTCATGGTTGTTCAATCTAAATATAACAGCCTGTTATTTAACAACAGGTATCGGCACCTGTTATTTTAAAATAACAGTAACAGGAATAACAGATATCAGCTTTTTGCTGTTATAACCCATCGCTAGTTTATATAGTACTGCAAATATATGTATAGTAGCAGTAACTGTACAGTTATTATCCTTATCCATATCCTTACTAATTTATAAACGTGAAAAGCCGAATGAAAACCTAAAATTTTGACGAGCTTATGTGTTAATGCGTGTAACCAAACCATAGTGCGATTTAAAAATACTGTACAATGCCACCTATTGAGCGGTAGTAGTAAAATTCTGTTTATTAAGGTTTGATTTCTAAATTTCACGCGTACGAAGTGGCGGGCAACAGCTAGTATAGCTATAAAAACTTTTAAAACTTTGTACATATTTTATCAATCGACCTGTTTGTTTATATTTCTATGGAATCTTTAGAATAGAGTTTCGTTCAATTGCAGTTCTAGGATTGATTTGAAATATTGCACAAATAACCATTTACCAATACAATGATATAATAAAAAAAATATCCAGGCTTTTCGAGTGTGTCTTTTTTTTTTCAAATAAGTCTGAAGAATCTTCGCACGTTAGTTCTAACTTTAGCTTTCCACAAGTCGGATTAATCTGAATTTCTGCACAACAATCAATTATCACGGTAGCATAATGGTTACCCCATTATGCTACCGTAAAGTCCAAAACATACTAATTACATAAATAGTTACAACATGTAATATTTACAAAAATATCAATCAATCACGATTGAATTATGATTATTTATTAAAAGACTGGTGTCAGTGTACTACTACTAATGAAAATATCAAAATCATACATTCTTACAATCTTGCGTCTCCTAGCAGAGGGTTTTAACATGGGAATTTTTATTGATATTATAGCACCTATATCCGCATCTAGTACACACAACACAAGCATAGAAATATAGCTTACTTTGCGGCCAAAGGACGTTGTGTGAAATTTCCCTAAATATTTATATATTTTTATGTACCTATTCTATTTTACGTACGTAGGTGCGGATATACAAGATGGTGGGTTGTCGTTTAAAATTAAGTACGAGTGACTTTTGCCTGGGTAAATCGTACTTCATAAAATAATGACGTTTCATTTGGCATATAGCCTGTATCATTGACACACATAGATACATATTTCACGCACGCGATATGTAAGTGGCTTTAAGCCGGCTGAGTAATGTAGCCATAGACACTACATCCGGTAAATCTGTGTACATAGCTATACACGAAAAAAATTGTAGATATAATAAGTATAGTATGTTTGGATCGTAGCAGATGGCGCTTTACAGTCTCTGACTACCCCCATGGGAAAAAGGCGTGATGTTATAATGATGATGATGATGATGATGAATAAGTTATTTATCTCAAATCTGATACCAGTATCACAAGCACTGACCTTAGTTTAATACCAGGGAACATTCTTTGTAACACCTATGAATACTTTATGTACTTACTAGCTGGCCCGGCAAACGTTGTTTTGCCATACCAAAAAAAAGTAAAAAAAAAAAAAATTTACTATAAACCTCACGCAGCCTGAGACCTTTCCAACGAATGCAAAACCGTGGAAATCGGTTAGTGCGTTCTGGAGTTATAGCGTCAGGAAGGAAAATCCGACTTATTTTTATATAGTAGACTAGCTGTCCCGGCAAACGTTGTATTGCCATACTAAAAAAAAAAGTTTGAAAAATAGATGTAGGCCGATTCTCAGACCTACTGAATATGCATGTAAAATTTCATAAAAATCGGTCTAGCCGTTTCGGAGGAGTAAGGTAACTAACATGTGACACGTGAATTTTATATATTAGATTACATTGCGAAGTACCTCTGTGGCACAGAGTATAGGTATCTAAGGTGATATACTTAAAGTTACTTATCCTTATTACTGAGGATTCAACTCGGATTCGCCACGCTGCGGGTACAGTTCTGCCCCAACTGTAAAAAATTGTCTTTAATATTAGTAACCCATTGTGATATTACAATACAATAATTTAAAGCTAATATTTATTAGCTTATACGCTCATAACGGTTTAATTTTGATCAAACGCGATAATATTTTCTGCTTGTGAATTATTTTATGTTCTTTCTAAATAATAAATAAATAAATAAATAAATATTTATGGACATTACACACAACGTCCTCTGGTCCCAAGCTAAGCTTATTATGCTTGTGTTATGGGTACCAGAATACGGATAGAATACATAAACTACTTTTCTTTTGTAAATACATACTTATTATACATACTAAACACCCAGACGCAGAACAAACATTTGTTTGACATATAAAAACACCACACAAATGAATGTCCGAGGCGGGAATCGAACCCGCGACCTCGTGAACGGCAGTCCGTTATATGAACCACTAGACCACGAAGCCCGTTTTGAATTGAATTCGAATTGTGGAATAGTGATTCCATACATCATAGAAATAGTACGATTTATTTACGAGTTATAAAAAATTTATCAAAACTTACTCATAACAATAAGCAGTTGTCAATATAAGTAATTGGTTTAGGATGCTGCCTCCACAAAATTGTTGAAATGTGATACCATTAGAACTGTATAGCAAGGCAGCCATCTCAGGGTAATTGTTAATGGTCGTCACTGAGCCTCCTATAATCCTCTCATTGGTAGTTGTTCTAGCCGAAAATAGTGTAAATTAATTAAATAAAAACAATTTTAAGAATTTATTAACAGAATTTATTTTATGGATTTTTATAAAATTTCTGAAACTATTACTTTACCCGTGACTTCATGATCATCATTCATCATCATAACATCACGTCTTTTTGCCATGGGGGCAGGCAGAGAAAATAGAGCGCCATACGCTACGATCTAAACACATTTCCTTCGCTTCATATACACTCATATATCTGGTCATACATGCCCGACCCAAGGAATTTTAGAAAGCGATTTTCATTCGCATCCACTATCAAAAATCTGTTCATATCATTTAATTACGGTCGTTAGTGATTTTCTAAAATATGGTAATAGCCTTTTGATAGGTTATTTATTCTTCTGAGTCGGATACTTTTTCGCAGAGTGGTCGTGTTTATGGACTATTTATTAACTTAGTCATTGTCTTTACAATTTGTCTCCTATGTGTTATTTATTAGACTAGCTAATATTATTTAATATATGTGACATTGAAATAGTTAGTTTGACCTTAGCACCTGAGTCGAACGCGCGTTCCATACATTTCCAACCCTTTGTACGTGAGCACTACATGCCTAATGTGTTTGCATTAATTGCTATGCAAATGTATACACAAAAAAAAACAACAGAAAATAAAATGAAAAATAAATGATTTCAAATTATGTAGAACTTTTTTGCCTTGATTTTAATCGCCAAGATACCCAAAAGGCTGCAAATATCGTGACGTTGGTTCGCAATGCTTATTCGTTGAGCAAAGTAGATGCCAGGATTCTGATCAACGAAGGAATCGACAATTTTCTTAGCCCTATTTAGCGAGAGAGCATTCGGACGCCTAGGGTCGAAAGTTTGGACACCAGACGGTTTAAACAAGTTACAAGATTACTGTATTAGCACCGTTTGAGTGTCTCTGCATATGCAGCAGTAATGCCAACCGATCTCGCCGTCCCAGAAAGATGGGATGGTGCATGGGTATTGACGCAAGTAGCGTCCGACACCAAAGATCTTCGAAGACAGAAACGACATACTGTTCGGTCTCCTGCCATCGTTACGTAAGAAACCATTACGAATACGGCTAGATACCGGCGGATAATTTCGTTAACTACTGCATAACGAGGGATGCGGATGGTATTGCAGCCGCAAGCCAAGCCGTGGTATCAATGGCTGTCGACAACCTTTCCGCAAATAAAATATGTAAAAAATAAATCTTAGTTATTGAAACTTATGTAAATGTATGCATCATATTAACCGAAAACCCAAAACACAAGAAAAGAGGGGGCTTCACGCAGGGCCCTCATAGAGTTTGCAACAGGCCCCGCACTGGATTAATCCTGCACTGCATGCATACATAATATCCCTCTATGACAGTCAGGCAAAAAGTTGCTTACCTGAAACAGCTGCCGTGCACCGCACCAACAATATTAGTTTAATTGTCTAGCTTTCCATCAAGCAGAAGACTATTGACTTTCCCAAGCTTGTATATTTACATGCACTTTATTTATCTCATTAAACGAATTAGTATTGCAGTCTGCTCAGTGATTGATAAGAAAATAATTAAGTAATCATTTATTATACCTAACGATGGAATTCTAATATACCTAATCTTCAAAATTGCTGGTCTTTTTGCCCGACTGTCAAGAGAAGAATAATTTTGATGCGTTTCTTGTATGTATGTACATACGTACGTAGTGTTCTATAAACTCACGTAAGTACTCACTTCCAAATAGATGAACCGATTTCAACAACTAGAATTATGGTATTGATCGATTTGTTTTAGATACCCGTCTATTCTTAGACTGGTTTTAAGATATAAACATTATAATAGAATTTATTGTGGAATAGTAACACGATGGTAAAATAAGTAACTGACCCTAGGACATCAAAAGAAAAGAATAAAATTAAAGGGGGATCCAAAAAATATCATCATCATCATTTTCCTGTCCTCATCCCGTTATTCAGGGTTAAAGCAATATGACTACTTCTTTGTGTTGCAGCGGGATTTAACTGATTTTTACGACCGGCTGTCTACCTGACGTTGATTAAAATACACTTAAGATAAATTTTAATTAATAACATTTTGTATCTGGGTCCTTAATTTGTTAATTAATTCCATTGTAAAAATAATTGGCTGTTTGAAAACTAAAACATGCTTAAAATCCTACATATATTTTTTTAATTATTGCATTACATTGGCAGGGTACAAATTAATGGTATTCATTTAATTTAGACGTAAGTAGGTATGGTAACAAAATGCATATAGGTAATATAATTATCGTTGTTTGAAAACGAAATGTTTATCATCATCATCTTAAAATCACGCGGTTTTCACATGGAGATAGGCAGAGCTGATGGCTCAATACCGGTGGTTGTAAATAAAATACTGACATAACGTAAAATCTCATATTTCATTGCTAATTGGTATCAATCTAAACATAAATAGACACATTAAGTTAAAATGTACAATTGCGAAAAATATCTAAATATCCTTTACAAAAAAAAATCATTATAATTGTCGTTGCTAAAGGATTTAACAAAACGTACTCCTTAATTATAATATCTGATCGTCATCAGTCAAAATATTACAAACAACTTTTATTCAGAATACCATTGGTTATTAAGCATTTGCTTGAATCCAGGCTGTGAAACGTGAGACGCGAGCATTCACACCAGGGTAGAACGCAGAAGCACATCCGTAGCCCCAAGAGCACACACCAACAACAATATTGTTGTGATATAGAGGACCGCCGGAGTCACCCTGGCACTGGTCACGACCACCAACATCAAGCCAGCCAGAGCACAACATGTTGTCAGTGAGAGATGAACCATAGCGCTGACGACATATAGCTTGATTGATAGTCCAGACTTGGACGTGACGAAGTTGCTCAGAAGCCCATCCGAATTCCTGTAATTAATATTTATTGTCATTAACAGAAATCCATTTAATAACCCGTCGGTGTCTTTGCCAATCACAGAAATTAGACTTACGGTTACACCCCATCCAGCAGCCCAAACGACTTGATTGTCAGCTAGATTGTAGTTAGCTCCAGCGATGCTAGCAGGCTGTACAGCGTTGTTAACATACACAATTGTGGTGGCTGTACGCATTATTGCAACATCGTTATCAGTTATGCTCGACCACTCATTATAGCTGGGATGGCGGATTATTTGGTTTATATTATGAACTACACCACCACTGCTGGCAAAAGCGGATCCAACGCGAATTCGCCATCTAGCTGGTATATTTCTACCTTCACTGCAAAGATGAATAAAAATGATTAGTCACTCATATTATAAAATGTCAATATACAATAATTTCTAACGAACTTTCTAGTAGTTCAATAAAGTTTACAAGAGGTTGAAATCTATTATTTGTAAGTATATCGGAAAATTATGTATATTATTAATTTACATGCTTGAACAATACAACAAACTTACTCAAAGCAATGTGCAGCTGTCAATATAGATCTTTGGTTTAATATAGTGCCTCCACAACCTTGATTGTAGGTGACCAAATTGCTACTGTAGAGCAAAGCTGTGATAGTTGGATAATTGTTGATGGTGGTTACTGAGCCTCCAATAATCCTCTCATTGGTAGTTGTTCTAGCTGAAGATTAACAAAACATTAAAACAATTTATTAAAACCATCTGTGAAAATCTCTATTGGTACATGGTACATTGTAACTACATGCAAAAACCGTGCTCACATTAATCTTTTAAATAACTTGTAGTAATGCCATTAAAACAATCAATTGTTCAAATATTTTGAACTGCTGTCTTGATTTGATATTGAACATTCATTGTTTACAGAGCTCGTCATTCAGAGACTCTAAGGCCTACTACATTATAACGATCGTGCCCTCAAAAGTAAACACCAAATTTTTACTGTATCAATGAAACCGAAAAAAGTATTTAATATAGTTATAGCTAGATAAAATAAATAATATTATATTTGACTGCAAGGTAATTGAAATGAATAAATCATTCAGCATTGTAAGATATACATGGAAAAATTTAAAACACCAAAATAATATGGAAGTTAGCAACAATTAGAAAGAAACGATACTATAAAATTGGCATACCTGAAACAGCTACCGCACATAACGCCAATAAGATCAGTTTAATCATCTTGCTAAGCACCAGGTAGAAGACTAATTTTTTACTCGATATTTTATATTTATATACACTTTATTTATCTTATCATTGAGATTGGCATTAGAATTTGCGCAAAAATTGTCTATAAAAGTAATCAGGGGTTGTTATGCTGAATCATTACCTGACGGGCCTCGTGGTGGAGTGGTTCATATAACGGACTGCCGTTCATGAGGTCTCGGGTTCGATTCCCGGCCAGGACAATCATTTGTGTGATGTTTTTAATTGTTTGTACTGCGTCTGGGTGTTTACTATGTATTATAAGTATGTATTTACAAAAGAAAAGTAGTTTATGTATTATATCCGTATTCTGGTACCCATACCACAAGCATATAAGCTTAGCTTGGGACCAGAGGACGTTGTGGGAAATGTCCATGAATATTTATTTATTTATTTATTTATTTTAATATCGTAAAATTTTTATAAAGGTTAATTTATGTGAATTTTCTATTTTTCTGTTACTATACGATTCTGTGATTTTACTTGCCGGATAATAGAATCAAATTTTAAGTAGCTAATTGGATTTTTATTCTATTTAATGGGCCACTCTTGGGCACGGGTCTCCTCCACTTTAGAAGGGGTTTTTGTCTACTGTGCTACACTAACCCCGCGTGTTAACACAGGGTTTATTTTTGAGTTTTCTATCGCTTATAGAGGATGTTATCTGTGTACAAAATTTCTTAACTGGTGTTTACAGCACCCTGGGATAGAAAATCTGTGGTTGGATTAAACCCACGACCTGTTACGTCAAAATCGGTTCCATTACCGCTATATGTCACGAAGATCTTCGTTTTCGTTTGAGTTTATAATCATAATCAATCAGCTTTTATAGCATGAGTTCTATAAGCACATGACGAGGCGCTATAATTTAATTACTATGAAAAACGTGGATATTTTTTTAAATTATTCTATGTTCGTCGGTGAGTGAATAAAATCACTTTCGAATTTATTTATATGGAAACATAGATTAATATTTATAGTTAGATACAAATGAAGACAAAGAAGGCGAATTTAAAAGTATTCTCTTTTAAAATATAAAACTCAGTACCTAGTTAGGCTTAAAGTCAAGTTAAGGCTTAGTTCTAATGTTTAATGTAGACATTGATTCATTCATACGGAAATGGATATTATATATACCCACCGATAATACTATGACTGTGTATTGAATGAAATTTTATTTAGATGTATTAGGATAATATTGATAAAGGCAAGTTTATTAATTTCAGCGTGTGTTATCTGATTCTGATCCGATCTCTCTCTCTCTCTCATTAACGCCCCACTGTTGGGAACGGGCTTCTTGCACTTTGGAAAGGATTATGGTCTACTATGCCGCGTTGACCAGATGTGTTGGTACCGGATTTATTTTGGAAATTTCTGTCTCTCGCTGAAAATGTTATCTATTCGGTGTACAATGTCCCTTAGATGGTATTTACTTTTACTTTCAGCGCTCTGGGTAGAAAATGGGGTGGTGACACTTGTGTTCTTACTCCGATACCATAGGGACAAGGTTTACTTACTGATTAGACATACACATAGGAAACAAAACAAATATTGGCAAAAATATTATTTAATTAAAAATTCGTCACAATATATTTTCTACAAACTTAAATATAATTATTTTCTATTTTTGAAGATAGCTTAGGTGCCTTCATACATTCATTTATTGTATTCACTATATATTGCTACTTAACACTTTGAAGATCAATGCAGATTAAAATATTTGGATAATAACAGATTCACAGACTTTAAAAATGTTTTAAGCTCGTTAACCGATTTTCCCTTACGATTAAGCGTTAGATACAATCCAGGTGGTGTAACGTGAGACGCGCACATTAACACCGGGGTAGTAGGGATCACCACAATCGTAGCCCCAAGAACATACACCAACAACAACTTTGTTGTGATAAAGAGGACCACCAGAGTCACCAGAGCACTGGTCACGACCGCCAACATCAAGCCAGCCAGAGCATAACATGTTATCAGTGATATATGAACCATGACGCTGAACACATATATCTTGATTGATTGTCCAGACTTGAACGTGACGAAGTTGATCCGAAGCCCACCCAAATTCCTGTAAAACATAATTATTGTCAGTGACAACACTATCAGCTATATCTATCTAGTTACAAAAACATACTAATTTATCTTACAGTTTGACCCCATCCGGCAGCCCAAACAACTTGATTGTCAGCTAGAAAGTAGTTTGTTCCAGCGATACTACCGGGTTGGACGGCGTTGTTCACGTAATTGATTGCCGTAGCTGAATGCATGATTGCAATATCATTGTCTACACTTAAATGCTCGTTCCAGCCAGGATGTAATATTATTTGAAGAATATTGTAAACTGTGCCGCCACTGTTAGCAAAAGTAAATCCAACACGGATTCGCCACCTGGCTACTTCAGTTCTGCCCTGCCTGTAAAAAGCAAAGAATATATTATTCACAATGGTTTTTTGATTTTGCTTTCCTTACACATGTCAGAAAATGACAAGTAAGCGCGTATTTTTCCAACAATGGGTCCTGACTGGAAATCGGTCCCACAAAGGCTTGATGGAAATAACCGCCTGTCTTTAGAGATATTATACATTATAAAAATACTGATACTTACATAAAACAATGAGCAGCAGTCAATATAGATCTTTGGTTTAGGATAGTGCCTCCACAACCTTGGGTATAAGTGATCAAATTGTTACTGTAGAGCAAAGCTGTAATCTCAGGGTAATTATAGATGGTGGTCACTGACCCTCCTACAATCCTCTCATTTGTAACTGTTCGAACTGAAAATATTATAAACATAAAGCTTAACTTCGCACTCATCATCGTAGCAACATCGTGGTTCTTTTGTTCTAACGAAAACTCACAAAAACGAAAGTTTTTAATCTCATCTTTGAGCACTTTGTATTCATGGGCTGAGAAGAAATTTAGAATTTAACTTTACTAACAGTTTCCTACATTTTGAGAGTGTACTGAACAGCTTTAGTTATAACTGATGCTATCAGGGATCTCATGCGCGAGGAAAAAGGACATCAGCAAGAAGAGGCACAATTCCATTTTATTTTCCTTCAATAAGCAGAAATAAGAATAACGCAGAGGAAAGAAGCTCTGGCGTGCGGCAAGGTAGAAATAAATTATCGTCAAACCTTCCAAAAGACTTATTTCGTCAATAATGTAAAGGTATGCGAGAAAACAATAAATAGTAATAGAAAATTCACATTATTTCACCAAAACATAGCAGGTATTTTGAATAAATTAGAGATATTTGAGCTAACATTAAAAGATCTTAATAATGAAATTGGCAATATCGATTTTATTTGTCTTACGGAAACTTTTGTAAAATCAGGACATGAAGTTAATTTGAGGTTACATGATTACAGACTTGCGTCTTTCTACTCAAGAGACTTGCAGAAACGTGGTGGCTCATGTATTTTAGTGAAGGATGATATAGCTTTTAAAGAAATGTTAAAGAACTATCTATTGAACGTAGTTTTGAATGCTGTGGAATAGAACTCATAAATTGCAGTATTATTATAGTATGTATTTACAAGGTTCCAGACTCAGAGATATTTTTAAGCAAACTGGAAGAATTACTAACGAAAATTAATAAAAAAAATTAAAAAACAGTAATTATTTGCGGAGATTGGAATATTGATGTGCTTAAGATTAATTCACAAACAAAAGAATTAAATTCTCTTCTTATGAACTTCGATATACGGTTGCACATTGACGTCCCTACTGTAACGTTGCACTCCTCCTTCAAGAGAAGGAGGCAAGTCACAATTGTTTAAAAAAAAAAATAAGGTACCTATTAGGACCCTAAAAGTAACAATAAAATACAAGTATTAAGGAAATATTTAGAAATTATATTAAAAAAAAGAAAACACACTTTAAATAAAAAAAAAAAGAAAGTAAAAGTAAAACTAAACTATTTGGGGTAAATCTGGTATGGCGGTTGAGCAATAATATTCGTTAGGTCTTCGTCTCAGTTCGTCAACTTCATCAATAGTGGCAACGGCAGCAGGCGGTATTAAATCAATGTGAGCAATAGCGGCAAAGGCTCCCCAAGAGCAAGGTGGTGGCAGTCAGCTATATTATTAAGATACAATCCACTCCGAAAGTAAGTCCAAGACCTTAAGTATAGTTAGGCCTGGAGAGTTCAAGTTTTACAGAGTTTAAAGTTTAAGTCACTGACCTTACTAGAATGATTCACAATCCACTATCCACAGGAAACCTTAGAATCTGAACAGTCAACCGTGCTCTCTCAATTCCTCCAGCCGAATGCCTTATTTCTCAAGATCCATCAAATGTGTAAAATTTTAATGTTTATATTATTGTGAGTGACAAATAGAATATCTGTGACAATCTGTTAGTGAAGATGATGTTATCAAAATTATTCAAGATTTAAATAATAAAAATGCAGCGGGATATGATGAAATCAATACAAAAGTAATTAAAATGATGCCAAAAACAATAGCAATACCATTGACCTACATAATAAATAAGTCATTTGAAGAAGGAATTTTCCCTACTAGTTTAAAGATGTCATTGGTAAAGCCATTATTTAAAAAAGGTGATTCAACTATTATGAGTAATTATAGACCTGTGACGCTGATACCTATAATATCGAAGATAATGGAAAAACCAATGTATCTGAAGATGACTAGTTTTATAAATAAACACGAGATTTTGATTGATAATCAATACGGCTTTCGACGAAACAGGTCCACTACATTGGCTGCTTTTTCGTTGGTGAAACTACATAGTTACTGAGGCATTAGACAGAAAGATTAGAATTTTATCAGTATTTTTAGATATGAGCAAGGCATTTGATTTTGTGTCTCATGAAAGGTTGCTTGCTAAGCTGGAAAAATACGGGATAAGAGGTAACGCTCATAATTGGATAAAAAGTTACTTAGGAGACCGACAACAGCGCACTGTGATTACGAAGGTTGTAAATAACACGGAGGTACCATACCTATCAGATATAAAAATAAATCGTTGTGGGGTGCCACAGGGCAGCATACTGGGGCCGCTGCTATTTTTAATATACATAAATGACCTAAGTAGCTGTCTTAAGCACGAATGTATACTATTTGCGGATGACACAACTTTAGTAATTAAATGTGAAAACAAATATGAAATTGAAAGAGAGACAAATAATGAAATACAAAAGTTATTAGAATGGTTAGGGAAAAATAAACTACAAATTAACGCGGCTAAAACAAAAATTGTACAATATAACACGTGTAAAGGTAAAACTACAACATGCGACCTAAATATCAAAGTGGATAATTCTAAAATAAATATAGTAAACGCAGCGCCGTTCCTTGGTTTAACAATAGATAAAGAACTAAACTGGAAGGAAAATATTAATACAATTTGCACAAAACTAGACAAATTTGTATTTGCTCTCAGAAAACTTAGGCAGACGGTTTCTAAAGAAACTGCCCTCATTGCATACAACGGTTATGTCGCGTCGTTGCTTCGCTATGGGATAGTGATATGGGGAAACTCTGTAGAAGTGCAAAGGGTATTTATAGCGCAAAAAAAGTACGTACGTGCGGTCTACGGTGCTGAATATTTAGCGCACTGTAGACCGATATTTAAGGATTTAAAAATTCTAACACTACCAGGCTTATATATCTATGAAATTTGCTTATTTGTTCGAAAAAATCCACACTTTTTCCCATTACATGATGAAATTTTAAAAAAAGTAAATAGTAGAAATCCCACTAAGTTGTATACGCCTCGTCATAGACTTCACTTGTACAGCAGAAATGCTTATTGTATGGCTATTACTTTTTATAATAAACTACCAGCTCAATTGAAAACACTGTCATTCAATAAATTTAGGAAAAATTTGTACAGCTGGTTGGTAGAAAATGCTTTTATACAGTGAAGGAATATTTGTCACACAGATAATACTTTATGCTTATGTATTAATTTATAGTAACTGATGTTGACAATATGCTAACTAAGCTTATGCTGACTATTATAAGTTTAATTATATTTCTACGCCGGCTTACGGTAGAATATGTGTGATTGCAATATGCACCTATATATAAGAATCTATTGTACCATATTCTTGGAAATAAATGACTATTCTATTCTATTCTATCAAGGCTTTGGGAAGACATGTGATAACAGGAAATTAAATACATACGCACATACAAGCGCGCACAATTTAAATACATACCAACTCATACAAATAACATACCTGATACAGCTACCACACATAAAGCTAACAATATTAATCTGCTCATTTTGCTATGCATCCAGCTATCATACAAGAATATATTTTACATTTATACATAATTTTGTATATCTTATCATAAGGATTACCAATATAGCAGGAAAATTTACCAAAAAGTAGCTAATTATTATCTACTGAATGCGATAACTCACTTATTTCCAAGTACCATGCGTAAATCCCGACCTTTTCACCATAAAATTTAGCTTACATCCTTGTCAAGACGAATTTGAGCGTGTTCACTAAGTAGTGAGTAAAAGGAATTGAACTTACGCTGTGATTGCTATTTTCACTGCTACGTGTAAATGAAACAAAAAGTTTCTCCAAAATGAGAGAAATATAGGGTTAGGGACTAAATTCTGCACATACTGATAGTTCCATTCTCGCCTTGTTGCACTTGACTTCTTGAACTATAAGCGTAACTAATGCATACAAGGCCATTATGGTAATCGGTTCTGCTGGTATAGAGTTTGTTTCAAGTTTTCATTTTACGCAACAGGCACATGATTATGATTATATTATATTCTTTATTCATGTCAGCCGCGTGCTAAATATTTGGAGAATGAAAACTCAAATCCATTATATCTGCCAAAGTTTTATTGTATGAGCAGAATAGCCAAAACCGAACATGAAAAGCCAACATGTTGACCATTAAAGAACAACCTACAGAAATATTAACACAGTTATGAACTAAATCGTTCCAGTTGTTGAGAATTTTGGTAACAAACATGCGTATTATATATATATTCTTATTATATATATTCTTTATCTGATCGACACAGCTTATGACAAAATAGCGATTATAAAGCAATCAACTTATCAATATCTATTGAATTAGTATCTACGTTTTGATTTGGGAAAACCCTGTTTTTTCTGCCAAGATATCCCGTAGGTACAGATAACTTAATTTACTTATCTAAGATAAGTTAATACATTTATCAATACTGCTGTACTTCGCACTGTTATAATCCGTTTTTGTATGCTTAAAGGCTTTAATCCTATTTCATTAGAATTTTTTCTACCAAATTAGGCTCTAAGTCTGTCTCAGCTAAGTTCAGCTCCATCTTTAATTATAAACTATACCCTTAGCCAGCAGATAACTGACAATCTTAATAGACAACATCATTCAAAGGATTAAAAACAAAATCCTAAACTCCTGGTGTGTCATTATGATTTTGTTGTAGAAAATGTTCTTAATATAATTAATGGAGATGGAGAACAACTTAAAGTAATAGACGTAAAAGATTAATAAATGACTGATTGCAATATAGAACGTTAATAAAAAAACAAATTTATAAAAAGTAATAACTATAAATAAATTTAATCATCAGCTTTTACAAAGTTACTGTTGTAAAATTGTGTATTACATGTACATGGTAAGTTTTTATGCATTAGCTTGAATCCAGGTAGTATAACGTGAGACGCGAACATTGACGCCAGGGAAGAGAGCAGAAGCACATCCAGCGCCCCAAGAGCACACGCCAACAACGACTCTGTTGTGGTAGAGGGGGCCACCGGAATCACCAGCGCACTGGTCACGACCACCAACATTAAGCCAGCCAGAGCATAACATGTTGTCTGTGAGAGATGAACCATAACGCTGACGGCATACGGCTTGGTTGATAGTCCAGATCTGAACGTGACGAAGTTGCTCAGGATACCAGCCAAATTCCTGTTAATTTTTTTTTTTAAATTGTATTATATATATTTGTAAAATAATTTATCAAGCAATTTATTATTATGTACCTATCCTGGTACATATAACGTAAATGATTGTTTCGTGTAATTTGATAACAAATTACAAGTTTTTGGCTTTTTTCCTATATCAGCATTAAATAGGCTTAGTCCACATTAAATTTCAAGGGCAATTTCTCCAGGGCAATGAGAAGTAACCTATAGGTTTTGATTTCCTAGCGTAAGTAGAAAATGCTCAAAAATGGCCATAGTTCGGTTATATGTTCTAAATGCGTAGATTTAACAGCTTGTATGTATTTTTTGCACCCAGGAATCGCTGATCTATATTTGGTAAGAGTCTCAAGTTCATTCACTGCGAGGTAAAAACGTTTGACGGGTGGATAGACAAACAGAAACTGTAGTGAAACTACAAGGGTTTCTTTTTTGTACAAAATCCTAGTAAGAATTTAACTTACGGTTAGACCCCATCCAGCAGCCCAAACGACTTGATTGTCGGCGAGATTGTAGTTTGATCCAGCAATGCTAGCGGGCTGTACAGCATTGTTAACGTAACCAATTGTGCTGCTTAAACGCATAACTGCGATATCGTGATCGTAGCTCAGATGCTCGTTATAGCTGGGATGCAATATGTGAGAGGCTGAATTATGAACTACACCTCCACTGTGTGCGTAAGAGGATCCTACGCGTACGCGCCATCTGCCAGGTACATTTCTACCTTCACTGAAAACATTAAATACATAAAGATTATCCAACAATGCTGAACCAAAATATATTACTTAAAACCTAAAAACATAAATAACTTTACTAAAACTTTTCGACAATGGAAACGAAAAGCGAAAACCCCAATTTTTGTGAAATAGTCATCGACCTTTTGTTTTGGTCGCAAAATTTAGTTTAATCTAACGTGTTTATTTTAAACAAAAAGAGTCGTTTACACATTTTTTTTAAATAATAATTATAATATCATGAGTCATTGTATTGTATCTGTAATAACTCAGTGCTTTTTATTTCGTCGTTTATTTTGTTACACAATATTATGCTTAATTTTTATGCGTGTCAAAGGTGCTGTGAAGGGCAGCTAATAGACGAATAACTCGATAAGAAACTATGTGCCACCACGCCTGGCTAGCGCGGCACAGTAGATTATCATCGTTCGTAAAATGGAAGCATTCCGTGCCCAACAAAGAACGTTAATGTGCTAGAAAGATTAACATTTTTGAACTCACTCGAAGCAATGTGCCGCCGTCAAAACAGATCTTTGGTTCAGGATGCTGCCACCGCAGTATTGGCCATAGTTAACCCAGTCATAACTGTGGAGTAATGCTACGATCTCAGGGTAATTGTTGATGGTAGTTGGTGAGCCTCCTATAATTCTTGCATGGTGAGGGTATCTAGCTGAAATCAGCAATAAAAATGCAATAAGCTTTTTAATTAAAAAAATATATTATAGTGGAAGATGTGATGACTGCAAGCGGGACTTGAATCTACAACCTCGGAATACCGTTCCTTCACCCTGCTATGTCAGTTATTGCGGCTGTGCCAACGGCAAGCAATTTCTCACTACAGTGTTATTCGATTAAGTCTACATGGCATTTGATATACAACGCCATACATGGAGACTGTTATGCACATTCCTTATTACCTAGTGTTCTGTACAGAATACAGTAGGACTGAAATATTTATTAATTTTGCAATTGACTTGCTATGCTTTTCCTTAAAAATTATAATGGTAGTTTTTTTCACAATGATTTAATTTATTATGTAATAACATAGCAGGTCAATTGCAAAATAATAAATTAATTTTTATTATATAACAATAAAATGAAATAATAAGGGTTACCAGGGATATTGACGTCACTAAATGTGATTTTTTAGGTTAATTTTCAACAACGAGAAGTTCAATGAAATAAACTAGTTAGAGCAGTAATAAAAAAGTGCAAAAATTTTAAATTGAACCATTTAGGTTCAATATTTAAAAAAAAATGACGTGTGTCACTCGGGGACTGCCGCGGTAAAGCTATTGCATAGTATTTTTTATCAACTTATGCAATTAAATTATTTATTTATTTTATTTATGCAAGAATCTAAATACCATAAACTAAAATAAGATTAATAATCCTTATTTACGGATGCTTACACCTGTCCATTGTTTATGGTAATTATGATAAAATAGCGATTGTCAATCAAATGTCAATAAAATAAAAACTAACGCCAAAACTGACATGAGTCACCAGCGCGAACAGCGAAACCGCGTTACGTAGCGCCGATGTGTAAGGTTTTTTACGCTATTTCCGTTACCTACGGAATTTAAATTTCGAATTTTGTGGATTTAGTCTCCACGCTCAAGGCCCGCGATAGAAGCTATGCAATAGCTAAAATCTGTTTTTTGTGTATATTTTATCCGAATAAAATGTAGGCAGCTGCTTAAATTTCAACTGCAAAATTGGGTTCGTCGTATTAGCGCCATGTGTAGTATTTTTTAGTTACGCTGTCTTTGTTACGGAATTTAAATTTCGAATTTTGTGCATTTAGTCCCCACGCTCAAGGCCCGGGATAGAAGCTATGCAATAGCTTAAAATATTTTTTTATCTGAACGGGTTTCAAGCAAAAAAATAACATACCTGAAACAGCTACCGCACACAAAGCCAATACAATAAATTTAATCATTTTGGTACCCCTGAAAACAAGACTGTAAATTAACTTAAAAATCTGTTTATATAGGCATATTACCTATCTTATCGGAAGGAAATAGAATAAATAAAAAAATTGTAATTACCCATTTGTTATCTATTGAATAAGTATCTAAACTGCGTATTTATTGGGAAATTCCTGCCTTTTGCTACAGTTATGATATACATATTTTAAAAAAATACCTTTGAAATGCGTCTATAATAAATATATTCGTACCAATAAGGGTCAAATCTTGCATCTCCATGTGGTCACGGATTAAGAATACAAGTGCCACCCCATCTCCTCCCAAGGGTGCTGAAAAAGTCAGCTAAGGGATATTGCGCACAGATAACACCCTCTGTGAGAGACGGAAAACTCAAAAATAAACCCTGTGTCAATACATCTGGTCAGCGCGGAACAGTAGACCATAATCCGTCCCAAAGTGGAGGAGGCCCGTGCCCAACAATGGAACGTAAATGGGCTGGAGAGAGAAAAGGGTCAAAGTTGTAACGGACATCAGATTCGTAGGTACTTCAAAAATTATGGGCCTGGACTGTTTGATTTGGCATCCAGGGCCCGTTTGATTTACCTCCCATAAATTAATGGAGATAGAACGATTGCACTGCCACTCGCATGCTGCCCTCCTGGGCTATAGCCCCTATGGCCCTAGAATAAATACACCTCTGTAAAAATGTAAGAAAATCCCTGTTAACCAATGTAATAGAGGCCAAACCTAATCATAACAGCAGTCACAACAATTAACAGTGCAAGCGACTTAGTATGTCAAATCAATTAATATTCTCTGTCTCCGACACACTCCATCTATCCAGTCTACTGTTGAGCATGGGCTTCCGCCACTTTGAGAGGGATTGGGAATTCTGGATTTGCGAGTCAAGTCAATTCTATTTAAATTTGCATAATCAATAGGTCCACACTTTTACGTTTTTATGGATACATATTTGTTTAATCCGTTAAAATACCGCACTTAATGAAAGATGTGCAAAAATAAAATTAATCTGCGCAGTTTCTTTATTTTAATATAAAACTTTAACAAAAGAAGTGACAAAATCTCAAAACAACGATTAATAATCCAAAATTGTTATCATGAATAGGTAAATTAATGGAACCGATAATTGTATAGAAGGCCTATTATCAGTTTGACAAGGTATTATACTGATAATTTGTAATTACAACAAGTATCAATATTTTTATTGATTGATCTGTAATATTTTCTTTATTTCTCCGCTATCTGCCTACTTCCATAGGAAAAAATTGATGGTATGATGATGATGATAATAATGATTGATGATTGTTCATATTAGATAAATAAATAAATAAATATTCATGGACATTTCACACAACGTCCTCTGGTCCCAAGCTAAGCTTATTATGCTTGTGTTATGCGTACCAGAATACGGATATAATACATAAACTACTTTTCTTTTGTAAATACATACTTATAATAAATAGAAAACATCCAGACGTAGTACAAACATTTGTATGACATTTATGAACATCACACAAATGATTGTCCCAAGCGGGAATCGAAACCGCAACCTTGTGAACGGCAGTCCAGTACATGAACCACTACGCCGCGAAGCCCGCCCGTAGATTCCTATCTACCTACATTTTTGAGCACTTTCTTAATAGAAACTTAGTCCCTAAGGTAAAAATAATAAATAAATTTATTGACATCTCACAAGGTTACAATCACAAAAATTGTATATTTCATATGATAGTTAATAACTATCAAATAAAATATAAAATTTTTGTGAGAGTCTGGAGTCTGAACTAGGTCTAAACCTGTAATACAGAACTCCAGGCTCTCCCTTTCAAAGTTATTACCAAAACAGAAATTTCTTTTTACATGTGTGAGAGTTTTAATTTGAAAATACTTGATGAATAACAATAGACATGCAAATAGCGAAAATAAAACAACAAATGTAAAAAATAATTGTATGTATATTAAAGTTGTCTTAATCAGAGATGATGATTAAGTTAAAGCATTACAAATTACATTTATGCATGTTTTAAGCGTTCTGTTGAATCCAGGTAGTATAACGGGAGACGCGAGCATTGACACCGGGGTAGAAGGCTTGTGCGCATCCGCGGCCCCAAGAGCATACACCAACAACAACTCTGTTATGGTAGAGAGGACCGCCGGAATCACCCTGGCACTGATCACGACCACCAACATCAAGCCAGCCAGAGCACAACATGTTGTCAGTGATAGCTGCTGTGCCGTACCGCTGACGGCATATAGCCTGACTGACAGTCCAAATCTGGACGTGACGCAGTTGTTCAGATTGCCATCCCCATTCCTGTAAATTGTAAATTTTTTTGTTGATATTCAGCTATATATTCGCACCTATAAGTAATATAATTATAAATACAACAAATTATATTACTCAGCAGCGGCTGCCCAAAATATTTGAGACTAAAAAGGAGAACCTAAAATTCTAGTTGCTCTTTAAATTGTTTCATAACAAAAATAAGTAGTGAATGAATCGATTCCTTCAATTAATGTAATTGTAAGCAAGTCTATAACTGGCCGGGAATATATGTTACAAAATATTTTTACTGTTATGTCTGTTTATTCTATCAGATTTTTATTAATTTAAAGAATATAGGAATTATTCTCACAGTTACACCCCATCCAGCAGCCCAAACAACTTGATTGTCACCAAGGTTGTAGTTTGTGCCAGCAATGCTAGCAGGCCGGACAGCATTGTTGACGTAAACAATTGTAGAGGCTGAACGCATAACTGCAATATCGTGATCGAACTGTCTTTCTCTATAGCTAGGGTGTCTAATGTGGGCGGCTGAATTATGAACTGCACCACCACTGCTTGCAAAAGAGGTGCCTACACGCATTCGCCATCTGGAAGGTACATTCCTGCCGTCGCTGTAAAGAATAACAGTTATTTATTAGATTATTTTGTAACACAAATCTTATTATGCAATGGTAATGTTGCAACACTTGTAACTAAGTACTCTTATGTCTTTGATTTAAAACAGAAATTCAACGCTGCCTCGAAATCCAACAAAAACCCCTAACCAAAACTGGTAAACGGATGTGTAGCAATCTATCCGCAGTTATGAATTTTGAGTGCCCAACAAGGCTGCTCAAGGAAACTAGCCAGGTATATTTAATAGGTACCTACAGTAAACACTGTATCAAAGCTTAAGATTAATTTTCAAATTACTAAAAGATTATTTTAAACTTACTCAAAACAGTGAGCGGCTGTCAAAACGGATCTTTGGTTCAAGAGACTGCCTCCGCAATATTGTTGAAAGCTAACCCCATTTGGACTGTAGTGTAAGACTACGATCTCAGGGTAATTGTTGATGGTGGTTACTGAGCCTCCTATAATCCTTTCATCATTGGTAGTTGTTCTAGCTGAAAATATCAACAAGCTAAATTATTGACAAATATTTAATATTCCATTTAGTATAATATCATTCCACTTGGTACTCCTCTACTATTCATTCCACTAGGTAGCATTAAAATAATAATATAGTATAAATAATACAAAAGCAAACAAAATGAAAAAAATATAAAAAATATATTATTCAAATAAACATTTTTAAAATAATTTAATCGTTATTGTGACATAGGCCTTATATTAGCGTTATCTTTAGTCGGTCCAAAATGATATAAATCTGCCCTCACTTTTAAATTCACCCACATATTTCTCATATCGTTGTAACAAATTAATGATTAAAACAATTTGTACATTACTTCTTTGAGTAATTGAACCTGCTATTGAACCAATCCAAATGATTTCTACTAATTTATATGTAAGTAACTATAATTCTTTAAGTGGACTTAATGTTCTTGAGTTAATAAAGATCTTTAAACACTGTGCACGCCGGCACATAAAAAATGCACGAGAAGTTGTAATAAATTGTACATTTATTGAAAATTGTGTTACATATACTTTAAGATAATTGTGACTGCTCTCTACGGGTGTGTCTTTCGTAACTGTTCGTGCGTGAGTCGTGTCGTGTTCGCGTTGCGGTACAACCGGCAGTGACGTCACCGCGTAGTCAATTGCGTGAACAAACACACCTATTAAACCGCAATTTGTTGATATAAAAATAATGCGGCCCCTAACAAGATGAACTGACGATATCGTCAAATTTGCCAGAAGCCGCAGCAAGTAGGTAGCGCAGGACCGCGCGTCGTGACATTATATGGGGGAGGCCTATCCAGAGTCCAGTAGTGGAAATTAAAATTAATTATGCAAAATTATCAGAAAATTATCCCTATCTAAAATTTATCAAAATTATCTGCAAAATTATCCCGATCAATCCCGAAAAAGGAAAACTGAGTACACAGTTCATATGTTTTTATTTCTAAAAATAAATCATATTTTAGAAGGAATCATCCAAATATTATTAGTTTACTATATTGATTGTCTACGGGATTTTGTTTAATAATATACTGTGTAGTGACAGCGATTGTCATAACATGGTCTTTTATAGAACAAACACAATTTGGATCGACATCAAGTGTCACTAAGGTTTAATCACAATGTAAATTTTACTTCAGATCGTAGCCAAAAATGAAATATAACACAAGTAGTATACCTGAAACAGCTACCGCACACAAGGCTAATAGAAGCAGTTTAATCATCTTGCTATTATCCACTCGGTTAGCGAGTGGCGTGGATTGAAATATTATGGGTTTTATACCCACTTTTTATCAAAATCTTATCTTGGGGAAACACGCAAAAAGATATTAAAAATTAACAGATATCAATATTATCTACGACAAAGATAGTTAAGCCTGTTCGATTGATAATATTCAGGCTTCTGTATTTTTATAGTTGGCTTAGTAATTTCAGATCTATCGCGCGTAGCTTGTGGTAGATAGTGTTATTTTCGAGGTGTCTGCTAATGACTTCGCCAAAATAAAATCGTTTTTAGTGTTCGACTGCTATGGAACAATAATTGTAATATATTTTAAGTGTAGGTATGAATTTTTGATTTCAATTGTAAATAAAACTATTTTTACGGATTTAGACGCGTATTTTTATTGCTTCGTACGCATCGTTTCAGAAACTTTTCAGCTACCAAGATCTTCCACGTGACCATGGTAGCTGACTCGTATTTCTGTATTGATAACATTTATTTCAACTGGTTGAATGCTTTTATTATTATATTTAAAAAAAAATTGAACGCTCTTGAATGTTTTTAAATAATTATTTAATTGCCCTATTATTTTCTATCTGTTGCCAATTTATTATGCCACAACAACCTTGCATTCTTTCGGGATAAGCAGCCTATATGTTAAACTGGTACATTGTGCATTGTTGTAAAGTTTTACTAAAATCCATCCAGTCGTTTTTGCGTGGAAGAGTAACAAACATCCAAACATCCATACTCACAAACTTTCACATTTATAATATTATTATGATTAGGATGCTTCTGTTAATAAATGAAATTAAGTTAGTTTTTATTGCACTTCGCAAAAAATATTTATTAGGTAGGTATATTGGGTCAAGGAAATGATAGCACTGTGAGTAGCTATGGGGTTGTTAGGTATTGGTAGAAGATAAAAAGCTTTGTTGGATGAGTAGATATTTAATGGTAATAAACGCGTACATCTCCGGGCGTTACCCGTTAGCTACTAACTCTAGCTAACTACATTATTATTAAGCATAACTTACTTACTAAGCATTTCTTACATATGTGGCGCTTGCGCCCTTACACTACACCCTCCTTTAAATTAAACATATAAAAAAATCTATAAAAACATAATTTCTAATATGGAGAGAGAAAAAAAAATCATGAAAACTAAAATATAGTTGTTATACATAGTTAGTAATTACTCTATAATTAAACACTGATAAGTCTAGTTAGTAAGTTTTGTTTCAAATTATTAAGGTGAACAATAAAGTATAATTTATTTTAATTATTTTATTTTTAAACACTTTCGTACCTCTATATGGCTGAATAGAAAAAAAAATGCACTAAACACAAAACATCACGCACTATGCGACGTAGGCAGAGGTTGTAGCACTAGCTTCCACTGCTGCTGGTGGGTTCGCCTGTCTGCGCACCCATTTCTTAAAGCGGCCTCTACAATGACGCCATCCCAAATACGTCAAAGAAACTGCCAAGACAGCCATGATGATGAGAATCATCATCCCATGCTGCGACAACTGTGTTTCCACATTCCCCGTGGATTGACTAACTACCACCTCTTCGGTAGTTTGCTGGTTACCCATTACATACGTGTGTGTCCTTGAAATATTGAAAATTAAATAAAGCGACTTTTGATTAACTTCTACAGTTCACGTCATTCGACATGATATTGCATCAGCCGTATAGGGTTACATTGCAGCGTACGTAAAAATGCATTTATGGAACTAAAGTTAAACATTAAACAATAATGACGTTATAAAACAATAAGACATGATTACATATTACATATTAAAACGAACTGGTTTAATAACTAAACGTCCACATCGCGTTTTCTTTAGGTTCTCACTAATCACTAGATTTTTGTCTTTCACTACGTCACTTTTCTTACTTTCTAACACTTCACTTGTATCGTAACTAATATTGTCATTTAATATATATGCAGGCTTTAATCTATCTATTGAAACACTTACACTATTATTGTCTTTTTGCAATAGGAAAACTTTAGGGCCTCTTTTCAACACACGGTATGGACCATGGTATGTAGGTTGCAAAGGTTTTCGTACTGCATCTGTGCGTATAAAAACGTGTGAACATGTGCTAAGATCTTTGTGAATGAAAAAGGATTTTCGACCTTTTTGTATACTGATTGGTTTTAGTCCTCTTATAATATCCTGTAATTTATTCACATAGTCCGCTTCATTCTCTATGTTATGCGACTTTCTTCCTGATTCATAAAAATCGCCTGGTAATCGTAATGTATGACCATAAGTCATTTCAGCGGCGCTTACGCCGTTATCAGTTCTCGTAACAGCTCTAAGTCCAAATAAAATCGTCGGTAATTCCGATAACCAAGATGACGACACGGAAATCAAACGTGCTGTGAGTGCAGCTTTCATACTACGGTGCCATCGCTCTACTATGCCATTACTCTGCGGATGGTACGCAGTAGTACGTAGTTTATTAATACCTAAATACGTTAATAATTTCTTAAATAAATTGCTCTCAAATTGACGTCCTTGGTCACTTGATAGGCGCAAGGGGCAACCAAATCTAGTAATCCAATGTTCGTATACAACTTTAGCAACAACATCGGCAGTCATCTCTTTAATGGGTATTGCTTCAGGCCATCTAGTGCCTCTATCTATAATAGTAACTATATAGCGAAATCCTTCTGACGAAGTAGGCAACGGACCAACAATGTCTACATGTATATGTTGAAATCTGTCACATTTCTCGAACTGTTGAATATCTGATAAAGTGTGGCGAGTAACTTTAGATCGCTGACACGGTATGCAATTCTTCGTCCATAAAGTAATATCTTTATTTATGTTCGGCCAAAAATATTTCTCTTTCATCAACCTTCGCGTTGTACGTATGCTAGGGTGACTTAGATTATGTAATGACTCAAATGCTGGACGCCTGAATTGTTCGGGTAAATACGGTCTTATTCTGTTAGTAGATGTTTCGCATAAAATTGATTGGTTACAGTTAGGTAAAAATACTTTTTTTAATGTAACATGAGTATCCTCTCTCAATGATTCAATTAAAGTGTCTTTCTGGGCATCAGCCACTTTTTCGTAATCAATAGTTGTAGGGCAATAAACGGTTGAAATACGAGATAATGAGTCTGCGACTACATTCTGTTCTCCTCTAATGTGTCTAATGTCTGTGGTAAACTCACTGATGAAAGTCAAATGTCTAGTACGTCTTGGATTTTCTTTGTTTGGGTTAACTTTGGTAAAGGCGTACATAAGAGGTTTATGATCGCAATAAATAGTCAATTCTCTGCCTTCAATAAAATTTCTAAAGTGTCCGATAGCTAAATAAATAGCAAGTAATTCTCGGTCATAAGTACTATATTTAGATTGCGCTTCTGTAAGTTGTAAAATCCAAGTGGCTTCCATTCGTTGTTACTAAGCTGATGCAATACGGCTCCGACAGCGGAATTTGATGCGTCGGTCATAATCGCGAGAGGGGTATCATCGCGGGGGAAGGATAACGTCACTGCGTTCTGTAAACCTTCTTTGCATCGAACAAATGCTTGCTCAGCGTCTGGAGTCCATATTATAGGTGTTTTGTCTCGCTTCTTTGCATTGTGTAAGTATCTATGTAAAATTGCCTGGCTGTTTATCGCATGTGGAATATGAGAACGATAAAAGTTTACCATTCCAAGAAATCGACGCAATTCTTCTAGGGTTTTAGGCTTCGGAAATTTACTAATGACATCAACTTTTTCTTTTATCGGTTTTAATCCTTCTTTTGATACTTCATGTCCCAAGAACTCGATTATTGGCTGACCAAAACAACATTTTGCTATATTAATTTTAATTCTATATTGGTCGAGTCGTTCGAAAATCGACTTTAAATGTACGTAGTGAAGGTCTTTATTTTCACTAGCAATTATGACGTCATCTAAGTATGAGAATGCACAGTATTCAAGTCCTTGCAATACTTTATGCATAAACCTTTGAAATGTCTGGGCAGCATTACGCAAGCCAAAAGTCATTCTAGGAAATTCAAATAAGCCGAAAGGCGTAATAATTGCGGTCTTTTCTATATCGTCTGGATTGACCTTGATGAAATGGTATGCTCGTTGGATATCAATTCGTGAGAAAACTGTTTTACTAGCGAGTAGATACGTCATATCTGAAATACGTGGCAACGGATAACGATCAGGTTTCGTTATCGCGTTTAACTTACGATAATCGCCACAGGGTCGAAGTTCGCCGTTCTTCTTTAGGACAACGTGGAGAGGATTCGCCCAAGCACTCTTGGAGGGCCGGCATATGCCTAGCTCTTGCATGACTCTGAATTCCTCTCTGACCTTGTGATAGCGATCAGGAGGGAGGGGTCGAGCTCGAGCGTACACAGGTGCACCATTAGTCTCAATATAGTGAAGCACTGAACTACTATCACTGTTATCACAATCTTTAAACGACATCGGCTTAGTTAAGTCCGGAAACGTTGATAAAAGCTCAAAATACGGATGTTTGTTATCCACTGTCTTTATGTCTGTATTATTCTCACTATTGTTTATAACTGTAGCAACAATGTTCAGATTAGTCACTTTATCTAATAATTTACGTGTCCTAATATCAACAAGTAGGCCATAATGGCTTAAAAAATCGGCACCAATAATATTTTGTTTAACGTCGGCTATAATAAATGTCCACTGAAATCTACGACGCAAACCAAGATCTAAAATTAACGTTTTAACACCAAATGTCTTTATTTCGGTGCCATTAGCTGCATAAAGTTTATAGTCTGTACATTCACTAACACATAATTTTCTAGTTCTTTGTAACACGGAGACATTGGCTCCTGTGTCTATTAAAAATAGAAGACCAGTTTTTCTATCACTGACACATAGGCGGTGAGCTATCTGAGGCACGCAGACATCCGCCACTGGCTGCGGCGTTATCAGTTTTCCGCGTTATCGGCCTTCTTCCAACTGCACGGTGGAATGCAACGATGAGCTTTGTTTTTATATCTAAAATGATATGAACAAAGCCAGTCAGGACTATCTGGTGTTCTGCGTGGCCTGGACACACTGCGAGCGCGTGACGTTGACCTTGAATTCGAATTACGTCCACGCCAAGGAGTTCTTGATCTCGTCTGCAGCTGGTCTACCTTAGCTGTAAGTTTAGCAATAGCTGCTATGAGGTCTGCATTGCCATTGCTGGACTTGGTCGAGCTCTCTGCAACTTGGCAGATTTCAGCCGACTCGATGGGTCGCGTAGTCTCTAATATTTTATCAGCTACGGCGGCTAGGTTCTGCAATTCTACAACTTCTGTAACTGCGCGTACGGCGCGAACGGCCTGTGGAAGATGAGATGTCCACAGCATCTTTAATGTCTCATCTGACAGTTTATTCTTGGCGAGCTCTCTCATTCGCCTGAGGAGTTGAGAGGGCTTTTGTTCTCCCAGCTCCATTTCTCCTAGAAGCTTCTGGAATTGACGAGTTTATTAGAGTTTATTAGAGTCGTTTATTAGAGGTATACGAGGAGACCCTCGTATACCTCTAATAAACGACTCTTCAGGGCGACGTACTTTCCACTCTCTGGCGGTGATGAAAGGATGTCACTGACTTGCCTGACGACATCTTTATTTAGCTTGGTGATAACTATGTTGTAATTTTGTTCGTCACCAAGTTTCTGTGCTGACAATATGGCCTCAAGGTGAATAAACCACAACCTTGGCTGGTCAGTCCAAAATTCAGCGATCCTGGTTGTTAGTGAAACTGCAGCGAGGTCTAACATCTCGGATTTCACGGTTGCTGACGGTTGCACTGGCGTACCTGGCATCGGCGGTGACGTGGCAGGCATCTTGATAAAAATAATTATTACACTGACGCTCACTAAACTTTACCACTACAATATTCTTCTACCAATTGAAGTCGTCGGGTTGACTTTTGTCGGGGTCACCAATGTGAGTAGCTATGGGGTTGTTAGGTATTGGTAGAAGATAAAAAGCTTTGTTGGATGAGTAGATATTTAATGGTAATAAACGCGTACATCTCCGGGCGTTACCCGTTAGCTACTAACTCTAGCTAACTACATTATTATTAAGCATAACTTACTTACTAAGCATTTCTTACATATGTGGCGCTTGCGCCCTTACAGCACAATATAGCTATGAAGATATTGGTTCGTAGGAACGTGCGTTATTGCACATTGTGTGAATTCATGGTTGTATGGAAGAAATAAAATAATATGTTGTAAATCCAATGATGTAATAAAATTGACATAAAAAATTCAAGCATGACAAACAATTATATTACACTCGAAATTAAGCGTTGGCTTGGATCCAGGTAGTGTAACGTGAGACGCGAACATTAACACCAGGGAATTGGGCTTGAGCACATCCACGACCCCAAGAGCATACACCAACAACTACGTTATTATGGTAGAGAGGACCACCGGAGTCGCCAGAGCACTGGTCACGACCACCAACATCAAGCCAGCCAGAGCATAGCATGTTGTCTGTGAGAGATGAACCATAACGCTGACGACATACTGCTTGATTGACAGTCCAAACTTGGACATGACGTAGTTGTTCAGCGTACCAGCCGAATTCCTGTAATTTGGAAATTTTGTTATTTATAGTCATTTGAGGCAGCGATAAGTAGTGCTGTATTACCTCATATAAATGTGTATTACTTTCTTTAAATATTTTCTTAATATGCCTGAAATCATATAAATAAACTCAATAGATATTTTTATTCTCTTGATATTATACTGAATTTTATTAATTTGTCGATAAGACACTGCCTAGCCTTGAAAAGAGATTTTATATAAACGATAAATATTATTAATTTTATTACTGCATCTAATATACGATAGGAACTGTCTGTTTGATAAATCTCTGCGTAAGTCTGAACATTGAACGAGAGAGTATAGTCTTAGTATCATAAGATTTATACTTACAGTTAAACCCCATCCAGCAGCCCAAACTACTTGATTGTCGGCGAGATTGTAGTTCGTACCAGCGATGCTAGCAGGCTGGACAGCATTGTTCACGTAAACGATAGTGGAAGCTGAACGCATAAGTGCAATATCGTGATCCCAGCCTGATCCCTCTCTATAGCTAGTATGTATTATATTGAAAGCTGTATTGTAAACTGTGCCACCACTGCTTGCAAAAGTAGATCCTAGACGGAATCGCCATCTTGAAGGTATATTTCTACCCTCACTGCAAAAAAAGAATGCTCGTTATAGTTTCGGCTTATTTTCAAAACCTAAACTAAAAAACACAATGGATGTGTGTTACACTACATGAATAAAGTAAAACTTCTTGTGGTTCGCCATTTGCCTTATTTACTTAAACCTTTCGTAACGCATTCAACACGTTATTTCCCAAACCAAGCGCGCGTAAAAAATACACTTCAAAAACTCAATGTTCATATGTATAACAACACTGTTATTTAATTTAATAAATAATAAAATTTTCATTAGGTACATTACATAAGGTTTTGTCCTCACAAAGAAAAAAAGCATAATTTGGTTAGATATATAAAGTTTGAAAAAATCCGTACGTTGTTGCTATTATCTTTTCGTATCACATAGCTAAATACTAATTGCTCAATTAATGGAAGCCATCAAAATTTGAATCACGCCAAAACTAAATCCGGGCCATGAATCAAACATTTTTCAAAATTACGAGTACATTTTATTTTTTTTATTTATTAAAACAGATACACCAATGTTACATTTAAACTTACTCAAAACAATGAGCCGCAGTCATTATAGTTCTTTGGTTTATGATGGTGCCTCCACAAAATTGTCCAAAATTAACTCCATTTGGGCTATAGAGCGTGGCAGCAATCGTAGGGTAATTGTTGATGGTGGTAGCTGAACCTCCTATGATCCTCTCATTGGTAGTTGTTCTAGCTAAAATAATAATCAGCATTATACAATTACATAAAATACTATACCTCTCAGAAAGCAGTCGATTCTTGTGCTGTTCTGTAGAAAGGTGTAATATATAAAATAAAATAATTAAAGTAAAACATCTGAGTTGACTTGTTGAACTAAGTAATGTACATTTTTAGGGAAAGAACGAACAAAGGACAATATATCACACAAGGAACCGCTGGATACAAGTGGCAATTAGCACGTCGTGGCATATAACGAAAGAGGCCTATGTTTGGCAGTGGACGGGAAAAGAAAAGACTGATAAACATATATTCATTCAGTCAAGAAAATATAGGGAATTGATGATTAGATTATGGTTCTAAATTGTTTCCCATTTTGGCGAGGAGTTTGAGTTATAAATGATATATTAAATACACTGCTGTTTTTAGTTATTTCCCATTATTTCCTTATGAATTTTATATTGGACAAAAACATCGACCAAAGAGTTTGTTTTAAATTTTGCATCGCCAAATTCTGGGACATTCTGACATTCTGGCCAAATTTTCAAGGACAATACATGCTACAACAAGTCAATTCTGACCAAACAATTATGAAACGCAATGTTACTGGTGTAGATATGGGTTTTCGAGTTCCACATGCAAACTAGTCAAGAAGCTACGGAGCAGCGCCTTCCAACAGAACCTTAACCGAAAAAATCGTGCTACAGTCGATTAAAAGTCAGTCATGTTAATTTATTTTTACTATCGCTATGTTGTGCACTAAGAATTTCGGCAGAAAGGTAAAATAGTATTTATTTAATATTATAAATTAGATGAAAAAGGCCAGATTTGTGAAATTTTTCGCACTAGTTTCGTGGCACCAGTTTTCAATTGTTAGAAGAGAAAGGAAAGTTAGCAGCGAAATCTGAACTCAATTCCGGAAAAAGCGTTTAAAAATTTTGATGATTGAATCATTCGTTGGCGTAAGTTTATCGTTTCTGAAGGAACATATTTTGAAAGTGGTACAATAAATTTAGATGAATAACCAACAGTTTGTGTATTATTGATGTTTTCCCGGTACTTTTTTGACAGAGTAGTGTAAAAATCTAACCGACTTAACTATATGACTGACCGGTTATGAGAGGAACTCAAAGCTGACAGTAAATAACTTACCTGAAACAGCTACTGCACATAAAGCCAACAGGATCAGCTTACTCATCTTGTCGATCACCGTTTTGAAGAGTGCTTTGAATGGAAAATACTATAGGGTTTTATACTTACTATTTTATCTTATCTGTGGGAAAACACATAATTATTTATTACAAATGTAATTTATTTGTTAATCATCTGCCAGATAGATAGCCTAATCCGTAGATAAAGCTCTGATTTGAGGCATATAATACAGTGAAAGGCATATAGACGTCTTATTTGCAGTGTTAGTTGGATAGTGTTTTACTTCAAGGTGGCTATAAAATCGGCTTTGCGATTTGAAATAATTTTCTATTATTCGATTCCCGAGAAGTTTCGCATTTCCCGCGCGCATTTTATATACATATCGACGCTGGAAAGGCAAAATGTATTAACCGCCACTTTTGGCGATATTGAGTTATATATATCGTTGGAATCGGGAGAACGAGCTCTTTCGAACGGTCTCACTTTCAGCTCGATCTGATGACTTTTGTGGTCGTTAATACACTGTGATTTTGGACATTTTGCATAATTTTTTGTGGTTTAACTCCCTAGCAAATGGTAAATTTGGTACTTAAAACACCTCTCAACTAAAAAAATACTTTAAGCTCCTTTGCCTTATTTGACTTTAACCAACTGTGATGAACATTTTACTAAATGGCGGTTAATGCATTTTGCCTTTCCAGTGTCAATATATTTAAGTGCGATTTGTCTTGTTTTAAAATTGCTATGAAAAAAAATTAAGGAATCTTCTTAAAACATGCGTTCATAGATATATTGCGTTATATATGTTTTTACAAAAAATAAAGATATGTGAGTTAGTAAATTACAAAAATTTTAATTAGAAAGTGGTTAGAAAATATATTTTTTAACACCCTTGCTCGTAAAGCTGATGTAATTCCACCGGTTTTAAATATGTAAAGCGGGTCATAAAAAACGCGTGTGTTACCAAAGCAATTAGTTAAGTTATAGTCCATACAAATTTCATAACAGTATTATTTGCCATTTCAAATATGGAACTGCGGCCGTATTATGAGCTCTTATTCCCACGCCGTTTACGCCGTGAATGGAACTGCCCGGCAAATTCGTAATATGAACATAACTCCCAGCCATCCAATTCGCTAAAACAGTCATAGATTAATATGTTTATAGGGAAGGTACAACTAAAAGTTTAAGTACTAACTAAAATTTTTCAACTAAACGTGTTATGTTTACCATAATACATAATTAAGTCAGGCAGTGTACGGCCTGCTTGGAACTTGCATGATTTTTAAAAAGCTCATAATACGCCCGCTGATCGCTGCCGCACGACTCGAGCAGCGCGCTGTTGCTATTCAAATGTCGAACTAATCGCCGCGCGGCGCCAGTCAGTAGGCAGCGCTAGCGCGCTGTTAAAATGGCGGGAAAGCAACAGTGTGCATTCACAGATTGAGTTTATTTAAATGTTTTTTTTTCTGTTTCCTCGCAAATGTGTTAAGAAACGTCGTACGATATACGTGCGTATTGGTTATAACATGCTCGGCTCAATCACGCCCTCGCCTTCGGCTGGGGCTGAAATTCCGCCTCGCATGTTATAACCATCTTAACGCACTAATATCGTAATGTACTATTACGTTGCAACAATTTGAAATGCTAAATTGGTTTAAAAACGTGGTTTCTATAGTAATTTTGTTACATCGCACTTCCACTTGATTTTTATTCCGTGTTTAAAAAATTGAAATGTCGTAAGATATTTAGGGCCTCTTTCACCATTCTCAAGTAAAGCGCCAAGTAGACTAATCGCTAGTTAAAGTCACCAGTAACTACACGTGTGACGTTCACGACGTTCGAGTAGCAGTAATCTTAAGATTAAAAAATTGAAATTGACAGAAGATACTCGTAACTATTACTTGACAATTAACGCTAATCGATAAGTAACTAATCAACGCTTTACTTGAAGATGGTGAACGAGGCCCGTAGTGTCATCTTATTAGACTTATTTTTACAATATAACGTAATAAATGAATGAATAAACTAAAATTAACATTTTCTCCATAGCAGCGTGGGGAGTCCGCAGTAAACAGAACGTAAACGCTACGTTTCGGTAATTTCTTTGGAGAAACCGAGGGTTTTGTCTGTGCAATTGCTGATGTAGATCTCAAGACGAACAACTACCGGAAGTATATCCTGTGGGATGGCACTGAAGATATATGCCATTGACCTAGTGAATCTTCAGGCATATTATTTTTTGTTTGTTTTCGTCTTGGTAATGGAGAGTATTTGTATAGACACAACCTAGTAGCCAGGATAATCCACCAGCAACTTGCCCCATACTTCATGGTTTTGTAGACTTCGTTGTCCCATACTACAGGTATGTTCCAGAACCAATTCCATATAATTGCCATGTCACATTTGTATTGGGATCGATCTATCAATACTGACAGGACTATTGTTGGCAATAAGCCTGACATTGTGGTGATAGATCGATCAAGGCGTGTGACGATTGACCATGTCACTATACCATATGGCGAGAATCTCTTGAAAATTGGAAAGGAAAAGCAAGTTAAATTCAGTTATTAATTAAGCTCCTCTATGTACCTACATGTCTTCTCTGTTATTATATTTTGAAATTACTGTATCGCTGTGTAGAATAAAAAATTAAATAGTTAGAATTTGCTCCTTATAGTATTGCTCTAAGGTTCTTAGTATTATCTAAATATCTCTTAAATCTTTAAACGAGCACTTTTGTATTTGTAATTTAATAATCTTGAAAACAGCTCAACGGTTTTCATGAAATTTGGTATGTAATTGGTTCCGATGCCGGTTAATCGATCTAGCTACGAGTAGGTGTTATAATAATAAAATGTTGTTGTCGGTATTTTTGAGCAATGAAATTTGCTTCACATCATTAGAATAGCAAGCAAAATTCGCCGTTGGGTGTCGAGTTAACATTGTTGATTGGTGTAAGTGGCCGAGTATAAGTAAGATATGCCTACGCAGAAGCCTACGGATCGCATCCTGGTGGATGCTTCTTTTTTCTTTTGTATTTCATTTATTTATTATTGTTTTTTGTTTACTTCTTTTTTATAAAATTGGAAAGATAAATCGAGCTAAGATGAAATCTAGTAAATATCCAATTGGGATTGTTCATAATTATTGACCTGCTGTTTTTATATTTTTTTAGAAAATATAGACTATTTTAAGCAACTAATTTCAATATTATTGAAATATTCACTATAAAGAATTTAAAAAAAATACTTATAGATATTATTATAAACGTCATCGTTGTACGCAATCTGTGTATTGTCTTTTCCTGATAGACTTAAGACAGATTGCACTACATCTTTTCAACGTTGCTAAGTTGATATTGTAGACCAATTTCAACTCCGCCATGTATATCCCTGAGAACGCATTAATATTTAAGTCCTTTATTTCAAGGGCAAATAGAGAGCATTAAATTTGTTTTTTTTGGAAAAAATAGTATATATAATATAATAATGTTCATATTTTTTAAAACTCTTATATCGAAATCCATTTCGGGGAATAGAGTATCTGATCATGATCCATTCGTTTTTTTCGGAAAATTTGCTATATTATCGATTATTTTTCCAGAAAAGCAAGTGATCTCTAATTGCCATTGAAATGAAGGACTGAAAATATTAAGGTATTCTTAGGGATATACTACTCTATGGTGGAGTTGAAATTGGTCTATTAAATCAAACTGGCAACTTTGAAAAAAAATATTGCAATCTGTCTTAAGTCTACCAGGAAAAGGCAATACACAGATTGCGTACAACGAGGACGGCACAACATTTAGAATAATGTCTTTAAGTATTTTTTTAAATTTCTATATTGTGAATATTTCATTATTATTGAAATTAGTTGCTTAAACTTGTCTATATATTCTAAAAAAAATATACAAACAGCAGGTCAAAAATTATGAACAATCCCAGATTTGGAATCTCCTGTACACCCTTTTTCAGGTTCTAAAGTAGCCTACGTTTGTTCTGTTTATAAAACCTCACTACGATTACAGACGTCCGATTTCCCGTGCATTCCCTTGCTGGCTGTTTAATAAAGTCAGGTACGACAAAATAATGATCGTAACGCATAGTAGAAAATATCAATATGGGTAGTATTTAGTAGGTACGTAACGCACCAGCAGAAGTCTAAGTAACTACTAATGCTCCCGCAGTGAATGTGTTAAAGGGATTTGTGGTTAAAAGGTAGAAATAAAATAATTATTATGCTTTAAACGAAATCCTTTAATGAAATCAACATAAAATGCACTGCAGTAAGTTCAGTTCAAAATTAAGCGTTTTGCTGAATCCAGGTAGTGTAACGGGAAACGCGAGCATTAACACCGGGGTAGAAGGGATCTGCACATCCTGCGCCCCAAGAGCATACACCGACAACAATTCTGTTATGGTAGAGTGGACCATCAGAGTCACCCTGGCACTGGTCACGACCACCAACTTTAAGCCAGCCAGAGCACAACATATTGTCAATAAGAACTGAACCATAACGCTGACGACATATAGCTTGATTGATAGACCAGACCTGGACGTGACGGAGTTGTTCAGAGAATGAAGCTGATTCCTGCACACTAATCACCTACAAAAATTGCTTGGTAAAAATTATACTAGTTATGTCAATAATGTTGATGTTATTATGTAATATTTTATAGTAAGTGCTTAGTTTATCTGTTGTATGTGCAATGTTAAGTAGAAACATGTTACTGTCTGAGCTTATGTTCATTCGCAATTTTGTGAGTGTGGGTGTGTGTGTGTGTGTGTGTGAGTGTGTGTGTGTGAGTGTGTGTGCGTGTGTGTGTGTATCTGTGTGCGTAGGTACATTTCGATAGGCAAGTGAGCACTGACGTATGGAATTTGATCTCATGAGTTTGGATATCCATGACCAACATATTATAAGTATTGTGTTTCGAAGTTCGCCAGATTGGAGGTTGACTATAACTAAAGTAATTGTAATGTAGGAGATAATTATGTTCATTGTAGTGATTTACTGTGTCGAAACAGATTAAGAATACAAGTGTCATCAACTCATTTTCAACCCTGAGCGGTTGTAAGAGCCAGCCATGATATTTGCCTATAATAACCCTTAGGATATTATAGGCAAATATCATCTACAATGAGAGACGGAAAACTCGAAACTAAACAATTTTCCAACATGCCAGAGATGCTGGAGGTCCATGCCCAATGGTGGAACATTGATGGGCTAGAGAAAAAACACGTAGGTAGTGATTCCAAAAGGTCAAAGACTAGTTTAATTAATAGAAGTAATATACCTGAAACAGCTACTGCACATAACGTCAACAGGATCAGTTTAATCATCTTGCTTTTCATCTAATAATAATTTGGGGAAAATGGGATTAATTATGTGCATTTATATGCTTTGTTTATCTTATCTATGTATCTATCCATCTGGTGGAAAACACATAATTAGTTATTTAAAATTATAACAATTAACATTGTTATCAACCGGATAGATATGATATTCCGAAGATAATCCTTAGATTTTTATGTTATAAAAGGTAACGTTCATAAGTATTAAACTTTTGGACAACTCAGGAGTAAGTTGTGGTAGTACATCTCATGGTGAAACTTACAACGATTTCATAATTTTAATAGTTTCTACCCGACTGCGAAGTTAGGTTTTTTCTTATTTATTTATCTTGTGTGTAATTTTTATACACAAAATTGTAATTTTCTTTTATTAGCTCGTTCACTCTAAACGGATCTCCTTATCATTTATTTGATCCGGGTGATTTATCTAATGTTTGTGTTTCAATAGATTTGACTGTTTTTTCATTTATTGCATGGTCCCTCTTTGTGGCTTTGGTAAAAATTTGGCAAAAATAAATTAAAAGATACTAGAAATTGCTACGTAATACAGCAAAACCTTCTGGTCATTTGCTTATTTTTACATTATTTTTATTTTTTATATATGGAATCCAATCTCTTTTGTTATCTACTTTTTTTGATAACGTCTTATTTATTCCTTCTGTTTTTCCCTATTTTGTTTTCTTAATGTTGTTATTTTTTTTTACGTACAAGACTTCTACCTACGCGTGTTTTCACCTTCCACGTTAGAATTTACAGAATGGTTATTTCATCATCATCATAGCAACACGCCTTTTCCCATGGGGGTAAACAAAGACTATAGATGGCCATCTGCTACGATCCTTGGCTTTATTTACACTCATACATCTGATCATGCATGACCGACGGTTTGTAAGTGCTATGTGCCCTTTCGAATAACATAAACGATGACATCGAGTATGTTTCTTCTCGGATGTCCCAATGTTTCCACTTACCTCCGCCGCGTACATGTATTTTCTTAATCGTCTACCCTAAGGTAGACGTCGTACTACAACGTTCTATGACTTCGTTTCTTACTCTATTTCTCAACGTGTGTATACTGATATTAATGAAGAACAGTAACTAATATATATTATATAATAAGACCATATAAAGATAATAGTATAAAGCTAAAGACTTTGTTTTATTTGTTTGTTTGAATGCATTAATCACAGCAACAGCTGGTCCGATTTGAAGAATTATTTAGGTATTAGATAGTACATTTATCGACGAAGGCTATAAGTATAGTATTACGCTGTCACCAATAGAAACGAAGCACTAGTGAAAAATCGTCAACGTCTTCTTATCAATTAGTACCAAAACAACAATTGTAAAATCCCTTGTCCTTTCTATTATCGACTATGGTGATGTCTGCTACCTCCACCTGAATGCAGATCTGCTCAATAAACTTGAACGGTTTCTCAATAATTGCAATCGGTTCGTCTTTATTCTACGCAAATACGACATTATCCCGCTATCGTAATGTTAGTGCAGTGCAGTTAAAAGGACGCCTTAACGGTTTATTAAATCTGTGGCTCCTGTGCTAAGTGATACAACTCAAAAATCACTACTTTTCAGGAGAGCAAAAACAAGTTTAAAAAAATTCTAGTTCATTAGATACGTGGGCTAAGTTGAAGTTGAGCACCAACTTTTGTAGATAAAAGCATAAGCTTTCATTGTGTGTTTAAATTGTTCTTTTATACGTTATAGTTTTGAAGTAATTCCTGAAAAATCATGAGTTATACCTTTTGCCGTGTCATAAATTTCGTGAAATACGTGTAAAACGATACAACTACACTTATATCATATTGCACCAGCATAAATCGTCTTCGTGTAAATGGATATACATCAATTTACAAAATGTAAAACTCAAACTCATTACTGTATGTTTCTAGAGCAATGTCGCTCTTACAAAAGTTGTAACTATTACTGTAAAGATTACATTTTTTACGTATTAGTCTTCTGCTGTCACGATTCACGATTATGTAAAATTGTAGCAGTTTACACCAAAATTTCGTGTTAAGTGATATAATTCATGTTATAACCCACACTTTTTTTGTGAAAATGGATACATGTGCTAGAGAAATATTTTACGGATTTTCAACTTCTGCAAACTCCGTAATTTTTGGGCAAATTAGGCAAAATTTTATCATATTGTTAAGATAATTAAATAGTAAAGATGTTGTTTTCATTACTTTTTAATAAAAGCATAATTTAACCATAAAATATGGACCTAAAAGGAAATAAGAGCTTTTAGTAAAAATTATGATAAATTTTTTACCATTTCTTTATTTATTATAACTAACGAGCTACTAAACAGCACATATTAATCTATCAAATGATATTGTAATTATCAATCATTAAAAGTCGGTAATTATTTGATTTACCTATGTTTAAGAAATTCTAAAATTCCATCGATGACTTAAAATTCCATCGATGACTACGAGCCATAAAACACTAAACTCGTAACAAAAACAGAGGGATAACAAAATTTCAATGATCTAGAAGTTAAATGATATGTAAAAGTAGTTACAATAAGAAAAATGACTGTGGTGGAACGTAATTAGAAGCCAAAGATTGAGAGGTTCTCGTAATTTTTTATTCTCATAGTATGAAATTTACAGCAGTCTATATATCATTGTAAACTGTCGTAATAGCTTCACAGTATTGTCAATGGTATTGTATGTCCTTGGCAAATCTATTAATCTAATGCTAGGCTGTAAAAGTAAAACAAAACCATTTAATTCGCTAATAGCTCCAAATAAAAATGAAAAAGTTATAGGTAATTATTGATGAATATCCATTACTACTTGTAGTCAGAACTTTCTGTTTTCGTTGTTAATATTAACTGTGAAGGTCCAGAGAACCTTACAGAGCTTTATTTAATTGAATGGTTACGCAATAATACTTCAAAGTGCAAATCTTTTGATGGAGTTCATAAAATAGCAAAAAGTTATGCCCCAAGTTTGTTGATATGCAACTACAGGTAATTAAAGTCACACTTTAAACGTAAAGGTTTAATCTATAAAGCCAGAACTAAAATTTGAAGAAAGAAACTGCCTAACATATTAGCAATGCAATCAATACGTTACTCGACTACACTCGGTGGCACTGCGCATCCAATTTGTAAAAATTTGTGATGTTAAAAGGTGAACTACGCACTTAATCATCTATGAACAGATAATTGAATTGAAGTGATGAGTTATGAATAGATTATTTGTCAATCAAAAACCTTAACGTATTATATATTATAATGCAGTAAAGATAGCAAAAAGCTGTCTAAATGTGCAAACGGATGTCAGGCGTATTGTTTATAAATTTTTTAACAATCTCTTTTGGTGAAATAGCAAATTTTAGATGTCTTTGTAATATTGTCCAGTTTCAGAAGTAAGTATTAAGTACGTAGTTGCTAATTCTGGGTAGAGCTGAAGTAAAACTGTGAATATGTGTTAGGTCCCATGCATATTTTGAGATAAAAACGTACGTTCATTACAAAGAATGCTTGGTAAGCCTAGCAATCACGATTATCAACGAAACTGAATGATTTTAGCTTTCAATATACTTGTATCGTTTAGCACGTTTTGTAAAGTGAATAGCATTATTTAGATTTGTTTTGACTTCAGATATAAGTCAACTTATATCAGTTGACACAAATTCGGCATACTGTCTGAAACAGTTTAGTAAGGGTATATCTCGAGTTATACCTTAGACAGTGCGAGAAAAAAGTTGTTCAAAGTGATATAACTTTCGCTATATCCAAATTCATAATTATTATTCCAAAAAAAATGATGTGGAAAAGAATAGAACTGTACTTATATCAGGAAACACGAAAACATGTGTGTAGCTTCGACACAATAAACGGTGTGACTTGATATAAATCTGTATTCACGAAATTTTTGTCAAAATTATGTGAATTATATCCTTTTGCACGAAATTATCTCGGAAACTATAGTAGATAGAACAACGTGAGTTAGACCAAAAAAATCCTAATTTTTTTCTGATCATTTATATGTAAGAAAACCGAAAAGGGTATAACTCGAGATAGGTCACTCAGCACACGAACCACAGAAATAAAGCATTTGAAAATTTTGCAGGTTGTACGGAATGGAACATAGGAGACTATCCTGCCGGCGTATTATGAGCTTTTTAAAATCATTCAAGTTCCAGGCCGTAAACTGCATGGCTAAATTAGGTATTATGGCAGAAATAAAACTTTTAGTTGAAAATTTTTAGTTAGTACTTTAACTTTTAGTTGTACCTCCTCCTTAAACATATTAATGTATGACTGGTTTAGCGAACTGACTGACTAAGAATTTTGTTCATAATACGAATTTGCCAGACAGTTCAATTCACGGCGTAAACTGCCTGTAAATAAAAGCTCATAATACGGCCGCTGGCGGCCGTAATGATTGTCTCAGGCGAGCATTTATAAAACAGACAGCCAAAGAGTTGATAGAATTAGGGGAGAATTTCGGTTTTTGGCACTATAAAGCAATATAACATGACATATTATGTTGTGGTGAAATTAGAAAGAAAGAAAGAAAGAAAAAAGGAAAACATTTATTGCCACATGGAGGGACCCTTTATACTGTACTTGACTTTATTTCTAAATCTTAAATAAAGTATCCTAACCTATTAAGGATTTGGACTAGATAAGATAGATAAATAATAAATTTGTCACACTCTTTTGTATTATCTACAGACCACCATATTAATAAATTAATTAAATTAATATAAATTAATAACAATATTAATTAATTAATATTGTTAGTACAGTACATAATATACAGATATTCTAATAAAAAAGTTCTGTTAACATTGCCGAATTATGTTATTGACATTAACAATTTCCATTTTTTTGTTAAGATTTCTTGTGCGTATAGAACCGGTTCATTGTGTGTTAAAACTTAATTTGAGTGCAGACATAACATAAGACAAAAGCACCTGATGACGAATATTCTATAGATATTATTATTTTCCTTAAAGTTCGCGTAAATTTATGTTATTCGACGGTAATGAAAATTTAAACAGGCGCTGCGTTAGAGCGACGCATTGCTTGAACCATCACGAGATTGTAGACAAAATAAGTTTGGAAAGTGACCTAAAATATATTATTAAACAAGTTTCACGTCTGTCTGACCTTTAGTGACAAACGTAAAAACTACTGATACATTCTTCATACCGTTTTCAAAAACATATGAGTACGTGACTTATTTTATGACAAAGGTTTATTTGTAGGATTTCTTACGGATTTGTGTAAAGTTAATTATTTGATCTAATTGTTGTAATTAGTGAAAAATTTAATACGTATGTCTTATTGAAGCTTTTGTTGAACGAATAAAAATGAAAATAACTAATCCATATATATAAATGTGTAAGCAACATGTCTTAGTTAGGAATAATTTCAGCGTGTCAGTTTTTTCAATCAGGCATTTAAGTTATATATGCACATGTTAGGATAGTGTGACAAAATCCTCATCTATAAGAACGATAACAAATAATAATAATAATTACTTTTTCCTATCTCCTCTGATTTCGACTGACATTATCAATACTATAAAGACATTAAAAAATTCTGCTACTGTTGGGCATGACGATATTTCGGCTCTAGTAGTTAAGGATTTGTCTACTGTTATTGCTAATCCATTGACTCATATTTTTAACCTCTCCATTGAACAAGGAATATTTCCCGATAAACTAAAAGTTTCCGTTATAGTACCTATCTTTAAAAAAGGGGATAAAATGAACATTGCTAACTTTAGACCTATAGCAATATTATCAGTTTTCTCAAAGGTGTTTGAGAAACTTATTTGTGGTTCCCTATCGACATTCTTTCACAAATATAGTCTTTTATCACCAAATCAATACGGCTTCAAAAAAGAAAAGAACATTAACACTGCATTATATAACTTTTTATCTAAAGTCATGAGAGGTATGGATAGAGGAGCTACATCTGTTGGCCTATTTATGGACATGTCCAAGGCCTTTGATCGTGTTAACCACAAGAAATTACAAAATAATATTGGAATTAAAATTAACAATACAATAATTGACATTGTGCAATGGCTTAATGATAATGACCTAAAAATAAATTTCGAAAAGACACAAATTATCAATTTTCGACAAAGGCTTGTCACTGGTCCTCTTAACATTAACTACTTAAATAATAACATACAGGAAACAAAAGTAACTAAATTTCTAGGGTTAATGATAGATAGCAAGTTGAATTGGAAAGCGCATGTAGACCAAATTTGCCAAAGACGAAGAAGTAGATTCTCATATGCGCTGTACAGACTGCAAACTATAGCCAGCCTACAAACAATGTTAACTGCATACCATGGATATGTAGCTTCAACGCTTCGCTACGGCATTATGTTCTGGGGCAATTCCACGGATAAAGGGCGTGCTTTTAAAGCACAAAAGCGTTGCATAAGGTCCATGTGCAAGTTAAAACAGATTGACGCTTGCAAGCCATACTTCTCAAAACTAAAAATTTTAACAGTTCCATGCATGTACATATATGAAGTTGCAACTTTTACTAAAACTAATCTGCAATTGTTCGAATTTAGCACAAGGGCTCGTCATAAGGACAAGCTAAATGTAGTTCCCAGTAAAACAAAATTACCAATCAGAGCGTGTTCTGTCTCTCTACGCGAATCTATAATAAACTAGCTGGCTGGCCCGGCAAACGTTGTTTTGCCATACCAAAAAAAAAGTAAAAAGAAAAAAAAAAATACTATAAACCTCACGGAGCCCGAGACCTTTCCAACGAATGCAAAACCGTGGAAATCGGTCCGTGCGTTCTGGAGTTATAGCGTCAGGAAGGAAAACCCGACTTATTTTTATATAGTAGATTACCAAGATATATTACATCTGTATCTAATATTAAAATGTATTTTCTTAATACTAAATGTTACTACTCGCTTACTGAGTTCTTTGACGACAAAAGTATTGGACCATATAATTTTGACATATTGCTATTATTTGAGATTGTATTATTATTATTTTACATTATATTATTGTTAATTAATTGATAATGATATTTTTGACCACATAATTAATATCATATTTGTAATAGGTTGATGTACTTAACTAACTGTAACATCTCTGTATGATATGCTTGTTATTTGGTTGTCACTTAATTATTGTATGCCAGTTCGGCAGAACATAGTTGCACATTTGTAAACTTTTTATCCTGTAACATCTATTTACCTATGTTCACAATAAAGGAATTTGAATTTGAATTTGAATGTTTATTATTGCTTTAATACAATATATTCTGTGATACTTCACTCATCAAGCCAGACTTTAAAAGAAATGTGGTGAACATTTAGACTGTACCTATACTTTGTTGGTTAGTGGTGTGATATTTTTAATGTCTATAAAGAAATCTATCTTCAAAAATTTTTATGATTTTACTTTTTGACTTTAGATTTGCAAACAATGCAAAAAGTCTTATAACGTTAAGGTGTAATAAAAAACTATTGTTTACTTGTACTATCTATATTAAAAAGTAGCACGATAATTTACAAATGCAATTATTTTTGTGATCAATACAGATATATTTCCTTGCTGCTCACAATGTCAGGAGTTAGGACTTCTGCACTAAGGGTTTCGTACTGTCAATCTACGATTCTGTTTTTTTTTTTCTTCTTGGAGAACCCTTACCAAATTTGTGTGACAGACCTGCAAACTTCCCTTAAGACAAGTGGTAAAGACGGGTTTTTTTGATTGCCATTTATTTAAGTAATCATGTTTTTAGAAAAAAAGAGTATCATAGACAGGTATGTTACACACATATACCATGAAAAAATCAACGCTCCAGACGCAATATCCACGAAGAAAACAGCGGAGTACGATGTCCATACAAATGTATGAATCTTGGCTTACTGTCGAACCTTCTTAAGATTGTAATTAATGGTGATCTTTTTGCAAGACTATAGCGATATTTGTTTAAAAATAATCGATTGGGATAGTTTTGTTTTACACTTTAATGTATAATGTTTATTACAATTCAAATGATTTTTATTTACAAATAATGTGAAAGAAACGGACGCTACAACGTCTACGATGCTACGCACGGCCTACGAGCCTCTCTCTGTATCACTCGTCGCCGTTTTATAAATGTAGTTCAAGAACCTATTGCCCGTTTTATCGTATCTGCCATATCTATCATCAATAAAATTTATGTTACTAAAAACAACAACCAGTAAGGATAAATGTACACAGTGTACAATTATCCTTACTGGCTTTTTAATAAGCTACTAACAGATACTATTTCCTAAAATTGAAATGTGACTAATTCTTACGGATAATTTCTATCCATAATCTTAAGCTTGTTATTTTAAAACGGCTTTAACTAACGGATTAATCTAAGATAGCAGTTAAGTCTGAAACTCGGAGTCGTCTACAACTAGCTTAGTTATAATTTTGAACGTTTAACGTTCTTCATAGTGGTCATAACCATGTTATAGCACTATTTCTGATAGTGAGAAAGTATAGAATAGAAAGTGTTGGTGGTTTTTACAGCGTACATAACAGAGAATTATTAAGATTCTCTATTATGAGCTACGAGGATCATAGAAATAAAGCATACCGATGTTAAAAGGTCTTATGATTTATTAAATTTAATAAAAAATAAAAATAATTACTAACAAAAAACCATTTCAATAGTCGTTGTTAAAGAATTTAACAAATAATTGGTCAAGTGCGAGTCGGACTCGCGCACGAAGGGTTCCGTACCATTATCTATGCAACATAAGGCAACGTTATTAGTATCGAGCAAGAAACGGTAAAAAAATCATGTTTGTTGTACGGGAGCCCCCCTTAAATATTTATTTTATTTTATTTTTAGTATTTGTTGTTATAGCGGCAATAGAAATACATCATCTGTGAAAATTTCAACTGTCTAGCTATCACCGTTCTTGAGATACTGGGTACGGAACCCTAAAAATCATGTTTGTTGTATGGGAGCCCCCCTTAAATATTTATTTTATTTTATTTTTAGTATTTGTTGTTATAGCGGCAATAGAAATACATCATCTGTGAAAATTTCAACTCTCTAGCTATCACCGTTCTTGAGATACAGCCTGGTGACAGACGGACGGACGGACGGACGGACGGACAGCGAAGTCTCAGTAATAGGGTCCCGTTTTTACCCTTTGGGTACGGAACCCTAAAAACAGTCCTCATTCAAAACAATTATCATCAGTCAAAATATTACAAACAACTTTTATTGGGAATATCTTAATCGGTCATTAAGCATTTGCTTGAATCCAGGCTGTGAAACGTGAGACGCGAACGTTAACACCAGGGTAGCGGGCTTGTGCACATCCATTACCCCAAGAGCATACACCAACTACGACATTGTTATGGAAGAGAGGGCCGCCAGAATCACCCTGGCACTGGTCACGACCACCAACGTCAAGCCAGCCAGAGCATAGCATGTTGTCAGTAATAGCGTTTGTACCATAGCGTTGACGACAGACAGTTTGGTTTATGGTCCAGATCTGCACGTGGCGAAGTTGTTCAGATAGCCACCCTGATTCCTGTAAAATAAATGGATTGTGGTCAAATTTTTAGAACTGCAGAACATTAGTAGATATAACATTAAGATATTCCTTCTGAACTCTTCACACCTCTCTCTTCTCTTAAGGTGTACAACTTATCTATCTACACATTATAATAAAAATCTAAACAGTCCATGTAAGTACTTTGAAGATATTGAAAAAAAAATTGGACAGGTGGTCTTCATAAGCTAAAACAGTACATAGTTTTTAGAATTTTTGTCCGTATGTCTGTATGCGCATCACCTAAAAACTACTACAGGGAATTGAATACCGTTTACAGTGATATGTTGGTAAAAATCTGAATTAAAGTATTGGCTACAATTTATTCAAGGATTATATCTAATTCCTTCGAGAAAAGCTGCTTTAAGTTTCGTACTGCCCAGTCATCCAAAATTTCATGTGAAAAAAGTCGCAGACAACAACTTGTTAGCTCTAAATGTGCAAAATAAATTTAGTGAAGAAATTCATTTTAATCAGAATTGCAATAGTTCTTGAAGTAACGACTACTGAGAAGCTATAGTTAATGTCGTAATTCCTTTTTAGGGTTCCGTACCCAAAGGGTAAAAACGGGACCCTATTACTGAGACTTCGCTGTCCGTCCGTCCGTCCGTCTGTCACCAGGCTGTATCTCAAGAACGGTGATAGCTAGAGAGTTGAAATTTTCACAGATGATGTATTTCTATTGCCGCTATAACAACAAATACTAAAAATAAAATAAAATAAATATTTAAGGGGGGCTCCCATACAACAAACATGATTTTTTTACCGTTTCTTGCTCGATACTAATAACGTTGCCTTATGTTGCATAGATAATGGTACGGAACCCTTCGTGCGCGAGTCCGACTCGCACTTGACCAATTATTTGTTCTTTACATATGTTATGTAATAATCTTCTTCTTATATATAAAAATCAAATGCTGTTCGTTAGTCTCGCTTTAACTCGAGAAAGGCTGGGCCGATTTTGGTGATTTAGGTCTTAAATTTTCATGAAAGTCCAGGGAAGGTTTAAACGGTTACAAAATATATGGGGATCTAAAATTACACGCATACGGAGTAGCGGGTATCAACTAGTAGAACATAAAAGTTATACTTACGGTTACACCCCATCCAGTAGCCCAAACGACTTGATTGTCAGCAAGATTATAGTTAGCACCAGCGATGCTAGCGGGCTGTACAGCGTTGTTAACATAACCGATTGTGGTAGCTGTACGTATAATAGCAATATCCGAATCTAAGCTCCATGTATTATAGCTTGAATGGACTATAAAGCTTTGTGAGTTATGTACTACGCCACCACTGCTTGCCCAAGTAGATCCTACACGTGCTCGCCAAGCGCTAACTGCACGATTGCTGCAAGAGTAAAGAATTTTTTTTTAAAAATTTTAAACATGTTAGTTATTCTGGATACAAATTAGTAAAAAATTAATTGTGTGTGGGAATCAAACAATAGACACCGTGTACGAAAGTCATGACAAAAAACTCACTACGGGAAATCATCCAAAAATAATAACTTTAATACAAAAATTATAATTTACGACGTAGCCAGACGTAGACAATGTTGTTATGTCTTTAGTAATATACGAGTATCAACAAAACCACTTGATCAAATACAAGTGTCACTGTCTCTTTTTCAGGAATGCAAGAGCAGAAGAATATTGATGATCACTATTTATTTAAATAAAACTACTTTTTACGGATTTAGACGCGTATATTTGTTTTAAATTTTGGCCCGACGTTTCGGAGACTTTTCCGTCACCATGGTCACGGGTGAGACTGAGCTGTAATGTGTCTTCTACGATCAGTTATTATAGGGTTTACCCACATTCGATTTTAATTTTAGATTGACCATAAAGGTAGACTTTTACCATAAACTATTTTATATTACATTGTGCTCAGACTACTTAAAATTTATAATATTATTTTAGTTTCTAAATTTCTAAATACAATAACAAATTATAACAATATTAAGAAAAATTAAAATTATATAAAGGTAAAACAAAGATAATTTTATATTAGATTAAGGTTTCTAATTATTACAGAGGTGGTATACAATATAGCAATCTCCGTGTGGTGACAGATTAAGAACACATGTGTCACCACCCCATCTCCTCCCAAGGGTGCTGTAAAAGTCAGCTAAGGGATATTGCACACAGTTAACATCTTCTGTGAGAGACGGAAAACTCTAAAATAAACCCTGTGCCAACACGCCTGGTCACGTCAGCGCGGCACAGTAGACCATAATCTCTACCAAAGTGGAGGAGGCCCGTGCCCAACAGTGGGACATAAATGGGCTGGAGAAGAAGAAGGAGAAGAATAACAAGAAATTTTAAAAATAATTTTGATTTAAGATTCAAATTAGTTATTTTAAAAGAAAAGCTGTTAATTTCATTTGAAATTATAGAAAATTTGTGTTTATTTTGATTATTTAGTTTTTATTATTTTGTCTAATATACTACCCCAGATCGGAACGCGTCTCACTTGGGAAGGATCTGGCAAGAAAACTCAAGGGAAGTCAAATAAAATTATGTATTGTTAACTTTATGTTGTCGGTTTAAAGTGAAGTTAAGGGGATTTTAAGTCTTGTTGTCTGCAAAATGTGCTAACGGTGTCTTGCTGTTTTGAAAGCGAACGTGTTTTGGATTTTATTATACTAATTACAGGACTGCAACTAGGTGCCAGATCCATTAGACTATTTATTGATAAAGTATCAATTAATGTTCATAAACTGCGATATTACTAGCTCTCTAGCTACCACGGTTCCAGAGATACAGTCTGGTAACAGACGGACAGCGAATTCTCAATTAGAGGGTTCAGTTTTATCTTTTGGTACGGGACCCTAGAAAAGGTAGTGATGTTGGAATTTTTCTAAAAGTATTCTAGGTTAACAAATCAAATTATGGTGGAAAAAAAAAATTTACTGCCGAAAGCGGGACTTGAACCCACGACCTCGGAATACCGTTCCGAAGCTCTTTCCAACTGAGCTCATTGCGGTCGTGCTAGCAACATTCAATTTAACCACCACATTTGTTACTCGACTCAGTTTATATATTTTTACGTACAACGCCATCTATCAAGATTGCATTACAACATCTCGACCAACCACCTAGCATTCAGCAATTGGGTTGAAAATAATGAGGCGACGTTTATTACTAAAGTAATTTATTGATTTTGCAATTGACATGCTATGCCTTACTTAACACATCAAATTATGGTGGAAAAATGCATGTCAATTGCAAAATCAATAAATTACTTTAGTATTCTAGGTTGTTTAAACTTACTGTACACAATGTGCTGCAGTCAGAATCGATCTTTGGTTGATGATGGTGCCTCCACAAGATTGTGAATATGAAACTCCATTTGAGCTGAAGAGCAAAGCAGCCATCGCCGGGTATTGGTTGATGGTGGTGACAGAGCCCCCTATAATCCTGTCACTGGTTGTTCTAGCTGAAATATTAATGTGTTTTTGAAAACACCAAACAATTTTCAATACAATTAAGACTAAAACAAATTAAATGAAACTAGGTATTCATCACCAGCTCCACATGGATAACATTTATAAAAGTAACTGTTTTATAGGCTAATTTTGCCATTTTGGGTTACATTGTTATTATTTAGGGAATAATCTCTATTCTCTGTTCTTTTTAGGGTTTCGTACAAACCCTTATAGTCTCCCTACGGTGTCCGTCTCTCTGCCTGTCCGTCATACTTTTTTTACTCAGCAACGGCTGAAGGTATCAATTTCAAACTCATAATATATTTATGTAGATCTACGCGGTGTCTTGCTGCAAAAAATACAATCAACATGTTGCATCAACGCATTTTAAAAGATATAACCGAATCACGACCAATTTTAAGAATTTTCAATTCCGCTAGAGAATCAAAACCTACAGGTTAATTCCCAATAGTGAAGATATACAGTATTCAAACAAATAAAAATCAAACTAAAATATTTGCATAAAATACAAATAAATTGTCATATTGTTTTTACATTCATAAAAAGACATGCACAGTGATATCGTAAGAAAAAAAACTGTAAATGTAAAAAAGTTATTTTAGAAATCTATTTTACCGAATTACGCTGTTGAAGATTCAAGGCAGTGAATAGACTGAATAAACTCCTCGAATAGATATCGCGCTTCACTATCCATTAACCATGAAGTGAAATGTAGTGAAGCATTTAATTAGTAAATAAAATGCCCGAGTACAAAACATAATAGCCCGAAGTTATTTCTAACTTAATACAAACGTGTAACTTGTTTATTTTCATGACTGCTTTTTAATTTTCTACATTTTGGTACGCTCCAAAGACTGCCATGTATATTTTTATTTAAATAAAATCTATAAATTTTAATGAACACTTAAATAACTAATTGTCGAAATTTCATCCGATGCATTTTGAAGATACGTGGATACATGAGAAAGAAAAAAAGCGGATTAAAAACATATCCCTCCTTGCCAGTCGGGTAAAAAGTAACATACCTGAAACAGCTATCGCACATAACGCCAGCAGGATTAATTTGATCATCTTGCTGTTCATCTAATAGAAGAATGGTGTTAGGTTGAAGTATAATATGTATTTAAATACATAGTTTTATCTAATCTAAGAGCTGTAAGCTCAAGATTGAGTTTGTGATTAATATGTAATAAATCATAATCAACGCAATCAACATTATGCTTATTTGATACAATGGATTAATTGTTCAGTTTCTGCGAGATTGTGACCGACGTACACAGATCACCTGCAATAAATAGAGCGTTGTGAGATCTGTAAGCGATTAAACACACCAATGCACAATGATAAAGAATCCCTTTCAAAGTGGAGGAGGGTCTTGCCCAATAGTCGGGCGTTACTGGGCTGGAGAGGCAGAGAGGGAGAGAGATTATGCGAGTTCCTCCATCATTGTACGTTGGTGTGTTTAATCGCTTACAAAAATCTATTGTGCTGCGCTGACCAAGCGCATTGGCATAGGGTTTATTTTAGAGGTTTCCGTCTCTCACACGGGATGTTATCTTTGTACACTTTTCCTTAGCTGATTTTTAGAGGAGCTTGGTAGGGAAAATGGGTGGTGGCACTGGTATTCTTTTTCCGTCACCACATGGACACGCATACCTATTGTGGCATATGAAATAGTGTATTTTCATTAGTCGTACCAGAATGGCACGCCTAGTTTCTTATACATTACCTATGCGAGAATAGCGTATACTTTCAGTGAGCGTTGATTGCCTTGCATACGGAATCTATTGGGTGTGATCTATGCCGGTGCATTACGTAGCAGTCTATATTTTTAGATTAGCATTAGCTAATTCTCTTATTTTTCCTTGTTGTAAGTTGACTTTTCATTCTCTTCTTTGTTAAAACTAGTGTTTTTAATTAATTGTAGCGTTATATAAACCTAAGTATAATGGAAAAAAACAGGTCAAGTGCAAGGTACACTCGCCCACCAGGGGTTTCGTGCCACTGCTAGTAAGACAGTAAAAAATCGGTATTTTTCTCATTAAATTTATGTCGAACAGACTTGATTTTAGCATGATGATATTTATTTTTAACACGCTTTTATAAGTTCGGTATGTATCTATCAATGTTTTAATCTATGTACCTAACGGAATCTTTGAAAATGGTTTACACCCACTTGCAATAGTCGGATTGATCTGAAATTTTGCACACATTAAGGGCCGATGACATTGCAATAATATGAAAAAATATTCAGGATTATCTAGGGTGTTTTTTAGTTTTTGATCTAAGCATATTTTATTAATATTTAGTACTTAACTTTGATTATGTAAGTATGTGTAAAACACAATACAAATACATATTGTAAAAGGTGTATGTTAATTGCTGGACTGGCCCACGTTGTGGGCCAGTATAATAAATGGTGACAATTTAGCACGGTGATAGTGGCATTTGTCAGGATATGGTGTCACCGAATAATAGACGAACGAAGGAATAACAATTCTTTTGTTGAAGATAATTAATACAATCAACCTTAGGCACTATTGTACAGAACTGAGAGAAGGGAAAAAAATGAATTATGGCTCATCGCTACTTTAGCGTGGCGAATACCGTACGGGAGCTCTATAGCGTTATATACGGAATAAGTAAATCAGACAGTTTATAATCATATTTGTTTTTGTTAAGATAAAGAACTGTAAAGAAACCATAGTGGCTTTTTAATCGCCGCTACTGTCATCTAGATGTTTATGAAACTAATTTCTAATTCAAGATAATCAATTGTCAAAGAGGGGATATGTTATTTATGTGTATCTTGTATGCAAGTATATAATAAACTCCTTCCTTTTCAGCACATAAACATTCTTCATACCCACTGTTGGACACGTGCTTCTTTACTCTACAGTGTTAGCCTAGGATTTAGTTTCGAGGATCCTATTCTCACAGTTGAGTAGTAATAATTGGTCAAGTGCGAGTCGGACTCGCGCACGTAGGGTTCCGTACCATTATCTATGCAACATAAGGCAACGTTATTAGTATCGAGCAAGAAACGGTAAAAAAATCATGTTTGTTGTATGGGAGCCCCCCTTAAATATTTATTTTATTTTATTTTTAGTATTTGTTGTTATAGCGGCAATAGAAATACATCATCTGTGAAAATTTCAACTGTCTAGCTATCACCGTTCTTGAGATACAGCCTGGTGACAGACGGACGGACGGACGGACGGACGGACAGCGAAGTCTCAGTAATAGGGTCCCGTTTTTACCCTTTGGGTACGGAACCCTAAAAAACACTTGTAATAGCAGCGTATTTTTAATGTTAATCTATTTGATAGAACAAGGTTAACGTGTGACACCTAGTGGAAAGTAGCTTAACTATTACATACGAGTACATACATATTACAGAACACAAATATTCCTATTACGTATCCACACGACACTACCATAATGTTTTTAATATGTATAAACTCGCAAGGAATGAAAATATGTAATACGTAATTAAGTTTATGTAATACTATAATTACTTATATAAATAACACAGGTATTCCTAGTGTAGGTCCCAGTGAAATTACAATTAATGTAACTAATGTTCATAGATGTGCCAAATAACAAAATAAAAATAATAAATAAATGCTCGGACCGTGTATTCAGCTATTTACAGGTAGGTAATAATAAATAAATAAATATTCATGGACATTTCACACAACGTCCTCTGGTCCCAAAGTAAGCTATATTTCTATGCTTGTGTTATGGATACCAGAATACGGATAGGTACTACTGTTCTTTTGTAAATACATACATACATATAATAATAATACATAGTAAACACCCAGAGGCAGTACAAACATTTGTATGACAATTATAAAGACCACACAAATGATTCTTTTTTCTCTTTCTTGATGACTCCGGTCTTTGGAGACCACATTCGTCAAAATATGACAATCAAATCCAAGACTAATAAGTAATTTTATTCTAACTTAAATTATTAAATAGAATAATAACTAAGAATGTGTCCATCAACACTTTTCTTATTGTCTCTATTTAAGGCGAAGGCACTTTGTTTTTGTGTTCCTTAAAACTAGCACTCACTGCACTAATTAACACTATCACTATTGAAAAACTAGTTAGAACGGTTTTGTTATCTTAAGTCTTCTAACTAGATCCGTATTGTCAAGGAGTTGGATAGCCCGACGTTAGGGTGTTGATGAAGCCTCCGTTCCGGGCTTCGGCAAACTTTATGATAGTATTAGCGACAGTGTCCACATTTAAGTCTCTGTGAAGGCCAGCATTTCGGACGTACCATGGTGCATTCACAACACCCCTAAGCACTTTATTTTGGAACCCCTGCATAATTTCCACATTACTTTTTTTGGTACAGCTCCACAGCTGGATACCATGGATCCACACTGGCATTAGGTTGGCTGGTAGGCTGTTTTTATAAGAGCAATTCATTATGTACTGACAACGAAGAATGCTTATCAAGTAGCCAGTACATATTTTTGTAGCGAAGCTCCAACTCTTCGCGTTTCTTTTTGACATGGGCCTTTGCGTCTAACGTCATGCCTAGGTATTTGGCTATGTTCTGGTGAGGGATTACCAGATTATTTAGATACGCTGTTTTAAAGATTTTGCGTTACTTACGATTTTTGCAATTATTACCATTGGAAACATATTTTTTTGCGTAATGTGATAAGAAATTCAAAGTTTTCGTATTTTTCCCAATAACGCCAGTATGTTAGTAATGTTACTCTTAACCAAATTTTAAGTCTTTAGACTTTTAGAGTAACGGCAAATGGGTGCTGAATTTTGATTCCCAAAAACTACTCAAAATGGCGCTGGGGTGCTACTCATTTTATGAAATATTTTCTTATTGCTAAGATAAATCAGGTTGATTATATTTTTTGCAGTAAGGGACCGCATAGATCTACATTTGGTATGAGTTTCAAGTTGATACCTTCAGCCGTTGCTGAGTAAAAAAGTTTGACAGACGGACTGACAGACAAACGGACTCTGTAGTGAGACTACAATGTACGAAACCCTAAAAATGATCACCATTGGTGGGACTTGAACCCACGACCTCGGAATACTGTTCCGTAGAGTAAATATTTTATATTTGGCAAATCATTAATTTAACTTACAGAACCAATTTAAGTAAAAAAATAATTAATTAATTACTTTGTTATGAATACGTGCGAATGTAGTTATTTCGGTAATAGATATAAAATGAATTTCCTAATAAAATAAATTATTACCGAAAAAGTGCATTTTCGTAATGCGCTCTATTACGAAAATGCACTTTTGTGCTGCTATTTCGTGCAATATTTTCGTTTTTTATGTTTATTTCTCATTTCTTTATTCTATTCTATTATCGTACCTATATATTTATTGAGGCTACTCGACGTCTCACGTGACTAAAGAGCAACTGTATTTGGCAATCGTATTAGCATTGCTATACAACGTGGCAATGCTGCCAGTCTTTTCAAGTTACCCAATGACTGCGATGCGGGCGAATTTTTTGATGCCAGATTTTAACCTTTTTTTTTTATACTTAATCTTATAAGATTTAGTATCTTATTATGAAGTGTGTAGTTATAATTCATAATTCTTTATTGTACACATAGAAAAATACAAACAGAGATTACTTAAAAATAAAAGGCATGTACATAGGCGAGCTTAATTCAAATATGAATTCTCTTCCAGCAAACCTTTTTGAGATAGAAATTTGAGGAAGAGGGGCTTATAAAGTGCACAACAGAATATTTAACTAAACCTATTTGCTTATATATATATACATATACACACACAAATATTTACATACAATATCGTAATAAATACATATTTTATAACAATAAACTACATACATTTATACATATACATAATATACACACTATACTAGCGATAGGAAATGCGCTTTAGTTCTCCTTTTGAATATATCAAGAGATGAGCTGGCACGAATTTCGTGGGGAAGAGAATTCCACAGGAGCACTGCATGTACAGTAAAGGAATCACTGTAACGCGTGGAACTATGAGCAGGAGTTTTAAGAAGAAGAGATGTTGCAGTTCGACAGGGCTTATTCCTCGGAATCAAATACTCAAAGCGTTCACGGAGATAGAGAGGGGCATTAGAGCTATGAAGGATAGTATAAAGTAAAGAGAGAGTATGACAGTCCCGACGTCGACGAATAGGCAACCACTTCAACTGGGCCCGGAATCTTGAAACGTGGTCATATTTTCGGAGACCGTAAATGAACCGAATGCCCAAGTTTTGCAGGCGTTCAAGCTTATCCAGTGATTCCTCTGTTGCATCAGTGTAGCAGACGTCAGCGTAATCAAGTAAAGGAAGAAGAAGTGATTGAGCGAGAGTGATTTTAGTCTGGAAGGGTAAGAAGTATTGGAGGCGTCTGAGAGATTGAAACGAATAGTATACCTTTCGGCTTACCTCCGCAACGTGATTTCTCCAAGATAGATTGCAGTCAATAATTACACCAAGATTTTTAGCACTATTAGAGTAATCGATAGGAACACTATCGTAAGTAACTGGTGTTAACGAGCCTACATCAAGAATACCACGCATGTACCTGCCACCAATAATGAGAGCTTGGGATTTGGAGTTATGTTATAACTGTTTGTTTCCCTAATAAAAGAAGGCATTTTCTTAAATTGATATAAAGTGTTATATATTTTGTCAACGCGAATTTTACCCACTTGCAGTAGTTGGAATGATTTGAAACATTGCATACATAACAAGGACCGATAACAATGCAATTATTTTAAAATATATTTAGAATTGTGCGAGCGACTGAACGAGCGTGTTTTTTAGTTTTTGAACTAAGAAAATTATTTTTCAAGTCCCTCAGTCTTATTGTTTACTAAATTTGAAGTAATTGAAAATAATTGACAACGCGTCAAATCCTAACTAATTTATAAATGTGCAAACGAGTTGATTTCACTATAGAAATTTTGACGAGCTTAAGAGTTAAGGTGTCGAACGAAAGTATAACGCGATTTAAAAAAAAGGTACAACGCAATCTATCGACTGTCATAGTAAACTTCTGTTTGATGAGGTTTGATTTTTAAATTTCACGCGTATAAAGTCGCGGGCAACAGCTAGTATACAATAAAACAACAGATTTTTATGAAAACTGTATAAAATACAAAAAAAATTGCTTAATATAAATTTGGTTCGATTTAAGCGTTGGCTTGGATCCAGGTAGTGTAGCGTGAGACGCGAGCGTTAACACCAGGATAGAAGGCTTGAGCACATCCAATACCAAAGGAGCATACACCAACAACAACATTATTGTGATAGAGAGGACCGCCGGAGTCACCCTGGCACTGGTCACGACCACCAACATCAAGCCAGCCAGAGCACAACATATTGGCAGTGATAGCTATACCGGCTGTGGCATAACGCTGAGCACATGTATTTTGGTTCACTGCCCAGATCTGGACGTGGCGAAGTTGTTCAGATAACGATCCACCTGCCTGTAAAATATTAATTTCGTTAGTAACTGTTCGTTAAATGCAAGTACTTATTAGTATAGCATAATGCTACACTATATCAGAACATATTTGACGAGCCTCGTAGTCGAGTGGTTTATGTAACGGACTGCCGACCAAGAGGTCACGGGTTCGATTCCCACTCGGGACAATCATTTGTGTGATTTTTCTAATCGTCATACAAATATTTGTACCGCGTCTGGGTGTTTCTATGTATTATAAGTATGTATTTACAAAAGAAAAGTAGTATATGTATTCTATCCGTATTCTGGTACCCATAACACAAGCATATAAGCTTAGCTTGGGACCAGAGGATGTTGTGTGAAATGTCCATTAATATTTATTATTTATTTATATATCAGTTACACTCACAGAAGTTGTACCCCATCCAGCAGCCCAAACAGCTTGGTTGTCAGCTAGATTGTAGTTTGTACCAGCGATACTTGCAGCCGCTACGACGGAGCTCATTGGAATTGTGGCGGCAGTACGTATGATGGAAATATCGTTATCATAAGTCCTGGAGTTATAATTTGGATGGTTTATGATGCTTGCAGAATTAAGAACTGTTCCACCACTGCTTGCCCAAGTGGATCCTACACGGCCACGCCATCTGTTAGCTGTATCACCACTGGAAAAAGAATTAATGATTAGCTGGGACACTGTCGCACCGTGAGCTCATATAAAGCAGTGAGTACTTCGGTCAGAATGTTTTTTTTATTATTCTAAATTTTTAAAGGGATTTTGTCACCTGACATGCCCACCCCGTCGTGCCCAATTTCGCCTGACTACATATTACTTACATACATATTACTTATAAGGTCAGAATGTAACAATCGGAATTAATTATTGAAAAAAAATTTTGTATCTAAACTACTTATGTAAAAAGGTGTATTACAAAATTCTAAATTATGTTGATTATAATAGAGCTTGGGAGTTTGTTCCGGAGCAACACATCTTTACTAATATTATAAAGCTTAAGAATTTGTTTGTTTGAACTAAAAACTTAAATCACTTCCTATGTTAAAGCAAAGTTCTGTAGGAAAAAACCGCTCAGGTTATTGGATCATAATAATAACCACTCAAAGTAGCATTTAAGTGGCTATTACGAACAACGACTGCAATAAAAAAAGTCTAGTTAATCTTCATGTTACATAAAGAAAACAACTTTAATAACATTTATGTCGGTTCACTTCGTCCGTTCGTAATGTATTGTAATCATAAAGAAATGAAACGATTCACTTGAACGAACCTGTAAATAGCCGGTTCTTAAACTTACATTGTACAATGTGCTGCAGTCAAAATAGATCTATTGTTCAGAATGGTGCCTCCACATGATTGGGAATAAGTAACCAAATTCCAACTATAGAGCAAAGCAACTATGGACGGGTATTGGTTGATGGTTGTCACTGAGCCTCCTACAATCCTGTCACTAGTCTTTGGCGCAGCTGAAAATATCAACAACGTTTATAAATATACTTATTTCTTTAATTTTATCGTAAAAACACTATTATGAATAACAAGTTTTGACAATATTCGCAAACCCATTTTAGCGAACTTTTAAACCTCCGGTAAGTCATTATGAATAAGACCATAAATATTTATGTATATGTATTTGAATTTGTTTAAGCGTATTTATATTTGTATATGTGTATATTCGTAGGTTCTACATTTTATGTATTTGTAAACATATATAACACTTTCCATTACTATATTTCAATTATTTGTCCATCCTAAGGTTGCCTGTAAGAGATTGCATTTCGCGATAAGGCCGCCCTTTGTGCATTTGTCATTGTAATCAATTAATTTAAATGAAATGTAAATCATTAGCACCCATAACACAAGCATAATAAGCTTAGCTTGGGACCAGAGGACGTTGTGTGAAATGTCCAAGAATATTTATTAATGTGCAAATAAAGTGTTATCTATCTATCTACAATAAACTTATCTTTACTTATTAAACAAAGTCGTTAGTTTTGCTTGTATGTGTATGCAAAATCTATTTGAGCGTACATCATCAAAACTAGGCAACGGATTTTGATACGGGTTTTTATATTAGATAGAGTGGTTCCAGAGGATGGCTTTTTATATAATTTTTTGGGTTTAGTTTCTAAATTTTACGCGAAGTTGCAGGCGCCAACTAGTTATACATACTCGTATATTACAACTTTATAAAATATGTTCGTATCGAAATTTTCGTGAGTTTGAGTCATATTAGAAATATTATGTTACCGGCTAACACTCACTGTTTTGGGATCGATGATATCGACCCAGGTTTTGAGCATATCCGATGCCCATGCTCAAGGTCGCAGACACCGCTGCGCACTCGTCCTGAAGATGAGTATCGTATATGCTCCCAAAAAAGTGAGTGTTAGCCAGTAACATAATAAATATTTCTTTCTAAAATATCGCTCTTTAACCGATTTGCCATAAAATATTAATCTCTCTCTACAGCCAACACGGGTCACCTACACTTTGGGAAGGATCATGGTCTAATATGCCGCGTTGACCAGGAGTAATGGAACAGGGTTTGTTTTCGAGTTTTCCGTCTCTCCCAGAGACACACAGGATGTTACCTAAGTACAATATCTCTTAGCTGGCTCTTACAGCACCCTGGGAAGGAAAAATGGTATCGACACTTGTATTCCTTATCACAATTTTAAATATTAACCCTCCTAGGAGACAAACCAAATTATTTTAATACTTAGATACTTTAATGATTTGGCAAACCATTTTCGAGTCAGCAAGTGATAATTAAATAAAAATAACGTACCTGAAACAGCTGCCACGAACAAAAGCAACAAGCCCAGTTTATTCATCTTGCTAACCACGTAGTAGAAGTGTGGTGATGATTCGATACAATTTGTATTTATATATAAATATTATCTTATCTAAGAAAAAACGGAGCTCAAAAACAAATTCGTGATTAAAATGTAATGAATACCGCATTATCATTGTATTAAACATTACAGAGCTTAATCAATCTATGAGATTTATGACGCAGCTACTTCATAGTTTCTCTGTGGCTGTGGTTGACACGTCGCGTCTTGCTCATTAGGGATATTAATATTGGATATTATTTAATTATAGTAGTGATAGTAAATATAGTATTCCACATATTGAAAAGCAACAATATAATTATAATACCTGTCTGTAACAACTTATTTAATAGTAGTAACTAGAGTTTAAATATTATTGCTACTAAGGACCGCTTACTTAGAGTATAATATGTACATATAACCTTATAAAATGTACGTATGTCAATTTCATTTTCTAGTGTTTTCCATCAATGTTGAGTAATTCCGATAATTAACGAATCCTAAAATTCTATATTTTACAAAGAGCGGTTGTGGTAAAAATTCGGTTAAAAATATAATTAAGGGCCTCCATTAATATTATCGTGCATTTTTCTATGTACAAAGTTTTCATTTTTTCTTTATATTGAATGGCTAGAGCTCTAATTTTTAAGTATATGTTTTTTCAATATATAATCTAGGATCGCGTAAACTCAGAAACGCGATTGGAAATAGTTTTCTCGATAGAAAATCTTAGCGAAATAACCTCTCTCATTTTTTATTTTTTGTCATTTGTCGGTCTATTATCGCGTATTAACTAATGAAATAACTTTCAAAACATAAGTAACTATTATATATAGAAACACGTAAATCAGAATTAAAATATATTTAGTAGATTTTGAGTAAACAAAAAAAATATCCCTAATTCTTCATTTTCTATACCTACTAGCTGTAATGATAGGTACATGGCGATACGCCCTCTCACGTTTCACCTGCATTTAATATTTGCCTTCCTTTCTCCCAGTCGAGCGTGAGGCTCTCACCGGTGCGGACCTGTGTCGGATTTTACATGATTATTTCGTTTTATTTTACGTATTTTTCATTCATAATTTTTGGGGGCGTGACTTGCGTGCGTAAATGCTGTGTGTACGAGCAACGCTTATACATGCCGTTTATTCAATATTTATACCTAATTATGGTGATAATAATATTCTTTTTACAATGAATTAAAATTTATTTAAATATTGTATGATACTATACATACCTACTTTTCTCCATTTTTTTGTTATCTATATTTATAAAGGTACAAAATTCTCCTGTACACATTGTAAGCCACTGAAGTATTCTAGAACGGCTGGACCAATTTTAATGAATTTTTGTGTAGGTACTGTTTTGGTAAATATTTAATAAATATACATAGGTATTTGTAGAAATTTCACACAATATCCGCTGATCCCAAATTAAGCTATAATTCTATGTAGTCTTACGGGTAGGTACCAGAATACGGATATACAACATATACCTATCCATGTTTTGTAAATGCACACTTACGGACTGACCGACGGACGGACGGACAGACCGACAGACATGCGGACGGAGCGGACGGATCTACGGACGGACGAACCGACGGACCGATGGACAGACTAATGGACGGACGGACGAACCCATGGACGGACCGACGGACGGACCGACGGACAAGTCACCACGCTCAAAAAGTGTAACGTGAATTTATGTCGAAGAAAAAAAACAAAGGAAAAAGTAGGTACTGCATAAATAAAATAAATAAGTAATACTTACGAACACTTTTGTATAACAATTACTAGCTGCCCCTTCAAACGTTATTTTGCCATAAAAATTTCATAAGGGGGGGAGGGTTGTTATGAAAAATAAAATAAATAGTAGCCGATTCTCGGACCTACTGAATATGCATGTAAAATTTGAGAAGAATCGGGCAAGCCGTTTCGGAGGAGTACGTAAGCCAACATCTATTTTGCAAACCTTTTTGCTTTTTTTTTTGTATGGCAAAACAACGTTTGCCGGGTCAGCTAGTTTTTATATAAAAATCTATTTATAAATAGATCTTTTTATTCGTCTGTACATCATTAAATTATTCCGGAACGGCTATACCAATTTTGTGGAAAGAAATTTTGTGGTGTTTTAGTAACTATTAATTATAAATATATTATATTTGCGGGCATTTCACACAAATATACTGAAAACCAACCAAAAGTCAACATCACATGGTATTCCCAGGCGGTCACCCATCCAAGTACTAACCACGCCCGCAGTTGCTTAACTTCGGTACTTTGAGCGGCATAAAGCCAACATCACGTGGTATTCCCAGGCGGTCACCCATCCCAGTAATAACCACGCCGAGATGTTGCTTAACTTCGGTATTTTGTGGTCTTTTTATAAATACTTATAAATTATGTTTGTGGACATTTCACACAAATATAATATTAAAATACATCCCGGGTGGGAATTAAACTTTTTTAACTTTATGAAATATATATTTTTTTTTATATCATTAGTCAATTTTTTGTAATTTTTTATACAGTTTTCAAGAGTTAGGTACAAAATAAAAATTAAAAAAATACAAAGTTCTGATGGAAGCGCGGGTTTGATCCGCAGACTACATGTTTAGTTATTCTAACGTCTGCTTTTCGCATGCGCCATCGAAGCCTTACGATACCATTTTGAAATAATGGTACTTAATCTAATGGCATAATAAATATTTTTATTGCATCAAGTACCTATACTTTCCACACGCCTAGATAAAGAAACAACTCTAAATATCACTTTTTTCAGGAAACAAAAAAACTTTTAATTCTTTATTTTTAGAAAACTTTAAATAATAATGTGTATATTATGTATTAAAACTTATACATTACTTATAAATTATTTTATGGTTTAACGGTTTGTCGAGTTCATTGTCTCTCAGATTCGGATATAATGTTGCCAAGAAACTAGGTATTTTTTTTCAAAATTGGGTGAACCCAATGTGTGCGTTTTCTTATACCATATTTTTTTTAATAACATAGCCACAAAATAATAGTTTCTTCTACGTCCATTTTCTAAATTCTATCGATACAGACTCAAGTCAGACTGACAGCTCCTCGCAACGCGCGTTAGCGCTTGTTATGTGAACTCTTTATAAATTTGATCGCACGTTGACCTGCGTTAACGCGCGTTACATGTGAACTTAGCCTTAATCCACAAAATTTGAAATTTAAACTCGCGCTGGTGACTCATGTCAGTTTTGGCGTTAGTTTTTATTTGATTGACCATCGCTATTTTATCATAATTACTATAAACAATGGACAGATGTAAGCATCAGTAAATAAGGATAATTAATCTTATTTTAGTTTAGATTAGTATTAGTATTTAGATTCTTGCATAAATAAAATAAATAAATACCTAATTATAATTGCTTAAGTTGATAAAAAATACTATGCAATAGCTTTACCGCGGCAGTCCCCGAGTGACACACGTCTTTTTTTTAATGAAGCATTTGTATTTGCGGTCTTATTTTATATTATCTCTATCAACATTAGTATGTTAGTGCATTGCTTATTGGCATTGGTATTAAAATAATTCTGTAGTGGATATGACTAATTTAATATAAATATCATGTAATGGACTGCCGTTCATGAGGTCGCGGGTTCGATTCCCGCTTGGGACAATCATTTGTGTGATATCCATAAATGTCATACAAATGTTTTTACTACGTCTGGGTGTTTTCTATGTATTATAAGTATGAATTTACAAAAGAAAAATAGTTTATGTATTTATATCCGTATTCTGGTACCAATAACACAAGCATAATAAGCTTAGCATGGGACCAGAGGACGTTGTGTGTAATGTCCATGAATATTTATTATTATTATTTATTAAATAATAAATACATATTTATTGATGTTTCATAATAACCTCCTCTGGTCATAAAGTAAGCTACATTCCTATGCTTGAATAATAGGTACCATATTACGAGACATATGCAACATACTTAACATACATATATGTATGCTGGTATATGAATGAATATATAACTCATTTTACAAATTTATGAAAACCGTACTTTTGTCTCATAAAAATAAAGTTTTGGGTTGTGTTCGTTTTAGCCCCAGGTAAGCGATGTGTGTTTTTATGAATGAACTTCAAACAACGCGATAGCAACCAATAGAAACCGAGCGCAGCCGTGCCTACCGAGCCCGCGCGATGATAGCCGAGCGCGTGGTCTTCCGTCGCATTCTAGTCCCGTTTACAACTTATATTTTTTTAGTGCGTCACCTTAAAATGGTGTATTTTTAGTGAAAATTCTTGCTACAACAATGGATACAAAATAATAAGTAGTATGTAAATAGAAAAACAGCTGAAACAAAAATATCTCAGTTAAATATTAAAGTTTATAAAATTGGTTAGCTATTATCTAGAGAGCGTAAGAATTAGACGGAAGTATTTATGTAATATTTTATGTTTCAAGTTCTTTAGAATTATAAATATGTAAGTCGTTGTTTTTATAAGTATCCAGTGAAAATTTTCTGTAAATAAATCTGTTATCTTGTAAATGAATCGGTCGGAGTTCCGGGTATTTCTGATGGACATCACCATTTACAATGACCAAAACCCAATGACAACACCAAAATGTAAAGGGTACCTATAGAAATATTCCCAATTGGTTAATGTGACGGACAAAAGAATACACGTGTGTTCTCCCACGTTTTGCCGCGATTGAGGGAACCACGTCACATAACTCCTGCGCATATACCCAGGGTTGACGTCAGGAGCCAAATCAGCCAAGACCTACTGCAACATGAACAATAAAGTCATGTATGGCGACCCCGAATAAAGGGATAAGGGCAGGATAATGATGAATGTTGAGTTGCATCGATTTTATGGTTTGGTATCAAAGAGCTTCTCAATGCAGAAATATTTTAGGGCATAAAAATGTCAATATCTTAACTGTTTCTTAAATAAATAAATCTATCTAAGTTTGTTGTTTTTAACTAATGATTCCGATCAGGGAGATAATACGCGCTTATGGTGCGCTTTTTTTTCAAATACAATGATATAATAAAAAAGTATAATTTAGATGTTTATTAAAGTCTTCCAATAACAAAGACAACAATTATTAGCTTAAAGTCTCTTTTAGTTTGAAATTTAGGTATAACGATTTGTAATTCCAACTTGGCTTTTATTGCACAGAGTCTTTTCTGTGCACTGTGAAATAGAAGCCACTGCCGTAAACTTATCAGCTCTTTCGAAAGCTTAAATGTGGCAGGGAAGCTTTAAAAATATTAGTTAACTGTCACCATCAGATTTGACGATATAAGTAGATGAACACGGTAATTGTAGCTAATTTCCCGTTCCAGAAACACCTTAGTCCCCTTCTTTTAATTCAAACTCGAAGTCAAGTGTCGAAAACATAATATAGCAGTAATAGTTAATCATTTAGAAAAATATGATGTTTTTTTTTAATACTTTACAATTAGCATGGCGTCTTGGCAGATTCTAAAACCAACTATTTTCATAATTTCGATGACAGTTTTGGAGGCAGTTATTCAATTTAAATAATATTTTGCATGACTTAATTTAATTCGAAAAGGCACCGAATTTTGACTATTACATTACTGTTAAATGAGAGGTCGCTGGTTCGATTCCCGCACGGAACAATTATTTGTGTGATATTTATAAAAGTCATACAAGTGATTGTACTACATCTGGGTGTTTTCTATGTATTTATAAAAGAAAACTAGTATCGTAATCTTAATCTATCCGTATTCTGGTACCCATAACACAAGCATACAAGCTTAGCTTGGGATCAGAGGACGTTGTGTAAAATGTTCATGAATATTTGTTTATTATTTAATGTTATTAGTTTAAACAAGCAATATTAACACACTCACTGCAACTGAACTGCTGGAAATTGAGGATTTTCGGGTGACTTTACAAATGCTGAGGGCTGATACTTGACATCTGAATAGTCATAACTAACAGAGCAATAATCCAATAAACAAATGTAATGTAAAAATCATCAGCTCAGCGTAATAAAACTCCCATTGCTATACCGAAATATGGGACATTGAATGTGCCTTTAAAAATCGAAGATTAATTTTAATTTTTTTGGAACCTAATGATCAGATTCCAAATAGCTGACAATGGGACCACTTCTAAAGTATACCCTTTCAAATAAAAAAGAACTTTTAAAATTGACGGACAAAGCAGGTGACATGTACATAAAAACTAATAAACTACAAATACATTGATAATGGTAACAATTCTATATAGACAACTAAACTTAACTAAAAAATGAAAACAACTACGGTGTATTTAGATTAACTGGTTGTTTCATTTCTCGTCAGGCTGATGATCGTTGGGAAAGGAAAGTCATAGAGAGGCGACCATGTACCGGACGAAGCAGCGTTGGGCAGCCCCGACAAAGTGAGCATCTAGATCGTTAAGAGGGCACGCAAATTATACTCCATACAATAATATGGGTTTCGTACTCCCCATTTTTCTTTGCGAAAGCTAAACCGATTTTAATTGTTTTTAAGCTGTATTATAGATGAAAAATATATCTATGCTTGTATCACAAGCCTACGTCCTAGGCCTACGTCCGATAATGGGCAGAAAAGGAGAAGCAATATTACTCAATAAAGTAATAGAATTTATGGAGTGATATTGCGAAAGTTATGACAATGATAGTATAATATATAATGTTGTTTCAATGCCTATTCAATTCAAACAAACGAACAATGGAATCTTTACTCTTTATAACATTAGTAATTTCAAAAATTTCTTTATCACTTACTCAAAACAATGAGCTGCAGTTAAAATAGATCGTTGGTTCAGGATGCTGGCTCCACAATATTGACTAAAAGTTGCTAAGTTTGCACTGTAGAGTAAAGCAGTAATCTCAGGATAATTATTGATGGTGGTTACTCAGCCTCCTACAATTCTCTCATTGGTAGTTGTTCTAGCTGAAAATATCAAATTTTAATTATGAAAAACCAAACATAACTTTTTTTTATTTCTATTACTAGCTTTTGTCCGCGACTTCATTTGCCTTGGTGATGTGTTTACGACGAGGTGAACAATGCAGAGTGCGGCCAGAAAGAAGAAACTTTTGCAAAAGGTACTTGCATTTGAATCGGTGTTTACTATACTGTTTGGTCACACTTAAATCAATATTATTAGAGAAAAGTGACGAGTATCATTCACATACGACATCTATCGACTAACGCTATCTATTGATTATTCTTGAGTTCTTCATTAATTAATGTTAGATAATATCAATGATGCTGGTACCTACTATCGGTAATGTCTACTATGTAAATATTGTCCATAAATCTGACAAATTTCAGATATTTAGAAATTATGATAAGAGTCTTATTTACTGTAAATATTTATCAACATTGATAAAATAATATAAAAAAGTGAAATGAATGAATGAATGAAATTTCGATATACCTAGTAGATGTAGTGTACCTAGGTACCTATATTTAGATTAACATTGGGCAAAATTAAACCTCAGGAAAATTCAGGCTCTTTATGGGTTATTCGAATAACTGAAATTTGGTTTTTAGTTTCTTGACCACTCCTAGATGGTGTTGGCATCGAAAAGAAGATTACGACGATGACGATATGATAGTATAATGTATTATCGGTTACGTGCCATATCCTTAATATTAAATTATTAAGGATATCGTACGGATCCGATCGCGTGCGAATCCAACTCATAAGTACCTACTCAGCCGGTTTTAATATTATTTAAGCTTTTGTTATGTTATTTGTTATTATTAAATAACAATTATGAGTTAGGTACCTATTTATTTTATTATTAAATTGTTTTAGCTTAGCTTTAACTTTTAAATTTATTTTTAGAGCAAAAAATACATCATAAAAGTTAACGCGAAAAGGTATATTTATATAACCGGTTTTATAAATTCACCAAGTGTGTTAAAAAAAGTGCCAAGAAATAAAAAAAAACTTGTTCTCTTTTATATAATTTAAGGCAGGCTAACGTGGTGTGGTTAAATTTACATCAACGACAGCGAATATCCAATAATCCAAGATGCATACGAGTGAAGGGGCCATATCTATAGTATCTACGTATGACATAGCTTGTTGAAGAGATAGAAAATTTACATTACATTATCATGCCCCTATTCAATGAAAGGACAGTTCATTAAAGATTCTAGGCAGATCTATATTAATATCTGTATGTCGATGCAATTTATAACTCTTCCTAATTCCGTCTATTATATGCGTTTAAAAGAAACTCAATGTAAAGTGGAATGCGCGTTGGTAACATTGATTTATCATTGAATTATAATTTAAACTTACATGATATGACAATTTACACAGGAGCTAACAAATGCTATAATATATTAAGAATTCCTACCTGAAACAGCTACCGCACAAAAAGCCAATAGGATTACTTTGATCATCTTGCTATCCACCGAGGGGAAGACTGAGGAAGATTTGAAAAATGTGCATTTATATACCAACGCCGCTTATTTAATCTAAAGGATAGTGTTAAAAAAAATGTGGTTTTAAGTCAAAATTAATGCATTATCTATTGAAGAGATGCCAAAGTTTACCTGATAGCAACCTTTCGTGGGGCAGTTGGTAGCAGTGAATCTTCCTAGCAGGTTTGTGTGGTAAAGTTGGTCACTTATTAATTATATAATTTTATTATTTATTTTCATCTTTATAACTTTATTTACCAAAGAAAATTAATATTAGTATTTTATTTGATCCTTGTTTGTATTTTTAATTAATTGCATAATATTTGTTTTATTGTTTTAATTATTAACAATTGTGGGCAAGCCAATTTTAATAAATAAATCCTTACTATATTAATGGCAAGTTTTATTTTTTATATTTTATTTTTGGACGCAGGTCTAGTATGCTCTTATAATGTTTGTTACTAATATAAGTCGCATAATCGAAAATAATTTCAATGCATTTGGTTTGAGGTCTCTGTCCAATATTTCTGCCAGGTTTATTGTAGAACTGACTATTGTCTCCTAAATACTCATAATTTTAATTTTCTATATTATTAAATTTATTGCAATTGAATTTTTAAATTTATTACTTACACGACAAGATTTTTGATGTTATCCAAAGCATTACTTTTTTGGGACTAGGTACTCGTAGATGATACCTTTATGCGCTTTCTCCTAAAACTCACAAAATTAACTCAAAAAGACATCTATCGTTTTTATAATTATTTCTTATTTACTTACTTGATATAACACCTGCCTTACTTAATAACTTATTTCTTGTGATGATACCTATGCTTAGTAAACAAGAATCTACTATATAAATATAATAAACTGTGCACTTGCGACTGCATACATCTGTCTTTGAATGTTTATGTCTAGAACCCCTTAATTTGGTTTCTACAGGTCTTTAGAGAGTGTAAAATATAGGTAGTGATAGGATGTAGGTCTCCTAGTCTCAATACGGTAGGCACTTGGACCCTGCGGGCAACTATTTTCTACATTAAGGCCTACTGACCATTAAACTCCGGGGCCATGGGCATGTCCATCAGGCGTTAGAGTTCTACATTTAGGTCGTCACCTATCTTTATACGACGAATTTTGTAGTGTCGCCTCTGACGGTATAATAATCATATTATAGCGTTGTTATTTTTTGTGCCTATTATGTATTTTTTTGTATCAACAATTCCTATCAATCCTATCATTTTTTATTGTGTACTATCCAATAGTACAGAATAAAAAAAAATTGGTGTGATCGTTCGAAATTTATTTCAATTTATTTGTTTATTCTTAATTTTGACCAAAAACCTTACTACAGTCATGTACTATATAGCTCTTTCTTTTTTGCTTCATGTCAACTGGATTTGAAGTACAATGGTACTAGTCAAGAAATATAATAAAACATTTCAGAATTTACAATACTGTATATCTCTATGATAAGCCATTACATAGTTACAATTGGACTTCCATCCATGAAGATGACTTCCAAGCTCTTCTTCGTAAGTTGGACAACTTTTAGTTAGTCGAACAACTCGGTTTTCTTAAGGACCTTCACCACAATATAACATACAATCCTGAAAAATAGTCTTGGGATGTTCGTCTCGCAACATGCTAGATAGAAATATTATACGAAATAACATAGTGCCACATCGCTTGACAAGATTTTTCGCCATAGGGCTTGGGAACTCCCAATGGCTGTTACTTCAGTTCTTTCACCGGTTCACAAGCTTCTTAGGGAAGCCCTGGATGCTAGCAATTCTCTGCTAGAAATTTCACAAAATGCAGTAGTATTTAGTGGCAGTTATTATGTTCTAATTAGAACTGGGCAGAAATAATTCATTGTGGCGTGGCGTCTACCTAAAAAAATTGCTTAAAATCAGGCACATCTTTCGCTCTAAAATTAAATTATAAATCCTCTTGAAAAAGACTCAAAGTTATAGGGGCTGGTAGCTTTCCATATAAACCCATTTCTACTTTCTTTTTATCTTCATCACTTACATAATAAATTGTTGGTTTGGATACATTCTCGTCAAATCTCGAAGCAGCACTGCGTCTTTCGGATCACCTATATCTATAAAATCGGGGAGAATGTGGCAGAAGCATCTATCACATGGTGAAAGTCGGAGCACAGCCTCAATATACTTTTCCGAAATAAATCACTGATCTTTAATGAGACTAGGCTACTTTTTACTTACATTCCAGCTGTGTAAGTAAAGTTTGATTGATATGCTCACAATTTAAGAATATAGGTATCACCACTCCATTTCACCCTCAAGATGCTGTAATCATCAGCTAAAGAACACTACTTTGTAAAAAACAAAAAATTCGAAACAAAACCCTTTGGTGACCCTCCCGAAGAGGAGGAAACCCGTATCAATATTAGGACGTTATCTATTGGGCTGGGAAGGGGAAAAATAAAATTTACAACAAGAGATACTTTTTTTAATTTAAATAAAACCTGTAGTTTATATGGCAAATGGTTTATCGAAAACTAGTAAAACCTACAACGGAACAATTCCAAGTTGTAACTGATCTTTTTTACTACAATAATTGTGAGATCAAATGTAAAAAACACGCGAATTATTTTGGCACGGAACCATAATTATATCAAAGGATTAGGACTATTTGGTGTAATTATGATACCATGCGTTATAAAACATGTAATTAAAAACAGAAAAATAAATAAAATGATTATTCACAAAACATTAGGAAGAAATTTTGTATTATAGCAAATCAAATCGACAATCAATAAACATTGGGTGGAATTAGCCGTTAACACCACGTAAGATGTCACATCCACTAACAGCAATAACGTTGTGGGAGAAAGGACTGCTCTGGTGTCTTCCTGACACCATGATCTTGTCAACATAAAGCTTGATTTAAGAATCAGATTTAAGAATCAGAATTGTCAGATTCAGATCTGAACTAAGGTTCAGATCTGAATCTGACAAAGGTCACACAGGTTGCTGTAAGCAATAATATTATATTATACTATATACTATTATATTATATTATTCATAGCTTGCTAGCTAGCTATTATATTATTCATAACTTATGGTCTAAAAAGGTTACCGATATAACCAAGTAACTTATTAACCCAAAGTTCTAAAAGGGTCTTGGAACTCGAAAGTTAACACACTTGTTCCTAATATATGACCGACGAGCACGAAGAAGGAATTTTGATAAATTCAGGATGAAGAAACATAAGAAAAAGTAATGCCAAATATGTCTAATACTGTCAGTGTGCTTCACCAGGCATACGCTAAATTGCGTCAGCTAGTATAATGTAAGAAATAAAAGAAAATATAAATAAAAAACTTACGGTTACACGCCAGAAGACCACAGTATTGCTCACAAGATAACAGTTGAAGCCCAAAATGCTATTGGGCTGAATAGCATTGATAACAGGAACGCTAGCGAAGGTTTAACACATCATTCATTAATGCTCTCATAGTCCATTCCCTCTCCATGGCTGGAATGTAACTTTATCAATCAGGCAAACGGTCTCATAATCTGTTGGGAGCACTTCTACCCCTACTAAAAAATACATATAATATATAATTAGATTCCAGAAGAAATCAAAAAAAGAGAAGAATACTTAAAAACAATTGCAATTAAAATAAAGAAATAGATATTAAATTAAAGAACTATAAACAAAATGGTTAAAACAATGTAGTTCCATTTTTTTCTAATCAGTTATTGTTAAATCGGCTCTAGATAAATAACAAAAAATGGATCCTAAAGGAGACTAGATTGCCAAAGTAGGCAATGACATAAAAGCATTCTCCTATAAGCATATCCCATTTCCGGTTTGCCACCGCTCTTTGGCACTAGTGTGGCCAAGGGTTTATATTAGCTTGTCGGCAGACTTTCAAAACGAAGAGAATGCAATATAAAACACAAACACTAAAACTGAAACATGTAACACATCAAACGTTTATTAATGATGTCGACAAGAAAAAACGCAAAGTAATTTAGATAACATACTTGAATAAGCTACCATACACAAAGCTAACGGAACTTCTTCGCTCATCTCGCTACTCATCTAGTTGAAGACTAATGATATTTTAAAACGTTTATATTTATATGTATGATCTATCTTATCTGAGGAAGTTGGCGCTCAGGCTGAAAATGATAATTATCTAGCAATATGTCATTACGATGGGAAAAACCCAAGATACAACCAACGCAGTGAAGGAACTTGATACAAATTAAATTTTGTTCAAAAATATCAGTTACTTTTAAAGATATACGGTCTAATTCATAATGACTTATAGGAGGCTTAAAATTTCGTTTAAAGCGGATTGTCAAAAATTGTAATTCATAATAGTTATTTACGCTAAAACGTTCTACATCTATCCAATAAAGTGACATTATTCCGACTACGGTCTTATTCGTAATGACTTTTCAGAGGCTTAAAAGTTAGCTATAAGCGGATTGTCAAAAATGTAATTCATAATAGCTTTTTTACACTAAAGCGTTCTATAACTATCCCATAAAGTGACATTATTTTAAACAAGCTCCGACCCTACTTTAAGCCTATATTAGTGAAAAAAATGGCGTATATATTCATCAGCTGATTATTTATATTGACGTTTGCCCCGTCATTTGCAAAGGTGTTGTTCATAGAGTCACAATAATTAACCAAAAAGTTATTAAACTAACGAGGTTTTATATTATAGTGATACGTGCATAAATCACGATAAATATCCGACACGGAATTTGCTTAATTATACATGTCTTATGAACCCTGCAAAGCATTGCGGCATTAACAATCTTGTTAACAATCGGCGAAGAAAAGTGTACCGCTAAAGAAGTAAGATATTTTCTTTGGAAGATGAGGAATTCTGAAAGTGGTAGTTTACAATGCGATGGAGGACAATGAGCCCATTATAGAAGGGCTAATGGAACAGCCAATTAAAGTAAATGCAAACCATATGTGAGGTAGAAATGCCGCAATCTTGAAAACTTTTATTGCAAGGCCTTGTAATGAACAAAGTTCATCCTACTTGCAAGTAAATAAAACAAAATAAAATGATTGATTTAATAAATTTATTGTTTTTCATTTACCGAGTTACGGGCTATTTCTATTAAAGAAGAAATTCTTTAATAAAAATAGCCCGTAACTTGAACATCGAAGAACACCGGTGTGAGTGGCTTGGGGTGCAGATATTCTATTTTATATTTGAGTGATTCTTGCTCCAACTTAAAATTTTCAGATTTTTTATTCTCATCATAGCTATTATGTTTGTAGGTTTTGGACCCAGCGCTTGCGAATCTCAAGACATTAGTGGATCCAGCAAATCTGCAGGTGTTGGATGAGCTGGTGCCTCTACTGTATCATACATTAAAGATTACCTGATTTTCACTTTCCTGCTGTAGTTTATTTACTACAATAACACTACTCGAATATTGTGTAAATTACAATGTTTGTTTATAAACGCTATGTCAAGTTTGACAACTAGTAAGATCTTTTTTCTACCATCCATATTTCACCATGCTTCTACGAAATGGTAACATTCTGTAAATTAGAGACATTTTAGCTATCGGAAGTTTTTTAAACGAATATGAATTAGGATTTTTATCTGACATCTGATAAGCTTAAAAGACTTTTTAACTAATATAGGATTATGCTTTAATTTTTGATTATGCTGATTTTCATCATTTAGTTATTGATGTTTGCAAAGAAGTTGAAAAGAAAAGCCATTAAAATTGTTACATTCAATTATAATTCTTAAATATCAAGCCTTACAAATCCTACACAGTATTGGGATTGTCCATAATTTTTGACCTGCTGTTTTTATATTTTTTTTAGAAAATATAGACTATTTTAAGTAACTAATTTCAATATTATTGAAATATTCGCTATATAGTTTTTTTTTTAAATGCTTAAATATATTATTTTAAATGTTGTGACGTCATCGTTATACGCAGTCTTTGTGTTGCCTTTTCCTGATACACTTAAGACAGATTGCATTACATCTTTTCAAAGTTGCCATGTTGAAATAATAGATCAATTTCAACTCCACCCCAGAGTAGTATATCCCTTAGAACGCCTTAACAATTTAAGTCCTTTATTTCAAGGGCAAATAGAGATCATTTCCTTTTTTGGAAAAATAATAGCTAAAATAGCAAATTTTCCGAAAAAAAAAATTGTGGATCATGATCAGAAACTCGATTCCCCGAAATGGTTTTCGGATAAAGAGTTTTAAAAAAATATGAACAATGCCAATTGCGGTGATTGAAAGTCTTGCTTTTAATCCGCGCAGAAAAGTGAACGTTACGTTTACGAAACTAAAAATTTTCTTCTTATTTTATGGCTTTCCCTCTGTCCAGCCCATTTACGTCCCACTGTTGGGCACGGGCCTCCTCCACTTTGAGAGGAATTATGGTCTACTGTGCCACGCTGACCAGGCGTGTTGGCACAGGATTTATTTTCGAGTTTTCCGTCTCTCACAGAAGATGTTATCTGCGTGCAATATCCCTTAGCTGACTCTTACAGCACCCTTGGGAGGAGATGGGGTGGTGACACTTGTATCTTAATCCGTCACTACACGGAGAAATTTTTATGGCTTTGTAATTTGGAAGAAACATACCACCAAAATGATTCATAAAACTAAAATAACTAAGTGAGAAAATAAAAAATTATACTAAAAAGAAATAAATCAAGAAAAAAAAAATAAGAAGCAGAAAAACTAATGTAATGAATGAAAATCAAAACTAATAATAGTTTATAATAATAAGATTATTAACAAGTAAGTTTGTTTACATTTACAAACAGCGTCAAAGATGCATTTTGTTAACTTGTATCAAAACCAGGGATAAAACTCATAACGAATTTGAATGGTAGAAAAATGCTACCATTCATATTTCACCATTTTTCTACAAAATGGCAACAAAGACATTTTATAGTTATCGGAAGTATAATAGACGAATATGAATAAGGATTTTTATCTGACATCTGATAAGCCTAAAAGACGTTTTAACTAATATAGGAATATGCCTTCAATAAGCGTTTCAATATGAATAAGACTGATAGTCTATAATCTTACCCTGTGATATGATAAAGAAATTATGGGTTTTTTTAATTTTCCATATTCGAACACTGTATGAGCGTTACACAACTCGAATCACTACATTACTTTGCTAAAGACTCATTTAAATAGAAGGATAAAGAAAATAAAACATAAAAAAATACATTTCATGATTTTAATAAGTAAACAAAACTTTTTAATCACTCAACTTAAAATATAAAGCAACTTACATAATAAATAGAAAATAACAAAGGAGCAGACTAGTCAATAAAATACGGCTAAGTATATTTACATTTGGTTGACCACTTGATTGTCACGCATTTGCTTGTATCCAGCTAGTGAAACGTGATACGCGAGCATTAACACCAGGATAGCGGGCTTGTGCGCATCCGCATCCCCAAGAGCACACACCAACATCAACTCTGTTGTGGTAGAGAGGACCGTCGGAGTCATCCTGGCACTGATCACGACCACCAATATCAAGCCAGCCAGAGCACAACATGTTGTCAGTGAGAGCTGATCCATAACGCTGACGACATACTGCTTGATTGATAGTCCAGATTTGTACGTGGCGAAGCTGGTTAGAAGAGGTCCCGAATACCTAAAAAAATACTAAAATTAGTGATTTAAATAATTTGAAAAGCCCCACTGCGGACACTAATTTAAATGTTAAAGATTAAAATGTTGGTTTCAATCTTCTCTCAATAAATTTATTTATTTTTTCACAGCTATTTGTGAAACTCACAAAGAACCTAATTATCATGGCATAAACATCACGCATAGTCTGGCACAGATAGGGATATGTAGAAATCGATGCGAGTTGCGAATACAAGAGCCGTACTTACAGTCATACCCCATCCGGCAGCCCACACTACTTGATTGTCACCAAGATTCTAGTTGGAGCCAGCGATGCTACCAGGCTGCACAGCGTTGTTAACATAATAAAAGAAAGTGTTTGAGCGCATAACTGCAATATCGCTATCGTAGCCCATTCCCTCTCTGTAGTTGGGATGTAAGATTATTCGGTTTACATTGTGTTCTACGCCACCACTGTTTGCTAAAGCTGATCCTACACGAAGTCGCCATCTACCGACTACATTTCTACCTTCGCTGTGAAAAGAAAAATACATTTTATATTTTGATCAACCATGCTATATATGTAACAATTAACATATATTTTATTAAACAATTTTACTGTCTATTTTTAATTCTATTGTCTATTCTATTGTAATTTTAAGTCAATTTTATTGTCTTGTGAATCGTGAATGAATTAGTTGTAAAGATTTAACTTCAACGTACATCTCAACTATGAAGTAGGAAACCAATTTCAAATAAGATTCTTCGGCCGAAAAAGAGTTCTTAAAAAGCTATATGAATTTTTCGGTGCTACGTCAATTATTAAAATTTTTTTTTATGCTACACAGTAATATCTTTCATTGTGAACTTATAGAAAAAAAGAAAAAGAAATAAGATTAAATAATTTGTAAACATGTGCGCCAATTTACAATGTCTTTAAGAATAAAATCGATACCCATTATTGGTCATTTGAACTTACTCGAAGCAATGTGCAGCAGTCAAAACAGATTGTTGGTTAAGGATGGTACCACCGCAACCTTGGTTGTAGTTAACTTAATTGGAACTATGAAGCAAAGCAACAATTTCAGGGTAATTGTTGATGGTGGTGACTGAGCCTCCAATAATTCTTTGATCAGTAGTTGTTCGAGCTGAAAGTAGCAATAAAAAACGGTTTCCGATTAGGTTGATATGACTAATGTATATACGCCGTGACAACAGAAACTTAGAACTTAAAACTAAACATGTTAGTTTTTTTTTATACGAGGATTTTTTTTTTAAATTTGCTTGCGTTTTTAATAAAATTAAGTAATTCGTAAAAACGTTATGTATTTTCAAAGATAGAATTACCCAGTATGTTACTAGCTGTTTAAATTCAACGAGCTAATAACAGATATTTTTTCTTCTATTCATTTTCATTTTATTATAAAGGGTAATTTTTTTTGAAACGATCACTTTTCTTTTAGTTTCTGTCGGGGTTTGATACATCAATTAATTTGTTAGGTTCTTTTTAGGGTTTAGTCTGACTAAGAGTAAGTTAAAAGGTAAAAAGCTTATTATAAGCTAGCTTTTACGTTAAGCCACGTTGAAGTTACACAGTTAACTATGCATTGTCACTTCAACTTATCTTGGATTAAAGGAAAGATTCAGTGATCAGAGGGCACCACAAAATTGAGTAAACAGTATGTCCATGTGGAGACGATTTAAGAATACAAGTGTCACTACCCAATTTCTTTCCCAGAGTGCTGTAAGAGTCAGCTAAGGGACAATATAAGCAGTTAACTTCTACTGTGAGAGACGGAAAACTCAAAACTAAACCATGTGCCAACAGGCCTGGTCAGCGTGGCACAGTAGAACACTATCCCTCCCAAAGTGGAGGAGGCCCGTCCTCAGCAGTGGCTGAATGGACTGGAGAGGAATAGGAGAGGATTTGAAAATTCACGCATAGAACGTACCTGAAACAGCTCCTGCACACAAAACTAACAGGATTATTTTACTCATCTTATTATCCACCAAGTTTAAGACTGATGGTATTTTCAAATATTTTTATTTATATGTATAGTCTATCTTATCTGATGAAGTTAGGCTCACACTAGATAAAATTGATAATTATCTATAAATAAGCCGTTAGCCTATTAAGTTAATACCTAATTTTACGCGGTCATAAAACGCATCCTTTTTACGTACTTGGTATAAACCCAAAATTAATATAAAAAATGTTTTGTACTGTTGGTCTATTTATGTCGATTTAAGTTAAAAAATAAATAATTCCATTTTAAGGATATTTGGTAGACGGAAACAAAACAAATATTCAGTAATAGTTATTGAAGGCAGTCCTTCTAACAGGGCTGTCAATTAACCCTTTAGAAGGAATCCAAATAACCTCCAAATAAAATCTACCTCTATTAATTATAGGGCGGCTTATCAAATTAGCCCGGGCGTCAAAACAAATGCCCCGGGGCCCTAAGTTTCAAAATACGCCTCTGATCACATGAGTACTGTATTAGCGACTCGGGTTTTGGAAAAATAACAAAGCTCGGATCCTTCAAAGTCGCGAGTAAAAGCTAGTGGTTTATATGATTAGCTTCGATAATAATAATAAATCTCAATTGTTCATCAACGATAAGATATGACTTTGGGTTTTTATAAACTGCTAGCTTAATATACGTATTTATACTTTATGGGCGTCATAGTTTTAGTCGCTAATCTGTCTCCGTAATGTGACTACTTCGGCAAAACTATTTTGGAATATTCATTCAGTTTAAATATGTTATCGACCATCACACAGGTTCAGCGCCTTCACAGCTCCTGAATAAGCCAGAGGATTTTTCGAAGAGGATCTACGTCGTACGCTACGTCAGCTCGTACATAAATACGTATCAGGAGGCTCTGTGTCTAGCGTATGTGGAATATGACAAAGCATTTGAGGCAGTCGGAATTCGGGTAACGCTGTGGTCGCTCCAGTGATACCAAATTGACTATCGAAGTATTAAAACGCCACTTTGTCGGTCCCAAACCATGAAAGAAGGACGAAACTGATATTACTGAAGAAGGGTATTACACAGAAGGATGTAATTTCCTAGAAACTGTTTACTGCTGCGTTGGAAGACATCTTCAAAATTTTCGGACTCTGCATTAACATTAACAGCCGCGGCATTTTCATCAATCTCCTTCGATTTGCAAATGACATCGTGGTCAAACCAGAAACCCAAGAAGACCTTAACTTAGCCATGTTTCTTGAGAAACACGGGTAGGTTTATGAATGTACATGGATAAAACTAAAATTACGTTTAATTTCCATTTCATTACAGTACCCGTACCTGTTAGAAATGCTTTTCAATAAATGGTCTACCTAGACAAACAGTCCAGTTAAGCTAAACTTGATTGGAAAAAGAGGTTATCTGACAAAACCAACTCGGCTGGGCGGAAATCTTAGACACATCCCGGAGTCCAAAATTCTTCAGTATCTAAAAACAAAAGTCTATACCAGTGAGTGTTATCAGTTATGACTTGTGGTCCTAAAATGTGTTTTCTGAATGTCGTCTCCAGTATCCTGTAATGTGCTATGGGGGGAGAATTACGAGTGTATCCGACATAGCTGCTTTTCATTTTGGACTAAAGACCATCATAATGTTGTTGCTAAGGAGTTCGACAGACAGGTAGACATGGCTATCATCTCATGAGTTGCATTTTTCTCTCTTAGACAGAACTTGAAATGACGAGTTTTAGTAAAAGAGTATGAACTAAAAGAAGAGAGTTCGTACAATTTATTTACATTCTATCTCTCTTACACGCGAAGTGTGAGTTATCTGAGTTATATATCCCGGTTAATCTTTATTATGACCAAAATATTTGCAGTAGATATCGATTGTCTTTTAAACATCGGTAGTGGTAATTCTGATATTAAAGAGATTAACATGGGCTTCTTTAAAGTGGATAACATAATTATTTGATAAAATGTTTATGTTAATGCAGTTGGTCCGTGTGGTGACGGATACAAGTGTCACCACCCCATTTCTTTCTCAGAGTGCTGTAAGAGCCAGCTGAGGATCAATATAAGCAGTCTACGTCTACTGTGAGAGACGGAAAACTGGAAACTAAACCCTGTGCCAACACGCCTGGTCAGTGCGGCACAGTAGACTATAATTCCTCCCAAAGTGGAGGAGGCCCGTGCCCACCAGTGGGACGTTAATGGGCTGGAGATAAGAGAGGATAATTTAATGTATGACCAATGCCACGTCAAGTGTTTGTTCTGGACATTTCGGGATTTATTTGACTATTTCATTCATATTATTAGAAGAACGACTATGCCGTTCAAATGAGAATAGGATTGACCCCACGTCATGTTGTAACGTCATAGTTGTCAATTTGAACAATTTTGGTAGGGTCAGCAAAACAAGAAATTTTTATAATATAATTTATCTATCACTTTGTCGTTATCTTTTACTAATATTCGAGCAATTAGCGAGACAAATACAATTAAAAACAATAACAAATAACGACAAGTTCAAAATAACAACACTAACAAACAAAAACCATGAGAAATAACAACAAATTAATTTTTTAGCGGAAATCTACCACATTACTAACAGAATTTAAAATAAAATGCCATAAAATTCATATACTCGACAAGGCATACCAACAACAGCAAAATGGCGGTTGGCAATTCAACTTAATATCATAGTATCCAACAACGAAATTATTAAAAGGAAATTGTATTTCTTTTTCAATAATATTATTACAACTAAACAATTTAAGACCTTTTTCGCTTCAAATTACTGAGTTTAGGTAAAAAAAAAACATTATTGTTACGTGCTAGGGTTCGAAGGATTTGGAGAGAAAGACCTGCTGACTCTTTTAGAAGACTTTATTCACTAGCACTAGTTACACACTAAGCACTAGGTCCAAACACTAAGCACTAGGTCCAAACACTAAGCACTAACAATGTCCTAGGTCGTAGCCAAGTTGTAGGTTTCACTGGTATCACTCTTGATCACTTGTTTTCGCTCTCGAAGTCGCCTTTCTCGTAGCTCAAACAGAACTGCCCGGGCTCGCCTCCATGCCGCTATTTATATGCGCCGAGACGAGTTCCAGACTATTCCAGAATGTTCCCGACTGTGCGCGAACGTGATCGCCCGGAACGAATGTTTCTAGAAGGTTCGGGCATGTACGGTAGTATCTTCTGTCAGCCGATGTAATGGCTTGGCTTTCTCTGCGAATCCCTTAACAAAACGCCTGTAGTATGAGCATAGGCCGAGGAATGCCCGCACTTCGGTTTTGTCCTTAGGGGTAGGCCATTTTTGAACTGCTTCCAGTTTCTCCGGGTCTGTCTGGATTCCATCACTGGAGATAATATGGCCGAGATAGTTGACCTTGCTCCTGAATAAATGACACTTTTCCGGGTTCAACTTTAATTTGGCTCCCTCTATTTTGGCGAAAACTCGCTCCAAGTTTCGCAAATGGTCCTCGAAGTCGCGTCCGACAATGATGACGTCATCCAAGTAGACTAAGCAAGCCTCTCCAACTAAGCCTGCCAGTACACATTCCATGAGTCGCTCAAATGTGGCAGGTGCGTTGCACAATCCGAAGGGCATGACGTTAAATTGCCATAAACCTTTACCGGTCGAGAAAGCTGTCTTCTCCTTGTCTTTTGGGTGAATTTCCACCTGCCAGTAGCCAGATTTCAGGTCTAGGGTCGAGAACCATTTCATGCCACTCAGGGTATCTAAAGTGTCGTCGATTCGTGGTAACGGGTAACTGTCCTTCTTAGTGACATCATTGAGACGCCTATAGTCCACACAAAATCTCGTGCTACCATCTTTCTTCTTCACTAATACAACAGGTGAGCACCACGGACTTGTAGACGGTTCAATAATCTTATTCCTTCTCATGTCCTCCAAAAGGCCTTCAACTTCTTTTTCCTTTGCAATTGGTATCCGTCTTGCTCGTTGACGAATTGGTCTCTCGCTTCCGGTATCTATCCTGTGCTGAACCATCGACGTTCTTCCAAGGTCCCCTTCTTGACTGGAGAAGATATTGGCATAGCGCTGCAAAAACTTCTTAGCTTTCATGCTCTGCGAATAAGTCAGATTACTCTTACAGTCATCGAGTAGCTTAGTAAGTAGCTTAGTAACCGTAGTTATTGCTGTTTGCTGAGTCTGCGCCTGTCATCGAACTACACTTTTTCATCCAGACAACTTCCTCGCACTTTCCGATGACATCACCTTTGTTCAAGCAGATCTCGCGATCACCAAGATTCAAAACCCTGACCACAGCGTTTCTGCTTCCACTAACAAGGGTTCTCGCCGTCATCAGTTTTTGTGACGATGTCTTGGTAGGTGTGTCTTCGATCAACACGCATCTGTTTGACTTTTTCTTTCCAGCTGGCGGCAGTTCCACCAGTACCTGAGCTTCCGCTCGTCCAGGTATGATGACCTTCTTTACACATGTGACTTTCCCGCAGACACCTCCAAGAATGAAGATTTCTTCTTCACCACACTTGAAAACTCCTTCAGCGACATTAATTCTGCAGTTGTGTTTCTTCATGAAATCCAAACCCAAGATGCAATCATCCACAATCTCAGCCACGATTACGTTATGAGAGTATGAGGACCCCCCTACATACATCGTAACTGACGTTTCTCCCAGGATGGGTATTGGCTGACCGGAGGCAGTAAGAAGCCGACAGTTAATTCTCCTCTTGTGTCCCGTTGCGGTTTTTACCAGACTTGGGTTCACTATTGTTCTAGAGGCTCCTGTGTCCAGAGTCATTTTGCAATCCGTCCCGTTAATAGTCCCCTGAATCGCAAGACTATTCCCGCTGCATGCCTGGGAGATAACAGTTATCGGGGCTCCCTCCGCGTCAGCCAGCACTCGCCCCTTAGTCCTGGCTTTTATTCGTTTCCCTGATCCCGGGCAAGGGACAAAGCCCCCTGCTTCTTCAGAACCTCTATTTGTTCCTCGATCCTTTTCATCCTTTCCATCTGGGTTTCCTTCTGCGGGCAGTTGAGCTGAAGATGGCCCCTCTCGCCGCACTTGCAGCACATGGCTCCAGAACTTTTCTTCGTAGGGGCCTTAACCTCCTTGACTTCCTCAGAGACCTCGCGGATCTTATGGGTATGCCGTATGTCATAACGAACAGCCTCGACCTCCAAAGCATGCGCTAATGCTTCCTTTAGCGAGGTATGGTGACGAAGCCTCACTGCAGCTCTGACCTCCAGGTCTTTGATTCCGTCGACAAACGCTTGAACAATATTCGTGTCTACCATCTTGGTGTCGGCTCCTGGATGTGCCTTCCTGACGAGATTTTCAATTTCCAACGCCCATTGTTGTAGTCCTTCTCCTGAGCGTTGGACTCTGTCACGCAGTTGGGCACGGAACACGTGCTCCAGGTGTCGCTCCCCGTACCTGGATTCAAGTGCCTCCATCAGGTCTTGGAACCCATTTCCTGTATGTGGCAGTGCTTCCAGGACCGACAAAGCTTGCCCTCTTAGCGCAACAGTGAGAGCGGTCAAGCATTGTTCTTCCGTCCATCCGTTGGCAGTAGCAACCGTCTGGAATTGCTGACGATAAGCGTTCCAGGAAGTAGTGCCGTCGTAGGGCGGAACTTTCACTCTTGGTCCTTGTGCCACTCCGATAGTTCCACTAGAGATCGCAACTCCCGTGGTTTCAAGGCGCACTACTTTCTTCTGTAGTTCAATGAGGCCGGTTTTCACATTTTCGACATCCAATCCTAACCCGGTAACTCGTTCTTCCACTACGTCGACATCTTTTCGAAGCTTAATCACCGTGTTACTAACATCATTTATAGCACAAATCACTTTTTCTTGTGAATCTTGCAAAGCGCCGAGCTTGCGTTCTTGTGACTCTTGCAAAGCGCCGAGCTTGCGTTCTTGTGACTCGAACTTGCGTTCTTGTGACTCTTGCAAAGCGCTGAGCTTGCGTTCTTGTGACTCCTGCAAAGCGCCGAGCTTGCGTTCTTGTGACTCCTGCAAAGCGCCGAACTTGCGTTCTATCAGTTCAATTAAACTTCCTAATTGAAGTGCTGCTTGAGGAACTGACGCTACGGTGCCGCTGGTGGGCGTGGCCTGTGTGGTGGGTGTGGCAAGGTGGGCGGATCCAGTGGGCGGAGCTTGTCTAGTGGGCGTGGCCGGTGTGGTGGGCGTGGCAAGGTGGGCGGGGCCAGTGGGCGGGGCTTGAGTCTGAGTAGGCGGGGCCTGGGCCTGGGTGGGCGTAGCCCGGTGGGCGTGGTCGGTGGGCGTGGCATGGTGGGCGTGGCCAGTGGGCGGGTCTAAGGGGGCGTGGTCGGTGGGCGGGGCCTGGTAGGTGGGGCCAGTGGGCGGTGCTTGGTCCACAGCGGGCGTGGCCTCCGCAGCTCGTTGTGCCCTTGTCCTGACGCCCTCGAAGTCCTCTCTCGGAGTCAATGGCATCTCCAAATCTCACTTCCGACACCAGTTGTTACGTGCTAGGGTTCGAAGGATTTGGAGAGAAAGACCTGCTGACTCTTTTAGAAGACTTTATTCACTAGCACTAGTTACACACTAAGCACTAGGTCCAAACACTAAGCACTAGGTCCAAACACTAAGCACTAGGTCCAAACACTAAGCACTAACAATGTCCTAGGTCGTAGCCAAGTTGTAGGTTTCACTGGTATCACTCTTGATCACTTGTTTTCGCTCTCGAAGTCGCCTTTCTCGTAGCTCAAACAGAACTGCCCGGGCTCGCCTCCCTGCCGCTATTTATATGCGCCGAGACGAGTTCCAGACTATTCCAGAATGTTCCCGACTGTGCGCGAACGTGATCGCCCGGAACGAATGTTTCTAGAAGGTTCGGGCATGTACGGTAGTTCCTCTAACGCCATCTAGTATCTAATAGGGGTTTCACTTTGTTCGGTTATTTAATTGGTTTTACTAGTTGCTGCTAGATGGCGCTAGCTCCTTTGTGTTTTGTGTGTTCGTAACATTATTGATACGCAAATAAAGTTACGTTGCTGACAGTACTTTTCGAATCACTTTTGACAACTAAAGGTCATTGCGAATCCTATTCTCAGTTGAAACGTGTAGTACTTTCTAAACTGTTTAAATTACAAAGAGTTCAAGTTCAGATATTAATCACCAAGGATATATTGCAGTTCACCGGAACCTTGTCAATGCTACTCCACTTTAAGTTGTCTATGACTTCCAATTATAACAATATAATATATTGTTATAATTGGAAGTCATAGACAACTTCGTCGTTAAGATTGTACTATATTATAGTACAATCTTAACGACAATCTGTTTCTTTCAATAAGCTTTTCTCTCTCTCTCTCTCTCTTTCGCTCTGTATCTCTTTCTCCAGCTCATTAGCGCCCCACTGTTAGATACGGGCCTCCTCCATTTTGGGAGAGATTACCTATGGTCTAAATGGTATCTATGTACAAATTCCCATAGCTGACTTTTACAGGACCCTGGGAACGAAAAGGAGTGGTGACACTTGTATTCTTAATCCTTCACCACACGGGCAAGCTTGTGAGCTTCATCCTTTGAGCATTTTACGAACAGGAGTAGCCACAGATGTTGTTTTCCTTATTAAATTGACCACCATGGTCAGTGACACTTCCAAGGGGCACTAAGAGATGTCACTTTCTGCTTATAGTTTTTTAGTGAAAGGCCCCTGACTTACCTATCTTCTGTTGTTTATATTGATTTTATTCCCTAAACTTTTTACTATCACACAATTGTTTAAAATACAACTTTTCATATCTATATTAATCTTATAAAGCTGAAGAGTACAAACTCTTCAGCTTTATAAGATGAGCGCGTTCAAACAAACAATTTTGAACGCGCTCATCTCAGGAACCATTGGTTCCAATTGCAAAATTCTTTCAGTGTTGGATCGTATATTTATGTAGGAAGACCATACGCTATATAACTTCACGCTGGAACCAATAGGAGCGAAGCATTAGTGAATGGATTTTTTTTCCAAATTCCGTGTACGTAGTCGCGGGCGACAGCTAGTCATCGATATACCGTCAGACGCAGAGACTTCAGAGCGCCTTCTACCAGGATCTAAACAAACAAACAAACTTCCTGGTTTCATTTACAATATTACAACTGAGCCTACATGCAAGATGGCTGTAAATATTCCTCTGACTTGACGCTTTTATATGACAGAGGCAAAAAAAATTTAATATTAAAATTACCATTTTGCACGGAACCTTAAAAATATTATTTTAAATTCACCTTCAAGTGTTTTCACTGAAACATTAATATACCAATTTGCCCATCTACACAAGCCGATATAAAATGATAAAATTATGAAATAATCGTAAGGGTAGTCACATTGATTTTTGCTACCAAAATAAATAATGTTTTCTTTCGTATGCCATATTTACTTTACTAGGATCCAGCGACTCCCTGCGATTCTGCTGATATTGTCACTCCATCTTGTCAGCTTTGTCGTCCGGTACTTAGTCGCTGCTCTAAAACGGTTGTCAATTCATCGAGTGATGTGGAAATTCAGGAAAAGTTTAAAAATTTGTATAAAATAAATTAAAGCAACTATTTCTTTTTCCCTTAGAAACTGTTTGTAATGTTCATGGCTATCAACTATAGAACTGTTTGCGTTTATTTAAAACTTAGAGCATCGATTCAACAGGAGCTGATAATTCTATCAGGCAAATACTGCTGAAAATATACTAAAGCAATGCTCATACCCATAGCGTACTGACAGTATCATCAAAACACATTGTTCTATACCCTGCAACCTGCACCTTGGCACCCCGACCGTTGGTGCATTTAGTCCCTAACAAAAATGTCATTAGGTATTCTCTATCCATAGGTAAATCAGATGGCGGGTTGACGTTTAAAATTGATTAAATTTATTTGCAATTGACTTCCTATGCCTAATTATAGTGGAAAAAATTATCACCATGAGCGGGGCTTGATCCCATGATCTCGGAATATCGTTCCGTTGCTCTTCCAAATGAGCTACCAAGGGACTTGTACATGATAACCTAAGTATATAGAAATTGTTTTTGATTTTGTGCATTCAACTTATTAGCAGTATGAAGTTTGCCGAATAGGCTAGTACTTTCACGGGCATTTAGATTATGCTACATTTATCTACAGCACTTGTGATATCAATTAATTTATCTTCAAATTACTAATGCTATCTGAGCACCGCACTTAAGACGGTACGATACCAAATTATGCTCCATACAAAAGTATGGGTATTGTACTTCCGTTTTTTCTTCGCGAAAGTTAAACCGATTTTGATAGCTTTTGCGTTATATTATAGATAAAGAGTATATCTATGCTTACATCACTTTCTTTTTTTCAAAACATTATAACTAAAAGAAATATGACGATCCGAAAAACCTACTTTTTTCGGTTTTCTTTAGATAAAGTTACAGCGTCTATCACACAAATTTGGTAAAGTTTTAGCACAAAAGAAAGTGATAAAAGCATAGATATACTCTTTATCTATAATATAACGCAAAAACTATCAAAATCGGTTTAACTTTCGCGAAAAAAAACGAAAGTACGAAACGTCTTTTTTCAAAGAATTTGTAGGTAAAATCCGCTTCATCTATATTTGTCCCTTTCAGCGCGGCGCTCGGAAATAGGGATAGCAATACCTAAGGCAAATACCTAAATGAGGAGTACAGTACTCTCTTATGTTAATAGCAAGCGGACCTAGCACGTGTCTTGTCCGTCAAAACAGAGCATAATGATATTAGACATTTTTTTCCTGTTTACACAATTTCCTCTAGTCCCAATCTAAGCTTGAGTTATGGTGGTACCCATACGGAAACGAATACGAATATCTTACATAAACTAGTTTTCTTTTGTAAATACATACTTATGATACATAGAAAACATCCCAATACAGTACAAACATTTTGTATGACAGTTGTAAATATCACACAAGTGATTATCCCGTGTGGGAATCGAACCCGTGACCTCATGAATAGCAATAGGTTAAAACCACGAGGCGACGAAATAATAGTTTTATTAAATTTAATTTAATTAAATTTTATTTCTTTAAAATATCAAATTTTAAACAACTATTATTTCGTCTAGGCTTCTCACGTGTAACGTTAAAATATAAACCGAACTTATTAGGTATAGATATCTGACGACATTTTTTTAAATAGGTCTCGTTTCAGAACTTATTCAAAGCATACAAACAAGCATTTAAATCTATACTCCTTATATAATTCGTGTACACAGGCAAATAGACGTACAAACAGTCATTCCTTGTATCCATTTGGGTGGGGAGAGACTAGACTTGTCCGTATGGTGACAACTTCAGTATAAAACTGTCATCAGTCCATTCCTGCCCCAGGTACTGTAAAAGTCAGATCGGGCATATAATAAGCAGATAACATCATGATATCAGAAACACATTTATAAAAAAATAAAGTCAAGACCAGGAAGGGTTTACTTAAATCGTAGCAGTTGACGCTTGTTAAAAATGTGGTAATATTGCTAAATTTCATGAACGAAGTATGAAGTCGAACGACGAACAAAGTCCCGGCAACAGCTAGTATGATATATAAATTACATTACATTACGTAAATATGTATGTATTATTTTTTTAAATACACATTCATGGACATTTCACACAACAACAACACATTTCCTCTGATTCCAAGCTAAGCTTATATATGCTTGTGTTACCAGAATACGGATAGAATACTTAAACATCTTTTCTTTTGTAAATACATACTTATAATACATTGAAAACACCCAGACGCAGTAACAAACATTTGTATGACAAATATAAATACCACACAAATGATTGTCCCGAGCGGGAATCGAACCCGCGACCTCGTGAATGGCAATCGGTTACATTAACCACTAGACCATGAGGGCCGTCATAAAATACCTAGCGCACGTATTTCATGCATTATTGCAGTTTTAGATATCTTATCTGTATATCTTATTAATAATAATTATCATCGCGCGTATCTACGGGGATAATTATTATTAAGTATAACACCAAATTATGATTAATTACAATCTAATAATTAAAGCAGTTGCAGTCCCGGCATCACTCAGAAATCCTGAATTAATTCATATTTAATAAATAAATGAAAAAGTAATATTAGGAACGCTTAATTTGGGATTTATAAATAAAAAAGCCAGTAAACTTTTTTTGTTATTTAGCCATAGCTATAAAGCTATGGCTAAATAACTTGCTTTATTTAAAAACTAAAAAACACGATGGAAAACGATATTTTTTTATAAATTAGTAGTTGTTGCAAGCGACTTCGAACCTACTCATGGAATTATAAAAAAAAAACTAGTTTGCAACATTTTTACTACTGTTTCGCTGCTATTGATCGCAGTGCGATGTTATATAGCCTATAGCTATAGCAAATGGACTATCTAACACAAAAGAAATTTTCAATTCAAACAACAAATTCCTGAGATTAGCGCGTTCAAACAAACAAACAAACTCTTAATTTTCTTTCAAAAGCTTTATAATCTTCTTATATATAAAATTCACGTGTCACAGTGTTAGTTACCGTACTCCTCCGAAACGGCTGGACCGATTTTTATGAAATTTTACATGCACATTCAGTAGGTCTGAGAATCGGCCAACATCTATTTTTCATTTTTTTTTTTATTGGCAAAACAACGTTAGTTAGTTGAGCTCAAAAATTTAAATTTTTGAATGTTTATTATGGAAATATTAGCTTTTCTGCGTAATAAGTGTCTTGCACCTACAAGTATTACGAAGCAAAAGTGAGGAATAAGTATTGACGTCGTTAAAAATCTAGATTTTGGAGGAAAGAACCAATATAATAATCAGAAAAGGACATTATTCTGATCTCAATTACAAAGTCCTGAAAAGTATCAGGTAAATTAACACTTGTAACTGCTGTAAATATATGTAGAACCTAATACATTTGTGTTACTGACTTACGTCAGTATTTATGTTATTTATTTATGAAGCAAAGAATAATATTTTTGGGTTGTGGCAAGTGATGCTCTGTAGTCTACCCAAAGGAAAGAAAAAAATATGTATGTCATGTCATCAAAGAAAGCTCTATCTTATGTAATGAAAGAAAAAACAATTATTTCTTTCCTTTATATATCTTTGAACTATATACCTAGGTATATAATGTTGATTACAATATTTTATCCATAAATTCCAGGTACGATTAATTGATATTAATGTATATTTTAATCCCAATGATAAGATATTTTATTAATCAGCTGAAAAAAGCAAAACGTGACGCATCTATGCTGACTATTGCTGACTTACATAATTACTTGTATACCACTATGAAATTTTTAATAAAAATATGTATTTGATTATTCTTTAACTATTATTATGTACTAGCTGTTACTCGCAACTTTGTACGCGTGGAATTTAGAGACTAAACCCAAAAAAATTATACAGAAAAGCCATTCTTTTGAACTACTGTATCTAATAAAAGAAATGCCATAAAAATCTGTTGCGTAGTTTTAGCGACTTTGTTTTATAATTATAATAAGTAAGGATTTGTTTTATTATAGACTGAACTAAACTTAAATTAGGTGTATCACGTTAAGCTAAATACATGGTTTACTATACATATAAACTGTACAACATAATATTTGTGTCCTGTATAGAAATCGAACAGCAATCTTGAGTACAAGAACTCAACTAAACCTATACCAGATCCCACGTCTGTTTAAAATATTTGTATTAATACAGGGCCTAAGTTAAGCTACCCCACTAAGTTAGACATAAGATTCCGTTATAAAGGTGTAGTTATGTTTGAAAGCTATAAATGTATCAGTGTGCAGTCGATCGATAGCAAGCACATGCGATGTACACCATGACCATGGACATGGTCAGGGTCGTGATAATAAAACAGTGGGGAGCCATGAAACAGAACTATCAAAGTCTTAATATTTTGTTCAGAGAAAGTTTAGTTTTATTTATTTGTTAGGAAACTGCCTTACTATATACTACTATATATATTTATACTAGTTTCTATATTGGTTTTGTGAATGACTTGTACAGAAAGCAGTTACATGTTAAAAATATTCATTCTTTTAACAATTGCTTAGGTAAAATAATGAATAACTGAACCATCCAAGTTTTGCTGGGAGAGAATTACTTGGGGAATAAGTCCGTCTAAAATCCGCTAATACATCTTCTATGTAAAGATTAAAATAAATCATTGACGATATGTCTGTGTGGTGATGGATTGTCTGTGTGGTGACGGACTAAGAATACAAGTGTCACCACCCCATCTCCTCCTCAGGGTGCTGTAAAAGCCAGCTAAGGGATATTTTACGACGGGCTTCGTGGTGGAGTGGTTTATGTAATGAACTGCCAATTACGAGGTCGCGGGTTCGATTCCCGCTTGTGTGAACACGCCTGGTCAGCGCGGCACAGTAGACCATAGTCCCTCCCAAAGTGGAGGAGGCCCGTGCCCAACAGTGGGACGTTAATGGGCTGGTGAGAAAGAAGAGATGTGATGTTATTATCTCATAAAAAACTTCTCATTCGATATTTTTAGTTTATTTTATGCTTACAGAGGACGCTTTCAACTCAGTCGCAACCATGACAAAGGTACCGATTCTAAGTGCACAACTAAACTTAACTTAAAGATGAAAACAATTATAGCGTATTTTGAATAATAAGTTATATTGTGCACTTTTTATTAATTAAAATCTTTAGTCTATAATATACAGATTTTTTTAACAAAAAAGTTCTATTAAGGGCCTACATCAATATTGTCGTCGACATGTACATATTAACACAGCTAGTAGGTATAGAAAATAAAGAATTAGGGATATTTTTTTTGATTACTCAAAATCTTCTAAATATATTTTAATTCTGATTTACGTGTTTCTATATATAATAGTTACTTATGTTTTTAAAGTTATTTCATTAGTTAATACGCGATAATACACCGACAATAGAAAAAAATGAAAAATTAGAGAGGTTGTTTCGCTAAGATTTTCTATCGAGAAAACTTTTTTCAATCGCGTTTCTGAGTTTATGCGATACTAGATCATATATTGAAAAAACATATACTTAAAAATTAGAGCTCTAGCCATTCAATCTAAAGAAACAATGAAAACTTCGTACGTAGAAAAATGCACGAAGCTATTTTGGTATCCTCTTAACATTGCCGAATTGTGTTGTTGATACTATCAATTTTTTTTAGTTAAGTTTAGTTTAGCTGTGCATGTAGGATCGGTACCAATGTCAACGAAACATCGGGATAGATTAAAAAATAAAATAAATGCGACAAATTCTGTTACATATTTTTATTTCAATAAATAACTACGGATTTTAGAATAACTTATTTATTTGCTACTAATTAACTAAAAACTTTTTCAGAGTTCATGTTGTCCATGCAATAAACACTTGCGTAATTGATAAGGAAAATGCAAATATGAGTCGATATTCAATAATAATTTTTATCACTAGGCTTAAGAGATAAGTATTTAAAGACAAAATTATCAATTAATACATTTAAAATTGATATGTTATCTGTGAGCACTTATAACGTCAATACATGGGACAATTTTAGTTAATAATAATTCAATACTGTTGAAATAAAAAAATGATTGACGTAGTATAGAATATAAACACTTAACTATTCCAACCTCTTTAATAAGGAAAGCATCTCAATAAAAAAAAATCTAAAATTTTCGTGAAATTCCATTCGGAAGATTTTGCGTGAAAACGTGACAAACAAACACATAAACTCACTTTCACTTTTATATATAAGCAAGGAAGTATAGAAGTATAGATATTCAGGTTTTCTTAGATCAAATTAAGGGCACCTAAACCTTTACAAGGCTTGGGGATACGTGAATTGATTTGTATAGATCTTATGACATTTTTCTTTCAGTTTACAAATGTACCGCTTTGTGGAGGAGGAATGGGAGAGGCCATACCCAGTACGAGCCTCAGAATTAGCATTAATAAATAGCCTAAGTATATTTTGATCTAAAATATCATGTTGAAAAGTCGTGTTATATTTAGCACGCTTGAAAAGCTTGATGACTCTCCCAGATTCAAAAAAGACTTTACGTACTTACGATTTAGTTTCTAGACTTTCGTCTCTTGCAGAAGAGCTACTTTCTCAGTTTATTACTCTGTTGATTCTTATATATTACACCATCCTGACAACGATTGGGGTTTCAACTATGGCCGATCCACACTACTTGACAGTCATGGATATCTTCTCTTACACAACAATTTTATCAAAAAAAAATTATCGAAATATTATTACGTCATTATTTAAATCTAAAAATAACAAGATTGTTTAATTTGTATTACGTATTTACAAATCAAAATGCGTGCTAAAAACTATTAACAATCATGACACGGGTAATATCATCGACCTATTTTGAAAACAGAAAATAAGCCGCATCCACTCATTTCTACGTTGTGTGTACCCCATAATGGGGCTGACGGGGTGGTAGTAAAGTTCCACCACACCGGTCGAATCGACGTGCTTAACCGTCGCGAAAAAGTAAAATTTTTGTGTTGAACAGTTAGTGAATATTTTCGTGAAGTCAAAAATATCATTAATTATCTGATAATTAAAGTAATTTTTATAATGAATTATTATTTTTATATTGAATTAATTTAAAGTAATTATTAATTGAAATAAATTTTTTCAAATAAAACTACTTTTTACGGATTTAGACGCGTATATTTGTTTTAAATTTTGGCCCGACGTTTCGGAGACTTTGCGGTCACCATGGTCACGGGTGAGACTCTCACCTGACCTCACTGAGACTCTAGAGTCTCACCCGTGACCATGGTGACTGCAAAGTCTCCGAAACGTCGGGCCAAAATTTAAAACAAATATACGCGTCTAAATCCGTAAAAAGTAGTTTTATTTAAACAGATGAGTCGCGCAAGTGTTAGAAAAAAAAAAAAACAATTTTTTCAAGCTTAATTAACACATGTGATTTACCTGTTCATTTATAGTAAATTTGGCCTGAATAAAACGTGTATATAATTCACACTCAGATACAGCACAAATTTATGCATCATCAATGAAGATAATGGATTCATCATCTTTACTTATAATAAAACAACATCGTTATTTGTGTATGTATGTCCCTATGTGAGCTGAAATTTTCAAAATTACGCGATGTATTTTGATGCGGCTTCTTTTAAATGATAGAGTGATTAAAGAGGATGGCTTTTTTGTATAATTTGTTAAGTTATACTTTACGCATACAAAGATGTGGGCAAAAGCTATACATAATAGACGGGCCTCGTGGTCTAGTGGTTCATATAACGGACTGCCGTTCACGAGGTCTCGGGTTCGATTCCTGGTCAGGACAATCATTTGTGTGATGTTTTTAATTGTCATACAAATGTTTGTACTGCGTCTGGGTGTTTACTATGTATTATAAGTATGTATTTACAAAAGAAAAGTAGTTTATGTATTATATCCGTATTCTGGTACCCATAACACAAGCATATAAGCTTAGCTTGGGACCGGAAGACGTTGTGTGAAATGTCCATGAATATTTATTTATTTATTTATTTATAATAATTCGTAGTAGAAGATAGCACTACAGACAACTCTTTTATAATCTTATCATCTAGTAGCTATATCCCTATATACTGGCCGCTGTAATTGGCCAGGACCTGTCACTGACTACAGTCGTCAAAGCGATGGTAGACAGTGACAGGGGCTGGCAAGCAGTAGCTGACTACAGCGAAGCCGTTATGCTATTGAAGGAGGCCGCGGAAAGGCAGCGTGAGGCAAATACGCTCACTGAGTCATCCCGGCGAGGCAGACCTGGGAGGAGGAGGCGTCGCTACGCCCAACTCCTTTCCGTACCCTAGACAGTGGCCACGTTGGCCTGCGCGGGGTCGCTGGAGAGAGTTCGGAACGGAGATCTTCTGGTGCCCCATAACAACCGGGAAGTAAGACGTCGTAGTCGGTTATTAGTGGGTATTCCTATGCCTACGGCATGGGCGAGTCCCACATACCCTTTGATCATCTTCACCTATGGTCAAAGGGATGCGTAAAAAGCATTTTCCGACTGCGTCAAAAAAAAAAAAAAAAAGCTATATCCCTATATATTATGATATTTATGATTACTTACTCACTTACTATTTTTTACAGACATCCGTGTGGTGACAGATTAAAAATACAAGTGTCGCCACCCCATTTCTTCCCCAGGATACTGTAAGAGCCAGGTAAGGCTATTAACATCTATTGTGAGAGATGGAACACTCGAAACTAAACCCTATGCCAACACGCTTGGACAGCACGGCATAGTAGAACACAAATCCGAATGGTAAGGTTCGTGCCCAATCGTGGGTCACTAATGCGCTGGAGAGAGACGTGTCTACTATGGCTTCTATCACTTATGAAAATTGAGAAAAATGTTTCCTTATTTCAGGGTTTTTTCAATTATCGATTGATCGCATTATTTTTTCGATTATCATTTACCTAGCAACACATTTAGTGCCCAATATTAAAAATTCTAAAAATTTAACCTAAAATGTTACTTAAATTTTCGTACCAAAATTGAATATAAAGCTTTATTAGACCTTATTTTATTACGATTTATGATAAGACTAAGTCACAAATAAATCGTAAAGAGGGCGTCTACAGATCAGTTCGGTCTGATAACAGTTGATAACTGAGTAAGCTTTTGAAATACTCTGTAATACTTTTTATCATTTCAACGTTGTTTCTAGAATCCAAAAGTATTTAGATAGCTTGCATTACTTTTTAATCGACTGCAAAGGAGATTAGCGATTCGTCTGTTTTTTTTTTTATAAGTTTGTAACTATTATCAGGAAACTAAATAAATAAGACAATTAACAAATTTTTAACAATGTTTTTTATTTTGATAATTTTTTTTATGATTTAATTCAGGGATACATATAAATATTTAAATTTGCAAATATGTAAATTTTAATTAAGAATATTTTCTTTAATAAATAATTACAGAAAAGATTCTTAATTAAAATATTACAATTTGAAAAACTCGATTATCAAACTTGAATACACTTAAATAAAACTACTTTTTACGGATTTAGACGCGTATATTTGTTTTAAATGTTGGCCCGACGTTTCGGAGACTTTGAATACACTTCTAGTGTTAAATTTTTCATGTCTACCAATTCCCCTCTATTTGCCGGTACCTGATGTCGCGATGATATGGATAAGATACGAAACAATCATCTTCATCATCATAACTTCAAGTCTTTTTTCCATGGGGGTAGGCAGCGACTATAGAGCGCCGTCTGTTACGACCCAAACAAACTTCCTTAGCTTTATCCACACTCATACATCTTGTCATACATGCCCGACGGTTGTTAGTGCTACGCACGTGACCGTTTTGGACAGTACCGGCTATGACATCGAAGTATATTTTTCTCGGCCGTCTTCTCCCAGCGTTTCCTTTTACCTCCGCCGTGTATACGCCTTTCGTTAATCGTTTATAATCCTTTCCACATGACCAAATCAAAACCAAACTCAAGTTCCACCTTTAAAAAGTATTATGTAATTGGTAACTAATGTTTTTTCAAAGGTACATTCCAATATGACTTCATCAAAAAGATCGTGAAATAAAGTCATAGAAATATATATCGCGATTTTTATTTATTTCTTCTCTAACTCCTTTAATATAAACAATTACCATGTCGCTGCTTCAAATAGATAAGTGGGTACTTTACCCCTTTATTTTTTTTACTGCTTTAATTATTAATAATTTATATTATATTTAATTAGTATTATATTATATTTTATTTAATTAGTAATAATTTATATTATATGGCAATGGTATATTACTATTTCAAAAGGTGTGTACTTGTGTGAAATTTATTTGCATTTGTGGAATAATGAATTTATTTCTGTTGTTATCTTCTCTTGTGTACAATAAAGCACAAATAAATAAAGATAAATAAATAATGTGAAGTGATAATGTGAAGTTTAAGCTATAACATAAGTTTATTGAAAAAACACTGTTTGTAACCCTGAAAGATGTACGAGGAAGGCGGAACACCGTTGATGACCCCTGATGGCTATTGCAGTCTAACTCAAGGTATGAAAATTACATCTTTTTTTTTGTTTTTTACGTCTGACTGATTTGATGGAAAACCGTTTTTTGCATGCCCTAATCTTTATTATAGAATTTCAGAAATTCAGATTGTTCAACAGAGACATCATAAAATTAAGACCCGGACTTGGTAACAATACTACGCCTGGTAGACCTTTCCCGATGACGTAACTCTATTTAAAGCCACCATTCATGACACACTAGCAATTAGTCCTACTTTGTATGAAGACTCACAAGACCACTGATATAAAATTTTCGCAACAAGGTAGAGAAGTTCCGTCCCATTAGACGTTAGGCCAAGAAAATATTCTAAAACCAAACTAAATGTAATTAAAAGCGGACTGAACTGATTGTTAAAATTGTTCAGAACATAAAACATAATAATATGAAGTGTTTCTACCAAGCAGAAAATGGGCACGCCAGCAAGTTTTGATAGGAGCGGCCGCCATTCGTCGATATTGTTGCCTCGGAAAGCTATTAAGTGGATGTAAGCTTCACTACTAGAATGTTGAGAAAATATTATTAGATTTCTGTATATTTTGATAGTATACAAATGCTTCACTAAGTATAGGCAATATTTAACATTTGTGATATACTTCCAAACTTTCGAACACAATTTGTATCATGTAAAAATCTTTTACACGGAAACTATTCAATGGATTTTAATATACTGTGTAAATTACTTTATATCTCTGAATAATACATCTGAATATTGTATAGCACTAGCACATTCAAAGACCTATATAAGTAAAGAAGTATCTATTTAAGTAAAAAAAAATGTATTAAATTCTTGAATATACAAATGTTTTGGGTAAAAATTCCAGATTTTTAAAAAGCCCAATAGTTTCACTTCTGCAATTGTTTTAGTCCCACCTATTTTACATACTATTTGTCAAGTAACTACAATAATAACAAGTTATTATTAAATAGTTTGGCAAGTACATTTATTAAGTCATCGTTTCTAGTAATATGATACTAATAAAATTATCGCAAAAAAACAGGTGCAATAAAAACGTACGGTGTTAATTACTGCGTTGATTAACACGAAACAAATATAGTATGATAATGATTAAGCAGATAACAGTTATTATTATCATTTGCAAAATAATGATATCTGTTGATATATAAGCAAGTAAATTTTACGATACATTTTTGGAAAAAATAAATATATCTAAAAATATTTGTAGCATTTATTTCGTCAAGGCATTTAATTTTTAATGAATATTGTATTAATTTCTTTTAATATTTTATATGGTTTTTATTTCTCTTCTCGATTTTTATAGGTAGGTACATCTAATATATAAAATTCACGTGTCACAGTGTTAGTTACCGTACTCCTCCGAAACGACTAGACCGATTTTTATGAAATTTTACATGCATATTCAGTAGGTCTGAGAATCGGCCAACATCTATTTTTCAAATCTTTTTTTTATAGTATGGCAAAACAACGTTTGCCGGGTCAACTAGTATAATTTATAAAAATGTTTTCAAGACCTTTTAGGTTTCAATTACCTAACCATTTACTTATTTTATAAATAAATAAAAATTATGCCATTATCATGAACTTTATTACATAAAGATCGTAAAAGTGTCCTACGTATGAATAGGAATACATAGGAGTTAGAAATTCACGTCTGTGATTGATATGCCTATTTTTACCCGTGCTTTGAAAGATCTACGTTAAGGGCCTACATCAATATTATCGTCGACATGTACATATTAACACAGCTAGTAGGTATAGAAAATGAAGAATTAGGGCTTTTTTTTTTGTTTACTCAAAATCTACTAAATATATTTTAATTCTGATTTACGTGTTTCTATATATAATAGTTACTTATGTTCTTAAAGTTATTACATTAGATAATACGCGATAATAGACCGACAAATGAAAAAAATAAAAAATGAGAGAGGTTGTTTCGCTATGATTTTCTATCGAGAAAACTTTTTTCAATCGCGTTTCTGAGTTTATGCGATCCTAGATTATATATTGAAAAAAAACATATACTTAAAAATTAGAGCTCTAGCCATTCAATCTAAAGAAACAATGAAAACTTCGTACGTAGAAAAATGCACGAAGAAATTTTATCCTCTTAATATGTAAACTTATTATCAATTTAGTATATATTCTTGTTGGTAAAGTAACTTTTTGTACCTACTATAGTCTTGCTGGTAAGTTACCAATGCGCACAAAGTTTGTCAAGCAAAGTTCTACAGTACAAGTTTGTAACTTTCCATTTGCCACACAGAAGACTTTACTTGGACAAGGAACGAAATTAACAAGATAACCTGACGCGTATATTTGTTTGAAATTTTGGCCCGAGGTTTCGGAGACTTTGCAGTGAGGCTTTCAGTCAAACATATATACACGTCTAAATCTGTAAAAAGTAGTTTTATTTAAACAAATTAGTCGCGCAAGTACCTATTAGAAAATATTAAGATAACCTAATTTTACAAGGACTACCAGTAAATATGTACAAATATAGTCAAATATTATTTTTAAAACCGGTAAAACAAGAACCAAAATCTCTATAAATAAATGCCTAAGAGTACAAAAAAAAAGTACTAGGAGGGTTGTGACTAAAACCTACGTTATAAGAATACCTTTAAGTTTCAAGTTTGTGTTGTTATGTTCGAATATGTATTTACTATGGTAATGTGTAATACTTAACTATGGTAATCGAGTTTCACATTAGGTAATAAATTTATGCTGCTTGAATTTGATTTATTTTATGAAATGCTTAACAAATTATTTGCTAAGTGGCTTAAAAAATAATGTCTTAATTGTATTTTTGCGATTCTTAAAGTTTTATTATAGTAAATGTATCGTAAATCGTATTCGGTGCAAAAAAATAATAGTCGCATTGATTTTTTAAAAGCGTAGTCCTACAGACGAGTTATCGGCTTAATTTTTGATTCCCATTAACATTTAGAACACATAGGTACATTTATCATACATTTACATTTATCGCTAAGAACCATAGAAAAGACACTGTGTACTAAGAAAAATTCTTCTTAGACCTTGACGTGCTTAGAACCAAGACCGATAAATACTAATACGATAAAAATATTGCAGACATACATTATCGTTAAAAACATTAAACCAAATTTTTCCATGCTGCTTATTATCGTTATTGCTCATTTAAATAATTAGGCGCTTGGCATATTAAAGTTAGGTATCGGTATTTTTACAGCCAAAAAGGTTCCAGCCACCATGTCCATGGTTACGGGTGTGCCTGACCACTAAGATGTCCTCTAGTGAGTTGTAAGCCCCGTAACAACTCATCCCAGAGAACGTCATAAAGTTCAATCCTATCCATGACCTGTTAAACTTTCAATAACTATATGCATAATTTAAATAATTGGAAGGATCAATGAAACGTATGAACACGATATAATTAAGTTTAAGTCCCTGATAATAATGTCAGGGTTATAGTCATTATTCAAGGCTCACAATAAAATCAATAAACGTAACCTACTGATGGTTGTCTTTACTATTAATACGATAGCTATGACATTTCATTGTCCATTCTGACCTATAGAATACATCATAGAAATTATTTACGTTTAGTATATTGTTCGTCCTTTAGATATCCTTGTGACTGAACATATATTATAATAACAATATGCAATTTTGGAATATAATATCTTGGTCTCCGCAATAAGACGCATCGTTAGTGAAAATGCTTGTAAGTATATCATGTTAAATATTTTACTAGTTGATGTCCGTATAAGATTTTTGCATAAAAAGTAAAATAAATAAAATAAAAATAAATATTCAGGACATTTCACACAACGTCCTCTGGTCCCAAAGTAGCTATATTTCTATGCTTGTATTATGGGTACCAGATACGGATAGACTACATATACTACTTTTCTTTTGTAAATACATACTTATAATACATAGCAAACAAAGAAGAATAGATGTAGTCTATAAATGTTGAAACTGTTGATATAATGTGTACATTTATATCGGCAACATTGCTTGGAACTTCCCTTTTCCGATCAACATGGCGAAGGCATGGTGTTTTATTTTAGTGATGTTCTTATAATATAAAATAATTGATTTAATAACTTTAACAGAAACTTAATTTTAATACTTTTAGCTTAAAAAGCGCACATAGAGCTATTTTCGCATTTTTAATATTAGTAAGGATTAGACAAGATACTGTGTGGTGCAATTGTTTACGCTAAATAAGACAAGAGAAATGGCTAGCTAGCGTTAAAATTTCATTGACTGATTTTATTGAGGGAAATTAAAAACTAATAATTTTCCTGTAAAATTTAGTCTTTAATAATATAGGTAAAGTATTGATAATAATCTTCGGTTATCAGAATAATTAATACGAACTTCCGGAGTTTGAGATAATTACACTTTTAATCTATTTGTTTGTAAATTTATCAGTAATTCTCATTAATAAAATTTAAAAAAAGATATTGTTTCAGTATGAGTAATATTTTATTCTTCACTAGCTATTGCCCGCAACTCCGTACGCGTGGAATTTAAAAACCAACAAATTACACAAAAAATACATATTTTTGAACCACTATTACAAAAACCCGCATGAAAATCCGTTGTGTACTTTTTAAGATATAAGCTCACATAGGGACATACAAAAATAAGGGCTTTGTTTTATAATAAGTAAAGATGTCAAATATCGTGATTTATGAAGTTATTTGTTATTTGGTCTACAACACCGCGTTGACCAAGTTGAACGATACATATAGTTTTGATTTTTTATTTAGATAATTCCTTAGCTGATTTTAACAGCAGCCATGGCAGGAAATTGGCATCCGTATTCTTATTTTAGAAACAATATAGATAATAATTGGTTCATAATTTGATTCATTAGATATTCTAAAATATCATTCTTTTTACTAATAAGTAGTATGTTTATGATATTCATAATCTTTCATTAATCTTTACTTTACATTCATTAAAATTTCTAAGAAAATACATTAATTTTCATACATGTATTGTGATACGAATGACAATTTATCGATTACAAATATTATTAATCGATAGCGCACGTTAATTTGTTTTTACAGATTGAAGAAGTTGTTTTGCTACATTACCTCGAATCGTCCTTTTTGTTGATAAATTTGATAATAATTTACAGCTCTGTTTTTTTTAATATTCCGTGTATTGAGATTTTAACTACTTTAAGTGTTTGTGTGCGATGATGTACCCAGTCATAGCACTTAGGTCTCTTTGGTTAAGTAATATTGAGGCACTTAACGAGTTTAAATTGGAGAATATCTAGTCCAACCATTAGATATCTAATTAAGCCTTTAACAAAATAGTTATTCTAAATAAAACCGAATATTTCTTAAATTAGGAGATGGGGAGGAGATGGGGTGGTGACACTAGTATTCTTAATCCGTTACCACGCGGAGAGTAACAAACAAATAGGTACCTATACGGATCTAAATCCATGAAAAGTGGTTTTATTTAATACAACATTTATTCATCATACGCATACGTAAGGTATTTATTGATTTTATCAATTTTATTTCATATGTTATCGATTACCCATGACATTGTAGACTATAAACAACAACTAACCGACATAATCTGTTGCTATAAATGGAGTACTACAAAGCCAGTTCAAGTAGATATCGATCCAATAATTCGTCTTTTTCCGTCGCTACTCGGTATTGATCGATATTGACATTGATATGTAACCTTCAGTAGAATTAAATATGTACAGAAGAAAATAAACAAGAAACATACCAAAAATAGTATATATTTCAATAGGGAGATTATTTGAAATGGATTAATTGTAAAGATAATTGCATGTAACCATACTTTAGACTGGCTCGACTTATATATAGTTATCTGTGGAATGGCTTACTGATCATGGCACAGATCTCTTGCGGTAGATAGACGAAAAAAATAGTGTTTTATACAATTGCTGTACTATCCTAATAAACTTACATTATAGGTAATACTAAGAAATCAACTGAAAAGTCGGGAAAAGTAAATTAAGGGTGCTCACTGTTTAGGTTCGTTATTATGTTACTAATTTCAAGCGAGGTACGTGGTCGAGTGGTTCACGTAACGGTCTGCCGTTTACGAGGTCGCGGGGTCGCGGGTGTTTTCTAAGTTTTATAAGTATGTCACAGTGTGCCAGAGGACGTTGTGTGAAATGTCCATTAGTATTTATCTATTTCCTTTACGAATTTATGTTAACTATTAGACTCAACTATTAACTCAACTGACTCAGACAACTCGAGCTTAGTTGCGTTAAAAGCATTTTAGTACCAAACCAGTAAAAAGTAAAACCTTTGGCATTTCAGCCATTACAAAATTATTTCACTAGGAAAATACGAATTTATGAATTTTCCTTACATTTTCCATTCGTTATGTCAAGGACATTCACCTAAAAAATTCTAACAATAAACGCCTTTTCCTGCCGAAGTGCGTTGGAAAAGACAGGCGTTTATTTTGATGGAGTATTTCTTGAATCCCTGTCTTTTCGAATATTGAGAGGGAATACATGTCTACAAGTAGAACTGTAATGGGTTGTTACTATTTTTATACACAGTTAAATTGATAGTTCTTTGTCACATGTCCTGGTGTCTTAATTGAAGTCAAAAAGAAAATTAAAAGAAATATCATCAAAAATTTTACACAAACTACAAAATGCCTGGTACTATAAATGACTTGCTGTGGTCCGCAATTTGTAAGCATGGAATTTAAAAAACAAATCTTAAAAAAATGAATAAAATGTTAAATAATACAGAAAAAAACATTCTCTTGAACCACTTTATCTATTAAAAAATTGGTCAAGTGCGAGTCGGACTCGCGCACGAAGGGTTCCGTACCATTATCTATGCAACATAAGGCAACGTTATTAGTATCGAGCAAGAAACGGTAAAAAAATCATGTTTGTTGTATGGGAGCCCTCCTTAAATATTAATTTTATTTTATTTTTAGTATTTGTTGTTATAGCGGCAATAGAAATACATCATTTGTGAAAATTTCAACTCTCTAGCTATCACCGTTCTTGAGATACAGCCTGGTGACAGACGGACGGACGGACGGACGGACGGACGGACTGACAGCGAAGTCTCAGTAATAGGGTCCCGTTTTTACCCTTTGGGTACGGAACCCTAAAAACCTCATAGAAATTCGTTGCAGTTTTGAAGATATAAGCTCACATAAGGACATACATACAAGAGTAATAACATTGTTTTATAACAAGTAAAGGTATTATAATAAACATAGGCGATATAATTTCACAATTAAATCTTTATTTTATGCATTTGATTGAATCCAAGAGCTGAATCGAGACACTCGAGCGTTAACGCCAGGGTATGCAGGTAGGCCGCATCCAATTCCAAAAGAGCAGACACCTACGACAATTCCATTATGATAAAGAGGACCGCCGGAATCACCCTGGCATTGATCTCGACCACCTACGTCTAGGGCTCCAGAACACAACATGGTATCCGTTATTGTCATGCCAGCGGAGCCATAACGTCTTCTGCACTCAGCTTGATTTACAGTCCAGATTTGAACGTGTCGTAGCTGTTCAGAGGCAGGGCCACCAGTCTGCAAACAAATTTATGATAAACTGATGCCCACAGCTTGGAATCACTTGTATGGAATTCGAAATCACCCTACGTGCTTTCTAGGAGTCCATGGCTCATAGGCTCTATACTACCCTAACTTCCTTTAGATCGTTTTAGAAATATCTGCGTGAAAGAATGACAGACAGATAGGCTGACTAGAATTAACTGTCACTGCGCATCCTTATTAATATCTTAAAAGCAAACGTAACTATACTTTTCACACATTTAGAATATTAATAAGGATGCGCAGTGACAGGAAATTCTAGTTTACTACAGTTAAATTTAGATAAGATAATACAAAATAATACTAATACTTACAGAAACAGTTCCCCAACCAGCTGCCCAGACCACTTGATTATCAGCAAGGTTGTAGTTAGGTCCAGGGATGGAAGCAGGCTGTATAACATTGCTATAAGAAATGGTAGTAGCCGTACGCATTATAGCAATGTCATTATTCATTGTTCGAGAATTATAACCAGGATTTATAATGATGGTTGCGAGGTTATAAACGACTCCACCACTGTTCCCCCTAGTAGAACCCAAGCGAACACGCCATCTAGCTACGGGATCGCCACTGCAAAACAAAGGAATTTATTACATTTTCTGTTGAATAATTTTCAACGTAAAGGCGCCAGACGATTGCGTGACCACGGTGCTATATCGAGGGCTACTGTTTAAAATTCAGAATGCAATAATTTATTGTTAGCTTAGTCCTTTGACAAAAATATATTGTTGACATTTTTGCGCGTTCTTTAATGAGCATTTATTTCTTTATATAAGTAAATGTTGTTTAAGTTATTTGATACAAAGTGTTCTTAGCATAAGTTAAGCTTAATTCTTGTACTATGGATATGGCATTATAATTAAGTTGTTTTATAAATAATTAAATAAATAAATAAATATTCATTTCACACAACGTCCTCTGGTCCCAAGTTAAGTTTATTATGCTTGTGTTATGGGTACCAGAATACGGATATAATACATAAACTACTTTTCTTTTGTAAATACATACTTATAATACATAGAAACACCCAGACGTAGTACAAACATTTGTATGAGATTTATGAATATCACACAAATGATTGTCCCAAGCGGGAATCGAACCCGCAACCTTGTGAACGGCAGTCCATTACATGAACCACTACGCCACGAAGCCCGACAATATAGACGAAATAAGAAAGTTATATTTAAATAAGTCATTTGGTAGGCAGATAGCTGTTTATGTTATACTAGCTGTTGCCTGCAACTTTCTACGCGTAGTAATTTAGAAACCAAACCCTAATAAATCATACAAAAGAGCCTTCCTGTTGAACCATTATATCTAATGAAAAAACCTGTACCAAGTTCTGTTATGTAGTTATGGAGATACTATAAGCTTACATAGGGACATACATACAAAAATAACGACTTTGTTTTATAACAAGTAAAGAAGACGGTCTTCACTGTCTAATGGTTTAAGTAACAGACTGTCGCGAGTTCGAATACCGCACTGCACAATCATAAGTGTGATGGTTATATTATTATTTGTCACATAAATGATTGAATTGCTGTATGCCACAAGCAAATAAGCTTAGCTTAGGACCAAAGGACTATTATAAATAAAACCTAGCGTATGAATCTCTTAACTATTGTTATTAACTTACTGTGGGCAATGTGCAGCAGTTAGTATAGCCCTGTTATTAACGATGGTACCGCCGCATGCTTGTCCATAGTTGTTTCCATTCCACGAGTAAAGAAGTGCGGCTATAGTTGGATAGTTCTCTATAGTGGTTAATGAACCCCCTACTATCTTTTGAGAATTTGATGGCAATGCTGCAAATAAAAAAATCCTGAATATTTTATTAAATGATTGCATTGTCATCGATCCTTGATGTATGTGCAAAATTTCAGATCAATCCGACTACTGTAAGTGGGTAAAAATCACCTTCAAAGATTCCGTTACATTGATTAATACATTGATAGATACCTACTAAATTTATATAAGCGTGTTAAAAAGAAAGAACATGCCTTCCATTTAAGTTACAAACACATAAAGTTTTCTACCCCATTTTTGAAGAACAAATCCTTGGAGTTTTTTTGTTTAAATTGTAACCGACATTGTAAAAGCTTTTCAATTAACACGCTTTTATAAGCTCGATACGTATCTATCAATACATTAATCTATCTTTGAAAACACTTTTTCACCTATTTGCAGTAGTCGGATTGTTTTGAAATTTTGCACACAATGTCATAAAAATTAAGGGCTGATATCAATGCAATATTTTACATCAATATTCAAAATTTTCAAGCACGTTTTTTAGTTTCTGAAGTAAGCAAACTATTTAAAATGAGTTGATGAAATGTATTTTCGATTTTCAAAAGTGAGTAGGTACTTCAAGATGATATTATAAAATATATTAATAACTCTATCTAAATATAACTATATCTAAATATATTAATAACTCAAACAACATATTATTATTCATTCTGGCCTGTAATGCAAAAATATATTATAATCATCATCATCATCATAACATCACGCCTTTTTCCCATGGGGGTAGGCAAAGACTATAGAGCGCCATCTGCTACGATCCAAACATACTTCCTTGGCTTCATCCACACTCATACATCTGGTCATACATGCCCGACGGTTGTAAGTGCTACGCACTTGCCCCTTTTGGAGTATGCCGGCGATGACATCGGAGTATATTTTTCTCGGCTGTCCTCTCCCAGCATTTACACTTACCTCCGCCATGTATATGCCTTTCGTTAAGCGTCTCTCATCCATCCTCTCCACATGACCAAACCACCTAAGCATACTTTTCTCCACCTTAGTCACTACGTCCTCTTTATATATTATAGGTAAATAAATAAATAAATAATTAACTAAGACAAAGCTCTTACCAGCGGCGACGCCTAAACAAATAACAAATGCTATAATCACGCGCATTTTACCCGTTTGCCCTAATAATTATGGTTTTAGAACTAGTTTGTTTCAGTTATTTATACTAACCTATATTGATAATTATATCAGTGGTTTAATCTAAACTATTACTAAATAGTGCACTATTGAATAGATAAAGAACCTTATACACCAAGTAAACCCATTTATTTACATAATTAATTTCGTTATAAGGATTCCGTACCAAAAGGTAAGACGGGACCCTATTACTGAGACTTCATTGTACGTCCGTCTGTATGTCACTAGGCTGAATCTCAGGAACGGTGATAGCTAGAAAATTAATTTTTGTTTCAATCTAATGTATAAAATTCTCGTGCCACAACATCGCTCCCATACTCCTCCGAAACTTCTTGACCTTTAATATTCTCATGGCACAACAACGTTTGCCGGGTCAGCTAGTATTCATATAAATACTTCTAATTTCAAAAACTTTTTAACGTTCTTTAGAAGTATGGTATCCGTGTGGTGATTCAATTAGAATATAAGTGTCATTATTAGTCATCAATCCATTTTCTTCCCACTTTCGTGGGAGCTTTAGGCTAATTGACTATACAAGCAGAAAACCTCAAAACTAATTTACTGAACGACGACAATTAGTCAACGTACAGGTAGACCTGATCAACTTTCGTAGCGAGGGAAGCCCTTTCCCAACGGTGGAATATTAAAGGACCCAGAAAATTTGTATATATACATTGAACACATAAAGAAACTCATAGCTCTACCTTTCTTCAATAAAATACATGTCATGTTCGGCCAAGATATGTTGTATTACACGCGAACACTCCGTGTAACTTGATCCTTACCCTTTCATATTATTTTGTTTAGCCAATCTACCCGACATTCTTTTAACCTTCGGAACATTAATTTTGACATCTATACACTTGGTGTGATCCTTCCAACTTACACGCTCGATTAGTTCTGTAAGCATAATATATTATTATCATCAGTCTACCTAACTAGATAGATATTAAATATTTCCGTACAATGTTTTCTACATTTGGTTTATTTGTTTAACCCTGTATCATGTTTTAAAATGTTACCTGGTTAATTGTGACTGAAAAACAATCGATTGATTGGTAACCATTAAATAATTCGTGCTAACCCTTCCGGCTATATGGGATAGGAAGGGTTAGCACTCTGAAGTGGCAATGGGCAGGTCACATCGCTCGTAGGACTGATGATCTATGGTGAAGAAAAGTCCTAGAGTGGCGACCACGTACCGGACGACGCAGCGTTGGGCATCCCTCGACAAGGTATAGCAACGATATCGTCTAGGTCGCGGGGAGTCATTGGATGCAAGCGGCATAGCACCGCGCGTTGTGGTGTTCTATAGGGGAGGCCTATGTTTAACAGTGGACGGAGAGAGGCTGATGGATGGATGGATGGATGGAAAATATTCGTGTTTAAGAACTTCGTTTCAGCAAATATTTCTGTATACTTGACTTGTTTGCTGTGTTTTAATTCAACACAATGAATAATGAATAATATATTTATCTTGTAATTAATTGCTACATATAAACGGTTCCGACATAAATAATTGTCTAATTAAACAAGTGTCACCACCTCGTTTCGTGCTGTAAGAACCAGTCAAGATATTTTATAAGCATATAACATTCTCAGTGAGACACGGTGAACTAGAAACTAAATCCTGTACCAACAAACAGCACGGCATAAGTAGACCAAAGTGGAATCGGCCCAACAGTGGGACATTAATAAGTTTAGAAGAAGAAAAAGATTTTCAATACAAATGTAATGCCACCTTTATATAACAAACAGTTTAAAATTTAATATGAATAATAACTGTTATCATTCAAATCGTTATCTAAATTATCGATGTTACAAATATTTGTAGTGATGTTTATACGATATTGTAAAGATTATTAATATTGATGTAAAGATTAATAATCAATTAAAACTAGTTATCATGACCTGCCAAGGAGCCTTGTGTTGAAGTAAACTACCTTATTGATTATAGAAGTAAGACCTCTGAGAAGGGCTGTGAATGGATTTTATAACATACTTTTATGGTTACTACTTTTGTACAGACAACTGTACAAAGTACAATTTATATGTAACTAGCTGACCCGGCAAACGTTGTTTCGCCATAGCAAAAAAAAACAAAGGTTTGAAAAATAGATGTTGGCCGATTCTCAGACCTACTGAATAAGAATGTAAAATTTTATAAAAATCGGTCTAGCCGTTTCGGAGGAGTACGGTAACTAACACTGTGACACGGGAATTTTATATATTAGATTTAAGTAACAGAACTGTCAGCGTTTTATTGTTGTTGCATAAGACAGGTGCTTCAAAAAAATGTATACACACTTTGAACTTCCATAGAAAATTTATTTACCGTTCTACAAAGTTTAATTTCAGGAAAATAGAAAGCTGAAAGTACAATGTAAATGAAACATAAATAACAAATGTTAATACTGTTCAAATTGGTGACCTGCAGCATCAATACAATTCTGAGTACGAGTCACCACTGATTCTGTACATCGTATCAAAACGTCCAATGAGATTTCTTTACACACTGCTTGAATCTCATTCCAAAGAATGTCTAGGTTACGTGGTTTACGTTTGTACACCTCATCTTTTACTGTGCCCCACAAGAAAAGGCCAGTGGATAGGACGCAGGGGGCCAATCGAGTTTCCAGCACGCTCTCCAGACCTTACACCGCTGGATTTCTTCTTGTGGGGCGCAGTAAAAGATGAGGTGTACAAACGTAAACCACGTAACCTAGACATTCTTTGGAATGAGATTCAAGCAGTGTGTAGAGAAATCTCATTGGACGTTTTGATACGATGTACAGAATCAGTGGTGACTCGTACTCAGAATTGTATTGATGCTGCAGGTCACCAATTTGAACAGTATTAACATTTGTTATTTATGTTTCATTTACATTGGACTTTCAGCTTTCTATTTTCCTGAAATTTAACTTTGTAGAATGGTAAATAAATTTTCTATGGAAGTTCAAAGTGTGTATACATTTTTTTGAAGCACCCGGTATACTTTACTAACTAATGACAATAAAGCATTCGTCGCAGTAGGTTGTGTTTTATTATTTACACATATTATTATCATCGACAGACACCAATATTCCTGTAGGATCTATCACATCCCTACAACTTTAATAGTTTACTTAATCTTTACTTAATATAAAACAAAGTTGTTATTTTTGTATGTATGTTCCTGTGTGGGCTTATATCTTCCAAACTACGCAACGGATTTTGAAGCGATGTTGTTAATAGATAGAGTGGTTCAAAGGAACTGCTTTTTTGTATATTTTGTTAGGGTTTGGTTTTTAAATTCTTTCCTTACGAAGTTTAGACACCAACTAGTTTTACATAAAATCTCGTAATCCTGGAGATCAACAAATTTTCTGTAGGTACCGAAGCTATGCTTGTGTTATCCAATCCAATCCATATTTCGAAAACTGGTATGTTAAGTAAAACATAGACTTATAACTTTGTAGGTCTTCAATATGTGTATTGGATTCCTGCAGTATCAGGTGATATTGCTAAATTTATGGGCAATTTTTGCGAAAACTAATGCAGTATTTCATACAGTCATTCATATATCGAACCTTTTCAAATATTTTCGTCTTTCACAATATTTTTATTGCTGTTGCAAACTTCTTTAACGTTTTGTTTCTTTTACAGGTAAATCCATGCTAAAATTTACAATACGATCAACGGATGCGGTAACTGATGTAATGGAACAAAGGTACATTGGGTTTTACAGCTCGTTATCTTTATCTTTACTTCTTATAAAACAAAGTCATAATTTTTGTATGTATGTCCCTATGTGAGTTTATATCTTCAAAAATACCCAACGGATCTTGATGCGGTTTTTTTAATAGATAGAATGGTTCAAGAGGATGGCTTTTTTCGCATAATTTATTGGGGTTTGCTGTATATTGGATGAGATATGATTAAATTTGCCGAGAAATTCGGACGCGCGTGAGCTATAAATGAATACGCTGCCTTATCTATGTGAGGTACAACAAACTAATGTATGGAGGAATTGTTTGTTACCTATGGTTCTTCAAAAAAGTCCGCGAGGGCATATGTGTATCTTTCAAGGGAAACCCGCTGTACCCATAATAATGACAGAAAAATTATCAAATTCAATAGGGTGTTTTCAAAAGCTATTTATGTGCATATAGTAATATTTTTTACCAAATTAAATAGCTTAGTCAGCTTACGCAATTAATATAGATTATAACTGCTCCTTACAGCATGCAATTTAAATGAATATTTTAGGAGATATAACGAAAAAAGAATTACGCGCTATAAAATAAAATACTTAAACTGTTGACTGAGCAACGCCAACGTTTCCTCGGTCTTCTATCCATACTCCAATGTTTAGATATGTAAGAATGTTTATTGTGCTTTCACGTAAAGACTACTGGAAGGATTTTCATAAAACTTTCCAATGAAAAATGGAATCGAAAAAGAACTTATTTTTTATCCTATTTACCGCGGGTAACACCGCAGGGCACAGCTAGTAGTCAACATGACAAAAAATCATCATTGATGGTGTAAATAACTTTTTACAGCTCAAGTAACTGTATCTGTCTTTCACTGCGAAACTACTGAATTGATTTAAATGTAATTTGTTGCACTGATAGTTCAGAGCCTGAGAATAGGCCTCATAAAAAAAGAAATTGTGGAATGTGATTCCAAATTTTATGTGATTCAAAATTCACGTTTACGAATTTACAGGTAACAGCTAGCACAACATATACTCACTTTATCATAGCATTGTCATCGTTATGTATTGGATTAACCATTATCTCCATTGTAATTTCGTGGAATAGCCTTAGCAAGCCCCTTACTACAAGTATTCCGTCATATAGTTTCCTTATTTATAACTAAGTATATTATTCTACGTATTGTATAAATCCAACACGAGCTTTAAACATAATTGTCTTGAACATTTATGGTTTTATTAATTATAAAATAAATAAATTGCTTAGTTCAAAAACAAAAAACACGCTTGAAAATCCTGCATATCTTTTTAAATAATGGCATTGTCATCGGACCTTGATATGTATGCAAAATTTCAAATCAATCCGACTATCGCAAGTGGATGAAAATCGCGTTAAAAGATCCGTTACATAGATTAATACATTGATAGAAACATACCGAACTTATAAAAGCGAGTTAATAAAATTATATGATTGCTTAAAACTTTCATGTTTTAAGTGTGTATTTACTTAGGTATATGCCTACGCACTACTACAAAGTCAACATTTTGTATGGAGTTACAGAATTGACAATTAATGAATTTGTAAAATATGGGGCCAGTAATAGTAAAATTGAAAGAGAATCGGTTGTCATGGTATGGATACGTAGTGGTAAAGAAAAGATTTATAAATAGTGTGAGAGATGATATTAAAGAAAGAGGAGGACTTCGAAGAAAAAATAAGTGCTGCATCCGGTTTTGGATCCATGTCCTTAGCCTTGATTTAGACGTAACTATATAAATATAATCTCTAATAAACCTCGTAGAAACTAGTAATTTTGATATCAAATAACATGCATATATATGTAAATAAAACGTTCGTAGTAATCTAATCTTAGTATTCAGTAATAAGAATTCTGATTAATATTAAACAATTATCTTATCCATAATGATTGTGATTACTTTTATTAACATAACGCCACTGATTCCAGTGCTTTATGATCCAAGCAGCTACCGTACTAGTTACTGACCTGCTATAAAACTAATTACTAGAATATATTTCCAACCTAATAGGTAGCTCTTTATGAAGTGTATGACCTAAATCAGTAGGTACTTTTTAATAGAATTTACTAATATACATTTTAAGATATCTTAAAAAAAACTGAGATCACAATTCACTTTCACTAATTTGAACTTTTACATATAGACCTACACCTAGTTGACAGTGTTATAACTTTTAGTCATTAAAGACATTTTTGTGTATTAGCTGCTGCCTACTCTGTGTAAGTTTTATTCCTATATGGCATATAGCTCCTCTCTGCGACTTCGTACGCGTAAAATGTTGAAAATTTTGCCCGTTTTCGTAACAATTTTTACAAATGTTTCGCTCCTATTAGTCGCAGCGTGATGTTATATAGCTCATAACCATCCTCGCTAAATTTACTATGCAACACTGAAATAATTTATCAAATCGGACCAGTGCTGCAGTGGTTCCTGAGATTAGAGCGTTCTAACAAACAAACTCTTCTGCTTTATAACATTATTAATATAGATAAGCCTTAAATAGGATTGAAAATGCCTTAGGTACAGCATTAAATAGGAATATGTGAAGAGCACAGATTGAAATGTTGATCTTGGTAACGATTTAAGTGATAGACACGGAACATAATTAGTGTAACCTTCTAGAAGTTATCATAATTTACTTATCTTGAAGCTTACATTGTTTGATAAGTTAAGATAACTTTGTAATTAGTGACGTTGTTCTGGCGTTAAACTTGAGGTTTCAGAAATAGAATTTTGATAATGTCATTAGACTACAAGCTACGAAATTAGAGGTGATTTTCGTTATAGTTACAATCAATAACACATCCACACATATTATTTTAATAAAAATGTAACGTCGATATCTGTATGTCTCTCTCCAGCCCATTTACGTCCCACTGTTGGGCACGGGCCTCCTCCACTTTGGGAGGGATTATGATATACTGTGTCTCGCTGAACAAATGTCTTGGCACAGGATTTATTTTCGAAATTGCCGTTTCTCACAGAAGACATTATTTGTGGGCAATAAATATCCATTAGCTATGTTTTCTATGTATTATAAGTATGTATTTACAAAAGAAAAGTAGTATAATAATATGTAGTCTATCCGTATCTGGTACCCATGATACAAGTATAGACATATAGCTCACTTTGGGACCAGAGGACGTTGTGTGAAATGTCCTGAATATTTATTTATTTATTTATTAGCTGGCTATTACACCATCCTGGGAGGGATATGGGGTGGTAGCTCTTGTATTCTTAATGTCACCCATTTTATCACTCAGTTGCAACTGTGCTCTATATGCCTCTAGCACCATCCTACTAATATTATAAACGTGAAAGTATGTAAAAATGTACGGAGGTAAGGATGTTTGTTCCTCACATAACGTCATAAACAAACACGCTTTCGCTTTTATTTATAACAAGCTGATGCCCGCGACTCCGTACGCGTGGAACTTAGAAAATGTTTCTTGTTTTTGTAACATTTTTCACTGATTTTCTCCTATTGGTCGCAGCGTGATGTTATATGTATATCCTATAGCCTTCCTCGATTTATGTAGATACTAACCAAAACTGCAAGATTTTTTCCAATGCGAGCAGTGGTTTCTAAGATTATCGCGTTCAAACAAACAAACTCTTCAGCTTTATAATATTAAATATAGATTAAAAAGATATCTACTTACTGCATGATTTACGAAAACGAGCGTATTTTATATGACATTCACTTAATTATTAAGGGACTTAGAAGAATACCTCAGGGATCGTTCGTGCCTTATCGTAGGATCTTCCCTTATCAATGATCTTTGGAAGCTTTTTGTAAAGAAGTGAGCCTTTAACATAAGAACTTTAAGAAGCTGTATACATATATGTACCTGTAAAGCTTTTTTAATGGTTCCCTTTATGTAATTAAGTTTATGTCTGTATATTCTTACGGTCTTATTCATAATGACTTATCAGAGGTTTAAACGGAGATTTTATCGGAGAGATAATAAACGTTTTAGCGTAAAAAGAATATGATTAACATTTTTATGAATAACAAGTTTGACAATTTTCGCGAACCTATTTAGCGAACTTTTAATCCTCCGATAAGTCATTATGAATAAGACCGTTAATTTAATAAAGCTGAAGAGTTTGTTTGTTTGTTTGAACGCGCTAATCTTAGGAACTGCTGGCTCGAATTAAAAAAATCTTTTTGTGTTAGATAGTCCAGTTCCTCCAGACCTCCGTGTGGTGACGGATTAAGAATACAAGTGTCACCACCTCATCTCCTCCCAAGGGTGCTGTAAAACCCAGCTAAGGGATATCGCACACAGATAACATCCTCTGTGAGAGACGGGTAACTCGGAAATTAACCCTGTGCCAACACGCCTGGTCAGCGTGGCACAGTAGACCATATCCCTCCAATGTGGAGGAGGACCGTGCCCAACAGTGGGACGTAAAGGGGTTGGAGAGGGAGAGAGAGTCCATTTATCTAAAAAGGCTATGACCAATAAGAGCGAAGCCTTAGTGAATAATGTTACAAAAACAGGGAAACCTTTTTAAGGGCCTACATCAATAATATCGTATATCATCGCCGACACGTACATATTAACACAGCCAGTAGGCACAGAAAATGAAGAATTAAGGATACTTTTCCTATTTACTCAAAATCTACTAAATATATTTTAATTCTGATTTACGTGTTTCTATATATAATAGTTACTTATGTTTTTAAAGTTATTTCATTAGTTAATACGCGATAATAGACCGACAAATGAAAAAAATAAGAAATGAGAGAGGTATTTTCGCTAAGATTTTCTATCGAGAAAACTTTTTTCAATCGCGTTTCTGAGTTTATGCGATCCTAGATTATATATTGAAAAAACATATACTTAACAATTAGAGCTCTAGCCATTCAATCTAAAGAAACAATGAAAACTTCGTACATAGAAAAATGCACGAAGCTATTTTGGTATCCTCTTAAATTCCACGCGCATGAAATCGAGGGCAACAGTTAGTTTATGTATATAATTTAAGTCCTGTTATGTCTATTCTCTTCTTACTTAATTATATTATTTAATTGTAACTTTGTACTAACTACGGTTTCACGATAAAATTAAATTAAATTATTTAATACCGAACGCCTGATAAATAATTAATAAGTAGAGTACAAAATATTATTATCATAAAAAAAAACGTTGCAGTTTAGAGTTATAACATTTTGTATTTGTATTATTTTGTATACTCATAAGAGTATACAAAATATACATTATTATTATAGAATAATAATGGTTTAAGTATTGAATTTTGCACATAAAAAGTAGGTATGCAAAGGACAACTTCTGAAATGTTAGGTTTGATTCCCATTAATAATATTTGTCTAATAACCTGATACTATTTTCATAATTTCTCCCCCCTGCTGCCATTGCAAACAGACGTGTTTTTGTGCTCTCTGAGTTTAAAAATAGATTAAGCTGTCAAAAGTTATATTTTGCATAGTAAACAGTCATTACGTTATAAAGTGATTAAAAGGGAGAATAGTTTTTAATATAAATATTAAAACGTGAACGTAAGAGTGATAAAAAAGTGATCAAAAATACCATTACAAAGTGATAAACAGTGACTGTTGAACAATAATCAGCTGTGTTATCTATTTATTTACAACTACCCTGAGTATCAATAAAATTTGTTGACATCGTACAAATAGATCATTAAATTCGAAAACAAATATTAAGACTATCGTGTCCGAGTGCATAACAGCTCGGTAGTAGAACAACCATCTCGGGAAGGCGCGGTTTCGAAACCACAGCAAGCCGCACATCACTTTTTGAGAATTTTAAAATTTGTGCTATATTAAGTTAATAAATTCTCATCAATAATATTAACATGTCGCGATTAACTCGTACTATACAAAGTCAAAATATTCCGACCCGTTCGGAGTCGGATATTCCACAATTGTGCGCTCAAGAATTATCGGCCACCGATAACAATAATATGCAAAGATCGAAACGCCGTTGCCCATCGAATGATAATGAATATTCTGATTGTTTCAATGACTTTAAAAAAGAAATTAAAGATATGATTGAGGCTATAATGTCTGTAAATAATTCTCGTATGGATAAATTGGAAGGCTACATGATAGAAATGAAAACCATGAACTCTGAGACACACCTTGAGATTGAAAAATCTATGTCCTATATTACCGAACAGCTTTCTTCTGTAGAATCTACAATATCCAGATTAGAAAAGCAACGAAATTCAATGGAGTCCAAACTAATAAATCTCGAAGAAAGACTTGAAACTTTTGATCGGGCTATTGCTAAAACTGTTATCGAAATTCGGAATGTCCCTAAAAGGCCTAAAGAAACGAAAACTATGTTGTATAATAGCATAATCGAACTCTCAAAATGCATAAATGCTAATCTACAAGTGAACGATATACGTGACGTCACGCGGCAACCATCAAAGCGGGATAGCTTGCGTTCTGGTCTGACGGTTGAATTTATGAATACTCTTGCCAGAAATAATTTTTTACTTGCAGTGAAGCAATTTAATAAAGCAAACCCACGAAATAAACTAAATTCTTCACACATGGGACTAGATACGGATGTGCCGGTCTATGTTGCAGAACAACTCACTCCTAGCTCGAAACATCTGTTTTACCTAGCTCGAGGCTGGGCAAAAGTGAATGGATTCGCCTTCTGCTGGACAAATAACGGACGCATTATGCTAAAAAGGGAGCCTAACAGCCAGACTATTATTGTGAAAGCTGAATCGCAATTAAAGGACTTATCGTTAAAAAATATTGCATGACTATCTATGCCAGTATTGTTTAAAAAGCATATTCATGCATGCTTAATAATTATAATAGTTAATAAGATGATATATTATTTTCGATCTTGCACTACTCACTACACTACACACAAATACATTAATCAGAAATACAACATAACCTATCATGAAAAATGTTCACTACATCAGCACACAACACTAAAAATGAAGTTTTGTTTATTATTTAACCATAAAGCACCGAGCCACCCATATTGTGACTTAAATCGTTTAAAATATATAAATGGCTAACAATAATGATTTGAATGAAGTTATTGACCAGTTTAATCTCTCTGAAGCCTATATTTGCACTCCAGAACAAACAAACACTTACGTTACATCACCACAAGCGTACATTAAAATCCTAACACAAAACATTCGCTCAATAAATCGAAATTACTCAGATCTGCAAGTACTACTTCATCGCCTCCCTATGGATTGTGATTTATTGGTCTTGACAGAAGGTTGGTTAAAATGTAACAGCAACTCTTTTATTCCTCAAATAACAAACTACACCGCATATAAAACCACAAAGCATGTTAATCAAAGCGATGGTGTTGTGGCTTACGTCAGGTCTACTTTGAATGTTACATGTGAGGAACCTGACTTTAAGGGAACAGCATCGGGTTTAATTTTAAAACTAGGCACTGATGTAGCGATCCTCTGCATATACCGATCACCTTCAACTAATGACATACATCCGTTTCTTAACTCACTAAATAATATACTTCCATCCATCACTACATATAAATCTGCAGTCATAACAGGCGACATTAACGTAGATATTACATCTGAATCCACGGACTTACGATCGCAACTATATCTTACAAACTTAGCCTACCACGGATTTCTACCAACTCATAACCTACCTACCACAGATGAAAACTGCTTAGATCACATATTGCTACGAACGAAGACTAAAACGATTACACTTATATATAACACAACGGTAACTGATCATTGCTCATCGTTACTTTGTATCCCGAAATATAGAACAAAATCTACCTCTTTAAAAAATACACATAAAATTGATTACAGGGCTCTCGATGAACGCATCCAAAAAATTGATTTCTCTTATTTACTTTCTATCTCCAATCCTAATAATGCTATAGACGAATTGGTTAGTACAATTAAATCAGCGATAACTGAATGTTCCTCAATTGTTAAAATCCCTGCCAACAAAAAAACCCTTAAGCCATGGATAACTCAAGGCTTATTGCGCTGCATACGCAACCGAGACTTGCTTCACAAAAAAGCAAAACTATCCCCAGCAAATGACACAATAGCCCTCACCTATAAGCGTTACAGAAACTTCTGCAATAAACTTTTGAGGAAAGCAAAAATACAGTTTGAAACAAATGAATTAAACAAAGTCTGTCGAGATCCTAAAAAGCTATGGGACACCATTAAAACTGTAACTAATACTACCAAACCAAAAACACCTTCAGTTGATCTCCTTCTCCACTCTTCTTCACCCTACGAGTCATGTAATGACGTTAACCATTACTTTGTGAACATTGCCAAAAAACTTGCAAATAACATAAATAATCACCAAACGAACCCAATACCTCTTAGCAAAAAATACATTAAACTCCTTTGTTTTGGAGCATACTGACGCTGATGAAATTAACATTACTATAAACTCACTAAGAACTAATGCTACAACTGGTTGGGACGGTATCTCTTCACTATTCCTCAAACGCTATTCTACTGTTCTTGTCCCAATTCTAACTTATATCTTCAATTTATGCTTTGATACCGCTACGTTTCCCACTTCATTTAAAAAGTCTATCATCTATCCTATTCACAAAAGTGGTGATAGCAAGCTACCAGCTAACTACCGTCCAATAGCTGTACTAAGTTCTCTCTCGAAGATACTCGAACGACTTATCAACAAGAGACTTATAAAATACTTGGAAGCGTTTAAACTGTTATCAATGAACCAGTACGGCTTTCGTAAAGCTACATCAACAGCTAATGCTATCCATGACTTGCTTGAATGTGTTGGGAATAACTTAAACGATAACAACAAGGTCTTAACAATATTCCTAGACCTTACAAAGGCCTTTGACACTGTGCCTATAAATATCCTGTTACTAAAATTAGAAAGCGTGGGAATCAGAGGACATTGTCTTGAACTCTTTGAAAGCTATCTAACTAATCGTTCACAGGTTGTGGTTGTGGACAATTATAGTAGTGATACCCTACCTATAGAATACGGCGTACCACAGGGAAGCATATTAGGCCCCACGTTATTTCTAGTGTTTATTAACGATTTATGTGACCTTAATATCCCAAACGCCAAAATTGTATCGTGCGCAGATGACACTGCCGTAACATTCTTCACAAAATCATGGTTGGAAACACAAACTGCTGCACAAAATGGATTAAATACTGTGCTAAACTGGCTTTCCTTACACAAACTATCTTTAAATACAACAAAAACTTATTATATGTCCTACTCTTTAAACGCAACATCACAGCCTGTCACTCCTCTTACTCTCATAGCTCACTTATGTTCACAAAAGTTAAATTGTCAATGTCTTAGTTTGGAATCGGTAAAGCAAATTAAATATCTTGGGGTTATTCTTGATCAATCTTTAAACTTTCGGTCCCATATAAATACTCTTTCAAGTCGCGTTCGGAAGCTGATATACATTTTTAAAATTTTACGAAATATCGCAAATTCATTTGTAATAAAAAAAGTATACTACGGACTATGCCAATCAATAGTTTCTTACTGTATCTCTATTTGGGGAGGAGCAGCAAAAACTATATTAAAACCATTGGAAATAGCCCATAGAGCGCTACTAAAGGTTGCAACTTTTCGGCCTATACTATATCCCACGGTTGAGTTGTACAAAGCTTGGAATGTTCTTAATATCAGACAGCTTTTCATACTTCATTTAACACTACTTCAACATTCTCGAACACCTTTCAAACCTATTACCAAGCGGAGAAAGGATAGAATATGTACATTGTTAGCTCCACGCACGACTTTCATCAAAAGATTCGCCATCTATCTGGGACCACATATTTACAATAAAATTAATAAAGCTTGTCCCATATACGGACTGTCCTACTTTGGCTGCAGGAAAACTGTTAAAAAGTTTTTGCTGCAGCTAAATTATGATGAGACCGAGTGTTTCATGGTCGATTGATGATATGTTTACTTTTCTCTCAACTTCATCTTTATCTTTAATTCTCATGCACAATACACATACATACAAATGCACGCACACATTCACACACATATACACACACGCAAAAACGTACACATACGAAATGTTTAAATAAGTTTATAAATATTATGTACAAAGGAAAACCTATGTAGTTAATATAATATGTATACCTTCCTTTAATGTTGGATATCCCTGTGGGGGATGGGCACTGTAAATCCTTAACACAGGCTGCATTGTAGCCTATTTAGGAGTACAGTTCACTATCCGCTACTATTGTACAATTTTTCTTAACTAACTTGCCTAATGTCTACAACAACTACGATAGATTATAGTGAATTGTTACAATAGAATTATTTCATGTATGTAAATAAATAAATAAATAAATATGTATATAATATAAGTTAATAGTCTAGAAATTTCGTTGACATAATGTCACTAAAATCAATTTCCTTTTTTGGTCATAAACTCAAATATGTCTTTAGTTATGTAAAAGTGATCGCAAAAATGTTTTCAATAAAAACTTTTAAACAAAGATACTTACATATTTATTTAAAAATGAGTGTTGAAATAAACACTGCATATTAATTTTTGTATAACGTTTAAAAAGTGTTAAAAAGTATAATATTTTAAATAAAGAACATTATTTATTTATTTATTATTTAATTTATATTCAAAATAAGCGTAAGAATATTTTCAGTAGGAACGCAGCATAAAAAAGGGCTTGAAAATAAAATAAAATATTCTTGATACGAAAACAATAATGATTTTAAAAGCTTACTAACTAGACTTATGTAGGTACAAAGGGCGGTCTTATCGGGCTGCGATCTCTTTCCAGACAAACTTAAGATGGACTTGATCGAGGCTGAATAGAATAATTTTTAGGATTCCGTACCACGAGATGATAATGTGATCACTGTGAATTTGCGGTCCCGATATCTATTCATCCGTCCTACGAGTATATCTCTCTAACGGCAATAGATAGTAATCTAAAAATTTCACAGTTATGGTATGCTATAGGTACAAATTTCTTAGCCGAAAATCTGGCTCTTATGATATCACAACATACCAATCTCATCACAACAGATATGCCAGATGTGGGTTGACGTTTAAAATTAAAGACAAGTAACTTTAGTTTAGCTAAACCACACTTCATAGAAGAACCTCCTCTTTTTTTTTAAGTCTGTTAATAATGTCATTACATATGAAGTACCTATAATAAGCCTGTATCATAGATACAAATAGACACATTTTTACGCACACACAGATATATAACTGGCTTCAAGGCGACTGAGTGATGTAGCCATAGACTATACATCAAATAAATCTATACCTACTCATCATTATGATTCTACTAGCTGCCCCGGCAAACGTTGTTTTGCCATACAATTCTGTATAAAATAAAATTTCATCAAAATCGGTCCAGCCAATTTGTAGCCTATGTGTTATTCTGATGTATAAGCTATATTGTGGTAAAGTTTCATTCAAATCCATTCAGTAGTTTTTACGTGAAAGAGTAACAAACATCCATACATACAAACTTTCGCCTTTATAATATTAGTAGGATTCAGGGCGATATAGTAGCGAAGCGAACAAGCCCTTTAAAAAAAAATGATTCTACTGACAAATCTCGTTATTTGCAATCAGGATCTGGTCTGATCAAGATCGGGCCCAACTCGTACTTGACCAGTTTTTAAATTACATTAGCTTAAACTTTGATAAAGGCGATCGTTTTGTACAAAATGGAATATATTACGACCTTACATCCCTAATAACTTATGTACTTCTGAAGCGAACCTTTTGGACCTCACCCAAATTATTCTCTCAAGTTTAACCTTAGCGTTCAACTCTCCAATTTCAAATATTATAGAGATATTTTATATTGTTGGAATAATTTTTCGTGTATGATAGAGATTACGTTTACTTTTTTTTTTAATCTATTACCCGAGTTTATACCTTGTTTATTACACAGTTTTTAAAGCCCAAGAAGTGTGTTTGGACCGTCTAGGAAAAAGGTATGATATTAAGATGATTATGATGTATAAGACGAGTTTTTGTTAGGTATTTAAGAAATGACTCTGTCAGACAACATCATTCAGTATTATAAAGATGAATAATTGGTCAAGTGCGAGTCGGACTCGCGCACGAAGGGTTCCGTACCATTATCTATGCAACATAAGGCAACGTTATTAGTATCGAGCAAGAAACGGTAAAAAAATCATGTTTGTTGTATGGGAGCCCCCCTTAAATATTTATTTTATTTTATTTTTAGTATTTGTTGTTATAGCGGCAATAGAAATACATCATCTGTGAAAATTTCAACTCTCTAGCTATTACCGTTCTTGAGATACAGCCTGGTGACAGACGGACGGACGGACGGATGGACGGACGGACGGACGGACGGACAGCGAAGTCTCAGTAATAGGGTCCCGTTTTTACCCTTTGGGTACGGAACCCTAAAAATGAAAAGGGTTCAAAAATAAGTCTTTGAATCCAACCATATAATTTTATTTCTCTTGAATTTATAACTCCTATATTTTTCATACAAATAACCCTGTTACAATTTATTAACAATTTATAAACACAGCCTTATAATACTCTCCCCAGCCCATTTATGTCCCACTGTTGGGCACGAGCCTCCTCCACTTTGGGAGAGATTATGGTCTACTGTGCCGCGCTGACCAGGCGTGTTGGCACGGGGTTTATTTTCGAGTTTTCCGTCTCTCACAGGGGGTGTTCTCTGTGTGAAATATCCCTTAGCTGACTTTTACAGCACCCTTGGGAGGATATGGGGTGGTGACACTTGTATTCTTACTCCGTCACCACACGGGGAATATAATACTAGCTATATAAAATTGTAAATATTGTATGTGTTGTGTATGTTAGTCACCTACGTAATGAATTTTCATTAAATTTAGTGGTAAGGATTTTTTTAATAACACTTAACATCGTCAATTACATTTCAATATCAATTAAAAAAGCAAGATGTGATTAAGTAATTATATTAGCAGCAAAACCTTAGGCGTTATCTGAACATACCTACTGGCTGCTGTCCGTGACTTCATACGTGTGGTATTAGTTGCTTTACTTCTATTGGTCGCAGCGTGATGTTATAGCCTATAGCCTTCCTAAATAAATGTACTATCCAACACAAAAATAATTTTTCAATTTCAACCAGTAGTTTCTGAGATTAGCGCGTTCAAACAATCAAACAATACAACTTTATAATATTAGTATAGACTACATACTTCATACATTATAGTTACATACATAAAAATAGTCTTAAAATTCATAAGCTCGTTTTTTCATATTTAATAAAAATCTTTTGTTTATTGACATTCATTACGCATTTGTCTGTATCCAAGCCGTGAATTGAGATACCCGAGTATTAACACCAGGATAATGTGGTGTAGCACAGCTATATCCCCATGAACAAATGCCAACCAAAACGCCATTATGGTATAAAGGACCGCCAGAATCACCCTGGCACTGGTCACGGCCACCAATATCAAGCCAGCCAGAGCATAACATATTGTCCGTTATAGCGCGACCAAGAGCAGCGTAACGACTTCTACATATAGCTTGATTTATAGACCATACTTGGACATGTTGAAGAAGCTCTGAAGTTGAACCACCCGCCTGCAAATAAATGTGACATGTTCAGCAAATTTATATCTCAGGTTAAAAGTTTTTAAACGTCGAGTATAAAGAGTATCAAACACGTTAAAGATACCCGCCGTGCACCTACCGCCAACTGGCGAGCGGACACCGGACTAACGTTTTCCGCCCAGCGGTTGCTTCGGGAGCACCTTATCAAGGCCGACATCCGGGCGCACTGGGATCTCACCCCCTCGCGGTGAGCCCTAATGCGGGTGGCCGGATATTACGAAAAAACATCACGAACTGTGCCAACGAAAGATCACAGTAAGACCTATTTACATTCTACTACTACTACACCATAAGGGAATTTTCACCCACTTGCGGTAGTCGGATTGATCTAAAATTTTGCATGCTTATTAAGGACCGATGACGCAATAATTTTTAAAAATATTCAGGAATTTTAAACGTGTTTTTTATATGAATAACAAACAACTTGTCACATCGTCTGTTGGGTCATTTGAAGTAAACAAAATATTATGATCAATTTATATCGTCATAAAACATGTTAATGACTGTTATCGTAATAACTCGAGATTAAGGATATGATCCGTAACATCTTCCTAAAATATTTATCTTTGATCGTCAATGAATCATTGTAATCAGGTCATAATAATATAAAAAAGAAGCTTTTACCCGACTGCCCCAAGAATGGGTATTGCTTGTATACATAGCTACATAAGTAGGCATTGATATAAGTAGGTATATGTTTGACTTAAAGTCTGATTTCAAATTAAAATTCACATAGTTAAAAATCATGTTTTTGGCACAATTTTCGACAATTAGGAGTGAGTTTATCCAAGGCAACGAGGGGTAATCCAAAGAGATAAACACATAATAGATGTATGAAAGATTACTATACCTGAGTAGTACCCCATCCAGCTGCCCATACAACCTGGTTATCAGCAAGATAGTAGTTTGTACCAGCAATAGAAGCAGGCTGAACAACGCTGTTGTATTCTATCCTCTCCGCAGTTCGTAATATTGCTACATCATTGTCAGTCGTACGACTGTTGTAATTAGGATGAACGATGATTAACTGAACAGTATAAACTACACCACCACTGTGGGAATATGTTGATCCTGCTCGCACACGCCATCTGACTGGGGCATCACCACTGAAATATATTATAGACATATTGTTCTTAAGGGCCTACATAATTATTATCGTATATCATCGCAGACACGTACATATTAACACAGCCAGTAGGCACAGAAAATGAAGAATTAGGGATACTTTTCCTATTTACTCAAAATCTACTAAATATATTTTAATTCTGATTTACGTGTTTCTGTATATAATAGTTACTTATGTTTTTAAAGTTATTTCATTAGTTAATACGCCATAATAGACCGACAAAAAAAAAAATTTGAGAGGTTGTTTCGCTAAGATTTTCTATCGAGAAAACTTTTTTCAATCGCGTTTCTGAGTTTATGCGATCCTAGACCATATATTGAAAAAACATATACTTAAAAATTAGAGCTCTAGCCATTCAATCTAAAGAAATAATGAAAACTTCGTACGTAGAAAAATGCACGAAGCTATTTTGGTATCCTCTTAATATATACCATTATTAAACAGATAAAGTTTGTAATACATATGTAATCTACGAAAGTAGTGGTCTTAACCTAAAAATATTTACACTAAGGAGAAGCTAGTCTATTAGCTAGTCTAGTAATTTATTTAAAAATTAGTTAAGTAATAGAATAACAGCGCGTAATGTTAAAGCTAGTTTGATTATAATGTTGAAAAAATTAATAACAAGATATTGATTAAAACAAAGTTGAAACAATTGTTTGGAATCTATCCATAATCTAAGACTTCATCTATAAAAAATAGATTATTAATTCGATTGAAAAAGAATCGCCATAGTTATCGTAATATAATTAAAAAAATATTGTATAGTTATTTGATATGCTGTTGAATGTTGACATTCCACAGAAAAATCGAAGCAGAATCAGATTTCTCGTTAACTGTCTCATAAAGCAATATATTTTCGATCTTGTAACTAATTGGCGCAAAAATCTGCGATTCGAAAAATTTGCAAGCATAATCTTGTTAACTCCCATATATTTGTCGTCGCATTTTATGAAAAACGTAGAATTAGGAAAGGTGAGAATTGTCAACTGAATTTCTCGTAATGTCACGTAGCCTGAGACTCAGTAATTTTACTCTCGGGACAGTTACATTATGAATTCAGTCTACATTAATTCAACAGTACGCTATTTTACTTAGAGCATATAGATTTGTAAGTATTTCTAATATAATTATAAATAAATACTAAGTAGCAAAGGCCTAGCTTCATGAGAACTACCGTATGTGTAACTATTATGTCAAATCACAAATCTTACAGGCGTGATAATTCTACAGTTAATATTTCTATACTTTTGTTATGCACACCAGACTATATTATTATACATGTTATAAATTTTGTATTACAATTAATAAAATACATTTTAATAAAAATACATATTTAGAATAAAAATAAAACACTCAGTATGTTTATGCGTTTATCACACATATCGTCCTTTCCGAGTATCATACCCGTGATCTCGTAAACGACAGTTACAAAAAAAGCTGCAAGAACAAAATTTTTTAATCTATTCTACTTACTGAGGACAATGACCTGCAGTCAGGATAGATCTGCTTGTAATAATAGTACCCCCACAAGACTGACTAAAGTTCGTGATTCCAAGATAAGAATACAGCAGGGCGGTAAGAGCGGGATACTGATTGATAGTAATAGGTGAACCTCCCACAATCCTATGAGGATTTTTAGGGACAGCTGTAGACAAAATAAAATAAAAAGAGTAATTAAAAGAAAATCCAAAATTGGAGGAGAATTACTGATAATTTATTTCCTTCAATTAATTTTTTGACATATCCACAACGTCCTCTGTTCCCAAGGTTTATTGCCTGTGCTATTTATGGGTACAAACCTGCAACCTCGCAACGACAATCCACTACGCTAATCACCGCACCATGGGGCTGGACAACTAAGCAATATTCCATAATATTAAATTAAAAAAATATCTGTGTGACATTTACTGAAAGTGGTAATGGAAACCGAAGTAAAACCGTACGTAAGTCAGTTTCACCACTCGTTAATCCGAGAGCCGTCAAATAACATAAGTAGAGGTTAATCTACATTCTTGATACTACTGTGTAGATTTTTTGTATGATTTGTAGTTTTTCGTATGGAAAGAAATAAAAGAGTAGTTTCTTTTATTTCTTTCCATTATATTATATATTCCATATATTACTGTAAGCAAATATTACAAACGTTAGATGCCTACTAAAATTCACAAGTAGCATTATGCAGAATCATGTTATTGCTGTTGTATAGTTTACAGTGATAAATACTAAAAATAAGATCTCTTAAAGCATAATAAAAATATATTATTATTATTATTTATAATTAATTATAATATTACCTGCAACTACAGCAAAGCACAATGCAATCAAAACAAAGGCCCGCATGTTGCACTTTCAAACAACTTATTGGGTGTTGATTCTCGCAATAAGTGTTTATATAACTTTTGAATTGTTGATTTTATTGATAGCAATTATCTATCTAACAAAAGACAAAACATCTTGAGGGCATTTTATATCAACAAAATCAATTGTTTTATAGTTGATAGCATATAGATAGGATCTTGGTTAGTTAAGTACTATGTATAGTGTCCACTTAATAAATCTATTAGCAATTTCTTTAAATGTAACTTTTAATTTGACATTCTTAATAAAAACTAGAATATGTACAAAAAGTGCTTTTTTTATATAAGGAATACATTATATAAAGGTAAATTCAGTAGTTAATAGTTATAGATAAGTTCTTAGACAATTCTGGCAGTAAATGGAGTGTATAGGTAATATTGTATTTTTTTTTTTGGGGTTTCGTACATACCCTTATAGTCTCACTACGGTGTCCGTCTGTCTGGCTGTCCATCGGTCAAACTTTTTTTACGCAGCAAAGGCTGAAGGTATCAACTTGAAACTCATACCAAATGTAGATCTATGCGGTCCCTTGCTGCAAAAAAATACAATCAATATTTTGGATCTACGCATTTGATATAACCGAATTACGGCCATTTTTAAGCATTTTCGACTTACGCTAGGGAACCAAAATCTACAGGTTACTTCCCATTGCCCTAGAGCCTTGAAATTTGGCATGGACCAAGCCTGCATAGTGTTGATATAGGGAAAAATCCAAAAACTTGTAATTTGTTATTACATAACACGAAAGAATTGTTTAAACTATTACCAACTTATGAAGTAGCTGAAATGTAGGCGATTCCATTATTCATCAATGAATAATGGAATGAATGAAAAGAATGATTCCATGATTCCATATTGCAACTACAAAATTAAGTTGGTGAGTTGCTTTAAGCTTAATTAACTGTTTATTTGTATTTATTTATTTATATTTTTCGGTCGAGTAGGTACGGAACCCTAAGTGTGCGAGTTTGCCTCGCTCTTGAAAGGCTTTTATTTATTTATTTATCTTACAAGCGATTAATACTTTTCTGTCGAACGCCTGAATGTTTAGGCATTTATCTACACAAACAGCAAAGAAGTGAATAATATAGCTATTTACTAACAGTAGCTGAATGGAAATATAAATATTTATAAGTATACTAGCTGATATGTCCAACGTTGTTCTGGAAAAATTTGGGTAAGTATACCTGCCTTTACTTATAAGATGGACATAACATGTCTTTGTGAATATTTTTACGTAGATGACAAACAATTCCACCAATTGTTTTGTTATTTCGTCACAATTTTTTTTTATGAAATCTCGTAGCCATATATTCATATTTTCCGATATTTCCTTAATTTTTGTCATAATCATAATCAATTTACGCAAAGCTTCAACGAATTATTAACTTAAGCCATTATCTATATTATCTATCATTACTCTTCCTCTTACGCTTTCGAATAGTGTAAAACCCAGACATTGGAGGACTTTATTTTGTAATATGTAAGACGTATGACTTATGTTCATGTACCTTATGTACATGAACATAAGTCTTATACCGGAATTTGATAGCTTTAAGTGATTTGATTTTGATTCAACGCTGCAGCCAAGCACGTCCTACAAGATCAAGAAATTATTGAAGTCTTGATGAAATATTGGATATCAATTATAGCGCTAGGCAAGTAACATTACCTATATCTAATATATAAAATTCACGTGTCACAGTGTTAGTTACCGTACTCCTCCGAAACGGCTTGACCGATTCTTCTCAAATTTTGCATACATATTCAGTAGGTCTGAGAATCGGCCAACATCTATTTTTCAAAACTTATTTTTTTAGTATGGCAAAACAACGTTTGCCGGGTCAGCTAGTCTTATATATAAAATTCAAGTGTCACAGTGTTAGTTACCGTACTACTCCGAAACGGCTTAACCGATTTTTATGAAATTTTACATGTATATTCAGTCGGTCTGAGAATCGGCCTACATCAATATCATCGCCGACACGTACATATTAACACAGCTAGTAGGTACAGAAAATGAAGAATTAGGGATACTTTTCCTATTTACTCAAAATCTACTAAATATATTTTAATTCTGATCCACGTGTTTCTATACATAATAGTTACCTATGTTTTAAAGTTATTTCATTAGTTAATACGCGATAATAGACCGACAAATGAAATAAATAAAAAATTAGAGAGGTTGTTTCGCCAAGATTTTCTATCGAGAAAACTTTTTTCAATCGCGTTTCTGAGTTGATTCGATCCTAGATCATATATTGAAAAAACATATACTTAAAAATTAGAGCTCTAGCCATTCAATCTAAAGAAACAATGAAAACTTCGTACATAGAAAAATGCACGAAGCTATTTTGGTATCCTCTTAATGAATGAATGCTTTTACAGTACAAGAGAAAATAGGGTGATGACACTTACACTCTTAATCTATCACCACACGGGTGTTATTAATGTACTTAATTGTAATTTATGTGATATTATACAAGTTCTAACGTATATTAAATTAAGAGGGTACTGTACTCCTCATTTAGGTATTGCTATCCCTATTTCCGAGCGCCGCGCCGCGCTGAAAGGGACAAATATAGATGAAGCGGATTTTACCTACAAATTCTTTGAAAAAAGACGTTTCGTACTTCCGTTTTTTTTTCGCGAAAGTTCTTTTGTGGTAAAACTTTACCAAATTTGTGTGATAGACGCTGCAACTTTATCTAAAGAAAACCGAAAAAAGTGGGTTTTTCGGATCGTCATATTTCTTTTAGTTATTATGTTTTGAAAAAAGAAAGTGATAGAAGCATAGATATACTCTTTATCTATAATATATCGGTTTAACTTTCGCGAAGAAAAAACGGAAGTACGATACCCATACTTTTGTATGGAGCATGATTTGGTATCGTGCCGTCTTAACATGTTTACAATAACGTAAGTGAAGAATAAACAGTATCCTATATATCTCATAATCATTTTCGAAATGTCTGTAATTGGATGCAAGAGGCACAAGACCGCATGCTATGAAATTGTTTGGGGGAAGCCTAAATCCAACATTGGACAGAGAAAGAACAATGGATGGTATGTCTATAAAACAGCTTTATAGTTCAAATGATCTGAATTGGTATCTAAACTGGCAAACTTTTACATAATAACAAGAAAATCTTATAACTAGGTCAGGTACCTTCTTGTACAAATCGTATCGTATATTTTGACGTTTGGTTAATTAAGGTATTTATCCAACTCTATCTAGGCCTTTGGGAATACACAAGTGTGCTCTATTAAGGTATATATACCGCTATATATTCTAACATCAATAACGACTCCATTACCTAAATAAACATTCAAAGATGTTCTGAATATAATCATATTATTATGAAGGTAACTAAAATGATCATTTCTAAGAAAAACAAAGTGGGTATGGACCTACTTGTGTTTCTTAATTATACGCCTTTTCCTTTATAGTCAGGTTTACTCACCATACTCTAGCCAGCATTCGTATATGGTGTATATTTCTCTTTTTAGTTTTTCCTGTCAGGATTTACATTTATACAATAGTACTTATGACCCGCCGTGGGGTAATGTAGTCGTATGGAAAGTCATACTTTTTAGTAGATAGATAAATTCACGATATGTTGTTGTTAATGTTGTTGATTTGTCTTAACGGGGCGATATAGTCGCACAGCGACAAAGCCCTTCAATAAATAAAAAAAAAAAAAAAAAAAAATACAATACAAACGATGTACGATTTATATGGTGTAATCTCGAACTACTCGAAATTTTGTGCAATTGGCGATCTTGTCGTTTACCAACCATAGGATGGAAAGAACTGAATATACAATGCGTATAATAGTATTACGATATAATGTGATAACGAATATATTTTGATGATATTAGCGTAAATCTAACAAGTATTTGGCTAGATTCTTTTTAAATACATTTTTTTTATATATACGAATATCGTTTGTATTTATTTATTTACGCTCATATCATTTTATTAGAACCGTTATCTTATATCGTAATAAACGTATCGCAATATAGGTACACATCATTAACTTACGCAAAAAATGTTTGTTGTATGGGAGCCTCTTAAAAATTTATTTTATGTGGTTATTTAGTATTTTTTCTTATAGGTAGTAGTAGCAGAAATACATCATTTGTGAAATTTTCAACAGAACTGTCTATCATGAAATACAGCATAGTGAAAGAGGGGCGGACAAACAGTCAAGTCTTTATAATAGAGCCACATTTAATTTTTTATTTTTTTATATTCATGGACATTTTACACAACGTCCGCTGGTCCCAAGCTAAGCTTATTATGCTTATGTTATGGGTACAGATCCCTATTTGGTACGGATCCCTAAAAAATGTGTGGAATAAGGAGTATTTTTCAAACCCAAAGCAGTGTAATAAAATATATTTCTTGTAAGAGGAGGCTCAGTATTGATTTACTGTCTCAAACTGGCCTAACAGATTTATTTATCTCGAGTTTTCCTTACTCTGCAACGATGTCAACCGCATGATATTGTCTTTAGTAAGGTCGTTCGGTATTTATCAAAAGAATTGTAATAATAACATTTGTATTTTGAAATTAATATCAATCACACTCGTACATTATAGAAATATGAATTAATTATAGGTATTCAAAAATATTTTTTATTAATGGACATCTCACACAAAATTCAGTCATATTTCCTTATTTATATTAATTTTTATTACTAAAGGTAATCTTTAGGTGATGTAGAAAATAAAGCTATAACTTTACTAATTATATTCCTACACCCATTCGCCTATCATCTACGCTTATGCTTATATGTAATTGTATATGTATGTATGTATATTGTAGTATTTATGTATGTGTGTATGTATATCTATTATTAGGTAGATAAAACAAATTAGTAGGTACACTACAAACATCTAATTGCAGAAATTAAGTATTCCATCCCAAGGTTGTCTGGAAGAGATCGCAGATAGTGATAAGACCGCCTTTTGTACCTGTTTTAATTTTATATAAACAACTCTGTAATCTATTTTTGGCGTACAATAAAGAGCATTGAATTTGAATTTGAAAACTGGATTTTGATAGAGATATTAAAGTCCTAACCTATGTACTAATTGAAAATATGTGCATCAAGTTTTTATAAATAACTAAAATGCTGTGTTCAAAAGCTATATTTGATGTACTACATGATTTATATATTTGATGTACTACATTTGATGTACTATATGATTTGATGCTAGAATAGAAATATAATACGTTTTTTTATAAATATGTACTTAGATAGAAAAAATGAGATACAGTAGAAATAGCAATAACAACAAAACGATTTTCTTGAACAGGAATCAAACCACAACGTACACTTTAAGAGGATACCAAAATAGCTTCGTGCATTTTTCTATGTACGAAGTTTTTATTGTTTCTTTAGATTGAATGGCCAGAGCTCTAATTTTTAAGTATATGTTTTTTCAATATATGATCTAGGATCGCATGAACTCGGAAACGCGATTGAAAAAAGTTTTCTCGATAGTAAATCTTGGCGAAACAAACTCTCTAATTTTTTTTTTTTCATTTCTCGGTCTATTATCGCGTATTAACTAATGGAATAACTTTAATCGCCGACACGTACATAACGTGTCGGCGATGTTATACGATAATATTGATGTAGGCCCTTAATCCGTTATTTGAACCTCTACACCAGCAATTTACTATTTATGAACTAAAAAGCCTTTTTCCAAATGATTAGAATGGTATGAATGAATAGTAGAGACTCTAAAGCTCCATATTTTGAATTCAATCACTAAAAACTAGACTCCACCCTAGTATGTGTGTTAACTGATTAAGAATACGAGTCACTTCTCTATTTCCTCCCAAGAATGCTGAAAAAGCCAGTTAAGGGATATTTACACAGATAACAGCCTGTATGAGAAAAAGGAAACTCGAAAATAAAACACTTCAATACTAGACTACAATCCCTCCTAAAGTTGAGGGCGCCCGTGTCCACCTGTGAGGATGTGAAAGGGCTGGAGAGAGAGAGAGAGAGAGAGTGTCTACTAGAGACAGATATTTCATTTTAATATTTATTTTTAAAATACTTTACTCGCTAGTGTTCCCAAATCTAATTTTGTTTTCATTTCCTTGGCTTATATTTGTACCTATTGAATATTGTGTAAATACGTTCAGAGACTTCGTGCTGATATAAATCAATTTCGTAGAGGATAACAATTTGTATTCACAACGCGTAGACCACTCCTCCTATCTGAAATTTCTCTGACCTTGCTTATTATTGTGTTATATTGTAGTTGACTAGTAAATTAAATTAATAGATATACTAAAATGGACAATCGGTTGTTGATTTTGATAATGAAATCATGACAGTTAAGTAAGTTTTACGTGTACATAATGTCACTCAGACAAGGGTGTTTTCACCGTTCTATTTCACCCTATAAGGTGCTTTAAGCTACACCTAATATATTCTGTAAGGGAAGAAAAGCTCAGCTTAGCATAAGTAAGCCTATATACTCTGAAATGGAAAAGGCTACTTCCCATCAGTGGGGCCGTAAGCTTGTTCGCCACCTTCGCTCGTGCCCAACAATTTGACTTTTAAATATGTCTTTTCGTTTAACCTAACTGTATTATTACAATCCACCCTGGAGACAACAAAATTCTGCTGTCACAGATAAGAAAGCAAGTATATTATGGAACAGTAGACATGTCTTTATCTACAGAGACAACTTCATTTATCACCGTGTTAGATAAGGGTCACTGTTTGACCTATCTTATTAATATATCTCTTATATAATGTCTACAGTGAGTGACAACAACAACTATTACATAGCCATCTTCTTAGTTCAACTTGGTTTACTAATTGTCATGCCAGGTGCTCGTAGTTTCACTTGTTTTTGTAAAGGAGATTTTTTTTTTCTAACCGGGAAAATTTAGACTCCAAAAAATGGTTTTATGTTTGAATTGAAATAAAAAAAAATATAACATAACGCTAACTGCTTAATAAAGCTTGTTTTCAAACTTTGATATTGAAAATTGGTCAAGCCATTTTCGAAATGTACTTTTCCTTAGTGAGTTATTTATTATTATTATTTATAAACCAATAAAAAACAAAGTGCGTTCTAGAAGAACGTTTAATATATATAAGACTTTCTTATTTACAATACAATATTGTCGTAATGAAGAGTGAAATTAACTGTAACATTTAAAAGAACTCCCTATTACTTGAAGTTTTGATAAGGTAACTCTTTAAACTATTGGTTCAAAGAAATGAAGCGTCAAATCCAATATCTAAAAATAAATGCTCAGAAGAATTGTTTTACAATTGTGTCACGTAGCAATGTAGCTTTGTTAAATCTTCAATAAAATCTGACTGCTATTGCTCTGATTTTATGTAATTTGGTTTTATTTTATATTCTACAATGTCTTTATATACAAAACAGCAACTATATTACGAACCTTAATTAAAGGGAGACGCTTAAGCCTTCTCTTAGACTTAACTTTAGGGTAGCTACCGTACTCACTTTCGTGGAGCGTGAGATTTATCACTATATACATTTTGTAAATATCAAAGTTGGAAGTGACGGTAAATAAGAACAATTAAAAATCTACTTTTGTTTTTGAAAAGCAATTTCTTAGCACAGAAACACCTAAATATTAGTTTGTCAATTACCATTATTCATTTAATTTAAAAATATTGATTTGATTAAAAGCTCTGCTGAGTTTCTTACGCCGGTTCTTCTCAGCAGATTGCATCCTGAACCGGTGGTAGGGAAAAAAATTTACATGTCATAAGCACATAATTTTTCTGAAAAATTGTGTCTACGTGATTAAATGATTTTTCATTTCATTTCATTTCATTTCATAATGCTCAAAAGACTGGTCATGAACGTGGAATAAAAATTCTCTAAGTGGCTACAATGTATCAACTTAGTATTTTTTTTTTCCTCTGGTTAAATATAGGGAATATTTAAAGTAGACCAGGAGCCTATCAACATTTGCTGTGAAAAGTTACGAAAAACGTTATATAATACAAAGACCTAAAAACACAGTTAAAATGTGGTTAAAATATATCAATTTCACCTAGTATTACTACTTCATATCTCTATCGTGTTCATGTTTACTATTATATCTACTACTATAATTTAATTCTTATGAAATCTAACATACACTTAACATTTGCTATGATTAAAAAATTATCGTTGATAAACAGACTGTAGCCGCCAGTATCTGCAAAGTCGGTCAATGGCTTTACTCATGTGACTATATGACTTATCGTTCAGCGACTGATAATTCTAAAATGATGTTACTATTATTATACATGTAGCTAATACTGTGACTTTGCCTGAGATAACAAAGGTGATAACTAAAACATATAACCTTAAAACAACATCGGGTATTTTGACGTGTTTCAAAAACGCTATTTTAGTTTCGAATTTTGGCTATAATTCAACATAATTATTTGTCTAATTATAAGAAATATTTCTACTATATTTGTCCTTATTCTCTATCTGATATATTTTAACATAGATAAAATATATAATAATATATAAATATATGGGTTTTATATCAGGTTTTCACATAGGTACTTAATGCTCACTTTGGGATTAACGACATTGTGTCGATTATCTGCTAATATTCAGGTTAATTATTTTATACAACATCATGTGCCACGGGCTGCTGATAATACGCGAATATGTATACGATTTGTGTACGAAACAGGCAATATACGTACATAATTAGGTATTTTATGCGTTTCATAGCTTTTATCCAGGCATTTTCCCCCTCTCAAAACAGCGCACTTTCATACAAAAAGATCACGTTTGTAAAATATTTTGTTTTATTGTAATTTCAGAAATGGTTTGACCGTGAAGCGATTTCATAAGTTATCATTCGTAAATGTTGTAAGAAATAATTAAAGCAAAATGATATTTTTGTGATTGTTATGTACCAAACTTAACCTATCGTATCGAGTTGCGCGCGCGCCTCCCTAGGAGATGGTAACTTCACTATTGATGTATCGCCGGCGAGCCGGGTGCGCCGCGCGGTGACCTTGGCTCGGTCGTCAGTCGCAAAACTCATCTTGTTGGCAAGTTACGTCGCGATTTGAATGCGATTGAAGCGTTTTCCTTGCAATTGTTTCGCGAGTTAAAAATTGTCACTAGAATTAATTGTTGATAAAACTAATTATCCTTGTTGTGTGAATCGATAATTACCATTGAAACAAAACCTTGAAATGTCATTGCGAAGTTGAGTATTCGCCATTTTTGTATGACAAAAAAGTATTATGAAAACTAGTGAATTTTGTGTCTCCATACTTAATACTATTTAATGTGAGTTAAACTGTTTGATAACTATAATTGTGATAGTATAATTGCATTAAGACGATTGGTGAAAGTTCACGGCTTAAGTCGCGCCAAATGTGGTCATTTTGAGGACTTAAAGAGTTCGTGTCTGCCTGCATAAAGTTAAGTATAGTTTGATTAGCATTCTGCGTTATTTTGGCCAATTTATCGTAGTTAGTTAATGGAGCTATAGCTAGGGCTTGACACAGTGAAGACATTGTTGAAGAACAAAACAGGGTAAGTTTGTACTATTGTAAATTTGTAACGCTGTGATATACAGTATATGTTCGTTCCTCTCGCGCCTGAGAGATATCACGCTTCCACTTAACCTATTATTAATTAAAACACCAGGTTGAACGCAACATATTTTTGGTACCCAGAGCGTGGTTTAAACTCCGTTTCTCGAATGTTCCATGTTGAACAAACTATACCCTCATTATTTGTGAAAATTGATTTAATTAATTTAATTAATTTGATTTGATTAATTTGGTTGTTTGTTTGTTTAATCTAAATTGTTGGTATAGTTTTGCATAATTAATTTGAGCACTTGAATTGGCAATTAGATTTTAAAGGGTTTGATAATTATTTGTGCTATTGCTAATCGTATTTGTTGTTGCTCAGGTTATTATTTAATATAAATTATTATTTAATTATTGTCTAATATTGAACAACGTTATAGTTAAGTTGTGGCGTTGTGCGTTTGTATAATACAACATTTATTTTATACGTTTGTTTGTTTTGTTGTTTACCTTAAAATAAATAATTCAAGTCTTAAATTAATTGCACATTGGCAAAGAATTGTTTTGTTTGTTTGATTTAAACTATTTAAGATTTGATAATTGTTTAGAATAATAGCGGCTTGTCTCATTGAAAGATATTTTGTTTTTCGCTATTGTAATATTGTTTGTTTGTGAAAGATATTTGTTTTTTTTTGTTGTTATTATAAGATTGTTTGTTTCGTGCCGTTTGTGCTTTGAAGATGTCTACCGCCGCGTATAATGTTGTCCGCGAGACATATTCCGGGATTGCGACTCATTTGAGATGGTTCACGTCAGCTGCCGCCTTGGTGAAAAGGGAGAACCGAATCGAGGCATTGTTGGACAGGCATGAGAAATGCCCTACACGACTTCAGGAGGTGGAGGCGCTTTACCGGCGCTTCATCTTGCATCTGGATGATGTGCCCCTGGAGTCATTCCCCCAGGAGCGACGGGACCAAGTCCACGAGGACTACGTCCAAATTATGGACCTTGCCGACGACATCGCCCAGAGCGCGCGGGAGATTTTAGCCTCGCGCGCCGGAGTACCGGCTCACCGGGCCCCCTTGAAGACTCCCGTGGGCCTTTTGACCAGGTTACCCAACTTGGATCTTCCACGTTTTGATGGTCGACTAGACATGTGGATGGGATTCATTGGTTTGTTTGAGAGCCTTGTGGACTCGAGGGACGATTTGGGTCCGTCTCAGAAACTGGCCTATTTACTCTCCGTGCTTGATGGAGAGGCGAGGGGCTTAGTACAGCACCTCCCAATATGTGACGGGAGCTATGGGATCGCGCGGGCGTTGCTCACCAAGCGCTATCACAACCAGCGCTGTCTGGCAGATACCCACGTTGACCAGATCTTGAACCTTCCCGTCGTGAGCAATGCTGCCCAGTTGAGGACCGAGCTGCTGAACCCCCTCCTAATAGCCACCAATTCGCTCAACCGCTTAGGACTGCCGGTTGCCAAGTGGTCTTACCTACTGGTGCGTATCGTACTCAAGCGATTGCCGGTGTCTTTGAGGGCACGTTTTGAACAGGGGCACACTAGGGATGAGGCATCTGCTCTCCCTACCTTTGACCAGCTCCTGACGTTCCTGGAGGACGAGTGTCGCATGGGTGACGTCATGGTCGCCGACACGCCGGTGGAAGCATCACGTCCCAGACCCACCAACCAACGGCGCAATGCCCAACCTGCACCAAGAGGAGGTACGGCCGCCCGCTTCGCTGTCGCTCAAGCTGCGCCACCGGACTGCCGGTTTTGCAAGTCGCAGGGACACCAAACGGTGCGGTGCCCAGACTTCGCGGTCCTGCACGTGGCCGCTCGTAGGCGGATTGCCCAGGCCCGCGGCTGGTGTTTCTCTTGCCTAGGGGACCATTATCAGCGCGCCTGCCCCGACACTCACCCGTGTCCTATTTGCGGAGGGCACCATTTGAAAATCCTGTGCGCCAACGCGAATGGCCGTCGCGACCACGCGGGGTCGCCTTCGGGCGGGTATGCCAGTGGACACCGGGACCAGTCCCGCAACTTGGAGTCCGGCTCATCACCCCCACGCCGCGCAAACTGCGCTGCCGTTGATCGCCGAGTTGGTTCGGCGCGCAGCCCCACGGGCGGGTATGAAAGCGGGCCCCGGGTTCAATCCCGCACCTTTGTGTCCCGCTCGCCCTCCCCGCTTCCACGTGATCAAGCGAGATCACCTCCAGTAGTGTACCACGATTACCGTGACGCGCGTCCGGTACCACTACCGTCCCCCCCTCTGGCGGAACGTCCCCGTTTGGAGACGCGCAACCCTCGGTACGGACGCTCCAGGCGCTACGAACCGCCGTCTATGGCTCGTGGCAGTCGTCACCGAGAGGAGGCCGAGTTTAGGCACTACCCGCACTTTGATTTGCCGTCTCGGGACAACGGCGCTCAGTCGCCGCCACGCCAACATTAGGATGTTGGCGTCTGCCCCCGCTATGCACCGCCCCCTTTTGAGACCGTCCTCTTGCCTACGGCCCATGTTAGGGTCTGGGGACGGACGGGCGCCTCGGTTGTAGTCCGAGCGATATTGGACACAGGCTCACAGGGGTGCATAGCCTCGTCTTGGTTGGTAGGGCAGACTGGCCAGACTATTGAAAAATATTCAGATGTAATAAGGGGTGTCGGGAACGCCCCCGTGGCCACGGTAGAGGGCCGCGTTTGGTTTGAGTTCTCCCCCTCAAATTCTCCACGTCCGACGTTGGAATCGTCGGCCATTGTGATGGAGAATATCTTGGGCAATCACCCGCAAGTTCGTTTGTCTGCGGATGCGGTAAAATTGACCGCGGATTTGAATTTGGCTGACCCTAAATTTGACCTGCCTGGCACGGTCGATTTGTTGCTTGGTGCCGATGTTTTGGGTAAAATATTACTCGGCAAGGATCGTGTTTTGCAGCCAGGTGGCTTGGTAGCCCTCCGGACCATATTTGGGTTCGCACTGATGGGGCCTGTATTGAGGACTCCCCCCCCTGCCGAACTTGGAACGGCCTTGATGGTGGGGTCCGCCCTTTCTGACGCCGTGCAGAGATTCTGGGAAGTGGAGGAGCCACCACAAGCTCCCCGCTCTGATCCGGAGCATGAAGAGTGTGAGCAGTTCTACAAGACCAACACCAGTTATCTCCGTTCTGGCCGGATCATGACAAGATTGCCATTTCTCGCCGTACGTCCGCCACTTGGCGTCTCGCGGCCTATTGCAGAGAAGCGTTTGTTGGCGATGGAACGCCGTATGAGCAGGGACCCACTACTCAAGGAGAAGTATATTGACTTCATGCGGGAGTATGAGGATTTGGGACACATGTCTGTGTCAAAATTGGATTGGCGTTCGACGGAGCACTTCTTTCTTCCGCATCATGCTGTAATAAAACCATCCAGTGGTAAGCTACGCACAGTATTTGATGGTTCTGCGCAGACTACTTCAGGAGTGTCATTGAACCAGTGTCTGCATCCTGGTCGCAAATTGCTGAAGGACCTTTGTGACGTCATCACGCGGTTTCGACGTCATCAATTTGTTTTTGTGGCTGACATCAAGATGATGTTCAGGCAAACGGTAATTCACCCGGATGATCGCCGATACCAGCTGATATTGTGGCGAGAAAACCAGCAAGATCCCATGCTTGTCTACGAGCTCAACACGAACACATACGGGCTGAGGTCTAGCCCCTTTTTAGCTATACGTTCGCTTTGGGAGCTCGCGGATCGAGAGCGTATGTCGTTTCCTCGCGCAGCCGCCATTTTGAAGGAGGACCTATATGTTGACGATGTGTGCACTGGCGCGGCCACGGAGAGAGAGGCCCTGCTCTTGCGTGACGAGTTGATTGGCATTCTAGCCTCCGCAGGATATGAGTTGCGTAAATGGATCTCCAACTTACCTGCGCTCTTGGACGGGCTACCGGATGACCACCAGCAGGATCCTCACCTATTTGAGAACCGTGACAACCCTACCATGATGTCAGTGCTTGGAATCCAGTACAGACCAGTCCAGGACATCTTTACATTTAATGTCAATTTGGATTCGCATCACACTTGGACGAAACGACTGGTTCTGTCGACTGTCGCGAGAACCTTTGATCCCAATGGCTGGATATGCCCGGTCATATTCTGGGCCAAATGCTTCCTGCAGAGACTTTGGACTGCAGGTCTTGGATGGGACGAGCCACTTCGCGAAGCTGTTTTGAAGGACTGGCTCCTATTTGCTTCCTCATTGCCTGCCATCAATAGGATATCGTTACCCCGTGCTCTGCTTCCGCCAGGGAAGCACACCGCGTCCCTTCATGGTTTCTCGGACGCTTCGGAACGTGGGTACGCAGCAGCCGTATACTTGCGCACCGTGACCACAGATGGTCAGGTGAAAGTGTTGTTGGTCATGGCGAAGAGCAAGGTCGCGCCTCTTCGAACTGCCTTGACAATCCCTAAGTTAGAGTTGTCAGGGGCGGCCCTTCTTGTTCGCCTTTTGAATCACGTCATGTCCACCTTGTGCACGTCAATTGACATTTCCACGATATATGCATGGACTGACAGTCAAATTGTGCTATGTTGGCTGAAGACGTCAGTTCACACCTTAGAGGTGTTTGTAGCAAATCGTGTCTCTCAGATACAGAAATCGGAGACCCCGTTGGTTTGGAGGCATGTGCCTGGCGAGGTCAACCCTGCTGATTGTGCGTCACGGGGATGTATGGCCCCCCTTTTAGTTGAGCACTCTCTGTGGTGGGGACCTGAGTGGTTGACCAGATCAGAATCTAATTGGCCGCGAACTCCGGCCTTAGACATTGTCGCACTGCCCGGGTTGCGAACGCTTGCGCTCGAACGGCAGGACCGTCCGTTCGACCCCGATTTCTTACTTAATCGTTACAGTTCATTGGACAAATTGTTGAGTGTCACCGCTTGGATCAAGCGCTTTATGAGAAATTGTAGACATCCACAGAACAAATGTTTGGAGGCCTTCTTATCGCCACAAGAGCTCCAAGATGCTCTTCTTCACTGGGTTCGTTCTGTGCAAGAGGCACATTTTGAAGACGAGATTGACATCTTGAGGAAAGGCAAATCCAAGCTGTCTGGAGCCATTTGTAAGCTGAACCCCTTCTTGGATAGTGAGGGTCTTTTGCGTGTCGGAGGGCGTCTTAGGAACGCAAACCTCCCTTATGGATCTCGTCACCCCCTCTTATTGCCCAAGAGTGACCACTTGGTGAACCTGTTGGTGACTGATCGTCACATCAAGAACTCCCACGCCGGCTGTAATGCCTTATTGGCCATTTTGCAACGGGAATTTTGGATTTTATCGGCCCGTCGGACGATCCGTAGTGTGGTCTTTCGTTGTATGCCTTGCTATAGGCTCAAGGCCCCTACCATGCAGCCTATCATGGGTGACCTTCCTTCGGATCGGGTCACTGAGATAAGGCCCTTTGCTGGAGTTGGTACGGACTTTGCAGGCCCTTTTTTTGTTAAGACCTCGACCCTCAGGAACAGTAAAACTGTCAAGGCTTATTTGTGCGTCTTTGTCTGTCTGTCCACCAAGGCGGTACATTTGGAACTCGTCTCAGCCCTCTCGACAGAGGCATTTGTTGCGACGTTAGATAGATTCGTGTCACGACGAGGACTACCGTCCTTGATTCGGTCGGATTGCGGTACCAACTTCAAAGGCACAAACAACTATTTAAAAGCGATGTATGATTTTTTGTCGGCTAACGAGACTGAAATTGCGTCTAGACTAGCTACACGTAGAATAACTTGGAGGTTCAGTCCCGTGTCATGTCCCCACTGGGGAGGAATATTTGAAAGCGTAGTAAAGGTTGCTAAGACACATTTGCGACGGGTAATTGGCGAGTCTGTATTGACCTTTGAAGAGCTCGCAACTGTGTTTTGCAAAATCGAGGCCGTTTTGAATTCACGCCCGTTGTGCCCGATCTCTTCAGATCCTAACGACTTGGAAGCCCTCACGCCGGGCCATTTTTTGATTGGGCAGCCACTGAACGCCCTGCCGGAATATCCCTTTGTTGATGTGAGACCTAATCGTCTCTCGCGGTTTGAATTGGTCCAACAACTCACTCAGAGCTTTTGGAAACGTTGGAATTTAGAATATTTGCACATTCTCCAGCAGCGCGTTAAGTGGACTGACAAGACTGATCCACCTCATGTTGGTGACCTCGTTTTGGTTAAGGACGCTAACTCACCGCCACTGTGTTGGCGCAGGGGGCGCATTCTCAACCTCGTCTTTGGAGCAGATGGAGTGCCCCGTTTTGCTGAGGTCCGGGTGGACGGTTCAATTTTGAAAAGAGCTGTATCAACCTTGTCGCGACTGCCAGTAAATTAGCGGCCAGGTAGTCCTGGCCGAGGCGGGTAGATGTTATGTACCAAACTTAACCTATCGTATCGAGTTGCGCGCGCGCCTCCCTAGGAGATGGTAACTTCACTATTGATGTATCGCCGGCGAGCCGGGTGCGCCGCGCGGTGACCTTGGCTCGGTCGTCAGTCGCAAAACTCATCTTGTTGGCAAGTTACGTCGCGATTTGAATGCGATTGAAGCGTTTTCCTTGCAATTGTTTCGCGAGTTAAAAATTGTCACTAGAATTAATTGTTGATAAAACTAATTATCCTTGTTGTGTGAATCGATAATTACCATTGAAACAAAACCTTGAAATGTCATTGCGAAGTTGAGTATTCGCCATTTTTGTATGACAAAAAAGTATTATAAAAACTAGTGAATTTTGTGTCTCCATACTTAATACTATTTAATGTGAGTTAAACTGTTTGATAACTATAATTGTGATAGTATAATTGCATTAAGACGATTGGTGAAAGTTCACGGCTTAAGTCGCGCCAAATGTGGTCATTTTGAGGACTTAAAGAGTTCGTGTCTGCCTGCATAAAGTTAAGTATAGTTTGATTAGCATTCTGCGTTATTTTGGCCAATTTATCGTAGTTAGTTAATGGAGCTATAGCTAGGGCTTGACACAGTGAAGACATTGTTGAAGAACAAAACAGGGTAAGTTTGTACTATTGTAAATTTGTAACGCTGTGATATACAGTATATGTTCGTTCCTCTCGCGCCTGAGAGATATCACGCTTCCACTTAACCTATTATTAATTAAAACACCAGGTTGAACGCAACAGTGATCATCTCAGTTTTACTTCCCATAGTTTTTTTTTAACTCTCCGCCTTCTACCCTGTTGGGCCATGATGGTGCCTTGAGCTTTACCATGACCTAGCGAGGGGTGGCCCCGTTAATCGGGGCCCGACCCAACAGGGGGAGCACTGGGTCTCCCTGTCACGTGGCCAGCAGCCACATTTGCCGCGGCGGGTCTCTGAATATCGACCCGCCGCGCGCGACCACCTTGTCGGGTGGCCCGGCCAGCCACTGCGCGTCGACGGCCTCTGTTGCTTCCCATAGTTTATTAAAAGTCAGTTATGAAAAAATGAAAAAGTCATTAGCTTTTAATGCATTCTACGACACACAGAACGCTTAAACTTTAATCTATTTCAGCGAGAATATAATATAAGTTTATTAGACAAACTGATCTACTGATATTTATGTATAATATAGAAAAAAATAACAATCCAAGAAGATAAATTAATAAATTAAACATAAAATTGCTCATTTACTGAGTTACTCATTTGTTTACCTTTAGCATATTTCTCATTCGTTGAATGTGTGATTGTGTGGTCTATAACTTGATTGTTAATAAAACTATTTTTTACGAATTTAAAATACATATTTCCCAAGCTTTTGTGAAATCCATAAAAGATTTTTAATAGTGTGTAATAGTCTTATTAAAATATATATTAGCCGTGCCAGTGATTGAGAATATTGTATTGTCCGTTAATAATAATAATTTGTTTTGATATAGATTTAAATCCTTGTTTATCTGTTTATAGCATGTAATATTATTTTATTGCTAACGTAATAAGTGAGTTTCTTTGATCTATTTATAAGTAGTTCAATGCGGCGTTCGTATTAATTGTGTACCTGTTTCTTTTAATAATGATTTAATCATAATTGGACGATTTTTGGACTGAACTTTGTATTAATTTTACCCGCTATACAATGGAAGAAGAAAGAAGTAGTGTATGTACGCAATTGATTATATTTCAGGGTAAGTTTCTAAGTAACGATGTATTAATATCACGAAATATGCAAAAGAAAATATTAGGTCTTACAATACAATAGATACGACATTATGTCTCTCTCTCTCTCGGCTCATTAACGTCCCACTGCTGTACTATTGATGGGCCTCCTCCACTTCGGCAAGGTACTTGATCTACTATGTCACGCTGATCATGCATTACGTTTAGTTTAGAGTATTTCGTCTCTCGCAGTTGATATTAGTCTGTCTGGTGACGTACTAAGAATACAAGTGTCACCACCCCATTTCCTCCCCAGGGTGCTGTAAAAGCCAGCTAAGGGATATTTTACACAGATAACATCTTCTGTGAGAGACGCAAAACTCGAAAATAAACCCTGTGCCAACATGCCTGGTCAGCGCGGCACAGTAGACCATCATCCCTCCCAAAGTGGAGGCGGCCCGTGCCCAACAGTGGGACGTAAATGGGCTGGAGAAGAAGAAGAGAAGAAGTAGCTAACTGTTTTCACATTATAAATCTAGTTTATTTATGTCATTTATTGATCATATGGCGCGACAATTATCAATGCGGGTCAAAAATTATCAATAAGATTATCAAGTGCAATATTGTTGCTCACGATGCGAGTTCAAAATACTTTGAAATATGCTTTAAAATACGTTTGACTAGTTGTTTATTGATCATCATTATCAGTCACGCTGGCAAAGATAAAGGATAACCTACTTTGATCTGTATAAATAAAAAATCATAACACAATAACTGACAGTTTTGTTTTATTTGTATTTATTGATTCAGTGTGAATGTGTATTGAATAAGTAAAATATGAAATTACCAAGTGATAAAGCACAAGATGGTGGAGCAGCAGAAGCAGGCCTATTGCGAGGTCAGTGGACACTTATCCTTAGTTTTGAGTGCACTTTAAATATATGGCGCGTTTACACAGTGTATTTGTGTTGCAGCTGGATTTGAGCTTATAACTGTATCTGTAAAAATGCATACTGCAAATATACTAGTCAACTATTAAATATAGTTGATAAACCTCTACCTGCATAGAGCTAAAGAGCATGAACGTATAAAATTTCAGCAAAATATTTATTAATGATTACTACAAATAGGAATTGAACTTACGTCCTTGGAATACAATTCCATGAATAACAAGCTAATTGCTAAGTAACTAAAAGTATCGTAAGTTATTATTTTAAAAGATTTTACCGTAAACAATGATAAGAACACAGCATAAAAAAATGTTAAGTTATTTATTTTCGAAATGATATAAATGTAGGTATATTATTGAACCGGTGGTTGGGAAAAAATTTGGACGTTTATAAGAGCACCTTCTTAATTTTTTTGACAAAAAATAATTGTGCCTACACGATTAAAATAATGATTTTCATTTCATATTTGGATTGGGTTAGAATATTGCAGTACAACGTCGGTGTCGCACAAGTTTGAAACTGCTAAAATACGCAAATATTGAGTGCACTGTCTGGTTACACCACTATTTTCAGAAGCACCGTAAGCTAGCTTATACCTAAGCATTTGCTCCATAACTTAATTTCTATGTATTTTATTTGTAGAACTAAGACGGCTAACGTAATAATAATTTCTCTTTAATCTAGATAAGGACAACTCGATATCACAAATGTGTATAACAGAACGACACTGCTTTTTTATTACGTACTTTTGCACTTTTTTTCTATTAATCACGTAGTAACAGCTTTGTAATTAGTAAATAATGTTAGTAGCTATATTTTCCTTTTTCTGTATGTGTCAATGTTTTTTTTTTTGTTTTTCATTTATTACTTTTTTTCTCTTTTCCTGCATAGATGCAGAGAACAGAATTGATGTCGAAAATGAAGTTTCACCGTCACGTTCTAATGAAGAAAGCCTACTTAACCATTATAGAGGTAAGTTTTGCATGTCTATTTTATAATTATGCAGTTTATTGATAAAAAAATAAGGTTTCTGAAAAAAGAAAGCTTATAGCGAACTTATAGCACACGATTCACTTTACATAGTATGTGTCAATGTATGTAATGCATGGTAATGTATATTTTGAAACAACCTAGCAGATGGTGCTCGCACGATGGTCTCTGGCTACCACCAAGGGAAAAAAGCGTAATGTTATGTAGTAGTTATGTGCTGAAGATGATGAAAATTTCTCCCTGCACTTCTTTGGAAAACCGTAACAGTTATAAATTTCATATTCGTCTAAGATTTAGCGTGAAAATCTATGCAACCTAATTTCTCATGTGACTGATTTATTTATCAAATGATAACTTCGATTTGTGTTTGTAATCAAATTCGACTCACAGTGCTACCCGCATTGACGGTTATTTACCTGCTCTGCAGTTTTAGCTTAAAAGTAGAGATATGTGATCTGATCCAGGTAATCTCCGTTGTTTCACTAGCGTTTTTAGTTATTGAGACATCCTCCATCAATATACACCGAGCCCTGATAAAAAGTATACAAAACACCATCCTCTTGAATCACTCTATTAAAAAACTGCATTTAAATCTGTTGCGTGCGTTTTAGAGGTTTACGCTCACATAGTGACATGAATACAAAATAACGACTTTATTTTATAATAAACTAGCTGTTGCCCGCGACGTCGTACGCGTGATATTTAGAAATCAATCCGTAACAAACGGCAGGTTACTCTTCTGCTCAATAGATGGAGTTGTACGATTTTTAAATCGCGCTATCGTTTCGTTCCACACATTAACACTTAAGTTCGTCATTTTTAGGGTTCCGTACCCAAAGGGTAAAAACGGAACCCTATTACTGAGACTTCGCCGTCCGTCCGTCCGTCCGTCCGTCTGTCACCAGGCTGTATCTCAAGAACGGTGATAGCTAGACAGTTGAAATTTTCACAGATGATGTATTTCTATTGCCGCTATAACAACAAATACTAAAAATAAAATAAAATAAATATTTAAGGGGGGCTCCCATACAACAAACATGAACTTTTTACCGTTTCTTGCTCGATACTAATAACGTTGACTTATGTTGCATAGATAATGGTACGAAACCCTTCGTGCGCGAGTCCGACTCGCACTTGACCAATTTTTTTTTTTATTATTGTGTCGTCATCCAAATTTCGCACCTATAAATTAGTAAGGATAAAGATAAATACTATAAAGCAGATAAGAGTAGTAGACTACCCTAGTTATAGAAGTAGTAGGTCATAAATTACTAGATCATTACTCTTAGAGCTGGAGTTAAACACAGATTTAAGATCAACATCGGTAAAATACTTTAAAATCCATATCGCAATAATATACCCAGTCATACTTATCCTGTCCTTTTCCCAAATTATAAATCTGTAATAAAAACCTAGTAAAAAGCTAGTAAGAATTATCGAAATCTGCTTTTTAGGGTTCCGTACCCAAAGGGTAAAAACGGGACCCTATTACTGAGACTTCGCTGTCCGTCCGTCCGTCCGTCCGTCCGTCTGTCACCAGGCTGTATCTCAAGAACGGTGATAGCTAGAGAGTTGAAATTTTCACAGATGATGTATTTCTATTGCCGCTATAACAACAAATACTAAAAATAAAATAAAATAAATATTTAAGGGGGGCTCCCATACAACAAACATGATTTTTAGGGTTCCATACCCAGTATCTCAAGAACGGTGATAGCTAGACAGTTGAAATTTTCACAGATGATGTATTTCTATTGCCGCTATAACAACAAATACTAAAAATAAAATAAAATAAATATTTAAGGGGGGCTCCCATATAACAAACATGATTTTTAGGGTTCCGTACCCAGTATCTCAAGAACGGTGATAGCTAGACAGTTGAAATTTTCACAGATGATGTATTTCTATTGCCGCTATAACAACAAATACTAAAAATAAAACAAAATAAATATTTAAGGGGGGCTCCCATACAACAAACATGATTTTTTTTCCGTTTCTTGCTCGATACTAATAACGTTGCCTTATGTTGCATAGATAATGGTACGGAACCCATCGTGCGCGAGTCCGACTCGCACTTGACCAATTTTTTCTATAGCAAACCATAGCATAATGTTATAAACTAAATAATATAAAATTAAGTAAAAACTCTGTTTTACTCTGTGATTTTTTCTAATTTCCTTAATAAAACATTCTCTGCAATTTCCTGCCGCCTATAAAGCTTCCATGTTTTAATTACTCCGTCACCGACAGATAGCTGATAATTTTCTAAAAAATATGTTAGTATGATTCTAATAATAATCTACTTAGTTTAAAAACTAAAAAACACGCTTTTAAATATCCTGAATATTTTTTAAATGATTGCACTGTCTTTGTCATCAATACTCAATTCTATGCTACCTACTTACAAAACGTTGACAGTTTATATTGTCAGAGACAAAAGTTTTTGTTGTCATATGTTGTCAAAATCGTAGTAAACACCAGTAAACAATTATTATAATTTTACCTGATTCTATAAACAAAGCGTTTTGATGTGAAATTATCTGATTGTATATGAAAGGCATACGTAGAAACACAATAATCATGGTGAGTCTACTCATATACAATTAAACTATTACGTGTATAATTAAAAATACAAGTGTGGTCATGGTGATACTTCAACATGCTATTCTAGTAATTCTGATCAAGGAATTGGGATTATTCTTTTAAATTATTGCATTGTCATCGGTCCTTGTTAGGTGTGCAAAATTTCAGATCAATCGGTCTACTGCAAGTGGGTGAAAATCGCTTTCAAAGATTCCGTTACACAGATTAATACATTGATAGTTACATACCAAACTTATAAAAACGTGTTAAAAAAAAGGCATATCCGTAACTAATAAAAATTTTACTAATTACTTTTTATACTTAAAACAAAGAAGTTAAGTTAGACTATATATGACTAGATAACAAAATGAAGATTGTTAAGTTCTTGTAGCGAGTAGGTAGAGACTATATTTGTGAAAGGGTAATCACAATAGATCAATCCCAATCATGGTTATACTACGAGTACATTCGAATTTATCTATTTTACCAAGTACCCTTGAAATTTATCACAAAGTTCAAATCTTCTTTATACTTACAATACGCTATCAATTTATTTGTTCTACCATATCTATGGCACTCAGAGAACAGACTGGGGTTTTTGTGTCAAGTATATAAGTATAGTAGCTTCTACTTGCCATCTTGATAAAGCAAATATGTAACATTTGAATATTTTATAACTAAAACTGTTCTACAATTTCTATATTCAGTATTGACGAGCTTCGTGGAGGAGTGGTTCATGTAACGGAGTGCCGTTCACGAGGTCGCGGGTTCGATTCCCTTTTGGAACAATCATTTGTGAGATATTCATAAATATCATACAAATGTTTGTAATGCGTCTGGGTGTTTTCTATGTATGATAAGTATGTATTTACAAAAGAAAAGTAGTTTATGTAGTATATCGGTATTGTGGTACCCATAACACAAGCGTATAAGCTTAGCTTGAGACCAGTGGACGTTGTGTGAAATGTCCATAAAAAAGTATAGTGTTCCAATATATATGGCTAATTAATTCACCTATCTATCTAATAAATGAAGAGTCATTGTCCGACTAATTGCTACAGTTCATTCAATTAACGGACTCTATTGCATTTTGCTATCGGTATTCATACATTTCCACACAGTAAATGGCTCTGAATACGTATTTCTAATATCATTAATTCCATTTTATACATAAGTAGGTATAGCTAAGAAATAGAAAAGATGATAAAATTTTTAATATCTATCTTAAAATCTTTAATATCTATCTTTAAATAGTTTAAAAAAAACTAAAAAACACGCTTTATTTAATCGAATTATTGCATTGTCATCGGTCTTTGACAGGTGTGCAAAATTTGAATGGAATCAGACCGTTTAAAGTGGGTAAAAATAGCGTCCAAAGGAGTCGGTTACAAACATACAAACATACAAACAAACATACAAACAAACATACAAGTGAAGCTAATATAAAGCGTGTAAAAAGAACATCATTAAGTAAGAAAAATTACAATAACGATGATTAAGATATAATCATATCATAATACCATGACGTCTGCATTAATACTTTAATTTAAGGAATAATGAGCAATATGATTTTTTTTTTAATTTCACCACACAAAAAATTACTCAAAATTTAGTCAATTTATAGTCCTGATATGGCCCTGATGGCCCTGATAAGTTAGGCACATGTACTAGAACTTTTTTTTCTACCCATACTGTAAACTTCTTAACTAGGTTATAAAATAACTGTAATCTCACTCCTTTTAAATAAGTATTCACATACGAGTAGTTATTGTTCTCATAGTCTTAGTTTTGAATTTGAATTCACGATTAAACAGATCCTACTAATATTATAAAGGCGAAAGTTTGTATGTATGGATGTTTGTTACTCTTTCACGTAAAAACTACTGAATGGATTTGAATGAAACTTTACCACAATATAGCTTATACATCAGAATAACACATAGGCTACAAATTAGCTGGACCGATTTTGATGAAATTTTATTTTATACAGAATTGTATGGCAAAACAACGTTTGCCGGGGCAGCTAGTATTCATATAATACTCGTAGCAACTATCGCTTACAAGATATGTTCGCTACAGAGAAACTTTGCACACTCCATCTTTCCTACATTTATAAACTAGATGGGAGTTTACAAACTATGCCACCATACTTACGAGTTCCATTTCGAGTAGAAACTATATTTTAAAGGAATTTTATTCTGTAACACTACCAAAAAATAATATAATATAACATTTTAAGGATTCAGACAATTTTTGGATTTTTTTCGAAAACATTCTATGTAACTCTTTTGCCTACCTTAACTTCATACTTTCTTCTATTTCTTCTCAGTCAATTAACGTCGCGCGTCGTACGCAGGACTGTTTTATTTTCGGAGGGTATCTGGTCTACTTACGTCACACAGATCAAGCGTGCTGGCATAGGGTTTATTTCGAGTTTTCCTATTCTCACAGATATTTACTGCTTGTGTTGCCTCTCAGCTGACTCTTATAGCTCCTTGAGAAATAGAAAATAGGAATGAAACTAATAATCATAAGGTCCCAGTTTCCTCATTTCATGTAGCTGCTGAAGGAGCCAGCTAATGGGCAAACTTTGTAATTTTACGTCACTTGGGTTAATATTCCTACACGGAATAATAAAAGTACACAAAACAAAAATCTGTTCACTTATCAAAAGCGAAAAAAAAAACATCAAAGAACAAAAGGGAGTTGGAAAAGCCACAAAGTGTGAAATTATAGCGACAGCTTATCAGACGAATGATTGTGTACATGACATCGTTATTTTATCCTTGTAATCAAGACTGCTTTTATTATACATAGCATATGAATATGTTACTATATCCGTCTTTGATATAATTCTGTTTCGACAATATTTTTTTCACCTACAAATGAATATTTATTTTTAGATTTAATAGAAATTGAAAAAAAAAATGTTTTTTGCGTTTTATCACGCGTATTTTAGCCAATTTGCTGAATATACTGCATCTACATGTTACTCAAATAACGTAATAAAGGAGTATAATGATAGTTATCGCTAGACCGGTAATTTGGGGTAACTCGGGTTGGCAGAGGTATGTTTACGTTTCAGCGAAAAAAAAATGGTAAATTTACGTTTATAGCTTTTCTATTATTGGTCCCGATATCTTATTATTTTTGTATCGTGGTACAAGAAACCTTATCTGCTTAACAAGTGTAAAAAATTAATATATTATCACCGGGTCTACTTCTCGATTATACCTATCGCGAAGTAGACCCGGTGATTATATATTACTAAGTGTAGAAAATTTTACATTCACCTGACAGAAATATACATTTAAAACATTTTCACTAAAAATAGCTACGAGTAATGAGAATTTAAAAGCAATTATGCTTGAAGAATTTCTAACTTGTGATCGCGGTGAAACAACAACTTGTGAAGAACTTGTACACTTAGATTACTTACCTAGTTTACTTTATATTCACGTCTCGGAAAGCAAATTTATAAGGCTGCCGAGAAAACCTACGCTTAGGCAGCACAATACGCGCGATTGTTGAGAAATATTAGCATACTGTAGACATTTTCTAGAATATTCAATCTTAGGGTAGAATCGTAGGGTACAAAGAAGTGTACAATCCAATTCATCCAATTACCTTGGCCTTTTTCCGACTTTATCTGCGCCATTGTACTCTGTAGGAAAATAAATCATTACGTTCATTATTTTGTAAAATCATCATGGTTAACACATTACTACTGTAAAAAGCTTCCATTCAGTTTAGTTAAAATAAACCAAAAACGCAAATAAATAAAATTTTGAAACAAAAGAACGCGCTTAGAAATTCAAAATACTTTTTAAGTTATTGCATTGTCATCGGTTCTTAATATGTGTGCAAAATTTCAGATCAATCTGACTCCTGCAAGGGTGTGAAAATAACTTTAAAAAATTCCGTTATATAGATTAATACATTGATAATACGTGCCGAACTAATATAAACGTGTTATTCTACATATTATTTATATAAGCAACTAGCTAGCCCGACAAACGTTGCTTAGCCATACCAAAAAAAAAGTAAAAAAAAAAAAAATTCAATAATGAACTATAAACCTCACGGAGCCCGAGACCTTTCCAACGAATGCAAAACCGTGGAAATCGGTTCGTGCGTTCTGGAGTTATAGCGTCAGGAAGGAAAATCCGACTTATTTTTATATAGTAGATACCGCAATAACATTCTTGTCATCTTGAAATAATATCGTTAAATACGATATTAAAATGACAGATGATGAAATAATATAAAAGTCGATTACGTTCACATAAAAAGCGACATCTTCGTTTACAACGTAATAGTGTGTTTAATATTACATTTAACATGACAGCGTTCCCAACATAAATGTGAATTTTACTATGATTGAATATTACCCACTAGGCCCAGTTTGGGCGCCACTAAGGCGGCCACCGTTATTATGTTTATATTACGTAGGTATCCAAAAATATAGAACCCATATTATTATTTTATATACAATATTTTTTTATACAAGTATCATAATTTAATTTTATGGATTCAAATATAAACAGTCATATTTATTACGCATGATACTCTATCTACACTAATATCTATACACAAGGTATTCTCAGGAACTACTGATACGAATTTAAAAATGCTATTTGTGTGATAGTCTAGTTATTGACGAAGGCCATAGACTATATGACATCAGGCTACGACCAATAGAAGCAAAGCATTAGTGAAAAATGCTGCAAAATCGGGGAGAATTTTCTAAAATCCACGCGTACGAAGTCGCGAGCAATAGCTAGTCTACTTTCGTACGTACTTGTATATTGAGTCTACATATTATACCCTAAAGAAATATTGTTGTTGTAACAACAAAAGTTCGTGAACGAAATACTAACTGTAACTAAAAGTTGTAATAAAAGTGAACAATTTGTCCAGTTAACAAACGTCCATGTAATTGCATTGCAACTCACAACATCTAGACCCAGTATTACCTAGATACTAATAAAACTGTTCACATTTTGTGTCAATTAAAAAAGAAAAGAGCTCGTCGGATTGCTCATAGTTGGTTTACTGCTATGAGCAAGTTGCTAACAAACAAATTGTTTAGTGAATAGTGATCGCAGTGAGAAGCAATTACCTTTGTTCTATGCTTGCAAGACTTAATTGCAAGTTTTATCAAAGAACATCGTTACTACCCTGGTCCGAATACGTAGTATAGATTTTGCGTGACCTGAAAGCCCTTTTCTTGCTCTTGCTTTTTGATATAATAACTTCTACTTGTCTATAAAATTGCGTGTAATTTTTTATAAGCTTTAACAAATATTTAAGTTATTAACGGTTAAACTCTGACCAAGTAAATGGGTTAACTCTAAAGAAAGAAATTTTATTTATAGTCACATTATTATTGGTTTTCTTGAAGGTTTAATCGGAGATAATCAAGGACCACTATAAAAAAATATTGTATATTTAGGGTTCCATATTAAATTAACTACTACTTTACTAACTTTAAAAGTAAATAAATAAATAAATAAATAAATAAATATTCATGGACATTTCACACAACGTCCTCTGGTCCCAAGCTAAGCTTATATGCTTGTGTTATGGGTACCAGAATACGGATAGAATACATATACTACTTTTTTTTTGTAAATACATACTTATAATACATAGAAACACCCAGACGCAGTACAAACATTTGTATGACAATTAGAAAAATCACACAAATGATTGTCCCGAGCGGGAATCGAACCCGCGACCTTAGTAAAGCTTCTAGACACCGATTATAATGAGTATTTGTACAGTATATAATTACGCAACTTTTTGAGTATTTTACACGCCTTTGTTTAGCTTCTGTCGTATCTACTATTTTTATTTATTTATGCATCAATCTATTTAACGTAATTGATAGTGATTGTCACTGATTTGCAATAGTTGAATTGAGCTAAAATCTTGCACATAAATTAAGGACCGATGACTACGCAAAAACTTTAAAATATAACCAGGTTTTTAAGAATTTTTTAAATCTATGTAACGTAATATATATTATTAAGTTTAAAATGAATACGTAAAGAAAAAATACCAATAGCATAACAAAACGAAACATGTAAGTACCTCGTTATATTTATGAGCACAAAATTTTATTGCCATGGCAAATATACATGTTTACTTTACTTATTAAGTTTTTTATTAAGTTTTTAATAAGTTTTTTTTTATGTATTTTACTATTACTTCTTACAACAACTTAAGTCTTCATTCCAACAAAAATAATTATGTAATGTAACGAAACTTTTGGCGCGATATAAGGTATACTGAGTTATGTTGTATCGATAACAATGTAATAGCAAGTTTACAATGAACTTATCACAATATAATAAATGTATTTTGCGCTATATTGCAAAAGTGTGCGTATAAAATGAGTATTCAGTGATTTTTAAACTTAAATTTAAGTCGTACTCGCAGAGCTGCCTCTATGTACAACGGTAGTGACAGAGACTGTCATTTAGAGGGTTGCGAGTTCGAACCCCGCTCAATACAAAATTTATTTGTGATGAAAACAATTCTGCTGCCTCTAGATGTTATTAACAAAAGTATAGAAATAAAGCTTAATTTGGGTCCATAGTACACATAAAAATTTCTATCGTTATAAATGTTAATTTCTTGTATAAATAAAATGTTTCCAATAAAGTCTGTCAATTAAAAAATAATAATTGAACTGTCTAGTGATTATCGCCGAAACACAGCAGACAGAGTTAAACTGCGTATTATCAGCACACGCACACATACTCACTTAGAGGGGTTGCGTGATGACGTCACGGCAGAACGGGATAAAATATTTGATTATGTATGGGTGTAAGTGAGAGAGAATATAGGCCAAGAACCGACCTACCTTTTGCTGCTGCTGATACAGTGGCGAACCGAGCCGCCCATAGCAGCTAGGGGCTTGTAATAAGGTCGCTCACTAACGTATAGCCTTCAAATTATACTATTCACTATTTTTTATTCACTGATGACGCATATTGTGAATGTGTGAGTAAATTTCACCAACAATAGAGATGTTGATTAATTCGGCAAATAAATTACGTTTGGTCTGCATATCTAGTAGGGGAACCGGGAATGTGGTGGTCTGAGGTTCGATTCTTAATACTAACAAGAACCACGCCAACAGAATACTATTATTAAATTTTCTCAGACAAAGTATTTAAATTAGAATAAATGATTACATGTTCAATGATGTTTATATCATGGCATTGGATAACTAACTAATTTTGTTCATTTAATTTGTTAAGAGGATACCAAAATAGCTTCGTGCATTTTTCTACGTACGAAGTTTTCATTGTTTCTTTAGATTGAATGGCTAGAGCTCTAATTTTTAAGTATATGTTTTTTCAATATATGATCTAGGATCGCATAAACTCAGAAACGCGATTGAAAAAAGTTTTCTCGATAGAAAATCTTAGCGAAACAACCTCTCTAATTTTTTATTTTTTTCGTTTGTCGGTCTATTATCGCGTATTAACTAATGAAATAACTTTAAAAACATAAGTAACTATTATATATAGAAACACGTAAATCAGAATTAAAATATATTTAGTAGATTTTGAGTAAATAGGAAAAGTATCCCTAATTCTTCATTTCCTGTGCCTACTGGCTGTGGTAATATGTACGTGTCGGCGATGATATACGATAATATTGATGTAGGCCCTTAAGATTATAAATGCATAGAAATATTTCAAAATATATCTATGTATTATGACACGGGCCTCCTCTACTTTAGTAGTGATCATGATCTATTGTGCCGCGCTGACCAGGCGTGTTCCCACAGGGTTTATTTTCGAGTTGTCGTCTCTTACAGAGGATGTTATCTGTGTATAATATTCCTTGGCTAGCTTTTACAGTACTGCACAGGAAAGAAAAGGGCTGGTGTGACGCTTGTATCATAATCTAATATATAAAATTCACGTGTCACAGTGTTAGTTACCGTACTCCTCCGAAACGGCTCGACCGATTTTCCTGAAATTTTGTGTACATATCCTCTAGGTCTGAGAATCGGCCAACATCTATTTTTCAAACCATTTTTTTTTAGTATGGCGAAACAACGTTTGCCGGGTCAGCTAGTTATATCTAAATAAACTGTACAGACACAAAGCTTCCTATAAGTTCCTATACAGTATATTTATTCATGTGCTTGTATTCTTAATCCGTCACCATACTATTAGTAAAACCTAAAATATGGTATTATCATAATATCGAATCACGGTCACCCTCTTATTCGCTTCACGCCTCGCTACATATTTCGCTTACTTACATTAAAATTTGTTGTGATAGGTACTATATATAAACATACAAAAATATTTTGCTTGGATACATAACATGTATTATAAATAAAGTTTATTCGATGAACGTAGGCTTTGGGATGTAAAAATAAACTGTACAATGTTATGGAGAAGTAAATAATGTAGAAAAGTATCTATTATACTAATATCCTAAAGTCGAACGCGAAAATTATACGTGTATTTGTGTATGTATGTTTGTTATTCCTTAATGCTCAAACAGCCCGACGGATTTAATTGTTTAACGTAAGTTTATGTTTGTATTTTGTATATGTAGATAGTATTTATGTGTATGTTTATATTATTTAGGTATTTATGTATTTGTGTGTAACCTGTTTCATTCTTTTAGTACATAATCACACTACCTAAAGTGATTACTTTCATGCAATTCTATACAACGGTAGTATGGAAGAAATCGCCACGAGCGATAAGACCGCCACTTGTACAATTTGTATAACTTTGTAATGTATTATTAATTACCTATACCATGTAAAAATGTACAATAAAGAGTTTAAAATAGGTATGGCAAAACTAGTATGGTATTTAGTGCTTATGTTTGTTTAGAATTATACCTAAAGGGAGAAGTATAAAATTTTACACAGTTATAGTTTATGTAGAGGGAGAGACCAGAGAGCTCATCTCTCTCACACTCTCCAGCCTATCAATGTCCTGTTGGGCACGGGCCTCTTCCACTTTGGGAAATAACATGGTCTACTATGACGCGCTAACCAGGTGTGGTGGTAGGGTTTATTTTCAACTTTTCCATGTCTCACAGTGGATGATATCTGTGTACAATATCCCATCGCTGGCTTTTATTGCCATGGGGTAGAGGATATGAGGTGAGTCATCACCTCATATCCTCTACCCCATGGCAGGTAAGTGTCAACTTACATTCTTAATCCACACGGACAAATCCGATCTAATCTGTACTAATACAGAATACTATCTTAATATTTAGTTCAAGTTGAACTAATTCAATCACTCATAATTAGTTATACAGAACATGGTATGTGCAAAATCAAGAATATATCTCAGCTCGCTTTTGTAACTCAAACATAATAATTAAACTTAATTAATTAATTGAAACAAGATTTCGCTTTTACTCCTACGCTACCTGACTAAGTAATGTTAACAAAGTTCTTTTCAAAGTCTTAGCAGATTACTTATCTGATGAAAAAGTAATTCCTTTCCTCCAAAAAGTTCGGCACCTCGTAGACAGTTGACTGTATCAATAAGTTTTATTAGTGTCGGAAGCTAAATTGGTGTTTCGTTTAACGTTGTGGACATTCATGTTAGAAGTAAAATATATCTATTTACACGTATAATAAAGGTTCAGGACCAAAGCGTTGGATTTTCGCCACCGTTGAAGTGAACAATTTATTGCCGCCTGTCAGAGTCTCTCTCGAGGCTCGTTGAAAGCTAGTGAATAGTTCGAGCAGCCGCAATTAAAATATAGCCTACAGCATACTCCTATACAACGACCCTCAGTGATAAATAGGGCTCTGAAAGTTTATTATAGCTGTAATATAGAATAAAGTACACAACTGTGTTGGAACAATAATAAATAATTGTGCTACAATATTTGCATATTTTGTTTTATAAATTTTAGATTAGGAATTCAATAAGCCACATTAGTTAGCCCAACACGTATGTTTTATTACGATAGAAGTTTTCCTTCTTCTTCGGCCAATCAAACAAACCAATATCTCACTCATGGGCACAGCCCTATTCCACTTCGAGACGTATTTGGTATACTTAAGCTAAGCTGACAAAGTGACTTGCCATACGGTTTATTTTCGATCTGCCGTCCCTCACTACCTGCATCACGCCTTAGGTATCTTTTAGGTACAGCACTTTAGGGGAGACTGTTACATAAATTCAATTAAACAAAGTGAGTTATTTTTCATTACTTGTTGTCGATATATCAAAAATTACAATTCCACAAAATATACAAATCAATATCGAATGTAACCTACATTCGATATTTCCGAATTGAAATTTGATCGTACAGTTTATGCAATTTACGTGGTAGATACGAGCAGGCAACTAGGTGGAGACGAGGTGGTATGAATGGATGACATGGGGAGGTATGCACAAATTGACGTCAACATTGATATGAAATATTTAGTAAACGCTGTATTTTAACCATTGTATAATAGTAAATGAACACAGCTGTAATCAAAAATAATGCAGCGCCCGGTTTGAATTATATTTTTCTTAAAAAACATTATTTTAAATATTAAATAATTTGAGTTCTAGTAAACGGATATTTGTTGGTTTTTAGGGTTCCGTACCCAAAGGGTAAAAACGGGACCCTATTACTGAGACTTCGCTGTCCGTCCGTCCGTCTGTCACCAGGCTGTATCTCAAGAACGGTGATAGCTAGAGAGTTGAAATTTTCACAGATGATGTATTTCTATTGCCGCTATAACAACAAATACTAAAAATAAAATAAATATTTAAGGGGGGCTCCCATACAACAAACATGATTTTTTTACCGTTTCTTGCTCGATACTAATAACGTTGCCTTATGTTGCATAGATAATGGTACGGAACCCTTCGTGCGCGAGTCCGACTCGCACTTGACCAATTTTTTACAAAGTTATTATAAAATATTCAGGACATTTCACGCAACGTCCTCTGGTCCCAAAGTAAGCTATATTACTATGCTTGTATTATGGGTACCAGATACGGATAAACTACATATACTACTTTTCTTTTGTAAATACATACTTATAATACATAGTAAACACCCAGACGCAGTACAAACATTTGTATGATATTTATGGATATCACACAAATGATTGTCCCAAGCAATAATTATAAATCAATCTAAACCTATCAGCTGCCTTTTAAAGTACGAAAAGGAAACATAGATAAACAATACGAAGACGCGGTATAATTTGCTGTTTTATACTATGTTTTTTCACGCTAACACCATAAAACGTTAATTATATCGCATTTCCCAAATTAACTGACGGATCTATGTTCTTCTTCTATTTATCTTTTTTTTAATATATCTGGATTATTTTGGATTATAGAGAAATAATATTTATTTTTTCTTTATACTGGTTATAAGTCCGTGTGGTGACGGATTTAGAAAACAATGGGCATTGTTCATATTTTTTTTAAACTCTTAATTCGAAAACCATTTCGGGGAATAGAGTTTCTGATCATGATCCATTAGTTTTTTTCGGAAAATTTGCTATATTAACGATTATTTTTCCAAAAAAGCAAATGATCACTATTTGCCCTTGAAATGAAGGACTTAAAATATTAAGGCGTTTTTGGGGTTATACTACTCTGAAGTGGAGTTGAAATTGGTCTATTATATCAACTTGTCAACTTTGAAAAGATAAAGTGCAATCTGTATTAAGTCTATCAAGAAAAGTCTTTACACAGATTGCGTAAAACGATGACGTCACAACATTTAAAGTAATATCTTCAAGAATTTTTAAAAAATTCTATATAGTGAATATTTCAATAATATTGAAATTAGTTGCCTAAAATAGTCTATATTTTCTGAAAAGAATATAAAAACAGTAGGTCAAATATTATGAACAATCCCAATTGTCACCACCTCATTTCCTCCCGAGGGTGCTGTAAGAGCCGGCTAGGGGATATTGTACACAGGTAAGATCCTCTGTGAGAGATGGAAATCTCGAAAATAAAGCCGGTGCCAACTAGCCTGGTCAGCGCGGCACAGTAAACCATTATCCCTGCCAAAATAGAGGAGGCTTGTGCCCAGCACTGGGACGTAATGGGCTGGACAGAGATATATATATTAGACACAACGTTTACTAGTCCCAAGCTAAGTGTATTTATCACATTATTGCACAGGAAATAATCATTATCTAACTTTACTGTATTTTTGTTTCCAGGTATGACTCCAACTACGTATTTTTTTGTTACACAATTATTTTTGTGAGTAACTTTTTTTTTACTTATAGTCTAGCATTTATAATAAAGAAACTATTTCACCTTGAATAATTCTACTTAAGGACGTAACATCTGACCCAGTTATTGTGATTTAACTGTATGTAGCTGACCTCAGACACGGCATGGAGGTCAATGGTTTTGATTTGGCTATTATGTAAAAAAACTGAAATAAAATTTACACTTCGACACTTCTTAATCCTGCGTAATCTAATTTATAACCACAGGAAGTAGTGACAGATCGTTGCATTGACACCCCATAAGACATGCCGACGCGGCATACGCTTCGTGAGTACGTCATAGTCGCATAATGGCTAGTAACGTGTCAAGACCTGTCATGTGAGTTCCGTTTATGACATAATTATGCCCTCTTGTGTTGTTCCCACGTGTAAAAATGCTTCTGGTTCTGTTAACAAGCAGGACGGGATCACATTTCATCGGTAAGTAACCAATAACTACATATACATATTATATTAATACTAGCTGACCCGGCAAACGTTGTTTTGCCATACCTACAAAAAAAAAGGTTTGAAAAATAGATTTTGGCCGATTCTCAGACCTACTGAATATGCATGTAAAATTTCATAAGAATCGGTCGAGCCGCTTCGGAGGAGTACGGTAACTAACACTGTGACACGTGAATTTAATATAAAAGATAATAAAAATTATTTTAATTGGACTCGCCTACGTATGAATTGGGCGAACCCAATCTTAATGTGTTGCCACTTTTTGGTAAAGCATTCTCCCTTGTATATAAATTGAGCACAAGTTAAAGTAAGTGAATAGCAGATGGCAACGATAGGTCGTTGCCATCTGCTATTCACTTACTTTAATGCAGTTTTAATATTTAACCCTTGAATAGGTATGTATTAAACTTAATTTGATTTTGGCCGGTGTGGCGGACATAACTTTTCAAAAATAACTGTGTGCGCTGTAAACATTATTTTCTTTCATCCTGCGTGATTATTTCTTGGTCAACCTATGAAAAACGTAGTAGAAGGTAAAATATTAGGTTGGAAACACTATGTTTATGTCAACGGAGACGCGGTCATCTTTTTACGACAAGGTAAAATATATTATTTCTCGATGTTTTTGGGAATAGAAGTTTTTTTTTAAAATTTTTGCATTAGAATATACGTATGTGATAATGCTTATCTGTAATGCTTAACGTTTGAACGTGATTTGTGGTTTTTTATTCGCTTAACGTCACTGTCCGGCACAGCGGACATTGCCAAATACATATAAAAATAACTATGTCCGCTGTGGCGAACATTGCCAAATTCGGTTTGTTTTGCGGTTATAGACATTCCCGGTTTTTTAATTTTTTTGCTTGTCAACAGCATGCGCGTGCAGATAGAATATTGGCTTTAGTCCCTAAATAACCCATTCCCTTAGACGCAAGTGAGAAATTCCGTTCGGAGTATGAAAGGCTTGATGAATGTGCTACTAAACTAAAAGAATTCTCCTTCTATCATTTAATCTCTTGCCAAATTAATTATCAGTCTATCTAATATTATGAATCCGAACACCAGGCTTCTGAAAGTCCCAAATTACCTGTTTTATCAAAATTTATGCCTGTGATCCTGTTTTTGCATGATCTAAAGTACCAAACCTGACTTCGCTTCGTCACTAGTAAAAGATGAAGAAATTGTATTCTGGACGTCCAAAGAAAATTATTTTTATTAGTTTCAAGGTATAAAAATATAAAAATTAAGTTTTTTTATTTTATCAACCATTTAGCAATGTCCGCTGTGGCGGACACAGATTTTCCCAGCTGTGGCAATGCAGGATTTTTTTTTCATATTTTATTACAGTTCTTAGGATGGCTTTGATGCCCAGCATTCATCAAACTTATACATTTACATATTTTAATTCAGTTGTCAAATTAAGGGTTAAATAAATAACTTTCTCATAATATTTCTTTACTTCTTAAATCTATTTATAATTTGCTAAATTTTATTGTGAATTGCAATTTTTGCAATTTTTATTTTCTCTTTAATTTACGTATACCTACCACTTCAGAATTTTTGAATTCAAGAAACCTTCAAATGGCCCGGAATTTTAAATGTAGGTATTGTTAATAATCATGATTGATTTTTTTAGGGAAAATTATGTGCTTATGATAAGTCCAAATATTTTTTCCATACCATCGGTTAAGGTTAATATATGAATCAAATCCTAACATAGCTAAAACCACCCTTTTGAATTACTATCTATTAAAAAAAACTCTATGAAAATCCATTACGTAATTTTGAAGATATAAACTCACAGAGGACATATTATATACTAAATAACAACTTTATTTTATAATAAATAATAAAAAAGAAATTTACATTTTCCCCAGAATTAGTAGGAAATGACTCGAGAGCTAGCAACACTGCGCGGAGGTGAAGGTAGGTGCGCGCGCCCGCAAGGGCTCGTTTAGGGAGACACTACAATGCATTCAATTGTTGCCGAGCGCTCCTTCTGGTCTTATTTTGTGTTTATAACCTTATTTAATTTTAACGATACAAAAAAATTTATATTGTGCCTCTATAAAAGACCAGATAAATACTACTTACTTCTTACGTATTCCATTGTACCGTCCCAAAGTAAGATATGCCAGAAATATTGGTTGGTCGAGCAAACCCCATCATATCACACAATAGATAGTTTAGTTAGAATGATTAAAAGCAAAAAGCTTGAAGTACATATAACGAGTTATCACATGTCACATACGAAAAGCACAGGTACAAGACGTGTCTTGTACCTGTGCTTTTCGTATGGGTGAATTTATGTAACAATCGTGCCGTTGCATAGTTTTAAGATAGTTACTTTTAATGTGTCTTAGAATCCCCTTAATGTGTGTAAGTTCCACATATTTCTTGTTTCTCAAACATTATTTTACATAACGAGGCTTCCTGCATGATAAGATGTTGAGCAGTAAACATGTATAAATATAGAAATATGCGCAGCAATTATGAGAAAATTAATGATGCCGCAATCCACATTAGCGCCGCGCTTTACGCGTCCCAGATTTAGATATGCGAACAAAAGTAAATTGTCGACAAACTTGTCGAATAATATTACATAGTCGAGTTTCAATGTAGGCGTAATGTAGACAGATACATACAAAGAAGGAAACTGTCATTAAAATGCTTTTAAGTAAACTGTAAAATGATTAAAGAATGTTTTCCGTCTGTACCAGAATATATTTCTGGATATTTATTACTTAACCAAATAATTACGTCACGTCACTTATATTTGTGATCTGTACTTGAGTAAAAAAAGTAACAAAAAGGCAAGTTTGATTTGTATTATAATGGAAGGAGTGCCTAAAAATATACTGTTCTCCTATGCATTCAAGTCCTAGAAAAGTTGCTAGATTTACCTATAGATTTTACTCAATCATATTCGTAAAATTAATGCTAATGGAACTCATTCTTCATTCTTCATTATTTAGAAATTACATTTATATCTAATCGCTCAATTTATTCAGTCCCATACTCAGCCCCCTAGTAAAAACTGTAGCTAAACAAGTTTCAAGTCCGATAGAATGGAGCCTAGAGTATAATAATAAATAAATATTCATGGACATTTCACACAACGTCCTCTGGTCCCAAGGTAAGCTATATTTCTATGCGTGTGTTATGGATACCAGAATACGGATAGTCTACATATATACTACTTTTCTTTTGTAAATACATACTTATAATACATAGTAAACACCCAGACGCGGTACGAACATTTGTACGACAATTGGACGTAGTTATGCAAAATGGATCCATCCACAAAAACTTACTTTTAAGAAAGTAGGAGTTTAAGTAAAATTGATATATTAAAATAACAAGACCATAGTTTCTTTTGAATGTCTATGTGTTTTTTATTAGAAAATAGGTGCTTTGCGGCTTGGATATTTTTTGCATATATCTAAATGGATCGGTAGATGACTATAGCGACAGTGACCTCAGAAAACGGTTATTGTGGATTGGATCCATTTTGCATAACTACGTCTAATTATAAAGCTCATGATTGTAAAAAAAAATTGAACCGACTCCATGAGACTACCTCGGTATCTCGCTATAATCTATAATCGCTTCGCCCAGTTAAAAGTTATGAGGAACCTCCTCCTTTTTTTAAGTCGGTTAAAAAGAGGCCTAACAGATAAACCTAGTTTCATATTACGGTTATAGTAACAAAAACCAATGTCGATTTCCAAGCAATGATTTTTATTGCCTTAAAATCGAGAAATGCTTTTAACTATTCCGAATAGAACTCTCTAGATACTCGTACAACACAATAAAATATGTGATTTGCATTTTCTTCCCCGTATCCCTTTTTCCATCACCTTAATAAATAACTTTATGACTTGGATTTCGGGTCAAGGGTATTTCATTGTATATCTAATATAGTTTTTATGCAATTTTATTTGGAAAAGTTGAATTAGGTTTTTATACGGAACTATAATCATTATAAAACTTTTAGTTATGCACTTCGCATTAGACTTACTTTGCATTTTCTTAATAGGCCGAATTTAAACAAAAAAATAGCTATCCATGTGATTACGGATTGAAAATACAAGTGTCACCACCCTTTTTCTTTCCCAGGGTGCTGTAAGAGCCAGCTAAGGGGCATATAAGGAAAACTCGAAACTAAACCCTATGCCATCACGCTTGCTTAGCGCGGCACAGTAGACAATAATCCTTGCCAAAGTGAGGGAGATCATTCACAATAGGCTGGAGAGGAGAGAAAGCAAAAATAAATAGATTACCATATGTCTTGAAGGCAAGTCAAAATATAGCAGACAAGGTCTTGGGATCAAATCCCATTGGAGATAATCACATTCTCTAGTTAAATTTAAATGTAGCATAATGACACAGATTTTATGTGCATTTGCTTGTTATAAAATAAAGTCGCTAAATCTTCAAAAATACGCTACAGATTGTGATGCGAATTTACAAATAGCGAGCAACACTCTGTCTAAACAATAAAAAGATTAACAAGCAGAGATTTATTTAAGAAATATGTTGTAGGCCCCTACACCAAAGCGCTCATAAATGTATCAACGAATATATGAAAAGTGTAAAATATATTGAATAAATAAATAAATAAACATGAAAAACGTAATATCCTTTTGAAATTCATTGTAATCAGAGAAACTTTCTTAATAACAAAAAGGTATTTAAAATAAGCAATCTTCATTCAAAGCTGACCTTTTCATTGTTGAAGAATGTCATTAAGTCTATAAATATTTCTAAAGCGTAAACTGTTGTAAATTGAACGGTTTTGAAGCTAAAGGAAGAATATATTTCTTATTTTATAAGTACACTAGCCGATGCCCGTGACTTCGTATGCGTGGAATTTTTACAACTTTCTCAACTAATGCTTCGCTCTATTAGCCGCAGCGTGATGTTATATAGCCTATAACGTAATAAATGTGCTATAGAACAGTGAAAGAACTTAATAAATCAAATAGCATGCATGCATGCATAGCATGTCAAATGCAAAAAATTAATAAATTACTTTAATAGTGAAAGAACTGTTCAAATCTGACCAGTGCAGTACCTGAACCACTGGTTCCAGAGATAAGCATGTTCAAACAAACTCTTCAACCTTATAATGCGAGTATTACTATAGATTTCACGCAACGTTCTCTTGAAGTCCCAAATAAAACTATGGTTATAAATATGCTTTTGTTTCATACATCTATCAAACTTTATTTAAACTTTAAACATTACTACTTTTTGCGTTTATTGTTAGACGTAGGGCTTTCCCATAGAACGCCACTCCACGTGATAGTGCGCCGACTGCATCTAGCGGCTCGCTCCACTTTGTCGGAGCCGCCCTATGATTGTATTATGGGTAATAAGAATAAGAAGAAGAATAATAAGAAAGTCAGATGCTAAATAAGGATTAGCATCTGACTTTCTTATTATTCTCGCAACCAGATATGGGTATAAAACAGAATACATACTTTTTAAATAGGTACTTACGATAGATAGACCTTTTTTGTAAATTATATACATAAATATATTTAGATACACTGAGCGTTTTCATGTTACAGTAATTGGTTTGAACATTTTATGAACACCGTTTTAGCGTTATTTTTATTGATATTTGCCATTTTATTGCGGTACCGAAGTCTCCGAATTACTTCTCTTACTTTTAGCAATGACGTAATGATGATAATAAATATCTTAATTTGAAATTAAGGATATTTTTATACGCATAAAGCTCTTAAACGTCTCAATTTGTCTGCGTTTATAATTCCAGATGATAAAAATAATTTTTGTTTTCGTAATAATTGTAATTTCGACTTAACACAAACGTATATTTCAATAAATAAGTTATAAAACCAAAATCTAATGATCTGGAGTTTCCAACACTATATTTATGCCTAATAATAATTTGTGCATTTTAGGAAATATATATTATGTTACCGACTACACTCACTTTTATAGAATCGATGCTGTCAACCCAGAATTCAAGCATATCCGATGCTCATCATCAGGACGAGCGTGCGTGCATTGGATACGCTCGAAACCTGGGTGGACATCATCGATCCCATAAAAGTGAGTGTTAGCCGGTAACATATTTTCAAAGATGACTCAAACTCACAATTATTTTTCTAACATTCCTATATTAACAATCAGTTCACTCAAGTCCACTCCCATCTCACCCGAGGAGCTCTTTAAACAAAATGGTACAAAATGTATCACTGAGTTTTCGTTTACCGCAGTTAATTATATAGATATTATAAGTACTTTCAAAACAATTGATAAAAATAAAACCATAGACCTATGGGGATTGTCTGTCAAAACTATTGAAAATATTATAGTAATAATTGCCCCTTACTTTGCTGAAATTTTTAATTGTTGTATTGATTTAGGTGTGTTTCCAGTATTGATTTAGGTGTGTTTCCAGATCTCATGAAACATAGCAAAGTAATACCTTCTTCGGATCCAACGAATTTCCGACCTGTTTCTTACGCCGGTTCTTCTCAGCAGATTGCGTTCTTAACCGGTGGTAGGAAAAAATAATTGGACATGTCAAAAGCACATAATTTTTCTTAAATTTGTGCATTAATGAAAACAGTTTAAAAGAAATATTACGTTAGGAATAAGTAATACAAATACAGCTCTACTTACCCCCTTTCCGAAAATATAAGGGTTATGCTTTGTTATAAGTAATAGCAGCCATTATTTAAACTATAACCATAGAGTAAATGACATTCCTATTAGTGACACATTCAGTCAAATGACCCTTTTGTGTGATTAAATGCATGAAGGTATAGATAAAAAAAAGGAGGCCATACTTGGAACATCGGTTTGAGGCAAATACCTACGTATCTCTATCTCACTCTCTGTGGTCTGACCTCTCTTTTTAGTGTGGCCTTAGTACTGCTATCTCCTTATTAAAATCTCCTAGTAAATTCTTAAAAAGAGTCACCACACATATCAAATCACAAGTTAAACACTGTCATTTGATAGTGTTTAATCGTAACTATAAATAACTAGTTGAAATACGATGAATGAAATTAAAAATAATAAAATAGTAGATCACGGATGCTTTTCATGGTTGACGAATCAGTGAATTATTTTCCCCATTTCCTAAGGATTTCGTAATTTGGCAACATTGGTCACCATATGTCAAGTTGTCGACAAAATTGTGCCAATATGTCGGTTGTTTACTTTACGGTTCACAGCTTCGTTTCAAATTTTCGACTCTAATTATTTTTATAATTAAAGAAATGGTGCAAACTTGTGTAGTGCGTGGTTGCGGTAGTACGTGGTGTCCAGGAGGTGATATACAATTTCACGCGTAAGTGTTTAGATCGTGATTTCTGGCATTGAATAACTGCAAACATATTTCTTTGTATTTTCAATTAAATACTTCATAAAATGATTAAACAATGTTTTCAGCATACTTCTAACTAACTATACTGATAACGATGTAAAGATCTAATAGTCTTACATTGAATTTCATGGACTTAGTGCAATTTTATCTTTCTTGTTTACAAGAAGTAATTTTGAAATAGTGTGACCATACTGAGGACATATCTAGGACTTTCTGTGGGACCTGAACTAAATTATACATGTTTGCTTAGTCATTTAATTTTTATTTCACATTATTTACAACATTAATATACTTACCTACAATATTATTTTTTTAGATTTCCTAAAAATAGTACCCAGAGGAAATTATGGTTATCCATTGTACCATTGAAAATGAAATTTTATGAAAGTGCAAGGATTTTTTAAAACAAACAGCAGTTCCTACTATAATTACAAATCAAGAAGCAGTATCACCTTGCAAGGTAAAATTTCAAGTATCTATTTACAAACTCCTTTAATTGTCTCACATGTTATACAATGTTAAATATTTGAATTTATAAGGAATATAAAAACTAGTATGAAAAAAAATACCCCACCAGTATCAGGAACATTTTCCAAACTACCGGCGCTCAAGGCTCCAGAGATAATTGCTGCTTTCTGAACCAGCCCCCCCCCCCCGATCCGACTGCCTAATGAGAGCCTTACATTATTATTATGTTTCAGAAATGTAGTAGTTCGAATATATGGCAAAAGGCTATATTTTGTAAAATATATTATAATTTTCAGATAGACAGTTCATTACAGGAAGAGTCTATGGGGCAAGTAGCTACTCTGGGTGTACCAAATCCTAGCTCTGGCATTTATGAAAGTAATCCTTCCTGATGGGCCAACTCAGAGAAAACAATATAGAAAACAAATTAATTAATGTTGTATCACAACATTTTACTCCTCTGTTGCAAGAAATGTAAAAAAATCTATCTATTTTTTAAGATCTGAAAATTTATTTTAAAGTATTAAAAATGAGAACAGAAGAGGACAGAGGAGAAAACATAACAATTCAAAATATAACTCGATTTTACTCTTAAAACTGTGATATGTATGCTATAAAATGCATACGTGATTTATTAGACTTCCGAGTTCCGACTATATTTAATCGGATTATAAGTAACGAACGAACATTGCCGAATACTCGCGATAACATCCGATCGCGAAAGCAGGCGGCAGGATTTTCAGTATAAATCGTCTTGGATATGTAAGCCTGTGTGCGTTTGGGAACTGTGCACGGACACCAAAATTTCTACACACATATGAACTCATGGCAGGCGGGCGGCGTGGAGCTTGTCCGACGCGTTCGTCCGACCAATATTATTCCTTCGCCAAACGCCTGGCAAAAAACAATTTGCAAGCACATATTGGTGCTATTTATGAATTATTAGGTAGGCGTTTTTAAGTTATAATATTTTGTTTAATTAAAAGTAAATACATGAATAAAGTCATCTAAATCATACGAACGTTTTATTAAAATATCTGTGAATGGCAAGTAAAGCAGTGCCTATCAGCTTGTATTGAGTGCACGCCACTGCCAATATAGCTGTTTAAATGTAATTTTAACTGACTTGCCTAGCGCCAAGTAGTGGAACACAAGGCACAGGGAGCCAAGGGCAACCCGACAAGGGTGGGTTAGGTTTTTAGCTCCCGTCATGCCATTCATGATAGGTTCCTTTAAACGCTGTAGACAGAAATATACGTAAAAATTGATTTTGACTGATTCTCCGTTCTTCCGTCAGCCACTTTTAACCACATTCATATTGTCAGTTAAAATGACTATTAACTACAGATTTTCCGACAAACTAATTTTAATCAACGTAACGTATTTTTTTTTTCAGAAGTATTATTGACCGAAGATGCCCTTTAACTGACATTAATAAATAGAAATACATTGGCTAACCCAGAAATCTAGGAAAAACTATTGTCCAGTATGTATTCATAATGTTTAATTAATCTGCAAAATTAATGAAACATATATCTTTTGCGATTTCATGGTTGGTCCCTTAATAACAGTACATGTTTAAAAATATGAGTACAATAACCCTTTTTCGTTTTTACGCTACCTACACAAAAAGCTATGTTTCCACTTAGGTATGCCAAATAGATTTTATTGTGTAACTTGTTTTGTTTACTAAGAAATTACTAACACCTTGTTATTTTTAACCGGCTTCAAAAAAGGAGGTTCTCAATTCGTTGGAATCATTTTTCTGTATCTTTGTAACATGTATTTAGGTCTGAAATAAAGGTAAATTATCATTATTTTATCTCAAGCAGATCTCACAATCATTCATTAATTTCGTATTGCCGTAGGAACTACACCTTTGTTCTAGTAATTATCTATTTCCCACCAATATTCTATAGGTACATCGTACATACGAACTAGGAAATTTTACGTGTTTATAAATGTAAAAAGAATAATAAATTTAACAACCGAACCTCCAGTTACTGTTAAAAAACTAGAATTATCCAAACTTTCACGCGATAACAAACAGTTTGTTTTTTGAGTATTTTTTTTACGCACAGTACATAAAGTATCTCGACATATAAAATCTATACGGGCTAGGTCTTAGAAGTGAACATTTTGTTGACACTATATGGAACACAACTACTTGAAGTTTTGTCCTGGAAGAAATACAATAAAGGTTACCCTACTTAGAAAGAAAGGGTTTGACCACAGTGAGCGAGATAGCCATACATCATTTTTGCTTCAAGTAGGTATTCAGAGTCTGGACTCCACTTTTATCTGTACCTTCATGATTAAATGTACGACATTAAAATTAAGTAAGTAATTAACTCATACAATATTTTAAGTAGCTTAACATTAACTAGCTTATTCCAACAAGTTTTCATTACAGTTTACAGTTTCAATGTGTTTAATTAAGTAAAGGGTACAACTTTATCGTAACCCAATAAAATGGTTCGTTGAAATCCGCGGATGTAAGCTCCGTCTAACTTCGCACAAGTTAAACATAAATGTTTATTATGAAAATGATTACTGAACAAACATTAGAAATATGTGTTAACATAAAATTTGTATGTTTAATATTCTGTTTTTTTTTATTCTATATCCAAATATTTATTAATTGTATTTTTTTGTATTGTAGTAAGAGACTATCTGCAATGGTGCCGATTCTATGTCCAACGACTTAATTAAACTAAATTTGTTTTCTTTTGGTTAAATTTAGTTAAATCGAACTTGCATTGGAATCGGCACCTATAACTGCTTTAAAGAAAAATATATATAGAAACCAATGGTAAACTAAATATTTTAATAAACACTGAGAAATTATTAAAACTTTACGCGTCGTTCCAGTATTTATCCCTATCCCTGACAAATGGTTGCATGCCCAAAAGGCACGTTTGTATAGCAATGCTAATCCTATAATTTTTATTTAAATTATTTTGACTTGATACGCTTTTATAACAAATCAAATGAAACACAAATGTGATAACTGTAAGCGGGGTTTGAAACTACGACCTTAGAATACCATTTCTTTGCTTTTTTCTTTGAGCTATCGTAGCATGTACGCGTACTAACCAATTCTTCTATCGGATTCTAATTTCGGAAATAATAATGTTTCCGTAAGTTTGGTAAGCCCTAAGATTTTCTAGTAAAACAGAACGTAACCTAACTCATGCTGGTAAAGCCGAAGATTTACAAGCGAAATCAAGGCTTACGAACATACGAGCCTTTGTACTCACATATGTGTTTTTATTTGGTAATAGAAGAACACTACTGCATTTTATATGTCTTATAAGACGTGTGCGTGGCAAATGTTTGCTTTATGTATTAAATTATACAGATTATACTAATTAGCGTTACGTCAACAACAAGCTTACTTGCCATCTTATACTGTATTTTAATCTGTTTTATTCCAGATTACAACTATTCTTTACACTCTTGCAAAAAAAATTGTTTAATTATGTTTCCGTACTTTGCGGTAAAACGGGCATTTTAGTGAAACTTCGGTATTCGTCCGTTAGCCCGTCCATCACCAAGAGGTACTTTAGAAACAATATAATATTATGTATTCTATCCGTATTCTGGTACCCATAACACAAGCATGTAGGCTTAGCTCGGGACCAGAGGACGTTGTGTGAAATGTCCACGAATATTTATTTATATTAAAATTCCTATTTATTTTACAATTTTATTATACTTATATTGTAAAGGTAAAATTACAACACAATATGTCATTTCCAAGAAAAAAGACAATTAGCAAAATGCTAAATCTAATTCTGTAGATACTTTTTCGTTGTAGATGCTCTGAAATACAAGTTGTACGGTCAAGCTAATAAAAAGCGTTTTGTTATGAATTTTAATGTTGTTTTATTACTTTTTATAAAAGTTGAATGGCATTTCTTCAACAATAAACCTGTAGGCTACTTTATCGTGACTCTTTGGACGGTAGACAACGACCTAATCCTGTTACCCCAAAACTTTCGTACTTTGAAATTTATACAAGCTCCCTTTTAAGACTTAAAACAACCGGTTATGTTAAAACCACGTAACATTGTGTGGCTTTTTATTTCTTATAAAAAGCTTTGGTTAAATAAATTTTTAGTATTTACAAGCCTAGAAAAAAGTAATGTTTGGCGTACGTTATCTACGCATTACAAAAATCTTGGAAAAATAGTTAATATAGTCGGTATATCCGTATCCTGGTACACACAACAATAGCATATTTAAAGGATTAACTTGGGACCAGAGAAAGTTGTGTCTATGAATGAATAAATCTAATATATAAAATTTCCATGTCACAATGTTAGTTACCGTACTCCTCCGAAATGGCTCCATCGATTTTCGTGAAATTTAGTTTAAATATCAGTTAGGTCTGAGAATCGGACAACATCTATTTTTCAAACCCCCCATCCCCTGACTTTTGTATGGCAAAACAAGGTTTGCCGGATCAGCTAGTATAAATATAAATCTATGTTATCCTCTAACTACTTGTACTGTTTATGTCTTCAGTTTTCACTCTCAGTTTCTTTACTTATCATAAAACCAAGTAATTATTTTGTATACCTTTATGTGAGCTTAAATCCTCAGAAGTATGCTGATTTTGACCACTCTATTTACTAAATAAAACCGCATCAAAATGCGTTGTGTAGTTTTGAAGAATAACAAGTTCAAAGTTTTTACAAAAGTAAAAAAATAGTTTTATAAATAAGTTAAAATGGGATATAGTAATAAAATTGGTCAAGTGCGAGTTGGACTCGCGCACGAAGGGTTCCGTACCATTATCTATGCAACATAAGGCAACGTTATTAGTATCGAGCAAGAAACGGTAAAAAATCATGTTTGTTGTATGGGAGCCCCCCTTAAATATTTATTTTATTTTATTTTTAGTATTTGTTGTTATAGCGGCAATAGAAATACATCATCTGTGAAAATTTCAACTCTCTAGCTATCACCGTTCTTGAGATACAGCCTGGTGACAGACGGACGGACGGACGGACGGACAGCGAAGTCTCAGTAATAGGGTCCCGTTTTTACCCTTTGGGTACGGAACCCTAACAACATTTTTAGGAAACGAACAAAAGAACACTGTTCAATCATGTATACATTTGCTGATCTAGAAGTAAAAGGAAATGTATGTTTTCCTTAAAAGCTGTATATTATATTTACCTTTGCACTGCTTTCCATTTGCATTCAAAAGTTTCGTAAATAAAAATATAAAACATGTGAAAGAATTTGAAAATATTAACTGCAATTTACACAAAATATATTTATAAATAATTTATAAAAAAAAATTATTGCCTATTTATTAAACTATTACTTATTAAATTATTACAAATTTATTAAAATTCAGTAATACACGATTACGGTTAGATTGTTATCCTCGTTTATTAGTAAGATATTTCTATCTCCTGTTTTCAATAGAGAATGCTGTCATAAGTAGACTATTCTAATATATAAAATTCACGTGTCACAGTGTTAGTTACCGTACTCCTCCGAAACGGCTTGACCGATTCTTCTCAAATTTTGCATACATATTCAGTAGGTCTGAGAATCGGCCAACATCTATTTTTCAAATCTTTTTTTTTTTTTTAGTATGGCAAAACACCGTTTGCCGGGTCAGCTAGTTCTAATATATAAAATTTCCATGTCACAATGTTAGTTACCGTACTCCTCCGAAACAGCTTTACCGATTTTTACCAAATTTTATATGCGTATTCAGTAGGTCTGAGAATCGACTAAGTACTATGTATTTTTCAAACAACAACATTTGTATGGCAAACAACGTTTGCCGGGTCAGCTAGTTATTATATAGATATTATTATTATTTATATAGGGTTATTATTGATATAGAGTAGGGTGGTGTAAAATTGGGCAATTTATCATAATACCATTCATTTATCGATCATACTTTAACAATCTGGGGACAGATTATTGCAATTATTGTAACAAAAAAAATAAGCATAATCGCAAATTGGGCAATATGTAATTTTATGCAACCTAATGTGTAAGTTTATATTAGTAGATTTTAAAAGCAAAATTGAAAGAAAAAGAAAAAATATTGAAAACGGCCGTCAAGAAAATAGTTTTTATGGTCTCAAGAAAGCTTCTTAGTTTAACAAAATATGTGGAATTTTCAAATTCTTTTAAGCAAACCTAGTTTACTTGGTACATAACTTTGTCACTATTACTTCGGTTTATTTAACAATTCATGAATAGTTACAATTTCTAGTTTTCTGTTAATCAAACACTTTTTTTCGCATATTGCATGCCCCAATACTCTCTTTCTATAAAAATTTTTGATAAATGTATTCATAAATTCTGTTATGATGAATTAATATTGAACATCGACGTGACTAGTGCGTCATTAATTTACATAATTTATGGATTCAGTCACGAAGTATGATACAAGGAGTCCGAACGTAATGTTGAACGAATGGTCTCAATTTAAGGGACAGATTTTTTGCCGGTAGAGCGCGCCATTTTTCAAGAAGTGCTCGTTTGAACTATTGACACCTGTGGAAAAAAATATTCTGAGAAACGTGCAATTAAATATAAGTTTCAGGAAATTTTTAGAAATTTTTCGAGTGCTTTAAACCCAACAATACAGAGAAGGTCAAGAGATATTCTGATATTCTATAGTAGCATCGGTACGTCCTGAATACTAGCGCAGCCAGTGGCAGAAAATAGAACTATGATCTGGGTTTATTATTGTGTACACGAAATATTATGGAAAAGCCTATACCGTTCGGACTCCTTGTATCTATACTTCGTGGATTCAGTAATGCGACAACATGTATTGTGGTTATTCTGAATGTTACAAATAAATGTTACAATTTAATGTTAAATCTTCTTCTATCTTCTATCTATCTATCTATTATTATTTATACATATAATAAATTTGTAGAAAAAAAAGACGCCTGGCACTTGGGGACTGCCGCGGTAATGCTATCGCATAGTATTTGTTATTATTTATTAATTTTATTTATGCAAGAATCTAAATACCATACCATTTACTGATGCTTACATCTGTCGGTTGTTTATGGTAATTATGATAAAATAGCGATTGTCAATCAAATGTCAATAAAATAAAAACTAACGCCAAAACTGATATGAGTCACCAGCGCGAACAGCGAAACGGCAGTAGCGCCGTGTGTAGTATTTTTTAGTTACGCTGTGTGTGTAGTGTGTAGTATCTTTGTTACGGAATTTAAATTTCGAATTTTGTGCATTTAGTCTCTACGCTCAAGGCCCGCGATAGAAGCTATGCAATAGCTTAAACAAATTTTGTACATTGAATATAATTTAAAAAAACATAGTCCGATGGATAAAGGACAACCAACAGAACCAATTTCCAGCATTTTGGAAATTTTCATCTGTTTTTCTGTTTAGATGTTTGTCTGTGCACGCATCACGTAAAATGTACAACACTTATAAATATAAATGTTATACATAACAATTTTACATAACTCAAGGTATTACTTAGTCTTTGTTTCATTGCAATCGGTCCACTCAATTAAGAGATATTTACATAATACGACTCAATTTGGTTACGTGCATCGCCATCTAGCGGCTTAAAAAAGAATCAAAAAATTGATTAGGTCGATCGAAAAATAATCGATCCACACGGACGGAGTCGTGGGCACAGCTAGTCTTTACATAATATCAAGTCGTTATTTTGTATGTTTATCCTTATGTGAACTTATATCTTCAAAGCAATTTTCTTAATGAATACCTACTGGTTATATAATTTAGGGTTTTTTATTATCTGAATTTAATTTTTTTATTAATATTCATTTTGCAAGGAAGTGGTATGTGAGGATGATGTATTATCTTTACTTGTTATATAACAAAGCCATTATTTTTGTATGTATGTGATATGTCCCTATGTGAGCTTATTTCCTTTTATTAGTAAAAGTTGTTCAAGAACAAAGGATTTATTTGTAAAATTTGTAAAACCGAACGTTTTTAAATTCCACGCATATAAAGTTGCGACCATCAGCTTTAATTATAGAAAGATATTAAGATGTATAAAAAAAGTACCTCTGTAGTTACCAAAGTCTATAAGGTACCTAAGAAAATATTTACGTAAAACGAGAGAATTTCCATCACGTTTCACGGTATACTAGCTCGTTAACAGTATTTACTGGTTAAATTTTACGCATTGAGTAGACGCCTGCACGGCTTAAAGCTCGCTTAATATTTTATGAGAGTTCCAGTTTACATGGAATATTTAATGCTCGCGCTGTTTCACATGAATAAGAAAAAAGACTAAATAAACCTGCATAATAAATAACATAGTGCAGTTATAATAAATCTATCATTGACTAGTTATTATGTTACTCCTGATTAACTTATTAATTAACTCTAAACGTTTGTTAGGAATTACTTTTATGACGTGATATTAATTTATATATTTTTCTTGGTACAAGGTACAATTGAATGGTTTTAAGGCAGAAAGTTAACGATTAACTAACATAACATTTTGAATTATTTAAGAGAATACGATTCTTCTTCCTCTCTGTTGGGCACGGGCCTCCTCCACTTTGGGAGGCATTATGGTCTACTGTGCCACGCTGACAAGGCGTATTGGCACAGGGTTTATTTTCGTGTTTTCCATCTCTCACAGAAGATGTTATCTGTGTACAATATCCCTTAGCTGACTTTTACAGCACCCTTGGGATGGGGTGGTGACACTTGTATTCTTAATCCGCCACCACACGGAGAATCCGATTATCTAACAAAAATTTTGCATGTAATTCTGTTTTCCAATTCCCCTCTAAAACTATACATATCTGAATAAGGATAAGTTATATTTGTCTGTAATGCAAAATGTTATTAAAATATAACATAACTGAATTTATATCTCAACTAAATATTAAGACAATTTAAAGAAAATTATTGCAAAATAACAGCTAATTAAAATCACCAGAATGAGATGCGATTTCTAACATTTTCATTGTACCTAACTACTGCAATATGTCTTATATGTGCCCAGAAATATATAGGAGTACTTAAGTAAAGTGCACGTTTATCACACCTATCTGGTTCTTTGAAATCAATTACAACAAAGCCGGCATTTTCCCTACCACATGATCCTTTGTTTAGGATGGGACTCTAATTAACGGAAACTCTTTGAAGGGTGCTACAAAAACTTTAAGTGTGGACTGCCTACTCCGTCTATTCCCTCTAATTAAAAATGAAGTCGCGACCCAGACTGCTTGTCATCGAGATGTAAAATCGATACCGACTAGATAAAAAGTTCTTACAAGATTTCTCCAACTGAAATCAGAGCGTATAAAATTATATTACTCATTTATTACTCTGCATTTAGATAAGCGACAGAGTAGGATAATTTAAATTAATCTAGTCTGTGCTAGTAATCGCTTTAACTATGACTTTAACAAATTGGAAACTGTCTACAGAAAACATTTAATGCTCTTAATGTTACTAATGCAATTACAATATTAATTACTCGTTTATCTAGTATATAATTTCTTAATTATTTTTAGTAAAAAGGATTAAGCAGCTTGTAGACAGATTTATGTTCTTTTTAACCGACTTCAAAAAAAGGAAGCGGTTCTCAATTTTACTGTACGTTTATTTTATATTTTTTTTACATAACTTTTAACTGGGCGAAGTGATTTTCTTTCTTATTTGATAGCTAGTGGTGAGGTGCCCTTGGCAGCAAGTCAAGATCTGATGGTATCTCCTGAAAAATCGCAAATTTCCTCAAATTTCGAGAGCACATAAAGTCGATTGAACGTTTTTTTTACTCAACTGTTGTAGACACAAAGAGCTAAGATTAGCTGCAATCTAAAATACAAGTTATTAAGATAGTTATAAATAATAAATAAATAAATATTCACGGACATTTCACACAACGTCTTCTGGTCCCAAGCTAAGCTTACATGCTTGTGTTATAGGTACCAGATACGGATAGACTACATATACTACTTTTCTTTTGTAAATACATACTTATAAAAAATAGAAAACACCCAGACGCAGTACAAACATTTTGTACGACATTTATGGATATCACACAAATGATTGTCCCAAGCGGGAATCATGCATCACTTAAAGCATGTTTTCCCGAAGAAATTAGTTATTATTCCGGGATAAATTGTAATCTATGCTTTAAGTTAGAACTCTATCAACATATCACTGAAAACAGTATTCAATTCCATGCAGTAGTCTTGGCGTGATGCGCTTACATACATACAGACAGACAGACAAAAATTTTATAACCCATTGTTTTTGCATCTATTACGCTTATAAAGACCTGTACAATTTATTCTTCAATATGTTCAAAGTAAGGACATAATTTTTTTAGATTTTTGTTATAATATGTAAAGATAGAACATTATGATATACTAAAACTTGATTTATATAAAATATATTTGCCAATAAACTATGCTCTGATTTCATTAAGTAAAGTGGTTTGGTGTTTTATATCCCCATGAAAAACACAATGGCAAATAAAAACTTAACTAATTGTGATATATGATTATTGTACTTTATTTGATGATAAATAAATAAATATTCAGGACATTTCACACAACGTCCTCTGGTCCCAAAGTAAGCTATATTTATATGCTTGTATTATGGGTACCAGATAGCCTACATACACTACTTTTCTTTTGTAAATACATACTTATAATACATAGAAAACACCCAGACGCAGTACAAACATTATTACATACCTTACTATATTTATCTTCATCATAATATAATATCGTTACTTCTTATAAAACGAAGTCGTTATCAATGTATGTATGTCTGTATGTGAGCTTATATCTTCTAAACTACGAAACGAGTTTCGATGCGGTTTTTTTAATAGACAGAGCGATTCAAAAGGGTGGCTTTTTTGTATAATTTGTTAAGGATTGATTTCTATTTTCCACGCGTATGAAGTTGCGGGCAACAGCTAGTTTATCTTATATATAAAATTCACGTGTCACAGTGTTAGTTACCGTACTCCTCCGAAACGGCTAGACAGTTTTTTATGAAATTTTATATGCATATTCAGTAGGTCTGAGAATCGGCCAACATCTATTTTTCAAATCTTTTTTTTTTAGTATGGCAAAACAACGTTTGCTGGGACAGCTAGTCTAATTTTATTATAAATATAGAATATTAAAAAGAGCATATAAGGCAGTAAGTGGAACATAATATTTAATTATATATTTTTATCTCCCATTAGACATTTCTTTGTCTAGAGAATCCATTTTGAATCATTCCGTAATTTGATTGAAAATCACATCAAACATTATCAACATCTTTTTAGGCCCAAGCACATTAATACGAGATTTTTCCGACTTCATTTAAGCTAAAACTCAAGCAGCAAACTAGAACCAATACTAGCGGATAAATCCACGGATGTTTACCTCATTTTCAGCCATCCATCAGCCTTTCTCCTTCTACTGTTGGACATAAGCCTCCCCCATAGAACGCCACAACTCATGGTCCATTGCATCCAATGACCCCAGCGACCTTAACGATATCATCGCTCTACCTTTTCGGGAGCTGCTCTACAACACGTTGTCCGGTCCGTGGTAGTCACTCTAGAACCTTTCTTCCCCAAAGATTATCAGTCCTACGACCCTCTTCCCCTTCTTTAACTCTTACAACTTATTAAAATACCAGTATCTACACAAAACTTGTCACATAATTTATTGATAAAATACTGTCAACAGATTTACGCAATCCTTTGAGAACCATGTCTACTGTTATTCCATGTTTCAATGGAAAACGCTTGTACCTATCTCCATTCAATTAATTTGGTGTGACATCTCATGAATAAAGATAATAGTACATGTTTATTTAAGTAGAGACATTGTCGCTATCGAGCAATGAAGCTTGTTACCAGTATAATGATAGTGACGCCTGTGATGACGTCAGGCTAAAGATTATATTCCAATTTAGTAAACCACATCTGACAGCTTATGGAGACACTTGGTTGCTTAAATAATTTATTGTAAGTTAAAAGTGTTATTCAAACAGTGATGATGTGAGATTAAAGATACCCTTCTTGCATTACATTTACTTATTATAAAGGGTTATTTTTGTATGTATGTCCCTAGGTGAACTTATATCTTCAAGACTACACAACCGATCTCAATGCGGTTTTTAATGGAGAGAGTGGTTTAAGAGAACGTTTTTTTTTGTATACCTTGTTAAGGGGTTTTATATTTGTTTCAACATCGCGAGGAACAGCTTCTTTAATTATGAAGACTTATTGGATATTACAATTACGCAGAACTATTCCCCAATCTGAGCAGTTTTGTAATATTTTTTTTTGAAAAACTATTAGTGTTAGTTAGATTAGTGTTAGTTAGATTAGTAGTAAACAGTTAGATTTGTGCTTTGATATATTAAATTTGCGTTAAATCTAGATGTACTGTCTGTCAAAAAAAAAATTACCATTAAAAATAAATTACCGATACGCGAGCCCCACAAAGCTCAGCTATTTCTAGTTAATGTTATAGGTATTATGCAAAAGCGTCAGTATAAAAATTTAAAAGAAATCGTGGCGCGAAATGTTAATTAATATTCTAACTGTTGGATACAGGCCGTTGCCATAAAAAGTTAATCTGTATATTAAAAAGTTAATTAAACCTTGGTACTTACTATGAGAATTCTCTTTTATACTCTCCAATAATAAATAGGATATTATAAAAAATATATTTAGGTGAACTCTCTCTCTAGGCCGCGGCACTCATTAGGCAAGTTGGTACAGAACTTCATTTGAGTTCTACCTCTTACAGAGGATTTTATCTGCTTAAATAATTACTTTGCTGGCTCTAATACTACCCCAGGGAGGAAATGAAGAGGAGTTACCTGAATTTTAATCCATCAACACACGGATGGATTTTTAAATAGTAACTATAGTATTATATCCATATGCTGGTGTCCATAACACATGCACAGAAATATGTGTAGTTTAATTTAAGACCATAGCTTGTAGTCTAAAATGTCCATATATAATTTATTTATGTATTGTCCTACTAATAACGTAACGAGTGTTACTTAGTCCACGGCTATAAACTTCCTAAATCGTTATAATATTAAAAAAACTGAGTGACCCAATAACAATTTCCATCAAAGCAGATTTATTGAAATTTCTTTAATATTCAGTTTGTTCAGCTATTTTGAACAGGCATTTTCTATACTGGCATGCTCTATATTAAATTCTAAACAAATTAACACGGTCAACACTTTTTATGTGATTTGGTTAAATTACATGTAAGTTACTTTTAAAACAAATGACATGATTGCATTTTTTATCATCATGAAAAACTTAACTTAATATCCGTCAACATGATACATACATAATTGTTAGGTACCTACATCTAGTTTTCCCTGGATAGTCTTATGCCGTATATTGCTATATTCCCGTGTAGTGAAGGATTAAGAATACAGGTGTCACCAACTTTTTTCTTTCCGAGGGTGCAGTAAAAGCCAGCCAGAGAATATTAATTATATACAGAGACAGAAAATTTGAAAATAAACCCTGTGCTAACACGCCTGTTTGGCATGGCATAGTCTACTATGCCTATGTATAATACCTCCCATAGTGAAGAAGGTCCGTGCCCAGCATACGTTAATAGGCTGGAGAGAGAGAGAGAAATATTGTTTTATAATTTTCATCATTGAAAGCTACATGGTCTATAGAAATGTTAATGTTTGACAACACGGTGACTATAATAGACACAATTATGGTTTATGAATCATAAAATAAATGAATATTGTTCTAAATGTATATTGTTCTTCTAAGTAACAGTACAATAAATCAGAAGCAGAAAAAAGAAATCAAGGACAATCAGAACACAAAACGAGCCGAGTATATTTTTCCCAATCCCTTCGTAGATTACCTACTAACAGTTCCAGTAATGCTATTGTGGACCGATATATCAGCTGGGACACTAATGTGAGCAATATTTTGCCTTGATGTTGGTACGACTGTTTGGGCCAGATTATACAGTAATCTCGCTCGGAAAGAACTTGGGTTTATTGATTAACTTTAAGATGTTTTATGACATACTTACTGAGTAAAATATATAATATATATTGTATGTCCCTATGCGAGCTGATATCTTAAAAATTACGTAATAGATTTTGATACGGTTCTTTTTAATAGAAAAAATGCTTCGAGAGGATGGCTTATTTGTATAATTTATTAACGTTTCGTTTTTAAATTCCACGCGTATGAAGTTCCGGGCAACAGCTATTACTTTATGTATATTCAATGCTAGCCGTGTTATACAGTTTTACATGCGTACTTAATAGAGAGGTGATAATAAATATCTTATTTGCAAACCTACTGAACATACATGTACAATGCTCAATACTCAATGACCTCAGCAGTGTTTCCCAACTTGTCGGTTTAAGGATGAACATGGATAAAACCAAGGTTATGTTCAATGTCCATGTCACTCCGGCACCAGTATCTGTTGGGAATGCGATTTTCGAAGTTATCGACCACTACGTCTACCTAGGACAAACAGTCCAGCTAGACAAATCCAACTTCGAGAAAGAGGTCAACCGATGAATCCAACTCGGTTGGGCAGCGTTCGGGAAGCTCAGGCATATCTTCTCGTCCAATATTCCGCAGAGCCTGAAGACGAAGGTCTATGACCAGTGTGTGTTACCAGCGATGACATACGGAACAGAGACGTGGACGTGGCGGGGAGACATTGGATGCAGGCGGCACAGGACCGCGCGTTGTGGCGTTCTATGGGGGAGGCCTATGTCCAACAGTGGACTGATAGAGGCTGATGGAATGGAACATACATAAAATGTTGCAAGTGTCTGTCAATCCATTTTAAGGTAGAATGGTGACGAACGCTGTGACACGAAAATTTTATATATATTTAAGATTGCTACACAATTCAACCAATGTTGGCTTGCTTTAGTATAAAAGAAAGTCATCATTTTTGTATGTATGCTCTTATGTGAGCTTATCTGTTCAAAACCACCCACCGGTTTGTAATGCAATTCTTAATAGATTCAAGAGGATGGCTATTTGTATAATTTGGTTCGGCTTCCACGTCTACGAAATTGCGGGCAACAGCTATGATGTATATTTGTACTCAGTCCAAGAGTTAAAGAATCAGATAATGTTGATCTGAAAGAAAGAAGAGTAAACATAGAAATAATATCATATAGAAAAACATGGTCACAAAGACATTAATTTGGGTTAGGTTAAGAGACCTGACCTCAGGTAATGGGAAAAAGGCAATGCAATCATGTATAATAAAATAATGGTATTATTATCACACATTCCGAGAAACAACCATTGAATAAGACATCAATAACTTTTTTGCTTGTGAAAAAGGAGTCGAAAAGTTTTATTTACTTTACTACATCTTTCAAAGCAATTTATAAAATATCTACTTAAGGAAACATTCCCATATGAGTTACATTAAATTTGTAGTATCTTTTCAACGATATAAAGATTTATACAAAGTTAATTCAGAATACTTGAAGGAATTCCTTACATTTGAAGATCTTTATCTCGAATTTCCTGAACCTTATCTACGTTAATGGGAAAGTGCTCTCGGTGTTTTCACTTTAAACTGATTTAATTCGTACTCGCTGTATTTATTTTTCCGTGAATACTAAATTTATCTAATTGACGTATTTCATAGCGATTTATTCTTTGTATAAACGTAATTTTCTGTCTATTTTGTGTTGAAATTATGACTCATATGTAATGTAATATTTTATTATTATTATTGCAAGTTCAGAACAGAGTGAGACTGATAAATCGCAGTTCATTATATGTGTGAGAGATAGTCAATAACCCTTTATTTATTATAACTACTTATCCAACAAATTACGTCACAATAACCGTTTTAGTGAGCCATAACTTTTATAATTAAGTGAGGTGTTATTCAATATGATTAAGAGGGTACTGTACTCCTAATTTAGGTATTTGGCTTAGGTATTGCTATCCCTATTCCCGAGCGCCACGCCGAAAGGGACAAATATAGCTGAAGCAGATTTTACCTACAAATTCTTTGAAAAAAAGACGTTTTGTAGTCCCCTTTTTTCTTCGCGAAAGTTAAACCAATTTTAGTTGCTTTTACTCTATATTAAGATGAAGAGTATATCTGTGCTTCTGTCACTTTCTTTTTTGGTGAAACTTTACCAAATTTGTGTGATAGACGCTGCAACTTCATTTACCTACAGAAAATCGAATGGTCATATTTCTTTTAGTTATTATGTTTTGAAAAAATGAAAGTGATAGAAGCATAGATATACTCTTCATCTATATCTATAATATGACGCAAAAACCATTAAAATCGGTTTAATTTTCGCGAAGAAAAAAGGGGAGTACGATGCCCCAATTTTTGTATGGAGCATAATTTGGTATCGTGCCCTCTTATCTTAATTTTATAAGCTTTAATACAAATACGAGGATATGATACATAGCTATAATTACATTTAGTGATACATTTTTATGGTATCGTTTAATTTTTTTTGTTTATTTTTAATATTTTACACAACGTCCTCTAGACCCAAGCTAAGCGTATATGCTTGCGTTATGGGTACCAGAATACGGATGGAATACATATACTACTTTTCTTTTGTAAATACACACTTATAATACATAGAAACACCCAGACGCAGTACAAACATTTGTATGAGAATTAGAAAAATCACACAAATGATTGTCCTGAGCGGGAATCGAACCCGCGACCTCTTGAACGGCAGTCCGTTACATGAATCACTCAACCACGGGGCTCGTCACTAACGTATTGAGCAGAAGAGTAAACGTCTGGTTGTTAAGGATTGATTTATAAAATTTGACGCGTACAAAGTCGCGAGCAACAGCTAGTATACATATAAAGCCAAACTGGAACTAAGGCCTCTACAAGGACTTTCATTGCTAATGATACTCACCTTTGAAGGTGACGTCCTTCATTCCGTCGTATTGTTATTAAAAGATGAAATTCCAAATAAATAACCTTAATGTGTGTTCTTATTTCTTGTTCCTAATATATATTCTTTTCTTTATATTAAATACGTAAACAATTTCATTCCAATAGCGAAACAAAAGTTGTACTGATATATGAGGAAAACAATAACGTCTCACGGACTATATTACTTAATCATTTAGTCGTAAAAAATGTGTTTATTAAAATTTAATTTAGTCTCTGTAATACATAGTTATATAGATACCTAATACGATAAACATTACGAGTAGGTATCTACTTTCTTTCATACATTAAATAAAAAATTCTAATAATCTACGTAATTCTACATACTTTTCTGTAAAGATTTTAATTAAGTAACTGTACTGTTTATAAGATATTTATTATTTTTATTATAGCACCTAGTAAATTTATCTATTATGTAATTGTGTGTATGTGTATTTAAAAAGTATATGTGTATGTTTATTGTTAGTATATTATGTAGTTTAGGTATATTAGGTATAAATGTGCAACACCACCTACAACTTCCACTTACTTCTTCATAATGTCCATGCTCAGGTTGCCTGGAAGAAATCGCTTTAAGCGATAAGGCCGCCCATTGTACTTGTTTTTTTAGTATAAGTTAATTTTAAGATATATGTATGGTGTACAATAAAGAATAAAATAAATAAATAATAAAATTATTTTGAATAAAACTACTTTCTACGGATTTCGACGCGTGTATTTGTTTATAATTTAATTCGATTTTACGCAGATAATTTTTTAGTTGTTTTCTACTTATATTTAATTTCATCATCATCATAACATCAAGTCTTTTTCCAATGGGGTGGGCAGACACTATAGACTGTCGTCTGCTACGACCCAAACACACATCCTTGGCTTCAACCTAGTAACCTTAGCTATGAAGAAATCTAATTACAGTAATTCCTTTGCCTTTTTCATACAAGTAAGAATAAGCACAGTGGATAGTTTTATACTAATTTATTTGATGCAATTACATACTTCTTACGGGAATATTATTATAACATGTTAACTGCCGAGCGTAATTTTCGCTTACGAGCCAAACTACAGTCACGTAATACATTTGGACGCATTCAAACGTAGACATGGAACTACCTAATGATGGAAATGAGCAACGTTTTAGTTTGCTTTGTTGGACTTGCTCTAGTTTCTAAAGCTTAATTTCGGCACGCTTCTGCACTGTATAGTGGTCAAACTTAATACGAATGAAATTTGAGCAGCAAAGTTTGCTATACAATTAATTTTAATTTCAGTGATGATTCGTATGTGTATCAGTTCCTGATTTGGTTAAAAGTTTTGATAATGGTACCGATTCTACGTGCACAACTAAACTTAACTAAAAAATGAAAATTTGTAGTGTGAATATATCTATTATTTGCTATTTCGTTGTACGCATTTATATTAATTAAAACCGTTAGTCTATAAAACAAGTTTTTATAACAACAAAGTTCAAAAATCAATAGATGGCGTTGTACACAAAACATCGCACGATGTTTAACTCACAATGAGAAGATTATAGTCGAAGATTTGGTAAACATTTTCGGGAACCATGATAGCTCAGATGGGAGAGCAACGGAACGGTATTCCGAGGTCGTGGGTTCAAGCCCCGCTGGTTATCATTTTTTCCACTATAATTTAGTTTATTTAACAAAGTTCAGTTAACATTGCTGAATTGTGATATTGACGCTATCAATTTAGATTTTTAGTAAAATTAAGTTTAGTTGTGCGCATAGAATCGGCACCATGATTAGAATGAGGTATCTAAGTCATTTTACCATTATTGAAATTAAACCTTTTTTTCAGCCAAAAACGTCGTCTGTTGAATACGGATTTCCTCACCAACGGAAGTTTATTTGGTTTTCAACCAGTAACACGTATTGGTGTAGGTATATATTTTGTTTGCGGGATCATTTTTATTTATCTCACTCCCACAGGTCCATAAGAGCAAATGGCCACCCCATAGTGTATTTTCGGAATCTGTCAGTTCACGGAAAAATAAATAAACAGACTGGTACTGATGGAAAGTTTTCGAAGGCCGCTATTGCTATACTTACTTGAATACAAGTAACATGTCAAAACCTTATATAGCGTATCTGAAGACGTACGTTTACTCAATGTTAATTCAAATAAGCGCGATATCTCATAAAACATCTGAAAGTCAATTTCCGCATTTCTAAGGAATCTCATTCGTATGATCGATCCTTACAAATTGTATATCACGTTTCCAATAGATTATTGTCAATCTTAATGCAAGTACAATTTATTTTTACCTTTAAAAAGAAAACCAATATGCCTGTATCGATATAAAAAGTATATAAGTACTTCGAACGCTTTTACGTAGATCTTATACGAATAAATAATTCAATATAGCCCGGTATACTTACTTCTGTTCTGAAAAACTTTTAACGGATCTCAAATAAGCTTAAGTGGCCTTTAGAGTCTTATCCGGATTAAGTTAAGGCCAAACGATGAAGTATGACCACTCTTCATAAATACTCCCATTTCGGAAAAGTATTTACTTAATATATTTTGAATATTTGAAATCCTAATACGTAATTTTAAAAATATCTAAAAGTAATGCTAATTATTAGAGTTTTATTTTTTTTATTTACGTTAAGGAACAATTTTAAGTTTTTTTTTTTTTTTACTGTGCTAAAAGAAGTGAAACTTCAAAAAGTAATAACATGCTATTGGTTTATCTTTTGACAAAAATCATTATCTTTATCTTTACGTAATCCTCGGGGATAACATGAGTATAAAATAATGTGCTATTGCGAACACATAAATAGTGTCAACTTTATTCAGGTAATCACGTACCATAGAATTATATATATATGACACATCTTAGGTAGGCAGTTCATATATTTGTGTGGAGAATCTACATAAGCGGCGGAAGATTTAGAAGACGTCGATGACCGCTGCAAGCGCCTTGCTCCTATGACAAAAGCAAACCGTTATTCATTTTATCAAGCACAGCGATGTATTTCATTTCTGAGGTTTTAATTACAATACATTATACATATATGTAAATACATTGTTATTACTCGCAATTTCGTCTATAAAATGTTGGAGGTAGACGATAAATTAAGAGGGCATGATACCAAACTATGCTCCATACAAAAATATGGGCATCGTTGTCCGCTGTTTTCTTTCAAGGTTGTACCATAAAAGAAAGTCATAGAAGTATAGACATACTCTTCATCTATAATATGGCGTAAAACCAATAGAAAAGGACCTCGCAAGTGATCTCGCCATCGCCTAAATGTAGCATAGCGCTGCCACTGGAAGGACTGCATATTTATTCCGTTTCGTCAATTTCCCCTCACAACGTGATATACATCTAATATATAAAATTTACGTGTCACAGTGTTAGTTACCGTACTCCTCCGAAACGGCTTGACCGATTTTTATGAAATTTTGCATGCATATTCAGTGGGTCTGAGAATCAGCCAACATCTATTTTACAAATCTTTTTTTTTTAGTATGGCAAAACAACGTTTGCCGGGTCAGCTAGTAGACATATAAATTAGGTGTGAAGTGAGTTGATTTAAGCCTACAACAACAAAGTTAATTCTATTTAATTCACGTGGGTAACAACACATGACATTATACTGTTAATCGGTTTACTTAGGTATTATATTTCTCCTTGTTTAAGGTTTGGATACGTAAGTATTTTTGATACTTACTGAACTATCGACACTCGATGGATACAAATATATGTAGCAGGTCGCGGCCCCTCCCGACGAAGTGGTCGCGCGCAGCGGGTCAGTATTCACAGACCCGCTGCCGCGGCAAATGTGGCTGTTGGTCACGGCAACGCGACAGGGGGACCTAATACTCCCCCAGTCGGGTCGCGCCCCGATTAACGGGGCCACCCCTCGCCGGGTCATAGTAAAACTCAAGGCACCTTCAAGGCCCGGCAGGGCAGTAGGTGAAAAAAAAAACTACTCCATACTAATATTATAAAGCTAAAGAGTTTGTTTGTTTGTTTGTTTAAACGCGCTAATCTCAAGAACCGCTGGAAACCGCTTTCTAAATTCCACGCATACGAAGTCATCACCATATATCTTTTCATAGGCTTAGAATAGGTATACTAAGCAAATAATTACGACAAGAAAAGGAAACAAGATTTATGAAAGCCCCATTTTATGTAATTAAATATTTTTACAGTATTAATTAGAAGACCTTTATTAAAAAGTTAATTATTAATTCCAATATAAAAAGATAGCTATACTCGAATTATATGTATTACGGGATTTGATTAAATGTTTCCAACTTTTTAAGTTTTAATTAAGATATCAGATTAGATGAAAAAAAACAAAAGATAACAAAAGACAGAATATATATATATATAGGTACATATAACTGAAAACATTATATCATTCAATTTAAATTTAAGATTAGGAATTATTTTATTAGAGTCTGAAAACTTAAATGATTAATTAATCTTCTTCTCCTCAAACAATTAAGGGCCTACATCAATATTATCGTATATCATCGCCGACACGTACATATTAACACAGCCAGTAGGCACAGAAAATGAAGAATTAGGGATACTTTTCCTATTTACTCAAAATCTACTAAATATATTTTAATTCTGATTTACGTGTTTCTATATATGATAGTTACTTATGTTTTTAAAGTTATTTTATTAGTTAATACGCGATAATAGACCGACAAATGAAAAAAATAAAAAAATTGAGAGGTTGTTTCGCCAAGATTTTCTATCGAGAAAACTTTTTTCAATCGTGTTTCTGAGTTTATGCGATCCTAGATAATATATTGAAAAACATATACTTAAAAATTAGAGCTCTAGCCATTCAATCTAAAGAAACAATGAAAACTTCGTACATAGAAAAATGCACGAAGCTATTTTGGTATCCTCTTAACAAACACAATTCATTGCAATTTTACAACAGTTTCACATCTACTCACACTATCATCATTGCCCTACACTTGTCCCTTTATTTGTGGTCACAGCAACATGCCTTTCTTCTATGCTTTTCTATCAGACGCCAAATCTGTATCTTCTCCTCTTTCTTTCATATCCTCTTTTACACAATCCATCCATCGTTTCTTCGACCTTCCTCTACCTTTGAATACCTCTACATTTATTCTCAGGAGACTCCTAACAATATTACTACCGCCCCGTCTCATTACATGACTATACCATGATAAACGCTCGTTTTTCAATTTATCTATCACTGGCAACACTTTCAGACTTCCTCTAATATACTGATTCCTTATTTTATTTGCATCTTTGCTGTTACATGTATTCTTCCAACAATTAAATAAAAAATAAAATAAAACAATATAAACATAGGTACATACTTACAATTAAATAATATTTAACTAAGTATCACTTGATCGATATTCCAACAAATAATAAAATAATACCTTAATTTGCTATATACGTCGCCGTCAAGGAAATCATAAAAGTCAATAACATCCGCAATTCGGCCTATTTTATCCGTCTGTTATTTTTCTTCATCTAATTTATGTAATATTCATTTATTTTTGGTATGAAGTAATATATTGTTTTGCTAAATAACACCAATATTTTAAAGTAACCTTATTAAAAAAGACATTGTGACTTATTTACTTTTATGTTTTGTAGGTTAGCTCATTTTGAACAAAGACATCTGGTAACTTATTCATCTGTCACACCTTAAAAAAAATAGAATTAGTTTCCTATACATTTGGCATTGCTAACTTACTCATGTAAGGTCTTTAAGCAAAGCGTGGAGCTAATAGGCTAGTTGCCTAAATTTCTTTGATTGCTAATTAATATACCTTAGTATCCATTATACATGGGAAAAATATATTTTTTAGAAAATATATCGATTTTCAATTTGTATTTCGCATTTAAAGAAATGAAATTTAATTTCCTCCGAAAATGCTCAAAACTGTCATGGCGTCGTGTGTGACGTCAACCAGTGCGAAACACAGCTGTACGTGTATGGCGATTGGTGATATTTCGTGATAAAAAATGAATCCGTCGTATTATAAGTACTGCATGGTGCCCCAGTGTAAAAGCACAAGCATTAAAACGCCAAACAAATTATTTATATTTGTCCCAAGCAAAGTAGAAGTACGGAAAAAGTGGCTAACACTTGCAAGGCGAAGTGATGCAAATTGTTTATCCCCAATTTCAAGAATGTATTTTTGTTTATATTTTGCTTTGCATTTCTTCTAACCTTAAAATATTATGTCAAAACTGTAGTTAGATCAATCAATAAATAACACATTATAGATAACAGTACTGAAAAATTGGGGGTTTAACTTATAATGATTATATTACACTCATGTATACTTACGAGTACATCAAAATTTAACATTGCGGAATTCCGATGAGCAAAAGTCGCTGTTTGATGCGAAAAACTTGCCAAGCATAATAACGTCAATTCTGGGCAAGTTATTGCTGTTTCCTTTCAAAAATCCAGATTCCATGATGTTCTCTTTCTATATAATGCTTTGAATAACTAAATTAAACATAAGATAAAACCGTGAAACAATTACTGATGCTCATATCTACGAAAATTCCAACAACAACAATGGTGTTTTACACTGGATGACGTAACGCTTCCTGATTGGTGTTCAATGTCACGTGACGTAATGCTTAAATTTCCTTATCTTGTTTCGTGAAAATATCAACAATCTTTTAATATTTCATTGAATTAATTTATTTTTCTTTATCTAAATACAGAAATAAAATTTAAGACCATTTAATCCATTCTATTTGTTCTTAGTGGATACAAGCCTAATCTATGGCCATTGACATAGCCATTCTACATTTGGATTACTTAGTCTTCCATTTATCATCGGGTGGGTGTAATCACTATCCTGACCAACATATAAAAAAGTAATGCATCATATGATAGACACATGCGTTTCTTATATTATTACTAGCTGACCTCGTAAACGTTGTTTTGCTATACAAATGTCAGAGGTGAACAACCCTTATCACTTAGAGGTATAAAAAATTGATAGTATTCTCTCTCTCTCTCTCTCCGATTCTCAGATCTACGATATGCACGTAAAATTTCATAAAAATCGGTCAAGCCGGAGGTTTCGGAGGAGTATGGGAACGAACATTGTGACACGAGAATTTTATATATTAGATTTATTTTATATTTGTTTCTTTTTAAATTTAGAACAAAGAAATACAAATGCTGCCTGTGCGTAACTCCGTGTGGTGACGGATTAAGAAACAAGTGTCACCACCCCATCTCCTCCCAAGGGTGCTGTAAAAGTCAGCTAAGGAATATTGCACACAGATAACATCTTCTGTGAGAGACGGAAAACTCGAAAAGAAACCCTGTGCCAACACGCCTGGTCAGCGCGGCACAGTAGACCATAATCCCTCCCAAACTGGAGGAGACCCGTGCCCAACAGTGGGACGTAAATGGGCTGGAGAAGAAGAAGAAGAAGATGTGCGTAACTATTTCTTTATCAAAGAGATTTGTAAAGAATTATTATAATCTATGTGGAACCTGTACAGAAAAATTACAGAAGAAAAGTAAAAAGTAAATTATCTTTAGAAGAAATCTCACTCAATGTTCAGCCTATTTGTAATAAAGAAAAGACGTGTGGCACTCGGGGACTGCCGCGGTAAAGCTATTGCATAGTATTTTTTATCAACTTATGCAATTATAATTATGTATTTATTTATTTTATTTATGCAAGAATCTAAATACCATAAACTAAAATAAGATTAATAATCCTTATTTACTGATGCTTACATCCATTATTTATGGTAATTATGATAAAATAGCGATTGTCAATCAAATGTCAATAAAATAAAAACTAACGCCAAAACTGACATGAGTCACCATCGCGAACAGCGAAACGGCGCGGCGGCGTTACTAGTACTAGTAGTATTTTTTAGTTACGCTATCTTTGTTACGGAATTAAAATTTCGAATTTTGTGCATTTAGTCTCCACGCTCAAGGCCCGCGATAGAAGCTATGCAATAGCTTAAAAATTATCCGAGTTCTGGTTTCTTCACCAAGATTTATTGTTGTTGTAAGCTTATCTTTATTTCTGCTTGCACTTAATTCGAACTTAGTTAACTGTGCTCTATAAAAATAAAATTTATATTAACTTTTATGACTGGATGGGGAAATTATAACGTGGAAATAGGTCACCGTAAATTATATTCATGTGTTCTTGTTGCCTCTTAAAGTGATTTTATACGTGATATTATTTAATTCAATGTTCTATTTGACTCTTATGTTATATATTCGCTTTTGTCCGCGATTTCGTACGCGTGAAATTTAGCAAATAAATGATACATACAAGTAACACAGTGCACGCAACAGAAGAATATGGATAACTTTCCTCGTTTTGCAACATTTTTTACTGATGCCCGCTCCTATTGGTCACAGCGTGATGTTGTATAACCTATAGCTTTCCTCGATAAATGTACTATCCAACACTGAAAGAATTTTTCACATTTGACCAGTACTTTCTGACATTAGCGCGTTCAAATAAACAAACTCTTCAGCTTTACACTCACAACGCGTGGAATTTAGAAACGAAAAATTAAATGAACTAACAATAACGCCATTTTACAGCTAATTAATAAATCGTCCGTTTGGTTTTCTTTTTTGCACAATTCTAAAGAAGTAACAAACATGGCCCCAATGTCATTTTAGTAAATGATATCTCAGAGGAGTTTTACCTTTTTAAGGCTTCGTACAAACCCTTATAGTCTCACTACGGTGTCCGTCTGTCTGTCTATCCCCCTGTTAAACTTTTTTTTACTCGGCAACGGCTACAAGTATCAATTTGAAACTTATACCAAATGTAGATCTATGCCGTCCCTTGCTAAAAGATACAATCAATAATTTAGATCTACGCATTCAGAAGATATAACCGAATTACAGCCATTTTTGAGTATTTTCAACTTACGTACGTCGGGATTTGAGCAGCGTAACGACCATACGCCGACGCCGATGCCGATGCCGATGCCGATGCCGACGCCGACGCCTATGAAAACCAACTCAGCACCGATACGTCGGGATTTGAGCAGCGTAACGACCATACGCCGACGCCAACGCTTATAAAAACCAACTCAGCACCGATACGTCGGGATTTGAGCAGTGTAACGATCATACCCCGACGACGACGCCGACGCCTATAAAGACCAACTCAACACCGATACGTCGGGGATTGCACAGCGTAACGACCTGTAAGCTATATTATTGGAAAGTTTCATGAAAATCCATCCAGCAGTCTTTACGTGAAAGAACCACAAACATCCTTACATTCATACATCCAACATCAAGCAAAGATCAAAACATTGGAGTATGGATAGAAGACCGAGGAAACGTTCGCGTTGCTCAGCCAACAGTATTTTATTTTACCGCACGTAATTCTTTTTTCGTCATATCTCCCAAGATATTCATTTAAATTGTATGTTGTAAAAAGCAGTTGTAATCTATATTAAATGCGTAAGCTAACTAAGGTATTTAATTTGATAAAAAATGTTACCAAATACACATAAATAGCTTTTAAAAACACCCTATTGAATTTGATAATTTTTTTGACGTTCTTATGGGTACAGCAGGTTTTCCTTAAGAGATAGACATATGGCCTCGGGGACTTTTTTAAAGATCTATAAGTAACAAACAATTTCTCCATACATTACTTTGTTGTAACCCACATGGATAAGGCAGCGTTTTCATTTAAAGCTAGCGTGACTATTTTCCCCGTTTCTTGCAACATTTTACACTGATGCTTCGCTTCTATTTGTTGCAGCGTGATGTTATATAGCCTATAACCTTCCTCGATAAATGTACTATTGAACACTGAAAGAATTTTTCAAATCAGACCTGCGGATCCTGAGATTACCGCGTTTAAACAAACAAAAAAACAAACAAATTCTGTCGCTTTATAATATTAGTATAGTAGTATAGATTACAGATTACAAATTTACAAACTTTGAGCTGTCAATTAGTGACAATATTTGCACAGGTTTTTTAGGGTTCCGTACCCAAAGGGTAAAAACGGGACCCTATTACTGAGACTTCGCTGTCCGTCCGTCCGTCCGTCCGTCTGTCACCAGGCTGTATCTCAAGAACGGTGATAGCTAGAGAGTTGAAATTTTCACAGATGATGTATTTCTATTGCCGCTATAACAACAAATACTAAAAATAAAATAAATATTTAAGGGGGGCTCTCATACAACAAACATGATTTTTAGGGTTCCGTACCCAGTATCTCAAGAACGGTGATAGCTAGACAGTTGAAATTTTCACAGATGATGTATTTCTATTGCCGCTATAACAACAAATACTAAAAATAAAATAAAATAAATATTTAAGGGGGGCTCCCATACAACAAACATGATTTTTTTACCGTTTCTTGCTCGATACTAATAACGTTGCCTTATGTTGCATAGATAATGGTACGGAACCCTTCGTGCGCGAGTCCGACTCGCACTTGACCAATTATCAACTATATTTGTGACAGTTTGAGTTCAAAATACGAGTAGATTATTTACACAAATAAAAATACACAAATAATCGTTAATGATATTTAATGTGACACTAACGCAGTACATAAATGCTATGCTAATTCTTTGCCGTTTAAATTGTTTACGAAAGAAACAGTCAAAATTAATAAAATAAATATTTATGAATATTTATTTTATTAATTTATTTTATTCTACGACAGTACTTCTTTTGTATATACTCACTTTTAAACACTCATGGTCTTATTCATAATGACTTATCGGAGGTTTAAACAATAAATTTATCGATGAGATAATAAACATTTTATCGTAAAAAGACTATTATGAATAACAATTTTTGACAAACATTTTCTAACACTTGCGCGACTCATTTGTTTAAAATAAAACTACTTTATACGGATTTAGACGCGTATATTTGTTTTAAATTTTGGCCCGACGACGTTTCAGAGACTTAGCAGTCACCATGGTCACGGGTGACGATTTAAAACAAATATACGCGTCCGACCACGATAATCCGTAAAAAGTAGTTTTATTAAAATTTTTGACAATTTTAACGAACCGATTTTAGCGTACTTTTAACCTCCGATAACTCATTATGATTATGACTTACAATACAATATTTTTTGAAAATTAACGTTCTTTATTTTAAATATCTTCTATAACAATAAAACGGTAACAAACTAAATATCAATAAATATCACCAAGTTTGTTACAGCTATCTTATAAATAAATGATTCAAGTCAAAAGTTTCCAACGTGCCTTAGCCATTTAATAACCAGCTTTAATAAGCCTGGAACTTCTGTTGCAAGAGTTGCTAACAACGTTTTAAGTTTGGATGCCAATATGACACAAACTTTGAACTTGTTGACCAAGATCTGATAGAAATTGGCATCCTGTAACTTCAACTATATTTATGTGAGTAAATTTATATACGTGGGATTTATTAAGGTTTTTGTAAAAATTACAAATTTACTACCACTTCCTCACAGTAATGACACGGCTTTGATAAAAAAAAATAGGAAAATAATTTTTGCAATAATTTATTAATTTTTGCAATTGACTTGCTATGCTTTTACTTATTAAATTAAATTATAGTGGAAAATTACAGTAGTATTAAGTCCCGCTTGCGGTGATCACTTATTCCACTATGTCTAATTTAATTTATTAAAATTATTAAAGATTTTTTTATTTTATTTTTTTTATCTAATATAATATATGTAAGGAGTTTTTATCTGACAAGGACATATCAACCTTATTGTGCACAATTAATTACACATCTTAGTGTTAGATAGTCTAGATCCCATTCACTGATGAAGAATTATTGCCAAAATACCGATGTTTTTGCCGTTATCGACTGGGGATTAGCTATATAAGAAAGATTTGATTAAACAAATGAAAAAAAAATGGAGAAAAGTATTCTCTAAACAGACCTGTTTATACTGGTTTTATAAATAACGTATTTAGCTCTATTATTTATTATGTTGTCTTATACACTAAGTAATATAAAATTCTAATGCAGGATCAGAAATCCGGTCAACATTGTTATCTTCTTTATATGTATAAATCTCCTGTCACGATGTTTGTCCGCGATGAATTCCTAAACTACTGAACTGATTTTAAATTTGATTGGCACGCCGTGTGTAATTCGACTCAACTTGAAAGATAGGATAGCTTACATTTCAATTTATAGTCGCAATATTATTTTATTGCAAATTATTTGTCTACCCCTGACATTTGTATGGCAAAACAACGTTTGCCGGGTCAGCTAGTACTCATATGTAATAGGACGGGAGGTTCTAGTCAGTATGCAATTGAAACTGCAAGGTACAGATAGTAGTAATAGTACATAATAACACACAATATTAACAACTTCTATTCTGATGTTAATATTATTATATAGTTCATATTATAATTGTAATTGTGTCTACAAAAACAGATTACTTGCTTTAATCTCTGTGTTGGATTGTATATTTAAGATTCGTTTGCCCACAATTTATATCTTTGTTAATCTTTCTTTGTTTTTCCAACGATGTGGAACGAAACGTCTATTAAAAATTCAGAAATAGCAACCCCGAAGCCTAAGTAAACGGTGCTACCCATTGTTGAGACGTCGCTCCCTCTATACAGATTTCTATAGACATTTTAGCTCTTCACTTTGTCTCCGGAACGGTATTTTTATCAGCTTCCTATTTCATTTTGATAAATTACTCGAGCGCTGCCTGTATATGTCGCTCGTTAGAAATATTATATGATTTCTTTTGTGTAAGTGGAGATCATAACATTTGGCAAGCATATTTTTATTAGGTACCTATGCCCCGGAGTTTCTCTGCGTACTTATTAGAAATAGCACCTATGGCCTGCAGTATTTATTTGTGATATCAAAATTATTACATGTTAGCTAACTTCGTGGTGCAGCAGTAGTTGTAACCGACTGCTATTTTCAATGTCGCGGGTTTGTTTAGGGCACAGGATAATTACTTGTGTGATGAAGGCAGAGGTACTTATAGCATCTGGATGTCGTCCGTCTATTTTATGAAAGCCTTTTTTTAAAAAAAAAGTATTATATCCGGAATCTGGTGCTCATGGAATCACATAAGACATAGCTTAATTTGAGACCAGAGGGTGTGTGTAAAGATGTTTTTGAATGTTTTATTCATTAGATGTCAAGAAAACACGTAGGTATACATTCGAGTCGTCAACTAGACAGTATAAGTCGCCAAGTACTATTCAGTTTAGTCGGCATCAGAATTGTAAGGCTTCGTATTAACTACTTCAGTAGATTAGTTTCATATACAACTTAAGAGGATACCAAAATAGCTTCGTGCATTTTTCTACGTACGAAGTTTTCATTGTTTCTTTAGATTGAATGGCTAGAGCTCTAATTTTTAAGTATATGTTTTTTCAATAATTTATAAAATAACGATCGAAAAAGTTTTCTCGATAGAAAATCTTAGCGAAACAACCTCTCTCATTTTTTATTTTTTTCATTTATCGGTCTATTATCGCGTATTAACTAATGAAATAACTTTAAAAACATAAGTAACTATTATATATAGAAACACGTAAATCAGAATTAAAATATATTTAGTAGATTTTGAGTAAATAAAAAACAATATCCGTAATTCTTCATTTTCTATACCTACGAGCTGTGTTAGTATGTACATGTCGACGATAATATTGATGTAGGCCCTTAAATAACAATTTCAATATTCTATTTTAGAAAATAATTAATTAATTACGTCTACGGGTAAGACACGTATTATAAATTATTATATTATTTGACGGGCCTCGTGGTCTAGTGGTCCAGGTAACGGACTGCCGTTCACGAGGTCGCGAGTTCGATTCCCGCTCGGGACAATCATTTGTGTGATATTAATAATTGTCATACAAATGTTTGTCCTGCGTCTGGGTGTTTACTATGTATTATAAGTATGTATTTACTAAAGAAAAGTATGTATTATATCCGTATTCTGGTACCCATAACACAAGTATAATAAACTTAGCTTGGAACCAGAGGACGTTGTGTGAAATGTCCATAAATATTTATTTATCCATAATTATTTATTTATCCATAAAGATTTGTTTATTTATTTATAAATAATGCTTGTGCAACAATAATGCGAGATTTCAGAGCTTGCCGACATTACTTATCTTCACTGGCAGCAATAAAACGAATTCGGTAGAGTATGTTTTTTTTTCTATATGGCTAGGGCTAACCCTAGAAACTAAAGAATTTACTATTTCTCATACTTATCAAGCTCAAAATCTAGTTCGATTTTGAGCTGACCTGAACCTGACTGTACTGAACATAATATCCTGGTCCCGCTGCTGCTCCTTGTTACCATAATCTTATAACTTGGGGTCTTTCAAGCGAGGCATGAAGGTGCTGTCCGGCAAAGTGAGGGCGGCTAGTTCTTTGACACTGTACTAGCTGTCCTCGTAATTTGCTTAAAAAGAACATAAAAAAGAAAAGAAAATGTAATGACAAATAACTTTGTGATTGTAAATTGTTTAAAATTAAAAAATTCTGAAAACCATTCTGAATGCGTTTGGATTTCATATCCGAAACATATTAATGGAAAATTAAACAGCTTCACATAACTACCATTAAAACACAACTACGCTGTATCTGTGTCTCAAAAAAACGCCTCTGTCACTTTGTTAAAATGATATACAAAATTAATATTAAGCACATTCTAAAGGTAATTATTTATGGAATTAATTCTGATAAGTGTAAATAACAATCACTAACGTTGGTACCTTCATGTGACCTCTGTAAATAAGTACACCACCTGCCAGCTGTAAACACCTTTGTCTATCAACGATACATCAAGCAGCACCCATGTCTCAGCTCTCAAGTATTAAGAGCGCGCAGGACAACCTGGAGGAGTGTTTCTCGAAAAGGATGGCTGAGCTTGAGGCTCAACTCCAAGCTAGTGGACCTGCCAAGGACACGTTAGCGAAGGTGGCGGACGAGTTTCGTGCCTTTCGGGAGATTGTTTTTTCAATGCTCAGTCTGCTCAGGCAACAGATCAATGAGTGCAGCCGTGCAGTAGATGCTATTGAGACTAGACACCGTCGAAAATCTCTTCTTTTTCTGGGCATATCCGAAAGTGAAAAGGACTGTCAGCACACTATTCTGAATATTACTGGCAAGATGGGACTTCACAACATCACTAGTTCTGATATTAGTGTGAGTCACAGGATCGGCACACTTGTAAATGACCAGCCACGACCTATACTAGTGAAATTTTTCAGCCTGGATTGCAGATCTGCAATTTGGAAGGCAAAGCCTCGCTTGAAGGGCATGTCTGTCTCCGTCAGAGAGTTTCTCACGAGGCCTCGTCAATTGGTTTTTGGAACGGCGAGGCAGCACTTCGGTATGCGGGCATGCTGGACCCAGGACGGAGCCGTCATAATAAAAACTGCTGATCAAAGTCGCCACAAGATCACTACCATCGACGAGTTAAAACCACTACTATCGAAATATCCCAAGGAGCAAACGATTCCCTCCAAAGTAAGCAAAAAAAAAGTTATCGGTAGTTTATAGTTGTGTAGTCAACTTTAATAGAATAGACTGTACCTTAAATTTTCTTTATGTAACTATATGTAGTATTCCCTTATTACTGTTAATTTATTAGTTTGCTTTTCTAGTAATTATTACTTAGTTTGTTGTTATATATTATGTATGGAAATTCCACTTTTGATCCATGGTTTGGATAAATTTGCTAGCCAATCTGGTTTGTTTACATTTTCACTTGCACAGATTAGACTATATAACTGTAGCCCACAGACTAAGTGAAATCGCCATAGAGTAATGTTCTAATAATTTGCCAAACCATGGACTACGAGGGTGGATTAGTGTGGGTACGGTACTTGTAGACGCTTACGCTTTTTAGTTTCCACATTTGTTTTTTTTTATTTTAATTGCCATGTATTCTGTTGATTCGCAAAACACACGTAGTCTATTATATCTTGTTGATTTTCCTTTTATTGTAGTATTTCGTAATCATCTTTTCGTTGTTGTTTTATTTTGTATTGTTTCTACTTAAGTAATTATTGTTACCAAGTGTAGTCAGCTGGCGGGTGGTGCAGAAAATTTTTTGTCGCACTTGCAGAATCGGTTGTAATTTATATATTTACCTAGTATATACATATTATTTTTTATATATTTATAATTTATATTATATCTATTCACCTAATACATGGCCTTAAGTGATGACTCTCTTGAATCATTTTATTCAGCGAATAACTCTGACGACAGCTTTTGTTCTGCCACTGCTTCACTGAGTGACATCCTAGCAAACACTCTTACTCATCAATCACATTCTTTTAATGTCTGTCACATCAACGCTCAGAGTGTGCCTAGTCACTATAGTGATTTACTTGAAACTTTTTCTAATTCTCGTGCCCATGCAGTGTTAATTTCGGAAAGCTGGCTTAAACCCGGTCTCCGTTCCACCACATATCCTCTACCAGGTTATATTCTGATTCGGAATGACCGAATTGATAAAAGAGGAGGTGGTGTTGCCATCTATCTTCGCAGTGACTTTCCATATAAAATTCTTGCTCTTTCTTCTTCCGATTCTTCTACTACTGCGGAATATATCTTTCTTGAAGTCATGGTGAAAGGGTCGAAACTTGTCCTTGCTGTCATATACTGTCCTCCTACTCTTGACTATTTCTCTAGCTTGGAATCAATATTGGAATCTTTGGGGTCTCAGTACATACATCACGTTATCATGGGGGATTTTAATACCAATCTTCTTGCTCTCTCTAACCGAACCAATAAACTCTTAGATATATTACGATCTACCTCTCTGCACATTCTTCCTCTCCATCCTACTCATCATAACCCTGAAAGTCCTGACACGTGGCTTGACCTCATTATCACCTCTAACCCTAACCTAGTTTATTCCCACGGCCAATTCCCTGCACCTGGCTTTTCCCACCACGATCTTCTGTTCATGTCATATAGACTCAAGCCTCCCAAAATCATTCCTAAAGTTTTATCGTTACGCTCTTTTGCTCGTATGGACTTACATATGTTGCAATCGGATGCATCGCAGATCGACTGGTATAAAATATTTCATGCCTGTACCATAGACGATAAAGTCACAGCTTTTAATGCCTGCCTAATAGAACTCTATAACACCCACGCACCTATAAAAAGTGTAAAATTGAAACGTCCGCCTGCTCCCTGGATGTCATGCGAGGTTCGGAAAGCCATGAAGTCTCGTGATCATGCTTTCATTAGGCATAAAAAAGATAAGAGTGATGCAAACTGGGAACGTTACAAGGCTGCTAGGAATCGGTGTAATCAGATAATTCGCAATGCAAAACGCCGACACATTTTCCAAAACATAAGTTCTTCTTCTGCAGGTAATACCTGGAAGTTCCTCAAAACCCTTGGTATAGGAAAGGATCAGCGACAAGAATTTCATCATTCTATAAGTTTGGACGACATCAATCTTCACTTCTGCTCATCACCGTTACTTGACCTAAATACTAAAAATGAAACCTTACATTATTTAGCTGCATTGCCCCGCCCCCCAATCAACTCATTCAATTTTACTCCAATTGCTTCTGAGGATATCAAAAGGATAATCCAATCAATCCAATCCAATGCGGTGGGCTGTGATAATATCAGCCGTCGCATGATAACTCCCATCCTTGACGAAATCCTTCCGGTATTGTCTCACATCATTCAATTCTCTCTCGATACTGGAACTTTCCCATCCTTGTGGTGTAAAGCCTATATCATCCCACTACCTAAGGTTTCCAATCCCTCTCTTCCAAACCATTTCCGACCTATATCCATTCTTCCTTTCTTGTCCAAAGTACTTGAGGCTGTTGTACATAAACAACTGTCCGAATATGTTTATACAAACGATCTTCTCAGCCCCTTACAATCTGGCTTTAGACCTGGACATAGTACTACTTCTGCTCTCCTCAAAGTGACTGGCGATGTTAGGGCTGGAATGGAGAATACTAAAGTAACAGTTTTAGTTCTGATTGACTTTTCCAATGCCTTTAACACCGTCAGTCACGATATCCTTCTTTCCATCCTCTCTTATCTTAAGATCTCCTCAGAGGCATTGAAATGGTTCTCCTCTTATCTCCAAGGACGACAGCAATCAGTCCGCGTTGAAGATTCAACATCAAGCTGGTGCAACGTCAGCACTGGTGTTCCCCAAGGAGGCATTTTATCTCCACTATTATTTTCTATATTTATTAACCTCGTCTCTAAACATTTGCATTGTGATTATCACCTTTATGCCGATGACTTGCAGCTATACTCTCAAGCTTCCGTAGACTCAATTCACGAAGCTATAGGTCGCATCAATGGGGACCTGGAATTCATCAGTGCCTGGTCGAACAAATTCGGCTTATCTATTAACCCTACTAAATGCCAGGCTATTATAATCGGTAGCCAACGAATTACGTGCAGGCTTGACTTAACGAAGGTCCCGCCAATTACCTTAAATGGTCTAAATATTAATTTGAGTCTTACCGTCAAGGACCTAGGGCTACACATTGACTCCAATTTAAACTGGCAGGCTCAAGTCACTAGTGTAAGTAATAAAGTAACAAACACCTTACGTATGCTTTATCGCCTTAGGAAATTCTTACCATGCAGGACCAAGGAAACGCTTGTACACACATTGATCTTTCCTATGATTGATTACGCTGATGTGTGTTACTTAGATCTTAACTCTGACCTACTCAACAAATTTGATCGCCTTTTAAACAACTGTATCCGTTTCATTTTTAATCTTCGTAAGTACGATCACGTGTCTCCTTCTCGCTCTCAACTAAAATGGTTGCCCATCCGTTACCGCCGTGAACTGCGCGCTCTTACTACACTTTTCTCCTTTCTTAAATCCCCTTCTCCTCCAGCTTACTTATCTCACTTTTTCCAGTATCTCTATTCTAACCAGGACAGACTTCCCCGTTCTTCTAACGACCTTCTACTTTCTTGTATACCCCATAGGACTAACTTTATCAATTCTTCTTTTCCCGTCCAAGCTGTCATATTGTGGAACTCTCTTCCACATGAAATTAGATCCGCCAAAAGCCGCCTCACTTTCAAAAAAAGAGTCAAACATATGTTGTTACAAAGGTTAGCTGAATTATCGTAACTATAGATTATGTAGTATTTACTTTATGTATATTTGTATGTATGTATATGTACCTATTGTGTATCTAGTATGTATTTTGTATGTATAGTGTACTCTGTATGTATTATATATATATTTTATTAAGATCATTGTGTATTGTATGTAGTCTATTGACAGTAATTATAAAATTTATATAATATCACAGAATATACACCTACTTCATTTGTTTCTGCACCACCCAAGGTTGACTGGTAGAGAATGCCTACGGCATTAAGTCCGCCTTTATACAATCTTTTTGTATATGAAGTTTTAAATAAATAAATAAATAAATATTTGATGTGACACGAGGCGCCATAAATCTGGGATACCCATTTCTCGTTCCTCTTTCAACTAATATGAACTAACATGAAAACTTATTATATTTCGTAGCCTGAGGCCGTGTCGGTGAGCGATATGAGGATCGTTTGCCTTTTCTGACTACAAAGGAAAAAATCCTAAGTCTTATAAGAAACTATTACATGTATGTTAACATAATGTTACATTACTTTCACTGTTTGTTTAATGTAAGTTAATATAGACTACATACTAGCTTCTGTAACAGTAGTTATTATTTTTATTTATAATAGAAATCTCTTTTGAAAGAAAAAAAGGTTGTACCGTTGCACAGCTCTCTCTCTCTCTCTCCAGCCCATTATCGTCCTACTGTGGGCACGGACCTCCTAATAACTAACGAGTGTAAATATTTTAGCAAAATTCTAATTTTATTTCTTTTATAAAATAAAATAAATATTCATGGACATTTAACACAACGTCCCCTGGTCCCAAGCTAAGCTTATATGCTTGTGTTATGGGTACCAGAATACGGATAGAATACAACAAACTTATTTTTCTTCGAAATTTACCAGTTTACGGTCTGTGCAAAAACCAATGAGTATTTAGTTCTATTACAATCGTACATCTTTTAAACTTCTCAGATATTCAACTCTCAATTTCTTAATATTTTCTAACACTTTCGCGACTCATTTGTGCAAATAAAACTACTTTTTACAAATAAAACTATTTTTTATTTATTTAGACAAGTATATGTTTTAAATTTTGGCCCGACGTTTCGGAGACTTTGCAGTCACCATGGTCACGGGTGAGACTGAGCTGTAATGTGTCTTCTACGATCAGTTATTACAGCGTTTACCCACATTCTCATTTCATCTCATTCTCAATTTCTTTTTACATAGCATAAGATTTCCTTCAAAATCAATCTATATATCTTGTGTTGCAGGTTTCGTAAAATATACATACCTACATACAGCAATATATTAATCTTACTAATATACATACATAATTATAAAACAACCAGACGAAGCGCAAATATTCATTACATTTAAAATATCCTGTATTGATTCCAACGCAAGACTTCATGCAGTTGTAAAAACTACTGGCCGTTATGCGATTCCATATTCAATTCTGAATTCAAAGTCGTTCTTTTTACAAAATTTTCTATTTTCAGTATTAAAACGACTGTCAACAAAAGTTTCTTACAAAAATTAGTTTTCAAAATTAAGATATTTAAAAAGAAAATATGGATTTCAATATATTGTAACAATCTATTAAGTTGTAGCGAGAAGTCAAAGAGTGATTCTCGTTAAAATGCACCTTCATGCCTCATAAAAACCCGGTCGGAGATTGGCTCAGTCCCTCGCAACCCGATAAACCTAGTTTTCCCGAGTTTCCAATATTCTCCAATCCAATAAGCATTAGAAAAGCAGGTTTGAACTCGTTCTTTTTATATTATTTCTCCAACCATTTTATAAACTATATTTGCTACCTGTGGAGGGAGTGTTACATAGAATTCCTTTATCAACATTTTGTTGATGGCTTAAGCAGTTTTAAACAATGAGTTTTCTCAATACATTTTATAATTGCGTAACAAATCAAATTATGGTGGAAAAAATTGACTGCCGCAAGTGGGACTTGAACCCACGACCTCGGAATACCGTTCCGAAGCTCTTTCCAACTGAGCTTATTGCGGTCGTGCTAGCAACACTCAATTTAACCACCACATTTGTCACTCGACTGAGTTTATATATTTTCACGTACAGCGCCATCTATCATTAATATTATATAATTTGATTTGTTAAGTAAGGCATAGCATGTCAATTGCAAAATCAATAAATTACTTTTATAATTGCGTTTAAGCATTATGAAAATCAGTAATGATCATTCTGTTATTAGACTCTCTTTCTCTACAGCCTATTAACGTCTCACTGCTGTGCACAAACCTCCTCCTATTCATGAGCCATTGTCATGCTGAACAGGCGTGTTTACATACTTACTCGTAGGATTTAGTTTTCCTCCTCTCAAAAGGGTAGAGCCTAACTTTCGAAAGTTAAACTCTATAAAAGTTAAATGGTTAGGTTACTAACTGACACAACTAAAAGTTAAAATAGAAATAACTTTCAACAACCTTACTATATTATACAGTATGAAATATGTTTATTAAGGACAACGCACTTGAATGCAACAAAAAGGTTGGTAAAGAGCCTTCATCAGAATAATTATACTTAACTAAAAGGTAGAAAGGGACGGACATTGATCCCTCGGTACAAATAATTCCAAACCTACCATAACAATACTACCTACCGAATGATACTCTTGGTTCAAGGGGAGTTAAAGTGGGGTTCTACATTAAAGCCGATAAGACACGCTTCTATCGTGATCAGAAGTCGAAGTACTGTTGGCAATATTCCACAGAATTCTAATAAATACCGTTAAATTGTACTGTAACGAAAATGTTGTACCTATTTCTAAGCTTTAAAAACAAGACCGTTGTCGATTTATCTGCTTGCGAGCCGTCGCGCGCAGACCTTATTCAGGGAGGCTTATCTCGGTTATTTTTACGAAAATAGCCTTGTCGGTCGAAAGAAAAAATTTATCATAAGACTAGAAGCAGAGTTAGATAAAAAATATCATTATAAGATGGAACGCATCGTAAATCAGTTTGGGATGAAGAGGGAATTGAAACGTCGTCGGCGGCGGCGACAGCGCGGCGAGCTAGCGAGATGTTGGGCGCATGCGCGTGTAAAGGGGTTCAGAGGGGTGTGAAGGGTCGCGGGGAGGAGCGGGGCGCGGCGCAGCCTCCCAGCTGCTGCACTCCGCCGCCGCCCGCCGCCCGCATCGATCCCGCCCGGGCCGCAGCCTCCGGCGAGCCGGGCACCGACGCGCGCGTCCCGAACGCGTGCCGCACGCGACCTCCACGCGTTCCACACGGAGCACCAGCCAGGCCGCGGCCGCTCTCCGACCCAGCTAGCGCACCATCCGCCCCAAGGTCCACACATCCCGCATCTCATCTCGCGCCCACAACAATAACAGTAATTGCCAGTGTTGCAAGTTATAATCGTTACTTACGTAACGTTTGAGATTTCGTGTGTATTGATAGGTTATATGTGTCAGTGGCCCCCTGAAATATCGTGATATTGGCCAAGGTTCCTAATTGTTATGCATGCTTCACATAACCATCTACGTATCGATTCCCTAGTACTCACATTTCACAGTTGCTTTAGAAGAAAATAAATAGATAAATTCTTAACAAATTATAACATCTAATAATCTCTATTAAAGTTTTACATATAACCTCTAATAGACCGAAAAGTGCTCATCGCTCTGTAGTCCCATTTTAATACAAAGAAATTAGGACTATAAACCTTCTCATATAAAGCACAAAAAAGTCGAAATCCTGAAATGCTTTGACTAACAAGTGAAGTAAACAGTATTCAATTAAACATGGGCAACATCGTCCTTAAAATAATCCGATAAAACTCATTCATTCATTACTCATTAAAGTATGTAATAAATTATAGTTTTCATTTAACGTTTTCATCCTTTCATTTCATCATTTCATATATTATATTATGCTAGATACCTCATACATTACACCATACATTACACCATGTCAATATAATAAGTTGCAGTTGTCTATTTCTAATTAGCAACATTAATGTATGATGCAGCAATTAACGCTGTATGTAGGCTATGCAAATAATTATACAAGCCATCTATGTGTTGTAAATTTAATATAAATTTGTTTTTTACTTTAACTTAATTATCTTGTGGAGCTATAAGATAAATATTTTTTATTAGGATAAATGTTGGACGTTACAATCACTGAAAGTTTTCATAAACATTATATTAGCAAATTAAGTAATGGCTGACTTAAACGAACTTTAATACATACTGTTATATACTACATTCAATAACCAAAAACTTAAATCGCTTTTAAACTATACAGATGTCGCTATATTCAAGTTAAATCCAATAATTTGTTAATTGGTTTTAAATGTAGATAATATATATGCGGTCTCACTCTCACCCGTGACCATGGTAGCTGCAAAGTCTCCGAAACGTCGGGCTAAAATTTAAAACAAATACACGCGTCTAAATCCGTAAAAAGTAGTTTTGTTCAAGCAAATGAGTCGCGCAAGTGTTAGAAAATATTTTATATGTGGTTATTGTAATCATAAAAATAAAAAAAAATAATGAAGTGTATAAAAATATTACCATATAAAAATTGCTAAGAGAAGATTCAATAATTAGGATTATATATTTTGTAGGACAATCGTAGTTTACGAATTTGTTATTTATTAACTAATGATTATGTTTGGACAAATAAAATTGTAGGTACAAGTAAATATTAAATTAATGTCTATCCAATTCATAAATTAACGTTAATAACATGTTTAATTTTCTATTAGCACGGCTTACTTAGTTTAACAACGTAAATTAAAGATGACACTAGTTAAGTTTCTAGATAAACACGGTATGAGAGTCACTGCGTACAACATGACCCATTCTAATTAATATATCACGTCCAACAAAATACATAATGTCGTACCTAAAATACTTAACAAATATCATATGAATTCATACCACGACAGTATACACCACACTTATCTTTATAAACAAACACTTGTGCGGTTTTAACTCAATATTATAATTTTAACTAAAGTCAATATGGCTGTTTGCCAATTTTAGACATTAGAAATCACTCATCATTCATTATCCATAATAGACGTTTTTGTGGTCCTTGGGAGCGGACGTAAGCTCAATTTAAAACAAATATCGGTATTTGGAAATACAGGAATGAGCTGCGCTCTGGTTGTATAAAATCGGTCGACTATAGTGTGTACCGCGCTTCAGAATGGCCTCCGAGAAAGAGAAGATGGCTGCAGCAGAAGCCAAGTCTCCCTCCAACAAAAGCAACTGCACCTCCCCGGGAAAGAAAGGTGAATATTAATCAAAACAACAGATACAATTTTTATTATCTATAGTTTTTTTAGGGTACTTATTCCGTATAGTTCTTTCTTTTTCTTATAGAGATTCCATAAGAATTCTATGAGAATTCTTCTCTCTAAATTATCCTTAAATTTTATTTTAACTGACCTTTACACCAAGCTTCTATAGTATAGTGATATACGTACGTATACTTAAGCCGGAATCATGACATGGCTCACATATTACTTACATATTAAATATTTTTTTTTAAATCTAATATCCATAATTACTGCTAATATTTGTACAATTCATCACAGTTCTATCGAATCTTTACTCAATGATTTTTCGGAGTCACCGTTATTCAAATTCCGGAATAAAATCTTGATTAAATACAAGACCTAATGTCAACAGAACAATAACGGGAATAATATATGAAAACCTTCTGCCATCTCATCTTCGATACCTTGCACTATGGGCGCTAGTGTCAGTAGCTATTTCAGCGTAATAAACCAACCGTCGTAAACCAGCTGCCTAGCCATAGCACCAATAGCCATACCAGTTCGGGAGTACTGGCTTTATCAACTATCAAAAATCAAATTATAGTCAGGTTTGCTCGTGATTGGATTTATTAACATTATCGTCCTTGGGATAAGGTTACGCATCCCCTTACTTGAGGTCGGATGCACATGTCTCTTACATACTCTTTTTTTTGCTTTTTTTGCGTTTAGTTCTTTCCCATTATTTTCAATGATCTTACTTGTTTGCACATTAATTGCCAGAACACTCCTAACAGTTTTATTGTCCATCTCTATCCTCGATCATACCGTTCAGTTTATATTTCTAGCTGTCTTTATACTTACTATGTTAAATGTATCACTAAAAGCAATGAATCCAACTGACCCTTTTTATTGCGTTATTGTGCCTTCAAGCTAGAGATTCTATTAATAATCGACACACCCTTGAAATCAATAATTCATAACAACCTTAACCTATGGCAAGGCGAAGGAAAGACAATACGGAAATAACACTAGTTCAATATATAAGGCTTCACATTTCAAAGCCGTGGTTGACTTATCGTAGATATGCAACGTGATTGGCAAATAGTCTAAAATTTATATAGTTCTTTGAAAATCATAATGTTTCCCACTAATGGACACAGTTTTACAATAGGTATTTCCCCAACTCCACTCTGTGTTTTTAGGCTTATTAACGACTTAGGCCTATTAGTTCTATAGATTAAACATTAAGTCGTTGTTTTAAGGTTCCGCTAAATTTGCTAAAGCTAAGTAGCAGCCATAAAAATACTAGTCATATCGTAGGTCAAGGCTGTAGACAATCTCTATCAGCTGATTGTTTATGTTACATTAGTTACTATCAGATGATTCTGTTACTTTTGATATATCTTTAATTATTTTAAAAAAAATCGTCATATTTGTACGTATGTCCCTATGTCAGCGTATATCTTCAAAACTACGAAACGGATTGCTGTTTTTTTTAATAGATAGATTGGTTCAAGAGGATGACTTTTTGTACAATTTGTTGAGGTTATTTGGAAAAGGGAGACTCAATAACGAAAGAATAAACGCGGGTGGAATCGCGGGCATTAGCCAATTGGATAAAAACCTATCCGTGTTAGAAAAATATGAAAATAGGTGTTTGTTATATTACTTCTAGTAGACTTCTGAAGGTTCCCAAATTTATCAAATTTAGATTAATTAGTTTGATCCCTAATGAAAGTACCTAGCTGAAATCTAACAGCCTTTTTCATTGGTAATATTACCGTAGGGTGCTTTTTGGTAACAAGTATTTTACATTTCAAATACATAACTACAATTCATATGACAGCATCGAAATATTGCAGCTCTATATTTAAAATATGCTTCGTTCAATAGTAATCAAACCAATTCAAGTAGTCGCTGCAGAGTCTAGACGTAGGGCTCCGCGCCGTCTGTAACAGAGCTAGGCACAATTTTTATAATGGGCTATCCAATTACTGAATTTAACGAACTTCTTCGATCGGTTCTGAGAGCTGGTGATTTATAAAGATGATTATTAGACGATGAGGGAAAAAATAGTTTTAGTAACCTTTATTTACAGATATCAGATATTCGTTTTTTTATGAAACCAGTTAAGTATTTTTGATTTTAATTCGAAGTCTATATTGAATTTTCTTTTTCAAATCTTTAATGTCTTGGATCTACGCGTAACTACCCAATTCATTGCATTGAGTACTGATCTTTCCTACCTAGGAAACGTTCATTGTATCCATATAACAAGGAATTTTCGAGTAATAACATAATTTCCACCATAAACTACAACTCGTTAGCAGTTCCACATGTCTATTCTATAAAGGATCTAGTTAATTTTTCACATCGTTGAGCATTGTCGAAGTTTGTATTATCTCTATAGATATTGTTCCTGGAGCTGGCTGGGAGCTAATACCAAAGTTCCTTTGTCTCAAAACAAAAGCCTCATTGAAAGAGTGACAGGATCTGACGGATGACATACGGTCACTAGTATTTTTAATAACTAGAAGCCTATCGACTTCATTAACTAATTTTATATTTTATTTTTTTATATAGCGGGCTTATTCTTTTTAAACAATGTACTATTCTGTTTTGAAATTTCATTTTTATCAATATACTAGCCGTTGCCCGCGATATTGTGTGTAGATTTAAAAAAAAATCCCGTTTTTGCAACATATTTCACGGAGTCTTTGCTTCTATTGGTTGCAGCGTAATGTTATAAAGCCAACACTAAAAGATTTTTTCAATTCGAACCAATAGTTCCTGAGATTAACGCGTTCAAACAAACAAACAAACCAACAAACTTTTCAGGTTTATATTATTAGTATGGAAAAAAGTTAATGTACTGCATTGTACAAGCTATTTGTATTGCCTATCCTATTTAGGTGTTACAAGTACTTATATATTACGAATAAGTGGTTTATCTGTGTCAATATTGATTCTGACAGTGTGAGCAACGTATGATACGTAGAAAAAATTTTAACTTGAAATAGCCTATACGGATATTATTATATACCACAATTATAAAAACTTGGTAAACAGTGACAAACTATTAGTCTTCTAGTTGAAGTTTAGTAATTCATTTTCCTAATAGTGGAACTAAGAACAGCAACTTTCGTAGATTTATAACTATCTACGAGATATTTACCAGGACAAATGTAGCCATTTAAATGTCAACTGAAAATTGTACTTTTAGAAAATCCATTTTATTTATCAAAGTTATTCAAGAGAGAGAGAGAGAACGATCAACTGTTAGTGGAAATTGGACATAGTATATTCTATCTCAATATAGTTTTTTCACAGTAATTCGATTACATCGTTTGCGAGATTAGTTTGTGATGGAGAAGCTATTTCAAGATAATGTAACTGACCAAATAACTATTTTGTACCCAAAAAAAGGGTTTTGTGACTGTAATTCCCAAAGGTACCTATTGCTGTTAGATCTAACTACTTTACCTAAATAGTGACGTAACAAGGTTATCTGTGCAATGATAACTGTAATTAACATAAATAGAGATACATCATCATCATGAGCAACATAACATCACGCCTTTTTCCCATGGAGGTAGACAGAGTCTATAGAGCGCCATCTGCTACAATCGAAACATACTTGCTTGACTTCATCCACACTCATACATGCCCGACGATTTTAAGTGCTACGTACATGAAATATACCGGCGATGACATCGGAGTATATTTTTCTCGGGCGTCCTCTCTCAGCGTTTCCACTTACCTCCGCCGTGTATATGCTTTTCGTTAATGGTCTATCATCTATACTCTCCACATGAACAAATTTACGACCTACAGAAACTATTTATTTTAAATTTTATAGCTATCACAACCGCTCTAAGATGTACCTATTCACCAAGAGACAATTCTGTTTCTAAACATTTGTTGTTTCGTTATAGCTTCTGTCACAGCTTGAATCGTACAATTAAGGTGGGTCGTGAAACTTTCAAGACTCGTTCTAAACTTTTTAAATTGAATCGGAATCCTCTTGCCTTTCCAAAGTTTTGCCCTGCCCTTGCTTACTTGTGTACATAATAAATTGCCACCATCCTTTGCCTATTGCTAATGTTTCCAAGTTTAAGGGCTAAATTATGCGAAGTCACCAAACTTCTTCAATTCTATCTTCGAGATTATTGCGTAGTTGTGAAACAATCAAAATTTAATCATTATCTTAATATTCATAAACGAAATATTGCTTTAAATTTGCTAAACAGGATTTTATTATAACAATACTGTAAGGCTTATACGTAAAGATATGAATATTTAGGTTAGATAGATACTGCAGTACACCTAGTATAAATATTGTGTATAAAAAATAATGAATGTTGACTGCCTTCATGGTGCAGTTGGTAGAGCACTAACTTGTACCGAGGAAGGTTCAGATTCGATTCCATACAAATTTTTTTTTAATTCACAATGAAAATCAGGGAATATTTATTTTAGTGTGGGAATTTACATTGATACAAAAAACAGTACTTAAGATTTTTAAAAAATTCGATATTATGCGTATTTTGAAATACTTTACTGAGCATAATACAAACCATGGTACCTACCTAAACTGTTTTTATATATGTACTAGCTGTTTTGCCGTATAAATGTCAATGGTGGACAAACCTTATCACTTAGGGGTATGAAAAATAGATAGTAGCCGATTTTCACACCTACTAAATATGCATAAAAAATTTCATAAAAATCGGTCGAGCCGTTTCGGAGGAGTATGGGAACGAACATTGTGACACGAGAATTTTATATATATGTATTTTTATCTAAAAACTCATATCCATTAGAAGTTTGGCACTTAGCAAAAAAAAAATGTCGTAAAGGTACAAAGATGAAACTCTCGTAGTAGGTAAAAGCTCGTCAGAAAAGGAAACATTGTTCTTATTCCTAAATAGAGATGAGCAGCGTATAAAGGTGTTCTAGTTCCCCTCCTTTGTAAAGATTTGTATAAGCAAAACTTTAAATATCTCAGCAAAGTGTACAAAACTGTAATAGCTATTGTAATAATTTTAAACTACACAAGTGTATACAAATTTATTATAAAGCTGAAATATTTGTTTGACGCGCTAATCTCAAGAACTACTGCGCTAACTACTAACATCACGCTGCGATCAATAGAACCAGGGTTAGGATTTCGCTTAGGGTTATTATAATATGAGTAAGTTACTATAGATATTAAAAATTTTACATTTAAATATCTTCATCGAATTTGCTTCCATCTAATATTACAACATTTAGGACACTCCCATCACGACATCGTCGTCATTTCGTAAACTCAGCAATATAAAATGTATTCAAAATATAGAACTTTATAGCAAAATAACTTTCACACATATTAAACTTGGGTCCTTCGATTAACCTAAATAGTTGAGCTGTATGTGACATAAAATTTCAAATAGGTATATATTTTATCCTTGCTATCTCTGTTAGCTACCACAATCGAGATTTTGGAACAGAAAATTATTGGGCGTCTCGTCATAATAAAGCTACTCACGGAAAATCAGCTTGATAGTAATCAAGTGAAAAAAATGTACTACGGATCCCGTACTATTACCATGACCCGGTAAGGGTGGCCCTCTTAAAAAAGATGATAGTAACAAACATATGTCCATGGCAGATGTCCAAATCAATGCGGAAGTTCGCATTTGCGGATGCGGATGCAAATGTTCGCAACATCCCTGTTCTGGACATTAGCGCGTACAAACAAACAAACTTTTCAGCTCTACGATATTAGTATAGACAATATGCATTATTTTAATAAGGTAGATAAGGAAGGTATTCATACATACGCAAAGTACTTAATTATAAATACATATTGTATATACTGGTGTGTGTCGACATATGTCGACTGACATCAATTTCCTAAACCGTAGTATGCTAGAATAGTTATGTGGTACAATTGATACGCCCAATAATCAAAGTGTGCCTAACGTTTCGAGAAATCAGGAATTTACCTCTATATTTACCCTAACAACATTTATCCGATATTTTGGGAACTCTATATACTGATTTTAACTTAATTCAGTCTAGTTCGTATATATATGTTATAGCAAAATTAATAATATTGTAAAAAGATAAAGGAGTATTTATGACTAGATAAATATAACTAACAAACTAATAAATAACATAATTATATACCTACTAACATTGCTATGCCTGTAAAAGGCCTAAGTCTATAAGCACTTTATCTATATTGTACCACCATGTAACACACTTAGTATGCAATAAATATTTGAATTTGAATTATTTTATAGCCAAATCAAGATCAAACAAAAGTAAAGACATCTATTACCAAGCGTCAGCTTAAATAAAACCACTTTTTATGGATTTAGGCGCTAACAAATATACGCGTCTAAATCCGTTAAAAGTGGTTTAATTTGAATAAATGAGTAGCTCAAATGTTAGAGAATATTAAGCATCAGCATATTTGAATTTCATTTAAAATGTTGGGTGAAGTGAGCTTACTACACAAAACGACATAAACCAACTAAAATATTGCTGTCCGGCACTCTTAAGTGAAAACTCGTCGAGTTTGAAAAGTAGAACAAGCGAGCGATGAAAGAAGATTAAGCTCAGAACACGACGTCTATCCTTGCTTAAGCCTCGACGTATGAATTGGTTTTAAATTTACCCATATTTTGAGATGAAAATGTTAAAATGAAATTCTGTTAAATGTAACATTATTCAAATGAAATATTTTTAATGTTACAACGAATTTAAAACTGTGTTCTAAGTATTAATTTCTGTTAAAATGAAGAAAATGTATGAACACAGAGAACTATTTTAATACTTACCTACGTGTTTTTTACATTTTTGCTTGGTTCTTTTGGAAGTTGGGTCGGAGAACATTCAACAAATTAAAGGTCCGATAGATAGAGAACTAGATAGCTTTGTTAATAAGTTAATAAGTATTGCCTTATTTATCGTAGAACTCACAAGCGAAGTCGATGGATAATAATGATAACCGGATAACGAACTTAGGCCTGGTAACTGTTATGTGAAACCTTCATTCATAACAAACATTATGCTTAATATTTTCTAACACTTGCGCGACTCATCTGTTTAAATAAAACTACTTTTTACGGATTTAGACGCGTATATTTGTTTTAAATTTTGGCCCGACGTTTCGGAGACTTTGCAGTCTCACCCGTGACCATGGTGACTGCAAAGTCTCCGAAACGTCGGGCCAAAATTTAAAACAAATATACGCGTCTAAATCCGTAAAAAGTAGTTTTATTTAAACATTATGCTTATTTAAATCCGAAGTTTTCAATAAAATACCAGTAGTATGTGCATGCAATTTTTAGGTATATTAGTACTAGTAGAAAAGCAATTTATACCGTTACTCCAAAGGGCGTCTTATTCATTTCCCACTCGTGATTAGGGTATGTAATTCTATTTTATTAGATTTTTTAATTGAGGATAGTTATATAGTAGCTGTTATATAGGCAAAGAATAAACAAGAATTGGGAAGAATGTATAGAGGACATTTATTTATTGAATTTCAGTTTTCATTTAGTAATAGGAATCTACCTAAAGAGTTAATGGCATCATTAAGATGCAAATTAATCCGCGATTAGTGACCCAGCACGGGTAACTTCTAAATTAATATGAGCTCATAAAAGTTTCAACCAAACATAGAACGTATGTGTACCTCGTTACGCTTATATTAATAAATACACCTAATTTGTTTGTAGTGTGAAAAGCTTACACTAAAATTTTTACGCTACGAAAATGAGATAGGTAAGTACTTATGTAAAATTTATGTAAAATTGAAAAGTATAGAGTTAACAAAGGCATAACTTAGGGTTAACTAAATCTATATTTAACAGCTCGAAGAGGGTTTTTGCAAATAATATGTGTGATATAGAATATCTATGGTTTTAATCTTGTTAGGATATTTTCACAAGTCCTCCAGTAAAATTTCAAATCAATCCGACTACACTGCAAATGGATGGAAATCACTTTTGAAGATTCCGGTATATAGATAAATACATTGATAGATACGTCCGAAGTTAACAAGAGCTTGTTATTAAAAAGAGGAAAACAAACGCAAAAAATTCTGAGTGAAGTCAATAATTTTAACGTTGTCTTCTACTCTGGACACTATACTTCTATTGCTGTATATACGTACATTCACATGCAAGAATATGACATCATTGCGGAATATTAGCCATTGAATTTAACGATATAACATAGTCTAGGAAGTTTCAACTTTAAAACTTCAAGCGCTCATTCAAGTTTTATTGTCCTAAGTAGTTAAAATTTGCGACAAGTTGTTACTTCTGTTGTGGTTACTTTAGTATTTCTGTTTTATTTCGGCTTTATGCTAGTTTTTATCGTCTTATTTAAATGTTGTTGGTACTGCATTTTTTTCAATGTATTTACACAAAATCTTTAACTTTGTATTTCTTAAGTAGATACAGCATTTTTGCTAGTGTGCTACAACTGTACTTATACATAGAGAAACAGGAATAAGGATGTTTGTTTGTTTAACTATAAAAGCTAAAGTTTCAAACACAAAGACATATTTGATATTTCTTCTTTTTTAATCTTAATTCTGTTTTCTTTTGTAGTTTTACTGCTACATTAAAGTTACAATATTAATACTGGTCCTTCGAGTGCAATTAAAATTAGTTCCCGTAAAATGTTGTGAATATATAGATAGTAAATATAGTAATATTCCTGGTACATAATATTTATATCTATAATAAATCCAAAACGAAAACGTACACAGCTGAGCAAGTGATTAATACTCACTAAAGATACTTCCCTTCTATTATTTGTTAATAAAACATTGTAACATGTGGCCTAATAAATTATAACATGAATAAATATAGTTCTACGCACTTTTATACGGTAATAAACGTTCTTTAGTTATTTTCTAAGGACGTAATCGCTCGTAATTATAGACCTCTCATAAATATCTGCACTTATTATAAAACTAAGTTGTTATTTTAGTATATATGTCCCTATGTGAGCTTATATCTTCCAAACTACGCAACGGACTTTTTTATGAATGATTCAAAAGGATGGCTTTTTTGTATAATATGATAAGCGTGTATAGCATATATTATGATAATAACGGTTTGGACCCTTCGTGTGCGATTGCAACTCGTACTTGCCTAGTCTTTTACAAGTTTAATTATTTGTTAGTAGTTAGTACTTCTTCTCTCCTTTAACAACTCGAACATCACAAAGGACACAGTAACTTATTCCCACTCGCGACCACCAAGTACTTTTGTTTAAACCAAAAACAGGTTACTTGGTGGCTGAAAAGTCTACGGTCATTTATTCTAAGTACATACTTATGTATTTAATATTTTTATTTGTTACTTATATGTGATACTCTGAATTTCGCGCTAATATTTTTTTATTTACGTAACATAATTGTAAAAGTAGGCTGTCAAAATCAATTAAATCTGATGTGGAATCGATGAAGTGTCTGTATTTGACATAAACACAGTTCAGGTTATAATAGCTTTTCATGTACAGCAACGTATTAACAATACAAGTCTCACCACCCCATCCCCCGATAGGGAAATAGGACCCAGCTAAGGGTTATTAGTTAGTGTCGACCATGAACGACGGAAAACTTGAAACTAAACCCTAAGCGCCTTGTCAGCGCGGCGCAGTGTACCAAAAACCCTCCCGAAGTGGAGAAGACTCGTACCCAAATCGGACATAAAGGGCTGGCAAGGGGATAGATGGCTTTTGATCAATTTTTTTTAATTTTTTTTATACCACGCTTACGGCCTGCCTGATGGTAAGCTGTTACCGTAGCCTATGGACGCTTGCAACACCAGAGGTGTCCCCGCGCGTCGTCAATCGCAATATCAATATAATAATCTTATATATAAAATTCACGTGTCACAGTGTTAGTTACCGTACTCCTCCGAAACGGCTTGACCGATTTTTATGAAATTTTACATGCACATTCAGTAGGTCTGAGAATCGGCCAACATCTATTTTTAAAACTTTTTTTTTTTTAGTATGGTAAAACAACGTTTGCCGGGTCAGCTAGTAATAATATAATAATCGCAATATCAATAGTCGCAATATCTAAAAGACGAGTTTTAAATTCATCTGCCCGTACCTATATCTTCAGAAATATTTCACGCATCTAATGATTAATATTTTTGTTCCAGGTAAAAAGAATTTCTCATCCAGAAAATGAAAATTCCAAATGGAGCTCCTAAGTGGTATGAAAATATAAAAATGAGTTGCTCTAAATCGTATCCGTAAATCAAACACGAAATTTTAACTCGCAAAGTTAGGAAATTTCCACTTTAAGAAATACACTTTTATGTATTTTTTTAACTTTATTATTAAACCAATATAAAAGAAGAAACAATATACATTTAATGAACTTCAAATAAAAATAAAGGTGTATTTTCGTTTTCTAATGATGCTGTCAAATTTTATCAAAGAACAATTATAATAAAAAGCTCTTTAAGAAAGTTACTTTACAGGTTTCCCTGTCGACTTTGCTGATAAAATCTTTAATTTATTGTTGAAAATATTAGACCATTGGGACATTCAAAGACGGGAACCTTCTAAATAATGTCTCCAAAATGTTTATTTTCGTTAATTTTCATTGCTATATTTATGATAATTCAACTTTGCAACGAAAAGTAATATCAAACTGCGTAATGTTAATACTTTTTTGTATTGAGATGGGGACTATAACTGTTTAAAATAATTCTTTCTCTAACAATTTTATTCTGGGACCTAAATATCGTGGTGCTGACGATATCTTTTAGTTTATTTTACGTTTCAAAGTACTATATATTATATAGAATACGACGGGCTTCGTGGTCTAGTGGTTCGTGTAACGGACTGCCGATCAAGAGGTCGCGGGTTCGATTCCCGCTCGGGACAATCATTTGTGTGATTTTTCTAATTGTCATACAAATGTTTGTACTGCGTCTGGGTGTTTCTATGTATTATAAGTATGTATTTACAAAAGAAAAGTAGTATATGTATTCTATCCGTATTCTGGTACTCATAACACAAGCATATAAGCTTAGCTTGGGACCAGAGGACGTTGTGTGAAATGTCCATGAATATTTATTTATTTATTATACTGTTTTAATGAATACAGAACCGAATAGAAATAAGATAACGAAGAAGTAACAAAATCAAGCTTAATTTATTCTACCATCGTAAAAACAATGTCATCCATGACATTTTCCTTATCAAACGCAGAGTTCCGAAGTGTCAAAGAAATAAGTCCGCAGATTGTTTATTAAGTAGATCTCGAAAAAGTTTGTGCGTACGAATCCGATTTTCGTCTTACGTATTCAAATTTCTAAATGTAGGTTTAATTTATTGGATTCAGTAAAAAAATTACAAGTATAAAATGTAGTTAACATAAAAAATTTTGATTGCTTCTTTTAAAAATTGTATCAGTATTGTAAGGCACTTAACAAACGTGTTAATAAAAGTACTGAATTCTATATGTCGTTACTCTAGCCCAAAAGAAAATTAGGGCACGGTTAACAGTAGAAAGCCATTTGGACGTAAGCCAACCGCCCTGCAGATATGGAGACAAAGCCACCGGATACCAAAATATTAATCCGACCGTACGCAAAGTTCAACGATTATCACTGATTTATAGCGCTTTGGCTTATCAATCGGATAACCAGACAGTGGTCGTAGCATGTCAAATTTATCAGAACCATTGGAATTGCAAGCTGCTCGCCGTTTATTCAAATAAAAAAGCTTTGGTCTGATTATAATTTCAAATGGAGACCCAGTTCTGTTCATAGCAGCTTTGAAAGAATGTTGAATTGAAAGCGTCCGGGATTTAGATTTTATTTCAATTTACTCATCAACTATAAGGTATTTGAAAAGCGAATGCGGTTGAAATTTAAATGATTAATCGCCTTTATGATTAGCTTCATGTATGATATGTTTAATGCGAAAAGTTTTTATCAAGCTTTTAGTATTTTGTCTTTATATACATCTGATGACCTGATCTCTCTTTTAACACAAGCATATAAGCTTAGCTTGGGACCAAAAGGACATTGTGTGAAATGTCCTTGGATATTTATTTATATATATTTATTTATCTTGTTACATATATGTAAGCAAAATACAAAGCGAGACATTGAAATAATTTGAAACATTACATTTGAGTGTTCCAATGATCTTGTTCTACGAATTCATTTAAAAAGTTAGTCAATCATCATGAATAAGAGACGTCACACGTCAAATGTAACATTTATAACAATATACGTTTCGTGTTCTAACTTGGAGCCAACAACAGATATATTTACGTAACAAGTCGTCTCTGATTACCTTTGTGGCTGTTGACAAAGGAAAGTTATAAACTTTTGAGGAGCTACTCTGATGTTGTGACATTTTGATATTTTGCTATACAACATACTTCCTAGTTCGGGAGAACGCTTCACTTAACGTCAATGTCAAACAGCGCTCCTCAACTCACATACCCTGGTTAACATGAGATGAGGATATCATAAAAAATTATTCTGTTTTATTTAGCTATAAAATTATGGCTGGAAAAGGAGAGGAAGACCAAAGAAATGACGGATGTACTGTGTGTGAGACGTAATGAAAAAAAAAAATGAAGTTGATGAGAATATGATGGCTGATAGGAGAAGTTGCAATGAAAGAAACGTGCTGCGCCGAACCCAAATAATTTAGGATAATGGAAGAAAAACCTTGTTGACCTTTAATATATCTCTCGTTGCAATTGCACCTACATTTTCATAGTAGATAACCGTTATCATTGATCATATCTAAAAATACAGCTGTATCTAGCAATGTTTTAAAATATCCATTCTCCATATTAAAAGTTATTAATAATTCAATTATTTTAATGCCTAACAAAACTAGTTAATAACATAAGAATTTTAATACCATTAATTAAGTTAAAAGTTTTATCTATGAATAATAAGAAAACTGGCAAAGAAGCAATTTAAAAATTACATAATTTAATCAAATTTGCTCAAAGTTTTGACAAGTAACTAAATTTAAATTATTACAAGTTTGTCCATTTTCATGAATAGATAATAATAATATTATTTCATTACTAGAAACATTTGTTAGGAAAAGTAATATCAGAGTTGAAAATTATAGAAGTGAAGAACATGAATAAGATGAATTTTAGAACTTTATAATAAATTGAAATTACTCTATCTTATAGGTACCTAAACTTTTATGGTCTTATAATGACTTATCGGAGGTTTAACCAATAAAATAATCGGAGAGATAATAAACATTTTGGCGTAAAAAGACTGAATAACAATTTTTGACAATTTTAGTGAACCGATTTTAGCGAACTTTCAAACCTCCGATAAGTCGGCGGCGTTATAGTGATAATATATTATAGATATATTTTACCTTGTGGTGATGGATTAGGAATACAAGTATCTGTGGGCTGTAAAAGCCAGCTAAGGAATACTGTTCACAGATACCTTAACCATATACCAGAACATCCTCTGTGACAGACGGAAACCTCTAAAATAAACCATGTGGTAGCGCCTAGTCAGCGCGGCAAAGTAGACCATAATCCCTCCCAACGTGGAAGAAGCCCGTGGCCAATAGTGGACGTTAATGGGCTGGAGGGAAATACTAAAATAATACAAACTACTTAACAAACAAATATTTTATATGTTTCTAACGAAGAAACTGAAAAACTACTGGAAGGATTTCGATAATTCTTCACCATTAGAATGCTAGATTATCCCTAATCTCACAGGTAGCTTATAATAAGTAAAAATATTACATAATCTTATATATAAAATTCACGTGTCACAGTGTCAGTTACCGTACTCCTCCGAAACGGCTTGACCGATTTTTATAAAATTTTACATGCACATTCAGTAGGTCTGAGAATCGGCCAACATCTATTTTCAAACTTTTTTTTAGTATTGCAAAACAACGTTTGCCGGGTCAGCTAGTCTAATATATAAAATTCACGTGTCACAGTGTTAGTTACCGTACTCCTCCGAAACGGCTTGACCGATTCTTCTCAAATTTTACATACATATTCAGTAGGTCTGAGAATCGGCCAACATCTATTTTTCAAACTTTTTTTTAGTATGGCAAAACAACGTTTGCCGGGTCAGCTAGTAATAAATGAATTTTAAATTTCACGCGTACGAAGTCGTTAGTTGAAGATATTCATTACATAAAACTGACTAACTCATAATAATAATTACGTTGTAGCGGTTTACGTCTTTATATAAATTGAATCACTTATTTTAAATGTTAACTCATTTAACAAAGTGTATCCATTAAACTTGTCAACTTTAATAATAATGACTGTAGTTACTACTTTGTTAATTAAATTTTTTAGCATAGTCCAAACGGTTTAGTATTCTGAATTTAGATTTATGATTTCGTAAAGTAATTTATTTATTTTGCAATTGACTTGCTATGCTTTTACTTAATAAATTATATTGTAGTGGTAGGTCGAGATTGTTGCAAAACATTCTCGATAGATGGCGTTGTACATCAAAATGCGATGTAGACTCAATCGAGTGACATTGTAGTGGTCAAATTGGTTACTGTTAGCACGACCGCAATAAGCTCAGTTGGCAGAGCTACGGAATAGTATTCTGAGGTCATGGGTTCAAGTCACGCTTGCGGTGATCGCTTTTTCTACTACAATTTAATTTATTAATTTATTATGATATCGTATTGTACATCCTTATTAATTTTGTAAATGTGATAATAGATATGTCGATCGCTCTTTCTTGTCAAAATTACTGAATCGATTTCAATAAAATTTTGTAAGCAGATAATCTAGAGCTTGAGAAAGGACATAGGCTACTTTTGATGCGATAAAAGAGTGTGAGAATTAATGAAATTATAATAAATATCTTCGATCTTATCTGGTCGCAAAGTTTTAACCAGTCTAAACTAAATGCCCGAAGGATCTGATACATGTTCCATTCCAATTAATGTTTTCTACTAATGTATCAACAAATTATTTCTGATAGAAGTGGTTTAACCAATACCGTTCACGTAACCATTACCTTTTTCTCTGATTTCTTCATACTGCTATATAGAAAGAACGATAAAGATGTTTGTTTGAAGATATTGCAAGTTATTTTAAATATCTGTAACTATATAGCAATATAGATAGAAAAATTGGTCAAGTGCGAGTTGGACTCGCGCACGAAGGGTTCCGTACCATTATCTATGCAACATAAGGCACGTTATTAATAAATGAGCAAACAACCCACACAATACTTAATTAATCACGTTTGTTGTATGAGAGCAAGAAACGGTAAAAAAATCATGTTTGTTGTATGGGAGCCCCCCTTAAATATTTATTTTATTTTATTTTTAGTATTTGTTGTTATAGCGGCAATAGAAATACATCATCTGTGAAAATTTCAACTCTCTAGCTATCACCGTTCTTGAGATACAGCCTGGTGACAGACGGACGGACGGACGGACGGACGGACAGCGAAGTCTCAGTAATAGGGTCCCGGTTTTACCCTTTGGGTACGGAACCCTAAAAAATAACATTTTTGAACTATTTTCTATATGTATTTATATCGTAGAACTAAAATGGCAGTTAATCGTATAACATTTAATTACGTAACTTACCACCCATTACTCATATTCAAACCTCGTTTTCAATGATATAAGAAGCCTGGAAGAAATCGCTAAGTTGCAATAACTTGTAATTTAGTATTAATTTAATAATATGTGTCTGTGTGATGTACAATAAACAATATAATGTAATTAAATAATTATAATGGTAATTTATTACATGTATTGTAATTAGCATCTAACTAAATTACACTAGTTAGTCAGTCGTTTAGATTGATGATCGTTATCGAATCAACTACTTGAACAGCAGCATTAACCCGTCTAAATTAATTACATAACAACGCTACAATGTACCGAGACAGATAACTCTTTATTACTTCATCTTTACTGATTACAAAACAAAGTCGTTAGGTATTTCTGTATGTCTCTATGTGAGCTCAAATCTTTAAAACTACACTACGGATTTTTAAGAGGGGTTCTAGAGAACGGATTCTTTAGGATTCCATGCTAAATGTTAAAACAAGGCCTATTTACAGAGACTTCACTGGCCGTTCGTCCGTCCGTCTGTCCATCACCAGACTGTATCTCTTGGACGGTAATAGCTAGAGAGCTGAAAATTTCTATTTACGTATATCAGTTGATGCTATAACAACAAATACTGATCATTATCATTCTCCTGCCTTCGTGAAGGGAAGTCTAACTCTTATATTACTCATACTTTACCGGTTTTTATTATTAGATATGTTAGGGTTTATTTCCTAAAATGCACGCATACGAAGTCGGGGGCAACAAATAGTTAAATATTATGTATTATAACGTATATTAATATACCTTTATATAACAAAGCTGAAGGCATTATTTGTTTGTCTTTAATCTTGATTAACTTGAGCATTGTTTAATTTAGAACTCCGGTTTATAGCGGGTATATGTTACGTGATTTCATGTAGGTTTGATGTAAAGCCACATATGTAAATATTAATAAACGTACTTATGTATCTTTTATGGAAATGAAAATAGCTAATGTTCCCGGTTTCACCCGCGTTTATTGTTATTGTCCCACTCATTGGCTTTTAGCTTGAAATTATAGAGCCTATGTGTTATTCTGAGGTATATGCTATATATCTGGAAAGTTGCAGTCAATCTTATTCAGTAGATTTTGCGTGAAAGAGCAGCAAACATATTTACATCCATACTTACAAACTTTCACGTTTATAGTATCAGTAACTGTAAAATTAAAGTAAAATCTGTTAGGTATTAAAAACATCAAAGCATCTGTTCTATTTTTCTTATACTTTGATAGATCATGGCCAGAAAACTAAAGTTACATGTTTAGTAACGCGATTATGATAGTCCCATCAATAAGCCACACCTTTTTCACATAATCGTATCCCATGGCAGTAGTAAGTGATTGATCATAAAAGCCTACACAAGACTTGCGTGACACCGATCTTTCATAACGCCTGTGTCGTGTGCATCTTAAATATACATGAAAAGGGATGGTATGTAAAAGTCTCAGATTGACATACAGCCGTTTTCAGTATGTAATTTATTTAAATAAAGACCGAAAAATCTGAGCTTTTGTCTTAACTTGGATTTCAATAAGCTACTATAATATTTCCTATTGGAATGGCGACACAATATCGTACTGATAAACGAAGATAACAATCTATCCATATATTCTATCTCGGAAAATATATTTCCAATATGAATAAATATTATTTAACATTTACAATTATGTAAAATGTATAATAATTACTTAAGATTTTGTTTGAGCTTCCTTCAATTTGTATTGAAAGATAATTTGATGGCAATCATGATCAATGTCTTGTTCACCAATCAAATAACGCTTAATTTAAGTGCTGCGTTTAATTTCAATTTGTTTTATAAGTAAAGGAGAATGATAAATTCGAATTAAACAATACAATGTACAAGAGACTTAGTGGAAGGATTTGCCTCTATAGATAGGTACGTAAGCAATTAGCTATCTCAAACTTTAACCACTTCCCAACCAAGTTTGCAGCTTAGAATGCGTAAGTACCTTGTACTTGTGTAACACAGATGAGACCTGTTTTTGAATAATAACTCAGGTTAGTTGTAAATAGAATGTTCTCGAAATTATAATTCGTATTACGTTGGAAATGTTATGTAGAACATAAGTTAGCTTAACTTTAACTTATTTGAAAGGGTGTGGTACTTTTCAGTTTCTAATTTATTTAAATAAAGATAGATCTTTTCTGATCTTTATCTGAACTATAGTTTAACTTGCATTTTAATGAGCTACTGTAGTTTTTTCTATAAGAATGGTGACACAAATTCTTACTGATTAGAGGGGACGACAATGTTTTGGACAAAGAGATTGGAATATATATAACAATATATTTATATTGCATTGTGCTTCATCATCATGCTAGTATGTATCACTACTTGCAATGGCAGTGCAAAAACTACCCAAAAAGCAACAAATAGAAGAATTTGTTTATAAGTCAAATCACAATTTTCTTGCGTTACTCAAATTACTAAAACTTTCAAAATATATAAAGGACTTTATCTACTTATAAGCAATGTCCTTTTCATCAATCTTGTTCACACGTTAACAAAACAAATAAGTTTGTAATTTGATTTAGTACCTACATAATGTAATAATCATATAATACAACAACGAAAAATGGGACTATTGGTACCTAAAATTATTTTTAACTTATAGATGAAGTTACAAAAAAAGTTTAATTTTAGGGTTCCGTAGCCAAAAGGTTACACTGTTTCCAGGCTGTATTTATGGAACGATAAACCCGGGTCGGAACCCTTTTGTTTACGAGTCCAACTCGCACTTGACCGATTTTTATTACAAATATAAAATTAACATTTATTAACCAAAAAAAAACAAATATTTATTTATTTTATTTATAATATAATTTATTACATTCACATTTACAAAATCCCTTTTTAAATCACTTTTTTTTCTTTCTAACCAATGTTGTTTTCTTTATACAATTTTACGACTTATAAATCAAGAATAAGACGGCAGTAAAAAAGAAAACATCACGATTTCAGCATCAAATAAATTATATAAGGCCTGCGTTGACAGATAACGTCTCATGCAGACGCCGGAGCAAATACTACAAAATGCTTAAGACGCCATTGCAAATATAATATCGATAAAAAGTTACTACCTATTCTTGCACACACATTTTATGCTATATTAAAAAAGGGTCCTTTACAACTACGCACTTTTTTAAAGGTATGTTATTAATATTTATCATTCATGACGTTTTTATAGAGATAACTTCATTAATACAAAATTGCCCTCATCCCTTGATCGAGGTAAGGGACCAAGTTAATCTCAGAAAAGTGTAGAGGTAATCTATTTTTCTCCAGCCTATTACCGTCCCACTGTTGGGCATGAGCCTGTTCCACTTGGGGAGGGATTATGGTCTACTGTACCGTCTGTACTTATGTTATAAGAGATGAGAGAAAAGCGAAATGAGAGACCAGATCTATGAGTGTAAATAAAGCCAAAGTAAAATGTGTTTGAGAAAAAGTCCCATGAGAAAAAGGCACGGTATGATGATGATTATTATAAACAGCTGAAGCTTGTAAAATGTATGTAGAGATTAATCTCCGAGAGTACGGTCCGAACTTAAAACATTTTTAACTAAAAAGAAGCCACAACCTTCTTGAGTGCTTTAGGCTATATTAGAGCTGAGGCAAAGGAAGACGCGGTTAAGAGGCTCTCACAAAACGTAAGAACACAATTTATACTTAAATTGTAGACCACTGACGACAGATCACAGATTCTTCTGAATGCCAATACACATCTATTATATAAAATTCACGTGTCACAGTGTTAGTTACCGTACTCCTCCGAAACGACTTGACCGATTTTTATGAAATTTTACATGCGTATTCAGTATGTCTGAGAATCGGCCAACATCTATTTTTCAAACATTTTTTTTTTAGTATGGGTAAACAACGTTTACCGGGTCAGCTAGTAAGTATATAAAAACAACAAAAAAAAATAAAGTAATATAAAAACAAAATTGTTATTTACCGTTACCTGAAAAGTATAAAAAATAATTTTATTGAACATGGTAACACCATCTGTTATGTACCAAACTTAACCTATTGTATCAAGTTGCGCGCGCGCGTCCCTAGGAGATGGTAACTTCACTATCGATGACGCGGTTACCGAGCGCCGCGCGGTGACCTTCTCGGTCGTCAGTCGTAAAACTCATCTTGTTGGCAAGTTACGTCGCGATTTGAATGCGATTGAAGCGTTTTCCTTGCAATTGTTTCGCGAGTTAAAAATTGTCACTAGAATTAATTGTTGATAAAACTAATTATCCTTGTTGTGTGAATCGATAATTACCATTGAAATAAAACCTTGAAATGTCATTGCGAAGTTGAGTATTCGCCATTTGTATGACAAAAAGTATTATAAAAACTAGTGAATTTTGTGTCTCCATACTTAATACTATTTAATGTAAATTGAACTGTTTGATAACTATAATTGTGATAGTATAATTGCATTAAGACGATTGGTGAAAGTTCACGGCTTGAGTCGCGCCAAAGGAGTGGTCTTTTGTGGACTTCAAGAGTTCGTGTCTGCCTGTATAAAGTTAAGTATAGTTTGATTAGCATTCTGCGTTATTTTGGCCAATTTATCGTAGTTAGTGTTAATGAAGCTATAGCTAGGGCTTGACAAGTGAAGACTGTGTTGAAGACGAAAACAGGGTAAGTTTGTACTATTATAAATTTGTTAACGCTGTGAAACGCAGATTTTAAGTTCGTTCGTCTTGATCTGAAGAATTGTCACGCTTCCACAAAACTAATAAATTATAAATCCCAGGTTGAACGTAACAAATTTTGGTACCCAGAGCGTGGTTTAAACTCCGTTTCTCGAATGTTCCATGTTGAACAAACTATACCCTCATTATTTGTGAAAATTGATTTAATTAATTTAATTAATTTAATTTGATTAATTTGGTTGTTTGTTTGTTTAATCTAAATTGTTGGTATAGTTTTGCATAATTAATTTGAGCACTTGAATTGGCAATTAGATTTTAAAGGGTTTGATAATTATTGTGCTATTGCTAATCGTATTTGTTGTTGCTCAGGTTATTATTTAATATTTTTTTTTTCTTCTTCCTTTGTACTACGATCTGTCTCGATTTAGGACATTCAGCAGTATTTTTGGTTTTGTTTAAATTGACACGCTGTGTATGTGACCTGTGTCACATCCACTTAATTAAAAAGCTGTAAGTTTACAGTGTCTGGGCCAAATCCTGTGGTATCTTGCGTTTCAATCGGCGCACTTGGTGTTCATTGTCCATTAATGACCGGGCGAGGGTGTTTGGGTGTTGTGATATACGCTCTTTATAGGTTTTAATATGACGTATAATCTCCTGTTTTACCGTAGGCATTCTCAAGTCTTTATGTAGCAGTTCGTTAGGAACAAACCAAGGAGCGTCAGCTATCAACCGTAGAATTTTGTTCTGAAATCTCTGTAAAATTTCAACGTTTGAGTGACATGCTGTGCCCCACAGTTGGATGCCGTACGTCCAAATGGGCTTAAGTATGACTTTATACAATAAAATTTTGTTCTCCAGAGAGAGTTGGGATTTGTGACCAATAAGCCAATAAAGCTTACGTGTTTGGAGACCAAGCTGTTTTCTTTTTGTGAAAATGTGCTTTTTCCAGGTGAGTCGCTTATCCAAGTGTAAACCAAGGTATTTCACGTTATCCGATTGGGGGACTTCAATGTCATTGAGAGTGACAGGAGGGCAGGATCCCTTTCTCAATGTAAAAACTACATTTACAGATTTGGACTCATTTGCTTTTATTCTCCACTTTTTAAGCCAACAAGAGATGTCATTTAATCCCTTCTGCAAGATTTGTGATGCCTTTACAGGATCGTTATGTGAGGCCAAAATTGCAGTGTCATCTGCAAAGGTTCCAGTTGTGACTGACTCCGAAGTTGGTAAATCCGCTGTGTAGAGTAAATAAAGAGTAGGACTCAACACGCTACCCTGTGGGACTCCTGCTTTTATGGGGCATAGGTCAGACAGTGCCTCTCCACTCTGAACCATGAAGTGTCGGTGCTGCAGGAAGGATTTTATAACTCTATACGCATAGCTTGGTAGTGCAGCCTTAATCTTGAATAATAAACCATCGTGCCACACACGATCAAACGCTTGGGATATATCCAAGAATGCACCAGTGCAATAGTTTTTGGCTTCAAATGACTCCATGATATATTTTGTGAGTCTATGTACTTGATCAGTAGTAGCATGTTTGTTGCGGAAACCAAACTGATGATCGGGGATAATTTTTTTGTATCTAAGTATAGGTAATAAGCGCTGCAATAGTAATGTCTCGTATAGTTTTGCTGGGATGGGCAGCAAACTTATTGGCCTGTACGATTTTGCTTCTTCTGGCTGTTTATTTGGTTTTGGGAGCATTATAATTTGCGCCACCTTCCATTGTGGGGGGAAAAAATAATGTTTGGTTATGGCATTAAATATAAACGTCAAGAACCTCATACCAGATTCAGGCAATTCCTGAAGTATACGTGTTGTTATTAGGTCGTATCCTGGAGATTTTTTTGGGTTAGAGTTTTTTATAATTTTGATGACTTCTTTTACTGTGAATTTAATTGCCGGTTCGTCAACGTCGTCAACAGTTCCTAGAAATTCGCTGATCTCTTGCATATGGCCGGGCGAACCTTCATATGGGTGAGGAGTGAAAACGTTGGTGAGATGCTCCGCGAAAACTTTTGCTTTTTCTGAATCTGTACGTGCCCAGGAACCATCACCGTTACGAAGAGGAGGAGACACACTAGCAGGTCGTTTAAGTTTTCTAGTAGCTTTCCACAAGGAGTAGTCAGTGGAAGCAGTAGGCTCTAGACCGGAAAGATAATTTTGAAATTTCTTGTTACGATCTTGTTCGAGAGCACGTTTTAGGTCTCTAGTTATGTGGTTAAGGTGGGTTTTTGTAGTTGGGTTTCTGGACTGTTGCCACTGCTTTCGTAGGCGCCGCTTTCTGTTAATCTTGTTACGTATGTCTTGACCTACAGTGTTATTCGGTCCCGCGCGTTGTGAAGGCGGAGTCGATGACCAAGCTGCGTCCTGCACACTGATATTGAAGTGTTGGACTGCTTCCGTTATATTGTCAGTGGATTTCAAGCAAACTGACTCCTTGAAGGCTTCATCGATTAGTTCACGAAATAGGGGCCAGTTGGTTTTGCTGTTATGCAGGACACATTTTGTGTCGCGTTCTTTGACAACCGTGTGCAGTTTCACTAAGATCGGGGAATGGTCCGATGACAAGTCGAAGGAGCTGCTGCACGCGATATTGTGCCGTGATATACCTTTTATGATGCAGAAGTCTATGACATCAGGAATTTTGCGTGTGTCAGTTGGCCAGTAAGTTGGTTGTCCTGAACACACCACACTCATATTACCTGCATTTATGCATTTAAGTAATTCACGCCCTCTGGGTAAGGTCAATCTGGATCCCCAAAAAGTGTGCTTGGCATTGTAATCACCTCCCGCCATAAATCGAGGTCCGAGGGTGGAAAAGTAATCGTTAAACTCCGTTTCTTTTATAGTGAACCTGGGTGGACAATATAGAGCTATTATTTAATATAAATTATTATTTAATTATTGTCTAATATTGAACAACGTTATAGTTAAATTGTGGCGTTGTGCGTTTGTATAATACAACATTTATTTTATACGTTTGTTTGTTTTGTTGTTTACCTTAAAATAAATAATTCAAGTCTTAAATTAATTGCACATTGGCAAAGAATTGTTTTGTTTGTTTGATTTAAACTATTTAAGATTTGATATTTGTTTAGAGTAATAGCGGCTTGTCTCATTGAAAGATATTTTGTTTTTCGCTATTGTAATATTGTTTGTTTGTGAAAGATATTTGTTTTTTTTTTGTGTTATTATAAGATTGTTTGTTTCGTGCCGTTTGTGCTTTGAAGATGTCTACCGCCGCGTATAATGTTGTCCGCGAGACATATTCCGGGATTGCGACTCATTTGAGATGGTTCACGTCAGCTGCCGCCTTGGTGAAAAGGGAGAACCGAATCGAGGCATTGTTGGACAGGCATGAGAAATGCCCTACACGACTTCAGGAGGTGGAGGCGCTTTACCGGCGCTTCATCTTGCATCTGGATGATGTGCCCCTGGAGTCATTCCCCCAGGAGCGACGGGACCAAGTCCACGAGGACTACGTCCAAATTATGGACCTTGCCGACGACATCGCCCAGAGCGCGCGGGAGATTTTAGCCTCGCGCGCCGGAGTACCGGCTCACCGGGCCCCCTTGAAGACTCCCGTGGGCCTTTTGACCAGGTTACCCAACTTGGATCTTCCACGTTTTGATGGTCGACTAGACATGTGGATGGGATTCATTGGTTTGTTTGAGAGCCTTGTGGACTCGAGGGACGATTTGGGTCCGTCTCAGAAACTGGCCTATTTACTCTCCGTGCTTGATGGAGAGGCGAGGGGCTTAGTACAGCACCTCCCAATATGTGACGGGAGCTATGGGATCGCGCGGGCGTTGCTCACCAAGCGCTATCACAACCAGCGCTGTCTGGCAGATACCCACGTTGACCAGATCTTGAACCTTCCCGTCGTGAGCAATGCTGCCCAGTTGAGGACCGAGCTGCTGAACCCCCTCCTAATAGCCACCAATTCGCTCAACCGCTTAGGACTGCCGGTTGCCAAGTGGTCTTACCTACTGGTGCGTATCGTACTCAAGCGATTGCCGGTGTCTTTGAGGGCACGTTTTGAACAGGGGCACACTAGGGATGAGGCATCTGCTCTCCCTACCTTTGACCAGCTCCTGACGTTCCTGGAGGACGAGTGTCGCATGGGTGACGTCATGGTCGCCGACACGCCGGTGGAAGCATCACGTCCCAGACCCACCAACCAACGGCGCAATGCCCAACCTGCACCAAGAGGAGGTACGGCCGCCCGCTTCGCTGTCGCTCAAGCTGCGCCACCGGACTGCCGGTTTTGCAAGTCGCAGGGACACCAAACGGTGCGGTGCCCAGACTTCGCGGTCCTGCACGTGGCCGCTCGTAGGCGGATTGCCCAGGCCCGCGGCTGGTGTTTCTCTTGCCTAGGGGACCATTACCAGCGCGCCTGCCCCGACACTCACCCGTGTCCTATTTGCGGAGGGCACCATTTGAAAATCCTGTGCGCCAACGCGAATGGCCGTCGCGACCACGCGGGGTCGCCTTCGGGCGGGTATGCCAGTGGACACCGGGACCAGTCCCGCAATTTGGAGTCCGGCTCATCACCCCCACGCCCCGCAGACTGTGCTGCCATCGATCGCCGAGTTGGTTCGGCGCGCAGCCCCACGGGCGGGTATGAAAGCGGGCCCCGGGTTCAATCCCGCACCTTTGTGTCCCGCTCGCCCTCCCCGCTTCCACGTGATCAAGCGAGATCACCTCCGGTAGTGTACCACGATTACCGTGACGCACGTCCGGTACCACTACCGTCCCCCCCTCTGGCGGAACGTCCCCGTTTGGAGACGCGCAACCCTCGGTACGGACGCTCCAGGCGCTACGAACCGCCGTCTATGGCTCGTGGCAGTCGTCACCGAGAGGAGGCCGAGTTTAGGCACTACCCGCACTTTGATTTGCCGTCTCGGGACAACGGCGCTCAGTCGCCGCCACGCCAGCATTAGGATGTTGGCGTCTGCCCCCGCTATGCACCGCCCCCCTTTGAGACCGTCCTCTTGCCCACGGCCCATGTCAGGGTCTGGGGACGGACGGGCGCCTCAGTTGTAGTCCGAGCGATATTGGACACAGGCTCACAGGGGTGCATAGCCTCGTCTTGGTTGGTAGGGCAGACTGGCCAGACTATTGAAAAATATTCAGATGTAATAAGGGGTGTCGGGAACGCCCCCGTGGCCACGGTAGAGGGCCGCGTTTGGTTTGAGTTCTCCCCCTCAAATTCTCCACGTCCGACGTTGGAATCGTCGGCCATTGTGATGGAGAATATCTTAGGCAATCACCCGCAAGTTCGTTTGTCTGCGGATGCGGTAAAATTGACCGCGGATTTGAATTTGGCTGACCCTAAATTTGACCTGCCTGGCACGGTCGATTTGTTGCTTGGTGCCGATGTTTTGGGTAAAATATTACTCGGCAAGGATCGTGTTTTGCAGCCAGGTGGCTTGGTAGCCCTCCGGACCATATTTGGGTTCGCACTGATGGGGCCTGTATTGAGGACTCCCCCCCCTGCCGAACTTGGAACGGCCTTGATGGTGGGGTCCGCCCTTTCTGACGCCGTGCAGAGATTCTGGGAAGTGGAGGAGCCACCACAAGCTCCCCGCTCTGATCCGGAGCATGAAGAGTGTGAGCAGTTCTACAAGACCAACACCAGTTATCTCCGTTCTGGCCGGATCATGACAAGATTGCCATTTCTCGCCGTACGTCCGCCACTTGGCGTCTCGCGGCCTATTGCAGAGAAGCGTTTGTTGGCGATGGAACGCCGTATGAGCAGGGACCCACTACTCAAGGAGAAGTATATTGACTTCATGCGGGAGTATGAGGATTTGGGACACATGTCTGTGTCAAAATTGGATTGGCGTTCGACGGAGCACTTCTTTCTTCCGCATCATGCTGTAATAAAACCATCCAGTGGTAAGCTACGCACAGTATTTGATGGTTCTGCGCAGACTACTTCAGGAGTGTCATTGAACCAGTGTCTGCATCCTGGTCCCAAATTGCTGAAGGACCTTTGTGACGTCATCACGCGGTTTCGACGTCATCAATTTGTTTTTGTGGCTGACATCAAGATGATGTTCAGGCAAACGGTAATTCACCCGGATGATCGCCGATACCAGCTGATATTGTGGCGAGAAAACCAGCAAGATCCCATGCTTGTCTACGAGCTCAACACGAACACCTACGGGCTGCGGTCTAGTCCCTTTTTGGCTATACGTTCGCTTTGGGAGCTCGCGGATCGAGAGCGTATGTCTTTTCCTCGCGCAGCCGCCATTTTGAAGGAGGACCTATATGTTGACGATGTGTGCACTGGCGCGGCCACGGAGAGAGAGGCCCTGCTCTTGCGTGACGAGTTGATTGGCATTCTAGCCTCCGCAGGATATGAGTTGCGTAAATGGATCTCCAACTTACCTGCGCTCTTGGACGGGCTACCGGATGACCACCAGCAGGATCCTCACCTATTTGAGAACCGTGACAACCCTACCATGATGTCAGTGCTTGGAATCCAGTACAGACCAGTCCAGGACATCTTTACATTTAATGTCAATTTGGATTCGCATCACACTTGGACGAAACGACTGGTTCTGTCGACTGTCGCGAGAACCTTTGATCCCAATGGCTGGATATGCCCGGTCATATTCTGGGCCAAATGCTTCCTGCAGAGACTTTGGACTGCAGGTCTTGGATGGGACGAGCCACTTCGCGAAGCTGTTTTGAAGGACTGGCTCCTATTTGCTTCCTCATTGCCTGCCATCAATAGGATATCGTTACCCCGTGCTCTGCTTCCGCCAGGGAAGCACACCGCGTCCCTTCATGGTTTCTCGGACGCTTCGGAACGTGGGTACGCAGCAGCCGTATACTTGCGCACCGTGACCACAGATGGTCAGGTGAAAGTGTTGTTGGTCATGGCGAAGAGCAAGGTCGCGCCTCTTCGAACTGCCTTGACAATCCCTAAGTTAGAGTTGTCAGGGGCGGCCCTTCTTGTTCGCCTTTTGAATCACGTCATGTCTACCTTGTGCACGTCAATTGACATTTCCACGATATATGCATGGACTGACAGTCAAATTGTGCTATGTTGGCTGAAGACGTCAGTTCACACCTTAGAGGTGTTTGTAGCAAATCGTGTCTCTCAGATACAGAAATCGGAGACCCCGTTGGTTTGGAGGCATGTGCCTGGCGAGGTCAACCCTGCTGATTGTGCGTCACGGGGATGTATGGCCCCCCTTTTAGTTGAGCACTCTCTGTGGTGGGGACCTGAGTGGTTGACCAGATCAGAATCTCATTGGCCGCGAACTCCGGCCTTAGACATTGTCGCACTGCCCGGGTTGCGAACGCTTGCGCTCGAACGGCAGGACCGTCCGTTCGACCCCGATTTCTTACTTAATCGTTACAGTTCATTGGACAAATTGTTGAGTGTCACCGCTTGGATCAAGCGCTTCATGAGAAATTGTAGACATCCACAGAACAAATGTTTGAAGGCCTTCTTATCGCCACAAGAGCTCCAAGATGCTCTTCTTCACTGGGTTCGTTCTGTGCAAGAGGCACATTTTGAAGACGAGATTGACATCTTGAGGAAAGGCAAATCCAAGCTGTCTGGAGCCATTTGTAAGCTGAACCCCTTCTTGGATAGTGAGGGTCTTTTGCGTGTCGGAGGGCGTCTTAGGAACGCAAACCTCCCTTATGGATCTCGTCACCCCCTCTTATTGCCCAAGAGTGGCCACTTGGTGAACCTGTTGGTGACTGATCGTCACATCAAGAACTCCCACGCCGGCTGTAATGCCTTATTGGCCATTTTGCAACGGGAATTTTGGATTTTATCGGCCCGTCGGACGATCCGTAGTGTGGTCTTTCGTTGTATGCCTTGCTATAGGCTCAAGGCCCCTACCATGCAGCCTATCATGGGTGACCTTCCTTCGGATCGGGTCACTGAGATAAGGCCCTTTGCTGGAGTTGGTACGGACTTTGCAGGCCCCTTTTTTGTTAAAACCTCGACCCTCAGGAACAGTAAAACTGTCAAGGCTTATTTGTGCGTCTTTGTCTGTCTGTCCACCAAGGCGGTACATTTGGAACTCGTCTCAGCCCTCTCGACAGAGGCATTTGTTGCGACGTTAGATAGATTCGTGTCACGACGAGGACTACCGTCCTTGATTCGGTCGGATTGCGGTACCAACTTCAAAGGCACAAACAACTATTTAAAAGCGATGTATGATTTTTTGTCGGCTAACGAGACTGAAATTGCGTCTAGACTAGCTACACGTAGAATAACTTGGAGGTTCAGTCCCGTGTCATGTCCCCACTGGGGAGGAATATTTGAAAGCGTAGTAAAGGTTGCTAAGACACATTTGCGACGGGTAATTGGCGAGTCTGTATTGACCTTTGAAGAGCTCGCAACTGTGTTTTGCAAAATCGAGGCCGTTTTGAATTCACGCCCGTTGTGCCCGATCTCTTCAGATCCTAACGACTTGGAAGCCCTCACGCCGGGCCATTTTTTGATTGGGCAGCCACTGAACGCCCTGCCGGAATATCCCCTTGTTGATGTGAGACCTAATCGTCTCTCGCGGTTTGAATTGGTCCAACAACTCACTCAGAGCTTTTGGAAACGTTGGAATTTAGAATATTTGCACATTCTCCAGCAGCGCGTTAAGTGGACTGACAAGACTGATCCACCTCATGTTGGTGACCTCGTTCTGGTTAAGGACGCTAACTCACCGCCACTGTGTTGGCGCAGGGGGCGCATTCTCAACCTCGTCTTTGGAGCAGATGGAGTGCCCCGTTTTGCTGAGGTCCGGGTGGACGGTTCAATTTTGAAGAGAGCTGTATCAACCTTGTCGCGACTGCCAGTGAATTAGCGGCCAGGTAGTCCTGGCCGAGGCGGGTAGATGTTATGTACCAAACTTAACCTATTGTATCAAGTTGCGCGCGCGCGTCCCTAGGAGATGGTAACTTCACTATCGATGACGCGGTTACCGAGCGCCGCGCGGTGACCTTCTCGGTCGTCAGTCGTAAAACTCATCTTGTTGGCAAGTTACGTCGCGATTTGAATGCGATTGAAGCGTTTTCCTTGCAATTGTTTCGCGAGTTAAAAATTGTCACTAGAATTAATTGTTGATAAAACTAATTATCCTTGTTGTGTGAATCGATAATTACCATTGAAATAAAACCTTGAAATGTCATTGCGAAGTTGAGTATTCGCCATTTGTATGACAAAAAGTATTATAAAAACTAGTGAATTTTGTGTCTCCATACTTAATACTATTTAATGTAAATTGAACTGTTTGATAACTATAATTGTGATAGTATAATTGCATTAAGACGACCATCTGTGGCTAATTCTGGAATGACATACACAAACTTTTTTAAGTACCAACAACATTAACCGTGCGCAGATTTCTAATATATTATTCAGTTTGTTTGGACAGTTTGATACAATAACGTACTTGTATGGGTTTTACAGTTAGCAACAATATGTTGCCAGTACGAAAACTTTGCCTATATATTCACGGGGGACAAAGTGTGGCCTTAACAACTATTTTGTTTGTGTAGGTTTTCGAGTGTAGTTTATGGTATGTAGCTAACATGCGCAGTCATTTGTTATATCATATAAACTCATATTTTATACTAAACAACAACAACAAAAAAACAACGTTAAATAACGTTTCTTTCGTGTTAAAAGAGTTGCATAAGATATACCAATTTCTAAATATAGTCGAAAATAAAAGAATGTATAACACTAAAACTACAATAGCAGAACTATAACAATAGTCTGTGCAAAACAGGAATAAAAATTGCCGAATAATTTTAGTATAATGGTCTTATTCATAATGACTTATCGGAGGTTTAAAAGTTCGCTAAAATCGGTTAGCTAAAATTGTCGAAAATTGTTATTCATAATAGTCTTTTTACAATAAAATGTTTATTATCTCTCCGATAAAATTATTGTTTAAACCTCCGATAAGTCATTATAAATAAGACCATTATTGTTTAAAATAATTATACAATATTGTAGTTTAATCTCATGTATCTCAATTGCTGAATGCCAGAATACTGTTAAAACAAAAGATTCAGGTCTAAAAAAACATGTATAAAACATGTATAAATAATAATTTTACATTTCTCACTCTCTCCAGCCCATCAACGTCCCTCTGTTGGGCACGGGCCTACTCCACTTTGGGAGGGATTATGGTCTACTATTATTAAGTTGTCTATTATTAAGTTAGTTTTAGTTTTAAAAAAGCTAGTTTTAGTTAGTCGTGATAGTACTGATCGGCATCATTCTCACACCCCTGATACAACTATGTATAATATTGTTGAAAAAAAATGAAAGAAAATGAAAAAAAACATGGAGTTTCTTGTCTGTTCTTCTCCATAGGATTCGCGTTTGGAACAGACACCTAGTTTCTGATGTTTCAAAAGAGCTTGTAAAACATGCCAACTTGAAATAAAAACTTTTGACTTTGACTTTGCCTGTCCCGCGCTGACCAGGCGTGTTGGCACAGGGTTTACTTTCGAGTTTTCCGCCTCTCACAGAGGATGTCATCTATGTAAAATATCCCTTAGCTGTCTTTTACAGCACCCTGGGGAGGAGATGGGGTGACACTTGTATTGTTAGTCCGTCATCACACGGACAGTTTTACATTTACTTGTATTCAAATAAATACACAAACCTAATTATTAATACGTTTAAATAAAGACAATATGGCTAATTAGAACTCAGCTACTCTCACAGCGCATGAATTTGAGTGTCACAAAGCTTTATGAAAGTTCCAACACGGATAAAATGAACGATTTTGAATCGTTCGTTGTACGGGATTTAAGAGTGCGGACAGCCGTCAGCGAAGTTGTGTGCCTCTATGAAATAAACGCAATGTCGGATTTCAACCAAAATGAGACAAATACTTGTCGAAAGATTTTAATCCTCGAGTAAAATGTTTTACTGTATCTTACGAAAGAGATTAATCACTCTGATCATCTCACGCTTATGGAAAGTAGTTCTGTTGAATGCCTATTTCCTTTATATGTGTAAACAGATATGATAAATTGTTTTCTTTCTATGATAATTTTTATGAACTTGTTGCCTTCTGTTACTAGATCATTTATCATTCGCGCTTCAAGCCAATCGTTTTTATATTATTAAATTTGTAACTTACAATGTATTAATGTATAACGAAGATATATGCTACATTAACTGTATTGCTATTTTGCGTATAACTTTTTGTCTAATGGTGAGAGTTACTACTTGATTATGTTCATGATGCCGTCTACTCTACAACCGTTTTATTTTTATTTACTAATTAAGTAGATTTGTTTTTTTAAATTTAAGAGTATATATAATATGCATTATCTAGTTGCTACTTATATTGTACTCGGCTGCTCTATGTGATTATTCTTTTATTTAAAAAACCAATCTTGTATTAGCAGATCTGATGCAAATATCAGCCCTGTTTCGGAAATAATAATTTACAATTTTCTGCAAAGCACATAGAAATAATAATCTCAATGAAATTGCAATATTTTTTACAAGTTCTCCTCTTAATTTTTGTTATATTTAAACGAAAAATGGGGTGTTGAAAAAATATTCTTTTATCTCGTCATACCAACGATTGTTTTTACGGCTAACAAAGAATTCAATAATATATTATATATAACATTAGATATTGTTTACATTTGTGCCGACGTAATAAAGTTGATTTATTATATAACATAGTGAAAATATGAAACAGCCAAAAGCCATATCGTTAGTGAGACTAAACTGTCCCTTCTGGCGATACGCCAAACGGCTAGGCTGGCCGAATTGTCATCAATAAATATTATAACCCTCCTTCACCAACCGATTTAACCTAAAAACACACATCTGTGTCCCAACACTTTGTTTAACATGTACAAAGACTGTGACATATACTCGTATAAGTATTTAAAAATACTTCTAAATCCATCACATTAAAATCGTGTAAGTTCGTAAAAATGGATAGATGTAAGGATTTTTGTTGCCTTTTTATGCATAAACATCAGAAAAGAATTTACTAAAATTTTATACCTGTATAGCTCATAGATTAGAATAACACAAAAACTAATTTAAAAATTTATTAGGTACCTAAGTGATTTAAATGAAATCCCCGAAAAATTAGATTTGTTAAAATGTGCCGTCAATTTTTGTAAAAGGACATAAGGATAATGTAGATAAATAAGCGTACCTACGCATAAATGATACCTATTTAACAAATCAAATTATGGTTGAAAAATGACTGCCGCAAGCGGGACTTGAACCCACGACCTCGGAATACCGTTCTGAAGCTCTTTCCAACTGAGCTTATTGCGGTCGTGTTTGCAACATTTAAATTAACCACCACATTTGTCACTCGGTTGAGTTTATATATTTTTACGTACAACGCCATCTATCCAGATTGCTTTGCAACATCTCGACCAACCACCTAGCATTCTTTACAGAATACAATTGGGTTGAAAATAATGACGCGACGTTCATTACTAAAGTAATTTATTGATTTTGCAATTGACATGCTATGCTTTACTTAACAAATCAAATTATGGTGGAAAAATGACTGCCGCAAGCGGGACTTGAACCCACGACCTCGGAATACCGTTCCGAAGATCTTTCCAACTGAGCTTATTGCGGTCGTGCTTGCAACATTCAAATTAACCACCACATTTGTCACTCGGTTGAGTTTATATATTTTTACGTACATCGCTATCTATCCAGATTGCTTTGCAACATCTCGACCATGCGGCAGTCATTTTTTCCACCATAATTTGATTTGTTAAGTAAAGCATAGCATGTCAATTGCAAAATCAATAAATTACTTTAGTGATACCTATTTGTTATTTTACACCCTGTTCGACAAATAACATATTTATGCAATGATATTTATCGAAAGGAAGACCCTGAAGTCTGTTTATAAAAATCATATAACTGTAGCTTCACAACTAGCACAGGAAATAACGCGCCAGGAAACAAGCTGACCACCGGAAAGCCAAGCCTTTGTTATGTACTACATATTATATACATATACCTAGCTACAGTTACTAACGATGAGATAAACATTTTAATACTGTGGATTTATTATTTCATTTATAAATCAAATCAAAATGTATGTACTAAATGTACTAATATTATTAAGCTAAAGAGTTTTTTTGTTTGAACGTGCTAATCTCAGGAACCACTAGACCGAATTGAAAAATTCTTCAATGTTGGATACTACATTTATCGAAAAAGGTCATAGGCACGCTGCGACAAATAGGAGCGAAGCATCAGTGAGAAATGTTGCAAAAGCGGGGTAAATTTTCAAAATTTCACGCGTACGAAGTCACGAGCAACAGCTAGTTTTCTCCATAAACAACTTATATCTTGTACATAAAAGAAATAAATTAAATCAGCAAGGTCTACAATTAAAATGATTCAAAGAAAATTTGTCTGTGTCGCGTTCTTAATCAAATCTGTATATTTCAATTGGATTTTCCCGAAATTTATTTAGCTAGCTATCTCTCGGCCCCAGCCTTCCATTTATTACAACAAAGTCTGTACTGTGTCCGTAGGTTACCTCTTATTTTGTGGTTACGACATCAATAAAGCTTATCGTAGGCCCTCTGCTCGTGACATCTCGTGTATTGCTAGACACAACGGCGCGTATTATGAGGAAATTTCAAACCATATCTTTTTAGATTATTTCGTTTGTAGTCAACCTATCTAATATTGTATTATATTGTATAACAGAATTAAAATTTTATGCTACGAAAAACTACAAGAAAAATTGTGCTATCGTATACGTATCATATAATAAAACATGTATCAGAATCCCATTTCATCCCCGGGGTGTACATAAGCTGAAAATCTCTGTGAAACGGGAAAAAACTTGATACTAAATCCTATGGCAACACACCAGATTAACCCTTAACAAGGCATAGTAGACAAGGAGTAGTAGATAGATCGAGGCCTGTGTTCAATACATAGATTTTAATAATCGTACAGCGGTTAGCAATAATGGTTTTAAACCCCCTTGTGATACCGATATTTCATTAACCTTATCACTGCTACTCTGAATTCCCAATACATTTCTCAATTACTATGCATCCAATATCGTTAAATTTTCTATTACAAAAAGTTGTTATTAAAAAGTAGAAAAAAAATTCTTTGTTGAGCAAGCCGGCGGCGATATGGACAAAACTGATTAAAATTTAAACAGAACATTTTTATATATTCTATTCTGTGAGCGCATGAATACGAAAATAATCCAACACTGAGGCTTGCCGTGTTCAATTAATTGAATGCTGTAAGAGATGATCGTACTGGAATTAAAATATCGAGTTCGAATTAGTCGTGGCTTGCCTACGACAAATGTTTACGTAGATATAAGTTGACAATTTGTATTTTACTTCGTTACATTAGAATTATTTAACTACAGCCCTTTGAATTCGTTAATGTTTATTAAGTTTGAGATTTTATATGTAATAACATGTCCTAATTAGGAAGTACATATTTCTAATTACAAGTAATTTCTACATTTTTTAAAGACATTAAAATACTTCCTGAAAACCTATAAAAGTGTATTAGCATTAAATACATTGTATTAACCACGATTACTCTGGCTAAATTTAGCTAGGGTATTTAAGTTAATTTCTTTTTAAAAAAAAACGGAACGTGAATGGCTGATCTGTCTATAACATTCCAACAAAAGCTACAATTAAGGATTCTTTGTACAACGTCTTCGTCCTTGTGGCTAATACAACAGTTTACATCAAATCGCAATAGAGACACATACCTAGTAGGTATGCTGAATACCTGGAAGAATTACATCCTAAGATTATTTATCCTATAGCTGTTGCCCTGTACTTCGAACGCGTGAATTTAGAAGACTTCTCCGTTCATGCAATATTTTACTGATGCTCCGTTCTTATTCGTCGCAGCGTGATGTTACGAGTATATAGCTTAGCCTTCCGCGATAAATGTGCTATCCAACACTGAAAGAATTTTTCAACTCGGACCAGCGCGGTAGCGGTTTCCAAAATTAGCGCATTCAAAAATCCAAACAAAGTCCTTAGTTTAATACCTAGTAGAGAAAGACTGGTGAACAGACGTATGTGTGTATTTGTATTACGTAAAAGTAGTTCAACCAACAACTAATACATTAATGCACACGTCACAAACAAAGGAAAGATATTACTCAAAGTAAGTGTATGGAACAAAGGAGTCTTAAAACTGTTTACGTAAACAAAGCCTTAATGTGAGAACATTGTAATGAAATGTCAGCAAGTATAACATCAATCAATCTTGGTAGAAGTTGCTTCTAGTGTCATTACCGTAGTAACAGATTTATTTTGATGATGTTATTATAAAATCCTTTTAACTAGTTAGTAACTTCTTTAATTCATTATATTATATATAACATTGTAAAGGGAATTCAAATATTTATATTAATTTAACATTTTTTACCATTGACACAACGTCATGTAGCCTTAAACTAAGCGGTACCTTAAGTGGTGACTCTACATAACTTCACAATTGCGGTATTTGCAAACCTTACCAATTTTGTGTAATAGACGCCGCATCTTTAGGTCTGGTATCGTTAAAAACTGGTTTTTGGATGTTCATATTTTTACTTTTAATAATCATGCTCTCGGAAAAAGGCGAAAATAGAAGCATAGATATATAAGACCTAAAGTTTGACCCTACTGTGGGAAGAAATCGTTGTTCCAGTGTCAATATCCTAGAAGGAAGAGGACTACCTACAATATCCTTTTTTTATGGAGCATGGCTTACTGCCGAACCCTTTTAATTTGGATAACAGATAGCGGACAGATTTTATAACAGTTTTATGAGATTTCGAATAAAATTCTCTTTGCTTTACCAAAATAACCGTTAACTATGAGAGATAGTGAGGCATATTCACGTATCTAGGTATCTAGCTATTGTATATCCCAACATGGCACAATCAAGAGCGCAGAACAATTCCAGTTTGGCAGCTTTATGGCTTTTGTGATCGTTGATTGGATGTTTGCGAACTAAAAAAGAAAAATTATTTATTCTAACACGAATAAGTTCTAATTTATAGCACTTATACGTTGTATGAATTCAACAATATCCTTACTTAATATAAAACAAAGTCGTCATTTTTATATGTTTGTCCCTATGTGAGAGCTTAACAAAATCTTAAAAAAAAAACGCAACATAATAATATATTTAATAATATTTTTTTTACTAGATAGTGATTCAATAGGATAACATTTTTATAATTTGATTTGGTTCCTAAATTCCACTCGTACGATGTTGCAGAACAGCTAGTATATGTGGAATTCAAAGATATTATTTTATATCTATTTATTTAATAATCAAAGTTTTGTTGCGTTTTTAAAATACTAGTGTACTGGGCTTAACACATCTGCAAATTGTTGCTTCAGGTTATTTTTTGAACTAAGTACCTAACAGACAAATTAATGTATGTAGTTTATAGGTAAAAAACTTAAGTATATTCGTTTGCTGTTACTTTTTTATTACCATATACAATAACTTCACGAAAGGGAGCCTAATAATGCACTAGATTCATCGACACAACTTCGAAACAGCAAATGACTTTAGAAAACATATTTAGATGGTATAGTCTAATTAAATTTTCAAGGTACTAAACCTTAACTAAAATATTTTTAATCATCACAATATTTATTTAAATCATATTTTTTAATAAATCTCATAACCCCACAACGCTACAAAATTTAATCTTATTCTAATTCGACGAAAATCTTAAAACGTGTTCGTGAAAAAGTATAGGTTTAGCTGAGTTTTTCTTTTATTTAAAAAAGCTGCCCTTAAGCCACGTTATACGTTTACAAACTTTGTAATAAAATATGTACATTTAGATCAGTAAAATATTGTTATTCTAGACAATGATGTTAAATATTACCTACTGGCGGTGCCCACGACACCGTCCGCGTAGATCCAAATTTTTCAATCGACCCAATCAATATTTTGATTCTTTTTTAACCGCTATATGGCGTTGCAAGTAACCAAATTGCGAAATTTCGTATTATGTAAATATCTCTTGATTGAGGGGACCGATTGCGATGAAACAAAGACTACGTAATAGCTTGAGTTATGTATAATTTTTACGTATAACATTTATATTTATAAGTGTTGTACATTTTACGTGATGCGAGCACAGACAAACATCTAAACAGACAAAAATTTCCAAAATGCTGGAAATGGGTTCTGTTGGTTGTTTTTTAACCATCTGACATTTTTTTTTGAAAATATTTTCACAGTACAAAAAATTTTTTTCTACAGATTTATTATACATATATGTATATAGATACGTAATCAACTCATTGTATTTAAGAAATTCGTTTTAAACACTTTCGATAAGAAATGCATTAATTTTACTGGCATTGTTTAAAAGGTTTTATCATTAAAATGTATGTAAGCAAAAGATGCCTTAAGCCTACAAGCCCAAGTGATTTAGGATAAGGGCAGAGAATGATTATGTTTTAAGAGAGAGAAAGATAAGGGCTTCGTCGCACCTATATTTAAAATAAGTGCTATATTTTGTTTCGTGAACAGTTTTTATGCTGAAATTAAGATTACCAAGTTGCCGTCCAAGCACTCTGTTCATCTCATTAAGAAGAGTGAATGCGACTCCGTGACTTTATATCGTATTTTTATGTAGGTACTAATTATACATTCAAAAATATTAAATTTTTACGTTCAATTTTTTATCGTTAAATCTGTCTCATGTCACAATTATTTGTAGTTTTTAAGATTTACGGTAATGCTAAGAGGCAACAAATATTTTAATAATTTCTTCATAAACAATAATAGCTGGAAGCTGCCCGCAAAATAATAAACTTACATAAAAATCAATTAGAAAGAAAGAAAGAAGAAAGAAATATTTTATTTGCAACTACTCAAATATTGACAAAAAATAACACAAACAAAGGTAAAAAAGAACACAAACACACTTAACATAACAATATAACAATATGAGTAGTCACAAATACGGACCCAACTCAGCATAATGCTGGTTAAAAACCAGCGCTGGTCTTCCGTTGGGCCGTATTTGGAGGACGTCACGGATTCAACTAACAACTAAGTAAAAAATAAAAATTAAAATAATAAACAACTAAAATAAAACATAAAATAAATTTGAAAGAGATGATTATTTTCTAAATTAGTAATAGCCAAAAATATCAAAATATAAAGACAAGTACTTATTTGAATGAAAACAGTAAGTAGGTACATTTTAAATTAATTAACATTACATTTATTTCTTTTATTAATTTCCAATTTTTTACATTTCTAAATATAGCTAAGTAAAAAAAAAAAAAAAAAAGTGCTACAGTAACCATTTTTATAAATTGTACATACTTATACTTAATGCATAGAAAACACCCAGACGCAGTACAAGCACCTGTGTAAGAGATATAAACATAAGCTCAAATAACCCTCCCGTGCACGAATCCAAATTACAAATACAAAATTACATTACACAAGAAGCATAAATACACAAATACTGAGCAATCTTATGCTTATTCATCTCTAGTATCTTATATTATATATCAGTTCCAAGATTTAAATGGTATACCTACTTAAATATCAAATATACTCTTATTTATGTTAGAATTTGACCTTTAAATTCTTTGAAATACGAAAAAGTATGATTAGGAACACTTGACAAACCTGTCGACATTGGGTACCAAAACATATTAAAGAATCTGAAAAGGTCGCCTCCTGGCATTCACATGTACAGCCATGAGTAAAACTTCTTTGTGATCGAGTTGTTCAACTTGTTGCGAGGTCCCAGACTATGAATAAATCAATTACGACCTTTATGCGGAGGTGTTCTCTTTCTGTTTTATAAACGAATTGTAACCCGGGCCTTGATCATCCTTATTTACTGAAGATCAATAAAATTGTCAGAATACAAAATACTTAGGTTTCAAAGCCCTTATGTGCTAACAATTTATTTATTATCTTTTCAACATTTAAACGCCGTAGATGTCTAAAAAATTTTGTGTTTTACCCATAACGTAGGGAATGTTACTAAAGTGTAAATAATACCGTAAAACTTTTTCTTTAAATTATAGTCCGGGTAGCAAGAGTTGCAAGAAATCAAATTGAGATTACTTAAATCAATTATTCCTTGAAATCAAACTCCTACCTTAATAAAATTATAGAGGAATTAATATGAAGTGTCCATAAAAGAAAACATACCGCTGTTTTCGTACTTTGTTAAAATTAAAACGCTTTGTGTTAACATACCACATTGACAGTGACTTCGCCCGCCATTACTTATTAACAGATCAAAAGCATAATGCGCGCTACGGTCGGAGGCAACTGAATTTATTATCAACGTAAACGAAATTGTTTACCCGTGCTGTTGTGCTACTAGACGCCGACAGCTTTGACTAGCATGTTGACTACAATACAATTGTGTTGCTACTAAAATATTATAACAATAGCTAGAATGAAATAACTGGTTCAGCCACGAATTCTATAAATATGACTTCCATCGCAACTTTCTTAAACCTAATTTCAAAAATTGTTGTTACTTTTTGAAAATAAATCTCTATTGGCGAAATGAATAAAGAATTATAGTAATCATACAAGAAAATAATCTTTTTTCCATACTATTCTATAATCTTTTTTCCATACTGTTACGTCATTTCACCTGTGCTATGATCTAGATACATTTTTTCTTGGCATTTCACACATGCATGACAGTAGTAACCTAAATATTAATCAAGTTTTCGTTAAACAATATTACAGTTGAGACTAAAATTTCTTATTCGTCGGATAAAGTATCACGCTAATGATAACAAATGGCTAGAGATAAGAGAGTGAAAATGAAAAGCTCGTGTAATCCCCAGCTTTTATTACCACTTCTGCATGAGAAAGGCGAAACAATTGAATTTCAACTGGATATTTATTTGATTCAATTTTGTTTATTGTGCTGCGGGAATAGGTTTCAGTTTGAAAATACTTTTATGATTTTTTCTAACAACAAAGCCATGCTTAGGTATTTGCTTGTACTGTAGGTACCAATGGTATATATACTAATATTATAAGCTAAAGAGACTGTTTCTTTGTTTGTTAGAACGCGCTAATCTCAGGAATCTCTGGTCCGATTTGAAAAATTCTTTCAGTGTTGGATAGCACATTTATCGAGGAAAACTTTAGCCTATATAAAATCACACCGCGACAAATAGGAGCGAAGCATAAGTGAAAAATATTGCAGAAACGGGTAAAAAGTTCTAAATTCCACGTATACGATGTTGCGAGCAACAGCTAGTAGTAAATAAGATTAAATTAGGCTCGTAGTATATATTATAGATCAATTTTATAATACGATAAACGTCTGACTACATAGATACACAACTTTAAAATATAAATAATAATAATAATAACTTTTATTCAGATAACAAGATCCATATCACATAATTATTAATACACAGTCAAATAATTTCATTTCTATACAATATTAATATTATTCATTCATAATTTAAAACCAAAGTCATCCATTAAAATTATTACCTACTTAAGAATAATATAATTAAAATATAAATACATAAAAAAAAAAAAAAAAAAAATAAAATTCATATATTAAAACATTTGATTTTGAGGACATTACATTACAAAGCTATTACATGATAATTAGTTAAATTATTTATGTAGGGACAGTCCAACCTGTTGGCTATCATATTTAGTATACTATTGGAACTGTCTCTTACCCTACCGACCATTGACGCTATTCGCTTTCTCATTATGCAGTTAAAACTATCGACCCTAGCCTCTGCAAACATTCCCGACGCGCTACACCAACGTGGGAGTCCCATCAGCATTCGGAATGCGTTGTTGTATTGGACCCGGAGAGCCTCATAGGCCCTTCGAGTAAACGACTCCCATAGGCTACACGTGTAAAATTGTGTACAGTAAGCTCTAAACAGCGTTATTTTTGCTTCAGCTGAACAACGCGCGAACCTACGGGAGATCATATTAGCTCTAACACATAAAGCTCTCCGTTCCCTCTCCATATCTGCGTCGTCACGCATATTCGATGTGACGATGTGGCCCAGATATTTGAAAGTATCAACCACTTCCAAGGCCACTCCGCTCAGCCTAATCGGAGGTAAATTAGGAGCGCGTCTACTACAGGCCTTAAACACCATGAATTTACTCTTGTTAGCATTATACCTCAGCCCGTGTCTTGCAGCATACGCCTCACACAACTGCAGTAGTCTCCTCAAACCACAGACAGAAGCGCTCAGCAAGACCATGTCATCTGCATAACTAATGTTGTTGACACAGATGTCATCAACATGGCATCCAACATGAGTCCTGCTAAGCACTCCTATCAGCTCATCGAGGTATATATTAAAAAGCACAGGAGAAGTAAGACCGCCCTGTCTCACTCCACACCTCATTCTATAGGGATCAGATAGGTGACCCGACCACCGCACGCTATTGACCTGGTTACCATACCAATGCTGTAGTATACAGATTAATTCTGGAGACACTTTCATGTCCTCTAGTTTTCTCCACAGGACATCATAAGCCACCAGATCGAACGCCTTAGAGAGATCGAGGAAACACGCAAAAACAGGCGTTTCTCGTTTTGTGTAGTATCTAACAGTCTGCTTAAGACACAAAATGGCACTTTCCGTTGAAAGTTTGGGTCTAAAACCAAATTGGTTTTCGTGCAAGTTAATATATTTATTTAATTGTGTCTCAAGCAGCCTATCAAAAACCTTGGCGATAATTGTTGCCAACGATATAGGCCTATAGTTGCAGCGGTCAGACATGTCCCCAGACTTATTTTTAGCAACAGGTATAACGATGGTGCGCATCAAATCTGGAGGCAAATAGCTGTGACTGATGCAAAGATTGTATAAAAGCGATAACACTCGTGATATATGCGGACCTGCGTGCCTCAGGTGTTCAATACTTAGCGCATCATGTCCTGGGGACTTGCCAGCTGCAATGGACCTAATGGCACGTTCCACGTCTTTAGCAGTGTACCGTAATTTTAGATCGCTTCTAAGTTTCTTAGCCCTGAGGCTATCTTGAGGCGATCCCAATGGTGCACCATTAAAAAAATGTTCTCTAAACAAGTTAGCTACATCCTTTGGGTCACTAACACCGTCCACACTCACGGGAGGGCCATGTTTTGGGTTCAATTTATTAGTGGCTTTCCAAAAGCCCCTAAAGTCACGAGCAGCGTGCTTATTGGCAATGATATCCATTTTTAACTGCTCTTGGTGAGTTTGACACCACTTTAACCGTGCTTTGAATATCTTTCTGCTTAAGCACATGTTCTCATACTCCCGACCCTGATTAGGTTTACCACTTAGAACCCATAACTGAAACATAAGCTTGGCCTCGCTGTGAGCTTCCCGTACATGCCTGTTCCAGCCCGTCACAACCCGTCTTTTACCACCATCAACCCGCCTACTAAGGACTGCAGAATTTTTTAGCGCATCAGTAATAGCATTGTATAATCCATCAATAATACACCTATGACCATTGAGACTACACATCTCTTCACAACAATCAACACATTCAGGGGGAAAATCAATATAACCAAGCCTTTTGTGACATTCTGTATAATACAAATCTATCTCCGTTTGACGCCTCTCACCCCATTTAGCAAAATTTGTGTTTACGTTATTTTGAATTAGTTTTGGAATTAAAATATTAAAATCACATTCTAATATGAGCGGAAAATGGTCAGACCACATAACATCATACTTTATATAAATATTACGTATAGTAGGTATCGTAGACTGAGTAACAATAAAGTGGTCAAGCCACCGCCGCGACCCGTGCGCCTCACTAACAAACGTATATGCATCACTATGTACGCCTAACATGTCTACGTCAATACACGTCCATTTTTGATCGGAACAAAATGCCTCGAGCTCTTTAAAAAATGGCTCGCCGGGGTGTGCGTTAAAGTCACCCATTACATATACAGATTCACACATACAGTCCTCAATCAAAGCGCTCACCTTACTTAAATACTCCGTAAAGTCCGGTAGATTATCCGGCGTGTCAGTTGGCATATAGACGTTTATAATTGTAATAGGCCGATTATTAGTCACTATTTTAATAGCGCAAACGCGCGGATCACTGCAGTGTATCACAGAGACGTCGTTAAACAAATCATTTCTCCACAACAGTGCGACACCTCCGTACGGACGGCCACGTAGCAAGCCGGCCGATGTGTCTACAGCAGATGTTCCCGTTGACGAAAACTTGTTATCAATGCTATTTAAATAGTTAATCTCATTAGGTAACAACCACGTCTCCTGCAGCGCTATTATATCTGAAAATCTACATAATTTTCTGACACAATCCACTGAGCGTTTAATACTTTTACAGTTAAAACTTGTTATTATATAATTACTATTCATTATTAATGTTAGATTTTATCGATTCGACGGTGTACTGATTTCTTTGTTTATATTGCACAAAGCGCCGGAATATTATTCCTTCAGGCCAAATGTTTTCATTCAAAAATAATGACAGTTTATCCTCAGACACGTAAAATTTATACGCACTATATTCATTTTGTCTTCGGGTAGCAATCTTTTGTAATATAACACATTCTTTTGTCTTTTGTTGAATATATTTAATTATATCTGTGTCTATAGTATCCTTATGGACCTTTGTTATGAACATTGGCACTTTTACAGTTGCCGCCCGAAAAGTTCCTTCCAAATCCCGGGAGATGCCTGTTTTGCCGCTATAGCGATATCGCGGTTTTTTACGTTTGGTTACAGTTTTCCATTCGTTCTGTGTATTAGAAGGCTCGTGGCTAACTGAGGCGCGATTGGATACATTTTTATTCGATCTTACGTCATCGAACAGCTGTTGTTGTGTGCTGCAACAGTTCGCTATGCGTCATATCAACCTTTATACTTTGAATGTTCGGACTCGCAGGTTGATTAGAACTCGCATTATGCCCGCATTCCTTTTCACATTGCCGGTTACAATTCATAGTGGAATATTGATTTAAAGATGTATTGCTAATTTCGTTATCTTGCATATCAGAAGTGTCAATATTAATATGAGACATCCCAAATGGCCCACTGTTTGAAATCCAAGCACCTCTTTTACTCGTAACGTGTTGAGGAGAGTCTAGACGTATACTATCATTTCTTATACCATAGACATCCCTTTTAATTTCCTCTACAATATCCTCTAGCTCCCTTTTGGAGACATATGTCGTCTTAATATTATCAATTTCATTTTTAATAATCAACAAATCCTTGAGAAGCTTCGTGCAGTCAAGGTGGTCGAAAGTTATAGGCGGCAGCTTTTCCAATTGTTTTGCTACAAACATGGGTATTTCATCCGGCTCAGCTGTTTTGAGCACTGATATAATATCCTCCAGGTCTCTCCGCTCTTTCCCTTGCCGTTTACGAGATATTTTTCGTCTGTCAGTGGGTATGGAATCGAACAGCAACGTCTTCGATTTCTCAATTTCCTCAGGAGAAAATGATGAAGTACAAATTTTTATCAGAGTAACTTCGTCAATCACAGATATTTTATTTTGAACGTACGATAACATTTCGTCTATTACAATATTACATACACTACACTTTAGTATAGCCGACATTTTATTAATCACTCGAAAAGAACACCCGCTTACAGAGAAAGCGCGCGCGCGAATGTGAAAAATGTGAAATGTGTATAAAGTCTAGATGTTAGCTATCTTGTCATTAAACCATAAAGGTAGATTTAACTATCGTCAAACTCGTAGATCGTGCATTAAGATTGTTCGGAAAGCTATTACACTTTCAAGTTTGTGAACTCAGCTTACAATTTAATATTATAGTACCTGTATTCAATTTTAGCTGCTAAAATGATCTAACTTCAGTTGAAGATTAGTCACCACAAATTTTTTTTAATCAATAAAATAATGTGGGGGACTAATAACCTTACCCATTTTTAAGGAACTTGCAGTGGTTTTCAACGCAGTTTAACAAACCTTACTACTTAAGTCATCATAATTACTTTTTAATAAACCAGTAAAATATACGTGTAGAGACGGATAAGAAAAGATGTGTCACTATCCAAATCCCTTGATCCCTAAGATGCCGTGAGAGCCAGCTGTGGGATATCATAACCAGATAACATCCTCTGTAATTATATGTCCCAACAGTGGGAGTTGGGACGTTAATGGGCAGTGAAATATAACGTATTGTATTAAGTCATAAAATTCGTATAATATATTAAAGTTGCGCAACGATAATGACTTATTATTCTCATAATGACTAACATAATTACAGAGCGTAGTAAGGAGAAAGCATAACGTGAAACAAACGACCCACCCGTACACAAAGCTTCACAAACAATGTGTTTGCTCACCTCCTACATATTTACTGAAGGGAATACATTACGACTCCTATGTGAATAATACGAGGTATCTAAGTATGAGTTTCAGCTTGTGAAATTGGTAATCCCAGTGGCTTTTTAGAATCAACTATACAATTTCCCAACTGTTCTCAAAGCTTTGAAGGTAAACAGTATAAACAAACTCAAGTAAAACATATATTTGTGCAATATATCAAAGTATATGTCTTCGAAATACATAATTGATCAGCGAAGGTTACGATGTTTTTCGCTTCATATTTTACTGCGCGTATTACTTATATACGTACTACAATATTATGTTAAGTTTATTACCTATTTTCATCAAATCATAATCAAAGATTATACGTCTATTATTTTACAGGAAATTAAATTTTAAATCGTGGCAAAATATTGTTCTTTGAAACTCTTCGTTTATAAGCATTGTAATCCTGTAATAACCGGTTGGATCCTTAACAATATCTTATAACAAAGCTTAAATATTATAACAATATTTATTTTGCCATACCTCTACATACAAAAATCGACATAAATACGTTAAGGACGTTGCATGAATAACCTTATTACAGATAAACCAATTTCGCTCCAGCCAAGGTTATATTACGCTATAAAGTTAATTTTCTCGGAAATATTTCAACGCTACTGTTTATTTTCAGGTGAAACTGACGAACATGGCTTATCTACTGAGAAAGATAAGGGCTGCGACACCAACCTCTACCTTTACCATGTAAGTATTGTGATTTATTTAATTTTATTATTATAAATATTGTTGTTATTGTCTTGTTTAACTATCAAAAAGTACTCTCTTTAATTATATTTGTTTTCAAAATGAAGCTCTTATTCACTGTCTTAAATACAGTAGACAAAATGTTGAATATTTGAAATTTCATTATTACATTGTATAATATAATAATAGGGTTTTATCTTTTCTGTACGGAACCCCTTAAAATAGATACACGTTTATATGTAGTAGTTTGTACAATGTTTGTTGTAACTGGAGAAGATCTAAGTTATAAGAATATTTACTTATTATAAAACAGTCGTTATTTTTGTACTATGTGAGCTTAATCTTCAAAGCTACTCAACGGGTTTTGATACAGCTTTTTTTTCAAAAAATATAGTGGTTTAAGAGGTTGTCCATCATCATCATAATATCACGCCTGTTCCCATGGGGGTAAGCAGAGACTTAGAGTTTGGTTTTAAAATTTCACGTGTACGATGTTGCGGACAACAGCGCGTGTTTTATAGAATCTTACCATCTTACATTGTACACTAAGTTTAGAATAAATTATTGAATGTATATAAAAGAAGTTCACAAAAATATTATAATAAAGTAAATCAGAAAAAGACATGAATCCACGTAATAATTTTATTCTAACCCAAATACATACTTCTTGTATAACTAAATTAATGTTATCATGTCTATTACGTAAAAGTACCTACTGCCTATTCACATTAACAACTACGTGCTCAAATACTCAGTATTCTGTACGACAGCTATTTATAATGTTTATTCAGCCAGCGATACAAGACTGCCGTAAAAGTCTTGAGAAAGTTAAGACCGCAATTGTATAGCACAATTTATTTTTTATACCTACACTACGAATTCTACTGAATGCCTACCAGCTATATATTCTCACCCACATACGTATAGCTATGTTGTTTCCGCAATTACGCTTTTTTATAGCACTACTTCTATTTTATATCATGAAAAATATTAGTTTTTAAAGTTAGAATTATTGTTTAAACTAAAGTTATAGTTTCAATATATAAAATAAATTAAATATATCTCTTTATGAATTAATATTATGTATTACGCAGTGTTTTATTTATATTACTAATTATTTTTATTATCCATATGCGAAATGAATATGTAAACACATAGTTGTATAGTCTTTTTACCATTGGTAACTAAGTATGTAACAGTAAGTTTTATTTTACTAATCTAGATATAACATATCTAGATTAGTTACTTCCATAAAATTCGTTCGAAATAATTAATTCCATTAGCGCTCTGCTCATGTAGTCCCCTAGGAAATCATGAGATTAAAATCATATTGGATAGCGCCTATTTCGATATAATAGATACCTACGCCTGCTTTTCTAAATTACAACACATGTGTGAAATTTTATACCAATATTTTCATAAACAAAGAAGCTTTTATTAATCTAATTGTAATACTCAACTAAGCATAAAGTTGTAAATTGAGGCGTATATTACTCGGAATAATATTTAGGCGAGGCAATTTAAGAAAGGTATTCGAGAAGGAAACGAAATAAATCGAGCGCTTTATTGAAATTGAGTTACGGACGTATTACCCTAGCTGAGTGCGGCACGTATACCCATATGCGCTTTCAGTGAACCGTGTAGACCGTGCGTCCTCGTGAGCGTAGACACCGTAGCTAGTCCGTAGCTCGTTACGACCGTCGTAGCACCTCAATATCTTGCGCCAGTGCCTCGAATTTCTTGCTTCAACCGACACGAATTTTGATCAAATTTAAACGTCAGTAAATATTTGACAATTTCAGATGTAGTAAATTCAATGGGTAAACCTTCCAAGCGAAATTGTATTGTCGAATGTCGAGTTTAATTTAACAAAGATATTCAAAACATTTTTATATCATCCCTATCCATCCTAGTCTCATTTGTTTATTCCAAAAATTTAGTAAGTATAAAACATTGTTACAACATTCACGCTTATTTGGCTAATAACATAGATGGATAAAACCTAATATACATAAAAAATACACGCAGCAGGGAAAATAGGACAGAAATAAAAACACTCATATTCCGCAGCGTAATAAAGTTGGTTATTTACATAAAACTGTAACGAAGGTAACATCATGTGATGAAAATGATCTCAAATAAAGAAAACTTTTTAGTAGATATGTACTAAGACACACCTGTACGGTACGGAAGGCTCTAGCCAGAATTATACAGGAGCACAGCCTTATATATAATTCACACACCATTTGCTAGCCTTGGGATAATAGAGGTTGAGGTCACTATGAAACGAAATTATTTAAAACAACATCAAATGATGTTTTAAGAAACCAAAAATTCGAGAATTTCTTTAAGTTTGATTTAAACTTCAAAAGTTTGTTTAGATTCTTAGTTAGAATGGACCTTAATAAACATCGTACACCTATATCTGTCGGATATTGGTTAGGCGACGCGGCCTCGTTGTCTAAGCCTGAGCACTCTCTACCGAAGGCCACTCTTCAACGCAAGGCCGACACCAAAAGTTACACCGAAATCAATGTGAGAGTTTCAATAACCACTTTACTGAGGTCAAGTGGATAAAATTAAATTGTGAACGTCAGGTTGTCTGGACCAACATAGAAATCCAGTGTTTGGTATATACTAAAATTTAGTACCTTTCTAGTACCTTTTAGTACCTAAGTTCAAATATTTAGTACCTCGATAGATTTCGAGAAAATGCGAAAAAAGGTGGTCCAGACAACCTGACGTCAGGTTGTCTGGACCAATTTTTTTTCTCATACTTGCAGACAAAACAACTGAATTATTTTGTTGTCAGTATTTAGTACCTATTTAGTACCTTCATTATTATTTTTTTCAAAATTTTTTGACATACCAGAAGAGAGTTAAGCAAGTTTGAACTTTTCCAGTACTTGGTCATTTTGCGAAATATAGGACTTATATCACTTTCTTATGGTGTATACTTAGATACGTTTGCGTTGCTGATTGGAAATCATACGTCTTGAACAAGTTGGGACAAGTCTGATATTTACCTTAGGTCCCAAAATAAGCATAATGTTTTTCTTAGGTTTCACAGATAAGGATTCAGCTCTTATTTTTTATCAATGCTTATAAATAAGTTACGAGTAAATAAAACGTTTGTTTTTCTCACAATGTACTTAAAATTACATGCATAAAAAAAGTACAAACTAAAAAGTTTAAATGCCTTAAATAATATTGTGTTTTTAGAACAATGCGAAAATTTTAGCTCTCAAGCTAAAAATTTCACAGTTTATAGTAAAATTTAACTTTGTTATGTGTACTTTGTGTGAGTACTATACATTCGTTGACGGAAAGGCAAAATTACTGAAGCGCCAAAACTGCATTGTTGGGAAATGAGTTATAAAGTTTTTTTAAAAAAAAAAAAAATTATTTTAATTTTTAAATATTTATGTTACTTTTATTGTAAATATGTATGTTACTTGTTTTAAAATATGTACGTATATTAATACCTATCATTAGTATTAATAGTTAAGCGTCACAATCAAGTGCATAATGTGACACCTTAAAATGCTGTGCATTTGAGTAAAAAAAAAAAGAAAAATTATTGTAATTAACTGTAAATGTTTATGTAACAGTAATTGGTTTGTCCAAATAAATAAATAAATAAACTAATATCTGTTACTTAAAATCGTCTGTAGAAGTGTGACTTGGCCTCTGAATGTAAGTCTCGTAATACTGATCAGGCGTCCTCAGACTTACATTAAGAGGCCAAGTCCCACTGCTACAGCCATTTAAGCAACAGACATGTCTGTTGCTTAAAAATGACAAAAATAAAATTGTAAAATTTTTTTCTTTTTTGTTTTGTTAACTTGATTTCTTTTCGTTCTTCTCTCCTTATTTAATTTTTTATCATTTTGTTCTTTCTATAATTATCTGAACCTTCCCAAGAACTTGAGCTCCAAACAAAATCTTCATTTGTCATCATCTTTATTTCAATGTACCTATTGATCATCTCTTTTATTATGTTTTTCTATATGTCTTTATATTCATATTTAATATCTTTGTCTTAATCTATATTATCATTATTGATATTCACACAGATTGGGTGACTTTCTTAATTTTTATTTATACTACATATTTTCATCAGCAGATTTTATTTTGATATTCAAGATGCCGTAGAGGTACACTTTTTCACAATTTATCATAGTTTTACTATTATTTTAAGTTTTATAACTCGCAACTCATAAAAACACACTGCGAAAACTGACTTAAGTACAAAAATAAAGTGACCAAAACATTACTAAAACGTATTTTTTTACAACTAAGTACCAATTTACTTTAACCTTTGAAGACTTCAAAATTATCGGCTTTCCTTTTGATTACGACATGTTTTTATCCAAATTGTAGTAATTCAAATGTGCCGATGTACACCCGGTGTGATAATACTACGTACAGCATGTTTACTTAACCGTCAGGTAGTGTGTAAATTTGTGCAAAGCTGAATTTCTTAGCTGCCTCAATTATCAAAAGCGCAATAAGTCAAAATTACTTACTTGCTGTTTACCCACTTTATCAGGGCAAAGCAACTTTACCAACACGAGATAAACAACAAAATTAGTAAAAGGCAAAAATGCGTACCAAGTTTACAATTCTATATACATGAAAAGTTAAAGCTACGTATCAGTTATTCGCGATGATCATCTAGGAAGCCAATATAACTTATAAATTTTGCATTTGAAAATAAATGGCTTATGGGACACACCTAAACAAAGACCTCAAATTGTGTCGCTTAAGCAATGCGACAAAAAATTTTGGCCATTTTTCGGAAACCCTAAGCGCCAAGAAAGTTCTCCAATCGCTTAGAAACCTAGACAATTCGACGCAGATAAAAAAAACCAGGCGAATGGTATATATATAAGTCATTTTCGACAAATTGGCGCTTAAGTAATTTTGCCTTTCCGTCGTCGATATATAGATTGAAAGTTATTATAAATCTAGGAAAGTTAAAGTCGGATGAAGGCCTAAAACCTAGAAAGGAAACAAAAGAAACTACATATATCAATAATTTCAAACTTATTCATTATTGTAAAAGCTGAGTTTGAATTCGCACATAAACAACATAAATACAGACAATTTTTTTCATACGGTAGGTACAAATGCCTGAACCACACTTAACTCACGTTATTCTCTGCGTTGATTTCAATATATAAAACCTGGTAACAGACGGACGGAAGGCATTTAAACTTTTTAGTTTGTACTTTTTTTAGGCATGTAATTTTAAGTACATTGTGAGAGAAACAAACGTTTTATTTACTCGTAACTTATTTATAAGCATTGATAAAAATCTGTGAAACCTAAGAAAAAAATTATGCATATTTTGGGACCTAAGGTAAATATCAGACTTGTCCCAACTTGTTCAGGACGTATGATTTCCAATCAGCAACGCAAACGTATCTAAGTATACACCATAAGAAAGTGATATAAGTCCTATATTTCGCAAAATGTCCAAGTACTGGAAAAGTTCAAACTTGCTTAACTCTCTTCTGGTATGTCAAAAAATTTTGAAAAAAATAATAATGAAGGTACTAAATAGGTACTAAATACTGACAACAAAATAATTCAGTTGTTTTGTCTGCAAGTATGAGAAAAAAAATTGGTCCAGACAACCTGACGTCAGGTTGTCTGGACCACCTTTTTTCGCATTTTCTCGAAATCTATCGAGGTACTAAATATTTGAACTTAGGTACTAAAAGGTACTAGAAAGGTACTAAATTTTAGTATATACCAAACACTGGATTTCTATGTTGGTCCAGACAACCTGACGTTCACAATTAAATTTCTAACGCTTTGTATTACGATTTTATTGTTCAATGCTAGCTAAAACATGCAGTTTTACACGTCCCAGTTTACAACTTCTTGCTAAAACAGAAATGTTGATTGAACTGAACTCATAATATAGCAATCCAATATAATCACACAGCGCGCAATGACTTAAAAAAGAAAAAGGATGTTAACAAAAGGTATATATAAGAAAATATCAATACCTACTTAGACAACAGGTCTGAAAATCAACAAAGATTTAATTTATTTATACCAAACAATTGTAATGTAAGCAGTAGCTGAGACGACATTCAAGAACGTTAATACTGTGTCAAGAGATCCACTGCTGAAATAAGTGAAACCTCACAATCTACTGAACGAACAATGAACTTCGTTACGTTTGCGATTTCAACAGCGAGACATCCGGACACTAAATAAAGTGCCGAATAATGGCGACAGAACAAATGGAAACAAATAGGAAGAGATCTCCAGTGAAAAATTGCTTGTGTTTTCTGCCTTTATTTTATGGCTCAACATAATTTACAACTCTGCGTTTGGAACCCATTACATTTATATAAAAAAGTGTAGCGCTCCCATTTACTTTTGATTACATTTCACAGTAACATTCCATATATATAATATATACGTTGCCTAAATTGGAAATTGTATCAATTCGTAGCACAGGCGATAATATTCATTTTTTGTTTTTTTTTAAATTCATGGTCATCTCATCATCGTCCTCTGGTCCCAAGCTAAGCTGATATGCTTGTGTTATGGATACCAGAATACGGATATACTACATATACTACTTTTCTTTTGTAAATACATACTTATAATACATTTCTATGTATGTAAACATTTGTATGACATTTATTAACATCACACAAATGATTGTCCACCACATTGTCCACATTGTGGAATGGAACCCGCGACCTCGTGATCGGCAGTCCGTTACATGAACCACTAGACCACGAAGCCCGTCAAATTCATTGGTTTGATGTCCGTATACGCAATACGCTGAAACAGAAATCTTTGCCCCAAATAGCAGTTACATATATGTTGGAAACTACATTATGGCGAACGAAGCGCGAAGAGCGATGCAAATGATTCGTGAATAAAATACGAGGGAACAGAGGCGGACCAACTCGTTTTACCCACTCGACACTCGGCTCCTGGCATCAGAATTAATACATCGTATTTCATACGTGAAATTAAAAATTCTATGCGGCCTATATATCATAATTTGAATCCCATTTCACTCGCGAGCATTCAAAATACTGTATCACAAATTTGCAAAATAAATTTAACTTTAAAACTTTTCAGTTAAAACACCAAATGTGAATTTGATGAACAGCAATGATTTCGATGATTCGATGATTAGATTTCGTGAAGTATTCATTTCAAAAGTTTGATAACTTTTATACAGAGATCCTGCACTTTAAATGCAACTCGAATTTTATTTTTTTAATTAAGGTTTTCAAACTTTATTAATCTGTCTCGAAGCAAGCGTTCGTTGAGTATCTACAGTTTGTTAACTTTTAAATTCAGTATGCTAATATTTAGTAGCTAGAGATACGAGTACATAGAGTAACTACGCGTACCTAAGAAATTAAAACGTAAACCTGTTTTTTCCATTTTATAAAATAGTAATGACGTCCAACCGTTACCAAGCAAAAACCATATAAAACACACCACGCAAGTGTGTCGCTTAGAATGGTCAAACTAGATTTATCTTATAATTTAGATCTAAGAAGTTTTAGGTGCTTTGGTATTTGAAATAAGAATAAAGTTTTTTTCTGTTATTAAATAAAAAAGTATTGCCTGAAAAAAAAGAATAAAGGTTTTTCTGTTATTACATAATAAGGTATCGCCTGAAATAAAAATTTGGATAGGTACATGGATTTTGTGATTACCCCATAAGTACAAAAGAAAGCTCCGCTCTCTATTATAACAGATCTTTATGTAGTACGTAGAGATGTTCGTTATATAATAAAATAGAGAAAATATTACGATAAAGCTTTCGTTCTTGTAATGAACTCATTTTACCGCAACGAAAACCGCAATAAACATGTCAGTCTTACTGACTTTATCATACCCGCTTTCAAAATAGCGACAGCGTAATAAGCGGATAGGCAATATTATAATTTGTATTAAAACTCACTTTAGTAAAAAAAATTCTTGAAAACTAAGTCTTATTTTAAATTTTCAATCGAATAAATTATTTGCTCATGTCGTGCAAATCTATCTGAACAGACCTACCTGATATATAATTAAATATAAAGTTTGCTTAGTTTAAGATCAACTTCGCGTCCATTTTTGTTGCAGCATATTTACTAAATAAACAAAATTTTTGTCAGGATGAACTGGAGGACCGACCCCGAGCAGCTACTTTCCTTACGTCTCTGGCGAACTACTCCAACACGATCCCAACAGCTTCCGCTGGCGACCCTGATGCTAAACCTGCACCTCCAGCACGCATGGGCACTCTCATCGGCGTGTACCTACCATGCATTCAGAATATTTTCGGCGTTATCCTCTTTATCCGTCTCACTTGGGTAGTTGGTACTGCTGGTGCTATACAAGGATTTTTGATCGTGCTAACTTGCTGTTGTACGGTAAGTTTATAAAAATAAATATTTCGCATTATTAGTATCTATTCTTCTACTATTATTAGTACTTAAATTATACACCATTAAAGGCACTTTAACATGATTCTATTCCAAAACTAGGTATCTCTAACAACGTATTATACCAATACCAAAATGAAAGTATTTGCTATGTAAAATATAGCACTACAAAAGGCTGTATATAAACATTCTGTAATGACAGCTTAGCGACATCAAAATACAAGCAATCGTTTACATAAAAGCAGTAAATTTAACATCAAAAGCTTTAATTATACAATTAAATAATAAGCGATCAGCAAACTATCAACGAAATTGATATTATCTAACAATAAAATCGTATATTCCGCGCAGAATATATTTCCTTTTGATTACATTACGTTTGCACTGAATTTCCCCAGCAACCGTTCAAACCCCGCTTCTAAATCTACATTAATGGTAGCGTATCTAATAATAGTCTTCTCGTATTATTTAGCTAATTTAATTTGTGTCAACACCTGAGTTAATCTTCTAAATATTGTTGAGTTACTTGATTTGTCTGGATTATAAAACATTAAAAACGTAGAAACACTAGCCTAGTAATCGTGCCATGTTTAAATGTATCTTTTACATCAGTCAATCTCGATAACTTTATTTACTCGTCGAGTTGTTTATAATGCCAAAGGTTAACTCGACGTCAGAACTTCAGTGACATTTTCTCGTTAAATTGCGAAACCTCTACAATTTTAAGTAGAATCTTGTACCTCTGGGTATCACCCATTGGTAAAATATCTATATATATATAATACAGAACAGAGCTGACAACTACTATTTATTATTTTATATCGTCCGTAGCGAAATAATATGTTAATTATTATTAAGATTTTATGAACGCGTGTAGCTTTATGAGATAGGTACGTGATTTGAGTTCCAACTCAATGCTTTTACGTTCATGAATGGACCTAATGCCCTCATGGAAATAATTCTCGTACCTACTCTTAAAAAAGATACGTGTATTCATTAATACTTAAAAATTAAATAAAGAAAATATTATAAAAAATTGGTCTAGTGCGAGTCGGACTCGCGCACGAAGGGTTCCGTACCATTATCTATGCAACATAAGGCAACAATATTTGTATCGAGCAAGAGACGGTAAAATAATTGGTCAAGTGCGAGTCGGACTCGCGCACGAAGGGTTCCGTACCATTATCTATGCAACATAAGGCAACGTTATTAGTATCGAGCAAGAAACGGTAAAAAAATCATGTTTGTTGTATGGGAGCCCTCCTTAAATATTTATTTTATTTTATTTTTAGTATTTGTTGTTATAGCGGCAATAGAAATACATCATCTGTGAAAATTTCAACTGTCTAGCTACCACCGTTCTTGAGATACTGGGTACGGAACCCTAAAAATCATGTTTCTTGTATGGGAGCCCCCCTTAAATATTTATTTTATTTTATTTTTAGTATTTGTTGTTATAGCGGCAATAGAAATACATCATCTGTGAAAATTTCAACTCTCTAGCTATCACCGTTCTTGAGATACAGCCTGGTGACAGACGGACGGACGGACGGACGGACGGACGGACGGACGGACGGACGGACAGCGAAGTCTCAGTAATAGGGTCCCGTTTTTACCCTTTGGGTACGGAACCCTAAAAATCATGTTTGTTGTATGGGAGACCCCCTTAAATATTTATTTTATTTTATTTTTAGTATTTGTTGTTATAGCGGCAATATAAATACATCATCTGTGAAAATTTCAACTGTCTAGCTATCACCGTTCTTGAGATACAGCCTGGTGACAGACGGACGGACGGACGGACGGACAGCGAAGTCTCAGTAATAGGGTCCCGTTTTTACCCTTTGGGTACGGAACCCTAAAAACGTAAAAATGGTGGAAGGTGGAAGTCATCTAGCTCCATTTAAAAATTGCCGGTCTATCTAAATTTTCATAAATTTTTAGAAATTTTCATAATTTAGTTAAAACTCCTATACATATTACATTCATTAGATATTAAGGATGTGTGGTTTTAACAGACTATGCTGACGGCAATATCAATGTCTGCGATCGCAACCAACGGTGTGGTACCAGCGGGAGGGTCGTACTTCATGATCGGACGTGCGCTCGGCCCGGAGTGTGGTGGTGCGGTCGGCATGTTGTTCTATACTGGAACTACTCTTGCAGCTGCTATGTATATCGTTGGAGCTGTGGAAATTGTTTTGGTAAGCTATAACATATAACATCAAGGCTAAAATAAATTAAGGTAAATAAAAAAAAATTACCAGCCTCTAAATATCTTTTTATTGCCTACTTGGTACGGATTTTGTACCTATTTGTGTTATTAATTAAATGGGAGTACTCTAAAGTTAAACTGAAAGTGGCCATAGAAGAAAAATGTATTAATAATTATGCCGCTGCTTTTCAGAAAATACCCTATATTTACACAATATTTTTAAATCTGGTTCTATAATATAATCTCTTGTCTAATGAAAATCGCAGTCCTGAAAACTGTTTGAAACAGTATTTTAGGACACAATTCCTTTTAAAGAAAAAATGACGCAATTTAAAATATACCAACTTTTCTCATTAAAGAAATGGCTGTACTTGCCTACAGTGAAGACTTAAAAACTCTTTAAATATGCACAGGAAGTAGGTTTGTATATGGGTAGCCATGTATGAGCTCAGATTATTGTTCTCCGTCAGTACTGCGTACAATTCATACATTGAGGTCACTGGATAGTCAGTATATGTACATAACGTCTACTTGATATAAGTTAGTTACACCACAGAGACGTAGGCTAGGTCGTAGCTCATGTCAGCCTCTGGGGGTTACGCCCAACCCAAATACTTGTGATGCGGCGCACACTGTTAAACGATGGACTGTATACTGGCTTTCAACATTAATAATGTAAGAATAGAGGCTTACCGTCAATTATTAATTTTATTCCAATTTAACAGTACAGGTTATAAATTCTGCAATACATTTTGTATGTTAGGTACATGTTATGTTTGGCTGCTCAATATCAATATTTAAATTACTTAATAAATGCAATAAGTTAGCTTTTAGACTTCATTATCTTTACATATTATAAAACAAACCCGTTATATTTGTATGTATGTATGTGAGCTTATATCTTCAAAAATACGCAACGGATTTTGAAACGGTTTTCTTCAATGGATAGAGTGATTCAAGAGGATGGCTTTTTTAATTTACTACGGGTTGTTCTTTAAACTCCGTACGAAATTGTGGGCAACAGTTAGTTGTATAATTATAATAGGTGCGCTGAATTTTTTCTATTCAATAGAAGAAAGAAAGAAAGAAAAATATTTCATAATATTACGAATACTTCTGTATTAGAAATATTAGAATTAACATTACAAACTTAGTCTAACAATATTCTTAGATTGCAACTTTTACTGTTTCCTTGATATTCTCCAAAGTCAATATTTATGTAGGTATTTAAGAATCCTTAATTCTATTATCCAAATAAAAATACGAAATTCCAAAAAAAATGTTTCGACGTTTGAAAGTCAAAGGACAGTTTTAAGGAAAGTTTATTTAATTTGTTTGCTCTTCTGCAAGACAAAGCAAATTGTAAACACAAGGAGACTAACAGCTTTACAATTTTCTTAAGTATGAAGTGCAGTTAAACGTAAACGATTTTTACTTCAAACGTTTTTTCAGACGAGTTATGAATCTAATAAAAAAAAATTCCACAGACATACATGGCCCCTTCGATATCCATATTTGGTGACTTCACAAAGGATCCGGAAGCTATGTACAATAATTTCCGAGTATATGGCACTGGGTTATTGCTCGTTATGGGGCTGGTGGTGTTCCTTGGTGTTAAATTTGTTAACAAATTCGCCACTGTTGCTCTGGCCTGCGTCATCCTCTCCATCTCTGCTGTTTACGCCGGTATCTTCGTCAACTTTAACGGAAATGATAAGCTGCAGTAAGTATACCTATATTACGTCTTATAATGTCAACTGATAGCAGCGTAGACAAGTGAACATAAAAAGTTGTTAGTTCCCATTAAATTTATGTAAATTAATAAGTATTCTTTTATGGTCTTATTCATAATGACTTATCGAAGGATAAAAAAGTGATTTTATCGGAGAGATAATAAACCTTTTAGCGCAAAAAGACTATTACCTATGAATAACAGTTTTTGACAATTTTCGCGAACTGATTTTAGCGAACTTTTAAACCTCCGATAAGTCATTATGAATGAATATCCGTTAATCTTCTAAAATACTACTTAAAATTAGATCATGAATTTAAATTCAAGTTTAATCAATTGCATTAAATCAGTTGAAATTTCTATTACAGTATGTGTGTCCTTGGCAAGCGTCTGCTGAGAGACATAGCCGACATCAAGAACTGTACGAAGGATATTGGTGGCCAACTGCATCAGTTATTCTGTCCCAACAACACATGCGACCCCTACTATGCCATGCATAACGTGTCTGTCGTAAAGGGCATTAAGGTAAATAGTGGTTATACTTACCACTATTTTGATCCAGTTCATTAAAAAAATACCTTACAACTGTCTTACAATAAAATAATAAGAATATACTCAATCGATTTAAGAAAACACAAGGAATATCTTCTTCCCAAATGGGTATATGGCGGCGAGTTTTCAGTTTTCTATCTACATCAATTTCTATTTTCATAAAGATTCATAAAACGTTTCTTATATCCAGGGTTTAAGAAGTGGAGTATTCTTCGATAACCTACAAGATTCATTCCTACAAATGGGCCAGTATATCGCTTATGGCAAAGATCCCGATGACATTGAACAAATGGATAGACCAACCTACAACCAGATCTATGCTGATTTGACAACCACTTTCACTATCCTCATTGGAATTTTCTTCCCCTCAGTCACCGGTAATATTTATTGTTTTTTATAAACACGTACTTATATACCTACGCTATAATGGATCAATGGCATCAATCACTGACAAAAAATATATTGCTAACACACCAGCAGTTACTTAGATGATAGAATATCATAACTTCTTTTTCAGGTATAATGGCTGGTTCTAACCGCTCTGGGGACTTGGCAGATGCACAGAAAAGTATTCCAATAGGCACCATCTGTGCCATTCTGACAACCTCTACGGTATACTTATCTTGTGTGCTGCTCTTCGCTGGTACTGTCGACAATTTGTTGCTTCGAGACAAGTAAGAACAAAACTATTCAAACTAATCCGTCTTTGTTGAAATAAATTTTAATTATAAGTTGAGTTTTATACTAACATTGTATTGAATTTCTCTCCTTTTAGATTTGGTCAGTCAATTGGTGGCAAGCTAGTAGTCGCAAATATGGCATGGCCCAATGAATGGGTGATTTTGATTGGCTCATTCCTATCTACGTTGGGGGCTGGTCTACAGTCGCTCACTGGAGCTCCAAGACTTCTGCAAGCTATCGCAAAAGATGAAATTATACCTTTTCTGGCACCATTCGCTGTCTCGTCTAGTCGGGGTGAACCAACTAGGTAAGTGTCATGCATCTATTACATTATTTTACTGATCTCAATAGGTACATAAAGAGAGAACCATAGACTAAATAAAAGTGTTTTTGCCTTGTAGAGCCCTGCTTCTGACGATGGTGATATGCCAGTGCGGTATCCTGTTGGGTAACGTAGACATCTTGGCTCCACTTCTGTCGATGTTCTTTTTAATGTGCTATGGATTTGTCAACCTCGCCTGTGCTCTCCAGACCTTACTTAAGACTCCAAATTGGCGTCCCCGGTTTAAATATTATCACTGGTAAGATTTTTGTTAATTTATGTACTAGCAGACTGAAATAGCCATCACATTTTGTTAGACTTACAGGAGTTACTTAATTTCGTTTAGTTATTTTTCACATCACTTTACTCAATAATTGCAGGTCGTTATCCTTGGCCGGTTTGACGTTATGCATCTCTATTATGTTCATGACTTCATGGTTCTACGCTCTCATTGCTATGGGATTGGCTGGAGTCGTCTACAAATATATTGAATATCGCGGGTAAGTGGAACCTCATTAATTTTCCGTCTTTACTTTTTGTGACTAAATGCATCGTTCACGTGTAGTTCAAACTAAAACAAATAATTTCTTAAAATAGAGCCGAAAAAGAATGGGGAGATGGTCTACGCGGTTTAGCACTATCTGCTGCTCGGTACTCTTTACTACGTCTTGAAGAAGGACCTCCTCATACTAAAAACTGGAGACCACAAATTCTAGTGCTTGCTAAACTGAACAATGAGCTGATGCCCACGTACAGGAAGATGCTAGCTTTTGCCAATCAACTCAAAGCAGGTAAGATTATTTAGGTTTATATAATTATTCTGTCGTTAATAAAAATTATAAAATATTGTTTAATGTCCAATTATATTATCAGGAAAGGGTCTGACAGTTTGTGTCTCCGTACTGGGTGGTGAATACTCTCGTCGTGCTGGTGATGCATCTATGGCTAAACAAAATCTACGCAAATGCATGGAAGAAGAAAAAGTGAAGGGTTTCGTGGATGTACTTGTAACACCTGACATCGCAGAAGGCCTGAGTAACTTGTTAGTATCAATTTAGCTGATTAGGTGTCTTACCACTTTTACTAATTATTTAATTATCACAGTATTTACTTTGTTTTGCTACCAGTTTACTTTATCATACATATCATATAAAATGCTTATTGCACAGAGTTCAAACAACGGGTCTGGGTGGGCTAAAGCCGAACACTGTAATTGTTGGTTGGCCATATGGATGGCGGGCAGCGGAGACCGCTGACACACGTTGGCGACATTTCCTCAGCACCGTTCGCGCAGTGGCTGCTGCACGTATGGCTATGCTCGTTCCCAAGGGAATCAACTTCTTCCCAGACTCTACTGAGAAGGTAAACTTAATTCTTCTTTTACTCAATGTAATAATCTCGATGCCATGTTTTGTTATTAGTGACGATAATGATTTCAATTAATTATTATTTGGCTTCATTTTGAACACGCAACCCACGAGGAGGAGCATTCACATATTTGTCACTTCTTGGAGTACTATAAGTGCATTGTTGATTGATTCTAGTAATGACTTTATCAAATGCGTTTTCAGGTATCTGGCAATATTGACATTTGGTGGATTGTGCACGACGGTGGTATGTTGATGCTACTACCATTCCTCTTAAAACAGCATCGTACATGGAAAAACTGCAAGACACGTATCTTTACTGTAGCTCAGATGGAGGACAATTCTATTCAAATGAAAAAGGATCTTAAAATGTTCTTGTACCAGCTACGACTTGAAGCTGAAGTTGAAGTTGTTGAAATGGTAAGTGGGCAAGATTAAGCTATTTTCTGGATTAAGCCAGATACAGTGCAATATAATTAATGACTAAATTACATGTTAAGATAATTAAATGAATATAACATCAAATAACATACTTGCAGACTGATAGCGATATCTCTGCCTACACTTACGAGCGAACATTGATGATGGAACAACGTAACCAAATGCTACGCGAACTGAGACTGAACAAAAAGGAAACTATGGGAATGGTAAGTAACGTCCACAGTTATATAATTTCTCTAATCAAGTTTATAGATTCTGCCAATTGAACATGAGTCCTTCGTAAACCACGAAATGCACAGTTTACACTATATTTGATTCACATTAAATTTGTATTTTTAACGCCCCTTTATCGTCTTTACGTCAAAATAGAGTAAGGTTGAAAAGAACCATAACATATTTGCACACCTACAGTTACTATTTAAATAGAGTTTGAATTTCGAAAGCTATTTTATCTCATAAGCATTTCAGAGCTGGGATGACTTGCTTGTACGTCATAAAATGCGATCCAATTTTCGTATTCAATACTTATTTATCTCACATATTTGCTCATATGTTTATTACATCACTGTTTGATATGCCTGTACATAGCTTTATCAAAAAATCTATTCTGGCATAGAACTAACATTTTTGTCTGTCGCTATATCCAGATGCAAAATTTCGTGGATTATCGTGAAAACGCCGAGGAGAAGTTGCCTTTGGTAAAGTGGATAATTTTACCCTGATCCAAATCCACTTATTTTCCTTCATTTTATTAGCTACTCGTTAATTTACAGATGTTCCGCATTTTGAATTCTACACAATTATTGATAAATGCAGTGTGTAGATTGTAGTTTTCTTTTTAGCTTGAATTATATTATGTGTTAATATTTAGATAAAAATTTATGTCGTCGTATCTTAGGCTATAACAGCTTGCATACAGAATACATCATTTTATGTGGACTTTCATTATCAAAGCAAGAATATATAATACATACATATGAAACATTTCCAATATGGCAACTGAAATAAATATTCGCTTTTGATGTTCCAAATGTATTTCTTCATTAAATGTTACTTCTTTCGATACCACAATTGTAGTAACTTTGTTTTCTTTTTATCACACCTTTTCACTTTCGACAATTCATTTTTTGCACATATTCGCTAATACTACATTAATTGTAACCTATTCAATGTGTTAGATGTTATTATCAATGTGCATCCTTTTAAATCTTATATTCTTATGTATACAAATTAAAAACGTACCTACTATTAATAAGCATGTTATATTTAATTTAACATACAAGGCTAGATATAATATTTGTTTATTGGAATGTTTGTCTAACTTATATTTATATTATAATCTATATTCAATTTAATTCAATAATTTATTTATGACTTACATATTATTATCAATTTTTTTTAAAATCTTACTGGTAACGTACTTATTACGTAGTTATGGAAATTATTAAATTTATTGTACAGGTACAAGCAATAGTAGATCATCACCACGCAGATGTCAAAACAGCTAGCAAGGTTAGATTTGCTGAACCTGGAGTTACAGAGACTGAACCTCAACTAGCAACTGATGCACCTTCACCACCTCTAGCTGACTCCGATGATAAAGATAATCATGATAAGGTGAATATCGTTACTAAAGACAGCACATTAATGCTTCGATGCACAACACTCAAATCCTTAATTAATTGGGATTTTAATAATTTTGTTTACAATTTTCTTCTACGGTAAAAAAAACAATGATACTTAAATTAGTAGATCAAAATGCCCAAGTTATTGCTTTAAAAGCTTTTTGTGCCCTTTTTGTCAGTCCATGTTATAGTATATAGTCCATCTATCGGATTTATTAATTCTTAGTTCTTGTTGTGAAAGGGCCTGTTTAATTTTCGCCAAGAATATCTTTTAGATTTGAAATCATGAAATCTTATATTTTGTTTGTCAGATTTTTTTTACTTGAAACTAATTTTTCCAATTGAAACTTCTTAACAAAAAAGCTGTGTTATTCCAGTTTCCATTAATTTCTAAAAATATGACTTAATATGAATTGACTTTTCCTCCCATGCACTGATTGAGCCTTAGCAAGACGTTTAGATAGACATTGAACGAGCTTTTTGCTTTCTTGCATATCATTGACACATTTAAATTCCATTTTTCAATTACGTCCACTCCAAAAAATATTCTGGTCACCTAAAAACAGGGCCGTTTTCTGTAAAACATTAATAAATTGAACGCCAATAAAAATATTCATGTAGTTCGATAATCATATTTTTATTGGTATCAATTATATAACTTGTGTTTCTCACTTATCCGATCTTTATTAGCATTTAGATTTGACTCATTTTAAATCTTTGTTTACCTTTGAATCGCCAGTCAGATCTTATTCTTTGTGTATTTATTAGTTGTAAAGTTAATTTAATACGAAGACAGTGACACGATTGGACTCTCAACACAGAGAAGAATCGTTGCTTTTCTTATTTTAGATTCTTAGTTCATTATCTCTTTTTATTTTATTTCTAACATTATAAACCATTTTATCTGTTAACGTTATCACTAATGAGTCCTAGCGAATTTATACACGGTGGTCATATGTTTGATAATTTCATTCATATTAATTTGTTCACTTACGTTTGTTTTATTTTTCATATTAGCTAAGAGATTGGATGTTTGAATGTCAGTAGTGAGTTTTAATGTTTAACATTTAAAATAATATATGACATCCCGTGTTTTATTCGCCTTGAATCCGTCATGTGCAACTCAACAAACGCGAATTAAAATTTTAAATTTCGAATGGAAAAATTATAATTGGGGCTGGAATAGGACGATTTTCGAAGTAGTTTGTTGCACATAATCGATTCAATGTGGGACTCGCCTGATGAACGGTCGCAGAGCTCGGATCGTGGAGCAAGCTCGCCGCCTGCTGAAAACAAGCACGAGAGCGGAGCCAATGGCGATGCTGTCAAACCTAAACCGAACCTGGCCGATATTACGCCGTAAGTAGATATTCACCAGATTTAAATATATAGAATTATAGCTGATGAATAAAGTCATGCGTTTTAAAGATCTTTAAATTAAACCCTGAACCAACACGCGTGATCAGCCTGCTATAGTAAATACACTTCCATTGTAAATAAAGCCTGAAACTGAATGTATACGAGTAGTTGTACAATTTTATTAATTATACAAATTGCCGCTAGTGCAAAAAGGAGATTAAAGTACAGACTATAAATAATAACTGTTTTATCATTATCAACAACAACATTATTTTGCCTAATTCCGACAATAAATTTTATTTGAAATGGTGAGAAGTATTAGTATCACGTGGCTTTCGAAATTATATACATAATGACAAAATCGGTTAAAAAAGACTATCACTACCAGCGGTTTAACAGTTTCTTAAAAATAAAGGTCACCTACATTACATATCGTGTGTGCTGTAAGAGCCAGTTACGAACAATGTAAGCAGATAACATCTGAGAGAAACGGGATGCAAGAAATTAAATCTTATACCAACGTCCAAGTAGACTTCCGTTATGGCGAAGGACCGTGCCAGCAGGGGGACGTTTATGGCCTGAAAAGAAATACTGAAAGTATATAAATAATCTGCCATCGAACAGACATCTCCGTGTGATTTAGAATACAAGTGTCATCACCCCATCTCCTCCCAAGGGTGCTGTAAAAGTCAGCTAAGGGATATTGCACACAGATAACATCCTCTGTGAGAGGCGGAAACCTCGAAAATAAACCCTGTGCCAACACGCCTGGTCAGCGCGGCACAGTAGACCATAATCTCTCCCAAAGTGGAGGAGGCCCGTGCCCAACAGTGGGACGTAAATGGGCTGGAGCGTGAACAGACAGATTGTTATTATTACGAAATATAGCAAAGATTTATGTAATATTTTATGTGACAGTGACGAGGGGACAGTTCGTCGTATGCATACGGCGGTTAAACTGAACGAAGTGATCGTGTCTCGGTCACATGACTCTCAGCTGGTCATACTCAACCTGCCTGGCCCGCCTAGAGACACCAACTATGAGAGGGAATCGAATTGTAAGTAAATACTATTAACAAATAGAGTTTAATTGATTCTGGTCTAGTCCTAATTTAGTTCGTTCTCTCAAGTGACAACAAGCACGTAGAGCAAAATTTAATCAATAAATAAAATTACGTATAGTGGGAAAAGTTATTACCATAAGCGGGATTATTAATTGATTTATAAAGTAAAAGCATTCAAGTCGATTGCAACAAGTCACTTGCAAAATTAATAAGTTACTGTTGTCTCAGAATCGTCTTACATTTTCATTCTAAACCTCATCGTTAAAGATGTATCGTGTGTTTACAGATATGGAGTTCTTAGAGGTGCTAACAGAGGGTCTGGAGAAAGTGCTCATGGTGAGGGGTGGTGGTCGCGAAGTAATCACAATCTACTCGTGAACGCAACTTGCGGCGTTTTACCAATATCTTTGTGATTCTATTATAACTGTTAGTGCTACTTTCTCGAACATTCCAATGTCACGCGTTCATGGATTGTTCACTATCGTATAAAGACGCAACTTCGACTTGTAAGCGTCTTCTAATTCCACGTATTTTCTTAAAAGTATATTCTGCGTTCGTTTCACTTGTAAAATGTTACTAACGGTATATTTTGTTACATTTGCTGTTAGAGAGAAGTTGTTTTTAACTTTATTCAATGTTGTATAGATATTTATTAATAAGTATATATATATATTTAACGAGGAGCCTTATCTATCAAACTTTAGATTTAAGTTCGTTGTTTTGTTAATTGTCTACATAGGTTATCTATATTATTTTAAGCATTGTAGTCTCTCGTTTACTGACAAGCCATAAATATTTTTTTTATAAACATTAGTTATAATTTTTATATATTATTTTTTTATCTACAATGAAAGGTAGATTCTTTATAAGATATACAATTATTTAAAGAAAATTATGAAGGTTTTATCTATATAGAATAGCATTTTGTAAACATTACTGTTTTAAGATAATATCTCTGCTCAACTTAAAACATTCTGTGGGACAGATGCATGGAGAAGCATAGAAAAATAATAAATCAAATTCAATATGAAAATATAACATTTTCTAGTCACTTTCTAATATTATATTAGTTGTGACTAATGGAATGAGAATGTAATGTGTAGTGAAAATTTATAAGACTAGTATGAAAAATAAATCAAATGACAACAAAAACCCCACGTTTTAACGGTGAGTTAGATAGATCATAAATTATTAATGAAGCCCAATCGGGCATATACTGTGCGATCCAAATAATAATGCCCTTGATTCCACATTATTTTGTGACGTCATAGTAGTGTAAACGAAAGAAATAAATCCAGTCATTAAAAATAAATTAAACCTATTTCAATTTGAGAATTATTTATTTATTAGTTTGCTTATTATTTTAGTTCAGACTAATGGAATAAGAATGTAATGTATAGTTTTTAACTTTGGCAAAATAATCAATTAGTCATTGTCTTGCACATTGTTATTTGGAGAACATAATTAATTATTCATACTTTAGTGTTAGCGAGAACTTTAAATAGTTAATTGCGATTACTTATCGTAATTAACTTTAGAGTATAACTTGGAAACTTATTGCGCACATTCGCGTAGGTAGATGATTTCTTACTGTGATCGTTTGTATAATGTTTTACTGATTTTAGTTTTACTTAGTGTTAGAGGTAAAATAAACATTATATTCACAAGACCATTCCAAAAATTCACTATTTACGCTTTATTTTCTCTTTTTAATTATTATATATACTACCTACCTTATCTCACATTTACTGGCGATGCGCATTACTCAAAAGTAAGCATCTTTTTAAAACGTCTTCGAGATGCCAATTTATATTTATATAAAATGCCTAATATTCTTTAAAAGAATTATGACGATGGCTGTTTATCTTACCTACTCTTGAATATTACGACATCTATTGTTAAATCTAGCTATAGGTATGCAAAAATAAGCATTATAGAGCTTAAAGAAAAGTAATGAATTTTTATAATTTCGTTTGCTTGTGTGAAACATAGGATATACTTTTTTTCATATTTATATCATTCAACCTATGCATGTACGTGTGACTGAGGTGAACTTGTCAATTTTTTTTAATACACGACATTAGTTTAAGATGTTATTATTTATACTTTTAAAGGTTTTTAGATAACTGCCAAATAGGAATCGATGGTATAAAATATCTTAGTACATAAGTGTGCTACCATCTACAAGATTAAAAAATAACATTTTCCGAAACTAATACTATGTAGGTACTATTGATAAATTTCCATCTGTAGTAATTATATAGATATATGTACTTCATATTTTAAGAGAAATTGTAATAATTATTTATTACTTTTATTTGTTGACAATATCACCGTATTTTTTATTTTATTTACAAACAAATTTTCATAACGTTCTAATAATTATGATGTAGTATTGTATCAAGTTTTCTAAAAAATATTATTTTTCAATATATCAGAAATAGAAATTACTCTGCATATACTTAACAATTTCATTGATCATCGATATTACCAAAAAATAAGATACAACCTATAAAGTTACTAAATCCTCGGCGAGTAATAACTTTGTGTCACGGTTTTGATGCCATAATAACTATTAATTAATTAAGTAGGTACTAGTTACTCTGTGAATTGACTGTCGATTTACCGTCTAGTTAAAAACCGCAGCTAAAAAGCCTCTGGCTACACCTAAAGCGAAGCGATAAAGAATTATTCACTTAATAAAATTAAGTATAAATCATTCTAAATTATTTTAAAATATATAAAAAACAGATGTAATAAAATATTATGATTGCGGCTGTCATTTAATTTCAGATTCAAGGCCTTTATCACTAAGTGATATAAAATACCAATATTATATGAAATAGTGATCACATATCTTCCTTTTCACATATAAAAGTATGTCTACAATACGTATAAAAGTTATTTATGCCTATTAATAGGTAATTGACTATAATTTATTTAAAAAACCTGAATTTTATAACTAAATCATTCAAATTAAAATATTATAAGTAGGTAGTATTTTCTTATTCTATGTCTATATTTTGAAAATAATAATATCGTAAGTGACGAAAGTTTGTGTTCTGTGAGAACAAATGATATTTGTTTAAAATTTACTTGAATTTAAAATTTAAAAATGTTATGTCGACTGGAAATCATGCCAAGTTAGACCTTCGGAGTAGTCTACCTAGTATTTGAGTGCGATTGTTAACATCTGGTGCAAATATAGATTATATGAGACGTGTTTTTAGAATAAGTAACATTTATTAAAAGCTCCGAAATATAATAATAACGTTGTAGATAGTTCAAAATTATTAAGTAGGACACTATATACCTAGTTAATGTTCGATGACTTCAAGTACGTCATGTTTGTGCCAAACATCATTACTTCAGGCATCATTTAACTCAAAAAAATAATGTAGTGTAGATCATCCTACTTACATTTTCAATTAGATTAAAACACAATTATTACAATCTATCAGTAATGTGTGTAACTAAATAGCTTACAGAAATACATTGTGTGTTAGTAAAATCACTTTATCTTAAATAGCTGTAATTCAACAAGTGCACATACATAATTTACTCCAATTAGGATTAATGTCGTGTTTGTGACGACAAGAAATACATTTTAGCTTTATTAAAGTCATTAAAATAAAATTAAATAAAAAAATATAGGGTAGGTACAGTCGCCAACGTATTATTAAGAGAGGGTATTAATGAGTGTTTCACAGAAAGATTTTGGTGACTGTACTTTGATGAGTATCAAATAATTATTGAAGTAAAACTATTATATTACCTATTTTAGATTTTAGGCTGTGAGTCAGCGTAACACATTCTTTACAATTAAAAATTCAAGCTAGAGTTGCTGTGATACACCGTTATGGCTAAAAAAATATAGTGTAGTCATTTCTGGCTATTAATAACAATGGGAGATAACGTAAATCTACGTTAACAATGCCATATTTATCTGTGATTTCACTGATGTGTAGATGCACCCTAATCCGCGTTAATTATGTTTCTTAAACTTTATCCGCTATTGGAACTCGTGTGTGACTCATAGTATTTTGACTTATATAATAACAATTAATAATAATTACATATTACAATTTTACGTATTGAAAATGTAACTTACAAGGCTGTCTCTACCTTGACGCATTTTGGAAACTGTATTTTATAAACCCTGTGTTTAACAACAGGATAAACAAAATAGATTGATTATTAAAAAACTGTTTAAGAGTTGCTGAACACAAATAACCCACTGTCAACACACTCTTTCTCAAGATTCCAAGCAATAACGAATATTATAGCTACTTATCGCTGAGTGGTACGCTATTTACCTTATTGTGTATTTTTGATCTGGAACGAGTTTTTCATAGAAATATATTTCGAAAAGTAAAAGTTGTTTAAGAAATTATTAAAATATTCAAATAATAATTCTAGAGAGTTAGTCAGTGAGTAATTTTAAGAAAAGATGTTATGAGTATAATAAAGTAATTAAAATCTATTTCTTTTTCTTTTATTTATATCTACCTACATATTTATATGCCCCATATTAATCCTACCCATTTATTTCGATCCCATATTTCATGGCGCCCAAAAGAAATAGTACATACGTGTGTACTAAACACTGGGCTGAACCATTTTTGATTTACTATGTTTTTATTGAATATAGTATTTATATTTAAAATATATTCTGTACAAGCCTACATTTACTTTTTACGTTTCACCACTTACCAGTTTTAATATAATTCCAAAAAAAATTGGCAATGCAACGTTTTCAGTTTTAGTCGCGTGCGGGTATACGCATAATGCTATGCGTAGATAAATCTGTTTGTGGGTGCGTACCCTACATGATGTATATTGGAATTTTAGTTAGGTATTGTTGTTTAATTAGTTTAGATATTAAGCTCAAAATGCTACGCAATTTTGGTTATGATCAATAAAAAAATTATGTTCATTACATACAGGATTTTATTAACTTTCAAAAGACTAGAAAAATATTTTTATCTTATGCTACAATACATCTACAGTAAAATATAAAAATTACTTATCTAACAACTAATATATCTACTAAGTAACTAGGTATAGATATACAAATATAATATATAAATAACTCACAAACATCCCTCTGCATCATTAATACTATTTGAAAGATATTCCTTTAATCCATTTTTATTGAAAGATGTATAAAATTGACTCAGCATAGAATATTTAAGGCTAGCAACTTTTAGACCTAAAATTTTCAAATGCCTCTTTTTCATAATCTGTGGCCCAATTAATTGTTCATTATTGGAACAGTAATGATCTGGTAGATGTACTAATAGAGCAATGTTTTCATTTCTATCAGTTTTGGACTTCCAATTAAATACATTACTTCCTAGCCCTGATGGATGTATCATAACATCTAAGAAATATGTTTCATCTGAAGGCAAGTGTGGTACTAACACACCCACTGATAATTTGTCTTTACCACCTGCTATAACCGTCAATGTATCCATTGTTTTATTTAGAATATTCTTAATTCTAAAATCCTGTGATATGGGTGTAGACCATTGATCTTTTGGTAACAAAGGCCCAGAATAATCCTTACACTCTAATGACATAGCAATGTCAATCAATTGCAACCTTTTCAAAGTATCAGGTTTGTTAACTTTGTAGAGATACTCAGGACTCAAGATTCTATTGACAAGCCTAGTAGGATATTGACAAACATATATAAATGACAATACTGCAGAACTAAGATCATCACTAGTTATTTTATCAAACTTATTTTCTAGCAATTTTTCTGTAAACTCCCAGAACTGTAAGGAATTTACAGGATTAAAATATAAATATCCACATGGATAGATAAATGACTTGAGGAAATTTGATGGCACTTTATCCCAATTTTTCATAAAGTATGCACAACACGAATTGAGAATTGGCTCATTCCGTATTTGAAATTGCATACAAAAATTCAGAACCCCTACCACAAGTACTGGATTTTCAATCTTTCGACCTTTCAATGTCATATATTTCTCAATGGATTTTTCTATTTGATCATCAGTGTATTTTAGTCTGGTAAGCTTTGATAATATATCTAACAAGGCATCTTCATCAACTGCATGAATATTTAAACTTAGCCAGCCACCAATAACACAACATGATTGCAAAGATAAATACTTTTCAGTTGTGAAACAACTTAGTATATCTTGCATTGCCGGTACTTCTATCCTTGCCCACAAGTCACTTAACTTTTGTTCTAGCAATGTCAAAATAATTTTTTTGCTAGCTTTTAAGCCATGTAGGATATTAAATATGAGTGTGATGTTTGTTTCATTAATTTCAGATTCTCTAGCTACAAACCCTATCCATAGCTTATCTATAGTGTCAGAGTATTTTATATCATCTTTATGCATAATCAAAAATGTTAAAAACTCACACAACTGTTCTACTGATAACTTATTGTCAATTACTCTTAAAAGTAATTCATCGTGAAATTTGTATTTAAATGGTTCCATGAAAGAAGATACAGTGCTTAATATATTTAATATTGTCTGGGTGTCCTCTGTCTTCATCACTACTTTTATTAACTTATCTAAAATTGCACCTTTAGCTAAATTAATATTTACTATGCTGGAGTCAATAGCTAATGGGCTAGGATTTTTTTCTATATCATGTATCCTCTCTATGGCACCTAAAGCTATATTGGGCGTTATCTTAGTACACTTTGTAAGCAAAGTGAATACGTCTCTTAAATCAAGGCATTGTTTAAACTCTTCCTGTATCAGCTGATAATTTATCACAGAATCATGAGCATTTACCATTGGTTCTTCATTCGGCTTATCGTCGATCTCAGATAGGTCTTTTAACTTCTTAACGACGACTGGAAGTTCTTGAACATTGAACCCATTTTCTATAAGTATTGTACTAGAACTAAATTGTGGTACATTACCAGATTTATCATCGATATAATTGCGTGATATGATCAATGGAGTCGGTGTAACTAAATTAGCATTCTTGGAAGGTATTAAGCTAGATTTTGCTATTAAATAGGTCCTCCTAAGTACTAAAGACATTTTAAATAATGTAATAACTAATGCAAAAATGAATTAGAATAATAAATCAAACACAAACTAAACAAAGAACGAGAATCACAGATGTTATTTTGTTAATTTGACATTTCATGACTTTGACATTTGTGGCTCTTCTTTGGTTATGCCACAGAGTAGACTGTCTCTATCTAGTACCGTAGTACCTTCCTAACAACACTTGTTATACAAGAAAGTTCAAAGATTGTTGTAGATATTATGTGTTATAGTTTATTAAAAGACCTTGCTAAAAAGGAAGAAGAAGACATTTGAAAGCATTACATATTATGATGATATGAGCATACCAAGAATCTTTTATGTACCTATGGATTGTGTAATAATTACTTTTGGATACATTAAGTAGCAAATAAAATTATTAAACCCACTCTGTAATGTTTTTCATTTCATGTAATAATTTTAGTAAAATGTAATAAGCCTGTACCGGAAATGGTGCCAGCGAAAGCATTCGTTCACATTCATTCAATACCAGCTCTAGCAACACTGATCCTTCTGTCAGTATAGTAATAGTACTCTATGCTGTCAGCATTCCTTTCTGTGATTCCATCTTCTATCTATTCTGTGGTGATTCCTTTGTTGACAATCATCCAATCATTGTATTGCAAGCTTAATTTTAATAATTTTATTATTATTTGTTGCGCGGTGAATGAGGCACGTGAATTCATGTGAACATTTAAATTTTGTAACTTAGTTGTGATTAAAGATTTCTTTCTCCTTGCTTTTGAAGCGATACTTTTATCTTTGACATAAATAATAAACTGAACGCCGTCCTGTTATAAATAATTAAAAATTAAACATTTTAGATCTCAACGCCGGTTAAAACTTTCTTGAACACACAGTGAAGAATAATTCATCTAAAGTTCGCATTCACCCAGTCAGCTGATCACTTATTTGTAAGTTAAAAGTTTTGCATTCTTAAGCATGAAGTTATAATTGAAAAAAAGGCGGGAAAGCTCGAAAAAGGCGGTCGCGTTTTTTTATAATAAAAATAATTTTACCTGATTTTTCGTTCAGTAGAGGTTTAACATTTGTATTTATTGTATATTATATGAATAGATTAGTTTTATAAAGTAGTGTAGTGAATCGCAATTAACTGGTAAGTCTTTTCTAACTTTTTATTATGAATGAGCCTCCAGATCCCGGGGATCCTGGCGGGTCTGTCCCTCATGTAGGGAGCTATGTAACTATTTGTTCAGAATCAGGTATGGACACTGATTCGTCTGTTAAACCATCAAAAGGACATAAACGTAGTCGTTTACATAAGACGTGCAAAAATTGCAATAAAAAACGTAAACATGTATCGGGTAATTACATCCCGTGTGATTGTATGGAGCGTAATGGTGAAAATGATTCACCACCTAATGAAATTATCAATAAAAACATAGACGTAAATACAACGGAAACACCTAATGCAGTCACACCGAAGCCGCCACCGTTACAAGTTACTAGACTTTTATACAATTCTTTCGATTCTTCACCTTATGTAGTACACGTTCAGAAACAAACCGACTCCTCGGATGATAGCACCACATTCCACCCAATCACTTTCGGTAAGTTCTTACAACGTTATTCATTCAGGAATATTATAAATGGAAGCTTGAAAAGAATAGGAAGAAATAGAATTTCCATAGCTTTTAACAATTTTGTAGATGCCAATGCATTCCTTGAACATTCCATCCTCACCGACAACAATTTAAAGGCATTTATACCTACATATAATGTGTCCCGTATGGGCGTCGTACGTGGAGTTCCAATTGACTTGTCCCCAGAAGATATAATAGACTGCTGTAGTGTTCCTAATGGATGTGGAAAAATATTGAAAGTTAGGCGTATTAATATAAAACAAATAATAAATGGCGAAGCAACATGGAAACCATCTCAAACTGTTGTGGTCACATTTGATGGTCAAATTTTACCAGAGAAAATCTACATGTGTTATACTGCACTCTCCGTCCAAATGTATACATTCCCAACTATTCAGTGTTATCACTGTTGTAGATTTGGCCACACCAAACTCCAGTGTCGCTCAAAGCCTCGCTGCTTTAAGTGTGGTTGTGAGCACTCTGGGGATAGTTGTGCTATTGATGATGACCATATATGTTGTTGTCTCTGTGGGGGAAGTCATTTCGCTACTAATAAAACCTGTCCAGAATTTAACAGACAAACGCAGATAAAATACTCAATGGCAGAAAAATCTATTTCATATGTAGAAGCTTCCAAACTCCATATGCCTTTGTCTAAGTCTTATTCCGAGATCTTGGCAACTCCAAAAGATCCATTTAAACACCCCACAAATAATCCCCGTCTTCAAATAAAACCCCCAAACACCAACATCATACCGGAAAACCATATTTTTGAAACCACGTGAACATCCAAAGCTTGTCAAAGGCTATGACCAACAGCAGCATCGTAATCTCACCAGGCAACCTTCTCTCTCTCAACCAAATGGAAGCGCTATTCCAACTAACAGACAGACAGACACTCTTGACACAAATAGTATTACAGACATAATCTTGCTTTTAACTAATGTAATAAAATCAAACATTGTAGAACCGTCCAACGCAGCGAAACTAACTGAAGCAATTTCTATTTTAAACAATCACAATGGATCACAAGTCCATAGTACTGCAATGGAACTGCAGAAGTGCAGTCAATAAAAAGTTTGAAATAATTCATTTAATAAATAAATATAACCCTTTTCTTATAGCTTTATCTGAAACCTGGTTTAGACCAGGTTTCCCTTTTAAAATCAGTGGCTTCTCCTGCCTCAGGGATGATAGACCTGATGGTTATGGAGGAGTTGCTCTTCTAATTAAAAACTCTCTATCTTTTTCTCAACTTACTCTAACACACTATCCTAATTTTTCCGCTGTAGCATGTTTAATAAATAAAATCTGTTTTCTATCTATCTATGTTCCTAAACCCTCCTACCAAACATCCCTTGACATAAATAATCTTATCTCTTCCCTTCCCAAGCCACTCTGTATCATGGGAGATTTTAACTCACATCACACATTATGGGGAAGCTCTATAACAAATTGTTATGGAGAAGATCTGTTAGATATTTTGGACATCCACAACTTGTGTGTAGTAAACAATGGTACACCAACTCGCCTAACCAGTCCATTAGAGAACACTAGTGTCGTCGATTTGACAATAACATCTGCTGATCTGGCGTCTAGTATTAACTGGACAGTTCTACCTTCTACATTCGGAAGTGATCATTACCCAATTATATTTAACTTACTAACATTTCCTACAAAAAATACAATTAAATCATCATCTTACATGAAACACAGGGTAATAAAAGACAAATGGGATGAATTTAGTAATTATGTTGAAAGGAAATTTTCTGCATTACCATCTCAGTATCATAATGATGTCTCAACAAGTTCAGATACTCTAACTTCTGTTATAATTGAAGCTGCTAATGAAGTATTTCCTTTAAAAAAACAATTATCTAATAAATTACCATCTCCACCTTGGTGGGATCATGAGTGCAGTTTAGCTGTAGCTGAAAGGAAGAGAGCTGAAATTAAATACAATAACAACATGTCTCAAGAGAACTTTATTACACTCTTAAATTTAATGTCTAAAACAAAACAACTTCTGAAATCAAAGAAACTTGATGGTTGGAGGAGATTTTGTTCATCCATATCTCCTCAATCCAATCCTACTCTTATTTGGAATAATGTTAAGCGTTTCAGATCGGGTGTTAGTAACTCTATATTTGTGACCATGCCATCTTCTTTGCGTAATAACTTTTTAGATAAATTAGCACCACCAACAGCTCCAGTACAAGACCTAGTTAAGACACCTTACGTATATACGCCATCCACTTGCCCGTATGGACTCGATGCCCCTTTTAACATGGAGGAACTAAAAGGTATTTTGTCTGGGACCACGGACACCGCACCAGGAGCTGATGGCATACCATACTCCTTTTTTTCCCACTTAGGTGATAATGCTTTGAATTTTTTCCTTCATCTTATCAATTCTGTCATGTTGACAGGAGTCATTCCGTCCGATTGGCAATTTCACACAGTGTTACCATTCTTAAAACCATCAAAAGACCCCAACTCAGTTTCCTCTTATCGTCCCATAGCGTTATCTCCAGTCATAACAAAAGTGGTAGAACATTTAATAAAAAATAGAATTGAATGGTTTGTAGAGAATCAGAATATCTTACCTAATACACAGTACGGATTCAGAAAGGGTAAAAGTTCAATAGATAATGTAAGCATTTTTGTAACAGACATTAGAATAGCCTTTTCAACCAACGACTCAGTAGTCGCTACTTTTCTGGATATTAATTCGGCATACGATAATGTGTTAATAGAAGTCTTGTGCAAAAAATTAGTGAAAATTAACATACCTGTTATTTTGGTCAATTTCATAAAAAAATTGCTATCTGGTCGTAAAATCCTGCTTAAAGACACTGATCTCACACGAATTTCTTGGAAGGGCTTACCACAGGGATCTGTGTTGAGCCCGCTTCTTTACAACATATATACCTCTGATTTAGAAGCGTCGGTAGGGCAATCAGTAAACATAATATTACAATATGCGGATGATATATTGTTATATTGTAAGGGAAAGTTTATTAATAGATCTACACATGAACTTACTCTAGCTTTGAACTCTCTAAAATCATGGTTAGATGCCCATGGTTTACAACTTTCGCCAGCTAAAAGTGTGGCGGTCGTATTTAGTCGCCAACTGAAACCACCGCGAGTAGAAATTTACTATGATGGTAACATTATTCCAGAAAAAAGTCATGCTAAGTTTTTAGGGATTGTGTTGGATTCAAAGTTGACAGGCCACGCTCACTGTGAACATGTTGTTGCCAGATGTGAGAAATATTTGAACTTGTTGAGATGTCTTACTGGGGTTAAATGGGGAGCACATCCTGCTTCTCTTAAATTAGTTTATAATAATCTGATTAGAAGTATACTAGATTACGGTACGTTTTTACTGGAACCGTGTAATGTCGCGGCTATAAATAGATTAGACAAAATTCAAGCTAAAGCATTAAAAATTGTTATGGGTGCAATGAAGACTAGCCCACATAATGCATTACAGGTCGAAGGTGGGGATCCACCCCTTTATTTGAGGCGTCAATATATCTCCGATAGATTCTTTTTTCGAATTTGCAAATTTTCGAATCATCAATTACTACGTAAAATTCAACAGTTAGCAGATCACACAACCACGTCCCAATATTGGAAACACAAAAGCGTCCCATGTTTAGTAAATAGTTATTATAAATTCAAATGTCTTTCAGCCCCTGTTAATAACTCTGAGCGACTCCCTCTTTTTAATTATAGTTACTTCAGCTTAATACACTCACCCAATGTTTGTTTTGATTTAAAGATTAATCATGACGGAACTGTTAAATATGATTTTAATTTCATGCTTAATGATCGATGGCATGGGTGGCATGAAATTTACACCGACGCGTCCAAACATTCGCAGACAGGTAACGTGGGTGTAGGTGTTTTCCACAAGCAATTTAACATCGTGCAAAAAATCAAACTTCCCTCCGAAACCTCTGTATTTACAGGTGAATGCTTTGGCATTTTAAAAGCATTGGAGTATATTTTACTATTAAAACTGCAAAACACTGTTATCTTTTGTGATTCCATGAGCGTACTTCAAACACTTTTAAAGTTTCCATTTAAGACAAAAAACCAGAATCATCTGATATTGGCAATCAGACATAATCTCTTTGTGTGTTCTCAGTCTGGCTTTAAAGTTAACTTTGCGTGGGTACCCAGCCATAGTGGGTTATATGGCAACGAATATGCAGACAAATTAGCAAATGAGGCAGTGGAATGTGGGGACATATTTCCGTATTACATATTTCCTCAAGATTTAATGGCTCTTCCTAGAAATTATCTCAAGGAAACTTGGAATAACGTCTGGGAAGAGTCCAGCAAAGTGAAAGGTAAATTTTATAAGAATATTCAGCCAGTTGTTTGTTTTAAACCATGGTTCTGTGGTCGTACCTTTAACAAGCTCAGGCTTGGTAAAAGGGCGACCACGGTCATTATTAGAATGCGCCTAGGGCACACGTGCGTACCAGCTCATCTGTCAAAGATGAAAATTCGACCTGACCCGCTTTGTAACTGTGGCGAATTCGGAGATATTAATCATTTACTTTTTTCCTGTGTCCTATACGATCACTGTCCACTCCTAAATGAACTAATAACTTTAAACATTCCTCTTCCTACAAATATAGATACCCTTCTTTTTTCTCAGGATCCTTCTGTATATAATTGTATATCTTCTTTTATTGTAAATAATAACATTTCTGTATAATTATTACTTTTTTATTTTTCAGTTTTTATATAATTTATTTTTCATATAAGTATTTATTTTATTAGTTTAGTACATACTTAAATATTTTATTACAAACCTTTCCTGATCCGATCCTTTTTCCAAATTTACGTTTTTTCAGTTAATAACAACCTACTTTCCCAAATTTTTGAAAATGGCAAGGGTTAAGTCCGATGCCAAAAAAAAAAAAAAAAAAGTTATAATTTTTTTTTTTAAGAAATAGATTTTGTATTTTATTAAAGAAGGGAAAAAACAAACTCCTTGCACATTATTTTTAAGAGTAGTTCTATTTCAGCTGTACACTTGCAAGTTGTTAAACATTATTTAGAATTTTTTTTATAATTTTGTCCTATATAACTGTAATAAAAATAGTACAAATCATGATGTTTCGTCATTATTCATTATTTTCTTGCCCTAATCAAATTAACTACTTAAATTATTATTTAAATTGTAATAATTATTATTAAATTACAGTGTAAACTCTTTATAACGTTATCCTTTATAACGATAAACTCCCTATAACGTTGGAGTGAGCCCAAGTTGGTTGGTTTGCGTTAAAACTCACATATTGAAACACTCTTTATAGCGATACGCCATTCTCTATTACGAAGAAATGTGTTCATATTTGTAGACAGTAAATATTTATTATCGGTATTATTGTTTATGTTATGTTATCAGGTAACAAAAGACTTTGAAGCTCCAAAACATCCGAGGTCGGTCTAGCTTTTGTTATCCTTAATTGCCTTGTACACGTGCAGTATGACGCATTGTTTTCTCGGAAGTGATGGTTTATTATCGGTATTATTGTTTATGTTATGTTATCAGGTAACAAAAGACTTTGAAGCTCCGAAACATCCGAGGTCGGTCTAGCTTTTGTTATCCTTAATTGCCTTGTACACGTGCAGTATGACGCATTGTTTTCTCGGAAGTGATGGTCTTCGACCAAGCATACTGGGTACCTATCGTATTATCAGTCGTAAACCTACTTTGAAACTGTTAACATGGCCAGTAAACGGAAAGCGATTAGTGTTGACGAAAAAATTTGTGTGATACGTGCGATTGAAAAAGGAGAAAAGAAAAGTGACGTTGGAAGGCGTTTTGAACTAAGTCAATCCACTGTTGCTACCATTTGGAAAAACCAAAAAACAATTCAACAGGCGGCGCTGGAAGGAAACTTGTCTAAAAAATTAAGAAAGCCAAAATTCGAAGACTTAGATCAGGCAATGTTGTCGTGGTTTAACAATCAGCGCCAGAATAATGTACCCATCTCGGGGCCAATTGTAAAAGCTAAGGCTGAAAAGTTTGCCAACCAACTTGGCATAATTGACTTTAAAGCATCTGAAGGTTGGCTCGGAAAATTTAAGCACCGTCATCAAATTACGTACGGTAAAATGAACGGAGAGGCGCGGGATGTCGATATGAATGTGACTAACAATTGGATTAGTACAGTGTGGCCTAATTTAAAGATGAAATACTCACCAGAAGACATTTTTAATGCAGATGAAACTGGCCTTTTTTTCAAGTTGACTCCCGACAAAACTTTAAAATTCAAAGGGGAAAAATGTGTTGGAGGAAAACTGTCTAAAGAGCGCATTACAGTTCTAGTGGCTGCCAATATGAGTGGCACAGAAAAAAGAAAGCTTTTAGTTATAGGCAAATCGAAAAACCCTCGGTGTTTCAAGAACATAAAACAGTTGCCAGTTACGTACAAAGCAAACAAGTCAGCTTGGATGACATCGCAGATTTTTGAAGAGGAAGTGAGAAAATGGGATGCTGAATTAAAATCACGGAAAATCTTGCTTCTAGTAGACAATTGTCCTGCTCACCCAATCATATCTAATCTTCGAAACATAGAGTTAGCATTTTTCCCAGCTAATACAACCAGTATTTTACAACCAATGGATCAGAGTGTAATTAAATCCCTAAAGGGCCACTATAGACGGAAAATGTTGATGGATATGATAGAAACTGACGGCAAGGTCTCGATCAACATGCTACTAGCAGTGAACTTCATATCAAAAGCCTGGCAAGAGGTAACAGCGGCCACTATCCAACATTCTTTTCGACATGCTGGATTATGTAGTAGCCAAGAAACGAACCAATTTAACAGTGAAGACAATCTACCACTGAGTGAATGGATAAGCCAGTTCAACGTACCAAACAATTTTAACGAAGATCTACAATCGTACGAAAATATAGATGAGGATGTAGCCACAACTGGTACACTTACAGATGAACAAATTGTTGATTTAGTGTCAAAAAGTCAGGAAACACCCGATAATCAAGATGAAGAAGACGATCAAGTGGACAAAGCCGAATCACCACCAACAATTCAACAAGCCCTAGATGCCGCTAAGTTGGTAGAAAATTTTTTGTTGTTTAATCAAGACGATTCCACCACATATCTAGATATGAATAGGATACATAAAATAATACAAAACAAGTACTGGCATAGCAAAAAACGTCAGACGAAATTATCAGACTATATGTGTAAACAATAATTTATATGTATAAGCATTTATTATCTAAGACATACATACAATAAAAAATTCTTGTATTAAATATTCTTATTAATTTGGTTTTTTTTTGTTCACTCCATATAACGATAACTCTCTATAACGACAAAAAATGCTCAGTCCCTCGAGTTTCGTTATAAAGAGTTTACACTGTATTTAAATTGAGCACAAGTAACTTTAGCCTGGCAAAATCACACTTCATAGAATAATGACATTTCTTATGACATATAGCCTTTATCATAGATACACATTGATTTTCATGCACACATAGAAATGCTTCAAGCCGACTGAGTGTTGTAGCCATAAACACCTACATCTGGTATATCTATGACTACAGTATTTATTTTTCCTACATATTCTTCTTTCTGATATCAGATTATAGTAAGTAAGAAATGCTCTCTCTCTCCAGCCCATTTACGTCCCACTGTTGGGCACGGGCTTCCTCCACTTTGGAGGGATTATGGTCTACTGGGCCGTGCTGACCAGGCGTGTTGCCACAGGGTTAATTTTCGAGTTTTCCGTCTCTCATAGAGGATGTTATTTGCGTGCAATATGCCTTAGCCAACTTTACAGCACCCCGGGGAGGAGATGGGATGGTGACACTTGTATTCTTAATCCATCACCACGTGGAGGGTAAGAAATGCAGTAATTATAAATTATTTTTAATATCCTTAAACCAAACCAAGTTGAACTAAGGATATAAAAACAATACTTAGTTATAGTTAAGTAAAGGATGTCAAATATTTATTTAGATAATTTGTTAACATAGGTACTTTATACAAATAAAAGTAAGCATAACTAAATTCTAGTTTACTATAAAGTGAGTAACTAGTTAAGTTACTAATACATACTAGTTACTTATTAGTAAAAGTAAGTTTCAAATTATCTAGATTTTCTTTATATTTTGGTGTACTTACTCCCAAATATTCTAATAGTTATTGCTTATTGCAGTTTAATTCTGCCTATTAGTTGGCAAAAGGGTTATTTATTAAAATTTTCGTCTGCTTTGCTTCGCATGTATGTAATTTTATAATGCTCTCTGTTGAAACTGACACTGACCTTACAATCCACGATACAGTGTCCCATCATCGTTATGTAACGCAACTATTTATCGTGTACCCCAATTAAGTAAATATAAGTACCCCAAACCTTCGCCTCTACAATAACAAACGTATTAAAGAGCCATAGAGCGGAACCAAGGCTCCAACAAGGCTATTGGGCAGAGTCAGCTGACCAGACTTAAGACCGACAGCGGCACTGTCGTTTCTTCCAATGATAAGATCTTGAGTGAAGTCGAGCAATTCTATGGACAGTTGTACAAGACATCCCAAACTCCTGTTGTTGGCTTGGTCCAAGATCCACGATCCAAGCTAACCCGGCACTATACCGAAGATATCCTGGACGTCAGCCTGTACGAGATCAGAATGGCTCTCAAGCAGCTGAAGAACAGTAAAGCACCGGGCGATGATGGAAGCACTACGGAGCTTCTGAAGGCCATAGGTAAGCCGGTCCTCGTGGCTCTTCAGAAGCTGTTCGATTCTGTCATTCCCGGAGGCATTGTTCCATAGGCGTGGACCAGGAGCATGGTGGTGTTGTTTTTAAAGAAAGGCGATAAAACCCGCTTGAAAATCTATCGACCTATCTCGCTCTCAGGAGCGGATAGTCGGAGATACGTCCATAGTTTTTCTCTCGACTTTTGAAAACAACTTATAGACGTGGCTCAGGCCACGTCTATAAGTTGTTTTCGAGAGTCGTTACAAATAGACTCTCGCGCAGGTTCGACGACTTCCAGCCTCCCGAACAAGCCGGTTTCCGAAAAGGCTTTAGTGTCATAGACCACATACATACGCTGCGCCAGATTATACAGAAGGCTGGGGAGTATAATCGGCCTCTGTGTCTAGCGTATGTGGACTATGTCTAGACTAGTCCCTCCAGCGGTGCCAAATTGACTACCGGTACATCGAAGCGCTAAAGTGTTTGTATAGAAACGCCACCATGTCAGTCCGAATCCAGGATGGGAGCACAAGACCGATTCCACTGCAGAAGGGTGTCAGACAGGGTAACGTAATTTCCCCGAAACTGTTCACCGCTGCATTGGAAGACCTCTTCAAGCTCATTAATTGGGCCGGACTCGGCATCAACATCAACGGCGAATACATCACTCAACTTCGATTTGCAGACGATATCGTGGTCATGGCAGAATCTCTGGAGGACCTCGGCACAATGCTCAATGACCTCACCAGTGTTTCCCAACGGGTCGGTTTAAGGATGAACATGGATAAAACCAAAGTTATGTTCAATGCCCATGTCACTCCGGCACCAGTATCTGTTGGGAATGCGATTCTCGAAGTTGTCGACCACTACGTCTACCTAGGACAAACAGTCCAGTTACGCAAATCCAACTTCGAGAAAGAGGTCAACCGACGAATCCTCAATCCTCTCCTCCCGAAACTCAGCTGGGCAGCGTTCGGAAAGCCTAGGTAGATCTTCTCGTCCAATATTCCGCAGTGCCTGAAGACGAAGGTCTATGAACAGTGTGTGTTACCAGCGATGACATACGGAACACAGACGTGGTCTTTAAATGTCGGGTAACTAAGCTCAAAGTTGCACAGCGTGCTATGGAGAGGGCTATGCTCGCTATTTTCCTACGGGATAAAATCCGAAAAACGGAGATCCATAGGAGAACTGGCGTGTCCGACATAGCCCGAAAGGTTAGCACGCTGAAGTGGCAATGGGCAGACCACATTGCTCGTAGAACTGATGATCGTTGGGGAAGAAAAGTCCTAGAGTGGCGACCACGTACCGGACGACGCAGCGTTGGGCGGCCCCCGACAAGGTGGAGCGACGATATCGTCAAGGTCACGGGGAGACATTGGATGCAGGCGGCACAGGACCGCGCGTTGTGGCGTTCTATGGGGGAGGCCTATATCCAACAGTGGACGTAGAGAGGCTGATAGATGGATGGTATACCAAAGTAGTTACAATTGTATATTTGTTTGATCTATCAGATCTATTAGACCGTTTTAAACACGAACTACATCTGTTTGGCGTCACGACTGCTACGTATCAATCAAAATAATCTCTTCTGTCTATGTAGATAAAAGAGATAATTTATATTTATAGAAATACCATTCAAACGCGGCATACGTCGTCCTGCTCTGTTAAGATCAAATTTGGAAACACGTAAATTTCTTAAACTATTAGTTTCAAATTGGGATATTCTTTATGTTAATGTACCTAACGCTCTAGGCCACCCTAACAAGATAATATACATATATCCGAAAATGTATAAAAGAAGCCTGAAATTCAGCCCAGAGCCGTAATTATGGTAGTTTATCATATCAGTATGAGGACAAATCAGAGTACATTCAAGGCATACATTTTAACTGATAATCTTAAATGATAAGATACATTTTTGTTTGCGTTTACTTACTACAAAAATCTTTTCATAACATTATCTATTTAGTCAAATAGAGTGTCGTGTTACCGTGTTTTAATATTTTATACAATAGAACATCGAATTTCGCGTAGGCACTTATAATATTGTAAAATACGCATATTTTGTTGTTTATAAAAATATTGCTGTCACACAAGTTTTGACTAACTACTGATGTAGTTTCTTTTTATTGCGTCAACTCAAGGCACTCTAGTAAGTGGTCACTAAATTTAAATAGGTATGTTTGTAGTCTCAATTATCATGTTTTATCAATAATATTATCAATACACGTATACGTGTATTTGTACATGTCAAAGTAATGTCTGTTAATGCTTCTTATATCAAAATTACTTTACATAATATTGTTTTTCGATACGAGCCTTTTGTTCTTACACCCCAAAATTCTAATCCAAGATTTACTTGAATTTATTCTTCATTTACGTCCGGTAGCCAGAGGAATTTTATCCAACGAAAATTAACGTCATAATATTCGATATAGACTTATTAAAGGCATTTCGTTTAGCCATTGAAGATATTTGCATTTTTCAGATGGGTATGCAACTAAAATGGGGCATAGCGGGTGTCGGTATGATAGCCCACGATTTTTTGACGGCGATGGGTACCTTACCGGCAGATCAGCACAAGGTTATGGCGATCGCAGGCAAAGATCTAGACCGCGTCCACAGATTGGCCACGCTCCACAAAATCAACACGGCATACGAAGGCTACGAGGCGCTCGCGCGTGATGAGTCTATCGGTAATGAAACGTTTTGTTGTTGACACAAACATTATTATACAAATAGCAGTTAACGAGGCTGAACATTACAGCTGAGTGCTCGTGACACTTCCTGAAACTTTAATTAACATGTTAATTAACAAGACTAATCAGTCGCTATATTTACATTTTTTTTAATATTCAGTGGATCCTACTTATGCTATATTTTAAACAAGTACCTATGGTGCTGAAGCAGTTTCATAAAATTGCGTTTTATGTGGAACTGTGTATAAAAGCCATCATTAATTTCCACCTAACCTAAATTCACTACTACTCTAAAAGATGAACCTAGTATAGAAGAGGTTAAACTAAAAACATATAACCATTTCACCATTTCTATAGATACTTATTCAGTCCGGTATGATATATAACAGTGCTTTCATCATCCTTCTACTTTATAACTAAGCGTAAAGCTGTTTAAACTGCGAAACACTTTTCTATAAGGAATTCTATGCCTAAAGAAGTAAATAGAGTTGGCATTCAACCGCTGAACACGTGTTTGTTAGTTGCATATTAGAAACCTTCAAATCATTTTTATCACAACGTAACAAATTATTCGGTAATGTTTCATACCAACCTTAGGACAAATCTTGCCTGGCTAACATTATAATAAGTACGCCTAAATAAATTTATGAATTATCTGCCTTTAAATGTCAAGGGTCCAAGAGGTATAGGGACGATATATAGGCGTGTGCAAAATTACCTTGATGCAAATCTGTATAAGCAAAATGCCAAACTTATTTATATACCCTGCCCACCGGTTGGAATTCGAGTAAAGGTCGTACAGTGACTCTCAATCGTTTCCGATTTTGAACGCTCTCATTGCCAAATCTTGTTAAAAAATGTTGCTTCCGATATATTAAATCTATGGGTTATATGTAGTTGATCTATAAGAACGCAACATAATCTTTATACTACTTACTTTCTTTACTTCCTTATATGGTTCAACTAACATGTATGTAAAATAGTTATGTTAACAGCATTATGCAAGGTTGCTTCAAGGTAGGACAGTTATTACTTAGCTAATTTATAATTGTGCCGCAATGCGAACCTTGGGTATTCATCCTTTATCTAATCCCTTTAATACGTTCAGTGCGGCTAACGCTTATGCGCGTTTTTCTGATCTTCACCAAGTGCGGGCCGACGCGTATACGCGTCCATACAAAAAAAAATCTGTAGGCAAGCGGGGTGCGCCGCACCTGTGCGTTTATAGCGTGTATTCTGGGTGTCTATTGTTTCGAAGCGATCGTAAAATGTGGAATTGTAAAGGAGACTACACACTAGTCAGGTTTCTGCTACGAATCTTGCAGGGGGGGGGGGGGGGCGGCGGCGGCGACGACAACAATAACCTAATTTAGTACAATAGATTATTGAAATAATTTTATTATGACTCGCTCTTTTAACTAAACTAATAGGTAGTTTTAGTCTATTTATAAATGGTGTCGATTACGAGGCGGGCGAAAAGTCGTAAATTAAAAAAATTAAGAATAAAAGGGCTTTCGGGAGAATGTACCTTTACTATTACTGTTTTATTAAGGTATAACTTACTATTTTAACAAAACCGAACGAAGATATATTATGGCGTAAACATCACAAAATCTCTTACAAATAAACACTAGTGTGGAAGCACCTTTATCCATCCAACACCTTTATATGACCCGTAATTGTTATATGACAGTCATAAAACTCGAAAGTTACCGAACGCACATAAGCGTCGGCCGCACTGCGGGAAGGTAAAAGACAACGCGCTATAGCGTCCAGCCGCACTACGCGAGTTTTCTTTGAACGCATATAAGCGTTCTTAGCACTACGCGAAAAATTTTTTGAACGCACATACGCGTTTTCAGCACTGGGCGAATGACTCTTTTTTTAGCATTGGCTATAAATTCGCAAATTATTCAGCATTGAACGCGTTAAACTACAGGTTTCGGTCAGCAATGACCTACAATATTGGCATTGTAAATGATATGTCTTAATTTCATTAAATCGGTTAATTTGTCGTACAGTGATCAAATCAATGGTAAGGTTTTTGTATTCTTTAGGATACATAGAAATGTGTTTACAGTTACACAGGATTAACGTAATTACTCGGATCTGCTCTAGACATATCACAAATCCCCCTGTATGAAATCGTTTCTTACATAAATGAAATGGGTTTTACGATTAACTATTAAAAGCGTCAAGATACGCTACAAAATATCTCTAAAAATTTACTAAAAGGTGGATTAGCAAAGTAAACACGATAAGAGCCTTAAAATTTGAATTGTAATGGCAAATAAGCATGAGGCTGATAACAAATATATTTCTATTGTTTCCAGACATTGTATTCGTCAGTGTCATCAATTTACAACACTATGAAATAACCAAATTAATGTTAGAAAATGGTAAAAGTGTTTTATGCGAGAAACCAATGGGCATCACATGTAAACAAACTAAAAGTTTAGTGGATCTGGCACAACAAAAGAAACTGTTCCTTCTCGAAGGGATGTGGTCACGGTTCTTCCCTGCTTACGACGCTTTGAGTCAACACATATCTTCTGGCGGGCTTGGGGATATCTATCATATCAGCATACAATTCGGTGTTGAAGTTAACGACATTGAGAGGAATTTGTAAGATATTGTATACTCTTATATGTATACTTAAGATATTGCTTTGATAGTCATGCTTCCATTACTATCCTCTTCACATGTTAGTATTTGCGAGTCATGATAACTTTGACTTATTAATTGTTACTATTCTGTAAATAATCAAAGTTCCGTATATGACGAAATTCCTTCTTTGGACTTTTTAAAATGCTAAGTTACAAAATTTTAACGTGTAATGTCAAGGCGTTTTATTCAATTCAAACTGCCACGCCAGTATCACGATAGAGATCTTCATCTATCACCAGACGTCAATTTATTGATCATGAAAGTTCTTTTACTCGTTAATGACTTATATTTGTTACTTATAAATACCTACTGCAGATTAAATCGCTTACAAAAATGTTGACTTAATAATATGCTTAATAAGATGCTGTATATGACTCATTGCTTGCCTACATGTAAATAAATTAATTTTACCACAACGCTATGCTTTTATAGTATTTAAATGCCACATAAGAAAAGTATAAACAGTTCCATTACTATTAACTACCGGCTTCTATAACTTTGACCTTCGTCTTTACGATCTACTCGCTGTACTTTGTAATTGAGTGATAAAGTTTGTAATTTATATTAGAGCCATCTACGTCAAACATCAGTAACAATTCTGTTGCACCAAGAACTGAACTAAAATAAAACTAACTATGGTAAATTTTGGTTTAATTACCTAATCATTAAATCTTATACAATACAAATAACTAATGGTCTTATTCATAATGACTTATCGGAGGTTTAAACGGAGATTTTATCGAAGAGATACGTTTTAGCGATAAAAGACTATTATGAGTAACAAGTTTCGACAATTTTAGCGAACTTTTAAACCTCCGTTAAGTCATTATGAATAAGACAAGACAATTAAATAAAATTGTCATTATGTATTACACTTTTTAGTAATGAGAAAGTTCAGATAACTAATGTAAAATAATTTGGGAAGCCGAATTGTCTCACAGACGCTATCTAATATTTATGTTTTAGTTTAGTTATGCTAACAGAGTTGACACTTGTCGTCAGTGTTCCTACGACTCATGGCGTGATTCTAAGCTGTTATTTTTTAATTTCAGGATGAAAGACTTGGGCGGTGGTGTGGTATTAGATTTGGGTGTATATATGTTACAATTAGTACAGTTTATATATGCAGAACCGCCGACTGATTTAGTATGTACAGGACATTTGAGTAAAACTGGCGTTGATGAGTCCATTTCTTGTGCTTTGAAATATAAAGATGGACGAACAGCCACGTTGTCAGCACATACTCGAACTAATATGAACAATAGAGCTGAAATTGTTGGCACTAAAGGATCTATATCTGTAAGTTATTTTAACACAACAGTTTATCGTTTTGAAAATCTTTAAGAACAATAAAAGATATTCTTTTTTTAAGAGCTGAACCGATTTCATGTGCCTTTAAAATTTGAGGGGTTTTTCTCGATTTCTTAGTAGATAACCATCAAAACCCGGCGCCAATGGGACCAGGAAAACGCAGGAACCACCAGCAAAGAATTTAAAAAATCACTTCGCCCATTTAAAGTTATGAGGTAAAAACATAATGTAAAACATGCAGACGAATTGAGAACCTTCTCCTGTTTTTGAAGTTCGTTAAAAATCGTAAAAATATACAGCGATGGATCTAAAAACCAAAAGTCCCGTGTAAGCAAAACTGAACTCAATAGCCTAAGACTTCGTACGTCTACCCATCCGTCTGTAACAAGGCTGCATCTCAACAACTGTGTAGAAAACTAGAGTAGAAATTTCCAGACTAATGTATTTAAGAGGATACCAAAATAGCTTCGTGCATTTTTCTACGTACGAAGTTTTCATTGTTTCTTTAGATTGAATGGCTAGAGCTCTAATTTTCAAGTATATGTTTTTTCAATATATGATCTAGGATCGCATAAACTCAGAAACGCGATTGAAAAAAGTTTTCTCGATAGAAAATCTTAGCGAAACAACCTCTCAATTTTTTTTTTTTTCATTTGTTGGTTTATTATTGCGTATTAACTAATGAAATAACTTTAAAAACTTATGTAACTATTATATATAGGAAAACGTAAATCAGAATTAAAATATATTTAGTAGATATATAATAAATAAATAAATATTCATGGACATTTCACACAACGTCCTCTGGTCCCAAGCTAAGCTTATATGCTTGTGTTATGGGTACCAGAATACGGATATAATACATAAACTACTTTTCTTTTGTAAATACATACTTATAATACATAGTAAACACCCAGACGCAGTACAAACATTTGTATGACATTTATGGATATCACACAAATGATTGTCCCAACCGGGAATCGAACCCGAGACCTCGTGATCGGCAGTCCATTACATAAACCACTCCACCACGAAGCCCGTCAAGGATCGAACAAGTCAAGTCAAGATTTTGAGTAAACAAAAAAAATATCCCTAATTTTTCATTTTCTGTGCCTACTGGCTGTGTTAATATGTACGTGTCGGCGATGATATACGATAATATTGATGTAGGCCCTTAAAGGGGCTCCCACACAGCAATGTTTTCAATTGAAATTGAATTTAACTATACTCCTGTTGTGTGAAATAAAAAAAAAATTAAGTCCAAAAGTGACGAGTTCAATCATTATGTATTTAAATTATCGATGTTGAATGTACACTTAAACATTAAATTAAAAGATTTATTTGTAAAATTATTCCGTGATTATAATTTCGTTCCGCCTCGGTAGCTTCAGAATTTACCGTGACCGGTAATAAATCTTTAATTCTTCCGTCTTTAATATTTTCTTAAAATATATTATTATATTGTACATTGTTTAAGACAGCCAGACGTGTGTATTATAAAAAAACAAATAACGAGATAGGAGCCGGAGAATAACGACGATAACTGAATAACATAAACTGTATAAGTTTTCAGCTCTCTAGCTTTCACCGTTTTAGAGATATAGCCTGGTAACAGACGGACAGACACCGAAGTCTCAATAATAGGGTCCCGTTTTACCTTTTAACACGAAACCCTCTTACAAACTGTTACTAATAAATTGGTTTTATTCGCTTTGCTATGAAACTGTGAAGCGTAACAAATATTATATTATGTCTCATTTGCTACTTACAGCCAATTGTGTTCGCATGTCGATAATTGTAATGCCTGTCATCTGTCTTGTTAAATAGTCTTGTTTATAATATAGTACATGGTTATTAGTAATAATAGCCTTATTTACTGTATGAATAAGTGTGCAAATGTTGACATCAGCGATTAAATAATGTTAAGTGAAGAAACTACGGAGAAGTTGAAAACAGGTTTCTAATCAGAGGTCTAAGTATCAAACTATAGATTTTCATCCTAAAACCTCTGATTTCTATAACTGGTATTCCTATATTCACAGATTTACGTAACTTTAGCCTCGCTGAATCGTACATCAGAGTCTAATAAAATAGGAAATTCACACACATGTAGTTTTTACTAAATACAAGCGTCACTTTTATAAGCAATAAAACAAGGATTCCATTTGGAAGAGAAAATCTGTCTGTGGCGTGTATCATAAAAACACAGAACGTATTTCACGCACACATAGATATACAAGCGGTTTCAAGCGCTGAGTGACATAGCCATTGACACTCCATTATTTATTTTATTTATTTATAATTCTTAAGAAACTGATGTAAAACTACAGCCTCCTCTAAGCGGTTAAATTACTATTCATAGAAAAAGTGCATAGAGACTCAATAGTTTAGTAGGTCAAGGAACGTGGTTTAAAATTCACTGTTAATTTTTCTTCCCAGTTGGATTACTTCTGGTGTCCAACGGTGCTTCATATATCAGCAGCAAACAATACTGAGTGGACTCTACCTAAAGGAAAGTACAAATTTCACTTCCATAACAGTGCTGGACTCAGCTACGAGATTCAGGAATGCTGGGACTGCATGAATAAAGGTAATTCACCTATTATTTGTCTTAGTTTAATTTATTATACCATCCACCATGCGTTCTCAATATGACGGCCAAACCTGTTCAGTGACCTAAGTTGGTGGCCGAAGCTTACAGCTCACAATTTTCATTTTTTAGTTAAGGGCCTACATCAATATTAACGTCGACATGTACCTATTAACACAGCTAGTAGGTATAGAAAATGAAGAATTATGGATATTTTTTTTTAACCCAAAATCTACTAAATATATTTTAATTCTGGTTTGCGTGTTTCTGTACATATATAATAGTTACTTATGTTTTGAAAGTTATTTCATTAGTTAATACGCGATAATAGACCGACACATGAAAAAATTAAAAATGAGAGAGGTTGTTTCGCTAAGATTTTCTATCGAGAAAACTTTTTTCAATCGCGTTTCTGAGTTTATGCGATCCTAGATTATATATTGAAAAAACATATACCTAAAAATTAGAGCTCTAGCCATTCAATCTAAAGAAAAAATGAAAACTTCGTACATAGAAAAATGCACGAAGCTATTTTGATATCCTCTTAAGTTTGGTTGTGCACGTAGAATCGGTACCATTATTCAAACCCACTGTAATTGTATGGAACAGAACATAGCAACTGACCCTCCGACAAGACTTGCAATATTACGTAAATAATCTCTACCATACAATGTTTAATTTCGAATTTTCCAACTTGCTCTTCGTACATATGTTCATGAATTAGTTATAAAGATATCAAGTTTGATCTTTGAATATTTATAGTTTCAAGCACGTTCTCGAATTGTTTTTAAAACAAATTTTTGTTTACAAGTTGTCAGTGACTCCGGCAACATGTTTTGTTTACTTGTTTTAATTGTTCATAAGTGCAATGTACTAATTCAATGTCGACATGATGGATCCGCTCGTGAAAAATAATAAATAAAACTGACAACTTAATGGAACGCTGGGCATAAACAAATAAGGTTGGAGATATAAAAATATGATTATTAATATTAAGTTATCGGAAGATATATTAATTACATGTTACATTATTTGTCCGCGATGGACTCCTAAACTACTTGATCGATATGAATTAAATGTATTTATTAGACTAGACAACAGGAAGGGGTTCTTAAAAAAAAGAAGATTTTTCTGTAGTGTCGGGGACGCCCGAATAGCACCTCTAGTAGGTATTACAGACGTCACTAGGCTACGGTGATCGGTCTCGTGTTCGCTAACTTCTTGGTATAAAAAAAAAGTAAAACACTAATTAAATGTTGGCCGTCTAAGATTATTAGGTTACTCTAAGATGTATATAATTTCTTTTAAATTTTTTCTTACAATATTAGCTGTCACCCGCAACTTCGTACTGTTGTAATATAACCCTGGCTTTGTTCTAGAATTCAATAACCGTAAGCAAATTTTAATATTAAATGCTGACTCGCATATTATTATATGAATAACACATTTACGAGTCCACAAGCTCTCTCGAGTTAGTCTGCAATAATCTAATAAATAATAGTGCGCTGGGCCTATAATAAAGTGTTAATAAATAAAATATCTTTTTTAAAAACCCATTCTCAAAGGCCCGCATAACAGTACGCGTGGAATTCAGACGCCAAATCTCATCAAATTATACAAAAAGCTATCTATTAAAAAAACTGCATCAAAATCCGTTGCGTAGTTTTGAAGATATAAGCTCAAAATACAAAAAATAACGACTTCGTTTTATATTATGTAATTTATTTGTTTCAGGGTTACTAGAAAGTCCAAAGATGAGCTTAGATGAATCCGTCCTATTATCAAAATTAACAGACACAATGCGAGCTCAATTAGGTGTACTTGAAATAGATGTAACTGAGGGAACAATGTATTAAATGGCTATTAGATAATAAAATATAATATTATTGTTATACATAATTAGAATTACTTTTAAATAATTTATTAAAATTAATTGCCTGTCCATCGATTAATTAAGAAATACAACGATGTTTACGCATTTAGATTACACATTTACATTAGGTTTAATGTGTAGTTATTTACTAACCAGAGATATAATAGTCTTTGTTATTCTATTCCAAATTTTATGTAGTAAGTTATATGCATTATGTGGCGTTCTATGGGGGAGGCCTATGTCCAGCAGTGGACTGAGAAAGGTTGATGGATGGATGGAAGTTATATGCATTATTTGTTCTTGTTCGTACTTTGGTTTTTGTTCTACTTATGCCAAACTGACCTGGCATGTGTTTCGAGTTTTAAGATCTCTTACAGATATTTTCTGCTTATGTTATTCCTCAGCTGGCTTTTTACAGCACCCTGGGGTGGAAATAGGGTGATGACACACGGATAATGCATTATTTATTTATATCGTTTTAAAACAAAAACAAAGTAATCTAACTTGGTTTTCATTGCAGTATTTGTTTGAATTTTTATTTTAAATTAGTGCTATTATTTTACATAGTTCGTTATTTTCAGGGACTGATATTACCGTGTACTTAGTTAACCAGTATTATGTTGTCTTCCAAAGTACTGATTTATTTACAAGCCATTTATGAACCAATTATTTATAATAATTTATGTTACTGATAAGTTTAGTTTATATATTGATCGTTTAAATTTAGAACAAATAATGGCCAACACATAACAGCGTTTTTAGATGGCAGTTAGTTTAATGAACTCTATTATCAATCATGAGACGTCATGACGCACCATCTTAAAGAATAAATCTAACAGAGTTGACATGATAAAGATATTAGAGCAATGCTCATACTCATTGTGTACAGACACTGTCATCTCTTAGTGTGCGTGAGGCGATTATGTACGGGTAGCGACGAATTAAATAACGTTTTAACGTTCGTGTGCGTTACATTCATTGGCCCTGGTGACGCGGCATTATAATCGAAGAAAACAGCTGAAACTGTAGGTTTAATACTCCTGAGATGAAATCGAAATAATTAATTCTATAAATACTACAAATCTAATAAATAAATAAAATTTAATGTCTTAAAATGCCCCCTAGTTTAATATATTGCCATCCGACATCGCCGTTATGTGGATCGGCTTTTTGAAAAATAATTTTGTTAAGTATTATTAGGTACCTACCTACTATTAATATGATGCCACGTGCCAGTGAAACGGGATATATTGTGATAGTTACACTAATTAACAAATATTTGCCTAAAAACTTACATAGAATACTATATTTTAAAAATGTTAACTAACTGTGATCAGTAAACGAGTTGTGGAATGTATATTAAATATTAATAAAATGTATTGCACAAAGTTTACTCGTTTTATTTCATACAAGCAGTAGACCGCGACTTTCACTGATGCTTCGTTCCTATTTGTCGCAGCGTGATGTTATATAGCCTATAACCTTCCTCGATAAATGTACTATCTAACACTGAAAGAATTTTCAAATCGGACTAGCGGTTCCCGAGATTAACTCGTTCAAATAAACAAAAGAACACTCTTCAGCTTTTTAATATTAGTACAGATAAATTACTTTCTAAAGAAGCCGCTTGAAAATACTGTATTTATTTTTATTTACTTCTTTGTGTGTCTTTAAATGTGTTGTAGGGACACATTGTATGAATTCATTGTTTGCAAGTAGACGTAATGTCAACAAGTCTACGAATGCATAGAGTCCATTGTGCTAGGCCACCTAAGTTATTATAAACAAATATATTTATTACAGTATGTATGGTCCTATTGTTTGCTCGCCGGCTAATTTATTATATACAAATATATTATGTATGAATTCATTGTATGCAACACTCAGCGTATCAGCAGTTTTAGGAATATATAGAAACGATTGTTCTCCTTACCTATATAAGCTAATATTATATTAAATATAGGGAGTCGCAAATAAACGCCATGCAAGTCCGGACGTATTTCATTTTATCCTCTAACCAACTACACGACATATAACCCTTAAGTGTGTAACAAGTTCAACTACTACAAGTGAAGTAATTTATTAATTTTGCAATTGAAATGCTATTCTTTTACTTATTATTACTTTAGTAATGAACGTCGCGTCATTATTTTCGACCCAATTGTATTCTGTATAGAATTGCTAGGTGGTTGGTCGAGATGTTGCAAAGCATTCTTGATAGATGGCGTTGCAAGTAGAAATACGATATAAACTTAATCGAGTGACGATTACGGTGGCCTAATTTGATTATTGAAAAGCACGGCCGCAATCAGCTCAGTTGGCAGAGCTACGAACCGGTATTCCGTAGTCGTGGGTTCGAGTCCCGCTTGCGGTAATCACTTTTTCCACCGTTATTTAATTTACTACAAGTGAGTCAAAATTCCGTTACATAGATAGATATAATAATATCATATATAGATATGAACTAAACAATGCTGAACTTTCTTATCTAAAAATAAAATATTCCTATCTAAGACAGTAAGTCTTAGATAGGAATATTTTATTTTATAACCACAAAAATAAATAAAATAAAATAAATAAATAATCATGGACATTTCACACAACGTCCTCTGGTCCCAAGCTAAGTTTATATGCTTGTGTTATGGGTACCAGAATACGGATATAATACATATACTACTTTTCTTTTGTAAATACATACTTATAATACATAGATACACCCAGACGCAGTAGAAACATTTTTATGACAATTATAAATATCACATTATCATCATACTCATGATCGGCAGTCCGTTACATGAACCACGAAGCTTGTCGTCTAAATGTAACATACTTTACTTTTACATGCCTTATAGGTTTATATTTTACAAAGAAATGAGCTTAACTACTTTAGCAAAGAAATTTAGAAAGGAATTTTGACTACCTTTACTATCCTATCGGTTTAATTCTCAAGGGGGAGTGTGCCCAGTGCAAAAGACGGGCCTATTCATAGGCGTGATCTCATGATCAGTCATGGTTTAAAATTTCAGACTACTAATATCTATGTCTAACCTACGAGTGTATTGGCATTTATACAAACATTTACGTTATTTAACAACTGTGTAGCTCTAAATATTTAAACTATCAATCGGTAATAATAGTTAGGTACCGTTTTGTATTTACGTAATGTTTTGATAGCTTATAAACACGTCAAGAACTGACATGTTTAGTACCTATTTGTTGTGACTACATTATCACTAAGTGTTATTCGTTAAGTAATAATTCTAAGTGTTTATAAATAGGTATTATAGAAAAGGTATATAGAATTTGTACGTATAAATAAACTAGACTTAATTTCATGTCTCTGATTAACTTCAGGGCAATTAGGGCTTTTCCGAAAAATCACGACCAAACGAAAACCAAAATAAAACGAATAATTACAGAGGCTATAAACTAAAACCTGGGTACTCTTTTAGTAAGAATAGTAATTCATATGTGTACTAGATTCATATGTGTAATTCCACAGAACATATTACATAGGGCACAGTTACGCCGTTGCGGTAACTTAGGTATACTCACGTACACATACGGACTATGGTGAGAACACTGAGAACTCATAAAACTCCGAATATGTAACTTAATTCTAAACGTACTTATCAACAAGTACATGCCTAATTTCAAATTCTATATAAGGTTTAGAAGAAAACGCGTACATTTTAGTAGTTATAGGTATTGTATTATATTATTTATGTAATAGGTTAGTACCTAAATCATCGAAGGTCTTTTAAATTAACCCATTTATTAGTCGCAATTGTAATTAATTGCGAAGTTATAAAGTCATGTTTGTAACTAGGTATATAGTAGGTGTAATCCAGGCACGCGCATGTTGGAAACAATGGGATAATTAGGTGTGTTTTTAAAACTGAGAAAATCATGTAAATACTGGCGCATGGAAATTATGATTTATTGCGTATTACTATACTGCTCATCTTGTAGTTCTATTACCGTCTACTGATAAGAATCAACGAGAACCGAGTAAGAACGACTTATCTAATCTAATTCTCTTTGAAACAGTTTTATTAGAAATATTGCAGCAATATTTCGACAGCTTGAAGTTAAAACTTGGCTTACAATATTATGTATCTTAGCTGATATACCTACAATATACTTTCACTTTGCTACCACGGAAAAACGAAGTATTCCGGTCGTAGAACCTCGTAGGCCAAATGACTCTACATTATTTCTAAAACGTAGCATAATGATTTCTATACGACATGCCTAAATGTCAATGCCTCAATGTAAAGAAAACTTAAAATTCAAAAACAAGCTTAATTTGTTTGCAGGTACTGTTTTATTTCAAAATCTTATAAAGTACATTATAATTTATTTAGGTACGAAACAATCATATTACATAATTACAATTTTTTTATTAGATAAACATTATTCTTTTTAATTTTGTTTTTCAACTATTTTCAATAACAGGCGGCTTTCCAATGTTTATATCCTTAAAAACATCCATCTCATACTCGTATGATCACTCCATTAAAAACTGTCTCAATAAAGCGACTTTTTCCGCACAAAGTATACAAATATAAAACATTGTATACAAATTGTTATGATAAAATTCTCAATAAATATTACATTAATATCCATAATAACGAAAAATATTTTTTTCATTATCATAATACCCATATCTCTAGAAATTACGTAATGATTCACGTTCCTACCCAGAACGTGGTAGTGGTCTTTCATCTTTGCCAAAAGTATCGAATACTTTGCAAAGGATATTAACACAATCTTTAATCTGTTCTTCGGTGATGACAAGTGGTGGTGCGAGGCGGATTGTCTGACCATGCGTAGGCTTTGCAAGCAAGCCATTATCACGGAGCTTTAAGCACACATCGTAAGCGTTAATACCTGAAAAATAAATAAATTATGTTGGCATTATTTATTTAAGGGCCTACATCAATATTATCGTATATCATCGCCGACACGTACATATTAACACAGCCAGTAGGCACAGAAAATGAAGAATTAGGGATACTTTTCCTATTTACTCAAAATCTACTAAATATATTTTAATTCTGATTTACGTGTTTCTATATATAATAGTTACTTATATTTTTAAAGTTATTTCATTAGTTAATATGCGATAATAGACCGACAAATGAAAAAAATAAAAAATGAGAGAGGTTGTTTCGCTAAGATTTTCTATCGAGAAAACTTTTTTCAATCGCGTTTCTGAGTTTATGCGATCCTAGATTATTTAATGAAAAAACATATACTTAAAAATTAGAGCTCTAGCCATTCAATCTAAAGAAACAATGAAAACTTCGTACAAAGAAAAATGTACGAAGCTATTTTGGTATCCTCTTAACTAGATACTAAGCTAGGCATTAATACAATTGAATAAGATAAATACACTTGTCTGATACGCAATTAATTCGGTATTTGAACCCATGATCTCACTCACAATTGTATATTTAGAAACCTTTTAGTTTTACATAAATATATTTTTCGTTAATAAATACTTACTGTCATGAACATCTATGGCTGCCATAAGTCCTCGACATCTTATTGTTGTGACTTTTTTCTTTGAAATCCTTTGTAGCTCTTTTACAAACACTTCTCCAAGTCGTGCTGCGTTCTCAATCATTTTCTCTTCCAATAGCACCTGTATATAAAAATAATATTTTATTATTCTCTAATTGCGCGACTCATTTGTTTAAATAAAACTACTTTTTACAGATTCAGACGCGTGTATTTGTTTTAAATTTGGGCCCGACGTTTCGGAGACTTTGCAGTCACCATGGTCACGTATATAATATTTTACTCAGTTAATTGAAAGAGTCTCTCATTTTCCTGGGCCATGTAGTGAGACCGTTTTAATTTTAAATAATGGCTTTGATATCTACTTACGACGACATGCCTACTTGTGCTATTAGTTTCGTAAACACCTAATAACATTTTTAAAATAAAATAATAAATGTATTTACAAAAATGTACCTTAATAGCTTCTGTGGCAACTGCACACGCCAATGGATTACCTCCATATGTGGAGCCATGAGTGCCGGGTTTGATTACCTGTAATTGTAAATAAAAAATATATAAATAAATCGCTTTAATTTATTCAGAAATATGTTATAACGACAATGCTTATGAAGAAATATATTTTAGTAAAATAAAAAAAATGGTTGTTATTAGATTCTTTTGGTCTTATTCATAATGACTTATTGGAAGTTTAATGGAGATTTTATCGGAGAGATAATAAACGTTTTAGCGTAAAAAGACTATTGTGAAGAACAATTTTTGACAATTTTCGCGAACTGATTTTAGCGAACATTTAAACCTCCGATAAGTCATTATGAATAAGACCGTTAATGTTTATCTAATTGACTTCGATCGTAACAGTGTGAATAAGAGTTTAGCTTTAGAGTAATAACTTACATCCATAACTTCATTGTTTGCCATGATACAGGAGACTGGCATTAATCCTCCACTGAGCGCCTTGCCCAAGATAAGGATGTCAGGTCTTACTCCTTCGTGATCCACTGCTAACAACTTGCCAGTGCGACCTGTTATGTAAACTTCATGTTTTTAGTTACGCCTTTAAACTATGTTTTTTTCTTCTAGATATATTTATCATCAAATTTATAAACAGTATACTCATCAAGAAAAAAAGTATTTAGACAGGTTTATTTGCGTAGTGGTTAGGGATATCCCTGTATTTTAGAGAACTGCTACTCATTACACGTTTAAAGGAGTGTGAGATAGTATCAGGGATGTTATTGAAAATTTCCGAATATCACCTAGACTAACACTAAGGTACCGATTCTACATACACAACTAAACTTAACTAAAAAATGAATATTAGAAAATCTGTTAATTATAGACTAACGATTTTAATTAATAATAATGTACATAACGAAATATACGAAATAGTTGTTTTAATTTTTTAGTCAAGTAGAGTTGTTCAGGTAGGATTGGTACCACAATCTATTAAAACTCTTTCTACACTAAATTTTGTATCATATGAAGGATTCAAAGACACCTTTATCAAATGAGACATCACACTTACCTAAACCAGTCTGTACTTCATCAGCTATCCAAAGCACGTTGTATTTGGTACACAGTTCTCTTACTTTCTTCAAATAACCGTCGTCTGGGATTATGGTACCAGCTTCACCTTGGATCGGCTCCATCATGTAAGCAGCTACAGTAGGATCTCTTAATACTTTCTGAAATTTAAAACAACAACACATTTCATTAACATGAACAAATGCTCTCTTTACAACACGCTTTCCTATCTAACGGAATCTTTCAACGCGATTTTCACCCATGTAGATAATTTAGAGTGAACGTATTTCTGTTTCAATAAATCAAAATAGCGCTTACATCGTACAAACAAATCATGTGAATCTTTTCTGTGTGATAGTGTACAAATAAAGAGTTATATCTATATAATATAATAAACAGATAGATCTGCACTGCCTAATCATTAAATACATTTATTATTCTGACAGCATTACCTAATTAATAAATTAATGTTACCTCTAAAGCGGGAATATCGTTGTAAGGTATTAAGTGGAGTCCGGGTAGATATGGGCCGTAGCCTTCATAGCATGATGGGTCTGAAGAAGAGGATGCAGCAGATATGGTACGGCCCCAGAAGTTACCTTCAGCAAAAATGACCTAAGAAAATAAATAATATTAAATACTTAAACATAAATCGGGATATTGGTATAACATTTTTAGAATTGAGAATTAATCATATGAATAGTTTTATCGCAGAAAACTTTAATAGAAAAGACTGTATAGGCGGAGATAAAAAAAAAACCTGTTCTTTAACTAACAAAACGAAAGCTTGGGCTAGTACATAGCAATCTTACAGCTTTCAGCCTAATTAAATTTTTAATACATATTCTATAAATAATTAAAAAACTAAGAAATTAAGTTAAGATTACTTTATTATTTTTTTTATTTACCTTGGCCTGTCCGTCAGGGATTTTTTTCACTTCATAACCCCATTTGCGTGCGAATTTGACGGCGCTTTCACCACCTTCTACTCCGGTATTCATGGGCAGTAATCGGTCATAACCAAACAACTCTGTCATCATTTTTTCATACATTCCAAGTTTGTCTGTATAGAAAGCCCTGAAGAATAATAATTTAGTGTAAAAAACTGGTCAAGTAGGTACATGTTAAACTCGCACACGAACGTACCGTTATCATCATAATATACCTTGACCCCAGTTACCGGGATAAGGGCAGGAAAATGATGATGATGAGTATTTGTTGTTGTAGCATAAACTGATACACATAAACTGAAATTTACACCTCTAGCTCACCGTTCCAGAGATACAGCCTGGTGAGAGACGAACGGACATTGAAGTCTTAGTAATAGATTCCCGGTTTGCCTTTTGGTAGGGAACTTCGGGTTGTTGTTGGCAAGTTGCAAAAGAAGTTTTGAAGTAGGTGTGGCAAAATTCTAAAAATGGTTGCAAGGAGGAGAATTTTAAAGATTTCATGTGTGTTCTTGTAACTAATAATGTTCGTATAGTAATTACCTCGATGTGAGAGTCAATTGTTCTGCTTGTTTCTTGAGTGCAGCCACTATTCTTGGATGACAGTGTCCTTGGTTCACAGCTGAGTAACCGCTAAGAAAGTCATAGTATTTCTTTCCTTCAGTGTCCCAAACAAAGACTCCTGAAATATATACCACATCCTTTAAATTTTTGTGTTTTTTTCCATCCGGGAGGAATCAAACTTAATACCTTGAGGTAAGTATATTTCGTAGAGACACTAAAAGTCAAAATTTAAGTCTTATTAAAACAATACCAAATAGGTATGATATAAATTAAAGTAAACTTTTTGTGTCATCAATATAAATTAAAAATATTTAGTTTTACAGATATCGTTTTCAGTACCTAACAAATACATGACTACGATAAATTGCCTATAAATAGCTCTTAGTTAGGATGGACTGTTCCGTCTCGATTTCATCCATTATTATAAAACAAAGTCAAAGTCGTTATTTATAACATGTCCCTATGTGAGCCTATATTTTAAAAACTGCTCATCTGCTCAACGGATTTTAGTGCTGTTTTTTTTATAAATAGAAGGGTTTAAGAGGTTGGTTATTTTGTATACTTTGGTACGCTTTCATTTTATTTTCCAAATTCCACGCATACAAAGTTGTGGCCAACAGCTATTTGAAATAAATAAAATCCTTACTTTAGTTATTCAAATCAGATTACCTACATAAATTGAGAGAACATTATTTATGTTTCAAAGTGAATTTAATATGAAAACTACATATTGTAGATCAATAAAACTAACACTAACTATCGCCTTCCTCCGTATAAAATATATTTCCGTGACGTAGATACAATTGATCGTGGCACTAATAGCAAAGTCAACAAGCTCATTGTGTATAGAAAATATTTCTGATTCACTCCATAGCAACCGGACATAAAAACATGTAGAGTATGACAACGCCTTATGTAATTTTAATTTAACACATTTATTAGGTTCACCTATTTGTTTTTAGGGTTGCGTACCAAAAGGGTAAATGGACCCTATTTTTGAGACTTGTCTGTCCATCCGTCCGTCTGTCAATATATAGGAGTATTTGTTTCATGCTATGTAACACTTACGCGGGTCATTTAATTAAATAAAACCACTTTTTTACGGATTTAGATGCGTAGGTATATTTGTCTTATATCTTGACTAAAAATTTGTTGTCTGTTTCTTTATTATGCCGTGTTGTTTTAATATTTATCTATTATCAAATTATCACTTATTAGTACTTGAACAAATCTAACAAATCGCTTATGTCCTTTTTAAAAGAGATGCTTTTATAATCTAGTTGCTTACTCTTCAATAATAAAAGTACATAATTATGTATGAGTACTTATAACATATGTCTTTAATCTTAATGATGATAAGATCCCAAAAAGAGACACATTTCCTATTTTTTACTCCAAAATTATTTCAAAACATCTGTCTTGTTCAATAGTAATATATTTTTAAACAATATACTGTAATACTTTCTTAAATCGTTTATTAGATAACAATTTAACAGACTTTTGCTGATCTAGACGCGTGCTTCGAAGAATTTAAATTAAATTCCGATAATCTATAGGTACACTTGTCTGACAAATAGTCTGTTTAACTGATTAACATGTTGTTAACATATGTTGATTAACATGATGTTTAACAGACTATTTATTAAATTTCTGTACAGCGTATTCACCTATTTATTTGCCGATTCCAAAAAAGGAAAAGGTTCTATGTTCGACTGTTCTATTTTTATTAACGGCTGGCAATAGAAATCCATAGTTTAATAAATTTAATAGTATGTAGTTATGTACAAATTATTACATAATATTAATTTCTGAGGGTTTACGTTTTTTATTTCATCACACATAAACGGTTGCACCAATTTTTTATTAATCAATTATTAATTTAATTTGTAATATTATTAAATTTGGTAAAGTCTAAAATTCTGGATTACCACAAGTGCTACTGTAAAATCTTTAAAAAGAAATAAATAATATTGAATTAGGTAAAACCCAGATAAAGACAACTTACCTTCACCCTTGGACAATACCACAGGAACGGGAGCATAGTTACGGCATCCGTATTTGTCCTCTAATGCAATGTAATCTTCTGTTGACATTTTAGCATTGTTTCCAGCCATACTGCACCAAAAACAAATAATAAATATAATTATGCAAATATTTAAATAAAACATCCAACGCAAAACAATAATGAATGTATAAATACGTACGTAATTTTTTTTTGCAAAGTTTTGGTGGTAATGTGTAATCACAACCCTACCGAGTATCGTGAGTGTCTTTTTAAGAATGCTGAAACAACACGTTCAAGTTACTTATATAGTCCGCTCCGATACGTAATGTTTAGCTTAGATTGCAGTACCACAATGAAGAACAACATATTATTTTAAGATAGATATAAGTATTAATAGATCGCAACTAGCGCGATGACCTCACAAAATTAAAATTATTTTAATAAAAATGTGCGAAACAGTGACATTGAAAAAATAAGTTCTATTTTAATTTTTTTTTAAAACAAGAAACTTCTTCATGCTTTAAGAAAATAGCAAAATATAAATCATTTTCTTTGTAAAATAAACCCAGGCTCTTCTAAAAAAATCCACGCTTTTTCCACATTTCCGTTTTTCTAGTTGGATAGGCAACTATCTCTACTTAAACCCCTGGCGATAACCATGGTTGGATTGACAGTGTTAGTAATATAGGGAACATTGAACTTGGATTCGTTGTGATAATAAACCTTGCTGACCTCAGCAATGGAATTTTAATATAACCATTTGTATAGAGGAAATTGATTTCTGAGCCTGTTATGTTTTTTTTTTTTATAGCTTGGGTAGGCAAATGACCACACTCCACCTGATGTTAAGCGAAAGTGTAATCCAGACATGAGGACGGCTAGTACGTTGTCAGAGCACTAGCCGCCCCCACCTTGCCGGCCCACAAGATGCCTTTTCACGCCTCGCTTGAAAGACCCCATATTGTAGGAGTAGGGAAAAACGTGTGCAGGGAGCGAGTTCCATTTCTTCGAGGTGTTGCAAAGAAAGGAGTTACCAAACTTTTTTGTGCGAGATGGTATGGTGTCCACAGTATAGCAGCGGCATCTCAGACCTGAAAGTAAAAAGTCTTAAAGTCCCTTTCATCCTGTCCTATGCCATTCATGTATCACGGTGCTAATCGGCCCACGCCTGTTTATTGCTAATGCACTCTTAAAACCTATCAAAATTTTTGTTACATATAATTTAATACTAGAATAATTAATCTGGCAAACTCCTTTTTGCGAATTGCGAGCCGCGAGGTTAGCGACCATGCGTTGACGATCGCTGTTGTAGAAGTAGTACACATTACTATAAATTGAAAGCTTTTAAACACAGATGAAATGTTTTTTTTTTCTTGAAAATGTGGCACTTGATGAGAAAAAGATAAGGCGCCCAAGTGTCCAATCAATTTAGACTTGACTCTTGTTGTCACAAAATAAATCGAAAGACAGCGTTCTAATTATCAGACCGATAACATTTGTTTCGGTCGCCGCTATTCATTCATGTAGTGGAAATTTACCCGCAGCTATTAAAGATTCCACTTATTCGACCTTGTTTAGTAGATATCTTCTACATAACAGACCATTTCTTCATACATAATATTACATACAAGTTCGTCAAATACTCGCTGTTATATCTCTACTTTTCTTTCTTAAATTATTTACGTCGTTAAAATTTACTTTCAGTTAAAATGTTGTTAATCTATATTAACAAAATACAGTTTAGTAAGATTTTATTGAAAGTATTTAATTTGTAAGTTGAACCTTCTGACGTAGCCTTTGATTAGCCGACTGTTCTTCTTTTTACTGTTTAACGTGTAGCCAAAAACAGCGTTCTAATGGTATGTGAAACATTTTATTAACATCCAGATAACTAGGAAAATTTGGGCATCCGTCCGGGGCTCACTTTAAAATTCACTCTATTTTTCCAACAAGGAAAAATTTGTAACTAAGAAAAGTGTAGTTATTTTTATTCTGTTATCAAAATATCGTAATAAAGTTCATTTATTTATAACGTTATCAAAACTTTTATGTAAACATTGTGCTCGCGATTATGTACAAGATAAACTTATTTTAACCTTTGTGAAATATGTTCTTTCCATGGGGGCAAGCCGCCTGCCATTTACTGAGACTGAGTATGATAAAATCTATAGTTACTACCTACAGCGCCATACTAAACTAAGCATATCTTTGTCATAATTATGGTTTTGATTATGTATTGCATTTTAATTTTGTAACTATCTGTCGCCTGCTGCTTTACTCGCACATTATACCTATGTATCTACTATCTCGTGAATTCGATGATCCTATAAACTGCATAAAAACTCAGAAGGTAAAATAATATTAAATAAAGTAAGTAAAAAGTAAAGTATCCACTACATCTATTTTTAAAATAAAATATTATAGGGACGATACAAAGGAATTATATCTCTTAAAATTAGATAGGTATTTTGTTATTCATAGTTAGAACAGCTTATAATCTCGCAATACTTTAATATTTATTTTGTCTATTACTTAGGAGCAGTGGCGGATTTGCAGTCTAGGCCCCAAGCAAATAGCCGCCCCTTTCTCAGCTTCCACCATATACATATATAGACTACATAATGAAATTACTTCATTGCTAACTTTTATTTAAATAGATTTAGAAGTTTAGGAGAAAACTTTAGAAAACAAGAAAATTTTATTTTGTTGTAAATAAGAAGCTTTTTTGTAAATCACCGCCCCTAAATAAGGCCACCCTAGGCCCGCGCCTACTATTAGGGTAAATCCGCCACTGCTTAGAAGTTAGGCATAATTTGACATTTTTTAAATGTGCGATATTCGTTATATTGTACAATGAAATACCATTTTATTATACCTACTTGGTAATAACCAGTTTATCACACGTAATTCAATAGGTTATCGATCACTAACTGGTTACCAATTATAATCAGCGATCTGCCGGCGTATTATGAGCTTTTTAAAATCATTCAAGTTCCTGGCAGGCCGTAAACTGCATGGCTAAATTAAGTATTATTGCAAAAATAAAACTTTTAGTTGAAAATTTTTAGTTAGTACTTTAACTTTTAGTTGTACCTTCTCCTTAAACATATTAATGTATGACTGGTTTAGCGAACTGACTGAATAATAATTTTGTTCATGATACGAATTTGCCAGACAGTTCAATTCACGGCGTAAACTGGCTGTAAATAAAAGCTCATAATACGGCCGCTGTCCCTGTCAATTAGAAACGCAATATCTAATAGATACAAGTAATTTCATCGAAGGGTTTTTTTTAAGAGGATACCAAAATAGCTTCGTGCATTTTTCTACGTACGAAGTTTTCATTTATTCTTTAGATTGAATGGCTAGAGCTCTAATTTTTAAGTATATGTTTTTTCAATCTAGGGTCGCATAAACTCAGAAACGCGATTGAAAAAGTTTTCTCGATAGAAAATCTTAGCGAAACAACCTCTCTCATTTTTTATTTTTTTCATTTGTCGGTCTATTATAGCGTATTAACTAATGAAATAACTTCAAAAACATAAGTAACTATTATATATAGAAACACGTAAATTAGATTTAAAATATATTTACCTAGTAGATTTTGAGTAAACAAAAAAAATCCCTAATTCTTCATTTTCTATACCTACTAGCTATGTTAATATGTACATGTCGACGATAATATTGATGTAGGCCCTTAAATATATCTATACATAAATAAAAAGTTGATGTCTGTACTTTGAAGATATTGAAGAAAAAATGGATAGGCAGTCTTTGTAGGCGTAGGTAATAGAAGCTAAAACATTGGTTTATAAAAATTTTGTCTGTCTGTCTGTCTGAATGTTTGTACGCGCATCACACCAAAACTACTGGTAGAGATCTAACTTAAAGTATAGGATACAATTTATTCCGGGATAATTCTTATTCCTACGGAGAACCAAAATTTCACGTGAACGAAGTCGCGAGCAACAGTATCAAATAAATATTTTTACATAGATACTTTTATGTATAAAGAATTTATAGCAGATGATGTAGAAAGAATAGTTACGGTAATATAGTTCGTACTAGTGTTAGGTTTTCGTACTTAAAGAAACTTCGGCACGCACAAAAGAACACCTTTACAGGATCATTTTGATGTCTGTTTGTCTACGTGTAAAATTAAATAAGACGTGAAGTTTAAATTAACATTAAATATTTACAATAAACAATCTATGTCATCGCACATGGAGGCGTGACAATATTTGATTGCAAATTAACGAAAATACTTGGTAGAAACAATATCATCTATTACATAATATTTATTTGATGATGCAATAATAAACCAAAATAGTGACAGATAACATTCGTGTGACACAGTCTTGTAATAGGATTACTATTATTTACTTAATTGAATTAATGCGTAAACAAAATAATAATGCTCAATTTACATTCTCTTATTGCAAGTGAACATTATACCATATTAATTATGATACCATCACGGCATCGATCAATGATATTGATGATTATACTAACACGCGAAATTTCAGATGAAACGCAACTAGGTATACGTAATAAATAGATTTCGAATAAAACCATTCCTACAGATTTAGGCGCGTATATTTTGTTATAAATTTAGCCCGACGTTTCGTAAAGTTTTTAACCAGAATGGCGGTATACCCCGTAGTTATTGGGTTGTTCGGAAAGTCATTTCGTTTTTCCCGGCAGAGGATTTAATTGTATTTTTTTGCACCCAACTTCACATTTAAGCTGTATAATTTTTATATGCTTTGAGAGCTCATATAGCAGGCTATAAGCCACACAAATTGGTAATGCGCCTGGCGGCCATGTTGGTGACGTCATAGTGACGTATAGATGAGAATATTACATTTTGTTAGCTGTAGTTTTTCTTTGCTGATGACGTCACAAGGGCGTTAATTTGACAAGGTTCCAGCACAATACCAATTTGCGTGGCTTATAGTGTGTGAAAAATTCCAATTAAATTTAACTTAAACTTCAACAAAATTATTTCCACAAAAAAAACGAAATGACTTTCCGAACAACCTATTACGTTATTATATTCCATAACACCAGGGGCCCAAGGCTGCTTTTCGATGTTGTCACATCATTTGTGACAAAAAATTAACACTAGACTTTGGTAGTCTTAGTAAAATTTGCTATTATGCAATCAAAATATGCAATAATGGATTGGATTGGATAATGGTGAATTTTATCAAGTTTTGTAGTCTACTGTTAATTTTTTATATGATGTCTACTGGTCTATTGTTATTATTTAATAATAGTGTCATTGAACTATCATTCTGACAACATTGAATAGCAGACTTGGCCCCCTGATCATAGAGAATAGAGATTGACAACTCAATTCCACCCGCGGCCGGCCTTTGTGATCCATCCATCGTGCATCCATCTTTGAAAATTAATGATCTTTATTTTCAGGTTTCTAATTCTCCTTTTTATTTTAAAGGGCAGGTGCTTCAGTTAGCCGACCAAAAACCGACAGTTACTTCTTCTGGTTATCAGGATAACTAGATCTGATCTAGTTATCCCTATACTATTTTATGTAAGGTTATCGAATTCTCTGTCTGAATGTGCTAGCGTCAAAATAGTCAAGAAAAGGGAGACCTGATTATTTCTTGTTACATTCCTTCATATCATTTAAATTGTGGCGTTTATGCAAATATTATAATAAGATGTTCCTTATCAATCTATTGACGCAAATGCTTATTTGCGTGCTATAAATTCGTGCGTTGACGTAGCTAAATCTAAGATAGGTAGTTCTGAGATGTTATGACCCATAATACCATACCAATACCAAAAAAAGTTTAATACCACTATGCTATAATTCTGTTTTAAAATACAAAATGAGTTTATTTTATAAAAAAAGCTCAACGGTACCAATTCTACGTGCTTAGCTAACCGAAAAATGAAATTGGTAGTGCAAACACATATTATTAAGTAGGTAACACATATTTGGTACCGGTAAGTACCTAAAATTACTCCGTATACTCCGTGTGGTGACGGATACTCCGTGTGGTGACGGATTAAGAATACAAGTGTCACCACCCCATCTCCTCCCAAGGGTGCTGTAAAAGTCAGCTAAGGGATATTGCACACAGAAAACATCTTCTGTGAGAGACGGAAAACTCGAAAATAAACCCTGTGCCAACACGCCTGGTCAGCGCGGCACAGTAGACCATAATCCCTCCCAAAGTGGAGGAGGCCCGTGCCCAACAGACGTAACTGGGCTGGAGAAGAGAAGAAGTACCTAAAATTAATGTACATTCCTAACAAAAACATCATGCTTGTTGTTGATATGGACACGCAAATCATTTTATACTAGGTACCGACCTATTGGAGTCTAATAGGTAGGTACCTAGTTTATTATTTATTTGTCTATTAATTAGACAGATAAATTCCCCCGCCACATTTACTTGTTCGCGATAAAATGAAAATATGGATAAAGGTTATATTAAATTTCTCTTCCCAGCTCATTAACGTGTGGGAAGTTAATAGGCTAACCACAGGCCTCATCCACTTCGTAAGGGATTATGGTCTATAATCTACTATGCCTATGCCGCGCTGACTAGGCTTGTTAGCACAGGTTTAGTTTCGAGTTTTCTGTTTTTACGTTAAGTGTGTCCTTTAATTGGCTTTTACAGTACCATGGGAAAGAAATAGGCTGGTGACACTTGAATTCTTAATTCGTTGTCACACGGACCTATATGTGGGTATTGAATATATAGACCTAAATAATTAAGTTCTTTAGATTAACTCTTCCGAAATAACTACAGCAGAAAAATAATATTAGCATTGGAATGTTTTGTGTAAATTAATTTAGAGCAACCTTGAAGTATCTTTGCCAACTTAGGTGTTAATCATGTTACTGTATGAAATGCTAACAAAACAATAACATTAACTAAAGCAATGACAAGTAAGACACTACGATCAATACGTAGGTACTTAGAACAATTTATTCCATGTTCAATGTCTACTGACGTTTCTGTTGACTCCCAATCTGCGACGTTATATCTATATTATTATACTCTTTGTCTGCGACAGTCTTTAAGCTTAGGCAGGGTCATGTTTTACATTAAAGAGGCCGTGGGCAATTTAAGATTATTATAAAGCTAGAGTTTTTTTGTTTGAACGTGCTAATCTCAGGAACCACGGACGATTTTAAAAATTCTTTCAGTGTTAGATACACACATTGGATAGTACATTCATCGAGCAACGTTATAGGCTATATTATAACATCACACTGCGACCAATATGAGCGAAGCATTACTGAAAAATGTTGCAATAACGGGATTTTAAGCTATTGCATAGCTTCTATCGCTGGCCTTGAGCGTGGAGACCGAATTCAGAAATTCCGTAACGAAAATATAACCTAACACCCTCCGTTACTGCGCATGCGTAATCCCCCTCTTCGCCCCGCAATTTATTTCATCCTGTTGGTACCAAGGATAAACGCCTTCCTCAAATTAAAAAGCGTATTAAAATAAGGATTTTGAATCGACAACATATATCCTAAATGTTCAGATAACAGCGTATTTTAGATTTTAATAATGTAAAATAATGTCAGCACTAAAATTGTAGACCAAGATCCTAGGGGTGAATCATTCGACTTATTTTCTCAGCGATGAAATGTATTAAATAAGGTAGTCTTTGTACGCAGCATCATTGTATAAAAACTCCAGCTCAGTTCAGCAACTTTATGCTAAAGTTAAAGTAAAAATATTACAAACGTTTTGATTTTTATTTTTTTTATTTCTACGCGTACGGAGTCACGAGCAACAGCTATTTAACTATAATACATTTTATTATTGTAAGGATTTGTCATTTGCATATAAGTTTAACTTGGAACTAGAGGACATTATGTGAAATGTCCATGAAAATTTATTTTATTTATTTACAACGTTACATTTTCAAAGGGATTTAAATGCAACGTTTAGGTACCTAGTTATTTAAGTTCGTCGTGTAGCATTCCTGTCAAGATCAGAAATCAGCATCATCATCATTGCTCTGTTCTCATTCCATTACCTACTTGGTTTTGGTGGCAAATAGGCAGAATTTAGATAGAGTATAATATTAAAAACAATTTTTTAAATCTAAATAATTTATTTATAAGCTATTAGCTTATCGATCACAGCTCATGATTAATTTCTATTACAAACTACGGTTAAAAAACTAAAACATTAGCTACTGCAGCTTATTTAAAAACAAACAATTCAAATTGCTATTAATTTGAATACCTAACTAATATAATAGATTTTTATTTATTTCTAAAATAAAAACTTTGTAGTTAAGATTAGGTCAGGTTACGTTAATCTAAACTCTAGATTATGAACATAAAACAAATAATTGAAATTTTCTGGTTTCGTAAAACAAAATCGTCGATAAGTCGAGTTTATCAAGTATCTACCTACTATATAAATAAATAAATAAAATAAATATTCATGGACATTTCACACAACGTCCTCTGGTCCCAAGCTAAGCTTTATATGCTTGTGTTATGGGTACCAGAATACGGATATAATACATATACTACTTTTCTTTTGTAAATACATAGTAAACACCCAGACGCAGTACAAACATTTGTATGACAATTAAAAACATCACACAAATATTTGTCCTGACCGGGAATCGAACCCGAGACCTCGTGATCGGCAGTCCGTTATATGAACCACTAGACCACGAGGCCCGTCATAAAAATAAGTCGGGTTTTCCTTCCTGACGCTATAACTCCACTAGAACGCACGAACCGATTTCCACGGTTTTGCATTCGTTGGAAAGGTCTCGGGCTCCGTGAGGTTTATAGTTAATTTTTATTTTTAATTTTTTTTTATCTTTTTTTTGGTATGGCAAAACAACGTTTGCCGGGCCAGCTAGTTATACATAAATATTTATTATGTATTTATTTATATTTTGAATAATTATTAGTAAATTATAATACTAAACAAAGACACAACCTATTTTTATATTACTTGGATGCATAAAATTGTAGTCGCTGGTTAGTCAAAAGTGAATCACAGTTTTAATTCAGTGACATGTGTGTATTTAGTTTCAGAGAGGATTTTCAATTCTACATTTTATTTTCTTTGAGTCATATAGTACTAAATTGATGCAAATAGTGTTGAATCTTATACCAAAAATATTTTTAGGTAAGATTTTCCCTACTTAGAGGGGGTCTCAACTACTAAAAGCCCCTTGCCATTGAGGTATGATATTATTGTCATTTACTTTGCAGAATATTTGTTCTCAGGATCGCCATATGGCATATCATGATATGTAGGAAATGAATCAGGTCCTTTATTAGGAACAGTAGGTAAAGAACCACCTTCAGATAATCTTTCTGCTTCTATTTTCGCAGCATTTTCTTTCTTCATTTTAGCTATAGCCATATTCTGAGCAATCTCTTCAGCAGTTGGTGGATCCTTTCTGTAAAGAAACAAAAATGGACAATATATAACAAAAATCATTCTCTTGCCCTTATCCCGTTATATGGCGTCGTTGCAACATGTCTTCATGATGCGATGATGGGTTTAGGCAGATTTTTACTGGTTGCAACCCTCCTTGGGTACAATCTTTCATCAAAAATAGAAGAAAATATTTTGTTTATTTTAATAAAAAATCAACATCAGTCCATTTTTTTCATTTTTTTTCATTTTGACGGGCCTCGTGGTCTAGTGGTTCATATAACGGACTGCCGATCACGAGGTCTCGGGTTCGATTCCCGGTCAGGACAAATATTTGTGTGATGTTTTTAATTGTCATACAAATGTTTGTAAATAATAATACATAATATATAATAATATATAATATATATAATAATACATAGTAAACACCCAGACGCAGTCTGGGTGTTTACTATGTATTATAAGTATGTATTTACAAAAGAAAAGTAGTATATGTATTATATCCGTATTCTGGTACCCATAACACAAGCATATAAAGCTTAGCTTGGGACCAGAGGACGTTGTGTGAAATGTCCATGAATATTTATTTATTTATTTATTTTGCTGGTACCATACCTCTTCATCCTCAGCCAAGACTCCCACTCAGCTGGTATAGGATCTTGGAAATCCAGTCCTTTAGGTGGATCATACCACCTAGAGGGTTTCCTCTTTCCAACACTTGGATCCGCAGGAATTTCAAAGTATTTATTTCCTACGTAATCCTTGCCTGTAATTATAAAAAACAAATTTTATGTGAATTATCCGCTCTTATTTTTTAATTGACTTCAGAGAATCACTGTCATGGCAATTGCTTAACAAAATATTGGCTTAACTTTTATATTAGTTAAAAGGTGCCTTTTTCACAATAAATGTATACCTATTTATTTTTATAAACATTCTGAACAAACACTACTATTTTGGCTGAGTATCAAAAATAAATGTTTATTTTGTATTCAAAGTTCTGAACAATTTCTGCAATTTTTCTTATTACTTTGGCCGAGTTCCAAAAATTAGATCAGGTACACACATATTAAAACAATAATTTGTTATAAAAATATAGTTACTCTTGTATTTACCCATGTCATTGCCTCTGATCTGGCGAGGTCGAAATGAATTTAAAAAATTTCTTATTACAGTAAACCACACGTTGCGCGTTTGACGTCCAGCCATTGAAATCTGAAAAAGCCATTAATTTATTAATATTTTAAAAGGTTGTACTTCAACTTTTACGTGCCTATTTTTTATCTTAATCGTTATTGTAGGTTAGCTAGCAGTACAAACTGGCAATAACCAATAAGTATAAGTATATAGTTTATTTTTTACTCACGATAATGATTTCAGACGTACGTGAAATAATTTGTTCTAATAAAATATTAGATAAAGTATTCAACAGCAATGCATGGGTGTAATTTTCATAATAATTTTCCTAGTTTTTCACTAAGCAATGTTTTGAACCATTTATTTTTCTGTCAGTTCATCAGCTGCACAGATTACTTTTTTTTTTTTTTTTTATAGAGAACTACGATCAGCTGTTAACTGTGCAATCATTCAAATCATTCATTCATCATTCTCATAGAGTACTTCATTAAATCACAGACTAGACTACACAAGAAATAGACTATATACCCCGTTTTCCAATTATAGCTCAAGAGCGCATTATGCGGCACAATGCTCAACGTTGAGTGTTCTAACTACAGCAACATTATGCTGAAATGGGACCTATTGCTGCTGACTGGACATCACATTATTGTAATTATATATAGCAAATTGTTTTTACTGTAATCTAATCTGTTTGATAATGTGTTTTTGGTCGGTGCAATAAAGATTTTCTTTCTTTCTTTCTTTCAACGCATCGCACAATCGACTATCGAGCACTCTCAAAAGTGATGCGTGCAGTTCATACCAGCTTCAGCGACAGAAAATTAACAAGTACTTTTTCTTTAAATTGGCATTGATTGAAATTTTATTTATTATATTATCGTTAGTAATATTATTTATTGTTAAAAAAATTTTAAGGCTTTCGTTTCGTCGGAGTTTTCTGGAACTAATCAAAGTTAATTCAAGCTGTGTTTAAAAAAAATTATAAGTATGGATGAAAGTACAAACAATGACTTTTTTTATATTCCACACTTTTAATGTGAATACAATTTTATTATAGTATTTTTTTTCAACACTGAACTTAGTGCACTCTGCTGGTGCATTTGAAAACTAATTCATGTTCCAATTAAGCGTCAGCATAGTTCAGCATTGTGCGGCACTGAGTCGCATTATGCTCTGCAATTGGAAAACTAGCATAGAAGAAAAGGCTTCGGAAGCTACTTTCGTCAAAAAGCTAATAAAAAGCTAATGTTGTAAGTACCAAAGAAGCATTTAATTAGAGAGATAATAATTACTCTAATGTAAACACAATTCATCGGGCAACATTGAGGCTATCTGACTGCGTCTGTGCCACTGTGCCAGTCTGTGGATATACTGACATTTGTGACATTTTCTACGTTTTGTTGTAATTTTGATTTCTAGATCTAGGTACGTTGTTGTGAGACTCTTTTGAGTATCAGTTTGTTCTATTTTGGAAGGTTTTAATATAGAAACAGTCACCATGGCGAAAATGGCATTTCAACATCAAGCTGGCACAGCAATGGAGTGCCTTAGCGTAAGTTGAAGACCACTCCCATCTCTGATTGTTTAACTCGAACTATCAGTACGTTCTTGCATTGACTTATTTTTACAGATACCAATAACTCTCCAAAAGGAAGCTGGCGTTGACTCTGAAGGTAGAGAAGTAATGAAATGTGGTTTCAAAATAGGTGGGGGAATCGATCAAGACTATAGAAAAAGTCCTCAAGGATATACAGACAACGTAAGACAATAAACATATTAATAGCCCACATATTCCTCTTACACTAATTAATAATTGTTAACTCTTAATTCCAGGGAATATATGTAACAGAAGTTCATGAAGGAAGTCCTGCAGCCAAATCAGGCCTAAGGATGCATGACAAAATCTTGCAGTGCAATGGGTATGATTTTACAATGGTAACTCACAAAAAGGCAGTTAGTTATATAAAAAAACACCCAATTTTAAACTTGCTGGTTGCAAGAAAAGGTGTTACATCTACATGAAATGTGTGTTAAAATTAGATAAACCAATCACAAATTATATTGTTTAATAATCATTAAGTTTATATTGTGTATTCTATTGTGCTCTTACCAGAGTGTAAAGCTGTATAATTCATTACTGACTCTCTTGTGACTGATTTATGTAAACTATTTATTAATAATCTGGCAATGTTTTAAAACTGATTAGATATCAGATAAAAATTTTTATACTTACACTTGTAAACTTTCTGATAATAATCCTATAAGAAATAAGTTGTACGCTTTTAGGCCTAATAAGAAATTATTCTTATTTTTATCTCTTGAATTTTTTTTTTGTATATTCATGAATAATTTAAAACAATTTTGTATAAAATTTTTTACAACTAAATTATTTGTAATATATAAATAAATATCAACTTGTAGGGAGATTTTTATACTTTTTGTCTCTTCTATGTATACTATTTTCCTACACTCTACATTTATTTAAAAAGCATTCCTTGACATTGTACAACTCTGTTCACTATCTATTTATAATTTGTGTTTTCATTAGTATTATCTAACATTTATTGTTATATGACATTTATATTGAGTATACAACAAACATTAGTACAAAATGCATAAGGAAATGCAGCCAGAATGTTTTAAATCGCTGGGAATTAAAAAAAAACATTGTCTCTTAACATTTTATCAACCTTATTCTTGCAATGTCATACCTAAATTTCCTAATATTAGTTCCGTATTTTCAATTAGCTATCTAATATATTTTATGAATTTAGTACTTATCTATGTTCTATAATATAATTATTTATGTATATAAAATAATTCATATTTAGAATATATGCAAAAAATAGGTAATTGTCACATGGAGTACTTATGGATTTTATGATGCAGGCATTTATGTTTTTGAAGAAAATAAAATTTATAGAATTTTATCAATTTATGAGATATAAGAGGGTATGAATAATATTAGATTTAGATCTTAAAATATACATTGAGGTGTATAACAAAGTTAGCTCAAACCTACCAGACTCATATGTTAAACTTTTCGTCAGCATGTTTAACATTTACTAGCAGTGGTTTTAGTCTATATTTTGGGATTACAACTTTATATATTTTATAAATTGTATGATAAAATTTAATTTTTAATATTGTTAATTTATAAGCAGCTAATTAATTGGGATTAAGACTTCTTATAAAATTTGAATCATCCAGACTTCTAATTATTTAGATTCAAACAATGTGCATTTGAAAAGAATTTCTTAGTGTACTCTAGGTATACAAAAAATTACCATTTTCTACAAATAGTAAAAACAAGCTAAACAATGTTATTAGATTCTATAAATAATAGTAAAACCTCTGTTATTGAAGGTTTAATATGTACAAACTTTCAGCTCTCACAAGTTCGGAGGTCACAGGCTCTTGGTCTATAAGTAAGGTATAAAGTAAATTATTTGAGATTGTATGTGTAAGAACATTAATTAGTATTATATGATAAGTGTTTATCATAATGTTATTTATTTTTATGTAATGTTTAGTTAATAGAATTAGTGTTAAGTATTTTTTTTAATAAGGAAGTATTACTATCATACAAAGTGCATCACATACTAAGAGGCATTGAAAATACATATTACAAATACGAGTTACCAATATAATATTTTTATATAAACATTTTTTTGCATTTCTAAGATGTTCACATTTATTATAAATTTAAAACAACTCTATTTTGGGCTAGTTACTTAGATAATTGTTATAATTTTTATATAATCATGAGTACTTGAAAATATATCGATTTTCACTGTTATCTATTTACATGCAATTTTTGTTGGTAGTTGTACATACGACTTAAATAAATTTAAAAATAAAACTTAAATTGGATTTTATACAAAATATCTGTCATATAAACTGGCCTGCTTGTAAAAGGATAGTATGAAATTAAGGATTCAGAGGCCAGAAATAATACACTACCTACTTGTTGAGTTTACACACAATAGGAGCCAAAAATAAATGTGACAATATTTAATAGTGAGGTACCTACATGATTTAACCTTTTGCAATATTTTTTGTGAATATAAATGTACTGTGTTAAGCATTACATATTGTAATAGACCAAAATATGGTTTATGCACTGTGCCAAATAACCTGCTATATCTATTGCATTTTATTTCATTAAATTGAAATATGTTGATATGTTAGTTATAATAAAACAAGAAGTAAATAAAGTTTGTTTTTATTCTAAATATGACACTAGTTATCATAAAATCATTGAAGTATCTTGTGAATTTCCAACACATTGACAACAAACCCTAATGGTAGTAACAATTATTGTAACAACAAACAATTTGCAATAAATTATATGAAATCAAATGTGCATGTTTTTAAGAGCTGGTTGGTGGCCATTCCCATTGGCGCTTTGGTGGCTTTGTTGCCAGTGGCTCCCATGGTTTCCAGTTCAACATCTTTCTGGCCAAATTTAATTCATTTTCTGCTTGAATAATCAATTCTTCAGCTTGTCCACAATTTATTTTTGATTCTAGTTCATACACATCCTTAGTCTGAAATAAATGAAAATGATATTTAGGCTAAATAGAAGCAATACTGACATTTTAATTGAACAGATCCATAAATGTTTAAAACAGTAGTAGTAATTTCGTACCGTAGTCAAAACAGCAGCTCTTTCGTGAACTATTTGTTCAGTGTATTTTCGGTATGCTGAATCTCCAGGCATATTTTTCAAAGTCCTTAGAATTTTACCGTATAATGAGCTCAGGGTATGATGAGCGTTAGGAGCCACGGCCATGCCCACAATACCAGTAGTCTAAAACCAAATATACTATTATAAAAATACCAAGCAAATGATACGTAATAAAATATTGAAGTTACATAAATAGTGCAATTTTTTTATTACATTACAAAACAATTTACCTTCTTGAGTATACCCATTTTCTTTATTAAAACGTGACCACCAACTAGAGTTCAATGATTTTATTATATATCTTGTAAATAGCAGGTACAAAATTAAAATAAATTGAATAAATTACGGAGAAATATATAGACAGCAACCACACATTACTACACACAGACTAATAATAATGTAGATGTAGAATTAGTAGATGTAGAATTGTAGAAAGAAAGAGAGAGACCAAAGAGTAAAATAATATAGATAACAATGCACATAATTCAGCTAGCACATTAATGTAAATATTGTTTTTGCTACTTTTGCATTTTTATTACCGTTCTCCAGGGCCTCGAACTTGATAAAATTCGCCTCTAAGCAATCAGTTATTGCATTTGTTTGCAATAACACTAAATAACTAATTGTTTAGTGGCGAATTTTATCAAGCTTGGTAGTCTATTGTTAATTTTTTGAGGATATAATGTGTCATTGTGGTGCCATTATGACACTATTCATTTACCGGACTCGATGCCCAGTAAATGCCTCATAATTTGTTGCCTGTTTTCCAATGGCAGAGCATAATGCGACTCAGTCCCGCACAATGCTGACGCTTAATTGGAACGTGAAATTCTAAAATAAACATTGTATTCACATTATATGACATGTGTGGAATATAAAAAAAGTCATTGTTTATACCTTCATCTTTAGGGTTATATTGTCGTGTAGTTGGTTAGAGGATGAAATGAAATACGTCCGGACTTGCATGGCGTTTATTTGCGACTCCTTATATTTAATATAATATTAGCTTATATAGGTAAGGAGACCAATCGATTCTATATATTCCTAAAACTGCTGATACGCTGAGTGTTGCATACAATGAATTCATACATAATATATTTGTATACAATAATTTAGGCGTCGAGCAAACAATAGGACCATACATACTGTAATAAATATATTTGTTTATTATAACTTAGGTGGCCTAGCACAATGGTCTCTATGCATTCGTAGACTTGTTGACATTACGTCTACTTGCAAACAATGAATTCATACAATGTGTTCCTACACATCCATAATTATATTTATTTATTTTTTAACACAGCTTGAATTAACTTTGAACATTTCCAGAAAACTCCGACGAAAAGAAAGCCTTAAATTTTTTTTTAACAATAAATAATATTACTAACTATAATATATAAATAAAATTTCAATCAATGTCAATTTAAAGAAAAAATACTTGTTAATTTTCTGTCGCTGAAGTTGGTATGGATTGCACGCATCTCTTTTGAGAGTGCTTGATTGTGCGATGCGATGCTGTAATTGGAACACTCAACGTTGAGCATTGTGCCGCATAATGCGCTATTGTGCGCTGATTGGAAAACGGGGAGGTATAAATTAGAACTCCTTGTTGCGGTTTGACTCTTTTATTGACACTTTTTATTATCTATGTTCATTCGTTGTTCATTATCGTTCGTAGTTCATTCATACATTTGTCGACTTGATTTTGGATTTTTTTTTTTTTTTTTTTTTTTTTTTTTTTTTGGCTCTGGTTATAAACCATGAAGGTATAGATAAAAAAAGGAGGCCATACTTGGAACATCGGTTTGAGGCAAATACCTACGTATCTCTATCTCACTCTCTGTGGTCTGACCTCTCTTTTTAGTGTGGCCTTAGTACTGCTATCTCCTTATTAAAATCTCCTAGTAAATTCTTAAAAAGAGTCACCACACATATCAAATCACAAGTTAAACACTGTCATTTGATAGTGTTTAATCGTAACTATAAATAACTAGTTGAAATACGATGAATGAAATTAAAAATAATAAAATAGTAGATCACGGATGCTTTTCATGGTTGACGAATCAGTGAATTATTTTCCCCATTTCCTAAGGATTTCGTAATTTGGCAACATTGGTCACCATATGTCAAGTTGTCAACAAAATTGTGCCAATATGTCGGTTGTTTACTTTACGGTTCACAGCTTCGTTTCAAATTTTCGACTCTAATTATTTTTATAATTAAAGAAATGGTGCAAACTTGTGTAGTGCGTGGTTGCGGTAGTACGTGGTGTCCAGGAGGTGATATACAATTTCACGCGTAAGTGTTTAGATCGTGATTTCTGGCATTGAATAACTGCAAACATATATCTTTGTATTTTCAATTAAATACTTCATAAAATGATTAAACAATGTTTTCAGCATACTTCTAACTAACTATACTGATAACGATGTAAAGATCTAATAGTCTTACATTGAATTTCATGGACTTAGTGCAATTTTATCTTTCTTGTTTACAAGAAGTAATTTTGAAATAGTGTGACCATACTGAGGACATATCTAGGACTTTCTGTGGGACCTGAACTAAATTATACATGTTTGCTTAGTCATTTAATTTTTATTTCACATTATTTACAACATTAATATACTTACCTACAATATTATTTTTTTAGATTTCCTAAAAATAGTACCCAGAGGAAATTATGGTTATCCATTGTACCATTGAAAATGAAATTTTATGAAAGTGCAAGGATTTTTTAAAACAAACAGCAGTTCCTACTATAATTACAAATCAAGAAGCAGTATCACCTTGCAAGGTAAAATTTCAAGTATCTATTTACAAACTCCTTTAATTGTCTCACATGTTATACAATGTTAAATATTTGAATTTATAAGGAATATAAAAACTAGTATGAAAAAAAATACCCCACCAGTATCAGAAACATTTTCCAAACTACCGGCGCTCAAGGCTCCAGAGATAATTGCTGCTTTCTGAACCAGCCCCCCCCCGATCCGACTGCCTAATGAGAGCCTTACATTATTATTATGTTTCAGAAATGTAGTAGTTCGAATATATGGCAAAAGGCTATATTTTGTAAAATATATTATAATTTTCAGATAGACAGTTCATTACAGGAAGAGTCTATGGGGCAAGTAGCTACTCTGGGTGTACCAAATCCTAGCTCTGGCATTTATGAAAGTAATCCTTCCTGATGGGCCAACTCAGAGAAAACAATATAGAAAACAAATTAATTAATGTTGTATCACAACATTTTACTCCTCTGTTGCAAGAAATGTTTAAGCATCCCATCACGGACTCAATTTATTGCAATGATTTGCATGAAAGCGTATTAATTAAGAAAATTGCAAATTCATTTTTTAACACTTAAAGAGTCATACAGAAAATATACTTAGTGATTTACGTGGTAAGAGACAGAAATTACACAAAACAATAATATTTAGTCATGTATAAAAGAAAAGTTATTAAATGATTTTAATTTGGAAAGTGCTGTTGTTTCTTTTTTGCCCTTTTTTTGTAACTTTATTATCGTTCCTATTATAGCCCCCTATGATATATGTCACAGTCAAAACTTATAACCACTCAATAGACTGTAAGCTCTCGACAGTAGTACTTTTGACTGAAATTATTGAAAACTAATTTTACCCAATATAGCTGTTTAAATGTAATTTTAACTGACTTGCCTAGCGCCAAGTAGTGGAACACAAGGCACAGGGAGCCAAGGGCAACCCGACAAGGGTGGGTTAGGTTTTTAGCTCCCGTCATGCCATTCATGATAGGTTCCTTTAAACGCTGTAGACAGAAATATACGTAAAAATTGATTTTGACTGATTCTCCGTTCTTCCGTCAGCCACTTTTAACCACATTCATATTGTCAGTTAAAATGACTATTAACTACAAATTTTCCGACAAACTAATTTTAATCAACGTAACGTATTTTTTTTTTTCAGAAGTATTATTGACCGAATTTGCCCTTTAACTGACATTAATAAATAGAAATACATTGGCTAACCCAGAAATCTAGGAAAAACTATTGTCCAGTATGTATTCATAATGTTTAATTAATCTGCAAAATTAATGAAACATATATCTTTTGCGATTTCATGGTTGGTCCCTTAATAACAGTACATGTTTAAAAATATGAGTACAATAACCCTTTTTCGTTTTTACGCTACCTACACAAAAAGTTATGTTTCCACTTAGGTATGCCAAATAGATTTTATTGTGTAACTTGTTTTGTTTACTAAGAAATTACTAACACCTTGTTATTTTTAACCGGCTTCAAAAAAGGAGGTTCTCAATTCGTTGGAATCATTTTTCTGTATCTTTGTAACATGTATTTAGGTCTGAAATAAAGGTAAATTATCATTATTTTATCTCAAGCAGATCTCACAATCATTCATTAATTTCGTATTGCCGTAGGAACTACACCTTTGTTCTAGTAATTATCTATTTCCCACCAATATTCTATAGGTACATCGTACATACGAACTAGGAAATTTTACGTGTTTATAAATGTAAAAAGAATAATAAATTTAACAACCGAACCTCCAGTTACTGTTAAAAAACTAGAATTATCCAAACTTTCACGCGATAACAAACAGTTTGTTTTTTGAGTATTTTTTTTACGCACAGTACATAAAGTATCTCGACACATAAAATCTATACGGGCTAGGTCTTAGAAGTGAACATTTTGTTGACACTATATGGAACACAACTACTTGAAGTTTTGTCCTGGAAGAAATACAATAAAGGTTACCCTACTTAGAAAGAAAGGGTTTGACCACAGTGAGCGAGATAGCCATACATCATTTTTGCTTCAAGTAGGTATTCAGATTCTGGACTCCACTTTTATCTGTACCTTCATGTTATAAACCTTGGCCATATTAAAAATTAGGGAAAGGGATAATGTAACGAAAGGAACGTAAATTTGGAAAACATAACGGATCAGAAAAGTAGGAAAGGAAATATTTATAATTATTATAGAAAAACATATTTCAATATTATGTACACATTAATAATAACAAATTTGTGTAACAATAAAAACTAAATTATTACATACAAATATATACATTAATATTACAGTTGAATATTATTACTTAAAATAAAAGAAGCGAGAACAGTATATACGGAAGGGTCTAAGGAATAAAGAAGAACATTAATATGGGTAGGAAAGGGAACTTTTAGGGTAATGAGGCTATTTATAAGAGTCGAATGATCAAGAAGGTCACAAGAAAAAAAAACATGGTTCAAGTCTCCAAACTCACCACAAGCGCAATATGGATCAGAACGGACTTTAATTTTAGCTAAATGTGCCGGTACGCAACAATGCCCCAGACGCATTCTAATTAGGACTGTGGTTGCCCTTTTACCAAGTCTTAGCTTAACAAAAGAACGACCACAGAACCAAGGTTTATGAGCAATTATAGGCTGTATAGTTTTATAATTTTTGCCTTTGTGTTGACTAGATATTTCCCAAAGTTTGTCCCACGAATTTATGAGATGAACTCTGGGAAGTGCTAACAGGTCTTGCGGAAGAATATAAAAAGGAAACTGATCACCACACTCCACAGCTTCACTTGCCATTCTGTCTGCCCAACTATTCCCATGAATACCACTGTGGCTAGGTATCCAAGCAAAGTTTACTTGTAAACCAGCTTCTGCGCAAAGAAGGAGCTTATATCTAGCCTCAAAAATTAGCGGATATTGGTTTTTTATTTTGAACGGAAACTTTAAAAGAGTTTGTAGTGTACTTTTAGAGTCGGAAAATATAACAGTGTTTTTAAGTTTAAGTAATAAAATATATTCCAATGCTTTAACAATGCCGTAACATTCGCCAGTAAAAACAGATGTTTCACAAGGGAATTTGATTTTTTGAACGATACCAAACTGCTCATGAACAATGCCTACACCCACCATACCTGACTGACCATGTTTGGATGCGTCAGTAAAAATGCGGTGCCACCCAGGCCAGCGGTCATTAGTAATACAAATAAAGTGTTCATTAATAGTACCATTAGTAGAATTACTTTTAACATTCAAATCAAAATGAATATTTGGTAAGAGTACAAGGCTATGATAATTATATGTATATAGTGCTAAGCGTTCGGATGTGAAAACAGGTGCTGAGAGATTCTGATACTTATTATAACTATTGACTAAACATGGAGTAACCTTATGTTTCCAATACGAGGACGTAGCAACGAGGTCTGCTAGTTTGGCGATTTTTGATATCAGTTGATGATGAGAAAATTGGCAAATACGAAAAAAGAATCTGTCGGCCAGATATTGCCGCCTCAAGTAAAGCGGAGGATCCCCACATTCAGCCTGTAGAGCATTGCAAGGACTCGATTTCATTGCCCCCATGACTATCCTTAAAGCTTTATATTGTATCCTGTCTAATCTTCTTATTGCCGTTAGGTTGCAGGGTTCAAGTAAAAATAGTCCATAATCCAGTACGCTTCTAACTACAGCATTATAAAGCAATTTTAAAGATGAAGGGTGGGCTCCCCACCATACACCTGTAAGGCACCTTAACATATTTATATTTTTTTCACATTTGGCTACAACGTGGTCACAATGTGCAAGTCCAGTTAATTTTGAGTCTAGCTTAATTCCCAAAAATTTTGCGTGACTTTTTTCAGGGATAATACTGTTTTCGAAATGAATATTTATACGTGGAGGATTGCGTTGGCGACTGTAAACTACTGCGGTACTTTTAGTTGGTGATATCTCTAACCCATGTTCATCTAACCACATTTTCAAAGAATTTAGTGCTGATGACAACTCATGTGAGGCTGAGGTAACACAGTTGCCTATACAATAAACTAGCAGATCATCCGCATATTGCAGTATATTAGCCGACTGTCCTATAGATGATGCTAAATCATAGGTATAAATATTATATAGCAGTGGACTTAAGACCGACCCTTGGGGTAGTCCTCTCCAAGACAGTCTTGTTAAGTCCGTACCCTTCAAGAGTATTCTGCGTCCAGAAAGAATATTTCTAATAAAATTAACTATGATTAACGGTATTTTAATGTCTATTAATTTTTTGCATAGGATTTCTATTAAAACATTGTCGTATGCGGATTTTATATCTAAAAATGTTGCAACCACCGACTCATTTTTTGTAAAGGCTAACCGGATGTCTGTAACAAATAAACTTACACTATCTATGGAACTCCTGCCCTTTCTAAACCCATATTGTGTATTTGACAAAATATTATGTTTTTCAACAAACCACTCAATTCTGTTTTTAATTAAATGTTCTACTATTTTCGTGATTACCGGCGATAAAGCTATTGGTCTATATGACGATTCTTCTGTAGGATTTTTATGTGGTTTTAAAAATGGCAATACTGCTTGGAACTGCCATTCTGGTGGAATGACACCTGTCATTATGACGGAATTAACGATATAAAGATAAAAATTCAATGCATTGTCGCCTAAATGTGAAAAAAAGGAATATGGTATGCCATCAACGCCTGGGGCAGTGTCCGACGTAGCAGATAATACGCCTTTTAATTCGTCCAAATTAAAAGGAGCATCAAGTCCATAGGGACATGTGGATATAGCGGAGACATAGGGTGTTACCAATAAATCTTCAACAGGAACTGTTGAAGGGGCTAGTCTGTCTAAGAAATTATTACTCAGAGTGGGCGTCATTGTTACAAAAGAAGATTCACTGATTCCAGCTCTGTAGCGTTTTATGTTTTGCCAAATAATTGATGGGTTAGTACTGGGTGATATGGATAAACAAAAATTCCTCCAACCATTAACTTTCTTTGCTTTTAATGTTTTTTTTGTATTAGATGTAATATTTAAAAGTATATTAAAATTTTCTTGTGACATATTTGAGTTATATATTTTCTCTGCCTTCTTTCTTTCTTTAACAGCATCATTGCACTCACTATCCCACCAAGGTGGAGATGGTAATTTGGTTGGTGCACATTTCCTAATTGGAAATGTATCATTAGCAGCCTCGATCATCACTGACGTAAGTATATGTGAGCTAGTTGAGACATCAGTACAGATATGGGATGACAGTGTAGATAACTTATTTTCTACATAGTTTTTGTATTCGTCCCACTTTTCTTTTAATATCCTGTGTCTCCTATATGAAGTTATCTTAGGACAATAATGTAATGCTAATGTTACTAAATTTAACTTAATAGGGAAGTGATCACTTCCAAATGTAGATTGTAAAATGTTCCAGGATGTAGTAGAAGCTAAATCAGGTGAGGTAATAGTTAAGTCTATTGCACTATTATTTTCTGAAGGATTAGTACGACGAGTTGGTGACCCATCATTTAGGACACATAAATTATGAGCGTCTATTATATCAAGTAAGTCATCGCCATAGCAGTTTGATATCGAGCTACCCCAGGATCTATGCTGGCAGTTAAAGTCTCCCATGATAATAAAAGGTTTAGGAAGAGAGGAGATCAGGTTATTTAAATCAAGAAGAGTGTCACTAGTAGCTTTTGGAATATAAATAGACAAAAAACAGATTTTATTTATTACACAAGCTACAACAGAAAAGTTAGAATATTGAGGAAGTGAAAGTTGTGAAAAAGATAAAGTATTTCTAATTAAAATAGCAGCACCTCCATAGCCATCAGGCCTGTCATCCCTGAGGCAGGAGAAGCCACTAATTTTAAAAAGAAAACCTGGCCGAAACCAGGTCTCTGCTAATGCAAACAGGAAAGGGTTGTGTTTGTTTATTAAATATATTATATCAGCTTTTTTATTGACTGCACTTCTGCAGTTCCACTGAAGTATTATAGACCTGTGATCCATAGTGGTTTTGTAGAATTGAAATCGTTTCTGTGAGTTTTGCAGCGTTGGACGGTTCAATCATATTAGAATTTATCATGGTATTTAAAAGTAATATTAAATCTGAAACAGTTGTGTTAGGTGTTTGTGTGATGTGTCTATCTACTGGGAAAGCATTACCGTTTGGTTGTGATAATGCAGGCTGTCTAGTGAGGTTTCTATGAGCCTGTTGGTCATAACCTTTGACCAGTTTAGGGTGTTCTCTTGGTTTCATGAAAAAAGTTTTTCTGTATGAACTTGATGTAGGTTTTAATGATGGGCGTGTGTGTCTGTGTGATTCAATAACCTGATCCTTTGGTGTTGCTAAAACTTCAGAGTATGATTTAGAAAGAGGTGAACAGAGTTTTGAAGCTTCAGCATAAGATATTGATTTTTCTGCCATAGCAAACTTGATTTGTTTTTGTCTGTTAAATTCGGGACATATTTTATTAGTGGCAAAATGTACACCTCCACAAAGACAGCATGAGACATCATCATCATCTATACTACAAGATTCTCCAGAGTGCTCACAACCACATTTAAAACAACGTGGTTTTGAGCGGCACTGAAGTCGAGTATGGCCAAAGCGGCAACAGTTAAAACACTGGATTGTCGGGTAAGTGTAAATTTGTACTGTAAGTGACATATAACACATATATACGTGTTCTGGTAGGTTCTGTCCATCGAAGGTCAAAACCACTGTTTGTGAAGGGCGCCATGAAGTTTCTCCATTTACAATGTTTTTAATATTGATCCTCCTAGCTTTTAATATTTTGCCACAACCATCTGGTACATTACAACACTCTATAATCTCTTCTGGGGTCAAGTCAGTGGGGACACCACGAACTACACCCATCCGAGATACTTGATAAGTTGGCACAAATGCCTTATAATTATTTTCATTTAATACTGGGTTTTCAATAAATTTGTTTGCATCTACAAAATTACTAAAAGAAATTGAAATTTTATTTCTCCCTATTCTTTTTAGGCTTCCATTGATAATATTGCAGACAGAATGACGATTTAGAAACTTTCCAAATGACATTGGATGGAATGTGACTCCATCATTTTCATTTTCCGTTTTTTTGTGAATGTGTACTACAAATGGTGCAATGTCTGTAGCATTATACATTAATCTAGTGACAGGCGCTGGTGGTGAATTTAGAGTTCCTGGATTAGTTGTTTGAGCGATTGGAAGAGAAGAAGATTCATTTTTATCTACATCCTGTAAAGCATTATCGGAGTGTTTCTCTTGGCACTCACAAGGAGTACTAGAGCCAGATATGTTTTTTAATTTTTTGTTGCAGTTTTTGCATGTAATACTCAAACGGCTTCGCTTGTGACCTTTCTTCTTTTTTATTGATGTATCCGTGTCCATATCAGACTCGGAGTATACAGTTACATAACTTGCTACATTTGGAATTGTTCCACCTGGATCTGGTGGGTCATTCATTTTTAATAAATATATATAAAAAACTTACCGAAATGAAGATTACTACACTACTGTACACAGAAATAGTTATTACATACAATATATATACAATTTAAAGTACTCTACTGATCAGAATTAAATTAAATTTAAAATTAGTAAAAAAAACGCGACCGCCTTTTTTCAAGCTTTCCCGCCTTTTTTTTCTGATTTTGGATTAGTGGACGGACGATACGTAGTATCTTCTATCCACAGAACATATATACTCCTAGCGGAGCTTCTATCTATTCTGTGGACGGACGAGTTGAGTGTGACGAGTTTTGCAGTTTGCTGTTTGCTTCCAGTTTGAGTTTACTGAATGTGATGTAGGTACCTACCTACTGAAGCTTATTGATAATGCGTCAAAATTGATTTTGTTTTAGAGAATCTTTGTAAGTGTAATAATAATTTCAACACTTCATTATGATCATCTGGACTCATTCATACCCAACCTAGATAAAATACTACACATAAATTAGTTTCCAGTGTTAGATTTAATCATACGTCGATGATCGAGTAGGTAAAGTGCTTCATCCCTCATCCGTCACGTCACGAATCATCATAAACCTACCAAGATCAGTCATTTATGTGAGTATCTACTTCCCTTTTTTCCATAAACATCCTATTGTACAGTAAAACCCTACCGCATTGTTGTATTAGGTTGTAAGTAGTAACTACTTTATTCCGACGTTTTTCAGTTATCAATGAATATCGTCTGATTTCTCTAGTTTATGAATGAAGCGCTTTCTTAGTATTTTCATTGATGTATTGTTTTGTTAGCCAAAAAGTAAAACATTAGTGCTATTAATAAATAAACTGGGCAAACAACAGTTTCCTAAAAAAATTTACTAAATCAAACCAGTATTGTTTCATGTGGTTGGTGTTGATTGTTAATATCATTATAAATATTAAATTATTAGGATTATTTAACTTTTGTTAACTTTACTGTATTGTATCAATGTACTGTATTTATTGATTATGCCTAATAGAATATTTAGCCTGTTTGTTGTGTAAAATGCCCTCTATTTTTATTGTCTTAAATGGATGAAAATTTGATCTGAAGACTTTACTTTAAAAGTCTTCAATATTTGATACACTGCATGATATAGAATTCTGTACTGTACACAATTTGTTACAAAAAAGAATTGTGAAATCTGATAGATTTTTAACACATTTCATAGAAAAATTGGCAAACATACATAGGAAGAAAATATAGGTACTGTTGAATATAGAATCTCTTCATTGGGTACGTAAGACAGGACCTTGTTGCTATTTGTGATGTTAACCTGGCAATAACAAATAAGGGTTTTTGGTTTAGCATAGTTTTATTTAGGTATAATAAATTATGTAAATCTATCACTTGCCAGATTTTAAATCTTGAATTTGTATCATGTTCATAAATCATAACATATGGTATTATTCAAGTCTCATACGTTTCAGTAACATCATTCTTATTTTAATTATTTCAATACCAGTACAACATATAGCATTATGTTAGCTATTAGCTCATTCAAAACATACATTTATTAACTATACCAACTGTCATACATGTATAACCAGATGTATGAGTTTATAAAAAGCTAAGAAAGTGTATTTAATGTATAAAAATGAATTTTATTGTAAAGACAATTACATTATTTATATAATTTTATATACTTTACAGGTGATACAACATGGATACTTTGTCAACTACAGCACAGGCAGATGATAGCTCGGGGGCGAACCCTAGCAGTATAAAGAGTGATGACAGCAGTCCACAGAGGGGCAGTGGATCTACTTCACCACCACCCAATTGTGCAATATGTTTAGGCACCTGTAGAAATAAATCGTTCACAGATTCTTGCTTACATCAATTTTGCTTTTCATGCCTTCTTACATGGAGTAAGGTAATGTATTAAAAACATTTAGTACATACATTCATCATAATCATACTATCACGCCTTTTTCCTGTGGGGGCTGTAGGTAGACACTATAGAGCGCTATCTGCTATGTTCCAAGCACACTTCCTTGGCTCAACTTATGCAAAGGTATTTCATATAAATACCTTTAGAGTTAGCTATAGTAGACTATAACAGGCCTGGCTGGATTATCTTTTAACCAAAAAAAATAAAACAGTAGCATTCATTTTCTCTTTTTATATAACTTTACAGGAACTTGATTCAGGAATGTGGTGCCAAATTAAGAACACAAGTGTCACCACCCCTTTTCCATCCCAGGGTGCTGTAGAAAGCCAGCTAAGGAATATTATACACAGATAAGAACCTCAGTGAGAGATTGAAAATAAACCCTCTGCCAATACGCCTGGTCACCATGTTACAGTAGACGGTCTACTGTAGACCATTTTCATCATATCATCATCAAGTTGAAGTGGATGCGGGTGCCCAACTATGGAACGTTAATGGGCTGGAGAGAGAGAGAGAATGGAGAAATATGGTACATGCTATATATGAAAATTAAATTACTGAATTCATTATTTTGATAAGACATAATAAAAGAGTTCATGTTATCATTACATTTTGTATAAACAAAGTGTGTGAATGTCATACTATTTTTTGATAAGATTTCTGTTAGCATAAAATAAATAAAAGTACATGCATAGTTGTCATATTAGTTTTAAGTTAATTCATTAATACCAAGTTGTATGTGGTGCCATTGGATGCAAGCGGCATGTGGTGTTCTATGGTGGAGACCTATGTCCCACAGTGAATGGACAAAATAAATAATATCTATACATATTATATAAAACAGAGTTCCCCTAGTCCAGATTGTAACTTTTCGTTCTAAGTGCCTTTCACAACACATTGAAAGGATTGTAGTCAATGGTAAACACAGTAATGACTCAGAACAGATGTATGGAGATACAGAAACAGTCTTGCTGAGACCATAGTCCATTGGCCTCTCTATCTTGAAGTACCACCCTGCCCGACTGTTGCAAACTTCTTAAGTGCGTATCTACGCCTTTCGTGGCAATGCACTGTCGTATCTATTGTAATTAACATAAAATATATAAAGAAATGTTTCTAAAATTCCAGGTAAAAGCAGAGTGCCCACTGTGCAAACAAGCTTTTCGTTCTATAATACACAATGTGCAATCTAACCATCAATATGAAGAATACATGGTGGTACAACGACAGAATGAAGAGTCTAGCAGTAGAATTGACATTGATAGACTCACAGCTGCCACACACAGATTTAGATACAGGTACATCTTTTATTTATAATTATTTGTCGTTATTTTTGTGTGTACATGTACATAATATATTGTATGTCCCTATGTGACCTTACATATTTTTATGCAGTTTTTTTTTTAATAGATAGAGTGGTTCAAGAAGTTTGCATTTTTGTTTAATAGAAGTTGCGGGCAACAGCTAGTATAAGTGAGTCTCTCATAGGTCTAAATTGTCTTCCAAGCATTTTACACTTATACATTGTACAAGGGCAGATTCAATGCTAGTCAAGCAAGGATGATGCAGTGATAATTAATTTATTTATAATTGATATGAGTAATAAGCCTGTACGGGATCGAACCCGCGACCTCGCGACTGACAGTCGGTTGTCACACTACCACGACACTGTGAGGCCACGAGCGTTAATTATTTTTTAACATAAACATTTTATTTTGAAGTTATTTCACAACTAATGAAAATATTACGTAATCGATGACTCATATTATGGTAAACGCTTGTACGTAAACCCATAGCAGATCGAATGCGTGTGCAGCATGTATGAGTAAGCATAATGCCCATTATTATTGACGTAATATGTATAAGTCGACGATTACTTCGTGTGCTCTTACGCACACTATCAGTGTAAGACGTATGGCATAATTTTAATCTGCATAAATAAATAAAAAGTATCATCTTACCAATCCAATAAGGTCCCATTGATGCATGTATAGGCGTAACTTAGAAAATGCTGCATCATATTAGATTTAATATTTTTATTGCATTAGTTATCGTCATGTTCATGATTGCGTAAAAACAAAATTAGCTTACCTTTGTCTCTTGACTGTTTTATGACTAAAATTTAAAACATGTACATAGAAACCGTGCAACACACGCATCTGGTTTTCCACGTACACAATGCTCCTGATTGGGATTCGAACCCACGACCTTGTACACCGAAATCTGTTTCAGTACCGAATATGATATGAGGATCGCAAGAAAACTACTTTTTACACGCTTTATATTAGCTTCACTTGTATGTTTGTTTGTATGTTTGTTTGTTTGTATGTTTGTAACCGACTCCTTTGGACGCTATTTTGACCCACTTTAAACGGTCAGATTCTATTCAAATTTTGCACACCTGTCAAAGACCGATGACAATGCAATAATTCGATTAAATAAAGCGTGTTTTTTAGTTTTTTTAAACTATTATTATTATATCCTTCTAAATGCTCTTTGAATAAAAACCTGACACCAGAAATTAAAGTCTGTATGTGGTCGACAGGACAACGCTGACATTACCAAGAAGAGACACGATCGCCATTCAACATTTGTTGCGTCAATATCCGTTCATGGCGAATGTGTTCCCTCAAGTAGAACCCAGGCCGTACCCCGCCAGGCGGCGCCTCTCACCAGCTTCCTTCAGACGTACCGTGTACCGACATAACTTGTGGGCTCGCCTGCTGCCAGACTTCACGGGACGATTTCGAGATTGCACTCCGGAATTTTACAGGTAAAAGTGCATTAATGAATGATTTATTTGCATGCATTTGCGACGTCTCTTCCAATAACATTGATAATACTTTTCTTTCAGGTACAACAACACACAAATGCACAGATTAGTTCCCTGGCTGAACAGGGAGCTGCATTATCTTCTCAATGAAAATGCTGGTCATATTTCTTATGTGTTGTCTCGTATCTTAGATTTGTTACCGCAACATCACATCAATTCGTCGGAGTTCAGAGAAGCCATGCACCGATACTTCGGAGATAGGACTGAACATTTTTTACATGAGCTTTACTGCTACGCTTCTACTCCTTATGACTTGGCTGGGTATGACCGAAATATTCAATACACTACTGGAATACCGACAGTAATCAATGAGGTCATTTCGAGCTCCGACTCTGATGCTAGTGTAGACTCTGATATCGTCATGGTGTCTAGCTCTGAGCCGGCAGATCCACCTCCTGGTCCCTCAAGGATTCCGGCACCCGTTTACCCCCAAAACTACATTTCGCAGCCGCCTGCCACTGATAACGTCATTCCGATAGAAACCATATCTCATTCCGATACAGACGACGACTCATCAGAAGTCATGGTCGTCGGTTACATAAAGCCACCTCAGGACAGGACGCCCGAGATAGTGGACTTACTCGGTTCTGACAGTGACGTTATTGTACAAGATGTTCAACCAGAACCTGCCGCTAACTCTGTCAAGGTCACTTTGAAACGACACAGACCACAGAGCAGTCACCAAGATGATATATCTAGTAAATCAGACAGTGATAGTTCGTATGCGCCAAGTCTCACTAAGCACCGGCGTCGCCGATACAGTAGGAATTCAACAACGAGCACCTCCACACACACCATGCCCGAAACTTCACCTCTTCGAGTCGCTGAATCTTTGCCTATATCCAAACCTGTCGCTTACGAATCTACTTCCTCTAGCGAAAGCGAGCATTCTCCTGCTAGAACTAAATCAAAGAAAAAGTCTCGTACTTCGGCCAAAGATAGAAGAAAAAACAGCAAACGTTCATCACGTTCTCGTCATATTGACGTAAAAGATATACCTGTGTCTTGTGATACCACAGATAAGAGGCATTTGCGAAAATCTCACTCGGGCAAAGGTGTAAAGTCTTCAAATAGAAATGGTGAGAGGAGTACAGTACCTCCCGAGCGGACGGTGTCCCCCGAAGTTAGTGTACCTCCGCCCGAACAGACAGTAACTGAGTTAGATCAACCTAGCACTAGTGGTATGTTAAGTCAGGTCCAAAAACGCAAACACAAGGAACGTCGGCGGCGGAAGAGTCGCGAGAGTAAAAGACTGAGAAGTGTTGTAAATGTTATGTATAAGGGATCTAGGAATACAAATGAATCAAGTTCTAAACCACATTGTAGTAGTAGCTCAAATGTAGCCGATATTAATGATAGGAATGAAAATGAATCTATTATTGACGTGCAGTCGTTCAGAAATGAACAGGCTGGCGTTTGTGATAGGCCGCAGTCTACACACCACAGTTCCACAGATTCAGAAGACAATCTACCATTAAACCTTACACTACAAAAGATGAATTCAACAACTTCTGGCGACGATTTGTGATTAATTATTGTAAATTAAATAGGATTGATTGAAATAGAATTCATTCAATTAACAATAAGATTTTTTTTATACCAAAACATTCAAAATGTACAAAGTTAAAATACTCCACGGATATGTTTTTAATGTGCCAGTATGCATTCACAAAAAAAATTTCAACATCTTTATTTAAATATCTAGAGAATAAAGGTTTAAACTTCAAATCTATGCTTTTTAAAGTAGTATTTTAGCGTTGTGCAGCGATAGTAAACATTTATACATTTATCTCATTCATGCAACGCCTAGAAGAAAACATTGATAGCGCTGGGACGCGACTATGATTGAGTGATATTGAAGTTGTGTATATTTTTTATGTGATTGTGTTTATATTGTGAAAATGTAAATATTGTGGCTTAAATTGTGAATTGTAAGTTTAGAGAAGAGCGCTGGGTTTTTTATTTCGCTCCATCAAAAACAATATTGTAAATTATTTTCGTATATTAAGTTATGATTTGAAATTGGACATTGTTAAATTATAATAATCTTACGATGACTATTATTATGTCTAGGACAATAGAAGAGAGGATATTGATTTGCATGAACTCCGTCTACTTATGTTGTCGCAACGACGGGATTGATCAAAAATATATGATAGATCCATGAAGTAGATGTTTCATTTTAGTTTATACCCTATTCAACGAGCCATGAGCCAAAAGGTACTACTGATACTGCGAACATTTTACATTACAATGTGACGTTTTGTCATCGGTCGGGTTATACGCATGAAGGTATAGATAAAAATGGAGTTCAGACTCTGAATACCTACTTGAAGCAAAAATGATGTATGGCTATCTCGCTCACTGTGGTCAAACCCTTTCTTTCTAAGTAGGGTAACCTTTATTGTATTTCTTCCAGGACAAAACTTCAAGTAGTTGTGTTCCATATAGTGTCAACAAAATGTTCACTTCTAAGACCTAGCCCGTATAGATTTTATATGTCGAGATACTTTATGTACTGTGCGTAAAAAAAATACTCAAAAAACAAACTGTTTGTTATCGCGTGAAAGTTTGGATAATTCTAGTTTTTTAACAGTAACTGGAGGTTCGGTTGTTAAATTTATTATTCTTTTTACATTTTTAAACACGTAAAATTTCCTAGTTCGTATGTACGATGTACCTATAGAATATTGGTGGGAAATAGATAATTACTAGAACAAAGGTGTAGTTCCTACGGCAATACGAAATTAATGAATGATTGTGAGATCTGCTTGAGATAAAATAATAATAATTTACCTTTATTTCAGACCTAAATACATGTTACAAAGATACAGAAAAATGATTCCAACGAATTGAGAACCTCCTTTTTTGAAGCCGATTAAAAATAACAAGGTGTTAGTAATTTCTTAGTAAACAAAACAAGTTACACAATAAAATCTATTTGGCATACCTAAGTGGAAACATAACTTTTTGTGTAGGTAGCGTAAAAACGAAAAAGGGTTATTGTACTCATATTTTTAAACATGTACTGTTATTAAGGGACCAACCATGAAATCGCAAAAGATATATGTTTCATTAATTTTGCAGATTAATTAAACATTATGAATACATACTGGACAATAGTTTTTCCTAGTTTTCTGGGTTAGCCAATGTATTTCTATTTATTAATGTCAGTTAAAGGGCAAATTCGGTCAATAATACTTCTGAAAAAAAAAATACGTTACGTTGATTAAAATTAGTTTGTCGGAAAATCTGTAGTTAATAGTCATTTTAACTGACAATATGAATGTGGTTAAAAGTGGCTGACGGAAGAACGGAGAATCAGTCAAAATCAATTTTTACGTATATTTCTGTCTACAGCGTTTAAAGGAACCTATCATGAATGGCATGACGGGAGCTAAAAACCTAACCCACCCTTGTCGGGTTGCCCTTGGCTCCCTGTGCCTTGTGTTCCACTACTTGGCGCTAGGCAAGTCAGTTAAAATTACGTTTAAACAGCTATATTGGGTAAAATTAGTTTTGAATAATTTCAGTCAAAAGTACTACTGTCGAGAGCTTACAGTCTATTGAGTGGTTATAAGTTTTGACTGTTACATATATCATAGGGGGCTATAATAGGAACGATAATAAAGTTACAAAAAAGGGCAAAAAAGAAACAACAGCACTTTCCAAATTAAAATCATTTAATAACTTTTCTTTTATACATGACTAAATATTATTGTTTTGTGTAATTTCTGTCTCTTACCACGTAAATCACTAAGTATATTTTCTGTATGACTCTTTAAGTGTTAAAAAATGAATTTGCAATTTTCTTAATTAATACGCTTTCATGCAAATCATTGCAATAAATTGAGTCCGTGATGGGATGCTTAAACATTTCTTGCAACAGAGGAGTAAAATGTTGTGATACAACATTAATTAATTTGTTTTCTATATTGTTTTCTCTGAGTTGGCCCATCAGGAAGGATTACTTTCATAAATTCCAGAGCTAGGATTTGGTACACCCAGAGTAGCTACTTGCCCCATAGACTCTTCCTGTAATGAACTGTCTATCTGAAAATTATAATATATTTTACAAAATATAGCCTTTTGCCATATATTCGAACTACTACATTTCTGAAACATAATAATAATGTAAGGCTCTCATTAGGCAGTCGGATCGGGGGGGGGGGGCTGGTTCAGAAAGCAGCAATTATCTCTGGAGCCTTGAGCGCCGGTAGTTTGGAAAATGTTTCTGATACTGGTGGGGTATTTTTTTTCATACTAGTTTTTATATTCCTTATAAATTCAAATATTTAACATTGTATAACATGTGAGACAATTAAAGGAGTTTGTAAATAGATACTTGAAATTTTACCTTGCAAGGTGATACTGCTTCTTGATTTGTAATTATAGTAGGAACTGCTGTTTGTTTTAAAAAATCCTTGCACTTTCATAAAATTTCATTTTCAATGGTACAATGGATAACCATAATTTCCTCTGGGTACTATTTTTAGGAAATCTAAAAAAATAATATTGCAGGTAAGTATATTAATGTTGTAAATAATGTGAAATAAAAATTAAATGACTAAGCAAACATGTGTAATTTAGTTCAGGTCCCACAGAAAGTCCTAGATATGTCCTCAGTATGGTCACACTATTTCAAAATTACTTCTTGTAAACAAGAAAGATAAAATTGCACTAAGTCCATGAAATTCAATGTAAGACTATTAGATCTTTACATCGTTATCAGTATAGTTAGTTAGAAGTATGCTGAAAACATTGTTTAATCATTTTATGAAGTATTTAATTGAAAATACAAAGAAATATGTTTGCAGTTATTCAATGCCAGAAATCACGATCTAAACACTTACGCGTGAAATTGTATATCACCTCCTGGACACCACGTACTACCGCAACCACGCACTACACAAGTTTGCACCATTTCTTTAATTATAAAAATAATTAGAGTCGAAAATTTGAAACGAAGCTGTGAACCGTAAAGTAAACAACCGACATATTGGCACAATTTTGTCGACAACTTGACATATGGTGACCAATGTTGCCAAATTACGAAATCCTTAGGAAATGGGGAAAATAATCCACTGATTCGTCAACCATGAAAAGCATCCGTGATCTACTATTTTATTATTTTTAATTTCATTCATCGTATTTCAACTAGTTATTTATAGTTACGATTAAACACTATCAAATGACAGTGTTTAACTTGTGATTTGATATGTGTGGTGACTCTTTTTAAGAATTTACTAGGAGATTTTAATAAGAAGATAGCAGTACTAAGGCCACACTAAAAAGAGAGGTCAGACCACAGAGAGTGAGATAGAGATACGTAGGTATTTGCCTCAAACCGATGTTCCAAGTATGGCCTCCTTTTTTTTATCTATACCTTCATGGTTATACGGCGGATATAACCCCGACTGATGACAAAACGTCACATTTTAATGTAAAATGTTCGCATTATCTCTGGTCTACAATTTAGTAGTACTAAAATGAGTTTGTTTACCTTCTGGCTCACGGCTCGTTGAATAGGGTATAGTTTTTTCGTATAAAAAACTAAAAGGTGGTATCAAAGACGTACTTAAAAAGTAATCTTGCTACAGTGCGTCATCAGGTACGTAGTGGTAACTCTAGAACCTTTTCTTCGAACCTTGTTTATTACCTCTTCAGCTAATTTTTTCAAGCTATAACATACGCTCGTTATCTTAAAATTTATCACACAGGGAAACACCCAGAGTGATCCCTTTGTAGAGCTATATTATATTATCAATACTAAGAGTATAAAAAAAAAACAATGTTTGTAGCGAGTAAACTCGAAAACTACTGGTCGGATTTCGACAATTCTATCACGATTAGAATGCTACATTATCCCTGAGTTACATATAGGGTATATTATGTATCACAGTGATTTCAGACGTATGATTACGCCGGTTACAGCTAATCTATAGTAATATAACGCTGATGAGTTTTTTTGTCTAAACGTGCTAATCTCAGGAAGTACTTGTCTGTTTTGAAAAATTCAGTGTTGGATAGTACACTAATCAAGGAAGGTTATATAACATCACGCTGCGACTAATAGGGCCAAACCAATACTGAAAAATGTTACAAAAAAAAAAAACGGGGAAACATTAATTCCACGCGTACGATGTCGCAAGCAACAGCTAGTAATTTATAAGTTCGGTGGTAACATTATATTAAGTAAAACAACAGCTTAAATTCGTATAATATATATTATTTACTTTTACAACTCAACATACATAATTTCTACGTAATGGAGACTTAAAAATTGATTACATAAGAATATTTTATTATTAATGTAAATTAATATATAAAAGACATTGACAATAAACATCACGGTAGTGTACAAAGAAACACTAGTGTAAACTTGCCTGAAAAAGCGTAAATTAATAGCTACAAAAATATTACAGCATAGTATATAATATATATTAGGCGTAGCAAGCGCTAAAATTGACAAGAGATCTAACACGGGACAATTCATTATACGTTATACGTACGTACGTTATACGTACATACGTAAGCATTATACGTATTATTCATTTGTCTTAGGAACCTTCCATAAACTACGTCAAGGAAAACTTTGTTTTTATCACTCCTCCACAGTGGCGGATTTGCAGCCTCGGCCGCCCTAGGACCAAAGTCATCAGCCGCTCCTTTTTCAGCATCCACCATATAAACTACCTAATGAAATTCTGGCCGCCCCTACGCCGGGGCCTACTGGGCCTTAGGGTAAATCCGCCACTGCCCCTCCATTGTCAATATGTTAACCACCTCTTTTACATACAACTTTATAAAAAAACAACAATTAATAATAGACGAAGTGCGAATAACCATCACAAAAACTGAAGAGCATCAATCCAACAAAAATTGGTATAATTAGGTCGTGCTGAAAAAGGTACGAAAACAATGCACACTGCCGGCGTATTATGAGCTTTTTAAAATCATTCAAGTTCCAGGCAGGCCGTAAACTGCATGGCTAAATTAGGTATTATGGCAAAAATAAAACTACCTACTAGTTGGAAATTTTTAGTTAGTACTTTAACTTTTAGTTGTACCTTCTCCTTAAACATATTAATGTATGACTGGTTTAGCGAATTGACTGACTAATAATTTGTTCATAATACGAATTTGCCAGACAGTTCAATTCACGGCGTAAACTGCCTGTAAATAAAAGCTCATAATACGGCCGCTGTTGTGTACCTACGTAGCGTAGTAGAAAACTAATAACAGCATAAAATGTATAAGTAAAATGCCTTAATAGGTATAACCGTACGATACATATTAAACTTCTTCCATCCTATTACACTTGCCTACCAACACCTATGTTATGTTGCGTAATTTATAGATGGCTTCTAAAACAACTGTTCTATCTAGTGTATTAAATTATAACTGAGCAAATTATTGTTTTAATCAAACCACTGTATTGCAAATACATTTAAAAATACGAAATAATAAAATGTAAAATTGTTATATAATTTTGATAAATATTCGTATAAAAATTATTTTATTTTTGCATTTTCTTTTGTATAGCCTGTAAATAAGTGTATATAAAATACATCATGTATCTACGTAATTAACTGGCTAAAAATCATCTATTGATTTCCGATTGTATTATTACCAACTTACCGCCATTTTTTATAATACATTACTTTTTAACATTTTAAAACTTAGGTAATAGATACATATTGCAATATTAATAAATTAAAATAATTGGGGATTTAGAGTGTGGATAAGCGGATCTTAAAGACACGAATGAATATTTTTAATAATTGGATTTATTAGCAAAGGCTAACCCCTTGCTAATAAATCCAATTATTATCGTTGGAGTAGCTACAGACAGAATATTGCACTTGCCAGTATTTAGTAAGTTTTTTTACACTATCGACAAAGTACTTATCGATAATGTTTTCATAGACATACTTAGGCCCGCCTTTTTTACGGGGCACATAGACAAGACTCTGAATTAGTCCACTATTATTTCCTCATGGAGTATTATTAATTTCCCTAGTCGACTATTAACCATCATTTCCTCATGGAGTAGGTCTATGAAGAAAAGATAATCGATAGTCTAATCATAGAGGTCCCATTATCCTAGTGTTGAGGGTCTCGCAGGCGAAACATGACTCAGGAACTACTTTAGCTCTGAATAGAACCACGTACGAACAGTTATTTGCACTGATTTAAGCGTTTAAGTATGCTTAAGTTGGTACTAAACTTAGTAAAAATGTTTCCGTCTATATGCAAGTGCGCAAAAACAATAAAAGATTCTCCTAAAACTGTCTATAGTGAATATAATAGAAATAGCATGTTGCACAAATTCAGTAAAATTTATATTATTCTCTGATAACAGTTTTTTGTTATCTTTACTTATGACACACTTTTATTAATTATTATATCTACTAACTACTGCATAGATACTATTAAAACCTTATATCTAGATTTATTTGTTAAAAAATAAAATATGATCAATAACACTTTCAGTAAGTCTTAAAAATCACAATACATATAAAGCATTTGATGCTTAACAACTCGTTGTTAAAAAACTTATTAAAATATTAACTTGGGATCAAAATATTATGCGACGCTTTTCTCACAGATTATATAGAGACGAAACATAAATGTGTCACTATTTATACTTTCCCAATACACGGTTTATGGCCGTTTCAATATTTATTCTACCCACAATTGTTGCAACGACAACCTAAACTATTGTCGCCATTGGCTTTTCACTAAGCTACTGACGGAAAATGTATGTTAAGGACTTAAGGTTTAGACATCCTTAAAAATGGGGTAATAATGTTATGGTAATATATATGTTCTGTTGAGATCTTATAAAAACCAAAGCACTTGGGTAGAGGGTACCCAAGTTATGATGCTTAAGATGCCATTTTCACTTATGTTAATAAGGCCACTACAGCTAAAATTGAACATTTTCAAAGTCATAGATATAATAACATTTGTATCTTGGCCAGACCAAGTATTGTTTTGTATATGTTTGGGTGCGATGGACAAATCTGATAATTAAATATATTTTTATATTACGTTAAACAACTAAAAGAAGGAAAATGATTTCTTAGACGCGTCTATTAACTCAGTACGTTGCTAATAATGTATTATTCTATATAACTGAATCTTTATCAGTGATTTTCAACCACTTGCACTCATTTTTCACAAATTTTGCACTCATATTAAGGTCTGATGACAATGCGTTGCGATGACAATGTGAAATAATAATATTCAGGATTTTCAAGTGTTTTACAGTTTTTGAACTAAATAAAATGATAAAGAATGTAAGTATAGAATAATTAAGTGTACGTAGCATTCAAAGTAGTCATCGGCGTCTTTTTAGGGTTTCGTACCCAAAGGGTAAAAACGGGACCCTATTATTGAGACTTCGCTGTCCGTCCGTCCGTCCGTCTGTCACTAGGCTGTATCTCAAGAACGGTGATAGCTAGAGAGTTGAAATTTTCACAGATGATGTATTTCTATTGCCGCTATAACAACAAATACTAAAAATAAAATAAATATTTAAGGGGGGCTCCCATACAACAAACATGATTAATTAAGTATTGTGTGTGTTGTTTGCTCATTTATTAATAACGTGCCTTATGTTGCATAGATAATGGTACGGAACCCTTCGTGCGCGAGTCCGACTCGCACTTGACCAATTTTTTTAATTAGTTGCCTTTACTCAGAAAAAATACGTTGCAATTTATATATTACAATTTATTTTGTTTATTATAGTATATTTATAATTTCATTTATTGAACTGAACTTCCACCAAAATTAGGTACCTACATACTAGTTACACAATTATATTAACAGTATTAAGACTTATTTTACGCCATATTAGAAAAGTGCATAATTTCCAATGTATCCATATTATTGCATGTTTCAAAAATCTATATTGGGTCGCAAATTCCTCCAATTCTCAATATTTATACAATTATCCATATAAATCATGGAACATTAAAATAATACATATTTTTAGAAATAAAACCATTTCAAATGTGTAAGATTAGTCTTAATTTAATTATATTCAATAATATATTATACATTAACACTGGCCCAATTAAATCCTAGATTATCATGCTGGCATTCATAATGCTCAATTGCATAACATTACACAGTGGTACCAATTCTACGTGCACAACTATACTTAACTAAAAAATAAATAAATATTCATGGACATTTCACACAACGTCCTCTGGTCCCAAGCTAAGCTTATATGCTTGTGTTATGGGTACCAGAATATAGATATAATACATATACTACTTTTCTTTTGTAAATACATACTTATAATTCATAGTAAACACCCAGACGCAGGACAAGCATTTGCATGACAATTAAAAACATCACACAAATGATTGTCCTGACCGGGAATCGAACCAGAGACCTCGTGATCGGCAGTCCGTTATATGAACCACGAGGCCCGTCGAATGAAATCAAAGACAACTATGGCGTATTTTATTTAATTGGCAATAGCCACATTTTCTCCGTGTGGTGACGGATTAAGAATACAAGTGTCACCACCACATCTGCTGCCAAGGGTGCTGTAAAAGTCAGCTAATATTGCACACAGATAACACCTCTGTGAGAGACGGAAAACTAGAAAATAAACCCTGTGCCAATACGCCTGGTCAGCGCGGCGCAGTAGACCATAATCCCTCCTAAAGTGGAGCAGGCCCGTGCCCAACAGTGGGACGTAAATGGGCTGGAGAGAGAGAGCCATATTTTATCTTCGTTGTCGTTGCGCACATATTTATTAATTAAAATCGTTAGTCTACAATATACAGATTGTCTGATAAAAAAATTCTGTTAACATTACCGAATTGTGTTATTGACACTATAAATATTCATCTTTTAATAAATAATATATATTCACGGACATTTCACACAACGTCCTCTGGTCCCAAGCTAAGCTTATATGCTTGTGTTATGGGTACCACAATACGGATGGAATACTTACATAAACTACTTTTCTTTTGTAAATACATACTTATAATAAATAGAAACACCCAGACGCAGTAAATAATAATTAAGTTAAGTTGTGCATGTAGAATCAGTACCATTATCAATTTTTAACCGACTTCAAAGACATGATATTTTGAAGGTAGTTTAACAAAAAAGAAATGGTTTAACGCAATCCAAATTTAAAAGAGTGCGTTATATCAAAAAAAATTTCAATGAAGACCTTTTTTACGACACCTGGCAGTGGCGCAGTTCACCTTAGAGGGATATAGGCCCCTAACTTATATGCCAATAGACACCAGCACGCGTTTTTTTTTTAATCCAGTTTTGATGCTTGCAGTATATTCAAGCCTGATGTTAATTTATGAAAGTACAAACTACCTCTATATTATTATGTTTATCAAGTCGGTTAATTTAAACCATTAATAGCTATCGGTCATCGCGTTACACAAAATATCACCAGTATTTTAATGCTGCAGTTTTTTATGACACTTCTATAATAAGCTGGAGTTATTAATAAAAGTTATGAGGTAACAAACATTAAAAAAAATAAAAAAAAACATGCAGACGAATTGAGAACCTCCTCTTTTTGAAGTCGGTTAAAAAAATTGTTAATATGTAATTGTAGTAAATACAATGTCAAGAGGTAAAATCTTAACACATAATCTTAAAATTGACGCTGGCTGCAACAACACATTATGCTATATTAAATAAAAGAAAAACCACCATAATAAAAGATACGTGATAGCCGATAGCTATTAAACAAATAGTTGTGGAGGGTAATTGAATAATAATCACAATGTTGTTATGAAGAAGGATTCACTTCGACGACTGTGTTCATGTGTTGTGGGTGAGGTTTAAACTCAACAACCTCCTTCCATACCAACTCTGAAAATATCACATTATTTAATAAATCAAATTATGGTGGAAAAAGTGAAATGCCGCAAGCGGGACTTGAACCCACGACCTCGGAATACCGTTCCGAAGCTCTTCCAACTGAGCTTATTGCGGTCTACTTGCAACATCTCAAATTAACCACCATACTTGTCACTCGAATGAGTTTATATATTTTTACGTACGTACGTTACGTAAAAGCATAGCATGTCAAATGCAACATTAATAAATTACTTTAATATCACATTATATTATACTACTTGTTGTTTTGCCATACAAATGTCAGGGGTGGACAACCCTTATCACTTATGGGTATGAGTATGGGAACGAACATTGTGACACGAGAATTTTATATATTAAAGATTATAATTGTAATTACCAAGTAGACATTTTGAAATAAAATTGGGTTATACAAGATTCTCTTGTTCATTTATGGACTGTCGTAATATGTTCATATCTATACTATATTTTATAAAAGCTGAAGAGGTTTTTGTTTGAACGCGCTAATCTCAGGAACCGCTGGTCCAATTTGGAAAATTCTTTCAGTGTTGAATATATTGTTGAGGAAGGTAAGGCTTTAGCCCATGTAACATCACGCTGCGACCAATAGCAGCGATGCATTTGTGAAATATGTTGCAAAAACGGGAATATTTTTCGTATATAATAAAGACTTTGGTTTGAGGCATCATTCAAGGATACTTAAATACTATAATGTCTATGAATATATTACCTTTCCACTTGTCAACAGGCATTTCCATATCCTCGAAGCTCTGATCGTAGGGAGCAGATACAGGCTCGTCGTCAGGATCAGCGTACTGTGCCAAGTATTCGTGCGCAAGTGCTTGCTCGGCTGTTATACGCCTTCAAATAAAATAATTGGTCAAGTGCGAGTCGGACTCGCGCACGAAGGGTTCCGTACCATTATCTATGCAACATAAGGCAACGTTATTAGTATCGAGCAAGAAACGGTAAAAAAATCATGTTTGTTGTATGGGAGCCCCCCTTAAATATTTATTTTATTTTATTTTTAGTATTTGTTGTTATAGCGGCAATAGAAATACATCATCTGTGAAAATTTCAACTGTCTAGCTATCACCGTTCTTGAGATACTGGGTGCGGAACCCTAAAAATCATGTTTGTTGTATGGGAGCCCCCCTTAAATATTTATTTTATTTTATTTTTAGTATTTGTTGTTATAGCGGCAATAGAAATACATCATCTGTGAAAATTTCAACTCTCTAGCTATCACCGTTCTTGAGATACAGCCTGGTGACAGACGGACGGACGGACGGACGGACGGACGGACGGACGGACGGACGGACGGACGGACGGACGGACGGACAGCGAAGTCTCAGTAATAGGGTCCCGTTTTTACCCTTTGGGTACGGAACCCTAAAAACAAAGATACAAAGAAACAAAGATACAAAGAACTATTATAAAAACACAGTACATAATAGTAGTTGGCATAGTCAAGAGACCATAGTCCATAGACAATTCCATGACGAACCCCGTGGTTGAGTTGGTTCGATTCCCGCTCGCGACAGTCATTTATGTGATTTTTCTAATTGTCATACAAATGTTTGTACTGCGTCTGGGTGTTTCTATGTATTATAAGTATGTATTTACAATAGAAAGGTAGTATATGTAGTGTATCCGTATTCTGATACCCATACCACAAGCATATAAGCTTAGCTTGGGTAGAGGATGTTGTGTGAAATGTCCAAACAAAGAAAAAAGCGTGTGCATGCCAAGCCAAATAGATTCGATCAAGTTGATTATGATAGTAGGGGAGCCGAAGAGGGGATTTCGGGATTTACTAAAGCGCGTCAGATTAATATACAGGAGGATACCTTGTACCCGGTTAAGTACCTCCACAAAATATGAGACCCATATATAAGGCCGCCCGTGAAGGATACAGGATCAGATTAGTAAAAAAAAATTGACCATCAGAAATTCTCGAGCGCGTCAGATTAAGGTAGGGTGAGTTAATTACATCCTAAAAAGTGTATATTCCACTAATCTGACAATTTGAGAGTGACGTAAAAAAAGGGGAGGGCAACAAAGTTGTAAAAAAAAAACGTCATCTCGACATTCTCGAGCGTAGTAAAATTTTTTTTATTTTGAAGGTAATAATTCAAGAATAATGAAAAATATATAATCTGACAATTTCCGCAAGCCGAAATAACAAAAATTCGTCGATAAAGTTAAATGCGTGCAGCTGCGTGATGCCTACATTTGGGTTTGTTTGAGTTGGACTTCTAAATGTTTAATTAGGACTGTTTATGAGATATTAAGCCATCAAAATATATCGTAAAAAAAGTTGCAAAGTTACACTGTCGGCTTTTAAATTGTTAGATTTACCAGCTGCTCTGTGTCTAGCCAACCGGAGTCGCCGATAAGATATAACAATAGATTTTAAGGACAATAGAGTCGTAAAATCTCATCTCCATTGAATCATAGCTAGATAAGAAGCACAATTAAAAAGCTCTTAGGAATATTTATGAGTATGTTGTAAAAATAAATCATACAAATTTTTAGACAAGTATAAAATATTATTTCTATTACAGCGTGATCATTTATAATTTACAACAATTAAAAAGAAAGTAAATATTATGATCTAAGATAATTTGTATCACAGAATAGTTTTATCACATAATGGACAATAATTTGAAAGTGTAAATACTTTCGTTAATGTTTTCGTTTTTCAAACTATTTACTTTTGAGGTGTAAGTATTTGGTACACAAGGAAACGTTGAAGTTACTAACTTTCTTTTAGTATTGAATATAGTCGCTACAATTTTATTTTTCTCAAATCACGCTGTAATAGAAATAATATTTTATACTTGTCTAAAAATTTGTATGATTTATCTTTACAACATACTCATAAATATTCCTAAGAGCTTTTTAATTGTGCTTCTTGTCTAGCTATGATTCAATGGAGATGAGATTTTACGACTCTATTGTCCTTAAAATCTATTGTTATCTCTTATCGGCGACTCCCGTTGGCTAGACACCAGAGCAGCTGGTAAATCTAACAATATAAAAGCCGACAGTATAACTTTGCAACTTTTTTTACGATATATTTTGATGGCTTAATATCTCATAAACAGTCCTAATTAAACATTTAGAAGTCCAATTCATCTTTTTGAAATTTAACTTTTTCTAGTGTCGGCTCCTGCACTATAGTGTGGAGGACTGGGAATAAACGGCACCTTTCCCTCCTCACCCTTTTTATTCCCATTCGTCCACACTATTCCCATACCTCCACACTGTGGACGACGGGGTGTGGAGGACTGGGAATGACCCGCTGAGTTCAAAATATAGTTCAAAGTACAATTTTAAGCGCCCAGGAATGGAATTAGCGGGAAGTTGCAGGGATGGCCTTTAAGGTGAACCGTTTATCGAATTTTTTTTTGTCAGATTAGGCGAATCCCTCTAGGTAATCGTCAGATTATGAGACAGTACGTTTAGAACATAAAGATGAACCATATATATCTTAATCTGACGCGCTTGAGTATTTCAAAATGGCGAATTTTTTTTGCACATTATGAAACTGCCCGTGAGTTTGCGTCCCATCGAAATCGTCAGATTAGTGAATGAGAGCTTTTTTTTGGTGCACTTAACACTCCCTTAGAAAATCTGACGCGCTCGACAAAATTTTTTTTTTTTTCATTTTCAACCCTTAAATACAACCACCCGCATCATGCAAACGATCAGATTAACATACGTACATTATTAAAAATACGTAGGGCATTGATGCTATCAATATCTGACGCGCTCGAGGATGTCCATGCAACAGTTTTTTTTTACATATTTAAAAATCTATAGCCGCTTTCCCCACCGATAAAAGTGAAAAATCACATAACATTTTTTTCTTCTTATCATCTAAGCTTTGCAACTCAATAGGTCTCTATGACGCTCGAGTAAATCCCCATTTAGCATCGTGGGCTCCCCTACCATGACGTCTGTAAAGCGAACACAAGATCAAATCACACAAGGTGTAAATAATATCTACTATATAAAAATAAGTCGGGTTTTCCTTCCTGACGCTATAACTCCAGAACGCACGGACCGATTTCCACGGTTTTGCATTCGTTGGAAAGGTCTCGGGCTCCATGAGGTTTATAGTTCTTTTTTTTTAATTTTTTTTTTTACTTTTGTATTGGTATGGCAAAACAACGTTTGCCGGGGCAGCTAGTCTTATATATAAAATTCACAGTGTTAGTTACCGTACTCCTCCGAAATGGCTTGACCGATTTTTATGAAATTTTACATGCGTATTCAGTAGGTCTGAGAATCGGCCAACATCTATTTTTCAAACCTTTTTTTTTTTGTATGACCCAACAACGTTTGCCGGGTCAGCTAGTTATCTATAAAATTGAAAACTGGCGTCACAACAGAAGTGACGGGGATTACTCATACAATGACGATATTATGATAAAGATAATATTCAGGTACAATTTTATTATTTATATATAGTTAGAGTTACTAAACGGCACTTATAAACAAAAACCGGTTCGAGTCAGGTATCGCCGGCATATTATTAGTCAGACGACAGACCCACACGATATTTTAATGATTTTTAACATAATATTTTAATATTGTAAGATGTTGATGCTCAAGGAAAACTTATAATACTAAAATTATATAATGGTACTACAAAAATAATAAAAATGAAGCGGTTTTGGATAAACTTTAATAGTATTTGTATACTTGACATATAGGAAAACCTCATCATATCAGCTTCCTAACCAGAGGCGTATTTAACCTAGGGCCATAGGGGCCATGGCCCGGGGCGGCCAGCCTAAAAAGGGCAGCGAAAGCCTTCAATTTAAATATTTCACTATCTCTATTAATTTATAGGGCGGCTAATTAAATTGGCCCAGGGCGTCAAACAAATGGCCCGGGGCGCTAAATTTCAAAATACGCCTCTGTTCCTAACAATACCTACATGTTTTCTAAATATAGTATATAATTTAAAACCTAAGTAACCCAATTTTGTTAATTTACACACTTGCTTCGTATGGAATATTAACCTATCTTAAAAAATAACCTTCATATACGATACCGAATTTAAAGACATTGAAAACGAGGCTACTTTACAAATAGAAAGTTGATCAACAATAACAACTGGTTTAGTACACCACCGGATTTCATCGTCACGCCTGCTCTCAGGATAAAGGCAAGGAATCTATATACATATATAAATAAATATTCATGGACATTTCACACAACGTCCTCTGGTCCCAAGCTAAGCTTATATGCTTGTGTTATGGGTACCAGAATACGGATATAATACATAAATTACTTTTCTTTTGTAAATACATACATATAATACATAGTAAACACCCAGACGCAGTACAAACATTTGTATGACATATATGGATATCACACAAATGATTGTCCTGACCGTCATCATCATATATAGGTACATAACCTATGTATATGGATTACGGAGTATTATATGGAGTACAGAGCACTTACAACCGTCGTGCATGACCATTAACCAGACGTATGAGTATAAATGAAGACAAGGAAGTGTTTTTAGATGGTAGCAGATGGTCTCGTGTCTACCCTCATGTGAAAAAGACGTGACGGTTTACGTACACTGTTCCTGATGCAAATACAAAACAATCAATAGATTAACACTAATAAAATATACTTACTTATCAGCGTCCAATTCGAGCATAAGTTCCAACAAATTGATGGCTAATGGATTAGCACCGCGAAACACTTCGCGGAAATCACGCCTCTTCAGCATCGGCAACGACTGAATGTAATTCCTGGCCTGAAATAGTTTTAATATTACTAAATCATGGCTAATAGGTACCTCGATAATCTTTAAAATATCAGAAACTATCCAACTATAGAACAGGAAGTTAAAAGTTGTAATTATATCATTTTTGATCTCTAACACTTATCTCTACTTGTCATAGTATTACTTAACCTCTTCGGGATGTATAATAAATTGTTCTGCAAAGACACAATTACGCTAGCCTAATAGGTACTAAACATTCATCGTCAATTCAGAGGCCTTTCTCGTTGCACTAAATACACGATACTTCAACTAACATACCGGAAGTGGGGGGACGGGAGCCCGTGCCTAGTGTTTGCTAAACTTAACCTAAGTATAGGATTAAAAGTAGTTGATGGGACTTGAGAAAAGCATTTGTGGGCAGAAATTATTAATGTTTCTTTTATATTTCTAGGGGTTGCAGGTTTTAAGTAGGCGACACCTGTGATTAATACTGTTTCTATAATTTAATTCAACATCTTTACTTCTTAGTTAACAGTCGTTATTTTTGTATACAGGGTGTCCCAAAAGTCAACGTCCAACCGAAAACCCAAGCTAGGCCTAGTTGTGGGGGCTCTCAAAAAAAAAGAAAAAAAAATCTAGCTCATGTAGTTTCGAAATGACAGCCATTTTTCTTAAATTGACACCCTGTGACGAGTTTACGACTACTGGGGCTACAAATGAGCTCTTTTATAATTTTATTTTTGTGTGGAGTAGTCTTAAGTGATGCTCCTACACATTCCAATTCATCATTTGCACACAACTTCATTGGAATTTCAGAAAATATCCGTTTTATACCGAACCATGACGTGAAAATGACTACATCACTAAACTTTGACAGTCTGTACTGAAAAAAAAATCTACTATGCAATTTCGGCAAGTGCCCTTAAAAGTTGGCGCATTTAATGGGCTTTCCAAAATGGTATAATACTTACTAAATTATTTCTTAGACGACGAGAAAAAAAAAATTAAGAAAGTCGATATTTAGCTTATTATTAGTTAGTCATAAAACTTTCTCAAAATTATTCTAATATCATCTAGGCGTTCTGTAAGGTGTAATTAAAGAAAGAGACGAAGAAAAGTTAGAGCGGGATAGTGACGCTACTAAAAGAAAGAGACGAAGAAATGTTAGAGCGGGACGGAGAGTGACGCTACTTGGTGTCAGTGAATTTTTGGGATTGTTTAAATAAAAGTCAATTATTAAAAATCGAATGTTTATTTAAATCATATCAAATGTTCAAATTGCTTGCCATCAGCGCGTATGCACGCCCTACACCTTCTTAAAAACGATCGTGTAATCTGGCGGGCGAAACGTCTGGAATTGATGTGATCAGCGGCATCTTGAATTCTCTGACGCAGTTCCTCTAAATTTTCAATTGGTTTTTGGTAAACAATTTCTTTGACCGTTCCCCAATAAAAAAAATCAATAGGATTTAAATCCGGGGAACGGGGGGGCCACGTGATCTGACCGGATCGACCAATCCACCTATTTGGATATTCTTGATTAAGGAATTCTCTCACTGGGCGCGCATAGTGTGCCGGACAGCCATCTTGCTGGAACCACATGTCTCGATAAATGCTAAGTGGCACGTCTTCTAACAAATTGGGTAACTGATGTTGTAAAAAGTCCAAATAAGCTGCCCCATCGAGGTTTTCTGGCAGTTCAAAAGGCCCAATAATGGATCCATTTAAGATCCCAGTCCACATGTTTATTTTAAAGCGGTACTGTGACCTATCTTCGCGCATCAAATGTGGATTTTCGACGTGCCACTCGTGCAAATTATGCAAATTCATGTATCCGTCTTTTTTGAAGGTCGATTCATCAGTCCAAAGAATTTTACGCAAGAATTCTGGATCAGCTCTGTGCCTTTCGAGCATTGATTGACAAAATAAAATCCTGCTAGGATAATCACGGGGTAGCAAAGTTTGTACCCGTTGCATGTGGTACGGATGCAATTCGTTTCTCTTCAGTATCCGATGTGCTGTACTTTTAGGTACCCCCAGACTTTGCTCGATTCCACGTACTGAGATACTCCGGTTCTCTGCAATTGCATTTAGGACATCTTCTTCATAAGGCACGACGGTTCTTCCCACTCTAGTAGCTCGAGTAGGAAGTTGATTTTCTGATAATAAACGGTGCACATTTACAAAAACTCGATGATCTGGGTGACGCTCGGCATTCGGATATCTCTCACGGTAGAGTCGAGCTGCAGCTCTAGCATTGCACCTACATTCCCCATAATAAAATAAGGTGCATGTTTGCATATTCCTCTGCAGAGTACAAGAAAGGCATTTTCTTACAAAAACAGTCCAGGAGAAAGCCAAGTTCGTCAGAAACGGTTCGAAAACAAATCCAAGTCACACGCAATCAAGTCCAGTAAACAGAGCCAAGGTTGTAAGCACGAAATAAATACAAACGAATACAAAAAGATGCGCAGTAAACGAAGGCACGAAACGTACTGAATTATTGTACGTATACCACGCTGTTGTATTAGCGTGCTATCTGTTTCACCCACACTAGCCAAAATGTCAATTTCGTCTCGCTCACACATTGTAGAAAGATTCACTGACACCAAGTAGCGTCACTCTCCGTCCCGCTCTAACATTTCTTCGTCTCTTTCTTTTAGTAGCGTCACTATCCCGCTCTAACTTTTCTTCGTCTCTTTCTTTAATTACACCTTACAGAACGCCTAGATGATATTAGAATAATTTTGAGAAAGTTTTATGACTAACTAATAATAAGCTAAATATCGACTTTCTTAATTTTTTTTTTTTCTCGTCGTCTAAGAAATAATTTAGTAAGTATTATACCATTTTGGAAAGCCCATTAAATGCGCCAACTTTTAAGGGCACTTGCCGAAATTGCATAGTAGATTTTTTTTTCAGTACAGACTGTCAAAGTTTAGTGATGTAGTCATTTTCACGTCATGGTTCGGTAAAAAACGGATATTTTCTGAAATTCCAATGAAGTTGTGTGCAAATGATGAATTGGAATTTGTAGGAGCATCACTTAAGACTACTCCACACAAAAATAAAATTACAAAAGAGCTCATTTGCAGCCCCAGTAGTCGTAAACTCGTCACAGGGTGTCAATTTAAGAAAAATGGCTGTCATTTCGAAACTACATGAGATAGATTTTTTTTTCTTTTTTTTTGAGAGCCCCCACAACTAGGCCTAGCTTAGGTTTTCGGTTGGACGTTGACTTTTGGGACACCCTGTATATGTCCCTATGTGAGCTTATATCTTCAAAACTAGGCAACGGATTACGATGCGGTTTTTTTAATAAGTGGATTGGTTCAAGAGGATAGCTTTTTTGTATTAGTTAAAATTTGGTTTCGACATTCCACGAGTACGAAGTTGCGGTCATTATTTATAAAATATTTAGCCTTAGCGTTAACCGTGATAATAACCGTAATATGTAATTAGAACTACTGTACGTATAATGCACTAAGATAAAAACATTAACAAAGCCCGATATTCGATAAGATAATGCAATTTACCGAGTAGATAGTAACTATGAATACATTGACGTGTTAAAAATCAATAATCACGTTAAAAATATGCTTCTCTTCTCTTTCATTTAGGCAATCGTTGCATTGAATTTAATATACATATTTTGGACGAAGGGAGTCAACGCTTCTTAAGTAATTCTTATCATTGTGGGCTCTAGTCTCCAATTTACTAGGAGTGAGCTGATTATCTTTAATATTTATACACTTAAAACCCTGGTATAAGGTCTACCGCCTTAAGATCTAATTTTACTTCGGTGGTGCTGACATTTTGCGGAAATAGTTATTTGAAGAAACCAGAATTTTGGTGTAGCAAAGTAACGGTTTATTTTATAAAGGCTTAGCATTAGAGACTTTCCTAGAGGCGTTTTTACTCTAGGACCAAAGGGGCTATGGCCCGGGGAGGCAGCCTGCGAGACGCAGCGTAAGCCTTCACGTATAATATTTTGCTTTTACTCCATTAATTCTTGGGGAAATAGAAAAGGTACGAGGCGCCAAATCAAATGACCTGAGGCGCTAATTTACAAAATACACCTCTGCTTTTACCAATGCCACCACTTGAGACACCGAAGACATCGCAAAACTTCACGAATCAGCCATATGTACAGATTTGCTAAACGTACACAAACAGCAGACATAAAAAAACACATACACACTTATCACAATACATAATCATAAAAATCCTCTCAGAAATTTCTAATTTCATTGTTATATAAAATTATTGTCATGTTAATTGTTATCTATATTAGTTAGATTGTGCTATCCTGTTTATCAGTAAGCGAAAAAGCCTGCATTAATCGCTAACTAACTTTTAATATAAATTAGTTTGTATACTTACGTCTTCACTAAGAAATTTATCAACGGTTGCCTGATCTGGTTTACCGCACAAAAATAATATTCTTGTGAGAAGATCAATATCTGAATGCACGCATGTTAAGGCTGCACAAGCACCAAACTTACAATAAGCACTTAATGAACAGGACAACATTTACTTAAGCATGTTAATGCGGAAGCTAACATTATTATCGCAAATAATATGTTACACCTCGTCACCTTAACAATCAATGAAAGCTACTTACTGACTCTGATGATATTTTCTGCATGAATTCCTGTGCAGGTGTACCCAATACTTCCATAATCAAGTTCAACTGATGGATATCTGACTCATCCATTAAGGTTGAAAGCTATATTTAAATTATATAACAAGCTAAGCTATACTAAATTCAAGGTTAACATTACATAAGTGTTGGTAAGAAATTAAATTTAGTTGTATGTACAAAATAATAACGTAATACAGTAATCTACATGTTAAAACAGAATTAACTTAGTAATGATACAAATGGCAACTCACACCATAATAATTAAGAAAAAAAAAACCAAAAATGCCATATTAACATACTTTGTTTTTACCTTGGCTTTGTATTTCATACACTCTGTCTAAAAATGGAGTGTTTAAAATAAAAAAACCAAAAAAAGAAAAGTAATTCCCAAGAAGGTTAACATATAAGCCTGACATAGAAATTAAATTATGAAAAAGAAAAAAAATGATTACATTTAAATAGATGCATCTGTGTTTATATCAATAGATTTACATATCATGCATACTTAATGAAAATATTTGTAATTAGCACTGAATAAATAATATATAGCATACACTAAAACCTTAGTGATATAGAAAATATAAAAAGTATTTTATGAATGTAGAAAGTCATGCTTAGACATAAATATAGTATAACTTGACTAATAAAAAGGATACGATCAGAACCTGGGAATAGAGTCCTACTTGTAAGTAACTCTGCCATGATACAACCTACTGACCAAATATCCACTGTTTGGTTATAATGCATCCAGTTTAACATAATCTCTGGTGCTCTGTACCATCTGAAATTGTACATTTTAGTTTCATACTCTTTTATTCAAGTGTAAAAACTGTTAATGCTATCAATTAGGTAATTTTTTTGTACTCTGTATGAGAAAACATAAAGGGCGTCACAAACGGCATATTAATATAGCGAGAGAGACGAATGTATACGTATAGAAAGACGAGGTGAAAAAGAGACAGATAGATCTGTCAGTGACGTCATAAGTTTAGATACATCTCGCTATGTTAGTATATTGTAATATGCTGTTTGTGGTGCCTATATCGGTATCCTATATCATATAGTTAATAATGTAAGATTAATTCAAAATTAAAAAGTCAGACTTGCTCTACTTTTGTAATGGGTTAGTATTGTAATATCATGTGTCAGATTTAGAAATAAAGGTATATTCCAATACTGAGTAAAGGTAATCTTAAAATCTTTGTTGATAATACAAAAATCTTGTCAACTAGTAAATAAAATCACCTAGAGATGTAAATTGTCACTAAAACAGGTCAAGGCTTATACATAAAGTGGTTAGAACATATTGATTCTTTAGTGAGCTGCCAAGTGGGAAAATATGACCTTGTTTTTTTTTATATTAACTAAGTAATCAACAAATATAAGACCCTGAAACTAGTTAATACCAAACCAAAGTTGACACTCATTAAAAGTCAGATAAATAAAATGATTTTCTTTAGGAAGGGCAACATCATTGCCCTGCCCTGATCCCTTAGGGTTAAATTGTGTTTTTCTTCTCAAATTTTCTGTTTGTAGTTGTATCTGTGTTTGTTTAATTATCATAACATAACGATATTTGATTTAAGTGACATTTTTTCAACTTTACAGGAGAGGCATTGACATTTACGGAGAAAAATTTGCTGATTCCGAATATATATAACTCAATATCGTCCAAGATGTCGCTTAAACCAAATAGCCTTACAACCGTCGATAATATCACCCATCTTTCCCATGGGGGTAGGCTAAAGCTATAGAGAGCAATCAGCTGTGATAAAAACATACTTCTTTACATAGTCATACATAAGTATTAAGTATGTATTGTAAAGAACTTTACAAACATCTTTTTTCTTTTTATATTATTTATCTATTTCAATTAGCTATTTTTGTCACATTTTGATATTTTTATTACTTACCTAGTAGCAACATATCCTGTCATCTCAGTCTCTGTTGGCCTGGCTAGACCAAAATCTAAGATTTTCAACTCACAGTCCTCATTGACAGCAATGTTAGAAGGTTTTAAGTCCTACAATATTAATATTAAGTTAATGATATTAAGACATGCTTATCTATTTTTTTATCTAATAACTAGTGCTAAGTGTATTTAGGTCTAGTAGTTAGATAGGTCTAAAATTAAAATGCATTACAATAAAATTAAATCAAATGAAAACTTAATATATTTATGTATGTTGTATTGCTATTTTTATTATTGCTACAAAACTTACCCTGTGAATAATACCAGCCGTGTGAATATATTTAAGTCCACGAAGTATTTGATAAACTAAGAACTGCACATGATCATCAGACAGTTTCTGTGTGCGGACAATATTATTCAAATCAGCTCCCATCAAGTGTGTTACAAGGTATACTTGCTGAAACTCCTCAATTGTCTTCTCAGGGCTGAACACATCCAACAAACCTTATTTGAAGACCAAAATTATGATTAATATATTAAAATGACACTGTTTATATACAAACAGAACTTTACAGAATATAAATAAAAGTTACCTATAACATTTTCATGGTTCATATGCTTCAACATCCTAAGTTCACGATAGGTACGCTTAGCATGCACAGCAGATTGAAAAGGTCTCGCTAGTTTCTTTATAGCCACTTTCATGTTATGGAGAGTATCGATAGCAGAGCTGAAAACAAATCACCATTCATAAATACGATAATAGACAACCAAAATATACTCGCCCACGCAAATTATAAATATCTAAAATTATAATCACTGTAACTCAATTTAACACCATCGAAATTTATGATATACATCTATAGTGTAAAGGCTTTTATTAGAAATAAATACTGGCATATTGCCGAAATTTTTTCACAAGCTACATACCAAACTTGTCCGTAAGCACCTGAGCCCACAGGTGTAAGCATTTGATATCTTTCTGGGACAATCCATTCTGTTTTATTTATTTCCACTTTATGGAATCGTGGCATATTGCAGGTTTTTAAAATATGATCTTACTTTAGTTGAATAGAAATGTAAGAATTTAACAAATAGTTTGCACAGTAAATTATCATTAATCAATCACAGAGTAATAAAAAAAGATTAAAACCAGGGTCTGTTATCTTGCCTACATTCGTTTTTGACCGTGCACACATACAAATCTTTGCGTGTGTTCGTCGTGCAAGTATACCACATAAAAAAATTTACCATTAATTAATTAAAATACTGGCAGCACTGGCCTATGACAGCCGTTAGTTCTTTGTTTTGTTTGTATTCTGTGGTCTGTTATGTTTTGAATCTTTGCTTTGATCATTGATGTAATTTTTGTGTCAGCCAATAACTAAAAGAAGAAGAAGAATTTTTGTGTCGTCGTCGTTATTGCAATTTAATAGCACGCCACTTAATCTGTTCTGTAACTTGTGTGTTCTATTACATTTTACGAAAGGACGTTTTAGTTTAGGTTTATTATTAGGTTATTTTTTATTATATCAGATGTCTTCCAATAACTATAGAAAGTGCGCTAAGTGCGGGAGAACACGTGCTGAGGATCCGTCGGTAACCTACCATAGGTTTCCAAATCCAGGAACCTCTAACCTTATCAAGTAAGTAACATATATTTTAATGAAAAGTCATCTCTAGTCATTTAGGCAGGGACTTAGTGTAAGTTTATCAGGTATGTACAATGGAACGTGTATGTGAAATGAAGAAACTAATGGCTGTTGTCAACAATTGTTACAGTTTGCGGATTTGCTTCCTGCTCAGGACAAATATTTGTAATATTTGAAAAAAGATGATCTTTTAAATTTTAAATCTGCTATTTTCAGTACTAATTAGTTATCATATCTTTTCAGGGCTCGTGCATGGGCTGAGTATTGTTGGCCACAAGAAGATTGGACTCATGCCACTTTACTTTCACTGCATACTAAAAACAGAGTTTTATGCGGGAGACATTTTAGTTCATCTCAGTTTTATGATAATAAGAGGCAAAAACTGATAAAATTTGCAATTCCTGATTCACACGAAGTTATGAAGCTATTAAGTGACCGTGAAAATGTGTTTAATCAGGTTCGCTTACCTATTATAGTTTATTGCCATTGCTATTTTTATAATTCAGTGATTATAGAGCAAGGTACATCTCAGTATTTCATTAATGCATTTTATGTTCCTATTTTCAGAATGTACAGAACCTGGATGATGAACCATCTGTCATGCTGCTTGTTTCAAAAGATAAAGCTTCACCAATTTGCATAAAACAGGTAATGGCTTATTTTTACCTGAAGCTATGTCAAATTGAGTATTACTAATTTGGTATTTAAAAAATATTTTTAGGTTGTTATTCTTTCACGATATTTTATTCCTTTTAAATAACAGTGTTATTTAACATAGGTAATGGCTTACATATTTGTGGTTGCGTGATCCTTAATTAATTTTGATGAATTAATTTATGTGAAACTAATTTAATATCAGTGATTATTTTTTTAATTTCCTTGCCATATACCCACAGGAATCAGTTTCCTTACACATACTATGTACTATGTCCTAGGAAATATTAACCCTGTAATATTTTAATTTCAGATGTTAATACAAACCCCATTATTGGATACAGAAAGCAATATTAGTCAGCCTTCAAAAAGTGGAGTGATATCAGGACAACAAGCTTTTGAGAATGTTGTTCCAATATTGGAGAACCCTTGCAAGGAGCAGGTTAGATAAAATAGATATTAAATTTATATATTATAAACATACATATGTAATAACTTCAAAATTTTACAATATGTTAATAAAGATAATATGCATGTATAGGTAATTTATAGATTTAAGTACATAATATAATATGTAATGAACCTCGTAGTCGCATTGGGTCACAACCTGTAAAGATATGATGTATAAATAAAAACTTTGATTTTAATTTTCATACTATAAATTTAAAATAAATTCAATTTGCTTTGAGGTTCAAGCAACAAAGTCAGACAAACAACATTCATTTTAAATCATTTGTAGTGTGCACCCCAACACATCATCTCCCGACTTTTCATGCTTTAAAATGTTTTTTATTGTGATTTCAGAATGTACCTGTCATTTTGCCATCCTGTGACAAACAATATACGGAGAAATTCGCACGCAAGAAACGCAGTCCAATATTAACTGCCATCCATGTTGGTAAAGTTAGTGAAATGACGCCTAGAGAAGTAAAACTATACAACATTTGTAGGAATAAGATGCGAGAAATAATAAGGCTTCGAAAAATATTGAAGACTAAAAAGGGAAAAATAGAGCAAATTCTAAATGACGACAACATTAAAAAATTGTGTGACTTAAATATTAGCAATTCCTTTATAACATTGTTACAGAGCCAATTACAAAATTGTCCCAAGAAACCAAAAGGAAGAAGATACACTTTGAACCAAAAAATTATGGCTTTAGTAATTTACAAGAAGTCCCCAGCTTGCTATAGATTACTCAGGCGAATGTTTGCATTACCATCTCAATCCAGTTTAATGCAATTATTAAATAAAGTGCCTCTTAAACCCGGAATAAATAAACACATTTTCACCTCATTAAACAAAATGACACAGAGACAAAAAGATGAAGATAACATTTGCATATTATCATTTGATGAAGTGGCAATCAGAAAACACATAATATATAATTCTAAGTTAGATGAAATACATGGGTACCAAGATCATGGCAACCATGACAGAGGCCAGGATATTGCTTCTAAAGCATTAGTATTTATGCTCCATGGGCTAAGAAAACAATGGAAACAGCCTATCGCATTTTATTTCTCACATACAATAAACGCCGACAGAATGACAGTCATTTTAAAAGAGGTAAATAAAATGACTTGTATTATTTATACTGAAAAAACATATTTATATTTATATATACATAATATATCTATTTTCGTTTCAGATGCTTACAGAGTGCTTTTCTGCTAATTTAAATGTGGTTGCCACTGTGTGTGATTTATCCACAGTAAATATTAAAGTTATTAAAACTTTAGGTTCAAGCACAAGAGAACCATTTTTTTCCCATGCTGGACGGGAAATTATAACGATCCTAGATCCTCCGCACCTATTAAAGTGTACACGAAATATGCTTATGAAGCATAATGTAGAATGCATTACTGATGTAAATTGCAATGGGCAAACGATCAAAGGTAACTAAATTCGACATTTTGTTATATTCTAATACTAGCTGCCGTCCGCAGCTTAACCCGCGTGAGATAGATTTTCGTTCACAATTTCATGGGTTTTAAGAGTGAGGAAACTATTTATTTTTCCAACATAAAAGTAGTCTAAGTTACTCCTTATAACATTATCTATCTGCCAGTGCCAGTCAAAAAAAGAAAAATCATAAAAAGCCTGTTAAAATTTAGACATTATAAACAGACACTTCAATTATATTTATTTGTTTGATGATAAAGTTTGAAGTTATCAAATCAAATGTTAATTCTTTAGTAATGTCTTTTTTATTTAAATTAGTGTTTATCTGCATCACAAATTAACTATCACATTATGATATTTATTACATATAGAAATTACTAGCTAACTTATTAGTCTAATTGTTCCAGTTGTGAGTTGAGGTTTTAATTTGAAATCATACATTAAATATTATCAATTTAGAAAATTTCTTTTAAGAGATGTGGAGCATATTCTAATGAAAATGTTTATTTCAGGTATAGCAAAATGGAGTCACATTAAAGAATTTTATACTTTAGATAAAAATAATCTAAACTTTGTTCATGCACCTGCATTAACGGACTATCATTTGCATCCAAATTCACAACAGCAAATGAGAGTTAAGCTAGCAGCACAAGTATTTAGCCATTCTGTTGCAGCTGGCATGATAACTAAGATCGCGCTAGGTAAGTGAATTTGGTTTAAATTATTGTTTAAACCACAGTTGCACTGCACATACACAATTAATCAATCATTTATTTGTGGGCAGTACACATAAATTTATTAATTTAGTCCTAAGTAACACTGTCTCTCATACTAGGTATTACGAGTAGCAAGGCAATTTATAGTTTAGACTATCTAACATCACACTATGAAGAGCAGAGCAATTAGTGTGTAACTGCAGACATGCGTATTGTAATGGAGACCCAGGGCGGAACGGGCTGTATTTCTTATATATATATGTATGTTTGTATGTGTATACATATATATGCATATATGTACATATATATACATATAGGCGAGGTGGGAAGGTCAGACAGAGCCATTACAATTTTTTTTTTTTTTTAAATCTATCTTTATTTTGTACTTTCTGTACATTTAATTATTTGCATCTTATTATTTTTTTTTTCAGGTGATCTACCAGCTGAGTCTCACGTTACTCAAACATTTGTCAAAAAATTTGATGAATTGTTTGACGCTGTGAATGCGGACAGTCCAGATTTAAGGAGAGGAAAAAAATACTCCACCAACATAACTGCACGTAGTTCTCATTTCGAGCTCTTTGTCGAGATGAGAAAATACATATCTTCAATGAAATATATTGGGAGTAAAAACAATCCCCCTTCTCAGGACGGATGGATCCACACAATGAATGCTATAGAAAAATTATGGAAAAAGTTAATTACGTTAGGTATTACTAGTCTTTGTACACGACGCCTTAATCAAGACTTGTTGGAAAATTGTTTCGGCTGCATTAGATACAGCTGTGGCTCAAACGACAATCCCACAGTACAGCAATTTATATCAGGTGTAAAAACTGCAATTATAAGCAATTTGAAACATTGTGGACAAAAAAGAAATTGCGAAGATGACACCGCTATACTAGCTGATAATTTATCATCTTTTCTGAATTCAAACTCACTATTTTTAAATAGTAAGTTTACAGTTGAAAAATCGGCATACATAGACGATGGTGATATGGAGACATTTATATCTGATGCAGTCGAATCTGTTGAACAGGGAACGCCAGAAGGTCAAGCTTGCGGATATGTATGTGGTTTCATTTTTAAAAAACTAAAAAACAAAGACTGCGTTGATTGCCGAAAAGCATTCTTAACTATAAATGAAGAAACCATACACATATTCACAAGTTTCAAAGAATATAGGGAAAGGCAATCTTTACATTACGTTTGTAAAGAAATGGTGTTGTGTGTAGAGACTATGGCTACAATAATAAATAGCTATTTGAAAACAAATGCATATCAAAAGCAGATATATATTAGTATTTTAGGTCTTCTAGAAAATGTAGATATGAGTTTTTTAAATGTATGTAATGAGCATTTAGAAACGAATGTGCATCATTTAAAAACTAGTACCTTTTTTATATGTGTAAAACGATTTTGCATTGTAAGAAATAGGCAAATGGAAGACGAAGACAAGAAAAAGTCCCTAGAAAGAAAATTGAAAATATTAAAAAATAAATAACTTAATGTTATTTATTCTTCTGCGGGAGACCGAAATCATGAAGTTAGTTACGATGCGCGGGGACACTGTTCATCCTAAAGTTAGCCAATCAACATTTTAGCAACTGTATTCATTAACTGACTCGGCATTAATTGCAAATAATTTATTAACTTTTTTAACGGGAACCATCCCTTCATCGTGTGAACCAAACTCGTCTTCCTTCAAATTTGACGAAAATAAAGAGATGACAAATTTACTATCTGATGCAGTTGAAGCAGTTGAACAAGGGATATCCGAAAGTCAGGCTTGTGGATATGTGTGTGGTTTCATATTTAAAAGAATAAAATACAATGACTGCCTAGATTATTAGACTCAAGTCATGAGTCATTAAATTATGTTAACAAAGATATGGTGACGTGTGTAGAAACGATATCAACTATAATTAATGATTACATGAAAACAAATGCCTTTAGGCAACAACTTAAAATTAATGTTGTTAAAAATCTAGAATGTGTGAATTTTGTTTTTTTAAATAAATGTATAAATCATTTAGAATTAAATGAAAATCATTTAAAAATAAGCACATTTTTTATTGTAATTAAAAGATATTGTGTTTTAATTAATAGAGCTATGGAAGATGAAGAGAAAAAGAAAAGTTTTGAACGCAAAATGAAAATATTAAAGAATAAATAAAATAATAATATGATTGTTTTAATTACTTCCTGTAGGCAAGAATATGAAGCACGATCCTTAATAATATATTAAGGAACAATATATATTTAAAATGGTTCACGATCATAATATAATATATTATGATCGTGAACCATTTTAAATATATATTGTATTATAGTACAGCCAAGAGCAAATATTACAACGTTTGAAAGTTCCCGCGCGTGTTGATTTATTGCTATTCCGCAATGGCGCTAGCGTCTCGTACGTGTATTGGCTGTGGTTGCATTTTTTTACTATAGAGATGTAGTTCTTCTCTCGTTAGAGAGTAGTATATTCTTTGATTAAAACATACGTCAGAAACTTAGGTCAGAAATGTCAACGCTTATTACAGAGTAACAAAGTAATAGTAGAGAATGCAGAGTAAATATACTCCACTCATTATGGAGGCTGACGTAGTGGTAGTTTTCCAATTACAGCACAAGAGCGCATTATGCGGCATAATGCTCAACGTTGAATGTTTCAACTACAGCAACGCTTCGCACAATCGAGCACTCTCAAAAGTAATGTTTTTGCGTGATGCGTGCAATCGATACCAACTCAGTGACAGAAAATTAACAAGTGTTTTTTCTTTAAGTTGGTATTGATTGAAATTTTATTTATACATTATCGTCAGCATAGTTCAGCATTGTGCGCCACAGAGTCGCATTATGCTCTGTAATTGGAAAACTACCATAATCTACTATCTTTTCTGTGAGTGGCTGCAACCATAAATCTTGTATTAATTTATACTTATTTGGTACCTACCTACTTAAAAATTGGTAGTGTATTGAGGAAGTCCTTCATACAACCTAGAAATGTAATAGGCCCTTATAAAAGATAACCAAGGCATCTGTCAAGTGGAGCCGTAATTAGTCTGTATTATAACCTATAAATCAATAAAACAACAAATTGTTTCGAAATCGCTGCGAGTGCTTATTTAGGTTATAGTCTTGGCTATTCTTAAGTAATTGTTCTTAATTGTTTAAAATTAATGGTGGAAAAATGCCTAAAATTAAAGCTGAAAAGAAAACACGAATTCATAATGAAATTGCTAAGCAAGGTAAGTCATAAGTTTCTATAACTTGTAGTCGTGTTCATTCGTTCGTGGTATGCAGCTCTATTAAAAATCCATATCCCATGTACAATAAAGGAATTTGAATTTGAAAAAAAAATTGAATTTGAATGTTACAGGCATCCAGTTCAATAAGGATTTTGGGCAGCACATATTAAAGAACCCTCTTATCATAACATCTATGTTGGATAAGGCTGGTTTAAGGCCTACAGATGTAGCTCTTGAGATTGGTCCGGGTACTGGTAATATGACAGTAAAACTCCTTGACAGAGTTAAAAAAGTAGTAGCATGTGAAATTGATACTAGGTAAGTAACATAACATGTTATGAAATTACAATAAAAACAAATAGAATTTGCATTGTATTATTTTTTATAGATTAGTAGCGGAACTGCAGAAAAGAGTTCAGGGGACTCCATATCAAGCCAAACTTCAAATTCTTGTTGGAGATGTATTAAAGACTGAATTACCGTTCTTTGATATCTGTGTAGCCAATGTGCCATATCAAATCAGTTCACCACTAGTTTTCAAATTGTTATTGCACAGGCCCTTCTTTAGATGTGCAGTACTTATGTTTCAGAAAGAATTTGCACAAAGATTGGTTGCTAAGCCTGGTGACAAACTGTATTGTAGATTGTCAATCAACACACAATTATTAGCCAGAGTGGATATGTTAATGAAGGTAAGAATCACAAAATAAAGGTAGTTACTTCCCACCACTGATGAATATGCTAGCCATCAGCAAGCTGTCTGCTATTAGGGCTTGATCATATCTAGTGGAAAAGATTTTACTTGTATTTGTTACATTGTCTGATATTTACTTATGATAACTGTAATAGGAAGTCCCAAATATAAATATGTTAAATTGCTCTTGTTTTTCATAATTATAGTCTTTGTGAAGACAACTGGTAGAAGTGCAGCTTTTGTTTTGCCACTCAAAATTTTATTTTTAGTGCTAACATTGATTATCTAGGTATTCTCATTCAATCGATTTCATAATAACTGATGTATTCTTCTAGGTGGGAAAAAACAATTTTAGACCACCTCCTAAAGTGGAATCCAGTGTGGTAAGAATTGAACCTAGGAATCCTCCTCCACCTATAAATTTTGTTGAATGGGATGGACTGACAAGAATAGCCTTTGTAAGAAAAAATAAAACACTATCTGCCGCCTTCAAACATGCCACAACTGCTGCAGTTTTGGAAAAAAACTATAGGGTACACTGTTCACTTCACAATAAGGTAAGATTATGTTGTCATTCGATACATATTTAAATTGTGTATTCTGCAGTAACTAGTTTTCTGCCCTAAATAAAAGTAAATAACTGTTAGGCACATAAGACTAACACAATGCATCATAACAACAAATGAATAATTTAAGACAGATAATTTTATTGCAGGAAATACCAGAAGACTTCAATATTAAACAGAAGATACAAGATGTACTAGTCAATTCAGAAACAGATCAGCTGAGAGCCCGTATGATGGATATTGATGACTTTATGAAACTGTTACATGCTTTCAATGCAGAAGGCATACATTTTGCTTAATTACAAAAGTAAATTGTTAATAGTATATTTTAAATGTGTTTATTTAACTGAAAACAGTGGTTTATTTTAACAAAACTAATAAATATCTATATCCCAATATTTCATTCGTCTTTTATTTAAATTGGAGAGCTCTTAAATCCTCTGCTAGCATAATCAGCTCCTTCGATGCGTTCAGATTTGAAGGGGAAGTTCGGCTGTCCTGGTAGAACCAAGGGTTTTGAACTCAATACTCGCCATCCTCCTTTCTTTGTCCAGTCCTGAGATAATAATAAATGAATAAAATTAACATATGATCAATTTATTTATTACTATTACGTTAGAATAATCAAAATCAATTATTCCAACAAATTATCAAGTGTTCTCTTAGTAAAATGTTATTTTGAACTCACATTGCCATTGTATTTGAAGTAATAATGAATACATAGAATTCCAACACCTATCATACTAAATTTGCCTGCTAAATATCTGTAGTCAGCAGCTCGCGATGCACCCTGTAATTTATTATATATCACATATTATACTGGAGTGGTTTCATTACTAATACATGGATAGGTTGTTATGTAACCTCACCAATACGGGTGACAGTGCGCCGAAAAGTTTATCCAAAGGATAACGGTAAAAGCGGCGGATTGGATTAGTACGTTCTCTCCAATATTCCTCGACATGCACAGGCTCATTGGGAGCCAAAATTTGATCTTTTAGCCACTGTTTACGCCATGCCCTCTCGGTATCGGTCATACCAATGCATCTCTCTCGTTCACGAGCCACACGGCCTGCAATAGACATTGGCTTTACTCCTGCGGTTTGTGCCATGATTAAGGTATGTCTTTTGGGCCCTTCAGAATAAACTTAATGCAAAACGAGGACGATTTATTTCTATTTTTTTAAAACATTGAACACAGATTAAATAGAAGATACCTACTAAATATACTAATTGAACAACAATTGAAATGTCAAAATGAAATGTCGAATTGACAAGTACAATCACAGATAATAAAATAAATACAGGGTAATTCCTACAAAAAAGCACAATTACATTTTGCTACAAAAGGCAAAAATATCGATTTATGTAACATAATTTTAACTATGAAAATACACAAATAATTCATAAAAATAAATAATAATAATAAATAAACTTTTATTGACAAAATATTACTATTAAATCGTTATCAGACATATTTTTATTCAACTGGATTTATTTTTGTATGTTCCCCAGGTGCTCAAGTCCACTATTTTGGAACAATTGTCATACCGGCACAATACCGGCACGATACCGTTGCAATTGAAGTCAAATATCCGTAGTCTGCTATATGCCGTCATAACGGTCTTTCAATGGTAATAGAATTGTCGATCTCTTTTATCTATGCATTGAATTTTCGGTCTCTTTTATCTATGGATTGTGTTAGAATGGTATGTATGTGTTGCCGTTTTTAAAAAATGCGTTAGTTGAAGTGATTTTCGAAAAACTACTAATAAATTTAAACATTTAATCATGCTAGACTTCGTTTAAATATATTTGTACATACTATTTATTAGTATAAAAAGCAATGTGAAGTTTAGGAGATTAGTAAATTGCAATAAATTACAAAGAACAATTTCTAATATTTCTATCTATCTATTTTTTATTTATGGCAATCTGTCGACACAGGACAATTTAAAAATATTACTGTCAAATTCAAAATAGCAGACTACCGAAACATTTCAGTCATTGAATTGCAATTGTGAAGCAGTTGTGTACGAGACTAGCAATTTATGTCACTTTGACAATTGTAAGACAATGATGAAGTCGTTATGACGACACATTAATAGTAGACTACCAAAAACTTTACTATTGCACCATAATGGTACAATAATGGTACAGTTGTGACACCGTTGAAATACCCGACTCAGGGTCCAGATCATTATCTATACCAAAAATACTAATTGATTATATGATTTAAATATTATGATTTTGTATTGAGAAGCATCAATAAATAAAAAAAAAAGACTAACGATATTTTCTTGTCTACTACCTATTCTGTGCTTACAGCTGGCAACATTTACACTTTTGGCATGGTTGATCTTTACGGGACCGAGTAAAATCAAACCGTTTCGTAAAATTATTATGAAAATGGAGTGGAAACCAGAACAAGAAGGATTACGACAAATACTTACGCTTCTTAAGGAGTCGCAATCACCAGACACAGAAACACAGAGAGCTGTTCAACAAGTATCCTTTTTATAATTTTCATGTTGGAGTTGATCGGCGTGGATATTTCTTGATGCTTAACCGCTTTTTACATAATATTCATAAATTATATTTACTTTGTTGGCTACTATTTAACCCTATTAGGTATTATGTTGTACATGTGATAATTATTTACTTCGTCACGACGCTTTAGATAAAATCGATTTTTCCGACATGACAGCCATTGACAACCTTTATTTTCCTAACAATGTTTTATCAGAAATTGGAAGAATTGAATAAATATCCAGACTTCAACAATTACTTGATCTTTGTTCTTACAAAGTTGGTCTCCGAAAAGGAACCTACAAGATCTTTGAGTGGGTTGATTTTAAAAAATAATGTCAAAGCCCACTACAACAACTTTTTACCAGAAGTGGCAGAGTTTATCAAACGTGAATGTTTATCAGCGGTCGGCGATCCATCACCTCTGATTCGAGCTACTGTAGGTATTATAATAACTACAATAGCAAGCAAAGGAGAACTAACATCATGGCCGGAGTTGCTGCCAGCCTTATGTCAGATGCTTGATTCACAGGATTACAATGTTTGTGAGGTAAGTTCCCTGTAGTTATAATTTAACAAACTAACCTACATCAATGTAACTATGAATAAACAATATCAATATCTATTTTATTAATTGCTATCTGACATTAACTGTGTCTTACAGATAAGCCTAAGGCCTTATATCGGATGGTAGTTGGTAGTTAGTAGTGGTTCCTTATGCCATGTTAACTTTTCCGTTAGTACTGGCAGTATATAGTTGCTGCTTGCTCGTGGATTCATGATCCTTAAATATTGCACTGGTTTAAAAATGTAGTTTTCACCAATTCAAGTAAACTTTGTCAGTTTAGCTAAGACAAAGTCTGAAGATTATTATATTTATATGAACAACATACACCAGAACAAAATTACAGACATGTACATTACATTCATGTTAGGTACAATAGCCACAATTATGATCTCTTATCTACTTTAAGAATTGTTTGAGATATTCAGAATTCTGCAAATAAAAATTTCTTTATAAAGACATTTTTTTTATTATTAAAAATAAATAGCAATTTAATATTATATGGATACTGAGCAATTTATTTTATGTTTTTTTAAATCATCATTCTCCTGTCCTTTTATACCATTGTTTGGGGTCGACGCAACATGTCTTTTTCTTCCATAGTCTTCTATCAGTCGTCATGTCTGTGTTAACTCCCCTTTCTTTCATGTCCTCGTCCACACAGTCCATCCATCTTTTTTAGGTCTTCCTCTAGACTTTTTCCTTCCACATTTATACGCACAACTCTCCTAACGCCGTTACTTATATTTATATTTATTTATATAGAAATAAATAATTTCATATAAGTATCATACTGATTATTATTTTGCCTTAAGCTGGGATCCAAGTCCTCAAAAATTTAAAAAAAAAAATTTCTATCACGTCTAGTTACATATTTTCTTTTAATCTTTATTTAATGAAATACATTACAAAGAAAGTGGGTTTTATCTTCGAGATAATAAATTCACCCACATTGGAATGACTTTTAATTTTTGTTGAGGACTTGGTTCAAAGTACGATGAGATCATTATCATCCTCTTAATGCTACACACTAATTTAAATTTAATTTTAGGGTGCTTTTGGAGCTCTACAAAAGATCTGTGAAGATACAGCTGAGATATTGGACAGTGATGCATTGAATAGACCTTTAAATGTACTAATTCCCAAATTCCTGCAATTCTTTCGGCATTCATCACCAAAAATCAGATGTCATGCCATTGCTTGCGTGAATTACTTCATTGTAGGTCGTACACAGGCTCTGATGTTACACATTGATGCTTTTATTGAGGTGAGATATTATGTGACATAGTTTATATCTTGTAATGGAATAAGATTTTTTTTATTTCATTTTTAATTAATATTTAATTCCAGCTTTTAAGCTCTTAAATCAGTGTTAGTAATGTATTGTTGTAATGTTTTTTGTTGGTTTTGTTTGTTTTTACTTCTGTTTCATTTTATTTTTGAAACTTTACAAACATTCAATGTTAAATGATAATAACATTTTTTATTTTCAGAATTTATTTCACTTAGCTGCTGATGAAGATCCAGATGTGAGGAAAAATGTTTGTCATGCCCTGGTATTGCTGCTAGAGGTCAGATTGGACAGGCTTATACCTCATTTGCCCAATATTATTGAGGTGAGGTTTTTTATGACACTTTCACTTTGTCATGTGCATCAACTTGCTTTATATGCCTAAAGCAGCTCATAATTGATGTTGAATGACTTATCTGTACCTTTTTTAACCTTGTTTATTTTTCTAGTTACTCTAATTGAAACACACAACATATTAACAAATACACATATTAATCTTACACCAGTGAACATACGCTGAAATTCTGTCTGAAAAAAGCCTAATATTTTCTCCTCCTTTAAAGAGGGAAAGGTGTGAGATATATGGGTAGCATAGTATCAAATTTGTGGGGTATATCTATTTTTATAAATACAATAAACAGTCTACCACTGAGCCTTGTGTTTGATTGACTTATATTGAATTTCTTAATCTGTAATGTGTATAATCCAGGCATCAAATATGCAAAATACTCTAGCCTAATACTCTCTCTCTCTCTCTCTAGCCTATTCACATGGAAAAAAGATGTGACGCTACAATGATGAAATATACAAAACTTTTAAGATTGTATACAATAACTCTTAACATTTTTAATAATTTTTCTTACAGTACATGTTGGTCAGAACACAGGATCCAGAGGAGGGAGTTGCTTTAGAGGCTTGCGAATTTTGGCTGTCTCTAGTTGAACAGAATGTCTGTCGTGAGGTAAGAAGAAACTTGATTTTATCTATATAAACAATAGTCACTTTATACTGTGTAGTAAGCCCTAAAAAATAATGATAATAAAAAAAGACTTTTATTTAAAACCTGTACCATAATCATTCCTGGTGTCCCTTTTAATGCAGACATTGTATAGTCATTCAGAACAACTTCTAGAATTTAAATTTGTACAGTAGTAATTAATGTAAACTGTGAATCTGCAGGTATTAGGTTCAAGGCTGCCAGAACTATTGCCGATACTGGTGAGGGGTATGAGGTACTCTGAGATGGAGGTGGTTCTTCTGCGTGGTGATCGTGACGACGATGCCGATGACGCGGAACCAGACAGAGAGTCTGATATACGCCCCAGATTCCATAAACCACGCTCGCACACAATCAAACATAACGGTAAAGTTATCATCCCACTTCAGTAAGGAATAGTAGTAGGATTCCTATATTTCAATGAAAATATTTATGGTATAATCCATTTTGATGTTATAAAGAGTCATTAGAAAGTTTGTAATATGTTTTTAGGGGTAATCTCTGAAAGTAATGATTTTGAATTGTAATCTTGTTCACTAATAGAAAGCTAAAGTATTATTGAGAAGTTATTAAGACAATCATTAATAAATTTGGGTTGTAGTACTTTAAAATAACATAAGATGATTGTTTAGCTGGCGCAGGAGACAGCAACATGTCTGGTGGCGGTGAGTCAGACGACGATGACGACGGTGGTGCAGACGCAGATGATGGCTCGCTCTCGGACTGGAACCTACGCAAGTGTAGCGCTGCCGCACTAGACGGACTCGCTAATGTGTTTGGCGCTGATCTACTACCAGTACTGTTCCCTATACTTAAAGAGACGTTATTCCATGAGGATTGGGTCATCAAGGTTAGTATACATAATGCTCTCTTATTAATAAAATGTCTGTTCAATAATCATATTCATAGTAAATACGTATATTTCAGCATTAATATCATAGGTTTCTTGTGACATTATTTTGCTGCCTACTATTGCATTTTCACTTTGTATCGTCGTATTTCGTTTTCTTTCATTGAATATATGTTTTTTATGTAGGAGAGTGGTATCCTGGCGCTTGGTGCAGTAGCAGACGGGTGTATGGGCGGCATGGTGCCACACCTACCGGACCTGGTGCCGTACCTGGTGTGCTGCCTGGCTGAACGCAAGGCGCTGGTGCGCGCCATCACCTGCTGGACGCTCTCCAGATATTCGCACTGGATCGTCTCACAGTCGCATGATCTCTATCTTAGACCAGTACTCACCGAGGTAACATTACAGCATTTTGTAGCAACATACCCTTAGCAGTCTTCTGCCTCAAATTGTTTCCTACATATTTTCATTATATTCCATGGGATGAAATAAAGATTTCGAAAATAAATTTGTGTGTAGGGAATAGTTGAAAAATTGCTTTAATTTATATTCCTTATTTTAGTAGTGTAAAATGATGTAAGTAAGGATATAATTTTTAACACACTCATTTAGGTTCAGTATGTCCTATCAATGTATTAATCTATGTAACGGAATCTTTGAAAGTGATTTTAACTCACTTGCAGTAGTGGATTGATCTGAAATTTTGCACATATATCAAGGACCGATGATAATGCAATAATTTAAAAAAATATTCAGGATATTCAAGTGTGTTTTTTAGTTTTTGAACTAAATAAATTATTTATTTTCTAGTTACTGAAACGCATACTGGACAACAACAAGCGTGTTCAGGAAGCTGCTTGTTCGGCTTTCGCGACGTTAGAAGAGGAAGCATGCACAGAACTAGTGCCGTACTTGAGCTTTATACTGCAGACACTAGTATACGCTTTCAGCAAATACCAACACAAGAACTTACTCATATTGTATGATGCCATTGGAACCCTAGCGGACTCAGTTGGTCCTCACCTCAATGAGCCAGAATACATCAATATGTTGATGCCACCACTTATTAACAAGTGGAATGTTTTGAAGGATGAAGATAAAGATCTGTTTCCATTATTAGAGGTAAGTTTATGACATTTTTTTTAGTAATTAATATGTAATAATGCAGTCCCGGTTTTATATGTGAAACAATTGTTTGTAGCCTTGCAGAGTTTGCGAAACATTTCCTATTATTAATTAAAAATATATTTTACAGTGCTTGTCTTCTGTGGCATCAGCCCTACAGTCTGGGTTTTTACCTTATTGTGAACCAGTATTCAGAAGATGTGTTTCGTTAATAGAGCAGACATTAAATCAAAACATTGTAAGTATAACACATTTTAATTAGGATTATTTTATCTATAAAAATCTAGTAAAAAGATAAGATTTTGATGGACATAAAAATAAGCTAGTCACAAAAACCATCTGGAAAACAAATATAATAATATTTTGTATTGTATATGGGTGTTTTGTATCTGTTTTTCTCAAGAATCTTCTTTACTTATTATAAAACATAGCAGATATTTTTCTATGTATGTCCCTATGTGGGCTTCTATCTTTAAAAATTTAGCTTTTTTTTTGTTTTTTTTTTTTAATCAAGAGAGGTTTAACAGGATGGCTTTTTGTATAATTTGCTAAGGTTTTGTTTATAAATTCCACATGTACGAAGTGTCGGGCAACAGCTAGTATTTAATATCTTGTACATTTAGCATGAACTTGTTCACAATGTGATCCAATTTTTCAGGCAAATAGTCAAAATCCGGAACAATTTGACGCACCTGACAAGGATTTTATGATAGTTGCATTGGATTTACTGAGTGGCCTAGCAGAAGGCCTTGATGGTCATATAGACCACCTGGTGTTCAACTCGAACCTCATGCAACTACTGTACCAGTGCATGCAGGATCCGATGCCTGAGGTATACCTTGTATGTAATTCATGCTTATCTAACTTAAAGGGCAAGGGCGCATAGGGAACATTTTTTATGTCAAGGTATTGTGGAGGTTTTTCTATTATCATCATTTAACAATATGTAATTTTAAAGCTTTTTATGGAATGTAACGATGTTGCGTTATCCAAGATTGGTGTGCTTTGAATGTGTGCTTTTGATAATCCAACTACCACATATCATAGATATTTAACATAATTGTAGATATGTAAGACAGGCGTCGGAATTAAGTAAAGTTATTTATGCAGTTACAAGGATTTTGTACAATGAAAGATAAAAGTGGATGGCATATAAAATAGATAATAAATAAAATAGATAAATAAATAATAATATTCATAGACATTTCACACAACGTCCTCTGGTCCCAAGCTAAGCTTATTATGCTTGTGTTATGGGTACCAGAATACGGATATAATACATAAACTACTTTTCTTTTGTAAATACATACTTATAATACATAGAAAACACCCAGACGTAGTACAAACATTTGTATGACATTCATGGATATCACACAAATGATTGTCCCAAGCGGGAATCGAACCCGCGACCTTGTGAACGGCAGTCCAGTACATGAACCACTACGCCACGAAGCCCGTCAAAATGTGCACAAAATTAAGCAAATTCTGAGATTGGTTTTTTAAAGCAGGCAATTAAGTTGTTTACTTTTGCACAATTTAAAACACTTACGCGTTACGTTGCCAAGTTTAAATAATTAACGCCTTAGGATGTCCGAAGTTATTAAATTCCAATGAGCACTTGGGCGATGTTGTCCCATTTGTAGCTTGTACAAAATTCCTGAACAATCCATTGGAAATTCTTAGGTCCATATTAATATCAACATTTTGATGCAAATATATAATATAACAGGTGTGGCCAACTTTTGTGGACATATAATCTACTTTTTATTTTAAAAGTGAGTCGCGATCGACCTATTTCTTAGGTAAGAAGGGGGAGGTTTATGCAATGTGCTTATATACCGCCGTGCACTCTTGAATTAGTAGAAAGCTACTAAAAGTGATCACGCTGAACGCGATCGACTTGTTGGCCACTCCTGTAATATAACTTTTACCTAATTCTGACTTATGGTTATAAGCTTTAAGATATTGCAAAAGCTTCTTGTGTCAGGATAAGGATGTGACATTTTCCCACTAAAACTACAGTAGAATTTTATATAGCTTACTCGCTCATGTATTGGAGATGCGGCCTTAGAGTATTAAACCAACGGGAGTTATTTAACACGCTGTTTTGTCAAATATACTGCCAACTCTGTATGTTGCCGAAGTAACACAAACACACGTAATTTCTTTCATTACATACACACACACACATACACACTCACACTAAGACGCGACACTGTATGTTCACTAGTAGTATAAACGTTGTTCTGGCATCTTTTACAGCGGGACTCGCCTGATAATGCCAACTCTTTATGGATTAATGCTCTAAAGTTGTGGCTGATAGTAAATAATTTAATATGCACATTGTACATACTAAAGAGCTATATGTATATATGTAGATGCTTATGAACTTTATAACTTGGATTATCGAGGATGTACCCTATTTAATTTTATAGAAGCGTATATAGGTACTGGCTGTGTGGTAACCTTACTTTAATAGCCTTTCCTTTTAGTTGTTCCTTGTTTTCCTTTTTTATCGTTAAACTGCCTATATGTGAATGTTATGTCCACAATATTTATTGCATGTGTATAGCTCTGGATCGCGCAACTTCTCTTGACGTTCTCATGTTGTTTTTATGGTTAACAGTTGATTCATTATTTTCACCCACAAAACCATTAACATTTTGATTATTATAAGATTTGATAAAAAAGAGTATATCTTTTTAAAATTTATTTATACACAGAATCTTCTTTTTTTCACTGAGCAGTTTTTTTTTTGCAACAGCTCAATGAATAGAATTTATCTATGAAGTTAATTAATTTTATTTCGTTATTAAAGAAGTCTCCTATTCAATATACAATTGACAAAATATTTTTATTCACAAATATAGATTTAAACTCTTTTTTGTCAAATTATGTTATTACATTTAGTTAACATACAATTAACTATTTCATTATATCTTTAACTAACAAGTACTGGGTTACAACTTAGATTGGTTACAAATGTAAATGTACTATATAAAATTGTATGGATAATGTTTAGGTACGTCAGTCATCGTTCGCACTTCTCGGCGACTTGACGAAGGCGTGTTTCCAACATGTACTGCCATATATACCGGAATTTCTACCCATACTTGGAATGAACCTTAATCCTGAACTTATATCTGTCTGTAACAACGCTACATGGGCCATTGGCGAAATTAGCATTAAGTTAGGTGAGTTCTTTTTGTTTTTGGCTTCTTTTTTGCACTTAACATTGTTGTAATTATGTTTACTAAACACTTTAATAAAAATCTACTCTAATGCAGGACCAAATCACACACTGATGTTTCCTACCTAGTCGACCACGCAATAGCGTCATAAATATAGCCTTCAAATAAAAGTCCAACTAAATAACAAATATGTACAGTGTATAATTCCACTCGGTGGGCAAGATTAGCACTAAGGATTACAAACAAGATTTTTTTTTTTTAATTATTATTTTGCCGTTAGTGGCTGAAGACGCCATCGTTCTCGCACTATAATTGCGCGCCATTTTAAAAATATTCATAGTATATACTTACTTAATTCTAAAAATAATTACTCTTCCTCCAGCCCATTACCGTCCCACTGGTGGGCACGGGCCTCCTCCCCTTTGGGAGGGATTATGGTCTGCTGTGCCACGCTGACCAGGCGTCTTGGCACAGGGTTTACTTCCGAGTTTTCCGTCTCTCACATAGTTATCTGTGTACAATATATCCCTTTGCTGGCTTTTACAGCACCCTTGGGAGAAAATGGGGTAGTGACACTTGTATTCTTAATCCGTCACCACACGGACAAAAACAATTACTACTAAGTTTTTATACATATATATTGTTTTCCAGGATCAGAAACTTCAAAATATATCCCGTTAGTACTAAATCACTTGGTACAAATCATAAACAGACCTAACACACCAAAGACTCTCCTAGAGAACACAGGTAAGTTCTGTTAGCACTGTTGTGTTCTGTTGACATTATATGAACAATACTAATCATTAATATTTTATTATTTGCTAGAATTTTCTAATAACTGATTTCTTGGTGGCAGTCATGTTGTGTTGTTATTATATGGATTTATTATTTATATATATGTCTATTCAATGTTTTAATATTGAGTTCTTGTGTTGTGGAAATGATCTGATAATAATTCCCTTTTTAATTGTGTTTATTGTAGCATCCTTTAGTAGTTGATATCTAGGCAGAATTCAATATTTATTGGCCTAATGCTATTATATTATATCATTAACTCGTCCATCGCATACAATAGGTTATATTTATTGAGATATATATTTCATATAATTTTTATTTATGTCACATATTAAACACAAACAGAAGTTTATCAACGCCATAGCTTATACTTCATCAGTGTTATGTTTTTATTCCTGGGGATGTAAATATTTTTGCCTTAAAGCCGAACACTTGCCAACTTATATATTGTTTTTAATTTGTTGACTAAAGATGGTAGATTTGTTATTAATGATAATGTGATCAAATTATTTAGTATATATTATTATTATTATTATTATATGAAATTGTTTGTAATTATTTCCATTTGTAATAGTTAATTTGTTGCTGTTGAATTATGTAAAGTATGTTTTGATGGTTTGTTGATTTATTTTAATGGTTTTGTTCTCGGTGTGTCGTGGCGTGTAGCGATTACTATCGGTCGGCTAGGTTATGTGTGCCCACACGACGTCGCACCCGTATTACATCAATTTGTACGCCAGTGGTCTGTAGTCATTTTTTTTATTATTACTTTATATTATTACTATTACGTTTAATATTAAATAAGTTATTAATCGGTATTATTTCGATTGTGGATGGTGTTTGTCCATAGCTTGTTAATTATTGGTTTCTAAGATATGTTGTACCTGTTTAAGTTGTACCAAGCATGATATTATTATGTGTATATGTTCGGTTATACGGCCACACAATAGGGACTCACAGACTCGGGGTTTATATTTGATCATATTATTTTCAGTGCTGTACCCTCTATATGCGTTGAACACCATCCGCTTTCTAAACAATATTATACAACAGCTAATATTAATTTATTTATATATAAGTACACCAAACTGCAACGCAAATTGTTTAGAATTTTTTCCATCTTAAGTAATGTAGTAAATCACTCTCACATCTAACATTAATGGAAGGCTTCGAAAATAGTCTCAATGTTTTGATGTGTTTAAAAAAGTTAAGACAAATCTTTATTTTTACTTAATACTTTAAAGAAGATGACGTCTGGTAAGTCAAATATCAAAAATCAAAATTCATTTATTCATGTAGGCTCAAATTTTTTTGCCAAGAAATGAGCTCTTCCTACTACCGGTGCAGGACATTTAATCCGCTGAGAAGAACCGGCGTAAGACACTCGTCAGATATCGTTATCTTTAGTCATATGATTTGACAACACCATCAGTCATCTCACGCCGTCATTCATACCTCTCCAGCCCATTAACGTAGGTACCACTGTTGGGTGCCAACTACTTACGGAGGGACTTTGGTCTTCTGTGCCGCGCTGCCCAGGCGTGTTGGCACGGTACATATTCTGAGTATAAAAAAGTCAACTATCAAAAAGCCTTTATTTGCTACGTTTTGCGAAGGGATATTTTGAATGTTGCGTGCTATAGAATCTTAATCTAGTATAGTACTAGAAAATAAACTTCAATATATCTAAAATTGTGAAGGTACTATAATTTCTTTAATAAAATCAAATACTATAAAGTTTTTTTGACAAAATGATATATCAATCATGTGTTAAAGACAAGTTTCTTGTACTATTTCCTCATACAAACCTATCATTATTGATATACATGAAACAAGGGCGTGGCTACACGTTGTTGCTGACCAAGAAATCTCAGGTGACCCCCCCTTATTATGATGAATAAATAAACAAGCGATAAAATAAAATGAATGTTGTAAAAGTATAATTTGCGTGCAGTTTGGCAACTTTTTAAGTATCCACAAATATATTTTCGTGTGCCAGTTTCAATACTTGCTACTCACAAAATTAGTTATTGTGTTATAATATAAATAGTCAATCTTCTCTATACTTAAGTATGATATATATTATTTGCTTTATTACTTATTTAAATAATTTAGTTCATAGTTTATCTTGCATGTGTGACAAACTGAAATTTATTTTCATTTGAAATTATTTCTGGAGTGTTTAATTAAATAATTTTTGTTTTTTTTTTGCATTTGCTTATGGCTTTTCATGTCTGGTTAGGTGCACATCCCTGCGAAACATCCGAGACAACGATGAAAAGGACTCTGCGTTCCGTGGAATTTGTCAAATGATACAGGTGAATCCGGGCGGCGTGGTGCAAGACTTTATGTTCTTTTGTGATGCGGTCGCATCGTGGTCCCATCCTAAGGACGATCTGAAGGAAATGTTTACAAAGATCCTGCACGGGTTCAAGAATCAAGTTGGCGAGGAGAACTGGCGCCATTTCACGGATCAATTCCCCGTACAGCTGAGTGCGCGCCTGTCGGCCATGTGCGGGATATAGACATAACTACTGCGTTATGGTGAGTCTGTTTACATCATTATGTGTAACATACAATTAGACATTTAACTATTGCAGAAATAATGAAAAATTATTTAAACTTCTTAAACATTTCTTTAAATAGGTCTGTAAAACTGGTAGTTCTATAGTATATTTTTAGTTTGATAAGGATATTGGTACCGATTCTACATGCACAACTTAACTAAAAAATAAAAATTGATATTGTCAATAACACAATTCGGCAATGTTATCAGAACTTTTTTATTAGAAAATCTATATTTTGTAGACTAACAATTTTAATTAATAAAAATGTGCACTACGAAAAAGCCAATTAATCAAAATACGCCACAGTTGTTTTCATTTTTAGTTAAGTTTAGTTGTGCAAGTGGAATTGGCGTCATTATGTATTTTCTGTTTGTTGATGTGATGTATGTATTCCAGGGGGAACCAATGTCAGCACGGGTCGGGAAGACATTGCGGGTGAGGGCGGCCGCGCGGGCTCTGCTTCACCCGGAGCGTAGGGAACATGGGACACATGGCGGCCGCGTTATGTGCCAACACACTCACTACACATACCATAACAACATTATATAACGTTTGTTAGTACCAACAGGTAATGCGTCACTCTCACTACGTTATTCTGATTGTATACAAACAATATTATTGTTTCTTTGATGTTTATCTAGAAGCGGTGTAACCACTTAATGAAAACATATAAAATTGTGTAGTGCACCGAGTGTATAGTGTTAGGCTGAGTTGTGAACCACGCACGTAAACTGCGCGTGGTCGAGCGGACACGCAACGTAAACGCACGTATACGCGCGCGTTGGTTAAGTGCGTGTCTGATTCTATTGCATATGTGTGCGTAACATATAGCCACATTGAAGATTGTATAATCTTTGACCCTTTATAGTTATAGTTACAATATTAACGCGGTAAATTTCTACCGAGCTAGATGTGGAGTCTTAATTGCATGAAAATTAGTGATAGTTTATAGTTAGTAATTAAAGAGATGAGACGTATTTATGTTTTGATATGCAGTTTTTCATAATACGACTGTTTAATGGTTGTGTTCTATTTATATTTATCAACCGTTCAGTTGACTGTCTCGCACATAACATCAATATTAGAAAGCGAGAGCATTAGCCATAGAACACCTTATTGGTTTAGTGTGATTATTTAATAAAAGAGATATTATACGATTTTTATGAATGTCCAAAGTCAACAGTCTCATCGTAGAAATTATTTGTCAGTGCTGTGTTGTGTATGTGGCATAATATAAGATACTACATATATATTTATAGGGTTATCGTGAGACGTTTGCTTGCGTTTCATGATATGTCCTTATAGCCAAATACTTGAAGGTTAGTCCCTCACTTGCCTCGACTAATCACTATTATTGATTATTTTATTTCCCTGCTCAACATTATATGCACGTTTATATGTAATGTGTTTCAACATAATATTTGCGATTTGATTTAGAGGATTTCAAATATTCATACTTTAAAATTTATGTGTTAACTATTATTTTATATAAATTACAAGACTTGTAAAATCGTGAATTTATGTCAACTGTGATTTGTGACTGGTTTTTTTTACTAATATATGTGTATGATATTTATATGTCTGTGTCAGTGTAGATATGATATGATGCTTTGATAGATTTTATGACGGCTAGATTTCTGCTATTTTAATATACCAAATAGTATTTTTACGTTGTATATTGTTTAATGGAATTGTATCGATGGCTCCTAAGTATACTGAGTCAACTGTACTTCTAATAACTTTACAGGAGAGCGATAAGAAGAGCAATGGTTATATTTCGCATGTTAATACAATCCAGAGAAAATAACTTATCATATTGAATTACATATAATAAGGCCTATAAACAGCGCTATTTATATTTTATATTATTTTGTTAATTTACGAGATAGTGTACATACACTAGTATACATCAATTATTTGTATGCTTAAAATGGATCAACTACCACTTACATTATTATACGTCGTATGATTGAATCTTTGTTTTGGGGAGATATTATTTAATAAATATGGTAAAACCTATTTAAATATGCTTCATAGATTTCTGATGTATAATAATTTCTATTTTTAATCTATATTTTGCTCATATTTAATAAGTTGACTCACTATACATTGACATAATTTTAAAAGTGAAACATTCCTATATTGAGTCAAGTGTTACAAAATAGGTAAAATAATAAAAAACTTCATTAATTGTTTTAATTTTTAATTATAATTTAAAAGAGCTCAAAAAAGTATTGGTAACATTAACACAACTTTCAATAAAATTAAGAAAATAAAACAATATTAGACTTAGGTAATCTTAGGTAACAAAAAAATGTTTATTGTACGTTCGAAAAAGGATATAATAATGTTATTATTATTTATGTATTAATTGCTCAAACGCACAATAATATAGGAACAGTCATCTTAATTAATTATAAAGAAAATCACAGTAAGTATACAATTCTAAATATTTTTGACACTTGGTAATTATTGCTGAGAGTAATGAAATCAGTCTCAAAAATTAACTTATGAGGGAGTACTTAATCGTTAAAAAGATCTAGAATAATAAAAAATATACTTTTATATTTTATTCTGAATCGCTTTCAACTCTATTGCTGTCAGCCTTAACCAAATTAGAAAAAAACAAGTGATATTCCTTAGGTATTACCAGTTTGTGGCACATGTCCATTAAATCTTTGTGTTTATTTTTATCTATTGGAATTGGTCTATCGTAAGCTGGACGAAGATCACTAAAGTCAATATTAGGGACAGATTTGTTACGTGTTGCTTTAGGTTTATTAGCACAATCAATCCAGTTATAAGAATCTTCCATGTAATTCGTTTTATAAAATAATTTGTAAGGATTTTCTGCCTCAATTTTTATTTCAGTGACTTTGTTCCATTGCATTTTAGATCCATCACAGGCAAAAGTCCAGTTGTTGACCCTTTTAAGCATAGTTTTGAAGTCCATTATAATATCTTGAGACACTTCAGTGACCTTATAAGGTTTATCGTCTGTTTTTGCAAATTGAAATGCCATATACCATTGGGCAGGTGTATAAAGTATTTTGTCTTTAGTCTGTCTTTCTATTAGTGCATGCATACTATCTCCCTCGTTTTGTGTGTGGCCAACAATGAGAAAACGATGACTAATGTGTATTTTGTACTTAAAACTTGCCATCATATACATTAAAAAAACGATCCTGTTCCGATTCTGACCACCGCAGTTATCAGACCAGAATCGGTAATCTTTTATACCTGCCTTAACTGTTTGCTCTATAAATTTATACACACAGCTAGCAATTTCATTTGCTCCTCTTTTAGCGGTTTGTTGGTGCCAGGAAAAGCAATAACCCTGACGATATCCTATATCAAATATAGTGAAATTATAAATAGTAAGTTTTCGTTTATAGTAAAACGTGCTAACATTCCCATGGGGTATATTTAAGCACTTTTGGAGATCGTAAGCGGCTGTTAGGATTTCAGGTTTCTGTTGGGCTAACTCTTTATCTTCTGCTTTCATCTGTCTTGCTAGGTCTTTTTGTTTCAAGTGTTCTGCCTGTTTTGCTGCATCTTGTTCTGTGCGCTGTTTATTGTTTTCAAATATATGACATTCGTCACACACATCTTTTTTCGGCTTGTGGAAACTAATATTAATGTTTTTATTGATAATATCACGATATTGCCGGACGCTAGTTACTTTATTAGTATATTTATCAGGATCAAACCATTCTTCATACAGTTTATACATTTTAGGAAACGATAAAGCTCCATCAAGATACTTTTTGGTGGAATCTTTGCGAGTATAATGCGATTCTACAGGCGAAAAACTTGCAACATGATCAATTACACTACATTTCATGTCATCAGTTATTTTTTTTAAATGGTTAACATGCCTGCCTCGCTGATCGGACTGTAGAGCCCCTTTACCTTTTTCTAGTTTTTCTAAAGCTGTATACAGGAAATTAAAACTTATAGACAAGGTATTTAAAAACATGGTTTTACATACAGGAATATTCCTTATTACAACGTCGTCCGTTTCATAAATAGGTAAAGTGTAAGAAATAGTACTCAGTCTTTTACTATTCTCCTTGTCTGTTGTCATCCTCTTCTTCGCGTCTTTGGTAGCATACTTCGTCAAAAAGTCCCACTGCCTGGTATGATTTCCTATGTCCCAAAACATTTTAAATATTTTTGATCTAGTCTTTTCCGATATTTTTTCATAACATTTTTTTCTACACGTTGGTGGACATGAAGGTTTCAGTAGTTTTTCATTATGAACTTTTCCATTTCTACTAATATATTGTAAGCCTCTGTTGACGTTTCTCTTTCTTACCTCATCTTTCCAGTCCTTCAGACAACGTTCTCTTTGTCTGCCTTTGTTCTTCTTAGTTGCTGAAGTTCGATTGCGGCTCCGGCAAGTTGGAGTACTTACTGGAGAGTCTGTGTCGTAAACATTCGTTTCAGGCGTAGCGACCGGTTTATCAAGACAAATGGCATCATCGGAAATGGGTGAAGGACATAAATCAACGCAGGGTGATGGTATTGGAGTATCATCGTATATTTTTTCGGCACAGTTACTTGTACTAGGCTTTTCTTTGAAATTCGATTCAAAAGTATCTATATTTCTGTAAAAAATATATGGATTGGGTGTGTTTGGTCGAGAATCCTCAATTACTGATGGCGATGAAGAGTTAGAAGCTACTAAAGTCCCAGTTTTATTACAAAGTTCTTCATTAAAGTGTCTATTGTCAGGAATTGGTGAAAACTCGGGAATATCATTCGGAAAGATAGAAGAGTTCGATGGTAGATTTTGTAATAAGACATCAGTATCTTCCAAATTAATGCCATCTAGTATTGATAACTCTTCTTGGGTGAAATTTTCATCTGAAGGCAGAGGAGAATCTGAAAGAAAAACATACATATCTATTATAATATACTTAAAACGAATTATACACTATGCTATGCCCCACAGCTATACCCACATAGATGCCGTTCCCGTTAAATTACCAGGACAAAAGTTTAACTAATCTTTTTCCAAGGTTTCGTCTACATCCACACTAAATTTCATCAAAATCAGTTCAGCGGTATAGGCGTGAAAGTGTAACAAACAAATTGACACTCGGAAAAAAAGAGTTATTTAGGTATATTTTAGTTGGGAGTTAGAATTCTTAATACTATTTTTTATGAAATAAATAATTTAAATGAGCAATTAATTAACTTAGTGACAATGTTTTAACCAATTATGAAGCGCACAATTTGTTTAAAGAAATCAATAGATTGAGTCAAGTTAATACATGGTAAAAAAATGTTCAACGTATACTGATCTATCTACAGTTATACCAGTATACGCTGTTACGCTGTGAAAATAGAATAAAAATCAAATTAATTATGCAAATAAATATTTTTATAAACGAATAAATCATAATTTAAGTTCACTTACCCTTTTCCGCTTCATTTTGAACATAATTATAAACTTCAATAGTATTTTCCTTGTTATCCTTACTATAATCATGTTTTGCATTCACTAAATTAATAATTTTTCGAGACCTACTACTCATCACTCCTTACTTTTTAATGAATAATCTAAATTAAAATAACAAGAACACAAGAAATACCACCATATTTTATTGATAACAAAAACTACCAAATTGCAACCGTGCTCCCCGACGTTCCGTCGTATACTGAGCTAGTTTCAACTTGCACCAACTTGCCCGCGTCCGTGTCCCGCGTACACTAGTACGATGTAGTTGACTCGGTGTACTATGTGCAAAATAAATATAACGAGTACTTGATCCAGTATACGCCATTTTTTCTTGGTTATTTATAGGGATATGATTTTTTTTTTGACACCAATAAATAGGAAATGTTTTAATTGTCCTTAATATACCAAAAAGTGCAATTGTCGAAATTTGTTAGTTGACTCAGTATACTTAGGAGCCATCGGTATATTTAAGCTCTTCTGTTGGATCGAAATGAAACTTGTACGTCCGATGGCGATGTATGTATCGCGAAGTTCGTACAAGTGACGTTCCCAACAGTCGGTCCCATAGAGAGCTTGTATAAAGTGCTATATACGTGTATATTCAATTTAAAGTAATATTATGTATGTGTACATATGTGATGTATATTATTATTGTATGCAAGTAAAATTGTTATTATTTTTTCGTTTTATAAAAGCTAAAAGTCTGACTTTAAACACTTGTTATATATCATTTAGTTTTTCAGATAACGGGGATCTGAAATTATGTAGTTTGTATGAACATTAGTTTAAATATTACAAATTGCAATCGTAGCGTTAGGGGTACAGTCCGTAGTTTCGGGGATATATGAAAATTTGTAACATTCCGTGGAAAGAAAATATAAGTCTATTTGGCTCAGTCACAACAGTAAATTACACACGCACGTGTGAGTATATTCATATATATTTTATTTGTTGCGTCTCGCTAAATTTGTATTATAGATATTATGTATTTGTGATTTTATCTCGTAGGTAAAGTCCCCGATCCTGTGGCTCTGTTTCAATGTGCGATAAATAAATAATACAATTACAAACTCCATTTAAAATTTTGAGTTTATGAAATCATCGGTTGCGATTATTTCCAATTGATATTGGTTAAAATATAATTTATTTCATGTAGTATTTAAATTGATGATTTTAATGTGAGCTCAGTTCTAAATAAATACTGTTAAAAATGAATTTTTGGATTAATACTGAACTAAAATGTCCTACAGAATAGAACAATTTAAAACAGTAGATATAATAATTCAATTGATTTTCAAAACTTTAATATTGAATACACTTTAAGTACACAATTTTAGGTTATGATGCAGTATGATATAAATTTTGATTAAGAGACGTTTTTTTGTAGCAAAACATTTATTGATTTTTGATTTGATTTTGAACTTATAATTGATTGATTGTTAATTATCTTCACAGTACAAAATCGATTGGTCTTATTTTTATTGGTTTTAAATTTAGTTAGGTATAAACAAGTTGTGTTGTTTATCGAACATGGTAATAGAGTCGTCGAGAGCCAGTTCCTATCCAGAGTCCTGTCTAGTCCCATCCCGTGTCACGTGCCAACGAAGCCTGTTGTATGTCACCGCCTTGCTCTAAGCATTATTGTACTTAGTCTGTCTAAACTCTCGGTACCCGTACAGATACATAATAAATTACCGTAAAATTACCTTCAAATTATTATTGAGACACATTTTATTTGTTAAGTAGAATTCATTTTATATAAACGTTACGGGTGGCCTCGTATGTTATTTTTAAGGTTAGTAGATTTTATTGTCATGATTTTTTTTTATTATAGTTTGTTTTCCTAAAGAACCGTGATAATAGTTTAAGTGTTCGCATGTATGTTTGTGTGATTGTTAGGTGGCATTCGTGAGGCACTCCCTTCCTTGAGCTCCGTGCGTAGTATATTGTGAAGATATGATAGTCATATTGTTTGGACGAACATTAAATATTGTGATGCATATTCGATATATTTGTGTAGAGTGTTTGTGTCGCGTTCTATTGTATTTCTAATGTATTGTACATTATTGTCCAGCGTACACATTTTGTACTTGTCATTGTCATGGTATATTTATGTATGCATGTCGTATAGTTAAGTCATATTGTTGGTATATGTTAACGGGTTACAACAATTCTTAATATTAATTAAAATATTGTCTACCGTTAATTTTCTAAACATATAATTTTATAGTATTGGATTTGATTTTAATTTGTTTGTTGAAAATCTATGATGAACTTATGAAAAATCTAAATATAATACATTAGTTTTGACAAATTTCTTATTGAAAAATTCGCATCTACCGTTTTTTCGTAACTACATATCCATTTATTGCAGTAACATATTCCCTTGTTTCTATAATTTTACACAAAGGTTGGGACTATAAGATATGATTCTCTCTAATTTCTTATAGAATATCGTGAATATAAAATTAATAAATTATTTTTCTTGTATAATTCTGATTATCAAATGTTCTATATATATAATAGAGAGACTATAAGAGCTCCTTTTTCTGTACTTAAAAATTTTATAAACAAAACTCACCCTGTAACTTGTTAGGATATGAAAACAATGTGACTTGTATATTTTATAGATTTATTTATTCTTTGGCATATAAATACATTAAGTTGTCATTTTTCTAATATAATTATATAATTTATTATATTATTATTAAAACATCATACAAATCTTATATTTATTATGTAATATTTCATTAGTTTTTATTTACAAATCCGCTATCCATTAGTAAAGATCCTCTTGCAAATGGCTGTAGGAAATCTATCCGTACAAATGTATCTTGTATGAAAATAATTATATTTTAATGTAATTGAAAATTCTTGTCACATGTAGGCCATAAATATGTGTAATTTTATTTAAAAAAGTTTATACTAAAATGTTTACATTTGTAACTATTATTTCAGCGCAAATAATTCTGTACAAAATTACATACCATCGATACAAATAGATATTAATGGTTTACATAAATTGAGTACAGATAAATTTAATATTTTAACACTTTCTAGTTTAAGGCCTTACACAAGGCGATTTGTTTCAAATTAATATTGGAAGAGAACTGCTCTAACAACGGCCTATACTTTCTGATAAACCAGTTGATACCTTTGATCATATGAAAACACGTACAATTTCTACACAGTTCTGCTCACTCGCCTAATCAATAGGGTTCATGGCTATGTTTCATTTCATTTTAAAGTTTTAAGTTGTTTTTGATATCTACACCTTTTAAAGGTCTCTCATGTGATTATCAGGAAGAATATGTAGTTCTTAGGCAGTCTCTCTCACTAATAAAATATAATTTTTAATACATATACTTGTGAAACAGTTTTGAATCGTAACTCAGTACTCATATAACTTATTTGATGATATTTATTAATATAAATAAAAATTTATCGAAATTCTAAGTTCTGTTTAACAAATGATTACACAATAGAATTCATCTACAATACATTTCGTTAATAAAAGCACTCATTGTTCAAATAATACATATTTGTTTTATTTATATCTAAGTAAACCTGCACTTTGATTTGCACAGGAGTTTGTACAAAAGCTGTAGGTGGTGTGCCGAGGTAACAAAACAAGCAATAATCTAATTTCATTGGTCGCTACGCACGCACCGCACGAAATCTCACGCACACTAAGAGACGACTGTGTGTGTGTACCAGTGTGTACATTATTAGTATGAGCATTGCTCGCTTACCTTTTCAGCAGTACGCGTAGCTTTGCACATGAAAATCTGGGCGTATGCTCACTGAGCGGCTTTATAAAAAAAATGTTTTATCGATAAGTTATGTGCCGGTTTTAGATCGTAGCCGTAAATATTATGAATCAAACGATAGATGATCAAATGTGACCTTGGAGAGGTTAAGCAAATTCGTAACAATAACTTAGGCTGATTTATTAAGTTATGACTGATTAATTAATTTCCGTGTGGTGGCGGACTAAGAATACAAGTGTCACCACCCCTTTTTCTTCTCTGGGCGCTGTAAATAAAAGCCAGATAAGGAATATTGTGTACTGATATCATCCTCCATGAGAAACAGGAAACTCGAAAATAACCCTGTGCCAATGCGCATCCTTCCCAAAGTGGTGGAAATTCGTGCCTAGTGGAACGTTAGTGGGCTGGAGAGAGAATAAGTTACGAACGTATAAATATGTTTTAATTAGGACTCGTTAAGAGGATACCAAAATAGCTTCGTGCATTTTTCTACGTACGAAGTTTTCATTGTTTCTTTAGATTTAATGGCTAGAGCTCTAATTTTTAAGTATATGTTTTTTCAATATATGATCTAGGATCGCATAAACTCAGAAACGCGATTGAAATAAGTTTTCTCGATAGAAAAGCTTAGCGAAACAACCTCTCTAATTTTTTATTTTTTTCATTTGTCGGTCTATTATCGAGTATTAACTAATGAAATAACTTTAAAAACATAAGTAACTATTATATATAGAAACACGTAAATCAGAATTAAAATATATTTAGTAGGTACATTTTGAGTAAACAAAAAAAATATCCCTAATTCTTAATTTTCTATACCTACTAGCTGTGTTAATAGGTACATGTCGACGATAATATTGATGTAGGCCCTTAATGAATGTTTTATTACTAAATGTAATATTTCGTACTGATCTTATTGAACTCCTATAATGGATTCGATAGAAAATGACAACTTCTGTCGTTGTGGTTGTTGTTGGTTGGGTAGCGGTCCGTATGTGGTGAGCAGCGCCGCCAGTAGGTTCCTGCAGAGCAATGCGGGAGATGGTGGGAGTGGAGGCACACCCGCACCTCGCTCCAGTTCCACATCCGCGAAGGCACGCCGTCTTCTGACACGCTCATTCCACGCAGGATCGTTCGAAAATAATCTCTCGTTGCCTATTCATAAATTAACACTATATTAGATACTGAACAGGTTTGGAGGTTCAGACAGACTAAAGTATCAAATTCTCTGTCACTTTCTTTTGAAACTCGATGATAGCTCCAACAGTGCTGCATTACATTTTTTGGTTTCAAAAATTGGAAAATATTTTTAGCAACCCTTTGTATTTGTAAATCTCCAACAAATAGATACACAAGATTACGACACATCAAGTGAAAAAAAAAACTTACAAAATGATTTTATGAGCTATTTATGAAACAAAATATAATATTTCAAACAACAACTATATGAACCTGTTACTTTTAGTCAAACAGCTCATAAAGAAACACATTAAAACGAATATTATCGAGATGTCATACTCATAAAGATCGTTTTGGCACCCTCTGTGAGCTCTGAGCTATCATTCAACCAAACGGAAAGACATGTTTACAATCAACAGTATTGCTGTAACATGACACTCCGACAAAGAGCCGCCTCCGCGTTCACTTGTAAAACAATCTTCACACTTTTTTAGAGCCCATAAAAATAGTTAAAAGAAATTTTAGTTTTTTGTTTTAATAGACAGTGAAATGTTGCCGAGTGTTAGATGACAGCTTTTGTTCTGTAATGAAGCGGGGACATTTTCAAGAGTCGTTCAAAACTTTTATTACAGCCCATGTGCTCTATTTTCGATGTTAAAACATTTTGTGTAACATTAATAAATAGGTAATTCATTTAGTTACATGCGACGCCAACTGTTTATTAAAGGAATCGCTAAATTATTTAATTATGACACATAATTTCATAGCATTTTATATCTACTTGAAAATTGTCCAAATTAATTCGCACTTGGTACTAGTAAGTGAAGTGAATGCCATGAGAATATTGGGAATTACTCTGATCTCTAAGAGGAAGCATGGCGGTACAGTTGGACACCGTGGGTTTTAGTACGACTTATACAACGTTGTGTTTCCGATATAATTAATCTCTTCGTCTGCCCAGCTCTGTATTCGGGCCTATTCATAAAAGTATTCCTCACCCCTTACTGTAGTTTAACTTAACGTTATGTTAAACAAGATACCAAAGTACCTATTAATAGTTTTCGTTGTTCATTCATTCAACTATACATTTAACCAAAAGAATTAATTAAAAACTAAACATTAACAAATCCCATTACAAAATGTTCAATTTAACTCACTACCGTTCCAAAATAAATATTTATCCAGCTAATTCGCATTTAGCGTTTCACTGATGAGAAAAGAAACATACGACAGTGTCGTGTCCGTTACAACAATAACATGCGGATGAGTGCGGTATCGTTGCTACGATACCCTCGAATCTCCGGCTCCCTACTTCGTGTCATACATTACAGATCGTTTAAAATAACCATTTGACACCTACAAATACTAATAACATTAGCCATTAAGAAAATAAAAATTAAGTGCCGTTATAATATTAGCTGTATTAGTTAGTAGGAAAGTTTAAAATTACAATCTTTTGAAAGGCTTAAACTTAGAGCAATATTATAAAAGTATCCTGTAGTAAAACCTGAAATTGCATATTTACTGATCTTTGTATAACAAAAGTGAAATTGAAAATCAATCAAAACAAAATCGACGATAAAAAGGATTAGCGTTGTGTTTTAACAAATGAAGTTTGAGCTTTTGATAAAAGACCTAAAACATGAGTAGGTACTGCAGCGGCAGCAAAAATGCAGTTCCAACTATGTCAGTAATAGGTAATAGACAGACAGGAAGATTGAACTTCAGTTTTCACCGACACCGAAAGTTAGCCTGAAATTAGATGGCTTAGCTACTGCTTGTTATTTATGACAAAAAATTATGGAGTCTCCAGCCGACTTAGCAAGGAGAATAGTATACTGATTCTGTTTTTGATACAACTCTATTATTATTGGGATATGGTACATAAGGATATACAGAGGTTGAATGAGACTGCAGTGAACTATTGCTTGTATAGAAAAGACATTATTTCGAGCAGGGTTAGCATCGATAGGTATAAACTCACTCAAGATCAAAACTTATTTTAGTCAATTCATGTTTGACACGTTACAATATGAGATTTGATAGATTTATTAAATATTTTCATAATGTTTTCACATGATCAATGAAACTATAAGGGAAAAACTGTGACAGGATTGAACGTTTACCATATATAGGTGGTTGAACTGTGAAACTCCTGGACATCTGCACACAGCGTAGTCTTGCGCGGTAGGCACGTTTGCGAGCTGCTAGTGCTGCAGCCTCACTGTCACGCCCCTCAGCACCGCTGGCTCCCTGCTGTCTACGCAGTGCCACCTTTTGACCATAAAATTAGTCTATATTATACGAATAGATATCTTAATTTCACGGATTATAAATAAAAAACGTTATTTTGAACAGGTTTTATGGAAAATGACGCTCTCTTCCAGGTAACCAAGTATATTGCACGGATTGCACCCTAGTCCAAGACTAAGACCTTTAATATACCTATACTAAACTAGTGCTATCCCTAAACTTAAATAAAAAGTTGAATCAAAACTGATGTAGAACATGAAATAGAAACGGATTACAAAGGTAAATTTTAAGATGTACTCTAATCATATATGTATTGTAAAAACCTTATGTTCACATATTAAATTCTGAGACTCCGCCGTCCGTCGTCCGTCTGTCACCAGACTGTATCTCAGGACCGGTGATAGCTAAAGAGTTGAAATTCTCACAGATGATGCATGTCTGTTGATGCTATAACAACACAAACTTTTTTTTTGTGTATTTTGATGACAATGTGATTGACGGTATGACAAATATATTATGACTAGCTGTAGCCCCCGACTAAGTGACGACGTTGTGTGAAATGTTCATGAATATTTATTTAATAATATTTATTTAATTTACACTAATAACATATCACACAACGTCCTCTGGTCCCAAGCTAAGCTTATATGCTTGTGTTATGGGTACCAGAATACGGATAGAATACATATACTACTTTTCTTTTGTAAATACATACTTACTTATAATACATAGATTATTCAAAAAACAAATTAAGTATTAACTTAATTCTTTTTTTTTGCAAAATTTTTAACTAATGCTTCGGTCCTATTAGACGCAGCGTGTTATTATATAGCCTACAGCCTTCCTCGATAAATGCATTATCCCACACTGAAGGATTTTATTTAAATTGGACCATTGGTTCCTAAAATCAGCGCGTTCAAACAAACTCTTCAGCTTTTTAATATTAGTAAGTATAGACTTTATTATATTATCTGTGGTATAGATAATAACAGTACGGAACCCTTCGTGTGCGGTTTAACTCGTAGGTACTTGCCTCGTTTTTACACGCTTTATATTAGCTTCACTTGTATGTTTGTTTGTATGTTTGTAACCGACTCCTTTGGACGCTATTTTGACCCACTTTAAACGGTCAGATTCTATTCAAATTTTGCACACCTGTCAAAAACCGATGACAATGCAATAATTCCATTAAATAAAGCGTATTTTTTAGTTTTTTTAAACTAATAATAGACTAATAAAGTTGTTACAAAAATGTTGGGTCAAAACGCATATGTGGTCAAAGAGTCAGTATTATTATATTGGTTTACGATAAGACGTAATATAGGTAGGTACATTTAATAAATCACGCACGTGGAATCAAGAACTTTCCTCGGGGAATTAAGATTTGTCGTGGTAGTACTGTAGTAGTGCATAGGGTTGCCACCTTTTTTCTTTGCAGATAAAGTATATTAGTTATTATTGGTAAGAAAAAAAAAGTACATAGTGTCAAAATAAAGTACAATTTATTTTTCTTTATTATTTTAAAAACATTTTTTTATTGTATTTTGTAGTTTGTATCAAATTAGTATCAAATTAGTGGACAAGAGTCTATGATTTACTATAGCATAAATTTATAAAACTGTAAATCATATTCCAATTGAATTCAAAAATTTCCAACTGCTTTGCACAAAACAAACAAATGTTAAAAACGAGTACTTAAGTGATATAGCGCTGGCGAGTGGCGACATCGATTCATCACTAATGGATCAAATTCTTTGAACGTAAAAAAATCAAATCATGCAGAATAAAGTATTTTCGCGTACTTTATTGTTTTCATAAAGTATAAAGTACAATTGCCTGAAATAACGTACAATACTTTATTATAAAGTACGGGTGGCAACCCTAGTAGTGCAGCATATAATGCCCATGACATTAAGCCCGCCATTGTAGGTACGCTCTATGTGCATTATGTCTTAATATAAATAGAAAATCTTATTGGATAGAATTCATTGTTATTTACCTGAGCAGCCATGACTCGCTGTCTCTCGAGGACCAAGAGACATCCTGGACAACGACAGTCTCTCCAGCGACATAACCTCTTGTGGCCTTTCAAGCATGAGATCACACCGTGGTTGCGACACCGAGCACATTTTGGGGTACGCAGAGCTTTCCTAGTATTACAGCCACCTTCGTTCTCTAAAACACCTTCGGGTGGCATGATTCAATGTTTTGAAACCAACAACAATCAGAATCACAAAAAAATAAATCTAATCCACTATTTCATCTCAAATGCACTAACACCGACGGCAACAGATTTATTAATGAGATACGACATGTTAACGCTGGAATATCTTTTCAAAGATTGATGGCTGCGAACAGCGTTTCAAGTTTTAAAAGTTCAGCAGTAACGCATGCCCCGCCCAAATCGTCTTTCTATTGGCGCTCTTTACAATGTGGGCGGGCGGCTAATATTCCGGCCTGCTACAAAGATTATTCTCTTGGAAACTGATACATTACTCGTTACATTAAACTGTATTTGTAACTATAGGAAAATATTGCTCCCGACAAAAAACACATTAATGTGTAGAACCTCTAACAAAAATTACAACAACGTTAGAACGCAATATTTCACATGCTGACAAAATCTCGCATGGTATAATACAAATGTGCAACCAATTATTTAATTGAATTATTATAATTATTTACAACTGATGAAGCTTTACGCAGGATATCGCGTAGCCTAACTGTAGGTAAGCATTTTACCTAATAGGTACGTATTTTTTTTGCTGAATAATTGGGCCATATTTGCGACGACTCTACTTACTAATACAGCGTGTGCCAATAAAATAGGTACAATTTAAGGAACCCGTATACGTATATGCAAGCTGGAAGGACTACTTTCATGTTGTGATATTATATACCGAACGTCTATATCTAACCCTCAGTGGATGTTTAGAATATGACAGTAACAACACATCTAGGCTCTCTTTCCTTCTAGCAGTAGATGTGCGTTTCTTTAACACAGTTTAAATAAACACATCAATTGTAAAAGATAGCTAGGCGTGCTAGTGATTCGTCCTTTTGTAAAAATGCAATTAACGCAATAATACATTAACGTCACAGATAAGAAAGTCGTGAAATTGATATTCAATCTCAAGCGTCGATTGCCAATTAGTTCTCATGTTTCAATAGCCCAGTGTCCGACGCTTCTTCTCTTATTACTTATTGTCCTTTGGCGTCCTTTGATACTTTATTAAATTATATTTTTAGCTTACTACTATGTTGACTAAGATAGCTACCAACTTTCCTCTCAGTCAATCTGTCAAGTCAATCACCAGGCTCGACACCTAATATCCCTAAAAATCGAAACACATCACTGTCTAAAGCCATCTGACGGGCCGCGTGGTCGAATAGGTATGTAAGGGACTGCCGTTCACGAGGTCGCGGGTTCGATTGCCGCTCGGGATTTGTGTGATATTTATAAATATCATACAAATGTTTGTAATGCGTCTGGATGTTTACTATCTATTATAAATATATTATGTAGTTACAAAAGAAAAGTATTAAATGTATTCTATCCGTATTCTGGTACCCATAACACAAGCATATTGGCTTAGGTTGGGACCAGAGGACGTTGAGTGAAATGTCCACGAATGTTTATAAATTACTTATTTATTTGGTGAAAAATGTTATATAACAATGTGAGACGTTAGCCAATACCTACGAAGCTTTAAAAACAGCGCAATAATTCTTTTTTTTTAAATATTCAGGACATTTCACACAACGTCCTCTGGTCCCAAAGTAAGCTATATTTCTATGCTTGTATTATGGGTACCAGATACTGATAGACTACATATACTACTTTTCTTTTGTAAATACATACTTATAGTACATAGAAACACCCAGACGCAGTACAAACATTTGTATGACATTTAGGGATATCACACAAATGATTGTCCCAAGCGGGAACCCGCGACCTCGTGCTTATAATATATATTATAATATATAGTGCTTATAGTATATATTATAATAGCTGCACAACTGCGCTAATATTATTACAAAACACAATATCTTTGTTGTGTACCATCAAGTCTCACTTGGGAGTATAAAGCCGTCATTGGTGGCGATACATACAAACGCATTCTGTGTCGGGTTTCTACAAAGTACAAAACAGTGAGACGCTTGGAGTGCATTCATTTTGCGCCTCAGTGCTTATAATTGTATAATATTCAATGTTAACCAAGCAGGCCGGATTTTCTCATATTTTAATTTCAATAACTATGTATAAATCTATAGCTACATGCTTACATCATATCAACATCATAATATTAAGAAAAATTGGTCAAGTGCGAGTCGGACTCGCGCACGAAGGCTTCCGTACCATTATCTATGCAACATAAGGCAACGTTATTAGTATCGAGCAAGAAACGGTAAAAAAATCATGTTTGTTGTATGGGAGCCCCCCCTTAAATATTTATTTTATTTTATTTTTAGTATTTGTTGTTATAGCGGCAATAGAAATACATCATCTGTGAAAATTTCAACTGTCTAGCTATCATCGTTCTTGAGATACAGCCTGGTGACAGACGGACGGACGGACGGACGGACAGCGAAGTCTCAGTAATAGGGTCCCGTTTTTACCCTTTGGGTACGGAACCCTAAAAAGGATCGGCAGTTGTACGTAGAATATATAAGATGCTTTGTCGAGGCATTCTAGAGGGATTTCCGTTCTTAACTTTTAAAAAGATTTCCATAACATTAAATTATAAGCAAGCGGTCATTTAGTTTTGGTTTTACCCATATTTATTTGTTGACGACGAGTGGTCGAGTGGTTTATGTAATAGCCTGCCATCCACAAGGTCGTGGGTTTGATTCCCGTATTTTTTATAGAAATTAGTAATAAAGTTTGGTGTTATAAATAAAAATAGAAAATTGGTCAAGTGCGAGTCGGACTCGCGCACGAAGGGTTCCGTACCATTATCTATGCAACATAAGGCAACGTTATTAGTATCGAGCAAGAAACGGTAAAAAAATCATGTTTGTTGTATGGGAGCCCCCCTTAAATATTTATTTTATTTTATTTTTAGTATTTGTTGTTATAGCGGCAATAGAAATACATCATCTGTGAAAATTTCAACTCTCTAGCTATCACCGTTCTTGAGATACAGCCTGATGACAGACGGACGGACGGACGGACGGACGGACAGCGAAGTCTCAGTAATAGGGTCCCGTTTTTACCCTTTGGGTACGGAACCCTAAAAACTACAATAATATTAACAAGATGAAATATGTATTACAAAACAATATAAAAATTCAAATTCAATACTCTTTAATGTACACCAAAAATAGATTACAAAGTTGTTTATATAAAATTAAAACAGGTACAAACGGCGGTCTATCTGCGATCTATGATCTATTAAAAATGATATACCAAGCTAATTTAAACCAATACAAATATTTATAGAAAAAATTACAAAAGAAATTCAGTTTCGTCAACCAATTGTTTTTTCGAAAAGCAATTTTCCAACCAATATTCTGATACGACAAAACCTTTGGCACTTTTCTTAATATTTTCTATATCTTCGCTTTTTGTAGAATTTGATATGACGATGTGTGTGCAGTCCTTATTATTAGGGTTATCACACACTAGAGCACCGTACATTTCGGCTAGTGTGGCTGCTACACTATTACGATTTGTAATATAAATGTTACATACTCTTAGGAATGAGAACATGTTGTGATCTCCAAATAATTCCTTATCAATATTTAGCATCTCTTGTGTTGTTAAGTAAATAGGATCACGCTGAAAACAAACAGCACTTTATTGGTTTTAAAATTAAATTAGTATATCTGCTTAGGTTAGAGTTCGGTATCATAAGAGAGAAATAATCGAAAAACGTGGGCTTTCAAGGGAAAGCAAAATACAGTGAAAAAGCAAAAAGTATATGCTAAACATTGAGTTGTTATGATATTTGACAGAAAATTATGTCAATCCTATTTAATCTATGCTAATATCATAAAGCTGAAGACTTTGTTTGTTTGAAAGCGCTAATCTCAGGAATCACTGGACCGATTTGAAAAATTCTTTCAGTGTTGGATAGTACTTTTGTCGAGAAAGGCTATAGGCTATATAACATCACGCTGCAACTAATAGGAGCATTAGTGAAAAATGTTGCAAAAACGGAGAAAATTTTCTAAGTTTTAATATAATTACCTCAGCAGTCATTTTGTCAAAGCATTTCTTGAGCGTTATCTCATCAACGAATTCGGTGTACGAATCTCCAAATGGATCATAGTTTCTTGCTAGGGCTAATCTCGTACTAGTTTTATTGGCTAACATGTCTACAGGGACTAATTGTACGGGAGAAGGGGAAGGTGGGAGAGATCTGAGCCATGATGTAGTGGTGATGTCGACACACTGTGACGATATCAAGCTTCGAATACGCTTTGTGATGTTACCGGCGACGCAAACCCATGTGTCTGAACCTATACAAATAATATTTTTTTAACATACGTTACAAATTTGCTCACGTCTTTAACTAATCATATGGATAATCACTAATAAATTATAGTAGAAAAAAATATTACCACGAACGGGACTTGATTGAACCCATGACCTAGAAATGCCGTCTTGGTAATCATTAAAAACCAGTCCCGCTCGTGTTTTCCATTATAATTTGATTTGTTAAGTAAAATCATAGCAAGTCAACTGTAAAATTAGATTTATTTATTAGATTAGAAAAATAAAAATATTAATTAGATTAGAATAAATAGATTATTGATCATATGGATCAATAACCTACCCCAAACAGTACAGCAAAGATTAACAGTAAATAAATATAAATATTAATATAAATATTCATGGAAATTTCACACAACGTCCTCTGGTCCCAAGCTAAGCTTATATGCTTGTGTTATGGATACCAGAATACACACATACATACAGTGACGTGTTCTATTATAAATATTATCACCAGTGGCGGATTTGCCGTCTCGGCCGCCCTAGGCCCTCAAGCCATCAGCCGCCTTAGGCCCCCAAGCCATCAGCCACCCCAGGCCATCAGCCGCCCCTTTCTCAGCATCGACCATATAGACTACATAATAAAATTACTTAATTGCCAACTTTTATTTAAATAAATTTTGAAATTAGGAAAAGTTTAGTTTTGTTTCGCAAGAATTTGGTACATAAGTTGTTACAACTAGTTATTTACTGTAACATACTCTACCAACCTGGCATACTTGGTTATGATAACGTTGGTCAAAAACAAATAAGCAAGCAAGCAAATATACAAGTGAAACTAATAGGTAAAAGCGGCATAGGTTGCACCATGAAGTGCAGTCCGCCCGCCATACATAAGTTATTGACACGATTGGGGCCGCCCCTAAATCGGGCCGCCCTAGGCCTGGGCCTACCGGGTCTTAGGGTAAATCCGCCACTGTTTATCACCCAGTGTGTCTCATACATAAGCAAACACAATAACCCACTTCAACGTTCACTCAGAAACACACATAGACACACTAGTACCAATTCTACGTGCACAACTTAACTTAACTAAAAAATGAAAACTGTGTAATATTTTGATTAACTGGCTATTTCGTTGTGTACATTTGTCTTTAACTAAAATCGTTAGTCTAGCCGAATTGTGTTTACTATCAATTTTCATTTTTTAGTTAAGTTTAGTTGTGCGCGTAGAATCGGTACTACTCTGTGTTAAATTATTAAAGAATAAATTTAAACTAACTAATATTATAAAGCTGAAGAGTTTGCTTGTTTGTTTGAACGCGCAAATCTATAGAACTACTGGTTCGAATAAAAAAAAAATTGTGTTGGATACTCCATTTATTGAGGAAGGCTATGGGCTATATAACATCAAGCTGCTACCTATAGGAGAGAAGCAGTAGCATAAAATGTTGCAAAAAGGGGAAATGTTCTCTAAATTTAACGCGTATGAAGTAGTCCGTGTGGTGACGAATTAAGAATACAAGTGTCACCACCCCATTTCTTTCCCAGGGTGCTGTAAGAGCCAGCTAAGTGACAAAATATAAGCAGTTAACGTCTACTGTAAGAGACGGAAAACTCGAGACTAAACCCTGTGCTAATACGCCTGGTCAGCGCGGCACAGTAGACCATAATCCCTCCCAAAGGGGAGGAGGCCCGTGCCCAACAGTGGGACGTTATTGGGCTGGAGAGGAGGAGGAAGTCGCAGGGCAGGAGCTAGTTTGGTATATTACCTTCACTAGCGACGACAGTTCCACCATGTGACTCAATAATCTTCGCCAACTCAGCTCGTTTACAATCCTCATCATCAGAAAGTATGTGTATCTTTCTTCCAAGTAACGCCTTAGAGGTGGCTTCAACATCGCCGCGTGACGTCACCACGAACTTGTCAGCCACCCGCGGCGCTTCAATCTTTCGCTTCCTAATCACTTTGATGTCAAAACCTAGTTCATCCTCACCTATCTGGTTGTTTGTAAGTTTCACAACCGATTGACCACCTTTATTCTGTTGGATACACAAGTCTAACTTTAAAATAATTTGCTTAGTAAACTAAAAAACACGCTTAAAAGACCTGAATATTTTTTTAAAAATTAGATATATATTTGTCATATGTGCAAAATTTCAGATCAATCCGACTAAGTACTACAAGTGGGTGAAAATCGAAAAAGATCCCGTTACATAAATTAATACGTTGATAGAATTAATAAAATAATGTTTTCGTTTACATTACTATTACTGCAGTGCTGAGTTAAAGAATATATAGGTACCTAAGTACTAGTTTACCTTTTTGAAACTGTCTAATATTATCTAGTCTAATATTTTCTAACACTTGCGCGACTAGATAATTTAAATAAAACTACTTTTTACGGATTAAAGCCCGGTTTCCACCGCGAGCGGAACGTACCCATTAATGACTTCGTTAAACTCGCAAACGCAAACTGCATACTTGTATTTCCACCAACAAATAGTCGGACGGAAAGAGCCGAGCGTGTAGAAAGAGTAGAAATGAGCTCGCTCAGTTCTAGGGAGCACCAACTCTTCGTTGGTGGAAACACAAACCTATTTAATTAAAAAGGAGTCCGTTCCGCCTAACCATTTTCCGCACATTACCCTTTCGCAGTGGAAACCGGGCTTTAGACGCGTATATTTGTTTTAAATTTTGGCTAGTAGTCTCCGACCGAAACTGGTTTACCGGCCGAAACCGAAACCGGACTTTCAGTCGGACATTAGTTATTTAATTACCCAGTAATTTAAAAAAATTGTTTAAATACATAGTCTAATTCTTAGATCGATCAAATATACACAAAAAATCATCATAATCGGTCAAGCCGTTTAAGAGGAGAGCAATGATAAATATTTACTTACCTATCACATCGTTACTTACAGAGATTAATTGTTGCAAATCTAATAATGTGATGACGTCACGGTAAGGTTTGTCTTCACGTACGCGCTCTATGCGCGGGAACCGTAGCGTGTAGCCCGCACCGAACCCAGTACTGCGGATTAGTTCTGTAGCACGTACCTGTCATAATAAATATTAGGGTAATATTTGCATTTAAGAAGAAGAATCTTCATGGTGTACGTTTCTTTCGGAGACTTTTCAGTCACCATAGTCATAGGTGAGACTGTCGCCTACTGTCGGACTGGAAACGTAAAACTAAAATTTGATACAAATAATAACGCGTTCAAACTCGTGAAAAGTGGTTTTATTTTAACAAAATATTAATAATGCTTAGAGACCACTCTTAAAATCGTAATCATTCTTATTAATTTCCACAATGTACATTCATCTCAAGACAATCAAACACGAAACAAATTAAATAATAATGACTGACAAGAAGAATAATCTTACCGTTAAGACGACAGAGTGTTCTGGTAAAATCCAGAAGTCAGGTTTTTCCTTATGAAACACTAAATTGGAAGGTGGTGGTGTACTTTTATATGAGACCCAATGTCTCTCCAATGTGGTACATAGTGCCTCACGCTCATCGAATGTGAGACCTGTTGATACTCTACCTACACCCACCCAGCGGTCCGGCATTTTACCTAAACGTAAACAGTAGAGATATTAAGTGAATAACATTAAGTTGGATGGTGGTTGTATATTTTTATATGATTGGTGTTATGGTCATTCCAGGTATAGCCATGCCCACACGCGATATGCACACAAGGAATATGCCAATACGAGCTGCTGTTTTAGAATATCCCACCCTCTGCCCACCAGGTTCCGTGATTCGTTGCTCCTCATCTTAATATTAATATCATATATCATAATATTATTTTATATGAGACTCAATGTTGCTCCAGTGGGGCAAATAATGCAACCAGACATGAGGTCTGCCAGTGGTAAGGCATTGTACCTAATAATAAACAACGATGGTAGAGTTATTTAGCAAGAATATTAGAGATAATAAAAATCAAAATTAGCAATGTAAAGTAATCGGATAAGGCCAGGATTATGTTTAAACTTTAAACTGTATGTATAGGTTAAGAACCGGTAAACTTTGCACTGTTAGGAGCCTTCAAGAAACAAAAACCTTTCTTACACGACAAATTTTTTGTACTGATGAGCAATAATCCAATGGTCTACTGTTTATTGCTCTAAGAAGATAAAAGACCGATAATCAATTATTATAGGTCTTTTCTCTTCTTAATTTAAAGAGACTAGAGTTATAGTGCGGCATTCAGACAGCCAATGTATCGGTAAACCTATACACTATTTGGTCTAATTATTTACCATACCCGGCTCACTGCTATCAGCACATGCGACTAGAAAACCTTTAGCACGTCCTCGTCCCTTATTCTCAGCTTCGTCTGCTCCTATTATTACGAGGTCTAGATCATCCATTGCACCCTCTGTGTACTAAAAAGAAAATTTATTGAAGAATCTCATCGAAAATTTTAGCCTTATATCGCGGCGTTTTAAACAGTTTTCAGACACCATTTAGATAAATTATTCTCGTACTCGAGTCGTACTATTGTTAAACAATATTAAATAATTTACATCATAAGTCAAAATGCTAGAAGTACTATATTCTATGTACCATATACTTTGAGTTTGATTTAACATTGATACCATTACCATACTAGCTGTTACCCTCGACTGTACGTGTGAAATTTGTGTCACATTTATTCGCATTAAAAAGTAAATTATTTCGTTTCTCATGGATAAAGACTATCTGTTTATCAAAATATTAGTATCATACCTCTGGTTTAATTTTGTACCATCCAATATTACGTTTGTTAGGTATGTAGTAAGATGCGATATCTTTCACTACAATACCTTCATCTTGATTTTCAATAGCGTTGTTCAGAGCGTTCAATATGTCCGACCTTTATACAAAATTAAACATTTGGCTAGTTTAACATATTATTAAATCCTAATCCTAATAATATTATAAATGTGAAAGTTTGTGAAGATGTTTGGATGTTTGTTACTCTTTCACGCAAAAAAACTACTGAATGGATTTTAATGAAATTCACAATAATGTAGCTTATAAATTACTTACAACTACTTTTTATCCCGAAAGAATACAATGCTCCCGTGGGATGATAAAAACGAACAGATTTTTTATCATTTTTAACGCGGGTAACACCGCGAGGCACACCTAGTTAACAATAACCTAGCAAAAAGATAAGAGGTAAGAAACATTTTTTATTTCATTAAGAGGATACCAAAATAGCTTCGTGCATTTTTCTACGTACGAAGTTTTCATTGTTTCTTTAGATTGAATGGCTAGAGCTCTAATTTTTAAGTACTTATATGTTTTTTCAATACAGGGTGTGGCGTAATTAATGGATAAGCCTGTGCCTGTGGATAGGCCTCCTACTGCGCTATACGAATATGTATATTTTTAATTAATCCTATGTATGGTCTTGAAAAAAATGGCATAAGTCATGTTTTTCATAAAATGACTACTTTCACTAACCAATTCTGCTACTGTTGCCACAATTTTCAAAAGTTTTGCTTTCTGTTTTTTTTTATAATACAGCTTAAGAGTTGAATTATTGCAAGCAATAAAGAATTCCCTATTCGTAATACAAATTTTTTGAAAATTATGCATGAAATATCAAAAAAGGGTTATTGATTATTCAATTTGTTGACTTTGTACATCGTCTAGCTTAAAAAATCTTTATGGGAGTTGATTTGCCCAATATCTTAAAAACATGCTTGTTTTATGCAGTTTCCGAAATGGTATAATACTTATTATAATACTTATTAAGTTTGATGTGATATTAAAGAACCAAATGACACTCGTAAAAAAATGTTCTTATTGTGATTTAATTAATCAAATTAATACTGTTAACTTAAGCAAACTGTCAGTGGTATTTTAACTTATCTGTCTGAGTTTACCAGTGGGAATGTTAGTCGTTGAAAAAAAATAACAACTTATTTTATTTTTTTTATTCTAAAGATGCAAACACTACATAAATTTTATTTTACAAAAAATGTTCGAAATGGCGGCCACCTGCGGCTATGCAGGCCCTGCATCGACGGATAAATGACCGCTTTAGGCGTCGGATGAAGCCGGAGCTCTTGATTTCATCAGCGGCTTCAAAAATCAGGGCCTTTAGTTGTTCCAGGGATGCTATTTCTTTTTTATACACTTTTTCTTTTAAACACCCCCAGTAAAAAAAGTCTAGAGGGTTCAAATCAGGGGACCTTGGTGGCCACAAAATGGGACCCAAACGACCTATCCACCTCTCATTGTACTCATCATTGAGGTAGTTCCGTACAATTCGTGCGTAGTGAGCGGGACAACCATCATTTTGTAACCAGTAGTTTTCTGGCACATTTAAACTTTGTAATAGTTCCGGCAACGTATTTTGCAGAAAATTTAAATAATTGGGACCTGTTAGTGTCTCGGATAGTTCGACGGGCCCAACTATTTGTCCATTTAAAATTCCTGTCCAAAGGTTCACTTTAAACTGGACTTGAGCTCGGTCTTGCCTTATGTTTCTCGGATTGGTTGCCTGCCAACTATGAAGATTGTGCATGTTGACGTAGCCATTTCTTTTACATGATGACTCATCGCTCCACAGTATTTTGTCAAAAAACGCCGAATCTTCGCGTATTTTTCGCAACATGACGCGACAAAATTGGACTCTAGGCTCATAGTCTCGTGTCATTAGTGTTTGCACCCTTTGATAGTGATACGGGTGAAGCTCATGCCTGTGCAGAATTCTGCCCACAGTACGCGTATCTACACCGGTTCCTCTACTTAACTCACGAATTGATAACTCTGGATTAGCACGCACAGCTTCTAGAACTTCGTCATCACGATGTCGTCGAGGTCTGCCTTCCGAAGCACCACCAACACCGGTACCAGGCATTCGCCCTTCGCTAAAAGCGATGTGCACACGTGTAAACACCCGGTAGTCTGGGTGTCGCAAATCGGGGTATCTTCGACGATATTCGCGTGCAGCTTCATTTGCATTGCAGTTACACAGGCCGTAAATAAGATGCATATTTGCATACTCTTGAGGAGTGTACGTATGACGCGGCATGATCAGTAGTCCAGGGATATGTAGAAGTCGTCGATAATATCACAATTGTCCAATTCGTATAGCAAAAACAGAGTCCGTAGTACATAAGCCAAATTCACGTCACAATAACAAACACGATAGAGCAAACGATATGTGCGCAAGAGACGATAGTCAAAAGAGCACTAACTTTGTTAAACAAGTTCAAAAGCTGTTTTGTTGTTTGTGAGAATAATAAAAATCTATCTCTGTCGCACAACTGTTATTTACCTGACATCAAAATGCTTTGTCTCTGTCTTATGATAAGACTAACCGTCTGGATTTGCCGTGCGATAAACAACCACAAGTAGTTGACTTAGAGTCGTTATCTGCTTACCCTATTCATGGTGGATGACTACCTGCTCCCGAGCACCCAAAAAAGGGTCCATTGTGAATGACTACCTGCTCCGGAGCACACAAAAAAGGGTCCATTCAAACTGTTTACAAAGACATGTTTAAGATAAATTAATAATTCTGTTAAAGAAAATTAGGGTATTTTTTTACAACTATCGTTTTTTTTTAAAACCTCGTGAAATGTAATAAGTATTATACCATTTCGGAAACTGCATAAAACAAGCATGTTTTTAAGATATTGGGCAAATCAACTCCCATAAAGATTTTTTAAGCTAGACGATGTACAAAGTCAACAAATTGAATAATCAATAACACTTTTTTGATATCTCATGTATTTTTTCCCAAAATTTGTATTACGAATAGGGAATTCTTTATTGCTTTCAATAGCTCACCTCTTAAGCTGTTTTATAAAAAAAACAGAATGCAAAATTTTTGAAAATTGTGGCAACAGTAGCATAATTGGTTAGTGAAAGTAGTCATTTTATGAAAAACATGACTTATGCCATTTTTTTCAAGACCATACATAGGATTAATTAAAAATATACATATTCGTATAGCGCAGTAGGAGGCTTATCCACAGGCACAGGCTTATCCATTAATTACGCCACACCCTGTATATGATCTAGGATCGCATAAACTCAGAAACGCGATTGAAAAAAGTTTTCTCGATAGAAAATCTTAGCGAAACAACCTCTCTATTTTTTTATTTTTTTCATTTGTCGGTCTATTATCGCGTATTAACTAATAAAATAACTTTAAAAACATAAGTAACTATTATATATAGAAACACGTAAATCAGAATTAAAATATATTTAGTAGATTTTGAGGAAAAGTATTCCTAATTCTTCATTTTCTGTGCCTACTGGCTGTGTTAATATGTACGTGTCGGCGATGATATTGAATAATATTGATGTAGGCCCTTAAGATAAAGAAAATAGTGTTATGAAAGACAGGCCAGATATCATTAAGCCTAGAGTGAACTCTTATTCTATATGCTGTGAGTGAACTATACTAGACAGGCTATTGTGGAGTGTTCTTTCAGAGTGTTAATTTTTATAATCTATCCATAGAATATAAACAAAATATATAAATAATTGTGGTACACCGCCGAACAAAAACTTCATAACTTTTAAACGGCTTTAAATACTTTTACTGAAAATAAATCACATCATATCGTTCAGTCGTTTTGGTACTGGGTTATGCTGAATTACATTACTAGGAGCATAAAGTTCTAAATAACATAATACCTTTGTTTAACGGGTTGCCGTACACTATGTTGAATCACTCCGGTCACATTCACAAATATATCATCTAATATACATAGTCTCTCACTAAGACGTAGGCCGCCTTTATCCGCCGGTCCCACTAGAGTTTTACCATTGTAATACAGTATATCGAACGCACAAAAACATGGCCTATATCGAGAATTATCTGTAACCTTCTTCACGTCAAAAGCAATACCTGCAAATGATACGATATTATTTATATTAATAAATCTATATTATAAAGCTGAAGAGTTTGTTTTTTTTTAACTAGCTTATCTCGGGAACCACTCACTGGTCCGATTTGAAAAATTCTTTCAGTTTTAGATAGTCCATTTATCGAGGAAGGCTATATAACATCACGCTGGGTATAATAAGAGCAATAAAAATTGCAAAAACAGGAAAATATTTCTTAATTCTTTGCGTACGGAGTCGCGGGCAAAAGGTAGCAGCAACAGTGTGCTACTAAAAATAATTTTAGACTTAAAAAAGATTTAAGGAAAGTATGCAAAAACAGAAACATTCTTGAGTACAACCATTGTACACTATTTCGTAGCTTGGTTTGATTAGCGTAATAATGCTACGTGCGCGCAATGACTACGCTATCTTAAGTAGGTACTTGTTTTAGAGTAATAATGAATGATACGACACGCGTCTACGCTTATTATTAGCGTACCTAATAATGCTTTGATGAGTTTGATGCACAATGTCTACGTTGTTTTGGACAACACCGTAATAACGCTACCCCATCCATACGACTTTCACGCCGCACGTACGGTTATTTGAGCAATCTACGCGGCCAAAAGTATTTTTTTAAAGTTCAACGGATGTAAAAAAAATCAGTACTAGTGGTAGCAGACATTTCAGAGTACAGTATTCACCCCATCCCACCTTTCCCCAGCGCACGCGTCACATACTTTCAGTCGGAATTCGATCGTTCACCTCGTTGTTTCTGTCAGTTCTCAGTGTTCGTAAAAATCAGTAACTTTACAGTTAAATATTTTATTAATTTACATTATTTGAGTAAACATTAGTGATGGATTCTAATACAGCATGTGATTAAATAGTATTCTAATATGCTTTTAAACAATTTCTGTCTTAGAATAATTGTATATAAATTTTTGAATATATCAATGTATTAAGGACAGATTTAAAAAAAAAAATTATTAAATATATTTTTTATACTATCCTATGAGATCCTGTTGTCATTTATGATACAATCGAAAGTTTAGGGATTTGAGTAGCTATAAATTAAACAAACTGCCGCGGATAAGCGCGGATTTATTAGTTTTTGATACTTTAAACTTATTTTGATTAAAATATAAAAAAATATGATCATAGTTTATAGCATTCTAAACCAACTATGATTTCATGTTAGGTTCAGAGGGTACCTCGGCAGCAAGAATAGTGACCCGTAAATACTTCTTAAATCGTATGCAGAACTTTAATTTATCAAATTTAGAAGATATATTAAATTTATTACAAACATAACTAATGTCGCGTGTAGGTTACTCAGAAGATCAAATTAAGGGCCTCAAACTTAATTTTGCACACTTTAAATCACAAATAAAGCAAAGATGGTTAAAAATCCCATAAGAAAGAAGAAATATTTTTCAAACACAATGTTTCATGGCTATAAGGAACCTTTGAAGTACCTACATTTCAACAAAGTCGACCGGGACGACCATTTAAGTTATTTAATCAGTCAAGTGATAGAACTAAGAGGAGGAAAACTGAAGAAATTCGGTCTAATTTGGATAAAGATGTCATTGTTCTGCTGCTCAGGTTGAGTTGCGTAAAACTGGAAAACGAGATGCATCTGAAATTTTTAAAGAAATCACTAGTACACAGTGCTCTATAACCTCCTCCTTTTTTAAGTCGGTTAACCATTACGAAATATTTTTTTTTATATTAGATATACGCTTTCGAGCAATTTTAGAACATAAAATAATTTTGGCCGCGTAGATTGTCTAAATGCCCGTATGTGCGCCGTTATTGATGACGTAAATAACCAGAGTAATAGACGTACCTAGTATAATAATATATACCACTAAACAGGATATAAACAGATATATCAGCGTACAGTTGCCTGGAAGAAATCTTAATAGAGATAAGGCCGCCCTTTGTACAATAGCTCCTAAAACAGTATTTTTAAAATTCTGTGTAAAGTTGGTGTATGTGCAAATAAAGAGTTATCTATGTATCTAAACTCACCTTTACAACTAAAACACTGATGTTCTATATGCCAGCCCATCATCTCACCGTCTAATACGAAACTTTTCACTTCCGGTTTAAAGCAGTTTTTCAAATACGGTGTCAATAGACCCGATTCATACGTTTGTCCATAGTTATCTGAATATTTGTAACCCCTTCTTGAGAAATATTCAAATACTCCATTTTGCATATGTATCTGTTACGAATAGTAAATTATGTATACCAACAAAATGGATAACGTGGTTGATTCGCGTTGTTTGAGTGTTTATATACACATCCCGATGATCTTCGATGAAATGCGCCTAAACTGATTCCCACATGGATCTATTTCTTGATACGATAGTCAACTATATACCACATATAGATCCTAGGAATTTTATTGCAAAATAACATTACATTAGAGCATTGTTTGATAAGTTACTGAAAAGTTGGATGTAAAAAAAATAAGGAAAGAGTATAAGAGTAAAAATGATGAATGCAAAACAGAATTTAGGTAGTCTAGAGTGAACTTACTTGAAATCTTTCACCATCGAATTTATTCTCAATTATGTACTCAGCATCAGCGGTAAGTTTGCCAATGTGTTTTACGTCAAGTCGTTCCGACAACATGGGACTTACAGCGAAGAATATCTGGATTCCAAGTTCTAATGGACGAGCCTCACCGTCCCCAAGTTCGTCACAAACCTACAATATTCAAATAAATTTGAAGAGGTAACGATTATTTTCATAATGAAATGAAAGGACGACGGCAACGCTTTGCAAAATTTACGACCAAAAGCTTATGACCGTAATATTTTCTCTTAGAGAATCAGTTTTAAAATACTTTGTCTTAAGGGCCTACATCAATATTATCGTATATCAACGCCGACACGTACATATTAACACAGCCAGTAGGCACAGAACATTAAGATTTAGGGATACCTTTCCTATTCACTCAAAATCTACTAAATATATTTTAATTCTGATTTACGTGTTTCTATATATAATAGTTACTTATGTTTTTAAAGTTATTTCATTAGTTAATACGCGATAATAGACCGACAAATGAAAAAAATAAAAAATTTGAGAGGTTGTTTCGCTAAGATTTTCTATCAAGAAATCCTTTTTTTAATCGCGTTTCTGAGTTTATGCGATCCTAGATCATATATTGAAAAAACATATACTTAAAAATTAGAGCTCTAGCCATTCAATCTAAAGAAACAATGAAAACTTCGTACGTAGAAAAATGCACGAAGCTATTTTGGTATCCTCTTAAATTGTAAGTGTCACATAATATTTAACCAATGCCTATTAGAACCATTTTTCATATCAACCTAGATTCTGAGAGGCATTAGATTTGTTGACCACGATCCCGTTGAGCACGTGTAAAATCCAACTGTATTTTGATGAATTTAATTATGTGATACAGATATTTATTTAAATTAATACAAAATAAATAGGACAATCTCTTACTCTCTTTAAATCACTGTAGTTATCGTAATATTCAGGTGCGTCTGGATGAAATAAATCTAGAATACGGTTTCGACTCATTTCTAACTTCAAATCTTTTAGAACAATTCTGATAAACCATTTTAATTGCTCAGGATTTAATTTATTAACAACATAATTAAACGTATCATCGAGGACAGCTGAAAAGAGTAAGTAGTTAATTTCTAATTTAGTCGAATGCTGAAATTAAACTTGACAACAACCGTTATGAATAACAATTCTTATTAACTCGGTATAGCCTACTCGTGCTTATAAGCAACTGACACTAACAAGAGGTTCAAAAGTTTTGCACTTTGTAAAGTGGTTACTCGGGGCAAGAAGAGGTTTGAATTCATTAGTATGTTACTAGAATTCAATCATGTAGGTTTTAGAATTAACACATAGAATACTTACTTGCTTTATTACCAGCTTCAGCAGAAGCAATCCTGTCGAGTATACTGTTGATATCGCCTACAGTAAAAGTATCAGGCTTAGCGTTCAGTCTACTTTTTACAACAAAATAAGCTACGCCAGCAAAGTCACTTTCCGGCGTATTACTTACTGATCTGAAGTTTAGTAACTTCTGTGCATCACGAGATTGCTTGGGTAATGATAACACTTTCACTAACAGAGCACCCAATTTAGCCTCTTTCAAGTTATAGGCTTTTCTTTCTCTTTCGAGTTTCGGAAGTATCAGTCTCAAGATGGGATATATGCTAGGATTCTGCAATATAATTATACTCATTTGTAGGTACACCTAATCCATGTTTTATTCTCATGAGACTATTAATGTCTAGTGAGACGTTTACAGACTCCCGTTACAGAAGGGTATACCGTATAGTGATACGGCATACTCTTCCACCTACCTACTGTGTATAAGTACCTATATATTGAGCCATTTTAATACGATTATAAGAAAATTCGTAAACTATAACTAATTCAAGACTTCTTTACCTTATTGCCTACAGTCTGTGAGACGATTATTTTAAACTCATTAATAAAATTATCCAAAATCTTATTTTGTTCTTTCCTCTGCTTTTTCCTTCTATACAGCTCTTCTAGTACACTGCACAGCTTTTCAAATTTAATATTATTAGCAGCTACAACTTCACTGGCCATTATTATTTTAGTTATGTGAAGTTTTTAAAAATTCCCTAAAAAATAAAAAAATACCATTTCAGAGCAGAGATTTCAGAGATGTGAAAATAGAATTAATAGATACCTGCATATTTTTATTAAGGCTGTTTGTATTAACGTTTGAACCAACTCTAGGTGCACAACTAAATTAAAAATAATATTGGATGCAGTAACAGAGTACGGCAATGATAACTGAATTTTCTTATTATAAAAATTGTATATTATAAAATAACGATTTTAATTAATATAGACGCGCAAAACGAAAAAGTTTAGTTGTGCATATAGAATTGCTACCATTACCTAATTTAGCTTAGCTTATTACGAAATGTGCAGACAAAATTTTTCTTGTTCTTTGTTTTAAAATCTGCCTACATTATGTTTCAGATGCTATTTATAATTCCAAAGTGGAAGTGCTTTTAAAGTAATACATTTCATATATTATTAGGTTCACATTTAGGTATTATCAAATATTATTTAATAGGACTATTTAAGAGAAACCAACGAAAACATTAACTTGATCTTTATTTAACTATTATATCACAAGATATCTTAACAAATATTTCCTAGCCATTGCTGGTGAATGGTCTTTATACAGGAGATATAAATTATATGCAGTTTCTTTTTTTAAGTCTATGACCCCATGTTTTTCACATTTAGCTATACAACCATCATTCAATGCTTTTTCATAGTACTCTATAGCTAAATTATTAATATTTAACATTTGGTAAACCCTTCCCATATTATAATTAGCTTCTTGTTCACACCCACGAGATTTACGATATATTTGCATATAGGCCATTCCTTGTAGAATCAAATTATGATGTTTGTCCACAGTCCTTTGTGCTGCCATTACCAAAATTGTTATTGCAATTAAAAACGCCGATAATGGATCTCTACACCTGTCGTGATACTCCAAGTAATATTTAACAGCAACTAGGTATCTACCTGATACCAGAAAATTATTGCCCAAAAATATATCCTTTACTATATTATTACTGTCTCTTTGAAACAGCCTCAATAAGAATTTAGAATGTGTATTCCTTTCAACATAATTTATAACAATATTCAATAAGTTGTAAGATCTAGCACTAGGATACTTTTGGGCAAATTCTCTTACAAACCTAAAAGCATTTTGATTGTCATTGCTCAGTAAGCATGCTTGCATACAGTAAAATTCAATTTTTAAACGATGGGGATTTAAAGCCTTAGACATTAGTGCACCAAATGTTAATCTTTGCATTCTAAAATATTGTTTATACATATAAGCAACATTGAGTAATTCTAGAAAAAAGTCCCATTCCTCTTGAGGGCTGAATTTAAAGTTCTCATCTTCATCAAAATGAATATCTTTTTCATGATATGGGTTCTCACCACGCATTGTTCTAAAATTTTGGATAAGATCAAAGCCACACTTTGATCTACAAGCCATGTTCAATTCCTCTTCATGTTTGAATTTAACAAATGTTTTAGAAAGTAGGGCCTCCCCAACTTCAAGATACTTTAACCACTTTTTATATTTTTTTAAAGCCAAACATTGCTCATGGAGAAGCTTTGCACTAACCACATACTTAAAATCCTGGTCAAGTATTTCTAAAGCTTCATCAATACGGCCTTGTTTCTCTAGAATTGTGTATAATTTCCTACGGGCATCAGGATGCTGTGGAGCATGTTTCAGAACCTTATAATAAGAATGTATGGCATCATTTTCACGACCTAATTTGAGTAAGCATTCTGCATGTTTAAGCCAAACTGCTCCTAAATCAAAACTGACATTTTTAACCAATGGTTCCAACAATTTTATTGCTAAAGAATGATGACCCATTGTAGATAAGGCTTCCTCAATATCCATGTATAAATCTCCAGCTTTTTCAACATCATTAGACAAAAAATCATCCAGTAATGTTTGTACTAGATTATGAGCACCTAAATAAATGAAACACACCAACAACTTACTTTTAAGATCTATTGGTAAAGAATCAGGTATGGTACAGTTTAAATAATTAGTGTGCTCTTCTATGTTACCCTCTGCATTCTTAACAGTTTCTATTTCCGCTTCAATATCCACACCTGCACTAGCTACAAATATTTCAATGCATCTTGTAAACTGTCTTTGACTGATTAATAGTTCCAAAAACATGTTTAAGTCCTGTAAAGTAAATAGAGAAGGACATTTTTTGTAAGCTGTAGTCATCACAGATTGAGCACGTTCTAGCTCATTATTGCTGTGGTACTGTGCTGCAGCTAGTTTCATATACTTCATTATGGTTTCTCCTTCCTGTGGTTTCAGAGACCTAACAATTTTGTGATAGCATTTTAGTTTTGTTACCTTTAAACCCTGTATTGGATATTTCATATCTTCTAGGGCTATAAGAAGGTCAAGTCTTTTCATATGGCTGTCTAGATTAGATGGATTATCATCAATAGCCTGTGTATAGCATATCATCTCTTGCTTAACATCATTCCTTTGTTTACATAAAGCTGCAAGTCTCAACCACTCATCAGCGTCTGGAGGACTCAGATGTGCAGCCAGTAAAGAGAACTGTAGAGACTTTTCTGGATCATGCTCATAAATTTGAGCTAAAGTCTGATAGGGTTCAGGTGCAGTAGGAATTTCTTTAATAACTTCATGGCACATTTTTTCAGCTGTGTCTTTGTCACCTCGCACAAATCGCAAATTCGCTTCACCCATTAATCCTGTAAGACCTAGTGGCATTCGTGCAAATTTTCGCCGCCTTTGCACCTTATCCGCTTTCATGTGGAATGGTTCGTCTTCGCCTTTTTTGTAGGTATCGTCCATGTCTTCTTCATCTTCGAAGTTATACCATTCACTGGAATACTCCGCAAAGGACATTTCACCACTCAAAAATTTGCTGGTTAGGTCCTTGTCTAAATCCCTATTTCCCGCTACTACTGAATCAGATTTATGTGGGCCCTCCATGTTTATAGGAAGTATTAGCCTTTATTATTACTTATAAGATTTATTTATGTGGAATTCTGAACAAAAATATGCACTTACTTGACTAAAGGATTTCAATAAAATCGACAGATTTGTGTGATAGATTTTGGATTTTATATTTGAATACAAATATATACACGTAAAATAAAGTTCGTATGGAGCAAATTATTATTTGAAAGTCGATAAAAATTCTATTTTATTAAATATCGCCACAACATCCTCTTCTTTTAGTTTATGGCTTTTGTTTGATACAATTTCGCCAACGTCGCGTAACACAACTGACACAACATAACCTAACAAAACAACAATAATTCACAGAGTAGTGGATAGGCATAGGATAGACATCAAACGAAACTTACAGAGTAGAATAATTGATGATACCTTTCGGCCTTAGCATAGCTTTTTTAACGGTTATTGAAATCATATTGAAATGGTTTCGGTATAAGCCACACAAATTGGTAATTCGACTGGCGGCCATGTTGGTGACGTCATAGTGACGTATAGATGAGAATATTACATTTTGTTAGCTCTACTTTTTCTTTGCTGATGACGTCACAAGGGCGTTAATTTGACAAGGTTCCAGCGCATTACCAATTTGCGTGGCTTATACAGACAATATACTATTAATTGTAATTAAAACAAAGAGAGACCTTAGTAAACCATGTTTTACATCATAATATAATGTATATTTCAGTATTGGATAGATTTTAAATGAAATTTCCAGCTATATAGCATAAACAGCAGAATAAAACATAGGATATTATATGACATCACGATAATATAATAGGCAACTCAGCTAAGGAGTGGGCAGTGAAAACCACGGGTAACACCGCGGGCATAAGCTAGTATTAAATAAAGTACTCTGTACCACTATCCGTTCTTTCCATAGAGTAAGTACATACTCTTTTTTCTTTCAGAAACAGACTACTTTAAAAAATTATAAAATGTCTCTAGTCTGTGCGAGAAAGAAAAGAGAGATCGAATGACTCGTCAGTACCTACCTACTACTTTCACTGCCCGGAATCTTAGAAGAAACCATAGACAACTATTTTGTGACAGCTGACGTCAGAGGAAATTTGAGGAAACTTAGGTTTTGAAAGGCGTCATGTCTGTCCATGACATTAATTTTAGTGTTGCCATTGTTTAGCACAGACTAATATGTTCTAAACTTTCTGTGATAGGTTTTAAGAGCACAGATTTGATCCATGATTCAAATTTGTAAGTACATATGCGGCGGCCACAAACCGGGAGACGAGGATTGATAGTAGCCTTGGAACCACCTCTGGTTCATAGGGCTCCTCCAAAGAACTAACCTCTCAAACTAAACTAAATTCATTCATCAAATTAAATTCTCAAAAAAATCTAATTATAAAAGGGGTGACGATTTTTGTCTTTGTTTCATACATTGTGATGATTTATTTGGGGTCTTGGGATTGAAGGAGTGCAAACGGCGCAGGGTCTCGAAGTTCGGCGTATTTTTAAGGAGCCCTATGTGATGTAGTGGAAGAATAAGAGCTTTTTAGAGAACTTTTGTTTCTTTATTCTTTGTCAACTTGTCACCTGTGTCGTCACATGGTTGTCACCATTGTATAATTTGCCCTTATTTTAATTAGCAATTTTTTACATCTTATTTGTTTTAATTATAATTTTAGTTATAAGTTGAATGTATCAGGAGTATATTCTGCGAGCATATCTTCTCTCATCAAAACTGCAATATTCCGTATATGTTTTATCATGAAGACGACATGCTGTATTCCTAAATGCAAAAGCAAGCGAAAGAATGTGGCTCTGCACCAATTTCCGATTCGAGAAACAGTCACCAAGAAGTGTATTTAGAGTATTGACTCTGCTCTTTTGAAGGGCCTTTCGGAAGATCAAGTAAGATCGTCATATGTGTGTAACAAACACTTTGAACTACGATTTGTTACGACGCTGGCAATTCTCATATTCTACTATATTCTTAAAAGAGGAAATTGAGACTGACGCATTTGCTACTAGTTATGAATCTCAAGGCTCATCGGCTATTCAGGGTGTCAGTTAGTACCCGGGTTTTCTGCTTTAATTTAATTTATTATGTCAGCTAGGTAATTTTAAAGTTAACAATTTACTGTTGTAAATTCTGTTTCTGTTTCTGTTGTCCGTATAGTGAAGAATGCAAGTGTCGCCACCCCTTTTTGTTCCTAGGGTGCTGTAAAAGTTAGCTAAGGAATATTGTACACATAAATATAACATCCTCTGTCAGAGACGAAAATTTATTGTACGTTATAAAAAAAAAATTGTTATTTTAAATAATCGTCCGCCATTTGTTAACACGAGGCATAAGCACAATCTTGTAATGCATGTAACTCGACTATGTTAATGATAATAAAATAAATCTTTGGAGTAAGTAGTTCTGGGGCAATACATATTGTTTAGTTTTTAAAAGTATATTGGCTTGCTCTGACCTTGATAATAAGTGTACCTATTTAATATTTATATTTATAAGTGTATTTTCGTAGATATGTTCATTCTGTTTTGTCATTTACAATAAAATAATTCGGTAACCACATAGTTGTAATTTTATTTTTGCATCTAAATAATAATCTATTGTGTAAAATATATGGCTACATAGCTATAACATGTGGTCTAAGCATGTGGTTAATATATAACATGGCTTATTTATTACGGCTGTACTCAGTTGACAGAAGGTTGATAGTTGAGCAGTCAAATGACAATCAAATGACAGTCAAATGACAGTTGTCAGAATGCAAAATACCCCTCCTCTATAATTTACCCGTTCTTCTAAGTTTCCCTTCTGATACGTAGTATCTTCTATCTATTCTGTGACTACTTTTAAATATTTCAATTTCGTGATATATAAAATATTTATTTTATTTACAAATATCGGCTGTTGAGGATTTTTAATATACTTGTAAGCGTTTTGACTAACTCTGTAACACATCAATTAGATTTTTACCTCGTTAAGTATTTAATATATAGTTGATCTAACTAAAGGTAAATTTATTGCAATATTTTACTGAAATAATAATAATAAGCGTCGCAAATCTGCATATACATTGGGTATTTACTTACAGCTTTAAGATTTTACTAATAGCATTATGTCTAATAAAATTCCACTTTTGTCTCACAAAGAAGTTAATAACAGCTGTCATTAATTAGTTTTATTCATATAGATAGAATTAGTTTTTTTTTAATTTATTTGTGGCAAAATATATTAATAAAAAAAACATAACGAAGTTACAAGTGATTTTTTTAAATAATAATCTTTGTAACACCATAATATTATCAATAACTTATCATTACTGTAAAGTTTCCATAGAATTCATAACATAATAATATTATGTATGTTGTGTTGTGTAATAATTTAATTACTTTAATATAAAAACAAAATTTCTATGTATGAAAATACAAATTACTAATTCATGGAACTAGTTTGTTCTCAATAAATAAATAAAAATTTTTATTTTGTGTATTATTATTTTGTGTATTTATTCCTTCAGCTCACCTGCAAATTGCGAAATAGTTTATTTCTTATTACAATAAATACATATTTATAACATTTTATGTTATTTTAATAAAAAATTTATAACATTTAATTTTGGCTTAAGTAGAAGTTTTACAATGCAACAAAAAATACATAATATACGATTTTTTACAATACAAAGCACTATTTTTTTAATAATAACATTGACCCACTTTTACAGATTAGGAACATAATCAGTAAAATTTAGAATTTCCTTCTTTAAAATGTCTTTTAAGCTTACTAAGCCTTTATTTTAAAAACACAGATAATTTTATTCTCTTTAAAATTGATAAAAAAATACTATTTTTTTTTTCTAGGGGAAGATAACCATGTGTGAGGACCTACTGACACTTAAAGAACAGTTAGCAAGTATTGAGAATGAGTGTACAATTGATCAAGAGGATTGTAGACCCTCTTTAATGGATATGCCAGTAGAGGTAGATATAGAGTAGTACTAGTTTATGCCTGCTGTTTTACTTATTTATAGTTACTGCCCCAATCCTTAGCTTTTAGCGTGATGATATGTGTTATTCTGATCTATGAAATGAAAATATATAATTATATCTATAAGCTATGTATTTGCAAAGTTTCATTAAAATCTATTCAGTAGCTTTTGTGTGAAAAAGAAAGTAACATCCTTATGTCTATATGTTCTTATAAACTTATGTTATTGACATGTATTAGCAAGATGCAAAAATTTTCCTAGCAATGTCCAAATCAAGGTTCTGCCGCTGACTATAGTTGTATATTGTATCTTTAATCTTAAAATGTCATGGTCATCTAGTTGTTTTAGTCTAACCATAAATATACTAATGATATAAATATATACTTGTACATATTATGCAATAAGAGATTATCTCATCTGCAAATTTCTCCTTATAAATTTTTAATTAATCTTATCTGTTATAACATATATATATACATTTTATGTGTTGATGCAAAGTATAATCAGAGGCATATTTACCCTAGGGCATAGGGGCCATGGCCCGGGACGGCAGTCTGTGAAGAGCGGCGAAAGCCTTCATGTTTAAAATTTTACTCAATCTCTATTAATTTATAGGGCGGCTAAGTAAATTGGCCTCGGGCGTCAAATTAAATGGCCCGGGGCGCTAATTTTCAAAATACGCCTCTGAGTATAATACGGATATGCTTTAGTTTTAATGTGTTGCAGATACTTATAAAAATATGCTCATATTTGGATGTTCAAATTTTAAAACACACACTAAGCAAAGTATGTCAACGATTCTATGATATTTTAGTTGATGATTGTCTGTGGAAATATTGGGTACATAGTAAAGTTAAGGGAACATTCCCTACGTTACCTGATTTGAAATTATGGGAAGAAACACAAATTGATTGGGAAGCTGTATGCATTGAAATGGATTTGGAAACAAAGAAATGGACAAATGTAAAGGATACAATGAGACATATTGTAGTTAAAGATGTACATTTTGCTTCAGTTGATACTGTTTTATTACTCAATGTAAGTATCCTTCTTTCTCTTCTGCTCGCCAGCCCATTAAAGTCCCACTGTCAGGCGCGTACCTCCTCTGTTTTCGGTGGGATATGGTCTACTGTGTTACTTAACTTGCTTTTAGAGAACCCTGGGTAAAACCTGGGTAGAAAAAGGGATGAAACTTGTATTATCGTTCTGTCACCACATGGACTGATGTAAGTATATTTACTTATTATAAAACAAATTCATTATTTTTGTATGTATTTTTGTATTTATTTTGTGAGCTTATATATCTTTAAAAGTACCCAACGGATTTTGATGCGGTTTTTTTTTATAGATCGAGTGGGTCAAAGGGATAGCTTTTCTGTATCATTAGATAAGTTTTTTGTTTCTAAATTCCACATGTACGAAGTTGCAGGCAACAGCTAGTATAAGTATAAATCTGCATTACTAGTTAACAAAATCTGGCAAGCTTAGTTGAGATTATATTGAGTGGGTTTAGAGATACAAACCCTTAAAATAGCAAGATTTGACGCAATTTTTGACTAATTTAGGCCCTTGCCTCAAAACAAATGTAAATCTCTTGGCCAGTCTTGGTGCTTATCCTTATGATATGTGAATTGAGTAGGATTACTTTTTAGAGCTGTCTTCAAATATGTTGCGATTTTTATTGTTTGGTTCTGTTTCCTACAAATCGCAACTTCAACACAAACATTAATTAGTAAGAACTTTATATTTCAGGATGGTGAAATCTGTGTGTCAGGTGGTAGAGATCGTGGTATGGCGCTCTGGAATGTGTTAGATATTGAGCCACATGATCAAAGTGATAACTTAACGACATCTGCAAATGCCAAACCAAAGCATATCCGCCATGGTGCTCATTCCGGTTGGCTTTGGGACTTGGCTGCTGATAACATAGACTCAGCCTCAACAGTGTACTCTGCTTCTTGGGATAACAGTGTAAGAGCCTGGGATCTTGCAACTGGATTGGAGTGCAAGCAAACATTTCAGTTAGTACTTTTCCTGGTGTTGGTTTTTTCATGAAACTAATAACAAACTAATGACTTAAATGATTACAGTTGTGGCATGTCAGCTTTGTCTGTCGAGACTATTGAAAACGAAGTTATGACTGGATTGTATTCTAAAAAAATATTGTCCTTCGATGTTAGAGCAGGATCTGATCCTGTTTATCATTATCAACCGCACAAGGGCCCTGTGTTAGCACTCCAGACATTTAATAACTTGGTTGCTTCATTAAGTGAAGACAAAACGATGGCAATTTGGGATAGAGCAGCTGGAAAATTATTGATGAATAATGTCAAGATACCAACTGAAAAAGCGTATCCTGTATGTATTAGTTGGAGTCCATCTTCATTATATATTGGTGATTCTAAAGGTTGCCTTCATCTCTTTAACCCTGAAAACTATTCTTATGTGCGCACTCATGAGATATGGCCGGAACCACCGATAATAAAACCATCAAGTAAAATAACTGGTTGCTATCAAGTACAAGGAAATATGATTGTGTGTTCTGATAGAGGGGAAATAAAATTTTTGTACAACTCTCATCCACCACAAGAGTATACTAATGTAAGGAGCAGTACATTTGATGTCACACAGGTATGTACAACAGTGTCAACAGTGTAATTTAGAAGTACATTTAGAATAATTTAGTTTCTCTGTTGTGTTCAAGTAATATCTGTCCATATTGAGCAAGTAACTCTACTGTACTGGCTAGTGTAAGCCGGCGTGTTGGTACAGCTTTATTTCACTTATTCTGTCTCGTGCATTAGCGAGAATGTGCCGCTTAGCTGACGACTCGACGGCGAGCGAGACACCGAAAATGGGCATTGTTCATATTTTTAATTATTTTTACAATAGTAAAACGTTAATAAAAAAACACTCCGTGAATGTGGAATAATATTTAACGACCATTCATTTTATTTCGCTTAAGGGCCTACATCAATATTATAGTATATCATCGCCGACACGTACATATTAACACAGCCAGTAGGCACAGAAAATGAAGAATTAGGGATACTTTTCCTATTTACTCAAAATCTACTAAATATATTTTAATTCTGATCCACGTGTTTCTATACATAATAGTTACCTATGTTTTTAAAGTTATTTCATTAGTTAATACGCGACAATAGACCGACAAATGAAAAAAATAAAAAATTTGAGAGGTTGTTTCGCCAAGATTTTCTATCGAGAAAACTTTTTCAATCGCGTTTCTGAGTTCATGCGATCCTAGATCATATATTGAAAAAACATATACTTAAAAATTAGAGCTCTAGCCATTCAATCTAAAGAAACAATGAAAACTTCGTACATGGAAAAATGCACGAAGCTATTTTGGTATCCTCTTAATTATCTTTGTTTCAGCTGCGATATCTAAATGGGGTGCTAGTAATTGGGACCTGTGACTCTGCATTGGAATTTTGGGTGCCGAAAGAGAAATACCATGATTTACAAGACTGATGAAATGTTACTCAAAATGTGATTTGAGGTGATATCGACGTATATATATTTGGCCTGAAAGTTTTACCCAGGCTTTTATTAACTCTGAGGAATTAAAACGTTAATATACTTTATAATGTTAAGTATCCGCATAATACGCTAAAGGCCAAAAGCTACGATGTTTTATATTCGACAACGATAGAATAAAACTAGCTGGTTTATTACGAAGTCTGAATTGATTAAGGCATCTATAATTACGGGCAATTTTTATTACGATTTCTAATTTATTAACATGAAATGTTTTAAACTTGTAAATTAACCGCATAATATATTTTCTAGGTATTAATATGTTTCTAGTAACTTTGCTTATTGTAATGAATAAATAAAAAAAAGTCTTTTTAAATCAATGTTACAATGGATAGATTATAACAGCCGAGCGATCAATTGACTTTTGTGATATAATGTAGGGCTACTTTATATATCTACTTGCAGGAAGACTGAAACCAGACTATGTTTATATTTTGTGGGGAATCCCCTGTAAATCGCACTGTGATATGACATCTCAAATATTTATGACATTCAGTTAAGAGTTAGAATTCTGACTTTACTTTTATTGAAAGCCGAAAAAGTAATTGCAACGTTGCAATTATGAATAGCTTCAAAGTTTAACCAGGTGCTCAAGTCTACTATTTTGGAACAATTGTCATACCGGCACGATGCAGCTGCAATACCGTTGCAATTGAAGTCAAATGTCCGTAGTCTGCTATATGCGTTCGTAACGGTCGTTCAATGGTAATAGAATTGTCGGTCTCTTTTATCTATGCATTGAATTTTCGGTCTCTTTTATCTATGAATTGTGTTAGAATAGTATGCATGTGTTGCCGTTTTAAAAAAATGCGTTAGTCGAAGTGATTTTCGAAAAACTACTAATAAATTTAAACATTTAATCATGCTAGACTTCGTTTAGATATATTTGTACATACTATTTATTAGTATAAAAAGCAATGTGAAGTTTAGGAGATTAGTAAATTGCAATAAATTACAAAGAACAATTTCTAATATTTCTATCTATCTATTTTTTATTTATGGCAATCTGTCGACACAGGACAATTTCAAAATATTACTGTCAAATTCAAAATAGCAGACTACCGAAACATTTAACTCATTGAATTGCAATTGTGAAGTAATTGTGTACGAGACTAGCAATTTATGTCACTTTCACAATTGTAAGTCAATGATGAAGTCGTAATGGCACCACTATGACAAGATAATAGTAGACTACCAAAAACTTTACAATTGCACCATAATGGTACCATTGAGGTACAATTGTGACACCATTGAAATACCCGACTCGGGGCCCTGTGCGTGCGTGAAATATGTTCTATGTTTGTCTATGATACACGCCACAGGTTAAATTTAACTAAACTATAGACTAATAACAGGTCTTTTCTCTTTTCAATTGAATAGGTACTTGTTTTATTGCTTGCAAAAGTGACGTTTATAGTTTGCGAAATCTACTGTCACTTGAATTAAGAATAACTATAACTTATTAGACCATAAAGTACGGTTAGGCCAGGTTAAAGTTCAAGTTTTCAAGATGGAATGCGTATCCCTTGGAGTGTTAAGTACTTTACTCTGGTAAATCTGTAAAAGTCTCTACCAAATTGAGTGATTTATTATTTGTTTGTTTAAATTCTATATGATAGGTAGTTAAAATGTATTTTTACATTGTTTTATTTTATTCTTAATTCAAGCATTATCGCAAATACAAAATCCTAATTAGAAAAAGTTTAGTAATTCTTGCAGAACAAAGCTAATAAAAAAAAATACAATGATTATGAAAGATTACGAAGAGCCTTTTATGTACCTAATTTATAGTTTTCTACCTAAAATAATTTTCAATTCACTTAATGTACCTGTTAACTAACCAGAATAACATTTAATGTGAATATTGATTGTGAAATAAAATCCCTAGTCCTAAAATAATACTAAATGTATACAAGCATAAGTAATTGCTAAGAGAGATTCTTTTGCAGCGACGGGACTGGACTAAAAAATGTAGGAATTGGCGTTTAGAAATATAAGTTCCTGCCAAACTAAAGTTCCAGTGCGGAATTGCTAATGCGCAATGCCTTAAGAGGGGACTACAGCCCCAATTTAGGTATTGTTATCCCTATTCCCGAGCGCCGCGCTAAAAGCGACAGACATAGGCAGATTTTACCTACAAATTCTCCAAAAAAGACGTTTTGTAGTCCGCTGTTTTCTTAGATTATACCGATTTTAATTTTTTTTACGCCATATTACATATTATGAAGAGTATATTATCTATCCTTCTATTACATTCCTTTTTAGTAAAGCGTTACCAGTGTGATAGACGCTACAAGTTCATCTAAAGAAAACCGAAAAAAAAATACGGGATATTTGGATGGTCATATTTCGTTTAGTTACTATGTTTTGAAAAAAGAAAATAATACTGTGAGAAAAAATCGTTGCTCTGGAGGCAATATCCACGAAGAAAGCAGCGGACTACGATGCCTATATATTTGTATGGAGCATGAAGCATAGATTGGTGTCGTGCCCTATTATTAAATAAATGTAATGTTTGGATTTCCACCATGATCTCAATAGTGATGAAATATAATATATCGCCGACAAGCCAACTAAAGGGGGGAAGGACATCGAAGTACCTACCTATTTCCTGGGAACATTAGCCCCAAAACACTCACTCTTAAAAAAATCAGTTTAACCCTTTTTGCTACCCCAAAACGGATTAACTGTGTTGTTAATTTTGACCTAATGCAAGGCGACAGAATTTTATTTCACGTAACAATAATTTTAGTTGTTGTTTTTTTTTATTAATGTAATAGTTAATGTGCCGCTTTAACTTGATTCTTAAATGAAATTATTTAAAATATACATTATTAATTACAATTGTTTTATTTTACTTTTGAAACAAAGAAATTGACCTAACCAGGAAGTGGAGAAATTTCGAGACTGAATTTATTTAATGAATTATGCAGTTGTTTATTAAATAATAAAATTCAGTCTCGACATGTTAACATGACATGTTTGAGGTTTAAATTTTGGGGATTTTGAACTTTCAATGGCACAGCATTTTTCTGTGCCATTGAAAGTTCAAAGTAGAAAATCTAGATTTTTAAATAATACTTAGTTACTTGGTAAAATAATAATATTTCGTTAAAAATGTGCAAAAAATACATTTAATTAATTACGAAGATGGCATGTTTAAACTTTTTAAAAATCCTTCAGAGCATCTTAATGATTGTTCGTAACATTTTTCGAATCCTTTGGGATCGCTATCCTGAAAAGATATAACAACATTTTATTAAATGTGTTTCAGGAGTTAATATTAAGAAGGGATACAATGTATGCTTATTTCTATATTCTTGCTTACGAAATCGAATAAATATTTATTTTTTATATATTTTAGCGTTTTAAATCAATGGTGCATATTTTATAAGCTAATTAAATGGTAAGTAGCTATCTATTGATACGTACGAAATAAGGATCTTTCATATTTATTTCCCCAGAAGAATCAAAGTCTCCAAATAATAAAAGTTTAGCTTTGCATCCGCTAGGAGCTTGTTTGTGAAGATCTTTCATAATTTCTTCGTCCATTCCAAATATATAGTCATAATAGTGAAAGTCCTTAGTAACAATCTGAAATCAAATGGGGTTATAAATTTATAGGTATGTGTAGAAGTGATTAAATGTACCTTTGTCAATAAATTGAACACCCACCTGGCGTGCGTAATTACTATAGGAGACTCCATGTTTTTTCATAATGTCAATGGTTTTCCGTTTAGGCGGGATCCCTATATGCCAACTTTGAATACCAGCGCTATCAATTTCCCAATGATCGCCTAAATGCATTTTATGCACAGTCTTTTGAAATACACCCTCTGCTATCGGTGATCGACACACATTGCCTGTGAAGCAAATATAGTAATATTATATCTTTGATAATGCATCATAGTCGAGTGGTTCATGTAATGAACTGCCGTTAACGAGGTCGCGGGTTCGATTCCAGCACGGGACAATTATTTGTGTGATCTTTATAGTTGTCATACGAATGTTTGTACAACCACTTTGAATATGTATTTGTCTATTATTTAATGCCTGCGGTTTCACTCACGTTTAGAGTAAATGCCCTGGACCTTGACTTTTAGCGTGATGATATTGTACGTGTTATTCTGATTTACAAGCTAGACAACTGTAGTTTAATTATAATCTATTCAGTAGTTTTTGCGCGATAACGCAACACGCATCCGGTCATTTACTCTAACAAAATTTTGCGTTTATTTCATTAGGTAGTAGGATATAATAACCAAGAACAGGGCAAAGCGGGCACTACAGGGGCGTAGCCAAAATTTAGTCGATTTCATTTTCGTGCTATTATGACAAAAAGCAAAAGCACTAAAGTTATTGGAAATAGTGTATAATTTTCGGAGTTCACATGTAAGTGTTTGTGTGATAATTATATCTAAATGTCATACAATGTAATGTAATAAGTATCAAAATATGTATTTATAAAAGAAAAGTAGTTTTAGTATATCCTTACTCTAGTACCCATAACACAGGCATAAACTTAGCTTACGACCAGAGGACGTGGTGTGAAATGTCAATGAATATTTATTTATTGATGTGTACAAATAAATAGCCATTAAATCTAAATTCACTGTGCAATGTGCATACAATTACACTATAGTTGCTTGGTTTTAGTTAAGTTATGATAAGGGTTACGCATCAGGACTCGGTGTCATTGTATGCTTATCGTACACGTTATAAGTATTTAAAATAGCATTAAATTACCAAGGCACACGAAAAGGACTTTTTTCTTATCTTGAGCCATAACAACTAAATAATCGTGGAATTTATCTTAATGTTGTGTTGTTTTGTCTATAAACACAAAAACAAACTAATTATACAGTTGTAAAAACTGATTACATTAATTCCTGATCACAGTGTTGATATTAAAAGCACGGAAAAGACCCTCCCCTAAAGATGCACTAGTGACGTTTAATTAAGTAGTAACTAAGTAATTTATAAGATTATCATTTATGAGTCTCACGACTAAAATTAAATACCGCGTTAAAAAGTACACTCTGTAAAGTAAACAATTAAGTATCTTTAATTATAATATTAATACATTTATTGAGATATAGATATGATACAAGATACAACAACAACTACGCTTGAGTAGAAAAATATTCTTTCAATGGGTGCTAATTACGCCATAGTACATAATGACCTTCACCATGTTATTCACTCCATATTCACTCACAGTCCTCCAACAGTCCTCTGCTGATTAGGTAGGTACCTCATGACATTTCTCTTTTATAAAGCAATCATTCACGGCAGGTCTGCACTGCAAGACGAATTAACAATTGTTACATTTCGCTAAAAGTGTAGTAAAAGGTGTGGTAAAATCCAAGGGTATCAAAGTTCAATTAACGTTGCTGAATTGCGTTACTAGCAATGGTGCCAATTCTCCATTCACCACTAAACCGAACTTAAAAATGAGTCTTTGTTATCTGAACATTTAATCTAATCTAATAAATAAAATTCACGTGTCACAGTGTTACTTACCGTACTCCTCCGAAACGGCTTGACCGATTCTTCTCAAATTTTGCATACATACCTATTCAGTAGGTCTGAGAATCGGCCAACATCTATTTTTAAAACTTTTTTTTAGTATGGCAAAACAACGTTTGCCGGGTCAGCTAGTAGGTAGGTATATAAAATTCTCGTGTCATAGTGATAAATACCTAGTTAAAAAAACATGGTACGAATTTACTTATAAAATTGTATCTGTGTGTGTTGAAATAGTCAACATAGACCATTTTTGTTGTAATTTGATAAGTTATGTTATGAATTTAACAGATTACAGGCCTAGTTCTATTAGCTTATAATTAAACTGTGTTCTGCCGCAGGTGGAACCGTGACATTAAACCGCTAATGAAGGCTGGGCGCCGGAGGAATATTCCTCACTCCCTGTGAGGTACCGCGCGAGACTATATTTTAGGTACCTACTCTTCAAAGAGTAGGCGTGTAAATATACTACGTACGGTACGTGTAGCTATAAAATAGGTACTCTTTGCGCGGCGGAGTTACGGATTGGACACGATAACTTCAATAATTTAATCATGAATTAATGTTAATTGATACTGATAATAATATAATATCATTAATCGAACGAGTTAGGTCATACATAATATATTTCGTCAATGTATGTCACGAGCCAATAGTTATCAGAGACGACGGCCGCGACACTGTTTTCAATGTCTAATAAATTTAGCATATTTACAAAATCATGAAAGGAACTTGCTAAATCTAAATCAACAACAAATAAATTGTAAACAGTAGAACATATTTTGTCTGTTCAATATAAAGCAAAATAGGATTATTAAATTTTAATTTGATTATTAAATTACATAAAATGAAGAATGAGTATGTAACTCTGAATAATGTTCAAACTCATTTAATAATCTGGGGTAATCCTTTTGAATGTGACGGACAAGATGTTATTATTTGCATTACTGGAAATCCTGGAATAACTGATTTCTACATAGACTTTGGTGCGGAGTTACACAGGAATACCAAACTGCCAGTATGCATCATCGGTAAGTAATTTTGTGGGAATTAATGATGATTTAGGAGTACCTAATTATATCCAATATACCTATAAATTCTAGTCCAAAATACTTTTAATTAATAATTAAATATTACAATAACAAATACTTTAGTTACACGTTGTAACTAACTAGGTAGGTAGTTAGAGCTAAAGATTACAGAAAACTTATTTTGCTCTAACTAAAGCCTGAAGAATTTTTATTTGTTTATGTAATCAGTACAATTTTAAATACTCTTCACTATATTAGATAGTAATTAAATTTAAATGTGTAGTCTAGCGTATCATGGCGTATATTAAATACGTAAATGGGTACGTTTAATTGATCAGGTACCTACCAAATGTACCAATATAATATCAATCAAATCAGGCTATAGCAGTCTACAGCTGGACATAGGGCTCTCCTAATTCGTGCTACCCCAGCTTTCGCATCCAGTTCCACTCAGCGACCTTCTCCAGATCGTCTGTCCTCGTAATAAGAGGGCGTCCTGCCTTGCTTTTGCCATGTTGCGGTCACCACTAGAACTCGTCTGCTCCTTCGGCCGTAGTTTCTTTGACAGTCACGGCCAGCCGACTGCCAAAGTAGTAGTAGTAGTCTTAGTACCAATTTAAATCGAGAACATCATGGTCTAGTGAAAGTAAGCAACGCATAAAAATGGGAGATATTTTGGCGAACCTGGGAATACACCACTATAACTAGACGTAGTGTTATAAGTTTTCTAGTATAAGGGATCACCCTATTCCCTATAAAGAAAGCAATTTACGCGAGCGGAAATTGGGCGATCTGCCATAACCTGAACAATACTTATCTAAGTATTTTTCATTTCGCAGGCCAAGCCGGACATGAGCAAGTTCCAGATGAAAAGTCTAATATATTAATAGGTCAAGAGCATCTCTTTAACCTAGAAGGTCAAATTAAGCACAAACTGGACCTGATCGATAATTACATTGATAGGAACAGTAGATTACATCTAATTGGACATTCTATTGGTGCGTGGTTAATTTTAGAATTAGTTAAAAACAATGAGCATTTAAATAGACGAATTTCTTCTGCAAATTTATTATTTCCAACTTTGCAAAGAATGGCAGAAACAAGTAATGGTATATTTTTAAATAAAGTTATTAGGAGGCTACATTTATTTTTTATGTTTTTGTTTTATTTAGCCAATTTATTGCCAGGTTCTATCTTAACTTTTTTGGTAAAGCTTTATTTAAAACTGCACTCAATGCCTTGGTATTATTCTCGTAGTATATTGAAGTTCTTAAAGCCATCAGTAGGCGAAAAAGTTTTATATTTAGCTTATAACGAAATGGACAATGTGAGAAACTTAAACAATGAAGCCTTAGACAAAATTAAACACTTGACAAATGTAATTTATGGTAGCTATGACAATTGGGCACCCATTAGTTATATGGACGACTTGAACATATTTAAACCAGAAATCTGTCTTCATAAAGTTGATGTAGATCACGCGTTTGTATTGAAATCATCAGAGAAAGTGGCCGGAATGGTTACGGATTTTATTAGATTAAAAATTTCATAAAGTATACATTTTATCTCACACTAAGGTCACTCACATTAAAATACCTATAGCATTATGTTTTTGTAAAACACAAACTAGGGATTTTTTCATGCAATGTGAACGTGAATTCCGTCTTGTTTTTACTGTATTCTGGGCTTGCTATATGACTAGGGTTATGGTGTAGGTATTTTTATATTTATAGGTAAAAAATACCTACGCATTTAACGTATTATCTATTTATTTATTGGTAATAATAATAGACAACAAATAAAGATATGTGCAATTTAATACAATGATAAAATTAATTTAGATATCTCTAACAAATATGTAGTAGTACATATACGGCCATAAAATGATAGTCGATGAACATTTAATTCTAACTTAGTTAACACGATTTTATTTATATTTTCACATTACAGTTTTAAGGGTACCTACTCATCGTATGAAAATTATAAAAGTATTGAAATTAGTTTTATGGCAATGCTTTAACACACTAAATAAAGCTTACCCGTAACAATAGTACTTATTTTAATAATTATGTATCGAAAAAAAAAGAATAAATCTCCAATTTTTTTGAATTTGTTGTCGTTCTTGTAATTTACATTGACAATAATCCCATGATAGATATTTACTATACTATATTCATATTATACCAGGTCTATGATGATTAAAGACAATGTTGGACGCAAATTCTTCACAAACGAAATCTCTTTTAATAAGAAATCTTAATATTTTTATTTTGGAGACCACGAAACACCTTAAGCTGTATTCCGTTTAAACCGAAACCTTGTGATTGAGATTTTTAATTAGAAAATCAACATTGTGGTGATAACTTCCAGCATAAACTAGACCACTATTTTATAGACACAGACAAATCACTTAAAGCGGAAATCTTATAATTTTAGCGGGAATTCCACGGAACTGTGTATGAATACAAATTCAGATTCCTAAAAAGTCCACAGAAAAATAATGACAAGCCCAAATCAATACATACAATAAATAACCTATAGGCTATAGAAAAATAAATTTATTCCCTAAAATATAAATGAAGGTAGTATTTAAGTTTTAAGATCTTAATGTTGCCAAATAGAGATGGAGCTTCTCTATTTACTTTTAAATTCTGAGATAGGTACGCACTAATGTGAATTATGTTGGTCATTCTGATGGATCGCTGAACGTATTATCTTAGTATAATTTCATTTATCTATTTTCTTAAACCTTCTGATAGCTTTCATTCATGAAGCGCTACAAGTTTTTGTGTAAAGAAAAATAACGAATTACCCACAAAATTGTAGTGTGTAGTGTAAAGATTTGTAACTATTTGTAATTTCTTGGCGTTTCATTGTGGAACGGGAATTTTCATAAGCATCAGTAACGAAAAATTAAGATTTTATAACATAATAATTTTGTTAATGTTGCTTTGTTATGTTTTAACCATTACAAAACATCCCTATTAAATAATGTATTATAATTGTAATGTTAATGCTGTGAATAATTGTAAGAGATTCGATGATTTTTAGACATTATATATTTATTTTAAACATTGTACAATACAAAATAAAATACTAAATATATTAATAATATTTAATTCAGTAAGTTTGAAAATATGGCAGATTGTAGCCCCTTCAGAATTTGTTAATTGGTAATTATGTAACACCAGATTCACATAACATAACGAGACAAAATATTATTGTTTGTATTGAATTTTTAAAGTACTGAACACGAAATCTTATTGTGAATTAGTTGTCTAATGTTAAAGTTCAGCAGAGTATAAAATAATATGAAGCAACTAAACATATAGTTGCAGTAATTATGAGAACAAAAGAAACCATTTTAATGAACCAATGACAATATTTGATCAGATAGAATTTATTTGTTATTTCATAAAAAAGCTGCGTAAGAGTTTTAGCATTATCTTACAAAAGATTTGTTAATGAAAAAAAAAAAACTTTTTTTCATAATAACAGCTTTTTACATATAGAAGTAATTAAATTGCCCTATTTATTGCTAATGTATACAGATGAATAAACCAATAAGTGATAAAACAGTAATATATATGTTAGTTGTGAATCTGGTGGGTAGGTATACATTCTGTGAATAAAGGGCACCACTAACGGCATATTACGATATATAAATATAGTGAGAAAGAGACAGATATATATATTAATATGCCGAAATGTATCTATAATTATGACGTCACTGAAAGATATATCTGTCTATACCTCGTCTTTTTTCTATGTATGTATATCTATATATGTATAGCATTAAGCCCGCCATTGTACATATTAACTTTGTGCAAGAAGTTTGAAAATAAATAAATAAATAAATATCTGTCTCTTTCTCGCTATATTAATATGCCGTTTGTGCCGCCCTTAATACCGTGATGTTTATGAGTTGTCACAGTATAAATAATTAGGTACATATTTACTATTTATATTAATATGTCATTAAATAGTTTACATGTTAAATACATAGCTCAGTGGTCTCTTAAGTACGTCCTCGGCAACATTATGTTTAAAAAAATATAACTATGAAAGTAACAAAAAAAAAGAAATGTTATTAGAAAAATATGAGTACAAGTTAAGTGATATTTTAACTAACAATTTTGCTTTCACTTGGCCATGCTGATATTTTATTTTGCTCTAGAATGTTCCAAAATAGCTCCATAGTTTACAAGTAGCTCTATAGGGCTCAAGGCGCACCTGTAGTCACATTTTTCGGAAGCCCGTCATAAAAGCTTTTATATAAAAATGAGTCGCACATATTTTTCTTTATTGTTTTCTTTACACATTCCATAACTGTGATAAATAAGTAAATTTATATGGAAATGGGCGGTGACAAATAAAAAATGTCTAATTCTTTCCTAAACATAAGTTTAATTGTAATTTACTAATATGTATTATGAATTTAAAAGTCTAAAATAAACGACATTTATTTATTAATTTTATTTATGAACTCACATAATATTATACAGATCTTTCTCCTGTTTATTGATTAGGTAACTTTATTGTTGTGATGAAAATGCATTCCAAATTTACAGCATACAAAAAAAAACTAAAATTAAAGATTGAATCGTAAATGTGTCAAAGGGTACAATTGTTACGACCTGAACAAATGAAAAAATTTACATATTGTATTTTCATCGCATTTAATAGAAATATTATAATTTATTAGCAGTATCACGGCAGCATATGTCATAAAAATGGCAGTGGCAGCACTTAAGGCATTTTGCAATAGAACTAACTTTTTATTATACCTTTTGAAAATAGCTTGAAATTAAATATAGGTAATATCTAAATAACCCCTATTTTTATGAAAATTAGACATTCTATAACTCTTACTCAAAGTATTGGGAGACTATTCCTTGACCATAGTTCCATAGTGGCATTTATACAGAACAGAATCCAAAACGGCAGCACGAACAAACATCGCATTTGTAGCCAGATAAATGAGTGAAGCCAAGAATAGTCTCTCTATCTCATAGGAGAAGACGTGACAGTAACTATGTATGTAGGATCTTATTATGTATGACCTATAAGCAACTTCTGAAATTAATCTTAATAATTTACCTACAAGTTTTAAACATATTTTATATACTATTGTGTTGAACTTAACCTATTTAAATGATACTGCTGTGATAATAATCACCGCGTTCACCGGGCTTGACATTGGCCTTTTGATAAGTGAATCGGGTGCAAGTTTTCTCTGATTTACCGCAAATTACGCCAGTTTTTTGGAATATACATTTCTCTTTCAAATCTAAAGTGCATACAGTAGCGAATTGCTCTTTTTGGAATTTAAATTGAAATACTAAAATGATTTAACTGAATGTATGGAACCAAATAATCAATCAAAATCACTCTGCTTATGTAGTACCTATATTGATATGTCTTCGTCTAAATAATCAGAGTCTCTGTAGGGAATTTATTTTTAATAATTTTCGCGTAAATATTTAACCACCAATTTTAAAAGACTACGCTTATAAGTTCATTACAGCAAACCATTGATAAATTAAGTCTCATTATTTGTGTCTATATTTGCGAAATTGAAAAAGGTCAATACAATTCAATGGATACTAGTTACATACGAATTCTAAATTAGATACGACCGTGGACCAATAAAGACTATTATGAGAATACATTGGTACCAATTCTATTGGCACAATCCACCTAACTAAAACATAAATGTTAATAAGGCAATTCGATAATGTTAACTGAACTGTAATATAGAATATATATTTTAAATAATATAAATACGACGAAATAGCTTTTAAATCAAAATACGCTATAGTTTTATTTAAGTTAGATTAAGATTTGAAGTAACAGAATAAGTGCCACTGGTTCCTGAACGCGACGCAATTGGTCGTTGCGACAGCGTGATATTTTATTTGATAAAAAATACTATCTTAAATGAACTACGCCGTACTGTTTGAAACTAGTTCAATAAATTGCATTTGATAATCAGCTAATCACTTTTTTTTTCAACGTGAACTTGTAACACAAGATAATTCATTCGCATCCATAAGACTCTACAATAAATGGCAACACGCTAAAGTTCTAGACCATTCTGTACATTTAAATTTGAAAATAAACTAAGCGACACAATTCAATAGAGCAACAGAATTTAAATAAGAATTCTTGTTTTCTTTTTGTAAGCACGTCACTTATATTGCATGGAAGAAGATGTTACGGTTATTTGTACCTATTGTAGATTTAATTCGCGAGACAAAGTATTTTTATTTATTTACGTTAACTCTTCAATATTATCAAGTAGTTATTACTTAATATATTAAAGAAAAATAATGGTTATTTAGTAGTAGTATAATAGTTATATTAAAGTAAAATAATGGTTATTTGTATGTTTATTAGTTGTACAAGTGGCAGCTTGATTGTTTCCGAAGATTCCATTTAGACAACCTTTTCTTGGTCATTATGAAGTTTGCTTCGGACTAATTTTAAATTTTTAATGATTCAGTCGGGTGAAATCCGCATTTAAACGATCTACAGGTTTTTACTTGTATGGCCGTTTTTAGAGCGAAATGATGACATAAAATAACTTATTCAATAGTAGATACATAGTGGTCAGTAAACCCACATAAAAAAAATAAAATCAAAGTCTTTGTTCTGATTACAATTTAGTAAGTGTAACGATTGACATTCAAGTGTAGTAATCAATGAACTCATTTAACTTAATCATCGACTATGAAATGAATTGAATATGCCACTATAGTTATTGTAGTTTTGTTTATTACATTTCAGATTATGATATAACAACTATAAATATGTTTACTTCATACCTAAAACTATTTACAATTTCATGGAAGATGTATGGATAGCTGGAAATATTCAAGGTAACAGATTTCATACGCTACATCACCCACTATTATGGAATTGTGCGTTATGTTTTAGTGTACAAATTAATATCGTCAAATAATAATATTAAAGCAACACTGTTCTACAAAGTTTCATCGTCACAAACTATTTTAAATATTAATTATATAGATATTTTAACTGATTATGTACTTGTAATTTACGCACAACCTCCCGAAGTAAAAGATAATTATATATTATAAATACAATATTCTTGAAAAACATTCATATTTTATCATATCATAACACGAGCATACTTTTTATATTTATCAAATACCTATTATGTTACAATACAATAATAAATTTGGAAATCTTAATAACTAAGAGGATACAAAATTCGCACTAATAATACTCGTACATTGAAAAGGGACAACACACACCAAACACGAAACGATGAACCCGCGGCGAGCACCCGCGCTCAGCACGTGGTCTCCAGCAGCGGGTCGGGCTTGTGGGCGCGCTCACCCTCCACAGAGCTGCTGGCTATCATCTTCTGTGACGCAGACTTGTACAGGCGACGTGGTCGCTCCTCGTCATCCGACAGAGCGCGCGACGTGGCGCGCGGACGCAGCCGGGCGGGCGACGGACGCGGGGAGCGCGCATCGCACGTGCACTGCGCACCCAGCGAGCGGGCGGCGCGCGCAGTACGGGCCCAGCTCGTGCGCCAACACTCGCAGCTCTCGTTTCCGCACGTCTCGCACACTACCGGCGACTTTCTCTCCAACTTTCCCCGCTTAAAAGTTGAGCTCTCCCTCTTCTGTTCGGTGTCGGAGGTACCTCGACTGACGTCGTCTCTAGACGCGGGGCGGTCGCACGAATCAGTACGCAGAGTCGGATTCCTCACCCAGGGATCGAGTCCCGCTCGGCGTCCTCTAGCCGCCGCCGATTTCAGATCGACTTCGCTCATTTTCCGCCAAGGGTTGCCAAGAACGGATACTGCGTCACTGCCGGATCTATCGCGGCCGGTGAAACGTCGAGCGATGCCCGCTTCTGAATTGGCGAACGGTTCGTCAAAGGTGAGAAGCGAGGCGTCGGGCGAGGAGCGCTCGCTTCGCACGAAGCGTGGCACGGGGGTCGCGGTGTTGAGCGGCGAGGGCGCGCAGCTGGCGGCAGGCGAGCGCGGCGCGGGATGTGAGGGAGAGGGCGCGGGCGACACGCTGGGTCGCTCCGAGTGCGAGCGAGCACGCGGCGTATGCGCGCGGCTGGCCGGCGTCACGTCGCTCAGAGAGCGTAGGTGTATACGTCTCCGCACGTAGTTAGGTGAGTCTGTGTCAGTCACGTTGATGCTAATGTTGTGCGTGACCGAAGGTTTCTGCTCGGCGGACACTGCAGATTCATTATTGTCAGATTTATTATTTTCCTTAATATTGTGAGGGCTCACGGAGCCGTTAGCGTTCGCAGAGTTTTTGTTGGGGCCGGCCCGGCTGGGCCCGGCCCCCGCTAGCTAGAGGAGTCTCTCTGTCGCTGAACTTGAAGTACCGGAGCTCAGTGTTGATGCAGGATTTTGGTCGTCACCTAAAATATATTAAAATAATTTTAGAGAGTATTAATTCAAAAAATAAGGATGAATATACTTTTATGTTTACTGTTTAGAGAGGCGAATAACGAAAAACGACTGAAATTACCTCTAGGGGCCTCGGTTTATTTGATTGTAGTATGTTTCTCATAATGACAGCTGGCATGATCAAGGGAAGATAATTACTCGACAGGTATTTTTTCAGAAGACTACAATGTGGTGACAGTGTGATACCTTTTGGTTCATATAGCATATTATTATTATATGTATAGTACTAGCTGACCCGGCAAACGTTGTTTTGCCATGCAAATGTCAGGTTGGATTTTGAAAAATAGATGTTGTCCGATTCCCAGACCTACTGAATATGCATGTAAAATTTCATAAAAATCGGTCAAGCCGTTTCGGAGGAGTGCGGTGACCAACACTGTGACACGAGTATTTTATATATTAGAAGATTATCTAGGTAATTACCTTGAGTAGTCTGGCCCGTGGCCGGCAGTCTTTGTCAGTTGAGCAACTCTACCGAAACAAAGCGCTTCAGTCTCTCTAAGTATTGGTTAAACAGTTCAACATCGTTGTGTCCCGCACCCTGTAAATACATTAAAATAAAATTTGATACAATCATATTTTTAGTATTTCTGATTAAATGTTTTGTGGTATCTATGTATCTATCCTTATTGAGCTCTAACGGTCTAGGTGTCAATAAGCAGGGCAGTTTATAAACATAATCAAATTTCAATGCAACTATTGAACTTGTGTCGTATGCATAGGCTATTGCTCTCAACTTTAACTTTGTCTGTCATTGATTGATATTAAAGATTATTTGCGAGTCAGACATTTAAGATGAAGTAATTGCATGACATTCTAACAGAGAGCGATTAGCATGTTTGATTCTAATTTCAATGCTTCGCCTGCGTCATTAGTAGCGATATCAGATGCCGATAGTTGAATGCGCTCAAATGCAGCAAGTAACACTGCGAAAAACATAGTAATTTAGATAGTTAATGTTGGAACATCTGCGTTTAGCATCCACGATACAAATATTTTGCCGCAAATACTAATGGTGACCAAGGAGACCTTAGCCTTTATCTCATCCCCTTCCTCACAAAGCAGTCACTTTATTTATAGTACTGTACTGTAGTAATATGTATGACTTTTAACCTTAAATAAAATTGGTCAGGTGCGAGTCGGACTCGCGCACGAAAGGATCCGTACCATTATCTATGCAACTTAAGGCAACGTTATTAGTATCGAGCAAGAAACGGTAAAAAAATCATGTTTGTTGTATGGGAGCCCCCCTTAAATATTTATTTTATTTTATTTTTAGTATTTGTTGTTATAGCGGCAATAGAAATACATCATCTGTGAAAATTTCAACTCTCTAGCTATCACCGTTCTTGAGATACAGCCTGGTGACAGACGGACGGACGGACGGACGGACGGACGGACAGCGAGGTCTCAGTAATAGGGTCCTGTTTTTACCCTTTGGGTACGGAACCCTAAAAAATGAAGACATGGGTAAATACTGATAGCTACCTACCTACATGTAAATTCTTCTTCTAAGATCTTTTGAGAAGGCTTCTATCTCTCTAAAAAGAGCCAAGAAAATCTACCATAGTAAAGAAATTAATTTTGTTGTTTTCATTATCCTTAAATGAGCATTTTTATGCTTTTCACCTAACGTTCGTGCTATTACGTAATGTTAATATAGAAAAACTTGGATCAAGTTGTGATTGGAGATCAACAGTAGTATAACATGCTATAAAGTAATGTACCGAAAAACTTTCACGTATGACGTAAGTAACTACCAAGAGTCACTAATGGATTTACCTCAAACATTAAATCTGTAGTTAGACAGTACGGTGAATGTTAACTTTTGTAAGATACAAAATTGTAAAAATATCAATCCAACTATCCCTTGGGAAAATGGCGTGACGTTACCTACGAAGTCACTAAAAATATATATAAATACCTCAACCCATAACGGTTCAACAGCGCGAGGACAACGTTCATATATAGCTAGTCCATGTGAAAAATCTATCACCTCATCTTCAGTTCCGTGTATAACTAGAACTGGGGAGGTCACCTTGGGAATTTTGTCGATACTGAAACAAAATGAAAACAAATTTATAAAAGTGCATTTTGCTTACAATTAGTTAAGTATAATAAACAATAGATAATTAAAATATGTTGCAATTATAAAGCTAAATTACATCGTAAATTATAAATGAACCTCACATTTTTTTTAAATACGGCAATTTCATTTAACTTGAACTTGGAAAATGAAAATAAATAATTATATATTTTACGTGTAACACATTCCTCCAGAGTGAATTTGTATCGAAAAGGTAAGAAATAGGTACGATATTCTGATATTTCCCCAGCTCAAATAACGGTTCTTTGAGGAAGTTGATCCCTATATTCGTTCTCTTTAACCATCTAACATGCAATTGGAAGAATTACAAAAATTCAACTCATAAAATGAAATTTCCAAATAAAAGTACGTGAAAGGTTCGAACTCCTGAGAATAACAGACAATTCTTTTAGTGATTACTTCACATAACTACCTTATTAACATATTGAATTACTAGGTATGCCGGCGTAAAATAAATATAATCTGTCTAAGTACTTATCTAGTTACTACGTATCTACCCATTTACAAATGATGCGAATAAAACATTAACTTTCGCACGTACAAATACGAATACCTACTAGTGTAGACTACTGATAACTCAGTTCTCCATAAGACGGTACGATACCAAATTATGCTCCATACAAAAGTATGGGTATCGTACTTCCGTTTTTTCTTCGCGAAAGTTAAACCGATTTTAATAGTTTTTGCGTTATATTATAGATAAAGAGTATATCTATGCTTCTATCACTTTCTTTTTTTTTTCAAAACATAATAATTAAAAGAAATATGACGATCCGAAAAACCCACTTTTTTCGGTTTTCTTTAGACAAAGTTGCAGCGTTTATCACACAATTTTGTTAAAGTTTTACCATAAAAGAAAGTGATAGAATCATAGATATACTCTTTATCTATAATATAACTATAATTTGTAGGTAAAATCCGCTTCATCTATATTTGTCCCTTTCAGCGCGGCGCTCGGAAATAGGGATAGCAATACCTAAGGCAAATACCTAAATGAGGAGTACAGTACCCTCTTAAAAATCCGGGATCGCTTGTTTATATTAACTCATTAAAATATTTTAACGTAACATATCCATAACCGGATGTTGTCCAGGACGGGCTCGGTAGTCTAGAGGTTCATGTAACAGACTGCTGTTCACGAGGTCGCGGGTTCGATTCCCGCACGAAATAATCATTTGTGTGATATTTTTATAATAGTCATACAAATGTTTTTACCGCGACTGGGTGTTTATGTATTTTAAGTGTGTATTTGCAAAAGAAAAGTAGGTTATGTAGTATATCCGTACTCTAGTACCCATAACTAAAGCATATAAACTTAGCTTGGAACCAGAGAAAGAACGTTGTGTGAAATGTCCATGAATATTTAGTTATGTATAACAGCTTTTTACAGATCTTCATATCGATACGCTAAACGTAAGAATAGGGAGAAAAAATACAGACCGTGTGGCATAAAAATATTATTGATCATTGCCCTGCTGTTTTGTTGTTATACATACTTACCTAATAAATAATCACGCTCATTGATACGTGATAAGTCCAGTTGTTGATGTAACATTGTGAATTACGTCGTACCTACACAATTAGCGATTCAACGCTCAATGATTAAATAGAACTAAATACATACGTAAGGCAGTGAAAGTGGATACGAGTGCTGTATTAAAAAAAAATGTTAAAAAGAAATCCTTTCATTTAATTTATTACTTTAATTGCCCGTGGCCGTGGTCTTCTTTGGCATTACATTACACTTGAAGCTGAAATTGTACTGCAGAGAAATTGTATCCTACGAGTTTTATCTTTACGCTTCCGATACCGACATAGGAAACACTGATAACTCAGCAATTGTTAGATGATACCATTCAATAAACAAACAACTAAATTGCTTCTGTTCAATGTGATTTTATATAATTAGTATTACTAGATAGTCATTACGGTATAACAAGGATAGTACACCCTGCCTATCTAGGATCTAGGCAGGGTGTACATACCTCTCCTAATTGCAATTGGAGTATAACAAATTTACGTGCAGACCGTACGTACGTACGTACGTACCAGACGTAAATACTTTACATTCGAGTTTTGTCTCTAAAGATTTTAATGCTTAGATTTTCGCCCTAAACTCTACCAGCACTCGTCTGTCTATCAGTCATCAGACTGTATCTCAAAAACCATGATATCTGGAGACTTGTAGTTTTTACAGATGAAGTATATTACTGCTATAACAACAAAGACTATGTTAAATATTTAATACTATAATAAGACAATAGTGGTTCCAATAAATCCTCAGTGTTTAAGGTCAAATCGTACTTTTACCCCTCTTGGTGATGTATGCCATGAAAATGTAGTAATACCAACATATTACAAAGTGTGAACGGAGACCATAACAAATAACTACATTAAATAGAACAATTCTATATGTTTATCTTTTATGTGCTGTGTCATGATTTCGGAATGATAACACAGTTTGATTACACAGTCTACATTGATGTGGAATTGTATATACTACATTCTACACATATAATACTATACTGTACAATAAAATAAAACTTAAATAAATATTATGATATACTTGGTGGTCTTATCACGTTTGCCATCTGCCACAGAAAACTTAGCCCAGAGTATATATTGATAACATACTTAATGATAACACTATCATGAATGTGTATACTTAATTATACATATAAATAAAAATGTATTGTTACAATGTGTGTACATGAGTAACTTCTGAATTACTTTCTTATTGTCATGGATAATGTATGTATAAGCATTTAGTTAATAACTTTTATAAATCATACACAAATTTAAAAGCCTTGTATAGGAAATATTGGGACTGACAAGTGAATTAGAACTCTTGGGTCTTTAACTGAAACTGGTCAGATTAAAATTTTTGTGGAGAAATGTCATCGCCAGTACACTCCAAAAGGGTCAAGTGCGTAGCATGTATGATTGTAGATGACCCTAAGGAAATATGTTGTTAGGATGGTAGCAGATGTTGTTTTAGTCTCTGCTTACCCCTATGGTGAATGAGATGTTATGATGATGATGATTTCATGTATAGAAGCTTCATGTTTTCTTGTCATAACTGAGTAAACAGTAACCAAACCTTATAATTTCTGAAATAGTTACTATGTAATAAACATTTTATATTTGTTCACAAAGTATAACAATATAATTATTTAATTAGCATACAAAAATATAAAAACAATATTGATTATTTACTTCTTAAGGTCAAAGCAAATACAATTGAAATTAGTTGGATGTAATATAGTTATTTGAATAACCAATGATAAACAGGTAAACTAAAAGTAGACTTATTATAATATTAGGTGTTTCCTGGGTTTTAAATACTGTCTTGCTCCTTGGTTTGGTGTGATGGTATATAGTCCATATTCTGATTTAAAAGCTTTATTAACATAGCTTTTCATCAAAATCTATTTGATAGTTATGCAAGAAAGTGTAACAAACATTGTTTAGTAGCTAATTGTTTAGTTTCATGTATCAAAAATTGGTCAAGTGCGAGTGGGACTCGCGCACGAAGGGTTCCGTACCATTATATATGCAACATAAGGCAACGTTATTAGTATCGAGCAAGAAACGGTAAAAAAAATCAGTTTTTTGTATGGGAGCCCCCCTTAAATATTTATTTTATTTTATTTTTAGTATTTGTTGTTATAGCGGCAATAGAAATACATCATCTGTGAAAATTTCAACTCTCTAGCTATCACCGTTCTTGAGATACAGCCTGGTGACAGACGGACGGACGGACGGACGGACGGACGGACGGACGGACGGACGGACGGACGGACGGACAGCGAAGTCTCAGTAATAGGGTTTCCGTTTTTACCCTTTGGGTACGGAACCCTAAAAATGGGTATTATTTATACGTGGTTTGTTAGAGACACTGTAAAATTTATAGTGTAGCGTACCCACACTCAATATTGACTTACAGTGTAAATCAATATTGAGTGTACATTATATAGAACATTTTCTATTATGATTATGTTTTTTTAATCATAGCCATATAAAAAAAATTATACATTTTTCCATAAAGAGTGAAAACAAGTTATGATAAAATTAAATTAATGGTGAATTTTGTTTCTTTTTTTTGTACCAGATAACATTAATGTAGATAATTGTTTTACAAAATGGATATGTAAAATATGTACCTATTAAAACTTAAACAACAACAAAATATAAAAATATAAATGTTTACAGTTGTTGGTAAACAGTTTGTTGGTAAACAGGTATTTAAACATATACAAGTTTATACATAAGGATACTTATGGATATATTATAAATATGAACTGAATCATCACTACACAAACAAACATTTGATTAACTTCCAATTACTATTAATTGGAATTTAATCGCCTAATAGGACGATTCAATTGATCAAAACAAATAATAATGAGGCTGTTTTCAAAATAAATACCTGTATATTTACAAATAACATACAAATAAATATTAAATTTGTTTTTGTAGCTAATTTTTCCAATAGCAGATGACTCATTACTGTTTATTGTTTATAAAATATGTATCAACATACCTGGGAAAAGCATCAAAGAACCATGTCCTTTTGGTATTTGGGAATGCGACCCTCATGCCAGACATAAGAGGAGAATGTAGCACCACAGCACCCACTTCATACCGAGCAGCCAAATCAACAGTGGGCACAGTACCTATGCTTTGACCATATAGTATAATGTTTTCTGGACTAATGCCATAACGAGTTCGCAAGGCCTGCCACGCTGCATCAATATCCGCATATAAATTTTTCTCAGAAGGTTTTCCACCACTCACACCATAGCCAGAATAATCATAACTGAATATATTACAATTTATTCTAGTACCTAGACCTAAGTAAAAACTACTCATTTGACCGAGATCCACAGCATTTCCATGTGAAAACAGTATTGTGAAACGGGCGTTGGGACTACATCGAACAAAGAGGCAAGCTATTCTGTTTCCTCTAGTGGTTCTGGAATAAAAGCCTTCAATATTCTCCTTTTCACGATCTGAATATTGCCATTCTGCGCGTTCAGTTAATGATAATGAAAATTTCGCTGCTGTCTCGTCTGGTGTAAATGTATACGTCGGTTCTGGAGGTAGAAATGCAAGCTTAGCCGCGATTTTCCCCGGGCATGGTGGACAACAAAACAGGCAACAGAGTTCACTAAAACTTAACCCGTTCATGATGATTTTTTTCTAATACTCATGTAAAATCTAATAAACACTACCCATTACAAAACCACAACTCACTAATTACAGATCATGGCGAAAATAAAAGATTTCACAAAATTGACAGAAAGTCAACAGTTTCGTTCAGCCATGACGGCAATGTTGCCAGCCGGCGTATTATGAGCTTTTTAAAATCATTCAAGTTCCAGGCAGGCCTTAAACTGCATGGCTAAATTAGGTATTATGGCAGAAATAAAAATTTTTGTTGAACATTTTTAGTTAGTACTTTAACTTTTAGTTGTACCTTCTCCTTAAACATATTAATGTATGACTGGTTAAGCGAACTGACTGACTAAGAATTTTGTTCATAATACGAATTTGCCAGACAGTTCAATTCACGGCGTAAACTGCCTGTAAATAAAAGCTCATAATACGGCCGCAGTTGTACTTGTAAACGTTAAAATAAAATATTAAATGTATATCATCAGTCAGACCCCGTTTTTCAATCAGCGCACAATAGCGCATTATGCGGCACAATGCTCAACGTTGAGTGTTCCAATTACAGCATCGCATCGCACAATCGAACACTCTCAAAAGTGATGCATGCAATCCATACCAACTTCAGCGACAGAAAATTAACAAGTATTTTTTCTTTAAATTGGTATTGATTGAAATTTTATTTATTTATTATCGTTAGTAATATTATTTATTGTTAAAAAAAAATTTAAGGCTTTCTTTTCGTCGGAGTTTTCTGGAAATATTCAAAGTTAATTCAAGCTGTGTTAAAAAATAAATAAATATAAGTATGGATGAAGGTATAAACAATGACTTTTTTTTATATTCCACACATATAATGTGAATACAATGTTTATTTTACAATTTTTTTTTCAACACTGAACTTTGCGCACTCTGCTGCACGTTCCAATTAAGCGTCAGCATTGTGCGGCACTGAGTCACATTATGCTCTACCATTGGAAAACGGGGTTATGTATTGTGATAATAATTGTGTGATACTCTGTGATAGTGATGACATCTTTGTATGACATTTGTGATGACATTGACACTATTGACAGATGTAACGAGTTTACATTGTTATGTTATTTTTGCTCAATTTTCTTTAATTATTCAAAGGAATGATAAAGTAATATTTATTAAATTCAATTATTTATTAGGTTTTACCAAACGATACAAAGAATCGTAGAAAATTGTTATTTTTTTTTTTCTGGAGAATTTAAGGTTATGGCTGATAAGAAGAAAGCTCTATTTATCTGCCTTGGTGGGTAAAAAAGTGTTAATATACAGTTAACTAATCGAACCTTTAAACTATTAATTTCTCAGTACCCTCAAAATAATACTGGATTACATACATAATTTTTTTTGTGTGATACATAATTTTATACGTTCCACACGCTCTATCTGGTGAATCTGTGTTGGCTAGATTATCTAGCCAACACAGATTCACCAGATAGAGCATACGCGTTAAATGTTGAAGGCGCGTAACTAGCCTGCCTTAATTGTACTTCAGGGTCTAATAAAATATAGTATTCATGTGACATGGTTTTGCAAACTACAAATTTCACTTTTACAAGCAATAAGTTCCTTTGGGAAGAGAAGACCTGTGTATGGTTCAAATTAACCTGTGGCGTGTCCCATAGACACACATAGAACGTATTTTACGCACACATAGACATCAGCCAGCTCCATCTGGTATATCTATGCTAAGCCCAGAATCTAAGTACCAATCAATTCTAGGGCTTTGGTAATCCAAATCAAATCTATATTGTTACCAGTGTTGAGGCCCACATATTTTGATTCGCAAGTATTCTGTGGATTCACAGGCAATATCTGCAGATCGCCCATCGCTGAGGGTGTTTTCCAAAAAACTGTGACAGAAATGGGTTTAGCTGATCAATGGGAGATTGACAGTGCAGCCATTGGAGGATGGCATGTTGGCAACCCTCCTGATTGGAGAGCTATAGACACTATGAAAAAACATGATGTCCCTTACAATAACCATGCAAGACAGGTTATTAGAAATTAATAAGTATATTTTTTTAATGCCCCACAGTTGCATTTTGCCATAGGTATACCTACACTTCCAGTATTCTTAGTATTTTAGAGATGTATTCCCTGGCATCTGAAAGTGAATACTACACTGACCTGACTATGTTATTCATAGTTATGAGTTATAGCTGCTTTAGCTTTGCATTTGATAATTAAATCAATAATATTTTATATCATTATCTCTACTTAAAAATCGGAATTTATCTTGTAACTAATAGTATATTTTCAGATTATATCTGAGGACTTCAACCACTATGATTATATATTTGGAATGGATGAAGCTAATATGAGAGATCTTCAGAAACGAGCTCCTAAAGGCTCTAAGGCCAAGCTTCTACTCTTTGGTGAATTTGACCCTCAAGGGGAACGTATCATCAGAGATCCTTACTATGTATGTAATAATTTTTTATTTAAAAGTATATAATCTTATTGTCTGTATTGAAATAATAATTTAAAAGTATCCGTGGAAGTAACATCTGTAAATTTTACAGGATAGTGATTCCAAAGGCTTTGAAAAATGTTACCAGCAGTCACTCAGGTGCTCCAAAGGATTTCTGGAGAGTATTTCAAAGTAACATTACTTACTGGAGGTGAAATCATAACATATAAAAATTATGGTTCACATGTAAATAAAATGCATTTAATTTGTTATCCTTGTCATTTATTTATGATCTTGGCACATTATGCACTTCTAATTATATCATACTAGCCAAATCCTGCACTTTTACAAAGTTTATAGTTACTGCCCCAATTCTTGGATTTTAATGTAATGATAATCTTATACCTACTGATTGCTGATGTATGAAGTGTACAGCTGTAAAATTTATTTAAAATCTATTCAGTAGTTTTTGTATGAAAGAGTAACAATCATACATTATTATTAAACTTACATTTGTAATATTAGTTTAAAGTATTATATTAGGAACTATAAAATAATAAAAATATGTACATATATTAAATTGATATCATTTTTTATTCTTTAACAATTAACTTATATCTGAAACTTGATTTATCACTAAATTTAAGAACAGGAGCTGTTTTTGAATTATTATTTTCATATTTATTTACCAAACAAGAGGTAAGGAATTTATGATTAGACAGACTATCTTTTTGGGATAGAAATTCGAAGAACCACAAAAAGGTATTTGTAGGTATAGTCTGTTGAATGCACTGAAGACAAAGCAAGTCTTTTTGATTAAATATAGATTTTTTTACACATTTTGGTGAGTTCAAAGTATTTATTTTTAGTGTTCCCTTGATTTTATGGCTTTCTCTCTTTGTTGTTAGATGGTCAAAACGTTTTTCATCTTGGTATGCAGGTACATATGAAGTTTCAACATATTCACCTGTAAAGAAATTCATAAAGTGCTAGATAATGCTATAAATGTTTACTCAGGAAATGTTTGTGTGAAATTTAACCTTTGAGAAAATAATAAGCTACTATATTTTACTTTGCTTTGCAGTGAGGTTAAGGCGATAGCCTTAACCTCACTGCAAAGCAAAGTAAAGGTAAAGTAAGGTAAGTAAAGTAAAGTAAAGTAAAGTAAAGTAAGGTTCTAAGATTAGAACCTTCTAAATTCAGGATACTGAATTTAGAAGGTTCTAATCTTAGAACCTTCTAAATTCAGGATAGCCTTAACCTATTATATTTTTTAAAATAGATATTTTGTTAAATATCTATTTTAAAAAACATCTATTTCTTCTTCTTCAGCCTGTCTCCGTCCACTGCTGGACGTAGGCCTCCCCCATAGAACGCAACAACGCGCGGTCCTGTGCCACCTGCATCCAATGTCTCCCCGCGACCTTGACGATATCGTCGCTCCACCTTGTCGAGGGCCGCCCAACGCTGCGCCGTCCGGTACGTGGTCGCCACTCTAGGACCTTTCTTCCCCAACGATCATCAGTCCTACGAGCGATGTGGCATGCCCATTGCCACTTCAGCGTGCTAACCTTTCGGGCTATGTCGGACACGCCAGTTCTCCTACGGATCTCCGCGTTTCGGATTTTATCCCGTAAGGAAATACCGAGCATAGCCCTCTCCATAGCACGTTGTGCAACCTTGAGCTTATTTACGAGGCCAACATTTAAGAACCACGTCTCTGTTCCGTAAGTCATCGCTGGTAACACACACTGGTCATAGAGGTCGTAGGTAATATCTATTTACTTGTGAGTAATTCGTCGTCGCTCTCTAATATTTCTTCAATAGTTCTTGACGAATTCGGTGGTCCCCACAATGGTCCCATAATTTAGGTTATTGGTCACAATCATAGACTTACAATAAAAATGTATTTGTTTTTAGTTTTACTAGTAAATGCTCCTAATGTTAGTGGTAAAATCGCAACTAGTTTATAATGCTGAATCTTGTTAAATCTAAATTATTTAATAAATAATTACAAATAAAAAAGATTAGCCTGTTAGCCACAGATCACAGAACAGAAGAACTTACGTTAGGGGTGTAAAAAAAAATCGATTAAAAATCAATTTTGAAAAAAATCTATTGTTTTTTAGAAAAGTTCGATTTTTATATTTCAAATAATCGATTTTTTTACAATCATCGTAAAAATTAATACCGATTTTTATTTGCAACCCACGGTATAAAGGATGGTTTTCAGACCCGGTACCTAGGCCTGGAATGCGAACTTATCTTTTACTAGCTGCCCCGGCAAACGTTGTTTTGCCATACAATTCTGTATAAAATAAAATTTCATCAAAATCGGTCCAGCCAATTTGTAGCCTATGTGTTATTCTGATGTATAAGCTATATTGTGGTAAAGTTTCATTCAAATCCATTCAGTAGTTTTTACGTGAAAGAGTAACAAACATCCATACATACAAACTTTCGCCTTTATAATATTAGTAGGATTAATCTATACAAGTATGTATACACATATCATTAATCTATGGCGAACTGCCACCCTCCATTAGTTTATATTTCTCTGCATCTATGACGGCATTTGTTTTGTACTTTTGAATTATTATAGTAGATATTTTATTTAATCATACATTCACCAGATAGTAGCCGATTCTCAGACCTATTGAATATTCATACCAAATTTCATAAGAATCGGTCAAGCCGCTTCGGAGGAGTATGGGAATGACGGAGAGATATGAGTATGAGAGTGATACGAGAATTTTATATATTAGATTATTCAGAAACTTTATTTTGTGTTGGTTATATTATAAGATCCTACTATTTCTGTTGCTTGTTTTTAATTACTCGTAATAAACCTATTGATATTTGTTTTTTGTATTTCTTTATCATTACAGAAAGTTACATTGTTCACCCTATATCCAGGACTTCTAGTTCCATTGAAGATTATTTGATTATGCCAAAGAAGTACATCAAGAGTGGCATAATCCAGCAATACTGATTAGAGTATTAATTTCTTTGAAGCGCAAACAGGGTGCAAGTAATTCTAGGTTATCTTTTCAGCACATTAAAGTTGGGCGCACTGTTGGGCACGGGGCTCACTTGGGAGGGTTTATGGTCTAGTATATCCCTCAGCTGGCTCTTACAGGTACCCTGGGGAAAAATGGAGTGGTGACACTTGTATTCTTAGTCCATCACCATACGGACGATAGGTCTAGGGCCTAGGTCATTTATTGACAAAATCATATTTAAGATTTTAAGTTGGAGTTTATATTAAAATTAAATAGCAACTTAAAAAAAATCGGTTAATAAAAAAATCGATTTGATTTTCGATTTTTTATGCCATAAAAAACGATTTAAAAAAATCGTGTTTTTAGGTCCAATGTCACATCCCTAACTTACGTTACCACAGATTACTTAGAGAACTACGTAGATTAGCTTCGCATGTCATAATTTTTTTTTTCTAATCCACATTGCACAGACTATACACGATCAATAAAAGGTATGTTTGCGGTTACTCTATGTTTAACTCATGGAATTTGGCATTCACGCCTGGCCAACAGGTTTTATTTATCCATCAGCCTTTTTCCGGACATTGTTGGACCTCCCCTAAAGAACACAGCACAGCAGCATGCGGTTACAAACCCGCGATATCGTCATTTTGCCACAAGTAATATAATAAAATAGCGCACTGCTTTTTGTAGCACTAGATTAGATTGACTACAGAGTACAGAAGTGACGCACCCAAACGTAAGTCCGCGAGGTGCAGAGGTAACACGACGCACACAACTTTGCATTTCATTGGTTGCTACGTACGCCCCGCCCAAAATCGTCTCACGCACCACGAGAAACGACAGTGTCGGGACAAAGAGTATGCTGTATGAGCAATCTTTTTGAGGAGGATCCCTCCTCAAAAAGATTGCTCATACAGCTCCTTATAATGTAATCTCATTCATGCTAAAATTATGAGTCCTTCTGCTTCCAAGTGGTAAGAAAGATACGGTGAATTTTTTAACAACCATACTTTATTTCTTCATAATGATGTTTCAAACATTAGTATCAATCCTGCTGTCACAACTGAACCTAACTTAACTAAAACATAAATATTGATACTGTCAATGACACTATTCGGTAATGTTAACTGAACTTTAAAAGAATAATTTTAATTATTAAATGTGTACAACGAAATAGCCATTAAATCAAGATACACCATAATTTTATTATTTTTATCTTAGTTTAGTTTTTGATGCGAAAGAATTGGTGTCATTGTAATAAATACTTTACGAAATTATCGTTTCAAGTAAATAATAAGTAAATCCTGGATGATATTATTGTATAATTGCAACACATCACCTACTCTTTTTTGTTTTTATCGCCTGAATTATAGATTACAAACTCTAATTCTCCTTCATCATTAAGTCTCAATGTTTTTAATCGTCTTTTACGAGATCTCTTTAGTTTCAGTAATCCATAATCTATAAGAACTGGTAAGGGCTTTTTTTGATATTTCTTCCTTTTATGTACAAGTCTATAACATATTCCATATAAAAAATATGATGAATAATCGTCTGAGAAGTAGTGGGCAATCTCCTTCCAACGAATATCACTCCATATTTTATAAGGAAGTGTTTTTATCCTGAAAATTAAAAATTACTGTGCAATACAATACAAGCTTTGAGTACTTTGATAAATACCAAAAGTAAACTCGAATTAAAATTAAATATTTATTTAAAAAATAAAACTAAGGAACTTTTCTGTTACGGTATCAAATAGACTTTTATATTGACGTTTCAGAGGCTTTTCAGTTATCGTAATCACAAATAGTATAGGTACCGGCACGAATCTTGAGCGCTGGTCTTTACCTGCGCAGAAATGAATTATTGGGTCTGTTTGGAGGTAGAGGAGGTGAAGCGCGGAAGCGGTTGAATGAAATCATCATATGTGATTGGCCTGCTGCGCGTCGCGTCATATCTGCCACTCGTGATTCGTTCTCTGTGCTAGATGCACTTTCCTTATGACTACGAGTACACTTCAAGACAATTAAATTGATACATATAAATTTTTTGAACTGAACCTTTTAAAATTAAATTTTTTATAGGTATTTGTTTGTTTTTATTGACGTGGCGTAGCGGCTTTGTAGCCGACTTACGATCGCGAGGTCACGGGTTCGGTTCCCGCACAGGAGAATTATTTGTGTGATGAACACAGATATTTGTACTGCGACTGGGTGTTTTCTATCTATTATAAGTATATATTTACAAAAAAAAGTAGTATATGTATTACATCCGCAATCTGGTATCCATATCACAAGTATCATTACGCTTAGTTTGGAACCAGCGAACGTTGTGTGAAATGTCCATAAATATTTATTTACTCTTAATTAGAAACAATTATTATCCCTAAAATGATATAAATAATTGACAATAATACAAGTATTTTAATTTAATTTAATTACAGCTTGATGATTGATGCTTGACTACATTCCACCTGCTGGTAGCAGGTGGAATGTAGTCAAGCATCAACATGTATTATGTAAAAAAAAAATTTCTGAATATTATTATATTAAAGTAAATCATCTCCATTTTTTTTCAATGAAGTATACGATGCGCAAAGCGATCCCCACTCTACCACCGAGCGCTCAAAATTCGTGCCGGGACCTATACTGAGCTGTAAGAGGTCACACACCCAGTCTAGTATTTAAAATTATTTACAGACTATTTCATATTTTTGGTTTCGAAATTCAAGCAATTAAAAATTACTTTAAATGGGAATCGAACCCGTTTTTATTTCATTAATTAATTTCTATAACGAATGTATGTTAATTACAAGATTATAATTTAAATAAAATGCTCATTCACATTTTAAGAGTAAAAGTAACTTACAGATTTAAAACTTTCTTTCTTAATTTGTTAATTTTGACTGGTTTTTCAATAAACAATTGCATATGGAGCGTGTCATGCCAGAAACGTTGCATATATCTACTATTATGATCAAATTTCTTTGCTAGTCGTAACCACACTTCTCTATCAAAATTTTTATATTTTAGTTCTTCTAATGGTAAACCAGTGTACTTCATAAGATATTTTAAAAATTTTGTTGCTAGTGGTAATGTCCACTGGACTCTTTTGCGTTCTGGCTTGCCTGAAATTTTAAAAGTACGTAAACTCTAACACTTGCGTGACTCATTTACTGAAATTAAACCACTTTTTAGAGATTTAGACGCGTATATTTGTTTTAGAATTCAGCCCGACGTTTCCATGACTATGGTGATTGAAAAGTCTCCGACCCATTGGGCTAATAAAAAAATGTAAAACAAATATACGCGTCTAAATCCGTAGAAATCGCCTGAAACGCCTGGAGTTATAACAGCAACCTAAGCAGACGACACTGCATGCCTTGCTAGTGATACAGACCCATATAGGGCCTCTGCTAAACTTCAAATCCAATTAAACAAAGTAGACTTGTGGCTGCAAAAGTGGAGAATTAGGCCTAGCGTAACCAAATCGACGCGGTAACGTTTACGCTCCGAAAAGGAGACTGCACACCCGTCTATATGGAAGGCAAAGCCGTACCAGCAACCAGTAGTGTAAAATACTTGGGTTTACACCTTGACAGAAGATTGACATGGGGTAATCATATTAAAGCAAAAGGAACAGAAGCAAACTTACAACTCAGAAACTACCTAAGGCTCATAGGCCGTCAATCTCGACTTTCTCTTTGTAATAAACTTCTCGTTTATGAAGCGATTATCAAACCAATATGGTCTTATGGGATCGAGCTGTGGGGATCTGCTAGTGACTTGAACATGGAAATACTACAGCGATTCCAGAACATAGCTCTAAGAACAATATCAAGTGCACACTGGTTTGTAAGAAACACAGAAATTCACGAATATCTTGAAATACCGACCGTTAAACAAGAGGTTGCAAACTTTTGTAAAAAGTATAAAATATATTTATTAAATGAGGAAGGGAATGTAAAACGCCTGAATAGATGGCACATACTGGATCTTGACCACAGGAACTAAGCCATTCATGAGCTTATCTTAGTGTTGGTGCTATTAGATGTAATAGCCCTAAACAACTCCAAACCACGCTGAGCTCATCTGATAAAGGCTGTACAGCCGATTGCAGATAATTGGAAAAAAAAAATCCGTAGAAAGTGGTTTTAGTTAAGTAAACTTGCCGGTCACAAAATATGGCGATAATAAGAAAATATTAAAATTATATCTTACCATCATACATTTGTTTAAGCCTTTTATATATCCCTCTTGGTTCTCTCCCCAAAACCGTTGACAATAATGTAACACAATTGTTAGGATGGTGTGTAAAACATATTTGCATAATTTTTTCTTCCTCAGGTGTATATGCGCCTTTTACTGGACCACCGAAATAAGTCTGAATGTGTCTAAATATTTGAAATGGCGTTCTTTTCAGACCTCGGGCTACGTACGCAATAACAAATCTTCTAGCACATTCTTCAGGTGTCTTTGGTGTTCTGCTCTTATCCTTATTTTTCCACCGTGCCAAACATATTATTTTATCTGGTATATCATAAATCTAATTAAAGAGAATAGTTTAAAGTTTAATTTATGACTAAACTAGATTGGCGTCAGATAGTTTTGTGGAAACAGATGGGAGAGGCCTTTGCCAGAAGGCAAACAGATACACAACACTTGACATGAAAATAAATTGTATAATTTTAGAGGAAAAATAAATATGACATGTAAATGTAATTAATTTAATTGTATTATCAAATTGAATCTTGTAATCTGAAATAAAGGCTATAATCAAATGTAATCTATTTATGACTAAACAGTATTCAAATTTTGGAGAAAATAGTTACTATAATTTTTTCTTTAAACACATAAATGCTGCATATAGTCACAATCACAGATGGCTAGATTTTTTATGAAGAAATTAAATCAAGTGTTTGGTAACCTGACACTGTGAGTATATATGTGTGTCACTTGTTTACTGTAGAAAAATACTGCAACAATACTGAAATTATTTGCCAACTTTGTTAAATAATATAAAAATACAGGTCAAAAATTACTAATAAAGCATACATTGCTTTATTAGTAATTTTTGACCTGTATTTTTATATTATTTTGTGTGAAAATTGTATTTAGAAAATAAGCACCCCAGGTCCGTAAGATATGCAGCCCTATAAATTAATGGACATAGATCAAAGTACTCCACGGGACACCGGTCTGACTGTTGTTCCACACAAGGTGGCCCAAAGTTTTCGTCTTACCCCCTATTTAAATGCCCCTGATACAATACTTACATCTATGAATTCTCTCCAGTTATTAAGTATTTTCTCATTTTCATCCTTGCAAATGGTGTCTGTACGAAATGTTTCTTCATGTTTTTCATTGTCTTCTTTTAGTGGTCTTGACAAAGAGTTTGTTTGTTGATACCAAGGACGTTCCCATGATATTTCTTCACCTTTTAATTTCTCCATCAATAACTGCAAATTGTTACATTCCATTGAGCAAATTATTTTTCATTTTACACAATGTTTTTTTTTTAAATGTTGGATTTTAAAAAATGATAACAAGCACAATTTTTGGAAGTGGATTTGGCGGAATATGTTATACTAAGGAACATACTCATTGATGCTTATAATATTGGTAGGAAATTGAATATTTTTCTTTGGCATACTTACCTCCATAAACATGTAATCTTCATCTTTGATTTCTTCCAAATACATCAGTATTTTGTCCATACAAGCAGGTTCTTCCACATCTTCTAAATCTAGAATTTCACATAACCCCATATCCAAGTTGCTTTTCCCTAATCTCTAAACGTAACCTAGCGATTTGAGCAGTCAACTATGGAAGAATGGGAAGAATAGTAGAAGGTATCTTTTATATTTCTATTTCAATATACTGTTAATGCTACCGCCTATAATAAATTACTTCTATTAATTCACTGCATTACTGAAATATTAATTTATTAAGCAAGAAGCAAGCAAAGCATTGCATGTACAGAATAGATAGAAGCACAGAATAGATCACAGAATAGATAGAAGATACTACGACTACGTACGTATGAGGTACTTACTTACCCCGTTTTCCAATCAGCGCACAATAGCGCATTATGCGGCACAATGCTCAACGTTGAGTATTTTTTCTTTAAATTGGCATTGATTGAAATTTTAATAATATATTATCGTTAGTAATATTATTTATTGTTAAAAAAAATTTAAGGCTTTCTTTTCGTCGGAGTTTTCTGGAAATATTCAAAGTTAATTCAAGATGTGTTAAAAAATAAATAAATATAAGTATGGATGAAGGTATAAACCACGAAGTATAGATACAAGGAGTTCGAACGTAATGTTGAACGAATGGTCTCAATTTAAGGGACAGATTTTTTGCCGGTAGAGCGCGCCATTTTTCAAGAAGTACTCGTTTGAACTAATGACACCTGTGGAAAAAAATATTCTGAGAAACGTGGAGTTAAATACAGGGTGTGGCGTAATTAATGGATAAGCCTGTGCCTGTGGATAAGCCTCCTACTGCGCTATACGAATATGTATATTTTTAATTAATCCTATGTATGGTCTTGAAAAAAATGGCATAAGTCATGTTTTTCATAAAATGACTACTTTCACTAACCAATTCTGCTACTGTTGCCACAATTTTCAAAAGTTTTGCTTTCTGTTTTTTTTATAATACAGCTTAAGAGTTGAATTATTGCAAGCAATAAAGAATTCCCTATTCGTAATACAAATTTTTTGAAAATTATGCATGAAATATCAAAAAAGGGTTATTGATTATTCAATTTGTTGACTTTGTACATCGTCTAGCTTAAAAAATCTTTATGGGAGTTGATTTGCCCAATATCTTAAAAACATGCTTGTTTTATGCAGTTTCCGAAATGGTATAATACTTATTATAATACTTATTAAGTTTGATGTGATATTAAAGAACCAAATGACACTCGTAAAAAAATGTTCTTATTGTGATTTAATTAATCAAATTAATACTGTTAACTTAAACAAACTGTCAGTGGTATTTTAACTTATCTGTCTGAGTTTACCAGTGGGAATGTTAGTCGTTGAAAAAAAATAACAACTTATTTTATTTTTTTTATTCTAAAGATGCAAACACTACATAAATTTTATTTTACAAAAAATGTTCGAAATGGCGGCCACCTGCGGCTATGCAGGCCCTGCATCGACGGATAAATGACCGCTTTAGGCGTCGGATGAAGCCGGACCTCTTGATTTCATCAGCGGCTTCAAAAATCAGGGCCTTTAGTTGTTCCAGGGATGCTATTTCTTTTTTATACACTTTTTCTTTTAAACACCCCCAGTAAAAAAAGTCTAGAGGGTTCAAATCAGGGGACCTTGGTGGCCACAAAATGGGACCCAAACGACCTATCCACCTCTCATTGTACTCATCATTGAGGTAGTTCCGTACAATTCGTGCGTAGTGAGCGGGACAACCATCATTTTGTAACCAGTAGTTTTCTGGCACATTTAAACTTTGTAATAGTTCCGGCAACGTATTTTGCAGAAAATTTAAATAATTGGGACCTGTTAGTGTCTCGGATAGTTCGACGGGCCCAACTATTTGTCCATTTAAAATTCCTGTCCAAAGGTTCACTTTAAACTGGACTTGAGCTCGGTCTTGCCTTATGTTTCTCGGATTGGTTGCCTGCCAATTATGAAGATTGTGCATGTTGACGTAGCCATTTCTTTTACATGATGACTCATCGCTCCACAGTATTTTGTCAAAAAACGCCGAATCTTCGCGTATTTTTCGCAACATGACGCGACAAAATTGGACTCTAGGCTCATAGTCTCGTGTCATTAGTGTTTGCACCCTTTGATAGTGATACGGGTGAAGCTCATGCCTGTGCAGAATTCTGCCCACAGTACGCGTATCTACACCGGTTCCTCTACTTAACTCACGAATTGATAACTCTGGATTAGCACGCACAGCTTCTAGAACTTCGTCATCACGATGTCGTCGAGGTCTGCCTTCCGAAGCACCACCAACACCGGTACCAGGCATTCGCCCTTCGCTAAAAGCGATGTGCACACGTGTAAACACCCGGTAGTCTGGGTGTCGCAAATCGGGGTATCTTCGACGATATTCGCGTGCAGCTTCATTTGCATTGCAGTTACACAGGCCGTAAATAAGATGCATATTTGCATACTCTTGAGGAGTGTACGTATGACGCGGCATGATCAGTAGTCCAGGGATATGTAGAAGTCGTCGATAATATCACAATTGTCCAATTCGTATAGCAAAAACAGAGTCCGTAGTACATAAGCCAAATTCACGTCACAATAACAAACACGATAGAGCAAACGATATGTGCGCAAGAGACGATAACCAAAAGAGCACTAACTTTGATAAACAAGTTCAAAAGCTGTTTTGTTGTTTGTGAGAATAATAAAAATCTATCTCTGTCGCACAACTGTTATTTACCTGACATCAAAATGCTTTGTCTCTGTCTTATGATAAGACTAACCGTCTGGATTTGCCGTGCGATAAACAACCACAAGTAGTTGACTTAGAGTCGTTATCTGCTTACCCTATTCATGGTGGATGACTACCTGCTCCCGAGCACCCAAAAAAGGGTCCATTGTGAATGACTACCTGCTCCGGAGCACACAAAAAAGGGTCCATTCAAACTGTTTACAAAGACATGTTTAAGATAAATTAATAATTCTGTTAAAGAAAATTAGGGTATTTTTTTACAACTGTCGTTTTTTTTTAAAACCTCGTGAAATGTAATAAGTATTATACCATTTCGGAAACTGCATAAAACAAGCATGTTTTTAAGATATTGGGCAAATCAACTCCCATAAAGATTTTTTAAGCTAGACGATGTACAAGGTCAACAAATTGAATAATCAATAACACTTTTTTGATATCTCATGTATTTTTTCCCAAAATTTGTATTACGAATAGGGAATTCTTTATTGCTTTCAATAGCTCACCTCTTAAGCTGTTTTATAAAAAAAACAGAATGCAAAATTTTTGAAAATTGTGGCAACAGTAGCATAATTGGTTAGTGAAAGTAGTCATTTTATGAAAAACATGACTTATGCCATTTTTTTCAAGACCATACATAGGATTAATTAAAAATATACATATTCGTATAGCGCAGTAGGAGGCTTATCCACAGGCACAGGCTTATCCATTAATTACGCCACACCCTGTATAAGTTTTAGGAAATTTTTAGAAATTTTTCGAGTGCTTTAAACCCAACAATACAGAGAAGGTCAAGAGATATTCTGATATTCTATAATAGCATCGGTACGTCCAGGGCCCTGAGTCGGGTATTTCAACGGTCTCACAACTGTACCATTATTGTACCATTATGGTGCAATAGTAAAGTTTTTGGTAGTCTACTATTAATGTGTCGTCATAACGACTTCATCATTGTCTTACAATTGTCAAAGTGACATAAATTGCTAGTCTCGTACACAACTGCTTCACAATTGCAATTCAATGACTGAAATGTTTCGGTAGTCAGGGCCCTGAGTCGGGTATTTCAACGGTGTCACAACTGTACCATTATTGTACCATTATGGTGCAATAGTAAAGTTTTTGGTAGTCTACTATTAATGTGTCGTCATAACGACTTCATCATTGTCTTACAATTGTCAAAGTGACATAAATTGCTAGTCTCGTACACAACGGCTTCACAATTGCAATTCAATGACTGAAATGTTTCGGTAGTCTGCTATTTTGAATTTGACAGTAATATTTTTAAATTGTCCTGTGTCGACAGATTGCCATAAATAAAAAATAGATAGATAGAAATATTAGAAATTGTTCTCTGTAATTTATTGCAATTTACTAATCTCCTAAACTTCACATTGCTTTTTATACTAATAAATAGTATGTACAAATATATTTAAACGAAGTCTAGCATGATTAAATGTTTAAATTTATTAGTAGTTTTTCGAAAATCACTTCAACTAACGCATTTTTTAAAAACGGCAACACATACATACCATTCTAACACAATCCATAGATAAAAGAGACCGAAAATTCAATGCATAGATAAAAGAGATCGACAATTCTATTACCATTGAAAGACCGTTATGACGGCATATAGCAGACTACGGATATTTGACTTCAATTGCAACGGTATCGTGCCGGTATTGTGCCGGTATGACAATTGTTCCAAAATAGTGGACTTGAGCACCTGCTATTTTGAATTTGACAGTAATATTTTTAAATTGTCCTGTGTCGACAGATTGCCATAAATAAAAAATAGATAGATAGAAATATTAGAAATTGTTCTTTGTAATTTATTGCAATTTACTAATCTCCTAAACTTCACATTGCTTTTTATACTAATAAATAGTATGTACAAATATATTTAAACGAAGTCTAGCATGATTAAATGTTTAAATTTATTAGTAGTTTTTCGAAAATCACTTCAACTAACGCATTTTTTAAAAACGGCAACACATACATACCATTCTAACACAATCCATAGATAAAAGAGACCGAAAATTCAATGCATAGATAAAAGAGATCGACAATTCTATTACCATTGAAAGACCGTTATGACGGCATATAGCAGACTACGGATATTTGACTTCAATTGCAACGGTATCGTGCCGGTATTGTGCCGGTATGACAACTGTTCCAAAATAGTGGACTTGAGCACCTGAATACTTGCGCAGCCAGTGGCAGAAAATAGAACTATGATCTGGGTTTATTATTGTGTACACGAAATATTATGGAAAAGCCTATACCGTTCGGACTCCTTGTATCTATACTTCGTGGTTGCAAGGGTTGGACAAAATCTCTAAGTAATCTGTGGACAAAAGTAATCTGTGGGCAAATGATTGTTGGTGTGATTGTGTGACTCCGTTTTTATTTCAATAATTTCATTATTTTATCAATTTTTAGAGAGCACTAAAAATGTAACGACGTGTTGTACGATACAATTTATTTTTTTGAATGTTATGTGGCTAATACATCGCATCGTTGCGATTTTATGAATAACATTGTGAAGATCGCATGCAGCAATTTTGCCATTAGTACAATAATATTTGTAGTCATGATCTTTGTACAATTGTTTCAAGATAGCTTAGAAATAACAAGCTTTAAAGTTTACTATCCTGTTTTCCATTTGTAAATTTACGTGGTATGTAACACATTGTGATGGTTATGTCATCATGTTTTATGGGTAATTGTATTTTCAAAGAAACCATAACTAAGAAGGCAAGTCAATCAATATTATATTTAAATAATTCAGATTTATCTATTTTTAATTGTATAAGGTTGTAACAGACCACCAGGCTTGTAACAAATATTGATCATTCCATGATGTTGCAGGAACGTTTGGGTTTGCCTGAATGAGCTATACATAATCAAAATCGTTCCTTACGAAGACCTTAGCAACTTCAGCATTCTAATAAAAATAATGTGACACAAGTAACAAAATACCTGTTAAAAGAAGTACATACCTATTAAATTTGTTTTAGCCAGCTCTTAATGAAGAATATAAAATAGTAACTATGTTTGTGTCCCATGAAAAAAATGCTTCTAAGAAAACATTTCAGAAACCAAATATACTCAGAAAAAAACATAAGGCTGTTCCAGGATCTAGCATATCTAATGTCAATTTATCTCCTGAACCCAAATCTCTAGTCACAAGCACACAGAATGTAGACAAGGCAGGCTTGACATCTAGTTTGCATATTAACCGCACTGCTAAATGTGGTGTATTGCACAAAACACATAATCCTCGGTCTATTTTGAAATCAAATATAGAAAATAGCTATGATGAGCAAGTGATTAGACTTGACGATACTGATATTGTTGTCAGTGTAAATGATAATGGGAATATATCTAGCAATATATTAGCAGATGGTGGTGAGTAAAATATATTCTTTTATGCTTAATTCTTATGTTGCCTTTAGAACTAATATACTATGTCTTTCCATTTCTTTTTTTTTTATGAAAAATCTAATTTATCCATATATGTAATATTTGGCCCATTCCAATCAGTTTTACCAACTCTGGTATATGATAAATATTTTGTAGACGTTATTACAAAACAAACAATAAATTTCTTTTTGCAGGTTTTTCCAAAAGATATGAGCATGGTACACTCAACATAGAGTCATTCATAAATACTACTGGAGTTGATACGGTATGTCCATTTTTAAATTGCCTAAGTAAAATCTATGAAATCATCTAACTGCCTAAGTAAAATCATATTTATTTATTTTGCAAAGCAAGCAGCTTGTACAACAAAATATAGCTAGATTACAATATTATCTAAATAAGCCTTTTGAAGCTTCCACAGATAGACATAGGAAAGCAACTCAAACAATATAAATTATACATATAAAAGATGTAGTGATTAGTAAAGACCACACAGATAACACAGTTCTTCCATTAGAGAAAACAATAGGTTTACAAACAAAACAGAGAAGCACAGATATACAATTACAGAAAAAAAGAAATACTTAAAGATAAAAACAGGAATACACAGCTTTGCACACAGGATCAAACGTCAAAAAACGAATTAGCCAATAAGGAACTGCACTGTTGTTTGTTACTAAAGAAAATATCCAACTGAACGCTATTAACATATGCATTGAAAGAATGAGTTAGATCTATAATTTGTATCGACTAGCGATACTGCTAAGCAGAATGAATTTCTTACCAATCACTTTGGAGTATATAGTTGAAATCTCTGCAGTAATTCTGAAGAGTCTATACGGCTGTTAACTATGTCAGAGAAGTAGGTGACATCCGCTATTGTCCTATGATTTTGCAAGGGCAATCTATGGTGCCTCCTGCGGCGATTAAGGTAGTTAGCATCACAACACTTTGTCTTATACTCAAGGTACCTTAAGAATCTTTTCTGTATAGATTCTAATTGGTTGGTATATGTACCATATTGAGGATTCCATACCTGGCATGCATATTCTAAAATGCTCCTTACAAGGGAACAATACAGTATTTTTATTGGTTTGATGCTTTGGAAAGGACTACACGATCGCATCACAAAGCCGAGGGCTTTAGATGCCTTACTAGTTATGTAGTTAATAGGCTCATCAAAAATAAGTTTGGAATCAAAAATTATACCCAGATCCTTAAATTGCTGAACTCTGGAAAGAACTTGAAATTTTAAAATATAATGAAATTTTAGGGGAAAAAGTTTTCCAGTAAAAGTCATCTGAAAGCATTTCGCAACGTTTAAATCCAGGTTATTTTTACTACAGTATTGCTGAAGTCTATAGAGATCATCTTGAAGTAGCAGACAGTCACTAAGATTATTGATTTGTTTGATTATTTTCATATCATCAGCATAGAGTATATAATTTGAATTTATGAAGCATGTGTCGATGTCATTTATAAAAATATTAAATAAGAGAGGACCTAATAGAGAACCCTGAGGAACTTCTGATGGTATGGCTGTCCAGGGGGGATTGAAATCCATTTATTGTTACACATTGAGAACGGTTTCTTAAGTATAATTTAAGGCAAGTTAGTAAATTCCCAAATATTCCAATGTGTTCCAGCTTTTCAAGAAGCAATCCATGGTCGATGAGGTCAAACGCTTTACTGTAATCAGTAAATACTACATTACCTGACCGCCACTATCCATACTTGACGAGATAAGGTCACTTGTAAGAATGAAAATACTCACAGTAGACCTTCTTCGAAAAAACCCATGCTGTTCTGGAAGGAACGCTTGGCTTAAAGCAACGGAGACCTGTTTGTGAATGATTTTTTCTAATATTTTATTAAAAAGACACAATTTAGAAATGGGTCGGTAGTTAGTTACATCAGCAGGAATACCTTTTTTAAAAACTGGGACTACAAGGGCAGATTTTCAAATGAGTGAGATATCTAAACAATACTCTAATATCTGTCGAAAAATTCACATTATAATCTGTTTAATAGTTTTAATGTTTAACTCACATAGATGAGATAGGTATGACAATGCCTTTGTTTCAGACCATACAGAATGTTGTATCTCCTGTATCTCCAATAAGTGAAGCTGAAACCAAATGGGCTCTTGATTTAACTAACACTTCTGTAGTTGATGTCATCAATAATTGTAAGTATTTTATAGATACCATTCCATACATTTAGTTTTACTAATATTTCAATATCTGCCATCTAAATGTATGGCAGATATGTAATGATTATGGATTTTTATAGAAAATAGTCATTCTTTATTTTGTATTGCCACCACTTTTGTTTGTTTTGTATTGCAAATAACATACTTTTGTTTTGTATTGCAAATAATGGTCGATGGCACTGCAGCTCTGAGTTATAGGGAAAGTGGGTCGGCCACGGCCACGTGTCGTCGTGTGGTTCGGAAGACCACCTTAAGCCTGGAATATATCATTTTATGCATGTAAATGTAAAGTGAAAAAATGTCTACTATAAGAAACTTTTCAGATAATGTGGATCAGTTTGTGGAGCTTGGTATTAAACCAGATGCTGTATCAAGTTTATTGTCTCCAACCACTCCCATTCAAGATACAAGTCAACAGCTGGAAGTTGTTTGCTCGTCGACACCTATTACACTATTTTCTAATAAATCTGTCAAGTTTAAGGTTAGTAATTATTATTTTTATTCGCGGCATAGAAGAAGTGATGAATGTTAGTATGATTACAATATAATTATTTTTAGACAGATTCTATTTTGTGTATAATGTGGTTTATTGTCATCCTGTAGATTTGAAGGCGTCATAATTATGAGACCGTAAGGATAGTTTTACTTTGGTAAATAAGTCATGCATTGGATATTCTACTTAAATTTTTCATATTTTAGTGTGACGAACCAAATTGCGACAAGGGTTTTTGGACTAACGAAAAACTTACAAAACACAAAAACTGGCACAGTAAACAATCTTCCATTCGGCCTCAGAGTCAAATATCAATAGAGTGTCCTGTCAAGAAAATACTTAGTGATGGAGTTGAAGAGAAATGTCCGCATACCTTCAATGTGAGGAGGGATCTAGTGAAACATCTTAATGATGATCACACGCCTGAAGATGCACTTCATAAGTAAGATACCGTACTAGGTTTCCTACACTTTCACATCTAATAACAAGATATAATTAATATATTAAAAAGCCTGACTGCAAATAGTAATATACAAAAATTTGCATCCGTTGTATCGCAGGTGTGATGTATGCGGTCGCCGTTTCTTTTGGGCGTCTGGTCTTCGAGCCCACGGACAGTCAGTGTGCGCACGCGGCGGTCTGGCGTGTTCGTGGCCGGGATGTAACAGAGTGTTCCGTCTGCCCTGTCGACTGAGGGAACATGCGCGTGCGCATACCGGAGATAAATCCTACTCGTTTCATCACCCGGTAAGTAGTAGCGTTGTCTTCTCAACCCTTAGATGTACCACTTCCCTTCCCGGGCGTCCTCATATCTATAGGTATTCGATTATTATTATATTATTATATTATTATTATTGATATTATTATTATTATTTATTGACATTAGGCATATAATTCTCGCCATCAGATCGAATGCAGTTGGATGTGACAACATTAGCCGCCGTATGGTCATATTGGCCTTAGACTATTTTCTTCCAGCAATTACCCATGTTGTCAACTACTCTCTGGAATCCGGCAACTTTCCGTCGCAGTGGCGTAAAGCCCACGTCATCCCTTTACCCAAAGTACCTAATCCTTCGCTTCCTAATCACTTCCGTCCAATATCCATACTCCCTTTCCTTTCGAAAGTCCTGGAGGCTTGTGTACACAAACAGCTATCTGATTTCGTTTTCCAGAATAATCTCCTCAGTCCTTACCAGTCCGGATTTAGACCAGGCCACAGCACAACCTCCGCTCTCCTTAAAGTGACTGGCGATATTAGGGCAAATATGGAAGACACCAAATTGACGGTTCTAGCTTTAGTCGACTTTTCCAATGCTTTTAATACCGTCAGTCACGATATCCTTCTATCCATCCTCTCCCATATTATGATCTCACCTCAAGCTCTTAGTTGGTTCTCTAGCTACATTCGGGAACGTCAACAATGTGTCCGGATTGAAGATAATTCGTCGTCTTGGTGTAATCTTGAAGCTGGCGTCCCCCAGGGTGGTATCCTTTCTCCTCTGCTCTTTTCTATATTCATCAACCTCATCACTCAACATCTTCAGTGTTCGTATCACCTGTATGCCGACGATCTACAACTTTACTCACAGGCTAGCGTAGATTCAGTAGCCTCAGCCATTATTAATGTAAATAGCGACCTGGAATACATCCAGGACTGGTCCTCAAGATTTGGTTTGGTTGTGAATCCCTCAAAGTGCCAGGCTATCATCGTGGGGAGTCAACATTTCGTCGCGCGTCTGGACCTTGCATCACTGCCACCTGTTATATTTAACGGCGCCGTGGTTCCCTTGACATCGAACGTCAAGGACCTAGGTCTGCATATAGACTCCACTTTGAACTGGAGAACTCAGGTGGCTAACGTTAGTCAGAAGGTGACAGGTATTCTTCGTGTCCTCTATCGCCTGAAAAATTTCCTTCCAATAAAAACCAGGATAATGCTCGTTAAAACCCTAATCTTCCCTGTAATAGACTATGGTGATGTGTGTTATTTTGACCTAAACGCAGAACTCCTCAATAAACTCGACCGTCTTCTTAACAACTGCATTAGATTTATTTTCAACCTTCGTAAGTATGATCACATTTCTGCTTGTCGTTCCCAACTTAAATTCTTGCCCATTCGTCAGCGCCGTAGTATGCGTGCATTAACTTTGCTTTTCTCTGTTATGATGTCTCCTACTTCACCTGAATACCTGAAATCTTTCTTTCAATACTTAGGCGCTAGTCACTCTCTAAACCTTCGGTCATCTGACAACCGACTTCTTCTCTGTCCTTCACACTCTTCTGGATACATTCATTCTTCTTTCTTTATTCAGTCTATAACACTCTGGAACTCACTCCCTTCCTATATCAGATTGTGCAATAATCGCTCTAATTTCAAACTAAAAGTTCGACAACATCTATTAAATGAGCTGACCTAATATGGTATGATATAGTGTGTATATTTTGGAATTTAGTGTGTTTATAATTGTGTGTGTGTGTGTTTGTGTGGTTGTATTGTGTAATATTGTATTCTTTTGTATATATTTGTTGAGTATATGTATTGTATATCTTTCGCGTGGCCCCGAATATGTTTAAATTATGTGTATGTAGTAATTGTAGTATAATTTATCTATTTCTCGTTTTTTTTTTTATTTTACTCTGTATATGTAGGTATGTATTTATTATTTCCTATTTTAAATTGTGTCTCGCATTTTTTAATGTGCCTCCCTCAAATCCTCTCTGCATCACCCATGGTTGACTGTTAGAGAATGCCCAAGGCATTAAGTCCGCCATTGTATATTTTTATATGCATAAAGATAAATAAATAAAATAAATAAATTATTAATATATAACGCATGTACCTTTTGTTCTAGGTCATATCGAAAGTTGAACCACTTGTATCTCCTGTATCTCCAATAAGTGAAACTGAAACTAAATGGGCTCTTGATTTAACTAACACTTCTGTTGTTGATGTCATCAATAATTGTAAGTATTTTAGATATCATAGATTGTGTTGCTATTACTAATGTTTAGTAACTAGTTTATATGTATAGTGAATAGGGTATAGAAATAAGGTAGGAAAGATTTGCTAGGTTTGGTATCTGTAATGTAATTTTCATATGCTTACATATAATTCCAAAATGTATAACTTTTCAGATAATGTAGATCAGTTTGTGGAGTTAGATGTAAAACAAGATGCAGTATCAAATTCATTGGCTCCAACCACTACTGCCCAAAACACGTCAAGTCAAATTCAAGTGGTTCGTACGTCTACACCAAACCGTGCTGTATCTGTCGAGTTGTTTTCTAATAGAGCTGTCAAATTTAAGGTACTAAAATCAATTGTTATTTTATTTTTATTAGATGAACTTTATAGTGTAACAATAGTAAAGTAAAATTTATGTGATTTAAAATGAGTTATTGGAACTGCTTGAATGTGAATTACAAATGTTAAGATGGCCGTGGGATGTAGGCCCATAACATTAGTGTCAATTTTCATATTGCCACAAGAAGATAAGAGTACATTTTTGCCAAAAGAAGATAAAAATACATTTATGTCGGTCACACTGCTCTCGCAATGTCAAATAAGCGTTCTGCGGCCATTTATCATACAAAGCAATGACAGCAGAGGTCGGGATGCGCGCGCGACCCGATATAAGATTGTTTTTTTTTTTTTCAATATATTTCTTGCGATCGGCCAACGAGCCCTTAGAAGATTCGTGGAAGGAAGTATATGACAGTCGAGGACCGCTCCTCCAGTGAGAAGTTAGTCTCTTATTCAAGCTAGAGTGTCTACTGTAAGACATCCCATATATGTTGTCTCTTGAGCCTTCTGTAATTTATAGGTTCACATAGATCTGTTGCGAGGCTTTATACGTGTACTGTAAGCTTTCGTTCTATGTTCGATTTCCTCAATTATAGTTCTCATTTTTATGTGCTCATGTAATTCGCTAGTTCTTATACATAGAGGCGCATTTGTTATCATCTTATCATCATCATATAAGAATATCATTCTTATATCATAGATATAAGAATAGAAGACCTTTTTAAGTACAAAATCGGGGCGGTCGCGCGACATCCACGGCCACCTTTAGAGTTAAACTGCGCTATGCAATAGTAAAACTACAAATTCTTCAGCTTTATAATTACACGCTTTATATTAGCTTCACTTGTATGTTTGTTTGTATGTTTGTAACCGACTCCTTTGGACGCTATTTTGACCCACTTTAAACGGTCAGATTCTATTCAAATTTTGCACACCTGTCAAAGACCGATGACAATGCAATAATTCGATTAAATAAAGCGTGTTTTTTAGTTTTTTTAAACTATTATTATATTAGTATTGATTTAAATGTAGTCCTTAATATCTTAGAGTGTAATATAATCCAAAATGCAATACGCATTTAAAACGAACTACTGATGTTTTAGTGTGATGAACCAAACTGCGAGAAGGGTTTCTGGACTAATGAAAAACTAACAAAACACAAAAACTGGCACAGTAAACAGTCGTCCATTCGGCCACAGAGTCAAATATCAATAGAGTGTCCCGTCAAGAAAATACTTATTGATGGAGTTGAAGAGAAATGTCCGCGTACCTTCAATGTGAGGAGGGATCTACTGAAACATCTCGATGATGATCACACGCCTGAAGATGCACTTCATAAGTAAGATACCCTACTACTACTGTTCACTACACTTACGTACTACACTTACTGTTCTTTTATTCTGAATTATTTAAAAAAAATATCGAGTAATTCAAGAATCCTGCTTGTTTTCTATATGGATTTTTTTATACACCCTCATTTTTGATAGCTCGGCGATAATTTTTCAAATCAAATCAAATCAAATCAAGCTCATTTATTTGTGTTCATAGGTCTACATGATGGTATAAATTACAATTTAAGTTCCGGCTATGTCCTGCCACAATATGGCGTACAAATAATAATATTCATAAAATAAAATACTAAAACTATTAATGTTCTAAAATCAAATAATGGGTCTATGAAACAATGTTAAATTACACAGAAAAAAATTAATGCTATAAAATGTCAATCGATTGTATCAGTCAAAAATTGTTCAATTGAATAAATACCTAACATTTATCCATAAAAAAATTCTTAAGCTCGATTTTTAATATACTTATTTTTTCTAATAATCTTATTGATTTGGGTAATTTATTATAAACTTTTGGACCCATGGCAACTATGCTTTTCTGAAGTAACGTGGTAGGGTCATTCCCAGTCACCCACACCCCGTTGTCCACAGTGTGGACGAATGGGAATAAAAAGGGTGTGGAGGGAAAGGTGCCGTTTATTCCCAGTCCTCCACACTATAGTGGAGGAGTCCATACTCGAAAAAGTTAACTTTTAAAAAAGATGTGTTGGACTTCTAAATGTTTAATTAGGACTGTTTATAAGATATTAAACCATTAAAATCTATCGTAAAAAAATGTTGCAAAGTTATACTGCCGGCTTTTAAATTGTTAGTCTCTCTGTGTCTAGCCAACCAAATCTTTTTTAAAAGTTAACTTTTTCGAGTATCGGCTCCTCCACTATAGTGTGGAGGACTGGGAATAAACGGCACCTTTCCCTCCACACCCTTTTTATTCCCATTCGTCCACACTATTCCCATTCGTCCACACTGTGGACGACGGTGTGTGGATGAATGGGAATGACCACGTGGTATTGCCTTTTGTAACAAATAATTTGTCTCATCTGCGTGTACTAATGACATAGGGAAACTCTTGTAAATTATTTTTTACAAATAATTTTTTAAGAAGTAATTTTGAGAAGCCGCCCAACGCACCACAATTGTGGATGCAGTTGGGCCTGACCTGTCGCTCTCGGCCGTTGTATCAGCCATGGCCGAGAGCGAACGGTGCTGGGCTGCCGTCACCTCATATGCTCATGAGGTGATGGCGGCTAAGAGAGAAGCCCTGCGGGAGCGCGAGCGTGCCGGAGACACGTTGCCTCCCCGCAGGGGCCCAACTCGGGGCCGCCGGCGGGCAAACGCTGGCGCCCTTGGCAGGAGAGGAGGCCGAACGCGGCGTGCTGCTGCTGTGCCGAATGTGGCACTCGTGATGGGGGGACCTAACGCTCCCCCCACTGCGTTGAGCCCCTCGTAATGGGGCTACCCCTTGCCGGTTCATGGTCAGGCGCAGGGCACACACCATGGCCCGGTTAGGGTGAGGCGACAAAAAAAAAAAAAAAAAAAGTAATTTTGAGAAATGCGTGTATGTAATGTAATAATCTTTTTTGTAGTATTATTATAGTTCGTATGAGTAACGCTGCCAAAGATTTTAAAAGATTAAAATTAGTAGATTATAAACAGGATTTTATATAAGTAGGTAAATAAAATTTACTATTATAATTTGCATCCGTTGTATCGCAGGTGTGATGTATGCGGTCGCCGTTTCTTTTGGGCGTCTGGTCTTCGAGCCCACGGACAGTCAGTGTGCGCACGCGGCGGTCTGGCGTGTTCGTGGCCGGGATGTAACAGAGTGTTCCGTCTGCCCTGTCGACTGAGGGAACATGCGCGTGCGCATACCGGAGATAGACCATACTTGTGTCATTACCCGGTAAATACCCCTTCCATTATATTCTAAGACACCCCAGGTAAATTTGACACTTGTATTCTCCCGCGCACAGATAGATGGAAGTATATAATGTGGTAGTGAAAAAGGGTTATAAATAAATAAATAAATATTCATGGACATTTCACACAACGTCCTCTGGACCCAAGCTAAGCTTATACGCTTGTGTTATGGGTACCAGAATACGGATATAATACATATACTACTTTTCTTTTGTAAATACATACTTATAATACACAGTAAACACCCAGACGCAGTACAAACATTTGTATGACAATTAAAAACATCACACAAATGATTGTCCTGACCGGGAATCGAACCCGAGACCTCATGATCGGCAGTCCGTTATATAAACCACTCCACGTCGAGGCCCGGTTATAAGGGGTCAGTACTTTTTAACACTCCCTTAATCGCCTTAAGAGGATACCAAAATAGCTTCGTGCATTTTTCTACGTACGAAGTTTTCATTGTTTCTTTAGATTGAATGGCTAGAGCTCTAATTTTTTATGTTTTTTCAATATATGATCTAGGATAGCATAAACTCAGAAACGCGATTGAAAAAAGTTTTCGCGATAGAAAATCTTAGCGAAACAACCTCTCTAATTTTTTTCATTTGTCGGTCTATTATTGTGTATTAAGTAATGAAATAACTTTAAAAACATAAGTAACTATTATATACAGGGTGTCCCAGAACGTAACGTAGCTGGGAAGGGGGGTGATAGGGGGGGTCACAAGGGTCACCAGAAAAATAAAATAAAAATTCCCCTCTGGCTATTTAAAAAATAAATGGCATTTTTTTAAAAACTAAAAATTTTACACCTTGTGGGGCTATTTTGCTAACTGTACCTACAAATATAGCTGTTTAAAAAAAAAAAAGATGTTATGTAATCCTCAATAACCCTTCATCAAATTGAATTAAAAAAATAATACATATCCAACCAAGATTTTAAAGAAAATTAAGTTCTTTTCCAGTCAAGGACTTAGTAATTACAATTTCACTCAACTTTCTCCAAGTGTACTGAAAAAAAAATGTACTATGCAGCTCCGGCGTGTAACTTAAAAAGATAGGTAATTTTATTGCAATTCCAAAATGGTATAACACTTATTTGAAAAAATCATACTTAGACATTTAAAAATAATTTTCGGGAACAATACCCCTGCAAAACAAAACATATCAATAAAACAATAGTCTCAAATTCCTAAGAAAATACATTTTTAAATGTCTCTTCTGTTCCTCTAATGTTACTGCCCGTTAATTCTCAAGATTGGAGTACTGTACATACCTCAAACACTCAAGTACAGTCTAGGCCAGATAAAGCTTTACCATATTTTATGACAAGGAATTTAAATGAAACTCGGAAATAAAACATAATTCTAATTATTTATTCAAATAAAGTGCTCCAAATGTGCACCACCAACATAAATAGTCTCAAATTCCTAAGCAAATATTCCTGTTCCTTGTACAGGCAGGTAGGCAGGTACCCCTCTCGTACCGTTAGCCATGCGCGAGAACAATGAAACAAAACAAGTTCAGGGAGTGAAAGAGACAGGTAGATACGTTAAAGGAAGAGAAAAAGTAGGGGTGCTGTCTCTGGTTAGCCAAATAGTCGGGCAGTACATTAAGCTCTCTCGTTTACTGCACATCTTTGTATTCGTTTGTGTTCATTTAGTACTAACAACTTTGCTTCGCTTTCTGGACTTGATTATTTCTTTGTGATTTTGGACATTGTTTGTGATTTCTTCCAACGACTTGGCTTTCTCAAGGACTAAAGTGTGTGATACAGTGCCACCATGCCACCCACGTACACTCCGCATGAATATGCGAACATGCATCTCATTTACGGCGAATGTAGATGTAATGCCGGTGCTGCAGCAAGACTGTACCGAGAAAGATATCCGAACGCCCCACGTCACCCGGATAGCCGTGTTTTTGTCAATGTCCACCGACTATTGTCTGAGGGTCGACTTCCACATCAAATGGTTAATGAACGCAGATCTCGGTTCGATGTCCAAGATGTAGTGCTTCAAACTGTCGCAGACAACCCGAGTACTTCAGTTCGGACAATTGAAGCAAATACAGGTGTATCAAAAAGTACTGCTCATCGCATATTACAATCAGAAAAGTTCCACCCGTACCACGTGCAACGCGTACAGAGTCTGATACCACGCGATTTTCCTGCGAGACTTGCATTTTGTAGTAGGATGCTGCGCATGCATAGGGAGGACCCTCAATTTTTTAATAAAATATTGTGGTCCGACGAGTCTACTTTTAAAAAGGACGGCTACATGAACCTACATAATTTACACGAGTGGCACGTAGAAAATCCCCACCTTATTAGAGAAGATCGATCCCAATATCGTTTTAAAGTGAACATGTGGACCGGAATACTGAACGGTAAAATAATCGGACCCTTTGAGTTACCTGAGGCACTGACTGGCGAGGCGTACTTGCACTTTTAACAAAACGAATTACCCAATTTATTGGAAGATGTGCCGCTGGAAACATTAAGGAATATGTGGTTCCAGCATGATGGGTGCCCAGCACATTATGCACGCCCAGTAAGAGATTTCCTAAACAACGAATATCCTGGTAGGTGGATGGGAAGGGCCGGTGTTATAGCGTGGCCAGCTCGTTCACCGGATTTAAACCCGTTGGACTTCTTTTACTGGGGTGCTATAAAAGAAAAAGTTTATGGGAAACCCATCAGGGACTTGGGTGACTTGAAGGCGAGGATCACAGAGGCCGCGGAATCAATCAATAATAGAAGATTTGCTCGGCACATTTCCCGCTCATTTTTAAAACGATGTAGGGCGTGCATTTATGTTGGTGGTGCACATTTCGAGCACTTAATTTGAATAAATAATTACAATTTTGTTTTATTTTCGAGTTTCATTTAAATTCCCTGTCATAAAATATGGTAAAGCTTTATCTGGCCTAGACTGTACTTGAGTGTTTGAGGTATGTACAGTACTCCAATCTTGAGAATTAACGGGCAGTAACATTAGAGGAACAGAAGAGACATTTAAAAATGTATTTTCTTAGGAATTTGAGACTATTGTTTTATTGATATGTTTTGTTTTGCAGGGGTATTGTTCCCGAAAATTATTTTTAAATGTCTAAGTATGATTTTTTCAAATAAGTGTTATACCATTTTGGAATTGCAATAAAATTACCTATCTTTTTAAGTTACACGCCGGAGCTGCATAGTACATTTTTTTTTCAGTACACTTGGAGAAAGTTGACTGAAATTGTAATTACTAAGTCCTTGACTGGAAAAGAACTTAATTTTCTTTAAAATCTTGGTTGGATATGTATTATTTTTTTAATTCAATTTGATGAAGGGTTATTGAGGATTACATAACATCTTTTTTTTTTTTTAACAGCTATATTTGTAGGTACAGTTAGCAAAATAGCCCCACAAGGTGTAAAATTTTTAGTTTTTAAAAAAATGCCATTTATTTTTTAAATAGCCAGAGGGGAATTTTTATTTTATTTTTCTGGTGACCCTTGTGACCCCCCCTATCACCCCCCTTCCCAGCTACGTTACGTTCTGGGACACCCTGTATAGAAACACGTAAATCAGAATTAAAATATATTTAGTAGATTTTGAGTAAACAAAAAAAATATCCCTAATTCTTCATTTTCTATACCTACTAGCTGTGTTAATATGTACATGTCGACGATACTATTGATGTAGGCCCTTAAGAAGGGACATAATCGTTAGTGGTTGTTGTATAGGATTGCGGTTGGGCGTTTCGTTCAGCGAGCAAGTTGGTTCGTCACGCGCGTCGCCACACGGGCGAGCGTCGCCACGCGTGTGCGTCGTGCGGACGCGCCTTCTTACGACCAGAACATCTGCGGGACCACGCACGTAGACATCATACGCCAACATATCTCTGTCATCAAACCGGTAATGTATTATTCAACTATGTACACATATTTTTAAGAATATACGACATACGATTAAAATTAAAAATTAAAATATGTTTATTGTTTAAGAATTCACAAAAACTGTTTTTTTTTTAAATATATAGTATAATCAAATTATGGTCGAAAAAGTGAATTGCCGCAAGCGGGACAGGAACCCACGACCTCGGAATACCGTTCCGTAGCTCTGCCAACTGAGCTTATTGCGGTCGTGCTTGCAACATTCAAATTAACCACCACATTTGTCACTCGATTGAGTTTATATATTTTTACGTACGTATTTTTCCACCATAATTTGATTTATTAAGTAAAAAGCATAGCATGTCAATTGCAAAATTAATAAATTACTTTATATAGTAGAAATTAAAATGAATAAATAAAAATTTCCTTTTCGGGGTTCCGTACCAAAAAGTAAAACATGACTTTATTACGGAGAATTTACTATCTATCCGTCTAGCCACCAGACTTTATTTTAGCAACGCTGATAGCTAGAGATTTAAAATTTTCACAGATTATGTATATCTGTTGATACTACTAAATTAAAAATTATTCGACATTGGAATACATTTTGATTCATTAATGAATGAATGAATTGAATTTACAGGATGCGAGCAGTCTTTTACAAATATGAGTGCTCTATATATGCACATGAAGAAAGTACATAGAACAGTTAATAATGAAGTGTTATCTCCCGACGATACTCATCAAACGCCACTCGAACTAGAAACTAATGATAACATGTGTTTGGTAAGGTTTTCTCATATTAAAATGACCATCTTACGCCACATTTAAAGAAATCGAGATCATCATCAAGTTACACTGAATAAGTTTGTTGTATGGGAGCTCATACACCAGCTCATTCAGTGTAATTTGATGATCTCTTGTTCTCCAGCCCATTGACGCCCCACTGTTGGCCACGAGCCTCCACTATTTAAAGAGGGATACTACTGTGCCGTGCAGACTGTGTGGGTTGGCACAGGATTTATTCTGGAGCTTTCCATCTCTCATAGCGAATGTTATCCGTGTACAATAATCCTTTAACTGGGTTTTACAGCAGGGAACAAAAAAGGGTGGTGACACTTGTATTTTTAATCCATTACCTCACGGACATTTGATGATATCACGACATAATTATGACGATATGAATATATCCTGATAATTATGAAACAAATTCGTTATTTTTATATGTATGTCCTCATGTGAGCTTATATCTTTAAAACTACGCAACTGATTTTGATGCGGTTCTTTTTAATACATAGAACGGTTCAAGAGGATGGTTTTTTTGTATAATTTATTACAGTTTAGACTGTAAATTAAAGTTAGTATTCTTATAATAACAATACGGAACACCCTGCGTTTACGAGTGCAACTCGTTGAAATGTTAATAATCTACTTAGTGTTAAAACTAAAAAACACGCCTGAAAATCCAAATTTCAGATCGATCCGACTTCTGTAAGTGGGTGAAAATCACTTTTAAAGATTCCGTTACATAGATTAATACGTTCAGTGCGGCTAACGCTTATGCGCGTTTTTCTGATTTTCACCAAGTGCGGGCCGACGCGTATACGGGTCCATACAAAAAAAAATCTGTAGGCAAGCGGGGTGCGCCGCACTTGTGTGTTTATAGCGTGTATTCTGGGTGTCTATTGTTTCGAAGCGGTCGTAAAATGTGGAATTGTAAAGGACTAGTCAGGTTTCTGCTACGAATCTTGCAGGGGGGGGGGGGGGGCGACGACAACAATAACCTAATTTAGTACAATAGATTATTGAAATAATTTTATTATGACTCGCTCTTTTAACTAAAGTAATAGGTAGTAGTCTATTTATAAATGGTGTCTATTACGAGGCGGGCGAAAAGTCGTAAATAAAAAAAAATTGAGAATAAAAGGGCTTTCGGGAGAGGAGGGAGAGAACTTACTATTTTAACAAAACCGAACGAAGATATATTATGGCGTAAACTTCACAAAATCTCTTACAAATAAACACTATTGTGGAAGCACCTTTATCCATCCAACACCTTTATATGACCCGTAATTGTTATATGACAGTCATAAAACTCGAAAGTTACCGAACGCACATAAGCGTCGGCCGCACTGCGGGAAGGTAAAAGACAACGCGCTATAGCGTCCAGCCGCACTACGCGAGTTTTCTATGAACGCATATAAGCGTTCTTAGCACTACACGAAAAATTTTTTGAACGCACATACGCGTTTTCAGCACTGGGCGAATGACTCTTTTATTAGCATTGGCTATAAATTCGCAAATTATTCAGCATTGAACGCGTTAATACATTGATAGATACGTATCCGTCCGTGTGGTGAGGGAATAAGAATACAAGTGTCACCACCTCTTTTCTTCCCAGGGTGCTGTAAAAGTCAGCTAAGGATTTTGTACACAAATAACAACCTCTGTGAGAGACGGAAAACTCGATTTAAACCCTGTGCCAACATGCCTCGTCAGCGCGGCACAGTAGACAATAATCCCTCCCAAAGTGGAAGAGGCCCGTGTCCAACAGTGGGATATTAACGGGCTGGAGAGAGAGATATACGTATCGAACTAATATAAGGGTCAAATTATGATGGAAAAAGTGAAATGCCGCAAGTGGGACTTGAACCCACGACCTCGGAATACCGTTCCGAAGCTCTTCCAACGGAGCTTATTGCGGTCTACTATAAAAAAATAATATATATATGTCGGAGAATAGACCAGAGGCCTGAACAGGAATCCGAGCACATAGCGTAAGAACTGTCTTACCGATATTCACACCTCAATCTATCATACTCTTGCACACTTATAAGGATAACTGGCCTCCACATCAACCCCTTATAGCCAGTGCCCAAGCCTCGCAACGAAGAATCATCACTACGTTCACACAATGAGGAATACATGTACGCGCAAACACGTACATAACGACTTTACACAATACACGTACACACGCGCACACAGATACACGCCGCGCCGACGCCTATAAGGACCAGCTCAATGCCGATACGTCGGAGATTGAGCAGCGCGACGACTCGTACAATACCAACTTCTACACACACACTAATACGCCGTGATGTATACAGCACGAATACTCGAATAATACTGAACCTCAGCCACGTTCGCCTATCGTATTTAAAGCAACTTGCGAGTGGGGGTAGTGGGGGAGTTGCGACATAATACAATCTTAATATTACGGCCATGATAAGAGTTATGTAATCTTCAATATCTTTAGGGCATATTCTTAGTTAATATCTCGACATTAATCAGATACTAATCTAAATGAGATTTAACTAACTAATTGGGCATAAGTAAATCAAGAACTAATTTCGTATACCTACAAATTGGTTATAAACAGTTTAATATTCTTTTAAAACCCATGTCCTTTACGCCTAGCCGACACGGCCATTCTGACCAGCGACCGTCCTCGGGCGATAATAAACTTGGGTTTGATTGGAATATACAAAACTATTCATACAACCGCTCGTCCATCCTGCATCTGTCCACGTCACTTTCGCATAGAATAATCTACTTAGTTCAAAAACCTAAAAACACGCTTGAAAATCCGAATGACTGCACCGCCATCGATACCCAAAACGTGTGCAAACCTTCAGATCAATTCGACATTAACAGACACTTACCGAACCAATATAAGTGCGTTAAAAAGAAGCGGCCCGACCCGGAGTGCCGAGTCGCTATTCTAGCTACAAAATAATTCTATGCCTCCCACCCACAAAAAAAAGCTGAAAGCCCGTGCCATCAGAGACACAAGTCTGCGCCGTCACAATGCTGTCACAATCTTAGCAAACAACCAAGACATTCCCATCCGATTCTTTAAACAAAGCGATCCTATGTGAAACTATCCGACTGTATATGAAAGGCATACCGGAGAAACAACAATCCTGGTGAGTCCACTCACACACAACAAAATTATTACGTGCATAACCAAACACACAAGTGTGCTCACAGTGACACTGCAACGAGCCACTCCAGCGACTCTGAATGAAATACACCGACAGACACACACCGAACACATAAAAGAGTGTTAAAAATAATTAAAAGGACAATTCAATAAGGCACACTTCCTCAATTTAGTTAGTGACCTTTTCACAAGTGGTTTAACAAGTGTTTAGCATGTTGCTTACTATAGTACTAAGTAACTAATAACAATAGACAATTTCTAAATAACCACGGCCATGTATTAGGTTGTGGCCTTTTAGTCATACTTCACTACTTTATCATTATGCCACCTCGCCAACTAACATTTGGGCCACCTAGCCGTTCCGTTTTTGACACCTCACATCCACATTTTGGGCCACTATGCCACTCCACTCCCTATTTCGGGCCACCTCACCCTCCTGTCTGGGCCACCTCGCCCTCCTTCAGACCGCAACATCCCTTCATAACTCCATCTCTCAATCTATCGACGGGCTTCGTCGTCCGGTAGTTCATACAACGGAACGCCGCCCGCGAGGTCGCGGGTTCGATTCCCGCCTCGGACGATCATTTGTGTGATCTTTACAAATGTCATACAAACGTTTGTCCCGCATCCGGGCCTCTACCGTGTATCACGAGTGTATATTTACAAAAGAAAAGCAACTTACGCACTCCATCCGTATTCTGGTACCCACAACACAAGCACAATAAGCTCGGCTTGGGACCAGAGGACGCTGCGTGAAACGTCCATGGTTATCCATTTATTTATCCCTCAAAGCCACACCACACACGCACCTCAAAGATTTAAAGTATTCGTCAAACAAAATTATTGGGTATCATAAAATTATCGTCAGGTCATCGCGTAATACCACAGTCGCATCCACTGTTAAAGACGCCATTGACCACCAACCATAAGCACTATTTAAGTAGGCCTTGCACAAGTAAAATTCTTTAAGGCTTCGCGTCGGTGACCTCCGCTGTACCACCTTTATGATGAAATAAACAGAAATAAATAGTACCTACTCTTTACTTTACTTGTGATGTAATTTTTAACAAAAAGAAATTGACTTCACATAGCCCTATTTCTTTAACACAGACACACCTTTGAAATATCTTTCCTCAAAAAATGTATCACCAATATCGATTCACAAACGACGAAAAAGCATAAACACGGTTGAATCGAGAAACCTTCCTCTTTAATTACTGTTGAAAGTTAATATGTAGAAGATAAATGTCCAAGAGATCTTTCAACCTTACCTTCGTGTAACTCAAATGGGTGTTAAGCCTACACACATGGCTGCTTTGGATATTGCTTTCATCATCAAGTTTAAAGGCGCATAGTATTATAGTTAGCCAAAAAAACCTCTCTAAAATCTAAAGCGGTTCCAGGTAGCTATAGTCTAGTAAAAGCACCACGCAGCAAACTCCGCGGTCATACGATTATCTGGTGCTAAACCGTATATCCGTCACTGTAGTCTATATTCAATTTGTTTAAAGCTAACACTTGGTACCATACATTACATATGTCTTCATGAACTTACCTGACCTTTAAGTAGATTACAAGAGTCAAAAACAAATTTGACAAACGACAACAATACTAAAGTTTCAAACTGAAAGTTCTAAAATTGTAAACGCTCTGTTGTACTCATCACTCAGTTTAAGTACTCATATCACCTACATTTAACTAGTAACAGGTATAAGCCCTACATCTTTAGATAACGTGATCTAAATTTATCCTCACTAACTCTCTGGTCACGTCAATGTTAATTAGGGTGTCAGTTTATTATTTACGAAAGCACGAAATAACTTAATCGATTCGAATTAACTTACTTCACCAAGGTTGGTGTTTTATCTACCACAAAGCACTTTTCACACTAACTTCAAAATTTTAAAACTCTTTTTCACTTACCAGTAGGTATTTTGCGTACAATATCACTTTAAACTTAATTGTAAACTTTCAATGATTTATCTCGGCACGAGTAACTACATTAAATAAAACTATAGAATAAGCAAACACAAAATATCTCACAACAGACACAGCCTCTATGTCCTTTACTATGTCACATTACTGTTTACAACATTATTTTAAATCATAATAAACCAGTTCAAATTTAGTGTTAAAATAAGTCATTTTTGTCCCGCTCTTTCTACTAAGAGTACATGTATGATACATGTTGAACACACACACGCATATTACAAAACAATCGTAATTATTATGTGGTTTTAAAGGTCCCACAATTGGAGTAACTTTGTATTTTCATAACACTGACGGTACTTACAGAAGTATTTTATAAAACACCATGACGGTAGGAAACTAATACGTCACCCTTAAATACGTAACGCAGAGGAGTTGTCTCATACAGCCAAACTAAATTGATAATGTTTTATCAAAAATAGTTTCATATCAATTTGTTTTTTTTTTTTTTTTTTTTTTTTTTTGACTTGGTATCCTTTTGGGACACTTCAGGAAAAAACGTGATTATCCGTTTTATAAAGAATAAAATAATTCTCAAGATGCTTTCTCGTTTTAGATTACGCCCACACAATTACTAGGTTTTCTAACGAATGTTAAATCCTTTTCAAATATTTCTATACTGGCAACACCTTTCACATATCAAAGGCGGTAGAACAAACCAAGTACCTACCTACGTTAAGTTTGCCTGGCAGTATTTACATAAAAGAACTGACTGAATAACTACTCGGTTATTGATATGCACCGATCCGACTGAAAGTATGTGGCGCCATTACTAAACTTATTCTGCTCTTTATGAAAATATTACTCTGATCACAGATGTATGAACTGCAGTGATCTATGAATCGTTTAGTGACAAACATTAAACGAGTGAACTCTATAGGTTACCTATTTCCTTGCACATATCAAATATCACATATACTGAATTTTAATCAGGCAGTTACCTACTTCTGCTTTTATAATACGATTGCTATCACGTAATGTTTCCCCAAAGTATATCTAGTGCGCATCGAAATATATCTTCAGTATTCAACAATATCTGTTCATAACGTATATCAAAATATCTCTGTTAATAATTTCTCACTGTACCTAAGCATTAAATTTATAGACTAGGCATATCGTAACATTTCAGATAGCTTTATGTTTCTTTCTTTTTTAACATCTCTATTTATAAATAACTTCGACATTTTACTTGAAACAAACATTGCATGTAAATTAGATAGCTAATAACGCCCAAATATTCTTTGCGGTTTGTGCTACCCACTTTCGTTTACTTTTAAACATTTTACTCACTTATAGTAAAAAAATATTGCTTACCGAATACGACGTTCAGTACTCACGTGCCTGCTGCTTCGGACACTAAATTCCTTGCCACTATCACCATTTCTTACGCACTATTTTACTACCAATCCTCGATAGGACCATGGATAAAAAATCATGACTACTTATTTTCGCACACTGTTCACTGTTAACCTATATTTTTACGAATACACTCCCAAACCCTCGCGATCACTATGTGGGCTACGTGTAGTTCTTATCCCACTTCTGATGTCGGAGAATAGACCAGAGGCCTGAACAGGAATCCGAGCACATAGCGTAAGAACTGTCTTACCGATATTCACACCTCAATCTATCATACTCTTGCACACTTATAAGGATAACTGGCCTCCACATCAACCCCTTATAGCCAGTGCCCAAGCCTCGCAACGAAGAATCATCACTACGTTCACACAATGAGGAATACATGTACGCGCAAACACGTACATAACGACTTTACACAATACACGTACACACGCGCACACAGATACACGCCGCGCCGACGCCTATAAGGACCAGCTCAATGCCGATACGTCGGAGATTGAGCAGCGCGACGACTCGTACAATACCAACTTCTACACACACACTAATACGCCGTGATGTATACAGCACGAATACTCGAATAATACTGAACCTCAGCCACGTTCGCCTATCGTATTTAAAGCAACTTGCGAGTGGGGGTAGTGGGGGAGTTGCGACATAATACAATCTTAATATTACGGCCATGATAAGAGTTATGTAATCTTCAATATCTTTAGGGCATATTCTTAGTTAATATCTCGACATTAATCAGATACTAATCTAAATGAGATTTAACTAACTAATTGGGCATAAGTAAATCAAGAACTAATTTCGTATACCTACAAATTGGTTATAAACAGTTTAATATTCTTTTAAAACCCATGTCCTTTACGCCTAGCCGACATATATATAAACTCATTCGAGTGACAGATATGGTGGTTAATTTGAAGTGTTGCAAGTAGACCGCAATAAGCTCAGTTGGAAGAGCTTCGGAACGGTATTACGAGGTCGTGGGTTCAAGTCCCACTTGCGGCATTTCACTTTTTCCATCATAATTTGATTTATTAAGTAAAAGCATAGCATGTCAAATGCAAAAATTAATAAATTACTTTAATAATATAAGGGTGTTAATAATGTATTTGTTTTGTATTTTTAGGAGGGTGAGTCATCTTCTATAGTAGAGTGCGAGGAGGTGGAGTGGCACGCGGCGCGTACTCACTGCACGTGGCCTCTACTACAACATGATACACAACAACATAAACACATCATGGACGAACAACTACAGGTCACTGTCATACACTAACTGAAAAGTAGTTTATGTCTGGTACCCATAACACAAGCATATAAGCTTAACTTGGGACCAGAGGACGTTGTGAGAAATGTCCATAAAAAAAAACTGTTGCACGCAACTTCGTACGCGTGGAATTTAGAAAATATTCCCCGTTTTTAACATCTTTTGCTCTCTCTCTCTCTCCAGCCCATTTACGTCCCACTGTTGGGCACGGGCCTCCACCACTTTGGAGGGATTATGGTCTACTGTGCCGCGCTGACCAGGCGTGTTGGTACAGGGTTTATTTTCGAGATTTCCGTCTCTGACAGAGGATGTTATCTGTGTGCAATATCCCTTAGCCGACTTTTACAGCAGCCTTGGCAGGAGATGGGGTGCTGACACTTGTATTCTTAATCCATCACCACACGGTCACTATCATACACTAACTGAAAAGTAGTTTGTGTAGTATAACCGTATTCTGGTACCCATAACACAAGCATATAAGCTTAGCTTGGGACCAGAGGACGTTGTGTGAAATGTCCATAAAAAAAAAACTGTTGCACGCAACTTCGTACGCGTGGAATTTAGAAAATATTCCCCTTTTTTGCAACAAATGCCCTATTTAACACTAAAAGAATTTTTCAAATCAGCCCAGTGGTTCCTGAGATTAGCGCGTTCAAACATACAAACAAACAAACTCTTCAGCTTTATAATATTATTAGTATATTAGTATAGATTTGGTGCTTCACATCTCTTCCTCCGTGTCTCTATCTCTCTATATCTCTTTTTCTTTCTCTATCTTGTTCTACCTTCGGGAGGGTATTTAACTTATTTGTCATATTGACCAGACGTGTTGAAATCTATACTTAATATGATAAAGCGGAAGAGTTTGTTTGTTTGTTTAAACGCGCTAATCTCAGGAACCACTGAGCCGATTTGAAAAATTCTTTTAGTGTTAGATAGGGCATTTACGAGAAGGGCTTTAGGCTATATAACATTACGCTACGACCAGTAGAAGCAAAGCAACAGTGAAAAAAGTACAGAAACGGACAGAGTCGAGGACTAGTACGTAATATTTTCAGATTTCGAGCTCCCACAATAGATGTTTCCGCTTATGTTGTCTCTTATAGCTTTTTGAGTAAGAAATATGGTGATAACACTTGTATTGTTAATCTGTCATGAGCATGACACAGTCGATATTAATACATTAAAAAGTAATTTTATACAATGTTGTTATCGTGGGAAACGGTACAAACTAAACACGTTCTATATACAAATGACACGCCTATTTATTAAATTGTCTTGATTTTAGGTTGAAAACTGCGAGAGTTCAGCAAGCAACGTGTACACAGTACGAAGTGATTTGTTCCTACACGGCAATGTGCTTATTGATGATGATAGCCAGTGAGTAGTTTATTTACAATTGTAAAATATACAGTAAATTAAGAATGCTAATTAATAAATAGTGAAATTTCCAAAATTAATTTTCACTTCTCCAATATTACCTGCCTTACAGACAGGTACGTAAAATTTGCATTAGGTACTTGAATAAATTAATTCTGTAAAATCTTCAAAGTTATCATAGAGTTATTTTTCCTATTCCTCAATTTACCGTGCGCCCATGTATACCCGAAATAGAAAGAAAGAAAGAAAGTTTTTATTGCTGCATAAAAAACAAACAATTTACATTACACCTTATAATATTCTTCTTAGTCTATAATTTATATTTTTGTAATAGCAGCAATAAGGCACCTGTTTCAGCACATGTCAGATCTCTAAGATCTGACGCTGATTTTCAAACAGGGCCTTTGAAATGCTGAAATTGTTGCCAAATAACAAGATTTTACGCTATTTCCGCCAAATTTAATCCTTCTTTTGTTTACAAAATACCCTCAAAATGCATGCAATGCATTTAGTCTCCACGCTCAAGGCCCGCGATAGAAGCTAAAATTCTGAAAATTCTGAAATTTTGTTATGATGATATATCTTGATGATGATATATCTTATAGATAGATATGATAGATATGATATATCTTATCTTGATATGATGATGATATATCTTAATATGTTTTACAGAAACATCGGTGGCAGTGAGATAGTAGAAGAAGAAGAGACAAGTACACCTCTGGATAGTGACCTGTGCCTCATTGACTCTCACCCTACTGTAGATCTTATGCAGGTATGTACTATTCATCATTTACTTGAAACTATTGACTGTCTGAATAAAACCACTTTTTACGAATTTAGACGCGTATATTTAATTTAATTTTTAGCCCGACACACAGTGTACGGACGGGAGCTAAAATCTGAAATTTTTTGTTCTGCATATCATTTTTTCGTTGTCGAATCGCAAAAAAACAGCAAACTTTGGTATCACATAGCACCAAAACTAGACGGAATTGGCATCTGGGTGTTCTACTCTCGCCTTTTACATCTTTATGCCAGTCCATAATTGAGCAGAATAAAAAAATTCCGTTTTTAGCACCCGTCCGTACACTGTGCGAGTGTTTTAGAGACTTTGCAGTCATCATTGTCACGGGTGGGACTGAGCTGTAAAGTGTCCTTTGCGATCAGTTGTTACAGGGTTTACCTACATTTTATTTCCAATTTTTAAAAGACCATTTAGTTTAGAAAAATTACATTTTGACCAGAAATGTTGGCATATGATTTAATTTCGAGTTTTCCGCCTCTCACAAAAAATGTTATTTGCTGATAATATCCCTTAGTTGCCTTTTACAACGCCCTGTGGTAAGAAATGGGTCGGTGATACTTGTATTTTTAAGTCTAATACCAATATGTTATTTGTTATATTCAGGAGGAATTAATGTATGTAGATGGTGCCGTCGATGAATCTTCATTTAGAGTGTTTCTCATGAACGGCGAAGAACTCGCATAGGCAAGTTTAAAAAAAACTTAGAAAGCTGCCAAATGATTCGATATTGCATAAATGTGTGGCTAATCTCTATATTAATAAACATGTATCGGCATTTGAAAAGTGCATGAATATTGACATCACAAATTGCAATATTTGTTACATATAAAATTTGCTTAATAAATAATTCTATGTCCTTTTTCAAGGATTAAAAATATTTTTGACTGTCCATTTGTAACATCGAATGTTAAAACATGCATTATTATTTATACGTCAATTCTATTAGAAATAAAAATAGATTAAAATTATTGTTTAAGGATATATTATTAAGAAAATTGTTTTGAACGCGCAAAGGAGAATGCGTGATTTAGGACATTAAATTAAGCCAAATACTACCACTGTAAGTGGTTATGTTGTCAGGTACATCACAGTAAGTATTTCATCGGAGTTGTACTGTATCAGTTCTTTGCCATCTATACGTGTATAGCTACAGTCATCATCATTATAACGACACGTCATTTTCTCGTGAACTTAGACAGAGACTAGAAAGCGCCATTTGCTGCGATCTATTTTGCTAATAGTTTTTTTATTATTCTTATCGATTAAGTCCATAAACACCGCACGATTGAATTAAAAAAAATTGGCCAAGTGCGAATCGGACTCGCGCACGAAGGGTTCCATACCATTATCTATGCAACATAAGGCAACGTTATTAGTATCGAGCAAGAAACGGTAAAAAAATCATGTTTGTTGTATGGGAGCCCCCCTTAAATATTTATTTTATTTTATTTTTAGTATTTGTTGTTATAGCGGCAATAGAAATACATCATCTGTAAAAATTTCAACTCTCTAGCTATCACCGTTCTTGAGATACAGCCTGGTGACAGACGGACGGACGGACGGACGGACGGACGGACGGACGGACGGACGGACGGACGGACGGACGGATGGACGGACGGACGGACAGCGAAGTCTCAGTAATAGGGTCCCGTTTTTACCCTTTGGGTACGGAACCCTAAAAACTATCCGATAGTAAACTACAAAATTAAGGAAAAGTTTCTAAATGGTTTGGACATTTTTAAGCTAGCTAAAAGTCATGTTAAAATAAAATTATAGAAAGTTTTTGAACTACCCACCTTTTTATCTTGCTCATTACTTGATTTTATAATGCCATTTATATGTAGAAAAAAGGGTCTAGTTTTACCTTTTGGTACGGTACCTTTAAACCGTAACTACATTGTAACATTACTATATTGTAATATTAGTCCAAGCTTTTTTTTTAAATTTATTTAATGGTCACACTTAAATCTATCATTCCAGGCCATACCTATTGCGATAATGAAGTTTATATCTACATATTTACATATAACTTACAATAATTACAGTCAATTTGTAGGATCCTTAAAAATCTACGTTAACTATTTCTAAAACAATCGTGCTGTATAATGTCCACATAAATTTTACTTTTTAGAGGTAGTTTGTGAAGAATTAAAGGCACATAGAGGCAAAGACTGAATGTGTATTTGTCAACAAGTTCGATGATCTCAATTTTTGTTGTAAACGTGCCGAATATCGGTCGATATACACACAAGACGTTAATTTATTTAGACTTAGTGGTGCAATACTAAAACAAATTTACTAATATTTAAATTTCTATGTTTATTAAATAATTTTTAGGTATTGACTAACATTAAAAATTTACGTTTTCGATGCAATAATATATTAAGGGCCATATTGTAATGTTCTTTGGACTTTGTATTTATCTATACTATAATATTATAAAGCTGAAGAGTTTGTTTGTTAGTTTGAACGCGCTAATCTCAGGAACCACTGGTCCGATTTGAAAAATTCTTTCAGTGCTGGATAGTACACTTATCGAGGAAAGCTATAGGCTATATAACATCACGCTGTGACCAATAGGAGCGAAGCAATACTGTAAAATATTGTAAAAACAGGAAACAATTTCTAAATTCGACGGGTACGGAGTCGCGGGCATCAGCTAGGTATTTGTATATGTCGCACTTTTTTTATGAATTGATTAGCTGGATATAATAGAGCTTATATATAAAATTTTGTTGATTTACATAAAAAGGATGAATGTAAATATTTGAGCTGCTTTTCACAGTCTGAATTTTCCGTATTTCATGATTAATTTTAGTCTCTAAATAATATTATAGTAATTTTGCTACAGAGCATAGATATTCAAGACCAGACGTCTGTTCTTTGTATCTAGAACACATTCCATAAAAACATTTTTATTAAACATAGCCCTTGTAGTACTCACGTCATAGTAAATATGTGAATCATTATAAGTTTTAAATACATTTAAAAAAATGAAATTCTGATATGAATGAATTAGATGTGCAATTGTAGATTGCCCAAATTATTCTTTCCAATTTCGTTATAGTACGGGATCCGTAGTACATTTTTTACACTTGATTACTATCAAGCTGATTTTCCGTGAGTAGCTTTATTTTGACGAGACGCCCAATTGAATCTCGATTGTGGTAGCTAACAGAGATAGCAAGGATAAAATATCGTACTACCCGTAAAAAAAGACGTAAGTGAACTTGCGTCAAAAATTTCAAAAAATCACTTACTGCTTTCTTCCAGTAATAGTACGATATTTTATCCTTGTTACCTCTGTTAGCTACCACAATCGAGATTTTGGAATAGAAAATTATTGGGCGTCTCGTCATAATAAAGCTACTCACGGAAAATCAGCTTGATAGTAATCAAGTGAAAAAAATGTACTACGGATCCCGTACTATTACGAGTATCATTGCTTTTGAACATTTATCAATTCACTGATACAAATATTGCAACTAGTTAGTTTTATCAGTGAATGAATGAATGAATGAATAAATTCACTAGTAGACATTACTATGTCTACTATTAAGTTTAATATACATCCGTTATAATTTTTATAATTATAGTGATGGTCTTATATCGGACAAAATGTTCATATTACGTAAAATAACTAACAATGGTACCGATTCTATGTGCATTACTAAACTAAAAAACGAAAATTAATAGTGTCAATAACACAATTCGGCAATGTTAACAGTACTTTTTTAATTAGAATAATTGGTCAAGTGCGAGTCGGACTCGAGCACGAAGGGTTCCGTACCATTATCTATGCAACATAAGGCAACGTTATTAGTATCGAGCAAGAAACGGTAAAAAAATCATGTTTGTTGTATGGGAGCCCCCCTTAAATATTTATTTTATTTTGTTTTTAGTATTTGTTGTTATAGCGGCAATAGAAATACATCATCTGTGAAAATTTCAACTGTCTAGCTATCACCGTTCTTGAGATACTGGGTACGGAACCCTAAAAATCATGTTTGTTGTATGGGAGCCCCCCTTAAATATTTATTTTATTTTATTTTTAGTATTTGTTGTTATAGCGGCAATAGAAATACATCATCTGTGAAAATTTCAACTGTTTAGCTATCACCGTTCTTGAGATACTGGGTACGGAACCCTAAAAATTATGTTTGTTGTATGGGAGCCCCCCTTAAATATTTATTTTATTTTATTTTTAGTATTTGTTGTTATAGCGGCAATAGAAATACATCATCTGTGAAAATTTCAACTCTCTAGCTATCACCGTTCTTGAGATACAGCCTGGTGACAGACGGACGGACGGACGGACGGACGGACGGACGGACAGCGAAGTCTCAGTAATAGGGTCCCGTTTTTACCCTTTGGGTACGGAACCCTAAAAACTGTTTATTATAGACTAATGATTTTAATTAATAAAAATGTACGCAAAGAAATAGCCATTTAATTAAAATACGCCATAGTTGTTTTAATTTTTTAGTTTAGTTGTGTTGTAGAATTGCTACCATTATTTGATGGTTAAAATTTGTGTGACGAATGAGAATATAAAAATATAATTTAATATACTTTGCTCACCTCTAGTATAAGATATGATCTCTAAAATGCCTTTTAGATGTAAGATTGATTAAAAATAATATATAAATGTGTATGTTTGTGATATTGTTTGTTTAGGAAGAAACCAGTGATTGATGTGCCGAGGGATAGTGTTAATTATAATATAACTTAATTTAGATATATGATAATTTACTGTTGAACATTAACAAAGCTTAAAAATTGATATTGTATAAAGTATCAAGGTGTCTTAGATAATCATTCGATAACGATGCATAATAAACAACTGATGTAGTGTTTAAAGCAATTTATAATATACTAGCTGACCCGGCAAACGTTGTTTTGCCATACTAAAAAAAAACCAAAAAGGTTTGAAAAATAGATGTTGGCCGATTCTCAGACCTACTGAATATGTATGTAAAATTTGAGAAGAATCGGTCAAGCCGTTTCGGAGGAGTACGGTAACTAACACTGTGACACGTGAATTTTATATATTAGATTATTTATTACAATATGGATTAAATACTTCTTGTTGATTTTACATAAAATCTTAAAATTAAATCATTCATTCATAGTGCTATTGAGATAGCGATGTATTCTATATATTTTTTACAACGTCCTCTGGTCCCAAGCTAAGCTTATTATGTTTGTGTTATGGGTACCAGAATACGGATATACTAAATAACTACTTTTCTTTTTAGTAAATAATATATACTTATAATACATAGTACAACAGCTACAAAAGTAATAAAAAAGTAATAGTTTGACTGCAAAAGTCTCCGAAACGTCGGGTCAAAATTTAAAACAAATACACGCGTCTAAATACGTAAAAAGTAGTTTTATTTAAAAAAAAGTAAATAAAAATCAGTATAAGGGATTTTAAAAAGCCAGAGGTTGCTTAGTTATTGTAGAAAATGAGTTTTTATTATTATTGTCTAGATGGGTACATTTTGCTTTGCTTTGACTATTAAAAGGGTTTTTGCTACTAGGAAAAACTTCTGCGTAATATTAGTGCGATCGATTTGGTAACACAAAACTTCTAAGTAGGATCAACAAATTTATAAATGTTTTGTTTAGTAACATAAACAAATTATATAATTCTTTGAGCTTTTGATCTAAACATACCATAAAATTTCTATATAATCTTCTTTATTTTTAATTACAGTCGAAAGCCTTGCAGCGATATAATGGTCTTATTCATAATGACTTATCGGAGGTTTAAAAATTCGCTAAAATAGGTTCGCGAAAATTGTCAACACTTGTTATTCATAATACTCTTTTTACTATAAAACGTTTATTATCTCTCTGATTAAATCTCCGTTTAAACCTCCGATAAGTCATTATGAATAAGACCATCAGTCTTTTAAACGCAAATAGTTAACTTTATTGTAATTTTAAGTGTCTTATATACTCAAAAACTGACAGTATTCTTTGCATCTGATGAAATGATGTAATGTTGGAGCCATTGGTAAATTATTGGATAATTGCACCAAATAATGGTACCGATTCTACATGCACAACTAAATATAAACTAAATACTGAAAACAACTACGGTATATTTTATTTAATTTGCTATTCGTTAAAATCGTTAGTCATACGCAGTTTTTGTAATAAAAAAGTTCCGTTATCATCATCATAACATCACGCCTTTTTCCCATGGGGGTAGACAGAGACTATAGAGCGCCATCTGCTACGATCCAAACATACTTCCTTGGCTTCATCCACACTCATACATCTGGTCATACATGCCCGACGGTTGTAAGTGCTACGCACTTGCCCCTTTTGGAGTGTACCGGCGATGACATCGGAGTATATTTTTCTCGGGCGTCCTCTCCCAGCATTTCCACTTACCTCCGCCGTGTATATGCCTAAATAATAAAAAATAAGCCTATTTATATGCCTATTTTATAAGTTCCGTTAACATTGTCGAATTGTGTTATTGACAACTATCAGTTGTAATTTTTTAGTTAAGTTTAATTGTGCACGTAGAGTTGATGCCAATGACATTGATAAAAAGTAATGAGTTTTGTAGATAATGATTATGTAGTGTAGATAATAATTATTATATATGTTGTAGCACAGCCATTTACCCTCCAAGGTAGCCTTAAGTCTCTTATTGACAATAGTTGCCTATATTCAAAATTTATACATTTTAATATAATATTAATATGGTTAAACTGCATTACTTTAGGAAAAAAATAAATATGAATATGTACTTTGATGTTATAGGGATACGTTTTACAAAAGGTTTCTTTAGTGCAAGATAGTTTTAAGATGGATACAGGCTTTGATAGGTATATGCTGCGAAGTTCGCTTTATGACCTGTAATACTTGCACTGCGTTATTTCTTTACGAATATTTATAACAACATGCGTCGCCAAGAATATTAAATAAAAAAATATTCACGATCATTTTACACGTTGAGGCCAATTCTGACGCATCAAAAACATAACGTAACTTAATATTTTCTAACACTTGCGTGACTCATTCGTTTTAATAAAACTACTTTTTACGGATTTAGATATTATAGATTTATTTTAAATTTTGACTGCAAAGTCTCCGAAACGCCGGGCCAAAATTTAAAACAAATCAGTAAAAAGTAGTTTTATTTATATCGTAACTTAATTAAAATGAAAACAACTATGGTGTATTTTTATTAATTAGCCTGTTATTTTTTTTTTATATATGAAAGTTCAGCTAACATTGCCGGATCGTGTTGACACTATCAAGTTAATTTAGTTGTGCACGTCGAATTGGTACATATGTCCGCCAGATTACGGTCATAATAAATTTTCTTAATTTTTTGTAAATTCATTTAACACAGACGCAGTACCTCTGTGTACATCACACAAGTAAAACATCCTTTGCGAACTAGCGATCTTGTACAACCGAAGCGCAGGCCTTGCAAAGTACGTATCCATCTCTACATATTATTAAAAGGGATTAATGTATAAATTTAGAAAATATTGTCTACAAGGTTCAAAAAGTAATATGTAATTGTTGTATCTCAGTGGTTTGACAAATAACTATAAATGGTATACATATTGTTACCATGTAAGCTTAGAGTATTAAACCAACAAGAGCTATTCATCATACATCTTGGTGACGTGCCGAGGTAACACACACAAACATGATAACGCGATGTTATTGCTCGCTACGCAAGCGCCGCCCTCATAATCACCTGACGCACACTAAAATACAACAGTGTCCGTACACAATAAATATGAGCATCGCTCTTGTAATTTTTTCAGCGGGGGTCGCTTTATAATATCGACTCCTGTTGTAATAATGCTATAAGTCTGTAAGTTATATTAGTGTACACTTTAGCTGTATAAGAAGTTATATTTTTGGATATACAAGGTATATGTGAAAATGCTTATTTTTTGAGACTGTTGTCCAAATTGATGATCATGATTACCTTTTGTTGAAAATTTGTATACTCGAAATTTAGATGTACATATTTCAAAATTATTTTTATAAACGATGTTTATTTTGGTTGTTAACTATATATGTCTATATATTTTGTTTAGCTAATGTATTTCACGAATAGTTTAATGTTATGTATCTATCTAAGATGGCTCGCACAGTATACATGTACTAAGTCAAATTATAAATTTAATCACACATATCAATTATTTCTTTTGTTATATTAATCATAGTTTTAATTGGTTGCTTTGTGTTTAAATGTAGATTTTGCTATATTATTAGTATCTAATAAATGTTTTTGTTTGTAATTATGACTGTTTTTTTATTTCTGTAATACCTGGGTATAAGTTGAGAGGACAGTTATGGTAAAGTAAGTTATGTCCTAGGAAAAATATCTTTAATATATATTTCCCTTTCCAGCTTCTCAATAGCCGACTGTAGAGCGCTGGTTTGATCTACTTATGCTATGCCATTCTGACCAGGCGATAGTTAGATAAATCTTTAAAAAAGGTTTGTCTCTTACGGAGGATTGTACCTACGTATATAATTATCTTTTAACTGGCTCTTATAATGTTCTGGGGAGGAGATAAGGGATATTAATAAATTATTATTAGTATTTCAGAAACAAACATAATATTATTATTCGAAAATCTTTATTGTATATTGTAATATACAAAATGTTTCGTAAAGTTTTTATAACACATGTGCCTTTCCAGTTAAGCCAATTTTATACAAAATCATTTGGAAGGTTGCATAATTAATATATACGGGCTTTAACTAGAAACTACTACAATGTTCACATAAACTATTTATAAATTAGTCTAAATAAAGCAGATCGAGCAGTTTCGTGAAGTACCTACGTATTCTATTGTTGGTTATTGGTTAGATAAGACAATAATCTACTAGCTGTGTCCGAGAATTTGACCGCGTGGAATAGAGAGCATTGAAAAGAAGCCTGTTCTTTGTACAAAAAGTTCGGAGCCTAGGAAGGCTCCGAACTTTTTGTACCAAATTTGCAAACAGAGTTGGGCGGTGCATGTTAGAGGCGCTGTGTATAACTAACTTTTACCGCCCCTTAATTTCGTATTTATAATATTAGTAAGCGTTCAGCTGCCCCCTACAAATTAAAGGACGACTTTGCGAATAAAAATATTCACATTTGTAAAATTAAAATAAATAACATTAATCCAATAAAATTAAAAAGTGATTTTATGAATCTGCGATTCCTAGGTAAGTGTCGTCTCTGCTTTAACTTTACCGAGTCACTATTGCATTATTAACTTATAGTTAAGAGTTGTAGCTTTGCTTCCAAAGCTGTACTGTTACAAATATGTATAGTAAATACAATTACTTACAAAGAGTGGTCAGTGGTCTTATCTCAAGTGCGATTTCATTCCGATATGATTATTATCAATAGGTAAGTTGAAATTATTCTAAGTGCTCTGTGAATGTAATGTATAAATTACTGAAAGCAGAAGTCTTGTCTTCTTACACATTAATTAACGTGTTTATTTCCCGAAACTGCTTAATCTTATTGCTTTAGTCACTAGGCACTACGTATTTGTACATTTACAAAACATTCATCTAAGCTAAATTGTGTTAAAACTAAAATTACACAACTGGGGAGCTACCACAATCTCTTAGGTACAGACAAAGCGATGTGCATTGATATAGCTACCTTGATAGATTAATTAAATAAGGTTCGTTTTGAGGCAGTTGCATAAATTACTTAAATGAGATGGACTTAGGTAACAAACAGACGTCATTTGTTTAAAAGCGATTTCCAGAAGCTGTAGAAGTTACAGGAAATATTTGCTAAGCATGTTAATAATATGAGAGAAGAAAAGTTAAAGACAAAAGTGTGTAACCTGTGGTCTAATTTGCCAATCGGAACCAATTGGAGTACCCGTTAATGGGGCATTATGAACTGAAAGACAAAGGAATGGACAACGGTAGTAAAAATTATAGTAATCTCCCCTGAACACATCACCAGTCAGTAATATTATAAGTACAATTATTAACACTATAAATATTTGATCACATTTGTACTTGTCACACAATCCTGCGGTCGACGTGGTCGGCAGGTAATATAGGTAAGTCGTGGCTTCTGGTGCGCACGAGATTCAACGATATCTTGTCTCTGCAAAAGGCCAAAGTCCACAGTATTAAGTACAGAACAATGAGCGCACCACACGAACACACTGCCACGATTGCTGCTTGCCCACCTTCTTCCCAGTTCAACACCGAATAGATGTATACATTACCAAGTCTGAAATTTAGAATGTAAGCCAAATTAATTCTGATTGCTCTTTCAGTAAACATTTAATACACCTGATTAAAGTACCTATTTATTGAGTATGCATTGGAAGTCCACAAAACGATAACCGAGCATCATTTATCGTTACCCTTAACAAAATTATTATATGGAATAACTTTCAAATAAGTACCTAATATTGATCGCCCAATCCGTAACTTCATATCAACTTTTAAAATTATCACAATTTTCGGAACCAAGTAAAGTTGATAATAAACTGGCTATCTTTATAGTAGGACTTATTTTTATTGTCTTTATTTATGGCAGAATTGTAGGTGTCATACACTTATACTTACGCGTCTGTTCCACCTGCTACGTAGTATATGCCACTAAAGGCCACATACCAGAGTCCGAAGCCAAGAGGTTGATATATGTGTGCTAGTCTGACAGGGGTGCGCGAGATTATCAGCTCCGCCAACATTATACAGGCTGTTATGCCATGTGTTGTTATATCCAACCATAAGGCACGCAGTCCTCCTTCATCATGGATACCTGAAATAATAAATTAGGTGCTATTCAGTTGCACGGCTGAGTTAATTTGTAATAATTTAAAAAAGTTACGGTCAACTTCAGTATCTAGGCCATATATCCTAGGTACTGTAAAGGTTGTGATCATTGAATATAACCTATTCAATGATACAGGCCACTTAAGATTTATTTTTAAAACAGGAATAAAAAATTTAAAATTTAAAAAATAAAAAGAAAAGAATTGGAGATAAAAAAAAGGACATGAAGGGAGGATGTTGAAAAATGATTGTAAAATAGTTTTTCTATATTATAAAAAATATAACAATTTTTCATTTATAAAAGTTTTTCATTGATGAAGAAGCCTTACAAATGGTGGATGCGCGCCGGGTATAGCGGCCCGATTGGTAAACCAGCTCCTACGCCCAGGGATGTGTTGACGAGCAAAGGGTCGACACAGGATAAATATTTATTATCAGAGAAGTAGCCGTATCTTTTTATTAAATTTTTATAAATTATTTATAACTAAGATGGAACTAGCCACGATAACTTTCGGTGGTTGCGCACAGGAGTGCCTAGATGAATTCGAAGAAATGTTTTACGCTTTAATAACTTTCAAGAGATGCTCGTCTGAAGAAGAAAAATTATCACTATTGCCCTCATTTTTAAGGGGTAACGCCTTACTTTTCTTCCGGGGCATTAAAGACACGTGCAAAAGCGTGCAGGAGGTATTTGATAGACTAAGGGAAGAGTTTCAAGAAGTAAATTACCAAGAATTGTTCTATAATGCTCGTCAAAATCGTAAAAGTCTGTCGGAATTTTATTATTATTTAAATGAAATCGCTAGGAAGGCGAAGATTGCGGATGACAAAACGTTTATTATTAAGTTTATAGGGGCATTGAACCCTTTCCATAAGAGTAGGCTATCGACTTCTTATTTGCCGACGAAAGTAGTGTTAAAGGATGTGATCCGGCAAGTGGAAAAATTGTATTGTAGCAGAGAGAAGGACACGCTACAACTAGAGCTCAACCCTAGGGCACTAGTACCAAATTTCGTAAATGAGCGTCGTGCACCCACACCATTCTCGTCGCCCATATCCAGCCCGTCACAAGATATGAGGGGTCGTCGTCAGATACAAGATGCAGCTTCATCTCCTCAATATAATAGACATAACTATAATTTACGTTCTGATTTTAGGAACACACGGTCACAGCCGAATTTTCCCACTCGCCAGAACTGAGGAAGGTCCAGTTCAGCGAGGTGGCTGATAGGGGATCAGGCCTTCTACAGACACATGTTATGGATGTTGAGATGCAGTCTACGGAAAAATTGAATATGCAGGTTAGACCCCTAGTTAAGTTCAGTACAAATTTAGTAAAAGATGTGGCTTTGGCAGATTCCGGTGCTTCAGTTTCGTGCATCAGCCAGTCGTTGTTGAATGATATGAGAATGGAATGTAATAGTATAGAAAATATGTGTGTGAAAGCAGTAAATGGAAACGCATTGAAGGTGTTAGGGCGATGTGATGTGATGTTCGCTCTAGAAAGTTTTTTATTTCAACACGAGTTTTTAGTGATTAAAGATTTAAGCTGTAATGTTATATTGGGGCAAGATTTTTTATTAAAGAATAAAATGTGTATTGATTTTAGTAGTCATTGTGTGTCATTCGGACAGGGAAGGATTAGTTTTGTGTCTGCGATAGATGAGATACAAAAAGTTATTAAGCAACCGCAGGAAAAAGTTTGTTGTAAGGTAAAGGAGTTTACGAAAGAGGATAGTTGTTATTTTTCTAATTTAGTAAATGAGTATGAGGTGTCTGTCAAAATAGAAAATGAAAGTTTTATAATAAATAATATGTTAGAAAAGAGTAAAAAACAAAGCTTAATGTCATTGTTGAAAAGTAATAGGGATAGGTTTGCTTTTTCTACTGAACAGTTGGGTAGATCGGCGGTGGTGCCTGTGTTGATCGAAACGAAGGATGAAGAGCCGGTGCGGAGTTATCCTTATCGGGTTTCGGCGACGCAGCGTGATATTATTGATAAACAGGTGGAAGAAATGTTGAAATTAGGGGTAATAAGTGAGTCCTCTAGCTCCTATGCGTCACCTGTAGTATTAATTAAGAAAGCGGATAATACATGGCGTTTTTGTGTAGATTACCGAAAATTAAATAAAAAGATTCAGCGTGATAATTATCCTATCCCGAGGATAGACGATATAGTAGATAATTTAGCGGGGGCGCGTTATTTTGCAGAGTTAGATTTAAACTCAGGCTATTGGCAGACGGAAATTACCAATGGGAGGCACAAGACAGCCTTTGTAACATCGACGGGATTATATGAATTTAATGTGGTGCCGTTTGGACTAGCCACGAGTCAGGCGGTATTCCAACGCATGATGGATAAAGTTTTGGGGGACTTAAAATTCAAAGGGGTTATGGTGTATGTTGATAATGTAATATGTTACGCTAAAACATATAGAGAATTCACGGAAATTCTAGAGGAAGTGTTTAAGAGATTTAGAAAGGCAAATTTGACTTTTAAACCCTCTAAATGCAAATTTGGCTTTCAGGAAATAGAAATGTTAGGGTATAAAATTTCAAATGAAGGTATTAAACCCAGTGATAGTAAGCTCAAAGGTATGCGAGATATTTCTGCACCAACTTCAGCTAAAGAAGTAAAACAATTGTTAGGGCTATTTTCATACTATAGGAAATTTGTTTCGAATTTTGCGAAAATCACACTACCGTTGACTAAGTTATTAAAGAAGGGTGTTAAATTTTACTGGAATAGCGACCATCAAGAGTCGTTTGATCGCATTAAAGAATTGATGTGTTGTGCGCCGATTTTATCGTATTTTTCAAACGACAAATCTAAGACGGTGAGATTAAATGTAGATGCGTCAAATGAAGCGATTGGTGCAGTACTTATGCAGGGGGAAATGGAGATGAACCCAGTGGCTTATGCTTCTAGAAAATTATCAGAGGCTGAAAAAAGATATAGTACAACAGAGAAGGAATGTTTGAGCTTAGTATGGGCGTTAAGATATTTTCGTCATTATTTATGGGGTTTAAAGTTTCAGGTGGTTACTGATCACCAAGCGTTATGTTGGTTACAATCGAAAAGAGATATGTCTGGTAGGTTAGCGCGATGGGCGTTGGCTATACAAGAGTGGGATTTCGATATCGTCCATTGTTCAGGTAGAAATAATGTAATGGCAGATTTCTTGAGTAGGAATCCATTGGTAGAAAGCGTAGAGCAACAAGTAGAAAAACAGGTAGAATTTTCAGACGGTTTGGAAGTTTTTAGTATAAATATAGATTCGTTACAGGAAGAGCAAACAAGAGATAATTTTTGTATGAGATGGATTACGAGGGTGAATGAACGTCCGCAGGCAGGGCATAATGGTTTTGTGTTAAAGAATGGTTTTTTGTATAAAAATGTGCGTAGAGATGGAGAGATACGTGAAGTTTTAGTGTTACCTAGGAGTTTATTTTTTAATGTAATGGCTGAGCTACATGACGGAGCTTGGACGGGTGGTCATTTAGGTTTAGCAAAGACGTTAAAAAGGTTTCGTGCGAGATATTTTATGCCATATGCAGATAGGGATATCGAACGATATATTAAATCTTGTGTGCCGTGTCAAGAAAGGAAGATGGTAAAAAATATTGCCGAATTAACACCGATCCGAGTGTCGAATATTTTTGAAAAGGTTGGTGTGGATATTTTGGGTCCTTTTCCACGTTCTTTTAGAGGGAATCGTTTTGTTATTGTGGCTGTGGAATACGCGTCGCGTTATGCTATATGTAAGGCGGTGCCTAGAGTCACGGCTGAGGTAATAGTAAACTTTTTAGTAGAGGAAATATTTTGTAGATTCGGGGATGTATGTGAAATTATTTCGGATAGAGGAACGGTGTTTACGGCAAGGATTGTAAAAGATATAGTTGAGCAATTTGGGTCTAAATGTATTCATACAAGTGCATTTCATCCACAAAGTAATGGTTTAGTCGAAAGATTTAATAGAACTCTGGTAGACATGTTATCTAAATATTTAAATAATAACCAAGGGGAATGGTGTGCGTTTTTACCTTTGGTAGTGCATGCCTATAATACGAGTGTACAAGCCAGTATTAAGGTATCACCGTATAGCATTTTATTCGGTAGGGAACAAAGTTCGGTGGTAGATCGATCGTTGGGTTTAAATGCGCATATGAATGAGAGTGTTGTTGAACGTATAGATCGTATGAGAGGATTTTTGACGAAAGCGTTAAATAATATTACGAAAGCACAAATTGTACAAAAACGAAATTATAATAAAAAGGCGAATTCTGCGTCATTTAATGTTAACGATTTAGTTTTGTTATATGTTCCTAGGCGTGTTACCGGAAGATGCACGAAGTTGATGCGTTTTTTTAGAGGTCCGTATAAGGTTATTGAGCGGAAAGGGGTGTCTAATGTGTTAATTCAGAAATTAAACTCGCGATCACGAAAAATAGTTGTTCATACAAACCGATTAAAACATTTCATGCCACGGTAATATGTGTCTGTATACAGTAACGTGTATGTATGTATATAAAGTGGGGCGTTCCTATAACGATGTCTGTTTAAAGATTTATGGGTTATTTTTTTTTGTGTTCGCAATAATTATTTGCATAATGATGTAAATTGGTTTAGTGATTCGATTAGATTAAGGTTATATATATAGTGATAATTATAATTTACTAATATTGTTTTATTTTGGTGTGTTTCATATTGTTCGGGATCGGCGAGACTTCATAATGACGTCAGCAAATTTGTACATAAGAAAGATGCAATGAAAAGGAACCACATCAAAAATTTGATTGTTTTTTCATATTTATATTTTGAATGTTTAGTTAAAAATGTGAGATAAATATATTAACATAGTAATTGGATAGTGCGTATTTCGTACTAGATTATGATTATAGTATTAAGGCAGAACGATTAATAGGTATAATAATGGGTTGTATTGAGTTATAATGTCGAAGGTAGTGGCTTGGTAGAGTTAGTTGGATGAGTCGTATCAACGGGTAATATCTTGGAATGCAACATGGTAAGGCCATAGGCTATTTGTCATGGAATCCTGTTTTGGGATATCACGCATTTTAGAGATAGAACTCATAAGATAGGATTTAGGAAAGTTGGTGCTAGAGTAAAGTATTTGTTCATTAGGAGAGAAATGTGAAAGGTTGAAAATTGAAAGAAGTTGTATTATAGTGAGAGGTTGCTGATAATATTTTTATTTTATTTATTGGGTAATAGTTAGATAATAATGATTAGCGAATAGTTTATAATTACTTAGATAATAGAATGATTGATTATTTAAAACGTTACTTGTGGTAGAAGAATGGTTGGTAAATTTATCTCACGAGAAGGAATTCTAAATGTGGAATAAATTGGTCATTCCCGAGCATTCAGGATTACTTAGTAGAAATTATACCTAAATAATTGAAAAGAAGGTTGAGTATTATCTGAGCATACTTTAAATTTTAATTTGATAATCTCTGGGTTCTATCAATTATAATGGTTTCTTATGTAAATTTTCTCATTAAGCTGGAAAGCTGTTAAATTAGCATATCTTTCGGATCTATGATGCTGACCTCATAATTGAAGCTCGATAGTTTTTATAAGAGCATGAATTGTTTGGTGATGGACATTTTTCTGATTGATTGTTGATGATATATGCTTTGTGTCTTGGTGTGATAGTTTTAAGGATGCCTTATCACTCTTGTTTATTATTGGATAAATCAATTTTAAAGATGAAGTAGTTTAATATTTTATGAAAAGAGTGATATGATATAAGGGCATCGTAGTTAGTATGGTTCGGATAACTAAGATTAGAAAGGCAATTTTTGGTTGGTTTTTTGCTTTTCAAGTTTTTCGAAATGTTTTGCTTCGAAAAGCTAGGTCCTAGCTGGATCTAATCTGGTTCATTCTAGTTTGTTATCATGCTTTCCAACCTTAGGTAGGGTGTCCAGTATTTTGTAACTTAGAAAAAAAAAAAAATTTTTTTTTTGGAAAAAAATTTTTTTTTTTATCCTCTAAGGGGGGGAGAATGTAAAGGTTGTGATCATTGAATATAACCTATTCAATGATACAGGCCACTTAAGATTTATTTTTAAAACAGGAATAAAAAATTTAAAATTTAAAAAATAAAAAGAAAAGAATTGGAGATAAAAAAAAGGACATGAAGGGAGGATGTTGAAAAATGATTGTAAAATAGTTTTTCTATATTATAAAAAATATAACAATTTTTCATTTATAAAAGTTTTTCATTGATGAAGAAGCCTTACAGTACTTAGAAAAATTGATCGGCTCCATAAATCTGTTTATAATATCACGTCATGTATCACGTTACTTTTAACACGCACACTTTAGTCACATTTCAGATGAATTACGAGGATTCTACTAAGCAGTATAAATAAGGCCCACAATGTACCTAATTCGAACCATATATGACGAGTGAAGGTAGATACTTATTAGGAAACTGTCTTCATTTTATACGACCATTCGTATACCTAAGTTTATTAACAGGTAGGTATTAAATAAAGCACCCGATTTCACTTGCATAGTTATTGCGGTTCCCACTGCTTTTAAATTGAGCCTTAGATCATAATGTTTTAAATGCTTTACTTTTACCTACATTTATATCTACTCGTATCTCATTAGTCATTATAATTTTTTGTCAAATTGTGTAAAAATGTTCACCAGATTATTTGGCACAGGCCACCTCCTCCACGGATACGTCTACTTTACCCTAGGTCTACTGCCCTGCGTGTTAATAAAGATATTTTAGTCTTCAAAGTCAGTCAGTCAAATTAAAACTTTGAATTTAGATAAATAGGTATGCAACTCACCAGGGGTGTATAGTAATATCCAATAGAGACAAGTGATCACGATGGATATCGTCACACCTAAGTTGAACATCAGCCAATAGAAGCTCACGTACCATGGCAGCTCTGTCGTCTCTGAAACGTTGTAAAAAATGTCCCAGATAAGTCCCACAAATGACACAAAATCACACAAATGGGCAATACTAAATCGACTATTTATTTCTATATATACTTCTAAGTTTTATGACTACTTTAGACCAGAGACTGGTGTATTTATATCCAACTTTAATAATTTTATTTTAGAACTAGCTGTTGCCCTCGACTCCGTTCGCGTAAAATTTAGGAAATTTTCCCTGTTTTTGCAACATTTTTAACTACTGCTTAAGTGAGAGTATTATAAACGTACTCGTAAGTAAACAAATATAATCGTAATGCTCCGAACTGCTAAGCTATCAGGAGTTACACGTGTTATTGTGAGTCAACCATAAAATATAGATATATGCTGTTGCGGGATATTTTTTAGACAATTTAATGTAGAATATTTCCGTCATACATGATTTCTATGTAACTTTAACCATTAAGGCTGCACACGCGACGGAAGCTTAAAAAATGGAGTAACTTCTCCCGTTTTCCCAACATTTCCCTTCACTACTCTGCTCCTATTGATTGTAGCGTGATGAAAAGTATACTATAACCTGCACAGGAGTATGAGGAATAATTGTACCAAGTTTCGTTAAAATCCGTCGAGTAGTTTTTGTTTCTATAAGGAACATACAGACGGACAGACAGACAGACAGACAAAAATTTTACTGATTGCATTTTTGGTATCAGTATCGATCACTAATCATCCCCTGATAGTTAATTTGAAAATATATTTCATGTACCTACAGAATTGACCTCTCTACAGATTTATTACAAGTATAGATAGTGGTATCTTATATAATAAGTAGTATTAGCGTGACGTTTATGGCGATAATCTCCTAATATCTGCATTAGCGTCCATTGGGACAGACCTACGTGTAGCAGTGGACGGAGGGATAATGATGATTGAAAAAAAAACTGTTATAGGTACTTTACATGTCTATCACAGGTACTTAATGTGATTTAGCAGAAATAGCAAAAATAGGCAAAAAGAAGAAGAAAGGTTAACGATATATGCGTGTGAAATTTATATGCGAAAAACATCTCGATTGTTCCAACGTCCTTGACCATTTTTGTTACCTAATACGCATGTTGTTATGCGGTCAAGCATTACACATAAAACAGTCCATTGACGTGTTTTAGCTACATGCTAACAGTACGTGCCAACAAACCGTGTGAATGGCATTAACTCGCACGCCTGCCACGCGTTGGAGGTCTGTTATACTCTCTCAAAACAATGCTTTTTTAGATTGTTGTCATTTGCTAATAACTTCGCGCTTTGTATCAAAAGTTAACAGACACAGGAAGGCACTCTAAATATGGCTGACAGTACCTAATCTGAGCCAGCCAATCGTAAAGTGGAAGCTAACTTCAGCATAAGGAGATCCGCTTTAATACTCCCTTATATGACTACAATACACCTGGCAGAATATGGTGTCGTAAATGCTGCAAGCAGGTATTTTTTGAAACAAGTAATGCTTATGGGTAAAAAAATTAAGCTTTCGACTACAGAAGTGATGGAGAATTTTTCAGCTATAGTTTATGTACCTGTAAAATCGTTTTAGTAAAGTAATAAAAATTAAACAAAATATGCAAAGTAGCAAGCAAACATTAGGTACTGAAAGTATTGTCTAACATAAAGAGTTTATATTGCCTAAGATAAATTTTATAACAAAAATGTACTAATATTAATCTAATAATGTAATTATAAAAAGAAAATAAAATATAAACTTTTGAAGGTTGGAGATTTTTTGTAAGAAACCTACCTACTTTATAACCTTCGATTGCGTTGTTAGGTAGAGAATTTAAAAAAGTAAATAATCCAATGACTATCTGTGTTCAAACATAAAAAAAAATGTATGTGTAAGAATTTATATGACGACTTATTAACACGTTCCCAGCGGCACTAATTTATCTGTACTTTCCATTACTGCGTTACGAGTCGCTTGAAACCTCGTCCTGAACCAGACGTTGGAGCGGTACGAGACTTAGTAAGCCCCACCGCCCTGGAGATAAAAATCCTTTTTTGGCGCCAAATAAGGCAAATTGTACGGTTTTTGTCGCGATTATTATTATCAATGAGTTGATCAACCTAAATCTGCCGCCGCCTGTGGGCAGATTATTTAGTTTAGATTCTATACGTAAAATAAAATGTGGGGTCGTATGTACCCCACACCGCACTGAAAAAGGGTAGTTTTTTCATTCTGTATAGTGATGGGAAAATTAAATAATTTTATTTAATTATACTTATCGATGCTGTTTATTAAAACAGAATAAACAATAATATTTTTTGTAACCGATACATTCCGTGAGAATTTTCTTTTTTGTCGGCCTCACGACTTGATAAGAAGGTGCGGAGTAACTTATTTATTATATTCCTACATCATTATTTAACTTAGACTGTGTAAAATTTGTAAATATTGATTGGAAACGTACGTGTTTTTCAAATATCGGTAATTTTGAATTAGATTCCTCTTCATCGTCATTAATATTATCAATTAATATTTTTCGGCAACGTATCGACATCTTATTATAGCGTCGCAGGCGAAGCGTCTAACGTTTTGCACAACACTAACCGCGTGAAGCTAGCGTAGGGTGCGGTACGAGTATATTATTGCTTGACTGAATTGGTAATATTGATATCAATATCTGAATTACACTACAAACACATAGCTTATTACACCTAGTAAAAATAACATTTAGCTATAAACCATTTATCTTTGACAAAATTGGCGACTTAATGCTAATATATGGCTTAAATGGGCTACAATCAATATTTTATGATACCGCAATATTAATCTTTATGGTGTCGATCGATTTATCTCAAGATTTTAAGTTAGGTATTCACGCAATGTTATATTAAATAACATTTATATGGGTAAGCAGATATAATCTGATAAAACACCCGTTTCCTTTTTAACAATGTACTCGTATTGTAGGTACATTGGTACCAATTCTATATGCACAATTTAACTAAACTTAATTAAACTAAAAGCAACTATGGTGTATTTTGATAAATTGGCTTAAAATTCTTCGTCTATAACAGTATGTCGTTGGAATCTTAATTTTGACGTTTTTTTTTCAGTTGTACTTAGCTATTATTTTATTTATTTATTTATTTTCTTGCTACTTTGATTATAAGGTCTTTTAGTTAGAGTTTTTATTATAAAAGAAAATTCAATTAACATTACCGAATTGTGTTATTGACACTGTCACTTTTCATTTTTTAGTCAAGTTTAGTTTAGTTGTGCGCTGAGAATTGATACCATGGTTTTATTTTTTAATATATCATTTTGTACAGTCATGTTCTAATGTATGATTCCTTAAAATATAGGTTTAAATCAATTTATTGTTTAAAATAATTTTCAAACGATTTAAATAAATAAATAAATAATATTCAGGGACACATTTCACATAACAATTCAATTCACTTATTTAATTTATAGACACGTAATTCTCAATTTATCATACCAACATAACACATACCACACTCTTCTTGTACACACAAATACCTTCACATGCACCCATACACATACACATGACAATAAAATTTTTATTTTTGAAGCAAATTTTTTAATACTAACAATACTAACAATTACAAAGTTAAGTTATGTTTTGTAATATGTATCAAAATATGTTTTAGTCACACCAAAATTTTTATTTTTACTTTGATTATGCTATATGTAACGGTAATTAATGTTAAATGACGATATCTACGGGGGAGGCCTGGTATCCTGAAATACAGGCCCAAAGCCTAGTTTAGGTACCAGTCTCCCACAATACATGTGAGTGTAACTTTATTGTGCTGTTCATGTACACTATAATTTATTATGTAGTATTGTGGTGAGAAATAAAGAATTATCTTATCTTATCTTATCTTATAACGTCATCTGGTCCCAAGCTAAGCTCATATTTTCCCGAGCGGGAATCGAACCCGCGACCGACAGTCCGTTACGTATACCACTCAACCACGAGGCTCGTCGCATTTAACTTAACACAATCTTTTTTCCTACTCTTTCAAAATGTACCTTTTATTTACTACTAACCGCGATTTGACCCGCGTCTATAATTATTGAGCCCACCCACCCCAATATGCACAAAACCTTAACAATTTGCCGTTGCGTGTTTTAAAGACGTACTCGCGTGGTGTCATACATAGGTACAACAATAATGACTTTGTTTTATAATAAGTAAAGATTACTTGCCGAGTCTGAGACACTGAAAAATCAATTAATTTTATGCTACTAATATACAAAACACAAAGTTTTGTTAGAATGTATGGATGGATGTATTAGGGATGCTTGTGACTCGTTATAAAAAACTGAATTTTTTTTTGTATTCAGCTAATAACATTTTTTTTTAATTTCCAGCTATGACAAGGTTCGATACTCAATTGCTTTCGTAATCAGCCTTAAATTATCTTTCTTTTGTAATGATCAAGTAAGGAGTTTTAAATCAAGTAAATAAATATTTACTCTTTGGTAAATTACCTGTTAACATTGACCTTTATTATATAATGCCACATGATATGATAAATAAATCATGCCAATATATTTTAATGCGAGGTTTACAGAATTTGCGACGCCCTTGTTCATTACTTTGTAAATTATTTCCTTTTTCGTCCCATTTTATACCCTAATATAAGTAGCTCACTGGGTACTCGAGGCCGGCAGCCCTGTAAATATTAGATACTGTTTCCTAGTTTCTTTATTATTATTTCTTATTGTACAAACGTCACGTAAGAAATTAGGTGGTTATATTTTCTATATAATAGTATGTCATAAAATTTCTTGCTCGATTTTATCAAAAAATTTGCCAGTGTGCGCAGTAGACTAGATGGTGTTATAACATGAGGTCTCGAGTTTAAATCCTGTATGGAGTGAAGTGTTATTGCATTTTTACTTCGAACAATCACGTAACGGTTAAGTTAATCTGATATTAAAACCAGTAGTTTTAAATCGCAGTTCCTTAAATCTTCTCGGACTAGGCAAATATTAACATGTGCTTTTAATTATATAGAATCGTCTGCAATAAATTTATAATTCTGCGCAGATCGTACTAGTAAATAGGGAAGTAAATATTAAAAACAAGTTTTGGCTTCTAAGAGCTACGCGACGCAGTGTTATAAGACGTGAACATTCATCTATACTAATATTATAAAGCGAAAGAGTTTGTTTGTTTGTTTAAACGCGGTAATCTCAGGATCCGCTGGTCCGATTTGAAAAATTCTTTCAGTGTTCAACATCGTAGGTACGCGTGGAATTTCGATATCAAACCCTAACAAATTATAAAAAAGCCATCCTCTTGAGCCACTCTGCCTATTTACAAAAAACCACATCAAAATCCGTTGCGTTATTTTGAAGATGTAAGCTCACAAAGTCACTATTTTTGTATATATGTCATAGGGACATATATACAAAAATAACGACATATATACAAAAATAACGACTTTGTTTTATAATAAGTAAAGATACGCATGGTATAAGTAATTTTGTTGTTTTAATTTTTGGCCCGATTTCATTAGCCCTTGTAGTTAATGAAAGAAAAATTGTACCTTATGCATTTAGTGCCTTAAATTATTTTACCTTTCTTAACACGCCCGTAATATTCGTTAACAATCCAAGGTAATGAATAATTGTTCGATCCAATTTACTGAGATATAAAATATATTATATACATATTATACATGCAATATAATAATAACATTAATCCCAAAAAAACATGTATCTATTTCTTTTAAATATAAAATTTCTAGGATATTGCAACAAAAATTAAATCTATACTTACGAGTATTTTAAGACAATTTTTGCTGTCTATAGCTTTATGGAAAGAAGTGCTATAAACAATATACCTACTTCGAAAATACCGAACAGAACCTATAAGATAAAGTAAAAAGGACCTAAAAAGATAAATCTTTTGGTTACTATTATTTAGATTTATTTTTTATTTCCTTACGTCAAATACTTCTTTAACGTAGATGTTCAATTACTTTGTTATACAAAGTTATAATATAATGATGAAAACATTGTTATAAAAGTAGTATGATAGCCTACATACAGTAATCGTATATTTCACGGTACAGTGCACTAGTTGAAGACTGCCATCTTGAACTAAAGCATCTAATCAAAATATGTAAACACTAAAAGTAGCCCCATGCAATGTATGTTTACCATTCTAACTTCTTCCATTACCTAAAGCCTTAATTATCTCAGTACTAAACCCTGTCTATATGTGTATTATAAAGCTGAAGAGTTTGTTTGCTTGAACACTCTGATCTCAGGAACTACTGATTCGGATCGAAAAACTATTTTTGTGTTGGATAGTCCATTTATCGAGGAATCGTCCATTTAGGAGCGAAGCATTAGTGAAAAAGACAGGAAAATTATGTTTTTCAACATAATTACAATTTTCTACTTTATTTTCTTTAACGTGAAGTTATGTTTAGTGCGATCTAGGTCTCATAACGAATCCTGGGTTAGATAAATATGTACCCAAGAGATCGCTAGCTCCACCTATACGCTTGTTCAGTGTGGTATCTGTCTTTCCACCAGCTTCAGCTTTATTAATCAATTTGTTATCGCCACCCACTGCTACACATAAGCTTTTCCTAATAAAACACCACAAAACCGGGCGTTAACAAGCTAGCATCTAGCCAGACTGCTCTTCGTAAACCCAATAAAAATCTCTATCTGTGCCCAATTTTGGGAAAAAGAGGTAAGTTCTGCTCTGCCTGTAAATGACATATAGACATGGGGTGAAATTTATAAAAGTGTCTTTTACCAAATTCTTCAATTGTTTACTTGCAGTTGCAATTATATTGTGTATGGATATAAAACATACGCAATTGTCTTGAAAACGCTGTACTTGGGTAATAACAATTAGTTTTTAGTATATGACGAAGTTAGGAATAACATTGTAAGTTCTTATTAAGTTATTTCTGTTTACATTTATACAATGTAAATACTTTAACAACAATTAAATGACCGTGGTATTTCTGACGTTATACATTAATTTTATGATCAACGTATCTAGTTATAGTTTTTTAATAGTTTATAATACATTATAATTAAAGTGAGGAATTATTATGTCTAGAAATACCATACCAACTGGTTTATAAAAACCAGTTGTATGCAAGAAGGTAGGAAAATAAGTTTAGTTTAGTTATATGCAATTAAAATTAAAAAAATCTCTAGAGATTTAGAGGGATATCTTTCTGTTCTGTAGCAGAAGCTTTATGTTGCGCTTGGGTTTTACCTAAGATTAAAAACGTAGAAATTTTTGTTTTTAAAAAAGTGATTAGGTTATTACCATAAGGTTTCTTGACAGTGATTACCACGGAAACTATCAGGCTGCACAGCATCGTTCCTGTGACGAGTAGAATCCCCCAGTTCGTGAGGAAAATCAGCCAATATGGACTGTTTGATTCGATAGTCGACCATGTTAGGATGCCCAATGAAAACAGCACTAAGATCAACCGTATAACTAACATAGGCACTGGGGAATCTTCGCGTTGCCATGACGATGCGTAGAAATCACTTAACCTGTCGTTCCTTGACACCCATAGGTGCGAAAGGGACACATTTTTATTATTAAATTTCACCATTTTGTCACTACACTATTAAACACACTACAAGCACTTTTATTATAAACACATAATGTACCAAACCGTCGTTCTAACGTATTGTCCCGATCGATTCAGTTATGAAACTGTATCAGATAACTCCTACGGCGATAATAATATTTATCTGACGACACAGAAGAAAACTCACGATGAGATTGTTTGGAGAGCTGTTATCGATCAGAACTTATCATGATCACAAAACTAAAATATTAAAAATACTTATTATAACTTTAAGAAACTCTTTTAAATTGACAAATACTATAGTCGCATGCACTTTAATTATAAAAAAGAAAGTTATGTAAATTTTATAATGCAGATTTTAATTTAGTTGAAATAAAAATTATGCAATAAAAATATATATACTTAAATAAATAAGAGCGCGCGCTGGCGTAACGATGCCAGCGCAAGCGCTTAGAGATACAGGCTAAGACTGGTAGTGTGGGCAAGACAGCATATTGCCAGCGCCACTACACTTGCGTAAACTATAACCTTTCTTATATAATTAGTTGTTTCCTAAACCCAAACTGGGTTATGTTATGTCAACGCAACTCGAAACAATTCAAACTCTTTTACAAATTAAACATAGTAAGTATAAAACTAAATTTTAAGTAATATACATTTACTAAGCGTTACTGTTTTCTATAAATATAATATTCAATTTAATTAATTTTAAAAGTCTATTCATTAAAAAAATCTTTAAGATTATCAAGAAAAAAATATTGTTAGTGTTGATTATTCATAAAATATTCATTTATCTTGCTTCAGTTACGAGGTGAGCTAGATATTTCATCTAGCACCTTCCTACCTATTACATTTTTTGTCGACTACTACTCGTAGTAAATAAATATACAGTAGGCGCGCGAGTTCATGTCTATCGGGGCCTGAGGGGACGCGCGGGTGCAGCGCGCCCCTGCTTCACCCACCTCGCCGCATTCGTCCGCAGTCGAGGACGAACGCGGCGAGGTGGGAGGAGGGGCGCGCTGCCCCCGCGCGTCACCTCAGGCCCCGATAGACATGAACTCGCGCGCCTACTGTACACGTATGCTTTAATTTAGAGGCGCATAGAGACGCAGCCAGTCACTAGCGAATTACAATCAAATTTTATTGAAAATCGTTTAGCCATTTCACAGTTATAAGCTTTTTTGTTAATTCTGGTAGGGAATATAATGGAATACCTAATCTACAGATTTCCACTTAACAGGTGAACCGTCATTTACTTCATTAACGTATGTGACTTAAATTTAAAAAAAAATTGGTATCTCGCTTTTGTATGCAGGGTGCATTAACATTTACTATATTTAGAGCAAAATTTGTATAAAAATAAGCAAAGTACCATCTAGATACTCAACACATTGTATCGATGCAGGATTTTGTTGATGTTGACACAAGAATACGTCCACTGTGTCACACCAACCATATAATTCGGATCAGGGTTAGTTCGAGGCTTTATTTCTTATGTAACATCACTTTACGTTTTCACCAATAGGACTGCAAGAAATTCGCAATGTCGGCATTTTAAGGACTATTTTCATAAAAAAAATTCGCGCGCATCGCAGTCATTAAAGAAAGATAAATAATATATCTTTTATTAAATTCAATGTAATATATTGAATAGAAAACATTGTGAATGTAAGTAGGCCTTAAATACCCGTAATTGCCGACCATCCAGCTACACAAGATGGCTTTTTACCGCGTGGGTAACATGACATCCACCCTCTACAATCTACAACTCTACCTAACTCTCTCGGGGAAAGACACCTACTTAAAGAGTTATTACCAAAAATATAGACTCTAGGTGATCTAAAACTGTAATTACTTGGAGGTGTTTAAAAAACGTTCTAGTAAGAGTTGGACTCGCTCACTAAGGGTTCCCTACATCATCATACAACACAATTATATACTGTAATAATTTCAAGTTCAGCTGTTTAGCTATCATCTTCAAGAAGCCTGGTGATAGACGAAAGGACTGTGAAGTAATTGCCTTCCGTTTACCCTTTATTACGAAAATCTATTGAAATAGGATGTATGAAGGTTAATTGACCCTGTAACTGTCTAGTCCTTGTGTTACTTCCGTTACTTAATGAATGATATTATTAGCTAACAGATTGTTATGTGTTATGTATATAGGATGTTATGAACTGTTTTAACTTGTATATGTTACGTGATATTTTAGTTAATTGTGAATTATATTTACAAATCACGTTATCTGTAACTTCAGGGAAATGGAAATTTAATATAACTTTAATGATTGTTTTTTCTTTTTCATAGATTAACAAAAAATAACAGTTTGTTTAGTCAGCTTATGTATCTCTTTTGTTTAAAGTTGCTATAAGGAACAGCAATAGCAAATTGAATCTTAGAAACAGTTTTCGACCGCTAACACAAGCTAAACAACGTCTTTAATTTTTGGAACTAAAAGTATTTATGAAGGCCACACAATTTAATCTATATTACTATTATTTTTATGTAATACATAGATGTAGTTTGAATGTGTGTGTTCATTATTTCCATGTTTGTCGTGATCGGAAATGGAAGCCTACGCCTGTACTTCTACACCTATGCCATGATGACACCTCAGCCTGAAGTTAATATATTTGTTCTCTTTTAAAATATTGGTCTATAAAGACCAATATTACTACTTAAATATAAATGTTTAAGTTTATGCAATAATTATGTTTCAAAAACTATCAGTTACATAATTTTTATGTCAGCTAGCTCATATTTAGCTTTGGTTCAGATTATGGCTAATTTTATTATGATGTTGTAACATATTACCTACAAACGCACGTAATTAATATTTTTATTTATATTTTGTTACATAAAATTCACGTGTCACAGTGTTAGTTACCGTACGCCTCCGAAACGGCTTGACCGATTTTTATGAAATTTTACATGCATATGCAGTAGGTCTGAGAATCGGCCAACATCTATATTTCAAACTTTTTTTTTAGTGTGGCAAAACAACGTTTGCCGGGTCAGCTAGTTTTGTTATATATTTCAGCATGATCATATAATATTTATCAGATATACTTTATTTTTCGGTTAGAAAAAGAAAATGGAACCGTTTTTATGTACATGCAACGCAAAAGATAGAGATATTACTTCATTTAATTACCATTTCAAATTTACAATTGTCGTTAGAGTAAAAATGGAGGGAAAAATATAGACATATAGTTTATTTGCAATATATTTTAATTGAAATTGAAATTGCTAAAAGAAATTTGTATTGGGCTATTTTAAAGTAGCCCAATACAAATTTCAGGAATTCGGATTATTTCAGAAACTAAACATAAAATACATCGGAGTTAGTAAATCAAACAATACCATAGCCAATAAACATTTTTATTATTTTAAAGTAGTAAGAACTACGTTCTTAAATGTTTATCACAGACATACGTATATTCCTAGCCTACTTATTAACAAACCTACTAATAATATAAACAACAAATTATTATTTGTCTCTGGTTTTGTACGAATAAACTATAAAATTTACCTACTGTATAAAGGCAAAATTTCGCTACATTATGTTACATTCTTTTTTTAAATAAAAAATACCTGGAGTTAGTAATATTTAGCTACACGACGGTGAGGGAATTATTTAAATTGGAACAGTAGTTTCATGACCTTTTTTTAAAAAAAAAAACAATCTTTCCGCGTTATTTAAAGATAGATAGTTTCTCTATAATATTGGTAGAGAATATTGACTCTACATACCTAATATTGTACATATCTGTTAACAACAAATAAATAAATAGTGAGTATATATTTTTTGCGTGTTCAACATCTAAACTGGTTTTGAAGGTGAAGGTCTCGCGTGTCATCTCATTATTTTTTACATTGACATGTGTTGGAATAAATAAACAAGGATAGAGCTTCCAGCTACTTTATAATCGTTGTATATTACATTTTAATTGTTTCATTGTCTTAAAAGTAAATTGTTGCATTCCTTTTGTTCTTACGTTTTCACAGAATGATACCATATTCAAGTGTAAAAATTTCGCTAATACATATATAGATATATAAAATCTTTGTGGTATTTTAAAATATTAACATTATCTCTAATGGGTACAGGAGAATCAGCTTAGAATAGAGTGAAAAATATCAGTGAGAAATGGAAATTTTTAAACTGCTGTAGTATATTTTTTCGTTATTTTTAAGGTCGTATCATTTTTAATTACTAGTTAAATCTAAGGTGGGATTTTATTAAAAACTTATAATTACGAGGCTGTCTAAGAATTTACAGTCAAGAAAATCCTGATTTAGACATCCAGATTTTTTTGAGAGATTTTTTGCTTGTTGTAGGCAACCTACAAAGCTTAATAAATAGACTTACTTGGTATTATTCTGTATTATATACCTACTTCCCTATGGGATAAAATCCGGAGATCCGAAAGAGAACGGGCGTATCCGATATAGCCCGAAAGGTTAGCACGGTGAAGTGGCAATGGGCAGGCCACATCGCTTGTAGGACTGATGATCGTTGGGGAAGTAAAGTCCTAGAGTGGCGACCACGTAGCGGACGACGCCGCGTTGGCCGGTTCCCAACAAGGTGGAGTGACGATATAGTCAAGGTCGCGGGGAGACATTGGATGCAAACGGCACAGGATCGCGCGTTGTGGCGTTCTATAGAGGAGGCCTATGTCCAGCAGTGGACGGAGAGAAGCTGATGGATGGATGGATATACCTACTAGCTCTATCAATGTAAGCTTCCTAATACTTATTTGATTAGAATTTTAACAGGCAGGAGCATATTCAACATACACACATACACACACATACAATAAATAAACATACGACCTTGTGCAACTTTTAACAGTTTTCTTGTAAAGAATGATTATAATTTAATGCCTAGGAAAACCTATTAAAATAAGAAAATTTCTGAGAAATATGCATCAACTTTAGTTGTTTATCTGTGACCCGATAAATTATAAATATTTATGTACACTTAATAAATCTCAGTTTTGTTCTCGAATACTAAAGCTTCTTCGTCTCTTCAACGTTAAAGTTACGTCTTGTCTGAGGGAAATCTCAAATGACATAATTTTATGCGTATGATTGGAGCGGTTGTCTGAGAGGTACGCCTTCAGCTGTTTGTGGAACTTCAGTCCTTCGGATGAATCGTGAGGTTATTGCGTCTCGTCCAGCCGCCAATGCCATGGTGAACAGATGGAGGAGCATCAACAATAAAGCTGTGACGATCACTACCAGTGTGGTAGTGCTCGGTGTCGACCAGTCAACTACCGGGTAGATGTAAGCGTTGCCTTTCCTGTGGATAACAAAAATTCATATGTTTCACATACATATGTAGCATTTTCCTATTATTTTCAGCTGAAATATGGAACTAGAGCATCATTAAAATTTCAAAAACATAGTTTTATTGTTACATTGTTTAATATTTGTACTACTAGTAACTTTCAGGGTGTGTACAATTACTGCCTTATACATGATTATTACTAAAATAGTGAAATAGTGAGAGGTAGATAACAGTGGTTAATATTGCTAATACTCGTAGTAAAAGTTGAATAAAGTGTAATAAAGTATATGTTGGCTAAAATACTGTTCGTTCTTTAGTTAGAATCCTGTATTATTTATACAAGTGTTATTGTATTATTTATATTTCAATTCTATGTCGTGTTTTTCCACATTCTTAATAATAACAACACATAATATTTTGTAACACTTGCGCGACTCATTTGTTTGAATAAAACTACTTTATACAGATTTAGAGGCGTATATTCGTTTTAAATTTTTGCCCGACGTTTCGGAGACTTTGCAGTCACCATGGCCTATTCCCTTCGTCGATAAATGTACTATCCAACACAAAGATTTTTTTTTCATTTCGAATCAGTAGTTTCTGAGATTAGCGCGTTCAAACAAACAAACTCTTCAGCTTTATTAATATTCGTATAGAAGTATAGATTCAAATTCTAATAAGTTTCATTTTTAAATAAATCTTATATCCCGCTGCTTTAGGTTTTGTAAATTCAAATCCATTTTAATGCCGTCCAATCCTTCCACGAACTTTGTTAAACTGACATTGAATTTTTGTCATTTGTTTTAGTCACTAAACACTTGGAATGCTATATTGTTAATTTTGTTTTATCATGCAGAGACAATATACATGATAATTTTATGTATGTAATACATTTTTATTAATTAACACAAAAATATTAATTACATGATTACATATACGTTATTTTTTATTTCCTGCACACGACAGTATATGTTATACTAGGTATATAAATATCGTTAGAATAAAATAATACACCCAGCAGAAAAATAGGTTAGTTCTTACAAGTACCTAATATATGCGATAGAGCTATCGCATAATAGCTCAGTAGGCAAGAACTGTATTCTATACTATGTATTGCCAAAAAAAGTATAATATTTGGATTTAGGTATGTACCCATAACATAAGTAAATAAGTTAAAAGGTCTTTGGGACCAGGCAGAAGCTTAAAGATATGCGGGAAATTTCCGCAAATATTTTTTTATTAATTTATTAATTTTTGCATTTGACATGCTATGCCTTTTATTTAATAAATCAAATTATGGTGGAAAAAGTGAAAAATGCCGCAAGTGGGACTTTTCACTTTTTCCACCATAATTTGATTTATTAAGTAAAAGGCATAGCATGTCAAATTCAAAAATTAATAAACTATTAATGAACGTCGCGTCATTATTTCAACCATTCGTATGCTGGAAAGAATACTCAAGTGTTGGCCGAGATGGTGTAAACCAATCTTAATAGATGGCGCTGTACGTAAAAATATATAAACTCATGCGAGTGACAAATATGGTGGTTAATTTGAAAGTGTTGCAAGTAGACCGCAATATGCTCAGTTGGAAGAGCTTCGGAACGGTATTCCGAGGTCGTGGGTTCTTGTGGTTAACTTACGCGTTTAGACCACCAGCGAAATGGTAGATAATCCCGAATATAATGTAGATTGTGCCAAATAACAGAGGTTGGTATATGTGCAGTAGACGGCTGGGCTGTGAACTGCTGACAAGAACTGCAAACATGACCAGCGAGTTGAGTCCATGTACGGCTATATCTAGGCCATGATTCATTTCTTCTTCGACGCCGGCTGAAAAATATAAAATTACTTGGTTGTGATTGAGGATATATGTCGAGTCTACTTAATTAAAACGCCTATGAGAAAATATATAACAAATGTGCCTAAAAGTTATATTAAGTATTTAACTTTTAGCTTTAACTTAATAATATTAAATAAAACTACTTTTTACGGATTTAGACGCGTATATTTGTTTTAAATTTTGGCCCGACGTTTCGGAGACTTTGCAGTCACCATGGTCACGGGTGAGACTGAGCTGTAATGTGTCTTCTACGATCAGTTATTACAGGGTTTACCCACATTCGATTTTAATTTTACATTAACCATAAAGATAGACTTTTACTATAAACTATATCATATTACATTGTGCTCAGACTACATAAAATCAATAACATTATTTTAGTTTCTAAAATACATTAACAAATTGTAACAATATAAAGAAATTTTTAAATTGTATAAGGTGAAACATACATAATTTTATCGTCGTTAAAACGTCGGGCCAAAATTTAAAACAAATATACGCGTCTAAATCCGTAAAAAGTAGTTTTATTTAAACAGATGAGTCGCGCAAGTGTTAGAAAATATTAATAATATTATATTGAATACGAAAAATAAAAAGAGCAAAAAAGACTTCAAAGTTGCAAAAACAGTAAGCAATAGTTTTAATTCAATTTTCAAAAAGTCATTATTATCGGTTTACTAAGTTACAATTTCTGAGGCAAATCAAAGTCGAATAATGACCTTCCTCTTTATTTTGAAGTTAGCTAAATACTTAACCTTACCTTCGTACAGTACAGTCCAGTAGAAGATAGTGATCAGGAAAGCTATAGGTGTTGCGATATTGAACAAGACCCAATACGTTTTCACGTACCATGGCAGATTGAATTCAGCACCTGATCACACACAATCAAACTAATTACTACTACAATAAAAACTAATATTTTATAGCAGGCGTTAAAAAATTGGTCAAGTGCGAGTCGGACTCGCGCACGAAGGGTTCCGTACCATTATCTATGCAACATAAGGCAACGTTATTAGTATCGAGCAAGAAACGGTAAAAAAATCATGTTTGTTGTATGGGAGCCCCCCTTAAATATTTATTTTATTTTATTTTTAGTATTTGTTGTTATAGCGGCAATAGAAATACATCATCTGTGAAAATTTCAACTGTCTAGCTATCACCGTTCTTGAGATACTGGGTACGGAACCCTAAAAATCATGTTTGTTGTATGGGAGCCCCCCTTAAATATTTATTTTATTTTATTTTTAGTATTTGTTGTTATAGCGGCAATAGAAATACATCATCTGTGAAAATTTCAACTGTCTAGCTATCACCGTTCTTGAGATACTGGGTACGGAACCCTAAAAATCATGTTTGTTGTATGGGAGCCCCCCTTAAATATTTATTTTATGTTATTTTTAGTATTTGTTGTTATAGCGGCAATAGAAATACATCATCTGTGAAAATTTCAACTCTCTAGCTATCACCGTTCTTGAGATACAGCCTGGTGACAGACGGACGGACGGACGGACGGACGGACGGACGGACGGACGGACGGACGGACGGACGGACGGACGGACGGACGGACGGACGGACAGCGAAGTCTCAGTAATAGGGTCCCGTTTTTACCCTTTGGGTACGGAACCCTAAAAAGACTTATGTAAAAAGACACAGGTGCCTACTTAGACATACATGTTAGGCAAATAACACATTTTGAGACTTTATATTTCATAAAATGCAGTTAATTATTTGATAATAGGTATTAGTTCACTTAATATTCTCTATGCACGCCATGCACGCCTTATTTATTCAAATAAAACCATTTTCTACTGTTTTAGACGAGTATGTGTTGTTTTTAAATTTTGTCCAATGTTTCGGAGAATTTGCAGTCATGGTTAAGGGTGGGTCTGATCGAGTTAATAAACAAAGTTATATAATCATAATAAAAAATCATTACTATGTAGATTAGATACTTACTTATAGGTCCGTACAAGTACACACGTGCAGACACTGCAACCGCAAATCCAGTTGTTAGAAGTATAGTAGTAATCCCCCAATGTGTTAAATAGATAAACCAGAAGCCGAAATTACCGTTCAACATATATGTTATTGCTGATGATAATACTATACACAGTGATCCGAGGAAGAGGATCGTTCGCCAGATTAAAAGTGGCACAACCGACCGCGTTGTTTGCCAACCGCTCAGATAAAAGTCAGCACGTTTTGGATGCTCTAACGTGAGCATACTCGTCTTAACTTCTTGTTTAAAATAGTTTTTAACAGCACTCATTTTAATAGCTTGTAGCTAGTTAGTATGTGCACTTGTCAGTATATCTTAGAGTTAATATTACTGTATACCTTATCGAATACAACGAACTGATAATCGATATCGTAGTACTGGTTATCGAATGATTCAGACACTTTATCGCTGCCAAAATATTATCTTATTGAATTACAAAACTGATTACAGTGTACTCATAGTATGTATTCAGAGATGAAGATTTATTTATATAACAATACAAAGCTTGGTGTTTATATCTAATTAGAGACTACATAGAACTGGCAATGTAATAATATGCGTTAGTTCCTGGTTTAGTAACTTACTTGTTATGTTATTGACTATGTACCTATGTGAAATATAATACAAGACCATGCTCTTTTTTAAATAAGTATGGACATTTCACGCATCGTTCTCTGTTGTATTGGAAGCTAACATTTGGCTATATTAAGCTCAAAGTGGGATACCAGATACGGATATTCTACTAATTACCTTTTGTAATTACATGCTTAAAATAATAAAGGAAGCACCATATATACTTACGTAGGTATCTATAAATCGTTGTTTTCAAATTTAGGTAGGTCACTTTTTTCTATCAATACATATTATCAATGAACGTTAAAGTTGTGTTATAAAAAAATATTTTAAGTTATTTTGATAAAACTTTACAAGGTAATCATGGTAATATTTAACACAGAAACAATACTTTCTTAATTTTAATATTTTTATTGTACATTTTAGGTCACAATACATAAATACGTCAACAATTCAATATCTACTATATAAAAATAAGTCGGATTTTCCTTCCTGACGCTATAACTCCAGAACGCACGAACCGATTTCCACGGTTTTGCATTCGTTGGAAAGGTCTCGGGCTCCGTGAGGTTTATAGCTCTTTTTTTTTACTTTTTTTTTGGTATGACAAAACAACGTTTGCCGGGCCAGCTAGTTTGTTATAAAAAAGGAAAAAAAATGTACAATATTATTACATCCTTTAACTATTACAAATACACATACCTTATTACTATTTGTATTTTCAAACGTTAAGACGGCACGACACCCACCTATGCTACATACAAAAATATGGACATCGTAGTTCGCTGTTTTCTTCGTGGATATTTATTCCTCCAGAGGGATGAAATTTTTTTACAGTATCTAGGTCTTAAATATCTATCCTTCTATCAATTTCTTTTTTTCAAAACATAATAACTAAAAGAAATATAACCATCCAAAAATCCTGTTTTTATTTATGTTTACTTATTATAAAACAAAATCGTATTTTTTGTATATATGTCCCTATGTGAGCTTAATTCTTCAAATCAACACAATGGATTTTGATGCGGTTTTCTTTAAGCGATAGAGTGGTTCAAGAGGATGGCTTTTTTACATCATTTGTTAAGGTGTAGTTTCTAAATTACACGCGTACGAAGATGCGGGCAACAGCTTGTTATTTATATTGGATACCTATTACTGAAGTAATTTTTGAGAAAATCCATAAAATATGTGAGGCACATAATATTGTGTGTTCAATGTGTTCATATTTGATTGATGTTTATTTACTTTTTATATATAGCTCGTGACAATTAAAGCTTGATACCTAAGGATAAATAGGATTACCAAAATGGAATATGCTACGTGGCTAACTGAAGCTAGCGACGTGATATTCCATTGACATTTCGTACTAAAATAACCTAATTATAACGGTCATTGTCAGATACGGTCATTCTGTTGGACTCTCTGTATTTCTGCGTAAGTTTGTCTCTGCAGACTGTAATTCCTACAATGACACCGTGTATGACGATGTATCCTACCGCAGATCCAATGACTATCCCTGTTGTTTGACCAGGCTCGTCCCAATCGATCATTGGATATATGTAACTCGTACCAAATCTGAAAATATACTTATCTTAATTACCTACTCGTAGATAGGGTGAATGGTTATTGTTTATTCTGCGGGTTGATGTAGCAAAAAATGATGCCATTGAGAGAAAATACCAAGATTCAGTTGACCAGATACATAATTATACAAATGTGAGCATATCTTCAAAACTACGCAACGGATTTTGATGCGGCTTTTTTACACGCTTTATATTAGCTTCACTTGTATGTTTGTTTGTATGTTTGTTTGTTTGTTTGTTTGTATGTTTGTAACCGACTCCTTTGGACGCTATTTTGACCCACTTTAAACGGTCAGATTCTATTCAAATTTTGCACACCTGTCAAAGACCGATGACAATGCAATAATTCGATTAAATAAAGCGTATTTTTTAGTTTTTTTAAACTAATATTTTTATAGAGATTCATTATTATTTTTTAAGAGTGGTTCATGTGTTTTTTTTTTTGTATTATTTATTAAGGTTTTTTTTTGTTTTAGTACGAAGTTGCGGGCAACAGTGAGTATAACTATATAAAATAGTTGTTGGGTTTAGTCGTTATCTGGTACATTTAACAGAGGGCGTTGTGTAAATGTCTATAATTATATCAATGTAAACTTACGGAGTCTTTGCACCAGAGAAGTGAAAAATAATAGTGAAGATGAGATAAATAATTCCAGCAACAAGTGACCAGTAGAAGTGCAGGAGCCTCGTGGGATGTCTTCCGATCAACAACAACGCCATCATGAGGATGGAATTTACTCCGTGGATGAACACATCTAGTACCGGATCCATTGCATATTGATCACCTGAAATAACATTAGTGATTTAATAATGAAATAGGTCAGAAAAAGGTTAGAATTTTTTTATATTCCCGACAAATTCGATCTTAACTTTATCGTCTGATTAAACTTTCAAGAAACATAATCTATGATCCTTATCAATTATGAAATAAAAATCATGTTATCGAATTAGCTGTTAGAATATTTAGCAAACATCGATGAAAGTTATTTCATGACTTAAGGGACAAAATACCTGTCTTTTAAATTATTTTGGGTAACTGTGCTACGTTATGACATTCCAAGGCAATAATAGGTAAGAATCTATCTATATCATTTGTGTCCGATAAAATTTTGTTTTGATTAATATCTTTCATGGAAATATCTGACTTTACACGCAATTGTTACATTACAAGGTTGACTCACTACTATTATCAATGAGAATACTAGTAGATTATTATCTTATATCTAAATTATGATGAATTTTGAGGGTGATATTTTAATTTCAATGTATATAATGTTTTTACAGCACATTATTATCACTTTTTGTTTTATAATTACGCATTTTTCGTTATATTAGATGATTAAAGATTACTTGTGGAATATTAAAGCATAGGAGCTCGCAAAACGAATTTTCTTTTACTTATTGGGAAATCAGCAATGTATATTTGATATTTATAAAGACTGTTTACTCACTAAATTCAGTAAGCATACTCCAGTAGAATATTGTTATGAAAAACGCTATAGGTATCGCGATGTTGTATAACGCCCAGTAAGCCTTTACGTACCATGGTAGTTGGAAAGTTGCATCTGAAAAATATAATAGCACAGATTATACACCTTTACTTATTATAAAACAAAATCGCTAGTTTTGTATGTATGCTCCTATGTGAGCTTATAACTTCAAAACTACTGTATGGATTTTGATGCGGTTTCTTATAATAGTGGAACAAGAGGGTGGCATTTTTGCATACTTTGTAAAGGTTTGGTTACATTTAGTAACCACACGCGTATGAAGTAGCGGGCAACAGCTAGTTATAAATAAATGTATATACAGTCGACTCTTGTTAATTCAAACCTGCGATAGTGCGAACCTCTCTATAATTCAAAGTTATCACGAGTTCCCTACAAAATCTCTTTATATATCGAACTAAATCAATACATTTTTATGCACTTGGTAATTCGTATGAAAAAATCATTGCTATATAACAAAACCACGTGTTAATTCGAAGTCATCGGCGTCCAACACTCGACAATTCAAAGTTGCAGAGAGAAAGAGGCGGAATGATTGTTAGTATGTACATCGTTGAAATCAGCGGTGTGAATTTTTCTGACTTTGTTCAAGTGGATGAAGATGTTGCTGTCTCAGGTTCACTAACCGATGGCGAAATTTTATCTGCGACCGATACGAACAAAAAAAGCAACGATAAAGATGAAGACGATACATCAGAACCTTTGGAAGAGGTGTCAGTTAAGGAAGCAAGATCCTCACTCGATACCTTACAAAGCTTATGTCTACAAAACGAAAGTGATGAAAAAGCATTTCAGGCACTTTTTCTCTTAAATAAAGTTATTGAGCAGTATGAGCAGCAATGTGCTTTGAAGCAAACCAGTATATAAGCCACGCAAATTGGTAATGCGCTGGAACCTTGTCAAATTAACGCCCTTGTGACGTCATCAGCAAAGAAAAAATACAGCTAACAAAATGTAATATTCTCATATATACATATAGATAGATATAAACTCAAGGGACGCTTAAAATATTACGAATTATCGAGTGTTTGAAACATCAAATGATTTGAAATTTGTGAGAGAAAATAAATAAAACTTTGAATTATTATGTGTTGATCAATTATTATTTGTTAACAGCTATTATATAATAATGACAAAAGTTTAGAGGTACATTCGTGTCCATACATGTACGTATTTATAATGTGAATTAATTAATCTTTTGAAAGAACTCTGTTACAAGCCACACAAATTGGTAATGTGCCTGGCGGCCATGTTGGTGACGTCATAGTGACGTCACTATTACTTATAACAGCTTATAACAGAGTTCGCGAGTTCGCGACTTGAGGGCATAGTCAGCGTGCCATAGATCTAATACCCTTCTGCTGTGGAGCAGACCCGTGCCTAGTGAGACGTGAAAAAGCTGAGTAGGTAACTGTTTAAAATGCATTGCGAACCTATGTTGCGAACCCGTTTATTTTATTGAAATATAGCCTTGTATGTTTAGACATTACATGAAAGACTGGTAACATCATTTTTTATGTACGATACCTGTTTTGTTCCCTTTTTATGATGTAATGGTCTTGTTCATAATGACTTATCGGAGGTTTAAACGGAGATTTTAATGGAGAGATAATTAACGTTTTAGCGTAAAAAGACCATTATGAATTACAGGTTTTGACAATTTTCGCAAACCGATTTTAGCGAACTTTTAAACCTCCGATAAGTCATAATGAATAAGACCATAAATGTTTAGTCATATTTTAGTTTCCTAAATCAACGCTAGTAAACAGAAAACTTAATAAATTACGCTAAATTTGTGCAGAATTGGCGTCTGGTAGATATGCTAATCGATAATATAGCACTTATCTGTTATGTGATAACGTAGTTAGACGTACTTTTGGACTCTAACTATAACCAAACTTCCGAAGTAGATAATACTATATTGGGAACTTCAAGTTATGGGTTTGGTATGAAGGTCACTATGGATTTACAAATGGCAAATGCAAGTTAGAAATTACCCATATACTTTAGTTAAATAGCAGTTCAGAAGGATATCTCGACCTATCCGTAGAATAAAGTTACTTCTGCATAATCGTTACTTTACAGGAGAGCGATTTTAAATTTGGCAATCACACAATCAGCTATAACATTTTTCGTAATTCTTCTAGCAAATTGTTTTTTTTTCCTATCTATATAAAATACTATTTAGCATAGTTTTAAAACTACATAAAACTAAAAAAAAAACGATTTGGTAACTTATTCACAAGTAACCTTGTTCTTTGCATAGGTCGATCTGTACTGATATTATAAAGCTGAAGAGTTTGTTTATTTATTTGAACGCTCGAATCTCAAGAAACATTGGTCCGATTTTAAAAATTCTTTCAGAGTTGGATAGTACATTTATCTAGGAAGGCTATAGGCTATATAATATTACGCTGCGGCCAATAGGTGCGAAGTATGAAATGTTGCAAGTCGCGCGCCATGCTAGTAAGATATAATATATAGTTGTAATTATACTTAATTTACATAAGTACATCTAATTTTGACTGTGGGAATATACCTTTTGTTATGTGGTTGGAGATTATAGTCTTAATTGGTATTAAACACTACAGTAAAACCAATATGAACTAATTAATATTGAATGTAGTTTTTATAAATCCTAATTCTAATCAACAACTTTGTAATTTTCCTCCATGAAACCATCCTCCATTGAAATTCTATATATAATACTATTTTTATAGGCCCATAACGCACGTGTACCCACCATCTAATGCTACGTTAACAATCAAGGCTTTCTTAAAAATAACTGAAAAGTACAAAATACATTACAGAATAACAGGGACTTTTAATTTTTACGATGAGACTATTTTATACAAATTTTCATTACACTTATTTAAACTTTTTAAATTGAAACTAAAACTATCTTTCAAACGTTTAAATGTAACCTTATAATGATATCTTAACTAATACAATTAAAATAGCATTTCAGTTCGTGCGAATGTACATAAATTAGTAACATTTTATAGATTAACATTTAAAACACACTTGTTGAGGCAAATATAAAATAACTTTAACTTACCGATAGGTCCTCGGAAGAATGCTCGCACAGATATCGCCAAGGCAAAACCAGCCGCTGCAGTGTTTAAAACTAAACCCCAATGAGTCATAAATATAAACCAATATCCTAAGTTAAACATATCCGCGGAAATGATCATTGAAGCTACCCATATACTAACACATCCTGCGAAAATAATAGTTCTAAGAATAAGTAAAGGCACGGTAGAGCGATTTCTCTGCCAACAGCTAATGTAAAAATCGGGAGCACTGTCATATTCTAAGAAAAAGTTAGACGTTTGAAATTCACGATTGAAATATTTTTTAACACCTTCCATAATAATTTTGTTACAATTTACTTTGATTTATCGTCGCGTTGACTGTTGTCGCGGCTGTACGCCACATTTATCTGTGATTACTTTCGTGATTATGTTACGAACGGTGATCCATACAATTTTGCAGATAACAATAGAACAATGACGTCTCCTGATTTCATTAAAATCTTAGTCACCACAAAAACTCATGTAGGATTATGTAATACTGGTACTGGTATAATTACATATTAAATTTAATTAATTGTAAATTTTTAGTTTCAGTTGACACCACTACTGCTTATGCGGTATAACGATAACACTGACTCTGCTAGGTATCTACTTGGTACAATTCTTAAAAAAAAAATACATTGGTGCCGTTATCAATTTTGAAAAATTCTGTAACATTTATTTGCAGTAGCGACGTGTGTATATCATGTAACTACATTTTTAAATTGACCATGGATGGTTCTACACACGTATCTAATATTATTTGATATTTTTAAGTAACTGAAAATTGAAATATTAGGCCATTGTAAAAGTATACCGCCGCTCTTTAAGTAGTTAGACACGGTTTCTAAAAAAAAAATACATAGTAATGTGAAATAGTTTATTTTATCATTTTACAAAACTTTGGGGTACAGAACTTATTTTTATTTTAAGACTTATGGAACAATATTTAACTTATAAACTAAGATCACAGTGCGCTTTCTATAGATAGTACTTAGTACATAGTATCTGTCTATAAATACATGAAATATATGGTAAATAGCTGATCTTTACTTATTATAACAAAGTTGTTATTTTTGTAGTATGTGTATGTCCCCATATGAGCTTATGTATTCAAAACTACGCAGAGGATTTTGATGCGTTTCTTTTAATAGATAATGTCCATAGATAATGTGTTAATAGATAATGTTCTTTTAATAGAGGATGACCTTTTGTATAAACTGTTAGGGTTTGGTTTTAGATTCCACGAGTTAGAAGTTACTGGTAATATCTGGTCTCACTATAAGTCAAAATTCGAATCAAAATGAAGAAGGTAAGTGAAAAAATTACTTCAACTTGTGAGAATGAACTCGTACTAAATATGAGAAAATCATATTTTACAAATTAAGGGCCTACATCAATATTATCGTATATCATCGCCGACACGTACATATTAACACAGCCAGTAGGCACAGAAAATGAAGAATTAGGGATACTTTTCCTATTTACTCAAAATCTACTAAATATATTTTAATTCTGATTTACGTGTTTCGATATATGATAGTTACTTATGTTTTTAAAATTATTTCATTAGTTAATACGCGATAATAGACCGACAAAAGAAAAAAATAAAAAATTTGAGAGGTTGTTTCGCCAAGATTTTCTATCGAGAAAACTTTTTTCAATCGTGTTTCTGAGTTTATGCGGTCCTAGATAATATATTGAAAAAACATATACTTTAAAATTAGAGCTCTAGCCATTCAATCTAAAGAAACAATGAAAACTTCGTACACAGACAAATGCACGAAGCTATTTTGGTATCCTCTTAATATAATATTTTAGAGTTAAAATAATAATACATAACATTTTTGGTTTCATCCATATTGTGTGCCAATTATTACCATTACGAATATATTAACTATACTTTTGCATAAAATAATGGAAGTGATAATACATAATATATCTTTTTAAAATTAACGTAACGTTTCATCTTATCCTAAATCAAGCACAATAATTGTACATACAACTGATAGAAGATGTAATAATATTGTAAACGTTTGTAAGAAAAAAAATCGAGCCATATATTAACACGTTCTTTCGAATAAGATAAAATCTGGATAAACATAATTGATTTCCTTCTGTAAATAATTACGATTATATGATACAATTAACATGCTTCTAGTAGCGTGTTAATTGTCGTACTATAAAATCTGTATAAAGTTTAAAATGTGTACACTTTCCTACTGGCAGTTTAAGATACGGTGTCCGATTGTTTGACCAAAAGTCATTTGGCAAAACTACACTTGACAAAAAATATTTGGCAAAACAATGAAATCGCCTATTGATCATTTTACTACTGATCATTTTACAAATGCTTCATTTTGTCAAATGATCAACACTTAAATTTACATTTTATAAATGATTACTTTACAAAACTAACATTTGGCAACTGAGTTATCAGATAAATCTACTATTGGTCTAAAAATTTGGTATTCCCGTTAAATTGACCACATTGTGCACATTTTTTTTTGCAAAGCTACTGCTCTGGATTTTCCTAAAAGACAACATTATGAGTATTAATCGATATATTTTATTAAATATAGATAGATTGAATGAAAAAAAAAAGATATTTTACATTATTTGCAAAATAATTACTTATTTACCCGTTCGTCTTTGGAGATTTATGTATATCTCTTTTATTAGATTGGGTTAGGTTAGGTTAGAACTTTAACCCCAAACGAGCCAGAAGTGACTTTAGGGCATTCCAGCCTTTAATAATGATTCATGATGATAATGATACATTTAAAATAGTTTAATTTACGAAACATATAATTTATTGAAATGACAAAAAGGTCAATTGATATTTGAATATTTGACACATTTGTCAAGTGTAGTGTTTGCTAATGGATCATTTGCTAAGTAAGTTTTTGTAAAATGATACTTTTGTCAAATGATCATTTGTCAAAAATTTTTTGGTTAATCATTAGGGAACCTTAAGATACATTAACTGAAAACTCTTACCCTGTATTTGATGTTAAGGTTCAGATAATACTTTATTAGTAGCGACAAAAGGTTTTTAACTTTTTCAATTAAGGTATTACAAACGGCATATTAATATATATATTGATACAGCGAGAAAGAGACACATGTATATAGAAAAAGGCGAGGCGAGAAAGAGGCAAATATGTCTGTCAATACGTAATAACTATAGATACATATCGGTATATTAATATATATCTGTCTCTTTCTCGTCTCGTCTTTTTTCTATATACATGTGTCTCTTTCTCGCTATATTAATATATTAATAGGTACCTTATGCCGTTTGTGCTGTCCTTTAATATTTAAAATTAAGTAAATATACCTCGCGGTGGTCTTTCTCAGTTGCTTATTTATATAAATAGTGCAATTCTTAACTCCTTAACGTCTAAGGTAACTGACACTTTATTAATGTCAGCTACCTTTTTTGGATTAGGTATTTGAGCAGCATATAGATAGACAATACTTATTAGGAGGTTTTCGATTCTTTAATACGTTTGCACTAAATTGGTACAATTCAGAGTTTCAAGGAGTGAACGCATCATTGTAAACTACAGCAGGTTCTAAGTTCCGTCTCTTGGCAATAGTGTCTCGTGCTGAAGCCGTACCTACTACCAGCAAGTGAATGACAGCCAGGGATAGCGCAGTAAGGGTGATCACTATCATTGTCTGCTCCGGCTTGGACCAGTCAAGCACAGGATATATGAACCGGTTACCAAATCTGAAACAAATTGTAATGTAAGTATAGTTTACTGGATTACTCTCATTTCTTATGTTAGCAGAGCTTTAATTTAATCCACACCTTGCGTATATCTTACTGACTTATCTAACGGATTAGGAACATGTATTTTTTGTGACCATCCTATTTTTATCTAAAACTGGTTAAAAATCGGATAAAGAAAATCCGTAGATAACAGCTACGAGGTAATAAAGCTCAAACCTAAGTCCTGTCTGAAGAGGACTGTTCAGCGTTACGTCTAGGTTTCTAGTCCATAAATGACCACGCATTTATGGGCTGCGAAAAATGTTTTCTTTCAAATGTACCTATGTTATTAGTAGATAGTAATCTTGAAGAGAACTTTGTACTGTGACCACAATCTAATCTTTAAGTATCAGCATGCAAAGTTGAAGAAAATTAACCAGAAAATAGCTAATTAAAATTGACACACAGTAATTTCCAATAACAAGAAATTACCAATAACTAAACAATTTTAAATTAAATACACTCGTTTAAAGACACCTTCTCTGATTTGCTCAACAAGGTGTTGATGAAAAAGTCTTGGTGGTGTTAGCTGTGTAATTAATTATAACTACTGATTAATTCGGTGTCTGTAATCTAACGCCTATTTCCTACCTAGGGCAAAATTAGGGTTTGGTTTATTGATATAGCTCCAAAAAGAGTATCACATCATCATCTTAAGGAATTGCGTCATGTTAGTATCAATAAAAAACAAAAGTTCTAAGTAAAAGGTAAACTATGGACGTGACGAATATTGTAAATATTTAAAACTCCGAAGTACGTAAGTAGCACCGTAAGTAGCTCTTTATGCGTCGTTACCTTTTATGAAAAAAATCTCGAAGATTTATTTTTAAATACGAATTCGAGACTTTAACATTATATGTATATTTCCACAAGTTTTATCTACTAGGCACTAATTACATCGCTGACATATGTATCTAACATATTTAGAGCGCGTGGTCGCTAGTGTACATCCCTATGTTTAAAAACCCACAATAATAAGATAGAAAATTGCTAAGTAATGGGGAGATAATTGTATTATTTATCACGTATTACGTGGTAAATATTGATTAACGATTTCAGATTAAAACTAAATGATATGTCTTTAGATCGTAGCATTTAATTCCTTGAATAAACCGTCTTTTTCCAGTACACAAAAGGATATAAGATGGTTTGTGCAAAGAATAAATTTTTAAACATGAATATTCCATGAAAATCTCATAACGCGGCAACCTATAGTCATAAAGGTAATTTCGTTGAAATACCTACTTGAAATTACATCTATCAGAATCAAGGAATAGAGTTAGGTAACCGCAACCATATACCGTGGTCGTGGTTATCTAAGTCCTTTGTGCAATATAGCTATTATAAGCGTAATATAGACATATTACACCTCGGATATTTCATTTACTATCGTCTTCTCTTCACTCTAGGGCATTAACGTCCCTTAACTTTGTGAGGGACTATGGTCTAGGTACTGTGCCGCGCTGACCAGGCGTGTTAGCACGGGGTTTAGTTTCGAGTTTCTCGTCTCTCACAGTAGACGTTAACTGCTTTTATTGTACTTTAGCTAGCTCTTACAGCACCCTGGGAAAGAAATGGGGTAGTGACACTTTTATTCTTAATCCATCACCACAACAAACAAACCAATATAGAATAGTATAAAAGTATTGTAGGTGTAATCTGCATTATAAGATGCAGTACTTAATGTTATTTTGCGAATGATTAGACACTAGGACTAGCCGTTTGAACTAAGTTGCCCAAACAAGCAACTATACAATAGGTTAATAAATATTTGCTTGGGTTAAGGTAAAGTGGAGATGACCATTATGAACCTTTATTACGAAACTATAAACAAACACGAAGTATTTATTTATTTGTGCAGCTGGTGTTAAATTATCTATTCAAAGTACTATAAAGTAGATGTTTTGCTACCGTAAGTTATTTATGACTAAAGTTCGACTTAAACCTTGACACAAAGGTATATAAAGTAACCATAATAATAATATATGCAAGAGGATATGAAGAAGATGGATGTAAATTCACATATTATTATGACGTGTGGCAGAGTGTGGAGGAAGAGGAAATGTTGCGCTGACCCCAAATAATTGTGGAAAAGGGCCGGGAATGATGACGAATACATACCCAAGGCTAACCTAAGGTAAATAAAATACATAGGTAGGTATAGATTACTTTTTGAAATACACCGAAAAATTGTTGATTTTTCTTGGTACGTTTAAAAATATTTTATTACAATGGATTGCGTGTTGCAATTTTTGCTAGATAACCTTAAGATGAATTTTATTGAACTATGCGAGTGTAAATTATTGTTAGGCTATTCCACCAGAATGAGGTCAAGTCCAATGACATTTTATTAGTAACGCAAAATTTATCTGAAATGTTGTATGTCTGAAAGAAAATAAGAAAAAATATTTAATATGATATCGATTTAAAGTGGCTTTATTTTGGGTCGTAATGTGAGTAATTGACAACTTATCTTAATTATAATTGTAATATAATAAATCTGTTGTCAAATTGACGCCAATTAACTTTGACTTGTGATAGCGATGACGATTTTATTCAATACATATTTACTTTTATTCAACTTTATTTTCACTATCCATTTTTTGTATGAAAATAATAAAGACAGATTTAATGTTTGATGATATTTACCTATCAGAAAGAAATACGCATATACTATCATTCATGTTTATCACGTCTTTTTTTCATTATCAGGATAAAATTACTTGACAGTGGTGTACACTGTACGGGGAGAACCGTAAAGTGTGGGCCCTCTCTAACTAAAACTGCCGAGCACCTAATTCCGCTAACTGGTGAGTGAGCATTGAGACTATAGAAGCCCGCTATCGGTTGGTCTCAGTCTTTAACCTATCATATTAATCGTCTTAAAAGAAGGAAGGGTTAAAAATTTTTAGACCTATCGAGTGTTTGTGAGGAGAGTCATAAAACTTCAAAGGAAATACGTAGGTAAATGAGAATAAAATCTGTTAGTATTTTGTTATAAGGACCTGGCGTTATTAAGTAGACTGATGTACCAGTGTTCAAACAGACAGCTGATATCCAAGTATTTGCCAAACACATACATTGTATTCAGCAAATACTCCAATATCGACCTCAGTACATATTTGTTGCTTAAATACATCCAAGGTTATACCTTCAGTATATTATGCCAATAGACACAACGCAACATACAATTAACATCCGAGCAAAGCAAATACTTATAGGTCATAAATATATATGTTTATTACTGTTTTAGCCTTTTTATTATGTATAAAATATACCTTTAACTAAACTAACAATCGGTTTTCAATATATTTGTCAGTGATTTAATGTATTATTTAGTTGCCAAATTCTACGAGCCTCGTTGTGTAGCGAGTAGTGATACCTACTTACTGGCTCACTACCGGCTTTCATGAACGAGATGGCGAGTTCAGTTCCTACTGATATCAATTATTATTTGTGAGGAAGATAACGTTTTCTGGTCTCAAATTATACCCAATATGCTTATTAAATTATAATCTAAATTTGTAAATATTGGAATATACAGGGTGTCCCAGAACGTAACGTAGCTGGGAAGGGGGGTGATAGGGGGGGTCACAAGGGTCACCAGAAAAATAAAATAAAAATTCCCCTCTGGCTATTTAAAAAATAAATGGCATTTTTTTAAAAACTAAAAATTTTACACCTTGTGGGGCTATTTTGCTAACTGTACCTACAAATATAGCAGATAAAAAAAAAAAAAAAATGTTATGTAATCCTCAATAACCCTTCATCAAATTGAATTAAAAAAATAATACATATCCAACCAAGATTTTAAAGAAAATTAAGTTCTTTTCCAGTCAAGGACTTAGTAATTACAATTTCACTCAACTTTCTCCAAGTGTACTGAAAAAAAAATGTACTATGCAGCTCCGGCGTGTAACTTAAAAAGATAGGTAATTTTATTGCAATTCCAAAATGGTATAACACTTATTTGAAAAAATCATACTTAGACATTTAAAAATAATTTTCGGGAACAATACCCCTGCAAAACAAAACATATCAATAAAACAATAGTCTCAAATTCCTAAGAAAATACATTTTTAAATGTCTCTTCTGTTCCTCTAATGTTACTGCCCGTTAATACTCAAGATTGGAGTACTGTACATACCTCAAACACTCAAGTACAGTCTAGGCCAGATAAAGCTTTACCATATTTTATGACAAGGAATTTAAATGAAACTCGGAAATAAAACATAATTCTAATTATTTATTCAAATAAAATGCTCCAAATGTGCACCACAAACATAAATAGTCTCAAATTCCTAAGCAAATATTCCTGTTCCTTGTACAGGCAGGTAGGCAGGTACCCCTCTCGTACCGTTAGCCATGCGCGAGAACAATGAAACAAAACAAGTTCAGGGAGTGAAAGAGACAGGTAGATACGTTAAAGGAAGAGAAAAAGTAGGGGTGCTGTCTCTGGTTAGCCAAATAGTCGGGCAGTACATTAAGCTCTCTCGTTTACTGCACATCTTTGTATTCGTTTGTGTTCATTTAGTACTAACAACTTTGCTTCGCTTTCTGGACTTGATTATTTCTTTGTGATTTTGGACATTGTTTGTGATTTCTTCCAACGACTTGGCTTTCTCAAGGACTAAAGTGTGTGATACAGTGCCACCATGCCACCCACGTACACTCCACATGAATATGCGAACATGCATCTCATTTACGGCGAATGTAGATGTAATGCCGGTGCTGCAGCAAGACTGTACCGAGAAAGATATCCGAACGCCCCACGTCACCCGGATAGCCGTGTTTTTGTCAATGTCCACCGACTATTGTCTGAGGGTCGACTTCCACATCAAATGGTTAATGAACGCAGATCTCGGTTCGATGTCCAAGATGTAGTGCTTCAAACCGTCGCAGACAACCCGAGTACTTCAGTTCGGACAATTGAAGCAAATACAGGTGTATCAAAAAGTACTGCTCATCGCATATTACAATCAGAAAAGTTCCACCCGTACCACGTGCAACGCGTACAGAGTCTGATACCACGCGATTTTCCTGCGAGACTTGCATTTTGTAGTAGGATGCTGCGCATGCATAGGGAGGACCCATAATTTTTTAATAAAATATTGTGGTCCGACGAGTCTACTTTTAAAAAGGACGGCTACATGAACCTACATAATTTACACGAGTGGCACGTAGAAAATCCCCACCTTATTAGAGAAGATCGATCCCAATATCGTTTTAAAGTGAACATGTGGACCGGAATACTGAACGGTAAAATAATCGGACCCTTTGAGTTACCTGAGGCACTGACTGGCGAGGCGTACTTGCACTTTTTACAAAACGAATTACCCAATTTATTGGAAGATGTGCCGCTGGAAACATTAAGGAATATGTGGTTCCAGCATGATGGGTGCCCAGCACATTATGCACGCCCAGTAAGAGATTTCCTAAACAACGAATATCCTGGTAGGTGGATGGGAAGGGCCGGTGTTATAGCGTGGCCAGCTCGTTCACCGGATTTAAACCCGTTGGACTTCTTTTACTGGGGTGCTATAAAAGAAAAAGTTTATGGGAAACCCATCAGGGACTTGGGTGACTTGAAGGCGAGGATCACAGAGGCCGCGGAATCAATCAATAATAGAAGATTTGCTCGGCACATTTCCCGCTCATTTTTAAAACGATGTAGGGCGTGCATTTATGTTGGTGGTGCACATTTCGAGCACTTAATTTGAATAAATAATTACAATTTTGTTTTATTTTCGAGTTTCATTTAAATTCCCTGTCATAAAATATGGTAAAGCTTTATCTGGCCTAGACTGTACTTGAGTGTTTGAGGTATGTACAGTACTCCAATCTTGAGAATTAACGGGCAGTAACATTAGAGGAACAGAAGAGACATTTAAAAATGTATTTTCTTAGGAATTTGAGACTATTGTTTTATTGATATGTTTTGTTTTGCAGGGGTATTGTTCCCGAAAATTATTTTTAAATGTCTAAGTATGATTTTTTCAAATAAGTGTTATACCATTTTGGAATTGCAATAAAATTACCTATCTTTTTAAGTTACACGCCGGAGCTGCATAGTACTTTTTTTTTTCAGTACACTTGGAGAAAGTTGAGTGAAATTGTAATTACTAAGTCCTTGACTGGAAAAGAACTTAATTTTCTTTAAAATCTTGGTTGGATATGTATTATTTTTTTAATTCAATTTGATGAAGGGTTATTGAGGATTACATAACATCTTTTTTTTTTTAAACAGCTATATTTGTAGGTACAGTTAGCAAAATAGCCCCACAAGGTGTAAAATTTTTAGTTTTTAAAAAAATGCCATTTATTTTTTAAATAGCCAGAGGGGAATTTTTATTTTATTTTTCTGGTGACCCTTGTGACCCCCCCTATCACCCCCCTTCCCAGCTACGTTACGTTCTGGGACACCCTGTATAAGTAGAAAGCACATATCTATATGTTTGTCACACTAATATCAGATGCTGAAAGGGTATAAAACCAGGCACCATGCAGCCCCTCAAATATTTCAACATCCCTCTGTGCAAAATACTTGAAGCCTTTTTTAACATTTATTCACACATCATTATAATGATATTGTCGTAACGACAATAAATAATAACATAATTGGACACTAATAAAAGGTCAACAGACGTTTAAGTTTAACCTTCAGTGTAAGAAATACAAATCATTGATCAAAAATAATTTCTTCAATAAGTGATTTACGCAAACATTGAAGTGAACAGAATCACTTCAGTAAGATAAACATTCCGTTTATTATTTTGTTAACAAACATTTTATCCTGACTAAGTAATTAGGTTAGGGCAAGAACAGCAAGTTTAAGAAGCACTTTAACAAAAAACTATAGATTCGCGCTTTGATATAGTAATTTAACTTCATAATATTATATTTTAAATGCTAGAGTAACTCTGTCTCTTTATCTCACCAGAAAGAAGTACTAAACCATTTAAATGTTATGCAGTCTAGGGCCTAAGAAAAGACGTATTGCAAAGAATGTTGTCACATTCTACGCGTATGAAGTCTTGGGTAGCAAGCAAAGCAAAGTAAGCTAGCATGACCGTATTCATTATAGAAATAAACGTTAATATCGGCTATATTCGTATTACTGATACGCTACGAGAGCTAGTAGTGAAATCTTTGAGTTTTAACCCTCAATGACGCCTAATATCTAGGTTAAACTCTTATATAGATTGTGTTTCGAAATTTCAATCGATGATTGACTAGTTGAATAAAAAATACATAAAAAATTAATAACGCAAAATAAATTACAAAGATAATCCAGAAATAATAATAACAAAAAGTTCAAGATCGAAATATGTTCAATGTTCATATTGTTTTGATTCATGTACATATTACGAGTATATCGTAACTCACAACCTTGGTATCTACTTCAACTTCAGTGGTATATTTTGACTAATGTGCTTATGTTAGAGGTTACTTGTACGTACAGATTCATCACTCAAGTTCAACTTAAATTGACTAAGAACAATTATACTAAACAGCACTTTGCCATGAGCTTAATGTTACCACACAACTTGAAAGTGTTAGGTCCTTTTGAGAAACTGCTAACACACTTTACCATCTAATAAAGAGTATTGTTAAGTCACCACGGCGCGGCGTTCGAAATGTTTTTGAAAGGTCGGGTAAAAAAATATACGCGTCTAAATCCGTAAAAATGGTTTAATTTCTAAAAATGAGACGCGGAAGTGTTAGAAAATGAGTTCTGTTAAGTTTAAATTTGAAATACTATTTTCCTTGGACATGGAATAGTTTGTTTTGTAAAAGCTTTTATTAACACACTGTGATTGCGTAATGCCTATAGTTTGAAAATCAATCGTGACTAAAACTGAAAACAATTGTCTAAGTTTTTAGTTTAAGGGCCTACATCAATATTATCGTATATCATCGCCGACACGTACATATTAACACAGCCAGTAGGCACAGAAAATGAAGAATTAGGGATACTTTTCCTATTTACTCAAAATCTACTAAATATATTTTAATTCTGATTTACGTGTTTCTATATATAATAGTTACTTATGTTTTTAAAGTTATTTCATTAGTTAATACGCGATAATAGACCGACAAATGAAAAAAATAAAAAATTTGAGAGGTTGTTTCGCCAAGATTTTCTATCGAGAAAACTTTTTTCAATCGCGTTTCTGAGTTTATGCGATCCTAGATAATATATTGAAAAAACATATACTTTAAAATTAGAGCTCTAGCCATTCAATCTAAAGAAAAAATTAAAACTTCGTACGTAGAAAAATGCACGAAGCTATTTTGGTATCCTCTTAATAACATTGTTCTGACAATAGCTTGTACTAACGTACTTACGCCATTTATAAACAATGTAAATATGTTTTTATTGTGCACTACATATTTTATATCTTATGTGAATAATCTAGCAGCTATAAAACTATTTAGATTTCTTAACTGGAGTTTGCGCAATACTTTTTAAAAACAATACGTTGAGCAAACGTTCTATATCTAAAATATAATAAGTAGGTATATAATACATAATAAGATTCCATTGCCACTTACCATCAGGTGGAATGGATTTAAGTGACAAAAAGTTCTTTTAAAACATAAAACATAGACAATTAAACCTAATTAAGTACGCTTGCTAACCTTTGACATACATTTTGTAGAGTCCCAAGAAAATTCTTCTTTACCTTATTAAAAATTAACTTAATATGTTACAAAAAAATTGGTTAAAAAGGTACTTAATTGAAAACGTCCGGCTAAGTACAAGTTGGACTCACTCGCGAAGGGTCCCGTACCGTTATTGTCATAATATTTTCGTCATATTTCTTTAAATAAAGGGATAAGCAGGAAATGATAACAAATAAAATAAATGATGAGTATTAGCTGTCATAACATCAACTCATATACATAAACTCTAGCCATCACCGATCCCGCGATACAGCCTGGTGACATACGGACGGCCAGCCAGTGAAGTCTTAGTAAAAGGGTCACGTTTTATCTCTTGATAAAAAACCCTAAAAAGGTTTAAGAAAATTAGATTGTAATCGACAAAATATCAAAATTTTCGTGTTTTGTCAACTTGAGTAAACCCTGAACAAAAATATTACTGACATAAAAACTAACAGTTTTAATGTTATTTTAATAAATAATAGGAAAAAAATTGCCCGGTTTTCTCACAGACTCATAAAATATTCTGATCATGTTAATCAACAGCAATTTAAAAAGAAGGTTAACACCATGATCTAGATTGAACTAAGTTAATATAATTGGCATTCACTATGAGCATTAGATGTATGACGATTTAATACAAATTATGTATTAGACTTCTCACGAGTTATTACATAATCCATTACAATATCAAGGTCACAATGAACCTAATATATGCAATATTAGTAGTAATTATGGCAAATTTCTGAGATTGTCCTTAAGATTATAGACGAAATATTTCAACACCACAATTTTGATTTGTAGAGTTAGAAATAATTTGTTTAGTTCAAAAACTAAAAAACACGTTTGAAATTTCTGAATATTATTTCACATTATTGCATTGTCATTGGTCTTTATTATGTGTGCAAATTTATTATCTGACTACTGAAAATGGGGTACTTTACATAGATTTATACATTAATAGATAACCGAGCTAATAAAAGCTTGTTAACTTGTTAATATAATAATTAATAAGCGTGTTAAAAATGAATGACTCGTGTGTATAAGAGTATAAAAGAACAAAGTTATGGTGAAGATCACCGCGTAGGGGTCAGAGAATCAAATAAGATACCATCACAACGCTCTACACAGCTTCAAACACTACGCACCAAACCAAAGAAGAAGATTTTAGTGTAATCTTTTCAAATGAACACTTTAGTTTTTAATAATACAATATTACCTTCCCAGCCCATTAATATCCCACTGTTGAGCACGTATTTATACCACTTTGGGAGGGCTATTGGTTTAATGTGTCGCACTGACCAGATGTGGTGGCATAAGGTTTTTGTTTCGAGTTTTGTGTCTCACACAGTAGTTAACTACTTATAATAACTCTTACCCTTGACAGGAAATGGGGTGGTGGTGGGTTGTATTCCTCATCCATCACCACATGTGTTTTATAAGAAATAATCTTCTTCATATTAGATTATATTAGAAAATAGTGTTAGTAGTTTGTCAATAAATGTCCTATAATGTAATTCATACTTACGGATCAACGCCACCAGCAAAGTAGTAGATAACACTGAAGAGCATGTATGCCCCTGCAAACCAGAGAGGCTGCATGATGTGCATGAGTCTACTGGGATGTGCAGAGCAGATCAGCTCTATAAGCATAACTATAGAGTTTCCACCGTGCGCCATCACGTCTAACACTATGTACGGTGAGTACGCTGTTGGGTTACGACCTGGAAAGTAATTAGATAATTGATAAAAAAAAATTTAACTCTCCCCAACTGCGAATGCTTAAGACACATTCACATAGGTATATCTCTGAAGTATGTACGGAATTACCCCTAAAACAATGAAAACACATACTAATTTAATATTTAAAATTATATTCAGTTTCTTTTAATCTTAAGAGGATACCAAAATAGCTTCGTGCATTTTTCTATGTACAAAGTTTTCATTGTTTTTTTAGATTGAATGGCTAGAGCTCTAATTTTTAAGTATATGTTTTTTCAATATATAATCTAGGATCGCATAAACTCAGAAACGCGATTGAAAAAAGTTTTCTCGATAGAAAATCTTGGCGAAAATACCTCTCTCGTTTCTTATTTTTTTCATTTGTCGGTCTATTATCGCGTATTAACTAATGAAATAACTTTCAAAACATAAGTAACTATTATATATAGAAACACGTAAACCGGAATTCAAATATATTTAGTAGATTCAAAAAATAAGAGAGGTTGTTTCGCTAAGATTTTCTATCGAGAAAACTTTTTTCAATCGCATTTCTGAGTTTATGCGATCCTAGATTATATATTGAAAAAACATATTATACTTACTTAAAAATTAGAGCTCTAGCCATTGAATCTAAAGAAAAAATGAAAACTTCGTACGTAGAAAAATGCACGAAGCTATTTTGGTATCCTCTTAAATTAGAAGTTGACACTTACTATTTCTCAAGATAGCCCAGTAGAATATAGTGATGAGGAAGGAAACAGGGATTGTAATATTGTATAGGAGCCAATACACTTTGACGTACCATGGCAGGCCGAACGTTGCATCTGTGAACAAATTTATTTATTTATTTATTCTTTACAAACATAACAGCTATCTTTTCACTTTATCCTAATACGATAGTGTCGCTACTAGGTATATATATTATGGTTCATAAATATAAAAAAATTTCTTTATTACGTGCATTTTTTTTAATATGCATTTCACTTATGGGCACACCTTTCAGTAACAGGAGGGCCATTTGGCTGGCTAGGTAGCTCTTATTGGGAATCTGATGTCTTAAGAAGCAATCGTCAATAACAGTCTGGATTATTACATTTTCATAATGATTTTAACGATTTCTACTAATTTTGCTTTTTAGAAAATGAAACAATAGCCGTACCTATTTATATTGATCTTTATTAATTGGTTCTTAGAATTTCCTAACAAATTATGCCGGAATATGCCTGATCTCGTATCAATCTCAAACTCTGATTTCGTACGACATAATATAGCGAAGTAGCAGTATTTTGTACTAATGAATTAACATTGGTCGAGCTGCGTAATGTTGTTATTATATCCGGTGCGTTCTACATAGTCGTCCATGTACTATATATATCCTCATAATCAATCTAAATAGCCTAATATATGTATGTAAAACTTGTTATTACTAATAATAAAACAAAAATATTGTTTTAGTTTAAAATTAATGTGAAAGACAAGGATTTTTATGATCAACATAACAAAAGAGGCTTTCCGGAGTACTTCGACCATATAAGATTCTATTAAAAATCTAATTAGTGGAACATGGTAATTGTATTAGCCGGATTAGCTCCAAACGATTCATAGCGAGGAGACCGTTTTTCCATCTAACTGGCCAACTTATTGCGTCTATGAAAAGGAAAGCATAGAAATAGAAATATAACAGATCTAATTCTTTAAGGGCCTACATCAATATTATCGTATATCATCGCCGACACGTACATATTAACACAGCCAGTAGGCACAGAAAATGAAGAATTAGGGATACTTTTCCTATTTACTCAAAATCTACTAAATATATTTTAATTCTGATTTATGTGTTTCTATATATAATAATTACTTATGTTTTTAAAGTTATTTCATTAGTTAATACGCGATAATAGACCGACAAATGAAAAAAATAAAAAATTAGAGAGGTTGTTTCGCTAAGATTTTCTATCGAGAAAACTTTTTTCAATCGTGTTTCTGAGTTTATGCGATCCTAGATCATATATTGAAAAAACATATACTTAAAAATTAGAGCTCTAGCCATTCATTCTAAAGAAACAATGAAAACTTCGTACGTAGAAAAATGCACGAAGCTATTTTGGTATCCTCTTAAATCTTCTATTGCAACCAAGCAACGGAAGGAAATATTTCGGAAGGAAGGATCATTTAGAGTTTCTTTAGATGATATAATGATAAGGTTATATTATTATGTCGTAGACCTTAGGCGTTAACAATTGGAGGTCACACGACCGCGACAGTACGTGCTCGTTGTAGCACGTGCTTTACGCTTAGCATCATGATTCATATTGTTGTCACAACGCTTGGTGTTCCTTGGTCATGTTTCGCAATAGTTCCGATCTACTTTTAGCTAGAGCGTAACACTTGAAATTATTGCGCATGTATGACCAGATGTATTATTATTAATGACGTCAAGGAATTGTCTTTCGATCGTCAAAGCTCTATAATCCCTGCCAGACTCCCATAGGAGTAAGGCTTGACGGTGTGTATGTATGTAGTTAGAGCTTAAGGTCAGTAAAAAGTTACTGTAAACTAGAACATTATGTTTACTTTATTGTTAACTTATCATTATCATATAAACAACTTGATAAAATATACGTGTTAGTTATCAGTGTAACAATGATAAGTAATGGTTGAGCGATAAATTAATAGAAAAGATATTAAAAATCCCCTTAACATACCTACTAACTGTTCATTACGCCGTAATGGAGATTCCTGATAACTGATATGCGTCGCGTCGCGTAAAATTCTTTTTTAGAACTAGCTCTAACTTCAATAAGATGACCTAATATTAAATTAATAAATCACTAATTAAACCGATAAATCAAATACTTAAAAGATAAAAATGTACGTGCCAAACTTAATGTGATGCGAATATAATGATACATTCGTTACTAAAAGCATACAGATATTATGTTGCTGAGATTATACTATACCAGAGCCTCGTGATTTGAATTTAAAATACAATATGAATTTAATTTACATAATTAGTTTAAGTTAAAGAACAAAGAGCATACCAATAGGTCGTCTATAATAAGCGTACGCCGATACAGCTGTGGCGAAGGCAGTACTCAGAACTATTAGTAGTAAGCCCCAATTCGAGAGGTAAATAAACCAGTACCCGAAATGTATGTTCAATGCCAAGGGCACAGCTATCATAGACGTTAAGAGCACGCTCGTAGACAATAGAAGCAATAAAGTTCTAAGTAACAGGAGGTAAGCGGCCGAGCGGTTACTTTGCCAACAGCTCACGTAGAAGTTCGAAGGTGAGGGGTGTTCTAACTGAAACTTCCGCCACTGGCACTGACTTTTCACACAATTGACGCACAACATGTTGCACAATCAGCTCCCATGAACGCCGCACAAAGATTTCCTCAAACAATCACACGATAACCACATTTCTGAACGGTCTTTGTTAGCGCAATGGCATCGATAGCATACTAGATTGTAGTGATAACCTAAATTTTATCTGTTTATATACAACGTTAAATATGACCGACCGTACACATAGTTAATGATAAACTAAGCAATGAAAATGAAAACGTAGCGTGGGCAGTGAAGCATAAGGCTTGATCTTGTAACAAGAGTCCGCCAGCCGCCAGCTGCCTGTAATGAACTTGTGTCTGATTCCATCACCAAGGTCTTACGACATACTTTTTTGCGTCTTACAAAAGGCCTTTTTATATCGTTTCGTTGTTAATCCTAACTGTTGGGTAACATATAATTTTTAATTGAAAGTAATTTAGTAATAAACTAGCTGTTGCCCGCGACTCCGTGCGCGTGGAATTTAGAAAATTTTCCCCGTATTTGCAACATTTTTCACTACTGCTTCGCTTCCACTGGTCGTAGCGTGATGTTATATAGCCTAAAGCCTTCCTCGATAAATGCACTATCTAACACTGAAAGAATTTTCCTAATCGGCTCAGTGGTTCTTGAGATTAGCGCGCTCAAACAAACCAACTCTTCAGCTTTATAATATTAATAGTATAGATAATTTACATAATCTTATTTACTGCGACATAATGTTTCGACTATTTTTAAAAATGATTATTTGGCACGATTACTGTATTAACAAACAAGATATTTTGTAAATATCCAAGAAGAAATCAAATATTTTTATTGCGGTGTAACTAAATTACAAGTGACATGTTTAATAACTAACATAAAATAAATAAAATGTTGTGGAACTTATATGAAAAGTATATTAGTGAACGGTTTGTAATTGTTATACGGTACAATAATCAGAAATAATTAAGTTTTAAATTCAATGTTTACGAAACAATCGCATACGCGTGACTGAACCGGCTGCGTGCATCATTTACACGACAAAGGAATGTTGCTAACTGCAGGTTATTGACAACATAACCTGCCGCAGGTACAGGTTGTAGTTGTACCTACTGTTTCATGAGTAAACTACGCCCAGTCAGGATGCTATGTGAAACATTACGTGAAGTAACACCTGGCAGTAACGCTTCACGTCTCTTGGATTGTTAATGATATAGTTAATCAACGAAAATAATAAAAAAGAAGTGGTATTGAGGCGACAATGGTATCCACTGTACAACACAGATTAGAACATGTTGTGTAAATATTAATCTCATATTTCTCTACGTACCTATTTAATTCTTAAGTAAAACTTAACACACAACACTCGTACAAATTATAAATCATCGAAACTAAGGTTACAACGATTTTTTTTTAAATAGAGGGAGGATTGCTTTTTTGTACAATTCTAGAGGCTCAATAACTATAACCACTGTGCACTGGTGAAATGGCGGGCATTAGCTAGCAAATAATATAATTAAAATACCTGTCAGTCCCGTATGCTGTACTGCGACGTATGCTCCAAATGATGACTCCAGTACTATGAAACAAATGCCCCAGTGTGTCATATATATTAGGAACATTCCTTGAGGCCCCCAGAAGGATGCTACGGACCACAGCAAGATGACCATAGACCATACGAAGATTGGTACCCTCCAGAACAACGGGGAAGTTTCTCCAACACATGAATTTTTGAAACATTGAATTCGAACATTCTCTTCTGTATCAAAGAGCCCTGTGATACAATTGACACCTTGCTGCCACGAACACCGCACCATTTTGATTGTCTTTTTGAATTACTTTATTATAATCTTCTCACCCTTCTTATAGCATCTTGAATATCTCTTCAAGGTGTGTGTAGAGCTGTGAACAAGGACAGACAACAGTTTTTTTTTTATTATTTGCATATTTAATAACCATTTTTGGAATAGCTTTTAAAGGTACAAGGTAATAGTTCAGTGTATTAACATAGTGGTGATATCATAGTTATGTTATTTTATCGCTCATTATTAGGAAGTTAGCAGATGCTCGCGATTTGTGCAACCTTAACACGGTAAATATTAACCGTCAACGTTGATTATTAAATAAATAAATGTTTATTTATATGTATACATTATAGTTTTTAGGGTTCCGTACCCAAAGGGTAAAAACGGGACCCTATTACTGAGACTTCGCTGTCCGTCCGTCCGTCCGTCCGTCCGTCCGTCTGTCACCAGGCTGTATCTCAAGAACGGTGATAGCTAGAGAGTTGAAATTTTCACAGATGATGTATTTCTATTGCCGCTATGACAACAAATACTAAAAATAAAATAAAATAAATATTTAAGGGGGGCTCCCATACAACAAACATGATTTTTAGGGTTCCGTACCCAGTTTCTCAAGAACGGTGATAGCTAGACAGTTGAAATTTTCACAGATGATGTATTTCTATTGCCGCTATAACAACAAATACTAAAAATAAAATAAAATAAATATTTAAGGGGGGCTCCCATACAACAAACATGATTTTTTTACCGTTTCTTGCTCGATACTAATAACGTTGCCTTATGTTGCATAGATAATGGTACGGAACCCTTCGTGCGCGAGTCCGACTCGCACTTGACCAATTTTTTTGTATTTTCGAAGCTTCTTGTTACGAGAATTCATGTTTTCATACTACGAGTTATTGCTTGTGTTTGAAAGTGTGTAAAAGGTTGAGGTTCCTCCAAAAACATTAAAAATGCAGCGAGTAAACGAAAATAGTAGTTTTGTTCTCAAGGCACTTCATTTGGTTTTTACAAGCAGTAAAACAGAGCTATGCGCCTAACCGAATACTGTTATTAAATTATTTTACGAGTAAGTCTGCTCTTTGTTGCATGAATACAATGTAATTAAAATTACTCAGACTGCTTGATTGCTACATATCTTCTAAAATAAGCCTATAAGGTAATAATAGTAGGTAATAATTGTCAGGACCAACTTTTTTTTGTCAGTATTGGCTTTAGCCTAAAACGTTTGCGAATTTTTTTAAATACATAAATACAGTTTCCTTAGCCAGGATTTTCGGTCTGTTGTAATGAATGAAATGTGGCGACAACATGATAGAACGATTTTACCTGACAAAACTTTTTTTTTAGCCCAAATACTGTTCTACATGTGTGTTCTAGTGTTTTACTTTAGGTATACATAAGAAGCTTTTTCTTCTTAACGCATTATTGTCCCACTGTTGGACATGGGCTTCCTCCTCTTTATGAGGGTGATACTTGGGGCGATACTTGTATTGCTAATCCGTCATCACATAGCTTGTATGTATAAACACATACCGCCATTTTCAATATTTTTTTTTTTATTTTTTTTTAATTTTTTTATTTTTGGATTTTCAATAATATTACACTATTTTATGTATATCCTTTGTAAATTTTAATAACTGATTAATTTTTATTTATATTTTTAAATGTTTTTTTTTTATTGTCAATTAGACTAACTCAAAATTTTGTCCTTACTTGCCACAATTACGTGCATATCTGTCTAGAGAGCTATTGATGACAGCATTCTCTATTGAAAATTGACACAAGATATCAGGTTATCAGTTAAATATTTCTATATTTAACTGAGTAACCAGGATTACAATCTATCCCTAATCGTAGATTAATTATTCAAAATGGGCGTAAATGTAGTGATTATCTTGAACCTCTTTGACTTTGCCCACCTCTTGAACTTTGCCCACGTCGCTAGGGATGTCGCCTGCCCTTGCAAATTTAGATGTTGTTAAGTAACATACTGCATTCGCCGTATAAATGCCATTTAACGTTACAACGTAAATAACTTTAATTGATCATATTTATGGTCATTTTCTAAATAGTATATCTATTGATTGGATCTAGTATTTATGTCTTAAAAGTCAAGGGGATTTTTGAGTTGCCGTTAATAATATTTGATCACGCAATTATCGGTTTTATCTATTTTTCAATCAATGACTAGTAGCAATTGTTTGTGGCTAGTTAGCTTTGAGTTTTGCTTTGATAGAATATCTTTTGCACTGATTTTATTGTAAAGAAACTGATTTTATGTTAAACAATATATCATTCAGAGTTTGTGCGCCTAAATGACTAAATCGATTTTGATTTTACTTCCACTTCTTCACACTTAACAAATGAATACAACGAATATTGACATAATAAAAAAAATTTATTGATGTATAAGCCTTCGAAATAAGTACACTATCAACAATTAGTATTGCTTCCTACAAACAAAAACATCAATGTAATAAGCTACATATTTTGTTTTATCTTAGTAGGTTGCAAATGTGCCTACGCGAATGATTTCTTCTTTCTGTAAAAATGTGTTCCAATTGCGTATAGACTTATTAGTTTTATTAAAAAAATGAAAACGGTACAATCAATAACTACAAATAATTTCAAATAAACATTAAACACGGTTGTGTCTACCTCTTAAAATAAACGCAGCAGTTTAAAAAATACATTTTACATGTATTTTTTTAAACTGCTAAAAAGTGACCAGATGTTTGAGTGTGGCTGAAGCCAAGGAAGTATGCTTCGATCGTAGCAGATGGCGCTCTATAGTCTCTGCCTACCCCCATGGGAAAAAGGCGTGATGTTATGATGATGATGATGCTAAATAGTAGCGACGTCGCCGTACATGAGAACCTCGCTCGTTTGAATAATGAACACACCTCTCAAGTTCAAGTTTAAACGGTCGCTGCGCGCCGCGGTCGGTAGCGTTGCGTACTAATGCCATTATGACCTCTGTATAATAATGTATTATGTAGAACAAAATAACTGTTTCCAATTAGATAAATACTTAATTTAAAAAATAAGCACCTAATTTAATTAAAATCACGTGTCTCAGCACCTGACTCCAAACTCGTGTTTTGAGTTTTACTTGTAGTAAGGCTTTTTACTGTTGGATGGATGGAAGGCTTTTCATAGAATAGTATTATTATTGCTGACGTAAGGATCATCTATCATAAAATACAGGAAATGCTATACAAATATTGTTTTGTAACAAAAAATTGCCCATACAATATTTGTTTCTAAAAAATTTTTAAGATATTACGTTGAATTTCATATCTATTTATTCTCGTATTTATATACGTACTTAGGAGTTAAAATAAAAATTAAGTTCCATATAAACTAGGGCAAAATAAGATCATATTTGCCACATGAACTAACCTAAAGGGTTACTTGCACTAGCCTTCAACGTTTTCAAAGAGCCTAGATAGCGGTAGTTGGTTGTATAGCCAGGAGGTACATGATTACAAAAATAACAATACAGATAATACCTAAGATGTTACCAATATTATAATTATGAATGTCAAAAAAACGGACAAAGATTTATGTTGTATAATTAGTGATAATAATATTCTAAGCTGTTATGATTTGTTCGCAATATTTAACCTTAAATTACGACAAGATTGTGCAATAATGGATGCAATATGTTATAACGTATTCATTGACGAATTTTAAGACCCTGTGCCAGTTAACAACAAACCGTTATTTTTTTTTAATTTGTGTCAGCTCCTGTCTATGTTATAAATCTCGGTGGCATGGTCTACATAAATTATAAACTATTCGTTAATTTAAAAAAAATACATGAAATTTAATAAATATTTTATACGTATATATTATATAGGTATAGCGACGTTTTTTGTCAGTATTGACTTTGCATTCATTTGTTCTTTTGCTGCTTATGTATCTACTTGTTTTGCTTTCTACACTCCCCATTTCCCCAATGGTTGACCGGCAAAGAATGCTTTCGGTATTAGGTTCACCATTGTACTATTATCTCTTCTAATATATAAAATTCACGTGTCACAGTGTTAGTTACCGTACTCCTCCGAAACGGCTTGACCGATTTTTATGAAATGTTACATGCATATTCAGTAGGTCTGAGAATCGGCCAACATCTATTTTTCAAAAGCCTCCTCTTCCCCCCACTGACATTTGTGTGGCAAAACAACGTTTGCCGGGTCAGCTAGTAGTATATAAATATTAGCTGACCCGGCAATCGTTGTTTTGCCATAAGAATGTTAAGGGTGGACAACCCTTATCACTTCGAGGTTTAAAAAAAATAGATAGTAGCCGATATTCAAACTTACTGAATGTGCATAAAAAAATTCATAAGATTCGGTCAAGCCATTTTGGAGGAGTATGGGAACGAACATTGTGACTCGAGAATTTTATATATTAGATTAATGTAAAGCCATTTGAACAAAAAGTAGGTACTTAAAGTACTATCAGGCACACATACTAGAAAGTAACTCTACTTTTTTTTTGCTACAGAGCTGCATGTTGCCCTTAAATGGTAATAGAGCAGATTTCTTATTTTGAAAATTTCTCTTAATTATAAATGATCCTACGACTAAAAATATTGTCTAAAACTCAATGATGTTCAAAAAAAAATTTTTGATATTACAACAATGAAATGGGTAAAAGGATGTTTGGCTATTGATGCGATCAAATAATATGGCACTATTTGATGAAAATATAATAATCACAATAACAGTTGTAAATAATGCTTAGTTTCCATTATTATATAAGACATGTGATTATGTCTAATAATTATATTAAAAATCTGTACGACGACCTTGGCAGACGCTTGGTAATTATATTTAATTGGAGAATATTTGCATCTACGTAATTTATCAGGACATTAAACACAATTGTAAAAAAAAGAAATAAAGATGGTTTGGACTTAATCGGACTTGAACTGGCTCTGTGACGCACATTAAGTGGCCCTTCCAATATTGTTTTTATCTTAATTCAGTAGGTATATAAATTATTTATAAAAAATTATAATTTTGTACACTGATGTCATAAATAAACGTATAAATGTTTGTTACTTATTATCTTTGAAAATACATTAGTTTAAAATCCTTATGCGAATCGATGTTTTTCGGTTTCCTGAATGTGTTTTTCTTTTATACTGGTCTGTTAGACGTCACATCTGTGTTCCCTCTTATTTCTTTCATATATTCCAATTTATCCATCTTTTCATTCATTCTCCTGTTTTAAGAATATTTCCAAGCATATTACTTTTCTCTGGTTTCATTACCTTAGCAGATTAGGACAGCTGCTCGTTCTTAAACTTTTCAGTCACTTTCGAATTATCTCTAATATATGCGTTCTTTATTTTATACATTCATATGATACATCTATCTCCCACACACACATCTATCGGACAAGTCTATCTCAACAATAAAGTCGTAAAAAAAAGTGATAAACAAGCAAGCAAAAATGAAATAAATCTGTCTAGATACATCATTTGCGAATCATTTTCACGGCAGCTAAAACTTATTTATCATTGCTCTAACTGCAGTTGTTTACGTTCGTGCCGATCTACAACGTCCATAATAATTGACAGTAGTATCGACGTGGAAAACCAATCAAGGGTACTTTAGAAACTAAGGAAGACGCTCGCTCATTATCCTAACTTTAATAAGGATATGGTGTAAACATGATTACATACTTCTTGCTGAAATATCCTGTACGTTAGCATGTTCTGTATTGTTTCATGTCTGTCTAGTAATAACTAGTTATTGATTGATTTAATTGGAAGAATATATAAATACAAGATCCTCCTACTAAAATACCGTTTAACTTAAATTACTGGCGAGTAACAAGTTTAAAAGAAATCGATGTTGCGATGGCGATTAGGTCTTCTCATAGCATGTAATTACATGAAATTCCTATTCTTTTAAGCTTACTTAATTAAGGAAGCTAAATAAATGAGTTTCAATTAAGAGGGTACTTTACTCCTCATTTAGGTATTTGCCTTAGGTATTGCTATCCCTATTTCCGAGCGCCGCGCTGAAAGGGACAAATATAGATGAAGCGGATTTTACCTACAAATTCTTTGAAAAAAGACGTTTCGTACTTCCGTTTTCTTTTCGCGAAAGTTAAACCTATTTTAATACTTTTTGCGTTATATTTTAGATAAAGAGTATATTAAAATCGGTTTAACTTTCGCGAAGAAAAAACGGAGGTACGATACCCATACTTTTGTATAGAGCATAATTTGGTATCGTACCGTCTTAATGTATTTGATCTTCTGCTGTAAAGTTCCGATATTATCTATACTAATATTTATTATGAATCTGCAGAGTTTGTTTGTTTGTTTGTTTAAACGCGCTAATCTCAGGATCCGCTGTTCCGATTTGAAAAATTCTTTCAGAGGTGGATAGTCCATTTAGCGAGGAAGGCTATAGGCTATATAACATCACGCTGCGACTAATAGGAGAAAAGCAGTTGTGAAAAATGTTACAAAAACGGGGAACATTTTCTAAATTCTACGCGTACAAAGTCGCGGGCAACAGCTAGTTATATTATATAATCAACTTTATTTAAAATAGAATGTCTGGATGTTTACGTGGTCACAGTTCGATCCTCGCACAAGACTTTTTAACTTTGAGATAGTGGCATTTAATTAGCTGAAGAAGAAGATAAAAGCAGTTTGTAGCTTAAAATATTTTAATTCACAAACCATTAATTCATTAAATAATTATTAATTAAGATATGCAAGTAATAACAACTAATAGCAAAGATAACAATTCATAAATTGTTGGTTTGAAATATACTAATTAAATATTTGCCTTGGTTTTACATGGTATCTCATCAGAACCTTCAGTATCGCAAGACTGTTATCAAGATTTGGACACTCAGTATTTTATTATTACGGTGTTTTGATGAAATTTTAACATTTCCGACTTCAAACTAGAAGGTTTGTAAAAGATTATCTAAGAATCACAGCCAGAAAACAAGGGTCTAAATAAATAATATCTGCACTTAAATAGGTTTAATCGTTCAAAACTTACGGCGTGACAGACTACCTATCATACAGAAATACAATAAAAATAAATAAATATTCATGAACGTTTTATGCAACGTCTTGATCCCAATAATACAATTGCAGTTCGTAAGTCTCGCTAGAACTCGAAAACGGCTAAGCCGATTTTGGTGATTTTGGATTGATTTTCATGAAAGTCTAGAGAAGGTTTAAACGGTGACAAAATATATGATCTAAAATTTCACGAGTATGGAGTGCCGGGGATCAGCTAGCATTTTCTAATTTCTTGAAAATAAATATTAATATTAGACGAAAACACCCAGACGCATTAGCAATATAAGCCTTACATTAATAAATATCCTGCACAGGAATTACAATCATGACCTTGTGAAAAACTGTAACACGGGATCCATAGAAATATAACAGCGAAAATTCACCCCCTATGTTAGGGGTTAATAACTTATGAATATTTTTAAAGCACGCAATGTTAGAACTAGAATAGCTTATCGCGTTAATGTCATCGACGTATTGTATGTGAGCAGCATGTAATTAACGATAGTTTCTTTGCTTCTGGTGTAATTATATAGTGGAAAATATTATCCAATTATTATCATCTAGCTGTTATATACTCGTACTACAAAACAAGTTTATTTTCTGGTTTAACTGAATCAGCTGTATCTATATGCGCTTGTATATAAATTATGTGGTTGTTAAACCCTATATAGGGGTTGTTAGTCCCTGAAGTAGAGAGTTTTGAATGTTTGTATTTGTATGTATGTGTCCTGTGATCTTTTACCTGAAATAGGTTTTACGAAAACAGTTTTAGGTGGTTAGTAACGACTAGTCGAACATTTCCGATAATTTTTTAAACTAGTGGCCATGTTATAATTAAGGTGTTTGTGACGTAAAAACTTTGAGGCGTTTAAAATATTGTGAACACTTTTTCCAAGAAATTTTGCATAGAGATTAATTCTTAGACACCAAAAGAAAAAGGCTTTTGCATGTGACGAATGCATTGGTTGTGATATTAATTTAATAACACGTGTTTGCATATGTTAGTTTTATCAAGATTGTTATAAGGCGATTATAATTTTAATTTTTTTTAAATTATACTAGTTTCTGATAATTGGCATTGTTCATATATTTTTAAAACTCTTAATTCGAAAACCATTTCGGGGAATAGAGTTCCTGATCATGATCCATTAGTTTTTTTCAAAAAATTTGCTATATTAACGATTATTTTTCCAAAAAAGCAAATGCTCTCTATTTGCCCTTGAAATGTAGGACTTAAAATATTAAGGCGTTCTTAAGGATATACTACTCAATGGTAAGTCAAACTTGGAAAAGATGTATTGCAATCTGTCTTAAGTCTATCAGGAAAAGGCAATACACAGATTGCGTACAACGATGACGTCACAACATTTAAAAGAAGATCTTTAAGTATTTTTAAAAAATTCTTTATAGTGAATATTTTAAAAATATTGAAATCAGTTGCATAAAGTAGTCTATATTTTGTAAAAAAAATATAAAAACAGAAGGTCAAAAATTATGAACAATCCCAATTGATTGATTTTATAGCTAATATTAATTTAATAATATTTTGTAATAAGCTGATTCTATTTTTTTATATCATAGCTGCGATAATACATACCAAGCATATATTATTTTCACATTCACAAATCACTATTAATATATTGAACTTAGAGGTTTCTTTTTAAAATAAATATAGAAATTCTATAATTTTTTTACGTTTATTTTATAATATATTTTATAAAGCTTGGACTCCAACTGAAATCACGTTTGTTCTAAGTTGAAGCCCGCGCTCGCGTTGTCATGAGAATAGTTTTACAAGCAATAATAAGGCACGCGTGTACCTGTGCGCGAATGCCGCGCAACTGTTGCTAGTAATATTTTAACTTGGATGCTGTATGTATGACTAAGGTCAGCAGCTACCTTGTTAGGTCTACAATGCATATAAAAACTACGTGTTTCTGCTTATTATACATGTTTAACATCAGTCTAGATACCTTACGTGTTGGTCAAGGAAAATAGAGTGCCAGGAGGTTTGAAGACTTTTAAAATAAAAATGATCTGAAAAAATGTATTACCCAAGCTGAATGTAATCACAGCTAGAGATGTATTAATGCCATATACCTAGCCTTCATAGTCAGAGGGCTGATCTAAGAACGATTTACACCTATGATTGTTATGTCTGTCATTTAATTCATAGGTGGTCATCGAAAGGTAACTCTAGCCGCATTGTACTCTCCAATTAAGAAGTTAGGATTTCAAGAGACCACATTACATTAGGACGTTTCAATAATATTAATACACATTTAACAATTTTTATATTATGGAATAAGCTATTACATATTTACGTTGAAAGATTTAGTAGTAAAATCAATGCATAAAATACGAAAATACGATACTTGAGATAATTATAGTAGATGGGTGCCAATGCCACTTCACATCGTTCATTCGTTATTGTCTCAACAGATTCACGCACCGTCTAACATTCTACAAGTCTTTTTATACCTTTAAATCACCTTCGTCTAGATACGTCCATACAACACACTCGATTGGGGTAAAATAAAAAAAACTGGTCAAAATTAATATTTTATTTTTCTACTATTACAATTTATAGCATAGATATGAATAGATTTCAATATAATATTGCTTAGTAGACATTCAAACTGTGAGATATTTCAGAATGTTATAGGTACGATACCTATAGGTATTTATTCAGGGACATTGCCCCAAGTTAAGCTTATATGCTTGTGTTATGGGTACTATTACACTTATATACGACACAAATTATTTTTCTTTTTTGTCAATACATATTCATAACACATAGAAAATACACAGTATAAACATTTAAATAAATAATAATAAATAAATAAATAAATACTCATGGACATTTCACACAACGTCCTCTGGTCCCATGCTAAGCTTATTATGCTTGTGTTATGGGTACCAGAATACGAATAGAATACATATACTACTTTTTCTTTTGTACTATTTATTTTTTATTATTTTCTTTTATACTTATTATATACAAACATTTGTATGACATTTATAAACATCACACAATGATTGTCCTGAGCGGGAATCGAACCCGCGACCTCGTAAACGGCAGTCCGTTACATGAACAACTAGACCACGGGGCCTGACAATAAAACAACTATTGTTACATTTTGTGTTAAGGTGACTCTCACCTCTACATTTTAGTGTTACGAGGTGATATACAATCAAACAATCTACATTTGTAACATAAAGGCACTATTTTAAATTGAAAAAATATTAATTAAAATGGAGGCCATAACTAAAGTTCTAAAATATCTTAATACATTTTGTCAAAATTTCAAATTGTTAATAAATAAGAAATACACGCGATAAAATATATATTATTATACATATAAGCGAGAGTATATATTTAAATTATATTTATTAATAATTATTGCTTACAACATTATTGAGATTACAAGTCTATTATTGCTTAAATAATTAACATACAATAAAACGAACTTCGCATCACAGCTTTTTGTCCGATTTTAATATTTAAGCTAGGAACGATTGATATCACTATTCTAATAAACTTAATACTAATAACATCGATTTACTACGTACAAGATATGCAGAATATTAGTTTTTGTCGAGTGAACAGCGGGAAATTCACCGCAAACGCAATAAGTATGATAGCTAACAATGCAAATTACTTTATCTCTAAAGACGATATATTTTTCCTGAATGTCCTGTTTCTCGCTAGCACGGTAGCATATAAGTCAATGGTTAAAATTAAATATACAAATGTTAAGCTCGCAGAAGATATATATAAAAGGAATGTTAAAGTACTCTGTAAATTACTTATCTTCAGCTTTGATTGGCTTAATCACTACCACATAAGAGGTTAACGTTATGTTTTCCCACATTTTGAATATTTTTTTTTATTAAACTATGATGTGTATAAGTGTAAGCTATTTATGTGTCTATTTCGTTAGTGTGATGTTAGTTACTAATCAAACGTAAGTTTAATGGTCAAAATTCTCACCGTCATGTGCTACATATTATTTTATGAACAAACTAAGTTTGATGCATTGGTTTAGCATTCTAAACCGATCCATAGTATCAAAGACTGTATATGAAATGGTATTTTTTTTAAAAACTTACAAACGAATTGCGAACCTACTTCTTTTTTTTTGAAGTCGGTTAAAAAGAAAGTACAGGATTAATAAATAAAGTGCGGATTTCTAATTGTAACGTCATGGTGTAGAAATAAAGTAACTATCAATTAGGTTTACTACACCCCCAAAACACCCCCTATGTATGACTATGCCTATATGTCTACAAATGCCTTTATAAAAGAATTTATTCTTTGGTTACATACAATTTCTACAAAAATTATTCTTTGTCACAAATATTTAATACATACTTAAATATAAATATCACAATTTCACATAGCAATATTTTATTCGAAAACTATAATAATATACACGAGCCAAATAAGAGCTCCTCAGTCACAATATAATAAAATAAATATGTTGTACTTGTACAAATATGCATACAGACCCATAGAGATGCAATCATCGTCATTCTCCTGCCCTTATGCCGTTATTCAGGGTTGGTGTATTATGACTTATGGTCTTATTCATAATGACTTATCGGAGGTTTAAAAGTTTGCTAAAATTGGTTTGCGAAAATTGTCAAAAATTTTCTAATAATAGTCTTTTTACGCTAAAACGTTTATTATCTCTCCGATAAATTCTCCGTTCAAACCTCCGATAACTCATTATGAATAAGACCATTAGTGTTTATGTTGCAGTAAGTTTTGGCTGATTTTTACGACCGGCCAAGGACAGATGGTACTATAATTACTATTTATATATGCATAGACTTGTAATATAGGTAAAACATTTTTGTCTTTATTTCAATGTCTGTGAGATGTACAATAAAGAGTTACGTATCTATCTATCTAAAAATAATGAAAATCGCAACCGCAAATGCGTGGTACTGAAGGAGGTATGACGCACTTCTTGCGCGACCTTAGAGTCACTGTGGATAGTCAATAATGCGTACGTCATGCACACACGCATACAGTCCGCACTAGTCTTAAATAAAAGCAGTATCACTATTTTGCTATAGCTTAACAGAAAGTCAAAATCTTCACTAATTAAATGCATAATGATCACTTCTTTCCACTTGAGGATGTAGTAGGTACCTACTCTAAACAATTGAATCATTAATTTCTATATTGCTTGACAAAACGATCATTGTCGCGATTTTTACGCTCTCGAAATTGCATTGTTACACATAACATAATTTGTGTTGTTCTAAAACTTTTTATTTAGGTTTATTTTAATCAAATAAATCTATTATTAGAGCTTTTTGAATATAGCAAATATTAAGAAATATTACATAATTATCATAAAACAAAATGTTAACTATGGAATCGCTAACAATAGAATCATTTTCTATTTGAAAATCATCTAAAAACAACAAAATAAAGCTATATTTAAAATTCCTATTTCTGTTACTCCGACTACTGTGGAACATAACTTTTCATTTATTGGTACTACATATTTTTCAGAAGAAGAAAATGATGAAAGAAGATGATGTCGTAGACCATGTGCATAGAAATGGAAGCTTATCTCAGTGACTCTATCTATGTAGAGTCGTAATGAAATATGTACGTACAAGAATTTTCATTCAAATTAAAAAATAAGTTAAAGTAAGTTGTAAATAAATCATATCAATAGCATGATCGAAATATCAAGATTTTCAAATATAGTACTAAACTGCCACTGAAGAAACTTGTTTATCTGCAACTAACAAGAAAACAGATATTTGATAGTATTAGGGATAGATATGTAGATATGGCACACATACCTAAATATCGGATAGATATTTTTAAAATTAGGTATTATGTAGATTATCGTCAAATAACTGTTATAAGAACGTTACATCTTCGAATAATAAATCATGCGATTGGTCGAAGAGAATATAAATTGAGCAAATAAGCACCGAGGTGAAGGAGACCGCACTTATTTACAAATGACTGAAAGGTCATATTGGGGCAAATATCATGATATATTTAACAATATATTTACTTAACATTAGACATTATTCTCACTACTCTTTGGGTGCAATTCAAGTCTACTGATTCACGAGGTACTCGTAGAGTTTAATTAATAAAATCATAAGGACACAAGTCAACCTTATAACATTTTAACATATAATTTGACCGTTTGACCGTTTTGTTTAGAATTTTTTTTTGTAAGTAAGAAGACAAAAGAAATATTATTAATAATATACATATATTTCAATCACTTTCGCCATTCGTATGGTCAAATTATTTTATTAAGTGTTGAGTATTTTTACTACAATTAGTTTTACTATTTTCTTTTTACTTAAATCTTCATAAGCAGCCATAATTCTAGGATAGATACGTTACCGAATGCACTTCTATGGAGTGCTCTTATAGCAACATAATGTATACAAATATATAATACAATATTCTCTAAGCCAAACTTATTTATTCAAATAAAACCACTCTACAGATTATCGTCCTACCTGTGTCCATAGTAGATGAAAAGTCTTAATAACGGTTAAATAGACTTAAATTAACCGCAGCAGAATCCGTAAAGAGAGGTTTTATTTGCATATAACATCATAAATATTTTGATAAATACTGATACTAGGAATGGTGAAAGTTTAAGTTAAAATTAGTGATTTATTCAGTGTGTTGGAAGTGTGAATCGATCTCCAATACGGTGTCGTTCTTTTCGCATTCGTCTTGCGAGGAAACAGCGCAGTAAAGCGCAGCAGGTTGCAAACGCGTGAGCGAACACCATCACAACAGCACAGAGCGATACAAATCCAAATGCTGACCCTGGATAATATATTTTAGAAGTTATTAATAGGCATAATATGCATTTGCAGTTTGCATAATAGTATGCTTAACATTTAAGAGTTTAACTTATGGCAAAAAACAGTTTTTAAAATTACAATAAAAATGTTATTTAAAGTGCGTCGGACATTATGCAGAACTTTGAAAGAGTTAAATGGCCGTATATACTGTGAGCACTTATAAATACATTATAAACATTTTACATTACAAATTTATACATACATGCATACATTACAAATTTATATAATACTAGCTGACCCGGCAAACGTTGTTTTGCCATACTAAAAAATAAAAGGTTTGAAAAATAGATGTTGGCCGATTCTCAGACCTAGAGGATATGTACACAAAATTTCAGGAAAATCGGTCGAGCCATTTCGGAGGAGTACGGTAACTAACACTGTGACACGTGAATTTTATATATAAGAAGAAGATATATAAATTTGCTTCTGGACTCGCTTGAAAACAAAAGATTATATCTACATAAATTGTTTGATCTGTTAGATCCCTTACACCAAGTACTTTTTAACTTGAATTTTCTGTCATCAATTAAAAATATTTGAAAAAAGAAATAACTTTAACGCACGAACAAGTGTAGAGTGTGTAAATAAATACTTGCCTGGTCTATTCCAATCAAGGGATTGATATATAGCTGGATGTCCAACCCGATCAGTTCCTCCGAGTGCCCAATAGAATGCGCTGAATACGCCATAAGCTAGACCTGCGCCTGCGCTGTACAATGCATGCGCAGCCCGTACTGGGTGTGCAGTGACAGCCAGTTCTACCAGCATTACTACTGAGTTGCCACCATGAACTAGGAGGTTCAGAGCGTTTATCTCGTGGATATCTATAAAAATAAAAATACGGATACATCGAGGCTCAAACAATATATTTTACATTTAGCAAATAAAGTATTTAGAACTCACTACGGTAATAATAAAGAGTTTAGTTTTGAAAGATATAAACGAAAATAAAATAAAATTTTGTCATTGACTTGAAAAAGAGATGTCTAGCCTAGTAAATAAGCCTTAGTTAAAGTTATTTACGAAAATAAACCCGTGACTAAATTGACGGTCACGGGATTTACCAGAAATACTGTGGTAAATTGTTTGACAAATATTTATACTTACGAGGATCATGTACCAGGCTCCAATAGACGAGTGTAATGACGAAGGCCAGATCCGTGGCTATGTTATGTGCTAGCCAATACGCGCGGCACAGAAGCGATGTGCGCATGCGACGACCCAACGGTATTGGAATTTCGTCCTCTTCACACGCTGAAATACATATATTAATAAGTAAGTAAGGGCGCAAAATGTTTGGAAAAAGGTAGAGAAATCTTTAAAATATTACATTGTCTGGTAGAAGACATAAAATCCATTAAAAGTGCCACGATATGCTGCCTAAAGCTTATAGGCTGACCTAGATGAGAGACATAAAATACTTTTAAATGATTCTTATTTATACTGACATGAATTAAAGTTTTACAAAAATCTTAAATAAGCAATTTTTAGTCCAGTTTATGTGACTAAGGCATGATAAAATAAAAGAATTGAACGAGCCATGGAAATAGGAACGTAAAATCCATAAGCCTCAGAAGTTAAAACTTTTTAGAATTCAATTGATGATTACGCTATACCGACAACATCTTCAATTTTGGACAATAGCTGCAATAATAAGAATACAAATGGTCCCGTCTCGGTTAGAATGGGGAACCAATAAGGATAATTTGAGCACAATGGACAACCGACCCGCTCGGCTACAATGTTAATTGACGCGAAATTGTTACCAATCAATCGCTCACGACCCTCATAACCCTATCAATACTACACGCTCGCCCCAAAACAATTTTATATCTTAGTAACCTGAAATAAATAAAAAAATCATTGTCGCCAATAAAAATACTATTATGAGCTATCCTCCAAATTGAGCTGGTATTTAGATAGAAGAAAAAAAAACACGTGCTTATTTGTTCAAATCGCATCGCATGTGATATTTTGATGGGTAGAACACGCGACGCAATGATTCAGTTTAATTGATTAGCGTGTTATCTGTCTGTTAACATTCAACAATAAAGCACCCACAATATATGGATTGGTTAAAATCTTTTTCCATTGGGATTCCGTACAAAGATGGGAAAATGTACCTAACAGTCCTATACTAGTCGTTCTTTAACGTTATGATAATTGGATTGATCATGATTTTAAGGGTATCAGTTTGGATTGTAGCTGCCGTTTTTAATAATTTAAAATTTTCTGTAGAATACTATAAAATTGTATAGTGATTGGATACTTACGTGCACAATATTTATCGGCTCTATATTGATGAACGACGACAAGGGCTAGACCTGACTGCAAAACGATGAGGAGAACGCCCCAGTTTGTGAAGTATATAAACCATTTGAAATAGTTGAGCTCTACCACAGGACCTTCGTATTTTGCTGGTAAGCGTTGACAGACGAAACTTGCTATACCGATTGATAACACTGAGATGAAGAGGAGCCATCTGAGATAAAAAATAAACATTTCTAGTAAACAATCACAGATAATGCACACAATATCATTTAGTACCACATTAAGAGTTAATAATTTGCTTAGAGCAAAAACTAAAAAAACGCTGCAAAAACCTGAATATTATTTTACATTGTCAATACCATTGTCAATCAGACCACTGTAAGTGGATGAAAAATACTTTTAAGGATTCCGTTACATAGATTTTGATTCGTTTACATTGATAGATAGAATATATATATATACTAGCTGACCCGGCAAACGTTGTTTTGCCATACTAAATAAAAAAAAAGGTTTGAAAAATAGATGTTGGCCGATTCTCAGACCTAGCGGATATGTAGACAAAATTTCAGGAAAATCGGTCGAGCCGTTTCGGAGGAGAACGGTAACTAAAACTGTGACACGTGAATTTTATATATTAGAAGATATAGGATACTTTCTATGTATTTTTTAACACGCTTATATTAGGTACGCGTGTTAAAAATACATAGAAAGTATCCAGCCAGAAACAATGAGCTTATGATTATGACTCTACTTTTCAAATTCCAAGTAGGTATAAGTAGACTAGTGCTGTTTAACTTAAAACAAAAACGATTGATACAGTAAGAAGTAGTTGTATAATAATAATACACCACGTATTCACTACATTTCTTTTGGCAACCTAATTTATTCAGAAAGGTTTCTTCTGTAATAACACGTTTAACCATGTTCTGAATAATTTAATATTTGTAGTATTAACTCTGTGTAACCTGCTATACGTGTCTATAGCGACTTATGTTACTATGTTCTACTACTGCGATAAATAAATTTCAATATAAAGTACATTAATATTATACGTATTTCCAATATGTTTATTATGTATCAATTGATCAATTTGAACGTAGATTAAGGTCAATTTAATCAGATAAGTTAAATGAGATGATGCGCATACATTTTGCGTCGCATTTCTCACAACAGTATTGTCCTAACTAATTTATAAATGTGAAAACGAGTTGATGACACTATAGAAATTTTCACAAGCTTAAGTGTTAATGTGTCGAACGAAACTATAGCGCGATTTAAAAAGACAGTACAACGCCATCTATCGGCTGTCATAGTAAACTTCTGTTTATTAATTTCTAAATTTCACGCGTGCGTAGTCGCGGGCAACAGCTAGTAAATAATAAAACAATCTGGTTAGAAAATACTTTAATGATATTTACTAATTACTTTTCGTAGACCGAGAAATAACACCCCGGTAGGTACTTGTAGAATCATCAGGTAGAATACGCAATATTAAAATTATTGATTGGCCTGTTCTCTTATAAAGTTGTCAATGTACTATACTTGATTATAAATTAACGTATTTTACCGCAAAAGCGCCTGCGTTTAATTATGAGCAAAATACCTAATTGCCGTTATGTCACGGATTAAGAATACAAGTATCACCAAACCTTTCCTTCCCAGGGTACGGGACAAGCTAAAAGAATATAAGAAAACAAAATCTTCTATGAGAGGAGGAAACTGGAAACGACACATTTTTCGCATTTCATTTTCTGGATCCTTAGGTGTAGGTGTCTACCTTTAATTTAATATCTATGCAAAATTTCAATAAATTAAGAAATGTCTCAAAAAATAGTTACCTGTATACGAGATAAGTAGTAGAAGGATATTGTGAACTTTTCTGCCACTGACAGCAAGCAAACTGATGTGGAGGAGAATGTTCTAGATTGAGCGCGCGCCGGCTGGCCTGCCACATGCGCGCCATCATCGCCGGCTTGCATGACTTGTGGATAGCTGAAAAAGAAAACACATCGTAGTTATTTTAGATTTATTTTTTATGCATTAGGGAATCTAAATATCTCTTTCTTCTTATTGTCTCGTGTTGTTTACCTTCTTAATGTGGTTAAAAGGAGGGTAAAAGAATCTATGTAGTTCTATCATTTTCTTTGATCCAAAGAGGCGCGGAAGTTATAAACACTTTAATGAATTAAATTTCGCCATCCGTAAATTTCCGAGTTTTAAGGGTTATGTGCACAGCAAAAAGACAAAATAATTTATCTGCTTGTATCCTGTTTGATAAAGGCCTCACCAAAAGCAAGCTATGATGCTGACGTGCACTCCTGGGCAAATTAAATCCTCCTTCCTTATGGAACTCTAGTTCTATAGAAAAATTGTTGTCCTTAATAGCAGATAGTAGTAAGTTAATCAAGGACATTGTAGACTGCCCACTGCCACTTGAACATGTTGCAACTGCTAGTCCCTAACCACACTATACGGAAAATTTGCTTCAAATGATTTCACTGCGATTTTGTCTAGTATTTTTATATGTTAAAAAACACGTATTGAGGTTAACTTACTATTATATTTTCAATAGGAAGTATTACGAAATAATATAAATAAATATTAAATTTAAATTCAATAGAAATTAATATCTACTAAATAAAATAATTAAACACCTAATGCACCCATTTTTATTAAATTCAAAAATGTAACTTCCTTCAAAGGAAAATTCTTTGATAGAATTAAAGCAAAATGAGTTAAATTAAAGATTTCTCTTTTGAGGCCGGTTTATACTCGTAGTTCAGAAGTCGGCACCAGGTAACGCGCGTTGCGAGGAGCTCGTCAGTCTGTATCGATAGAGCTTAGAAAATGAACGTGGAAGAAGCTATTATTTTGTGGTTATATTATTAAAAAAAAATATGGTAAAAGAAAACGCACACATTGGGTTGGTCGTTTTAACATTTTATTTTTATAGAATTCTGAAGCTATATCCCAAATCCAAGAGGTTCCAGATGATGTTTTATTTGTATAATTTGTTAAGTTTTGGTTTCTTAATTCTACGCGAATTTGCGGGCAACAGCTAGTTTTGTTTCTTTATGACACACATAGAAATTAAATATTTTATATTTGCGTAGATGTCGGTTATCAATTATTTTAACAACTGACGTACATTTTTTTAATGTAATTTACAACCTCACCGTTCTAATGCTTACGTTTGAATCGTAACAATAAATCCTAATATTGTATTTGTGACAATGTACAATGAAACTGCGTGTGTTGTTGCCGATCGACTTTATGTAATTCAATGGTTTGTCGCCAACTGAATGTTTTGTATCGACTTCAAATACCAATACATCTTATATGTATATTACTTGTAGCCTGGAATTTCGCATCATTACAAATAGAAATCACATATAAATAGTTTAGTTCTCTCGAAGATTGTAGCACAAATAGGAAATTTTTAATAAAATTACTACTTTCACAAATTACAAACTGCAAAGTGTTTAAAGGTTAATAAATAAAAATATATAAATAGTTACGTTTTTTGTCATTGAAATTATTTAAAAAACGCGATTAATTTTATCTGCTTGACTTAATTTTTAAAAATAAAAGTATAGTCAATCTCATAAGTTATGACATATTGTTAAGAGGATACCAAAATTCTTCGTGCATTTTTCTACGTACGAAATTTTCATTGTTTCTTTAGATTGAATGGCTAGAGCTCTAATTTTTAAGTATATGTTTTTTCAATATATAATCTAGGATCGCATAAACTCGGAAAAAAGTTTTCTCGATAGAAAATCTTAGCGAAACAACCCCTCTCATTTTTTATTTTTTTCATTTGTCGGTCTATTATCGCGTATTAACTAATGAAATAACTTTAAAAATATAAGTAACTATTATATATAGAAACACGTAAATCAGAATTAAAATATATTTAGTAGATTTTGAGTAAACAAAAAAAAATAGCCCTAATTCTTCATTTTCTATACCTACTAGCTGTGTTAATATGTTCATGTCGACGATAATATTGATGTAGGCCCTTAAGTCTTTGGTTCTCACTTACACACACAACCACCCTAAATTCATATACCCACACGCCCAATACTGCAATCACTCTTAATTTGCACCCAATTCAACTAGTTTATCTATGTTTACCGGTAAATTGTCTTAATCTGGAAATGTAATTTTAACGATCTGTCGAGTGGAATCCTGGTGACCTGTACTACAGGTATCTATATACCTACTTCAGGCACCAGCAATCCACAACCTAAAATGTCTCATTTACATTCTCTGTCACTTGTTTGTACTCTGTTTCACTTCGTGTAATATGTTATTTTGTAATCTACTAGTGTTAGTTGAATAATTGTATCATGACTTATGGTTTGTGGACAAATAAACAATTATTATTATTATTATTAAAGACTAACGTTAAATATAGTAAAATTATAGAACATGACACATAACAAGTTAAAACTTGGTATTATACCAAGAATTGTTCAAAAATGTTACTAGTTCACAAAAAATAAAAAGCACACTTGAAACTGAAATATTATTTTACACCGACTACTGTAAGTGGGTTAAAATCACTTTCAAAGATATCGTTACATATATTAATACAGTGATAGATACGTACCGAGCTAATAAAAGCGTGTTACAAAAATATCACCTACAATATGATTCATTACTTGGTTGACTAGGAACAAATGCAGTTGATAATAAGTTAACCACTACATAATTTTATAACGTGCAGAAAGTTGAAAAGAAATAAATAATTTGCAAATTATGACTTTGTCCGACAGTAATAATTATCTAGTAAAGTGCAATTGCAAGTCTTACTGTAAAATATTATGTGAATGCGGGTTTTATGTATAACATAATACGGGTAATCTAAAAATATTAAGTATTTTTAAAATTAACTAAGCCGGTCCTTGTGGCCCTTCAGAAGCTGTTCGATTCTGTCATCCTCGGGGGCATTGTTCCAGAGGCGTGAACCAGGAGCGTGGTACCAAAAAGGCTTTAGTACCATCTATGGTACTAAAGCCTGTATAATCTGGCGCAGCGTATGTATGTGGTCTACCACATACATACGCTGCGCCAGATTATACAGAAGGCTGGGGAGTATAATCGGCCTCTGTGTCTAGCGTATGTGGACTATGAGAAGGCCTTCGATTCAGTCGACACTTGGGCGGTGCTGCAGTCCCTCCAGTGGTGCCAAATTGGCTACCGGTACATCGAAGCGTGTGTTTGTATAGAAACGCCACCATGTCAGTCCGAATCCAGGATGGGAGCACAAGACCAATTCCACTGCAGAAGGGTGTTAGACAGGGGGATGTAATTTCCCCAAAACTGTTCACCGCTGCATTGGAAGATGTCTTCGAGCTCCTCAATTGGGTCGGACTCGGCATCAACATCAACGGCGAATACATCACTCACCTTCGATTTGTAGACGATATCGTGGTCATGGCAGAATCCCTAGAGGACCTTGGCACAATGCTCAATGATCTCAGCAGTGTCTCCCAACGGGTTGGTTTGAGGATGGACATGGATAAAACCAAGGTCATGTTCAATGTCCATGTCACTCCAGCACCAGTATCTGTTGGGAATGCGATTCTCGAAGTTGTCGATCATTATGTCTACCTAGGACAAACAGTCCAGTTGGGCAAATCCAACTTCGAGAAAGAGGTCATCGAGCCTAAGTGTTAATGAGTGTAACGCAATCATAGTGCGATTTAAAAAATCTGTACAACGCAATCTATCGAGTGGTATAGTAAACTTATGTTAGTTAAGGTTTAATTTCTAAATTTCACGCGTACGAAGTCGCGGGCAACAGCTAGTTCTTCATAAATTGACTTTATTTACATAATATCTTAAACATCCACATCCGCATCCGCGGATGTGAGCCTTCAAAACTCCGCATCCGCATTCGCATCCGCGGATGTGAAAAAATCAGCATCCGCAACATCCCTGGTATGCAGAAAGATCGCTATCGATTTGTATTACATTCATTTTGACCACGATTTAGTTATTAGTTCGGTACTTATCTATCAATGTATATATATATGTATATGTATATAATATATCTTTGTAACGGAATCTTTGAAGGTTATTTTCACCCACTTCAGTAGTCGGATTGGTCTGAAAATTTGCACACATGTTATGGACCGATGACTATAAAATAATTTTAAAAAAAACACGATTTTCAAGCGTGTATTTTAGTTTTTGAACTAAGCAAATTATTTTAGTATGTCTACTATAACTGCAAAAATACAGTAATAAATGTTAATACATATTACAAATACTTTTAATATTACTCTTAAGGATGATATGAATATTATCGTCGACATGTACATATTAACACAGCTAGTAGGTATAGAAAATGAAGAATTAGGGATATTTTTTTTGTTTACTCAAAATCTACTAAATATATTTTAATTCTGATTTACGTGTTTCTTATAATAGTTACTTATGTTTTTAAAGTTATTTCATTAGTTAATACGCGATAATAGACCGCCAAATGAAAAAAATAAAAAATGAGAGAGGTTGTTTCGCTAAGATTTTTTATCGAGAAAACTTTTTTCAATCGCGTTTCTGAGTTTATGCGATCCTAGATCATATATTGAAAAAACATATACTTAAAAATTAGAGCTCTAGCCATTCAATCTAAAGAAACAATGAAAACTTCGTACGTAGAAAAATGCACGAAGCTATTTTGGTATCCTCTTAAATCGATATTAATCTTGGGTATTATATATGCAAACGCTATGTAGAGAGTACTCTACATGAACTTCTTAGATAAAACAAGTTAAGATTTTTGTATCGTCTGTTGGGTGACGGACAAAAAGAATACAAGTGTCATCTCCCCATGTCTTGCCCGCGGGAGTCGTAAGAACCAACCGACCGAGGGAACCATGTCGCATGACACCTGCGCACATACCCCAGAAGGGTTGACGTTAGGTAGACCACCTGTCTTAAAAATCAGTTAAATCCCAATGCAACATGAACAAGTAGTTAGGTTTCGCCAACCCCGAATAACGGGATACGGGCGGGAGAATAATGAAGTTAATATTTTGGAATCTTTGAACCCTCTTTTTTGTATCACACAATGCTAATATACCTCGTGAAAGCCTTGGTGATAATGTATCTAGTTATAATAATAATGTTATTACTGGTTGTATTGAGAAAACGAGGTGGGTGGCCCATTATTCGCCGGTTCACTGTAACTTTAGAAGATCTAGAATGCAAAGCTTAGGTTACAAAATTTCTAACGTTAGCTTTGTATATCTATTTAATATAAACATTAAACAATATTATCTGTTTTTTTTATACATAACCAAATAAGGCTTTGGAATTTTATACAAATTTGACGATTATCAACATTTCGTTTGCACGATTTGTTAATCTTTTAAAGTTTATATTTTAGACGGTTACATACATAACTTAAATATCATTGGGGTCTTTAAAAGTCTTGAAATCTTATTTCATGATGAATTTTATTAACACAACTATGTTCTAATACATCAACTTATTATGCACTTGTAAAGATATTATTTCCAAAAATCATGCGAAAATTTTTATTTTCTATATTTTTTTTCTCTCTAAAACATCTATAGACATACTGAAAGAGCTTTTATTTGACTATCTATATGTTTGTTAAACTATAAATTTTCAATATCAGGAACCTACAATCTTTTATACATCATGCAGCATTGCGAACAATTACGGCACGAGCCGATAAAACTTTTTAATGTTGCATATAGTCTACCAACAAAATGACAGAATTAGATATTTATATTTCTGCAAAGTTACACATAGCTTTAGTTTTTTTATATAGTACAGAGCTATTAATCGGTAACAAACTACTCGACCTACGCTATAGCGTATGTGCTTGCAATGAATGATACTTTGCACGCGAGCAATAAAGGCATTAATTAAGAATACCATATGATGTCTGATACGTCGCGATAAGAACCGTCTGGCAATAGTAGCTACATCGCTTTGAACAACGATCTTTTATTGTAAGATTTTATGTTATAAATCAGTATTAGTTGTCAATAACTATTTATAATTGATTACTTGCAGGTAAAAGCATATATTATGATTTACAGACAGTCTTTATAAGTCTTCCATAAAACCTTAGAATCATTTCCTTACTCGTTAAATCGGGCATGGTCTGCCTCTTTGATAGAAAGTTACTTTGGTATTTTATGCAAGGGCTACCAGGCCATATCGGGCTTAATTTCAAATTTGATTGAAAATAATATCTAATTAGCTGGCTATGGCATGAACTAAGCGTGGTCACATCACATGTGTATTATGACACCAAAAGCCTACATTTCCTAACCTGAGTGCTCTAAGAACACGTTGACTGATATTATAGCAGATAATTTATAAAATTAAAATGCAAATGATATGTCGACATATTTACTCAGGATAACACAAGTAGTTCAAATATCTTCCTCAGTTAGAGATAGCTCGTGTCCAATAGTGCGACAATATTGAGCTGAATAGGGAAATAATTCACGCAGAAATCGATAATACCTGACACTTATGTGCTGCTTGAGCCCCGTAAGTATCAGTTAGGATGAGAGGCCGTAGAACTTCAAAAGATGTGCTAAATTAGTCTAAGATTAGTTGATACAGATGCGACGCTAGTCTATGTCGCCGAGGTCAATGCACAACAAATTGATAGCCACCTGCGTTGATTGGATAGATTAGCAAGTGGGTGTGGAATGTGTTTGGTGAATAATTAATAATTAGTACACAAGCCTTGAGAGGATCTTCTACTTCCAAGGTACCAAGTTCATGTCATTAGACGTTCCTAAAGCATCAGCTATAACTGACTCGTTAATTCCATTTACATTTTCCATTTGCAATAGTCCATGCTGCTTTTATAGCGGGGTTCGAAAATATCAGATTTTTATAATAAATATCGAAAATCCGATTTTTACCGCTCAAATATATCGACGAACCCTGTTTTATAATGATTTAAAACTATTCTCTAAGATTTTTTAAAGTATCTGCAATAGACGCAACTTTCAACATTTCAAAGATTCGGGAGTTACGGGACCTCTTAGATCTGTTTTGACCCCAGAACTCTAAGTGCAAGAGTTGTTCCTTAATGAATGCGTAGTGAAGAAATAGTGATTCGCGAAGTTTATCGTTGTATGAAATTCATTGATTATTTACATCCTACGCGCTGAATTTGTTCAGTAATTTGATGACTAAGTCATGTGTGTCTGTGGGTATTATACTTAATCCTTAAAAGAATATACCAATTGGTATACAGTCTTATATCTAGAAATGTAGATGTTTCTAAGCGGTGATTCATAGACGTAGGTAGTTGTGTTAACGACAGCAATATTCTGATATTTATGAGATATGGGGTTAGGTATAAATATAGGGAAAATATGAAAAGGCATTATTGGTACAGATATTACAAATACTAAATATTTTAAAAATTAATTCGAGTCAAAACAAGATGATCACTTTTATCGAGAGTTTATCATATAAGATATATTATCTCTCTCTCTAGCGCATTAATTCCCACTGTTGGCCACGGGTCTCTTCCGCTTTGGGTGGGATTATGGCCTACTATGCCGCGCTGAACAGGCGTGTGTGTTGGCATAGGGTTTATTTTTGAGTTTTCCGTCTCTGACAAAGGATGTTATGTGTGTACAATATTCCTTAGCTGGCTTTTACAGCACCCTGGGAGGGAAATGTGGTGGCGACATTTGTATTCTTAATCCGTCACCACACGGGAACGGATATTAGATACATATATCTATTTTTAACATGCTTTTATAAGTTTTTAACACACTTTTATAAGTTTAGTATGTATCTATCAATGTACGAGTATTAATGTATTAATCTGTGTACCATATATCAATGTATTATCTTTGAAAGCGATTTTCAGCCACTTGCAGTAGACGCATTGATCTGAAATTTTGCACATCTAACAAGGACCGATGACAACGCAATAATTCAAAAGAATAATCCCAATTCCTTTATCAGAATTACTAGAATAGCATGTTGAAGTATCACTATGACCACACTTGTATTTTTAATTATACACGTAATAGTTTAATTGTATATGAGTAGACTCACCAAGATTATTGTGTTTCTACGTATGCCTTTCATATACAATCAGATAATTTCACATAAAAACGCTTTGTTTATAGAATCAGGTAAAAATATCATAATTGTTTACTTGTGTTTACACTTTACTACGATTGTGACAACATGTAACAACAGTAACTTGTCTCTGACAACATAAACTGTCAACGTTTTATAGGTCGCGTCATGTAAAAAGAACACTGGCTGTCAAGGTGCGCATAGGCGATTTATCGGTCTTTTTGGTGACACGAAGTAGGCCCCGGGAGGTGTTCGGGTGCTATGGATGTCGGACACGAAAAAAATTTCGGTGTATCGATATATCGATATTTATAAAAATATCTAAATTATAAAAGATATTTTATTATTATTAAAAAGATATTTTTACTAGCCAAGTGCGAGCAGGAATCAAACACAAAGGGTTTCGTATATACCTAGTTCCTTATTCCATCATCAGTCACGCCATTTTCCCAAGGAGGTAGGCAGAGTCTAAAGAGCGCGATCTGTTACGATGGTGTATTCCGTATTACATTCGAGATGATTACATTGTCAAGTCAATAGCACGTCATCAAAATCACTCCAATGATGGGCCCAGATGATCTTGGTCCATATCGCCAAGCGTTGAGCTTATATTATAGAAGTCGGTAAACAGACGGACAGTTAAAATCTAAGGTTGAAATTGACAGACAGAAATGCAAACTTAAAAACCTCCATAAGTATCAAATTAAAAAGCATCAAATCAAGAGTCAACCAAAAAAAATACAAAGTACACATGTCAGAAGTGAAACTTCTTTGGCGAACTAATTTATAAGTCTTGTTTATATTTATACATTTCTATTCTGCCGTCATTAAGTAAGATTTTTGAAAAAAATATTCTGAATCAGCTCCTCAAGCATTTTAATGATAATAACTTTTTGCATAAGAAACAGTTTAGATATTTTATCCTTGCTACCACAATCGAGATTTTGGAATAGAAAATTATTGGGCGTCTCGTCATAATAAAGCTACTCACGGAAAATCAGCTTGATAGTAATCAAGTGAAAAAAATGTACTACGGATCCCGTAGGTACTATTAAGAAAAACTCGCCATAAAAAAAAGTTGTGAACAATTTTTAAACAGGCACGAAATTTATAAATTGTTGTTTTTGATAATATTAACGTTTACTGAGTCCAGAATTGGTATTTTGTTGCCAATTCTTCGAATTGAATGGCACGTGTGAGTGGGCAATTAACTATACAAGTTAGAAAGAGATAGATTTATGGAAATTTTACGATAGAAAAAATAGAGCATAAGGGCTGTCGGGCAACAATTGGGCAATTAGTGTAACCTGCCCTATTGCACAATAGGGCAGGTAGGTGTGGATATTAGTAAACTTAACTAATTCTACAAAATAAAATTAATTTTTTGGTATTTTTCTATGATATCTTAAAATTCTTTGGACAGAACTTTTTGGAATTCCCGTAGCTGCTTCTATGGCCCGTACGGAAGTAGTTGTATCAAGTTCTATCTCTTTGAGCACTTCTTCATCTTGTTCCAATCGAGGTATTCCAGCGTTTCTCCTGGTAGATGGTTTACGACCCACACACGCTTGGTGCACGTTAATAAATATTCGGTAATCCAGATATCTCTGAGCATTCGGGTAACTTTCTCGATAAAGTCTGCTAGCAGCGTTAGCATTAATAATAAATATGCACGGACATTTCACACAACGTCCTCTGGTCCCAAGCTAAGCTTTTATGCTTGTGTTCTTATGGGTGTATGGCATTGCAACGACATACTCCATAAATGAGGTGCATATTGGCATATTCCAACAATAAGACACGTCTCGCCAGCGAAAGCCTAGTTCAAAAATAAAATAACTTTCGTGCGAGACTGTACCCATGCGCAAAGACGCCCCCACCACTTTCTTCCAGCGTTCTTTTTACGTGACGCGTACTATAGCATTGAATTGAGTATTGATGACAATGCAATCATTTAAAAAATATTCAGGATATTTAAGCGTGTTTTTTAGTTTTTAAACTAAGTAGATTATTAATTTTCTCTTTATTTATTTATCAATGACTAGCTGGCCCGGCAAACGTTGTATTGCCATACCAAAAAAAAGTAAAAAAAAAAAATTTACTATAAACCTCACGCAGCCCGAGACCTTTCCAACGAATGCAAAACCGTGGAAATCGGTTCGTGCGTTCTGGAGTTAGGAAGGAAAATCCGACTTATTTTTATATAGTAGATTAGCCTATAGTGTATGGGTATGTACTTGGTAGCGTGCGAAAATGTCACGCTATGTCTAAAAAACAATGTAATTAATTGTATGAATATAATGTTAATATGAATGTAGGCTTTTCAGTGTTTGTCTCGGTCTGTATGGCGCGTTTGAGGCCTTTTCAGTGGTTGTTATGAGCTCGTACACGTCTCGCTCCGCTGAGCTGCCATCCATGAGCGATAGTAATCTGACCTTAGTTAATGTGTGCACCAGTTTTCATACCTATAGGTACTGCTTAGCAGAGATATATACAAATTTTTATTTATTTAATTTATTCTTCATGCACATAAAGTTGATACAAAGACGAACTTACTGCCTAGGGTATTTTATGCCCGCCAAACTTTGGGAGATGCAGAAAATCTATTCGGTATGTGCACGAGGTATAGTGTACATTTAAATAAAATTTAAGTGACGTTAGTTTCCAAATAACAGAGTTTTACTAAAAAGTCTTAATATTTATAAGGTACAATTAAAAAGAAAATAAATACCCATATACCATCGCCGTTATCATGTTATTTTGGGGCCGGCGCAATATGTCTGCATGTTAAAGAGGTTTTGGGATCATTTTTACCTGATGTCAACCGTCCCCAGGCAAATGCGCAGGTGTCATGCCGGCAGGCAAGATATGGGGAGGTAACACTCGTATCGTTTTTGTCCGTCACCACACGAAAACGAACGATCGGTGATGACCCTGTAGGCATTGTTTCCTAGTACGGATAGAATATTGCGTTCAGGCATTTCTACCATCCAAAATACAACGTATAGATAGTCAGTTTAGTCTTCCGGTATAACTTTAGTGGCCAAAACTATGCTATTATTATTCATCCTATATAGTTTCCTATGTCCTAAAGTGATTATTGAACCAGAAATTTGGTGCGTTATTTAGCCACAGATAGTAGCTACTCTACAAATGTCATGTGTGCCAATGCGGATAGACAAATAAATTATTGTGCTCAGGGCTGACTATAGCAAGTTGCAATTCGAAGTCTCAATTCAAGTACAAACTATGATATAACTATCTACCAACACCGCAACGCCACGTGATATTTTCCAAATAAACAACATTTATAATTAATCTATTTAAACGACCTAATCTGAAATTATATGCACGGCTGTCATTTTAATATCTCTTTAACATAAAGCATAAGTTTAAGAAAAAATGCAAAACTCTTTTGAAAAAATTATACATTCATAAAATGTAAAATGAGGCCGCATTTAAATTTTATGTGGCTTCATAAACAAGAAGGTAATCCGAAATGAAGTTATTTAATATTAACATCAATAAAACTATAAAACTGAAGAGTTACTTTGTTTGTTTAAACGCGATAATCTCAGGAACCATTGTTGGTCGAATTATAAAAATTCTTTCAGCGTTATTTTAGACCATTTATCGAGGAAAGATATGGGCTATATATAACATGACACTGCGACTAATAGGAACATAGCATTAGTAAAAATATTACAAAAAACAAAATGGGAAAAATGTCTTAATGTCACGGGCAACACTATTATAACAGTATTATAGTATTATCATAAAACTGTAAGTAGTTAAAACTAGAGTTATAATATAAACTTAATATTAGTTAATAAAACTTATTGTTTATGAATAACATGTTAATATGTGGATAAATGAATAAAAAATTAAAATATTTATTGTTATTTTACACAGCGATTTAATTGATCCAGTACTGTCTACCGTCTATTTCATGTAATTAAAAATGTGCAATGTTGTTACCATATTAATATCATGTAACCATGACCTATACTACTATATACAGATCAAATTTATCTATTTAATTATTATTTGCCTCTTTTAGAAATATTTAGATCCCTACACTACTTTTCTTATGTCTGTATTAACTATTGTTTCCTTGTGTAATAAATGTTAAGGGTGGTCCCATGTACTCCTCCGAAACGGCTTGACCGATTTTTATGAAATTTTACATGCATATTCAGTACGTCTGAGAATCGGACAACATCTATTTTTCAAACCCCTCCCCCCATTGACATTTGTATGGCAAAACAACGTTTGCCGGGTCAGCTAGTATTTGTATTTTCGATACATACTTCCAATTAAAGTAGTCAGTTATTAATTTTACATAAGTTCGTCATTTGAATTCTAGTATATCGGTCGTTTTATAAATAAAAGATTATTTGTAACGATATATGAATCTATTTTCTAATTGAAGAGGACAATTAAAGGATCGATGTTGAAAGACGTCTACGTGGCGATTATAGACTGGTTTATTGGTCCCATGGTCTAATTTTGTACTATGTTGCGTGCTATTGTGACGCAGTAGCGGTATAAGACGCCAATTCGTAAAGTTCATGACCTCAAATAGTATATGTATTGTATTATGGACAATGGTAATAAAAATAAAACAAGCAAATTCGATTAAAAAATCCTTTGCTCACTATTGGAACTTCTTCCAAGGAGTATTATGGGGCACGAGCTAACTCTTCGGAGTCAACGGAACTTGTACCTTTCGAGGATTGGCGTCCGTTTATTGGATTTTATTAAAATTAGTGTCTTATTTTAATTTTACAACATAATTTGTGTTTAGACCATTTTATTATTTTCTTAATAAACTTAATTACAGTGGAAAAAATAATCACCATGAGCGAGACTTAACCCCGCGACCTTGCAACACCGTTCCGTACTCTCTAACCGTATTCTCTTTATTTAAGACCACCCACAGTATAACCAGTCGCAGGGTTTAGTGTTGTTATCCGTTAAAGGCTCTAATGTAATACCTATATATGTTTTCTTTATTCGTGCATATTCATCTGTTATTTAAAATTTAATCTGAGTACCATAAACTGTTAAGTACATTTGCAGATTACCAATCGCAGAAAATTTTATAAGACCACTAACTGCCCCGGCAAACGTTGTTTTGCCATACAATTCTGTGTAAAAATCAACAACAAAAAATTTCATCAAAATCGGTCCAGCCAATTGTGAATCTAAACCATCCTCAAACCCCCTTGAATACACACAATAATTTCATCAAAATCGGTCCAGCCGTTTAGGAGGAGTTCAATTACAAACACACGTACAGAAGATTTATATATATAAAGATAATATGTTTAAGATAAACATACTACGATAAATAATTTAATTTCTTCAGAATTGCAGTTCAATCAATTTTTTACAAAAGCTTCCTTTATTAACTAATCGTAAATATTATACGAAACTTAGGTCAAATCGTAATATATATCGATAAGAGCAATGTTCTCATGCTGCGGTTCAAGGTTATAATAAGGAAGTCTTCGTTTGTGCTAAATGTATGCAGCGTATCTAATATTTTTTTTATTAGCTTTACTGGCTGATGGTAAGTACTAACCTCCGCTTAAGAAAGGTTACAATAGTGTACCGTCCAGTACAGTATTACTAAAACAAGTTTAGTTATTATAGACTTCGAAGAAAAAATGCAGTTTATATATAGTACACTTTACGTAACAAATGTGTATGTATCGCCAGTTTAGTAAAAGCGATAAATGTACGAATAAATGTTCTATTATTTGGAGGCGGCATAACGTATCTTTTTCTTCCATACTTTTCTTTTAGACGTTATATCTGTGTTAACTTCATTTCTTTTCAAAATTCTCACTCACACAGTCCATTCATTATTTCTCTGGTCATCCTTTAGGATTTATTCCTTCCACATTCAATCGCAGAACTCTCAACAGTATTACTTTCTTTTCGTCTCATTACATGATAATACTAGGATAGCCGCTCGTTCCTCAATTTTTCAGTCACTGGCATCATTTTCAGACTTCCTATAGGTACTTAATATTCTATTTATTTATCGATTCGCGTGATGCCACTCTTCCATCTCAATATTGAACACCAACAAGATAGGTAAGTATCGTATAGAATACCTATATGCTCTCATATTATTTATTTTCATACATGTCATTATTATTTATGTCTTAAAAATAAAAATATGATAATATTTAGATAATTTAAGTGTTTGAAGTAGGAGGTACTTTTAAATTGTAAAAAATATTAGCATAGCAAAACTCTCGAGGTGACAATAATAAACATACTTTGTGAAGACATCTAAGACTAAGAAATATTTTAATTTTTATTATAATAGCTGGGCAAGGGCAAATGACTACTCCACCTGATGTAAAGTGGGGGTGTAATCCAAATGCGGAAGTAGCTAGTACAACCTAAATGAACTAGCCGCTCCCACCTTGCCGGCCCACAAGATGCCTTTTCATGCCTCGCTTGAAGGACCCCATATCATAAAGCGAATATTAGTTTTGAATTTTACCTCGTTTCGGAGACTTTCCGGTCACGCGTCTAAATCGTTTTGTTTAAACAAATAAGTCACGAAAGTGTTAGAAAAAATTTCATTAAAATGTCAACCAATAAGAAATGTGCTATGAACAGCTGTTACTAAGCAAAAAAGGTCATTCAGCCGGAAGGTATCAATTAAAGTGGTGCATGGTCTACCCCAGACAGCACCTGGTGTCGATGTGTCACGCGGTCTAATGCCATGTCCGGTTATATAGCCAGCTGACGTTATGTAAAATGAGAAGTGATTTTATAATGCTACAGATATTTTGTCCTATGTGTTATTAAGGACAGAGATTACAAAGACGGTCTGCAAAGAGATAGTAAAAGTAGAAAAAATAAATAAATAAATCTAACATCTTATACCAAATAAATAAAACTAGCCTAATGTAAATTTTTAACGAAAGATAAGATACTTGGAAATAACCCTATAAGAATATGCGTTGTAGATACTCTACTAAAATGGAAGGGACCCATTTTTATTTCCTTCTCTCAAATAAGAGGTTCTCTGAGTAGGTATATTGTCTGTTAGATGGCTTCTACGTCTCATCAGAAGGAAATGGCGTGGTAACATTTGTGTTATCCGTTACCATACTGAAATTGTTAATAAAGTGTTAAATAAACAGCGTTTAATAAACGGTCTTCGTGGTCTAGTGGTTCATGTAACGGACTGCCGTTCACGAGATCGCGGGTTTAATTACCGCTCGGGACAATCATTTGTGTGATGTTTATAATTGTTGTACAAAAGTTTGTACTGCGTCTGGGTGAGTTCTATGTATTATACGTATGTATTTACAAAAGAAAAGTAGTATATGTGTTATATCCGTATTCTGGTACCCATAACACAAGCATAGAAGGTCGAGAAGGTCCAAAAAGTATTTTTACGGGCACTTTATAAGAAAGTCTACGGTTATTACCCGTCCTGGTACCCTTCCAAATTTTTGCTTGGTCAACTTGGTTGCAATTCACTTGAGGTGAGGAGGATTTTTATACAGTTAATCACGTCTATTAAGGTGTGCTGAGAGGTTTGGTGGATTCATTGAACTTGCACGACCACCTGTGTACTCTCTCCGTGCCTGATAAGCCTGGGGTTCATCGTAATAGACGTGAAAGGTTACCGGATCTTTTTCATGTCGAGTGTTGCCGCACTGTAGCACATTCTATGTCACCGCTAATTCGTGCGCGTCGACACTTTAATGCACTCCTTGCCAATGACAGCAACTTGGACATTGTTACCGATAATTGTCACATTATAGCTTCAACGCTCAGAACATATTGTGAAAATTTAATAGACCAATGGGATAGGCGCAACGCCAATGTGCATGATGTGGATAATTAAATCCAACTACTTATTTTAAATATCTTAATATTAGATAAATGTTTGTAAAATGTATAACATTTATTTGCATGCTTCATAAATTATTTAATTTTTGTTCTAATGTTATTGTGATATAAATGTAAGTGGTTAATTCGTTTTTATCTCAATAAATAAATAAATAAAAATAGAAATATAGCTTACTTTGGGACCAGACGACATTGTGTGAAAAAAAAACTCACTTTATGTTATATTATTCCATTCAATTAAATACGGTGAAAAAGGTGTGCTTAATTTACTATTTATATATATACTATTTACATCTAATTAGGTAAAGAATATTTTTCTTTAAATCTAAATTATGTACGTATTGTATGAATCGTGTATGATTTGTAAACATATGTTCAACATAATTAATTATGAATTAGGAATATTCATATATTTAGTATGACGATTGCACTTATTATTCTATGCACTTATGCGTAAGAGGGCACGACAGCAAACTATGCTCCATACAAAAATATGACCAACGTAATATTTTTTAATAGTAGGGGAGCCCAAGAGGGGATTTCGAGATTTATTAAAGCGCGGCAGATTAATATACAAGGGAGATACCTTGTACCCGGTTAGATACCTCCAGCAAATATGAGCCCCATATGTAAGGCCGCCCGTGAAGGATACAGGATCAGATTAGTAAAAAAAAATCTACCATCAGAAATTCTTGAGCGCGTCAGATTAATGTAAGTTGAGTTAATTATATCCTAAAAGCGTATATTTTACTAATCTGACAATTTGAGAGTGACGTAAAGAAAGGGGAGGGCAGCAAAGTTGTAAAAAAAAAAACGCTATCTCGTTATTCTCGAGCATAGCTAATTTTTTTCTTAATTTAGAGGAAATAATTCAAGAATAACGAAAAATATATAATCTGACGATTTCCGCCAGCCGAAATAGTAAGAATTCGTCGATAAAGTTAAATTTCATAATAATTTCTTTCTCCGCGTTTCTATTCCTCTCTCACTCTTTCTCTATCTATTACTCTCTCACTCCGCCCCCACTCTGGTTTCTGCTGCCATGACACCATCACAGCTCATAGAGAGTTCATAGAGACTCGTTCGTAGCATATTATTTACAACGTGATTCCAACGTTTTGGCATAACCGTCCCAGAATTAAAAATGTTATTTGACAGTTGCTAATTTCAAACTTGAAAATAATGCCACATCTTTGGCAATAGTGTTGGGCAACCGTAATTTTTTTATCCCGGTTATTACCGACTATTCGAATCGACCAGAAATATCGTACTGGCAATTACCTGCGAAGTTGTACGCATGGAATTGGGGATCATTGCTTTGTATAATATAACATAAAGTAAAATAAACATGTCTTCAAAAACAAACAAGGTTGAAAATTCGCCATTTTACGGTTAGTCATTATTTGATTCTCGCTGTACTGTTCTATGATTCTGTCGAGCATTTCACCATGCTGAACTCTAGTAAGGTTATTAGTTATTTGTTCTCGTGAATGAGTTTGTACGCACATATCTCAGAAATAAAGTAAATATGATGAAGATGATAATTAATTTATCAATTAATTATAAAATATTAAGTATTTTTTTTATTATTCTGTTATAAATACAAGTATTTTTTCTTAAAAATTAAGTTAAATGATTTAAAAATTAAAAAAAAAAAATTGTCATATTAGGCGAATTCCTCTAGATAATCGCCAGATTATGAGACGGCACGTTTAGAACATAAAGACGAACCATATATATCTTTATCTAACGCGCTTGAGTATTTCAAAATATCGATTTTGTTTTGCAAATTAGAAAAATGGACGCGAGTCTGCGTCGCATCGAAATCGTCAGCCTTAAAATCCAATCCAATCCAGCCAATGAAAGCCTTTCTTTGGTGTACTTAACACTCCCTTAGAAAATCTGACCCGCTCGATAATTTTATTTTTTTTCATTTTCAACCCTTACATACAATTACCCGCAGCCCGCAAACGATCAGATTAACATACGTAAATTATTAAAAATACGTAGGGCATTGATGCTATCAATATCTGACGTGCTCGAGAATGTCCATGCAACAGTATTTTTTTACATATCTAAAGATGTATAGCCGACCCACCGATGAAAAGATATATATCACGTAACATTTTTTTCTTCTTATCATCTAAGCTTTGCAACTCAATAGGTCTCTATGACGCTCGAGTAAATCCCCATTCAGCATCGTGGGCTCCCCTACCATAACCCTTGCGCGACTCATTTGTTTAAATAAAACTATTTTTTACGGATTTAGACGCGTAAATTTGTTTTAAATTTCGGTCCGACGTTTCGGAAACTTTGCAGTCACCAACGTAGTTATCTTCGCGGATATTGCCTCTAGAGCAACGACTATATCTCACAGTGGATGGACCAAGACCTTATGGTGCCATAAGGTCTTATATACATATGCTTCTATTACTTTCTTTATTTCAAAACATAATAACTAAAAAGATATGACCATCCAAAAATTCCGTCCTTTTTGGTTTCTTTAGATTAACTTGCAGCGTTTATTTATTTATTTATTTATTTATTAAACTTTATGCACAGAATTAAGTTGTACAATGGCGGACTTAATGCCAAGGGCATTCTCTACCAGGCAACCATTGGTAGGTGCAGAAAGTGCTACTGGTAGGTGCTATTAATTTAACGATAAAAATAATATTTAAATAACAAATACATACCTACAGCCTAAAAACAATAGACATTACATAAAAATACACAATATAATAACATACAAATACATACACATAAATATATACATATAATACATATATAAATAATATTAATGTAGTGCGAGAAAAGCTACTAAGTTCCTGCCGAAAGCTTATATATATAGATCTGACGAACTCTGCGTTTAAAAAGACTACCGAGTGGTAGACATCCTGACCTCACGAGGGAGTGCGTTCCAGAGGAGAATAGCTTGAATTATGAAAGAAGAATGGACGAGACTAGTACTATGCCTAGGGCAAGAAAGAAGAATGTCGTTTGAAGAGCGAAGGTTTCTAAGATGTAGTTCTGAACTATTTTGGAAATAAGATGTCAAATAATTAGGGGCATGAGGGGAATTTAGTACTGTGTAAAGCATACAAACTGCATGTAAACTCCGGCGTTGTCTGATGCGGAGCCAGTTTAATTGCGAGCGAAAAGCGGATACGTGATCATATTTGCGGAGGTTATGAATGAACCGAATGCAATTATTGAGAAGGCGGTCCAGTCTTGCATCGATATGTAGGCCTAGATCTTTCACAGACGGGCTAACAGGGATAATTGTGTCATTAAAGCTGATTTTGGGAGCAGACAATAGATCTATCCTGTTCAGTAAGCGAGGACTGCCAACCAGAATAGCCTGACATTTACTGGGGTTCACGGTAAGACCGAAGCGATCAGACCATTCCTTAATAACTAACAGATCTTTATTTACTAAGTCGATCGCTACCGATAACTCTTCCACCCTCGCTTGAGAGTACAGCTGCAAATCGTCTGCGTATAGATGATAGGAACACTGAAGGTCACGAGTAATAAGATTGACAAATAGAGAGAACGGACGTGGAGAAAGTATACCGCCTTGAGGCACGCCGGTGGTTAGTGCACACCATCGGGACGAGGACTCATTATTAAAGACTAATTGTTGGCGGCCTCGAAGATATGAAGAGAACCATTCCAGTACCTCAGGGGAAATTTGAAGAGAAGAAAGGATAGATAATAGAATGTCGTATATCACACAAATGTAAGGTTTTACCAATGACGAAAGTAATAAAAACATAGATATACTTTTTATCTATAATATGGCGTAAAAAAATAAAAATTCGGTTTAATTTTCGCGAAGAAAACAGCAGACTACGAAAATCTGGTTGAGCTATAGCTCTCTCTTTCGGCGCAGCGCTCGGGAATAGTGATAGTAATTCCTAACACAAATACCTAAATTGTCAATTAGCTGGCTCAGTTTACATTCAGGGTAACTTAGCTACGTAATACCAATACAAATTACTGTTTAAATGATACATTTTATTAAAACTAGTTGCTGTTGACACATTTGGCGCACCATTTTGTACAATAATTTTACTAGCATCGTGGCTTACTGATATTGTAACTAATTTCCTATCGCGAGCTTGTGGGTACGATTTCTACTCGCTCGGCTCTTTCCGTCCGACTATTTGTTGGTGGAAATACAAGTATGCAGTTTGCGTTTGCGAGTTTAACGAAGTCATTAATGGGTCCGTTCCGCTCGCAGTGGAAACCGGGCTTTAAAGTTGTCTGATTAGAGAATACAAACCTCGCCGAGATTAGGATTGCAATTCTGTAAGATCTCAGAATTTTGGAGATCCTGAGTGACACCTAAATCAATATCAACATCTAATCGTTGTCCTCTTCATCATGATATAAGGCTTAATATTAGTTATGATTAGTGAGTTACCTTGCAAAATATTATTACTATTTTATATTTATTTATTTATTTATTAGATTTTGAAGAAAGCTTACAGACTAATTTAATACAAATTAATAACAACTTAAATAAACAATTCGCTATTAACAAGCTTCCACATATATGTAACTAAAACAGACTGAGAGAAAAAACAAAACAAAACATCAGTGACAAAGTATATATACATTACACATATACATATATATACATACACATATAAGATAGGAATAATAATACATACATATGGGACTATAATTGCTTTGGTAGATACCGACTCATTTCACAATGAATAAATTATTACTTAATTATTTTTGTATTGATTGTGAGGTAATTTAAACGTTAACTTCTAAGAAAGAGTTGTTCGAGGCCTTAAAAATTGCCAAAAAGGCTTACGATGTATTTGAGTGTGTAATTACGGCATAGTTCATAGCTATTAAATCTAGTAGGTAAGAATTAATATCTTAAATTTTGTGCAACTAAGTTAGGATAGATAGGTACTCCGTGTGGTGACGGATTAAGAATACAAGTGTCACCACCCCTTTTCTTTCCCAGGATACTGCAAAAGCAAGCTAAGTAATAATGTACAGAGATAACGTCCTCTGTGAGAGCTGGAAAACGCAAAAATAAACCCTGTGCTAAGTGCTCAAACACGTTACCTCGCGGGCGCGATGGCGGGTGCGGTCGCGAAATATCAAACATATAGCGTCATATACAAGTGTTCACATACAAATCGCACGTGCGGTCTAAGTAGCGGGCTAGCTAGCGTCTGCCGCGCGCGAATCGCTCGCGGCAATATCAAACGCATGAGATGTTTGTGTGTGTTCACGTCGAACTAGCGGCGCCGGCGGAGCGCGCGATTTACTCGCGACGTCAGGTAAGTTCAACCAGCGGCCGAACATTTGTTTGCCCGTTTTAGCTATCTAAAAGTGACAAGTTCAATAGAATCCATTCAATATAAGCTGCTACATCGTTACTTATAATAAATTGTTTCGGTTTATTTAGAATTAAAGGTAACTATTAGCAACATATTAACGATGAGTGATGAATTGGAGGTGTTTGAATTTTTAGAGAGCGACGATGATGAACAAAACACTAGTCGAATGCGAAATAAGATAAATAAAAATAATGATATTACTATTGAATCCAATATATTATAATAATCAAAGCAGTTGACAGTCATTCTGGTATATTCAAAAAAATCTTGTAGGATGTTCTCTCAAATTACTATATAAAGTATGAAATTCACCATACCGTTCTCTTCTTTATTAATTTCATGCACACCAATTATAATTTTTGTCATCTGCCACTTTAAATATGAATTTTCTGTTAAAAATATAAGATCGTCGTTCATGTTTACAATCTCTGACAACATGTCAAATCGCGCAAACGCCTAGCGGTCAACGTGAACACGAAATTGCCACGTCTCCGCGCCAGCACCCGCCACCGCGCCCGCGCCTTTCAGCGTGAACAAGTACTAAGACGCTTGGTCAGCGCGGCACACTGCACAATAGACCGAAATCTTTTTCAACGTAGAGGAGGCGTGTGCCAGCAGTAGGACGTTGATTGTTTGGATAGTAGTTAAGATCCAGCTCACAAATCGGCGAAAGGGTTACATAATCGTCAATAAATAGTTATAATATTTATTTATTGCAATAACAATTTCACAATATACAATTATACAATTTACTTTATTAGGTTTTATATTTTCTAAATTATAACCGCCTTTGTACAATTATTGTATAAAAAGTTTGAAATAAATAAATAAAAATAAATAAAAACTAATAAATAAATAAAAAAAGGTATGTATAGTAAAAGAAAATTATAATATATTGTGTTATATTTTTTATACTTTTTTATTACTTATATGATTTCTAAGGCCATCAATGTCTAATAGGGATGTATAAAATGACAAAGGTAATATTTAAATAGTGTTGACCACAACAGCTGCGTAGCGACATTATGTCAGTTGCAGTTACTAAGAAAGAGGTGCGCCCCACAACTAAATACCCATAGTACCTATTGCATAAATAATTGGTTACAATATCATTTGATTACAGTAACGGACTAGATGTAGAAACCAGCTTTGTTGGACTTGCTAGAGTTAGTCTCCCATCAGGCCTCATCGCCCTGGTTCTTGCTGTTACTAATAATAAAAAAGCGAAAATTAAGTTAAGCCGGAATCAATATAATCCATTCCGACAAACTTTCATGCATTTCTGCATGCTGGGATGTTTATTGCCCTCACGCAAAAACTACTGTATATAATTTAATGAAACTACAGCTACCAAATATCAAGCAAATAGGTATCGTACCTTAAATATTTTTCTCGCGGAGAAGACCCGAAGATTGTTATTTAATATGTGCGTACAAGTTGCGAAAGTTTAGAAAAAACAACTAGACAGCTGTAAAACTTATAGATCAGAATAACACATAGGCTATATATTATCACGCCTAAAGTCAAGAAGTAGGACAGCAATGATAACGCGAGTAAAACCGCAGGAATTATCTAGTAAAATAATACTTTGCATAGTGTTTTTAGCCAAAACCTATGAGTTTTCTATTGCCTGTATAGCAATCGTCGTACAATTTATTATATTGTAATCGGTTTGTTCATACTTTATTTCAGTGAACAAAACTATTATTATAGTACATTACGATATTAGTGCGTTAAGATGGTTATAACATGCCAGGCGGAATTTCAGCCCGAGCCGAAGGCGAGAGCGTAATTGAGTCGAGCATGTTATAACTTATAACCAATACGCACGTATATCGTACGACGTTTTTAACACATTTGCGAGGAAACAGAAAAAGATATTCACAATACAGGTACAAAGAAAAGAAAATTTGAGACAAATGGCGCGAGGATTATTTTCTGCCGTGGCTGCGTGAAAATGATGGCAAAGACGCTAGAGCATGCAGCCAAGTTATTAAATTACCGAATAAACTGTTTTTTTTATATTTTAAATAAACTCATTTTAAAACATTTTAACAGCGCGCTAGCGCTGCCTACTGACTGGCGCCGCGCGGCGATTAGTTCGAAATTTGAATAGCAACAGCGCGCTGCTCGAGTCGTGCGGCGGCGATCAGTTCCATATTTGAAATGGCATTGAAATAATACTGTTATGAAATTTGTATGGACTATAACTTAACTATTTTCTTTGGTAACACACGCGCTTTTATGACCCGCTTTATATATATAAAACCGGTGGAATTACATCAGCTTTACGAGCAAGGGTGTTAAAAAGATTATTATCAATCAAAGACTTAACTATTTTATTGCTACTAGGTATATAAGTATGGTTCTTTTACAAAATAACTATAAAACAGTACAGATGTGAAACCAACCATATATCTTTAACGATCCATTGAAAACTTCGGTGAATCAGTTCATAATATTGATTTACAAAGATCCAATTTCGGTGTCTCCGTATTTCTGTTGCAAGAATTAAACTGTGATAAAATAGTGTACGAATCAAAAGCCACTTCAAAGAAAACCTGGCATTTTCGTAGTACATATATTTTGTTCTAATTTGAATAGTCTCATATCTGAAACTAGGTGAATTTGTAATTACGCTTTTTAAACACGCTTTTATTAGTTCTGTACGTATCTATCAATATATTAACCAATATAACGGAATCCTTGAACATGGTTTTTATTTACTTACAGTAGTCGAATTGATCTAAAATTTTGCACACATATGATAGACTGATGACAATACATATTAATGTAAAAAAATATTTTAGACTTTCAAGCGTATTTTTTAGTTTTTGAAATATTTTATTATTATTAAATATATCTGGTTAAATTTGGTGTTTCAATTTCGATATGTTTTCTTCGTTTTCTTTTATATTTATTTAACATCAACTCTGAACAAAACTCACTCATTTCAGACATTCAGTAATGACGCATGACGATGACAATTATAACGATCTTGATACGTTCTCTATTACAATTAATTCCTTCAATAAAATAACAGTTCCGTATTTTAATTAGGAGGATCAATGCCATCACATTTACATCACTATCGATGTGTCGATTAATAGCCGTATATGACACTAAATACGAACAAATGGCATCCTAATTTAAGACAATTGGTTGGACCGCCAAACACAAGATGACCTATAATGTTCAACTTTTAAATTTATTGTTATTGCTCAAAATGAAGGACAAAATAGTTGTGGTTTAACGTCTTTTTGTATAGATTTGTGTGGTTTTAGACATTGAATTCTCTATATTAGGGTCTAATAAAACAGACAGGTGGCTTTATATTGTCTCTGCCTATCACTATGAGAAAAATGCTAAATATTTGTAGTAGTAATAGTCTTCCTTCCTGCGTAATAATAAGAACAGATGACTTTGAAATTTTATATTATCCTAATGTTGATTTAAATGCTTCGAACAGCTGTTTAATTTTGAGAGCCACTAGCTCCTCTTACGCCACGTGTTCGCTAGCAATCAGGAAGAGATCACAAGTCATAGTAATATTTTTTATAATGATGAATATGACCCTAAAACATGATTTATGTAAAAGTCAATTTCATGGTAGCACTATAAAGAAACAGGAAAAAGAACATAATGTTAGGTATAAACCTAAAATTCCCATGAAATTATTATCCTACTGATAAAAGTAGGATAATAATAGGATAATTTTATCGTAGGGAAGTACCAGAAGTATATGACTTATGCGTGAACTTTATTTTAATTTATCTATTTATTTCTATTAAAGTGACGGAATTCTTTACGTGGCAATAATAATCCTACTAATATTTTAAATGTGAAAGTTTATGTTTGTTACTCTTTCACGCATAAACTACTGAATGGATTTTAATGAAACTTTACAATAATGTAGCTTAAACGTCATATATTATACACATATACATACATCATATAGAGCATACACTTTATATGCCGAAGAAACGCATGGTTCCCGTGGGATGAGAATTGGTGTCCTAGGTACCATTTGCTGCCTGATTTTTTATCCTCTTTACAGCGAGTGACACCGTGGGGCACAGCTAGTATACTCTAATTTATTATGTAATTTATTTTATAGTTGTAAAGTAATAATCATACAGTTTAGTAAATTAGTTACTTAACAGTTTTTTTCATCAATGTTGGGTTAATAGTCTTTGGTTATTTTTAAAGAATCTCTGGCTAAATTTGGACTAAAGTAACAGTGACATAGATAGAACAAATTTGATGCATACGCTCATATAGAAGCTTTGTTTACACCATGAGTCGTAAATATTTGGTATCAATTTCAGCATGATACGCGTTACTAAGGAAAAATGTATGACAACACAACTCAACAGACAGACATACAGACTCTAAAAATACATATGCTATTTTCTGTTTCATTAAAAATATTTATAGTTACATTATGTCATAGAATTGATACTATAGTGTTATAATCAAATACTTAATATAATTTGGGAATATTTATATGGAAGTCTTTATAATTTTAGTAAGTAATTTAATGATACAATTATTAGGTATTTTTCAAACAAAATGTTACATCAAAATGTTACATCAAAATCGGATCAACCTGCGACACCTGCGACGTCAGAAATAGGCTCATACAAACATATTAAACTCACTACACTTTTTTTTTCTGTTGATGGCCAAGAACGTGCTGTACGTACAGTTATTATATTTTGCAAACTACAATTAAATTTTGTTATCATTTTATGTATGTTACTCTCACTAAAATAATGGAATATTAATATCTAACTTACCTTTTAATAAATAATAGATAATAAAGAAACTTATGAAATATAACAATATGATATGAGTTTTATCCATTTCTGATATAGTAGGAAGTTTTCTAAACACAATTGAACACAGTAACGACTAACACAACACTACCAGAAACGATTCAAACGATTAAAAGAAAGAAACAATGATATCCGATTAATAACAAAGTAGTAATCAAATTAACAACAACTATAAATCTTTAAAATACACATTAATACCACAGATTAAAAATTAATAAAATTATATTTATGTTATTGCGATTTTACTCACCTGAATCCACGGTCTTTTTCATAGGAACAATTGCGACGTTTTTACACATTTTTATAATTTTAATATTATGCACGTTTTTAGAAAAATAATTTAAAATTAATTTGATAATTTTAATAAATATTATAGTTTTAATATATGAACTAGATGTTATTTAGTCGTGTTTATTATGCGTGAGTCATTCATGCGTGTTGTCGCGGAGGCGCGTGGCAGCTACTGCAGCCTGCAGGTTTGTTGTCGGACGCCGCGCACCGCGCAATCATAAGAGACATGCGCGAACTTTGGTAGCTCTATCGCGAAATATACGATACGTAATATTACGCGCTATTGAAAGCCAAAATCCACCTGAACCGAATATTTTGCAAGGAAAAGGAAAATCCAATGATAAAGTTTTTCATATGAATATACATATAATACCTACGATTAAGACTTTAACTTTTTTTAAATATTTTGCTCATTTTACACAATGTCCTCTGGTCCTAAAATGAAGCTTTATTTCTACGCTTGTGGTATGGGTACCAGATGCGGATTACTACATATATACTTTTTTTTTTTGTAAATAGGTACATACTTATAATACAAAGAAACACCCAGGTGCTCAAGTCCACTATTTTGGAACAATTGTCATACCGGCACAATACCGGCACGATACCGTTGCAATTGAAGTCAAATATCCGTAGTCTGCTATATGCCGTCATAACGGTCTTTCAATGGTAATAGAATTGTCGATCTCTTTTATCTATGCATTGAATTTTCGGTCTCTTTTATCTATGGATTGTGTTAGAATGGTATGTATGTGTTGCCGTTTTTAAAAAATGCGTTAGTTGAAGTGATTTTCGAATAAATACTAATAAATTTAAACATTTAATCATGCTAGACTACGTTTAGATATATTTGTACATACTATTTATTAGTATAAAAAGCAATGTGAAGTTTAGGAGATTAGTAAATTGCAATAAATTACAAAAAACAATTTCTAATATTTCTATCTATCTATTTTTTATTTATGGCAATCTGTCGACACAGGACAATTTAAAAATATTACTGTCAAATTCAAAATAGCAGACTACCGAAACATTTCAGTCATTGAATTGCAATTGTGAAGCAGTTGTGTACGAGACTAGCAATTTATGTCACTTTGACAATTGTAAGACAATGATGAAGTCGTTATGACGACACATTATTAGTAGACTACCAAAAACTTTACTATTGCACCATAATGGTACAATAATGGTACAGTTGTGACACCATTGAAATACCCGACTCAGGGCCCTGACGTAGTACAAACATTTGTATGACAATAATAAAGTTCACATAAATGATTGTCCCGTGTAGGAATGGAACCCAATACCTTGTGAACGGCAGTCCGTTACATAAACCATTATACTACGAAGCCCGTCGTTTACTGAGTAGATACACTGCTCTAAAGAAATACCAAAATTGATTTTAATTACGTTTACAGCAGTGTAGCATAAGTAGAAATAATATTCAAACAAAAATGTCAATAAAGTAATGAACTTAGTAAAACTTGAAAATACTCTCCTTTTTCGTAATTACACTGTTGTTGGTTTAAAAGTTTTATAAAGCTACTTTCTAGTAATTTGTTTGTGCTTTGCATTTATAGCTGGATGTAGAACGATAAAGCTAAAGTGGGTAAAAGTACCTATTATAAAATATCTATATGATTAGTTAGTGTAAGACAAATAAAAAGAAATCTTAGAAAGCTTGTTTGGGCTTGATATTTAATAATGACACTTATAGAATGAAGCCAAAGAAGTGTGTTTGGATCGTAGCAGATGGCACTCTGTAGTCTCTCCCTACGCCCATGGGAAAAAAGCGTGATAGTATGATAATGACGATGATGATAAATATAGGAGATCTTAATCGGATAGCAGTCCCAGCACTTTCTGTTTTCATGAGCTTACTGTTTTGTTCTTTTGATTTTTGTCTGAAAAATTCAGTCAAGTGTGAAATACCTTGAAATCTGGTTTCCAATATACTCTAACACTTACACGACTCATTTCTTCAAATAAAACCGTTTTTGATTGTTTTAGTTAGACAGATAACTGGTTTTCAGTTTTAGCCCGACGTTTTGGAGACTAAGTCATCTTGGTGACTTAAATGTCTCCAAAACGTGAGTGGTGTGTCTGAGCTGTAATGTGTCCTTTGTGATCAGTTATTACGGGGAATTCTCTGACTTGCTTGATCTGTGGTTTTAATTTCTACATAGGTAGGTACATCGTTTTTTGGCACACGGTTTTTGGTTTTTTACACGGCATTTTTGGTCAATAATAGGTATATCTAAAAATTAGGCCACGGTCAATAACTAATTATGTTATTAGTTTGATGAATAACACTAATTAGAATTCGCATCCAGTAATGGAGAGTACTAATTTCTGGCAAAAACACTAGAATATTACAATTACATAATGAAAGCATAAACAATAATATACGCATAAACGGTAATACTGTCTGAAATTAAACTTAAGTTTGCTTATCTTAATCATACCTAATGATGATTCTAGTATAGCTTCGATCCGTCTTCCGCAATACTCATTTCTGCCTTAAAATTCCATTGTTGACTTTTAATTAGGCGAAGAAGACAGGCCAAGGTTATTAGGATATTAATTGACATGCATTTTATGAGTTTCTACTCAAAACGTCGTTACTACATATTTTTTCAGTTTTAAGTATTTATAAGTATGTTTATGATTAGAATAGAATAGAATACACTTTATTGTACACCAAAACATTTTACATGTCACTTATATATCGAAATTGGAATAAAACATGTACAATTGGCGGTCTTATCGCATATTGCGATCTCTTCCAGACAACCTTTAGATGGACTCAGTTGATCTGGAACAGGGGTAAAGTGGTTTGTGTGCATTAGTATGTATGTCAGTTAGCATACCGCATAAAATCAGTGTCGTTATGGATACCCTTTCAATATTTTGCTGATCAGTGTACCTTTTTCCCGCTTACGGCTTACGCTTACGGGTTAACCACTTTATTACTATTTTTATATATTTTTTCTTACTTTCTTTCTATTTCAAGACGGTTGCAGATAGGACCATAGTGACTATTAAGTCTCTGAGACGTCAAGGTTCTATATTATAATAAAATATTTATTATATCTTATATATAAAATTCACGTGTCACAGTGTTAGTTACCGTACTCCTTCGAAACGGCTTGACCGATTTTTATGAAATCTTACATGCGTATTCAGTAGGTCTGAGAATCGGCCAACATCTATTTGTCAAACCTTTTTTTTTAGTATGGCAAAACAACGTTTGCCGGGACAGCTAGTCTAATATATAAAATTCACGTGTCACAGTGTTAGTTACCGTACTCCTCCGAAACGGCTTGACCGATTCTTCTCAAATTTTGCATACATATTCAGTAGGTCTGAGAATCGGCCAACATCTATTTTTCAAACTTTTTTAGGGTTCCGTACCCAAAGGGTAAAAACGGGACCCTATTACTGAGACTTCGCTGTCCGTCCGTCCGTCCGTCCGTCCGTCCGTCCGTCCGTCCGTCCGTCCGTATGTCACCAGGCTGTATCTTAAGAACGGTGATAGCTAGAGAGTTGAAATTTTCACAGATGATGTATTTCTATTGCCGCTATAACAACAAATACTAAAAATAAAAAAAAATTAATATTTAAGGGGGGCTCCCATACAACAAACATGATTTTTAGGGTTCCGTACCCAGTATCTCAAGAACGGTGATAGCTAGACAGTTGAAATTTTCACAGATGATGTATTTCTATTGCCGCTATAACAACAAATACTAAAAATAAAATAAAATAAATATTTAAGGGGGGCTCCCATACAACAAACATGATTTTTAGGGTTCCGTACGCAGTATCTCAAGAACGGTGATAGCTAGACAGTTGAAATTTTCACAGATGATGTATTTCTATTGCCGCTATAACAACAAATACTAAAAATAAAATAAAATAAATATTTAAGGGGGGCTCCCATACAACAAACATGATTTTTTTACCGTTTCTTGCTCGATACTAATAACGTTGCCTTATGTTGCATAGATAATGGTACGGAACCCTTCGTGCGCGAGTCCGACTCGCACTTGATTTTAGTATGGCAAAACAACGTTTGCCGGGTCAGCTAGTTTTATTATATAATTTAATATTATATAATAAAGAAAACTCGTCGTGATCCGTAAGAACATAGTTTTATTATCCCGCTTATATTTTAACACGCTTGTATTAGTTCGGAATGTATCTATCAATGTATACATTTATGTATAGTATGTAACTGAATCTTTGAAAGTGATTTGCACCCACTTACAGTAGTCGGATCGATCTGAAATATTGCACACATATTAAGTACGGATAACAGTGCATTAATTTAAAAAAAAAATCAGGATTATCAAGTGTGTTTTTTAAGTTGATTATTTAATTATACGAGTTGCGTAAGCTATATGCCAGATATATGTATATGTATATGCTGTATGCCAGATAGAAGTACGTACTTATGGATGGTCTTATTTATAATGACTTATCGGACGTTTAAACGGAGATTTTATCGGAGAGATTAAACGTTTTGGCGTAAAAAGACTATTATAAATAACAATTTTTGACAATTTTCGTGAACGCGATTTTAGTGAACTTTTAAACCTCCGATTAGTCATTATGAATAAGACCATGAAAATATACTTAGGCGATGTTACCTATTCCTTTGTTAAGTGTATAAATGACGCCGAGAGATTTTATCGACACGGGATCTGCCGTTAAATTTTTTTTTTATCGCATTCCAACCTGTACGGTCGAGAGTGACCTCCCATCGTACAGAGTTTGTCTGACTGTTATACAAAAATTTTAATATATTGATTACTTCGTCAGGAAGATTTTCTTTTTGTAATTTATTCCATAATAAATCATAAGAAACCAAATCGAAAGCCCGCGATGGGTCAAGAAAGCAGGCATAAATTGGTGTATCGCGCTTTATATAGTATGTGACAGCATGCTTAAGGCACAACACCGCACTTTCTGTCGATAATCCTGGTCTAAAGCCAAATTGGTTATTACAGATCTTAATAGCCTTATTTAGTTGAGCATTAAGCAAGCTGTCAAACACTTTGGCTATTATTGTAGCTAGTGATATAGGTCTATAGTTACTCACGTCAGTGAGGTCGCCAGTCTTATTTTTTATAATGGGCACTACCACAGTTCGAATCATCTCACTGGGTAAGTAACTATGACTAACAAAAAATTAAATAGCATTGTCAGCACACGGGCCAGGTGTGGGCCCGCCTGCTACAGGTGCTCGACGCCCAATCCATTATGGCCAGGAGATTTACCTCTTAACATTGTTTTAATAGCTTTTGTAATTTCCTTAGAAATAAACTTCACTGTTACTGGCACATCTGGTACGGCATCCAGCACCGAGCAGGAAGGCCCTAGCAGAGCCTTAGTTAAAAAAATTTGCATGAAGAGATCAGCAATCTCTTCTGGTTTTATTCTCCCGCCGACACTTACAGGGACACCCGGTCTATTTTTCAATTTATTTGTGTGTTTCCAAAATCCACGAAAATCCTTTTCGTTAGGATGTGAAGCCTGAATATCCATCTTAATCTGGTCCTCATAGTCCTGGCACCATTTTAACCTTGATTTAAAAACTCTCCTAGCCTCACGCATCTCCTCATAGACTAACCAATTCCTAGGTTTGCCACGATATATCCATAACGTAAATTTTTGTTAGGCCTCCCTGTAAGTGTCGGCCACATGCCTATTCCTACCTACAACTTTCCTTTTAGGACGTTTAAGACTGCTTTCCTGACCCACCACAGCCGCCTCGCTCAAAGCCTGCACGATGTCTTTATACAATTTATCTATAACTATACAATGGGAATGGTTTTTACACGTTTTATCACAACATTCAATCAATTCACGCGGGAAATCAATCAGTCTTAGCCGCTTATTACATTCTTTCTTATAAGATTCTATTTGATCTGGACTTCTTTCCCCCCACACAACCCTGTTTGAGCTTACATTAGAGACATAATTCTTTGGTACATTTTCACCAAGATTACATACAACGACCATTGGAAAATGGTCGGACCATAACACATCGTTTATCACATATACATCTCAAACACATTTTGCGGCCGCCTCTGTTGCTAAGCAATGGTCAAGCCACCGTTTGGTCCCATGTGATTCACTTAGAAGTGTATACGTCTCCGAATGTACGCCTAATATTTCCGTGTCAATACATTTCCATTTTTGTTCACTACATACTACACTCATTTCTTTATAGAATTGTTCAAATGGATGCGCGTTAAAGTCTCCCAAGATAAGTACAAAGTCTATATTATAATTGTCAATAATTGCACTCACCGAACTCATAACATCTGTAAAATCTGGTAAATTATCCATTATATTCGTTGGCATATAAACACTTAATGTGCTTAATGTTCTTAATGTATCACTTAATGTTCATACACATAAGTGTATCATAAATGTTTCTCATTCAATTTAAACTGCTACGGTTCATTTTATAGTTTTCTTAGAAATATATTAGAAATATTGTTCTAAACAACACTCTTAAAGAAATTATTAATTAGTATTTTTTCTACATTCAACAAATCTTTTGGAGAGAGATTCTTACGATCGATGTATTATGATTTTATTTATTGTACCTAGGTACTCTTTATTTTACACAAAGTTTATCATACATGATGAAAATCATATTAGTTATATTCATATTGGCTTTCCAATAAGGGCGAATCTCAAAAAGAATTTTAATTCTAAATTATTAGTAAGGAAAAACCACTGGTCCGATTTGAAAAGTTCTTTCACTGTAGGATAGTCCATTTATCGAGGAGGGCCGTATTACATGACGATGCAAGTAAGTCAGGAAAATTTTCTAAATTCCACGCGTACGAAACCGCGGGCAACATATTTTTATCATATTTTTATTTTAGGTTATTTACATCCCCAGGAAAAATGACTATAATTTCTTATCTTGAATTGACAGCAAGATAAACTTATCGGATAGGTACCTTTCAGACATATACGTCAGAAACATACATGTAAATAAACTTTTTTCACAAAATGAACGTATAAAATGAACGTTTTTGTTTTTGAATTATATTACGTTATAATACAAAAACAAATTACGAGTTTTTTTGGTTCTAAGATATTATATTTATTTTATCATCTTTACCTGTTAATGACGCATTACAATAAAAAAAAATGTGTTTAGTTTGTTTCTTTTTGTGAAAACATATATTTCAGTTACAAGGAAAATATTTCAGATATTTAAAGATTTTATGATTGATTCGTTAAGAAGAGCAACACCTATGTATAATATGTATGTAATTAAAGTAGACCACAAGTCACCTAGTCTGACTCAATCATGTCCATCTTAAGGTTGTCGGGTAGAGATCGCAGCCCGCGATAATACCGCCCATTGTACTTATTCTAAGTTTAGTTAGTAAGTTTTTGTAAAACTATCTGGTGTACAATAAAGAGTATTTTACTTTTACTTTACTTTACCTATGTAGTGGGACGTTAAGGCGCTGTGAACACGAATTATGAAGTTTTATTTAAATTCGGATTTTTTTTATTTATTATTTTATTTTTATACCACTAAGGTGGCAAACAAGCTTACGGCCTGCCAGATGGTAAGCAGTTACCGTAGCCTATGGACGCTTGCAACACCAGAGGTGTCACTCGCTCGTCGCCGACCCTGCAGAAATCTTTTAATCCCTTTTTTGAAGAGCCCCATGCTGTAGTCCAATGGAAAAACTTTTTTATTTTATCGGTGTGGTTACGGATTAAGAATACAAGTGTCACCAGCCCTTTTTCTTCCTAGGGTGCTGTAAAAGCCAGTTAAGTACATAGATAGCATCCTCTGTGCGAGACGCCTGGTCAGCGCGGCACAGTAGACCGTTATCCCCCCAAAGTGGAGGAGAACCGTGCCCAACAGTGGAAAGTTAATGGGCTGGAGAGATTATAAATTTGAAAATAACAAGTCTGTAAATATTATGGAAGTTGCCTGCATATATTCACCAAATCAGATAAAACAATCCACGCGAACGTAAAAATTTACCACCTACAATCTGTAGGCATAATGAACGCGCTTACAAGATATAAGCGTGTTCATTATGAGCACCTACGAGCTTATCTTACGTTGGGTAATCGAGCACAAAATTGCTCCACTTTTGTGCGGATTAAGGGAAAATTTGTTATATAATTTTACAGGCTAAAGTTTGAAAAAGAAGACTGATGTAATTTATTTATTTTGCAATTGACTTGCTATGCTTTTACTTACTCTGCTGCTCTAATTGGTTACTGTTAACACGACCGCAATAAGCTCAGTTGGCAGAGCTAGGGAACGGTATTCCGAGGTCGTGGGTTCAAGTCCCGCTTGCGGTGATCACTTTTTCCACCACTATTTGATTTATTAAGTAAAAGCATAGCAAGTCAATTGCAAAATTTATAAATTACTTTAGTAATAAAAGTCGCGTCATTATTTTCAGCCCAATTATATTCTGTAAAGAATACTAGGTGGCTGGTCGAGATTGTTGCAAAACATTCTCAGGACCTATAATTCGCTTAGTGATGAATATTTCTTTTTTGTTCATATTGATTGAGAAGCTGTTGGTCTTCCTTGAAATAAATAAATCTCATAAATAAATAAAAAATTAAAATATTTTGTTGTTCTATCTTTTAAAGTTTAATCAGCGTACGCAAAATAGTTAACTATTTTAGTTGATTTTTTTCCGAAAAACCCAAATATTTTACGGAACCCTAATTATTCCAAAATAAAATCTAGCCTATTTTAAGCGCAGATAATGTAGCTTTCAAATGGTGAAAGAAGAAATATTGCAGTGGAAAATTGGGTTATGATGTTCGACATGTTTCATGGTAGCTCAGTTGGGAGAGCAACGGAACGGTATTTCGAGGTCGTGGGTTCAGGTCCTGCTCATGGTGATCATTTTTTCCACTATAATTTGATTTATTAAGTAAAAAGCATAGCAAGTCAATTGCAAAAATTAATAAATTAATGACGATAGAAAGATTTCCATAACATCTTCGCAAACAGGCTGACGAAATTCAAGACTAAATTATAAAGATACTAGCTGACCCGGCAACCGTTGTTTTGCCATACTAAAAAAAAAAGTTTGAAAAATAGATGTTGGCCGATTCTCAGACCTACTGAATATGTATGCAAAATTTGAGAAGAATCGGTCAAGCCGTTTCGGAGGAGTACGGTAACTAACACTGTGACACGTGAATTTTATATATTAGATTAACTACATAGCCTTATTAAAATACATCTAATAAATTAGAACCTTTGAGTACATAGAACATAATGGGATACAGGGTGTCTCGACAGTAGGGCGCCAGCCGCCCGCCCATTTGTCGCCGTCTTGACCTTGGACCAGTCGCTGTACTCGATAAGTATGGTCGTTTAAGACTAGTCGCTTAAACATAATATTCTGTAACATTAACCAGTACACATTTATGTAAAATTACTGATGACAGCCTAGTTAAGTATAGCTTTTTACAACACTGACATTCCTCACTTCTAATTACTAAAATTAGTTTTTAGGGTTCTTTACCAAATGGTGAAACGGGATCTGACGGGACCAAAAGGTAGGACGCTAAAACTCGAGAAAGGCTGGGCCGATTTTGGTCTTGAAATATTCGTGAAAGTTCAGGGAAGGTTTAATTAAACGGTGACAAAAAATATGAGGATCTATAATTCCACGCGTACGGAGTATCGGGCATCAGCTAGTATACCTACTACATATATGTATAAATTTCTACGTTTTTGAATTAAAACGTAAGTAAATTTTACATCATGAAAACTTCAAAGAGGGGTAACTATATTAAGTACTTAAGTAGGTGCCTAATTATATTTGCTAGAGCAATTTCAATAATGACGTGGTATGATATTCAATGATATTAACTTCATTATTAAACTTGTATATAATTCAACAAGCTGTTGCCCCGACTTCGTACGCGTAGAATTTAGAAAATGTTCCCCATTTTTGTAACATTTTTCACTACTGCTTCTCTCCTATTAGTCATAGCGTGATGTTATATAGCCTATAGCCTTCCTCGCTAAATGGACTATCCAAAACTGAAAGAATTTTACAAATCGGTTAAGAGTTTCCTGAGATTAGCGCGTTTAAACAAACAAACAAACTCTTCCGCTTTTTAATATTAGTATAGATTGTAATGGGTTCATTTAATTAATTTATTTTATTTCATAGTTACTTATGTAGGTACTATAAACAATGCATATAATACGTACCTACGTATTATATGCATTGTTTATAGTCAAAAATTTGTCTACAGTACCTACTGTAGACAAATTTTTCTCCACAATAAGACACTAATTTACCCTATTTGAAAAACAACTGTGTCTAATTAAAGGTTGTCTGGAAGAGATCGCAGTTTGTAATAAGACCGCCAGTTGTAGCCACATGATTTATTATAACTACGTTACATAAGTGACATGTTATACAATAAAGTGTATTTCTATTCTAATAAGGAACGCCACATTAGCATTCTACCACACATTAAGGCTGGTTTACACTTTGATTAGTGTGAGTGCAGGTGTGTAGTGCGAGTAGTGTCCAATTCACTGCCAGTAATTTTTTTAGCCTCTTGCGCATATGTAGACTTCAAGTTTCTTATTTTAGTATAAACTTCTTTACTTCCAAACCCTGGTATATTCATAGCTTCACTTATACGTAAGTACAAGGGCCGTATCTCGGGCTCCCTTAATTTTGTACCTAGGAGCTTTACAGTTATAAAGACATTCATGTTTTATATACTCCTGCACAAATTTATAAGTTGTGTCTTCGGTCCACTTTACCATTTTGTACAACAACAAGCGTCCGATGCTACACACTAAACGCTAAACACTCTTGTCCAGACGTGTTTAGTGGCAGGCACGCTGCGAGTGAGGGGGAAGGGAGGGTGCGCGGGACGTGGCTACTCGCAGTCCACTCGCAAAAAAATAGAACACGCTTCTATTCACTTTACTACACAGCCAACTAATCACTTGCACTAATCAGTCGCTGTCCACACCTAGTCACTAAGCACCTGCACTAATCACCTGCACTCGCACTAATCAAAGTGTAAACCAGCCTTTAGAAATACTGGCAGTCTGTAAGCACCTAGTACCTTTTACTTTGCATAATCACACGCAGTAACGATGTTATCAGGATTGCAGTTAGCCGCTGGATGCAAGTGGCACAGAGCCACATGTTTTGATGGTATATGTGGGGTAGCATTTGTTCGAATGGAGAATGGCTGACGGAAGCTCAATTGAAATAACATACTAGCTTGACATTTTCTTGACAATAATTTTTAATGTTTAAAGTATCCTATGTTTTATTCCTGGTCCTAAGCTACATCCCCATCAATTTTTAGCCAAATCAGTTCAGTCGATCTAGAGTTATAAACAAACACGACTTTTTATCTAAATAGTAATAATATATTATTATATATTACTAGCTGTCCCGGCAAACGTTGTTTTGCCATACCAAAAAAAAAACAAAATGTTTGAAAAATAGATGTTGGCCGATTCTCAGACCTAGAGGATATGTACACAAAATTTCAAGAAAATCGGTCGAGCCGTTTCGGAGGAGTACGGTAACTAACACTGTGACACGTGAATTTTATATATTAGATTATCTTCATTTGATTAAAAAACAAAGTCGTTATTTTTGTATGTATGTCCGCATGTAACCTTATATTTTTAGAACTACGCAACGGATTTTGATGCGGTTTTTTATTAAAGATAGAGTGGTTCAAAAGAATGGATTTTTTTTTATTTGTTAAGTTTTAGCTTTCTAAATTCCACGCGTACGAAGTTGCGGGCAACAGTTAGTATCATATAAAGGCGCGTCGAATAATAAATGTTTGTTGTCGCCAAAGTGCCTGCTTTACTTCAAGAGTTAATGAAACGCGTAGGCAATACATAGATTTGTTTTATAAACCTCACCCCTAGTTCAGCTATCAATTATTGTCATGTTAGTGAACTTAATAATCTGATTTTAATTAAGTGCTTACTAGAGTTTGTTGTCGAACGATTTATCCTCGTATACATTGGTGCCAATTCTACGTGCACAACGAAACTAAACTAAAATTGAAAACAACTGTATTATAATTATAATATAATTAAAATAATACACAGTTTTTTTAATTAATAAGAAAGCTCAAGATAACATTGCCGAATTGTGTTATTAACTCTATCAATTTTAACTTTTTAGTTAAGTTTAGTTGCGCACGTAGAATTGGTACCATTTTTGGTTTTAGCAATTACCCAAGGCTTGCTCACAATTTAGAATTACTACATAATATAGAGCCTATAGCAGTCTCGAAGACTGTGGCTTCCTATTAATGAAACATCATTATTACAGTAATTGTGACAACATAACCTATGAGCAAAAATTAAGGAGCAAAATTCAAACAAGTCCGAAAGTGATTATGTTGTAAGCCAACAGAGTAAATATTTGATTAGTTCAGTGTACGAGTGTACGCGGGTGCGCCCAAGGGAATGTAAACAGAGCTAACATAACATTATGAAACATTAGTCTTTATTACTGTTATAACTAGGCAATACATTATTACTATTACCGTAATAAATACTTATTATGAAATATTTCATACAAAGTAATCTCCAACACTTGCGCGACCCATTTATTCAATAAAATCACTTTTACGCATTTAGACGCGAAAAAACACGAAAAACTTAGACACAGCACAGATATTTGTGTTCATCACATAAATAATTGCACAGTACGTGAATCGAAACCGTGATTACCGTATCTCTAAACTCTTTTATTGTGTCTAGGTGCTTTCTATCTGGAACGAGTAATCATCTTTATCTTCTTTACTTCTTAAAAAACAAAGTCGTAATTATTGTATGTACTCGTATGTCCCTATGTGAGCTTATATTTTCAAAAATACGCAACGGATCTTGATGCGGTTTCTTTTAATAGATAGAATGGTTCAAGGGGATGGCTTTTTTCGCATAATTTATTGGGTTTTCTGTATATTGGATGAGACATGATTAAATTTGTCGAGAAATTCTGACGCGCGCGAGCTATAAATGAAAACGCTGCCTTATCTATGTGAGGTACAATAAACTAATGTATGGACGAATTGTTTGTTACCTATAGTTCTTCAAAAAAGTCCGCGATATGTGATATGTCTATCTTTTAAGGTATTTATTTTATTTTATTTAAACACTAAATGTACATAGTATGTACAAAGGCGGACTTAATACCTAAGGCATTCTCCAGTCGACCTTTGGGTGGTGCAGAGATTGTTAAATGGCAAGTGTTTCATTAAAAATAAGATAAAAATAATTACTCTAATTGAATATACTTACACATATACTGTTTATTTAAACATACTTATATCTATACATATATACGAGTATATACATACAATTATAAATAATAAGTAGGTATACATACATTTTACATAATACGATGAAGGTATCTTAAAACCTAGAGTGTCGAATCAGCAACCGATAGATTGAAATAAAATTGATGAACTTTGTTCTTGAAATTTTTCCGACTTTTTGCTAAGGTAAACCCGCTGTACCCATAATAATGTCACAAAAATTATCAAATTCAATAGGGCGTTTTCAAAAGCTATTTACGTGTATATAGTAATATTTTTTATCAAATTAAATAGCTCACTTAGCTTACGCAATTTATATAGATTATAACTGCTCTTTACAGCATGCAATTTAAATGAATATCTTAGGAGATATGACGAAAGAATCGACGGCATCAGCATAGGCATCGGCATTGGCATCGGCATCGGCATCGGCATCGGCATCGGCATCGGCATCGGCGTCGGCGTCGGCGTCGGCATCGGCGTCGGCGTCGGCGTATGGTCATTACGCTGCTCAAATCGCGACATATCGGTGCTGAGTTGATTTTTATAGGCATCGGCGTCGGCGTATGGTCGTTACGCTGCTTAAATCCCGACGTATCGACGCTGAGTTGGTTTTTATAGGCGTCGGCGTCGGCGTATGGTCGTTACGCTGCTCAAATCCCGACGTATCGGTGCTGAGTTGGTTTTTATAGGCGTCGGCGTTGGCGTATGGTCGTTACGCTGCTTAAATCCCGACGTATCGACGCTGAGTTGGTTTTTATAGGCGTCGGCGTCGGCGTATGGTCGTTACGCTGCTCAAATCTCGACGTATCGACGCTGAGTTGGTTTTTATAGGCGTCGGCGTCGGCGTATGGTCGTTACGCTGCTCAAATCCCGACGTATCGGTGCTGAGTTGGTTTTTATAGGCGCCGGCGTCGGCGTATGGTCATTACGCTGCTCAAATCCCGACGTATTGGTGCTGAGTTGGGTTTTATAGGCGCCGGCGTCGTTTTCGGAGTCGGCGTATGGTCGTTACGCTGTTCAAATCCCGACGTATCGGTGCTGAGTTGGTTTTTATAGGCGTCGGCGTCAGCATCGGCGTCGGCGTCGCCATTGGCATCGGCGTCGGCGTCGGCGTTAGTTTTTAGCAAATCTTTCATGTGAAGTGGTAATAAATTACAAGTTTTTTGGATTTTTAACAGCACTATGTAGGCTTAGTCATGCCAAATTTCAAGTCTCTGGGATAGTGGGAACTGGGAAGTAACCTGTAAATTTTATAAGTATAAACGCAGTGAAATCGTTCAATAGAATATTTATTAAGACAACTTACATAGTAAGACAGATGGCTCTATGGTCTAGTAGAGCAAGCAGGTACAATCATTACATTATTTTGTAACAACATTAACACCTCCGCTTAACAAAATCATGTATACATAATTACATATTATTAACAGGCAATACACCAAGCACTTTAGTGAAATATTTATGCTTTACAGAACCCAAGCTCTTTGTAAAAATATCAGCTGGCATATTGTTTGTTTCCAAATAATCAATTTTTACAAACATGTTTGCTACTGCCTCCCTAACAAAATGATATCTCATATCTATATGTTTGGACCTTCTATGGTACACTGGATTCAAAATCAACTTTTGTGCGCTTTGGCTATCATTATATAAAGTAATAATTTCTGAATCACCTAAAATTTCAAACAAAAGATTCTTTAAATAAATAGCTTCCTTACTAGCTTCTGACATGGCAATGTATTCTGCCTCCGTTGAAGACAATGCAACATTTCTTTGCTTCCGACATTCAAATGATATAACAGACCCTGACAATTTAAAACAAAACCCTGAAAAAGATTTTCTATCATTGACATCTGAACCCCAATCTGCATCAACAAACCCTTCGATACAAGATTCATCTTTAGTAAATACCAGACCATGTTTTTTAGTCCCTTTTAAATATCTTAGAATTCTTTTTAAGTGTTTCCAATGGGTTTCATCATATGAATTGTTAAACTGACTAAGGTAACAAACGCTATAAGCAATATCTGGCCTGGTTAGCACAGCCAAGTACATTAAATTGCCAATCAGTTGCCTATACGGAATATTTTTATTACAACTTTTACTCTGAGTTTTCTCTAAACTTAAATTAATCTCCATAGGAGTCTCAGCAGCCTTACAATGTGACATATTGTATTTTTTTAACAAAGTTTCTACGTATTGTTCTTGATCAACAGTTAATACATTTTTATTCATGTTTACTCTTAAACCTAAGCATTGCTTTATTTGACCCAAATCTTTTATTTTAAATTTACTACTCAAATCCTGAACTAATTGGTTAGTTGCAATTTTACAGTTTGAAAAAACGAAAAAGTCATCAACAAATAGAGCAATTATTACTTTAACATTTCCATCAAATTTAGTAAATAAACAAGGTTCATATTTAGACTTTGAATACCCTAAAGTCATCAAATAATCATTTACTCTTTGATACCAAGCTCTCGATGATTGTTTGAGTCCATAAATGGCACGTTTAAGCTTAAACACTTTATTATTATCATTACTATCTCTATGAGTTATAGGTTTTTCCATGTACACACATTCATTTAAAAAACCATTAAGAAAAGCTGTAGTTACGTCAAGATGACGTATATCTAAATTCAATTTAACTGACAATGAAAACAACAATCTTAAAGTAGTATAACGTAGCACTGGGGAAAATGTCTCATGGTAGTCTATGCCCGCTTTTTGTGAAAAACCTTTTGCCACTAGTCTCGCACGGTAACGCACGTCACCAACACTATCATACTTCTTTTGAAATACCCATTTGCACTTCACTACTGTAGAGTCACGAGGTTTGTCGACGAGTTCCCACGCATCATTCTTCCTGAATGATTCTAACTCCTCCTCCATGCTCGCTCTCCAATGTTTGCTTTCAGGTCCATTTAAAGCTTCCTCGAGTGTAATATCTGTTACATTGTGATCTTCTGTCTCTGAAATACACAAATGGTTATAGCCATATCTATCGGGTATCTTTCTCACTCGTTTACCTGTAACTTCTTGATTCACATTCAAGATTGACTCGTCTGATTCTGATGCTGTACTTGCAGTATCAAAGCTATCGTATGTGTCACTTACCGAAGAAGCATCTGGTACATACGTCATATCATTCTCAACATCAATATCTGTGTCATAAAAATTCCTTTCCTCCGCTCCTTCCTCATGTTCCTGATCTTCCGCTGAATCCTTGCATTCAATAAGGATGTCCACAGTATTCTCGGCTTTCTCCATAATTATAATGTCTCTGCTTGTTGTGACTGAGTTATTTTCTGGATCGTAAACCCTATAGCCCTTCACATTCTCTGCATAACCGACCAAAATGAGTTCCTTGGCCTTCTCATCCCACTTCAACCTCTTTTCTTTGGGAATGTGCATCATAACTTTACTTCCGAAAATACGAACATGACTTAAGTTGGGCTTATGCCCTGTCCAAACTTCATATGGAGTCTTATCATTCAACCCGGTAACAACTGACCGATTTCTTAAATAAACAGAGGTATTCACGGCTTCTGCCCAAAACTTTTTATGCAAACTGGCATCAAAAATTAGACATCTAGCCTTCTCCACTAAAGATCGATTCATTCTCTCGCATAAACCGTTTTGTTCAGGCGTGTAAGGGTTCGTTTTTTGGTGAATTATGCCTTGCTGTTTTAGATATCTATCAAAGTCTTGATTGCAGTACTCACCACCGTTATCTGTCCGCAAAACTTTAATCTTCCTGTTTTTCTGGTTCTCAACCATGGACTGAAATTCTTTAAAATATTTAAATACCTCAGATTTCGTCTTCATAAAATAAACGAAAACCATTTTGCTAAAGTCATCTATGAACGATACATAGTATCTAGATCCTCCAATGGATAGGTTCTCCATAGGACCGCATACATCCGAGTGTACCAAATCTAGTACATTCTCTGTGTTAGACGAGCTAGGCTGAAAAGGTTGCCTTGTCTGCTTCCCCTTACAACACACTGTACACTTAGATTTGTCTAAGTTTGCCGTATCTGTGTATGAGATACCTTCTGCAGCTCCATTTTTCATTTTATTCATACTAGCACTGTTGCTGTTGCACTGTGCCCCAATCGTCGATGCCAAGTTTCACTTGATATTTTGGCTGTAGCTGCCAATAACTGTTCCATATTCTTAGTGTATAATCTGTACACACCATCTACTTGTTCTGCTATTCCGACTAGCGTACCTTGTTGATTGTAAATGTAGCAAAATTTTTCTTTGAACACTACATTATTTCCATTCTCAATCAACCTACTCACGGAAAGCAAATTTGTCGTTAAACTGGGTATGCACAATACATCGGAAACTGTGATGTCGTATTCTACATCCTTTACAACTGTAATGATGTTCACGTCACCCGAACACAGCACCGGAACGCAGGTTTTGTTCGCAACTATGATTTCCTTGGTTTCATGTTCAAAAGATGGATTCAAAACGTATTCTTTTCTCGCCGTCATGTGTTTACTAGCTCCGCTATCGATGTACCAATTATCACAATTGAATTTTCCACTTAAAAAGATAGCACTAAAGGCATTGGATTGTTTTCTTTTGCTTGTTTCAGAATTTGTCGGGCACTGATTTTTGTAGTGACCGGTTTGTTTACATTTAAAACATTTTATGACTTTGACGGGTTTCGACGTTTCTGTTAGTCTCTGGTCATATTTATTAAATTTAATTCTCTGACGATTATTCGCAGCAAAAGCAGTCTCCGAACTGGAAACGGAAACAGATCCAACTTCACTACACATGTCCAACAGCTTCGTTTTTATGACATCTGCACTTATTTCTATGCCTGAATGTTCTATGGCCATAAGCATAGGACCATATTTTTCAGGTAATCCTGCCAACATTAATGCTCCGATCCACTCATCTGATATTTTGAAACCTGTACCTTGTAGTCGCTGGCTTGTTTCAACTATCTGAGTTACATACTGGGTCATCGAGTCACAGTTTTCAAGTCGAATGTTGATGAGTTTACGCAGCAAACCAATTTTTCTTGTATAGCCGGTATCATCGAACATATTCTTCAACTTTTCCCATAGATCGTAGGTTGTTGCGGCGTGCTTTATATGTACATACAATGATGGATCAATAGTAAGCACTAGCTTCGCTTTAGCTTTCGCATTATCACTGATTTGAGTTTCAGTAGATGAAGCCGCTAACCTCTGCGTAATGGCGGACGCCATGTTTTCAAGTACCAGCACATTTTGCACCGCAAAACACCAATCTTCATAGTTCTCGCGCCCTTTTAACTTCGGAATGTTAGCTAAATAGGTCGCCGTCATTTTCACACAAAACCACACAGTACTGAACAACTTGAATCTACTAAACGACTTTATTTTTCGTTAGCCCATAACCTATAAGTATAAACGCAATGAAATCGTTCAATAGAATATTTATTAAGACAACTTACATAGTAAGACAGATGGCTCTATGGTCTAGTAGAGCAAGCAGGTACAATCATTACATTATTTTGTAACAACATTAACAAATTTTGATTCCCTAGCGAAACATGAAAATATTCAAAAATGGCTGTATAAAAAAAACGGATATATCTTCTGAATGCGTAGATCTAAATTATTGATTGTATCTTTTGTAGCAAGGGACCGCATAGATCTACATTTGGTATAAGTTTTAAATTGATACCTTCAGCCGTTGCCGAGTAAAAAAAAGTTTTACGGGCGGATAGACAGACAGACGGACACCGTAGTGAGACTATAAGGGTTTGTACGAAGCCCTAAAGAGGTAAATAGCGTTATTGTTAGTTCATTTAATTTTTCGTTTCTAAATTCCACACGTACGAAGTCGCGGACACAGCTAGTACAATAATAAATCGATAATCGAACATATTGTTTGTTGATAATAAACAATAACGTTAATATAGTTTACTTTAAATTACAACGTGTAATACATTAACGGAGTATGTAAATATGATTGCGAAAATATATACATTACATGCTTTATTACTCGGTTTTGGAATTCCTTATCTTTACTTATTATAAAACAAAGTCGTTATCTTTGTATGCATGTTTCCAAGTGAGCTTATATCTTCAAAACTACGCAACGGATTTTGATGCGGTTTTTTTAGAAGATAGAATGGTTTAAGAGGATGGCTTTTTTATACAATGTATTAGTGCTTCCTTTATGGGAACACCCAAAAAATCCAAAAAACTTTATTCCGAATTTGGAAATTCCGATTTGGGGAGAGGGGTAAAATTGTAGCCGGATTAATCTAAATATTTTCATAGTAAATAAGGACCGATGATAAAGCAATAATTAAAATCAGGCATTTCCAGAATAAACTAAGAAGATATTATCATACATTTAGTTCTGTGAATGGGACTCTTTTACAACAAATTAAATTTTTTATTGCATGTGTGTGCAGTCCGACTACGAGTAGATACATAAAATAATCCTTTATTTAATTAATTAAAAACATGAATGTTGCATTAAACAAAATTGGAAGCTTCAGGTGTAAATTATGTAGGGAGGCAGTTAAATATGGAGGCACGCGACGCGCAAATGTACTAATACATACCTGAGTACATTTTCCAACTTGGCAAACAGTTTGTGGTGGACTTTTTGCTACATAAACATAATTATGTATGACTCTGCTTAAAAACTAGGTCTAGAGTTTTACGTAAACTGAATTTAAAATGATGTTAACATCTTCCCATTTTTATCTTTATTAATTTATTTGAATGGATGTCCATGAATGTTTATGTTTATTTATTTTAATTAATTAAAGCTAAAAAATACATACTTAATTGTGTATTTTATGTTAAACATTAAACTTATGTGTGTCTTTTTAGAGGTGAAATATTTTGATTCGAGGTTTTTTGTATTGTTAATACGATCAGAGGACAAATTTAGAATTTTCCAATAACAAAAAAGTACGCGTTGTCTAAAGACATCCTTAGAGTCAGAATTTCTGAAAATTTGTCCTTAGTATTTACCTATGACTCAGATCATTAACGTTAATCTACATAACATATCTGGCTATTTCTGTAATGAAATTATTGATCAATATAATTTCCAATCACTCAACTAATGAATTATTCATAGTACTTAAAAATGCTATAACGATAAGATGATATGCGCGGCATGTTTTTGATAGCAATGTATGGAGAGACGCCGCCCGCCCGACCTAGATCGACTTCGCTCGATGCTAGCCGAGTGATCGTCACCGCCCGCCCAGAATAGACGCAGCACGTGCGTCTGTCGAGTCACACGTACCGCGCATCAGTCTCGGACAAACGGACGCACGACAAACCGTGACACCAGCTTAATATTTTCGTGAACCTTTCAATACTATATCAAAATTCACGCACTTAAATACTTTTTCATAAAACACAAAGTTCAAATTCAAATTTACAAACTTTAGTAAAACTATTAATAACCTCGTCAAAGTGAAAGTAGTTAGTGTATTTACCGTTTCAGAATCGTAGTGGCCTTGTTCGTTATCGCACCCGTGAAGCTTTCAGTTTCATTCTCTATCTATCGTAGATAACTGTACTTATAGTGATATATTTTTGTGATCTGTTGCAAAAAGCCTTATAAAAATACATAGTAACGATGTGCCTTAACCTGTAGTCTTCAAGATATATAGAGATTCAATATAATTTGGTGTTACCGTGAGTCACCGTCGGGGACATGCAGAGACTCAAATTAGTATTCTTCTGTACATTGCTATTTATGCCAGATCCTGTACCAGCATGGAAAGCAGACACGTAAGGATTAATTTAAATACTAATTTTCCTAAACATAATAAAATATAAATTGCTAGAATTAAACCGTTTTTAATTCAGGTAATTCATATGTGATAATAAATAAATAATTGTTTGAAATAAAGAAGCATGATACAAACTTTTTAGTTAAAAGAAAGTTTACAAGTGTATACAATAAAATACTACTAAAAAAGTAAAACTTCACAATTTTGTAGAGTACTCCGGAGAGGAACTTTTCATTGAAAGTACAATGGCTCTATAAACTGTAGAATAATGCTGGGCACGTTTTGCGACATGCCAATAAAGCGACAGAGCATAAAATCTTAGTACGTGACAAAGTTATATATATGGATTATAATGTAAACTTTATATTATCTATAATATTATCTAACGGCCGTTTTCAATATTTCGTCTATCCTTGATACATGCTATTAAAATCAGATTAAATCAACTTTTGTCTTTACTTGCATATCAACAAGCTATTGGTGAAAGCGTTCTCTATTGAACATTTGACAGAAGATAGAAATATCTTACTGATAATAATAATAATAATAAATATTCACGGACATTTTACACAACGTCCTCTGTTCCCAAGCTAAGCTTATATATGCTTGTGTTATGGGTACCAGAATACGGATATACTACATAAACTACTTTTCTTTTGTAAATACGTACATAAAATACATAGAAAACACCCAGACGCAGTACAAACATTTGTATGACATATAATGGTACATTGGTTTTATTGGTCGTAAGAGATATTGGTAGAAATTATCATAATAGGTGTAAATTGTATTGATTAGCTACAAGTATAAATATACGACTATGTAATAAATATATTCCTATACTATTATTACTAAGCGGAAGAATTTGTTTGTATGAACGCGCTAATCTCAGAAACTACTGGTCCGATCTGAAAAATTTAGTGTTCGATCGTATATTTATCAAGGAAGTTTATAGGCTATATAAAATCACGCAGCGAACAATAGAAGCGAAGCATCAGTGAAAAATGTTACAAAACGGGGGAAATTTCTAAATTCACGCATACGAAGTCGTGGGTAACTGCTAGTATTTTATAAACATATAGCTGACCCGGCAAACGTTGTTTTGCCATAAAAATGTCAGGGGTGGACGATTCTTAACATTTAGGGGGATGAAAAATAGATGTTGTCCAATTCTCAGACCTAACGGATATGTACACAAAATTTCACGAAAATCGGTCGAGCCATTTCGGAGGAGTATAATTACAAACACCGTGACAGGAGAATTTTATATATTAGATTTTCTATTGGTTAGAAATTATATTCTTTATCGATCAATCAATTGCTAGTTGAAACATGAATGTTGTTTTATTTTGTTAACTGCTAACAATCAAGTAACACCTGAATGTGTTAAGCCCAAAGATTAAGAAAAGCATAAACTAAATAATAGTAAGATTATTGTAGAGAATAATAATTACAACAATTCGCAAAAAGAAAAAGAAATACAATGTTTACAAACCTATACAGACTTATATTGAACTCGTATCTTAGTCTTACAATATAATATATAGGGTGTGGCGTAAATGGTGGTCCAACGCTAAGGTGGTTATAGTTCAAGTATTCACCTATCATATAAAAAAAAATTTACCATTTTAAGCCATTTTTTTACACTACTCACATCTAAAATGCATGATTTGTTAAAAACGAGAAATTAATTTTCAGTTTTTTTTATTTATTGGATTATTTTTGGGGTTTACATGAAAAAAGGAAAATGCGTGTGCTAGTGCTAGTACTCGCCCGTACAACACAAAAAACACACTCAAAAAATAATGTCATTTGTCGAAGTTACATTCTCATTTATAAAATATTTATCGATTTATTACAAAAAAATAAAAAAAATCATTTCCGAAACCAATGGCTAAAAATGGTTAATTTTTTTTGATATGATAGGAGAATACTTGAACTATAACCACCTTAGCGTTGGACCACCATTTACGCCACACCCTGTATATTTAAAAATGGTATTTCTCTCAGAAATAAATAGTTAAAGCATTATACACCAAATAGAATAGAAGTCTTTTGTAATTTCATCCAGACAATTTTTTTAGGAATAAATTTTCTAATATTATAGATTTTCCGAACATTATGGTTTGAAGTGACGCAATATCCCGATTTCGAGCATAAAAGCAACACTATGAACGTCTTTCAAAATAAAAAAAATATTTTACTTGATATCTCTCTCTTTAGCCCACTAACGTCCCACTATTGGGCACGGGTTTCTTGCACTGTGTAAGGAATTGTGGTCTACTATGACTCGCTGACCAGGCGTGTTGGTATATAGTTTATTTTCGATTGTTATATCTATCACAGATGATGTAATCTGTGCACAACATCGTTTAGCAGGTTTTTACGGCGCTTTGCGAAAAAAATAGGTTGGTGTCACTTGTATTCTTAATACGTCACCACACGGATAATTAAATTAAATTAATTTATATATTGATGTTAATTTAGAATCACTTAGCTACTCTCTATCTCAAATAGGCCATAAAGTTTATGATCACGTCCGAACGCCTATCTTGAGTGATCTCGATTGGATCGTTAGAGACATACATCACGTACCTACACGTAGAAATAAACGAAACCTTTACTATTTGGGTCTCGACAAATAGTGTACAGCTACGTGATATTTTCCTCACAATCTTTACCACTTCGCTGAACCATCTAATGCTGAGATTTATTAGTTTAGACTTTGTTTATTCTTTGCTTTCGGAATTCGAAAAGTCTCTGTTTACCTACGTCACCTACGAGATATTCAGAGATATACTCGTAAATAAATCCAAAGCAAAGAAATTAACGACTTATAATATAATAAAATATAACAAAGACAATAATTAATAAAAAAATAGTGTATTTATGAAAACAAGGTCTTAACTAAAAAAAGTGTGCCAAAATTTCAAGAGGATTTATAGAACTCTTTCAACTGCTATAGGATTTTCTCATATTTAACTAGTTAACTATGGGACCACCTAGCAAGTAAATATTATTAAACGAAAATTAAATTGTCAAACTCAGCCAATGGGCATTTTCAAAAGTCTGGGTAACATTTATAAAACAAAAATATGGTTCGTATTGAAAATCTTCTCCTCCACACTCCTTTCGGAAGTGAAAGAAAAATTATTACCAAGCCAGGTAAAGAACTAATTAGATACTCCATTTTCATATCTTAGCTTGTAATTCCTCTCATAACCTTTAAATTGTCTTGTTCCTCCCTTCTGTTTAGTTAATTATAAACGTAGCTAAAGGAAAAGTTCTGGAAACTCTCTTATCAACTGCCGTTAAAGCAACTTTATGACGTAATAATATTGCGAAGCGATACAGATAAGACTTACGAATGGCATTTATTAAACGGTTTTCACTCAGATTTTTGTTATGGTTTTTTTTATAAAGACAAATCTGAGTCAGTATTTTCGTATGGTATGGTATGGTAGGTACTTTATATCTGATGCTGAGTGATGCCATAATACAGATCTATGTTCTCCGAAAACACAGCATATGTTTCAGTACAGCACATAGTATACATACACATAATAACAAATCTTTAAGCAAATCATACCGATCAAAATATTGATTGATATAGTTTTTACTTAAAAATGTTTACATTCGTATATTGATAAATAAATTTAAAAAGAATTTGTAATGATATAAATTATAGTTAATTCATTTCAAACACTAAATTATAAAAAAAGTTTTAAAATATTGATGAAAACTTCTTTACATATCACAGATGTTTCTGTAGAAAAGCTTTTCATACAATTGCTAATATGAATGTAGCCTATTAAAAACGATTCTAATTTAGTTTATTTAAGGAAACTAAACTTTTTATGCAGTGCAGACGGACTGACAAAATATTGATAAAATTGTAGTTTTCCATCTCCTTAATAGAGACCTCTTATATTAACTTTTCTTCAGTAACTTCTAGGCACAGACATAGATCGATAACGTTTTATTTGTTTAAAGTAGTACTAGTTCTCGCTTGCGACTGCTTCGCTCCTATTAGTTGCAGTGTGATATTATATAGTCTCCTCGATAAATATACTATAGAACATTGAAAGAGTTTTTCAAATGGGCCAACGGTTCCGGAGGTTAGCGCGTTCAAACAAACAAACAAACTCTTCAGCTTTATAATATTAGTAAAGATGTAGGTATGTATTCTATATTAATGCTATCATGAATTTGCTATTCATGATAGCATTAATATCATCGCACGGTACAAAAGGGTCCAAATATATTATCCGAATATGAATAGAACCTACAAATTACATTTCCTAGCGGTTATTGTGGAGCTCAGGATAAAAGGAAACCAATAAAAGCACTTTATTATGAAGATATAAATTCAATATATCCTTAGGTAGATCTTTCAATTGTTGCAGAGTAAAAATATGGGCGACGGCATTGGGTGATGAAATATGGAAATTGAGTGAAGCGCTAACTAAATCAGATCAGATGAAAGTTGTAAGTATTTTTTTTTTGTTTTCTCCGCCTTACCCTGCCGGGCCATGAGCACCAGCAAGGCACCTTGAGCTTTACCATGACCCGGCAAGGGGTGGCCCTGCTAATCCGGGCCCGACCCGATGGGGGGAGCATTAAGTCCCCCGTCACGTTTGGCGCGCGACCACCTCTTCTCGCCAGCTATAGTAGATAGTTAGTTGTAAGTATGCTTTTTAACTTATTTAGATCCTAAAATAAACTCTATTTGCAAAAGAAAATGAAAAAATACACGCATTTATATCCATTAGGCGCGTCCACACAGAGCGAGCAGCCTCGCGAGGCATTTGCAGCGCGAGGCTGCTCGGTTAGTGTGGACGTGCCTCGGCCGAGGCGAGCGCGCGCTCTGCCGCGGGCGAGCGTCCGAGCGCCCGAGCCATTCAAATTCAGTGTCGGCTTTTTGTTTTGCTCAAAGGCGCCTCGGTCGTTTGCCGCGCGCACTCTGCTCGTCTGTAGTAATGCTTGCAAAATTTTTCTCCACTCCATCATTTATCAATTCTTGGTACAGTTCGTTCCCATTATATAATAATCTGTTTTTGTATTTAAAGTCTGGATCCAATATCGTCTTCGTTTAAGTTTTTGTTATCTTCTCTTTTTTATAATCCTTTTCATAAGGATAAAAGCAACAGCCGCGCGAGGCAGCCTCGCGATGATACCGAGGCTGCCGCGCTCGTTTGGGGATAGTTTCCTCGCGCGGCAAATGCTTCGCGAGGCTGCTCGCTCTAGGTGGACGCGCCTATTCAATAATTCTGTATATTGCGGAATCGATTTCTATGTAACCTATTAAAAACGATCGGTATGAATCGGCTTTTAAAAAAAGAATTTTCGTATTCAATTATTTGGCACATCTGTTTAAAAAGCGCAAACCGTTAACCATTTAAATTCAATGATTATTTTTGAGATTTGATCTTTGACTACTAATAAAAATTAAGTTGTTATTTGTATAGTTGAAGCTCGAGAACGACTAATTTAGCCAATTTTAAAATATTTGTCGGAAAGGTTTGAAATGCAAAAAAAAAATGCAAGAAAGAAAAATAAAATTGAATTTTCCCACGTAAACTGAAATTACACAAGTGAAACTGCGGAGCACAGCTAGTCTACAGTATAAAATATAACGCTATTCATTAATATAGAGCATCGTCTATTAACATTAAACCTACAGACCTACTACGCAATTTCGTCGATTCATAGTTTAAAACTAATTATACTCATAAATACCTAAACTAAATATTTACATTACTCTCATTTTATATTTTCACAGAAATACAAACAAATGAATGCCAGTGTAAAGAAAAAAGATGGAAAACAAATATTGGAATCTTCACTTGATTCCGTTAGCACTATGCTCACGAGAAAAATCAATGCTGTCAAGGTAAAGGAATGAGTTTTAACTTATTTCAGTTATGTATTATATTACTACAAACTATTACTACAATTTAAGTATCTCAGACTCTTTGACTCTTTTAGAGTGTGAAACTATTCTAATATATTTGGCATGATTACTATGCACGTAAAAATGGTTATTTTTATGTTTTTTTTAGAAGTCAATATTTATATAACCCAGAACAGTTTAATGAATAAGACTTTGTATTAATCTATTACGTCATACTTATTGATTTGTATTTATTTACTCCTAGTGTAGAAAACATATGATGAACAGAGTTCATGTTAATGTTTATTGTTTTATGGATTCATTATCAATTAAGCCTGTAAAAGTTATTTGTAAAGATATATATTGAATCTTGACACAATTCTGTTGCGTAAAAAAACTTAACCTAACTTAACTGCAATGAGATAAACATTAATTTATTTTTATTTTACTTTAGCTGGCTATTACAACTCGTTGGAATGGAAAAGGGTTGAAACAGTCGACTCTCGTTAATTCGAAACTCGAGGGACGCTTAAAATTTACGAATTATCGAGTTTTTGAAATATGAAATGGTTCGAAATTTGTGAGAGAAAATAAATAAAGGCTGTTGATAATCGCACGACAATCGTATGAATAAAAAATAATTATTTATACGACTACTTTATTATTTGTACTGATTACGTTTCATATAACTTTAGAAATTAAATAAAATAAGGTTTTCGAAACAAAAAACCCTAACCGGTTAGCTTCGAGATCTAATAACTCCGCAATTTTTTCCTTTTGCTCCTTAGTTAATCTTCTGCTCTGTGGACAGTGTCGAAAAAGATTTTCACTTTTTTCACGAAAAAAATTCTTAGTAATAAATTTAATAATAAAAAAATAATAATATCCGTATGAATATTCTCATTAAAAAAAAAGCCGTACAAATAGTGACATCCACGATTGTCGGATTAATAAAAAATAATTAATTATACGATAATCGTATTAATAGACACTTCCATGAATAAAACTTTGAATTATTACGTGTTGATCAATTATTATTTGATAACTGCTATTCTTTAATAATGACAAAAGTTTAGAGGTATATTCGTGTCCATACATGTACGTATTTATAATGTGAATTAATTAATCTTTTCAAAAAAAAGAACTCTGTTATACTGATTTGCTTCAAAGCACATTGCTGCTCAGATTGCTTAAAATGTACTGAGTACTAACAATCATTCGAATGTTGGACGCCGATGACTTCGAATTGACGCGTGGTTGTGTTATATAGCAATGATTTTTTCGTACGAATTACCAAGTGCATAAAAATGTATTGATTTAGTTCGAAATATAAAGAGATTTTGTAGGGAACTCGTGATAACTTTGAATTATAGAGAGGTTCGAATTATCGCAGGTTTGAATTAACAAGAGTCGACTGTATTTGTATTCTTATTCTGTCACCCCACGGATGCTTCCACACACAAGACGATTTTCGTTGTATATTATTCTTATTAAATAAATAGTTATTCTATATTACACAGTTTTTAAAATAAGAATATTCTGTTAACCTTGCTGAGTGTTATTGACACTACCAATAATTATATTCTATTTAAGAATAGTTTTGCCAGCAGAATTGCCACTTTTTTGTATTACAAAGTTCTGAAAGTACAAAGTATTATTGATTACAGTGTATCCGGGCGGCAGCAGAAGCTTTATCAAGAAACTTTACTAAAACAGATAATGAAACCGATACTTTTGAATACTGCTCAGCAAAATATTCACAATTTATGTACGAGGATCCGACTGAGGGACCACCGCCAACAAAAGTAGACATCGAGACCCCAAAATACGTGACTGAGGCTGGTGACTTGTACATGAATGTATCTCTTGAAAAAGATACACATTTCTACAATATAAGTGTTAACACTAACACTAGTTGTGTACATGTACCAACAAATATATATGATAAAGGTAATCTTTATCTTTATCTTTACTTCTTTTAATCTTTACTTCTTATAAAACAAAGTCGTAATTTTTGTATGTATGTCCCTATGTGAGCTTATATCTTCAAAAATACGCAACGGATCTTGATGCGGTTTTTTTAAGAGGATACCAAAATAGCTTCGTGCATTTTTCTATGTACGAAGTTTTCATTGTTTCTTTAGATTGAATGGCTAGACCTCTAATTTTTAACTATATGTTTTTTCAATATATGATCTAGGATCGCATGAACTCAGAAACGCGAGTGAAAAAAGTTTTCTCGATAGAAAATCTTGGCGATACAACCTCTATAATTTTTTATTTTTTTCATTTGTCGGTCTATTATCGCGTATTAACTAATGAAATAACTTTAAAAACATAGGTAACTATTATCTATAGAAACACGTGGATCAGAATATTAAAATATATTTAGTAGATTTTGAGTAAATAGGAAAAGTATCCCTAATTCTTCATTTTCTGTGCCTACTGGCTGTGTTAATATGTACGTGTCGGCGATGATATACGATAATATTGATGTAGGCCCTTAATAGATAGAATGGTTCAAGAGGATGACTTTTTTTGCATAATTTGTTGTGGTTTGTTGTGTATTGGATTAGATTTGCCGAGAAACTCGGACGCGTGCGAACTATAAATAAAAACGCTGCCTTATCTATGTGAGGTACAACAAACTAATGTATGGAGGAATTGTTTGTTACCTATAGTTCTTCAAAAAAGTCCGCTGTACCATTAATAATGTCGCAAAAATATCAAATTCAATAGCGTGTTTTCAAAAGTTATTTATGTGTATATAGTAATCCTTTTTTATCAAATTAAATACCTTAGTTAGCTTACACATTTAATATAGATTATAACTGCTCTTTACAGTATGCAATTTAAATGAATATCTTAGGAGATATGACGAAAAAAGAATTACGCGCGACAAAATAAAATACTTAAACTGTTGGCCGAGCGACGCGAACGTTTCCTCAGTCTTCTATCTAATATTTGGATGTTTGGTTAATGTTGGATTGTATGAATGTAAGGATGTTTGTTGGTCTTTCACGTAAAGACTACTGGATGGATTTTCATGAAACTTTCCTAAATTCCACGCGTACGGAGTCGCGGGCAACAGGTAGTTTATGTTTATACATAAACTAGCTGTTGCCCAACGACAACGAGGTGAAATCTGATGCGTTAAAAACTTAACATAACTAAAATAAAAACAACTGTGAATTTGAATAAATGAGCTATTTCGTTGCGCATACACATTTACATTGCTTAAAATCGTTAGACGATTATAATACAGTTTTCATAGTATCTGTTGCATAGTATAAGGAGATATCGGAAACAACTATGTTTTATGCTGGCTAAACCGTTATAACATCGTGTAATATACAGTAACAGTTATTATAATTATTTATTGTCACTAGATATAAAGTAAATCTTCTGAACAAACATACGTGACTAATTTACATAGAAACTTTCAATAAAAATATATTGTAAAGCGCCTACATTATTGGACAAAGCACTTTAAAAGCAGTTCACTCACTCAACGCCTACGAAAAAAATTACTACAACGTTGCAGTATTCAATATTCATATCACGTAGGTAACCACTTAAAATCAGTAAAGCGAATACATTGATAAATGTTTGCGAAAATGAATAAGAATTAACATGAATATGTTTTTAGGGTTCCGTGCCAAACGGTGAAATGGAACCCTATTACTGAGACTTTGCTGTCCATCACGAGGCCGTATCTTTGGAACGATGATAGAGATGAAATTTTAGCAGTTAATGCTATAATAAAATATACTTATCAACATTCTCCTGTCCTTATTTCGGTATTTGGGGTCAAGAATATCTTATGATAATAACAGTAAGACACCCCGGCTTTATCTATTAATGAATGTTAATTGAATTGTTAATCTTTTTCAGAAAACGATACATTTGACGCGATTATGTGGTCCAAAGGTTTGAATGACGTCTTCGCAAAGAATTATAAATCAGACCCATCTTTATCTTGGCAATACTTTGGCAGTTCACATGGAATCCTACGATTTTACCCAGGGATGCCTTGGACTAACCAAAAAGTTGACACTTATGATTGTCGCGTACAATCTTGGTATATAGAAGCTGCGACCTGTTCTAAAGATATGATAATATTATTTGATGTTTCTGGATCTATGACAGGCTTTAAAAACTACGTGGCAAGAAGAACGTTAAAATCCATATTAGATACTCTATCAAACAACGATTATGTTAACGTATATACATTTAAAAATGTAACAAATTTAGTTGTGGAATGTTTCGTGGGTCCTCATAAACAAGAAACATTGGTACAGGCGACCCCAGAGAATTTAAATACTATTATGGAAACGATAACACCTACAAACAATGGTAAAACACACAGAGTACCACTGGATGGATATGCTAACTTAACAAAAGCGTATATAAAAGCTTTTGAGACTTTGAAGCAGGTAAGTAAGGATTTAGTAAATAAAATTTGTGATTAAGACGTCACGATACCAAATTATGCTCCATACAAAAGTATGGGTATCGTACTTCCGTTTTTTCTTCGCGAAAGTTAAACCGATTTTAATAGTTTTTGCGTTATATTATAGTTAAAGAGTATATCTATGCTTCTATCACTTTCTTTTGTTCAAAACATAATAACTAAAAGAAATATGACGATCCGAAAAACCCACATTTTTCGGTTTTCTATAGATAAAGTTATCGTCTATCACACAAATTTGGTAAAGTTTTACCACAAAAGAAAGTGATAGAAGCATAGATATACTCTTTATCTATAATATATCGCAAAAACTATTCAAATCGGTTCAACTTTCGCGAAAAAAAAAACGGAAGTACGAAACGTCTTTTTTCAAAGAATTTGTAGGTAAAATCCGCTTCATCTATATTTGTCCCTTTCAGCGCGGCGCTCGGAAATAGGGATAGCAATACCTAAGGCAAATCCCTAAACGAGGAGTACAGTACCCTCTTAATAAATATTCTCAACTTAGTTTATTTGCTTCTCCAACCCAATATCGTGCCACTATTAGGCACGGGCCTCCTCCGCTTTGGGAAGGATTATGTCTGTGTACAGTATTCCTTTGTTGGCTCTTACAGCACCACCTTGGAGTGGAACTGGGGTGGTGACACCTGTATTCTTAATGCATCAACGCATGGACCGTTCTTGACACGAGAATGCGACTAAAATACATTTTTTTTTGTAAATATGCTTATAGAAAACGCCTAGAAATAGTACATAGGCAAAGGGGTAAATTTTTATTATGTACCTATGTAGGAGATAATCTCTGAAGCTAATGATCTAGCATAGGAGGTTACAATGGAAATTCCGTACGAACATGTCGCGGGCAACGGCTAGAATGTATTTAAAGTATTATCCGCAATGTAAGACTCTTAACACAAGCAAAGCTATAGCTTAAATACGATCGGAGAATATACCTAATAAGAAATGACATAAATGTTGTAACAGTAGTTGTAATATCATATGTAAAATATTTAAGAAAAGAACGGAGGGTCGCTGTGATGTGAGCAGTACACAGGGCTGCAATCAGCTAGTGATGGTCATAACTGATTACGTCCCGGGTAATTTGACAGAAGTATTTGAAACTTATAATAGAGAAGTAGTCAACAATAAAACGTACATCCCTGTGAGAGTATTCACTTACCTTATCGGTAAAGAAGTAACCAATGTACGAGAGATACAGTGGATGGCGTGCCTAAATAGAGGTAAATATCAATAAAAATCTCAAAATATTTGCTACTATTTTAACTCGATTTTATTAGTTTTCTTCGTATCTGTGCACCGAAATCTTTAAACGCAATTTTCGTCCTCCAAATACTTTAGTGCAAAAGTAAAAACAAATGGTGGTTTTGGTTTCCATTCGTTTCTGTCATCGAAATAAACATATGATAGATCGATAATGAAAAACTGAAATATTTTAAGTGACGTTATTTATATACGGTGGCATTAATTATATTAATTTATGGATGTGTTCAGGTTACTTCGTACATATACATTCAGTGGAAGAAGTGCAACAACAGGTATTAAAACACATCAAGGTAATCGCTCGCCCCATGATACTGGAGAAGGAAGATCCAGTACCGACGTGGACGCACGCTAATATTGACTATACGGTATTATATTCTTTACAAATACCCATAAAATTATATTATCTTAGGCACGCGAACTTCCATAAATACAAATCTAACTTCATGTTTCCAGATCAGACTATATAGCAAGGATTAGGGATACACACATCACCGTAAATATTTAAAAAATATATTACATAATTTAGGTAGATAATCATACCAGTTGTGTTATACCAGTCATCCCGTATACCAAATAAAAGTTAGCACAGAGGCTAGTTTGTTACTAGCCTCTGTGCTAACTTAAACGTAATGAAAATTTTCTTATTTTTCCGCAGCGTACAGATCAATGGAAAGTAAGTGACGATATAGATAAACCTGATGAGGACAAATTAGTAACATCAGTGGCTATACCAGCTTTTGATTATAAATACAATGAAGAACACGAAGACGCACGTCTCCTTGGCGTGGCTGGTACTGACGTTCCTATTGACAGTATTGCTAAACTTGCACAGCCGCATCAGGTACATATTAAAAGTATTATTTGATATGATACAGTATTTTTAGAATGTAGAGGCAATCTTTTAGGCCCAATATGCAGGAAAATTTATTTGTATTAGGATTAAAACGAAAATAGTTATCGAGGCTTTATGTAAAATAGACTCTGATAATATAGTTCCAATGGTGAATTGGAGTTGAAGCGTCCAATATTGGAATTTGTAAAACAAGAACTCCAATCCGTTTTCATTGAGTTCTATCCAGACAGTTATTTACTATTTTGAATTCTATTACGAATCTGATATCAAAGTGACTTTATTAAACCTGACTACGCGAAATCCAATTGTTTTTAATTTCAGCTTGGTGTTAACGGATATTCATTTATCGTGAGTAATAACGGCTATTTACTGCTGCATCCTTTGTTGATCACGTCGGTAAGTCTCTATAATCTGGTTCATCTTGTTTATTTTAGGAAAATTACTTGATAGTAGTACTCTTTTTTATTCTACAGATTAATGGCAAACTACAAACTAATTATAACAGTGTGGACTTCGTGGAGGTTGAGCAGGTAGATGATGGGAAAGAATCACGGGAGCTTGGTGACAAGATCATAAAGTTAAGAGAGAACTTAGTCAATGGAGTTCATGACGATATGCGACAAGTTGAAGTGTTATACCATTATGATAGTATGAGGTTTGTTTCACAATATACTTTGCAATGTTTTATATAGAGGTAGGATTACAAAAATAAAACAAGTACCTAATGGTATTTAACGAAAGTAAAGTCTAATTTAGTGACCAGACACAATTGCTGTTTTGAAAACTTCACGTAAATAGTGGAGATAGTTAAACTCCTATTTGGTATATATAAAATAATTTACATCTTATATATAAAATTCACGTGTCACAGTGTTAGTTACCGTACTCCTCTGAAACGGCTTGACCGATTTTTATGAAATTTTACATGCATGTTCACTAGGTCTGAGAATCGGCCAACATCTATTTTTCAAACCTTTTTTTTTTATTTTTGTTTGGCAAAACAACATTTGCCGGGTCAGCTAGTCTTTTTATAAAGACGGAAACCTAAAAGATTAAAACCTTACACGCCGTGTTGTGGAGAAGGCCTGAACTCAAGCCTGATATATAATACGCTAAGGAACGCTGATAATATTGTATTTCTTTTCAGACGCATTGCGCGAGTGAAGCATGATTATTTCTTCAACAAACTGGAAGGTACACCATTTTCGATGGGCATTTCTTTACCTACGATTTATGGTGATACTGAACTCACACTCACTAACAATCCGTTAGAAGCCAAACAAGGAAAGGAATTGACTGGTATTAATGTGACTGATTACTTTAGATTCAGTTACAGAATACATCCTGAATGGTTAGCACATTAATTTACCATTTAAACTGTATGTCCAGTAACAAACTGTATTCAGAATACATCTTCTTATATATAAAATTCACGTGTCACAGTGTTAGTTACCGTACTCCTCCGAAACGGCTTGACCGATTTTTATGAAATTTTACATGCATATTCAGTAGGTCTGAGAATCGGCCAACATCTATTTTTCAAACCTTTTTTTTTTAGTATCGCAAAACAATGTTTGCCGTGTCAACTAGTATTTATATAGATTTGTCAGCTATACTTGGGTAGAGCGATTCGCAAAAATAGTAATTTATTTTCTTTAACACAACACAGTAATTAAAATATCAGTATAGATTAAAATGCGTGATTATATTAAAACATTTCAAAGTTATACATTTATTTACAGGGTATATTGCAAGTACCATTACCAAGAAGGTCACGAATCGCCGAATGCTGAAGTTGAAGCATGGGGATTTCTTGTTGGTTTATCTAAAAACGACATTGATATTACTATTCGGCAATATCCAAAACAAAATGAAACAAAAACCTTTAACGTCGAGAGTAAGTTATGGTATTTATGATCCAAGAATTATTGTGGTTTTATTTTTCATCAATGAAGCATTTTTGCTGTGTATTGCATTTCTTTTTAACTACACACTGGTTGAGATATTTGAAAAAATTAGGTGTCAAGCTATTAGCTATCATTAGGTATCACTTTTAAGTTTCTCATAAATGTTTTAGCTCACTGTGGAACGACACCGTTGGATAAAGATGCTTATTATTGCAACAAAGACTTGATGGAACAATTAGTATTTGATGCGAAATTAACTACGCCGTACTATGAAACCTGGACTGCAGATGAAGAAGAACGAGACTTGGCTAAGACATATAATATCAGCGTTAGGTTTGTAGCAACGGCGAGTGGACTAACGCGTTGGCATTATATCTTCGACGACAGCAAAAATGAGAAAGTTGATGACCAGGGCAACAGGAAAAAGGAATATTCCGGAGAGTAAGTAGCTATCATAACCAAAATTGTATTGCCCTTCCAATCAGCCCAGTGTAACATCCACTTTAAAATGAAGTCCATAACGAAAAGATACAGTGACTTAATCGGTAAATTCAGTGAACATTTCACAACCGTTTAAAAGCCAGTTAATTATTATAACAACAAATGTTTAGTACGTATTCGTTGCCAATGTCCAGTTTAGTAATAATTTTTTTTTCTTTGCTATACACCTGTTTAAATCTTTTAGTGTATTTGGCGATTTCTATCACAACGCCATCGAAGAGACTTGGTACCAGGCAGCTGTTCTACAACATATGATAAACAACGAATCAATGGTGGTAGCTACACCTCTACCCATCTTGGACGATGTTATAGAGAAGAAGCCACAAATCGTAAATAAAGATGGCGATATAACTTTAACAGCTTCGTACGCTATATTTTATAAGGACGGGAACTATTCAACACCAGCGTCTGTTGTAGGATTCCAGTTTTCATACCTTTCCTTCTATGAACGGTTTTTGCATATTACCAACATTACTGTGGACGGCTCCGATGTAAGTATTCTTTTAAGGTTGATGTTATAAACTTTTATGTTGATAAAATTTCTTTTTAAGTAAATTTTAATTCGTCATATTATTTTTAATATTTTTAGGAGCCAACATGTCATTCAGATAAATATGATTGTTATATCATAGACAGTTCAGGTTACATTGTACTGTCTCCGGATAAGAAGCAAGTGGGGCTGTTCTTTGGCCGAGTACAGAAACATGTACTTCAATCATTCTTAGAGACAGGAATATTTACACACGTCCAGGTGTTCAACTACCAGGCACTGTGCCCCGTTTCTGCACGTGTCACGAAGAGTGCATTTACGATGTCATCTGTAAGTGGTAATCATTTAACTACTACTTATTTATACGAAATGGGATTTGAGAATATCTAAACAGAAAGTTGCCTGTGGCAGCGAAATATCGACTACCGAAACATCCCAACATGTTATTTAAGGAATAATCTCTGGATATAACTAATAAGTACATCTATACTAATATTCAAAGCTGAAGTGTTTGTTTGTTTGAACACGCTGATTTCAAGAACCGTTAGTCTGATTTTAAAAATTCTTTCAGTGTTGGATAGTAAATTTATCGAGGAAGGCTATAAGCTATATAACATCACGGTGCGACTAATAAGAGCGAAGCCAATAAGAAGAAGTTATTGGTCGTAGTTTTTGCTTTCAATTGCAGGCGAGAGTTATACTTGATAAAACTATTTTACACATTATCAGAGAATTATTAAACTTAAAATTAACTTAAATTAAAATGTTGCAGCCGCTTGACATCATTTATAAGTTAATAACATGGTTGATAACTGAATCGTTTCTCATGATGAGCAACGTGTATAATTGGAAAGAATATTATGTCTATTCCAGTATATTGGAAGATCCTGGTGAGTTATATTAATAATCTAATTTTTAAATTTTAATATCTATGTCATCATTTATCACGTAAAGGAGATAAAGTACATACTTTTACATACTAAATATATACATACATAACATAACGCCGTTTTCCCATGGAGACGTGTGTAAGTGCTACGCACTTGCCCCTTTACTAAATATGGACAAAAATATAAAAAAATTGATTATGATGACTCTTTTGGCTCAGGTTCGATTCCTTGTTTATGTGAAGAACTTGAAACTAATTGTAATTTTTTGACGAGTTTAATAAGTTGTATACCAACTCGCTTATATATTTCTGTATTGTCTTAACTATTATATAATATTGATTAGCGCGTAAGTACTTTTGCAAGAAATAATAGCAAGTTACTAGCTTTTCCTCAAATGTATTTCAGTAAACTGTAGATAGCTGGTAGATATTTATTTATTTATTAAGCAAAATAAAGTTTATAGCAAACGTGCAATTAATATAAGTATCAAGGAATTATTTACTAAAATCACTTCAATAAATGTAAATGCTTTCCTACACTATTTTAAAAAAATCTTTTCGTATCTATGTTCTAAAAGGCATTTATAATTATATTAAGTAATTTTGCTGCATGGTAGCACCCTGTAACTGTGTAATGTACCTATGGCACGTCTAATACTTCTGCTTTATATAACCGCATGAATGTATTACTCACAGACTATGACGATCAGTTCAAAGAAGCAATCTATACAGAAGCTCCAACAACACTGCCGCCACCTATTGAAAAAAATGAAGGTAAAGCTGCTAAAGAAAACAAAAAAGAGGCCTCATTTTCCTGCGATCATGAAGTTCAGCTCTATATGTTGAATCAGGCGTATTTCCTGGAAACGTCAGGATCATCACCGACTATTTCTAAAAATGAACCGGGGCCTTGCTATCCTGCTTACTGGGCTGCTTATATTTCTAAGACGAATTTGCTTTTGGTTGTGATTGAGAATGGCCATGAATTTGATAGCGACTGTAAAGAACCAAAGGACACAAAGCCAACACCAACGCCAAGTTCAATGAGCAGTAGAGAACCCTGTCATAAATTACCATTGGGCAGGCTGACTCGACGGCGTTTAGAAGGCTGTTACACATACCACGAAGGGGTACGGTATAGTTATAATAAGTAAAATGTTTTTGCGTAGTGACGCTAAAATAATACATGTATCAGCATTATATTTCCTTAGAAGGTACTGTGAGCTAAGCAAGCAATAAGCAGACATAATCCTGTTTTAGAGACAGTAAATTCGAAAGTAAACCTACAAACACGCCTGGTATAGCAGATCAATTACACCCCCGGAGGCCGGTGTCTGATACAGGAACGTTAATGGACGAAGGTTTTTTTTATTTCTTGATATTTATTTCCTTGTATGTTTATAGGAAGCGAATATAACAGAATGTGGCATCGGCAGCATTGCGCGGTGCGACGTCCTCGCCGTTGTGGTCGCTTTTGGCCTCTTTCTACTCTCCAAATTGAGCTTCTCATGAGATTCCTCACTGTTTGTACATTTGTTACTTTAAAAATAAAAGTTGTTGCACAAATTTATGTTTTTATTTCTTTATGATAGATTAGATGTTTTTAAGGAACGATACAAAAGAAAGTCTGTATCAGTGTAGTGTAGTATTTAGGCAGTAAATACAAGTTTCCGTAAGATACTAAAATATTTGTTCTAGCACTCAATATAACAAGTATTTCGATAGCAAAACAAATCGAGCAATAGAAATATGAAGCCATTACTTTTCATTTTTTCATTGCTGGGTTCGATTCCCATTCTGAATACATAATTTATACTGCGTTTGGGTCTTTTCTAAGTATTACTAGTACACCCAGACGCAGTATCTATAATTTATTTACAAAAAAATATATTATTTGCGTCGTTGCTGAAGAAATAATAAAAAAAAATTTCTTTCTTTCTTTCTTATTTCTAAAATATATGTATTTTTGTCCCGTAGCATAAGATATTTTAACAACGTTGTCATTAATTTGTCGTAAGTACGAACTCAAATCACTGCGAAACCTACTGAATAAAAATTGTGTCTAGGAAAGAACGTAACGACAGCGAGATAGTCGCTCCCCAAAACACAGTGACCTAGTCAAGAAATGAGATAAATCAATGCGTCAGGTGGTGAATCCACAAGTTACGCACATGCACGTAACGATATACAAACAACTGTGGATGGAGGTCGTCAGTATACACTCCGACATTGAATACTCTGAATACCGGCAGTCGAGCCGCGCTAGGGAATTAGTGCGCATGCTCGGGCCGCGTTTGATCGCGCTTGCGTCCTACCGCGCACACCTATCAACGTTATCAATTCCCTGTTCACTACTAGACTCGGAACAATACTTACAAATACCTCTAACATTATCAATGTCATAATTAGATTATCATAACATGAACTCCAATATTGGTTCTAGAAAGTGAACTAATAACGTGTTGGTTCTGATGTGCAAGTGTGTCGACGTGTTTGTGTTACTGTTGCTGATACTGTTTCTGGACTCCAGGGACTGCTCGGCTAGTGCACAAAATGATGCCACTAGCAAAATATCGTTTAATTCGTAAGTTATTCTGATGTTTTCTAATTAAATTATTTCATTTTTCAAACTTACCACACATTGAGATGAATAAATTAAATTAGTGGTCACATAAAGAGATATATAAAATTTTTGCTAATACAGTATTTACAACTTTTTTCTTAGTTATTAATTATTGTGGTATATGACGTTGTAGGGTCCAAGCGTGGGCGGTCAAATTGGGCACTGAGTTATATCATTTTGGAGAATTTATTACAAGAAAGAAAGAAGTTCAAGATGTAAGTACTTTAGGTATTATACATTTTAGACAAGTCACCTTTTACTGAAAATTTCTATTAATTTTTTCTGAAAATATATTGCATAACTATACCCTAATTTTTTATATACCCAAGAATAAAACGCTATGAATTCTCATTGCCTCTGAAACCTTTTGTCTAGTCGACCTGTATCAACGAAGGTATTTAGTTGTCGTCTAATTTCAGTAAAATATTGAATAGTTGCAGCTATTTGACATACTTATACGTCATTATGCTAGATACAGATTCATAGCAGTATTTAAAAAGAAATAAAATTTTCACTTTATCTAGAGTTTTAAGTCGGCTCAAGTGGAGTCACGAGATGGAGAAAAACTAGTCCAAAGCATGGCGGACGACATTCGCGCGATGATGGAACTTAAGATAAGTGCTGTTAAACGTATAGTGGAGGCGGCAGAGAATATGGCATTTGACAAACAGAACGAACCGGTTCCCGAAGACTTTCAGTATTACAACAGCAAAGAAATGGAAGAACCCTACGATGAGATGGCAATGACTACAACGACAGAGGCAGATTTTAATTTAGAAAGTTGGATAGTTCGACCACCATCAAAAAACGCACATCTTCAACAAAATGCTCACTTTTCTAATATACCTGTTAATATTAATTTTAGCAGTGTGCACGTGCCGACAAATGTTTATGATTGGGGTGAGTGAGTAATGCTTATGATTATATTATAAATATCAGGTGAGTACAATATAATGTCCGGTTAATGTTTTGTAGCTCCTGAGGTTATCAAGGGAATTCATTGGTCGGAAGGACTGGATACGCACTTCATAAATAATTATCAAAGCGATCCAACACTATCATGGCAATACTTTGGAAGTTCTACTGGATTTATGAGGCATTATCCTGGTAAATATAATATAAATAAAAGGTGTTGCAATAATAAACTGTTATCTCAAGGTTCGAATGAAATTGAAAATAATAATTTCAGCATTAAAATGGAGGGCAGATCCGGTAGATATTTACGATTGCCGTACACGTGCGTGGTTTATGGAAGCTGCTGCTAGTCCAAAGGATGTAATCATTTTAGTAGATCGCAGTGGTTCAATGACTGGTCAACGAAGAGACATTGCTAAACATGTCGTCACTAATATATTGGACACACTTGGTAACAATGATTTTGTTAACGTGATGACGTTTGCTGATACTGTCGAGGAAATCGTACCTTGTTTTGAGGACTCATTGGTGCAGGTAATTTATATGCCTATATAAAATACGTTTATTTTAATAAATTTAGGAGTCATTTAGATTTAGTTATTATTCAATACATAACACATGGTACCTAAGTGTTTCAATACAAACCTATATAAATAGCTTTTACTCGGGGTTAGTACTCAAGCATCACTTCAGTATGTTAAGTCCATAATTCAATAGGAATATGTAGTTATAATAATGTTTTATTATTACTCACTCACACCTATGATTGTATTTCATAAATTAAATTCATTATTAATCAAGTGAAGATAGAAGGATGAATAGGTACCTTCATTAGAATAACGCAATGTTATTGTTAATTTAGTAGTCAACTTTGGTTTATGATTTCAGGCAACATTGGGCAATATCCGAGAGTTAAAATTGGCTTTGGACAGTTTCGAAACTATGGAAATTGCCAATTTTTCTGCTGCACTGACGCGTGCATTTGAACTTCTTGAAATCTACAGAAATAACAGCGGAGGAGCTAATTGCAATCAGGTTATTAGTCAATTTTTGTTTTATAGGTGTCAATAAACGTGTTTTGATTAATAAATATTTCAAGAAATTGTAGATTTTTATCAAAAACGACTTAGGTAAGACTAAAGGGATGTCACAGGCAGCAAAAGGTAAAATTTGGTTCAGTACGTTCAGATTACAGGGTGGGACTTTTTTTTATAAATAAACTAGAAATTACTTGAAATTAAATAAAGTAGGAAAATTCATTGTGCGAGGTGTAAGATTTAAATAAATGTGAACAATTTATATTTATGTAATATTTCAGGCCATAATGTTGGTAACTGATGGTGTACCATACAATTACAAGGAGATATTTGAGAAGTTCAACTGGAAGTACGACACACCAGTGAGGGTGTTCACGTACCTGATAGGGCGCGAGGTAAAGGTAGTACCACTTCAGGTATTACTGTGTGTCGTAGTCATTGTGCGACCTGCATAATGCCTTCCTTCGTACCAACCTGCCAGTACACCTAGAATGTGGTACTCTACTCTGTCTGACTATATACTTTCATACCTAAGTCGCATGAGTCTATAACCTATATTTATATACATGTATGTCTTTAAAATTTCCACTTTTCATGCTTTTGCTTGTAGTAAATTTGTTGAAGGTTTGATTTCTATCGTAGTTAGATAGTAATATCTAGTGTTATAGCACAAAAGGGCGGCGCTCGTTGAATGCATATAGAGCATGTTAATCGTTTAAACGTGTTCATGCACTCATAGACTCATACCTAATGTATGAATGTGTATGATTATTAAAACATGGCGTTTTGTGAAACAAGTGCACGCAATTGATATGACATCATTAATTACTTACTTCCAAAACACCCCTAAAGTCCATTTAATACTACGTCACTCATATGCACTACCTACTGTTCTTGTCTTCCCAGTCTATTAATGTTCTATTATTGGTCACGGGGGCCCCTACAAATCAAAAGGGTATTTGGTCCCCTTACGCCAATCTAACCGCGTGTTTGCGTTGGGAGTTGGCTGATTATAAAAAGGAGGGAGGAAATAGGGTTTTGTATTCTTCATTTGTATTCTTTTCTTACTTCGTCACTACTAAATAAATGAATTATTATGATTACAAGGAGTTACGTTAACGTGCTGTACATGCGACCAACCCGCGCTGACCTTTACTGTTTGGTTATGCATTTTGTCGATGTCCTAGTATAGTATATAGTACACAATACAAGATAAAAATAGTAATTTGAGTACATTAGGTTCTCACATATTTATAAGTAAGCTGTACAGCGCTATCATATCGAAGAAATAGTAGTAACACTTAATTTTTTTACAACACTTAGTTTTCTCAAACCCGAGCACTTTATCATACATAGATCTAAATGAAAAAAAATATAAAGAAATTATAGATAATATCTTAAAGAGTATGATGTAGGTGGCAGATGTGAGAGAAGTGAAGTGGATGGCATGTGCAAATCGTGGATTTTACGTACATTTGAGTACATTGGCGGAAGTGCGGGAACGGGTGTTGGAACACGTCAATGTGCTGGCAAGACCGCTGGTGTTGCAGCGAGAGAAACATCCTGTTGTATGGACACCTGTTTACGCCAATGTTACCGTGAGTACTGCTATTAATATTTACTAGGTATGTACGGGCTATCGAACAAATTTGCGTCAGAATACACTATATAATTAATAGGCGACATGAATTATGCGATGGTAACTTTCTATTATGTTTTCTATCAATTACAGCATTTACAGCTGAAAAAAATATTGGTATCATTGATGTAGGTAGGTCTGAAACCTACCTAGTAAAATCATTCCTTTGTTTCAGTTGATTATAATTACCCTCATATGTGAAATATTAGCGTATTAAATTTGTTTTGACTAACAGGATCCTAAAGTAGCAGATTACCTTTGGGAGCAACGAGAACGAGCGGAGCAGAAAGAACGGTTCATGAGTCAGCGTCGCGATAAAAGTCTCTTCAATTCTGATAAAGAACAGAGTCGGCGTTTGAAAATAAGACAGGTACCTATGGGATAAGTTTGAAATAAACATTCTTAAAGTAACAAAAGAGATGGGAGGAGAAAAACTCGGAACAAATTCCTAGCTAGCACGCCTGGACATAAACAGACCAAATACCCTCCCGTACTGAAGGAGGCTTATGCCCAAAAGTGGTATATATTAATGTACTAAAAAAAAAAGAACTATTACACATCTTAATGCGGAGCACCCTACCAGCCTACTTGACTTTATTACAATATCGTGTCAGATATATAAATATTTCATATAATCCTTATATTTTTATAACTGACACCCGCTCATAAATTAAGAAAATGTTCAAGCAATTAATTTATTTTTATAATATAAATACCAATAAACCGGCATGAGACATATTGTAGTTTTAAAGATATGATTTTAATAAGAAAGCTTGGTTCTTTTTGTTGGTTGGTTGGAATTCTCGACATGTTTATTTTGTAGATGAGGCAAGGCCAATACAGTGAACTGGGTAATTCACAGTATCAGTTAATGACTTCTGTGTCAATGCCCGTTTATGATCTACGCCATAACGAGGTGAGATATATTTCATTTTGTGTATAGTTTTAACCAGTTTACAAGTCCCCAAATGTGTTATCTTATACAATTTACAAAAGGAAAAGAGAATTATTTGTAGTCATAATCAAAGTCAAGAAAATAAAGTAGATGTTTAAAAAGTATTCTGAAAAAATTCGACAGATTATACTTCAACTTCAAATTCAATTTCATTACATGCAAATTTTTCTCTTTTTCAATTTTTCAATCAATTATGTCTTTACGTCTTTTCTAAATTCTAACTTTTCCATGTAGCATGAACTGAATATAATGTGCCATCTATTTAAAATATTGTTTCCAGATTGGTTTTGTCTTTACTACTAATATAATTGGACGTAAGCTCTATATCTTCTAATTACTTTCTAGTTTCTTCTGTCTGTATATTATATTTTGTTGAACATGTAAATGTATGTTAATAACTCCGTTTTGTTTGATGGTTTCCCCTCAGAACATCACAGAGAATGTACTGATAAATGAAGCTTACTGGGTATCGGTTACGAAAGAGGTACTACACTTAGAAAGTTTTGATGATTTAATTGTAAAGTTTTTGCAAGATAAAAGAGAGTTTTTATGATTTAGTTTTTTGAATTTCAGTAACGGTACAGTGTTATATGGCCCCGTTAGCGATGCATCTGTCCCCGATAGATGTGTGCGCGGGCGGCGGGCGGGCGGCGGATAGTCCGCACTCGCTCACGCCCGCCTAGCGCCAATGTGTTGTCCGACCCTTTGGCTTAACGTAGTGACGTAGTTTCTAATAGCTCGTAGGAGTAGACCACTAGGGTGTTATGAACGACTTTTCTATTAATCATCAAGTTAATTTTCTATGCAAGAGTTATTATCTATATTACACTACACACCACTATTTAATGAAATAAAGTATTATGCCTGATATAGTGAAGTCTTCGTAGAGACAATTTTTAAAGATTGACTTGTATGACGACAAGTAAATGTAAATACTTTTAACTAAATGCAGCCCTGTATACACGTGACTTGTATTGGGCTTTTTGTTAATTGAGTATCTATTCAGTTTAAACTTTTATATCATCTTCTTAAGAATGTCAAGTTTTTCATAATAACTATTTTTGAATACTCAGTCTCTCTGAGCGAGAAGACATTTTGATTTTTAGAGGAAGTTGTTACAAAGCATTTATCTATATGTTATTATATTTTATTGCATTCGTACGTCCACAACCAATCGCAGTCCGTAGAGGAGAACGGCCAGAAAGAGGTAGGCCAACGCTCATAGCCCATTCTGCCTCCGAGAGACTCGACTGATGACGTGTGAAAGATGAAGCACGAACGAAGTGCCTGTGCATAGACCCATGCACATGCACTCAGTGTGTCTGCTACTAACTGCTTTCGATGTTTGTGGAATATTTTAGTTGGGTATATGTAAGTTATTGATAACACTCGTAACTATATTTTGTTACTAACATAAAAATGTCAACAGATTCTAACAAGGATATTGTCAAAGGGTATTTGTTTTTTTTTTACAATCGGTAGTGGGTTTTTAGAATAATAAAGTGTAGATTTTTAATTTAAAAAAAATAAAATTATTTAACTTTTGCGTAGTTTTTTGCTAGAACCTGTAATCATGGATATTAAATTAGTTTTCCTTTAAATAGTTCTATATAAATAAATATATATAGAACTTCGCCTAACGGGGCTTAGATGCTAAAGAAGTAATTATTGCTAGTTTTACGAGATTGTCATATTATTGTATAATATATTTAGTAACTAGTATTATAAAATTGAAGGCCGAATACAGCGTTGAAATGGTCTTTGTAGTTAGAATGATTTTGGACTGTATAAACAATAATAAACATTATATTTTTTATTATTAAATACAATAACTTTTTAATATTTCGAAAGTAGTTTAGGTAATCAAATGTTAACGTAGAAGCTAGTGATATTATAATTAATGGTTGCAGAAATCCATAGATGTGAATAATAAGCAAAAATGTGTTTTTTTTGTGTTAAATTAACCCACTGTTACATTGGTATTAATATAATGATGTTTTCAGATGCGTATTGCTAGACTATTGGGAGTAGCTGGCACGGACGTACCTCTTTCTGAAATTCAAGCCCTTATGACACCTTACAAGGTAACTTCATTAAGTAGAAATAAGCCTTCAAATTGCAATCGCATATAAAATTCAACGTGTATTGTATTAAATTATTTTTTCAAGAGATGTTAAATTATTAAAGAACACTTATTAGGATTAACATCCACAGACAAATCCAATCAAAACTTAAGGGCCTACATCAATATTATCATATATCATCACGTACATATTAACACAGCCAGTAGGCACAGAAAATGAAGAATTAGGGATACTTTTCCTATTTACTCAAAATCTACTAAATATATTTTAATTCTGATTTACGTGTTTCTATACATAATAGTTACCTATGTTTTTAAAGTTATTTCATTAGTTAATACGCGATAATTAACAGACAAATGAAAAAAATAAAAAATTTGAGAGGTTGTTTCGCCAAGATTTTCTATCGAGAAAACTTTTTTCAATCGCGTTTCTGTGTTCATGCGATCCTAGATCATATATTGAAAAAACATATACGTAAAAATTAGAGCTCTAGCCATTCAATCTAAAGAAACAATGAAAACTTCGTACATAGAAAAATGCACGAAGCTATTTTGGTATCCTCTTAACATAAAAGTTTGTTAAGGTTCTGTTAAATTTTAATTTTGTGATTAAATTGTTTTTGTAACTAGACTTTTTATTTGAGATTTGGACATTCAATTTTTTTGCAGATATACTTTCTTTAGTTAATTTGATTAGGATATCCTATCATCAGTATTAAATTTAAGTCATGTTGCAGATCGGGGTAAATGGATATGCATTCATCGTTACAAATAACGGATACATTCTGATACATCCAGACCTGAGGCCCGTGGTATGTAATAAAAAAGTTCATTTATATAGACGGGCTTCGTGGTCTAGTGGTTCTGGTAACGGACTGCCGATCAAGAGGTCGCGGGTTCGATTCCCGCTCGGGACAATCATTTGTGTGATTTTTCTAATTGTCATACAAATGTTTGTACTGCGTCTGGGTGTTTCTATGTATTATAAGTATGTATTTACAAAAGAAAAGTAGTATATGTATTCTATCCGTATTCTGGTACCCATAACACAAGCGTATAAGCTTAGCTTGGGACCAGAGGACGTTGTGTGAAATGTCCATGAATATTTATTATTTATTATTATTATATTATTTATAGGATTAATTTAGTTCTCAAATAAAATGTGCTTATATGTATTTGTGTATTGTATATGTACGTATATTGACGCATTTATGTATGTATATCTATTATTAGCAATGATCGGAGTAGGTAGAGCTATTTAGGTTCATTGACCACAAACATTGATGTTAATATGGACATTCCATGGGATAAAACTACTTTTAACGGATTTTAAAAATCCTGACATTGATATCCTGAGAGAACACGAAGAAAAATTGTCGAATAATGTACTAAATGACGAAATTTTATCATTTAAATTTGCTCCACTAACATCTACAGATCTGATGTCGAACGCTAATTTTCTACTTATAAATGGGTGTTAAATGTAAATTAGAAATAGGCTCAAAATAGAAAATTTTGATAAATAATGGTCATTTATTTTAACTTGGGTCGTAATCAGGCTTCTAGTGATGCTGTAGACGAATCACACTTAGAAACAGACCAATGACAGTTTCATTTAATTATTGTTTAAAGGTAAACATGCTGAGCATTTAAATAAATATCTTGTAAATAAAAATAGTTCAAAGAATGAAGACATGAAAATAATTATGATGAAACAGAAGATAATACTTTGATTTTTTGATGAACATGTTTGAATTAGTTTGTATGTTAATATTATGTACTTGCACAACTGCAAAATAAAGAAAAATGTAAATGATTGTTGAGTATAAATATAAAAACTGTTACATAAAAAATATACATGGTTTATTGACTCAACTTATAGGTACCATCTTTAAACCCATCCTTATACTTATCCATCGTGAAGTAAGTGTATTCTGTCGTTACTCCTTAATGCGTATTAGGTAAATAGCTTTTTATTAATTTACTACTTCAAAAGTAAATCCCGGGATTTTGGGCATATCCATATTATTGTAAAATACGACTAGTACATAAAATAGCTCTACCTATTCCGATCACTAATTATTACTGAAAATATGATGATAATGAGTAAATAATCCACACAGAAACATACATATATACACACACACACACATGCACATAAAACACAGTATATTGGTAAAATTTATATTATATTAGTGTAAAAAGGGAACGGTACTGGTCTTTGAAACACAACACTGTTAGCTCAAAGACCAGGGGTTTCAATTAAATGTAAGTTATATATTTTATGTCAATAAAGATATTTCTATTTCTATTTCTATTATTAGGTACATATGAGTAAATTAGTAGGTACACCAAACACCTTATTCCAGAAATTAAGTATTCTATCCCAAGATTGTCTGGAAGAGATCGCAGATAGTGAAAAGACTACCTTTTGTACCTGTTTCAAATTGATATACCTAAACAACTCTGTAATCTATTTTTGGTGTACAATAAAGAGTACCTATTGAATTTGAATTTGAAAATGTTGTTTTCAGTTTCAACAAATATTAAAACCCAGTTACAATAGTGTTGATATGATAGAAGTAGAACTCTTTGATGATGACAGAGGGCCCAGGAACTTCAGTAAAGAATTGACTGCAGTAAGTATTCTTATCTAATCGTTGAAATCAGAATTGGCTTAGTGTGATATTTCATTATCTTAATTTGAAGAGATAATAATTCTTAATAGAATACAACGCTTAAATCGATTGTTAGACCTTAAGATTGAGTGCAAAGCTATATAACGAAGTGATAAAAAAATAATTTAGAGCCAAAGTGAATAAAAAAAAATTGTGAACCCTATATTCTTAATTTAAATTAACATTAATATATTTCCTTCTTTTCAGTTACGACAAGAGATTATAGACCAAAAAACTGGCAATAAACTGATGAATGTAAAATATCATCTTGAAGATATGGTAAGATTTTAGAATTCCTTTCTAGAAAAGTTTGATTTTAGTCATTACGCGATAATGACATATACTTAATAATATCTAATATATAAAATTCCCGTGTCACAGTGTTAGTTACCGTACTCCTCCGAAACGGCTCGACCAATTTTCCTGAAATTTTGTGTACATATCCTCTAGGTCTGAGAATCGGCCAACATCTATTTTTGAAATCTTTTTTTTTTGGTATGGCAAAACTACGTTTGCCGGGTCAGCTAGTATTATATAAATTCTAAAATAAATAATAAATATTCATGGACATTTCACACAACTTCCTCTGGTCCTAAGCGAAGCTTATATGCTTGTGTTATGGGTACCAGAATACGGATAGAATACATATACTACTTTTTTTTGTAAATACATACTTATAATACATAGGAACACCCAGTCGCAGTACAAAGATTTGTATGATAATTAGAAAAATCACACAAATGATTGTCCCGAGCGGGAATCGAACCCGCGACCTCTTGATCGGCAGTCCGTTACCAGAACCACTACACCACGAGGCCCGTCGTAAAATAGTAAATAGACGTAAAGATAAAATATTTATTTCAGAAACGTGCTTCACGTTCGAAAAAGCATTACTTTTGGACTGGTATCAGCGACTCTCCCTTCACGTTAGTTGTAGTAACCCCAGAAAACTATGGCAGACATCGAATCACTCCCCCGCCAACCGATGACATACACAGACTTTCACTTACTTCTAAGAATATATCAGCGAGGCAGTATCTTTCTGACAAGTGGAGCGTGCATCCTGATTGGTGAGTGGTAACTTCAATCATCAATATCGCTTATATTAGATTATTATTGTAAACATATTCCATTGTTCTTAAGCATTCATTGATGTGAATAAATCTTTAATTTCAATTGTATGGTAAAGACACACAGATAATTGTTACAATTGAAAAATTATATAACAAATTTTTTGGGAGATCCTAGAATTTGTCGTAGGTAGGCATGTAATAAAAAAACCGACAGGAATCTAAAGCCGATCTCCAGTTTCCTTGACTGTATTAACCAAAATACTTTATTTATTTCTTTATTTTTAAACTTCTTGCACAAAATACATAGTACAATGGCGGACTTAATCCTAAAAGCATTCTCTTCCAGTCAACCATTGTTTATGTTGGCTATAATAATATTTTGTTATCAAATTTTTGACATCAATCACATTACGGCTATTACTGCTATGGCCTATATTGACAAATTTGATAATGACTAAATTCTTCGAAGTTTTTAAATATATTTAGTCCTACACCTAGAAAATTCAGTCATACAAATCCCAGTTATTTGGTGTAACAGGTGCACCACATAGACATTTCAATTAGTTGTTAAATAATTATTGTACGTTTTTAGTAGAGAAAGTTAATATTTCAGGTTATACTGCCGACATTACGAGCGTACATTCGCGTCTCCCGAAGAAGAACTGCTTTATTTTTTGGAACGCGTGGCAAAACCTGGATGGCGTTGGCCGGCTAAGCCTCGACCACCTGAACATCATAAGAACAAACCTGGACACGAGAAACATAACAATGGTAAACTATGTGAAATAATCTTTAATATATTTATAACATCTTCTATCATTGCCAGCACAATACTATCTAAAATTTTATAAGTATCATTACTTGTCAGTCATGGATGCTTTTTATTTTAACAAACTAATATATTTCGTTGAACATTTATTTTTATCACACAGGAACTCCCGAAGCAAAGGAAAGAAACAAAGTATCTAACAGCACACCGAGAAACGAATACTACTGTGAGTTGTGACGTTATTTTTTAAATTCATAATTAATTAATGAAATAATTATATTCTATACATATAGAGGAACGTTGCTTCAAATGAATTTGTGAAAATAGTTATTAAAAAATAAAATATTTTCTCCGTGCAGGTGACCACGGCCTGATGCAAGCTTTAGTGTATGATGCGAGGAACACTGCCTGGTTTAACAAGAGTATTTCAGATTCAGCCTCAGAAGAAAAAGCGTAAGTAAATTATACTATAACACACATTAAGCAAGATATAATTTTGTTGATGATTAAGGCTGTTATTTGAAAAGAAATGTCGTTTTTGCATTTGGTGCAGTAACATTCTTGGATCTTTTTCTTAAATCCATTCAAAAGCCGTAGTATTAAAATTGTGTTTATTATGTTGAAGTACATGGTCAGGAAATCGATCAACTTTAATAAATGAAAGAGTGTTGATAAGCAAATCAATATTTTTTAACTAACAAATACCTACTCAAATACGAAAACTTGCAAGGAGATAAAAGTACTAGATTAAATTAGTTTTAACGTTAAAATTAAGACGTTACATTTATTTTGAATGCATTTCAATATTTTCATCCGGATAGCCCATTGACAAAAGTGATTGGATTGTTACCGAGGTAAAGTAACTAATATGGAAATGAATTGCATGTCATAAATATTAATAGATGGTAATATAATGTGAGTGACTTTTGAAGGGTACTGTGAGTCAAAAAAAAACATTTGTCTTTGATGAAGTCCAGTAACTCTGCAACTTACTTTATATTTAAGTACCTATTTATGTTATAAGTTGGTAATCAGATTGATACCAAAACTGGTAATCTTAACGTGAGCATGATAATTTTATTTAAAATCCCTATTCGCCTTAGATCGTTATCAAATGCAGCTTTGGAAAGGTTTGTATTTCTTAGGTTTAAACAGATTAATGAAAAAATTTTGACGATATTATCTATTTATTATTTGTATTAAACCATAAACTAACTGTCGAGTATCCATTTCTACGCTAGTTTCGCCTCTAAACAAGGCATCGTCATTTTGATTGTACCGGCAACAAATTACATTTAAAGATGAATGCCATATGTATGCTTGACCGTAACTACTACTTCATTCGTCGTACCGAAAACATATAGGACATAAAATCCTTTAAATACGCTCTGATGGTGTTGGCTAAATTTACCTGTCGTTATGTGACCTTCAGACGCCATTAAAAATTTCCATATTTATTTATATCAGCATTATTGATGAAATTGCAATAATATACTACATTAAAGCCAATTTATATTACTTACCTTCTATATGTTTGTGACAGGGTGGAGTTCATACAACGCTTTGGATACATAGTAGCTTTCTTATCGACTCATAGCGGCTTAACAAGATGGCAGACTCATCCACCGAAAGAAGAGGATAATGACAAGTACCAGTCATAATTATATGTTTATTATTAATTTCCAGTCAATTACAAGTACTTATTTTTAAAACAATTTATTTTTAGGTCAGAGTTTGGCAAACAATGGCCAAGAGCAATCGATGAAGTATGGTATCGCCGAGCAGTAGAACAGCACTATATAGATCCTCTAAGTTATGTATACAGCATTGAGCTGAACACTGAGAAGTTTCCCCTGAACAATATCAACCAGGTAACGGTGACAGCATCGCATGCAGTATTCCATGGTGATGGACACCGCAAAGCTCCCGCTGCTGTGGTTGGCTTCCAATTCGAACATGCGCGTCTTAGTGAATGGTTTAACAATATAACATCTTCAGTAAGTTTATACTACTGCTAAATTAACAGTCTTCTTGAATACTAAACGTTACGCAATAGTAAGATGAAAGATTATTTAATTTGTGGACACATAATAGAATTACGTTTCTTTAGTAGCTACTCGCATCGTGTTTTATTTGTAATTTATTTACTTTAAATAAAGGACGTTATTCATTTAATTGACATCTTTGTGATTGATATGATGAGAAATCTTCACACTATCTCCAGTTTAACCTTCGCTTCTAAAATAATTACTTGTTCACGTTCATATGTACTAAGAAACACTAAATAAAGGACGTTATTCATTTAATTGACATCTTTGTGATTGATATGATGAGAAATCTTCACACTATCTCCAGTTTAACCTTCGCTTCTAAAATAATTACTTGTTCACGTTCATATGTACTAGGAAACACTACGTTGCCATGCTATTAAATTCATTCATAATAATCATTCCTTTTGCGCTTCCTTAATATTTTGCTTAATTTTATTTTTCAGTGTGAACATAACCAATGTCATACCTGTAAATCTTCAGAGTGGGATTGTTTTCTCATTGATAACAATGGTTGGATAGTCGTCAGTGAAAATGAAAATAACACCGGAATGTTCTTTGGCAAAGTAAGTATAAAAAAGAATATGCTTTATGAATATGCTTCTTGTGTTAACAGTGAATTGAAATTAAATCATTTATTACAACTATCACACTAATTACTAAAAATTGGTCAAGTGCGAGTCGGACTCGCGCACGAAGGGTTCCGTACCATTATCTATGCAACATAAGGCAACGTTATTAGTATCGAGCAAGAAACGGTAAAAAAATCATGTTTGTTGTATGGGAGCCCCCCTTAAATATTTATTTTATTATATTTTTAGTATTTGTTGTTATAGCGGCAATAGAAATACATCATCTGTGAAAATTTCAACTCTCTAGCTATCACCGTTCTTGAGATACAGCCTGGTGACAGACGGACGGACGGACGGACGGACAGCGAAGTCTCAGTAATAGGGTCCCGTTTTTACCCTTTGGGTACGGAACCCTAAAAAAGGATGTCAACTACCTGTACAAAATTTCCTCTAAATTGGTGCAGGCACTCTAGGCGTTTGAGCGTCAAGAAGTGACAAACATAGACACACACACACACAAACTTGCATTTTTAATATTAGTGTAATTGCTACATTAAGGGGTACGCAGTTTTGGAGTCTTTTTTGAAGTGGTATACAACAAAAACTAATTGGGAACACTGCCTTATAAATAATAATAAATAAATAAATGTTCATGGACATTTCCACACAACGTCCTCTGGTCCCAAGCTAAGCTTATATGCTTGTGTTATGGGTACCAGAATACGGATAGAATACATATACTACTTTTTTTTTTGTAAATACATACTTATAATCAGTGTTGCCAGAAGGTTACATTTTTTACATTTTACGTAACTTTTGATCAGTTCATGTAACATGTATGTAAGAAACAATTTTAGTTAAATTTAAGTAACTTCTCAAGAATTACAAAAGAGGTAAAAATGAAAAAAAAATCTTGAAAAAAACGAACAAACTGCAATATTTACGGCAGCATTCGAAAATTTAAAAAACCCGCTTAACTGTTTTCAACAATCTTTTAGTGATTTTCACATAATAGAGATGGCACTCCTGTTAACATATTGATTTATGTATATTTTTATGGGACTAAATCACAATACATATTAGACCAGGGTAGAAGCCTTTAAAAATAATGAAAAGTAAAAAAAAAATATAATAGAATGAAACCCATTAGAAAAGGAGGGAAATATGATAAAAATGAAAGGAAAAATAATTTACGGGCGATCGGAGGTTGGGAAGGGGATGGGGGTGAGTTTTTAAGGGTAAAAAACGGTTTTTCTCGATTTCCGGCAAAACTAAAAGTCCTATCGAAAAAAGTCAAATGGAAAAGTTGTAGATAATAAAAAGATCTAAAACTTTTGTATCTACACTTTTTTCACATAACAAAAAAGAAAGAAAAGGCCAGTGGATAGGACGCAGGGGGCCAATCGAGTTTCCAGCACGCTCTCCAGACCTTACAACGCTGGATTTCTTCTTGTGGGGCACAGTAAAAGATGAGGTGTACAAACGTAAACCACGTAACCTAGACATTCTTTGGAATGAGATTCAAGCGGTGTGTAGAGAAATCTCATTGGACGTTTTGATACGATGTACAGAATCAGTGGTGACTCGTACTCAGAATTGTATTGATGCTGCAGGTCACCAATTTGAACAGTATTAACATTTGTTATTTATCTTTCATTTACATTGGACTTTCAGCTTTCTATTTTCCTGAAATTTAACTTTGTAGAACGGTAAATAAATTTTCTATGGAAGTTCAAAGTGTGTATACATTTTTTTGAAGCACCCGGTATTTATATGTCCCAAGTGAAAAGTTTCAAATTATAACCTGAAGAAATTCAGAAAAGATTTCAGGTTTTCATATAAATATTAATAGGGTTCATCCTAAGCTGTCCAAACAAAATGGAACCACAGGAATAATAATTTCTTATATTGTTTTAATCATTAAAATTTAAATAAAAATTAAATTTAATAAAAAGAAAAAGTAAACTAAAAGCTGATTTATTTACATTCTTTCATATTCTTATCTAAATTTATTTAATGAAAACAAAAACTACCGCAAAAAATTAAAAAAGTTATAATTATATTGATAAATATAATTTTTTTTAAATTATTGTGTACAAGAAAATATAAAATAATAATAATTTTTGATCTGCGAGCTGAAAATTACATGAGCGTGAATGTAGCAGACATCAGAAAAATTTAAAACTACAAATAAATAGAGTAAATAATTAAAAAAATAATATTTATAAAAAATGCATTTATTAATTTGAAAATTTTTTAAAAGCGCATTTAAAAAAAAAATTTATTAATTATTTACTCTATTTGTAAATAATTATAAATTTGGCTGATGGCTGCTACATTCACACTCATAAAATTACCACTACGTAAATTTTAGTTTAAAAATGTAACTTTTCATGGATGCCAACGTAACTTTCGACCAAATCACTCTGGCAACACTGCTTATAATACATAGAAACACCCAGACACAGTACAAACATTTGTATGACAATTAGAAAAATCACACAAATGATTGTCCCGAGCGGGAATCGAACCCGCGACCTCTTGTTCGGCAGTCCGTTACATAAACCAACATCAATATTATCGTCGACATGTACCTATTAACACAGTAGTAGGTATAAAAAATGAAGAATTAGGGATATTTTTTTTGTTTACTCAAAATCTATTAAGTATATTTTAATTCCGGTTTACGTGTTTCTATATACATATAATAGTTACTTATGTTTTGAAAGTTATTTCATTAGTTGATACGCGATAATAGACCGACAAATGAAAAAAACAAAAAATGAGAGAGGTTGTTTCGCTAAGATTTTCTATCGAGAAAACTTTTTTCAATCGCGTTTCTGAGTTTATGCGATTCTAGTTAGATTATATATTGAAAAAACATATACTTAAAAATTAGAGCTCTAGCCATTCAATCTAAAGAAAAAATGAAAACTTCGTACGTAGAAAAATGCACGAAGCTATTTTAGTATCCTCTTAATTGAACGATATTATATTCAATGTTTTAGGTTCGACCGGATATAATGACTAAGTTAGTTGAAGATGAGGTCTACAAGGCGGTACATATAATAGACTATCAGGCAGTTTGCTTCAGGGAGAAGAAAACCACGAACCCAGCGACAATGCTTATGACGGTAGGTAAACATTCATTGAGTAAATAAACTAGCATGCTCTAACTAACATGAAGTATTCACTCCTGTAGTAAAATTCTACTTTATGATAATAGTATATTTAAATTATTTCATTATTTTCTATACATTATAGCCCTTTGATAATCTACGTCTGATCACAACTTGGTTCATCACCACCACAATTTGGTTCTACAACTCCATAACAACGTGTTTCGGCCAAGCTTCGAACTACCCCGATGATGATGGTATGAATTTGATAATAGTAACAGGCCGACAAAATAAATGTTATGTATGCTTTTGTTAATTTGTCGTGTATATGTCTAAACAACAATTAAATAAGGAAATCTTACGTAAGCAAATACTTTAAGTCACTTATTAACCTTTGCAGTTTCAGTGATTATGCCTAGGTTAATACAGATAAATCTTTCTTCGAATCTTTAATGGTACGATCGTTAACATTACTTACTAGGAATAAGACAAAGAATATGAATTTCTAGTGAACATTTTAAACATAATTTTGTGTTAAGCCTATTAGGTAGAATAGGCAACTAGTTGTTTGAAGCAGACCTTACTTTCAATACCTATACGTACAAATGTACGCTATATGTACAGATTTTGACACAAACCTATTTTAGAGTTAGAAAATGATCATCAGGTTACAATTAAATGTTGTGGATGATTGAAAACGACTAATTGTTGGAGAGTTATAGAAAAATTTGCATGAATTTGTCAACATGCATTTCTAGAAAATTCTTTTACTGTGTAGAATTACTGTCTAAGAAATAACTGGTGCAACAATGCTTCTCGGTGTTTCTTCGCATGAAACCTATTGCGTTACTCTAAAAGCAAAATATATGTGTGAAAATGAACACTCCTATTAGTCAATATAGGGATATCAGGTTAATAATTTCGGGTGCATGCGCACCAAAACTGCACCCAATCTTAGGTCCATAGATGTTTATCACACTGTAGCTAAAGCAAAATTCATTTATGGAGTCAAAGATTGGACTTAGATTTTTAATAAAGTAGTAATGACTCCATCTTTTTTCAGAATATGTTACACCCACTGGTGAGTTGTTTGTAGCTTAAGCACAGTAGTGTCGACGTGTTCGATACCAAACACTATTGAAATTTTTATTATACCTACTCATTGTAGTTAAGGGTTTGTAGAGTATTAGACTTTGGATGAGAATGTGCATGAGATTACGAGAGTTAAATACATAAATACTTCCATTGACATATTGAAGCTTAGTTTAATAAATAAGATATAATAGAATAGTTCAGTCTTGTGGTTTCTTCAAATGAATTTAATGCATGTTTAGGCATCTCATTTTACAAATTAAATCAGACGTTTTATTCGCAATACGCTTACGGATTCGACAATGCAAGCAACATAATATCAAATCGCATTTAATACTAATGCTTTAACAAAATTTATCAAAATTTACTGACTGCAGACACCGGATTTGAATTTGGTCTTACCTATTTCGGCATGTATATAATTCCATCTCCACTTGTACAATTTTCTTTGGTAATATTTACATGCATGTGACTCAAAAGACGTATTCCTTGATTCTAATATTTTTTATGATATAGCGGCATACAGTTACGAAAATGATGAAGATACGGATGACCCCTATGGGATGTCAACATCGACTAGCATGCGAGCACTCACTGAGAGGGAGATTGAAAAACTGGTATTAATAAACCGGACGAGACCAACCCCTTGTGATAAAGAAATGACTTTGTACCAACTGGACTATAATAATTTAGATGAGAAGTTAAATAAACCGTTATCACAATGTGCCAGACCTTTCTACGCCCAGCACGTGAACTACACGAATATGTTGATGATTGTAATAGACGGACATTGTCCAATTGACGATACAGTATCCATGTCGATAGATGCTACAGAGGTACAATATAACGAGTCGCTGCCATGTTTGAAGCACATGCATCCATTGTATAGGAAGCAGCCAACATCTTGCATTAGGAATCACACTGAGGTATGATTTCGCTAACAAATATATAAGTATATTCCAATCGTAAACATTTTTCACCATTTTCTTTATAAAAATATGATATGAAAGTCTAAATAATTTATAATTTTTCTTTTTCTAACATAAGCTAAGCTTACCTATTAAATTTAATGTCAATATTCATGTAATATTTTTAACAGGAGAGCAACATTGACATGTGTGGCCGGGGCAGTCTACCATATGATGGCAAGAAATGGTTTTCACTAACAATTCTGCTGATCATACGATATTTGCGAATGTAATGTCAATCTGGACCGAACAAGCGTTTTTACTGGCACTATGATTTACCTAACTACCCACATATTACGGAAAAGCGGCAAACGCAAGGAAAACGCGAGAATCAAATTCATGGACAGCAAAAGATAAAGTTCATCTATTTAATATCCATTTATTTTTAGTTTATTTTTTAAAAATGCTTTCTACAACATTTATTCATGTATTAACTAAAAAGTATTTTTAATTAACACGCATCTATATGTTCGACATGTATCTATCAATATATTAATCTATGTTTCGGAATCTTTGAACGCGATTTTCACCAACTTGCGGTAGTCTGATTGATCTGAAATTTTGCACACATATCAAGCACCATTAACAATGCAATTATTTAAAAATATAATTAGGATTTTCAAGCGTGTTTTTTTAGTTTTTGAACTAAGGAAATTATTTGTACTCTGATTAAATATTTTTGGTCTACATATAATTTGAAAGTGTGTGAAGTATTAAGGAATTAGGGTTTAATAAAAAAAACCTATATACTTAGTTAAACTGATTTTGTTGTCCGTCTGTCTGTTAAAGTTTCTGTAATTTATTAGGAAAATTTTATCTATTCACAAAATCACAAAATTGTATTAGCTATAATATTGTCTTACGAACAGACGACGCATGAAATGTTTTGTTAAATTATATCATAGTTTATTTAACTTGTTTTGTTTGTTATACAATGAAATATCAAAAAGTCTAAATTTTGTTAATACATAAAAACATAATAAGTATATTCTACTATTTAATGATCTCTGTTTTTAGTGTAAGTAGATAATAAATATGAAATGTACATGTCATTCCCACATATCAACCATTAAGTTATAGGGTATGCTCCCATTGTGCCACAATAGGAAGCAAAAAGAATTAGTCATATCATATTATTATGTACATACCCTCATAATTTTATGAGGATTTTTTTTTAAATTCTGTTATGCGTAAGATTGGATCTAATAAAACAGGGGCATCAAAATTGGACCCTAAATTTATCAGAAAATTGTAAATATTTTTCAATAAATTAATTAGGTAATAATGGCCCCAATTCTGATACGTAAAACATAACCTAATTTAACTAAAATGAAACCATCTGTTATTTTATATTTAATTGCACACACTTATATTAAATAGTATCATTATTCTATAATACAGAGGTTTTTTATTAAGAGATTATTTTATTAACGTAAACAATGCAAAATTCTATTATTGGCACCAGTATTATTTATGTGTTTAGTTAAGTTTAGTTATGCAATCAGAATTGGCACCAATCTCAAAGATCTATTACAACTAAGGTACCTATAGACCTAAAGTCACTAATTCTCCATTGGTTTGTAAATACTGAAGATAATATAATAGCTTTTTTATCAATTCCAAAATCTTATGTGTTATTTAAACTTAAGAAATCTCAAGCTTCTCTAACTTACTATTACTTTGGCTACCTAGACAGTATACCTACATAGTTGCAGTTTAAAAACTAGACTATTGCAATACAATGATTTCCTTCTTAATCTGACATTTTTTTTTCTAATGCTACCTTTTTTTATAGCCATGTTTAATAATTTCCGTCCTGCCAGTAAGTATTAAATGGTATGGAAATTAAAAAAATAATTTAATGGGTTGAACAACAAGTTTATTGTTTTAATAAAATACAGTATTAAAATGCTGTGTATATTTATAATAATATTAGAATTTAGTATTTGGAATCTCTGTGTTTAATGTATAACTAGATGTGAAACATTAACTTACTCAATTGTGATTTTGTTTGGTACAAAATAAACTATTATTGTGAATTTTACATGCATTTTTAATTTACAATTTCTACTTATTTACTAATAATAAATTATTTACAAAGTATAATTTAACTTACAGAAATATTATGTTGCGGTCTCTATGTTGTGACTTTTCATAAATGCTTCAATTTCTTCTAAAAACATTTGATGTTTTTGATGTCTAATGAGGTCGTCGTGAAGCTTCTCTAATGGTTCACCACCTTCTAAGAATCCTTTCAAATTATGAACCGTACCTCCTCCTTCACGATGTTCCGTTACACGGTCTTGAGGGAAATTGTATGTACGTATCTTCTCATTTCTATTACTTGAGCCAATCTGCAATATGAACAGATTAGCATTTATATCTAACTATAGATGTGGTTCCAGTCCCAGATTTTAATAGCACGTTACACCTATCTCATTTATATTGAGACAAAAAAGGTTTTGGAATTACCACTTAAGTACAATTTAGTTAAATGAAAAGCAGTGAATTAAACCATCCATCCATCAACCTTTCTCTGTCTATAGGCCTCCCCCTTAGACTGCACAACACACGGTCTTGCACTAACTGCGTCCAGTGAATTTATAATACTATATTAGAACAATAAAATATTTTGTTTAAAGTTATTAAAATTTAAAGTTAAAAGAAAAAAAAAAGACGTGTGGCACTCGGGGACTGCCGCGGTAAAGCTACTGCATAGCATTTTTTATCAACTTATGCAATTATAATTATTTATTTATTTTATTTATGCAAGAATCTAAAGACCATAAACTAAAACAAGATTAATAATCCTTATTTACTGATGCTTACATCTGTCCATTGTTTATAGGAATTATGACGAAATAGCAATTGTCAATCAAATGTATTGAAGCTGAATGTAAGGTTTTTACGCTATTTCCGTTACCTATGGAAATTAAATTGATTTAGTGTCCACGCTCAAGACCCGCGATAGAAGCTATGCAATAGCTTAAAAATAAATAAATAATAGAACACAATACATTCAACCAACCTGGGATTTCCTCTCACTTTTAATCATTGATGATTGTGCCGCCAATTGTTTCTCCAACAAAAGAGCCCGCAACTTTTGCAATGCTATCTCTTTGTTCTTTATTTGAGACCTGCCTTCTTGACATTCAACTACAGTTCCTGTCGGTGTGTGAATAATACGGACAGCACTATCAGTAGTGTTAACATGTTGACCACCAGCACCACTCGCTCTCTTTGTCTCAATCACAATATCACGATCAGAAATGTTTACTTCTATATCTGTAGGCTGCGGGAGAACAGCAACAGACACAGTGCTAGTGTGAATGCGTCCACCTTTCTCAGTCGCCGGAATCCTTTGTACACGATGCACACCACCCTCCATTTTCATTAATTCTGGAGCTCCATACCCATTTATGAGCATAGAACCTTTTCTTATACCTCCCTTTTCTGTCTCTTCATGAGATGCAACATCTACATTCCAGCCTCTATATTTAGCATAAGAATGGTACATTTCAAACAATTCTCGTGCAAAAAGCATGGCTTCTTGACCACCGGCACCTGCCGTAACTTCTAATAGAACACCACCATCGGTAAATGTAGGTTCCATGAAAGCTGACTGTAAATCCGAATCTATTTCCTTTACACGCTTCAAATATATCTCAGCTTCTTCCTTAATCATTTTCTTCATTTCATGATCACCTTCTTTCTTGTTAAGTTCTTTTAATGATTCAATACTGTCAAATAAAGCAATCCTTTGCTCCAATACATTTACGATCGGTTTCAGTTCTACAAGACGTTTAGCCTCTTCAGACGTCCGTTTTGGTTTTGAGTATAGACCATCATGTTCCAGAATCAAGTATTTCAAATAGTTTTGAATAGCAGGATCTGATAAATTTAGACCTCTATTAGAATAACATCGAGATGCTAGTATATTTGAGTTAAACAATGCCCGACAAAGCAATATTTTAGGAAGTGACATAACGAAAATTTTATAGAACCAACACAATTTAAAATAATTCACACAATAAACTTTACGCGGTTTAAAAAATACAAATTAATCTTAGAAAATTTAGAGGTTATAAAATTTCAAAACAGCTGACAGCGACGACATTATGTTGACAAGTTTGACATTCACTAAATTCATTTTGACAAACGGAACTTAATCAGGGCAGTACCTCTTAAGTTTTATTCTGAACTAAATCATAAATTTATTTAGCAGTTTTTTAATCAAGGTTTATTTTTATCATTAAAACATGGTACACAGTAATATAAATAATGCGTGTAAAAAAAATATACACCAGAAAGTGAAGTGTGTGACCTCTATTGTTGAATAGCTTAAACATAGTCTTGATCTTTTCATGCTATTATCCGGTAGATGTCAGGTCACGTATCACAGAACATTAATACTCTAACGAGTCACGTATCGACAAGTGAAAAATTAAAATCGTAGCACAGATTCGTAGCTTGCAAATTTAATTTATTATTAGAAGAAAGTGGAGGGTTATGAGAACAATGCATGTATTCTGGCTATTTATTTGTTTCAATTTGCCGATCGTTTTATGCCGATGTATTTATTCGTCATTAGGTATACGGTAGATATGAATACGATGATAGATATCTTTAGGAATACAAACATAGATACAAGTATAACTTGAATCAATGATACAAGGGTTAACACTTTCTTTCAGAAGGAAAAGGTAAGGTTTGTCTTACATAAAATATAAGCAGATAAGATCTCTTTTTGAAATATGGAACTAAATACCTACTATGCCAAAACGCCTATTTGCGTACATAATACGCACGCAATTGTTGCACTAGTATCAGACCACACATTTATCTATTTATCTAATCTTGAGGACACGTAACTTTAGTCTGGCTAAATCGTACTTCATAGACTAATAATGTTTCATATAAAGTGCAAGCTGTATCATAGATACACATAGATATGTAAATGGATTCAAGCCGACTGAGTGTTGTAGCCAAGGACACTACATCAGGTAAATCTGTGTACCTATAAAATCGCATTGGACTGAGATATAAAGATTAGTGTTGTGGACATAAGCAAATTAACCACGTAGCAGAAGTAGCAAATGCTACAGGCCCAACGTTTTAGGGGCCCTGTGCTCAGTAATATTATTCGTTACTTCGCCTTCCCCTGAATTGAAACACTCATGATAAAGTAACCTAGGCGACCTTTTGTGGTATCTGCTACGGCTACGGGCCTCAGGTCGGCTAAATCCGGCCCTAATTGTGAGGTGACCACGAGCGTCATTAGGACTCAGTATTGTGGTTTTATCACATTTTTCAGTCCGTATCGGAGGATTTATGCCAAAATTACCTACTCTTAACAAGGTTGGATGCTACCTACCGCTTCACCTTTTTTTCGTATCCTTTGACGATACGAAAATACATCAGTTCTCATGGCTGCCACAAATTTTAGTTAGGTAAGTACGTGATTTCTAGTGCTCCTTATTCCTCGGTGTTTTATACTGGTTTTAGTCCATACACTTAGAAATAGGAACTCGCCAGAAAGATGTTTTGAGAGACGTAACTAAACTTGATTGTTTTTTGTACTTAAGAGGATACCAAAATAGCTTCGTGCATTTTTCTACGTACGAAGTTTTCATTGTTTCTTTAGATTGAATGGCTAGAGCTCTAATTTTTAAGTATATGTTTTTTCAATATATGATCTAGGATCGCATAAACTCAGAAACGCGATTGAAAAAAGTTTTCTCGATAGAAAATCTTAGCGAAACAACCTCTCTAATTTTTTATTTTTTTCATTTGTCGGTCTATTATCGCGTATTAACTAATGAAATAACTTTAAAAACATAAGTAACTATTATATATAGAAACACGTAAATCAGAATTAAAATATATTTAGTAGATTTTGAGTAAATAGGAAAAGTATCCCTAATTCTTCATTTTCTGTGCCTACTGGCTGTGTTAATATGTACGTGTCGGCGATGATATTGAATAATATTGATGTAGGCCCTTAAGAAAATTGTAATATTTATTGAAATATTTATATTTTATAATTGTAAATCTACAGTCTCGTGTGAAAAATCTAAACAAAATCCTATGCCAACACGCCTAGTCAGCGCGGCGGAGTAGATCAAATATCTATCATCTATCTATGACCAACAGTGGGACGATAATGGGCAGGGAGGAGGAGGAATTTGCAGTCTACTACAAAAGCAATTAAGGACTTATTCTAGTTTTTAGTTTTAAACTAAGATGTTATTCTTATAATTACATGGACAAAAGTGGGTACCTACTTACCGACCTATAATTTGTGCAAACATATTAGGCGTCATGTCCAGTTAACAGATGCCAAATTTATATTTCTTTCAATATTATTAGAATTAACTTCCAATAAGTACAATTATATTAAAATATAAAAGTAATAGGAACAAGGGGATTACAGATGCTTTTGCAACCCTCATTGAGCGCGTAAATTGTGTGGCAGCAGATGGGTGCTTCCTGTGTCAATTGTTATAGACGAGCATTCCAAACATTTTCTACAGCCACGATTACCACATCGACCGCAACGATGCACCTATTGATAGAATTATTAGGAGGCTCGACGTCTCAAAGAGAATTTCCTTTGCAAACCGCAAGGACGTCACTTTCGTATGGAGTTATTAGTACTAATGACGACGGACAGACGGACCCAACCGCATCGCATTGCTTCCTTTGTTTCATATATGCGGTAACTTCTAACTGTTGCAGTACTATTCTGATGGTAAGTTAAACCGTTAAACTAAACATTTATGGGCATGCATTGACAAGTATTGTGGTATACTGGGGAGCATTTCTTGCTATCTTCTGAGTATAAGGTTTTTTCAAAATTCGTTGTTTAAACCTTGGAATTACAATCAATACTTATCTTATATTTATTTTCTAGCAGTTAATGTAGATACCTTCATAATGTATATACAGCTACAGTTCTATGTTGAGATTTTGGCGTGTGTTGATTTGTTGGAAAAGATTTCTCTAACCGGGATGTGTAATGTGTTTGGTCATCTTCATATTAAAAGCACAATCATCTAATATATAAAATTCACGTGTCACAGAGTTAGTTACCGTACTCCTCCGAAACGGCTTGACCGATTTTTATGAAATTTTACATGCGTATTCAGTAGGTCTGAGAATCGGCCAACATCTATTTTACAACCTTTTTTTACATTAATATATTAATATTTTGCGATTGACTCGCTATGCTTTTACTAAATAAACTAAATTATAATGGAAAAAATGATAACCATAAGCGGGACCTTTTTTTCGGAACCTTTTTTTTTTTAAATTTAGTATGGCAAAACAACGTTTGCCGGGAAAGCTAGTAACCCTATAAAATTCATTTTTAAACTACTATGAGAGAAAAAAGTACTTAATAATTTACATAACAAGTTATTATGTACATCAGTAGTCAGAGGAAACAAGAATCTTTAATGTTTAGGCATACGGTTATTTACATAGATGACATTGAATTAAATTAATAGCACAGAGTAAGCGATAATAACATCTAATGCAACATAATTGCATTATGTGCAATGACTTATCTACGTTACCTGTAATTTTATTCATTATTTTAATTAATAACGTACCTTCAACGATAGGGCTACTTGATGCTTTACTTGAGTATTTTAGGCTACAAATTACACGGTAACTTCTCAAAGAATATATTTGTCAAATGCCTTTCAAATCATGCCCTAACTAATTCTCACAGAAGGCACTAAAAGCACCAAGCAGAACTCTCAAATATATCATCCTAAGTAAGTAATCGAGCAAATTGCCGTTCACTTTATTTTCGAGGGGTTTCGCCGCATTTACAGGAAGAAAACATTCGAAGGCCGGTAAATATTGGTTCACTAAATTTACACAAAAACATAAAATAGAGAACAACGATTCCATTTTTTGATTTTCCTACATAATTTTGACACTGATTGGCATGATTAATTTCACAAGCCATAAGCTAGTGCTACCTAAATTAAAAGCAAACCAAATACTAGGTCAGCTAGTATTTTGTTTCAATAAATAATTTGTAGTTTGTTATCAATAAAGTACTGAATATATTATACAAGGTTAAGATGGTGATACAAAGTCATAATTTTGATTCAATTAATTCAGTTATTATTAATTTTAATAGGTTTAGCCTCGATAGAAAATTAAGAGTTACGAAGATCAATGTAATTTTTAAACTGCTGGGCTCTATTAAAATTAAGTGCGAAAATTTTATGCTTGTCATTGGTGTGCATGTTGTGACTCTACAATAAATTTCATAAGATAGCGCATATTTACAGTTTTAGGTAAATTGTAATTGGTTACCCATCTCAAAAACTTCTTCCTTCTCGTCACATAGGTATTTAGGCTTTATATAGGTATAATACTTTAGTGTTTGACAAGCCGGATTTTTGTGATTCAATGTCTTTTAAACCATTTTTTTTACTTTTACATTCTCAGATAAGTATTTACTATAACTGCAAATTTCATTTTAGATAATTAAGTAGAAAACCTTCCTCAAATTACGAATGACGGGTCTATCTCAGTGATTGTACATATCGACAAACGTCACAGCTCCCAAACTGTTTAAGGAAACTTGATCAGTGTAGAGTTATCCATTTGGAGTTCAATTTATAATTACGAGCTTTTGTAGACGTTAATCTAATAATAGTTATAGGCTTTTCTAGTAGGATTAAACATCTTGATTTCTGTAGAGTGTGTGGGTGACGGGTGGGTTCATAATACGGCGCAAGTCCACATTAGTTTTGGGCCATTTCCTTTGTGAGTGCACAGTTTGCTTGTCCGCTCCCGGCTCACTCATTGCTCTTAAATAAATATCCCACGTTTGTGCAATATAACCGCTAACAGCAGTTCACACTTTACTTGTGCGAGCCAAGACATTTATGGGGCCCGCATAAATCTGCTCAATTTATTGTTTCACCTATACATGTTTAAACTTTTAAAGGCAATACCTTTTTATGGTAGCATTGGGATGATAAATATACTTTTGTTATGTATTTTATGCATTTTTTATTATTATGGACGAAAATAATGTTGCAAAAACAAGTCAAGACGTAAAAATATAAAGTTGGATTTGAAAACTAGAACGTCGTTCAAACACAAATAATTTGCTGAATATATTTTTGCAATCATCCATTAGGTATTGACGAACAGTGTTCCGATATAAAATTTAAATTTTGCGGTGCTGCTGTAGGTATTGTTTATCATTTATTGTAGTTAGGTAAGTAAATACATAAAATCTTTACTCTTTTACGTAGAAGGGAAGAATTTCCATTTCTAAAATATTTTAATATTGCCATGCAAGAAAGCAAGAGGCATTGCCTGATTAGGTATTTCAATTAGAATTGGTGTGTAAAAGCTAAATTTTGAAACAAAAAAAATTAATCAAACATAACGTTAGATTATTTACCGATATTGTAAATACCTACTTATCCTCCTTGTTAGAGACAAGAAACTGGTGACAGTGGGTTCAGTACAGTGGGTACAGTGTGGTTCTCGACAGTAAAAAAAAATCAGCCATTAGCTGATTATTTTGCTGTCGCGAAGGTTGGAAGCCACCCCAATTTCACAATCCCTTCTTTTTATTAATTAGTTAACATTGCGTAGCACGGCAGTAACTGTTAATATCATCTAACTCGTTTATAGAAACTTGGCAATAAAACGGTTTTTAATCAAATTTTACTGTGCAGTTATTAATCAAAGCGAAATCATTCTTCAAATGTGATTTCGTAATAGGCGTTGTTCAAAGGCTACTGTTAGAAAACATTTTATTAACAAAACCAAATCGTGTCACCAATTTTGTCTCCTCCCAGCGGGACATAATTCAATTTATTTATGGCTTACCAAAACATTTACCCTAATATTGTTATGTTGTTATGGCTGTATTAAAATGCCATAAAATTTATTATGCTTGCGGAAACGGATGCTAGCGAAAATAAGCTTTATTTTAATATTTTTAGGAGACGTTATAGTTTGAGGGCATTTAACAGGGTTGGATGACAATCGTGGATCGTCCCCCTCGATTACGAGCATAGCTGAGAAGTCGGCGTGACGCAAATTCAGCGTCACAGCATATTGTCTCTCGTCGAGGGAACACCACAATGCCAAAGGGGTGAATAATCGCAACGTGTTAAATTGATTGTAATCCGTTGTTGTACAACATTGTAAGAGGATGACATTTAATTTTACGGATACATTTTGCCTTTAGGGTATTATTAATGGCTTTTAATAACAGTAATTTTATTTCAATGTTTTGTTAGGTAGGAGACTAGAAATCTTAGTATATCTACTCGTAGATAGATGGCGCTATATCTAGAAAAAAGCTACATGCTAACTTCGAATTCATTAGATTTTAAATAATGTCAATAATGTGTATGGCGTTAAGGATGCTATTCTAAAATTGCTATGGTACATTTAGCTCCAGAAAGTCTTGACGTTTAATCTGTTACAAAAATATGAAACATAATATCTATCAGTGGTGGATTTACACTTGTCGAGTCGGGGCTAGTGCCCAGGACGGCAAATTTTCTAGGGCGGCAAAATTTGGAAAGTGGGAAATTTTCACACAATTTAATATTTTTTATTTTAAAATTAAAATGTTGTTCCAAAATGGCATCAATTTTATTTGTATTTTATTGAAAGACGTATTTATTTAAGCTTCTCCATTGAGCTGAACTTCACCAAAACAGTGATGAAGTGATACATCGCTTCAACTTGCAGGCAATGCCGTAACCGTGATCATGGCGGATACATTCCGGCTAAAAAAGTACTAAATGTAACGGAAATTGTGTCAAATTCGTTTTCTACTCAAATGTCAGTATTTCGAGTTGTGGGGTTTTTAACAAACACAAAATTAAGATTAAGAATACAAGTGTCACCACCCAATTTTATTCCCAGGGTGCTGTAAAAGCCAGCCAAGGGATATTGCCTACACAGCTATCATCCTCTGTGAGAGACGGAAAACTTCGAAATAAACCTGCAAAGGGCCTGGTCAGCTTGTCGTAGTAGACCATACCTAATTTCCTTCCAAAGTGGAGGAGACATGTGCCCCACAATGGTACATTAATGGGCTGGAGAGAAGAAAGTATATAACAATATTTAACGTTTTATAAAATACCTACGAGGTGCTTAGTTTCCGTCTATGAAGTAAAGTGAGAGGTCATAGCTCATAATAAACTCAGTGCGGGTTGCAAGTCGGCCGTTTAATGCTTGTGTAGATATCTACTAACGATGTCTAACTTTATTTAAGTTAAATTATCAATTTTATTAAATTAAATGCCCAGATGCTCAACTACTTTGTTTCAGAGAAATTGTTACTTTATGATGATTAAAATTTATAATAAACTACCAAAATCAATCAAAGACCTACCTAGTAAGAAAATGAAAACAAAACTAAGAGAATGGCTTATTGGAAAATGTTTTTATAATATCAATGAATATTTCACTAATGCATGAATAAACTACATAATCGAACTTTAATTTTATTAGATACTAATAATGACATTTGCATGTTAGTACCCCCAACGAAATATGTGAAACTAATTGTGTGCTATCATCTACATATTATGTAAACCATCTTTCAAGCAAATAAATTTCATTTCATTTCATTTCATTTCATAAATTATCACAACGAAAGAACGTAGGTACCTAAATAAAAAACATATTTACCTATTCTAATAAATATTTATTTATTTTTTTACACCTAAGTATTGTAACAATTTCTTGACTTCATCGTTAAACATTGACGGTCTTATTCATAATGACTTATCGGAGGTTTAAACGGAGATTTTATCGGAGAGATAATAAACGTTTTAGCATAAAAAGACTATTATGAATAACAAGTTTTGACAATTTTCGTTAACCGATATTAGCGAACTTTTAAACCTCCGATAAGTCATTATGAATAAGACCGTAAGAAAGTAACGATATCACAATAAGGAGAGCGCAAATGGTGGCATAAAACGCAATGAATCTCTTTCCTTATTGTGCCGCCTTCTTCTAATTTAAATCAGAAGATTAAGCTATTTTTAATTAAGCCATTTCCGATAACTAGTCTACAATTACCTACGGATAGGTTTCAATCTTCGTTTAGCAGTAGGATATTTAAATCCCCTGTCAAATATTCAATAGAAAATGCAAATGGAAACAGTAGTACTATATTAATATGCAAGTACATAAGGACAAAAGTTCAGATTGAAAATAGCCGTAAATAACACTACAAACACATTTCGAACATTCGAAAATCTATATAAAACCAGATGCAATCGTTTAGAAATTTCGATGACGTTCTGTATTATTCCATACCCAATAAATAGGCAAATTCTTGCGATAAATAAAACATTTTATATTTTTCTTCAAGTTTAATAAAGTCCGATTTCATTTTTACTCACCATAAATATGTAAAATCATCTCACGATGCTAATTAAAACAGGTTTCTTTAAACTAATAAGATCACAAACAAACTGGTCATAATTTCTACAATCAGCGGCTGCATTAATTGCAGTAAGAAAAAGACGAAGAAGGTATAATTTTCATATACTGCATCTCTCTCTAACGAATGTGTTTGGTCTCTGTCTGGCTGCGCCGACACGTCTGCGAGGGCTAAGTTCTCTGCCGGCACATCTCAAAACTGAAATTATCTTGCCTTTAGTGATTATGGAGAGGCAAGTTCCACTAATATGACGGGCTGTTTTTATACATCTCAAATAAATTCGTTTTTATATTATACCTTTAAGAACTTCGATACAATTACGAATTAAGCGTGAATCTGTAGTGGGATACCAATTTTTTTGTTTATCTTAATATTTGCCAAATTGCTATAGTTAAGTGACATTTTGTTATAGATACGTAACGAATATTAAGTTCATAGTTAAGCAAGATCTGTTTCAGGTTTCAAGGGTGCTGTAAAAGCTAGCTATATTATACACAGATAATATTATTATGTTCTGTGAGAGATGGAAAACTCGAAAATAAACAATGCCAATACGCTTAGTCAACGCGGCGTAGTAGACTATAATGGGCTGAAGAGAATTATCCTTTGTAATTAACGGATTGATTATGGAATTCACGTTCCAAACATTATCATTTTAAGGGCATTTCTATTTCCTAAATGCCGAATACTATTTATTTAATTCCAGAAAATGCGCTTAATAAAAATAATGGCTAAGTTTATAAATAGGCAAATGACTACCCACACCTAAATATAGACACATATAATACAACAAACATACACACGCAGATCGGTGAACAAATCATGGAATCAAAATACCTAAGTTCCACATATTCTCGAGAAGTAAGTACTTAGGTACTCATAGTACTTAAGTTTAGGATGTAAGTAGCTCTAGGGATAAAAATAAATCTCAGCAAGAACACTGCGTACTTAGTCTACAAGGTTCTACAATACTATATAATTTTTGCGAGAGGCTCGTTCGTCTGACATACAATGTGCCTGGAGCGTAGGTTAACCAGCCCTCGTGATAACTGGCCAAATGAAACTGACTACAAACTGGTATATTGAATTCTACGCCGGGATAACGATAATATCTAGTAGGCAAATATACATAGTTAATCAGTAAAATGGAACTCATACACATAAAAGTACAAGGTTTCAGATACTGGAACCGAATATCTATACGTATATTTTACGCTATTTTGTCAGTACGATTTGAGTATAGACCTTAAGGTTAATCAATCCGTAAATTATACAGAGAGCCTTGTTCTTACAATGGTTCCAGTAAATATAAGGGCGGTTTCGCAAAATACAATAATATTTGCCAATAAATGGATTTAGATTGACTGAAGGCATCTTAAGGGCTAAATAATTAACGTTTTTTGTATTAAAGTACGAAAATAAGTGCAACCAATATGTTGTTAAATTAAAATGATTACGTAAAGACAACCAGGTCGTATATCGATACTAATTTCACGCGTCGAAGTGTGATTTTTCACATTTTCTCCTGAGATGCTAACGTGACCCCAAGCAGGCTCCATTTATGATCGGTACACCGAAATGGCCGACAAATGGCAGCCAAATGAGAGGCTTCGTCCGCCGAAGCCGACCGCTGTTCAATACGGCTGGTCGCTTTTCTGAAACTAACATGCAGGTATATCGTATATCACATTTTACATTTCTGTTTTAATATCAGCTGATTGAAAGTTGCTTTGAGGAGAGCAAGCAATGTATTATTTGTGTTAGAATTTCAGTGGTGATGGGTGATAGTGAAGGTGGCCCGAGGCACATTTGATTATACGTTGAGAGAGGGCTAATCGCGCTCGACGGACGAACACCTCGAGATCAAACACGAGGCGCGCCGCCAGATATTTTTGTTTCTATTAAACAACACCCGACGTAATAATGTTTAACAATCGTGCAGCGATAATTTGAACACAAATATCTATGCAGTAGTTTTATATTAAAATATTTATGACAGTATCTCTTTCTCTTATTCTAAAAAAGTAATTCGACATAATTTCCACATACCTAAGAGCACTTCTGATGATGAAATTTAATATGCTTATTAATCGTGATGGCTCTTATACAAATACAACTGAATACAACATGTTGGTTGTAGTTAACTCACCACCCCATTCTACCAGAGACCCAGAGACCCGCTGCAGCAAACGCGACGGGGCCGTCTAATGCACCCCCCGTCCGAATGGGCTCCGACTTGCGGGGCCACCCTCGCTGGGTCGCCCCGCAAGTTGGAGTTGGGTCATGGTAAAGCTCAATGCAAAATCGTGGTCTGCCAGGGCAGAAGAAAAACCAATTCTTCCCATGGTAGGTACCTACTATAAGAGTCATTTAGAGGAAAACCGAAACATCATCATGGTTAGTCAGTGTGAAAGTTTTTGTATAAAAAAAGCCTTACTCCTGTAAAGCTTTTTTGTTCTCCTGAACAGGAGGCGATATCAGCTGACAAGAAGAAAATATTGTCACAATCTAAAAATTTTGTTTTGTCAAATAATACAACGATATCAAAAAATATTAAATGAAAGGCGTCTCTATACCATTTATTATTCCAATTGAACAGATAAGTGGTCATCTCAGAGGATCTGGGATTGTTATTAAATATTTGTGTTGTGGTGCAATTAGCGGGCGGCACTTCACTGACTAATTTAAACACCGGTTCTATACATATTGCAGTAAGATGTTGAGACTACTGAATGTTGATAGCAGTAGACGACGGTAGTATTGAATAACTAGATACATTTATACTGGACATTGAACATGTGTAAAACATACTAACTACATACATAGACGCCTTGAGCTAAAGAAAACTACCATACTAATAAATAGCTTATTATAATTGTAAAATAAAATAAGAGTTTTATAGATTTAGAGACTATTAATTTGTCAATTTATTAAAATGCAATGAAATGTGCAACAATACAAAGCTTTATCTTTCAATTCAACAGTACTGTTATTACATAATTACAACATTTATACTCAATATTAAATAGCAGTAGACCGTTGTTAACTGTACCAGCGCTTAACCACCACTGAGCTCGAAGCAATGGCGACATCCCATTCTATAGAGAAGTGTGGGGATGTCGCCGCATAATTTTACAACTACCCATATTTTAATATTCTTTTATAAAATGTTTGCATTAATAACTACTATTGTTGTTTTGTAGCTAAGTACTCCAGTTGTTGGCATAAAATAATATAAAAGGAAGTGTAACATGGCATAATGCTTACATAATTTATTGACCTTACTAAATAAGTAAACAACAAAACTAGCCATCTTCTCTTCTGTAAATGAGTCTAAACATAACAAAATAATATGTAAATAATCTCTTTCAAAATATAGTACCAACGAAACTCTACAGAAATCTAGAAACAAAAGATGGCAAAACAAAACTTTCTTATTGTCCACACCATCTCTATTTATTTTTACGTGGACTTCTAGATATTCAAAAATACTGATTATATTAAAATTATAGCTCTTAAAAGAATTTGTCTAATGTTATCTTGTATCTATTATTGAAAGATAGTGGTCTGGGATAAGCATATTTGATAAACTGGACTTCTAATTCCGAATTCTAGAGTTTATATACATCATATTTTAATTTCATAGAGATTTAAACAAATAAAAACAATACTATCATTGAATACATCTTTGCTTATTTTAAAACAAAGCCGTTAATTTTCTGTAAGTTCCTATGTGAGCCTATATCTTCAAAACTACGCAACGGATTTTGATGAGGATTTTTTTAATAGATAGAGGGATTCAAGAGAATGGATTTTTGTATATTATTATGTTAAGGTGTGTTTTAAAATTCCACGCGTACGAAGCCGCGGGCAACAGCTAGTTACATATATAATACCTACATCTGTATATATTATATAGGTATATTGTAATTGTTTTTACTAAGGATATCTATCCCTCCAAAAAAATGTATAATGTTTGGCGCTTGGCGCGGGCTCGTATATTATATGGATGTGTTGTTCGATCACCATTCATATATCTCTCGCGAACCGTAGCATTGTGTTACATAAATAAAAGCGCTAAACGCCGTCTTATTGTCTATTAAGAATTACTTTTCTCGCGGCGGCGCAGACTCACAATGGGCCGGCTCTGTACAAAGAGGCTCGATGGTTATCGTACAGCGGGTACATTAATACGCAACGGACACGCCCCGATCACGAAATACTAGATCCGTTTGTATTATGATACGTATTTGTGTCGGTAAACTGTGCTCTTTATTTCCACGCTGCATTAAAGTAAACCATTCACAGTCCAGCTTGTTAACCGCCACGTAAGCCTGAGACTGTTTAGTAAACTTATGTTACTTATAGACGCCACAGTAGCTAAATGTGTATATGTCTAGAAGCTATAATCTTTATGCGACACAGGCCAACACATCCGATTGGCGCATTACTGCTATTTTTTCTACGCTTGAGCCAACAAGGTTATTTACACAATGACTAGCCGTAGCCTGCAACTTCGTACGCGTAGATTTTAGAAACCAAATCTATAGAAATTATGCAAAAAAAGCCATCCTCTTGAATTCTATTTATTAAAAAAATCGCATCAAAATCCGTTGCGTTCTTTTGAATAATTATACAAACTCACATATGGACATACATAAAAAATAACAACTTAGTTTTCTAATAAGTAAGATATGTAGGTACCTACTCGAGAAATTACTTGCAGGCCAGCCATTAATGGTAGTCTTAATATATCAATACGACCTTTAAACGCCTCTCCACGTACACCAATATGAAACAAGACATTGTTTTCAGGGTTGTAAATTATGACTATGTAATCTTATGCCGTAGCATGTAAGTGGTACTTCTATTGGGTGTTTTTACGCTTAAGTGTAACCTGATCCTTAAATACAATAAGTAATAAATTCATTTATATTTGTAGGTATGCGAAATTAATAATTATTTAGAAATAATCGAATCCCTTTTATGATTTAAGTTAGTCTTCTCTATGAATATGTTAAAACCAATGCATTATAATAGAGGTGTTATGAACTTTGCATCATGAGCTTTAAAATCATTTAAGCGATTGTAATACATTTGTTTAATAAATTTAAGCTCTTGAATCAAATTATTTACTTACGAACTTTATTTTGCTATTAATGACATAATTATACAACTAGATCAATGCGACTAGTGACTGTAGTATGATTATGCTACACCATAGTCATTCTTGAGAAAAAATAAAATTTATGGAACAAACCGCAAACAAGAAGGTGTAATTAATAATATTACATGAAAAATTTACAACATAATTACAGAACGTAACGTACCTACTTTTATGACAGGTTATAAAATAATTAGATATATTTTAACCGAACAATGTTCTAAGAGTGAACTTCATTAGACGTGCTGTAAATTCGGCCACTTCTAAACGCATTCATTCAATATTATATTACAAAAGGTTTTACTATAATATATAATTGGTGCGTTTTACAACCAAAGTCAATGAGCGCGCACGACACAAATTTCTTAGAATTAAGTACAATAAAATTGTAAACGATACCACAAAACTTCTGTGTGAAGAAAAAAAAAATTGAAAACATCTCACCAATGCAATCTTTTGCTTGTTATTCACCGCTTGTTTCCCTACGTCTTTCAAACATGACATTACTAGTCAACACGCAATGGATATTGTTTATATACAATTTCTCGTTAATATTGAGGAACAATAAAGGCCTCCGCACACCACTGTACATTAGACGGGAGTTTATGAGTTTATTGCATTACACCTCTTCGGCTTAGGATAGAGTCCCGCTGGAAATTGCTTGATGAAAACTTCGTAAACGTTTATGAGGTAAAAACATTGGTCATGTATTGTATAAGGAGTGGCCAACAACAACAAGTCGATAAATTCTGGTCGATCACTCGCAAGTTCCATGAGGGGATGCATTCAACGCCAAATGTTTCTAGTAGGTACCTACTTTTTTTTTTTTTTTTTTTTTTTTTTTTTTTTAAATGGCTAGCCGCTATTTACGCATTGCCAATGACAAAAACGGGGAAACTTATGGTAGTATTAAAAATGGGATCGGAATTTTGAATTGGGAAATCAAATTGGACAGGATCAAGTTTAGGAATAATATACATATTAAGTAACTTAAATATTAACAAATCATACATGAATATTATTTACAGAAATAAACAGTGCAATACAGTTATATATATTAGAGTCATTAGTAGCTAATAGTACAGGAATAGAGGTAGGAAAAGAAATTCCAAAAGAAAGTAACGAGTGATATAGTTGGTTATGATCATGAAGTGAACAGGAAAGGAAAATATGGTTTAAGTCGGCGTCACTTTCACCGCATTCACAGTTGTTCGAATCAAGAATACGGAGTCGAGCAAGATGAGCCGGGTAAGCCGCATGGCCCAACCTCATGCGAATCAGACAACTGGTAATATTTTTATCAAAATGTAGTTTGTAAAACCAAGGTTTTACCGGTATTTCCGACTGAATTGATCTATAGTATTTCCCTTTAAAGGTGCTGCTATCTTTCCATGAAAGAGTCCAGGACCTTCGAAGGTAAACCATGGCAAGATTAATAAGATCAGTTGAAAAATTTAAGAACGGATATAAATCTCCACAGTCAATAGCCTCGGCTGCAAGTGCGTCAGCCCTATTATTCCCGTAAATATCGCTATGGCTTGGAATCCATGCAAAACTAATTTTGAAATCACACTGTATACATTCAAAGAGAAGGCGCCTGATTAAAATGACTACAGGATGAATCGACTTATTACGAAAAGGAACCCGTTCAAGGGCTTGCAAAGCACTTAGAGAGTCAGTAAAAATTACAGATTTCTTTAATTTCATTAATTTTATATATTCTACGGCTTTATAAATGGCATAGCATTCTCCAGTAAATACTGTACATTCTGGTGGCATTTTGATTTTCTGAACAATATTATATTGCTCGTGATAAACCCCAATCCCCACTATCCCTATAGTGGAATGTTTTGATGCATCTGTATAGAGATAATGCCAATCATTCCATTTTTTAGCTAAAATTTCGTTAAAGAAAGGTTTTTGGCAAGTGTTATTTTTATGCAATCCTATATTGAGATAAATATCTGGTGAGTATACTAATGATTTGTAATTTGTAACGAACAGTGGATATGTAGGTGCTTTGTAAATTTGAGCCTCCATAGCTATAATCTTCTTATAACTTTGTATGATTGGTGGTGGAGATTTGTGTGACCAATAACCTTCAGAGTTAGTGCAATCAAGAAGAACCGGTAGTCGTGTTAGTAATGGATGTTGAGAGAATTGAAATACGCGGAATAAATATCTGTCACAAATGTACTGTCGACGAAGACACAGAGGAGGATCAACAGACTCAACTTGTAACGCATTGATTGGGCTTGATCTCATAGCTCCTAGTACTATTCTTAAAGCTCTAGCCTGAATACTATCCAATTTTTTAAAACCCGATTTGTTACCTGGTTCTAGTAAGAAGGTACCGTAATCTAAGACGCTTCTTATTAGGGCATTGTACAACAATTTCAAACAGAAGGGGTGGGCCCCCCACCAAACACCTGACAAACATCTTAATACGTTTAAGCGTTTTTCACATTTTGCCGCTACATACTCACAATGAGGAACTCCGGTTAATTTACTGTCTAACACTACACCTAAAAATTTTACAGAAGATGCTACTGGGATTTGTTTACCTGCATAGTACACAAATACAGGAGGAGGAAAACTCATTCTAGAAAATAACACAACAGTGCTCTTAGATGCAGACAACTCAAGGCCATTGCTATCGAGCCAGTTGTTAAGGAGACTAAGCGATGAGGATAAAGAAGAACAAGCTTTACTTACAGAAAAATCAGTTGAATATAGAAGAAGGTCATCTGCATATTGGAGCACTGCTGTCTTACCATTTAAAGAAGCTTCCAAATCGTGAGTATAAATATTGTACAGTATGGGACTAAGTACCGATCCCTGAGGCAGACCTTTCCATACGTACCTAATATCACTACAGGAATCCAAATGTACATGCCTTTCATATAGAATATTTAGTATAAAATTTGAAAGGAATAATGGGACCTTTAAGAGGTCAAGTTTGTTTTTAAGCACAGATAACACAACATTATCATATGCTGATGTGATGTCTAAAAATGCCGCAACCACGGATTTATTTTCTGAAAAGGCCAGTCTGATATCTGTGACAAGGACGCTGATGTTATCTATTGTACTTTTTCCTCTCCTAAAGCCAAACTGAGATGCACTTAAAAAGCTATGATGTTCCAAATACCATTCAAGGCGATTTTTAATTAAATGTTCAACGATTTTTAAGACTACAGAAGATAGGGCAATGGGACGATAGGAATGACTGTCGCAAGGATTTTTGTTAGGTTTCAAAATTGGTATAATAATTTGAGATTTCCAAGAAGCTGGTATATTACCACTTACCATAATAGAATTAATTAACCTTAAGAAATATTTTAGAAAAGAGTCACTTAGATGAGATATGAAGGAATAAACTATCCCATCCATCCCAGGTGAAGAGTCTTTCAATTTGGCTACAACCCCTTTAATTTCCTCGAAAGTGAAACAATCAGAGATATAGTCGGCTTGTGAAATCGGAGCGTAGAATGGAAAATAGTTTTCAGCGACGTAAGGAGGACATAATCTATCTAAGAATTTGTTTTTTACCGTGCAAGGTAGATTTTTTGGTATGGTCTCTGTAAAAGCTGATCTAAATCTTCTAATATTCGCCCACACTGTAGATAATGGAACATTAGGAGAGACATTGGAACAAAAAGAACGCCAACTCTCAAATTGTTTACGTTTAAATAATTTACGGGTTTCTGAAATAGCTCTACACAGTACGTCAAAATTTTCTACCGTAGAATTTTTACTGTAAAGTACTTCCATATGTTTTCTATGTTTTATTGCATCTGTGCACTCCCTGTCCCACCAAGGAGGTGACAAATGTTTGTTTATCGAATTTTTTATTGGAAAAAGTGTATCTGCAGCATCAGTCACGGCTTTCGACATAGCATCAGCGCAAGACTGTTCATTACCTTTATTGATTTCTGGTAGACTATGTAATTTAGAGTCTAATAGTTCCCTGTATGAAGACCAATCTACATCTGATAACCTATATTTAAAACGAGGCTCACGCTTCTTGGGTGTTTCTTTATTAGCAAATGGAAAAGAGATCAATAAAGGAAAATGATCACTCCCGTATGTTGAAGTCATCACTTCCCAAGTTAATGTTGATGCAAGTTTAGAACAGCATAAAGTTAAATCTGGAGCACTGGCTCTTTCATTTGGCGATGTGCGTCGAGTTGGAGAGCCCGTATTCAGTATACATAAATCATGTGTGTCCAAAATGTTTAGGATAGTCGAACCGTAGATATTCGAATGCCCACCCCAAGAGGGATGTTGTGAGTTAAAATCACCCATCAACACAAAAGGCTTAGGAAGAAGAGATAATATATTTACAATTTCATTAAAAAGATCAGAAGAAGGTCGAGGAATATATACAGAAACGAAGCAAACACTATTTACAACAGCTGCTATAATAGAGAAATCTCTATTATTATTAGGAAGGGGAATATAAGAATAAGCATGAGGGTGCTGTATCAATAATGCAACACCCCCATACCCATCTGATCGATCTTCTCTGAGACAGGCATAACCCGGAACCTTAAATAAGGAATCCGGTTTAAGCCATGTCTCTTGAAGACTGAAGATATATGGTTTAAATTTATTGATTAAATAAAATATATCAGATTTTTTTGGTATTATGCTACGACAATTCCATTGGATTACCTTGAGTGGATCCATTTTTATTACTATTTACATTTAAAACTGTATTTACAGGGGCAGCGTTGGACGGTGAAGTAAAGTTTATTTGTGACAATGAGTGCAATAAAGCAATTATTAAATCTTTCACAGAAGAATTTGACAAGTCTGATTGATCAACTAGAGCACATCCATTACTAGAAAGTGTATTATTGTAACCCTGAATAATTTCAAGGTGAGCTTTATGATCATAACCTTTGGAGGCTGATGGTTTTGGTGTATTAGGTTTAATAAAGACTGTTTTAGTATATGATGATGTTTTATTTGGGTTATTTTTATGTGTATGTTGTATTGAGGGTGATATATGTGAAGTGTTGGGTGTGTTTTGTGAGAACATTAAAGCATCTGCATATGATTGTTTTGATATTGGAGGATGTTTCTTACAAGCTTCTGAATATGAGATGCAACATTTTGCCATTGAATCTTTAATAGCCTTTTGTCGAATGTATTCTAAACATTTTCTACTAATGGCTTCATGAGCTCCTTTGCATAAACAGCATATTAAAGATTCTTCAGGCTCAGTACAGGTGTCACCAGTATGACCTTGACCACACTTATAACACCGTGGTGTAGACCTACACAAATTTTTCACATGCCCAAACCTACAACAGTTAAAACACTGTATAGTTGGATAAATATATAACTCTACTTGTAATGCAGTATAACACATAAAAATGCGTTTTGGTAGAATTTGACCGTCAAAAGTTAGAATTACTGTTTGTGTGTTAATATAATTAATTTTATCATCAGTAGTAACTTTTCTTTTAATCCGTCTTAGTTTTATTACTGGACCAGAACCTGTAGGAACTGATATATTTTCAAGTACCTCATCATCTGACCATTCTACTGGGACTCCTCTTACAACACCCATACGGGTGACAGAAAATGTAGGTATAAAAGCTTTGTACTTTTCACTTTTTAATTGTGTACTGTTAATAAACAAATTAGCATCTCTGTAGTCTGAAAACTCTAATGACATTTTGTTGCGACCAATTTTTTTAAGACTACCGTTAACAATATTCTTGTACGAGTTCCTCTTCAAAACACGCCCAAAGGTAACAATATTAACATAGGCACCGTCATTTGACTCAAATTCTCTCTGAATGTGAACAATGAAAGGTGCTATATCTGATTCATTATAAAGTAATCTAGCCACCGATGCCGGTGACTGTGGAGAAGTCGTTGTTATATTATTTGCGGAATTATTAGCATTTGGTAATAAAGTTACAGTATTTTCTACATAAGTCTCAGTTTTACAAACTTCCATTTCTTGACCGCAAACACAATCGGAATCTTTTTTGCCGCCATTTTTGCGTCTCCTTTTATATTTGTTACATTGTTTGCACATAGAATGACGAGTAGACAATCTTTTACGTTTTGAGGTATTGCCCCGGCTTACCGAGCTAGTATCTGTATCCACACTTGTATCATTATTGGAAATAGTCACATAATGAGCGACCTCACCAATTGTCCCACCGGGGTCTATTGGCGGATCCATTACTAAGACATAGAAATAAACTTAAAATCTACTACTTACCGAATAGAAATAAACACTAAAACTACGAAGGCTATCTATATATACACACTAATTACAGAATATTGACAAAAACCAGATCCTGACACCGAAAAATTTAAAATAAAAATGCACAAAACTCCAAAACACGACCGCCCGATTTGAGGTTTCCCGCGCTTTTTTTCAGGTACCTACTTGAAACAGGAATCTTCGAGTAGGGAGACGTCCAGCGTGACCACTTTTAGTAGTTTTCTACTATTTTAGTAGATTTTGAGCATGGATTTTTAATTTTAATTCCCCTGGACAAAGTTTTTTAACCCATTAAATAAATATTCATGTATGTTGCTGGAACTCGCAAGAGTGCACGGCAGTATAAATTACATAAACATCCCACTTCTTACCTAAGAAATAGGTCGATCGCGACTCAATTTTAGAATAAAAAGTAGATCTTATGTGTACAAAAGTTGGCCACACCTGATGTATATCATGAGATACAAATAGCTAAATTATAACTAGCTATATTATAAAAATAGGTTACATACATTTTTGATATAGGTTAGCAGCATTCTAGAAGCTAAGAGAGATATTTAAGTCCAGATTTATTCATGGTCTAAGACCGGAATTCTATAAAATAAAGAAAAAATACTTAAAAAAGTAAATCTTTGCATGTTTATCTGCTTGTTTAAAATAATTTTATTTATTATCTAACAAAATAAAATCCCTTTATTTGAATAAAACCAAAGCAAATAAAATAAAAAAAACTCTTTTCAATATGAGCACGGCGGGTCTGCGCTGACAATGGCAATAATAAGTCGGCCGCTTGAGTCAGTGTAATCTGTTCGTCATTAATAAGGGCTCTTCACACATTCTGTGTTAACATGACAAATGCAAGCGGCACATACAAAGCTATGAGGCGCCCCGCTAAGCTCACCATTATCAATGCACCCTACCACACAGATAGGTATTAGGAAATTACTGTACAATAACAGCTTTGTGTGCTTTCTTGTCGAGAACAAATTTCATAAATCATTTATTTGATCTATATTTAGCAATTCCTTTTAAAATATACTATAAAATGTCCACTATTAAATATAACGCTCCTATTACAAGGACCTACATGTAGAGAGCAGATAAAAATAATGTTTTAAAAAATGTTAGTCTTATTGTACCACGGTGTGCGGTTGATTCCAAGCAGATAAAAATTAAACGTCTGTGTCTAATAGGCACTCATATTGCTTAACTGAGTTAATATACAGTACAACGCTGCCAACTTGTTATATATTATAATATGTACATATACATGCAACACTTATTATACGATATTAAATTGTTAACTCAAAGTCTAAACATATTTTGTATTCTTATTCAGAATCACGACTCCATAGTGTCTACAATTCACCTACAAGCTATGTACTACAAACTGGCAATGTCATGCCGTACCCCCGCCTGTCTGCCCCGGGGCTACTGCAATTATTGCAAGTAGAAAATTAAATTAACACACACGCATATCGTGTAACTCAGGGGAACGAGAATCCAAGTAAACATGACCCCTACAACTCTGCCAACTGTCTCCTCTAATGTATCTATTTACATCGTTAAGCGGGTTGTGGTAGCTCTTAAAATATTGGTTGAATGGTCAGCCATTTTGCTTCGTTCACTAATTGTAGGCCCTTAGTAGTCATTTCATCGCTCCGTTCGAGGGATGTCTTTGTGCTTATTATATGAATACCGCGGTTTATATTTTTCGAATTAGCACTTCCATCGCTTCCGTTGTTTTCAGTGCTTCATTGTTGTACATGATTATTAGATGTAATTGAACATATACGCAATGAATAGTGTTGCAGGTCGATGGTTACAGCTATTCTGTTTGTGTAACTCTAAAGGAGCAATTACATTGCAACTGCCGCGTGATTGTAATAAAATACCTCTTGGCAACTGTTGTGATTGTTCTTCATTAGTTAATATGCACGTTATTGTTCCTTATTGTCTGATGTAGCGAATATATGAGTACCTACGTACTTAGAATAATTTAAGGACACTTGCCATATTTATTTCATAGTTATTTCTAGCCATAGTTATTTCTAGTCTAGTACATAGTTCTTATTTACTCACGCGTTATCGCTAAACTTATTATTATAAGAAGCTACTGTGTGGGTTTATTAATTATTATTGAGAGACATTGGTACCAATTCTACGTGCACAACTAAACTTAACTAATTATTTGACTTCTACTCACACTAAAAACCTCCGTTCTACTTATAATCCAATTCTCCTATGCACAGAACATACTTCAGGTTCACGCCTATGTACATATTTGTGCAAAAGTTTGTAAATAAATAAATAAATAAATAAACTGAACTAAAAAATGAAAACGGATAGTGTCAATAACACAATTCCGTAATGTTAACGGAACTTCCTTGTTATAAAAACTGTTTGTTACTACAACTAAAAAAATAGCCAAATAATCAAGATACAGCAAAAGTGGTTTTCATTTTTAGTTAAGTTTAGTTGTGTAGAATCGGCGCCATTATGAATTAAATTATAGTGGAAAAAGTAATCACCGCCATTCTCCACTACAATGTTACTCAAATGAGTCTAGATCGCATTTTGATGTACAACGCCATCTATCGAGACTGTTTTATCACATTCTCGACCAGCCACTTAGTATTCTTTATAAAATACAATTTGACTGAAATAATGACACGACCTTTATTTCTAAAGTAATTTATTAATTTTGTAATTGACTTGCTATGCTTTTACTTAATAAATTTAATTATAGTGGAAAAAGATATCATCGCACCGATCGGGACTTGAACCTATGACCTGGGCATACCGTTCCGTTGCTCTACCGATTTTCTATTGCGGCCGTTCCAACAACACAACCAATGTCTCCACTACAATGTTACTCGAATGAGTCTACATCAGTCGAGTAACATTGTAGTGAAGACCCTTGATTCAATATAATTCATCATATAGGTATACTAGCTGAACCAGCAAACGTTGTTTTGCCATACTAAAAAAAAAAGGTTTGAAAAATAGATGTTGGCCGATTCTCAGACCTACTGAATACGCATGTAAAATTTCATAAAAGTCGGTCAAGCCGTTTCGGAGGAGTACGGTAACTAACACTGTGACTAAACTAACACGTGAATTTTATATATAAGATTTAGATCAAGCTAACAAAATAGTTCCACAGAAAAAATAACCAAATCGTAATTAAAGAAACAAAAATTCCTTTCCCTCGATAACTTCAATTATGACACCGAAAATACAATCCACACATTGGTTCTACTCCAAGTTAGGTACTAATTCAATTGTAATGGCATATTGGAGTGAGTCCAGAATGTTAAAACACAGCATATAAACACATTACACACTATGATTTGTAATGAAAGAAAAAATTTTAAAGTGTCGACAGAAATTGAGCGTGTTAAGTTCATAATTCCGATCAGAATATATTTTTAATCGAGACCATAGTTGATTGGAACCAATCAAATGATGTAATTTATAGCCAGTGTTGATAGGTATTGGATCCTGTCCTCACAGAGTGTTTTACACTGACCTTGACACCGTATGAGATGCTGAGCGGGTCGGCTTTAATCCTTCGTGACGAATCGCTTTAGATACGCCACATACTGATTGGATACCTAATGAAAAGCACATCGAAAGGAATGCCGTGGAGCTGTGAGTATTCAGGTTGCCGCATTTTACTTAAATGTGGATTCTTTCAATGCAATTAGTGAGATGTTAATGACAAACTATAATTAGATTAGAAACTTGTTTAGTCTGTGTCTTGGTCTACAATTTTTTCACCACAATTCTTTAATTGACGATAATTTTTCGTCCCAAATCGAAACGTAATTTTTGATGGTAATAAGTTTTAATAGCATAGAATCAGTAGTTATTTCTTAGAAATATAAACTTCGTAAATAATTTAAAGCAGTTTTTTAAAGCCAGACCTGACTGAGATATTTGTCAAAGGAAGTGTAGACTCGTATTCGCTCTCTTCACACGTATTTCTTTGGTCCTTCAACATAGATCTTTCAAACGAGGCATGAAGAGGTATCTTGGGGGCCGGCAAGGTGAGGGCGGCTAGTGCTCTGACAACATATCTACTAGCCATCCCCACGTCTGGACTACATATTCATTTAACATCAGGTGGAGTGTAGTCATATAACCCAAGCTATAAAAGAGGACTTAGAATATCTTCGTTGGTTTCCATAATGCTCTCGTTTACAACCTGCGCTTTCTTACTCCAAATAGCTTTATAATTATAATTAGATTTAGGTTAGATTACTATCTAACCTATGTACCTATAGATCCAATTACATCAACATAAAGTTTGCAAAAAAATTTCAACACGGATACTAAATTCGTTGACACCACCTTGTTATCCTTGCCATACTTATTGATCATATAATAACCAAGTAATATCTCTTACTTACAATTTATGTTGTAATCTGTAACGTAAAAATAAAACACAATAATATTAAGTATATAGTATATGACCATTACACGGTCATTAAGATCAATCTCCTCACCTTACTACTTTATTTAACTTTTTACTTCTTAAATGTAATTTATATCTGTAATGCATACGCCAAAGGACCTTGATTGTATTTTAACGTATTTGATTGCATACATTTAGACCTTTAAAAATTAATACTAAGTACCTACATAGAACATACAGAGTACAATGACGATTTCTTTAATTGATACGTTTCGTTAAAACCACTGTTAGATATCTATGGTTATCATAATGTCAGACAATCCACTACGTTTAGTCTTGAGCCGTTTACATCTAACAGCTCTGTTCAGTTCTTCTTGTAGGTAATAAAAAGATCTAAAACTTTTGTATTCACACTTTATTCACATAACCTCAAAATTTATGTGAAAAATACAAAAAACCAAGTTTTTTCTTTTTTCTTTTTTTCTTTTACAAAAATGTTTTTTCAGTCACGAAGTTTGATGAAAACTTACCTATTTATGTCCTTAATACGCTGTAATTTATTTGATTAGAAATATTTATTTATTCACCTTATTTTGAATTAATATCGAAAAAGCACCCTAATCTCTAATTGAAAATTCACCTGTCAAAATATCAGCTTTTTTCAAAAAGTTTGTATGCTTTCTGTTCGTTGCAATCTCTACTTTCCGATGGTAAAAAAGAAAATATGTTACTATAGAAAATCTTTTCAGAAAATGCACTAAAATATCATTCAATTTTATTTTTAAGGTTATATGTTACGTTAAGTATACTATTTTTTAAAGAAAATATTACTATTTTATGTTTGATTTGATTGATACAGATAAAAATAGAGACCAATCAATCAACTCAAACATAAAAATAGTAATATATTTTTTTGACTTTGCCTTTTGACTTTTTTCCATAGGACTATTAGTTTTGCCGGAAATCGAGAAAAAATATTTTTACTCTTAACAAACCCCCCCCCCCCCAACCCCCTAACCCCTTCCCGACCTCAGATCGCCCGTAAATTATTTTTCCTCTTATTTTTATAATATTCTCCTCCTTTTCTAATGGGTTTCATCCTACTATAATTTTTTTTAATTTTTTATTATTTTTGAAGCTATCTGCACTAGCCTATCAACCACGAGGCGCGTTATTTTACCAGTTAAAATTAGGCGCAATTTTCGTAACCCAATATTTAATTCTAAAATGTGGTTTACGAAAATTTCAAATTCTGATTCCTTTCAAATTTGGATTATGCAAAACGTTACTATTAGAAGTCGTTTTTGAAGGAGAAGAATGCCAAAGGTACTACGGAAGCCAATACAATGCGCACGTGGCTACGGCAATGGCAAGAAAAACATTGAAACCGCATATTTTCATCCAGTACGCAATTAGTTTTAATAGTTATACTGGTTTTTTATTTAGAGAATGTGCTCCCGGATGTTGGACTATCAAAATAATGAAATCAATCTGGTCAAGTGAGAGTAGTAAGTATACGCATACGAACCGTTCCGTACCAGAAAGATTCATGTTATTTTCTTAAAGAAGTGGTCTCTATATCTGGTTCCTGAAATCCAGTCAGGTTTTATTGCATTTATTGTTGTAGCAGTAAGATAAAGTCAATATTTTATCTATTACTGTGCGGACAAGAATGATCAACGTGTATTTTCAAGGTTTCAATAGTATAATCGAATGTGGGACCCTAAACTGAATCTTTAATATACGTACAACACCAACGCTCGGCTATATTGATGTGGTTTTATTGGTCTGTTTACGCCAGATTAATCAAAACAATCCAATATAAAATAACGATTGTATATAAAGAACTTCATTCAAGGTGAAACTATTCTTTTTAATTAATATTTTTGACTAATTGTCAGTTAAGTTTTCCCTTTTGTTAGTAAAAATCCGTAGTCCGATAAATGTGGTTATTCTAGATCATCATAATCATCACGCTTTTTTACCAAGAGGGCAGGCAGAGACTTAAGAACGCTAATTTTATAAATAATTTTAATTTTATAAATTTAGCTACTACAATTCAAAGATATCCTTGTATTCAGAATATTCTGTAGAAAACAACAGATATTTTGATATATTTTTTAATAAAGTTCGCTTTTACTGTGTTACTCAAAGCTTTTAAAATTTAATTTTAGGATGTTTTCAGATTTTTATTTGTGGATTATTATGAAATAGTTACACCAGACACCTTACAACGCCTTACAAGGTAGGCAGATCGACATGAATTTATTCTAGTGGTCTTAGAATATTTTGATTAAATAATCACCATCACCAATCGTTAGCTAGGTATAATATACAGAAGCTGCAATGGGTCATTAATTAGTATACATATTAAAATTAAGTCAGTGTAAAACGAAACAAACAATGTGTTTAAATAGTGATAAAAAATGTTGAAGGTTGTTGATTAACTCGATAATACATCAAGATTGCGGACTGCGAGATTGTTTTAAACATAATCAGCTGTTGCGGTGTCAGGAAAGCCATAAAGGGGAAAATTGGCCGAGATGCGAGCAAAATGTGATAGAATTAATTCTCAAATTGCAGGTTTGCCGCTCTCAAAGCCGAGCTTGTTTTTTTTTATGATTATTTGAGCTCAACGGTACACTGTTATTTGGGCATCGATTTGAGGTGTAATGCACCTGCTAACCTCTTTAAATATTTATTATTGTGCGGACACTTTGTCCACGAATTTGTGTTGATAATTTGTTAACTATTTTCGTTTAATGTTTTGTAACTTACAACTAAGTTTTCGTTTTATTTTGTGAAAGTTATCTAATTTCTTATTAATGTTAACTACCTGTAATATCATAGACAGAGTTGCTGGGTATGTAATACGCAGATCTTGGGGTTAATTCCCAAGTTGAACAAAGGCTGACTAGAAATATGAACAGTTTTACGTATAAGAAGTAAGCATGATGAGCTTCAGGCTTCAGCTGTTGTGTACTCTATAAATAAAGGGTTTTTTATTTATTTATTTAGGTTATCCAACAATTGTTTACACAAATACGATTAAATTATCTCCTTGGTTTAGAAAAAATTACATCAATCAGTGCAACAATTATTTACAGGATAGCACAACATGCACACGCACACATAAAATTTATTTAGGGAACAAATGCAAATGTGAATATAAATTAAAATTATGATTAAAATTACAATAATGACGTTAAAATTTAAGTATAAATAAATGTAAAAACTATTTTTTTTATTTTGTTCCGTATCTATTCAGGTTTGTACCGGGGTGTTTCTGTATGTTATTCATCGATCTATTGGCCTTTCTTTGTCCAACGCTGGATATGGGTCTTCCTTAAAGAAAGCCACAATATATAGGTACATAATAATATCGTGTAGGTATGTAATTTGTACGTAATGTAATTGCGAGTTTATCATCCCTGGTTCATTGTTTATGGTATATACAGGCTGATTCATTTAAGGATATGACATCACCCAAAATATCATAAAAAAGTCGTGACAAAAATATTAATAGCCATTGCCCGCAAATTCGTAGGTACGTGTAGAATTTAGGATCCAAAACTTATACAAAAAAAATTCATCCTCTTGAACCACTCTGTCTACTAAAAAACTACAAAATCCGTTGCGTAGTTTTGAATATATAAGCTTATATAAGAACATACATACAAAAATAACGACTTTGTTCTATAATTAGTAAAGATTGATTAATAATAAATCATACTAAGTATTTTATTAAACAATCGGACACAATAAATATCAATTGGCATAATAATATGATTAGTGTGGCTTATGTTGAACACGCCCATACGTTTTGTATCGCTTTTGGCTGGTCCCCACATCCGGTCGCGTTTTGTTAAAATTTGGGGCGCATGCAAGGGGCTGAACACGGTGAAGTTTTACAATAATTGATGTTGTATGTTAAGTAGGTACCTACCACTATCTGTTAGTATATTTACAAAAGTTTTTACAGAAAAAAATGAGTAAGTATTTTTATGGACACTACAGATAACGTCCTCTAGTTTAAATTGAACGTAATCCTCGAAATTATAAATTGTTCTCTTAAAATTTAGACGGGCTTAGAAAATATTAACTACACTTTCTTTCGACCTGTTCAATTTGATTTAAGTATACCTATTACTTTTTTCGGTACATCCCTCTACTTTCTGTTTATATAAATCTGTTTAGTCAGTATTTTGTTCGATATTGTTACTAGGTACATGTCATGTTTGAACTAACGAACATTAACGAATCATCATATTCATCATATTCTGCAGTACCTATGCTTTACAGACATTGATATTATGGTGGTAGACTTTTGGTCGGCTTTCTTAGCTTTAGACACAGATTTTCTTTGGAGAACTTGTATTTTTAAGGAATTTGATAGTAATAACATTTTACGAGGAGTTTAAAAAGCAATAAAAATCAATTCAAGTTCTATATTCCTTAAATATTATTTAAACGTGATCTGATAACATGCATGTAATGTATATAACTATAGGTACCCGGATTAGGTCTGACGAATCGTTGATTGTAGAGGACTCGACGGGACGCGGGTGGCTCGGCACGCGAATCAAACTGAACGATTGAATTTCCATTACCGACACGATTGACCAAAATCAACCGGAACAGTGGATATCCACCGATGGTTCCGATCGAGCACGCGTCTCGATTACCACCAAATCGATTCGAGAAGCACACATAGTGCTGAGAGCCACTCACACAATTACTAACACCCGTGCCATACAGATACTACTATTAAATAGAACGTTTTTGTTTAAATCCGAAGCGAATCGTAAATTTGAATAGTGTTGTTATATCTCAAGTCGTCTTCTTTACGGTTTTTATTGTGTTTTATCATGCGACGGGAGTGCGGAATGCGTTTATTGATTCACGGAACGTCTTCTCATCACTCTAGATTTCACACTACACTTTACAATTACAAAAAGCGATCGTTATCATATTAGAAAATTATTCTGTGTCTAATACATGTTATGTTGTACATAGATATACTAAATATAAGATCGTAAAACTAACATGCAAGGGGTACCTACTTGGTATGTTTACAGAAAGCTGAATTGATATTGGTTAAGTTTATACACATTCATTTGAAGAAAAGGATTTTGAACTTCAATTTAACTGCTTGTAGATATGAGAGGAAAATAAATACAGTTGTCTTTAAGTTAGAATTATAATTATAGAGTATAATATTTATAGAGTAACAAATTGATTCTCTTTGTCCAAACAAAATCCTGACTGTTTGGGTTGTTCTTGGTAGCCCATAAATGTTTAGAATTATTAATAAATAGAAAATGCAGCATTTTAGCGAAGCTTATTAAACTCTACAAAAGCTTTACAAATCTCTCGGTTAAATAAGATACGGCTACTATACCAAGATATTATAATGTAATATGATTACAATACGGCCTGTAAGTTAGCTTCCTCTTAATGACTAGGTACACGACATTCACGTAGATGGTTTTAAATAATTAATAATCAAACTTAACTATAGTTAAAAAGTGTCATAAGAAAGATTATTAATGAATAATAAAACATTAAACGCAGCTTTACCCTTACAGTAAAGATATTGTACAAATTTTGTTATGCTCAAATCGCTTTTTCCAAAATGCGAGTCTTGCTTCACGGTACGTTATGGAATCATAAAATAAAATGAAATAATGTTTGTTATGACAGCGCTTCCCGCATGACAAAATGCTCACATTAGTTATAAATAACAATGTAGTAAATATAAATTTAATGACCGTGGCTTGCAGAGAAATTATCCTTAAATATACATAGTACCTACAATACAAACTAGTTATTATTAGGGTTTATTTGTACCTGTGTAACTATACGCACACGTAGTTGACAAAGCTCTTACATATATTGCTCGCTGTTGCCCGCGAGTTCGTACGCGTATAGTTTAGAATATTTTTCCGTATTTGCAACATTTTTCACTTATTCGTCACTCCTATTAGTCGCAGTGTGATTTTTTATAGCCTTCCTCGATAATTGTACGACCATCTAGAATTTTTTAATTCGAAGTTCCTGAGATTAAATAATAAATACAAACAAACTGTTCAACTTTATAATATTACTATCGATTAATATCCTGTAGATAAACATTACGTGAATAAAAGCGTGTTAAAAATAGAAGACAAAAGAAAATTAATAAAACAATTTCACTTTTTTTCAATTTCTTTTATTCAAAACATGAAAGTTTTGGAACCACCGGTATAAAAATAAAAACAATCAATCAAAAAAAAGAATAGGGTTATTTGTTCCAATTAAGTATGTTAAGTGATCGTAGATATTAATTCCTGAATAAGAGAGGGATCTAGCCTTAACAAAACCCATATAATTAGGTAGCACATTACCTACAAAAATCTGTACTAATACAAGTCTGCTAAAAGCCGAATCTACAATGTCCATATTAGTATTTGCTTGTTTGCGTTACTGTCAGGAACTACTGGTGCGATTTGAAAAATTCTTTTAGTCTTGGAAAGTACATTTATCGGAAAAGGCTAATATAACATCACACTGCGATCAATAGGAGCGAATCATAAGTGAAAAATGTTGTAAAAATGGGGGCAATGATTCAAATTCCACGCGTACGAAGTCGCGGGCGGCATCTAGTTATTCATATCGAGAGAACTTCGTGAATAAAAAATATAATTCAGCATATGGTATATTTATTATTTTATCATGCCAAACTGTAATAATAATAAAACAATTTGCAAAAGTCAGAATCAAACATAACAAAACCACAAGACGTTACCCGCATGGCGATCCTTACCGTAAAGAAATTTGTCACGCTATAAAATACAGAACGCAGTACGGTACAATTGAATTTATTTTACCCCGATGTGGTATAACGATCTAATAAATCCAGTGGATGCGGCAGTAAGTCAGGGTCCAACAGTTCACCACAGAGACCGTAACTCACGCAACCAATGTGCCGCGAAATCAATAGAGCTGACAATACCCCTGCAAAGATAACTGCACATCTAAATCATTTCAAACATTTTACTCATTTTTACTCTTACATTGAATGTTTACGCTGTGTCAATGTTTAAATTATTGTTTGAAGACAAGTCAAACGTTATACAGCCGCGCCAGGTACCTACATAATAACAGTAGCATTTGTCGATATTGGTACCGGTTTCACATTAGCAACTAAACTTAACTAAAAAAATACGTGTGGCACTTGGGGACTGCCGCGGTAAAGCTATTGCATACCATTTTTTATCAACTTATGCAATTATAATTATTTATTTATTTTATTTATGCAAGAATCTAAAGACCATAAACTAAAATAAGATTAATAATCCATAATTACTGATGCTTACATCTGTCCATTGTTTATGGTAATTATGATAAAATAGTGATTGTCAATCAAATGTCAATCTGCCGAAACTGACATGAGGCATAAAACGGCGTTACTGCGCATGCGTAATCCACGCATGCGCAGTAACACCCGGTCATTTTACGCCGATTACGCATGCGCAGTAGCGCCGATAATGTAAGGTTTTTTTCATTACATTATTTTCGTTACGGAATTTCTGAATTCGGTCTCCACGCTCAAGGCTATAGACGATTAGACGCTTAAAAATTAAAATTGATAGTGGTACCGATTCTACGTGCACAACTAAACTTAACTAAACTAAAAAATGAAAACTGATAGTGTCATTATTTCGGCAATGTTAACAGAACTTTTTCATTAGAAAATCTGTATATTAAAGACTAACAGTTTTAATTAATAAATGTACGCAACGAAATTGCCAGTTAATCAAAATATACCAATAGTCTTTTTCATTTTTTAGTTAAGTTTAGTTGTGCACATAGAATTGGCACCAGTGTCAATAACACAATCCGGCAATGTTAGCTGACCTTTTATTTTTAGAAAATCTGCGAATTATAGAACAACGATTTAAATAAATTAATAAAATGTACACAAGAAAATAGCCAATTAATCAATATGCACTAATAGTTATTTTCATTTTTTTGTCAGTTGTGCACGTAGAATTGGTACCATTTTTAAAATATCATTTCTTATTTAAGTTTTAATCCCCAACATTCATACAACGTTTTCTAGGCTGAAGCTTATTTGCTTGTATTATGGGTGCCAAGGGGATAAGGAGCAGAATATATGCCAAAATATTGCATTGTAAACTTGTAATGTGTCCTAAAGACTATTTTTCCATTGAGGACGAGTTTTCCACCATTTCATTTTACCTCTGGATCACCTTAGCTCTTTTTATAATCGCTGTAAAATAAGTTATTACAAAAGGGGTACAAAGGGTAGGTACAGACAGTAATCTTAAATTATACCTAAGTCGAAACTTTCAAACAATTTCTAGTTATTTTAAGTTACAAGTAAATCAGGTACACTTACTTGACACCTGAAATAGCCTTCTTATTTGCTTATCTAGTAAAGGAAGTGTGTGTGTTCTCCGTGTGGTGACGGATTAAGAATACAAGTGTTGCCACCCCTTCTCCTCCTAAAGGTGCTGCAAAAGTCAGCTAAGGGATATTGCACACAGATAACACTCTCTGTGAGAGACGGAAAACTCGAAAATAAACCCTGTGCTAAATGTCAAGCCATCGTGATAGGTAGTTCTCGCTTAATGGCCAGGATGGATGAGTCGTCTCTTCCACTTGTCATGTTTGATGGTGCTGCTATACCATGGACGTCAAGCGTGAAAGATTTCGGGCTACATATTGACGCGGTGTTAGATTGGCGTGCGCAGATCACTAACGTCTGTAGAAAAGTTACTGGGACACTTCGTGCGCTTAATCGGCTTAGGTATTTCCTCCCATCGGAAACAAAGAAAATGTTGGTACAATCGTTAGTCTTTCCAATATTCGACTACGGTGATGTGTGCTATTTAGACCTGAATGCAGATCTGCTCGACAAACTTAACCGCCTTCTCAATAATTACATTCGATTCGTTCATAACCTCCGAAAATATGATCATGTGACCATTATCGCCAGCAGCTCAAATGGCTCCTATCCGTCAGCGTCGTAGCTTACATACTCTAACCATGCTGTACTCGATCCTCAACTCCCCAAATACCCCGCATTATTTATCAACCTTTTTCAATTTTCATACTGATAGTTACAACAGAAATCTTCGCCCCTCAAGAAATTTTCTACTTCTTTGTCCCTCACATTCATCGGGTTTTGTTCATTCCTCTTTTCGAATACAGACTGTCCTTCTCTGGAATGCACTTCCTCTCGAAATCAGGTTGGCAAAAAGTCGGAAAAATTTCAAGTCCAAAATTTATCAATTTTATTTCGATCTATCGGTTGCTAATTCTACACTGTAGGTTTTAAGATACCTTCATCGTAATATAATTTATGTATGTATACCTACTTATTATTTATAATTGTATGTATATGTATATATGTATAGATATAAGTATGTTTAAATAAACAGTATATGTGTAAGTATATTCAATTAGTGTAATTATTTTTATCTTATTTTTAATGAAACACCTGCCATTTACAGTAGGCGCGCGAGTTCATGTCTATTCCGCCGCATTCGTCCTCGACTGCGGATGAATGCGGCGAGGTGGGTGAAGGAGGGGCGCGCTGCCCCCGCGCGTCACCTCAGGCCCCGATAGACATGAACTCGCGCGCCTACTGTATCTATCTCTGCACCACCCAAAGGTCGACTGGTAGAAAATGCCTTATGCATTAAGTCCGCCTTTGTACCTACTATGTACATTAAGTGTTTAAATAAAATAAATAAATCATATATTTGGGTTGATTTATGACTCTTGTGTGCATATCGAGTAAGTATGAGAATAAGAATCTTGTAATTTTTATACCCCTAAATCATAAGAGTGGTGTATTTTCAGTTAATACGCAAATGTGGTATACGGTTAGTAACTATATCAAATTCTTTTACATTTACACATTTTGCTTAAACCCGGCCTAGTGGCCTCGTTCATGTAATGGACTACCGTTTACGAGGTGGTGAATTGTCATACAATTGTTTGTACCTCGCCTGGGTGTGTTACTATGCATTAATAGTATATATTTACAAAAGAAAAATAACATATTGTAGTTTATCCGTATTCTGGTACCCATAACACAAGCATAGAAATATAGATTACTTTGGGACCAGAGGACGTTGAGTGAAATGTCTACGAATATTTTATTATTATCATTTATAACTAGGAAATATTTAGATCGACGATCAGCCAAGTCATTTAGTATTTCACTCACTAAATATGATTTCCTACTGCGACATACACCATCAATCTTGCAATAAGCAAACTATAGTTAATATCCAATCATATAAAACCAGTAGCCGTTGCTACTACGGTTCTTGCAATAAAATACAACAAACTTCTGTGGCTTTGACAATATGTTGTGTAAATTTAATTTTGATTACAAGCTGTCAGTACAGAGAACCACTCACAAAGAATCATATAAAGTTAATGAAAACCGGCGCGCAATCAAACGGCATAAATTTATTAACGATACTGAAATATCACCACATAAATCGCCATCTCGCCTGTCAGTTTATCGACAATTATTCTTAATTGGATTATGAAAGTGGTGTTCGATTTTAGTGGATGCAAGAAGCAGACGAAAAGCGAATGTTGTCTACAACTAGTACCTAAGACTTAAGTATAAGTGTTTTTAACTTATCGGTTAAAAATCCAGTTAACTTCAAATTAATAGTGTCACGCATTTAGTAAAATTTATCTTAAAACAACTTTATCTATAACGTCAGGAAGTAAATGCTATGAAGACCATTTTTAAAGACGCCTAATGAAGACGGGACTCGATATAAGATTGAGATCTCGGTTCCCATTCAAGAATTTATGAAATAAAATTCAAAAATATATTAGGAAAATTCTGTGTAAATTTAATACGTGTATGAGATGTGCAAAATGTATCAATATAATCCTTCATACAACTTTATTTAATTAACGATTTCATTACAAGTATAAATAATACAACATCTTAGAACGAAATCGAAGAGTACAGTTGGTATTGTCCCGATGTTCGCTCGTCGCTTGTAGCTCGCAAGAGCAGCCTCTGCGGCGCCTTGCTGTTCTGCAAAGACGCGACGACCGCATCCCATTGGCTGAGAGAAAGGGGCGGCCATCATCGCTCCCGCCCTCAGAACTTACACATTATTTACATTTAAAATATACTAACAGTGTAATGTAATCCTTCTTAAATTATTCTTTATAACTTTAACTATGTGGGTACATACCCTGCCTATGTGTAATGTAGGTCCTATATATATGGCCACGTGTCATCATTGTTTCTACTCTAGACTTTCTACGCTTTATAGATTACTTTATAGAGTAGATCTACTTATACAATAAGAAGCTATTTTACTTTTATCACCCATACCAGCTGTTGCCTGCGACTTCGAACGCGTGGGGTTTAGAACATTTCCCTGTTTTTGCAACACTTTTGTCAACTACTTTGCTCATATTAGTGGCAGCGTGATGTTATATAGCCTATACTATCCAACACTGAAAGAATTTTTCATATCGGACCAGAGGTTCCTGACATTAGCGCGGTTCAAACAAACAAACATACAAATAAACTCTGCAGCTTTAAAATATTACTATAGATTGAATAGAAACGTGCTTATAATCAAGGCTGGATTAACTATATCAGCCTAACCTATCCACATCATTATCATACACTTATCCTTTTTTGGGCTACTATACTAGTGGAAACATAAATAGAAAATTATAAACATTTGTACCAAGTATGTGTAGAAATATTACAAAATATAATTACTCTGCGAGAGAATCGAACCTTACAGGTATAAATAGTCACACAATATCAGAACGTGATTAGTTATAATAAACCACGAAATGTTTAAACCTAATTAATTAAATTTTAATATACACATGCTTAGAACTACAACTATATTAAAAACCACAACAGTTTAATACAAAATCGATATATAATTAAAGGCAAATGCGATTTCTATCTGTACTAATATTATAAGGCTAAAGAGTGTGTTTATTTGAACGCGCTAACCTCAGGATACACTGGTCCGATTTGAAAATTATTTCAGTGTTGGATAGTACATTTATCGACATAGGCTATAAGCTATAGAACATCACGCTGCAACTAATAGGTGCGAGCAGCAGTGAAAAATAGTGGAAAAACGAGAAAAAATTACCAAATTATACGCGTACAAAGTCGCTGGCAAAAACTAGTGTAAAATAATTAAAAATAGTTTAAAAAAACTAAAAAACACGCTTTATTTAATCGAATTATTGTATTGTCATCGGTCTTTGACAGGTGTGCAAAATTTGAATAGAATCTGACCGTTTATAGTGGGTCAAAATAGCGTCCAAAGAAGTCGGTTACAAACATACAAACATACAAACAAACATACAAACAAACATACAAGTGAAGCTAATATAAAGCGTGTAATAAAGTTGATTGTTCAAATTAGACAAAGTTATTCAACATAATAACTGAGTTTTATTGTTTAGTTCCTATCACTATTGTTTTACATTGGCCTTGTAATATTTTGACGTCTTAATAAACAACATTCTGTCCTATAACTGGTGAAAAAATTTATGGCTTTATTATCACACAAACACAGGAAATATTTTGTATAAAATATCATTGTCTTTAAACATCCTTAGAGCATAAATCTGACAGGAGTCGATATTATTTATTTATTTATTATTATTTAATGCTTACACTTACATCTATCATTACAGGCCATACCTATTGCGATAGTGAAGTTTATACATATTACTTATAATAATAATAAATTTAAGCAGATACATATTATTTAAGTAAACTATTAGAAATATATCTAAGAAGGGCTCTGGTTACATCGCTCAGCGAACAAGAGTAGATATATCAATGTATTCTACTATCGCATTCAAAATGCGCATTGCTCGAGTTAGTGGTGCCTGCTGCAATAAGTTGGTGCGCGCGACTGGTATCTCCCACAGTTGGGGCTGCCGCCGTCGTCCCACGTATTCATCGGGCACATACAAGCGAAACTCACGAAGAATTTCAGGGTTATGTGGTTTACCCCTTAGCACTTTAAATAAATATATCGCTAGTCCCACTTCCCGTCTAACGTCCAATTTGTAATACCCAACCATACCAAGTAGAAACAATGTGGGATATATTAACGGTTATCCTGGATACACCCCATACTGCTTAAAATATAGAAATTGTAAAAAATTATTTGGGACTATTATAAGGCGACCCCCGCTGAAAAAGGTACGAGAACAATGCTCATACTCATTCTGTGTAGATACTATCGTCTCTCAGCGTGTGGGAAGTGATGTGACCAATGAAATTACGTAATAGAGTTTGTGTGGGTTACCTTGGCACGCCGTTGGCGACGCGGTAGTATATTTGTCAAAGCAAAACAGTGTGTATAACAGCTCCTGTTGATTTAATGCTCTAAGTCTTCTATCATAATATACATACGTCATCATCATTATCATAACATCACGCCTTTTTCTCATGGGGATAGGCAGAGACTATAGACCGCCATCTGCTACGGTCCAAACATACTTCCTTAACTTCATCCACACTCATTGATCTGATCATGCATGCCTGACGTATTGGTTGACCCTTTTGGAGTAGGTATGCATACATGTAAAATAATTTTAATTGGATAGTTTATTAGATTATATTAACTACTTTGGGACCAGAGGATTTTGTTTTAAATGTCCATTAAGAGGTATTTATTAAAAAAAGAAAGAAAAAAAATTGCTAAAGCAAATGTGAACACATCATAGAGGAAACTCGTGCCCAGGAGTATCGAACATTGCTAGATTAAGGAGAACTGATAAGATGCATGGTGAGAAACAAAACCTCAAGTTGTACTTTTACACGAAGGGTTCCATACCATTATTATAATAACAGTTAAATTCATCATCAACCAAATGTCATCATGTCATGATTATGACATATCGTCATAAATATTATTATGACGATATGTCATAATTATTAGTCGTCTAAGGGTACCATCAAATTACACTGAAAACATTTTTGTGTGCTCGTGTTACGTATGCATGTTCCCAGTATATTGCAACAACAAGTGGATCATCGATCACCAGATGCAAAACTGCTGACGGCAATACCAAGAAGATACCGTAGCCGGTCGATGAGAAGGCCCTCTCTTCACCGAGCTATTTGGTCGATCGCCAATTAATTAGGTCAAATAGTTATAGGTGATAGTATTATTTTAAGAATATTTAAAAAATATAATTTCTTATTTTAAAATGTAGAGTTAGTTTCTGTTGTTGGGTTTTATTTGCCCCTTCTGCTGCTACCAAATGTAATTGCCAACATATTTGTAGCATTGAGGTTTTTAGTATTTATTGTTATAGCATCATCTGTAGAAATTTCAACTCTCTAGCGGTTTCTGAGATAGAGCTGAAACAGATGGACAGACAGAAAAGTCTCAGAAACAGGGTCCCGTTTGACGGAACCCTAACATGTTTTGTGATCATGGTATATAATTAATAGCTGTGTAATAAACACAGGTCAAACCCGCCGTTGGGGACACAACATTAATATTGTAATGGACTATAATTATGATATTTACAGTTACATGCAGTTACAGTTACGTTAAGCCGGTGTTTTGTCAACCTATAAGGTACGGTAATATTTATCCGTGTGGTGACGGATTAAGAATACAAGTGTCACCAACCCATCTCCTCTCAAGGGTGCTGTAAAAGTCAGTTAAGGGATATTGCAAACATATAACATCCTCTGTGAGAGACGGAAAACTTGAAAATAAACCTAGTGCCAACACGTCTGGTCAGCGCGGCACAGTAGACCATAATCCCTCCCAAAGTGGAGGAGGCCCTTGCCCAACAGTGGGACGTAAATGGGCTAGAGAGAGAGAGAGAAGAATATTTGAAATCTAGGTGATTTGAATCATGTAGGAACTCTTTCATGTAGCGCTAGATGTTGCCCGCGACTTCGTATGCCTAAAATTTAGAAAAAAAATTCCCGTTTTTACCACTTTTTTTACTGATGCTTTGCTCCTATTAGTCGCAGCGTAATGTTATATAGCCTATAGCCTTCCTTGATAAATGTACCATCTAAAATCGAAAGAATTTTTCAAACCGGACCAGGCGTTTTAGAGATTAGCGCGTTCAAACAAACAAACTCTTCAGTTTTTTAATAATAGTATAGATTACCTACCCAATGCATTCTGTGCCTAAATATACTTTATATCTGTTTATGAACAGCTTTAATAAATATTCATAATATTTTGTTATACAGTTTTAAGACGAGAATAAAATCAGTACAGTACTTTTACTGTAAGCCTACCTCGGATCTATGTAGTTCAAGCCGGAGCTTGGATGTTGGATGTGAGCCTGTAAAAGTTAGATTTTTATAAATTTTGAACGAAGTTACTTTTGAAAATTCACAAATCGTAACTCGTATTTGATCAATAATAATCTCATGATTTATCTACACAGTATGGACTTGTTATACTTTTAGGCCAATATTATTTTTAGTGTAGTTGCGTAACAGTGATTTTGTTGATATAAAATGTAACTCATAGTGGATTAGAATGATGGAGCGAGACCGCACCTTATGCAAATGAGGCGGCGACGACCAAAGCGTTGCCTAAATATTAGTTTAATATTTAGGTGATTGTATCATCAACACTGGAAATGTGTTGCAACTCGGTAAGTATAACGTTTTTTTAATAAGAGAATTTAGGAAGATTCTATGGTTAGTCGTCAATTGGTTTAACTGAACGTTGACATTAAGTCATTTTTCTTGTAGACTAGCCATTGAATTATATTTCTGCACAATTAAAAATATATTAGTTGTTTAAAAAATCCTGTTGATTGAAAATGATATTATTAATGCTATACCAGCACTTAGAACAATTGGAATACTGGCTAAAGCTTCTAACAATAGATATGTCACAATTTCTTAAAAAAATTCTTTCATTAAAAGCAGGTTTACTTAACTATACAACAACTACAATTTTTAAGCTAGTTGCAGCTTAGCACAATACGATCTACCTAATTGAATCGATTAGATAATTTCTTTTATCTTCTTGTAAAACAAATAAGTACAATTATTACAATAATTTTGATAAAATCCGTTGTTATAATGCAGCCTTTGGTTTTAAAGTTACAACGCATTGACATCACGTTGAATAAATTATGTAAATAATATAAGGCGGGTTCTCGCTTTCTTGTAAATGATTTGGCGTTTTGCGTCTAATGGCGGACTTGATCCACGCACACAAATCTACATATTAGTGCCACAAATTATTTAATTGCTATTTATAACGTCGATGTTTCACACGCGAACATAACACGTGCACCTTTGACATTAATCGATATATCACAAAATTATCTTATGTTTACAATACTAAATGAAACACTTATCTTAGATTTATAATGATTTAGGTTATATAAAAACAAAATGAGTTAGTAAATACTATACTCGTACATAAATCTTATTAGTATAGTCTAGCACAGGTGTGGCCAACTTTTGAGAACATTTGTGTACTTTTGTGAAGATCTACTTTTTATTTTAAAACTAGCTGTTGCCCTCGACTCCGTCCGCGTAAAATTTAGGAAATTTTCCCCGTTTTTGCAACATTTTTAACTACCGCTTGAGTGAGAGTATTATAAACGTAAGAGTAAACACATATAATCAGAATGCTCCGAACTGCTAAGCTATCAGGAGTTACACGTGTTATTGTGAGTCAACCATAAAATATAGATATATGCTGTTCCGGGATCAATATTTCCCTTCACTACTCTGCTCCTATTGATTGTAGCGTGATGAAAAGTGTACTATAACCTGCCCAGGAGTATGAAGAATAATTGTACCTACGTAAGTTTCGTTAAAATCCGTCGAGTAGTTTTTGTTTCTATAATGAACATACAGACGGACAGACAGACAGACAGACAGACAGACAAAAATTTTACTGATTGCATTTTTGGCATCAGTATCGATCACTAATCACCCCCTGATAGTTATTTTGAAAATATATTTCATGTACAGAATTGAACTCTCTACAGATTTATTATAAGTATAGATTGAGTCTCTATCGACCTATTTCTTAGGTAAGAAGGGGGGCGTTTATGCAATGTGCTTTTATACTGCTGTGCACTCCTGAAAATAGTAGAAAACTACTAAAAGTGGTCACGCTGAACGTCTCCCTACTTGAAGCTTGAGATGCGTACATGTTCATTCCTGTATCAAGTACTAGAAACATTTGACATTGAATGCGTCCCCTCATGGAACTTGCGAGTGATCGACCAAAATTGGTCGCGACTTGTTGGCCACTCCTGGTCTAGCAGATCACTGCTATTAGTGATCACACTATGATAGCGGAACAACCGCACTCGGTAGTGTTCTACGGGGACGGGGCAGACATGCTAAAAAGTGGACGAATAAACGTTGGTAGATAGTCAGCCGGGTGTACCCTTTTTATACTGCAAGGGTGACAATCAAGCATACGGGTCGCCTAACGGATAGCGTAGCCTATGCATGTTTGCAACACCAGAGATATTATTCACGGGTTGCCGACCCCATAAGAACCTTTTAATACCCTTTTTGAAGAGCGTCATGCTATAATCCTGTGGAAAAACCACGGCAGGAAGTGAGTACATGCAGGCACATAAGATAAATCAGTCGTATAGTTCTCTCCATCCTAACAGAAATAGAAGAAAAAAGTTTTATCTGCAACTTACAAGGAAAGGAAAAGAAATACATAGAAACAAAATGTATTTAATTTGCCTACTAAAGTACCTACTCTGTGTGTGTGTGAAAACCAGTACGTTTCATATTTTCTGTCTCTCTCTTTCTCTCTCTCTCTCCCTGTTATCGGCTTTAATTTTCCCTCAGTTAATTCTTATAGCATTTATAGAAGATATTGGTCGTGGTAGTTTTAGACATCAGCCGAATCAGGCGCTTAATTTATAGAATTACCGTAATATTCTAGAACAACAATAAAATTCCATATATTCTTATCTAGATTACAGTGCGTTATTACTATATTAGTAATATAAAAATTGTATTAGCTAGTTGTGACTAATTATAAATTATCATCGCACACCAACTCAAATAAATAATTACTGCAAAGAAACATTAAGGTTCTATCTAGCAACGATCTTGCACAATTATTTCTGTAATTACTACGCACAATTAAACTGTTGTGTGAATTTAATTAACAGATAAAAATCCAAATTATAAAAATTTTATAACAAAAATTTCTTAAAAATTAATAGGTATCTCTAGAAAATAGTTTTGCTTCTTTGTATTCCGTTTTTATATTGCACTTAAGTTCCTGATAGATGTTTTAACTAAACAGCAATCTGGTATATTATTCATGTTTTTTTTGGCAATTTCATTAAGACTAGACGGGACCTTAATCGTTATTTGGACCCTATAGAAATAAAATTAAAAAAATTACATCTGGTATTCATTGCATAATATTTTGATGAATTCATACATCCGTCGTCCCAGCTTTCAACAGTTAACAAATGACATAAAAGCCTATGCGTCTAATGATAAATTCATATTATTCCCGATCATTACATAAGGAGTTCGCGTAAGGTATAGTTAACGCAGTCATAAATTATGCATGCCGACGATATTTGCGAAATTCACATTGTCCTTTTTAATATGCGTATCCGGTGGCCATTGTCTAAGGTCGTTTATTGAAATGACGAGGCATTAAATTGATAGCCCATCGTATATGATAATAGTCCCTAATACGAGATAATTATAAAGAAGATACACGGTGGCTCATAGTCGTTTATAAAGATATAATTCTTGGTTGAATTAATGAGGGCGTCATATGTAATGCGTCAGTTTGTCGTGCAGTTAAGCCGCGTTTACATTTGTATGACGTAACTAACTATACCCCGCAGTGTTACCCACGAAGAAAACTAGAATGTTAGCTATTTCTATACCAAACTGTTCCCGCATTGTTACCCGCGGTGTAAAAGGTTAGAAATAAGGGTTTGACTGATAAAAACACCTGTGTTGAACACAGAAACACCAAATTTCTTTCTACAAACCAAATTTCATTCAAATCCTCTAAGCTATTTGAGCTTGAAAAATTAACAAATATACACACAAACACACAAACTTTCATCTTTGTATTGATTTCTTCAAGATATATGACGTGTTACATAAGATGGGGAACCGTTCATATATTTAATAAAGTTGTGAGAACATTTCTTTGATACGCTGTATGGTTAAATAAATATATAAAAACGATACCTTTCTGTTTTCTGATGCACCACGTCTGGTCATATCAGACAAATGTGAATGGATCTTTATAACATGACACACGTTGTCAATACTCTTTGTGCAATCAACAATCACTGCCGCCTGTTTCTTTGCACATAATTGACTAGACTTGATAGCTTTACTTATTCACAATTTGAAACATGCAATGTGATTTACTTAATTGAATACATTTTGAATTATTTATAGCCTAGTGGAAGCAACTTTATGATAAACCTTAAACTATAAACAACATGCAGACATTTCCCTTATACAGTAAAAAATTCATTGATTCCATTTAAAATCAAATTGTTTTTTTTCATTGTCAACAGTGCCACGCTGACTAAACGTGTTGGGAAAGAGTTTATTTTAGAGTTTTCCGTCTCTCCTAGAAGATGTTATCTTATAACAATATCCCTTAGCTGGCTCTTACACCACCCTTGGGAGGAAAAGGTGGAAAAATGTATTCTTAATCCGTCATCACATGGACCTCTTGCCAACATACATACATATAAATATACGGGTCAAATCTTTACTTAATATAAAACAAAGTCGTTCTTTTTGTATGTATGTCCATAAGTAAGCTTATATATTCAAAAGTACGCAAGGGATTTTAATGCAGTTTTTTAAAAAGATAGTGGTTCAAGGGCATGCTGTTTTTGTATAATTTGTTAAGGTTTGTTTCTAAATTCCACACGTACGAAGTTGCGGGCACCAGCTAGTTACCAATAAAAACAACAATGCATGTGTTGGATATTATAAAAAAGTTTTGTAACTCCAAAAATAGATAATAAGGGCTTTTATTTGTAACAGTCAGCGTGATAATACTAATAACCGCCTCATATTGTTGGAAACTCTTTCGAAAATATGGTCTTATTCATAATGACTTAGAAGTTCGCTAAAATTGTCAAAAATTGTTATTCATATTCTTTTTACGATAAAATGTTTATTATCTCTCCAATAAAGTTATTGTTTATACCTCCGGATAAGTCATTATAATAATAAGTCTAAGAAGAATACTAAAATAATTAAATTAATTATTTTAAATTGTATGTTTAAATTTAACATATCCAATGATTGGCAGATAAGTCATTTTCTTTTAACACAATTAGGGATAAAAGAAATTGTTTCCGAGAAACTTAAGTGAGAGTAATTGGAGGCGAAAATATGTTTGTAGAAATGAATATTTCTGCCTAGATGATAACTTTTTACTGCATACTTATGTAACTTGTTTTGTTAGTTAAACTATTTGCTCCAGGACAAACTAGTCTCTTCAAACCTATAATGTATACCAGTATACCAGACTTCGTTAAACCCTTTTTATGCAAAAATTATCGTTATTAACATCAAGTAAAACTGACGAGGTAAATACGAAAATGCATACTATTGTAAAAAATAATATGAAAATTCCTTTTCACATAATTTTTAAACACGATATGATGATTATGGACATGATGAGTGTAATATTTTAGAACGAAATGAGGTAATTACTGGCACTTACAATATATAGGTACGTAAATAAATAAATAAAATAAAATTGCCATTTTGTAGTTTTTGTACTTTTTTTTACTTATTATTTTAGGGTTATACAAAAAAGAAATTCTTAGATAAATTAAGATGTCTTTCATAGTATCTATTCAATAAATAAAATCTTAATAGATAAAGCAAAAAGTTGACGAATATAAATGTGGATGACCGGAAGAGAGGAAGACCAAAGAAAAGATGGATGGAATGTGTGAAAGACGATATGAAAGAAAAAGGAGTTGAAGAGAATATGACGGCTGATAGAAGAGGCTGGAAGAAAAAGATGTGCTCCACATAATTTGTACTTGTAGTCGGCGCAGCATGGATAAGGGCTGGAAGAAGAAGTGGAAAAATATTTGAAATCTTGCTCCAAAAATATTTTAAGTTAAAATCTTGCTAAATTGCTTCACTGCACTAAAAGAATAAAAAAAGGCAATCAAAAAGTAGGTAATACCCAACGGTGTTGCTATGTTCCATTAAAGATTTTCTAGGACCACCTTCCAGTTCTATGATTAGATGGACTCTATAAACATCGTAATACTGCTTTGTTATACAATCAATATCGATATCGTCAAGGACGCGGGGAGCCATTGGATGCAAGCGGCACAAGACCGTGATTTGTGGCGCTCTATGGGAGATGGCTATGTTCAGTGGACGGAGAAAGCCTGATGGATGTATGGATGGATGCAATCAATATACATGTTTATATTTCCAAAATCCGTTTGGAAATCGGAAAGTGTGGCTAATTTAACTTGCAAGATTTGTATTAGTTATTAAAATAAACTCACATAGGAGGATACCAAAATAGCCTCGTGCATTTTTCTACGTACGAAGTTTTCATTGTTTCTTTAGATTGAATGGCTAGAGCTCTAATTTTGAAGTATATGTTTTTTCAATATATGATCTAAGATCGCATAAACTCAGAAACGCGATTGAAAAAAGTTTTCTCGATAGAAAATCTTAGCGAAACAACCTCGTCGGCAGCGAGGAGTATGAGATCTGGAACGACGACGTATAAATAGGTCTAAGAAGATAATTTAATTGGGAATTTTCAAATGATATTTAGTCGGTTAAAAAGACGGTGAGAATCATATCCACTACGAACTCGCGAAGACGTTGCACAACTTAGAGTATAAAGGTATAAAGTTGAAAAAAGAAACAACCACCAACTTTCAATAAGTCATTTTACAATATTCCGTGAAAAATGACCAAGTGCGTTGTTAAGGGGTACCTATCTTTTTTTTAATCCAATTTTGGATTATATTTCCGCCACCAACTAGCACTCAACAAAAGCAATTAATGTTCTTTTGAAACTAGACATTACAAAATAATTGTTTATATTACGAAACAGTAGAACAGAGCAATTATTGATTATACTAAGTAATTATTTTATATTGGCTAATTATTATATAGTAACAACTGTTAAATTACCATTGCAAAAGTGGGTCAGGTTCATCACTATCGATCAAGAGTTATTTACTTTACTTATAATCAAACCCGTATAAATCTGAAGTGTTATGGAGAACCGAGAAAGGGTTTGGAAATCGTAACAAATTATATTTTTAGAAATAGTAGTAAGGAATCACCTTAACTATCAATGGCTTCAGCAGAGGCTTGATATCTATTGCCGATTGATACATTTTTCACTGATGCTTCACTCCTATTAGTCGTAGCGTGATGTTATATTGCCTATAGGCTATATAACCTTCCTCGATAAAATGTGCTATCCAAAACTGAAATAATTTTTTAAATCAGACCAGTGGTTCCTGATATTAGCGCGTTCAAAGAAACAAAACCTTCAGCTTTATAATATTGGTATATATTTCTTAAACCTTATATTTACAGTTCGCTAACTCTAGAAGGTTCTCAAAAGTTTGCAAATCACATCGCAGCGTTAATTATGGAGCTATTTAATTTAAACACCAAGCGTTTTAATCAAAATATTCATCGTTCGGAGAGAATGGAAACAATTAATATAATGTGTTCGTATAAAATTCTCGAGGCAGCACACAAAGGCACTCTAGGCGTGATATTTCTGTGGTAATGACCTTATGGAACACGATATAAACAAAAATTGTCGACGCACGCATCACTAACTTTAATTGGAAGATACAAAAACTAATCAAATTTTATTGGCACCCAATACACAACTAATCAAAAATAAACATAATTTCGTAATATCCCTGAATGTAATATGTTTTATTCAACATTATAATTGTTATAATGACTGACCCGCATTCATCAGAATCGCAAAACCAAAATAGCAAGTGTTATAAATATTGATTGATATTTAAATTTGATTATAAAATTATATCTCAATCCTTCGATGTTTTGATATTGAAATATTGACATTTAATTCAACTGTGTTATTATTTTTAATGTCGGATTCATTTCATTACTAATCACCATTAATATATATAGCATTATATTGTACAGACTCCAACGAGTAAACAAGATTTAACGGCAAATACATGCTAATTTATATGTAGTGTAACTTTTTTACATCTATGAAGATGTAAAAAAGTTTATCAAGGTCGATAGTTAATTTTATAAAAACAGTTTTTAAATAGTAAATTAGATTGACACCTATAGCAGAAGAGAGTTCAAGGGAATTTTAGCAAGCATTAATTTGTCACTTAAAAGAGTGGACGATAGTACGCCATGCTCCATACAAAAGCATGGACTTCGTACTCCGTTGTTGTCTTCGTGGATATTGCCCCCTATGGAACAACGAACATTTCTCACAGTGTTTAAGTCTTGTAGGTATATCTCCTCTTTTGCAAGGAGCACCTTGCCTATCAGTACATTCACATCTACCTGTTAGGCTCGGGCCTCCTCCACTTTGGAAGGCTATACATATTATAGATGGCGGACGTATCGGTGCCGATAATTTGTCTGAGCTGGCTTGTACAGCTCCTAGAGACTGGAATTTCTATACTCTTAGCCTATACCTACTTATAACCAAGTCTAGTGTAAGTTGATTGCATTCAATAAAATGATCATGTTATGAGTAGCGATGACTAATCAATACCGCTGTGTTGATAGCTTTTAAGAACGTTTTGCTATTAACAAAGTATTCAAATCGCGCATTCGATTCATCAATCTCCACAAAACAATGGAATTAAATAATTACACTGGCGCAACGAATCGTGATCGCGTGCCGACAATTAAAATTTGACTACAGTGCGATTATCCGATTACACAGATAAAACTCTAATAACAAGTGGAGTCTGAAATAGGACCATTTAACAATATTGTCTTTGACCAATCGGCGCGTGTTTTCTAATGTGGCTGCATCACGAACAGTTTAACGCGCTACTTTTGCCGTATTAAAATATTTCCTACTAAGAGCCACGGAGACTTTTCGCATGTGAATGGATCTAGTATGAAGCAATTCAATACAATTCATAAATCTGGCAAGACTATACAACCTGTATGAGTATTGACGATACTATAAATATGCATATTATTATGTCACCGCGAGTCATTTGCCGCGTAAATGCTGGCTCTTATGCATTTACCGTAATTTGTATAAGTGTAAAGAAGGCGCTCGTTTATCGAGAGAGCCACGAACAAAAGCGCTTACGCCTCGTCTTAATTAATATGATTAATGAGCCGCGGCAGCGGCACGTTTTGAACTCGCGTTACTGTTGTAATCGAGAAATAAATTAATTTTATTAGTAGTCCTTCCTAATAGAATACCATTGAGGGCCGCGCTTCCAAATGACTCTACCGACTTTACTGTGTTTTCCCGCTTCGTTACGTTTCTTTAATTTAAAAATTGGGCGTTAAAACTCACCGATTATAATTTAAATTTATGACAGCATGCATATATAGAAGCATATAAAAAAGAAATTGTGACATGTTATAATAGTGAAGCACCACTAACAAGGTAGATATCTGAGCGCACCTTAATGACTTCTACTATAATTTCATTTCATTAAAATTATTTTTTGTAACCTACTACTTACCCACCATCACTTTAGTTTCATTAATATTAACATAATTTAATATACCAAAGGAGCTACAGTATCTATTAAGTTTTAAGCATATATTTCTCAGTAATCATTTGATAATTATTTTTGGTGCGTATTATCTCAAGCAAAAATTAATTTAAAATTATTTAGGAAAATTTATGTAAAACAAATAGTAATCGTGCAGACATATTAGCCATTCAAAATACGTAGGCATCGATTTATTTTCTCAGGTTTGTGAACTAATAGTGGCCTGATAAAGACGATGGATTTAGGACTTTATAAGTAGTGAGAAGGAGTGTTGTTTCGCAGTGAGAGTTTAGCGGGCGAGCTCGCGCCTCGGGCTGAGATCGTGGCGGAGATAATTAGAGGCCGCGGCTCTGTGGGAGCCATAAAAACGGCAAATTGACCGGCGGGATAACCAGAAAGGCACAATGTGTTAGATAATAATTTCCAAATTACAGGTTATGATGGTTCGCGAGCGAGACTCGGTCAGCTCTTTTTTCTCGAAAGCCGATTGAGGTGCTAAGGGCAGGCTAATTATTATTTGGGTATCAGAGCGAAGATTTTAGTGCAGCTGCTACCTGTATAAATATTTATTATTAAAAAAGATCAAACGCCAATTTCAATGGAATCCAATTTTTAACAACCAATTAATATTGCCGCAAATAACTCGGGACACATATAATGATACCTTCCAACAACCTGTATTAAGAAAAATAAACACTTAAATATAATTGTTTTGAGTCATAATAAATGCTATACCAATAAAGCAGTAGGTACTTGTTATACCTTAATTATAAACTGCATATAAAAACCTATTAACTATATACATAGACTAAATACCTTCTTGGCTGTAAAAAATATTAATTCTAATATTTATTGGCTGTAGGGTAAAACTATCGGGTATATAGTTTAATAAAAACTTTTTAGCTAGACAAAGTACAAGCTGTACAAGGCTGGTGAAGACAATTGCTAAAAGCCGCTATTCACGGCAGGAATTCAAGGTAGACTATGATTTATACAGGATTGTGAATGTATGACGAACGGATTAGCACCTTAAATTTCGTTAAAACGTGCTCTAACTGACTTAAAAATGAAAAGGTATGTGTAGTGATTCGATTAAAAATGAAAAGGTATGTGTATGACACAGGATATGTGATTTTCTATTTCTTGTAGCGTCTTGTGATATTACAAGTAGAAGGGTTATATGCATTATGATCTTGTTTTGCAGTCCAGCACAGCAGCCTGTGGGATAGTGAATGGTCTACTTAAAAGAGTGGGTGCTACGCGGGGTGCGGACAGACGCGAGCAGCTATTGGCCCAAGAATCATGGGCGGATCCCCTCACGCCTCTACGGGAATAACTCCTAGATTAATGCTTTCTTAAAGAGAATCTTATCTTTCAAATGTGATGAAATAGAAGAGCCACAGCATACCACTCACTAACTCCTGTTACCTACTGTAATCTCTACAATTAAATATAATAAGTGTTTGTGATTTCTAGCAATATTATTAGTTCTTGTACACTTGCACTGGTACCAATTTTAAGTGCACAACTTTACTAAACTTGAACTTAAAATGAAAATAACTATTGTGTATAATGATTGCTCTCTGCTGAGTTTCTTACGCCGGTTCTTCTCAGCAGATTGCGTCCTGAATCGGTGGTAGTGAAAAAAAATTGGACATTATGTGAAAAATTATGTGCTTATGAAAGCACATAATTTTTCTGAAAAATTGTGTCTACTTGATTAAATGATTTTTCATTTCATTTGATTAATTGGCTATTTCGTTGTGCATATTTTTATTAATTCAAATCGTCACACTATAATATACAGACTTTCTGTAAAAAAAATTATCTAACATTGTCGACTTGTGTTATTGACACGTTAGACACAGGTTTTCTGTTAAAAAAATTCAGCTAACATTGTCGAATTGTGTTATTGTCACTATTCTATTCTATTTTCTATTTATAGTTTAGTTTTTTTGTGAAAGTAAAATCGATACCACTGTCTGTATTTTTAAATTTTTTGATAAAATTTTATCTAATAGCCTTTGTGTAAAACTTACGCCACTCTACTTTTCAATTAAAAATAAAAACGCGGTCAAGTACGCGTTGGACTCGCACATGAAGGGTTTCGTATCATTATTAGCGTTATATTAGAGACACAACATATTCCCGATCCCAAATAATAGGATAAAAGCAAGAGAACGACGATGACAATTACGAGTAGTATACTTATAGGGATTTTAAATTTAAACATAGAGTTCAAAATGTATAAATAAACTAAAATTTAGTTTATTATAATTTAGAAAACGATTTGTAGTCAAGACTCCAAGTCCTTCTATGTAACCTTAGAGCGATTCATAACGTTCAAGTGTGCCTTGCTTTCTTCAATCAAATGAAAGCTGCATCAATATTCCTTTCTCTGTTCCAATTCCATATTAACATTCTCCTAATGATTCCATATGAGCACATCGCTTAAAACAACTTTATAATTGCTCATTTGATTGCTTTGCAAGTATATTATGTATCCTTTATAATCAGTGAGACGTCCGAATCATCTAAGTCACTAAACCCTCACTTCTAATATTGTTTATCCAGCAATTTCTTGAGACGGGACCCAATACAATTGTGTTTGTCAATGATAAATGGTCGCGCGCGGTGCTTTTCATCTCCTACGGTCAAAGGCGCCGCCAGAAACTTACAATAAACAATTTTATATTTTAACACGATACTTTTAAAGCAGATAACAGAAAATCTCAAAATAATTACAACACAGGACTAAATGATACGGTACTAATCAAAGCTGGGAATAAACGCGGATAATGCGGTTTAATATCGTTTGAAAGGATCCTTTCGGCGGGTAGTCGCATTCAGCTATAATGAGTTTATTCAGAGACTTAATCGAATGAATCGTCATAAGCAAACAATCATTCAAAAGTATTGGTTAGCAGTCGAATGCAATCTCCGTTGGTATTTTGATATTTGTCTTCTTGATTTTTAATCAAATCTGAATTATGCGCTTTCTAAAGGGAATTAATGTTTCATACTTTTATGACTTTTAAACATAACAGAACTGTCTCTTTTTTGCTGATTTATTTCTTTAAAGCTAGCTTCAAATTAAAGTAAAAGCTCAAAGTTAATAAATCAAGTAGTGTCTTCTGCAGGTGAATGAATGAATCTGCTACAAAGTGAATGAATGAATTACCTCCCTATTAATGTTATAAAAATTGCAATCACCGATAGGTAGGACATGCGTAACACTCTACAAGTGCTTTTAGGAGTTCAAACGCCAACACAATGTCATATAAATGGACATAGGACCTAAACCTCGTTGTTAGGCAACACCTAAGAGTATTTACGGTAGATATTTAGTGTATACTCTTCAAACAGAAAACTGAACGCAAAATGAATTTCTGGAAGGGTAAAGATGAAACAGAAGGTACACCCGCGTGTTCGATACTTACCTTGTTCTTGTTTAATGGCTTCTTTAGTAGCGACTTAACTTACTGACTTAACTTACTTAGAGTTTAAGTCGCGACTGTGCTAGTTTCCTTAGTGATAGTGTCACAAACTAAAGGAGTTGTGGGGTTGATACTTATGCTCAGTGAAATGTATCAACTGTAGCTGATACAAGATGCAAGATTTCAGAAATTTTTAAACCTTCTAATTCTTTACTTATAATAAATCATGAATTTTGTTTGATTCGTGATTTTTGTATGTATGTCCATATGTGAGCTTATATCTTCAAAACAACGCCACGGATTTTAATACAGTTTCTATTTATTGACAGAGTGTTTCAAGAGGATGGCTTTTTTGTTGAAGTTTGTTTTCTAAATTATACGCGTATGAAGTCGCGGGCAACAGCAAGTATCCTATGAATTCTTAACATTCAGATGACATAAAGTTAATGGCAATACAGATTAGCACTAAACATAATGTGTTAAAGATCAAAGAATAGTGCTTAGTGGAAGGTGTGACAATGAAAACGTTGTTGATTTGACACGCCCGATGTCGCAAACATGGATGACATCACTGCTAAAAGACACGTTAGATAAAAGATTAATGACGGACTATCTCTTGACTAAATACTATGAGTCAATGGTACCGATTCTACACGCACATCTAAATTTAACTTAAGAAATGAAAATTGATAGCGTCAATTGCACAATTCGGCAATGTTAACTGAACTTTTTCATAAAAAATTCTCCGTATGTGTGGAATTTAGAAAATTTTCCCGTTTTTGCTACATTTTTCACTACTGCTTCGCCCCTATTGGCCGCAGCGTTATGTTACGTAACCTATAGTCTTCCTCAATTTATGTACTATCTAACACTGAAAGAATTTTTCATATCGGACCAGTGCTTCCTGAGATTAGCACGTTCAAACAAACATAAAAACTCTTCAGGATTATAATATTAGAATAGATGCATTCGTAATATCATTTGTTATTGTTATTGATTGACTTGCAAAGTTGAATGTGCATCAACAAATTATTTATAAGTACACAGTGTTATTATAGTTGACATAAAGCTGAATAACTAAAATTATATGACTACAATAATAATTAGTAGGTATGGCAAGAAATAATAAATATATACCCAAGAATATTAAATATTAAAGAACAAATAACAACTTCTTATAAACCCATTAAGTGGCTCTGTCATTTTCTACGATAAATACACAACATTTTTATATAGTCTACATTAGTATCGATTTTTATATTAAAACTAGCTGTTGTCGATCGAAGTTACGGAACTTCGATCGCGTGATATTTAGTAACCAAATCTTAGCAAATTATAAAAAAGCCATCCTCTTGAACAACTCTATCATTTAGAAAAAAAAACGCATCAAAATCCGTTGCGTAGTTTTGACGATTTAAAATAAAAGAATTTTTTTTAAGTTTTACAATATTAACACATTTTAAATAATATTTTAAATCGTAAAAAAAAATATTAGAAATAAATTGATCAATATATTTAGTCTTTCTTCGTTGCGCTAGTCACAAAAAAAAAACAACTAATAGCGTGATTGAAAAAATCATGTCGGAAATCGTCTACAGCGGAATGACCCAAATCTAAATATTTATGGACATTTCACACAACGTCCTCTGGTTCCAAAGTAAGCTATATTTCTATGCTTGTATTATAAATAATAATAATAATAAATACTTAGTTATAATACATAGAAAACACCCAGACGCAGTATAAAAATCTATATGACATTTATAGATATCGCACAAATAATTGTACCGTGCAGCAATCGAACCCGAGACCTCGTTTGTTCGTTGCATGAACCACAAGACCACGAGATCCGTCGATAATAACCATACTTAAGGACATGCGTACAAAAATAACGAATGTGTTTTATAATAAGTAAAGAACTATATAACTAAAGGGAACATGTTTAATTTTGGGTACTGGCTTTATTAGAGACCTAGCTATAACTGTAACAATGATTCGACGTTGTCTTCTCACAAAAATGAGAATAATAAAGTTAAGTAAATATATTTTTATGCTAATCTCAGTGTTTGAACTTAACTATTTAAAAGTTAAAACTCATATTTTAAAGTAAAGTTAATATAATATTATGTTAAACCCTGTAATTAGCACTCATCCCGCTGCCACGCCGCCAAATGGTCTGCCAGCAATCAATTAAAACAATATTTGAAATGGTGCTCCCAAAAAAGTTAAAAGGAAGTTCTCAGGCTATAAACATTTTATGTTCACATCTAAGGGGCTAGATTTCCCTCTCTTTCACACATATATGAGTCCTTGTCACTCTTACGTAGACAACAGTTCGCGCCGCCTCGTCTACGCGCTCCATAACACCAAGAAGGATGCGCACAACGATGATATACGAGCAGCGGTGTTACCGTCAAAGCCTCGGTAAAGAGAACCAAAGTAATTAACTTCGACTTAGTTTGAACATTATAGCTTTGAATCATCATCAAACTTTAACCGGCTGCCATTGTTATACAGCTCAAAGGTTTACAACACCGTGTATTTGAATCGTGTTAAAAATTAAAATATAAACGTAAACATAATTTTTATAATACAATAATTGAAATCAATTTTATAATAAACAGAATTGTACCTATTTACTTGTGAAAACTTTTAATTGGCCATATTTTTTAACATGTTGTTTTTCTATATTATATATTTAGCTGTAATTTTTTCGTAAATTATACAATAAAATAAAATAATAACTTTATTCAGCAAAAAATTATTCTAATTATTAAGCTATTGAATTGGTCTGTACTGATATCTGTACTGATTGTGAAAATTATATCACAGATTTTTTTTATTGCATTTGGGATTAAATTTTTAGAGAAACTGTTATCAGAAATTGGCTGAATTAGCTGATAATGGACTAGTCACATTACGTGACATTAAAATTACCGCAGTATTAAAAGGCTATGACTTATTTATATCAATGTCTATTAATATAAAAACAATTAAATGAATACCTATGAGCTACCTCCGTGGTGTTTTTTACGGTGAACTGATTTTCTAAGCCCAAATATATATTCCAGAAACGGCTTCCTTCTAGAATATAAATACGTTGTAATAAAGTAACTAAATAAATAGATAACCATGCACTTGCACTGCAATATTTTAATGGTAGCGCGTCGTAGCAGCTACGGCGTAGCTCCTTTACCATAGACAAGGGTACATATTTAATCGCTTTCATTGATTTAGCACTCGCCTACACTTTTATTGTTGTTTTATACACTATACCTCGTATGAACTGAACCGGTTAATGTTTAATACACATTTTGAACAGTTGATACAGAAGATAACTCATGTATGATAATAATTGTATGGTACAAATATATTAAATGAGCTACTTTAAATAAATAAATAAATAAATATTCATGGACATTTCACACAACGTCCTCTGGTCCCAAGCTAAGCTTATATGCTTGTGTTATGGGTACCAGAATACGGATAGAATACATATAATACTTTTTTTTTGTAAATACATACTTATAATACATAGAAACACCCAGACGCAGTACAAACATTTGTATGACAATTAGAAAAATCACACAAATGATTGTCCCGAGCGGGAATCGAACCCGCGACCTCTTGATCGGCAGTCCGTTAGATGAACCACTACACCACGAGGCCCGTTAACTTTATTTTACTTTATTTTTATATTAACTCCAGAGCCGCCCTTACATTTATTTAATTAAGTTTTTAATAAGCTTACCATAAGTAAAGACTTGATGAGTATTATCCTTGGCTTTGACCAACTAAACACCAATTTTCAATAAAAAAATAACGACCATTGTTTTTTTTTCAACTGAGCTGTTAAATATCGATTTTCATATTTCAGTATTTAAAATATTTTGTAATACATTACTGAAATAAATAAATAAAGGAAATAAATAAATAAATATCCGCATTTCACACAACGTCCTCTGATCGCAAGCTAGGCTTAAATGATTGTGTTATGGGTACCAGAATACGGATAGACTACATATACTACTTTTCTTTTGTAACTATTATTATGTAATGATACATAGATAAATTCCCAGACGCAGTACAAACATTTGCATGATAATTATAAATATCACACACATGATTGTCCCGAGCGGAAATCGAACCCGCAGCCTCATAAACGCCAGTCCGTTACATAAAACCCTATTCGATGATTCGAGCCCGAAACCGCGGGTAAAATCATCATATCGACTTATTGTTTTTGTATTTTAATTGTTTCTACCAATTATGTTATTAAAACAGAACTTACAAGCCCTTAAAAATAGCCATAGCGTGTTTTAATTTAAATTAATAATGATATTAAAAGCAGATACAAATACTTGTTCAGACATCAGTGACAATCGCTTGTTACTTGTACCATATCGGTTGAGAGGCACTCGAGCCGCTAATCGAGTTTGTCGGCCGATGTTATCTCTAAACCACACGTTAATAGTAACACCGCCTCTAAATCGAACCCCTCACCCACCCCTCAGGCCTTAGCGGGATAAACGCTTCAATACAGTCTTGTGAGAATTATCACAACTATTATGGGTTAATGTTTAGTTAAATCCTTATTAATATTATAAATACAATTATAACTCTTGCTGGCGCTCTTTAACGCATAAACTACTGACTCGATTAACATAAAATTTGGTATATAGGTTGTCTAAGAGACCGAAAAAGGACATATACACTTCTTATACCAAAAGAATTGATTCCTTACACGCATACGAAGTCTTGGGGGACAATTTCTATAAGGTATATCTTTACTTGTTATAAAACAAAGTCGTTATTTTTTAGAGTAGTTTAAGAGGATGGCTTACCCATTGTACACTAACACATTGTACTAAATACAATGTGTTAGTATTCGGTCTTTAAATAAATTTCACGTGTACGAACTTGCAGGCAACAGCTAGTTTGTTTATAAAAGCTGTCATAGCTTATGTTTATTAAGGGTCACTATTCCGTGTTACTTTTCAGACTATTAAATAATATACTGCTAATTTAAAGTGACTTAAATGTCACCACCATCATCTCTCTATCATCTATTATGAATAGTCTACTTAAACACCATATCGAAATATAAAATCAAAACGTTATAAACTATAGTAATTAGGACTCGATAAAGATAATAAGTATACAATAAGGACTTCAAAGAATTACAGAACGTTCCTATAATACAGTATTCAAAAATAATAAACAAAATAGCCAAGTCAAAAAATGAATTATTTCCATTTTATGATATTTTGTTGTTCTAGTTTTCTACCGGAAGTTGTTATGGTCGTAAATATTCATAATTTTAACACAAACTTTATTAAAATAATATGCATAATATTCAAATTTATATATTGTATGTAGTAACTAGTTTAATAATAAAAATCAACATTTAAGATTTATTGCTTTTGTAAAGTAACGATAGCTTCTTAGTAAATGGCGGACTATCAATAGTGGAAACTTTAAATTTAAACTTTGTTCTCGCACCTCAAACTATGTAAATGAGCGTATTATATTTAATACATATACATAAGTGCAGAAGAAGCACAAAAGTAAAATAAATGCTGTAGAGATGCGCTCTTTGAGAAATATGTGTGGTGTGACTTTGAAAGATAGATTAAGAAATGAAGTTATAAGAGAACGTTGCGGTCTGAAAGAGGATGTAGTGACTAAGGTGGAGAAAAGTATGCTTAGGTGGTTTGGTCATGTGGAGAGGATGGATGAGAGACGCTTAACGAAAGGCATATACATGGCGGAGGTAAGTGGAAATGCTGGGAGAGGACGCCCGAGAAAAATATAATCCGATGTCATCGCCGGCATACTCCAAAAGGGGCAAGTGCGTAGCACTTACAACATTCGGGCATGTATGACCAGATGTATGAGTGTGGATGAAGCCAAGGAAGTATGTTTGGATCGTAGCAGATGGCGCTCTATAGTCTCTGCCTACCCCATGGGACAAAGACGTGATGTGATGATGATGATGATGACATAATTATCTATTTTAATTAAGACAAACACCGCCCTTCTTTTGTACAGTATTTAACAAACAAAATTAAAATGGAACCTACAGAAATCATAGAAGTACCTACTCAAACTAAATTAACATTATATAGGAAGAAATTGGTATTCCAGGTGCATTAATAATACTTTTGTGGTATTTGTTTTCAAATTAATATTTTTTGTAGATGCTGATAGAGATAGGATAATCTTGGCAAATAATAGTATTGCGAGATACGGAAAGGTCGAATCCATCTTTTATAGATATTTGGTAAAAAATAAAATATTTTTATTTTATTATTAAAAATACTTGCATAAAATAGTTTAGGAATATTACCTACACCTGTGGGTAAAAGGCGAGATGTTATGATGATGACCTTTTCAAGTAGTCTGTTATTAACGTCGAATATGTCATAATCACATCTTGTGCGGTTAAAACTCCTATTTAACTTCAATGTAAAGAAATTTTTCGGTTCAGTGCTATTCCATCCAACCCGTCATACCATTTCACTAGTTTTAAGTGTGTCCCAATTCTAATAAACTAATGATATTTTAAAAGTACGCTCTTTAATAGAATAATTAATTACAATTATAAATTGTACCCCACCTATTATTATTTATTGCAGTTAAATTGGGTTAACGTGTCGGAATTATATCAAATCGCCTCCATTAGCCGGAAGCCATGTTTTACGGTTATGCTAGAAAAGAATTCATTTGTTTTGAATATAATAGCTATTGTTCTAAAATGATACAAAATATAATCACGACATGTTGATTTATCGTTGTATTTGTACTACAATACTGGCTGAAATAATATTTAATTTCATCATACATAATTCGATTAGCAACAAAATTTGATTATGCTATTTTTCTTACATGATTTTTCATCGAACTTATCGGAGGTTTAAAAGTTCGCTAAAATAGGTTCGCTAAAATTGACAAAAATTGTTATTCATGTCTTTACTGATATGACATTATAGTCTTGATTGAGTCTGATATTATAGTCTTTTTACGCTAAAATGTTTATTATCTCCCTGATTATTTTATTGCTTAAACCTCCGATAAGTCATTATGAATAAGACCATAAGGCTAAAACCTTAATTTTAATTTAATTTATAAAATACTACAGTAACGCAACTTTTTACGCAAAAGTTTATACTACTACTCGTGTTACTATTAAACCATGGTCTTATTTGACAGTGGTGGTGTAATAGTAGTAGAAACTTATAGTCTTATTCATAATGATTTATCGGAGGTTTAAAAGTTCACTAAAATCAGTTCGCGAAAATTGTCAAAACTTGTTATTCATAATAGTCTCATTACGCTAAAACGTTTATTATCTCTCCGATAAAATCTCCGTTTAAACCTCCGATAACTCATTATGAATAAGACTATAAGTTTATACTACTATTACACTACCACTGTCAAATAATAGATAAATATATTATATTTTTAAAGTAAACTATTTAGTAGAATTTTATTATTAAATTAACACTACATACATACGTATTTAAATAGAGGCTATGTTACGCACATCTATTTCTTCCAAAAAAACATTACGATAAATATATATAATTACCTACTCAAAAGCAACAAGCGAACAATATAAAACTCCTTTTTAATTCAATCCCGCAACATTTCACTTTGTCCAATATTTCCTCGACAAAAAACATATTTTTCTTGAAATATTTAAATTTGGATTGTTTCCATTCTTTTAGCGTCGCTGTTATTGTTGGGGTGAAAAGGAAAATGGATAGATGATGTAGCTACTTATTATTCATTGTTCAGAGGCAGGGCGCGCGCCACTTGAGAGCTTTTCTTGGCTCCGTGATTTAGCTCATTTTTTAAGTAACAAAACAAGTATTCGACCCTGCTCAAAATAATATCTTTCATAAGAAATTATTGTAAAAAGTGACATTGGTTTACGCAAATTTTTGTATGACGAAAAACATGACTGTTATATTAGTAAAATCCATTAAGTTGGGATTCTTTTTCTTAAATGGGAATTTTGAATAACACACAAGTATACTTGTATTTTTAGGAGCCTATTGTGGTCTACCAAACGATAGAACTACGCTCTACCTTAACCATCTGTAAATGGTGCTATACTTTTCTAGTCATAATAAATGTTGCACTTTTGGTCACAGGTCCCCTTCGCAGTTAAAGGGTTAATATGAAGAACACAAACATCTAGTTATATTAGTACAGTGTACTGTGGTGGTCACTGAGGCTTTACCAGTTTTATAACAATATCGTTTGTAAAGTAATAAATATACAAATATTATAATTTACAAAGAGCAAACACTTGCAAGCGATGGTGTCTTTGACTGTACATACCATATCACTCATAACCATTATAAATCTCTCACAATTATGATTAGTTTTCAGTAATAGTTATAGCATTGTCTCCATTACATTACAAAAGCATTGGTATTCAATCATATCAAAAGCTTTAATGAAGCTCGCCGTATTTTAATCCAAACATTCAATTCAAATCCGATTGAATCGATCGTCCACGCTCATAATCAAAAGTCCGTGATGCAACAAAAAACTAATTGACAACAATCAACACTGTGGCAACAAAAAACAATATTTTCTATCATTGTCATTAATAATGGTTTAGAAAAAAAAAGTGGTTCACACCTTTGGTGCGCGCTAACATGACAAATGCGGGTGTCGGCGGTGTGGCATAAAGCGTAGACCCCGCGAGCGGCGCATTTCGCCGCGGGGCGCCTTGCCCGCCGACTCTAAATATTAATTATCTACAACACTTCGAACACCTTTTAGGAGATTATCGTACTGCCTGTACCGTAACGTACCAATCTTTAGATCTTGATATCGCACTTGAACTTGTACTGATAGCCGCGCTACATATCCGGGTTTATATTTTTTTTCCACAGTTCATAAATATTGATATAGTCGGGTTTTTACCTGCAGTCTTCAAGGAAAACGGCATCTAGTGTTACGAATATTTTATTAATGTGTTTTTATTTAAGTATATGTATTTGGGATCGCGAAAAAACAACAAAACAAACAATTTATTGCCTGTAATAATCATAATCTGTTAGCAAATTCCAATATTAAACTTGATTATAAATAGCTTCACGTTGCAGTATTAAATTAATATTCTTAAATGTTTCGTATGTATTAACTTACCCAAAAAAGAAAAACAATTTACTGACATAAAAGTAAGGTGTACAGTACAGATTTCCATAAATTCACTGTTATGTTGTTATAGACTTGTAGTATATATTAATAGCCTTGCCTATTATTGCTAATTCAGATATGTATTCATATTTTACAATAAGTACCAACCTAATTATTTACAAAAAAAAAACAACCAGCAGAAGCAAGAAGATTTTTGTGAAATGAAACCTACTGGAATCCAGACTTTTCGGCGCCAAAAAGCAGTTGAAGGAGTGGTGGTAGAAGCTGACTCCCATAATAAAAAATACTTGGACGGACCTCCTCAACACCCCTATAATGCTTTTTTTCATTGGCCGGTACTTTGACTTTTAGGCCAAACAATGTATGAAACGTGAATGATCTCCTTTGCATAGATAATCCTAAGCGAATATTCTGACTTTGGGCAACATTAAACTATTTATTACTCTTAGAACAACCTACAAGAAAACATTATAACCGTTATTACTAAAAATATTGTAATTTGCATATTGATAACAACCCGATTTGATAGAGTATTCCAAAGTTATCTTTTTTAGGTATCCTTCATGCACGACCTACAACAATAATGTAGTGGTGACATTTTATAATCGTATTCCATTACAGCTTGATTATAAGTCATGCATATCTTTATTTAATAATCAATATACAAAAAAGAAATAGCTGTATTACTACTGACATTAAATAATAGTGTTTGCGAGTATATAATTTGTATTATTATTGCATCATTTCAATGATAGAATATTAATTTAATTTTGCGGTGAGTTTAAAAGTTGCGTGGCTCCGGGCGACTGCACCATGTGGCGCGAATGAACTGTGGAACTGAATAGTGTTTAGGTAACTACAATCATATAAAATAATAATAACAATAGCCTTAGGCATGATTGGGCCGATTAACAGTCCATTGTGTCCGTCCGTTTAATAATCAGAGACACAATTATATCGATTATGTGACTTAATAAAGAAAGCACAGATGCTAACAGTCGCCTTGAGCGTTCAAAACACATTTAAACGATGACGCTTCATATATTTATTGTGGAACAAAGATCTGTGGCTACTGATAATACTTTACACTTGATAATTTATTGAAAACATCAGAAATATATTACAAACCCTTATTTTAAATTTAGCCTAGAATAAGTGGAATAAGTACAGAAATGACAGAAGAACAAGAAAGAGAAAAAGGCATGTTGTGCCATCCCCAAATAAAGGAATAAGGGCAGGGCAATGATAATGATTCGAGACGTAGGGTAAAACATGTAGCAAAATGAACTCAACTTACACACTGTGCACATGCAATGATTTTCATTGATAAGAAACTAAAATTTCGACGATGTGATTCTATACTCATTGTAAACCCAAGCCTTAGTAAATTGCAGTCTATTGTGATTTGTGGTTTATGTAACAAACTGCCGTTCACAAGGTCGCGAGTTCGATTCCCGCTCGGGACAATCATTTGTGTGATATTTATTGTCATACAAATGTTTGTACTGCGTCTGGGTGTATACTATGTATTATAAGTCCCCGTATTCTGGTACCCATAACACAAAAATAGAAATATGGCTTACTTTGGGACTAGAGGACGTTGTGTGAAATGTCTATGAATATTTATTTATTTGTTATCTTTAAACTTATTAGATAAATTTTATTTTACTTATAATTTTACAGAAGAAAGCTAATTAGTTATTTTAAGAAGACAATAAATCAATCATATACAAACTAATTAAGCTAAAACCTCAAAAAAACAGTCTTTAAAATAATACATTATCATTTTAAGAGTTAACTGAATCATATAGTAAGATTTATAATTTCAAGAGATCACTAACACCGTCTTAACAACACACATTGCCGACAACTTAAAGAACTGACAACTAGTCAAATAAATTACCTTTACAACAAATATTGTAATAACGAAAGTCACAAACCTTTACTTGACAGGATTTGGTCCGAAAGAAATCAAATAAAAATGTGTCCATTTAACAGAACCTTTAAAGCCTAGTGTTGTGTTACCTTAAATATTAACCAGAATGAGATTACTATAAAAAGCAAGCAAATGATACACAATTAGCTCTTGTGAGCAAATATCACTTTTGACTATACTAAATAAGAAATAATTTTGATTGTCAGGTTAAAACGTAAAATTTTATGAGCGCATTAAAGTTAAGTGGGAAATCCGAAAGGAGTGTTAAGAGTCCAGCAAGCAGATGGCGGCACCGCGTTCATACAAACTTAATTATTTACACTCTATAAAAAGGACATTATATGAGTATTAGGAAATAATCTCTCAAATAATGACTAAAGTGCTAAGTTCTAGTAAATCTTTTAGGTTTTATATGAACAAATTTTATATACCAACAACAAATTAGCCTATTTCTGGAATTGATTAATTTATTTACTGATATTTATTATAGAATCATTTCTTTTTTACATTTCTAATTATAAATAATAATTGTCTGAAAATTACTAAAACTTGACAATAATAATTATGGTATGACGTAATAGACGTTAAGTTTGACAAACTTCTAAATATGTTAGTTAATTAAGGGCCTACATCAATATTATGTACATATTAACACAGCTAGTAGGTATAGAAAATGAAGAATTAGGGATATTTTTTTTGTTTACTCAAAATCTACTAAATATATTTTAATTCCGGTTTACGTGTTTCTATATATAATAGTTACTTATGTTTTTAAAGTTATTTCATTAGTTAATACGCGATAATAGACCGACAAATGAAAAAAATAAAAAATGAGAGAGGTTATTTCGCTAAGATTTTCTATCGAGAAAACTTTTTTAATCGCGTTTCTGAGTTTATGCGATCCTAGTTAGATTATAATATTGAAAAAACATATACTTAAAAATTAGAGCTCTAGCCATTAAAACTAAAGAAAAAAATGAAAACTTCGTACGTAGAAAAATGCACGAAGCTATTTTGGTATCCTCTTAACAGGGAATAACTATGGATAGCTAAAATATAGGTAATTATAGAAAACGGTCAAATTTAATAGAAGAGCCATAGAATTTTATTAATACAGAAGAAAGAATGAAAAGAAAGAAAAAAGCTTTTATTGCTGCTTACATTAAACACAACTTAACAGTAAGTTATTACACATATGACCTAAGATTATCCCGTGTTTTTATGATAGCAGCAAACGGGTACCCGTTTCAGCATATTATGTCAGATCTTAAAGACCTGACGCTGATTTTCAAACTGGCCCCATACAACAGGTACCATATAAAGGAAATTTAAACAAAAATTAATAAAAGTTGTAATCTCCTTGGATAAAGTCACCACACAAACAGAATCTCATGACGTTGACCTTAACTTCAAGCACATTATGCAAGTGTATTTTAATATTAAACTTGAAAAAGCAATTATTTACTAAAACCACTTATGTTGTATCCATAGCAAAGCTTTGGCAAACACATTAATATCAAATATTTTTTCAAATATAATTAAGAACCTTAAAAAATCCGATAAGGAATAAATTCTATTTTTAATACACCGTGCTTAATCATATAGAGCTTTTATGATGTCTTAGATTTGGTCACGGTAAATGTAACAAATGTTTGTAAAAAGCCCAGGTAGACGCAAATATTTGAGAACAATTTGTAAAATTCACACTTAATAACAAGGTGGAGGTGTTTAATTTTTTTTTCTCTTATGTGTCCAGGCGGCGATCACAAAGGATCTTATGCCGCTAATGTTACGAGGTGCTATGATTGACTCTACGCGATATTCCAACAGGTGACAGCTATCAGAAAATTTCCGGAATATTTAAGTTTAAAAGAAAGAAATTAAAATAGCTTTTCTTGATATATTTATTATTTTACTAGGTGCTGTCCGCGACTTCGTACGCGTGGTATTTAGAAAATTTTCCTCGTTTTTACATTACATAACATTTTTCACTGATGCTCGGCTCCTATTTGTCACTGCGTGATGTTATATAGCCTATAGCCAATAAATAAAATCACAATTATTTATTTCTTTATGTGTATGTAACATGTTATTTCATCTTATTTCCAGTTTGACATACTAGTAGCATATAATAAATAATAAAATAAATAAGCCTTTATTCAGACATGTTTCAAATTTCAAAATTACACTATATAAAATCCATGGCTTCGTCTGTCTGCCTTGCGGCAAAGGCCTCCCCTAACTGTTTCCATGCCATTCTGTTGCCTGCTTTTCGTGTCCACACATCACCTGCTACAGTTTTTATTTCATCCACCCATCTTCTGAATGGCCTGCCTCTGTTCCTTTTCTTGTCCTTTGTAAACCAGTGCATAATTAACTTCGACCATTTTTCCTTTCCTCTTATTGTGTGTCCTGCCCATTTCCATTTTAGTTTTTTTATAGTTACCTTTATATCTTTTAGTTTTGTCCTTTCTTTTATGTACTTATTTCTTACTCTATCTGATAGTTTTATTCCCATCATACTCCTTCCCATAGCGTTTTCACAAGTTTCTAGTTTTCTTAGATGGCTTTTAGTGGTTGCCCAAGTCTGGCAACCATATGTTAGGATAGGTAATATACAGGTGTCATAAAGTTTCCGTTTGGTTTCCAATCTAATTTCTTTATTTTTCATAATCTCTTTAAAACTCCAGTATTGTTTCCATGCATTGCCGACGCGTCTATCAATTTCTTTAGCTGTAAGGTCTGAAAATGAAATTAGTTGTCCTAAGTAGATGTACTCGTCTACATATTCTATAACGTTGTTGTCGACATAAATATTTTCTCGAGTCCCGTTAGACATCACTTTAGTTTTTTGTGTGTTCATAGACAGTCCCACGTAACTGCTTGCTCTGTTTAGGTCGTTCAGCATAGTCTGAAGTTCATCTTTTGACATAGAAAATAATATTAAGTCGTCGGCGAATCTTAAGTGGGACAGGTTTTCTCCATTTATTCGTATCCCAAAATCATCCCATTCCAATTGACGAAAGATTTCCTCCAAAACTGCCGTAAACAATTTCGGCGAAATTGGGTCTCCTTGACGCACCCCTCTCTCTATTTTAATTTCTTTTCCTTCCTTATCTAATTTAATTTTAGCCCTACTGTTAGTATAAACAACAACATTCTTTATTATTCTAATGTATTTATTATTAACAGATTGATTTTTAAGGGCTTGCCAAATCTTTTCGTGTTCGAGTGAGTCGAAAGCCTTACTGTAGTCCACAAAACAGCAGTAAAGGTTTATGTTGTATTCTTTGCTTTTTTCAATAATTTGTTTAACGACATGTATGTGGTCGAGAGTAGAAAATCCGCTCCTAAATCCGGCTTGTTCTCTAGGTTGGTGCTCATCTAGTACCTTAGTTATTCTATTTAAGACTGTTCTGGAAAATATTTTGTATATGTTTGAAATTAAGCTAATAGGTCTATAATTATTAATGTTATTTTTGTCTCCTTTTTTATGAATTAGTATAATTGTTGATGTCGTCCACTCTTCTGGAATTGTTTCGCTATGCAGCACTTCATTAAAAATGTGTGTAAGTATTGGTGTAAAGAGCACTTTATTTTCTAATATGAGTTCATTGTAGACGCCATCAGGTCCGGAAGCTTTATCTCTTTTTTGCATTGTTATAGCCTTTTCTACCTCTGCTTGCAAGAATTCTGGTACATCTTCTCCACCCGTCAGGTCTGTTATGGGGCTATCGTTTTGTTTAGTATATAAATTTTGGAAGAAGTCTGAAGCAATCGCCACTATATCAGAACGTCTGCTTTTATTCCTATTATCTGGCCCCTTCATTTTGGGTATCCAGTCGCTTTTGTCGGTCAGTTGTTTAATTGCTCTTTTAGTGCCTCCCGTTTTCTGTATACAGTTTTCTAGTACCTCTTGTCTGTGTTTTTGTCGGTCTTTTCTCATCTTAAGCTTTATTATTTTACTTTTCTCAGCTAGCTGCCTTCTTATTTCTTTTGTCTTTGGGTAAATTGATATTAATTGAGATCTACTTTCTATTAACATCTTTGTTTCGTTTGTTATCCAGTTTGATTCTTTGCGGTCGTTATTTAATGTGTTTTGCTGTTTTGTATTTAAGAGGCCTTGTAGTATGTTGTATTTGTTTTGGGTATTTAAGTGTTTTGTGTTTTTTATGAACAGTTGTAATTTTTCTTTTAATCCTTCTATATTTCCTAGTGCTGTAAACTTAGTTGATTTTACATTAAATGGTCTGCCTTTCTTTAACATCTTAATATCTAGTTTGGCTCTCACCATCCTGTGATTGCTGTTAAAGTTTAAGTTGTTCACAACGCCACAGTCCTGAAACTTTTTACTCTTGTTAGTTAAAATATAGTCAATTTCGTTTCTATATCGTCCACATGGCGATATCCAAGTCCATCTATTATTGTTGCGTTTCTTGTATAAAGTGTTGACTATCGTTAAGTTATTTTCGAAGGCTAATTGAACGAGCTTTTCACCATTCCGTATTCTCTTTCCATGACTATTAGGTCCCAATACTATATCTTCTCCATCACCTCTGTTACCTACTCTAGCATTAAAGTCTCCCATCACTATTATGTTGTCCTGTGTTTGTTCTTTTATTGTTTTCGTCAATGCCGAGTAGAAGGAATCTATTTCTGTATTACTTGCCTGTTCGGTTGGAGAGTATATTTGTACAATGGACCATGCTTCATCATTGGGAGGTAGTCTTATGTTTAGAATTGCAATGCGTTCCGAAATACCTATAAATTCATCTATATAGGATTTTAATTCCTTTTTTATTAAGAAACCTATTCCATACTGTCCGGGCGTTTCTCCTTTATAGTAGAAAATAAAATTTCTGTGTTCCTCTATGCATTCACCTTTGCGTCGGACCTCGCTTAATCCAACGATTGACCAGTTCAGGTTTTCCAATGCTAATATAAGTTCGTATAGGCTATCGTCACTTCTTAGAGAGAGTGTATTGAGTGTCGCAATGAAGATTTTCTTGTCACAACCGAGGTCCATTTTTCGTATTTTTGGTGCTTGACGGTTATGCGGGACAGTTAGGGGGTGGTAGTCGACTTCCCCCACGGTGACAAACCGGCTTGGGGTGTTTTTGAAAAAAGTTTTAGATAATGTTTTGATATTTATACGGTTCCGATAACTAGTGTCCATGGTATTTATAAGTTTTTTGAGATATCAGACGTCGAAGCTGCCCGCCCACGCTCCGTATATGTAAGTATGTTCGGTCTTAGGATTTCTTTTGAGGAGATTTTGGCTAGTGGCTGGGCCGAGTTTGGAGTTGTTGGTTTCTTTTGCGTCGTTGAGTTTGGTGAGTTTGATGTCTCTCGCTTTCTTTTTTCTCTGTTAGGATCTGTTATTTTTTTAACTATCAATTTGTCTCGTTTTATATATGCTATGTTTCCTCTTTTTTTCTCATCTTCAAGCTGTAGTCGCAGCTGTTGCCGCTTTGCTAGTTCTTCCTTAGTAAAATCTTCTTTCACATAGATATTTCCGGGCAGGTTAGACTTATTTCGCAGTATTGTGTGTTTCTTCCATACAGTTGAAATAGAAGCTACGATCGGACGAGGTTTGTTGTTGGACTTTTGACCAATCCTATAAATGTTAGTAATTTCATGAGCTTCTAGCTGTACACCCGCTTCTATAACATTCTCTAATAATTGGTCTACCAGTTCGCATTCCGTTTTCGCTTTTTCTTCTATACCGAAAAACACTAAATTTTTCTTTCGTTTTTCCTTTTCCATGATGTTTAGTTTATGTTCCAAAGTAGTTATTTTTGATTTTAGCTCATTATTTTCTTGGACAATTTTATTCATTTTTTCGTCTAGTGCCTCCATAATGGTTTTTGTTACGGAGTTTGTTATATGCGTTGTTTGTTGGTTTAATTTCTCATCTAATTTTACCAGTAGCAGTTCCATACTTTTATCCATTTTTGAGGGGTAAATTTTATTTCTACGATGGTATCACTGTTTTGGTAATTTTTTCTGGGTTGTTGCTTGCCACCCCACAACTGTCAAACGGTTTGCTTGTAAGGTTGGTAGCTCTGAAGTGTCACTTCCAACTGACAGTGACAGTTGTCTATGGATGTCAGATTTGTAATTTATTTTTAGGTTATATTTTGTTTTATATTTTTATTCTTTTCGAACTGAATTTTGTTGTTACACTGTAGTTAGTTATTACCCATTATATTTTAAGGTTATTTTAGCGGAATAATGTCACTATGCACTTTTATAACACTGTGTTTGCACTATATTTTTAAATATTTGCGGAGCCTTGTAACGTACGTGTTAGCGAGAAAGTTACCGGATACCCACCATAGTAGCATATACTAAGCGTATATTCGATTACATAGGCTATTGCAAATGTTCTTCTGTTATCATTGATAAAACTATAATTGTACAAAATAAATACTATTAAATAATGTCTCATGACTTATCAAAGGCGTGTGTCGTTGATAAAGCTGTGTTTCTTTCCTTTTTACTTAAAAGTTTTATTTTGAGTAACATCCTTCTCTCCATTTCATAATAAGTGGACAGTCTTGCCATTACTATGTCTAGGTGCGCTGTCACGTGATCAAGCTTAAACAGCCAAAATTCACCGAAAAAGTGAAGGGAGATTTCGGTGAATTTTAGCTGTAGTGGTATTCACCACTACAGGCTTATACGCCAACAGTCGGTATATATAGCATACAAATCATTAAAAAGGTCTATGTATGATGGAATAATGTACGCAATTAAATATTATCATAGTTAAATAAACTACATTTTGTGTGCTTAAAGACAAACGACGTATTCGTTATTTAGTAAAAAAAACTCATAGATATTTTTGTGCAAAAAATCGAGCAATACCAATTTTATAGTTGTTTTACGTACATATAAATACACGTCTATTGTTAGTTCTATTAAAAACAATAAAGATTTCACGAAACATTTTTAATCAACAAATTACCTTGAACAATGAAATGTTCCATGATCATAGATTTTACACGTGTTACAAAAATTGCTTAGAATTGGTACACATGAATGATTTTAACAACTCCGCCAGTTTATAAAAAGGAAATAGAACTGATATATTTTGATACATACGTGAATTCCTTTGTTTAGACTGTTTAGACGCACGTTACTGTAAAACTGCCGAACGAATTTAAATTGTTATTTCTAGTTGTTTTGTTCAGAGCCTGGGAACGTGATTGCAGTGTTTCGTTTCGGTATAACATTAGAGCCTATAAAGGCCATTTGCTAAAACATTTTAGATTAAACCTATAACTAATGATGCGGGTGTTATGAAGCGCTGAGGATTTTTCCCATCAGTAAGTCAAGGTTAAGAGCCCACTACAGATCCAGGCAACTCACAGTTTAGGTATTTGTGTTAGATATTGCTCTCCCTATTCCCGAGCACCCCACTAAAAGGGAAACCTATAGTTCATCCAGATTTTACCTATAAAGCCTTTAAAAAAGACGTTTCGTAGTCTGTTTCGTAGGCTGTTTTCTTCGTGAAAATCAAAGTGATTTTATTTTTTTATCAACATTTTTTTACTACCCTACGTTTAACCTTATGATACGGAACTCAAAAAAGTTGACGTTAACAAAACTCCTAACCCCAAAAACCCTTACTCATATAAAGTGAGGCAATATTCAATAAGGGTGTATTATATAGGGTGTCCTTAAAAATGTATCCACAATAGCACATTTTTCAAATGATATAAAGGGCTACAGAAATATTAGCATTTAAAATAACTGTTTAATTTTACAATTAGTTATAGAAATGCGTATCATAGTGTAAAATTGTATTATGTGTGACTGGATGTAAACACAATGCTATTGTAATTGTGGCCCCTCTGGAATATACGACTAAAATTTTTTAACTTTTATTTCATGATTTACTGTCGAAAGGTTTTACTCATGTAATACTAGATGGTGCCCGAGAAATTATTCCCCGCTTTCGCAACATTTTTCACTGATGCTTCGCTCCTATTGGTCGCAGCGTGATGTTATATGGCCTATAACCTTCCTCGATAAATGTACTATTTAACACCGAAAGAATTACTAAAGTAAATTATTAATTTTGCAATTGACATGCTATGCTTTTACTTAATTTTTCCACCACAATTTGATTTATTAAGTAACGAATAGGAAAAGAATTGTTCAAATCCACCCATGTGGTTCCTGAGATTAGCGGGTTAAAACAAACACATTCTTCAGCTGTATAATATTTGTATAGATTTACTTTCTAAAGGTTTTACTTATGTAGGTAATAAAAAAATTTAAAATCACAGAATTAATAAATTAAATTATGGTGGAAAAAGTGATTGCCACAAGCGGGACCCCGCTTAGTAAAGCATAGCATGTCATAGCATGCAAAATCAATAAATTACTTTATCACAGATTTACTTAGATAATTTGTCTATGGCTACATCACTTCATCCGCTTGAAACCACTTACATAACTATTTGCGCGTGGATACGTTTTATGTATGTCAATGATACAGGGTATACGCTACAGGATAATTTGAACCACAGATAGGTCTTCTCTTCTCAATGGAATACTTGTTTTATTGCTTGTAAAAGTGACATTTATCAGACCGTGAAGTACGATTTATCCTGGGTAAAGTTATCCTCTGTCTGGTACATCTATGTTTATAATATTGCAGCATAATTTTGAGAAGAGATAGAAGAGTTATTATTGACTTGTTGCTCTTGGTGCAATGCAAAAAAAATATGAATTGCACTAAATACATTAATCGCGACAATGAATCAATGTACCCAGTGCCTGGTTATTGCGAGATGTGCGTAAAACATACAGTCATGCCGAAATTCTATTTGTTTTGGCTTCTACTGTTTCGAGTCCTCCCATCATAGAGTATAAAATCAACAGGGGCTGTTACACACGTTGTTTTCTTAGACAAATATAATATACTGCCGCGTCGGCGAGGTGCCGAGGTAACGCACACAAACACGTGAACGTAATTTCATTGGTCACTAAGCACCACATAAAATAACCGTAGGTACATTAAGAAGCAACAACGTGTATGCGCATTGCTCTCGTACCGTTTTTAGGTTGGTCTAGGCCTCTCGTAGATATATCTACATGTAATAAACCGTTTTCAACATATCCCATATTTAAAATTTTACATATTAGGTATACTTAATATACCTATTGCATGATATTTTTAGTATAACAGTATAATATAAATTTGATATTAATACTCATCTCAAAGTAGCCATTTCATATTTATAACAAGTGCTTACAAGTCTTCGATCAGACACGAATATAGCCTACCATTCACTTGCAGTTGAGACTTATTAGGAATACAAAGCACCAGTATTCATGTTGTGGTACTGTACCTCACATGTTTCATTAATATCTCTAAATTATATAGGAGATGAATAAGTGACGCTTCTGTCTTCTTATAACGCGACCGATTGAATTTAATGGAGCTATTTGCGCAGACGCCGACAGTTTGGTGGGACGTGGTTAGACTACAAATCGATACAACCATCGATATAAGCCTCTATCATATCTATTGCCTCTATTGGCGGCAACATAAAAGCTACAAATTGTGATTGGTAGGACAAGATTACATTGATAAAAATTCAAAAATCAATTTCAATAGTTTTTTCATCGAATAACTTGAATCAACGTATCTTTTAGTCATTTCTTGGCACATATAAACAATGCAATAAAACTATTATTTATTTCAAAACTTCGTTTCCATTGCCCATAAATAACCACAAAAGATTTTTTTTAAATTGATAGTATTTCTTAAATACCTACTAAAAATATATAGGTAGGTACGTATGAATATTGTATTCTTTCATCAAAATTTGAATATCGTTATTCATAATTATTTCCACCATTTAGATTAGAAATGCCTATTTCTATGAAAATCTACATTTTTGGCACTTTAAACTACGTCCTAAATATGAAATTAATTAAAGTTTTTCTTATTAGAACCTGAATTATAACTTACTACTTACCTGAACTATAAAATACTTTGGTTTCCAATTCATACGTCATGTACCTTTACCTAAGCAAATTGAGGACGTACCTACGTCACTTTCCTTGAATAACGAAAAATACAAATTGATTAGGTTTTTGTCTACGACTTTATCGGGCCAAACACTGATTCTCATTTGTATCAAAAACATCACTATATCTTTGTTCTAGTAATATGTACGAAAGACCGTTCGTTACATCACAAGTATAAAAGACCACGGCGGGTCGCAGTTCAGAGACCCGCCAATCGTGGGATTGGGATGACAGGGGGACCTGGTGATCCCCCCGCCGAGTTGAGCACCCGTAAAGAAGCCACCCTTGCCGGGTCATGGTAAGGCTCAATGCACCACCATGGCCCGGTAAGGCAGAGAGAGGAAAAAAAATCGCTTAGGAGTTTGCGGGATCGACATTCGCAGAGGACAAATGTTTGTACTACGTCTGGCGTGTTTTTTAAGTATTTTAAGTACCTATGTATTTACAAAATAGCAAAATAATAATATGTAGCATATAGCATATGTAGCAATAATAGTAAATAATATGTAGCATGTCCGTATGTCATATATTTAACACAAGCATATACGCTTAGCTGCATGAAATGTCCATGAATCTTTATTTATTTCATACAAACTTTTTACCTCTCATAACGATCGAATTTCTTAGTTGTAATCTACAATTTAAAAGGAACCAAAAACCACTTTTTTAGGTTCGTTGGATCTTCAGAATCAGCTGTAAATTAGTACGTCAGTTAATTTTCTGATTAAAGCGGGAATGCCTACTTTACTTCATACTATGTCATGAATGGGCATATTGTGAAAATAATAAAAGAATACATTATTATTGTTTTAGATTCAAAATCAATATTATATATTCTCACAGAGGAAAAACTAGAGTATTTAATTATTTATCATACTTACTTTAGTTTTCTTTATATTCATTGTAATATGTATTTATTTTTATGCATGATTGTGTTATCAATATATTTAATCACTAATTCAATAGATTTGCATACCTAGTAGCAATATTACTTCGTGAACATAGGTATGTAGATGTTCACGAAGTAATATTGCTACTAGGTATAGGTAATAATTTTGCTGCACCTGTATAGGTTTTACTTTAAAACTAATTCGCAAACTATTGCATAGCTTCTATCGCGGGTCTTGAGCGTGGAGACAAAATCCACAAAATTCGAAATTTAAATTCCGTAACAAAGATAGCGTAATTAAAAAATACTACACACGGCGCACGAAACGCCGTTTCGCTGTTCGCGCTGGTGACTCATGTCAGTTTTGGCTTTAGTTTTTATTTTATTGACATTTGATTGACAATCGCTATTTTATCATAATTACCATAAACAATGGACAGATGTAAGCATCAGTAAATAAGGATTATTAATCTTATTTTAGTTTATGGTATTTAGATTCTTGCCTAAATAAAATAAATAAATAAGTAATTATAATTGCATAAGTTGATAAAAAATACTATGCAATAGCTTTACCGCGGCAGTCCCCGAGTGCCACACGTCTTTTTTTAATTTGCTAGAATCTAGATAACTAATTCAGGTTCGGCCCGGACTCTAAAGAAATACCTAGGTACCTATTCATAAATCATATACCTACCTATTTAAGTATCTGGGCTATTTTTATTTTTAGTAACCAAAATATTGGTATTAAAACCTACTTTTGACTGATCCTGGAACATTTGTCTATCTTATTTTTGCGCTTATGAATATTTAAACAGAACCTGTAACTTATTTTTTGGTACTAAACTGAAATTTATAACGTTCTTCTGCAAACTATCGAGTCAGAGGTCTAAATAAATCCTTGTTTCTGCAAATAAGCGTTATTATAAAGTATTAGCCCCGTAGGTATTCTGATTAGAATCTACTGGGTAAGGAAGTTGCTAGACTCGTGTCTAGCAACTTCCTTACCCAGTAGATTCTAATTAAAAAAAAAAAATTAAAAGACAAACAAAAAAACTTAAAAACATTAAAAGTCGCAAAAGTTTGTAAAATCCTCGTGGATTTTACAAACTTTTGCGACTTTTAATGTAATAATTATCTTTATGTAACTAATAATAAATAGATAAACAAAAAAATTGCAGCAACTTTAAGTTAGGTACATTACATAGCTGTAAAATTTAAGCTACATTACCAAGTTATGTCATGAGTCTATCTATCATCTCAGCAATCGTCTCATTAAATTCTTGCTCCTGACACCATCAGTAAGAATCTACTTCTTTAATCATTGCAATTTCGAAACAAGCTCAAGCTGTTGTCGATGTCGAATAAATTTTGTATAATGTAAACGTGATAACAATTTAAATTCCTCTGTAACGGGTCCGGAGCCGACAAAAACAACAAACAAAGTTAGTGGTTCGTGATTGGTTCACGCGAAGAGGGGCGGAACCAGATGCTCACGCCTCGCACAAGCACTCTCGCTCACACATTCAGTCCTTATCTTCCACTCCGTTGTGAGAGACGTGCGCTTCAATCTGTTCACCTCCGAGGTGGCAAACTTAACAGTTCACAACAGTGTTGTGTGAAAATATGCCTCGGCCTACACGTGAGTCCTACGGAGACCAGAAACCACCATTCTCCTACATAGCACTCACAGCAATGGCGATTTGGAGTTCACCAGAACGTATGTTGCCGCTATCAGAGATCTATAGATTCATTACGGATCGCTTTCCGTATTATCGGCGCAACACACAACGTTGGCAGAACTCATTGCGGCACAACCTGTCGTTCAATGACTGCTTTGTGAAGGTTCCCCGTCGCCCGGACCGCCCTGGAAAAGGCGCATACTGGACTTTACATCCAAATGCTTTCGACATGTTTGAGAACGGCTCATTACTAAGGCGACGCAAGAGATTCAAGTTACATAAAGGAGAGAAAGACAGTTTAAATGCTGAATTAGCAGCGCTAGCGAGTTTCAATAGAGCTTTTCTAGCGAGACAGGCTGGAGCTCCTCCCCCGCCAATGTCTATGAACAATGGAATGTACAATCCATCTTCAACGTTTATTTCAAGACCTAGTCCAGAGCCTCCAGAAGCTCCAGATACTGCAGCTCTATTACCTTTAGGTCCTCGTCCACGGCGAGCATTTACAATAGATGCTTTATTAGAGCCTGAGCCGCGACGCTCGTCACCGTCACCACCGCCTCTTCAGCCGCAGCTGCCCCACTGCCCACTGCCTTTGCCGCCGCCTTACCTATTAGCCGCACAGCGGTATCACGCAGAGCTGTTGGCAGGCCTGCAACAATCCTGTTTACCTCCATTATGGACTTGGCGGGATACGAGTCAATTTTCACATTACACGCTTAATTCATGAATGGTAAGTAGTAATATTATTTTATGAATAGGTACAGGAACGTTACTGATAGTGTTAATTTAGAGATAAGTCTATAATTATCTGAATCACCATTGCTGACGGGCCTCGTGGTTAGTGGTACATGTAACATGGACTACCGTCCAAGAGGTTACAGTATAATTATTTGTGTGATATTTATAAATTTCATACAAATGTTTGTACTGCTGTAAATTATATGTGGTATATACCACATATAATTTTTGTAAATCTCCTTCTTTTCCAGCCCATTTACGTCCCACTGTTGGGCACGGGCCTCATCCACTTTGGGAAGGATTATGGTCTACTGTGCCGCGCTGACCAGGCGTGTTGACACAGGGTTTATTTTAGAGTTTTCCGTCTCTCACAGAAGATGCTATCTGTGTGCAATATCCCTTAGCTGACTTTTACAGCACCCTTGGGAGGAGATGGGGTGGTGACACTTGTATTCTTAATCCGTCACCACACGGAGAATAATTTTTGTAAATACATAATTATAATACATAGAAAATGGTCAGACGCAGTACAAATATTTGTATGACATTTATATGTATCTGGTACTCATAACACAAACATAGAGATATGGCTTACTTTGGAACTAGAAGACATTGTGTGAAATTTCCATAAATTATTTAATAAAATAACATTCCTCGCAGGCATCTGTGTGGATGCATACCGGACTTATTGTCCTACAGTTTACATCATTCCAGAGAGATGTCAAAAAGATATTAATTGTTGGTATAACATCTACTCTACATACTCTCATTTTTAATTTAATAGTATTGACCTTATGACTGCACTTATGAGCATAAAAAGAACCAAACAGTGAAAGAAGTTCCTTGTTATCTGTTCAATAACAATAATTGATGAATGTAATGATCTCTTTATCAATGACACGTAGTTATGTATTGTATCATATGTTTTTACTCCTTCTATAATCATTTAGATACTTCTTTTAAATCAACAGAAAATCCTCACAATGCCAAAAAGAAAAAAAAAACCTAGTGTATATCGTTCCTTAGTTGTCCTTGTAGTGTTTTCTGAAACAAAAAGGAATGATAATTACGATGCGGCTTAACGTACCTAATAGCGATTTATTACATACTAGCCCGCGATGTTTCTCGCGGTAAAAAGGATAAAAAATCAGGCAGTAAAGGGTGCTTTGGTACTTGACACTTATCGTCACATTTTGAACAATTCTCACAATATCTTTTCTAGCTTGTGTGTTATTCTGATGTATAAGCTACATTATTGTAAAGTTTTATTAATATCCATTCAGTAGTTTTTGCGTAAAAGAGTAACAAACATCCGAACATCCATACTCACAAACTTTCACATTTACTCGTATATCTAATATTAGTAGGATGTAGCTTCTTATCAAGTCCCGCTTGAGGTGATCACTTTTTTCATTATAATTTTATTTATGAAGTAAAAGTATAGAGATTTTAGTTAGCAAGTTAGTTAGAATTTTAGCAGAGACTATAGAGGGTCATCTGCTACGATCCAAACATGGTAAATATTGTTTTAGTTTATTTAAGTTTAGCCTATGGAATTGGTATTATTATGAGCATAATTTTCACAGTCGTTACATTATTCTAAAGTTCATTATAAATAGACACAAGGTTAGTTATAAATATTACGTAGATAGTAACATAAAAATCTTTAATGTTAATCAGTACGCACGTTTATGTTATAATAAATTTAAACAGGAAGTTTAATAAAACTCACAGCCTAGAACAACATTTTTAACTCCATATTATGATAAAGATAATAATCATATTGATATTAATTATGATGGGGCAACACATGCTCTAGCTATGAAGAGATTAAGAGATCCTTTTACCCTCGTCATTTTCTCCCCTACGGAAAAAATAGTTTCTGTTGTCATGAATACTGTGTTCTACTGTAAAGTAAGTCTTGTCTGTCGATGTTTCCTAGCTACTACTAGCTACTAGCCTACTTAAATAATTTTAATGAAATTTGCTAAATAGATAGTCGAGAGCCTGAGAAAGGCTAGCTAAAATTACGTAATCTTCACAACATAAAGGCGTGAAGGTAAGCTTGTAACTGTCGCGATTATATCTTCTTCTTCCTGCTCTGATCCCAAATTTTAGGTAATACAGATTAGGTACTGATGCAGATGAATTAAATGTTTCAAGAATCTGACACAATTTGGAAAATCCAAATAGATAATTAGTATGTACGCATTGATTACATGCTATGATGAGTTCAGATTACATTAGTAAGAGCACTATTATGTAACCGCCCGATCTAGATACCTAAAGCGAAAACTAACTCTAGGGGACTTATGGAGATTTTACATTCCATTTCTAATCGTGTTCCAAACATTAGTACTTAACTAACTTTTAGTTACACACGAAATAATGCCATCTCAAATGTTCAACACAACATTTTAAGCTATTGCATAGCTTCTATCGCGGGCCTTGAGCGTGGAGACCGAATCCAGAAATTCCGTAACGAAAATAACGTAATGAAAATAACCTTACATTATCGGCGTTACTGCGCATGCGTAATCCCCTCTTCGCCCCGCAATTTATTTCATCCTGTTGATATTGGTATCAACAGGATGAAATTTTGAAAATTAATTTGAGGAAGGCGGAAATTAAACAGCGTATAAGGATTTTGAATCGACAACATGTATCCTAAATGTTCAAATAACAGCGTATTTTAGATTTTAATAATGTAAAATAATGTTTATTTTATTTTATTGACATTTTATTGACAATCACTATTTTATCATAATTACCTTATACAATGGACAGATGTAAGCATCAGTAAATAAGGATTATTAATCTTATTTTAGTTTATGATATTTAGATTCTTGCATAAATAAAATAAATAAATAATTATAAATGCATAAGTTATATCCAAAAACTTATAATTTGTCATCACATCACAAGTAAAAAAGTGTTTATACTAATACCAACTTATGAAGTAGCTGAAATGTAGGCGATTCCCTATATATCAACTACAAAATTAAGTTGGTGAGTTGTTTTGAGTTTAATCAAATGATTATTTGAATGCAGTTACTTGTGTTTATATGTCTAGTAGGTACGAAACCCTAAGTGTGCGAGTTTACCTCGCTCTTGACAGGATTTTTTTATATTGGAGGCCAAGCTTGGTATACAAATTAGCCTATATTCGTACAGATTCTGATTAATCAAGGTTTTAAATGTTAAATTGTTGTTCTATTTAACTTGATTAAATAAGTAGATATCAATAAGATACGAATTGTCCTGCAGTGGTATTCAGTAAGAAAAAGTGAAGTGAATTTTCGGTGAATCTTGATCACGTGACAGCGGGCCTCTATTTTTATTGGAGGAGCGCTGTCACGTGATCAAGATTCACCGAAAATTTATTTCACTTTTTATTACTGAATACCACTGCTGAGCAGCAAAGCGAAGCCTGTACTGTGACACTCCTTACGAATATTATATACTTACACAAAAGTTTATTACAGTGTTTGTATTAACGGATTATACTTAAATTTCATAGACTTAAAATTAGAAACGAAACTTTAGATATAATACATTTATTTCTTTCATTTTAATTTAAACTAGATTTAACTTACTTGAAAAACGCATTCACAACTATAATGAATTATTAAAATAATATTTCAACTTTCTAAAGATCAAAAACTAAATACCGTTGACAATGTTGAAAAGAAATAAGTAAATTCAAAAGATTAATTCGATAAAAAGTAAGTTTCTTTGTATCAGCGCCGCTAACAGAGCATAAAATTTTATAATATTTGCCGCAATCATTGTAAAGATTTTTCCAAAAATATTTGTGAAAGGTATTAGCTGTTTTTATCGTTTATCGAATTACAGTTTAATCCAACCTTTCGACTGAATGCAATTTATGACAATTCACGACAGTGAACTGCAAGTGCTAATGTTAACATTAAGAAGAAATGATAAAATACTGACGACACAATTTAAATCGTAATAAAAGAAAAATCGACTACGGAGGGACGTCCTTTTAACTCCGTGAAGTCTTGTGACATTAAATTCAACTTTGCATTACCATTTACTCTAACTGATTATTCAGCAGATGCTAGTGTCACTATTGTCTATTATCCATAGATTTAGGATATAAATAAATATTTTGGACATTTCACACAACGTCCTCTGATCCCAAAGTAAGCTATTTCTATGCTTGTGTTATGGGTACCAGAATACGGATAGAATACATATACTACTTTTCTTTTGTAAATACATACTTATAATACATAGAACTAACACACCCAGACGCAGTACAAACATTTGTATGACAATTATAAACATCACACAAATGATTGTACAGAAATAAAAATAAAAATTATAATTAAATAATTTTTCTTTTAATAAAATTGAGTACCTACTCAAATAATTTAGAAAAAACTTAAGAAAAGAACATGAGCTATTTTGAATGCGAGTGTTTTTACAAAAAAATCTTTTATGTTCATCAGTCCTATCCAGTCAGTTAGTACGAGTATAATAAATATTTGTAGAGTATGAAAATCTTTTCAGGTATCAACTCTATAGTTAAAGAAATTCTTCTAAATAATGCTAAATTTAAATCTCCTCACTATGTAAGTGAGGAGATTAAAATTTGAAATATGCAGTATCGGATCTATACGATGTATTTATCTGTTCTTGATTATGTTAACACTTACTGTAATACTATAAAATATGTATTGAGATATTAGATACCTATTACGTAGCTATTCGGTAGCAATATTATAAGCTATTATTAAACAATTAATTTAATTTTGCATCAATAAAAAATAACACTCGGTAATTCTTAACACATTTTACCTTTTTGATAATACTACGAAATAATTTTAGAAACATTAATCCAAGAGTAATCAGATAATTTATATTATAGTTTTTGCTGCATTGATTTTAAAGTTTGATGGATTTCATAAACCTTGAATATTTATATCGTTTTATTTAATTAAATTAATGCAATAGGACAATTCATATTTGTAAAACGACCAATGAGTTTGATTGAAACCATCGAAGTATATTCGCTGTTAACACTGGAATCACCAATTTGTGTCGATGTCATAAAAATTTATTGTTTTTAATTTATCAAATTAAGAACATTGGCATATGTTTATGTTAACAAAGACATTAACTTATAAAGCTGTTGTTATCAGATTTTTGAATTCAGATTAAAACGAAAACTTTAGCAATTTATTGCAAAATGTTTTATTATTATTAGTTTGTTGTCTGATTGTATATAAATCTAAAATTAGTAGCAAAATTACTTTTCATTTATTTAAAATATCTTTAGCTTCACTTTTTATAAAACGCAGCCGTTATTTTTGTATGTATTTCCCTATATGAGCTTATATCTCCCAAACTACGCAACGAATTTTGATACGGTATTTTTTTTATAAATAAAGTGGTTCAAGGGGAGTGTTTTTTGTTTAATTTGTTAGGGTTTAGTTTAAAATTCCACGCGTACGAAATTGTGGGCAATAGTTAGTTTAGTAATAATTGAGTTAGCGGTAGGTATATTGTATAGCAACTATTACCAAGGAGATTTAATTGGTCACCAAGTGTCGTACCTAACTGCTGTTGTAAAACTACAAATAGGTGCAATGGATTCTTTTTGTCCACAGACAAACCGATTATTCGGTTTTGTGGAGCTTATTTAATATAGGTAAATCTAATGTTTTGATTCATTCGTAAAGGAATTTATCAAGATATCTGTCTATCGATACAGTAGTCGGCGTCCTGCCTCCGTCCGTTGTATGTATTGTAAAATATACCTCTAAAGACGTATATAATGTAAAAATTTAATGGTAATCTTCATAAATATATCATATAGTATGAAACAGAGGTCTATAGGTACCTGTTACCAAAACCAAGTGCCCAACTTTTATAATAAATACACACAAATGCTTTATAGATTTGAAGACCTTTTATAATTCTTTCGACAGCTGAGAATAATTTCTATATTAACACAGAATAATGTTTTTTACTGTGTTCTCCATCCACAATAAGCTAATAAACTGCCGTTAGATAAAATTTTTCTAATTTTATAATCGAATAAAAGTTTTAGAATAAATTGGCAAAAGTGAATGTATAATTTTTTTGTTTGTCCGCAGATGTGGCAACGGTGTATAGACAGATCTCATGGTAGCTCTAGTTGTAAGGAAATGTCTAGAGACATACATGTATGCAGTTTAATATTTAGAAGATTAGTGATGGCAGATATTAGTGTCATGGGGAATAATCGACATCGGGATTATGTGACGGAGAAGAAGATAGGAATCGTTTATAGGTGAGTTATTTATTTATTTTTTCATGTCTTTATTCCCGCTTAAGAGGACACGATACCAAATTATGCTCTATACAAAAATATGGGCATCGTAGTCCCCTGTTTTCTTCGTGGATATTGCCTCCAGAGGAACGATTTTTTTTCACAATATCTAAGTTATATATTAGTAATATCTATGTTTCTATCACGTTCTTTTTTTTTCAAAACATAATAACTAAAAGAAATATGGCCATCCAATAATCCCGTTTTTTTTTCGGTTTTCTTTAGATAAAGTTGCAGCGTCTATCACACAAATTTGGTAAGGTTTTACCAAAAAAGATAGTGATAGAATCTGTAGAGAGGTCAATTCTGTACATGAAATATATTTTCAAAATAACTATCAGGGGGTGATTAGTGATCGATACTGATGCCAAAAATGCAATCAGTAAAATTTTTGTCTGTCTGTCTGTCTGTCTGTCTGTCTGTCTGTCCGTCTGTATGTTCCTTATAGAAACAAAAACTACTCGACGGATTTTAACGAAACTTGGTACAATTATTCTTCATACTCCTGGGCAGGTTATAGTATACTTTTCATCACGCTACAATCAATAGGAGCAGAGTAGTGAAGGGAAATGTTGGGAAAACGGGAAAAGGTGCTCCATTTTTTAAGCTTCCGTCGCGTGTGCAGCCTTAATGGTTAAAGTTACATAGAAATCATGTATGACGGAAATATTCTACATAAAATTGTCTAAAAAATATCCCGAAACAGCACATATCTATATTTTATGGTTGACTCACAATAACACGTGTAACTCCTGATAGCTTAGCAGTTCGTTCATTCTGATTATATTTGTTTACTCTTACGTTTATAATACTCACTCAAGCAGTAGTTAAAAATGCAAAAACGGAGAAAATTTCCTAATTTCTACGCGGACGGAGTCGAGGGCAGCAGCTAGTCTATCATAAGTATGTATTTACAAAAGAAAAGTAGTATATGTATGCTATCCGTATTCTGGTACCCATAATACAAGCACATAAGCTTATCTTGGGACCAGAGGACGTTGTGTGAAATGTCCGTGAATATTTATTTTTATTTATTTATTTTATATAGCAGTTTTTACTTATTAGTGTACTTATGTATATGTATGTATATTGTTTAAATTTAAGTATGCATTTTATTCATATATTCAATTTAATATATATGACGTAGAATACACCAACAACAACCGCGATGTCTATTCTAGTTTCTATCCATTATACGGTTGCCTGGAAGAAATCACATTAGTGATAAAGCCGCCCTTTGTACAATAGCTTTTAAGACTGTATTTTTTTTAAATTCTGTGTTAAATTGGTTATTGTGCAAATAAAGAGTTATCTATCTATCGAATTAATCAAAATACTCCATAATTTTATTACATTTTTTAGTTAAGTTAAATATAGTTGTGCACGTAGAATTGGTACCTTACGTATCCGAGTCCAAGTCATGCTTAGCCGAATTTTCAATATGATAAAGCAATCAAACGAATTAGTAATACTCGTTTTAGCAAAATAATGTTTACTTTCACGGTTCCATCGCGGCTCCACATTGTATTGTTGTGTTAACTATCTGTGCAAAATTAACTTGATTGTAAAAGTAATGAAAGAATCTTGCGGTGATCAAAGCTTCTGGATTCTGATTCTTATTGGTCCATAAAATAGCGACTCGAACACTAATTTTGTCTGTGTACTATACAATTATAACCTACTTTGCGTTATCAAAATCCCTTAAAACGAAACGAAGAAAAAAAATGATTGGTTGCTACGCTTTGAAGCAAGAGTGTAGTCGGTATTTGATTTCGTTTAGTTGACACTACGGTGAAGAACACCATAGTAACCTAAGCAAAAGTACCAATTCTGTTGCGTCGAAACCATAATATAACTTAACTAAAATGAAACCAACTCGGGTGTATTGTGATTTAGTAGCTATTTCGTTAGACACTTTAATATTAATTAAAATCAAAATACACAATAATTTTCATGATAAGAAAATTCAGTCAACATTGCAGAAACGTGTAGGTTATCTACTATAAATATTTATGTTTTAGTAAGGTTAAGTTAAGTTATGTCCATGTGCTTACGGATTAGAAATACAGATGTCACCACCCCATTTCATCCCAAGGTTGCTGAAAAAAGTTATCTTAGGGATATTGCAAGCAGATAGCAACCTCCGTGAGTTACGGACTAGAAACTAAACTCTATGCCAACACGTCGGGTCAGCATTGGACAACGAACTAGCAAGTAATAGATATACTGACACTATCAATTTTAATTTGTTTAGGTAAATTTAGTTATTACACATAGAATTGGTACCATTGCCAATAAAAATAAATATTTGACGTTTACAATTTTATCAAAGCAACAATAACCTACTATATTCTGGTAATATCCTGAATTAAACTCATATAACGGTTTACTTATTAAACAAAAACCTACAATTTACAATGACTGTTAATATTCATAGAAACATTAATATTAAGATATCGTACACGTAAGTAATAAACTATAATACTAGTATGAGTCTTATTTATATTGTTACAAGAACTCAATTTAGTTTTAAGTTAAATTTAGCAATTTGAATAAGTAAATTGAAGTATAATTTCGCAATTTATTCTAAGCATGTACGAATTAAAAATTAAATTTACGAAAACTGGTCAAGTATATGTTAGAGTCGCACACGAACAGTTCCTTACTGTTATTATCATAAAATATTCGACATTCCGACCCCAAATAACAGAATAAGGGCAGTATAATGATGATAATGACCCCTCCTCTCCAGCCCGTTTACGTCTCACTATTGGGCACGGGCCTCCTCCACTTTGGAGGGATTATGGTCTACTGTGCCGCGCTGACCAGGCGAGTTGGCACAGGGTTTATTTTCTAGTTTTCCGTCTCTCACGGAGTGTGTTATCTGTGTGCAATATCCCTTAGCTGACTTTTACAGCATCCTTGGGAGGAGATGGGGTGGTGACACTTGTATTCTTAATCCGTCACCACACGGAGTGACAAAAACTGGTCAAGTATAATTTGGGATCGCACACGAAGGGCTCCGTAAGGTTTTTGTCTTAATATATATTTTGACATTCCAAATCCAAATACCTAAACCAAAATAACGGAACCCCAAACAACGGAATAAGGGCAAGATAATGATGGTAATAAGTATATTTGCGGAAACAAATGAGTCGCGCAAGTGTTTTAAAAAAAAACTAAAGTGTTTAACATAATATTTTCTAACAGTTGCGCGACTCATTTGCTTAAATAAAACTACTTTTTACGGATTTAGACGCGTATATTTGTTTTAAGAGCCATTTCACAAAATGATTACGCTCGAGTTTAGGTAAAATACTGCAGCACTGTTTATGTGTGTGTAGCTACGCACTCAAACGTAACACAAACAGTGTAACGCGAGAGGCGAGGCGGACGAAACAATCTTGAGCCGTAATGTGATTTTATATGAGATTAACAAAAAGTTATACATTTTATTTAGTCTAATGAAATTATTAAACTAGGTAAACAGAAAACGACGACAGGCAAATTATGCCTTTAGGAGAGTTCTGAGTATAAATGTGGAAAGAAAAAAGTCTAGAGGAAGACCTAAGAAAGATGGATGGACTATGTGAAAGAGGACATGAAAGAAAGAGCAGACATGACGGCTGATAGAAGACTGTGGAAGAAAAAGACATGTTACGCCGACCCCAAATAATGGGATAAGGGCAGGAGGATGATTTACCTTATGAAACAAATACAAAGTGAATCAATACTATGTGGTCGCAGTACAATATTACGTTCACTCTACAAACGCTCGATAGTCGGGAACGCGGCGCGCGCGGGAAAAAATGACACAGGTCCTTCTTCAATGGGCGCTTGCGCCGTTCTAAGCGGTATTCACTTGTGTATCCTAATTTATTGGAATTTCGATTGAAGTTTTATCAATATTTTGACAAAAAAAATGCAAGAATTTCCAATATTACTGTAGAAATGAGTTCTATAATAAATAAAAAAAAAATTAATAAAATAAATATTTATGGACATTTCACACAACGTCCTCTGGTCCCAAGCTAAGCTTATTATGCTTGTGTTATGGGTACCAGAATACGGATAGAATACATAAACTATTTTTCTTTTGTAAATACATACTTATTATACATAGTAAACACCCAGACGCAGAACAATTAATATTGTCCAAAGCGGGAATCGAACCCGCGACCTCGTGATCGGCAGTCCGTTACATGAACCACTCCACCACGAAGCCCGTCATATTATATATATATATATATATATGTCCAATGCGTTAGGTATTTTTTTAAACTTAATTTATAAGTAGTTTTGATTGAAATACGTCTCTGAAATCATATCTATGGTGGTTATTCAATAAAATGGTTGTGGGAAATTGATTACTATAGATCAAACAAGTCATTTTTAGTAAATGTGTTTCATTAAACGTCAACACGAAACCTTAGCCCATTTTTTGTGCATATTCAATAACTTCTAGGTGTTACAGACTATGGTGATTTAGAAGCCCAAAATATAAGAATGTCGTGCGAAATGGCTCTTAAATTTTGGCCCGACGTTTCAGAGACTTTGCAGTCACCATGGTCATGGGTGAGACTGAGCTGTAATGTGTCTTCTACGATCAGTTATTACAGGGTTTACCCACATCCAATTTAATTTTACATTGACCATAAAGATACGTCGGGCCAAAATTTTAAACAAATATACGCGTTTAAATCTGTAAAAAGTTTATATAACTAAAATGTTTAATTAATATAAATGTGGCACAACAAAATGGTTAAATATTCGAAATACAGCAATAGTGGTTTTTATTATTTAGTTAAGTTTAGTTGCGCACCAATTGTGTTTTGTTCAGTCTAGTAAAATTTGATGGATACCGAACCTAAGGGTTTAAGTCTGTTTCGCACATGACTTTCTTTTTCTATAAGGAACTGCAACAACAATTACTTTTTTTTTTAATTCTTTTTTAGCGGCTTAAGTATAATAATCTCATAGGGGATTATGTATTTGCGCTGTTTGGGGTCGAAACACTAGGGTCGTGGGGCCTCAGTGCCCGGAATCTTTATAAAGATTTAGCTGGCCGACTGATCGACGCCTCTCGTGACCAGAAGGCTGGCCTTTATTTTGTTCAAAAAATAAGCATTGCCATTCAACGTGGCAATGCCGCCAGCCTTCTGGGCACATTTCCGGTCGACAGCGATGAGGAGGAGTATTTTGATGCCTAGCTTATATGTATATAATATTAATTTATTTTATAGGTACTGTACATATTTTGGTTTTGTATTTTAATTTATACCTAATTGCAAATTATTAAATGTAAATAAATGAGAATACTCCTTTAAAAAAAAACAACAATTACTAAAATTTTAAACAGTCTGTAAGTTTATTTAATTATCTTTTTTGTTTCAGGTAATGCGGTTTGTACAAAGAGGTTTATTTATTTGAAGTCAGAAAGAACATTTCCCTGCATTTTAGTTAATATAGAAACTTAATAACATAAACTGTGATATCTAGACTAGGTGTGGACTGTTTGTAAATGTGTACATAGTTAAATATTAATTCTAGATATTGATTGTAATTTATTGCTGTAGATGTTAGATAAATAGAAATATAGAAAAGTTCTTTAACTGTTTGCCTGAGTTTTATTTATATAACATTTTTATTTAATCTTAAAACATTATTGGTCTTATTCATAATGACTTATCGGAGGTTTAAAAGTACGCTAAAATCGGTTCGCGAAAATTGTCTAAACTTATGCATAATAGTCTTTTTACGCTAAAACGTTTATTATCTCTTCGATAAAATCTCTGTTTTAACCTCCGATGAGTCATTATGAATAAGACCATATATTATGTTTAACGAACTAGGCAATGATGGAGCAAATGCCACGTGCAATACTGAATTTTACTTATCTGAAAAATGTTTAATAAATAATTATTATAAATGTGTACAACGAACCAGTCAATTAATCAAAATACAAGGTAGTTATTTTCGTTTTAATTAGGTTAGTTTTAGCCCCATCAGAATTGGCCTCATAATCCGTAAAGTATCATTGTAGGTATTTGTTACAATATCAGAAACCGTTGATCAGATTTAAAAAATCCTTTTAGTTTTAGATAGCATATTTATAAAGAAAGACTATATAACATCACGCTGCGACCAATAGGAGCGAGGCAAACGCGCAATTTTTTTTTCATTCCGCGCATGCAAAGTTGAGGACAACAGTACAAACTAGTACTTGTATATAACGCAAAGCAGAAATGCTTATCTATAGTAATACTAGCTGTCCCGGCAAACGTTTTTGCCATACCAAAAAAAAAGTTTTGAAAAATAGATGTTGGCCGATTCTCAGACCTAGAGGATATATACACAAAATTTCATGAAAATCGGTCGAGCCGTTTCGGAGGAGTACGGTAACTAACACTGTGACACGTGAATTTTATATATTAGATTATAAAGCTGAAGAGTTTGTTTGTTTGTTTGTTTAAACGCGCAAATCTCAGGAACCACAAGTACGATTTGAAAAATTCTTTCAGTGTTGGATAGTACATTTATTGAGAAACTAACATTACGCTGCGACCAATTTGGGCGAAGCAGTAGTAAACAATGTTGCAAGAACGGGGAAAATTTTCCTAATTCCACGTGTACGGAGTCGCGGGCAACAGCTAGTCAGTATTATAAATAGGAAATTTTTCATTTTTGTATCTTTACAACGAATAAACTCAAAATTGCTGGATACATTACAATACTTCTTTTAGCATTAGAATGCTACACAATCTTTATGTAACACAAGCTATACTTTGAAAAAGAAAGATGTCATAAGATGAATTTCACCCATGCGAAGCTAGAGCGGCCCACTAGTATATAATAAATACATTAGTTGATTTTTATGTCGTTCAAGACGTTTTAGTAGTGTTAAGTTAATTAATCGCTATAAATGATAAGAACCTATATTGAATAACATATGAAAGTAATGACGATACATGATCACAAGTTTATTATATTTTGCTATAAATTCGTGACGTTACCTACTGTGAAAATTGTTAATTTATGATGCTTGTATAATACACACAGACATTAACTTTAATAAGTATGAATGAAAATTAATGTTTATTTTAATAGCAAGGGAATAAACTTGCCCATAAGGTAACGTATTAAAGTTACACAAGTGACCATCCCATTTCTTTATATGAGTGATGTAAACTAAGGACAAATTTAGTAAATAACACAATTCTACGAGAAATCTCTCAACGTTTAACAGCAGACGAATTACCACCAGCGTAGCTAGAGGGGGAGTTGGTTATTAATATCAAAAATGTTGTCAAATAATACAGAATTCGACAGTATGTCCGAAAAATTCAACACATTTTTGGCTCAAAATGAAAATAACGATTTAGAAACCTATCCCGAAACTAATTCCTATCTACGTCCATGCGAATATACACAAGGATAGTCATATCTAATAGTCTAAGTGAAGATAAACATGAAAATCTCTTTGTCACAGCCAAACTCTATAAAATAAGCTCACGATAATTTCAGTCTGAAAATACGTTCACTTGTATGAGCCACTCTTACTAATTACCTTCGATAGCATAGAGTTCCTCTATTGTTAAACATTTTGGATTGCCCGGACGTTCCTTTGCTAGCAGATTGAATAGGTAATGTGATTTTAATTGCTTTAGCGATTATGTGAATTATGAAAATGCAGAATAACCAATTAGTCACGCCCAAATCGTGGCGAATTTCATATGATTTTTAATATTTGGTATTTTTATTTCAACAATATAACAATTTAAAAAGCATCCGCGGTTTTACCTACGTTTATGGTCCTTCTCTTGCTTCATGGCTTTAACATGATAATGTATATAATGTGTACTATTTTTTATTATTTTTTAATTTACTTATTTATTGAGGACTACCAACAACTATTTACATTAAAAAACTTGCTTACTTAACTAACTGGCAAATATTAAAGTATTAATTATAAAATATAGCATAGAGACTTATGGAATAACCCATTCAAGTAATCTACTTAGTGAGTACTTTAGACTTGATGTGGAATCATTATCTAGGTCTATGGCCCAACTGCAGCTATTAAAATTTTTAAATTTTAAAAACCTGAACCGTTCTCCGTAGTAAGGGCACAAATGGTTATTGGACCGCGTGACAATTGAGACGAAACGTTTTTGGATGCACTAACTTATTTTAAAAGATAGAATGGTTCAAGAATTTAACTTTTTAAAGTAATTTATTAATTTTGCCATTGACTTGCTATGCTTCACTATGCTATCGCCGGCTTGCGATAGTCGGGTTGATTTCTAATTTTGTACACATATTAAAGACGGATAACAATGCAATAATTTTAAATGTTTTGGGATTTTCAAAGGCTTTTTTTTAGTTTTTGTATTAAGTAGGTACTTACATTATTTTATTTGAATTTAATATTATACAAACTCAAGGTTTATAGTTTTAATATTACTCGTTATTAATATTAATAAATCAACAGTATAACCACTTGTCACTTAAAATTCTCTATGTTAGCATAACAAATTAAATTTTGCCAAATAAGGCAATCTACGTCGAGTAAGTAGAGCTTAGTATGACATCATAACTTAATTAATTTACTGTATATGTATAACTTAATTTTATTGTGAATATTTTAAAAGGTTAATATTTATGTGAAAGTATCTTATTTGCTGAGATTATCTATTACGATAAACTTTTGATTTACGATAAACTTCAGATTTATAAACATGCCTACTTACTCGTGGACATTTTCCACAACCTTATCTTATAAGATTTACGGTTACGGACGAAAGGGCCTCGTAGTCTAGTTCATATCAGGGACTGCTACTCCCGAGGTCGCGGGTTCGATCCCGCACAAGACATTCATTTGAGTTATGTTTATATCTGTCATACTAGTGTTTGTCTTGTATATGGGTATTTTATATGTATTGTATTCACAAAAAAATGCATATATGTAGTTATATTCGTATTCTGGTAGGTACCTATATATATATATTTTTTTTTTTTAATCGCCTCCTGCCCTGCTGAGCCACGATGGTGCCTTAAGTTTTACCATGACCCGGCGGGGGATGGCCCCGTTAAACGGGGCCCGACCCGACTGGGGGAGAATTAGGTCCCCCTGTCGTGTTGCCGAGACCGACAGCCACATTTGCCGCGGCGGGTCTCGGGATACCGACCCGCCGCGCGCGACCAACTCGTCGGGAGGGTCCGCGGCCGGCTACTGCGCGGCGACGACCCCTGCCCGGGGCCCTGCGGGGGGGCAAAGTGCCACCAGAGCGTTCGCGCTCCCGCAGGGCCTCCCTCTTTGCCACCATCACCCCCCGAGAGAAGACGGCGACGGCGGCCCAACACTGTTCGCTCTCGGCCATAGACGAAACCACGACCGAGAGCGACAAGTCCTGTCCCAGCACGTTGACGAGTTCAGCGCGCTGGGCGTCCCAGGCCGTGCCTACGGTAAGGGTATGTTCTGCCGTATCCACGGCCCCACTTCCACAATTCACAAGCATAGACATTGACGGGCCTCGTGGTCTAGTGGTTCAGATAACGGACTGACGTTCACGAGGTCGCGGGTTCGATTCCCGCTCGGGACAATCATTTGTGTGACATTTATAATTCTCATACAAATGTTTGTTCTGCGTCTGGGTGTTTACTATGTATTATAAGTATGTATTTACAAAAGAAAAGTAGTATATGTATTATATCCGTATTCTGGTACCCATAACACAAGCATAATAAGCTTAACTTGGGACCAGAGGACGTTGTGTGAAATGTCCATGAATATTTATTTATTTATTTATAGTAGATAAAATAAGTGGATAATTTTCTGCGCCAGACTATCATCTCGAATCTAAACCTTACGCCACATTTACCCATATGGTCAGCAAACTAACCCTTTACCTATGAAAAAAGATAGTTCCCAAAAATAACATGCGCCATAATGAACACGTAGGTATACGTGCACGGTCCAAAAAAAGAAGAAATGCGTTGCTTATTAACGCATTTTTTTAGACCGTACACGCCCGTTTTGGCACATATTGTTTTTCGAATAGCGGCATAGGGTTTGTATTCGAGATTATCGTCTAATAATTAATGGTACATTCAATATTACTTAATTAATAATAATATGAAGGAGGGGTCTCATGATTACGTTTAGAGGCTTAAAATTAATCTAAACGAATCTGACGATGAATAATCACTTATTTCCGGACATAGAAGGGCGTTTTGACGATCATTGAGCGAATTGAATATGAAACTAAAATAATCTAATTATAAAAAGCACGTTAACCTCATTTTAAAGGTTATTATTTAATTAGCAGCCTGTGAATGAATTTATTTAGTCTTGTTAGTTTGTGTGGGAAACTTTTCTTGTGTACCGATGGTAATAAAACTGCAATGATTGAAGCCAGTTTTATAAACGAATGATTTCCTCGATGTTTAACGCTTATTTACTTCCTTTTCAATGAGAGGTAATCCAAGATCGGTAATCTACTTGATCCAATCTTTACTTAGGTAACAAAAATCAAAGTCGTTTTTTGTATGAATATCTCTAAGATAATTAAGACGATACCAAAATAGCTTCGTGCATTTTTCTATGTACGAAGTTTTCATTGTTTCTTTAGATTGAATGGCTAGAGCTCTAATTTTTAAGTATATGTTTTTTCAATATATGATCTAGGATCGCATCAACTCAGAAACGCGATTGAAAAAAGTTTTCTCGATAGAAAATCTAGGCGAAACAACCTCTCAAATTTTTTATTTTTTTCATTTGTCGGTCTATTATCGCGTATTAACTAATGAAATAACTTTAAAAACATAAGTAACTATTATATATAGAAACACGTAAATCAGAATTAAAATATATTTAGTAGATTTTGAGTAAATAGGAAAAGTATCCCTAATTCTTCATTTTCTGTGCCTACTGGCTGTGTTAATATGTACGTGGCGGCGATGATATACGATAATATTGATGTAGGCCCTTAACTCCAATAAGCTTAAATCTTTAAAACTACGCAACGGGTTTTGTTGCGATTTTTTTAACAGCTAGAGTGGTTCAAGAGGTTGCCTGTTTTGTATATTTTGTTAAGGTTTGGTATTATTTAGGGGAGAGGGGACTTAATAACTATAAACGCGGTGAAATCACGGACAATGAGCTAGTTACTTATATACGAATTACTTCCATACTAACCTGTGAGAAGCTATTTACGTGAATGATGTTTTAATAGGAATTCCGTACTTGCAGTAAACCCTATTATTGACCGTTCAATATCCGTAAGTATGTTTTTCAAGATATTTGTAAAAAAAATCTGCGTAAGTGCAAGAAAGCAGCTTCCAATCCAAATTTTGAGGAAGAAAAAGTTATGGATACAATATGGAATTCGAAGCATAAAATACACAAGGTCCTAGCCCAGTTAAATAAGAAGCTGCTGAAGAATCGGTGCTGTTCTTTCCGTCATTATGACATATAGTCATATTATTACTACTTTCATCCAACAATCTATATTTTTATTAGTAAACCTCTATAGGTTTTCATTTTAATGTGTATCTGCAAAGTTATATAAAGTATTTTTATTATATTCATTTGTTTTACTCATAAGTAAGTTAATATTTTTAGACAGTCGCATAAACAAAATGGCACACCTAAAGCTATTTAGCCCCAAAAATGTGCTTACTGAATTAAATATCGTAAATAAGCAGTCAAAACGATGGTAAATCAAGTTGAACCCGTTATAAAACATATTGATTTCGTCAGTTCGACATTCATGGCAGTTATTTACATTTTTAATTATCAATTTTTAGATGTAAACATAGCTAATTCAAATAATTTGAAGCAATTAAGTTAAAGGTTCCTAGTTCTGGCAGAATTACTATTGTAAAACGATCACCAAGTATAGCAGAGCCACAAGGTTGTTTATAAGTGGATCAGTGTTTTTGTGGCATTTACATATCTACCTTACTTACTTATTATAAAATAAAGTAGTTTTGGAACAAAGTTCCTTATCGAGCGTTGCGAAACGGAAAAAATTAAGACCAAAAGTTGTAACGAAATTTTTGGCTATAGTTGTAAGCCGTGCGACGTGCGCGTGATTCTCTGTCTGTCTCTCTTTCTCCCTTTCTCTCTCTCATAACATGAATAAAATAATAATATATTATTTTTTTATGAATTATTGAGTATCTATTATATTATATAGTAATTTATTAAATAAAATTTTATTACAATTCCTTCACTAATCAATCGAAAGGGACTTCGTTCCATCCGGGTGTCCCTTGACACCTCTCAAGTTTTTTTTATATACATGACCCTATGTGAGCTTAAATTTATAAAACTACGGAACATATTTTAGTCGTTCAAAAGAAAGGTTCAAACACATAATATATTAAAGTTTGCTATATCAGTTCCTATCCATACTTTCAAAACCAAAATTCATTTAAAAATGACCTAGCGAATTAAATAATTTAGGATTGGTGCAACAGATTTTGTCTTGACGTCACACTTGTGTTTATTCATCTCTCTTTTATATTCTTTTTCGCGTAATACATCCATCTTTTTACTCTGCTTTTTCTTCTTTTACCAATAATTTGCAGAATTATTGTTGGTATGACTAGGTAAGTCATACCAAAATTATTCGTTTGAAGTCATGGTAAACGCAAAGATATTAGGTATAAATAAAAATAAGTCGGGTTTTCCTTCCTGACTCTATAACTCCAGAACGCACGAACCGATTTCCACGGTTTTGCATTCGTTAGAAAGGTGTCGGGCTCCGTGAGGTTTATAGTTAATTTTTTTTAATTTTTTTTTACTTTTTTTTGGTATGGCAAAACAACGTTTGCCGGGCCAGCTAGTTAGGTATAAATGAATTTCATGGCATCAAAGATGGCGTTAATTGTGTCGCATATTCGTCACTGAAAGTCTACAGTATAAAGTAGCAGCGTATTTAAAATGTAGTATTAATATGTATTTTACATAAACTAATATTGGAATATGGTGACAAAGTCATATAAGTACATGATTTTAAACAATAACTTTAATACCATTTGTCGATAGAAACAAAGCAAACTATACAAAAACAAAGTTAACAATGGAGTACCTTTTAACTTACAAATAAGCAGTGTACAATAGAAAAATAGTTTTTCTGTATAAATATAGTATTTATAATAGAACAGCTTATCTCTAATTGGGATTAACCAAGATTCAAACAAAAAAATGGCAAAATGCCACGTGCCTCTATGAGTCTAGTTTTTCAAGGAGGCAATTTGACTATTATGAAAATAATACAATGTTGAAATAGAAATCAGTCTTTTATAGCACTAAGGTTGATCAAGCTCACGGCCCGCCTGATGGTAAGCAGTACTGTAGCATACCTACACAGAATTACCAGATGTATAGTATATATTATTATGTAATAATGCCTACATCACTCAGTCGGCTTGAAGCCACTTACATAATCTATGTGTGCATGAAATATGTACCTATGTGTGTATGATACAGGCTTTACGTCATATGAAACGTCATTATTCTATGAAGTATGATTTAGACAGGCTAAAGTTACTTGTCCTCAATTTTAAAAGGATTAAACATCCACCCACCATTTAGTAAATTTGTGGTAGCATATATGCTACAGTGACCGCTAGACTGCTGACATCACCATAAACTTGCGCAACGTTTTTCTCCCTTCCGGTATTTCAGTGCATTAGCACAAGACAAAAAAATGTTTTAAAAGAATGAAAATCCAAAAGCGTGTTAGTTTTCCTGCATTCATTCCTGAAAATTATTGAAATTTCTAATATGTATGATCTCTATCGCACTTGATTGTTCGTGTGGTGACGAATTAAGAATACAATAAAATTGTTATCACCCCTTTTCCTTCCTTGGGTGCTGTAAAGCCAAGTAATGAATGTTGTACAGGTAAGATCATCTGTGAGACATCGAAAACTCAAAAATAAAACCTGCACCAACAGGTTACATCAGTGCGGGACAGTAGACATACCCTCCCGAAGCGGAGGAGGCTCGTGCCTAACAAAAGGACCTTAATGGGCTGGAGAGAAAGAACTTATTTATTACGCTTACCTGAAAGAGATTGCATTTTACGACATTTAAGTCTTCTCTTGTGATTGTATTATTTACGTTGTATTTGTGGCTAATTAGGTTTGTATTTTTTCCTCTATAACCTGCATAGCACTGCAATCTCTGCAATCTGGCATGAATATTTTGCTAATCTTTTATATGATTTTAATTACATTTGTATCAAAAATGTTAATACTTTTACAATACACTGGTTGACCAAGGTCTCCCAGGACTGCAAGCTTTCAGGACCGGCAATATTGTACAGGTGATAAATATTGTACTCTTCAAACTTTAAAGTGGTAGTTTTACAGAGCCTGCATTTTTAATATGGGGCTTGCTGAAGACAACTACGATTAGATGATTTACAGAAACAGGATTGCAGAACAGCCAGTAGGAACCTGGCGGTTAGCTCACGGCAGTAGTTTTTGACTACCCTAAGATTGTTAATAAGATTTAACACGCCTGATATTCTTTCCGAAACTATTAGAATTGAACCGTCTACTCTAGGTTATTGAAACATCATTACATAGACCTACCTAAGAACTATTCATTTATGTAATGCCTAGGTCTCGTATAATAGTTAACGTGACCCTCCTTAACATCCAATATATTCATTCAATGACAAAGCTCAGCTGCATGAAAGATCGTAAGTCATCGCTCAGCATCGTCGGCGGCCGGCCGACAAACGATATGTCACGGCACGTAGTACAATGCAAACAGTCGGCATTTGTGTCGGCCCTTGTGATGCTCTGTGCCAGTGTCACAACACTAGCAACACAAATGTGGCGAGGCCGCAGCGCCGCGACTAATCGCGCGACAATACCACCGCTGCCCGCTATGTCGCACCGACCGATCAAAGCCTCCACCGCACCAAGACAAAGCGAATGTGCGCGGGCGGTCGTTTACACGCACGCCAAGCACACGATTTACACAATTTACTCACATACAAAACTATCAAATTAATTGTAACTTAAGCTTCACCCTTTCATACACAACTCAGATAGTGTATACGAACGTAGTTTATGTATATACCAACAGCCGTAACACAAGTAGTTTAACTAAGATAAGATCTGGATTGATGCATCGATTGCGAATCGCGCTCAATCAACTGTCGGTTTTTATTAATCTATTCTTCATTAGACACTACCGTCTGATCTGCCCGCTTTCAATTGAAACAATATTTAATGCTTTGCCGGCCCAAGAATAAAATAAAACGGTAGAACCATAAACATTCCACATTTATATTCGACCTCTGACGGCCGGTCGAACGCTGCTCTCTTTCCTCCATGTGTACAATATCTCGCTCTAACTGCGCCGGAGCGTCTGGGGGCTCTGAGCACCTCTCTGTTTAAAGATCCGAGTAAAAGATAAAAATCGTATGGCTCATAATGTTTTAACAGTCTCATCGTTTGAGCGCATCAAGCCGAAGTCCAATTTAATTTTCATCCTCGGGTTAGTACCTAATAATTGAGTCGATTCGTTCTATGCGGCAAGAAGTCCGCGCAGAAGCCGACGGCTCTGTTTCTCAGGTTATATACTTAATCGATTTTTTTCTAATTGATTATTTCTATTCCCACATCAGATACCACTGTCTTCAAGTGTCAATAAAAGAATCAACAGTGTCTATTACCATTAACGTTGTTCGAATGGTTTACACCTTGAGTGTGATCACTAGATATTAATGTAGGCACTAAATGATACGATATAATAACACTCTCGATAGCTATTGGAGTAGTAATTCCACTTTCTTAAAGCCATATCAGATTTTTACTGTCACACCTATATTCTTGTTGTGGAAAATAATTTAAATTTAGCGATGTTATTATCTCACACACAGTGATTGGTCACAGTCTTCAACAATGGCGGTAACAAAATGGTCTGACAAACACCTACATCACAGAGGTCTGTCGGCCGGCGACTCACAAAGCATCTCAACATATACAAATAAATAACATCGGAACAGCAAATATTTTAATAACCAACTCTAAAGAATTGTTGAACGCTTCGTTACAAGTACATGCGTGACACACTGCCCGACGTTTGTCGCGTACAGCCCTACGTAAACCACCTGCGTACTATCTTACTATATTTACGTATTCACCAAGCAGTTGTGGTACCAAAACGTATTTGCATAAGAAGCATTTTCGTGCAAATATGTAAACATTTGCAGGCAGCATGACCAATTTCAGATAGATGGATTCAGCGGAGAATAACGTTCTATTCGAAAAAGTTTTATAGGCTCGTAAGAAACGGTTGATGGAAAATTGCAAAGGTAAGCGTGAAATGTGACAGATGTCTCGTCATAAAACGGACACTCGCTCCGTTAGTTTGACGTACCTCTAAGTATTTTCACGTTATATTCAAATATATTTCGAACGTAACGTTTATTTATTATAATATATTGTTATTTTCTTGGACTACTTAGCGTTAAATAATATATTTATTTCACACAAGTAGTTTAACTAATGTGTACTTACAAAAAAAAACAAAATGGTAAAAAATATGGCTACTTAAAAGTTATCCCATTCTATTTTATGTAACCGATGAAAAGTATTCCTCTTTTTAGGGTTCCGTACCCAAAGGGTAAAAACGGGACCCTATTACTGAGACTTCGCTGTCCGTCCGTCCGTCCGTCCGTCTGTCACCAGGCTGTATCTCAAGAACGGTGATAGCTAGACAGTTGAAATTTTCATAGATGATGTATTTCTATTGCCGCTATAACAACAAATACTAAAAATAAAATAAAATAAATATTTAAGGGGGGCTCCCATACAACAAACATGATTTTTTTACCGTTTCTTGCTCGATACTAATAACGTTGCCTTATGTTGCATAGATAATGGTACGGAACCCTTCGTGCGCGAGTCCGACTCGCACTTGACCAATTATTTAATTTCAAATAATTCGCATGGTCAATTATCTCACTACAGCCCATTAAAGTCCTTTCGTAGCGGCAGCGGCCTCATCTACCTACGAAGGCCGTGCCCAACAATGGAACTTTGATGGGCTGGAAACAATCTTCAATTATATAAATCGCATACATTATTACCTAGGTATATAAATAATTAACCGACTTCAAAAAAAGGAGGAGGTTCTCAATTCGTCTGTATATTTTTTTAAATTTCTTTTACTGACAAACAGGGATTACATTCTATCCGTAAATCCGTATTTTAATAATATATGTATATGTGTGCATTATATAGCACAAAAAACCAAGAAATTCGAAGACTTGTAAAGCATACACAGCACAGCTGTTAGTTTAATATAAAGTCAAAAATATGCTAAACATGTCATCAAAACCTGCTTCTATTTAACTTAATCTGTGTATTTTTTATTTCAGCCATCACAGTGACCGACTGATTTACATATTAAAATGATGACATGACCTCCGTATTATGTAATAAATATACTATATTCGATATAAAACGTTCCTTACTATTATGAATATGTAAATAAGAAGATATATTGTAGAATCACTTAATTAAATATATATTTGTACAGTTGTTGACATCTCATGAATAAGTTACATGTTTCAAAATTGATAAATTTACTAATTACTTAGCCGTTCAATTATGTATTAAATCTATTTATTACACTTACATATTATTATTCTGGAAAGTGTAAGCACTTAGAGTATTAGGCCAACAGGAGCTGTTACAAACGCTGTTTTCTTCTGGCTTGGTGCCAAGGTGACTCACACAAACATGATAACGTAATTTCATTAGTCGCTACGCAGGCCATAGCCTCCCCATCATCTCGCACACACTAGTATATAACAGTGTCGATACACGACGAGTATGAGCGTTGAACTTGCACCTATTTCAACGGGGGTCAAATTTAGCCCGACGTTTCGGAGACTTTGCAGTCATGGTGGTCACAGGTAAGACTGAACTGTAAAGTGTCCTCTACGATTTGTTGTAGTTGTGAGTAAACCCTGTCACAACTGATCTGACTGCAAAGTCTCCGAAACGGCGGACTAAAATTTAAACAAATACCTACACGCGTCTATATCCGTAAAGGGTGGTTTTATTTGGAGGTACACATTTCTTAGATCTAAGTTTGTTATCTAGGAAAATGAGTAATTATTGTAACTATTTCATTTAAAATGTGTAGGCATGGTATAGTTCATAGTAGATTATGTGATAATTGTATGATTGGTGCTAGTGCTATAAAGAAATGCAGTAAAGATACAAGTCAGACAAGCTGACCAGACGTGCGGGCACCGACACTCCAGGTGCAACACTACCAAACATGATTTAAAACAAAATAACAACGAAATGAAAACAAAGCGATGTGCAATGAAATAAAGAGTTCGTACTATATGTTATAATAAAATTTTCTCCACATGGTTATATCCTCTATCTGTGTGTTTGTGATAGACTTTTAATAATTTTTTTTGCCAATAGACAAAGTTTTCATAGTGTAAATTCATTGAAGTGTGATAATTAGTTATAGTACGCTTCAATCAAAGTACCTTATTCACGGTCTGAAAAATTTATTTTCAGATATACGGAACAAAGGGCTAAATACTGTACTTTGCATTGTACATATTATTAGCAACATTTCAGTAAATGCAATGAATATCTAACATTTATTGAAATGTTGTTCTGTTTTTGAAAGACAATAAAAACCAATAGGCAATTGCAATAGATTTGTCTACCTACAGAATATTGCTTGATTGTCCCTAATCCGTTTTCAATTATAAACTTTTACATCTTTTTGGTCCCGAATTCATAATTCATATGATGGATGGAATATTGGACCTGACAGCGATCCAAATTCAAATTCGCTAAATCTTCCCACACAGTATCGAAAACAGGTCGAGTCGTTAACAGTGTACGCAAGCCGAACCAAACGGAGTATTTCGATTTTTTTTTTTGTTTGTTCTGGTGGTATTTGCCTTGCGGCAAAAAGGGATGAACTGACCGAGCACTGCGCGGAGAAAAGGAGATGCATCCGTAGACGTATGGGCAACATCAACGTGATTACGGGGCTGTACTGATCGACCTTGGTTAAACCATAGTTATAATTGCAAAATTAACCGAGCTAAAATTAGATATAACTATGATATATTGAGGTTTAGCTTCAATTTAAACACGCTTATATTATTAGTATTGAAATCTTCGTGAGTTTGAGTAATCTTAAAAAAAAATTACGCATATATTAGTTCGGTAGGTATCTATCAATGTATTAATCTATGTAACGGAATCTTTGAAAGTGATTTTCATCCACTTGCAGTAGTTGGATTGATCTGAAATTTTGCATGCTTATTAGGAACCTATCACAATGACAAGGCAGTAATTTACAAAAACATTCAGAATTTTTAAGCGAGTTTTTTTAGTTTTTTAACTAAGCAAATTATTATTAGTTAAGGTATTTTATTGCAGCTCGGAATCTGAAAATGTGTTTGTATGAAATCATAATAATGTGATCGTTATATGTGTCGATCACATACAATTATTACTCGATGCAATTGAAAACAATGTTTCTTAAAACAAATCATAATGTAGATCGTAGCTTGCGATGCTAACGAAATCAACGTATTCCACAGATAATCCCGTATGTTGTTAATCCTCTCAAGGCTGGTTGAGATATAGGCGTGTCCAGAGCGAGTCACTTTCCCGCGGCCGAGCGTGTCCAGTCGGCTCATTGTTAATAACAAACACGAGCAAAGTCGCCGCTAACTACACACGTTTCTCCACATCTCGGCCTCTTACCCACACCATCATCCCTATAACGCATAAAAATATGATGCGTCTTGTCGCTCTGAGGTTCTCGTTGGCATGAAGATTACTTAAACAGTTTTAAACTGCCTATCAGGCTTGTTTATGCTTTACAGCGGTGCCTTTTGTTGCTTTTAATGACGTTGTAAGTAAAACTCTATAGTAAATTGATTCTAAATTTTAATTGACTGCAAATAGAAGATTGTTAATTTCTTCATGTATGTTTTAAGGATTCAGGAGTCGCACATAATATTTTGTAAGAATCTCAAGTAGTGACCTCGAACCAGATTATGCTACTTGGTGCAGTAATAGATGTCGCAGGAATTCGCGGGATGTAGCCTACTTAGGACTGCGCTATATAGCGTTCTTTAAAAATGGCATAGGTATGTAGAGCAGAAAACTTAATAAGCCAGGTGGATGACTTCCTGAAAATATGTGTGTTTGAAAGTACAAATGTGTTTAGAGTTTCTCAGTGGACATCTTTTTAGATGTCAACTGTGGTTTTAATGCATTACCCGTTTTAAATTTCATTATTATTTTTAAGAAAGATTATTGTACAACCCAATATTCACAAACCAACCCATTTGTCATTTAAATTGACATCAATCATCAGTTTTATGCCTAGGTATTATGTTGAAAAATTGCTTGAACTTATTCAATTGGACGTGGAGCTGTAACCTATATCATGTGTCAATATGAAGCATCGACCGATCATTAAGTATTTATTTATTATTTTCATTCCCTATCCTTTGTATTAATACAATTTTGCCAAGAATACCTGAATGTTCCATATGTTATATGTATACTTACTGTTGAATATGAAGAACTAGGAAAAAGTAGTTGAAGCCCGTGGAATACAAGAAAATTCAAGGCAGATCAAGGTAAATAAAATGTCAAACATATTATGTCTCCAAAACTGTAAGGTTTCTACATACGAAAGGTTAATAACGATGACATCAAAAAGATGAAATAAAATTAGTTTCAAAAGTTATTAACCTTATTTAATAACAATCAAGCCATATTATTATGCAATTACTGCATTATCTTAACGCGTAAATGATGTTCATAAAGCTCAAGCCTACGATACAATTGACGGGCTTCGTGGTGGAGTGGCTTATGTAATGGACTGCCGATCACGAAGTCTCGGGTTCGATTCCCGGTCAGGACAATCATTTGTGTGATATCCATAAATGTCATACAAATGTTTGTACTGCGTCTGGGTGTTTACTACGTATTATAAGTATGTATTTACAAAAGAAAAGTAGTTTATGTATTATATCCGTATTCTGGTACCCATAACACAAGCATATAAGCTTAGCTTGGGACCAGAGAACGTTGTGTAAAGGGTCCGTGAATATTTATTTATTATTATTTATTATTATTAATTTCTTGTGACCAAAAGCGTGTTATAAAACTAAAAGCAGATAATTTATACAGAACGTTGTTGATTTGTATCAGAGACGCCGATAAACAAATAAAACTGAATATGTACGCTTACATAATTATGCTACGAATAAAACTAAATTATAGGTCTGTCCATAAATTGTGAGCTGTTCTTCAGTATTAATTTCTACCGCCGCGCCATCTAAAGGAAACGTCATTATAAAACTCAACCATATTTATTTAAAAAATTCCGTTCTTTTTTAGAAACAAAAGTGACATTTAACTAATTTTAAAAAAGGAAGACTGAGAGTTATATTTTCTGGAAGATTTGATTTTAGAGCTATAGAGATTGTTATGATTTCAAAGTTGCTCTCCTAATTCCACAAAATAATCCGAAAGCTCATGCACGGCGAGTACAAACATCGGAATTAGGTTTTAATGATCCAAATGCTCGTATTTTTTGTTCTCCTAGTAAACAAATTTATTAAGTAAACTTTAATATATCACTTTCTAATGCAACATTGATACGATGCGTAAATATAATAATGCATTTACATAGAGATGGGTTAGCATTGTACTTTACTTATAGTAAGACAATTATAAGCTAGAAAAATAAAATAATTAACCCATCATAAATTGAATTGGTAACATTGCAACTAGTTAAAATAATTTGCCATAATCACCAGAATTTAAAAAAAGAACGTCTAAATATTGCATGAATATATTGATTTGCACAATCATAGATACTTAATGAAGATACTTGAATTGATAGGAACCCATGAGCTATGGGTAAATAAAGCCGTTTTGTATGGCAGAATTGATCGACGTTAAGCAAATATGGTCCAGGAAGGAAAGCTCCCCGTCTCTACACTTTCAGTAATTTCAAAGTGACAAATGAGTAAATATCTACTAGGTATAGATTGTGTAAATGTGCCTTAATAATAGGGTGTAATCAAATAAAGATTAACAATCTTTATGCACTTAAGCAGGCTTTTGAGGCACATGTCTGAGACTCCGTCGCACATCAACGTTGACAGCTGTCAGCAACGCTTGTCAAATGTCAACAATTTAAAGCTACAATATTGAAGTAATTTTATTTGAATCGCATGACATTACGTTCACAATCGGGCGGCGCCGCGGTCGCGGTAAGCTCTCCTACTCATTACGACTTCATTTTGTTATAACAACAATACAAGCCTACGTTTTGCGTTTTATTCATTCGCTGAGCTTGACAGCGCCTTTGTGCGGGAATCAATCTTACGTCGCTGGTAATGATGCAAAATCGGTTCCACTGAATGACAAAGAAACAAGTTACAGCTAATTTTATTTATTCTTTTTTTATCTATAATGTTCTTGGTGCTTTATTGATATCTTGAGGTTTTTTTTTGTGATATTAGGTGGAAATACAATCTACCCAGAGGTTTGAGGATAGCGATCAGCAACAATAGAGGGCATTGGTGGAGGTCTATTTCCGAAGACAGCTCGGCTTGGTTGATCCGAAGATGTAGCCATCTCCAAATCATCTTCAATCAATCTTCAACCAAGCCGAGCTGAAATAAAAAAAAGCTTCCCAAGAGGGAAATCATCACGCCTTTTCCCATGGGGGTAGGCAGAGACTATAGAGCGCCATTTGCTACGATCCCAAAAAAACACAACATAATAACTACATAGTTTATTTTTACTTTATTGCAATTACGTAAATTTTTAATGAATTGGACCATCTCTTTTAGAGATTACTCCCTACGTACATAATATTACAAACTAACTATGCATCTTTGTAATCTTATCCCTCCTATTTCTACCTCCTCATATACCTAATAAGGTATAAAAGCGAAAGTTTGTAAGAATGGGTGGATGAATGGAACTAAATAATAAATAAATATTCAGGACATTTCACACAACGTCCTCTGGTCCCAAAGTAAGCTATATTTCTATGCTTGTATTATGGGTACCAGATACGTATCCGTATCTGGTACCCATAATGTAGTCTATCGACTACATCAACTATTTTTTTTTTCTAAATACATACTTATAATACATAGAAAACACCCAGACGCAGTACAAACATTTGTATGACATTTATGGATATCACACAAATGATTGTCCCAAGCGGGAATCGAACCCGTGACGTCGTGATCGGCAGTCCATTACATAAACCACTCCACCACGAAGCCCGTCTAACTAAGAAAGTTTGTTGCTGTTTCATGCAAAAACTACTGGATGAATTTTAATCAAAAATTTCAGATGTATAGGTTATAGATCAAAATACCATATAGGTCATCATCACGCTAAAACCAGGGTCATAACTAGCATTAGTCGATCGCGCGACCAATTTTGATCGATCACTCGCAAGTTCCATGAGGGGAGGCATTCAATGCCAAATGTTTCTACTATTTAATACAGGAAAAGGAATGAACACGTACGCAGGTCATGCTTCGAGTAGGGAGATGTTCAGCGTGACCACTTTTAGTAGTTTTCTACTATTTTCAAGCGTGCACGGCGGTGTAAAAGCACATTGCATAAACGTCCCCCTTCTTACCTAAGAAATAGGTCAGGCGACTCAATTTTAAAATAAAAAGTATATCTTATGTGCACAAAAGTTGGCCACACCTGGTATAGGTAGCCAAATTTGCTATGAGCTACTAATTAGTAGTAGAATTTACAAATATTAATATTTGCTACAAGTGCCCTTCAATTATGAAATGATAACAGCTTTGTTGATTTGTATTAGTAATTGCTAATAGGCCTGTTAAAATTCCAGTAGTTATAATGACTATAATCAAGAATTTTGAGGTATTTGTAAAGATTATGTGGTATTATTTTTTCAGATAATTAAATATCCACTATACTATAAAATAAAATGTCGCACACCTCATTAAGACTTATCTCTTCAACCCATTAGAGTCCCACTGTTGGGCACGGGCCTCATCCACTTTGAGAGGGTTAGTGGTCTTCTATGCGATATACGAGTACATATATAGGTACGTGTTGCATAGGGTTTAATTTTGAGTTTTCCGTCTCTGTTTCTCTGCTTATAATATGTGAGTCAAGACTAAGAATGATATATTAATATACTGCACATATGGATATTACAAAAGTGTACCTATGTGTTATCGTAATATTTTTTAACCGATTTCAAAAAAAGGAGGAGGTTCTCAATTCGTCTGTATGTTTTTTTTTATGTTTGTTACCTAATAACTTTTTAGTGGGCGAAACGATTTCAATTATCATTCTTTTTTTATTTGAAAGCTTGTGGTATTGGTACCAGGTCAGGATCTAATGGTTATCTCCTAAGAAATCGAGGAAAACTCTAAAATTTCGAAGGCTAATGAAGTCGCTTCAACTTTAAAAAAAAAAAACTTTTAGCCACAGACACGCAGAAGTGTGTGTTCAGATCTTTAAAAAAAATTTGGATCATAAATTTTTGGGCAGGACAAATGTTGCTGGCTCAGCTAATTTTGAATACAAAGCAAATAATGACTAGTATTTGATTTGGAACAACTAACATAACGTTACAAGAAAAGGCAGAGAAATTACACCGAATACCATAAGTACCTAAGTGAAAAATACCTTCTCACATCAAACTCTTGCAAGGGTACAATACTAATTTATACCGCTAAGGCGGTAATCTTCGTGGTATTAACTGCCTTCACTTGCTCAAACTAGTTCCAGCTGGTTATAATGTAGGTATTAAACGAAAGGCATATACACGGCGAAAGTAAGTGGAAATGCTGGGAGAGGACGCCCGAGAAAAATATACTCCGATGTCATCTCATCATCATTAATTAATTTTCTTGATTATTGCAACCTAAAACAAATTGTCAGTGCGCCTACTCACTTCACTGAACACTGTGAAACTCTGATTGATGTTGTTTGCACCGACGCCTACGTATCTTCTGTGTTAGTTTCTCACATACCTGAACTAGGCCACCATGCCATTATATCGGTGGAACTAAGTTTTAAAATAGAAAAACCTAAACCACACTGGGTCACATACAGGCCACTAAAAGACATTTTACCTGATCTTTTTGATAATGACCTAAATAATATTAACTGGGCGAATATTGAGAATTTTGGTGATGTTGATAGCATGTTAAATGTATTTAACAGCGGTATTTTAACTCTTTTTAATTTGCATGCCCCTTTAAAAAAAGTATTAATCAAGGAAAAGTCCTTCCCTTGGATTACTGCCACAATAAAAGAAATGATTAGGCTTCGGGATAGGTGTCATCGACAATTTAAATTAACTAAATGTGATCGCCATCTCTCTTGTTACAAAGAGTTAAAATATATAGTTCGTGCGGCAATTGATGCAGAAAAGCGTGCATATTTCAACTCACAAATTAATAAAACTATAATACACCCTCACAAATTATGGAGGAATCTTAAGTCTATTATTACAATCTCCAACAAACAGTGTCATGACTTATCTAACCTTTGTAGCGACCCTGAGACCTTAAATTCACATTTTTTGGATGTACCGGGTAATGGACTAGTCAATATATCTGAACTAACTTATTTTGAATTTCATACGTCTGGTTCGGACACAATGCAGCTTCAAACGGTGGATGAAGAGGATGTGTTAAACATTATTAGAAGCCTACATTCTAATGCCCTTGGCGCTGATAATATTTCGCTTGATATGCTGATGTTAGTGCTCCCCAATGCTCTTCCCGCTATTACATCAATTATAAACACCTCCATCTCTACCTCCACCTACCCCGAGCTATGGAAGCTAGCATTAGTTAAACCAATTCCAAAGGTTGCACATCCTACACATCCTAAAGATTTACGTCCTATTAGTGTTCTATGTTGTATTTCTAAAATTTTAGAGAGAGTGGTTTGCATGCAACTCAGAAAACATCTTGAGCTCTCTAAAATCCTTCCTGCAGTTCAGTCAGGCTTTCGTCAGGGACATAGTACTTCCACTGCTCTTATTGATGTTGTTGACAATATCCTCGAGGCCAGGGACCAGGGTATGGCTACTTTACTTGTTCTCCTTGATTATTCTCGCGCATTTGATGTTATCAATGTTCCACTTCTCCTCTCTAAACTGTCTTACTATGGCTGTCACGTAAATACTGTTAAATGGTTTCACAGTTACCTTTCAAGTAGATCACAGTTAGTCCAAGTCCCAGACAAAGATAGTGGAATGCTTTCATCATCCACTAAACAGGTAACTAGAGGAGTTCCTCAGGGGTCTATCCTTGGACCACTCCTTTTCATTCTTTACACTGCCGACATCACCAATTGTTTCATTAACACCAAATATCACCTTTACGCCGATGATCTTCAGGTATATCTCCATTTCAAGCCTCAGGATATCACAGAAGCCGTAACTAAAATAAACGAGGATCTCTATAGAATCACAGAGTGGTCAGCTAGAAACTCGCTAGTTTTAAATCCTAGTAAATGTAAGTTTATGTTCATGGGTTCTCGTGAGATGTTGAAAAGGTGTGAAGATGTGGATATTCATGTCGTGGTTGGTGAGAGTTACATTGAGCGAGTACAGGAGGCGCGTAATCTTGGCCTTATTTTTGATGGGCAATTGCATTTTGAGTCGCACGTAACTGAAGCAGTTCGTAATTGTTTTTATCGTCTCAAATTGTTATATAAAATTCGTCCATATATAAACACCGATTTGCGTATTAAATTATGTGAATCATTGATACTGTCTAAACTAAACTATGCTGATACAGTATACGGGCCTTGCATACTCGGTAAAACCGCTAAGCTGATACAGCGCATACAGAATGCCTGCGCGCGTTTTTGTTATCAGGTTCCTCCTCGTTGGCACATTACACCCTTTCTCAATAATGGAAATCTGATGAGGATGGATGCGCGTAGGAAACTGCATTTAGCGTCCCTTATGTTCGGCGTTGTTTTATGGAAAACGCCTGAATACCTTTACCGCAAACTGGTGTGGTCACGTGATGTCAGTTCAAGAAACACCAGAGCGTCTTCATATCTCCTGTTAACGCCTAACCATAGAACAGCCGCATTTCGTGGTAGCTTTAAATTTGCTGCAACACATTGCTGGAATGCCTTGTTACCTCCATTTCGTGCATTCAAAAGCGTTAAATCTTTTAAAAATAAATACAAAAAATATCTGTTAACTCAACAAAAAGAAAACCTTTAACCTCTTTGATATTAGGATTCAAATTTATCTTACATAATCTTGGCTCTTAGATTCCAGCAATGGTGGTTGGTCAAGAATTTCGTTTTGGGTGATCCCTGGATTACTTATTGATTTTAGATTACTTCTCTTAAGCTCTCTATTAACTCCATTTCAACTGTACCTTCTTATGTATATTTATATTGTATTTATTATATTTATACGTATATACGTAATATGTGTATGATATATGCTTAATTACATGTTTTATTATTTCTTCTGTATTTATTTAAACTTGTACCCTTTTTTATTTTTATTAATTATCTGTCGTAGCCGCCTGTTCTCACTAGTTTACTGGTTCTTACTGAAAACCAGCGCTGTGGTAGCTTGCTACTATAGCAATTGCTGAGGAAGGACCATTTTCAGCCTTTAATATTAATGTTCTTATTATGTGAATTTTAAACTTTGTTCTGTAGTTGAGGTTACTGAAATAAATTTATTTTCTTTCTTTCTTTCTTTCTTTCATCGCCGGGATACCTACTCCAAAAGGGGCAAGTGCGTAGCACTTACAACCGTCGATGAAGCCAAGGAAGTATGCTTTGATCGTAGCAGATGGCGCTCTATAGTCTCTGCCTACCCTCATGGAAGGGAGGCGTGATGTTATGATGATGATGATGTATTACTTTTCCATGAGGTTTTGCGCTTAATATTAGTTGCTCATTTGTTTGCTCAAAGAAAAAATTTCTTTCGAAAGGAATAGCAACATTTGATAATAAATTATTATTAAAATGAATTGGCTAAAGTCAATAAACAGGGTATTTGATTGATAATGTAAGCATTTTGAAGCAATACTCAAGGTGCCATATTAACTATAGGTACAGATTTCTCCGCCATACTACCTCCCATTGAAAGAAAATCATAATTTAGGAAGAAATCGAAGGGGTCAGACGGAAAACCTGAATTAAATCATATACCAATATCTGTACAACGTGGTTTGGCATTCGAAATAGTGAATAGCGGATATAGTTAACAGTAAGGCTACGTACTAAAAATATATAAAATATTATTGTTTGTAAGATTGATTGATATATAAATATCAAAAAATAAAAAGTTAATTTTAATGTCATAACAGTTACATGCATAGTTTTGCGGTGTTACCAGTAAATGAGATCACTTAGAAACTAATTTGTAGCGGCTTGTCGGCTTGGTTTGTTATAGAGAAGTGTGTAGGCGCCACTAAACGTAATGCGCAAATAAACACAGGATGGAAGCCGGCGTGCTGTCAACAAACCTGTTCTATACCCTGTTTGTCAATATTTGTAGACACAACTCGTATACAGGGGGATTACTATGCTTATTTTATAAATAGAATATCGTATAGAGAGTATCTATAATAGTCACGTCACTGCTTTTAAATCAGGACTTATTAAATAAGCTTTAGCCTAATAATTTGATATGGTTATCAATAGAAATCGAGCACTTCGTCAAGAGCCTAATTAACAAATAGTTGTGTAATATCATTGTAGGAGGATGGGGATCTTCAAAAGTAGTGGTCCGATACAAAAGATTTCTAATAGACTAATATTCTAGGGCTGAATCCTTTAACTTATTTTTTCAGCGATGAAATGTTTTGGATAAGATAGTTCTTGTACGTAGCATCATTGTAAAAATACCCGCAACTCTCGGACAGAAGACTAGTTATAAAATGAAAAGAAAGTTACATCCTGTGTGTGACAAATAACTGTTTGACACTTAACCCTGTCCCCACATCTTGGCACAAACACAACTATACTTTAACTGGCGACAAATCATTATATGCCTTCACAAACATATAATCATAATGCCATCTTTCACTGGTCGATTTGACCCATCCAGTTTTTATTGAGTTTTATAGCATCATCTAATATTATAGATATTATTTCGACACCAATCCGGACTGGTATGTTGATGGCGGGATTATACATTCAAATGACGCAAAATAGTATTAACACATCGCCTACGAATAAACTAAAAGTGCCGACAAAGTATACATATAATAGCTCTGTTTTATTTTGATTGGAGATACATTAAAAAAACTTGTCTTAGCAACATCTCCATCAAACTATAAGAAAGAAAACTGTTCTAAATGGTGATACTAAAAGTATTAATATTGATGGACTAATCGTTCCTTTTATTAATCCGGTAGTTATTTAAATATAAACCAATCAACCTTATTCGGAGTTCGCTAATTATAAAAAGCAGAAACGGTAGTTATCATATTTATTGAACTTTTATAGATCCGTTAATTAATTGCGATAACAATATTAAAATCTACACTATATCTGTGTTGTGGCAACCACAGATAGCAATTACACGCAATTAACTAATGATAAGCAATCCTATTTATACAAATGGTTCTTTCTTTATAAATTTGCGTGCAAACATTAATTTAATTGTTACCGGTGACTAACATAAGTTACCGGCGATTTGTCTAATGGATATCGATACACGCTTCCTTGCATGCAACAATTACTGTTCTTAGAACATTTAATCACGAAACAATTACTAACATGAAGAAACAATGTCCATTTTAATAAAAATATCACCACAAAGAGAAATCACCTTTCATATTTTAGGTCTGTATTGCGTAAATTAATTTTGGACGAATTTACAAATAAAAATATGCTCACCTACAAAATATTTTCAATACACCTTTTATAATCGTGTAAGTATTTGCGTTCATTGTACTTATCTCTATCTATGTATTTATGATAGAGAAGTTTACCGTAGTTAGTTCCTAATTGGCACTTCCAGTACAAAAATTCATATAGGTTGTTCACAATGTCTTGATTCTGCAATTTTTTTGTAATTTTCTTTCCAAAATCAACGCAAAAAATAATGCTTCATATAACGCTTAATACAGTTTTCTACACAGAGAATTATTTGTTCCTTATCTTAGAAATACACCAGACTAAAACAAAAAAATTAAGTAATAAAGAAATCAATCAACTATTAAGTTAATGTTGCTATATCATAACCTCTTAAATAATTTAAAAGAGTCTTTATAATCCTTTCGAGTTTGTACTACAAAGAAAACCAAACAAAATTAGTATATTTGATCGTCTGTGAGTCACAAAATGTCTCATTACAAAGTAGGAATGTAACAATAACAAACAGGAATGAATTAACAATAGTTAGCTACGTGTCAAGACCCACACACTCGGCATTACAAACATCATACAAAAAAGTGGTTGCATCCTAAACGCGAGCCACAAAAACTGACTTGAACAAAACGGTATCGCGCGGCGAGTTCAAAGCCACCGACGACCACTCATTTCACACCATCAGTGGTCGCCGGCGACCCATCTTCTACCCTACCTTACGTGACGTAATGACAACCGAACCACAATATATCACATACTACTCACAAACCATACAAAGCAATTTAAACTTTATTTTCAACACAGCAGCTTCCTGACTATAATATCTACAAATCATATTTAGGATTTATTAGAAAATGTTATGATTGGATTTCGTACAATGCAATATTTTTGCAAGAAGTGTGGCAACAATACAAAGTTTATAGTTCCGAAATGCTTATTACTAAAGTAATCTTAGCAAATTTGATTTTTATGGCAGGTTTTGTCAAATATTATTCTGCAGGCTTCTTTCAGGAAACCGACAAGTTCTTCTTGGTTTCCAATCAAAAAATTGATAAATATCATGACGACTACGGGATAATTTACTTTATATGACTTAATATTCGTAAGACAGTGGTATTGTATACCTTCTTCTCCGTCGCTTCCTCATGTCTGAGGGTCGTGACCACCATGGTCAAAACTGTGCACCAAATCCCTCCATTGTATACCTAATTCGCTTTTTAAATGACTTTGTTAAATTTCAAAATTACGTTTATCTTTGATTTATGTATTTTCTATTTATTTCTAAAAGAACCGCGTAAGTGCCAGGAATATTTATTGGGCTACGTGTATTTTGGCCACGTGGAAATTAACTTTAGTTAGAAAACGAACTATTGTTATGAGTATTTCTACTACACAGGAATAGTGTTTACTAGTGATGATATATTGACCAAAAAAATCGTTAGTATTCGTTTTGTAGTATTTTTTCCATTACTGTTTTCCTTTGTACTATTATTATATTTAATCGTAATCGTAATTTAAACTTTTGAATATAAAATTGATTATTTACGGGAACTTTACTTGAATATAATAAGCAAGTAGATAATTAGGTAATAAAATAATGTATAAACCGTAGGGGCTTAGCAAAGATTTTTGTAAGTTGCTACTATCAGAGGAAACAACGCGCCAATGATTATTGCCATTGTTACTTCGTCACAACTACTCATTGATCAATATAGACATTTTAATAGTTTTAGATTTCCCTACTAAGTAATTAGCGGACCTATTACTAAGAGTTCGCTATGTGTTAAGATCAAAGATGTACCACGATTACTAGAGCCATATCCATGTAACAGCTACCAGCGTATCATGATTTTGTAATTGGCTTAGAACTGAAATTTTATTTTAGGCTCCAACTACTTATAGGTGATTTATTTTTTATTTTATTTATTTTATTTATTAGGTTTACCAACAGTTGTTTACAAAACACACAATATAACAGACATTTGCCAAACAGTAATTAAATTGTAACAACTAATTACAGGTAAACACCGCATGCATAAATATGAGTGTATAGTAAAAAAAAAAACAGACAATAATACAGAGGGATACACAACCTTAACATCTATCTTAATAATTATCATTACAGTTCATAATCTGATACTTTATTTGGTTAATTGAATTAAAATGTATGTCGATTATGTCAGAGTAGGTATTAACCTCCCTGCACAACCGACCATATGGAGAATTAGCACCCAAGACGGTACGTCTTAAAGCCGGGCAAAGTGGTGTAATGCAGTTGCGGGGTATTCTCGCGGGCGCGTGAAATTTGAACAACGAAAGTAGTTGAGAACAGTCAATTTGATTTTTAATAATTTTGCAAGCAAATATAACATCATTCATACGTCTGCGCTTGTCAAGAGTTATCATCTTGAAATGTTCAATTCTTTTCTGGTACGATCGGAATTTATTAGCTACGCCAGTGCTAAAAGCAAGATGCCACAAGAAGCGTTTTTGAAGACGCTCTATACGCAAGGAATGGGTTGCATAATGTGGTCTCCACACCACACTGCAGTACTCCAAAACGCTTCGAATCAGACAGTTGTATAATGCGATTTTAGTTTTAGCACATCGAAATTCTTTGCTGTTTCTTATGACAAATCCTAACATTTTAGACGCTCGTTTGACAATATTGTCTATGTGAGGTATAAACGTCAGTTTTGTGTCGTACAGTACGCCAAGATCATGTGACATACTACATGTGATGTACTAAAATGCTCTGTGCTCTGCATTGACGCTCTGTCTAGTCTAGTAGGTACAGGGCAGTCGCGTTCTTGAGTGATTTTCGAGTCCTTTTTTAAATTACCAGAACAAATAAGGCAAAATAAGGAAACTCATCAAAAATTTTCTGTAGAATTGTAAATGTGCAAAAACAAATCAATAAGCTGACATTAGATACCAATTCTACGTGTACAATTAAACTTAATTAAAAAATAAGGACATCAATGCTGTATTTTGAATAGTTGGCTATTTCGTTATACACAATAACAATAATTAAAAATTTTATTATATATTACACAGTTTTTATGATAAGAAAATTCAGTAAACATTATCGAATTGTGTAATTGACTCAATTAAATTTCATTTTATATATACTCAATAATACTCAATTAAATTTAATTTTATTTGTATAAATTAATGGATACCAAAAAAATACCTAAGTACTCATTTCGGGGAATACATAATATGTTCAGCAGAACAGACGTTTCAAAAGAGCTTGTAAAACATGCCAACTTGTAATAAAAATGTTGACTTTGACTTTGAAGAATCAATTTACAGTCCAAAATCTTTAGGTACTAAAATAAATGTGCTAAACTTTATTAATGAATTTTTAAGGTACAACAAAACTAGAGATAAAAGCATAAAGAATGTAATCTAGACAAGGACGATATTATAAACAGATGTGTATAGATTATACAAATCAGGTTTAGGTTACAAATGTATGGGGTTAGGGGCGTGTCCTTCGATACAATCGCCGGAACAGCACCGCGGGAAGTCTCTGCACACCATGACACTAACATTCGCCGACACTTTACTAAAGGCTTACATTCACGGCATACTAAGTGCAAGGTAGAAAACCTCTTGGCTATAATGACTACAATATTTGCAGATCAAGTATCTATCGCATTTCTTGTAAAATAATTATTCAAATCACAAATGTACAATGCCGCACTTATTTATATTTATTTATTTATTTAAACACTATTGCACAAAAAAAATGTACATAGGCGTGCTTAATGCTAAAAGCATTCTCTACCAGCTAACCTAGCTAATTTATTCTCTTTCTGGCCACAATAATTTTATTTTCCGAGCATCTTTGTTCACAGCAATTATTAAATTTTATTTAAAAGTGCCCTTCGTGTATAAATCACGCTAACTAAGACAATACAAGTGCACTAACAAACTGCTTTTCTGTTTTTAGTTTTTATCATCTTAACCCATTTCCTTTAGCCGCAATTACGTAAGTACACGTGTAGGTTTTTCGATGCAGACTGCAGGCAGGGCAGTGAATGGTCTTCTTAACCCTTCGCCGACACCTCGCCCATTCACCGACAGCCGCCACGATGCTATCGTTGACAAAACGCCGACACCCTGATCACCATGACCACATTGTTCTTGTTCCGATTCGTTCTATTCGATTGAGAAGGTTATTGTGACAATGTAAGTATATCAATTGAAAGATAAAAGTAATATGATAAGAGTATATTACAATATTCAGTACATCATGAATATACAGCATGTTACAATATAGTGGTACAGAAAATATGTGGTTCAATCGTTAAATAATTACGAGCTATGCATAAGTTACATGTGTCTTGTATTCTTTTCTTTATTTTTTCCGTACTCATAGAACAGATATAACTTGTAGAATTATTATAAAAAAAAAGTAAAGATACCTAGTACCGAACTGTCTTGTATTTTAACAATCGCACATCATAGACTTCATTTGGTTAGAAATTACCAATTATTTTATTTAGGGTTTAGATAGGCTACATAGATATATTATTAATGTTATTCAAAAACTCCTAGTCCCCTTAAGACAACAGAATTTTTCCGGCTCGCAGAATCACACCAAGCTGTATAAGCCATAATGACATAGTTAAGTTACGTTTAAGTATAAATACATTACATTTCGTACATTTTGTCATAACTTAGCTGTACTTATATGATGAAATTGGATGCCAACATGTGTATTCTTAAACCATCCCCATGCAGTGTTAGATAAATCACACCTGAAATAATTCACAGTTCATCCAGATTGCTGATTAGGTAAACAAGAATCTGATAGTTTCGACTCAAAATCAAGGATTCAAAGTTGATATTTATAAAGCTATATTTCTGTTAACCTCGAGGCGATTCTAAGGCAAAAATAATTAGCAGTTATGGTGTCAGGAAAGGTATAAAAACGGCAAATCGAGGGACGAGTAGATAGACACAATGTGTTAGATATTAATTTCCAAATTATAGGCTACAGGCTATTATATGCATGCAAAGGTGTTTGAGGCAAAAACATCAACAGAAGTGCTAAGAGAGAACGATTATTATTTTAGGTTCATATAATAATGTGCCCCAACAGCTGCCTTTACAAATATTTATTGTTTGATGTGTGATTTGTTCTATTAGAAAAAAATAACGGGTAAATAATCACAAAAAAATGTGTATCCGAGCTTTTAAGTGGAACTTGTAAAGTGGCAGGCTCATAAAATATAAATATAGACACACACAATATCATCTAGTCCCAAATTAAACTATATTTCTATGCTTGTGTCCTAAGTACCAAAATATGGATACTCAAAATATATTACTTTTTGTTGTAAACACTTTGACAAAGTCGGCATAATTAACGAAAACACCGCGTAAGTGATAGTACCGCCGTAATTGTGGATTAATTAGTAGATATTGAAAAAGTAATAAATAGCTTAAAAGCAATAAATAGTGTAATTACTAATGTTAACACAAACTTGGCTTCAGTCAACCTCACACATGTGCATCCCTGAACGAAACATATCGTTCAGGGATGCACATGTGTGAGGTTATCACTGTTTTACTTTGAGGTCATAATGTTTTTGTCGCAAAGGTCACGACAAGAACATTTAAAAAAAATGATTACATTATGATTAATTTTGTCTACTAGAAGATCCTTGACAGAAACGCATTACAATTTTAAAAGGATGTTAATAATATATTTACAATAATCCAGTATTTATTATGTATGTATGTATTATGTATGTATTTCACGTAATTTGTATATACTTAGGTATTCTTTGTTCGCCGTATATTGCGAAAATTAATAGTCTTTCAGAATCTATATTAACTTAAACAATTAATGGCTCATGCCAGATGTATCATTATGCGATAGCGAACAGGCGCCATATTTGTTTAAAATATGACGTCACGTATCGCGTGTACGTGCTTAAGAGGGTACTGTACTCCTAATTTAGGTATTTGCCTTAGTTATTGCTATCCCTATTCCCGAGCACCGTGCTGAAAGGGACAAATATAACTGAAGCAGATTTTACCTACAAATTCTTTGAGAAAAAGACGTTTCGTACTTCCCTTTTTTTTCACGAAAGTTAAACCGATTTTAATTGTTTTTACGCTATAATATAGATGAAGAGTATATCTATGCTTGTATCACTTTTTTTTTTGGTAAAACGTTACCAAAAATAAGTGATAGACGCTGCAACTTTACCTAAAGAAAACCGAAAAAAACGGGATTTTCGGATGGTCATATTTCTTTTAGTTATTATGTATTGAAAAAAAGAAAGTGACAGAAGCATAGATATACTCTTCATCAATAATATAGCGGAGAAACAATTAAAATCGGTTTAACTTTCGCGAAGAAAAAAGGGAAGTACGATACCCATATTTTTGTATGGAGCATAATTTGGTATCGTGCCCTCTTAACCGTTATGAAGCGCTTGCGCTACTAGTAATATAATATGTATAATTATAGCATATTAATCTGTCTTACTTTTTGTTATGTGTAACCATTGGATAAAAAGCAAAGTATGCAGAAGTGTAGCTAGACTTAATGATCGATTGATCAATATATTTGAGTTATTGAACTTTTCAAGTCGTAGAATACCTATTGATATACTAGCTATTGCTCGCGACGCCGTACGCGTGGAATTAGGAAATTTTCTACCGTTTTTACAACATTTTTCACTAATTCTTCGCTCCTATTGGTCGCAGCGTGATTTTATACAGCCTATAGCCTTTCTCGATAGGAGGGACTATCCAATTCAAAATTTTCAATTCAAACCTGGTAGTTCCTGAGATTAGGATGTTAAAAAATTCAAACTCTTCAGCTTTATAACATTATTAGAGATTATCATTAAATACTATAAAGAGCTGTTGTCAGAGTGGTGACGGGTTAAGACTCCTCCCAAAGGTGCTGTAAAAGTCAGCTAAGGGATACTGCACACATATAACATCCTCCATGAGAGACGGAAAACTCGAAAATAAACCCTGTGCCGACACGCCTGGTCAGCGCGGCACAGTAGACAATAATCCCTCCAAAGTGGAGGACTCCCGCGCCTAACAGTGGGACGTAAATGTGTTGGGGAGTTAACATTGACAGGATAGACGGAAAGTCTTTAAACTCAACCATACACCTACACGCTTGGTTAGCAGGGCATAGTATAGTAGACCAAAAGTGCTTTCGCAGTAGAGGATGTATAGTAGATAGTCCAATAATGGGACGCTAATCGATGGAAAGAAGGTATAAGTAGTATTCAAACTTGGAAAAAACAACATCACTCTAATTCTATACGTTTTCGTTCTAAGTCTAGTGGAAATAAAACGCTACGGGCCATTTCTACTATTCAAGTGAATTGCAGGATTTTATCATTTGAAGACAGCAAAAGATTTTACAGGTAAATAAATTTTCCTAAATAGAAACATAGACGCGTTGTTTGCTATTACAGAAATGTTGTACTCGGGTGGAAAGACCTTGTAATGCAACGCAAGATCATGACGTATTCGAACTTCGAACAAGATAATTATTTGTGTGATTAGCATTAATATTCCTACTGCATATGGTGTTTTCCATACCAGAACAGTAGTATCTGTATTAAATCTGTAAAGTGTATTAGTAATGCATTAAATTTAGTTCAGGACCAGAGATATTTTGTTAAAAGTCCGCTAATATTTTGTTTTTATCATAATTATGTGTCTAGAGCCCTTTTAAGTTAGACCCTTAGTTATCATCTGTGTGATATTTATAATTGTAGTACAAATATTTGTACTGCGTCTGGGTATTTCTAAGTATTACAAGTATGTATTTACAAAAGAAAATTAGTATATGTATTCTATGCGTGTCTTAGTACCTACCCATAATACAAGCAGATGAGCTTAGCTTGGGACCAGAGGACGTTGTGTGAAATGTCTATGAATATTTAATATGTGTGGAATATCTGCTAATACCTATTTATTTACTATCCTATTTGGCTCACGTTTTCTCTCAATAAATTTAATATTACTATCAATAATCCCCGCTGTTTAACACGGGTCAGGGATATTTTAGTACTTATCCATCAACAAATGGTATAGCAGCATTTTAAGTCGCATACATTAGTTATTATATCTACTAGTGATTTACAATTTACTGACTTACAGCAGTTACAACAGCCGAAAGATAATAATATAAGATGGTGATATGCATTTTTAAACCAAAAACAATTTATCAAACACACAAAACACGTTTATAAGGTACATAATAAAGAGAGCGATAACTCATCATTGAACCAATCTTATTGTATCGACAAATTTATAAAATGAATCCCAAAAAGAAATGAACCGACGAATAAGAAAGCGGTCTATTGTACGCGCAATCATTAAATTAAACTTGGTAAAAAGTTAAAATGTTCAACAAGCCAATAATGCGCATTATGTGTGTAACAAGGAGGTCGATGAGTCAGCAGGTCGATACCGGCCCGCCGTCCGGCCCAATATCACGACCTATTAGTTCACAAACGGGGTCCGATGCGCCATGTTACACCGTGAAACGGACCACCTCCGTATATATTTTTTCACATTTTTCTAACACTTTTTATATTTACCCCACACGATGTTACTATGTACGAGTAACTAAGTTAAAATTTCTAATATTAGCCATTACAAAAATGTAATTAGTTAATTGATAGGTTGCTATTTAAACAAAAATACAATGTGTGCCTGTTAATGACCTTAGTTGTTAAAAAACGACTTTAAATAAATTAAAAAAAAAATACAATGTGTAAATTAAATGACTATCTGATTCTAGGCTCTCAAATGATTATTAGGTATACCTACTTTAGTTTTCTCTTCGAATAATGGAGGACACTTTTAACAAAATTTTGTGACACTATTATCGTGTCTATTCATTTATAAGTTATAGATGGTCAGCTTTTGTAAGACAAATCTATAACAGCTATACTTACCTATAAAATCATGTTTCCATACTTTCCATAGTTTTTGGTAGGTATTTGCCTTACTATAAATTAATAACTTAAGTTAATTAAATGTTTATGAAAATAGTTGATTAACTTGCATTATAATTACGCGTTTTCCTAAGGGGACAGGTAGAGATTATGAAGCGTTATCTGCGACGGTGCAGACTCACTGTAACTAATATAAATGAAGTCAAGGAGGCTACACTTACACTCATACATCTGTTCCTAAATACAGGACGGTGTTGTGTTACACACTTGACCCTGTTGAAGGACATCGCCGAAGACGTTAGAATTCCTTCTTTCTCGACCTTTCCCAGTGTTTCCACTTACCTCCACTGTGTACACTTATATGCCTGCATGTCTTTCGTTATTTATCTATTGTCCATTCTCTCTACCTAACCTAATCATGTTTAAATTTTAGTAGTTTATAAACCTGCTAATATCATTAAGCTGAAGAGTTTTTTAAACGCGCTAATCTCAAGAACCGATGGTACGATTAGAAAAATTCTTTTTGTGTTGGATAGTCCATTTATTGACGAAAGCTTGAGGTTATATAACATCACACTGCGACAAATAGAAGCCAAGCATCAGGGAGAAATGTTGTCAAAACGGGGAAATTTTTCAAAATTTCACGCGTACAAGGTCGCGGGCAACAGCTAGTGTTACATAAATGAAATAGATTATTATATAATAGAGTAAAATAATAGACAATTGTAATAGTACTAGGTCTTTTAATGTGAATGTGTATTTTTTTCTACGACATAAAATAAAAAAATTTACAATATAAACAAACACATTAATGTACATTTTACACAGCCTCCTCTGGTCCCAAGCTAAGCTTATTTGCTTGTTTTAGAGGTACCAGAAAACATATAATATTTAGATTTTCTAAATATGTACATAGGTATAATAAAATACATTCAGATGCTTAAAATATTTGTGTGATAAACATATAGGCATATCACATAACCAATTAGTACATAATATAATGTAACATAATAATTTTAAGACTAATATTTTAATATCTCAATCTCTCTCTCTTTCTCTCCAGTCCATCAACGTCCCACTGTTGGGCACGGGCCTCCTCTACGTTGAGAGGGATTTCGGTCTACTGTGCCGCGCTGACCAAGCGTAAAATAAACCTTAATATTATATATTTATTTAATTATAATTATATATATAATATATGATTATATTAAATATTTTTGCGATTACCATCTCCCACAGAGGATGTTATCTGTGTACAATATTTTTTGCTGGCTTTTACAGCACCCTGAGAAGGAAAGGTGTGGTGACACTTGTATTCTTAATCTCTCACCACATGAAGTATATAATATGTATATGAATAGTAGATATTAAAATATTAATCAATACATATACAAAAAACTAGAAATTAAGATACTACCGAGTTATCGCTGAGGTCTGTAGGTAGGTACCTACTTAAAACTATTTACTTATTTTGGTTTTCAATGACAATAGTTAATTCTACAACTTTAACCAGGAAATAATATAGCTTATGAATAGGTATATTAGTATACCTATATAATTGATATACCTATATATATATAACAATTTAAACAATATTTACAAATACTACTTCTACGTTATGAACAAATAATGAAATATTCAGTCCACATCACTTAAATAAATAACAATCTTATTCTACAATATTTTACACTTGTATAGGATACTGGATAAGTCATATTAGGTAAAGATCAGAGGACACTTCAGCGAACCATGCCCATACAAAGATATAGACTTCGTACTCCACTGTTTTCTTTGTGAATATTGCTTTTAGAGCACCGAATATTTTTCACAGCATCTAAGTCTTATATCTATGCATTTCTTACTTTCTTTTTCCAAAACATTATGCTAAAAGTAATATGACCATCCAAAATACCCATTTTCTACAGATTTTTACAAAAAATATGTAATAAAAGCATATATTTAGTCTTCGGTGTTACAATTACTAAAATCGGTCTATTTTTCACGAAAAGAACAGTAGAGTACGAAACCTCTTTTTTCAAAGATTTTTATAGGTAAAATCCGATTGATCTATACCTAGTTGTCCTTTTCGGCACGGCGGCGCTCGAGAATAGTAATAGCATTAACTCACACAAATACCTACCTAAATTGCGATTTGGTTGGCTCTACAGACCGCTCTTAAAAACTTCACTCAAGTAAAAGTAATGCTTTGTGGTGCCTAATAGACTGTATAAAATAAAACAAAATCAAAAATTAACTTGTTTAAAACAAAATAGTTTATCTTCTGTTAATATAATACACCCATTATAGTAGGTATATATATATATATATAACTACAATGTATCTACCTAACTATTAACGATAACTACAAAATCTTAAAAGTGAGATCACCTAAAACAATATTACAATCTCTATAGACATACACAGTCTGTCGGAACGTAGGCCCATATAGATAGCCTCAGAGTAACAAGTTTCAAACAAAATAAATACAAACATAATTACTAAATGCATTGTAGGTTTATGAAACTATCTCCAACCTAACTATTTAGTTTGATGTCATAATGATTGCAACAGAAATACTAAACCGTTATAGATAAACATCGAAACGTTGCGTCGGATTTATATTTCAACAATAAAATACTACAAAATGATAGTTCACAATAGGAACACTATACACAATGATAAATTCTAGTGTGTACTTACAATATAACATTGCACTAAATATTGAAGCAAGAGTTTCGTGCACGCCGGTTTTACGCGACTGGCAATGCTGGTGGTGTCAAATAGCACGGACGTAATGCGTGAGCTGCCGCTTGAAGAAGCTCTGCGTGGTAGCGCTGTGCCGCTAGGACATAGGGATTAGCCATAGATAGTTCTAATCTAGGCATTGCTGCTATTGTCATAACCGCCGGCTGAGGTGGTGACGGCGACAGCCGTGGCAAGTCTGGCTCTAACAATGCCTCAATCGTAAATGCTCTACGCGGCCTTTGCGGTGACATCGTCACTACTGTAGCTTCTGGAAACTCCGCCGGCTCTGGGCTCAATTGTGGACACATTGGTGTGTACAAACTAGCAGTAGGCATGGGCGGCGGCGGTTGAGGTGTTCCTGCCTGACTCGCCAAAAATGCACGATTAAAACTGGCAAGCGCAGCTAATTCTGCATTTAGATTATCCTTTTCTCCTTTTTGCAGCTTGAACCTTTTACGTCTTCTGAGCAGAGAACCATTCTCAAACATGTCGAAGGCTTGTGGATGCAGCGTCCAGTAAGCACCTTTACCAGGACGATCGGGTCGCCGGGGAACCTTCACAAAGCAGTCGTTGAACGACAAATTGTGGCGCAACGAGTTTTGCCAGCGCTGAGTATTACGCCGGTAATAAGGGAATCGATCCGTGATGAACCGGTATATCTCTGACAGTGGTAACATGCGCTCCGGTGAGCTCCATATAGCCATGGCAGTCAGAGATATATATGAGTATGGAGGTTTTTGATCGCCATAGGTTTCTCGCGAAGGCCGCGGCATTGTCACTTTCCGCGATAGAAGAATAAATCAATGATACTAAACTTAGTTACAACTACAACACGAGTATACAAACACGTCTGTCCGCCGCCAGGTGTATAGAGCAACTGAGGCGAGACGAGTGAGACTGTAGACCCGCCCGCCCGCAGCTCAGTGGACACGGCTGTGAGCTCTACTCGCATTATTGGCCGAGACGCCATCCAATCACAGGTCCCCACTTTCAGGTATGATGTCGGCTTTCGCTCCACTAACAAGGAATTTAAATTGATATTATGTTTATATTGCCTCCAAATATCTTTTGTGATGACACCGCTTTTTATTTAGCATATGTAAATTACGATGATACAGAAAAGGAGATTTGAATTATACAGCGTTTTAACGATGAATGAGTGTTATTAAAATTATTAAAGAGGTCTGGATTATAATGTTACTAGCAATATTGTGTACGAGAAGGTATGTACCTAAATACACGTAGCTGCGTAGTCACCATGATATTTGTAAATAGTAGTTAATCATGTAGCAAAATACCATATTGGTTCTTACCAATATTGCAGACATTTTTAAAGTCGTTACTTTATCAAAAGGGTGAGCCATTTTTAAACATGTCTATTGCGGATGTAATGTCCAATAAGCATCCTTACGAGGATATCTGAAACCTTCACGCGGTCATTGAACAACTAATGTCACTATAGGTAAGTAAAGATTTGTGTAACTACTTAAAACTAAACTTTCTCCACAAACTGTATTGTTGGCGCCAATACGCTACGCTTTGTGTAGGTAAATACGCCATTAATGTCAAAACAATAGGCACCAAATATTTGATTACTATACAGTCATTATGCTTTTGTGTTGTCATAATGAGTCATTCCTGATGCCAACCCTAGATTGAGCAAAACGTGTTATTTTGATTTTTATTTAGGTTAATAAAATCCCTTGTTTACGGATTCAAACGCGTATGTTTTCCTTTAAATCTAAATCCTTTAATTCCTTTAAATGAAACTTTTCAGCCACCATAGTCTCAGGTAGGAACAAGCTACAACGTCTTCTGTGATTTCTATGTAGGTACATGGTCCTATAACAACTAGTCACAGAGAATACCTTATAACTAAGTCCTTTCTGTGACCATGGTCACTGAAAGGCTTAATTTACACATGACTGAATTCATATTCTTACTAATGAGTAAATCTCTCTCTCTCTCTTCAGCTCATTAAAGCCATGTCGGGCACGGGCGTCCACCACTGTGGTCTACTGTGCCGCGCTGACCAGGCGTGTTGGTATATGGTATATTTTCTAGGTTTCCGTCTCTGACAGAGGATTTTTATCTGTTTATTAACCCTTACGTGGCTTTTACAGCCCCCTGGGAAGGAAATGTGGTGGTGGATATTTGTATTCTTAATCCTTCACCACACGGACAAATAAATATTTCGCACAAAAATTTTATAATTCTAAAAGCAGTGACCCAAAAGTTAGACCGCTAGACTATTTCTAGTAATTTTTTCAGATGTCAGTTAGTCACAGTATGGGATAGTTCAACTTATGTCACGATTAAGTTTAGTATTGACATTTAGAAAGCAAAAACTTCGATTGAAGTATCGATCACGAAGTAAGTTTTTTATATATTACCGTTTCGTTTCCTAAATTCGTGAATGGTTGAGAGTTGAATGATCTCTAACAAAAACATGGCGGTGACATCGATGCAAGCGCAGCAAACTGCTCATAGTTTTTGTATGTACTTAACTTTGTTAAACTTATATTAAAAAAACTAGCGAGTAATTACTACGTCTGTATATAACAACGTAAATTTATCTTTGTAGATATCACTTTTATATACCTATATAATATGTATTTTAGGAGAATATAGCCATAGTGGGAATAGCATCTTACCTATTAAGTTAAATAGAGAAAATAATTTTTATTCATCAAATTTATTTTATGTGCGTATTATTAAAATGTATGTATGTACAATTAGCAAAATCTTTAATGATTTGATACTTGATATATCTTTTATTTAAAAAATTCTTTATTTCGACAACATACAAAATTTCATTTCATCTACACAATTTTATAGGAATAAGATCTAATATATAAAATTCTCGTGTCACAATGTTCGTTCCCATACTCCTCCGAAACGGCTTGACCGATTTTTATGAAATTTTATATGCATATTGAGTAGGCCTGAGAATCGGCTGCTATCTATTGTTCATACCCCTAAATGATAAGGGTTGTCCACCCTTAACATTTATATGGCAAAACAACGTTTGCTGGTTCAGCAAGTCATATTATAAAATAAAATCTATTCAATATTTAATTCTGCCGATAAACGAAATAGAGTCACAGTTGTCTCAGACACAAAAAAATTAGATATATCAATTTCAAAGTTACTTAATGGATCAAGTTGATTAGTTAAATGTCGAAATTTTGGTAATATTGCGTCTCATTACTTAATACCTAGATGATAAAATTAAATCATATTTAACGTAATCTTGCAGATTTTCACGGTGATTACAGCAATCTGATATAATACTTTGAAGCAATAGTTCTTACAGATTAGTAAAATTAAGAATAATTTCTACAATTCTACGTTTTATACGATTACAGTTAAATATAATAATTTCTGAAATGTATTGCACAGATCTAGATACGTGGCAGCGTGTCAAGCCAAGGTGTCCTTTTTGACATTTATGTTTTTGGTGGGATAGATTTTAGATAATCACACTGTCTAGATTGACTGGTAGATAATGCTTTTAGCATAAAGTCCGAATAATGTATCTAGTTAACAGTGCTGAAAATTTATAAATAAACTAGCTGACCCGGCAAACGTTGTTTTGCCATACTAAAAAAAAGTTTGAAAAATAGATGTTGGCCGATTCTCAGACCTACTGAATATGTATGCAAAATTTGAGAAGAATCGGTCAAGCCGTTTCGGAGGAGTACGGTAACTAACACTGTGACACGTGAATTTTATATATTAGATAAATAAATATTCATGGACATTTCACACAACGTCCTCTGGTCCAAAGCTAAGCTAATGTTTGTGTTATGGATACCAGAATACGGATAGAATATATATACTACTTTTCTTTTGTAAATGTATGTATGTATATGTATTATCAGTATGTAACTGATAATACATAGAAACACCCAGACGCAGTACAAACATTTGTATGACCATTAGAAAAATCACACAAATGATTGTCCCGAGCGGGAATCGGACCGGCGACCTCTTGATCGGCAGTTCGTTACATGAACCACTCAAATAAATAAATAGTCATGTATATGAATTTAAGATTCCCTTTTGCAACATGGATTCGCTTGGAAATAAAATAAAGTAAAACTTGATTTTTAGATTGACACAGTAAATAGCTAGTAGGCAGCGCCTTGGATGTGCGTCTGATGTTACTGAATCTATGAGCAACGGATACCACTTACCATCAGGTAAACCTTTGGCTCGTCTGCCATACTATAGGCAATAAAAAAGGTTTATTCAATAATTTTTGAATACTAGTAAAATTATTTACTGACACTACTGTTTGTTAAAATTTTTATACTCCTATTCTATGCTCTATTTTGCCACCCAAAGTTACATTGTTCTTATTTAGAGAACGATCAAATTCCTTTTTAAAAATAGGATATAGCCTATGTCCAGTGGGGGTAGTGGAGATACAACATAAAAGTACTTTTTAAATTGTTCCAGTAGTTATCTACAGAGCCTATCCATTTTAAGCAATCAAACAATTAAATATTATTTCCTCTTTATAACATTTGTATAGAAGTGCAAATTGTTAATGTACATAATAAAACTAAAACTATTTATTATAATTTATTAGGACTAGAAATTGTTTTAAAATTTTTAACAGAAGTTTACAAAGACCTCCTAATTTTATTTATCTTAGAAATATGAAACACGTGCCGCGGGACAACTAGTAAAGTTATAAATTTAAAAAATACGTATCCGTACGTACTACTTTATACGTACTTTTTATGTTTTATGATCTGATTATTTCTAGCAGTATTGTATCGCTAAAAACCGTAAAATTGCGTTAAAAACCAAAAATTACTTCAAACATACTTCACAAAATCTGAAAGAGATAAGTTATAAGTTTCATATTAAAATAGTAATTAAAGTATCGATATGAATATCTCGATTATTTTTGAATACATATTACCAGAATTTAACAACAAATATTTATATTGAAAAGTATTACTTAATTAGGATTATTTAGGGTTTATTTTTGAAGAGATATCGATATGTTATCAGTGAGAATAATAACACATTTTACGTGGTTAAACGAGAATCGTAGGGCCGAGTGGTGCGAATTCGTCACGGATGCTTATCGAGACGGCACTCGATAAAGGCGGCCTGTCGATATTTTATTATTACAGGGGTCCAGAGGTAATCACCGCTGATGCCGCGCTCTGCTTTCGATGAGACCTCGCACACTCATTAAAATATTGACCACCATTTTGAATACAGATTGGAGAAATTATCTGTGAATTCTTTTAAAAGTACAATTATGTACTTGATTTTTAAATTTTCACATACACAAATTGCTTTGTTCGCTAAAAGATAAATAATTTGTTGAATACCTACCACGCTCTGGTCTGACCAGTTTGTTATTTTATATATTGACTCTTCTTAGTGTATTGAGCACGGACCTGCTCTGCTTTAAGAGCATAGGTATATAGTCTAGTTGCTGCTTTTACCTGCGATACAAGGTGTTATCTACTTATAATAACAGTAACAGTACCTGAAATAAAAAGCTTGTTAATGCATTATTTACGTGTTATGTTATTTATGACACACATAGGAATAGACAAATCATAATCCATAAATCCATATTAAATTATATTAAAATAGAAGTATGTACTACCTACATCAAAAACTTTCACAAGCAAAAGATAGATTTACTTAAACAAAATTTGTTTGAATAATTTGTGCAAGAAATTAAAATTGAAACCAGACAAATGTATAAACAATTCCTATATTTTATTTGTTTTAAACACACCCTATTATAATCTACTTAGTTATATGTGTTTACAGTAACTATCCATGTAACGAGATTTGAAAATGAATTTCACTAACTTGCAATAGCCTAAACTTTGCGCAGATATTAGGGACCGATGACAATGCAATACTTTTAAATATCCAAGATTTTCAAACATGTTCTTCAGTTTTAAACTGAACTAATGATTAAAGTCTGTAAAGACAGTGAACTGTGCAGTGAAGGAAGTCTTCTTGTCTGAAACATAGTGTCATTGTCACCCACAATAACGTCATAACTGCTCATGCATCAGTAGGCAAGTAATTTTCTCCTTCACCGGTCAAGGGTGGTGCAGCGTACTCGACCGGAGGGAAACTTCAGAAAGTGTTTGGGCCTTTTATATAATTTACTATTATTATGTACAAATATTGCTTTATATAAGCACGTTTCTTTTTTCTAATCTTTCTTTAAATATTTTGCTATCTAATAGAATAAAAATTAACAATTTACAATTAAAAACTAATATATAAAAACAAAATATATAGATATCAAAATAAGCTAGGCATCAAAATACTCCTGTGCCCAGAAGGCTGGCGTCATTGCTACGTTGGATGGTAATGCTTATTTTTTGAACAAAAACAAGGCCAGCCTTCTGGTCACGAGAGGCGTCGATCAGTGAGCCCGCTAAATCTTTATAAAGATTCCGGGCACTGGGGCCCCACGATCCAAGTGTTTCGACCCCAAACGGCGCAAATACATCCCTATGAGATCATTATATTTGCGCCGCTTGAGAGTCTCCGCAAAGGCAGATTATTTCATTCTTTATATAATGAAATAATCCTAGTTATATGCTCTTACGACCTTTCTAGGTCCTTTATTAGGTTTCTGTTGAGCAAAATTCTTTGAACATATGGTTTATAATATCAAGAATTTGATAACTCGAAAAAAATATTAAATGTTTGCTTAAGGGCCTACATCAATATTATCGTATATCATCGCCGACACGTACATATTAACACAGCCAGTAGGCACAGAAAATGAAGAATTAGGGATACTTTTCCTATTTACTCAAAATCTACTAAATATATTTTAATTCTGATTTACGTGTTTCTATATATAATAGTTACTTATGTTTTTAAAGTTATTTCATTAGTTAATACGCGATAATAGACCGACAAATGAAAAAAATAAAAAATTTGAGAGGTTGTTTCGCTAAGATTTTCTATCGAGAAAACTTTTTTAAATCGCGTTTCTAAGTTTATGCGATCCTAGATCATATATTGAAAAAACATATACTTAAAAATTAGAGCTCTAGCCATTCAATCTAAAGAAACAATGAAAACTTCGTACATAGAAAAATGAACGAAGCTATTTTGGTATCGTCTTAATAATAAAAATAACATTGTACTGTGTAGATATTTTTTTAAAGCTCCACCTCCTTGAAAGGATGTTGACTATCTGAGCTGGCAATGAAAAATATTTGCTTACAATTCTAAAGTAACACAAACAGTTAGCTATTTATGTTATTTTAAGTACGTTATAAAATCTAATCCACAAAAATAGGAATCATAAGCCACTTACATCGTGCTCTACCCATTTTTTTTTAAGTGGCGCTACATTACCTTTGTAAGGGCCTCAAAGTTGCCATCAAATACTAACGACAGGTTGCATATTGTAGCCGTCATCTTTGGCAACACAATTAATTCTAAGCACAGACCGCTACTCTAAAAAGCTTTCAGGGTACGTTCGTCATTACTTGCATATTTTTTGTTCCAAGTAGAACGAAATTTTTTCGCGCGCCCTCGCGATTTAGCCACAGGGTGATTTATGATAAAAGTTATAAGCGGCACTTTTAATATCAACGAGTATTTTAAGTTTGCCCTTTATAGATGCCGCTTGAGAGATAACCTAATTAACAAACGTTGTATATCATTGGGCAGAGCGAGCGCAAATATGAGGTATTATTTATTATAAAAAAAATGGATGCGATGTGGAACTTCAACGCATATTCATGTGAGCTTCATTACCAGTTATCTCTGATCTACAAATCGGCGAGACCACAATTTGTAAGGGTAACTTTATGTCCATTATAACTTACTAATCGCTGCCTACACTTACTTGCTGAAAATACTATTCTTAGTGAAGATTATACGGCAATTAATATGTGTACACAGATTACATTTATGGATTATTTTTATATGAATAGATAATTTTTATGGGAGATGTCTTAAAACGCAGTCAAGGGCCAGTGACGTATACATGGGCATCTATTACTTCTTTGGTTCGTGAGATACAAATTTCAAACCATTTTTTTCTGCAAAATGTTTTTGATATCTATTTATTTTAAATAAATAAATAAATATTCATGGACATTTCACACAACGTCCTCTGGTCCCAAGCTAAGCTTATATGCTTGTGTTATGGGTACCAGAATACGGATAGAATACATATACTACTTTTTTTTTTGTAAATACATACTTATAATACATAGAAACACCCAGACGCAGTACAAACATTTGTATGACAATTAGAAAAATCACACAAATGATTGTCCCGAGCGGGAATCGAACCCGCGACCTCTTGATCGGTAGTCTGTTACCAGAACCACTACACCACGAGGCCCGTCAAAATACAAGTGATACTTCTTTACCTATAAAATAAATAGGACGGTCAGCGCTGATGGACGGTTTAGCTCTATGTCCTGCCTTATACTTATGAAATTAGTAAAGCCTATTTTGACCAAAATTCAAAGAATAAGTAGGTACCTAATTGGATGATTTATGTTTATATAAATTTTATCTGCTTAATTCTACCGTAAGAAATCCATATTTAACACAAGTTAACTACGATAATATGATACGTAAGTCATAAAAGAAATTACATAAACAGTGAAACAATGAATGTATAGTCTGTATTCGTACGCACGGAATATGAAGAAACTCAATCGACTTGTTATAAAGCTCGAGCAAGCCATCCTATTAGAGTATACACTACATTACAATATAACATAAGTAATATACATAAAGATTACCAAGTCAAAATGAACTTTAACTATACGGCATCTAAAGTAGATAATGATAAAATAAAGATGTAACATATTACTGTGTTGATACGGGAACCGAATGAAGTCGGCGTTAAAGAGACTCCGATTATTGTTATTGAATTACATATCAAAAGATTGCGTGTACTGGTAACATAGATCAATTTCGATAGATTGTGTACGCAAGGCGATCAATGCACACGGCACACCGGACATAATATGCGTTATTCTCGTATAGGTAACTAGCCGCTAGCCCGCAACTTCGTAAGCGTGATATAAAATTATCCAAAAAATACGTCCTATCACTATATACTCTATCTAATAAAAAACCGCATCAAAATCCGTTACGTAATTTTGAAGATATGAACTCACATAGGGACAAACATACAAAAATAACGAATATATTTTAGAATAAGTAAAGATGTATAGAAGTCAGCGTGTGATTTTGCTACGACCAATGCAAATGCGTTACTACATACCCCGTGACCCACGCCTTCCTGCAACGTCGTGCGTTATGTGGGTAACAAGAATCTCCAAATGTTGTATCTATTGAGGTTAATCTGTGACCAGTACACAGTATAGAAAGGTACAATTACTCAACTCTTGGTGTAATTAATAGGTTATCATATTAGTTAAATGATTTATAGTTTTGCTGAACAATAGTGTTTCAATGCGTTATTTATGAGCTTAATTGCTTGCCGATACTATATTATTTACTATAGATTAAATAATAGCTTATTACTTACGCGAAATGATAGATTGTTTTCTGAATTTTAATTAATTTAACAAAAGTTTTAATAGAATTCTGCATTTATTGTGTCAGTGGTCAAATTTATACCTGATTATTATCAGTACTTATTGTAAAATAATTATCTATTAAACTATTTCAATTAGTTAATGCACTATACGCCTAAACAGCATAAAGAAATGGGATGAAGTTGTTTAAGGTCCTTCAAAATACTAAGAATATTTTTTTTATGTTATACAATGTTTGTAACTCTTTTGTGGCTTAAACGGATGGTCCAACCAATGAATTTTGAAGTCCATCAATGGGGTTCTTTGTCACTTACTTGAAATGATCTTTATTTCTACATTAAATTACTAATTTTTGCAATCGAGCTGCTATGCTTTTTACTTAATAAATAATATTATAGTGGAAAGAATGACCACCATGAGCGGGGCTTGAACCCACGTCCTCGGATTACAGTTCCATCGCTCTCCTAACTGAGCTATCATGGTTCTTGCACATGTTTGCCAATACAATTATTTTCAATGAGAGTTAAACATCACATCGATGTTTTTTTAATCTTAATATTCTAATATCAGATGGGTAAGTTAAGATTAAATAACTTTATCTCTAATCTAATAAACTATTTTTAATTAATATGACAGTAACTTTCTCTAAGGCTCATCTATTTAAATACTTTTTTCATTTAGGTATTTAAACTCGATCTGCAAAAATTTGGTATTTTTGATTTCACAGTATTCGATCAAAATATGTTGTGACTACTGAACTAAGATACACTGCTGCTTGTATTTACACTGTGACACCTAGACGTAGGTAGGTGAGCCCCCAATCGAGTCAATCCACTTGCGACGGAGTGGCCCAACATCGCGTTATTTATTGACAGCGACCTTTGAGAGCCCTCGTATTATATTTGTTACAAATAGCTCCGTGAATATATAAATATTAAGTTTGATACCGTTCTGAATTACATACATACAAATATGCGTTATGCAAGACACGTTAGAAACAAAACTTTTGTAAAATCTGTAAAAAGTTTGTACTGCGTCTGGGTGTTTCTATATATAAGTATGTATTTACAAAAGAAAAGTAGTATACATATAGGTATAGTATATCCGTATTTTGGTGCCCACAACACAAGTATATAAACTTAGCTTGGGATCAAAGAATGTTATGTGAAATGTCCGTAAATATTTATAAAATAAAAAAAAACTAAGCGTCGTTTCAGTTTCAGTAAAAGATTTGTAAACATGCAGTGTACCTGAAGCTTTCACAACATTACATTAAAGCAACAGGGTTTAGCTGGATATAGCTACTAAAATACATCATCTAGAATTTATTTATAAATAGGTATATTTCCTCGATAATATTAGAATTAGGTGGCAATTACTAGGTATTCAGTGTCCTAGTAGACTATTCCTAAACTGTTGCTGTCGACCGGTAAGGCATGTAAAAGGATAGCTGCAGCATTACTAGGCTCATTTTTAACCAAATGAATTTTTATTAACTAAATAACAAACATTTTAAAACTAAATAGGTATGTCATCTACTGCAGATAATGGAAAATTACAAATGACTATGGAACTAAATATTCTATAAACACATTTCATGACAAATGTTACTTAAAAATACACCGAATGAAAATAAAACAATAAAAGTTTATGTTAGTTTTCCTTAAAGCAACGCCTGTGCAAACGAAGTCACGTCAAAACGATATAATCACGATCTAATCACAACACTGAGGAACCATAAACGATAGTACGCACTGAGAAAACTTAGGCTTACGCGTGTTACATTGCTTGTTTTGTTAAAAGTTAATCCACAATTCTAAAGGAGAGACAGTAATGTAAATAGAACAAATTTATATTAACAGCCGTTTATGTTCTGTAATACGTTTGTGGAAAACGGAAGCGCCAAGTTGTGCTGGTAATGAATTTGCGCGGACTGGCGCCGCCCTAGGAAAATAAATTGCCTTAGCTTCCTTGTTTTGCTTTAAAAGCTTTAGTTTAACTTAAATTAACTATCGAACCTTGTTTGCTATTTATTATAATAATATGCTTGGTGCAATTTGTAATGCCTTGCAAATATTTTACTTTTGTTTTAACCTTGTGCTTTTTGGGTGTCACAGTGTAGATTTCGGACTATGCAGCTGTGTATTAGGGGGTATGATAATATAAACAGAGTTAAGGGACTCACTGGATGCAAGTGGTTCTGGATCGTGTGTTTATTAGGAAGGTCTGTCTCCAGTAGCAGATAGTAAAAGGATAGATAAATAAATAATAAATAAATAAATAAATATTCACGGACATTTCACACAACGTCCTCTGGTCCCAAGCTAAGCTTATATGCTTGTGTTATGGGTACCAGAATACGGATATAATACATAAACTACTTTTCTTTTGTAAATACATACATATAATACATAGTAAACACCCAGACGCAGTACAATCATTTGTATGACATTTATAGATATCACACAAATGATTATCCCAACCGGGAATCGAACCCGCGACCTCGTGATCGGCAGTCCATTACATAAACCACTCCACCACGAAGCCCGTCAAATGTGAAATATGTGGTGAGAAACATTACTAAAACACCTTTAGTGTTATTCTTAATGCAATAGGCATCAACTTAAATCTGATGTCTTACAAACTCTGTCTTACTCTATCTATAATAGGCAAAGTTCAAACTCTGAACTACATGTACAAAAACGTACCTTATTTTCGACGGTCAGTCAAAAAGCTCTACGGAATATAAAACAGGCAATACACATATAGGTGTAAAATGAATTTTAGATTAAATTCATTAAAATCGACAATCTAATCAATAATGAAAATGTGTTAAGAGGATACCAAAATAGCTTCGTGCATTTTTCTATGTACGAAGTTTTCATTGTTTCTTTAGATTGAATGGCTAGAGCTCTAAATATTAAGTATATGTTTTTTCAATATATGATCTAGGATCGCATGAACTCAGAAACGCGATTGAAAAAAGTTTTCTCGATAGAAAATCTTGCCGAAACAACCTCTCAAATTTTTTTAGTTTTTTCATTTGTCGGTCTATTATCGCGTATTAACTAATGAAATAACTTTAAAAACATAGGTAACTATTATGTATAGAAACATGTGGATCAGAATTAAAATATATTTAGTAGATTTTGAGTAAATAGGAAAAGTATCCCTAATTCTTCATTTTCTGTGCCTACTGGCTGTGTTAATATGTACGTGTCGGCGATGATATACGATAATATTGATGTAGGCCCTTAAGTTGTGAATGAGGTTTCCAACTTCATAAAAAAATTAATCTGCAGGCGAGGTTATAATATAATCAAGATATCTGATTTATGTCAAGTAAATTAAGATTAGCGACTTTATAACGTTGTAAATTTATTTTATAGTTAAAAAAATATATTAAATCACCGTTTATTATGCTAAACAAAAAGTGATTGAAGTGATGGGTGAACAAAAAAGAACAATGCAGTCACCGTTGCACGGCAATTGTATAAAATTCAATTTATATTTTGTAAAGTAGGGGTGATAAGACTACGTGACTGGAGTGGGAATTTCAGTTTTAACCATTTTTATATCATTTTTACTTATTATAAAACGACGTCTTTATCGTTAAGCCATCCTCTAGAACCACTCTAGCAATTAAAAAAAACCGCATAAATTCCCTTGCGTAGTTTTGAAGATATAAGCTCACATGGGGACATAGATACAAAAAATAACGACTATTTTTTGTAATAATTAAAAACGATTTAACGAACATTAATTATTAAGTCATAGTTTACTAATAAGTACACCCAACATAATCCGATATCATAAAGAGGTTTTAAAACATACTTAAGTGTCTAAAATTGTCTTTACACAATTGATGTATGTTCCTACACATAGAACTTTATAATAAAACGGAATTTCCTGTATTCACATTTCACCGGTCAAAGCGTAACACCAAACAAGAGTGCCGTGAATAACAATTATTGTGTTGATTACCACACCGGCGCGTCTAATAATTCACTCTATGCCCTAAACTCTGTAATTACGCGGATGGAAAAGTCGGCTCACCGTTTGAGATAAACATCGTATTGTAGACGAACAGTTGGACTTAAAGCTGCTATTCATGGATGGGCTACAAGAAAAACTGTCGCATCGTTCACAATGACATAGTACACAATATTACATTTATAGTAACGACTAGCTGACACGGCAAACGTTGTTTTGCCATACTAACAAAAAAAAGGTTTTAAAAATAGATGTTAGCCGATTCTCAGACCTACTGAATATGCATGTAAAATTTCATAAAAATCGGTCAAGCCGTTTCGGAGGAGTACGGTAACTAACACTGTGACACGTGAATTTTATATATAAGACTAGCTGTCCCGGCAAACGTTGTTTTGCCATAATAAAAAAAAAGGTTTGAAAAATAGATGTTGGCCGATTCTCAGACCTACTGAATACGCATGTAAAATTTCATAAAAATCGGTCAAGCCGTTTCGGAGGAGTACGGTAACTAACACTGTGACACGTGAATTTTATATATAAGATTTTATATATTAGATAGTACATTGACAAGTACACAATATTAATATTATGTATAAAGCACTTACATTTCGCTAATAGTAACTAAAAATATAGAGTGGTAAAAATATACTTTGCTTAGTGTAAAAACTAAAAACACCCTTGAAACTCCTGAATTTTATTTTTCATTATTGCATTGTCATTGTTTCTTAACATGTGCGATATTGTGTGCAAATTATTAGATAAAACCAGCTATTGCAACTGGGTGAATTTCACTTTTAAATACTACATTATATAGATTACTATTTGGATAGATAGACACGAACGAATCTAATAAAAGCTTGCTAAAAAGTGAAATTCAGCACCAACCACGTAAATCACTATTTTACGCTCTTTATTGTATTTCTATTTAAACTTATTTTACATTTCGCCGACACCTATCATAAGCATAATTCGTATATTTGCAGACCAACTTGGATTCTAGTGGGATAGTGAATGGTATACTTTAACCGCGGTTCCTACCGTCGCGTCCTATAATAATGCCTTTAGTAACAACATTTATTTTCACATTTTGTCCGTACACAGATTCATATAAATTTATTATTATGTTACGTACAAAGTAATATCATATCATTATACACTTTGGATATGTTTACAATAACATTTTACACTTGACGAGTTCGTTAAACATATATTTTTTGGTCGAATGATTTGTTAATTTAAGTGTTAGTTTTGGTAAACATACTTATCGTAATATTCTTACTAACAAATCTCTTTTATGAGAAGTAAGTTTATATTTTTTGGTAATAAAAATTTTAGAAAGCTTTATTTCTGTGTTCTTAATCAAAATACATAGTATCTTTTAAAACATCAGAAATTAATGAATGAATGATTTCTCACGGGGAAACTTGACATAATATGTAAAAATTTTACATCTCGTTGACAAGCCAACGTTGCGTCTTAGACAATATGTAAACAAAGATATGTTTGTTTACGTTTTTTTTTCTACCCTAACGGAGTTAGTCCCGTCATTAAATACATAGTTTTCTTCTAAGATATCCATCATGTTCGGTGTTTATTTCAAATTACAGGGCGCGGGCTTGGCCCAAATCTACGCTGCCCAAACAATCGAATTAGCCTGTAATGACTCTCAATACTGATATACTCCTTTTTCTATATCTATCTATCGGCTTTCTCGTGATATACTTAATCGACATTACAAAATATTTTTGGCTGTTATACGTGTCTCTTTCTCTCCGATCCATTAACTTTCCAGCGTTGGGCACGGGCGTCCTAAACTTTGGGAGGAATCATGGTCTACTATGCCGCTCTGACTGGCGTGATGGCGTAGGGTTTATTTTCGAGTTTTACGTCTCTCAGAGAGAACGTTATCTAAGTGTACATTACTCGTATGTACAACTATACAGTATCCCTTAGCTGGCTTTTACAGCACCCTGGAGTGGAGATGGGATGATGACACTTGTATTCTTAATCCGTTACCACACGGATAACGTTTTACATGTAACTGTTGTTTATCTACTACTAGATTTTCATCTACGGTCGTGCAGGCCCAAACTATTGGTTTTAGCACACATTCTTGTATTTTAGGTTACCAAACAAACCAGGTGTCAAACCTGGCAACATTATTTTTAGCATCACGTAGCTACATAGTGCTTCACAGATCAACTCCAATAGATAGAGCATTACGTTATTTTGGTTAACGACCAAAAGTAAAGTAAAGTAAAAGTAAAATACTCTTTATTGTATACCAGATAGTTATACAAAAACTTACTAACTAAACTTCTTTAGAATAGGTACAATGGGCGGTCTTATCGCGGGCTGCGATCTCTACCAGACAACCTTAAAAAAAAGTAATTAACGTAATTTACTTTTAAAACAATCTTAAAAGTACCAACGCCTAACGAAGGAGAGGGTTGAAAGTTACGGAATAATGCATTTTCATTGATACTATTTTTCATTGTTTCATACCTTTGCGAGAACAGCGCATTGGTTCTACAAGCCTGGGTTATCCCAGATAAAACAATCTAGCTTTTCGTATCCGGGTTTTGAGACATGATAAGTTAGTCGTAAAGGTTTCAGAAAATGACAATAAACTAACTAATGAGCTAAAAGATTATTATCTAACATCTAAATATTTGATTTATATAATAAATCCAGATGATTAATGTTCCAAAACTAAAAGATAAATTAACGTCATTTTAATACCTACTCCCATATAAAAGGCACGTTACATACAAAAAATCCTATTAACCGAACGAATGCGCCCAAACATTAGACAAAAACTGACCGACATCGTAACATAAACACCGCTCGCTACCAATAATTATCGTTTATTATAAAGGGTGAAATAAGGCGCATTCCAAACAAACGGGATGATACGTAGTACAAGCAACATTCGGTAGTACGTGTCACAGGTCGCCTCCAAACTCATCAATCTTACCTCCATTTGAGTTTGGAATAGAATATATCATCGTCAATGTGTGTGTGTGTACATGTTAGCGCGTGAATAGCCTCCGTTCAAAACAAAACTTGCTTGCGTGCACAATGAACGAATGAACAAGAACGATGCCGCGCAAATGGAATAAGGCCCGCGACGCCATTGTCGATACACAAAAGAAAGGCAATCATTCGACATGAATAAATATCTTTGAATAATGGTGCCTCACCGCTTATAATGGAATGTTTTACGTGTCTGAATTAGCGCCTATAAATCGCATTTAAACAACGTTCCATTTTTAAAAATAATATTTTATTCGCAGCTTTGTTGCATATTAAATTGGATTAATTTGCGTAATGGCTAAATTAAACATAATAGTAAATAATTAAGTATAATGTATATAGCTTAATTTGCATACTTATGTAGTTATAATGGCAAAAATTTTATTTCCTTGATAACCCCGTAGAGCTATTTTATCGTAACGTTCAAAGCTAAATGTACTTATCGTTGATCGCGTTGATAAAATCGATAATAAAATTTAGCTGTAACTATTTCAGCTCTGCTAAAAAGGTCCATAGCTGTAAATAAATATAAATTTACTCTTTTATAACCAACATAAAAATATAACGAGATTACCAATCAAAGTTATATAAAAATAGAAACGTCTAAGTTCCCTGGTTACGTCACAATACCTACAAAATCATAACTTGGCAATTATTGTTTTCTGCTTTCGTAGAACACAGGCAATTAATTTTACTATCCTATTACTGAAACAATAGCTAATTAACTGTATACGGTAAACAATAGTCATCCAAAATTGAATTTTTCGTTAAAATCTCAAGATTGTGCTCAATTACACGGCCTTTTATTAACACCTTCATAACCTTACGGGCTGCAAAAAAAATATTAATAAGTACATTTACACAATTACTATGGTTAAATATGTAATCATTAACATTGGTACTAATTCTACGCGCACAACTAAACTAAACTTAATTAGAAAATGAATTATGATAGTGTCGATACACAATGCGGCAATGTTAATTGATAATACTATAATATTATAAAGCGGAAGAGTTTGTTTGTTTGTTTGAACGCGCTAATCTCAGGAACCACTGGAAAATTATTTCAGTGTTAGATAGGACATTTATCGAGGAAGGCTTTAGGCTATATAACATCACGCTACGATCAGTAGAAGCGAAGCAGTAGTAAAAATGTTGCAAAATGGGGAATATTTTCTAAACTTCACGCGGACAGAATCGCGGGCAACAACTAGTTTATTATAATCTAAAGATTTTATTAATTATAGATGTTCACAACAAAAGAAACAATCAATCTAAATTATCTAATAGTTGTTTTCATTTTTTAGTTAAGTTTAGGTGTGCACGTAGAATCGGTACCATTGTTTTCGAAATTTTACTATATGATTTTCCTCACAATTAATTAGCTTTATACACATTAACCCACCCTATCTCCTCCCAAGAGTGCTGTAAAAGTCTGCTTAGGGATATTGCACACAGATAACATCCTCTGTAAGAGACAGAAAACTCGAAAATAAACCCTGTGCCAACACGCCTGGTCAGCGCGGCACAGTAGACCATAATCCCTCCAATGTGGAGGAGGCCCGTGCCCAACAGTGGGACGTAATTGGGCTGGAGAGAGAGAGAGATACCTACACATTAAAACAATTTTAATTTCATAATATTTCTTCATGCTTCGTCTTTGATGTCAAACTAATCTAAATGTGTAGTGGTACCACATAATTTTTGGCAGTCGTTATTTTTGTATGCATGTCCCTATGTGGAAAAGTACGTAAGGGATGTTGAAGCGGTTTTTTTTAATAGATATAATGGTTTAAGAGGATGGTATTTTGTAAAGTTTTGTTTATATATATTTGTTTATATTTATTTTAATTTTGTTTATATTTATATATTTATTTGTATATATTATTTGTCGGATATTTCTTAAATTCCACGCGTACGAAATTGCGAGAAACTGCTAATATCAAATAATTGAAAATCATTTTAAAAATTCAGATATTATTTTTGTAATAACATCCACAATTCTTATAAGTATTATGAGCTGAATACCAACATGTACCTATTTAACCATAAACTTGCAATCGACTAGCAATACCCTTGAAGTAAATATATGTATTACATTAGTTACGTGACCTAGGGTTAGGTTAGAATTAGTTCAGTCCTTAGTACTTACATATTAAGTAGGTATCGATTTTAGAAAAGTGATTGCCTTTATAGTATACCATAGAGTTTGCGTGACTTTACGAAAACGCGTCCGGAGGAAACTTGGCTCAAATTAAATTAGATTAAATTGATTTATTGGTAGAGGAGCGTGAGGCCTCCTCCTTCTTTCGTTCCGCCATCGCCGGGCCCGCACAACTTTAATTAATACTATTAGATTCGGAAACATACCGGAAAAAGAATCTACTGCTTGGACGAATCTACAATGTATTTGAGTTTAATTATAAAACTGTGTCTCATTTGTAGAGAATAAAAAACTTAAAAAAAGGAATTTAGTATTCTATAATATTTATGTAACTCATTTATTCAAATAAAACCACTTTTTATTATTTTAGATGTATCTATTCGTTTTAAAATTTATCCTGTGAATTTATCTCAACGTTTCAAAGACTTTACTTTTACTATGGTCACTGGTGGGACTGAAAAATAATTAATAATTATCGTAATAATTAGAATTTGGCCGCATTGCATATAGTAGTTTTAAAATGGAACCTTGTATTTATATTAAATCTTGACATCAGCCGTATCCCAATCTTATACAAACAGGTGTCAGGGTAGAGTCAATATATCTACGATATTGAAATTAAACAGAGGAGATCGCTTCAAAAATAGTAAGGCAAAGCTTTTTGCACTCTGGTGTTATGCCATTGTATTTCATACATTTTATGTGTGAGTTTGCGTTTATTACATTTTCTTTACAATCTTATTATTCCTACTTACAAATAATTTGTTAACTTTTTTTATTATGATTTTTGTAACAACAAATAAACGTGTTAATATTAATTATAAACTCGTGATTTAAGTTTAATTACTCATTATTTACTGACCAATATCAACAAACTACCTATTAAATAAAATATATATGACAATGTACATAAATAGTCTTTAAAAGGAACCTAGCTATCAGAACAAATTAAAGTAAACTACACTAAAGTCGAATAGAAATAGACACAATCATTTTGCGCTTCATTATAATGTAACAGTAACCGAACATAATAATAAGACACATCAATGGCTAATTCAATTTCTTCTCAACAAATTGAATTTGTTCTACGGTGCGAGTCTACATTCTTGTTCGTACAATGAGTATACCAACAATAAAAGGCCGAATACCAATACCGAAATGTCGGTGTATATAGAGTAGCAGAGACCGACCACACAGCAAGCACTCCGTCACGTTTCCAATAAGATCGGTGCCGCGATGACACCCTTGAAATGTTTTTAATAGCGTGATTTATAGAGCAAATTAAACATTTGACTTGGCGTGAATTTGACGTTGAGTGGATCCGTCACGCACGGACACTGCACCGGAGTACGCCGGTCAGCGTGCCGCGGATACAAGGCGGTACAATCAACATCATAAAATGTACGTAATTTATACCACTTATCTTTACTTATTACAAAAATAAGTCGCTATTTTTGTATTTATGTCTCTATGTGAGCTTACATATTCCAAACTACGCGACAGATTTTAATGTTGTTTTTAACACGCTTATATAAATTCGGTATGTATCTATCAATGTATTAATTAATCTATGTAACGGAATCTTTGAAAGTGATTTTCACCCACTTACAGTAGCCGGATTGATCTGAAATTTTGCATATTTAACAAGGACCAATGACAATGCAATAATTTATAAAACATTCAGGATTTTCAAGCGCGTTTTTTTAGTTTTTGAACAAAGTAGATTAATATTTTCTAACGCGCGACTCATTTGCTTAAATAAAACTACTTTTTACAGTTTTAGACGGGTATATTTGTTTTAAATTTTGGCCCGACGTTTCGGAGACTTTGCAGTCACTAAGGTCAGTCTCACCCGTGACCATGGCAAAGTCTCCGAAACGTAATAAACTAAATTATAATGGAAAAAATGATAACCATAAGCGGGACTTGAACCCGCGACCTCGGAATGTCGTTCCGTCGCTCTCCCAACTGAGCTATTATGGTCCACGCAAATGTTTACCAAATTTTCCACTACAATCATCTCAATGTGAGTTTTAACATCGTGCGATGTTTTTTCGTACAACGCCATCTATTGAGCGGTTTGCACCAACTCCATCAATCGAACAGTTAGCGTTCTTTACAGAACACAATTGGACCGAAGTAATGGCTGTACATGTATTTCTACATTAATTTATTAATATTTTGCGATTGACTCGCTATGCTTTTACTAAATATGTTAAAACTCACATTGAGATAGTGGAAAATTTGGTAAACATTTGCGTGGACCATAATAGTTCAGTTGGGAGAGCGACGGAACGGCATTCCGAGGTCGCGGGTTCAAGTCCCGCTTATGGTTATCATTTATTCCATTATAATTTAGTTTATTTAGTAAAAGCATAGCGAGTCAATCGCAAAATATTAATAAATTAATCTCCGAAACGTGTTTTATTTAAACTAACTAGATTATTTTAATTAGATAGAGTAGTTCATAGGTTGGCTGTTTTGTATAATTTGTGTTCATTCATTTTTCATTTATTCTTTATTGTACATATAGAAGAACAAACATAGTTGATATAAGCATAAATATATAGGTACAAAGGCGAGCCTAACTCAATAATGAGTTTTCTTCCAGCAAACCCTTGAGTGAGTCAAGAAATAGTATAATAACAGGATAGCTAGGTGTACAACAAGAATAGATTAGCAGTTGTGGAAAGTGATAAAATACATACACGGGTATAAAAGTAAACCTACTTATATACAAATATAAATATAATCTACACAAACATATTGTTACGAACACACAAAACACAAAGGAGCTAGCGCCATCTAGCAGCAACTAGTAAAACCAATTAAAGAACCGAACAGAGTGAAACCCCTATTAGATACTAGATGGCGTTAGAGGAACTACCGTACATGCTCGAACCTTCTAGAAACATTCGTTCCGGGCGATCACGTTCGCGCACAGTCGGGAACATTCTGGAATAGTCTGGAACTCGTCTCGGCGCATATAAATAGCGGCAGGGGGCGAGCCCGGGCAGTTCAGTTCGAGCTACGATAAAGGCGACTTCGAGAGCGAAAACAAGTGATCAAGAGTGATACCAGTGAAACCTACAACTTGGCTACGATCTAGGACATTGTTAGTGCTTAGTGTTTGGACCTAGTGCTTAGTGTTTGGACCTAGTGCTTAGTGTGTAAATAGTGCTAGTGAATAAAGTCTTCAAAAGAGTCAGCAGGTCTTTCTCTCCAAATCCTTCGAACCCTAACACGTAACAACTGGTGTCGGAAGTGAGATTTGGAGATGCCATTGACTCCGAGAGAGGACTTCGAGGGCGTCAGGACAAGGGCACAACGAGCTGCGGAGGCCACGCCCGCTGTGGACCAAGCCCCGCCCACTGGCCCCACCTACCAGGCCCCGCCCACCGGCCACGCCCCCCTAGACCCGCCCACTGGCCACGCCCACCATGCCACGCCCACCGACCACGCCCATCGGGCTCCGCCCACCCAGGCCCAGGCTCCGCCTACTCAGACAAGCCACGCCCACCAGCAGCACCGTAGTGTCAGTTCCTCAAGTGGCACTTCAATTAGGAAGTTTAATTGAACTGATAGAACACAAGCTCGGCGCTTTGCAAGAGTCACAAGAACGCAAGCTCGGCGCTTTGCAAGAGTCACAAGAACGCAAGCTCGCCGCTTTGCAAGAATCACAAGAGCAACAAAAAGACCTCCAAGAAAAAGTGCTTTGTGCTATAAATGATGTTAGTAACACGGTGATTAAGCTTCGAAAAGATGTCGACGTAGTGGAAGAACGAGTTACCGGGTTAGGATTGGATGTCGAAAATGTGAAAACCGGCCTCATTGAACTACAGAAGAAAGTAGTGCGCCTTGAAACCACGGGAGTTGCGATCTCTAGTGGAACTATCGGAGTGGCACAAGGACCAAGAGTGAAAGTACCGCCATACGACGGCACTACTTCCTGGAACGCTTATCGTCAGCAATTCCAGACGGTTGCTACTGCCAACGGATGGACGGAAGAACAATGCTTGACCGCTCTCACTGTTGCGCTCAGAGGGCAAGCTTTGTCGGTCCTGGAAGCACTGCCACATACAGGGAATGGGTTCCAAGACCTGATGGAGGCACTTGAATCCAGATACGGGGAGCGACACCTGGAGCACGTGTTCCGTGCCCAACTGCGTGACAGAGTCCAACGCTCAGGAGAAGGACTACAACAATGGGCGTTGGAAATTGAAAAACTCGTCAGGAAGGCACACCCAGGAGCCGACACCAAGATGGTAGACACAAATATTGTTCAAGCATTTGTCGACGGAATCAAAGACCTGGAGGTCAGAGCTGCAGTGAGGCTTCGTCACCATACCTCGCTAAAGGAAGCATTGGCGCATGCTTTGGAGGTCGAGGCTGTTCGCTATGACATACGGCATACCCATAAGATCCGCGAGGTCTCTGAGGAAGTCAAGGAGGTTAAGGCCCCTACGAAGAAAAGTTCTGGAGCCATGTGCTACAAGTGTGGTGAGAGGGGCCATCTTCAGCTCAACTGCCCGCAGAAGGAAACCCAGATGGCAAGGATGAAAAGAATCGAGGAACAAATAGAGGTGCTGAAGAAGCAGGGGGCTTTGTCCCTTGCCCGGGATCAGGGAAACAGGACTAAGGGGCGAGTGCCGGCTGACGCGGAGGGAGCCCCGATAACTGTTATCTCCCAGGCATGCAGCGGAAATAGTCTTGCGATTCAGGGGACTATTAACGGGACGGATTGCAAAATGACTCTGGACACAGGAGCCTCTAGAACAATAGTGAACCCAAGTCTGGTAAAAACCGCAACGGGACACAAGAGGAGAATTAACTGTCGGCTTCTTACTGCCTCCGGTCAGCCAATACCCGTCCTGGGAGAAACGTCAGTTACGATGTATGTAGGGGGGTCCTCATACTCTCATAACGTAATCGTGGCTGAGATTGTGGATGATTGCATCTTGGGTTTGGATTTCATGAAGAAACACAACTGCAGAATTAATGTCGCTGACGGAGTTTTCAAGTGTGATGAAGAAGAAATCTTCATTCTTGGAGGCGCCTGCGGGAAAGTCGCATGTGTAAAGAAAGTCATCATACCTGGACGAGCGGAAGCTCAGGTACTGGTGGAACTGCCGCCAGCTGGTAAGAAAAAGTCAAACAGATGCGTGTTGATCGAAGACACACCTACCAAGACATCGTCACAAAAACTGATGACGGCGAGAACCCTTGTTAGTGGAAGCAGTAACGCTGTGGTCAGGGTTTTGAATCTTGGTGATCGCGAGATCTGCTTGAACAAAGGTGACGTCATCGGAAAGTGCGAGGAAGTTGTCTGGATGAAAAAGTGTAGTTCGATGACAGGCGCAGACTCAGCAAACAGCAATAACTACGATTTAGTGACTAAGCTACTCGATGACTGTAAGAGTAATCTGACTTATTCGCAGAGCATGAAAGCTAAGAAGTTTTTGCAGCGCTACGCGAATATCTTCTCCAGTCAAGAAGGAGACCTTGGAAGAACGTCAATGGTTCAGCACAGGATAGATACCGGAAGCGAGAGACCAATTCGTCAACGAGCAAGACGGATACCAATTGCAAAGGAAAAAGAAGTTGAAGGCCTTTTGGAGGACATGAAAAGGAATAAGATTATTGAACCGTCTACAAGTCCGTGGTGCTCACCTGTTGTATTAGTGAAGAAGAAAGATGGTAGCACGAGATTTTGTGTGGACTATAGGCGTCTCAATTATGTCACTAAGAAGGACAGTTACCCGTTACCTCGAATCGACGACACTTTAGATACCCTGAGTGGCATGAAATGGTTCTCGACCCTAGACCTGAAATCTGGCTACTGGCAGGTGGAAATTCATCCAAAAGACAAGGAGAAGACAGCTTTCTCGACCGGTAAAGGTTTATGGCAATTTAACGTCATGCCCTTCGGATTGTGCAACGCACCTGCCACCTTTGAGCGACTCATGGAGTGTGTACTGGCAGGCTTAGTTGGAGAGGCTTGCTTAGTCTACTTGGATGACGTCATCATTGTCGGCCGCGACTTCGAGGACCATTTGCGAAACATGGAGCGAGTTTTCGCCAAAATAGAGGGAGCCAAATTAAAGTTGAACCCGGAAAAGTGTCATTTATTCAGGAGCAAGGTCAACTATCTCGGCCATATTATCTCCAGTGATGGAATCCAGACAGACCCGGAAACTGGAAGCAGTTCAAAAATGGCCTACCCCTAAGGACAAAACCGAAGTGCGGGCATTCCTCGGCCTATGCTCATACTACAGGCGTTTTGTTAAGGGATTCGCAGAGATAGCCAAGCCATTACATCGGCTGAAAGAAGATAAACGACAATTTAGTTGGGATGAGACTTGTGAAGATTCTTTTCAGAAACTGAAGAAACATCTGTGTGAAACACCAATCCTGGGGTATCCACAAACTGAAGGTCGGTTTATAGTTGACACGGATGCAAGCAACACGGCCATTGGAGGGGTGTTGTCTCAAAAACAGGGTGAAAGAGAAGTTGTTATTGCATATTTCAGCAAATCTTTATCCAAGCCAGAGAGAAACTACTGTGTGACAAGACGAGAACTCTTGGCTGTTGTAAAGACGCTACAACATTTCAACAAATATCTCATCGGCAGACAGTTTTTACTACGAACTGACCACGCAGCCTTGAAGTGGCTACTGCAATTCAAGAACCCAGAAGGTCAAGTAGCTCGATGGATTGAACAGCTCCAGGAGTACGACTTCAAGACGGAACACCGCAGCGGAAAGACACATGGGAATGCCGACGCACTCTCACGAAGGCCGTGTTCGGAGGACTGCAAACATTGTGTTAAGCAGGAATGCAATGAAGAAACATTAAAACTAACGAGAACAGATCCTTTGAGTCTCTGGGAGAATGATGCTATGAGGGAGGCTCAAGAAAAATATGACGACCTTCGGCACATCATCACATGGAAGAAACGAGGTGACGTAAAACCAATATGGAGTGAGGTTGCACCCACTGGCGCTGTCACTAAGGCGTACTGGGCGCAATGGGACAGTCTGATACTACAAAACGGAATACTCTACCGGAGATGGGAGAAGACTAACGGCAGAGAGTTCCATCTTCAGATAATTGTCCCAAGAACGAGAGTACCAGATGTTCTCCGTGAAATACATGATGGCGTATCAGGAGGGCATCTAGGTGTCAAGCGGACGTTAACAAAAGTGCGAGAACGATTCTACTGGTTACATTGTCGAGATGATGTACAGGATTGGTGCCGCAAATGTACTACTTGCGCTGCTGTAAAAGGACCACAGACCAGGAGCCGTGGGAACCTGCGGTTGTATAACGTCGGTGCACCGTGGGAACGAATTGCAGTTGACGTAGCTGGGCCATTTCCTGTAACGGATTCGGGAAACAAGTATTTTATGGTCGTCATTGACTACTTCACCAAATGGCCCGAAGTGTTCGCCATACCGAACCAAGAAGCCACAACAGTCGCTTCTAAGTTAGTCGAAGAAGTGATATGTCGCTTTGGTGTGCCTCTGGAAATCCATTCTGATCAGGGCAGGAATTTCGAATCGCAGGTGTTCCAGGAAGTGTGCAGAATTTTGGGCATGCATAAGACGAGGACCACCGCGTACCATCCACAGTCTGATGGAATGGTTGAGAGATTTAACCAGACCCTTGAGAGGCATTTGGCGAAATTGGTAGACGACAAACAAAAGGATTGGGACAAGTATATACCACTCTTCCTTCTGTCTTACCGAACCGCCGAGCATGAGAGCATAAAAGCTACCCCGGCGTATGTCAATTTCGGTAGAGAGCTACGAATACCAGTAGACCTATTGACAGGAGGGTCACCGGAGGGACCAAAGACTGTACAAGACTATGTCTGCGATTTAAGGGAGAAGATGCGCTATATACACGCCTTGGTTCGGGAAAATGGGTTACAGTCAAGTGAGAACATGAAAACCAGATACGACCGGAAATCGAACACGAGCGGCTTCGAGGAAGGGTCACTGGTGTGGCTGCATAACCCAACTCGCCGGAAAGGGAAATCTCCAAACTTGCAGAACCAGTGGGTCGGTCCATACAAAGTGGTTACCCGACTGAATGATGTGACCTATAGGATTCAAAAGCAACCAAGAGGGACATTCAAAGTAGTACACATAGACCGTCTGGCGCGTTACCATGGTAGTAACAACGATGCTCGGGACGAGCATCTCTAAGAGGGGAGTAGTGTTACGAACACACAAAACACAAAGGAGCTAGCGCCATCTAGCAGCAACTAGTAAAACCAATTAAAGAACCGAACAGAGTGAAACCCCTATTAGATACTAGATGGCGTTAGAGGAACTACCGTACATGCTCGAACCTGCTAGAAACATTCGTTCCGGGCGATCACGTTCGCGCACAGTCGGGAACATTCTGGAATAGTCTGGAACTCGTCTCGGCGCATATAAATAGCGGCAGGGGGCGAGCCCGGGCAGTTCAGTTCGAGCTACGATAAAGGCGACTTCGAGAGCGAAAACAAGTGATCAAGAGTGATACCAGTGAAACCTACAACTTGGCTACGATCTAGGACATTGTTAGTGCTTAGTGTTTGGACCTAGTGCTTAGTGTTTGGACCTAGTGCTTAGTGTGTAACTAGTGCTAGTGAATAAAGTCTTCAAAAGAGTCAGCAGGTCTTTCTCTCCAAATCCTTCGAACCCTAACACGTAACAATATACATACCTTTTATATACACACCATATACACACCTTTACGCGGATGATTTACAAATCTACTTGCATACGACTGTAGAGAATTTACCGCATACACTTGAAATTCTTAACGAAGACTTAGTTCAGATAGGTTTATGGAGCAAATCTCATGGCCTAACAGTAAATCCTTCGAAAACTCAAGTGGCCGTCATTGGAAGTAGTCGGTTGTCGAAGAAAATTGATCAATCAACTTTGCCTCAGATCAGCTTTGAGGGCACCGCGATCAACATTAATGATGTGGTGGAAAGTCTTGGCTTGCTCATTGATTCGAACTTAACATGGGAACCACAAATTCAAGAAGTCAGTCGGAAATTATTTGCATCTGCAGCATCACTAAGAAGATTGCGTTACCTTCTACCCACTGCTACCAAAATAGCACTTGCCAATTCCGTTCTTTTGCCGATTCTCGATTACGCCGATGTCAGCTATCTAGATATCACCGAATGCCAATTAAATAAACTTGAGCGCCTCCAAAATTTCTGTATAAGATTCATATTTGGGTTACGCAAATATGATCATGTCTCCCAATTTCGAAAACAACTCAAGTGGTTACCTATCCGCCATCGCCGGAATGCTCACATATTACATCTACTATATAACACTCTATTTAATCCCTCATCTCCTCCTTATCTCAAAGCACGGTTCGAGTATTACGATGTTGCGATTGATAGGAGTGTACGGTCCTCGTATAATCTGAGACTAAGAACGACACAGCATTCCACAACGTTCTATCAAAAATCGTTCACTATTACAGCTACACGTTTGTGGAACGCTTTGCCTGTAACTATTAGACAGGCTAAAACGTTGAAGTCGTTTAAAAAGATGGTAAAAGAGCATTACCTGGAACTGTCAGCATAGAATTAGTTGGACTATATTTTAAGCACTTAGTATTTGTACTGTACTGTCTTTAAGCATATAGAGTATATGTATTTATTATGTGTAATTGTATGTATTCTTGTGTATTTTATTGAGTTTATTGATAGTGTATATTATATTTTTATTTTGTATATTTGTGTGTTATATTTGTGTGTTATATTTTATGATATGTATTAATAGGATTTAAAATATATTTTTATGTATATATTAAAATAATAATATTCGTGCACCGACAACTCTACTCGCTCCTCATTTAGATCCATACCCAGGTTGCCTGGAAGAAATCGCTTTTAGCGATAAGGCCGCCCATTGTACAATCTTGTATTTTATTATTAAATTATATGCTTCTGTATGGTGTACAATTAAGAATAAAATAAATAATAAATAAATAAATACATATATACATACGAACATAATAAATACATACTTACGTAACTATTTGGATAGGAGATAATTTTTTACTTTTTTCCTGAAAACGTCCAGAGAAGGGCTATCGTGTTGTGTATACTTTAAATTTTACGCGTACAAAATCGCGGGTGACAGCTAGTTTTAATTAAAATTCTCACTCTACCTAATTAAAAATCAAAATCCGTTGCGTAGTTATGAAGATATAAAGTCACATAGGACACACATACAAAAATTTGTGTAGACAAACTTTTTGTAGCTGTCAGCGATTGTACTTATCAGTAGCCAGCAATAGGTACACTGTGGTGGTCGTACCCGATTAATACGCGTCGCTACCGTCTTCCGAAGGTTTTTTTTACATGGTGACAGAGCGCGCGTGTGCGTGAGAACCGATTTCCATCGCAGTCATTTTCAGCAATACATAACGGTAGAATATAGACACTGTGAAGAACCTACTGTGAAAGCAGTTGTACCTACCAATTAATAATAAAAACTTGTCCGAATCACGTAGTCTAACCCAACCGTGAAAATAAGTTTGCAGTTCTTATAGTTGGCGTGGTTTTGTTAAATCCAAATAGCCGATGTTGTTGTGACAGCCTGTTGATATTGAATTTGTTCGTAAACAATTGCACAATTCGGAAAATAAAAGAAATTGGTTTGAGGAAATGTCTTTCAGTGTAAATATTTCATCAGTAATTCTTAAAAGTAAACATATCTTTGGAAATGTAGAGAATTATCGTACACGCGCTTATTTATTTCCCTTGTTGAATGAAACAAAATCTTAAATAAATAATCTATACTAATAATAAAAAGCTGAAGAGTTTGTTTGTTTGTTTAAACGCGCTAATCTCAGGAACCACTAGTCTGATTTGAAAAATTATTTTATGTTGGACAGTACATTTATCGAGGAAGGCTATAGACTATATAACATCATCTGCGGCCAAAAGTAGTGAAGCATCAGTGAAAATGTTGCAAAAACGGGGATATCTTTCTAAATTCCAGGCGTAAGAAGGCGCAGGCAATAGCCAGTTACTTATATACTTAGGTAAGTACATAAGTGTTATTATTTTTATTATGCATTAAAAAAAAACTTTTCAAGTGTCCCCAAGACTTACCTGCAATGTAGATATGTTCCACTTACGACCCATTAACGTCCCACAGCTGGCCACGGGCCTCCACTTTGGGAGGGATTATGGTCTACTGTGCCGCGCTGACCAGGCGTGTTGGCACAGGGCTTATTTTCGACTTTCCCGTTTCTCACAGTAGACGTTAACTGCCTACATTGTCCCTTAACTGGCTCTTACAGCTCCCAGGAAAAGAAATGGGGTGGTGACACTTGTATTCTTAATACGTCACCACACGGACAATTGAACGTAATTCCATAAAAAGCCACAATAACAAAAATCATAAGGGGAACGTTTAGAGCGTAGATATCGCGTGAAATGCTAATGTGTGTGTAACCACTAAAACACACATACAAGAGACCAAACTAAGTTTTAAATTTAAATATCGTTTCAGTGCTAAGGGTACCACAAACAGCATATTACGATATATTATATAGCGATTAAACTAAAAAAAAATAGATGTTGGCTGATTCTCAGACCTACTGAATATGCAAGTAAAATTTCATAAAAATCGGTCAAGCCGTTTCGGAGGAGTACGGTAAACTAACACTGTGACACGTGAATTTTATATATAAGAAGATACACCGAGATGTACCTATAATTATGACGTCACCGACAGATATATCTGTCTCTTTCTCACCTCGTCTTTTTTCTATCTACATCTGTCTCTTTATCGTTGTATTAATATAATATTAATATGCCGTTTGTGACGCCCTTAAATATGGTTTTAGTGTTAAGAGGCTAGTAAAGGGAAGCCGTAAAGGTTGTGGATAGTACCCAGTGCCCAGATTGTGCAATATTTGTTATAGTACCTTAACACCGCAAGTACCCATTGTGATTCTGTACTAAACTGCTAAGGCAGAGGTCGCTTGTTATACATCCAGCTCCATATTTTTATACAGGATGTAGTTAAAAATATTGTAATTACATAATGCCTAAAATATTTCGAATATACCTAGCGATTTGTTTAATTTGCAAGTTAGATGCCGCATAGTAATTTGCGACACAAAAACCATTATTTTTCTTTACAACCTTTTTATCCGTATTTCTACCTCATACTTATTTATTTACTAACGATAAAACAAGATGCGGAGAAAAAGAAAAAGATTGTGGCTTAAAAACAAGCAGAAAATTCTATCCATAACTATCGGGAGAGTTATTATTCTGATCAACTATGCGACGCTGACCAAACAAGTTGGTCATCATCCTCCTGCCCTTTACCCAGCGCAACATGTCTTTTTCTTCCATAGTCTTCTATAAGCCGTTAATAACTCGTTCGTAACTCCCCTTTCTTTCATGTCCTCTTTCACACAGTCCATCCATCTTTTCTTAGGTCTTCCTCTAGACAAGTTGGTATTGGGTTTTATTTACAGATTTCCGCTTCATACAAACGATGTTATCAGTGTAGATAACGTCTTAGTTGATTTGGTTCGGCCTAGTAGATTTGGGACCATTTAACATAAACCCTACCGGACTTGGCACTATGGCGGCGCCAACAGCATATAGAATACAGAGTATGATTGCTGCCATCAGCCATAGATAATACATAAGTATAATATAGACGGGCCTCGTGGTGTAGTGGTTCATCTAACGGACTGCCGATCAAGAGGTCGCGGGTTCGATTCCCGCTCGGGACAATCATTTGTGTGATTTTTCTAATTGTCATACAAATGTTTGTACTGCGTCTGGGTGTTTCTATGTATTATAAGTATGTATTTACAAAAAAAAAGTAGTATATGTATTATATCCGTATTCTGGTACCCATAACACAAGCATATAAAGCTTAGCTTGGGACCAGAGGACGTTGTGTGAAATGTCCATGAATATTTATTATTTATTATTATTATTTCAAGTATTTTCAAGGGATGTTATTTAAAAAGTTATTTGAGAACTTTTTTATCCGTAGATAAACAAAAGATTTTTATAGCGTGCTATAAAGTGCTCTATAGCGACATCTAGTATCGTTTATGCGTGTTTATTTCTTGGTTTACTTGCCCTCTACACTAGATGCAACTAGTTTCCATACAAATATTTTTTGAGCTCCAATGTTCCTTAGTGTCACCCCCATGATTGATTGCTGCTAGGATAGACTGTAAGTATTTGGTTCGCTGTTCTGCAGTCTCGCATGGGATTGCAGAGCAGTAACATGTCTATGATATGCCATGTCTTTTTAATTTTAATGATCTTATATAATTTATTAATTTTGCAATTGACATGCTATGCTTTTTACTTAATAAATCAAATTATGGTGGAAAAAGTAAAGTCCCGCTTGCGGCAATTCACTTTTACCACCATAATTTGATTTAAAATATCTTATTATAAAAATTTGATTTCCATCATATGCTCTCAAAGGATAGGTGCGCATTTTTAATATAACCCATTTAGTAAAATTATTCTTAATAATATGATAATAATAATATCTAAATAATACATCATTATTACTCTCAGGAGTCATTACCTTAATATTATGTCATATTCAAAGCTTTAGTAACTCTCTTTTCTGTAATAAGTAACGCAAATATGTTATGGAAAATTTAAAGCTGTTTTTAAATCACTATCTATAAATTTATTGTGAAATACTCTCTAAATTGATACAGTTTCAACAATTACGAAAGTGTTTATTTCTAACAAAATGAGATTAGAAAAAACTAAGGCGTGAAACGATAAGTTGAAATATTATAAGAATAAGAATAAGAATAAGAAAACATTTATTTGCAAATACATGAGTTATCAATTTGTGGAATATAACATAATGTAGCTTAATCATGCTTTACCAAATGGGTGTGCAAATTTATAGTCCAGGAGCTGGATAACAGTTCCTGCTTTAATAAAACTAAAAATATCATGCAACTTAAAATTATCAAATTAAATAAAAAATTTGTAAAGTTATTAGACACAAACAAAAAAATAACAACAAAATAAATATAAATACACAAAAAGAAAAGGAAAAAAAAAGAAAAAAAGAATCTAATAGTAATAACAATGTAACCTAAAAGAATCTACTTAATTGTTTAGAATGAACCTAATTGACAAAAATTATAACGTTTCCAATAAATAATCTGATATGCTATAATAACACTTTTTTAACAAAAAGTCTTTAAGTTTTTTTTTTAATAAATTAAATGACGTCACATCCTTCAACTGTCTTGGAAGGTGATTATATACGACAGGTGCCATACAGAAAATACTTTTATGCATTAATGCTGTGTTAGCAAATCTTACACACAATTTATTTTGATCACGTTGATATCGGCTATATTTATCTGACATTTTTTTAAATAAATGTGGATTAGCTTTTAAAAACATAACAACTTCAAAAATATATAAACATGGCACAGTTAGTATCTTATAGTTTTTGAAATAAGATTGACAAGATTCAATAGGGTTTAATCCAAATATGGCCCTAAGGCATCGTTTCTGTGACCTAAATATAATATCCCTGTCTGTGGAGTTACCCCAGAATATGATGCCATATCTCAAAATAGAGCCTACGATGCCGTGATATGCAGTTAATCTTGCATCAATACCTACTATGAATGAAATTCTGAATAGTAAATATGCGGATCTATTTACACGTTTGCTTAGTTTTTCCACGTGAAATTTCCAATCAAGTTTTTTATCAATCCAAAGCCCTAAGAATTTACTTGTTTCTACTTGTTCAATGCTACTGCCACCATAACTTACATCAAGCCTTTTAACCAAATGCAACCTTTGATGAAAAGACATGAGTTTAGTTTTATCAAGATTTATTTTAAGATTGTTGTTATTAAGCCACGTTATTATAGAATCTAACGTTTTATTGATGTCAGATTCATAAGTGTCTTTGTCTGAACATTTAATTGTCACGGTGCTGTCATCGGCAAAAAGTGATACATGATTTAAAGTTACTTTAGGTAAATCATTAATATAAATTATAAACAATAAGGGACCCAAAACACTACCTTGTGGTACACCATACGCAATTTTTTTATGTTCCGATTTAAATATACATTCTTTTTTAGTTTTAATATTCAATTGACTAAGTTCTACATATTGTTTTCTATCCTTTATATAAGATTCTACTAATTGTAAAATATTTCCCCTAATCCCATAGGCATCTAGTTTACTGAGCAGTATACTGTGATCGACATAGTCAAAAGCTTGAGTCATATCACAGTATATAGCTGAGACAGGTGTTTTATTATCTACATTGACTATGACCTCATTCAGAAAATCATAAATAGCTGTATTTATTGTTTTACTTTTGCGAAAACCCTTTTGGTGCTGAGAGAGCAAATTATATTTTTCTAAATACTTATAAATTTGTTCATGTATATATTTTTCAAAAATTTTTGAAAATACCGATAATAGTGCTATAGGCCGATATGATTGTAACAATTCACTATCGTAGCCCTTTTTTTTAAGTGGTTTTATCAATGCTATTTTTAATTGTTTTGGATATTTACCAGACGAAATACACAAATTTAAAATATGGCTTAGTTTATCGTTAATACAATCAGATACACATTTTACGACTTTCGAGGAGACACCATCTTGCCCAACGCTATTAGTTTTTTTTAGTTGCTTTATTATTCTCAATATGTCATAACTTGTACTAGGTGCCATAAAAAGAGAGTTACTATTAGAAGATATATTTAAAGTTACGTTCTTACCAGCATTTGGAATTGGATTGATTTTTTCGATAAAATGATCATTTAAAGCCTTAACTATTGCAGTTGGATTATTTATTGTCTTATTTCCAATTTTGATTATGTTGATAGTCTCTGGGAGTTGATTAAATTTCGAGTTATTTATGATGTTCCAGGTAGTTCTTGCTTTATTCAAAGATGAATTAATTTTATAGGTATTTTGCGATAACTGCGTTAATTTTAGAATTTTCTTATGAAGCCGAGAATATCTTTTAAATTGATTTCTATTTGCGTCACTTTTGTTTAATCTATAACGCCAAAGTAAAAGTCTTTTCTTTTTGCTAGTAATTTTGATTCCTCTTGAAACCCATTGAGAGCTCTTATGAGACCTAATTAAAATTCTTCTGAAGGGAAAACACAATTTATAGAATAATGAAAAAGATTCCATAAAAGCATCAAAAGCATGATCTGGATCATCACAATTATAAGCTTCCTCGAAAAGAGAGATATTTTTCAGACAATCTCTAAATTTAGTTATGTTAGATTGGCTGTAATCTCTGCGTTTTATATACCAGTAATTGATTAAACAGATTTTCTTTATCGGAACCTTTAGTATTTGTGCACTGTGATCAGATAATGCAAAGTCAATAACATTAGCTTTACATTTATTGCCTAGATTGTGAGCAAAATTGTCCAAACACGTATTACTTTTTAACCTTGTGGGTTGTTTTATTTCTAATTTGAGATTATAATTCAGCAAAAGACAATCAAACTCTAATGCGATACGACTAGTTTTCAACGTATCTATATTAAAATCTCCACATAGGACTATACGAACTTTGCTACGTTTACATACATATTGCAACATTTTATCTAATTGTTCAAAAAATATTTTTAAATTTTGAGCAGACGGAACTCTATATAAACAAATAATAACAATTTGACATTGCGTCAATTCGATAGCACAGCATTCGAAGATTGTAGTAATCGCAAATTTGTGAATTTCGTTCATAGCCTTCCACTGGTGACCTTTTTTTACTAGTATACAGGCACCTATATAAATTTAATTTTATGTTATTGATATTATAAGCGTTTAAAATTATTTAGGTAATCAGTCTAGATATTTTATAGCTATTCCTATACCTAAAGCATTATCTTGCCGGCCAATAAATATCGTAGCATAGGCAAGAGTCTCCTCCACAATGAAAGAGTGTTAAGTCTAATATAACACACTCACAGATTGTGTTCGTATGTATGGGGTAGGTATAGTTTCGAATTTTCCGTCTCGTAGTAATGTTGTCTGCTAAAAATATTCCTTAGTCCACTCTTAGAAGATCATGAGGACGGCTATAACTCTTTCACATTAGACATAATAATATAATTATTACACATTCCACTACACTTTCTATACCTATCAATAAATTGCTTAATTCAAAAAATCAAAACCAACAAAGTAATTTATTGATTTTGCAATTGACATGCTATGCTTTACATAATAAACTAAATTATGGTGGAAAAAGTGATTGCCGCAAGCGGGACATGTACCCACGACCTCGGAATACCGTTCCGAAGCTCTTTCCAACTGAGCTTATTGCGGTCGTGCTTGTAGCATTCAAATTTACCACCACAATCGTTACTCGATTGAGTTTATATCGTATTTCTACGAACAACACCATCTATCAAGATTGCTTTGCAACTAAACCAACAAGCTTGAAACTCTAGATTTTTTTTTATTATTTCTTTTTTATAACCCCTAATATAAGTGCAAAATTTCAGATCAATCGAACTACAGGAAGCCGGTGAATATCTCTTTCAAAGATTCCGTTACATAGATTAATACATTAATGGATACGTACCGAGCTAATAAAAGCATGTTGAAAATACAATATGTAAATTCAATATGTAAATAAAATACAATTGTAGAGCAGGAAGAATTGTAAAAGAAACACGCTGTAGCACGATGCAAGTTAGTATCGCTAAACATATTGGAGTCGTTACTTGAGTGAGACTAATATGTACTGATGAAACAGTCAAGTGAGTTATGAAGGAGACCTCATGATCTAAAGTCGGCTCATTGCTCCTGGCTTTTGTGGTCTAGACATAATTTAGATAGACTCTGTGTCTTATTAGGTTTTTTTAAAGGACGTAAAATAAATAAATAAATATTCACAGACATTTCACACAACGTCTTTTGGTCACAAGCTAAGCCTATATTCTTGTGTTATGGGTACCAGAATACGGATATACTACATATATACTACTTTTCTTTTGTAAACACATACTTATAATAAATACATAGAGAACACCCAGACGCAGTACAAACATTTTGTATGACTATAATAAATATTCATGAACATTTCACACAACGTCCTCTGGTCCCAAGCTAAGCTTATATGCTTGTGTTATGGGTACCAGAATACGGATATAATACATAAACTACTTTTCTTTTGTAAATATATACTTATAATACATAGAAAACACCCAGACGTAGTACAAACAAATATCACACAAATGATTGTCCCGTGCGGAATCGAACCCTCGACCTCGTGAACGGCATTCCGTTACAAGAACCACTAGACCACGAAGACCGTGAAGAAGTAAACATTTAAATAAGACTTGCTAGAAAGTTGGCACTCGGTAAATATTATTTTATATTTTTTTTAATTATATTGTCAGTAGTTTATGTACCTGTGGCGACCTAACCTGGCAACACTCGCGGACGAAAGACAAGTCGTGACACGACTCCCGCGCAACTACAATATTCTAGCCTGAGAACGAACGTGTCGACAAATTGTATATACATAATGATATTAGTACAATAAGCTGATTATTACATTTAATACTGTGGTCGAATACTACTGTTGTGTCGTGCTGTTACTAGACATTGTAAACCAATAATAACAATAAACCATTATCAAAAAAGATCGATGTTGTGCTTATTCCGTGTGTCCTGAGAGTCCCACATACCTACCACAAGATTTACATTTGCATATTTATATATATTTTTTCTATTTAATAATTGGTAGCAGCACAAAATGTGCTCCTGCAAATATTTATACGTGGTTTAAAGCTGGTAGCTATGTGGGTCATGAAAATCTATATTAATTAACTCTTTGTTGGGATCTGAAAATGTTGAATGTAATGGTCAAAGTTCGATTTGTTAGTATTTAAAAGTTTTCATAATATTTAAATTGAAATCTTAACCATCTTTGATCCTAATTTCCCCTGAATTTGGTATAGTTTAATCCGAATAAACCAGTGACTTGAATGTTAATTCCACAGTGATACTAACAAAAGGTGTTTGGTGCAGTAGGGACGATGCCTGGCAAACCCCCGAGGGTAAACGGTGCTCAATTTAACCATTTCTCTATATTAATTACCAAAACAGCCCCCGAACCGTTGCACATAAATAACAAAAAATGATGTACGCTGTTCACTCGTCACGGTGTTTGCCTTCGCCGATTACATTACCATCCCCTTTCTAAAAGCTTAAACGAGTTTAAGGGAAGCGATTTATCACCAATTTATAAATATGATCAAATTTAATTTGTCTAAAATACATATAAATACCTACACTAACTGTTGTACGCGACTTCGTACGCGTGGAATTTTTAAAAAATTCCACGTTTTTTGCAACATTTTTCATTGATGCTTCGCTCCTATTTGTCACAGCGTTATGTTTCACCTAAAGCCTATAGCATTTCTCGATAAATGGACTATCCAAAATTGATATTTTTTTTTTAATCTAACCAGTGGTTCTTGAGATTAGCGCGTTCAAAAATCAAGTAAACAAAAAAATCCTTAGCCTTGTAATCTAATATTTAAAATTCACGTGTCACAGTGTTAGTTACCGTACTCCTCCGAAACGGCTTGCCCGGTTTTTTATGAAATTTTACATGCATATTAATTAGGTCTGAGAATCGGCTAACATCTATTTTTCAAACCTTTTTTTTAGTATGGCAAAACAACGTTTGCCGGGTCAGCTGGTATAAGTATAGATTTAAATTGACTAAAATACCTACATAATAAATAGGTAGGCACATTCAAGATGACTATCAGGCAGTATTCTTTAGATATGATTAGAAATTCGGTTATGTGTGTAATTGTTAAGTAAACATGTTAACTACACATTAAATATGAAAATTGATGACACATAAATCTTCTTTCTCATAAATTCACGTGTCACAGTGTTAGTTACCGTACTCCTCCGAAACGGCTTGACCGATTTTTATGAAATTTTACATGCGTATTCAGTAGGTCTGAGAATCGGACCTTTTTTTTTTAGTATGGTAAAACAACGTTGGCCGGGGTAGCTAGTATATAAAAATCAATTGCTGTTCGTTAGTCTCGCTAAAACTCGAGCACGGCTGGGCCGATTATGGTGATTTTGGTCTTGAAATATTCGTGAAAGTCCAGGGAAGGTTTAAAGGTTTAAACAAAATATATAGGGATCTAAAATTCCACGCGTACGGAGTAGCGGGCATCAGCTAGTAGGTTTATAACATTGCGAGTTCCTTGGCACCTGTATAACTGTGTTACAGGTACTCGCATTACAGAGTCGCTTAATATACATACTTATTATTAAAATATATTAAATGTGATATTAAACTATATTAAAAACACAGATAAAAATAATTATTGCTAATGTGTATTTAGATTTATTTGTAGGAAGTATCTCTTTTGTGTGTACGTGTGAATGTGTGTGTTTGTATATGTTTAGCATGCTAATATCATGTGTTTGTGTGTGTTCTATCTTTACTTATTATAAAACCGAGTCATTATTTTTGTATGTATGTCCCTATGTGAGCCTTAATCTTCAAAACTATGCAACGGATTTTGATGCGGATTTTTTTAATAGATAGAGTGATTAAAAAAGATGGCGTTTTCTTGTATAATTTGTTGTGATTTGATGTGTATTAATTATCTAAATAATTATAAATGCGGGTCAAATCACGGCCATTAGCTAGTTTACTCTTAACTCCTATACATCGATTAATTTCCTATACATCGAAGCAGCCTTACCTATTATTTATCTTTTTTTGTCAACCACAGTATAAAATGATAACACTGCTTCATTTACAAAACTGTTGTCATTTTAAGTGTACTTATCACTTAGGTGGTTTAACCCATTCAAGGCAACGTGAGATGTTTTTGTTGAATATTTTAGATATTTTGGTGTAGGTACCTACCTAGGTATTTATCTATGTAACACCTGGTAAAGGAGTCTAAACACCACTTGAATAGATTTTTTAGTTTTTTTTCCATTCTAATCAGATCAAAAACTCAAATAAGAACACTTAAGTGCCTAACATTATTTATTTTATACAAAGAAGTTTATTGCTCCGTGGCTACGGAAAAAGATTACCGATTCTACGTGTACAACTAAACTTAACTTAACTAAAAAATAAAAACAACTATGCTGTATTTTAATTAGGTAATTAGCTATTTTGCTATAAACATTCACAGTAATTAAAATTGTTATTCTATATTACACAGTTTTTATGATAAGAAAATTCAGTTAACATTGCCGAATTGTGTTATTGACGCTACCAATTTTTTTTTTATCTATGTTTAGTTTGTTGTGTGTGAATTGGTACCAATAACAATTTTACACTCATACGTTGTGTAAATTCGACTTGAGATGAGCGCGGCATGTTGTTAAACGCTATCACATGAAGGCGGAGTCACCGGGCGTGGTACTTCTTGCCCCGCCTACTTAACCCGCGCCTGCCTCAAATATGATAACGAGAATGCCACTCCGCGACTAAACCACATCTCGCCCTCAGACTATCATTACTCACGTCATTCACTATGCACTTAAATCCTGTTGGTTTATACTTAGACCTACTTGAATAATCTGGACATACCACTTTTACATCTCTAATAGATACCTACATAGATATATCTAGGTAGGTAAGGTACCCACATAATGCTCAGGATGGTATTCTTATTATACCTCTCTTTCTCACTCTATTTAGCCTATTAACGTCCCACTGCCACTGTTGGGCACGGGCCTCCTCCACTTTGGGAGGGATTATGATCACTGTGTCGCGATGACCAGGCGTATTTGCACAGATAATAAATTATTATTACGGTTTTTGGATCAAAAACTGCTCCTACTGAAATCAATAGTAGATATTGTGATAATTTTATTTATTGGTCTTATTTATAATGACCTATCGGAGGTTTAAACAATAAAATAATGTCATTTTATCGGAGAGATAATAAAAATTTTATCGTAAAATGACTATAGGTATAAATAACAATTTTTGACAATTTTAGCGAACTTTTAAACCTCCGATAAGTCATTATAAATAAGACCATTATTCTTTAATTTCGTATTAGTACGTAACCAGATGTTGGCAAAGCCAAATTTCAATTTTAGATCATTGATTCGGTATCCAATATAACGTTACGTATAGGTTATTATTATATATATACATATTAGGTATATGTTATTCTTTTATCAATGGTTTAAATTCTATAAAAAATAAATAGAAAATTATTACTGATTTGGTGTATCAATTTGTGCACGCAGAATTACTAAAAAGCATATTTATAATAAGTCTATCAAGCCTGAATATTAGGCCAATAACAAAATATCTCTTTATAAGCTCCAGCTAGCGCCATCTGTTATCGAATAGCACATTCTGAACAAACATTTTCCCAATCATTTACATAGTACAGGCGCGTATTGAAATTAAATTGAGATTAAAAATTGTTCGTATTGAACTAAATGCGCTTTATTATATTAAGAGGATACCAAAATAGCTTCGTGCATTTTTCTATGTACGAAGTTTTCATTGTTTCTTTAGATTGAATGGCTAGAGCACTAATTTTTAACTATATGTTTTTTATTATATGATCTAGGATCGCATGAACTCAGAAACGCGTTTGAAAAAAGTTTTCTCGATAGAAAATCTTGGCGAAACAGCCTCCCTAATTTTTTATTTTTTTCATTTGTCGGTCTATTATCGCGTATTAACTAATGAAATAACTTTAAAAACATAGGTAACTATTATGTATAGAAACACGTGGATCAGAATTAAAATATATTTAGTAGATTTTGAGTAAATAGGAAAAGTATCCCTAATTCTTCATTTTCTGTGCCTACTGGCTGTGTTAATATGTACGTGGTGGCGATGATATACGATAATATTGATGTAGGCCCTTAAGTAAAAATTCTTGCTCAATAGAAGGTTTAAGACTTTAAAACTTTAGTTATACAAGCACTTAAAAATTATAAAACACGCTTGGTAATCCTGATTAAGTTATATAATGAGGCATTGTAAAATTTGAAATCAATGACTATTGCAAGTGGGTGAAAATCACTTTCAAAGAATTCTTTACATAGATACATTAATAGATACGTGCGAAGTTAATAAAAGCGTGTTATAAATATATGTATATTTACTTGAGGAATTGAATTGCGGGTTACAAGCCACAGTACGGCGAAGTTGTGGAAGAAAAATAGTTTAAGATATTTGCGATACTATAAACGTATCGCCATAAAGTATAATCTTTACTTAATATAAATCAAAGTCGTAATTTTTGTATGTATGTCCTTAAATGACCTTACATCTTCAAAACTACGCAACGGATTTTGATGCAGTTTCTTTTAATAGATAGATTGGTTCAAGATAATGATTTTATTTGTTTAATTTATTATGGTTTCATTTCTAAACTCTACGTGTACAAAGTTGCGTGCCACAGCTATATTATAAATAAAAATAAAACCAAAATATAATAACAAAATTTTATTTAATTTTTCCCTCTTTTAACATGATAAATAGATAATTGTAGGCTATACAAAATAGTAAACAATAAAAAAATCTCAAAGGTGTCTATGAAATTGTGTATATGGATACAAAGTTTAAAACTATACACTAGATCTGTTTGTTTACAATTTACCGGTGAGTTCAGGCACAGCTTTGAACAAGTCGGCGACAAGACCGTAGTCGCTTACCTGAAAAACATCAATTCTTTTAAGTATTAAATTCGATTCATGATTAAGTAAATTATTTTTGAGATTTAATTTATTTTAGAGAATTTTTATTTCTACCGGCACTTATTGAAATTTTAGTTCTTTTGACGCATTAGGGAAAAGTTACGAGAGTAAATTGCTTACTAAAGAAACGCCAACATCATGAGGTTAATTGAACGTAGTTTTGCAAAATGGATCCAATCCACAAAAACCGTTTTTTGAGGTTACTGTCACTATAGTCATCAAACACATCCATTTAGATATATGCCAAAAATATCCAAGCCGCAAAGTACCTATTTTTTAATAAAAAACACATCTATAGACATTCAAAACGTCTTGTTATTTTAATAAAACTCCTTCTCAAAAGTAAGTTTTTGTGGCTGGATCCATTTTGCATAACTACGTCCAAACGTAAGATAATAAGAAAGATAAAGAAGAGCTCTTAAGCGCGAAAATAAGTATACACAGACAAACTTTGTTTAGGTATTTATTTGGAAAATGCTAGTTGGGTGAACCGTACAGAAAAAGGGTAAAGTAAGTAAAAAGGTTCTTTGATAGGACCTTAAACTGGTGGATTCCCGTAATGGATAAACAATTTCATAATAAAATTTAGATCTGTTATTACAACTATGAACCAAACAATACTTTAACAATATGTCAATTCCAATGCGCCAAATCATAACCTAACTAAAACAACTATGGTGTAATTTTGATCAATTGGCTATTTCATTGTTCACGTTTATATTAATAAAAATCGTTAGTGTATAATACATAGGTTTTATATCAAGATAATATAACTCCTCGCCGGGTCATGGTAAAGCTCAGGGCACCATCATGGCCCGGGAGGGCAAGGCGGAGAAAAACAAAAAAAAAAAGATAGTTTAACTAAAATTTTCGAGTAATTGGTACCAATTCTACACGCACAACTAAACTTAACTTAAATAAAAAATGAAATTTGATTGTGTCAATAACACAATTCCGTAATGTTAACCATTCTTTCTTGTTAGCAAATCTGTTTATTATAGATTAACGATTATGATTAATATAAAATTACACAACAAAACAACCAAATAATCAATATACAGCAATAGTTGTTTTCATTTTTTGGTTAAGTTAAGTTTAGTTGTGGACGTAGAATCGACACCATTGACACTTTTAATTTTAATTTTTTTGTTATAAATGTCAATGTTTACCAATCAATAAATATTAATTATTTGCCAATATAAATTATAACAAAATGATTACCTGGAAAATAGGTGCCTCTGGGTCTTTATTAATAGCAACAATAGTCTTAGAGTCTTTCATTCCAGCTAAATGTTGGATAGCGCCACTGATACCTACAGCTATGTATAGATCCTGCAACAATAAAGTATTTCTTATTAAATTATTCATATTATCATCACCATTTTTTAAAAAAATAGGCACAACCTATGTCCAATCAGTTGCAGATAATTTCTTCAAAATAAAAACAATAGTTTCTTTAAATTTTGATACATATCTTAGTCCTGAACATATTAGGTTTTATCACATTCCACCGCGAAGGTCACTGATGGGATGCAGAACTTGCGGATACGTCGATAGTTCAGAGTGACGTTAAAGGTTTCCAAAGGATACTTTTGATATTCATCCAGCTATCGGCTTTCCTCGGTCACATACTGGACATACATAGAAGGTTACAACATTTTAAATAAATAGTCACTATTCCTGATTGAGGGCCAGAACATTGTTTCCAAATCCCTGGAATTTCTTGTCAGCTGCCAGTTTCTGACGTTTCAAAAGAGCTTATAAAACATGCAAAATTAAATTTTTTTTTTTACTTTGACTAACTTCCACTTCAGCATGCTAACCCAAGGCCATAATTATATTTTCTGCAGTATAATTTACATAAACAGCTATATATATTATCCATGTGGTGACGGATTAAGAACACAAGTGTCACCAACCCATCTCCTCCAAAGGGTGCTGTAAAAGTTAGCTAAGGGATATTGCACACAGATAACATATTCTGTGAGATACGGAAAACTCGTAAATAAACCCTGTGCCAACACGCCTGGTCAGCGCGGCACAGTAGACCATAATCCCTCCCAAGGTAACGTAAATGGGCTGGAGAAGAAACAGCTATAATATACAAGGCACTAAATACTTACAGGAGCAACAATCTTGCCAGTCTGTCCTATTTGCAGATCGTTAGCTACAAATCCAGCGTCAACAGCGGCGCGGGAAGCTCCGACTGCTGCGTTCAGTTTGTCAGCTAGATCATACAACAACTTGAAGTTGTCACCAGACTTAAGACCACGACCTATAAATTGTAAAAATAAATAAAGTAATAAACAAATTGCATTTAGTGGAGTAAACTGGAGAATAGCACTTACAGCCGTGACGTAGCTACCAAGGGGCTAGGCGGGGCAGTCCCCCCTCAAGCTCAAGGGACCCTCGAATCCTTACTAGATCTGGGGGTCAAGTCTGCTAATTCTGCTATTACAATCATATTACAATGTTGCTACAATGGTCAGTCGCTGACGCCATTATGGTGCCATAATGGGGTCATTACGACAAAAAATTAATAGTAGACTACCAAATTTGGTAAAATTTCGCCATTATGACACCATTGTGGCGTCATTATGACACCAAACTTGATTAATGTCACTATGGCACCATAATGGCGCCATAGAACTGTCATTGTGACAATATTGTATTAGCAGACTTGGGGCCCTGAACCGAACCAAACTACCTTTTTTAGCATTTTATAAATACTTGTATATTTCATATTTCTGTTTGATAAAACCTAGTCAGTTTACATAGCAGTGCAGACCCATTTTTTAATTTGCCCCAAGCCCCTTGGTTACCTAACTACGCGACTGAGCCGACGTGCAGGTATAAACTAGATGTAGGTATAAACATAAAGGAAGCTAAGTATTTATATACATTTTACACGATTTTACTAACATTTTTTGAACCAAATTACATAATATGTGTCTAAAAAGTTTAAGAATTCAATTATATGGATTATAAGAGTCATATTATGCTTATTTTCACATAATAAATGCATAATAGGAAATTAAAGATAACATTAAATAACTTTGGTAAAAAAATATACTTAAAAAGATATACTTAAGTTACCGGCTCATCGATCCTATAAAAGTGAGTGTTACCCTGTAACATATACAAATTTTTAACATTTTAATTTGTAACAATAACGAATAAATTACCTTCTTTCTATTCCTAGTTAAATAACTATTAAATTAATAATGAATAAAGAAACAAAACAATCAAGGTCTTGGTAAAAATAACTTTTAGACACTGCCAAAAATGTTAAGACTTCTTTAGACATACTTTTAAGCAAAACTATTTGAATAAAAAAATCGTGTGTTTAGCCATTTACACTAAGAATCAAATGATATTATCAATACAAAATAATCACAGATCGATCGACGCGCATTCTTTGGAACCACCTTAAGAAATAAGTGTTAAAAAATTAAATAAATAAATATTCACAGACATTTCACACAACACCCTCTTGTCCCAAGCTAAGTTTATATGCTTGTGTTATGGGTACCAGAATATGCATATACGACATATACTTCGTTTATTTTGTAAATACTAGAGATGAAACGGATAACTAGTTTGGCCGGATACCGGATATTCGGCAACTTACTAGGCCGGAGCGCCGGATATCCGGCTGCCGGATATTCGGCCCTTTATTGAGTTGACGCGATCAGTTTGATTTGAATATTGGCGCGGTGAACGAGATCGGAAATATCCAGGCGCATTCGGGTCGCACGTAAGCGGAGATCGGGTCGACTCGGGGGCGTTCGAATGTTATCGCGCATGTCAGTTTCTGTTTGTCTCCCAGTTCGTTTGTTGTTTTTTTCATTGTTTATCACTTGTTGTCGTGATTATATGTTTGAATTGAATGAGATTTTTCCGGTATCCGGCCGAATACTGTATTACTATCCGGTATCCGGCCGGATAGTGAAAACAAAGCCGGTTGGCCGGATAGTTACCGGATATCTGTTTCATCTCTAGTAAATACATACTTATAATACATAGAAATGTTTGTACTACGTCTGGGTGTTTACTATGTATTATAAGAATGTATTTACAAAAGAAAAGTAGTTTATGTATTATATCCGTATTCTGGTAACCATAACACAAGCATCATAAGCTTAGCTTGGGACCAGAGGACGTTGTGTGAAATGTCCATGACTATTAAAAAAAAAAAATTATAGAAACACCTAAATTAAAAGTTTAAGAAATTGTAACATAGTATCTTACCTCCAGAAATAATATTCTTTGCACTAGTAAGTTCTGGCCTATCAGATTTGGTGAGTTCTTGTGAGACAAACTGTACAAGGTCTGTCTTATAGTCTCCTTCAGGTGCCTTATCAATTGCAGCAGAACCACCTTCCAATGGCTCAGGTGGGAAAGCAGTGCTTCTTACTGTAATCACTTTGATTGCATCTTTAGCTTCCAAAGTGAGGATAGCATTGCCTGAAAAAAGCATCATACTTTTTTACTGTTATCCTTACCTATTATAAAACAAAGTTGCTGTTTTTGTATGTATGTCCTATGTGAGCTTATAATTCTACTACGCAACGTATTTTGATGCGGTTTACTTTTTTTAGATAGAGTGGTTCATGAGGATGGCTTTTTGTATAATTTTAATTTGTTGTTTTGCAGCTAGTTTCTTAAGAAATTTAAATTTTTAAAAATATAGTGTAGTTCATCATCATCATAATAACATCACGCCTTTTTCCTATGGGGGTAGGCAGAGACAATACAGAGATCCAAACACTTTTCCTTGAAAATCCTACTAATATTATAAAGGCGAAAGTTTGTAAGTATGGATGTATGTATGGATGTTTGTTACTCTTTCACGTAAAAACTACTGAATGGATTTGAATGAAACTTTACCACAATATAGCTTATACATCAGAATAAAATTGGCTGGACCGATTTTGATGAAATTTTATTTTATACAGAATTGTATGGCAAAACAACGTTTGCCGGGGCAGCTAGTATGTAATATACTGTAGATGAAAATTAAATTCTTACTTACCAGCATTTTAAAAGCATAATGTTATTAATAACGAAAACTTAACTTTAGTTAAGGTTATTTGTATATGACCTATAATAAGAGAAAGGCCTTAGTATCTAATACTGACTTATACTTTCCTCAATTAGCAATATTTACATATGTAGTTTAAAGCTACAAGTTTAACAACGATTGTTTGTATGTTATTACAGGACTTACCTGCATAAATAGTCCTTACAAAGGTATTAGCATCCTTAACACCAATGATATCGGTAATAGGAGAAACGTCAAGTTTAGCTGCCACTCGGGGTAATAATGCCTTGCCAAAGGCAGTAGCTGGGGCCAGGATATGAGTGAAATTGAACTGCTTTTGTGTAGCAAGGATCAGAGGTGTCAGACTCTCTGCTGTGAAACCTTTGAATGCATCACTTTCGGCAACTAGCACCTTGGAAATACCATTAGCCTTGGCAATTTTTTCTGCAGCCTATAAATAGATAACCAATAATACAATGTTCTTTTATGTAATACAATGTAACGATCTATATCCAACGACTAAACTAAACCTAATTTTGTGTTTTAGTTTAGTTAGGTGGAACTTGATTATTGTTTAAGCAATTATTTTATACTAGCTGTGCCCACGACTCCGTTCGCGTGGATCGATTGTTTTCGATCGACCCAAGAAATTTTTTGATTATTTTTTTGCCGCTAGATGGCGTTGCAAGTAACTAATTGAGAAATTTCTTATTATGTAAATATCTCTTGATTGAGTGGACCGATTGCAATGAAACAAAGACTAAGTAATACCTTGAGTTGTGTAAAATTTTTATGTATAACATTTATATTTATAAGTGTTGTGCATTTTACGTGATGCGTGCACAGACAAACATCTAAACAGACAAACAGACAAAAATTTAAAAAATGCTGGAAATGGGTTCTGTTGGTTGTCCTTTAACCGTCTGACTATGTTTTTTGAAAATATATTCAATGTACAAAAAATATTTTTCTACAGATTTATTATATGTATAGATATAGATATAGATATAGATTTATGAATATTATAGAACATTCTGTAGTCACAAATTAAGCCTAATTGCTTGTGCTACAGTTACTAGGTTGTGGTTGTGACAATAATACATAACTTTGTAAACACACACATAATAATAAACTACATAGAAAACTGCAAATAAATTTTTATCTTTTTTTAACAACTATTCTCACAATAATTAACTTGCATATTTAATTAACTTACAGGGCCACATTTAGTACCAGCTACCAAGACAGAAACATCACCACCAATCTTCTTGGCAGCACTTAAGGTGTTCTGAGTAGCAGCAGATAATACTTCATTGTTGTGCTCGGCAATAACCAAAGTGCTTTGTAATCTTCTTAGCTGAAAAACAATATATTGTATAGTAAATCAATTAAATAAGAAATATAACTAATAGTATCACGAGCAAAGCTAATACAAATCTATTCGGATTGTTTCGGATCATACAGCCACAATTTTTTTTTATAATTAGTCTCGGGAATTTTAGAATGAGCTATGCACATTTCTGATAAAATAGTCAATTGATTTCTAAATAATTACATAACGTTGTATAATAAATTTGAGATGTTATTTACTGATAAAGAATCAAATTCAAATTAAACACTTGTATCAGTAGATATGCAAATAGCAATGTAAACTAACCTGTGTAGAAAAGAACAAATGCCTGCTACTCGGCGCGAACATCTTGTTAAGTTCCTAATTCACACAGTATTTGAATGTAATAATTACAAAGTATTTTATTAGAATTTTTCAACCCAGGTTACTTGAAATTACAAAGTCCAACTCACTCACACACATTAGGATTTAAAGCACTAGTGGTGCGCTTGCGACTCCTAACTCCTACTTGAATCGACTTGTATCACTAAAATGTAAAATCGAATTTAACAAGCTGTGTGAACAAGGAGTCATGTTTTAACCTGACTTCTTTTTGAATATTTATGTTTCGTCACGTAAGTAATTTCAAATATTTGAAAAATATAATCATAGCTTTAAACCAAAGACACATAAAAGTCATTTTTTCTACCTCAACCTTCTAGAAACTTTAAGACTCCAGTTTAAGAGTAATACTTATGTTTTGTAAATTTTCACATGTTGATCTTTACCACAATCGCTACAATACGATCCAAACGTCGGGTTCAAATGATTTGTACCTTTAAAAAATAAATTAATTAACATGATTACAGTCCCGGCAAAATTAACATTTTACGAGTACCTATATATCGCATATGTTTAACTTCAAAATCATTAATACTTAGTAACACTAAACGCTTAACCTAAAAATAACGATTAGTAAATGCGCAGAAATAATATCGGTAACTTTTACGGAATCGGATATATTATAATTGATATAATTCGGCGCATCCCTATTTACCAATCTGTCAAAACTAGAGTTGGGTCGTTAACAGTTTTTTCGTTACGCGTAACGTTAACATTGATTGACTACTACACAGGTGCTCAAGTCCACTATTTTGGAACAATTGTCATACCGGCACAATACCGGCACGATACCGTTGCAATTGAAGTCAAATATCCGTAGTCTGCTATATGCCGTCATAACGGTCTTTCAATGGTAATAGAATTGTCGATCTCTTTTATCTATGCATTGAATTTTCGGTCTCTTTTATCTATGGATTGTGTTAGAATGGTATGTATGTGTTGCCGTTTTTAAAAAATGCGTTAGTTGAAGTGATTTTCGAAAAACTACTAATAAATTTAAACATATAATCATGCTAGACTTCGTTTAAATATATTTGTACATACTATTTATTAGTATAAAAAGCAATGTGAAGTTTAGGAGATTAGTAAATTGCAATAAATTACAAAGAACAATTTCTAATATTTCTATCTATCTATTTTTTATTTATGGCAATCTGTCGACACAGGACAATTTAAAAATATTACTGTCAAATTCAAAATAGCAGACTACCGAAACATTTCAGTCATTGAATTGCAATTGTGAAGCAGTTGTGTACGAGACTAGCAATTTATGTCACTTTGACAATTGTAAGACAATGATGAAGTCGTTATGACGACACATTAATAGTAGACTACCAAAAACTTTACTATTGCACCATAATGGTACAATAATGGTACAGTTGTGACACCGTTGAAATACCCGACTCAGGGCCCTGATCGACTACTAGTTGATTAGCTAGTTAATTTCGTCAACGAGTTAGCGTATAACTTCGGTCCCGCGAACTAAGATTAAATAGGTACTTGTTTTATGGGTACCAGAATACGGATATACTACCGGTTTTTCTGCAAATCGCGTCGGTCTGAGAATACGCACAAGTACACACATTCGTCGTCTCTTCTTATTAACGACCTCAAATCAAGTTAACGTTTCGTTATTGGAAAATCTGTTAACAACCTGTCTTGACCAATTAATCAGCACAGCAAATATTTTAGCTTATATGTCAGTTATCAGTGTTGCCGTGCGAGGCTAAATTTCGGGTAAAACGGGTAAAACTAAGAGATTGCAGAATGACGTAAAATAACATGAAATTTAGCTATATGTACCAGATTTCTATTGTAAATTATATTTTATTTATATAGCGTAGTAACACATATATTCGAAAGATACAATAAATCTATCTTGATTTTTATTAGTCAATTCATATGTGCATGTTCAAGATATTATACTCTAAAAAGGATACTCCAAAAGTAGGTTGAACGGACGGTTGTAAGTGCGCAGCACTTACAACCGTCGGGCATGTATGACCAGATGTATGAATGTATTGAGTGTGGATGAACCCGAGGAAGTATGCTTCGATCGTAGCAGATGGCGCTCTATAGTCTCTGCCTACCCCCATGGGAAAAAGGCGTGATGTTTTGATGATGATGTTCAAGGAAAACGTTTCTTAATGATGACAACCCTCAAACTTAGTTTTATTAATTTTTTTGGCTACGCGACCAAGACTCAATTCAATAAATCAAATCTAAGTTCGTATTTAGACGGACACTGATTGAGTTAAATTTAATTTAATTGATTCAATCAATTGATTGTCTTTTTATATAATTGATTAACATCATTAATTATCTTGGTTGGCCAGTCGGTTTTAGTTCATGAACTGTGCAAGAAGTGTAAGTAAATTGCTGGTGACCGGTGACTGTGGCTAATGATTTATTGAATTCTTTTCTATAATTTTTCGACTGCGTTTGGCGTTTTTTATTATTTTACTTTTACATTAAAAACTTAAAAATTAAATACGTACCAACTTTGATAAACATAAATTTAATTTCAGTTAGCAAGCAGCCGGTTATATCTTCAGAAGTTTGAATTTGACGAATTATTTCTTCTCAAATCTGGCATAAAGTTACTTTAATTTTTGGTTTATTTAAATTATTTTTCATTATAAAAATGTCTTCACTACCAATTGTATCTATAACAAGACGTGAAACCTTTAGCTCCTGTCACAGATTGCATAGGTATGTATTAAAATATTTTGCTTACTAAAAATAATTACTGGTATCAGTTTATCGTAATTTTCAGTCAATATATTGCTGGCTTGCAACTTAAAATAAATGACGTCAATGGTTCGAAATTTAAACCGACTAATGACCCCTAAAACCAGAGGTTATCATATAACTTTGAACTTTATTAGTTACAATCACTGCCCTTTTAATTTAGTTTTTATGTAATTACTTATCTCATACTTTATATCACTTAATTTAACCAACATAAATAGCACGCCTGTATATTTCCAAGAGATAGAGCAGTATTAGATAGGTAATTTTACTAGGTAAATGGTTTTATTTTAATACTTACTACTTGACTTCAACATTTTTGTGAGATCCATATGGTGGTACACTGGTGATTCAAAACCGACTTCTTTTAAACTCCTGTCTGCTATTAATTGCTAGGGATCAAACCTAAGATAACTTTAATAGTTAGCTAGTCAATAATTTCAGTATCATTCTACTTCTCTCCCAATTGGTATCCCATTATTGGGTGTTCCCACACAGGCTACCACCACTATGGCGTAGGGTTTAGTGTTAAACTTTCCTTGTCTCACATAAGTTTTCTCCTTATTTTGTCCCTAACAAGCTCTTACATCCCCTAGGAAGAAAAGAAAATAACAATGTTTTGGGTCATGGAGTGACATGGAATACTCGTTTTTTATTCATACCAATAAAATGGATTTATTTATTTCAGCCCTTTTCTCAATGATGAAGAAAACAAGAAGTTGTATGGTAAATGCAATAATCCTAATGGTCATGGGCACAATTATGTTGGTAAGTCCACACTCATCTTTAGTCATACTTAGGCTGAAGGTACCGTACCATGGCCATATAAATAAAACTTAAATCATACTTTCTTTTTTGCACATCATTAGAGCTTGACATTTCTTTTTTTTATCACTAGTCATGTTTTTTTTTATTGTAGTTCTGGTGACAGTCAAAGGTCCTGTAGATGCACACACTGGCATGGTTATGAATGTACATGACCTTAAGCAGTATATGCAGGTTGCTATTATGGAGCCATTGGACCATAAAAACTTGGACCATGATGTACCATATTTTAAAACTGCGGTAATATAGCTAACATTTTTCTATCCTTTCAACATAAAAATCCTTCTTATTCCTGCCCCTATTATTTAGAGGTCATCACAATACATTTTTTTTCAGGTTATCCTATCAACAGTCACACATCTTCAATATATATATATCTTGAATTTTCACTAGTTCCAATGATAGCATGATCATGCCAACTCTTTCATTTTTGTAATATTTTAGAAATGATTGAATCTCCCTAAAATTGCAGTATAAATATTTAACTACCTACATTATTTTTATGTCTATTATTATAGGTTAGTACTACAGAAAACTTAGCAATATTCATTTGGGATCAACTCCAGAAAGTTATGCAGAAACCTCAACTGCTTCATGAAGTAAAAATCTTAGAAACTGAGAAGAATCATGTTGTATACCGTGGAGGAACCACTTATCCTAGGAAGAAATTTGACTCCAGCTCTCTGCATCCTAACCATCACCATCATAATGTCTCCTCAGATTCAGATTAAACAAAACATCTCGTATTTGGCTCCCTGTTTAAAAACCATAGCCATATTAAAAAAAGTAAGGAATTGTTTCTTTTTTGTAATAAAAGGAACATAAAATTTTTAAAAAGGAAACAGCATCTTATCCCCTCAACTATGTATTTAAAGACAAATTGTATCTTTGTATCGAATTGCTTAAAAATCTCATATAATAAATTGTTGCAAAAGTTATAAATGATTATGAACCAAATTCTATTACTATTTGTTTTCTAATTTAATAATAAAATAATAAAAACCATTAAAGTATTAGTTTTATTAATTTCATCACAATTTAGTTGATATATTAAAGGTACATAGATATATATTTAAAAACAAAATATTTTTGGGTAGATCATTGAGTTTCTGATTGTTAAAACATACCTACATAAAATATTTGGTATATCTTTACTTAATAAACAAGCAACGATTTTCGATAAATAGCAAGTACCATACTAGATTGAAACAAATCTTATTAACGATATAAATTTGATCTTCGACCACACTTGTTAAAGTATGCCACAGGTATGTTTGTTAGTTGTACGCAAATTTCGTTTGGAAATAATAATACTCGTTTCAATATAAGCCACGCAAATTGGTAATGCGCTGGAACCTTGTCAAATTAACGCCCTTGTGACGTCATCAGCAAAGAAAAACTACAGCTAACAAAATGTAATATTCTCATCTATACGTCACTATGACGTCACCAACATGGCCGCCAGGCGCATTACCAATTTGTGTGGCTTATACGATATGGTACATATCATATTGTCTGTTGAAAATCATCGCAAATATTTTTTTTTTACAAATTTGTTTTGTGTTAGACAATCTTACACATGATATCATCAATGTTACCGCGTTGACGCTTGCCCAAAGAGTAAAATAAACTAGATCCTGAAGGATATAAGAAAAAAAGATCGATACACGCAATGCAAATTATACGTTCAATATATTAATACATGATACAATAATTTTCTCAAATAAATACATTTTGAAACAAATATTACTCTGCATTGTAGCTATATTACAATAAGAAAATGATATTCGATTAATATCACTGAAAGTTTATACTACAAAATACATATATTTTTATTTAAAATTACACAAACACGTTACTACACACTTATATCTATCCTACTTAGTACTTAATATCTCAGTTCAATATGTTGACATCACAAAACATTTTATAGTTTGCTTTTAAAGCTGAATCATGATTTGGCTCTAGCAACCATATCTTTTTTTCTACTATAGCAACACTGGTACATTGAGCGTTTCCCATGTCTTTTATAGATTTTAATAATAAAAGTCCTCACAAATACCACTATAAATAAAATTGCATCACAGCTAAAAACCATCAACCTTATAATCAAGTAAATAAATAGGTATAATCTATATACCTACTAAGAAAAAGATCTCTAAAGAAAAACATAAAAAAAAAAAAAACTATAAAAATAAAAACAGAATAAACAGAAATAAATAATAATATAAACAGATCTATAATTTGGGTTTTTGTTAATGTAGTGATGATAGAACATCAATAATTTAACAACTACGAGTTTCTACTATATCGTACATCTATGAAAAAAATCCTAAAAAAAAGTAACCAATTTTTAATCAATATAAATAAACCAAATACTACAGTTATACTACATAATAAATGTAATACTACAGTTAATATCTGACGCCTGATATTACTAGATATTCCAATCATAAAAAAAATACATATTTCATTGGCATCAAGAGGCTGCAGTTTCAGATCGAGGTTAGATAGGTACATACATGATAACAAGTACACCCATTGCACTGTCTCCGACGGACAAAAAACATGCAAGGAATTCTAAAGAACTTTAACAAGGTCATTACACAATGTTAACATAATCAGCCTTAATAAAAACCCCCAGTAAAAACTACTTAGTACTTTGTGTAAATTAATTAAATTGCAAGATCTCGATCGTTACACGGATGTTTAATCGATATATAAGGAACTCCTAATTCGAATTCATTTACCGGCCAATATTTTAATTGAGGTTTCTGCTCGGGTCTCTCTTCTGATACGTTGAAGTATGCAAATAGAACAAGAGCAGTGTAGCTTGCAATAAAGATAAGTATATGCCAGATGCCATGCATGTAGGGGAAGTCTATGGATAGCCAGGCATCGCAGAACATACGATCGATAATCCAGCAGAACGTTGCTAAAAGGCAAACTGCAGCGCATCGCAGACCAAGGCGATAGACACGTGCGCATTTGACCCTGAAACAGTTAAATATCTAATTAAATCTGAGTAAACAAGTTAAGTATATTTACAAATTAACAGTATTATCCCCTGGGTTGTTGTGGCTTGTTTTGAACAAGCTAATAAAGGGTCATTAAGAAATAGGATGTAACTTTCTTCTGGCGAACATAATCAAAATCGATCGCCAAGTGTGTTTAGGAATCCCCGAAGAAATGCTGTTAGATGGTTTTAATATTTAATTTCATTGTAAAACAAAGGCTCTCCCAGTGACCCTGTCCTCAACATACTTTTAAAAATCGATTAGATACATATATAGATACAAGGAGTCGTTACACACAAGACCTTAGCTGCAAGAAAAAAAATATACAAGACTACTATAACATAAATATTACAGTTAAGAGGATACCAAAATAGCTTCGTGCATTGTTCTACGTACGAAGTTTTCATTTTTTCTTTAGATTGAATGGCTAAAAGCTCTAATTTTTAAGTATATGTTTTTTCAATATATAATCTAGGATCGCATAAACTCAGAAACGCGATTGAAAAAGTTTTCTCTATAGAAAATCTTAGCGAAACAACCTCTCTTATTTTTTTCTTTTGTCGGTCTATTATCGCGTATTGACTAATGAAATAACTTTAAAAACATGAGTAACTATTATATATAGAAACACGTAAACCGGAATTAAAATATATTTAGTAGATTTTGAGTAAACAAAAAAAATATCCTTAATTCTTCATTTTCTATACCTACTAGCTGTGTTAATCGGTACATGTCGACGATATATTGATGTAAGCCCATAATAGTTAAATGCCAATGTTGAAGATAAGAATTAGTCACTTTAGTTAGGTAACTAAGTGTTTCACAGTTGTCCCCTTTTTTAAACAAGTTATTTAAGTATAATTGAAACATACGTGAAATGACGAAGAGACATTTCGCTAACTCATTACATTTTTTTGGAGGGATGGAGACAGAATTATGAGCATTTTCGGTTACAATCAATGCCATGACCAACAGTGGAATATGGACATAAGGTTAGGTGCAGCGACAATATAACTATGATCACTGAGAGCAGCTGGATACAAGCCGCACTAAACCACGCGCTGGCGTTTATTAGGAGAGGCCTTTAAAAAAGTACAAGGGGTGGAATACCTAAGAAATGTAATTACTTATTTAATTCCTTATATAAGAATCCCAGTGCAGGTACGACAAGTGTCATCAAAGCGAACGCGTTGGCTGCTGGATGCATAACAAGGAAACCAGTAGCAAGTACTGATAGTATACTCGAGTAGAACGCTAACAGTCGTCTGAAAAATATAAAGATAATTTGTATTAAGTACTCAAAGTCCTTACTAACTAATGTACAAATATAAAAGCCGTGTGGTGACGGATTAAGAATACAGGTTTCAGTACCCCCATTTCATCTACAAGACACTTATGGGACAGCAGAAAACATCTGAGATAAAAAAAACTCGATACAAATCCGAAAAATGCCTATGCTAACACGCCTCTCAAAGTAGAGGAGGCCCAATAGAATAGTGGAATATTAATGGAATAAAATTATAAATTATATTCTAATTACAAAGAACAAGAAATAATAAATAAAATAAATAAATAAATATTTATGGACATTTCACACAACGTCTTCTGGTCCCAAGCTAAGCTTATATGCTTGTGTTATGGGTACCAGAATACGGATATAATACATAAACTACTTTTCTTTTGTAAATACATACTTTTAATACATAGTAAACACCCAGACGCAGTACAAACATTTGTATGACAATTAAAAACATCACACAAATGATTGTCCTGACCGGGAATCGAACCCGAGACCCCATGATCGGCAGTCCGTTATACGAACCACTACACCACGAGGCCCGTCGAATTTAAATTATAAGTTAAGTGCTTCTTTGAATAAAATAATTTGTTAATCAGCTGATTGCTACTAATAATGACTTTACGGGCAAATAATCAGCAGTGCAAAATGCATGCATTAAATTTATTTTTGTCGTAGTTACTTATGAAAATAAATTTAACTTCATTTTGGAAGTTTACGTGGGGCAGGTCCAGTCTATTATTTTAAGTGTAATCAGTACTATTATTATAAAGCTGAGAAGTTGGTTTGTTTGAAAACGCTAATCTCAGGAACTACTGGTTCTAATTGAAAAATTATTTTTGTGTCGGATAGTCCATTTATCGAGGAAGGCTATAGGCTATATAAGTATAACATCACGCTGCGACCAATAGGAGTGAAGCATTAGTGACAAATTTTGAAAAATCGAGGAAAATATCCTAAATTATAAATAGACTTTGTTATATTACTATGTAAACGTACTCGTAGGTATAATAGGAACGGAAAATAAATTTCACCATTACAGTAGGTACTTGTACGTACGAGTTTCATCATAAATAAATGGTATTATTTTATTATTTCCCATTGCGCTACACGAATACAATGATGCAATGTTAGAATTTAATGGTTAAAAGTAGACTATGTTGATGTTGGAATTTTTTATCGCTCACACGAATAAAATGCGCGTTGTGATAATATCTAAAACTGGGAATTTACTTGGAGCATAGTAGGGCAGTTTGTATGTATTGTGTATGTATGTTTTATGTATTATTATTATTGGTCGATATATATATTTATGTACTGTGTATTTATTGTATATATTATGTAGGCTTGTTAAGGATCTATGTATGTTTATGTATTTAGTATAAATTTATTTTAACTTAAATAGTTCACCGTATCTCTGTCACCCTACACTACACACCCATGGTCAATCTTTTTTTTTTCACAATCTCCTCTCGCGGGTCTACAGGTAGAGATTTCTTTTAGAAATACATATGTGGATCCCTAAACTACTTTTCTTATGTCTAAAATCTTTTAAATTAAATTAAATTAGGGCACATAAGCGGTTATAATCTATGTAGACATTTTTTAATATACATGCAGGTCCGTTTTCACCAGTAGGCATATGCCCAGGGCATAGGTACTGATTAATAGGGCCCCCTAGTCCCAACTTTATTATATTTTTTACTTATAATATAGGTACTACTACTACAACCATAGCGGGAGGTAGTTCCTAATTTGCTCCCAGCCTTCAGTGGGTCAGGACTCGGAGTATAGAAAGATTTTATCTCTATGGCCTAGAGCCTCGAGTAGGTTAAAGGCGGCCCTGCATACATACGAAAAACATAGATAGGATATAAAAATTGTCTAAATGCACTATACAAAATTATGTACCAAAATCAGAGCTACATAATATTGTTATATAGCTACTAGCTGACCCGGCAAACGTTGCTTTGCCATAAGAATGTTAAGGGTAGAAAACCCATGTCACTCAGGGGTATGAAAAATAGATAGTAGCCGATTCTCAGACTTACTGAATATGCATAAAAAATTTCATAAGAATCGGTCAAGCCGTTTCGGAGGAGTATTGGAACGAATATTGTGACACGAGAATTTTATATTAGACTAGCTGACCTGGCAAACGTTGTTTTGCCAAACAAAAGTCAGGGGTAGACCACCCTTAACATTTAGGAGAATGATGATGATGAAAAATAGATGTCCGATTCTCAGACCTAACGTACACAAAATTTCACGTAAATCGGTCGAGCCATTTCATAGGAGTATAATTACAAACACCATGACAGGAGAATTTTATATATTAGATTGTGTGTCCCTATATTGGTTAGTGTATAGATAACTAACAACTGTTCAAGGATCCAGACTGAAATGATAATATAATTAAAAAATAATTAGCATTATTAAATCACTCGTTATCTCACATGTTAACTACATTGCTGCGTAAATTTAGGTTAAAAATATACACAGCTTGTTGTCAAGTATTTGTCTTACATCACAGCTAAAAAACAAGGATGGAAAAACACGGCGGTTGTTATTTTTGTGAGAAAAACGGCTCATTAAGGATTAAATGTTTAGGTATCTCAATACATTATATCAGTTGATCTTTTTTTTTGTCGTTATGTTTAATTGTATGAAACTTGCTTTATAAAAATAAGTTTTCATCGAATATCATCTTATAGTTTCTTAATTGAGGTACAACGGACTTTGAATTGGTGAGTATATTTCGTTCAGGCAATAACGTTGTCCAAAAATAGAACATTTTAAAGAATTTTATTCTTGTGTAATTATTTATTAATAGTACATAGGTACACAGACATTTAAAATTCGTATTTTGCGTTTAGGTAGGCGTTGGATTTTTTCCTTGAATATGATTGAATTTTCCGCGACATTAAAAGAATTCTTCAAATCGGGCCAGTGATTTCTGCGATTAGCGCGGTCAAACAAACAAACTTTTCAGCTTTACAATATTAGTATAGTTATGTAACATATTCTTATATCTAAAGGTTTTTTATATTAGAGAACTCTAAAGAATACCTTTTTCAAACTTGCCGGATGACCTTGTTATGATGGTTATTGACCTACGCAAGGTTATCCCTCATCAAGAAATTTTGGCATCACTTGGGTTTAATTACGTCATTCAAGCATTGGGTTAGTTTATGAGAGACTGACGAAAAGGTTTTATTAGGTAATTATGGTTACCAACTTTTCATAATCAGACTAATTATGGAGGCGACAAGCCAAGTAAATACCTATTACCTACCTGTTGCCGTGTAAAAATACTGGAAAATATCGTTTGGGTAAGAACATCGCAAACGCAGCCATGAATACCCATAATATCGCTAGCTCATCCATAAGTTGCCCTGGAACAGAAATTTTTTAAGACCTTTTAAAAATTTTAAGTTTGTATGCTGAATCGTTTGAATTTAAGGGTCCTTATAATTCACTTTTAAAGATAAGTGAATACTGAATAATGAGATTACTGAAACATTTGAGATTGGAGGAATTTTATTTATGTTCTTATGGAGTTTTTGGAATGGAAGCAGTAGTGAAACGTGTTGCAAAAATGGGAAACATTTTCTAAATTCCACGCGTACGAAATCGCAGGCTATGGGTATAAATAAATAAATATTCATGGACATTTCACATAGGGTTGCCACCCGTACTTTATAATAAAGTATTGTATGTTATTTCAGGTAATTGTACTTTATACTTTATGAAAACAATAAAGTACGCGAAAATACTTTATTTTGCATGATTTGTTTTTAGCCATATGAATTCTCCTATTTAGCACTTCTATTATTTCGTGAGCTCGAGGATAGTCTTTTAAAGGCTCTCTAAAAGTATTTAAAAGAGCAGCAGCAACACGTATATCAATGAATAAATGCGTCATTGCCCGATTAAAATATTCTTGTCTGAATATTTTAAAATCGCGCTTAATCCACCCATTCACTACCTCTACAACCCATCTCACGATTGTAACTAATCTTGATTTATTAGCTTCTACTGTACTTAGTTGGCTTTCACTTCTAAGTTTTGTTGAAGGCATGTGGGCTTGATAGCCCCACAAGTCTCTAAGGTTGATATGGCGTCTCTGAAACCTCTGTCTAATACAAATGTATCACTATTTTGAAGGACATAATGAATTGGATTCATTTCATTTTCAATATAGGCATTCATTATCGTCGCATCTGAAGTCGTAGCAGCATGAAGGCCAGTCACATCTACTATGTAGCCATCTGTGCATATTATCACGGGCCTCGTGGTGTAGTGGTTCTGGTAACGGACTGCCGATCAAGACGCGGGTTCGATTCCCGCTCGGGACTATCATTTGTGTTCTTTTTCTAAATGTGATACAAATGTTTGTACTGCGTCTAGGTGTTTCTATGTATTATAAGTATGTATTTACAAAAAAAAAAGTAGTATATGTATTCTATCCGTATTCTGGTACCCATAACACAAGCATATAAGCTTAGCTTGGGACCAGAGGACGTTGTGTGAAATGTCCATGAATATTTGTTTTGTTATTTTATTATCAGAAAAGGTTTTAGCAGGTTTTTTAATTTGTGCAGACTTTGCACGCTTACAATGAAATACAATGGCAGCGCGTGGCGCGTGGGGTAGTAGAGGGGGTGTTGGGTCAGAGTAGGCACTACCTGGTCGATCGTGTGCTTTTTTCCACTTGGGTTTTTAAATCGCTTTAGTCCTATAGTTATTAAAAGACTAATTAATTAAGATATATTTAACATTTTTATGAAATTAATAATACCACTATAACAGTTTCCCTGCACGAGATACGGAGTTATGTCCATACAAAAAACATAACACTTGTTGAGCTCTTTCAAATGATGTAGGTAGAAAAATGTTACAACACTTGGGACGAAACCGCCCATTGTTCTTTTGCCTGGAGTTCGCAATATTTTAATAAAATCAATATACAACTCGGCAACATATTAAAAACTACTATCTATTCTAAACGTTTGATTCTTTATTTAGGTTAAAGTGATTAAAACATCATAATATGCGCACGATAAAAATAGTTTTTTATTGTTGGTAGGTACGCACGAAATAGCATGTATAGATACTATGATATGCATCCGTTTATGAGGGACATTACAAATTAGATTTAGAGCATATTATTATTCGTCCGATGTCATCGAACTCAATATTCAGTGCGTGAGAAGAGCACTTAAATGACTGTAATATCATCAAGTACTTAGGTTCTGTAGTATGTTCAAATAACTCGTGTCTGAATCACTATTTCAAATAGTTTATAAAATAAATAGTATGGTATAGTCACTAGTTTTACAAAATTCAGGTGCGATACTCTCGACGTTCGATCCCAATAAAATTTAAGTACAAGATTTAAGAATTAGAAGGATCGGGAGAGGAACGATCAAAGTGACATTCTGTTTTCTCGTACGTCCTACAGTTGCTGAGAAAAATCTTGAATAAATAATTAGGTGTTCTTATAAGCAGCATTAGCCTAACACAATGTTTTCCACACACAAAAAAATCCAGAACACATTTTTTTATATTCTGATGCATTTTCTCCCTTTTACATTTCTCTTTTCGACATATAAGGACGAACAAATATTGTTTTTGTCGAGTAGCGATGACGAAAACACTGGCCATGTTATGGTTTTGGTGTTAGGGTAAAGTGGCGGTATTTTTTGTATCTCGCTCTGTGGCGCCACTGCAGTCAGATCTACATAGAACCATTAAGAGGATACCAAAATAGCTTCGTGCATTTTTCTATGTACGAAGTTTTCATTGTTTCTTTAGATTGAATGGCTAGAGCTCTAATTTTTAAGTATATGTTTTTTCAATATATGATCTAGGATCGCAAGAACTCAGAAACGCGATTGAAAAAAGTTTTCTCGATAGAAAATCTTGGCGAAACAACCTCTCTAATTTTTTATTTTTTTCATTTGTCGGTCTATTATCGCGTATTAACTAATGAAATAACTTTAAAAACATAGGTAACTATTATGTATAGAAACACGTGAATCAGAATTAAAATATATTTAGTAGATTTTGCGTAAATAGGAAAAGTATCCCTAATTCTTCATTTTCTGTGCCTACTGGCTGTCTTAATATGTACGTGTCGGCGATGATATACGATAATATTGATGTAGGCCCTTAATATGCAAAAAATCACTGGAGTTATTATCTACCTATATCCGCTCCTATGCCCGGTCAAGTGAGACTTGACAAAATTAAAACGCCTAAAATGCCCGTGTCAACTAGGAGTTGACAAAGTCAAAGCAAAAAATGTCCGCGGGCACTCAAGGGGTCATGGATTTTTTTGCCATCTCTTTTATTGTAGGGTATATGTGTATAAGTCTATCTCGCTTCTTTATAAAATTATGCACCAAACCAAACGAAAACATTTATACCTGCAATGTAAAAAAAAAAAATTAAAGTAGTCGGAAGTTGTGAAGTCAGTGACGTGAAGTGAGTGCGTTGCGGCATTAGTTAGCGGAGTTAGTTTAGTGATTTAGTGATACTTTTGGTGATTATTGGTGTATAAGTGTTGTGTTATTTTTAAGGTAAGGTATCTATTAATACATAGAAATAAAGGTTTTAGCATGAGAGACAAAAATTAGTGGAAAATTTTGGCGTTTACCGTGACGCGGCGTGTGCGGGCTTTGTTTGCCGTACCATATGTTTACCCTCATTTTATGATTTTTTTGGCCGTTTTATCATATGAAATGCGATTAATATGTTAGATCAAGTCATCAACAGGCGGAATAGTAAAAAACATGAACAAAATACAAGAATTTTGAATTCCAGATTTAAAGTGCCATTTTGGCTAGATTTTGGCTAGATTTTGTGCAAAATTAAAGGGCTGTAAATTAATTATTTTCTATGGACAGTGGTATAGTTTTACTGTTTATCATAATATATACACTTTAAACATTGTAATTTAATATAAACAAGCCTATGTCATCGCTTTAGTTTTTGAAATATGATCGCATAAACACAATCGTGCTCAAAAACGTACTATCTCTTTGTTCGGCGTATCATAACTGTTATTCGTAGTGTTATTCTTAGAAACCAAACTCATAAATATCGAGCTTCATTCATGCTAAACATAAAAAATACAACACTTGTTAGGGTTCCGATAACAACTTAAGTCGTAAAAAAAGTTTTTGTGAAACCCGAGCCACCCGCCGAGAAAGGGACCGACCGTAATAAATCAAGTGGGCACTTCAAACGGCGCGTGCGCGGTGCGCGGGGCAAACAAGCGGTACCACTTATGTTTTTTCAGTAGTTTAATTGTTGCAACTGGCCCTACTGCACACAGTAGTCCTCCATGGTAATTTTAGTAAGTAATTCATTCTTTATTCTCTACAGCTCCACATGAAGTAGGTTGTAGGAATTATAATTTGAAAAGCATTCATCATGAATAGCAGTAGCTAATCTAATAACTATAATGAAAACATACATTTTGTAAAAAAGAAAATTTAACAAGGCAATGATAACCAATAAAATATTAATTTAGGGTACATCTGTGAGTTTAGGTAAGCAGTTACCAGTGACCAATTTCTTTGTCTACAGTATTTTTGGCATTCAGCCATATCTAAAAGTGGCCAGTTATATTTATTGCCAAAATGCATTAATGCTGTAACTAAAACATATTATAAAATAAACATAGGTGTAAAATATTTCAGATATTTGCATATTGATTAATTTGTGTAAAATTAACAGACACAAAAATGTTTTTTGTCTGGATTAAGAAATTAGATGTACCTACTTGTTAACTTACCTACCCTTAAATAAACAATCCAGGTTAGATATGTCAGATATGTAGTGTATTTGAAAAATAAATAATTCTGTGAGAAGGTCTCACTTAAGTTTAAAACTAAATTGTACACGTGTTTTAAGCATAATAAATAACAAAAACAAAACTTACCAACTAAGCTCAAAGTAGCATGAAAATATGCTGAACTTATTCCAACCACCATCAACATGATCCATAATATATTAATAGCAGGATTGAAGAACCTGGAGTACTCTTGAAACAAATGCATTAAAACTGGTGGAAATAAGAAGAACAGAATGTTGCTGAACTGAAACAATTGCATTACATCATATTATAAAGACAATGTTTGCATGTTCAATTATTATTGAGAAGCAAGTTCACTGACCACTTTAGGCAAGCATGCATGACTATTATCTTAGATTTTAATAGTTATTGTAAAAAAAAACAATGCCAAGATAGAAGAAAAATATAACAATTAAATATGTCATTAGTACAATTATATTTTCGAAGCAGCAAAAGGTGTGTCATCTGTATAAACAACAGAATCCTTTGTCTTGTTCCAATGAATTATAACATAAATTACTTACGGTGTTCACAAATTCTGCTATCATAGGTGATATAGAATAATTTGATTCACACCAGTCCACTGGTGAACTACCACGTTCTAAGTGAGACCACATTGTTTTAAATGTTTTGATTCTTTGTTTACATGTATTGTATTGAAACGTAGTAGAATTTAACTGCGATTAACTTTCAATTTTTTCACTTACAATATATAACACGACCGTATTTTTAGATTTTGAGGGTCTTTAAAACATTAATTAAAAAAATTTCAGATGTTATTTAATAGGTTTACGTAAATAATTACGAAAATTTTGTTTCAAATTACCGCATACGTCTAACCCCAACACGGACAAAAATCGATCTGTCAGTTCTGTCACTGTCACAACAGAGCAGGCATGAGCCATAGACTTAGGATATAGATCTAGACGTAACACTCGGTACATGGAGACTAGAAGAAAGGAGGAATATCTTGTATGGGGGATCAGTCCAGTGTCCACTTGTAAACAGCAAATAACACTCACCGAAATAGCGCTAGTGTAGCAAGTGGAAATGATATGAATATAGCAGTTATAAGCAGAGTGAAGTGTGCTACTGTTGCGGTAATCAATTAATACTATTTTCTATTTGCTATTTACAAATATTTGGGGTACTTAAAAACACCGTATAATTATAATAATAATTAATATAAATTTATTTCATAGTCATGTTTATCAATATAATAATTTAAAAAACTGCGCTGTAACAAAGCGGAAGTTTTTCTTTCCTTTCTAATAATTTGTGGCGCTCTTTCTAAAATTCTTCCACTTGCTACTATGGCGCCACCTTAATTTGCTGCCTTTCAGCGGACACTTTTTAATATACTGCGATATTCCTCCTTCTTCTAGTCTCCATGACTCGGTATTGGTAATGCGCCTGGCGGCCATGTTGGTGACGTCATAATGACGTATAGATGAGAATATTACATTTTGTTAGCTCTACTTTTTCTTTGCTGATGACGTCACAAGGGCGTTAATTTGACAAGGTTCCAGCGCATTACCAATTTGCGTGGCTTATAACACTCGAATTAGATTTATCGATTCGCTTCGTTCGAATTTGTCGTCCGACAACGGATAGTTAATAATATTATTGCTAGTGGATATTTATTGGTGTTAAGAGCCCAAGAGTAATCTTTAAATATTTTATTACACTACTCTAGGATATTATATACATCCACATCACACTATTTTTAATGCTCCGTTAAGGACTTTACACACTACCTTTCCTTAGTCACAAAATAGGTACATTAGAATTTTAAAAGGGCGCTAATACCTACTACTTATGAATTTATGAAATGTTTCATAGCTACATAGATTTTACGCGTTTCCGCAATTATAAATCATATACGTTTATAACATTTTAGTTTACACACAATAATAGCAAAAATTTCGGTATTTGTAAACAAAATTGCAAACTGTGCAATAATCATAGTAAATTAATTATTAAAGGATGGGTAAACTCGCGTCGTACTCAGGTAAAATCAATTAAGAACTGGGCTTAAATTACAGCAATTAGGTAATTCTTGGACTTGGAATATCTAAACTTAGAATATCATAAAACCTATTATTCGGCTGTAAATAGTGACATCTCGAACGTGTACTAATCATTGTATGGATTGGTATATCACATTGAGATGCGTCATACATACCTACCGTTAACTTTTTCCATGAGGTATGCAGAGACTACAGAGGCACATCCAGGACAGTGGCCAGAGTAGTATTCAGACAGCATCGGTTACAGACAGGGCGGAAGTGGAAAATAAATCTATATTTCTCTTCGGCTCTCTTAACCACGCAAGCGGCTAGTTGTGGTGTTGTGGCCCCACCGCCGCGCCGTCTGCTATACAGGGTGTCCCAAAAGTCAACGTCCAACCGAAAACCCAAGCTAGGCCTAGTTGTGGGGGCTCTCAAAAAAAAAGAAAAAAAAATCTATCTCATGTAGTTTCGAAATGACAGCCATTTTTCTTAAATTGACACCCTGTGACGAGTTTACGACTACTGGGGCTACAAATGAGCTCTTTTATAATTTTATTTTTGTGTGGAGTAGTCTTAAGTGATGCTCCTACAAATTCCAATTCATCATTTGCACACAACTTCATTGGAATTTCAGAAAATATCCGTTTTATACCGAACCATGACGTGAAAATGACTACATCACTAAACTTTGACAGTCTGTACTGAAAAAAAAATCTACTATGCAATTTCGGCAAGTACCCTTAAAAGTTGGCGCATTTAATGGGCTTTCCAAAATGGTATAATACTTACTAAATTATTTCTTAGACGACGAGAAAAAAAAAATTAAGAAAGTCGATATTTAGCTTATTATTAGTTAGTCATAAAACTTTCTCAAAATTATTCTAATATCATCTAGGCGTTCTGTAAGGTGTAATTAAAGAAAGAGACGAAGAAAAGTTAGAGCGGGATAGTGACGCTACTAAAAGAAAGAGACGAAGAAATGTTAGAGCGGGACGGAGAGTGACGCTACTTGGTGTCAGTGAATTTTTGGGATTGTTTAAATAAAAGTCAATTATTAAAAATCGAATGTTTATTTAAATCATATCAAATGTTCAAATTGCTTGCCATCAGCGCGTATGCACGCCCTACACCTTCTTAAAAACGATCGTGTAATCTGGCGGGCGAAACGTCTGGAATTGATGTGATCAGCGGCATCTTGAATTCTCTGACGCAGTTCCTCTAAATTTTCAATTGGTTTTTGGTAAACAATTTCTTTGACCGTTCCCCAATAAAAAAAATCAATAGGATTTAAATCTGGGGAACGGGGGGGCCACGTGATCTGACCGGATCGACCAATCCACCTATTTGGATATTCTTGATTAAGGAATTCTCTCACTGGGCGCGCATAGTGTGCCGGACAGCCATCTTGCTGGAACCACATGTCTCGATAAATGCTAAGTGGCACGTCTTCTAACAAATTGGGTAACTGATGTTGTAAAAAGTCCAAATAAGCTGCCCCATCGAGGTTTTCTGGCAGTTCAAAAGGCCCAATAATGGATCCATTTAAGATCCCAGTCCACATGTTTATTTTAAAGCGGTACTGTGACCTATCTTCGCGCATCAAATGTGGATTTTCGACGTGCCACTCGTGCAAATTATGCAAATTCATGTATCCGTCTTTTTTGAAGGTCGATTCATCAGTCCAAAGAATTTTACGCAAGAATTCTGGATCTGCTCTGTGCCTTTCGAGCATTGATTGACAAAATAAAATCCTGCTAGGATAATCACGGGGTAGCAAAGTTTGTACCCGTTGCATGTGGTACGGATGCAATTCGTTTCTCTTCAGTATCCGATGTGCTGTACTTTTAGGTACCCCCAGACTTTGCTCGATTCCACGTACTGAGATACTCCGGTTCTCTGCAATTGCATTTAGGACATCTTCTTCATAAGGCACGACGGTTCTTCCCACTCTAGTAGCTCGAGTAGGAAGTTGATTTTCTGATAATAAACGGTGCACATTTACAAAAACTCGATGATCTGGGTGACGCTCGGCATTCGGATATCTCTCACGGTAGAGTCGAGCTGCAGCTCTAGCATTGCACCTACATTCCCCATAAATAAGGTGCATGTTTGCATATTCCTCTGCAGAGTACAAGAAAGGCATTTTCTTACAAAAACAGTCCAGGAGAAAGCCAAGTTCGTCAGAAACGGTTCGAAAACAAATCCAAGTCACACGCAATCAAGTCCAGTAAACAGAGCCAAGGTTGTAAGCACGAAATAAATACAAACGAATACAAAAAGATGCGCAGTAAACGAAGGCACGAAACGTACTGAATTATTGTACGTATACCACGCTGTTGTATTAGCGTGCTATCTGTTTCACCCACACTAGCCAAAATGTCAATTTCGTCTCGCTCACACATTGTAGAAAGATTCACTGACACCAAGTAGCGTCACTCTCCGTCCCGCTCTAACATTTCTTCGTCTCTTTCTTTTAGTAGCGTCACTATCCCGCTCTAACTTTTCTTCGTCTCTTTCTTTAATTACACCTTACAGAACGCCTAGATGATATTAGAATAATTTTGAGAAAGTTTTATGACTAACTAATAATAAGCTAAATATCGACTTTCTTAATTTTTTTTTTTCTCGTCGTCTAAGAAATAATTTAGTAAGTATTATACCATTTTGGAAAGCCCATTAAATGCGCCAACTTTTAAGGGCACTTGCCGAAATTGCATAGTAGATTTTTTTTTCAGTACAGACTGTCAAAGTTTAGTGATGTAGTCATTTTCACGTCATGGTTCGGTATAAAACGGATATTTTCTGAAATTCCAATGAAGTTGTGTGCAAATGATGAATTGAAATTTGTAGGAGCATCACTTAAGACTACTCCACACAAAAATAAAATTACAAAAGAGCTCATTTGCAGCCCCAGTAGTCGTAAACTCGTCACAGGGTGTCAATTTAAGAAAAATGGCTGTCATTTCGAAACTACATGAGATAGATTTTTTTTTCTTTTTTTTTGAGAGCCCCCACAACTAGGCCTAGCTTAGGTTTTCGGTTGGACGTTGACTTTTGGGACACCCTGTATATCTAATCATATGCATTTCGGCTGTGTTAGTACTACACACCTGACCCTTATGGTGATGGTGAAGAAGGATGATGATGCATAAATTTCTTAATCAGATCCTGAATCCACATTGGTATTAAACAATGATCATCTACATAATTGGATTGATCTGTCGGTCGCAAAAGAAATAACAAGAGGTCAGAAACTTCGTGACATAAAACATCAGTACTACCTTCGAAATAAGCAATGCCATGATTATCCCATTATGGTATTGCCATCCAAACCTTCCTATAATCTTAAACGACGAAAAAAGTAAGTACCGTTTCCAAATAGCGACCTACATTTCCGTAGGGACTTTGATGACTTGTTTTCCGGAGTGTTTTCTGCATCTGTAAGTTCTATAAATATGGAAAATAATTTAAAAGGATATCGCGACGCAAGCTTTCACTTGACAGCTTGCAGCGTTCCCGAGAATGAAATATAACGAGACGTACACAGAAGGCTACTTATTTTATTACGAGCCTCTAAAATAGACAACAGCCAACAGCGTTATCTATAAATACTATTATATAAATACTATTATGAAAGTTATTCTTGTAGATTACGTACTAGGTAAAAAGTTTCAGGGGCAGGTTGGAAAAAAATCATATTGCATTATTATTGATAGGGAAGCTTCAAGAATAGAAATAAAATGTGTTTGCAACGGATCATTGAATACTAACTCGAAGAATACCAGAAAAGCAAACGAACACAAGATTGGAAACCGATACAAATGTTCGCTTAGAATAGCCGAGCTAGCTGTACCATCCAAACGGCACTGTATAGATACTTGGAGAAATAAATCTTATATACTGCCAGAGCATATGGTTTGTATAATAATTTAATTATTCTAGAAAAAAGTTATTACGAGAATAACTAGCTTCAATTCAACTTCCAAAGTATCTATGAAAATTCTTGTGAAATCTAGAATCTTTATCCGATTGAGATGAGATCTTGTATACCTACACAATTAGTTTGAATGACGCGTGGCTAACTTTGTGACGTCATTCTTCTAAGTCCAACATGGGAGCACACCCAAGATTGTCGACTGGTTACTTGCTTTCTTACAATATAGCTATTGTAAAAACTTGTTTAGAATAACACGAATAATAATGTGACTTATTAGCTTCAACGAAATAGCTATTTTCAATTATCCTATAGGCTTCTAAAAATAACCGTGCAAGATCTTTTTAGGTGTATAGATTGAAACAACATGTTATGGATCAGCGTCCCGTAGTTAAATTATCAGAAGCGATACGCTGCTTTCAAATGAAAAAACTTCGATCGAAGAAAAGGTAGGACAGAGTTATTAAGACCAAGTTACTTTTTATATGGATATAAGTAGAACTTCATAGAACACTGCCTTAACTCGAAAGGGGGCAATCCGATTAGATTTACAAAAGTAAACCCGAGCGATGAAGCGAAGCCTAATAGGAAAGAAATTGATGGACTAACGAACATTGTCCATCCAGCAGAGATTGCTTTCGGCATCATACCATCACCGACTTGTTAATGACTCAGAGGGCCTCGAGGTGTTGTAAAAGGCTCTTTGGAACCAAAATCATCATGTGCTGTAGAATAAAAGTCAACAAGTTTATTATTCTAACAGGTGTGCAAACAATATGGCCCGTATAGACGTAACGAAATTACAGAAACCGTTGCGATACATGGATACAAATTCCTTATGTATAATGTTTGTGTGCAGAATGATGGTAGAGTTATCAAACGGAATGAATTTAAAATTAACTGATCGGTAAGTATAGATATATTTAAAGACACACAATCTTCTGTGTCCCCAAATAAGCGAGAATAAAGCCACCACATCGTAACTACTGAACATAAGTCGATATCTACACCACGTGACCTGAATCGCTTGAATTATAAAAGTTTAGGGTTCTTGACTTTTCCGAACATCATATGCAACAAAATCTTGGATTGAGATTTTCGTTTTATTATTATGTGCCTAACATAAACTTTAATTATTTTAGTATGGAAAAAATATGTAGAGTTGTTAGCCGTGACGTAGCCAAAATTACAAAGAGGGGTATTAAAAATGAAAATTTAAATAAATATATATCCATACACAAAGAAACATGCAATAAAGTAAGTAACGAAATACACGTACACATAAACAGTGATAAATAAATGATGATTGGTAATTTGTGACGTAATATAGTTTTTGTGATTAAAATATGGTATAATAGATACGATAGCAGATACAATTTGAACCTCAAATTTTTTTTTTTCAGATAACTATATGGTTAAATGAGATTTTAGAAGACTCATTTTACAAACTCTTGGAAAATAATCTTAAAGGTAAGCTAAAATTCCGAGACACGGTTAACAATCAACTTACTAGTTAATTTCATAAGCTTATTATGATATGTTTCGCAATGCATCGCAATTTGAATAGCAGACTTTAAACAGTTTATCATTTTCTACAGATTTAGAGGACGAAGAAGGTCCTGCACTGGATTATTTGGACGATGTAATCGATAATGTCTTAGTAAGTACCTGAAATATTTAAAAAAGCGTATATTTTTATTTAATGACGATTGTGAAACTAGGTATACAATCTATAAGTAAATAATATTTATAAGTATACATGTTGGTGTTAAAATAAGCTTGGTTGATCCTATCGGATCATGCGCGGTATAAGCATAAATGTCGTACACATTTAAGTATGTAGGAAATATTACCTATATAATTAATTAAAAATTTCAGGATAACTGCGTGCCTGAATCTGTTCCCGATAAAGGAGATAATAACAATATGACGGATGCTGATTACATTCATTACGAAATTAATGATATTATTAACAACCCTATAACAGAACCTGATAATGACAATCAAATAACAGACGATGGTGCATTACCGATAGAAGAACACATTCAAAATGAAATTACTAACATAATTAACGATGTGATTAAAGATTCTCAGCAAGAAATAGACTCTGATCAAATAACACAAAATAATGATATACTACCGATAAATGAACATTTTTATAATGAAATTCACAACTTAATCAATGATATGTTTCAAGATTTTCAGGATGAAATAAACACTGAGCAGGATGCACCTGATATTATAACTGATGGTGAAAATTTACAAAACGATACTAATGAAATAGTTGTCGAAGAGGCAACCGATCAAGATAGTCAAGAACCTTTCGAAAACTCCCAAACAGATGATTTGGACTACCTAATACAAGGAGTTGGCTCTGATCATGATTTATTACTATCAACTAATTTCATTCAACCTTCAACCGAGGATGCAGATGACGAAAGCATAAATGTAATATTTTCAAATATAGACATAGGTAATATTTGCTGATTTTATCTTATATATTTAAATGCATAAATTGGTTTCATTGTCTTTTAGGTGGAATTCGAATGACTCAAGATTTAACAAATATTTTCAATTTCAGCAAACTTCAAGAACGACATAATAAGGTAATTTCTTAATGTCATAGGTATTTCTATGTATTATGAGTATGTATTTACAAAAGAAAAGTAGTATATGTAATATGTCCGTATTCTGGTACCCATAACACAAGCATATAAGCTTAGCTTGGGACCAGAGGACGTTGTGTGAAATGTCCGTAAATATTTATTTATTTGTTTATTGAATTTCTATTTGTACTTGTAGTTATGCGATGAATTGAGCGCATTAAGCATGTCGGTACGGTATCTCATATTTTTCGTCTCCGATACATTATCTACCCTAACCCTGCAAGGAATACCTGCTTATTAGATAATTACTAACAAATTTAAATAATGACCATTTTAACCGTTATTCAGTTTAATGGAAATATAATAAAATAATTAATAGGCATGTTGACAACGAAAAAATCCAGGAACATCAAAATACAGAGACTGACCATATCAAACGGAATATATATTTCGCTGAACCGAACGATAGTTTCTTGAGTAAGATATTTTTATAATAATGTTTTTATCTTTTTAGACAAAGTGAGACGATAAAAATTCTCATATCATTTGTTTCTTTTTTCCAATAACTCATTAGAAGTACGTTAAAAGAACTAAATTTATACTGCTAAGGTTTCTACATACGAAGTTTGTTTATAAGTTTCAATTGGGAACTTTCATTTTTAAAACTTAGCACTGTAAAGAAGTTCTATTGCCATATCTTTACTGACCTGTTTGCTTTTACAATTAGGTGTTGTTGATGAATTATGGCCACGCGATTTTTCGCCAGATGTTTTAAGACCGAGTACAAGTGTAACCAAAGCAATTGAATCACTTGGCGACCTGTTTGAAAGAGAGGAATATTATGTGAATGCTTTAAAAACTGACAAAGACTTGTCACATTCTGAAAATTCAGAACACGATAGCAAAATCCAGTCAGATACTGGCCTGGTAGAATTACCACAAAATAATCAGGAATGGAAACCAACTGAGACAAGTTTAGTCAACTCGAATACATCACAAAATATATTTATAATAAATGAGGATAGACTATTGTCATCTCAAGGTGATTTAAATCCTGCATCAGAAATACATACACCGCTGATGGAGGTAAATGAAAAAATAACTAAAACTGGTGACAAAACCCTTGAAAATGTATTAATACCGTCAAAAAATGACGCAGTAGAAAATTCTGAGATGCAAAATAAAATACCACATGATCAATGTGCCCAAAAATACCATGAACATGTTACAAATATTCGGGAAAATGAAGGCGACGAAGAAGCACCACCAAAGGCCAAAGTTACTGAGGAAACACACATTTTAGAAAATAATACCAATAATTCCACATTAACTGAGAAGCAAAAACCAAAGCCTCTTATACTAAAAAATTCAAGAAACCAGCTAGTAACCAAAGAAATAATCCACGATTCTAGTAAGTATCAATAATTCTATAGTCAATAATATATCAACGAGAATCTCATCCCTAAATGAAAAAAAAATGGAAAATCCAGTCATAAAGCCTGTAATTCCTACTTTTGTCATGACAACAATTAGTTAGAACTAATATTTAACTCTGATGTAGAATATCTACGGCAAAATTAGCTGTCGAGACTAATTACTTAGAATTTTAATGGTTTCCGATTGTTAATAGCGATCACGAACCACGCGGTCTAAACAAAATTCATATGCACAGACCGTGCTTATTGCAAACCATACCACTAATACTGGGTTTTAAATTATAATTACCAGAAGTTCAAATGGAATATGCGCCGTCCTGGGTCACACATAGAAACGAACATGGCGAACCCAGCGAGATCTGTGCACCAATACCAGGAATAACATTTAAGCTAAAGCATAAGACAGTTGGGTGTACATGCGGTGCGTATGAAGCAATGCTAGCTTATGGAATTAAAATTACCTATGCTTTAATTAAAAACGTAACTAAAGAAGGAACTAAACAGAAAATTTAGGCCACCCCAGACCTGCTAACTGAAGCACGAACAGCTTTTTTTTTATACTACTAAGTTGGCTAACAAGCATACGGCCAACCTGATGGGAAGCAGTTACCGTAGCCTATCTATAAACGTCTGCAACACCAGAGGTATCACTCGCACGTCGCCGACCCTGTAGAAATCTTTTTCTTTTCTGTTTAGGGTTTTGTACAAACCCTTATAGGATCACTCCGGTGTCTATCTGTCTGTCTGTCCGTCTGTCAAACTTTTTTTACTCATCAACGGCTGAAGGTATCGACTTGAAACTCATACAATGTGTAGATCTACGCGGTCCCTTGCTTCAAAAAATACAATCAACCTTTTACCTCTACGCATTTAAAAGATATAACCGAATTACGACCATTTTTAAGAATTTTCGACTTATGCTAGGGAATCAAAATTCACAGGTTACTTCCCGTTGCCCTAGAGCCTTGAAATTTGGCATAGATTAAGTCTATATAGTGCTGATATAGTTAAGTTGGCGAGTTGTTTTGAGTTTAATTTACTGATTATTTGAATGCAGTTACTTATGTTTATATTATGTCTAGTAGGTACGAAACCCTAAGTGTGCGAGTTTACCTCGCTCTTGACAGGTTTTTTTAATCTTTCTTAGTTTTAAGCCAAATCAGAAATAATAATTAATAATATATTTTCAGCAACTACCCAAATTTTGCCGCAATGTGTTCTAGAGAAATGGTGCAAAGATTTGAATAAAAACTTTAAAACTTTGGACATATGGAAACTCTGGTTCCTAAATACTTGCAAGGAGACAGAAAGTTTACTTAGAAAAAGTTAGTATCTCTTTGTGATTCGGTAATTTAAAAGTAAACCACTTTTTTTTAAAGATAGGCATTAAAATGTTTGTTTATCTGACTTCATAAATATTATTTCAGCACCTATCTAAGTACTTATCCCTATTTTAATAATTATCCGGTTATTTTTCAGAGAATGCACGTATTTGCAATGAAAATTATTGTCACAATTTAATAACATTAAGAAATAATATAACCAAAGACGCTATTTTGTGGCGAGACGTAAACCAACACGTCCATGAAAAATTTGGCCCGTTTAGAAAATATTATGGCCATAACAAGGTAAATAGTTACGTTCTCAGATCGCAAAAGGTCCCCTTTATTACTATTTCAATGTCTGAAAAGAATAGCAGTGTTTTATAAATAATGTGTTTGTTCTTTCAGATGCTTTACATAAAACATAATCCAAGTTGCAACTGTAAATCTATACACACAAGGAAATTTAAAGCAAAGCTACAACAGTGAAAATAAAAATGAAATATCAATATTAGTACAAAACTGATAATAACCTACTAATTTGCGACGTATTAAGTGATTTTTTTTTTCACAATTTGTCCGGAAACGACACTAAGAATTGAAACCCCAAAAATATAGTGCTGAAATCGCCACGTGCGGAACATATACGCGCACGTAAGATTTTATCAAAAATAAATTGTAATAAAAACAAATACGTAAACAATAAATCGTATATTACATCCAAGCTTATAATTAATTAGAATATATTGCACTAAAATACTCAGCACACAAAAGTTACTTCTGATCAGGCCACATCCCTTACAGGATAGGGAGAAAAGTTTGCCAGGGTTTCCTATCTAAGATAATATAAACTAATTTTTTTTAAGTAATTTATTAATTTTGCAATTGACATGCTATGCTTTTACTTAATAAATTAAATTACGGTGGAAAAAGTGATTACCGCAAGCGGGACTTGAACTCAAGACCTCGGAATGCCGTTCCGTAGCTCTGCCAACTGAGCTTATTGCGGTCGTGCTTGTAGTAATCAAATTAGGCCACTGTAATCGTCACTCGATTGAGTATATATCGTATTTTAAATTTGCTGAAATTTTTTTTTTACCAATCAGTTCTATTTTATTTTTTTGCAATACGTAATGTATATTTTTTTATATAGCAATATATTAAACCAGTTTTCGATATTGCAAAAATAAATAGGTACTACATTTCAAGAATATATACCTTTATATTTTCGTTTATTTGGGTAGGTATCTTTTTTAGCGCAATACAAACCAAATCATTCTACTAACTATTACTACATTAAATGTCATTTAAAATGTACATTAATTTGATTAAAATCATATTTCCTGATGGTAGAATCCCTGCATCCTGCAAATACCCACTTTCCATTGAAGCATAAATCCCTGATGCCATCACAATCAGATCCGGTCAGTTGTACCCTTAATTTGTTAAAGGTTTCTTGTAGTGACATTACCGTACATGTTCCATCTTGTCGTCCAACGATATATAATTGATTGGGTAAAGCTACCGCACTTATAACTGGGCTAGCAGATTCATGAATTTCTTTAACTATGACACCAGATTGAAGATTCAATAAGACTACCTGTAAATTACATTATGTTATTGTATTTTTTTTATATTATCTAATAAAACTAATTTTGTATCGTCTGGCAGAAAAGAGTTAAATCCTAGCTAAGCAATAAGTCATAAAAATCGCTAAAGGCATCATTCAGTTCCTGGCAACTCACGACCGCAATCTTTACTGGGTTGTATGAAAGTGGGCGTGGTGAAACGACAAAAACGGTCGACGGCACTGCTCTAGACAGCCTGGTGTTGCTACAGCAGCACAACCCACATAATTATATTCTTTCGCTTTTATTAGCTCGGTACGTATCTATCAATGTAGTAACCTATGTAACGGAATCTTTGAAATGAAATGAAATGACAATGAAATAATTAAAATTTCATTCAATTCACATATAATCAACATCGTATAATTCAGGATTTTTCACCGTATTTTTAACTAAGCAAATTATTATAGCAATGTTTAAATTGACTGGTACTTTTGGTCGCGGTCACTTTGAACTGAAAGCCACCTTATGTAATAAATAGTAAAAACAATTCTAGGCAAGCTATTAAACACGCAGCGCTGTACGACACTGTGCTGGTTGACAATAACGATACAAACAGAAAAGATACAAAATGTTTATAAAAATGCTAAGATAATACCTTTCCATTGCTACAGCCTACAACAACAGTATCCTCCACAATAGCAATAGCATTACATGCTGAATCTAATGTAGTTGAAAATATCTGTGCTCTGTTTGCGACGTGGGCACAAACAACAAGTCCACTTTCAGATCCAACTACTAATAACTTGTTAGTAGTACCAATCTGAAACATCAAAATTTGCTGAATAATATTTTCTAATAAAACATGGTGAGTGATAAGTCTTCAAAACGTCCGAGCCAGATTAAAAACAGGACATTCGCGTTTAAATGGCCGCAGAACTGGCATCAAGTCGCGGGGTTTAATACTGTGAGAGCGGCGTAAATGTATTTTCGCCTTCTTTACGCAACGTGAAAATAGACAATGGTGTCGATTCCAGTGCAAGTTCAACATAACTAAACTTAACTAAATTATAACCATTTTTAATTTAGTTAAGTGAAAAGGTTATTCTGTTTTACCCGAAAATTAAACTAAAAATTTTAGTTGACAGCACTTAATTTGATTTTGACATCACTAAATTGAATTCAAGAGCTGCCAGCCGATAAAAATAAAGAATGAAAGTATGAACGAATGATTTGTAAAAAGTTATAAAAAAAAATACCTTCTTGATAAATAAATATTTTGGTTTATTTTTATTTAGTCTCTATTAATGAATTCTACAAATATTAATAACTTATTAGGTAAATTAAATTAACGACCTTACGTTTAATACTTTTATAACAACATACCTACTTGTTTTATTTACATAATTATTCCCGCCATAATTTTCCCGCTTATAATTTAAAAAAAAAAGTTCTTTCCATTTTGATCTGCAACTTACTGTTACTACCACGAATTTGTTATTAGTTGTATTCTATTACAAAAAACACCATGAACACCCAAAAGCGAGCAAATAAACGGCAGAAGGAATATTTAATAGACAAATTATATTCGAATGTCGAAATGGCAAGAGGTAAGATTTTTTTTGTATCATAGAAGAAATATGAATCTTAAAATTTGCTTATTTTTAATGAGATATCTAAACTAAAATAGTTTTATTTTGTATTTGAAAGTCACCTAGAATTTTTATTTATTTAGCTAACCAATCTGGAAAGGAAGTGTTGGAGTTTTGGGCTGCCCTGACACAGGAGCTGAATCAGCTTGGCTGTTCGAGAACAGCACAGCAATGGCAGCATGTAAGTTAAATATGCCTGTATCAAAAGTAAATAGGTAGATATGTACACATGTTACTTCCTTCCTGTGCTTCCTTACAAATTATAAATTTGTCTGTTGAAAAAGCAAGAGATTGAAAACTATTTTAATTACAGTTGCCAAATATCCAGTAAAAGGGTTGTAAGTTGTTCCATAAATGATTATATATTTGTTGCATTATATACATATTTTGTAGATTTGGGGTGTCATGGCAGCAAAATCCAAAACCAAATACAGGAAAATGAGAGTAGCAAACAATGCAACAGGTGGTGGTCCTGCCGAAGTTGAGCTTTCGCAGGACGACCAAAGAATATTGTATGTTGTCGGCTCAGCTACAGTGCAAGGCTTTGCTAACATGGAAGTGGTAATAATCTTACATTTTAATAAATAAAATGATCTACTAAATCTCAAATTATTACATAACTTTATTATCACATAACTTTTCTAAGATAAATTTCAATTCAAGTACTATTTTATATAAAGAAAATCCATTGAGCCTTGATCTTGAAACTAATGGCTCTTTATATAACGCAACACATATTATTATCAAATGCCTAACATCCAGTTGTTCACATGCCTAAATCCAGTTGTTCACCTGGAAGAGAAACACTTTATATTTTTGCAATTATCGTTTTAAACTTAGCTTGAAGCCACAGATAATGTCCATGAACATATTAATACTCTTTTATATTCTTTTTAATAGCTTAAATCGACTATTTTAAGACACTTGACCTGTTAATTTAATTTAAATATTAGGATTTATGACAAACGTTTTCAGTTCATAGATAGGCACCTACACAGGGTACCTATTCAATTACTTTAACAGATTACTTACAAGTTCGAACATAGACTACCTATTAACTAAACATGTCTTTCTAATCTGTGATGTAACTTTTTATATTCCATAGCCAAGGCAGAAATAATGTAAATTTTTGTTTTTTATAAATTTTGTGATGGTCTTTAATGGGCTTATTTCTGTTCTCCAGGGACTCTCGATGGGTGAGCAAGTTGAAGATCCGGCTGATGTGACTTCCTCGCCCAACGTAGGCCCTAGCATTGGTTCGCAACAATCGGCGTTACCAAACGGGCAGCCTAGAGAGGCAGAGCAGGCCGAGGTCAGGCCAATTAGTTTAGTCGTGAGGAGTCGTCAACGGCAAAGGCGTCCGCGTCGGCGACTTCCCATGAATATGGACCTAATTAATGCTCTCAATGAAAATAGCGCAAATTTAAGAGAGAGCATTATACAGGCAGCTGAAATTTTGGCAGCGGCGATACGTTCCGCGGGTATTGCCGTGTTAATGCCCGAATCGCAACAAGGGGATTCCAGCTAAAATAAATATTATAATTTGGAAAATATATTTTTTATTTTTATATACTATTAAAATTATCATTAATATATAACGCCCTTATAGCACGTGCTTCTGAGAGGAAATCGGTATCGATTTGCTCGTCAGCCTCGTAGTCGGAAACCATCTGCTCATCCTCCACAATTTCGTCCTCTGAATCAGAATCTGTAACAAAGTGACATCTTAATACTCTTTAGGGTTCTGCACCTAACGGATACTACTCCATAATATTTATGGCTCCTACTACGAACGTTTGTTGAAAGTAATAACATGTGTTTGCAGTTTATGTGTGGGATATAGATGCTTACCAGACAGCTCGTTGCTAAACATATTGTGCAAAATACAACAAGCAACAATTATTTTTGCAGCCTTCTCAGGCGTGTAATGCAAAGTTCGGTGCCGATGTAAACATCTAAATTTATTTTTTAGACGACCAAAGGTCATCTCCACGATATTCCTGGCCCGAGAATGGCACTGATTGAATCGCTCTTCAGCTTGGTTCTCGGGCTCCGGCACCGGTGTTAAAATCCAGGGCTGTAAAGGATAACCCCTATCACCTGCAAAGAAATAGGCCAATCAATCACGTTGGTTAATCAATCAAGCTTTTAAATTTGTAAATAAAGGTTACATCAGATGTTACAGCTGTTGTTATCCACTACAATTTACTACTGTAGGTGGTGTAGAAAAATAATATTCTGGATATGAAAAAGGTAAAAGTATATCGAAAATATCCCATTAATAATAAAAACAAAGTGCATTTTACCTAACAACCACTGGTTCATTTCGCCTCTTATGTAGCGACTCCGTAAATATTGATGGACTTGTGAAACCCTCCATATTGCAGCATCATGGGTGGATCCAGGGTAATTTGAATTTACGGATATAATTTTACCACTCGCACTGCATATCTAAAATCAGTGAATGTATCGATTGGCCAAAAAGGTATAAAGATATATTTATCATAAAAATGTCATCGAAATAACCTGTATTTACAGCCAGAGCATTAGTCATCCATCTAAAGGCCCTGTAATACTGGACAAACTAACTACGTAAACTGTAACATTCTATTAATTACGACAAGATTGATCCATGACTTACGACACGATATTTCATAAAAGGATCCTTCCAAACCAGTTACTAGTTTGGAAGGATCCTTTTATGAAATTTCAACGGGTCACCATTTAATCTCATCAGATAAAGGAACCATTGACACCATTTGAGGACCCATTTCACAATCTTGGAACCTAGGTTAAAACTAAAAATCCTTAAGTAAACTATTTTAACCAAGTCTCCTACGACATATTTGTTTCATGACAACACAGCTAATCGTTTGTGACAAACTCACGATTTGGCAATTGATGCTATAAAATCCTTTCCTGTTGAAAAAAATATTTCCCGGAGCGGTAGGGTGATGAATGGTCGGTTTCACTATAGCAAAGTGGGTGCCATCAATGGCCCCCAAAGTGTTCCTCATTTGAAACATTTCTTGAAATCTGTAAATGCAAGGCCATTTTACACGCTTTATATTAGCTTCACTTGTATGTTTATTTGTATGTTTGTAACCGACTCCTTTGGACGCTATTTTGACCCACTTTAAACGGTCAGATTCTATTCAAATTTTGCACACCTGTCAAAGACCGATGACAATGCAATAATTCGATTAAATAAAGCGTGTTTTTTAGTTTTTTAAACTATTTATTTTATCACAACATAATCGACGGGCTTCGTGGTCTAGTAGTTCAAGTAACGGACTGCCGTTTACGAGGTCGCGGATTCGATTCCCGCACGGGACAAGCATTTGTGTGATATTTATAATTGTTATGCAAATATTTGTACTGCGTCTGGGTGTTTCTATGTATTTACTAGTATGTATTTACAAAAGAAAAGTAGTATAATAATATGTAGTATATTCATATTCTGGTACCCATAACACAAGCATATAAGCTTAGCTTGGGACCAGAGGACGTTGTGTGAAATGTCCGTGTTGTGTGTTGATCCATCCATGTTGATACGATACGACATATGGGCTTTTCTTTAAACTGGCTATATTAGGGACCATTTTTAACCTCTGTACCAAAATATCAATAACATCAGAGCAATAGTTTTGTTGCATCGGTATAATTTGTGCATTATGTGAATTGTGCGCAATATAAAGCGTGAATAAATTAAAACATCTTACTCTAATTTTGCATTCTGTTTTTCTTCAGATGTTGTGGGAAATTTTATTTTAGAAGATAATTTTGTACATATTAAATTTGAAACCATTTCTATAAAGCGACTTATTGATGGCTGGCTGAGTGCCAAAATGTTGTTTTGCCCAATACAGGTTTGATAGCTGCCCTGAGAAAAATAGTTGAGAGCTGATAACACCTGTAAGACAGCGAAAATAATTTAGTAATTATGAAAAAGTACAGAGTTCATGGTGTAGAGTTAATTTACTAAATTATAAACGTCAATCATTCAACTAACCTTTAAATATTTGGGAACATTTCCTTGATTTAAACAATCTTCTTCAATTTGCCCAACTAGGAGATGTACTCCTGATTTGGGCAATCTGAACAGTTTTTTAAATTTAGTGTCACTCAATAGAAAAGGATTTGAGTTGTCTCTTAAATTCCTAAGACGCATTTTTTCGGCGTAGTTTCTAGAATGAAAAGAATATAATCTTCTTTATCGCTTTGAGCACTTTCTAATGAGCACTCCTCTACACGGACTTTAAAGGGTAGGGTAAATTCTACGTATGTACGGTTTACCAGGCGTTTCGGAATTGCATTGGGTTTAGTTGAGAGTACTCCTACTCGCAAAAGGATGCTCGTTACTTATATTCCCATAGCTGACTCTTACAGTGCCCTGGGGAAGAAATGGGATGCTTGGTTGTATTCTTAATCCTTTTTCAAACGGACCATAACTAATTTAAAATTTAGCGTGTAGTCATATAAATTAGTATTATAATTAATTTATTTAGCTTACCTTTCAGCTGTATCCACTATTCCTGCAACTATATATCCTTCCATTATTCAAATACAATGAAATGTTACGGTAAATAAGAAATGTGGTTGTAAAATAACTATAATAATTACAACAATATTAATATTTAACAAAACAAGGCAATCCAAAATTATAAATTCAAAATTAAGCGTCTTTAAAAATTGGCGCCGCTTTTTTTGCCCCTTATTCTTATGTTGTAGGTACCATGGTAGGTAGGTACCTAACTTTTTTTTGTTTTGTTGAGACCTACTACGGTTGTACTTTTTGGTCTATAGTTAAACTACCATTTTCATTTTATGCCTTTTGAACTTACTAATCATCGATTGCCAGTACCTACGTTTGTCTGTGATTGCAGCTTTCGAGGTTGCTGTTTATCATTACTCTGTGAAGTTTTTTGTTTATTTCAGTTTAATGAATGGCAAAAAGATTATTTTAATAACAAAATTCATGGTATTTGATGATATATTGGTAGTATTTGTTATTTTTATCATAGCTTTTCGTAATCCATGCTTATTCATCTTCAATTTCATTTTCGGAAAGTACCTCAAAAATCATGTAGTTTCCAAATAGTTTTCTGTTTGTAATTGCTCAGTAATTGTATTATGAATACCACAATAAGAATTAAATTGTAACAATGAAATCTTAGTGTACGTAAGTGGGTACTTGTACACTGTTAGCAATAATAAAATTTTTGTTTATGTAAGTATGTGATATGATTACTGGCTAAGTGGTGGCTGATAAAATAATTTTTATAAAACAAATTTTCTGATATAAATAGCTTTTATTAAATAATTTAAGTACAAAAAAAAACAAAAACTAACAATTCTCTTTATCAACAAAATCCAACCAATTTTCAAAACAAGTAACTTCTATATTACTTTTGATGTCCATCATAACATTTTTAATTTTAAACCTAAAAAACTAAACCATAATTTCTTTTCAGCTAGTCACAAATCAAAATTCAAATATCTACAGTAGCTGCTATCAGCAACAGTAGATATTAGAAATAAAAATTTTGCAGAGTGCTCGCAGTGTTCATCTTGTTAGAAGAAGAATGATGAAATTGTTATTCTTACACCTATACAGTCTGGCTACTACAGAATCCTTAGCATGTTTAATTGAAACATCATTTTCAGCTTACAGACTACCTAGTTAATGGAATACTAATATGGAAATCAACAGAATCAAATAATTATTAATAACACTATACAGATATAAATTCATCACATACACAATTAAGTAGCACATTAATATTATATCCAACTGGTAGACTGTAGTAACTGGTAGATTTTGATTCGGGGGCCTCAATGAAATAACCTTCTGTAAACATTGTGCCATGTTACATTTCCTTTTATATTATTTTATGCCAATAACTTGAGTACTTAGCTACTAAACAATAATATTAATTATTAATACAAACATTTTAATGAAAGGATATTAAAATATAGGTAGTTGTAAAATCATGTGGCAACATCCCCACATCCCCTCTATAAAACTGGATGTGCCATTGCTTAGAGTTAGAGGTGGTTAAGAGCTGGTACAGTTATCATATTTTGCTATTTAATGTAAGTGAACACTTGCTACAGTATATATTGTGATGTCCTTATGGTAAAATAGCTTTATATTATAGTATTCTGTTTTAAAATATATTAATTCCATGTTATTATGGGAATACTTGAGGTCGTGTATAAATGCTGTAATTATGTAATAACGGATCAGTTGAATTAAAAGTTAAAGCTTTGTATTGTTGCACATTTCATTGCATTTTAATCAATTGACAAATAAATAGTCTCTAAATCTATAAAACTTTTATTTTACACTTCTTAAAATAATTGGGGACAGAACACGGTGCTTTATGGCAATTCTTTGTAAAAATTAAGAATTACTAGATAAAGTATGAAAACATCATTTTAAGTTTCAAGCATGAAGAACACTACATAGGGTAGTTATTAGTTTTATTTTGTGTTGTTTGTTTCATATAAATGTAAAATTTACTACTCAATTGCATTAGGTACATATCCTGTAAAAATAGATGTATGTGTGGATAATAAATAAATAAGTTAATTCCAGTGTTGACCGTTTATTTATTTGATAAATCTGTGACTAGATAATTACCCAGTCATCTAATTAATAAACAGATGGGTGCAGTGTATTATTGTATTTATATGTATCTTCTTTATGTGTAGTGATCTTACAAATATAGCGTCAGGAAGGAAAATCCGACTTATTTTTATATAGTAGATATACTAGGTATGGGCTCAAAGTATATTAAAAATGTCATAAATAAATATATCAAGTAGTCAGTCAGTCAACAAGTTATTAAAGTAAAATTGTTTTTACTTACAATTTATTTATCACCTAAACCTGTGTCAGATTGCATAATGACATTTATGCTATGCTATAAGAAATCGAAAAGCTATGAGTGTGGCTATGAGCACTATTTTGCTTGTCAAATGATCTCTTAACAATTGTTTATAGGTACCTACATTTATACAGAATTCCACATACATTTTCATCTTGGCATTACGGGTATTGATTGACTTGGTACGTAAATGGTGCAGGCATCTTCTGTTTGCATAAACACATAGTAGCACTCTTAGGCAAAACACTTATCTGTATATTGATTAAAACTTTCACAGTGATGTAGATGCACCTGTTTTATCTATAGGAATTGCACAAATACAGCTTTTTGTCAATTTACGTTACCAATGGTGCTCTGATTCTTCTTGGAGTTAGTACATGAAAAATATATTGCATTTCCATATTATTATTATTAATTTGACAAGAACACAGGACAAGACTAAACTTGATCAACACATTTACAACAACACGCACAGTCACTCATCAAAATGAAAATCACCGATATGTCTATGTAGGTATATGATTAAATCATGTATCATTATGTCCTTGCGGCTGCTGGAATAAAATATTTTTTATTACTATTTGACTCCTATAACCTCAACATTTTATTTATGATTTTATCTTATCACATCACCATGTCATCAACCGTTTTCAGGTGTTCATTTAACGTAATAAATGGCGCCTTTTCTTACGTCTATAGACTGTAGATGTATTTTTTTATGTTTTTAATATCATAAGGAACGTGTAAATTAAATAAAAAATTAAAGTTAGCATAACTTTAATTTAAAAATCTAAGTGAAAGCAATAATGAAATTAAGTGAATTTAAGTCGGCATGTATTTACATCCCGACTTAATAAGTCGAGAATTCACTAAAATAAGTGAAAATTTGACATTTATGATGTACACCAGAATAGCAAATTTGTCATTTTCACTAAATTGAATAGATTGACTTATTTTGGTCCTGTCAAACTTAATTTAAGTTAAGTTGTGTATTTCAGAATAAGAAAGTGAGATTTGACAGGATTAAATCAATTTTTAGTTAAGTTTAGTTAAGTTCGTGGACACAGAATCGACACCAATGATTTGAAATGTCGCACATCATGTACACTGGAAGGCCACATTTAAGTAAGTGGTAAAATTGTATGAGCAAATGATCAATGCAAAACCACTACAAAATATTATATCAACCTCGTTTCAAAAATTTTAGTAAATCTACTACAAAATGACTGTAAAAAAAATGTTATATTGTTACCTCTCTTTCATTCTCTACTTCAATTTCTTCACTAACACTGGTGATAGCACAACAATTGATTTGACCTAACTCATTTACAATATTGGCAAGGCAATTAGATTCACCAACATCCCATAACTTTGCAGATCCATCCCTTAAAAAAAATTAAGTTACCATTAATATTTACCCATAGACAACCAATCTTAAGGTAGGTTTCGGTTCGTAGCGACGCGCGACAGCGACTTGTCATTTTTAGGGTTCCGTACCCAAAGGGTAAAAACGGGACCCTATTACTGAGACTTCGCTGTCCGTCCGTCCGTCCGTCCGTCTGTCACCAGGCTGTATCTCAAGAACCGTGATAGCTAGAGAGTTGAAATTTTCACAGATGATGTATTTCTATTGCCGCTATAACAACAAATACTAAAAATAAAATAAAATAAATATTTAAGGGGGGCTCCCATACAACAAACATGATTTTTAGGGTTCCGTACCCAGTATCTCAAGAACGGTGATAGCTAGACAGTTGAAATTTTCACAGATGATGTATTTCTATTGCCGCTATAACAACAAATACTAAAAATAAAATAAAGTAAATATTTAAGGGGGGCTCCCATACAACAAACATGATTTTTAGGGTTCCGTACCCAGTATCTCAAGAACGGTGATAGCTAGACAGTTGAAATTTTCACAGATGATGTATTTCTATTGCCGCTATAACAACAAATACTAAAAATAAAATAAAATAAATATTTAAGGGGGGCTCCCGTACAACAAACATGATTTTTTTACCGTTTCTTGCTCGATACTAATAACGTTGCCTTATGTTGCATAGATAATGGTACGGAACCCTTCGTGCGCGAGTCCGACTCGCACTTGACCAATTTTTTACGAAAAGCGCTCCGTTCATAAAAGTACGTCTACTTTATTTACGCTGCGACTTTCGCAACGCTTTGTCGCTACTAACCGAAAGCTACCTTATGAGGGCACGATACCAAATTATGCTCCATACAAAAATATGGGTTTCATACTCCCCATTTTTCTTTGCGAAAGTTAAACCAATTTTAATTGTTTTTACGCTATATTATAGATGAAGAGTATATCTATACTTGTATCACTTTCTGGATTGTGTAAATGAGAATATTAAAGAGAGAGTAGTGAACACAGATATGACGTCTGACAGAAAACTATGGAAAAACTTTTTTGAACAAACTATCACAGCGTATTTACAATTTTTAATTTATAAAATCATTCTTGACCTAATAAAAGAAAAACTTTTACATGTATAATAATCAGAGGTCGGAATTAGGTAGAGTTATTCATGTACTTACACTGATTTCATACAGAGAAAACATAAAGTGGATAACTGGATATGCCGCAAATCCCGAGATTAATTTTAAAGAGCAGAAAAAATCCCAGAATTTTTTAAATAAAAATGTTATAGCGACTGATTCAGATTCGCTCGTATTTATAAAAATTGGTCCGTACCATTATCTATGCAACATAAGGCACATAGTTAAAGCGTCTACCTGTCAACGTTATTAGTATCGAGCAAGAAACGGTAAAAAAATCATGTTTGTTGTATGGGAGCCCCCCTTAAATATTTATTTTATTTTATTTTTAGTATTTGATAATATAATGTAAGGTAGGAAATTTTTTTTTTTTTTTTTTGAAAAGGTAGGACATGAAACAAATTTCGAAAATTAAAACCATTACACACATACTTGCTAACGGATATAACATTTCTCCCCTTTTCCACAATACAGATATCACAGATAGCCATAGTGTGTCCTTTCAGGGTTACAGGGTTTATTCCAGATTCTGCAGACCAGACTCTACATGAGCCATCAGCTCCAGCTGTGAGCACAACCACACCAGATGGAAAGTATCTGCATTTGTAAACAGGTCCACCATGACCTTTAAGATCTAGAATTATTTCACCTGGAAATATAATATTAAGATTTTACAAATTACTTACACATACCCAGAATATAAGTTACTAATTAGTTAAGTAAAAAAAAAACACATACAATTCTCACATCACAGTGTTTGTAAGAATACTCCTCCAAAATAGACTGACTGATTCTAATAAAAATTATAAGACCTACTGTATATTGGGTATACCTTTATGGGTATAGCCATTATTTAGCAGGTCTGAGAATAGAATGCTAATTTATACTTCTAACTCATTAGTGGCCCACAGTAAACACGTGAAATTGCAGAACACAGATATTTTATATTAAATAAATAACAATAAGAAATCTTTTACAGTTTAGGTATGCTTTTTAACTTTCTAACCAAAATAAGTATAGTTAGCTGCTGTGTGGTGACAGTTTAAAATACAACTGCCACCACTCCATTCCCTTCATACTATACGATATAACATAGATAACATCCTCTGTAGGACACAGAAAACTTGGCAATATACCCTATGCTAACATGGCTGGTCAGCGCGACATCTTAGACCATAATCCCTTCCAAAGTGGAGAAGGCCCATGGCCAACAATGGGACTTTAATGGGCTGGAGAGAGAGAGAGAGAGATATGTAAAGTTAACTCACTTGTCCTACTATCCCAAACCAGAACTTTATCCCCTTCACAGGAAGAGACAGCAAGTGCATTTTCAGCTACAGAAACAGACAGTACTGCCCTGTTATGTATTTTATGATCCTTAGAAGATGCTACAAAAGCAACTTTCAGCCCCGATGGTACATGCTTAACTACCAAACATAGAGGATTATTTGAGACATACTGATAATTATTAGAAAAGTTTATTTTAATTTTTCCATCACTTAGAACTGTTGTCAGTGTATCATGAATACTTTTTTCATTTATCTGTTTTGAAGATATCCAAGCCTGTCCTTTAGGCAATCTGAAATATTACAAAATTAAGTATAATCACACTGCCTATCCCTCATAGAAGCCGGTGTGATTTGAAAATATAGAGTAGGTATTTTAAAATGGTTTTATTTTAAACTATTATTTGGATTCCGCTTAAAGAATATAAGGTTTTCAGACATTGTAATTGACAAGGTAAAACCACTTCAATGTAACAAATTAATACCTTACGACTTCGTTCCAATCGCATTGTATAGTTACAACCGGCAGAACGGACATCTCTATTCGATTTTTAAGGATATATCGCTGAAGAAATGAGCTGAAACTTAGGCTGTGTACAAAACATAACACTTTCCTCGCTTTGGCTTTTTTATTATCAGCATTCAGCAATTTATATAAATACAAACTATATAATGATTTGCAATATTTTGAAATTTTAGTCTACACTCTACTACACCACCGGCAAAGAGTAAAATAATATCACACACAGAATAGATTGAATGAATAATATAGATATACCACCGGCAGTGTTGCCAGAGTGATTTCGTCGAAAGTTACGTTGGCATCCATGAAAAGTTACATTTTTAAACTAAAACTTACGTAGTGGTAATTTTATGAGTGTGAATGTAGCAGCCATCAGCCAAATTTATAATTATTTACAAATAGAGTAAATAATTAATAAAATATTTTTTTTTTAAATGCGCATTTAAAAAATTTTCAAATTAATAAATGCATTTTTTATAAATATTATTTTTTAAATTATTTACTCTATTTATTTGTAGTTTTAAATTTTTCTGATGTCTGCTACATTCACGCTCATGTAATTTTCAGCTCGCAGATCAAAAATTATTATTATTTTATATTTTCTTGTACACAATAATTTACAAAAAATTATATTTATCAATATAATTATAACTTTTTTAATTTTTTGCGGTAGTTTTTGTTTTCATTAAATAAATTTAGATAAGAATATTTTAATTTTTCAAGATTTTTTTTTCATTTTTACCTCTTTTGTAATTCTTGAGAAGTTACTTAAATTTAACTAAAATTGTTTCTTACATACATGTTACATGAACTGATCAAAAGTTACGTAAAATGTAAAAAATGTAACCTTCTGGCAACACTGACCACCGGTGCCTGTCTTGTCTAAATTAGGGTTACCAGATATCAGAAAATTAAATTCGCCTAATTCCGCCTGCCGTTGGATGCATGTGATCGATCATGCATTTCTTTCGGGAATTCCTACGTACAATAGTGGGTAGAAAATGAAGATATAATATATGAATAGAAAACATCGGTAAAGTATTGCGTTTCAATTAATATTATATCTATACTAATATTATAAAGCTGAAGAGTTTGTTTGTTTGAACGCGCTAATCTCAGGAACCACTGGGCCAATTTGAAAAATTCGTTCAGTGTTAGATAGGGCATTTATCGAGGAAGGCTCTAGGCTATAAAACATCACGCTACGACCAGTAGAAGCGAAACAGTAGTAAAAAATGTTGTAAAAACGGCTAAAATTTTCTAAATTCTACGCGGACGGAGTCGCGGGCAACAGCTAGTTATAGATAAAATGCTCTATTTTGTAGCGTCGAATAACTGATCAAAAGTGAAAAGCCTAGTAATACTTTTGTTTTGTCGTTTTAAATTCACCAAACCGATAATGTACTCGTAATTAAGAAATCGAATGCAATTAAAACGAAATGTCAGCAGGTGCCGCAGGTAAAGCCCAAATTTCCATGGATTTTAAAATAAATTAGTAAAGGAAAACAGGAAATCATTTGTTCACCTTGTTTTAACTTACCTAGGGAAATAATTGGATGCAATACCCAAGAAAAACAGTAGCAATCTGTAGCTCAAAAGGAATTTTAGAAACTGATTGTACTTTTTGGTACTTAATTGATTTTCTAGCAACAAATCAGCGTCAAATAAGTAATTATATTTATGTACTTTATCAGTTTGCGTATGTGACCTTAGATCAATCAATAAATTTTATTTTATTTTATTTATTTTTTCCTATATTTTGTACATTTTGCGTCTAGTAACTTTAAGGTACTATTAATCTATAGTACTGATTGTCCATTTGACTTTGACATTAACAGATTTTCTAATTAGTCTGTATGGCTACTGTGTTAGATTGTGTTGTGTTGTCTCCTATCTTAAAAAATATAATAATTATAGATATGTACGCGAGGAATTATAAATAAGAGGAGATTTTTGTCTTGTTATTTCCAAGAAATACCTTATAATCCATTTAGTTACAAGCTCTAACGAAGTAGCTTTATATAGTAGATTATGCATTTGAAGCTGCTATAAAAATGCATTTTTCTATTCCTGATTGGCAACAATTTCATGATAATAATGGAATCTCATATACAGTAAGTAAAGATAATTTCTTGTACCTTTGACCTGTGCATTGAGAATAAATTGAGTATTGATGAGGCACATAGCTGTCTTTGTAAATTTTAGCTGTTTTAAACACTAATTTTAAGTTGTAGAGCTTTGTTAAAACTTCAGACGTCTGTTGCGTTTATTCACTTAACTAGCTGTTGCCCGCGACCCCGTCGCGTGGAATTTAGAAATTTTTCCCCATTTTTGCAACATTTTTAACTACTGCTTCGCTTCTACTGGTCGTAGCGTGATGTTATATAGCCTAAAGCCTTCCTCGAAAAATTCCTATCTAACACTTAAAGAATTTTTCATATATGTATTATATATATTATTATAGATAACGTATCATCATGCAATTATTTTACATGTCTATTTTTTAAATTTTATTCTAGGGCTTCAACATCCATATTGATGGTGTCTTCCATTGTGTTGCTCGTTACAAACAGCTGCTCAGTTTACACGAACAGCTGCAAGCACAAAATCCTTACATTAAACTTCCACAATTCCCACCAAAAAAGTTGTTCTTGACAAGTTCTCAGTTAGAAGAAAGAAGAGTTTTATTAGAAAAATACATGCAATTAAGTGAGTAATTATTATTTAACCCATTTGATTCTAATAACTATTAATACTTGTTGTTATGTTATGTTCTTTTTTTTGTAGTTAATTTGTTACTTTGTTTACATTATTCTGATAAAATAAATCTTTTCAGTTGGTCAAAATCCTGTACATGCAAACTCGGATCTGCTAATAGCATTCCTTTTTTCCGCACAACAAGAAACACATGGTATTAAAATGCATGAAGTAGAAATTGAGATCTCATTGATGAATGGCTATAGAATACCACTGTCTGTGTCATCAATTGACTCATCAAATACAATACTAGATATTGCTTGTACATCAATCAATTTGCCTAAAGAATTAGTGAAATATTTTTCTTTATATCTTTTTAATTGGAGCTGTGCTAAAAGTTGCCAGCCAGCGTTGAAGAAATTGGAAGAATATGAATCTCCATACATATCTCAGAAGTATGTAAGACCAGAAGATAAAATTGTATTGAGGAAAAGGTATGTATGTGTGAGTCATCATTATAGCATATACATTGATAGCTCAGATAAGAGATACATTGTAATTGTGCTTAGTTATTATTTGAACTGCGTTATCTTTAATTTTATCACTATCTATTCATTTCACATCATTGCAAATTATATAAAACTAGCAGTTGCCCGCGACTTCGTACGCGTGACATTTAGAAATCAATCCTTAACAAACAGAAGTTTACACTTCTGCTCAATAGATGGCGCTGTACGTTTTTTAAATCGCGCTATTGTTTCGTTCCACACATTAACACTTAAGCTCGTCAAATTTTTTATTGCGTAATCCTCCTGCGTGATTTCGCACTTATAAATTAGTAAGGAGTAAGGATATTTTATTGTATTTACCTATAATGGTAGTTCGTAGTACCTACATTTCACACATCCAGGAGAGTGAATCCTTTAGAAGTTTATTGATTCTATCACTATGATTGTAATATAGGTAACTGCATTGTGTATTGTAATTGCATTTATGTAGTAGTATTTTTAAATAAAGCTGCTTAGATATAATTGTTACTTTGCCACAAACTTTGGTAAATGGATCAAATGAATTTGGCACATAAAAATTACAGAATCTGTATTTGTATAAGTTTTTAATAATCGTTTTAGCTACTGGGACCCATGTTATGATACAGACCTAATGTTAGATAGAATGGCACTAGATATGTTATATTTACAATTAATAGAGGAATTGGATCTTGGATGGATAGAAGCAGACAACCAGACTAAAGATGTTCTTGCAACATATGAATCAAAGAAACAAAAGGAAGAGGTAAGATACTGTTCATATTTAGGTTTAGCTTGAGAATTTGTGGAATTCGTAAACTATGGCTTCCCGTGTGGCGTTAAGACAGTTCATCCTACGAGCGTATTAGGAGCTCTTAATTACATGCAGTTTACTCTGTGAATTGAACTGCCTGGAAAATTCGTATTTTGAACATAATTCCCAGCCAGTCAGTTCGCTAAACTAGCCGTAGAATTAAATGTTTAAAGACAACATAGAAATAAAAGTTTAAGTAAATACTAACTAAATAGTTTTTAGTTTGATATATAAGTCATAATACGAAGTTTAGGCAGGCAGTATACGGCCATAAACTGAAGTGCCTGGAACTTGCATGATTTTTTTTAAAACTCAGCAACGTAATGGTGAAAGATATATTTAATTTTAACCATAGTTTTAGATAACTGCGGACAGACACAGACAAATACCTTATACATAGTTAGGTTATCTATTGCCTATTTCACATACTAACATTCACTTACAACTTTAATTTACCTCATGTGTAATAAGCACCAGATCGGGCACGCGTCGCTGTCATAGTAATATAATTTTTAAAGTCTTATTTGTCTTTTTGCGAGGGCTTCGAATAGGATAAAGGCAAGAAATTGATGAACTATAGTGATGGTAGAACTATAGTTCGTCATTTACCAATTAAACTAGACCACCTACATTAAACTAAACGCTCGTTATGTGAGAACTCGTGAATCGGATCTGTGATATTAAATCTTATAAGTTTTAATAATCTGGCTTTGAAACATATGCCATGTCTTCACCCGTGAAAAGAAATGTATACAATATACAATAACGCATATGGAATGGAAAGAATGCAAGATAAACTGCTACTGGGTGACGGTTAGCAACATATCTTTTTTCCTTGAGAATGTAACACTAGTACTGCTCTCACAGTAAAGAATTTGTTAAGCTGTTATTACGATGAATTATCTGATACGCATGCATTTTGACCAGAAGTAGTTGTTTGTTGTGGAAATAATGGACGTGTAAAAGCAAATACGTGATAATTGACACGTTTTCCTTCAACAATACCGATATGTTGTAAATAATCAACTTAGTTACTGTCTATAGTTAACTGCTAAATATAACTTGATTTGTAAATATTATCGCGTAGATTTGTCATTAACGGTATACGAGGAAACTATATAGTTAATTGCGCAGTAACTTGTAAGCTAGGTAACAATTTCGCCCCCATAATATTTTTTTAGCTTTGCGATCGTTTCTGTAAGAAATCAATTCTTTCACATTGAGAGTTTCTGTTTCTGTGCCGTGGGTGGGTCGGTGCCGGCATAGAATATTTGCACCTCCCCATTTCTTCCCGTGGGTGTCGTAAAAGGCGACTAAGGGAGCACCAGGAGAACGGGCAGCAGCGTTCTCCTGAGTATCATAACACCCACTGCGATCGCCAACCCGCCTGCCAAGCGTGGCGATTATGGCAAATACCCCTTATATGATGGCGCACAGCAAACCAGTGGCCCCCAGTCACGGCGGCCCCGCTATTCTGTTGGCTCACGGTGGCGGGCCCGGTAACGGCGGGATAGGGGGTGCGAAGAATCTCCGGCAGAGATCCGGCCACCAACCCAAACAGACCCTGGCCTTAGTAACACACAACATCCGCACACTCAGGACCGACGAGAAGATCGCCGAGCTGGAAGAGGAACTGAGCAAGATTCGGTGGGACATTGTAGGGTTGTCAGAAGTCCGAAAAGAGGGGGAGGACACGATAACCCTCCGGTCTGGAAATTTGCTCTACCACCGGGAAGGCGACACACGGTTGGGTCGAAATTTTTCAGTGCCCGCCGTGCTCCTAGAACCGGTAAACTCTCTGACCACACTCTTGAGCTCATGGAACGGAGAAGAGAAATGACGGTTCAGTCTCCAGGCTCCTGGGCTAGGCTGAGGCAGCTCAATAGACAGATCTCGGGCTGATAAAGCAATCAAGAGGCCACTTCATAGAGTTTGTTCGTTTGTTGATCCAGCGTTGGCTAAATCCTGCACAATTTATGGTTTACTTATTTATGACTAATTTTCTTTTAACATGCAGTTTATTTATGTTATGGCCAAGTTCATGGTAGTTATTACATATATTGGTCAGTGACACAACTTTACGACTTCCTTTTATAATATTCTTTCCTTATATATGTATAGACGATCCTCTGTTACGTTGTCCTCGTCACTCCACACTGCTATCTCAATGTGCAATACAACCATAACTAGGTATAATATCTAAAAACATGTTATTGTTTGTATAAATAGCGGTTAATAAAAACTATTTAATGGAACCAATGATGAAGTAGCAAAATAAAAGATTATTCTATGCTAATATCATTAATATGCTGTTGCCCGAGACTCCATATATGTGGAATTAAAAAAAAATCCCCGTCTTGGTAACATTTTTCACTAGTGCTTCGCTTGCTGGCACGTACATTTTCGTGTAGGTATAAATATAATTACAACATAGTTGAACCTAACAAGACCTTCATAAAATAATTATAGCAGAATCCGTTATAACTACGTAGTAAAATTTAGCAATATATTAAATTATTTTCCATCTGTAGCAATGTGCCATTTTGCCGAAACTAGCTAACTGCTGTTCTGATTTAACAAACATGTAACATACTAGAACTGTAGTATATTAGATGTCTGGCTCAACTAGAAAAATTTGTTTTATTATCGAAACTGTGTGCATCAGCCAGTATACAATAATATGTCGTGATTGTGTCAATTTAACCTTTTCGATCGTTAGTTTGTTAGACCTTATTATGATGGGTCATTTGTATATCGATCTTATTGGTTGATCAATTGCGACATCGATTGAGTGATGCATTAATTTGTTAGTGGAAATATTGTTATATATTTACAAAAGATAACATTTTATAGACATAGGTACCGATTCTACGTGCACAATTAAACTCAACTAAAAATGCAAACAGCTATGGCGTATTTTGAGTAATTGGTCATTTCGTTGTGTACATTTTTATTAATTAAAATTGTTAGTCTATAATATATAGATTTTCTAATAAAAAACGTTGTGTTAACATTGCCGAATTGTGTTATTGACACTATCAATTTTAATTTTTTAATTAAGTGTAGTTTTGCACGTAGAATCGGTACCATTGTTGTCCTGCCAGCATCAGGTAGGTGGCTGCTCCCTTATTTGTTAGATCTTCAGCTTCATGTAGAAAACTCTGTACAGATTAAAATAAATAATCATTAAGAACATGTGAATTATTATTGATATACCGAGTAAACAGTAAAACGGTACCTCAATCCGTGTAGCTTAGGATACCGACGTAGATACCGATCAGAAAATATTTGTCTTGTCTAAACATTCTATTAAGTAGGTACATCATACCTCATACACATCTTATCCATAATATTGATAATAAAAAAAATCTAATATGATTCATACTTTTTAACATATACATATATACGCGCTATTATACAATTATATGTATTATTATTTCACACAATTAATTAATGTTATTAAAATAGAATATAAAAAATTTGAAGGCCAAATACAACTCTTTGGAAGGTTACCTACTAATAAATTACGTTTATAACTTATTATAGTATTTGTAAATTAAGGCAAGAAATTGATTGATGGTAGACATAATATTTTGTAACAATACGACTCATTTATTCCAATAAAACCACTTTTTATGCTGACGGAAAAGTCTCCGAAACGTGAGGCTAAGATTTGGGCCGTAAAAAGTGGCCGTTATGTGATTGAGTGAAAGTCTTAAGTCAATAACTTCAAAAGATCTTTAATTACCTCGTGAATTAAAACTTAGATTTAAAACAAAACTAAAAGCGTCTAAATCCACGTAAGGTAGTTTTAGTTAGTAAAACTACCTTATGTGGATATTCTTACGTCTTTAAATTGCTGTGACTTTATTGGCTTCGTATCAGTAATTTCCTTTAGTGAAAGAAAAAAGAACTGCTATCTGATTAGTAGGATGAACTGGTAGACGTTCTGCGTAATTTGTTATAATAAAAATGATAGAAAATATTAAGAAAATGCTATCGAAAATTCTCATCGTTTAAACAAATGATAGGCTGTTTTAAATCCTGCAAATAAGTTTTTGCATTAGTTACTTTGTATAGTGTTTGTTCCCTTAGTCCCCAATCAATAATGTTATTTACGCCCAAGCAGATCAAACAATATGTATAATAATTGGTCAAGTGCGAGTCAGACTCGCGCACGAAGGGTTCCGTACCATTATCTATGCAACATAAGGCAACGTTATTAGTATCGAGCAAGAAACGGTAAAAAAATCATGTTTGTTGTATGGGAGCCCCCCTTAAATATTTATTTTATTTTATTTTTAGTATTTGTTGTTATAGCGGCAATAGAAATACATCATCTGTGAAAATTTCAACTGTCTAGCTATCACCATTCTTGAGATACTGGGTACGGAACCCTAAAAATCATGTTTGTTGTATGGGAGCCCCCCTTAAATATTTATTTTATTTTATTTTTAGTATTTGTTGTTATAGCGGCAATAGAAATACATCATCTGTGAAAATTTCAACTGTCTAGCTATCACCGTTCTTGAGATACTGGGTACGGAATCCAAAAAATCATGTTTGTTGTATGGGAGCCCCCCTTAAATATTTATTTTATTTTATTTTTAGTATTTGTTGTTATAGCGGCAATAGAAATACATCATCTGTGAAAATTTCAACTCTCTAGCTATCACCGTTCTTGAGATACAGCCTGGTGACAGACGGACGGACGGACGGACGGACGGACGGACGGACGGACGGACGGACGGACAGCGAAGTCTCAGTAATAGGGTCCCGTTTTTACCCTTTGGGTACGGAACCCTAAAAATCAATGTCAGCTGTGAGTCTGGAAATATGAAAGATAAGAAAATATGAGTGTTCAAATTGTGAGTCAAACAAAATGATGTAAATGCTAATCAGAGATATACATAAACAGGTGATATATGAGATATTGTTCACGATTAACGCAAACATGCAAGTCAATCGACCTTTGTCATTTATTTTATTGAAGTAGATATACATACATGCCAATCCTATTGCACAAAATACTAAGCTAGATTATAACTAACTGTAGGTTTGCAGTGTATAATGTCTTGACAACAAAGTAATCCCCAAAAGTAATAGTCAGATCTTCACACTTACTGATAAACTACATTCTTCTTTAGTGTATGTATATTATGCCTATATCATAATTTCTATGATGGATATTAGTCGAAGGAAATTAAAGTTTAGACGAACAAAATCACGGACAAAAAGCATGATATTCATCAAATCCACATTAAAAATTAATATTATAAAATGGATTAGTAGTTTTAATGAATAGGTAATCATGGTTTTTAGTACGTGGAACTAGCGCGAACACTGCGTCATTACGGCAGAGTGCCTGCTGGGGAGGCGGTTACAGAGATATCGAATATAACAAGGGGCGGTGCCGATGGCACGTGTCGAGTTCGTGTCTCACTTGCTTCTAAAGATCTGACACTGGAGACCATAGACCAGCCTATAAGCGAACAAAATTATAAAGTTACACGGATGAGATGTTGGAGGATTACTACGTTGCATGCTGTAAGTATTTTCTCAATAATCAAATGACGTAATCTGGTTTCAGTAACTGGCGTTGCCAGAAATGTCCATAGTCATTGATGACTAGGGTAGGTACTGCGATACAATAACACTAGACTAGTGCAATGTTTTTCCTGCTCTTAGAAAAATGTCATCACAACCACAAAATAACCTGCTTTTTTCACGAAGTGCCTGATGTATTAAATAAATGAGATGTATAAAGAGTTTTAATGTAGGAATATTCAAGGACATACATAATTTTTTCCAAATCATTTCGAAAATATTTACTGTATATTTGGCCTTGCCTTCTATATCTTCAATATCATTGTCATTGGCAGTCAATATAATAGGCTCGAGTGTATACTTTCTCTCTATAGCCTATCAATGTCCCATTACTGGGCACGGACCTCCTTCACTTTGGGAGGGACTACGGTCTAATGCGCCGCGCTGACCAGGCGTGTTGGCATAGGGTTTATTTTCGAGGTTTCCGTCTCTTCCGAATTTTCCTTAGCCAGCTTTTATAGCACCCTGAAATTGAAAAGGGGTGATGACACTTGTGTTCTTAATCCGTCACCATACGGATAATAATTGAGTGTATACTAGATAATAGCAACTATACCCACATAAAATACTGGTATATATTAATGCATGAATAATCTTAAACAGCGAAGTTAATAATTTGATGAATTTGCCTACCAAAATGTTCCCAAAATGTTTTAGCACGTCAGTTACTGAAGTAGTTAAATTCGACCTACTAATTACTCATACGTTTGGCATTTATGTAACCTGGAATTGTTGTAGGTGGAAAGGCCGCCAGCGCAAAACGGTCACGGACCTCTACTCGAAGATACGAGCAGAAACTACGAGCTCTCGTTTGAATATCTCATTAGTAAAGATAACTTGAAATGGATAACCTTGCGGACGGAGCATGCAACCTTTATAAGTGTTTGTTTGCAGGTAATATTTTTGCACGTATTTAACGGCTGAATAACTCTACTTGTTAATGTGTTGTTATTGTTTCAACAAATATTATTTTACTAAATAAAGTAAATTATAGTGGAAAAAATTTATGTAGAAATATTATTTTTTCAAAGATGTAACGTTCGTTATTATAATAATACAAGCTGTTGCCCGCGACTTCGTACACATGGAAATCAGAGAATTTTCCCCTTATTTTGTAACATTTTTGACCCATGCTTCTCTCCTATAGGTCGCAGCGTGATGATATAGCCTAAAGCCTTCCTCAATAAATATACTATCCAACACTGAATGAATTTTTCAAATCGGACCAGTGGTTCCTGTGATCAACGCGTTCAAACAAACAAACAAACTCTTCAGCTTTATAACTAAAATATCAGTATAGATGGAGAGTTAAATGTTACCGTAGGTAATGTGACACTTCATTGATAAGTGTGGTTCACATTAACCCGACGTGATGAAATGGGCGAAAATCATGTTCAAAGATTCCGTTACAAGCATCATCCTCCTGCCCTTATCCCATGATTTGGGGTCGGCGCAACATTTCTTTTTCTTCCATAGTCTTCTATCAGCCGTCATGTCTGTGTTAACTCCCCTTTCTTTCATGTCCTCGTTCACACAGTCCATCCATCTTTTCTTAGGTCTTTCTCTAGACTTTTTTCCTTCCACATTTATACGCAGAACTCTCATAATGATGTTACTTTCCTCTCGTCTCATGACATGCTCATACCAGGACATCCGCTCATTCTTCAATTTTTCAATCACTGGTATCACTTTCAGTCTTCCTCTAATATATTCATTCCTTATACATAAATACAAACGAAGCTAATAAATGCGTGTTAAAATACGTTTTATCTATAATCTTGCCCTTACCGCTGTCACCTTTGATAGTGTGTCACTTTTAGACGGTTTACGAGAGTTTATCGCGCCTGTATCGTTAAAATATTTAGATCAACGATCCTTTATTTAGTAAAATGTTAGATTTTATATACGTTTACTGCTAACTATAACACGCATAACTTTTGATTTCGATCGCAAATGTTACAAATTAGAAATAGCTTATTATGTGTTTGTTACTGTAAGAACAAATATAGATTTTTTTTGCCTGGGTGTTTTCTATGTACATATTATAAGTATATACATATTTACAAAAAACAAGTCGTATATGTATTCTATCCGTATTCTGGTATCCATAACACAAGCATATAAGCTTAGCTTGGGGCCAGAGGACGTTGTGTGAAATATCCATGAATATTTATTTATTATTTATTCTGAAAAAATATGGCGGTTTGGTATACATACTATAGTAGTGTGTAATAATTAACAAAACACATTTCAACTTATACCATCACAACAAAAAAAAATGTGAAAGCTTATTTTGCTAATAGTTATTGTACACTTCCGCTGGGGAGTAAAAAAAAGCTTGATATAAACACTGCCACTGACCAGTGTTATTGATGTATTGTTGAACTGCACGATAGAGTGTAATATTAATTGATCAATGTTTTTATTTCAGTCAATAGTGGATGAATTAATGCGCCAGAAAGAATACAAGAGTCCAGCGTCACCACAGTACATCAAACGGGGTAGCTTCACTTACGTGCGGCGAGATGGCTCCAGTCAAATTGTCACACCATCATCTTCTAGTGACACGCTTAGTTCTACTGTAAGTTGACTAACTTATTATTATTTTGGAAAAAGTAAATGTTGAATAAATACATCTCTCGCCAGCCCATTTACGTCCCACTGTTGGGCACGGACCTCCTCCACTTTGGGAGGGCTTATGGTCTACTGTGCCGCGCTGACCAGGCGAATTAGCGCAGGGTTTATTTTCGAGTTTTCCGTCTCTCACAGAGAAGGTCATCTGTGTGCAATATCCCTTAGTTGACTTTTACAGCCTGGGGAGGAGATGGGGTGGTGACACTTGTATTCTTAATCCGTCACCACACGGAGATAAATACATAAATAGGAATAAATAACCCAAAGTATCGAAATGGATCACATATTTCTATTAATTACAATGTCGCACGTAAGTACGAGTATATGCTTAAGTATACGTATACGTACGAGCTAGATATGCAAACACTATACGTCGACCTTAAACGCCTAGAACACGGTTTAGAAGACCTTTAATTATATAAAATCATTTAAATTATTTTCAGAACGGTGATTCATTTAACTCTGGAAGCTCTAGAGAGATATTTTCAGTACAGAAATTGACCGAGAAGTTTGCCAGTGTCGCATTCAAGACTGGCCGAGATTGTGTTGAAAATAACGCATTTGAAGCTATCGGAGATGAGGAGCTATAACCTCTTTGTGCAAATCAAATCTAACAAAAATAAAAATACTGCATTTTAACTAGAGGTAGTGTACAATATATACATTCCATTAGCCTTTCCTATGAATGAAGATAATTTTGTTAGTGAAATTGAGCAAATATGTGGAAGTCCTATACACTTTCAAATATTCAAATACGCGACAACTAAGTATAAATATTCCATTAAATGTATAAGTTTTAAAGCTGTCGTCTACAAACTTATGTGACTAATTATTAAAAAGTCAAAAGCCATATTTAGGTGAGATTTTGGAGCTCTGCAGCCATATTATGAGCTTTTATTACCAGGCAGGTTACGTTGTGAAATTGAACTGCCTTGCAAATTCGTATTACTGACATAACTTCCAGCTAATCAGTACGCTAAACCAGTCATAGACTAATATGTAGAGAAGGTACAACAATAATTTTGAGTAGGTACTAACTCCACAATACGTAATTTAGCCAGGCAGTGTACGTCCTGCCTGGAACTGGTATAATTTTTAAAAAGCTACGCCTACTACTATAGTTGGACTTATAATTCGATTCCACATTTGACATTAGCTACTGTCATTTTGTAAAATAATGATACCACATTTTATGGTGTAGTGATGAACACAAAAATCGATAAACAATCGCGATTTATCTTTATGTAATCATAATATTGGTGTGCCAATTAAAGACTAAATTAAAGATTGCTATTTAAATAAATACATAATTATTCATAACTAGCTGATGCCCGCTACTCCGTACGCGTGGAATTTTAGATCCCCATATACTTTCTCACCGTATAAACGTTCCCTGGACGTTTATGAATATTTCAAGACCAAAATCACAAAAGTCAGCCCAGCCGTTCTCGAGTTTTAGCGAGACTAACGAACAGCATTTGATTTTTATATATAAGAAGAAGAAAAAAGATAGATGATGACCGCTATTCCGTACGCGTGGAATTTTAGATCCCCATATACTTTCTCACCGTATAAACGTTCCCTGGACGTTTATGAATATTTCAAGACCAAAATCACAAAAGTCAGCCCAGCCGTTCTCGAGTTTTAGCGAGACTAACGAACAGCATTTGATTTTTATATATAAGATAATTATTTATTAATTAGTAACCACTGCTTTATTTTATCAAAAGTTAATATTTTCGGGCTTTGACAGGCTTCGTGGCGTAGTGGTTTATGTAACGGACTGTCGATCACGAGGTCGTGGGTTCGATTCCCGCTTGGGACAATCATTTGTGTGATATCCATAAATGTCATACAAATGTTTGTACTACGTCTGGGTGTTTTCTATGTATTATAAGTTAATATAAAGAAAAATAGTTTATGTATTATATCCGTATTCTGGTACCCATAATACAAGTATAATAAGCTTAGCTTGGGACCAGAGGAGGTTGTGTAAAATTTATTTATTTTTGTTTTTTATATTAAAAACAAAACTTTATTAAAAGAGCCTAGATAGTTCTCTGTATTGGCAAGCTCGTGCAGCTGTTTAAACAAATAACAAGACACACACACACACACACACACACACACTTTTTATTTATTTCACACACAAATATAAAAGAAAACTCTCAGATCCTTAATACAATTAATCGTCTTAACTAAATTATCCCTTCAGAAATATTTAATTTCCTGATATACTTAGTTCCGTAATTCGTATAAGCTTTCGAATAATTTCGCAACGTCACTATTTAGTACTTGTCATAACGTCGCAACACTGAAATTGTCAAACCTGGAATCGAATTAAAAGTTCTAGTCATGAAGACTAGAAGAAAGGAGGAATATCTTGTATAGGGGATCAGTCCAAAAAGTGTCCACTTGTAAACAGCAAATAACACTCACCGAAATAGCGCTAGTGTAGCAAGTGGAAATGATATGAATGTAGCAGTTATAAGCAGAGTGAAGTGTGCTACTGTTGCGGTAATTCTTTAATACTATTTTCTATTTGCAATTTACAAATATTTGGGGTACTTAAAAACACCGTATTATTATAATAATAATTAATATAAATTTATTTCATAGTCATGTTTGTCTATATAATATAATAATTTAAAAAACTGCGCTGTAACAAAGCGGAAGTTTTTCTTTCCTTTCTAATAATTTGTGGCGCTCTTTTTAAAATTCTTACACTTGCTACTATGACGCCACCTTAATTTGCTGCCTTTCAGCGGACACTTTTTAATATACTGAGATATTCCTCCTTTCTTCTAGACTCCATGGTTCTAGTATAGTCCAAAATCTTGCAATGAAGTCGGCTTTGTTTGTGCCACGAATTTATATCGAATATATTTTCCAAAGAAAAGTTAATCATCGAGAAACGAAGTTGCCAATAATGTATAATTTAATTGTAAAAATTATAAACATATATTTCAATATTTGTACAGAATTTTTTGTGTAAATACTTTTGTCTAAATTCATATTACATTATGTATAGAGTTTTAGATTTTATTTACTTTTAGTATTTAGCCCTATATTTAAATTGATATAGAATCAATAAGAATGTTTCTAAATGTTAAACATGACGGATTACGAAGAAGCCAATGCCAATAGCCATGAAACATTTTTAGGAACAGTCCACACGGCGCATTGCGTTGTAGCAACGTAGATATTTTAACGCGTGGCTAGACACACGAGCACTGCGCCACCGCAGCGAGATTACGGTTCATCGTCTCACCGATACCCCTGGGGGTCAAGTCTGCTAATACAAAATGACAGTTCAATGATGACCATTATGGCGCCATAGTGGCATCATTTGTGACAAAAAATCAAGTTTGGTGTCATAATGATGCCATGATGGTGTCATAATATCGAAATTTTATCAAATTTGGTAGTCTACTATTAATTTTTTGTCATAATGACGCCAATATGGCGCGTGACTGACCGTTATAACAACATTGTAATATGATTGTAATAGCAGAATTAGCAGACTTGGCCCCCTGGTCGGAGGTAGCAGTTCAATCGTGTCCGCGTTGCGTCGACGTAGCGCGCCATGTGTACACTAGTAGCAGCGACAACGCTATCTTGATGCAACGCGCCGTTTGAACTGACCCTAAATGTCTTAAATCAATTTTGTAATCAAAATTCTTTAAGCTCAGTGTTAAGACCAGCATAAATGCATCTGAATTTATTATATAGAAAATACAAACGTCGAAGCTTATAAAGTAATTATGTATGTAGATAATAATGAAATCTTTTATTTGAAACAAAGTCTTCGATGTCATACTCTATTTTATAGTACTAATTTAAATTGGCCAAACTAAAGTTTGCCTAACTTGTCATAAAATTATAGTAAATTGATAGAATAACTGTTTTAATCAGTAAATTAATATTTTTATATTACCATTTTTGTTAACGGCTGTACATAGCACAATTTAGACTAGTTATACTGCTTATTATAAATACTCTAAACCTACAACTGATTATTTTAGATTGAACTTTATGTACGTATGTAATTTAAAGTGAAATATTGCAACTTATTGTAAAACCGATTGAGATTTTGAGTAAACATTTGACAATTTGTCGTTCATTGTCATTGTCTAACCTAACTAAGAAATGAATATTTTCAGTCAGTATATAATTATGTTATATTTATGTAATTTATTTTAGTATTTGATTTAATTTAAATTAATGTAACTATGAATTTATATATGTATTTAATTTTTGAATATTGTATGCCTATATGGCGGGATATAGCTGCACAATATTATCTCTGTATCAACATTAACTGTACCTGTGATCCACAATAAAAAGAATTTGTATTTGAGTAACACAATTCGGCAACGTTAGCTGAAGTTTTAATTATAAAATTTGAGAAAGACTAACGAATTCAATTAATAAAAATGTGCACAACGGAATAGCCAATTAATTAAAACACGCCACAGTTGTTTTCATTTTTTAGTTAAGTTTGTTGTACACGTGGAATTAGTATAGTACGCGTCACGTAAAAAGAACTCCGGAAGAAAGTGGTGGGGGCGTCTTTGCGCATGGGTACACTCTCGCACGAAAGTTATTTTATTTTGAACTAGGCTTTCGCTGGCGAGTCGTGTCTTGGTACCTACAAATTTGTTATTCTTATTAGTTACTAGCTGTTGCCCGCGACTCGGTACGCGTGGAATTTAGGAAAGTTTCATAAAAATCTATCCATACATCCAACATTAACCAAATCCTTTGTCATCTATTCAAATTCGCGTTGCTCGGCCAACAGTTTAAGTATTTTATATTGTCGCGCGTAATTCTTTTTTCGTCATATCTCCTAAGATATTCATTTAAATTGCATGCTGAAAAAAGCAGTTATAATCTATATCAATTGCGTAAGCTAACTAAGCTGTTTAATTTGATAAAAAATATTATTATATACACATAAATAGCTTTTGAAAACACCCTATTGAAAATAATTTTTTTTTGACATTATTATGGGTACAGCGGGTTTCCCATAAAAGATAGACATAATATGCTCTCGCGGACTTTTTTGAAGAACTATAGGTAACAAACAATTCTTCCATACATTATTTTGTTGTACCTCACATAGATAAGGCAGCGTTTTTATTTATAGCTCGCGCGCGTCCGAATTTCTCGGAAAATTTAATCATATCTCATCCAATATACAGCAAACTCCAATAAATTATACAAAAAAGCCATCCTATTGAACCATTCTATCTATTAAAAAAACCGCATCAAAATCCGTTGCGTATTTTTGAAGATATAAGCTCACATAGGGACATACATACTAAAATTACGACTTTGTTTTATAAGAAGTAAAGATTATATTACATAGAAAAATATATTAGATAAAATATCAATGAAATGAATTAAAAACATGTTTGAATTATGTATTAAAGAATGTTTACGAGAAATAAAATTAAAGTAATATTGAAACTACTTCCATTAAATCATGATGTTAGTTAGTGTCTGTTATTGGTTTTGTTTTTTTCTTTTATTTTTGCCGGGAGTTCGGAAAACTAAGAAAATCCGAATCTTTTGAACTCCTTACTATTCGTCTCACTGTCGACTCGGAACATTTTGCTGCCTCTGCGATCCGTTTCATACATTGTTTCAAATAAATTAACTGCATTATTATCTTCTATCTTAGCTTCCCTCTTCATAAAACAGTATACGTCATAAATCATTTTTCTAACTTCTCTACCCAGAATTCGAAATGTTATTCGACAGACAGAAAGTTTGACACTAGCCACTGTTGCTAATGCTAATGTCAAACTTGAAAATAACCTCTCAAATGGCACACTTGAAATTGAACTTTGACCGTTACTGGCACCCCCCGTCGCCGGCCCCCCCGCTGGGTAACAATAGATGCATTGTTTCGAAGATTTCACAATGATTTTGTCTAAACACCTAATAAGATGTATATATATTTGGCTTGAGTATAAAATTCTTTACGAATTAGTATATAACAATTCTAAAGTTTAATACATAAATGTTTTTAAAAGTTCCGGTAATTAGTAGGGTAGTAAAAAATTGCGATAAATTTGTATAAATTATGATATATTTTGAAATTGAAATAGTTTCATATTACAGTGTTTATTTTTTCTTATGGCTTTTTTTTTGGGATTTAATGACCTGGTTACGAGGACCTTTAGGTCATATCTTCTTTTTCCAATTCTTTGTTGTTTTAGTTATATTGTTTTGATAGTATTCTTGATATATTTATAAATGGCAGCGTAACTGTTCTTGTTGTTTAGTAATATCATCAATAGATCAATAGGCGGCGGGCGGGATGAAGAAACACTTAAAATTGAAAATAATGCATATGGGGTATTAAAAAAATTACTTGTTAAGTATAATTTGAAAAAAAAAGGAATTCTATACAATATAATTTATTTATTGCGACAAAGACAAGAAAATTTGCGCTATGATGATGTATTAAATGTAAATAAAACCATGTCATATCAAACGAACAATTTTACTTGCCATAATATGTTTAAAAACATAGTTACTAAGTAACCAAAAAATATTTGCTCATTATTTTAATTATAATTTGACATTTCAATTATTAAATTATTATTTAATATGTAATAACAATATATCTTTTAGTCAGAATAAATGAAATAATTTTGACATGATTTTCTTAACTTGTTTTGACTTGCACTTGTAAATCTTGTAAAATACTACCGGCTATATTATTTTTTAAACCATATTTTTGCATTAACTAAATAAGTCATTGTGAATATATAAAAACTGTATAGAATTTGGTATCAAGCATATCAGATTCCAAGCTAGTAATATTGTAAATAATACAATAAAATAATTATTATCTTACTGTGATATATCCAAATAGCTTAGTTATTTGTAATGAGTCTATATTTAGAATAATTTATATGTTTTATATTTTTTTTATTAAGACTTGGGTATATTACAGTAGAAAAACAGGAAATTAATTTTTAATAGGTTAAAGTTTAGTACAGACTGTATGCGTTTCTTTTTTGGGAAATGCAAGTTTGAGAAAATCAACTGACTAATCCAACTCTGCTGGGCAGCGTTCGGGAAGCTTAGACACATCCTCACGTCCATAATCGCATCACTCACACAATCACATTTATCGTATCACTTCATTCATAACATTCACTTTTACCAGGCAGGGCCCCAAGTCCGGTACATGAATTGTGTCACAATGACAGCTCAATTTAGCGCCATAATGTCGGAATTTTATCAAATTTGGTAGTATACTGTTACTTTTTTGTCATAATGACGCCATAATGGCGTCAGTGACTGACCATTATAACCACATTGTAATATGATTGTAATAGCAGAATTAGCAGACTTGGCCACCAGGTAAACGCTTACGCACCGCAGACGCCATTCCGTCTGTGCTGACCTTAATAGCGCAGGATTACGAAAAGAGCAGTACTCTGTATTTACAGATCTGAACAATGTTTCTCGGATTATAAAAATGTAGTCTGAACTAGTTATAAATCTATTAAATTATTTCTTGATACGTCTAAGTCTCACGCATTTCTGTTTTTATTTGTTTTTTTCATTTCTGTTCATTTGTGTTTTGTTACTTAATGGAATTTGTTATTTTGCAAAAAATATATTAATTTCAGGAAATAAGTCGACATCCTACATATTTTTATCAATGTTTGTTTTCGGACTCCAATCGGGAAACACCGAAAATACCATGTCTATGGAGAATCAAAACAGGCTTTTTTTCATAGATTTGCTCAAAATATCATTGTTTATATGTCTTTGATATGTCTATAGTTAATTTTTATGGTATAGAATGCCTATCGTTATGTGTTATTTTCTTGGGACCACACATAAGTTAGTGACGAAAAATTATACACCGCGTTCTGCGGGAGATTATACATAATGTGTTGCCATATACTTTTATTTTTAATGTATTTCTATTTTATTGTATATTACTATTATTTTATACTTTGTAAATGAAATAAATTTGTTATACTATAATAACAGTTTTTCATATGTGTTAAAAACCATTTTAAAGGAGTAATATTTATTTGAACTTGTACTGTCTTTGAAATGGATCAGGTGCGTATCACATAAGCCTTTAAAGGGCATAATATAGTTAAAATACATTAGGGGGTGTCAATTTTGCAAAGGTTTTAATATTTATTTATATTTATATATTAATACAGCGAGAAAGGGACAGATGTATATAGAAAAAAGACGAGCCGAAGAGACAGATATACCGAGATGTATCTATACTTAAGACGTCTAGCCATTTCTCTATATATACCTGTCTCTTTCTCGCTATAGTAATTTAAAATAATATGCCGCGTGTGACGCCCTTAAAGCATGTCCGAGTATGCAAGAGTCAGGATGCACAGATTACATGCAATTAGCCTTTTTCCTGGGAAGATTAAAAAATGATCCGCTAGTGGCAGCACCGGTGGGGGGCTACATATGTTTTGAATATTATGCCTACAAAACTGCCTGGAAAGATTATACTGTACGTATGTACAGTATAATCTTTCCAGTTTATAAAGTAAAGCAACATTATGAGAACAGTTCTTTGAAGGGGATGCTGGACACTGACACTGAGCATTTATAATGTTGCTATTATTCGTATCCAAAGCTATACTTATTTTATATTTCACAGTAACTCGAAAAGAAGATTGTACATCTGCTCTAAAGTAATATACCAAATCATTCGCATTATCTTCCATATTCAACACAAAGTCACTCAAACAATATTGTCTTCCTCTTTGAAGTGCTTTTGAGTTTCCACAATTCGGAAGCTGTTCATCATCGTCAGATAAAGTAGCATTCAAATCTAAAGTATCAATAGGACCCGTAGTTATATAATTAAACATGATAGCATAGCAAAAACAACGAGGGATAGCTTGGGATGGAAAATTTGCCCAGTTTGTAGTAGGAAAAGTGCAGGATGTTGAACTTGGTAGGGTTGGATTAAGTAATTTCATGCGTAGCTTTTTATCTGCCAGACATTTACCACCATCAATTCCAATGAAAATTTTATTATCATTACCATTTGCAATGCATTCTTCAATTCTTAAATATACCAAAAAAAAAGAAACAACAAAATTTATTTAAAATAATCAAAATTCAAACCACTCAGTGACATATAGGATAAAATTTAGAAACCAACTAACCTTTCAACTAGGACATTTTTATTACCTGACACGGTTAAACCACGACATGCAAGCCATCGTTTTAAGTCCTGGACAAGATGATCTTGCACTTTTGCAAATTTTAATTTCGCCCCAGGTACATCATCTTCCGTTAATTCCATAATTATTCTATATACATAACGTTGTTGTCAATAGAAAATTCAAAACATATGTACCCCCCCACCGGTACTGCCACTAGCGGATCTTTTTAGGGTTCCGTACCCAAAGGGTAAAAACGGGACCCTATTACTGAGACTTCGCTGTCCGTCCGTCCGTCCGTCTGTCACCAGGCTGTATCTCAAGAACGGTGATAGCTAGAGAGTTGAAATTTTCACAGATGATGTATTTCTATTGACGCTATAACAACAAATACTAAAAATTGGTCAAGTGCGAGTCGGACTCGCGCACGAAGGGTTCCGTACCATTATCTATGCAACATAAGGCAACGTTATTAGTATCGAGCAAGAAACGGTAAAAAAATCATGTTTGTTGTATGGGAGCCCCCCTTAAATATTTATTTTATTTTATTTTTAGTATTTGTTGTTATAGCGACAATAGAAATACATCATCTGTGAAAATTTCAACTGTCTAGCTATCACCGTGCTTGAGATACTGCGTACGGAACCCTAAAAATCATGTTTGTTGTATGGGAGCCCCCCTTAAATATTTATTTTATTTTATTTTTAGTATTTGTTGTTATAGCGGCAATAGAAATACATCATCTGTAAAAATTTCAACTGTCTAGCTATCACCGTTCTTGAGATACTGGGTACGGAACCCTAAAAATCATGTTTGTTGTATGGGAGCCCCCCTTAAATATTTATTTTATTTTATTTTTAGTATTTGTTGTTATAGCGGCAATAGAAATACATCATCTGTGAAAATTTCAACTCTCTAGCTATCACCGTTTTTGAGATACAGCCTGGTGACAGACGGACGGACGGACAGCGAAGTCTCAGTAATAGGGTCCCGTTTTTACCCTTTGGGTACGGAACCCTAAAAATAAAATAAATATTTAAGGGGGGCTCCCATACAACAAACATGATTTTTTTACCGTTTCTTGCTCTCATACAACAAACGTGATTAATTAAGTATTGTGTGGGTTGTTTGCTCATTTATTAATAACGTGCCTTATGTTGCATAGATAATGGTACGGAACCCTTCGTGCGCGAGTCCGACTCGCACTTGACCAATTTTGTTTTAATCTTCCCAGGAAAAAGGCTAATAGATAGAGCATTACGTGATTTTTATTAACGACTGGCTGTTGCCCGCGTCTTCGAACTTCAAATTTAGAGAATTTCCCCGTTTTTGCAACATTGCTAACGGATGCTTCGCTCCTTTTGGTCGTAACGTGGTGATAAATAGACTAAAGCCTTCCTCGATAAATGTATTATCCAACAGTGAAATTATTTTTCAAATCAGACCAAAGGTTTCTGAGATTAGGGCGTTCAAACAAGCACTCTTATGCTTTATAATATTAGTATCTAGTAGTTGAACAAAGAAAGGCGCGGTATGAAAAATGCAATTTCATTGGTGTAGCAAATGCACAGGCCGAGTTCTCACACATTACATATGCGAGAATAGCGCATACGTTTACTGTGCGTTGATCGCCTTGCGCGAGGAATCATGGCGGTGATCTGTCTCAGGAAGTTATAGAAGTATGTTTAAATCGGAGCTGATGGCCTGATGACGCCTTAGTCTCTGGCTACTACCAAGGAATAATTGCGAAAAAGAAACATGGTCCGTTAAACCATGTTTCTGTTTTTTAAGAGTTAAGTGTATGTAGGTATCCAACTAATTTTAAATCTTTACATATTAAAAAACAAAGTAATATTTGTATGTATGTCTCTATGTGAGCTTATATCTTCACAAATACGCAACGGATTGGAATGGTTCAAGGGGATGGCTTTTTTGTAAATTGATTTGGTTTGGTTTCTAAATTATACGCGTGCGAAGTTACGGGCAACTAGTCTTAAGAGGGTACTGTACTCCTCATTTAAGTATTTGCCTTAGGTATTGCTATCCCTATTTCCGAGCGTATATCTATGCTTCTATCACTTTCTTTTGTGGTAAAACTTTACCAAATTTGTGTGATAGACGCTGCAACTTAATCTAAAGAAAACCGAAAAAAATTTGTTTTTCGGGTCGTTACCTATATATCGTCATATTTCTGTTAGTTATTATGTTTTGAAAAAAAGAAAGTAATAGAAGCATAGATATACTCTTTATCTATAATATAACGCAAAAAACTATTAAAATCGGTTTATATTTCGCGAAGAAAAAACGGAAGTACGATACCCATACTTTTGTATGGAACATAATTTGGTATCGTACCGTCTTAAGAGGATACCAAAATTCTTCGTGCATTTTTCTACGTACGAAGTTTTCATTGTTTCTTTAGATTGAAAGGCTAGAGCTCTAATTTTTAAGTATATGTTTTTTCAATATATAATCTAGGATCGCATAAACTCAGAAACGCGTTTGTAAAAGTTTTCTCGATAGAAAATCTTAGCGAAACAACCTCTCTCATTTCTTATTTTTTTCATTTGTCGGTCTATTATCGCGTAATAACTAATGAAATAACTTTAAAAACATAAGTAACTATTATATATAGAAACACGTAAATCAGAATTAAAATATATTTAGTAGATTTTGAGTAAACAAAAAAAAATAGCCCTAATTCTTTATTTTCTATACCTACTAGCTGTGTTAATATGTACATGTCGACGATAATATTGATGTAGGCCCTTAACTAAACCACAAAGTTTTCCTTTTATCTTTACTTAATATGCTCCCTATGTGATCTTATATCTACTACTACTACTCTAAGATAATACCCGTACATGAACAAGTCAAGTATATACTACTCATTGAAAACTATTTTAATGAGTTGTACCTAAACATTGTGCAGCACAAAAGACAAACACGAAGCGCGATGAAAATTATATACACAGTGCCTAAATACTACAATCTCTATGGCAAACAGAGTCTTCAATACCAAATACCTAGGTTAGTTAACGACCTACCTGAGAACATAAAAAAACAAATAAAAGAAACCAATATAAAATACAAGTTAAAAAACTACTTCTTATCTAAATTCATGTAAAAAAAAAAAAAAATAATAATTATAATAATAAAAAAAAAAAAAATAAAAAAAAAAAAATTATAAATACTTACTAAATAAAATTAGTCATCATAATATTCACCCGTGTGTTTTCACCGTGCGAGCTGCCGCCGTATTCGTATAAGCGGTATTCAGTGAGATAAAAACAATAAGATAACATTGTACCTACCCACAAACTAAACTTGTAACTTACTCGTAGATGTTAATCTTACGTGATGCTAGACAAAGCGGTGATATACATACACTGTTTTGTTTGGCATCATGTGTTATTAATACAATATATAAATTTACGTCAAGACGAATACCAGTGTGCGGAAAAACCAATGTTTGGTTTATGCTACACTGTTAATATTAAGTTAGATTTAATAACAACTGTATGTATTTTACTTAAATAAATAAAATAAATCTTTAAAACTACGCAATGGATTTCGATGCGGTTTTTTTAATAGATTCAATAAGAATGGTTCAAGAGGGTGGTATTTATATAGGTATAATTTGTTAGGTTGCAGGTCACAGCTCACAGCTAGTGGTTCCAAACTAATAAACAAAATATGTAAATATATATATCAAAGATACTATTTTCTGTTTTCAACACTATTTAATTTACATCTAGAGACAATTTACAATAACTTTCTACTTTGGCAGATGTGAATCCAATATTAAGATAAAAAGGACATTACAGAACGAAACTCTTAGTAAAATAAACAATAATTTAATAAAACATTAATCACATTTGTAACTTGCTAAATTTATTTAAATTATACAACATTTTTTAATAATTCTTCTCCCAGTTTTCACGCTCTTCCCTTTCTTTTTTTACTTGTTCTACAATAGGTGTAAGGTACAATTTGTCTTCTTCATATTTGGTCCACTCCTGCTCGGGAAGGATTTTCTTAGTCAAACTGAGCTGCAAAGCTCGTACAATGCGGAAGTTGCGTTCATCAACTACATGGTCTGGTAGTCGGCGGAGAGCTTCAACAACATCATCAGTTTCATGTAGGCAGTCATCACGCAGAAGCCCTGAAAGTTAAACAATATTATGTTTTGTAGTTAGTTGTTACCCATCACTTCAATCACCAGTAATAATAATTCATCATCATTGTCCTGCCCTTATCACTTTATTAGGGACTGATGCAACATGACTTCTTGATCAAGTTACAATGGCTTTTGGTTGACAACTGGCCTCCTGCCGAATATCTCTATTTCTCTTTGGGTGCCATGCAATGTGGTTCCATTGGCCAGTTTTTACGCCACAGGCAAGCTAACTGTTCAAGATCAATATTAAAACTAAGGTTATGAACATCTTAGGTACGAACTAACCAAAAATTATTTTTATTTATTACGCATCTAACGTCTCATGTACCGCAATGTTTTACTAAATAAATTGTGGCAAACATACCGTATTTATTAAATCCAGACAGATTATATGCCCATTTCTTCAGGCCGCCTGAAATTAAGAGTTTTATGTTACATAACAAATACTTTGTAATACAGCAATTAATATATCATTTGGATCTATAAAAAACTTACTAAGAGCTACTGCGGTCGTCCTGAAAGCCATTTTATTATAGAATTTTTGTGTTCGTCGTATAGTATTTTAATAAAACCCGATTAGAGACTGGAAAACGCAATTCTCGTTTTCTAGTCAACTTGTCATTGTCAAATAAAGTAGTAAAAACTAAAAATTTGAATTTGACACTTGCATATTTTGTAGAGTTGCCCTCAGAGTTTTGGCCCTGGAAGAATTGATTAAAAAATATAAAAATAAGTTGCTCTTGTTGCATTACTTGCAGGCCCGTTTCTCCACTGGATAGGCTAAGCTTTCGTAGCATCGGATTAGAATAAAAAATAGTGAATAATGATTAGTAAATATTTTCCAAATTAATATTGATAGAATTATTATCAATATCTTTTATATTATATATATATATATATATATATATAAATATATTTTATATCAATTATCAATATATCAATTATCAATTTTGTTTTTATTCGAATCATAGTGTTAGTAGCGATTTTTTAGAAATTGACCATCACTAAAAGACTCAGGAAAACTACCATAGACCAACCAATAAAACTACTTTTTATGGATTTAGACGTGCTTTCGTATATTTGTTTAAAGTTAAAATCCGAAAAAAGTGGTTTTACTTAAATAAATGAGTTGCGCTCGCACAGGTATAAGGTCATGTCCCTTTACGTCCCGCTGATACCCTAATATTGCGTTCTGCGCAGCGAAACGTACGATGTTCCGAGCCGCCATAAAGTTTGAATCGCACTGTACATTCATATCATTCCACTTGCTACACTAGCGCTATTTTGGTAAGTGTTATTTACTGTTTACAAGTGGACACTTTTTGGACTGATCCCCCATACAAGATATTCCTCCTTTCTTCTAGTCTCCATGTAACAACACTAAACTCTTAATCGACTTGCACGAAGTATAGATAGAAGGAGTCCGAACGGTATAGGCTTTTCCATAATATTTCGTGTACACATTAATAAACCCAGATCATAGTTCTATTTTCTGCCACTGGCTGCGCAAGTGTTCAGGGCGTACCGATGCTATTATTATTATTACATGTAAACACGCGCTGGCTCGTGAAAGTTGAATTTAATTTAATTATTATTATTAAATTAAATATTAATTTAATTAAATATTTTTTTCCACAGGTGTCAATAGCAATAAAATTTCCCGCGTAAGAATTCAAACGAGTACTCCTTGAAAAATGGCGCGCTCTACCGGCAAAAAATCTGTCCCTTAAATTGAGACCATTCGTTCAACATTACGTTCGGACTCCTTCTATCTATACTTCGTGTCGACTTGTGTCAGGTATCGGTTCATTTCGATTAGGGATACGGTATCGAATAAAAAGTGTCGATACTGTACTCATGAGTAGTATCGTTAAGAAAGTATCGTACTAGAAAAAGAATCGACACAAAAGTATCGATACCTCAAAGTATCGAGTACTTTTCTCAGACAGGGGCCAGGGCCTACACCATACGTTAAACGTTAGTTTGTATTGTCTATAACTTATTGTATGTTTAACTTTATGTTTAGTATTGTCTGTAACTTCATTCAGTAAGAGAAAATATAACAAATGGTACATAAATATAAGATAAATAAAAACAACCAGGTCCTCAAGCCTCGCATTTCAATGGTGTCATAATGGCATCACAATGACACATTATAACCTCAAAAAATCAACAATAGACTACCAAACTTCATAAAATTCACCACTAAACAATTAGTTATTTAGTTTTATTGCAAAAAAGTGCAATCTGATTCTTGGTGGCGAAATTTATCAAGTTCGGTAGTCTATTTTTAATTTTTTGAGGTTGAAATGTGTGATTGTGATGCCATTGTGACACCATTGAAATACGAGACTTGAGGGCCTGTACCCACCACCTGTACACCCCTACCATCAACAAACTTGATAAAATGCGCCACTAAGCAATCAGTTATTTAGTGTTATTGCAAACAAATGCAATAACTGATTGAATTTTATCAAGTTTGGTCGTCTATTGTTAATTTTTTGAGGTTATAATATGTCATTGAGCTACCATTGTGACACAATTCATTTACCGGACTCGGGACCCAGCATAAATTATATAATGAAACCTATGTAATAATTGGCAGCATTGGAGCGACCCAAACGCCATCTCATGTATTTTTTCAAAAATAAAAAAATATAAATTAAATAAATAAATAAAAAAAATTATTCGATACGATACCTGTCAAAAAGTACTTGTTAAGTAAAAGTATCGAACACAAAGTATCGAGTACAAAAGTATCGGTATCGAAAGGAAATCTACTCGATACCATAAGGTATCGATACTTTTTTCGTGTCCCTAATTCCGATTTATTCGATATTTGATATTTTGATACTTTGTGTTCTTGAAATCTCTGAGTCTGACTAATTTAAAGTAATCTGTGTCTTGAAATGTTGAGTCTTTGACCTAAATAAATATATATAAAAAAAATTATTTCATTTCTTTCATTGCAGTGTTGTTGCAGTGTTTATTTACGTTTTGTGCTAAAATTCAGTCGATCTACAATAATTTTCTTAAATAAAGTTGTATCCAGTGATTTAAGTGGTATGGTATTATTTTAATTTTAATAATTTTAAACCACAGTTTTAAACCAGTTTTAATAATTAACACGTGAGGTGGATACTTGTAAAAATGGAAAATGCCACTAGATGGAATCTAAATAAGTCTTGAGTAGGGCTCATTTAGATATCTTTTTTAGATATTAAAGACAATTATTATGATAAGGTTGCTTTACGCGTGGCTAGTTCGTGCTTCTTATCAGGTTGTTTGTTTTGTGTTGGAATGAACTTCGAGTGACCTCGCTCGACCTCATAGTTCCTCAGTTCGCTTATCGATATCAGCACGAATAAAACGAGACAGCGGAAGGTAACGCGTTTAATTCAGTGTATACCGCTGCGCGAACACCTTCTGTTGCCTCTTCATAACAATTATTTGTTCATTAATTTTCATTGCTTTTACAGTTCTTTGTTATAAAATAACACGTCTTTAACAAGTTTAATTTTGTGTGTAGTGTAGTGGTTTTTTTGTTCAACCTGCATTCAAGAGGAGGAATGCCAAGTGACTGTCGAGACTGTTTGGGAATTCGGGTTCGAATTAACACCCTGCACCAAACCTGGAAGTGGCTGCATCAAACAATCGCCCTTCACGAATATCTGATCTCCCTCTCCTCGGCTGACACAGACGCCAGTTGCTTCGTAAATTAGGTTAATTTTTGTGGACAATTTGAACTTTTATGTTAAAATTTAGTTATTAGTTATAATTAATTACTATTAAACAATAAACGCCTGAACTGTTGAATATAGTTCATACAGAAAAGTATCCGTTTAAAAAGAACTTTGGTTAATATAAAGTGCAAAGATGGCTCAAGCTATGATGAAGAAAATTGCCACAAGCAGTGCTTGCCTAGTGATTGGCATCACCAGAAGATCAAGCGCCCGCAGCATGGCCTCTGCAAGTAAATTGACTGCCAAGAAGGACCGTATACTGCCACAGGAGGGGGAGATCACAAAATCGGTGTTTATGTCTCAATCAACTGACATTTACACTAACCTGGCCTTGGAAGACTGGATGTATCGCAACATGGATTTTACCAACCACCATGTTATGATGGTGTGGCGCAATGAACCTTGTGTTGTTATTGGACGTCATCAAAATCCATGGTTAGAAGCTAACATCCCTCTTTTGAATGAGAAGGAAATAGCCCTGGCTAGGCGTAACAGTGGAGGTGGAACTGTATACCATGATCGTGGTAATTTAAACATCACTTTCTTCACTCCTCGTGAGAGATATGACAGGAAATACAACTTGGAACTTATCACAAGGGCTCTTTTCAGAGGATTTGGAATCAAATCGGTCATCAATGAACGTCAAGATATTACTGTCCATGACAAGTTTAAAGTATCCTTTTAAAATATTTATAATTCTGAAATAGAATCTTTAGTTTCTCACCAATTGTTACTTAATTCTTCATAGTAATTTCAATATTCTATTGATAAGAATTTAATTGTTTTGTAACTTGAAGAATTTTATCAACCCTAAGTGATAACACTTTCATTCTTATTCATATTTCATTATTTTCATACTTATTACTGTGTAATATTTTTATTAAGCTTATCAAGCTGCCTAGAAGGTTCCCTGTTTAGTAAAACATTGAAAGTAAATAAAATACCATGCTCATCATTCATGTACGTAGGGAGTTCAAGTTTTAGTACACCATAAATACTAAAAATAGTACCGAAACCTTACATGCTGACAGTAGTTAATAATTAATAATCACTTTCCAATCCAATCCAAAACACTAGATAAGTGTATATTACACTTATCTAGTGTTTATTCTTTGTTTTTTTTTCTACCTTAAAATTAAAGTTTCAATATCTTCACTACATAATTTAATTACGCCCATACAGTTGTCAAAACACGAAATATTATCCATGTTTTCTAAAACAAACTATTTCATTAAATATTATAAAAATCTAGTTTCCTTAACAACAACTTAATCAGGTGTCTGGTACAGCAGCTAAACTAGGCCGTTTGACAGCATACCATCATTGCACTCTTCTAGTCAATGCTAATAAGGCAGATCTCAGCAAAGCTCTTGCAAAACGTGAGGTGAGTACTCTACTTGTTTATTTGTTTAAATTAGTTTAGTGTATTTTCATTTTTCACTCCCTTATTTTTTCCTTCCCAGAAGATTTTGTTATCAAATTTTTTGCAATATAACTAAAGTTTCAACAAATGTTATTTTGTAAAAATTCTTAATGTGTGTCCAAAATCTTAAAAAATCTATTTTTTAGTTAGTTTTAGCAGATAAAGTGAGCACTATGAATGGGATTTGAACCCACATTGTTATTTTCTCTAGCTCATTATTTAAAGTATGCATAAATAATTGTAAAATTAAATTTATGTCAAGGGACAGTACACCTATTTCAATATTCAGTATTTGGTCATTGTTGTGTATCATGTATTTAAATTAATTGTTTTTGTATGACTCATCATTTGTGTTACTAACTATAGGCAGTTCTGTTGTCCTTTTTATTTTTCTTGTTGTTTGCTTTCTAATACACCTTCTATTTTAATCCACTAATCTGTTTCCTTTGAACGTTCTAAACAACTTACAAACTGACAACGACTTGACATCCCTCCTCATAGTTAAGGACATTTTTAATTCTATTTAGCATGGCATACAGACTAAGGCGACAGAATCCGTCCGCTCGCCTGTGGCCAATCTCTGTGATGTGAGCAACCGTATCTCAGTGGACAGCCTGCAGACGGCTGTGGGCTACGAGTATCTTCGCACAGCAGCTTTACACTTACAAGATGGAGGAGAAGCACAGATCTCAAAACAACGTGGCTTCCAATTTGTAAATCCTACCGACGATTGGTTCCCAGGTACTATTTTACTTTTATTAATACGAACTGATACTAATATCCTTTATTCTTGTTTACTGTCAAACTGTTCGTAGTTACGCGAAGGCTTTATTTTAGCAATTTTACAGAAATATAACTTGAACCTTTCCTAAAATGACATACGCAGAAACGCACGCTTTCGTGCCTTAGTTAGTTAGAGCCACTTATAGAATACTATTTTGCAATACCCTGATACGTTATGAGTTATTTTAGTTTTGGGTGTTGTAGCCTTACTCATCATTAGCGTTTAGAAATCCTGCTGAATAAACTAGAATTACTTTATTCAACTCAGTCGATTCTTCGATCATCATAATTAATTTGTTTAACAGGTCTTGCAGAATTGAAAAATGAGCTACAGACTTGGGATTGGTGCTTTGGTAGAACACCAGTGTTCACAGTTAGCCGATCTTTCCCAGTTCCCGCCGAGTTGCTTGCTCCAACTAAGGCTTACTCTGCGACACAGGAACTTGCCATCAACATGACTGTTGATCGGGGCCTGATTAATGACGTGACTCTCAATATTCCACCTGGCTTGGTAGAGTCTGGGTTCCATGGAGAAGCATCGGTGATCACTCACTTGAAAGGAAAGAGATTCACTTCGGAAGCATTAAGTGCGTTACAGGAAGCAATGTTGACAACTCACTCGAACACCGATCATAAGAAATTGGATGAAAAGGAACAATTTGTGGCCAAGTGCTTCAATCAAGTGGTCAATACAATGTAAATCTCTTTTTTATTCTGTATTTAGCAGATTATCAATTAAGATTACTTAATAAATGCTAGTATAGGTTACGTAAAATTTTGAAATTTAAAAAAATATACCTCTAATAAAAAAATAAACTGATATTAATAGATTATAATATGCATGTTTAGTTAAAATATTATGAAATGTGATAATCTTTTTAAAATTTTTCTATTTTATTACTAACATCTTTTCAATGCAACTGTTTTTCTCCTGTTTAGGTTTCAGCCTTTTTAATTACATTGCTTTTTTTAGTTTAGTATTGTATCTATAGAAGTCTGTACCTATAGCACATTATTGGTGAAGCGTAGATATAAAAAATACCGAAAATGTGTGCAATTTTGTGCTATATGGTCAGGAATCGAACAGGCGATTTACACTTGTGAATCGCTCTAATACAAGAATACGTCATATCATTTGTTTTAAATAATTAATTTATGCTTTTGTAACAGAATACTTATTTACATAACATGTAGCATGTATTATTATTATACTGTATTGTAATTATTAGCCTTCTTTGGTTAAAACGATCCATTTCGTAACTAGCATGACCTTGTTTTGATAGCAGTCTTCCGAAGCGGAGACTTTTTTGTATGAAATGGCTGTATATTGTCTATGTTTTATTCTAATTAATATTTTGTGTTTAAAACATGTTTAGAAGTGATTTTTAATAATAACATGTTTCTAGTTTATTAAGCCATGTTGTAATAACGTGACACATTTGATTTTTTATTTAGATGTATCTAATTCTATATATACATAATGGCCTAAGGAGTTGGACATAGTTTTATGTTATTATTATTAAACGAAGATTATAATTATTTGATAATTATTCAAATACTTTATCTTATTAAATATGAAAAAGACAGAATGTTTTTTAATTACGCCCTTTTATGCATTCACATAAACACTCCGGTAAGTCCGGCCCTTTTACAGATCGGACATACGTAGGTATGGGTATCCGATCTGTAAGAATATATGTACACTCATTTTATAACATTCATTCATTGTAACAAAATACACTCACAAAATACTACGGTTTTTTGTGAAAACATAGAAAACATCCATTGGGTGTAGATTTATTACTGTGACGAATACTTGTCATATATGGGAATCAAACCTGCGACCTCGTAAAGGGCACTACGCGTCACCTATCTACTGAAAAAAACAACCCAGAGATTAAATTATTAGAGCCCACCTGTTTCCACAAAAGTTCGTTACACCGTCGACCACGAGGATTACTAAGCTTTTTTGCTGGCACTTTCTTGAATTATCTAATGACTGTCATAAGAGGATACCACAATAGCTTCGTGCATTTTTCTAAGTACGAAGTTTTCATTGTTTCTTTAGATTGAATGGCTAGAGCTCTAATTTTTAAGTATATGTTTTTTCAATATATGATCTAGGATCGCATAAACTCAGAAACGCGATTGAAAAAAGTTTTCTCGATAGAAAATCTTAGCGAAACAACCTCTCAAATTTTTTATTTTTTTCATTTGTCGGTCTATTATCGCGTATTAACTAATGAAATAACTTTAAAAATATAAGTATTATATATAGAAACACGTCAATCAGAATTAAAATATATTTAGTAGATTTTGAGTAAACAAAAAAATATCCCTAATTCTTCATTTTCTATACCTACTAGCTGTGTTAATATGTACATGTAGACGATAATATTGATGTAGGCCCTTAAGTCCTTTTAAACTAAAGGTCCTAGTAACCAGGTTATTAACTTACAAAGTCTTAGTAGTCTTAGTCCATTAAAAAACGATTTTAAATAATCCTACTTAATATTATAATTGTGAAAGTTTGTGAGTGGATGGAATGGATTTTAAAGAAACTAAATATTAATGTAGCTTATACATCAGAATAACTTATATGATGCTATGATTTATAAGGATATCGTGATAACTGTCCAAAATGTGACGATAAGTGTCAAGTAAGTAAGAATTCCAAGGGTACGAAGCCGTGGGTAACAGCTAGTATCTAATCATTTATTTCCGTTTTCCGTAATCGAACCTTTAAACAACCAGTGTAAGTTGAACTCTTGCTTCAAAAGCAAAACTCGTTTACGTCTGTCTTTATTTCCCACCAATCATAATAGAATGCAATTTTATTATCAAAGTGGGATTAATCAAAGAAGATTTTCAAATAAGATAAAGAACTAAATTGCAGACTTATTACACAGATATCTACATTTATAATTGCAGTTAAATCAAGTCAAGGTTGTATCACTGATTATAATAGTCCACAAATATAATTCAAGGTGAGATATGTAGTGCACCTGTTATATCACACATCTTTTTACCAGCAATCAACGGAATCACGAAGTCATCGCAGATTAGTGCGAAGGTAAAGACGTTTTAGTGAATAGGTAAGTAGGAATGGAATGTACATGAATTCTCTTTTAATTCGCATAATCGATGTTTGCAAACAAAGCAGTAGGTTACGTTGTGTTAGGAGATCGCGAAGACATCGACATCAGACACAGACAACACCAGGTGCTTCTTACAAACTATAGAAGTTACCTACTTATGAAGGTTACCCCGCTTCTTCTCAGCTCATTGCCCTCACGCACAGCCACCCTTCAAATCGGGAAAGTATTTGGTCTAGAGTTTACTTTCTTGTTTTCCCGGTTTTAAGTCTCTCATAGAGGATAATAACTGCATAAGTCGTTGGGAGGAAATGGGGTGGTTACTCAAGTGTTCATAATCCGTCACCACACAGAGAATGAAGCATATTCAGTCAGTCCTATTTTTTCTTATTGCCTTTGGCGGCAGACGAGCCAACGGCCCACCTGGTGGAAAGTGGTATCCGCTGCTCATAGACTAGGCAACACCAGAGGCATAGCCGAGCCGCTGCCTACCTTTGGAATATTACTCTCTTCAAATCTCGCGTGAAGAGGGACATGTCGTAGCGTTTGGGAAATACCGCAGCAGGTAGTTCGTTCCAGAAATTGCACGTACGTGGGAGAAACGACCGCTGTACGTACAAGTGTACGTACCCAGGTAATAAGGATGAACTTTGCTGCGGTATCGAGTGGTACGCTGATAGAAAGGTGACGATCCCAATTAATATTAAGATATTTATTAAAAAGGAATTAATAAATAATTAATAAACCATTAATAAACAAGTCTCATAACCCAGATGGTAGCGACTCTACCTATCGAACAAAAGATTCTTGGTGTAACTGTGGTTTGTCAAAAACAAAATAAATTGATTATACTCTGTCTTCGACTTCAGGGTTGTAAAGGCGTAATGTTAACTTCAGTAATGTAATTAAGACTCGTCGCTTAATGGTATTAAGTCAAATCCGTAAAAAGGTTTTTTATGTGGTTTTATTTAATAAATGAGTCGCGTACCTAAGTATTAGATAATCGTACTTATTAAGTCACATATGCACAAAGCGAAATGAGTGGGCGCAAATGTGTAGTTACAAATCAATGATAACTATACAAAAATTTATTGGAAACGTGCTCTTGTCCTTGCACAACAAAAACTTGCTTTGAACCTGGGGTCTTCCTCTCGCTTTCTGAAGAACAGCGGTGGTGGTCGATGGCCGTTGAATGTATTTGCAGCCAGTCTGCGTTCGCTCACGAAGGCGCGCGTGCATTGAGCGCCATTATTTTATCTTATGTTGCCATGACAACCGCGTAAACAAACATCCGAAAACTTAGATTATTTGAATTCAGAAGAGGAACATATCAATTTGTTTTTTTTTAACGCTAGTGTTGTGAGCTCTTGTTAATTTAATGATTGTATGGTTATTCTACTTTTTATGAATAAAAGTAAGTATTGTTATTGATGTAATAAATTAGGGAGGTATCTATTTAATTTTTATCAGGCAATTTATTACCAATTATTATGACTAAGAAACACATAATTAAATCTGGTTTATTTAACGATGGCTAACTACTTAGTTAATATTAGGCAATAAAATAATAGCATACTTTCTTATTGATCTTGACATTGGTAATTAAAATTCCATCAATATTAAGCAATTATTATTAGTATAGTTTTAAATTAAGACTTTCCATGTAAAGATAAGACAGTAAATAGTAAATAACGTACGTTTCCCGCCTATTTGATTAAGTTGCGTTTTTCGACCGGTAGACTATGGCCAATAAAATTGTTATCATCTGTTTCCATTAGTACGCACAATAGGTATTTCTACTAATATGTAACTGATGATAGATAAAATAAAAGGCCATTGATATTAATAAAAATTTGTAACGAGACTTTTGTCAAAAGAAAACATTCACCCAGAAACGTTGACTCTATCTTTATCTTTACTTATTATTAAACAAAATCGTTATTTTTGTATGTATGTGCTTATAGCGTCAAAGCTACGCAATGAATTTTGATGCATTTTTTTTTATAAGAAAGACTGGTTCAGTAATATGTTTTTAAAAGTCTAATTTTTAAAAATTTCGTTTTTCAATTCCACATGTACGATGTTGGGGGTAAAAGCTATATTGTATAAAAGGCTTTAGGCAGACAGGTGCTTTAATTTATTTAATTAGTAATTAGGGACCCTAAGGGAGTTCTTATTACAAGGTTACAAGTAATAATTGGCATTGTTCATAATTTTTGACCTGCTGTTTTTATATATTTTTTAGAAAATATAGACTATTTTAAGCAACTAATTTCAAAAACAATATATTCACTATATATTTTTTTTTTAAATGCTTGTAGATATTATTTTAAATGTTTTGACGCCATCGTTGTACGCAATCTGTGTATTGACTTTTCCTGATAGACTTATGACAGATTGCAATACAGCTTTTCAAAGTTGCCATGTTTATTTATTTATTTATTTATTTAAAAACTTTTAGCACAGTATTGTACATTAGGCGGACTTAATGCTAAAAGCATTATCTACCAGTCAACCTAGAACCATGTTGATATAAGAGACCAATTTCAACTCCACCACAGAGTAGTGTATCCCTAGGAATGCCTTAATAGTTTAAGTCCTGCATTTCAAGGGCAAATAGTGATCATTTGCTTTTTTGGAAAAATAATCGTTAATATAGCAAATTTTCCGAAAAAAACTTATAGATCATGACCAGAAACTCTATTCCCCTAAATGGTTTTTGAATTAAGAGTATTAAAAAAATATGAACAATGTCAATTCTTGAAAATATCATTGAGTTGATCTATAGAATAGCTTTAGCTAATATTTCTATGGAAAAATGCGAATGTTAGATTGAGGTATTATACAGCCTATCTTTTAATAGCTTATATATCTACAGAGCCGTGAAAGCGAAAACGTTCACATAAAATAATGCTATCGAGCCAAACGAGATGCTTTGATTTTTAGGGTTCCGTACCCAAAGGGTAAAAACGGGACCCTATTACTGAGACTTCGCTGTCCGTCCGTCCGTCCGTCCGTCCGTCCGTCCGTCTGTCACCAGGCTGTATCTCAAGAACGGTGATAGCTAGAGAGTTGAAATTTTCACAGATGATGTATTTCTATTGCCGCTATAACAACAAATACTAAAAATAAAATAAAATAAATATTTAAGGGGGGCTCCCATACAACAAACATGATTTTTAGGGTTCCGTACCCAGTATCTCAAGAACGGTGATAGCTAGACAGTTGAAATTTTCACAGATGATGTATTTCTATTGCCGCTATAACAACAAATACTAAAAATAAAATAAAATAAATATTTAAGGGGGGCTCCCATACAACAACCGTGATTTTTTTACCGTTTCTTGCTCGATACTAATAACGTTGCCTTATGTTGCATAGATAATGGTACGGAACCCTTCGTGCGCGAGTCCGACTCGCACTTGACCAATTTTTTTTTCTATAAATATTTTTGACACAAATGCATGACGACTTTTTGTTAAGAGGATACCAAAATAGCTTCGTGCATTTTTCTATGTACGAAGTTTTCATTGTTTCTTTATATTGAATGGCTAGAGCTTTAATTTTTAAGTATATGTTTTTTCAATATATGATCTAGGATCGCATGAACTCAGAAACACGATTGAAAAAAGTTTTCTCGATAGAAAATCTTGGCGAAACAACCACTCAAATTTTTAATTTTTTTCATTTATCGGTCTATTATCGCGTATTAACTAATGAAATAACTTTAAAAACATAGGTAACTATTATGTATAGAAACACGTGGATCAGAATTAAAATATATTTAGTAGATTTTGAGTAAATAGGAAAAGTATCCCTAATTCTTCATTTTCTGTGCCTACTGGCTGTGTTAATATGTACGTGTCGGCGATGATATTGATGTAGGCCCTTAAGCTTTTCACACTATGCTCAGGTAAAAAAAACACGTCATGTAGGTGTGTAAATAATTAAATTAATTTCCCTTGAATATATATACATAATACATATCATTAAGCCCAACATTCCGAAGAAGGCAAAGGCAGAGGTGGATTAAGTTATTAGTAGGTATACTTTTTGTCATGTCATCATGTACAGTATTTATCTAAAGTGTTTACATTACTAGCCAATGTTACTAGCTACGTAAATAAGTATAAATTATTTACGAAGTTACGTGTGATTTACCCATCCTTTAACTCATTCAAAACTGAAAAAAAAATGTAAACTGTCATGACTTAAACATGTAAAATATGACATAAATATGTAAGATTTTCATAAAAGTTTAGGTCTAATGACTTAAAAGAAATGTGTATCTAACTTAGACCCTAACTAAACATTATTCTAAAGTAACTTTGATTGTAATCTGTGTACGTTATCATATTATCTTATTTCCCCTCACATGCATAGGTGGATTAACCACTATAGCAGGAATAGCAAATGCTATGGGCCACGCGCCGTTCTTTACACTGAAATTTCATTTATTTCATTAAGGGCCTACATCAATATTATCGTCGACATGTACCTATTAACACAGCTAGTAGGTATAGGAAATGAAGAATTGGCATTGCTCATATTTTTTTTAAACTCTTGATATCAAAAACCATTTCGGGGAATAGAGTTTCTGATCATGATCCATTAGTTTTTTACGGAAAGTTTGCTATATTAACGGTTATTTTTCCAAACAAGCAAATGATCTCTATTTGCCCTTGAAATGAAGGACTTAAAATATTAAGGCGTTCTGAGGGATATACTACTTGAAATTGGAGTTGAAATTGGTCTATTATATCAACTTGGCAACTTTGAAAAGATGTATTGCAATCTGTCTTAAGTCTATCAGGAAAAGTCAATACACAGATTGCGTAAAACGATGACGTTACAACATTTAAAATAATATCTATAAGTATTTTTTTTAATTCTATGTAGTGAATATTTGAATAATATTGAAATTAGTTGCTTAAAATAGTCTATATTTTCTAAAAAAAATATAAAAACAGCAGGTCAAAAATTATGAACAATGCCAATTAGGGATATTTTTTTTGTTTACTCAAAATCTACTAAATATATTTTAATTCCGGTTTACGTGTTTCTATATACATATAATAGTTACTTATGTTTTTAAAGTTATTTCATTAGTTAATACGCGATTATAGACCGACAAATGAAAAAAATAAAAAATGAGAGAGGTTGTTTCGCTAAGAATTTCTATCGAGAAAACTTTTTTCAATCGCGTTTCTGAGTTTATGCGATCCTAGATTATATATTGAAAAAACATATTATACTTAAAAATTAAAGCTCTAGCTATTCAATCTAAAGAAAAAATGACAACTTCGTACGTAGAAAAATGCACGAAGCTATTTTGGTATCCTCTTAACTACTTACTATTAAAGTACAAGGGCAAGCCAAGGGCCATTATAGCAATCAAGGAACCCCTTAAATGAGTTTGCTAAATACCATGCGTTGGCTTAATCTGGCATTGATTTTAAGTAAAGTAATAATTTGCTCCTGTCAACGGTTTACGGAAATTTTGAATATATTTGTCGACAGTTTAAGCCCTAATTAACAAAAAACTTAGCTTTCCGTTTAGAAAACTAATAATCGCCTAGTTCCCACCACTACTCGTTAGGAATTATGAAGAAATAATACACAAACAATATAGTGCAGTCAATAAAATTATGAGAATACTTGAAATTGTTGATACCTTGTTATAACTCTGCGGGGGACGGAAAACTCAAAAATAAAACCCTGTGCCAACACGCATATTAGACCATAATCCCTCCCAAAGAGGAGAAGACCCAGCACTGGAACGTTAATGGACTGGACAGAGTAAGGCTCAGTTTAATAATTAACATAGGTATGTAGATTATAAGACTAGTCATTTCTTAACACAAAAACGTTCAAGTGTACATCTCTACGTAGGTATTATATTGCACAAGTATTCTCCGTAGCATCGATACTTGCATAAGACTGGGCACTGCATTGGCTCTTCGCCATATATCTACACAATGAATTAGAATGCTCGTATCTTGTTGTGGACATTATAACTACAATAGTTCTTGTAATACCTTCTAATAAGCAAGTTAAAAGTTAGTTTTCAATTACACTATGTTTTTTGTTCGTAACATTTCCCTGTTTGTTTATTGATGATTTGAACATGAGATGAGAACACAAAATGAGATTTTTGATGAATGATGCAGATTTTTATTTAAATGGAACTGTGAAATGGATGTTTTTGGTTACAAATTACAACACGAGTATGTATGTATATTTCACGTATGTATATTTTTCATTTTGATTTTATTTAAAGTCACAGTTTCGAATAATTTTAGATAAAAATATCTAATGAGATACAAATACTAATGCGCGTGCATTAAATCAGCAATCCAATGATACCAATTCTATATGCACAACTAAACCAAACTTAACAAAAAAAACGAATTTTGGTTGTGTCGATAACACAATTCGGCAATGTTAATTTAACTTTCTTGTCATAGAAACTGTTTATTATAGACTAAAGATTTTATTTAAAATAAATATGCACAACGAAATAGCCAAATAATCGAAATATGTATAGCAATAGGTAGTTCTTTCCACTTTTTAGTTAAGTTTAAAGTAAAGTAAAGTAAAATATTCTTTATTGCACACCATAATGATTTACAAAACTTGCTTATCAGACATGTCATAGGTACAAAGGGCGGTCTTATCGCAAACTGCGATCTCTCCCAGGCAACCTTAAGATGGATTTGACCGAGGCAGAATAGGCGAGTTTTGGTGTACTAAAAATAAGTGAAAATAATAGCAGATACAATATACAAATACATATACATACATGACTTTTAGATAAATATATACTATAATAGATATTTTAAGATATTTTAGTTTAGTTGTGCCTGTAGAATTGACACCATTGTCATACATATAGGTGTCTAGAGAGAATACCTATAGATATGTAGGTGTTGAAGATAGATTAACGGTATTTTGTTTACTTGTCAGTGTAATTTGTGCTAAACATACCTAAGTGATCACAGCCTAAAACTTAAGTACCAGCTGCTTTAAACAAATAAAAGTTTTATAGCCTCTTAAATACATGAATGTGTAAAGCAAATGTTTTGTTGCGTAACTTTAAATCAAAACTGTACAGAGAATAGTTACCTCGTAACAGATGTTCTATAATTTCACGCCACATTTACTACACAACAGAGCTATGTCATATAATTTTGGGCACAATTTATCCGTTTTTATTCACCAAATGTTATTTTTATTGCTATTCATTAAAAGTAACTTATCAACATGAACTATGAGTCAGGACGTTCTTTTAAAAAGCACACATAGAAAATTATTGCATTGATTTAAATCCAATATTTGTACATACTAATGATCTTATTCATAATGACTTATCGGAGGTTTAAACGGAGATTTTATCGGTGAGATAATAAATATTTTAGCGTAAAAAGACTATTATGAATAACAAGTTTTGACAATTTCCGCGAACCGATTTTAGCGAACTTTTAAACCTCCGATTCAATATGAATAAGACCATAAGTCTATATCTAATTTATTTAAATAGCAATATAAGCAGTAAGAAAAATGTATTATTTAATTTCGATTAAAAATAGTAATTAAGTTAAAAAAAAATTGTGATAGATAATTCAGTATCCTTACGGGATAAATGTACTATGTGCTTGCTAAATTAATGGCTAAGACGAGTTTAAACTTCCAACATTGTAAAAATATGGGTTCAAACAAACCCAATAACATAATGGTATTAAGTCACCAAAAACCATCGCACGTGTTTTGTAAAATAGAATATAATACGAGGGGAGGTCCAAAAGTTCGTGGAATGGAGGGGATGGAGTGGGGATAGGGGCGCTCGCTTAGTGTCATACTAATTGGGGACTCATAATTAGTATATAAATGGAGTTTCAGCCCTATTGCGTCATGCGTTTACGAACACTCGCCTGCTAAACACGTCAATCCGGAAGAAAACTGAAACTATGGAGAAAATTGAACACCGTGCGGTCATTAAATTCCTTACCAAGCAAGGAAAGAACGCTCAGACCATTTTGAATGAAATGGAAACTGTTTACGGGGAACAGTGCCCTAGTAAATCAATGATTTACAAGTGGCATGGTCTTTTTAAACATGGTCGGCAGTCGATTGAAGACGATCCCCGCTCAGGAAGGCCAGTTGAGGCCACCACATCAGACATCGTCGAAAAAGTGGAAAAAATTGTACTGGAGGACACCCGTTTGAAGAAAAAACAGTTATCTGCATTAGTTGGAGTATCAGATACCACCATTTTGCGAATCCTACATGACCACCTGGGTATGACAAAAGTCAGTGCAAGATGGGTACCGAGAATGCTCACGCCGCTTCAAAAACAGCAGCGCGTCGAAGCGTCAAAACATTTTTTGGAGTTGTGTGGCGACGATCCTGGACCGATTTTGGAGCGAATTGTTACCGGCGATGAAACATGGGTTCATCACTTTGAGTCTGAGTCCAAACAAGAGTCCATGCAATGGCATAAAAAGGGGACACCACCGCCAAAGAAATTCAAAGTGTCGGAGTCGGCTGGAAAGTTGATGGCTACTGTTTTTTGGGATTGTGAGGGGATAATACTGATTGATTATAAAGAAAAGGGCAGGACCATAACCGGAGAATACTACGCAACAATACTAGAAAAATTAAAGGATACCATCAAAGAAAAACGTCGGGGAAAATTGACAAAGGGCGTGTTGCTTTTGCAAGACAACGCGCCGGTTCACAAGAGCAAAGTTGCAATGGCTGCTCTACACACGCATGGCTTCGAATCACTAGTCCACCCACCCTATAGTCCAGATCTGGCCCCAAGTGATTTTTATTTGTTCCCCAATTTAAAAAAAGACTTAAGGGGAAGGAAATTTTCCGACGACAATGAGGTAAAGGAGGCAATTTTGGCTCATTTTGAGGGAAAAGATAAAAAATATTTTTACGATGGTTTAGAAAAATTAATTCATAGATCTAATAAATGTATTCAGCTTAAGGGTGATTATATTGAAAAGGAAAAATAAATTTACTGTTTCATTTTTACTAAAACCCTTTCATTCCACGAACTTTTGGACCTCCCCGCGTAATATTATCTCAAATCACTTTATCACTTTACATCTTTTTGCACGGAAGTGGTATAGTAAAATATATCCGTATCCAATTATTAATAGTTATCAATGAAGTCTCTGAATACAATAGACGTACCTACTTATTTATTTTGCTATTCAAGTGTCCAATTGATGTACAAAAACACGTAACATCACAGCTGATCATATAACATTGAAAGTGCTCCTAACTTGGCCATTACCGCTTTTGTAACCTAAATACAGATGATTTTATAACGAGCACCTACACTTTAATATAACGTAACTCATCGCTAAGTAATCATTTCCGATTTAGACTATTTTGCAACTAAATTGGCACAGATTTTTTTGATATCACGATCTTTCGCATCCTATTCAAAGTTGTAAACAAGATGTATTTGCACTCCCCTCTCCTCTCCAGCCCATTTACGTCCCACTGTTGGGCAGGGGCCTCCTCCACTTTGGATTTTGGTCTACTGTGCCGCGCTGACCAGGCGTGTTGGCACAGAGTTTATTTTCGAGATTTTCGTCTCTCACAGAGAATGTTATCTGTGTGCAATATCCCCTAGCTGACTTTTAGAGCACCCAGGGGAGAAGATGGTGTGGTGAGACTTGTACTCTTAATCCGTCACCACACGGAGTATCCTAATTTAGTTGCACGTTTTTCATTTGCACTAAGAGCACCCAATTAAGAACAATTTGAGACTAACAACTTCTTGGAATTCAATTGGTAGATTTAAATGAGCTTCGTTACAAGAAGATTCTTTTTTGTCGGATCCAAGAGTGACGTATGTATCACCATAAACGGAGCTGAGAGTGTTATAGCTGTACATAGCTAGTAAGATAACAATCTGCACGATACGATCACTTATAATCAATAAGCTTTTGAAGGAAGACTTTGAAGTCTCTTTTAGCCACTAAGCTCATATGGCAGACAAGTCGATTTAGTTAAGTTTAAAATTAAGAGAATTACAATTTCATTTACGTTTTATCAGATCTATTATCACTATTAACATTGATGCATTGCGTAGTTATGATGTTAAAGCTCACGATTATGTACAAGGTATTGAAGGTTTGCTCCCATACTAGCCATACTACTTGCCTTTTGACTATATGTGATTGAACTATGACCTGTGCCTCGTTAAAAAGTGAGTTTCAATAGGCCAATAGATTACATGTTTACTTTATTTATTGCTTCATAATATTACTGCACACTGCATAATTGTATGTAAGCAGAAAAATCTTTACTCTATGTGAATATGCTTCAGTAAAGCAGCCAGGATCATGCGGGCACTCAGATTAAAGAGAAATTGTATATAAAGAAAAAAAAAAATCAAAAAGTCCTCTGGTGTCAAGCTTAGCTTGTCTATGTCTGTGTTATGGGTATCAGAATACGGATAAAATACATAAACTACTTTTCTTTTTGTAAATACATATTTATAGTCCATAGTAGACACTCAGACGCAGTACAAACATTTGTATGATATTTATTAATATTACACAAATGACTGTCCCATGCGGGGACCGTAGCCGTGACCTCGTGAACGGCAGGCCGTTACAGGAATCACCACAGTACGAGGTCCGTCAAAAAAATGTAACGTCTCACAAACTATTTTATTCGTATGCTTATTTATTAAAATTATTCTAAAAAATCTCTTATTAGGCCAATTAACTATTGATACCTACTTATTTCATAGATGCCAATATGGGGTATAAGAATGTGACCAGACGTCCCGTTTTAAACGGGACTGTCCCTTTTTACAACTACGAGTCCCGGTGTCCCCAAAACTACCTCTGGGACGCAAAATTGTCCCGTTTTCAGAAACCGAACTCCAGTAGAAAGAGTATTTTAACAATGAACAAATTGTGGACGTCTGAGAAAACTCAGTTACAGGTATCAGTTTTAAAAGCGATGTTGATAATGAAGGTTAATTTAACAAAAACATGCCCAGAGTATCGTTCCTATTAAAAATCGTCAACAATATGTATATAATTAAACCTAATATTTTATGAGAATACTAGCTTTTTGTGAATAACTTAAAAAGTGTTATTTTTTTCATTTAATTTTAGTTTAAGTACCTATAAACCGATGTACCTTTTTGAGTCAATGAAAATATGTTCACATTAGGTATAACATATATTTTTTAATTGACCTTATAAATATTTATAAATACAGTAAGTACATACCTATATGTAGGTGTGTTACAAAAAAAAAATTGGTAATGATTTTCCTATGTTATACTTTAGAAATATACAATCATACAAGTATTGTAAAGACAGGCTTCAGTTTAGCTTACGACAGAGTTGAATTCCTGTTTGAGAGTATTTCGAATCATCAATTTCATGGATCTTACGCATCACCTTCCAAGAGTAGATACAAGCTATGGTAGAGTGGCTCATTACATACAGTTCGTGCGTATCACAAGTTTAACGCTCGGTGAAAAGCTATTATAAAATGTACTGATGACGTAATAGTTCTGGATTTCTATGTTTAAAAATATTGGCATAATTTGATGACAGATTAAAAATTCTCATGTCTTTAACGCATTCCATCTATATGCGAGCGGTAACGATAAATCTAATAGCGGTAACGATAAATCTACTTGGTAGAGCTCTGTATCAAAAACTGTTTAAGACGATACCAAAATAGCTTCGTGCATTTTTCTATGTACGAAGTTTTCATTGTTTCTTTAGATTGAATGGCTAGAGCTCTAATTTTTAAGTATATGTTTTTTCAATATATGATCTAGGATCGCATGAACTCAGAAACGCGATTGAAAAAAGTTTTCTCGATAGAAAATCTTGGCGAAACAACCTCTCAAATTTTTTATTTTTTTCATTTGTCGGTATATTATCGCGTATTAACTAATGAAATAACTTTAAAAACATAGGTAACTATTATGTATAGAAACACGTGTATCAGAATTAAAATATATTTAGTAGATTTTGAGTAAATAGGAAAAGTATCCCTAATTCTTCATTTTCTGTGCCTACTGGCTGTGTTAATATGTACGTGTCGGCGATGATATACGATAATATTGATGTAGGCCCTTAAACAAAGGAACGGGATTTCGTTAGAAAACCATTCTTACGAGTACATACTTCCGGTATTTCTTTTAGCCTAAGGGCCAGCCTCTTTCCAGTCTAAATACAGTGGCGGTAACTACACTCTAGATTGCATCTCCGGCTTAGATTATTCGGTTGTGACATTAAACATAACAACAATTAACGATATTAAATAAAAATGGTGACTTAATTACTTTAATATTGTTACAGAACAGCAGTTGATAGAGCCACAAGATAAAATGGAGAAAGATAAAATCGTGTTTAAGGTAAGTGTCAAATAAGAATATCTTTTTGTTCTAAGTATTTTTAGATAACTATTTTTATTTTTGGTATACGTAATACTAAATGTTCTTTTTATGTAATAAAAGCAGAAGTGACCCATCTCGTTTCCTTTCCGTTTTTTTATTACTAGTTTTATTAGTATTCGCACAGACCAGTGTTACATGGAATACCAGTTCAACTGGTAGCTATTAGGAAGAGAATAAAAGACATTATGACCCCGTTATATTTTCGCGAAATGTTTCTTTTAAAATAGGTAAAACCATTTTATATTGGTTGAATCTTTATGTTATATATAGAGTTAAACATGTTACAAAATATGAAACTATTGTTTACAATTTATAGCAGATGCATACTTAGCAAAACAAGTTAGCCTAGTACTCTAATAGACAAACATTCGCACAAAATATGTAGTCTACAAAAAAGTTTCATACGCAATTGTTTCATTGTGGTGCATAAAATATCAACCCTTTTACCGACTTTTACTAATAAGTAATAATACACACGTAAGTAAATTAGCATAAAGTCGTAAGTATAACTTTTTATTCAGAACGATTGCCTGTGTGTACCTACAAAGAAATTTGTACCGCATCTCAAGGTTTTATATTTGTTTAAGGGCCTACATCAATACTATCGTATATCATCTAAATACTACTATACTATACTACTATACTATACTAAATATTTTTTAATTCTGATTTACGTGTTTCTATATATTTCATTTCATTTCATTTCATTTCATTTCATTTATTAATTGATAACATAAGTTACAAGTCAAAGAATTAGAATTGAATTAGATACATTATTTGAATTAAAAAATACATTGCAATTGTCAATAATAATGATAATTAAATACGAATATAAAAAATAAATTAATTAATTAAATTAGGTAATTATTTCATATATATAATAGTTACTTATGTTTTTAAAGTTATTTCATTAGTTAATACGTGATAATAGACCGACAAATGAAAAAAATAAAAATTAGAGAGGTTGTTTCGCTAAGATTTTCTATCGAGAAAACTTTTTTCAATCGCGTTTCTGAGTTTATGCGATCCTAGATCATATATTGAAAAAACATATACTTAAAAATTAGAGCTCTAGCCATTCAATCTAAAGAAACAATGAAAACTTCGTACGTAGAAAAATGCACGAAGCTATTTTGGTATCCTCGCGCTGAAAAATTAAAAATGTCTAATTTTGTACCGATAGTAACTTTTACTCTTATTATTAGATTGTTTTAAACATACTATTATCTAATTTAATTGTTATGCCATATAGTTATGACAACAATAGATTAGTTCGTACTTTATATGTTAATAAGCTGACATTAACAGAATATTCAATTTACTCGTGTAGGCATGCGTTTTCGTGATCACAATTTTATCTCATAGATCTGTTGCGTTTATTTATGGAAATTGTGTAAATATACATGACTGGGCAGTACGACACAATGTCGACTGTTGCAATCATTTAGACTTGAGCAAGTAGCGTCTGTGTCTGGCGAGACCACAGAGGTCAATTCTATTAGCATTACAATAAGCATTTTGTTTAGACACACTTTTCTGACATTTTTTTTGTATTTAATCATTTGTCATGAATCTATTGTTGTTCTACTGTAGACGGATCTTGAAAAGCAGCCATGGAGCTTCAAATAATGATGTATCGCGATAAAACTAACAACTCAAGGAATCCATGTGCTTATTATTTTGAAAGAAACTAACGTATTAGGTACCTATACAAAAAGACCATCTTGAACCACTTTATCCATTAAAAAAGGCCACACACACGTACAAAAACAACGACTTTGTTTTATAATATATTAAGAAGAAGATAATAAGTGATGGTTTCAATAGTTATCGGGAAAACAGGTTCTATGTATTTCTTAACTCATTTATGTACGTTTCGCAATCATGGTCTTCAAATTACTAGTCTAAAATAAATTCAGTTTCCATCATCTCCATATTCTCTTTATTAACAAATCGTAATATGTATATAACTTATACTAATTAATATTCAGTAAGTATATTCTGTGTAGGGCATGTCGTGAGCCTTTGACATTCCACGTAAGACTTAAATATTCATTGTTCACCCACGAAGGCTTCGCATTCACTATTCTGACCCGTGCTGTATCCTGGATTACCTTCATGCGTATTTACCTTAATGTTTCTAACCTTCAGCGATTAAAACTGCATGCCGGCTTATCGACAGTAGTCATCCGATTGTTATGTAATGTGTATTGTGAGTTACCCGCCCGCAGCCATACTCTATTCTTTAAACGCTTAATGAAACAAACAAAGGCGCTTGTAACGAGTTGCTTTCACTGATCCGTATGAGATAATGACATTATGCAGTCTAGCCATAAACAAATGGATAAACCTTTAGAGGAGATAAGCGTCTAAGCGTCTTCTTGCGCTTACATGCGTTTAAGCTTCTTTTTCTTTTGTTGTCAAACAATAGCGTTAGATAAGTTTATGTAAATGCCTCCGGGTAATCTGATTATAGCTTTGCTGCTTACTAACATTAGGATAAGAGGGTTTAAGCTGTAGGCTTTTTAAAATCAAATCTATTATTTATTTAATGACACTACCTAGGGTATAATTTTATATCATATTATTGCTATCCACTACATCTATCCTTTAACACTAAGCTGGTTTCATATATTAATGCCAACATAATGTTTTTTGTTATCAGCCTGGTATCAGTTATAGCGATCCTTTTAAACCCGTGTCTAATAGTGTGACGTAATAGGGTTTGAGGCTGAGGAGGGAAATCATTTTTCGAGTTAACGCAAGCACGCTTTATGTGTCAAAGCGAATAATTATATTTTTGTTTGACAAACACGTGAGATGATCGCTGGGAATGGTTTTGTTCTAGTTTGTTTTTGCTATTTTCGAATGGAACGATTCTCAAGCTGTTATAACTTGGTATATGGTATGTTATAAACCTAGTGACGTTGCTTTGCCGATGATCGGCTCGGCATATGCTGTAGAGATCAAAACAGGTTCGATGTCACGGTTGTCAGGTCAAGGTGTTCATAATCAGACAATCCCGAATACAAGTTTAATGGGAAGGAGGTCATGTTGTTTCTGGCCTCTTAGTAGTAAATAATCATTAAAATATTTCTTCAATTTATTATACTAATTAAAGATATTTTGTTTTGTTGAAAATTGTGTATAGGCTCTTATAAAACAGCATCAACCTGAAAAAGAAAGAACGTTACATTTTACTGAGTTTTGCTTAAATTTAAGTGGATAAGATATGTAAATAGTTTTCAAAACAAAACTTAACCGTGTAAACAATTTGTAAGTTTTAGTTTTTTAGGTGTATGACCAAGACAATATTAAAAATTAGCCGTAAACAAAACTATGTGTTTTGTGTAATAAAGTTTGCGTCCTACTTCTTCACAGAAAGTATTTTACCTGTAACTAAACTTTATTACTGTAGATTTACTAACAAGAATACACTTTTTATTTTACTAAAGAATATATAATGCGTCATTATTAGTTAAGTAAAGATGAACATTAATCAATAATTGATGAAGACATCATATCTCATAAATACGCAAAAAATACAATAAAGGAAATAATTAAACAAATAGCTACATTAAATTTTATAATTTTGACAATCAGTATTGTTTTGTTTACATAAAACCACGTTTTACTTATCAATATAATCTTAACCCGACGTTTCGGAGACTTTGCAGTCACCATGGTCACGGGTAACACCTAAGTCGAAATCCAAAAAAAGTGGTTTTATTTAAAAGAATGAGTCGCGCAAATGTTAGAGAATATAATATTGTTTTGTCTTTGGTTATTTTCGACATCAAATATTGTATTTAAAAACAAAAAAAAAATATTTTTATTTATGTATTCTTACGCTAACTGATCGATTGATCGAGTTGGTGCAAACCGCTCAATAGATGGCGTTGTACGAAAAAACATCGCACGATGTTAAAACTCGCATTGAGATGATTGTAGTGGAAAATTTGGTAAACATTTGCGTGGACCATAATAGCTCAGTTGGGAGAGCGACGAAACGGCATTCCGAGGTCGCGGGTTCAAGTCCCGCTTATGGTTATCATTTTTTCCATTATAATTTAGTGTATTTAGTAAAAAGCATAGCGAGTCAATCGCAAAATATTAATAAATTTATGTATTCTTCTTCTTTTTATTTATGTAAAAATCGAGAAGTTTTCTAAAAGACAATACTAGGTAGAAAAGCTAAAGATTGGGATTGACTAATCCTTATTAAAAGTAAAATTTAAAAATAAACACGGAAATTAAACACAACCTGCGTGCTAATATTGTATATTAATTGTGTAGTCCTACGTAATTATTTTAATCAATATAATTACAAGTTATATCTAATAAAAAGGTTTATAGAAATATTATTAAGTTATTAATTAGTTCCGACAGATTTTTTTTGTTATTTGCCTAAGTTTAAGGTGTGGTTAAGTGGTGAAACGTGACTGTTTCAAGGAATATCAATAGGAATGTTATCTTAATTGATTAGATTATTAAAACCACATAGTATTGAAGTGTCTTTGTATAAAGGCTGGCCTTTTTATGCCAATCCATTCTGGCCGGATGAATTAGGATGTTTTGAAGCCAACATATACATATAATATAAGTACTATTTGCTTTGTCGAACAAATAGCCAGCTCATAGACCAACATTCTTCTAAACAAGGCTCTCTCGACAGTTGACCTGAAGACCAGCGCTATTTCGCATCCTGAGGCTTATATACCTACTACACGATATCTCGCTCGCTCGATTTTAAGGTGCTACTAGGATATTAATCTTATACGACAATATTTTTTTGATTTGCTCTAAAAATTTCCTATCAGATAAAAGTACTGTATTCCGTCAAAGATCAAATTTATACATGTTATACAAGCTCTTTTAATACGTTAAAAGCTAGGTGTCTGTTCCAAACGCGAATCCTATGGAGAAGAACAGACAAGAAACTCCATGGTTTTTTTTTTATAAATAAGACAGTCAAATTTGTTTCTATTCCTATTGATACGTAATTGCAATTTGATTGCATGTTATTTCGACAGGTTTATGTACCCGTGAATATAGGTAGTGATACGCATTTTAATTACTTGTAAGGTGTATTAAGTCTATTGTATTCTAATCTATCTAGCCCGTTTGAGTATATGAAGGCTGATCTTGTCACGATTTGGTTTATATGACAAAGCAAGATAAACTAGGATCAACTAACCAATAGTCTACATAATTCTTAAATGAATCATATTATATATCTATATTATTTGTATTTAATCAAAGGTTAGCATTAATTATTGTTGCATATGCCTTCAATAGGAGATCATTGTCTAGATTATAATCTCTGACACTTTAATCATATTATTGTTCTACTAGCTGTTGCTCGCAACTCCGTCCGCCTGAAATTTAGAAAACTTTTCATCCCTTTTTTTGCAATAAAAGGTAGCCTATGTCCTTTCTCAGGGTCTAAAGATTGTCTGTGCCAAATTTCATCAAAATCGGTTGAGCGGTTTAAGCGGGAAAGCATAACAGACAGACAGAGTTACTTTCGCATTTATAATATTAGTAGGGATGTTAATCGAACGTTAGGATATCTATATGGATTGGTTCTATCTGAACATTTTGTCTCTTTGAAATTAAGAAAAAGAAAACATTGACAATCTTTTTTGTAGAGAAATAATTGTGTAACCTCTTTATTCTTTTCTTCTTCTCCAGCCCATTAACGTCCCACTGCACAAGCACGGGCCTTCTCCACTTTGGGAGGGATTACGGTCTACTGTGCCGCGCTGACCAGGCGTGTTGGCCAGGGTTTAGTTTCGAGTTTTCCGTCTCTGACAGTAGATGTTAACTGCTTATATTATTCCTTAGCTAGTTCTTACAGCACCCTGGGAAAGAAATGGGGTGGTGACACTTGTATTCTTAATAAGTCACCACACGGATAATCCGTCACGTCTTTTTAGGGTTCCGTACCCAACGGGACCCTATTACTGAGACTTCGCTGTCCGTCCGTCCGTCCGTCCGTCCGTCCGTCCGTCTGTCACCAGGCTGTATCTCAAGAACGGTGATAGCTAGACAGTTGAAATTTTCACACATGATGTATTTCTATTGCCGCTATAACAACAAATACTAAAAATAAAATAAAATAAATATTTAAGGGGGGCTCCCATACAACAAACATGATTTTTTTACCGTTTCTTGCTCGATACTAATAACGTTGCCTTATGTTGCATATATAATGGTACGGAACCCTTCGTGCGCGAGTCCGACTCGCACTTGACCAATTTTTTAAACCTTTGTAATTAAGAGTAAAGTTACTTGTATCCTGTAATTTTTGTATATCAATTAGTTTTGTTATATTATTTGCGTTATTGTATTGTTTGTTTTTTTTTATAGCTCTCTAATGCAATGAATGTAATGATCAAATTGAATATAAACAGCATTTAGTTTATTTATCACTTGAGATACTCGAAATAGGTTGATTGATTATTGCGTTTGCTTGCGTTAAACAGATTAATTAAGTGATGGACTCTTCTTAAAAACATACCGGTAACTTTATTTTCAAGGAAACTAGGTTTTGTTGTATAAAATGACCAATTTGCATTAGGCTGACACATTTCATTCGTTCATGCTTACGCACACACATATTATGTCAGTGTGTAATTATGATGTGTTTTTATTGATGTGTTTCATTAGGTCGTGTACCTACCTACGTGAATGTGTGCACGTATTTTTTTGGGAAAACTGTTAGGCAATTTTACACTGTCACCGATGTTAAGTAGAAGTGACACAAGTTTACAGTCAGTATTTACAGATACGAGCAAATTCTTTAATTTATCTTAGCATGAAACTAATACCGAAAATGTAAAGAAAAAGAAATACAACATAGAAAGCTTTATAAATGTCAGAAAATAAAATTAAGGGCCTACATCAATATTATCGTATATCATCGCCGCCACGTACATATTAACACAGCCAGTAGGTACAGAAAATGAAAAATTAGGGATACTTTTCCTATTTACTCAAAATCTACTAAATATATTTTAATTCTGATTTACGTGTTTCTATATATAATAGTTACTTATGTTTTTAAAGTTATTTCATTAGTTAATACGCGATAATAGACCGACCAATGAAAAAAATAAAAAATTTGAGAGGTTGTTTCGCCAAGATTTTCTATCGAGAAAACTTTTTTCAAATGCGATCCTAGATCATATATTGAAAAAACATATACTTAAAAATTAGAGCTCTAGCCATTCAATCTAAAGAAACAATGAAAACTTCGTACATAGAAAAATGCACGAAGCTATTTTGGTATCGTCTTAAACTAATCAACTATTTAAGGGCCTACATCAATATTATCGTATATCATCGCCGACACGTACATATTAACACAGCCAGTAGGCACAGAAAATGAAGAATTAGGGATACTTTTCCTATTTACTCAAAATCTACTAAATATATTTTAATTCTGATTTACGTGTTTCTATATATGATAGTTACTTATGTTTTTAAAGTTATTTCATTAGTTAATACGCGATAATAGACCGACAAATGAAAAAAATAAAAAATTTGAGAGGTTGTTTCGCCAAGATTTTCTATCGAGAAAACTTTTTTCAATCGCGTTTCTGAGTTGATGCGATCCTAGATCATATATTGAAAAAACATATACTTAAAAATTAGAGCTCTAGCCATTCAATCTAAAGAAACAATGAAAACTTCGTACATAGAAAAATGCACGAAGCTATTTTGGTATCCTCTTAAACTAATCAACTATTTAAGTACATATTATATTTATGCTCTACAATTCATGAACATTTTACACAACGTTCTCTGGTCTCACCCTAAGCTTATCTGCTTATGTTGTGGGTACCAGAATACGTACAGAATACATAAACTACGTTTTTTGTAAATATATAGTTATAATAAATAGAAAACATCCAAACACAGTACAATAATAATGCTCATCATAACAAACAAATTGTATTGCATTGTTATACCAAGATTTTCATAATAGATCACAATTAAATAGGCAAAAAAATATTTTAAATGGAGCGTCAATCAAAACAGTTTATGTACCGGGACAGGTCACGTATCGATCATTATTGTATATTTCAATGACAGACAGCAACAGATAGCAATGTTCGGTTATAATAACAGCATCCCGGTGACTCTACAATAGAATTTAATATATGACCCTGACATTTGTGTACGATTTATATATTTTATTCGGTTCAATGATTACTGAGAACTACATGCTCTTTTATAAAGTATTGTTCACTCCATGATGTAATTTTTGTGTAGGCTCAGAGATAAAGAAAAGTAAGGAGAGCATGAAGGCCAAAAGAAATTAATTTTGATATTTTTGTCCGTTTTGCCAACATTTTACACTACTGTTTCGCTCCCATAGCGTGATATTATATAGCATATAACCTTCTAAATGGACCAGGTATTCAACATAAAAATATTTTTTCAATTTAAACCATGAGAAGTAAGTTATAAGTTATAAGATTATAAGTTCTTAAGTTATTATAAGTTCCTGAGGTTAGCGCGTTCAAACAAATAAACATACAAACTCTTCAGTTATATGATATCAATAGTATAGAAGTATAGATATCTATGACTAATGCTATTTACATATTTTGCGGTGATGATCTTAAAATGTATGTAACATGCCTAAGTTCATGCCATTCCACTATCGTTTAGTTTCATAAAGATGAGTAAGTTTGTAAAAAACAGGTAGGTAATGTGTATATTCGTCCACACACAACCAAAAAATGTGTTAGTAAAAAAACAATAGAAATAATTGTGAAAAGAAAATATTGTAATTTAATTAACCAATTCATAAGTTTGGATATTAAATAAACAAAAGACGATAGGAACACGGCATTTTTATTTTTAAATTTAAAAAATGGAAGTAGAAGATAAATAAGAAATCCTTCCGAACGCAATTACATATAACAATTATTAACTACCTACTTCCCATTAAAGATATTATTTTGTCGCTAAAGATAACTTTGATAGAATATACATTAGTTCATAAATGATTGTATCGTACTAGCTCTATCTCTTGTGAAATCTTTCATTATGTTCTTTTGTCAACTCTATATGCAATAATGTAGACTAGAAAATGTATAGTTTCCTCCTTCTCTCATTAGTGTCACCATAAATAGTTAATAATATAATTTACATACATACGAGTATATAGCTTAGAGAGACAACTTTGCATTATGTAAACAGTTCAGTACAGGACACATTATTGTTGAGACGCAATTGAACTAATGACATAGTAGAGTTAGCTATTATGTATTAGATATGATTTTCTGTGTCGATCAAAAAGTCTTGGTAGGCTTATAAGTTATTTTGTTAGAAAACAATAATATCTTTTTAACATTTCAATTGTTTAACCCATAAAGGGAGTTTCCTTTGTCAAATAACAGCTCGTCCTAATGCGATAATCCATCAATGGATATAAGAAATACCCAGAGCTTTATTATTTGTGCTTTCCTGCTCATATTTTAAACTTCAAGGCTCATGTATTGGTTTTTGATAATAAATAGTTACTTAACACTAGACTCCTGTGTCAGAATAAAAAAAGAACGAAGTGATAACAGGATACTCCAAGTATTTAAACTAAATTAAAATACTCACATGATGTTAGTTAGAATATATAACAGTCTGATGGTTAATTACATTTGATCAATGTAGTCTACATTTTACGCATAATATTATCATTAATCCACAATCTGATATGTAATTTACATCTTATTGATTGATCTATAACGCGTATAAACTCAGGGTCTTGGTTAAAGTTGTTACTATTAGCGAATAGTGTGTTTTGTGTCTCTCACGAATGTACGCGTGATGTGTTTGACTGTATCTCAAGAATAAAATCTCAGTTAATCTCAAGAATGTGTTCTTATTTCCATCGAAATCTCTAACATAGTTACCATCTCATTGGAATATTATTATACGTAATTATGACTGTAATGTTATTATGTTCATTTAATATGCATCCTTTTTTAAATAGAGCAAAAAGATATATCAACGCTCCAATTCCTTTCAATGGTGATACAACGATCGGAAAAGGGAAAATGTAAGAATAAGATATTAAAAACTCTTTACTAATCAGCGCCGGATTGCCTCCCTGAGGTCCTTGGTATGCACGATTGATGCACATTTGATCTCGAGTCCCAGACTTGTGGTCACTCACTCAAGGCCTTCCAGCTCAGTCCGACAATAGCCTAGATAGAAGAACTAGTGCGTTACGAAATAACAAATTTTTTATACACAGAATTCTATAGACAGTCGAAACGTTTTTGACTTTTGCTCAACTTTTAAAGTTCGAACTACCGATATCAATCTTTAATCTTCACTTTATCTCCTACAAGCTGTTAAGGGCCTACATCAATATTATCGTATATCATCGCCGACACGTACATATTAACACAGCCAGTAGGCACAGAAAATGAAGAATTAGGGATACTTTTCCTATTTACTCAAAATCTACTAAATATATTTTAATTCTGATTTACGTGTTTCTATATATAATAGTTACTTATGTTTTTAAAGTTATTTCATTAGTTAATACGCGATAATAGACCGACAAATGAAAAAAATAAAAAATTAGAGAGGTTGTTTCGCTAAGAGTTTCTATCGAGAAAACTTTTTTCAATCGTGTTTCTGAGTTTATGCGATCCTAGATCATATATTGAACAAACATATACTTAAAAATTAGAGCTCTAGCCATTCAATCTAAAGAAACAATGAAAACTTCGTACATAGAAAAATGCACGAAGCTATTTTGGTATCGTCTTAAATGCAACTTCGCACAAGTAGAATTAAGAAACCAAACTTTCTTGAAACACCTATCTATTAAAAAAACCATTAAAATCCATTGCATAGTTTTAAGGGCCTACATCAATATTATTCAATATGTATAATAGTTACTTATGTTTTTAAAGTTATTTTATTAGTTAATACGCGATAATAGACCGACAAATGAAAAAAATAAAAAATTAGAGAGGTTGTTTCGCTAAGATTTTCTATCGAGAAAACTTTTTTCAATCGCGTTTCTGAGTTTATGCGATCCTAGATCATATATAAAAAAAACATATACGTAAAAATTAGAGCTCTAGCCATTCAATCTAAAGAAACAATGAAAACTTCGTACGTAGAAAAATGCACGAAGCTATTTTGGTATCCTCTTAAAGAAAACGACTTTGTTCTATAATAACAATTGAATCATAACCTAATGCGTTCGTGCGTATTGCCTTCTAAACAGCACTAAGTTTTACTTTTTGCTTTGACTATCATCGTTTACAGTCTAGCTTATCGCAGTTCTACATTATGCTAGACGTTCTTATCAGAGACCAGACTGTTTATTCTATTTCGTAGTATATAGAGCGTGCCGCGATTAAATCTATACCGACATGTATATTACCTAAGTATTATATTTTTTCATGAACACAAATGATTTTCAAGTTTATGAATATATTTTTGTTTTTACTTTTATCCAAACGATATTCAAGTTTATAAAATCTACGTGTTTACCCCTACTTTACTATTTTCTTTTTAAATTAACACATCGAATTCGCATGCACTAAAATATTCAAGATTTTCAAGCGTGATTTTTTTTTCTTTTTGGAAGTCAACACATTATTAGATTTACACAATATATCGATCATCGAAATTTTAGGTAATTTAACATTTATGAATGTCGACATACATAGTGACATTGTAGGTGTAGGTATGAGTTCTGCACCTGGCCCTTGTCGCGATACGATGTAATTGTATTGTATCGTGTTGTTGTGAAATGTTCCTGTTTGTTAACTGCCCATTAGTATTGACATATCATTCATATTTACATTATTAACCAATCGACAATGTTATTTCATTATTGTTGCTACAATATAATTATTTATTCTGTGATATTGGCCTAATAAACTTTTAGGTGGAAAGGTGCACTTTGGGTGTAAAGACGTGTTATTACGTCTATGTATGTATAATTGTAGACGTAATAACACATCTTTAGGTTTTTATAGACTCGTATCATGCGACCGTACCTAAACTCTACGGTGAATCCTTGTTATAACCAAATATGTATTTATTGGACTATGAATGAACTCGCATTATTTAAGGGCCTACATCAATATTATCGTATATCATCGCCGACACGTACATATTAACACAGCCAGTAGGCACAGAAAATGAAGAATTAGGGATACTTTTCCTATTTACTCAAAATCTACTAAATATATTTTAATTCTGATTTACGTGTTTCTATATATATTAGTTACTTGTGTTTTTAAAGTTATTTCATTAGTTAATACGCGATAATAGACCGACAAATGAAAAAAATAAAAAATTAGAGAGGTTGTTTCGCTAAGATTTTCTATCGAGAAAACTTTTTCAATCGCGTTTCTGAGTTTATGCGATCCTAGATTATATATTGAAAAAACATATACTTAAAAATTAGAACTCTAGCCATTCAATCTAAAGAAACAATGAAAACTTCGTACATAGAAAAATGCACGAAGCTATTTTGGTATCCTCTTAATAAAAATATAAAATTATTCTCAATGCGAACTCTCCTACATAATATTTGATGATTAATAATTATATTATTTATAAATCACCTAACTACAACTTAATATGCTATTAATAAAATTTAAGTAAATTATATATTTAAGTATATAAGTATTTTCATGATTGATTACGCAATGACTTTCGATCAAAATTATATTACAAGATAGACAGGCTTTAAATGCAATATAAAGCTTCTTATACATGTCAATATGTCATTGTGCATTCCCATAGTCAGAACTATTTCCAACAGTGACACAGTGGTATGTCTTAGAGATCTACCGATCATATAAAACTTTCTTTAGAGCCGTACCTACGCATTTGATTGACAACTCAACCAGAAACTGTCCGGCTACTTTTCCTGAACAACATATAGGAATTTAATGTCTCAATCACATCTGTCGGCGACATATAATAATCATGTGTCTATCATTTGATCGTTAGTTCATTATTGAAGTTATCCACCGTAAGTAAAACTCCGGAATATCATTTGCAGATGTTTTAAGAAATTAATAGAATATTTTTGTAATAAGTAATAAAATATATTAAACAGACTGAATAAAATTACACTCAATAAGTTATGAAAATTAGTATTCTATTTAAAAACTGGTAATAATACAAGTTCAAAGAAGTAGAATTCTCTTAAATTCTGCAGAGTTAAAACCTTTTTTTTATAACCTGAAGTGTAATGAATTATTCAGTTATGTAAATAGTATCAAAATTTTTATGGCAACAAGAATTTTTTAGCCCTATTTAGTCTCTACCTTTCTTAATGTGTTAAATTTTGTTTACTTTGTTTATAAACTGTAGGCAAAGTACATCAGCATTTGCCTACGTGATATTAGCTACCCAAATAACAGGATTTTTACTATAAATAAACCGGATTTAATAATAATGACAACAGTAGTTTTTCGCTAATTGCGATTACATTATCTTATTTTGCGCATTACTTTTTATCAACAACTAGTTTCCGTGAGTGATTCTAATACCTCAACTAATAGAACATAAATAAAAAAATGGCTTATAGGCGCTAAAGTTGCTTATTAGAATGATCAATGTTATTGTCTTTTTCGGTAAATATCTAACATTTATGATACGCATATTGCCAAATTACACGTTCACGTTTTTTTTTAAATATTATATATAGTCAATGCTACGATTTAACTATATAAGTCAAGAACCCGGCCTCCTCAACAGGGTTATCAAAAACGATAACAAGGCCCCCGGAGCGCGACGTACCACTCATTTTTTGAAAACGTCCTACATAATTATTAACCTTACATTAACTACATAATGATCACAATTATTTTAAGAATTATAAAGTATAGCTCTTACCCGCAACTTCTTACGCGTGGTAGGAAAATAAAATAAAATCTTAACAAATTATACAAATAACCCATCAACTTAAACCACTCTATCTGTAAAAAATCCCATCGAAATACGTTGTGTAGTTTTTAAAGATATATTATGTGTTCCAACGAACTTCTAAAGTGAAGTTCGATCAATATTATATCAGTCGCCTTATTTGAATATAGATACAAATAGTTTGCTTAGTTCATAAACTAAAAAAACACGCTTGAAAATCCTAAATATTTTTTTATATTACTGCATTGTCACCGGTCCTTAATATGTGTACAAAATTTCAGATCAATCCGACTATTGCAAGTGGGTAAAAATTACTATCAAAGATTAATACATTGATAGATATGTACCGAACTAATATAAAGCGTGTTAAAATAGGACGTATATACAAACAAAAATAACGACTTTGTTTTATAATAAGGAAAGAAAATCTTCAATAATAAAGCGGTCAAGAGTATAGTCATAGGTTGATCATTTGACCAGCCGATAAGTTATAGATGTAATCAATTCCCATGACTAAATTCAATTTAGTACATCTCCATCACTATAGATTACATAAGGTTTGCGTGACCAGAGTCACATGGCCCTTATGTTTGTATCTAAAACCTTTTATACAATTACAGAAGAAGGCATATCAGTACAGATAACGTAGCTACTATAGATAATGGTAAAATAATATTTATGTAATATTTTAACGCAACATGTTTCGAGCAGTGACACAAACTGTCGTGTCATCCCACGAATAAGATTATTCAAAAATGTTTTATAACTATTTAATTTTGTTGCACGATCCGTGATGTTATATTCGTTTTTAGAAATATTATCCTGCAGTTTATTGAATATTTTAGTTGATAATCTTAGTACGATTTTATTAGCTCGGTACGTATTTATCAATATACTAGCTGTGCCCGCGACTTCGTACGCGTAAAGTTTAGAAAATTTTCCTCGTTTTTGCAACATTTTTCACTGATACTTCGCTCCTAGTGGTCGCAACGTGATATTATATGGCCTTCTTGGATAAATTTACTACCCAACACTGAAATTTTCAAATTTGACTAGCGACCGGTTCTTCAGATAAGCGCGTTCAGACAAACAATTAAAACTCTTTAGCTTAAACGGAATCATCGAAAGTGATTTTTCACCCACTTGCTGTAGTCAGATTAATCTAAAATTTTGCACATATATTAAGGATTGATTATAGTGCAATAATGTCCAATAATACTCAGGATTTTTAGGCGTGTTTTTAATAGTTAAGCTAAGCATAGGCATTTGGTGTTACAGAGTACAGACGTCTATAGGCTACGGTAACCACTTTCCATCAGGCGGGCCGTACGCTTGTTCGCCACTTCGTAGTATATAAAAAAAGTAAATTATTGTGTATTTAGGTATGAATATAACGTTTAAGCGTTTTTATATTTATGATCTGTTAGCGTACACAAAGTGAACCTGAACCAAATGCCGACTTTATTTAGACTTATTAGTTCCTTGAAATCAAGCACAAGTCAAGCAGAATGGTGCTGCGCCTAAACTGTTTTGACCTTTGACGTTCTTCTGCTACCTACAGTGACCTACACTCTATGACTTTGCTCGATGGTAAATTGGTAAATAACTTTGTCTAATTATTAATTCTCATAAATTACACACACGTCAATGTTGGTATCTAGAACATGCCCCAAGCATTCTGTAACGTTATAAAATGCTTAGTGATGTAGCAATCTAAACTAGCCATCAGGCCATCACTCACAAATTTACATGTCAGCGTACAAAATATTACGTGTTGTAATTTATTACAAGACATATGTTTACAGATGGATATGGTGTCCATCACTGGTACTAGATAGTGTGTTTATGGCTATATAACTCATTTAATTCTCCTGCCCCTTATCCCATTATTTGGGGTCAGCGCAACATGTCTTTTTCTTTCATAGTCTTCTATCAGCCGTCATGTCTCCTCTTTTTTTCATGTCCTCGTTCACACAGTCCATCCATCTTTTCTTAGGTCTTCCTCTAGCCTTTTTTACTTCCACATTTATACGCAGAACTCTCCTAACGATATTACTTTCCTCTCGTCTCATGACAGCGGAAATATAACTCAGTCAAATAAATATCTATGTGTGCGTGAAATATGTGTGTGTTTATTTGCGCTAATCTCAAGGACAACTGGTCGGATTAATAAAATTCTTTCAGTGTTGAATAGTACATTTATCAAGGAAGGCTATAGGCTATATAACATCAAGCTGGGACCGATAGGAGCGAAGCATTATTGAAAAATGTTGTAAAAAAGGGTAAATATTTCAAAATTGCACGCGTCGAAGTCATGGACAATAGCTAGTTGTTTATAAAATGGTGGCATTGAATATTAGATACAGTATTAGACACACTCTGTAATTTAAAAATCATTATTGATACATCCTGGGTGTTTACTATGTATTATAAGTATGTATTTACAAAAGAAAAGTAGTTTACGTATTATATCCGTATTCTGGTACCCATAACACAAGCATATAAGCTTAGCTTGGGACCAGAGGACGTTGTGTGAAATGTCCATGAATATTTATTTATGAATATTTTATTTTATCCAGAACAAAATATCCTAGTCATTAGTGGGTCAGCTGCCGGTAGATTCATTATAGACATGCTAAAGTATGAGCAATGTGATGACTACAATATAATATACAGCAACAACCGCAATGCATTTGTATATTTGTCATACCTGCTTATGTTACCGCAGAGTGCAATAAGGAATAATATATTATGTTATTGATGAGCTCGGATCACGTAACTGTTAGGAAATTACTCTCTAAGAAGATCTTGCTCAATGATAGTGATCATACAATAGTGTTGACCAGTGCACAGAAATATCATTACTCATAATATTTAGTGAAATCATTTGGAATACTCATTTTTACTTAATTGCGATAGAAGCTAATGCTTTTTGTAGATGTATAGCTTATATATGAGCTATACTTTGTAACGGGTGACAACCTAGGCTGTACCTAGACTGTACTGAAGAGATACCTTCTCTCTCTCTCTTTCCAGCCCATTACGTCCCCCTGTTGGGCACAGGGTTTATTTTCGAGTTTTCCGTCTCTCACAGAGGATGTTATGTGTGTGCAGTATCCCTTAGCTGACTTTTACAGCACCCTGGGGAGGCGATGGGGTGGTGACACTAGTTTTCTTAATCCGCCACCACAAGGAGATGGAAGAAGATAGAGTAAGCAGTGAGTGAAGGTATCTCACCTTCACTCACTGCTTACTCTATCTTGGACACAAGAGCGTTATGGTAGGCATTTTCCTAGCGAAATCAAATCACCGTTTCCATCAATCGTTGTGTTTCGTCATTAATAGTAATTATAAAGTATATCCTTTTGGTATAGACATAAGTACATATATAATACAAAGAGCGATGTCGACGACCTTATTATCAAACATCTGAGTTTAATGAAAGCTAATCATTGCAAACTGGTTACTGATAAGAAATGTACAAATATATTACAGTAAACAAAATGTGTACACGAAATGTGATAATGAAAGATAATAAGTAATGAAGTTCGCTAGGCAACCATTTCTCTAGAACCATCTATGATTAAATTTTATTGTATCTTTCACATTACGTTAAGCACACAGAGAATTATGGTCATAAATAAAGAAAGAGTCATCGCCTTATTACATTTCTGGAGTGTTTTTAGAGTCCGAGAGTATTATAATAGCTGTAATAATACTAACTGTTGCCCGCAACTTCGTGCGCGTAAAATTAAGAAACCAAATCTTAACAAAAAAACCATCCTCTTGATCCAATCTATCATTTTAAAAAAAACTGCATCAAAATCAGTTGCGTACTTTGAAAGACATACTCGTAAGCTCACGTAGGGACGTATATATACGTACAAAAATGACGACATTGTTTTATACTAAGTACAGAAGCAGAAAACATTTTCAGAGAAAAAGAAAGAATACTCAAAACTATACCCTATGCAATAAGAAGAAAAAAATAGAAAAAGAACTCCATTTTAAGGGTACTTATGAAAGTCAAATAATTTCCAACGACAACAAATACAAAGAGAATTTGCAAAAAACATAACTATGTAGCAATTTGTAATGATATCGAAAATGACGACTCTACTCCATCATAGCTACATCAATTACGTGTCTTATGTAATATACTAAAAGCGCTCAATCATTACAACATTTTATGTTATTAATGAATGCTGAAATAACAGACTAACACGGAAAATACTTGAGAATATTACTAAAAAAATTAACTTAATCTTTATGAAAGACTAATGGTCTTATTCAAAATGACTTATCGGAGGTTTAAACGGAGATTTTATCTGAGAGATAATAAACGAGAAAAAAAAACAAAAGTATGCTTAGGTGGTTTGGTCATGTGGAGAGGATGATGAGAGACGCTTAACGAAAGGCATATATACACGGCGAAAGTAAGTGTAAATGCTGGAAGAGGACGCCCGAGAAAAATATACTCCGATGTCATCGCCGGGATACTCCAAAAGGGGCAAGTGCGTCGCACTTACAACCGTCGGGCATGTATGATCAGATGTATGAGTGTGGATGAAGCCAAGGAAGTATGCTGTGATCATAGCAGATGGCGCTCTATAGTCTCTGCCTACCCCCATGGGATAAAGGTGTGATGTTATGATGATAATGAATGAAATTTTAAACCTCCGATATTTCATTATGAATAAGATCATATTTGTGTAATTCATTAGAGCTAATGACGCTTTTAGACAACATTTATCGTTTTTATTCATTTAGTTGGTACAGCAAACGTTTTGCTATGACTTTAACGTTGAGTTGAGTCTTTTTATTACAAGTTACTTTTCTTGGGCTTTTGTTGTTATTACCGTTAATTAAAACACATTTTGCGCTAAACTGGTTAAGAATTTAAACTGTTGTTTTGATATGTAAATGAAAATTACAAATTATTGTGTTGATGTTCGTTGCCAATACACGAAAATATTAGATAGTAGTGTAAAGAAACTAGTTTAAATCAAGTTTATTAATAGTCTTTTAATAACTGCGGAGTGAAAATCTAATAAAAACACGGCAGCCAGTCGACTAAAACGTGCAAATATCACGTTTTAATAGTATTATCACAAAATAGACGGCAGACACTTGATTTTTTTATTTGATATGAATAAACATGAGAGGCCTCTGATACGAATTCGCGATATACAATGATAAACATAATTTAAAATTATATTTTATCAGTTGCTATCCGAGCAGAGTAGGACAATATAAAAGTTTCCATTTATGTGTCATATGTTGTTTCAATGATAAACAATATAATAACTATTGTAATCTATACTTTTCACGATGTGTTTGGATGACAATGATTTTACGAATATAGTAGTGTAGTCTGTAACTATGCAGTAATGTAAAGTTGTAAGTTCGATTCCCGATACCACATTAATCCAACTGATTGATAGAGCCCTGTTGAACTTGATTTTTTAAACCATTTTCCAAATGTGGAATTTCAGGTATTAAACTTTAACTACAGCTACTTTAGAGACTATTCAACTATATTTCCGCATTTAAGAGTTTTAAGCTAACAACACCTCAAAATCAAACAATTTAGCAATATCATTGCAATAGTTAATCTTCTCAATTTGTTGAAGTTCAAATTCAAAATCCACTTTGCCTTGGCCAAATATTTTAAAACATGTATTGACACAAGTCAGTTTAACCTATAGTCTGTATGTTTTTATATCTTAAAAATGCCTCAGGGTATTGAGAGGTTTACATATGCATTAATATTTTTGACTATTTATTACATTCTTATGCCATTTTGGAAGATGCTTACACGAACTGTTCATTGGGCGAGGCGGCAACTAGACTCACTGATCTTTACCTGACCTCTATTTATGCTTGTAGGCCGAATTCTGTGAGATCAATTGCGATAAAAAACGCACTTTAACTTCTGCAATCAAGATATAAGTGCCTAGCGCAATATTTATTTTTGTTAAAAAGCATATAACAGAATATCTTGTCTTTATTAGGAATATTACTCGCTCTCTCCAGCCCATTAACGTTCCACTGTTGGGCACGGGCCTCCTCCACTTTGGAGTGATTATGTTCTACTGTGCCGCGCTGACCAGGCGTGTTGGCACAGGGTTTAGATCGTGTTTTCCGTCTCTCACAGAAGATTATAACTGCTTATATTGTTCCTTAGCTGGCTCTTACAGCACCTGGGAAAGAAATGGGTTGGTGACACTTGTATCTTAATACGTCACCACATGGATATGGTGTAACATACGTAATTTCCTAAATATGGATCGAATACACGACAAAATTGGCTGTGTTATCTTGACGAACGTTTGTTATACTTTTTCCCAGTGATCATCCTAAAGTAAACACAACTTTTGAAACATCTAAATTCAAATCTTTATAGATATAAATCTTCTGTACGTGTGTTTGTAATTGAACTCCTCCTAAACGGCTGGACCGATTTTGATGAAATTTGTTGTCTGTATTCAAGGGGGTTTTAGGATGGTTTAGATTCACAATTGGCTGGACCGATTTAGATGAAATTTTTTGTCGTTGATTTTTACACAGAATTGTATGGCAAAACAACGTTTGCCGGGACAGCTAGTAAGTTTATAAAAACACATATAACTTTATGATAATTCACTTATTAGTTTTATGCTTGTATAATGCGATTATAAGTAAATTATTCAGACAAGAGTTCGTGTGGTTACAAGGTCTTAAGACCTTGAAAACGTTTCTAAGTAGTGTCGCATCGGAGACCTTCAGGAATATCGTTTGATACAGTTATTGATTTACATATACAACGTTAATGGCTGTGCCATCGAATGTCGTAACAATATTTTTATAGGTATTAATGAGGTCGTGTTGCAACAAGCGTGACCCGCGTCCATGCTCACCCTTTAAAGTCGCTCCGATTCGCTACGGGGATTAAAAGCTTCGATGGTATAAGTCACGAGCGTTTTGCCACCGGTTTCTGATACGCCCGAATGTTAAGCAAATGTCTTTAATTACTTCTTGTCGGTATTAACTACGGTGAGAAGTTATAAAATGTCTTGTGTAACGCAAATGTCATGAGACGTTGTGCTACTATTCATTTTAACACTACTGACCCGTCATGCGATAGCAGATCCAATATTATCATATACATATTATGAACACAAAATTGTTAGGCTTATAGATTTGAACACAATATTCAGGACTTTAAATTGTTTATTTATAAATTGCATAGGATTTATATTTTGTCTTTCTCTCCAGCACTATTGAGCACAGGCATTCTCCACTCGGCAGATTTTGTAGTCTAATTTAAAGAAAAAAAAAGAAAGAAAGAAAGTTTTTATTTTTCCCCAATAACACAACAAAGTACATAATATTACAACTAAACATAGAGGCACAAGTAAAAATAAACGAAAAATCACAAAACAAAAAGATAAAATTAAGAAGATGAGTAGTATACATAAACTGACAGAATAACGAGTACCAATGTGTCCAACCCATAGGAGAAAAAAGGGACGTTGCTGAGCTTAATGTTGCGGTTTTTACACCGCAACGCTGATTTTCAGAAAAGCCCCTTCAGTGACTACCTTTATATACTAATACCTTACTACCTTTTTTATAGGGTTCCGTACCCAAAGGGTAAAAACGGAAACCCTATTACTGAGACTTCGCTGTCCGTCCGTCCGTCCGTCCGTCCGTCCGTCCGTCTGTCACCAGGCTGTATCTCAAGAACGGTGATAGCTAGACAGTTGAAATTTTCACAGATGATGTATTTCTATTGCCGCTATAACAGCAAATACTAAAAATAAAATAAAATGAATATTTAAGGGGGGCTCCCATACAAAAAACTGATTTTTTTTACCGTTTCTTGCTCGATACTAATAACGTTGCCTTATGTTGCATAGATAATGGTACGGAACCCTTCGTGCGCGAATCCCACTCGCACTTGACCAATTTTTATTACCTTGATATACTGCGCTGACTACCTTTTGCGTCGACACTGGTTTAGTTTCGAGTTTATCGTCTCTCGCAGTAGATGTTAACTGCTTATATTATCCCTTAATTGAACTCTTTCAGCACTCTGCGCAAGAAATGGATGGTGATACTTTTATTCTTAAACCTTCACCACAAGGACAACGGACGGCTTTAATATATTAATGCCTGTAAATGTTAAGGGGTTAGCTCTCAAAAGGTATATAAAGATAACCCCTTAACAATGACAATGAAGTTGTTCATTTAAAGCTAAAAATATAAATTGAGAAACTTATATAATTTTTATATTGTCTGAGATGAATAAATACTTAATAGATACAATTATTCAATATCTAATCTGTTGAATATAATAATAATATAATAAATATAATAATATTCAGGACATTTCACACAACGTCCTCTGGTCCCAAAGTAAGCTATATTTCTATGCTTGTATTATGGGTACCAGATACGGATAAATACATAAACTACTTTTCTTTTGTAAATGCATACTTATAATACATAGAAAACACCCAGACGTAGTACAAACATTTGTATGACATGAATGGATATCACACAAATGATTGTTCGGAGCGGGAATCGAACCCGCGACCTCGTGATCGGCAGTCCATTATATAAACCACTCCACCACAAAGCCCGTCGTTGAAAGACTAAATACAATGTTCAGATAATCTCGTTGTCAATATAAATCACAGAACATTCGCACATGCATAACATATAGCAAGATAACGTCTGAAACGGATCCTTGAAGATAATAATCTTAAAATATACTTATAAGATGATAAATGATTTGACACAAACAAGTTTTTAAACCAACCGTTTAGTACACCAACTCTACATGTTAATTGTACCTATTAAATAAATAAATAAGTCTTTCTTTTAATTGCATTGATTAATATACCTACCCAGAGCCACACCCCAGATTTAGTTTCAACAGATCGTTAGCAAGAAATTTTAAATTCTAGACACGATGGTTATAAATTAACAGAATTTATGGACATAAGATTTCTAGAGTTTTCTTGCAACCATTTCAGTTTTCGTAGACCTTTTTGTGATAAAATTGATAAAATATTATTAATAGTGGGCGGGCTTCGTGGTCTAGTGGTTCATGTAACGGACTGCTGTTCACGAGGTCTCGGGTTCGATTCCCGCTCGGGACAATCATTTTTGTGATGTTTATAATTGTCATACAAATGTTTGTACTGCGTCTGGGTGTTTCTATGTATTATAAGTATGTATTTACAAAAGAAAAGTAGTATATGTATTCTATCCGTATTCTGGTACCCATAACACAAGCATATAAGCTTAGCTTGGGACCAGAGGACGTTGTGTGAAATGTCTGTGATATTTATTTATTATTATATTTATTAATAGCAGATAGAATCTTTATCGTAGTTTTGAGAATCGTCAAGGGGGTTATCAGTGAAACTTATGACCTATAAGAATTTTCCGCATGTTCTTATAGTAACTAGTAGATAATTACATTGTTACTACGTATTATTGCAACATTTGAAGCAGAACGGATAAACTGATATGTTTAAAATAAAGTCGTTAGCAAAATTATTATGATAGTTTTTAACCGACTTCAAAAAAGAAAGAGGTTCTCAATTCGTCTTTATGTTTTTATTTTTTATTTTTTTATGTTTGTTATCTCATAACTTTTAACTGGTCGAAACGTTGATGATTATTTTTTTATTTGAAAGCTGGTGGTTTAGTCCCATTGGCACGAGGTCAGGATCTGATGGTTATCTCTTGAGAAATCGAGAGAAACCCTCAAATTTCTAAGGCGCGTAAAGTCGACTAAAATTTAAAAAAAAAATGCTCAATTATTATATTGTTGAAATCGATTATTTATGTCTTCTCTTCAGTGTTCATGCTGTTCATATTAGCTAATTATTAGTTTTTGTCGGTAAAATGATCAAAGTTTTTAGTGTGTTAAACTTTTTCATTTTCAGTCAGCGTTATATATAAAAAATTTTAAGCTATTGCATAGCTTCTATCGCGGGCCTTGAGCGTGGAGACTAAATGCACAAAATTCGAAATTTCAATTCCGTAACAATGATAGCGTAACTAAAAAATACTACACACGGCGCTACTGCGCAGTAACGCCGTTTCGCTGTTCGCGTTGGTGACTCATGTCAGTTTTGGCTTTAGTTTTTATTTTATTGACATTTGATTGACAATCGCTATTTTATCATAATTACCATAAACAATGGACAGATGTAAGCAACAGTAAATAAGGATTATTAATCTTATTTTAGTTTATGGTAATTAGATTCTTGCATAAATAATACAAATAAATAATTATAATTGCATAAGTTGATAAAAATAACTATGCTTTACCGCGGCAGTCCCCAAGTGCCACACGCCTTGTTTTATTTTATATATAAGTATGTATAAAAGCGTTTTTTTATGGATTTAGACATGTATATTTTGTACAAATTATACGCGTCTAACACCGTCAAAAATAGTTTTATTTCAACAATTTTGAACAAATGAGTTACGTACATTTTAAAGAATATTATGCATTACAATTTTTTTATTGCATACACCGGTAAATTCTATTATATTAAGTTGCATTTTAAACGTTGCTTGTATTATGTAGAAGCAAAAATTTCTTCTTTATTGTTTAGTTTAAAGTATAACTGAAATGATTATAAAGAATAACTAGAACAACTTAATTAAAAAACTTTTTCTACATTAGAACATGATTCATTTTAAGTATTGTTCATTGCAAATGTCATTGTCTTTTAAATGTTCCGGGCCACTGTAACACGTGTGAACAAAGAACAATAGTGACTGGTGCAGGTTGTAATATAAATTGTCAGAATATCTATCATATTCATTACTTTGATAAATGATTAAGGCATAGTTTTACATCAGTACTGTGACGTGACCTTTTGTGAAAAGTTCAGTAAGTATTGATAACCCTAAATTGATTAACATTAGGCTTTTTTGTTGAGAGATTGTTAAACGATAAAATAGAAATACGTATTTAAAGTACTGTTTAATAATAATATGTCGTTCTATTTTTTTACAATTTATACATCAACATCATCATCATCATAACATCACGCCTTTTTCCCATGGGGCTAGGCAGACAATATATAGCGTCATCTGCTACGATCCAAACATACTTCCTTGGCTTCATCCACAAAATACAATTTTTTATAATTACTTATAAATTTAATAAATTATATAAGTAAAGTTAAATAAAATAAAAAAAACTGTACCAAATCAGATAATACCTTAATTGTTTGGTCCCTTATGTTCAGGATGCAGTTTAAAATAAAATTGAATACGAAGTTCACCGCGTCTACTAGTAGATTATAAAGAAAACACATTTTACGGCAAAACATCTTGTCGGTAAGAAATAACCGATTCCAGTATCATCAACGATAGCTCTTACTTTCTAGTAAAAAGTTTTTAACGCTCAGCTCAGCTTAAAGATTCAATTAAGATTAATTAAGGGCCTACATCAATAATATCGTATATCATCGCCGACACGTACATATTAACACAGCCAGTAGGCACAGAAAATGAAGAATTAAGGATACTTTTCCTATTTACTCAAAATCTACTAAATATATTTTAATTCTGATTTACGTGTTTCTATATATAATAGTTACTTATGTTTTTAAAGTTATTTCATTAGTTAATACGCGATAATAGACCGACAAATGAAAAAAATAAGAAATGAGAGAGGTATTTTCGCTAAGATTTTCTATCGAGAAAACTTTTTTCAATCGCGTTTCTGAGTTTATGCGATCCTAGATTATATATTGAAAAAACATACACTTAAAAATTAGAGCTCTAGCCATTCAATCTAAAGAAACAATGAAAACTTCGTACATAGAAAAATGCACGAAGCTATTTTGGTATCCTCTTAAGTATACTTTTTTAATTTAATGTTAAAGTATAAATAAATAAAGATTAAAGTATATGTTTATGTTAAGTATGTTAAGTATATGTTATATGTTTGGATCGTAGCAGATGGCGCTCTATAGTCTCTGCCTACCCCCATGGGAAAAAGGCGTGATGTTATGATGATGATTAAAGTAATTTATTAATTTTGTAATTGACTTGCTATGCTTTTACTTAATAAATTAAATTGTAGTGGAAAAAGTGATCGTGGGTTCAAGTCCCGCTTGCGGTGATCACTTCTTCCACTACAGTATAATTTATTAAATAAAGATTGTTCATGATATTACAAGAATATGGTAATCTTGACGTGATACTTGTCATCGGGTGTACCTAACAAAGTTACATAGCACAGCTTGATTAGATGCAATAATCACTAAGCAGAACATTACATTACACAAGTACACGAATAATGCAATGAATCAGTTTGTCTACGGTAGCGTCTCTAATCGATTGTGTTTACTTCGTGTAATCTTTTGTTTAAGTTTAACTTAATGAATATCTTTTTTAGAATATTAGATAGCTCTATCAAAGTTTAAATATCGTTATTCGGTAATTTGTTAAAGAAACATTAAACTGCATAGGTCTTGGTGCAGTGTTTAGCGTAGCAGAATTCTAACCAATATAGGATTTGATCTATAGACGCACTATGTCTTCCAAATGATATCGAGGGGCTTCGTGGTGGGGTGGTTTATGTAATGGACTGCCGATCACGAGGTCGCCGGTTCGATTCTCGCTTGGAACAATCATTTGTGTGATATTCATAAATGTCATACAAATGTTTGTACTTCGTCTGGGTGTTTACTATATATTTTATGTATGTATTTACAAAAGAAAAGTAGTTTAAGTAGTCTATCCGTATCTGGTACCCATTATGTATACAATATATATACAAGCATAGAAATATAGCTTACTTTGGGACCAGAGGATGTTGTGTGAAATGTCTTGAATGATAGCTGGTATTCAAAAATTTGTCAGTTTGTCTGTTGCATGAAAGATTTAACTTTCAAAATATAATTCAAATGCAGAAACAGGAACACGTTATTTAAGATTGGTTGGGTTTAGATCTCAGGTACGACTCTAATTTTCAATTTCAACTCTAAAGTCGCTCTAAAATCTACACTATAAAGCTGAAGAGTTTGTTTGTTTGTTTGAATAATATCTGTAAACGCTGTTCCGATTTAAAAAAAAATCTTTTACTGTTGAGTAGTACGTTTCTCGAGGAAGGTTTTAGGATATATAACGTCACGCTGTAACCAAAAGGAGCATCAGTAAAAAATGTTGCAAAAACGAGGATTTTTTCTAAAAACCTCTAATAAAAATTCTTTCAGTACATAGTTGCGGGCTTTATTTAGTTATATTCTGAAAACTCTAGTGTTTAAATCCAATAACTTTAGGTATATGTCATATTTTGATACGTGTGTATAAATCAAAGGTATTTTATTACCTTTAAGAATGCCATGACATTTGTGCAGATTCTAGTACAAAGCCCAACCCGCATTGCACGCGATTAACGCCTTCTAACCTACTTTTATTCTAATATTAATGTAAATAATTTGCTTTGTTCAAAATATAAAAAACACGCTTGATAATCCTGAATATTATGTTACATTATTGCATTGTCATTGATCCTTAATATCTGTACTAAATTTTAGTTCAATGTAACTACTGCAAATGGGTGATAATCACTTTCAAAAATTCTGTTATCTAGATTAACACATTGATAGATACGTTCGATGCTAATTAAAGAGTGTTAAAAAATATTATAGCAAGTGCAATAAAAATCTTTTTTAACAGCCGCCTCCTATTTTACTTAGAGAAGTTTAGATTAGAGATAGAACATTTTTGAAGAAATAACGTTAAGTATAAAAAGTATATTGTTATTTTCATCTCAGAAAGTGGCACTTGCGAGTGCTTTCATTTTGATGGTAACAATACAGTCTTCTAAACGTCGAGTGAGCCAGGCCTATTCCGCAATTTTTTTCATGAATTACTCTACTTTTTTAAACCCTGTATGAGTCTTTACTTATTTTAAAACAAGTATATTTATAACAAAGTAAGTAGGTATGTCCCTATGTGAGCTTAAATCTTAAAAACTACGCAACGGATTTTGATGCGATTTTTTTTTATAGATAGAGATTTTAAAGAGGATGGATAGTAAGAGGGGACTACAGTCCTAATTTAGGTATTACTATCTCTATTCCCGAACGCCGCGCTGAAAGGGACAAATATCGTTGCGCCATATTTTACCTACAAATTCTTTGAAAATATTTTTGTATGGAGCATACTTTGGTGTCGTGCCTTCTTAAGGGCCTACATCAATATTATCGTCAACATGTACATATTAACACAGCTAGTAGGTATAGAAAATGAAGAATTAGGGTTTATTTTTTTTGTTTACTCAAAATCTACTAAATATATTTTAATTCTGATTTACGTGTTTCTATATATAATAGTTACATATGTTTTTAAAGTTATTTCATTAGTTAATACGCGATAATAGACCGACAAATGAAAAAAATAAAAAATGAGAGAGGTTGTTTCGCTAAGATTTTCTATCGAGAAAACTTTTTTCAATCGCGTTTCTGAGTTTATGCGATCCTAGATTATATATTGCAAAAACATATACTTAAAAATTAGAGCTCTAGCCATTCAATCTAAAGAAACAATGAAAACTTCGTACGTAGAAAAATGCACGAAGAATTTTGGTATCCTCTTAACAACTTGTTAAGGTTTGGTCTCTAAATTTCACGCGTACGAAGTTGCGGTTAATAGCTAATAATGTAAGTACGTGTGTAAATAACATAATATTTTTACATAGATATTAACAAATACATATTATTATTACCGTTGATTAGTGATAACATTGTAACGTACTAAGATATGAATACTGATAATTGTAGTGTTATCTATAACAATATGTGAATAATAAAGACTGCACGCTCACGTGGCGTGCTCATGCAAATAATCAGGTGTGTCTTGATTTGACGGTAGGGGTTCTTCATAGTGTTAAGCGATTATATCCACTACGTATCTTTTTATTTACATGATAGAAATTTCAATATCATCAGCACTTGTTGTACGAGTGCAAATGAAGCCAAGGAAGTATGTTTGGATTGTAGCAGATGGCGCTCTATAGTCTCTGCTTACCACCGAAGGAAAAATTTCATTCAATTAAAAAGGCTTGATGTTATGATGATGATCATTATACCTATTTTGCTCTTCATTTTGATGAGATTTTGGACCCACGCGCCATGGTCGATACAGCCTAAGATTTTTTTCATTTATAGGGCAGCCCATTGAGTTTTATAAACTATTGTTTAGGAACTTTTGTCTTTATTTTTATTTTACGATTTTTTATAATAACTACGGGAATTAGACCCGTTAATATTAAATACCCAGACAATAATATTACTTAAGAGAGTATGCACTAATTTTTAGTCAGTATGCCAATGATGGCTGTAACTTGGTAGCTCTCAGATTGTTTACATGTAAGTTGATATAATAAAAACATTTTACTATCATCACTACAGTTACAATTGAGAAATTCTATATAAAACTATATTACTCGTATCTTAAAATGAACTCTACATTTAAATCTTAAGACACAATATACATGCCATAGTTAAAATAAACAAAATCATTACAACACAGAAGTGATCATTCAAATGATTTGTTGTATAACTTTATGTCAGTTTTTATGTCATTATGTGTGTTTATAATTTCTACTATTGAATTTCATGTGTCGTAAAACATGGCCATAACCATTTTATACAAAGTCTAAGTTAATTCTTCAATGGCTTCAATTCATAATGGTGATCATTTTTATTAGATAAAAACTTGAATTGCATGTCATTGTATAATACATTTAGTGGTATTCACATAATTTACGGTCATAAAGTTTTATGAATATTGTTAGACAATAGCAAATTGTTACTTAATATTAACTTTTAGTTTAAAAATAAATTATATTATTCTTCTGATTTATTCCTCTCGAAATAAATAATATGAGATTTATTCGGTCAAGTAATATGTTCTTAGAGGTAACTAGCCTTTTGTTCGGGTGGGTCATGGTCATGCTTTATGCACCATTCTATGGTCCAGTATGGGCAAGAAGGAACACCATGGGGTTTAGTGTTTAGTCCGGCAGGCTTAAGCAGGTAACTCCTCCTTTCAAACAGGAAGTCTAAAGGTTACCTCCGCAAACTACGAGAGAAAGTAGAGAGAAGTGTGTAAATGAATCCCACATGTAAAAAGCAGCCTTATGCCCGCAACTTAGATCACCTACACTGTAATTTTCATAAAATTGCCTGTGTTGTCAAATGTCAACTTTGGTCACAAAACTGGCGTGTATTTTGTATATAAATGTATACTACTAAATTAATAGAAATTGCAGTATCTGAGTCATCATTGGTGCGATACGGAACATCTAAAAATAACCTGAGGTATACACAGAAGCCCGTGACCGAGTAGTTACGACATTTTGCGGTCGGTAATTAGGCTACGGATCAGTAAACCAGTAAAGGTGCAGAAGTTCCCACGCTGCATCGAAAATAAGACAATTGTCATTGAATTGTTTAATTCACCACACTTTAGAAATTATTGTAATCACTGTGTTACTATTACGAAGCATGTTTGTTAATGTAAATAAAAAAAATAATCAACTACTTTAAAATGTATCATTTTTAAGACTCGAAAAGACTCTAGAATGTTCTGTAAAACCTAGGGAAATTTACCAAGATACTTATGATGAAGCAATGTGAAAAAATGTGATGAAGTAAATACGTAGAGAGACTATGAGGGTACAATAGAAAGCGATGCTCCATGCAAAAATATGCGCACCGTGCTCTGCTGTCTTCTTCGTGGAAATTGCAACGTACTGAATAACGACTAAAAGGAGATATAAAGTATAGTGCTTATATTTTGAGTTTACTTTTAAGTAAAACTCTGTTAAAGTAATTTTGCAGTAATTTTGATGCCCATGAATAGGAAAATAGCATAATAACTTGTTATATTCAATGTCATTTTATTTTTTATTTACCCAGCTGCATAAAAGGATAGGCCATCGAATAACCTCACGTATGAATTGTTATTTAATATGTATACAAATAAATCTAATGATTTACGCATCCAATCAATTTCCTTTGTGCTGGGGTCATGTAGGCGAAACTGTCAAGGTATTTTATTACATAATATATATTATCTAATAGTGGGTAACATGTATACATGTTAAGGACACCAACGACTCTTGTCAGAGATGCAACTGTTCACAATCATGGTCATGGTATTGAAATAGTTTTACAAAAGATTCTGATTATTATTGAAGCACCTGTAAAGAGTTTGAGATGAATAGTGCTTTGTTTAGCAACACTGTTTTGTAGAGTGTATACTGATGTAGACTGTATGGATGTATATTGATTGAATTGAACGAGGTAGATAATATCCTTCGCTCAATTTAAAATTGCAATATATACATTACATAGCTACTTTAAAATTAAAAAGCGACTTAATCAGTTTGATGAGTTGTTATTTCTTTTCTTTTGCTTTACGATGTGGTAGAGCTGAATGTTTTATCTAAAGTGCAGGCTTTGTAGAGAAGAAGACGATAATTAAAGCAAAACACTAGAGAATGTTAATTAGAGACTTATAAAACAATAAGGTTATAATATTATAATATTAAATATAAATAAGGTTGGCTCTTCTTAACATCTATTTTACTTTGCCAAGCTGAAAATATGTTGTTGGGTATTGAAATCAGCAACTTTACACATTCCAGCAGGTTCTATAAAAGTCTAGAACTAATTAAGGATGTATTAAAATTAGTACATAATTATATTTACAGACAAATTATAAGTATCTATCTAGAAATCTGGTTTTTCACGTATCAAGCATTCAGCTTAGCTTATCATACCGTCTAGGGCTAGTGACGTAAGTCTTTCCATGTGTTATCAGTCAATGAGCCGATGACCCAAGATGTCTATGTGCTGCAAATTACAATAACTGTAATGTTAAACATGTCATTGGCTTGGTAGTTTTGTTGTGTACTTATTGCAATTATTGGTAATCCAAAAGGATTGTTCTAGAAATGACAATTTGCAGTTTTCGGCTGGATTTCATTTATTGCTTGATTATCAGTATGTAGGGCGATATTACCTATGTGGAAACCTTTACATCATATACCATTTTGTAAAGTAATTTGTCAAACATAAATGACTCATTCATGCAGAGGAAAACAACTTTGATTTAAGATGTTTTTTTCTATTCTCGTATTTTTAGAAAAAACAGTACAAAGTTTACGGTTCAGGTTTGATAGATAACAAAACGTTAAACGTATTACATAAAAAACAATAAACATTTTATTACTCTTCATTGAAACTGGACTTTAAATTATAGATTACATGGTTCACAGGTTAAGACGCAAAATGTTAACATAGTTATTAACTTATATTAAGTATACCAATAAAGTCTCTTTTTCAATTTACAATTAACGACCCAATGGACACAAGCGTCTTCCATATTGAATGGGTTATTCTTATTGACTTTGACTTTGAAATTTATTTTTCCCGCTGAAAATGTCCCTTGTTTTAATGTTTCTGTAGGTGACTTTTAGTGGAAGAAAATGGGCAGTGATAATACCTATGTGTATAGGGCATCAATACTCTCACGAGATAGTAAATATGAATTTGAAAAGGATGATTCGCAGTCGACTGATTAATAAGCTTCTACTAAAATATTCCTTTTATTATCAATTTGGCTGCAGTCAATATGAGAAATTGTTATTAAATTGTATTAGTTTATCGTTTTACATGTTTAATAATTAACTTTTTGTAATGACTTGTTTATGACTTCCACCTGCCGCGTAACTTGCGTCAAATTTATATGACTTTTGATAAAACCAGTGTCATTGTCTTTTAACAGGTTAATTGCTACATAAATTAAGAAATTTCACCATAAGGTGCCATTACTTTTAAACTGGTATTTGGACCCGTGTGAAGGACCGGTGTGTACACCATAGCTGGAAGAGTTATCACGCAGAAGTGGCAATTGGCAGGCCACATCGTTCGACAATCTGACGACCACTTGGGAAGGAAGGTTCTGGAGTGGCAACCACGTAACGGACGACGCAGATAGACTGACATAGTCGAATGTGCATGTAGCCGCTGGATGCAAATAGCGCAGGACCGCGCGTTATGGCGATCCTTGGGGAAGCATAACAGATGGATGAATGGATAGGTTTATAATATAAGTAATTAACTAAACCCCCTCATAGTCACATTAATAAATACAAAACATCTTCATAATTCCTTGTTTTAATACACTAAGCTCTTATATTTCATTATCAGAACGTATCCGTCAGATAATGGCCCCCAAAAAATTCCGCATATTAGCTTGACAAGGCTTAAAATTGTGATAAAATAATATTAATACCCCAGTTGGCATTAAGATAGCGGTATAATGTAATATGATAACAATATATCGTGTCTGCATTTATAAACTGCTTAAAATAAAATGTTGATAAATAAATAAAAATTTTTAAGTGCATTTTTTTTTTTTTTTTTTCCCATTGCTAAAAAGAAAAAGAAAAATACAACACGTTAAGGGCCTAAGTACATCAATATTATCGTATATCATCGCCGACACGTACATATTAACACAGCCAGTAGGCACAGAAAATGAAGAATTAGGGATACTTTTCCTATTTACTCAAAATCTACTAAATATATTTTAATTTTGATTTACGTGTTTCTATATATAATAGTTACTTATGTTTTTAAAGTTAATTCATTAGTTAACACGCGATAATAGACCGACAAATGAAAAAAATAAAAAAATTGAGAGGTTGTTTCGCTAAGATTTTCTATCGAGAAAACTTTTTTCAATCGTGTTTCTGAGTTTATGCGATCCTAGATCATATATTGAAAAAACATATACTTATAATTAGAGCTCTAGCCATTCAATCTAAAGAAACAATGAAAACTTCGTACGTAGATAAATGCACGAAGCTATTTTGGTATCCTCTTAATTTAAATGCGTGAAATCATAGTTCCCAAAGGGCTAGATCGCGTTTTTCATAATCACATTTTATAATCGCTCTCTCTCCAGCCCATTAACGTCTCACTGTTGGCCACGGGTCTCCCTCCACTTTAGGAGGGATTATGGTCTACTATGTCGCACTGATCGGACGTGTTGGCACTGGTATTCTTTTAAAGTTTTCCGTATCTCACAGCTTTCTGTATACAGTATCTCTAAGCTGGCTTTTAGAATACTCTGAGGGGAATACAGGGTGGTGACAATTGTACCTATTCTTAATCTATCACCAAATGGATTTTATAATCAAAGGATGGGTAATTTTACTCTCATTTTTATTTGATAAGATGTGTTGGTCAGATTTCCTTCTTACCTTTTAACATCTGATATAATTTCTATACTACTCTACATAGACCTTGTGCTTTGATATAACATATGCTATTTGAATACATATCGAGTATGATATGTAAGAACATGTCGAATGTCGAGCATCATACAAGATTGCGAAATGATCTATTGAATTATATTCTATTATACATTGGCACTGGTAACGCCACCGTGTATCGTCAAAGCTACCACGCCTCTAAACAATCGTCCCATTTCAGATACAAACCTTGATGTGTCCATCATTCGAACTATGAATGATGTTATTGTCATTTAACTTATGTGTAGAACATTCCAACATTATATCAGTTATAATCTGAGTCACTATTTGAGATGCATGTAACTTATAGATTCATAAATCATAACGGAGTTGGGAAATCCTTTGTTACTTGTCTATAGATAAAAATCGGTCGAATGTTTTTATAATACTGCAATAAACGTGAGGTTCTCAACTAGAGTGTATTATTTTTATTCGTATAGTGATTTAAGAATATAACTGTCACCATCGCACTTCCTCCCCAGTGTTTTCGGCTGTAAAGAGCTTTCTCTAAAGCACACAAAGTCGTATTATATAATTTTATTTATTTTTTAATTCTGATGATGCAATTTAGATTAGTACTTTTCAGTCTAACAAAAATTATACACAATAACTATCAAATAGAAGACATCTCTTCTATTTTTAAGGAATTACAAAACATGCACAAGAATTTCATTTAGAATTTCAGATGCATAATATAGAGGCCAATAATAATATTACCATTGGACCTTGCGAAATACTATAAAAGCGAAATTCTTTTGTTTTGTTACATAACGATGTACCAGACAGGTGTGATAACATTTATTGTTATTGCACATTTAATTGTTGTAGCCCAAACCGGATTAGATATAGCAATTTTTAGTTAAGAGAAAATGTTCAACCTTTGTTTATATACCGTAATAAAACAATAAATGCATAATGGAGGATGAAGGTAACATAACAATAGGCAATCTTAAAACCTGATTTTTTATTACAAAACTAATTTTAAGTAAAAGTGAATGTAGATATCCCACAGAAGCCAATGATGCGTTAGATGTTTTAGAAAATTCTTTAATGTTGTGCAACTACAATGGCATGGTTCTCTTTTATCATGATTACAAGTATTACAACCATACCCATTGGTACTTCTTTCAAAGCGTCAATACTTATCAAAACTAAAATAAATGGTTATATATGACTACTATGTGTAACAATAATAACACACACATGTACACGTTTTAATAAAAAATCTTGGTTGACGTTTGCGTACTACTTACTACTAAGAATCTAAGACAATCATGCATCCATATTAATATTTCATTTAAATTTCACTCAGTTATTGAAGTAGGAATGGCTCCATTGTTTGAAAATAAATTTTCGTCTATGTGCTTATTTACTCATAACTTCATGGTGCTTATGAGGGGACTACACTCCTAATTTAGGTATTTGCCTTAGACGCGTTCACGCGTCTAAATCCGTAAAAAGTAGTTTTATTTAAACAGATGAGTCGCGCAAGTGTTAGAAAATATTGTATTTGCCTTAGGTATTGCTATCCCAAGCGCTGCGCTGTAAGGGACAAATATAGTTGAGGCAGATTTTACCTACAAATTCTTTGAAAAAAGATTTTTCGTAGTCGTTTGTTTTTTTGTGAAATTTAAACTGATTTTAAATGATTTTTGCGCCATTCTATAGATGAAGAGTATATCTATGCTTCTGTTGCTTTCCTTTATCGGTAAAACCTTACCAAATTTTTGTGACAGATGCTGCAAATTCATCTAAAAAAAAACGAAAATTACGGAATTTTCGGATTATCATATATCTTTGAGTTACTATGTTTTAAAAAAAAGAAAGTAATAGAAGCATAGGATATGTAAGACCTAGATACTGTGAGAAAATTGGTTGCTCTGGAGGCTATATCCGAGAAAACAGCGGTAATTTGGTGTTATGCACTCTTAACTCTGTACACTACTTGCTACCCTATTTCACTGTTTGTCTCTACCCAATGGTTACCTGGACGAGACCGCTTTGTGCGATAAGACCGCCAATCGTACATAATAATATAATGTATTTCGCCAGTTCCTTATGTTTTGTCGTGTACTAGCTGTGATCCGCAACTTCGCAGGGTTGGATTTTAGATACCAAGCTTTAACAAATTATACAAAAAAGCCATTTTCTTTAACCATTCTATCTATTAAAAAGAAATAATCCGCTACGTAGTTTGGAAGATATAAACTCACATAGAGATATACATACAAAAATAAAGACTTTGTTTTATGATAAGTAACTCCAATAGTTTTTATGTCTATATTAAATTATATATAATGAGATACACTAGGTAGGTACGTATGTTATTTATATAAAAACAATTAAATTTTGGGAAAAGTGATACTTGTGCAAACCTTAATCTTTCCCTTAATTGACTATGGTGACCTGTGTTACTTCGACCTGAATGCAGAGCTTCTCAATAAATTAGATCGTCTTCTTAATAACTGCATTCGTGCTCTCACTACGCAATTCTCAATTCTGATGTCTCCTCTTACTTTCAATTTCTTCATACTACACACGACAGACACCTTCGCTCGACCAATAATCGTTTGCTTCACTGTCCACCCAATAAGACTGGCTTTGTTCATTATTCGTTTCCTATCTAATCAATCATAATGTGGAATGCACTTCACTCTGAGATAAGACTGTTGAATAACCGAGACACCTTTAAGAGAAGAGTCAAGGAGCTTTTACTTCAAAAATTGGCGGTGTCATCAATGTAGTATCACTTAGACGTATTTATTTATGTATACATTATTATTTTTAAGGCATACAAACAGTTATAACATAATATGTATTATATATGTATGTTTATTATTTAAATTCTATGTATGTTATATTATGTATCTATGTAGTTATTTGAATCTGTTAGTTGTAATCAATATGTAAACTAAGCACAATTTTGTTATTTTAATAGTTAAAATACACACCCACCACTTTATTTTTTCTGCACTGCCCAAGGTTGACTGGAAGAGAATGCCTTAGGCATTAAGTCCGCCTGTATACTACCTTTTGTGTATATAAAGTTAAATAAATAAATAAATAAAAATAAATAAATTAAAATTATCGTAAACCTCGCGGATACACACTGTGCATAATGTTGCAAGTACAAGTATATCATAATAATATTGTATTTGTAATGTACGAAATGATGTTATAAATAGAATAATATTTAAGATAAAATGAGTTCGTAGCAACACTTAGATAACAATAACTGTACAAAATATTTATATTTAAATTTTAATAATATTTGCTAATTAAGATAATGTAGTGATATCATGCTACATGTGTATATAAAAATAATACCTACAACACCCTACAATAATATTATGTAGCCTATATCACGGCGGGTCGGTATTCAGAGACCCGCCGCGGCAAATGTGGCACGCGGCCACGCGACGGGGCCACCTAATGGTCGCCGGGCCGGGTCCTGGTTAGCGGCGCCACTCCTCGCCTGGTCATGATAAGGCTCAAGGCATCATCATGGCCCGGCAAGGTAAAAATTCAAAAAAATTTAGCCTATATAGTGATAGATGTAGAAGAAATATCTTACATAATATTTTCTTTACTATTTTATATTCTTAAAATATCAGATCAGAGTGTTAAACATTCAATTGGTACCTAATTTCAGAGCCCTCACAAAGTATCAGAAACATATAAAATTATTTTATTTATGGTTACGTGTTGATGAGAGTGATGTAAAGAAGTACTAAAAACTGATGCAAATCCGAAAAATATTTGTATAGATATTTTAACAATAAACATCTAATTGGCTTTGTTCATATTTTTTTTAAACTTTTAGTTTGAAAACCATTTTGGAGAATAGAGTTTCTGATCATGATCCACTAGTTTTTTTCGGAAAATTTGCTATATTAACTATTATTTTTTCAAAAAAGCAAATGATCTCTATTTGCCCTTGAAATAAAGGACTTAAATGTTGTTGTTGTGTTGTCGACATACCACCTGTCCGTACTAAACTTTTTGGGTCGTCCTTCTTGCCACGAACTGCCAAGGACTGGAATAACTTACCAATGTCTGTGTTCCCCGAGAGTTACAATGTAGACACGTTCAAAAAAAGGGTAAATAGGCTACTACCATCAGGTGACATGGGATCAAGTGCCAAAATGTATAATGTAAAAAAAAATTGTTATGACGTTCTTAGGAATATACTACTCTGCGGTGATCTTGAAATTGGTCTACTATTATATCAACTTGGCAACTTTGAAAAGATGTATTGCAATCTGTCTTAAGCCTATCAGGAAAAGGCAACAGAAAGATTGCGTACAACGATGACGTCACAACATTTAAAATAATATCATTAAATATTTTTTTAAAAATTTATATAGCGAATATTTCAATAATATTGAAATTGGTTGCTTGTAATAGTCTATATTTTCTAAAAAAAATATAAAAACAGCAGGTCAAAAATTATGAATAATCCCAATTATGTAAAAGTAATAAAATTGTTTACAATATTACGTAAACCGGAATTAACATGTTATTTATCAATGAAGAAAGAATTTGAAAGTTAGATGTGAATTGATACTGTATTCAAACATGTTGGTGACATATTTTTTCACTAAGCACATGTAGTGACATTACCTGTTTGTTACTTCTTTATACATGTGCTAAATTTCTGAATCCAAATTTTGTTTTAAGAGCCTTTTGGCTAAATATGTAAAAAGTAAAAAAAAAAATAGGCAAATATTAAGTACAAAGCTGAAAATATAACACAAAACAAATAATATAAATTACTCGTCAAAATATTCCTCTGCACCTTCCTCAACTGGTAAAGTTCTCAGAACGCTACCAGCATTGCCACGTTGGATAACAATAAATAAATAATTAATAAATGTTAGCCCTTTGATCTGAATTAATGTCTAATTGTTCTACTAACCTTATCCTATTTAACATTCAATGAAAAATGGGTATTTTCACACATTTTATTACGACAAAGAATGATAGCTATCACTGTAATAAACCTAGCAAGATATTTCATGTAACAAGGAAACTCACAAGAAAACAAGAACATAGAATATATATAATAGAGTAGATTGATATTCAATTATTTTCCAACTGACCTGTACTTTTACATGATTTTTTCTGCTAAGTAAAATTCTGCTTGAATATTTGTACTATAGTTGTTCTCTTTCTCTACAGCCCTTGAACATTCTACTATTAGATGCGGACCTCCTTCGTTTTGGAAAGGATTATGGTCGACTATGCCACGCTGACTTGCCGTGTTGGTATAGGATTTATTTTTAAATTTTCCTTCTTTTGCAGAGGATGTTATCTGTGTACTATGTCCTTGACTATTAACTATACAGCACCCTAGAAAGGAAAAAGGGTAGTGACAGTTGTATTCTTAATTCATCACCACACTGACAATATTTATTATTATAGTTTTTCTATTCTTCATTTAAACTCATTATAAAATTACGTTTTTAAATATAAAATAATAAAATAGTACATTAAATAATATAAAATTACGCAGTGGCCCATCGGTGTCGGGTACAGGGACCAAGCCACCGGTGGTTAGGGCTCGAGGGAAAGGAACTTCCTCACAATGCGTGCCGTGCCGAGGAGTACCGCCTTCTGCACCAGGCCCGTGATCCAACCGTTCAACGCAAGTTTCTTTAGGTGGTGGTCATAGTCTTTCTTTATTTCTTTCTTTTATTATTATAGTTGTTATAGTGAGGCATGTCATACGTTGTGTGTTAGGACTGCGCAGTTCATACCAAGAATGGAATGTACATAACGTGGATATAACATGTACGTAAGTACATATGTATGGTTACAACTACAGAACACCTGTACTCACAAAAAGAATAATATATATTTTATAATTAGAACCTGTTTGCTTGAAAATTATATCTTTTTGTTCTTGTAATAAAATTTCCGTGTATGACCTAATTTTGTTTGTAGTATACCTTTTGTCTTTATTCTTTACTAGCTGTTGCCCGCAACTTCGTACGCGTGCAATTTAGTAGACACAAAATTTAATCAAATTATACGAAAAAGCCATCCTCTTAAAACACTCTATCTATTAAAAAAAAACCGCGCCAGAAGCCGTTGCGTACTTTTGAAGATATAAGCTCATATAGGGACATACATAAAAATAACGACTTTGTTTTATAATAAGTAAAGATTATTGTATATTTTATAGCTAACATTTCCTATACAAAAACGAGTAGATATTTATATCTAGAACATCAGGAAGATAGAATATGATTATAGTTAAATAAGAGACATACCTTATGAAGGTACTTAGTATTTTTTCTATGTTAAAGTAAGTCATTAGGCATAAATAATTCTTTGGTGCACACAAAATCACCTTCATATTAAAATATCACGGTCATTTATGAAAAAAATATTTATATTATGTTGATTTGATTAGTAGTAATGTGTTGTTATTGCTTTGTGATTTTGTTTGTTTTTAATTAAATATTTCTCAGTAGATATCTTTTTTTTTTTTAAATCTGTTCTTCTATTTATATTACGTTTTAAAATTACTTTTGCAGATATATTATCATTAATGTATTAAAACTCATCTTTCATTTAAATAGATCCTTGCTCTATTTAAGGGCCTACATCAATATTATCGTATATCATCGCCGACACGTACATATTAACACAGCCAGTAGGCACAGAAAATGAAGAATTAGGGATACTTTTCCTATTTACTCAAAATCTACTAAATATATTTTAATTCTGATTTACGTGTTTCTATATATAATAGTTACTTATGTTTATAAAGTTATTTCATTAGTTAATACGCGATAATAGACCGACAAATGAAAAAAATAAAAAATTAGAGAGGTTGTTTCGCTAAGATTTTCTATCGAGAAAACTTTTTTCAATCGCGTTTCTGAGTTTATGCGATCCTAGATCATATATTGAAAAAACATATACTTAAAAATTAGAGCTCTAGCCATTCAATCTAAAGAAACAATGAAAACTTCGTACGTAGAAAAATGCACGAAGCTATTTTGGTATCCTCTTAAATATTAAACCTCTTTTGCAGTTCGGATGAAAACCGCCTCTAGCGGAATTTTGTTTTAGTTACACAAATATTTTTTTAAACACATACTGAAACCTACCTACATCATCTTGTCAGATAAATCTAATATCTCATATCTAAATACCACACTTTTATTCTAAGTTCTTCAAGTCAAGATAAGTTAAATCTCAAACGTGTAGAAAATAAATTTCTTTGTTGTTTTTTTAAACTATGCTAGATACCAGCGCGTAGGTAGGCCGTTAACCTAATTAGTGGTATTTTAAATATAATGCTGCCAATTCTACATGCACAACTAAAATTAACTTACCTAAAAAAATTAAAACAACTATTGCTGTATTTCGATTATTCCACTATTTAGTTGTACACATTTATATAAATTAAAATCTTTAGTCTATAATAAACAGTTTTTATAACAAGAAAGTTCAGTTAACATTGCCGAATTGTGATATCGACACTTTCAAAATTTATTTTAAGTTAGGTTTAGTTTATTTGTGCGTATAGAATTGATACCAATATCCCGCTTAGTAGTTAACATTTATTGTATCATTAATTACAATAATATTGTTTTTTAATATGTAGGTCGAATTCTAATCATTAAAATACTAAATATATAACCATTAGAAGACTATAAGAGCCTATATTTTGCATTATCGCATTCCTAAACATATATTAATACAAATGAAGATGCAAATGATTCCTCAAAATTAGAGCATCTATTTAAATTGTATTTGGCAACACTGCTCTTGGCTTGTTTATGTTTACTACTTATAATTTTATAACTTTTACCTTGTGATTAAATAATACAAACTGGTGTTGATGTTTACGATCCTACAAACCTTGCGAAAAGCTCGTACAAGTAGGGCTGTCCTAAGAAGGTTACCAGGAATGTATTTTAAACCTTTAAAACCTAGGTTGACGACGACTGACGACATTGTCAGACAGAATTTTTTTTTTTCTAAAATTCATTACTTTTTAGGCATAAAAATACTAGGTTTTAATTATAATGGTACCAATTCTATACACACAACTAAAACTAACTTAATTAAAAATCGAAATAATCGTTTATAATAATATATTTCGGAAATGTTAACTGAACTTTCTTATTATTAAAACTGTGTATACCGCGAAATAGCCAATTAATCAAAATACGTCAATGCCCTTTTATTTTTTTTAGTTTAGTTTAGTTATGGACGTAGAATTACTACCAATGTCCGTCAGTGGGCTTCACTAAGCTGACATGATGTTTTGAACATGTTACATATTAACTAGGTAACCAACATACCACTGCTGATTAGGCAACGAAAGAGCTAAACCAATAAAACGAATCTTGATTTTTCCATAACCCATATTTAATATTTGCCATCTTTACTCATTAACTGACGACCAACTGACGGTGCCCTTGTTTATAGTTAAAACTGTTCTTAAAATAAAACATAACCGTGACCTATCATGTTACACAACCGTTTAATGTCATAAGTTCCGATTCTACATCGGAACGCATTGCATCAAATTAATTAATGTCTTTAAAACATATATTCACACGTTTACAAATTATTTATCATTTGTTCTGTATTAGTAATTAGGAGGATGTTATGAGTATGTCAAGGTAATAGATATAATAAGCCTGACAACCAGCATCTGCGTTGGTGAGGGATTGTTAATGCCCCTGTCTTGACTCATCATTGGGTGTGGGTTTGAAACAATAGATTAAACCCATGTACCCTTCAAATAAGCAGGTGTATCATTAGACTTGTCGCCTACTTAAACATTATTGGCAGTTACATATGGCTTATTCATAGGCTCAATAAAAAATGAACATTAATAAAAGCAATAGATGAACAGTTTAAAAAGATGCCAACTTATTTTAGCACAAATAATAAAAACATTGCACATAATATTGATTTAGTCGACATACTGTTGGCTTCCGTAAGGTGATAGATTAAGAAGTTGATGTAGATGTTACGACTCCATTTCCAGTGAGCTGTAAAAGCCAGCTATGGGATAATTTAAACAGTAAATATCTTCTGTTAGAAGGCAACTTTAAAACTAAATTCTACGCCAACACGCCAGGGGGCCAAGTCTGAATTTATCGTACTAAATAAAACGCCGTATTATAAGTATTATGTAATGTAGGTACTAAGTTTAATTTTAAACTAATATCAAAAATAGCCAAACTAAGAAATAAATTTGGTAATTTAATCATAATAATGTAACTTACATATGTTTTAAGTAAGTATATTTTTTGTATGTAGTATCCACAGTTACCGCCAGTGCACGAAAGTAACTTGCATTGCACAATTTATTTGTTACAACATTTTTGCCAGTGATTTAATTCATATAAACTTTATTATTTTATAAATATCACTACTCATTTAATACTTAAGAACAATGTAGCTTGCTATTGGTAAAAGAAGTTTTAGGATCTGACCTCAGCTTTCGAAGATTTACCCTAAAATCCCACATACATATTTCTCATTATCTTTACCTCTTAATCATCGGCCCTTAGTATATGTGCATAATTTCGGATCAATCCGACTACTGCAAATGGGTGATAATCACTTTCAAAGATTAATACATTGATAGATACGTACTGAACTAATATAAGCGTGTTAACATATTAAGGGCCGATGACAATGCAATAATGTAAAATAATATTCAAGATTTTCAAGCCGGTTTTTTAATTTTTAATTAAGCAAATATTATAAGAAGTAAATTGTAGGTAGTATATTAGTATCTATACATATAGTTATTACTTTATGAAACGGGTGTGGCCCGATATTAAATAGATGTCATACACAAAACAATTTTATCAGTCGCGTAAAGATATTGCAGGTCAGGTCTTAGTTGATATATATTCATTTATCTATGTGTTTATATTCTAAATGACCTTACAGTTGACATGTAATTGTTCTGAGTCTAAGCATTCCATTACGTGATGCAGTTATTAGCGCAATATGATTGCAACTTTGTATGCATCCATTATACATGTTATGTTATAGCTAATCTAACAACAAACATGAAGTACTGGCCTATTTTAGTTTAATAGTTTGATAGGATTAAATAGTCCGTGTGGTGGCAGATTAAGAATACAAGTGTCAGCACCCTATTTCTTCCCAGAGATTCTCCCTTATTCCTCCCTCTCCTTTTTTAAATCGCACCACACGCGCAGGTCTGAGATGCCACCGCTATACTGTGGACACCATACCATCTCGCACAAAAAAGTTTGGTAACTCCTTTCTTTGCAACACCTCGAAGAAATGGAACTCGCTCCCTGCACGCGTTTTTCCCTACTCCTACAATATGGGGTCTTTCAAGCGAGGCGTGAAAAGGCATCTTGTGGGCCGGCAAGGTGGGGGCGGCTAGTGCTCTGACAACGTACTAGCCGTCCTCATGTCTGGATTACACTTTCGCTTAACATCAGGTGGAGTGTGGTCATTTGCCTACCCAAGCTATAAAAAAAAGAAAAAAAAAGAGTGCTGTAAAAGCTAGGGGATATTGTATACAGATAACATCTTTTATGAGAGACGGAAAATTTCAAAATAAACCCTATGCCAACACGCCTGATCAGCATAGTATAGTAGATAAGTATACCATAATCCCTCCCAAAAGTTTGCGCCCAAATGTAGAACGTAAATCGGGCTAAAGAGAGAGAGCGAGATAGAGAAATAGTACTAAATTACGATTAACAACAACCGCAGAAGTAGAATGACTTAGGCCTCATATAATCTAAGGACCAATGTCCATTGTTCTAGTGTATGTTGGTTTGAATTTGAATAGTTTTTGCGATGATTCCAAATTAATCATACTATTAACCATTAATATGTGTTAAACAAAGTTCATGTAACGGTATTGGCTACCGAAACGGCTTTGTGAAGCGTGTCATCAACACTTTATTTTTGAAAGCTCACCTACATTTATCAAAGACGAGAAAGACTACTTTTTTGTGAGGACACAAGAATTTTATAACGGGTCTAAAATGTAGACAAAGGTATTAAAAATGTTTGTGGCACAATCGTTGCTCATATTTGGTTTGATTTTTCATGTGACTGTTGCATTGTTATGCGAATACGTAACAATTAATTAGACGACTGACCATTGACATACTAAAGTAAGGTCCATAAGATGGCAAAAAGTATATAAAGATACACGTAACATCATAAATGTGTCGTGGAATTGTTTAGATCACGCACAACCAATTAAGTTCGTGGATACGAGACGTGTTATCGCATATTTTGATATTTCAATAATAGTTTGAATAGTTATGTCGATAACTTGGCAATTATGAGGTCATTCTAGTAATTACATGCACATATGTATATCTGTTCTTTGTATAGTGCCGTTGTACCATGTAGTAAAGTGTGGCTTACATAAAATATATAGTTACATTGTAGTAAACGTTTTCCAAACTCAATATAATGCGAATCCATACTTAATTGTTTTAAAGCAATGATATTTATATGGTAATAATGGTCTAGCCTGTTTGTTCTATTCAATATTTTCATATCATTTACACATTTATTGCTGCTAAGATATTAAGGAACATGATGAACCCAATGATATATTTACAACTTAAATGAATGAGAAAACTTGCTTACGAACGATAAGTATTTGCGTCGACAGAGTTAAAGTTATTTTTAGGTTACAGGTTTCTTAGTTCTGAAAAACGGACGTCAATGGGCTGAAGAGAGTTTACAATACGAGCATCAAATACTGGAATAATATATTGAACATGATTGAAATTCTTGAAACCAATGATCGGGGACAATTTAACATCTGATTCGGCTCCCATTATCATAAACGTTATGTAATGACCGGACAAATGGGGTCAATTATTGATTTTAAACTTACGCGATTTGAACTCATAATTTGTTAATATTACCGGGACTATAATCAGAGAAACGTCGGGAGCAGTGGAATTGTGCCTTTTAAATAGTTATTAAGGGCCTACATCAATATTATCGTATATCATCGCCGACACGTACATATTAACACAGCCAGTAGGCACAGAAAATGAAGAATTAGGGATACTTTTCCTATTTACTCAAAATCTACTAAATATATTTTAATTCTGATTTACGTGTTTCTATATATGATAGTTACTTATGTTTTTAAAGTTATTTCATTAGTTAATACGCGATAATAGACCGACAAATGAAAAAAATAAAAAATTTGAGAGGTTATTTCGCCAAGATTTTCTATCGAGAAAACTTTTTTCAATCGCGTTTCTGAGTTTATGCGATCCTAGATAATATATTGAAAAAACATATACTTAAAAATTAGAGCTCTAGCCATTCAATCTAAAGAAACAATGAAAACTTCGTACATAGAAAAATGCACGAAGCTATTTTGTATCCTCTTAACGTGATTATAGTCCCGGTAATATTAACAAAAAATGGGGTCAAGTTTCAACTGATTTGAACTAATGATAAATATATGAAGTGCGAATGAGATTGTTTTAGTGCATTCATACAGCGCTTTGTAATTTCATGTTAAAGAAAAATGTAAATAAGTATATACTATAAAAATAATTTTAATATTTGATTGGTAAATCAGGTTGTACATAAAAATTTTGATATTTATAGTTTATGGTCATAAATAGGACCGTTTATTAAAATCTGCGTGAACGCGATAATCGCTTCCGAGTCATCATTAATTTATCATATTATATCTAATATATAAAATTTCCATGTCACAGTGTTAGTTACCGTACTCCTCCGAAACGGCTTGACCGATTTTTATGAAATTTTACATGCATGTTCAGTAGGTCTGAGAATCGGCCAACATCTATTTTTCAAACCTTTTTTTTTTAGTATGGCAAAACAACGTTTGCCGGGTCAGCTAGTTAACTATAAAATTAACACGTTAAAAAAATCAAAGTAATCATTTTAATCACTATAAAATTCTAACATATTTTTAAAGGCAGATCACACTGACGATCTTGTTTTTCACTGTCGGCTGCGACATGTAGCAGTGTTAATCTAGGGCCAAAATATACACTTACGGTCTTATTCATAATGACTTATCGGAGGTTTAAACGGAGATTTTATCGGAGAGATAATAAATGTTTTAGCGTAAAAAGATTATTATGAATACAAGTTTTGACAATTTTCACGAACCGATTTTAGCGAACTTTTAAACCTCCTAAGTCATTATGAATAAGACCATAAATATATTCCAACAAAATATATTATATTGCAAAATTTATATCACAACTAGCTATAGCCCGCGATTTCGTACGCGTAGAATTTAGTAAATTTTCCTAGTATTTCATTTTAACATTTTTCACAGACGCTTCGCCCCTATTAGTCGTAGCGTGATGTTATATATAGCCTATAGCCTTCCTCGATAAATGCGCTATCCAACACTGATAGAATTGTTTTGACCAGTGATTCCTGAGATCAACGGGTTCAAACAAACAAACAAACTCTTAAGCTTTATAATATCAGTATAGATGGTTCACAAAACTTGCGACTTCAACATATTGAATATTTTTATGCAATACGTACAATACAATAATGGCTTAACATTTGCTTAAGCTCCCAATAAGGTAGCAAACTAGGTCATAACTTTTAACTTGTACTAACTTAACTGGTACTAATCCTATATGCTTTGTACTATGTAGAAACATAACAACTAAAGTCACTTATTAAACAAAGATGGTCGATTAAACCAGGTCGATGTATTCTAGTGTGACTTATGTAATGAGATAAATGTAACACTAGAGGTTGCGGGCTTGATGATCTTCATCATTTCAATTGACCATTAGCTTACACATTTACTTTAATTGCGCATTAGAATTATGAGTTAATGGAATACCCGATGAATGCTACATGCTGGAAATAAGAAAAGTGTATCATAAAACTTCAGAAATCATCTTCCTTTTAACATTATCTATTTATTTGCATTGCTTCTTATATGTTGGCACCTCGTAAACATTGATGGTCTTATTCATAATGACTTATCGGAGGTTTAATAGTTCGCTAAAATCTGTTCGCTAAAATGTCAAAAAATGTTATTCATAATAGTCTTTTTACGATAAAATGTTTATTATCACTGCGATAAAGTTATTGTTTAAACCTCCGATAAGTCATTATGAATAAGACCAATTTCTCGGCCTATTGCTATGGCATTAATAAGGACGGGCCGGTACTAATTTAACTAACTAATTACGGTACCAATCTAAAAAAACTACTAAAATAATTAGTTAGACTATCTATCTATTTACGAATTGAAGATGCAATAATATCTATTATTTATGTTTTTTTATAATTATATTATGAACCTATATTTAGTTTTAGTTTAGTTAGGTATTTAAAATATATAGCCACATTCTTCGACAGCTATTGGCTTTGTACTACTCTTGTAGCTAATGCACCTACCTGTTTTTTTTCTACACTCCCCAATGGTTGATTGGCAGAGAATGGTTTCGGCATTAAGTCCGCCATTGTACCGTCTTATTTGTGCAGAAAGTTTATAAATAAATAAATAATAATACAAATCACGATCGATATACATACGTGTTATGAATCAGGTTTCAAATACCTGATTAAAATGTTATATTTCTATTAAATAACATCTAACTCATATCTAACAGAATGTGGTTCAACAAACTTACTGTACGCCGTCATTGTTGATTCAAGTGCATGTTAAATTCAAACAATCAATGAAGCAACAGGGTTATCGAATTTAACTATAAAAATAAACATTTCAAGCAATTTTGTTCACTTGAATAACAGATTATTCGCATTGAATGAGTTGTTGTTTGTATATTGTGAAACTAACAACAATTGACTTACAAATTAAGTTTAATGTATTCGCCCTTTCATGAATAATACTCCCTGAGACGAAACCAGATTAATTCACATCTATTAGTTAACATAAACACTATGGTTCGAATTGTTAGTCATGATTTAGTCTTTAGACTTCTAAAACGAAATGTCTAATGTGATGTGGGTGACATGTTTATGCAATATCTAGTATCAATTTATAGTGTATGAAAAAGTTAAGTGAAACTAAAAAAGCTATGTCTCCAGGCTTTCATTTCCAAGCAGATAACTTGTATCATAAATAAGAAAAATACAAAAGCTTTTTTTTTGTTTATTCGTCTGTAAAAACAGTTAAGCGTCAATATAGTGCAAATTACATTTTTCAGATACTGAACACTCTTCGCTTACTCCAGCCCATTAATATCCCACTCTTGGGCACGGGCCTCCACATTGGTTATGGTCTACTGTGCTGCGTTGACTAGGCGTGTTGGGCTTAGTTTCAAGTTTCCCCTCTCTTGCAGTAGTTGTTAACTGCTCATTATATTCCTTAGCTGACTCTTACAGCACCTTGGGGAAGAAATGGGGTGGTGACCCTTGTATTTTTATCCGATCACCACACGAACACTCTACACTAAACCCGATATATCAATGTGGTGTAGTGAATACTCTTGTTTTAGAGGAGGTTTAAGTTAAGCGGATTGGTTATGAGTTTACATAAAGTTTTACACAAAGCTGCCATTCTATTCATGTGCCATCCTAAATATAAGAAAATAAAGCACAGCATGAATCAATAAAAAAAGAATTTTATGTCACTGGGTTTTGATTAAAAATCACGACAAGGGTTTTTCTCATACTATGTCTTGACATGCGTCACCAAAAGCAAACAGTTTTACCTTATCATACTTCTTAAAAAATGCGAACATATAAACTATCTGGTAGCTACTGGTATTGTATTTTGGTGAAAGGTATAGTTAGTAGTACATTTACGACTTTTACATGAATTAATTAATATCTTAATGAAACATATTTTAAGGTTTTCTTGTTAATTTGTAATAATTTAATCTTATAAGTTTTTACCTTCATACTAACTAAAAGGTATTTTAATTCGTTATTAAGCTCAAATTTATCCTTACTTATTTCGCTTACATACCTACTACAACTTTAACTTGACTGAGATCCATATCAGTAATATTAATTTGCAATTTAAATGATTTATAAAAAGAATTGCTGTTCGTTAGTCTCGCCAAAACTCGAGAACTGCTGGGCCAATTTTTGGTGATTTTGGTCTTGAAATATTCATAAGAGTCAACCGAAGGTTTAAACGGTTACAAAATATATGGGAATCTAAAATTCCACACGAGTAGCGGGCAGCAGCTAGTACCTATATGATAAATATGATAATACTTTAAATATCATTGATGTGAACTGACGTCATCCAAAATTATTCAAACTTAAGTAGTTACTCGAAAGTTTAGCAGTTACATGTTAGTAAAGTACTAGTTCGTAGGTATATCTATTTTGTTCGGGAGAATATCTTATTGCCAGAATACCTGACCGGCCGACCATAACTTTTATAGAAAGACTAGCCTGCAACTTTGGACGCATGAAATTTTGAAAAAAAACCTTAAAAATTATAATATATAATTATAATTTGAACAGTAATATATACGCATCTAAATCCGTTAGGAGTGTTTTTTAAATAAAACACGTAACTGTTAGCATCCATTACTAAAAGCATTATTTTAAATTAAATAAATTACAGATTTATATTTTTTTAAACAGTATTATGGAAATTATTACAAGGTGATATAACAATTAAATTTTGCACTTAAAAACGTCATTGGCAAGAAATATTTGCTATTCTGTTACGTAAGTTATGCTAATATTGGTGTAAACATTTAAATGCAATAATAAAATTATTTATAGACTTATGGTCTTATTCATAATGACTTAGCGGAGGTTTAAAAGTGCGCTAAAATCGGTTCACGAAAATTGTCTAAACTTGTCATTAATAATAGTCTTTTTACACTAAAACGTTTATTATCTCTCCGATAAAATCTCCATTTAAATCTCCGATAAGTCATTATGAATAAGACCATTAAATTATAGCTTGTGTATTCTTTGTTTTTCATGATATCATACGAGCATTGTATTTATTTAAAAGGTCGCTAGACTTCGCTGCTTATGTAATAATTTTATAGCTAGCTAGTGCCCGCGACATCATATGCGTGGAATTTAGAAAACAAATGATACATATTATAAAACAACTAACCCATTGCACGCGACGGAAGCCCACAAATATGGATTTTCCCAGTTTGCAACATTTTTCACTGTTGCTTCGCTCCTATTGGTCTCAGCGTGATTTTATGTAGCCTAAAACCTTTCTTGATAAATGGACTAATAAACACAAAAATATATTTTGCAATTCGAATCGGTAGATATTGAGATTAGCGCTTTCAAACAAACAAACTTTACCTTCATAATATTAGTACTCAAAACCTTATATATACCTATCCGCTAAAAATAATAATTTATTAATATATAACGACCGGGTCTACTCCGCGGGAAATATAATTTATTTTAGGTACGATACCTGTTTTGTCCCGACGTTTCGGTCGACTTGTATCGACCGTGGTCACGGGTGAACTGGGTGAACTGGTGAGCGGCAGCGGCGACGGCTCCGTGGCGCGTGAGTTTCGGAAACTACCCGCACTTGGTCTTCATAACTATTTTTGTTCATTTTGTCGGTACTTCGACACACAACACTAACGACATCTGTCCTACCACTGGCCGCGTTTTTATGGGAACGTGTGCACTTGCTGATAACAGGGTTCCAAGATGTTGATAACCGATATCCGTCCTCACGGTTGAAGGTCTTATGTTTTTTAATTTCAACCGCTTCCCGTACTGGAGTAATAATGACGGTCAGTGGAGAGGATCTTCGGGTCGTGTAGTTCTATCCAGTGGTTTGGACCCTCCTCCAGCAAGTGCTCAGCGATTGCAGACCTATTTGTTTGTCTATTTTTGACAGCTGCGATATGTTCTTTCATCCGTTCCGCTAATAATAATAATTACTGGTTCTATACCAGTAATTATTATTTTTACCGGATCTCGAAAGTTTCGGTAGCTTAGACGCTTACTGTTAGTTAATATGCATGAGCTCGCAAAGTCAATTTTTAAACAAAATAATTATTTATTTAATGAATTATCTTTATTTAATTGATATGCGATACTTTATGTAGGTATTGTCAAGGTCGCGGGTTCGACTCCCGCTCGGGACAATCATTTGTGTGATCTTTATAAATGTCATTCAAATGTTTGCTCTGCGTCTGTGTGTTTACTATGTATTATAAGTATATATTTACAAAAGAAAAGTAGTATATGTAGTCTTTTCGTATTCTGGTATCCATAACACAAGCATAGAAATATAGCTTACTTTAGGACCAGAGGACGTTGTGTGAAATGTCCATTAATATTTATTTATTATTATTATGGTAAGGGTCCGAAGGACCTTGTGTGATTGATCCGTAAAAACTATTAGTTATTTAATAAAAAGATCGTTAGGTTTCATTGGTAATATAAATGCAATATTTATACTGCAAAGAAGTTACCTTGATGTATTTTAATACCTATTATAGGTACAACATAGATGAATATTATTATATCTAGTTATAAAAGATGCCGCCGTCGTAGATTATTATGACTTTGTGTTATATAATGTTATGATGTTATGTATCATGTAAGCAATTTAGTTTTATTGTCAGCAAGTATTTGAGTGGTAATTTTTATGCATTTATTACGCGTGTTTTTAAGATATATATTTTATGTTATTTATAAAAGGTTTGAAAAGTTATCTCGTAAGCATTAAAATAACAATTTTATTGTTAAGGAGATAACTTTTATTATATGTTTTAGTTTAGAGCTTTTTACATTTCTTCCTCCTTACTTCCGCCTAGAAATCGCATCTGGATGTTAGTATTTGTCGATTATTTCAGAAGCCTTTCTATGTATTTATTCTTGTATTTATAAATATGTATTACCAAGGGCTCCAAGCAACCATGGCTCGCCAGATGGTAAGCGATTATCATAGCTAATGAACGCCTAAAACACCTGCGGGCGTATTAAGAGCTTTTTAAAAATCATGCAAGTTCCAAGCAGGCCGTACACTGCCTGACTAAATTATGTATTATGGTAAACATAAAACGTTTAGTTGAAAAATTTTAGTTAGTACTTAAACTTTTAGTTGTACCTTCCCTATAAACATATTAATCTATGACTGTTTTAGCGAACTGGATGGCTGGGAGTTATGTTCATATTACGAATTTGCCGGGCAGTTCCATTCACGGCGTAAACGGCGTGGGAATAAGAGCTCATAATACGGCCGCAGAACATAAATATTACTCGTACGTTGTCGGCTCTCCAAGAACTTTTTCGCGCCCTTTTGTTGTAGCCTAGAAAACCCCGACAGAAAGGTAATCCCACAACCTGATTGCACATGATGCACTGATAGACATTTAGAGACCAGAATAAGTACCTACTCCATAATTACTGTATAGTACTGTTTACTAATGTAAATAGTATTTAAATACCGTACTGTATGACGCTTATAACCGGATGTAATGCATAACAAGTTGACCTCTTAAGATTTATAGTAAATCACGATTCTTAATCCACTACGTTCATATTTAATGGAATCTATGTCGTGACCATCGGTAAAAAATGCGCCTAAATGTAACTAAATGACAAAACATTACACAAACAAAGCTATGGTATAAATCTTCAAGAAAAATATTACACAAACAATATATTACATAAACAATTTTTTTTTCTTTTGGTTTTTTCTTTCTTTTGGTGCAATAGAGAAAAATGATGTGTATCTTTTTGATGACCGTACTCACTGACGCCTAAAGCGCACTATGAAATTACTATAACGCGAAGGATATTTTAATGTGTCAATGTTCCTTTCAATGTAAAAATATCCCTATCTGTTAATGGGCTAAGTCAAGTACAAGTAAAATGTGAATATTGTTATTATATCACAGTTCTATAGTTCAGATAACATAGGCAGAGATATTTATTAACTTAAATATACTAAAGAAAATCAAGTACAATAGGTAGCTTTATCGCTTAAAGATATTAATGGTCTAGTGGTGACATCACTCTATGTGACTTGAAAACATTTGTATTTTCATTAAACCGACTTTACGTAGAAAATTAGGCCTCTAAATCATTACATGTCTGTTACTATAATATACTTAATAAAATAAGGTTACTGTTAACGATGCGGAACCTTTAGTATGAAATTAATTAGATCATGATGGATTTCCGGTTATAAAAACTACCGAATTAAGGCACCGATTTGAAATAGCGCTATATATAGAGTTACAATAACAATCAATTGCGTAAGCCTAAAGCGTCTGAGAAGATAGAATGGTATAAAAAGCGTTAGGAGTAGTATCTAAAAATATATCTAAAACATCCAAAAAAGATAATATGTATTTCTAAACTGCTGTTAACTAAAGATTTTTTACATACAAAGATAAAATAAATCTTATTTATTACTTTGTATTATACAATATTATGAATGTTTCGGAAGAGAATAATAATAACAAATGTATGATTTTTATAGTTTAAGTAAATTAAAATAATTTATTTTGTTATTTAATCAGTTGCAAATATTTTAGTAAGACGCATAAAATTTACTATGACGGGCGTTGGTTGGCGCTGGTAGTATTATCTCACTTTACATTTTACACATTGGTAACTCATCGGACAAGCTTTACGTTTCCCGAGAAATTAGGTGTAGGTAATTAGTTTGATTATAAATATAAAAATATTATATAAAAATAATATAAAATATTATAAGATATTAAGTTTAAAAACTAAAAAGCTCTCTGGTAAGTATATGTGAATGCTGAAACTTTTCATTCTTTTTATTGTATTATAAATGGTCATAGATTGGTGCGAAATTTATGATAAATTAGACATTTTAAATATTATATTATTATCAAAGGATGTGTCACTTTAAAACAAGTACATTGCCTAATAGATACGAATGAAGCTAATAAAGGTGTGTTAGAAAATAAAATAACATACGACATTTACAAACACAATCACGATTTTATAATCTCAAATTAGCAACCTGTTGAAAAGATGCGTTTGCCAGCCTTGAGTTTTCATAGACATAATGAATGAATAAAAAAAATAGACATATTAGCTTTTTTCTGTTTTGCAAACATTACATTTCTAGAACCAGACCGAAAAGTATTTTATTAGCTTTATTAATTATTACATTTTAAATTCTATATTTAAAGTTATTTACGTACATTTCAAATGATTCTTAACAAAACACATTATCATGTTTTTTTTTTGTCATTTAGTGTGAATTAATCTATTCATTTAAAGCGAATTGGAAAATGTGTCTTCCAATATACACAATGCACTTTATTTACAAGCATAATAATATTTATTACAGAAGATGGCGCGTTTTGTACAATAACAAAAATATAAAAAAGCGTTGTTATTATGCTTACTTTCGGAATTTCGAGGGCTATCGATCGACTTTCATCTCATAAATGGTCAATATTTAGACCATCTGTGCCCATATACTTTTAATTTTTATCTCTAATAACAAATGAAAAAAAATGAACTGGTAAAATTTTTTTTATTGTGATTTTCTGCCATGTCTTTGTATAGTACGTGCTAGCTATTTCGTAAAGCTTGCCTTAATAAAAACTGTGTCTCAATATTTAAAAAAATTCAATTGTTCTGTGTCAGAGATCGATTCAACAATGCGGACGAGTATAATACAAAGTTCAAGCTTAACTTAAGAATTCGTGCACAGCAGAAATGTCAGGCAAAGGTCATTGGATGTTATAAGGCATTGTCGTAAAATATTTAATACATTATTATTAAGTTGTACAGGTAACAATTAGTTACTTCGAGATTAGATGACACCATACGGTAAAGATTCAGCAATTAGGTATTCTTATTCACTTGAGTCTGTGATGTTTATTATGATGTGATAACGAACCTCTTTCTCTTTCCAATGGATTATGGTCTACTGTGCCACGCTGACCAGATGTGTTGGCACTGGGTTTAATTTTAAATTTTACATCTCTTGCAGAGGATGTTATCTGTGTAGAATATTCATTAGTTGGCTTTTACAGTACCTTGGGAAGGAATTTGGGTGTTGTAACTTATATTCTTAATGCAACAACAACTTAGACAACTTACACGGGATTTGTAAACCGTAGCCGTAGAAAAATAACTATCCTATCTATACCGACTATCGAAATAAAAACAGTGCTTCAAAAAATACCCATAGATACCTACAACCGGAGATATTCATAAAGTAAGCTTTATATTACAGACGTAATAAAAAAATCTAACAAATATGACTTTTTATGGCGTTCGTTGAAAACAAAAACAGCAGCGACCTTTATAACCATGGCGATGATATTTACATTATGTTATTCAGTTTTTTGTGAGATATAAATGTTAAAATCTAATAAGAAAATCACGTTTTGGTTTTTCCAGTACACTAATGCATCAAATAGTACAAGTCGGTATTCAGATGTGTTCTCTCCAAGATGTGACATAGATTTAGTTGTTGTAGTTGTTTCTTGAGAAAGAAGTTGATTACGGCAGCAATCTTTTACTTAAAGTCGACGTGGTTCATACGAATTGACCATATAAAATATACTTGTAAAATAGTTATCCTTTATATGAAGTAGTGAAAATAATATATAATATATCTATCTATCTAACGGCCCAGCGGAAGACCAGCGCTGGTTTTAGCCAGCATTATCCTGAGCTGTGGCCGTTAGTGATGGAGTAATACACGTAAATTTTTTGTTATTATTTCTACATGTAATTAATTATTTTTTTGTTTTTTTGTTGGAAATATTTTTATCTGGTATTTTTTATCTTTTTACTCTTTTTGTGTGTATTGTCTATCGCTAATAAATTTCTTTTCTTTCTAATATCAAAAAGTTCGCAGGGAAGCGCTGAATGGGCTTCAGCGCTTAACTTCACAAGGCTGACTATGCTATGGCATTCTATGGAGAAGTTTATGTCTAGTTTGTCTGTAGCGAACGCATAAGTAGATAGATGTATTGCATATTGTTCTTATTTGTACTTATGTGTACTTTTGGTATAATATGTAAGGTTTATTGCCACCAACTTAAATTAAAATATATTGTAGGTAAGCGCCTACAGATAAGTCATTAACTACGTGTTGTGTAAATAGCAAAATTACTAACAGTTATTAGCAAGCCACTCGTTAGTCTTCCATGAATAGTTAGTATTATTGTAACATGTTTTTAAAAATATTCCGTACATAGATTGATTTTCCGATCAATTCTACTATTTGATATAATAAATAGAGAACTTTAACTAAGCTGTTTAACATTTAGCGTGTCAATTGAGAGTTTAGTAGTGATGCTTTTCAATACATTTTCATGTATTGAATAGAAATTGCCTTTATATCATTATTTTATTCTAATAATATGTAGAGAAGTTATAATTAAGATGTTTTTAGAAATGTTACAACATAACCACAGACATAACAAAGATTATTTTAGTCAGTCAACGTATATATCCCAGCATCCATAACAGACAACATGATTATAGCTTATATGGTACAGCCTGAATACAACTAATATTATAATCGCGTGCTTGTAGTGAAATTGTTGAATATGTGACGTCCAAGTTTTGCTTCCGATTATATAAATTTCGTAACAACGGCATTCTAGTTCGCTATGCGGTAATGAATATTTGACTTTTGACATTGTCGCCTATATTGTTTGATTTTCTATTCCGTATCGCATTAAATACCTGTTTATTATGAAACTAATTTAATTAAAACATATTGGTTTTTTTAATTTATTAAGTAGAAAAGAAAATAATTTAGGCTGATTTTGGGCTTATAATATAATAAAAAAAAGTTAAAAAAAGTTCGTGGAACCTAAAGAAAGCGGTTTGGTGTGATCACACTTGACATAGTTTAAACGTATTGTTTTAAGAAAATACTTCTGCGACCATTAAAATTACTCAATTGTTTTATAAATTACAGTTTGATTTTAGTTTTATTCGTTGACAATGTTTATAGGCGAAATTGCTAAGATGTCACAGGGTAACACTTGGATGTGACCCCAAAATAGCGATAAATCTATAAATTATTGGGTAACACGCCTACAAACGGTTGTTATACATATAATACTATCTATGATCAATGGTGACAGTAATATTAATAGCTAACACACATTAATACCTCGGCATTAGAATGCAATCAATGAACACGTTTATATAATAACCAATTTTCACCTTATTAAGCAATTTATTTATGAAGATATAATAAGTTTAAGATCGATTAATTACATGTCAAGCTGATGATCTTATTATCATATTAGTGTCAATGTTTTATCTTCAATCTTAAGATTATTCATTACATTGTTCATGGAGATTTTGTATTTTTAATTAATAGTCTGTTAAATAAACGCAGTTTGGAGTTTTTTTTTTCAAAAGCGCAAAATTCTGAAACTAATAATTCTTCTGGTCTGGATATAACATGTGTTTTGAAAAAAAGTTAATCATATAATATGTATAAATAGGTCTTTTTAATATTAAACATTTCCGAGTTTCATTCCTCAAGGAAGAACTCATTCGCCCTTATAAATAAATATACGGATATTTTACATATTTTTTGTATCAAATACAGCTTTCTTTTTGCTATATTCCGGATGAAATTATTCTACTATATTTTTTCTAAACAAATATAAAATACATAAAACACCCAAATGCAACAGTATTATATGCGTCCCTCACACATATAATTTTTAATGCAATGTATTACATCGCAAACTGCTAAAAGAATTTCAACACTAAATATAGATAGATCATCAGTAATCATCACTAATGCGAAATATTAATGCAATGAAATGTATTATGCTCTGTGAGAGAAATAAATAAATAAATTATTATTATTATTATTATAATGCGAATACCGATGTCAAAATCTTAGCAGAGAATAATAAAATTAATAGAGATCTGGTAGAGAGCTATATTCATAGTGTTGTGAGATTTATAGTTAGTGTTTGCTTTCCACTCGATTGCATTCGCAATGAGTTGACCTCATTGTGTAACGGTCAGAACATATTTTTTTAACTCAGTTTCCATCATATACTCGTAGATCAGGGCTGTCCAAACAAAGGCCCGCTGGCCGCATGCGGCCCGCTGCTTGTTTTCATTCGGCCCGCGACACGCATTTTAAAGACTACGATACTATTGTTAAAGATAAATTAACAAAAAATCAATAAACATAGAAAGACAAAATTACCCTGTATAATATTTACTTGACAACTGAAAATATTTTTCTGGCCCTCCAGCTTTTGTATGAAATTTAATTAGCCCGCGAAGGTGTATAGTTTGGACAGCCCTGATATAGATCATTGAAATTCAAGAATTCTAGAATATTCTTCTTTATTAATGTAAATGTTTTTAAACTGATTTCCAGGTTTTTATTTTCGAGAAATTAAAAGATACTGAAAAATTTAAGTATTCAGCATCCTATAATTCGAATAAGTCCCTATGGACTTATGCAAGAAAAATAAAAAAAATTTTTTTTTTACTTTTTTATTTATTACAAACTAGCTGGCCCGGCAAACGTTGTTTTGACATACCAAAAAAATAGTAAAAAAAAAAATTTAAAAAAAAAGAACTATAAACCTCACAGAGCCCGAGACCTTTTCAACGAATGCAAAACCGTGGAAATCCGTCCGTGCGTTCTGGAGTTATAGCGTCAGGAAGGAAAATCCGACTTATTTTTATATAGTAGATTACGAAATAAATGTTAACACTAATTTGAAACACAAGCTAATATTGCGATGTAAACTATTGAAAGATAGTTAAAGGACATAAAAACTTTTACAAAAGACCTGTGATGAGATCATCCTTAAGAGGATACCAAAATAGCTTCGTGCATTTTTCTATGTACGAAGTTTTCATTGTTTCTTTAGATTGAATGGCTAGAATTCTAATTTTTAAGTATATGTTTTTTCAATATATTATCTAGGATCGCATAAACTCAGAAACGCGATTGAAAAAAGTTTCTCGATAGAAAATCTTGGCGAAACAACCTCTCAAAATTTTTATTTTTTTCATTTGTCGGTCTATTATCGCGTATTAACTAATGAAATAACTTTAAAAACATAAGTAACTATTATATATAGAAACACGTAAATCAGAATTAAAATATATTTAGTAGATTTTGAGTAAATAGGAAAAGTATCCCTAATTCTTCATTTTTTGTGCCTACTGGCTGTGTTAATATGTACGTGTTGGCGATGATATACGATAATATTGATGTAGGCCCTTAATATTCAATTACTATGAATAGTATGCAACATAAAATTTGTAAATAATTGCAGGTGTAACATACATTAACGCCGTTTTAGAATGTCGCAACTCGTTGATGTCTTTTATTCGTTCACACGCAATGAGATGTCTCTACATAGGTTTTGTGTGTTATTGCAACCTCTTTACGTTACCTACATACTGCATTACATTACATTGGTATCATCTTATACTTACTACGTATAGTTACTTAGCGGTATTTTACTAGGTAGGTGAAAAGAAAAATATACAAACATAAATAAAAGGGAAAACTTATTTTCAGAAGGTAACCTGTTCAAGTAATGATATACCTAGCTTGTCTATTACCTCTTTAGAGTGCTTACTTTACGGGATGCCTACGTCAAACTTGGTCTCATCTCTCTGCTTTACAAATGACGTCATGTATATTTAACTAAAGTTATGCTCATATAGATTAGTATTAAATTCCTAGATCATGCAAAATCACTTTAAACGGGTTTATACGCACATATTTGGTTTTCTCATAAGTATATTTTATCGTTGATAAACGGTTTATTAAACTAACCATAAATATATTCTTTATTATCATTTATAATAAGTACATATATTATAAACAATACACAAATAAAAAAAAACAATAAGTACAAACCGAGTAGGTTGCCAACTCGTACGTTATAAACAATTGCAATAATTAAACAAAAGCAACTGGTTGGTTGCTGTATTCAAACGTTGTAAGAACCTTATCGTCTGTTGCTAATTACGTCGGTATCAGTATCCATTTCATTCACGACAATTTACAATAATGTAATCTCTGAACGAAGATTAACATGACTGATGTATCAAAACACAGCATGACTGAAAACAGAAAGTCGTGATTTTTCAATGAAGACGTCAATATTAATGTACACCTGTATAAAGTTACGGATTAATATACTAGTAGCTAGCTAATAGGTATATATTCATGTCAATTCTTAACAGTTTCCATTCTGATTTGCGTTACTATAAAAATTGACATCATAAAGTAGTTCAAATAAGTAATTACAGATAGGATATTTGTCGCAATAATTTTTTATTATTACCGGGACTTTAAGAGGATACCAAAATAGCTTCGTGCATTTTTCTACGTACGAAGTTTTCATTGTTTCTTTAGATTGAATGGCTAGAGCTCTAATTTTTAAGTATATGTTTTTTCAATATATGATCTAGGATCGCATAAACTCAGAAACATGATTGAAAAAAGTTTTCTCGATAGAAAATCTTAGCGAAACAACCTCTCTATTTTTTTATTTTTTTCATTTGTCGGTCTATTATCGCGTATTAACTAATGAAATAACTTTAAAAACATATGTAACTATTATATATAGAAACACGTAAATCAGAATTAAAATATATTTAGTAGATTTTGAGTAAATAGGAAAAGTATCCCTAATTCTTCATTTTCTGTGCCTACTGGCTGTGTTAACATGTACGTGTCGGCGATGATATACGATAATATTGATGTAGGCCCTTAATCACGTTAATTATTGTTAAAAAGGTAATCATAATAAAATATGAGTTTAAATCGCGTAAGTTTAAAATAAATATCCTTGCCATGTTACCTTAAAGTATTCATTTCAAAATAATAATATGCTATACGGTTTCATCAATAATACATTTTTCTGTACCTAAAAACTCAACTTTCACGACATTATTTAAATGGTGTTAGCCAATAAGTTCTACAATGAAACATATTGCCTAGTACTTATACAAAACCTATGCAAATTGACAGTAATATTTTGTAAGCAGTACATTATACATAGTACATTGCGAATAACTGTCGGGTTTTTCTGAAATGAAATGCTTTTATAACAATTGTTGGTCGGAAACCGGTATGCAATGGACACACGCTATCTTGTGAGAACTGGCACAGACCTGTGAACATGCATCTCTTGAATTGTTACAATGATTTTTTGTTCGTAATTATTTTGTGCAATATATAATACTTACTTTATATTATGTCTACACTTCAACTCTATGTATCTTCATAATACGTCGTTAATTTGATTTTCTATGACATCGCATTGAGTTACAGACACGACGATCAGACTTACTTTTGTTAATTATAACGTAACTAAATAAAACTACATGACACTTATGTAAGTAATATTTACATAATTATCATGTAAAACTCTTTTATTTACTATTGTTGTAGGTTTTTACCACATGTAATGATAAGTCAAGGTATTCCGATAAACATCGAACATCTTGCCTTTGACTGTTTTACACGTCTTTTAGAAGACAATGGTTGATTCAACTTGAGCTGTCACTTTATATGATGATGAATTTGTGGTTTGTAAAGAATGCTTGACAATATTCGCTGGCTCTCATATCATTTTTTACCACCTACGCAGTTCTAACTATATTATGTACTAGCTGTTTCCTGTAACTTCGTACGCGTAGAATTTAGAAATTAAACCTTGACAAATTACAAAAAAAGCTATGCTCTTTAACCACTCTATCTGGAGCTAACTCATTATTGCAACAATATCAGTCAGTAAAACCTTTTTTCAGTTATACTTACATGCATAATTTTGTAACTGTTTTGATTTTCGGGTAATGCTCAAAACAGATAGTTTAATAAAATTTATCTAACAAATTAAGACTGAAAAATGACGACAAGTTTTCACGAAAAGAGTTTAGTTGTTTAAATGTTCTAAACATTTCTATCTACATTGTTCGGATGTTGCTAAAACAGTGTTAAAATGAGTACCTACTCAAGGTATCTTACGTTCCCTTACATTAGAATTCTCACAATATTGCTCTCATCTATTGTTTTGTTCTATTTATGAGTGAACAATAATCGGTTTCAGAATGGTATCTTCTGGATATAATGGATTGCGCAATAGTTAGCGGGTTTCCACGCTGCTGTTGACAATGGTAGGTGGTGCAACGGTGGTAGTATCTTCTAGTGGCGTGTTAAGTCGCACGTGTCATATTGCATCGCATACTCTATCAAATGCAAATATTCTATGTTTGTGAGTTTATTTCTTGTGCTACGTGTTACTAAATAAACAAAAAGTGTTTTCATGTTTGTTAATTGTGTTGTGATTGTGTTTTCGTAATGTTGTTGTTCAGCAATCGACAAATATTTATTGAATGATTGTTTGTTGCGCATTCTTAAGAGTTCTGTGGTTTGAAATGTATGAAACAAATAATTGGGATGATTTTACTTCGTTTGTTTTTTTGTTTTTGCTGTAATGTTGCAGACGCGGCTGACATAAAGCTCTTGCGTTCGTTAGGGCGCGGGCGGCCCGGACTCTTAAATTTGGTCAAAGGCATTTTTTACTCTATTTAGATAAATGAACAGTATTTATTGATCTTTAAAAACTATATACAATTAAAAACTAAAATATAAAAAGGAAATATCTACAGTATTAAAAAAAATGTTAAAATTATATATACAAATTATAAATGAAATATAATAATGAAATATATAATTACAAATTATAAATGAACGTAATTGTTAATTATTGTATTTATTAGTTATGATGATAATTACAAATTACACAAATTTCAGGTCAGGACAATCATTTGTGTGATGTTTTTAATTGTCATACAAATGTTTGTACTGCGTCTGGGTGTTTACTATGTATTATAAGTATGTATTTACAAAAGAAAAGTAGTTTATGTATTATATCCGTATTCTGGTACCCATAACACAAGCATAGTGAGCTTAGCTTGGGACCAGAGGACGTTGTGTGAAATGTCTGTGAATATTTATTTATTTATTATTATTTATTTCAAGAATGATATCTATTAGAGACGACTCGTAAAAAAAATGTTGTTTCGTATTTATCGTAAAACCAGTGACTGAATTTATGATTTTGTGTTGTCCTATCCCAGCCCAGTAACATCCCACAGTTGGGCATAGACTTCCTCCCCTTTGGGAGAGTTCTGCTATGCCACACTGAGCAGGAGCTCCGGAATAAAAAGTAATTAAAATTTTTCCTTCTCTCACATTAATTGTTTACTGGTAACAATATCCTTTACTGCCGCTTACAGCACCTGGGGAAAACAATGGGGTAATGAGACTTGCAATTTGCATTCTTAATCCACTACATAGAAAAGCGTAATGAATACTAATGATAAATTAATACACCCCTTGTATTAATATTCAAAAGTCTCTTCTAAATTTAAAAATAAAGAAAATCAAAACATTAAGATCCTCATACGGTACTTTTATAGTAGTACTTCAGGTGTACCTATAGGATTGATTTCTCCTGCCAGTACCACTAACGGTCAAACGCAATGCTAATTGTAACGTGTCATAGTTCAATGCTCTAATAACTCAATGGATATCAATCAGTTGACGCACACCGCTACGGACCAGCCCCCTACAAACAATAACCTTGTTCTAATTACATACTATTAAAATTATATACCCAAGTTGTACCGTTAATAAAAGAAATAAGGATAATTTTGGGATTATAACTTTTAGTTCTTTCTCTCTCGATCTCTCTCTCTTTCTCCAGTCCATTAACGTCTCACTAGTGTCGTCTACTTTGCGAGGGATTACAGTGTATTATACCGCGCGGAGCAGGCGTGTTGGCATAGGGTTGATTATAGAGGTTTTCATATCTCACAGAGGATGTTATCCTTTAGTTAGTTCTAACATGACGAGCCTCGTGGTTGAGTGGTTCATGTAACGGACTGCCGATCAAGAGGTCGCGGGTTCGCTTCCCGCTCAGAACAATCATTTGTGTGATTTTTCTAATTGTCATACAAATATTTGTACTGCGTCTGGGTGTTTCTATGTATTAAAAGTATGTATTTACAAAAAAAGTAGTATATGTATTCTATCCGTAATCTGATAACCATAACACAAGTATATAAGCTTAGCTTGGGACCAGAGGACGTTGTGTAAAATGTCCATGAATATTTATTCTAACAGCACAGTAGGCAGGAAAAGGGGTGGTGACAAGAATACAAGATTTTTAATTCGTCACCACACGGACATACATTTAGTTATTAGAACTATATTATTTACAGTTCGTATTTATATTATTTTGGATGAATCAGATTAGCAATTGATAATCCATTTAAAGTTAAGAGATTACCCAATCAATAGTAAAGTTATTTTTACTAAAAAAGAACAAACATTAGCAAATTTTCGTGCAATTGTTGCTACAAATTGTTTAATAATAATTTTGCAATTAATAAAGACTTAGCGGAATAACGTATCGTCTGTGTAAAAGCGTATATAGGTACTGTGTTCAGTCATATAAAACGATATTACTGTAAGGTTACCGCTACATATTACAAGCTAGTTGACGCCTAGCGTACTATACCTAATGGTGAAATTATACAACACTCAATGTTTTTGTTTGCAGAATAATTATTGTAATTACTACTAATAATACTCCAAATAGAATTTCAATGTGCAAAATGACTCTAATTATTGCAATTGTTCAATTAGGTATAATAGAGCAACATAATCGAAAAGCCGCTTAAGGGCCTACATCAATATTATCGTATATCATCGCCGACACGTACATATTAACACAGCCAGTAGGCACAGAAAATGAAGAATTAGGGATACTTTTCCTATTTACTCAAAATCTACTAAATATATTTTAATTCTGATTTACGTGTTTCTATGTATAATAGTTACTTATGTTTTTAAAGTTATTTCATTAGTTAATACGCGATAATAGACCGACAAATGAAAAAAATAAAAAATTAGAGAGGTTGTTTCGTCAAGATTTTCTATCGAGAAAACTTTTTTCAATCGCGTTTCTGAGTTTATGCGATCCTAGATCATATATTGAAAAAACATATACTTAAAAATTAGAGCTCTAGCCATTCAATCTAAAGAAACAATGAAAACTTCATACGTAGAAAAATGCACGAAGCTATTTTGGTATCCTCTTAAGCTAATAAGCTTAAGCGTCTTTTCGATCTTTCGAAATTTAATCGAACGTAAGAAGCAATTTTAACTGAACAACTCTTTTACTTACTAACTTTTTATTTTTTAGTTGCTTCTTACATTCGATTAAATTTAATGTCCTTAGTGATATTTGTTGTGGTATTAAATATTATTGATATCTCGTTTATGCACCTTTATCTATCTTCAAAAGTACGTAACGGATTTTGATGCCTTTTTTTTTCGTGGATACGGTGATGCCAATGGGTTTTGTTTTCTTTTTTAAATTTCGTAATTTTTTTTAAATTCCTTTTGCATGAAGTTGCGGGCAACAGCTAGTATTTTTATATATTTTGAATTAAATTATAGCGTATACAGTTGATTTGTTCATCTGTCGTAGAATGATCAGATGTCATGCTCTTAATATCATCCTTTTCCTTCTAAATACTTATTTTGTTATCGCTAAAGTGGAGCATTGTATGAAAGAGGTTGAGAATAATAAATTAACAAAATCGGTAATTAAGTTTCTCGAAGTGTGTATCCACCATTATAAGTATCCGTTACGAATATTAAATAAACCTATCATTATCGCTTAAGACACAGCTCGTACCGTATGATTATGTGGCAAAATAATTACTAGCGACAGCAATGACGACGAAAATATTTCACGGGTTTGTTGATGACGTATGTGCATGAAATCTGATTACAAATTTCGCCAACGTATTTACGTCTTCAGATACATAAGTAATTTAAAAACAAAAGTATGATTATATTAAATACGTAATCAAGAGAAGTGATTCAAGCCCTATCAATAGGGATAGGGCTACAAATACATGTATAAATATATTTTAACTATCCCACAAACAATTACGGGCCATCCCACAAAAAATTATGCACATAGATATGTGCTTTGATACAGTAATTTTTACTTCAAGTCTAGATGTGTTACCAGTTACAAATATATTTGTATATGGCCTTTAAAAGCAAAAACTAACGCGAACAAAACTCAGCTTCTTTATTAGTTCTCGGATAACGCAGAGTGCTATCGCTTTAAGTCACGAGAACGAAAGGAAGAGAAGAAGAACTTTTCAGGAAGAACTTTTCATAACTTAGTTGCGTTTAAAGCTAAAATTTTAACTTTTGGAACGAAGTTCCTTACGGCAGGCTTGGAGGAGATAGGGATTTTGCTGCGCGCCCGAACTGAAAAAAATGTGATAGTAAAACCGTAAGAAAAATACCGTCGAAAAAAGGCCGTGGAAAAAAGTCCGTGGAATAAAACCGTTAAATGAGACGTGCGCAGGCGCGACAGTCGTATACACAAGCGTATACCAATACCTTTACACAATACCTTTCTCTTTCTTTCCTTTTTTGCAAATTGTGTCGATTCTACATTAGCCGAAGAACCTTCGTTCCTACCTGGTGTCCCACGACACCACATTCTTTTATTTTTAAAGTTTTTACTATTTATTCTTCAATTCCTCACAGGTCATCAGATAAAATACTATCAACAGGAAGGTCTTATTAAGCTTTGCAATACACCTACTTACTATTATAACTAAATACCAAACTCGAAGATTAATAAAATAAAATTCGTGTTTACTAAATTACATACCATAGTAACATTTAATGTGAACAAAGGATTGAACTTTAAGATGTTTGAATTCGAGCTTATAAGGGTTAGGTCACAGATACAATGATAAAATACCAAAAGACGATCTGACGGTGTTCAGATTGGGTTGGAATTATAATAATAATGGCTTACGAAATAACCTGCCTACACATAGATCAAGGACTAGGTTTGTCATTACCAACATAACAATACGAGCGATTATATGAATTGTAGGCTTTGTAATTGTCGGAACAACTTCGGAATTCAAATTTCCATTAATATTTAGACACACAATATTGTTGCATACTTCGACAAAGAATTGCGTAAACTGAAAAATTCTGTTTATCTTTTTACTACAGATGTTAGGTAGGTACTTCTTTTCTTTCAAATATAACTAATTTCTTCGTAACTGATTCATTATAAATGTATGTTTTTCAAATTATTATGATTATTATATTATTAATATGAAACAAAGTCATTATTTTTGTATGTATGTTCCTATGTGAGCTTATATCTTCAACATAACGCAACGAATTATGGAGCGGGTTTTTTAAAAAAGAAAATATGGTTTATGAGGATGACATTTTTTTATAATTTATTTGGTTTCTTAATTCTACGTGTACGAAATTGCGGGCAACAGCTAGTATTTTATAAGTTTCCTAATGCAAGTTTAATACAAAGCTTAAATAATGGTCCAATATCTTGCCAATTGCTAATGCTTGCTTTTCCCCCCAATAATATCGTAAAACTGGGAAATTACTCAATAAATTATTTGTTCAGTATAAATTAAATAGAATATAGATATCAATTAAATAGAGTTCGTAGAAATTTTAAATCAATTTAATTAATAAATCTACTTTTTACGGATTTATCCGCGCGTATTTGTTTTAAATTTTGGCCCGACGTTTCAGAGACTTTGCAGTCACCATGGTCACGGGTGGGACTAATAACCAATTTACTTTAACTAATACTCATTTAATAAGTTATTTTACTGAATTATTTCTGGATTCCATCAGAACTCAAAACTAATTGACGTGTATAAGTACTTTTTTGTGTCGTAATAGAATACCTAACATGATGATTATGTAAGCTGTAAGCTATCACATATTCTCGCAAGTAACATATTGCTGCCATAACTTTTTTTATTTCTCGATTAATCTTCAGGTCACATAATATTCATGAATAATTGAATGTCTATAATACTGTTTTCGAGTTTATATTGCTGATTAATCAAACTCGTACAGACCTACATCTAATTATAAAGTTCTTCTATGGGTTTTACAGTTGGTAATTTTGGCTCTACTAAAACTTTCAGACACATTACATGCTTGTAGCAGCTCTATAATTTTTTATCATCAATAAAAGAATTTTCCAATTCAATTGTTTACGTTACTATTAAAATTAATTAACGTCTTTTATTTTGATTTGAAATTCTTCTATTTATCTTTTTGTGGTAAAGGTAACCGAGGTGTTATATGTATCACATGTATTTAACTTTGAGTTTTAGAGTGAAGTTGAAACTTGCAAGTAAGTTTTCTCATAATCATTTCGTTTATTACGCACGTAGAATTTTTTTAAAAACATATAATAACAAAAATATGAGATTTGGGGATGGTTATGAAGTCTGATTTCAAATTTAATCAAATTATTAAATATGTACTTACATATATCAAAATCATAAACACTAATTAAGTTGGTATGTCAAATATCTTTTCCATTAAAGATTGATCATCATCGATCACGATTGCATATGCTATTCTCTCATATAAATTGATGGGATAAAAAATCATTATGAGTTTTATCTACGCAGATCTTCGCATTGATTTAATCTATCTAATCGATTACCTATCGACTTTTACCATGTATTTTGCAACAACGATTTAAATGTGAAACACTAAGTACTTGTAATTGGTTTGAGGCAGTTTATAAAGAGTAGTAGGTTGTAGTTCATGTTTGGGACGGGCCTCAAGTAATGTGGCCACCCCTCGCTGGGTCGTGCTCAGGCTCGAGTCACTATGCCACAGCCTGGTAAGAGAGAGGGGCAACATAATGGGATCTATAGGGTCGTCAGGTTCTCTTAATAAGTTGAGAGTCCCACACAAAGCTACTCTGTCGGAACGGCGAAGCGCGATAAAGCGTTCCCCATGTAAAAAGATCCAAAACATTAATTTCCAAATGATTTCATAGTTTCTATTTTACTGTACTCCGACAATTAAGAAATTTATTGGTAATTATGTTAAGCAGAACTCGCTAAGTGTTCTACCAAGTACTAGATTGTTTACATAACGGATCCGATATTTCTTGTAAGTATACACCAAGAACCACGATCTGTAACAGATGAGGCAAGTTATCAGTGCATCGCACCATTAATGGCACATCAGTTGCATAAAGTACCACAAGTTGCACAACCCTTGTAAGTAATTCACTCTCGTTGCGTGGCCACGTTGTTGGCCGCCATTGTCGCGCACGCGCTTTACTGAGAACGTTCCCGCGTAAGGTACGCAAAAAGCGCGGGAACTAAGCTCAAACAATAATGGCCGACATAACGCTACAAATGTTATCTGCGACTGGTATGAGACGTTTTGCACTTTTGCAGTTTACAACATAGTGAATTTTCTCACTGCTCGTTTCAAAGTAGAATTACTACTTACATATCTACTGTAGAATAAATTTTTCTTGAGCACTATTACTTTGCTACACTATGGATTCTATCATGGACGTATTTTACTAATACTTAGTATTAAAATTATGTAATAAAAAAAAATCATCTGCGGTCTATGTTCAAATTCATTCACAATAATCTAAACAAACTATTTTGTATTTAAGTTGCTATAAAATAATGTATAAACCGTGTTTATTGACTTGGTCATACCCTGAGAAAACCACCTATCGACACGATCAATTGTATTGATAAACATGTGACTACTTTCCATTCTGCGATTAACTGCACATTCTGTTTAAATGTACACATTTTACAACTAAGGAATTTAGTTGTTTGAACCACCACTATAAACAAACAAACAAACTTGATGCGCAACAAATAGCTTCATTCAATTGCGGTGACACAAAGTAGGTCTATTGATAAGATTCTGTCGTCTAATACATACATGGCAAAGCAAATGCATCTAATACATGGACAGTGATGTTTCAAAAAACATATTTTGTGTGAACAATGTACTGTAACGACTAAATAAAGTGCGATAGTGCGTTTAATTCAGTGATTTCAAACTATCTGATCTAATATCCGCAGAACTTAACAAAATGGTGAATGGAAATTATGTATTATATGGCGACAGACCGTCGTCGGAATCAGAAATAGTAGACGATCACGTACACTCAAGAAACGATCGAAAAATAAAACGTAAGACACATAGAACAGCGAACGAACTACAGCATACCTTAAACCTTGCTCAGTTGGACAATGAAACAGATGCAGTCAAATATGAGAAAAGAACAAAAGAACCGAGATTACTGCGATACGTGCCCACAACTGACGTAGAAGAGAATTATGTTACAGAAAAATTTGAAACATATGATTTAAAACCTACAGACGAAAAGCCCAGGAGGTATGCGTTTACTAAAAAGGCTAAGAACCCTTCTGATGGGTCTGTAAATTACGCATACTCTCGTTCTAGCAGCAGTTGTAGCTCACCAAATACCAATTTGCCGACTATATCGGAACATGCAGAGCAATACGGGACTTACAGGGTCCGCGCGATGCCCAGTCCAACAGTCAACGACTTAATCGCCGGCTACGATACCAAATTGGACAAATATTTCGCCAAACCTAGAGATGTCAAACCATTCGCTGCTAAGGTAGGCTACATAGTAAGTTTCATCTTTTTGTAGTATTGTCACTAAGTAGCGTAGTTTTTTTCACAATAGCAAGTAATTATAATTTTATAAAAGCGTTTTTTACGTTGTACCTTTCAAGAGGAGTCTAAAAAAACTGTTTCTAAAGGATAAATTATTAGGTACTCTAAATTACATAAGAATATTGTGTCAGTACAAAATTATGCGATTAGCTGCTAACGTCCAGATAAATCACTTCTCTGATCAAAACTGAATATTTTTAATACTTAATTAGCAGTATTAATATTAAGCATTTAGATTTAGTCTTATATCACCTTGAACCTAAAAATTTATGAGTTTCCGTCAGAAGATTGGGTGTCAAAATATTGAGTTAATTCTCTAGTTATCACTTAGTTATGTAAAAATAGCTATATAGTCGCGAAACTGCTATATGTAGGCAACACATTTATTACATCATTTAAATAAATTTTATACAACCTGTTGGATAAGATTTGGCGTGAAAAAATGTAGCTCTAACATACCTATGATGCAAAAACACATGGTAAAATAAGTTTAGCGAAAATATTATAAATAAAGATATGTTGATGGTTATGTATGCATCGTTTTGAAAGTAATAAGTTATAATATAAACTGAAAAGAATTTTATAGATTTTTCTCTTAAAATAACTTAAACTAAACTAACTTTACTTTGACTCCGACTCTAAAGTTGAAAGATATTAATAAAACTAGACTTAGTTCTTTTCGCATGGTGATAGATTGAGAATACAAGTGTCATTAGTGCTTTACCTTTACCATCTCATGCTGTAAAAGCCAACCAAGAGACGTCGAACACAGATAACATAGGTACTCTTTGAGAGATGGAAACCTCGAAAATAAAAACTGTGCTAACACGCCTGGTCATCGCGACATAGTAAACCAAATAACTTCTCAAAATGGTGAATTTCCGTGCTCAACATTGGAATGGTGTTGGGCTGGAGAGGGACTTAGTTCCTTAATCCCATTATTTATTTATTTATTTCATAAGAATAACAACAGCATGTTACAATACATTATAAAAGTCAGTGTTACAAATATATAAGCCAATAACAGTTATTCATGTCTTAAGCATTTACATTAAATAAACCCACTTAAAAAAAACTATCGGACGGTGGAACTAGCACTAGAGCAATATTACAATACACATATACGTACATACACATACATATTATGTACACATGATACCTAAACATAGAATACACATCAAGCGGATACAAAAATAGATATAAATATACCATATACATATATAAATAGAAGCATATACATACATAGAACTAAAACAACATACTCACACATCCATCCAGATCTAGATCTAGCAAAATTTTAAGATTTAAGTTGAGGTTAAAAGAAGTGACTTCTTACATTTTTAAGAAATAACTGTTTGGATCCTATAAAAGGATCAATGTCACCAAATTTTTGATTATATGTGTTTGGTATTCTGGATAGTACAGCATTCTTGCCGTAATTAGTTGAATGTAAGGGTACACTTAACAGTGTTGTGTGTCTGGTGCGCCGTGAAGGGATTGCAAACGATACAAGGCTGATTAAGTCGGGACAATCGAGACGACCGCGGATGACGTCATAAAGCAAACCCATATCTAGCACGAGGCGACGTTCCCGAAGCGTAAGAAGCTTGTATTTTCGACAAATGTTAGTGTATGTATCATCAGATGGTGTCTGCTTACATTTGAAGTTGAGGTGGCGTGGCATTAGCTGTATATTTCCAAGAAATCAATAAACTAACATTAGTTAGTAACAGTTATTTTCTAATCTGGAAGGTATTAGATTATAAACGTTTAATTTAGTTCCTATAGGGCTAATAAGCGAGCTATTAATATAGCAACTTTGAATACATAACATGGTGTTTCATAAGGCAGTTGCTCGTAAACTAATTAAAGTAGATATCTAGCTGTGCTTAAAGTAGATTATAATTAGAGAAACTACATGTAGTCTGCTGAAATTAGAACATACGTGTCTTGATAAACTCTTACCTAGTAATTACATTACTGGGTAATGTCTTCCGCATAAGTAATGATGCTAAACTAACTGTTAAAAATGCACCACATGTACACACTATAAGACTGATATAACATAGAGTAAAGGATTGCGAAAAAGATCACTCAAATTTATGTTACTCGAGACTTTTGTTTGCAAAAAGTTTTCAAAGGGTGTGATTGCCAAATTAGGGGAATTTACATTATAAAAAAAATTCAAAGTACTTAATTATAGAAAATCCTTAAATGGTAATTAATTAAAGATTTACGTTTAAATCGTTGTTAAAATTGCACATAATTCTTGATTTGGTAATACTTTTGTGGTATATTGCGACATACGAAATTATAATCTTTTACGATCGAATACGATCGTAGACTTGGTGTTTAACTTGTAACAAAGATCATAAGTCACCACTTTATTGTTGAGGAAAATAATTACGGACTTTGTAATACGAGTGTTTTGACCTAAATGTTAGTCATCATTTTCGTACGAAAAAGCTTGACCAGTTTTTATAATGATTCTGTTATAGTACTTCTGTGATTCTAACTACACTTATACCGTATTATATATATTAGGGTTGTAATTAGCGTCCTTACTGTATATATCTTCACATGAGCACCTCTCTATTCCATTACATCTTTCAACATCATATCATTAAAGCCCAGTAGTCTCTCACACAGCCACAGGCCCATATAATTTAATAATAATCTCATAAATCTATATCTGTTACGAAATTATTCTAACTGTTTGACAGTTAATATGTAATTTATATGGATTAAGATGATACTACACCGCGGGAGCTCATTATTATAAGATGTTTCGAAGATAGAGTGGCTTACTAATCCTGTAATTAATTCTTGCAACAACAGCTACTCATACTATGTAATACTCATAACTACTAACGATACCTTCGACGAAATCGTGATGTGAATGTATTTTACCCATGAAGTAATTTGTATGACTGGGCCTCGTTCACCATTTTCAAGTAAAGCGTTGATTAGTTACTTATCGATTAGCGTTAATTGTCAAGTAATAGTTACGAGTATCTTCTGTCAATTTCAATTTTTTAATCTTAAGATTACTGCTACTCGAACGTCGTGAGCGTCGCACGTATAGTTACTGGTGACTTTAACTAGCGATTAGTCTACTTGGCGCTTTACTTGAGAATGGTGAAAGAGGCCCTAAATTTTGTATATTTGCTTGTAGAAAGCAGATAGGTATACAAAATTTTTATGGAAACTTAATATGTTAATGAAAATAAGATTCCTAATAAAATAATAGATGAAATATTCAGACACAGAAGTAGGTATAGTATACTCGTATATTATGGTTACAATTAAAATCAGAAGATAATCGACATCCTCATTTTGCTTATGCTTATACGAGTACACAATTTTATACAGGTTTGTTTTAAAAAACCCATATAATGTTAATATTTAATGAACGTACTAAATCAAATGTCTGCCTGTTTAATTAAAACAGTTCGTTAACCATGCATTTTCACCATATATCACAATAAATATGAGTTACTTTCATATTCAAAATAAAATTTTAACATTCAAAAGTCGTCCACTTGCAATTTATTGCTGTAAATCGTTTTAAATACGCCAATATATCACAGCAGAATTACAATCGATTAAAAAATTTTAATATCTCACACATTCCTGAACGTCTTTATGATATTGGTACCGATTCTACGGACGCAACTAAAATTAGTTTAACTAAAAAAATAAAATTGATAATTTTAATAGCATAATTTGGCAATGTTAACTGAACTTTCTTATTTTAATAACTGTGTATTATAGACTAAAGATTTTAATTTAAAAAAAAATATTAAATAAATATTCACGGACATTTCACACAACGTCCTCTGGTCCCAAGCTAAGCTTATATGCTTGTGTTATGGATACCAGAATATGGACAGAATACATATACTACTTTTCTTTTGTAAATACATACATATACCTAATACATAGTAAACACCCAGACGCTGTACAAACATTTGTATGACATTTATAAATATGACACAAATGATTGTCCCAAGCGGGAATCGAACCCGCGACCTCCTTATCGGTAGTCCGTTATATAAACAACTCAACCACGAAGCCCGTCAAAAAAATTAAATTGTATGTGTACAATGAACTAGCAATGAATACCTATATAAAATGACACTATCAATTTTCATATTTTAGTTTAGTTTAGTGGTGCACGTAGAATTGGTACCAATATCTAATAAATATCTATACTATAATATTATAAAGCGGAAGAGTTTGTTTGTTTGTTTGTTTAAACGCGCTAATCTCAGGAAGCACTGGGCTGATTTGAAAAATTCTTTCAGTGTTATATAGTGCATTTATCGAGGAAGGCTTTAGGCTATATAACATCACGCTACGACCAGTAGAAGCGAAGCAGTAGTAAAAATGTTGCAAAAACGGGGAAAATTTTCTAAATTCCACGCGGTTGGAGTCGCGGGCAACAGCTAGTTTACTATATACATTAGTCTATAATGTACCACTGTTATTTCTACCGGTATTTTCGGTACTTCAATACATTATCTCTGTTTGCAAATAAATTACTTTCTAAATAGGATTATTAGATAATCACTGGAAGCTTTGGTATAAACCAATCTTATTTTAGACTATTTGATTTGTTCTTAAACAACTAAGTTTAGTCAGCGTAATAAGTTTGAGGTCTCAGCTATCTTGATATTAGATACCTTTGGCTTGTAAGGTTTAGATCTATTTAGCTAAGTACACTGAATAGAAAGTAATTCTATTATCATATTAAACCAGCACCCGCAAGTTGATATATTCTTTAATACATTTAGCCAATTTTTTAAATTTTGAAACATAATTTTTGAATTTGTAATTTTTTATTTTGTATAAAATTTTCTCTTTACCTTAATTTATGTACTTATTTAGTAATAAATCAAATTATGGTGGAAAAAGTGACTGCCGCAAGCGGGACTTGAACCCACGACCTCGGAATACAAAGCAATCTTGATAGATGGCGTTGTACGTAAAAATATATGAACTCAATCGAGTGACAAATGTGGTGGTTAATTTGAATGTTGCAGGCAAGACCGCAATAAGCTCAGTTGGAAGAGCTTCGGAACGGTATTCCGAGGTCGTGGGTTCAAGTCCCGGTTGCGGCAGTCACTTTTTCCACCATAATTTGATTTATTAAGTAAAAAGCATAGCATGTCAATTGCAAAATTAATAAATTACTTTATTTAGTAATAGTTCATTGCACGTTTTGGGAGACTGTAAGTGCAGTGAGCAGTTGATGTTAATAAATAAATAAATAAATAAAAAAGCTTAGCATATTATGATATTAATATAAAAGTTTATCATTCTATCAGAGTTTAAATATTAACTGTTGGTAAAGTATGTATTTAAAAATGCAAATATTTATTTATGCGTGCGCTTGATAATAATTGTTATGGCCTCACAATGCATTTTTTTTTTAAATCTCTTGGAATGTAAACTATACATTTAAACCCATAAAACTTAACTGCAAAGATTTTGAATGACAAAATTTAAATTCTTTGCAAATTTTGTTATTACTTACTAACAGTCAATTTAATGCTTTTGATTTGATTAGTTTACTTTTTTTAAAAACATTGAATGGCTGAATTATCGCTAAGTCTTGAATTTGTTTAAAAATAAAAGAACAACAACCGGAGACGTCTTAATAAGTTGCTAAGGAATAATGCATTTTATGCTATAAATGCTCTATAAGTCAGTCAGATAATTCCATTATCATTGCATCATAATACCACCCGTAACGACTCGTCGGTTAGTTATTATTAGAAAGAAAATATATTTTATACATAAATATTCCAGCATATCTAAAACTTATTTTAATATTTTTAAAAACAAAAGTGATTCAAAACACATAATAATGGCCGCTAATGTAGTCAAATAACACCTGAAATTTAAATAGCCTATCATATACATCCGCATCTTATGAAACTTTTTTAAAAGGATTTCTGCATACATCTATTAAATTTGAACCGCCTTCTTTGTATTTAAATATTATATATCGTAAGGAAACATGAGTTCTCTGTCTTGTAAATATTTTAATTTCTATGATAACGAGATTTCGACTGCGATGTAACCAATGGTACCTACTTCTCGTAATCAGCTAGTATGATTTTTGTTTTTGTTTGCATCGCCTCATTTGATTATGCTTTAGGACCACTGCAACTGGATGCTGAACAGGGCCCCAAGTCTACTACATTGTAATAGCAGACTTGGGCCCCTGTGTTCGACACTCGATGTGCCCCGTGGTCGGATAGTCCCTGTAACGAACTGCCGCTCACGAGGTCGCCGTTCAATTCCCGCTCGGGACAATAATTTGTGTGATATTTACAACTGTCATACAAATGTTTATATTGCGTCTGGGCGTTTTCTATGTATTATATTTATATATTAACAAAAAAGTAGTATATATATTCTATCCGTATTCTGGTACCCATAACTTAAGCATATAAACTTAGCTTAGGACCAGAAGGGGTGTGTGAAATTGTACATGAATTTTTATTTGTTATTTATTTGTTAAAAAAAAGATAACGGTTAAATTTAAGTTCTTTAACACCATTATTGCTCCATTAGATGCTAAATAACCATATTAAATATAATATTATTTCTTGTCCTCAGGGCTCCCACCCGGACAGTCTTTACCGTGTTCCAGTGAACAGCGGCCTGGGTGCAAGCAAGTTGACACGAGCCCTGCGCGTGTTACGATGGCCGGTTGCTCTCATTACTGTTTGTGTTGCACTTGGAGTCTTCGTGTACTTCCTTATGCCTGGTAAGTTTAATAAATTATAAGTTTCACAAGAGGAAAAGCGCGGAGCTAACGTCATGGGCACTGAAAGCATGACCGCAACCCTAATTCAAAGCTTTGGCATATTAGGTTACTGAATGTTGTAAGATTTTGTCAGATTTTGCCAACAATTATAAAGACTCGGCTATTCTCAATAAAACGAAGTGAGTGTGGGGTTTATTACCATTTATCGGAAGTGGTTGTGACGTTTTTCTTAGTTCTATCACAGGTTCTATACATATTTTTTTTGCGTGAAATCTAAATCAAAGACTAAATTGAACATTCAATGATGAAAATCTTTACAAAATCGTTTTGGAAGTTAAATAGAACAAACAAACATAAAACCACGTTTTACGGATTTACCCGCCGCGATTTTGGCCCGACGAATGTGGGTAAACCCTATAATAACTGATCGTAGAAGACACATTATAGCTCAGTCTCACACGTGACCATGGCAAAGTCTCCGAAACGTCGGGCCAAAATTTAAACAAATATACGCGTCTAAATCCGTAAAACATGGTTTTATTTGAACGAATGAATCGCGCAAGTGTTAGAAAATATTAAACAAACTTAAACTAGCATGAATAAACCTTTTTCGAAAAAACAAACACTTTAGTATTATTTGTTTGGTTATCCATAGTATATACAAAACAACATTCCCATAAAAAGGTAAACTAATTCTATTTTCTAATGCTTAATAGTTAGTGAAAAATTGTAAAAGGTATCGTTTTTTTTTAAGAAAGGCAATTAGTTGACTACAAAGCAACACAAATATCTTGAAAGTCCGTATCGGAAATATCTGTCATACTTTTTTTTAAGAGCACAGGATATCTTTGTTATTTCATAAACGTTATTATGTTATCTTTGCTTTTCTTCATTTTGGTGACTTTCACCTATTTGTTACCATGTTTTGGTAATTCTTGGATTAAAACGTTATTTATGGGCAGTATACGATATACAATAATATAATTTAAACTAATATTAAAAAGCTGAAGAGTTTGCTTGTTGGTTTTAACGCGCTAATCTTAGGAGCTACTTTTCCGATTTGAAAAATTCTTTCAGTGTTGGATAGTACACTTATCGAGGAAGGCTATAGGGTATATAACATTACGCTGCGACGAATAGGAGCGAGGCAGCAATAAAAAATGTTGCATAAACAGGAATTTTTTTCTAAATTCCACGCGTAAGAAGTCGCGGGCAACAGCTAGTTTATTATACAATAAATGAAGCCAACATTACTGGGCATCACGGTTTACTCGGCAGTGAATTTAGACATATTTCGTTCCTTCAACAAACCAATAGGTATAACTGTACTGCGACTGGTTGTTTTCTGTTATTAGGGTTCCGTACCCAAAGGGTAAAAACGGGACCCTATTACTGAGACTTCGCTGTCCATCCGTCCGTCCGTCCGTCCGTCTGTCACCAGGCTGTATCTCAAGAACGGTGATAGCTAGACAGTTGAAATTTTCACAGATGATGTATTTCTATTGCCGCTATAACAACAAATACTAAAAATAAAATAAAATAAATATTTAAGGGGGGCTCCCATACAACAAACATGATTTTTTACCGTTTCTTGCTCGATACTAATAACGTTGCCTTATGTTGCATAGATAATGGTACGGAACCCTTCGTGCGCGAGTCCGACTCGCACTTGACCAATTTTGTTATTGTAAACCTTAGTAGACACCCAAAACAAAGAGCTGTATGTGGAACAAAATGCCGATTATCTTTAGTTTATCTCACTCCGTGTTCAAACACATTTATGGTTGCTTCAAGGCTTTATCAGATTAGTCACGTTGTAAACTTTCAATTTCCCATACATTTTGCACAACAAATAAGCTTTATATTATTCTAAATACATCTCTATTTGTGATTATAGAAAACTGTTATATCGGAATTTGCTGTTTCTCATTGCATTACGACTAATCAGTCGAATATTGATATTGAAATTATTTCTTTTGGTATTTCGATAATTTACAAAAATATTAAGAATGCATAGTATGTTATACATACTATGCATTTAGATGTAAATTTTTGCATTCCAGTCGACCATATTTTCGAGAATCAGGGAGGCCATTTAAAAGCAATCAAAATGTGCTTTAGGGATAATCTGATTTTTATTGCATATAAAATGATTATTTATCTTAAACAACACGGCTACTAATATGGTGCCGAACGAAAGAAAGTTGTAATAAAGTTTGCAATAACCATAACTTTAAAAAATGACGCTCTGTATGATAGGTCTGTACCTGTTTAATTGAATGAATATTTTAAATGTATGTTTGTATATTTTAAACTTGTAATCTGAATGAGTTTATTATAAAAGAGTTTTTAGTTCTGATATCTTATCAATTATCATATATAGTACGTTTCTTTTTTCAAGTTTCTCACCATTAAGCATATCTTAGCAATACCAAGCTCTGCTTTACCACGCTGAATAAGCATACTTTTTATTGCTTAGAACTACAGATGGGCTAACGGCCCAATTAATTAAAAGTGGTATCTAATGCTTATAGATTCAGGAATACCAAGAAAGAGAAAGATAGGAAAGAAAGAAGATAGAAAGAGCCAAGCCGCTTCCCACCGAGAATAATAGGGAGTTTTCCATCTCTCATATTAAATGTTATTTCTTTAGCCGGCTCTCCACCCGTAGCAGCAAAATGGGATGGTTACATATCCATAAGTATCCATAATTCATTTACACACGTACAATGTTAAACACCAAATAGGTAGTATTTTTATATGGTAAAAGTTAATAACTGTTAATAGTGGTAATTAATACCACTAAAGGATATCCGTTTCAACCATACCTCGGCAAGGTTTATCAAACATCAGCTTAACCACAAAGAAAATATTTCACCGAGTCAACGATTTCATTCGAAAGTTGTTATTTTAATTTGCTTTAAGGTGTTGTACGATGGATGTCACGAACAAAGTCAGAGGTTAAGCTCATACGTAACGTGTTGCTTGAAGAACACGCTTGTTCCCAAAACATATATGAGATACATATAATTACTGACAGATTTATTGCTTTTTTAAAATTAAAATATATGGCTATCGCAGAGATTGTAATACAGTATGCATAAAACTACTTTTTACGGATTTTGACGCGTATATTTGTTTCAAATTTTGGCACGACGTTTTGGAGACTTTGCAGTCACCATGGTCACGGGTGAGACTGAGCTGTAATTTGTCTTCTACGATCAGTTATTATATAACAACTAATAGTAATAGTTAGTATGTAATAACTGATCGTAGCTTTATTTAAACAAATGAGTCGCGCAAGTGTTAGAAAATATTATCTAGTATTCATTTCCAATATGTATAGAGTTTCCTTATTTAATTTTATTACTTTGGCAGAACATAACGAACTACTAAACCTCATCACAAAAACCATAGCATATTTCATTACGTGAACTGGTCAAAATAACTGGGAATTATCATGTAGAAAGCTTGTTACCTTTTACATTAATTTAATGTACCTATTATCCCTCGAAACGAAAGCTGTAATATCATAAAATAATTTTTAAAACAATTATAATCCTTACGTGTGCAAATGGCACTTTGATAAGAGGAAGCGTACTTTAAAAGTTTTGAGTTCTTCATAAATATTCAGACACTTTCACATCTCTCACGCCAAGGGTCTTTTAATATAAAATTTAAATGGTAAAATAAAAATTCGGTAAACATTTTATGGCGTGCTGTATTGTAGACGTACGATAATATACCAGCTGATAGTGGCTACTGTAAGCCGCTGACCGAAAGGTGTAACCTTCTTGCTCTCATATTGTGTTTATATTCGCTAAGGATATAAAAACGAAAGTTGACCTCGACGCTTCTGCATCCATAAAGGATGTAGGCGGTTTTATTTTTAAACTTACTCTACTTTTTCTTATTTCTTTCCTTTTTTTAGACATGTGGAATATGGTTGACATGTTACAATACATTTTATGTAACAGCTATGATGTATCAAGATAAAAGCGCACGACTATTTCCATTATAATTCACAATTACGTCTGTATTACATGCATAGGTACTTCTCGTCACGATTTTTTTTACAATAAAGATTTGTTTATATATTTTCTATTTCAATCATACGATTGATTGTTACAGAATTCTCTGTACCGTATAAATGTTTTTAATAAACATTCGTTTTTTTTTATTGATATATTAATTAGCACTAATATTAATAAAAAGTATTTGAACAATTTAGGGTTAACAACCCTAATTAAAATTAATTATTACAAAGGCTTTGCGATGATTACGTGTGATGTAGTAGTTGTAAGGTATATAATAAGCATGTAGTCTCTAAAATATAGTCAGTGTATCATTGAACTTTGAGCGTTTCATTTGTCTCCTATACACAACCTTACATGGCGACCCTGCCTGTAACCTAAGCGATCCGCGCGCGCGTGTACTCCTAATATGGAAACGGTATTTTAAAACAATTGGTGGAAAATTACTACGGACTTTAAAATGAAACAAAGAGTGATCAGGTCCCCGTTCAATAAAACGTATTTTATAGTTACGTCGTCTAGGAACATTTACGAGAAAAATGGGTGGTTCTAGTTCGAAGGAAGAAGTAGTGATTGCCCAGAGCGCCGGAGTCGGTAGTAACACGGCCCATACCCGTCAGCAAGAAATCACGAACACAATTCTCGTGGTTATATGTACCATTTTGACACTTGGGGTGGTGATTATTGTATACAAGCTGTATAACCGTTGCCATAAAAAGATAATACAGCGTCGCATAGATGAAATCACATTGAGGCGTTATTCCAGTATCCTGCGACGACACCAGGCAAACAAGGATCCTGTGCTGCAGGTTGGCATGGCCGAGGTAATCGACGTGTAGCTTATGATATCTTCGAGGTGCGTATTCTAACGTTGGGCAAGCAGCGGTGTCGGCTCAGTGCAAATATCTTACGGTAGTGATGTGATGTGATAGGTCCAAGGTTCTATATGTGTTGTGAGTAAATAATATATATGGTTAAAAAAAAAAAAAAAAAAAAAAAAAAAATATCATGTGCATCTTCGGGTATTAATTAGTTAAATTATGTAGTATAAATAAAGTCCACTGTTAATTAGTTCACTAACGTGGTATGGCTGAGGATTTAAACGTAATATTAAACGAATTAAGAGTAATAAGAAGTTACTTAATAAAAATAGGTCCCAGCCGTCGACACGGCAAGATTTTGGACATTAAAAGAAAAGAGGCTAACAGTAGTCTATTAAAATATAACCAATTTGTTAAAATTTATAAAGAAAACTTAAGACATTTTACGAATTCGGAGATTTTATTAATTACTAGGATTTGTGAGGAATTTGATAAACTATATTCAGAGATAATTTGTTGGTGTAGTGATACAAGAGAGGGCGAGCTTTCGTTACAAACCATGGCAGACATATTCGAAATTAAAACGGCGTTACATCTTTTGCCCGTTATGGACGATAGTTCTGACAATACCAAGCAACTTATTGAGAGTATTGAATATTACGATTCAGTTTTAGACAAACCAGGATGTAAAATTAAGCTTATTCAGTTTGTTTTGAAAAACAGGCTATCCCAGCGTGCAAAATTATTATTATCATCAAAATATGAAACTGTCGATGAGCTTATAAAGGATATGCGTAAACTATTGTTGCCACAAAAAAGCTACATATCTATTCAAACTAAATTGCAAAACTGTAAACAATATAATAAAACAGTTACAGATTACGGCAAAGAAATTTCAGAACTCTTTGTGAATTTGACGATATCGCAAGCCGAAAGTGATTCAGCCAAGTATGCATTATTAAAACCTATGAATGAAAAGTTAGCAATTAAGCGATTCGCTGATGGTTTGCGGGATCGGCGCCTAAGCACAATTATTGCCTCGCGTAACTGTTCTTCTTTAACAGAAGCTATCCAGACGGCCCAAGATGAGGAGACACCTGGTCCAAGCGGTTCAGCAGAGATGATAGGTACGTATAAACATTCGTTTTATCAGACTAAGAGAGCCCAGCGAGGTTATCGAGGACAGCGTAATTTTGCTGCAAGAAGTGGGCACCAAGGTTACCAGCAACGAGGTCATCGGCCCCAGGTACCTCATAAATTTAGTAATAAATATTTTCGCGGTAATTATAACAATAACTTTCGTGAATCTAATGGATTCCCACGTGGTAACCGCAATCGAGGCATCGCGTTACAACGAAATATGAATTTCATGACTGGAAATAGACAGGTAGCAACAGAGACATCAACTAATGAATCACTAAATCATTTTTTTCGTGAATGATGTCATCTTATCGTGTAACAATTTAAACAAAGTATCACTTGAGATTTGCAATCATAATCATAGCTGGCTAATTGATACCGGCGCATCCATATCGGGAGTGAAGCTAGAATGTTTGAATCGTTTACAAATTCCTTACCATATAGAGAGAGTTAGTGTGAAAGGAATAGGTGGTAATGTACTTTCAGAAGGTTGTGTAAATTTAACACTCAATTATAACGAGTATAAATTCCATCATAAATTCGTTGTATTTAAGGATTTACCATGTAAGACGGACGGTATATTAGGTCAAGATTTTTTATCGTTTTATAGAGCCATTTTAAATTTTGAAATCAATACATTGCAATTGTTTACTGATGAGTCCGAGTTAGTTACTATATCCTTTGATAATTATTTTACAAATCATAACACATGTTATTTAACGGTACCAGCACGTAGCGAGTCAATACATTTTATTGAAACAAACTCAAAACAAGAGTGTGTAGTGTCAAATCAGCAATTATGTGAGGGTGTATTTTTGGCAAGCAGTATAAACAAACCAATAAACGGGAAAATACCTATTCGTATCTTAAACACTAGGGATGAAAACGTTAGACTAAATTATTTTCAGGTAAACACTAGTAATTTAAATAATTATTTTATTTGTCAGTTTAATAAAACTGCGATTGATTCGGAAAGGGTTAAAACCTTATTTAATTTATTAAATTTGAAAGGGTTGAACATTGAAGAACAAAAGTCGATAGAAAACATTTGCGCTAAATTTCCCGACATTTTTCATTTGCCAGGTGATAAATTATCTACTACGCCCATATATGAACAGACCATTGACTTGAAACCACATACCACACCTATTTACACAAAATCTTATCGTTTGCCTTATGCTCAAAAACCAGAATTAGATAACCAAATTGAAAATATGTTAAACGATGGAATAATTGAACCATCTCAAAGTGCATGGTCCAGTCCATTGTTACTCGTTCCGAAAAAACGTGATGAAAATGGAGTTGCAAAGTGGCGTGTCGTTATTGACTATAGAAAGCTAAACAATAGTATACAGGATGATAAATTTCCTCTTCCCAACATTAGTGAAATACTTGACTCATTATCGGGAGCAATGTACTTTACTCATTTAGACTTATTTCAAGGATTTTTTCAGATTAAATTACAGGAAAGTTGTAGACCATGTACGGCATTCACTACAGGTAAAAATCAATATCAAATGACTCGAATGCCGATGGGGTTAAAATCTAGTCCCAATAGTTTTAGCAGAATGATGACAATAGCAATGTCAGGTCTTAACTACGATAAATGTCTCATTTATCAGGATGATCTGATCGTAATAGGAAGAAATTTATCTATACATAATCAAAATTTGATGGATGTCTTTACTAGGTTGCGAAAAGTAAATTTAAAATTAAACCCTGCTAAGTGTTTATTTCTACAAAAAGAGGTTCTTTATTTAGGACATATAGTGTCAGGTACAGGAATCTTACCAGACCCAGAAAAAATTAAAATTGTAGATAATTACCCAAAGCCACAAAATGCGGACCAATTGAAGCGTTTTGTAGCTTTCGCTAACTATTATAGAAAATTCATTAGGAATTTTGCCAAACTTGCATTTCCCTTGAACAAATTAGGCTGTAAAAATGTTAAATTTGTGTGGACAAAGGAATGCGAACATTCGTTTCAGATGTTAAAATCAGCCTTGATAAACCCGCCAGTATTGCAATATCCAAACTTTTCAGAAAACAATGAGTTTATATTACAAACAGACGCATCAGGTACAGCGATAGGTTCTGTATTGTGTAATGGAGATGGACGGCCAGTAGCTTATGCTAGTCGTGGTTTAAATAAAGCCGAAATTAATTACCCTACCATTGAAAAGGAACTCTTAGCAATCGTTTGGAGTGTTAAGTATTTTCGACCTTATTTATACGGAAAACGGTTCAAGATACAGACTGACCATCGACCTCTAGTTTATTTGTTTTCCATGCGAGATCCTTCTAGTAGATTATTGAAATTTAGATTGCAATTAGAAGAATTTAATTATACAATTGAGTATATAAAGGGACAGTCAAATTCAGTGGCAGATGCTTTATCGCGAATAACACTAACATCTGAGGAATTAAAATCAATGAATGAGCATATTATTAGTGTAATGACTAGAGCGCAATTGCGTCAATTAAACATGGATAGTAGTAAGAGCGATAATAATCCGTCGGTGGATAATATAGACACACACTCGAGGCCTGATCAACCAAGAGTGGTGGAAATAATTAAAAAACCGAGGAATATTACCGAACTTTCGTTAATAAACCCTAGGCAGGAAAATAATTTAATAAAAAGTGGAATAAGCGTAGAAAAATTTAAATATTTTATATATGTGCCCAGTAAATCAATAATTTATATACAAACAATATCTCGATCTCCGATCACGCGAGCCGTATTGGTGAGAGACTTGTTATGTTTATGTAAAAAGATATCGATAAATGAGCTATGCATATTAAGAAATGATAATAATAATGATTTTATCAGTGGGCTTATAAATGAAATAAAGAGTTATGAAAAGTGGTCCGGACCACGTATTTGTGTAGTGAGTAATGTTCAGAGAATAGATAATTTAGATAATAGGCGTGTAATATTAAATGATTTCCACCTATTGCCCACTAGTGGCCACGCAGGTATTAGGCGAATGACAAATAATATCAAAAAGTATTATTTCTGGCCATGTCTTGAAAAGGATGTTATCGATTTTGTGTCGAAGTGTGAACAATGTAAGAAACAGAAATATTCCACACACATTAAGCAGCCTATGAAAGTCACAACGACTGCAAATTCAGCATTAGAGAAGGTTTATTTAGACATAGTCGGACCGTTACCACAGGACATATATAATTATAAATACATATTGACTTTGCAATGCGAGCTATCAAAATTCACAGAGGCGTATCCATTACACAACAAAGACACGGTAAGTGTAGCGCGAGCATTCGTTGATAATTTTATCTTAAGATATGGTATACCCCGAGAAATAGCGACAGACCGTGGGTCAGAATTTATTTCAAGTATTATGAACGAAATATGCCAAATCTTAAGAATCACTCAAACTTCCTCTACAGCTTACCATCACGAGAGTATAGGAGCTCTGGAAAATAACCACAAAGCAATGGGTGCGTATCTTAGAATAAGTTGTAACAATCACACGGCTGCGTGGAGTACCTGGTTGCCATATTGGTGTTTTTCATATAACAATACAGTACATACGGAGACCAAGTACACACCGCATGAATTAGTTTTTGGTAAACGTTGTGTGTTGCCCGCAAATTTAGAAGGTCATATCGTAGATCCCTTATATGTTCACGACAACTATGCTCTCGAACTAAAATATAGACTCCAATTAGCACAAAAAGATGCACGTGACAACTTAATTAAAAATAAAGTTAAAAGAAAGAATGATTATGATAACAATATAAACCCAGTGTATTTTAAAAAGGGTGATTTATTATTATTAAGAAATACTTCTGATAATAAAATGGATCCAATATATTTAGGACCTTATATAGTAATTGATGACCTAGATTGTAATGTAAAAATATTGAAAAATAATAAAGAATACGTTACACATAAGAATAGAACTAAGCTTTATAAAAGTGTCTAAGTTTGTAAACATTTTTTTTTTTTCATTATATCATCTTATGATGTCTTGTAGACTTAAATAAGATCCTTAAATAATAATATGTATTATTACAATTATTTTATCTTGTTTAGTATTATAATAATATGTAATCAAATGTAATCAAACTTTATTTAGTAAGTAACTAGGTATACAAAATAATAACTGTGTACAATTATTATTTTTTTTATTAACAGGGGAGGTGTGATGTAGTAGTTGTAAGGTATATAATAAGCATGTAGTCTCTAAAATATAGTCAGTGTATCATTGAACTTTGAGCGTTTCATTTGTCTCCTATACACAACCTTACATACGAATATTTTGTATATTCTTTTAAAATTGATTACCTATAGCTTGTGCGTGTAATCTTTTCTTATGATTTCGAGCTTAAACTTTTTCTGAAATTATTTGCTGTGTTTAAAAACTCAAAAATGCGGTTGCAAATCCTGAATATTATTTTACATTATTGCATTGTCATTGAACCTTCATAAGTGTGCAAAATTATAGAGACAATGAGAATGACAAATGAGAATCTGACTAGGATAAGTGAGGGAAAATCACTTTCAAGATTCAGTTACATAGATTAATCTTCTAATATATAAAATTCTCGTGTCACAATGTTCGTTCCCATACTTCTCCGAAACGGCTTGACCGATTCTTATGAAATTTTATATGCATATTCAGTAGGTCTGAGAATCGGCTACTATCTATATTTCATACCCCTAAGTGATAAGGGTTGTCCACCCCTGATATTTGTATGGCAAAACCACGTTTGCCGGGTCAGCTATTACAATACAGGAGAGCGATTTTAAATTTGCCAATCACACAATCAGCTATAACATTTTTCGTAATTCTTCTAGCAAATTGTTTTTTTTCCTATCTATATAAAATACTATTTAGCATAGTTTTAAAACTACATAAAACTACAAAAAAAAACGATTTGGTAACTTATTCACAAGTAACCTTGTTCTTTGCATAGGTCGAATTATAGATACGTACGGAACTAATAAAAGCGTGTTAAAATTAGCTCAAAACTGACGTTTAGTTTAATTTATTGATATCCTTTATTTGCAGACCTGTTATCCTGTTAATATAATCGTCACCATAATATAATTTTAGAATAACCTAAAGGTCTATTAAATACATTTAAGTGATATTGCAAAACGCTTATCGGCAGTGATCGCCAGTGATCGCCAGTGATATAAGGAGCAATTTATATTATGTACAAGCTTCACACGGTGCTGGCGAGGCGTGGTCACTTGTATGTAGTTTCAAATGCTTGTCTCGTATGTAATTTACTGAGCTAAGAAGTAACTCATGAATTGTTATAGTGAACCCAGTTTCTGTACACAACGTTGCGTGATTGAAGTTCGAGAACTCGTATCAAAAGACTTATTTGTTTTAATGTTTTTCTTAGGTGACTTTTATGACCAACAATATTTGGACTGGCGAAACCCTTTCATTTTACAAAAGATAAAAAAATTGCAGATATAAATACAAGATACGCAAGAAATATTACATGAATGACTGTTCTGTACCTATGCGTTTGAGTAAAATACTTCTATATAACCTCATAACTTTTACACAATACTAATTATATGAATTACATGAATATAATAATATATGAATGACAGGCCTCGTAGTCGAGTGGTTCATGTAACGGACTGCCCGTTCACAAAGTCGCGGGTTCGATTCCCGCTTGGAATAATTATTTGTGTAATATTTATTAATGTCATACAAATGATTGTCCTGCATCTGGGTGTTTCTATGTATTATAAGTATGTATTTACAAAAGAAATGTAGTATATGTATTACCTGTATTCTGGTACTCATATGGTGCGTATATCCGTATTCTGGTACCCATAACACAAGCAAATTAGCTTAGCTTGGTACCAGAGAACGTTGTGTGAAATGACCATGAATATATATTTATTTAGTTACTTTAATAAAAACTCTATTAGATATTTTAAATGTCTTTCAATCTTATTTAATCACAAAATTTTCTACTTACAAAAATATATTTGCAGATTAAATCCAGTTAATTCCAGTTTACAGACTGATTACGTAGAGATATAGCGCCTTATATCTTACTGTTCTATACAGGTTTAGTATAGCCTGAGGGTGCAACTGTAACAGCATGCCTCACGCCCATAATTACGTTCTAAAGAGGTGGGCAGAACTACATATTCACGCTATAAGTAAATTGTGAAAATATTATTTAATGTTAATCCCAGTCACTTATGTCACATTTATTATTTTCTCGATTGATTAGAGGAAATGAACTTATTTATTGTACATATATGTAGCTATAAAATTACTTTGATAAGTTATTATTTATTACTTCTTGCAAAATACATAACTTAAATAGGTAGGTATACCTAATGCTATACTTCCGGACTATCATCTTATTAGTAAAAACAATTTTAGGATCGGGCCAGTACTTTCGGAGATCAGCCTCTTTATTTATAGAATAGGTGAATTTAAATTAACATAGTGTAATAGTATACGAATAAAGCGTTTCGTACAGAAACTCACAAAAATTATCGTGACTATGATTGCTGTTTCACAGAAATCTATTGACGTCAATAGCTTTTTTATCTGCAAAACTTCGAAATGAGCAAGAAAAGGAAACTAATAAAACACCTGTAGTAAACCTATTGGATTTATCAATTTCAGTGTTGTTCCTATATAATTTCGTAGCACCATTAAGAAATATATCCATTTATCCATTTGTTCATAAAATATATTCGTCTGAAACATTCCATTTGTTCATGGAATATTTATTATTTCTATATTAATCATACATTTCTGATATCTTTCATGTTATAAGAATACGATGGACTACTCAGTGTTCTATTAATTATTTGTAAACAAATAAATGTTTGTGTATATTATCTTGAATGAATCAATGATGTCACTCGCTACTGTGTATGGAAAATAAATGTTGGCAGCAACGCTATCGCCAGTTTGCCTTTAGTGGCCTTGTGTGAAAGCCACCAAAACCAAATTTAATAAAACCTATACTTCCCAAAACTTACGCCTTCATTTCTTTTATTTTTGGTATGTGTCACGAAAAATAACTTTGAACAGAATAAATATCAAAATTTGTATCTAAATATTACGAGTCTTAACGCGATAATGAGCAAAAAGGTTTGGTTTTTTTCTGTCTTAATTCCTAATAAACATGTTTTATCACTATTTATTCTAAATAAAACCATTTTTGTGCATACTGTATGTTCATTTCTAAAACTATACCGACTCTCTCTCTCTCTCTTTCTCTCCAGCTGATTAACGTCCCACAGTTGAGCACGAGCCTCCTGCACTTTGGGAGGGATTATGGTTTAATATGCCGCAATGACCAGGCGTGCCATATTTTCGAGTTTTCTGTCTCTCGCAGAAAATGCAACCTTTGTTTATAAAAAAAAACTACTTACGTGTATGTTCGTGGTCGTCACATTTTTTATATAATGTTAATCGATGCACAAAAACTGTGTATGTAAGTTTAACATTGGTTATAATTAATAGTTTGTGCGTAAAAGTAAATGCGGAAAACTACAATTTATTACACGAACTCTAAACTAGCTGATAGGGAAGTTCCACTTACAAGATGTTAACCTTTGTCTATCTTGTGCAAATGGGAGCGTATTTATTTACGAAGTATCGACACATTAGTTATGTATGTAGGTATGTTGTGTAATCACGATAAGGATTAATGATACTAGATCGATACTATAGACTGAGGAGTGCCGTACCGTGATATCTTGAACTACGCTTTCACTCATAGGTATGTCTCGAATCTTCGTGTAATAGCCATGGTATGATCAGACGGACAAATTACTTTTGCTAACAATGGGTACTGGAATGCATATTGCTTAATGAACTTTATGAATAACTAGCTGACCCAGCAAACGTTGTATTGCCATATAAATGTTAGGGGTGGACCACCCTTAACATTTAGGGGATGAAAAATAGATATTGTCCGATTCTCAGACCTAACGGATATGTACACAAAATTTCACGAAAATCGGTCGAGCCATTTCGGAGGAGTATAATTACAAACACCGTGACAGGAGAATTTTATATATTAGAAGATGTATGAATTTATATTAAATTGATTCTATTATATTCTGTGACAATTCAACGACTCGTTCAATTAAATAAAACTTTGGACTTTTTAGGCCAACTCGTAACCGTGATGACTAAAAGGTCTCCAAAGCGTCGGGCTAAAATTTGAAACAAAAATATTCGTCTAAAATTCTTAATTTGTGAAAAGTTAAGTAACTAAAGCCTATTTGATCCTATTTGTACAACAGTGCAAACTGATTTGAGATCTAGAAATGAAAAAATTCTTAAAATACATACGTGAATTATTTGTAGTACTAGAGTGAGCCAAAACTTAATTTTGATATGTATAATAATAATAATAATACAACGTCCTCTGATCCCAAACTAAGCTTTTATGCTTATGTTATGGGTACCAGAATACGGTTATACTACATATACTCCTTTTCTTTTGTATACATACTTACATATAACACACAGTTAACACCCAGACGCAGTACAAAGTACAAATATAAGTAATCTCATATTTATTTCCTTTTTTTTAAGTACATACCTACATATTTTAATTTAACCTAAAATAAAAGCCGAAGATCAAACTATTTAAAAATTATGATTCTGTTATGTTACAAAAGGTCTTAGGTTGTCAGGTTTTTAGCACACGGCCCGAGTTATAATGTACATAATATTCATATTGATTTAGTTATTGATTTAATTTGACCATCATAGTCCAGTCAAATTACCGAAATAAATAATCACTAAAATACCTAGTTTGGGAATTATGAAGGATCGATCGGGGGGTGTATTCTGAGCTTATATTCCAATTTGAGGGAATCTAGGGAGGTCAGCTCAAGGTCATTTCGATGAAAATGCGTTTGATTCGATATCTCGAGAACGGTTAGTGTTAGGCAAAAAATTGTAGAGACCTTTTCTCTTCTAAATTAAATTTACTAACTATTTTATCCGAAACTTTTTTTTTATCATCAATATTTTTCAATTAATTGCTTCCGAAAGGCAAAAATTTTACTTTTTTTCCTCCCTTTTTTTTATTTTTCGCTATTTTCTCCCCAACCGTTCAATTTTATTAAATTTTACCCGAATATGAAAGTGTTGCTCTTTTAATTATGAACAACTTTATATGTAAGCTTTTTTCTGTAATGCCAATACCTTCGGAGTTATATATTACTTTACCGAGCGAAATCCGTGCCACTGTCGCGACGCGTATTCATAGACACACTGTCGCGTGCATTAGTGTGGGCCTTTAATATTGACGATTCACTTCCATCGACCTCGCGTACTTAATTTTATCAATTTTATGACCTATTTTTTTATCAATAAATGTGTGAAACAGTTTCAATTATTATCCCATTGAATGGAATAAAAAATACCCAAATTGAAAAAGTACAATATTTAAATAAATAAATAATAAATATAATAAATATTCACGGACATTACACACAACGTCCTCTGGTCCCAAGCTAAGCTTATATGCTTGTGTTATGGGTACCAAAATACGGATAGAATACATATACTATTTTTCTTTTGTAAATACATACTTATAATATATAGAAACACCCAGACGCAGTACAAACATTTGTATGACAATTAGAAAAATCACACAAATGATTGTCCCGAGCGGGAATCGAACCCGCAACGTCTTGATCAGCAGTCCGTTACATAAACCACTCAACCACGAGGCTCGTCAAATTGTTATTTTATTTAATTAAATGATATTTCAATTATTACAATATTTAATATTTAAATGAAGTTCAATTTTTTAATAGTTTAATCGATTCACGTTTTGATACAGGTAAGTTGGCTAATAAATGATCATGGAATACTTTAATATTTCTTTCAAATACTAAATACCCACTGATGTCGATGATATTGCGACAGTGGCACGGATTTCGCTCGGTAAAGTAATATATAACTCCGAAGGTATTGGGATTACAGAAAAAAGTTTACATATAAAGTTGTTCATAATTAAAAGAGCAACACTTTCATATTCGGGTAAAATTTAATAAAATTTAACGGTTGGGGAGAAAATGGCGAAAAATAAAAAAAGAGAGGAAAAAAAGTAAAATTTTTGCCTATCAGAAGCAATAAATTGAAAAATATTGATGATAAAAAAAAAGTTTCGGATAAAAAAGTTAGTAAATTTAATTTAAAAGAGAAAAGGTCTCTACAATTTTTTGCCTAACACTAACCGTTCTCGAGATATCGAATTAAACGCGTTTTCATCGAAATGACCTTGAGCTGACCTCCTTAGATTCCCTCAAATTGGAATATAAGCTCAGAATACACCCCCCGATCGATCCTTCATAATTCCCAAACTAGGTATTTTAGTGATTATTTTTCCCATTCTCAGCCGTAATTTGACTGGACTATCAGCAGCATAACTGGTAACTAGATGAAGAGATAGTTTGTGTAGATACTCTCTTAATTGACCAATTTGAAAGCAATACACAAATAATGAAACATGCAACGAAATCGACATTTTTATTAGTTTTCATTAATGTTAATGGAATTAGATTTTATATTGCAATAGAATTCTATTTAGATCATCAATAGAATGTACAATTACCATAACTTTTATAACTACTTCCTTTTATAATCAATATGTATTATATAATCGTAATAGTACAAATGTGTACGATTGATTTAATTGAGTTATTTCAATTAACTAACATAACCACTGTTCGTTAATTGACTGAGCATTATAGAGTCGTTGTACTTGCATACTTTTGATAGCGCCTTCTTTAAAACCAAAGCAATAACATTAAAATAAGTGGTACAGATTATATTGCAGTGTTAGGTATTATTGATTTATAGAAGTAAAGTAAGATTAAGCATACGAATGTCGTCACCTCATTTCCTTACAAAATAATATTTAAAGTTAAATATAACCAAAAAAAATTATGAAAATAAAGGAAAATTTGAAATTCACTCCTAAAAATCTTTTATAACACGCCTAGTGAATTTCTTAGAGTAGTTAGACTGAAGAAAAGAAGGCATTAGTTTAAATAGTTTTTTTGTGTTTTCCAGATAACCTGGAGTCTGCTACTAGAGGCAATGGAACACACTGGCAGCCAGTTGCTGCGGGTGTGGGACTTCATGGAGAAAACCCACATAGCAGTGAAAGCGAAGTGAATACAGAAGGCGTTAACAAAATTGGTAAATATACTGTACAAATATATTTACACTGATTGTTAACATAACTATGGGTGCTAGTTCAACTAAAACAAGCACTATTTAGTCTAAATGTTATCATAATTGTTTTAATTTAGTATCTATTTAGTTTCATCAGTATTGTTATCTGTTTGGTTTCATTTTGTTGCATAAAATTGGACCCTCGTTAACTTTTTTATTTCAATTTGAAAGTTATTAACAATGTACGTCGATAAAGTAATATATTCCAGATAAGTATTCTAATTATGTGGAATTACATGATTTTTTGTTTGAACGCAATGCTTTACATCCTTTTATTATGTAGACATATTTAGTCTTATTAACTTATCTGTTAGCATTTTCTCACGTTCTTTTACACTTTACTAGTTAAATACTAACGAATTGTGAAATGTCGCCATTGTAATCAATACTTAAGATTGTTTTGTATCTCAATTAAACGGGCCAATTACTAATAATTTCGTTATGACTCTTATATTTTGAAAAATAATCTCGAAAAATAGAAATAATAAAATCATGATAGTATTCGTCTTATTTATATTTTACTTTCATCTGATTAGTCACATTGAAATAAAACATAAATAGAATAACACAAGTTACTTTACTGAAATACATATATCAAAATTTTGATGATTTGTTGTCTCTACCTTTCGACATTATTTCAGATTTGTCTGAAAGCATTTGTTACTAATGACTAGTATGTTACACTGTTTGTATGAACATATTTGTGAACAAAATAATTGCAGGTACAAAAACATCGGAAATGGACTTCTATGATGCTGAAAATGATAAAAGTACTAACTCCATTTCTGTAACAGATACGATAACAGAAAATAATTCTGTTAGAAAATTACCCATACCTCCTATATTCCCAACCCATTTAAATCCAGAAGTGCAATATGGTAATGAAAAAGCAGATTCTGAGAAAAGAAAGCCGAAGATATTAGAAGATATCTCACTTGATGATTCTACGTTGAAACCTCAAATAACCCAAAAACCGGAGAAACCCTTAGCGATATATTTTAAGAATATTAATGATGCGATAGCTGCAACTACAGAAACTATTACTAGAGCGGAAACATTGAATGATGTTACGAACTATGATCAAAAGCAATTAGAAAACTTAAATGAAGAAGGTCTAGTGAATACACATCTCACTTCTTACAATGAATATATTGTGCCACCTCCTAAGGACTATGTAGTACAAGAAGATATAGATTACGTACCACGAACACCTGACGAATTTGTAGTTAAAATAAATCAAGATATACCTAACGATGATGTCAACCATGAATTGACATATCTTAAAGAATCCCAAGACTTAAACCCTCCTCCTGCTGACAACGTAATGTTTACCTCAGGTCATTCCAAACTTTTTGGTATTTCTATAGAAGATGCACAAAAAATGAAATCCACCACCCAAAGTGCCTTGTACAACACAAGAGTATCCCCAACACTTCCAACTTGGCGAGATCGTGATGACTCTACTACTAAGAAGTACCCTGTTAATATTTATTCTGAGGGTAAGTTTTGATAACCTTAATAGGTAATGGGAGCATGCGGTTTTTGGACTTACTCGATTTTTTTTAATCTAAGGTATGTATTTTGTAGGAATAAGTTTTGTGTACGGTGTGTTTACCATTACAATATTGTAATCAGATTTTTCTGCTGTTTTCCAGTGCAATGCCGATCAACACGATTGCCACTGTGTCGCGGTGTTCTGCCATACGACTTGGCTGGAACTGCAGCTTCTGTTGGCGATGCGGACATAACTTCACTCATGCCTCAGATTGATTATCTGGTGGCTACCAACTGTAGCGACCGTGTGAGACACTTCGTTTGCGCGTTGCTTGAACCTGAATGTAGCCCACCACCTTATCCACAAAAACTGCCATGTTACAATCTCTGTAAAGGTAGGTTTTATGCCTTAGATAAGTTTGAGATAAGTTACAATGAATAATAATATTTTAAATATAAAATAATATATTTATTTTAGCCATCGTTGATAGCTGTGATGGTCACATACCTCGAGAATTAAGTCCAGTGTTCAACTGCAAGCAATACTCTCGCCAAAATTGTGTGGCTGCTAAAACACCTTGTTACCTTCGCGAGTTCACGTGCGGTGATGGATCGTGCATACCTCGAGACTGGTTGTGTGATGGCAGGAGCGATTGTTCTGCTGGAGAAGATGAGCAAAAATGTTTTCAATGCGAAGAAGCCGACTTCAAGTAATTTTGATTATTCATAAATACCAGTTTACAATTCATGGTGCAAAATTGCCTTTACCTACTACTGCTTAGCGAAGAGTAAATGCGTTACAATTTGTTATTTACATTTAAGAAAACGAGAAAATTATAAATAAATAACTGAATATAAAATCTTTCCACAGATGCCCATCTGGTGGATGTATTCTGAAGAGATGGCAGTGCGATGGTTATAGAGATTGTCCTGAAGGTGAGGATGAAAGTGAAGCTATCTGTGGTCCTCGTCATGTGCAAGCACCCGATGATCATAGTGGTGAGCCTGGTGAAGAGTCTGCTGGTTCTGCCCCAGCTCCTGCAGTCAGACGACCTAATAGGGTGACTAGTGGAGAACGCAAACATGGTGCAGCTTTTGGACAAGGTATATTTTTTTCATTCTAATAATGCATGTAAATAATAAATAACTTTTTAAGTCATGACCTTTGCAACTAAATTATCAAACAAAATTATCTTCAATTTTTTGCAGGTGAAAATGATAGCAGTAAGGAGTTACTTGTAACCAGCGACAGTAACAATGGTCTTGTCATGAGAACCTTTACTCCTTCGCCGTCACGACTATCACCTTACAACCGAACTTCATCCTTAAATTATAGAAAGCAAAAGAAAGAAGGTTCAGTAGATGTAAATAAAGTCAATAATACTAGATCATCCAATGTTAAAAATAATCAGTATGATTCAGTAGAAGATGTTAATATGGGTGATTTAGGATTTTTCGATGAGTTCGAAAAAGAAGGTAAATCTGGAGATCAAAAGCAATCACAGCGACAAAGGACAAAAACATTCGGTGTCCCAGCCCCTCATCCAAACGCTGCTAAGCAGACTCCACAAGCCGATGCAACGGAAGGCACACCAGTGAATCGTTTAAATCAAGCTAAAAACAAGTTTGATAAAGTCATCGATGGTGCAGCTTTATTGCGGGTAATTTTACATCCATTTTTAAATTTAATGCTATTCAGTGTACCTTTTGGTATATATCTTCTCTAATGGATTGGGAGTTACATATATCTAACCCTTTTTTAATCGCTGAAATATATATGAGTGCATAACTCCCGTGTACCTAAAAGAAAATCAATAAAGAATTATTTATTATATTTAACTGTGAACAGGGATAAAACAGAGTTTTTCGTACTTAACACACATGAAGATATTATTTTCTATCTGTATCTTAGAAAAAACGTATCACACTAATTGTAGTTACATTTTTTTTTAAATCTTACCAATCTGTATTATGTAGGTACCTACTATTAAAGCAGAAACTTTAATAACAATAGAGATTGGTAGATTTTTTGTTTATACGAAGGATCAAATAGACAAGGATAATAAATTTAAGATTTTGATAAAGAGCTAAAATTACAGAAAGCTTCTGCTGCTGAGGCAGCTGAAGCCGCTCAAGTTGATGAAGAAGCAGAAGGACACAGAGAAGAAACACCAGAACCCAACAGCACTTATGTGGATAAAGATGATTTCCCCAGTGGTGACTATAACTCTGGAAAACAAGGTTGGGGTCGAGCGCATACATCTCCTTGCCCTAGTGGGGAATTGCGTTGTGTAGATGGTCTTTGCATTACTCTAGCACAGCTCTGCGATGGTACCATTGATTGCTCAGACCACGCAGACGAGGATAATTGTTACACGTGATCTTTTACTTTATTATATTTTAAGTAAACTGTATAAATAAGGCTCACTCAACGACATTCCAGTGATTATGTTTAATTACTATGTTTCTATTATGTCGTAAAATATTCGTTTAGGGATTTTAAGACCTACAGGTTTAAACAAACAAGGATTGGTATACGAAAGTGTAAGATGGATGTTAGTTGGAAAAATTTATATTTGCCAGGGCCAGGGGTGGCCAACTGGTTGATCTAGTCTAGACTATCGTGACAAGATATAATTACGTTAGATAATACATTGGATTTTTTTTGGTTTGAAATATCCAACTCCAAGCTTGATTATGCTATATATATACTAATATATAGGTAATCAAATAGTTAGTACATATTTTGGTAGATCACCAAGGGTTTTGTTACTAAACAGGAGATTTTGTGTCTAATCAAGTTGGCCACCTCTGATATATACGGTAGTGAGGTTTTGTCATGTGTATAAAAATATTGCCGTAGGTTAGTTAAACTTCCACCTGAATTTATCGAGCAAATTCGACTTATAGACATGGGCTATTTAACTATCATATCAGCAAGAAACACTAAATAAATTTTGCTCCTAAAAACTTTCAAAAAACTATTAATAGAAATCAAGAAAACTAAGGTTTTTATCATGATTAGGGCACAGTGACAAAGTAACGGAAGACATGCCCTTAAAAATCCAATAAAAAAGAGATTTAAATTTGTAATCACTGTGATAAATCAATGCATGTTTACAGGATTATTTTGATGTGATTATTATGCCGTCCTTTTCACTAAACAGATACTTACCTGGTATAATCGAGTATCATAATTTTTGGAGATTCTTAAAGTATAGTGTCTAAATATATGTTTTGTATATAGGTTCTAGACGTAATCGAAAAACTTGCCCAATAGCTTTTGTATGGTGTATTTTGTGCATCTATTTTATGATCTATTACGCCGTAATTTAATAGCATACGTTAGACAAAATAATGGCTTACCGAAGATAGCCATTTAATTTTTATTCATAAGATTTTTATATTTTTATAACTTACTCAAATTGCATGTCAGATTACATTGTAAATAATCATATCTTAGGAATAAGTTCTATCATTTTCTATACTTTATCTACTAATTAATATTAGTTATTCGCATTTGTAAATAAATTTATCATTCAATTATTTATAAAAACTGGTAATTTAGTGATTAGAAAAAAATATTTGTAAGTAAATAAGTATTATTTTAAGTTTAATATTAAGTATATCCATTGATATTAGAAAATCTCACTTTGAACTTTTTTAATAGTTAATTTAGTTAGCTTTATGTATTAAATTGGAAAGCACCAGTTTATTATAAAGAAGCTAATCGAACAGGCAAATCGGCGTATGTTTTATTCTGTCCCTATTGTCTTACTTTAAAAGAAAGAAAGACCTCAAGTAATTTACATGATGCTACTTAAACTATATGCAAATTTTACATAACAAGTACCGAAGGGCAGGCAACTCAGCATATATGTAGTTAAATGGCAACACATGACACCTAACGCTGATTTTCAGTTGCAATCCGCTATGAATCTGCTACTGCTATATATACGCTCAACAATTTTGGTTTACTACCAGCCGGCGCATCATGAGCTTTATAAAATCATTCAAGTTCCAGGCAGGCCGTAAACTGCATGGCTAAATTAGGTATTATGGCAAAAATAAAACTTTTAGTTGAAAATTTTTAGTTAATACTTTAACTTTTAGTTATACCTTCTCCATAAACATATTAATGTATGACTGGTTTAGCGAACTGACTGACTAATAATTTGTTCATAATACGAATTTGCCAGACAGTTCAATTCACGGCGTAAACTTCCTGTAAATAAGAGCTCATAATACACCCGTGATAGGGAGTGGCTTGCTGACTTGTGTATTCTTTACCGTATAGACCCCGGTAGTCTATGTGGCAGCTAGTAATCATAATTAACAAAATATTTGAACTTTCGCGTTGCATTTTATTACATTGAAAAACACAGGTATTAAACGCGTTTAAATTTTTAGTATAGGTGTTAAGCACCTACCTTTTTGCCGACGTTTCGACCGAGTTGCATCGGCCGTGGTCACGGGCTGACTGGATATGCGGTGTCACGCCTCCCCCTCTGAGGTGAACTCTTCATCCACCGTCGAACAATTTTTCCAAATACCCACACACACAACACTAACGGTGTCCCTATTCTGTACTACAGCCGTATTCTGGTAGTTAGCCGACCGCGAACAAAGAGGTAGCGTTTTTGCAATCACTGGATTCCACACTGTAGATAATTTGAAGCCATCTTCCCGATTGAAGTTATTGGGATGTTTTTTAATTTAAAATTTAAAATTTAAACGCGTTTAATACCTGTGTTTTTCAATGTAATAAAATATTTGAAGTTTAATATTAGGAATCTGTTTTAGTTTATAAGTTATTAAGTATAATATAAATTTTGTATTCTTTGTTAACTTTTGTTAATGTTATTCGGTGAAAAAAATTTTATTACATACATGTTACAAATTAGATACATTATTAGGTATAGTTCATATTATCCAAAGTAAAGTCATAATAATTTCTTTAATCATATTGGTAGCTGCTACGATTGCTTCCATACTCTAATAATAAATAATTTGTTAACGACATTTCTTTTAATACATTATAATTACATTGTAATTATCATTTTTATGATAATAAATACTATGGCCATGTTACTTTAAATCTTTTATTTAATTTGTTCGCAAAATAAATTCTAAAATAATTTTCTCTAACAGTAAGGAATGTATCCCTGTGCTTCGTACATTTAATTTTATTCTTCATGCTATATAGATTAAACTTCCCCAAACCTCACATTATGAATGGATGGATGGATCGATGGATGGATGGAGACTTCGCATTTTAACAAAAATGTACTTTTGTTTTAATATATATTTGAAAGTGGACATATACTGCTTCATTTATTAAAATGCAATAAGACATAGCAAAGAATCTAAAAGACTGAAATCTCCTTGAAAGAAAGTCATGGCTACAATCAAGCTCTCTACATTTTATACGGAGTTGGCACGTTTCTAGATATTAGTTTCTAAATTTTACGCGTATATAATTTCCTAATAGGTAAGTACTTTTCCAATGTATTTAATTGCAATCGATCAAAGACGGTAGCATCCGTTGTGCAAGGAGGAAACTCTTTCAAGAACTGCTCATGATAAACAGATAAAATTAAATTGACAAAAATAGAAGTAATTATTCCTAGAACTAGATACAAGACTTTGTTACCTAAAGTTTACGCTTTGTAATCTTTTAGTCACAGATGACTCATATTCTGTTTGTACATCTGTTAAATGGTTTACTCTTAAGATAAACTGTCATTGAAAGAAACTCAAAAACATTAAACATAAGGATGATTTTAGTAAGTGCGTTTATATCTCACAACTATTGCCCGCAACTACGTTCGCGTAGAATTTTGAAAATTTTCCTCATTTTTAAAAAAAATTTCGCTTTGATGCTTTGCTTCTATAAATCGTAACGTGATGTTATATAGCCTACAGCCTTCTTCAATAAATGTGCTATCCGACACTGAAATATTTTTTCAAATCGGACCGGTGGTTACTGAGATTAGCACTTTCAAACAAACAGACAAACTCTTCAGCTTTATAATATTAATATAGATTCCTAAGAGATACAGTTAGCTTATTTGTGTGTTTTTTATATTTTTTCATTCATCTTGTGATTACCTCATCGATGCTATCGTTCGATACGGATTTAATTTTTTGCAATAGTAGTCATGTCACACTTGTTTTTAAGGTCGGCCAGATTTGTGCCATTTCCTTATTCTCTGTATACTAATTATTATTCAAAATACAGGGTTAATTTACTTAAATCTATATTCCGATTGATGATTCACTATCTATGAAGGTCTAATAATAATTATCAAGACTTATAATCCATGTGGTGACCGAATAAGAATATGAGTGTCGTCACCCCACTTTTTCAGTGCTGTAAGAGCCATCTGAGGGATATTACAAGCAGTTACTCGTAACATTTACTATGAGAGACGGAAACCTCTAAACTAAGCCCTATGGTAACACGCCTGGTCTGTGCGGCACAGTAGACCATAACCCCTTTGTCCAAAGTTTGTTCCAAAGTTGAGTAGGCCCGTACCCAACAGTAGCACGTCAACAGGCTGGAAGTAATGTCCCGTTCCTAAAAAAAATTCCACTATCAGGAAGCCAAAGTTTTCGAGAGTACTGTATATTACAATCATATATTATGTTATGTACTGAATCGAAATTATAGGCATCAAAAGTCGCGGGCAGCGGCTAGTGTTACATATAGTGGAAAAGTTGTTAATTTTTTCTGCTGTAGTCTGCTTGGCTATCGTAAAACTTTACTTTATGTTACGTCACCGCATAGGTACAATATTATTGTATTCTGTGTATTCTATAATCTATTTAACAATAAGAAACAATTTAATTAATAGGTATTGATACCTAGACTTTTTTAAATTGAATTCATGATTCATTCACCGTAATTAATTTTTCGTATTCTTAGAATTAGATTGTGCAATTTAATACTAAAGTTTAACATGAACATTTATAGTACAGACACAGACTAGCTCTTGGCCGCGACTCTGGTGGAATTTAGAATTTTTTTCTTGTTTTTACAACAGTTTTCAATAATTCTTCTCTCCTATTGGTCGCAGTGTTATATTATATCGCTTATCATCGTTAGCGTTATATTATATAGCCATCCGCGATAAATGGACTATCCATCATTTCTGAGATTAGCGCGTTCAAACAAACAAACTCGTTAAAATTTTGTTTACTTATTTTTAATAAATTCAAGAGACAGTCAAGTATGTCCACAAATTTGATTAAATTTAACGAAACTTAAAATTAAAGTATTAGGTAAGCTGAAATACAATACACCATGAACAAAATGAGGAATAAACAAGTTAGTGTCATCGACCGCTACCCACTGGCTCAGTGATGGTGGAAAGTAAAGTGAGTCACCGTGGTTAGCGAGCCGCGACCCTGCGCGCTGCCTTCAACGTGAAATAAACTATTATGATGTCACTACCTGTGTTGCAGACTCCAGCCTTTTACAATATAGCGCTTATTACATTGTTCTAAAATAGAGCACTAAATGTAGACATGGATCAAAAAGCAAGGTGTAGTTCTATCAAAAGACTGGCCTTTCTCGTTCTCTCCAGCCCACTACTGGTTACGGGTCTTCTCGACTTTAGGAGGGAGTGTGGTATTCTGTGTCTACTGTGCTGTGAGAGCTTTCCGTTTCTCACAGAGGATGCTATCTGTATTCAATATTCCTTAGCCGGCTTTTACAGCACTCTTGGAAGGAGAAGAGGTGGTGACATGGTGATACTTGTATTCTTAATCCGTAACCACATGAATTGGATGAACTGGAACTAGCAGAAATCTGAAGACTGGCCCAGATTGCTGTAATTCTGTTTCGTTCGTACCGTCCTGTCCCACTCATTTCTAGCCACGCTTAATTTAGTTTACATCTTGACTAAATGTCACTACACTATAGACACTAAGTCAGAGATAAGGTGAAATATTTCCTACGTTGTACAATGCTTAGAATATAAATATTCAATTATGATAAAAATTCTATTTCCACGTAATTCGTTTAAATAAGCCTTACAACATTACACCGTCGAAGGTTGTTTGAAATTAGTGCAACATGACTCATGTGTACTGAAATAAACAAAATTAAAATTAGGTATAAAATATTAACGTAAAAATTATTACGTTATTTTATATAATGTAGATCTACGCCTATCTATACTTATAATAATTCTGTAGAGAGGTCAATTCTGTACATGAAATATATTTTCAAAATAACTATCAGGGGGTGATTAGTGATCGATACTGATGCCAAAAATGCAATCAGTAAAATTTTTGTCTGTCTGTCTGTCAGTCTGTCTGTCCGTCCGTCTGTCTGTATGTTCCTTATAGAAACAAAAACTACTCGACGGATTTTAACGAAACTTGGTAGAATTATTCTTCACACTCCTGGGCAGGTTATAGTATACTTTTCATCACGCTACAATCAATAGGAGCAGAGTAGTGAAGGGAAATGTTGGGACGCCGGGAGAAGTTACTCCATTTTTTAAGCTTCCGTCGCGTGTGCAGCCTTAATGGTTAAAGTTACTTAGAAATCATGTATGACGGAAATATTCTACATAAAATTGTCTGAAAAATATCCCGGAACAGCATATATCTATATTTTATGGTGGACTCGCAATAACACGTGTAACTCCTGATAGCTTAGCAGTTCGGAGCATTCTGATTATATTGGTTTACTCTTACGTTTATAATACTCTCACTCAAGCAGTAGTTAAAAATGTTGCAAAAACGGGGAAAATTTCCTAAACTTTACGCGGACGGAGTCGAGGGCAACAGCTAGTATAATAATAGCATGCTTGTCGAATCGAATTAATATTATGATGAATATGAGATTTTATACACTTATCGAGAACTGATAGTAATGTAATATTTAAATATCAGTATTTTTCGAATCAACGTTTATGTAAGCGTGTTATTCAGTTTTTAAACTGAGTAATTTAATAACTGAAAGTCTTTATTTACTAATATAGAAAATACAAAAGGTAAAACGGCAAGTTATAAGTAAAAAAAATACATTACGAAAAGTAATAATTTGGTCAAAATGGGTTTACGTGCGAAGGCTTGCGTAAAATATCTCGATATACTGTTGGTATGGATAGAGCGAACAGGTTGCAGGGATTCAAACGACGAATGAAAATAAATAAACATTGCATTCGTGAGGTAAATAAACTTTGAGACTGGTTTGTCCACTGCATGCTCTAGGAGGGAGGGTTTACCAAATGCTTTCTAAACACATAACGTTTACCTAATCACTTGGGAATGAAAATAACACCGTATAGTGAATGTTACCGTGACTATCACAATATTTAATTGACTGTAAAGTTATAGAATAAGGCATATTAAATTTATTGAAACATAAAGTATGATATGATCTATATCCGAAATTATATTAAATTTACCTGAAGTAATCACATAAATAGTTATATTTGTTGGATTTATTGCATAAAATTTACTGAATTTTGTACCAGGAGAGAACCACAGTATATCATTACATTTTGTAGATAAAAGATTTGGTAAATATCAATGACTTTATAGTAAGACAATTGTCATTTAAATTACTACGAATTAATTATAATGACGCTTGTAAATCTTAATTAAACAAGACTATTCATCACATAAATCCACAGACTTCAAGCTGAATACGTAAATACGAGGTAAAGAAAATATGGAAAGTACTTACGTCAACCTAAGAATACTATCAATAATAATAAGGAAAAATATGAAACGGAAAATTAGGTCAACGTAGGTATGTATTATAATTCCCATTAATGTTTATTCATCAATAAGTTAATATTGTTTATATATATTTTATTATTTTATTATGTAAAACATAATTATATTCAACACATTCCTGCTCTCGCAGAGGATGTTACCTGTGTACAATATTCCCGAGCTGGCTAAAATTAAATATTTAATAAACAAATTTTAGCGGAATATGTAAAAGCATAGCAAGTCAATTGCAAAAATTAATCAATTAATGTAATATAAACTCATTATGTATTATGTTTTTTTTTTTCAAGGAGATAGCTTCTAATGTACCTACGTAATTTAGTGATAGTAAGGCTTATCTCTGATTATGAAATACTTGTCTAAGTTATCGAGTGGCTCACGTACCAGTTTTAAACCATTGCAAAAGTTTATTAGAGGATGAGATGTGTTACCATTCTGTAATTACTGTTATCTGTATCTAGTTTTACGTATGTTGAGTACGGACTTTCTAATTCTATCAATTATTTTTTTAAATAAGTACCTATACGATGATTTTCCATCTTTTCTCAGTCTATAAACGTCTTCTGTTGGGCTTAAACCTCCTCCACATTGCGAGAGTATTTCGTCTTATAGACCTAGCTGATAACATACGAGTAGTTACTTAGCTTCAAGTTTCTCGACTTTACAGATGTTATCTGATTAATATTCATTTGTAATTCGCTCTTACAGCAATTTGAATAAGAAATGCCCTATTTCTTATTCAAATTGCTGTAAGAGCGAATTACAAATGAATATTAATCACTTATATTTTATTTCATCACCATACGAACCATGATGATACCTAATAATAAAGTGTATCTGAAACCCTAATTACACTTTATCATATATAGACGTAAGGTCTACTTATGTAGAGTATTATAGAGTCAAATATATTTTGTTCAAAATACACAGCAGATGTTATGTTGACTTTCTTGCTTGGAACTTTTTACAATTCGTATGTTATAGATTTTTTCTTTTTTTATACGTCCATGATTTTTACATAGAAATTATGGAGTCCAAAAATTTATTAATTTGAAATTATAATTTGGATTAGGCAGGTACCTATCGTTTTCCATAATAGGATAACCTCTTGCCAAAAAGGGTAAATAAAATAAGTCTTAGTGGTATCTTCCGGCACATATTTAATTCAAAGTGGTAAAAATAATAACACTATGTTCTTACTGATTTCGCATCATAAAGCACTTAAAATAATACCTAACATGATAAGCTGAGTCCTTGTACATTCAGGGTAAAAGGACGCAGTAAGGACAGAACCGCTTAAGAATGATGGATTCTGCATACTAATCTGCTCATTATATTCTACCAATAACTGCAACATCTATTTAATATATCTCGTTAGCTATGCAATCTTTCTATTAAGGGCCTACATCAATATTATCGTCGACATGTACATATTAACACAGCTAGTAGGTATAGAAAATGAAGAATTAGGGATATTTTTTTTGTTTACTCAAAATCTACTAAATATATTTTAATTCTGATTTACGTGTTTCTATATATAAATAGTTACTTATGTTTTTAAAGTTATTTCATTAGTTAATACGCGATAATAGACAGACAAATGAAATAAATAAAAAATGAGAGAGGTTGTTTCACTAAGATTTTCTATCGAGAAAACTTTTTTCAATCGCGTTTCTGAGTTTATGCGATCATAGATCATATATTGAAAAAACATATACATACTTAAAAATTAGAGCTCTAGCCATTCAATCTAAAGAAACAATGAAAACTTCGTTATTTGAAGATACTTTCTGTATGGTTGGATCTTTGTTAATTTCAATAGCCCCTGTAATGGAAATAAGTCCAAAAACTTAAATATGTGACGACTAATACCTCTCTCTCGCTCTTTCTCTAGCCCATTATCGTCCTGCTGTTGAGCACAGGCCTCCTTCAGTTTGGGAGGGATTATGGTCTACTGCGCACAGGTAACAAGGTTTATTTTCAAATTTTCAGTGTCTCACAGAGGATGTTATTTGTGTACTCTTCCGTAACTAGCTTTACAGTACTCTGGGAAGGAAAAGGGGTGGTGATACTTCCACACGGACTAATGCTGGTAACTGGTGAGGGCGACTATTACCTACTCTAACAGAATTTTCTTTGTTTGAGTTACAGACGTATATAATGCATGTTTTTGAAAATACAACCTTTATCGTGTTGAAGAGTGGAATAAGACTTTGTATAGAACTTTGCATTTTTTTTGTAATTCAATTATAAACGTTGTTTAAGCGGACCAAATCGCGGGAAAACCAAGAGTTATGTAACTATATCTGTTTATTAAATTATTATCCCGATTAACTACTTTGTAGAAGGCACACATCTTGAGGCCGTAGGTATATCAATAACTCTATTTAAAAATAAATATCGGTACGTTTAATTTATATCACAGATCAGTATCACTGATGATATTTCCAGATCGTATGAGTCATCTTCGCGTGGTCTGCGGCGACTGGTATCTTATTATATCTACGCTCTATATATTTAGCCACAGGGTTGGCTTAAAAATATTTCATTTTAATCACTCTTTATAGGGGCTTGCTGTGAGATTTAACACAGTAACTGTTAAACTATCTCTTCCTAGTTTAATATATTAAATATTAGTGTAAAATGTATCTCAGATATTCCGCACACCTATGGATAATTTCTTTTCGGGTTCTCCTCTCGCGGGTCTACGGGCAGAAATTTCCAAGAAATATCTAACAGACCCCTACACGATTTATCCTATCCATCTATTGACTATTCCTGTGTGCATGTGTGTAAAATTATTATGTAAATAAATAAATACCACAAAAAAGAATGGAGTGTCATTTATGATAACTGAAATAATACGCTAACACACAATAAATATAATTATGGAGATTTGCTGTAGGTAATTTTTAGGCTCATAGTACACATTTTTCTTGAACATACTACATCCAAAGAATGAAGTAGTATGTTCTATTTTTTTAAGTGTAGTTGTCGTTATATTTACTGTACGAGTAGGTACCTACGATTAAACTTTGCATAGCTATCCAGTAAAGTTCCAAAATTGTATATAACAAGAAATATTGAAATAACCTTGTTAACTATTAAGGTATCAAGTTCGTAATTTAAATACATATTTGGAAATTAAAAAGACAAGAATATTTTTAGGACATAAACGAAAATATAATGACTTCTATTCTGACTAGAAATAGTGATTCTAAACTTATTTTACTATGGCTGTTGCAAACATTATTAAAATCGTTACACTTCGATTGATGAATGTAATGAATGACTGCAAGTTAAACCAGGAGTGTTATTTAAAAAAATAATGTATATACATTATACAGGTACTTTATTTTTAACGTGCTTTAACTCACATCTTAAACGAAGATGTAATTGTTACGGCCAAGATTAAGGGCCTACATCAATATTATCGTATATCATCGCCGACACGTACATATTAACACAGCCAGTAGGCACAGAAAATGAAGAATTAGGGATACTTTTCCTATTTACTCAAAATCTACTAAATATATTTTAATTCTGATTTACGTGTTTCTATATATAATAGTTACTTATGTTTTTAAAGTTATTTCATTAGTTAATATGCGATAATAGACCGACAAATGAAAAAAATAAGAAATGAGAGATGTATTTTCGCTAAGATTTTCTATCGAGAAAACTTTTTTCAATCGCGTTTCTGAGTTTATGCGATCCTAGATTATATATTGAAAAAACATATACTTAAAAATTAGAGCTCTAGCCATTCAATCTAAAGAAACAATGAAAACTTCGTACATAGAAAAATGCACGAAGCTATTTTGGTATCCTCTTAATATCTTGGCCGTAACAATTACATCTTCGTTTAATTATTAATTTCATCTGCCATCATTTCATAATTATTAATTTCATTTCGTTTAATTATTAATTTCGTTTCGTTTAATTATTCATTTCGTTTCGTTTAATTATTAATTTCATCTTTTTTTTTCAGAGACGCATTGATAGAACCAATAGACGAAATCTAAACATTAATAATAGGAACTCAGAAATTTAGCAGCTACAGTGCAGCTAACTTCTATCATAAATTAACACAGACAGACATTTTAATTCTGTACTGTTTGTCCATTATATAGAGAACTAGCTGCCCCGGCAAACGTTGTTTTGCCATACAATTGTGTATAAAATAAAATTTCATCAAAATCGGTCCAGCCAATTTGTAGCCTATGTGTTATTCTGATGTATAAGCTATATTGTGGTAAAGTTTCATTCAAATCCATTCAGTAGTTTTTACGTGAAAGAGTAACAAACATCCATACATACATCCATACTTACAAACTTTCGCCTTTATAATATTAGTAGGATTAACTATATTATGGTTACGTATCTGTAGCTAATTTATATCTTTATTTACAAACTAGTTACAATACAGCAACGATGTAGTGTTGTGGGGGAATGCGTACTACATAAAGCATTGTAGAACTGAATACGTTTGGTGATTCATTTCTCGGAATTGACCTTGCATATGAGTCATTCGCTGGAAGGCAGAGTTGGGGATACCGCGCCTGTCTGCCGGCTGCTTGCTAGACGCACTCCGCTCATTGCGCTACGCTTTTTACGGATTTTTGTGTTTTAACATAATAATAAACTAAATAATTATCAATTATGTGTGTTTTCAAGAAACGAAGAAAAAATTACTAAAATTATTTGGTTTCAATATTTGTAAATATTTTTGTGTTTGAAGTAGGATATCATGATAACAACCATGACGTCATTCATACTGTTGAAGGTAAGCTATATTTAATCTTTCTAAGCTGTGTCTTAGTATAAAATGATGTAAAATTAATTGCGATTTAAATCAAGGATGAATCATCCGAAAATTTCTTATCAGTTTCTTATTTGACCATTGTAGTTTGTCTGACGTTTACAATATTATGATACAAAACACAGTAGTGGCATTCAATGGTACATGTGATGCGGTTATCTCTCTTTAACAAGTTGCTTGTGTAGCTTTTTAGAACGAGATAAAAGATTTATTCAAGTGACTCTATTGTTCGGTTACTCAGCGAAGTTGTTTTTGTGCCGCGACGGAGCGAAATAGATAGAAAAATGGCTACGGTTTCTAAAAGTTTATGTTGATAGTTCGAAGAGTTGTTTTGTGTACGAATAAATAAATTAAAGTATGATTTAATTTTGTCAAAATTATAAAAACTATGTGTTAAATTACTACAACCCGGGTTCATCGTTTAAGTACAGTTTGGAGTGATGTTAAATAGTTGAGAATAATAAAATTGTGTCGTGTGAGAAAATACTTGTTGAACAAGTTTGTAATCACTTTTCAGACAAATTCTTTTTTGTTGAGAATGAACAGAGAAGATAACGTCAACTGGTTTCATGGGAAAATATCACGGGAAAATGCAGAGGAGCTATTAAAAGAAGGTCTGTTGTGTTAAGATGTTTAGTATTTATTGTTATTTTGTCAGTGAATAATTGAAGCTAACGATGATTCCAGAGGGTGAAGATGGAGTATTCTTGGTACGAGAAAGTAATACATCTCCTGGTGATTACGTCCTCTCTGTGCTGCATCAGGTAAACATTAAAAAAGTATCATAACCTTGTTGGAAAACTTTAAAAAGTTTTACAACAAGTAGTACATAACAAAAATGTTTTTAATTTAAAAAAAACAATTATAATAAGATAACACTTGATATTTTAACTTGCAGGGAGAAGTAGTACATTACCAAATAAGGAGACATGGAGAAGATGCTTTCTTTTCAATTGAGGAGCATACAACGGTGCATGGACTTGATACACTTATTCAACATTACCGTGGAGAATCAAATGGTTTGGTCACAAAATTATCAGTTGTATGTAAAGGACAACCACCACCTCATGAATCTCGAACACAGGGCACCACAAATTTGCTACACAGGTAACTTATTTCTTAACTTTAAATCAAAACAGTATATTTATGTATTCTACCGAATGAAATTAAACTAGTACAGAAAATCGAAAAGCCTTTATTGCAAAATATGTGTGAGCAACAGAAAATCCTGTGGCTGCTAAATCTTAAAATTCAACAATTCGAAGTCTATTCTTATATACTTATGTAGTTGCCAGGGTAACTAATTAAATGAATCCTACATAACAGAAGCTAGTGCATTTCTCATTTCATTTGAATATTACCTCCAATTATAAAAGCTTTCGTAATTTTGATGTACAAAAGAATTTACTTCTGGCTAATGAATGATTGAATCTTTTACACTCAGAGAATTTTTCAAACCGGACCAGTGGTTCCTCAGAGTAGTGTATTAAAATAAACAAACTCTTCAGTCTTATAATATCTTTATTCATAAATTGCAGAGTACGAAAGTAATTAAGTTTAATATGTTCATTCTACGCTACAATGTTAATGTATTTATTTGTACAACAGGGAAAATAACATCTAAAACATATTATGATATTTGCTTTTAAATATGTGTGAATTAACAACCTTGTAGTTTTATCTGTTTCCTGAAAAATAAATAATGTACATAAAATATGTTTTATGCAAATTATCTAAAACTTACCATGATACGACGAGCCTCGTGGTTGAGTGGTTTATGTAACGGACTGCCAATCAAGAGGTTGCGGGTTCGTTTCCCGCTCGGGACAATTATTTGTGTGATTTTTCTAATTTTCATACAAATGTTTGTACTGCGTCTGGGTGTTTCTATGTATTATAAGAATGTATTTACAAAAGAAAAGTAGTATATGTATTCTATCTGTATTCTGGTACCCATAACACAAGCATAATAAGCTTAGCTTGGGACCAGAGGACGTTGTGTGAAATTTCCATGAATATTTATTTATTATTATTTATTATAATGGCTTTTGCCTGCCACTTCGTATGAATTGGAATTTAGAAATTTCTCCCCTTTTCTCTCTTTTTATTTTTCACTGATTTTTCACTCGTATTGGTCGCAGTGTACTGTTATATAGCCAACACTGTTTTTATAAATCAGACTTTTCTGTCCAGAGATTAGTGTACAAACAAACAAAACTCTTCAGCTTGATAATATTAGCATAGATATTTTTATTTTTAAATCAAAACTGCCAGTATATATATTAGGCAGTAAACCTAAAAAAATGAAAAGTAAGAATGGAAATGAAAAAGTTTTGCTTGATATGCATAATACTATGTTAACATAGTTTCTCCAATAGATTATGCATAATTTTTGAAATCTTCTATTAAAAGTTAAATACGGTCTTATTCATAATGACTTACCGGTGGTTTAAAAGTTCGCTAAAATCGGTGCGCGAAAATTGTCAAAACTTGTTATTCATAATAGTCTTTTTACGCTAAAACGTTTATTATCTATCTAATAAAATCTCCGTTTAAACCTCCGATCAACAGTCAGTATGAATAAGACTGTAATGTTAAACACATCTTCATTCTACATGTTATTATCACATACAACATACTATTCTCAATAACTTGTGTTTATTTTAACAATGAAAACTCTTTACTGGATTACTGTTTCCTGCAACTTTGTACGTGTGGAATTTAGAAAATAAAAGAAATAACAATAAAAATCATACAAAAAAGCCATCCTCATAAACCACACTACTATAAAAGAAAACTGTATTAAAATCTGTTGCATAGTTTTGAAAATATAAACTCACAAGGGACATACATACAAATACAATAGTGACTTTGTTTTATAATAAGTATAGAAGCAATCTTTGTGGTCATTTAGCCATTCTAGCCAGCACATTCTAGCCAGACATTTTGGAGACTTTTCGTCTCCAAAATGTCTGGCTAGAACAAACCTGGTTTTATATCCTTGCATATATGTATTATGTAGATGTGTATTATGTAGATGTTACTAAAGAAAGAAATGTTGAATGCGGCAAAGAAAAGTAGTGATAAAAAAGAATTTATAAAATAAAAAATTGGTCAAGTGCGAGTTGGACTCGCGCACGAAGGGTCCCGTACCATTATCTATGCAACATAAGGCAACGTTATTAGTATCGAGCAAGAAACGGTAAAAAAATCATGTTTGTTGTATGGGAGCCCCCCTTAAATCTTTATTTTATTTTTAGTATTTGTTGTTATAGCGGCAATAGAAATACATCATCTGTGAAAATTTCAACTGTCTAGCTATCACCGTTCTTGAGATACAGCCTGGTGACAGACGGACGGACAGCGAAGTCTCAGTAATAGGGTCCCGTTTTTACCCTTTGGGTACGGAACCCTAAAAAAGGGAATGTTAATTAGAGATTTTATCTAGTTGAAGAAGGAAGTTCTATTAAGATGGGAGCCACACAAATTGTCCTTAATTTGTGTTTTATTAGTTGATGTCAGTTGAATGCCATTGTTTATTGTAGTTCAGTTCTATAACAATCATATCAATTCATTTTATCATATTGATTGTTAAAATAGGCCAAATGATAGTACTATTAGAAGTTTAAATTAAATTATTCACTTAAATTTTTGAAGTGTTTATTAAGGTTTATTTTATTCTATACTAGCTTCTGCCCACGGCTATTATTTGCCAAATCGAATTTGAAATCAAACTTAAATAACTATATGTAATGCTTGTGTCAGATTTGTTTCATTTCATTTCATTTCATTTATTCTTTATTGTACACTCATACAAGTAAGGCAACATAAACAATATTGTTACAAACGTGCACAAAGGCGAGCTTAACTCATATTGAGTTTTCTACCAGCTTTTTTTGTTTGTATGTATATAACATAATCTTTGCCCTGAAAGTGACTTACACCCCTTCAAATAGTTGTTTTAATCTGAAATTTTGTATATTCATCAAGGACCGATTGTATTAGTTTGAAACTGGGCAACTATGACTTAGACTTGCACACCAAAGGTTCCATACTGTTATTATCTTACTATATTTGTTCAAACCACAAAGACCAGGATAAGAGCAGGAGAGTTATGATGAGGATTATTTAGTAATGATGATGTGTATTTGTTGTTATAGCATCAACTGATATATAAACCTGTGAAAATTTCCACTATCAACTTTCCAGAGATATATGGTTTTGTGACAAATAGGCAGACTTACACTGAAGTCTCAGTAATAGTGTCCCGTATTATCTTTACGTACTGAACGGGACCCTAAAAAATATAAAGGATTATAAGAATGAGAAATAACTAACATAAAGCTGAAGAGTTTGTTTGTTTGAACGCGCGTTATCTCAGGAACTGCTGGTCTGAATTGATAAAAATCTTTGTATTTGATAGTCCGTTTATCAAGGAAGCTATATAACATTACGTTGCGATTAAATAGAAGCGCATTATTAGTGAAAACTGTTGCAAAAACGGGTAGCATTTTCTAAATTTCACGCGTACGTTGCGGGTAACAGCTAGTGAGAAATATAATTCCATCAGTAAGGATTCAACTCGTATATATTTTTTAAATGAGTTAGCAACATCAGTAGAAGGTTATTGAACTGCATTTTTATTGAGATTGCACTTTATTGGTTGTAATTTGATACAAGTTGCTGACAACATTATTGTTAATATCCTGTTGTAGCATTGTTCAATATATTTATTCAATAAATATCAGCAGTAGTATCACTTGTATTCATTATGTTAAGTACTGGCTGTTGCCTACGACATCGTACGCGAAATTTGAAATCGCTACATTATCTCTACATATTAAAGCCAGGCAGTCAACTCAGGGATAATGTGGCTTTCTAATGTTGAAAGAATGAATTATCGATTATCCGCTGAGTAGTTTTTGAGTTTATTGGTTACAAACATACAACAACAAGTCTTTTACCCGCGACTTCATTTGCCTTTAGACACTGATTTCTTAGCTTTAGCACTCGGGTTAGCTACTACTTCTTCAGATCAGCCCCTACATACGTATTATAAACTCCCTCTCTATTATTATTAAAGCCAAGCTGTATTCCACGAAATTCAAATCAGCTAAGCTATTTGAAATATCTTTACTTATTATAAAACAAAGTCGTAATTTTTGTATGTATGTCCCTATGTGAGCTTATATCTTCAAAAATACGCAACGGATCCTGATGCGGTTTTTTTTAATAGATAGAATGGTTCAACAGGATGGCTTTTTTTGAATAATTTGTTGTGGTTTTCTGTATATTAGTTATGATATGATTAAATTTGCTGAGAAATTCGAAAGCGTGCGATCTTTAAATGAAAACGCTGCCTTATGGATAAGGCAGCGTTTTCATTTAAAGGTACAACAAAGTAATGTATGGAGGAATTAATTTTTACTTATAGTTCTTCAAAAAAGTCCGCAAGGGCATATGTCTATCTTATAAGGAAAACCCGCTGTACCCATATTTATGTCAAAAAAATTATCTAATTCAATAGGGTGTTTTCAAAAGCTATATAAGTGAATATAATAATATTTTTTATTAAATTAAATACCTTGAATTAGCTTACACATTTAATATAGATTATAATTGCTTTTTAACGCATGCAATTTAAATGAATATCTTATGAGATATGACGAAAAAAGAATTGCGCGCGGCAAAATAAAATACTTAAACTGTTGGCTGAACGTTTCCTCGGACTTCTAACCATACTCCAATCCAATGTTTGGATATTTGGTTATTGTTGGATGTATGGATGGATTTTCATGAAACTTTCTTAAATTCCACGCGTACGGAGTCGCGAGCAACAGCTAGTTTTAAATAAAAAGTTTTTAAGATTCCTAATTTATTTATTCTTTTTACAAACTAACACTATGTTATTTTAATAGATATAATTATAATACATATTAACCGTAATGCTATGTGAAGTATAAAAATTCTTAACATACTTTATATCGTGATGTGTCAATGAACACATGAGGAATACCAAATGTGGTATCAAATAATTGAGTTGTGTTGTCACATGATGTCATGGTGTTTCTGTAATCACATTCTTAAACCATTCTATTTGAATTTGATTTCGATTCACAAGTTAGTCATATCCTAGACTTACTCATTGGATTATAATTTGATTAAGTATCATGTGCACCAGTGTGCTTTTATGAGTCCGAATATTTATTAAAATTATGCAGATCAATATTAATTAATGGAAATCACTAAAAATTCCGTTACTTGAGACTTTGATTGTAGATAGATAGATTATCACGTCAGTGTTAGTTTACTATATAAAACTAGTGACCAATTGCGGCTTCGTCCATATTAAATTATTGTTAATTAAACTCCAGATTCGTCCGACTTTATTGTTGCGATGTATGACGTGCTCCGTTTTATGCAAAATTTTGTTAATAAAGTTATAATACAGAGGGACGCTCTAAAAAAAAACACGAGATTAAACGGATGTCCCAATAACCGCTTCATTTCGAAACAACAGATTGTTAAAAGGGAATGATTTAGAAATAACTGAAATTAAAATAATATTCATAGTTTAACATTCTCTAACTTGCGCAATTCAATTCTCTAAATAATCGGATCTGATCACAGCGGACACTTTACAGTTCAGTCCTACCCGTGACCATGGTCATTACTGAAAAGTCTCCGAAACTTTGGCTAAAATAAAAATAAAAACATACGCTGTTCGTAAAAAGGGGATTTATTTGAATATTGAAAATTGTTTGTCTAGTAATACATTGCGTTAAATCCGTATCAATATTAGTTCAAGTGTATACAAATAATAAGTGTAGTGTTATTTATTAGTCATTTGTCGAGAATGCTGGTCCCACAACGATATGTCAACTATTAGTTACAGATACATCTGTTTACTTTGCTGAATCATTGTGTATATGATAATGATTCATTGTCATTGCATTGTCACTTATTGATATTTAAATTAAATAATAATCAATGTAATCTGATTTTATATTCATTGTTTTAATTGTGTTGTCATTAACTATGTTAATTTAAGATGAATCAGTAGTTATTACGATATTTGGCAACAGTTTATTTCAATTACCTTTTTCCTTAGCTACGTCTTGGGAGTTCCGTTATTTAGTGTGTCATATGATCATAGTATGTCACGTAGCACAGTGTGCCTCCTGGTGAAGGCCTCCTCCAACGACAGCCATTAGATTCTGTCTTGTGCAACCCTTCTCCAGTTGCATCCCACCGTTAACCTAATTTCGTCCTGTCATCTTTTATATTGTCTGCCTGTTTTCCATCTCTAGGATACCATTCAACAGGCAACAGTTTATTTCAAAATTTTAGTGAAAGAAATTATCACCATGAACGAGATTTTTTTCCAATGTCATTTGATTTAATATATTATATAATTGTATCTTATTAATATCATAAACGGTAAACTTTGTAAAAATGTATGCATGTAAGAATGTTTGTTGCTCTTTCGCGCAAAGACTACTAAAAGGATATAAATGAAAACTTTACAGTTGTATAACTTATGGATCAGAATAATATGTGGCTGTATATCATCATAGTAAAAGCCATATAGTTACTATAAATGGAGGGGTAACTGCGGACATTAGTTATTATAGATATAAAGTTCATATTGTGTCGCACTTAGAACAACTTAGTTAGCTTTCAAGGTAGATAATCTTCTGCTAGAGAAAACCGAATATCTACCATCTGTGAACATCCATGGGGGAAATGAATTGCTCAAGACAATATTTTCTGATTCAAAATTCTTTTACAGGGCTACAGAAGCTGGTGATTACAACATAGTATCAAAGCTACTGGCTTGTGGTTATCGTAGTCGAGATGCGAAGAATCAAGATGGGCAAACTGCAGTCCATATAGCTGCGAGGGCGGGCCGGGATAATATACTCGCGAAACTTATAGAGAGCGGCGCCACTGTCAATGTAAGAGATACATTCGGATACACGCCTTTACATGTGAGTTATATTATATTTTTTGTAAATTAAACAACTATTGAACATTTTGTATAATATTTTCTGTAAATTAATGTTTGCTATACTATGGGTTATTGATTGTAGTTTTAGATACTTACTTTATATAGAATACTGGCTCGCCTCGTCACTGAGGTTGGCAATAGTCTGCCAGAGCGCTGGAAAAGAAACCGACTAACTATATGGGCATTGTCCAGCAAGATTACTTTCTGCATTGACCAATACAGACTTACTATTTGACTATTGCGACCGATTCCTTTCAAAAATTGGCAGAAAAACAAGAGTGCTAAGAGATTTTTATTCTTTCTTTCATCTTTAGCTTTTTAAAGACTTATGATGTCTCACTTACACACTTAATGGGTTTGTAGGATTACGCCATCTTCTAACTATACACTACTTTTGTTATTAATGTTGTTTGTAAATGTGTTCTTTAATGTTTTGTTCCTTAGTATACATGTCAAAACAACTTGGCGAGCACTACAGAGCTATTGATCACAAAAGGGAATGCTAATTATCAAATGAGACATGCACCCAGTGGGAAGGTGCCTTTACATGATGCTGCGCAAAGAGGCCATATTGAATGTGTAAAGGTAACATCAGTAATTTTCGCCTGTAATAGAATATACGTATGATGCACGTGATGATACACTAATGTACTACACATTTCAAATGAGAATAGGATTGGCAATGACCTCTATCTGTCAAGTGATTTGAAAAGTACTGTCAGCAACAAAACTTTATTTGCGAATCCATAAAGTATTTAATTAACAATCGACATTAAAAACTATGTATATCTACTAATATGAAAGTTAAATATACGATACCAAAATGACAACTAAAATTTATATAAAAAGAAACAAAACAAATACTAAATTCAATACTGCAAAAAACAATCGACGTAGTATAGAATAATATACTTAACTATTCCAACCTCTTTAATTAAGAAAGCATTGCAATTTAAAAAAAACTGTTGGATCTAAGATCTAAGTAAATCGCGTGTGTCAGTCTGGCATTATAACCTTCTTGACCTAATTCTATTCTATTCTCATTTGAACCGCATAGTAGTATTATCACGATCCTATTTACTAGAACGAATCTGTAATTTCATTATAGCTTAATTTGGGACTTCGGGACGTAGTTTCGAGTTGTTCATAATTATTTACTCATTGGCTATTTTCTAGGTACTACTTAAATTAAATGCGCCTGCGCATCCCAGGACTTTATCGCACGAGACACCCGCAGATTTGGCACACCATGACGGACATATAGAATGCTATCATTTGTTAAGTAAGTATCTTGTTTACAGCTAATGTTATTAATTTTATACTGTAGCAAATTATTATTTTATTAAAACGGATAAGTAAATAGCGTTTTTAACCTTGTGCATAATTAACTACAGCAATTTTTTTCGCGTGAAAGTAATTAGTTTTTCGTGCATTCGTGACGTCACAATATTCAAAGAATAACATGTATTTTACATTTGCCCCTACAACTTCAAAATGTTTACTCGATATATTACAGAAAACTACCAACCGGACCCTCCTAAAACATCAAAAAGTGAATGGTACCACGGTACATTGAATCGCGAGGAAGCTGTGAAGACTCTTGAAGAATATTGCAAGTCACATAACTTGGAAGGCAAGGAATCTGATGGAGTATTCCTAGTGCGGTATAGCGAGAGAAATAAAGGTGCTTACGTACTCACCATGCTTAGTGAGAATACACCTTATAACTTTATAATTAAAAAAGAGGTGAGTTCCACTGCTATTTTTGTTTTGAAGGCCATTATTACGTGTGGTGAAGTGGTTGGACATTGAACTGCCATTCACCAGGTTAGGGATTTGGTTGCCGCTTAGGCCAATAATTATTATTGTGCTATTTAAATTTTTTCTGGATAATGTGTCTGGATGATTCCTATACATAATCTATCTGTATTTTGTTACACAACATAAGCAAATAAGCTTAGATTTGGACCATAGGATGTATTGTGAAATGACCATGAATATTTTTTAACCAAAATATCTAAAGCGCAATTCACGCTGAATATCACAAGGTATAATACTAATACATATATATCATAAACTAGCTGTTGCCAGCGACTTTGTACGCGTGGAATTAAAAAAAATCCCGTTTTTGTAAGATTTTTCACTAATGCTTCGTTCCTATTAGTCGCAGCGTGATGTTATATAGCCTATACCCTTCCTCGATAAATGTACTATCCAACACTGAAAGAATTTTTCAAATCGGACCAGCGGTTCCTGAGATTAGTGCGTTCAAACAAACAAATTCTTCAGCTTTATAATATTAGTTATAAATGTTTAGTTAAAGTTTTTCATGTTTATTTCAGTACTCCTGGATGTTTATTGACGACGGTCCATATTTAGAATCACTAGAGAGGGTGATAGAACACTACAGTACTGTACCTGATGGACTACCCACAAAACTGACTACTGCAGTACCTCCTAAACCTAAACCTCCACTACCTGAAGTAAGTACGCTTTTTATAAACTCAGAAACTATATTTGTCTTGCTATTAGGCATTGACCTACTCCAAATTACATACTTACATCCCCGCCACGCCTTTCTTTCTTGAGGGTAGATAGGGAAAAACGTCATCTGCTAATAGAAGTATCCTATCTCCTGCAAATTAGGTACACACGATCAAAACAGTTATAAAAGGAATAGATAGACACGCGCCTACATTGAAATATTTTGATGTGTAATTTTTTAATTTTGTGCTATAATACCTTTAGATAAGTAAATTAATGTCTGACCGAAACTGGTTTTCCGGCCCAAACCGAATGTTTGGCCCTGGCTTCAGTTTCAGCCGAAACCGAAACTCATGTGGTCAAGTATAAAATTTCTTAAAATACTGAAATTTGGTGCATTTTACCTATTATTTTGCATTAATTATAGGGCATGAAAAGTTTCGGTTTCTGCCAAAATCTTTTTTTTGAATCAATTTCGTTATGGCCGAAACCGAAACTGCCGCCGAAACCGAACTTTCGGTCGGACACTGTAAGTAATTTGGTCTAAAATACCAAATTAACTTAACACATATGGCATTTACTTCGGAAATGTCTGGCTCATGGATTTTATCACCATATAGCTGCCTATTGCAGCGCTTATAGGTGACAAGTCTATTTTTTTTATCTCACAAAAATTACAAGCTAAGCAGTATTTGCAAAAAAAAATATTATCTTTTACAGTTCTCAACAATGCCGCGTACCAAAAAGCTATCGAGTCGTGCAACTCTAATGCAATCTCTATCATTAGTCAAACACGATATACTGAATGATTCACCAATGTCTACCAAATCGGCGTCAGCAATATCGAACAATAATAATATGTTTGAATTGCTCACAAGAAATCTATCCTTCTCATCGGATTTCAACAATGATAGTGTTAATAACAATGATGATGTAGCCGATGACAATGAAACATATAAAGTTCCTGTCAGTAATAGTGCAGTAGTTACATTACCTGAAAATTATAATGAGATATCCGTTAATTCTGATGGACAATTATGTACACTTCAAGGTAAGAAATCAATATTTATATTAGGTGGTAAAATTTTTTTTTATTTTCCTTTGTGTGGCAACACATTGACATAGCGTATTATTGCCAAGCTCATGTAATTGCTTCTTATGTGGTGTAGATAAGGTCATAAAATTTTATATTACATATTCTAACAACAATCAACAACGGTTAGGTAACGAAATTTTTCTCGGTTATTTAAATTATACTTATACTCATTTTAGAATTCATACCAATGAAAGAGTTAACTCTTGGCGCGGTATTGGGCGAGGGTGAATTCGGTTCAGTACTACGAGCCACATATTCACCAGCTGACCAACCTTCACAACAAGTCGCCGTCAAGACATTGCATATGCAACACACAGATACAAACAAACAGGAGTTCTTAGCTGAAGCTAAAGTTATGATGTCTGTCAGACATCGGTGTATTGTCAGACTTATTGGTGTTTCACTGGTTAGTAATATGTTATTATTTAAATTCGTCTTAAAACTGTTTACAAGGTAGAATTTTAAATTATAAATTTTAAGCCCCCATAGATCTTCTATAGCAGGGTTGGCCAACTTGATTAGACACAAAGATCTCTTGTTTACTAAAGAAACGCTTTGCGATTTACTAATTTACGCAATCATTAGTGTGAACTACCCCTGCTCTATACTTTTACTGGCTTACAATTTTCATAGAAAAACTAATTTTGCAGAAATCGACAGAAATGAAAAACTTCTAAGTAGAACTATTCATTATTTCTATTATACGTTGGCGTAACGCGTTACGTAACGAAACGGCTTACCCTCCCATAAGAAGCTAATATTTCAAAAGCAAATATTTGATTCTTGTTTGTATTCACAGGGCCCTCCATTAGCAATGATTCAAGAGTTAGTACCATTAGGATCGTTGTTAGAATATCTAGTACGACACCCGGACAAAGCATCGCCTGGATATGAACTGAGATTGTGGGCGTGTCAAGTTGCTTCGGGAATGAAATATTTAGAAAAGCGACGTTTTGTACATAGAGATTTGGCAGCAAGGAACATTCTGCTTGCAAGCAGGTATATATCATTGTTACACATAAATTTTAAACTATTTGATTTTAAAGAAAGAATTATTAACAACCAATACACCAATAACCTTTTGCTTCCCAGCCCATTAAAGCCCCAATATTGGGCTTGTGCCTACTCGCGAAGGTATTTCGTTTATTATATCGCTATCCACACGTGTTGGTATGGTTTCCAGTTTTCCGTCTCATAAAGAATGTTATCTGCCTTAATCTTACACACTTATGGTCTTATTCGTATTGACTTATCGGAGGTTTAAAAGTTCGCTAAATTCGGTTCGCGAAAATTGTCAAAACTTGTTATTCATACATAATAGTCTTTTTGCGCTAAAACGTTTATCTCTCCGATAAAATCTCAGTTTAAACCTCCGATAAGTCATTATGAATAAGACCATTAGGAATTTCGAACCGAATGAGGTGGTAAAACTTGTATTCATAATCTATCCTTATCAAGTTCAATTCTTAACCTAAATGTGTATCTATAGTCCACATGTGTTGCGCTTGTAAATAACCTATTGTTATATAAATTTATAAAGTTTTATTGTCCCTAATTGTAATTGTTCTTTTTTTTCTCCAGACATCAAGCTAAAATAAGTGACTTTGGTTTATCGCGTGCTCTACAATCAAACAGTTCGTACTATAAAGCAAGTCGCGGTGGTAAATGGCCTATTAAATGGTATGCCCCGGAGTCTTACAACTACGGGACGTTCAGTCACGCCAGCGATGTGTGGAGTTATGGTGTCACATTGTGGGAAATGTTCTCATATGGGAAACAGCCTTATGGTGAAATGAGGGGCGCTGAGGTTCGTATCTATTAAACATACTACTTAATAAATTGTAGCGGAAAAAGTGATCACCGCAAGCGAGACTTGAACCCACGACCTCGGAATACCGTTCCGTAGCTCTGCCAACTGAGCTTATTGCGGTCGTGCTAACAGTAACCAATTTGACCACCACAATGTTCCTCGATGAGTCTATGAGTGCAACGCCATCTATCGAGAATGTTTTGCAACAATCTGGTCAAGTCTTTGCAAATTGGTTACTGTTAGCACGACCGCAATAAGCTCAGTTGACAGAGCTACGGAACGGTATTCCGAGGTCGTGGGTTCAAGTCCCGCTTGCGGTGATCACTTTTTCCACTACAATTTAATTTATTAAATAGATAATCATAACAATAATAATGAACAAATATGGCGTATTTTTATTAATTGGATATTTCGATATGTACCTTTTCATTATTTACAATCGTTAGTCTGTAATATAACGATTTTATAATAAAAAAATTGTTAATATTGCCGAATTGTGTTATTGACACTATCAATTTTAATTTTTTAGTTAAGTTTAGTTTTGCACGTAGAACGGTACCAATGAACGAAAAAAAATGTAACGTATGTACGTAAGCTGCAATTATCACTAGTATTCTTTACAGAATACAATTGGGCTGAAATTATGACGCGTCTTTTATTACTAAATAATATATTAATTTTGCAGTTACTTAAAAACTTGCTATGTATTGGTATTCCGAGGGTTCAAGACCCGCTTGCGGTGATCACTTTTCCACTAAAATTTAATTTATTAAGTAAAAGCATGCAGCAAGTCAATTGCAAAATTAATAAATTACTTTACCATTATCTATTTTCAAATGTTCATTATATTTTTTTTTTTTCAGGCTATACAATATGTAGAAAGCGGTAAACGTCTAGATAGACCAGAGGACTGTCCAGATGATATATACCAAGTAATGTTGGACTGTTGGACGTACAATCCTGATACAAGACCGACATTCAGTCATCTTGTTGACGTGTTCTCACATCATACAGACTATGTTAATATCAGCCAAATAGCACTCGAAAATGAAGACGCTACTATCGATGTGTAATGTATAAATAATAAATTATATTATAGATTAACTTAACCTCCTGGCAGTGTGGTAAAAGATTTTTTTAAGTTTTACTCTTTGTAGCGCAAATTATGAAAATTACGACAGTAAAAATTCACAATTTTCAATTTACAAAGAGTAGGGGATAACACAAGGTTTACGAAGAAGCAAAACTTTTGACGTGCGTATTTTTGATAGATATTAAACAAATTATGTTTTTATTGTATTATGTTGAAAAAATATTATTGGGAGTACTGATCAGATACAGATTTTAAAATTCATAATTTTCCATAAAGTTATAGATGTAATTATACATATTGATTGTTCAATTCATTTTAAATGTGTGGTTATAACAATAAAAAGAAACGTTCAACCGACTTCATGTAGCTTTGAAATTTGAGGGTTTTCCTCGATTTCTAAGGAGATAACCTAACCTGGTGCCAATGGGACCACACGAAAACCAACAGCTTTGAAATAAAAATTGGTCAAGTGCGAGTCGGACTCACGCACGAAGGGTTCCGTACCATTATCTATGCAACATAAGGCACGTTATTAATAAATGAGCAAACAACACACACAATACTTAATTAATCACTTTTGTTGTATGAGAGCAAGAAACGGTAAAAAAATCATGTTTGTTGTATGGGAGCCCCCCTTAAATATTTATTTTATTTTATTTTTAGTATTTGTTGTTATAGCGGCAATAGAAATACATCATCTGTGAAAATTTCAACTCTCTAGCTATCACCGTTCTTGAGATACAGCCTGGTGACAGACGGACGGACGGACAGCGAAGTCTCAGTAATAGGGTCCCGTTTTTAGGGTTCCGTACCCAAAAGGTAAAAACGGAAACCCTATTACTGAGACTTCGCTGTCCGTCCGTCCGTCCGTCCGTCAATCCGTCCGTCCGTCCGTCTGTCACCAGGCTGTATCTCAAGAACGGTGATAGCTAGACAGTTGAAATTTTCACAGATGATGTATTTCTATTGCCGCTATAACAACAAATACTAAAAATAAAATAAATATTTAAGGGGTGCTTCCATACAAAAAACTGATTTTTTTTACCGTTTCTTGCTCGATACTAATAACGTTGCCTTATGTCGCATAGATAATGGTACGGAACCCTTCGTGCGCGAGTCCCACTCGCACTTGACCAATTTTATTACCCTTTGGGTACGGAACCCTAAAAAAAGAATCATTAAAATCGCTTCGCCCAGTTAAATATTACGAAGTAACAAATATAAAAAAAATACAGACGAATTTAGAACCTCCGAAGGACTGACTTCAAAAACTTCAAAAAAACTTGAAGTCAGTTAAAAATGTACAATAGATAATGCAAATGGTCAAACAAGTGTCTTTGACTGTGCAATTTAAATAACATAAAGGCTACTTAAATATTTAAAAGGGATATCTATATAACTTTACACTGTATGAAAGTGATGATATGCAACAATATAGTTATGATCTGATATGCGAATATAATTCAGGCATTTAGCCACTGTATGAAATTAAATGTAATATAAATCGAATAAAAAAATAGATTAAGGATTTGCCGTTTATTTAGTGCTGTAGAACATGTATGTGGTTAGTTCTATTTGGATGATAATCAGAAACTACATGCCATGATGTGCCTGATAACGTATTATAGGTAATCTCACCTGGGGCTTAGGAGACTATGGGACAATGTAATTCACACACAACCTAACTAAAATAGAAATATTAGGCAATGTTAATTTAACTTTCATATTATAAAAAATGTGTAAAATATAATTAGGATTTTAATTATTATGAACGTGTACAACGTAATAGCCATTAAATCATACTATGCCATGATTTCGTTTTAGTTAAGTTTTCGACACAACAGAATTGGTGACAATAAAGTTTATATGAAATTAAAGTTACCATCATCTGGTTTTACTAATTGAAAATTAGTAGGCAGTTTCTTTTCAGTAGCTTTTTCTTTTTGAAATATACTTCATTGACCCCAAAGATGCATAAGCCCCAAGTGACACAAAGTAGGTTGACGTGTAAATAGGGGACGGTGTATTTTATATAGTGACTATATTACGTATGGTAAAGGCTTTTATTTTTTTTTATTACCATCGTCTTGTTGGTATATGTATTTGAAACTATTCATGCATTTCACGTTCCTTTAGTCAATATGGATGTATATAAATAACTCTTTAATAATGAACTACATTCCAGTACTTTACAAATATTATTTAAATAGTAAAGACCGGCGCTTATTGAATGTGTTTTCAGCGTGTATTATGTGTATACGTGTGGGTAGACGTCAAATGTATGGAATCGCATAGGCGAAGCTAGCGTGGGTTTTCGATACTTAATTTACATAATGTATCAAAAACCTTAACAAAAACATCAAGATTTAGTACTCTTTTAGCCTAGAACGAAACGATATATTGAAAATTTTTCCTGAAAGAAAATCTTGGTGAATTGTTTACAAAAAATATGTAGTTTAAATTGGGGCAAGATGTTGTTGTTTAAAACGCCCGTATATTCATACAACGTGCAACTTTACTTTTACGTATACGCTTATGTGCACGTATACGTGATTGCACACGCACTCAACATGTGCTGATCTTTATAGAATTATGTCTCTTCTGTTATTTTCTATTCTGTGTTGTCATATTTTTAATTTTTAATTGATATGTAATTGGGCGCCTGAAATAGTTCAACATACCAGTGTATTTTTTTTATAATTTGGAAAGTTGATATGCCATGGTAATGCCATAGAGTTTACGTATATTAAATTGCCACAAGGTTGTGTTATGTTATGTACAAAATTTTATATAGTTACCCACAAATTATATGTATATGTATTTTAATTTAGGAAATTTTATATTAAATTCTATGAGTCTGACTTAGCATATTATAATAACTTTTATATTACGACAAATCATATAAGTGTGTTATATTTAAATCAAATGTGATAATGATATTTATTAATAAAACATAATTTTAGAAAACGAGTCGTTTTATTTACTAATAGTTATCTTTTGAAATATAATGAACTAAATCTAAAATGTATCTCAAAAGCATTTAATGTGATACTCTAAATATTAACAAATTAGTAATGTGGGTAGTAGTATCTACCTACCCCTTTTAATAAAAACTAGGTGTATAAAATATTCTACAATTACATAATAACTAAATAATAATAAGCGACAAGCTATCGGAGGCTACCCTTAAAACTAAATATCACAATAGCATTTTTAATTTTCTAAAATATTATATTTAACACTCGATTAAATGTCGAAATTTTAAAACGTGATTTTTCACTCCCTTCATATTTATCAAAGATTCATCAGGGATTTTCAAAATACTTGCATTTAATTTTTTTAACTAAGTAAATTATCATATGTTAATGCGACAGTCATTATAAGGCGGTGGCGGAGTTTCAGCACGATCAGGTAAACGTATTGCATCTATTTGTAACGGCGCTTCGGTAACTCCGGGCAACCCGTATGTAGGAAACGGTGGACTTCTATCAGGCAACGAGAGTTGTCTACGATATGGAGGGGGAGTTTCTAAGTCAGGATTCACTATAGTACTCCACAACAAATTAGTCCTCATATCACCATCTGCTCTACGAATTCTTCGACATCTTGGCCGCCTAGCTTGCGGTCGAGTACAACTTAACGCACCACATTTACAAAACCTATTTAACCAAATATACGTCCCTACTATGCCTATTGCTAGTCCTATTTCAATTCCAATAACTAATGCTTGTAGCGCTGAAAAATCTTGGTCGAATTTCTCAAGAGGTGTGAGAGGTTTCGAGGGTAGTTCCACAACAGTATTATTCTTGTCAACAGTCACATTCCAAACTTCACCTATTTCTACAGATTCTGTATTACTTCTTGTTACTACAGAAATCATTTTCTCTAACATTTTTGGTCCTCTGTTTTTACATTGTTTGATATAAGTTATTCCACGCGAAGTTATCCAACTCTCAGCAGCTATAAAATTAGCATTACATTGCCAGAAATCATTTCGCAGTTCAATTCTTTCCAATTTACGTAGTGGTAGTAGAACATCTGTATTTAGACTCATAAAATAATTTTCACTCAAATCTAACTTTCTCAAATTGGGTAGTCTTGTGAACAGGCGGTTTGGTAAATTCTTCATTCGACAGTTATTCAGGTTCAAAACCTAAAAGAAAAACAAAGCAGTTTAGTTATAAAATTAATTACAAAAAAAAAAAACAAATTGCGCAAACACAGGTCTCTGTAGATTTTACCTAACCACTTTGATTTAAAAAATGTTACAACCACATGCTACCTACATACTTATAAACTGTCTTAGAATATTGGGAATGTCAGTAATACTCTCTTTTATTATCTATATCTATACCAAAAGGCATAAATCTGTTAATTAGCATACGCGTAGACTAAACCGATGACAAACGTTAAATGTGCCCTTTGCAAGTATCGTACACCTACGTAAATTTTCTAGTTTATAAACTGATAAAATAATAGATAACTACCTTTAACTTCGCATGCATAATAAACGGTTCATTCTTCAGGTTCTCAAAAACATTTGAAGACAAATCGACCGTATCCAATTCTGGATTGTCCCAAAAGAGATCTGATGGTATGTATCTCAATCGATTGCTGCTCAAATCTATATGTATTAAGTTATCAAGACCAGTAAATGCGTGAAGACCAATCCAAAATATAAGATTATAAGATAAATCTAAAAATCTTATAGATGTGTATCCTCTTTCCTGTAAAGAAAGAAATATTTATGAGAAGACGTGCTGGAAATTGTAAATTATTCTTAGAATAGTGGCATAAAAACAATAGTTTGGGGTTCACCGAAAAAGCAATGATATGAGGATAATATCTACTATATAAAAATAAGTCGGGTTTTCCTTCCTGACGCTATAACTCCAGAACGCACGGACCGATTTCCACGGTTTTGCATTCGTTGGAAAGGTCTCGGGCTCCGTGAGGTTTATACTTAGTTAATTTTTTTTTAATTTTTTTTTTCTACTTTTTTTTTTGGTATGGCAAAACAACGTTTGCCGGGCCAGCTAGTGATTTGTAAATATTACTCAACAATGATTCGTTGATATCCACTACTGTTAAGATATTGGTAGGTATATCATACATAACTAAATCGTCATATAAAATGGATTACGACGAAACGAGCCGAGCCTCGTTGAGTGGTTCATGTAACGGACTGCCGAACAAGAGGTCGCGGGTTCGATTCCCGCTCGGGACAATCATTTGTGTGATTTTTGTAATTGTCATACAAATGTTTTTACTGCGTCTGGGTGTTCCTATGTATTATAAGTATGTATTTACAAAAGAAAAGTAGTATATGTTTTGGTACCCATAACACAAGCATATAAGCTTAGCTTGGGACCAGAGGACGTTGTGTGAAATGTCCATAAATATTTATTATTATTATTTAACTTTCTTAAATGAAAAACCATAAGTTAGCGTTTGCGCTCCTGTGTAAGACATTCGTTATTGGACTTAAGCCTCCTCCACTTCGAGAGATATCTGGTCTATTTATGCCACGTTGACCAGGCGTGTTAGCACCAGGTCAGTTTCGACTTTTCCTTCTCACTGAAGATGTGATTTGCTTAGGTATATAGATTGTGTTTTAGCCAGTTTTTACCAACAGGTCCCTGGGACGGAAATGGAGAAAGATACTCGTATCCTTAATCCTTTAACACAAGGTATCAGCTTCTTGCAATGTTATTAGATTTAGCCTTTGTGTTGTGACTCAGGCTTGGATCAAAGTGTGGGTCAAACAAATATTTGTTTTGATACGGAATTGAATAGCTCTCGGTATTGCTAATTAAAAAAATCTTTATTATAGTCAACAATAACTAACTGAGGTAGCAAAAGAACTGGTTGCTGACGTTGCAACTTGCCATTTTTGTCGCCTGTCTTGTGATAAATCTAGAGTTCCACTCTATATAAATTAAATCATGCGCCATCGATAAGTTTCAACATTATTTTTTTATACAAAATGTTTAAAATTTTTTTTAATAATTTTAGTCTCTCATATCCTTAATTTAAGAACCTTGGTATATTAAAAGTTAAAATTGATGCTAACTATGCCAAGGTATTGTTCTATTTGCTCCAATTTTGCCTTGAAAAGAAACATTTACTGAATCTATCAAACTAAAATACGAAGAATGGCATAGTTAGGCAGTTCTATATTTATAAGTTATCTCTCTTTGAATGCACTAAGATGGCCCGACGTTTCGGAGATATTTTGTCCACTGTGGTCACATGTAAACGAAACCAAAGCATCTGTCTGTGTTTGTCCCGTAGCTAGTAGGACCAACACTCCTTCCGTAATCTCGAAGTTAATCCCTAACTGTGATCCCTAAGCACTTATGTGCGCTTATGTTACGTATTATTCTGTGGTTACGTACCATCCATGAAATTCTTGCTAACCATACGGAACATTCCTAACCGGGTAGGTAAAAACAAATCAATATTGTGTGTACCACCCCAAGAAGTTTCAAGGTCTATTACGAAGTTATTTTGTAGCCCTTTACATTCTTAGCTTTTATGAGAAGTTAAAATTATAATTATGATTCATAAGCGTTCGTCTGAAATTCATCTTTATTGTGCAAGAATTTCACACAACAGCTATACAATAACAATTCGGAAAAAATATTAAATTGCTGGCCCTTTGATGGATAAAAAGACACAAGTATCGTCACCTCATTTGCCTCCTACATTCAGTTAGAGACAATACAATCAGATAATATCTTGTCTATGAGATAGTACACTCGAAAGTCGAAACTAAACCCCATACAAACACGCTAGATCTCGTAGTAGACCGAATTATCTTCAAGAGTAAAAGAAGGCTTGTTTGAGATAGTGTAAATGCTTGTGGGGTGACGAAAACTAATCGGGAACCAAAGCGATAGATTCTTACAACTAAAAAGACAATTACCAGATTGGCTCTTTTGAATATCCATTATCACAAAAGCAAGCCACAATTTGGTCTTAAGATATGGTATGGGTAGTATACATTTAAAACAGTCAATATGTTATGTCCAAATGTATCTAAATAAACAAAGAAAAAACCACATACCTTAAAACAATAATTGTCCACTTCACTGATAGAATTATGACTCAAACTGTATACTTGTACAGCTTTGGGCACACCTACATCAATGCTGATAATATTTTGATCAACACACTTCGCCCTGTTTAGTCCTTCATCCATGTCACAATCACATTGTCTTGGACACACATCACAATTCACATAATAACAAAATATTAACACAATACAATATTTCAGCTCCATGCTTTCGTTTCACTTCATATAAACTGCTGGCGATAGCATTTTAAACTGTGCGTTTGCATTGACGCAAGTTAGTTTTCATATTAAAAATGGAGCAATGATACACAGACTGATAAAACAATCGCTTACTGATAAGATTGCTACGTTGCAATATTATTTCAGTATAAAATCGAATTATAACATTCAATTAAAGTTGTTAGAAAAGTAAAACACGATTACTTATAATGTATTTTTATTTACAATTTAATAACAAGGTTATTTTCTATACAAAATTAGATAACGAAATCAGTCAAGAAATAAACTTAAAACTTAAAAATTAAGGTTTAAAATTGAATGTGTTTTAATAAATACCAACTTTCACAGTTATTTGGTATTTTATTTACCTGATGTTTGTGAAATATTTAACTAAATATGTTTGTGTTTTCTCTTTGTTGTGTACCCGTCGCGGGATAAAACCTTTTCATAGTGTAATCTATTCCTAATAAAGCGTTTCTGACGTCATGGAAGGATGCGTTGATTGTTTCAAATGTGTTCGCTAGCCGGTCGACAGCCAGGGCCTGACAAAGACGATAGTAAATTACAACTGTGTAACAATATGTAGAGCATCGTATAAGTACCTATTCCTCCGTGTATTGACGGAGTAGGAAATAGGAATATAAACGTCAGTCACGACCCCATTTTCTCGCAAAAGTGCTGTAAAAACCAAACGTGAGACACAGATTTAACCAAATAGTAAGCTTCTCCGTGTGGTGACGAATTAAGTACCTACACAAGTGTCACCACCCCGTCTCCTCCCAAGGGTGCTGTAAAAGTCAGCTATGGGACATTGTACACAGATAACAGCCTCTGTGAGAGACGGGAACTCGAAAATAAACCCTGTGCCAACACGCCTGGTCAGCGTGGCACAGTAGATTAGAATCCCTCCAAAGTGGAGGAGGCCCGTGCCCAACAGTGGGACGTAAATGGGCTGGAGAGGAGAGGAGAGGAAGAAGCTTATACATCTTTTGCGTGAGATGAAAAACTTAATTTCCAGATCAGGTCACCGCGGCATAGTACCAAATACCCTCCCAAAATGGAGGAGGCCTACGTCCGACAGTGGGAAAATAATGACCCGAGAAAAAGAACAATCTGTCATTGTGTGAAACTACTTTCGCTTATAGTCATTGTTATTAGTATAGATATAGACTATCGGTATCGGTCATAAACATATTTTATAACCGCGCGATACCTATTGTCTGTCTAACAAAGCGAGAGCGTATGAGATTGGTTAATTACCGTAATTACTGAACCACGAGGTAGTCAAGATATTGTAATTGGGATTGTTCATAATTTTTGACCTGCTGTTTTTATATTTTTTTTTGAAAATATAGACTATTACTAGCTGTCCCGGCAAACGTTGTTTTGCCATACTAAAAAAAAAAGTTTGAAAAATAGATGTTGGCCGATTCTCAGACCTACTGAATATGTATGCAAAATTTGAGAAGAATCGGTCAAGCCGTTTCGGAGGAGTACGGTAACTAACACTGTGACACGTGAATTTTATATATAAGATAAGCAACTAATTTCAATATTACTGAAATATTCACTATATAGCATTTTTTAAAAATACATAAAGATATTATTTTAAACGTTGTGACGTCATCGTTGAGCGCAATCTGTGTGTTGCCTTTTCCAAGTTTATATAATAGACCAATTTCAAATCCACCACGGATTAATATATCCCTAATAACGTCTTATATATAAAAAATAATAATATAAAAAAAGACGTAAGTGAACTTGCGTCAAAAATTTCAAAAAAATCACTTACTGCTTTCTTCCAGTAATAGTACGATATTTTATCCTTGTTACCTCTGTTAGCTACCACAATCGAGATTTTGGAATAGAAAATTATTGTGCGTCTCGTCATAATAAAGCTACTCACGGAAAATCAGCTTGATAGTAATCAAGTGAAAAAAATGTACTACGGATCCCGTACTATTTAGCAGAATCTGCAGAATACACTTTACAATTATAGTCATTGCCTACACCTATGAGCGAAATAGCGAGACCGGATGTTTTTTTCTGTAATGTAAATTCACTTACTTGCAAATGTGATGCCTCAGCTATCCTTTCCAATGCCTTAGATGAATTAACATTCGCCTCAGCCATTTGAGTGAGAGCTGTGGTCTGCTGGTCCATAACTACTACCTAAGGATATTTTTATTACATTGAATTTACGTGAGCGACCCTTGAAAAATAATATTATTGACTATTATTTCGGAGTATACCTACATTTATATTAATTAAAATCGTTGGTCATATTAATATATTACTAGCTATAGAATGCGAATGTACCTACTAACCAACTTATCTATTATATTAAATTGTTTGTCCTCGGCTTCAGTCGAAATTAGCGGGTTTCCTGTCGCATTGTGATCATTCGAGAATACATCATCAAAGGAATCACTGTCATCACCATTCCATGGTTCTTCTTTTACGCTTTTCTTTTCTAGAGTAAAGTAAATAAATGTTTATACCAAGCTATTGCTTATTTGGTTGTGTTGAGGGTGCCAGAATAACTACGCGTGTGCAATACATACATAATGGTATCAATTCTACGCGCACAACTAAACTTAACTTAACTAAAAAATGAAATTTGATTGTGTCAATAACACCATTCCGTAATGTTATTGATTCTTTCTTGTTAGCAAATCTGTTTATTATAGATTAACGATTGTAATTAATATAAAATTACACAACAAAACAGCCAAATAATCAATATACAGCAATAGTTGTTTTCATTTTTTAGTTAAGTTTAGTTGTGGACGTAGAATCGACACCATTATCTTTACATATTAGTTATAATAAACCAAGTCGTTATTTTTGTATGTATGCCCTAAATGAGTTTAAATCTTCAAATTTACGGAACGGATTTTAATGCGGTTTTCTTTATTAGATAGAGAAATTCATGAGGATGGCTTTTTATTTAGGTTTGGTAACTAAATACACAAAACACAAAAACACCATACTCATTAGAAATGTTTCTGTGAAAACTATATACTATCCGCCGCCTTGTAAAAGCAAGTCCGCTACACAAAGCACTGCACACCTACGACCTATCCTACATCATGAACACGTTGGCTAAAAATTCTCAGAAAGGCCAGATTTGAAGCAGAATCCAAACAAGTAATTTTATTAGCAATTAAAACATTTTACGGACTCCAATCTCTTTCACAGTACTTCTTATGCTCTCCAACCCATTAACGTCCTGCCAGTGGGCATGGTCTGTGCCCAACTCCTTCACTGTGGGAGGGATTATGGTCTACTGTGCCAAGCTGGACAAGCGCGTTGCACAGGGTTTATTTTCAATTGTCTATCTGTCACAGAGGATAATTATCTGTGTACAATATCCTTTAGTTCGCTTTTACAGAACCCTGAGAAGAAAAAGATGTGGTGACGCTAGTATTCTTAATTCATCACCACACAGACATAAATTATTTTACAGTAATTTTAAAACAGAGTATTGAAACTTACTATTTCTTCTTACTGGACATTGCCCAGCACATAAATCTAATACCTTTTGATCCAATACTGTTAATGTACCTTTCAGTTTTCCTCTTTCTATTTGACTTTTCTTAATTTCTACAAATCGCCTTTTATCTGCCCAAAACTGTAACAACAATGCATTGCATCATATACAATAATCCATCATGATGATCATGCAATATAATCCATTCATCAACCTCTCTTGGTCTTTAGGCACAAAGTACGGATTTTAGTAGGTATGGAACCCTACCGTACCCGTCTTCCTCTTACACATAGAGGTGTGCAGTTAGCCATTTCCATCAACGTAAGCAAGAAACAAAAGGTATTCATTACTCTCAAGACAATTATTTGGGCATCAGGGTACAGAGAGCAATTTCATTTTGAATAATGCAGTCTCATTTTATATCCAACACTCTTACTAAAACTTTTGCATAATGACTGGTCCCTAAAACCTAACCGGGTTATTAGCTAACTTGTAACAGTCTTTTTTATTAAATAATTCTATAATAAAATACCTAAAGTATTTACTTTAGCCCAGCCTTTTGACGATTTCCTAGCTCCGTCCATTGAATTAACTATATTAGCTAATTCTAGCCATAGCGGTTGAAATTCTTTAGGGCTCACGTCTGCCCTCGGCTTTCTTTGCGCCAAATCTGGATGTTTAGCCATGAATTTCATCACTGCTTTTACTTGTGAGAATGATGGTGAAACCTAGGAAATAAAATTATTTATAATAGCAACAGGTATTGAACTACAAGCAATAAACATTAAAAGCCCCCTAAATTTACTAACACGAGTAGCACGACCAGATTTTCCGGCATTTTCAGCATCATAGCCGTCCCAGTCGTTCATGACGGTACCAGCAATTTTAAACTGGTAATAAATAACTGCACCTATTGTAAAAACAAATAATATATAATATTTTACACAAATTTATTTTATTTCAAGATTGCACGAATTTAATTCATTTCACACACCTGAAACAATATGTACAAATGTAGGTAGGTACAAATTTACAAAAACAAAAACAATAAAAACATAGACAGAGTAGGTACTTGGTACCTACTAATTTATACCTACTAAACTATTATACCTACTAAATTATAACATGGAGTATTGGAGTTGGTGGAGTACCTACTATGAAATTACTATTAACAAAAGCCGGTTAAGTTCAAGTTGGACTTGCCCACGAAAGATTCCGTAGTGTTATTATCTTAATATTAACATGTTTCATACCGACTCCATGTTTATCATAACACCTAATAACGAGACTCAAAACAATGGGCTGTAGTATCAACTAAATACACAAACTGTGAAATTTTTCGTTCTTTAGCTATCACCATCTCAGAGATAACCGGACCCCTAAAAAATGATAAGAGCAGGTTAATGATGACTATGAGTATTTAATTTTGTTGTGTAGTCAACAAAAGCCGCTGATCATAGATATTAGCCTCAAAAACTATACTCAAACTGTAAATTTTTTTAGCTCTCTAGGGAAACGGGATAAAAGATAATAATAAAATAATTGGCTTAGTTCAAAAACTAAAAAACACGCTTTAAAATCTTAAATATCTTTTTAAATAATTGCATTGTCTTCGGTCCTTGATATGTATGCAAAATTTCAAATCAATCCGACTATCGCAAGTGGGGAAAAATCGCGTTGAAAGATTCCGTTACATAGATTAATACGTTGATAGATACATACCGAACTTATAAAAGCGTGATAATAAAGCCACGATATTTTTAGTAGGTATTTGTTATTGTAGCATCAACAGATACACATCAACTGCGAAAGTTTCAACACTCTAGCTATCACAATTTCTGAGATGCAGCCTGGTGACAGACAGACGGACGGACAGCAATGTCTCAGTAATAGGGTTCCCTTGTACCTTTTTTTTTATACGGAACCGTAAAAATCAGCCTGGTGGTCAAGTCTACTATTTTGGAACAATTGTCATACCGACACGATGCAACAGGTGCTCAAGTCTACTATTTTGGAACAATTGTCATACCGGCACGATGCAACTGCAATACCGTTGCAATTGAAGTCAAATGTCCGTAGTCTGAGTCTGCTATATGAGTTCATAACGGTCGTTCAATGGTAATAGAATTGTCGGTCTCTTTTATCTATGCATTGAATTTTCGGTCTCTTTTATCTATGAATTGTGTTAGAATGGTATGTAGGTATGTGTTGCCATTTTTAAAAAATGCGTTAGTCGAAGTGATTTTCGAAAAACTACTAATAAATTTAAACATTTAATCATGCTAGACTTCGTTTAGATATATTTGTACATACTATTTATTAGTATAAAAAGCAATATGAAGTTTAGGAGATTAGTAAATTGCAATAAATTACAAAGAACAATTTCTAATATTTCTATCTATCTATTTTTTATTTATGGCAATCTGTCGACACAGGACAATTTCAAAATATTACTGTCAAATTCAAAATAGCAGACTACCGAAACATTTCAGCACGAAGTATAGATACAAGGAGTCCGAACGGTATAGGCTTTTCCATAAAATTTCGTGTACACAATAATAAACCCAGATCATAGTTCTATTTTCTGCCACTGGCTGCGCAAGTATTCAGGACGTACCGATGCTATTATAGAATATCAGAATATCTCTTGACCTTCTCTGTATTGTTGGGTTTAAAGCACTCGAAAATTTTCTAAAAATTTCCTAAAACTTATATTTAACTCCACGTTTCTCAGAATATTTTTTTCCACAGGTGTCAATAGTTCAAACGAGTACTTCTTGAAAAATGGCGCGCTCTACCGGCAAAAAATCTGTCCCTTAAATTGAGACCATTCGTTCAACATTACGTTCGGACTCCTTGTATCTATACTTCGTGCATTTCAGTCATTGAATTGCAATTGTGAAGCAATTGTGTACGAGACTAGCAATTTATGTCACTTTCACAATCGTAAGTCAATGATGAAGTCGTAATGGCACCACTATGACAAGACATTTAAATTTATTTCATAGTCATGTCCATACCAACTTCAGCGACAGAAAATTAACAAGTATTTTTTCTTTAAATTGGCATTGATTGAAATTTTATTTATATACTATGTTAGTAATATTATTTATTGTTAAAAAAAATGTAAGGCTTTCTTTTCGTCGTGTTAAAAAATAAATAAATATAAGTACGGATGAAGGTATAAACAACTACTTTTTTTTATATTCCACACTTATAATGTGAATACAATGTTTATTTTAGAATTTTTTTTTTTCAACACTGAACTTAGCGCACTCTGCTGGCGCATTTTAAAACTAATTCACGTTCCAATTAAGCGTTAGCATTGTGCAGCATTGTGCGGCACTGAGTCGCATTATGCTCTGCCATTGGAAAACGGGGCATGTGTAGCTACTTCTGTTGTCTTTATGTTCTATGTTTAAAAAAGTGATAATTTTGTTGAGAGAAAACCAATTTTAGTGGAATAATTGAAGGGCCAAAATTCTGAGGCGTTTCTTTAGATAGACTAAGTGTAAAACTTTGTGTAGTTTTCTTATTTGTTTCTATACCCTCAGCTGAGTACTGTCACTGTCAGATTGTGCTTATTGTGCTTATTTTTTCAGTCCGATTTCGATGCTAATTTGCTCAGTTTATTATAAAAATTAATAAAACTTTTGCTTGATTGTAAGATACATTCCAACCAGTAAAACATCTCTATATGTGGAGTGATGAATTATTTGAGTTTAGTCATATTAAGCACATTTTGAAGTGACTACTGTTTAGTTCTGCAATCTTATTTGAGAGAACCTAAGGTAGGTATTGGAAATTACTGATTTCAGGTGCATTTCTTTTTGGTTTTTAGCAATGGCTGGTTATATATTACATTAAATTCAAATTTCAGTTATGTATTCCTTTGAGGGAGATTTTAGGCGTAAGCCTCGCCAGAACTTAGCTGGAGCGAGCGCGCAACGCCAGACAGATAGGGAAGCTTTGATTCTTCAGACACAACAACAGAGGCAGAAAAGAGAGGTTATCATACTTTCACTTTGCTTAGCACTGAAAGAACTAATTTACCTACTTATTTTACCTATTTAGATTATAAAACAACATTTTGTCTATTGCATTTCTTTGTTACTTTTTAATCGATTTATTTAATTTTAATGGATGTAGCGAGCACAGTTTTCAATTTTGTCAATTGTGTATTATTTTTTAAATAACATTTTCAATAGTTTATATTAATATATTTTTTATGATGTCATTAATAGCATGAATCAGCATTTTTAATGACCTCTTTAATTATATAGTTCTTCCTGTCTGGCATGGTTTTTTGAAAATACCACAATATTCAGTAATAAGAAAATTAATTACAGGAATATAGAAAACGTTTAAATAGCACAATCAAGATTCAAGCATATGTTAGAAGTTATCTAACAAGGAAACACTGTAAACAAATTGAACGGGACCAGTTTGATGCTATATTTCCTAGAGTTAACCCTGATGATCACAGTATAATCTCATCACTTGTTGCCAAGATATTATTCTTTTATGATCCACAACAAGATTTTAATAGGCTCGTAAGTAATGTTCTATTTTTGAAATCCTATACATAAGAAAAAAATAAACAATTTTAACTGCTTTTACAAATTTATTAAAATTTAAAAAGGAACATGTGTTTTATAATTATATATCCACTGTCATATTTAACTTACTGGTTATAATTATAAGCTACAGTTAAATATTTCTTAAAAATTGTATGACCCAACTACAGTTATGGTCAAAACACTTAAGCAGTAGGTAGTAGTTTTGCTGTCTTTGTGGTGACGGATTAAGAATACTATAATATATAATAGAGTGTATTACTTGAAAATTCAATGTGTTAACTTAATATTTGTTAACAGGTTTCAATATCACAATTATTGCTAAAACAGTGGAAGAAAGTTTACCAAATGAATGGTGCCAATTTACAAATTAGAAGGATATTGGCATTACATCTAAGATTGTTAAGGGAACATAATGAGGTAATCTTTACTTGTTATAGAATAAAGTTGTTATTTTTGTATGTACTATGAGCTTGAAGCTTCAAAACTATATGTGATGTACAAGTGATTTGAAGTGGCCTTTTTTATAGTTTAAGTGATCAAACACGTTAACTCGCAGGCGCGGTGGCGGGCGCGGTCGCGAAATATCAAACATATAGCGTCATATCCAAGTGTTCACATACGAAACGCACGTCACGGTCTAAGTAGCGGGCTAGCTAGCGGCATATCAAACGCGTGAGATGTTTGTGTGTGTTCGGTTCCCTAATGGTTGACCAAAAAATTTTTGACAAATGATCATTTGACAAACAACGTTTCACCAAATGATCATTTGGCAAACAATACACTTGACAAAAGTATCATCTTACAAAAACTTACTTAGCAAATGATCCATTAGCAAACACTACTTATGTTTTTTCGTACAACGCCATCTATTGAGCGGTTTGCACCAAAGCATAGCGAGTCAATCGCAAAATATTAATAAATTAATGTAGAAATACATGTACAGCCATTACTTCGGTCCAATTGTGTTCTGTAAAGAACGCTAACTGGTCGATTGATGGAGTTGGTGCAAACCGCTCAATAGATGGCGTTGTACGAAAAAACATCGCACGATGTTAAAACTCGCATTGAGATGATTGCACTGGAAAATTTGGTAAACATTTGCGTGGACCATAATAGCGTATAGTTGGGAGAGCGACGGAACGGCATTCCGAGGTCGCGGGTTCAAGTCCCGCTTATGGTTATCATTTTTTCCATTATAATTTAGTTTATTTAGTAAAAGCATAGCGAGTCAATCGCAAAATATTAATAAATTAATGAAGTAATAATTTATAAAATGTTAATTTAAGTGTTGATCATTTGGCAAAATGAAACATTTGTAAAATGATCAGTAGTAAAATGATCAATAGGCGAATTCATTGTTTTGCCAAACGTTGTTTGTCAAGTGTGGTTTTGCCAGTTGTTTTTTGGTCAAACAATCGGACACCGTGTGTTCACGTCGAACTAGCGGCGGAGCGCGCGATTCACTCGCGACGTCAGGTAAGTTCAACCAGCGGCCGAACATTTGGTTGGCCGTTCTAGCTATCTAAAAGTGACAAGTTCAATAGAATCCATTCAATAGAACCTGCTACATCGTTACTTATAATAAATTGTTTTGGTTTAGGTATTTAGAATTAAAAGTAACTATTAGCTACATATTAACGATGGGTGATGAATTGGAGGTGTTTGAATTTTTAGAGAGCAACGATGATGAACAAAACACTAGTCGAATGCGAAATAAGATAAATAAAAATAATGATATTATTATTGAATCCAATATGTAATCAAAGCAGTTGACAGTCATTCTGGTACATCCAAAAAATCTTGAAGGATGTTCTCTTAAATTACTACATATATAAATTATGAAATTCACCATACCGTTCTCTTCTTTATTAATTTCATGCACACCAATTCTAATTTTTGTCATCTCCCACTTTAGATAATATGAATTTTCGGTTAAAAATATAAGATCGTCGTTCATGTTTACAATCTCTGACAATACGTCAAAATCGCGCAAACGCCTAGCGGTCAACGTAAACATGAAATCGCCACGTCTCCGCGCCCGCACCCGCCACCGCCCCGCGCCTTTCAACGTGAACAAGTACTAAGAGCATTAATCTAACAGGAGTTGTTGTTTCAAGACGACAACTCAAGCTGACTAACGTGCGAGAGCAATGCTCATACTCATTGTTTACAAAAACCGTCATCTTTTAGACTGTGTGAGGGTGTGCGTAGTCCTTACCTCACCGTGTTTGAATGCCTTACCATAGCACCCCACTGACATAAAACTATATTTTATCAAATAAAACTCCTTGTTTAACAGCTCTTGTTGGTATAATGCTCTATGAAGCCATAAATAGATATGGATGTGTTTGTGAGACAAGGATTTTTGTCTCTTACAGATAATTGACATTTTCTATTTAATATTTTCCAACACTTGTGTGACTCATATAATCAAATAAAACCACTTACTAACAATACGATTTAATATAAATATTCACGGCTAAATACGTAAAAATAGTTTTTATTTACTTATCCTCATAAAATAAAAATACCTTTTTTATAATAGTAGTAATAATTTTTTTATGGAGGGCACATAAATCCAGACTATCCACTTGTAGATTTAAAAAAAAAAGTATTTTTATATTATAGGGATAAGTAAAAAGTCAATTTAGTTGCATTTTAAAAGCACTCAACAATATTCTTTATTCTTTTTAAGATACTGAAAGTCTTGTCTGACAAATACATCCATATCTGCTTGTGGCCTAAATACTGATAGCTCAATGACAAATAGAAAAAAAAAATTTTAATTTTTTTTTATTTATTAATTTAATTTTTTTTTGTAGATACCTCTTGCTGTACCACTCAGAATGTTTGAGGTATTCACATCAACAAATTCGACGGATGCCTCCATTAACACTGATGAAGCCCACAATATAATTGGAGGCACATTTTTGTACCTTGTTGTTAGAGGTAATTATTTACTAAGGTTTTTATAGCTTAATTTTTAGGGATTCATATTAAAAAGGACCCTATTACTGATGCTTCGTTGTCCGTCCGTTTATCACTAGGCTTTATCTCTAGGACGATGAGAACTAGAGAGCTAAAATTTACAGTTTATTTATATCAATCATTATCTTATTCTTATCCTGTTATTTTGAAGAAATATGACGACTATTGGTCTTATTCATAATGACTTATCGGAGGTTTAAACGGAGATTTTATCGGAGAGATAATAAACGTTTTATCGTAAAAAGACCATTTTGAATAATATTATATTATTATTATTCCTATTGTCTATTGTACCTAGCATAAGTACTGTTTGTTAAAATTAATTGTAATATTTTACTGGCGTACAATAAAGAGTATTCATTCATTCATTCATTCATGAATAACAAGTTTTGACAATTTTCGCGAACCTATTTTAGCGAACTTTTAAACCTCCGATAAGTCATTATGAATAAGACCGTATATGTATAACAGAATAACTGCATAGAACCCTTTCCGCCTTATTACAAAACGTGGACTAAGCTTAAGCCACAGTTTAAGCCTGGTTTTTAAACACTTCAATTGCGCATTTCAAGCAGATTTTTCTCAAATCCTAGATCTAACAACGACCTTAGTCTTAAACCGACGCCAAACTAGTGTCAGAGCGGGTCTAACTATCCAATTCCTCGTAAATAAATTTTGTTAAACCTGGGTTTAACGTTGAGCCGCGTTTTGTAATAAGGGGGTTTGTGTGTCAGTCAAACTCTTCAACTACTTTTGTTATTAATTATTAAAACTCAACGTATTTATGTGTTTTCACAGGCTATTTTCAAGATTTAGGTAGATTAATATGTGAGAAAACACCTCCATTGTACGGACCCTCGCCGAACCCACCGATTCCATTGGCTGGAGCTCTGTTAGATCTTATACAACGACCACTTACATTAATATCACGTGTTAATATTCCACATTATAAGTAAGTTTTTTCTTTTAAGAGGATACGAAAATAGCTTCGTGCATTTTTCTACGTACGAAGTTTTCATTGTTTCTTTAGATTGAATGGCTAGAGCTCTAATTTTTAAGTATATGTTTTTTCAATATATGATCTAGGATCGCATAAACTCAGAAACGCGATTGAAAAAAGTTTTCTCGATAGAAAATCTTAGCGAAACAACCTCTCTCATTTTTTATTTTTTTCATTTGTCGGTCTATTATCGCGTATTAACTAATGAAATAACTTTAAAAACATAAGTAACTATTATATATAGAAACACGTAAATCAGAATTAAAATATATTTAGTAGATTTTGAGTAAACAAAAAAAATATCCTTAATTCTTCATTTTCTATACCTACTAGCTGTGTTAATATGTACATGTCGACGATAATATTGATGTAGGCCCTTAATATACTTTTGATACCTGTATTAATTATTATTCCTGTTCCAATTCTATGCAATAAGCTGGTATTTAGGGAAATGGTTCGACATCCCTGACATGTTCATGTGTATATAACTCTTATGGTCTTATTCATAATGACTTATCGGAGGTTTAAAAGTTCGCCAAAATTGATTCGCAAAAGTTGTCAAAAATTGTTGTTCATAATAGTCTTTTTAAGATAAAATGTTTATTATCTCTCCGTTTAAGTTATTGTTTAAACCTCCGATAAGTCTTTATAAATAAGACCATTAATCTTTCGATTTAAACAAATTTAAAGTGATTTTTTTTTGTTTAAATGTAAAACAAAAAAATATATAAATTTTCAATGCTCTATGAGGGGCTGAGTAAATCACTCGCTCGATGAACTTTCTCTTCATTATATCCTTTAACACTTGTGTGACTTATTACACGACTTACGGTGGGATGCAACTGTAGAAGGCTTGCACGAGACAGAATCCAATGGAAGTCGTTGGAGGAAGCCTTCACCAGGAGGCACACTGTGCTACGTGACATACTATGATCATATGACACACTAAATAACGGAATACCCAAAACTTAGCTCAGGATATAAAGGCAATTGAAAATGAAATGAACTTGATAGCGACTACATGCACGCCCAGACTCTTTCCGACATTTGTAATTAAATTCATTATGTCTGATTCCCATCATCATTATATGATGCTCAAAAGAGAAGTAAAACTTATAGTAATAGTAATATTTTTATTTTTCCAGTGACAGTATAATGACAGAATTCACATCGGCATTCCTCTGCAACCCGTATGCTGAACCGGTTGAGATGTTTATAATACCAGCATTAGCTAACGACAATAACAAGAAGTTTCCATTCCTGTCATTGTTACAATGTCTAAGAGAAGACGCCAAGTTTGTGAGTAAAGCACTCACAAATGATTCATGGTTATTACACTCTGTACTGGCCTTGGAACCAACTAATTTTGGTAAGAGTTAACTTCTTTACAATAAGTAAAATAAAGTCGATATTTTTGTGTGTATGTCCTTATGTGAGCTTATATTTTCAAAACCACGGAACGGCACTTGATGCGGTTTTTTTAACTACATTAATATTATTAATATTGTTTATTTGAATCGTAGCAGATGGCGCTCTCTAGTCTCTGCCCACCCCCATGGGAAAAAGGCGTGATGTTATGATGATAATGATGATGACTAATATTATAAAGCTGAAGAGTTTGTTTGTTTGTTTGAACACCCTAATCTCGGGAACCACTGGAAGGCTTTAGGCTATATCACGCGACGACCAGTAGAAGTGGAGTAGTAGTGAAAAATGTTTCAAAAACGGTGAGAATTTTCTAAATTCCACGCGGACGAAGTCGCAGGCAACAGCTAGTAATAGATAAAGTGGTTCAAGGTGTTCAATAGATAAAGTGCTTTTTTGTATAATTTATTAAGGTTTGGTGTATATTGGGGTATATAGCTCAATAACCATAAATGCAGGAGAAACCGAAAGCTAGTTAACTAATAAAATCAGAATAAAGTGATTACCTCTCCCTCTATCCAGCCCATTAGAACCACCTACCCAGCCCATAAAAGTGTCACCATCCCTTTTCTTTCCTAGTGCTGTATAAGCCAGCTTAGAAACCTTTTAACCAGATGACATCCTCTGTAAGAGACGAAAAACTCTTAAATAAACCCAATGCCAACACGTCTGGTCAGCGCGGCACAGTAGACCATAATCCCTCCCATAGTGGAAGTGGCCCGTGTCCAGCAGTGGTTGTTTAATGGGCTTCAGAGAATAGCATTGATAAAATATTGAAATTGTTAATAAAACAACTTTTTTGTTGCAGTAAATGAAATCCGCAACATGGACAATACAAAACTACCGAACAATCCTATAGTTTTAGATTACTTTAATGTTATAGCAAAATTAACTGTTAATATTTGTAATAAGCAAATCTCTTATGAATATGAAAATTCATTGTATAGTCAAGATACAGTGGCAAATAAAGATGATGACAGTGATATTGAAAACGAACCAAATCCTACTTCAGTGAGAGAACAAAGTTTATTGACGAGATGTATAGAGTTGTTGAATGAACCTAATAGATGTGTGATGACGACATGTTCTCATATAACAGATATTGATCTTAGTGAAGAGTTCCTCGACAGTGTAACACAGATATGTCATAACATGTTGTTGAGTCATAAAATGGCTTTACATAAGTACAGGTTAGTGAATAACTTAATTATTCTGTAGATAACACACTATTACGAGTTACCACCCAATATGTGAGTGTTTAAATAATAATATAATATAAGTAAATAACATATTTTCATTCACTCTAAATAAAAATACATTGCTATAATTAAAAGAATTAAGTTTTCAGCACCAATTTTAGTTTGTGCATGGAGATTTTTTATTAATTGAATCAATTGCGTGATTCATTTCGTGATTTTGACGGGCTTCGTGGTGGAGTGGTTTATGTAATGGACTGTCGATTACGAGGTCGCGGGTCCGATTCCCGCTTGGGACAATCATTTGTGTGATATCCATAAATGTCATACAAATGTTTGTACTGCGGCTGGGTGTTTTCTATGTATTATAAGTATGTATTTACAAAAGAAAAGTAGTTTATGTAGTTTATCCGTATCTGGTACCCATAATACAAGCATAGAAATGTAGCTTACTTTGGGACCAGAGGACGTTGTGTGAAATGTCCTGAATATTTATATTTATATTCATCATTTGTGTGATGTTTATAAATTTCATACAAATGTTTGTTCTGTCTCTGGGTGTTTCTATGTAATATAAGTATGTATTTACAAAAATAAAGTAGTATATGTAGTATATCCGTATTCTGGTACCCATAACACAAGCATATAAGCTTAGCTTGGGACCAGAGGACGTTGCGTGAAATGTCCGTAAATATAAAAAAAAAATATCTTGCGCCAAACACTAAAGTTAATTACAGGACTGATAGATTCAACTGATAGATGATAATGCTGCCTGGAATAATCTTTCTAAATTATAAATCCCAAAATAATAGAGAGTATAAATAATTACTACTCTAACTGTACATATTTATATGGATAGTCACAATATTATTTTTAATAATTAGTTTGGTTTGGCTAAGTTGTGGGAGTAAAATTGGCACCAACACCACTTCTAACACAAATAAAATTCGTTTGGTCGTTATTTATCAATTGTAAGACATTTATATTTATAAGTTTTTTTTTTTTTTTTTTTTTTTCGTGCCATCGGCATTCAGGCCATAAGCAGATGTTTTGGGTGTAATTGTCGGGCAAGGTTATGGCCTTCCATTAAAGGCACTCCTTTCTTTTTTATTTATTTTTATTTATGGGGTTTCATTAAGTGCATCCCATACATGTTTTCTCTTTAGTCGTCTCTTGCTAATGGGTTCCACCAATGCCGCTGCTAGTGCATTTGTGTGATTAGTGATACGGTCTCTGTACTGTCTTGTCCGATGTTCAGCCTCCTCTTTGACTGTGAATATATTGAGGTATTTATGGATGTCAACCATTCTTGTGAACCATGGTGCACCAGTCATGATTTTAAGGGCGTTATTTTGGAATCTTTGCAGGATTTCCAGGTTTGAATTTTTGGCTGTACCCCAAAGCTCAATTCCATACGTCCAAACGGGCTTCAAGATCACTTTATAAATAAGCATCTTATTGTTTAACGAAAGTCGTGACTGTCTGCCTACAATCCAGCCAAGTGATCTCAGGCGGTTATTTAATTCGTCCCGCTTTCTCATAATGTGCATTTTCCAAGTTTGCTTGCGATCCAGGTAGAGACCAAGATATTTCGCATGATCTTTTTGTGGTAAGAACTCTGAACCCAATTTCACTGGAGTGCAGTCTCCATTACGGAGGGAAAACGTTACGTGGACAGACTTGCTAGCACTAGCTTTAATTCTCCACGTTTCCATCCACGTGCTTATGTCATCAAGATGGTCTTGTAGTAATTCTGATGCCCGCTGAGGACATTTGTTGTTACAGAGAACCGCTGTGTCATCTGCGAACGTGGCAGAGAAGACATTGAAGGTTTGGGGTAGGTCTGCTGTATATATAATGTAGAGCGTTGGTCCAAGTACTGAGCCTTGCGGTACACCCGCTTTTATATCGTGAAATTCTGAGTAAGCGTCGTTTAATTTTACTCGAAAAATTCTGTTGGTTAAATAAGATTTAAGCAGTAAGTATAGGTTATGCGGCAGACAAGATTTTAGTTTGTAAAGAAGGCCATCATGCCACACCTTATCAAACGCTTGCTGTACGTCAAGGAAGACTCCTGAACAGTACTCCTTGTTTTCCAGAGCTTCTCTAACCTTATCGCATACTCTATGTATTTGTTCGGTTGTTGCGTGATTGGAGCGAAAACCAAACTGGTGTAGAGGAACAGTTTCGTTTGATTTAAGAACGTCGTTGAGTCGTCTCAATAGTATTTTTTCAAATAATTTAGATAGGACTGGCAGCAGGCTTATTGGTCTATATGACGAAGCTAAATGTTGTGGTTTGCCAGGTTTTGGGATCATGGTTATTTCTGAAACATAGTTCTTAGGATGCTATTAAATAGATGTGTGAGGAACATCACAGCTTTTGACGGCAATTGTTTAAGGATCTCTGCTGTAATTAAACAATATCCAGGTGCCTTTTTACACGCTTTATATTAGCTTCACTTGTATGTTTGTTTGTATGTTTGTTTGTTTGTATGTTTGTAACCGACTCCTTTGGACGCTATTTTGACCCACTTTAAACGGTCAGATTCTATTCAAATTTTGCACACCTGTCAAAGACCGGTGACAATGCAATAATTCGATTAAATAAAGCGTGTTTTTTAGTTTTTTTAAACTATTATTAAGTTGAAGATTTTTAATATTGTACCGAATTTCTTTCGGTGAACAGCATTTTAAGGGTGATTATAAGTAGAATATATTTATAAGTTAAAATACAAATCTTAATTACAGATTACTATATACGTTAGCGTTCAAGCCGGTGTTTGTGCGTGGTGTTTGGACATGGCTGAGCAATATGACATACAGTCCCAAGTTCGGTGCCACTGCTCATCCACTATTAGTGGCATTATCCCGAGGTCGACACGACGCTGGAGTGAATAGGCTACCAGCACCATTGGCTACGTTCTGTGCATTGTTCTCTTTGCTTATTGGAACATTACATGATACAGAGTTTTGTAGAGATGTTATCGATGAGAAACTTAATTGTAAGTATGTCATTAATACTTAATAAAATGTTTTACTGTAAATAAAGCAAAGGAAGTGTGTTTGGAACATGGCAGATGGCACTATATAGTCTCTGCCTACTCCATAAGTAAACGTCGTGGCAGTATACAACAAAATGGAATAAGAGTTCTATCACAACTGTAGTTTTCAATTGACTAGAAGGCTGATTTGAAATTAAATTTCCAGACCACAGATTCTTTTCATTACAGGAAATGTGTTGTTTAATCTATACAATATGTTCGATTCTTAAATTTTCTCCAAGAAGGTTATAAATAGGGAGTAACAACTCGGGAACATAGATTTGTTCCAAGACAGGGCCGCCCAGTTTATGGTTTAAAAGTGAAATAGTAAATAGTAGCCTTGCTGTCTCTTTTACTCCCGTTCGAAAAGAAAGAGTTAGAAAGGCTATTAAATCATTTATTTTTCTTAATGTGTTCAAATAAAAAAAGCAGCAGGCCGGATTCGTTGTACCGAGTGTTGAGTCTAGATCTATATCCTAAGTCTATGATTTTCTCAAACTTAAGGTATATTAGTAATCTGTACTTTGTGTGAACGAAATCATGACAAAAAGATAGTATAAATAAATTGAATATTTTATCTCAGTAGGTGTTCCATGTCCTACCACGGGCGGTAGAGTTCATGCGTTTGAGTTCAGTGAACTGCGAGGTTTATGTCGAACTTTGCGACAAGTGTGCCTCGGCCTAGTCGAGTTAGCTTACCCGGAATCAAGGCCGGCTATCACTGGACAGTATAGAGACGCTGTAGCGGCTTCACATATTGAGCTATCTGGGAAAAATGATACGCCAGCGTGGTCACATCTCTTCAAGGTTGGAATTTTTTCTTTTAAAAATTAACATTATTTTTTGAGTTAGGTCTGTTTATAATTTTTTTTGACTTTTTTACGATCTGATATTAATGAATTCAGTAAACACAGTAAGGCATGTCGTACATTACAATGTCACTTATACGTATACGGTTACGTGCACGTCTACGTGCCGCATATGCTTCTGGTCTATACTACTAATTAACACGAGCATTACGATTAATTGGAGACAAAAGAATGTAAGAAGGACACATTCACAAAAAAATATTTCACAATACGCCATTTGTACTTACCACCTTTGTTTTTCATAAATACTTATAATACACATAAAATACGTATAAATAATACAAGTTACGTATACGTATCAGGTATGCACGTCCCTACTACGTGCACTATACGCCCGGGACGCACGTCTCCAGTTCGTGGGCAGCACGTCCTGGGTATGTCCGGGTGCGGTGCCCGAGGGTGAGGCAGCAGTACTGCTGGTGGCGGGCGCTAGTGCTCGACATACCACTAGGCATCTACGACGACCGCCTAACTTGTCAGCAGCGCTTAGTTCACTTGGTATGTATCCATACTAGGTATATTTACAGTAATATAAGACATGCATATGTTTATAGGACTGTGAAGGAGTGGCTGGAAGACACTGTCAAAGATATCTGGGGATAGTAGGACTAGGGATTATATACACAAATTTATTGGTAAAAAGTAACAATATAAAATGTTGAATTATTAATTTTGATTCTTTACAATTACAGATGACGGACCACCTTTAACCATAAAAGAGTTGAGAACAATTACAATTCTGAGAGAAATACCGTTTGTTGTGCCATTCTCTACACGAGTGCTTATATTCCAAGGATTATTGGCCAGGTAAATCACTTAGTTTAATCGAAAATAAACACTGACTTTCTGAAAAAGCTGATCTGTATGAAACACTATAAGTCTAAAGAGATTATTATAGTATCATTTGGGTATTCTCAAAATAAACTGTACTGTAAATGTAAAAAATTATTAGGTATTCTAGGTAAATGAATTAATGTGCAAAATATAATTTCAGAGAGAAACATGACCATTGGTACGAACTAGCAAATTTCAACGAAGGGCCCACAATAAACATAAGTGTTAGACGAACACATTTATATGAGGACGCATTTGATAAACTTAGACCTGAAAATGGTAAGTTATTTAGACTTTTTTTTTACAGAAAAGAAGCTTATTATTTACATCTTTTCAAGAGCGTTAGGAGTTTTCTATCATTGTGGTTTTGCCCCATTTCATGCCTAGGCTGCTGCAAAAGCCAGCTAAGGGATAATAAACATCGACTCTGAGAGACGGAAAGCTGAAAACTAAACACTATACAAACACGCCTGTTCAGCGGAGAGGAGGATCGTGTCCAAGCCCAACAGTGGGACTAATGGGCTGGACAGGGAAAGGAAGGAGATTTTCACTTGGAAAATATAACATTATTATTCTGTATTGATGAGCTGAAGTTACTTCTTTGTGTATTTCTAGAGCCTGATTTAAAATTAAAGCTCAGAGTGCAGCTGGTTAATCAAGCCGGTGCTGAAGAGGCTGGTGTTGATGGAGGTGGACTATTTAGGGAATTCTTATCCGAATTATTAAAGTAAGTTATAATGTTCTTATTTCATGTATCTCAGTATACTTGAGTACACAACAAGTCACCTATTCAACCTCGGTCAAGTCCATCAACCTTTCTTCGTCCACTGCTGGACATAGGCCTTCCCCATAAAACGCTAGCACGCGCAGTCCTGTGCTTAGTGCATTCAGCATATTTTTGTATGTATTTCCTATTTCAGCTTATCTACGAAAGTTCGCAACCAATTTTGATGCGGTTTTTTTAAAAGGGTGGTTTAAAAAGCTAGCTTTTTTTGTATAATTTGTTAAGATTTGGTTTATATCTGAGGAGGGGGAGCTCAATAACTATAAACGCGAATGAAACTGCTATTTTTAAATAACTGCCCAAAAATATAATATTTATATAAGCTTCCGGGTACCATGGATTATATTATAATACTACCTGTGCCCCGCGGTGTTACCCGCGGTAAAAAGGATAACAAATCTCTACGTTTTTATTATCCCACGGGAACATTGCGTTTGGTTAGCCCTGAAAAGAACTGTTGATTAGCTCTGAGACGAACTGTTGTTTAGCTCTGAGAACTTTTGCGTAGAGTGTAGTTTTGAGAACGAAATCTAAAAAAAACCGGGCGAAAATCTTTAAACTTTGCGCACGACCGCTGCGTAAGGAGTACCTTACTTATAGATCTAAACTCCCCTCCCGCACGCGCACCCCCGCCTAGTGACGCTCACTTCGCAACGAGCCGTGCAGCAGAAATCGTAATATTTTAATTTCGCCATAACATGAAAACCAAACGTCCAATTTTAATCATTCAAAGACTAAATATTATCTACATAAACTGTCCTTAGTGATGAAATAATTTATTCTGATAAGGAATAATAGCATGAGTAAAATAAATGCGTTTTTTCTGGACTACATTTAAACGCATTTACGTTTAAATGTAGTCCAGAAAAAATTCAAGATTTTTAAATTAAAAAAAATGGTTATTGTGCCTCACTCGACATAGATAGGTATAGTGTGCTGCAGATATTTTTGTAGATATTTATAAGATCTACAATTAATTAGAACATTTTATGGTTCTATCTTTTATAGTTTAGGCAGCGTACGCAAAATAAGTAACCTTTCTGGTTGATTTTTTACACCAATAAATGTCCAGTAAAGTGAAGGTCCAGTAGTTTTAGAGCCTATTCATTATAACCAAACAAACAAAGTTTTCCTCTTTATAATAATAGTGTAGATAAATAATAAATGAAGTATTACACGTTTCAACTGAGATTAGGATTGGAAATGACCTTTAGTTGTCAAAAGTGATTAGAAAAGTACTGTCAGCAATGTTGCGTATCAACAATATTTTTTTTCTTTTACCTAAACTCAGTAATTTGAAGCGAAAAACGCCTTAAATTATTTAGTAACAATAGTTATAATATTATTAAAAAGAAATACTATTTTCTTTCAATAATTTCGTTGTTGGATACTATGATATTAAGTTGAATTGCCAACCGCCATTTTGTTGTTGTTGGTGTGCCTTGTCGAGTATATGAATTTTATGGCATTTTATTTTAAATTCTGTTAGTTATGTAGTTGTTTCCCGTTAAAAAAATTAATTAGTTGTTATTTCTCATTGTTTTTGTTTATTAGTGTTGTTATTTTGAACTTGTCGTTATTTGTTATTGTTTTTAATTGTATTTGTCTCGCTAATTGCTCGAAAATTAGCAAACGATAACGACAAAGTGATAGATAAATTATATTATAAAATGTCTTTTTTTGGTGATCCTACCAAAATTGTTCAAATTGACAACTATAACGTCACAATATGACATGGGGTCAATCCTATTCTCATTTAAACGGCATAGTATGTATACATATATTATTTAAATTGTTACAGATCAGCATTCGATCCAAACAGAGGCTTGTTTCGACTAACAATAGACAATATGTTATACCCGAACCCAGGTGTACATTTATTGTATGAAGACTTTCCAATGCATTATTACTTTGTTGGTAGGATGTTGGGCAAGGTGAGTCGTATCATCATCATCATCATCGTAACATCACGCCTTTTTCCCATGGGGGTAGGCAGAGACTATAGAGCGCCATCTGCTACGATCCAAACATACTTCCTTGGCTTCATCCACACTCATACATCTGGTCATACATGTCCGACGGTTGTAAGTGCTACGCACTTGCCCCTTTTGGAGTATGCCGGCGATTTCGTATATGTTCATTATTATATGTTAGGGATCTGTACAACATCTTTGCAAGCTTTTTATTTAGTTTCTAACAAGGCTGGCCAAAAACCTCTGTGGATTCATCCAACCAGGATCTCAGCCAGACTGGTTCTTCTGAACGAGTTTTATATCCCACGCGTGCCCTTTTCTAATAAAAACAGAGGTCCTTCCAAAAATGATTCCTTTTGAATAAAATTATTATAGTGGAATATATGCTTTTTAACACGTTTATATAGGTAACCTATCTATCAATGTATTAATCTATGTAACGGAATCGGATTGATCTGAAATTTTGCACATATATCAAGGATTGAAATACCGATGACAATGCAATAATTTAAAAAAAAATTCAGTTTTTTCCATAGACTTACGATATAGATCTAGACGTAACACTCGGTACGACGAATCCGGCCTGCTTCTTTTTTTAGTTGAACACATTAACTTTCTAACTCTTTCTTTTTGAGCTGGAGTAAAAGAGAAAGCTAGTAAGAAGAAAAGAGAAGACAAGGCTACTATTTTACTTTTAAAACGTAAACGGGCCGGGCCTTGTGACAAATCTATGTTCCCGAGTTGTTCCTCCCTACTTTTAACCTCCTTGGGATTTTCAAGCGTATTTTTTAGTTTTTAAACTAAGTAGATTATATTATATTTAAAGTTTTTTCTTAATTTTCAGGCTCTATACGAGAATTTACTAGTGGAATTACCGTTGGCTGAGTTCTTTCTGGGCAAGTTATGTGGAAGTGGTGAAGCTGATGTGCACGCTCTGGCGTCATTAGACCCAGCCTTACATCGTGGTCTACTGTTACTTAGAGCTCACAATAGACAGGATGTTCCTGAACTGGGATTAGACTTCACTATACTCACTGATGAGCTGGGTGAACAAAGGGTATGATGAAACATATTTTATATTTCTTATCTTAGAGCGTTAATCCGACAGGAGTTGGCATGGAACCAAGCTATGCTCGTACACTCGTAGTATACAGACATTGGTACCGATGCTGACATCTGTACTCCTAATCTATCACTACACTGATTATGAACATGAATAAATTAATGTACACTGATTATGTTAGCCTTAAGAGGATACCAAAATAGCTTCGTGCATTTTTCTATGTACGAAGTTTTCATTGTTTCTTTAGATTGAATGGCTAGAGCTCTAATTTTTAAGTATATGTTTTTTCAATATATAATCTAGGATCGCATAAACTCAGAAACGCGATTGAAAAAAGTTTTCTCGATAGAAAATTTTGGCGAAACAACCTCTCAAATTTTTTATTTTTTTAATTTGTCGGTCTATTATCGCGTATTAACTAATGAAATAACTTTAAAAACATAGGTAACTATTATGTATAGAAACACGTGGATCAGAATTAAAATATATTTAGTAGATTTTAAGTAAATAGGAAAAGTATCCCTAATTCTTGATTTGCTGTGCCTACTGGCTGTGTTAATATGTACGTGTCGGCGATGATATACGATAATATTGATGTAGGCCCTTAATAAATATTTTTATATTTTGTGTGTTTATGTTTAGATAGAAGAATTGAAACCGGGTGGTGCAAATATTCCAGTGACGGCTGAAAATAGAATAGAATACATACATCTAGTCGCCGACTATAAATTAAATAAGTAAGTTCATTACTTAATTATTAAATAGATTTTGAGGTTTAAATTACCTGTTTTATCAATGATTCAATTCATAAAAAAAAAATATAAAGTAAGAAGAAGGCTCAGAAAGGCTTAAAACGCCGGAAATCTTACCAAACAAGCAAGATTTGACACTACATCCGAAAAATATACAGATGCAATTGTTTTAAGTAACTAAGGTAACAAACATACAGTCTCGCTAACCCCGTGAAAACTCTTTCACGCCCTTTTTATCCTTTTGTGTTTATAGATCTTTATTATTACCTCAAGAACATTAAGTCCACTTAGAGTATAGTTTCATATGAATAAGTATAAATAATTTGCATTGGTTCTTTAACAGATTCAATGACTCAAAGAAGCAAATGTAGGTACAAATTGTTTTAATAATCAATTTGTTACAACATTCTAAAAAATATGTAGGTGAATTTAAAAGAGAGGGTAGATTAAAAAAAAATCGAACCGACTAGAGACAACGCCAACATAAGGCCTATGTCACAATGACGATTAAATTATTTTAAAAATGTTTGTCGTTTTATATAAATATAAATATTTATTTATTTATTTTTATTTTTTCATTTTGTTTACTTTTATTATATTATTTATTTTAATGCTTTTATTTTATTTAATTTATTTGCTGGTTGCTAAAACAATGTAAATGTCTTAGTAAATATTAAAAATATTTTAACGTTTTATTATTTTTCCTCAGGGTTAAGTATTAGTTATGTAAGTTTAATAAAACCTTCCAAGTACGGATAGCAAAAAGCTACCCGTACATTTGTTACCTTAGCGAGATTGTATGTTTTTTTATCTTAGTAGCTTAAAATAATTGCGTCTGTCTAAACAAATTATAATTTATCCATTTATATTTCAGACAAATAAGATCTCAATGTAATGCGTTCAAGAGTGGTCTAACAGCAGTGGTGTCGGCCGAATGGTTGCGAATGTTCTCATGTAGAGAACTACAACTGCTTATATCCGGAGCAGAGGTTTCTATAGATCTTGACGACTTACAAAGGCATACGCAATACGCAGGTTTGTATAATGATTATTTTAATACAGATTTCTAGTAAATAAAATTCTTAAATTGATTGATTTTTTAAAGAGTTTCCATTCCTATCGACACTAAGTTATATAAATACATATATATATAAATAATAATATAAAAATAAAAATAATAATATAAAAAATATAATATATAAAATATATATCTATACTAGCTGACCCGGCAAACGTTGTTTTGCCATACTAAAAAAAAAGTTTGAAAAATAGACGTTGGCCGATTCTCAGACCTACTGAATATGTATGTAAAATTTGAGAAGAATCGGTGAAGCCGTTTCAGAGGAGTACGGTAACTAACACTGTGACACGTGAATTTTATATATTAGATAATGAATTATGTTTATAAAATATATAGCTAGAGCGACTATGTTTAATGGTTCGTATAACGGACTGCCGCTCATAAGGTCGCGGTTTCGATTGTGGCCATAATATAAGCATATTAGCTAGCTTGGAACCAGACGTGAAATGTTTATGAATATTTTATTATTGTCTTTTATACCCTTAACAAAATATCCAATACAATAAATTTAACGATTTTCTTTAGGTGGTTTCTCAGCGACTCATCCGACGGTGCAATGTTTCTGGAAAGTAATAGAAAACTTCACGGACGACCAGCGACGACAACTGCTCAAGTTTGTTACTAGCTGTTCTAGACCACCGTTACTTGGATTCAAGGTGTGTAGTAATAAAATGTTATAAGAATAATAATACATATATTGTAAGTTATTAGCTGATGACGGCCACCGTGTGGTGACGGACTAAGAATATTGTAAAAGGGTATAAGTACCAAGGGTGCTGTAAAAGTCAGGGATATTGTACACAGATAACATCCTCCGTTAGAGACGGAAAACTCGAAAATAAACTCTGTGCCAACACGCTTGGTCAGCGCACCACAGTAGACCATAATCCTACACAAAGGGAGGAGGCCCGGGCCCAACAGTGGGATGTAAATGGGCTGGAGAGAGAGAGAGAGAGACGGCCACGATTTCTTACGCATGTATTGCGGAAACATATTTTTCGCATTAAAAGTTAAGTTATATCTATTCTCAGGGTCTAGACTAGTTCTATAGTTTTGACGGTAGACAGCACTACTTTCGTATTTATAATATTACTTAGAACTACCCGCAACTTCGCTGCCTTATACAGTTATTAATATGTATTGCAGTACTTAAATCTATGTGTATAAACTGTTGTACAATAGAATTTTTAAACAGGATTTGCAACCACCATTTTGCATCCAATCAGCGGGTGCTTCAGACAGACTACCCTCATCTTCCACATGTATGAATTTGCTCAAGTTACCTGAATTTCACACCGAAGAACAACTCGCTGAGAAACTATTGTATGCGATACAGGCCGGCGCGGGATTCGAACTTAGCTAAAGTTGGCTATTAGGTAAATATATATGTTTATATCATTGATTTAAATACTGACTGGTTCTTTTCATTAAGTTTCTTTTCATTCACATTAGCAAAAAGGCAAAAATCTTTGAAACCGCGAAATGTTTCAAATTTTATTTGCAACAATTAGATATAGATAGACTATGGATTTTATAAAACTAAATAAAACCTGCGCAAAAGGAGTTGTTTATTTTTGACAGACGCATTCGTGTTTCCTGGATGAAGTTTGATTCCCAATTAGGGTAATTAATTAGATGAAAATATTTTTACAGTATCTTGAATGTTTTCTGTTAAGGGCCTACATCAATATTATCGTATATCATCGCCGACATGTACATATGAACACAGCCAGTAGGCACAGAAAATGAAGAATTAGGGATACTTTTCCTATTTACTCAAAATCTACTAAATATATTTTAATTCTGATCCACATAATAGTTACCTATGTTTTTAAAGTTATTTCATTAGTTAATACGCGATAATAGACCGACAAATGAAAAAAATAAAAAATTAGAGAGGTTGTTTCGCTAAGATTTTCTATCGAGAAAACTTTTTTCAATCGCGTTTCTGAGTTTATGCGATCCTAGATCATATATTGAAAAAACATATACTTAAAAATTAGAGCTCTAGCCATTCAATCTAAAGAAACAATGAAAACTTCGTACATAGAAAAATGCACGAAGCTATTTTGGTATCCTCTTAACAATTTGTATGCAACTATGCTAGAACCGTGATACGCTTAAATTAGGATCAAAGGACATTATATGAAATAACAAAAATATTTCATTTATTTAATAGAGAATGGGCCCAACTATACTATTGTGTAATTTATTGTGTCGGCGACAAAACAAAATTATCAACAAATCGACGTGTTTCGCCTTGAAACGAGGTATCATCAAGATAAAAAGACGACGATGGACATTTCATATAATGTCCTCTGGTCCCAAGGTAAGCTTATATACTTGTGTTATGAGTACCAAAATACGTATATCCTACATAAACTACTTTTCTTTTGTAAATACATACTTATAATACATGCAAACACTCAAACGCAGTACAAACATTTGTATGGCATTTATAACACAACACACACAAATGATTGTCCCGACCGGGAAACGAACCCGCGACCTCATGAACGATAATCCGTTACAGGAACCACTAGACCTAGCCCGTCAGAAATATAATTTTATATATCAGAATAATATATATCGGAAGCATAATTATATCTATATTCTAATAATTTTGTTTATGAAATTTTTTAAAGGATTCTTGTCTTCGCAAATACTTTTAAATGAAAAAGTCAGTTTAGTATGAAATCAATGTTTTATATTTATATTGGCTATATGTTAGCTCGCCTAGATTGTAATATGTATGTTTGTTGTTATTTATTATGTGGTTTTATTTTAAGATAGTTATATTAAAATCTTCCTACACACTGGCTGTTTACATAATATTATGTTCAATAAAATAGTAATTTATTTAGTACTTTTTTTTTGTTAAAAGTTGAATAGATCGCTATAGTTATTATTATATATGATTCAAATTTATATTTTTTAAAGGCATTACTATTGAATTTCTTTTTTTTTATATCCAACACTGTTGTAAAAGTCAGTCATATCCACAATTAAATTTTACTAAAAATTAAAAAAAAACTATGGCATAATATTTTGATTAATTGGCTATTTCGTGGTGTACATTTATATTTATTAAAATCGTTAGTCTATATACCAGGAGTAGCCAACAAGTCGATCGGTCGATAGCGCGACCAATTTTGATCGATCACTCGCAAATTCCATGAGGGGACGCATTCAATGCCAAATGTTTCTAGTACTTGATACAGGAATGAACATGTACGCAGCTCATGCTTCGAGTAGGGAGACGTTCAGCGTGACCACTTTTAGTAGTTTTAATTACCCTGGACTAACTTTTTTAACCCATTAAATAAATATTCATGTTTGTTGCTGGAACTCGCAAGACTGCACGGCGGTATAAAAGCACATTTCCTTCTTACCTAAGCAATAGGTCGATCGCGACACAATTTTAAAATAAAAAGTAGATCTTATGTGCACAAAAGTTGGCCACACCTGCTATATACAGTTTTTATAACAAGAAAGCTCAGTTATCATTGGCAAATTATGTTATTGACACACTCAATTTTTTTTTTTTAGATAAGTTATTATTATTTGGGCACTTAGAATTGGTACTAATATCAAACTTTAAAAATAAACTCAAGCTTTTAAACGAATTAAAATGTATTTTTATTTTATATTTATCATGCTATAATTAATTGGTTTTACCTTCACGACTTGTACAGACGTACTCACAACACATCATCACAGCATAATCTTTTTCCTCCATAAATATATTTTTAATCTCTTTTGTTTTAAATATTATAGATTTTGCACGAAAATTTATAAGTAACACCATCCTCTTGAAACACTCTTATCTATTAAAGAAAACCGCATCAAAATCCGTTGTGTAGTTTTGATGACATAAACTGACATACAGACAACACATTCAAAAATAACGACTTCTCTCTCTCTCTGCAGCACATAGCACATACAATAGTTTATCCTTTCTTTCTTTTACGAGTGTTGTTGTGATTGTTATTTTAATTTTGTAGGAACAAATATTTCGGTTACGAATAAATAAATATATTTATGGAATCTAGGGTGTTAGTATTATCTATTATGTATTAAGACAATGACCACAGGCAAGTGTAGGCTAAAAAAGTACTTATTTGTCTTTATTGCAAGAGATTTTTAATGACTAGGATTTGATCCCTAACCATCAAATAATTAAAAGGACTACAGCGTTCACACATTTTAAGTGTACTACACCAATTCGGAAACGTCAAAAACTTAACTAAAATGAAATAAGCTATGTACTAAATATTTGTTTATTACTATTTAGTGGCTATTTCGTTGTACACATTTGTATTTAAATCGTTATTCTATAACACACAGTTTTTATAATAAGAAAGTTCAGTTAACATTGCCAAATTGTGCAATTGACGATATGAATATTCATGTTTTAGTTTCGTTTAGTTGTGTCAGTAGAATAGGTATCATTGGGAGTGAAACCACCGATCATATTGCGTAAACTAAAAAGAAAATTTGCTTTTGTTTTTGGTTAAAAAGAAAAGCATATTTGAAAAAAGTTAAATAGCCTTTTTCGATTTACCGCTCTTTACAGCTGCTTACTAAAATGAAGGTATCCTTTCCTTACTTCATCGCCCATTGCCCTTTCATTATCCTTGTAGGTACTTGGGGATTATGCAAAATGTCAATTTCTTACATACACCTATACATGTTATTGTCGTTATGAAACTATAATCACCTATTACTAGTTTTTCCCTGCGACACATGGAATTCAGAAAAAATTTCCCATTTTTACAACATTTGTACTGATTCTTGGCGCCTATTAGTCGCAGCGTGATGTTACATAGCCTATAGCGTTCCTCGATAAATGAACTATGTATCCAAAACTAAAAGAATTTTTCGAATCGGACCAGTGGTTTCTGAGATTAGCGCGTTTAAACAAACAAAATCTTCAGCTTTATAATAAGTAAAGATTTATAATATATAAGTAAAGATTCAACTAATTATGCTACAATCATTTATTTAAGTTATTATTTACTTTGTTTACACTTGCCTGTGTCTGTGTATTGTTGTTTAAATGTAAATAAATGTAATATTGTCATGTACAGTACACTACTGTTAATGTAGTCTACTGTCTTCATGTATTGTGTATAAAAAAAGATATATTTTTATTTTATTGAATTTTGTAAATGTATGAAATGTAAGTGAAGGACTCAGAATCATAATTGTTATGTATTGAGTCCAGTATTTGTACAAAACATACCGCTAGTGTCAAATTTGGGACTTTATATTTTAGTACCTAGGTATCTATTGAATAAATGTCTGAATCTGATTTGTTGTTTTTATTCTAAAATCTTTGTGTTTATATAGATACTTGTTGCTCATATACTATTTTTCGGGGGTTAAAGTTGAGCAATGATTAATTCGAGTAAATGGCAACACCAGCGATCTACTACCGAAAGTTTATTTAAGTACTAAAGTTGTTTTGTTTTTTCCTTTACGTTTTTTATGTAATTTTCGATTGTGGTGAGAAAATAAAGATTTTATTTATTTATTTATCTAAGAATAATTGCTGGCAGTTATTATGTGCCTAGTGTGTGATATCTACGACTTGAGGCGTATCTACGAACTACGACATAATATAAGGCCGATATTTAATTCCTAGTCTTTAGTATTTATATCACCAAAATGCTGTAAGTATAAACTTAAGTAAAAGTAGATTATAATCACGAAGTCGGGTACGGTGTCGCGGCGCTCGCTAGCGTAAAGTTAATCTTGATAACTAGAAGTTGTCAGTGTCTATCAGCCGTCACGATAGACCGCGAGATAGTATTCGACCACCGGACGCGTTAAGACTACGCCACACGTACAATGTACCTGCAATATCAATTTTACAACCCACATTCTACACAATACATTGATTGACGCACGCTACTTTATTGATCGTCATAATTTATATCACCGGAACATTGAATACCACCTTTAAACACAAGATTGATGCCCAAATATGACAGAAAATTCGTCATGTATTGATACATGTGTATGTAATCCTGAATAGGATTCTTTTCTCGCAGATTGAACGGCCGATACAAATTCAACTAAAGATTGATTGCAGCTATCAGTTTTAAGTTTATACAATTTCGTGGTGTGTTTGGTACAGTTGACGAAAAAATGTATTACATACGGTTAAATTAAATATGTTTTTATTGTATTAAATAATATGGTTTTTACACATTAATAAAATACACGATAGGACAGCGACAATTTTCTGTTCTAGCTACGTGCTACTTCTATGTGTACTTCAATAATGTTCTAACAGAAAGTCAGCAATAAAACCTTCTGAGTTCTTTTCCTGTGTAGAATAAAATCGTGCTAAAGAAAATATTTATCTAATAAGTACATCGTCGTTGACTGTACCTACATCTAAGGATCTTTAACGAGATGGTATAGCCTGTTCATCACTAAAATACCTACAATGTTTAATAAATTACACATCTAATAACTAACCGTGAACTTGGACTGCGGACTCATCAATAATGCGCATTATTATGGGCTTATGTGCATTCAACGTTATTCAACACGACCAATAAGACCGCCACTCGCTGCCATTAGCGTTTTGACAGTTGCAATCAATCAACGCTGATGTATGAGGTTCGCGAGAGCTTGCCTGAGCGGTAGCTTATACAAACAAAAACTATGAACAACTCCTGCATTTATCTCTTAACTGTATTTAGACATGGTATTCGCCTTATATGTGAAATATCTCTCGCCCTTATAAGTTCTAACAACATTTATTTACGAGTATCTGAGGCCTACATAAACTTGTACAGTTCCAGATTCTTGTAACAAGTCTGTTGATTTAACGATAACTTTACATTAGACATCGAATTAAGTACCTGTAGGTATTTTATTTGTGGAAATAATAAAATAATAATAATAATAAAATTTATTGGTAACCATTAACAAATTAGTGGGTACAACTATAATAATTGTGCGATAACAGCTGCAGTAGTGATACACTGTGGCGCAGCTATTATCTACCTCCTTTATAGTAACAAAAATGTGATGACAATAAATTTTATAAAAGAGAGACATGCTTATATTTAACTAATAGGTAAATGATTAGTGTGATAACTAAGCAATAAAAAATCGTGTGTGAGTGTGTGTATGTGTGTAAGTATAGTGCATGTGTGTAAATATATTATTATTAATTATATTATATGTCTATTATGTATATTATTATTAATTATATGTAATAAATAAATAAATAAATTGTGAATGTGTGGTGTAAGTGTTATGCGAAATAATTGGAGATAGGCACTAGAATGTTTACATATTAATTGTTTTGCACCGTGGTTGAGTACTGCAAGACGGTTAGTTAGAATTTATCCTTTAAGGTGTGGGAATAGGGAATGATTATATACCCAACGTTGGATGATTGAAAAGATATGCTAAAACTGTAATTGATAAAATGTTCGAGTTGTTAAATATTTTATTCATCGAGGGATTTTAAGGTATAGCGCAATGTCATGATATATATAACGTCAAAATCGATTGGCTATAATAATATTCTCAGTGTCATCGTAAGACAGGCCGAGCAGCCATTCAGTCAATATTTTCTTACATTTGAATGAAGTTAATGGATGTATCTTCAGAATTTTGTTGATTCTATTATACACCATTGGACTTAAGAAATAAAATTGATGGCTAGCTAGCGTAGTCTTGTAGCGCTTCAGGTCACAGACAACATCTGAGCGTCGTTTGCTTTTACTTGCCGTTTTGTTAAGAGGAGTAGCTGCATGTGTGCGCATTGTTATTTTGAGCACATAAATTTGACGAATAGTCAGGACCCTACATTGCGAATATAGTTCGGCTGTTGGATAGTGTATTGGTTTAGATATCATAACTTTCAGTATGCATCTTTGTGTACGTTCTAACCGTAACAAGTGAGTTTTATAGGTACCACCCCATGCTGAGATGCAGTATGTTAAAATGGACTGTGCAAGCGCATAATAAACAGTTTTTAATGTTGTTATATTAACTAAACTTCTAATCTTTTTGAAAATGTATATTAGTTTTCTAGTACGTTTTATTGTGTTTTCTATGTGATCCTTCCAGGTTAGACCGCCATCTATAATAATACCCAGATATTTTGTGCTGTATGTGCGTGTTAAAAGTTTGCATGTACAGTTTTGACTATCGCGAGAAACCCCGCAAGAGTGGGCCTGGATGGAAAAGCCCCTAGGTGGTAAAGTAGAACTTCTAGCCGCAAAAGTCATGAAATATGATTTATCTAGGTTTAGTGTAAGTAAATTATAACTGAGCCATTTCATTACTGATCTAAGTGCGTCTTCAGCAGTTGTTTTAACTCCGTCCCAGGTTTTGTTGTTAATAAGTAGTACGGTGTCATCAGCATAGGATACCATTTTGCAGTTCTTAATTGGTAACGAGTAGAGGTCATTTATGTAGAGTAGAAACAGCGTCGGACCAAGTATACTACCTTGGGGGACGCCGTAGTTAAGTGGTAGTTCGTTACTGAAGACACCGTCCACAGTCACATACTGTGTACGTCCGGATAGGTAACTTTCAAAAAGTTTCAGGGTCTCACCACGCACGCCTATAAGATCCAGCTTGGTGAGAAGTGTGGAAATAGATATGGTGTCAAAAGCCTTTGACAAATCCAGAAATATGCCGATTGTCTTTATGTTGTTGTTCATATTATTAATTATATTGTTGGACACATCCAACACTGCGTCTTCAGTGGATAGACCTCTACGAAATCCAAATTGATTATTAGATAGCAAATTGTACTTGGTTATATAATTTGTTAAGCGATGATTTAATATTTTTTCTAAAATTTTGGATAAGGATGTAAGAACAGAGATAGGACGATAGTTGCTAAAGTCGTCCCTACTTCCACTCTTATGGATAGGATGAACAAGAGCTTTCTTAAACACTTTGGGAAAAACTCCTTTTGCGAGACAGAGATTAAAGATGTGTTTCAGTACAGGTGTGAGGACATCTATGCTTAATTTTATTATATTCGCAGGTATACTATCCCAGCCCAAAGCACAGTTCTCTTTGAGACCCACAATAGCACGCTTAATCTCGTCATCATCAATTTCGGGTAAGGCCATTGACTGTAACTGTCTTATGTGTTTAAATTTTTTACTTAGGTGAGAAGAGTTGGTAAAAAAAATTAAAAGCAATGTTGATTTTTTATCTCCGACAGATATACATACAAATGTTGATTGGATTAGCAAAGAGTTTGTCTCCGTGGCATCGTACCCAATCGTACCTCTCGAACGGAGGAATCGATTTCGATTTAGTATATTTTGTTTGAAAGGCAATATAGGTACTTGGGAGAGTTGTTGGTTACGTTTGATTAAATCTGTTCAAAATGGCTGACTTTAAGGTCAAACCATTAATGGTTGAGTATATTTTTATATCTCTGTTTGTGAAAACTGAAACATCGATTTAAATTTACCTACCTAAAATCGTAATACCTATAGTATGACGGATTTCACTGAGAATTTCGCTCGTGACTGAATCACCATTGAGCCCACCAAGTTCGACGAATCGACCGAGTACGCCAATGAAAAGATTAAGTAGCTGTCAATGATGACAACAGCTTGTATTCCTAATGTGAATTAAATTACGGCACCGTATATGTATAGAATAATATGCAGCTATATTATAGCAGGTAAGTAGTACTTTAGTGGAGACGTATTATGATAGGTATAATTGCACTAGGTACAATTTGGTATATGCGTTGATTACAACATGCTAAAAGCAGAAGCTCTGACTAATAGATAGCGCAACATAATTGACTTATCAGCTAAGACTTTTAGAGGAATAGGGGTGGTGAAATTTGTTTTTTAGATCCGTTGCTACACGAGGGCGTCTAAAACTGTTACTAAGATCAGGATGCTAATATAAGTCTTAAGAATTTTACTACTTACCAATTTATGGTAAGAAAGTCGAGTCTAAAGAAGTTTTAAATATCGAGGTTTAAAATTTGTATCGTATTTAACAGTGCATACATTGTTAGGTGTTCGATGCACTCAGGATTAACCTCTGCTACTTTCAAAGATGGATTGACGTCATAAATATTGGCTGTCAGCGGCATTCGAAGGCGGGTCACGCACCCGCACCGCACGCGACCGTGTCGATTGTCGCATGAATTCGATGGAGACTTATTTCATTTGCAACATTGTTCACCAAACTGCAACTGGAAAGTTACAGAGGTAGTCGGGTACTGAATAAGAATTCACAGATATTTTGACTTGCAAATTACTTAACACTTTTGAAACATATCTACTGGTAGAGTGAGAATGAACTGAGGACATACATATTTCACTCCATACCAATGGCTCTGTAGCGCAGAGTAGTTGCAACTTTGTGACAAGGCTCTCAGGTGTAAACTCAGTTTTGCTAAGAAAATTTTATAAATATTTCAAAATTTTTAATAAAAAACAATCTGCTAAAGAGAATCAAAATTATAATGATTGACAATATTTTGTCTAACCTACCCATTAGACTTTTTCTTCTTTGCAAGCCATGCTTTTAAGTCGTTAAGGAGCTATTTCATTGTGAACTCCTTTACCTTTACAGAAAAATGCTAACTACTATGTCATACTGACTAGGCAAATTCGTTTTTCCTGTAAAAGAAAAGATTATGTATGTGTATATTCATACTCATTGCACATATTTATCGTTTGCGATACTTTTAGGCGGTTGTCGAATTATTTTTTTAACCAATTTTAGTCTTGTTTAGCAAGGTATGCATTGTTTATAACATATATTTACAAAATTTATGACTCGCTCTATTGGTTTTCTGGAGAAAACCATATTATATTATAAAGTTAAATATGACTAGCTAAAATTGAATAGGTACAACGGATTAACATAGAATGTCACAAGCAAATCTTAGCATAAAACTTGAGACAGCTTAGTGGTATTATGAATGTAATTCTCAGCAAAATAACAGCATCAAGTGTCGTGTATGTACAAAAGCAACAACAATGAACGACGCGGGTGGTCGCGAACATTTAGATCGTTTTACGTACCTACTAATGCACTTCTCGGAAGGTCACAACGACGCGACACTTACTATGCGAAGCTGTGAAGAACGACTCCACCTACAATCATCTAGCTAGCGTCTCTATTGTAATTTATCTCAGTAACAATACTTACAATGGCATTTCGAGAATTGTAGATGGCATAGAGCTGTGAGAGCTGTCGGTATTTTTAACAGAAATTGATTTGAGCTTTTAGGCTTGAGGCTCAATCCCGCTAATTGGAAATATGTAAAAAATATAAGTCTCAAGAATGTCATAGAAGTCACTCAACAGAATTCTATATAGATTGCAATGTTATTATTGATAAACGCATTGGATAGACGAAGAGACGTAGATAGTATACGTGTTTTTAAAGTAGGTACCTAATCTTTTTGCTGATTTTAATATACCTACCTATTGGTCTGATGACAATACATGTATTGCCCATTTCTGTTGTGCCCGGTTTTATAGGCCTATATAATTTTATTACAAAACTACAATATAAATTAAGCGAAAAAGTAATGGCTTTTATTTGATATTTTAGTGTTTATTGCCACATAGATATGCATCAAATTAACGCATTCTATGTTAACTTTGTATTTAAAGGCAAGCAATGACCAAAACATGTTTGTTTCCATAATATATGCATTCACGATCCGAATTGTTTATTCCGAGTTATTCGTTTTCTCATGTCATAAGCGGGCAACTCATAGCCTCCACCGCAATGAAAGCATTTGGTCTACTATACCACGTGAACCTTTAGGAATAGAGATTACTTTAGAGTTTTCCGTTTTTAACTGTCTTACAGTACCCATCAACCCATGCAGAGAAATAAACTGTGTATTCTTAATCTGTTTCACTTTCTAGAATAATTTACTTCATTCATTTTCTGTTACTTTAATATTGAACTACTTAAATAGCAAAGTCGTCTTTCATGCAGTCTGGTCGATTGTCTGGACGAGAGGGAGGGAAATAATAAACTGAAATAACACTTTCGTAGGCCTGTGCTAGTAAATATGTCAAACTCAACCAGATACGAGATTAAACGTAACGTTAGTACTTTCTCGGCGTCGCGCTTGTGTTGGAGTCGTACACTTGACAAGCACGAACAATCTAAAAGTTGAATGTTAATTTTATTATCATCTGGGCGTTTCTGTTTATGGATAATAATTAAAATAAAGAAACGATGGCGGCATTTGTTTAGGATCTACTAATTTGGTATAAGTTACTTCTGTGTAGGTGTAACGATCATAAAGCGATCATAAAAAGAAAATGGAGATACGGTATCGATATCAAATTTAATAAACTTCGCGTTAATTTTATATCTTAGTCTTACCTAGTAGTAGGCGTAAATACAGTTTATTGAGAAATTATCCAACACAAAGACATGAAATTTATTTTAATGTTTGTAATAAAGTAGCCTACGGACATAAAATTAAATCTAAATGGTAATCTTATACGATTTCGTCACGGCTTGTTGGTTGTTTGCACCGGTTCGTATAATGGCGTCGGAGATATGGCATGGTAAATGTTCCGAGGTGACACATCTAGGCGCACCGGTGCACTAGATTCGATGTGACGTGAGATAAATCCCAACTCGTTATCTATTTCAATTTCGTTGGAGCGCGCCATATCGTACAAATCTCGGCCTTATTCAGGTCGGCTCGCACCGCTATAGCCCGCCAACGGACCACCCAGTGCGATACAAAACCACTCCTAAACATAGCATCTGTCTATCTGTTTATATTAAACGATACTAACAGATACAAGAATAACGAAATCCAAGACGAATGTCAGTTGGCTTGTTTTATTATCACATGAGTTGTCGATTCGTCATACGAGCGAAATGTGAGCACTTTCAGTTGTGCATATTCATTGTGATGATTATAAAGTCTTATAATCACATAATAATCTCCACTTCTGGAATGAATAAATATAATGTGTCATCATAAATAAGACCTATATAAATCTTACGGGGATTCATTATTATTTTATTATGTGATCGTAAGAACTTAATTTACCACAATAATAAAAAGTGGTATGTGGTTAAACTTATGCTCTTGCGGTAGGTTATACGGTTTAATAAAGTATAGATTCGGACAAAGATTTGTAAATTTTAATCTGTATGTCAAAACTATTTTATTTTTTTGTGCGTTGGCAAACGACCCTCATAATTCACGATATCTGGTCAAAGGGGATCGCGCTCATATGTTATACGGTCAACCGACAAGAATTTTTGATTGAGAGCTTATTCGGATGTTAAATAAAATATTTGTCGACACAATATTCAAATAATTTCTTCGATGTTGAGATAAAACGATCGAAATACCATTCGTAAATATTTGGAAGACTTATACCTAGAAAGTGATAAAGGAAAATTATTTTATTTATTTATAACTGTCCCCGAATTAATTGTTATTACGGTTTCGAACAAACCCTTATAGTCTCACTACGGTGTCCGTCTGTCTGTCTGTCCGTCAAACTTTTTTTACTCAGCAACGGTTAAACTTGAAACTCATACCAAATGTAGATCTATGCGGACCCTTGCTGCAAAAAATACAATCAATATTCCAGATCTACGCATTCAGAAGATATAACCGAATTACGGCCATTTTTAAGTATTTTCGACTTACGCTGGGGAATCAAAACCATGCCATCAAAAGCATAGACCAAGCCTACAAGTGCTGATGTAGGGAAAAATCCAAAAACTTGTTATTTGTTATCAGTTTATCACATCACACGAAAGAATTGTTAAACTAATACCAACTTATTAAGTAGTTGAAATGTAGGCAATTGCAACTACAAAGTCATGTTGGTGAGTTGCTTTAAGCTTAATTGACTGTTTATTTGTATTTAGTTATTTATGTTTTTCGGTCTAGCAGGTACGGAACTGTTTTTACACGCTTTATATTAGCTTCACTTGTATGTTTGTTTGTATGTTTGTAACCGACTCCTTTGGACGCTATTTTGACCCACTTTAAACGGTCAGATTCTATTCAAATTTTGCACACCTGTCAAAGACCGATAACAATGCAATAATTCGATTAAATAAAGCGTGTTTTTTAGTTTTTTTAAACTATTATTATTTTTTACTTAATATAGCTATTTTGTCCTTAAGTGTCCAGCAAGTCTTGCAAGTCCCAATTTATATAGTTTGTGCTTAGACCCAGGTAATGGCGTTTATTTTACGAGTAATGTAATGTTATACTTATTGTATTTTCTACTTTTCCTTGAAATTTTGTATATAGATTCTGTAGTATAATTTAAGTATGTCTTATGTATGTTATTACCTTTCTTTGTGTTTCTTTTATACTATTTTGGTCTTAAAAATGTGTAAAATTTTAATGTTTATATTATTGTGAGTGACAAATGTCATATCATAAATCTCTTACTTTTTTTATTAACTTATTTATTCATAAAAACGAGAGGTTGAATGACATTTGTTAACTTTATATTTTTTTTGTCCTTCTCTAAAAATTTTAATTGTAGAATTCTGGTATGGAATTAAAGATTTAAATTTAAAAACTGAAATTCTAAATTTTGATGGATCTTGAGAAGAAAAGGATTCGGCTAGAGGAATTGAGAGAGAGCGGTTGACTGTTCGGATTCTAAGGTTTCCTGTGGATAGTGGATTGTGAATCATTCTAGTAAGGTCAGTGACTTAAACTTTAAACTCTGCAATACTTGAACTCTCCAGGCCTAACTACACTTAAGGTCTTGGATTTACTTTCGGAGTGGATTGAATCTTAATAATTTAGCTGACTGCCACCACCTTGCTCTTGGGGAGCCTTTGCCGCTACTGCTCACATTGATTAATACCGCCTGCTGCCGTTGTCACTTATTGATGAGGTTGACGAACTGAGACGAAGACCTAACGAATATTATTGCTCAACCGCCATACCAGATTTACCCCAAGTAGTTTAGTTTTACTTTTACTTTTTCTTTTTTTATTTAAAGTGTGTTTTCTTTTTTTAAATATAATTTCTAAATATTTCTTTAATACTTGTATTTTTTATTGTTACTTTTAGGGTCCTAATAGGTACCTTACTTTTAACAATTGTGACTTGCCTCCTTCTCTTGAAGGAGGAGTGCAACGTTACAGTAATTATTAATATTATAACAGCTAATGAGTTGTATTCAATGGTTGTTTGAAGTAGAGCCCCATAACCTCTTTGGTAATGATAGGTAGGTATAATAAATAGGCTGGGCAAAATACCTTGAACTTCTTTCCTTTTTAGTCGGTTCTGTAAATTGTAAATTCAGTATAAATAAAATTTGAAAAAATAACTTATGATAAGTTAATTAATTAGCTTAGTATTTATGTTGCATTTTCGTAAGAGTTTTGTTAGTATATCGGTACGGCAGCTATCTCGATAATAAATAAACGATAATCGATATCTATGGTTACGATTTATTGTCGAGTTAATTTATACGCACGACGCTATAAGAGCTCTTAGGTACTGCACATAATGTGATACTCTTTCAATACACAATGTAGAGTTGTAGAGATTAATGTTTTTATTTCCTTATATTACTCTGCTTAATGCGAAGCCTTCGTCAAATCGTCGTGGGTGGTATCTCGCTCTTGTTTTCTCACAAAAACAACTTAAAAAAATATTAAATCCCCCAAAGGAAATTAGTCCCTCTAAAACATGGTTTGGACATGTGTTACTTTTTTCGCTTTAAACACGTCCATTGGTAAGATTTATGTTTTGGTTCGACATAAAATTGTGGTCAAGTAAACGTAAACTTTAGAAGGATTCGTTTAAAATAGAATAGCATTGTAGTGACGTATACGAAAGGATGGAGACGTTTACGTGTTTGAGACGTTTTTTTATCACAATCGGTTTGTTTGATTTCAAAATCCTTCTTAGAGTATTTACAAAAGGATTTTGTAGTATTTTATAAAATGATAAGGATTGTGAGTTTTGTAGTCTGTTGCGTGGCAGTGATGCAGGTAGAGCGTAGCACAGGTAGCACAAACAGCTACTGTGCTCGTCCTGAACACACAGCTTAGTCACATAATACACTTCTGGCTTATGAAAAAGCAACACCATGCTCATCCATCCTTAACATACTTGCGTTTGTCCGTCTGTAACCGTTTCAACAATATTGTTTGTTTGACGTACCGTGGATGTTATACTACATTATTTTTTCTTTTATTTTGCAGGAACGCCGTGTTACGTATTGCAGAAATAACAAGAATTTATGTAATTAAATATTCGCAGATATTTACACAACTGCCTTAGTTCCGTAACAATGCTTATGCTGTAAAGAACCAGATTTCGAATAGGTTTATTACTTACTATTACCGATTTATTACTTTTTACTCACAAAAAAATATGTTTGCGTACTTCACATGTACAGTGCTCAGTAAGAAGTGGTAGATTCAGCTCGAGGCCTGTGAAAAGAAACTTAACCTTGTAAGAACTCCGGACTTGTCTCTTAAAAATTCGTACCTACATTAAGCGTTGTAGTAAGTTTTGTGTTGACGCTTTTAAATTAACCATTTGTCACGTATTATAACCAGTGACATCATGACCAGTGGTGATGTAAATAACACGTGGTATATTGCAAGTGCATTGTTCATTGTGTTATGTAGCACATTCATAGCTGGAATGTATATCTATCTACTTTTTTATGGCTGGGACAAATGACTACACACCGCCTGATATTAAGTGGAAATCCAATATAAATGCGAGGACAGCTGGTTAAATACAGTGTTAAAGAACTAACCGTTCTCACCATGCCTGCCCGCAAGGTGCCTCTTCACGCCTCGCTTAAAACACCCCATGTTGTAAGAAAAAGGCTGTGCTTCTGTTAAGACCACATTAATAAAAATTCTAAGTTGGTAATGAAAAAGCGCACTTACATACTTGTAAAAGGGGAGTAATAAGCCGTATAATTTTTAGGGCATCTACATCCAAAATAACAAACAGTTGATGGACGAAATAATGATAGAATATTGTTTATTCTGTGGTCCTCAAAATAACAAGGCAGTGATAAAGGCATGTGCAAACACGGACAGTAGTGACGCCTTTGTGTTAACAGTGTTTCAGTATGTTGACACAGGAGCAGCAGTTCTCACTAACATCATTAACGATAACTGTTTACTGCACTACGCGGACGCCTAGATAACTCATCTTTTTGAACACAATAAATAGTCAATTGCTTCGACAGTTCTTTGGCAAAAGCCTACTTAAGTAGTAGTGAAAATGTGTTTATAACTATTAGAAAAGTGTCGATTATAAACTACTTTGAAAATCACGTAAAGCGTCTTGTGTTTTTAATTTGACAACGGAGTAAAAGTACACTTGCTTTAATAGTTGTCAATAATGCGATTCGTAAAAATATGCACAAATGCAATCAAGGCCATAAATGCACATTGAAAAAGAAAATTTTTACTCCGCCAGCAATCTCCTAGAACTAGTAACATCGAATTTTAACGGTACCAGGTATGTTTGGAACATAGTATAATAAAAAATTTGGTCATTTATTTTGTTGAGTTTGGACAAACCTAAAGAAAACAGGCAAAATACTATCTTTTAGATTACAGAAATAAAAAATCTTCATTTTTGTCTAACGGTCTAATTACTATATATAAGTATTTAGCTTAAAAAATTAATTGGGTGTATACTTGTCAAAGTGACATACTTTCGAAGAAAATTACTATTGCATTAACGTAGACTAACCGTGTAAAATTATTATTCCATTCTACTACAGGGTACTGGAATGAACTTCTATAAATAAAATCTTCAAGATAACTGTCAACGGAAAAAAGGGATTAGTTTAGCTTGAAGGGGGCGATAAAATGTGGAGGCGAGCTTTGGTCTCACGAGAAGACGTCGCGTCCATGTTGCGAGTCAGTGACGGAACACCGCAACGGATTAATGTAAATAATTGCGTAGAGATCGGACACCGGGCGTTGCTGCCGGACCAGCGGAAGCACGCCTGTCGTGATCACAGAAACTCTCGTTAATGTGCGTTTTCATTGTCTATGTGTTAAGAGAATACCATCGAAATACTACCGTCACACTATCCGATTTCTATAGTTATATGACATTTGGATATACATATTTTTCCCATCAATAATAGATACTTAATATAATATTAATATAAACTAACATTGTCGCAACCCATTTATTCCAATAAATAGTATTATTTTAATACAAGAAATTTTATACATTTTAGGAGTTAAATAGATAATTACGTTTTTTGAACAAATAGAGCAACTAAGTAAATAAGAAAAATAAAAAGCATAATTCTAGATAAGATAATTTCGTAAAATAGGTAATAAAAGTTATTAACAACTTGTAATTTTCTATTTTGTTATTGTAAATTATAATGTGCCAACTAGCAATTTTCCCATCAGTATTCACGTGAAAGCTCCATGAAAGCTCCCGATATCTTGACATTTTCAAACAATATTTTTTATCTTAATCAATATGTCGAAATAATTACTCAATTATATAAAGTATAAACCATTTCCATATGAAAACTTTATGAAACTCCTCTTAGTAATAATAATGCAATTAATGCCGAACAGATTGTCAGAGGAGGTGACACGGTTTTTGTTTTGTAATAAATAGGATAACTAGACTTTAAATATATTTAGGTAAATCTGGTGTCAGTGGAAACATGTAGAGAAAAATAACACAGATTGAAGAGTGAATTATCGATGTTGTGCTCGATTCAAAGTTTGTTCAGCCGCCGAATGCCACCATGACTAAAGTTGAAAAAATATAAGAACTCCATCCGATATCCTTTTATTAAGTTCAGTTTTTCTGAGAGAGTTGCCTCTGTGCCGCCACAATTACCCGTTAATGATTGATTATACACTGTTTACTTTCAATTTTGTAATGTCACTGTTTGCTTCATCGTGAGAGCCTGGACAAAAGATTTTTCAACGTTTTTTTTTTGGAATATACAAAGTCGGTGGCTTCGCTTATGACAATAATTCATTCCATTCCATTGTGTAGGCGGCCTTATCTACAGCGTTCTGCTAATTGAGTCATTCTACACTAGGAATGGCTTTGTTTGCAAAACCTCGCCATAAGTGAACCGCAAACTATTCAATGTGGGTGGTCTGTTATAAATAATGCCTGAACAATGTTTCTTTAATGTGGTCGTTCTTCTTATCTAGCAATAAAGGAAGTGCCTTTGTAAATTTGAGATGTCGAAAGTTGATATTTAAAACATGTTTAAGCTTCAGTTACGATTCTTACTTTAACTGTACTTAATTTATAATATATTGTGCTGCATTTTTATGTCGATTTAAGAGTATATATATAGGGGATTAGGAAAACAGCAATAGAGAGTTAGAAAAATCTTTTTATTTTTAATTCAACTGACTTCATGTGCCTTTGAAATTTGAGGCTTTTCTCATTTCTCAGAAGATAACCATCAGATTCTGACCTGGTGCCAATGGGACCACACGGGAACCATTAGCTTTCAAGTTATGAGCAAACAAACTTAAAAAGAAAATAAAAAATAAAATATACAGACGAAAAGAAAAACATTTTTGATGTCGGTTACAAACTATTTATAAAGTAAGCACTATTACCGGGTTACAATTTTTATCCTCGTTAAGTTTATTTGCGAGAGGATCCCATTATTTTGCGATTGGGTCTCACCTGCTACTAAACTTAACGCTAGTACTTAATTTAGGCTTTCACTTCTTACTTAAGTTTGTTAGACTGAAGTACAGTAAGCAAAGGGCAGTCGAGTGAGGGTGTTAATACTAGGCCTATCGCTACATATTTTCAAGTTTATAGCTTAAAATGATTATCACTAATTTAATAAGTAAAAGCGTAGCATCTATACATTTGTACAATATCCACTGATGTAATATATGCTACGAATAGTAAAAGTTCACTGTGCGCAACACATTTCAGTTAAAATACTATCTCTTTGGTAAAAACATGCATCAATTCATGATACAAAATTGTCTTGTGCAAGGCTGAATCCCCAACCACGCAAGCGTTAGTCACTCTACCGATACGCCTACCGATAAGTCCTGTTGAATGTTTCATCCACTCAGTGGTCTGTTTTAGACATGTATTAATAGATAATTAGTTATACAGGATGCGTGACGAAAAGCGCATGTATGGTGTACGTCACTATGTCAGTATGCGCCTGTTCTGAAGGGCGTACAAATTGATTAAAGCACAGTGAGTGACAGCGGGCCACCCACGACGCTTACTCTGAGCATTGATGCAACCGATTGTACTCAACACAATCTATCATCGACTATTATGTACCAACAATTTGCGACTATTGAAATGTCGTCAGTTGAAAGATGATTCCATTTTCTTATCATCTTCGTAGGCTGCGTCTAATAAATAGCAATTGAAGAGAAATTGACCTAGAAATGATAGCGAATTGTTTGTGGGTGGGCTCTATACTATTTCAAACATAGTCTCTGATAAAATAATAATTATACCTACTACAGCCATTCCGCTTAGATTGGTATTGGTTTCCGGAGTTCCTGGGTAATAAAAATGATTTAAAATAGTTACTCGAGCTGATTTAATTGTCATCTTAAGTTGTAATAACAATTTTTAAGCCATTTGGATTTTATAGTATAAGGAAACAACTATCTTGTTGTGTTTGTACAACCACAAAATATATTTATAGCCGATGTGAGACGAAATAACACATTACTTAGTCGCATTTTGGGATTTCATCTTTATTACTATTAGGTACTTACACAACTTCTGCGGCAATCGTAGCAAGAAATATTGTAAATGTCGCTGAAATAAAATTTTATGAAGTCAATTGGCCGAATTTAATTGCACTTATATAAACAGAAAGCTTATTCACTTTTACCTTTTAACGTTATTTGTTTTAGCTGTAGGTTTAAAAATTGTTCATCAGAAATATTTTTGACAGTTCTTGAATACAAATTAATGATTACAGTGTTAAGTTCTTGAAAACATTATGATATTTAAGAACATGAACTATCTGAAACTAAATGATATCTCTATCATAAAACCATTTTCTTGCACCGACGTTAAGTACTTGTATATCTTTAATCCAACGAATCGTCTGCAAAAATCTGATAAACAGGAAAAAGAAAAGATGGTTGAGATGAATGAACAGATGATTAAGAAAAAAATAGAAAGGAAAGACAAGCTAGGTATCAAATTCGAAATAATGACCATATATAGGTCGCGTCATGTAAAAAGAACGCTGGCGGTCAAGCTGCGCATAGGCGATTTATCGGTTTTCTATGTAATACCTATTAAGAATAACAAATATGTAGGTACCAAGCCACAACTCGCCAGCGAAAGCCTAGTTCAAAAATAAAATAATAGGCACCTAACTTTCGTGCGAGAGTGTACCCATACGCAAAGACGCACTTTCTTCCAGCGTTCTTTTTACGTGACGCGTACTATACCAATTTATATTGGCAAGAGAAATGGGAGAGAAAAAATTAATAAATCTAATTATAGTGGAATAAAATATCACCATGAGCGGGACTTTAACCCACGACCTCGGAATACCGTTCCGTTGCTCTCCCAACTGAGCTACCATGGGACCAAGACAAAAAGCATAGCTAGTCAATTCCAAAAATTAATAAACTAATAGAGAAAAATATTCTTTTCTGAAATACAAGAAAACTTGACATCTAGGAAGACGTATTATACAGGTGAATTGAAATCACCATGAAGATAGCGTACTGACAATTTGTTTATTAAAATATTAGTTTTTATTGAATTGGTTAATAAATACTTAATAAAAATTGATAAATAGCTCTATTGCCATCTATGTTCAAATAAGAAATGTTATGTAAATATTTATGATCTGAAGGATCATAGAACACACATTATGCTTGGTTGCGGCTACTCACGTACTTATTACCCTATGCTATCCTTTCCTGCTATTAGAGTCCTTAATTGGTCTTAGATTGGTCATGTTACTCTCTTTTATGGCAATGCGGTCAAACATAATTGTTTTTATGTGTGTCTGGTTTTTAACTCTGTATTATTAGTTTTGTAATCGGACGTAGGTGGTCTATCATTAGTGCAGCATGGTTTGTCTACGGCATTTTAATTGTCTAATCTCTAATTAATTGTATGGAACTGATTTCGATGTCAACTTTTATAGAAAGTGTGTTGACACTGAATATATAAAATATATATATGGTATGTTTGTGTTTTATTGTTATTTTATTAATACTTTGAAAGCATTGCAGTCGACGGTGGTGTTGCCATCTAACATAAAGTAGTGGGTACGAGTTGAGGCAGGGAACATAATCAGTTTATACTTTGACTAGTCACAAACACACACACACACACACAGACTGCCTGTACTATGAATATGAGCATTGCTATTACCTCTTGTACCTTTTTCTGCGGATCGCCATCGATTATTAGATATATATTAGATTATTGCTCAAATTTTCAAATGGAAAAATAAATAATTTCAACTTGTTTTGTAGCTTAATCCTTTCTAAATCGTGGACATAATTAGATGGCTATCTATACTGAGATCAGATATAACTGTGATGTACTAACGTAATATTTCAATATTTAACATATCTATGCTTATATGACTTCTGTGGCAATAGTAGCAAGAAATAGTGTAATTCTCGCTGATGTAAAATTTTATGAAATCAGTCGACCAAATTAAATTGCACTTATACAACGTGAATCAGAAAAGTGTAGTCATATTTGACCATCGTTACACATGGGCGGTTACTAGGCACTAGGCATGGATGAAATTGCAAATGCTAGTTATATTATGACTTTTATGTGTTCATACAAATTGAATTTATTTATTAAATTAATAGATCTTGTTTAATTACAACACAACTATGAGGTCATCTTTTATCGTAAGGTTCAATCGCATTCAATAAACCGTAAACATCTCATAATTGATGCGCTCCTGGTAGTTATTTAATAGTCGGCAATAAACAAGAAAAAACAAACTGTAATTTTCTATGTGTAACTGTAATATTTATAATATTTAAGGCCTATCCAATGCAACCTTAAAATATGACTACACCTTTCTGCAACACGTTGTATAAAGGGAAAGCTTATACAGTTTTTCCTAAAATTTCACGTTATTTGTATTGAGTCGTGCTGTTTTTACCTGTAGATTTAAAGTTTGTTCATCACAAATATTCTTGACAGTGTTCTTAAATACTTTTACAAATTGATGAATAATGTGTTAGTCCTTGATGAACGAAACGATACGAAACAAAAGAATTTTTATTAACAATATAACCTAGTACCTATATCTAATCTAATCATCATCTAATATATAAAATTTCCATGTCACAATGTTAGTTACCGTACTCCTCCGAAACGGCTTGACCGATTCTTCTCAAATTTTGCATACATATTCAGTAGGTCTGAGAATCGGCCAACATCTATTTTTCAAACTTTTTTTTTTTGTATGGCAAAACAACGTTTGCCGGGACAGCTAGTCTAATATATAAAATTCACGTGTCACAGTGTTAGTTACCGTACTCCTCCAAAACGGCTTGACCGATTCTTCTCAAATTTTACATACATATTCAGTAGGTCTGAGAATCGGCCAATATCTATTTTTCAAAGCTTTTTTTTGGTATGGCAAAACAACGTTTGCCGGGTCAGCTAGTATGTATATAAAATTTTTGTGTCACAGTGTTAGTTACCATACTCTTACGAAACGGCTTGACCGATTTTTAGGAACTTTTATATGCATATTCAGTAGGTCTGAGAATCGGCCAACATCTATTTTTCAACTTTTTTTTTTATAATGGCAAAACAACGTTTGCCGGGTCAGCTAGTAATAATATATAATCCTAGTAACTTACATCCTTCTTGTCCACATTCATTTACTATATTGTAGTAATAACACTGTCAGTTTTGTCAGCTACTAAAGGCTTGTTAACTTTAAAACTTATCTAGGTACTTTACGAGTAAATGATTATTGCAAATATTGCAATGTAGTTACATTGATACGAATGTTTAGTACCTATATCCTAGATGCGTATCGTCAACTGTATTGAAATAAAATACATTATTTACGTTTTATACGAGTCATAAAGTAATAGTTTCATTCTGTTTGTTTCATATGAATTGTCCAATTAACGACCGTAGTAATACAACCTACTTAAAGTTCCTTCCTATTGTAGTTGTTCAATAAATTAGAAATTTTATATTATTAGAAGATTTATTTAACCATAAGTAAGAAATGCTAACATAAAAATAAGAAAAAATAAAAGTAAGAAATACAAAATAAAAATTTTATTCGTTCAAGAAAAATATTATACGTCACCGCTCGAGTAGTTAAAAAATCGTTGCTTATATTGTTTTATATTGATTGATACAGTAATATGTACTGTACTAACAAATTATAATAAAAATGACATGTTATGTGTAAGACGTTTGTATAAGACCGCCTTTAAGAAATGAACACCAGAAATGTAACCTTGACTGTATTATTTATTGGCATCCCTAACAATAAATAAATAAATAAATAAAATCAAGTTTGTTATTTTGAATATAAAAATATTATATTCAGTCATATCATGTTGGTAGCGTGCCTAAATAGTCTTTGTACATGTTATTATGTTCTTATGGAAAAACATGGACCAAGAAACTCCAGAAATACGGAGCGCTATTGAGCACAGTTAAGAGGATACCAAAGTAGTTTCGTGCATTTTTCTACGTACGAAGTTTTCATTTTTTCTTTAGATTGAATGGCTAGAGCTCTAATTTTTAAGTATATGTTTTTTCAATATATAATCTAGGATCGCATAAACTCAGAAACGCGATTTAAAAAATTTTTCTCGATAGAAAATCTTAGCGAAACAACGTCTCTTATTTTTTATTTTTTTCATTTGTCAGTCTATTATCGCGTATTAACTAATGACATAACTTTAAAAACATAAGTAACTATTATATATAGAAACACGTAAACCGGAATTAAAATATATTTAGTAGATTTTGAGTAAACAAAAAAAATATCCCTAATTCTTCATTTTCTATACCTACTAGCTGTGTTAATAGGTACATCTCGACGATAATATTGATGTAGGCCCTTAACTAAATTGATTTACAAATTTAGGACAAAAATTCAGTTTTATTACGCAGGAATATAGTACATAAGTTGTTACAACTAGTTATTTGCTCTAACATACTGTGCAAATTTGGCATACTTGCATATGATAACCTAGGTTACAAACAAACAAGCAACCAAGCAAACATACCTACAGGTGAAACTAGGTAAAGTATTTAGTAGATTTTGAGTAAACAAAAAAATATCCCTAATTCTTCATTTTCTATACCTACTAGCTGTGTTAATAGGTACATGTCGACGATCATATTGATGTAGGCCTTTAACGTGCAATGAAATGTGAATAGTAGGATTAGATTACACTGACAATGACATTTATTTAATATCAATAAAATTATTGACTATAACTACCGATGTATATAATGATATGTATTTACTTAAATAGTTATCACTTATATTTGCATGGTGTTTTGACGGCGAAACATGATGCGCTTTTTAATCATTACATATTTTGTAACTAATTGTAACCATGTGTTAAGTAAACAAATGATTTGATTTGAGTTGATTTGCAATTTTATAGCTTTGAAACCGATGATTTTTTTTTTGTCGTCAATCGTAGCAAATTACGTTTTATAGTCTCTGCCTACCTCCATGGAAAAAAGGCATGACGTTTTATGATGATGTTGAAACCGACGTTTTTTATAAAATAAATTCTAATATTCTTATGAGTTAACATATAGGTATAGTAATCTTTGCATGTAGTGTAGCGTTACATTTTAGTTTAGCTACTGTTGCTTGCGGCACTCCATCTTTATTTATTGCTTGGTTTTGACTCTTGCTACGAAAGGTCTTATTATAATAATGATGAAGCCTGACGAAAGAACCAATATGAGTTTACGCACGAAACTTAAATACACGTCCGGTAATATTTGCTTGATTTTGGCTCGCGTATTGCAACTTACCCGTAGCGGTACATTTCCTTTGTTCCGCTGATGTGAGCGGTGCTTACGGCTACCGGTCTCTCTTAGCTCATAAAACAAGCCGCCCCGTGAACAATGCCTCCGTAAAAATTGGGAATAAATTGCCAATAGCTTACAGTTTAGCTACAGAGAAGTTGTACAATTATGTTAAGAGTAGACCACCGTCATATTGAATTACTATTTACGTAAAATCTTTAAAGCGCAGATTTGTTTGTTAGTCAAATAAAATACTGGCTCATACGCAAAGAGGTCAACTCAAAAGTTTGTCAGAAAACCTCTTTCTTGGATTTTTATCCTGAATATGACAATATTGCATTTATTATTTAGTTGCTTTTAGTCTATCTGTACATATTATTGATAAATACTTATTTATTATATTTTACATATTATATTAAGCTTATATTATTTACGAAAAATGTGCTTCTTGGTCTCTTAATAATATTTACTTTACAGATATGTACCTTCCAAAAGATAAGGCTTAATTTATTTAGCCTGCTATGTACCAGTTTAAAACTCAATTTATTCTACTTACAACTCTATTCTACCTACTAAACTCTACTTGAGGAAATAGAGTTGAACAAGTAGAATACAGTCAATTATCGTAGTATTTTCTAGTAAAATGGTAATTGTTATAACTGAATCTATTACTCAATTATTGACATAAACATTAACCTAATTATTTTTATTAAATACTGAGTTAATTTATTCTATTAGAGCTGTTATTAAATGCATGTAAATAAATTAGTTCAAATTTCGAAGTTATTACAGCTTAGTGGCTGACAGTTAGTTGACATTCGAAATACAAATTTAAAACTTTTCAAATATCAAATTTCGAATACCATAACATTTTAAAATAGCTATTTTGATGTCTTTGATGATTAACTAGGAATGTATTTTATATCAACAATCTGATAGTTGATTTCCTATGTTTATAGTTGCCGGCTATTAGCGCACAATGGAATGCATATAAAAGATTATAGTTATGAAGCTGGAATCGTAACTAATATTATACCTAATGCAAATGTGTGTTTATTTGATACTGATCGACTATATTTTAGTAACATATTTTAATGCTCTCAGTCAAGATTCCTGATACGTCTTTCATGTGGACCAATTATTATACTACCAGTTTTTGCCGACAACGTGCTAAATAAGAAAAGAAATTCGTAAGAAATTCTGGAAACAAAAAAATACCTTAACAAGTTCCCTTTGAATCATTGAATCTATTAAAAAAAACCGCGTCAAAATCCGTTGCGTAATTTCGAAGATATACATACAAAAATAACGATTGTATTTTATAACAGGTAAAGATATAGATAAAATAAGAGCGTTTGGGAGTAATTGTTGTTGATCTACATAACAGATCTCCCATATTGTGTAGATACTTTAATATTTCTATTATTAAAAAAAACTAATAAGTACAGTTTCCAAAAACTATTAAAAAATTTCAATTATAATAGGTAAATAATTTGCCCATAGAAAAAAATTGCCCTATTTTAAGGTCTTAATGTAATGCACGAGGTCAAATAAAACAAACTAACACAAATCAAACAAATATTTATCTTAATTCTAAGATCACGATTGTATCGCGACCAGAAGCCATATATATATAAATCCAACATACATTTTGTTACGTTTAATTTAATTTATTTGAAACTTGTAATTCAAGTCGATAGATGTCGACATTTTACATCATTTATTGTATATTTATGTACAACAAATGATACTAACTTACAAAGTGTCGGTTTAAAATTGAATTTGAAACTTGTTTGTTTTGTCATTTGTATTTTATTTACGATCCTTAAATACTAAGTTTATACAATGTATTTGTAAATTGTATTTATTTGTAGATTGTAAGAGGATTAGAAAATTAGCTATGGTTTAGTGAACAGTTTGTCCACCTACGCTAATAGTGTTTATGGCGCGGGCCGATCTGGTAAAGTAATATAGAGACGCTTGTATCCGGGCTATTCTTGAGCCGTTTTTCGATATTTTAATGAGTAGGTAGTCCCCTATTAAGCGAGAACTTTATAATAATAATATTATACTCCAGATAGAAGTTATTATAATATCGCATATTAGCACCAATTCTATGTGCACAACTTAACTAAAAATGAAAATAGATTAAAATACAGCAAGTTTATCAAAATACTCCCTCTCTCTCTCCAGCCCATTTACGTCCCACTGTTGGGCACGGGCCTCCTCCACTTTGGAAGGATTATGGTCTACTGTGCCGCGCTGACTAGGCGTGTGGGCACAGGGTTCATTTTCGAGTTTTCCGTCACTCACAGAGGATGTTATCTGTGTGCAATATCCCTTAGCTGACTTTTACAGCACCCTTGGGAGGAAATGGAGTGGTGACACTTGTATTCTTATTCCGTCACCACACGGAAAATCAAAATACGTCATAGTATAAATAAACAAATAAATATTTTGGACATTTCACACAACGTACTCTGGTCCCAATGTAAGCTATATTTCTATGCTTGTGTTATGGGTACCAGATACGGATATACCACATAATAATATACTACTTTTCTTTTGTAAATACATACTTATAATACATAGAAAACACCCAGACGCAGAACAAACATTTGTATGACAAGTATAAACATCACACAAATGATTGTCCTGACCGGGAATCGAACCCGAGATCTCGTGATCGGCAGTCCGTTATATAAACCACTAGACCATGAGGTCCTTAACTTACAGGTAACTTAACTTTAAGGTAACTTACAGTTGTAATAAATTTGTGATAGGTTGACCAAATGTGTAATAATTATCGACATCGGCCATTATTGATTACCATTATTGATTAGGTCAAAAATTAAAAAATTCCTAAAATTAGCGAACCCCAAACAAACAAACTGTTCCGCTTGACGTGAGGATAAAAATAAACATTCATGGACATTTCACACAACCCTCTCTGGTCCCAAGCTAAGCTTATTATACTTACAATCTATACTTATAATAAATCTGTAGAGAGGTCAATTCTGTACATGAAATATATTTTCAAAATAACTATCAGGGGGTGATTAGTGATCGATACTGATGCCAAAAATGCAATCAGTAAAATTTTTGTCTGTCTGTCTGTCTGTATGTTCCTTATAGAAACAAAAACTACTCGACGGATTTTAACGAAACTTGGTACAATTATTCTTCATACTCCTGGGCAGGTTATAGTATACTTTTCATCACGCTACAATCAATAGGAGCAGAGTAGTGAAGGGAAATGTTGGGAAAACGGGAAAAGGTGCTCCATTTTTTAAGCTTCCGTCGCGTGCAGCTTTAATGGTTAAAGTTACATAGAAATCATGTATGACGGAAATATTCTACATAAAATTGTCTAAAAAATATCCCGAAACAGCACATATCTATATTTTATGGTTGACTCACAATAACACGTGGAACTCCTGATAGATTAGCAGTTCGTTAATTCTGATTATATTTGTTTACTCTTACGTTTATAATACTCTCACTCAAGCAGTAGTTAAAAATGTTGCAAAAACGGGGAAAATTTCCTAAATTCTACGCGGACGGAGTCGAGGGCAACAGCTAGTATATAATATAATAATAATGCTAGTGTGAAGAAGAGATGACTTCTCTTACTAATCCTAAACAATTAGATACGTAATCTCTAGAAGCATTTATGTCTTACTCTCCATCTAACCCGTAAAGGATTTGCAGTGTATGTATGTTGTAATGAGATAGTAGTAAACTTCCCGTAGTAATCTCCTCAGGTGATAGTTATAGTGACGTAGTAAAGTATCGCTAGTTGACGATTGTGTTTATTTGCGCTGTGCGCGTGTGTGAGTGTGTTGTTTGTTTGTGTGCGTGTATGCGATCGTCAGTAGGCCACCCAAGGCGCGGCCACACGCAGCGCCCACCCAGGTGGCAGAGGCGCCGCACTCTCGGCCCGCTAGATCTCAACTACTGTTACTATACCCCTCCCTTAGAATACTCGCTACCGACATCCTAATATCGATATTCTATGATTGACATGCGACTATCATTGATACAACCGATATAACTGATATAATTCTCATTTGATTGCTTCGTGCTACTGTTACGTTTGATAAGCAATTGTTATTTTAATTTTTTATTTTATTGTAACTCTATGTTCAATGGTTTATTCGATTCATTTCTATTTATATATAAATACACTATTTTCAATTTAAATACACTATTTTTATATACCACGATATCTACCCAAAGCACACGTTACTAAAGTTGCTTAAAATGTGTCGTAGCATTTTTTAAAAACACTTTTTGTTAAACGAAGATAACGGGCCTTGTACCTGAGAACACAAACTACCAATTGCGTTTATAGCACTACGGAGTACTTAAACTAAATATTAATAGTTTTAAATTCAAATTTGCTATAATTGCAAAAATAAAACTCTTAAAATATTAATTTTATTTCCTCTTACTCTGCACTTAAACGCTTTTGTATGGTACACACAATTGAGACTAAATATTTAAAGATGAAATCTATAGAACTGCTATTTAAAGGATGAGCTGCATAAATTACATTTAAAAAAATATTTTTAGTTACTTGCGTATCAATTAAAAGATGTCAATCTCATGTTTGACCTACCAAGGAACACAAAAGGTGAAATCAAATGTAACAGTTACAATGATGTATCACCGTAGGCTACGAGTTTCATGTCCAACTCAAACATTATTGATGTTTACTTGTTATCTATGCTAATACATATTTTAATGAGGTAAAGTTAGTAATACGTATTTAAGCACTTAAACAGTAGTCTCGAAAATTAAAAGTCCGGTAAGTACTAACAATGTTTTTATTAAACTTTTATATTGATTTTTGTTTTTTCACGTAAAGATAAAGTTGCGACCGGCGGATGTGTAATCCCTGGCGCGATGTATGAATAAGCACGTGCGAGCCGCTGCCGAATTTCGCGAGTGCTACAGTTTGCCACCTTGCCGTGCAATCAAATTTTGTTTGAAAACAATGACTGTAGTAGGTAATATACTTATATATTTTTTTATCTAATGTTTTGTCGAAAAGCTTTATATGATTTCTGCACAGATGTTATCCAAAGGATTTCTGTTTGACCTTGGTTGTACCTGGTTGTAACTCTTCTTCGATTCTTTACAACGTCTTTCTGTTGTACTTATACCTACGATTTCAAAAAGGTTCTTACAGGGTCGACAACGCGCGAGGGAGACCTCTATTAATTAAGAAAATAATTTACTAAAAACTTACTAGACCTATTAAATTTTGTCATGCATTAATTCTGACTAAAGACGTAACGAAACATCGCAGCTTTCATTTAGTATAATATCTGTGCCGATTTCCTACTTCTACCGTTCTACAATTTTACTGGCTTCATTCATAAACACGTTCGCCATTCGGTAAAACTGAACATTGTACAGTTTAAACAGGGTCAAAATATACACATTTTGGTTGGCTGTCAACACATTTTGGTGCCTGGAATCTGGACTCTTAGAGCAATTCCTCTTTTAAAAAGCACTACGACATACCGTTAAAGTACAATTACCTGAAATAACGTACAATACTTTATTATAAAGTACGGGTGGCAACCCTAATACTGACTGACATAAATTAATTTAACACCCTTTGCCACAATTAAAGGTAAATTAAAAGAAGAAGTGTTAGTTCGGGGTTTTTCGTCACAGAGCAGGTTTTTTTGGCACAGGGTTACAAAGGGCCCAAAAGAAAAAGCAAAGAGTGTAGGAGCTATCATAGTTGGTTATCATATAGGAGGTGTAACGTACATGATAATATTAAGTACGTATGGTACATGATGATAATACATATAAACATTTAGACAAATTTATTATCACCCTAATATAACCATCGTCTGTCCGGATGTGAAGTGGATGACGAATAAAATATCCTTAGCCAGAAACAGTTTTAGGAAATCTAAGTTTATCGATGTTTTTACAAACCATACATTAAAATAAAGCCGATCTCATTTATCATGAAGACAAACATCCTTTATCATTCTAGGAAGTGCCGACGGAAAGTGTCCCCTAATTATAGGTCTCGTGTCGGCAGTTCGATAATAATATTGTTATAAAGCGATACTATAGTCGCATCAGGGCAGGTAAAAGCTGTATGTTATTAAAGACCGTAGATAGAGCATGTCGCCATGACTCTATTAGCCAGACATAGACACTACAGGCCTTGTCGTGTAGACGGTAATAATAGGTACTGCTTGCTACATTAGTGTGGTCGGTTCGATTTTTCCCAAGTAAATATTTGTGTAATGTATACTTATGATCTTATTCATATTGACTTATCGGAGGTTTAAACAATAACTTTATCGGAGAGATAATAAACATTTTATCGTAAAAAGACTATTATAAATAACAATTTTTGACAATTTTAGCGATCCGATTTTAGCGAACTTTTAAACCTCCGATAAGTCATTATGAATAAGACCATTATTATATAGTGCTATTGGTACTATAATAAAGATATAAAACTAACGTTATTTACTCTATCTGATATTTATAAAAAATGCGTAGTTTCTGACTAAAAACTGTCATAAATTCATAAGTAGTTGACACAGGAGTTAGCTATAGTTAGATATTAATTAGCTGATAATAACTGAACTGTTTGTAGAAAGTGACTTTACATTATAAATACCTGGTTTTGCTAATACAAGAGGCGCTCATATCCTGACGTCCACGTCTACTGTTATTAAAAAAATATGATCGGCCCCTAATAGAGACACGTTTGGTAATCTTTATAGCTAATTACAATATAAGAACAGCATTTATACAGAATGTAAATTTTCAAGCGCTTACAGTTAAAATCCTAATAGTACAATCACTTATTTTGAAAGATTTCCGCATGCCATTATTTTTTGGAACACTAGTTTAATATATGCAGTTAGTTTTTTTCTCTAACCAAGCTTATATAGTTTTACAGGCTATGTCAAAGCCTTCCCTTTTATGTAGCCGCCAGCTACCGAGAAATAAGGACTAAGGGAACATGGTTGGCGTGGCCAATCGGCGACCCATCAATCTACGCCACCGCCGCCTTATAGAGACATTAGACTTCAGACGTTTTCGCTGCGATTAGTCAGGAATCCATTTCCGGCTCGTTTTTATCTATCGTCGTTCACATTTTTTACTGGCGCTTAGTTCTTTGTTGTATCATTTTTAAATAAATTTTAGTTCTCCACAACTTGTACGAAATCGGCCCGGGCAACCTACGGTACCTATACTACTACACTAACCTAACTACCTACACGTTGAGTTTTACAGATATAATCCGTTCTTACTCTAGGTACTAGCTGTCCCAATTTAAAATTTGAATAGAGTAAATGAAACCATAATGACATCTCAATAACTAGAGGTACTGGTGCCAATTCTATGTGCACAACTAAACTTAACTAAAAATGAAAATTGATAGTGTCAATAACACAATTCAGTAATGTTAACTGAACTTTCTTGTTACAAGAACTGTAATATATAGCCTAACGATTTTATTTAATATAAAAGTGCGCAACAATTTAGGCAAATAATCAATATACAGCAAATTTGGTTTTTTTTTAGTTAAGTTTAGTTGGCATGTGCATGAATTGGCACCATTGTCAATTACGTCGGTGTCTAAATACAAATGCTGGGTATCAATAAAATGCGGTAATACTGCGAGAAAATTGCACCTACTAACTGCCTGTTCGCATGTTACCAGATTACCAGGTCCATAACCATTAGCGAGAGAAACTTTTACTACTTACATACTAATAAAGTTTTATACACTAACTAGCTGTTGGCCGCGACTTCGTACGCGTAGAATTTAGAAACTGTTCTCCGTTTTTGTAACATTTTTCACTACTGCTTCTTTCCTAATAGACGCAGCGCGATGTTATATAGTCTATAGCCTTCCTCGCTAAATGGACTATCCAACACTGAAAGAATTTTTCAAATCGTACCAGAGGTTCCTGAGATTAGCGCATTTAAACAAACAAACAAACAAACTCTTCAGCTTTATAATATTAAGTATAGATGACCAGCTGTATAATTACTATCCTTACTAATATTTTTAGTACGAAAGTAACTCTCTGTGTTTATCGCTTTCTCATGTCAAAACTATTTTAATACAAAAAATGTTGATCCCAAATTCCACGCGTACGTAGCAGGCACCAGCAGACGAAATTTAAAGCAGAATTTCAAACCTACAACTGAATTCTGATTAAAAATTATGATAAAAATGTTGAAAGCAAACACTTCGCTATATTTTCACATACAACACTCTTAAGTCAGAAAGATAATAAGCTTATTTTTTGCTCTGTCAAAGAACGAAATTAAGTCATTATACGGAACAACAAGTTATATTTAATTAATGCGTGGTTTGTACAAAACAATAGCCCAATTGTTCCGCAGACAGTTGTCTGACAAACTGGTCGCCGCGCACACTGTGTTAATGCAACCAATGTTCAAACACAACGCATAATCATTCAGAATATATGTATTTACAAAATTGTTTTATTTATGATGCGATGTTAAGTTAATTAAATAACATTAATATTTATTCAATTGAGGTTTGACAGCATGTCTACCATTGCCTAGCAACGGGTAGGTTTTTCGATCACCATTCCAAAACACAAACATAAATAACTTTGTAATCTCAGAAATTACACGTTTGATGCACTTAATATAGGTAATGAAAAATTATACGATATTATATCTATTAAATTAAAAAATAAATAGAAACTAACTTTATTATTTACAACACGAATTTGCATAGATATATACTTACCTATATTGCTCCGAGTTTTAAAAGACCGAAAGAGTCGGCGTGTCACTTCACTACCGTGGTAATTATTAACACGCTTTTATTAGTTCGGTACGTATCTATCAATGTATTAATCTATGTAACAGAATCTTTTAAAGTGATTTTCACTTACCTGCAGTAGACGGATTGATCTCAAATTTTGCACACATATTAATAACCGATGACAACGCAAAAAAAACACGGGATTTTCTATCGTGTTTTTTTTAGTTTTTAGACTAATTTAACTAATCTGTGTTGTGTTGTAGCTCAATATTTTTGGCATCCTCATCGTTTGATTATATCAATGATAGCATCGTTTGTATCGTTGACGTAAGTCTAATATTCGCATTGGGTGAATAAAAATTAAACATTGTAACTGTGCATTGTAACATATTGTTCTAATTTTCAATCAAATATAATCTCGGTGTGGCGTTATGGGCGGGAAGCGACGCGTCTCTATAGCAACGGTTTGTACCGCCATCTTGCCGGCTTTTTGTGTTAGGGACCACCCAACACGAACTTGCTACATTATTTTATTGTACAATAAACAAATTTATTGCCGCATATGGCTATTTATGTTTTTATTTATAAGGGTTTTTTTGTTAACAACCAAGAGAGATGTTAGTGATCTTTCGCAGGTAATTGCGTTTTAATAACTTGTAGTAGAACTGTTAGTTTATAGCTGTGACTTTTTGTAGTTTTTTTAAGAAGTCTATTGTTAGTACAGTACTAAGGTAGAAAATATAACAATGTAAAAGCTCTCCTATTATTTACAAATACTATCGATAAAGTAATTTACTAATTTTGCAATTGCTATGCTTTTACTTAATAAATCAATTTGTGGTGGAAAAAGTTGATCACCGCAAGCGGGACTTTTTCCACCACAATTTGATTTATTAAATACTTTCGATGTTGAAAGTAGCTTGTTCGTATAAGGGCGCTGGGTTTATATGAACCAAAGGCTATTCGACCTTGACAAAAGCATTGCAATATTGGATTGGTTACGTAATCAAAAGGATTTATTTTAAAAGTCTAATTCATTATCTATGTGTATTTCAATGTTATGCATGTTGTCTACTACGAGTGAATCGCTCGTAGCGACTGCGCCTGTATCAGTAGCTCTACAAATATTATTTGCCTCAAGCGTATGTATATTAATTAATTCTCCGTTTTCTATATTATAATTAGTTGATTATAGGTACAATGTTGAACATATAAAGTGCCTTCAATTCCTGAACGTAACCGTGAAACAAACTCTAACCTTTACTTTTGGCTAATTAAAAATTTATTATTCGTCATGGGTGTTATATACTTGTACATTATTGTCTTTAGAACAAAAGCTCAAAACAATCTTTAAATTAAGTACAGTTTCATTTATTTCCAAAATATTTTGACACACCTCTCAAGCATTGTTAATTTCTTCACAAATTATTTCAAAGTCAGCTATATGCCAACGAAAACAAAGAAACCTGGTCAGCGTGGTGCAGTAGAATAATGCCCCCTTATTTGTGAACTCTCGTAAACAATGTGGGTTATTTATTCGTGTGTTGCTTGATTAAGAATACACAGTACATGTCATCACGCCATTGACTTCCAATAGTACTACAAAAGCCACTAAGGGATAATATAAAGAGATTCTGCGAAAATAGTAATCTCGATAGTAAATCTATGAAATTTTATGTCGATCTAGCTAACGCTGAAAAGTTGAAGAGATAGGCTAAGATCATTTTTATACAAGGTTAAGAAAACATGGATGCCGTAACTAGGCAAAAATGTAATTATAGTTAATTAAGAACCGTAATTAATTTTATTTAAGTACTATAAATTCATTAACGCTGTGTCATTTTCACTCCAGAATTGATTTGAATCAGTAATCATCGGTTACCTTGTGAATCGATACTTGATCCCAAATTTTAATACAATGCTCAAAACAACATCAATAGTCAGGTCAAGACGTTCCATTACTTAAGGTGCTGTGCAAATACAAAATATTTCACGAAAATTGTAATTCATACCTTACACTGTATGGCATTCAATAAAAAGTAATATCTTATGTTTCCAATCACAAAGTTTAGTCAGGGACAGGTATGCTCTCATCTGTAATTTATATCTATAAGATTATTGTATTGCGTTATAAATGTTGATGCATTTTCATGAGGCGCGTGTGGTGAATACTAAATTGTTTCCTGCACAACAATGATAACTAAAGGTCATAGCCCACTTACACGACTCTGCTACCACCCGACTAATAAAATTTCATTCAAATATGGGTTTTAAGTTGTGGCCTTGCGGTATAGTTTATATTGACAACATAAATTAGCAGACAGCTCGGTGTCAGCAAGCTTTCCGCTATCAGACTGCTCGGTAGTGACGCCTCGCTGATCACGCGGTGTAGACGAGCGGTCGGCGCGGTGTCCGCGCGCTAACTGCTAGTAGTCGCCGCGGCGACGGGCGACTGCTATCACATACCGCGCGCCCGCGCCGCCCCTCGAGCGAGCCTCTCCCGCCGCGCGCCCGACATGCGGTCGGTCATTTTCGAATTATCTACCAAGCAATCCGCACGCTCGATATTTTTCCGAGTGCTTTCGCAGGTATTGAACGTATCCATTATGAATAAAGAAAAACTTATTGAACAAGTGCGAATATATCCCTATCTGTATGATGCCAGTGACGCAAAATACGCCGATTGTGTTAAAAGGGATCAAGCATGGAAATGTATTGCCAGGACGATGTCTGCAACAGGTATGTACCTATCTACGTACTATCCTATACCTACTATATTAAATACGCGGTGGAGGTAAAATTGTATTTTATTATTTTGTTAGTCATTTTCAAAATTATGATTCCGAAATATATGTATAACTGTGTGTTTCTCTGTATCCCAGAGGGATATCCGCTTATTGCTCGAGAAGAATGGCTAAAACAAAAGTGCATGTTAAAATAATAACTATCTTTGTTGTCTATAAGATATTTATTTTTGATATAACAATAAAATATGGGTTGTAAAAAAAGTACGTGCAATATTTTTCAGTGTGGTTTAATGTCGATCTTATAATGAAGGAAAAATATTGCACTACCTTTTTTTACCGCGTTATTAAATATGTTGATACTGCCATGAAACTTGACCTTCTGGAGATTGAAAGTAAGATGAAAAGAAGTCTCGAATATTAAAAGCATTTTCTGCACTGTCCGTTCCGTTTTCTGGTAATGGTTGCAGGAAATCATTCTCGTTGTGATGTATTGGTTGCTGTATCTCATGTTGATTTAGATGCTCTATTTCATAACTTCGCATAATATTATGTAAAATACATGTCGCTAGTATCAATTTGTCAACGTGTTTCGGGTTCACATTAATACTTTTGTTATAAATGCCAAATTTTTGGTACAATATTCCAAATGCATCTTCCACAACTTTGCGTGCTCGTGATAAACGTTCATTGAATATAGTTTGTGCTTCAGATAAACCACGACAACGAGGGTATGGCCTCAATAAATTTCTCATTAGAGGAAACGCCTCATCTCCTATGAAAACATGAGGTATATCTCTGTTACTTCCAGGTAGCGGTTTATCGTTTGGAATATGTAATGAATTACTTTCAAGACGTCTCGCTAATTTCGAAGATGCAAATATTCCACCGTCACTATTTCTACCAAAAGCGCCTATATCAACTATTATAAATCTATATTTATCATCAACCACAGCCATTAGGACAACAGAAAAGTGTTTTTTATAATTAAAATATAGCGAACCACTATTAGCAGGTGCTATGATGTTGACATGCTTTCCATCTATAGCGCCGATGCAATTTGGAAAATTCCATCTGTCTTGAAATCCTCGAGCTATATTTATCCAACGCTCTTCAATTGGCGTTGGAATGAAAACTCTCATTAGTTTGTTTATGATTGCGTTACATACTTCTTGTATAATTGATCGGATTGTTGATTCGCCAAACCTAAAGCTTGAACTCAACGCCCTTGCTGAATTTCCCGTAATCATGTATCTGAAACAAAACTTTTTTTATTAATATTTCACGTCTTCACTTCGATTTCTTTCTATTTCAGAATCAGAGTGCAAGAAAACATGGGCAAACTTAAGAGAAAGCTACAGAAGGGCAGTTGTTAAGAAACGCACAAAAAGTGGTCAGGCTGCTACCTCATCAAAAAAATGGCAATTTGAAGAGGAAATGTCGTTTTTGTTACCGCATATGAAACAAAGAAAAACAATTTCATCATTAACGGATGATGATAGTGAAGATATAGAAAATTTTGATGTGAGTGAAATTAACGAATTGCTGTCAAATCACGATGATTCTCCCATCTCATCGAATAACCCAGCACTTGATATCACCAACCGACCAGAAAGTTCTTGTTCAACAAATACGTCAGCAAACTCTCCTTTGTTTCCGAACATACCTAAAAGGAAGCGATTTAAAGGGACCCACGAAAGTACCTCAGCATCAGCTGAACTTTTAAAATATTTACTTAAAGAAAAAGAGACAAATAAAGATGACGAGATTGACAAGTTTTTTTCGAGCATTGCAACAACGGTAAAAAAATTAAATTGTTACAACCAATCTGTCCTCAAGTCTAGAATATTCAATATGGTGTCTGAAGTTGAATTACAAGAAATCCAGGAACAAACTAATTTCTATGCTGGTTCTTCACGACACAATACTGATATTGAGAGTCCTTCGGGTTATAACATCCACAATCTAGGACCTTCCGGTTATACCACCCACAATACAGGATCTTCGGATTATAACATCCACAATGCAGGCCCTTCCGGCTATAATACCCGTAATGCAGAGCTTACAGGCAATAATTCTCCAGTTTTAAAAACACCGAAATTGAACAATGATTTGCCTAATGCTTCACAAACAAAAGATTCCTAACTTTTTTTTTTATTGATTTTGTGCTAACATTGCATTGTAAGCGATATTGGAAATTAGAGACTGATTGTTATTAATTTTTTGATTTTGAGTTAACATTGTAAGCGAATCCAAATTTTTATATTGATTTTGAGTTATAAGTGATAAGTGATGGGAATTAGAGACTGATTGTTATTTTTTTTTTAATAAATATGTACAAATTTACAAAAAAGTTTCTGTTTCACTTACCTCAATGTGACGGCAATTTTTTCTATTGGTGTTATTGCTTGTCGAAATTTCGTATTCTTCTTTGTTATGTCTTTTCCAATAAATGACAATATGTAATTAAATAGGTACCGATCCATACGAAAGTAAATAAAGAATTTTTCTTCATCATCTGATAGGTGTCTTTGGATCTGCCAGAATTCTCCTTCCGCATGTCTTGCTTTGAGCATTTTATGCACCCAAAATCTTCGGCTGTTATTTCTTGAACTTCTCTCCTCATCCTCAATTGCAATAGCAATAATTGCTAATTCGCGCGTTGTGAATCGGGACATAGTAAAAAATACTAGTTGCTTCAATGGAAACCGATCGCGAACTGTGTCTGTGGCGAAAAGCGCGACCGGTCGGCGCGTGGACAGCTGGGCGTCTGCTAGCTGTCAACGAGTGGACTGCTGGGCACCAGCTAGCTGTCGCCGCGCGGACTGCGAACAGTCGCCTTCTTTTAGGGCGGTGTTGGGTGGGAGCAGTGTTGGAGCAGAGTCGTGTAAGTGGGCTATGACCTTAAGACCTGCACGTCATTCAGTACATTGATGCATTCGTGCGGTTATTCACGTTTAACTACCTGTTAGTAATCAATATATTGGATACATTAATGTCATACAAATGTTTGTACTGCGTCTGGGTGTTTTCTATGTATTATATGTATGTATTTACAAAAGAAAAGTAGTATATGTAGTCTATCTGTATCTGGTTCCCATAATACAAGCATAGAAATATAGCTTACTTTGGGACCAGAGGACGTTGTGTGAAATGTCCTGAATATATTTATTTATTTATTGACTGTAAGTACCGTGTGGTAACGGATTACGAATACAAGTGTCACCACCCCATTTTCTCCCCAGAGGGTTGTAGCAAGCAACTAAACGATATTGTACATGTACACAGGTGACTTTGTGAGAGATAGAAAACTCTAAACCTTATTGCCACCACGCTTGGTAAGCGTGGTATAGTAGATCATAGTCCTTCCCAAAGTGGAGGAGGTGAATGTCCAACAGTGGGACGTTAATAGGCTGTAGAGAGAGAGAGAAAATACAGTAATTATCCATGTGGCGCATAAAGAAAAATCGCCATTCCAATTCCTCGCTCAGGATGCTGTATATCGGGTAACATAAACAGATAATATCCAAAGAAGAAAACTAAAGAAAAAAAGAAGAAAAATTGGTCAAGTGCGAGTCGGACTCGCGCACGAAGGGTTCCGTACCATTATCTATGCAACATAAGGCAACGTTTTCAGTATCGAGCAAGAAACGGTAAAAGAACATGTTTGTTGTATGGGAGGCCCCCTTAAATATTTATTTTATTTTATTTTTAGTATCTGTTGTTATAGCGGCAATAGAAATACATCATCTGTGAAAATTTCAACTGTCTAGCTATCACCGTTCTTGAGATACAGCCTGGTGACAGACAGACAGACAGACGGACAGCGAAGTCTCAGTAATAGGGTCCCGTTTTTACCCTTTGGGTACGGAACCCTGAAAAAGAAACTAAACTTCTAAAGAAGTCAGAAAACTTGAAAATAAAATAATCATAGAGAAAGCCCCGTCCAATAGTCGAGGATTGATCGGCTCAGAAAGAATCAGAGAATCAAATTACGTATTCTTTGTAGGGTGATAGTGTGACACAGTGACACCACATATCTATCGAACTGATTGAGTTTTTGAAGATAAGTCATATCCAACGTCAAAACCAGCGCTCAAAAAATTTTTCAAAAAACAATCTAACTATCTATAAAATGTTAAAAATTATATTTTTAAATTGTTTTAAACCAGATGCTCAAGTTATGAACTCCCTATACCGAAAAAAAGTTTTCTTAAGTCTATCCACGAACGAGTACCATTCATTAAAAGGTTGATTACAGTCCATTAATAGAATTTTAAACGTTAAATAAAAACTATAATAGGTACTAGTAGCAGCAAATACCTAATACATTATTTATACTCTATTTTGAACCACTGTGCACGGCTATTGATTAAAATAATTAAAGTATCAGCGAGTACACGTTAAGGCATTATAAACATACATTAAGTATTAATTAAGTTGGTAACAAAAAATAGATTCTGTATCATTAATGGAATATATCAGTTGGGCTTGCATTATGGATGCGTACAGAAATAGTGACCACATGCTCTCTACATTTCTTTTAGGATATTCATGAAATTCTTTGACTAATTTATTTGTTGATTTTATTCTTCAGCTATGCCGCTTTAAATAGAAAAGTAATACTTAGCGTATACAGAAACTTGCCGCAAAGTGTACATATTATGTTAAGATCATGCCAAATGCATAGAAATTTTAGCTAAATAGAAAATTGTAGAGTAAACAATTTTATTCCAACTGAGTAATCAGTTTTGTTTAAATAATAATAAATATTCATGGACATTTCACATAACGTCCTCTGGTCCCAAGCTAAGATTATATGATTGTGTTATGGGTACCAGAATACGGGTAGAATACATGATACTACTTTTTTTTTGTAAATACGTACTTATAATACATAGAAACACCCAGACGCAGTACAAACATTTGTATGACAATTAGAAAAATCACACAAATGATTGTCCCGAACTGGAATCGATCCCGCGACCTCTTTATCGGCAGTCTGTACATGAACCACTCAACCACGAGGCTCGTCATATAACCGAAGAACTTTAAAAAAGTTACGAACATAGGTTGTTTAGGGGTCATTAAGTACAAGTAATTGTTTCAATAAAACAATGTGATAATGAACATGCCATTAAAGCAGTACGTTTCTGATATGGTAGACTAAAACAATACAAAGTTATGATTGGCAACCGTTTAAGGACTTACGTTCAAGATTACGATGATAGATAAAACGGTGAATAACTGCTTAACAATGGTTAGAAGTATACCTCATTCTGTATAGAGAACTGGAATTTTAAATTGCTACTCTATAACAATGGCTAAGGCATTGACCTGATTACAGTCAGGTCTAAGACTTTATGTCCAGTTTGGGGTAAATATTGCGTTATTAGGAGCGTGCTACAAAAATTTATTGTAATGAATAACACACCTCAATCTTTCGAAAATATTATAATGATAGTTGTAATTTGCCATGTCAATATCTGCTAAAAAATCTTGCGATGACTAATACACTTCTGCCTACCTATAAAGTACATTGTCGTGAGGACACGTTAGCATTATGCGTTTAGAATATAAAGCAGCACATTCACACCACAAATTTAACTTTGAATAAAAATTTATAGCATGTCCTGAATAAATTTCTCATATAGTCACCCTACAATGACGCAAAGTGGCAGATGTTGAGAATTATAAGGACATTTAGATGCATGTCCATAGGTCCGGACAGCGGTGCATAGAGACGTCACAGCGACCACCCACAGCGCTAGTCATTCGCTTCTCATACTCGGAAATGAACTTATATTAAACTGATATTATTAAAATAACACATATAAGACTTAAAACACCTTGTTATGATTTGTTTGTCTTGGACAACTGATATCGTTTATAGTTGTCGCCACGTTACAGAATGTTTCGTCGATAAAATAAATACGTATTTTATAATTAATCTTTTAAAGTTTGAAATGAAATGAAATGAAATTTATTTGCTTGAAATATGGTTTACATAATATGTAGATGATAGCACACAATTAGTTTCACATATTTCGTTGGGGATACCAACATGCAAATGTCATTATTAGTATCTAATAAAATTAAAGATCAATTAGTTTATTCATGCATTAGTGAAATATTCATTGATATTATACAATAAACATTTTCCAATAAGCCATCCTCTTAGTTTTGTTTTCATTTTTTTACTAGGTAGGTCTTTGATTGATTTTGGTAGTTTATTATAAAGAAATTGTTACTTTATGATGATTAAAAATCATCATAAAGTAACAATTTCTCTGAAACAATGTATTGAGCATCTGGGCATTTCTGGGTTTCGACTTTCTTTTTAAACTGATTTAACTTTTAACATTTGGATAAAGCGATTTTCTAAAACTTTTAGGAGCTCTGACTGCCCTAATACCTGATAGAGATTAAAATAACACATACGGTAATATATTTAAAAAAAAATTTTGCTAATATTAATAAGTACTTTGTATTTGTATCTACTTAATAGACATCATAGTCGTAAACGTGGCGTTCGTACTTCGTAGCTATTAAATATGCAATAATTCATACTATTTGCACCGTGCATGCTACGATGTGCGTAGCGAGCGAGTGTCATGCATTGTATAACTTAGTAACTTACAACTATTCGATATTTTATTCTAATGTGTAAACAAAATGCCAATTTCCAGACTCGATTATAGTAATTATGGATAATAGTATAGTATAAGCTTGTATTAATTTAGCATATATTTGGGATTATGTTCGTTCCCTTTATCTTTTACTAAAGTAACGTAACTAACACAGAAATATTGTTAGCACAATTCTGCTAATGACAATATAATGAAGTTTTACGTATTATAACGTAAGTAAATCTAAATTACAGAAGAAAAACATTAAGATATGTTTGCATTTATCTGAATGCGATACGTTCAGGTAAAACAATAAATAGCTTAATTCAGTTTATCGTGCGTCTAACTCAGCAATTTATCCAATTATGCGTCGGGCCGCCGGGACCACCCACTGCGCACCGCTATTAAAACATAAATTATAAATAATTTGGTTTTAAGTTTATTTTGGCCTACGGTTCACAATGATTGCGGGGCGGATCGTCAGCCAGCGAGTAGATAAAATGCTCTCAAGGGATGTGTATTTGTTTACTTTGTTTAATGTTAGACTTTAATAAATCTCTTAAGTGCTCGGTTTTATGATTGGATACACAATAACTATGGGCTAGGAGTCGAACTAACATAGTGATGTTTTCTTAAGATAATAGTGTGCTGTTGACAGCAATTCTGAACATATATGCTTACATTTATTTAATTTAACAGTGATCTTATCATGTGAGGATTAATGGTCTTATTCATAATGATAATAACTTATCGGAGGTTTAAAAGTTCGCTAAAATCGGTTCGCGAAAATTGTCAAAACTTGTTATTCATAATATTCTTATTACGATAAAACGTTTTTTATCTCTCCGATAAAATCTCCGTTAAAACCTCTGATAAGTACGAATGAGTCCAGAAGTACATATTTATTGTAAGATAACAGAGAAATGTTCCCAGCTTTGCGATAAGTTTTGCGAATCGCACGAAGAGTATTAATTGTAGATTTGTTTTTTAATAAGTAATGTTCAATAAGGCGGAAAAGCAGTAGCCATCCTGTTAATATAAGATTAGCCTTAGATGTAATATAAGATTTAAATGTTGAACGTAATAGGTTCTTAAAGATATCTGCAGAGTGTCATATTATACGAGTTTGCTATTTGGTCTCGAAATCAGAGATGGAAATGTCCATGCGAGGTGTAGCAATACATGTCAGAAAATTACCCTTGTCTTTGCAGCAATAGCTACTTAACTGCTACGAGCTACTTAGCATAGATGCTACGAGATAATAATTTGAAAACGATAGGCTATGTGACAGTCATTATACAATTGCACTACTCATTGGCAGTACTAATTTTAATGAATATGAATATCGTAGAATCTGTCAACATCTATAGATCCCCTATCTTCCCGCTGTCATGAACATCTATAGGAACCCCTAGGTCATAATGCGACACGACGACGGCGTGAATATTCGTACTATTCAGTAACTACGCAGTTGAAACTCGGGCCGCAGCTAGTTTTACAAAAATTCAATAAGTAATTTAAAGTTGGAATTGATTCTATGACCTCTTGCACATCAAGCAACAGTTAGACCAACTAACTTTTCTAGATTAGATAACATTGAACATCATAATGCAATTAAATATTATGAAAGGATTTACATATAAAATAATAGGTTTCACGATGTTATGGCGCCGACCACACAGGCTATCTAAAAAGCGGGTTACTTAATTAATAATACGCACGCAAACTTACCGACAGCGTGTTCTAAATCAAATAATTTACTATTGTTATTGTTATACAGTATTGTTTAACGAGCCAGTGTGACATGATTTTTAAAAACATGTAAGCAGAAAGTGCAAAGTCATTAAGAGGGCACGACACCACACTGAGCTCCATACAAAAATATGGACTTGCTAGTCCGCTGTTATTGTCGTGGGTATTGCCTCCAAAGAAACGAATTTTTCTCACAGTATCTAGATCTTATATATCTATGCTTCTATTACTTTCTTTTTTTTAAAATATAATAACTTAAAGAAATATGACTATCGAAAAATCCTGTTCATTTCGGTTTTTTTAAGATGAACTTGCAGCATCAATCACATAAATTTGGTAAGGTAAAAAAGAAAGTAATAGAAACATATATTCCTTATTCTATAACAGATCGAAAAAAAAAACAGTTTCATTTTACGAAGAAAACAGCAGACTACGAAACAGCTCGGCGCTCGGGAATAGGGATAGCAATACCTAACTCTAATACCTAAACTGTGAATTGGCTGATTCTGTAGTGAGCTCTTAAACATCGTGCAATTATTAATAATATATCCACTTAGCCGAGTTACAGTGAGTTAATCAAATAACACTCACTAACTTTTTGGCTACTTTTTAACATGCTTTAATTAGCTTTGCAAAATGCAGCTACGCGGATACAAAACATTGTATCTAAAAAAACAGTTTTGAGAAATCACATTTATTTTAATTTGCAAACTTTAAATGATATTCATAAAAAAATATAACAAGTAATAATTAATATTTTATACACAATATTCGACAAAAATGCATGTACATGGGCCAATTTATTTTAATAGTGAATTTCAATGTTTGCCACACATCGAAATTCACAGATCGAGAGGAAGATGGGCAGTATGGGCACATACAGTATGCAACCAAATTTTGATGCTAATTAGAAATTATAAGCCAGATTTGTTGGTTGTCTCATATTTTATTGGCTAATTAAAATTTGCTTGTTTTGTTTTTAAATTGGAGTACTTGATATTTTTGTTTTAAGGAGAAAAAATATCAAACTCACTAATTATAAAGCCAGATTTACATATCGCCCAGTAACGTAGACTAATAAATTGTTGAATGTCCAACACTTTTGCTTAATTCTATGCTTATATTATGGCTACGGGGATACCGTATACCTAAATCTAAATTACATGAATTGTTACATTAATGTGAAATACAAATGAGAAACGTTTTACGAGGACTTTAAAACTTTATGCCGAGCGCGTTGTCACCATAATATGTCAATCATTTGTAGTTACTTCTTCTATAACGTTTTAATGGAAGAGACTAGTATGTTTAAATTAACCAATCGACAGTTATTTGAAACATACTTTGAATAACGTACATACAAACGTGGTCTGTCATTTCCAGTGACTTTTAATTCTACGTGTTGTGTTGGCTAAAATTCAAGTAAGACACCGTGTTTGCTTTAAGTCGGAGCCATAAATTTGTCAATGTCCCGTCTGTGGACAGCGCTTAGTACAACTAATTTTTATTAAGCATCGCAATCGCTGACCAGAATGCCAAAAACTAATTTAAAATGCGGGTTAAGTGCACAAGTCGCGACAGCTTAAATACGTTAGTAAATTAAATTAGACAAGAATTTCTCTGAAGGATTTGTAATAATTTTTTGGTTTATAGTTAATCTATAATGATTGGCTACTGAAGACTAATAAAACATAATATTAGGTAACTTCTGAGATATTTAATTGAAATGGTTCACATTATTGTCTCAATTTCAAACCTCACGCGAGGTTCTAAGAAGATGTTATAGAATGGCACCCCGCTGTGTCTTCGCCCGAAGTGTCAAAATGTCCAAGTTTAACCACCCCTAACAAACCAAACAATACGAAAAATTTTGGTACAGGTTGTTATAGAAAAGTTTACTTTATGGAAAGGCGAAATACGATACACCAAATGATTACAATCGACAGATCCATTACGATGGTAGTAAATTTGCGGCACCCAATATTGCAAGATGAATCTCTCGCTTGCATTCGTGTTATAGTTAAAGTAAATTCAAAAGGGACATTTACACCTTCACGGTTTCTGGGAAGGTTATGCGCTGCATGAAATCAAGTTGTCGTCAGGTGTGGCTTGAGATTTTAATCCGATTGAACTGTGAGTTTTTTTTTGCTACCTGATCGAAAATAATCCTATGTGTTATTTTAAATGATTTGTTTTTTTTCTAACGCTAATATCTTATTTATCCAGTTACAGTTACTTTGACTAGTAGATATTATTTCTGGATCGAGAAAGGAAAATATCACTTTTGGTCTAAATATAGATTTTATTAATGTAGATGTTAAGTTAAGATATCCTGCCCAGATAACGTACGACACATTATTGAGCACGGATCGGGGCATCCTATATTATGATATGTATTTTATTTATATGAAATTCATATTTGATAACTATGCATTTAAATATTCATACAATTTTTTGTTTTGTTTTTACGTTAAAACGTTTCTTTATTACTGTCTATGGTGTTAAAGATTTGATTTACACAGAGATATCGTTGTCATTGCCTTACCCTCATCCCATTACTTTGGGTCGATAGTTCGATATAGACATTCATTTTTAAGGTTTTGATAGCAGATGAACTGTTATTGACGCTCATTAAATTTACAGGAGTATCTAGAGTGCATGGGGACAAAGCGGCAATCAGTCAGTGCAGCCGCTAAATAAATTCATTAGTTAAATCACCGCCTGGCGGCGTTTTGTGTCGGCAAGATCAAAGTGATTGCCGGCCGCCCTGCCAGGGGCGCGCTCCTCTGACTTTTTACTCAGAAAACTCTGTAAACAAAATGATATGGTGCGTCCGAATGTTAGATCCGTCTTTATTATGTGTTTACAGAATGAATGTTTAGCTAGCAAACGTACGCTTTTTGTTGTAATTGTGGGGACGCAATAACTTTTGTAAGTACGAGCAAACATCTTTGAACTCGTTATTTTTCACCTACAGCTTATCTATTCCTGCCTGTGTTTATGTTTAGCTTCCCAGTAATTGGATTATGTAATAGCTGATGTCGGTAGGTAATTACTAATAACGTCAATCACACCACTATGTCCACTATATTCCGCTGTCAATATAGTGATAGTGTGCATATTCATTGTGATTCAGTAGTAATCGTAGCAGTCCATTCAATGTTTTTATTTTGCCGTGCAGCTTCCCTCTTCCTCTCAATTGTTAGACAGAGATAAATGCAACGTGTGTGTGGTCCTCCGGCGCGGTGATTCGGCTCTTTTCGACTAACTTCGGTCAACTTCGTGAGCAAGACGGCAACATAATCGCTCGAAACAATATGGCGACTCAACAAACATCCAGCCAGTCTTTCAAATTTCGAGTCAGTATTGCTTGAGTCGCGCCGCCTATGACACGCTAGCGCGTCACACTGGTGAAGAAACTCGGTGTCGGTCCGTGTTTCGAACGGTATAGTGATAGATTGAAGTGACGGATACTACGGTGTACAAGTGTGTGGTTATGTGGCGGCGACTGATATGACAGCGTGCACCGCCAGACGGATTCCGGCCGTCTTCATGAGGATACTGGTGACAAGCCTGGCCCCGAGATCATGGTGGCTCCCGATTCTGAGGCTCCTGCGAATCCTCGGATAGCGACCGCTGCGCACGAAACTCCTACTGCTGCTGAAGCGCGACATAGCGCTGATCTTTATATTCGCACAAGCTGGGTTGATGCAGCCTTAGCACTCTCCGAACTAGAAAAGGTGCAGTGTTCACTAGTTATTATAGTATACAGTGCTCAGTTTAGTTGTCATATTGCACGTGTGATTGTTTTTCTGCGAATGCCAACCTCCGCAAGGAACGCGGCAGTGAGTGCAAAGTAGTAGCGCCGCCTGGTGCAAACTTAGCGTACTATCAAGGCCGCGCGTATTTTGTGTTGTGTATTTTAACTCAACCAGATGATTATAAATTTTTAACACTATTTACACTATTGTTTCTACCTATACAGACTGCAGTAGCGGCAGCAAAAATAATTCTTTAGATTTTGTTCATTGTTGTACTTTTTACTCCATTCTCCTCAATAGCTAAATTATTAATATCAAGATTTTACTATCACAATTTCAATTATTAGGTACTCTTAATATAATTATTTTAATGTTTATTAATGATCATCTTAGTCATTCATCAATTTCATCATTATGGTGATAATTTAAATATAACCCTAACTTAAATAATAAACTATATTCGTATTTATAGTAATTGTTTCGTAGAAAAGCAATTATCTACATATTGAAGGTGGCAATGCATTTACAAGTAAGTTTGCAATTGTAGAGGCGAGTAGGCATGTCAAGTATGTATACCTCAGTGGCAGGCAGGTTCGAGGAAGGTAGCGTTTTCCTAGAAGGCCGAACGTACATCCCGCGGTGGTCCGGACCCGGTCCCCTACCATCACTATTCGCGAAACTTCCACACTGAAATAAAAACGATCTGTAAATTAAAATTACTATAGTATCAGCGGGCAATATAAACTATATTATTCTACATTAAAATAAACATAAAATAAAATACTTACCAAAAAATATTAATAATCTTACACCCGTATTCACAAACAATATTTACATAAGTAAGTACTTAAGTGTTGATGCACTGTGCAAAGGGTAACACTTTTCAGTGCATTCCGTTCATCGAGCCTTTGTATTCATAGACAAAACTTAGCTCTGCGTTCAGTTTAACAAACGCATAGTGCGCTTCACCACTTAAGTATTGTTTGTGAAATGATTTTGCTACCCCTGTGCGTCCATGCCTACTATGAGACCTCACAGTAACGTTTGTGAATACGGCTGTTAGATTCAAAAAGAAATTTTATTTAAACTATGAAAATAATGGAGCAGCTGTAATCTGTGGTAGGGCTGATAAAACTTAACTTTGGTAGATGTATAGTTACTTATTATAATGTAGGAACTTGGTAGGTTGCATGCAAGATGAAGCAATTAAGGCGCAGTGGGTCCGCGGGGCGGGGAGTTGAGCACGCGCAGCCCATCGGCGCCGATAGAGACATCAAACCACTCTCAATCATACAATTTACAAAAAAAAAAATTACTGCTTTAGTGAGTTACTATAGAATTTTTTAAAGTGACTTTTTAATAATATATTTGCTAAAGGAAATTTTAAATTACTATTTCGGTTATGAATTTATATCTACATAAATCACCGTTCAACAATATATATTCTTAATTCCAAATTAATAAATTTATTGATATCTATACTGCAATATTTATCAATATCTCAAAGTGGAATAGATATTACATCTCTAAAATGAACAAACATTTAAATTACATATCTAACTGCTTCCTCAATATAAAAATAAAAGAATGCTATTCTACGAAGTTTTATGTTTGACAAGACCGCACAGAACTTGCCTCGTGGAATTGAGACATCTTGTGGTTTCCGATCGTTCATCCCTTTTCTTCTTAGCAAAGGAGCTTATTCCTTTTCTTTTCTTTAAGGTTTATGTTGCATCTCTTTTCCACTAGTTTTTCCCACATATCGTTTGTCTTCGTCCAAACATTGCGTTCGCCGGCGGTCGGCAGCTGCATTGGAGACCTATAAATGATTGTACTGTGTATCCATGATTTTAAAGGTGTGTTTTCGGGGTCGCTTGCTCATTATAATCCAAGAAAACAATATCTTATGAATTTATATTTAACTAAAATTTTGTGCAAAATTATTTGGGACAAATAATGGCAAGGAATATGATATCAGATTACGGGTTTCCATTATGTCAGGCCTCGTAACACGTGGTGTGCACACCTTATTACACATTCAGCATTTTCCAGATCACTACTCTTTGCCTCCGACCCAGTACCTTAAAAAAGCCAGCTGTTTTTGTTACTTCCTAGGTGTCTTGACACTGTCTTAATAAGCAATCAAGTGTAATGGAACTTGAGAAGATCAGTACCTGTATAAATATTATATTTTTGATGATTTGATGATAAGGAAAAATTCAACTTTTGGAGACGTTTTAATCCTAATAGTTACTATGTTATCGTCATTTTAATAAAATATTTAGGTTTTACTTAACAAGTAAGCTGAAAGCTATGAATATAATTTATTTGAAGTTCGAATTTTTTTTGCAAATAGGTTTAAGTTTATTCTACAAGAACGACAACCCAAATATTCCCAGTTACGTGGTAGATAAGTAAAGAAATTTGTTATGGGTACCTAAGATTGTAAATCAAGTTCTTAAATTTATCTTTCCGCTGGTAGCTTCTGAAGTTTTATGACTAAAACTCATAAATTTAATTTATTACTAACTTTGATCCCAGATCTGTCGGGACTAGCAAGAAGTTTATTTTTCATACGTAAAATAGTGTATCTATTGTAAATAAGAATAATGGAAGCAACAACAGAAAGGAATAATAAGTGAAAATTAAGAAATAATAATTCTATTTCTTCCTAGAAATTCTTTGTTTGCTTGTGTGACTTAAACAAATAGCAGTATACCTACCAGAGAAGATTCATATAATTTACATATAATCTGATCTTTTTTGAGATGGTTATTGACTGCATTCTTGACTTGAGATTAAGGCAAGGAAACGACATTACATCGCCTCAATATTAGATCCTAGGTAGCACATAATTTATACAAAAATATTACGATGATTTCATTGAGCAATGAAATAAATGTTAGATGATAGTCAATAAAGATATCTTTTAAATTGAGATAGTATATTATACTAGCTGTTACCCACGATTTCGTACGCCTGAAATTTAGAAAGTTTTCCCCGTATTTGTGACACTGATGACTCGCTCCTATTGGTCGCGGCATGATGTTATATAGCCTATAGCCTTCCTCGATAAATGTACTATTTAACACGGAAACATCTTTTCAAATCATACCTGTGGTTCCTGAGATTAGCGCGTTCAAACAAACAAACTCTTAGCCTTACAATATTAGTAAAAAGTATAAAATAATATGTAGATCATAACCGTTAGTTTAGTATGTAACATCATAAATTATTGTAATCTTCTTAAAACTACGATCGCAAAACTTATTTTTATTTCTATATATTTTGCGATATACTTAATAATAATTTTACTGTAATAACTATTTATCACAATAAATTATTGATATTGCTTTTTAATGAAACCTATTATAACCTTATACTGATTCTCTGATTTTAACATAAATAAACACTCAGAAGGTTTTATTAACTTATTCTTATTTGTGATCATGTTTCAGCAATTAGCAGTAAAGCCTAGCCGCCATTAAAATCTTACTTCTTTTACGAGATTATTAATGCGTAGTACATCAATTAATTATGGCACAAGTTATATACAGGGTGTGGCGTAAATGGTGGTCCAACGATAAGGTGGTTATAGTTCAAGTATTCACCTATCATATAAAAAAAAATTACCATTTTTAGCCATTAGTTTCGAAAATATGATTTTTTTTATTTTTTTGTAAAATACGATAAATATTTTATAAATGAGAATGTAACTTCGACAAATGACATTATTTATTGAGTGTGTTTTTTGTGTTGTACGGGCGAGTACTAGCACTAGCACATGCATTTTCGTTTTTTCATGTAAACCCCAAAAATAAACCAATAAATAAAAAAAACTGAAAATTTATTTCTCGTTTTTAACAAATCATGCATTTTAGATGTGAGTAGTGTAAAAAAAAAGGCTAAAAATGATTAATATTTTTTTTATATGATAGGTGAAAATAGTGGCAGATGGCGCTCTATAGTCTCTGCCTACCCCCATGGGAAAAAGGCGTGATGTTATGATGATGATGATGATGATGAAAATACTTGAACTATAACCACCTTAGCGTTGGACCACCATTTACGCCACACCCTGTATACTTAGTATGGAAATCACAAATCTTAATAAACGTGAATAATGGAGTCTATACCAAAAGAAATTTTAAAGCATGATAAAAAATATGATCTGATTATAAAACCAACTAAAATATAACATACTTTGTTTTCTTCCATTAACAAAAAACGAATACATAACTACTTTGTTAAATATTTTCCCATTAAGGTAGATACGTAGGTACTTACGTATCACTAGGTATGTATTTATCAAGACGTGGCGAATCAAATTCTATACTATGTATTATACAAGAATTTTAATTTGCCGTGAAATATGTTTATACATGTGAATAAATAAGTTTTACAAATAATATGAATAAATAACTAACAATTTTCTAATATTATAAACGCGTAAATTAAGAATATATTGGTAGGTATGTTGTAGGAATGTTTATGACTCTTTTACGCAAACACTACAGAATTTTCGAAAAATCTTAGAGTAGTATAGTTATAGTTCAGAAAATCACATACCTACATCATGACGCCTAAAGCCAAGGAGTAAGGAGCAAGTATAAAACGTGTGAAACCGCAAGCTGTAACTAGTTGAACACTGAATACATTGTACTAGTAGTAGGCTACTGTGTATCTTTGGTGCAATGTATCATTATAATAATATATTCTAATGGTCGTCGTCAAGGACATCACGTTTGACCAATTGGCCAGTCGGCCACCGGCGTCGCGCCACTTGCCAATGCCACTGAATGTCAATGACACTATTAAATTGTTTACGTAATTGAATAGAACAGTATATATATATATATATAGATTATAGTTATGTAAACTAAACATCGGGTATATTTACTTACTGATTAAAAATACATAAAAGTGTTATTGTTAAAAACTTTAGTATTTTAACGAAGTGATTGCAAAAGACGAGTAGGAAACTCAGAACAAAATGAAATACATTTTGCATTGCATTCAGTTGTATAGGTTGTAAGTAAACCACCTCACTTTTATAAAAAAAAGAAACCCATAAAATAAAAATAGGCAAATGAAGCTTTATATCAATTATCAAAAGTGCTTGAAATGGAAACGTTAGGAACTCCTCAGGCTCCAGACCCCAGAAAGACCAGTGCTCTATAATATTTTAACTCTTTTTTACTTCATCAATTTTAACCAACACTTAAAAAGTTATAATTTTCAAGCAAATACCTCGATCGATCTTTGATTATTCCCAACAACAAGAAAATCAAATAACCGTCTCTAACTGTTAGGGCAGAAACGATAATGTATTTTGAAAATTCGATGCTGATAAAAGATCTGCAGTGGTATTCAGTAAGTAAAAGTGAAGTGAATTTTCGGTGAATCTTGATCACGAGACAGCGCTCCTCCAATAAAAATAGAGGAGCGCCGTCACGTGATCAAGATTCACCGAAAATTCACTTCACTTTTTCTAAAAATTCACTTCACTTTTTCAGAAAAGTTTTTATATTAAGCTTGTTTTTAGTTATATTTCGACAGTATTTGTTTGAAATAACTAACAATGTGCGTTACAAGAAGAAACTATTTTATTTACTTACCAGCGAATCCTGAGATTAGTGCGTTCAAACAAACAAACAAACTCTTCAGTTTTATAATACATATTAGTAATAGATGCTAGTAGTAGGTATGGTGACTGCTTTAGATTAGAACATTTACAATGCAGCATATATGGGTGAGCGGTGTATGATCGTAGAAGTATTCAAAAGTAAAAATTTTAGAGTGATTAGTGATCATGTATTTTCAACTTTAAAACTGTTATTTATTAAGCTAAAATCAATGCAGGAGTAAATTAAATTCAATAAAGGCGTAGGGTTGAATATTATAATGGGGTTACTCCTACGTTCCATTATATGCAGATATAAGGTAACATCGCGCTCTTGTCATCCGCGGATGTACATGTCGATGGATGCCAGCGGATGTCAGAGATCATGCCAATCATCCTTCGACTTGTTCAGCGGAACAGATCGCTTGTGCTAACGTTTAACTGATAAACATGACAGAGTTGAATGATGTATTACCCTGCCTTCACTAACAGAAACATTAACTTCATAATAACAGGAATATTGTTTTAGAATCATTTGGATGATATCTTAAATATATTATATCATATGATTGTTAGATTAAGTAATCTAATTCCTAAGAATTTTACGTATAAACAGATGTCTTTGATCAAGTATTTAATTATGACTTGAGGAACTTGCACAGGAATATGACACTGGGTATGCGGCGCAGTACTCAGTCACAAAAACTTTTTCTTTTATAGATTTTTAGCATAGCCACCCGACGGATCTCTAAGTCGGAAACCATGCCAACAGAACAAATTTAAATCTGAATATCCCGAATCAGTCCACAATGTACTAGAATTACTAAACAATAACTAAGTACGTACATACATACGTACATGTACGTATGTACATACGTTTCATAACTTCTAACATGAAATTTTCGAGTTACATTACCTACCTTTTTGCTGGCTTAGTTGTCCTTTAGACACAATTTGAATCTTTTCACTGAATGACAATTGTGAGAACTTGATATTTTTATTATTTAACAAACACACACTATCCACACACATTTCACAATCAAATAACATTTTAAAATCAACAAACGAAAATCCATAGAATTATTAAATTATAGAAACTCAATATTTAACAGTTCAATGAATCACATGAAAAAAAAAATAGCCTCCGACGAACCAAAATATTTCTGCTATTTAAATAGATAAAACCTTACTAAACAAAAATGCATAGTGTGCATACGTGATTTATTAGACTTCCGACTTTTATATTTATTCGGATTATAGGCAACGAACGAACGCCGAATACTCGCGGAAACATCCGATCGCCAAAGCAGGCGGCAGAAGATACGGTGCGAAGCGTCTTCAATATGCAAGCCTGTGTGCGTTTGTAAACTGTGCACGGACACCAAAATTTCTACACACATATGAACTCATGGCAGGCGGGCGGTGTCGGGCTTACAAGTTTCCGTCCGTCTGACCAATATTATTCCTTCGCCAAACGCCTGGCAAAAAGCACCAATTTGCAAGCACATATTGGTGCTATTTATGAATTATTTGGCGTTTTTAAGTTATAATATTTTGTTTAATTAATAGTAAATAAATGAATAAAGTCATCTAAAACATACGAACGAACGTTTTATTAAAATATCTGTGAATGGCAAGTAAAGCACTGCTTTTCTGCCTTTATGGAGCGCACGCCCCTGCTTGAGGCCCACCCAGGCATTGATAAACATCTCAATAACAAAATTCAAGTATTTGAAGACACATTATGGGGTAATTAAATCGAGACAATAATTACCGCGTTTGACCTTAGATAACAAACAAAGTCAGCCGGCAGCTACTGTACAAGTAGTGTGTACGCACACTAAACTTATCATTCTGTTTACTGTATGATGATAAAGAATCGTTTATATGGTAGTTTATAAATAGATGGTAATTGAGAAAACATCATACAGTAGCACTTATGTTAAAAAATACTGGGTAACTAAGTACTGATGTTTTGTAATATTTTCATCTCTACATTTAAAACAACTATGGAGATGGAAATTAGCTTAACTAGTGTGAGGTGTGTTTCAGCCGTAGCAATGTAGTTCCTAAATAAATAAATCGCCTTTCTTGTTTTAAGGAGAATACATCTACTGGTCAAAGTAAGATTATTTTCAAGAATGTACCCAAAATACATAGTAGTGCAATCACAGTCGGGATCGTGAGAAAACACTCGTGGTAGGACATTCTCTTATCTGCAGGAAGTGTGGTCGCCGGCGCCAGCGCATCGCGGATTAAAATCATAGTAAATAATCCCGTAGAACTTGCGTCAGCAGATTACATTCAGGATGCATAATGTACCTCAGCTACTTCATTAATCATACGGCTATTGGGTACCTACATAATGTTAAAGCGTTCTGATTTCACTCTACATAATACTTCCAACGGATTTGTATGCCAATAATTGATACCTGAATGGAGTTTTGTTGATGGTGTGGCGTGTTGCGTACTCTCCACGTGGGTCGAACGACGATAGAAGGGATCGGTGAGAGGGCAGGGGGGCTCGGGCGCATTCCGGTCGTGACGTCACGCCCACCCAGAGCGCCCGACATTCACCTCGTCGTCCGCTCGCCCGCAACGTATACGGACGATTCTACGATTCTTGGTCGTATCTAGTATTTTACACGCTACGGTTTATTTATTTACACTATTAACTAAATATTGTTAAGAATATCGCGAAACATTCCTTTTAATTTAAATTTGGAATCGATTTAAAACCATAATGTTATTTTAATTACCACTAAAACAGTTACGTTTCTCTTTTTTGAGAGGTGCGATATTTTGCTACATCATTTGTCAGCAGGTGATTAGGTTGTTTATTTTAGTAAACAAATTTTATACCTTTATTACAAACAGTATAACATATTATAATGTAATATGTAACGATTAAGTAGATTATGTGCAGTAAAATTCTAGTTTTCAAATATTGCATTTAGTCCTCTTTACCTGAGTTTCGTTAACAAGTAAATTGCTGGTCTTATCTAGATGTTATGGTGCGAAATCAACAGGTAAAAGCGACCACTCCTGTCTGATACTTTCAAATCTTAATATAGGACTTAAATTCCACAACTAAGTTTAGGCTGCTTCCATATGTGTAGATTACAACATAAGTTATTATAATTTATTTGATTATGTATATCATTTTATAAACTAAATATTTTGTCAAAACTATTTGACTCGGCGAAATATTAACATTTGATTGCTTAATCTCGGTAGTTACCATGAGACGTCGATTGAATTATTATTATGCAATTAGTAGAAGCTTCACCATATTTAGTGTGTGTCGGCTTCTCTCGTGCGAGCTTGGACTTAGTCGCGAGATGGCGCCACGGCTATACGCCTCGGGCACGGGCCAGCCCCTCATTAATCACAATCAACTCACAAATTATTTGGACGTTTAAAGAATTCGATGTTATTATATCTACCGCTAAAGCGATGTCCAAGTCTCTATGTTTATTGATATAAGATCGAGAGATTAGTGTAACGACATATCTATCCGGGCCCACGCCGCTACCGTTCTTTGTAACAATTGATCAGATTAGATTATATTGACATACCACATTATAATATGCTGTGCACCTAAAATATTATTGGTTAATGAGCATTCTTAATTGTCTAGAAGTAAGACTAATTAACGGAGAATATTGGTTAGGAGTCAGAATCTTGAAAGAATTTATTTCAGAGTAGGATTTGGAAGTCTACTTCCTAAATACCCAAAACAAATTTCACAGAAATTGCTCGCTCACTTAATCTGAAACTCTGCTATTTACTGCATTAGTTGTTCTTTTTGTATGGCTACTTAAAAACGGAATGACTTAACGAAGTCATTGTATTTTTTTACATAACATAACGATATTTACGGTCATAATTTAATACAAAACCTAATACCCGGTTGCACTAACAACTAACACATTGGAGTTCTTATTGTACACACTGAATACCTAGAACGCATTTTCTGTCCTCGAATGCTAATCTTGTTATAATTTTTCAGGGTAACATCGAGGGCGGGCGGACGTCGCTCTGGATAAGAGCGTGGCTCCAAGAACAACTATTCATTTTGGGTTGTTTTCTCCAAGGCGACGCAGGAAAAGTCTTGTTCGTCGCGATACTCGTCCTATCAACATTCTGCGTTGGATTAAAGTCCGCACAGATCCATTCCAGAGTCGACCAACTTTGGGTCCAAGGTATTTTGATTATAGATTTTTGTATAATTAGAATTATGTCTCTAGAAATGTGAATTAGCGTAGACCAATTTGAAATCTGCCTCAATCGCCCATTTATTTAGACTTTCAGGATTGTTAAAATTTTTATTAGTATAATCAAGTCTTAGGGACTGTCTAAAGAAAATATGCAACTCCTTTGTTAGAATTAAACGTAGTAATTCTCTCGCGCACACTTCCCCCTTTGCCAATATGACGTGACAAGCCTCGAATACAGCACTGTGCAAAGAGTTTCTGAAAAATGTCGTTTCAACTTATTGCGTAGACTGAACCACATACTCAATTAAAATATTTGCATATTATACTTGCAACATACAGTATACCTAAAAATGCAATTAAACTGCAGATTACATAACCTAACTCACAAACATAATTTTTGTACTTTTGACTAAACTTGTTTATTGAGAATCACTGCCTAACATAATACGTTAGGAAAGGTAAAAACACTTTATGATAAAGACATTGATGCCCATTGTGCATCTCGTGGAATACCAATGCAGTGTTGAGGCGCGCTTCTGTAAAGCCGCTTCCGTCTAACTGGGACGTGCATCGCATGTGGTGACGAGAGTACACAGTGCCGCAGTGTGTAACCGCCCTTATATACCTCCTTTATATGAATTTAAATTCATCAATTTACAAAGTGAATGGGCATTTGCGTCCGGTGCGCTACTCAATTTTCTTTAATTGTATTTAAATGTGATCATGTATTATTTATATTAAACTTACATCTCCGATATAAATTGAACATAATATGGCGCCTGGATATGATAATAACATACTTAATTTATAATTTTGTCGTTTACAACGATTATATGACTTAGAAAAGTAATAATTACTTCTGTATTCAAAGGTTTTGTTTTACCGTGGTTTGTTTGAATTATTAGATTTTTATAAATTAGTAGAAAAATAATAGTCAATCGCTCGTAATCTAAAATAAACCTAGGTTTCATTGCTAAGTTTAACACGTGAGATACGAAAAGTATTGTTCTGTCCAAGAATTACCTATAAACGAATGAGAAAATTTAACATTCAGACTGAGTAACGTTTGAATCACATAGGTAATTGTTTTTTATTTGTTTTATTTTTTACCTACCTTTCAAAACGATAAATACTCCACTTCTGATACAAAATAAGTATTAACTAGTATTCTTATGAAAAATTTACAAAAAATAGTAAAAATGGTGATATTTTCTACGTTTCGTAGCACAGCTACGACGTTCAAGTCAATGCAAGTCATATACAATCGTTGCACGTCCATTACTTGATTTATATTCATTGTCGTGAATTATTAAATTTCCTCATAATCTATTATTGATGGCGAGTACAGGACATTCACTTAACCTGTTTTACATACACGGTAAAAACTATATACAATTACGCCCACGACTTCGTACGAGTGGAATTTTCCTGTTTTGGTAACATATTTCGCTTATGCTTCGCACCTATTGGTCTCAGCGTGATGATATATTGCACAAAGCCTTCCTCGAAAAATGTACTCTTTAACACCGAAAGAATTTTTCAAATTGCATCAACGGTTCCTGAGATTAGCGCTTTTAAACAAACAAACTCTTCAGCTTTGTAATATTAATATAGATAGTTAAAGTCAAATAACAATCTTATTATATTTCATATCCTTAACTTCAAATCCATACAAAAAAGTTTTTTTTATATTTCTTCTCAATTAGTAACTTTAAAGCATTTTTTTTATTTTGATGTTATTAAATTGTAAGTGAAATAAAAATCAGAATACAACATTCTGATTATTATTTCACTTACAATTTAATAACATCAAAATAAAAAAAATGCTTTCAATACAAATTCATTTCTGTCTATCTCTCTAGAATTATCTAAGCGCAGAATAAATGTATTCTGTTATATAGAAAACTAGATGTCGCTCGCAACTTCGTACACGTGGAATTTAGTGACCAAACCCAAATACATTATATAAAAAAGTCATCTTTTTGAAACACCCCATTTCCTAAAATAAATGTGGTTTTGGAGATATAAGCTCACATAGGGACATCGCATACAAATATAATGACTTTGTTTTATAATAAGAAAAGATTATACATTTTTACAGTGTCACAAATATGTAATAAAATTTTACAATACGGTTACTTTTAAAGATATATCTCATCTTTTGTTATAAAAAGACAAGACTAAATTTATTACTCAAAAAACAAGGTTAGTTGTTATCAGTAAATGCTGTGAAAAACAACTTCAAAACAAATAAGTCTAAGAACGTCCTTCAGAACAAAATATAAAGAGAAATAGAATCCTTTTTTTCTTATTTGAACCCTTTACTTTGGGTGGTCTCACTTTTGTGAATGTAAATAATGATGTACATTTATCGGATGGTATAGTTTTAAGTTTAATACCACGTGAATACAAGTAAAAGGGTAAAAAAATGTATTTTTACTTTGCTTTTGTCAGCCACATTTCATAATCGGCTTTTTAAGAACTGTATTATGTAGATACTTGTAGGTACTAATTGTTTGATAGGAATATTGAAGATAGATACTATATTCCAGTTAATTATGTATATAGATATCCGTATTCTGACATCCATAACTCAAGCGTAATATATCGAAACATAGCTTAGCTTGGGACCAGAAGATATTCCATAAAAGTCTATAAAAAAATAGACCACGATAACATAAAATTTAACAAGTTTATGAGTTTAATAAGTTACGTAAACATAAATTAATTTAAACTTATTAAAAATCCAGTAGAAAATAGTTTTATAATAGACTTCAACGAATATATTTATCACTTTAGTATTTCATGATGATGCGTGTTCGATAAGAAGGAAGTGAAAGGGCTCAGCATCCGCTGTTGTCACTTCCCCTAGGGCTAATAACTTGAATTATAAATACATATATAATTTAGAACATAAATAATATAATTAAAAAATTGGTCAAGTGCGAGTCGGACTCGCGCACGAAGGGTTCCGTACCATTATCTATGCAACATAAGGCAACGTTATTAGTATCGAGCAAGAGACGGTAAAAAAATCATGTTTGTTGTATGGGAGCCCCCCTTAAATATTAATTTTATTTTATTTTTAGTATTTGTTGTTATAGCGGCAATAGAAATACATCATCTGTGAAAATTTCAACTGTCTAGCTATCACCGTTCTTGAGATACAGCCTGGTGACAGACGGACGGACGGACGGACAGCGAAGTCTCAGTAATAGGGTCCCGTTTTTACCCTTTGGGTACGGAACCCTAAAAATGAAGCGCAGATGGTAAAATTTAAGCATGGCGGGCGGGAATCCGAACATAATTTTAAAGTTTTATGTAATACTAGCTGTTGCCCGCGACTCCGTACGCATGGAAATTAGGAAAGTTTCATGAAAATCCATCCAGTAGTCTTTACGTGTAAGAACAACAAACATCCTTACATTCATACAATCCAAAATTAACCAAACATCCAAATATTAGAGTATGGATCGTTGCTCGGCCAACAGTTTAATAAGTATTTTATTTTGTCGCGCGTAATTTTTTTTTCGTTATATCTCCTAAGATATTCATTTAAATTGCATGCTGTAAAGAGCAGTTATAATCTATATTAAACGTGTAAGCTAACTAAGGTATTTAATTTGATAAAAAAGATTACTATATACACATAAATAGCTTTTGAAAACACCCTATTGAATTTTATAATTTTTGCGACATTATTATGGGTACAGTGGGTTTCCCTTAAAAGATAGACATATGCCCTCGCGGACTTTTTTGAAGAACTATAGGTAACAAATAATTCCTCCATACATTAGTTTGTTGTACCTCACATAGATAAGGCAGCGTTTTCATTTATAGCTCACACGCGTGCGAGTTACTCGGCAAATTTAATCATATCTCATCCGATATACAGCAAACTCCAATAAATTATGCAAAAAAACCCATCCTCTTGAACCATTCTATTTATTAAAAAAAACTGATCAAGATCCGTTGCGTATTTTTGAAGATATAAGCTCACATAGGGACATACATACAAAAATTACGACTTTGTTTTATAAGAAATAATAATAATAATGATAAAGATAAAGAAGTAACCGTAGTCCAAGACTGGGATTAATAAAATTTTGTCCGTTTTTGTAACATGTTTCACTGCTGCTTCCCTCCTATTGGTTGTAGCGTGATGTTATATAGCCTATAGCCTTCCTTGATAAATGTACTATCTAATACTATCTATATATTGTACACTGAAAGAATTTTTTATATCGGACCAGTACAGCAGTGGTTCCTGAGATCAGCGCGTTCAAACAAACTCTTCAGCTTTATAATATTAAGACGGCACGATACCAAATTGTGCTCCATACAAAAGTATGGGTATCGTACTTCCGTTTTTTCTTCGCGAAAGTTAAACCGATTTTAATAATTTTTGCGTTATATTATAGATAAAGAGTATATCTATGTTTCTAGACCGACATCATAAACTTAATAATAAATAATTTTCTTTGACTCCCCTTGAGTTTTCTTGCCAGATCTTTCTCAAGTGGGACGCGTTCCGATCTGGTGGTAGTATATTAGATAAAATAATAAAAACTAAATAATTAAAACAAATACTATAATTTCTATAATTTCAAATAAAAATTAACAATTTTTCTTTTTATAAGTATAAACTAATTTAAATCTTAAACCAAAAATTCTTTTTAAAAATTTCTTGTTATTATGTAAATAATATTGTATTTAATTATATAAACTTAGTTTTGCTTGCTATATTGTATACTACCTCTATAATAATTAAAAATTTAGTCTATGATAAAATTATGTGTTTTACCTTATATAAATTAAAATTTCTTTATATTGTTACAATTTGTTAATGTATTTTTAGAAACTAAAATAATGTTATTGATTTTATGTAGTCTGAGCACAATGTAATATGATATATGTAGTTTATGGTAAAAGTCTATCTTTATGGTTAATGTAAAATTAAAATCGAATGTGGGTAAACCCTGTAATAACTGATCGTAGAAGACACATTACAGCTCAGTCTCACCCGTGACCATGGTGACTGCAAAGTCTCCGAAACGTCGGGCTAAAATTAAAACAAATCTACGCGTCTAAATCCGTAAAAGGTGGTTTTATTTATGCAAATGAGTCGCGCAAGTGTTAGAAAATATTATCTCTTTTCGTTCCATGAACATGTCACTATGGGTACCTACGAGTCTTCTCAATTTCAGGAGGTTATTTGCTCTACCATGCCACGTTGAATAGGCGTTTTAGAATAGGGTTTAGTTCCGGGTTGTCTGGTTCTCAATGAGTATGTTATTTTGTCCCTGAGGTAGCTCTTACAGCATCCTGAAGTGGAAATAGCGTGATGGCACTTGTATTTTTATGTCACATGTAACAAGTACCTATGTAATAATTACGTATGGATAACAAATATAGCATGTTAAGTTCTTTTATAAACACACATATAACATCAAGTTCCTTTTACTTTTTATCCTAAAGATGTATGGTCTTATTCATAATGACTTATTGGAGGTTTAAACGGAAATTTTATCGGAGAGATAATAAACGTTTTATCTTAAAAACACAATTATGAATAACAAGTTTTGACAATTTTCGCGAACCCATTTTAGTGAACTTTTAAACCTCCGATAAGTCATTATGAATAAGACCAGTAGACAATAATGATCTTAGTACTTTTATTATTACAGTAGACACGAAATATATGCAACAAAAAAAATCTGCTAACACGTTCACGGATAGTATCTACGTGTAGTACAGTTTTAGAACCACCTGCTTCTAAACCGGCACGATACGAGTATTAATTATAAAACCATTAATAATCAATTGTATTAAACCAAATTTGTGCTGGTAGTCGTAGATCCCTCAAAGTAATACTCAGGTACATATTTACCTTTTAAGATATTATAAGATTCCACTTACAACTGGTCTAAATCATATCTAGTTAGACTAATTTATTATCATAGGAAATATTAATTTTCATTGTCCAGAAAAACACTAAAGATTCTTGATATAACCCTAGGTTTTGAACTTTTAATCTCACGTTTTAAATCATCATCCTCCTGCCCTTATCCCATTATTTGGGGTCGGCGCAACATGTCTTTTTCTTCCATAGTCTTCTATTAGCCGTCATGTCTGTGTTAACTTCCCTTTCTTTCATGTCCTCTTTCACACAGTCCATCCATCTTTTCTTAGGTCTTCCTCTAGACTTTTTAACTTTTACGTTACGTTTTACGTTAAATAAGTTAATGAAGGTTTCCTATAATTAAATTTTATATGGTAATCATTCATTAGCTACTGTCCAAACAAAACAATACCGTGAAGGATCACGGACTCACAAAGTCTTATCTGAAAACAAAGCCAGCTGAGTTAAACAATGCCGAAATTCTCGCAGTCGCCTAACAACTTAATTAGGTGGCCTGAGGCCGCCCGTAAATATACCTACGTGAAATTACGACCAATAAAACTACAAAAAATGTATAACATTTCTATTGAGTCACAAAAAACGAGGGATTTGATTGTCCAGTCCACTTTTGTGTGAAGACGCCTTGCTGCGCGCCACTCTCGTCTATTATTTCTTGAACCCTCTTTAGGAACCGTTTTCTATTATTTCTATTGAGTATGTAATGTGGTTGAGATCTTGGTAAATTGGTGCTCACTCGTGTAGCGTACAAAATCATTATAATACGCATTATATGCGGAACTTGAAAGAAGTTACCGTACTATACTTTGTGGACAATCTGAGTACCTGTTTCAGGTTCCAAAAAAACTTCAATTCGCAAACTACTTAATCTTGAAAATTATTACAATTACTTTTCAAAACCGTTGGAAATTTGCATAATTCTATATAAGCTATTAAATTCAGTATTCTATTAAAGTTCACAATATTCCGAACGCTATTCGGCTAAGCCTACTTTGATTCAGTGATAACAAACGAGGTAGCTGTGTTGTGTTGAATGACTTGAATGACATTATTTATTTAGTACGCAAAGGGTGCCGTGAGTAACAAATAATATCGTACGTTACCATGCTACACGCTTCATTAATAAGTTGTAAATCCGTCAGACTATTTCTGATCAGCACTCTTCATACATCTGCAACAAAAACAGTCATATCTTTATTGAATGATTAGATACGTTACTTTGCACTTCCGAACTACCTATTAAAGTTTAATTAGCTAAAACATATTTAACCCAACGAGAGTAGGCAGTATTCCATGCTCGAGGCTATATACGATGCAGTTACAATGTAGTTTCGAATGTCAAATGAGATGTGGCACACGTGTTTTTTTGTAAGTGATACATAATACAGCACGGTATAACCTCTCCGTTGATTATATGGCTGGCCGACCACGTAGCACGACCACACTTGATCGAACTCGCTCGCTTCTAAATGAGACTAGTTTTTATCCAAAAACCGGCCACAATCTCTCTCAATTTAGCGTATATGCCCGAAATGATACAAAATATAACTCAAAAGTTTCCATTTTAACTAATCTTTCATCATTAATGAATTAGTTTTCTCGTAATTAGAAAGTGAAATAACCGGTTGATAAATTTTAATGGTACTATGTGGTTGTAATATTTTGCTACGCAAGGTCAAAGCAGTACGCTAACAAAGTTGCATCACAAGTAAAGTGCTCGGTGGCGGTCGTTCGGGTTGCAAAGGCCGAGCTTTGTTTATTCCGCCATCCATCTGTTGTCTATGCTGCGGCTAATTTGCATAGAGGGCCAGCGGCGCGTCGGAGGGACAGAGCGGGTAGAGGGGGCCGGACCACACGGACTGGGCATGGTGGCGCGCGGGTGGCCATACAACCACATGCGCCAGCGCACGTATTGCCGCCCCCCTCATCCTCGTATCCTCCGTCGTCATTCATTGCGATTGTCCACACTGATCGTTCGCTACCATTCGAGTAGAAATATTCTCATTATAGACACACACGTATCTTTGCAATAAAAGATTTAAGATTCGCATCGGTCGTCGCCGGAATACGTAACGTAAGTTGACAGATTTAGTTGCCATTCAAGCGGTCATTACGCATTGTACTGTCAGTCGAGTTAATTATTGTTGTTTATGTTGACGTATGTAATAACTATGAATGTTGGTTGATAAGAATAAGTGTAGCGAAACAATATAAAAGACACCGCCCCCGGTTCGACGAGATAACTTGCGAGCGGTGAGTGTAAAAGATGCATGCTGGCAGACACAGTTGATAACCTCTTGTGACCTTGCTATGTTTTCACTCTTACTAAACGCTAACGCTACGTCACAATTATGTTGTTATAAATAGCAAACTTCGAAAAGTTCCTTGTCAACTTTTAAGATGCTGGAACATAGATCGAGCGATCGTTAAGTGGATTTCACCAGTTTCTACTTGTGCCCACTTGCAAAAATTATTTATTAGTTTTCGTTATCTATATCGTGCCGTATTAAGAAAACTAGACTCAGGCGAGGATAAACATAGAAGAGAAAAGACTTCTGCGAGAGAAAAGACAATATATTTGGTTGGCTTGGTAGAGTAGGTAGAGAAAGTAACCTATAACTGTGGAACAGATCAGTGCTCATTATGGATCTTAATGGAATGAGAAACTCCAAAATCGTGTTTTATACTTCTTTAGGTTATTAGTTATTATTCAAATATGATGTACCTAAATTTCCAGTTTCCAGCATAAAACTATACATTGACTGCACTTTTATTAGAATGTGCTAAATCATAATATTCATAATATTATCGGAATGGACCAATATCCGAAATTCAAATGGGACTCCGTCTTAGAAAAGACCCTACCAAACAAACGAAATAAATATAATGGTACATATTTTGAATCAGACTTGTAAGTTTGATACTAATATAAACTAATTGATACTGTCTCAACCTCGCTGCTCATCTGCTGAATAGGCTTCTGTTGTTCAAAGCTCTTTTGAGGTTAATCAAAATTTTCACAACTTACCTATACGTTTAAGACGGCACGATACCAAGTTATGCTCCATACAAAAGTATGGGTATCGTACTTCCGTTTTTTCTTCGCGAAAGTTAAACCGATTTTAATAGTTTTTGAAAAGAGTATATCTATGCTTCTATCACTTTCTTTTTTTAAAACATAATATTTAAAAGAAATATAACGATCCGAAAAACCCACTTTTTTCGGTTTTCTTTAGATAACGTTGCAGCGTCTATCACACAAATTTGGTAAAGTTTTACCACAAAAGAAAGTGATAGAAGAATTTATCTATAATATAACGCAAAAACTATTAAAATCGGTTTAACTTTCGCGAAAAATAACGGAAGTACGAAACGTCTTTTTTTTTTTATTTAATTTGTAGGTAAAATCCGCTTTATCTATATTTGTCCCTTTCAGCGCGGCGCTCGTAAATAGGGATAGCAATACCTAAGGCAAATACCTAAATGAGGAAACAGTACCCTCTTAAAGAACTTGACTATCGCCATAGATTACACTCGATTGAGGGATACTTGGTGATATTTTGGCGTAAGTCAGGTGTATTGGACATCACAACACATGCTACTACTAGTACTAACTTATCAAACGCCGTGAATACCTAAGATAAACAAATATTATTTATGTAATTGTTAGTATGTCAAGACGATACTTGTCGAGTACTAGCGTGACGTTGAAGTCATAAATCGCGCCCACAGCTTTGGTAGGTGTTAAAATAGAGGCAGTCTGTGCGGGCCCACCACGCTCGATTCTATTCCACTTGCTTTATGATAATCCCTAATATCCGGCACGAGTGGCGACTATCTTTAGTTCGACTCATTACAAAACAGTCACTGCACCCTTCACTTCTCTAACATAACTATTCTGCTGTTGATATTTCTACATTAATGCGTTAAAAGATTAATAAAACTTAATAAATTATACTGGTTCTGTTTACATGTACATTTCTCCTAAAGATCGGTTGAATTATTATCGCGATCTTATTTCCGTGGAGCTAGATAGAAATATTGTTAAAGTTTAGAGTTAAAATAATTATAAATGTTAGTTGTTATTTTAGTAGGACTTTATTTATTTAAGCCATTTATTTAGAATTGCATCTTTATAGTATATCGCGATACAATATTATAGTATATCGCGTAATTCTGAGTGCCTCTTGGCATAGGTCTTCTCTAAACTTTTCCACTGTGTTCTGTCGCAAGCTACTCTTCTCCAAAAAACTACTAGGGCATTACTGAAAATCAGCGTTGGTATGACATTCCACGTTGCCCCAACAAAGCCTTTTTCGCCACAGTGACATTAGGCTTAGAGATAGATTGTATGTTTTTAGGTAGATTTAGTTTTAGTTTTGTAGAAATAGTTTTTAGTTTTTAATTTGTTAGTTTTTTTCATATTTGCCTAATGTGCTTGTGGCCTGGAATAAATAATTTTTCTTTCTTTACTGGCTAATAATGTTCAATATATTTTTATCCGAATATTTAATAACGCAGTTACATGCAACACTCAACGAGCTGAACAAAAAATCTTGGCACATTTCATTTGTTTCTTTTTTATTCGTGCTCGTTTTGAAATTTTAATTCAAACTAAGCTCATTTACATACAAAGTGTTCTGCAAAATGATTATGATATTAGCATTAGTTCATTATCTACGCCTGTTTACATCTGACGGCTGATTGATAGCCTTCATTATAGTTGTAGCCTATGCTTTCAATGCGTTAATGGCTGCATATCTAAGCTAAAATGATTTATTTTAAGTATATGACTAATATTAATTGAAAAATTTTAGAATTTCACTACCGTGATGTGTGTATAAACAAGTATGGCGTCTATTTTAGTAATCATAAAGCATTGTGAGTTAAAATGAGGCATGACTTATTATAAACAAAACTAGGTATATGCAAATATACAGATAAGCGTATATTAAAATTGTATATTACCGTATGTTGCGTGTGTTGTATGCACATTGACCTGTCACACTATAAATTAGCGACCAAAATAAATAATGTTCTCAGCGTGGAGCGAAGGTGTTTACTGCCGGCACTGTTACACACACATATAAACACACATACACACACAAACATGCTCTGACAAAACAAATATGTGAGAAATAGTTTCAAATGCAGTCAGTGACGTTTTTAAGTGTCTCTTAGTTCGAAAGAAGGGATGTTACCCTGACTGTTTAAATATTGACGACAGTTTCGAAGTTGGAATTCATTGAATTATGTTTTTTTAAAATATTTTTATGAATAATATATTCATATTCATTTATTTATTGCATTCACGTTGTTCACAAGTTGGTACATATTTTTTTTTATTATTTATTTACGCAACTCTCAGGGTGATTTGTATACTGTGTAAATTGCTGTACTGCATGACAACAACTTTTTTTCGCCTAACTTCTTCTAAGTAGTGAATTACAAAAGTTATCCACCATATTGCTTACCACCGTAACCTGTTATCAAACCTGGTACTAAGCCCTGAGTTCACAGCAGCGTTCGTTAATTTACACATAATTTATGTGCGCAAATAAATACGCAATATAACCAACTTGTTTTTATTACTTTGTTCAGATCTAAATATAGATACGTATTGTATAAATGTATATCAGTACATAACGAGCCGGCCACAAAATAATTTAAGATTAAGCGAAGCTGTCAAAGTATTTTTTTTTTCTAACATGTCGTGAACCTAATTCGGCACAAAAAGTGACAAACCGGCTTATAAATCAGCGGGCGGGTGTTAATTGGAACGAATTCTCTCGCGCATTCGTTGACAGCTCACAGAACGAATCTGGTTTCAGCCAGGATATTTTAAGAAGGAGAAAAACAACGTGACAAAACCTGTATCCCTTATATCAACTTTAAGACATGTTAGACTCTTTAAACGCATATAAATTCTTTAAACTGTCCTATATTATTAACACGCCTTCATTAACTTCTTACTTATCTATCTATTAATGAAATCTGTTCACCCACTTGCAATAGCCGGATTGATCTGAAATTTGGCACACATATTCAGGATCAATGACAATGCAATAACTTAAAAAGATTCAAACTTTTTTAATTTTAAAACTAAGCAAACTATTATATTTTTATACAATCTTTAATAATAGATTTCTTTTAAACAGCAATACATAACTAACTTTAAAGTATTTACCCACACATAGGCAGGTACATACGCCACACACTTTTGTGATCTTAACTTGCCCTATTTAAAGCTAAGCGCATTACGTTTAACATTTATTCAAGTTTATATTTGTATTAGAGTAGGTATGAGAATGATAAAAGATCAGCCTTATTTAAAATTCTGATGGAATTTTAAAATAGATAGCATCGAGCCTCACGAGAAATAAATGAATGTTGAAAGTATTTGTTTCATTCAAAGAAATGTCAAGTATTTCTAATTAAAACGTTGTCAGACGGCGCCGATTGGAAGTTGAGTGTCACACACAACAGCGGTAAATCACAAAATCTACGTGTTAAGTATTGTGACACCACCCGGCTCCGCCTGCATCACTAACGTGTCGACATCGCACTATAATAAACAGACGGGAATGGGGTGTACTATATTTGGATACATGAAAGGCAGTTGACTTCTCGTCTCTATCATTTGAATTAATTCTATGCAACGCCTGATAAATTCGGTGCAACGAAGAGTGATTATTTTACTACCAAATATCAGAATTTTATTCCACGTTAATTAGATAGAAACGTTGAAATTCCATATAAGATATTCCTATAAATGACGGAATGGGAATTCAAAGTTGCGTTTTTCCGAAAATTCTTTTGTCGCCCAAAAACTATTTCCTGTGGAAAATTTCAAAATTATTTACTTTGAACACTCGCGATCACCAATACTATATACATTTTTATAGAAGTCTAACTTAGCAAACATAAGGGCGACGCAAGAGCTGTTTGTATGTCTCACGAACCATTTCAAGAACATTTACGACTTCCTTAGTTATGGGATAAGATGGTACTATCATGTTTGCGATTTCGTGTCTAGAAAAGTATTTTGAAAATCATACACTTGATATTAATATAACTCGAAATTATACGGATGATAACATTTACATAATGTTTTTGTCACTGTAATAAACTTCCTCAATGTCGGAGATTTCGAGTTAATAGTTAATTCTACCGGCCATAAATAAATTACCTAATGTTTGTTTTGTTCCACAGAGGGAGGTCGTCTAGAAGCTGAGCTCAAGTACACAGCCAAGGCGCTGGGTGAAGCAGACTCCTCTACACATCAGCTAATTATACAAACTGCTAAAGATCCTGACGTGTCCTTGTTACACGCAGGAGCACTACTTGAGCATCTAAAGGTAGGCTAACTGATAAACTCCTTGATACATATTAAACTGCTACTACTGCTAGACTAAAGTAAACATAAAAAAATTAACGAAAACGAACCCTTTACATAACGCAAGTACTATTTGTTTTGCCAAGCAGTGTTACAAAATTATATTGTATAGGATAGGTATAATAAGTAATAACTAATATAACTTATGAAGTAAAGGCTATCGAGATGAGGTAAATTGCATATGCATTGCCACATATTTCCTAAAGAATATTATTTGACGGGTGATCAGACGTATTGGTATAGGGTTCGTTTAGAATTTCGTCTCCGTTTCAAGATGTTATCTGCTTCACTAAATCTTACAGCTATAGAAAAGGAGGAAATGCCTATTCTTCAAGAGTTGTGCCACCACACATTCATAAATATGCATTTTATTATTTTCTTTCAGGTGGTTCACGCAGCGACTCGTGTGACGGTACATAAGTATGACATAGAGTGGCGGTTGAAAGACTTGTGCTACAGCCCCAGTATACCTGACTTCGAAGCTTACCACATTGAGAAAATCATCGACAACGTCATTCCGTGCGCTATTATTACGCCGCTCGATTGTTTCTGGGAAGGCTCCAAATTACTCGGCCCTGATTATCCTATATACGTTCCGTGAGTAACTTTTTGTTCTTTTGGTGATTAGTCTAAATAATTTTGCTCACTTATTATTTAGCCGTTGTATATTACCATATTGTTATAATCTCGAAAAGTGCCCACCTCTTAGAAAGTGTAAAAACAATGTACTTATGACGGTAAAGCAGTAGTGTTTTTATTTGTGCACTTTATTAAATGCGTAAATTCAGCAAATTTTTAATTTTTCTTACAGTGGGCTTCAACATAAGTTACAATGGACACATTTACACCCTCAAGAAGTTTTAGAAGAAGTAAGAAAGCTGAGGTTTCAGTTCCCGTTCAGCACCATGGAGGCTTACATGAAGAGAGCCGGTATTACCTCCGCCTACATGAAGAAGCCGTGTCTGGACCCCACCGATGCATTGTGTCCAGACACAGCACCCAACAAGAAAACAGGCAATGTAAGTATTCAAACGTTATAAAGTTGTCCAGGTAGACGTCTCACTATCTTTTGTGCGTTTCTTGCTAGTTGTGTATAAATAATTTGTCACGCATCGACGAGACCGACATTAGAGATCATTATATTAACTCCCGGTCCTTTTATGAAGACTTCAATTTACGACAGTTTTACAGGCACATAAATAAAGCATGTAGGATCACGACAAATAAAATATCTTTATCGAGAGGAACACATAAAGTTTAAATACTTTCCATAATAATAAAATATTTTTGGAAACGGTAATAAGGCAGGATGAAAGCGGTCGCCGCCGGGCAGATGGTACGGCTACCTGGGTCGGGTGTAGCCCGCCCTGCGTGAAAGTTATGCACCTCACAAACTATGTGATAACATCATCACCATATATAGGTTTCGCAACTGAACGTTTTCTTGCCGCTCGTCAATTATACCTTGACATCATAACATTTTTTTTCTGTCTTGCGCCGACAGTACGGCATCGGCTTGAGTCAACTTGCAAGTGATACAAATAATTTCTGTACAAAAAATCAGCACAAGAATTTGAAATACCTAGTATTTTTTTTTTATAATACACGGCACCTTGGTTGATTGATATATACACACCATCAATTAGCGTTAATATTAATACTCCGCTCTTGGGACAGAATTGATTAGGCACAGTGACTTATTGTTGAAAAAGTTCAACATTTCCAACCCGAGACATTTTTAAGTTTCCAAGTTGAACTTAAACAAATAGTGAGTTGGTGACGCGCTCAATTTCTGGAAGGGTTTTTGTGAGATTTGTAAGTTGCGTCTACTTGGGTCCTCGCCACCCACGTTCGGCGAAGGGCCGGGCGCAGCGGAGATCGGGCACATTGTTCGGCGCGCCCGCGCAGCCGGACCACTGCATTATACGGGCGCATTGTACACGCTTCAATGAGCTTCGTTTGCCGCAACTATCGCCCTTCACAATGACACCATTATATCAATAATGCTCACCATCCGATACAACCGTATACTTCCACGGAAATCTCATAAATTTGAAAGTTGGCATTGTTTTTCATGACGTTTGTAATTTTTAAAATCATATTGTAGTAAAATAACAATTTTGGCACTGTTCTAATAAAGATAAATTTTATCAAAATCGGTCCTACAAAAACCTGGGTTTGTTATGTAATATGTTCACTTAATTGAAGATTGATACCGATATTAGCCACTTTTTTCATGTTACAGATTCCAGATGTAGCAGCAGAACTATCTCACGGATGCTACGGGTTTGCAGCGGCATACATGCACTGGCCAGAACAGTTGATAGTAGGTGGAGCGACGAGGAACTCCACCTCAGCACTGCGAAGTGCCAAAGCTTTACAAACAGTGGTGCAACTGATGGGCGAGCGAGAGATGTACGAGTACTGGGCCGATCATTACAAAGTGCATCATGTGGGCTGGACGCAAGAAAAGGCCGCAGCAGTTTTAGATTCCTGGCAGAGGAAGTTTGCTGCTGTAAGTAAAACATAGATCAAATCGAGTTGTAATTGGTTATATTATGATATTCGTTCTTTTTTATTCAAGGATTTTATGAAACTCCATTCAGACTTTGTGTTGACTTAAAATAGCATAATTATGTATAAAATGTTGTTGATCTTTCCATGTCAGTATGAGGTCTTTTAAATTTTATGGAGACGTTACTGGACTGGTGTCATGCGATAGGATTTAAACAAAAATTCATTAAAAAAAAATTTTCAGGAGGTTAAAAGAATGACAACAACAGAATCTGTATTACCTTCGTACAGTTTCTACCCGTTTTCGACATCAACACTCAACGACATACTAGGCAAATTCTCCGAGTCGTCTCTCAAAAACATCTTATTAGGATACATGTTTATGGTAAGGATATGTTATTTTGTATTATATTGCTCATTATAGATATTTTTATAGTTTCCATTATGACCTTCTTTTTTTCGTTTTGTGTTATTTTTTTTTTTGTTTGTTTTTACAGTTAATTTATGTTGCCGTGACCCTTATTCAATGGCGTGACCCGGTTCGTTCTCAGGCTGGAGTGGGTATAGCGGGGGTATTACTGCTCTCTATCACTATTGCAGCTGGTTTAGGATTTTGTGCTTTATTAGGTGATTATTTTTTTCATTTACCTTATTATTTTATATTTATTCTATTCATACACTTGTAGTACTCATAATTTATTTTACACTTCTGGGTCTGCTAAACACCGACTGATAGGAAGTTATTGGATTATCCTATATCGTCTGTTAACATAAACTGTTTCAAAGCAAGGATCTGTCAAGGATGTGTGTAAGATACATAAAATGTATAAATTTTATTGTATTACTTATCCATTACCAAAAAATTTTTATTAAGTACTTAAAAGTTTTTTTTTTACAGGTATTCCATTTAATGCTTCAAGTACCCAGATAGTACCATTCCTCGCGTTAGGGCTGGGCGTACAAGACATGTTCCTTCTCACTCATACATATGTTGAGCAAGCGGGAGATGTACCGCGCGAGGAACGAACTGGCCTGGTGTTGAAAAAGAGTGGACTTAGCGTACTTTTAGCCTCGCTCTGCAATGTGTTGGCTTTCTTGGCAGCTGCCTTGTTGCCAATACCTGCATTACGAGTATTTTGTCTTCAGGTTAGTTGTCCTAATTCATTTTCTTCTTAGCGCATAAACGCATAAACTACATTACAATGATTGAGCACCTCTCTTTCATATGTGTGTAAAGTGTATTAGATCTAAATATTAGTGTAAAATGTTGGTCTCCAGCTTTCCGTCTCTATCTGACTTTTAGGTAAACTTAGGTTATGGCGACGTAATCTTTCTTCTTAAACCATCACCATATACATATAAAACCGTCGACTATTCTTAATTACTAATATCTAAAAATAATAGCGTATTATCTTTAATGTTATTGTTAATAATAGATGACTATAGGAGAGATCTTAATAATTATAATTATTCTAATAAGTATAAAATTTTTGTTCTTACAGGCTGCAATTCTACTCTTGTTCAACCTGGGCTCAATGCTGCTAGTTTTCCCAGCGATGATTTCTTTGGACTTACGGCGGAGATCAGCGGCGCGTGCTGACTTGCTGTGTTGTTTGTTGCCAGAGAATCCTCTACCTCGACCTAAGATATCTGAACGATCGAGAACACGAAATGGAAAGCCTAATAAAGTAAGTGTATAGAATTCGAATCAAATAGAATGTTTCTATGTATGATTAAACAATCACAATATTATGTTTAAAAAATAATGTGTCTGACTATTGACTAAACTAATCTTTTAACTAAACTTTTAAACTAAACTTTTTCTAGAACAATTGGAAAGATACGACGAGACAACCATTGGATCCTGAAGAAACGGGTGATAAGTCAAATGTAACGTGCTGCCTCAGTCTGTCGCTTACAAAGTGGGCGAAGAATCATTATGCGCCGTTCATCATGCGACCATCCGTCAAGGTAATTTTACTTAGCAATATTTTATAACTATATAGTATTTAAAGTATTGTAGAAAAAAATATTAATTTAAACTATTAAAATCACTACAGTTATACATAATATATAGATTTAATACGCGTAGTAACTTATTTAATTCGCTAATTATAAGTCACTATTAATAATTTTAATCAACTGATTAATACTATGATTTTGTTTTAGGTGACATCAATGTTGGCGTTGATAGCGGTTATACTAGCAAGTGTTTGGGGTTCTACGAAAGTCAAAGACGGTCTAGATCTCACAGACATTGTACCGGAGAATACAGATGAGCACGAATTCCTTTATCGACAAGAAAAATATTTCGGATTCTATAGCATGTATGCTGTGACTCAGGGAGATTTTGAATATCCAACCAATCAGAAGCTATTATACGAATACCACGACCAATTTGTTCGAATACCAAATATTATAAAAAATGATAATGGAGGACTTACGAAGTTCTGGCTGAGCCTGTTCCGTGATTGGCTGCTCGACTTACAAGCAGCTTATGACAAGGAAGTAGAAAACGGATGTATAACGCAAGAATACTGGTGCAAGAATGCAACCGATGAGTCTATATTAGCGTATAAACTTATGGTTCAGACAGGACACGTGGACAATCCCATCGACAGATCTCTTGTAACGACCGATACGAAAAACGGTCATCGATTGGTTGATAAAGACGGCATCATCAACCCGAAGGCGTTTTATAATTATCTATCAGCTTGGGCTACAAATGACGCATTAGCTTATGGAGCTTCACAAGGAAACTTGAAACCTCAACCGAAGAGATGGACGCATTCACCAAGCGATGTTGATCTGAAGATACCAAAATCATCTCCATTAATATACACACAATTACCATTCTATTTATCAGGACTAAGTGATACAGAGAGCATCAAAACCTTGATAATGTCAGTACGAGAATTGTGTTTAAAATTTGAAGCGAAGGGATTGTCTAATTTCCCGTCTGGTATTCCTTTCCTGTTTTGGGAGCAGTATTTATATTTAAGAACATTACTGCTACTGGCTTTTGCTTGCGCTCTGGCTGCTGTTTTTGTGGTAAGTGGTAGAAGTTGTAGTGGTAGAAATATAGCTATGTTTATGTTTAATTAACAAGAATGCAAATGCCAAATATGTGTCTTAAAATCTATGACATCCAATTTTATTATTTGCAGGCTGTTATGGTTTTGCTGTTAAACGTATGGGCGGCGGTGCTAGTGACATTGACTCTAGCCACATTAGTGCTACAACTGTTAGGAATGATGGCGCTGCTCGGAGTGAAACTGTCAGCGGTGCCCGCAGTTCTACTTGTACTGGCTATCGGCAGAGGAGTTCATTTCACTGTACATTTGTGTTTGGTGAGTACAATTTTTTATTAATTTAGTTAAATCCTTAACTTTTCATTTTATTTTCTTGACACTTGCACAATAAAGGCTAAAATAATAAAAAACATTTTTTTCGTTAGGCATTCGTAACATCAATTGGCTGTAAACGTCGACGAGCATCTCTAGCCTTGGAATCAGTTCTTGCGCCTGTTGTTCATGGAGCTTTAGCAGCTGCACTTGCTGCGTCGATGTTGGCCACCAGCGAGTTTGGATTCGTTGCCCGGCTGTTCTTAAGACTACTGCTGGCTTTAGTACTTCTTGGGCTCATCGATGGATTACTGTTCTTCCCTATTATTCTGTCTATACTGGGGCCTGCAGCTGAAGTAAGTTTCTTTTAAGTATTTATCGATACGTAATGAATTTCATATCAACAGAAATGACTGAACGTAATTTTACTTAAGGAAACCTTTTGATAGTTTTATAAGTCTACATGATATTACACTGGATTTATATCGAGCTTTGTTCATCTAGGTACGACCATTAGAGCATCCAGAACGATTATCGACTCCATCACCGAGAAGTTCACCAATTCACGCTCGAAAATCAACATCTTCAAGCAGCGATAAGACTTCTCGAGGTGGGAAAAATGTTCCAAGACCGAGTGCACCATCTTTAACGACCATCACTGAAGAACCACCTTCTTGGCACAGCTCTGCGCCCTCCGTGCAGTCTTCGATGCAATCCATCGTTGTCCAGCCGGAGGTGGTCGTGGAAACTACCACGTACAATGGCAGTGATTCCACATCTGGAAGATCAACACCCACTTCTAAGACACCCCATGGAGCCGTCACCACTAAGGTTCGTCTTTTCGCTATTTTTATACAAATCTAGATACAAGACGTGACTACTACATGACATGTACTAGATGGAGACAAACATGAAGACTTTTACTTTAATTGGTAGTACTACAACTGACACCTACTAAAACATTTTTTTTTAAATGTAACCTAAATGAAAATCTTTCCTTTAAATTCTTTTGTGCATTAGAAGATGAGTAAAATTAGTTTTATTTGTTTGAATAATTGAAATATGTCTAATATCATTTTCATTTACAGGTAACGGCGACAGCGAACATAAAGGTGGAGGTTGTAACACCTAGTGATAGAAAATCACGACGGTCGTACCATTATTACGATAGACGCAGAGATCGCGATGACGACCGAGAAAGAGAGAGAGACAGAGATAGAGACCGGGACAGAGAACGTGATAGAGACCGGGACCGTGACCGAGAGCGGGAAAGAGACAGATCTAGGGACCGAGAACGTAGAGACAGGTACAGAGACGAAAGAGAACATCGAGCCTCGCCTCGAGAAAATGGCCGTGATTCTGGACATGAAAGTGATTCTTCAAGACATTAATACACACAAAGACTAAAAGTGCCTTATCTTAAGTACGCACAAAGTGTTAAAACGGTGTGGTGGATAGTTTTATTGCATCAATGCATTTTATTACAATATATGTTATGATCAAATCGAACTTGACATCTTTACCTAAAGTTTAATCTCGTTTATTAGTTGAAAATTCAAGCGTAAAACATGTTTTAAGGTTCGATATGCTTATAACCAGTACCTTAAAACAGTATTACGAGAATTGTAATTTTAAGTTAACTCTTCATATGAATATAGTGGAGGCTATCGAAGTAAGACTTACACGACGGGAGTGCATGACGTGTCCATATAATTATAACCTAATTTTTAGTTTCACTTTGTAAACAATCTACTAAAATTTTCGAAATATTTATTGAAACTTTTTCACCTAAACAAAATTATTTATAGACGTTTTGAATTTGTCAGTTTAATTTGTAAAATTAAAGATTATTTTTGTTTACAAAATTGATAACTAAAGAATTATGTATACGGGACGGTACTGCAATCATTCCATAGACTTGTCAATAGTGATTCTCAAATGTAATTTCAGTATTGACTTTGTGTTGCAGACAATACATGAAGTATATCTTTTCAGTTAGCTCAATTTTATTATCACAACATTACAAACATAAATATGATTTTGCTTATTTAAGATCTGATAAAGAATCTCTAGATACATTTTGTTTGAATCTTTTACATGCTGTGATATGCAATTTGAGGATTTTCTATTACTTCAAAAATTTTATATAGTGACTTGAGGATGATCACATAATATTTAAAAAGTTAAACTTATTATTTGTCACATGACATATCCCTATTATGAGATTAATGTGGTTTCCCTAACAAGTAAATTGCATCGAGTCACTATTCTGTATAAACCAAATATCTTTTATTATGTAGTAACGTCTATACATTTGTATGTGTGTTCCTAATTATAAAGACATTTTCGTCTGTCTCCAATCTTTTGTTACATAATGAACTTTTCTAAAGACTGTGGTCAAATATTATTAATTTATAACATTATTTATTTGTATGTCTAATTATTCCGTCATCAGAATATTCTGTGGGTAATCACAGATTAAATTGTACAAATTATTTAGGTATGTAGTTTTAACATTAGTTTAGGCAGCTATTTATGAGATTACCTAGTTACGTTTATTTACAAATGTACCTATTATTGTGATCTATGGGTGAATTTAGTAATATGTGAAGACTGCATTTATAGAGCATCGCAAAGTGTTGTGTGAAGTGTGAAACGTTTTTCAAAGCGTTGAATTTGCTTCTTAAAAAATATGATTTTGCAACCATCGTATAAGATTTACCTATTATGTAAAACCTAGTTACTGTTGTTTATTCAAGCATCAGACAAAAAAAGACAATACAACAAACTATTTATATAAAGATTTTACATGGCATGGTCGCCATTTTGAAATTCGCCATCTTGATTTTTAGGGTTTTTGTTATATCTTGTTATTTGTAGAATGACACAATCAGAAAGGGTACATTTTTTTCTCTTTTTGGCATCGGTATTAACTTTTGCCATATTAAAATCACAAAGGGTTACGTTAAATTAACTATGCTACATTAGGTATGGAATCCTAAAAAAGTGACAGCTAAATAGTAACAATTTTTTAACCGAATTTTATGTGACAATTTTTTTTGATGTTTGTCATTCAATAACTTTCGATTGTTTATCTAATGCTGCTAATTCTTTTTTGTAAATAAAAGCTGGTGATTTTTACGTGCCAGTGCCGCGTTCTATTTCAAGTAGGGTTTTTGTTATTCTTTTGAACTATTATGGTTGTCGATTGCGTTTATATTCATGTATTGCTTTAAGCGAGTTTAACAATAACCTCATTTTACTGAGTAGATGACGAGTTACGTATTGTGCAAAGTACTTAGTAGGTTAAATTAATTTATACGGACATATATAGAATTTTAATAATAATATTCTGTAAATATAGCTGTAATGTTAATTTTAGTAATGCTCCTACGCTGTGCTAATAATTCGGCAGCATTTTGTAACATTTATTTTTATACAATTTTAACGTGACAAATTGTCGAAAAACTGTATTTTATAACTGAAATCTTTTATAAAATTTTATAGGTTTTGTAAAAAGTAACAAATTTTAAATATTAGTATTTTCATGAATCGATTCAGATTTGAGTAAGTAGATTTTTTTTAAATATTTTGTAGTTTTACAAAAGACAATAATTAAACAAAGATTTTTAAATAATTTTGCAACGAAAATAGTGTACCTGTAACGTGTAGTACTAGTGACATGTAAAATTATCAATAGATAATATGATTGTCAAACATGTTAAAGAATATTAGAATGAAGTATGAAAGCCTTTTAAATGTTATCCATATTTGTGACTAGACGTTAATGTTAACGAAAGTTAATGTCGACTGTATTGAAAAAATAATATACTTTTAAACTGAACAAATAATGTATTTTCTTTTGAAACCTTTCTCTTTGCAGGCAAAATTATAAAATGGTACCTTAGTTACCTTTTTAATCGACTTCCTATTGTAGATTCGTCTGTATATTAAAAACGTAAGCGTTAAGAAGTAGAGGTTGCCAGTATCTGTGTACCAAATTTCAATTAAATCAGTTCCGTAGTTTTAGCGTGAAAGAATGACAGAGCTACTTTTACATTTATAATAGTATCGATTCTACGTACACAAATAAACTAAACATAAAAGTTGGGTATTATAGACTAACGACTTTAAAGTAATTTATTAATTTGCAATTGACTTGCTATGTTTTTACTTAATACCGTTCCTTGGAACGGTATTCCGAGGTCGTGGGTTCAAGTCCCGTTTGCGGTGATCAGTGGCGGATTCACCCTAAGGCCCGGTAGGCCCAGGCTTAGGGCGGCTAGATTTAGGGGCAGCCCCAATCATGTCAAAAAACTTATTATAAGTATGGGGGACAGACTGCTCTACATGGTACAATCTATATCGCATCCTTAAATACTCTTCTATGTTTTTAACACTTTTTTATTAGTTTCACCTGTAGTTATGTTTGCTTGGTTGCTTGTTTGTTTGTAACCTAGGTTATCATAAGCAAGTATGCCAAATTTGCACAGTATGTTAGAGCAAATAACTAGTTGTAACAACTTTGTACCATATTCTTGCGTAATAAAACTGAATTTTTGTCCTAAATTTGTAAATCGATTTAATTTAAGGTTGGCAATGAAGTAATTTCATTATGTAGTCTATCTATATAGACAACAAAATAGACAAGTGGCGCTAAATTGGTTATTATTTAAAGGAGAATCAAGGGCATTTTACATAATAGCTAATAACCCCTACACATAGAAAACATATAGTCAAATATACATATATCTTAAGAATCGAACATACAGCCCGTACGTCGTAAAGGAAAAAATAGCGTTAAAAGAGACCAACTTCTTGTTACGATAGATAACTCTGAAAGGATATTAGATTATTTTGTTTAAATACCTATGTACCTATAAGCGATATTAGATACCCAAGCAAGTCATATTTAATAACGTGTGGGTACCTACGTTATAAAGTTCAGTGACCTCGATGCTATTTAAACCTCCGATAAGTCAGTATGAATAAGACCATAAGTGTCTAACTTACATAAAACTCCATGAAAAATTTTATAATAGAAATATTTTTAAAATATTAAACACCTTGAATCAATAACAATAAATAACTTTAAAAAATACTTAAAAAATTAGACAGCAATCGAATATCGAACGTACAGCCTACATAATATCAGATTACGTTAAATTATAATAGTGTAATAGTAAAGTTTTGGCGGTAGCAACGCCTGCGACATTCCTTAGAAAACGGGAGCGCGGGAATCAATAAAGGATTTCCTGGCGACTTGCCCACGCATGTGCGTGGCGGACAGGCGGCGTGTCGCCTTCTAACTTGTCTTACCATCAGCAAAATCTGTGTACTTTTATGGTTGTACTTATCATCAGCGGTTAGTTCGTCTCGTAACCCCATAGCCGGCCATCCCACGCACCTATCGTACTATCGCGCATTTCGCGTAATACTACGCCGGATGTTTTCATACGGAGTTACGGAGGCGTTCGCACCGGTCGCTGACCATCAACCCTATGTATGAACAAATAATTTTCAGTAATAAGTAGTAGGCTGGTGCGTTATTGGGCGTATGATTCGCGCGCAGCGTCAGTGCGGGGCGGCGGGGATCGGGCAAGACGCGGGGAGATTGCGCGCTGTGGAAGTTGGCGCGGGACATGGTCTGTCCTCGCCCTGCGGCCTGCTCGCCGCCATCGGTCCGCTCCTACTTCAGACACTCTCGATCACTCGATGACTGAACCACAAACTTACGCCCCTCGTACTACTGTCCGGAGTGTGTAGTGCAACTCATGTGTTGTTCCATGTAGGACCGTGCGTGTACTGTCGGTTGTCGTGTGCTTGTCATGTGTACAGTGTGATGGTGGTGAGAGGCAGCATGTCCCCACACCGGCCGCTGGGCCTGCTTCTAGTGGTCGCGGTCGTCGCACTCGCCAACCAACTAGAAGATATACCACATAACGAGTAAGTCTCGTAGATGCCTACGTACGTAGCAACTACTACATGCACTCACAGAATTTTAAGCAATATATTTTATTTTTTTCTATTTTCATTTGCTGTCATTTTCATTTACTGTATCATACAGATAGGATTAGAATAACCTAATTGCAATATATGCAAAAAGATTTAATATAAAACCAAATAAAGTTTATTTAGCAGTAGATTTTATTTTCTGTTTATTTCATAAGCTACGTGAGTAAGTGGAGGTATATTATTTTATATCTAGGCTGTGAATTCACTTCAATCTGCATTGGTAATTTCTCTATGTAGTCCATTATAATTTATGAATATAAAATCAAGCTTGCACTAAACAAACTGACTACACACTCATAAATTTACAAAAAAAAATTGTGGAAAAAATTACAAATTCTGTCATAAATGATTTGTTAAAGTAACAGTAAAAAAAGGAAAAGTGAAAAGGGTTTCACTTGAGAATAACCTGAGTTTACCTCCTTATTATCTTATAACCGTAGTCCTCAGTGACTGAACTGTTTTTGATAAAATATTGTATTTATATTTGGATAGCACCAGTAGACAGCGTTGTTATGTACGAGCATTTACCCGCGACATCGTCTGCTAATATCATGGCTGAAATCCTTTGCCGGGTCATGCTCAGGCTCAAGGCGCTATACCATCTTCCAATAGGGGCGAGAAGGAGCACGAAGGAATTCAGTGGGTAGTCCGGCGGCATCAATTAGCCGGGAGAACCATACAAAGCCTGAATGTTGGCGCTACAGATTTACCAGATAGTGTGACTATGGCTACATACATATAGCTATTACTCGGCTTGAAGCCACATAAATACATAAGTATGCGTAAAATACGTATCTATGTGTGTCATTACGTCATTTATGGTTCTAAAGTTAAAAAAATCTTTTGGACACTAATCAGAATCACTCTATAGCGACTACTATCTGCGTTACATAATATTCTTTCGCATGACTCATTTGTTTAAATAGACGTTTCGGAAACTCTTCATTCACTGACTTCTTCGAAACGTCGGGCAAGATTGTATTGAAAAATATACGATCTGCAAAATGTAGCTATATTTACTACAATCTGGTTTTATAATATTAATGAATTAGGTTTTATTTTAAGCCACACTCCATGGTGATGGATTAAGAATACAAGTGTCACCACCCCATCTCCTCCCAAGGGTACTGTAAAAGTCAGCTAAGGGACGTTGCACACATATAACATGCTCTGTGAGAGATGGAAAACTCGAAAATAAACCCTATGCCAACACGCCTGGTCAGCGCGGCACAGTAGACCACAATCCCTCCAAGGTGGAGGAGACCCGTGCCCAACAGTGGGTCGTAAACGGGCTGGAAAGGGAAAGGGAAGGTTTTATTTGACGGGTGTAAATGCAGTTCTGCCATGAGTTAGTAGGGATATAAAAAAATTGCCAAAAAGAAGACACCTCGGACTTTTTCGTAGATTTTTGAAATAAACATATAAGTACGTTGTTCTATTAAAACAGCATATGAAGAGTTTTAGATGAAGCCCAGACTTTATCGAATAAAGTATACTCATTGTAAAATATAAGATCATTAATTTTCCTACTCTTATACCATTTTTTATAAATAAATTACAAAAAATATAACATATTTTTTCAGTAATATATAAAATGCTTTAACAGAATTTTTTTGAGCGTATAAAACTAGCAGGTTGTATCTGAAAATCAGTGTTAGGTGTCATGTATGTCTAACTTTATGCTGTGTTGCTTGCCCTTTGGCACTTGTATGAAAAATAAGCAATTTATTTAGCATGATGTAAAATATTTAAGACTACTACTGGTGTCAATAAAGATATTTTTCTTTCTGTTCTTCTTTCTAGAAGTTTATAGCTTATAAAATTTTAAGAGAATTTTAATAAGCTATAAATTTCTAGAAAGAAGAAAAAGAGAGATAGCTTATAAAATTTTAAGAGAATTTTATAAGCTATAAACTTCTAATAAGAAGAAAAGAAAGAAAGAAATCGTTATTAACACCAGTAGTACCTAGTCTTAAATAAATTACATCATGTTGTCTTGGGTCTGCAGTTGTTAGACAGTGTACATACATACTAACGTACTGTAACCTATGAGATAACCTCTTAAGCTCCAGGAATATAGATAACCCGTGATGTGATTACAAACAACCATACAATCTTCGTTATTTATTCTGAGACATTAAATAAGTTTGTAAACATTGCGTAAATTTATTAAGAATAACCTGATGAAGATGATTAAATATATCTAAACAGAAACAAGTTATGGCGTGGGTACATTGCGTTTCATGAAGGAATGCATAATCTGTACAGATTTCTTTAAAATTCTTGCAGTTTAAATGCATCTCTGTGGACAAAATAAGTAGAGTCAAACCTTCTCGTGGCTAAGCGCCTTATTGACAGGCAATTACAGAACAATATTTGCACCCTTCTCCTTCCCACCGTCACTCACCCGCCCCTTTACTCTTCTGTTACTAAGATGAATTTCGGTAATGACATTTCGTCGTCACAATGCCGCGATTTGCTAAACGAAAAAGTTCACAAGTGACAGTTGAGTGAGAGTTCCGAGATGGATCAATTCGTGATAAATTGAAGCTGTTGGGTCCCACCCCTCCTGCACTCTACAATGGAGCGGTTGTAAAAACTTTGAATTATTAACGAGGATTTCTCTTTCAAGTAATTACAAATTACACAGTACCGATTTAATGTGCTACCTTTGTTCTATTCGCGATTATTTGACACATTACACTTATACATTAATATTTCATTTTGACGATGTACAAACTTTTAACCCTTGAGTCGACTATATATCGATATAGGTTGTTTATTACAATTCTCATTATATTCTTGCAGGAGACGGTAGCGATATATACGAGTATGTATGGTTTGATTGTATATTCCGATAATTTTAGTATTAATTACTTCTTTGTACCTTGCTTTGATCTTAATTACGTGATGAGGGATAGGGTACACGCACTAGTAAAAGCTACTTTATCCCTAGATTCAAAAATAACTTTCATTGGCGTAAATATGTATACCTGTGTTCTAAATCAAGTAACTATTTGATTATTTCAGTCAAAGTTTACATTGCGATTTTGAACTTTCTGTTGCTACATTAAACGAATTAGCATCATAAACTCTCAAACAAATATATTATTATATAATCGTACATATATACATGCCACTAATTTGCGCCGCTCCGTAATGACTTGATAAATATCTGTATATTATCCATTGCCTTAATTGCGAGGAATTCATAGTTAACCCGTGGTTTAATTTATCGTTAATTTTGGTTATAACGTTATAGCTACATTACAAAGGAACTTTAACTCATGTTACAATCAAAATGCAAGAGATTTGAACACGTATTTCACTATTTATCAATTATTAGCTGTTACCAGCTACTTCATTCACGTAAAATTTTAGCTAACTAGGCAATAAGAAACTTAAAGCAGGTCTTAGCTACACATAGCTACTACTAGCTACTACAGCTAGGAATTTTATATTATTCCGGGATAAATTAACCTATACTTTAAGTTAGATCTCTACCATCATATCACTAAAAAACGGTATTTAATTCCATGCAGTAGTTTTGGCGCAAAGAAGTTACCTATATTAAGTTAGAATATAAAATCTTTGTTCTGGCGTGATGCACGTACAAACAAACAGACATACAGTTTTTATTACGCCAATACAGTTTGCTTATCCAACGTTTTTTCAATTTCTTAACGGTACAGACATCGACTTTTTAGATTTTTGTTATATGTAAAGATAATAAGCACATCATCATTTAAGCATCATTATCATTTAAGTATTAGGCATTTCTCGTATCTAAACTATACAGAAGTGAAACTAAACAAGATTTAGTTCTGTTCTCTTTGATTGATGGATAATAAAATGGAAAGCAATAAGATACCATGATTTTAATAATATTCGATATTTTTTTTTATGTTATTTAATTATTAGCAGAAATTCTCCATCTACTTAGTATATTAAATGCTATAGAAACCTGTTATTATAAATCAATTATCATTTACAAAAATACATCACACATCACACATCATCACAAATGTCTAGTGTGATGTATTTTTGTACATATGATAATTGTTTAATTGCTTGTTGTTTTTTTTTATGTTTAACTGCGATAAAAAATTTCGTAGAACCATTTTAAAGAGTTTCAAATTCATTGTATTATAAAATAAATAATGAAATCGATTTAAGCATGTCATTATGCATAATGGAGGATAATTTAACCCATCGTTACATTGGATGGGTGTATAAAGGATCATGGTTATTTTATTCGATTTCCTTATATATCGAAGCTATAGAGCCTTATCAATGTATTAAGTGTAAAGTAAAGTTGGCAAAGATGTAAGTAATATTAGCAAATAATAGTATATAAACATACAGAATATAAATATAAGATTCACATGCTTTACTTTAGAGTGTTTTTAACGAATTTAACCTGTACAATCTTTGAAATTATCACACAACGTGCATAAAAAGTACTTAGAGTTACTTCCAGCATTTTCTAATAGATAAACCACATAAAATTTGTTTAATTTGGTAGAGCAAGACTAAATCAGAATTTCTTAATATATTCTAGTATTTACTCATTTATTCAAATAATAACACTTTTTAAGGTTTCAATGTGTAGTTTAAATTACGTGTGTTTTAAATTATAACCCGACATTTTGGATACTGTTTAGTCGTTATGGTCACTGCACTGCTGCACTCTGGTGAGACTGAACAGTAAGGTATCTGAAAATTAAAAAAAAAATCTACGTATCTAAATCACAACCACACATATAGAGGCATATAAAATACCTCGTAACTAAATAACAAGTACCTTATTTATTATTATTTATGTTCATTAGTATAATTTATTATGCTATACATCAATTAAGTTGGAATTCGTACCATATATGAGGTTAAATTCGTGTGCTTAATCCATAAACTTATATGAAAATAATATACGACTCAGAGGTTACTCTCAAAATAATACGTCCTTCAAATCGATCGAGTCTCTGAAGGTGGTGCACGATATGACATTGGGAAATATTCTCTGACTTAAGAGGTGACTACAGCCCCAGTTTAGGTATTTGCCTTAGGTATTGCTGTATTTATTACATGAAGAAAATCAGCGGACTACGAAACCCATATTTTTGTATGGAGTATAGTTTGGTGTCGTGGCGTCTTGAGTAGAGTACTACTAGCTTTGTAAACAGGGTCTTTCAGTCACTACTCGAGTATAAATTTATCAGTTTGATTTGAAAATACGAAAGTAATAAGATTCTGTCATGACATGCCAACATTTTTCTCAAAAATCGAAGTAATTAACGCAGAGTAAAGCAGTAGTTATTTTAACAATAAAATTATGATTCCATTCGACACACAGCCATAACGCTTTTATAAGCGAATAATAAGTCAATCGCATTTAATATTAATTATCAATTATTTCTGCGGTAAAGGACAACACTGATAAACTCAGAGATATGTATTGTAGATGTATTTATACATGCGCTGCATTATGTATATTTTACGCAATGATTGACAAATGCATTAACGAGTGTAGGGTTTCAATTATTTTTTTAGCATTTTATTTGACACTAGCTGACCCGACAGACGTTGTACTGCCTTAACGATGATTATTTAATTTGAATTGGTATAATCAATAAAAAAAAATGTGTGTTTAATATTCTAATGCTTTATGATATACAATAGTTAGAAATAACATTATATGGTTGTTAAGTTTTCTTAAATAAGGATTCTTGAATTTTCTAAATTATTTCTTTTAACACTTTTTTTTTCTGTCACAAGAACCTTCTCCTGACAATAAGAAATACAACAAAAAAATAGTGAAATCGGTCCAGCAGTTCACCAAGGGATATAGGGATTCATTTATATATATATATATATATATAGATTAGCCATCTAACAAAAACTTTATTCGCCAGGACAGAAATGGTCACTCTCTCTTTTACACTATAATGCATTGAATTTTAAAACATTGATCTATGATACTCTATATAAAATAATAAACTTTCATAAACTTTTTCTTCTTCCTTTCCTACAGTGTTTGTGTAAAAGACGAAGTTCGTTCTTTGCTATGTTTAGTGGAGCCGCTTCAAAAATAGCATGAATTTTACAGATGTTATTAACAATATCGCCCAACTGCTCTTTAACCAATTGACATAAAACTTCAATTAATCAGATTATGCGACCAGAAAGACACACTCCGAGGCTTTGTTTTGTAATAAATTATATAAATAAAAACACAACATTATTAAATAAATTATCATATATTTCGTCAAAAATATTTACACCTTGTATTAATGCGCAAGCGAAGTGCGTCTCTGGCTCGCAGGGTGCGCTGTAGCACCAACAGTATCCTGAGGATGATAGCGGTTAGGCTGGACTGTCCTTACATTATGCGCTGTAGCAGTTTGCATACTAACTACAGAAGTAATTAGTTAATAAGTTTATGTGTTTTTTTTATATATGTGCACTTTTTGTATTTTATAGGTTTCTGTAACCTTTTGACATAAATAAATTATTATTATTATTAACCCTTTTTGAAACGTCTTTATAAAACTATTGTTTAACAAAACTACAAAACATCACGTGTAACAACTAACACGAATAAATGTAGTAAAATACTCACCATGCATTAAAATAGCTATTAAAAGCAGTAAAGCAAGCATTACAGTGTCTAATGGGGCTAGTTTAATAGCTGCTATGGGAATACACAATCAAGTGACTATATTATACAACCAATATTTCTCTTTTTTAATAGCTATATATTTTCACTAGGGAAGAAATCAGTGCGTGAAGGGTTTACTAAGTTACTTGTAGATACAATTTATATTTTGATCGTGTAGTGGTAGATACTAGACTACTGTCATCACTCTATTCCTTATCCAAGGTGCTGTAAGAGCCAGCTAAAGATATTATAATCAGTTAACGTCTTCTGTGAGAGAAGAAAATTCCAAACAAAACTCTGTACAAACACGCCTAATTAGCATGATATAAGTAGATAAGATATCTTCCCGAAATAAAAGAGACCTGTTACCAACAGTGGGACATCACTAGGCTTAAAAAATAGACATTTTTTTTTTTATATATATTCCTAAATATTCCACGAAATTTTATGGTAACTCATTTACTGTACAAACCGTTATTCTGTGGAATAACCTCCCGGTAGAGGTAAGACAGGCAAAGTCACTTCCAATTTTTAAAAATAGACTATCGCAACACTATTTAAACTCACGGTAGTATAATTACATTTTCCTAATGTGTATTTATTTATTTGTATTTATGTATATATTTATTAATTTATATGTAAGTATATACGTATGGTTAGGTAATTTATGTATGTTTATTGACTTTGTATAATTTAGAGTTAGATTAAAGTGTATTTATTTAAATCTATACAACACCAATTGACTACCTCTCTGTCAGTCAAATACATTCCAATCCATCCCAAGGTTGCCTTGCAGAGATCGCATTAGCGATAAGGCCGCCCATTTGTTCAATAATATTAAGGCCAATAATGTAATTTTGTTTCTTTGTGTATTGGTGTACAAATAAAGAGTTAACTATCTATCTATTATTTGTATAAAAAAATGTTCCGCCCGAGCACAAACATATTCGTAATTTCAGGGAAATTTTCCACTGCGAAAAATGTTGAGGTTAGAATTTTTATTTCATAGAAATAAACAGAAATTATTCATCAAAGACTTATCGAAATAACAAAAATCTAATATAAAATAAACCGTAATCCAAAATGTTCGTCACACGATAAGAGCTCTGGCATAATATTGAAGGGAAGTTCCATTAAAACTTGAAGAGTAGTTTTTTGACATTGCAAACAAAATTAAAAGACCGTAAAAGTTTACCAAGTTTTACTGGCGTGCACGTTATTAGTATCCGCACTGTCCTGTACTAGAACTTAGCTGTCGTTTCTAATATAATATTACTAGCTTTAGCACATGGCTTGACAGTTGACACCAGTTAGTGGATGATTAGGCCGCTAGATTTTACGTGAAAATATCATAATAAACAAAGTTACTCATTTTTTTGTTAGGTAAACATTATTAAATAATTAAAGATCAAGCTTGAATATCCTAAATATTTTTGCAATTAACTTGCAAATATTATGTTATCATGACGGCACGATACCTAATTATGCTCCATACAAAAATATGGGTATCGTACTTCCGTTTTTTCTTCGCGAAAGTTAGACCGATTTTAATAGTTTTTGCGTTATATTATAGATAAAAAGTATATCTATGCTTCTATTATATTCTTTTTTTCAAAACATAATAACTAAAAGAAATATGACGATCCGAAAAACCCACTTTTTTCGGTTTACTTTAGATAAAGTTGCAGCGTCTATCGCACAAATTTGGTAAAGTTTTACCACAAAAGAAAGTGATAGAAGCATAGATATACTCTTTATCTATAATGTAACGCAAAAACTATTAAAATCGGTTTACTTTCGCGAAAAAAAAACGGAAGTACGAAACGTCTTTTTTCAAAGAATTTGTAGGTAAAATCCGCTTCATCTATATTTGTCCCTTTCAGCGCGGCGCTCGAAAATAGGGATAGCAATACCTAAGGCAAATACCTAAATGAGGAGTACAGTACCCTCTTAATGTGTGCCAAATTTTATTATTGTCAGTCGGTGAAAATAATTGTCAAAAATTCCGTTACATCCATTAATACATACACACATACACAGATAAGAATGAGGCCAAAAAATAACAAACCCAATTGCTTTTTTTAACCACAAATTAAAACTAAACACGCAGAGCTCACCTAGAATGAAGGTTACGTCATTCTTCCGTCAATTAAACTAGAACTAAAATTAGGGCCTCGTTCACCATCTTCAAGTAAAGCGTTGATTAGTTACTTATCGATTAGCGTTAATTGTCAAGTAATAGTTACGAGTATCTTCTGTCAATTTCAATTTTTTAATCTTAAGATTACTGCTACTCAAACGTCGTGAACGTCGCACGTGTAGTTACTGGTGACTTTAACTAGCGATTAGTCTACTTGGCGCTTTACTTGAGAATGGTGAAAGAGGCCCTTAGAGTAGTGGTAAAGATTGTTTTAATTGAAGTATTTATAGACAACACTTAATGGAATTAATAACAAACGGCAATACAGTCGGAAAATTCAACTTTACTTTAACTATGACGTTATACAACAGAATTAGTATGATGTAACTTTGTACGTATTTAGTACGGATGTTGTGGTCATAAACAGTTAAGGGCCTACATCAATATTATCGTATATCATCGCCGACACGTACATAGTAACACAGCCAGTAGGCACAGAAAATGAAGAATTAGGGATACTTTTCCTATTTACGCAAAATCTACTAAATATATTTTAATTCTGATCCACGTGTTTCTATACATAATAGTTACCTATGTTTTTAAAGTTATTTCATTAGTTAATACGCGATAATAGACCGACAAATGAAAAAAATGAAAAATTAGAGAGGTTGTTTCGCCAAGATTTTCTATCGAGAAAACTTTTTTCAATCGCGTTTCTGAGTTCATGCGATCCTAGATCATATATTGAAAAAACATATACTTAAAAATTAGAGCTCTAGCCATTCAATCTAAAGAAACAATGAAAACTTCGTACATAGAAAAATGCACGAAGCTATTTTGGTATCCTCTGAAGGGAAACATACATACTGTTAAAATATTGAATAATATTGAATAAAATATTGAATAACATAATATATACTATTAAAATATACAGTTCAGTCGATACACGTATTATCAGATACAACGCGGCCTCTTCTTGTCTGCCTCGGCTCGCACGAGGCTTTAGTCATAGGGGATGGTGATATCCACTAGAAAAACCCGGTCCATCAGCACGATATCAGGCTTATTATTGGTGTACTATTATTATTAGAGAAAAAAACCTGTAACTACGAGTATATATACATGGTTTTAAAAAGAAGAAGACATTTTAATTTTGATTGACATTTTTTTCGATATTTAATTTGCGTAGACATCATAACAATTTAAACAACTTTCTAGTGAGAATTATTAACTGTACCTGAGTAAAACAAACAAGGCTTAGGTTAAGGGCCTACATCAATATTATCGTCGACATGTACCTATTAACACAGCTAGTAGGTATAGAAAATGAAGAATTAGGGATATTTTTTTGTTTCCTCAAAATCTACTAAATATATTTTAATTCCGGCTTACGTGTTTCTATATATAATAGTTACTTATGTTTTTAAAGTTATTTCATTAGTTAATACGCGATAATCGACCGACAAATGAAAAAAATAAAAAATGAGAGAGGTTGTTTCGCTAAGATTTTCTATCGAGAAAACTTTTTTCAATCGCGTTTCTGAGTTCGCATAAACTCAGAAACGCGATAGATTATATATTGAAAAAACATATACTTAAAAATTAGAGCTCTAGCCATTCAATCTAAAGAAAAAATGAAAACTTCGTACGTAGAAAAATGCACAAAGCTATTTTGGTATCCTCTTAAAATACATCTTAATATATATATTTCTTGTGTGCGTGTGTATGTGACTGAACTCCTCCTAAACGACTGGACCGATTTTGATGAAATTTGTTGTGTGTATTCTAGGGGGTTTGAGGATGGTTTAGATTCACAATTGGCTGGACCGATTTTGATGAAATTTTTTTTACACAGAATTGTATGGCAAAACAACGTTTGCCGGCGCAGCTAGTATTTAAATAAAGTTCTATTTAAAAAAATAGTATTTTTAGCAGATAACGTAAGCAGAACAAAAATATCTCTCAAGTTTTTTTTTTTACTTTATCAGTCATTGAGGCGGTCCATAATTATGGTAGAGTATGAAGCTAGCCTATATGCTACTATAATTAACTACTCTGTGGGAATATTGGCATAAGCACCGAGCTGCCAGAACGAGCACGGTACTTCACTAATCTGCCAATAGCAATATACAGTGATTAATAAACAAGTGGACAGTGCTACTATTATGTATGTACGTACCTTATGTATGTACCTATACATGGAATAAATTTATATTTTGTGTATCTGGATTATGAATTTATAAGAATATAATAAAACTACTAAATCCATTACGTAGTTTTGAAGACACAAACTCATATATGGGCATAAATACAAAAATAACGACTCTGTTTTATAATAAGTAAAGATATTGTATTACTATGCACGCCGTAGTTTCTCGTAGCCAGTGATAAAAGGGTTTTATTGGGTTAATTTTCGACAAGAAATAAAAAAAAATCTACGAGTGGAACTTATACTCACAACCTGGGTATATCGCTCCGTTCCTCGTAGCTAAGCTATCACGGCCGGCGCCTGTATCTGTTAACCAATTTCTCTGCTATAGTACTTATTTCTTAAGTCTACATCACATTGGTACCAATTCTACGTGCGTAACTAAACTTAACTAAAAAAATAACTATTGGTGTATTTAGGTTAAATGGCTGTCTTGTTGTGCATTTATATTAATTAATCAATCAATCATTCAATCAATAATTTATTTTGTAAATATAGGTACATTATGATGTTACAGTTGTTATGCTTATCCGCTACATTTTACACTGGAGGTGGTGTACAAAATTAGAATAAAATATTAAAATTACAATTAAAATTAATTATTAGGATACAATTCATTAAGAAATAAATTAAAAAACAAATACTAGTAGGTATACAATACTATTGTCACGTTTCATGTCAGAAATTAAATACAGCACACATAGTATGTCAATGTCCTATATCTGAAGTCAATAATTACAAATTTAAATACATATTATGATATTAGTTCATTGTTACGTGGTATAATTACAGGGCATAAGTATTTGTATCATGTTTAATTGATACTTGATAGCACCCATTTATTTTCTATTTTATCTCTAAAATAGTCTTTGATACTGTAATAAGTCTTATTAAGAAGTAATGCTTTTAATTGTTTCTTAAATAAAATGTTAGACTCCAGTTTGCACAATTCCGCTGGGAGTTTATTGTAGATTATTGCCGTCATACAGAATACACTTTTGTTTAGTAGCGTTGTATTATTCGGTATAATTTTAATTTTATAGGCATTGCGAGATCCTTGCAACCTAGTGAACAATAGCGGGTTATTTCTCACAAACATAGCCACTTCCAAAATATAAATACTTGGCATGGTAATGAGGTTAAGTTTTTTGAATACAGTCTCACAACTTTCAGTGCTTTTAAGCCTAAGGATGGCTCTAACACATTTCTTTTGTGCTCGGAATACGTGCTCCCAGTTAGTTGAGTGTCCCCAAAAAATGATTCCATACCGCAATAGTGATTCCGTGTACGCATGATAAGCAGTTACCCCCGTGGATGTATTGACTGTTTTTGATAGCATATAAATAAAGCATATGAGCTCTTACTAAGTTTGGAACAAAGTTCTTCAATAAGTGACTTCCAATTCAAATTACAGTCAACATTTAGGCCAAGAAATTTTGCATTGTTGACTTCTTCCAGCTCGGTACCTAAAAATTTTACTTTGAAGTCAATCGGAGGAGGTCTTTTCTTTCTTTGTCTTTTTTTCTTAGTGTAGTAATCAATGTGGCTTGTTGTCTATTACTTAAATATGATGCCAATAAATTCAGAATATTACCCCTTGTACCACAATCGTTCAGTTTTTGCTTAAGTATTTCGTGATCCACACAGTCAAATGCTTTAAAATCTTTTAAAGCTTTTAAAATCTGTAGTCTATAATAACCAGTTTCTTTATCAAGAAAGTTCTGTTAACATTGCCGGATTGTGTTATCGACGCTATCAAAATTCCTTTTTAGTTTAGTTTAGTTGTGCGCGTAGTATTGGTACCATTATAATTTATTTAGAAAAGCATCACACAATTGCAAATTTCTATGGCCAAAGCAAGGAATAGAGCATCTACCTCTTTTGAGAGAGTCGTTAATAGGTCCCAGTGATGGGTACGGGTCTCCTCCACTTCGGGCGGGGTTATGGTCAACTATGCCGCGCTGACCAGGCGTGTTGTTTTTTTTCTCTCCACTGCCTTGCCCTGCCGGGCCATGATGGTGCTTTAAGCTTTACCATGACCCGGCGAGGGATGGCCCCGGTAATCGGGGCTTGACCCGATGGGGGGAGCATTATGGTCCCCCCGTCACGTTTAGGGCGGTGGGTCTCTAGATACCGACGCGCCGCGCGTGACCACCGGGTGGCAAAGTTTCGCCAGCATGTTCGCGCTCCCGCAGGTCCTCCCTGACCAGGCGTGTTGGCACAGTATTTAATTTAGAGTTTTCTTTCACTCACAGAATTTTACAGCACCAGAAGGAAATGTAGTGGTGTTACTTATTTTTTTAATCCCGGACAATAGAGCGTCTTTAATTCCCAAAATATTACAAAAATACTAGTAACATACAAAATATTTTTTACTTTGTATTCACACTCACTCACATTTCTTTCTATATAACGGTTCACATATTAAAATACTTAAATATGATTTATAAACAAAGTATGTATCATGTTTTTAAATTATGTTGAATAAAAAGATAAGAGAATCACGTCAAGTGTACTTTATCACCCACTCGATCCCCTTATGTAAACACTCTACTTATTGAAAATATACAAATTCCTAAACGTTAATAAAACATTCGATGTTTTCTTTCCGCATTTTATATGTTCCTATTCAAATCATTTGCTTAGGAAATTATACATTAAGTACCTACTTCACTTTTGGAGGACTTTTGGTTTTACTATGCCGCGCTGATCAGGCTTGTTGCCATAGTTTCGAGTTTTCAATTTCTCATAGTTGATGTTAAATGCTGGCAAAAGCCAGCTAAGGGATCTAGGAGATATTACAAGCACCACCTCCTTTCTTAATCCGTCACCATACGGATACTAGATATTTCCATACTAAAAAACACACTTAAAAATTTTAATTACGATGTACATTGTTTTCATTATTTGATAGAAATATGCAAAATCTAAATAATCCTATATCCACTCGATTTTCACCCCCTTTAAGTTTGAACATCGTGATTCTCGACTCCATTATTAGCTGATAAAAACGTATTAAAAACAAAAAAAAAACTTAAAAATACTCGAATTTTAAAGAAATGTTAGTCCATCTATACAAATAATATAAAGCTGAATAGTTTTTTTGTTTGTTCAAACGCGCTAATCTCGGGAACCTCTGGTCCGATTTAAAAATTCTCTCAGTGTTGGATAGTCCATTTAGCGAGCAAGGCTATACGCTATATATCATCACGTTGCAACCAATAGGAGAGAATCAGTAGTGAAAAATGTTACAAAAACGGGGAACATATTCTAAATTCTACGCGTACGAAGTCGCGGGCAACACCTAGTATAATATAAATTTATAGTATTCTAGATATAACACCGTCGAAAATAATCATATAAAAGTTATATTTTACTTAGTATTTAAATGAATGAACATTAAATGAATCTCGCAAAATCACCACAAAGTAATTTTTGATTGAACAGCCGTTAATTAAATAAAGCAAAGTAGATTAACGAAAATGTAATCCCATAAAATAATTGAGACATAAATAATATGTTTTGGTTTTTATTGCTGGTGGTATTGGTGGTTCTAACACAGTTGGTAGTGCGATGTACAAACACTCAAATGAAACTAGTTATGATCTGTTTCCACAACGTAAACATTTGCAGAGTAGCACGCGGCGCAGGGCACATGTCAAAGGCGCCGGCTCCGGTATTGATCTAAAGCGGGGGAGGAGGCGGGGGCTTGTCAGAGGGGTACGGAGTAGCGACGCGCGGGGTTGAGGTCGCCTCGTACTACGGAGGATGCCTTACGTAAGGACGCAACGCGTCTGACGCCCTGTCTACCAGCATTCGACGTTGCTGATTAATAAAACAAGCTCTATCCACTCACTGCAACTCAGATCATCCTCTTTTATCTCTAATTAAGAGTTTCTGTTCCAACTTAATGATAGTGTTATTTAATAAGTGGGACAGATAGATTAGATAATGAAAACATTTTACTGAAAATGCTGTGGAAGGCAACCTATGTTATTATCATTTTTGTTCTAACTGCAAGTGAATCTTGAAACCTATATTTTAAATTCCGAAATGTCAATGCTCCGCGTATGGCAATGTTGCAGTATTTTAAAAAGAAATTTGTCATACGTTAAGGAATGATATTAAATTCAGGTGGAGTGTAAATCGGTTTAAGTCCGCCCCGGCCGCGGCCGACGAAACCCTATGCTCAGCGCCAGGGTTAAACCGATTACAGTAACAAGATATTTTAAGCGGATCACTGCAGTGTTAAGGCCATTTTCAGTGTTTTACAAAGTAATCACATAGTTTTAGTATGTATGTAATTGCTACTTTCTATTCTTACTATCTAAAATATATATTAACAACGATAAGTACATAATTTAGAATACTATTAACTACAAATTTATAACTTACTATAAAACGCTATAATAATCAAAGGCTGATCTTGATGGGACCGAAATTGGCTAATATCATAGTCATAAAAGTGTTAAAAGTCATTTTGGTAAGGAGTTGGGAGCGATTGTTCTTCGCGGGCGGCACGTCTCATGTAACGACTTGCAACAGTTCCGAGATGGCTGATACTGCGTGCCGCGCACCTGCTGGCTACTCAAACGAACATTTTAAATAATTCTAAATTTGAAACCGGTGGCGTTGACGGCCGAACTTGAGCGAACAATGGCCGCGAAATATTCTCTGATTGCTAATGAGGACATTGTGGAACAACTTGAATTAAACGAAACGGAATAAGAAAATAAGAAAAGTTTTGTCTAAAAATTCGGTCAACCGTTCTCGACTTTTATATTTCCTTTATTATTGTATGTTATCTCGCTGCGTACAATATGACGGTGTTATACGGACAGAAATAAAAGAATAATTGAAAGGACAGCGGTAAAGCCTTGTCATTAACTTCAATGATATTTTCAGGTCATATATATGTGTAGATATTCATTTCATTGTTACATTTATAACATAACAGAGAGTTTTAACATAGAGTTTTTGTGTAGAGGCAAAGGGGTCTACGTTAGTTTTGACAATTGTTAAAAATACTAAATATAAAACTGACTAATCAGTGAAAAAATCAATACCAACATTTTGAAATTAAACTATATGTGGTGTCCAGATTTTATATAAAGTAAAAATCTACTCATATCCGGGGCCAGCAAAATGAGACATTAAAACATAACTGAGAACTATTGATAAAATTGGTGAAGCAAACGTTCTACTCAATAGATAAGTAATACATTTTCAGTTTAATGTTTTACCTAAAATTTGCTGCAATTGCATTTAGATTTTGAAGACACTTTTTATTCAACTTCAGGATAAGAGTTTTCAGTCGCAGATTACAATAACTATGCTTAACAGAATATTACGTCTAAATATTTATACTATATTTAATAATAAAATTATGTGAAACTAAAAGTTAAGAATATTATTTTGGTTACTTATTATATATTTAAGTTATTTTAACATAAAGCATAGCCGCTTATAAAAAAGTCTAGACGAATACATAAAAAAGGTATGGAAAATCTCCATCAATTTCATTTGGTTGCATATCCATCGATTTCTCATCACAGTGCAGGGCACGGATAATCCAGAATAGATGGAGCTGTTGAAGCTTAACTATAGAAATGGTGCTTTTGGTTTAAAATTGGAATTTCACTACGTAAATTGGAATTTTAAGTTACCTTTAGAGGTATATTCTTAGGAATATTAATGGCATTTGCGTCAAGTATACTTTCAAAACAAAAATTTTATAAAAATATTTAACTATTCTACGGTTCTAGCTACATTTAGCTACATTTTCCATCTTTCCCTTCACAACTCTTAACGTCCCACTGTTGGGCACGGGTCTCCTCACTTCGGGATGGTTTAGGTCTACTATGCCGCGCTTACCAAGCGTGTTGGCATGGGGGTTTAGTTTTGAGTTTTGAGTTTCAACTAGGCTCTCGTTGTTGGTATTCATTGTTAATAATATTCCTTAGCTGGCTTTTTATAGCAACTAAGAGCTGAAAGAAGATGGTGACACTTGCATTTTTAAACCATCAACATGTCAAAGTCAAAGTCAAATATTTTTATTTAAATAGGGAGGATAAACATGCTCTTTTAAAAAGTCAAAAGCTAGGAGTGAGTCAGTAGCTACCTAAACGTATAATTACAGGTACATTTAATTCTTAAAATAGAATGAAAGTAACTTACTTTACATGAAATATTTCAACAATATTGTCTATTTTTATTTTTAAACGTAGAAATAAGTTATATTTGTATATTCACAAATATATTCTTGATTTAGAACGGGAGTATTTCACATCACTAGTATTCAAGAATAGCAGATTTTCCTTATTTATAAACTAGAGTGGCTTTCGATTTAACAAAAGAGCGTACAATTTCATTGATAAATGTTTGAGTAGTCACAGCTCTATTTGGGACACTGAGATTTTAGTTAGCACTTAGTTCATAATGTAGCTATGTTTCGTTCAACGTTGTATAAAAGGTAATTGCCATTTTTATAAATGTTTTAATTGCAGCTTTCTTACAACTGCAAGCTAAAATCAACTTCAAATGAATTATGTGTTAGAAAATATTCATAAATCTCTTATTGTTGCCTCTCTAAGGTTGCCGCTGCTACTGGACAAGCGGAGTGTGTAAATTATGCCCCATGAAAAAAAATATCTCATATAGCAGAATCCTGCCATTTGAAATATTTTTCAGTAAATTAATATCTAAGTTTTTGTAAAATATTTTTGAAAACAAGAGCTTTAATGTATGTTGAAAAACTATTTATCATTGAAATTTTACTAGATTTATTTAATTATTACATTGTTTTACTTATACTTATATTACACAATTAATTACAACGTTAAAATATGCGTAGAAAGTTATACAATTTAGGTAAGTATACATTTTGAATGTCGAACCGCCGCGCGACGCCCGCCAGGTATCGGCCAAACCATTAATTAAATAAGACTCATCCCAGAACAATGACAGCTATACATTTATATTGCCGTGTTGTGACAAATATAAATTGTACAAGTGTAACAGGCTTTTACGAATAAGGGGTGGTGAACGAAGTGGAAAAAAATGCTTAACCTGCGTTCTCATGATCACATTTAGTTCCCCAACGCTTGCGTATGATGAATGATAAAATTTTTTCTCACAGAATTCTTAAATTCGTTTACGTTTTCCTCAATTTTTTTGTATTCATTAAAAGCTTTTCTATTTAATAAATGATTATTAAATAGAAAAGCTTTTAATGAATACAAAAAATAACGTTAGATTTTTATAATATTAATAATCTTAGCATTAAATAGTAATATGAACCACTGACCTCTATCCAGAGGATAAAGTAATTAGGCCAATGTATTAAGTTGACATGTAGAACCGTAGCGGGTTTCGCTACGAAACGTCCTTCTCTAGGAATTAATGTTGGCTGTCTATGTTGCTTGTAGCTACCTCGCACTTGAAACATAAGAGAACGTACCTCATACCATTACTGGCTTAGAATAGTGATAGGTATTGTATTAGTTAATTTTACACAATAAAAAAAATAACAAAGCTATCTCATGTTTTCTTTTAGAAAAAGTGTCAAAAAAACATTAGATATTAATGTGGTGATGGATTAAGAATAAAAGTGTCATCCCCCTGGTTGCTTCCCACGGTGATGAGATAAACCTCTAGATTCTTGGTCTTCTTTGGCTAAAACTAATTGACAAATGTTTGTTTCAGAGTTAAAAACTGGGCGTTAAAATTCGGCGTGGACTTATGGGAGTTCGGAAGGCATTTTACGAAAATGAATCAAATACAAACCGTAAGTACCTTTTATTAGTCATAATATCGTAGATCGTAAACATCTCAATATAATAGGAAGTTATGCCAATACTTCCATAATAAACAATACCCATTAAATTAAATTAATACCTATGCCAATTACCAACATCGTATGAGGAAAATATCGTAACAAAAATCATCTTAGCTCAAGTTCAGAGTCAAGAACACTATCCAATACCTTTGCAAATACTGTTATTTGCAAAGGTATTGGATAGTGTTCTTGACTCTGAACTTGAGCAAAATTTACATTTTCATGACGCGCAGTTCGGTTTCCGACGTGGCCTTTCTACCGAAAGTGCGATACTGAGCCTCAAGCACACTGTGCAATACTATACAGATAGGGAAACACCTGTATATGCTTGTTTCCTAGATTTAACGAAAGCCTTTGACTTAGTGTCTTACGACATTTTGTGGCAGAAGCTTGGGAATACAAATGTTCATACGCAGGTGCTCAGACTGTTCCAATATTAGTACGCCAATCAAATTAATAGTGTAAAGTGGACTAACAGTTTTTCTACTGTATATAGGTCGGAGTGCGGAGTTCGACAAGGTGGTTTGAGTTCTCCAAGGTTATTCAACCTGTATGTGAACGAGCTTATAGTTGAGCTCAGCAACACCAAGGTCAGATGTTCAGTTGACAATGTTTCCATGAACAATTTCAGCTATGCTGATGATACAGTGTTGTTGTGCCCAAGTATCAATGGTTTAAGAAGACTGTTAGCTATATGTGAGGATTACTCTGACAGACATGGGCTTGCCTACAACTGCCTGAAGAGCGAATACTTGGTCTTCAAGTCGTCCTCTGGTAAAACCCCTTTTAGTGTGCCACCTATTATGCTCAAAGGAGTTGAGCTGAAAAGGGTTCAAAAGTTTAAATATCTGGGGCACTTTGTTACCGAGGACCTAGATGACCAAGTTGATATTGATAGAGAACGTAGATCAATGGCGGTAAGATGTAACATGATAGCCCGTAGGTTTTCTCGTTGTAGTAAAGATGTTAAAATTTCGCTATTTAAAGCTTACTGTCAGGTATTCTACACGAGCAGCCTATGGATTAACTATACTCATAGGGTTTTGAATATCTTACGTGTACAATATAATAATGGCTTTAGGATGCTGTTAGGGCTGCCTCGGTTTTGTAGTGCTTCGGCCATGTTTGCTGAAGCCAGAGTCGACGGCTTCCACGCCATCATTCGTAAAAGAGTTGCCTCGCTCTTAATGCGTATAAGGAACAGCTCTAACAGCATCCTGGAGGTCATAGCCGATAAGTATGACTCGAGGAACCTGAAGGGTTTCATGCGTGTGTTGGTCGGGTGAGTCACTGCAACTGGTGATACTGTTGCAACTTGTAGTATACATCCGGCTTGCACAATTAATTATGTTTTAATTTATATTTTGTTGTGTTTTTAGTTTTTAAGTTACTTTTGTATGGACTTTGTCTGAAAATAAAGAATTATTATTATTATTATTTGTATCTCTGTTTCAATTCACGGGTTATTCATATTATTTTTTTAGAAATACCCGGTCCCTTTTAAGGCTTACATGGGGACACGGGTCCAACATGCAGAGGCCCTTTGAGAATTTTAATGAATAAATAAATGTGGTGGGACACCTACCACCGACACTCCACACCTGCATTATAGAAGTGGAGTCATGGAATGCCAATGGTAACTGTAGATCTATTGCAAATTAATGTAGAGAAACGAACTGGGCTATTGTGTTAGGTGTTTGATGGACTGGTTGTATATAAAACTATTGCAAATAATAACGGTCGCCTGCCTTCAATACTGATACTTCTTGAACCGTGGCAGACGGTGACTCGCCGACTCACTAGATGAGCCCCCCACACAGCCGCCAGACAAGGCAGCAGGGAGCAACACCGGTGTGTGCGGCTTGGGGTGTAGAGCGGTGCGGCACCGGTTTCACCATCGCGGGCCGAGACCCGGAGCGGGTTTCCCCGTAATTACGCCCTTGAAATTGACACTTCCACCCCCGAGCATATAGCTGTGGCGACCCCACTCTGTCCGGCCGGTGAAGGCAAGACAGAGGCGAGAGTCCAGGCACTCTCGGTTTCCAGTTCGGCCAGCCAACGAAGGCAAGCCGAAGGCGAGGCCACGACCGACTCTCAGGGGCACTCGGGACCGCAGTGTCGCCACTCACATTCAGCTCGCCACAAGCTGCCCTGCGGTCTGTAGGCTTTCCCTAAGTCCTGTGGTACATTTTTTGTTTATACCACAAGATTTTTGAAAGCCTATAATCTGCCTCCAGGTTTTGCGTTAGTCTCATGGTGAGGTAACGACTGGCCCAGAGGGGTTTATTATTATTATTATTAAAAAGAAATTCTAAGCTTTCTTTGAAATCTTCGCTTTAATATTTGGTAAAAGCCGCATGTTTCTTAAATTTAAAAAGAGACAAAAACTTTTCCATTTCCTGAGAGTTCCACATAAATACTAACAGCGAAGAAACGGTGTGAGAGCGTGTACGATGGAAATATGTTCGGTCTGACGCGTACGTACAAAAAGTGTGGATCCATAGCGCCTTCTAGCAATAACCAGAGGCTACCCTCCGCAGTTACGACCCAGTTAAGTGTTCGACCATACATAGGTAAACGAAGCCGCTACTGTTCTAAGATCAAAACTGTACATAGACCTAGATAGTGTTCTTAACACGTAAAAAACGTATTTTGAAATAATAAATTAACGTATTATTTTTAGATTAAATTAAATGCAGAGGAGATAAACAGTTTTTTACTCTCTCTCTCCAGACAATTAACGTCCCACTGTTGGGCACGGGCCTCCTCCACTTTGGGAGGGATTGTGGTCTACTGTGCCGCGCTGACCAGGCGTGTTGGCACAGGGTTTATTTTCGAGTTTTCTGTCTCTCACAGTTCAGAGGATGTTATCTGTGTACAATATCCCTTATCTGGTTCTTACAGCACCCTTGGGAGGAAAAGGGGTGGTGACAATTGTATTCTTAATCCGTCACCACATGGACGTTTTTTACTAGATGATTAAAATCATAATTATTTGTTTTTCACTCAACTATTGTCATTGACCTATGGTGCCGTCATATAAAGTTTAAATGGTTTTGGTAAGTTCTAAGTAAGTAGTAGATTCTGGCAATCGACAGCAGGATTGAAATTTTAGAACTCCTTTATTTTATTAAGCAAAGCGAAAAAATTTTTCTAGGATCGTTGTTTGCATAAAGTGTATTACAAAGTATTCTAAAGCATATAACATTCATTTGTAAGTGTGTCGTATTTACCTTGCTCCACATCACACAAAGGGAGCGTCGAGTGGTATAAGCCTACTACAGCAAGAAGGTCCAAGCCTTCACTATTCATAGTACAATCAAATTAGGTTAAACTCTGCGCGTCGGCACAGAATGCCAGTTGTGGAGCTATGTTTCCGTTCACACCGTGGATGCAATTCAAAAGATTACACGTTAACTGTTAAAATTGCTAGAAGTTAATCAGATTTTGCTTATCGCACAATATAGAATTGTGTTTTTACTATAATCGCATTTAAAGAAAATGTAACATACTGACCTTTCAGCTTCATTTGCGAGTTTTAATTACGACAAAAATAAGGGAATTCTTAATTTTTAAGTAGACACAGTTGTCATGAAATAGTATCATTACGAAGGTTGAAAATGTGAATTTAAGTACCAGCCCGTACCATAACTAGAAAAGAAATCATCGTATTTTAAAACCATAAGAATATTTTGAATAAGCTTTTCATTCAAAATTTGCTGATTCAAAATGAAGTTTTGCAATGAAATGAATCTTCAGCTCAATGTCGACATTCTAATGAGAATATGAATTCCAAGGGACGGACCCCCTCTGGCTGGCCCAAAATCTGAAATGTTATTAAATTACATTTTTAATTAATCATAAAGTATTAAATTTCGGGTTTTGCACGACTAATTAAATTTTACAGAGAACATAACTGTCTTGAGGTGTTAACATTATGAGGCTAGACTCATTATTTTGTGGGGATAAAGTTAATCCTGTTAATATTTATAATGAAATGAAATAAAACACCCGTCAATAGATTAATTATCAAGAATGGTAGAATAATCCATCCGCCGATAGACTAATTATGAAGAATGGTAAGATGAAATTGCAGAATAAGTTCAGTAGTTTTCACTGCTTGAATTTCAGAATAAAAGGAAGATAATTATATTGACTTGATACAACTTAGTTAAAAGACTACACTCATTCGAAATCCCATTATAGGCAATAAATTAAAATAGTTGAATATATTAGAGTATTAATCTGATGTCCGCGAGGATGGTGTTGACACACAAAGCGGATTAAATTAACTGCCTTAATTGAATTTAGGTTCCTTGTTAGCCAATGTGTCCCGAGTCCCAGGGTGGGCGCCATTATGCAACCGCGCCACAGCGCCGTCCGCCGCTCGATGCCACAGCCATACTGATTGAATTATGAATTAAATACAACTACCCACTTGTCTGAATTTATAACAGAGTAGTAATTTCAGTAAACAGATTTACTTACCTTTCATCAAAAAGTATTTACATGTTGTAAATTTGGTTACGTAAAGAACTTAACTTACTTTGTCCTACGTAAAATATACATGTACCTGTTTATACTTTTTCCGTAGACACATTAATCCTCTCAGAGCTAAGAATGCATGGTAATCTCATTAACATTATGAAAGCTAATGAAGATTTACTTTTATATTTATATATTTAATGAAATAAGCATTAATCGGTATGATACAACTAGGATAAAAGCAATAAGTACATCAGTTTATATTATATACAACACTAGCTATTGCCCGCAACTGCATACGCGGGGAATTTAAAAACCAAACCCTAATAAAAGGCCAATGACTAGAACCGCCTTATCTATTAAAAAAAAGGCACCAAAATCCGTTGAGTTAGTTTTGAAGATAAAAGCTCACATAGGGATATACATACAAAAAATAAAGATTTTATAATAAGTAAAGATAGTTGATTTTGGATACAGTCCTAGAGCTCCCCACAATTGTTACCTGCGTTTTCAAAGGGTTCACTGTTAATCCATGAGATCTACTCCAATGCCTGATCCGCTCCAGATCTTTATTGATTGCAGAGATAGCTTCCGGGAGACGTTCCAGTGTGATGTGGGTGTAAATTTGTATATCATCTGCATAACACCTTTATGCATTATATAGGACGATTGAAGTTGATTAGAGATAGATTTTATGTAAATATCTCTTCTATATTTTATATATTAAGTTTATTTACTATGTATTTACTATGCATTTGTAGGTATATATGAAATTAAACAATAATTTGTTCTTGAATGCCTATCTATGTAATTGTATTATTTATTTTCATCTTTCACTAACTGTACACTGCAACCCCATCTTATTTTATTTACTTCTCTTTCCATCCTATGGTTGCCTGGAAGAGATCACTTTATGTGATAAGGCCGCCATTTGCACCTAGTCTTAAGAATCTTGTCTGTATTTCAATGTCTGTAAAGTGTACAATAAAGAGTTATTTATCTATCTATCTATCTAAAGATAGAGACTATGTACAATATAAATATCAAACTAGCTGACCCGGCAAACGTTGTTTTGCCATACTAAAAAAAAAGTTTGAAAAATAGATGTTGGCCGATTCTCAGACCTACTGAATATGTATGTAAAATTTGCGAAGAATTGGTCAAGCCGTTTCGAAGGAGTACGGTAACTAACACTGTGACACGTGAATTTTATATATTAGATTATAATGTTCGAAAGAAAGTGTTTGTTTTTTGTATAATTACGGGGCATAGAGCAAAGATGTCATGAGTAAAGAAATAAAACTTACATATAGTTAATTTAAATTATGTGTAAAAGATCGTTGTAGATCACTAATTTAAAATCTACAACCCCTCCTCCTATGTGGGAGACGGAAGGTGCATTGGTTATTAAAATTTACGATGAGAGTCAGGTTTCATGAATTGCGTGCATGCAAAATAGACTAATTTTGCCTTCTGTAACCAACAATTAAGCAAAATCCTTACGTGAATGAATGAGAGAATTAATTATTTGCAGAATATGGATTACCAAAATATATGAGCTGGTGAGATTATAGTTACACTAGTGCCATTTTCAACCATTTCCGGTATGCAAAAAACATATTTGACTTGATTAATGAGCTTACTAGTAGACGTATAGGCCAGACGTCGCTTCCTAGTTCACTTTTTAAGAGACAGCTCTCGGAAATTGTCTAGTTCATTTAAAACTTCTATTAATACTGCGTCAAGAATTACGTTCTTTGTTATGATGTAAAAGCGATATGTTGTATGGAAATTGATTCCATTAAAACAATGTGGAATGTCGGACGTTTAACATGGGCCACACCATATATAATGCACGTCCGTGGTTGTGCCCTCGGCTCGGTAATTTCTCCCTCATGACACCCTCGCATTTATTATACGTAAGCAACATTATGTTTGTAAAGAGGACACCCTTTTTGAAAGTTTTAGCCAAATCATATTTTTTGTAATTTACGTATAGCTTGTTAAAGTTCCACTTACGTATTCGTATCTCCACATCACGGGACTTTCTGGTATAAAAATTTATGAAAAACTTATAATCCGTCAAGAGTGAGATAGAGTCGCCCTTAAAGTTTCGTACCTAGCTAAAAAGCATAATTAACAGCATTAAAAAAGCAGTTACACAAGCTCCAACCACTCTACCAACGTAATGTTGTAGTTGAAATGTTGGAAGCAGTCTTCATTTCATAATATAAGTAATTTTTTCTCTATATTATCACTATATAGACATGTCCAAGTAAAATTTTAAGCTTCTAGGGCAAAGATAAGTAGTCTGCAGGTTTAGATTCCCTAGCAAATGCCGATACTTTTACTTTTACTTTTCTTCTTTTTAAACTAGGTATGCGTTATAATTTAAGTTCTATATATTTCTGTAATCACAGTATACTAGCAAAAGGTGGTAATAATAATATACCTTCATATAATCCTTCGGAGAGATACAGCCATAAAATCGTCGTTATGTTTGGGTATTATTTTTCCTCTCATATTTCCTTTGAATATATGTCTTTTCTACGCTTGTAAAGTTCGACGATATGAGTAAGTAATGAAACTGGACTCATGGTGTACAAGTACAATGCAAGCACGTCGGTTTTTTTTCTTTTTTCCGCCTTCTGTCCTGTTGGGCCATGATGGTGCCTTCACCTGGCGAAAGTTATCGAGGTGTTGCCTCGATACCTCTTAACCTCGAACTTTACTCTTAGATATATGTTATTTGTGTGATGTTTTAAACTTATTCACTCTAATTAATCAGCCTGTAATCTCATAACATAACATTAAATATGGTATATGGTTTTGTGTTCATACTAGTGTATCCTTATTGCTGGTCGGCAGCCCTTTCCGCTACAAATAGGCAGCATCAAATCAAATATCCGTTGGTTCGCGACCCTTGCTCTGGTAAATTCTCTATTTGCGAAATTAATATCGTTTTATCTTGACAAAATGCGAGTAATTAAGGTGAACAATATATTTAATACTTTTCTATAAGGTTAATGTAATAGCTCGGTTGGGATGCTTTTGTTTATACCTAATCAACAGCGTTTTGGCATGTGGAAATTCATTAGCTTTTCGTAAAGGTCACACTTATATACAAGGAATAGTTCCGGCAAATTATAAAAGATTATCAAAGAAAGATTATTTTTATACCAAGTTTTTCATTATTGTTAATAGGATTTGATAATGACGAAACTCCGTCTGATGATAAGAGGAAGTGCAATTCCAATGTAAGCAAAGCTAGTACAGTGGGAAAGCACTAGCCGCCCTCACTTTGCATTGCATAGAAGGAAATCATGTATGTCAAATAGCCTTTTAACGAAAGCCATCGTTTTAGTAGGGGAGCCGAAGAGGGGATTTCGGGATTTACTAAAGCGCGTCAGATTAATATACAGGAGGATACCTTGTACCCGGTTAAGTACCTCCACAAAATATGAGACCCATATATAAGGCCGCCCGTGAAGGATACAGGATCAGATTAGTAAAAAAAAATTGACCATCAGAAATTCTCGAGCGCGTCAGATTAAGGTAGGGTGAGTTAATTACATCCTAAAAAGTGTATATTCCACTAATCTGACAATTTGAGAGTGACGTAAAAAAAGGGGAGGGCAACAAAGTTGTAAAAAAAAAACGTCATCTCGACATTCTCGAGCGTAGCTAAATTTTTTTTATTTTGAAGGTAATAATTCAAGAATAATGAAAAATATATAATCTGACAATTTCCGCAAGCCGAAATAACAAAAATTCGTCGATAAAGTTAAATGCGTGCAGCTGCGTGAGGCCTACATTTGGGTTTGTTTGAGTTGGACTTCTAAATGTTTAATTAGGACTGTTTATGAGATATTAAGCCATCAAAATATATCGTAAAAAAAGTTGCAAAGTTACACTGTCGGCTTTTAAATTGTTAGATTTACCAGCTGCTCTGTGTCTAGCCAACCGGAGTCGCCGATAAGATATAACAATAGATTTTAAGGACAATAGAGTCGTAAAATCTCATCTCCATTGAATCATAGCTAGACAAGAAGCACAATTAAAAAGCTCTTAGGAATATTTATGAGTATGTTGTAAAGATAAATCATACAAATTTTTAGACAAGTATAAAATATTATTTCTATTACAGCGTGATCATTTATAATTTACAACAATTAAAAAGAAAGTAAATATTATGATCTAAGATAATTTGTATCACAGAATAGTTTTATCACATAATGGACAATAATTTGAAAGTGTAAATACTTTCGTTAATGTTTTCGTTCTTCAAACTATTTACTTTTGAGGTGTAAGTATTTGGTACACAAGGAAACGTTGAAGTTACTAACTTTCTTTTAGTATTGAATATAGTCGCTTCAATTTTATTTTTCTCAAATCACGCTGTAATAGAAATAATATTTTATACTTGTCTAAAAATTTGTATGATTTATCTTTACAACATACTCATAAATATTCCTAAGAGCTTTTTAATTGTGCTTCTTGTCTAGCTATGATTCAATGGAGATGAGATTTTACGACTCTATTGTCCTTAAAATCTATTGTTATCTCTTATCGGCGACTCCCGTTGGCTAGACACCAGAGCAGCTGGTAAATCTAACAATATAAAAGCCGACAGTATAACTTTGCAACTTTTTTTACGATATATTTTGATGGCTTAATATCTCATAAACAGTCCTAATTAAACATTTAGAAGTCCAATTCATCTTTTTGAAATTTAACTTTTTCTAGTGTCGGCTCCTGCACTATAGTGTGGAGGACTGGGAATAAACGGCACCTTTCCCTCCTCACCCTTTTTATTCCCATTCGTCCACACTATTCCCATACCTCCACACTGTGGACGACGGGGTGTGGAGGACTGGGAATGACCCGCTGAGTTCAAAATATAGTTCAAAGTACAATTTTAAGCGCCCAGGAATGGAATTAGCGGGAAGTTGCAGGGATGGCCTTTAAGGTGAACCGTTTTTCGAATTTTTTTTTGTCAGATTAGGCGAATCCCTCTAGGTAATCGTCAGATTATGAGACAGTACGTTTAGAACATAAAGATGAACCATATATATCTTAATCTGACGCGCTTGAGTATTTCAAAATGGCGAATTTTTTTTGCACATTATGAAACTGCCCGTGAGTTTGCGTCCCATCGAAATCGTCAGATTAGTGAATGAGAGCTTTTTTTTGGTGCACTTAACACTCCCTTAGAAAATCTGACGCGCTCGACAAAATTTTTTTTTTTTTCATTTTCAACCCTTAAATACAACCACCCGCATCATGCAAACGATCAGATTAACATACGTACATTATTAAAAATACGTAGGGCATTGATGCTATCAATATCTGACGCGCTCGAGGATGTCCATGCAACAGTTTTTTTTTACATATTTAAAAATCTATAGCCGCTTTCCCCACCGATAAAAGTGAAAAATCACATAACATTTTTTTCTTCTTATCATCTAAGCTTTGCAACTCAATAGGTCTCTATGACGCTCGAGTAAATCCCCATTTAGCATCGTGGGCTCCCCTACCATTTTATTGGCCAACAAGATTAAAAAGAATGATAAGCTTGTTCCAGAATTTTGTTGGAAAGTGTTTAAGCTCTTATTTAATGTTAAAGTGAGCGTCTTGTAACTTTATTACTGCTTTACAGTATTAAGCTCTTCGAGGAACAACGCTCGTAAAAGTATAAGCACGTGACGCGTCTCGTTAGATTTCATAGTACAACAAAGGCGGCATCGGGCACATCCCAAATTCAATAACAAGGCAGCACGCAGCGAGCGCCTCTGCCGAATAACAATAATTTGGCAGCCAGCATCCGCCAAATTCCGGATGTGTTCGTGTTCGTTCTATTTTTAAATTTGACAGGTCTCGGTCTCGTCGCGCGCCATACTCCTGTAGCGCTGTGGCGCGTTACCGCCATTTTGGACCAATAACTCAACGCGTAATGTAGCGCTAATACGACACGATTTTGTCATTTTCACAAATTATGAACAAACGCTACATGCCTGCCAATGTTTATCTGTACTGGTGAAAGCATTAATTTACTCGTGCTCCCTATATTATTATTCACATTAGTAGGTAGGTACTATAAATTAATGTGATTATAACCAGATATTATTCACATGATAGTGTGAATATTGTTGAAATGATATTATATAAGTGTTTCGTATGAATTTTACTGAGAATACACCTAGACGCCTTAGTAAAATTTTACGGCAACAGGCCCTCTTTGGCAACAGATCTCTGGTCGCTTCTTTAAATCGTTAATTACATACCTACTTTACTGTAGTCATAATAAAATAATGCAATCATAAATTGCATCATCTCTATTTTGTGATTAGGAAGAGAAAGTACCTAGACAATAAGGTTTGTACTTGCATTATCCGTTACACTAAACTTCACTAAAGCATTCAAAAACAACACATGAAAATAAACGTATATTATAACAAATATGATATTTCTTTATAGAAAGTGTCAACCCCTATTTTACTCCGTTGGGGAATTAATTTAGAGATAACAATTAGTTTTAATTTTCATCAACTTGAGAAAGGTAGGTTTTGCATTTTATATTCAAAACCGCCATTTCTTGAATCAGGGACTAAAACAAAGAGTAAAATAAGAGTAAAATAAAGTACCAACAATAAATTTTATAGTCTTATTAACAATGCTTATGTTGCTAAGTTATAAAAGTTTATACAAACAACCAGAAGAACAGAATTTTAAAAATGATGGAGATAAAGTTAAAAGCATAACAATACAAAAATTTCAAATTTAATAACGGCCTCAATTTGGTGAAAATCAAAGGCGCTTTTTAGTAAAGATTTCGTTAGTTGTTTCTGAGTCGGAACTGGCATTGTAAACCGGCTATGGTCTTTCCTTCTAATTAGTTCTTTCGTGTTTCAATGACGAGGTAAATCGAAATATCTGGCCCCTTTCATTACTTTATTAAGTTGTACTCTAACTTTACAAAGAATGAAATTAAATATCCCTGTGGGTACGGATTCAGAATACACGTGTCACCACTCCTTTTCCCAGGCTGCTGTAAAACCCAGCTAAGGATAGCACACAGATAGCATTCTCTGTGAGAGATGGAAAACTCGAAAATAAACCCTGTGCCAAGACGCCTGGTCATCACATAGTATAGTAGTACCATAAGCACTTGTAAAGTGAAGGGCTCAGATGCCCAAAGTGGGACGATAATGGACTGGGGAGAGAGAAAGAGTGATGATGCATATTTCTATATGGCCAGTGCTAAGCTAAGTTTTTTTAACTTGGAAGGTAGTAATAACGTCAAGATAATAAGGCTCTTCACGCAGGAATATGATCAATGCACCTAGACCTAGTATAAGAAAGTGGAAGTCATCAAGATTAGAAGAATAAAATTAAAATGTCAATGTGTGAGTGAATGTAGAGACCATGCTATGTGATATCTACATTCTATGTTTAAGCAAAGGGAACAATGAACCTGCGAATGTTAAATCAAAATTTTTATATTAGTTATGGCCCACTACTAACAGTACATTTCAAATATATAAGTAGTCTAGGTAATCACTCGTATCCGCCTAAATACTCAAAAATACTTAGCATTAGGTATTAGTTCTTCAAATAAAAGTCCTGAATCTATGTGTCAGTCACTAAAGGCGTGTATTTAAAATGTGAGCTGTCGTCCGCAACTTCGTACGCGTGGAATTAAGAAAATAAAAACACCAATAAATTATACAAAAATGCAATCCTCTGGAACTACTCTATTTCCTGAAAAACCCGCAAAAATATTCCGTTTCGTAGTTTTCAAAATAATAATTCAAAATTATACAAAAATAACAACTTTGTTTTACAATAAGTAAAGATATGACCATTTAAGTTACTAATCTTGTATAATAATGATTTCTTGATATTTATGTTTGTTTGTACAGAAATACCACGAGTATAATGTGGACGTGGTACGGAAGGACGGACTCCTCCTTGTACGAGAGCTCGCAGCTGAAGTCAAGAACCACATGGATTTCAAAATTAACGCTGTTATGGTAAGTTTGAACTTCGGCCAGAGTAGCACATACAGTAAGTAGCACTTAAATTTGCAATATTTTTTGTAAATGTTAAACTACCCAAATTAAGTTTAATTTACAAGAAAAACAATAAAATACTAGTTATATATATTTGACTGTATGATAATTCTTGGTAAGGTTTACGAATGAAACTTTAGTTAGTTTATACGTTTTTAACATGCTTATATTAGTTCAGCATGTGTCTATCAATGTATTAATCTATGTAAAGGAATCTTTGAAAGTGATTTTCACCCACTTACAGTAGTCGGATTGATCTGAAATATTGCACACATATTAAGAACCGATGACAATGCAATAATTAAAAAAAAATATTCAGAATTTTCAAGCGTGTTTTTTTAGTTTTTTAATTATTATTTTGTGAATAGCATTACATAAATAGGGACTCAGGAAAATTCCATGATGGCAGTACCAATTTTATGTTAAGGAAAACTTATTAAAATCGTCACAACAATTTGGTGCTTATCTAATGGGCAGGCTTAGATAAAGCTCTCATTTGTATTGTGTTCTCTTTGTTTACACACAACAAAGGCACAGTTCTATTTACAAAAAGAAAAGTGAAAACAATTTTTCATTGTGACATTTCGGATCAAGAAATCTTAGATTATTCTCAATTCATTTACAACTTTCTAAATAGCGTTTCTATTTGTTTTTTTCAGCATTAACATTATAGTACGGGATCCGTAGTACATTTTTTTCACTTGATTACTATCAAGCTGATTTTCCGTGAGTAGCATTATTATGACGAGACGCCCAATAATTTTCTATTCCAAAATCTCGATTGTGGTAGCTAACAGAGGTAACAAGGATAAAATATCGTACTATTACTGGAAGAAAGCAGTAAGTGATTTTTTTGATAAATTTGTTTGAAATTTTTGATGCAAGTTCACTTACGTCTTTTTTTTACGGGTAGTACGATATTTTATCCTTGCTATCTCTGTTAGCTACCACAATCGAGATTTTGGAATAGAAAATTATTGGGCTTCTCGTCATAATAAAGCTACTCACGGAAAATCAGCTTGATAGTAATCAAGTGATAAAAATGTACTACGGATCCCGTACTATTAAGTTAAATTTGATTGTTAGATAGTTTCATTTGATAAAACTATGGTCAATAGATTAACGGTATTTATCTGTATGTATTTATAATAGATTAATGAAAAACAGTCTATTCTTTTCACGTATTGTAACTTCAACTTGAATTATTTATGATCTTATTTATAATCACTTATCGGAGGTTTAAACAATAAAATAATCGGAGAGATAATAAATATTTTAGCATAAAAAGACTTTTATGAATAAAGCGGGCCTCGTGGTGGAGTGGTTAATATAACGGACTGCCGATCACGAGGTCTCGGGTTCGATTCCCGGTCAGAACAATCCTTTGTGTAATGTCTTTAATTGTCATACAAATGTTTGCACTGCGTCTGGGTGTTTACTATGTATTACAAGTATGTATTTACAAGAGAAAAGTAGTATATGTATTATATCCGTATTCTAGTACCCATAACACAAGCATATAAGCTTTGCTTGGGACCAGAGGGCGTTGTGTGAAATGTCCATGAATATTTATTTATTATTTATTAATTTATGAATAACAATTTTTGCCAACTTTAGCGAACCGATTATAGCGAACTTTCAAACCTCCTTTATTTCATTATGAATAAGACCAATAGTCTTTAGTAATTATTTGGCTAAATAAACTAAATTATAGTGGAAAAAATGATAACCATGAGCGGCACTTGAACCTACGACCTCGGAATACCGTTCCGTTGCTCTCCCAACTGAGCTATCATGGTTCCCGCATATATTTACCAAATCTTCCACTACATTCTAGCATTGCTGAAAAAATTCGTCAAATTAAAAGTTTTGTTTGTTTTTTATGGTATGTTGAATAATATGTTACATATATTTATTAATAGACTAGTTGTGCCCGCGACTTCGTACGCGTGGAATTTAGAAAATATCTCCGTTTTTGCAACATTTTTCACTACTGCCCCGCTCCTATTGGTCGTAGCATGATGTTATATAGCCTATAGCCTTCCTCAGTAAATGTACTATTCAACACTGAAAGAGTTTTCCAAATCGGGCACGTGTTTCCTGAGATTAGCGCGTTCAAACAAACAAACAAACTCTTACGCTTTATAATATTTTATTAAGTATAGATAATTTGATGGCATGATTAGATGATTTGTGAATCTTTTGGCAATATTAACTTCCTTCTTCCTGTCTTTATCAGATTTATTATTTGAGGTTGGCGGAACATGTTTTTTTTTTCTTCCAGGCTACCTCAACTGCCATACACAACACATTACAAAGTCCATTTTTGGTCTTCAACTCAGTAGATTACTACTAAAAATTTCTTAAAATATTTAAAAAGATAAAAATTTCTTTTAGAAATAACAGTCTAGGTTAACAAATATCAATATTCGCCTGAAAAGTATCATTTAAGTAATAACGCAGTAAGTACGCTAGTGTTTTCCGTCGCCATAACTTATTAATTATAAGTTATGGCGACGGAAAACACTAGCGTACAATAAATTGTCTCTATACTAAATGGGTTTTAAGAAATTATTTGTTTGTAAGGGTGGGAGTAAATAGTATTCTACTAATTGCAGAAGAAAATGTGGGCAGATGTAATCTGTCTGTGTCTCGACCTACATAAATACCTTCATCCATAAGTAACGTAACTTAGAATGTTGTAACTATTGTAAGATAAGTTTTTATAGTGTTTTTCTTGTTAATGTTATGACAAGTTTTGTAATTATTTACTTGATTATGACTTATCACCTATAAGAGATAATTATAACAAACAAACACTTTCAGTACATATATACGTTATAGCTTTGCTGTTAATGTCCACCTGCTCTGGGTGCTTTCAGTTTCCAGTAGGTACTTAAGCGATATATTTAGTTACTTTAAGAAACTAAAATTCATAATTTAGGTTTCGCTAAGACTAAACCGCTATCTAGACACTATTTATTAATTTGAGAAATTTTATTATAGATATCTTGTTTATTTCATAACTAGCTCTATCGTTGAACCTTGGATTGCTTAATTAAACATATCTAAGTCACAAATAAGCACAGCTTGATTTCTATAAAACCAATAAAACAGTAGAATGTTCGATTTTTGTATATAAACCTCAAGAGGAATGTGTTAACGATGAGATGGGAGAGTTGCGAATTGGAAGTAGCGATATTGTGGTGACAGCAAGTAAGGCGGTCCGCTACATTAACATATTCGGCGATGGTCGATGGTGAATTTGAGTGCGCTACGCCTCTGCCCGCACTACTTTTTCCCCACAGTACCCTCACCCGCGGCTACTCGTCTTAGAGATTTGCCCAAACCCGCTGATATTGGAATTCTTTTGAATCTCAACTAGACTACTGACTACAGTTGCCAGAGCAACTTTCAGTAGTATGCAAAGTTGACAATTTCGAGGGAATAAATCTCAGCAAGAACTGTTTCAGTTCTATATGCATAATACATATATATAAATTGATTCTTCGCACAAAGTTTTCATAAAATACACGTTTGTTTTCTAAGATTACACCGTAGGTGTTTGAATGACACACGCCAAGACTTTAGATACTCATGTCTCCATCTTTACACTTACACGAAGTTTGTTAAGCACTTATGTCTCGGTAAAACATGTATTAATAATTGCGGTGGTACAAAGTTTTATGAGGAACACGGATGTTAGGAGTGAAAGCCAAGTTAAGTATAGGCCGCGCGCCGCCCCGATGTAATTATTCGATTCGTACCACCTCCCAAACGTCATTTGTGGTTTTTGTCCGTACGTCCTCCTTTTTGTAAAAGTTTCGTTTTTGTTGAATCGTTCCCAGCCATTTCTAATGAAGGCCTACAGGATTCAATTAACCGAAGGGATTGGAATGTTTTGTGATTTGTACCCGATACGACGTTCTATCAACGCTCTTCAATTCAAAGCCTTGTAACCTTTACGTAATATAATGAATAAAAATGTAATGAATTTTATTACTTTTTCAATGATCAACTACATCCGCAGTAAAACTGATTAAATTATAAGATATGATAGTTAACTGTAAGTAATTTAACAAAGGTCATGATTATTGACATACATGTGAGGAAACATTACATATTATTATGTTTACAATCTAATCAGATAACTCCTGAAAAAAGATTAAGATTTACTTACTGTATTTAAATATGTAATCAGCTTGCGATCTGTAGCTCAGGCTACTGACCACTATAATATTGATATAAAAAATAAAGATGTGTGGCACTCGGGGACTGCCGCGGTAAAGCTATTGCATAGCATTTTTTTATCAACTTATGTATTTATAATTATTTATTTACTTTCATTTATGCAAGAATCTACATACCATAAGCTAAAATAAGATTAATAATCCTTATTTACTGATAGCATATATGTTGTCGATTCAAAATCCTTATTTTAATATGTTGTTTAATTTGAGGAAGGCGTTTACCCTTGTTATCAACAGTATGAAATAAATTGCGGGGCGAAGTGGGGATTACGCATGCGCAGTAACGCCGATAATGTAAGGTTTTTTCGTTACCTACGGATTTTAAATGTCGAATTTTGTGGATTTAGTCTCCACGCTCAAGGTCCGCGATAGAAGCTATGCAATAGCTTAAAAATGAGTACTATTTGTGTTTACTTAAAACTTTGTTAATATGAAAAATCTTTACGAAATATGAGTAATGTAAGCTGTAGAGTCTGATGTACAACGTAAATACAAAGATAGACAACGTAATAGTAGTATAGGTATATATAGTGAAACACAGGAGGTAGTGGGCGCTAGGTGGCGCGGGCGGTAGGGTGTGGGCGCGACGCGACGGATGGAACCCGCTGAATGCACTCATTTCTGTCTCTATGTTTGCGTTCTGACTATGCAATACCAATTTCATGCATTGTTTTATAAACTCTAATATACTGCTTACATTGCAGTTCTAAAGTGAAATTATCACTAATACTGATTGTAATTTTTTAATATTAACAGTTAAGTGGACACAGAAGTTTTTGAATTTCTTTTCCTTTTTTAGTTACCACATATGATAAATCTCACATACAAAATCTTACATATAGTACAACAATCAAAACATTTCGGAAACGCTAACCGAAAATGGAGTTTTATTATTATGCATATGTAACCTAATAATATAATACTGGTTTCATTGCATCTTACATGTATTTTATCTATAAACCAGAAAAGAGAATTTTAAAATATCATAATACTTTAAATTTGCGCCTATTTCGGGATGCCAATCAAAATATCTAAAGGATTCATCTATATGCGATTGGGGCCATGTACTTAGGTTTTATATATATGCAAACTGTTAATGTTAAAATATATATTATACGCTAATAATAAATGCAAATATTAATCATAATCACGAAATTGTTCCCTACACATCAGAACAAAGACATTTTAGCTTTAATTCCCACATAAATTCTGGTTTATTTTTGTATAAACTATTTAGTACCTTCGTCGTATCAAAGCATCTGATTCCTTTAAAGTTGAGCGTAGTTGAAATTCCTCTATATACGTGAAGTTTGAGAACATTTTGGGAAAATTATCCAGAGTAGGTCGGCAGGCGGCGGGCGGCGCATCGATTGAGCAGTAAATCATAATGATATAATAGGTATAATGTAAACAGTGGCCGCGGGATGACGACCTCTCTAACCTCTGCCGACCGAGCCTACCTGCCTCCGACCTCTTACTTTATTAATGGAATACAATTCTATAATGTGAACACGAACCTAATTGTGGGTGATAGACGCTTGTACTACATTTAACAATTTGAATCATTTTGTGAGTACTCTATTTAAATTTTACCATCACCACATGAGCAGTGCGGATAAATTGTAAAGGTTTTTTTAAAAAGTTTTTTGTAAGAATGTCTATTTTATCAGTTCACTCATAAATTGCTAAACGTGTCTTACTAAGTTTTTACTTGAAATGATAGTAAAATTTGTAAATCAAATATGTTTAAGATTAAAGATTACTAGATTACTACATCGGGCACGTTACTAACTGAAATCAGTTTTGTCAAAAAAAAGTATGTTTGACAAAATTAATTATTTATATGTTTTAAAACACCACTATTCAATAGAATTTAAATAGAAATAGAAAATAAAACGAAATATTTTGAACTGTACATTGAATTAAAAACTAGAAACTCAACGCAAACCGTAGTTAGCATAATCAGCAAGGATTTACCATGCCAACTAAAATTACCAACAACGTAGCCTCGTAACGTACAGTAATGTTAGTGAATACGACTGTTCCGCATATAATTTAGTCTCAATATTAACCCATTTTTCTCGTTTATACTCATGAGAGATGGCAAATAATAGCTGAACATATACATGTATGTCATCATTAAGAAGTAGCAATGAACTTTTGGTATACATAAAGATGGCTAGTCCATAAATTTCCTACCCTTAGCTTATGTGCACTTTAAGGAGTAAAGAATTGGAGAAATCGAGTATGTACTTTAGAGATTATTGACATATTTGCTCATATCACTTTGACATATAACCACACGACATGACGTTGATCATAATATTGTTTCAGTATTAGATAGTACATTTATCGAGGAAGGCTATATGTTATATCACATCACGCTGCGACCAATAAGAGCGAAGCACTAATGAAGAATGTTGCAAAAACGGGGAAAATTTCCTTAATTACACGCGTACGAAGTCGGGGGGCAACAGCTAGTATTTCAAGGTTTATGGACATTTCAAACAACGTCATCTGGTCCCAAAGTAAACTATATTTCTATGCCTGTGTTATTAGTACCAGATTGTGAATGCTCTACTGTAGTGGTTGTCGACGTCTAAGTAATGCGCTAATTACACAGACGTCGTACACAGATGCACGAGCCGTGTTCACAAGTTGATGTGTATAAATTACAAATATATTATGCAACTGTATTGTCGTAGAAAGGGTTAACATGGACACAACAACTCATTAACACTTTAAATGGTCTTATTCATAATGACTTATCGGAGGTTTAAAAGTTCGCTAAAATCGGTTTGCGAAAATTATCAAAACTTGTTATTCATAATAGTCTTTTTGCGCTAAAACTTTTTTATCTCGCCGATAAAATCTCCGTTTAAACCTCACCTCCCATAGGTCATTATGAATAAGACCATTGTATAATAACAATATTTCTAACTTCACGTCGTTAGATATGTAGGTAAATAATAGATTTTTATCTAAGACTATCTATTCCGGTCGATTTGTCTATCTAAGATTTCTCGACCTTTTTTATTTTTGTTTTTTGCCTTAAGATTGAAAGTTTTCTTTAATTTCGACAAGAATCCTTAAACATGCGTACATTGTATAAGAAAGTAACAATCAAACTTTTAGTTTTATGTCTTCAGTGACTTTAGGCTGTGCATTGTATTCTCAGTAAGTAAGCTTATATATAAATATACACAAAAGAAAACGAACGTTACACAAACTAGCAAGTTGGACAATAACAGGAAACTACGATGTACTGAATTATTTGTATAATTATGTTACATAAACACTTTTTGCAAGGGATGCACTAGTCAACGTGTAACAGTTGCAAGTTCTTGCTGGAACCTCACCATACAGGTAACTACTAGGGACAGGTGGTAGGCATTTCAATCTATTATCTTAAAATACTTTCTACTAACCGAATCGATTTTACTTGATACAATTTCAAACTGTCATTCTAGCTCTACGGCGGACAATTCGTAGCGCTACGGCGTAGCAAAGCCTCAAATGCCGGCCGTTGCAATAAAAAAGATATTATTCTTAATTCAAAATATGTTTTTGATAGGACATTAATGTTTTAAAATTATCATCACTATTATAGTGGGAGTAACTGCCAGGCACCAGATATGCTAATAAAAAAATCATATCTTTTTTCTTATGACAAGGATTTTTTTCCATGAACTTGAATAATAATACATATTGACCATGATAATTTGGCAAGTCAATTAATGTGTATATAGTTTGAAATATTTTATCGGAAATAATCTGTTTGAAGTTAGAAAACAAGACTCGCAGCAAATATCTAAATGTTAATCTCATAATTATCAAGCTTAATTAGTAGTCGATACTTTCAAAAGCGTAATATTTGCTCATCAGACTCGTAAAAATCCGATTGTATATAGTTATTAAAATAAAAATAAAATAAAAATAAAACTATCGTTTGCTATTTGAATAAATTTTACTACGTAGTGTAGTTGAAGCTATTATATATTATTAAATTCTTTAAAATATTAGATGAAGAGATTACTACGGTTATCTATACAATATGCATTTGACGGAATGCCATAGCCAAGCTAAAGGCACGGAGTACCGCCAAATTCCAGTGGAGTGCCGCAGGGTGTTGAGGAGGAAACCCCCCACAAACCCGACTAGATCGCTGCACTTTCCTGACCTTTACGTTGCCATCAGCAAATTGCAAAACACCAGCTGTTCGGGACAAGAAATCTCTGACATAATTCACGCCATTGCACATTGGACCGTATTTGGTTGCGGATATTGCTGTGACAATCATATCAAACGTAAATTGACTAAAAAACTACTAATGCGGAAAAATTGCAAATCTCAGTTTATAGAAAAATCTATTAAATTCTTAACATGTTATAAATACTTAAAAGTTATTTGAAAATTGTTACACTATACTGTAGTACAGTTAAAGCATTTCTCGAGCGGAAGAAAGTTCAAGTAATATCTCTCACAGTATGTAGAGGGTTATTAAATACCAACTTGGGAGCTGAGTGCACCGTGACCCATATCCACTCGTTGCACCGCCCGACTTATACGAGTGGACTTTATTGATTCGCAGTCTTGAGACGATGCCCTGTCTTGCTCGCACAGTGCCGTAACCCATATCTCTCTCCTTCACTCCCGCCCAGGATACTCTGCGCTGATACCTGAAGGCTACTTACTCAATATTCTGAAGCACGCTTTCACAACGCCTGCATTTCGCTGCTAATAATAAGAAATCTGAGCTTTCAATTGTAAAAAAGCTTTATATGTATATTTAAATTACGTAACTATATCTATGAAGTATAATAAGATGATTTTGAGAATTTTGTATAAACATAAAATACAAATTATTTAAAGTAATTTATTAATTTTTGCATTTGACATGCTATGCTTTTACTTAATAAGCGGTGTACGTAAAAATATAAAAACTCATTCGAGTGACAGATATTGTGGTTAATTTGAAGTGTTGCAAGTAGACCGCAATAAGCTCAGTTGGAAGAGCTTCGGAACGGTATTCCGAGGTCGTGAGTTCAAGTTCCACTTGCGGCATTTCACTTTTTCCACCCTAATTTGATTTATTAAATATACAAATTATTTTTCGTAAATTCCAGACACAGATAATTATTTTCAAAGATAGTTAGTTATAGAGCACCGACAGAGTTAAAATCGTTTAATTATAGTTTTTATAAGATTAATATGAGTAGTGTGTTATACGTAGTTAATTTTGAACTAATATAATAAAAACTACCTTTATTCAATGTACGAAAGTAGACATATGTTTGATATTAAAATGATATGAAGGACCGATATGAGATCAAGTCCCTGTAGCGCGTGGTACGGAAGGGCAAGTCAATGACCTGATCGCAACCTTTACAGAAAACTCAATTTGGGGACCACTACCGTTTAATAAACGATATAGCAAAGTAATCACGTTATTGTAAGACTTGGCTCCTGAACGTTTTGTTCTTTTGAACAATACCTTAACTAGTTCATTGAGAACTGACATGCGATCGTTTCTTTTGAATAGTTCAGAATGAAATTAACTGTTACAATGGATTTAATAAAAGAAAATCGTCGAGTTAGGTATTAATATTATGTAATCCTGATTATGTTTAAACTTTATTGTCATTAATTGTATTATGATTTTAGCATTTGTATTTAACTTTAAATCATTATCATTTAATAACTATAAACCCCTATTGATACCCATTTAATAGGATAAGATTTTAATTTCATTTAAGCGGCATCTAACACACGTATGAAGTACTTTAAATTTTCAAAAAAAACATGTTTAAAAATAAATATTGATGGACATTTCACACAACGTCCTCTGGTCCCAAGCTAAGCTTATATGCTTGTGTTATGGGTACCAGAATACGAATAGAATACATTAACTACTTCTTTTTGTAAATACATACTTATCATACATAGAAACACCCAGACGCAGTAAAAACATTCGTATGGCAATTATAAATATCACACGAATTATTGTATTGAGCGGGAATCGAACACACGAGCGTGTGATCGGCATTCCGTTACATGAACCACGCAACCACGAGCCCCGTCATGAATACAACGACTTCTTTAAATTTTAAATGGCTATATTGGCCTAATCATCTAAAAATTGTTTTATATAATTTATCTAGCTAGTTTATAGTTATTGAGCCCACCCTCCTCAAATCCACCAAGCCTTAACAAATTGTACAAAAAAGCCATCCTCTTGAAACAAACTATATATTAAAAACAAAACACAACAAAATCCATTACGTAGTTTTGAAGATTTAAGCTCACATACATACATAAATAACGACTTGTATACAAATATAATAAGGCTGAAGTTTGTTTGTTTGAACGCGCTAATCTCGCGCTAAGCGTTGTTATAAATATATTTCAATAGGCTGGTTCTGTACAGGAGTGACAGGAATGATCTAAGCCCAAATACACTACGTAAACGCATCATTACACCATGGTTATTGGTGAAAAATAAGACGTAGGTATAATATACCAATTATGATTGTATCGTGTTAACTCTAAGCGTATTTCCACGTACAAAGTAATAACAGTTATTACTTATTGCGCAACCTCTTCGCAATCCTGATATATGAGTATTACGAGAGCAGCTTTCTATTACCTACATGACTATACCACAAATAAGTATTATATTATACTATACCTACATATGGTAACTGTAAGCAATATTTAAAGACACTGCTGGTGCCAATTCTATGTGCACAATTAAACTTAACTAAAAAAAATAGTTTAAAAAAACTAAAAAACACGCTTTATTTAATCGAATTATTGCATTGTCATCGGTCTTTGACAGCTGTGCAAAATTTGAATAGAATCTGACCGTTTAAAGTGGGTCAAAATAGCGTCCAAAGGAGTCGGTTACAAACATACAAACAAACATACAAACAAACATACAAGTAAAGCTAATATAAAGCGTGTAAAAATGAAAACAACTATTGGTGTATTTAGATTTATTGGTTATTTTGTTGTGTATATTTATATTAATTAAAGTCTTTAGTCTCTATAAATAACTTCAAAGTTATAATGTTTTGTTATCTCATGTACACACAAATGTATCGAGTCTCTTGGTAATACCGAATACGGCAAAAACATCGATATTATTTTCATTACTGCGTTATAGTATCCTCTAATCACCACAAAAAAATGTAATTATAAATAAATAAATAAATATTCAAGACATTTCACACAACGTCCTCTGGTCCCAAAGTAAGCTATATTTCTATGCTTGTATTATGGTTACCAGATACGGATAGACTACATATACTACTTTTCTTTTTGTAAATACATACTTATAATACATAGAAAACACCCAGACGCAGTACAAACATTTGTATGACATTTATGGATATCACACAAATGATTGTCCCAAGCGGGAATCGAACCCGCGACCTCGTGATCGGTAGTCCATTACATAAACCACTCCACCACGACGCCCGTCAAATAATTGCGTCTTTCCTGTGTTTGAATACAGTAAATTCTGGCTGTAAATTATTATCATATTACGTAATGGTTTGTCATAAAAAACAGTTTTAAGTTAAACGAGACTCTGCTGAGTTGTCAAATTGCACTTAAAATCACTGGTATACTTGCTACAGAATATTTTAAATTCCTTGCAATGAAGGCACGCAATTTTTTCTGCTTTTGATATTATTCTAGAAGAGAGTGGACACAAAAGTAAATCTGATCGAGAGTAACAAAGGCTTCATAGAAGTGGACAATGGTTATATCCGAGATGTGTCTAATGATTATATATTACTTTATAATAATAAAAAATGTTTTAGCGCGTGTTTATAGCATATAAGCACATTTGCAGAAAAGAAAGAACTTAATTTTCATAAACTCTTGTCTCAAAATGCTAATATTGCCTAATAGTCTCCTGTAGATACATATAGTTCTTGGATTTTAACATCCATATTTTTTGTGAAAAGCGTAAACACTCTGTACGTATATAACTATGTATGTAATGTAATGTAAATGTACGTTTATGAGACCGTCCACCGCAGATTGCAAACTTATTGCATTACGTCGCTAACTTGACGCCCGTCACCGCGTGTATACAACGCTTTACAAATTACAAGTTACACTTCTTACCACCTTACATCTAAATATAAAACACAATGTTAATAACATAAATCAAATCCGCCAAAAACCGGATCACTTTAAAAAAAAGAGTTAAAGATATGTTGTTACAATGGTTAGCTGAATTATCGCAACTATAGATTATCTAGAATTTATTTCGTATGTATTGTGTATTTTGTATGTATAGTGTACTCTGTATTTTTATTATATTTATTTCAGTTTATATAGTAGCTCTATTACCTTATGTAAGTATATAAGTATAAGTATTAGTTCTCATTTATCATTTGATTTTTATATAATTTAGTAGATTGTTATATATTGTATGTAATCTATTGACAGTAATAATAAAATTTATTTATTATCACTTCTCTCTCTCTCTCTAGCCCATTCACGTCCCACTGCTGGGCACGGGCCTCCTCCACTTTGAAGGGATTATAGTCTTCTGTGCCGCGCTGACCAGGCGTGTTGGCACAGGGTTATTTTCGAGTTTTCCGTCTCTCACAGAGGATGTTATCTGTGTGTGCAGTATCCCTTAGCCGACTTTTACAGCATCCTTGGGAGGAGATGGGGTGGTGACACTTGTATTCTTAATCCGTCACTACACGGAGATGTAGGTAGGTACCACACGGTAGGTGTATATTATCACTTAATATAACACCTACTCATTCGTTTCTCCACCACCCAAGGTTGACTGGTAGAGAATGCCAACGGCATTAAGCCCGCCTTTATACCATTTGTGTGTATATAAAGTTTTAAATAAATAAATAACAGAAATAGAACGAGGTTCAGAAATAAGAAAATTTTATACAAAAATAGAAAATAAATAAAAAAAAGAGTTTTAAATTTTAACATAGGTTTGCACGTACTAAGTTTGATGCGTATTTTGGCAACTACATGCATTTGGATTTTCATCTTAATATGTACTATGTACTTGATATGTCGGTATTTTCCGACGATAGACATAACACTATACCTAAGCTTACTTACTTAACTCTATCTTAAGTTAAGTAGTTAAGTCGAATTTGTTAATGATCAAAATATAATAAATGCTTCACGCGATAACGCAATACTTTATACATATATATAATTAAGACTCAGACAGCATTATATTGAGCTTCAACGAGACGTTACTATAGTGAATACGCGACATTTATCTCGGCCGTTTATCTTCCGTTTATTCCCTTTCGGCCTTACATTTTTACCACTCGCGTACGAATGAGTAGCATATCGAGATGGCCTCTGTATTTTTATTAACTTGTTCAGCTTGCCTTCACTCTATAAACTAGTAGTAACTCGTCCTATGCCTAAGCTTCGACATATATATGAATTATAGTCACTGACTATTACTTTATTGACGATACAGGCACACTAGCTAAGAAGGAAGTCTTTTTTTTAAGTAAGGTAAGATGGTGGTGTCTGTCAAAAAAAGCGTAATTTTTTGTCAAAATATATCGTCGATTATATTTTGTTGATTAATTAGTATTATAAAGTGCTATTTACGGCCACATCGGGGGGCTTCGTGGCGTAGTGGTTCATGTAATGGACTGCCGTTCACAAGGTCGCGGGTTCGATTCCCGCTTGGGACAATCATTTGTGTCATATCCATAAATGTCATACAAATGTTTGTACTACGTCTGGGTGTTTCTATGTATTATAAGTATGTATTTACAAAAGAAAAGTAGTTTATGTATTATATCCGTATTCTGGTACCCATAACACAAGCATAATAAGCTTAGCTTGGAACCAGAGGACATTGTGTGAAATGTCCATAAATATTTATTTATTATTTATTTACATCACTCATAACGTGCCTTGCGGTTAATTAATTCCGTTAGTAGCCATCCAACTAGCAGACACGATGACAGCATAATTATAGCGAACAATGTGGCGATTATATTAAAGTGTAGCATTTGCAAAATAGTTAATTTATCTACACAAGGAGCAAACGTATAGAATAGTTTGCATAAGTTGGGAATACGACTCCACAACAGTCGGCAAAAGCGGCGAAACTTAGCTCAACAATAAAGTTGAAAAATCGAGGGGATTGTTGCGCTGCGGGCGTCGCGCTCTGAAAAAAACGACGCTTACATTTCGCACTTAATGAAACTGTATAGTTGAAACAAAATAAAGGAATGTATTTACGACGCTAGGCATTATTTCTAGAACATTCAACGTCTGAGAGCTTCTCTATAATGGCTGGAACGATACAAATATTTGAGGTAGCTTCTAATTCTGTCTTTTATTTTCAACTAATACCTAAAAGCATAAATAATCAATGTAACAGAACTAACTATATAATGTTTGCCTCGTCACTCTCTATCACAGATATTATATAATAATTAGTATATGTGTGTGCCTACCATCTTCATCTCCTCAGTTTACAAATCTCCACCTAGTGAGGTGGAGATTAACAAGATCAATTTGAATAAAATATCGTTTCATTGAGTCCGTTGTACTGTCTACAGCATTTGTGGCATTACAGCATTAGATTGATCTTCTCTCTCCAGCCCATTTACGTCCCACTGTTGGGCACAGGCCTCTTCCACTTTGGAGGGATTATGGTCTACTGTGCCGCGCTGACCAGGCGTGTTGGCACAGGGTTTTATTTTCGATATTTCTGTATCTCACAGAGGATGTTGTCTGTGTGCAATATCCCTTAGCTGACTTTTACAGCACCCTTGGGAGGAGATGGGGTGGTGACACTTGTATTCTTAATCCGTCACCACACGGAAAGATTGATCTTAATACGAAGATATTAAAAATATTTATGAAAGGATTATTTTAATAAAAGTTGTGTTGGTATAGTATAATTTGTGTCGATAGCTGTATTTGCAGCGTGGTGTAGGAAGCGCTAAGCTCAGTGCTAGTTTTAATTACTTTAGTCCCCACTTCACAAGCTTGCGCCTGTGATGGGGATATTCATCTCATAACTAAAATCTCTCAATTTATGTTTCCCAATATATTTTAAAACTTCGAAGCACTCAAATAATATTTATTACTAAATTATTTTATAAAATAGTTCGAATTTCTTTCTTCGTGTGAATCATAAAGATTTTTTTACCAGAATATGGAAAAAAAATAAATAAGGAATATTAAAATATTCTTTATATAATATAAATGGTGTATTATATACACCATTTCCATTTTAAATAACTCATTGGTTCTTGCAGTGTAGTTGTCGTTTTATATTAATATACACTTTTATAAATTTGAATATTATGATAATATGATTTTTTTCTTTGATCTATATGTTCAAAATTGTTAAGAAAAGTGAAACAACTAATAAATTGTACGACTACTTATAACAGTTACAAGTTTTGCAATCCATACGAACACGAAATACACGAACTATCCAGAAAAAGAAAACCTATCAGTACTAGATGGTCATGATCACGCAACCCCTATAATATTATCAAACGTTCACAAGTCAAAAGATTCCCGAAGTCTACAAGTTGACCTGGAAACGTTATTTGCAACATATTTCTTTTACGATGTTATTTGGATACTATATTTTATACGAAAATCAGTAATAGGATATTTGGTCACTAATCTGGACACACAATCCCTAGCTTATGTTTAGACTAAAGACAAAAAATCTATTAAGGTTCTTAATCCTCTTAATGTAATATCCTGCCAAACAGAAGGGTAATAAAATCAAATTAAGTAAAATAGGCGTAGCGGCGTCGCTCCAAACATTGGCAATTTTGTGATTAAATTAACTTTTTAATATTATGCCAAAATGAAACAAAATTCGTCGGAAATGGTACGAAAAGCGTTGTAAAAAGCCGTCGAGTAGAAAACACGTCCTCTGTGCGGTAAGGGTATGCAAAGGTGAGGTAGGGGTGGCAAACTGATTATTTTTGATAGCCCGCTAATGCCTTGATGGCGGGGACAAAGGCAGCTATCGATCAGCCCAAATCCACGACGGCTAATTGCCGACGATTGTCTACTGCTTTTATCCGACCACTCTTTGTGCTCGCTCGGCTCGCTCCATGACTTGACTGTTTCAACCCTTGTAAATCATATCAAAGGGGAAATGTTGACACAAATATTAACTTTTATTTTAATATGCGGCCAACTTTAGCTGCTTCCACTAGCGCCATAATACACTCCCTAGTTTTTCGAAGGCAAGGATTTACGATTGTCATTGTCACTGACTGATGTATGCTGACACATAAACTAAGTAATTCTGTTCGATGTTTTGGTTTGTTGAAAGTCGGTCACTAAAATGTGTGCTATAACAATTTTACTTTTGGTACATGGCGTGTTTATTATGATAAATATCTGTTTTGATGTTGTTAATGGAGGACGTTTTGTAACTGTCAATCAAATACTTCGTTTGTTGACAATATTCACAAGTTAGTAAACCTACAAAGACTATAATTACGTCATGAATCGCGAAAGTAGCGAGTATTATGTATTGCAAATGATACCACGTCTTATATACTTTTAAGGATTCCTGACAGAAAAGTTTTCAGAATAGCGACTTTGATTAGTAACATATTATGTTTTATTGTACAGCGTATAATGGACAGTGCAGAGGCAGCTGCGTTATCAGCCGGCAGTCGCAGCGATGGTGCTCCTGGCACCTACTACGATGCTCGGTGGCTCAATGTTCACGCTGATGATGGCACGCTGGCAGCCAGAGCTCGACGTCTGACTCTCACTCCTAGCAGACACTTCGATCACATAGCAGTCAATACAAGCTACAGCGCTGTGCTTATGCCTCCAAACACTAACACTGAAGGTTTGTTCTACAAGTTATATAATATTAGTTTTTATAAGATCTCTAGAATGTACGTCATTCGATAACGTCATTCGTCAACCAATATTGGAACTATCTACCCTATTGTAATTCTATGGTAGGTATACTTGTTATTAGGTTCTACACTAACCCTGAGTTTTTTTTAAAAGATTTTTCTTAATTTGAACATTACGACCAATAAGGTAAATTAAATAAGTAATTCATAAAACAGATTAAAATGAAAGATTTCTTCTAAATTCTTATTCTCAAACATCAAACGCGTCTCAAGTAATACATTTTACATAATATGTTTTAATAATTTCAACACAAGAATATGTTACATAACATGTAAGCATTGCCGAAATTCCCTCAAACCAAATATGATTCAATTATCGTGTTTACCATCGAATTTCCCTTGATGTCAAACAGACTTGTCGAATCAACTTTGTTCAAATGTCAAAGAAGATTACGAGAAATAAACAACCACATTTTTATATTTGGTCTCATATTTTACACCGAATAATAAAACAAGCAAAAATACACGAACTCTGCATCCCTAAATAATGGAACCTAATATATTTGAAGAGACAGGAGATGACAGGGGAAAGGGATAGGGGAGTGAATGATTAATGGGTACCTTGAGGTATTCAGTACTATTTAGTAACTCAAATTTAACAAATATCATTGCTAGAACACAAAAACCTTTGACTAATAACTTGAATGGCATTTCCTTGAATTTATTTTGAATAAAACTCATTCATGAATAATAAATCACTATCGACAGCAAACACTATCGACAGTACTTGACCGAATTTTTCATTATATGTACGGATATACATATTATATTGAATTAGGTTCTGGTACGGATATAACTAACCCATAGTATACAGACGAGTCATTAATTTTTCCGGCCGGCGGTTCAGGAGAAAAGCAATCACGGCTACTCAATGAACCAAGTTTGACAATTACACTTCTTTTAGTGGGTAGTTAAAGAAAATTTCCCTAATTGCTAGACAGGGTGCCAAAAGCTTCGTGGTTATCCGCTCTTGTAAAGGCAAAAGTTACTGCATTCATACATAATTCATAACTTTAACAGTTTCCACGTTAAATATAATTTACATATAATAAGCTGAATTTAAGCTTTGTCAACGTTCTCCATGTTGTAAAGGATTACGAATACACATATGTCACCACTCTAATTCACTCAATGAGTGCTGTAAGAATCGGTTAAAGGAAATCGAATCCAATAACACTTGCTCCAATAACACGTGAAATCGAAAACTCGAATTTGAACCCTAAAACTAAACGTCGATGTGAGGAATTTTATCATCTCATTTCAGCAGCTAATTAAAACATAATTCATAATACTGAATTATGTTTTAACTAGCTGTTGCACGCGACTTCGTACGAGTGGAATTTAAAAACTTGCCGTTTTCGCAACTTTTATTAATAATCCTTCATTACTGTTAGTCGCAGCGTAATCTTATATAAACAGCCTTCCTCGATAAATGAACAATCCAATACAAATAGATTTTTTTTAATTCGAACCAGTAGTTCCTGAAGCGCGTACAAACAAACATACAAACTCTTCAGCTTTATAATATCAAGTATAGATTTGACGTAAATAACTTTTTTCATGTGTACAGTAAAAAAAAACATTACATTACTAAACTTTATCACAGATGGCGAGGTTCAGAATCAGATCTCATGGTCAGAACACTTGGATCCACTATTTGTGAACAATTACGAAATAGACCCGACACTCTCCTGGCAATACTATGCGTCTTCCTCAGGCTTTATGCGGCGGTATCCAGGCAAGTAGAGCAAAACGTTTGTTACAATTTTTCTTTTGAAATTATTGAAAGCTTATACAGGGTGTCCCAGAACTCAACGTCAAGCCGAAACGGGGTGACAGGATAGATCATAACCATCACGAGAAAAATCAGAAAAAAAATCTATCCCATGCAGTTTGAAAATTATGGGCATTTTAAGAAAAACCTAGAAATTTGGTCTAACTGTACCATTTTTCGGTTATTGTGGTTAATTTTTATTATTTTTGGTCATTTAAACTTTGGAACCGTAACCCTAAATAACATCTCGAGAATCACAGTCTAAAATAATGACACAATTACCCCAAGTTTCCTAGAATTTAGACTATTTGTTAAACTATGAATTTAAAATTTTCAAACTTTGTCGACTTTGAAACACCCTCCTTTAAAAAAAATGTACTAGAGTGCCTTGGCAAGTGCCATTAAGAGTTGGCGCATTTAATCAGGATTGTAAAATGGTACAATACTTGTAAGTTTCGTACTAAAAAAAACGAGTAAAAAATAAAAACCTCAAGTAACCCGATTTTTGCTAACCCATTTTACTCAGGAAAAATGTTTTTTATTCGCACAAGCCCTTGGTAAGTTCTTTATTTTACGGCAAAATGATGAGAGAGATGGATAGTGGACATGTTTGCCATGAGCGAGCGAGACAGATAGTGACGCCACGCAGTGAGACGGAGATGCATCGTTTAAACGAGTGCGAATGAAACAGATACAGACGCCATACCAAGCAAATAGCTACGCTGCCAGTCTGACACCAGTTAGTACATTTCGCTCATTCGTCTACTGCGCACCTTTCCGTATTCGCTTGTGTTAATTTAGTACTGACAACTTTGGCTTTTCTTTTTGGACTTGGATTTTTGTGAATTGGACTTGTTGATTACATACCGGCAACTTTGGCTTCTCTCTTTTGGAATTGGACTTTTGTGTTGACATCCTTCTCATCACTATGCCTACGCGCTACACTTCACAAGAATATGCGAACATGCATCTCATTTATGGGGAATGCAGATGCAACGCAAGTGCCGCCGCTAGACTTTATCGTGAAAGATATCCAAATTTAGAGCGCTATCCGGATCACCGCGTGTTTGTTAATGTGCACCATTCACTCACAGAGGACGGCCATTTCCCGAATCAAATACGGGCTGGAGGTAGACCTCGCTTTCCTTACGAAGAAGAAGTGTTGGAAGAGGTCGCAGATGACCCAAGTATTTCCGTTCGTGGAATTGAAGAAAGAACGGGAATACCCAAAAGCACAGCACATCGTATTTTACAAAGAGCTGAAATGCATCCATTTCACGTACAACGAGTTCAAAGTCTTCTCCCTCGAGATTATCCTGAAAGGATTTCATTTTGTAGAACAATGCTACAGAGGCATAATGAAAATCCCCAATTCATCCAAAAAATTCTCTGGTCAGATGAATCTACATTTAAAAAAGATGGCTACATAAACTTACACAATTTTCATGAGTGGCATGTGGAGAATCCACATTTAATGCGAGAAGACCGATCCCAATATCGCTTTAAAGTTAACCTGTGGACAGGAATTTTAAACGGCAAAATAGTTGGGCCTTTTGAGCTGCCTGAGAATTTGAATGGCACGAATTACCTAAATTTTTTACGAGAAAATTTACCAAGTTTGTTAGAGGACGTACCACTAACAGATCGTTGCCACATGTGGTATCAACAAGATGGCTGCCCAGCGCATTACGCAGTGCAAGTAAGAGATTTCCTTGACCAAGAATATCCGGGAAGGTGGATTGGACGTTCAGGCACTATCTCGTGGCCAGCCCGTTCCCCAGATTTAAATCCCCTGGATTTTTTTTATTGGGGCGTTCTCAAAGAAAAAGTTTATTCTAAGCCCATTGAGAGCGTAGCCGAGCTGCGTGAACGAATTTCTCAAGCTGCTGAGGACATCAACTCTCGAGGATATGCCCGGCTAATAAGTAGATCTTTTTTAAGAAGATGTAGGGCGTGTGTTGAAGCTGATGGTAAACAATTTGAACATTTGTTTTAATAAAAAATGTTATTTTCAAATCTGACTTTTATTCCAATAAACCTAAACAAAACAAGGTCAACATTTTTCATTATTTTATTAGTATTTTGTTGCTTTGGTAAAAGTGGCGTCACTATCTGTCTCGCTCGCTCATGGCAAACATGTCCACTATCCATATCTCTCATCATTTTACCGTAAAATAAAGAACCTACCAAGGGCTTGTGCGAATAAAAAACATTTTAACTGAGTAAAATGGGTTAGCAAAAATCGGGTTACTTGAGGTTTTTATTTTTTACTCGTTTTTTTTAGTACGAAACTTACAAGTATTGTACCATTTTACAATCCTGATTAAATGCGCCAACTCTTAATGGCACTTGCCAAGGCACTCTAGTACATTTTTTTTAAAGGAGGGTGTTTCAAAGTCGACAAAGTTTGAAAATTTTAAATTCATAGTTTAACAAATAGTCTAAATTCTAGGAAACTTGGGGTAATTGTGTCATTATTTTAGACTGTGATTCTCGAGATGTTATTTAGGGTTACGGTTCCAAAGTTTAAATGACCAAAAATAATAAAAATTAACCACAATAACCGAAAAATGGTACAGTTAGACCAAATTTCTAGGTTTTTCTTAAAATGCCCATAATTTCCAAACTGCATGGGATAGATTTTTTTTCTGATTTTTCTCGTGATGGTTATGATCTATCCTGTCACCCCGTTTCGGCTTGACGTTGAGTTCTGGGACACCCTGTATATTATATTGGACATACGTTGCTTGTTATACCTTGGCGTCGAATTTATTTTAAACAGACTAATGTAATATACCTATTTATACATCTACTGCTTTCAGTCAAATTAGTTGAAAGTAACAGTGCTTTTCAGAGTGGTAAAAGTAATATTTAAACAAATTTTGTTATAAAACCTGAAAGGGAACTTTTTTACCATAACAGTCAATTGACATTGTTCATTTTTTTTTTAAACTCTTAATTCTAAAACCATTTCGGGGAATAGAGTTTCTGATCATGATCCATTAGCTTTTTTCGGAAAATTTGCTATATTAACGATAATTTTTCCAAAAAAGCAAATGATCTATATTTGCCCTTGAAATGAAGGACTTAAAGTATTAAGGCGTTCTGAGGGATATACTACTCTGTGTTGGAGTTGAAATTGGTCTATTAAGTATATCAATATGGCAACTTTGAAAAGAGAATCTGTCTCAAGTCTATCAGGAAAAGTCAATACACAGATTGCGTACAACGATGACGTCACAACATTTAAAATAATATCTTTAAGTATTTTTATAAAATTCTATATAGTGAATATTTCAATAATGTTGAAATTAGTTGCTTAAAATAGTCTATATTTTCTAAAAATTATATATAAATACAACAAAGAACAAAATAACATTTTCCTGTGCATGGTGTATCGTTCAAAATATTATATTTCCAAAAATGCTAATAATTTATTTGTTTTGTCTATACTATCGTTGGAAACAATTTTTTTAATAAAAAATTCTTATTCCTACAGCTATGTCCTGGCCACCAGAAGACGGTTATTCTCATCACGCTAGAGATTTCTACGACTTTAGGTCATCAAACTGGTTCGTTGAAGCGGCAACATCACCGAAAGACCTGGTCATCCTTCTTGATGATTCGGATGACCTTAGTTCATCTTACTGGAGGCTGGCTAAATCAACTGTGTCTGCGTTACTTGATACACTTGGACCTAATGACTTTGTGAACATCTACAGATACAGTGATACCATTTCGGAGTTGCACAGTTGTTATACAAAAGTTTTAGCTCAGGTAAGATTAGTAATATTTGTTTTACCCTTCTAAATAGGTCTTTTTCTTTAAGCGTTTTTTCAGGTAAAGTAATATTTAGGTACAAACCAAACCACTAAGTCTGTTGAGCTCTTACCATTTTACTTATATGGGCGTATGTTTATGAGTTAAAAAAAGATATGAGTATGTATAGTCATAGTTGTTAAACAAATATATATATATATATATATCTCTCTCCGGCCCATTGTCGTTCCACTCTTGGTCACGGGCGTTTTCCACCATGGCAGGGATTACGGTCTACTATGCCGTGCTGATAAGAGGTATTGGCTTTAGCATTTGCGTATTCCTTTTTTGTGTCTTTCGTCTCTCATTGAGGATGTTATCGATATAAAATTACAGGACCCTGGGTAAGAAAAGGGGGTGTGACACTTGTATTCTTAATCAACAAACATCAAATAGATATAAAATCTAATATAAATCATATGAAATAGGTATTAAAGTTGAAAGTTTTTCTTTCATAGATATTAATCCTGTTGCGTTAAAAGCTCAACCATAAGTACAGAAAGGTCATATTTCGAAATTACCAACTTTGGACTTAAGAAAGTTCATGCCCTTTAACATCGGATAAACATTGGCTTTCTATTATAAGCTGTAAAACCATGGTCAATCCGTAAGCTACACACTTGCCCTGTCTAATTTCATAGTATGAACTTAAATATCTACAGTAGAGTACATTTTTGACGTCGTCGCTAACCGGTTATTGCAACGATATTGGTTACTGAAGTTTTGACTTTACAGTTAAATATACTAAGATATAATATATATATATAATATAACATTTAGTGCATCAACCAGTTAGTATGACATGATATTTTTGCTCACTCAGTCCCTTGAATATCGTAATAACCGATTTCTACTTTAATTAAGCAGTATCGTGGACTTTGACACCTTTGATTGAGCCATTATTGAATTCAGAATAGATAGGATGACGACTGATCGCAAGATAAAAATAGTATATATTCTTTCCTGTGATACTAGTAAATACCTTCGTCCTAGTCCTACAATGGTTTAAATACTTGAAAAAAATAGAAGCTTTTTATTCAAATTCATAGTTCAAATAAATGGTGTTTTAATAGCATTAGACTTGGAAGGTTGTTTTTTATCGTCAACACCACAAATTTTAATATTGTTTGCTATCAGAACTTTCTTAAAGACAAATACAACAACAAAGTTTGTATATGTATAACAAACAACACAAAGCCGATACGCTAATAGAGTCACCAAAGTCAAATAAAGCTTCGTCATACCCACACAATATTTCCTTTTTTACTTAAACATTGACTCAGTTTTTATTCTGTGAAAAAATTGTTCGTGAACTGATTATTTTTCAGTTCACGAACAATTTTTGGAAACGCTTATTTAAAACGAAACAAAAATATTCCCAGCATTGGAGTACCAATGCACTTATTTATTACTAAGTACAGTTATTACGTCTCCTCTCCCCTACTCAAGAACCCGTCTGCTCCAAGAACCGATAGCCGATGGAGCAGACGGGTTCTTGAGTGGAGACCGCGACTTGGCAAACGTAAGGTAGGACGCTCCCCTGCTAGGTGGACCGATGACCTGAAGAAGGTCACAGGATGGGGCTAGATGCGAAAAGCGGAGGACTGTGTATTGTGGCGCGAATTGGGAAAGGTCTATGTTCAGCAGTGGACTGCAGTAAGCTGATTTGATTGACAGGTATTACACAATGTTCGTGGAAATACAATATAATTAAGAATACAAGTGATCGAAGAAGTACTCCTTTTTCTTCCCTCACTCTTTACTTCAGCCTTTTTGGTGCTGCAAAGGCCAGCTAAGAAATTTACACAGATTGTACAATATTGTACACAGATAACATCCTCTATGAGAGACGGAAACGACGTTTGGCGCGGTATAGCAGACCGTAATCCCTCCAGGAATGGAGGAGGCCTGTGACACCCGTGGGACTTAAAAGGGCTAAAGAGAGAAAAAGAGAGGTTATACAGAATTACTTGAAAAAAATTTTATAATTAATATTTAATGAAATAAATGTATTAAGAAATCAGAGTTCCTACTGATTACGTAGACTGATGTATGTAGCTCTATATGTATACATTTCACCTGTTTAATGTCATGTATCTTTGATATTAATGTGTAATATTATAATATTCGCGTAGATAGTGTTTTGACAAAGGCAGTATCAAACGGGCATTGTTACGTAGGTTAGAGTTGCTTTGTAAAACCAACAGTAGTGCAAATGATAATAAATCTATCCTCATTTCTTAGTAATATTATGATGGAGAAAGTAATTCTACTTGTCGCCCTTTCACGATAAAACTAAAGAATAAATTTGAATGCTACACAGATAATCTAGAGTCTAGGAAAGCAATACGCTAAATAAACAGCATCGACCTACTGAATATTTTGTCATGTCGAGCTTTTAGGAATTGTATGACAGTTTTATTTAGTAAACGGAAATGGATTAGTAAATATATAAAAAAACTGGAGCTTCACAAATAAAAAAGTAATTAAAAATACAAGTTTTAAATTGGAAAAAATTCAATGATGAAATTAATTGACGCTCTTAGCAATAAGGCCGACCATTGTGCTTTTCTTAGTCATAAAATATTTATCAGCAATTTTTTTTTACGGTGTACATTAAAGAACATAATTATATAAATGAATAAATAAAATAGATATTTTATATCTATCAAAATAAGCAAAAAACATAAGAATAGGATGGTTTGCATAATAGATAGCAGTCAAAAACAATTAAATGGTATAAGTTTAATTAAAACAAGGGTTAAAACAGGTGGGTGTAACAAATTGTGTGACGTCACTACTGATTTAAACATGACGTAAATTTCTTGTCGTAATTGCCTACCCCACGTATAAAGCTTTTAATATCGGTTTATGCGTGTCAATTACTGCCGGCGTGTATTGTCCACGATTTTGTATTAACAATGCAGGATTTGGGTCAGGCCAAGATAACACCACGCTAAGGATTATTTATCAAAAATTGTAAAATAAGTGACGAATATGGAAGAGGATGGAACACATGGGAATAAAATTAACAACCATTTACACGGTGAAAGCTTTGGGTAACGATCATTCAATTGCAATTAATTGAAATGTAAAATTGATTGATGTAGGCGTTTTAATGATACCTCATGTACCTACTATAACCTACATTTCTAAAAAATTTTTTAGTTATTTTTTATTTTCGTACATATCGAAGATCATCATTTAGTCTTAAACTAAGCCTTTATTACTTGTATTTGTACTTTTTCAACTTTTTCCTTATTTAAACATAGTAAAATAGAAAACCTGTCCATGTGGTGACAGCTTATGAATACAAGTGTACTCCTTTTCCTATCCAGGGTGTTATAAAAGCCTACTAAGGAATATTGTACATAAATAATATCCTCTGTGAGAGACGGAAATCTCGAAAATAAACCCTATGCAAACACGCCTGGTCAGCGCGGTACAGTATACCAAAATCCTTGCCAAAGTGAAGAAGGCCCGTGCCCAACAGTGCCCAACAGACATAGTAAATATCTCTGTTCATCACAAAAATATTTATCGAGAATAAATAAAATAAATAAATAATAAATAAATATTCATGGACATTTCACACAACGTCCTCTGGTCCCAAGCTAAGCTTATATGCTTGTTTTATGGGTACCAGAATACGGATAGACTACATATACTACTTTTCTTTTGTAAATACATACTTATAATACATAGAAACACCCAGACGCAGTACAAACATTTGTATGACAATGAGAAAAATCACACAAATGATTGTCCCGAGCGGGAATCGAACCCGCGACCTCTTAATCGGCAGTCCGCTACATGAACCACTCGACCACGAGGCTCGTCAATATTATATAATAAAAATTGAACCATGATCACTTCCACTGCAAGCGTCGCTGCTACTGATTGCACCATGAAGCCTGTCTTCTAAACAAAAAATAACTTTATCTAGGCAAAATAGATGATCAATCATGGCAGTAAAGCCAAAAACATTACTAGTGTATAAATAATACATTAATCAAAAATATGTTAATGGCGAAGACTCATAATTAAAAAGTTTCAGCAGCGGTAAAAATCGCCGACGTTTGCATAATATTTTGTTACTTGATAATAATCATTAACTACCAATAAAGACGGTTTTATATTATACGGCTTTTTTCTGCGTAACAAACGCAGATTGTTGACATATGAAACGAGCATTCACATTGACGTTTACATTAACGTTTTATTTCAGAACATGTATTTAATAGAATTCAGAAACGAACCCCTAACGAATCACATACAAATACATCCTCCTTAATAATTATATCTATTACAAAAAAACCGAATCAAAATCTGTTGGGTAGTTTTGAAGATATGAGCTCACATGGGGACATACATACAAAAATAGCGACTTTGTATAGATTATATATTTTTTAAGTAAAGATTAAACACACAAATTAATGTCATTCCAAACTGTAAGTGTACAACATTTAAAAAACAGTGTAACTTGCATCAATTTTGCTACGAACGTATGTACGGCTACTGTTATATTTCGCTGTGTGTAATCACCCTAATATCGACAAATCAAAATCCCATTATATTACCTACAGCAAAGGCAAGTAAAATGTTCTAATTGCTCTATATCTAGAGTGTTCAATATTTGGTTGGTATTTTATATTATTTACTTTAATTGTATTTTTATATATTATTCTAATTATGCTCACAGATGCCACTACGACACGCTTTTAGTCTTAAGCTGACATAGTTACATTCACATCTCAATTTAGATATTCCTCATAGATCTGGTCGAATATTGTTTATAATATTTCACAAAAAGAGAATTCGCATCCTTATTTCTTGCAATGCGTAAGTGTCTTCCGAGATTTAAGCAGAATAGTAACAAAAATCCATGAAAGAAAACTAAATACTTTTAAAGAAAGCATCTCCTAAATTCCGCTGCTATTGAACATCATTTGTTTGTAAGAGATACACTATTAGCAAGTAAATATTCAATGGTACCAATTCCACGTACACAACTAAACTTAATTAAAAAATGAAAACAAATAGGGCGTATTATTATTTATTGGCTATTTCGTTGTGCACATTTATATTAATTAAAATCGTTAGCCTATAATATAAGGAATTTCTAGTAAAAAAGTTCTGTAAACATTGCCGAATTGTGTTATTGACACTATCAATTTTCATTTGGGATTCCCGATTCCATCGATTCCGGGTTGGGACAATCATTTGTGTGATATCCATAAATGTCATACAAATGTTTGTACTGCGTCTGGGTGTTTTCTATGTATTATAAGTATGTATTTACAAAAGAAAAGTAGTATATGTAGTCTATTCGTATCTGGTTCCCATAATACAAGCATAGAAATATAGCTTACTTTGGGACCAGAGGATGTTGTGTGAAATGTCCTGAATATTTATTTATATTTATTTTATTTATTAGTTTAGTTGGGCACGTAGAATCGGTGCCAATGTTCAAATTTAATACGGTTCTGTCTTCCTGCGAAACCTAACTGTATGTTCAGTTTGGTTTTATAAAATACGATGCATATCATAGACAATAAAATTCTAAATGAAATTAAATCCTGTATGAAAATGAATCATGCTGTGTATAGTTAGTAAATGTGTTGCGGCAAATGTTAGCGTTGCGTGTTGAACGATCAGCGCGTCGCGGCGCGATACTCATCAGTTCTGTACTGACTATAATTGATTCTATTCAATATCTTTATCGTAACACTATTAATATTGAAACAGAATAAATTTGTTATATTTCATAGTGATAAGTTTTCACGGTACATAATTAAATATTAAATAGACCACACACCATAACATGTAGTTTATGATCAACTGTTTTGTGCGACTAAAGTCAGTAAATTGAATGTTATTAAAACACAATCTTTACGCGTAACTTAAAAAAATAGCTTCTATTCCATTTCATTGCTAAAAAAAGTGGGGATGTTAGACCTCTCATATGATAAAATCTGAAAATATACCTGAAATTGTCCTTTGTGTCGAAATATTTTCCATTGTACTAAGTATTTTATGTATTTTATGCAAATAGTCTGAATATATTTAGACTCATAATCTCCTCTATGCTAATTTTGAAATACTACTTAAGCATATACAGATATGGGAAGGTATTATTATATTTAAAACAACCCTTTTCACATAAAATGTCTTGTAAGTTCAACGACAGCAATACTGCCTACATATTCTACCTAAAGCCGTGTAAACTATCGTATATATCGTCTGAACTCGCACTTGATAAGCTATCCTCGCATTTCCGTAGGTGTCTGCAAAGAAACATATTCCTACGCGAATATCATCTCAACATGTTCACTTTATTTAGTTCGTAAGTCTCGACCAAGTTTAGCGATAAAATCAACGCTACAAAGAAAATAGCGGGTAGCTTTGACACATGAAGAGGCAGTATCGCTCCTTATCGGTTTGCAACTTCTACGGCGCACTTTCAGGACTGTTTCTCAGAGCTGATCTATTAAAAATAATAATAAAACTACACTGAAAATTAACATAACAGAATTAATTTACAAGTATTTTAGAAATATGTTTCGTGGTGTGGCATGTATTTTGATATGAAATCACACTTTTTACGAGACCGCAGTTAAAAGGAAAATTTTACAACATTCTGTTTAAAAAAATCTGTATATTTATTTCCACTTATCTCCACAACTACTTCTTGGATAAAGTCACGTTAGTTATATTATATAGGTGTCGCCTACGCTACAAGTGACATTTTGGCATAGGTACGCGATAAAATCCGTAGGCGAAACTGGGCATTAAAATTTATATTATGTATTGTAATTATACGCCCACTGGTTGACACTTGCATCCCACGTAATAGGCACCAAGTCTATTGCATACATAAGACTCATTCATTTATGAACCAATAACTACATTTATAGTAAATATTCCAGATTTAGCTTAAATTATACTTTATCCTGGAGAAAATCAATTGTAAAATAAAGAAATTACAATAGTAATTTATTGCACAAAATGTTGTTGCACACAAACCTCATATATTTACATGTTTAATTACCTAATACATTTATTTGAACTAGAACATTCTATCTTTATTCTGACTCTACACGTGTTAAACATTTGTTTATTCTAATCATTGATTTTTCTTCTGCTTTTTCATGTTCTGCTAATATTTTAAGAGATACGAGTAAGTATAGTAAATTAAAATTTTACAGAGTGTAATACAGTATCTTTATATTATGTTACTTAGCTGTCGCCCGCAACTCTTGAACCACTTTATCTATTAAAACACCCGCAACACATCCCGTTGCGTAGTTTTGAAAATATAAGCCCATGTCCCTTATACATACAAAAATAACGACTTTGTTTTATAATCAGTAAAAAAGCTCTAATTACAGAAATTGGAATTAATTTACTGCTGTGTACATTTACCGGGATGCTATTGATAATACAAGCATGCTCTTAAAAACAAGCAATAAAAGCTAGGTCTGGCCTGGCTTATAACAATCAGCTATCGCCAAGTTTCAAGGTTGGTGCAAGCAGCTGCAGCCTTCGTGTGGTTAGACAACTTTAACTTATTGTAGTTGAACGTAGCGGTTCGGCTTTTATGAAACAATATGTGGCAAGGTGAACTTGCTTTGTTAAAATTCCTTACAAATAGTTTCACCAATGCCTTCACATGTTACGCCATGTTATTTATGTATGATGCCTATATTGTGTTGCACTATTTAATTTAATTAAATAACGACACAATACACGCACAGAACGTGTGTTATTTTTCACAATTATATTACTATTATTTTTGGTTAGACTAAATTAAGATCACTTTTTTTCTTTATTTATTTAGGTTTAAGTCGTACGTAAACCATGCCAGCTCCATAAAATTAAAAGCATGAAATTTTCCATGATAGCGCAGAGTAGTTACATCGTTGCAGCGAAAATATAATCATGCGTTTTATTTGTATTTTGGTTACATTAGGCCTAGTAATACGTGCGGTGATGGATTAAAACAAAGTTTTGTCCCGAAGTGGAGGAGGCCCCTCCCTAAGAGTGGAACGTCCATAAGCTGGAAAGAAGAGGATCTAAAAAAATATTTGAAATTAAAATGAAATCTATATACATTGTTCGCAGGCTATACCCGAAACGATAAGAGAGCTGAAAACAACGCTATGGAACGCAGAGCTATCCGGTGGTATCGCTAACTTGACTGGGGCATTGACTACTGGATTTGAAATACTTCATCGTGTAAGTTAACATTATTAATATAGTACAAAATTATCTCTCAACTTTTTCCCTATTCCCCTATTTAAAAAAATACTAAAATCTTTTCTTTAAATATTGTTGGTTTTGTTTGAAAGATTAAACGATTAAATAATAATACACAATACCAATTCTAGCCTTTTAGTTAAGAAGAGAACGTGGTTGTCTTTCACTGTCTCTAAAAATTGTTTCGCTTTGGATTTTAGATCCCTGAAATATGTAATAATTAGCGCTTAGAGCGATTGTGCCTTCCTACTACCTCTGAGTCACAAAACTTGATTCTGGAAATGTTGCGGAAGTCAAATTTAAATGTGTGATATTATTCGATCTTATACATTTATAGTTAAATTAGACACACGATTCATTCAGTAGGAATCGATAAAGGAAAAAAATATAAATTTTGAAATTATTTAAATAAAACTACTTTTTACGGATTTAGACGCGTATATTTGTTTTAAATTTTGGCCCGACGTTTCGGAGACTTTGCAGTCGCCATGGTCACGGGTGAGACTGAGCTGTAATGTGTCTTCTACGATCAGTTATTACAGGGTTTACCCACATTCGATTTTAATTTTACATTGACCATAAAGATAGACTTTTACTATAAACTATATCATATTACATTGTGCTCAGACTACATAAAATCAATAACATTATTTTAGTTTCTAAAATACATTAACAAATTGTAACAATATAAAGAAATTTTTAAATTATATAAGGTGTTTATACATAATTTTATCATAGACTAAAGTTTTAATAATTATAGAGGTAGTATACAATATAGCAAGCAAAACTAAGTTTATATACTTAAATACAATATTATTTACATAATAACAAGAATTTTCCGAAACGTCGGGCCAAAATTTAAAACAAATATACGCGTCTAAATCCGTAAAAAGTAGTTTTATTTAAACAGATGAGTCGCGCAAGTGTTAGAAATCATTTTGAAATTATTGTTTTAAACAAGAATCGTTGAAAATACAGAATTAAGGATTAGCATTTACATTACAGTACAATCGAACCGGTCAAGGTTGTCAATGCAATCAGGCCATCGCAGTGATCGGAGCAGGCGGCGGTACCACTGGTGTGAAGGGTGTCTTCCGAACGTGGAACTGGCCTCATATGCCTGTGCGCATATTTACATATCGTGTAGGTGGTGATGCTGCGGCGGGACATAATATGAAGGATATGGCGTGTACTAATAAAGGTTAGTACTAGTTGCCGATGGGTTACAACACATAAACCTCAACTTAAATTCCTCTTCCTCGTGGGTGCAGAGTAACCTTTGAGAGGAAATGGAGATCATAAAATCTAGCAAAACAAATATTTTTCGTGAGACGGAATACTCGAAATTAGGATACCAACAAGCTTGGTTGTCTCATGCCAGCCTATGTGACATAGTAAAGTATATAGTTGACCTGAAAGAAATATAAAGTTATTTTCGTTTTTGTACATAATCTTATCGCTATAGCTTACGCTTCTAGGTGCTTTAACTCATCATTCTATTTCTTTTAAGGTTTCTACGTAACAATCAACGAACACTCTGAAATCAAGCCAAAAGTGCTACACTTTGTAGAGGTTCTGGCACGACCACTCGTCATGTACCAAACAGTACATCCAGTCCATTGGAGCCCTGCGTACGTCGGTGGAAGGGTCAGTCACATTTTATAATTCGCTAAGTTTATTATTATTGTATCTCATGATTACATAATATTAAACTTGTCTGTAAGATATTTGATTGACGCAAAACCGGCATATTATTAAGATTGGAAATTTTTTTACTTTCAGTTTTATAACTTGTATTTAACCGACTTCAAAAAAAAGGAGGAGCTTCTCAATTATTCTGTATGTTTTTTTATGTTTGTTACTTCATAACTATTAACTGGGCGAACCAATTTTAATGATTTTTTTGGTCACATTGGCACCAGTACAGGATCTGATGGTTATCACCTAAGAAATCGAGGAAAATCCTCAAATTTCCAATACACATGAAGTTGGTCCAACTATTTTTAAATAAATATTCAATTATTATAATTTTTAATGTTCATGGAAAATAATATTAAGCAAAACATTTTAAATAACTTCTCAGTCAAACAGTAGAATATATGTAGTTTATCTATTATTAATCTTATATATAAAATTCACGTGTCACAGTGTTAGTTACCGTACTCCTCCGAAACGGCTTGACCGATTTTACATGCACATTCAATAGGTCTGAGAATCGGCCAACATCTATTTTTCAAACCTTTTTTTTAGTATGGCAATACAACGTTTGCCGGGACAGCTAGTATAATATATAATTCACCTGTAGTAAACTACATTAATCCAATATTTGTGATTACAGAGCAGCAACTTGGCGGACGATGGAATGGGGCAGTTGATGACTTCCGTCACAGTACCGATCTTTGATAGAAGAAATCACACGGTATGTATCATTCATATATCAACTTTACAAACTTTAATAACTTTGAATAAGAACATCTTATGAACCTTTCAAATAAAACTACTTTTTAGGGATTTAGACTAGTATATTTGTTTAAAATTTAGCCCGACGTTTCGGAGATTTTTTAGTCACCATGGTTACGGATTAAACTTTTTAGGGGTTTAGACTCGTATATTTGCTACTTTAGCCCGACGTTTCGTAGACTTTTCAGTCACCATGGTTACGGATTTAACTTTTTAAGGGTTTAGACTCGTATATTTTGCAACTCTAGCCCGACGTTTCGGAGACATTTCAGTCACCATGGTCACGGATTTAATTGCAGAGCACACCTTAAAGCATAGCCACATCTTGAAAAATGGTTTTTATTGAATAAACAAGGCGCACAAGTGTTAGAGAATATTATTTTATGAACCTTTCTAGATTGAGGTACATTGCTTGTCATTCTACCTCAATCTAAAAGACTCAAAGACTAAAATAATCTAGAACCTCAAGACTTAAATTTAAATATGTTTAAATTACAGCAAAGAGAAGCAAACTTACTAGGCGTGGTTGGGACAGATGTACCTATTGAACAATTGAAGAAGCTCGTACCACCATATAAGGTAACTTACGAGTATATAGAAATTAATATTCACGGACATTTCACACAACGTCCTCTGGTCCCAAACTAAGCTTATATGCTTGTGTTATGGGTACCAGAATACGAATAGAATACATATACTACTTTTTTTTGTAAATACATACTTAAAATACATAAAAACACCCAGACGCAGAACAAACACTAGTATGACATTTATAAACATCACACAAATGATTGTCCGAGGCGGGAATCGAACCCGCGACCTCATGATTGGCAGTCCGTCCGAAATTACTTAACTACATAAATAATATGAAGGCCTATCCAGTCTCTTACATTTTCTTCTAAATAATCTTTAACCGACTTCAAATTTGGAGGAGGTTCTCAATTCGTCTGTATGTTGTTTTTGTTATGTTTCTTACCTCATAACTTTCAACTGTGCGAAGCGATTTTAATGATTCTCTTTTTATTTGGTTTCCGTGTGGTCCCATTGGCACCAGATCAAGATCTGATGGTTATCTCCTAAGAAATTGAGGAAACCCTTAAATATCAAAGGCACATGGAGTCGGTTGAACTTTTTTTTAAAAATGCTCAATTATTTACTTTTATTGTTTTCATACTACTACTAGTCTCTGTTTAGCCCATCTTATTACACCGTAAAGGTTTGACGTGCTGATGATTATGTATTTGATTGCAGCTCGGTGTTAATGGTTACTCATTCTTGGTGGATAACAACGGGCATGTTTTATATCATCCGGACCTAAGACCGCTGGTGAGTTTTGCACAAATACAATATTTAACTTATTATTTTTTGCTCAAACACCGTATTATATTAATAGCATGTGGGAGCATTTTACTGTAGCCTTGTTTAAAACTGAATTAAAATTAAATTTTCTACAATGATGCTCAAACAAATTGTGCATGCTCTGTCTAGCTTATTAGGTTAAGGATTGTCACGTAGCCTGTGTAGTATTGATTGTACTATTGAATTTGTCTGCTGCTGTCACTGCTGGTCCATAGTCCATATTCCAATAAATAAATAACTGACTGAGCCCCACAACACAGAGTATCCACTAGGATACTTTAGCTTTAGTTTTACAATAGCACTGAGACCCTGAGACACTAGTGGGGTCTCAGTGCTATTGTAAAACTATTTTATTTGGATCTCAATAAATATTTATTTTTTAAATATTCCTGGACATTTTACACAACGTCCTCTGGTCCCAAGATAAGCAAAAAAATAAAAATTTATAAATAAATGAATAATTTTTTTTTTGTTTCAGTACACTAACGAGGAGGTATGTTAATAATCGGTCAAGTTCGAGCTGAGCTCGCATACGAATGGTTGCGTATACAAACAACCGTATGCGATACGTACCGTTATCATCATAACGAACCTAACTAACACCAAATAAATAAATAAAGCCTTTACCCATGAAATAATCTATCCTAAACAATGGTATAAGGACAGGAGAATGATGATGATGAAATTTGTTGTTGTAGCATCAACTGATATACACACACTAAAAATTTTCGAAGACTTAAATATAGGTTTATAATTATTTGAGCTTTTTATGAACTCTGTTTTAAATTTGTTAATATTACCGAGACTATAATCACGTTAATAACTATTTTAAATGCTTTATATATTTTTGTTATATCAGTATACAGAGACGCTACGCCCTCTATACTCGAGTGTGGACATCACAGACTTGGAGCTTTTAGTGGATTCTGATGACAATTCTCGAGTGAATCTAACATCGTTGTTGCTAGACGTGAGTTCAATTAAACAACTAACTTCTAACTGCGTATGATATTAGTGCCCCTGTAACTACTGAACATTTGATGAGACTTTAGTGCCGTGTAATGACTAACTTAAAAATTAAGTTAAAAATACAAGTGGGATCACACCCTTTCTTTCCCAGGGTACTGTAAAAGTCAGTAGGGGAATATTGTACACAGATCACATCCTCTGTAAGAGACGGAAATTTGAAAATGAACCTTGTGCCAACACACCCGGGCAGTGCGGCACAGTAGACCATAGTTTCTCCCAAAGTGGAGGAGGCCCGTGCCCAACATTGGGACGTAAATGGACTGGAGAGAGAAAGTCAAGTACAGTCGTAGACACCAATCCTTGTCCACATTATATGCGACAATCACTTAACTAAAAACAAAACGTTGAAAATCACGTAGTGTGGCATTCCACAGTAATAATAAGTCGAACCAATTTAATTTGAATGTATGAAAACGACTATGGTGTATTTTGATTAACTGACTATTATCAAAATTCGTTGAATAGTTTTGAAGATATAAGCTCACTCACTCAAGGACATATATACAAAAATAACGACGTTGTTTTATAATACGTAAGGATGTAAAGAATGTAAAATGTATGGAATGGTTTGTTAACAAAAAATACTTATAATTTCCAGCTCCGACATGATATGATAGAGCAACGTGAGGGTGAGACAGAGATAGCTGTAAAAGTTCAGTATGATAATATGAGAAGAGTAGCAACAAGAAGACAACGATACTTCTATAGTCCGGTCGACGGAACACCATTCTCTATAGCTGCAGTACTACCTGATGGATATGGAATGTACGAACTGTTGGCTGAACAGGAACTTAAACATAGCCCGATTAATGGTAAGTTCAAATATATTAACTGACCTCGAGGTCTAATGGTTCACGACGGCCGTTAACGAGGTTGCGGTTTCGATTCCCGCATGGAACAAACATTTGTATGATCTTGATAAAGGTTATACAAATGTTTGCCCGGCGTCTTGGCGTTTCTATGTTATGTATTAAGAGGATACCAAAACAGCTTCGTGCATTTTTCTACGTACGAAGTTTTCATTTTTTCTTTAGATTGAATGGCTAGAGCTCTAATTTTTAAGTATATGTTTTTTCAATATATAATCTAGGATCGCATAAACTCAGAAACGCGATTGCAAAAGTTTTCTCAATAACCAACCGAAACAACCTCTCTCATTTTTTATTTTTGTCATTTGTCGGTCTATTATCGCGTATTAAATAATGAAATAACTTTAAAAACATAAGTAACTATTATATATAGAAACACGTAAACCGGAATTAAAATATATTTAGTAGATTTTGAGTAAACAAAAAATTCTTCATTTTCTATACCTACTAGCTGTGTTAATAGGTACATGTCGAGGATAATATTGATGTAGGCCCTTAAAAGTATGTATTTACAAAAAAAGTATTTACGTAGTATGTCCGTATCTGATACCAATAACACAAACATAGAAATATAGCTTGGTATGGGATCAAAGGATGTTGTCCCAAATATTTATTTATTGTAGCTAAGCTCTACTAGTAGTTTAAAAATCCAACGTCTAAACCACCAGTTTTTTAAAGTAATACTGGACAATGAAAGCTACTGCCACTTAATAAATTAAGCTGTTGTGGAAAAAAGTGTGCATCAAATGCGATGTAGACACAATCGAGTAACAATGTAGTGGCGAAATTGGTTACTGTTAGCACGGACGCAATAGCTCAGTTGGCAGAGTGAGGGAACGGTATTTCGAGGTCGTGGGTTCAAGTCCCGCTTGCGGTGATCACTTTTTCCACTACAATTTAATTTATTAAGTAAAAGCATAGCAAGTCAATTGCAAAATTAATAAATTACTCTTTCTACTGCCACTTGATAACTTTAAGTAAGATTTTGACGTATTAACATTTCGCAATAAAAGCTCTTTGCGCGTGCATAATTGTGCGAAATTCTGTGCAAAATCACATTTTTCCTCCATTTTTCGTCAAGTTTATTGTATTAAAATGATGTATATTGTTTTCTGTGCAGTCACGGAATACTTTAAAGGCGACAACTGGAGAATTCATCCTGACTGGTTGGTTACTTTTCTATTTTACATAATCATCGTTAAAATAAATTTTAAGTATAGCTGTTGCCAGCGACTTCGTACGCGTAGATTTTCGAAAAAAAAAACCCGTTTTTGTAACATTTTTCAGTGATACTTCTCTTCTTTTGGTCACAGCGTGATATTATTATAACCTTTCTATATAAATGGAGTATCCGACGCAAAAAGTATTTTTTGATTCGAATCAGTAGTTCCTGAGATTAGTGCCTTCAAAACAAAGAAACAAACAAACTCTTCAGGTATATAATTTTAGAATAGAGAAACCATAAAAAATTGGTCAAGTGCGAGTGGGACTCGCGCACGAAGGGTTCCGTACCATTATCTATGCAACATAAGGCAACGTTATTAGTATCGAGCAAGAAACGGTAAAAAAAATCAGTTTTTTGTATGGGAGCCCCCCTTAAATATTTATTTTATTTTATTTTTAGTATTTGTTGTTATAGCGGCAATAGAAATACATCATCTGTGAAAATTTCAACTGTCTAGCTATCACCGTTCTTGAGATACAGCCTGGTGTCAGACGGACGGTCGGACGGACGGACGGACAGCGAAGTCTCAGTAATAGGGTTTCCGTTTTTACCCTTTGGGTACGGAACCCTAAAAATGATGATAACGATTTATCGTATGTAGGGTATATTGTGAATACGCATCAACATCAGATCAAACATTCAACTCAGCGGAAGAACAACTGTTACACTTTCTGTCTCGCGCGGGTCGACCCGGGTGGAAGTGGATGTCTCTCAGACCGCGTGCACTCACATTACATAACGCACATAAGAAACAGGACAGAGATTCATACTATTGTAAGTATTGCTTTATATTGATATAAAAAATATGATGCTATAAAATCCTTACTAATATGTTGAATGTGAAAGTAACTCCGTTTGTCTGTTTGTGTGTTACCCTTTCACGGCAAAACTACTGAAATGTCTTATATGTAACTTGGTACATATGTAGTCATAAGAGAAACAACATATATTTGCAAATATCGGAAACAAAGTTCCTTTAGGTTTATTTTATAGGGAGATTTATATGGCGCAAACAATATTTTCAAATTTCCCTGTAAATCAAGGTTCAAATTTCAGGGTTTCATTTACAGGGTTTACCGACATTCGATTTTAATTTTACGTTGACCATAAAGATAAACTTTTGCCATAAACTATATTACATTAACATTATGCTCAGAGTACATAAAATTAATAACATTATTTTACTTTTGTTTCCAGGTGATAAAACTCTAGTACAATCTCTGATCCGAGACGCAATGGTAATAAAAGAATTGGACGCTCACATTGGACATGCCAATCATCACTCTCAGTAAGTATATTACTTTATAAAAAGCATGATATTTTGTACTAAGCACTTTTCCAAAACAATCTGACACGTTGTAATGCCGTGAATTAAGTTACCTACAGAATTTAATTGTAGGTATTTCTTTTACAACCAAATGTGAAAGCATCATGATATTCAACATTACGGTAAAAATAACTCAAAATTGAATTAAAACGGACGAACATCTGCAACTGGAAATTGCCTAAAACTGTATCCGAACAAAATATAGAAAGAAAAGAAAGAAAAAAATATAATAATAATTTTTTGGAAGGATAATCACATAGCAATAACAATACAATTAGCTACAGAGATACATAGATATATGCAAAGTTTGCCTTGTAATAAAGTCTTAATTCCCTTTTTCCCTTTTTCTGCACCACCCTATGGTTGACTGGTAGAAAATGCCTTAGGCATTAAGTCCGCCTTTGCATAGTTTAAGCATAAAGTGTAAATACATAAATAAATAATTCTCTGGCAGTTTTTATGTTTCTCGTTAACAGACTTTCATGAATATAGCACATAAATATTATTTTACAAATGCAATGTTATTTTTATTTTACTAATTTACATATGTTTGTCACATGAATAGCCCGATAGCGACTTTAATGATACTACTAACAAGGTAAAGTACATTTCAAAATGGTTGAACTACCTATAGAGTCATTATACTGCTAACACATTATGGCTATTTCATACATAAAGAATTGAACATACGGTTTACTTATAATCTAAATTCTAAATAAGCATATCCTATATTTCTTCTTGTATTTAAAATCATTCTGTAAAATAACATACAGTGGTGGATTTACGTAATTAAAATAAAGAAATCTTATATTCTCTAAAGTTTGCGCTACTCATTCATTCAAATAAAACCACTTCTTAGTGTCTAAATCCGTAAAAAGTATTTTCGGTTGAGTTGGTTTTATTTGAGTTAAAAAATTTATTAAATTGTTGATATCATTTTGTTTATTTATCAATTTTGAACCGGTTAAATCCTCCACTGCTACTGTAACCATAAGACGTGGGAAATTCTTTTAATAGCATATTTAGTATATTTATTACTATACTCGCTAAGAAATCTTTATGTTAACGTGATATTATGTCCCCCTCGTGGAGGTGGACACGCGCGGCAGGTCACTGTTTAGGGATTATTAAGAACCCTTACGGAGGATCCGTCACAACCAGTGCGGCGGATCCCTCGTAAGGGTCATGTTAAGGTTTAAGGCACTACCATGGACCGATAGGGCAGGAGGGAAAAAAAGTAATATTATGTTCCATACCAAAAAGTAAAACAGGACCCTTTCACTGAGACTTTGCTGTCCGTCCATCCGTCAAATACTAAAAACCAGAATACAATATATTCCTATGCAACATTCGTTTTCAGTATAACTTGATACCCTTAGGCGACATGATTATGACGGTATGAAGAATATGTTATGTTATTAACGGTACAGAAGAGCTTTTCATGTACCTGTCGCTCTCGTACTTATTTATTCTTCTCGTATATACTTACTCATACACTGACAAAATTTCAAGAGAAAATCTTATTCTATCTCCCTACGCAGTCTACAACGTAGCCCGTAGCTCGTAGCATTTTGCTAACTTTTTCAAATTTAATGTTGCAATTTATCTGCAGGTAAAGAGGATTTTTTTTATTTTTTTAACTCCCTCCCTCGAGCCCATTACCGTCCTACTATTGGGCACGCACCTCCTCCACTTTGGGAAAGATTATGATCTACTATAACTGTGTTTTATTAATGAAATGTAGACTATTATGTTTTTATCTAGTACTAGCTGTTGCCCGCGACTCCGTCCGCGTGGAATTCGGAAAAAATTTTTTTCGCAATAAAAGGTAGCCTATGTCCTTTCTCAAGGTCTAAAGATTGTGTGTGCCAAATTCCATCAAAATCGGTTGAAGCGGTTTAAGCGGGAAAGCGTAACAGGCAGACAGACAGAGTTACTTTCGCATTTATAATATTAGTAGGGATTTAGCACATTTCAGTGCCATTGTTCACCAAATTGATATCAAACAAGTGGTTATGTTTCTTTTGAATTTCCCACGTCTTTATTGTGTTTTTTACTTTTTAATTAAATAGCACCCAAGGATGAGGTAAAATGTCTATATTAATAAAATTTTCCAATGTATAGCCAGCACGGATTATCATAGATAGATGATATTTGTTATAATATTTAAAAGTTTTGAACCGGGATCGAGGAGGTCTTACCTTACTTACGGGCAAAGTGAGATAGCTAGTTATTATACTATACTATCTTTTCTCACACTTTGGATAACACTTCTGTTTAACAAGAGTGTCCGACATAGAGTGCAGATATCCTAGCCATAAAAATATTTGAACACTATTCTCTAACACTTGCGTGACTCATTTATTTACATAAAACTACTTTTTACGGACTTAGATGCTAGACACATATATTGTCCGACCCGTGACCATAGTGACGGAAAAGTCTCCAAAACGTCGGGCTAGAATTTGAAACAAATATATGAGTCTAAGTCCGTAAAAACAGTTTTATTCGTATAAATGCTAATGATATGAAATAAGAGAGAGTGAAACTATTACTGCAGAATCTCACTGTGATTATCAAGTTATTTAAAAAAATCGTACATTTCTTAATCCAGATATCATATATTTAACGAGTTGATAGCTGATTTACATTGAATAAGAATAACTGTCAATATTAAAATCTTTTGATGTTTACTCTACAAGACCGAGGCTATCTTCGAGTAGATTTGAGGAACGGCTAACTGATTTACTACGGTCCAAAATACTACTAAGATGCCTTTATGTGACTCTCAAAATTACATTGAACCAATGCTGCAATATACAATGCTAATTATTTTTCCAGACAAGGCCGCTTCCACAAGTTTGTGGTGACGATGTCCTTCATTGCAACAAGGAGTGGTCTTCTTAGATGGACTGAAACTACGAACACATCTAGAAGCTCAGACTCTGCTGAATCGTAAGTAGAACGTAGCAGTTTTAAAGTGGTTAATTTATTATTGTTTTGAGTTCGATTAATATTATTGATGATTAATATTTGTAGGTACTACGTCACCTAAAAATGACGTTGTGTTATCATCATCATCATAACATCACGCCTTTTCCCATGGGTGTAGGCAGAGACTATAGAAAGCCATCTGCTAAGATCCAAACATACTTCCTTGGCTTCATCCACACTCATACATCTGGTCATACATGCCCGACGGTTGTCTCTTTTAAAGTATACCCGCGATGACATGGGAGTATGTTTTTAACGTTGTGTTAATTTGGATTGCATCGTATTCATTGTCAATTCTTCTCAATACCATTGCAGTCACTTCAGCGAAAAATATGCAAGAGCTTTCGACTCCGAATGGTATAAGCGAGCAGTAGAACATCACGCGATAGAGCCTGAAAGTTTCGTGTTCTCAGTGCCATTCCGAGATGGTTCTGAAGTTGAAGACCTCAGTGGTCGCCCTCCTCTAGTACTAGCCACACATGCGGTATTCGTTGAGTCGAGAGGACACAGGGCACCTGTAGCTGTTGTTGGACTACACTTCCAGTTGGAATCACTCACTAGACATTTCTTGAATGTAACGTCTGCGGTAAGTAACCGATCGTCGGACTTATAAACGCATATTTCAAAATAAAGTTGTGATAAAATTCCTATTCAGAGCAAGACCGACCCTGTGTATCTCATACCTATACCTCAAAAGATTACTAAGTAATTTGCAAATGATCCGAATCGCTAATCAACACTAAAAACAAATATAGTTAAAGTAATTTAAAACGCGAAGACAATCTTTGCAGTTCCTTAGTAAAATAAATTTTATATTTTCGATAGTGCACTGGCGGCACAGCGTGCAAAAAAACATGTGCCGGTGACGAGTTGGACTGTTACATTCTGGATGACAATGGCTTCATAATACTCTCCGAGGATGTCTCACAGACTGGACGGTTCTTCGGCCAAGTAGACGGAACCATTATGGACTCACTTGTTCAGGATCGGATATACAAGAAAATTGTCGTCCAAGATCATCAAGGACGATGTCCTGATTCCAGAAACCCTTTCAGCGCGGATGGAAACAAACTTTCGGTAAATATTTTCATTACTTTTTGCTGCCAAAAAAATTTACAAGATAGCTTCTACGAACAGAATTAAAATCTCGAAACAGAAAAATATATAACAGATAAATATATTGTTGCCAGCCGTTAAAACCATTGTCTTGGCTGGGAGGATATCTCAGCAGTCTGCTTGCAATGTGGTTCCCTCTGTGGGAGCCAGCAGCCGCGCGAGCTAATGCACGAGCTGAAGAAGAAGCTGGTAAGTACAAAATATTCAACATCTTCCGACATTCACCAAAAATCCCAATAAACCAACATAGCAGTTCATAGCTTAAGCTTTAATTTATAGCAATAGAAATTGCCAATGTGGTGACAAATTAAGAATCTTCTCTGGATACGAGCAAAATCAATGGGTTTAGGAGAAGCGCAAGCGCTAGAAAAATACACTTAGAATAAAGGTACAAAATGAAAATTCTATAGTCACACTTGCATGAAGTCCAAATTACTGTTCTTTATGTTGTTAGGTAGGTATAGATTTTCATAATATCTTTCAGACTACGAAGATTACGAGAACGAGGATATGGAAAACGATGAGGACTTGGATCGTGACCGGGGCACTTATGAGATTATACTCGATGGACGCAGTGAGAGCCCCAGGGACGGAGGGCGCAGTCAACAGGGGCCTTCCCCAGTCCCGGGTGGGGGAGTGCCACCGCCACCACCGCGTGAGGCGGCCAGATCTGCTGCTGTACGACCATGTGACACCAGCGCTGAACTGTACACCTTACAGTCGTCAAGATTAAATGCCGCACAACCACTCAAAGGCAAACTGACCAACTGTCATAACTCCGGATGCGAAAGGTAACTAGTAGTTTAAATTCTAAGACTTATTCTTTCCACTCGTAAGCGTCTGCTTTCATAACTGCTAACCAGAAACACATTTCCCAACATAATCTTTATATATAAAAATTACGTGTCACGTTATTTGTCCGCGATGGGCTCCTTAACTACTGAACCGATTTTAAATTTGATTTGCACACTATGTGTAATTCGACCCAACTTGAAAGATAGGTTAGCTTACATTGCAATTTATAGTCGCAATCTGTGGTCGCAATATGAATTTTATTGCAAATTATTTGTCTACCCTGACATTTGTATGACAAAACAACGTTTGCCGGATCAGCTAGTCCAATGTATATTTGAGGTAATAATTATATGCTTACCTATTTGGAGTGATGATAGAGATCAATCAATAATGAGAGTTACATACCTAATATGAGAATGAAACGTAATAAACCAACAAAATAAATAAATAAAATGATAGTAGTGTAAGGAACGATTGCCGTGAGCGGGAATTAAAATAAAAAAAAAGTTGAAATAGCAAGTAAATTTCAAAAAGTGGCAGATGGCTACACTTTCGCTTTTCGGACCCTTGCCAAGTTATGGTAAAACTCAAGGCACAACCCAGTGGAGCGGAGGAGTATAAATAGAAAAAAGTCAATTGCAAAAAAAATATTATTATTAAACAAAATATGTAAACGGCAAAATCAGTTTTAATGAACAGTTGGAAAACTTTATTTTAGGATGCTTCTGATGACTTGGTCGCTGTTAGTCATAAATGTATTGGTTCACTACTAATATGACTTGTTGTATGTTGTCAGGCCATTCAGCGTTCAAAAGATTCGGCACAGTAACTTAATCCTGCTGGTGGTAGACACGTTATGTCCGTGCGGCTCTAAGAGACTGGACGTGCGCGCCAGGGAGAGTGCACCGCGCACCACGTGTAGACGAGCACCACGACATCACCGCCGCCGTCCTGCACACTGCGGCTCATATCATCCTGAAGTAAGTACCTCCATGTATGGAAATAGTATTCATTATCAAGGAACCAACAGCTTTTTCGAATGTCGTTCTGTGCAGGAGTACTGAACCTTGAATCTCCACACCCTATAAAAATGCCATATTTGGACATGCACCCGCTTCGTAATGGAAGCATTGGATCTGTCATAGGATCGGACGCCCTGCTTTTATCACATTTCATGTTTTCTGTCTGTCATAGGATCGGATTAAATCTTCCCCTAGCTGGCTTAGCTTCGCTTAAAAGGGGCGACATGATCATGAATATTTTTAATTTGGCAATTACAATTATGCCTGTTAGAACTCATCTCAACTCGAATATATTTTTATGGACACTGTAAAGCTGGCAAACTGTGTACCTATAGGATATTAAAAATTTTAATTTTGTCATCCGTGTCGAATTATAAGTATAATTAAATAATGTTACATAGCAATATATATTGAATATCTTAATAATAATCTATATTTGTTCAGGAAATAGAGATACTATCATGTGGTCGCGGTGGTCGTATGTTCCCCGCGCTCATGTCCGTGTTGACGCCGCTACTTCTACGCGCAGTACTCAGCACGTGACTACTCAGTACATCACACATATAAACGTACCACAGGAGACAGCACGCCCGCGCCCTACTGGGAGCCACTCTGTCTACAGACAGACTCACTATATAGATCAACTTTATAGACTATTACAGCTCAAGAAAGCTTTTATCAAATATGGCGTTCATGTGTTCGAGTGTAAGTGATGTGGCATAACTATACTCCTTGTAAGAGTTTTAACATGACGGTTATATTCTAAAAGAGATTTTACTAATGTTTTAGGACAGAAATATCACTAGAACTAATGAGAAATAAAAATCATGTTAAAACTCTTGGATAAAGTGTGGTTTTTGCATTGAATGTGCGTTTGCGCAACTACAGCGTTACGTACGGATAAAATTTTGATCAATTTACCGACTGAAGTTTTGGTCCGACCAAGTGAACTTTTGATCTTGTTTTGTGACGGGATTATAGTCGAGTTAGAGTATATTAAAATATTTTCTCGTCTTTGTTAAGTTGTCATAATCATATTGTAAGGGTTGCAGCAGCGTACGGTAAATAGGTAGGTAATAAATATCTTGTTAAATTTAAATCGAGGATTATCACAAACTTGAAGATCTTATAAATTATAGCTAATGTTAATAGGTACCTATTGAAAGATAATGTATAATATAAATATCGTTTAAAACTGTTTTAGAAAAATTTACCTATGTTGATACCTAATTCAATTTATTTCTCATTCAAATTAATCGCAAATCTATTGAATAGTTGAATAGAGTTGGTGTAAATAAGATAATATTTATTTGTAGAAAGTTTGGTTGCTGAATTTATGTGTGCCTGTGTAACTAGTGTAACAAATTGTTCCATTGTCGCGGCGTCGTGGCGTCTCTATATCGATATAAATGATTATTACCTTAAGAAACGTAGTATTTAGCAGATTATCGTTAAATGTCTAAATACGAGAAAACGGAATTTTAAACTTAGGAAAAACAGGCTTATTTTTAAAGATAATATCTTAATTTTATTTCATTGCTTTAAATAATACTTTTTACGGATTTAGACGCGTGTATTTGTTTTAAATTTTAGCCCGACGTTTCGGAGACTTTGCAGCCACCCTGGTCACGGGTGAGACTCTTTATTTCATGAAATTAAATTTTGCTGACGTTATTTGTCGGCGGTGGATATTTAAGGACAATAAATAAACTTTATGATATTTAAGTGAACTTTATTTTGTATATGATCATAATCATTTCAAATAATGAAAGAAAACAAGACTATTTTCAAAAAATAATAAATAATAATTTCAAGTAGATAATAAAAATAAATCTATGAAACAAATAAGAGACGCCGCGACGCTTGTCTACGACGAACTTCCATTATAGTCGTTAGAGATATTCATCTAATCTTCGATTAAAGAAACTTAACAGTTTCATATTTTCATTGTAAATATTTTAATAAATTAAATGGCCTACTTCAATTATAAGAAAGTGTGTTGCTATACGAATATACAATTCGTTCATTCGACTTCTGCTGTCGTACTTCTTCACCATATCAAAGTATAACAATAAACATTTGCATATCATAACGATATAATTCAATCGTTTTAAGTTGAAAGTGAAGGCCTAGGAGTGTTGAATAAGTACCTAATACTTTCATACGTAAATTTCCAGTTTCGTACTAAGGTATCTATTGAAATGTTTGTACTTAATTGTAATTGTTTCGTTCGTGTAAAAGTCGGATCAACATAATAACATAGATTTTATATATACCTATATCATATTTTTAGTCTTTAATATAATTGAGTTAATCGCACAGATTATTCTCAATAGATTCCGCACGCAAGGCGTTGAACCCACACCGACCGAGCATGATATGAGAATAAGTGCTGTTCTCGTATATTTTGCTACGACCAATGAAAATTCATTATTCCTTACCCCGCAACCAGCGTCTTCCTCCAACGTTGATATGTCGTTAACAAAACCTTGTATGCGGTATCTATTGAGGCTGATCTGTGGCCAGTCGCTATTGTCCATTAAACTTATGCAATAGTAACTATGAAATGAATAAAACTGTCCGTACTTTTTTTTTAAAGTATTTTGAGTGCCAAACTATTATATCCCAATATTCTATAGGTAAAATAAATATTACATAATGCTATTAATAAATATATGGACAATAGCATGCAAACTCTTACAAAATTGTAAATCGATGCTAGTAATATCTAATGAAAGTAGGACAAATCAGCTTTCTATTATTATACTAGTTAATCCGGTTAACTTCGTACCGTCGTCGAGTCATAATAAATAGTTCAATTTTGCGAAATATGTCCTGATAATATCAGAACTCAAAAAAAAGATTATAGAATCAAACGCAAACGATCGTTAGTTGCCAATGCCAATTGTTATTTATATCGTCAATAAATTTGGGAGATCACATTAATATTGATTGGATAGCTATTGTTTGTAATCGTTTCACTTTACGCAAGGATCGATTCATCAATTTCCGGACAAATAAACAGTAGAAACAATGCGGATGTCGCGGATGATTATTCGATTTTAAATCGATTACTACTTCTTATATCCTACAATATATTAGATATTACTGGTATTAATACGCAAATATCGCATAAATATTAACATAGAGCCATCTTTCTATAGAATATATTGGACAACAGCTAATTAACTAATAGCTGAAGCACTGCATTAGTCTAAATTCAAATAGTTGCATTTATATTACTCTTATCGTATAGGTCAGCCGATATAACCCGTTGTAAATAATATTTAATTTACACATACATACTTAGCTATAGTCGCTTCCGGTTTTTGTTAATCATATTGTGTCCGTCTTTTTATAAATGCATCATATTATACGGCAAACATACTATAAGAATGGCTACCACAACCTTTTAAAATAAATAAAATTATGATGCAAACACCAAAACATTTCGTAGGTGGATTAAGCTCGTAGCACGAGTAGCAAATGCTATGAAGCCTTCGTCTCTAGGAGCTTCGCAAGTCTTTCAGTCCTTTATTTGTAAAAGTTAAAGCTTCTAGCACATCTAACTACGCTAATGCTATAGAAATTCAGGAACTCCGTCGTAGAATTTGCTACTGTTTCTAAGGTGGTTTAATCCGGCACTGAGTAGTATTGATCGTCATTCATCGTGGTATTTAATTATTTTTAAATGTATTTGATAGCACTTATCACAACTACATGTATGCAATGACCAGTTTCTCGCCACAATGTACATAATTATATATATTACTCTTATCGTATAGGTCAGCCGATATAACCCGTTGTAAATAATATTTAATTTACACATACATACTTAGCTATAGTCGCTTCCGGTTTTTTTTAATCATATTGTGTCCGTCTTTTTATAAATGCATCACATTATACGGCAAACATACTATAAGAATGGCTACCACAACCTTTTAAAATAAATAAAAATTATGATGCAAACACCAAAACATTTCGTAGGTGGATTAAGCTCGTAGCACGAGTAGCAAATGCTATGAAGCCTTCGTCTCTAGGAGCTTCGCAAGTCTTTCAGTCCTTTATTTGTAAAAGTTAAAGCTTCTAGCACATCTAACTACGCTAATGCTATAGAAATTCAGAAACTCCGTCGTAGAATTTGCTACTGTTTCTAAGGTGGTTTAATCCGGCACTAAGTAGTATTGCTTTCGATTACAATAATTTCTGAAAGCAAATAAATATATAAAAGATTATTTGAATAACTTCAACCTTATTGAATTCTACTTTACATATCCGTGTCAATTTGTGACATCGTTTTTTATGAAAAGCTAGCTGGCAATTTGAACAACGTCTCTACTTTTAAGTAATACAGGAAATCTTAATATCAAATCTTTCCTATGTATTAAAAAAATCCGGATTTTTGAAAATCTTTTTTAAGTGTAAGGTGTGATTTTTAAACAATTTCTCGCATTAGCATTTGGAGAAATTCACATAGATTTCTAATCATGTTTTAATTATACTGCATGCTCTTTTCCTTACAAATTGGTCTAGAAACAATCGTTAATGCATTTAGCTTTTGGTTTTCGATTTTCTAAACACAAAATCATTAGATTATCAACTAAATGCCGTCTAGCTCTAAACCGCACTAGAAGAGGTTGTGGCCCACTGCAGCACTGGCACAGATAATGTTGGAGGCGCTTTTGAAAAATTGTACATTTTGTATAAATAGTAACAGTAAGGAGTCGATTTAATGATGTAGAGATTGTTTAACGTGGTATGTGGCGAACGGCTGGTAATGTATTGAAAGTGCTTCTAGTAAGCGTTGAGTCTTCCATAGCAGTCGAACGCGAGGGGAGTGTTTACTGTTAACGACTAAGTATTAATCGATAATAATAGTGTATACTTTATCTTATTATAGGCGAAGCTCGCGTCTCGATTCACGTGCAGATATTTTGACTTGCACTTCGCGGGATTTAGTTGTAACTATAGACACAAAACAAATACCTCGTTTACTTATCTCAAAATATAATAGATAGACAGATATAGCGTTTATTTCGCGTTTAGTTCTTGGACATATCAATTCAGGCACCATGAGACTATAGAGTAAGAAATTTTTAAATGTTTTCATGTATTACAATATTTATATACTTTAATAAGGCCTTTATTAATATTTGTAGTGTTGAGTAATGAATGTCAAGTTGATAAAGTCCTTGTTACTGTAATTATATAGCTGCGTATGCGCAGTTACTTGTGTAAGAGGACAATGAACTCTTCAATTTTTCATATCACTTGTGTGATCAACTACATTTTTATATTAAATTCAAAATTCTCCATTTGATATAGGACTTGCATTGTTTGGATAAAGCTTCTTATGCGATCAATAAAATGTACTTATTTTGTAAAATAATTCATATCGTTTTGAGCGGAATTTAAAATTACTATATTCTTTAATAGTTTATATCAATGGGTACGACAACTGTGTGAACAACATTCTATAGCGTAATTATAGTAAAATCTTGTTCTTTTTATTACTTGCCAGTTCATGCTATAGATATACAGTAATTACAAGAATAAAGTTCTCTTATAACATTGTCGTTGTATTATTTATTCTAAATAAGTGTTTCAGATGTAGATAGGTGTGTATTGTATTAGTCACTAGAGGGAGTGGAGGGCACACAACTATAAGGCAAAGGTGCCGATTCTATGTGCACAACTAAACATAACTTGGCTTAAAATGAAGACGACTATGGCGTATTAATTGACTACTTTGTAGTGCACATTTTTATTTATTATAATCGTTAGGCTTTAAAAATTGGTCAAGTGCGAGTCGGACTCGCGCACGAAGGGTTCCGTACCATTATCTATGCAACATAAGGCAACGTTATTAGTATCGAGCAAGAAACGGTAAAAAAATCATGTTTGTTGTATGGGAGCCCCCCTTAAATATTAATTTTATTTTATTTTTAGTATTTGTTGTTATAGCGGCAATAGAAATACATCATCTGTGAAAATTTCAACTGTCTAGCTATCACCGTTCTTGAGATACAGCCTGGTGACAGACGGACGGACGGACGGACGGACGGACAGCGAAGTCTCAGTAATAGGGTCCCCTTTGGGTACGGAACCCTAAAAACAGTTTTTTATAACAAGTAAGGTTATTTAACATTGCCGAATTGTGCTATCGACACAATCAGAATACATTTTTTAGTTAAGTTTACAACTAAACTTGCACGTCGAATTGGTACCAAAGCCTTAGTACGAGTGCTGTAATGAATAATCACCTGGTCAGCACTACATAAAGCGCAATGCGTCGCGTATTGATGGTATATAGATGCAATCATGCATAACATGGGCACTACAAAGTAGTCAACTGTCTGGAGTCCACATGAATACAAATACAAAGCAATGCTAGAAAAAGTCCAAAATAAATTTTTACGATTTCTTTATTTTAAGCAGTATGGGGTATATCCAGGATACCCTTTAATATATCCCACATTGTTTCTACTTGGTATGGTTGGGTATTATAAATTGGAGGTTAGAAGGGAAGTCGGACTAGCGATCTATTTATTTAAAGTGCTAAGGGGTAAAACGCATAACGCTGAAATTCTTCGTGAGCTTCGCTTGTATGTGCCCGATGAATACGTAGGACGACGACGGCAGCCTCACTTGTTGGAGATACCAGTTGCGCGGACCAACTTGCTGCAGCAGGCACCACTAACTCGAGCAATGCGCACTTTAAATGCGGTTGTGGAATGCATTGATATCTACTCTTGTACATTGAACGATGTTACCAGAGCCCTTCTTAGATATATTAGTAATAGTTTACTTAAATGATATGTACCTATGTACATAAATTGATTATCAATAAGTTATGAGTAATAATATGTATAAACTTCACTATCGCAATAGGTATGGCCTGTAATGATAGATGTAAGTATGAGCTTTAAATAAATAAATAAAAAACATCGCATTGTGTGCAGGATGATGAATGGTAGTAGATGTAAAGTCTAGTTTTTGGCGTAACAAATGTAATAATATATTTTATAAGCTTATAGGTAAGTGTTTACAAAAATAGTAAATTTACACAACTGAATTGAAAACGTATTTTATACAGTTATAAGTTTTTTATTTCAGTCGTTCATATATTTTGATGTTATGTTTAACCAAACTTATCAATCAACTTTTGAGTAATATCAGCTAAACGATTTAAGGCTAGTGTTAGCTGTTCATCCGCCTCAATTCTGCGGGACTCAAGTTCCAATCGTAATAGTTCACGCTCTCTACGATTCATCTCCTTTGAATTTTCTAACTGCAAATGCGCTTGTTTTACTTTATAATCGTAAACGTTGGCCGCTATTCCTGCTTTAGGAGCTTCTCTTTTACGAGGATTCGTTGTTGATGGCCCTGGTATTGGATCTATAACAATAGTTTCTTGCGTAACTGCGTTTTCGGGCTTTTGCGATGGTGAAGATATGTGTGACACCGTAGAAGGAGCTTTTTGTTCTGGAACTGGTGGTTTCTGTACGGGGACGGAGGTTTGTTGTAGTTGGAATAATGGCGGTTGTGGTGCTAATGATGTTTGTTGTCCAGAAGTCAATGATTGCTGCGATGTAACTGATGATTCTTTTGCAGAATGCAACGGTTGCTGCGGTGTAAATGACGAGTGTTGTGCCGAGATTGATGGTTGCCGAGGTGGAAGCGGTGGTTGTTGGGCTGGAAATGATGGTTGTTTTGGTGGCACTGATGGTCTTTGTGGTGGGATTGATGATGGTTGCATTTGGATTGATTGTTGCTGTGGCTGGTTTAATAACTTTTGGGTTTGGAATGATGGTTGCTGTTGCGGAAGTGATGATTGCTGTAGTTGCACTGGTTGTTGCTGAGGCGGTATTGATGTTTGTTGCGGAGTAACTGGTGGTTCTGCTGGCGGTGGTGAAACTGGTGATGAACCTCCTTCGAACATATCGAACTCTGAAATAGAAACATTGTTGATATATTGTTCAGAAGCGGGTCCGATTCCCGCTCGGAACAATCATTTGTGTGATTTTTCCAATTGTCATACAAATATTTGTACTGCGTCTGGGTTTCTATGTATTATAGGTGTGTGTTTGCAAAGGAAAAGTAGTATATGTATTCTATCCGTATTCTGGTACCCATAACACTAGCATATAAGCTTAGCTTGGGACCAGAGGACGTTGTGTGAAATGTCCATGAATATTTATTTATTATATTTTGGCGAAGTTTTCGGACAAGATATGGTTTCACTAGTTTGTATGATTTGCACCTTATATTACCTACTAATAGACAATATTTATTATACCATTTTATACATGTGGTACACGGAAAACATTCGTGAAGTAGAATAAATGATTGAAACTCACCACTAAAGTGTGGTTCTATGACAATTTCTTCACTCTGCATTCCTAGCTGAAATCAAATATTTAAAGATCAATACTGTAATTAAGCCTGTATTTACTACTAATAAAAAAAAAAGTTTTATTATAAATCACCAGTAAACATATTTAAAAAAAATTATGTTATTAAAATAGACAATGGAGCCAACACAAATTGTAGTGACTGACAGGCTTCATGGTCTAGTGGTTCAGGTAACGGACTGCCGTTCACGAGGTCGCGGGTCGATTCCCGCTCGGGACAATCATTTGTGTAATGTATAAAAATGTCATATAAATGTTTGCTCCGCGTCTGGGTGTTTCCATGTATTATAGATATGTATTTATAAAAGAAAAGTAGTATATGTATTCTGGTACGCGTAAAACAAGCATATAAGCTTAGCTAGGGACCAGAGGATGCTGTGTGAAATGTCCATGAATATTTATTTATATTTTATAGTATTTATTTATGGAACGCCAATTTATTAATGGAACCAATAAATATTGGTTTGTTAAAGTTAAAAAACTTACAATTACTTGGTGCATTTTTTATTTTTTTTACATGGGGAAGAGAGATTTGCACGGAGAGATCATTAATGTTAAATTTGGTCCAGAGAAAAAGCCGACATCAACCTTCTTCGTAAATCTGGTTCCCAGTGAGAATAATAACTCAGTTAAAACAATTAGAACAATATATCATCAGACAGTAGTTATTGAAGAGCCGAGACAGAGAAACTCTATACCACAATGTCAACGTTGCCAACAATACGGACACTCCAAGAACTACTGTATGAGACCATACAGGTGCGTAAAATGCGCACAGTCTCACAAAACTTCTGATTGGAGTACACCAGCCAAGTGCGCCCTTTGTGAAGGCTCACATCCTGCTAACTATAAAGGCTGTGCTGTTTATAAAGAAATCGTAGATAGAAAAACCAGAAACAAATTTGTACCCAAAATTACATCTAGCGCACCACTTAACATACAATCAGAAAACAAATTCTATAACAAACTACATCAGATGAATATTACCAAATTATGTTCTCCTGATAGAGTAGATAGACCAACCTATGCTGAAATCACTAGTCAAACCAAATTGGAAGCCTTGCTCACAAAACAAGCTGAAAAGCTAGACAAATTATTGGACCAAATGTCAACAATGATGACATTACTAAATACCGTCATTAACAAACTTGTTCGATAAGATGGGCATTTTTAGAGTGGCTACATGGAACATAAACGGGTTGGTGAAACATAAATATGAGGTTGAATTATTCCTTAAACTGCACGACATTGATGTGCTTCTGGTGCCAGAAGCCCATTTAACTGCAAATCATATATTTAGCTTGAAAGAATATTATACCTATTCCACATATCATCCCGATGGAACTGCTCACGCAGGGACTGCGACCATAATAAAGAAACACATCAAACATACTGTAATGCCAGAGTATAAAACAGAGAAAATACAAGCAACCTCAATTATGGTGCATGACTCTCAGAGCTCTATAATCCTTTCTGCACTTTATTGTCCACCAAAACATAGTCTAAAGGAAGACTGCTTCACAAATTACTTTAAAACACTTGGACAAAGATTCATGTGTGGAGGAGATTGGAACTCCAAGAATGTGTGTTGGGGTTCACGACTAACCTTGCCGAGAGGTCGCGAACTGCAGAAAAGTATTGAAAAGAATAAATTGCATATACTAAGCACAGGTAAACCATCATACTGGCTAACCGATGTCAACAAACTGCCGGACCTATTGGACTTCTTTGTGTATAAGGGACTCTCCAACAGGTATCTGGCAGCTGAAAGCTGCCTAGATAGCAGTTCTGACCATACGCCTATTATATCCACTATAAGCACTACAGTGATAGAAAGACCTGTCAAGAAAAATCTGTAGAATGTGTGTATAGAAAAACAGACTGGACAAAGTTTCAGTCTATCATAGATGCAAATCTCGATCTGAAGGTATCTCTTAAATCAAGTGATGACATTGAGGCTGCCGCTGTAAACATCACAAATCTTATACAGGCCGCAGCACGGAAATGTACACCAGCTCCCACACCAAAGACTTGTAGTGAAGGCATTCCTAAAGAAATAAGAGAAAGGGTTCTGGAGAAAAGGCGACTAAGAAGAGTGTGGCACAACAGTCGCCAGCCTTCTGATAAAAGAGCATTCAATAAGGCAGCTGCAGATCTTAGAATCTTTTTGAGAGACTTGGAAAACGATACACTCAGACATAGGCTAGAAAACTTGAATCCACTAATGCGGAATGAATATTCACTTTGGAAAGCCGTAAAACAATCTAAAGCTGTACCGCAAGTTACACAACAACCAATAAAAATTGCCGATCATAAATGGGCTAAAACAGATAATGAACGTGCAGAGGCCTTCGGCACCTATTTGGCAGATGTATTTACTCCGAATGCAGGAGATATGGAAACTGAGCATGAAGTACAGAATAGTCTGATGACAGACTTCCAATTGAGCCCCCCACTGCGGTACTGCACGCCTCGGGAAGTGTGGAGAACCATCAGAAGCTTAGACTTAAATAAGGCTCCAGGTTACTGCTTGATAACAGCCGAAGTCTTACGGCAGCTCACAAGAAAAGCAATAGTCTTTCTAACGCAATTATTCAATGCAATATTGAGAACTGGGTTTTTTCCCACTATATGGAAGATTTCCGATATTGTAATGGTGCCAAAACCCGGAAAACCACTCAACCTAGTATCATCATATAGGCCTATAAGTCTCTTGCCGATTATGTCAAAACTGTTGGAAAAAGTAATTGCACAACGACTAAAAGGTGCACTTAGAGCTTGCAAAATTATCCCACAACATCAGTTTGGATTTAGAGCCGGACACTCGACCATAGAGCAGGTGCACAGAGTTGCACATACAATTAGAGAAGCGCTAGAGCGCAAGGAATACTGCTCGGCTGCGTTTCTGGATATACAACAGGCGTTCGATAAAGTCTGGCATAATGGCTTATTATATAAAATTAAAAATCACCTACCGCATTCTTTTTATGTGCTCTTCAAATCATATCTGGAGGGGAGAGTTTTTCGTGTCAGAGTAATGGACTCTCATTCTAAGCTTTACCCAATAAAGGCTGGTGTACCGCAGGGCTCAGTATTGGGTCCAACCTTATACCTTCTGTACACGGCTGATATACCAACAACAGAACAAGTCCTAACTGCAACCTTTGCTGATGATACAGCGGTCCTCTGCAACAGCAGTGACAGCAAAACGGCCTCATCAACATTACAAATCCAACTGAACAAGCTGGACAACTGGATGAGGAAATGGCGAATTCGTGCTAGTGCAACGAAATCTATACACGTAACGTTTACACTGAGGAAAGAAGATTGCGCAGCAGTGAGACTAGGGTCAGACACACTACCACACAAACAAACAGCCAAATATCTTGGTATACATCTGGATAAGAAACAGAACTGGAGATTTCATATTGAGAAAAAACGTGATGAGCTCAATATCCTTTTTAGGAATCTATATTGGCTCTTAGGTAGATCTTCAAATGTGACATTAGAAAATAAATTAATGATATACATATAAGGCAGTACTAAAACCTGTCTGGACTTACGGTATTGAACTCTGGGGTGCAGCTAAGAACTCGAACGTTGAGATTCTGCAACGATACCAAAACAAAGTGCTCAGAGCCATAACCAATGCTCCATGGTTAATTTGAACATCTGAACTGCATGAACACTTGCAAATTAATACTGTCAGACAAGAAATAGAACACAGAATAAATACTTACAGAGATCGTATAGGCATCCATGAAAACATTCTGGCCTCTGCTTTGACAGAACCAATGTCAGTAAAGCGTCTCAAACGCAGCCACATATGGGACTGGCTAAAGAAGAAAAATGGATCAGCCAAATAAGAATATGTGGTAGATTCCTCACTGGAGGAATGGGCCACGCATGACATTCACACACTGAATCAATCTGCTAATGGTTTGGAGAACCGATTGCAAGATGAAAAAAAAAAATTAAAAAAAAACATGGGGAATGCTTTACGCACTTCGTCATCGAGCTTCGTGTGAGACTCCCAGTGGACTGGCGTGACTACCCACTAAACCCCATAGTGTTTCTCCGGGCCCAAAAACCGGGCTATGGTAGACACTCAGGTATTACCACGACCCGGCTAAAGGGGTGGCCCCGAAGATGGGGTCGGACTTAGGGGAGGACTGGTGTACTTTTACTTACATTGGGTCCGTCTTCGTCAGGATCAAAATCATTTCTTTGTGAAATTCGAACTATTTTGTCTTCTAATAAAGTAATGCTTAGCGGATTTTTCTCAAATTTTCTCTTCGCTAGTCGTTTCTTATTGTTCCAAATCTGAAGATAATCAAATATGAATTACGAAGTTACTTATTAATGTTATGCTACATTGTAGGAAACATCAAATTTATTTTCAAGTTATCATAATTTATTACAGAACATGCATTTTGTTCATGTCGTTGTGAAAAAGGTGAAAACATAAAATACCGAATTTTCCGGAGATCAGCATATTATTATGCGGTAATATCTCTCTCTCTCTCTCTCTCTCCAGCCCGACTGTGGGACAGTAATACTGCCGTCATAAGGAAAAGGGCGCATCTACATAAAAGGTGAAACGGAAAAAAAATCCTTTTATATTTTTACAATGAAAACGCTTGCTGTCTCAAGGAGTATTAAAATTTTTAAGATTTTGATGTTTTGTGGGCTGCATTGGGGTTTGATCTAATCATATAACATTGCAAAATAGATAACATTAGTTTAATTAATTAATTAAATTGTTTTTTCCTTTTCATTTTAGCACAAGAAATTCCAAAACATGTGTTATACTACGTAGAAAAGACGTTTCTAACCACTTGCTGCTTTTCAACTTAGCAAAGCAATGATATTGTCCTGAATAAATGACGGTGTGCCCCGCGCACGAAAAATATTTTTACGTGACAGGTATAAAATATATGATATTTTAATTCATTTATTTAGTCTAATAATTCTACTATGCCGTGCTGACCAGGCGTGTTAGGTTTAGCTTTCCGTCAGATTTCCGTCTCTCACAGATGCTATCTGTTTATATTAAAATTTAGCTAGCTTTTGAAGCTTTTAGTAATAGATTTTAATTTAAACCTGTACGTCGGTTCGTCACAAATGAGCAATTGCATCATGACTTACTTACAAATTGATACTGTTCAACAAGAAATTATAAAACAAACTAGGACATATAAAATAAGGATCACAAACCACCCAAACGACCTAGCTAAAGTTTTGATGGCAGAAAGCCTCAGCCGTAGACTTAAACGTAAAATGCCCCAGGACACTTTATCATAGTGGCTGTTAAATGAAGTTGGTTGCGACATTGGCCGCATACCCAGCAAGTCATTCGTAAAAAGCCAACAAATCTACTGCTCAATGTCCCAGAAAGGAGACCATTGCAGTACACCAGGGAAAAAAAAAAAAAAAAACTTGTACGCTTAAGTCTAAATCTTTCTTTTTAAATGAATATCTGTGCTTATTTTTATACAAATGTAGATCTTTAATCTTACTTTTTTCCACTCATCCGCTGTCTTGTTGCAACCTCCTTCAATGGAATTCAAATGTTTAGATATCTTCAGCCACATATTGTCGTGTTTAACACGGCCTTCAATACCTGGAAGGAGTTTTATATTGTGGCTAAAACATAAATAAACAATAATTATGACCATCTTTCTACAAATAGTTATAAAACATATCATGTCTAAACTATCAGCGTTATATTTTCACCATCTTACAAAAAAATGTACTTCAACAAAAAATTTAACGTCGACGCATTTTCAACCGACTTTAAACTAAAAAGGAACTAGAACGTTGTATTTTAAAATATGTACAACAACATAGATAAACCTACCTGTCCATTAATTCTACGAGGGCTGTAAATTGCTTTTCTGTATATGTAGATCCAACGTTCCTATCTAAAAAGAAATAAAAATTTATAAGTTTGCCTTCACAAGCTTTATATCATAATCATATTAAAACCTGCAGATTAAAAAATATAATAGTTACAACCATTGAGATAATATATTATTAATAAATCATTGGTTATAACTACTATGAGTTTCTTAAACCGGCTGATATTAGATATTTTTACAGCGATGAATTGTAGGTAAGTATAATATGTACTCATATTCTAATATCACAATAGATCAATCTGGTCGCAGTGATACTAGGCGTAATGCAGCCTAAATAGCCGCTACTCAAAAAAAAATCTAATAATTGAGGAGTGGTTTAGGTAGGCGTAATTTGTTTCCTGAGCGCGGACCCCGCGGTGTCTGCAGCATTTGTTACTTTTGCTGCCGATGTTCTTCCCGCTCTATATTATGTAAGTAGTAACTTGTAATACCTGCATAAATCTTAAATTATAAATCGTGTCGAAAATGTTTACTTACCTGGAGGTCTTTGTACACCTAATCTCTTATTGATGATTTCATTCACTATAGAATTTATGGAATCCGGCAAATAATTTCTGCTTGAAGGATCATCATCGCCTTGATCGTCATTCATCGTGGTATTTAATTATTTTTAAATGTATTTGATAGCACTTATCACAACTACATGTATGCAATGACCAGTTTCTCGCCACAATGTACATAATTATATATATTACTCTTATCGTATAGGTCAGCCGATATAACCCGTTGTAAATAATATTTAATTTACACATACATACTTAGCTATAGTCGCTTCCGGTTTTTTTTAATCATATTGTGTCCGTCTTTTTATAAATGCATCACATTATACGGCAAACATACTATAAGAATGGCTACCACAACCTTTTAAAATAAATAAAAATTATGATGCAAACACCAAAACATTTCGTAGGTGGATTAAGCTCGTAGCACGAGTAGCAAATGCTATGAAGCCTTCGTCTCTAGGAGCTTCGCAAGTCTTTCAGTCCTTTATTTGTAAAAGTTAAAGCTTCTAGCACATCTAACTACGCTAATGCTATAGAAATTCAGAAACTCCGTCGTAGAATTTGCTACTGTTTCTAAGGTGGTTTAATCCGGCACTAAGTAGTATTGCTTTCGATTACAATAATTTCTGAAAGCAAATAAATATATAAAAGATTATTTGAATAACTTCAACCTTATTGAATTCTACTTTACATATCCGTGTCAATTTGTGACATCGTTTTTTATGAAAAGCTAGCTGGCAATTTGAACAACGTCTCTACTTTTAAGTAATACAGGAAATCTTAATATCAAATCTTTCCTATGTATTAAAAAAATCCGGATTTTTGAAAATCTTTTTTAAGTGTAAGGTGTGATTTTTAAACAATTTCTCGCATTAGCATTTGGAGAAATTCACATAGATTTCTAATCATGTTTTAATTATACTGCATGCTCTTTTCCTTACAAATTGGTCTAGAAACAATCGTTAATGCATTTAGCTTTTGGTTTTCGATTTTCTAAACACAAAATCATTAGATTATCAACTAAATGCCGTCTAGCTCTAAACCGCACTAGAAGAGGTTGTGGCCCACTGCAGCACTGGCACAGATAATGTTGGAGGCGCTTTTGAAAAATTGTACATTTTGTATAAATAGTAACAGTAAGGAGTCGATTTAATGATGTAGAGATTGTTTAACGTGGTATGTGGCGAACGGCTGGTAATGTATTGAAAGTGCTTCTAGTAAGCGTTGAGTCTTCCATAGCAGTCGAACGCGAGGGGAGTGTTTACTGTTAACGACTAAGTATTAATCGATAATAATAGTGTATACTTTATCTTATTATAGGCGAAGCTCGCGTCTCGATTCACGTGCAGATATTTTGACTTGCACTTCGCGGGATTTAGTTGTAACTATAGACACAAAACAAATACCTCGTTTACTTATCTCAAAATATAATAGATAGACAGATATAGCGTTTATTTCGCGTTTAGTTCTTGGACATATCAATTCAGGCACCATGAGACTATAGAGTAAGAAATTTTTAAATGTTTTCATGTATTACAATATTTATATACTTTAATAAGGCCTTTATTAATATTTGTAGTGTTGAGTAATGAATGTCAAGTTGATAAAGTCCTTGTTACTGTAATTATATAGCTGCGTATGCGCAGTTACTTGTGTAAGAGGACAATGAACTCTTCAATTTTTCATATCACTTGTGTGATCAACTACATTTTTATATTAAATTCAAAATTCTCCATTTGATATAGGACTTGCATTGTTTGGATAAAGCTTCTTATGCGATCAATAAAATGTACTTATTTTGTAAAATAATTCATATCGTTTTGAGCGGAATTTAAAATTACTATATTCTTTAATAGTTTATATCAATGGGTACGACAACTGTGTGAACAACATTCTATAGCGTAATTATAGTAAAATCTTGTTCTTTTTATTACTTGCCAGTTCATGCTATAGATATACAGTAATTACAAGAATAAAGTTCTCTTATAACATTGTCGTTGTATTATTTATTCTAAATAAGTGTTTCAGATGTAGATAGGTGTGTATTGTATTAGTCACTAGAGGGCACACAACTATAAGGTAAAGGTGCCGATTGTATGTGCACAACTAAACATAACTTGGCTTAAAATGAAGACGACTATGGCGTATTAATTGACTACTTTGTAGTGCACATTTTTATTTATTATAATCGTTAGGTTTTAAAAATTGGTCAAGTGCGAGTCGGACTCGCGCACGAAGGGTTCCGTACCATTATCTATGCAACATAAGGCAACGTTATTAGTATCGAGCAAGAAACGGTAAAAAAATCATGTTTGTTTTATGGGAGCCCCCCTTAAATATTTATTTTATTTTTAGTATTTGTTGTTATAGCGGCAATAGAAATACATAGAAACACATTGGGTACGGAACCCTAAAAACAGTTTTTTATAACAAGTAAGGTTATTTAACATTGCCGAATTGTGCTATCGACACAATCAGAATACATTTTTTAGTTAAGTTTACAACTAAACTTGCACGTCGAATTGGTACCAAAGCCTTAGTACGAGTGCTGTAATGAATAATCACCTGGTCAGCACTACATAAAGCGCAATGCGTCGCGTATTGATGGTATATAGATGCAATCATGCATAACATGGGCACTACAAAGTAGTCAACTGTCTGGAGTCCACATGAATACAAATACAAAGCAATGCTAGAAAAAGTCCAAAATAAATTTTTACGATTTCTTTATTTTAAGCAGTATGGGGTATATCCAGGATACCCTTTAATATATCCCACATTGTTTCTACTTGGTATGGTTGGGTATTATAAATTGGAGGTTAGAAGGGAAGTCGGACTAGCGATCTATTTATTTAAAGTGCTAAGGGGTAAAACGCATAACGCTGAAATTCTTCGTGAGCTTCGCTTGTATGTGCCCGATGAATACGTAGGACGACGACGGCAGCCTCACTTGTTGGAGATACCAGTTGCGCGGACCAACTTGCTGCAGCAGGCACCACTAACTCGAGCAATGCGCACTTTAAATGCGGTTGTGGAATGCATTGATATCTACTCTTGTACATTGAACGATGTTACCAGAGCCCTTCTTAGATATATTAGTAATAGTTTACTTAAATGATATGTACCTATGTACATAAATTGATTATCAATAAGTTATGAGTAATAATATGTATAAACTTCACTATCGCAATAGGTATGGCCTGTAATGATAGATGTAAGTATGAGCTTTAAATAAATAAATAAATAAATAAAAAACATCGCATTGTGTGTAGGATGATGAATAGTAGTAGATGTAAAGTCTAGTTTTTGGCGTAACAAATGTAATAATATATTTTATAAGCTTATAGGTAAGTGTTTACAAAAATAGTAAATTTACACAACTGAATTGAAAACGTATTTTATACAGTTATAAGTTTTTTATTTCAGTCGTTCATATATTTTGATGTTATGTTTAACCAAACTTATCAATCAACTTTTGAGTAATATCAGCTAAACGATTTAAGGCTAGTGTTAGCTGTTCATCCGCCTCAATTCTGCGGGACTCAAGTTCCAATCGTAATAGTTCACGCTCTCTACGATTCATCTCCTTTGATTTTTCTAATTGCAAACGAGCTTGTTTTACTTTATAATCGTAAACGTTGGCCGCTGTTCCTGCTTTAGGAGCTTCTCTTTTACGAGGATTCGTTGTTGATGGCCCTGGTATTGGATCTATAACAATAGTTTGGTAATATGGCTTTTGCGATGGTGAAGATATGTGTGACACCGTAGAAGGAGCTTTTTGTTCTGGAACTGGTGGTTTCTGTACGGGGACGGAGGTTTGTTGTAGTTGGAATAATGGCGGTTGTGGTGCTAATGATGTTTGTTGTGCAGAAGTCAATGATTGCTGCGATGTAACTGATGATTCTTTTGCAGAATGCAACGGTTGCTGCGGTGTAAATGACGAGTGTTGTGCCGAGATTGATGGTGTCCGAGGTGGAAGCGGTGGTTGTTGGGCTGGAAATGATGGTTGTTTTGGTGGCACTGATGGTCTTTGTGGTGGTATTGATGATGGTTGCATTTGGATAGATTGTTGCTGTGGCTGGTTTAATAACTTTTGGGTTTGGAATGATGGTTGCTGTTGCGGAAGTGATGATTGCTGTAGTTGCACTGGTTGTTGCTGAGGCGGTATTGATGTTTGTTGCGGAGTAACTGGTGGTTCTGCTGGCGGTGGTGAAACTGGTGATGAACCTCCTTCGAATATATCGAACTCTGAAATAGAAACATTGTTGATATATTGTTCAGTTGCGGGTTCGATTCCCGCTCGGAACAATCATTTGTGTGATTTTTCCAATTGTCATACAAATATTTGTACTGCGTCTGGGTGTTTCTATGTATTATAGGTGTGTGTTTGCAAAGGAAAATAGTATATGTATTCTATCCGTATTCTGGTACCCATAACACAAGCATATAAGCTTAGCTTGGGACCAGAGGACGTTGTGTGAAATGTCCATGAATATTTATTTATTATATTTTGGCGAAGTTTTCTGACAAGATATGGTTTCACTAGTTTGTATGCTTTGCACCTTATATTACCTACTAATAGACAATATTTATTATACCATTTTATACATGTGGTACACGGAAAACATTCGTGAAGTAGAATATATGATTGAAACTCACCACTAAAGTGTGGTTCTATGACAATTTCTTCACTCTGCATTCCTAGCTGAAATCAAATATTTAAAGATCAATACTGTAATTAAGCCTGTATTTACTACTAATAAAAAAAAATAAGTTTTATTATAAATCACCTATAAACATATTTAAAAAAAATTATGTTATTAAAATAGACAATGGAGCCAACACAAATTGTAGTGACTGACAGGCTTCGTGGTCTAGTGGTTCAGGTAACGGACTGCCGTTCACGAGGTCTCGGGTTCGATTCCCGGTCAGGACAAATATTTGTGTGATGTTTTTAATTGTCATACAAATGTTTGTACTGCGTCTGGGTGTTTCTATGTATTATAAGTATGTATTTACAAAAGAAAAGTAGTATATGTATTCTATCCGTATTCTGGTACCCATAACACGAGCATATAAAGCTTAGCTTGGGACCAGAGGACGCTGTGTGAAATGTCCATGAATATTTATTTAGTTGTTTATAAAATATATAGTATTTATTGATAGAACGCATTTATTGGTTTGTTAAAGTTAAAAAACTTACAATTCCTTGGTGCATTTTAATTTTTTTTACATGGCGAATGCTTTACGCACTTCGTCATCGAGCTTCGTGTGAGACTCCCAGTGGACTGGCGTGACTACCCACTAAACCCCATAGTGTTTCTCCGGGCCCAAAAACCGGGCTATGGTAGTCACTCAGGTATTACCACGACCCGGCTAAAGGGGTGGCCCCGCAGATGGGATCGGACTTAGGGGAGGACTGGTGTACTTTTACTTACATTGGGTCCGTCTTCGTCAGGATCAAAATCATTTCTTTGTGAAATTCGAACTATTTTGTCTTCTAATAAAGTAATGCTTAGCGGATTTTTCTCAAATTTTCTCTTCGCTAGTCGTTTCTTATTGTTCCAAATCTGAAGATAATCAAATATGAATTACGAAGTTACTTATTAATGTTATGCTACATTGTAGGAAACATCAAATTTATTTTCAAGTTATCATAATTTATTACAGAACATGCATTTTGTTCATGTCGTTGTGAAAAAGGTGAAAACATAAAATACCGAATTTTCCGGAGATCAGCATATTATTATGCGGTAATATCTCTCTCTCTCTCTCTCCAGCCCGACTGTGGGACAGTAATACTGCCGTCATAAGGAAAAGGGCGCATCTACATACTCGTAAAAGGTGAAACGGAAAAAAATTCCTTTTATATTTTTACAATGAAAACGCTTGCTGTCTCAAGGAGTATTAAAATTTTTAAGATTTTGATGTTTTGTGGGCTGCATTGGGGTTTGATCTAATCATATAACAATGCAAAATAGATAACATTAGTTTAATTAATTAATTAAATTGTTTTTTTCCTTTTCATTGTAGCACAAAAAATTCCAAAACATGTGTTATACTACGTAGAAAAGACGTTTCTAACCACTTGCTGCTTTTCAACTTAGCAAAGCAATGATATTGTACTGAATAAATGACGGTGTGCCCCGCGCACGAAAAATATTTTTACGTGACAGGTATAAAATATATGATATTTTAATTCATTTATTTAGTCTAATAATTCTACTATGCCGTGCTGACCAGGCGTGTTAGGTTTAGCTTTCCGTCAGATTTCCGTCTCTCACAGATGCTATCTGTTTATATTATAATTTAGCTAGCTTTTGAAGCTTTTAGTAATAGATTTTAATTTAAACCTGTACGTCGGTTCGTCACAAATGAGCAATTGCATCATGACTTACAAATTGATACTGTTCAACAAGAAATTATAAAACAAACTAGGACATATAAAATAAGGATCACAAACCACCCAAACGACCTAGCTAAAGTTTTGATGGCAGAAAGCCTCAGCCGTAGACTTAAACGTAAAATGCCCCAGGACACTTTATCATAGTGGCTGTTAAATGAAGTTGGTTGCGACATTGGCCGCATACCCAGCAAGTCATTCGTAAAAAGCCAACAAATCTACTGCTCAATGTCCCAGAAAGAGACAGATTGCAGTACACCAGGAAAAAAAAAAAAACCTGTACGCTTAAGTCTAAATCTTTCTTTTTAAATGAATATCTGTGCTTATTTTTATACAAATGTAGATCTTTAATCTTACTTTTTTCCACTCATCCGCTGTCTTGTTGCAACCTCCTTCAATGGAATTCAAATGTTTAGATATCTTCAGCCACATATTGTCGTGTTTAACACGGCCTTCAATACCTGGAAGGAGTTTTATATTGTGGCTAAAACATAAATAAACAATAATTATGACCATCTTTCTACAAATAGTTTTAAAACATATCATGTCTAAACTATCAGCGTTATATTTTCACCATCTTACAAAAAAAAAATTTACTTCAACAAAAAATTAAACGTCGACGCATTTTCAACCGACTTTAAACTAAAAAGGAACTAGAACGTCGTATTTTAAAATATGTACAACAACATAGATAAACCTACCTGTCCATTAATTCTACGAGGGCTGTAAATTGCTTTTCTGTATATGTAGATCCAACGTTCCTATCTAAAAAGAAATAAAAATTTATAAGTTTGCCTTCACAAGCTTTATATCATAATCATATTAAAACCTGCAGATTAAAAAATAAAATAGTTACAACCTTTGAGATATATTATTAATAAATCATTGGTTATAACTACTATGAGTTTCTTAAACCGGCTGTTATTAGATATTTTTACAGCGATGAATTGTAGGTAAGTATAATATGTACTCATATTCTAATAATTGATCACAATAGATCAATCTGGTCGCAGTGATACTAAGCGTAATGCAGCCTAAATAGCCGCTACTCAAAAAAAAATCTAATAATTGAGGAGTGGTTTAGGTAGGCGTAATTTGTTTTCTGAGCGCGGACCCCGCGGTGTCTGTAGCATTTGTTACTTTTGCTGCCGATGTTCTTCCCGCTCTATATTATGTAAGTAGTAACTTGTAATACCTGCATAAATCTTAAATTATAAATCGTGTCGAAAATGTTTACTTACCTGGAGGTCTTTGTTCACCTAATCTCTTATTGATGATTTCATTCACTATAGAATTTATGGCATCCGGCAAATAATTTCTGCTTGAAGGATCATCATCGCCTTGATCGTCATTCATGGTGGTATTTAATTATTTTTTTATGTATTTGATAGCACTAATCACAACTACATGTATGCAGTGACCAGTTTCTCGCCACACTCTAATTATATATATTGGCGATTTACAATCGATAATGTAAATCGCAGATAGCATTTCTACGTAAGTATAGATAGTAAGTTAGATAACATTATCTAATTAGCCGACAATAATAGGGGAAAGATTTATAACATGTAATATGTACGCGTGGAATTTCGAAAATGTTTGCAACATTTTTCAGTGATGCTTCGCTCCTATTGGTCGTAGCGTGACGTTATATAGACTAAAGCCTTTCGCGATGAATGCACTATCCAACACTGAAAGAATTTCTCAAATCGGACTTGGGACTGCCATAAACTCGTATTGAGACAATACAAATATCGACTTCATAGAATGTCGGGTGTTTCAAAATGCCTCAAAAGTGGTCAAGAGTAAGGAAGTTGAATTGGCAATGGGCACGCCGCATGAACCGAGAAAATGACATTGACGATCTCTTCGTAACCTACACTTAACAGTGAACAGAAAAATGTTAAATATGAGGAAATAGGATCATTACTTACGTATATTACCTACGTATTTAGAAAATAAGCGCCTCGTGCCCATTTGATTTGCCGCCGCATAAATTTACGGAGGAAGGGCAAAATATAACGTATAGCCAAACGTCTCTGGTTCCCATAACCTGTCTCATTATAACCCACTTTACTGGGTTTATTTAGTAGCTAGTAAGGACTAAGTAATTACTAGCATATTTATAAATAGATTTAGGTAAGTATATATTCCCTGCCTATCACTATGCTGATTATTGTTTCTTGCAAAAAACTGCTTATGATCAATGGGTTTCAACCTTACTGCTATATAGTATATATATAAATATAATATAAATATCGCACAAATGATCCAAGCGAGAATCGAACCCGAGACCTCATGAACAGCAGTCCGTTATATGAAACACAAGACCTGTCGTCGTCTTTAGATCAAAATAGCACTGGCCATATAATCACGCTAAAAGCTAAGGCGTGTGGACTATCTAACTATAGATTCGGTTGAATATGAGGGCGTTAGTTAGTCTGATAAACTTAATTATGTAAGCACATCATTACTGTTATGGACAATCTTTCATCTACTTTTAATAACATGCATATTATCATTTATACCATTATTATATTACTAGCTGACCCGGCAAACGTTGTTTTGCCATACAAATGTCAGGGGTAGACAAATAATTTGCAATAAAATAAAATTGCGACTATAATTAAAGATCTAAGCTATCCTATCTCTCAAGTTGGACCAGACTGCTCACGGTGTGCCAATTTAAAATCGGTTAAGTAGTTTAGGAATCCATCGCTGGACAAGCTGGGAACGTGGTGTGTTGCTCGCTGACAGGCGTGTACAGAACGAGAGTCCATAGATACTCGTAAACACGTAGACTCTCGCTACCTTATTGATTTGTCGGACGTAGTAGACGCTCAGTACCTAGACTACATGATGTTAGGCACTGTTTGCGATGGTGTAGGGCGGCGCGAAGGATAGAGCCACGCGGCGTTAGACTCGGGCAGCGCTATAGTTAGAGCGACGCGGCGCTGGACTCAGGCAGCGCTAGGGCGGCGCGACGGTAGCCACGTGGTGAGGAGGGAGTCAATGAAACTTCGGTTGATTTCACTGGACTGGTTTATTGTAGACATACATAGTTTATATAGTAGTTTCATTTATACACACATATGCAAAATACGTGACCGCGGAGAGTTACTAAAATAGAGCATAGAAGGAATTTGCTGATTATATTAATACGTGAGTTTATTCTTAAACGGAAGTTAGTTATTCAATATATATTACCTAGGGTGGACTTGTCCGTATGTATGTTCATACGTGAACATTCTGCCACTCTCCAGGCAGGGATTTCAACTCGCATATCTTGAAGACCTCACAAAGCCGCTCGTTGCTTTGCTTATGTTGCTTGTCTAAGTGTAATGATAATATTTGTACACGTAATCAACAATGCTACTTCTGTAGTATTGCCTTTTCTTCACTGCTGCGGACTTTAATCCCACTTCCTCGGGATCTGCTTCCATAGCTTCCAGTAGTAATTGTACTCCTCTTTTGGTGTTATTATTGTAGCAATGGTATTTATCTGTCTCTTCCTTCAAGACTACATTCTATTCATACCAGAGTACTTAGTAGAGACTTTTAGTGTGTGTAAACTTTGTTTGTAGATTCGATGTATAGGTTCGAAACTATCTCCAACAACCTCTTCTGTGATAGCTGGTTCCATTACCAATTGCTCTTCCTGGCATTCTTCCATCTGCACGTTTTCATTCGTAAGGCATTCTATTGGTTCTGTTGTAGGTTCTGATACTGGTTCCAGTAATGGTAATGGCGGGAAAGGATAATCCTCGGTATCACTAGTTGGTGATACTGGTGGTAGCGGCGGAATGGCCGTTTCCTCCGTGACGTTGCAATCATCATACGTCACAGAATTGTTATATGTAATGTCGATAAGTTCTGACTGCACGCTTCTGTAAGGTTCATGCAGTGCCTGGATCTCTTCTTCTAAGTTTGAAGACTTTCTTCTGCCACTCTCCGGGGAAGGACTTCATTTCGTACAGCTTGGACACCCTGCGACTGCACGTTGTCCTGCCTCGCGATGTCTCGCCGTGGATGTGGTGTCATCAGCGTCATGGTCACACCGGGGCTGTTCCAGTGGTGGGCTCCCTTGGCAACGTCCCCCGCTGTTATTTTTCAATAATTTTAGTATTGAATACAAACGTTAATAGTCTGATTTATGAAGAATAAGTTGTATATACTTGTGTTAATATACTTTAGTATATTAGTAACCGTGTAAATTGTTAGTATTGTATTAGTGTATCATGTAATGTATACTTAGATATCTCATACAATAAGTAGGAGTGAGTTTTCATGCAATATTCATATATAAAGATGTATTAAGTAGATATAGTGTTATAAAGTGTAAATAATAATTTTCATTTCTTTATGGCCCGGGCCCAATCCTTCTTCTGTGAAATATTTTTCCCCAAGAAATATGTATTATAATGGGTTATTTCTGTCACACTTCATTAATGTTATTTTCAATCTCTGCATATTGTATTGCTCAGCTTCTTTATCTCGTATCCTTCATATACATATATATTTCTTTTTATATTTTCATCCTTCTTGTTAACAGCGGTCTAAAGTTGTCCAATTGTTATCCAACTCGAGTTATTGGTTTTGGTTAAATTTTCTTATTCTTTGTTTGGTATATTCTTAATAATTAATTATCATCATGTTGTTTCAGATTACAGGTATTCAGTTTAGATGATGATATATTATATATACAAGAATATTGTGGTCCCTTTCACTGATTGTCAATAATGCAATTATGTAAGATGGTGCATTATCTTCATCACCCCGCACATAAAACTTCTTCCTCAGGATATCCTCTTCTTAATGTACAGGTATGCAATGCTCTTGTCTTGTGACAAAATACATAAAAATGAAATTTCTCTTCGTTTCCCTGTTATTACAGGGACTTTCTGTTTATAGCAGCATTGCGACATGTTTACTGATTATTATCATTCTGACCAGCTGGATTGTTTTGTTACAATTATGTATGATATACATATTGACTTCTCATTTTTGTCGATAGCTTCACTAGGTTTTGATAGAAGGTGTAAGCCGTAAAGCTCGATTTATTTATGCAATAAAACATTTTTGACGCAAGTTCACTGACGTCCCTTTTTTACGGGTAGTGCGATATGTGTTTGTGATTTGTATGTTTTCATTATTTCCTTTCTTCTTTACTTGATTGACTGGTTTCGTTGATTTCTTAATAAAAATATGATAACTCTGGAGGACTTTACGTTATTGCATCAAATGTATTTTAGCAATGATCGCACCAAGCGTTATTTGAACTCTTGCCCGATTATTCCTTGGGTACTGGCATTAGAATTTTTTTTTTGTTGCATCGTATATTTAAGGAAGGCTGCTTTCCGTGCACGTTGTCAATGTTTCCACTACACTAGCTTCTTAAGCTTTGAACTGGTAAGACTTGCATAGCTTGATAGTATTTTTCCAGGCGACATGTTCATGTTTCTTATGTTCTGTACATTTAAATGGAGGACTTCTGGCACCGAGCGTCTTTAAATGTTTTTCAATGTTTTTAGACTTGGTTTGTTTGATGATTATATTTGAACTTCGATTTTCATAAAACTTTAATAAATGTCATTAGAGTGGCTTTATCATTAAATGTGTCCGTTTTTGTCATCCGAACAATAATGTTTCAAATTCATCCCGTATTCCACATTAGTACACGCTTGGTGTCAATTTCATATTCTTGCTAGATCTAGCATCGTATAGATTTTTCGTTGATTTTCTGTTTTTCGTTGGACAGGTTTTTGTTTTGTGATAATTTGTTTGTATACAGTTCCGAGCGCTCGTAATTTTGATTATTTTACGTTTTTCTGTTATTTTAGTTTATTTAATAATGATAATAAGTATCTTTGGATGCAAATAGCGCACTACCGCGCGTTAAGGTGTCTTATAGAGGAGGCCTATGTCCAGCAGTGGACGGAAAAGGGGCTGATGGATGGCTAGATGGAGAATAAGTATGTTTTATGTTCATTACTTTGTACAATCATTTTTACAATTCTTGACAGGGAAATGTCTGGTAACTTTAGATCAACGTTATAAATGGCCATTAGAAGAGAAATACATACACAGATTGTCGACGTCGTATTGTCAGAGATAGAAATATGCCTCTAGTTCAATTGTTCATTAAGTGGCATTGTAGAATTGTTAGTGATTTGTTTCTTACGTTCAACAGCAGTGTTAAATATGCTCCCTTTAATTTCATTATTATGTTCCTTTATAGTACACCGGGTACATTTAATAGTTTTATCTTAAATCCTTTGTTATTGCGTTGCGTCATTATTACGTTTCTATAAATGTGATTCCATGTTTTATACTTCCTTTGGTGCCAATAGCATATAGAAATAATTGCAAACGTATTTTAGTTTAAGGCACACGTACTATCTTCGGTATGTTATTTATCTACGCAGATGTTTCTTCATTTTATCATTATTTACACGTAATTTCAGTCTTTAATGTGCCATTTTAGTAGTTAGCTGCGATAACCTCGCGGTCAGTTCTTGAATGATTTATATCTGAGTCTTTTCGTGCTGTACTGTAAACGCTCGTAACCTCTTGTCAATTTATTGGTATACACTTCTTCACAAATGTGATATATATTTTTCTTGCTTAAAGACTGTACGTTTATATTTCCATAAGTATTTTTGTTTGTCCTATATCGACATGATTGTGTGGTTAATAGATTTAGCCCATTTTCTTTAGATTGTATATTTCTCTCTATCTGATAGTGATAATATTTTCATGTATTGCTTTCATAAATGAGCCATGAAATTTGTTTGCATAATCTAGGTATGGTAATAAAATATTGTTTTTTGTTTTTTTATGTCTGGTGAGTTTCTTCTGGCTTCTTCAATATGTATTTAGGCGTTATATTCTTAGATGCAATTCCATAATCCTCGAATTGTATTTTCTTTCAATGTTTTCGAAGACTTGTCTTAAAAATAGAAATAATCATTTGTGCAGTCTTCCTAGAGTAATTTGATTTTGCCTCCTTTTCCCATTTTCCATCCAAAAAAACTTTAGAAGCCGCTGCCTGATATAATAATAGTGACATATTTTGACCCACTGTTTAAGTCTTATATTAGCAGACGTATATTAATTGGTTTCATTTTTATTTTACGGCAGTAGTAATGTTCTGATTTTTCTAACAATTTTGGGTCATAAATTCGTATTCCGTAATTCCACAATTTTTTGGACCCCGTCCTAGCCTTGGTTGCCATCCTGGATAACGGACCTGATTATAAACTCCTCTGAACTTCTTGTATATTCTCGTTAATGCCTTAATTGCCATCTTCTTTTCTTCTGAATGATTAGTGATCAATATGGTAGAAACATGCCAAATTTATTATGTTACGGACTTTCTTCTAGACTGTTTGTCCTCAATTATCGCTTCATTATTAGTAACATGTGCCTGTATACATCATGATTTTCTGTTCATCTCACATGACGTTTTAGTTAAATTATACATTTCCTTTTCTTCTAATGCCCCATGCCATTTTTACGTGCAATTCTCAGTCGTATGGATGTTGGTATGTGTATAAGTACGCATTTAGTGATTTTCCTTGTCATGTTATAATTTTCCGTGTCCACACACAGTCATATGGTCGTAAGTACTTGATATCTGTTTAGTATCATTATTTAGGACACTCGTAATACGGTAACTGATAATGTCAATTTCTCTTCTGTTGTTAGTTGGATCAGGGCGAATTACCCTCGTTAGTAAAGTGTTGTCTTAATTATGCCGCCAACGAAATAGGTATTGTTTTCATTAGTGTGAAACGCATATTTTCGAATTTGTTGCCCGAATATTGCTGATATTTGTATCCTCATAATGTGGTTAACTTGTTTTGCTTGTGTTCTAGGTGTTGATAAAATTGGTTGCAATGTGTGTCTTCGCTATTCCTGGGTTGTTGCATGATTGCTTGAAATCCATGATAATATTGGTAAACTTTTGTATGTCTATTTGTAGGTCGTTTTGATTAATGTTTGTCTCGATTTGTAATGTCCCTCCATTTATCTTTGTTGAGTCATTTGTTGTATAGAATCCAGGTGATAGACTTTTGCATGGTGGATTTATATTCTGTGCTGCTAACCATTTACGTTAACGCTATTCTCATCGTTTGGTTGTACCGGTAAAGGTATCTTTGTGTATATTGATCGTGTGTAAGTGATCCCGAACATCTTTTTAACGTTACTACTTTTGTTAATCCATCATTTCAAGTGTGTATTTCTTTCTTTTGCCAGTAGCCATTTGGCTAAGCGAATGTCTTCGTCCTTTATTATTATAATACTAAGGTACTCGTCTTTGAATTATCTTCTCTTGTTTTCCATCTATACCTATATTGTAGATGATGAATATAATCACTAGCCCAGCTTTCCCTTCTTCATTTTTTTTGTTGTATGTAGGTTCTTAGTAGCAGGAGTTTCATTTCCAGTTATGAAGTAACTTGGTTTCAGTACCGTATTATCATTAATGTCCTCACATAGTACACATAGTGGTCTTGAGTATAACCATGCTTTTGTCTGATGTAAGAATGTAGATATACTTACAATTCTTCACATGCAACTGTTTATGCGCCTATTACTCTGCGCAAATGACATTTCATTGAATTCACCCTATATATTTATATTTTTTCGAAGTGCGGAGAGAATGGAGGTATAGTGCCCTTGTGTGCCCATGATGATTAGTGTTACCGTAATTCCAACGTGTTTGTGGCAATAACTTTTGTATGTGTGATACTCTGTTTACTCTCTTGCTTTGTGTTGTTAGATTATTTTCGCTTATATTCTGCATTGACCGCCAACGTGCGTATTTGTGCTGATATAGCAGTAACTCGTTTACACAAATACGTGTTGTTTTAATTGTTTCACTCAATTGATAAACAAATTTGCGACGTAACGTCTATTTGATTTTTATTTTCATATTTCTCATTTGACTTGAATTAGGACTTGACCCATGACTTGTTTAATCACTTTGAGTTTCTGATTCTGATTTATTTCGTTCCTTGCGTATTCCTCAATTTGTGTATTTCTAGTTCTTGTTGAAATGGGATCCCATGTGACGATTTTAATCCATATTCCTTGCTTGTGATATTATCTTAATGCATATGCAGCTGCTTAAAATTGATAAGGTTTATAACAAAGGTACCATAATCATGAGGTGCTAATATTAATTTACCCCTTTTATTTTATTTATATAGCGCTTTTATATGAACGTAAACACATCATGATGTCATAATTCCGTAGAGTACTAGTTATTTTGGCGAATTCGCATTTTTCTGTGCTAATAGCAATATCTTTTCATTAATAAAGTTCAATTCATGTCAATGTCACGATCACGACCAGTGTGACATTCGAATGCATTCGTCAGTGACTTTCTTTATGCGTATTCTTTTTGCGTAAGTCAGCAATTATTTTATTGAGCTCATTTTGCACTTGTAGTCTAATTTCATTCTTGATTAACGTAATCTGTTTCATAAGTAGGTAGCTTCTTGGGCAGCAGATGTCTACGAGTTTCTGTTATTTCTTTTTAAAACTAATACGTATTATTCTGTTCCATTATTCTTTTCTTGTGATACCTATTTTCTTGATATTTCTTCATTCCTCAATTTATGTCTTCTTGTGTTTCCAATATCTCTTTTCCAGTGATGGTACTAATTGGTAGATGTAAGACTAAACTTAGTTGCGCTCTCTTTTCCCGTTACGGTATAATACAATTACATACGACTTCTCGAGCATCGGGGCGACCCGCTTGTGGGAGACCGATGCCTGATTCGTTACCGCACGAAGGCAACTGAGTTATAAACAGCTTTCAACATATAACAGTACCAGTGAGTGTATAGGGCTCACCAGCCTGTGATTTAATAAGACACAAGTAGTAATAGAAAAGAGAAATGCTAGTTCTTACCTCGAAGGACCAAATGGACACGCCGGGAACGTGCTGTGTTGCTCGCTGACAGGCGTGTACAGAACGAGAGTCCATAGATACTCGTAAATACGATCGATAGTAACGAAATATCTCGATCCGGCTCGAAGGACCAAATGGACAAGCTGGGAACGTGCTGTGTTGCTCGCTGACAGGCGTGTACAGAACGAGAGTCCATAGATACTCGTAAACACGTAGACTCTCGCTACCTTATTGATTTGTCGGACGTAGTAGACGCTCAGTACCTAGACTACATGATGTTAGGCACTGTTTGCGATGGTGTAGGGCGGCGCGAAGGATAGAGCCACGCGGCGTTAGACTCGGGCAGCGCTATAGTTAGAGCGACGCGGCGCTGGACTCAGGCAGCGCTAGGGCGGCGCGACGGTAGCCACGTGGTGAGGAGGGAGTCAATGAAACTTCGGTTGATTTCACTGGACTGGTTTATTGTAGACATACATAGTTTATATAGTAGTTTCATTTATACACACATATGCAAAATACGTGACCGCGGAGAGTTACTAAAATAGAGCATAGCAGGAATTTGCTGATTATATTAATACGTGAGTTTATTCTTAAACGGAAGTTAGTTATTCAATATATATAACCTAGGGTGGACTTGTCCGTATGTATGTTCATACGTGAACAATCGCGGACAAACATCGTGACAGGAGATTTATTTATATAAAGATATTACCAATCGTCTCATCATATTAGTTTATTTTGTTTATTGCATAGCTTGATTAGATATCGACAACCAAAAATATACCTAATTGAAATATGATGTTAAATGTGCATAGGTATTGAGTAATATCATCAAAGTTTAAAGTAATATCCGCTATCATGATTGTAAAATTGTTATCACTGCCCAGTACCTTGACCGAACGAAAAAAATATCGTAAACACAGACAGACAGACGCGGCGGGAAAGTCCCTGTTAATTTATCTACCTATACTATTAAAATAGAAGTATTTTATTTTAACGTTTAGGTATATACGCAGGACATAATCAACAAAACTAGTGTTCCGAACCAAATTTTTATTTTCACTATCACTGTTTTTTCGACTACCAGACCTTGTACGTATGTAAGCGTCATATTTTCATGAAATGATGCGTAAATAATGTAAATAATTTACTTGTTTAAAAACCGAACAACACGCATCAAAATCCTGAAAATTATTATTGCAATTATTATTGCATTATCATCAGTCCTTGTCAAGTGTGCAAAATTTCAGATCAATCAGACTATTGCAAGTGGGATAAAATCACTTTCAAAGAATCCGTTACATAGATTAATACATTGATAGATACATACTAAAGTTATTTAAGCGTGTTAAAAAGACAAGAAATAATAATTGTTTTTCAAGGAAAACACAATGTAGACACGTTCAAAAATAGGTTAAACGGGCTTCTTACACAGTTGGTGCGCCTTATATTTAGATTCTAGTGTCACAGTGTTAGTTACCATAATCCTCCGAAACGGCTAAACCGATTTTTATAAAATTTTATATGCATACTAGCTGTAGCCCGCGACTCAATCCGCGTAAAATTTTGAAAACTTTTCATCCTTTTTTTCGCTATAAAAGGTAGCCTATGTTCTTTCTCAGAGTCTAAAGATTATCTGTGCCAAATTTCATCAAAATCGGTTAAGAGGTTTAAGCGGGAAAGCGTAACAGACACAGACAGACAGAGTTACTTTCGCATTTATAATATGAGTAGGTATTCAGTGAGTCTGAGAATCGGCTGCTATCTATTTTTTATACCCCTAAGTAATAAGGGTTGTCCACCCTTAACATTCTTATGGCAAACCAACGTTTGCCAGATTAGCTGGTAGTAAATAAAATAAAAGACCATATATATGATAAAATGTATAATTTAAATATTACATATACAAGCTGGCAGCGAATACAATGTCTCGTTTCAACAGTTTGATTGCTTCACTGAACTTGTTTTCTAGATCTGTATTACCGATGTTCTTGGCAGCTTGGCACAACTGACGAAGGACTTCCTCTAAACGACGCATACACCTGATTATGGAACCTGTACAAGGAAATTGTAATATGAAAATAAAATATACACACCTCATGAATCTGTACTAATATTAAAAAGCTGAAGAGTGTGTTTGTTTGAATGCGCTAATTACAGGAATCGCAGTATAACATAGATAGTATATTTATTGGGGAAGGCTATATAACATCTAGCTGCAACGAATAGGAGTGAAGAATCAGTGAAAATGTTGCAAAAACAGGGAAAATAGTCTAAATTCGACGCGTGCGAAGTCGCGGGCAACAGCCAGTTAATTCTTACTAATTTATAAGTGCGAAATCCGGATGATAATAATAATTTTGACGAGCTTAAGTGTTAATGTGTGGAACGAAACGACATGTGAAGAAGCGAAGCCCGTCAAATATACATAAACGGTGAAATTTTCAGCTCTCTAGCTATCATCGTTCTAAATACATCCTGGTGACAGACGGACGGACAGACAGCGCGGCAGTGAAGTTCAGTATTAGGATTCCGTTTTACGTTTTGGTACGGAACCCTAAAAACATATCATTATTATTGTAAAAAAAAGAAGGGAAATGAAAAAAAAATCCATGGAGTTTCTTATCTGTTCTTCTCCATAGGATTCGCGTTTGGAACAGACATCTAGTTTCTGACGTTTCAAAAGAGCTTGTAAAACATGCCAACTTGAAATAAAAAATTTTGACTTTGATTTGGATAATAAACGGCAAAGCTTCTTATGTACTTACAGTATATAAAACTTATAATACTTAAAAATAATAGTGTGCAATAAATACCTTCGAAGACATCAGTCATCTTACATATTTGTAAGAAACTGGCGCCTTTAGACCACGCCAGTACTACATCCATCAACGTACACTTGAACTTGCCCACGTACTCGTCTTCATCCATTTCCATCTTAGCGTCTATTGACACTTTTGCTATACGACGAGCGTATTCCTGAGAAAAAATAATATTTAAGTCTAAGTTCCAATAGCTCGCGTTAGTAATGAAATCGATTAATGGTACAGATTCTATGTACACAACAAAACTTAACTAAAAACCAGATGAGGTAGGAACGAAGTTTCTTCGGCTAATGTAGAATGGCCACAATTTGCAAAAAAATACGTGCTCAACTTTATGTAGGTTTTCTTGATTTTTCTCTTAAATTTTGCTGATTAGTTTTTATTTAAGTACAGAAAAGTATTTAGGAAATTCAGTATTTTAGGAAATACTAAATTACGTAAAATTTAAAAAAATCGTAATTCAAATTATCAATTAAAATAACAAAATATGTCTCTTTATTTTTGTTTGACAATAAAAAATTACATAGAAATAGTAATAATTACAAAAAAAGTTTATTATTATTATAAGTAATTCTTATTAATCAGTCTCAGAAAAGAAAAAAGGAGAAAGAGAAAGGTATTATACACTACTCGCTTGTGTATACGACTGTCGCGCCTGCGCACGTCTCATTTAACGGTTTTATTCCACGCACATTTTCTTACGGATTTTTTTCAGTTCAGTCGCGCAGCAAAAATCCTCCTAGCCTGCCGTAAGGAACTTCGTTGAAAAATGAAAACTCATAGTGTTAATAACACAATTCGGCAGTAATTAAACTGTTTTATTAGAAAATCTGTATATTATATAGACTAAACGGAGCGACTTCGTCATGCTCACTCAAATGTCTCGAAGTTGGTAGCGTTGCACGTCGGGTCGCACTGTTCCCTACAAAATGGTCGAGCTGTGCGGGGCTGATGTGTGCGTTATACTCGTGAACGGATGCCTTCTGCTGGGACTGGTCGATTTGCTCCAGTAGGGCTATTTTATTATTAAGTTAGTTTTAGTTTAAAAAAAGTTAGTTTTAGTTAGTCGTGATAGTGCTGATCGGCATCATTCTCACACCCCTGATACAATTATGTATAATATTGTTAAAAAAAAAATGAAAGGAAATGAAAAAAAAATAATCCATGGAGTTTCTTGTCTGTTCTTCTCCATAGGATCCGCGTTTGGAACAGACACCTAGTTTCTGACGTTTCAAAAGAGCTTGTAAAACATGCCAACTTGAAATGAAATATTTTGACTTTGACTTTGACTAACGATTATTATTTAATTAATAGAAATATGTATAACGAAATATGAAAATACGCCATATTTATTTTAATTTTTTAGTTAAGTTTAGTTTTGCAAGTAGAATTGGTACTGATATAATAAGAGTAATCACGTATGCAAACAAAATACTGATTGTTTAGCAAAATATTGAACTCAAATATATTACAAATTTATTCCACGCGTTCGATGTTGCGGGCCACACCTTTTTTGTTTAATACTCTAAGATTTTAACCGCAGTATGATATGACACCGCCTATTGTACGTTTTTTTTATATTTATAATTTTTTTTACCAATATATACATACCTGTAGTTGTCTCAACACCTGCCTCAGCTCCTCCCCGGTGCTGGAAGACTGTGAAGAGTTCTCATCACACACGAAGCAGCTCACTAACGCGGCGCTCTGTTCAGCGCTTAGAGAGTTGAACACACCATTGAATATCAACTCTGTTAGTAATAACTCGTCAGCACTAAAATATTAAAAATTAAATTAAGCTTAATTTTACATGAAATTATTAAGGGCCTACATCAATATTATCGTATATCATCGCCGACACGTACATATTAACACAGCCAGTAGGCACAGAAAATGAAGAATTAGGGATACTTTTCCTATTTACTCAAAATCTACTAAATATATTTTAATTCTGATCCACGTGTTTCTATACATAATAGTTACCTATGTTTTTAAAGTTATTTCATTAGTAATTACGCGATAATAGACCGACAAATGAAAAAAATTAAAAATTTGAGAGGTTGTTTCGCCAAGATTTTCTATCGAGAAAACTTTTTTCAATCGCGTTTCTGAGATCATGCGATCCTAGATAATATATTGAAAAAACATATATATCGGAGAAAATCACCGTAGACATCACCTGTAATTATTGCCAGGGTAGTCTCCAATCCAAACACCCTGTAATACTGAATAAGCTAACTACGTTAACTACAACATTCTATTAACTACGATGAGATTGATCCGTGGCTTACGACACGTGTAGCTGGTTTGGAAGGATCCTTTTATGAATATTCAACGGGTCACCATTCATTCTCATCTAATAAACGAATTACTCACCATTGACACCATTTAAGGACCCACTTCACTGGAACCTAAGTTAAAACTAAAAATCCTTAAGTAAACCATTTTAATCAAGTCTCCTACGACACGGCCATTCTGCGAATACACACGTCCCCGTGTGTAAATCTGCAATAGAACTAGGTTTTTCCGCTCGGCTAATTCTGACCCAATATAAAGTCGCAAAATAAAGAAATCCACTACTAAGATTTTCCCATGCACTCGGTCAGTTACAACAATTTCCACAATAATTCAACATTCACACTCGGTCAGTTACATTAATTCCGCATTATCGTTACTTTGCACTTTCTCACAAATACACACTCAGGAATTACACTTTGGAGGATATTCTAATTGTTTAAGTTATAGAACTGGGCATCGTAACGACCTGTATAATACTGACTGCTCTAGTTGTCAGGTTTTTCGTATTTAAGCTAACGAACAATGAGTTGTGTGGGCTTAGTATCGACTAATCGAGTCAATACAATCGCATTCAAATCGATGAGTTCAAATGATCAACACATTAAAATTGTATTTCGATAAAGACAACAACTCGGCTGTAATTTGATAACTAATTATTTAGGCTTTAGCTAATAATTCGCAAATTACTCAGAAAATAATTTTGAGCTACGTACGTAAATGCATTAGAAAAAAAAAATTATTTTTTTTTCTTTTCTTTTTGTTTTCTTTTTCTTTCTTTTCTTTGTTGCTCTTTGTCCTTATTGTCACACGGCCATTCTGCAAAGGCACGCGTCCTCGTGTGTTCCCTATCTACTTGAAACTAATAGAAGGGTTTCCGTTTGGCCTATCCTGCTGATCTAGACGGATTCAACAGTAAAGGAATGATTTTCTAATTTAGTTTAAATGCTAATGATTAAACTATCAGTGAATAAAAAGTTGAATTTAGAATTTTCGTACTGGCATACGAATAAACACTGTTACTTTACCTCCTACTTGTAGCTCAAGTAGAAGTTAAGCCTACATAACTCTTTTAGCTGTTGCTACAAAACACCTAAATCGTGAATAGTAACCGTTGGTGCATAGTATCGTAACGTACGTAACGTAATGAGTATAGCGTCTTAAGGATAGAAAGGATTAAGGATTTAGGAAGGATAAAGGGTTTGGGAAGGATAGGTAAGGGAAAGGTCGACGTTGCCGCGTAGGCAAGGGCCCTAGGAATAAAAGGATAGGTTGATGCTGTGCCATAGGCGGTCCTGTTCGCCGTCGTACACAGGGGACCATTATTCTTTCAGGATAGGATAATTATAGTGGCTTATATTGGTCGGCTCCACACACCAATATAGCATCTTTTATTTATTGATTTATTTTCATTTTTTTTTGGCTTATTGGTCGGCTCCACACGCCAATAGCATCTTTTATTTTTGGCTTACTGTAACGCTCCACGCGCCAACAGCTCTTTTAATAATAATAATTAGTTTACTCGTGGATACACCACGGTAAACTGCGTTGTTAATACTATAAATAGTTCACTGAACGTCTCTGTACACCAAAAACGCTCGGAAATTAAAATTTAAGAGGTAGATAATTTGTTACGGTATGTAGATCTGCTATAGTCAATCCACTACAACAGATTCTTGTTCAAGTAAATAAGGTCAAAAGTTATGCTCGTGAATACTCAGAGGTGATCTCCTGTCGCCTCGATAATTTGTAATAAGGGTCGTATGCGCGAATAAACGGAAAGTAATAAAGTTAAAAACAAACGGTAGACTTCATTTACAATGAGAACCACGCGAAACAGTTGCAGATTGCTAGTGATTATTTTTTTTCAGCCTGGATAGACCAATAATATTAGTCGCATACATTTAAATCAAAATACAACTGAAGTATTGTATGGGCATTAAAGGCATTTTGGAATTAAATATTTGTAATAAGATGAACCTGCTATACTGGACATCTCTATGAAAATTTTAGAAACATGTTATTGGTAAACCACAATAAAACGTGTGGTTAATGTTATTAATAGTTTACAAGACGTCTCTGCGTTATCAAAATCATATTTGTAAGTAAATGTTTTAAAAAGAAGATTTCACGAACTGATTATAAGTAAGCCACAATAAAGCGTGTGGTTAATATTATTACTGCCTCACTAGACGTCTCACACGTCAGTAAGTTAAAGATTTCAAAAACTCATTATACACCACAAAAAGTGATGTTAATAATTATTAATGGTTGCTAGACGTCTCCATACGTCATTAGCACCGTCAGGTTCGTATTTGTAGCTAGATATTTTAGAAAGGACGAATTTAACCGCATATTATAGGTACACTACAATAAGTTGCGTTGGCAATATTATTAACGACTTACAGGACGTCTGCATACGTCAATAGCACAGTCGAGATCATAATGGTAAATAGATTTTTCGAAACAGTAATTCTGAAACGACTGGCACGTATATAGATTTCTTAAACTTTCTTTCGCTGTCTAAGGATTTAAAATTTTAAACGCATATTTTGTCAATCTCTTTTTATCACAACTCTATCTTCTACATGTAACTACATGTTGGTCTAATCTTGAGTATTTAGTTAACCATGATTTAGATTTTCTCACTACCTCTCATCGAGGTGAAAGTTTCTTGCGATATTATTTGCCAGTCACAAATAACAAACTTTAATAACGCGTTAGAATATGTAAAAACACATTATTACACGGCGGAGACTAAATCTTTGTTTTTCTTTAAAACTTTTATTTTTAGTTATCAAGTACGCTTATAAATAAATAAGCGAAAATCATGTACCAACTTTATAAAAAGGGAACCGAACACTTTAAAACGAAGTGTTGAATGTTCATAAAGCCACACTATATTTCTGTTCGCAATCAAGTAAAACGATTTTACTATTACTTATTGATTGATACACGAGATAAATTTAGCAAGTGAACACTGTAGATTTATTAAATTACTAACAAATCATTGTCATTTAATTTATGTTACGTAGTTACAATGTTTTAGGGTAATTAACTAATTACCTATAACTTTTTATTATCAGTCTTGGGTTGTTAATGTAATCAAAGCAATTTTTACCAAAAAGAAACCTTGCGAAATCTTTAAATTTTTACTAAAACGCCGGTTACGTTTAATTTTACTGTTCTAGTTTTTTTTTTTTTTATTTCGAAACAAAATCGAATAACGACTATTCGATCCCACTTCTGATATCGGAGAAAATCACCGTAGACATCACCTGTAATTATTGCCAGGGTAGTCTCCAATCCAAACACCCTGTAATACTGAATAAGCTAACTACGTTAACTACAACATTCTATTAACTACGATGAGATTGATCCGTGGCTTACGACACGTGTAGCTGGTTTGGAAGGATCCTTTTATGAATATTCAACGGGTCACCATTCATTCTCATCTAATAAACGAATTACTCACCATTGACACCATTTAAGGACCCACTTCACTGGAACCTAAGTTAAAACTAAAAATCCTTAAGTAAACCATTTTAATCAAGTCTCCTACGACATATACTTAAAAATTAGAGCTCTAGCCATTCAATCTAAAGAAACAATGAAAACTTCGTACATAGAAAAATGCACGATGCTATTTTGGTATCCTCTTAAAGAGCGGACACTACAGCCAGCCAATTAAAAATTTAGGTATTTGTGTTAATTAATATTTCTAATCCAAAGCGACAAAAGGGACAGCCAAAAAAATACAACCGACTAAATGTTCCTTTGAAATTTGGAGGGTTTTTCTCAATTCCTCAGGAGATAACCATCAGATCCTGGCCTGGTGCCAATGGGACCACACGGAAATCACCAGCTTTCAATTAAAAAAAGAATCATCAAAATTGCTGCGTCCAGTCATAAGTTATGAGGTAACAAACATAACATAAAAAAATGCGTACAGACGAATTGAGAACCTCCTTCTTTCTTTGAAGTCGGTTAAAACCGTTTTTTAATGGGTTCAATATTAATAATTTTTTTTTAAATTAAAATAAAAATGCGGATAATTAAAAGTAGTTTGTTAAAAGTAGTTTGTTTTTATAAATACCTTATGTTAGGGGATAATTTTATAGTCTCTTCTCATGAAAGAAATCTAAACCTACAAACTAACTTCTATTTAAAAAACTAACCTGCTCAATTCACAAGCAATACGTCCTTTCAATTCAATAACATCAGCTGCAGTACAATAACCAAGTCTTCTAAGAACACGTTTCCTTTTCTTCAACTCATCCATTTGCAGTATACTCTTTGCTTTCCTTAACTCAGATTTAGCAGCATTCAGTTCTTGTTGTAATTCCTGTTTCTTTTCATAGGCTGCTGTAAGTGCACCTCTACTTTTGTCTTTATGCAATGGATGTGCGTATAATCTAGAAGAAAAAAAAACGGTCAAGTACGAGTTGTAGCCACACAAAGGTTGTTACCGTTTATTCTATACTACTATTCTATACCAAGTTTGATTGTTTGAGCGCGCTCTTATCAGGAACTACTGGTCCGATTTCGAAAATTCTTTTACTGCTGTATAGTACATTTATCGAAGAAAGCTTTAGGCTATATAACATCACGCTGCGACCAATAGGAGTGAAGCGTTAGAGATAAAGGTTACAAAACGGGAAGTTTTCTAAATTCCACGCGAACGGAGTCGCGAGCAACAGCTAGTCATAAATATTCGTTATATCCGAATTATGACCCTAAATAACAGGACAAGGGCAGGAACATAATAATGATGAATATTTGATGTTGTAGCAACAGTTATTGTATAGCAGCAATTATTGTATAAGAGCACACATTTGACCGCTACTATCTCCAAAACTGCTAAGACTTACCTCTCTTCCAATTGCTTTATCCTATCCACACACTCCTTGAACACTGAATCATCTATTTTCATGTCTTTAATAGGATTTAATAATGGTGGTCCGTCAGGAAACCGTTTCTTCACTTCTCCTATAGTTTTTAGGACGGATTTGCGGTTATCGGCTGGTCTTAAGTCATTAGGATAGTATACTCGAAGAGAGCTTATTTGATATATTAGTGTGTGAAGTACTGGAACTACTTCCACATCTCCTGTCTGTAATAAAATACTTATTTGGTAAAGTAATTTATTAATTTTGCAATTGACATGCTGTGCTTTTACTTAATAAATCAAATTAGTAATTAACTAATCAAATTAGTAAAAATTAATGTACGTAAAAATATAATTATAAATTCAATCGAGTGACAAATGTGGTGGTTAATTTGATTGCTACAAGCACAACCGCAATAAGCTCATTTGGAAGAGCTCTGGAACAGTATTCCGAGGTCGTGGGTTCAAGTCCCGCTTGCGGTAATCACTTTTTCCACCATAATTTGATTTATTACTTATTTGGTGTCGAGGAAATAGGAAATGTCATCTCTTTTTACTGGACTTAATAGATTTTTTTTTCTGTATTCATTCCCATATATTCTGAATGTACGGAAATTATAATTTTGTCTTGCCGACCAAACATGGTGGCACTTATGCTAGTACTGAGATCATAAATGACATTGGTACCAATTCTACATGCACAACTAAACTTAACCTAACCTAAAAATAAAAACAACTATGTTGTATTTTGATTTATTTGTTATTCTACGATACACATTTACAACAATTAAAATTGTTATTCTGTATTACACAGCTTTGATGATAAGAAAATTTAGTTAACATTGCAGAATTGTGTTACCGACACAATCAAATTTTATTTTTTAGTTAAGTTTAGTTTAGTTGTGCACGTAGAATTGGTACCATTGTATTTGACATATAAATAATTATATTCTATTCTATAACGACGACAATATAATCTTGATTTAATTCAACTCAATTATTTGTGAATTTGTAGATAGGAATAATATAAAGTTGTAAATATGTATGTTCTCTCTGACACTAACTAATTTTTGTGTATGTTTAACTAACACACTAACAATGTCTTATATGTTTTTTTTAGGTAAATAAATAAATAAATAAATAAATATTCAGGACATTTCACACAACGTCCTCTGGTCCCAAAGTAAGCTATATTTCTATGCTTGTATTATGGGAACCAGATACGGATAGACTACATATACTACTTTTCTTTTGTAAATACATAGGTACTTATAATACATAGAAAACACCCAGACGCAGTACAAATATTTGTATGACATTTATGGATATCACACAAATGATTGTCCCAACCGGGAATCGAACCCGCGACCTCGTGATCGGCAGTCCATTACATAAACCACTCCACCACGAAGCCCGTCTAGTAAGGTATATCACCCTGGTCGAAGAATCTGACAAGTAGTCTGTCTACAAACCGTTCATATTCTAATACTCACTAATAGTCTTTCCAGTTTATGATACTAACATAACACACATTGGCAGAGTCAAAAAAAAAAGTACAAAGCCATAAAAATAAGAAGAAGAAGAAGAATCTTGATTTAATTAAAAACTATCGGCAGTTATTCTTATAGTTCTCTTGTTCTTATCTCATTATAATGGGGTCAACTTAAGATTACTAGCTTACTTCAAAGCATTTGGATTTTGAGAAAATTGAAAAAAAAAAAAATATTGATTTTTATTATTTTTGTTTTTTGGGAAAGATTGAAGTTACATAAAAAAAAAACTTATTATTTCACACTAACAGGCTCCTCTCTTCAGCCTATTTACGTCCCACTGTTGGGCACGGGCCTCCTCCACTTTGGAGGGATTCTAGTCTACTGTGCCACGCTGACCAGACGTGTTGGCACAGGGTTTATTTTCGAGTTCCCGTCTCTCACGGAGGATGTTATCTATGGGCAATAATATCCCTTAGCTGACTTTTACAGCACCCTGGGGAGGAGATGGGGTGATGACACTTTTATTCTTAATCCGTCACCATACGGATAACGGCTAACAAGCTAAACAAACTAAAATATCAAAATCCTCACCTCTCCAGGTGGACAAGGTACATTACTGTCTGGAGCTTCCCCTGCAGTTTTCTTCACATGTAACAATATGTCAACAATGATAGTTGTCTCCGCTGTGAGTGGGTTCTCTTCTTGTGGTTTACGACCTTTACCAGTTTTATGTCTAAAGTTCACTATAATACCCCAGTCGTATTCATGTTTCTCAGTTTTCACCTGGAGAAATAAAAATGTTTAACACATTTTTTTAATGAAAATGGTAAATAAAAAATAAATATTCATGGACATTTCACACAACGTCCTCTGGTCCCAAGCTAAGCTTATATGCTTGTGTTATGGGTACCAGAATACGGATAGAATACATATACTACTTTTCTGTTGTAAATACATACTTATAATACATAGAAATACCCAGACGCAGTACAAACATTTGTATGATATTTATGAATATCACACAAATGCGAGCGGGAATCAAACCCACGACCTCGCGAAAGGCAGAGTTATATGAACCATTAGACCATGAAAGTAAACACAAAAGATTTTTTAATATAAAAGTGCAAAATGAAATAGCAATTTAATCCAAATACACCATAGTCGTTGCCACCACAACCACATAATCACTTCCCAAACTAAGCTAAATTAATATATTTTATAGTACATACCTTAACCAACCTGCCTGGCTGTAGGAACGGTTTCAGATACTCAGGTTTAGTGATAAATGAACGGAACTGTGCACCCAAGAGATCCAGCTGTGATCGGATGCTGCAGTAAGATGCTATAGAATGTTCTTGATCAACTGTTAGCGAGTTGAACTCTTTTTGTTTCGATTTCATTTCTGTTTTTAGAAAAAAAAAATTTTTTTTTATTTATTTAAAAGTTTATGGACTTAAACAACAACTACATACTTATCCCAATTTAAGCACAATCAGTTATTTCTATTACTGCTTAAAATCTTGTTCCTATACTGTATCACCGAGTGAGTTTAAAATCTTATCCTAACAAATATTAAAATTCGAAAGTTTGTCTGTGACTCTTTGACGCCGAAACTAGTAAACCGATTTAAATGAATTTTGAATTAGGTTAGTACAGTACAGGTACAGTATAGATCCCGAAAAAGGAGCTAAGCTACTAAAACTACTTGGCTACACTATTGCATTAGGGTTAACCTGTAATAATAGCTGTATTGTGATAATAAATAAATAAATTAAAAAAAAACTAAAGTTGGATTTCAAATTCCACACGCACATACTCTCGAGCGCCAGCTAGTTTTATATAAACAAAAATGTAACATACTGTCTATGAGATCGGGTATAGCCGCTTGGTTTTGAAACTGGAAGAAACTCCTCTCCAACATGTATTCTGGATTGATTTCTTCTACGCGCAATAAATTAAGTACCTGTGAAATAAATTGATACTCTATTGTTTAAATAAGTAGCTTTGTATATGTTGGAGTAACATAGATGAGGATGGAATGGCCATGTTTTAAAATCAGTCTACAAATTGTAGACACTGTCTTTAAGATGTTCATACATCAATCTGACATTCTCTTTCACACATAAAAGGTTCCACAGCAGGTCTCCAACCAAATCCCCTATAACCTGCGCCTCTACCACCAAGATGATGTTCACACAAAACGTCACCTCTCAATCGTCACTTTACACTTTCTCACAAATACACACTTTATAATTATACACTCGCGATTATGACCGGAATAAACTATTTATCACTACTGTGAGTGAGCAACTAGTCGGGCAGAGATTCGCCCAAGAAAGGTCCGTACTGTACGGCGGCTCGAGTGTAACTGCCTCGATTGCCCACCGTGCGGCGGTATTTATAGTGCCGGCGCACGTGCATGTCATTCGGTCGTACCTGCACGTGTTCGTAAGTTTTTAGGTTAAGTATTGAATTTACAATGACGTTATTTTTACATCGTAATAAACCCTAAAGTAATCAACTTGGTGGTTTATAAATTAATATTGGAACAATCAAATGGTTTAACTTAATTATTCTAGGTTCTCTAGACTAATTGTTGTGGTTGCGCCGATATATATGTATGTATAGGAAATCCGGTAATAATCCATGAAGACGTACTGCCTTCGCTCAACCATTCAACTCTGGAGAACAAAACCCGGATTGAGATACTCCAAGGCTCTCATAAGACTCTTTAACCTAAAGACGGTTTCTGAAGCACTGGCATTAAATAGAAATAGTCTGCGAATCCGTTTGTGTGGTGACGGATTAAAAATACAAGTGTCACCACCCCATTTCTTTCCCAGGGTGCTGTAAGAGCCAGCTAAGGGACAATATAAGCAGTAGGGTGTCCCTTAAATTTCAATGTCAATATATTTTTACGCATACCGTCTAAAAACTTTAGTATTGACCTAATATAATACAGAAATAAATATTAGCCCGATTTATAAACGATAACCCGTGCCGACTTGAGTTTTTAACTTATCCATACAAGTTGCGCGGGTACAGCGCTGTGACCTGTTACTGCGAATTTCAATTGTCATTTCAAACGTGATTTCTAACATTATTAGTGCGTTGTTGTTTATTATGTGAAGATGTCTGTGGAATTACGAAGTGATAAACAAAATATTTACCTTATCGGACTGCCAAGCCACCAGATAAATGGTGCAAAATTACCATCTAATCGACAAGTTCTCACCGTTTTATTTTACAATATACGTGAAGTCAAGCTGACTGTTAGTGAAAGTGCGAATCTTGTTGTAAGAGAGTGCATTATATTTTGGGAAAAAGCCAGAATTCCTACGAAGGCATTTCCTAACTGCGTGAAGAAACTTGTTGATTTATATAATGTTTGAAGGGAGCTGCAAAAAAACTGTAAGAAAACTCAGGTGACGTTCAAGAACCGTGAAAATAATTTTGTAAAAGACCTTGATAACTTATTTGATATTGCACATGCTGATGCCTTCGCCAGAATTAAGATATAGGAAGACAAAGATTTTTTAAGGAAACAGAGAGAGGCAGGTCGACCGGGATGCTTAGGTGGAATTGACAAAAAATTGGCGGAGAAAGAAGAACGAGTTAGGCAAAGACGATTGGAAGAAGAGGAAAGAAAGGTAAAACAAAGAGAGTTATTGGCTGTTGCATCTACTTCTTCGATAGATAGCTTGAAATGTCTGGAGAATTCGGATGAGGAACAGATTTCGAACTGTGAACTTAGTACTCAGATTATTTGCCCTGAAAAAAGTTCTAAAAGAGGCACGAAAAGTTTCATAACTCCTAAACTGGTAGCAGCTTTAGATCGTTGCCAATTAAGCATAAGAGACACAGTTTACATTCTCCATGAGGTTGTAGAAGCGCTTGGTCTGAATCGAAGGAAGAAATTACGCAAAATTTCTTTAGTAAGTTTAATATTTTCTTGTTTCTTTTTTGAAAGTTTCGTGGCTTAGTTTTTTTTTTAAACTGTTTTTTCTTTCTTTCAGATATGACGCTAAATGATTTTGTGACTCAAAGAAGCAAACAATTTCTATCTCGACTGCAGATCGACGACAGTTTTCTTCGGCAGGATATATCTTCTTGGGGTGACAATCCTACTTTTTTGGAAGCTAGAAGATGAATAAGTCGTTTTAAGGTCGTAAATGACACTGATGAAAGAGCTGTTAAATTAATGCAAGATTTTAATGGACTTATCACGGCTGAAGAAGAGCAAAAACAGTTTTTGTTGCGTTGTGTTCAGGAACACAGAAAACTGTATCCAGACTGTAAAAAAACTACACTAAAGAGAAGTTACCCTAATTAATTATTATTATAATTTGTATTTAAATAAAAGTTTATGTTGATCTTATTTTATTCTTACTCATATTTACTTTATTTGTTGCATTTTAATTAGTTTTGGATCAAACCAAAATGTCAGGCTATAACACCATTTTTTACTAAATTTTAGGGCTCGGTCGGCACGGGTTGCAATCATGCTACAAATATGAAATTTCATATTTAAGTACATTTTAGCATTTATAAAAAAAGTAGAGGGTATGCGTTTCGAAATTCAAAAAAAAATTTTTTTTTTCCATATAAGGGACACCCTAATAAGCAGTTACCATCTACTGTGAGAGACTGAAAACTCGAAAATAAACCATGTGCAAACACACCTGGTCAGCTCGGCACAATAGACCATAATCCCTCCCATAGAGGAGGAGGCCCGTGCCCAACAGTGGGACGTAAATGGGCTGAGGAGAGAGAGCCTGCGAATAAAGTAAGAATACAAACTAGGCATTGCTGTCTTAAGGATAGTTTCTCAGTCATGCAAATGTTAATACACAAAGCTTGAGAAGAAATATAAATACAAGTAATAACTTGTTCCGTGAACCGTGGTTCTGGGTCACCTTCCCAGGGGCCCCAGCTCGGTGCCACCACGCGCGTCTCAGGTAGCGGATAGCGGAACGGCCTCCAGATATGGAGGCTAGCTTAAATAAATTTAAAGACTACCAGTGTTACCACACAAATCACCCTGACGGAACAGGTCATGCTGGCTCTGTTATTATTATTAGGAAGTCAATCAAAGACCATCTAAGGCCTGAGTATCTAAGTGCTCACATACAAGCTACGACAATCGCAATCGAAGATAGCATGGGATACTTAACCCTTTCGGCAATTTATTGCCCACCTAGACACAACATCTCTGCTGCCATGTTCTCCCATTACTTCAACTCCTTGGGAACTCGCTTTGTTGCTGGTGGGGACTGGAATGCAAAGCATACATTCTGGGGCTCCAGACTAGTCTCCACCAGGGGCAGACAACTGAAACTGAGCGTGAACGGTGATCGTTTGACGACTGTGTCATCTGCGGAGCCGATATATTGGCCTGCTGACCCTAGAAAGACTTACTTGACTTTTTTGTGGTGAAAGGCTTACCCAGACATTACCTAAAGCCGGAACCGTGCTACGATGGAACCTCTGACCATACACCAGTACTATTGACGATAAGTAACAAAATAATAGAATGTAACCGACCATCTAAACTGTACAATAGACATACTGATTGGCTCTCTTAGAAACTACTTAGAAGACAAGGTAAACCTTAAAGTAGCATTAAAAACACCCAACGATGTTGACACGGCGGCCGAGTATATAGCGAAGCTTATCCAGAAGGCATGTTGGCTAAGTACACCAGAAATTGGTGCTCAACGAACAGTTAGCAATTATCCGAGCGAAATAAAATCAGCCATCCTAGAAAAGCGAAGACTGCGGCGTATTTGGCATGTTAGTAGACATATTTCGGACAAGGTGAACTTTGAGATCGCTGCTAGAAACCTGAAAATGTCGCTGCAGAGTTGGCATGATACGACTTTGGAGGCTCAAATGGAGTCTTTGACAGCAACACCATCCTCTAACTACTCACTTTGGAAAATTACAAAAGACTATACTAGACCTCAAATCCCAGTGCCTCCACTTAGAACAGAAAGAGGTTGGGCTAAAACCCCCCAAGAAAAAGCCGATGCTTTTGCTGAACACCTGGCTCAAGTATTCTGCCCCGGAAATGTATCGGATAATATGTATGTAATGTCTGTATCGGAAATGAAGAATCTATCAGTGAAGTCTACGCAACACTAGACCAGGATTTCCAAATGGCACTTCCACCATCACCAGTATCTGTGAAAGAGGTATGGCGTACTATTCGCAATATGAAAGACAAAAAAGCGCCCGGGTTCGACCTCATCACAAAAGAAGTGTTGATCCAACTACCAAGGAAGATAATAGTGTATCTTAATACACTGTATAACGGGATATTAAGAGTCCAGCACTATCCACTATCGTGGAAAATATCTCAGATTCTAATGGTACACAAATTGGGCAAACCACCGAATGAAGTGACCTCGTATCGGCCTATAAGCCTCTTACCCCTACTGTCAAAAGTGTTTGAGAAAATTTTATTGACTGGAATACAACCTATCCTTGAAAGTAAAAGAATAGTACCGGACCACCAGTTCGGTTTTAGGCAATTACACTCAACAGTGGAACAGGTACACAGAGTGTGTGATAAAATAAGAAAGAGTCTAGAGGAAAAAGATTACTGTTCAGCTGTTTTTTTGGACATTAGCCAGGCTTTCGACCGAGTCTGGCATGATGGACTCTTATATAAAATAAGAAATTCTCTACCGGACAGTTACTGCCTAATTTTTAAATTTTACCTAACAGAGAGTTTTTATCAGGTGAAAGAATCTGAGAAAACATCAAAGTTCTACGATATCCTGGCTGGTGTGCCCCAGGGCTCAATAATGGGACCAATTTTGTATACTATCTTCACCTCAGATCTCCCCATAGTGGATGATATAACTACAGCCACTTTTGCAGATGATACTGCGATACTAGCAAGTAGCAAGAAACCGAATGAGGCTACATCAAGAGTACAGAAAGGCCTTAACGAAATATCAAACTGGCTACATAAGTGGAAGATCCAAGTCAATGCTTCGAAATCAGTACATGCTACCTTCACATTACGTAGAGAGAACTGCCCACCTGTTTATTTAAATGATACTGAATTACCTCACAGGGATAGTGTCAAATATTTACGGCTGCACCTTGATAGGCGATTGACATGGCGACAACATATCAAATGCAAGAGAGGAAATACTCATCAAATATAAAAATCTTCTATGGCTACTAGGGAGAAACAGCAAACTGTCTATAGATAACAAGCTGCTAATATATAAAGCAATTTTAAAGCCAATTTGGACCTATGGCATCCAGCTGTGGGGAAGTGCAAGCAGATCGAACATCTCCATCATCTCATCAAAGAGTGCAAAACTTAATACTCAGAACCATTTGCAAATTCCCATGGTTTACAACAAATGTTGAGATACATCAATACACAAATATGAACTCTGTTGTTGAAGAGGTTCACAATTATTCACGCACGTATCGGAAACGGCTCGAATGCCATCCTAACACCTTAGCTAAAGACCTGCTTTCTCGCAGCTACAATAAGAGACTGAAAAGAAGGAATATCATGACAGTAGTATAGTTACTAGCAAGCTATGAGTAGTGTTCTCAGTGGAGAACACACTCTACCTGCCTATCCCATGGGGCTCATCTGCTTATGGCTTTGCCGATCGCAGATTTACAAGGAAAAAAAAATATATAAAAAAAAAGTAATAACTTACCATATTGTATGTTAAATGGAACGCAGAGTTAATAGGGTCAGCCTTCCCTTGTACCATGCCCTTGACGACTGCTGGTGTGACCTTCTCATCAATCATCAATATAACGATACCTTTGTCATCCAAACCACGACGACCAGCTCGACCTGACATCTGTATGTATTCGCCGGATGATATCTGGATATAGGAATAATATTAGAGTACTTGGTGCAAGATCGCACCTGGCCATATAAAAAAGAAACAAACCTGGAGTCGAGTTAACAAAACCGTATGTTTAAATAATATTTTATTGTTCATTAAAGAGGCACAAACCTAAGTTAATACATTCAAATGAAACACAAAAAATTATAAGTATAACAATATGAATAAAGTGATGTTAAAATTATAAAAAAATGAAATAATAAATAGCTGTTGCCCGCAACTTCGTACGCGTGGAATTTAGAAACCAATGGTCTTATTCATAATGACTTATCGGAGGTTTAAAAGTTCGCTCAAATTGGTTCACGAAAATTGTCAAAACTTGTTATTCATAATAGTCTTTTTACGCTAAAACGTTTATTATGTCTCCGAAAAATATCTCCGTTTAAACCTCCGATAAGTCATTATGAGACCATAAAACTTTACAAATTATACAAAAATAACGAATTTGTTTTATAATATGTAAAGATGGCTATGATATTTAGTCATAGATGATATCTACATTGTTTTTAAAGAATTAAACATAAATAATTAAGGATAAAAAGTTAATAAACAACTTACAAATCTGAAATCTTTTCCGTCAAACTTTTGACAGTTCGTGAATACCACAGTTCTTGCTGGCATGTTGAGACCCATAGCAAACGTTTCTGTGGCGAACAATGCCTGTAAAAATAATAATAAATTATAGAAAACTAAATAATAATCGACGGAAGGTCCTCGAGTGGCGACCACGAACCGGACGACGCAGCGTGGGGCGGCCCCCAACAAGGTGGACCGACGATATCGTCAAATACGCCGGGGGCCGCTGGATGCAGTTAGCGCAAGACCGCACGTTGTGGCGTTCTATGGGGGAGGCCTATGTCCAGCAGTGGACTGAGAAAGGTTGATGGAAATAATAATCTTATATATAAAATTCACGTGTCACAGTGTTAGTTACCGTACTCCTCCGAAACGGCTAGACAGATTTTAATGAAATTTTACATGCGTATTCAGTAGGTCTGAGAATCGGCCAACATCTATTTTTCTAACCTTTTTTTTTAGTATGGCAAAACAACGTTTGCCGGGTCAGCTAGTAAAATATAAAAAACTAAATAATAATAAATTATAGATGTTTGCTTGGAATTTAGAAAATGTTCCGTTTTTGCAACATTTTTCACTAATGCTTCGCTCCTATTGCTTCTAGCGTGATGTTATATAGTTTACAGCTTTCCTTGACAAATATACTATCCAACACTGAAAGAATTTATCAAATCTGGCTGCCCGTGACATCACCCAGGCACATTCTGAAAATCAGAGCTGCAACACCCTTGACTAAGTCTGTGCAGCTTATGCTGAGCATGACCTATTTTGGCCCTCTGCATCTCTATTTTGTCACTATGTTTAATATTTTTTTTATTATTTATGTATCTGTAAAATAGGTTGTGAAGTGTACCAAAATAAACGCATTTTCTTTCTTTCTTTCAAATCGGAACAGTAGTTCCTGAGATTAGAACGTTCAAATAAAAAATAAACTCTTCAGCCTTACATTATTATATATCTTTTTTTAATCATATTGAACTTTTGAGAAGGAATTAAGGTACCTACTAATAAAATAATGCTTATTTCAAAAACACACTTGAAATTCTTAATACTTTTTAGGGTTCCGTACCCAAAGGGTAAAAACGGGACCCTATTACTGACACTTCGCTGTCCGTCCGTCAGTCCGTCTGTCACCAGGCTGTATCTCAAGAACGGTGATAGCTAGAGAGTTGAAATTTTCACAGATGATGTATTTCTATTGCCGCTATAACAACAAATACTAAAAGTAAAATAAAATAAATATTTAAGGGGGGCTCCCATACAACAAACATGATTTTTTTACCGTTTCTTGCTCTCATACAACAAACGTGATTAATTAAGTATTGTGTGTGTTGTTTGCTCATTTATTAATAACGTGCCTTATGTTGCATAGATAATGGTACGGAACCATTAGTACGCGAGTCCAACTCGCACTTGACCAATTTTTTAATTGTACTTTGTCATTGGTCCTTAATATGTGAGCAAAATTTCAGATAAATCGAACTACTGCAAGTGGGTGATAATCACTTTCAAAGAATCCGTTACATAGATTAATATACATTGATAGATACGTACCGAACTAATACAAGCGTGATAATAAGGAGGTCTTTCTGATTGACGATTGCCTTAATAAAAGTAATTAAAAATATAATATACCTTAATCAGTCCCAATCCAAAGAGTATTTCAATAGTTTCCTTCAATATAGGCAGAAGACCACCATGATGTATACCGATACCACGTCTCAACAAAGGTATCACATTTTCAACTTGGGGCAGTTTACGATCTTCCTCAGATAACACGTCCATAGCATTGTTAAATACTTCATCTACTAGTTTTTTTTCTTCAACTGTAAATATATATTTTATTTATTAACATTTTACACATAGTCCTCTGGTCCCAAGCTAAGCTTACATACTTGTGTTATGGGTACCAGAATATGGATAGACTATAATATACTACTTTTCTTTGGTATCTACATACTTATGATACATATAAAACACCCAAACGCAGCACAAACATTTGTATGATAATTATAAATATCACACAAATAATTGCGGTAGGCAGAGATTGTAGACATCATAGCAGATTCTATAGAGAGCACACACTCATAAAGGACACACAGTAAGAATTTAAATATTAACTTACTTGTGTTAAAATCCAATTTAGCCATTTGCATAGCATAAGTCTCGCAATCCTTTTTACTAAAACTGAATATGATGACGGGAGCAAAGTTCCTTTCCATGATCATCTTGACGATATTGAATATATTAGATTGGTTTGCGCCGCGGGGTCCACCACGTCTACCACGTTGGTCACCTTTAGCTGCGTCACCTGCGTTATTTAGTACTGCCATTGCAGTATTAAAGTTGTCCTCTTTGAATATACTCTACAAGGGAATAAAACAGTGTTTTATCATCATCATCAAACCGTCACGCATTTATCCTATGGGGGTAGGCAGAGACTATAGAGCGCCATCGGCTACGATCTAAATACACCGAATTTTAACAGTTTTTATTTTGGATAGGACACTTCCTCGCTTTGATAGGCGACAGGGAGCGCTCCAATTGCCCGCTGGCAACAATTGCCCGGAGCGATGCCGGGGAAGGAAGAGAGAAGAATGAGAAAGAAATTGACGTACAAATCGAATCATTTTCTAATTGCAATCTAGGATTTCCCTTTTTAATTTTAATTGCAGATATCATGTACACACAAGTATAAAGTGGCTTATGGAACCAATCATTGGTTGGTAAAAAAAGCTTGCCTTGCCAACTCTGATTATTCGCGTTTTCAGCATAAAACCATAGCTTTCTATCTAAATCTCCTACATAATTAAATTAAATGGTTAATTTAAATGGTTTCAGAACTTACCTTTTCATCCACAACCAAGTGTATGCCATCACCGCCAGCGGGAAATATATAATGTTGTAATGGTGTCGGTCTATATTCTGTATACACAACATGGCAGGGCTGGGAATGTAACCGACATACCCACTCCGCGAATTGACGGGCGTTCGGTATGGTAGCCGATAGAAATACGTAGTGGACGTTGTCGGGCAGAAGAATTAATGTTTCTATAAATAAAACAAAATAGGAAAATAATATTTATTATAGTAGTCAAAGTTGACAACAAGAACATAATATTTATGGACATTTCACACAACGTCCTCTGGTCCCAAGCTAAGCTTATATTCTTGTGTAATGGGTGCTGGAATACGAATATACTACATAAATTACTTTTCTTTTGAATACATACTTATAATACATAGTAAACACCCAGACACAGTTAAAATATTTGTATGACATTTATAAACATCACACAAATTATTGTCCAGTGTGAGCAACATTTTTATTATTTTCGTAAAAATATAAATTAACTAACCTTCCCAGACAACACCTCTCTCCTTGTCTCTCATATAATGTATTTCATCAAACACAACCCAGCCCACTTCACGCATTATTTCAGATCCTCTATATAACATGTTTCTTAAAATCTAAAACAACAATTAAGAGGTAAAAAGATTTATGGTCTAATTCATAATGACTTATCGGAAGTTTAAAAGTTCGCTAAAATCGGTTCATCATCATCTCATCGTGACTGGAAAGGTGGATGGAAAAAGGCCTCGTGGACGCAGCCCAATACGTTGGTCTGACCAGATCCGCACGGCTCTTGATTCAACCGTGCACAACGCTCTACACACCGCCAAAGATCGAAGCAGATGGCGAAACGAAGATCGAAGCAGATGGCGAAACGAAGATCGAAGATCTTGCAGAAGGGCGGTCACAACCCTCAACCTTGAGGAACACGAAGCAAGGAGGAGGAAAATCGGTTCACGAAAATTGTCAAAACTTGTTATTAATAATAGTCTTTTTACGCTAAAACGTTTATTATCTCTCCGATAAAATCTCCTTTTAACCTCCGTTAAGTCATTATGAATAAGACCATTAATCTATACCAAAGGTGTCATTCGGTTAGTAGCGACGCACGTCGCGCGACGGCTTCAGAACTTGTATTGAAAATACCATTAATTGTTGAATGAAAAGTGAGCTTGGTTAAATGGAAAAGGTGGTAGCGGCAACAGTGCTGCTCATGGCAGTCAGCCCTATGTTTCCAATAAAAATAATTATTTTTATAGAAATAAATTACACATAATTTTTACAAATATAACATGCATCATCTGCTCATTCTAAACTAAGCTTAATGCTTGGTACTCCATACATAGAGTATTTAGAAAACAACCAAAAATAATCATGTTTATCAAATTAAACAAAGAATAAGGCTGATCTGAGAAGTTTTCATAGTTTTTATCTAACATCTCCTCAGACCATTAATGTCCCCCATCTGGGCACAGGCGTCTTTCTGTGGGATGGTATGTAGTCTACTATGCTACACTGACCAGGTATGTTGAAATAGGGTTTAGTTACAATTTTATCTCTCATATTATTGCTTTTTCATAATTTTCAAAAAGCACTTAATATACACATATATTGATTACCATTATACAAAAACAAAGTAATAGTCATCACTTATGGATAGTTTCAATGGTTATTACTCCCGTGGGAGTGTCTAAGATAATATAATATGTTTAAGATAATAAACTGTTACCTCTGTAGTCATAATAAGACAAGATGCAGATGGATTGATTGTAACATCACCAGTTATGAGACCAACATCATGGAACTCCTCTGAGAACTCCCGATATTTCTGATTGGACAGTGCCTTAATGGGTGTTGTGTATATAACTCTTTGTTTATTCTTCAGAGATAATGCTATGGCATACCTGTTAACAAAATAAATTAAAATATAAGTTTTATTGGTGTGTAATTTTGTTAGTGCCCACTTTTGAAACATATAGTTATTAAAAATAGTTTGCATCCTATTTTCAGACTCATTTACTTTAATAAATATAAAAAAAAGCTTAATATATTCTTTACAGTGAAGGACTATAAATATTCATAAAACATGAAATTTGTGTAGTAAGTAGTAAAGTACTATACTTATTGCCTTGGCAAACATCTATCAAAATCTTTATTTTAGTTCAAATCTAAATAGTAAGAAATTGAATTTCTAGTAAAATTATATATTCTGAAACCATTACCAACATAATGTATATTTAACTCAATTAGCACATTCTTTTCTTAATTTAAAGTGCACATTAGACAAGCAGTAGTTTTGCAATATTATGAAATATGACTCTTCATTTATTCCTCTAATTACATATTCAAATAAAAAATAAAAAAAAGTATTTTTAAATATAAAATTATAAAATAACAAATACATTTAAAAATATAAAAAAAAGTATATATAAAATAAGTATGAAATATTATTATTATTATATGGTGAAATATTATTTTGATAAAATTCAACTAACTGAATAACAAACTATTATTTAGTAACAGCTTTGACTATAGAAAAGATATACTTACTCAGCAACTACAGTCTTTCCTGCTGATGTATGGGCTGACACCAACACTGATTGTAAATTATCTATACACAGTATAGCTTCTTTTTGAAATGGATCTAGTATAAAACTATATTGTTTTGCCGGTTCAGATGTTAGAGGCATGAGTGGAGCATATTCATGGTTCGGTGGAATTGCCACTTCATGTGTACATCCCTCATTTGTCTCTAATGTATGGATCACAATTCTAGAACTAAGGAGGTCCACACTGGAACAACATAGAAATATTATAAAAACATAAGTACAGACTTTATAGGAAAGTTAATATTTTTTTGTAATAGTGTTCATTTATTATTGTATGAAAGTATGTAAATAGGAACACAGTTGAAGTTTTTAATTCTAATACTTTATTGCGACACATTATTTGGACGTGAATAAAGAGCAACATGGTCGTTTTCAATAGTCTAGAAATATTTAGCGTATGAAACGGCATCTATCAAAAGTTTGCATATCTAAATAGAATATTTAACATGAACTAAACAATAATAAAGAACATCTACTCACTTGATATCACTAGTAAGATCGGAATCGTCCTCATCTTGTTTCGTTCTTTTAACAAGCTGAGAATTTGTGCTTTCACCTTCTTCGTGTGTACGCTTTTGGCTCGGCACTTGTGACGATACCGCAGTTTCTTCTCTGTAAATAACATAAAACAAGAACGCAAATTCAAATCAACGCACTCAAATCAATGCCGTAGTTTATAAGTTTTTCTATGTACCAGCACTTACTTGTCTACATTTTTGATATTAGGGAATTGTATCGAAGCTTCATTAACAGCGGATTCTTCAAAACAATCAAATAAACTATTTAAATCTGCCATATTAGATCCATGAATGAAAATAACACAAAATAACCTCAAAATACTAAAAAATCGAAACGTCAGGTCTACTTCTTTCTACCCTCCATACACAGACCATACAACTTACTAATCTGTGAATTCTGTGACACAGACCCCGTTTTCCAATCAGCGCACCACGAAGTATAGTATAGATACAAGGAGTCCGAACGTAATATTGAACGAATGGTCTCAATTTAAGGGACAGATTTTTTGCCGGTAGAGCGCGCCATTTTTCAAGAAGTACTCGTTTGAACTATTGACACCTGTGGAAAAAAATATTCTGAGAAACGTGGAATTAAATATAAGTTTTAGGAAATTTTTCGAGTGCTTTAAACCCAACAATACAGACAAGGTCAAGAGATATTCTGATATTCTATAATAGCATCGGTACGTCCTGAATACTTGCGCAGCCAGTGGCAGAAAATAGAACTATGATCTGGGTTTATTATTGTGTACACCAAATATTATGGAAAAGCCTATACCGTTCGGACTCCTTGTATCTATACTTCGTGGTTTTTATATATAAAATTGTAGAGTAAGAGTTATCAAACAGAGTACAGGTGCTCAAGTCCACTATTTTGGAACAATTGTCATACCGGCACAATACCGGCACGATACCGTTGCAATTGAAGTCAAATATCCGTAGTCTGCTATATGCCGTCATAACGGTCTTTCAATGGTAATAGAATTGTCGATCTCTTTTATCTATGCATTGAATTTTCGGTCTCTTTTATCTATGGATTGTGTTAGAATGGTATGTATGTGTTGCCGTTTTTAAAAAATGCGTTAGTTGAAGTGATTTTCGAAAAACTACTAATAAATTTAAACATTTAATCATGCTAGACTTCGTTTAAATATATTTGTACATACTATTTATTAGTATAAAAAGCAATGTGAAGTTTAGGAGATTAGTAAATTGCAATAAATTACAAAGAACAATTTCTAATATTTCTATCTATCTATTTTTTGTTTATGGCAATCTGTCGACACAGGACAATTTAAAAATATTACTGTCAAATTCAAAATAGCAGACTACCGAAACATTTCAGGACTTGTTTAGGAATTTGACCGTAAGCGATATCGACTAAACGGTTGTGGAGATTTTGCGTTGTTTTCCGCGCTTTTTGGTGTTTTCTAATATAGTTTCTTTGGTCAAATTGATTTATTAGTTTTGTGTTGTCTTTTGTGTTTGGTGGTGGTAAGTTTTTTTATATTTTTATACAGTTTTTTACACATAGTGTAACTCTGCATTTTTGAGGTTATACTCAAACATGCAGAGTGAAGATGATACTCTGGTTCCGCCTCCGGCGCCAGACCCTCCAGATCCTCCAGATCCTATGTCAGTAGATTCCTCCCCCTCAGGTACTGGTCTTAAAAGACGTATGGTATCTGAAATAACAACTCAGGCGAAAAAACAAATAACCTCGCCAGAACTAGCAGTTGCATCAATCCAGACTGTATACACGGACCCTGCGTACGTCGTAGGTGCGATTAATACATACTCTCCCGAGAACAAAGGTCCGTTTATAGTTCACGTGACACGAAGCACCCCTGACCCCTCAGCTGGCTCCTCTATACGTACTATTAAATTCGGCCAATTCCTAACAACCCATAAAATCAAAAATGTCTGTCCCGATGGTGTTAAAAAAGTGGGAAGAAACAAAATTTCAGTCGAGTTCCGTACAGCCAATGATGCCAACAACTTTACTGTGTCACCGATCCTTTCCATGTGCAAATACTCTGCGTCAGTTCCGACCTTCAATGTTACCAGAATGGGTCTAGTGCGACAGGTACCAACAGACCTGTCAATGGAAGAGTTTGTAAAGGATGTTGTTCTCCCTGATGGATGTGGCAGAATAATAAAAGCTCGTAGGTTAAACAGAAAAACTTTTGAAGATGGTAAAGCCTCTTGGGTCCCCACCCAATCCGTCGTCCTCACATTCCTCAGCCAATCCCTCCCTGATAGAATTTTCCTATACTACACGTCCCTCCCTGTGGAACTCTACTACTTCCCTACCATCCAATGCCATTCCTGCTGTAGGTATGGACACACAAAGGCCCAATGCAGATCACAACCCAGATGCTATCGTTGTGCCCAAGAACATTCTGCGGACACCTGCGAGATAACGGAAGCTAACGCCTGCTGCTTACACTGCTCGGGCCGGCACTTTGCCACAAACAGAAACTGCCCGGAACAAGAAAGACAGAGGTCTATAAAAATAGTTATGGCTGAACAGAGCATATCCTACGAACAAGCCTCCCTCCAATTCCCCCCCTCTTCCCGTTCTTACTCTGAGATCGCCCAAGAATCCCCCCATTTTACTTCCCTTACACAATCTGGATATAGACCTCCTCAATCACCCTCACAACCCCCCCCTCCTCACTCTCTACCCCAAACTCCGCAGTCCCGCTCCTATGTAAAAACTGTATATGCCACCCCCCGTCCTCGCATTATTTCTAATGGAAAACCCTTTGACAAATCCCTTCATAGAGACTTGACATCTACCCCGAAATCAACAATGACCAATGGCTGCGCACTAAATAAAACTCAAGCCCCCACACACAATGACTCAACATTAGAAACTCTTCTGACTTTACTTATCGATCTTCTCAGTTCTAACCGTCTCTGTATACCGCCCAACGTTGCCCACAAACTTAGTCAGCTCCTCTCCTCATCCATTCAATATGGATCAAGTGGTCATCCTCCAGTGGAACAGTCGTAGCATTCAATCTAAAAAACACGAACTTACTCACTTGATTTCAAGATTCCACCCATCAATCATTGCTGTCTCGGAGACATGGTTGAGACCTGGTTCTCATTTTAGGGTTCCAGGCTTCTTTTGTCTCCGAGATGATGGTGTTGATGGTTACGCCGGGAGTGCTTTATTAGTAAAGCACTCCATCCCTTTTTCCCAAATCTCCCTTCCTGCCCATCCCTCTGGCATTAACATTGTTGGTGTCAGATCCTTTAATATCTCCTTTATTTCTGTGTATATTCCGCGACCTAACTCATCTCTTATCCCTGACTTACTCCTTCTTCTATCGTCTGTCCCCCCTCCAATTGCCCTTATGGGTGACTTTAACGGACATAACATTGTGTGGGGCCATAGCCACACTGACCTATTTGGACATTCCCTTCTCGACATATTTGACGAAACCAACCTTTGTCTACTTAATAATGGTTCCCCTACCCGTAGAACCCTCCCTTCACAAGACCCAAGAAGTGCCGTTGACCTATCCCTCTGCTCCCCCTCGTTAATGCCTCTTACCTCATGGCACATTCTCCCTTCTTCTTACGGTAGTGATCATTACCCCATTCTATTGTCTATTGATATCCCTAATAGAGCCACTCCTTTTTGTAACCCTAGTCCCTCCTTTAAATTTAATCTTTCTAGAGCAGACTGGGACTCATACTCCGAAACTCTGGAACTCAAACTACGAGCTCTCCCTCCAATCTCTGAAATGTCCCCCCTTAATTTCTACAAAGCATTTATCGAGTGTATAATTTCTAGTGCGCTTCTTCATATTCCCGTCAAAAAACCCACAGGTGACTTCAGAGTTTCTCCTCCTTGGTGGGACTCTGAATGCACCTCAGCGGTAAGGGAACGTAAAGATGCGGAGAGGTTATACGCTCGATCTATGACTGTAGAAAATTTTTTGACCTATAAACGCCACGCGGCTAAATTTAAAAAACTTGTCTCCATAAAAAAACGCTTAGGATGGTCGTCCTTTTGCGAATCATTGTCGCCCAGAACCCCGTCGTCAATTGTTTGGAAACAAATAAGAAGATATAGAGGTTCCCTCAGGCCTCAAAACATTCCAGCCAATGATAGCTCATCATGGCTTGAGGCATTCTCAGACAAACTGGCCCCTCCTTATGTCCCCTGTGCGTTTTCTCTCCCCTCTATTCCTTCTTCTATACCCACTTCTAACTGTTTTGACAATCCCTTCTCACTTCACGAACTTCGACTTGCTCTTGACGGACTTTCAGACTCAACACCAGGTATCGACGGTATCCCTTACTCTTTCCTAAAAAAATCTTCCGAAGAAACCAAATCCCTTTTCCTATCCATGGTTAACTCCTTCTTTGACTCTGGTACCATTCCAGAACAATGGAAATCGCAAGTGATAATCCCAATCCTTAAACCTGGCAAAGATCCTCTCGAACCAAGCAGCTACAGACTGATTGCCCTATCGCCAACTCTGGCGAAGGTCACAGAACACATGGTCAAAAATCGATTGGAATGGATAGTGGAACACAATTCACTTCTTGGGAAGTCGCAATTTGGCTTTAGAAAAGGCAAAAGCACACTGGATAGCCTAAGTATTCTAACTACTGACATCCAAATTGCGTACAAAAAGAAAGAGTATCTAGTGGGAGTCTTTTTAGATATCAACGCGGCCTATGACAACGTTTTGCTTCCAGTTCTCAGGAGGAAACTCACGGAGCTGAGATTACCTGAGAAGCTTACCCGTTTCATCCTCAACTTATTTGCGGAAAGGACCGTTACCGTGAAATCTAATTCAAGTCTTCTACCCCCGCGTACCGTCTGGAAAGGTTTACCCCAAGGCTCCGTCCTAAGTCCCCTCCTTTATAACATTTACACCTATGATCTTGAGCTAACAGTAGAATCCTTTTCCCATATCCTTCAATATGCCGATGACCTTGCCATTTATGTCTCCTCCTCGTCTATAGAAGATGCCGCCAACCGATTGAATTCGGCATTAGCCTATCTCGTCAACTGGCTCGAAGACCACGGTCTGACCATCTCCCCTTCCAAAAGTGCCGTCGTAGTCTTTACTAAAAAAAGAACCATCCCTACAGTTACTATTAACATCAACAATGAGGTCATTTCCCAAACTAACACTTTCAAATTCTTAGGTGTCTCACTGGATTCTCGAATGACAGGTACTGAGCACTCCATATCAATTTCACAAAAGTGTGAAAGAAATATTAACATCCTTCGTTCCTTGTCAGGGGTATGGTGGGGCTCCCATCCTTATTCCCAAAAACTCCTATACAACGCCATAATACGTAGCCATCTTGATTATGGTTCCCTTCTTTTTAACGCTTTTAATAAAACAAACCTCGAAATGCTGCAAAAAATCCAAAATAAATGTCTACGTATAATCCTAGGCACAATGAAGTCCTCTCCGATAAACGCGATGCAGGTAGAATGCGGCGAACCCCCCCTGGATTTACGTAGACAGTTCCTTTCTGACCGTTTTCTTTTCAAAATTGCCCAAAACTTTAACCATCCTCTTCTTCAAAAACTTAGACTCCTTTTCGAATTACTACAATCCTCACCAAAAATTCCGTGTCTACTCAACAGTCTTAAAACCCTCCTTCAACTCCCATACCCGGTCGTCCAATTCCCAATATTCCCTCTTTTCCTCACCTCCTACGAGGCGTTAGTATACATCCCTCAAATCATCCTAGATTTTGGCATATACAAAGATTCTGTTGACGCCCAACGTACCTTTTCTTATAACATGGATCTTCACTTCCGTGGTTGGCACACTGTCTTTACGGACGCTTCAAAATTATCTACAGATAGTGTAGTCGGTGCAGCAGTCTGGATCCCCTCCTCCAAACTATCCCTCTTTTTTAAATGTCCCTCCTCCTCTTCCGTCTTCACCGGCGAAGCTTTAGCTCTGCTCGAAGCAATCCTCTTTGTTAAATCTCACCTACTTAATAACACAATTATATTTACAGATTCGAAGAGCTCCCTCCAATCAATCTTGGCCAACCCCTTCCTCTCCATTTCCCGCTTCCCTTTAATCTTAAAAATTAGAGAATCCCTCCTAGAATGCCATAATCTTAATATTAACGTAGTCTTAGCCTGGATACCTGGACACGTTGGAATTTCCGGAAATGAGACCGCAGACTCTTGTGCTAAATCAGCTGTTCATTATGGTACTCTAGAACACTACCAAACCTACTCCCACGACCTATGCCTACTTGCCAACTCGGTACTCTCGAAGTCTTGGAAAGCTACATGGAACACATCCAAGGTTACTAAGGGCAAGCACTTTGCTGATATACAACCGGAGATACCCCCCACACCGTGGTTTTTTAAATTCCGCAAGGCCGACAAGAGAGCAACCTCCGTCATTTGTCGTCTCAGATTGGGCCATTGTTGTACCCCCGTATTCCTCGCCAAACTTAGGATCAGGAGTACTGCGTTGTGTGAATGTGGTCTCGACGAAGCCGACGAAAATCATATATTCTTCTCCTGTCCTAATACTCGCGAATCACTACACGACTTCCTTCCCCCAGAAATCCCTCGTCCTACTTCTCTAAAATGCCTTCTTTCCCTAATATTCTCCCCTCCTATTCCCCAAATTCTCTGTAAATTTGTAAAAAGGAACCGTATAAAGCTGTAAATATTTTTTAAGTAGTATAGACTAACTAAAACCAACTAACACTTTATTTATTGTATTGTACATAATATATCCTCTACTAACCTTCTAACATTGTGTTGTCCTGTGTTTGTTGTAGATAAATCACCTTGGTCGAAGACTTCATCCCATCGATTTTAACCGGTCATATTCTACAATACAATGCATAACTCGCTTCAGTTTATGATTCTATCGTGACTCGGACACTGGCAGAATCGCGAAAGTTGCTAAAACGAGTAGCTGGGCCAAACTAAGAAGAAGTTGAAGTTGAAACATTTCAGTCATTGAATTGCAATTGTGAAGCAGTTGTGTACGAGACTAGCAATTTTATGTCACTTTAACAATTGTAAGACAATGATGAAGTCGTTATGACGACACATTAATAGTAGACTACCAAAAACTTTACTATTGCACCATAATGGTACAATAATGGTACAGTTGTGAGACCGTTGAAATACCCGACTCAGGGCCCTGGTGCTCAAGTCCACTATTTTGGAACAATTGTCATACCGGCACAATACCGACACGATACCGTTGCAATTGAAGTCAAATATCCGTAGTCTGCTATATGCCGTCATAACGGTCGTTCAATGGTAATAGAATTGTCGATCTCTTTTATCTATGCATTGAATTTTCGGTCTCTTTTATCTATGGATTGTGTTAGAATGGTATGTATGTGTTGCCGTTTTTAAAAAATGCGTTAGTTGACGTGATTTTCGAAAAACTACTAATAAATTTAAACATTTAATCATGCTAGACTTCGTTTAGATATATTTATACATACTATTTATTAGTATAAAAAGCAATGTGAAGTTTAGGAGATTAGTAAATTGCAATAAATTACAAAGAACAATTTCTAATATTTCTATCTATCTATTTTTTATTTATGGCAATCTGTCGACACAGGACAATTTAAAAATATTACTGTCAAATTCAAAATAGCAGACTACCGAAACATTTCAGTCATTGAATTGCAATTGTGAAGCAGTTGTGTACGAGACTAGCAAATTTATGTCACTTTGACAATTGTAAGTCAATGATGAAGTCGTTATGACGACACAATAATAGTAGACTACCAAAAACTTTACTATTGCACCATAATGGTACAATAATGGTACAGTTGTGACACCGTTGAAATACCCGACTCAGGGCCCTGTCTTTCAAATAAAGTACCTATTACACTAACTTAATGTTGCAACATTATACAAGCTTAAAAATAATATGTTTAATAAGTATGTCGTGAGATTAAAACGCCACCGATCAATAATAAAAAATATAAGCTTTCTGCTTATTTAGTTACACTGAGTTACACAGCTTTATAACTTCAAACATATGTATGTGTAGGGACACAATATACTGATTTCATTGTTTGCAAGTAGACGTATGTCACAGGCCTACGAATGCATAAAGACCATTGTGCTAGCCACCTAAGTTATTATATACAAATATATTTATTACAGTATGTATGGGCCTATTGTTTGCTCGCCGCCTAATTTAATAGATACAAATATATCATGTATGGATTCATTGTATGCAACACTATGCGTTTCAGCAATTTTAGGAATATATAGAAACGATTTTTCTCGCAACCTATATACATAGTTATTATATCAAATATATGGAGTCGCAAATAAACGCCATTCAAGTCAGGAGGTATTTCATTTTTATCCTCTAACCGACGCACACACGACATATACACCTAAATATTAAATAATCAACCTTGTGGCTATTGCCGAGCCATTACATTGCGTTAATAAAATACAGCAGCTGTGCATTTTTTTTTTAATATGTAGGTCCTATTCCACCTTATAATAAACGGGAGTGCTCATAACAGAAAAAACCTATTTAAGTAATCTATTAACCACGTCAAAATTTGTTTATTTGCACGTGTTGTTATTTCTGCTTGCATAATATATCGAACGAATTTTCTAGACCAAAACAATAGATATTCGATATTAAATGTTTATAAAGTTACTTCAAAAGCCATGAAATGGACACTGAACGTAGATGAAACCGTGGGGGTTAGCTTGGAGGGTAGAGGTAAGGAGAGTCATCTCATATGGTAGAAAATTGAAAAAATTGTCCAGCTGTAAGCTGTAAATAACAGTTCAAAAACCTTCCAGAATGGCGCTGGTGTAGACACAGAGTATGGTATGAATGTAGCAATTGTAAACGAATTGAAGTACGCCGAGTTAAAAAATTTAATATTATTGTCGACTAAAGTAGTTACTTATTGAAAATGTCAACTACTTGCGTATTACAAAATAATGTAGTAAATATAACCTTAATGAGTTATTGTGAGAAAACGTGTAGCTAGAGTGATTTTATTTTCTGAACTGTGAATAGTACGTTTATTGATTGCGGAAGTTGGTATTTGGCGCTTCCTTTAAAGTTTACTCTGAGGCTAATGTGGCGCCACCCTAATTTAATGCATTTTAACGGACACTTTTTCATGTGCACAGTAGATTCTCCTTACCTCTACCCTCCATAATTCACACTAAAGTTGGTATAATAAGCTCTTTAATTACTTCTGCTTTGTGGCTGGCAACATTGTACTAATGACTCAACGGTCACGTGACCATACAAGCTTGGTAATTTGACGGTGTGATTGGTGCTTTTCGTCTTTACTTTTTGAGCGCTTTTCGCGTGGGTACTGCAGCTAGGCTTCGAGTGGATTTTTTTAATTTGGTGCGAAATCTATTTATTGTGACAGAAAAGTTTACTGCAATGTCGTCAAAAACCAAAAAAACTGTGACATCTTCATCAAACATTAGTGTTGTGTCGTCTGTGCAAAGTCCACAGCAATCGAGCACTCCTGTAGGAAGTCGCCCTTCAAGTTCTGCCGGCCGGCCTAATAGCCCTCTGAGTCCTACTCGGCACACTCGCCTGCAAGAGAAAGATGCGCTGCAAAATCTCAACGATCGTTTGGCAGCATATATTGATAAAGTGCGACAGTTGGAAAGTGAGAACTCCGGTTTGCGCCGGGAGATACAAACTACACAGGAGGTGGTCACACGCGAGGTTTCTAACATAAAGGGCATCTATGAACATGAACTACAAGATGCTCGTAAACTTTTAGATGACACATCGCGTGAAAAGGCGAAGCTAGAGATTGATTTAAAGAGGTTTTATGAAGAGAATGATGACTTGAAAAAGCGGTAAGTATCTTCAAATGTTTATTAGAAATATGTATACACATAGTATTAGTTAAAACTATAAATTTGCCGCATGTGCTGAAATGCTTTTAGTTGATCGTAGGTTTAAGTTTACGTCATCGGCGGATTTTCTTAGCGGGTGCGGTGACGAGCCGAGGCCGACCTCGCTTTTACGACATAGTGACATCATAGCCCGATTTAACCTTACTAATCACATTCCTTACTATAACAATATGTATGTATGTAGAAACTGTTGTAATTACAGAATTGTTTGTCAACAATAACTACTTGTATTTATTTTCATGCCAAAGACAGCAGTGTTATCATAAATTAACACATTGGACAAAGTGTAAACCAATTGAATTGTTTAAAACGACTTAGATAATTTTGCTTCCTATTTACATAAAATTCCAATAGCGAAAATATCTTATTTGATTTCGTTATCTTGTTGGACGATAAAAAATAGTCTGAATCTAATTATGGTGTACAATGCCAACTTGTTTTTTGTATTCTACAATCTGCTATTGTAACACCTGTAATTAAAGACTGGCTAATGTTAAACCAGAAGTGGAATATATTTGAGACACAAAATTAAAAGTTTAACTTTGTAAATGGCACAGAAAACTATCTATTTGTGTCAAGGTGAATTTGTTTCAATCTTGAATACACTTTTTATAAACCATGTGCTAACATCATTATTTTTATGATACTCATACAGTTGTTTTCTCTGTAAAATATTATTTTTTGTAAGAAAAAAGAAGTAACAGATTTATTATCTATATTATATATTTATAGGGAATTATGATTAATTGGTACATAATTTGTTGTCCTTTTAAATCTAATAAAATCTGATAATATTCTAATAATAGTTTGTGAGAAAAAAAACTAGCATTTAATTATTGTTCATAATAATATTTGACAAAAATTTATTTGCTATCTATTCAAATGCATTTAATGTTATATTACTGTATCCTTTAACATTGCATATACATATACATTATGCAAACGGAAACTGCATTTGTTACAAGAACACCCATCAAAGTGATAATAAATGTCTCGAACATCACCTTGAGTCAGTTTGTTGTATTTGGTAACTGTCTTGTTATATTTATAGTGATATGAGGTTTGAAGGTCAACAAACATCAATCCGCTACTAATGATAATGTGTGTAACATTTTCCCCTAAATATTTTGCATTTGCTTTATTTGTGTTAGTTATTGCTATCACTATCCCCAAGCACTGTATTGAAAGAGACAACTATAGATTAGCCAGAATTTGCTTATAAAATCGAAAGAATAAAAAAAAAAATTTTTCAGTTCGGTCGCGCAGCAAAATCCCTATCTCCTCCAAGTCTGTTGTAAGGAACTTCGTTCCAAAAGACTTTTTTTAGAAAAAGAAAAGTTGTGTAGATAGATCATAAATATTTTTTCAGTTCGGTCGTGCAGCAAAATACCTGTCTCCTCCAAGTCTGTCGTAAGGAACTTCGTTCCAAAAGACTTTTTTTAGAAAAAGAAAAGTTGTGTAGATAGATCATAAATATTATACAAATGTTTGTACTACGTCTGGGTGTTTTCTATGTATTATGAGTATGTATGTATTTACAAAAGAAGAGAGTTTATGTATTATATCCGTATTCTGGTACCCATAACACAAGCTTATTAAACTTAGCTTGGGACCAGAGGATTTTGTGTGAAATGTCCATGAATAATTATTTTATTTAAAAAAAAATTTATAGATGCTGAAATGCACCACTGTAAAAAGTGGGTTATTTCGATGTTCATATTTCTTTTAGTAATCATATTTTGTAAAAAAGAAAGGGAAGAGAAGCATAGATATATGACTTAGGTACTGCAAAAAAAAATTATTGCTATAGAGCCAATATCCATGAAAAAAATGTGGAGTATGATGTCCTTTTTTAGGGTTCCGTACCCAAAGGGTAAAAACGGGACCCTATTACTGAGACTTCGCTGTCCGTCTGTCACCAGGCTGTATCTCAAGAACGGTGATAGCTAGAGAGTTGAAATTTTCACAGATGATGTATTTCTATTGCCGCTATAACAACAAATACTAAAAATAAAATAAAATTAATATTTAAGGGGGGCTCCCATACAACAAACATGATTTTTTTACCGTTTCTTGCTCGATACTAATAACGTTGCCTTATGTTGCATAGATAATGGTACGGAACCCTTCGTGCGCGAGTCCGATTCGCACTTGACCAATTTTATTTTGTATAGAGCATGGCTTGCTGCTATGATAGCATCATACAAATACATTTAAAATATATAAGCTGGGCTTAGAAACCTACAAAATGACTGAAAAACTAGATACACAGAGCTAATAAAGAATGTGACAAAAATTGTTATTAACTATGTAGTTATTTATAAAATTAACTAACTGTTATTGAAATTGGTATTAGCATATTTTATTGTATTCATAATAGTTTATACATCAATATCTTTTATATATATATACAATATACTAGCTGACCCGGCAAAAGTTGTTTCGCCATACTAAAAAAAAAATTTTTTAAATAGATGTTGCTCGATTCTCAGACCTACTGAATACGCATGTAAAATTTCATAAAAATCGGTCTAGCCGTTTCTGAGGAGTACGGTAACTAACACTGTGACACGTGAATTTTATATATAAGACTATACTTTAGTAACCTGTGTCGTAAATTATGACGAGGTACGAGCAATTCAGCGACCTTGTAACACGCGAATTTGGAACTGGGTCAGTGATTTCCTTGTTGTATTCAGAAGGCAAACATGTTGGTATAATAGATACATAGTATAAATAGAAACTATCAGATATCTCATTTTTCCCCATAATCCTGAAGGCTGAAGGTTATACTATGTATTTCATTTTGGAACAATCATGAACACGATTCTTGCAGCAAGAGTGTAGTGGGGATTAAGCCTCGTTTCCAATCTCGAAGGATTTACTTCTGTGAATTGCGAATGAGCTATTTTTGCGTTAAAAACTGAATAATAAAGGGTCACAACTCTCTATGGTACCTGTGAGGCTACCGAAATACTTTTGTTATAAAGTAAATGCGTGAAGAGAAAGATTTAAAAAACATAACGAAAGTTTGTTCTATAACTTGTTTTTATAAAATACTTGATGTTGTCCGTGACTTTCTATGCCTGGTTTAGAATTAAATATTTAGACATAACATGAAGAGCATATAGCACTCTCGTGATGATCCACACTCTAATGATGATCAGACCATCATTTCTTTCACTTTCAAACCCCTTACATACACGTTGCAAACTTTACCTCTACGTTAACAGTATAATAAAAAGGTTCTAAGACATTACGAATCGATGTTGTCATTATTGTTCGTCTCATAGATACAATAAGCAGGGTTATGTCACAGAAACATATCAATTATATTTATGTTAAAATAAAGGCTACGTTTGTTGACCCTGGTGGCTTACGTCACCCACGCGCGGCATTCAGCCCACATCGTAAGCTTATCGTGGTCAATATACCTCGAACTTTCGAAAGAATCGAATCATATATCGATGATCTTATTAAAACATGCATGTGCATTTTATTATTCTCAGTCATGATTACGATTCGTTTGCCCTTCATATTTCACCAGTTACTTTGTGGATTAATGATGTATTCAATAATACATACATACTAATTATACTTATCAAACAATAACATTATTCTAGTCATTTCGAAATCATGCCAAGTATTTAAACAATTCGCTAATATTTGTTTATAAGACTTAATTAACCGGGTAAATTAAATACTCAAATAGCTAAGTTTAACAATATAAACCACATTTACATTTCCTCTTTAAGTTGTCGAAAGCTTCAGTAATGAGGCAGTGGTGACGTAACAGTTATATTTATGAATGACATCAATGTAGCCTCCGGACATACGATTACAATAATAACGATGACGATTTCTCGAAAGTATGTGAGTGAAATATTTTAAAAAATTGGTCAAGTGCGAGTTGGACTCGCGCACGAAGGGTTCCGTACTATTATCTATGCAACATAAGGCAACGTTATTAGTATCGAGCAAGAAACGGTAAAAAAATCATGTTTGTTGTATGGGAGCCCCCCTTAAATATTTATTTTATTTTTAGTATTTGTTGTTATAGCGGCAATAGAAATACATCATCTGTGAAAATTTCAACTGTCTAGCTATCACCGTTCTTGAGATACAGCCTGGTGACAGACGGACGGACAGCGAAGTCTCAGTAATAGGGTCCCGTTTTTACCCTTTGGGTACGGAACCCTAAAAAGGTCTCGTTTACAAGGTATAGCATCAATGTTATTTACAATTTTCGCACTATCTCCCGCGTAGTTTTGCGACACGTGGTCACGTTATCCAACCTTCTATGTCACGGATACTATGAATATTATGTATTAACTATATAAAGTTTCTTCTTCCTTAGAATTCTAGCCCTGGTGACTTTTTCTTAACCCTCTTAACTAAATTGTTTTAAATGTGTACAAATCTTTGTAGTTACATCGAAAAAATACACGTTTGTTTCACAAATCGAATTTCAATTTACATATTTAAAACACAGTCCATATTGTTTATAGGTTTAGGAATAGATTAACTTCAGTTATCTTTTTTATTCATACGTTTTCAATAGAAAAAATGCACATAATATGTATATTTGGCCTCGACATCTATAATCTCAAAATATTATCTTGTTCGAAGAAGTTATTTTTCTGCCTCATGACCTAGTACATGCAATAAGATCCTATAAATCTTGAATAAGACTTGTCTAAAACAAACAAAAAAAAACAGCTCTTTTCTTTAAAAGAAGACCTTCATAAACCCATCCTACCATGATTTTAGCGGCAAATGTTATGTGGCCTTCTTCGTTATTTCCTGAACATAAATATTCCTAAAAATCTTCCTAAAAATGTATCACACACATCTTCAAATCTCCCCTAACGTAAAAAGTAGGTCGTCTGATATTTTGGTATCTATTTTAGTTTGAAAATATTCCTAAATATAAAATACGACATCATTATGTTTGGACGACTCGCGACAGCTAAACTCACATTACACGTTTTGGACTTAACTTACTCGTGGAATGTTTACACATTGCATGCATGGTAATCTTATGCCGTTGTGTGTAGTTCAATGCCTTATTTACCCATATTTCTATTTGCTTTTAACCTGTTAACGTGGGCATACTACATACAGAGGGGTTACGTGTTACAACTTACAACCATGCCATACTTAATTAGCAGTTAAGTTGGAATTGGGTTATTTATTACTGAGGACTAAATCAAATCAAATTCATTTATTTGTGTTCATAGGTCTACATGATGGTATAAATTACAATTTAAGTTCTGGCTATGTCCTGCCACAATATGGCGTACAAATAATAACATTCTTACAATAAAATTACTAATACTATTAGGGCCTCTTTCACCATTCTCAAGTAAAGCGCCAAGTAGACTAATCGCTAGTTAGTCACCAGTAACTACACGTGCGACGTTCACGACGTTCGAGTAGCAGTAATCTTAAGATTAAAAAATTGAAATTGACAGAAGATACTCGTAACTATTACTTGACAATTAACGCTAATCGATAAGTAACTAATCAACGCTTTACTTGAAGATGGTGAACGAGGCCCATAATGTTCTAAAATCAAATAATGGGTCAATTATACAATGTCAATTTATTTAGAAAAAAAATTAATGTTATAAAATGTCAATCGATTGTGTCAGTCAAAAATTGTTCAATTGATTAATAACATTTATCTATTAAAAATTTCTTAAGCTCGATTTTAAATTTACTAAAATTTTCTAATAGTCTTATTGATTTGGGTAATTTATTATAAACTTTTGGACCCATGCCAACTATGCTTTTCTGAAGCAACTGCCTTTTGTAACATATAATTTGTCACATCTGCGGGCACTAATGACAGAGGGAAATTCTTGTAAAATATTTTTTACAAACAATGATACCTCATAAATGTTACTATTACTACTATTATTATTAATGCAATATGATTTTAATTAAACCTACCCTTCTGTTTTTGAGTTAAGTGGCATTCTGCGACGTCCAACGTCGCCACGTATAGAGGTTTTTATTTATTTTTCTATGCCGTTCGTTGTACGTGTATGGTATTTATATTATACATCTATTCCATTAAGTATCGCAAAATTCGCAACGATATAAATATTAAATTCGTCACCTTTACTCCGAAAAGGATTCGTCATACTTTAACCCGTATTGAACTACTATTTGTTTCACGAACACACAAAACAGTATTCGAAATATTTATGCCTATGATATCTTATAACTAAATGTACATGTATAATTTTCCGGTGTACTAAAATACGTAATCGCTATTTTCATATTTTGTCCTTGGTTATCGGTAAATATCAATAGTAGGTGTAAAATAATGAATACATACATGTAATATGTAGATACCTCGTAAAGAGATAAGCGCTACGGTTTATCCTGAATTAAATTGAGATTATGATAAGTTAAAATATTGTTGTTAGTTCCTGGATATAAATATAACTGAACTATTACATCTAATATTGAAATCCTTCGTTAATACAAATTGGGTTTTAGTTACTCCTTCTTATTTATAAAGAAAATAATGAAAACACCTTTTTAATGTCTGCTTAATTTGGTTGTAATAAAATTATTAAACAAACGCAAACGTATTTTGAAATGACAAACATTCAGTGCATTTTTATTTATTTGTATACATTATAAAACATCTAAATATAGAGTGTGAAGTGTGTGTGTACATCATAACTAACTAAAACGAATAGTAGTGTCACGTTTTATCTTAGAACAACTAAAAGATGTTTATAATTTTTTTATTTAAATTAACTAATAACATTGACCGCATTTGTCCTTATCATTTATATCCGCCCCCATTATAAGTCTGCTTAAAACTTGCATTTGTCTTCACCAAAGTTGACTTATGACTAGGGTTTACGCGTTCCAAAAATTTGATAATAATCTGACGCTCCACGCTGATTTAAAAGATCGGAAAGATAGATCTTAAAAGACTACTTTTAAACATAGAATCGAAAGGTAAAACACAACCACGCCGATACAACATTACGTACATACTGTAAAAAAAATTACCTAAGGCCGGAAATATAAATATTGTATACTTGCTAACCCTACTAACACTTTAATATCGTTATGCGGGTTCCTTCTAGCTCGGAATTAACTTTCATCTTACATTGGAACAGACGATTATAATAGCACCTAACACAATGACCTAACATAATACATGAAATAACCTCCCGTAATTATGACGAGAACACGGTAACCGGATAGTGGCGTGTTTACAAAAACATTCCGTGTGTGTAACTTGCGCAACACCGGACCGCATGGAAGCGTCTTTATTAGTATTGCTAGATTACTTCATTGTTTTTGGCCTTCTGTAAAAATATGTATGGAATACTAATTATATAACATAATCTGGCATTGACAACAAACTTTTTGTAAATAGTTATATGTATAACTGAAATGTCTGAAGTTTTTATATTTTCAGTAAATTGTATAAGCTTTTGTACGTTTATAATATTATTAACATTTTGATAACGGGACTGTAACTGTAAATAAATCTAGATGAGCCATTTAGTCTAGCGTATTTAGTTAATGCCGTTTCATCGAATTCGTTCACCAGAACCGCATACATTTAATGCAAAATAACATATTATTTCATTTTTAGGGTTCCGTACCCAAAGGGTAAAAACGGGACCCTATTACTGAGACTTCGCTGTCCGTCCGTCCGTCCGTCCGTCTGTCACCAGGCTGTATCTCAAGAACGGTGATAGCTAGAGAGTTGAAATTTTCACAGATGATGTATTTCTATTGCCGCTATAACAACAAATACTAAAAATAAAATAAAATAAATATTTAAGGGGGGCTCCCATACAACAAACATGATTTTTAGGGTTCCGTACCCAGTATCTCAAGAACGGTGATAGCTAGACAGTTGAAATTTTCACAGATGATGTATTTCTATTGCCGCTATAACAACAAATACTAAAAATAAAATAAAATAAATATTTAAGGGGGGCTCCCATACAACAAACATGATTTTTTTACCGTTTCTTGCTCGATACTAATAACGTTGCCTTATGTTGCATAGATAATGGTACGGAACCCTTCGTGCGTGAGTCCGACTCGCACTTGACCAATTTTTAGTTATGTTATACTCTCCGTGTGGTGACGGATTAAGAATACAAGTTTCACCACCCCATCTCCACCTAAGGGTGCTGTAAAAGTCAGCTAAGGGATATTGCACACAGATAACATCCTCTGTGAGACATGGAGAACTCGAAAATTATAATTCCTCCCGAAGTGGAAGAGACCCGTGCCTGACATTTTTATTAAGACAATCGAAAGAACTAATAACCGACCTAAATGTAAGAATGTTCGGGAATAGTTTCTGTAGTATAGTTTACCAGACCACTGTTTACTGTTTTGTATAGAGCATGCCTGAAAGACAAACTCATGTATTAAAATCTGAAAATGTTTGTTTTAGTTTGGAGAAGAAGACTAAAGACTGTCAACAGGCAGAGAACTTGGCTCGTCACTATGAAACACGCTTCAACGAGGAGAGTAATAAATACAACAATGCACTCGCCGATAAGAAGAAAGCTCAAGATGAAGCGAGGGTATGTATTAGTTTAAGTAACTTTATAGGTATTAAGCCTTAACTAAGTTTAGAACGCCAAACAAAAAGATACATATTATCAAAAAGTAATACATAACTGTACAAAATAACTATAGTCTAATATTGTATTTTAATGCAAGTTTTTAAAGAAATAACAACTGGATTACTTTAAACAGGAACTGGCCAAAGAGTTGGAGAAACTGCGCAAACTGTACGCAGACACACGTAAGACTTTGGAAGAAGAAATGTTATGTCGCATTGACATGGAGAACACCGTACAGAGCTTGCGTGAGGAACTCTCTTTCAAGGACCAGGTATTCCAGCAAGAACTACAAGAAACACGCACTAGGCGTCAAGTAGAGATCTCTGAAATTGGTGAGTATAATTAAATATGAAAATGACAAAGAATATTAGACACACAAAATTTGTAGTAAATTTTGCTCCTCTGACTTTTCAAATATATTTTATGTAGGATACATTGCTTGCTATGCAAAAAAGACGATTAAAAGAACTCTTATTTTATTAGATTCAGATCTTCACTTACAAAGTCGCTATTTTTATATGTACCTATGTCTCCAGGTGAGCTTCAATCTTCAAAACTGTTTAACGCATATTGATGAGGTTTTTTAATAGATAGAGGGATATAAGAGGATGGGTTTTCTTGTATAATTGGTTATGGTTTTTTATTTTGTTATTTCATGTAACAATAAGAAACTTTAAACAATTCGCAGCTTCGAGTGTAGTTTTATCCTTACATACGATATAAAAAATGTCTACTGCGCTTCTCTCCATGTTTGTATTGTAAGGGGTTCAATACTGATAATGATATTATGTTTTAGATGGCCGTTTAGCTCAACAATATGAAGCAAAGTTACAACAAAGTCTACAGGAACTACGTGACCAACACGAGGCCAACATTAAAGCGAACAGGGAAGATATTGAACTACTCTATGAGACAAAAGTGAGTAGAGCAATTATTTTAAAAGATTCAAAGTTTTATTGATATTCTGGTATAGGGATAGTGAAGCAGCCTGCTGTTTACAAGGGTGTAGTTTCGATTCTCAACAACGACATGACATATTTCGTGTGATGATAACAGATATTTCTATTGCGTGATTTTCATTGTTGTTATTTACAAAATACCTTAGCATAAAACGACCCCTTGCTGAAAATGGTATGAGACCAGTGCTCATAATCATTATGTACGGATGCTGTCGTCTTTTAGTATGAGTAAGGTGGATTTGCGCGGGGCGTGGCGTCCTGACCAATCAAATACCGTATTTGATTGGTCAGGACAGTGCACACAAACACTATAACGTATTTGAAATACGTTATAGTGTTTGTGTGCACTGTGCATTGCTTCAGCATCCCGCCCATGTGTCTGTATATTTGTCAGAGAAAACAGTGTGTGTAACTGCTTTTGTTGTTTTAATACTACACTCTAAGTAAAATACAGGGTAAGATATAAGTACCGTCTATTGAATGGACATATTATAACCATCCAAACATATTAGTAGGATTATTTTTTAAAAATGCGTCATTGACAATACTAGGTTTATTTTTATGTCGTATAAATCCAGAGGAGCTTTAAAGGTGTGCCTTTTCCGTCATGCATTCATGCCTGTAAAAATGTTTAATAGTAATTTTGTTCTAACTCCCCCTTCCTTTATGAGGCACTGAACCAGAACGTAACACATTTAGCCCACTATGAAATATCCACGATAACTGGATAATTAAGGAAAACTTATAAATATAAGCCTTTAAGAGTCGGTAGGAATTATTCCGCCGCATGATAAAATCTCATACATACTATCAAGCAATTTTCCGGTAGGATTAAGCAGAAATTATAAATAGACTTAGTATGAGAAAGTAATTGTTATAACAAATAGTTACATAATACTTTTATTTTCAGCTGAAGAATCTTCACAGCGCAGCTAACCGCAACAGTAACGCAGCCACAGTAGCCGTAGAAGAGCTGCGTACTATGCGCACGCGCATTGAAGGTCTTAACGCCACACTCAATGAACTGGAGAACAAGAATGCTGCTCTTAGCGTGAGTACTTAGAAATATGCTAATATTGGAAAAACATCTTGGCAATGAAAGTTATTTAGGTTTGAAAAACAGCAACAGTGTAGTAGTCATTTCTTCATTCAATTTTGTAGTGTTTTGATTTCCAATTTTACTATACTGTTAATTATTGCAAAACTTTTAAGATATTGTAATATAAGAATTAAGAATTTGGTAATATAAGAATAAAGAACTTTTAAGATATATAATAAAATATTGTTATTATTCTTATTCAAATGCTTGTAATGCCAAATATATTGTTGTAGAACCGTTGCCGTGAATTAGAGCGCCAGTTGGAATCTGAGCGTGGTCGTCACGCTGAAGACTTGGCAGCGCTAGAGCAAGAACTGTCGCGTCTCCGTGATGAGATGGCGGCTCAACTACGGGAATATGCCACACTTATGGACATCAAGATCTCGCTTGATCATGAAATTGCCACCTACCGTGCGCTCATTGAAGGCGAAGAAGACAGGTATGGTAACACATCCTCTTATCTTATACGTCTTTGATTTATTACTGGTCAATATCGTAAGTGAAGATAAATTTACATTTTTACTTTATCTATGAAGTAGGTACAAAACTATCACCAGTAATAATGTTATTATTGTCAAAGACATAGTCTAATTTCTTTTGGTAAATAAACCTTACCAACAACCGAGATATAAATTTTCAGAGTTTTGTAATAATATTTTGACTGCAGACTACCACCTACCTCTTCGAAGTTCGATTAACTTAGTATTAAATAGCTGTTTATTTTCACACATAGGCTGAACCTTACAACTCAGTCTCCTGGTCGTGAGTCTCATGCTTCTACAAGTGGTCAGTCCCGCGGCACCCCGGCACGTCGCGCCACGCCATTGAGAGCGACTCGCAAACGTACTCTTCTAGACGAGAGTGAGGAACGTAGCCTGCAGGACTTCAGTGTCACGTCCAGCGCTAAGGGAGACTTGGAGGTCGCAGAGTCCTGCCCTGATGGCACCTTCGTACGCATCAGGAATAAGGGCAAAAAGGTAAAATAACACTTACCAGATTGTTCATCACTGTTATGAGATTTTATATGGAATCATTTTAATTATGTGATTAGTCAAACTGGATCAATGGTACAAATTGTTTAATTTTGTTATTTTTTGAAAGTCTATATCATTTTATGAGCAACAATTAAAGCTGAAATTAAATGAAAATTACAGTAATGTCTGAAGTTTTAATGTGAGTTTCTGATCTACTTTTCAGCCAAAGGATTTTAATTTAATTACTGGATGTCCTGTTTTGATCTTTCTCAATAAACGAAATAAGGTTTCGCCAATTGTTATATACCAAAAAAGCATTCCATTCTTCATATTCGCAGGAGCTGAGCCTCGGTGGATTCCAAATAGTACGTAAGGCTGGTGACCAGGAGACGTTGTTCAAGTTCCACCGCAGCGTGAAGCTAGAGCCGGGCGCGGTGGCCACAGTGTGGTCGGCCGACACTGGCGCTGAGCACGACCCGCCCAGAGACATCGTGATGAAGGGACAGAAGTGGTTCGTGGCTGACAACTTTACTACCACACTGCTCAACAGTGATCATGAGGTGATTTATTCCTTTGACATACATATTTTATTTAGATTATTTTTTACCACTTTGGTACCCATGTTTTTGCTGTAAATTACAATATCATACAACTCGGTTCTAAACTAAGTGTAATAACTAAATACCAAATATATTTAAGCTCAGAGCAATATTTATTTATGTATGTATATTGTATTACAGGAGGTAGCTGTGTCAGAGAGACAAAGACGACAGATAAGTACAAGCGCCCAGAGACACCGCGAGCTCGCGCACAAGTATCCGCGCCGTGAACAGGTATGACGCGAACTGAATTACTTAAACCTTTTTATAGGCGGCTTTTAATCGCTACCGAAGACCTAAGCCTTTATTAGAATATTTGTTATAATTAAATTAAAAAGAAAAAATTAAATTATTTTATTCTTCCGTTAACTGACTGAGGTCGACATACACTCATCGATCACTCGATGCAATTTAATGTAAATGTCGGGTTAATTAGATTCGGTTATAATATTGGTAGGGGAGCCCACGATGCTAAATGGGGATTTACTCGAGCGTCATAGAGACCTATTGAGTTGCAAAGCTTAGATGATAAGAAGAAAAAAATGTTATGTGATTTTTCACTTTTATCGGTGGAGAAAGCGGCTATAGATTTTTAAATATGTAAAAAAAAACTGTTGCATGGACATCCTCGAGCGCGTCAGATATTGATAGCATCAATGCCCTACGTATTTTTAATAATGTACGTATGTTAATCTGATCGTTTGCATGATGCGGGTGGTTGTATTTAGGGGTTGAAAATGAAAAAAAAAAAAAAATTGTCGAGCGCGTCAGATTTTCTAAGGGAGTGTTAAGTGCACCAAAAAAAAGCTCTCATTCACTAATCTGACGATTTCGATGGGACGCAAACTCACGGCCAGTTTCATAATGTGCAAAAAATATTCGCCATTTTGAAATACTCAAGCGCGTCAGATTAAGATATATATGGTTCATCTTTATGTTCTAAACGTACTGTCTCATAATCTGACAATTGAAGACATGAGTGGATGAAGGGGATACAATGCTATTTGTAAAAAAATATGCTAAGTGCCTATATCACTTTTATTCAGTGTAAATATAATTTTATGTTGGTACATAACACCATCATCACTTGCTTCTTCTAAAACTAATCTTTATAGTCATTGTTTTAAGGTTGAATATAGTTTGAAACCTCATAACACCTTCATTCGATGCAAAAAACAGATTTTTAAAAAAATTTTACATAACCCCTTCATCCACTCATGTCTTCAATTATCTAGAGGGATTCGCCTAATCTGACAAAAAAAAATTCGAAAAACGGTTCACCTTAAAGGCCATCCCTGCAACTTCCCGCTAATTCCATTCCTGGGCGCTTAAAATTGTACTTTGAACTATATTTTGAACTCAGCGGGTCATTCCCAGTCCTCCACACCCCGTCGTCCACAGTGTGGAGGTATGGGAATAGTGTGGACGAATGGGAATAAAAAGGGTGAGGAGGGAAAGGTGCCGTTTATTCCCAGTCCTCCACACTATAGTGCAGGAGCCGACACTAGAAAAAGTTAAATTTCAAAAAGATGAGTTGGACTTCTAAATGTTTAATTAGGACTGTTTATGAGATATTAAGCCATCAAAATATGTATATCGTAAAAAAAGTTGCAAAGTTATACTGTCGGCTTTTATATTGTTAGATTTACCAGCTGCTCTGTGTCTAGCCAACCGGAGTCGCCGATAAGAGATAACAATAGATTTTAAGGACAATAGAGTCGTAAAATCTCATCTCCATTGAATCATAGCTAGACAAGAAGCACAATTAAAAAGCTCTTAGGAATATTTATGAGTATGTTGTAAAGATAAATCATACAAATTTTTAGACAAGTATAAAATATTATTTCTATTACAGCGTGATTTGAGAAAAATAAAATTGAAGCGACTATATTCAATACTAAAAGAAAGTTAGTAACTTCAACGTTTCCTTGTGTACCAAATACTTACACCTCAAAAGTAAATAGTTTGAAGAACGAAAACATTAACGAAAGTATTTACACTTTCAAATTATTGTCCATTATGTGATAAAACTATTCTGTGATACAAATTATCTTAGATCATAATATTTACTTTCTTTTTAATTGTTGTAAATTATAAATGATCACGCTGTAATAGAAATAATATTTTATACTTGTCTAAAAATTTGTATGATTTATCTTTACAACATACTCATAAAAATATTCCTAAGAGCTTTTTAATTGTGCTTCTTGTCTAGCTATGATTCAATGGAGATGAGATTTTACGACTCTATTGTCTTTAAAATCTATTGTTATATCTTATCGGCGACTCCGGTTGGCTAGACACAGAGCAGCTGGTAAATCTAACAATTTAAAAGCCGACAGTGTAACTTTGCAACTTTTTTTACGATATATTTTGATGGCTTAATATCTCATAAACAGTCCTAATTAAACATTTAGAAGTCCAACTCAAACAAACCCAAATGTAGGCATCACGCAGCTGCACGCATTTAACTTTATCGACGAATTTTTGTTATTTCGGCTTGCGGAAATTGTCAGATTATATATTTTTCATTATTCTTGAATTATTACCTTCAAAATAAAAAAAATTTTGCTACGCTCGAGAATGTCGAGATGACGTTTTTTTTTTACAACTTTGTTGCCCTCCCCTTTTTTTACGTCACTCTCAAATTGTCAGATTAGTAGAATATACACTTTTTAGGATGTAATTAACTCACCCTACCTTAATCTGACGCGCTCGAGAATTTCTGATGGTCAATTTTTTTTTACTAATCTGATCCTGTATCCTTCACGGGCGGCCTTATATATGGGTCTCATATTTTGTGGAGGTACTTAACCGGGTACAAGGTATCCTCCTGTATATTAATCTGACGCGCTTTAGTAAATCCCGAAATCCCCTCTTCGGCTCCCCTACTATATGGGGTCTTTTAAGCGAGACTTGAAGGGGCACTATGCGGGCATCTAGAGTGCACTAGCTGCCCTCACATTTGGATTACTTACTAACAAAAATCATATTAATTTTAGATAATAAAACATGCACCTACACTGCCATGTAGATAAAACTTAATTTATTATTGATTAATAAATTTATATTACAGATCGGAGAGATCCGCGAAGGAGATGAGAATTGTCGTATAATGTAATAAATATGAGCGTCGTGCCTTAAGTTGGTGCCTCGCACTTCACTGCCGGAGCTCATCACTATGCCCTATGGGCAACCTCTGTCTATAAATGACACTGCACTGTTCTTTTATATTTCATTACATTTTGAATAAATTATAATTACAACTTAAAAACAGGCTTGACTGTTTTGCTGACAATCATAGTGTTATACAAAAAATCATAATTTATTGAAGTTGGTATGCTACTAGTCCATTTAATGGAAATAAAAAAGGAAATACAGGACTTCATTAAAAAGTTAAGTCAGAATCATAATCACTCTTTTCTAAATAATATATTAATTTGTGACTCGAAATTGAGTCAGTGGCTGAAACATTTCACCCATCAAAGTATGAAAGCAAATAGAATAAGACTGGACTAGTATCATGTTTCTGGGTACACATTCATAATTTAGCCTATATGTTCAATAACAGTTTATGTTGAATAATTGTATGTTTACTAACAAAAGTCATTAGTGTTAGCAAAGAAATATTCACAGTGCAGTATTATAGGGACAGAATTATCTAGTAGGCATATAGCAAAATAAAGAGAGATGAAACCTTTGTGAATGAACAATTAATTATGACATCAAGCTTATTCCCTTGCAGTGTAAGCAGAAAGAGCAAAGTGCCTACAGATAACAATAATATTATACCTGTTACATAAAACCAGTGTCAAAAACAAATGAACAAAAGCTATGTGCCTATTAGATGTTATTTAAATATATGCGTTGATATGTATTGCTTATATTAATTATTATTATATCAGTTAATTAACTGCTGATAATAAAATAAAGTGCCTAATGTGGCGTTAACGTAATATATTTCTTTATAAATGTGAACAAAGTACAAAAAAATAGTGGGTTCACTTTTCAGCATGATTGCGATTTTCCAAGATGAAACAATTTAGAATTTTCTTTTTTTTTATTATAGAAGATTTAAAACATACACATAGATAAGTATTTAAGGCGAATATTATGATAGACAAACATTTTGGGGGATTGCAATCTTTAGTGGGTAAGTATTAGATTTTTTTTTACTTCCCACCCATCATTAACGTAGAGTAAGCAAATTTATAATAAAATCACATCTGGTAATTATGTTCATCAACGTAGATTAAATCTACTAAATAATATCTTTAGTTTAAGATCTTAGACTATAAATAAATTTTTGTATTATGCTAAGATGCAGTTGACTATCACAAAATGGTGTTTTATAGTAATAAGTTAAAAAAATATTGTTTGGCACATTTTTTTACAAAATCATTGTATGTAAATGGATAACTATCTAATGCACAGTATCCTATGCGAGTTACATCTGATTTATTTGCATTTTATAGAATATAATATTGGAATTAATGCACTTCAAAATTGTAGAGTTACATCTGATTTATTTGCATTTTATAGAATATAATATTGGAATTAATGCACTTCAAAATTGTAGACGCCTCAAGTTTGTTAATGCAGTGTAAAAATAAATTTGTAAATCAGCATTTAAATCCATGATTGTAATAGAACTTTGTTATTCTATAGATGGAATCCGTGTAGCCATTCCTCTTAAAATAATGTAATGTTATTTTTTGTTTTTAATCATTGAGGATAGAATCTGATTCATTGTCAGTCTTCTTGTTTTGTGAGTAATCATGAGACTATTTTTTAGTTTGGACATAGTTTATATCTTCCATGTGTAATAAACAATAGAATAATATAATAGTATCTTAAGTGTAAATGATGTTTTATTTCATCCACGCCCGCCTTTGATGGTACTTTTTTTGTATTCACCAAGTTTAATTAACGACGCGCCGAAATGGACAACTATAGATCAGTCAGATTGTTTCGTGAAACCATTTTAAATATGAAGAGTATATCTAATTGTTTTATGGAAAATCCTTACCAATTAAGTGTGATAAAAATAATTTAAGCTGCAATTTCAGTAAGACAACCATAAACAACGAGTTTTTTGATGGTCGTATTCACGAAGTATAGATACAAGGAGTCCGAACGTAATGTTGAACGAATGGTCTCAATATAAGGGACAGATTTTATGCGGGTAGAGCGCGCCATTTTTCAAGAAGTACTCGTTTGAACTATTGACACCTGTGGAAAAAAATATTCTGAGAAACGTGGAGTTAAATATAAGTTTTAGGAAATTTTTAGAAATTTTTCGATTGCTTTAAACCCAACAATACAGAGAAGGTCAAGAGATATTCTGATATTCTATAATAGCATCGGTACGTCCTGAATACTTGCGCAGCCAGTGGCAGAAAATAGAACTATGATCTGGGTTTATTATTGTGTACACGAAATATTATGGAAAAGCCTATACCGTTCGGACTCCTTGTATCTATACTTCGTGGTCGTATTCAAAGAGTATAATAATATACTCAAAGTCGTATTCCAACCAAGAAGGTTATAAATAGGGAGTAACAACTCGGGAACATAGATTTGTTCCAAGGCAGACCCGCCCAGTTTATGGTTTTGTAGGAACACATTGTATGAAATCATTGTTTGCAAGTAGACGTAATGTCAACAGGTCTACGAATGCATAGAGACCATTGTGCTAGCCACCTAAGTTATTGTAAACAAATATATTTATTACAGTATGTATGGTCCTATTGTTTGCTCGACGCCTAATTTATTGTATACAAATATATTATTTTTATTTTTTTTATTTTATTTATTTATTTGGTTCACCTACAGTTGTTACAATAATACATAAACAAGTGGTAAAAACATAATAACTTAGCTAAATGCACAACCAATTACAGATGAACACCACATGCACAATAATGTATGTCAACAAAAAAAATATACAAGAATAATCAAATAGCAACAAAATAGAAATCAAACAAAATAATAACACTTACAAAGAACATACTTCATGTAAGACAAAATTCATGTTATAATTTAATATTAGTGTGAGCCAGCTTGACAAAGTTACGGAGTCCGACGGAAAAAATATCGGTTGGACCTATAAATTGATTAAGTACTCTACTGAGTCTAGGTACTGGAGAGTTGTATCCGAGCACAGTTTTACGAAATGGAGGCATAAGTAGGTTAATAGGCTTGCGAGGAGTGTTATATGGTACTTTGAAACTTAAGCTACTCAATAAAGATGGACAATCGATTCGATTATGTAGGATCTTATACAGAAATATTAAATCCAATATTGTTCTCCTTTTTTCTAACGACACCATTTTTATGTATGTATTATGTATGGATTCATTGTATGCAACACTCTGCGTATCAGCAGTTTTAGGAATATATAGAAACAATTGTTCTCCTTACCTATATAAGCTAATATTATATTAAATATATAGAGTCGCAACTAAACGCCATTCAAGTCCGGACGTATTTCATTTTATCCTCTAACCAACCACATGACACTATAACCCTAAAGTTTAAAAGTAAAATATGTAGTAAATAGTAGCCTTGCTTTCTCTTTTACTCCAGTTCAAAAAGAAAGAGTTAGAAGGGCTACTAAATAGTATCTTTGTCATTTATTTTTCTTAATGTGTTCAACTATCGGACCGCTTACGACAGCGGCTAGTGATCATAGATACTGACTTACGGTGATAGATGGTGCAACTGGTTGACCTGACGCTTTTGAATTAAAAGATATTAGTACCGTAACAGTAACCAAAAAGAAGAAATCTAAGGATGTATTACCTAGTGATAAGCCCTTAAGTCGTACCACAGGCAGTGGGAGATTTACTCTTTAGAGAGGTTGGTCAAACGACCGATAAGATTTTTACTTTAGCTTATCGTATATCATTGCGACTATTTTGTTAGAAAGTTGTAAGTTTATGTATTTTAATGTGCTTTTATTAGTTTTAAATACTTAACTGTATCAGTAAGGTAAAATAAAACTATATGTATTCAATGACTTAGATTATATTTTTTTCTATATCATAAATATGGTAATGAGTTTGAGTATGGTATTGCGGAATGAATTGTCAGCTTATTTAGTAAACACTTTTAATTATTTTTGCCTTATATACATTTTACATACTGTCCTAGTTTACTGTTTGTTTTATTGTTTGGTTATGTTATAAGTATACATTGTATTGTCATTTTTATTTTGTGTTTTTAATGTAATTTAAAGTGCATTTCATTTAAGGGGGAGGCTACTGTAGGAACACATTGTATGAATTCATTGTTTGCAAGTAGATATAATGTCAACAGGTCTACGAATGCATAGAGACCATTGTGCTAGCCACCTAAGTTATTATAAACAAATATATTTATTACAGTATGTATGGCCCTATTGTTTGCTCGACGCCTAATTTATTGTATACAAATATATTATGTATGGATTCATTCTATGCAACACTCTGCGTATCAGCAGTTTTAGGAATATATAGAAACGATTGTTCTCCTTACCTATATAAGCTAATATTATGTTAAATATATAGAGTCGCAAATAAACGCCATTCAAGTCCGGACGTATTTCATTTTATCCTCTAACCAACAACACGACATTATAACCCTAAAGTTTAAAAGTAAAATATGTAGTAAATAGTAGCCTTGCTTTCTCTTTTACTCCAGTTCAAAAAGAAAGAGTTAGAAGGGCTACTAAATAGGCTCTTTGTCATTTATTTTTCTTAATGTGTTCAACTAAAAAAAGAAGCAGGCCGGTTTCGTTGTACCGAGTGTTACGTCTAGACCTATATCCTAAGTCTATGATTCCAACTAATAAGTGATAGAAATATAGCCATGGAACCTAGATCATAATATTATTATACCTAGATACTGTAAGAAAAATTTGTTGCTCTAGAGGCAATATTCGCGAAGAAAACAGCGGAGTAGTATCTTTATTTTTGTAAGGAGTATTGCTTGCTGGCAAGCCCATGTAACGAATAGGGATAGCAATACATAACACAAATAACGATACTATACGATTTATAAACAAAAATAGCTAGGACGCGCTAGATAGCTAGATAGGTAGGTATTTGTTTTGATGAACTACTGGCAACTCAAATTTTGGCAACATTGAATCCAAATGCTAAATAGTACTAAATATATAGCATAGATTTACTACAACCCACAGAGTACTTTATACATAGGACAATGCTACAACCTATTCGAAGCCCTGTTTCTAAATGGGTTTCAAAAGCTTACTTAAAAGCCAAAGTTAATATAAAGTTGACCACAAAGAAGTGCTAAGTTTTTCGATATAAGATTATCATTAACCAGTTTCATGAAATGGCTATCAATAAAAAAATAATTACGTCGTGGCTGTCAGTGTCACTGTCAATGTCAACAAACAAAACAAAGAAATAACCTAAAAGTACAATATTTTTACTTGTTTAGAGTTGTATAAATACCGGTAAAATTAATAGGAAATACAATTTCAGGTATGCCTTTTCATCTATATGAAAATCTTTTTACATATTTAATAAATCAAATGCGATTAAAAAATAAATCAAATTAATAAATTACTCTAAAGATTAATAAATTTCTTTTTACATATTTTTATATTACACATTATACTTACATGCATAGCTTACATGTAAATAATTTCTCCCTCCGGACTCTGACTACAACACTGTCTTTTTACAACTTTTTACAATGCATATATTTATCAGGATGGAGTGACGAACTTGATAGAGAGTACTTACCAGAGTATTGTATTAATGTATTCCTTAAAAAGGAAAATTTGGTCAATATAATTTTTTATATTATGCCTATTTGTCTACAATTAAAACATAACCAATTTGCTTGATTGGTTGGCAATCATTTTGAGACTCTTACCATATTTGTAATGTAATACTTATTAACAAAATTCTGTTTTGACTGCCCTTAGACTGCGCTCAGGTCATATTGCATCGAAAAAATTTTCTTATATTATTTGTAAAACCTCTTCTCCCAATTGTGAAGTTTGTGGCGTAATTGAGGATGTAGACCACATCTTGTGGGAGTGTTCCAGGAACGTAGTATATCGTAATACATATTTCAGTGCTTGGACAGATATGGATATTGATCGTAGTAATGCTATTCTTTCTGACACCTCAACTGATAAAACCAAATTGTTATGTAACTTAGCGGACTTATTATGCTAAGATCGATTCTGTTTTTTTTTTGTATTTTAATGTAACTACACATTATTCACTTAGTTAAGGTACTCTAAGGATTTGTACTGATAGGGCGATATAGTCGCAAAGCGACCAAGCCTTTTAAATAAAATAAAATAAAAAAAAAAAAATTCTGTTCAACAGCATATTATAACAGCATATTATAACTACATCAGTTTACCTAAAGAATTAAAATATTATCTGCTAGTATGTATTGCCGCTAAAATAAATAAAAATACATATAATTCATTTGATAGACAATGGTGTCGATTCTGTGTCCAAGAACGTAACTAAACTTAACTAAAAATTGATTTATTCCTGTCAAATCTCACTTTCTTATTCTGAAAGTCACAACTTCACTTAAATTAAGTTTGACAGGACCAAAATTAGTCAATCTATACAATTTAGTGATAATGCTATTCTGGTGTACATCATAAATGTCAAAAATTCACTTAATTTAGTGAGTTCTCGACTTATTTAGTCGGGATATGAGTAGGTGCCGACTTAAATTCACTAAATTTTATCATGGCTTTTTGAACATTAAAAATTGATTTTCTGATTAAATATTGAATAATAAATGTTTGTTAGCAAATAAAAAATATTTATAAATTAAAATTATACTTGATAAATTAAATATTGGCGCCAAAATTGAGGTTAAACAAAGCACGAAAAACAGACGAATCACAGTCAAGTGCGGAGATTCGTAGAACTAATTATTTAGGTATTTCTTTGTTTACTTAATTTTTGTCGAAATAGTTTTGTAATTTACATACATAATATAATACGTATTTTTACTCAGCCATAGAATTCTAAGACATCATATATTATGTAAGTATACAAGTTATCGTAAAAATATTATAAACATATATAATTTAATACAAAGTGAACGATTTTGAGGTTAATGGCGTCTAATGATAAATATAACTTTTTTCCAGGTCATGCAGGGGAAAATAAATATCCAGTTGGTGGCCTAATGGAAAATTGTGGTCCAGTACCTATAAATGCAGTTGCTACCAATTATATTAAGTGAACTACAGGAAAAATCTAGAAATCTTTGGAACCATAGTTTGGAACATTGAAACTAGTGATAAAAAATGTGTATTTGTGTGTGTCTGCCTAAAGTTATGTAAATATCATTAAATAGTAGAAATAATAATTGTAGCCAGTCTTAAAACTATACCTACCAAATGGTGCTACTTGATCTGTGATACTTAATAAGGTTTCTAACAGTTTGTCTCTAGAACAGTGAGCTATATTTTTTATCAGTAGGTTTCTAAATTTATTATTAAAAATAACTAATGAAGAAATGAATAGAATCAGCCAAGCCAAGCCAGAGAGTTCAGTGGACCAACATTTATTTATATGTACTTGGAAAACATTCAGATTTATTTAGTAAAACATGTATTTAAACAAATATTGCATTTTTATTTGTATAATAAGTAAGTATTAAGCCTCTTACTATATCAAAAAGTAATGTGTTATGCATATATGTAATTTATTGGAATTCTTAACATTCTAATAATCCATATAGATTGTTTGTAAGAATTCATAGATACATAAATACTGTTTTGTAGCTTATAGCTAGATCAGAATACTTAACACATAGGCTATATTATAGTAACCACTAGCAGGCTTAGCTAAGTTAGAAATAAAGTATATAATCTATTGGAATTCTTAACATTCTATTAATCTAAATATGTTTGTAAGAATTCATGGATATATGTTGCCCTTAAGAAAAGACTATGATGAATTAATTACTGTTGTGTAGCTTATAGATCAGAATACTTAACATATACAACTACATACTGAACTTAACACACTTTTATAAGTTATAAATAAAAGTAGAAATAAATTATTAGGTTCATTTAATATCTCTTGCATAATTATACACCACATGATATCACAAATTTTTATAAATACAGATTTTCATGTTTCCATAAATACACTTTTTGGCTTTTGTCATTGTTATCTTGATAATTATGAGTTTCCGTCATCAGTTTATGGTAGATGAGAAGTAAATATTTGCTTATAAGCATATTTTTCCTTAGTTGCTGTAATTATTTACACTAAACACCTATTAAAATAAATAATTAACGAATTTAATTGTTTGTTTTTTGTATAAAGTAATCAAGGAAAGTAATATAGGCATACCACAGAGTAAAAGTAGTGCTAATCACTCCACAGATAACCTAAAAGATTTGATGCTCACTATGCTCATATCTAAGATGAGAAATACACTGAAATAAGGCCGCCAACTAATTAAATTATTAATAAATGTTCATAACAATGATGCAGAAATAGTTGTAAATATTTATAAATACCTATATTGCTCAAATAACGTTTGAAAAGGAATTTTATATTAGTTATTTTTTTATTCATTCATTCATTCGTTCACTATAAAAGGCATTTTTGTCTGTTAGTGGGCAGCTTTAAATGATTATGTCAAAATCAAATAAGTGCTGTCAACTAAAATTTTAAGTTTAATTTCTGTTTGAAACAGAATAGGTTTATCACTAAAACCAAATTAAAAATAGTTTATTTATGGTTAAGTTTAGTCAAGTTGGACTTGCACTGGAATCGACACCAATATCTGCCTCAGATAACATAATTGCAAATAAATCTCATGTTTGCTGTTAGGATGTAGATGTAGTTGCAGGCAAATGCTGTGAATTCACGGCTTTGTCTTATTTAATTTTTTCTTACTTAATGTATCAATAATGTAATATTTTCTAACACTTGCGTGACTCATCTGTTTAAATAAAACTACTTTTTACGGATTTAGACGCGTATATTTGTTTTAAACTAATTGAGTACATATTTGCTATAGTTGCCTTAAAAATCAATTGATGACTACAATGAAGCTCAATTTCTTGTATAAGTAACATTATGTTCAACAGTAACAGGTTGCCAGTTTGTATGAGGGTAATTAAAGATACCTATTATCTACTATATAAAAATAAGTCGGGTTTTCCTTCCTGACGCTATAACTCCAGAACGCACGAACCGATTTTCACGGTTTTGCATTCGTTGGAAAGGTCTCGGGCTCCGTGAGGTTTATAGTTCTTTTTATTTTATTTTTTTTTTTACTTTTTTTTGGTATGGCAAAACAACGTTTGCCGGGCCAGCTAGTCTAAGTATAATTCAATAAAGTCCTATACAACCATATTAAATTTAATTTACTTAAGTGCCACGCAATAAATTATGTATGGTACATCAGACCCGACAACGCTCATAAGCATTAATCTATTTTCGCCGATTTACTACAACCTATAAATAAATATCGATATCCCTATAAGTATGACATGTCAGTCACTCGCGTGTCTAATCAGGTTCGAAGACTCGTTACGTGTAGGTAGGCATACTAGGCATTATACTCGCTCTATTAATAAAGTGTAATACAAGCGTATCAACGGCGTTGTTTACACCTTTCAAACGAGGGTATATAGAAGCTTAAAAAAGATTTGTTCACCTTCACTTGAATACGTAATATGGTGTACTACGCGCTATTTTAGCATCCGGGCGGGTCCCGAATGGATTCCACACCTTGACCCAGGTGGGCGTTACGGCGCAATAGGTCATGGGGGAGAAGATCGCGCTCGCGGGGGGTATGTTTGGGCGGGCGTAGTAGCGTAGTGACGTCGTGACGCGCGATATCGACCCCGAGCCTGAGCCGTCACAACAGCCCTCCCCGCGGCTCACCCCGCACTAAGAGTAGACAGTAAATGTAAACCCGCTTAACCATCAACAAGGTCTGCACCGCACATGCACTCGGAAGGGAGATGTTTCAGTGCTCATGTCATCTTTAATTTCTTTTAACTACTATCTACTAATATTCGACTACTATATAATTCTCTATTGGCAATTGCATATCCTCCTAAAAGTTCACTATATGTACATGGATCAGGGCCACTTCTAACCAAACATTGTGTTCCACAAAAAATCAAACGCTGATTCTGCGAGAACAACACATGGTATAAGATGCAGTATTTTGCTATTAAACTATTATGCCTACCGTGTCTCCTGAAAACTCTCTCGTTATACATATTGGAAACATTTACTGCAATATACAGAAATTAGGTGAGCTATCAACTAATGGATGGTTTGTACTTTAACTATATGCAGCGAAGAAAATCTTTTTACTTATTCCATGGCAAATAAGGCTTATTACAGCGCCTGCTACCCTGACGCAGCCATCGCGTCAACTACGCAACACGCCAGCCGGAAGTTTACCGACACTAATGGAAAATGTTCATGGCCCGCTTTGATGAAAACCTTGCGCCGAACTGCCTATACCCACACCCCGACAGCCCCAGGCGTAAATCCAAATATCCCTCACCCCACAAAAGAGAATTGCGTCTTATTGTTGAACTGGCAACCTCCAGAGTTCGAGCCGTGGCCTTGATAATCTGATACAAGTACATTTATGATGTTTAAAGAGAAAGCCGCAGTGATAATGTCTAGTCTTGAAGCACGTCTTTTACCTATCTCTAGGAAAAGAGTCTAACGCTACTTTTGAAAGTAAGGTAGTCTAATTTATTATTATAAGAAATTACCGGTCTATTTTCTTGCATCGTACTTGTACACGGATATACAAACATAGAATAAATGTAGTATCTGTCTTTAGTACTGTACACATTGCTTCAGTTTATGTTTTATTATGTTTACTATTTCTGGATATTGAGTGGTGTTTGTGTATGCATTACTTTGCGGTTTTGGTGATGTTTTTTTCGAGTAAATATAAATTGAATAGTCTCTTTGCAATTACACTCTGATTATTCTTTTTCTTACAAATCTGTTTTCAAACACTTTTTACTTACAGTGATGTACAAATGTGAACCTATCTTACGCACATGATTCAATTTGCCGTATCGCGTCTTCTTCATCGTAGCAGAGGAACTCCGCTTCTTTTAGGTAAATCTGGGGTTGTTGATTTTGTATTGCATAATCTAAGCTATATTTGAAATGTTCTACTCGCTACTGCTCTGATATGTTTGCAAGAATATAAAATGTAATAGTATGTAGTCTTAGGACTACACTTATTGCCTACTATGCTGTCAAGATCATTATGCCAATAAATTTGTAATAGATTTTTCCTGTTGTTTCCTATAGCGAGTCCTAAAAATGTAACGTTGTTTCTAAATATAAGATGACATAAAGCTTTTTAGAGTACGCTGTAATTACGACCGGAGGGGTGGAGAGTCCTCCCTAGTTTGCCGACTTCTAACCTTGACCTGGATTGGCAAATCCTCGAATAGACTATAAGAGCTCCTACTGGGAGGCTCTTCTTTAAGTAAAACGGATCTTCGACTTATTATGTAGATAGATAAAAATCTTTATTTATGGACCATAAAAGAAAATCGACAGGAAAATTATAAAATTCGAGGTTGTATCTTTTATTCAAAATTTACTACAAACTGGTAGCATATTTTGGATTCACGCAACTTTTGCCCCATATGGGTAAACATGTGTGGCATATAGTGAGATAAACATGGGCCTAGTAAAATGAACTACATATTTATAAATTGCTTTTTGTTTAATTAAATATCTATTAGTATAGAATTCGGTAGAGGTAATAAAAGAAGTGAATAAAAAATCCTGTAGAAATAATCTATACTCATAATAATATAATATATGTAGAATCTCGGCAACAGTTAAGCTTTTTTTCAGTTAACTAATACATAGATGTATGTGAAGTCTTAATGAACATGTTACATCATATGTACTTATACTATAATGTATTATGCATAAAAATAATTACATGACGAAACAGGTCTCGTAATTATTTTTATCTTATTTTTGCAGGCTAATAGGTGCCGAAAAAGTTAAAATGCTTGTACTTGTTCGGAATAACATTAAAACTTTAATTTATGATGCATAATAATGAGATTTGATGTTTATTTTCAGAATTGTGGCCTTGTTTAAGAATATGATATAACATATAATGGCCGAGACCTGTGAAAAATTTACAATGGTACCAGCAAAGCGGTTCAAAAAAATTCCAGTTTATGTAGTTGAAGAGCACAACGATGCATTGCAGTTTATATATGCAGCCATAGGGGGCAAAAAGCTACCACTAGAAGGCACAGCATTACTACATTTAGATGCACACCCAGATATGCTTATCGATCGAAAACTAAAGGGAGAAGAAGCACGTTCTGGAAAAAAAGTGTTGCCGTTATTACAAATAGAAAATTGGATTTTACCCGCCATTGCAGCTGGTCACATTGATAAGGTGGTATGGCTACGGCCACCTTGGGCAAAGCAATTTCGTGATGGGACACGTTATATAAACATTGGAGATCATCCCATAACAGGAGAACTGAGAGTTGACAGCCAAGAACCGTACTACCTTTCAGATGCATTATATTCAGAAAAACTAGAAAACAAAAAAGGATTTACATTTACATCAGCAGAACTTTCCGAAGAATTACTAAAAACAGATGATTCCGCTGTACACAAATATATTGATAATATCAATATTACTCCACCGTATGTTCTTGATATAGACTTAGATTTTTTTAGTACTGGAAATCCCTTTTTATCGTTGTACGAAAATATAAAACTTTACGATCGACTGTTGCCAATATTTGATTTTGCACTTCCAGACACGGACGGTGATAGAACGATTGAGAAAGTTCTTGCATCGCGAGAAAAACAACTAGTGGAATTAGAAAACTTGTTTCAGTACCTTGAGCAATACGATAATCTAAATAAATATGAGGGTGAGAAAAGTCAACTATTTGAAATGGTTAGTTTATTAACTAGCGTTCTGTATTTAACGAAGGGTTAATTGAATTTTGGTTTTATTTCAACAGCTTAGTAATTAAATATTTATATTTCCTGCAATAAATTGCTATAAATATTATTAATTCTTATTTAAATATATTAGAAAAACTGTTATGACCACACTAGACTGCCGGCATTACTATAGTAGATGCACACTATCCTGATTTGCCTACGCCACTGGAAAAAGCCTGACAGTATACAAGAAATTCAAATGCGTAAAACTACATCTAAACGGAAAATGGCACTAACGGAGTCAAATATTAAAATTGGTTCCGCGTATGCCCATTACTCGTAATTGTTATGTTTCTTAAAAAATCTTTTAAGCGCTAATTTAATCTTAAGGTTTCAGAATTAGCCACAATTATATCATCAGAAGCAAATAGATTAGGCGAGAAACCAGATTGGTGGGCGGTATTTGCGGCTGGATGTACCCGTGACCAAGAAGGATTACCGCATCATATTAGTTCGGATGAAGAAATAGATAAGTTGGTTCACAATGCCATGATTCCACTGTTAAAGAAATTACCACCGCCGATATTGATAACAGTTGCTAGATCAACTGATGATGGATATTGTCCACCACATCAGGTTAGTTAACTTTTATTTTAACATCGCCGATGCTCACTCAGACACTCAGTCTAAACTGAGTGTCTTGCTTGATCACTGCCTCTCTTTTCGTTCTGAAAGATATTAAATTTATGTAACACTATTTCATATTAGTGTTTTTTTTTTATAATTTCCTACTTTAGCCCTGCCGGGCCGTGTTTAGTGCCTTATCATAACTTGACAAGGGTGGCCCCCACTGGGGGGCAATCTGCGGGTGGTAGTGTTGTGTTGGATTTTGCATTCTGTCAAAGATTCAGTCGATTTTATCGCCTATATTTAAGGGTATATTTTTTTCTTTCAGGTGGAAAATATTCAATCGATTGTGTTGAAAGCATTAAAAGAATTATACGACACTGATGAGCCGGCGCTACACTATCTCACTGTTAATACGTTAGAATAAGCGGAATCGTTTGGTAAATAAAACTTAGTACTTATTTATTCGTGTGTTTATTTATCGCATCTATTTTTTTTCGCACCATCATCGGCACACCCTGGGTTTAATCTTTAACCCATATGGTACACACCGTCATGTTTTTTCCCATGAGGTGGCATAGAATATAAAGCGCGACATAAACCGCTCTAAACACACTTCGTTGGCTTCATTATATTCCTTGTACATATTCATTGGCCGCTCGATATAAAAGCTTCTTATTAAAAAGCTAGTTATTAAAAACTGATTAGTTGGTTACTGTCGCTCATTTAAGTTTTAAATACAGAATGATATGTTTATATGGCGCCGTCTCGCGTCGTGGGGCAGTCCCATTCAACTCTCTTGCCAAATGCACCGACGTAATTCACTCCTAATGCATTTCAACAAACAGTGTTCACTGCGATTACCAGAAAGAAATATTGCTTACGAAAAATAATACGACATCGCGACCATAATGCATGGCAATTTGTTAGTGCCGTAGATATTTTACTATAAGCTTTATTTTAAAAAAGTGTTATGTGTGCATTTAATGTACCTACTGTTTAAAACATCAATATATTTTGGTACATTAGTACCGTGAGCAATGTTTATGTTGTCAATCTTTTTGCGCTGTTATTAATTTGGTGGGCTTAACTTTTTATCTTTTGTCAAGCCAATGCTACTTTCTATTCTGTTGAATTACATTGGTACAATCTCCATTCTAGGCCTTTAAACATCTGTAAGAATGATAAGGTCCAGAAAGATCTTTTACAGAATGACATTCTATTTTCGCCACCGGCTAATTAAATTGTTTATTTACCTGGGAGGAAGGCGTTATATGCTTTTTCATCAGGTTCGTGACCGACGACGCTCAAAAACCCATGTCCTAAACGGTTATCACTGCTGTCAGCTCTACGATGTGGCTATGCCGGATGCAACGTTCTATGGGTCTTCGCATTATTGACTATACATATCTCTTAGAAAAAGTATCAATTTAACAAAGCTTGGTTGTATATAGGCCAGATTTTAGCTCTTTATATAATCACTGGCAACACATTGGTCTGGTCGCAGAAATTCGTCTTCAAGCATGAGTTGTAAACATAGGGCTTTCTCCTTCGACTTTTTCCTCCTGCCATTTGCCGTGTATCTTGATGCTATGCTCATAGACTATGCTTATGTATGACTTGAAATTTTATAAAATACCTTCTACAAAGATTAATTTCTTAATTTTGCTAGTTCTCAATAGGAGAAAGAAGCAATGAATATTCCAATCCAATACAGATTGCTTTACAAGTGAAAATATAAAGGTCAATAGCTTTTTCTGTATTTCTAAGTAACTAAATAGCCAATAATTGTTACAAATTAGACTGTCAATAAGGTACTGCTAAGAGTCCAGACAATCGGTGTCACTAAGCAGGTCAATTAGCAATAACAAGCAAATTGAAGACGCCCCACGGTATCCTTGAAAATGGCGCAACAAGGGCCAATAAAAAAATAACTGTTTTATTATCGTGTGCTTCATTACTTATTACTTATAAGTACATAATAATATAGTTCTGTAAAACATGAAACGAAAAATTGGAACTGCTTTGAGATGAAGATTACGTGGCAGGATAATTTGGCACAGGAAGAGTTTACTAGTGGACACCTGTTGGTCCTAATTCGACCATAGCTATATAAAAAAATATCTGCATTTTGGACTCCATATAGCGTGGGAAATTTCATATTATAGGTATTGAAGCTACGATTGTAAAACGGAATATAAAAAACGTTCGTATTTCATTATATGTATATAGGTATGTTATGTTGTACGATCTGATATGCACTTACAATCGTCGCTCATGTATGACCAGTGCCTCAAGTCCCGTATTTCAATGGTCTCACAATGGTATCACAACGACACATTAAAACCTCAAAAAATTAATAATAGACTACCAATCTTGATAAAATTCGCCACTAAACAATTCGTTATTTATTGTTATTGCAAAAAAATGCAATAACTGAATGCTTGGCGAATTTTATCAAGTTTGGTAGTCTATTGTTAATTTTTTGAGGTTATAATGTGTCGTTGTGATACCATTGTGAGACCATTGAAATACGGGACTTGAGGCACAGATGTATGAGGGTGGATGAAGCCAAGGAAATGACGTTCTATAGTCTCTGCCTACCCCTATGGGAAAAGGGCGTGATGTTATGATGATGATATGTTACTCTTTTGTTAATCTTTCACGTTATAGTTATCAAGCGTCTAATTAGATCACAGAAAAACACAGACTAGGAGTCAGACAATACAATCAAAATTAAGTAACAAGTTAGATAATAGGTAACATTTGATAATTTTATATGTTCTGAAGTTAAGTGGAACGTCGAATAGTTACATTTTAGTTTCACTAACATCAATCAACATAAAATATCAATTGGGCAGAAGAACCGCAGAAAAATAAAAACCGTTAGAAGTAGGTACATAAGAGTACATAACGTAGTATTTCTATATTTCTAAAAGACAATATCACTTGATTGAACAAACAATTTAGTCCTTCGATTGAGGGCGATTGGGGTCAACTGCGCATCGAACAGTCGAGTCGCATTACATCATGCGTCGGCAACACTTAGAAAACTTATACTTATACCAATTATGATCAATAAAAACGCACTTCTCAGAAATAATGTCGTGATAACGTGTGATATTTTGTATTGAAACATTGACTTGCTCGTGTGATGACATTATCATCACACACACCTTATTGACGATCAAAAATAAAACTTACGTCTATACGAATAATCTTCTTCTTCTTATCTTCTAATATATAAAATTCACGTGTCACAGTGTTAGTTACCGTACTCCTCCGAAACGGCTTGACCGATTCTTCTCAAATTTTACAAACATGTTCAGTAAGTCTGAGAATCGGCCAACATCTATTTTTCAAACTTTTTTTTTAGTATGGCAAAACAACGTTTGCCGGGTCAGCTAGTCTTTACTTCATAAAAAACAAAGTCGTAATTTTTGTATGTATGTCCCTATGTGAGCTTATATATCTTGATGCGGGTTTTTTTTAATAGATAGAATGGTTCAAGAGGATGGCTTTTTTCGCATAATTTGTTGGGGTTTGCTGTATATTGGATGAGATATGATTAAATTTGCCGAGAAACTCGGACGCGTGCGAGCTATACATGAAAACGCTGCCTTATCTATGTGAGGTACAACAAACTAATGTATGGAGGAATTGTTTGTTACCTATAGTTTTTCAAAAAAGTCCGTGAGAGCATATTGTCTATCTTTTATGGGAAACCCGCTGTACCCATAATAATGTCACAAAAAATATCAAATTCAATAGGGTATTTTCAAAAGCTATTTAAGTGTATATAGTAATCTTTTTTATCAAATTAAATACCTTAGTTAGCTTACACGTTTAATATAGATAATAACTGCTTACAGTATGCAATTTAAATGAATATCTTACGAGATATGACGAAAAAAGAATTACGCGCGACATATAAAATACGCCGAGCAACGCGAACGTTTCCTCGGTCTTCTATCCATATTCTAATATTTGGATTTTTGGTTAATGTTGGATGTATGAATGTAAGGATGTTTGTTGTTCTTTCACGTAAAGACTACTGGATGGATTTTCATGAAACTTTCCTAAATTCCAAAATTCCGGAGTCGCGGGCAACAGCTAGTATATTATAAAGCTGAAATGCTTAACGCGCTAATCTCAGGAAGCACTGGTCCGAGTTGAAAAATTCTTTCAGTGTTGAATAGTACATTTATCGAAGAACGCTATAGGCTATATTCACGCTGCGACCAATAGTAGCTAGGCATCAGTGAAAAATGTTGCAAAAGCGGGAAAAACTTTAATTATACGCGTATGATGTCGCGCGCAACAGCTATCTGAAATATAAAAGGTTGTAGGTAGGATACAATGTACACTATTTCTTAGGTTTCCTTTCCTGATTTTCTCATCATCTAAGTCCTCATTATTATGATAGTTATTACGTGGTAATCTATCTATCATGATACACGTAGAAGTAGATGATAGTCGCCGCGTACTAGAGAATGGTAATTATACAGAGGACATTGAAGTAACATGGGAATCCTTGAACAATGAAGATTTTTAGGCAAAATAATTCTACTAGTAAAGTTCATAATGTACCTAAAACGATACACACACAATAAAAATTCTTTTGGCAAACGGTACGTGAAAAATTTTGTCATAATCATTCAGCTCTTTACAATAAAAAGAACATAAAACATTAACAAACATCGATTTGAATAAACATTAAAGTACGTAACAGAAATATGCGTATCCTACAAAAATATACAATAATGTTTCCGTTAGGCGAAATTACACACAAAGTTAATGTTATGGAACTAACTACTGATAATGCTACACTGCCTGGCTGTCGGTGTGTCTGAAGTGTGACTTCAGACAGACCGCCTGCCAATGTCAAAGTGTCTGGAGTCTATTGGAATAAACTATAAATATATAATTAATATAAAGAAAATCAAAAGCTTTAAATTTAAAAGCTTTTTGTCAGCCTGATATTCTACTTATTTCAAAATCTCTCCAGGCAAGTTTATCTTCACTCCTCCAATCTTGTTACATGGCCAATGGCCATACTGCTGGTAATTTCTTTAATTATCCTGTATATAGCCTTAAAGATAGCCAAAATACTATACCAAAATATTCATACAAAATTTATGAAATTGTAAGAATGTGTGAAAGCCATGCCCATAAAAGTACATAATCAAAATATCAACGGGCCTGTGTTAATTGTCCACAAATACGAGTTAATTTATTGTTACTTAATGAACTAATTAACCCGAATGTCCCTTACGTTGGACCTGTAGAGTACATAAGAGTTAATGAATAATAAGCAACTAATGCAAATGACCGTCAAATAACTATCAAAATTAACGTTACGGAACGAACTAGTTATCTAAATAACAACTAACCTAAGGATACACAAGTGAACAGAATAGTTGAGTCTCACCTTCTATGAAACGTGCCGTCAACGATAAAAACTTGCGTCCATTGATAAAAAATGCTGCTTGCGTAAACTTTGTTTTTCAATGGTGGAATTGATAAGTGGCGCCCATTTGCAGATAAAGAACTTGTGTTACATCCTACCAACCAAATGTTCTTAGCCATGTTGTCCCTTTAATGTAGACACGAGAAACAAGATCAGATTACAATTTGATATAGAATCTTGATGTTATATCTGTGCAATTGTAGCTCTCTAAAAAGTTAAAACGTACGTTTTTTAATGCGACGAAATAAAGAATTGAAACAAAATCGCTTTAAATAGTTATTTTAAAAATCATTCAAACAAAGAACAGAATTCTAAAAAATAAAGAATAAATATTACAAGCATAATAAATAAATCAGCCCATCGAAACAAATCTGCGGTCAGCTCGAAATGTGGTCGTCGTTTCGGTTCTCCACCGGAGCATAAAGTTGATAATAGACCGGAGCATTACTTTTGAAATGAACAATCATCATCATCATCATAACATCACGTCATTTTCCATGAGGATAGGCAGAGATTATAGAGCGCCATCTGCTACGATCCAAACATATAGGAGAATAAGAGTTATGCTCCTATGTTTGCCATTGCCACACCCATCAGCAAGAGGCCATTTGCCTACTCCTCACTCCGTCATCTCCGTCATCATCTCCCAACTCCATTACTGGAGTTGGGAGATGATATCGAAAATTTAGTAAAAGTATATAATTTCCCGAATTAACTTTTGTCACATGAAAAAATATATCGCTCACTCAGCAAAGCCAATGAATTTTATTAATAATGGCGGCCATCACGCAAGTGATAAAACATATTATGGCAAACAGATTTATGTTGAACTTTAACCGTACAGTGATTTGTTTGATAATTTATTTAGTCAACAAAATTCTTGATAACAATATATTTTGCGGTATAAAAACAAGTTGAGCTGTGGAGTACCAAGCAGTTTAATTATTCTTATAGAAGAGATGAATATTAAATTATCTTTCTTTTTTAATCATTTCTGATTGAAGATGTTGAAGAAGTAACGAATAGGGAGAAAATTTAAAAGACCGTCTGTGGACCGACCGTCCTCTTCTTTATTTTAATTTCTTTTTCAAATTTCTGCCAATCTTTCTCCCTTTATGTAATTTCTGCTTGTCTGTATGTTTGTTCTGGATGCATATCCAGACTCGCCTTCTTCCCTACTCTATTACCAAATGATGACCGATAGTCCGACATCCCGCATAAACTATTATTTGCAGGGAATTCACTGCTGCTTTCACGGATGTATGGCCAGAAGCTTTATTTAAAACATAGGCTACATTTTACCACAGGAAATTATCTCAATGCTAAGACAGTCGGCTAAAACTTACTGACGACACCATAGTATCTAAAGTAAATAATTTTTGCAATTCATCCAGCGGAATTAAAAATATATAAATTATTTGTTGAATTAATAAAATAAATGACAAGCTCGTTGCTTAATCGGAAGAGGGAAGGGTCTCTAAATGTTGTCTCTGTGCACAACGACGCTCTGGTGCTCAAGTCCACTATTTTGGAACAATTATCATACCGGCACAATACCGGCACGATACCGTTGCAATTGAAGTCAAATATCCGTAGTCTGCTATATGCCGTCATAACGGTCTTTCAATGGTAATAGAATTGTCGATCTCTTTTATCTATGCATTGAATTTTCGGTCTCTTTTATCTATGGATTGTGTTAGAATGGTATGTATGTGTTGCCGTTTTTAAAAAATGCGTTAGTTGAAGTGATTTTCGAAAAACTACTAATAAATTTAAACATTTAATCATGCTAGACTTCGTTTAAATATATTTGTACATACTATTTATTAGTATAAAAAGCAATGTGAAGTTTAGGAGATTAGTAAATTGCAATAAATTACAAAGAACAATTTCTAATATTTCTATCTATCTATTTTTTATTTATGGCAATCTGTCGACACAGGACAATTTAAAAATATTACTGTCAAATTCAAAATAGCAGACTACCGAAACATTTCAGTCATTGAAATGCAATTGTGAAGCAGTTGTGTACGAGACTAGCAATTTATGTCACTTTGACAATTGTAAGACAATGATGAAGTCGTTATGACGACACATTAATAGTAGACTACCAAAAACTTTACTATTGCACCATAATGGTACAATAATGGTACAGTTGTGACACCGTTGAAATACCCGACTCAGGGCCCTGGTCGCTAGTTGGATTCTCGACTCGATGTAATATAAGGTACTTTATTATTTGTGACTCCCAAGACTCATAATCGATTCTCTAGTTTCGCATCTGTGATCTGGTCAAACTATTATGGCATTTTCACGAGTGACTAATCATAACGGAGTATATAATTAACGCTAACATTGACATACCAAAGTTCAGGGCCACGATGTCGTGAAATATAATTGACTTAGAAGCAATTACCGTTTGCAACTCTGACCACTAGTGCCTTTGCAAATGATACCTATTTATATTTCTTGGATCGTTCCACAATTGGGCACGGGACTCCTCCACTTTGAGGGTATCTAGTGTAGCTATTTTGCATTAACTAAACGTGTTGGTATTAGTTTAAAGATTTTCTTCTCTGAAAGAAGATATTCTGCTTATATTGTTACGCTAGCTGGCTCACAGAGCGCCTTCACAAAAGCAAACTAGGATAAGACATGTATTGTTTTCTTATAATCTTTATAGCTACGAAGAGTAAGCAATGCTTAAACTCGTATTACAATTAACTACCAATAAATATTTGGGCAATATTATACATCAGAGTACATTCATGGGTTTCTTTGGGACATTTAATGGTACTTACTTTTTTAAAGTATGAGAATGCTATCAAGGCACCTTTACATAAATGTCAAGTTCATTCATATTGTAATTATACTGAGAGATTTGGACTCGGCGTTATCTATCAGATAGTCACGCGGTCGGTATTATTTTTAAACGTAGTTATTTATACCAGCAGTTTGTCAAACTTAATATAGGTACCTAAGTAATCATTTTAGCTTACAGTGAGTAGGTGTGAGCCAAATTGATAAGGAAGGTTATTTTAGCAAACTACGGCAGCAATCGATAAAATTGGTTTAAACAAATCTGTGTATTTATGCATCTGACTACAGGTGGCGCAAGTCTGACGGGCTTGCAATTTTCAATTTGCTTCAGGTTTTTAACTTTTTTTAGGAAGTTAATTTTATTAAGGAATCTGTTTGGTGTTTCATTATCCTATAGAAATATTACGCATACGGCTAGGCTTTTGCCAAGTTTTGAAATAAGTAGGGTCGTAATGTACCAATTTTACGTATACGACACAATGGGCATTGTTCATATTTTTTTAACTCTTATTTCGAAAACCATTTCGGGGAATAGAGTTTCTGATCATGATCCATTAGTTTTTTTCGGAAAATTTGCTATCTTTAACGATTATTTTTCCAAAAAAGCAAATGATCTCTATTTGCCCTTGAAATGAAGGACTTAAAATATTAAGGCGTTTTTAGGGATATACTACTCTGAAGTGGAATTGAAATTGTTCTATTATATCAACTTGTCAACTTTGAAAAGATAAAGTGCAATCTGTATTAAGTCTATCAAGAAAAGTCTATACACAGATTGCGTAAAACGATGACGTCACAACATTTAAAGTAATATCTTCAAGAATTTTTTAAAAATTCTGTATATTGAGTATTTCAATAATATTGAAATTAGTTGCTTAAAATAGTCTATAGGTATTTTCTGAAAAGAATATAAAAACAGTAGGTTAAAAATTATGAACAATCCCAATTAAACTAAACCTAACTAAAAAATTGGTCAAGTGCGAGTCGGACTCGCGCACGTAGGGTTCCGTACCATTATCTATGCAACATAAGGCAACGTTATTAGTATCGAGCAAGAAACGGTAAAAAAATCATGTTTGTTGTATGGCCCCCCTTAAATATTTATTTTATTTTATTTTTAGTATTTGTTGTTATAGCGGCAATAGAAATACATCATCTGTGAAAATTTCTACTGTCTAGCTATCACCGTTCTTGAGATACAGCCTGGTGACAGACGGACGGACGGACAGCGAAGTCTCAGTAATAGGGTCCCGTTTTTACCCTTTGGGTACGGAACCCTAAAAATGAAATTCGATTTTATCAATAACACAATTCGACAATGTTAACTGAATTTTCTTATGAAAAAGACTGTGTAGGTAATATAGAATAACATTTTTAATTATTGTGGATGTGTATAGCGAAATAGCCAATTAATCAAAATACAGCATAGTTATTTTTATTTTTAGTACATTTAGTAGTGCATGTAGAATTGGTAACAATCTGGTTCTTAAGTTGCAAATACAGAAATCTAAGATATTTGTGGATGCAAATAATATTTATGATAATTACTTGTATAAAAATATAATAAATACAAAAAAAAAAATTGGCAATAAAATAATTACAAAAAACCTGTTGGTCTAACAAGCTGTCCGTATTAACCTAATAGACAGTTAGAGGTCAGTGTTTGTAAATGTAACCCATATTTTTAGGCTAATAGTATAATTATTATAGTCTGTGCCATAATTCACCTTTTAAACTTACATCATGTAGCATTTCCTCCGAGCTTCTAATTACTAAACTTTTTCGGTGGAACTCGTTATTAAGTATGCTAGTACAAAGTACTACTTCATTAAACACGTCTCCATTTTATAAATGCTCCACGTACTTTTAATTTTATTACGCTGCGCTGTCCACTTCCCGTTCCCAAGTTCCCACTAAGAAACTGCTGATAGAGCTTTTTTATGAAATGTTCAAAGGTCACTTGGAGTGTAATCATTATGCGAACAGGTCATTAGGTCTATATCGAGTATAAAATTTTAATTTTATTCATTATCACCCTAACATCACGCCTTTTGCCCATTTGGGTAGAGACAATAGAGGGCCATCTGCTACGATCCGAACACATGAACACACCTCCTTGGCTTCAGTTATACTTCTTTCTATTAATAAAATGATTTCAATCTTTTAGGAACAGGGACTCAGAAACACCGAATAAGAATATGGTAAAAATCATTGGTAAAAAGTACATAACAATTTATAACTTCAATCACCAAGGTTGCGGGTTGGAATGAGTAAAGCCTCCGAAACGTCGGACTAAATTAAAAACAAAATATACGCGTCTAAATTTAATGAGTGGGTAATATGTATCAAGTTTATGTTTTATTCTCACTGAAAAGCTTCCTGCTTCCTACTGAAAGGACGGTTCAGAAGAGTCCTCTGCCGGACTGAGTTGGGACTGAGCAATAAAATAAGCGTGCGAGAAAATGCGAGCCGAGCCGCATTCCTCGACTGGGTCGACGGCACGGCCGGCCGGGCCAGCCCCGCGCGCTTCGTTTCCCTTCCTCCCTCAGTCGTTCGCGCGCGTTGTTTGTGATAGCTTGTCTATATGTTATCCACTATTTACCGCGTAATATGTTTATAGTTGTGTTAACGTTTTTATTATTTTAAATCTAAAGTGTTTCGTGCTGGATGACAGTGTAACTTATTGTAATATAGATTCTGTGCAATATTACATTGTGGATAGAAATAAGAAAAGAAGTACGGAAGGCACCGAGCTCAGGTAACGTTTCGTATTATTTGTTTTTGATGTGAATACTACGAAAGCTAGACTACACCAATACACTTTCGTAGTGTGTAGAATATGATTGTAATATCTGCAAAAACAATCTAGACCACGTGACTATTGAATGATCGGTGTAAACCGCTTTAAGCGACACACCACGTGGTTTGAGCGCGGCCTGGTGTAAACAACTCGGCCGTCTGCCCTTCTCGTTCTCCGTAAAACCGCAACGAATGAACGACGCCGTATGCGACGCAAACGGGCGAAATGTGCGCGATAGCGGGGAATAGATAGGTGATGTGATGGTACCCATAATATTATCTGGTCCTATAAGTTCTAGTTACATTGAATAATAATTTATATAAACTCAACTTACATAGTTACACGTATAAAATCTTAAAATTTTTAATAACAACACCGTAGCTATTTTTTACAAAACTAAAACGTAGTTTTGTAACAATGCTAGATATCACATCTATTTGGTCATAAAATACAAAATTAGTACCTATCATAAATAAATAAGCTCACAAACTCACAATACAATTTTTTATTTACATGTGTACCGTCAGTGTCACGGCTTTTCCTGCAGGGGTAGGCAGAGGACTGAAGCGTCACCTGCTACTTTTATTAAACTTATTAAATAAAATTAATGTTGTTGTAGTTATTATGAAGATAGCTACGTATTAGGTACGTTAATACGTTTCAATTAACATTTGTTTGTATTAGGCTTGTTGAAAAAATATCGATATATCGATATTATTTTTTCGTTATATCGATATATTATGTATATCGACGGGCCTCGTGGTCTAATGGTTCATATAACGTTAAATGGTAATATAAATGGTTAATATATTTTAATTGTCATACAAATGTTTGTACTGAGTCTGGGTGTTTACTATGTATTATAAGTATGTATTTACAAAAGAAAAGTAATTTATGTATTATATCCGTATTCTGGTACCCATAACACAAGCATATAAGCTTAGCTTGGGACCAGAGGACGTTGTGTGAAATGTATATATATAGGTATTAATTTCTTTTTTTGACCAATTCCTTTTTGTCTTTTGTTTTGTTTTTTGGTTCGGAGAAGGAAGATGCGATGTTTGGTGACACAGTCTTATTTTGGATAAATAAATGAAAGGTGGACAAGACTAGAGAAATAGTATATTACATACCTTGTAGTGGCGGAAATTAACAAGACCCCTAATAAACATATTTCACTAGAACCCGAAGGAAAGCTTTTCTAACTTTTATGTGTCCTGTGACCATGCGTTATTGACATTAAAGTCCTTAATTAATTAATGGATAATTCGTCTGCCACATTAAGAATACCAAGGGGTCTAAGGGTCTTCAAAATCAACTATTAACTATGTTTTTAGATTTACACAATTTATGGGACACACTAATATCACGGGCTACGCGTTAGCGCGTATGTCGTTAAAAATTTAAAGAAAAACATTGATATTTTATTTGTGTACAATTGTACATAAACTGTTTGTCTATTTATTGGAAATCTAATTATCAATTAATACGTTATCGTGATATCAAATCGTTATCTCTGACGGAGTGACGGCCCATTCACACTTCGACGAAACGTAATTTATTGGTTCGAATGCGATAAACACGATGCGTTTAAATGTGTATCAATTTCTATGATGACAGCTTTCACACTAAACACTGCTGTATGTGTTAAATATAAGTCCGTCATACAACATATACATTTACACGCGACACATTAAAATTGAAACGAATAAAAGCGTGTCAATTACTAAAGAGACTTTTATCAACTAAATCCGAGTTTCCTTGTTTTTATTGTCACACAAAAATATTTATTTGTAACATTGCACGAAATTTGAATAAAGTTACATATTTGTTTATTTGCCCTTCGCGCTCTATTTTTCATGGTTAACGGATGTAAGTATGTCGATGATAAGCCGTAATGTGTAAACAAGCCCTTTAATCACAAATGCCACCGCCAAAAGATCTTTATTTTGATATTAAAGGTCTCGTACTGTCTTCCGGTGGTTCAAACCAGATCCTCAAACCGGCGATTCAGTAACTTCTTTTTTAAGTAAACTATTTACCAGGCTGGTACTCCTCAACTCGGCAATGATTTCGAATGTAAACATAACGAATTCGACATGATTGTCGTCTAGGTGCGCTGTTTACTTTTAAATCTTTTCATGGTTCAAAGGTTCTATAATGTATTCAGCATTTTAGCATGGTTTTTCAGGGCCTCAGACATGACTACAATATTCTTGGCTGAGGTTAGTAAAGTGCTGTTAATTACCATTGATGCCAATTCGAACTTGAAGATGTCTCACAACATAGCGCCACAAAAATACAGGAAGATACATATAACAGTCGTAGGGATCGGATTTGCTTCTGTTGCTGAAGGGAATAGTCGCATCGTGACGAGATATCTATAATTACAATCAGTAATAACTTGGGTAATCGATTTATTCCGCCCAAGTCTGGATTTAGAAGTTAGGCATCTCTGTGTGTTTACTTCTAAAAATATCTTAGGGTTTTTTATTATGGCAAGTCTTAATACATATAACGTCTTTACCATTTTATTAAAATTTTACTGTTATCAAAATCCAATCCCTGTATGTCACAAATAAACACGAAGATTGGTGATTACTACCGTCATATTTATTCACGTAAGGTCAGTGAAAGGGAGAAAAAGGAAAAAGTCTGAATAAAAACAACTCATTCACTTTATTTCGTCGGGCCTCGTGGTGTAGTGGTTCATATAACGGACTGCCGATCACGAGATCTCGGGTTCGATTCCCGGTCAGGACAATCATTTGTGTAATGTTTTCAATTGTCATACAAATGTTTGTACTGCGTCTGGGTGTTTACTATGTATTATAAGTATGTATTTACAAAAGAAAAGTAGTATATGTATTCTATCCGTATTCTGGTACCCATAACACAAGCATATAAGCTTAGCTTGGGACCAGAGGACGTTGTGTGAAATGTCCGTGAATATTTATTTATATTTATTTATTGATACGTTTACCAATATTATTATGTCATAATAAAGTTAATTGTTAGAAGAAAAATGTTGAGCAACTCGTTCCATAAAACAGTGTGACAGGATAACCTGCTAGCCGTGTCTATTTATCTATACTTTTATTAAATCTGTAGAGAGGTCAATTCTGTACATGAAATATATTTTCAAAATAACTATCAGGGGGTGATTAGTGATCGATACTGATGCCAAAAATGCAATCAGTAAAATTTTTGTCTGTCTGTCTGTCCGTCTGTATGTTCCTTATAGAAACAAAAACGACTCGACGGATTTTAACGAAACTTGGTACAATTATTCTTCATACTCCTGGGCAGGTTATAGTATACTTTTCATCACGCTACAATCAATAGGAGCAGAGTAGTGAAGGGAAATGTTGGGAAAACGGTAAAAGGTGCTCCATTTTTTAAGCTTCCGTCGCGTGTGCAGCCTTAATGGTTAAAGTTACATAGAAATCATGTATGACGGAAATATTCTACATAAAATTGTCTAAAAAATATCCCTAAACAGTGCTGTTTAGGGATATTTTTTATGGTTGACTCACAATAACACGTGTAACTCCTGATAGCTTAGCAGTTCGTTCATTCTGATTATATTTGTTTACTCTTACGTTTATAATACTCTCACTCAAGCAGTAGTTAAAAATGTTGCAAAAACGGGGAAAATTTCCTAAATTCTACGCGGACGGAGTCGAGGGCAACAGCTAGTTTTATAATATTAAGCTGTTGCCCGCAATTTCGTATGCGTGAATTTTACAAACTAAACCCTTACCAATTAAATGTATAAAAAAACCATCGTCTGGAACCACTCTAGTCTATTAAAAAAGTCCGCATCAAAATCCATTGCGTACTTTTGAAGATAAGCTTACATAGGAGCATACACACAATAATAATGATATTGGTTTATAATAAGTAAAAATACTACCCAAACTCCTGCTGTCAGCTTGGTCCAAGATCCACGATCTAAGCTAACCCGGCACTATGCTGAGAACTTCATGTAACGATTATTTATCTAAATAACTAAAATTTCCTAAATAAATGAGGCCTTTTTAGATTGTTCTAAAGATGCGAAAGAATATTTTAACATTTTATAATGTAGACGTAGACACATAATCCAAGAAAATTAGTCAAATGAAGGGGCTGAGGAATAGGGCATGAAGCTCGGAAGTTGATTTTTTAAACTTTCATCCTTGCAATGTCTGTGGACGTGTACACGGTGACTATTATAGATAGGTTTGCACTGCCAAGTTTTGTAAAAATAAGAACTCTTTAGAACAATCTAAAAAGGCCATATACAAATACATATAGAAAAATTATAAATTCTTAAGTTCTAATAAATAAAGACATTTTAAAAATAGAACATGCCACGATTTATTTATAGATTGTTTTACCCATCCATACGGTTGACTTATGTTTAAAGAATGTTGGTCACAAAGTTATTAAGTGTACTCGAGTCGTTGTTGATATATTTATATTATATTGAAAGCGTATATTTGGAATGGTGTTTTTGAATGGGAGGTGCAATGTTTTGGTAGTCGGGCAAGCACGCGCCGTCGCACTGCTCACTGGCTGATCGATCGTGGTGCGCTGCGCTGTTCTATCTATTATTTATTACCAAAAATATGGCGGCGTGGTGCGGCAGGAGGTCGATGACCTTACTGTCCGGACTCTGGACCGACACACCGCGTAAACAAATGCAGCGCGGGAAACTACTCCCCTCTATACTACTAAGGTTTCAACTAGCGCATGCAGGACCTTTACGTAAATCTTTCTCCGTATTTACGTTTACGCTTTCACGGTTTCGCGCTCATTCTAATTGGCGGAAGTCGGAAGTGTCAATAGTATTGTAGGGTAGCAATGAACTACAGATCAACAATGATAATGTTGTGTAATTACACTTTAATCGATGTTTTAATATGCTCTATTACAATAAACAACAAACAATCGACTTTTACAACTTCAATTGATGTTATTAACTATACTTATATGTACTTTATTTTAAATATGGTGATATGAATATTTCATAAAGTTAGTTACCTACTTTGTATTGGTAAACAGAATTAGTTCATTATACAATAAACAGTTACTTCATTAGTAACCTAGTTGTGGTAAAAATTAACGTTTTAGAAAAATCTACGTAATTATCGAGATTTTGGTTACCGTCTAGAGACACGTTAAATAATTGTTATCGGCGTATAATTTTTCATGTATTTGTTTTTTCTTGCAATACTCCGACAATTTAAATCTTAAAAACTAAAACCCAGTTATATTTCTTTTAAAAATAAATAATTCCACGCGTACGGAGTCGTGGGCAACAGCTAGTGTATATGTATACATATATGTGTCTATATTACGCGCCACGGCTTAATGTAATGTTATAATGTCAATGTTTCTTTGCAATACATACTTGTTTTATTATTATATTTTATTGCTTGTAAAAACGATGTTTGTAGCTTGCGAAAACCTAGGCGAAAACTACATGTCACATGAATACGGACGGAAAACCACATTTTATTAAACCCTGAATTAACTTAAAGCCACGTTTAAGTTACGTGTCTTCAAAATTGAACGCCTATTTACTATCCGGTATAACTGAGTTAATCATAAAAGTTCTATGAGATATCACATCACAGTGTTTGAGCTCGTTTGCATGTTAATTATTCATAATGTGAACTTTTATGTACTGACGCACGTGTATAATAGTTGGTTACTTATTTTGATATTTCAATGTGTTAGTTCACCAAAACACAAGTAAACAATATAATTTAGTTGTTTTTATTTTACTTGAAATTGTTGTGTTGACAGAGTTCTATCATTATATGAAGTTTAATTACACATTTTACTAACTGTTTAAATCTAGCTTCATACATTTACAGAAGGATACAGGAATAAATAGAAGATAAACAGAAGGATTTTTAAGTGCCTGTTATCCTGTAATCCACATAGTAAACTCACGTCCAGTCCACACGGCGCGTTGCGTCAGCGTTGCGTTGTGGCAACATACATAGATATATAACTCATATCTGACCACACGAACACTGAGCCATCGCAGTGGCACCGCTATTACATTCCGGTGTTGCAGCGAGACCTACGCCTGGTCTAGGGAGTTCGTTCCGTTATATACATTGCGTCGACGCAGCGTATCGTGTAAACCCTATGATTTTTAGTATGTAAAATGACGCAGTTTTACGCTGAATCAACGTCAAATCAACAAAAATCGTTAATACTTTGAATAACATAAGAAATAATAATATGTATTAAGATAGCCTGTCATTTAACCCTGTTTTACGTACCTTGCGAATGTTGATGTTAATTATTACTAGTTATTACCAGGTATTTATTTAGTCAAGAAAAACCATACGTATAGTAGTGGCGCCAACAGCGGATTATCGTTTGCTGACCTCCTCGAAGTCGCCACTTGTACCAGATTTGCATAGTACGTGTACGAGCAGCCGTTTATATACAATTTGAATTTGTAATGCCCTTACAGGCCTCATGTATACATAATACCAGTACTCATACATACATATTAACATCGCACATGTGTTTGTATCAAAATAAGGCCTTGTTTTTATAAACGAAGGATGTTACTGTAATAAAAACTGATACATATTCTAAGAGAATTAACTACGGAATACCTTTGACAATAAAATAAGAAATAAATAAATAAATAAATATTCATGGACATTTCACACAACGTCCTCTGGTCCCAAGCTAAGCTTTATATGCTTGTGTTATGGGTACCAGAATATGGATAGAATACATAAACTACTTTTCTTTTGTAAATACATACATACTTATAATACATAGAAAACACCCAGACGCAGTACAAACATTTGTATGACATTTATGGATATCACACAAATGATTGTCCCGAGCGGGAATCGAACCCGCGACCTCGTGATCAGGCAGTCCATTACATAAACCACTCCACCACGAAGCCCGTCGAGATTAAATTGATTATGATGATATTATGATTGAGATTAAATACAAAAATAAATTGATGGTATGCAAAATAAAGCAATTTCTGTAAATGCAAACAATTTGAATGGAATACTACGTTAATTTAAGGGCCTACATCAATATTATCGTATATCATCGCCGACACGTACATATTAACACAGCCAGTAGGCACAGAAAATGAAGAATTAGGGATACTTTTCCTATTTACTCAAAATCTACTAAATATATTTTAATTATGATTTACGTGTTTCTATATATAATAGTTACTTATGTTTTTAAAGTTATTTCATTAGTTAATACGCGATAATAGACCGACAAATGAAAAAAATAAAAAATTTGAGAGGTCGTTTCGCCAAGATTTTCTATCGAGAAAACTTTTTTCAATCGCGTTTCTGAGTTTATGCGATCCTAGATCATATATTGAAAAAACATATACTTAAAAATTAGAGCTCTAGCCATTCAATCTAAAGAAACAATGAAAACTTCGTACATAGAAAAATGCACGAAGCTATTTTGGTATCGCCTTAATATAGTTCATACTAATACATAATATTATAAAGCAAGAGTTTGTTTATTTGAACGCGTTAATCTCGGAAACTACTGGTATGAACTGAAAATTATTTGTGTTCGATAGTCCATTTATCTAGGAAGGCTATATAACATCACGCTACGATCTTAAAGAGCGAGGCATCAGTGAAAAATGTTGCAAAAACGGGAATTTCTTTCCAAATTCCACGCGTACGAACACGCGGGAAGCATAAAATACAATATGTCGTAGGAGACTTGATTAAAATAGTTTACTTTAGGGTTTTTAGTTTTAACTTAGTTTCCAAGATTGTGAAGTGGGTCCTCAAATGGTGTCAATGGTGAGTAATTCCTTTATCTGATGAGTTTGAATGGTGACCCGTTGAATATTCATAAAAGGATCCTTCCAAACCAGTTACACGTGTCGTAAGCTACGGATCAATCTCATCGTAGTTAATAGAACGTTGTAGTTAACGTAGTTAGTATGCCCAGTATTATAAGGTCTTTAGATAGATGACTGCTCTGGCTGTAAGTACAGGTGATTTCTATGATGTTTTTCCGATAAATACAAACCCCGTTTAAAGTTCAAACTCGATGTTTTTATGTTGTCCGTCAAAGTCTGTGCCATATTAAAATAGTTTTCACAGGTAACTATTGGTACCAATTCGACGAGCACAACTAAACTTAACTAAAAACTGAAAATTGATATCGTCATTATGTCTATTATTTGCTTTTTCGTTGCATGCATTTATGTTACATAATAAAATTAAAATCGTTATTTTATATTACATAACTATTTTAATAAAAAATTCAGTTAACATTACCGAACCGTCATATGAATTCACACTAATCACTATCAATTATTAGGGTTCCGTACCCAAAGGGTAAAAACGGGACCCTATTACTGAGACTTCGCTGTCCGTCCGTCCGTCCGTCCGTCCGTCCGTCCGTCCGTCCGTCCGTCCGTCCGTCTGTCTGTCACCAGGCTGTATCTCAAGAACGGTGATAGCTAGAGAGTTGAAATTTTCACAGATGATGTATTTCTATTGCCGCTATAACAACAAATACTAAAAATAAAATAAAATAAATATTTAAGGGGGGCTCCCATACAACAAACATGATTTTTAGGGTTCCGTACGCAGTATCTCAAGAACGGTGATAGCTAGACAGTTGAAATTTTCACAGATGATGTATTTCTATTGCCGCTATAACAACAAATACTAAAAATAAAATAAAATAAATATTTAAGGGGGGCTCCCATACAACAAACATGATTTTTTTACCGTTTCTTGCTCGATACTAATAACGTTGCCTTATGTTGCATAGATAATGGTACGGAACCCTTCGTGCGCGAGTCCGACTCGCACTTGACCAATTATAATCTTTTAGTTAGGTTTAGTTGTGCACGTAGAATTTGTACCAATATTTCTGAAACAACTTCTTGTTATGCTATGTTATTACATATAAGCTAAGATTATGGAATCGTAAGCGTCTAGTTGTAAAGTTTGAATATGATCTACGATAGTATAATTCTTCCCCAAATTTTTAAGATATTAAAATGTGTATAGTCTACACTATACACATTTTTCTTTTTTATATTTTACTAGCTCTTGCCCGCGACTCCGTACGCGTGTTATTTAGGAAAATTTCATGAAAATCCATCCAGTAGTCTTTACGTGAAAGAACAACAAACATCCTTACATTCATTCATACAATCCAACATCCAATCCAAATATTAGAGTATGGACCGAGGAAACGCTCGCGTTGCTCGGTCAACAGTTTAAGTATTTTATTAAGTCGCGCGTAATTCTTTTTTCGTCATATCTCCTAAGATATTCATTTAAATTGCATACTGTAAGCAGTTATATATAATCTATATTAAACGTGTAAGCTAACTCAGGTATTTAATTTGATAAAAAAGAATACTATATACACTTAAATAGCTTTTGAAAACACCCTATTGAATTTAATAATTTTTGTGACATTATTATGGGTACAACGGGTTTCCCTTAAAAGATAGACATATGCCCTCGCGGACTTTATTAAAGAACGATAGGTAACAAACAATTCCTCCATACATTAGTTTGTTTTACCTCACATAGATAAGGCAGCGTTTTCATTTATAGCTCGCACGCGTCCGAGTTTCTCGACAAATTTAATCATATCTCATCCAATATATAGCAAACCCCAACAAATTATGCAAAAAAGCCACCCTCTTGAACCATCCCATCTATTAAAAAAATCCGCATCAAGATCCGTTGCGTATTTTTAAAGATATAAGCTCACATAGGGACATACATACAAAAATTACGACTTTGTTTTAAGAAGTAAAGATAAAGATATTCTGTTAAAGACTGTGTTCTATGGTTAAATAAAAGTGACTGTATAAAACATGGAAGTTACAGAACTAGCTTTTAACAGTCATTGGTACCAATTCTACGCGCACAACTAAACTTAACTAAAAAATGAAATTTGATTGTGTCAATAACACAATTCCGTAATGTTAACGATTCTTTCTTGTTAGCAAATCTGTTTATTATAGATTAACGATTGTAATTAATATAAAATTACACAACAAAACAACCAAATAATCAATATACAGCAATAGTTGTTTTCATTTTTTAGTTAAGTTAATAGTGTGGACGTAGAATCGACACCATTATTACTGTAAATAGTTACTACTCAAATAATATTCCGAAATATACTTCGTGTATATTTTCAAAGTTAATATTATACCTATATCTTAGTGTTATTTAAATTTGCGATTTTAATAGGTTAAAATTCATCATAAACAATATTAATTAATGAACGTATCGCTTATCAAACTTAACTAGTAGAGCCTCAAGGTAATTATGAAATCGGTGACACCATTGACGATAGTTTTATCTAAAATGACGTAAAATATATAAATATCATTTATATTTAAATAATCTTACATCCAAATTATAAACAATTTTCGCAACCAGATTGTTTTCACTGGGTTTCTTTGATACAGAGGAAGCTTAGAGACCCACTATCTCATGTGCTCATTACATGGTCTCTTAGAAGCTCTTACTGCTTAGAAATGCTTATCACTTACTGAACGAATGAAAAGACTGACTAAGACATTAACAAAGCTAGACGTTTGCTTGCCTTTGCGAAAGAAATAAGTTTATGAAATTGAACTTTTAAGCTATTGCATAGCTTTTATTGCGGGCCTTGAGCGTGGAGACTAAATCCACAAAATTCGAAATTTATATTCCGTAGGTAACGAAAAAACCTTACATTACCGGCGTTACTGCGCATGCGTAATCCCCTCTTCGCCTCATAATTTATTTCATACTGTTGATACCAAGGGTAAACGCCTTCCTCAAATTAAACAACGTATTAAAATAAGGATTTTGAATCGACAACATATATCCTAAATGTTCAGATAACAGCGTATTTTAGATTTTAATAATGTAAAATAATGTCAAAACTAAAATTGTATACCAACAGATTGACATTTGACATTTAATTTAAAACAGATTGACATTTGATTGACAATCGCTATTTTATCATAATTACCATAAACAATGGACAGATGTAAGCATCAGTAAATAAGGATTATTCATCTTATTTTAGTCTATGGTATGTAGATTCTTGCATAAATAAAATAAATAAATAATTATAAATACATAAGTTGATAAAAAAATGCTATGCAATAGCTTTACCGAGGCAGTCCCCGAGGGCCACAAATCTTTTTTTATAAGTTTTCATCAGCTTTTCTACGTCCAGAAGTGGCCACTTCTATCAGATCGTCATAATTTATGTTTAAATAATCTTATTTCTCACCGGACCTCTTTGATACAGAGAAAGCTTAGGGACTCACTATCTCATTACCTTGTCTCTTAGAAGCTCTTACAGCTAAGAAATGCTTATCACTTACTGAATGAAGCAGAAGGCTGACTGGCTGAAACATATCAACTAATTTAAGGACGTAAAACGTCTGCTTGCCTTTCTTAAAAAAAGTTTTGGAAATTGAACTATTAGTAAGTTTTCATCAGCTTTCCTCCGTCCGCTACTAGACATATTCATCTGACCCATTCAGACCCATTTGACCGCCACAACTCGCAGCTTTGCACCACTTGCATCCAGCGGCTCTCTGCGATAATTTAGTCGCTCGACTACACTCTACTTTGTCGCCGCGGTGTATTTGTAAGTTTGTATGAAAATAAATGTATAATTTTTTATCGATACTACAAAAAATAGTAACGGGTAATAACCCGGTACTGTTTAGATTTCTTTTAATGTTTATGTGCTATTACAAGTACTCCGACCATGAAGTAACTATAGAATAAATGGCATCTCGAGAAATCTGAAACTGCAAGACAAATTTGAATATAGTTAATATCTCGAATATAATTAACTTTATTGTGTAAATAGATAACAATGAAATTTATATGGTTCGGGTGATAAAATTTTTAGTAACTATTTTACATACATTCTTAACGTTAATTCTACTTAACGTCTCTTTATCATGTCAGCCAGCGCGGGACCTGTTGCACATTCTGTCGTAGGTCTTCTCGATTATTTTATTTAGCGTTAGCGTAGTTAAAAGGGCTAGAAGAAGCTTTAACTTTTACAAATTAAAGTTCTAAAAGCGTAGTTGAGCGAAGTTCCCAGAGACGCTGGGTCCGTAGCATTTGCTACTCCTGCTACGTGATATGTTATGTAGCCTATAGCCTTCTTCGATAAATGTTCTATCCAACACTGAAAGAATTTTTCAAATCGGACGTGCTGCAGTGGTTCCTGTGCGCGTTTAAACAAACAAACTTTTCAGCTGTATTCAATACTGCAGCTGTTGCCCGCGACTCCGTCCGCGTGGAATTTGGAATTTTTTTTTTCGCAATAAAAGGTAGCCTATATCCTTTCTCAGGGTCTAAAGATTGTCTGTGCCAAATTTCATTAAAATCGGTTGAGAGATTTAAGAGGGAAAGCGTAACAGACAGACAGAGTTACTTTCGCATTTATAATATGATTGATTTAAATGAACTAAAATGCTATAAATATAAGCTAGTTTTGTATACTACTGGTAACATAGGGGTGGCACCGAGGGCTGAAACACAGGTTTTTACCTAGTTCAGCATCGGGATATTGTTTTATGTATATTTTGTGTCATATTTCTTAGCTTAGCCTTAAGTAAAAAAACTGTATAATTTATATTTTGTTGTTATAATGATATTAAAAATTATATTATTATATTAATATTAGTATAGATATCTAGGAGTATCTTATCTAGTTTGTTACTTGTGTTGTGATAAATGACTACAATCAATTACCATTATAATTTATTTAACAATGAATTGTTCATGTTATAGCTATAACTGTTCTCGTATAACTAATGTACATGCATATCATTAAGTTGGAATATGTAAATATTTATTAAATTGTCGCTTCTTAGTGTTGCGGTTAGCAATATATAATATTTTCACATGATCGTGGTTATTTTATTAAATACTTGACGTGTTTGTTAATTAATATTTTCCTGTTATGGACGTGTCGTGAGAACAACGAACGGCTCCCACGATAATTACCGAGATCTTTACACTCATTGGCCTTTGCAAGCCGACCAGCTACGGTTTGATCAATGAAATTTATAATATTCCTCAATGAAACCACTATTGTGTGCTGACAATTCGCACTAAACCAATTGTACGTTAGTGTGAAACAATGATTTATTATCATGTTTGACTTTAAATGAACTTGATTTATCTAATGCGCTCGGTACCTAACCGGATAATTTGTGTATATGTATAAATAAAACGGTCGTTCAAGACATACTATTAATAACGACAAATATTTTAATAAAATAATTTACATGTTAATTCGGACTGCATGTATAGCATTATCTATTGTTACATTGTTGTGTGAATTTGTGTGTACCTAATATAAAATTCAGCAATCCACTACAGTATTAAATTGAAATAATATCGTCACACAAATCGGATTCAGTGGCGCCAAAACAATCATAATTGTTGTGTATTTTGGTTTTTTACAAATACATTTTATTTGACGATATACCTACTCTACTGTGCTTCGCTGACCAGGCGTGTCGGCACAGGGTTTATTTTCGAGCTATCCGTCTCTCACAGAGGATGTTATCTGTGTGCAATATCCCTTAGCTGGCTTTTACAGCACCCTGGGAAGGAAAAGATATTGTATTTTTGACAGTCCTGCAAAGAGAAAAATGTGAATATGTTAATCATAGAATCATAAAATTATTTTTTTTTGTTACAGCTCGGGTCATGCGGTGTGGTCATCAAGATCGCAGCGCGGCGTGATGCGTCGCCGGTGCGACGGGCTCGCCTGGCCAGCAGTGGCATGTGTGCTGCTGCTGGCATGCTGCCCCGCAGACGCTGCTGCCAGCGAACAGATCGCTCCGGGAAGTGAGTAGCCTAACTAAATTTTCTCCACTTCATAATCCTGAGTATTCCATTCTGATGGCTTCTATCAAAATGTCAACTTATGGCGCAGCTAAGAGCTGAGTGTTTATAGGAACGTTTTAAATCGGTGTTCCATTTACGGAACTGGGTGCATTATAGGGATAATATTCTTTCTCCTCTTCCAAATTATTAATGCCATGTCCCATCTCATGGCCAGGTCGGGTTAGTCTTTTTCGTCATTTTCGAATATCGGATCGGTAAGATAGATACGTATGGATGAACTCTCTACACGGTGTCTTATAATGTGGAATCGTGAAGGGTTATTACTAATAGGAGAGTTTAATTGATTTTACTGGACATATTTTACAGTCCACAGTGTCCTCTATCGTAAAGGAATGGGTTGATGTATGATTAACTTCAAACTTCAATACAGAAAGAACTTTAGTGACTTAAAGGTTAACAAGTATCAGATCAGGCTACATTATTGTGTAGGTGGTATGAATAACAAGGAAAGATATTGCGTCATGCTCATGAATCCATTACATTTATGAGTTCTATGACCGAGCCGTTATCTTCGTGCCTTAGGGTGTTCCTATACTCATCAAATATCTCTACTCCATCTAATATTTACTTTACGAAGTAAATCACTTAGTTTAAATTAAAGAATAATATGATACTACATCATATTACTATAATTCTATGATTGAAAGTAGAACAACAAAAAAGAGAGTAGCAGAAAAGATAAAGATGATTTTATTGCTAGAACAATCCTTGCATCGATGTTCCATAGTTAATAAAAATAAAATTCACAAAAGTATATACGCACATAGCTTCCGATCGACCGCCAGTGACTGTAACAAATAAGAGAATTCCTTTAAGTTTGTTTATCGTCAAAACAAGGTTTGCATAAAAGAAAATTAAAGGAAATAAGATCTATTTTCACAAAAAATATGGTCGTTCCAAAGTTCGCCGGGTCGGCTAGTTTATGATAATTACCACTTAATACCTCTCAAATCAACGAGCTATTTTATGTTAAATTCTTGTTTTCTATATTCTATCAATAAAACATTATTCTAATATTTAATTTTATACTAAATGTCGTAGAAAAAGTAGTTGTTTTATAAATTATTTTACATTTTAATCTAAACTCAATAATTTTCGATATTCTAAAATATGAATTTAAAATTTTTGCTCACAAAAGACAACATTTTTCGACACTTCAATATTGAGGGCTAGAATATCGGTTAGTTTCTTAATTCTTTTAATTAGCTATGTCATTTCTAAAATTCCCTATATTAAATACAGGTAAAAAAAAAGTTTTATTAGGACAAACGCGATCGACCGACTGCCTAAAATATAGTTATATTTCTTAATTGTTTAATTCTTAGAAAATAATATTTAAAACATGTTTTAAAAAGAGTTAATTGTATTGTAACTAGTTAAGACGGTACGATACCAAATTATGCTCCATACAAAAGTATGGGTATCGTACTTCCGTTTTTTCGTTAAAAGTTAAACCGATTTTAATATTTTTTGCGTTAAATTATAGATAAAGAGTATATCTATGCTTCTATCACTTTCTTTTTTTCAAAACATATTATCTAAAAGAAATATGACGATCCGAAAATCCCACTTTTTTCGGTTTTCTTTAGATAAAGTTGCAGCGTCTATCACACATATTTGGTAAAGTTTTACCACAAAAGAAAGTGATAGAAGCATAGATATACTCTTTATATATAATATAACGCAAAAACTATTAAAATCGGTTTAACTTTCGCGAAGAAAAAACGGAAGTACGAAACGTCTTTTTTCAAAGAATTTGTAGGTAAAATCCGCTTCATCTATATTTGTCCCTTTCAGCGCGGCGCTCGGAAATAGAGATAGCAATACCTAAGGCAAATACCTAAATGAGGAGAACAGTACCCTCTTAAATAGCTCGCGTACAATGATTTTACTACTTCCGAGTTGAAGTGGCCACGCCGAATGTTATATAAATTAGGTTTTAAATTATATACGTGAGTTAATGGTATACATTTTTCAATTATAATTATAACTAATTAGGAGTAAAGTATATAATTACGGTATAACGAATATTTTCATAATAAATGTGCCCACTTCACACTTTAATTTAATATGTAGTCCGCAGCCGCCGCGCCGCCTCCAAAAACATTTTTACGAGAATAGTGGAAATTTTAAGAAACCGTCTAATGGTTTTGTTTTCTTTAATTACACAGTCTATATTAATGCAACTATGTATATAAAGTATCTTACAGAACAAGCAAAACATCAGAAGAAAATCATAATTTTATTTTTGCACAGAAATGCCACCGAATGTTTATTCAAAAACTTTAACACTCTAAGCTGGTTCTAAGGAGCTGGTACAAAAAATTTCCGAAAGTAATAGTTAATTAGATTAATATTTTCCCTACCCGGCTATGAACCGAGATGCCATGAAAAACGAATGTCTAGTGGCAATAACGGAGTCGCCTTGCATGTGTACCTGACTAGACTAAATTATTTGTATTTATTTGTCTGGGTGTCATCTGACGCGCCTGTATATCTATATATTTATTTCTCACGGCTTTTATCCACTTCATTTGCGATAATATTATGTCCCTTTGAGATTACAAATAGCGTCACTAACATATAGCGGTGTCGTCATAGAGTGTTTGCTACTATCGTTTACAAATTTTTTTGGCAATTTTACTACGTTGTGAAATCTACCTTGATTGTAAACATATTTGTTTTTTGCTTACTATGTTGGTTTTTTGCTGGTCATAGCATGATTCGCATGGCATTGAACTTTTAAAAGGCGTCGCCACCGCCGCGTCTTTCGTCAGCCAAGCCGGCAGCATGGCATGCAGTGGCTGGGTGCCGCTGTTTAATCCGCGAGATAACGACTAGCGCCGATGTGTTGTTTGTTTGTAATTCACTGTTCGACGTCCGACGAGTGAGGCCTCGAATAGGAGGCGCCCCCCGTTATCTTGCGAACCGGACTGAAACTCACTCAACCGTATAATATGCGCACTGATATCGGTTTATTTGGAACTTGCCAATTTGAATCTTCAATGAACACACCTAATTAAAGTTTCCTCGTATTACTTTACTGACTATTAAGGAGCGTAATATTATTTTATTATATATTTTTTATTAAGAATATAATTTTATAATAGGATCTAACATAATTTTTAAATGTACCTAGTTTTTAAACTAGCTATGACGTGATTATGTCTTGTTATGTCCACCGAGCGTGGCTTTTAATTTATATTAAAATTCATAATAGTTAATGGTTTGGTTAGCCATTCATTAGCAGTGGCTTATGCTGAAATTAAGTCGTAAAGCGTGAAGTCGTCAAAAATAATGTGATAGTACTCCATACTCTTTCTTAGTATTTTCAATGTTATTATATGATACCTCATACTGTTTCCGTTTTTGATGCGCTGTTAATTATTATATTATTTATAGTTATTACTTTTTTTTGTAATTATGAACCTACTTCCATCCATCAGCCTTTCTCCGTCCACTTCTGGACATAGGACTCCTCCATACAACGTCGAAACGCATAGTCCTGCGTTAACTGCATCCAGCGGCCCCCGGCACATTTGACGATATTGTCAGTCCACCTTGTTGGAGGCCGCCCCATGTTGCGTCGTCCGGTACGTGATCGCCTCTCAAGTACCTTCCCTCCCCTACGGTCATCGGGCCTGCCTATTGCCACTTCAGCGTGCTAACTATTCGGGCTATGTCGTACACACTGGTCCTTCTACGGATCTCTGCATTCCGGATCTTATCACGTAGCAGAAACACCGAGCCCTCTCCATAGCACGCTGTATGTACCTACTTAATTATGTCTAAACACATGGATAAGACGTAATGCATGTGTGCATCAGTGCACAGTTAATACGTACTTTATTTTAAAATCAATTTTATTTTTTTAAACTTACAATTTCTAAGTTACAAAATAGACCAGAACAGTGTTTTAGATCTGTATAAAAATATTTCCAATAGACTTTCTATTTGTTAAACGAGTTTGTACTTGAAGATTATACTCATTGGAAAAAATAATAAGGATGACAACCCTTAATATGTTTCAGATAGCATGCCAGCTGTTCACGTATCCCTCTCTATACTTTCCAGCTGTCGGGGTCGACAACCTCGAAGGGTAACGTTTTGTGACCCTCTCGGTTGAAGAACTGACAATTTTACTTAACTATTTATTTACTTAAATATTAAACAGACTTTTGTTTGTCGCTTAGAATAATTGTTTAAAAACAAGAGACATATTATATCAAAAGAATTAAAAACTTTTATTGCAGTGCTCTAATTTTAACCTTTTTAGGGTTCCGTACCCAAAGGGTAAAAACGGGACCCTATTACTGAGACTTCGCTGTCCGTCCGTCCGTCCGTCCGTCCGTCCGTCCGTCCGTCCGTCCGTCCGTCCGTCCGTCCGTCCGTCCGTCCGTCTGTCACCAGGCTGTATCTCAAGAACGGTGATAGCTAGAGAGTTGAAATTTTCACAGATGATGTATTTCTATTGCCGCTATAACAACAAATACTAAAAATAAAATAAAATAAATATTTAAGGGGGGCTCCCATACAACAAACATGATTTTTAGGGTTCCGTACCCAGTATCTCAAGAACGGTGATAGCTAGACAGTTGAAATTTTCACAGATGATGTATTTCTATTGCCGCTATAACAACAAATACTAAAAATAAAATAAAATAAATATTTAAGGGGGGCTCCCATACAACAAACATGATTTTTAGGGTTCCGTACCCAGTATCTCAAGAACGGTGATAGCTAGACAGTTGAAATTTTCACAGATGATGTATTTCTATTGCCGCTATAACAACAAATACTAAAAATAAAATAAAATAAATATTTAAGGGGGGCTCCCATACAACAAACATGATTTTTTTACCGTTTCTTGCTCGATACTAATAACGTTGCCTTATGTTGCATAGATAATGGTACGGAACCCTTCGTGCGCGAGTCCGACTCGCACTTGACCAATTATTTTTAATTCATGTATGAGGGTTTTTAACAAGTCTAATAAACATGCTTAGTTCAAAGTTAAATAGGGATTTGTCTCAATTCTTCTTTAATAGAAGCTAATCTTGATATTGATGAGCCTTGACTGTCGTTCATGAAGTCAACACTGGATTTAAATGAAAAAAAAAATAACAATTTTAATTTAATTAATAAAAAATAAGGAAAGAAATATTTTATTTTTAATGCGTTTGAGGAAAAACGAGAGATTTTTTTACGAGGCGCATGTACACTTATGACGTTATTGACAAAGGTAGGATTTCGTGAAGATTAAAAGTCAAAATTAGTGCACTGCAAGCTTTAACCAAATAAAATTATAATAGGCACGGTCCAAAAAGTGATAAAAATAATAAAACCTGTCAAGAGCGAGGTAAACTCGCACACTTAGGGTTTCGTACCTACTAGACATATAAACATAAGTAACTGCATTCAAATAATCATTTAATTAAACTCATAACAACTCACCAACTTAATTTTGTAGTTGAAATAATATAATAATAATAAGTTGAAATGTAGGCGATTCCCTAAATCGCCTACATTTCAGCTACTTCATAAGTTGGTATTAGTATAAACACTTTTTTCTTGTGATGTGACGACAAATTATAAGTTTTTGGATTTTTCCCTATATCAGCACTATATAGACTTTATATATGCCAAATTTCAAGGCTCAAGGGCAACGGGAAGTAACCTGTGAATTTTGATTCCCTAGCATAAGTCGAAAAATTCTTAAAAATAGTCTTAATTCGGTTATATCTTTTAAATGAGTAGAGGTGAAAGGTTGACTGTATTTTTGCAGCAAGGGACCGCATAGATCTACATATCGTATGAGTTTCAAGTTGATACCTTCAGCCGTTGCTGAGTAAAAAAAGTTTGACAGACGGACAGACAGACAGACAGACACCGGAGTGATACTATAAGGGTTTGTACGAAACCCTAAAAATACATAAAATGTGGTTTTCCCACGCGACTTACAAGAAACGTTTTGTGAATGATTCACATGTTGTGATATTAATTAAACATTGTATTATTAACATTATTATTAAACAATAAATCATATTTTGTAGCTCATAACATTGTTAACTAAATAACTTGATACTCGTAGTTGATAAATATAGGACATAATATCACCTACGAGTATCAAGTTATTTTCGCCTACTATAGTTATGTTAATTGACACTGACACACGCATACTCTTTTTACTTTCTATTTATTATTAGATTTTTATACATTTATTCATGTGTTTAGGAATTTCTTTTAAATTATCTTATTTTAAAACTTAATCGAGAATGCCTTTTACGAAAACCGTACAGCCGTTTCTTTGAAACAATTCTTTTTGTTTGTTAGTTGGGTAACTGTTCACTGAAGGTGTAAGTGTCTCATTAAAGCAAGTAAGATAAATATTTCTTATACCTACAGTTTCATTCTGATGCTTACCAGCCTCGCTACAAATCTCTTACTTTGCTCTCTAATTTTATTATACTATCTTATTACATTTTTTTTATTAACAACTAGCTAGTCCGGCAAACGTTGTTTTGCCATACCAAAAAAAAAAGTAAAAAAAAAAAGAACTATAAACCTTACGGAGCCCGAGACCTTTCCAACGAATGCAAAACCGTGGAAATCGGTTCGTGCGTTCTGGAGTTATAGCGTCAGGAAGGAAAATCCGACTTATTTTTATATAGTAGATATAGTTAACTACTGAAAAATTTAAGAACGATGAAATGAATTACTAATTCTTCTTCTTCAAAAAGGCAACATTTTTATTTATTAAAATAGGCAATTTTAGCACCCATCTATGTGAAATTAATTTGAAACCCGGTTTGTAGAACACGACTACCAATCAACCACAATAAGCTTGTAAACTCACTGATGCGACCGCTCATAAGTTTAGTACAATGTAATATCGAAGGCATTCATTACGTTTCCAATCAAAATGCTAGCGGCGATAGAACCGAATACCCCTTTAAGCTACATACAAATACATAGATATTACGTATCTGTATAAAAATTTTATATTAGTTGGCTGTTCTACTAAAATGAAAGAGAAGTTAACTAACTATAAGCCTTCTTTATTGGAATGGAAGATGTTGAGTCTTATTCCCCAGTTTGCAAAAATTTATGTTAGTGACCAAATATTAATGTTTAATGTAATGTTATTAAAGTTTCAGTAGCATTTTAAGATTATGTAACCAGCTTATTGATATTTTGAAAATATCAATAAAGAATATCGGGCCGAATGTTTATAAGTGTTGTAAAAATGTTTGTACTGCGTCTGGGTGTTTCTATGTATTATAAGTATGATGTATTTATTTACAAAAGAAAAGTAGTATATGCAAGCTTAGCTTAGGACCAAATGACGTTGTGTGAAATGTCCATAAATCTATTATTATTATAATATTTATGATTCAGTCATTTGGTCGAAAAAATAAAGGGTTACCTGGAAAGTTTTCCGGAAGTTTTGAAAATGGGCATTGTTCATATTTTTTTAAACTCTTAATTCGAAAACCATTTCGGGGAATAGAGTTTCTGATCATGATCCATTAGTTTTTTTCGGAAAATTTGCTATATTAACGATTATTTTTCCAAAAAAGCAAATGATCTCTATTTGCCCTTGAAATGAAGGACTTAAAATATTAAGGCGTTTTTAGGGATATACTACTCTGAAGTGGAGTTGAAATTGGTCTATTATATCAACTTGTCAACTTTGAAAAGATAAAGTGCAATCAATGTATTAAGTCTATCAAGAAAAGTCTATACACAGATTGCGTAAAACGATGACGTCACAACATTTAAAGTAATATCTTCAAGAATTTTTTAAACATTCTGTATAGTGTATATTTCAATAATATTGAAATTAGTTGCTTAAAATGTCTATATTTCCTGAAAAGAATATAAAAACAGTAGGTCAAAAATTATGAACAATCCCAATTGGTGATTTTATAGATTTTGATGTGCTCTTTCCAAATTTCAACTTTGCCACCTCGTATGTTGCCCGTTAGCGCCGCCATATTGAAAAAATGGCGCCCAAAATCAGTTTTTTGATAAGAACTCCTTTCCGACGCATTTTACAGGATATCTACTATTCTTAATATTATTAATTTATATTATTTATACTATTATTAATTTAATTCTAAATTTTTTTTTTCATTTTGACATTGTTATGAATTGATAATTTTACTGTTTAATTTTTTGTTTAATATTTTTTTTCTTTTTCATTGGTGACAAATCAAACATGCTTATAATAATAACTTAAGATTATCGTCAGAATGTTGTTTTATATTTTATAATATTTGTAAGCCTCGCATGCGGCTGAACATGCAGAACTTTAACTGTTATCAACACCATTATGTAAAAATACCATGTTTCAACAAATAAAATTATCTTATCTTATCTTATCTTATCTTATCTAAACAAAATAAAAGTAGAGGAAATTTCCTACAATTATGTCATAAATCTTTTTTTCCCTAAAATCAATAGTTTCTGCATACGAGCGCCGTAAACCATTATACATCCACACCAACGTGTATTATTTACTTTAAATTTTTTTTTTTTTTTTTTTTTCATACAACGTCCTCTGGTCCCAAGCTAAGCTTATATGCTTGTGTTATGGGTACCAGAATACGGATAGAATACATATACTACTTTTTTTTTGTAAATACATACTTATAATATATAGAAACACCCAGACGCAGTACAAACATTTGTATGACAATTAGAAAAATCACACAAATGATTGTCCAGAGCGGGAATCGAACCCGCGACCTCTTGATCGGCAGTCCGTTACCAGAACCACTACACCACGAGGCCCGTCTTAATAAACGAAGGTTAAATATTGTTCCATAGAATGAAAACCCTGTTAACTTTAATTAAAATTAAGACAACCTCGAAAACGTATTCTTTTTTTTTATTACACAGAATATTTACAATTTTTAGCATACAATAACACGTTAGTGTTATTGCAAATTATACATATTATATATCTTATTAAATTACCTAGTTGTTTAAAAATACTGATATAATTATATGATACGTGAATATTCAGAGTTATGTTTGATAAGAAAGTTTCTCACATACAAACATACGTGATAAGTAAAATCCATGGCGCCGAGATAACTTTTATCGATATTTGTTTGTTTACTTCATTTAGTTCATGTGTTTGTATATTGTTGTTGTTAGTTGGAGACTTAAAAAATAGGTCGTCTTATTCCATCACGACACCGTTACCTAACTAAGTGCATTAACAAATAAATATTTGTTTTCGGATTATCTGGCTCATCATAAACTGTATACCTACATAGTTATTAAATTTTTTAATAGTTTTCGTAAAGTAATTTTTGTTTTACTTTTAAAAAGGGAAGGTTAGAAAATCGTTTCGTTCACTCACGCTAAACAAATTGCAACCATTAATATTTTCAACCTTATTTTATTTCTAGAATATTTGGAGTGACAAAACTAATTGTTAGAAGGCAGTCCAGAACAAGTGTGGTGACGGATTAAGTATACAATTGTCATCCCCGCTTTTCCTTCTCAGGGTTCTGTAAAAGCCAACTAAGGAATATTATACACAGATAACGTCCTCAGTGAGAGACGAAAAACCTGTGCCAACGCCCGTTTAGCGCGTCACAGTCACAGTAGAGCCCTCTCAAAGTGAGTGAGTGATCGAGAGAGACAGAAGGCAGTCGGTATTTTTATCTTTTAATTAATTAAATTTTGCCATAAAAAGATATTAAATTAGTTATTGGAATTTAAAATATTGTGGAAATATGTAGAACTCACCATCGATAAAATAAAACAATCTCAGTAAATATCATTCATAATAGTTTCCATCATCCAAGTTATAGGCTGATATGTATTTAGTTAGATAACACATAGATTTCGGGCTCTTTGAAGAATACAATACAATACAAAATTCTTTATTGTACACCAAAGAAAAGACAAACTACATAATTAGATATAGTACAGCTTAAGGTATGTACAAGCGCGGACTTATCGCCAGGTCTATCGAAGAATATACATATACAAATAAACTAATGTTTTTTTTTTCATTTTAAATAAATAAATACTTTTAATAAAATAGCAAGCTAACACTAACAAAAGATTTTTTTAGAAATTAGATCTTAATGTTCAGTTTGTAGAAGTTTGTACGTTATTGGTACCAATTCTAGATGCACAACTAAACTTAACTAAAAACTGAAAATTGTTAGTGTCAATAACACAATTCGGCAATGTTAACAGATTTTTTTATTAGAAAATCTGTATATTATATACTAATGATTTTGATTAATAAAAATGTGCATATCGAAATAGCAAATTAATCCAAATATGCCATAGTTGTTTTAATTTTTTAGTAAAGTTAATTTAGTTGTGTTGTGCACGTAGAATTGATACCATTGGCATTAAAATCTGTTTAATTTTCATGAAGAAAACAGCGGACTAAGAAACGTCTTTTTTTTTCAAATGATTAGAAGGTTAAATCGGCCTCAACTATATTTGTCACTTTCAACGCGGCGCTCGGAAATAGGGATAGCAATACTTGAGGCAATACCAAATTGGGGCTGTAGTCACCTCTTAAATATTTATGGTCTTATTCATAATGACTTATCGGAGGTATAAAAGTTCGCGAAAATTGTCAAAACTTGTTATTCTTAATAGTCTTTTTACGCTAAAACGTTTATTATCTCTCCGATAAAATCTTCGTTTAACTTCCGATAAGTCATTATGAATAAGACCATTAGTTGTCTATCTAGTATAATATGTTGAACACTGTCCTGACCTACCGCACAGCGCAAAGCGTGCGCTGCGCTCGATCCTATAATGCGGTGGCCTCGGTTGACGAGGCCATGCAACGAACCGAGCTCTGCGCGAATTTCACACAACATTCGGCATTTAAAGATAAACACAATCCTACTAATATAATAAATGTGAAAGTTTGCGAGTATGGATATTTGTTACTCTTTTACGCAAAAATTACTGAATGGATTTTAATGAAACTTTACAATAATGTAGCCTCTCTCTCTCCAGCCCATAAACGTCCCACTTTTGGGCACAGGCCTCCTCCATTTTCGGAGTGATTATGGTCGACTGTGCCGCGCTAACCAGGCGTGTTGGCACAGGGTTTACTTTCGAGTTTTCCTTCTTTCACAGAGGATGTCATCTGTGTAAAATATCCCTTAGCTGGCTTTTACAGCACCCTGGGGAGGAGATGGGGTGGTGACACTTGTATTCTTAGTCCGTCACCACACGGACATGTAATGATAATGTAATATAATGATAATAAATGATAATGTAGTGTATTCTATACATCAAAATAACACATAGGCTACAATTTATAAAGATATTGTGTGAATTGTCCAAAATGTGACGATAAGCGTCAGCGTCAAGTAAGTAGGAATTCCAAGGGTACGAAGTCGCGGGCAACAGCTGGTATGTAATAACTTTCTGTGTCTCTACATATTTACCTAACATGTAGCAGTAGATATAATTTTATTATCTACTTATCACAATGTATTATACATGTCTCAATATAATGCAACAATTTGAATATACTCTAAGTTCCGGCTCATGTTTTTGTGTGTAGTGTTAAATATTATTAGCTACATATTTTGTAGATAACAATTCATAACATATGAATGCAGTTTACTTTTCATAATTGTAATTTTATGCAATAAAATTGTACACTTTAAAACTATATTTTGTGGCATTCTAATCTTTACTGACTTCGAAAATAAAATATGTACATAATAATATGTTTTACTCGTACTTACAGATAATATTTTTGGAATAATCTTTATTACGTAAATACATATTCAGGTTAATTTTAAATTGTTGCTTATTTTTGGACCATATAGATAAATTATGTACGGTAAAACTGGTAAATAAGTAAAACGTTTCAAGTCCACTGTCCACGATTCAAGTGACGGCATGATGATAAGATAACATAAACGTACTTACTACTAGAACCGTCGGGCATATATGACCAGATGTATGAGTGTGGATGAAGCCAAGGACGTATGTTTGGATCGTAGCAGATAGCGCTCTATCATTATGATGATGATGATGACTATATGTCACACTCGCTGTTGCCCGCGACTACATTCACGTGAAATTTTGGATGACTGGGCAATAAATAATTGGTCAAGTGCGAGTCGGCCTCGCGCACGAATGGTTCCGTACCATTATCTATGCAACATAAGGCAATGTTATTAGTATCGAGCAAGAAACGTTAAAAAAATCATGTTTGTTGTATGGGAGCCCCCCTTAAATATTTATTTTATTTTATTTTTAGTATTTGTTGTTATAGCGGCAATAGAAATACATCATCTGTGAAAATTTCAACTGTCTAGCTGTCACCGTTCTTGAGATACAGCCTGGTGACAGACGGACGGATGGACGGACGGACAGCGAAGTCTCAGTAATAGGGTCCCGTTTTTACCCTTTGGGTACGGAACCCTAAAAACTAAAAGGTGGTTTTCCCGAAGGAATTAAATATTTTTCCAGAATAAATTGTAGCCTATACTTTAAGTTGGATCTCTACCAACATATCACTGAATGTATTAAATGTATTAAATTTTATGTCGTAATGCGCGTACAAACATACAGACAGACAAAAAATCTAAAAACCATGTTTTTGGCTTCTATTCCGTCAATAAAGACGGCTTATACAATTTTTTTCAATATCTTTAAAGTACAGAAGTACAGTACTAGCTGACCCGATAAACGTTGTTTTGCCATACTAAAAAAAAAGGTTTAAAAATAGATGTTGGACGATTCTCAGACCTACTGAATGTGCATGTAAAATTTTATAAAAATCGGTCAAGCCGTTTCGGAGGAGTACGGTAACTAACACTGTGACACGTGAATTTTATATATAAGAAGATATAGATATAATATGGCAATAATTTTTTTAAATAGTTAGAAGTTATTGTATTGTGCCAGAAAATAAGATTCTACAATGTTACAATGTTGTCCGACAAGCTTAGTTCTTTTCCGCTTTAAAAATGCATTTGCTACGCCCAGTTTTAGGGTTCTATACCAAAAAGTAATACGGGACCCTGTTACTGATTCTTCTGTCACAAGCCTATTTCTGGAATGGGAATAGCTAGAAACTAGAAAGTTTTACAGTTTGTGTATATCAGTTGACTCTATAACAACAAGAATTCAGTATTTTTTACAAAAAAAGTGCAACCGACTTCTTGTGCCTTTGAAATTTGAGGGCTTTCCTCGATTTCTCAGGAGATAACCATCAGATCCTGACCTGGTGCCAATGGGACCACACGGGCGTGTTTAACGGGCCTGAAAGGGTTAAAACAAAAAAGAATCATTAAAATCGCTTCACCCAGTAAAGTTATAAGGTAACAAACAAAAAAAAAACTTTGAATTGAGAACCTCTTTTTTTAAGTCGGTTAAATAGACTAAAATGTAAAAGTTGTAAAATATGAGTGAGGTTATAATGTTAATAAGGTAATTAAGTAAGTAGGTATGTTATAAGTGCATGTGGAGGTCGAATGGCGCTGGCGAATAGTAGAGTAGCGAGTGCGCAGATCGTCAATGTAATCAAGCCATCTCTGATAGCACGCGCGGCGCGACCTACCGCATTGGCGCCCGTGTGCATACGTCACGTAATACCTACTGTACAGTTGTGCGCCGTGTTCGCCATGCCTTCAATATTGTGTTAGGGATGTCAGAATTTAAAAAATATAATTATGGATATTTATAAAAATATCAATATCGGCTATTTAGGAAAAATATCGGTAAAAATTTAAAGTAACTTAGAAAAATAGCAGGAAATTCTCCAAATGTCTAAAACTCGCTTTTTATATTTTCTCAAACACATCTAGATCAATTTGGAAAATTATTAAAGGTCGCCTTACTTAACATGTTTATGTTAAAAAAATATCGGATACCATTTTCATATTGAATATTTTTATTGATATATCGATAATAATCTTTCTGCAAGTGTTATTCGTTTCTCGTAAGTAGCCAGCTACTACAAAACATCACTATACGATTCTTATTATCAATGCGGAACTTGCTCGTATTCGACACTATCTCGACATTTCAAGATCATGTCTGTATCTTGCAGCTAAATTTCAACACTAACGAATTATATGATAATAAATTATTACGCTTAATTGGCCTACCCCAATTGCCAACAAAGCGATAAGTGCCGGTTATGTTTTAGTATATTTGGCTAAAAATAAATCAAAGACTCTCAGATATTAGCACTCGCGATTTCACAAACTTCAAAAGGTATCTACAGTATAATTTAAGTAGTGGTTTATATCTCTCCGTGTAGTGACGGATTAAGGATACAAGTGTCACCACCCCGTCTTCTCCCAAGGGTGCTGAAAAGTCAGCTGTGAGACACAGAAAACTCGAAAATAAACCCTGTGCCAACACGCCTGGTCAGCGCGGCACACGTCACGGCACGGCGGTGGTTTATATCCACAAAATGAAATCAAAATATAAATAGACTAGCTGTTGCCCGCGACTCCGTACGCGTGGAATTTAGGAAAGTTTCACGAAAATCCGTCTTTACGTGAAAGAACAACAAACATCCTTACATTCATACAATCCAACATTAACCAAACATCCAAATCGTCGCGCGTAATTATTTTTTCGTCATATCTACTAATATATTCATTTAAATTGCATGCTGTAAAAAGCAGTTATAATCTATATTAAACATGTAAGCTAACTAAGGTATTTAATTTGATAAAAATGATTACTTAAATAGCTTTTGAAAACACCCTATTGAATTTGATAATTTTTGCGACATTATTATGGGTACAGCGGGTTTCCCTTAAAAGATAGACATATGCCGGACTTTTTTGAATATTCACGGATTTTTTTGAAGAACTATAAGTAAAAAACAATTCCTCCATACATTAGTTTGTTGTACCTCACACAGATAAGGCAGCGTTTTCATTTATAGCTCGCACGCGTCCGAGTTTCTCGGCAAATTTAATCATATCCAATATATAGCAAACCCCAACAAATTATACAAAAAAAGCCATCCTCTTTAACCATTCTATCTATTAAAAAAAACCGCATTAAGATCCGTTGCGTATTTTTGAAGATATAAGCTCACATAGGGACATACATACAAAAATTACGACTTTGTTTTATAAGAAGTAAAGATAAAGCTGATAAAGATATCTCATTAATTTGCGTAAAAATATTTTATAATATAACTTGGGATATAGTTATTAACTTCCAAACAGGTTTTTATACGGCTTTCTTAATTTCCCTTTTCTAAATTAATTTTTCAACATTCTCTTGTAATTCGATTTAAAAATAGATACGTATTATTGAAATAATATATATGAAAGTATACGCGTCCTTATTTTTCCCATTATTCTATTAAAATTTTTATCAAAGTCACTATATTTATCAGTCCTTTATTTCTCATTGATAAATAAAGTAATAAATATTCAAGATAAACTATCCAAATAAACAAGACTTGTGTTTGTACATAAAATTGGTTGGTAGTTTACGAACACTTACATAACTATTTAGTTAACCTTATTGACATTACATCTAATTGGGGAAAAATATATTAACTACAATTAAATTCTACTAGAACTTACTATAATGTTCTATGGCTATAGTATAATGTTATATACTAAAATTGTAACGGTGTTTGTAAGAATGCTATGATGTTAGTTGAGTAGAGAGATTCAACAAACATCAAACACGTCTAGACCAATTTGGAAAATTATTAAAGGTACTTACCATATTTTTGTTAAAAAAATATCGTTTGATACCATTTCTATCGATATATCAGAAAAATATCAATATTTTATCTTTCTGCAAGTCTTATGGTTTCTCGTAAGTAGCCAGTTACTAGTCTACTACTTACTAGATGGATTTTAATGAAATTTTGTAGATCATATAGAGCAGAATAACACAATGGCTATACATATGTCAACACGCTGAAAGTCGAGGAAGAAGAAGCGTTAAAATTACCTAATCATATCACATTTGGTTCAAGTGCTACGATATATTTTAAATTGTAAATAATTTTGAACGGGTCAAATCAAGCAGATATTCAACTTATCTATAAGTTAATATTATAAAGCTGAAAAGTGTGTTTGTTTGTTTGAACGCGCTGCTCTTAGAAACTACTGGTCGGATTTGATAATTCTTTCAATGTTAGGTAGTACCTACATTTATTAAGGAAGGCTATAAAACATCACAAAAACGGGGAAAATTTTCTAAAATTCACGCGCACGCGAAGACTCGTGCAACAGCTAGTAACCAGATGAAATCCACTATACACATGGATGCTTAATATCAGTTAAAATTTAAATTCTCAATTTTCCTAAATAAAAGCAATTATTGTATTTTTACCACGTTCTATTTTTTATTTTGGTATTAGTATTACAGGAGTGGCTTACTTTCACGGAAGAGAAAATAGGTCAGCTTTTAAAATTCGAATTTGTATTTCAAAATAAGAATTCGTGTAAACAAACATAGAGGTTGGTTCGTGTATCTTTTTAAATTAGATTCAATCAAAACATAAGTATCTCTTACAAGTAAGGCACGATTTCATAAAGGTTCTATTGCCAGTATTTATTATAAGTACATATTATATTTACAAAAGAAAAGTAGTATATGTATTCTATCAGTATTCTGGTACCCATAACACAAGCAATCAAGCATATAAGCTTAGCTTGGAACAAGAGGACGTTGTGTGAAATGTCCGTGAATATTTATTTATTTATTTACGCATGGACAAAAAAATAAAAGACAAGTATATTAAAAAAAAATTATTATGGTGGATAAGTGACAAAATTTTAATAAGCCAGCAAGAAAAATATTGTAAGAAGTCAACACCACATGTGAAAAATGGAAAACTCGAAACTAAACCCTGATGTCTACAGGCCTGGTCAGCGTGACACAGACTTGGTTATTAATTTTTAGGGTTCCGTACCCAAAGGGTAAAAACGGGACCCTATTACTGAGACTTCGCTGTCCGTCCGTCCGTCCGTCCGTCCGTCCGTCCGTCCGTCCGTCCGTCCGTCCGTCCGTCCGTCCGTCTGTCACCAGGCTGTATCTCAAGAACGGTGATAGCTAGAGAGTTGAAATTTTCACAGATGATGTATTTCTATTGCCGCTATAACAACAAATACTAAAAATAAAATAAAATAAATATTTAAGGGGGGCTCCCATACAATAAACATGATTTTTTTACCGTTTCTTGCTCGATACTAATAACGTTGCCTTATGTTGCATAGATAATGGTACGGAACCCTTCGTGCGCGAGTCCGACTCGCACTTGACAAATTTTTTTCCAGTATTTTTAATAAAAATTTAATTATTTCTAAAAATATAAAGGTGCGTTTAGACTGGCAAACGAATTTTTTTATTGTAAACGAATGTTTTTATTTAAATACATACTAAAGTTCTTGCTCTTAGTAATATAAAAAAGTAGACAACTTGTTGTGTAGTATAGAGTTTATAGCAAAATATAACTTAAAATATTAAATTATTCAAATAATATACCTGTTTCTATATATTATAAGTATGTATTTACAAAAAAAAAAGTAGTATATGTATTCTATCCGTATTCTGGTACCCATAACACAAGCATATAAGCTTAGCTTGGGACCAGAGGACGTTGTGTGAAATGTCCATTAATATTTAATATTAATTATTAATTATAATATATCCTGTAACTATACTTATTTTGTTAAGTATAAATGGAACAATATTTTGTTTGTTTTTTCACCTCTGTCTGTAATAGAACCTTGTTGTTAGGGGTGTGTTACGATTAATATATATTATATCAACCACAGAATAATATAAAAAAATAATGATTCAGCCACAAAAATATGAAATGAATTATAAGGGTTAGGTACATACTAGTGATGTAACGAATGCTGGATTTTTCACATTCGCGAATGCGAATATTTTTAAATTTCAAAAAAGCGTGCCTAAAATGTTTGACAGGTTTGACGTTTCGTGTCGACCATGTTTAAATTGAACATAGCCGAGCCGATATTGGTTAATTGAATGAATTTAGTCACAGAAAGTTCATTCTAAAAGTTTTGTTTTGTTTTGTTTTAATTTTAGTAAATAGAAATTGTAAACTTTGTTTTTTAGTGGGAGTAAAGTAATAATATACTACTAAATGAATGCAAACCTTACATAGTTGTAACAAGGCTGATTAATTTTAGATTTGATAAGATCTCTGTAGTTCTTTTTTCATAAATGAGGCTTTAATTTAGAATGTAGAAGTATGATATAATAAGAATATCTAAGTGTTATCTATTGTATTATTATTTCATATGCATGCATATAATAATTTCCTTTTTGGTTAATAAAAACATTCGCTAAATATTCGCATAATTTTTGCGAATGCGAATGCGAATATTGAAAAATGCGCGGATATTCCGAATGCAAATGCGAATGCGAATATTCGTTACATCACTAGTACATACATGTATTATGTTTTGTTCTATTGGCTTCGAAGGTAATGGGTACTCACCCATTACCATACCATACCATACTCACGCATGTGTTGCGGGCCGTTGGCACTCGCCAACGGCCCGCAACACAGCTTTCAATTAACTGCTATTATCATAAGTACCGAACAGTTCGCGAAAGCTAAAATTTGAAACAAATACACGCGTCTTGCACATTCATAGATACATTGGACCTATACATTGATTGATGACATAAGCGTGTTAAAAAGTGGTTTTATTTAGTTCCTGAAATATTTAAAATGTTATGAATTTCTCATTGATAGGTTTTTTTTTAATTAGGGTTAAAAGTTTTTACAATAGTCCCTGTTTTATTGTAAAAATTATTTGTAAGTTCTTTAGGATAACCAATAATTGTTTTTAGGGTTCCGTACCCAAAGGGTAAAAACGGAAACCCTATTACTGAGACTTCGCTGTCCGTCCGTCCGTCCGTCCGTCTCTCACCAGGCTGTATCTCAAGAACGGTGATAGCTAGACAGTTGAAATTTTCACAGATGATGTATTTCTATTGCCGCTATAACAACAAATACTAAAAATAAAATAAAATAAATATTTAAGGGGGGCTCCCATACAAAAAACTGATTTTTTTTACCGTTTCTTGCTCGATACTAATAACGTTGCCTTATGTTGCATAGATAATGGTACGGAACCCTTCGTGCGCGAGTCCCACTCGCACTTGACCAATTTTTTATATTTATTCCGTCGCCCGGAAATTCCACATTATGTGGTTAAAACTTAATCTATTAGTTTTATTTCCACATTTAGATCAAATCCATAACTTCTGTGCATACCGTTTGTACTATAAAGTAGTAATAAATTGGTTATTGACAATCATTTGTGTTATATCAAGCATCGATACCTACTTAAATTTTTTTCATTCATACGCACCCACTATGACGTCGCCTCGGTGAGTTTTTAGAAACTGTTGCTATACTTTCAAGTTTGTAGAGTATTTGATCGCGACATTCATTGGGATGAATATCAATGGACTTGCTCTTCGAAATATCTAACCTAATATTATAAAGTTATAGAGTTTGTTTGAACGCGCTTGTCTCAGGAACCACTGGTCCGATTTGAAAAATTCTTTCAGTGTTAGATAGTACATTTATCGACGAAGGCGAAGGGAAGTATTAGTGAAGAATGTTGCAAAAACGGGGAAAATTTTCTGAATTAGTAGCTTCATATAATATAAATAGTCAAACATTTTGTGATATTGTAACAGAAACAGTTTGCCATAATGCTTTCTCTAACAATACATTATATAATTTTAGTTAATTGTTACGGGAACAATTTCCATTTTATTTAGGCTCTATTAAGATATGTGGGCTATCCAATCATCTGCTGTATGTTACTGTCTCTACAGTATGTTAAACTTTTAGTTTAAAAAGTTGAAATACTAACTTTAAAAGATCTGTCTTTGAATCCAATTAATCAATTTGATTTTGACTATTCATAATGTGAAATAATCTACATCAACCGCGAATAAAACACATTTTAAAGACTCCTTTAGGGTGTTACAGAATAACTAATAGAATTGTAGCAGTCGCGTTTGAATTCAATCCGTATACTAATATTACCTCACGACATTCTAGACTATAGACCATCGAAATGTACGGCCAGGTCTTCTGCATCTACTTTGCTAGGCTATTTATATGCAGTGAGTACATTATAAATGTCTGCTATGCATTCTATTTTTGTTTGCATGCTGTTTACTTTTATAATTACCAGACGAGAAATAGATACTGGTGTTGCTCGTAGTTAAATTTATCGCGTCCTATTTTCAAGACAATAATGAAAATAGGTCGTGAGGTTATGCTGAGGAAACTCAGTAGGTACCTATTATCCATACTTATGAATGGACACGCTGGTACATAATTCAAAACATCCCATTGTAAAAGTAATTAATAATGGTTTTATTTGCGCTCTCAGCACATGAGCCATGTTATTTATAAACTTGAGACATAAATCACCTTGTTTCTTGTTTATTTTCATTCATCTTCTATACGTAGTGTTGAGAAACGATAATAACATTAAATGTTTTTGTATCGAATAAAGCGTACGTCTTTCATCATTGATTTGTTTACCAATATTCATGACATATCTTTATATATATAAATCTCCTGTCGTGATGTTTGTCCGCGACGGACTCCTAAACTACTGAACCGATTTTAAATTTGATTTGCACACCGTGTGCAATTCGACCCAACTTGAAAGATAGGATAGCTTACATTTAAATTTATAGTCGCAACATTATTTTATTGCAAATTATTTGTCTACCCCTAATATTTGTATGGCAAATCGTTTGCCGGGTCAGCTAGTTTTCATATAAAAATTAATATAGATAATTAAACTTACGATTGTCCATCCAACGTTCAGTTTGAAGAGACAAGAGTTAATTCTCCAACGCCATCTTAATTTTTTTAGCCCTGCGCTGTGTATAAACTTAAGGTAGGCTGCTGAAATAAACTCGCAGATATGCATTTGATCACATCACAGCGTTTGCGAATCTTACTAAAAGAAACGAGATTTGCAAAATAAAGAGCAAGTAGTCATCATCATCATAGCATCACGCCTTTTCCCTACCCCCATGTGACTATAGCAGACACTATAAAGCGCCATCTGCTACGTCCAACCATAATTCCTTGGATTCATCAAGAGCAAGTAGCATACGGGTAATAATATTATTTAACAAGCCTCGCACTGTAGTGTCTATATCACTTCACACGATGAGTCGTGAGTCCGATTCCTGATTTATATCGGAAATAAAACTATCTTTATACCTATTATCATTTGTTGATCTGATTGAATATTTACATATGACTTATGATTTATGACAGACAATATTTGTATTTTATGGAACCGGTTAGAAACATTCCTGATTTTTCTTTTCTACGATCATTGATTGTTTTCTCATCAAGAGTAGATTTTTTCAAACCTTTTCCGTATGAATCTCATCAGTTATAACCAAAGTTACTTCAAAGTTAGCCCAGATGATTGCAGTTCGATGCTTTCTCAGAAAAAGACTGGATTAACGATAGGCTAAATAGATAGCAGGTAGGCGTAGGGATGTGAGCACCTGAACTGACCTTCCGGAAATCTCTCTAAATATTTCTGTTTTGACAGACTTAAGTTTTTTACTCAGGTTTTTCCGAGGACACTTGAAAACCCCATTTACATTAAGATAAATTAGGGGGAAACTGGGATGGATTTTCTGTAAGCAAGAGATCTTACATAGTCGGTATTAGTGGCGGTCGGTATTATTTGATTAGAACGTAGTCTCCAAGCAGACTGTCAAAATTGTGTAAAGTCGGTTTTGTGTTAAAAAGAAAAGCAATAATCGCCAACCCACGTTATGTTGCTTTAAGTCAGGTTAAAAATTTTTATGACAGCATTAAACACATCTTATTGTATTATTCTGTTCCTTGCAATGCAATATTGTTGTTTGTTTTAATACGGCTATGAGCACAGCCACGTGATGTCCAAAGTATATTGTTTTATTTTATGTGTACATTAAATGTTTAACATTGTGCGTTTTCAAGTGAAAAAATCTTTAACGGTGGCATTGGGACGGGTTTGAACTTATAACACACTAATTTGACAATATACTATCTATAATTTATTGTAAAACCAAGTCTACTAGGTCTGTTTATCTGTTTCGCCGTGAACCTACTGATGGAAATTTTATTTTAATGGAAAAGGTGCTTAGGTGGTGAAGGGTGAGGTATTTCAGCAGTTTTGAGATATGTATTTAATGACTAAATTCGTAGTTTGGACAATACGAGAGACAGATGTTTAATGGGAAATCGTAATAGGATTCCACTCGAAGTGGTGGGATGGAATATATGAACATTACAAAATACATTGAAAATGGCTAATAAATGTTATTATTATTTAGAATCTGAAAATCAATCGGCTATATGATGAGTTAAAAATAATTTTTCTTATAGTGTTTTATAGTACGAAACTACTAAGAAATACAAGTTATTAAAAAATCATTAACACGTGTACGCATTAGAAATTAATCGTCAACTAAGAACTTACGCAAGTATTTGTTTACGTATGTATATAAATAATTTGTGTTGGCCTCTTTGTTTACCACGTCAGCAGTCTACGTTTGCCAAAATATTCACGCATATTATTTCGTCATTCAGCACGAATCATTCTTTTCGTATGTTGTCTAATATGGTATTTCATATAATATGCCTAAAAACTGTTTATATATCTTCATTCTATTTTTGTTTACAATATTTTCAAACCCATCGCTGCAGAGAAATGTGACTAGCAAGCAGCCCAAGAAACATTCACTTTTCTCATCTTATCTCCCTGCAGTCGTATCGGAACCTTCAACTGACAATGATTATGTTTTTAATCTTAAAGATTAGCTATCGATTATTATTCTACACAATTTTCTGAATTATTCTATCTATTTAGGTTTTTTTACTACAATCCGCTTTTATGACTTTGAAATAATATTATATCAAATGCAAGGAAAATTTAAGCGCAGGTTTCCTAACATAGTTATAGATGTTGTTGTTTACAACTTGCTGCGCACTAATAATAATTACAAGTTCAGCACGAGGTTACAATTAAAATACTTAATTATTTAAATTGATACTGTAAGTTTAACATCCGCTACACAATAGGTACTATGTTGATTGACACGCTTCCACATCTATCTAATATTTATTAGATATTTGTGTGTTATAAACGAATAGATGGTGGAACCATTTAAATTCAATGTGTTTTTGTTTATTCCATAATTCTGAATACACTATAACGTGTACGTAGGTTTTGCTTTGTGGGTAGAGATAGGTAGAGACAGTAAAGAAAACGTTATTTACTGAAATGTTTTATAGTACTTTTTAATAAGATAAATATGTTTATAGGTGCCAATGTTTCGTGTCAGTCACCTGTCACGTAATAGTTTAAAAAAATAACGTCTTCTCAATAGTGAGTGGTGTGTTTTTTACATGAATATACCTAGTATTTAGTGTTGTCAGTATCACGAGGTAGAGGCCCATCGTCGGCTATGATGCGAGCAGCTGTTTAAGCCGAGGTCGCCGCCGCCAGGCTAACAACCTTAAACGATATTCTCCACTCACGAAGGTAGCGGTCGTCGACCGATGATGATCGTCATCTTTGCTTGTTCCAATTAGTGCGGTTACGTACTTTAAGCAGACCCCTAGTGTGGGCCTCTCTAGTTTCAAACATACGTCTAATTATTAGCAATGCGTTTGCTAAAATTGCCTCACAATTGTGATTACCTGAGCGCATGCGCAAAGTTCGCTCCACTTTGTTTTTGCGTTCAATGTCAGTGTATCGGCTAATTTTATCGCGCTTCACATACACTACGTAACTATCTTGTTTGACGAGGTCAGATGACGATTTGTTTTGATTTGAGCTCTGTTAAAAACATATGAATAGCGAATCGTTAAATAAACGCAATCTAATTTCTATATTTTTAATTTAAATTGATAAATTGTGTGCCAGATGAGCAACAACGGGTATTGCAATTAATTGGCTCTATGTTAATTTAATAGATTGTTATTTTTTAACCGAGTTCAAAAAAGGAGGAAGTTTTCAATTTACTAATTTTTTTTTTATGTTTGTTACCTTATAACTTTTAACTGGGCGAAGCGATTTTAAGCTTTTCTTTTAATTTGAAAGCTGGTGGTTCCCGTTGGTCACATTGGAACCAGATCAGGATCTGATGGTTATCTCCTGAGAAATCGAGTAAAACCCTCAAATATCAAAGTCACATGAATTAGGGTAAACTTTTTTTTTAAATACTCAATTATTTGTAAAATCATAAGTATTTACTAAAATAGGAGCAAGATGCAACATCTATCCTACATCATTTCCATAACTACCTTGCAAGTTACATAACAAACAAGAATTCTATTGCTGAGTTCCAAAACAGATTTGGTTTAAAGTATCTAAACACAAACAAGCTTTTCTGTGGTGGCAATAAAAACATTTCAATATGTTGATATTAGCAGACAATCGATAAATATAATTAAAACTGTTGTGCACAACTTCATTACGATCAAGTTTGGAAAAGGTAGAACTACAACGAACTCAAATAGTTGTCAGTGATTGTCAACTAGCCTATCTTCTAGTGGCCAAGAGGTGTCAGAGAGAGAGAGTGGTATGGGCAGTGGCGGTTGTATGTGAAGTTTAGAAGGCGGTCGAAGAGCTAGCGCTTTTCGTCGCTATTTCCGCAACAAGTGTTGTTTTGAAGATAGAGGCTCCAAACGGGCGATCGCGATCGTAATGCCCGCGCGCCGCAGCACCGCCCGCGCATCCCTGTCCCACTCTGCGCCATTTCAATAATTATACATCAGCTGATCTTTAAATACATCATATTGTACACAATTCATACGAAACCAACAAAATTAGTCAAAACATGGCGTTTAATCAGCTTCAGTTTATGATAACTATCAGCAGGTTTTATGCTATTAGCTTATAATGCAGCAGTGCCTGGTCTGATGATTAGAACAAGTGACAGAATGTTTACAGTAAATTTTGTATAAGTGCCGTTCCGTCCAATTATAAAGGAAAAGAGCACACAAATAACGTCTAATCGAGAAAAGCCATTTATAGTGATAGGGCGTTTCTTTTGGACTTTTCTATAGGTACTTATAGCCTTCCTCGCTGAATGGACTATCCAAAACAATTCGGACCAGAGGTTCCTGAGGGAACAACCCAAAATTCCGAAAAACATTATTCCGAATGTTGAAATCCCGATTTTCAAAAGTCCGAATTTCATAATACCGAAAAATTGTAATGTCTATTATTCAAAATCACGAAAAACATTTTACCAAAAGTCAAAAATCCGATTTGTTACTTTTCCGATTTTCCGCAGCGCCGGAGCCGTAACATAATAATGCTTGCTGCATGTTGCATGGCGCCTTGCATGCTGCATGGCTGCTTGCATGCTGCATGGCTGCTTGCATGCTGCATGGCTGATTGCATGCTGCATGACTGATGCTGCATGGCTGCTTGCATGCTGCATGCTTGTATACTGCCTGTCTGCATTTTGCATACTGCCTGCATGCGTGTTTCGTGCTTGCCTGCTTGTTTGCATGCTGCAAATCCCCTATGTTATTGATGCATCGCTTAGGTTATGTTAGGACTGTGACCAAGGAAACAAAATATTTTTAATCGAAACAAACGTAAACAATCATATTTTTAAATGACAACCAATGCAGTGCAGAAAGTGTACTTCATCATATAGATTTTCCTTTAAGATTAATTGTGTTAACGGTATTTTAATAATCAGAATTCATATTATTTATTACGTATTTCGAATTATCAATAATTCGGATTTTTTATTATTCGGCCTTTTGAAGTTCGGAATTTTGAGAATAGTAATTATAATCGTTAGGAATTTCAATATTCCTAACGTAATCGTTAGGAATATTGAAATTCCTAACGATTTTCATAATTCCGAATAGTAATTATAATTAATTACTATTCGGAATTATGAAAATCGGAGTAATGATACATCGGAGTTGTTATATTCGGAGTTTTGAACCATTCGGAATTATGAAATTCGTATTTGTGACTTTCGGAATAAAGTTTTTCGTCTTTTTGTAGTGTACCCGTTCCTGAGATTAGCGCGTTCAAACAAACAAACTCTTTAGCTTTATTATATTAGTAAAAATAATTCGTCATACTAAGTATATGTAACATTATTTTAGAATAATCAATGAAATAGTGTAGATTTTAAGAATAAATAAAAATCACTTCACAATTTTATTGTAATTCTATACCTACTCTAAGACTTTTGGTCAAAAATAATAATATACATAGTTACTTGTAATTATTTCAATACTAGCAGTTGCCCGCATCTTTGTACGCGTGGAATTTAACCGACCCTAACAAATTATACAAAAAAGCCATCCTCTTGAACCCCTCTATTTATTAAAGAAAATCTCATCAAATTCCGTTGCGTAGTATTAAAGATATAAGTTCACATTGCGACATACATAGCAAAATAACCACTTTGTTATATAGAAAGTAAAGATTAAACAACAATTAGCAAAATAAATATTCACGATGAATTTACTCAAATTAACGTAGTTATAGAAGTTTTTTTTTACCATTCCTAACTGTAATTGACTTGACTGTAATTGACGGGCTTCGTGGTGGAGTGGTTTATGTAATGGACTGCCGATCACGAGGTCGCGGGTTCGATTCCCGCTTGTGACAATCATTTGTGTGATATCCATAAATGTCATACAAATGTTTGTACTGCGTCTGGGTGTTTTCTATGTATTATAAGTATGTATTTACAAAAGAAAAGTAGTTTATGTAGTATATCCGTATTCTGGTACCCATAACACAAGCATATAAGCTTAGCTTGGGACCAGAGGACGTTGTGTGAAATGTCCGTGAATATTTATTTATTTAAATATACAAAAACTGTTAAAAATATAAAAAATACATTGTACACTTAGTTTAGTTAATGCAAATTTGATAAAGGAAAATTTCCTTATATACTTTCACTCGAATAGTTAAGGTGAAAGTCAAATACTGTCACACAATACAATGTAGGTACTTGTTTAAATTATCTGGATTCTAAGAATCGATCGATCAAACTTTATATATAGTACTTGTTTTTGCTTGCGCCTGCGCCAGTGAGGAAGTTGAACGAATAACTTGAACGTACGCGTTTTTCTAGGTGACATTCTAGCTTTCATCTATTATATCTCTTGTTGAATTTCAATGACAAAATGTGCAGTTTTCAGGTTTACAAGAACCCATAAAGAATGTCTCTCTTTAACTTTTTTATGCATTATTAATAGACAAGCTATATAGCCCGCGACTTCGTTCGCTTCCAATTTTGGATGACTGGACAATAAGAAACTTAAAGCAAGTTTTCCGGAAGGAATTGATATTGTGCCTGGATAAATTGTAGCCTGTACTTTAAATTAGACCTCTACCCTCTACATATCACTGAAAACCATGCAGTAGTTTTAGCGTGATGCCCGTTCAAACATATAGACAGACAGACAGGCAAAGTTTTTATAAACTATTGTTTTATAGGCGTAATAGATTACACCTTTAAAAACTGCTTAACTATCAAAATTTTTTTTCATTATCTTTAAAGTACAAACATCATCTTTTTAGATTTTTTGATATAAAATAAGCAAGCATATAAGCTTAGCTTGGGACCAGAGGACGTTGTGTAAAATGTGCATGAATATTTATTTATTATTAACTAGCTGTGCCCCGCGGTGTTAACCGCGGTAAAAAGGATAAAAAATGAGTTCATTTTCTATTTCATTTTACATTGGAAAGTTTCATGAAAATCCATCCAGTAGTCTTTACGTGAAAGCACAATAAACATCCTTACATATCCAAACATTGGAGTATGGGTAGAAGACTGAGGAAACGTTCGCGTTGCTCAGCCAACAATTTAAGTATTTTATTTTTTGGTGCGTAATTCTTTATTCGTCATATCTCCTAAGATATTCATTTTAATTGCATGCTGTAAAGAGCAGTTATAATCTATATTAATTGCGTAAGCTAACTAAGCTGTTTAATTTGATAAAAATGTTACTTTAAACATACAAATAGATAAATTTTTTAACATTATTATGGATACAGCGGGTTTCTCTTAAAAGATAGACATATGCCCTCGCGGACTTTTTTGAAGAACTATAGGTAACAAACTATTCCTATATACATTAGTTTGTTGTAACAGGCATAGATAAGGCAGCGTTTTCATTTATAGCTCGCGCGCGTCTGAGTTTCTCGGCAAATTTAATCATATCTCATCCAATATACAGCAAACCCCAACAAATTATGCGAAAAAAGCCATCCTCTTGAAACATTCTATCTATTAAAAAAACCGCATCAAGATCGGTTGCGTATTTTTGAAGATATAAGCTCACATAGGGACATACATACAAAAATTTCGACTTTGTTTTATAAGAAGTAAAGATAAAGATATTATTTCTTTACATGTATAGACTACTTTTACAATGCATACCGTTAAAGGAAAACAAGAACATTTTTCCATGTAACATTCTTTTTATGTCATTTTTTGTATTTTATTATTATGAAATCCATACCATAATGTTCCTCCCCAAGTGCATTGACTATTAATATTGAAACAAATCATTGTCTATAAAAACTCATTATAGGACTATTCAATCCTGGCTTTGATGTGGACAGTCGATTTGTTAGTAATGTAAAGTGGTGTGTTATTGTCTTAAAAATAAACTATTGTTATGAACAGTTTTATTTTAATAATTTTTATACTAAACTTACTTATGATTGATACTAAACTTCATATTAATTATGTATTCTTAATTAATAATCTTAATTTTACGTTATTAAGTTGTCCATGTCTAAGCCAAAAGTCCCTACAAAGTAGTTGGTCCCCTTTACGTATCTACATACTCGTAAGTAAAATTCTTTTGTAGTTAAGATTTGACGTCATACTAATACAAATATAATAACGTGCTCGTCATCTTACGTCGCGTCGCCGTCGGTAATGTTGTTGTCCTACTGATTCAGGTAGGTACTTTGTAATTCGCCAGTTCACACGCAGGTTTTCCCTATTTACATTTGACTGATGTATTAGCTGACTTTCTAGAAATTAAGAAAAGGTTGTGGTTTTAATAACTTAAGTAGATAGTTCGTTCTGTATTTTTTTTTTCGGATATTCCCGACTACCTAGGAAATTGACGTACTTTTTTTTTCTCTTTTTAGGGTTCCGTACCCAAAGGGTAAAAACGGGACTCTATTACTGAGACTTCGCTGTCCGTCCGTCCGTCCGTCCGTCTGTCACCAGGCTGTATCTCAAGAACGGTGATAGCTAGAGAGTTGAAATTTTCACAGATGATGTATTTCTATTGCCGCTATAACAACAAATACTAAAAATAAAATAAATATTTAAGGGGGGCTCCCATACAACAAACATGATTTTTTTACCGTTTCTTACTCGATACTAATAACGTTGCCTTATGTTGCATAGATAATAGTACGGAACCCTTCGTGCGCGAGTCCGACTCGCACTTGACCAATTTTTTTATTTTCACACAACGTCCTCTGGTCCTAAGCTAAGCTTATATGCTTGTGTTATGGGTACCAGAATACGGATAGAATCCATATACTATTTTTTTTTGGAAATACATACTTATAATACATAGTAACACCCAGACGCAGTACAAACATTAGTATGACAATTAGAAAAAAAACACACAAATGATTGTCCCGAGCGGGAATCGAACCCGCGCCCTCTTGATCGGCAGTCCGTTACATGAACAACTCAACCACGAGGCTCGTCAAGATTGTGATAAATATTTATCGATTTATCATGATTGTACAACAATCATAGGCTATCGAATTGTATAATGAATTTAATATCACTATTGTGAAATTAAAAAAAAAACATTATACTTGTAAAAACAATATACATGCCTGACATTTCTTTACTAAAAATCGCGTGGCTTAATGTAGCTGACATTAATGTAAAATATTTATTGACAAATCGAAAATACACAGGGAGCAATTGTATAATTTTAAAGTTTGTTAATACATGCGAAAAAATAGTTTGTTTTATTACAAACTTGCAGTTGAGTCTCGTGTAAGTTGTACTTTAGATAGTAACCTATTCTGCCTGCCTATAGTTAACTCCTAAACTAAATAATTTCAACGCCATAGAAGTTTAAGAAACAAAATACTATAAATAGTCATGTATATCAACTTTGTGAACAAAAATATAAAAAGAAAATCATTTTTACATCAACACCTTTTTCCTGAAACATTAATGGCTTTTGACATTGAAACTTTAATAATAACAGCATGAGCAACATTTTTAGAATGTTTTCTTCCGAGTTCAAGGTTGTGCAACACTTTATATTCGAGATTCGTGAAATCTATATACTTACGTATTTAGCATAAAATTGATTTGATTTTAAAATTCCGTCTGATTTTGTTTTTTATAGTAAATGTTCATTTAAATCGTACTAGATATTGTAAAACAAATAAAACAGTAATACTTGTTCAAGAACCGGTCGAATGTTTGCGAGGACAGTATGCGGGGTGAGAGGCGGCTAGCAATCTGCAGCGTGCATTCCGAACGCATTCCACGGCTGAAGCCGGCGGCTTACAACGGCATTTACCATCACCATTTAAAATTGGCAACTAGCTTTTATAAACAACACGTTACGTGTGATCATTCAATAGTAATGTCCGTATTTTTTTTAAAAAGACGTTTCGAGGATGCTCTTGTAATCACTATTACAAAAAAAAATGTTATCACTCCCTAAAGACCTGTAGATATTAAAAGACATGTTTAATAGTAAAATATGACAAGTTTTAGCACTTAGGATAATCTCTTTATATCAATCTGAAATAAAAATGTATTTAAATATTTTCTAAATATATTTATTTATTTATAAATTTATGCACACAGTACAGAACGTTATGAAACAACATTGGACAAGTAATGGCTGTACAAAGGATCTGCTTATTTCTTTGAGAAATCTCTTCCAGCAGACCCGCGAGAGGATAGTGCGTGTTATAGGAATTTTTATTTGTGCGTAGGAAGGAAACTTTGAGAATAATATCTAACGAACGTAATTTAAAAAATTAAATAGGTATACATACATACAATACAATACATACAGTACATACAATACACACATATAATACATAACATATTATTATAAATGAGCATAAAAATATGAAATTTACAGAATATATAACGTATACCAACATTACTTATTATATAACATTAACACAGATGTCAAATTTATGGCATACATTAACAATGACTATTGGTAGTGTTAGTTAATAGAGGAGAGATAGTGTTGACGAACCTTACGTTTAAAAGTGGAGATAGTTTTACTTTCTCTAATATTTGAAGGAAGTGAATTCCATAGTCTGGCAGCGTGTACAGTGAAAGAGTAAGAGTAGAAATCTGTTTTGTGTGGAGGAAATGAGAGAACTGTGCACAGATTAGCCCTGCATAATGAATCAGGGGGGCGAGCTGGTGAGAAACGCTCTTTGAGATAGGCTGGAGCCGCAGGGTGGTTATTTAACGTGTTAAATAGAATGCATAAAAGACGAGTGTTTCTCCGAAGACGGATTGGTAGCCACTTCAATTTTTTGCGAAGATGAGAGACATGGTCATATTTCTTCAGATTAAATACGAAGCGTATACACAAATTTTTCAATCTCTCCAGCTTGTCCAACAGCTCCTCAGTAGCATCTAGAAAACAAGCATCCGCATAATCAATAATTGGCTAAATGAGTGTTTGAGCAAGATTTATTTTAGTTTTTTCAGGTAGGAAATCCTGAAGACATTTCAAGGAATGAAAGGCGAAGAATAAAGAATGAAATATAATATGGCTCTGCTTTAATGTAAAAAAAATAGTAGTATATTGATCGTCAGACATCGTCTTACTAAAACTGTGCTTTACAGTTTCATACACCTACACAATTATTAACACGCTAATTTAACAGGAAAATTCCTAACATCTTTTTCAATAGTTTATTGATCGCGTGAGGACATAACACAAGGTCACATAAAAGAGAAAGTTTGAATAAACATTATTCATTGAATGGTCGTTTCGAACACCGCAACGAAGGTACACACAATCAATTGAATAGTAAAACAAAAGATTTGTATCATACATTATTGAGTAAATATGACAGTTCGATAACCGGAAAGGAAATTCGACATAACTGTAACACTTTATTTACCCGGGTCGGGCCACGGTTAGCGAGGCCAACCCTTGCCGGGTCATGGTAAGGCTCAAGGCACCATCATGGCCCGGCAGAGCAAAGAGGCGGAGGGAAAAAAATAATTTACACTAATGTGAGTGATTTTGGGCTGATGCCGCGTCTCGTGACTAAAGCGGCACGACGTTCTCAATCTCATTTACTTGCCAGCATGAGTACAGTGAGATGAAGTGCTAGTGCAAGAATAATATTCACGCTCATCTTTGATATTACCCGAACATTATGTCTATTATTATATCTATTAGTATATTTTTATATGTGTAAGTATGTATATTTAATTTTAAGTAGGTTTAACTAGCATTTAAGTGTTTTCACTATTGTTTTTAGGTAGTAGGTACACCACTTTACCCCAGTTCCAGATAAACTGAGTCCATCCAAAGGTTGTCTGGAAGAGATCGCAATATGCGATAAGACCGCCAATTGGCATTGTTCATAATTTTTTTAAACTTTTAATTCAAAACCATTTCGGGGAATAGAGTTTCTGATCCATTAGTTTTTTTCAGAAAAATTGCTTTATTAACGATTATTTTCTCATAAAAGCAAATGATCTCTATTTGCCCTTGAAATGAAGGACTTAAAATATTAAGGCGTTCTGAGGGATATACCTACTACTCTGTGGTGGAGTTGAAATTGGTCTATTATATCAACTTGGCAACTTTGAAAAGATGTATTGCAATATGTCTTATGTCTATCAGGAAACGTCAATACACGATTGCGTACAACGATGACGTCACAACATTTAAAATAATATCTTTAAATATTTAAAAAAAATTCTATATAGTGAATATTTCAATAATATTGAAATTAGTTGCATGAAATAGTCTATATTTTCTAAAAAAAAATATTAAAACAGCAGGTCAAAAATTATGAACAATGCCAATTGTACATTCCTATTATTTATCCTAATTTCGATATATAAGTGACATGTAAAATGTTTTGGTGTACAATAAAGTGTATTCTATTCTATTGTAAATGTTGCGAGGGAGGATTTTAAAGCTTCTTCAGTTTATTGTATCAACCAAGTTTTAGCGGTAAACGATAAAAGACTTTGTTGTTGTTTGCACTCACTAAATCTTGAAGTGTCGTTGAGACTCGAAAATCTTATTATAGCGAAAGGAAGGTATAGGCAGTGAGTAGCGGAGGCGGATCAGTATCTACGTGTAAAACTTTGCCTTCGGAGGCAGCTTAATAAAAAGCTCTTTAGAATCAATCCCAAACCGATTTAGGTAACGTTTTAGCCAGTTTAATGTAAAGTACGTATACCTTCAATATACTTATTAATCTTAAAACATCAGTGCCCATTTTAGTCGCAGCAGCAACTAAAGCTTACAGAAAATTGAGGTGTTTTCTACCAGGATCAATATGGTAACCTGCGAATGGTTTAGAAAGATAATTAGCTTAGACAAACATATCCATTTTCATTATTATTTCTTAACGAAAGAAGCTGTTTGGTTAACGTATCAATGCATAATCGAAACTACTGACAGTAGAAACCTGAAAGTTAAAATTGTTTTAGGTACACTGTAGGCGATCACGGAAAGGATGTTTGGAAAATCATTGAAATGATACTTACTATGTGTATATCACAAAATATATAAATAATTAAATATTTAAAAAAATATATCTTTATAAGGTTGTGCGTCTCCGTGGCAGGAAATACATGGATAAGGATATTATTACATATCGAACAAGTACATGCTACAGCTCGCACGCTGCCGCTGTGCTCCAAACGGCCTCCAACTTCCTGAAGTTAGTAAAGCGCTTTCACTTTTTACCAATTTGCATTGGGTGAGCGCGCTGGAGGAATTACCTCGATGTATTTATTAATAAAAGTCTCAAAACTCAAAATCTTCACCACCATTTTTTGTGGTTAACGTTTGAAACGAGAACCTTGAAATATTTTTCCATCCCTTTAACTTGGCTATCCTGAAAATAACTTATACTAACCAATTTCACACCTGTAGTTAGACATGTAGATACTATATACACTAACTTTGAGCACTGTTTGAGACTACAGCTCTAGATATAATAAGTTTAATCTAGAAAGAAGATTATTACGATAATCTGTAAAGAGCTTCGTTTATCAAGAAGAGAAATAATTGAGAAAGAAGTTCAGGACGTAGTCAGTTGAGTTCGACAACATGCCGCCTACTTTTGTTGATTATGTAGTCATGACGTTAATGATGACTCCGTAGTCCAGGAATGTATTATACGTGGTAATTACTAGTACAGAGATACAGAACTATGATGCTCTGTCTAAAATATTGCGTAACTTTTCACGGTCACTTACTAATGACCCCACAAATTGGTGACGATTTGTGAACTACTAAACATTAAAGAGTTCCTTGCCTCGGCAAGTCAAGGCTCTTATTAGCCCATTTCATCTGCTATTTAATAATTCATACATATAACAACATTAGGAACTTTTTGTTCTGAGGAGGAACCCCTTAATGTATGCGGAATAGGTTGCAGTCACAGCTTCAACAACATTTTGTTTCTTCTCTTTTTTAGGGTCCAACGATGGATAAAATTCAGAGATCTAACGATATAATTTTTGTTTCATATTATATGATCTAAAGAATACCAGTCGCAGTCTGTTTAAATTACTAAAGTATATTACAATCAATCAAAGGCTTAAAAAGTTTATCAAATAAACATGTCACGGTTTTCCCGGCCATTCGACAAATTTCAAAGTCTACGTTGTATAAATATAGTTCTAAAGCCGTAGAATAATTTGCAGGGAATAATGTCATTTCAATACTTACAAGACTTGTTCGAACACCATACCATCAGATATATCCAAGTTTCTATAAGGAACTCGGTCCGAGAGCCAGATTTGTTGATTATATGTAAGAGCAAAATGAGCAAGCATCCTTAGTACTTGGTGCTAAGAATACTTCTGGTGCATAGTGTTTGTTATGAAGAACTGGTAGAATTCGATTGTTACACCCAAAATCAGTAAGGTCTTCGATGAAGCGACCGTTAATGAGTCATCGCGGCGGCTGCGACGTAAACAACCGGAGCTCCTCCCCGCGAGGCCACTGCGCGCAAATAAACGTGCCTCACATGGGTGTACCGCCAACTGTTTTGTTTGACGCACCACACAAACATTTTTACTAGATATATTTGTGTGCATAATATTTACAATAGACGTACACATATTTAATTAACCTTACATTAATTCTTTAAAATAGACCTGTAATAGATGCAGTGAAAGGATATAAACCCTGACAAGACATAAATGCGTATTAACATTTCGCGAATTATACATATAGTAGTTTAATAGTTGATTTTGATTGTAGCTTGATGTTTGATATCACAAGGCCACGTACCTAATTATCAATATATTTCCTATTTCTAAAATGTCTAGTTGCCTTTTTATTTAATTTTGTTGTCCGTTGAATCGTGTTATTTACCTGTCTGGCCGATGTGATATATTATGCAAATTACGATAAGTGTTTAGAAACGTATATGTTAGTTATTGTAAAATTAGCTATATTAAGGATTAATAATATCTTGCATTTAATATACCTAATAGAAGTACAATAGACATTGTTAGTTTGATACTTTAAACCTAGGAACACAAAATTATTAACACTGTTGAAACACACGCCTGTGTGTATTAATTTTTTTCTAAAATAGTACTTGCAATATATTGCAATGCTTTGTTTTGTATATTATGTGGCAATATAATATAGAGGCGATGTGGGATTGTATTAGACCGGGTCACAGTGTACGGACGGGTGCTAAAAACGGATTTTTTTATTCTGCTCAATTATGGACTGGCATTAAGATGTAAAAGGCGAGAGTAGAACACCCAGATGCCAATTCCGTCTAGTTTTGGTGCTATGTGATACCAAAGTTTGCTGTTTTTTTGCGGTTCGAAAACGAAAAAAATATATTTCTTTTAAATTATTTTTCTATTAACTAAATATTTGATAGTATCTAATAGCATATTTAATAATGTATATTTGATGATTTTTTCCTATGCAATAATGTCAATATTAGGGCTAAAAAGTTTATTATAGTTTATCAGAATTTATTTTTTTCTTTAATGTTACACACTTTTGGCATTTTGGTTTTTACTTTAAAATGAAGGTAAAAAATCATTCTATGCACACAAAAAAAAACTAGATGCCAAATCCGTGGAACTTTTGAGAAAATTGAGATAACGCTATTTACAAACTTAAGTGTCAACAGGGCTATCAAAATGAAAAATGCGAAAAAAGTTTTGACGATAATGGCCTGTTATGCCTTGTCTTAGAAGAACTAGACTAACTACTGATATGTAATTTTAACTTATGGTAACAATGTACTTAGTATGTATTAAAAATAAATAAAAAAATTATAGCTTGAGCTTGATTGAGAATTTTTCATCACATTTACACTTTCCTCATCGTTTCTAATAAAGATAAGAACAATTAAATACGAATTTTTTATTTTTACTACTTAGTTGGCAGGGGCTCAACACATCGCGCGTAGTATCAAGCCTAGTACAAATTTTCAAAATTGTATATCTCAAAAGTTCCACTCTTCCTGCACGTAATTGTTTTTCTGGGCTTAGTATAAAGCTAGATCTTTGATTCTAAATGAAGACTAGTTGCCAAAATTTTGTACCTTTGGAGAAAAAAAACATTATCTGAAAAGTATAAAATGCCTGTTTTAAGACTAAATACTGACGTAACAGCTTAGCAAAAAATCCTAAAATATAGCTTAATAAGTAAGTAATGTGAAACATAAATTGTTAAACAGATAATTTCAAAGAAATATAACTTTTTCGTAATTAAGTCGCAGAAAAACGGCGAACTTTGGTACCGCATAGCGCCAAAACTAGACGGAATTGGCATCTGGGTGTTCTACTCTCGCCTTTTACATCTTTATGCCAGTCCATAATTAAGCAGAACAAAAAATTTCCGATTTTAGCTCCCGTCCGTACACTGTGCGGGTATTACTCGTACCATGTACGCGGTATGCGTAAACAAATAGTGTCTATGTGCAAAATTGCTGTCGAGTTCAAAGGCAGGTCACGTGTGGGGTCGGCCCGCGTTTCGTACCACTTTTATTACATTCCCCGACTAAAATGTTCGCAACTGAAAGTCCTACGCACTTTTATTCTGTGAGTTGTGTTCTATTATTTAAACATAAATAAAATTATGTGCCAGTATTTATAACAATGTTATGTTGCTCTCAGCAGTATTATTACAAGAAATAAATAAATAAATTCTTGGATAGTATAAAACTGTATTTTTAGAAGTTGTAATAATGTAGAGACGAGCGGAAAATATAAGATGACAATGAATTATACGTGTAGCACTTATTTTACGGATGCAACTAGTTACAAGGAGCGATCCAGTTCCGAATGTAAGGTTGCTAAATAAAGAACTGGGTCAAAAATATACGGATACTGTTTAATAAGCTTAACATTCAACTGCTTTTGTCCGCCACATCGACTTATACATGAACTTTTAGAACTCTACAAAAAAATTTAAGGATTTGCATACAGGCTTTTATTCCCCTTTTGACCACCTCTTACCCAATTTAAAGTATTTTCATCGCTACTCTACGTACTACGCACTCGATAGATATAAGTTAAAGATTACCTATAAAGGTAATCATTGACTTGATATCGATATTACCTTAATTTAGAGGTAGAAAGTTTGTATCAATATAAATAGATAAATCTTTCTTCTGATCTAATTACACTGTTTTTATATCTAAACTAGTTACTTATAATATTTATCATCAAATTAATGGCGTGCTAATCATGCTATATGTTCGTGACACAAATATCATTCTATTTGTTTTCAAGTCTTTAATCTTGTTTTAATTTCTATAGGAATGTATAAATTGCACGTGTTGGTATTTTTGTGTTATTGATATAATAACGCTTTAAATTCACAAAAAATTACATACTTTGATTATAATAATTGTTTAGTCACATGTTCATAAAATATGTAAGTACTTTAATATAATAATGACTCGTAAAAAATAGTGTTGCCTTCGATATCTGTAGAATCCCATAATAATCTTTACTAACGCGATGATGGTAACAATGGAACCACCCTACGAGTAATATCCTTCTTAAATATTTTTTAAAAATCAGTCTATCATTCACAAATCATACAGCGGAACCCCCAATGTTCGTCTACATGTTTGCTTATCAAATAAGTTTCATTCGCGTTGCGTTATATGCTTTAGAACTACGAGCCGGAAGCTGTACTCTAAAACTACGGCACCAAGCTCTCCTGGGACCGGTCCATCATCACGGACAGGACAAATCTCGGGTATAAGCAAGACAAGGCAGTGTTCTACCAAAAAAAAGATAGGATATACATGCGTATCTATATATTTTTCTGTGTTTGCCAGTCAATTATCTACTGGACTGATAAAGTTTATCAGTTTCTGTGAATGTTACATGGGGCTGTAAAAGTAAACAAACAACTTTCGAATATCGGGGTGGAGTCACTTTAGAGAATATAGTTTAGATGAGATGTCGTTTTTAGGGTTCCGTACGCAAAGGGTAAAAACGGGACCCTATTACTGAGACTTCGCTGTCCGTCCGTCCGTCCGTCTGTCACCAGGCTGTATCTCAAGAACGGTGATAGCTAGACAGTTGAAATTTTCACAGATGATGTATTTCTATTGCCGCTATAACAACGAATACTAAAAATAAAATAAAATAAATATTTAAGGGGGGCTCCCATACAACAAACATGATTTTTTTACCGTTTCTTGCTCGATACTAATAACGTTGCCTTATGTTGCATAGATAATGGTACGGAACCCATCGTGTGCGAGTCCGACTCACACTTGACCAATTTTTTTAAAAAGTTTTCTGTACAAAAAGGAACGGATGTAGGATAACCTCAGCATACTAATATCTGTCCGTGAAACTATTATTTCTGATTAGTTTTTCCTTATTTCAACAAATACAAACAATCTTCTTCTACGCACTCTGAAAATATTTGGCTGCGTTTCGAATTATCGCAACAGCTGATAGTTACGTCCTATATTATTGTTTCTGATTAATGCGATAGAGTTTACCAGAATTCATATACTTAGTTAATATTATGAATATCGTTTCTTTTTATGTTATGTTTTGCATTATGCGGCCAACTGACACCAAACCAATAAATATTATTATAAACAACATCAGCTATAAAAAATTGGTCAAGTGCGAGTCGGACTCACGCACGAAGGGTTCCGTACCATTATCTATGCAACATAAGGCAACGTTATTAGTATCGAGCAAGAAACGGTAAAAAAATCATGTTTGTTGTATGGGAGCCCCCCTTAAATATTTATTTTATTTTATTTTTAGTATTTGTTGTTATAGCGGCAATAGAAATACATCATCTGTGAAAATTTCAACTCTCTAGCTATCACCGTTCTTGAGATACAGCCTGGTGACAGACGGACGGACGGACGGACGGACGGACGGACGGACAGCGAAGTCTCAGTAATAGGGTCCCGTTTTTACCCTTTGGGTACGGAACCCTAAAAACAGTCACAACTAGGTCGCTCGTGGCCTTTGCATCCGCATTGATATGTACCTACATACTTTTCGAGTAGGTACACGTGTTAATTGAACCCGATTGATTGACATAGAACGAAGGTAATAATAATAAATAAATAAATAAATATTCATGGATATTTCACACAACGTCCTCTGGTCCCAAGCTAAGCTTTATGCTTGTATTATGGGTACCAGAATACGGATAGAAAATATATACTACTTTTCTTTTGTAAAACACCCAGACGCAGTACAATAATTTCTATGACATTTATAAATATGACAAAATGTTTGATTCTTAGATATATTTGTTTGGTACAACTCCATCATATTCTGTTACTTTAAGTTATGAACGTCGATTTCTTTTATAATACATATTTCATAAATGTCCTAACTTTGACAAGATTTCTTCTGGACTCGTTGCTGTAATGTGTATGCAGATAAAAATAGTATCTTTGAATTAATAGAACTTTTCTTTATATCCTTTTACTAGTGAAGGTGAGTTTATTTGGTTTTGTTTAATTTAAGTTTTTACGCAAAATCTTCAGTATGGATAATGTGTATTCGTATCGGCTTCAGTCTTAAAGCATTTATTCAACAGGAGGTGTTATAAGACGACCCTCGCAGAAAAAAGTACGAAAACAATGATCATACTCATTGTGTACGGACCAGAGAGTTGTCATTATAATATTATAATTTAATATTAATTGTATAATGACATCTCTCTGGTACGGACACTGTCGTTTCTTAGTGGCGATTTTAGGTGGAGCATGCGTAGCGACCAATGAAATTACGTTATGGAGTTTATGTGCGTTACCTCGGCACCCCGCCGACATGGCATATACATATTTGCCATAGCAATCATCGTGTGTAGCTCCTGTTGGTTTAATACTCTGAGGCCTTAGTAGGCTTTAAACTTCTATTTTCATTTTAGTTACGATAACAAATTTGATTCTGCCATAAACGCGTTTAAACCACGGGTAAAAATCAGTTGTTTAAAAATATAACTGAACGTTAATTTACCTGTGACGAGAGTTGTTGTTAATGGCATTAATACCAGTAGGTACTGTGTACCAGTATTCGTTCAATATATGTATGTATGTACATAGATAGAAAGATAGATAGATAACTCTTTATTTGCACAAACACCAATTTTACACAGAATTTGAAAAGAAAATACAGTCTTAAAAGCTATTGTACAAAGGGCGGCCTTATCACTAATGTGATTTCTTCCAGGCAACCGTATAATGGATAGAATCTAGAATAGACATCGCGGTGGTTGTTGTTGTCATATATATTAAATATTTAATTGAATATATGAATAAATACATACCTAAATCTAATCAATATACATACTTATACATAAGTACACTAATAAGTAAAAACTACTATGTATATAATATACATACACACTATAAAAATACTAAAATTTATTTAAACACTACTATAATGATAGATAATATTTCGATAGTTTTAACTTGAAATTAGAAAGAGATTGTGCTTGTCTAATTTGTAAAGGTAGTTTGTTCCATAGTGATATAGCTTGCACAGTGAAGGATTTACCATAAAAATTTGTAATATGCTTCGGAACATTCAATCTCAGATTTTCAGATGTTCTCAGATTATTTGCGTGTGTGACATGTCGGAACACAAAACGAGTTTTCAGATATTGGGGAGTGTTGGGATTAAATAATATGTTTTATAGTAGCGAAAGAATATGAGTATTCCGGCGAAGGCGAATGGGAAGCCACTTGAGCTTTTTGCGAAACTCAGAGACATGATCATATTTGCGTAGACCGAATATAAATCTTATACAGATATTTTGAAGTCGCTCAAGTTTATCGAGCTGTGCTTCGGTGAGATTGACCTAACTGACATCAGCGTAATCTAAAATTGGCAGGAGCAAAGACTGGGCGAGCACTACTTTTATGGGAATTGGTAAAAGAGATTGTAATCTTCGCAAGGACCCTACTGAAGCAAAAAGTTTGCGACTTACTGCTTGTAGTTGTGGACTCCAAGATAAAGTGCTATCAATAACAATACCTAGATTCTTTACCTCTTCATTTATTTTCAAATTGATACCATTAAAATTTAATTGTGGCAGGGCGGGTAAGTTAATTTTAGCTATCATACGTACATATTTATTCATTCAAAGTTTCATTGAAAACTTTCATAAATTATGAATGAAGTCTTGAGTGATATGAATAATGAATGAAGATATAAGCGATTGGCATTACTTTTTAAACAATTTGTTTGAGTTATAAAAATGAAAGTGGTAGTATTAAAAGGTAAGGTAGAACGCAGGTTGCTCTCTCTGCCGCATTTAAGAGGGTACTCTACTCCTCATTTAGTTATTTGCCTTAGGTATTGGTATCCCTATTTCCGAGCGCCGCGCTGAAAGGTATATATGAAGCGGGTTTTACCTACAAATACTTTGAAAAAAGACGTTTCGTACTTCCGTTTTTTTTCGATTCGTTTTTTTTCGAGATAAAGAGTATATCGATGCTTCTATCACTTTTTTTGTGGTAAAACTTTACCAAATTTGTGTGATAGACGCTGCAACTTTATCTAAAGAAATCCGAAAAAAGTGGGTTTTTCGGATCGTCATATTTCTTTTAGTTATTATGTTTTGAAAAAAGAAAGGGATAGAAGCATAGATATACTCTTTATCTATAATATAATGCAAAAACTATTAAAATCGGTTTAACTTTCACGAAGAAAAAACGGAAGTACGATACCCATACTTTTGTATGGAGCATAATTTGGTATCGTGCCGTCTTAAGAGATCAAGAGGCCCAATTATTTCTATGCTATTTCCTACTTGCTGTTCCCCTCAACGTTGTACGCGTTGGTAAGAGAAGTAACCATAAGAAATTATACAAAAAAACTTCTTAAACCACTCTATGTATTAAAAAAATATCTAAATCCGTTGCAAAGTTTTAAAGATTTAACCTCACGTGGAGACATACATACATACTTACAAAAATAGAAAAAGCCCTGTCTGCGTGCCATGATAGACTCAAAGTAGAACAGTCCTATGCCTAATAGTGAGACGTTAATGGGCTGATATACATTTTTCCTTTATCTTTTTTACTATCCACCTGAGCATCATACATTGTTGCAAAATTATACCTGTAAATGCAGTTTGTACAACAAAAAAAGTGAGAATTTTATTCTGCTTACCTTTTGAACGCCTTCATTGATCACTTAAAATTCATTTCTGCTGTAAACAATGCTTCAATTCTGTGTAAGTACTGACTACTGCATCTCGCCACATGAATTAATTAATTATTCTCGCTTATTGCATATTCATTTGAGAAAAGGCGCTTATGTTAGGGCATTGGAGTGTGAATTGTTTTGACTCACCAGCTAATAATAACGATATTATTAACTGGTTTATAGTATTACCGACTTTTGTAGGTTTTGCTTGCAATAATGTGGATTTGGAATAATTTGTGTTCAATATATCATTTTTCATCCTGCATCACCATTTACGCGCAAAAATATCGCCGATTTTTACAGCCTTGGTCTCTTAATTTTCATCCAAGATTTTTTACACCATTAGACACATTAGACTTAAATAGACATAGTTAGGTGGTATATAAAACTAACCGTTAATATAAAATTATGCAAAGAAAAATGCAACTCCTAACAAGCTTTAGAACTACTTAGATTTATTATATTGGAATAGAATGTTATCGGCACTTTTTCACTTTTTTGTAAGCGTGGCAATAAGCTTAACATCCAATAATGTGATAAAGATAATAATTAAAATGAATATTTCCGACGCCAGCTACATTTTGTTGGTAGGTAAATGTATACCATATTTTTTTATAATGTACGTACAGCTAATGGTGGTCATAGTGGTTACGATACGAATACTGATATTGTTCATTCACGTACCGGAAACATAAACGAGCCTATTGCGACGATCGATACATCGAGTCGCGACGCTGCCGCTGACGAGTACAACGCATATTTTCTACTTGCAAACTTGCAATTAGTTATGGCCTTTAAGTATGCGCTCAAAGTTTTTATCGCATTATTGCATACAATACTTAATTCACTTTATATATCTGCATAAATGCAATTACTTATAATTTAATAACAATTACGCCTTTAAAATTTCGCTGCTTTATCGATGACGATGACGTATTTTGGCACGTCCGTCCATCGTTGATCTAGCTAGAATATTTTATTGACAGAAAGCAATTAGATAAAGACTTTTACATGTGACTTACTTAAGATTTGTTTGCAAAAATTTTAACATTTAATTATTCACATTCCTCCAAAGACTTTAGACTCTTTACTATGGTAGAGTTTCGTGTCCACTGATGTGAAGTCAGAGTGATATCTTGTGTTAAGACTTTTCACTCTAACATGTTCTCTTTGCGGACAATCCATTTGAGTCTGGCAAAGTGACCGCGGCGTAGTGTGGTCAGATAGGTCCGGGAGGACTTCTTAGAAAGCAGATTCCAATACAATTGGGAGCGGCAAACCTATAAGATAAGTGAAAGTACAGTGAATCATGTTCGCCGCAACGATGCGGTTACGCCGGAAATAGAGCTGCGTCTACGTCAACAGTAATGGTGTGGCGAACAGCATCAATTTATCTTTATAACAAACGCACTGTAAAGCCTGGAGGGCAGTGTTTTCAGAGTACGTAAAAGAAGATTGTTTGTATTTTTTGTATAAGGAAAAACTGGTCTATATATGGCAAGAGTCACAGACAGATAAACGTAAGATAAGATATACGTATGTATTATGATGCTAAGGTTATCCCTCAAGCGTTATTTTTTGCACAGAAACCTTATTAATAAACGGACTAGTATTCCAAAATAATAATAGTATTAAAACCATAAACAGGAAAATATTTACCATGAATAACATTACTCCGTGCACTGACCGTATCAGTAATCTGTCCAAATAACTACTTCCGCGATAACGTAGTACATGTACACATAATGTAACCACATATAAACAATGAGTACGAGTAATACGTACGTAGTATTGCTACATAATTATTTTACTTTACTCCTGTTGTAAGCATGTTCATTCACTGACTTGCGCGTAGTAGTAATAATATGTCGACGAATTATCATGTAGTATAGGATATACTATAGCTAAGATTGCACTAAGCGTAAATGCATCATTGCATTATAATATAAGCTATTTATAGTCCAGATATTGTAAGTATTTTATTTATATGATGCAAAATGTTTACCAGTCTAAAGCCAAATCCTATTGAATCAGTAACTACTACATATTTTACAAAATCATTGTAAAACGTAATACTTGTAGCTATTGGAATGCATCGTAAAAACCTGACTTGAATGTCTCGTTATTTCCCTTTACTGTGCGGTTAAATAGGTTCCTAACACATGATATTTATGGTTTACTTTCCCTCCGTAAAGAAAGATATGCACGTATTTTTTTATGTGAGAGCAGACGACTATGGTATGGGTTTAAGAGGCCGGAAAGAAGCGAAAGGGACGGAGGCTGTAGTATAGACGTAGTAAGTGCAAGCAGTAAAGTCTGAGGCAGAGGGAGCAAGGCTTGCGTTTATTATTAGCTTGAAAACATGCACTCCATAGTGCACTGTAAACATTTTTATTGTTTTTACTGAGATTGAACTCTTATCGATACTTACAATATTAATTATTAACCAACAGTTTTCGTGAACGGAATGCATGAAATTTAAAAGTTTTATTCTGTAATCGTATTAGTACTTATTAAGAGATTGAGTCTACTGATTAATTAATAAATTTTCCTTATTTACTATCAATTAGTTAGGTAGGTAGTTATTTAGGAGCGCACTCTGACGCAAATTACGAAGTTCCGTGTTTCCCTCCTATACTGACTGGTATAAATGCTAAATGCAACAATTTGTTACACCATATTATTATAAAGCTGAAATAATAGTTTACGCGCTTATTTATCTTACGTTTATATATAGCTAGCAATCGTATTAATTTGAGACAAAATGTGACAAATTGCAATCCCCTAAGTTGTGTATCTGTTCTTGCTGTACGTTTAATCGCATTCCTTGCTCTTGAAACGGCATAGATACTCACGTTTAAAATCGATTAAAAAAAGTCAATAATAACATTCTAGTTCTATAAATAAATCAGCAGTATTGAGTTACAGACACGTTAGCGTGTCGTGAGACGCAATATGCATCGAGTTCATTTGCATTGTGACTACTGTCGGGTTTTCTCATTACCGTGGGTATAGTACTCTCGTTACCTGTTTATCCAGTCTAGTCACGTATACAGGGTGTCCCAAAAGTCAACGTCCAACCGAAAACCCAAGCTAGGCCTAGTTGTGGGGGCTCTCAAAAAAAAAGAAAAAAAAATCTATCTCATGTAGTTTCGAAATGACAGCCATTTTTCTTAAATTGACACCCTGTGACGAGTTTACGACTACTGGGGCTACAAATGAGCTCTTTTATAATTTTATTTTTGTGTGGAGTAGTCTTAAGTGATGCTCCTACAAATTCCAATTCATCATTTGCACACAACTTCATTGGATTTTCAGAAAATATCCGTTTTATACCGAACCATGACGTGAAAATGACTACATCACTAAACTTTGACAGTCTGTACTGAAAAAAAAATCTACTATGCAATTTCGGCAAGTGCCCTTAAAAGTTGGCGCATTTAATGGGCTTTCCAAAATGGTATAATACTTACTAAATTATTTCTTAGACGACGAGAAAAAAAAAATTAAGAAAGTCGATATTTAGCTTATTATTAGTTAGTCATAAAACTTTCTCAAAATTATTCTAATATCATCTAGGCGTTCTGTAAGGTGTAATTAAAGAAAGAGACGAAGAAAAGTTAGAGCGGGATAGTGACGCTACTAAAAGAAAGAGACGAAGAAATGTTAGAGCGGGACGGAGAGTGACGCTACTTGGTGTCAGTGAATTTTTGGGATTGTTTAAATAAAAGTCAATTATTAAAAATCGAATGTTTATTTAAATCATATCAAATGTTCAAATTGCTTGCCATCAGCGCGTATGCACGCCCTACACCTTCTTAAAAACGATCGTGTAATCTGGCGGGCGAAACGTCTGGAATTGATGTGATCAGCGGCATCTTGAATTCTCTGACGCAGTTCCTCTAAATTTTCAATTGGTTTTTGGTAAACAATTTCTTTGACCGTTCCCCAATAAAAAAAATCAATAGGATTTAAATCCGGGGAACGGGGGGGCCACGTGATCTGACCGGATCGACCAATCCACCTATTTGGATATTCTTGATTAAGGAATTCTCTCACTGGGCGCGCATAGTGTGCCGGACAGCCATCTTGCTGGAACCACATGTCTCGATAAATGCTAAGTGGCACGTCTTCTAACAAATTGGGTAACTGATGTTGTAAAAAGTCCAAATAAGCTGCCCCATCGAGGTTTTCTGGCAGTTCAAAAGGCCCAATAATGGATCCATTTAAGATCCCAGTCCACATGTTTATTTTAAAGCGGTACTGTGACCTATCTTCGCGCATCAAATGTGGATTTTCGACGTGCCACTCGTGCAAATTATGCAAATTCATGTATCCGTCTTTTTTGAAGGTCGATTCATCAGTCCAAAGAATTTTACGCAAGAATTCTGGATCTGCTCTGTGCCTTTCGAGCATTGATTGACAAAATAAAATCCTGCTAGGATAATCACGGGGTAGCAAAGTTTGTACCCGTTGCATGTGGTACGGATGCAATTCGTTTCTCTTCAGTATCCGATGTGCTGTACTTTTAGGTACCCCCAGACTTTGCTCGATTCCACGTACTGAGATACTCCGGTTCTCTGCAATTGCATTTAGGACATCTTCTTCATAAGGCACGACGGTTCTTCCCACTCTAGTAGCTCGAGTAGGAAGTTGATTTTCTGATAATAAACGGTGCACATTTACAAAAACTCGATGATCTGGGTGACGCTCGGCATTCGGATATCTCTCACGGTAGAGTCGAGCTGCAGCTCTAGCATTATACCTACATTCCCCATAAATAAGGTGCATGTTTGCATATTCCTCTGCAGAGTACAAGAAAGGCATTTTCTTACAATAACAGTCCAAGAGAAAGCCAAGTTCGTCAGAAACGGTTCGAAAACAAATCCAAGTCACACGCAATCAAGTCCAGTAAACAGAGCCAAGGTTGTAAGCACGAAATAAATACAAACGAATACAAAAAGATGCGCAGTAAACGAAGGCACGAAACGTACTGAATTATTGTACGTATACCACGCTGTTGTATTAGCGTGCTATCTGTTTCACCCACACTAGCCAAAATGTCAATTTCGTCTCGCTCACACATTGTAGAAAGATTCACTGACACCAAGTAGCGTCACTCTCCGTCCCGCTCTAACATTTCTTCGTCTCTTTCTTTTAGTAGCGTCACTATCCCGCTCTAACTTTTCTTCGTCTCTTTCTTTAATTACACCTTACAGAACGCCTAGATGATATTAGAATAATTTTGAGAAAGTTTTATGACTAACTAATAATAAGCTAAATATCGACTTTCTTAATTTTTTTTTTTCTCGTCGTCTAAGAAATAATTTAGTAAGTATTATACCATTTTGGAAAGCCCATTAAATGCGCCAACTTTTAAGGGCACTTGCCGAAATTGCATAGTAGATTTTTTTTTCAGTACAGACTGTCAAAGTTTAGTGATGTAGTCATTTTCACGTCATGGTTCGGTATAAAACGGATATTTTCTGAAATTCCAATGAAGTTGTGTGCAAATGATGAATTGGAATTTGTAGGAGCATCACTTAAGACTACTCCACACAAAAATAAAATTACAAAAGAGCTCATTTGCAGCCCCAGTAGTCGTAAACTCGTCACAGGGTGTCAATTTAAGAAAAATGGCTGTCATTTCGAAACTACATGAGATAGATTTTTTTTTCTTTTTTTTTGAGAGCCCCCACAACTAGGCCTAGCTTAGGTTTTCGGTTGGACGTTGACTTTTGGGACACCCTGTATACTTAATCTCTTGTTGAGTCTCGCGTGAAGCTCTCTAACAGGTCTGCCGGACATGCACTGTATACGAACGTATCATTTTAGTCTGGACTCCGAACTCACAGTCTGTCTCATTCACACACAGCGCGCCATCTCACTTTACTACCTACCGTATATTATGTTGTTGTGTTTTGACCCCCCGCACCCTGCAAGATAATAGCGTAGCGTGTGTGAGAACAACACGCATTCATCGATTCCCGCCTTAGTAAAAGGCTATATTAACATTCCTCCTACGCCATGGACGCTACGGTGCCTCAATTATAAACCTATTTACGTTTTACCTCGATATAGTCTGTACCTACATTTTTTCAATAATATTTTACGAACATCTCTACGTTTTAATTAAACATTTAGATGTTTTGCTAGTTAATCTTTACTCTATTATAGGTAACTCTTAGGAGCGTCAAGAAGATTTTACGCTATGTTTACATGTTTAAGGACCTTAGACTGCACCAGGGATAAATTATGTTTTTTTAACTTTGAGTCACTTAGTCCTTTAAGTTAAAAAAACATATATATATACCTTAGTAAGGAAAAAGCTTCTGAAGATTCACATTATTGTAATTACTTTCTCATACAGTTTGAATCTTTTTTAAATTTCAATATAGAGAAATGTAGAGATTAACTCTACTATTGATTTTACTGTCTGAGTGATACAGTTTCTAAAGTATTTGTAAGTAAACGAGGTTTAAAAAAAATGTTGTTGGGATTAACGAAACTATATGTCGCAAAAAATACTGCTTTAGTATTAGGTATTTAATTTTATGAATGAAAAATGAATAATTTACACAAATTTTATAAATAACTAGCTGACCCGGCAAACGTTGTTTTGCCATACTAAAAATAAAAAAGGTTTGAAAAATAGATGTTGGCCGATTCTCAGACCTAGAGGATATGTACACAAAAATTCAGGAAAATCGGTTGAGCCGTTTTGGAGGAGTACGGTAACTAACACTGTGACACGTGAATTTTATATATAAGATTAAAGTTAGTTATATTATTTGCACTAATTGTAAGCTACATATTTCCTAAGTGGTTGAATGACATTCTTATGAAAACCAGAGTTTAGCCGGACAAAGTCGCAAACAAAAGGCTAGTGTAAAATATATGGACGTAAGAAAATACAATATGATGTACTGATATTATGTAAAAAAATCAAGTGCGAGTCGGACTCGCGCACGAAGGGTTCCGTACCATTATCTATGCAACATACGTTATTAATAAAGGAGCAAACAACACACACAATACTCAATTAATCACGTTTGTTGTATGAGAGCAAGAAACGGTAAAAAAATCATGTTTGTTGTATGGGAGCCCCCCTTAAATATTTATTTTATTTTATTTTTAGTATTTGTTGTTATAGCGGCAATAGAAATACATCATCTGTGAAAATTTCAACTCTCTAGCTATCACCGTTCTTGAGAAACAGCCTGGTGACAGACGGACGGACGGACGGACGGACGGACGGACGGACGGACAGCGAAGTCTCAGTAATAGGGTCCCGTTTTTACCCTTTGGGTACGGAACCCTAAAAACACGTCGTCGGTCATCGGCGTCGAAAAGTACGGCTAAAGCATGCATGATGTGTGTGGCTTAGATACCTTCAATGACTTGCGCGGTCACTGAACTATGCGAATATTACGCTTTTATTGACCAATAATTTTTTTGCTATACGTCATTGGCTGCGTGCCTAAAAAATTATCCTATAAGACGTCATGTTTCTGGGCTTATGGGGTATTGTTAGTAATGCGTCATACGAGAAGTAAGAGTTCTATTATATTCATAATAACTAAATTACAGAAAAATTGGTCAAGTGCGAGTCGGACTGGCGCACGAAGGGTTCCGTACCATTATCTATGCAACATAAGGCAACGTTATTAGTATCGAGCAAGAAACGGTAAAAAAATCATGTTTGTTGTATGGGAGCCCCCCTTAAATATTTATTTTATTTTATTTTTAGTATTTGTTGTTATAGCGGCAATAGAAATACATCATCTGTGAAAATTTCAACTCTCTAGCTATCACCGTTCTTGAGATACAGCCTGGTGACAGACGGACGGACGGACGGACGGACAGCGAAGTCTCAGTAATAGGGTCCCGTTTTTACCCTTTGGGTACGGAACCCTAAAAAAGCATTATTAATACTATATTACACTTATGTATCAATTCGAGATAAAAAGTATTGGACTTGTTTAGTTGTTATAACACCTATTTGTTTGTGTCAGTTTTCGTGTTTCATAAAACTATCTTCACAAAATTGAGAATAGTTAATCTAATTTAGTTTGTGTACATATTAACTGATATTTAACTATACGGTAAAAGATACTACTGTAGAGCTGGCTAAGGAATAATTTGTATAATTTGGTAATATTATGCCTATTCTATTTGGATGCAAGCGGCACAAGACCGCGCGTTGTGGCGTTCTATGGGGGAGGCCTGTTTCCAACAATGAACGGCGAGAGACTGATGGATGAATGGATGGATGCCTATTCTGTAACATTAGCATTTTAATGTAAAACATTGGCCCGTGTTGTGAATACTTAAAAATACAAGTGTCACGACCCCTTGTTATAAGAGCTACCTAAGGGAAATTAGGGATATTGTTCTCAGAGAACATCCTATGTCAGAGACGGAATACCCCAGAATAAACCTTGTGCCAACTCCCAAAATGGAGGAGGCCAGTGCCCAACAGTGGGACGTTAATGGACTGGAGAGAGAGAGTTTTAATTGGTATTTATTCATCATTGATTTATTTGAAACTCACATCAAAATTACAATATACATACTTAACTTAGTACAAGGTAATAAAACGGTACTAATCAATCAAATCAATCGATCAAACTTTTATTTGTAAACTATCTACTTCTTTTGGAGAGCTCTAGGACTACTACGATCAATGTTATTATTTGTACTTGTAAAGTTATTTAGTTTTTAATGGCACATCCAATTTATGCAGTAATTAAAATGCAATATATTGGTGGAGTTGCTGCTAAGTGTTGCTTGTCTTCTGCGCATGTTAAAAGCGTGGTGTGTATTGTTTATGCCGCCATTTTCTCTTCCCTTCCCTCGCATTCCTTGCACATGCGCACGAAAGCCCTTGACCTTAACTTCCTTATCCATAAATCGGAAATCCGTACTGCGTAGATCTAACGAATCATTGAGATCAGAACAACGCAATAGATTGGCCTTGTGTTATATATTGTCACAATTTTCAATTCCTTTGCCATATGACTACGTACAATGACTACGTACGTATATCATTAAACAAACATGTTGTAAATTCATTGCCGAAGGTCAACACTTTACATTATTACACTTTTTTTTTTTAATTAACGAATCAAATGAAAATTATGTATCTCCACAGTGTATCTCGAAACCGAAAGATAGAAAAAAAATTGGTCAAGTGCGAGTCGGACTCGCGCACGAAGGGTTCCGTACCATTATCTATGCAACATAAGGCAACGTTATTAGTATCGAGCAAGAAACGGTAAAAAAATCATGTTTGTTGTATGGGAGCCCCCCTTAAATATTTATTTTATTTTATTTTTAGTGTTTGTTGTTATAGCGGCAATAGAAATACATCATCTGTGAAAATTTCAACTGTCTAGCTATCACCGTTCTTGAGATACTGGGTACGGAACCCTAAAAATCATGTTTGTTGTATGGGAGCCCCCCTTAAATATTTATTTTATTTTATTTTTAGTATTTGTTGTTATAGCGGCAATAGAAATACATCATCTGTGAAAATTTCAACTCTCTAGCTATCACCGTTCTTGAGATACAGCCTGGTGACAGACGGACGGACGGACGGACGGACGGACGGACGGACGGACAGCGAAGTCTCAGTAATAGGGTCCCGTTTTTACCCTTTGGGTACGGAACCCTAAAAATAGAACGTATAGAGTAGGCGACGCGTGAGTAATACCTATGTAGTATGTAGATGTCTACAAAACCAGAGTTTTGTAGACATCTACAGGCTACAGTAACCGCTTACCTAAGATCAGGCAAGCCGTATGCTTGTTTGCCACCCTTAGTTAAATAAAAAAATTGGTCAAGTGCGAGTCACGAAGGGTTCCGTACCATTATCTATGCAACATAAGGCAACGTTATTAGTATCGAGCAAGAAACGTTAAAAAATCATGTTTGTTGTATGGGAGCCCCCCTTAAATATTTATTTTATTTTTAGTATTTGTTGTTATAGCGGCAATAGAAATACATCATCTGTGAAAATTTCAACTGTCTAGCTATCACCGTTCTTGAGATACAGCCTGGTGACAGACGGACGGACGGACGGACGGACAGCGAAGTCTCAGTAATAGGGTCCCGTTTTTACCCTTTGGGTACGGAACCCTAAAAAGCAATAAATAATTCCCGCCAGATACCTAATAATAAGCTAAGATTTTATTACCATTGTCTATCTGCCTTGCTATATTTTCAAACATTTCCCTTTGAAAATAGTAACCAGAACTTCAAAATAAAACGTTGAATAGCTTATCCATTGCATTACTTTATTCGATGGTAAACAAAATGAGGCCTATGTTAACATAATCTAATTAAATAGGTTTTATGCAAGTTACTTCTAGATCGAATGAGTTCAATTCAATTAAGTTTATTTACCAGGAACTAATTATATTTCATAACGATTTGATGAGGCTGTAGTAAAAATATTATAAATTATGTAAATTAGAAAGTAAGTAATTAATTTTATTATCATGAGCAAATACAATAGTTGAGGTTCTCTTTTTAATTTGATACTTACTATATATGTGGAGATAAAATACTAAGTAAGAAGTAGAAATCGACTTGCTCAAACGACTTGACCAATTTTGATCTAAAGTGAAATAGCATAATAATATTGTCAATTAATAGCAAAGGAAAAGACTTTGAAGATTAGTAAAATGCATGGAACGGTCGTTATGCCCTAAATGCAATCATAATAAATAAATAAATATTCATGGACATTTCACACAACGTCCTCTGGTCCCAATCTAAGCTTATATGCTTGTGTTATGGGTACCAGAATACGGATATACTACATATATAGTACTTTTCTTTTGTAAGTACATATTTATAATACATAGAAACACCCAGACGCAGAACAGACATTTGTATGGCATTTATAAAGATCACAAAAATTATTGTCCCGAGCGGGAATCAAACCCGCGACCTCGTGAACGGCAGTCCGTTATATAAACCACTCGACCACGAGGCCCGTCGAATGAAAGGTTAGATAAAAAATTATTCGGATAGTTAAGTAAAAGACGTAACAAGCAACAAAATAAATATAGTTAAATGCAATATAACTCAATTAATGGAAGCAACAAGTAGTTAGATAAATAAACAAGTGTACAATAAAGTTGTGTCGGTGTCACTAATAGAGTATTAGCTACTTCACAGGGGTTTAATTATCTTCAATGATTGTATTGTTTACGGAAATACAACTATTGCTATAATTTAATCGTCAAACATTGGTAATCGTGATAAATGGTTTGATTGACATTCTGTTTTTGTGATTATTGTAATAAAAAACAATGAGACAAAAGGTTAAGTATAATCTTGTCTCCGTGTTGAAGAATTAAAAACACAAATGTCACTTTTTTCCCTAGGGTGCTGTACAAGCTAAGGGAAAGCATAGCTGTATAGTTGACTCTAACCACACTCAAAGTGGTGGAGGCCCGTACCCATCTGTGGGATGTTAATAGGCTGGAGAGAGAGAGAGACAGAGAGAGTCTAAAGTCAAGATCTACAGTTAACGTAGTGGTTAGCAAATCCCAAGAAAACATTCTTGGGATTTATATAAAATAGACTGGGCAACAAAAGCGATGGATGAACGATGAATGCACGCAGCGGAGATGCGAATGTTGAGATGTATATGTGGCGTCACGCGAATGGATAAAATAAGGAATGAATATATTAGAAGAAGTCTGAAAGTGATGCAAGTGACTGAAAAATTGAAGAATGAGCGGATGTCCTGGTATGGGCATGTTATGAGACGAGAAGAAAGTAATGTCGTTAAGAGAGTTCTGCGTATAAATGTGGAAGGAAAAAAGTCTAGAGGAAGACCTAAGAAAAGATGGATGGACTGTGTGAAAGAGGACACGAAAGAAAGAGGAGTTGACACAGACATGACGGCGGCTAATAGAAGACTATGGAAGAAAAAAACATGTTGCGCCGACCCCGAATAATGGGTTAAGGGCAGAATGATGAATGGATGATGAGAACTATTTTTATTACATTTTATTTTGGACAATCTTTCGATTTGTACAAGGACTGATCATGTACCTAGTGATCAGATTATGAGATTTAATCATTCCCTCCTTTAAAAATAACTGAGAAAAGGATTATGTAAACATACCGTACCAAAATGTAAAACGGGATCCATTATTCAGACATCGCTGGCCTTCCGTCCGTCTATCAAGATGATTTTAACACTTATATAATACCTACTAGCTGTTGCCCGCGACTCCATCCGCGTGGAATTTAGAAATTTTCCCCCGTTTTTGCAACATTTTTCAGGTGGTGGTGGTGGTGGTAGCGTGATGTTATATAGCCTTAAGCCTTCCTCGATAAATGCCCTATCTAACACTGAAAGAATTTTTCAAACCGGCCCAGTGGTTCCTGAGATTAGCGCGAACAAACAAACTCGCCAGCTTTATAATATTAAGTATTATTATAGATGTTGGGACAGCTTTATACATTTACGTATTCTTGTGTGCCTACCTTCACGGAGAAAAGTCTTGACGTTAGGATGATGATAAAGTATTCGAAAAATAATAACTTTATTTTGTTTGTTTCAGTATGCCCATCAATGGACATAAGGAACTACCCGGAGCAGATAATGAGGCTGAGCGGGTGTCGTGTTATCGAAGGACAACTCAGCATCGTGTTGATGGAGCGTGGCACCTCCAAGTTCTTCGCCAACATAAGCTTCCCAGAACTGAGAGAGGTCACCGATTATATCATGATTTATAGGTGACACTTCACATTGAAACTAATTAACAGGTGTATTAATGTGACATGTTTTATGCTGTTATTGTACCCCTTTTTAGATTTCCATACCACAAGGTAAACGGGACCCTTTTACTAAAACTTTGCTGTTCGAATGAAGCTGTATGAATGTGCATTCAGGAAAATCTGATACATCTGATAAATTAAAGTTACCCATTTATTTAATTAAAAAAATTACTTTTTTCGTGTATTAAAACAGTTGAAGTGTATTTGAAGTGAAATGTATATATTTTAGGACAAGAGGTGTGCAGAATCTCGGCGACCTTTTTCCGAATCTCTCAGTGATCCGAGGAATACGGCTATACAAGAACTTCGGGCTGGTTATATTCGATAATGAACACCTGGAAGTAAGTACTATTACCTCCTTTGATCTTATTTAAATAATCTTAATTAATATGTACTTAGGTTGTATATTATTATGTTATAAGTATCCGATACAAACTGTACGCATAATGGCAATACTCAAATCGAGTATTCTCGATGTTTCTAAAAATGTACTAATACTTATAACTTATCTGAAGTTTTCTTTATTTTTATAGATAGTAGTAGATCTTATGGTCTTATTCATGAATTTATAATAGTCTTTTTACGCTAAAACGTTTATTATCTCTCCGATAAAATCTCCGTTTAAACCTTCGATAAGTCATTAATTATGAATAAGACCGTTAATGTTCTACAGCTTAAATATTTTTATATTTACCAGGAACTCATGACGACAAATTTGACGGACTAGATCTAGTAGTTCATGTGACGGACTACTGTTCACGAGGTCGCGGGGGTTGATTTCCGCACGTGACAGTCATTTATTACTTTGAAAAATTTCTACTAATTACATTGTATTTCTGCGCAAGCTCTACCTAAAACCAAGAGCTACCTAGCTCTTAATTTGAATGTTATAACCTACGAGGGGAGGTCCAAAAGTTCGTGGAATGGAGGGGATGGAGTGGGGATAGGGGCGCTCGCTTAGTGTCATACTAATTGGGGACTCATAATTAGTATATAAATGGAGTTTCAGCCCTATTGCGTCATTCGTTTACGAACACTCGCCTGCTAAACACGTCAATCCGGAAGAAAACTGAAACTATGGAGAAAATTGAACACCGTGCGGTCATTAAATTCCTTACCAAGCAAGGAAAGAACGCTCAGACCATTTTGAATGAAATGGAAACTGTTTACGGGGAACAGTGCCCTAGTAAATCAATGATTTACAAGTGGCATGGTCTTTTTAAACATGGTCGGGAGTCGATTGAAGACGACCCCCGCTCAGGAAGGCCAGTTGAGGCCACCACATCAGACATCGTCGAAAAAGTGGAAAAAATTGTACTGGAGGACACCCGTTTGAAGAAAAAACAGTTATCTGCATTAGTTGGAGTATCAGATACCACCATTTTGCGAATCCTACATGACCACCTGGGTATTACAAAAGTCAGTGCAAGATGGGTACCGAGAATGCTCACGCCGCTTCAAAAACAGCAGCGCGTCGAAGCGTCAAATCATTTTTTGGAGTTGTGTGGCGACGATCCTGGACCGATTTTGGAGCGAATTGTTACCGGCGATGAAACATGGGTTCATCACTTTGAGCCTGAGTCCAAACAAGAGTCCATGCAATGGCATAAAAAGGGGACACCACCGCCAAAGAAATTCAAAGTGTCGGAGTCGGCTGGAAAGTTGATGGCTACTGTTTTTTGGGATTGTGAGGGGATAATACTGATTGATTATAAAGAAAAGGGCAGGACCATAACCGGAGAATACTACGCAACAATACTAGAAAAATTAAAGGATGCCATCAAAGAAAAACGTCGGGGAAAATTGACCAAGGGCGTGTTGCTCTTGCAAGACAACGCGCCGGTTCACAAGAGCAAAGTTGCAATGGCTGCTCTACACACGCATGGCTTCGAATCACTAGTCCACCCACCCTATAGTCCAGATCTGGCCCCAAGTGATTTTTATTTGTTCCCCAATTTAAAAAAAGACTTAAGGGGAAGGAAATTTTCCGACGACAATGAGGTAAAGGAGGCAATTTTGTCTCATTTTGAGGGAAAAGATAAAAAATATTTTTACGATGGTTTAGAAAAATTAATTCATAGATCTAATAAATGTATTCAGCTTAAGGGTGATTATATTGAAAAGGAAAAATAAATTTACTGTTTCATTTTTACTAAAACCCTTTCATTCCACGAACTTTTGGACCTCCCCTCGTATATATCACACTAACACTTTCCTAAAAGTGCTCATCTTGAGCTCATTTTAAATATGTTTTTCTTTATAGTCTGTGGGGCTTCGTTCATTGGCGAAAATTCAAAGAGGAGGCGTACGAATACAGCAGAACGATGTTCTTTGTTATGCTAACACTATCGACTGGACACGAATCACTTCAGAAGATGCGGATAATGTTATTAGGGTAAGTTATATCTTCACAATTCACATTTATAAATACTTTCGATTGTTTGACGCGATTGGGCTAGTGGTTCATGTAACGGACTGCTGTTTACGAGATCGCGGGTTTGATTTTCGCACGGTCCAATCATATGTGTGATATTTGTGTGTCATACAAATGTTTGCGCTTCCTCTGGGTGTTTACTATGTATTATATATACGTATTTACAAAAAAAAACGAGTTCAAGTGGTATATCTGTATACCGGTACTTACCTATAACACAAGCAAATAAGCTAAGTTTGGGACCAGAGGACGTTGTGTGAAATGTCCATGAACATTTATTAATTTATTGTTCTTATTGTCTACGCACACGTTAAGCTTGGTCAAAAATAAATTATTATTAATTATGGTCAACTATTTGCATTAAAAATAAATGATACTATTTTATTCTTTTTATGTTAAATATATATTATATTATTATGTCGGGTTGGGCATCAGAAGTGAAACAACAGTGAATTTATATTACAATATTTATTACAAGATATGGCTTAACTACAGACAGACGTTATACACAACTAGATTTTACAATAATCCTATAGTAATTAACTACATTAACAATGGTTAGTACGACCGACAATTACGTAGCCCTAAGTAACGGGCGACGGGTCGACGGGCAGAGTAACGACGTGGTAACAATTATTGACCACCACTAATCTCTTCATCATCGGACATGGAGACCGAGCAAAGGTCTCCCCAAGTCTTGCGACAGGGAGGCTTCGCGAAGGTCTCAGAGTCTAACGTCTAGGATAAGGCGACGATTCTTTATGGGGGGTTTTCTGTTTGTCCATGACTGGGACAGAACAGAGGTCAATCGTTTAATTAGCAAAAATAAAATAAAAAAGGTACGCTCTGGTCATCGAAGAATATATATAACATTAAGTTATTGAGAACTTCTTTGTTATGGCGGCTAAAATTCTATTTTTCATATATTTATAACTCATAATTTGGTGAAAAATGTAGTACCTACATATAAATAGTGCTTTCGTTTTAAGTACATTAAAGTATCGAGAGTGGTTTATTCTGGACATATGTCCGTATCCAACATAGTGTGCTCACATTATTATTGTTTCTTATTAAATTCGGTCTGGGTGTGGTCACGGTCTCGCGGTCGTGGTATTTATTCGTTATTAGTTCCGCCACGAGCGGTGTTTACCTGTACAATACACACTTACCGAATTAATTATCGATATCATATTATTATTAATGCGCCAACGACTAACAAGTCAACTGCTGTCTGTGCGATTAAAAATATGAATTACCCCATTTACATCTGTGCTGTAACACCAGATAAACAAAAATTATACATACTGGTAATATCTTTTAAGAAACTAAAATAAATATATACATACTATGTAAACACCCTAGTAAAAAGTTATATAGTAAACGTTTCTATTATGGACTGTGAAATAGTTCTACGCCTAGAATCACAGCATAGAAGGAAGACATAAGTAATATGGGCTGAGAAAAAAAGGCAGGAACAAAAGAACAGGACTAATTTTAAGAAGTTCCGCGACAGGGTGGCGCTATCTGCTTTGACTTTATACTGAGAATACAGTCCGACTCTTAAACTTGAGTCCACTGCTTTGTATGAGAAGTGGACATCCACTTCTCATACAAAGCAGTGGACTCCAGTGTTTTTAATGTTAATTGTGTTAATTTAGTTAATGAAATGAAATGAAATGAAAAATCATTTAATCACGTAGACACAATTTTTCAGAAAAATTATGTGCTTATGACATGTCCAATTTTTTTCCCTACCACCGGTTCAGGACGCAATCTGCTGAGAAGAACCGGCGTAAGAAACTCAGCAGAGCTTTTAATCAAATCAATATTTTTAAATTAAATGTCAATTATACTTACAATGCTAATAACTTTACAATATAGAATATGTATTGCTCCAGAGCAACCTACTCCCAAGCTTTATCATCTTTAATATAATCAGAAATTTTATAATACGCCTTTTTACATAATTTAGTTTTAATGAATTTTTTAAATTTAGAATTATTTAATTCTCTTACATCAATAGGGAGTTTATTATAAAATCGTATACAATGACCCACCTTACATAACTAAAACCAAAAGAGGCCGCAGAATTGGCACTGCTAACGCCGCAATAAGGCCGCACGGGGTCGCGCGACGCGCGACCTTAGCGCGCAACCCACTGGGCCGCAAATTAGACTTTGCGAGAACGATTATGTCCGACATAAAAGTGTTCATCTTCTTTTTGTAACGTGAAAATTTATTTGACGAATAGCGCGTCACGATTGCACGTCGCTCGTCGCGCACATCGGAAGGCCACTTTTAGGTGTAAACTTAGTAAGATTTTCAAAAAAGAAGTTCGAATTTTGTACATTTAAACAAATGAATTAACCTGACGAATATTTATGATTTAATTAAAGTTTAATTCCAGGCTTTTTAGAATGAAGTGTTGAAAGGCTATAAATATTATTTATTTAACATAAGCCTCAAGGCCAGTTGTTTTAGTTATAGTTTATATGCACGCTAAGGTACTAAAATAAAGAAAAGGAAATAACTTTTTGTAAATATTATGTCTGTTTAATTGAGGTGTCTTGGCGTAATTGGTAGTTGTGTAAAATTCCTTAAAAAAAGGTCGTATATTTGATTTGCATTAATAATATTGTTCGTAGTGAGCAGAAACGACAGATTTGATATAGTTTCTATTAGATCCACAATCTATTGCCCTCAGCATAATGCCTTTCATTTGTTTATCATTCATAAATCGTCGCCTCTGAAGTCTTTAGTCAAATTGTTGTATTTTCATAGCTATAAAGTTTCGTCAAAATCTAATCTGTCGGCCTGTGGTTAAGCTTCAAGGAGTTACGTAACTGCATACTCAGAATTTCTTAAACATCACATTTATAATAATTATTATTATAATATATTCTTCGAAAAATATACTTAAAAGAAATTATCATCAATGCATGCAATCAATTTGCCTGTTTTTTTCTTGTTATTTATTTGTTGTATTCTAAGGTAAATTAAATATAAACAAAATAAAAAGATATTACGCAAGAGCAGAAGATTAGTGAGAAAATTGAAAACGCAATTAGAAACACTCGCGACTTTTAATGTTACATTAACGTCGTTCTTGATCAACGTCATAAATATCATAAATCTGTTTGTACGATATCGGTGATATCATAGCTGAAATTGTGCTATAAGAGATAGTTACGCTATAATGACTAAGACAAGAAATATGTAATGTAGATGAACTCAATTAACATCAATATTGATACAAATGCATTGTTGTAGCTGAACTATGACACGCGACTGTGTGGGCTGTGTCCGAACGCGACAAGTCGCGTGCATGATCATCGAGCGGTTGAAGACAAATGTCCAACTGATTCATATGGGCGCCTGCTCTGTTGGGATAACAAGCATTGCCAAAAATGTGAGTATTACACCCATGTTCTTACTATTTTGTTGTGTCTAGATAGGGCGATACCCTTTCTTCTTCAGTTTCAGTCTTAGAGTATCTTAAATAATGAAGGTAGTCAAGCGACTTAAAAATTTGGCAGTTTCAACTACAGGAACAGCAAGGAACTAAAGCTGTTAAAAATTGACCGTGACATGTCGGATTCGGATTACAAATTTCACTCCTTTATTTCTATATGTGCTATAAGTGCCAGCTAGTGGATAATATAAACAGATAACAACATCTGACAAACGGAAACTGAAATATATGCCAACATACCTGGTCAGCACGGCCTAGTAGAATAAATATCCTCCCCAAGTAGGCTGGAGAGAGAGAAAGTGAGAGTCTTCGGTGTGGAAGATTTGTTTCCTGTTTACATTTAAATGATTGATGAATTGTGTATAGATATAGCGTATACTTTGCGCAGCATGCTCGAGCTCATGCGGTGACCGCGGCTGTCTGGACAACGGCACGTGTTGTCATACAGCGTGCTTGGGTGGTTGTGATGGTCCTACTGAGCGCGACTGTCACGTTTGCCGCGGGTTCTCCTTCCGATACGGACTTGAACGGAAATGCATGGACTCCTGTCCCGCTGGCACTTACGAGGTGACTACATAACTAGACTGTATTTTCCACCCATTTTTCTTTCAAAACAGAATAATTATTTTAGTATAGCATGCGAATCAGACAGCAAGAACTAAATTATATAAATCTAAATTAGCTAAGTGATGAATTAAGCAGTTGGCGTATTCATAATGTACGATAGCGGATGATATTATTGTTAATCAGTGAATGTGTGATGATTTGAAGTGCTTCACAGTGATGTGTTAGTTCAATTTTTAAGGAATAAAACCCTATAGAGTGGTTTTAGTTTGCGTAAGTGTTATAAACTATAATGTAAGCCTTAATTTTTTGGTGCAGTTATCTCGCCGTTGCGTCACAGAAGAAGAGTGTCGCAAAACACGTCCACCGCCCGACTCCGCGTCGGATGCAAGTCGTTCGGCTCCCAGAATACAAGCATACAAGATATTTGGTAACAAATGTGTCTACACCTGCCCTAGCGACCATATTGAGGTAAGTCACGAAGAGGTCATCACTCCAACTCACTGCTACTCATTGGTATCACTCAAATTTTCTATCGATAACATACTTAACTGCTCTTTTTGAATACATTACGTTACGAAAAGTAGTGTATATACTAAGTAACACTTCTGATTTATCAGAGATGCCGTTGATTACCGTTAAGCTTATTTTCTTTGCGAACAAATGGGGGGAGGGGGTTAGCATTACACCTCTGCCAACCCAATTTGGTATATTATAAAACGTTTGTTTTGTTTTTAAAATGTATGGTTTGATTGTAGGTCGGTAGAGATAAAAACTACACATGCCAGCCGTGTCCACCAACGCTTGGTTGTGTCAAAGAATGCGCAGGAGGCAAGATTGATTCTGTTGCGGCCGCGGAACATTTCCGTGGTTGCACACACATTAACGGAAAACTGGAGATTGCTTTACGTACCTCTAGTGGTAAGTTGTTTTTACATTTTATACAAGGATCCCTGGTCCAAAATTAAGCGCTGCTTGTGCTCTGAATATAAATATCATTCACGAAAAGAATTAAGAAAGAAATTGCTGCTTTAGAAGCCTAATACAAACGAACAATAAATATGAAACATCAAATATTTACTATAATATAATACGTAATAAATGTTTGTAAATAAATACGTTAATACAAAAATCTATTTGTATTCTGTGTAGGGAACGAATCTGTGACCTTATATACAAAATTTGATTGTACAAGTTATCCATTGTTTACAACATGTTTGCAATCACTTACTTTTCTAGGCAACTCATTGGCCGCGTTGGAATCGTCATTGGGAGATATTCGTAAGATCACCGGTTCTCTGGTAGTGATAAGAGCAAATCCACTGGTATCGCTTATGTTTTTGAAAAACCTCAAGCATATTGAAGGCGCTTGGGACCCCAAATCTAAAAATAGGTGAGTCTCACGTTTAATATAACCATAAAGATAATAAAATCTACACCATACTAGCCGTTTTGCCGCGATTTCGTCATCCAAGACAATTTGTATAATTCTATATTCAAAAACTAAACTTTCATTCACTATAAAATTACTTTTAAGGAACCTCTGCAAAGTAAATAGATTAGTGAAATATTTATACTTGATCCGGAGAATAGTATATTTACCAAATACTATTTATAAATGACAAAAGGTGTCTTAAAATAAGGTTGTTGGTTCATTCACAGTACGTCCCACTATGGTAGACTGAGTGGGCGAACCATTACTCTATTTATAACATTACTACTAAGAATTATTATAGGATTTTGTTAAGGGCTATTCACATTTTAAATATTTATTTATGGACATTTCACACAACGTCTTCTGGTCCCAAAGTAAGCTATAATTCTATGCTTGTGATATGGGCCAGATACGGATATCTAATCTATGTTAATATTACAAAGCTGAAGAGTTTCTTTGTTCGAACGCGTTAATCCCAGGAAATACTGTTTCGAATTGAAACATTCGTTTTGTGTTGGATAGTACATTTATCGAGGAAGGCTATAGGCTAAATAACATCACGCTGCGAACAATAAGAGCGAAACATTAGTGAAAAACACCCACCCGAATTTATTTTTGCCCTGTGTTTGCAACATTTTTATATGGCCTCGACAAATGGACTATCCAACACGAGAAGATTTTTTTTAAGTCGAACCAGTAATTCCTGAGATTAGCGCGTTAAAACAAGTAAAACTCTTCAGCTTTATATAGTAGTATAGATAAATGAGTATAATATTTCAGGGGTCAAGTTTTACATATCTTTAACAATCCGAATCTCGAGTTATTATGGGACTGGCCGAATCACGGAAATATTTCAATAACAGGCGGAACCCTCTTTATACATCTGAATCCAAAACTATGCTACGACCAGATATTACCACTGAAGAATATGACGGACTCAAATTCCAACTTTACTGAAATGGAAGCATCGAAAGATAACAATGGAAATTTAGCTTCATGTAAGTATTTTGTTTAAATTAAATCGGCTTTTAAGCTTCCTAACCAATAGGAAAATGGTATCCTATTATTGAAGCTTCGCTGTCCGTCCGTACGTCTGTACCTCAACCAGTCGGTATCACTGGAACAGTGATAGTTAGAGACCTGAAAATATCACAGTTTAGGTCTTATCAGTTGATACTACAACAAGAAAATACATACATCCTCACTCTTCTGCCCTTATCCTGTTATTTGGGGTCTGGAATATGAACAATATATTATGATATTAACGGTACGAAGCCTTCATGTCCGAGTCCAACTCTTACTTGACCGATTTTCATGTTTATTTGTTTCAACTTACAATTCGTCTTACGTTAAGTGCCGTATTATTACTTCATGATAGTTTTAGGTCATGAAAACCATGTAGATATAGTATTTAATATTTATCTGTTACTTATTCTTAATTTATTCGTTCAATATACAGGTGTACCAGACAAACTGAACTTAAGAGTAAGTCAATTGTGTCCAAAAGCTGTAGTACTCACTTGGAACATGTACTGTCCTGATGACATCCGCAAACTGATCGGTTATTCAGTGTACTACATAGCTACAGAGACTAATGTGACACTCTACGAACAGAGGGATGTGTGTACTGATATGTTAGTATTTTAATTTTATGTATTTTACGTAATATTTATAATATCGTCATTATAATATATAAAAACTTAAAAAACATGCTTAATGATGACGCTAAATGCTGAAATTCAACAAAAAAAATCTAAGTCGCTATTTCAGACGAATTTTGTGTAATTTTTTGGTTAAAAAAGATTTGAAATGAATATTAAAAAACCTCTACTGATACTAAATCGTAGCTACGTTCCATTCGCCGATCATGGTCCGGCTCAAAGCACTTTTCGATGGCCCGATAGAGACGAGGAGGAACATCATGAGGTGTGGGATTTAGTGGATAAATCGTGGCTATGCCCAATGCTTAAATATAAATGTAAACAGATTTATTTTATATAAGAGTTAACTACAGTTTGTTATTGGTCCTTGATGAGTACTGAGTACATAAGACATAGAGTGAAGCTACACTGATATACAGGGTGTTGATAAATCGTTTGCCAAATTGAATCAACTGAAAGATAGTGTCACTAGCCTAATGGGTAGAAAATAGCGAACTAATATAACTCGGATTATTATGTAATAACTTAAAATAAATAAAAGATTCATTCATTCATTCACTAGCTATAGTTTGAGTATATTTTAATTACTGTTTTTTTTTTTACTAAATAAATATTTCGTTATCTGTCCCTTAATTATCACTGGATAAAAATAACGACACATTTAATATTCTAACATGGCGTAGTATAAGAGTATCAATACTTACGCTATACAAAATCAAATCAAAAATCATTTATTCATGTAGGCATATTCTCTTTTTGCCAAAACAAAATAAGCTCCTATGATATGTTCAAAAATTTTTCCCCCTACCACAGATTACAGATACAGATTTGTTTGTCTAAAACCAATAGACTCTGAAACTACTGATTTAAAAAACGATTTAAAAAAATATTTTTCTGTTAGCTACACTGGTTGCTTTCCATTTAGTTAACACAGAGGGACTCTGCGTTACATTGTGAAACACTGCCAAACACTGTGTAAAAGTTTAAATGAAACACCTAGTTGTCTCAAAATAACACTAGAGTGCATCAATATCGCAAAATTATGGGCGTTTTTTTACCTAAATGCAAGTTCCTTGACAAAGTCTTGGCTCAATAATTTATAAACATAACCTTCCAATAAGTTAAAGAACTTTGACAATTTGTGAGCAAATAAATAATTGTTTTGTAATAATACTACTTTTGTTTAATAATAATTATTTGAACCAAATATAATTTTAAAGTAAGTAATGTTCAATAAATAATTAGTTGTTCATAAGTAGAGAAAAGAATTCTTCTCATATTTGTTGGTAATTCTTGCTAAGCATCTGTCAAACACCACTTTTTCGAGTGTCGAACAGTGTACGGCTGTGTTCAACAGTGTCGTTGATGGAAAGCGCTTTATCGAGCACTGCGTTACACTGCGTCACTTTTTGTATTAATTGGAAAGCAACCATCATCAGCGGTGAACATAGGCTACAATTTATTATGTGCGACACTAGGGTGGATTTCTAGTAATATATATACTTCAAGGTAGATATATACTCAGTGACTGTTATGATTTGTTATAGTAGCGGATAAAAATAGCTTCCAACCATGGTTAAGCAACATACTTAACCATGGTTATCACTTGAACAGAGATGTTTGTTTTTCGTCGCTAACGATATGTTATCGTGAAGTTTTCCTTCGCGTACGTCACTCGTGTACCTTATTTATTTTAGTCTTGTTATTGTGTTTATATCTTATCTTCTTTTAAATTATTTTTGCAATATGGGTTTATATGAACAAACATAATATATGACATCACTACGAGATTTAAAATAGTTTCTTTAAAGTAATATTATGTACTACATCAGTTTATGTACCCCAAATGACTGGAAAAAGAGCGGGAAATGACAACTGATCGGGTACCCAGAGTACAATTATTAGGTTAAATTTTGGATCAGATAATATACGTAGGTGTCCATAAAATTCTATACAATACTCTCTAATTTCGATATATATAGAATACTAGCTGACCCGGCAAACGTTGTTTTGCCTTACTAAAAAAAAAAAGTTTGAAAAATAGATGTTGGCCGATTCTCAGACCTACTGAATATGTATACAAAATTTGAGAAGAATCGGTCAAGCCGTTTCGGAGGAGTACGGTAACTAACACTGTGACACGTGAATTTTATATATTAGAAGATATGAAATAAAGTCATCACGAGAGTGCCTTCTACAAAACCACAGAATATATACAAAACTAACAACATTTTACTTGTGTAGTTATTTTTTATTGTTGTCAACTGTTTTATTGTATGAATTTGCCATATTTGTATGTATGTATGTATTTTATTTTAAAAGTATATTTTTGTTCCAGATGGAATGTTCTAGATCTAACAATAGACGAAGCTCGCGCTAACACCACAGACGTGATGATAAGTACCAATGATACTGTTTCTAGTAATGATACTGATATATTGAAGGACCCATGCTTGAATATGCAGCCATCGTTTTATCCTCTATCACACCTAACACCTTATACGCGGTATGCGGCTTATGTGAAAACGTATACAACACTGCAAGAGAAGAAAGGCGCGCAAAGTTCTATCATTTACTTCAGAACTTTACCATCACGTGAGTACCTCTAAATATTATACATATCGTATGTTTTTAATAAATAAAAATATTTCAGAAACAGTTATTGTCATGAGTTGAATCATAAGGAAATCAGTGATGACGAGTGATTAGTTAAACATAAACGGTATGGAGAACTTTGTTTAAGATCTCACCAAAGAGAAATGGGTTTAAAATCGCGTAGTTAATATTTTAATTTGGAAGATTTCTCCAGATATCTTTTTGTTTTAATTACAAATATACAGTAAATTCAGCTTTTGTCTAAATATGAAACCTAGGTACTATTTTCTTCATCCCTCGGTCTCCTTCCTAAACGTAATACATTGTTTTAGGTCCAAGCCCTCCATTAGGTTTGTCAGTGGAGCCGTCAACACACTCAGTTAATATAAGATGGTCACCGCCCGCTATGCCGAACGGAACCATAATATTATACCACATCGAGATACAAGCGAACAGCTACAATAGACGACAAATATTGGCTTCTAACAGTGACTTTTGTTCCTATCGTAAGTTTATATTATGTTAATATTATGTTAGAGAATATAAGATCTAGATACTGGTAGAAAAATTTGTTGCTCAAAAGCCAATATGCACGAAGAAAATAGCGAAGTACGAAGTCTATATTTTTGTATGGTGCATGACTTGTTGTCGAGCCATCGTTTCAAGAATATTATCGTAAATAAATAGAATAATAACACATAGGATATATCAACACGCCGAGAACTAGGGAGCGGGCAATAACTATTGACGCGGTTGTTGTTATGTTAAAGCTTTTTGAACAACAAAAATAACTAACTTTTTTGTGTAACCTCTATCGATCTAGAGTCCCCTAAATCAGTTATTTTATGAAAGAGTACTTCATGTTTTGTAATATCTTTCATTATAATGGTACAGATCTAAATTTAAAACAACTTTATAGCAAGTTCTCTCGCCAACACGATAACGGCACGTACTGCGGATTCACCAGAGCCACAAGAGAAAGAAAAAACCGGTGACGTCACTAATGCGTCATGCTCCTGCGAAGAGAAGAAAACACCAAGTTCTCGTTTTACCACTCGAGCTGAGGAAGAACGAATGGAGAGCATTAATTTTGAAAATGAATTACAAAATCAGGTAGACATTAATATTATTAAGGGCCTACATCAATATTATCGTCGACACGTACATATTAACACAGCTAGTAGGTATAGAAAATGAAGAATTAGGGATATTTTTTTTGTTTACTCAAAATCTACTAAATATATTTTAATTCTGATTTACGTGTTTCTATATATAATAGTTACTTATGTTTTTAAAGTTATTTCATTAGTTAATACGCGATAATAGACCGACAAATGAAAAAAATAAAAAATAGAGAGGTTGTTTCGCTAAGATTTTCTATCGAGAAAACTTTTTTCAATCGCGTTTCTGAGTTTATGCGATCCTAGATCATATATTGAAAAAACATATACTTAAAAATTAGAGCTCTAGCCATTCAATCTAAACAAACAATGAAAACTTCGTACGTAGAAAAATGCACGAAGCTATTTTGGTATCCTCTTAACAGTAATTTACAGTTATCAAAGGAGCACGATCTAACGATCTAGTTAGGATCAGGGAGTTGTCGTATGCAAATTACACTTACGCTATACAAGGCGTAAGGACTGAGGCAATAAGTATTTTACGTATTCTTGGACTCTTTAAATTGAAGCAAATTAGCATTCCGTTATTTCTTTATAGTAATGTATATGGTATACGGTGGAATTATTTCTACTAAATCCTCTATAGATACTAGGATTACTTGCATCGTAATATCTCGTCATGATTAAGTTAAATACAGAGCTAGCCTACTACTCGCAAACACAGCTTGCACCATAGAATCTTTTACAAGTTACAACGTTATTTTTAAATAGTTACTGGCCAGAAGCTGCACGGGATATCTGAATAGTTTTCTAGATATTTGTAGCTATGAGTAATGGAACAATTATCTAATCTCTCTAATGGCTAAATGTTTATCGACAATTAATTACGCATAACATTCTACTGACAAATCAAATATTTTTGCATTTAATGGACTAGAAACCCATTTCGTAGGCGAAAGCTTAATTTGTTTATAAGAAATTATAAATGATATTTAATGAAATTTCAAGATTGTGATTGAAGTTTTTGAAAATATTATGAGAGTTTGTTGATGAGTAATGTTTAAAGAAAATTGAGAGTATTATTAACTAGGCCTTTTAGCTAGATTTTGTTAGCAAATTTTATTTATATCAACAATATACTGCTATAACCGTAACAGGACCGGAAACAGTGTCTTTTAAAACATAATAGATAGACATTCGTAACATATTAACATTCATTTTAATACACCCGGACGCAGTACAAACATTTGTATGTAAATTTGTAAATTTTACACAAATGATGATGATTCTCCGTGTGGTGACGGATTAAGAATACAAGTGTCACCACCCCATCTCCTTCCAAGGGTGCTGTAAAAGTCAGCTAAGCGATATTGCACACAGATAACATATTCTGTGAGAGACGGAAAACTCGAAAATAAACCCTGTGCCAACACACCTGGTCAGCGCGGTACAGTAGACCATAAACCCTCCCAAAGTGGAGGAGGCCCGTACCCAACAGTGGGACGTAAATGGGTTGTAGGAGACACAAATGAATGTCTCGAGCGGGAATCGAACCCGCAAACTCGTGAACGGCAGTCCGTTGCATGCGGCCCATCAACTTTGTGTTAATTCATAAAATACAAGAGTTAAAACTCCACAAACTATATGATTAGGATTTAACGATAGTATTGTTATTTCAGATATACAGAAAATCTGACAGACAAAAACCTAAAGCTAATGTGAACAGGATCAAGCGATCGATAGATCACACTTTGAACAGCATGCTTGTCAGACTGTCAGAGAGCAAAGATCCTATAATGGGACAGAACTATACCAACACTACGGACGATGAAGGTTAGTAAAAGTCACCCTAAAAACAAATGTCCATTAATGCCTTCTGATTATTACGTTAAATCAATAGGACAGAACTATTTAAATAATTAAACCAAGTTGGCGTACTCACAAATTTCTCACAAAATGTTGATACTAATTTGTAGTAATTATTTAAAACATACATAACATTTCTTTTTAATAAGATATTTTTATCCTCTTCTCTCTTTCCGGCCCATTACCGTCCCACTGCTGGGCACGGGCCTCCTCCACTTTGATAGGGTTTATGGTATGTTGTGCCACGCGTGTTAGCACAGAGTTTAGTTTCGAGTTTTCTCTTACAGTAGACGTTAACTGCTCAATTTTTATCCATTAGCTGGGCCTTACAGCACCCGGGAAAAAATGTGGTGATGACACTTCTATTTTTAATCCGTCACCACACTGACCTATGAAATTTATATAGACACAGTATGTAGAATTATACCTACTCAATATTATTTTGATTGATAATAAAAGTTTATGAACACTCATAGGGTAGGGTGGTGTAAGTTTGCGCGTGCGATAAGATTGCGCATACGTCATATCAGGGTAGTAGAAGAATCTTCGTCACCAACTTCAGTTGTGTTTTGTGTGCTATCATGACTAAGACTCGCTCACGAAATTATTTTCTAATTGTATTTAAAACACAAGAGATATAAAACTACAAAGTTTTTAGACACGTTTAATCTTGTTTTTTCATGGAATGAATGTAGTACTGTACAAAATGTCTAAGTACTATTAGTAATTTACCCACATTTTCTCGCGGTAGATTTATTGAATTTTTGAATTTAAACTAAGTAGATGGCATATTATTTTGGAGATAGCAATGACATCGCAATTTTTCAAGTAGCATTGGGGTGTGTAAGATTGCGCATTAAATATATCGCGTGTAAGATTGCGCGCGCAATCTTACACATCTCTTTTTTTCACTTGGTTACATAAGGTAGTTTTAAAATATTCATGTTAATTTTTATAGTTTATGGGCCATTTATTTATGTATGCACTATGTAATTAGTTAATGGTTTGAAGTGAAATACTTATTTTAGAATGTCCAGGAGAGAAAGAAATCAAGTCGCTAGGTTGATTGTGGCGAAGCTAAAAGAGCCCTGGCTCCGTCTCTGGGGTTGGCGACTATGATTAAATTTTTTACAACTACATCGTGCTACAAGGTTAGGCAGATATGATAGAGCAGTGTCGTGGGTAGGAAAAAAAGATATTTGCTGTTGGTTTTAGACCATGAGGAGAAATATACATATATAAGAAGCCAATTGTAGAAGATTGGATAGCGTGCAACACATGTACGGAGTGGTAGCATGAAAACGGTTCAGACTATAATGAAGTTCCCTTTTATATGTGATTTGTGCAAATAATTTAGTTGCGCAATTTTATCGACCTTCATGCGCAATCTTACACACTAGGGTGTATAAAATTGCGCCTTTCCCGATTTGTGATTTTTGTTTATTTCCTAAAAAGATAGCATAATTTTTGTTAAAATTATTACAGTAATCTATAGCCAGAATGTCAATGTATGATTTATAAATGATTAATCTCAAACAAGACGGATATTTTTTATTTTATGAAGCGTTGATCGTATCTGCGCGTTCTTACACCACCCCACAAAATAATACACCACCCTACCCTAGCCAAGTACAGCCTAGTGGCTAGTCGCTAAAAATAGAAATGTCTATAGTACATCTTTTAGCGTTATAACGAATCGATTTCGTTATTATCACAGACCTAAAATGGTAATTACCACTATTTGCTATTATTCTTTGTATTCCGACAATTGAAACTGTAAACAAATGATTTGTTTCAGGTTATGCAAAGTCGTTGTTTTTCGACTTGGGCGGTGATGCTCGGACGCTAACAGTGACCAACATGCGACATTTCACTTGGTACACGGTCAACATATGGGCTTGTCGTAATAAAAACATCAACGAAAGTGTAGCCGAATACGAAGGCACATGGTGCTCTACAAAAGCTTACAATATCTTCCGTACCTCAAAAAGAGGTGACTATTTATTACAAATTTACATTTTAACTAATTTGGGACATACCGAGATTATTATTACTACGTAATGCATTGATTATCTCAAAACCAGTATGAACTCAGGAAAGTTATTAAATTCAGACTAAAAACAGTCAAATAGTATATATAAAATTAAAATCTCTGGCTCATTTATAAATTGAATGTAAAAGAAAAAGTTATTTTAATCATGTTCAAATAATATTTGTAGTGAATGCTGATATAGTACATCAATTACATGCGGAAGTGATAGTGTCTAATAAGACACGTGGAGAAGCAAATGTGACATGGAAACCACCAGAGAACCCCAACGGGTTCGTTGTATCGTACGCCGTGTACTACTCGAAAATAGAAGATGATGGTCAAGTTAGTATTAATTTGCATTCACACGTAAATTTTACCTACTTAAAAACAGTCGCTGGAAGCAGGCGGCACAAAAGTATACGTTATGTCAGCATAGGATGACTAAAATCTGACGATGGATCGATGTATTCTCAGTAAATTTGAATTGAGCTACCGTAAATACTACAATTGGGTATAGGTACAGTTTATAACGTCCATGTAAGAGACTTAGGGCTCTTAATATGTTTATGTGTTTCTTTTATGCAAAATGTAATCTTTCATATTATGGTTTTTTTTTAGAGTTTAGAAAGAGGTCTTCAGATTTGTGTAACGGTTGATGACTACGAGACTAATGGACATTCATTAAGGTTGCACACACTGGAGCCGGGCAACTATAGCGTTGAAGTGACGCCTATCACTGTCGCAGGCGCTGGAAATGTCTCCTCTGTATATCCACCAATATTTATACCCGTATGTAAACATTACTTATATATCAATTCTATGTGTACAACTAAACTAAAAAATAAAAAAAAACAGTGCTGTATTTTCGTGATTTGGCTATTTCGTTGTAAACATTTTTATTAATTAAAATCGTTAGTCTATAATATACGATTTTCTAATTAAAAAATTTAGTAAGTTAACATTTCCGAATTGTGTTACTGACACTTTCAAAATTCGTTTTTAGGTAGTTGTGCGCGTAGTATTTGTACCTTAGCTTAATTATATTTTATTACTAATTAGTATTAATATCTCTTTGTGTTATCAGTGTTATTGTATACCTATATGTAAATATTATTTTGTTTGCACACCGAAATAAAGTTATAGATAGATATCGCCATATAAAGTCGTCTGTAAGAGATCGCGTTTACTGATAAAATCGCTGGCTATTTTTAACTCTCTTTTATTGTTGTGCAATAATGATTATTGTATTATATACTTTAAACACACAGTGGCCACCATCAGTGTCCTCTTGGGAGAAAAATTGGACATTGCCCATTTGTCCATTCACACTGCTACGTACTTTTGAGCTGTCATAGACTTGTTGTTGAACCGAACCTTTTAAGATATCGTGAGACACTATTTAGGGCCAAAATATTTTATTTAATACGTTGGTAAATGTCGATAACGAGGCCCGGGTCTTTTTTAGTTTAAATTAAGAACGTTTGTATTAAAGTGTTAAATCAATTGAAATACTTCCTTTGGAAACTTCCTTGTAACATTGATTGAATTAATAAATTATTTTCAGGCAAGAACTCCAGATTTTAGTTACGATTGGATATGGGGTGTAGTTGGTGGTTGTTTAATAATGATATTGATATTGGGCGGTGGTATTTGGTACGTACGTCGCGGCTTACTGCCTAACGCGGAGGCTAACAAGTTATTCGCGAGCGTGAACCCGGAGTACGTGTCCACTGTGTACGTGCCTGATGAGTGGGAGGTGCCCAGAACTAATGTCGAGTTTATAAGAGAACTTGGACAAGGATCATTTGGAATGGTAATCTATACTTATTGAGTTATATGGAAGAGGAAACGTTGTATTTTATATGTGTGTAACGAATAAACGAATAAAAATTACTGGACGAATTTCGATAATACTTTCACCATTAGAAAATTACATTATCCTTATGAAACATGGATGTTATGAGTAAAGATATTGTAGTGATTTCAAATTTCATACGTTGTATGAAGTCGCAGGCACAAGCTAGTTATTATTTAATAGATGACACATTAATCATTTTTTCATAATTTACAAGTTAATGTGCTATATGACGGGCTTCGTGGTGGAATGGTTTATGTAATGGACTGCCGATCACGAGGTCTCGGGTTCGATTCCCGGTCAGGACAATCATTTGTGTGATATCCATAAATGTCATACAAATGTTTGTACTGCGTCTGGGTGTTTACTATGTATTATAAGTATGTATTTACAAAAGAAAAGTAGTTTATGTATTCTATCAATATTCTGGTACCCATAACACAAGCATATAAGCTTAGCTTGGGACCAGAGAAATGTGAAATGTCCATGAATATTTATTATTTATTTATTTATTATTGTCGTGATTTTACGAAATACCAATCTTTCGTCAATTAAACTTTGATTTTTTCTTTAGGTATACGAAGGCATAGCGAAGGACATAGAAAAAGGAAAACCAGAGACGCGCTGCGCAGTGAAAACCGTCAACGAGCATGCAACAGATAGGTAAATTGTACTTATAGATAGTAAACATAGATAAACACCTAACTGCAAAAAGTAACGCACTAAAGTAATTCCTAAATAAACGATATACTAATGTATTTTGAAATCGATGACTCACCTGTTGTGTTTGATCTTATTTATTTTATAAACTATCTTTTATTCTTACTTTAATATTTACACATCTGCCAGACAGCGTGGCCTATATTTATAATCGAAGCAGTTTGGGTAAATGGGTAATACACATATATCTGTGCTATAATAAATTGTAAACATTTTATGAAGTGTCGCACTTTTAAACAAGATATTAAATAATTAAGGCGATCGATACTGTTCATTGATATCTGTGATGTAGTCTTATGCACTTATTGGAGGTTTAAAAGTTCGCTAAAATCGGTTCGCGAAAATTGTCAAAACTTGTTATTCATAATAGTTTTTTTTTACGATAAAACGTTTATTATCTCTCCGATAAAATCTCCGTTTAAACCTCCGATAACTCATTATGAATAAGACCAATAGTGTTTTATTGTGTTTATGTTTCTAAACGTATGTTTAACGTATCAGAGAACGTCAAGAGTTTCTGAACGAGGCGTCAGTTATGAAGGCATTCGACACGTTCCACGTGGTCCGTCTACTAGGCGTAGTGTCGCGTGGACAGCCCACGCTGGTCATCATGGAGCTGATGAAGTTCGGGGACCTCAAGACGTACCTGCGCTCGCATAGACCTGACGCGGATAATTCATTACCACACAAAGGGTCGGCTAATACGCCGCCCACACTGCAGAATATACTGCAGGTATTTGCCCATATCTTTGAATTCATACACCTCTCTTCCTAGTCATTTTTTTTAAATTGGGATTGATCTGCCAATCCTACTCCCATCTCTCAACTTAACTACCACTTTAATTGTCACTAACATCGCCATACTCATTTCCCAGTCTTTGGAAGTCTGCAGTATATATGAGGATTAGAAACAATTATTTAGGAGAGACAATTTGTTCACAAAAAAATCACAATTAAAATTTAAGCTTTAATAGTGCGATAATGGAATCATTTGGTCTAAATTGTTAGTAAAGGACGCAAACCTGAAAATATAGTCAACATCTTTACTACAATAGTTAAACACAGTATTGCAATATCATTTGACATAATGTTTATTTTTCCAGATGGCTATTGAGATAGCCGACGGTATGGCTTACCTATCAGCCAAAAAATTTGTGCACCGTGATCTAGCGGCGCGCAATTGTATGGTCGCTGAGGATCTCACCGTGAAGGTGGGAGACTTCGGTATGACCAGAGACATCTACGAGACTGATTATTATAGGAAAGGCACCAAGGGCCTACTGCCCGTTAGGTGGATGAGCCCCGAGAGCCTAAAGGATGGGGTAAGTTCCACTTATGTTCTATTAACTGCTTATAATAATATAATTGATTGTTTGTTTTTAATATAGCGGCTCTAAAAATAATGAATGAAAGCATAATTGTTATAAATAATGACAATGTTTGTTTATAGGTTTTCACTAGTAGTAGTGATGTATGGAGTTACGGGGTCGTCTTATGGGAAATGGCGACGCTCGCTATGCAGCCATATCAGGTAAGATATGTGTGCAACCATCTGGCTTATCTCATGTTTCTTTATGTAATATTAGTTTAACTATAATGTATTTGGTATGTAGTTGAATCTACATTTGTTGGTTATTTGTTGTTGTTGGACGTGTTGGACGGGCTTCGTGGTGGAGTGGTTTATGTAATGGACTGCCAATCACGAGGTCTCGGGTTCGATTCCCGCTCAGGACAATCATTTGTGTGATATCCATAAATATCATACAAATGTTTGTACTGCGTCTGGGTGTTTACTATGTATCATAAGTATGCATTTACAAAAGAAAAGTAGTACATATATGTATTCTATTAGTGTTCTGGTACCCATAACACAAGCATATAAGCTTAGCTTGGGACCAGAGGACGTTGTGTGAAATGTCCGTGAACATTTATTTATTTATTATAGGGTTTGTCTAACGAGCAAGTAGTTAGATACGTAATAGAGGGCGGAGTGATGGAACGTCCGGAGCACTGTCCCGACCGACTGTACGAGCTGATGAGAGCGTGCTGGGTGCACCGCGCACTGGCGCGACCTTCCTTCCTGCAGCTGGTGGCGGACCTCGCTCCAAGTGCACAGCCACACTTCCGCACCAGGAGCTTCTTCCACTCACCGCATGGACAAGACCAGTATGCACTACAAAGAACTACTATAGGTCAGTCTTATATTAGTTTACTTATTTATCAATCATATTATGCTTTTTGATGATTATACAGTATCATTCGTATTTCTTGGCAATAATTTTTCTGTTTTAATTTCATTTATTGCATAAATCTTTTCACGGTACATATTGTATGTAATTATTGTACAATGCAATGGCATATTATCTTTAAAATTAAAAAGGTATATAGAGCTTCGTGTGTCGCCATATAATTAAAGGCGGTTGTCCACTCAGAAATCAGGCAAATCAGCCATCTATATGTATTACTAGATTAGTCCTTTCCTCGCTAATCATTAGCTGCTGTTATTTAAGTAAATAATTAAGTTTTATTTGTTAAATTATTTACGTAATGTTCTTGTATGCATAAATGGCAATGTTTCTTTTTGCAAATGTGCAGTTCGCTTTACATTACAATTTTTTCAAGTTCTCTTAGCTTTTTTAGAAATGTTTTACTTAAAGAAAATTTACTGAGGGTGACGAGTGTATTAGATATATCAACATCATGTTTGTTTAATCGACTGCTAAAACGATTGCAAACTCTTTGTATGTATACGTAACAATAAATAAAGATGAATAACAAATAGAATATGTACGGTCAAACCCATATCTTTATATTGAGCACTTCCATGTTCATTGAATCCACTTGTCTAGGAGATTTTAAATGAAGTATGTTTAAGAAACACCTATGTCGGTTCGATTTCTACCTAATTGTCATGTGCATGTCATGTCTGTGTTATATCGTGGAATGGTCTAACAGGCTAACTCCTTAATTAAATACAGGAGACCTATTATAGCCTTATAAATGTCGGCAAATGATAACATTTGTTGCGACTGCTACACGTGTCTAATGTAAGACGCTTTTTGTTCCCCTCACGCCCTCATAGAGAAGTGTATCAAGCCCGCGGCGTGCTAACAAATTGTAAGTAGCCGCACGACTTTGCATGTTTACCATCAAGTAAACGCGGGGCACTTTTGTTATCATTTTCTGAGACTTGTTTATTTCAAAATTATTCTCCAGTGTTAAAAAATCGTCTCCAAATTCGTAAATTATAATAATTTATATTTATCATCACATTTTTTATTTATGTATTATTTCTATTATAGCATACAGTGTTGCCAGTGTAAGATGATCTGAATTTGCCTAATGTTATTGCTTTGTTAAATTGTTATAAGTTCATTTGCTTCGTTACAACAAAATCTATGTATAATTTGATCTGGTAACACTAACTGTAACAATGATTGGATACCTACTCTCAGTTATGTAAGTGCCATTAGCCCCGAGTTTACATTCGAGGTTAGTAGATGATATACCTAGTTTAGATAGTATAGAGGTATTATTTTTCATAGTATTTTAGCTGTTGCCAGAATTAGCAGACAACAATGTGTAAAATTTAATTTTAAGTAAAAACCGGTCTTAGGAAGCTGGAATTAGAGAATCACCGATCACGCTGGAATGGAAACTACAGTAATAACGATAATTTGTAACTCAATACAGTTCAATAAATCAAACTAAATCAAAATTGTTTAAATAATTTCTATTTATATAAGTGATGATAAATATTAGCTTAAAATTTGAGTAGGGTAGATGTAACTCATTTTGTTCGTTCCACAGAGGATGAGCAGGAGTTGCCCGAGGTGAACGTGGGCGCGGTGGCGACGGGCTCAGGTTCGAATCTGTTCGGTGTATCGGGACGTCTGGCGTCTTGGGTGCGCGAGCTGTCGTCCCTGCGGTCGCGCGCGTCAGACGACGCGGCGGCCGAGCCTCTTCAGCCGCTGGGCGCGCCCGCCGCCCCGCTCATGGCGGGCTGTAACGGCACCGCCACCGGGCCGTCCTGCTAGCGCCGCCCTCTCCCGCTAGCACCACTCATCTACCTCACGCCCGCACTGCCGCGGCACTTCTCGTCTGACGATTCGTTATCATATCAGGAGTCATATTTTTGCTGGGACGATATTATGTCGATTTGTCTCGACGTAAATCCTATAGTTTACCTCGACGTTATTATAGTTGTATCGGTGTCACTTTTGACATAGCCTATTAATATTAAGTTAACGTTAAGGTGTAGCGTGTTAGTTTTGTGTGGCGAAATCGTGTACAAATTATTTTAATTGTTTTCTTGAGTTGTGTATGTGGTCATGGTGTACCGTGTAGTGTATGTTGTTATATTGTTGCGCCTCGTACTTGTATGTGTGTGTGTCCTCACCGACCGCTAATAATAATACTCAACTGTTCTATATACCGGTCTATATTATTGTATTTCATTGCACTAAGAAATTCCGTATAAATATAATGTAACGAGTCACCAAAGATTTGGAAAGTAATCGTCTAAATTTACAATTTATTTTACATTGTTACATATTGTAGCTGTTAGCAATATGTACTAAAGTAATTATAATATACAATAATTATACAGGGTCGTTTTAAATTAGTTGTAACTGGTTTTAGTAGGCACATAAAGAAACGTTAAAAGTTAAGTAGTAATTATCGTTAAACGAAAATAGAAAAATATTACGTAGTGATACAGACAGACCACGGAAAGTACATCGTTATATATTGATTTATGATGTAAAGTTTGAAGTATATTGTCCCATAATTATCTCGTTAAATAAAGGGGGGGGGGGGGGGGTGATAGTTTTTCATTCATCATTTTTAATACGTGTTTGTGAGAGTCCGTGTATATTTTGTGGTCTGTGAATATGCAAGTACTTACTAGTACCAGTTAAGAGACAATTTTAAATGACTATATTATATACAGCAATAAAATAATTATTCGACTACTTAATATTGTGTATATAAATGATCATAAATGTATCTTAATAATTCATTATAATGTTGAATCTTCGATTATAAACGATATGAAAAATAATTATTTTAAATAAAAATATATACGAGTACATGTAACCACAGTCCAACTAATTATAAAGAATAATTATTGGACTAATATCTAGCTGCAATTTAATAACTTGTTACTTCTATATTAAGTTACTGATATATTATGTAGTGATCAGAGGCAAAGGTAACTTCAAAGAGTTGGTAAACACCGTGACATTTCAGTTTTGATTAGTTTACACGTAACTTTAAACAATATATTATGCTTATTTTTAGTTTTTACGAATAATTGTTTTCGAATGAGCGTTGGTAGCTAAAGTGGCTTTTTAGTACTTTAATAGCAAAAATTATTTAATAAATATGACCACAGGTAGTGTAAGCTTTCTACATAAAATACATACAGTGAACTATAGAATCTCTTTTCTTTTTCTTTTGAAGTAGGTTACTATGGATGACCAGCTTCGGATATGCGCAGATAGTAGAGCGTTAGAGTGAGAGAGTTAAAAACTATTTGTCGTTTCATAATCTTTAATAACGTGATATTTAATCTAAATTATACATCTTTCTCGACAATTACCTGCTAGTAAAAATTGCATGCAATTTGGTTTAGTATTTTTTGTGTACATTGCGTATAGTCGTAGGACTATAATTTATATATGTATAAGATAGCTTTTAATTTATATTTGTCTTTGATCACTATGTGTATATTATTATTTGTATAACGCGAATGTATTTATATATGTTGGTGACACGAGAAGAGATGAATAAACTATTGAAATAAGTGTATTTATAAATAATATTGATAATATTATTTTTGTATTGTGTTCATATTGTATTTCCATGTTGATAACTACAATAATAATGTTGTAATGGATTCAACTGTGACGCAATTTTAGTTTTAAAATGTAACTACATAGTTCCTTTGATATTTTTGTTCACATTTTTGTGCAGTATATTATTATACAGTGTGTTCACTATATGAAATTAGGTGGGGGCATACTACAATGCGTTATGAGCTTAATGTGTCTCACTGATTGTAACTTTCTATCTCCAGAATAGCATAATCGTTAAATTCTTTATAGATAAGGTAAGCTCTGATCAAGATAATAAAAGTTTAAAAGTTTGTTTTGCATATAAATGTAATTTAAGTTATCTAGAACTTACGTTAACAGCTACTTGGTAAAAATATAAGTAGAATAGATAAATTATTTATTTATTATCTGGAAGTTACTTAAGCAGCTACGCTTTGCGTTTATATAAATAATAAATTATTAATATTGATAATTTAATATTTATTGCTTACAAAACGTTAAAAATTTGTTTTTTTTTTAAGATCTTACGCGAGCCACAACTATAATGGGAATAAAGTAACTTCTTTGATCTAGTTTCTATAGTTCAATTTAGTAGCTAATAATCGCATTAAGTAAGTATGCCTCCACCTTTGAAATACATGTTTCACGTGAACTTTTTTATATTGTATTTGAATATCATCTTATTGTAATATTTTTTTTATATTTGCAATAACAAACATTTTACTGACGGCAGTTATCTAATTATACAATTAATATGACGCTAGCTACATAATTGTAATTTATTATAAAATTATAAGTAAGTTGTACATCCAACCAAAGTTAGGCTCCAATTATATAAGTACAGTTGTGGATATAGGACCTCAAAAGTTATTTGAGGTCCTAACCGTAAAACGGAGTATAATAATGGGGGTGAATATAGTTAGATGTTTCACCCCAGTAACATTATTCACCACGTATCAGATATAACTGTTACTATAATGTGGTATAAGGGTTAAAACGAGTGCCTTCAAACATCCAGCCTTCATTGCATGCAGGTTTGTTGATTGTGTCATAATTTTGTTTTATATACACAAGTTTATTGTTCCTCAATAAGTAGACACTAGATAATCAACGATTTACTTTAGCAAAATTTACTAAACATTATGTGTAGGTATATTAATTTTATATAACACAATCATAAACCTGTACTTGCAGATAATCTAATCAGATCGGTTGGCTGTGGACATGGGCAGTGTATAAACTATGGCTAACATGTAGTATTTTTAATCCATCGACCCCTTTAACGTCAAGTAATAGATAGTGAATTCAGAATGCAATATCTTAGAGCAGTATTCTTTTTCTTTTTGTCACAAATTTACATATAAATCAGTAAGTTATTATTGTGATTTCTCGCTCGTAGTTGGTATTGTTTTCATATCAAATCATATTACTTATTCCTTTTATGACTACCAGTAACTCTTATAGAGGGTAAAGCTATGACCCCAACGTCTTTAAAAGCACAGAGATTGAATTTTATTTTACCTTTAAGCAAAATTTATATTGATACATGTTATCATATTGTTTGGTAGACTTTTAAAGAAATAACTTTAAAAGCATGCATAAAACCATACAGACGAAATGATAATCTCCTAGTGACGTCTTTTAAAAATAGGCCAATTACTGTTATGTTATGGTTAAATAGAGTTTATTACAGATTGACATAATATGCATACAATACTTTTTCGAACGAGAAAGCTCACTGATTTAAATCGAGTTATCGAGTTAGTGTGTTATCGAGATGTTAATATGAGTGCTCTAAGAGTTGATGGTCCACAGTTGATAGTATTGTAGTGAAGCGTCAAGCGACGCGGTGGACGACTGCAGCTAGTATATTTGTTTGTTGTGGGGCACAAGGCACAAGGCACCTTGCATCTACGCACACGCTGATATTTAAGCTGAGAACTGCCTGTAAACATATTATATTACAAACTTATGAGCTTAGCAACAAAAGATAGAGATGAGGACCAACGATAACTCGCTATATTTTGGTCCTACGGTAGCCGGATAAATGTGACGCCATGCGGCAATTTTTTCAGCTTCAATACCAGTCTGTGTAATGGTTCAAACGTTTTAGTTTGATCGATACATGTCTCAGTGAGTCTGATATCCACATATTGTTTTATGTAATTATTGCATAGTGCCTTTTGCTCAATTATGAGGATTGTACCATATGTAGGTACTGTTATACGTAACATAAATATATTACCTACAACTATAATTTAGTTACATTTTTAAGTTATTCACACACGTTCCAGTGCGGTGATATAGAAAATGCCCCACCAAATGTAACGTCATCATACTGGAATGTTGTGTGATGTAATTTATAATAGAGAAGTGTAAAGTGACGTCATGTCCGTCACAGCTTCAATAACAACGAGCGAGCTGAGACACTCCACCCTACCCTCAAATAACAATTCGTTATTGCTCGATCGATATGTTTTTTTTAATTAATTTTTAAACACAATTGGAACCGATCTGCAAATAGTTTCCCGCGTAGCTCTGTATCAGAAGCTACGGCTAGATAGCACGCGGGATACTAGATTTATCGGGGATAGGGTTGCCAACTAATCAATACGTATAATCCCAGTGAAGGTCTGAACTTTGTACTGTTTTATTCAAGAGGACTATTTTCATACGCCACTACAAAAATATTATATTATTGAAGACACAAAAAAAATATAATTTCTAAGAACTAGGTCTGATTTCATTAGTCCTAATCCGATGTTATTAATAACTTTTTAAATGATGATAATTTTAAATAATCAATACTTACTGTCCTAAGCGGAAACGAATACTTAATTAGAAATATTTTTATATATATTCATAGCAATTAGCTACATTTTATTTGGCGGAACACAGATTAACTGAACGTAATAAAATTTTTGTTATAATTTATTCTGTACTTAAAGCAAGTAATGTGTAGTGTAATAAAACAAATTAATAGCAACGTAAATAATAAATATGTAAGTAGTAGTATGTATAATGTTGTTGGCAACCCTAGAGCGAGGGCAGAGGGCGGGTGATAGTGCGGAGTGACTGCGGCGAGGTCTCGCACAACGTTGCCTGCGGCCTGTGCCTACTTGCCTGTATGTCCACCTGTCCTGTCCTGTTACTTAGCTCTTGTTTGCATCAGTATTTATTTTATTGTGATTATCACTTCACAAGGCAGTTACATTACCTCATTTTTTTAGTAATTATATTATACATAAACATTGACTGATAAAATAATTTCCAAATGTTTTATTTCCTTGTGTCAATTATTGTATATGTTTTATTGTGTAAGTGTCGGGGTAGCGTTGTGCTATATGCTCAATTTAGATACAATTCACCAAACGATTGATAGAGTGTACAATTTTATATAATTAATTTAATGAAAACCGAGTACCTATTAATAATTTTAATATTTATATTAATAAAAAGTTATAAAAAATAGTAAAATATAGTTTTTGAATATCATTGTATCCTAAATCATCCTTTGTTTGAATATAATACAGTGGAGAACCAATCATTTCCTGTTTCTCGAAATAAAAACTATTTTCTCAATTTTTCATAATTTTATGTGTTGATTCATTGTCCTTGGTTTATTCTTTTATTATTTTGCCTTCATGTAGTGTTATTTTGAGAGGTTTTCTGGGTATTCTACCGGGTACTATACACTCGCATGGTGGATTGTTTGCGTAGCGCTTTAACAACAGAGCTGTGAACCAGCCCCCAACATCGCCGTTATCTTTTAATCTTTTTAGAAACCTTATGTAGTGTTCAGGCAGTCCGTGTTGTTTGGCGCCCATTATCAACACTTGTTTGTAAGACCACGAGGGCCACCTCTCAACTGGTATGTGATCATGATCACCTCGAGGCATTGGATTTATCTTTTTCATATAACAACGACATAACAGATCGCCTATGTGTTGTGTGTGGACAACGACATACTTTACAAAATATATGTTTACGTCCACGCCTTTTTGACTAAAAACAAATTGAACACTTAATAACTTGACACTTGATGGGCTTCATGGTGGAGTAGTTCATGTCACGGACTGTTGCTTATGAGGTCGCGGGTTCAATTCCCGCTTCGGACAATCATTTGTGAGATATTCATGTCATACAAATGTTTGTACTGCGTCTGGGTGTTTTCTATGTATCATACATACATAAGTATATATTTACAAAAGAAAATTAGTTTATGTAGTAGGTATATCCGTATTATGGTACCCATAACACAAGCATATAATCTTAGCTTGGGACCAGAGGACGTTGTGTGAAATATCCATGGATATTTATTTAATAACAAACAGATTTACTGTGATAAGAAATATATACGGCGATAGTGTGCGTGTGCCACATCTTAAGAGAACGTCAGTGACTTCATTTTAAAAAATTATTAATTTCTATATCTTTTTAATGTTTAAACACTTCAAACACAGGTTCCATCGTTGGTGTAGAGAAGCCCATTTATTGCTGGTAATGAAAATAAAAACTTACTCATCGAGGGATATCAAGTCATCTTTGTGCAGTCTCCATATAACGCCCCAAGTGTGAGCATTTGCAGTGGGCACTATAGTAGCGGTCGGTCCACCCCAAAATTGAGAGAATTTAATAAAGTCCAACCTATAATTCTAAAGAGGTTTTCAATTAGTTCATCCTTTTACAATACTGTGTAAAAACCCTTACTAATATACAGGGTGTGGCGTAAATGGTGGTCCAACGCTAAGGTGGTTATAGTTCAAGTATTCATCTATCATATAAAAAAAAATTAACCATTCCCCTCTAGTATGATACTCTCCCCCTATAGTCTCTACATATCATGTAGAGACTATAGAGTGGCATTTATTAATGCCACTCCATAGTCTCTGCTTACCCCCATGGGAAAATGCGTGTCGTGTGTGTTACATTATTTATGTAGAGGAGCACTATTACTAGCAGACCAAATAGAGATTATTATGACCACAATGGTTAATATACCATGTCTTGTAATCCTTGCTTTAGAAGCAATTTTGTAAAGTAATCATAATACACGATTACTTACATCCAAACGACCTATAGTCACGAATTCTGCGGTAGGATTAATCCATTTCACTCTAAATCCTAATAAATTAGCGCTGTATGCAAAATACAAAAATGTATCTGGTTTATGAATTTCTTTCACTAACATTTTGTCATGATTTTATAATTTTAAATCTTCATGGAAATTGGAAATACACAAATTTAGGTATTTAATAATTGACTAAATGACTTGACATATTAAATCAAAACAATATAAATACGCCATTTATAATTATTCCATAAATGCAAATAGTATGTGCATGTGTATAATAGTGTGAAACACAGAATGGTGTGAAATATTTTTTTAGCTGTAGATTTTAGGAACAATTTCCGCCATTTTTGTGGGTTGAACCACCTGACCACGCCCCCATCCCTGCTGCAACTGCATAAGTGGCGTAATAACAACAATTGTAATCATTGCACATACCTATTATATTTGAACATATTAAATCTAAATCCGAGACCTTTGCAGGATTTCACTTGTTGCTTTATTTTACCTCTAAAATTTATTTATGTATTTTATAGGTACTAAACTTATTCATTTTATGTTTCTTTGTTATTCGACATTCAGGTCGTTTAACAATATGATTAATTAATTATTGTTTAACTCATTAACAAGTGTCGTTATTTGACTTTGGGAAATACCATTAGGTAGGTAACTAGTACGCGGCTTTCCTCTAAGTCTTGAGTATTTTCTAAATTTAAAAAATGTTTACTTTTCTGTGACTTTTATAACCCCCGTTTTATAATCTCGTGAATCCCTGTAACCAGAGGCTTATATACCCTAGGGCCATGGCCCAGGGCGGCCAGCCTGAGAAAGGCGTTGAAAGCTTAAATTTTGCTTTGTCTCTATTAATTTATAGGGCGGCTAATTAAAATGGCCCAGGGCGCTAATTTTCAAAATACGCCCCTGCCTGTAAATGAATAAGATATGCACAACAAAATAGCCAAATAATCAAAATACACCATAGTTGTTTCCATTTATAGTTAAGTTATTTGAGCATGTAGAACTGATACCAAAGTCAACTCCTGTTGAATCAACACTCTAAGCATAATACTAATAAGTTTATTAACTCTGTCTTTTTCTGTGGGGATAAATTAAAAAATAAAAACATACCAAAAATATATTATTCACATACAATAACAATATAAATTATATACAACATATTAAATCACAAAAATTTCAGAGTATTAATATAATGGTAATATTTTACTAGTTTTTATATTATTATGATAATATTTTCAATTTACATAAATGTAAAAGGCGTCACAAAAGTTATATTTATATAGCGAAAAAGAGACAGGTGTATATAGAAAAAAGGCGAGGCGAAAAGAGACAGATATCTCTTGTTTGCCTTGTCTTTTTTCTGTATACATCTGTCTTTCTTGCTGTATTAATATAAATTAATATGCCTTTTGTGGTGTCCTTATCCATTATATAATTATATCACTCCACAACAGCTTGCTTTAATTTCTCAATCATAGCGGGAGGTGCTATTTTTCCATTATTAGGTATTTTCCTCAGCTCCAGAATATAATCTTCAGGTAGTTCACACTCAACAGCTCCATTAACAATGCAATCTAAATATGTAATGCAGGGTCTTCTTTCTTCTGGCAATTCTTCACCTCTTGCACGTAATGGTGGATTTATTGTTTGCTGATATGTCCGACACTGCACCTTTGAACCATCACATAGAACAATATCTACTGTTTTAGGAAAATACCAATTTGTATCAACACCTTCTTGTCTGAAAACAGAAATAACACAGAAACATTTGTACACAAGCATTATAAGCTTAGATTGGACCAGGGGATGTAGTGGTGATATTTAATAGCATTTAAAAAAATGAAACAGATAATAAATGGATATCTATTAGCAAACTATTTAATTATCATAGGATAATAACGAAGTCATCTACTAACAGCCCTTCTTTAATTTTTACACCTTTGTTATGGTACCAATGTGTACTCTGGTCTCTGGGCTGAAACTCTAGGCTCTTATAATCTATTGCTAAAGAATAATACTGGGCCTGGCTGATAAATTAGTATGTTAAATCAGTTAAATTTATTTATGTACCATATTCTGATAAAGTTCAATGTTTAGTCAAATAGAGGTCAATAAGTGTATAATACAACATACTTGTCTAAGGCTGGCATATCAGAATTGTGTAATCTCCAAACTGCTCCCCAAACACATGAATTTTCTGTCGGTAATATAGTAGCTGATGTACCACGCCAATTCTCAGAATATTTCATAAAATCTAGTTGATGGCCCTGAAATAATAAATAAAACTCATTTATTATTTCAGGGCCATCAACTCACAAGTATAAAAGTCAATAAATCAATTATTTAAATACAGATATTAAACTTTTTAAATAAGTTCTGTCAGAACTTGTTGTCTTTAATAACAGGTGTAGGACTTATTTAGAACTTTTTGATGCTTGTGCTTATTTAAATATTTAATTTGATGATGTTAACATTAGAATAGTAGTGATAATTATTATTCTGCTGATATTAAAAACAGTCGGAGGTTTTGTGTTTGTTTACCATAAATACTACAGGTTATGTACTACTACTGTTACGCAGATAGATATTTAATGTAAAATAGAAACTTACTTCTAGCCGGCCTTTTCCTAAAAATTCTGCCGATGGATTATTAATTCTAATTCTTCTCTTTAACAAATTACTGCCGTATGCAAAGTAGAAAAATGTATTTTCAACAGGTTTAAACATTGTATTTGGATGCCTTACGATTATTGGAATGTTAATTATTCAAAGATAACTTGATGTAGTTGATGTTAACAAGAAATTAAAATATTAATTTCATAAAAATAACGTCGCGAGGGTAGAGGTAAGGAGAATTACTCTTTGAAGGAGAATCATCTGTGCACAGCACATGAAAAAGTGTCCGTTAAAATGCATTAAATTAGGGTGGCGCCACATTAGCATCAGAGTAAACACTAGCTACACGTTTTCTCTTAATAACTCTTTATGGTTATATTTACTACATTATTTTGTAATACGCAAGTAGTTGACATTTTCAATAAGTAACTACTTTAGTCGACAATAATATTAAATTTTTTAACTCGACGTAGGTACTTCAATTCGTTTACAATTGCTACATTCATACCATACCCTGTGTTACACCAGCGCCATTCAGGGCCCTGAGTCGGGTATTTCAATGGTGTCACAATTGTACCATTATGGTGCAATTGTAAAGTTTTTGGTAGTCTACTATTAATGTCTTGACTCTTGTCCACGAAGACTTCGTGGTCTTGTCATAGTGGTGCCATTACGACTTCATCATTGACTTACAATTGTCAAAGTGACATAAATTGCTAGTCTCGTACACAATTGCTTCACAATTGCAATTCAATGACTGAAATGTTTCGGTAGTCTGCTATTTTGAATTTGACAGTAATATTTTGAAATTGTCCTGTGTCGACAGATTGCCATAAATAAAAAATAGATAGATAGAAATATTTAGACCGTGGTTTTTCAAATTTCGCAAAGCGAGCAAGAGAACTACCTCCACTATTTGCCGATTGAGACTAGGTCATTCATGCACTCCCGTATTCTTGGCCAAACTCAGGATCAGGAGTAAGTACTCTATGCGAATGCGGTTTAGACGAAGGAGACGTAAACCACATATTTTTTTCGTGCCCCAAACTACACCAATCTTTATTTGATGTCCTCCCCCCACCTCCTTAAAATGCCTCTTATCCCTCATCTTCTCTTCCGAATTCAATTCAATGGTATGTAAATTTGTAGATAGAAATAATATAAAACTGTAAATATATGTGTATTCCCTAACAATGACTAATATTTGTGTTTGTCTTACTAACCCATTAACAATGTGTTGTCTTTTTTGTTATTTTTGGATAAATCACCCTGGTCAAAGGAAACAACGAATAGTTTGTAGACTGGCCAAATTCTAACTTTCACTAGTAATTAATCTCTCCTATTTATGATACTAGCATCACATAAATTGGCAGTCTTGAAAAAAAAAATACAAGGCCATAAAATAAGAAGAAGATAGAAATATTAGAAATTGTTCTTTATAATTTATTGTAATATACTAATCTCCTAAACTTCACATTGCTTTTTATACTAATAAATAGTATGTACAAATATATCTAAACGAAGTCTAGCATGATTAAATGTTTAAATTTATTAGTAGTTTTTGGAAAATCACTTCGACTAACGCATTTTTTAAAAACGGCAACACATACATACCATTCTAACACAATTCATAGATAAAAGAGACCGACAATTCTATTACTATTGAACGACCGTTATGAACGCATATAGCAGACTACGGACATTTGACTTCAATTGCAACGGTATCGTGCCGGTATGACAATTGTTCCAAAATAGTAGACTTGAGCACCTGGGCCCTGAGTCGGGTATTTCAACGGTGTCACAACTGTACCATTATTGTACCATTATGGTGCAATAGTAAAGTTTTTGGTAGTCTACTAATAATGTGTCGTCATAACGACTTCATCATTGTCTTACAATTGTCAAAGTGACATAAATTGCTAGTCTCGTACACAACTGCTTCACAATTGCAATTCAATGACTGAAATGTTTCGGTAGTCTGCTATTTTGAATTTGACAGTAATATTTTGAAATTGTCCTGTGTCGACAGATTGCCATAAATAAAAAATAGATAGATAGAAATATTAGAAATTGTTTTTTGTAATTTATTGCAATTTACTAATCTCCTAAACTTCACATTGCTTTTTATACTAATAAATAGTATGTACAAATATATCTAAACGAAGTCTAGCATGATTAAATGTTTAAATTTATTAGTAGTTTTTCGAAAATCACTTCAACTAACGCATTTTTTAAAAACGGCAACACATACATACCATTCTAACACAATCCATAGATAAAAGAGACCGAAAATTCAATGCATAGATAAAAGAGATCGACAATTCTATTACCATTGAAAGACCGTTATGACGGCATATAGCAGACTACGGATATTTGACTTCAATTGCAACGGTATCGTGCCGGTATTGTGCCGGTATGACAATTGTTCCAAAATAGTGGACTTGAGCACCCGTACTTTGATGTCACCGACAGATATATCTCTCTCTTTATCGCCTCGTCATTTTTCTATATACATTTGTCTCTTTCTCGCTATATTATCTAATACATAGATTAATATGCCGTTTGTGCCGCCCTTGCTTGATGCGTAAAAAGCATAGATTAAATAAAAAACAAAGTTAAAAACAGTGGTATTTAATAATTAATATTCCTAAAAACTTTGGAGCTGCCGTGTTTAGTGATACAATAGTGTACCGCCGCGTATACTTTGAGTAATCGCCTCTCTATAGCTTTGTAATGATCATCTGTAGTCAGTTGTTCTCCTTGGAAAGATGACAATAACTTTATTGTTTGAGTTAAACTACCACCAGATGCTAACTCAAGATTGTGCCATGTTGATTGTGTCAACCTGAAATACAACGTTTATTATAATAATCTCTAACACTTGCGCGACTCATTTGTTTAGATAAAACTACTTTTTACGGATTTAGACGCGTGTATTTGTTTTAAATTGTAGCCCGACGTTTCGTTCGTTTAAACCCTGTAATAACTGATCGTAGAGGACAATTTACAGCTCAGTCTCACCCGTGACCGTGGTGACTACAAAGTCTTCGAAACGTCGGGCTAAAATGTAAAACAAATACACGCCTCTAAATCCCTAAAAAGTAGTTTTACTGTATAAAATTGTATTTTCTTTTAGCCAGAGATCACCCGGAATTGATCTGCACGGAGGGCTCAGCGCCTCGCAATTAACATAATTATGCGTTATCGAGCATATTTACGAAAACTGATAACGAGAATTCGACGTGTGATTTTGCTACGACCGATAAAAATGCATTATTACAGAACCCGAAACCAGCGACTAGATAGAGTGGTTCAAGAAGATGGCTCTTTTGTTTAATTTGTTTAAATTTGGTGTTTTTTTTAATTTTACGCGTACGAAGTCGCGGGCAACAGCTAGTAAAAAGATCCTTTATAAGATTTAAAGGACCTTTTCATTAATTTAGTAAATAATTCGTTAATTCGTATGCACAGAATCAACGAAGTCTCAGTAATAGGGTCCCGTTTTTACCCTTTGGGTACGGAACCCTAAAAATCACACTCAGTGCCTATGTCGTTTCACAGACTAGTATGTCTGTTTAAAATCAAAATTGGTTGGCAGTCAGAGTTGCTTTCGCATTCATTGTTATGTAAATATATTTATAAACTCACATGCAGCACTGATACAATGGTGCTAAGATATCAATCTCGTCCAACATTGGATTGCCCAGTCCTTTCCCATTGTCCATCAGAAGTACCTTGTCCTTGTACACTTCATATCTATGTCTATCACCATTTTGTATCAAGAAATCAATTATAGATATATCTATTAAATTGAGTATTCTTTTAGTATTTAACACTGTTGATACTTTTCTGAAAATATGAAATAGAAAAAAAATTATAATAATATGATATTATAAATAAACCTACTTTTTACGGATTTAGACGCGTATATTTGGTTTAAATTTTAGCCCGACGTTTCGGAGACTTTGCAGTCACCATGGTCACGGGTGAGACTGAGCTGTAATGTGTCTTCTACGATCAGTTATTACAGGGTTTACCCACATTCAATTTAATTGTACATAGTTTATAAGTTTGTACTACTTCTGGGAGTAGTACAAACATATAATCTACTTAGTTCAAAAACTAAAAAGCACACTTGAAAATCCTGATTTTTTTTTTAATTATGCATTATCATCGTTCCTTGTCAGGTGCGCAAAATTTCAGATTAATCCGACTACAGCAAGTGGCTTACTAACTTACATAAGCGTTAACACGCTTGAGCGTGTTAATAAAAAGCTACCCTTGTGAACAATTTTATCTATAAAAAAAACTACATTAAAATCCGTTGCGTAGTTTTGAAGATAAAAGCTTACATTATACAGGTACAATTTTAGATAAAAACAAATCTCAAAATTCTGCAATAAAATTTACTTACTTACAAAATTCATTATCAGTTTCCCACTCCATTTTCTTGTGAGTGTAGGACCGCCTCCAGGGCGATTTGTGAAGTTTAAACTGTTTGTCTAAATATAATATAGCTGCACCTTCAATTTCACCTTTTTCATCAGGGCATACAGTTTCATTTGCTTTACAGTAAAAACATTTCCCATATATACACATGGAGCCTTTATCTGAAATATTCATTACAATTGTATATGCAGTCACTAATTCATCATCACCATCATACCATGAAGACTTGCCCATGGTGGTAGACAGAGACTATAAGCTATAAGATCATCTCCACTGGGCACACCGGGCATATGGCCAGGGCCTTGCAGTGATAAGTAGACTTTTAATCCCTATTACATATTTCTGAATTTATTTTAATAAGTCATAGCAGGGCATAATATTCTAATGTGCCTAAGGGCTTCTGGTAGGCAAAAGACAGCCCTGTCTAAATGAAGTGTATTTAAACAATTATTTCGAATTTTTAAACGATTAACAGATGGCGCTCTATAGCCTCTCCCTACCTCCATGCTACGTATAATGCTATGATGATTGTAGGTATATGTGTAGGTAATTACCATTTTGAACCATAGTCCTTTTTAATCCAACTGTAGCATGTGAAAGAATTTCTTTGTCCAAGTGTATCCTCCTTATAACAGATGGCGCTATCCATTTATAATTCAACACCATAGCCAGATAGTATGCCAGCACTTCAGAATTATGTCTATCAAACCCAGCATATATGTTGCCTCTTATTACATGACTTAAATTATATCTCTTTGGTTTGAAGTACACCTTCTGGTTACCCTAAAATATAAATAATTTGGCATTAAAATAAGTGTCTACAAAGCAGTACAAACATATCAAGATCCCAGGCAACCATTGGATGCAAGTGGCATTTTATGGAACACAATGTGTAACAATGTAATGAAGAAAAAATCCTCTTTTTTAATATTCATTTTTCTATTTTTTAATAATTACGGACATTACACACAACATACTCTGGTCCCAAGCTAAGCTTATATACTTGTGTTATGGGTACCAGAATATGAAAAGAATACATAGTAGTAAGTATTAGTTACATAATATGTATTCTTTCCATAGGTATTCTATAACAGCCTCTGTGAGAGACTGAAATCTCAAAAAAAAATCCTGTGCCAACACAGCCAGTCAGTGCAGCACACTTCGTCATAATCCATCCCAAAGTAAAAGAACAGTGAGACATAAATGTGCCGGAGAAAGAGAGATGTAGAACTTCTTAAACTATCCATAAAATGTATTATTTTATCTTTTAATGTTTACCTCTATATGTAGTAATAACTTTAACTGAGTTCCTTTCGGAGCATTATCAACTAATGCTATCTGTGTGGTGCGCAGTGCTTGCAATATTTGTCTGGTTGCATCATTATTATCTGGAAATAGAGATTCCTCATCTGTCCACTGAAATTGTTGGAATTTAAATTTAGAATAATATCTATGAAATTGAAACAAGGCCACACTTTGTTCTGTGATATAATAGATATAATATCCATTCTAGGAGTAGAATTAAACAATTTTCTATCTGTCTTCTTTCAAAGAAGTTGAAATAAATACAACAAATAACAGTTTCACACATAACATATATATTTATAACACACATATTTGTTTTTATTTGAAGAAAACAGTTGCAATGACAAACTTCACAGCTGTACAAACTAAATATTTATTCAAGGTTTTAACACTTAACCAAAATTTTTACAAGCTGAACAAAAATGTTGTATTTTACAATAATTAAGTTTTACACACTTAATTTTATTTTCAGAGATTTATTTATACAGATTTGTATGAAAATATTATCAAGGAACATTAAATATAAAATTGTAATTAGAAAAAAGGGAGAGGGTATAAAGAAGACTTAAAGATAGGCTAAGGCAATAGTACCATAATAATGAAAGGCACACACAAGGTGAAAATGTAGAGAAAATAAGAAAATGCATTAGATAGGGCTTAACTTTATTGGACAATAGATTGGTATGTACTTACACTTTGTAGATTAGGCCAAATATTTTGTGCGTTAGTTCCAGAAGTATTAAATAAACTAATCAACCTCTTTCGAACAGGAATGAACTTGGAATTTTTATGATGGTACTGACTCGGTAAATAGTTGAGGTGTTCATTTATTTCCCTAATAACTGGCGGTAAGGGATCAGATTGTATAAAAGGCACATTGTAACGAGTATGCCTGGGTTCAGTACTTAGAGTGTAAAAGAAATAAATATTCACAACCACTAGTAACAACAAAAATATAGAAAACGCAAAAATGCAGTTCATTGTCATACTTCATCTCTTAATGTTACAGTTTGTTATAAAACAATGTATCGTTCTGGTCATTTAACCTTAACACCAACAGCTTAAAATAATAGGCAATAAACACAATCGACTGTGTTTTGTGTGCAATAAATTATTCTAAGATGTATTATTTACGTTATGATTGTCTTACAACTTTTATGTAAAGTTACCTATTATTATTTAACTTAATATAATTGCGCCTAAACTAGAATGATATTCTTCGTCACTGTATCTTTTGTGTTCATCACATCGTATACGTATATAATTAAAAAGTCGGCATTTTGAAAGCAAAATACGAAACATAGCACAACCAAGTCCAACACATCACAAACACACACAAACACAGAATCAAAGCCACAGAATAGATAGAAGATACTATCAAAGCACAGAATACCAATTTATGAATTACCAATGGGTGGGAAACTGTAAACTCTGTAAAGAATTAAGACACATTACACTTATACATTTGAAGCATCGCTCTCAGTATTTTGGCCCCGGAATTAATATGACTGGTTTTCTCTTCTTGATGGTCTTCTTATACTGAGGTGTCTTTTATTTACGAGAAGATCGTGTCTTCCCGTATGTGAATAGTATATAATCCGATTATATAGTTATTTATAAGTACTAATTACTGTCCTACCGGAAGTCTTCGAAGGCAATGTAATAAGATTATTATAAGTTACGTGTTGTTGAAGACCAAAGCAAGCGCATTGCGAAAGCTTCACTAAGAGAGACCGATGAGAACTCTTTTACAGATTTTCTAATAAAAAAGTTCTTTTAACATTGCCGAATTGTGTTATTGACACTATCAATTTTCATTTTATAGTTACGTGAAGTTGTGTATGTAGAATCGGTACTAATATCCATTTGACCCCTAAACCTTTGAAAATTAGGCCCCGGGCTATATGATTTCACGCCCGGGGCCAATTTTATTTAGCCGCCCTAAAAAAATGGTGATTGAGCTAAATAAACTCCCAACATGACTCCCAACCAAAACTCGACTCTGGCAAGAATTGCTCTCGCAAGAAACTATGGGTTGCTGTATTCAAAAAAGAAGAAGACAGATTGAGCTATAAGCCCCACAAATTGGTAATGCGCCTGGCGGCCATGTTGGTGACGTCATAGTGACTAGAATATTACATTTTGTTAGCTGTATTTTTTCTTTGCTGATGACGTCACAAGGGCGTTAATTTGACAAGGTTCCAGCGCATTACCAATTTGCGTGGCTTATAAATTTTAAACTTAAAGGCTTTCGCCGCCCTTCTCTGGCTGGCCGCCCTGAGCCATTGCCTAGGGTAAATACTATACTCCCCTGCTAAAACCTACTTGAAGCAAAATATTAGATTTATATGTAATTTGTAAAAATTGCAGAGAGTGATTTAGTAATGAAGCTTTTTAAATTGATATAAAAGATTAGATATATAAAAGATTAGATTTACGGATAAGTTTTTTGTCAAGAAGCCCACTAGACTGTTAAATATATTTAAACATTTTATCTGTCGAAATCGATCAAAAATCATCAGCCTGATACCTTTATCAGCTTGACGGCAGTAAAAATTTGATAAGTTATTTTTTAATCTTATCAACTTAGGTATACTATATAGTCTTAATATTTAGCTAGATAAATGACGACACTTTTTATACCTAGCTTATACCTAACTTATTATTTACTATTTTCTGTTTATTTTTGCCCTGAATGAGAATTGAAATCACAATCTCGTGCACAGCCGGCGTATTATGAGCTTTTTAAAATCATTCAAGTTCCAGGCAGGCCGCAAACTGCATGGCTAAATTAGGTATTATGGCAGAAATAAAACTTTTAGGTGAAAATTTTTAGTTAGTACTTTAACTTTTAGTTATACCTTCTCCTTAAACATATTAATGTATGACTGGTTTAGCGTACTGACTGACTAAGAATTTTGTTCATAATACGAATTTGCCAGACAGTTCAATTCACGGCGTAAACTGCCTGTAAATAAAAGCTCATAATACGGCCGCAGGTCTGTTTGTGCACATGTACTTATGTAACGTGACCATTTTTTCTTTGACTCAAAACGGGACATCGGTTTGTAGGTACATACATAAACTAAAATTAAATAAAAAAATTACACTTTTTAAGTTATTTATTAACAAAAAGCTAGTAGTGTCATAAAATATTAGGTTTAATTAATTATATTATTATTTATATACATATTAATATTTATCAGAAGAACAAATTTGCTTTAATATATATATAGGTACTCTGGGCATGGTTTTTTAAATATTAACCTTCATTAACAACATCGCCTTTAAAACTGATACCTGTAACTGAGTTTTCTCAGACGTTCACAATTTGTTGATTACGGAAAATACTCTTTCTACTGGAGTTCGGTTTCTGAAAACGGGACAATTTTGCGTCCCTGAGGTAGTTTCGGGGACACCGGGACTTGTAGTTGTAAAAAGGGACAGTCCCGTTTAAAACGGGACGTCTGGTCACATTATACATAAGTCACTACAGTCAACATAACTACCTACTCAATGTCTATACTTATCACATAGTCTAAAAAAATAAGTACTAAAATAGGTACTAAAGTCTACTTTCTTTACTATTACTATATTGGTACCACTGTATAAACTGTCTGAGTAGTTCAAGTAAAATAATAAATATTGTATCCCCTAGCAGACAAGAACGCTCTTTTTATTAATCCGCATCCAAAGCCTTAAAAGAAATCCTATACCTATTCCTACTTTAATAGTTGTAAGTTTTGTTTTAAAGAAACCTACTTACATACATACGATTATTTTTTGTGTTATGTTATAAATTAAGTGTCAGTAAACATTTAATTATTTTATTTAATTTAAAGTTCAATATATGTCTAAGCTTTAGGTTTTTGGGTGCAATATAAAAACGTAATCATAACCATATTTATCTAGAAATTTAACTGATTAACATCAAGTGTCCACACGCTTCCCCAAACGTCCTCCTCATCATTTTCAACTATAGTAGCTAGAGCACCCTTCCATGATTCTGAATAGAGGATGAAATCTAACCTGTGTTTCTGTGAAAATTATTTTGCATATTCAAGGAAATCTAGACAAATATTATTACTTAACTCTTTTTATTAAAGTTATAGTTGAACGCATACGCAAAAAGAAAAGTAGTATAATATATGTAGTCTATCCGTATTCTGGTACCCATAACTAGTAGTGAGCGTTTAAACGAAAAGCTTAAAATAAGCAATGCTTATTAAAATAAGCAAAAAAGCACGCTGCCGTTTATAAGCAATCCGCGCTTATTGCTTATCTTAAAATTGCAACACAGTTGAGAGAATATTTTCAAAATGTTGGTATAAAGCCATCTAGTGACATTTTTGGTGATTATCTTCAATCAATTAAAAGCAGTCATCGCTGTTTAAATTTCGCCGTTAATAATAGATAGATGGCGTGTTGTTACGGTAAATAGATAATATTGTTGTTTGATTATTTAAGTTCATGATAGATAAATACACTTACCAAAATGAAAATACGTATTATTAGTAATATTATAAATAAAGTAATATTACAAAAATTTTAATGCAAAATACTTTAAAATAAAAACATTTTAAATTAATTCGATATTTATTTTTATTTCATTTTTTAATAAATTTTGTTTGCTTACTTTAGCTAACAGTTTTTCTTCGTGTCACTTGTTTACTTGCATTGCTTGCGGACTTGTATTGTTACTATTAGTTAAATAATATTTGTTGTAAATAAAAAGGTGTATAAATGATTACGGACCAGTGATTTCTACAATGTCTTTTAACGAAAAAGTTAAAAAGCATAAAAGCTAAACAGTAAGCAAACAGCATATTATGAATTTTAAGCAGACTACAAAAATTAAGTTGAGTTAATTTTCTTAACGAAAAAGTTAAAACGCATAAAATAGCTGCTTAAAAATAAGCAACTTTTTTAAGCAGCTAACTTTTTTAAGCATCTCGTTTAAATTCGTTTAAAATTTTAAGCCGTTATTCCCATCTCTACCCATAACACAAGCATATAAGCTTAGCTTGGGACCAGAGGACGTTGTGTGAAATCTCCATGATTATTTATTTATTTATTTATGCTTTAACTTGTTTTATCAGATTATTTTATTTCTTATTGTATTAATCTAACCGTTTTGGAAGTCTCCGAAACTGCTAAACGGTTTCTTTCACGTTATTCTTTTATGGCAAAAAGCATTAATTTTTTCATTTATTCATTTATTTGGATGTATTATTTTGTCTTTTCATTATGTTTATTTAAAAACGTACTGATTTATTTAAAACTATATTGTTATATAAGCACTTTACTACCTATCAAACAACATATAAAACTTACCTCTAGTTTAGCACGGCTTTAAAAATCTGCCGACGGATTTTCTACTTGAATTATTTTCTTTAACAATTTACTACCGTATGCAAAATAATAAATATAGTTCCATTTTTAAAAGATCTTTAAGCAGTCGTATAATGTGTGATAGATTTATATCTATATAAACTTAGCACAAGAAACGTTCTTACAGACCTATTTGTAGGTACAATAGCTGAGCTTGAGTTAGAATTGTGCGGAGTATAGCTATTGTAGGTTGTAGGCGCCGTGTTGATATAATCTAGCTCTTATTATTCAATTATCTTTGCTACAATTGTATTGTACGCGAATCGGTAGTCTAGGCAGAATAAACTAAACAGTGGTACCAATTCTACGTATACCTACAACTAAACTTAATTTAAAAATTAAGAGTCAGTAACGTAATTCAGTAGATAATGTTAACAGAACTTTTTTATTAGAAAATCTATATATTATGGACTAACGTTTAAAATTAATAAAAATGTGCACAACGATATAGCCAATTATGTAATCAAAATACGCCATGATTGTTTTTTTTAGTTAAGTTTAGTAGCGCACTTGGAATTGGTACCAATGCAATGAGATCAATTCTGATCTGATGAGTGAAAAACTTAATTAAAATGAAAACAACTATAAAATGTTCCATAAACTTAGTAGGAATTCTTGAAATTTGTAATGTCAAGACAAAATCATTAAGTTAATAGTGCAATAGGCACAGTTAAGTTAAGTTACAATCCAATCAACAGCCTTTTTTGCAAAACTGCATACTGCTTTCCACTCTTTGTGGAAGGACTTTTATTTATTTGTGACTTCTATAATTAGTATTAAAAATCTAAAGAGTTTGTTTGAATGTGCTAATCCAAAGAGTATAATAATGAGCGAATCTCAGGAACGGTTAGAAAAAAAAAATTGTGTTGGATAGTCCATTTATCGAGAAAGGCTATATGCTACAATCATCACGCTGCGACCAATAGGAGCGAAGCATTAGTGAAAGTTGTTGCAAAAACAGGGAAAGTTTTCAGTATCCTTGAAACTAACTGTGCGTGTGTTTTACATAGTAAAAGTGCGTCATAAAGTTACTGTGTTAAATGTGGTATACCTGCGTTATACGTATGTTAAAACTCTTATGAGTTTTAACATACGTATATTTAGATGTTATCATCTGAGCAATAACAAACCGTAATATTGATGTTAATTGTACATGTAGGGTGCTTATACATTATATTTCAGCAAACCATTATTACGATTGGAAATTATTGCAATGATGTTTAGTTTTCGACACCATGCGATAGTCGAAATAAAATTTTCATAGCTTTTTGCACAGCATTTCATATGATATCTGACATATGAAAGGTCACACGAACACAGAATAAAAAAGATGTAAAAGTGAATTGCTGCCCAATTTGCGGTTATTTCTAAAACAATTCTCTCTCTCTCTCTTCCTCTACTTTGGGAGAAATTATGGTCTACAGTGTGGTGCCAACCAGAAGCGTATTTACTCTAGGGCCATAGGGGCCATGGCCTGGGGCGGCCAGCCGGAGAAGGGCGGCGAGCCTTCAAATTTAAAATTTTGCTCTATCTCTATTAATTTATAGAGTGGCTAATTAAATTAGCCCGGGGCGACAAATCCAATGGCCCGGGCGTGTCGGCACAGGTTTGTTTTAGAAATTTCCGTCTCTCACAGAAGATGGGATTTGTGTTCAATATCTTTCAGCTATTTTTTACAGCTTCTTAGGAAGGAAAAGGGATAGTGACACTTCAATTCTTAGTCAGTTACCACACGGACGATATAAATTTACAGATATTCATAGATACTTATCTAAATATGTCACATATCAATATTTAGAGTGCTATTTAATTTAATATAATGACTTTTGTGATAATGATAAATAATATTGTGAACTAGTAGTGAGTCGTGTAAGCCGTAGCGTGTGCAAGCAGGCTGTTTGTCGCCGATACTAACACGATTACGCCCAATCAGCAGCGTCGCCGCCCTAATTGGGCGCAGTCGATGCGAGGGCGGCGCGCCGGGAGCTTTTTTAAACAGCTTGAGTAAACACAGCCTGGTACGGCATGCCTCCGCAACGTACTCAAGCGAGCCCTCTTGTTTATTTGTACTACAAATAACATTCAAATTTAGAATGTAGTGCACACTGAAAGCACAACTTGATTGCTTATTTTTTTATTTATTTTTTTATTTTTTATTTTGTATTTCTTTTTGTTATATTTAAACGACGACTAAACTTCGAATTACAACTTCGTATTTTTTATGAAACTAGGTGTAGTCTAACGATTTCATTTTAATAACATAATATAAAGGAGGTTTCAAAGCGAAGAATTGACCTATATAGAAAACAACTCGTTATAAATGTTGAATGTAATGCCACTACCATAGCAGATGTTATAAAAAGTTATGAAAGTAATGCTTTGTTAAACAAAACATTCAATTTGTTATAATAAAGTTATTGAAATGAAATGTATACAGCAATGAGAAGCGTTAACATAACTAGTTGTATCTGTCATCAATCAACCACAAATGTAGAAACAATCCCACCCGCTGTTGTGGGGGTTGTAAAGTCGAATCACCCCTGATTTATGAATGTTGTCAAATCACAAACCCATCTGTATCATTGTTTCGTACTATTTATATAATGATGCTATAAATATGATAAAGGAAGACGCATTTTAGAACGCATTTAGCGATATTAACAAGTTCGTCAAAAATATTTATGTAATAAGGGCCTACATCAATATTATCGCATATCATCGCCGACACGTACATACTCGTATTAACACAGCCAGTAGGCACAGAAAATGAAGAATTAGGGATACTTTTCCTATTTACTCAAAATCTACTAAATATATTTTAATTCTGATTTACGTGTTTCTATATATGATAGTTACTTATGTTTTTAAAGTCATTTCATTAGTTAATACGCGGTAATAGACCGACAAATGAAAAAAATAAAAAATTTGAGAGGTTGTTTCGCCAAGATTTTCTATCGAGAAAACTTTTTTCAATCGTGTTTCTGAGTTTATGCGATCCTAGATAATATATTGAAAAATCATATACTTAAAAATTAGAGCTCTAGCCATTCAATCTAAAGAAACAATGAAAACTTCGTACATAGAAAATGCACGAAGCTATTTTGGTATCCTCTTCTATTTAGTTCAAAAACTAAAAACACACGCTTGAAAATCTATACTTATAATAAATCTGTAGAGAGGTCAATTCTGTACATGAAATATATTTTCAAAATAACTATCAGGGGGTGATTAGTGATCGATACTGATGCCAAAAATGCAATCAGTAAAATTTTTGTCTGTCTGTCTGTCTGTCCGTCTGTATGTTCCTTATAGAAACAAAAACTACTCGACGGATTTTAACGAAACTTGGTACAATTATTCTTCATACTCCTGGGCAGGTTATAGTATACTTTTCATCACGCTACAATCAATAGGAGCAGAGTAGTGAAGGGAAATGTTGGGGACACGGGAGAAGTTACTCCATTTTTTAAGCTTCCGTCGCGTGTGCAGCCTTAATGGTTAAAGTTACATAGAAATCATGTATGACGGAAATATTCTGCATAAAATTGTCTAAAAAATATCCCGGAACAGCATATATCTATATTTTATGGTTGACTCACAATAACACGTGTAACTCCTGATAGCTTAGCTGTTCGTTCATTCTGATTATATTTGTTTACTCTTACGTTTATAATACTCTCACTCATGCAGTAGTTAAAAATGTTGTAAAAACGGGGAAAATTTCCTAAATATAACGCGGAGGGAGTCGAGGGCAACAGCTAGTCCTAAATATTTTTTTGTTACATATTGCATTGTTATCGGTACTTAATATATGTATGTATGCAAAATTTCAGATCAATCCGAAAATAACTTTCAAAGATTCCGTTACATAGATGAATAAATTGATACGTTTTAAAAAGATTGTAAATACCTCCTTATGTTTGCATTTTGTTTGTGCTAGATTAGTCACTAGAACGATAGAAGAGTATTCCAAGGTCGTGGTATGACGTCCCACTCCTGTTTATAATTTAAATATGATATATTTAATTTCATTTTGTTAATTTTAGTATCCTTAATTTTTTTCCATCACTACCTCCTTAGAATAAGGATAACTATGTTATCCATGTCCAATAAAGTAAAGGCAATACGAGAATTTCTCAAAATACTGCAGTTGTGAGTACGTGTGTTATTACTTATAATATTTTGCTACATCATAGTATATTTACTTATTATAAAACGAAGTCATTAGTTTTGTATGTACGACCCTATGTGAGCTTATATCTTCAAAACTACGCAACAGAATTTAGTATGGTTGTTTTTAATAGATATAATGGCCTTTTTTGTATAATTTATTAAGGTTTGGCTTCAAAATTCCACGCGTACGAAGTTGTGGGTAACATCTAGTTATTATAAAGGTCTTTATTTAGGAACAAAATTATATCTACTCGATCACACAAAAAACACTTTTGAACTAATTAAATAAAGAAGAAAACTACAGAAGTAAATTGTTGTTCAGCTAATAGTATTTATTTCCTAAGTATAGAACTATAAACATTGGATTATTACTAACTTAAATATTAGTTATCAATATCTAAATATGTTCATATTTACATTAATGTTCGTACAGTTTAATCAAATAAGACCACTCTTTACGGATTCTGTCGCCTAAATCAAATCACCGAGAAACATGACAATACATTTCGATAATAACCATGGTGGATTAAGTCACCAAAACATCAGCCGGCGTATTATGAGCTTTTTAAAATCATTCAAGTTCCAGGCAGGCCGTAAACTGCATGGCTAAATTAGGTAATATTGCAAAAATAAAACATTTAGTTGAAAATTTTTAGTTAGTACTTTAACTTTTAGTTGTATCTTCTCCTTAAACACATTAATGTATGACTGGTTTAGCGAACTGACTGACTAATAATTTGTTCATAATACGAATTTGCCAGACAGTTCAATTCACGGCGTAAACTGCCTGTGAATAAAAGCTCATAATACGGCCGCAGGCTAGAAGTAAACTGGCATAAACTCTAAAATAAACGCTATAGAATCCGTAAAAATGGTTTTGTTTCGCTGATTTAAAATATAGACGTGCACAATTTTGTTAATAAATTAATAAAAATTATAAAGATTTCAACAGTTACATTTATCACAGAATATTTTATTTTAATAACATGTATTGCGCAATCGCCTTTCTAAAATAAAATTATATACAGATTTGTGTATTGTACCAATACTAATTAATATTCAAATACTCTTTTATGAGTGTATGTCAGTAGGTATAACTTATTGTGCGATATGCGACTTTGTCATGTGATCGATCCCAAACAGAAATAAAAAATTGGTCAAGTGCGAGTCGGACTCGCGCACGAAGGGTTCCGTACCATTATTTATGCAACATAAGGCAACATTATTAGTATCGAGCAAGAAACGGTAAAAAAAAATCATGTTTGTTGTATGGGAGCCCCCCTTAAATATTTATTTTATCATATTTTTAGTATTTGTTGTTATAGCGGCAATAGAAATACATCATCTGTGAAAATTTCAACTGTCTAGCTATCACCGTTCTTGAGATACAGCCTGGTGACAGACGGACGGACGGACGGACGGGCAGCGAAGTCTCAGTAATAGGGTTCCGTTTTTACCCTTTGGGTACGGAACCCTAAAAAATATTGTGTGATGAACATGGTCCGGGCCAAGTATTTTCTAATAAATTATAAGAGGTTTACATTACAACAGTAACCTGAAATATATCAATATTTTCATTGTGTTACTTAAAGATACATAATAAGCGAAAGTAAGAGAGTTTGAATGTTTGCAATATTTTTATGTTAATATAATGGTTAATATATTTCTGTGCTAAGGACAGGATGAAGTAAAGTACTATTTGGTTGATTTATTAATAAATAAGAAAAGCAAATCTAGTAGATAAGTAGTTTAACTACTTTCACACCACAATATCTTATGTAGTTGAATTGCAATTTCCATTTCAATTTCATAACGTGAATCATAAGTGATTTGAAATAAAAAAATATTTTATTAAATAAATTATTATTTATAATTTAACGATGAACAACGACGTCTCTAAAATTATAATACCTATATGTACACTGCACTATATAATTATTTTCTTATATTATTGCATCAGTTCAGGAATATGTACGAAACCTTATAATAATTTAAACATAGTTTTTATTCACATAGAATGTCCAGATATATTAATTTACTTCTCTGTCCCAAAAGTATTCGATCGAAGCAGTGTTTACATCTAGCGTTATATGCTAGCTATATAGTGTAGTGCAGTAAGTTTATCTGTACTCTATACTAAATAAATACGTAGATAGGTATTAGGTAAAGCTTCTGATACATACGTAGTGCTTCGTTTCTAAAAGTCTTTTCACTATTTGGAAGCTACCGTCTCCGAAAGTGATATAAGCTATTAAGTCTTTATGTTGCGATTCCAAATTGCAGGTATTCGAGGTCACGGGAAAAGTATACACCAGTATACAGTATACACATATTATATTAGTAATGTGTTCGTAAAATACCATGAGAAAATGCATCGCCTAGGTTGTATGTACTACGAGCAGTACTAGTATTAATATGATGAGTTCACCACGTCTCTACCGTTTATTTATCTCGTGTATTGATTGTAGAGCGATAGGGAGACGCATGTGTTCAACAGAGAAGTATATTATCCTTATCCATAAGGCAAATAGTCAGCTACCCAGATATTTCATGTCGAATAAAACCTATAAAAATGTAAAATTTTAAGGAAATGTTTTGTCCTGTGAAAAATGTAGAGATCCAAGATATCCTATTATGCAAGGTAGCAAGATTTATAACTTACTCTTTTAGAAGCTTGTTATTGCTTACACATTTTCATAACACTATCAAAACGTTTAGTTTGTAAAATTACGAATGTGACTCGCTTACTTTTGGGACAGATTTCGTAAGTATTTAATATAAATACCAATTTACAATCACCAATTTCACAATTTCGATGACTTTAACTTTGTTGTCTTGGTTATGTGTCGGCCGGCGCGGAGGCGGGAGCGGGTGCTGGCGTTGAAGCGGTAGCGTTTAGCGGAGGAGATACCCGCGCAGCTGCCAGCGCCGCTGCGTGCCGTCGGGCTTTCAGCCGCAGGTCCGCGATAGAGGAGGACCGACAGCGCGCTGCTAGTGCAGCTAGACCTGCGTACGGAGGACATAATGCTGCTGCTGCGGCCGCTGCTGCACTGGCATACTGTGATTGTAAGTAGCTTTTAATCATTGCCTATGATATTTTTGTTACTGCACTTTTTGAATGCCGCATTAAAAATATAAGCATGAATAATTAAATATTAAAAAAAAAAAGTCCAACCGTGCCTTTGAAATTTGAGGCTTTTCCTCGATTTCTCAGGAGATAACCACAGATTCAGACCTGGTGAATGGGACCAAACGGGAACTACTAGCTTTCAAATAAAAAAGAATCATAAAATCGCTTCGCCCAGTTAAAAGTTATGAGGTAACAAACGTAAAAAAAAAACATTCAGACGAATTAAGAATCTCCTCCTTTTTTTGAAATCGGTAAAAAATATACGGCTTCACTTTATGTAATTTAAGTTTACGATAAACATAACAAATGTACCTGATGTGCAGCTGCAGTCAGAATTGCAGAGTCAAAAGGTGCGAAGGCCGTTGACGGTGGAGGATGTGGTATGGGTGGTAAAGCTGGCGGAGGGGCAGGCGGTCGTGGCACCGCCGACAGTCGTGGAACTGATACATATGGAGCCACTCGACATGGCTCTAGTGGGGTGCCACCACCGCCCACAAGGAGACCTGGACAAGAAATAATAAAACAACGATGTTATATGACTTATGCCACTGGCAACAATGACCCTCATGAGATGTATGTATGATGTATGGAAATTGTCATAGGTATTTAAAAAGGAAGAAGTACGAAGAATGTATTTTATTGATGTCAACGTCTTTAAGCAAAGGTGTTTTGAGCGTGTTAATAAACGGCAATATTTAGGCCGCTTTGTTTAAAAAATTGATACCTAATCATTGGAGAAAAATATATCTCGTTTAGCAGCCAGGTGGAGCGCCAACTTATTTAGAGTCACGGGAAGACGTTGGACAGGCCCAAGTGACCTTGTCCAATAATCGATAAAATCGGCGGATGAATAAGTGAAACACAGTGACCCTGCAAATATATCTGCAAATGTCTACTCAGTCTTTAAAGTAATAATTGACAATATCACTTAAAATTACGATAGGCTAATCGTTATTAGAAACGAGAGTACACAATGCAATGTTAACCTTTAAAATACTATAGAGCACATTCACTTCTTCTTTTGTTTTTCTAATAGTATTTCAAAATGGATAAAACAGTAATACATAATGAAACAAGTTAATCTGTCTGCCGCCGACAGTTCGCATTGATCCAGCCGATTGGCAGAGACAAACGAGCGATCTGGTACCGCACGCTTCACTCTACACAAATCCATAGAGATTCGTTCCCGAACTCACTTAATTAAATTGATATTTAAGTAAAGCATAATTTGCTCGTAAATTAAGTGAGATCCGTTGTTTATAGCCCGCCCGTCGAGCGGAGTGGCCAATTAATAAATTAACGCGGATCTGCCCGACTTAAGGTGCTCCGCGGGCCTCGTCTCAAATATTCATTAAATTAATTACTTTATAGAATACTTCGCCATTCGATTATATTATAAGAGATTTTGTTTTAATTAAATCCTTTCTTTGAAACACGTTTGTCTAATAAGAGTAAGGGTTGGCATATTTAAAATTTGCTTTCATGTTTTAACGGGTAATTAAAACAAGTGAGAAAACAACTTGTTTTAATTACTTGTTATAGTTATACATAATTTAAAGATGTTACATATTGCTTTATTCTCAATGTGTATACTTAAAATTTTTATTATGAAGATAGGTTTTAATTTATTTATTACTAGCTGTTGCCCGCGACTGCGTACGCGTGAAATTCAGAAATTTTCCCGCGTTTTCGCAACTTTTATTAATAATTCTTCGCTTCTATTGGTCGCAGCGTGATGTTATATAGCCTATAACCTTCCTCAATAAATGCGCTATCCATGCCAAACAGAATTTTTTAATTCAAACCAGTTGAGATTAGCGCGTTATAAAAAGACAAAATATACTCTTCAGCCTTATAATATAAGTATAAAAGTATACTTAGATAGGTATTATTTTTAATGCAACCAACGTAGTAACTGTACTTAAACCAGTTTAAATGATGTCAGAAAAAAAAAACTATTTAACAAGCTTTTAGATTGTTGACAAGCGATCGTAAAGCGATTTTCGGTATGAGGCAAAATTAAGTATTGAATGTTCTTTGTGCTTAAATTTAACGCTACTAAGTAAGTAATATCATATCTAACAATTCATAATTTCAATAGAAACAAAGTTTAAAAATATTACAATTAGGTCAATACCTTAACTAAATAGAGAATAAAATTAAATGGGTTCTAGGTTGATACAGCTAGTACCTACGTGTAGGTTGTTAATAATACGTGGGAGAACTTTTAATTCAGACGAAATTTCAAGCAATGTCTACTTGGGAGTAAACGCTAATTAACATAGCTAGATGAGTGATGATTACATTATGCACGTAGAATGTTTATATCTTAAATATATAAACAACCTACGTGCTATCCTACTGTTCTGTATCAAACGCGTAATAATACATACTTTAGTTTTCAATAACTTGTTATTTTTGTTTTGTTCTAATACTAGCTGTTGCCCGCGTCTCCAATTGCGTGAAATTTTGTATGACTGCGCAATAAGAAACTTGAAGGTTTTCCCGATGTAATTAAATATTATTCCTGGATAAATTGTAGCCTATACTTTAAGTTGGATCTTGTAAAGGTTGTGATCATTGAATATAACCTATACAATGATACAGGCCACTTAAGATTTGTTTTTAAAAAAGGAATAAAAAATTTAAAATTTGAAAATAAAAAGAAAAGAATTTAGAGAGATGAAAAAAGGACATGAAGATAGGATGTTGAAAAATGATTGTAAAATAGTTTTTCTATATTATAAAAAATATAACAAATTAATTATGTTAAAAGTTTTTTCATTAAAGAAGAAGCTTTACAATTGGTGGAGGCGCGCCGGGTATAGCGGCCCGATTGGTAAACCAGCTCCTACGCCCAGGGATGTGTTGACGAACAAAGGGTCGACACAGGATAAATATTAATTATCAGAGAAGTAGCCGTATCTTTTTATTAAATTTTTATAAATTATTTATAACTAAGATGGAACTAGCCACGATAACTTTCGGTGGTTGCGCACAAGAGTGCCTAGATGAATTCGAAGAAATGTTTTACGCTTTAATAACTTTCAAGAGATGCTCGTCTGAAGAAGAAAAATTATCACTATTGCCCTCATTTTTAAGGGGTAACGCCTTACTTTTCTTCCGGGGCATTAAAGACACGTGCAAAAGCGTGCAGGAGGTATTTGATAGACTAAGGGAAGAGTTTCAAGAAGTAAATTACCAAGAATGTTCGCAATAATTATTTGCATAATGATGTAAATTGGTTTAGTGATTCAATTAGATTAAGGTTATATATATAGTGATAATTATAATTTACTAATATTGTTTTATTTTGGTGTGTTTCATATTGTTCGGGATCGGCGAGACTTCATAATGACGTCAGCAAATTTGTACATAAGAAAGATGCAATGAAAAGGAACCACATCAAAAATTTAATTATTTTTTCATATTTATATTTTGAATGTTTAGTTAAAAATGTGAGATAAATATATTAACATAGTAATTAGATAGTGAGTATTTCGTACTAGATTATGATTATAGTATTAAGGTAGAGCGATTAATAGGTATAATAATGGGTTGTATTGAGTTATAATGTCGAAGGTAGTGGCTTGGTAGAGTTAGTTGGATGAGTCGTATCAACGGGTAATATCTTTGAATGCAACATGGTAAGGCCATAGGCTATTTGTCATGGAATCCTGTTTTGGGATATCACGCATTTTAGAGATAGAACTCATAAGATAGGATTTAGGAAAGTAGGTGCTAGAGTAAAGTATTTGTTCATTAGGAGAGAAATGTGAAAGGTTGAAAATTGAAAGAAGTTGTATTATAGTGAGAGGTTGCTGATAATATTTTTATTTTATTTATTGGGTAATAGTTAGATAATAATGATTAGCGAATAGTTTATAATTACTTAGATAATAGAATGATTGATTATTTAAAACGTTACTTGTGGTAGAAGAATGGTTGGTAAATTTATCTCACGAGAAGGAATTCTAAATGTGGAATAAATTGGTCATTCCCGAGCATTCAGAATTACTTAGTAGAAATTATACCTAAATAATTGAAAAGAAGGTTGAGTATTATCTGAGCATACTTTAAATTTTAATTTGATAATCTCTGGATTCTGTCAATTATAATGGTTTCTTATGTAAATTTTCTCATTAAGCTGGAAAGCTGTTAAATTAGCATATCTTTCGGATCTATGATGCTGACCTCATAATTGAAGCTCGATAGTTTTTATAAGAGCATTAATTGTTTGGTGATGAACATTTTTCTGATTGATTGTTGATGATATATGCTTTGTGTCTTGGTGTGATAGTTTTAAGGATGCCTTATCACTCTTGTTTATTATTGGATAAATCAATTTTAAAGATGAAGTAGTTTAATATTTTATGAAAAGAGTGATATGATATAAGGGCATCGTAGTTAGTGTGGTTCGGATAACTAAGATTAGAAAGGCAATTTTTGGTTGGTTTTTTGCTTTTCAAGTTTTTCGAAATGTATTGCTTCGAAAAGCTAGGTCCTAGCTGGATCTAATCTGGTTCATTCTAGTTTGTTATCATGCTTTCCAACCTTAGGTAGGGTGTCCAGTATTTTGTAACTTAGAAAAAAAATTTTTTTTTTGGAAAAAAAATTTTTTTTTATCCTCTAAGGGGGGGAGAATGTAAAGGTTGTGATCATTGAATATAACCTATACAATGATACAGGCCACTTAAGATTTGTTTTTAAAAAAGGAATAAAAAATTTAAAATTTGAAAATAAAAAGAAAAGAATTTAGAGAGATGAAAAAAGGACATGAAGATAGGATGTTGAAAAATGATTGTAAAATAGTTTTTCTATATTATAAAAAATATAACAAATTAATTATTTTTTCATTTTTATATTTGTAAAGAAGAAGCTTTACAATCTCTACCAAGATAAAATTTTATAAACCATTGTTTGTTGCACTTTCTTTACAATATCTCCATCAAAGTACAATCATCGACTCTTTAGATTTCTATTAAATGTAGGTATAGAATATAGAATAGATATAGATTACTTAAAAACACCGAATTATAATATATCTTATATATAAAGTTCACGTGTCACAGTGTTAGTTACCGTACTCCGAAACGGCTTGACCGATTTTTATGAAATTTTACATGCTTAATCAGTAGGTCTGAGAATCAGACAACATCTATTTTTCAAACACCTCCCCCCACGGACATTTGCATGGCAAAACAACGTTTGCCGGGTCAGCTAGTAAATATATAAAATATGACGTTTAAGCAAAAATATTGAAATTTGGATACAACGTAGAGGGCTGCTACGAAGCTACGAGCCCTGTTCGTAGCAGGATGTTCGCCGTAGGAGTGAGGGCGGCTTTCGCGCTTGTAAATCAGAACCGCTCCGGTCGCCGTTGGCATTATCAAAATGGATGCCTCCAGCTCGTATGAGTTATTTCCATATTTGACACCGAATTACTTTCGAGAAGTGCCGACATAAATATCGGAGTGTTATCGTCCGACGCGAGCGCCCTCCGCCGACGACCACCGTACATTTATTTGATTAACTCTGAGTTGTTTAATTTAATCGAATTAGAAGGTAAGCAAGCGCTCTCTCGCTGGGGCGCGGGTGCTCACTCGTTCTCGCTTATTTTAAACTGCTCCGAACATCTTTACAGTGGTTTGTGCGCAATAAAATATCGCCACCCTCGTGACGCGAGAATAACTTTACAATTTTATGAACAGGGGAACAATTAAGCCACGGTATATTCTTTTATTCTTGAATTTCACGGCTGCTCTGATTGTTTTTATAGCAACGCTGCGAACGGTGAAGATTCATATCTTCGTAAAAAATGAATTCTTAATTTTTATGAAGATTTAGTATCTGCTTTTTATGTTTTTATAGAAAATTATGTCGAAAATATTGTTTTGCTTTAATAAAACAATTTATACGTACATTTCAATAAAATACAGTATTGAATAAGTATAATTATGAATGATAAAAATAGTTTATAAATACCTATAAAATTCAGCAAATTACAAAACTAAATGTTGAAAAAGTATATTTAGATGTTTCAGTTGTACTCAAATGAGTACCATAAATGAGTAAAACTAACCTCTTCACCACAGTTGTTACCAAAATACCGCCTTTTGCTAGTAAGTCTTAATGGCTGCTTGACATTGCTTGTCTACTATCTAATGCTTTTAATTAATCTATAGCATAAAATAGTAGAGAGGAATGCTGTACACTTCGCACTCGCATTTGCGCTAGGCACTCTAATAACTTTGATCATCAACAATATACCTATAGTATATTATGTTCAATTTTCGTTCGACATTTAATATATTTTTTTAATTATTTACTTCCAGTACAAACGTTTGTACATTTAAAAGATGTTGTCGCGTGAGAAATGATAAGCAGTCTAAACATGACTGCTCGCAATTCTAGATAACAATGAGTTCTGAACTATTTAGTATCAATAGTTTATATAGCCACATTTGGGGCTTATGAGAATGAGAATGTTATTATAAATACATGGTGTGATAGGATCACGTCTATTTATATCCTATATATTATGATAAACCTCAACAATATACTGTTAGAAGGTCACACGCAGGTAACCAATATAATAAAAGTGATGTTGAAATGTGTATACGTAAACATATTAATTACTATGACGCGTGTTTCGATCAGTAATATGAACCCACAAACGATTGCGTAAATCAATAACGACATTGTGAATCTCGACGCTGCGTTAAAGGGGCATAACATAACAAATAACCGTTTCATTTCACTTTACATGATTATTCTCGAGTCGGGCAGGGTGGCGGCGGGGGTGAGGCCAGACGAGGAGGACGGCACATAAGTTAATAAGACATTTAGCAGGGGACGGCGGGATTGCGTCCGAATGGCTCCCATGGGGAATCATTTTATTCGATTCCGGCGACCGGCTTTTTTCCGCTTTACGCTCCGTTTAGCGGTTCCTCAATGCTCTTACAATCACATAATTTGCTCAAGATTTTCGCGCAGTCAAGTCTCGGTATGTTCGAATGATGTTATGAGCGGAGACAGTACAAGCCACCGCAAGAAATGTACGATATAAGACAATGTGATGTTGCCTACAGTCCAGCGTGTTACTGGGGATATAGAGCACGTCACTTTGTGGTTAGATAATTAATTGTTTTGTCAAGTACATTTGACGACGTCTTCTTCAGACATGTATTACCATTTTCTTATTATGTTTTCTTTTAGATTTAGACTAAATTTTAATATACTTATGAAGTTTGTACATTGTTCATATTTTCTCGCATAGTTGTCTCTAGTGGTAAAACCTGTCTATGGTTACCCATCCTCCACTAAAATAATCACATTAATTGAATTTAATTCAAGTTAACGTGATAGATCTTGATTATCTATAATATCTACATAAATAATTAACTGAATATGTGTGTTGTTAAGCGTAAATCACGCGAACAGCTGAACCGATTTCTAGATAGATAGAGGTTCTAGAATATTCCTTGAAGTACGGAGATGGCGGATTATTTGTCATTAAAATTTAAAAAAAAACGGGCAAAAGATAACCAACAAATTGTAAAAATTTTTTATGCATGTACCGACTCATTTGTTTGTGTGAATATTTTTTTATTTTCTTTAATTAAGAATGTTTAAAAATATAGTAAAAGTGTCAAGTAACTTATTTATCTGCTCTTTGACCAGTGAGGGAGGTCAGTCAGTCGATCGCTAAGTGCGTTGTGCAATTCCATGAATTTATCGCCTCGCGTGTACAGTTTCCCGGGCTTTTTTACCGCGTTCGCGCAGATTCCCGCCTCGGCCCGCCATTTTAATTATTCATCCGCGTGAGTTATGGTCGAATTAAAAAACTGTTAGAGTTGGACCGGCGCCGGCGGGAGCTGTAATCGAATTAGGCGGAGTCATGGAGAATACGTAATGTGCTAGTTTTATACAGTGCACTGAGCTGGTTGCGCATTCCAGTGGCGGGCGTCTGTTAAATAGTGATGTACCGCATACAACGGTCGAATGAATTCATTTCGATTACTCGGCGGTGCCAACTCGCCGACAACTAGTTTGCCAGAATCATTTGCAATTTGTAGTTTGCGACTACATTAAGCTTAATAACTTAAATATGCATTTCTATTTAGAAAGTATCGTCATGAAAGGAACTATCCTTTCATGACGATACTTTCTAAATAGAAATGCATATCCACATAATGCATTGCACTAGCAATGCATTATGTGGATAAAAATTCAAAGAACTGTATAAATGCAAACCCGTACTAATGTCATTACACCACTCCGCACCAACTCTAAGCATTTGCAGGTCTTACCTTTGTGCATTTGACTCTCATGTTTCCGACACTTCGCTCTTCTGTTTTGAAACCATACCTGTATAACAATACAATAACTTTTGTTAGTGTTACAAGGTCCATAACGATGACTATTTAGTGTCTAGGTCGCTAATCATCCTAAACACAATAATCACAGCCGGTAATATTGTATTGTGTTGGTTTACATAGATTTTATTGTCACAAATCGTTTTGTAGCCGGCCGTAGAAGTTAGTTTTTTTCGGTGAAATATGTTAAAACATCGATTTTAGTAACACAGTTTTGAAATAGATTGATTCAGATTTAATTTCAGTTTGTATTCTGTAGTAACTTTACCTATTATAAAACAAAGTCGTTATTTTTGTATGTATTTCCCTATGTGAGAACCAAAAAGTCACGTTTACTAATATCTTGAATGTCATCCATCCAACCCCCCTGTTTGTGTCCTCAATTAATAAAACAGGATTAAATGCAAATGTTTCTTTCTAGCAAAGCCTATGCATACATATATCGTCAAATTTATAACTATAAATATCATAACTAAATTGTCTATTCTTCGACTTTAATAAATATTTTTGCGGAAAGTTCTCTAGATACTTAGTATGAATACAAAAATCTGGTCTCAAATGTATGAATTTGTGGAGAAATTATTTAGTGAAAATCTATTATTCTAAGTAAGCGTAAATCTCGACTATTCTCTGTTTATGATCAATAATTTTACTAAACTTTGTTTCAGTTAGATAAGAGTGTAGTTACCATCTCTTGTGCCAATTTTATATACACACCGGCACAATTAGCGGAACAGAAAAAAAAGTGAGACTATGAGATAATAACGCATATATTTGACGAAAATGTCATCTTTTAACAACGACTTTGAAAAGTCTTCGTTATTTTTTATTGAAAAATAAAGAAATTTGAAATAAGTGAAATTTTTAGATGATTATGAACTATCACAAAAAATAAAAAAAAAGTAAGCATTAAATGAATTAACAATAAAATTAAAGAAAAATTAATAACGAGTGTTTCCCCCTCTTGCTCTGATTATGGTTTCCATTCGTCTGGGCATGCTACAGATTATGTTATCGATGATTTCTTGAGGCAACCGCTCCCACTCCTCAAGTAATGCGTTTTCAAGTTCATTCAGATTGTTGGGGGGTGGCATTCTGGATTTAACCCTTCTTTTTAGCAAGTCCCAGACATGCTCTATCGGATTAATATCGGGGGTATTTGCTGGCCACTGCATCACCGGTATACCTACGTGGCTCAGATATGCCTGTACCGATTGTGCACTATGAGCACGAGCATTATCTTGCATTAGAATAAAGTCGTCACCAATAAATTGGGCAAATGGTACAACATGTTCTTCTAAAATGTCTCTGATGTATCGATCTGCTGTCATGGTCCCTCCTGTGACTATCACTAACTCCGTGCGAGCTCCCAAACATATCCCTCCCCAAACCATAATCGAGCCGCCACCATAAGCCACTGTGTGTTCAAAATTAGACTGTATGTGGCGTTCTCCTTTGCGTCTCCATATTCACTGTCTCCCATCGATCTGTTTTAAAAGAACTCTGCACTCATCAATAAAGAGAACCTGCTGCCATTCGTTCAAATCCGAATGACTATGTCTGTATGTATGTATCCTCGCGCATAGCTTAATCGGTTTACGCGGTGACGTCTCTCAAGTTTTGGGCCTTTGGCAGGTATATACGACCCTAAACCAACTTCTTCAAATCTCCTGCGAACTGTACGCTCACTTACCTACTCGTACTCCTCGAACGTCTTCCAGTTCATTTCGAGCTTGTACAGCCGTTAATCGCGTATTCCTACGAACTCCAAGTTGTAAAAAACTGTCATCTCGCCTCGATGTACATCTTTTTCTACCTTGACCCCTCCTCCTCACAAGAGAATTAGACGATCTGTACCGCTGGATGCTGCGATAAATCGTTAATACTGGTCGACGAAGCCTTGAGGCAATCGATCTGTAGGTATGGCCATTTCTTCTCATTTCATCAGCCCTAATGATTTCCAGTTATGTTAAGTCAGGCATAATAAAGAGCTTTTAATAAACAAAATTGCCTATAGAATAACAAATTTATAAAAAACCATTAAGTGCAATTTTTCAAAAAAATTACAATTACGTAGTTATTACTCGAACAAGTTGACAAAACGTATTGTTCGTGAAAATAAAACAAATGAATGAAAAAAGTGTATGTCATCTAATTTTCTATTTTCAAATTTGACAATAAATTAAAAAAATATCATAACTGGCCAGTTCCTCAAGTAAAAGATTTTAAAATCCTGCTTTTTAGGGTTCCGTACCCAAAGGGTAAAAACGGGACCCTATTACTGAGACTTCGCTGTCCGTCCGTCCGTCCGTCCGTCTGTCACCAGGCTGTATCTCAAGAACGGTGATAGCTAGAGAGTTGAAATTTTCACAGATGATGTATTTCTATTGCCGCTATAACAACAAATACTAAAAATAAAATAAAATAAATATTTAAGGGGGGCTCCCATACAACAAACATGATTTTTAGGGTTCCGTACCCAGTATCTCAAGAACGGTGATAGCTAGACAGTTGAAATTTTCACAGATGATGTATTTTTATTGCCGCTATAACAACAAATACTAAAAATAAAATAAAATAAATATTTAAGGGGGGCTCCCATACAACAAACATGATTTTTAGGGTTCCGTACCCAGTATCTCAAGAACGGTGATAGCTAGACAGTTGAAATTTTCACAGATGATGTATTTCTATTGCCGCTATAATAACAAATACTAAACATAAAATAAAATAAATATTTAAGGGGGGCTCCCATACAACAAACATGATTTTTTTACCGTTTCTTGCTCGATACTAATAACGTTGCCTTATGTTGCATAGATAATGGTACGGAACCCTTCGTGCGCGAGTCCGACTCGCACTTGACCAATTTTTTTGTGTTCCGCTAATTGTACCAGTGTGTATATATAACTAGCTGATGTTCGCAACATCGTACGCTTGAAATTTAAAAACAAAATCTTAAGAGGATACCAAAATAGCTTCGTGCATTTTTCTATATACGAAGTTTTCATTGTTTCTTTAGATTGAATGGCTAGATCTCTAATTTTTAAGTATATGTTTTTTCAATATATTATCTATAAACTCAGAAACACGATTGAAAAAAGTTTTCTCGATAGAAAATCTTGGCGAAACAACATCTCAAATTTTTTATTTTTTCCATTTGTCGGTCTATAATCACGTATTAACTAATGAAATAACTTTAGAAACATAAGTAACTATCATATATAGAAACACGTAAATCAGAATTAAAATATATTTAGTAGATTTTGAGTAAATAGGAGAAGTATCCCTAATTCTTCATTTTCTGTGCCTACTGGCTGTGTTAATATGTACGTGTCGGCGATGATATACGATAATATTGATGTAGGCCCTTAACAAATTATATAAAAAAGCCATCTTCTTGAACCATTCTATCTATTAAAAAAACTGCATCAAAATCCGCTGCGTAGTTTTGATGATATAAGCTCATTTAAGGACAAAAATAACGACTTTGCATATATTATAATAAGTAAAGATATGAAAACTATATTTTCTGCAAAACTACAATATAAATAATGAGAAATTATTTATATTTTGCAAAAGTGCGAATATTCTAGGATCTGCATGACATATTTATACATTTATTTATCAGACTTTTGTCCATTGGTGAACATCTATACTAATATATTATACAATATGTATTATAAAGCGAAAGAGTTTGTTTGTTTAAACGCGGTAATCTCAGGATCCGCTGGTCCGATTTGAAAAATTCTTTCAGTGTTGGATAGTACATTTATCGAGGAAGGCTATAAGCTATATAACCTCACGCTGCAACGAATAGAAGCGACGCATCAGTGTAAAATGTTGCAAGAAACGGGGAAAATAGTCACGCGCGCGAGCTTTAAATGAAAACGCTGCCTTATCCATATGAGTTACAACAAAATAATGTACGAGAAACTGTTTGTGACCTATAGATCTTTAAAAAAGTCCGCGAGGCCATATGTCTATCTTTTAAGGAAAACCTGCTGTACCCATAAGAACATCAAAAAAATTATCAAATTCAATAGGGTGTTTTCAAAAGCTATTTATGTGTATATGGTAAAATTTTTTATAAAATTAAATACCTTAGTTAGCTTACGCATTTAATATAGATTATAACTGCTTTTTACAGCATACAATTTAAACGAATATCTTAGGAGATATGACGAAAAAAGAATTACGCGCGGTAAAATAAAATACTTAAACTGTTGGCTGAGCAACACGAACGTTTCCTCGGTCTTCTATCCATACTCCAATGTGTTGATGTTTGGTTAATGTTGGATGTATGAATGTAAGGATGTTTGTGGTTCTTTCACGTAAAGACTGCTGGATGGATTTTCATGAAACTTTCCAATAATATAGCTTACAGGTCGTTACGCAGCTCAATCCCCGACGTATCGGTGTTGAATTGGTCTTTATAGGCGTCGGCGTCGTCATCGGCGTATGGTCGTTACGCTGCTCAAATCCCGACGTATCGGTGCTGAGTTGGATTTCATAGGCATCGGCGTCGTCGTCGGCGTATGGTCGTTACGCTGCTCAAATCCCGACGTATCGGTGCAGAGTTGGTTTTTATAGGCGTCGACGTCGGCGTATGGTCGTTACGCTGCTCAAATCCTGACGTATCGGTGCTGAGTTGGTTTTTATAGGAGTCGGCATCGAAGTCGGCGTCGCCATTGGCATCGGCGTCGGCGTCGGCGTATGGTCATTACGCTGCTCAAATCCCGATGTATCGGTGCTGAGTTCGTTTTTATAGGCGTCGGCATCGGCATTGGCGTCGGCGTCGGCATCGGCGTCGCCATTGGCATCGGCTTCGGCGTCGGCGTCGGCGATAGTTTTTAGCAAATCTTTCATGTGATGTGGTAATAAATTACAAGTTTTTTGGATTTTTATCAGCACTATGTAGGCTTGGTCATGCCAAATTTCAAGTCTCTGGGATAGTGGGAAGTAACCTGTAAATTTTGATTCCCTAGCGAAAGTTGAAAATACTCAAAAATGGCTGTAATTCGGTTATATCTTCTGAATGCGTAGATCTAAATTATTGATTGTATCTTTTGTAGCAAGGGACCGCATTTGGTATAAGTTTCAAATTGATACCGTCAGCAGTAAAAAAAAGTTTAACGGGCGGATAGACAGACAGACGGACACCATAGTGAGACTGTAAGAGTTTGTACGAATCCCTAAAAAGGTAAAACTCTGAGATATCATTTACTAAAATGACATTGGGGCCATGTGTGTTACTTCTTTAGAATTGTGCAAAAAAAAAAACCAAACGGACGATTTACTAATTAGCTGTAAAATGGCGTTATTGTTAGTTCATTTAATTTTTCGTTTCTAAATTCCACGCGTACGAAGTCGCGGGCACTGCTAGTTTCTAATAAAACACAAATGCCTAGCAAGTCTTGCGTTGATTGCATTGAGTGACCCCTCGCGCTAACTTGTAGAGCGCGCTCTACGCTTCTTCATCCCTTTCATGTAGTTAACATAGAAAGCTATTCAGTACTCAAACATAAGTATTTCTTACATATTAACTAAAAGTAAAATAAATTAAATGTAAAAAATTAAAAATTAAATTAAAAATTAAAAAATTTTATGTGCTAATTTCGACATTTTCTTTTTCCAATATTGTTATTACATAAGACATTGTTATTATATGACAAAATGAAAACTGCATGCACAATATATTTATAATCACTACCATTATTGTACGCCTAAATGACAGGACATAGTGAAACCTGTTAATTTGATCTCAACATCTTATGTACCTATTTGTCCACAATAAAAATCGGAGCATCCGGAACCGTCGAGCTTATTTTACTCATACAGAAGAGAACGTGTCTGAAAAAATAAAATGAAAGTGTGTTTAGGTCGCGGCAGATGTCACTAGTTTAATAGTTTACTTCATGGGTAACTGCGTAGTGGTATAATTATATGGATTTAAGTCAAATTTTTAGGGTTTCGTACAAACCCTTATAGGACCCCCTCACTCCGGTGTCCGTCTGTCAAACTTTTTTTACTCAGCAACGGCTGAAGGTATCTACTTGAAACTCATACGATATGTAGATCTATGCGGTCCCTTGCTGCAAAAAATACAGTCAACCTTTCACCTCTACGCATTTAAAAGATATAACCGAATTACGACCATTTTTAAGAATTTTTCGACTTATGCTAGGGAATCAAAATTCACAGGTTACTTCTCGTTGCCCTAGAGCCTTGAAATTTGGCGTAGACCAAGTCTATGTAGTGCTGATATAGGGAAAAATCCAAAAACTTATAATTTGTCATCACATCACAAGTAAAAAAGTGTTTATACTAATACCAACTATGAAGTAGCTGAAATGTAGGCGATTCCCTATATTTCAACTACAAAATTAAGTTGCTGAGTTGTTTTGAGTTTAATTAAATGATTATTTGAATGCAGTTACTTATGTTTATATGTCTAGTAGGTACGAAACTCTAAGTGTGCGAGTTTACCTCGCTCTTGACAGGTTTTTTACTATAAAGCACTACAACCAGCTTCATATGTCGTCGAAGATTCAAGAAACGTCTACGAAATATCCTACATCTGTATGATCCGCGTGATGTTTTGTAACCCTAGTAATAGTGCAGGCATGCATGCTAGTGGGACGAGTAAACACTGCTAACCATATTAGTGAGTATGCCACGAACGCTGTTGATTGCATGTTGCAACAATTTGTCATTCTGAATCATGGCTTACGTTTCGTCTAAACTGATTACATTTGTGTACAATACTGATTAAATTATAGCTACAACTAGTACATATATCGGCTTTGCAAATGCTGTTTATTCGTAATAAATATAATTTAGCATTTATTTAGATTGTGTACAGGCTCTCCAATTATAATAAACTCAGCTTGATTTTAAGCTAAACTAATTGTTGTTTCATTTGAAGTTTTGACATACTCGTAGATAAGTATCCTTATCTGGTACTGATTTGTATGTAAGTATATCATCTATTGCTATTTTGATATTATTTTTATATATGTATGTTTATGTACGTAGGTATTCGTTTATGTATGTATAACTGTATGTATTTATTTACATGTATTCTGTATATAGATAAGCTGTTTAATTTAAAAGGGGTACTGTACTCCTTATTTAGGTATTTGCCTTAGGTATTGCTATCCCTATGCCCGAGCACCGTTCTGAAAGGGACAAATATAGCTGAAACTGATTTTACCTACAAATTCTTTAAAAAAAAGACGTTTCGTAGTCCCCTTTTTTCTTCGCGAAAGTTAAACCGAGTTTAATTGTTTTTACGCTATATTATAGATTAAGAGTATATCTATGCTTTTATCACTTTCTTTTTTGATAAAATGTTACCAAATATGTGTGATAGACGCTGCAACTTCATCTAAAGAAAACCGAAAAAAACGGGATTTTCGGATGGTCATATTTCTTTTATTTATTATGTATTAAAAAAAAGGAAGTGACAGAAGCATAGATATACTCTTCATCTATAATACAGCGTAGAAACAATGACAATCAAATCAAAGAAAAAAGGGAAGTACGATACCCATATTTTTGTATGGAGCATAATTTGGTATCGTGCCCTCTTAATACATTTTTGTACTTTCATCATTCACGCTGCGCCACAATATGCCTTTTAGACAATAAGTTAATTCCATCTTAAGGCTGTAAGAGATCACAACTTGTGATAAGACCGCCTATTGTACCTTGCATAAATATTGTTTATATAACTGAGTTTGTAATTTTATTCTGGCGTACAATAAAGAGTATTCATTCATTCATTCATAAGACACATTTTTAATTATGTATGTCTATAAAATGTATGTAGTTACATTAGGACCTATTCAATTAATTTTAAATATAGATTAATCAGATGAAGTTATAAATACTATAAATACTATAATCGTGACTTTACTTTATTTTCATTCTTACATTAAAAATCAAAACATTTGTTATTTTGTTAGTCATGCATCGCGTCACAATTCACAAAGTATATACTTAAGGGCCTACATCAATATTATCGTATATCATCGCCGACACGTACATATTAACACAGCCAGTAGGCACAGAAAATCAAGAATTAGGGATACTTTTCCTATTTACTCAAAATCTACTAAATATATTTTAATTCTGATTCACGTGTTTCTATACATAATAGTTACCTATGTTTTTAAAGTTATTTCATTAGTTAATACGCGATAATAGACCGACAAATGAAAAAAATACAAAAATTTGAGAGGTTGTTTCGCCAAGATTTTCTATCGAGAAAACTTTTTTCAATCGCGTTTCTGAGTTCATGCGATCCTAGATCATATATTGAAAAAACATATACTTAAAAATTAGAGCTCTAGCCATTCAATCTAAAGAAACAATGAAAACTTCGTACATAGAAAAATGCACGAAGCTATTTTGGTATCCTCTTAATCAGAATTTTGCAGAGCACCGAGTGATACGCTAACTAGGGGTAGATTCATTAGTCCTGATTAATTAAGACAATAGGACTAAATAACAAGCAAACATGTTGTTCATTGTGAAACTACACGGTAGTATAGGTACACAGATATGTATACCCTAAAAAGGTCCTCTCTATTAGATCACTTCGATTTATTTCCAACAAAATACGAAATTAAATCGAGCGTAATAAAAGCAAATCGGAACATCTAAGTAACAATAAAGGCAAATAGGCAGGTCATGTGACACTAGTGAAGACGTACAGCGACAGGGTCAAGACTTTTATCTACAATCTCCCCTAAAACGCCAATAGCGATACCACTTAACGCCAATGGGACGTTAATCGCGATATATTGGTGATAAACCAGCACTTGTTGGATGCTCGCAGCTAATTACTTGCATTAGTAATGAGTAGTCACTTGAGGATGCGTTACAGGGGTACGTAACAAGCGAACCCTTAATTAATATGGTGAGTGATAATTTCGTAAGTGTTTTATATTATCACGCCTTGTAACTGCTTCAGAGAATGTAGAGATAAATAAGACACATTTATGTGACACCCTACAGCGAAAAAAAAACGCTAATAAAGCTTTAGCACTATAAATCAAGACTGCTAAGTCTTAATTGATCACAGTACCTAGAGATCTACGTACCTAATAAATATACTTAATTATGTTATCATTATTATAATTGTTGTTTTTTTGTTTGAAACGTTGATTATTTTTAGTCTCTCAGGCGCTTATAAATAAAACGTTAATCTGTTAGTTAAAATGTTAATAGAAACGTATTATGTATACCTAATTCCCTCACCTGCACTCTAGCTTCACTGAGTCCAAGTCTTTGACTGAGTTCTTCCCTCATAAAGGCGTCAGGATAGTGTGTCTCATCAAATAGTCTTTCTAGTTCTCCGAGCTGTTCTAACGTGAAGTTAGTCCGTGAGCGCCGCTGCTTGCCGCCTCCATTGTTGCTGCTGCCATTTGAAGACTTGTCACTTATATCTATTGAATAAAAAATAACGGTTTAGGAAAACAGGGAACGGTCGCTGAACACTGTAAGATAACGTTGTTTGTATTTACTTGCCAGTTTATACCCATCATATATGTCTCTACATATCATGTGACACATTTATTGGGCTACGGGAACACGAGTAGATTTTCAAAGAACGCTAATTTTATCTTTGTATTCTTTACCTAAGCGCAATTCTCTACTTTCCTGCTGCCTTTGTTTTCGTGGTAATGATTTAGATTCTTAAATTAGCAGTATTTATTCAAAGTCCAAGTCAAATATTGTAATTTCAAATAGGCAACATTAACAAGCTCTTTTAAAACGTCAGAAGCTAGGTTCTAAAGTCTGTTCCAAAAGTGAATTCTATGGAAAAGAACAGACAGACAGGAAAGTCCATGGATTTCTTTTCATTGTTTTTGCTTTTCTTAATTCAATGTATATTTTACAACGAAAAAGGGTGTGAGGATGATGCAGGGTAGCGCAACGCAAACCAGGAAGTATATTATGGCAAATATATTATCATATCAGCAGCTTAAATAAGGCAATAAAGTGCCTAAACTTCTAAGACTTTCGTAAATCTACTTATTATGCACAAATTCAAAAGAATATTCTTATATATTTTCAATACATAATATTATCAAATACATAATATTCATAATTTTCATTAAAACAAATAGATTTCTTATGGTTTTTGATTTTCTAAAAAGAAACGGCTATACTTTTATTAAATATAATTTTCTAGTCGTGTGTTCCAATTTAGGAAAGCTTCCCTAACTAGGCACAACGTTTTACGTTCAGTGTTGTAGCGAAATATCTCCCGAGAGGCAGAGGGAGCAACTCATATGAAATGTTTATTTAAACTACACTTTTATTTTGATTTGATCTAATACAAACCATTTGTTGAATTGAATTTTATTTGATATATGTATTTATTTCAAATCTCTTATATTCATTCATCACGTCAGTTCTTATAGTTAAAATATTAATTACTTACGTACTAAGAGTATGACTTTCATAATTACTAATAATTTAATGAGGATATGAGATATTACCGCGTTAACCATAAGGTAGCAAAGTAAGACAGCAGGAAGAAATAGTAGATACCTAAATATGGAAAGCTGTAGCTGTGTTCGCATTTATAGATTTCCATACAAATAGCTACTCCGGCCGACAGTCAGCGCTGACGATCGGTATAGCACTGTTTCCATTTTAACTCTAATAATATAATATGTATATAGCTTGTTATCATATCGTTGCGTCCATTACAGAGGGCACGTCTATGCATTTGAGATTGTCATTTAAAGCAATTTAGCAAATTGGGAAGCTCGCCTTTTTATACGGCAATTATGTAAATGGAGGGATTATCCAGCTGTGGGCGGTGCTGCGGGCCACACCCGCTCTCCCCTTTCGTCTCCGAACTCCTTAAGCACCTAACGACCTGGTACGTTGGCTCCGTGATTAATTGTACAGCTAAGATTCCTTGTAACCCTTGTCTGTGTCGACGAGACTGATTTATTTGATTGAGAACTCTTTAACGTATATTTGCTAAGAGATTTTTCCTTAACAGTAAGCTTTACGTGTTAATCGTTACTTTAATGTAATTAAAGATCATTCATTCATTTAATAAATATTTCGAGGGAATATTTACAGAAACGAAAACATTTTTAGCGAGTAGGTATTTAAGTTTGGTGACAGACAGATCAAGAACACATATTATTACGTCATTAACCAATTTTATTCTGCGGGTGTTGCGGGCATAATGTAAGCATGTAACTTTCTTAGAGAGACATAATATGTACATCAACTGTGAAAATTTCAACTCTCTAGCCATCACCGTTCCTCGCTTGCTCAGGAAGGGACGGAAGGACAGCGTAGTCTCAGTTGTCATCTTTTTGTTATACCTTTTGGTGTTGAACCCTAAACTTGAGTTGTTGAAACAAACTAATCTTAACGGCCGAGAAGCTAATACATATTTGAAAATGTACTGACTTCCCTGAGAAAATACTAAAAATCAGCAAATATGTATATAATATACTAGTTGTGCCCCGCGGTGTTACCCGAGGGTAAAAGAATAAAAAAAAATTCGAATTTTATTGTCCACAGGAACATTGTATTCTTTCGGGATAAAAAGTAGCCTATAATTTGTGCATTAGTTTTACGTGGAAGAGTAACAAACATCCAAACATCCTCACAAACTTTAATATTTATAATATTAGGATTTAATAATACACTACATGGGGAAGGTTAAACAAAACTCTTCAACGTTTAAAACCAAATTCCGAAAGCAGATAAATTTCTGCCGGTCTGTCCCACTTTCACGCTTAAACTACTAACGGCCTTTTTTAATTATCAATCTACGATTACGGATAGATTGTAATCTTCGTTTACCAGTAAGATATTTCTATCTCCTGTCAAATATTCAATAGAGAATGCTGTCACCAATAACTTATTTAAATGCAAGTGAGTACAAAAGTTTAGATTAGTCTGATTATGACAGCAAGAATCGAAAGAGAGATAAAAATATTAAAATTTGCAAAATAAATAAATTAATTATTTAATAAAATTGCAAATAACCGTAAAGCTATTTAAATGCAACGATAGTCAACGATGTGAAAGGACAATTAAGTGGTCTATATTTTAATGTGAAAGAAGGAGGTGTACTGATTCCCTATTCCAGGCGTAGGAAGTCACAGAAAACAGTTCACCGTTCCTGAGATACAAGGTGGTGACAGATGGATGGGCGGATTTCAAAATATTTATCTTTTGGTACGGAAGCCTTATTTTCTTGTAGAGTTCCTTATTGTCAAAATCCTAGATAACTAGATATAACTGCGCCCAGCAATGGGCGGCACGTCATTTAAACAGATCAGCGGCCGTATTATGAGCTCTTATTCCCAGGCCGTTTACGCCGTGAATGGAACTGCCCGGCAAATTCGTAATATGAACATAACTCCCAGCCATCCAGTTCGCTAAAATAGTCATAGATTAATGTGTATATAGAGAAGGTTCAACTGAAAGTTTAAGTACTAGCTAAAATTTTTCAACTAAATGTTTTATGTTTAACATAATACATAATTTTGTCAGGCAGTGTAAGGCCTGCCTGGAACTTGCATGATTTTTAAAAAGCTCATAATACGCCCGCAGGCCCGCGCCGATGATGCGTTATTTGATGTAATGAAGACCGAAAAAAAAAAAGAAATAATTGTGATCTGGACTAAACACATTCGCGTTTTGGTTAGCTACAATCGAATAAGAATACGTTACAAGCCTACCGGATACTAAATGTAGGTATCCAATAAACAAATAAATTCGGGCCTCGTGGGCGAGTGGTTCATGTAACGGACTGCCGTTCAAGAGGTCGCGGGTTCGATACCCGTTCAGAACAATAATTTGTGTGATTGTCATAAATATAAATGTTTATACTGCGTCTGGGTGTTGTCTATGTATTATAAGTATGTATTTATAAAAGAAAAGTAGTATATGTATTCTATCCGTATTCTTGTACCCACAACACAAGCATATAAGCTTAGTTGGGACCAGGGGAGTTAGTGTAAAATGTCAATAAATATTTATAAAAAACAAAACTGAAATTAAGTTAATCGGTTTTTACATCCAGAATAAAATTGCTCTAATGACCACTGAACACTGCTAGTATTAGCATTAGCATATTGTATTAATGAAATGACAATACACCGTTTTGAGTTGTACAATTTGTACATACTCATCATACATAATACACATCCATGTTTATACCAATATTATAAATCTGAAAAGTTTGTTTAAACGCGGCAATGTCAAGATTTAATAGTCCGATTAGAAAAATTCTTTCAATGATTTAGGCTTTATAACTTACCTAACGTTGCGACCATCAGTGCAAAAACAGGGAAAATTTTCTAAATCCACGCGTAAGAAATCGCGTGCAACAGCTAGTTTTTAATAGTGTTAATCACACGGTACACTACTGAAAACAGATCTTAAAAATAACTTATAGCCATCGTGTATATTAATATTACAAGGAGAAAACGTTGTATTTGTGTATGTTTAAACGAATAAACTCAAAAAATATTGGACGGATTACATAGGCTATATTTTTTAAAAGAATTGCCTTTAATTATACCTATGTTTTTAGGGTTCCATACTAAAAGGTACAATGGGACCCGATTACTAAGACTTCGCTGTCCTTCTGATGTTACGTCCGTCCGTCACCGACGGTGGTATAAAGAAGAGCTAAAATTAAAATTTAAAAATACTTACCATGTCTCAGTTCATCATCATCTTCATGATTACTTTCTCTTTTACAATGCTGTACCGGAACGGGTGACAATAACCAATTTCTAGGCCTCTTTGGTGGTGGAGACTTTTCTTCTAACTCTGTGATATCCACCTCTACATCATCAGGATCATCTGTATCACCAGGCTCGGGTGGTGGCGCTGGTGCTTCACCTCCTTCCAAGGACTTGCTAACGAAATCCGCCAGCCGCTCCATCACCATTACTGCCGTGAACACGCCACGCCGCGTGCTTGACTCTACCAAATACACACTGCAGTCCTAACACCTCGTACGCCCACACTGCCATATTTAATCCAACCACACATCAACTACCACCTTAAATTTGTTATATAAAGTCTATTTTTGTAAGCTATCTACGTTAGGGCGGCGTTGAAAACTCCGCCCTAAGACCGCGCATGCGTGTTCATCTCTATAGCATACTTGATGCATAGACCTTGCCGCCGGCGTCTAATACACGCCTACATTATCATTACATTCAAAATGAATTTTTAATAATATTTTCTAGTGCTTGTGTACATTATTGATATGTGAGAATAACAATTGTGACTTTAAAAGGATATATTGTTATATCTATCAACACTTTTATGTATAGAGGTAAGTCTTAAGAAATTTCATTATAGTATTAATCTATAAATATATGTTTATGGTTAAAGAACTACACAAGTTTATTTGAAAATTTTCCTAACCTGTTCCAACACTAAAATAATTGCGGCGATCACTGGGCGATATGCATTTTTATTAGCTCACAAAATTGTTATCTCTTTATTATCTCTCATTCTATGAAATCTGAGACTTCCACTAATGAGTAAATACTTTTAAACTTCCAATAAAAAGACAGCAATTACAGTAACGTATTTATAATTACATACAAGGTATTAAATCACACAATCCTAAATGAAAGTTATATTACAAACGGTAAGCAATACAAGTTATATCTAAACATGAGTAAATATTAACAATCAAAATTACAACATGGGAATACTTACATTATACAAGTACATCTAAGCTTTACAAACAGAATCGGAAAAGCTTCTAACAATTAAGAAAAGCATAACAAAGATCAAATGATATATATATTTTTTAAATAAGAACGGCAGTAATTCCAAAGCCAAGTCTAAACTTATCATTAGGATGATTAAGAAGTGCTGAAATAGCACACGCAAGGTTGGTGTTTCTCCCTCCAAGATTCCGCAGCAGAGTTGCGCCCACCAATCCGTCGGAATCAGCAGATCCTTTAACTGTCCACTCTTCAGTATGCCATTCGTATGCTAATGTTGCAACTGCACGACGGACGGCGAAACCAACCTTAGAATAATTGAGAACAGAAATAACAAGCAGTGCCAAATCTCCTCCAAACCCAGAATTTCTGGCGTAAGTAATAGTAAAATTAACACGAATATGTTTTACCTCAAGCATAGCTGCTACAGTAAGGTAAGGTTTGATGACTCTGGCATAGCACAAATCGAGGCCTCTGTTGCCAAGCGTGGCGCTGATGGAATGGTTATCGTTAACCCAGCGGCCGGCTCCTGATGCCGAACTAACTTCAATGGTGTGTCCTCGCGCTACTATCTCTGCTCCCAACGATAAATTGTCTGTTATAGCCTAACCAGAAAATTAAATCATTACACCAATAATATTAAGAAATCATATTTAAAAAACCCGCGAGAGTATTATACTTTAATATAGTTAGGACACCTAGGTCCGAAGCATCTAGTAGCCGCGGCGGTAATGTGAAAACTTGACGCTAAAATTAGTGCACTGCGTGGCCCATGAGCCAACGGCAAAAAGCAATAACTGAAATTCTGTTACCATTGAGACCGATATCGCATATCGCGATGAAAAATGTTAGCCGTGAGATACGAACTTTGGTTTGCCAGATCTCTCTCAAAACTCTGTATAACTCTATACTAATATAGATAAAAGTTTCGTACTTACCTGCATATAATGTGCTGCTATAAATTCCCGATTCACGGCAATAACAGATGCTGTAAATTTATTAAAATAGATATCCAGTATGCTTTCAAAGCTATAAACCTCTTTATCAGCTAATTGTGCTACTACAGTGGCCCGAGTTCTCTTACTTGGACCCACACGTATTTCAGAACTCATATGACCCCCTGGTGCTGCCTCCATTACAAAGTATGGTAATGATGTGGGTTTGTTCTTATCTACATACGATAACAACAGTTTATAGCCTCCAGGTGACACAGAACTAAAAGATAAGGCGTGACCTATAATCCAATTGTTTTTGATTTTCTGTTTTAATGAAACACAACCACCTTCAAAACACTGTGGTAGTCTGTAACGAGCACCGTTGTGTATGTGACGAAGTAGACCGGGATGGACTGCACCTGCTGGCAGTTCTTCCTTTTTTTCACAAACATGACCTTTACGTGAGCCAGTCAATCCAGCTCCAGTCTTTCCTCTGTCACCTGCGTTACATTTTCCTGTTGTGTCTTGTAATTTACAATAACACTTTCCCTGCGAAGAAGGTGGCAAATCTGAGTCGTTTGTGTTCTTAGGTGGACATTGCTTACGTGGAGAATTCGGTTCTGAACCTTTAGCGTATATAGCATTAAACAAACTTAATTTCAATAAATTAGACAGCGACAATGTTGGCTTGGTGCAGCCTTCTGGTTGATCCATTTTTATAAAATTATTTTCTTTATTTCAATAAAACTACAATAGAAATTTTCAGAGTACAGATGTCACTAAAATGCATATCAATAAATGCCAAAATATAATCGATCATTTTAATGTCAGGTAATGCAAAAAGATCCTTAAAATTAGAATTAAATAACAGGTTTAATTACTTGTGGTTTTGGTGATCGATGAAAAGTGCGTATGAGAACAGGGGGGGCCAAGTCTGCCACTGAATTGTGTCACAATGATAGTTCAATGACACCATTATAACCACAAAAAATTTACAGTAGACTACCAAACTTGATAAAATTCGCCACTAAGCAATCAGTTATTGCATTTGTTGATTGCATAATAGCGAATTTTATCAAGTTTGGTAGTCTATTGTTAATTTTTTGTCACAAATGAAACCATTCAATTGAACTTCCACTGAACTTTCACTAAACATTGAATCAGAGAACTCAGTGAATTTATTAGATTGCCAGGTAAGTGTAACTTATAGAATCTGTTGCCTAAATTAGTTTTTCTAGTAGGTACCTTACCTTTATTTTTAAAATAGAGAAATATCGCAATCGCGTCGTCCAATTCAGACATATTTATGTTTGGCGCCTTTTCTCGGCCTTGCCAGGGAAGTCCCGTGTTTTTCTTTTGGCTTTCTCTTTGGTAGTGATTTTGGTAGCTTGTCATAAGCTTGTCATCAATCTGTCATAGAGTAAAATTTATATTTCAGAATGACAGATTATAATTGCCAATTTAGGAGTTTTGTCGCTAGATTTAGCGGATTTAGCGTTGCTTTCATCAACGTCATTTTATTTTTATTGAAATTAACAAAGTTCATTATTATTTGTTTAGAGACTATAGTTACACACTAACCAGGTCAAACAAAACGCTCGAATCGTTTATATATTTACAGGCAAGTCATGCAATCAAAATTGTATGTTGTTACGTAGCGATCCAATGACATCTGTTGTATGGAGGTTGGCAACATTGTGTTTCTGGCGAAAATACACAATATCACAATTGGAATTGTTTGCCAAAAAATGTAATTTATTTACTTTACACTTTATTAGATAGCAATAAGAATTTGATATAAAATAGTACAGATTTTAGTGAAGTGAAGATAATAAAGAGGTAAAACCACAAACATAAAACTAATAGCTAAATTGATTTTAAAGAACTTTGGTAAGAATGTTCTTTGTTTTTCAGCTTTTTACTCACATAATTTACGCATAAGATGACGACTCTGAACTTTAATATGTCTAAAATACGGGAGATGTTTAAGAATTTAAAATCTGATGCTATGCCAAGAGCTCCTAGACCACCAGAAAATGTTGCACCACAACCTGCTCAAGTGCATGTTGAGGATATCGAAGAAGAAGATATAATCATAGACCCGGAAGACGATATTAAAAAGAAACCAAACCAAAAGTCTTCTAAGTCCAAGAAGTTTATTGATGATGATGATTTTGAGGAAGCTGTACACACAAAAAACAAAAATAAACATGACTGTGGTAGTTCTGTTAACGTACAAGGTATGTGTTAATTAACATTAAGTGTAAAATGTTTTTCTTTATAAATTTAACAAAATAACCATCTGCTAAAGTTGTTGGCTAACTACAACGACTATGAAGTTTATTTCTACTATTAAATATTAGTATATTTCTTTCTGTACACAATGGATTATGCTGTCTAAGTAAATTATGAAACAATTAGACATTGTGACCTAGTAGTCACAAATGTTATGTTATTTAAAACCTAAAAATATTTTTCAACAGCCTTCAATGCTAAAGGCAGGAAAGTCAATATAGTTTATTAACATTATAAATGTACTAAGTTCCTATTAGTTTCTTACCACAATGAGTCACACACACTTCAATGTAACTGCATTATTTAATTGTATTAGAAATCGTAATCTTTTTTAATAATATTAATAATGTTTCTATTTTTTTTTTTAATCCTAGGTCATATGGTAATAAATACATTTTAAAAAAATTAGTTCTAGTTGCTCTGAAATTGTTACATAACAAGCAGGTCCCAGACTCCCAAACTAGGTTAACCTGTGTTTTGGGACGCTGTGTTTTTTATATTAGTTTGTCACTGTTTATATTTACTTACAAAACTTAATCTAATACATTGCAAAATAGTCTGTTATATAGGTGCGTGTATGTGTGGCTGTATGAGTTTTTTAAGGTGTTTTGAACTTTTGTTATATCTGTGTGTGTTAAAATCACCCAATTTGTCCCTAAGGTGTTATTAGTATCAGCTATGTCAGCTATGTGATTATAGAAGTAGATAACACATGTTCTGAAGAAAAAAAAAAGTACATCTTGTGTCAGATCGGCTTCATAAAATACTGAATACCGTTTTGATGTGGAGAAGGCCCACACCATGCAGTTTGTATATGGTAAAAAAAGTAAACAAACAGGCAATTATAGTTATTTTCCTTTTTTTTTATTACAGCTACTGGAAATGTCTACAACATAGTAAACTCTTCACAGATCAGAGTTGGTAATGATTATTACTTCGGACCTGTGTCAGCAGCATCTAAAAAAAAAGATAATACTGAGAACAATGAAGATGAAATTGAGAAAGATAATTTGATTACTCTACTTATGGAAGCTAAAATAAAGGTGTGTGTTTAATTTTATAGTATAGTGGTTCATGTACCTAAAGGTGGCGTTCACGAGGTAGTGGTTTCAATCCCTGTATGGTACTACTTTTTGTGCGGTATTTATAAATGTTATACAAATATTTGTATTGCTATATGAATGTTTTCTATGTATTATATGTATGTATACAAAGAAAAGAGTATACATTTATGATCTTATTCATAATGACTTATCGGAGGATTAAAATTTCGCTAAAATCGGTTTGTGAAAATTGTCAAAACTTGTTATTCATAATAGTCTTTCTACGCTAAAACGTTTATTATCTCTGCGATAAAATCTCCGTTTAAAGCTCCGATAAGTCATTATTAATAAGACCATTAATATTTTGATGAGCCTCGTGGTTGAGTGGTTCATGTAGAGGATGTTGTGTGAAATGTCCGTGGAAATTTATTTTATTTCCATATCTGGTAAAAGTCAGCTAAGGCATATTGCACACAGATAACATCATCTGTGAGAGACGGAAAACTCGAAAATAAACCCTGTGCCAACACGCCTGGGCCCCTGGAGTCGGGTATTTCAATGGTGTCACAATTGTACCACCATGGTACCATTATGTTGCAATTGTAAAGTTTTTGGTAGTCTACTATTAATGTCTTGTCATAGCGGTGCCATTACGACTTCATCATTGACTTACAATATTGTGAAAGTGACATAAATTGCTAGTCTCGTACACAATTGCTTGACAATTGCAATTCAATGACTGAAATGTTTCAGTTGACAGTAATATTTTGAAATTGTCCTGTGTCGACAGATTGCCATAAATAAAAAATAGATAGATAGAAATATTAGAAATTGTTCTTTGTAATGTATTGCAATTTACTAATCTCCTAAACTTCACATTGCTTTTTATACTAATAAATAGTATGTACAAATATATCTAAACGAAATCTAGCATGATTAAATGTTTAAATTTATTAGTAGTTTTTCGAAAAACACTTCGACTAACGCATTTTTTAAAAACGCCATCACATACATGGCCATTCTAACACAATTCATAGATAAAAGAGACCGAAAACTTCATTGCATAGATAAAAGAGACCGACAATTCCATTACCATTGAACGACCATTATGAACTCATCTACCAGACCAAGGACATTTGACTTCAATTGCAATGGTATTGCAGTTGCGTCGTGTCGGTATGACAATTGTTCCAAAATAGTAGACTTGACCACCTGTTCAGTGCGGCATAGTAGACTATAATCCCTTCAAAAGTGGAGGAGGCCTGTGCCCAACTGGATGGACTGGAGAGAGAGAGATTTCTATTGAAAACATAACAGTTAAAAATTACTATTTGCTCAATGGTTGTGATGAATTAATGTTTCTGACCAAAGTTATAAACTATTATAATAGGGGATTTTTATGAATCATATATCAAAACAGCACAAACAAAAAATAAAATCGATATTCAATGTCTATACAATAAATAATTCATACCAAAACATTTTAGTTTATTGAAATTTATCTCTTAAAGGAAATAAAGATTGTCTAATATATAAAATTTCCATGTCACAATGTTAATTACCGTACTCCTCCGAAAAGGCTTTACCGATTTTTACCAAATTTTATTTGCGTATTCAGTAGGTCTGAGAATCGGCTACTATCTATTATTCATGAGAGACTTGAACCCACGACCTCAGAATACCGCTTACTGTATTGCCAACTGAGCTATCATATGACTAATAACTTTTTGTTTAGTTTGTTTCCTTTTTGGTAAGTAATTCTATATAACTAGGCTAGCCAAGCTTGCTTTTTTCGGGACCAAATAATATGTGCAATGTCTGTAATTTTTTATTTGTTTTATTGGCAGCCTGATCTTGATTACATGAGCTACATATCAAAAAACCTTGGCAAGAATTGGCACATGTTCTTTAGATCACTGGGGTTCACACAAGGCAGGATAGAGACCGCTGAGATTAATGCTGCTGGATATGATATATCTGAGGTAAGTAATACTGCTGCAAAATTAGGAACAGTGGTAATTTTTAAACTAGCAATCAAGCTGTACTGTGGCCATTTTGTAACGGATCTATTTAATATTAGTTAAAAAGGAAGAGGTTTTGAACTCATCTGCACATTTCTGTCTTTTTTTTATGTTTATGTTAAATAGACTAAGCGATTTTAATGATTCTTTTTCTTATTGGAAAGCTGATGGTTCCCGTGTGGCCACTATACTATCACTTTTACAATGGATTTCTGCGAATATCGTCCTTGTTATATTATAAGTACTATTTCTAGTAACATGTCATAAATAAGAGCATAGAATAAGTATCTTATGAAATATTTCTATAACAGGCTCGTTACAAACTACTATTGGATTGGGTAAACAACGACGATGATGGAACACTAGGCCGTTTAACTACATTGCTGTGGGAGGAGGGGGAGAGAAGTATCGTCAAGGAACTATCAACTATGTACAAGAAAAGTAAAAGCAAAAAATAACAAGAAAATTATGGACGGTATTTATATGACAACATTAAAGGACATTGCCAAAATTTTGTATTAAACTCGTATCCTCCAGATTCGTCGATATTTAGGGGGCGTGACACATTCGTTATACATAGACTCTAAAGGTAGCCTTCCGATGAACGCAATGCGCGATCCGTCTATTCAATTTTCACGTTGCATAAAAAAGACAAGAATATATTTAGGTCGGTCACACCGCTCTCGTAATGTCAAAGATAGTTTGCGGTGTTCATTCCGCGGTCACTTTTGTGTTTAATCACGCTCACTTTTCATGCAAAGTAGTGATCGCTTGGGCTGCGCCTATAAGAATCAGATGGTATTGTCAGAGCAGGTCGCGCAACCTGGTCGCTAACATCGAAAGGCCACCTTAACCTTAAACTTTTAATAATATAACACTAAGAAAGACCGTAGCTTTTTATTTGTTGTGAATGCAGTTTTATTATGGGACCATTACTTTTGGAGATTAAGCCCTAAATAAATATTAAAACTTATACCTTTTTATGATTTTTCTATAGCAGTACAGGTGGGCAAGTCGCGTATTTCAATGGTGTCACAATGGCATCACAATGACACATTATAACCTCAAAAAATTAACAATAGACTACCAAACTTGATAAAATTCGCCACTAAACAATCAGTTATTAAATTTTTTTGCAATAACACTAAATTATATACAATAATACGCGACTTGCCCACCGGGTATGAAACGACAGCGTTCTAAGTGTCCAAGTCAACTGTGTATTTAATATCTTAAACTCGTAAGATATTAAATACACAGTTGTCTTATAAGTTAAATATACAGTTGTCATTTATATTAAACTAGCTGTGCCCCGCGGTGTTACCCGCGGTAAAAAGGATAAAAAATAAGTTCGTTTTCTATTCCATTTTCCATTGGAAAGTTTCATGAAAATCCATCCAGTAGTCTTTACGTGAAAGCACAATAAACATATATCTGTATCCATATTATGGATAGAAGACCGAGGAAACGTTCGCGTTGCTCAGCCAACAGTTTAAGTATTTTATTTTGTGGCGCGTAATTCTTTTTTCGTCATATCTCCTAAGATATTCATTTAAATTGCATGCTGTAAAGTGCAGTTATAATCTATATTAATTGAGTAAGCTAACTATGTTATTTAATTTGATAAAAAATATTACTATATACACATTAATAGCTTTTGAAAACACCCTATTGAATTTGAGAATTTTTTTGACATTATTATGGGTACAGCGGGTTTCCCTTAAAAGACTCTAAGAAAAGAATATGCACTCGCGGACTTTTTTAAGAACTATAGGTAACAAACAAGTCCTCCATACATTATTTTGTTGTACATAGATAAGGCAGCGTTTTCATTTATAGCTCGCGCGCGTCCGATTTTCTCGGCAAATTTAATCATATCCCCACAGCAAACCCCAAGAAATTATGCAAAAAAAACGCATCAAGATCCGTTGCGTATTTTTGAAGATATAAGCTCACATAGGGACATACATACAAAAATAACGACTTTGTTTTATAAGAAGTAAAGATACACAGTTGTCATTTATATTAAATACACAGTTTTTATAATAAGAAAGTTTAGTTAACCATGGTACCAATTCTGCGTACAACTAAACCAAATTTAACTAATAAAGTGTCAATAACACAATTCATCAATGTTAATTGAACTTCTTGTTATAAAAACTGTTTATTAGAGATTAAAGATTTTAATTTTCTTGTAATATATGTAAGTACTGTTTATAACGTAAATGTGGGTACCTCGGCAATAAATGATTCTTTCTAATTAATATTAATACCAATTCTACGTGCACATCAAAATGAAACAATTAATTAAAATACTCCATAGTTGTTTTAATTTTTTAGTTAAGTTAGGTTGTGCACGTAGAATTGGTATCATTGCCGAATTTTGGACCGCCGTCACTTCTTTCGCTAGGGAGGTGATGGCGGCAAAGAGTGAAGCCCTGCGGGTGCGTGAATGCGCTGGTGACACATTGCCACCCCGCAGGGCAGGGGTCGTCGACGGGAAAGAGCTAGCGGCCCCTCTCGAAGAGGCGGTCGGTACACAGAGACCCGCCGCGGTAAATGTGGCATGCGGCCACGTGACGGGGGGACCTAATGCTCCCCTCGCCGGGTCGAGACCCAGTTAGCGGAGCCACCCCTCGCCAGGCAAGGCTCGAGGCACCGTCATGGCTCGACAGGGCTAAAAGGAGGAGAAAAAAAAATCATTGCCGAATTACGTTACTCGCACTATTAATGTTCATGGTTAACTTTTTTGAGGATTGGAGTACCTAATTAAAACTTTCTTTTTATTATCGTATTCAATGTTTTCTACGTAAAATATGAACAAAATCAATTACGTTATCATTTCTTTTTAAAATTAAGATTAATTAAAATAAGTAAATGGTGATAGGATTAATTAATGGTAACTGTTTTTATATCATTTAAATTTCGATGCATTTTACAAAGAAAGCTTTAAAAAGTGACGCGAAATTTTAATACGACAGTTGGTTATTATCTCAGACCTGTCCTATGCTCAAAAGCGGACTGAATTAGGCTGTTTATAATGGATAATAATTATCATAATTAATGTAAAAAAAAAATCTTAAATAGAAATATATTTATTGATATATAAAACAGATTTACCAGATGGTATATTGGCATTCAATATGAAAATACGTAATTTAGCTTGACTAAATCCTACTTCAAAGACTAATTAGTTTCATAGGACGTATAGTCTGTATCATAGACACACATTTTAAGCACACATTGATATGTAAGTCGCTTAAAGCCGATTGAGTGATGTAATGTAGCCATAGACATACCATCTGATATTTCTCTGGATATACATTATAAGAATCGTTGGTCTTTAAACTAACCTTAGTTGTGTTTCAAAGACCAGTAAAGAGACGTATATTCCTTATTTTATTATAAAAACCTACCAGATAAATAAAAATAAGTAGTAATATAAGTTAGTAGTAATATTCATAAAGTTAAATGCTAAAGTGCTGTCTCCATGAGCGAGAGAATCACGGTAATATGATCTTTGTATCTTCAAGTATTTCCATAATAGGATCGAATAGCTGTTCAGTAAACAGGTGTGTAGTTTTGAAGATAATAAGCTTGATAATAAGCTCACAAAGGGACTATATATTATAGTCGTAGCTCACATACAAAAATTACGAGTTCGTTTTATAATAAGTAAAGTTGAAAGCGTCTCCATACGACAATGCGTCGTCGATAAATCGATCAAATAATAATCTTGGTGGATCGACTACCCTATTTACATGTTAATCTATTGATACGACGAGTGGGATTGGGCACGGGTGAAATCGACGTATAACCGCGATATCGGCTACCGGGTGACGCGTCCGCCGCAGAACTTGGCGCTTTTAGAGGATACCAAAATAGCTTCGTGCATTTTTCTACGTACGAAGTTTTCATTGTTTCTTTAGATTGAATGGCTAGAGCTCTAATTTTTAAGTACATATATGTTTTTTCAATATATGATCTAGGGTCGCATAAACTCAGAAACGCGATTGAAAAAAGTTTTCTCGATAGAAAATCTTGGCGAAACAACCTCTCTCATTTTTTATTTTTTTCATTTTTCATGTAGGATAGGTATGCGGCGATTCAATTGCGAGTTCCGCTACGACTCGTAAGTTAATAGTCGCTCGTTCGTACAGTTTCTCCGACGATAGAAGCGCGTATTAATTGCGAATCGGTCGCTCGTGGAATCAGCGCCTCAATTTTTTTTTAGCTTAGTGTCGTAAATAATTTTTAAGAAAACATTCCAATATACTGTGCCTTACTAGATTGCTAAAGTAGGTGGTCGGAAAATATAAAGTGATTACGTATGTACAGATGATTATAATTTTGTTGGATGTTGTGAGAGTTATCGTCCAGCGCAAAGCGCAACTGACATCCGATGTCGGATACAAAATTATGGCACACCTATGTGTTTTTGTGTATTCCAGCAAGAAAACGCACAGCAAGTCAATTGCTGAGAAACTAAAATACTATACGTAATACGTAACTGCGTAAACTGACGTATACTGTTTAGTTTATATTAGTTTTAGTTAGAATTGTTTTAAAAAACTATATTTTGTTATAATAACTAGCATTATCATGTATTATGTTTATCATAGATTACATAACAAAGCAGTTTTTGTTCGTTTTACATAAAGTAAATTTGTAAAGGGTAAAGGTTGGAGTGACACAGATCACTTACAATAGAAATAGCATTACAAGATATTTGTTAACGACTAAATGCATCAACGTGAGAGGAAAGCGCAGGTACAACTCGTACTTGGCCGGTTTTTATGAGCGGTTAATATAGTAAAATGACAAATTATATCACTTAATATATTGTGATAAATGTTTCCTTTCGTTGAGCAAGATCTAACGTGCATAACAATACTATGAGAACTATGTTGTGAAATTTTTGCAGTAATCTTTTTATCAATCTTTAATTGTCAAAATAACGATCTTTTTACATGTTTGATAGATAGATAGATAGATTAACTCTTTATTGTACACATTTACAAGAAACAGAAAACAGAAATTAAGCTTAAAACTAGGTACAAATGCAAATAAACCCAGCAATAACTTCTACGGGTCATCATTAACTAGAATACGTTTTGTAAATGAATAGAACGCCAAGACTTGTTTGTCCGTTTGTCTATCAAATTTTTTATAAAACTAACGTATAGCTATTGTCAATAATCAATCTACGATTACAGATAATTTGTAATCCTCCTTTACCAGTAAGATATCTAAATCTTCTGTCAAATTTTCAATAGAGAAAGCTGTCATCAGTTGATTGTTAAAATACAAGTAAAGACAGAAGTGAATTTTTCCGTCTTTAGTTGCAGCTTCTGGGGATAGATAGAATAACGGAAATGGCCGTTAGCTAAGTGGAAGTTTGAGTTTAAATGAGAAGTTCCATCAAAAGCTAAGTAATGAAACATAATAAGCTTATTGGAGCGTTTAAAATATGGCCAATTTTGAAACTAGATAACTTATAACGGCAGATAATTTCTGTAAAACAGGTATCCGAGTCTAAGTAGGCCAAGAGTGTTGTATAACCGAAAATTTTACTACAGCTGTCCACACTTTACCATGTTATAATGATGTGCATGTCTTCCAAATTAAATTTTTTTTGTGCCAAAAATTTATTACAATATGAAATACTGGTAAATAAATGTACTCGAGATAGACAAAACTTTGTTAACATTTATTTTGCTTTTTGTAATTTACTGTTAATGAATACTATTGATTGCAATCAAAGTTATTTTTATAGATCTAGTCAAAATTTATTAAAACCACAGCTAAAAAAAATATCTATTATGTGTATATTTTATTGATTTGATTTTAATTTATAGTTTATTTTATTCCAATTTTAGGTAGATTTATTTCATAAAGATTTTTATGTTAGTTATAAGAAAAATAGACCATTTTTGTACAATACAATAAATATTTTTATCACAACTTATGAGTTTTGTTTCCAATCCACAACCCATTTCCAAAGTTAACTTTTAGAGCAAATACTTTTTAGTATACTTTGTATGTAGTAACAAAATATGAATGGATTAACTGTCGCCAGTGAGACTTTATTTTTCTACCCTCTGTTTGAATGTAAACTATTTTATCCCTAGAATTCTCGAAGTATGTACGGGAGACGTGTGTGTGTTTGTTATAAAACAACAGTTTAGTTAAGACGATACCAAAATAGCTTCGTGCATTTTTCTATGTACGAAGTTTTCATTGTTTCTTTAGATTGAATGGCTAGAGCTCTAAATTTTTAAGTATATGTTTTTTCAATATATGATCTAGGATCGCATAAACTCAGAAACCCGATTGAAAAAAGTTTTCTCGATAGAAAATCTTGGCGAAACAACCTCTCAAATTTTTTATTTTTTTCATTTGTCGGTCTATTATCGCGTATTAACTAATGAAATAACTTTAAAAACATAGGTAACTATTATGTATAGAAACACGTAAATCAGAATTAAAATATATTTAGTAGATTTTGAGTAAATAGGAAAAGTATCCCTAATTCTTCATTTTCTGTGCCTACTGGCTGTGTTAATATGTACGTGTCGGCGATGATATACGATATTATTGATGTAGGCCCTTAACAAGTGACATTATCCTTTAGCATATAATAACAGATAACAAAACATAAAAACACCGGTTCAGGCTTGATTACGAATAGTCGGCGAGCGTCTGTGTTTACGAATATACTACAAAATGGCGTCAGACCGCAGCGGCTTGGAAATTGTTAAAATCGACGTTCGTGATGTGAGATTTCCAACTTCTCTCGAAGCACATGGCTCTGATGCATTGGTAAGTTAAAATTTATTTAAATACAAAGTTTCTAAATCAGAAGTACCGAAATTTTAAACCGATTATTAGTTTGAAATGAAACTAATAGGTAAGTAGATTTAGATGAGTTCGAAATAAATATTAGATTTGGATTTTTAAATATTGTTTTTTTTTGCTATAATCCGAGAAGTTAAGCATTAATGATGGCAGTGATGGCCAATGATAGCGCAAATTAGACTTTTATCACTATCGAAATAATATTTTATTTCTATTTTGGATAATTTATATCATTGACTAACGTAATACGTTCGTCGCTACTGTCAAAAGCCTTCAGCAGAATTTACCGGTCGGTCACTGCACTGCTGTTACACGCGTCAAGGCCTCACTTTCTTATTTGAATCTATCTTAATCTATCTTATTTGAATTATACACGACACACGTTGTCATGTCATAGGTATTTTTTCATCGATCGTGTATAAATACAACCGCTATCAACTAAATGCGAGCCCGATCGTTATCTTATTATATTTACCCAGGTCTCTATTTACTCAATATCTTAATAGTGTATAATAATCTCCATAATAATATTATAATATTAATCTTAAATAATTCTCCGTGTGGTGACGGATTAAGAATACAAGTGTCACCACCCCATCTCTTCCCAAGGGTAAAAGTCAGCTAAGGCATATTGCAAACAGATAACATCCTCTGTGAGAGACGGAAACCTCGAAAATAAACCCTGTACCAACACGCCTGGTCAGCCCGGCACAGTAGACCAAAATCCCTTCAAAGTGGAGGAGGCCCGTGCCCAACAGTGGGACGTAAATGGGCTGGAGAGAGAGGTATATTAATCAAATAAAACCCTCCCCATTCCATACGAAATTCACAACGATTGCATATTATTTGGCTGTGAAGAAAATAAGACTGTACTTAATTCAGAGGCGTATTTACCATAGGCCCATAGGGGCCATGGCCAGCGGCGGCCAGCCTAAGAAGGGCGGTAAAAGCCTTCAAGTTTAAAATTTTCCTCTATCTCTATTAATTTATAGGGCGGCTAATTAAATTGGTCCAGGGCGGCCCAGGGCGTTAAGAGGGTACTATACTCCTAATTTAGGTATTTGCCTTACGTATTGCTATATAGCTAAAGCAGATTCTACCTACAAATTCTTTGAAAAAAAAGACGTTTTGTAGTCCCCTTTTTTCTTCGCGAAAGTTAGATATACTCTTCATCTATGTATAATTTTAGCGTAAAAACAATTAAAATCTGTTTAACTGTCGCGAAGAAAAAAAGAGACTTCGATGCTCATATTTTTGTATGAAGCATAATTTGGTATGGGGCCCGGGCGCTCATTTTTAAAATACGCCTCTGTCTTAATTAGTAATTTTGAGCATATTTCTAGCATACTGACCCTGACTACTCGTGTGCGTACGTCACCGTCACGACTAAGAATGGGGCACAGGGCTTCGGTCTGTCATTCACCTGTGGAAGAGGAAATGAGCTCATTGTACTCGCAATAAGATCTATGAAGAGTTTTGTCCTAGGAAAAAATGCACGTGATATTTTTGAAGATTTTGCAGGATTCTGGCGCACCCTTACTAATGACTCGCAAATGAGATGGGTATGTTATTGTTTTTTTTTAATAGTTTCGTGTTATAGTTTGCCGTGATTAAGACAACATCCGTTGTTTCATAGTCAGGTTTCTAGTTAAAACAATACTTAAATGACTTTTTAAACTGAATGGGACATGAATTTAGATATTTTATGTGCAGGTAGGACCTGAAAAAGGCGTAGTGCACTTAGCTGCTGCAGGAATTCTAAACTCACTGTGGGATTTGTGGGCTCGTTTAGAGAACAAACCACTATGGAAACTCCTCGTGGATTTGACCCCAGAGGTATGTATATTTTTTACTAAGTATATAATTACGAGTACGTATACGATATTATAGAGATCAATCATGCATGCCAATTTTGGTACATAGTATTCAGTTCACAAATTGTTGTAGGAATTAGTATCAACAATAGATTTCCGTTACATCACGGACGTGGTGACCAAAGAGGAGGCAATACAGATGTTGAAAGAGAAACAAAGCGGTAAGGCGGAGAGAGTCAAGTATTTACAACAGAACGGATACCCTGCATACACTACACAAGTTGGTAAGATGAAAAAGATGTTAAATAAGTTACCGGCAAGTTAACCATGAAGCCTCAATGTAAACCGCACTTCTGTTTAATTTGTTTTCAGGTTGGATGGGCTACAGTGATGAGCTGGTTCTATCATTGTGCCAAAAATATTTAAAGCTTGGGTTCACGCATTTTAAAGTCAAAGTAGGCAATAACTTCGAAGATGACTATAATAGATGCAATATCGTACGCAAGTGTATTGGTCCTGATAATTATCTGGTGAGATAAACTTTTTATTTTTTACTTCTACCAGGGCTAATCGGGCTATGGAATCAAGAGAAAATGATATAACAGAATCCTATGTGCATAAGCTATTAAGTAATTATGACGTTTCTTAATTGACCACTGTAAAATTATTGAATTGATATTGTCGAAATTTCACAGCTTCATAAGTATAGCTAGAATAACAAATAGGTGTAACTAGTATAGAAAAGTCATCAAGCCAAGGAACGAGGTATTAACTATTAAACACTGGTAAAACTGCGAGTGTTAGCTATCTGAGGTTAGGCTTACTTCCGAAGCTTAGGGCGAAAATAGGTATCCTACGAGAAGCTCAATTACCTATTTATCATTAGATGGTAGACGCGAACCAAGCATGGAGCGTACCGGATGCTATCGAGTGGATGAAGAAACTTGCACCTCTGAAACCGCTGTGGATCGAGGAGCCCACGTCGCCGGACGATGCACTCGGACATGCTACTATCGCCAAGGCTCTCGCGTTAGTACTACATTTTTATAGCTAGGTTGAGGCGTAATGTTTACACTTCTCCTGGAACACCAGGAGAAGTGTAAACATTACGCCACTTAACAAAGTGGGAGTATAATCCAAATGCGATGACAGCTAATACAGCGTGAAATCAATAGCCACCCCCACCTTGCCGGTCTTTTGAGTGTGGTATAGGCAAATCTGCGACCAAGCACTTTAATTTAAATAAAAATGGTGCCTCTTCATTTAAGACTACACTATTTGTATACTAAGTAGCATAACATTACAGATTTTAATTCATACTGTATTATTGTCACAGGCCATACGATATTGCAGTAGCGTCGGGTGAGATGATCGCTAATCGCGTCATGTTCAAACAGTTCCTCCAATGTGGTGCCATCCAGTACTGTCAGATTGACTCCGCGAGAATAGGTGGCATCAATGAAATACTTGCTGTTTATCTTATGGCTGAGAAACTAAAAGGTATGACTCAATTTTTGTCTTATATTATGGACAACCTTTAATTTTATCCTGCACTAACTGTAGACGCTTGAAAGTTCTTTCTATTTTTAAAAGAGTTTTATTTTCATAGTTTCATCCCTGTAAAAGCTTCTTTTTAAATGTTCTTAGTAAAAGTATGTCCTCACTCTGGCGGCGTGGGTCTGTGTGAGATGGTGCAGCATCTTCAGTTCTGGGACTACGTGAGCTTGTCAGGCACCATGGAGGGTAGACTCGTGGAGTACGTCGACCAACAACATGAACACTTCGTGGATCCGTGCGTCGTACAAAATGCCAAATATATGCCACAAGTAAGCAGACGATATTTTTCTGACACGTAGTCTATAAATTCATATGTGAATTTTATTATTATTCATTTTTGATTATCTGGGATGCAATTGTGCCTAGGTATGTGCTAAGTTTTACAGAGATTTAAAAATGCGTTAACGCGAAAACGGCATAGCGCCTAGTCTGGTCGTCGCCAGGAAAAGTTAGGGAAGCAGTTATCACCGAAATTTAAAGTAATAACTGATTTACGGAGTAAATTCTAAATTATACTTATAATTTTACATTTACTAAAGTAGGTATACTGTATATGTATACGATACTTTTCTAGTCATCATTGTTCATTTCGTATGGCTTTCTGTAAAAGTCCTTCCTACATATATGGGAATGTGTATTTGGTGAACAATACCTCAAGCTGGCAATGCCAATTTTTTTACTTAGTACCCACTGCTTAAATTGTATACTTTACTTAAGATATAAATAAGAATACGTAAGTAAGTTACATTAGGTAAAATGTTTTGTCTTTACGTATAAGTAGACAAATCCAGTGTAACTAAATAAATAAATAAATAAAATAAAACAGTCTTTATTGCACACCATATTAATTTACAGAACTTACTTACTAGACTTAATAATAGGTACAAAGGGCGGTCTTATCGCGAGCTGCGATCTCTTCCAGACAACCTTAGAATGGACTTGACCGAGACTGAATAGGTAACTTGTGGTGTACTAATATTATGGTAATTATATGCCAAAAATAAGCGAAAGTACTAATAGCTAATACAATATAAATACATACAGTACAAACACAATTCTACTTTTATACATATATAAACATATACATACATATACATACATATACAATACATACATATTTATAGCAAATACATAAATACTAATACTTAGTAAGATTCATATTAAAGTAGATCAGTTAATCGGTAGTGATAAGTAGTGGTCCTTAACAAGTTTTTTAAACGTTGATATGGTTTGAGCGTTTCGTATCGTCAACGGTAAGGCATTCCATAACCGGGCCGCTTCTACTGTAAAAGATTTACTAAAGAATCTCGTGGAATGTGATACTACAGTCAACGTAAGGTTTTCCGATGATCTTAGACTCTTCGTATGTGTGTCATGGAGAAACGTAAACCGTTTTTTGAGGTAGTTGGGAGTGTTTGGTTAACTACGTCAGTGGTTACACAACATAAATACACAATCACAATAAATATTCCGAGTTATGTCATATGTAGTTACTTTGATAACAGATGGTTTGTATCTGTAACTTAATTGACCCGAAAACTGATTGTTATTATTTATGTTATGCAACTAAATTAGCGAGGTTGCTAAAAAAACTGATGCCAATTCTTTTACGCCAAAAACTAAAACGAATAGGTAATATTGTAATCTATTATGGTTTTTAAATATTATGTTAATACCAAGTAATATGTACACTGCCCGGCGATTGTTACACTTACCTACCAAGTTTTATTAAAGACTAGCGAATGTCCGCGGTTGCACTCGCATTTATATTAATTGAGCCCACCCTCCCTCAACATACACGAAATCGTAACAAAATATATAAAAACCGCTCTATCTATTATAGAAAACCGCGTCAAAATCCGTTGCGTAGTTTTGAAGATATAAGCTCATATGACATACATACAATAATAACGACTTTGTTTTAAAATAAGTAAAAATATATTTTATATTTTCAGTTGAACGCTGGCTACAGCACTCAATTTCTACCAGGAATTGTAGAGAAGTTCTCATATCCATACGGTACAGAATGGCAGAGGATGATCAAAGAGGGACTGTTCTCACCACCCAATGAAGTTGAATTATTAAATGTATAATAAAAATACAGTTAATTATATAAAATATTTTATTATTAAAGTTATTTACATGCATACGTCTACTGTATGATATGTCACAAATTAAGGTTGTATTCAAATGATATGACAAAGGACTAAGTAATATTCATTATCGGTGACATTTACTTGTTTATTCAATATAAACGGAAGTTTTCAACAAGCTTTCGCCAATTTGTAGTGCGATATTACGTTTATACTTTCCATAAATCAATTATTGTACTCGGTGTTTTTTTAAGATATCCTATAAAGAAAGTGGTCACTTCAAATACGGCCGAGTTTTTTCCCGATTTTGTCTTGATTTCATCTTATTTATTTTACTTTTATCCCTTTAACAAAGTCTTTAAAAAAAATGGATCATTACATACTAATACAAAACTTTTTTAACGGACTGCCGATCAAGAGGTCGTGGGTTCGATTCCCGCTCGGGACAATCATTTGTGTGATTTTTCTAATTGTCATACAAATGTTTGTACTGCGTCTGGGTGTTTCTATATATTATAAGTATGTATTTACAAAAAAAAAGTAGTATAATGTATTCTATCCATATTCTGGTACCCATAACACAAGCATATAAGCTTAGCTTGGGACCAGAGGACGTTGTGTGAAATGTCCATGAATATTTATCTTATTACTTTAAACGAGCAATTCTTGTATATATATAATTGGAATCTCGGAATCGGCTCCAACGATTTTCATAAAATTTAGTATATAGGGGGTATCGGGGGCGATAAATCGATCTAGCTAGGAATCATTTTTAGAAAATGTCATTTTATTGCTTTTTTTTCTTTTTGGCCACACCACCCGAGCGAAGCTCTGTCGCCCAGATATTTATTTATTTATTACTTTTTTTTTTTTTTTTGGGTTTTAATGACCTGGTTACGAGGACCTTTAGGTCATATCTTCTTTTTCCAATTCTTTGTTGTTTTAGTTATATTGTTTTGATAGTATTCTTGATATATTTATATATGGCTGCGTAACTGTTCTTGTTTTTTAGTAATTGATCAATAGGCGGCGGGCGGGATGAAGAAACACTTAAAATTTTCACGTCACTGAGGTCATTGGCGAATATTAGTCTGGCAATTAAAAAGTTTTGACATTCATAAATTAAATGTTCAACGGTTCCTTCGTGTGTTGTGCAATGTGGGCAAATATTATCAGTAATAATACCCAATCTAGCCAGGTGTGACGGAGCAGTATTATGGCCAAAGCGTAGTCTGTTTATAGTTGTTATAAAATCGCGACTGGCATCTTCCAGCTGGTTGTACCAAGGCTTTACCGGCAAGTTCTCTTGTATATTGCCATACCACTTTCCTTTGCTATCTTGATCTTTCTTCCACATGTCTAACCATTTAGTATTAATGTTTTGTTTAACATATGGCAAGCAATCTGTCATAGGGATCTCTGTTACATTTTTTACATTTATAGGGTTTATACATTCATATGCGGTTTTATCAGCCATTTCATTACCAGAAATACCTCTGTGTGAAGGCACCCAGAGGAAAGCAATTTTGACATTTTTTAAAGAGTATTGGTAAATTGTTTCTTTAATAAAATACAGAATGTAATTTGATTTATAACTAACTCTAAGGTTGTTTAGACCTTGTATCACACTCAAGGAATCTGTAATAATTAAAAATTGTTTATGAGTATGTATGTCTCGAATACGTAGTAATGCCTGATATACCGCATATGCTTCTGCTGTAAATATAGAGCAAGCTTCATGCAAAACAAAGCTTTGAGAAAACTTCTTTTGTGGATCATATAAGGCTGCATTTACATGGTCACTTCCTTTACTACCATCTGTATATATGACATAATACAATTGATTTAATTCTAGAAATTCAAGCATATCAATATTATTGGTAATAGTATTTTCAAGTACTATTATTGGGTGTGTAATGCAATGATAAGAAAAAGAATAACATGGCCATAGATATTGTTTTCTTATAAATTTAAATTTATTTTGTGTTTCTAGCAATATATTGGACAATAAAGGAGACTTTCCATTCAAGAGATCTTCTGGAGTGACTGTCACACTATGACCTCTATTTATATTTGGTAAGATTTTGTTTAAGATTTGTCTATTATTTGAAGAAATTAATTTTAAGAGATATCTCTCAGCCAGCATGATTCTTCTCAAAATTAGAGGCATTATCAGTGTCTCAACCTCCATGGCCCTTATGGGAGTTGAGCACATTGCGCCAGATATAATTCTCAAAGCCCTGTTTTGTAAAATATCAAGTTTATTTACATGGTGACTATTTATATAGCTAAGTGAACTATAGTCAAAATGACTTCTCACAATAGATTTATACAATAAAGACAAGATTTTGGGGTCTGCTCCCCAGCTTACACCAGCAAGACATTTCATTATATTTATACCTCTGAGGGCATTGCCTGATATGTATTCTATATGTTCTTTAAAAGTTAATTTATTATCAATTATAATGCCTAAAAATTTTTTGGAGTTCACCTTGTTTAAAATTTGTCCATTATAAATTATGTTTGAGATTGGATTATCTTTACCAAATATCATTACATTGCTTTTAGATGGGTTAATATTGAGATGTAATATTTCATTATAATAAAGAAATAATTGAAATAAAGCATTGTTAATATGCTCCATAGCAGTTTGCAGATTATAGTTGCTGGTGTAAATGACAATATCATCAGCAAATTGTAGAATATTTACATTATTACTATTTACATATTTACAAATTTCACTAGTATATATATTATACAATAATGGTGATAGTGCAGCACCCTGCATTGTGCCTCTGGAAGCAGTTTTCGGTCCATATAAAACATTATTGTGCCTTACATATAGAGTTCTATTGTTTAAGAAATTGTAAACCCATTCACAAAGTTGTCCAGGAATGCCCAGCCTAGACATAACTTTGACAAGAATGCCTGGATCTACACTATCAAAAGCACCTTGCACATCTAAAAATACACATACAGTATGTAACCTACTTTCTTTTGCATGTTTCAGATCTGAAATTAATGAGGTAAAGCTGTCAGCACAACTGCGCCCTCTACGGAACCCAACCTGTACTGGAGGAATGATGCTACTGGATTCAACATACCAGTCAAGACGTACTTTGATCATGTTTTCAAAAATTTTTCCTAGACATGATGATAAAGATATTGGTCTATATGAGCTAGCAAGATCTGGAGGTTTGTCAGGTTTTGGTATGGGAATAACACACTGTGTTTTCCATGTTTGTGGAATGATTTTTTTATGCCAAAGTAAATTCAGTATTTTAAGAAATAATATTTGTACTGATTCATCTAAATTTTTAATAATATTATATGGATAATCATCTAGACCTGGAGATGTATTTCTTCTAGATTGTAAGCTCATTTTAAATTCAGACCATGAAAATGAGTCCAGTAAAAATTTTGAATTGCTATTATCATTTTGTTTCTCAAAATACGTGTTTAGATTATCTGTTTCAGTTAAATTGTTGTTATCTGTTAATTTTGCTAATAATGGTAAAATAAATTCATTTTGATATGATTTGTTGCCAGGTCTAATTCCCTTAAACATTTTTAATTGTTTCCAAATCATACTAATTGGAGTAGTTCTATTGAAGGTGGTACATAAATTATGCCAGCCTAATTTTTTCTGTTCTGCTATTGTTCTCTTTTTAAGTGCATCTTTTCTTTTATAATCAATGTAATTATCCATTGTAGGAACCCTTCTATATAATTTAAGAGCATTGTATGAATCTACAACACATTGTTCACAGGTATCATTCCACCAGGGAGCTGGAGGTCTGCTTTTGAAATTGTCTTTTTTAACAAGTTTTGGAATAGTCATATCTTTAAGTGTGTCTAAATGTGAACAAAATTCATTGTAACTATTGATTGGATCTTGTGAATTGACAGTAAAATTTTGAAATACTGTCTTTGACAGAGTTTTGTATTCTTTCCAATCAGCTTTCTTATATAGATACTTATCAATTGGTGAAGTAATATAATATTTATCTACATGTAAGTTAAGTTCTGTGATGGTTGGGTAATGATAGCTTCCCATAGTATCATCTTGTACAGACCAATTACAAAGTGATGCAAACTCAGCACTAATAAAACTTACATCTATGGCAGAAGGATTCCGTCCAGGGCTGTTGACAGTTGTAAAACTACCATCATTTAATATACACAAATCTAAGTTATCCATTGCATTGTATAACTCTTGACCCCTACTTTTAGTGGTGAGACATCCAAATGCTACATGATGTGCATTGAAGTCGCCACTTATGAAAATAGGTTTAGGAAGTTTATTTATTATATTAGACAGTCTATTGATGTGTAAGTGTCTTGCTGGAGGGCAATAAACACACAGTATTGTTAAATTACCACGCTGAATGGACAAGGATATAGCAACAGTTTGTACATCTTCATAAAATGTAGTATCAATATAGTTATATTTCAAGTGTGGTTTTAATAATATTGCTACTCCGTTATGTGAATTATTAGAATTTTTTATGTATATATTATATCCGGGAATTTTAAATTTGTTGTCTTTAAACCAAGTTTCGTTGAGCAAGCAAACATCAATATTTTGTTGTTTCAAAAAGTTTATTAATAGAGGTTTTTTACTATTTGCACTTTGTATGTTATATTGAGCAATGCGTAACTTAGATTCTATATTGTTTGGATCCATTATTTAAGATTTTTAATTAAAAGATCTTTAATAGATGCTGTAGTCGTAGGCACATTAGTATCTTTATTACCTAACTCCACCAATGTCTGTACTAGGGCCATAAGTACATCATTGTTGGAGATAATTTGGTTCTTAATGTCATCTTTTTTAATGACATTTTTAACCTTATTTACACTATTTACATATTTATTTACATCATTTACAGAATGTACAGGTTTATTTACAAAAGTATTTACAGATGGTTTATTTGTTTGTTTTGTTGGGGGTAAAGGAGGGAATTCTTTGTTGCCACTTGTAGAGGCGGCACTTGCATAAGTTATTTTATTTTTCTTTTCTAATATTTTCTTAATTTTAATTGGACAAGTTTTAGATATAGCTAGATGTGGTCCACCACAATTTAAGCAGCAGACCTCAGTGGTTTTATCACAATCTTTATATAAGTGCTCACCTCCACATATGGAACATTTTTGTTTGCTATGACAGATTTTGGCTGCGTGATTGAACTTAAAACATTTAAAGCATTGTTGTAGTGGTGGAATATATTCAAATACCCTGTATGAGAATAAGTCATAATGTATTCTATCAGGTAATGTGTTAGAAAGAAATGTGATGCTGACTGTCTGTAATGGAACTCTTTCATTTCCAACTCTTTTAGTGAATCTTCTTACAGCAACTATTTCATATGTTGATGACAATCTTGTGTATAAATCTTTATTTGATATATTTGTTGGTACATACCTTATGATGCCAGTTTTTTCAATTTGCATTGCCGGTATAAACGCTCTGAAGCCATATTTGGAAAGGAATATAGTATTATTTATGAAGTTATTAGCTGTGTTATATTGTTTGAAGTTAACTGCTATTTTGTTTGCATTGATTCGTTCTATAGCTGTCACACCTTTTATTTCTGTAGAAAAAATATGATTTAAGTAGATAGGGCTCTTGTTGCCTAATCTATCACCATTCAACGATTCTATGTAGACTTTGAATATAGTGTTTGATGAGTTTTCTGGGTATAGTCTTTTATAATCAGGTTTGTAATACGGCATATAGGCACTATTATCACTGCCGGCACTGCTATTGTCCATGTCTTCGCCTCCAGATTCTCTTGTCCGGGGACGTTTGAGAGAGGTGGGCGGGTTATCCCCGCCCCCCTCGTTTCCCTCCATGTTCAGAGGTACCCAGCAATACAAACTATGGTTTTAATTGCTGAGAGGAAAAAATATCTGCTTTTTATTTAAATAATTAAATAAAAATTTTTCAACCGAACCGCGCTTTTTGGAATTTCCCGCCCAAAAAACTTTATTTATTACTGATCAGAAGCTTGTGACACTTAGGGCCTCGTTCACCATCTTCAAGTAAAGCGTTGATTAGTTACTTATCGATTAGCGTTAATTGTCAAGTAATAGTTACGAGTATCTTCTGTCAATTTCAATTTTTTAATCTTAAGATTACTGCTACTCGAACGTCGTGAACGTCGCACGTGTAGTTACTGGTGACTTTAACTAGCGATTAGTCTACTTGGCGCTTTACTTGAGAATGGTGAAAGAGGCCCTAAGTAGTATAAGGCTATATTTTAAGAAAATCAATGTTGATGCGGTCAAAGTTGCAGGCAACACCTAGTGTTTCATAAAGCTCAAAGTTCAACTTAAGAAACGGCTAGTATGAGTAGATTTGCGTAATTTTCGATTTATTACAGTTTTATAAAAAATCTAACAAAGGGTCTTTTAATAACTTCCAACAGAATTCCTTCAGCTGTTAGCCCATCGCTCGATAAGAATGGGTAGTTAACGGTCGGAAAAAAGTGTAATAAATAAATATTCATGGACATTTCACACAACGTCCTCTGGTCCCAAGATAAGCTTATTTTGCTTGTTATGGCTACACGTGGTGTTCATAAAACTTTCCCCCGTTTTTGCAACATTTTATATAGCCTATATTGGCCTATAGCCTTTCTCGGTAAATAGACCCTCCAACACAAAAAAATATTCAATTCTAACCAAATAATTCGTGAGATTAGCGCGTTCAAATAAACAAACTCTTCAGCTTTATAATCTTATATGTAAGTATATAAAATTCACGGTGTCACAGTGTTAGTTACCGTACTCCTCCGAAACGGCTTGACCGATTTTTATGAAATTTTACATGCATAATCAGTAGGTCTGAGAATCGGACAACATCTATTTTTCAAACCTTTTGTTTTTTTTTTAGTATGGCAAAACAACGTTTGCCGTGACAGCTAGTATAAGCCACACAAATTGGTAATGCGCCTGGCGGCCATGTTGGTGACGTCATGGTGACGTATAGATGAGAATATTACATTTTGTTAGCTGTATTTTTTCTTTGCTGATGACGTCACAAGGGCGTTAATTTGACAAGGTTCCAGCGCATTACCAATTTGTGTGGCTTATATTAGTATTGATACCACCACGAGACCATGAAGCCCGCCACATTATGTTTTCTTTGAAAATGCAAATGCACTAAGTTTCGATTGTTTAGGAGCGTGGCTTATCTGTGGATCAACAGCAATCGAGTCGTCATCATCGAGTTTCCTTTTCGATCCATTCTGATTACTACTCGATTTTGTTTGTAAACTCTTGAATAATTTGATAGCATGTCTCGTCATTTCGGATGGACCAAGTTCAGGATTTTGTTGTTCTAGTGTTGTTTTATTTCTGTTAAACCAATCCACGAATGTTTCACCTCCAATAGGTTTTAATGGCTGTAAATAAAATTATATAAATAGTAGATTCAAAAATATTTATCTCAAACTCAATTATGCCCGAATGAATTATTTTTCATATGGATTATTTTAGAAGAAAGACACATCTGTGTGAAAATTCTTTTGCCCGGCTATCAAGGAATATAATATAATCTTGCATGTATATGAATTTCTTTATTATATCGTATCTCTTAAATATATATCCGTTTGGGAAATACTAAGTAATATTTCGACAATATCGATTGGTCTTAATCACCAGAGTGTTCTTAAATATGTAGGTTACCACTTACTTACAAACTTACCAAACTTATTGAGTTGGGTTTGAAAATAGAAAAAGAAAAATAAAAGTTGACCACGAAGATAAGATAATATTAAACTTACATCATCATTTTCTGGAGTATCTACTGGTTTGTGTACATCAACTAACACTCGTTCAGTTAAACTTAGAGGACTCTGTATGTTTTTCGTATTAGTAGTTTGCTTCTTAAATATATTTCTTGCACCGCCCGGTGATGATTTTATTGGCTGTAATATATTAAATATTGGTAAGAATAAACAGTAATATTTGTTGTATTACTAGCAATGCAACGCAGTTTCATTTAAATACTTTCCATAGGCAATATTATAAATAAATTCTTTGAAATTAGAATGAAAGAATATCAAAAAAAGTTATTAATAAAATCCGTTTAGCATTTCTCGACATTTGGGCTTAGGAACACATTCAGTCATTCATTTTTGTACTTTAGATATATGTATAGTGCGTTCAGTTCTTGGTCCAAGGGCCAGTCCACACGCACGTTGCTTCGTCGCAGCGTAGATATGTAACGCATAGTTGGTCACACGAACACTGGGCCATTGCAGCGTTATTTAGTTCTAGCGTTGCAGTGCACAGTAGACCATAGTACGTCCCAACATGGAGGAGGCCCGTGCCCAGTAGTGGGACGTTTATGGGCTGGAAAGGAGGATGCAGTGACAAGTGTGCGTTGCGTTGAACCAGCGCATTTTGTGAATACTGTATTTTTTATGTAAAATGACGCTGTGACAGCGTTATGTCAGCGTAACGCGGACGCAACACATCGTGTGGACTGGCATTAATGTTTAAATTTTTTCTAAATATAAAAAGTATTCTTAAATCTATACCTAATAATATAAAGCTGAAGAGTTTGTTTGTTTGTTTGTTTAAACGCTAATCACAGAAAACCACTGGTCCCGATTTGAAATGTCAGATTCCTGATTTAGTGTTAGACAGTACATTTACTGAGGAAGGCCATAGGCTATATAACATCACGCTGCCACCAATAGGAGCGAAGAAGCAATGAAAAATATTGCAAAAACAGGCAATATTTTCAAATTCCACGAGTTAATTATACAATCAAGTAACTAAATATTACTTACAACAGGTCTAATGCTAGTATCCATATCAATTTTCTTCTCTTTAACTTTAGGTGCTATTATCAAACTGGCGTTCATATCTGGTTCAGAACTAGTGACGTCATAAGTCTCTTGTGTATCCAACTCATTGAAATGTGAGTTTTGTGCTACATTCAACTTGTCAGCCTCTCTTTCCCACGTGTCTGATAAATTTGTCAGTTTGTCAGCTAAGTGTACACGACCTAGCCTGGAGGCATACTTTGCAGCTAGAGGTAGTAAACGGTCGTCTTTTAACAACTCCATAAGTTCTAATGCTCTTTGTTCTATTTCACTGCGACAGGCCAGCTGTAACATACAGACAGACAGCTAGATATCTTTACATTTTCATAATTATTATTTGTAGTATATGCGTATTTAGCTACTTAAAACACAAGCAAATAAGCTTAACTTGGGACCAGAGGACGTTATGTGAAATGTCCATAAATATTTATTTATTTATTTTACACACTATTATAATAGTTTTGGTTCTTGATAAAATGTCTAAAAATCATCGTATCATTACGGCTCTTTTCTACAGGTGTAGGCAGCGATATAAACACTTTTACATATGAATTTATAAACACTTTTCTTACAAATCATTACATAAAAGGAATCTTGACAGTTCTATTCTTGTGTCAGTTTGTCTGTCATAAAATTTTATTCATATAAAAACCACTCAACGACGACTTTACTAAGCTATTATATGGATAGATAGACAGACGAATGTTTTATATTTAAGTTATTTGACGGGCCTCCTGGCCTAGTGGGTCACATACCGGACTGCCGTTCACGCGGTCTCGGGTTCGATTCCCGGTCAGGACAATCATTTGTGTGATGTTTATAATTATCATACAAATGTTTGTACTGCGTCTGGGTGTTTACTATGTATTATAAGTATGTATTTACAAAAGAAAAGTAGTTTTTGTATTCTATCCGTATTCTGGTACCCATAACACAAGCATATAAGCTTAGCTTGGGACCAGAGGACGTTCTGTAAAATGTCCATGAATATTTATTTATTTATTACCGCAAATAGTTTGAGTGCAGTTTCTCTAGCAGCTTTAACATCGACATCAGCTGTTGTGTGCGCCCAACGAACTAATTTTTCTTCATATTGACTCTTTTCTGTATCCATTTCACATAGTGGAATTTGTAAAGGCAATTCAGCAACAATAGGTTTAGGTGCTGTGGCTGGGAAAGACGCTCCTCGGCAAAGAATTGCTCGAACTTTCTGTGTTGATTCACATATTGATACTATGAACCATGTATCAGAAGCTCCTCTACAATGTGTTGCGGAATCTAGTACAGTGATCCACAATCCACTAGAGACGTCGTATATACGTAATATTCCCGAACTATCGCATGTACAAGGTGAACCAACATCGCTAGCAGCAACCCATGATAGTTTAGTACTAGGCATTAATGGTAACGGCACTGATTTACTACGGATTTGACGACCTGGAAAGAAAAACCGGTTATTATAGTAATATCTTCATTATATGCGCCAACAGGCTATTTTATTATTAAGTTAGTTTTATTTCGTCTTGCTAGCACTAATTGCTATAATACTCACACCCCACAACAATGTATAATATTATTGAAAAGAAAAGAAGATAATAAAAAAAATCCATGGAGTTTCTTGTCTGTTCTTCTCCATAGGATTCGCGTTTGGAACAGGCTTCAGACAGAACACACACAGGCTTCACACAGAACAGCTTCTAACGTTTCAAAAAAGTTTGTAAAACAAGCCAACTTGAAATAAAAATTTTTGATTTTGAGTTATTCTCAATCCCAACGGGATAAGGGCAGGAGAATGATGATGAGTATTTGTTGTTATAAAGTCTATTGATATATATAAACTGTGAAATTTCCAGCTCTCTAGCTATCACCGTTCGAAAGATACGGCCTGGCGACAGACAGACGGACGGAGAGGAAGGTGTCAGTGATACGGTCAACGGACCCGTTTTGCCTTTTGGTATGGAACCCTAAAACATCAATAGACTGAAAAATAATAAAATTGGTCAAGTGCGAGTCGGACTCGCGCACGAAGGGTTCCGTACCATTATCTATGTAACATAAGGCAACGTTATTAGTATCGAGCAAGAAACGGTAAAATATCATGTTTGTTGTATGGGAGCCCCCCTTAAATCTTTATTTTATTTTATTTTTAGTATTTTTTGTTATAGCGGCAATAGAAATACATCATCTGTGAAAATTTCAACTGTCTAGCTATCACCGTTCTTGAGATACAGCCTGGTGACAGACGGACGGACGGACGGACAGCGAAGTCTCAGTAATAGGGTCCCGTTTTTACCCTTTGGGTACGGAACCCTAAAAAAGACGTGTGGCACTCGCGGACTGCAGCGGTAAAGCTATTGCATAGCATTTTTTATCAATAAGATTTATAATCCTTATTTACTGATGCTTACATCTGTCCATTGTTTATGGTAATTATGATAAAATAGCGATTGTCAATCAAATGTAAATATTTTTTTTTTTTTTTTCGTGCCATCGGCATTCAGGCCATAAGCAGATGTTTTGGGTGTAATTGTCGGGCAAGGTTATGGCCTTCCATTAAAGGCACTCCTTTCTTTTTAATTTATGGGGTTTCATTAAGTGCATCCCATACATGTTTTCTCTTTAGTCGTCTCTTGCTAATGGGTTCCACCAATGCCGCTGCTAGTGCATTTGTGTGATTAGTGATACGGTCTCTGTACCGTCTTGTCCGATGTTCAGCCTCCTCTTTGACTGTGAATATATTGAGGTATTTATGGATGTCAACCATTCTTGTGAACCATGGTGCACCAGTCATGATTTTAAGGGCGTTATTTTGGAATCTTTGCAGGATTTCCAGGTTTGAATTTTTGGCTGTACCCCAAAGCTCAATTCCATACGTCCAAACGGGCTTCAAGATCACTTTATAAATAAGCATCTTATTGTTTAACGAAAGTCGTGACTGTCTGCCTACAATCCAGCCAAGTGATCTCAGGCGGTTATTTAATTCGTCCCGCTTTCTCATAATGTGCATTTTCCAAGTTTGCTTGCGATCCAGGTAGAGACCAAGATATTTCGCATAATCTTTTTGTGGTAAGAACTCTGAACCCAATTTCACTGGAATGCAGTCTCCATTACGGAGGGAAAACGTTACGTGGACAGTAGTGTGAATGTGGAGTGGAATGTAAATAAAATAAACATTATTTTACATTATCAAAATCTAAAATACGCTGTTATCTGAACATTTTGGATATATGCTGTCGATTCAAAATCCTTATTTTAATACGCTGTTTAATTTGAGGAAGGCGCTTACTCTCGGTATCAACAGTATGAAATAAATTGCGGAGCGAAGAGGGGATTACGCATGCGCAGTAGCGCCGATAATGTAAGGTTTTTTCATTACGCTATTTTCGTTACGGAATTTCTGGATTCAGTCTCCACGCTCAAGGCACGCGATAGAAGCTATGCAATAGCTTAATAAAAGGAATTAAATAAAAACTGTTTCTATTTACAGATTTCTAAACCAGTCACAATCTGGTGGTTTTATTTGAATAAATTTATTTAAATTCTCCAAGAACATAATATGGCTCTGTTTTTTTAGATGAAGTCCTTATCCTTCACTATCATCTCTCTCTCTCACTTATCAACTGTCCTGTGTGCAACATCTTTATATATATAAATCTTCTGTACGTGTATTTGTAATTGAACTCCTCCTAAACAGCTGGACCGATTTTGATGAAATTTGTTGTGTGTATTCAAGGGGGTTTGAGGATGGTTTAGATTCACAATTGGCTGGACCGATTTTGATGAAATTTTATTTTACACAGAATTGTATGGCAAAACAACGTTTGCCGGGGCAGCTAGTTATTAAGTAAAAATAAATCATTTTAAAGAGGACAATAGTACCATTTATCGCAATTATATCCATGGCTAAATGTTGATCAGTGATCCCTGGTTCTGAGCTATGATACACTGCCATCACTGTTGTATTGAAACTTGCTAACGACACTATCGGCCCAGATAGTGATATCACCTATAAATAATAACAATTACTTTGTACATCTATCCTAATAATAAAAAGCTGAAGAGATTGTTTGTTTGCTTGAACGCGCTAAACTCAGAAACCACTGGTCGGATTTAAAAAATCCTTTCATTGTTGGATAAGTACATTTATCTAGAAAATAGGCTATGGGCTCTATATAACATCAGTGGGTCCTGAGATTCGTTAGCTACTTAATAGCTGTAGCCCGCGACTCAGTCCGCGTGGAGTTTAGTTTAGTTAAATTTTCGCCGTTTTTGCAACATTTTTTACTACTGTTTCGCTTCTACTGTATGTAGCGTGATGTTATATAGCCTAAAGCCTTCCTCGATAAATGCCCTATCTAACACTGAAAGAATTTTTCAAATCTAAAACCTAGCCCAGTGGTTCCTGAGATTAGCGCGTTCAAACAAACAAATAAACGAACTCTATGTATACCTGTCTCTGTGTGCCCATAGGTGTGAACAATCTAAGATATCTAGCAGTAGTAGCCACAGCCACTACTCCTGTACCGGCCGTCACACACAATATCTCTTCTGTATCCGGCATTGATACACTCCACTCTTTACTACTACCCACCAACGATATACATACTAACTTACTGAAAAAAAAAATTTTCTTTATCTACCGTCTGATTAGAAACTTATAAGTTTGCACGCTACGCATTGAAATTTTTACACTGAAGCTTAGCGGCACAGATCACCTACACAAGATACCGACCGCAAGGCGATCAACGCACGCCAAACATATCCGCTAGAGGGAAAATAACTCGTATTGCTATCTCATCTGTGGATAGCACTAAAAAGATTTTGTAGTTTCATCTCTGAAGTGATGAAAAGAGTAATGAAAGTTGTAACTACAACTTTCATTACTCTTATCAAAAGCAAAGGTTTACTGTTAAAAATGTCCCATTAAAAACCAATTTAAATGTTAAGCTCGTTTGCATATAACTTTGAGTTTTGCATTCAGATATACATCCATACATACATACAGCGGCGACTTTGTTTTATAATGTGTAATTATACTAATTATACAAAATATACAACAATTACTCTAAAAATATTTGATAAATTCCTTACCTAGGTGTTTCACAAGCTAATGCAACCACAGTTGATGACAAACTGGCCATTGTGTGATTCAAATAATTGTTTAAATGAATACCATGATGTAGATTTGTGTCGTGGAATTCAACATCTATTGTTGACTCGCCATTCTCTACGGTGTGACAACGAATAATGCCGATGTCATTCCAACACATGTATCTGCAAATGCAACATATTTAAGAGAAATAATATTTTCCAACACTTGCGCGACTCATTTGTTTAAATAAAACTACTTTTTACGGATTTAGACGCGTATATTTGTTTTAAATTTTGGCCCGACGTTACAGCTCAGTCTCACCCGTGACCATGGTGACTACAAAGTCTCCGAAACGTCGGGCCAAAAATTTTAAACAAATATACGCGTCTAAATCCGTAAAAAGTAAATTTTGCCAAACATTAATGTCCCATTATTGGGGACAGATATAAACATAATTGACGGGCCTCGCGGTCTAATGGTTGAGGTAACGGACTGGCGTTCACGAGGTCGCGGGTTCGATTCCCACTCGGAACAATCATTTGTGTGATCATTATAAATATCATACAAATATCTGTACTGCGTTTGGGTGTCTCTATGTATTATAAGTATGTATTTACAAATGAAAAGTAGTTTATGTAGTATATCTGTATTCGGGTACCATATAAGTTTAGCTTGGGACCAGAGGACGTTGTGTGAAATGTCCGTGAATATATTATGTAACTAGCTGTTACCCGCGATTTCGTACGCGTGAAATTTAGAAATTTAACTTAGCAAACAGAAGTTTACCATATCACTCGATAGATGGCGTTGCGCAGTTTTTTTAAATCGTACTATGGTTTGTAATCTTGAGGAGTGTATGTGTTAACGTGCGTAACGCACGTTAACACATACACTCCTCAAGATTTTTAGTTATTAATTCGAATTTTCGCATTTATAAATTAGTAAGGATAAGTATTACCTATGTTCAAGATGGGTGGGTGTGGCAGATGGTTGAAACGGTGCTTGTGGTGGTATAGTCGAAGGTGCAAGTGTAGTATGTCTGGATACTGGCCTTGAGTCATCATGTTCAGTTCTAACACCAAGTGTATCATTCTTTATCTTATCCAATGATATAACATTGTCATCATCACTTTCATAGTTCTCTATTAAATTATCTAATATTTCATCATTATCTGAAATAGTAAAAAAAATTCAAAGGCTTTTTATTTTGGTCGTGAAAATATCAAATTCCTAGTACAAAAAAAAACACAGGAAATGGTAATGTTAATTGATATACTGAAATTTTCTAAATCCATGATAATATTCTCTAACAGTAGCAAGACTCATTCAAACAAAATAAAACCACTTATGGTCAGATTAAAAATAACATATAAGTGCGCCTAAATTCTTAAATGTATTTTTCATAATAATCATATTTGAACGCCGCGCGCCTGTCACTTCGAATCACTACATAAAGGTATAACATATAGCTTACTATAATAAAAAAAAAAAAATTGGTCAAGTGCGAGTCGGACTCGCGCACGAAGGGTTCCGTACCATTATCTATGCAACATAAGGCAACGTTATTAGTATCGAGCAAAAAACGGTAAAAAAATCATGTTTGTTGTATGGGAGCCCCCCTTAAATATTTATTTTATTTTATTTTTAGTATTTGTTGTTATAGCGGCAATAGAAATACATCATCTGTGAAAATTTCAACTCTCTAGCTATCACCGTTCTTGAGATACAGCCTGGTGACAGACGGACGGACGGACGGACGGACAGCGAAGTCTCAGTAATAGGGTCCCGTTTTCACCCTTTGGGTACGGAACCCTAAAAATGGATTGGAAAGTTACTTTTGAAGATTAACTCCTACATTGATATTAAAAAGTTTAGATAATAACATAGATTATCAATGCTATGCATATACATAAAATAGCTTAAAAAGTCTTACCATCCGTTCTTTCAACCATTTCTATATCATCTGTGTTAGAATCTGTACCAATTTTGCTACTATCTTTGCCATAACAATTGACTAAAGTGCCCAACTGACCAGCAACATCACAGTATGCTAGTATACCATTACCTTGAAATTAAAAAGCAAACAATTTTATGGTGTCAGTATTTAATAGTTAAGTTCTAAATTATTGAAAAAAGCTGCTGCACGCAACTTCAAACGCGAGAAATTTAAAAAATGAAAAGAGCTATACAAAAAACCATTCTTGTGAACCACTCAATCTATAAAATTGGTCAAGTGCGAGTCGGACTCGCGCACGAAGGGTTCCGTACCATTATCTATGCAACATAAGGCAACGTTATTAGTATCGAGCACGAAACGGTAAAAAAAAATCATGTTTGTTGTATGGGAGCCCCCCTTAAATATTTATTTTATCTTATTTTTAGTATTTGTTGTTATAGCGGCAATAGAAATACATCATCTGTGAAAATTTCAACTGTCTAGCTATCACCGTTCTTGAGATACAGCCTGGTGACAGACGGACGGACGGACAGCGAAGTCTCAGTAATAGGATCCCGCTTTTACCCTTTGGGTACGGAACCCTAAAAAGAAAACCACATCAAAGTAATTCATTTTTAAATTTTGCAATTGAGTTGCTATGCTTTTACTAAATAAACTAAATTATAGTGGAAAACATATAGAACAGTCATTATTTCGGTCCAAGTCGACTTAGACCAAAGAAAAAAAAATTATTTCGGTCCAATTGTGTTCTGTAAAGAACACTAAGTGATCGATTGATCGAGTTGGTGCAAACCGCTCAATAGATGGCGTTGTACACAAAACATCGCACGATGTTTAACTCACATTGAGAAGAATGTAGTGGAAGATTTGGTAAACATATGCAGGAACCATGATAGCTTAGATGGGAGAGCAACGGAACGGTATTCCGAGGTCGTGGGTTCAAGTCCCGCTCATGGTTATCATTTTTTCCACATCAAAGTAAGTTACGTAGTTTTGAAGATATAAGCTCACATAGGTACATACATACAAAAATAACGACTCTGTTTTATAATATGTAAGGAAAACCAAAATTTTAATCATGATATCAAATAATCAATATCACATAGAAAACTGGTAAAGTACGAGTCTGAATAGCACATGAAAGGGTTCTGTACCGGTATTATCGTAATATATTTGAAATGAAATGAAAAACATTTTATTAAAAAATTATGTGCTTATGACATGTCCAATTTTTTTTCGCTACCACCGGTTCAGGACGCAATCTGCTGAGAAGAACCAGCGTAAGAAACTCAGCAGAGCTTTTAATTATATCAATATTTATTTAAATTAAATACTTACAATGCTAATTAAACGTTACAATATAGAATATGTATTGCTCCAGAGCAACCTACTCCCAAGCTTTATCATCTTTAATATAATCACAAATTTTATAATACATATTTTTACATAATTTAGTTTTAATGAATTTTTTAAATATATTCGCCATACAGACCCCGAATAACAGTACCCCAAATAGTACATAAGTATGAATATAATGACTTGTTGTTGTTGTAACGTCAACTGATATACACAGACTGAAATTATTACTCTCTAGCAACTACAAACAGTTAGACATATGTAAATAAGATATTTATAAGCATAAAACCAGATTCAAAACATTTCAAATCACCTTTAGGGTTCCAAGCCATAGCACAAACATTATGTGATGTTGGGTGCTCAATAATATCAATACAATCCCCAGAACTAATCTCCCACACAGCTATCTGTCCAGCAACTGTGCTCCCCGCTAAGTATTCTCCACACGGTGAGAATAAACATTGTGATATGGGACATTTTATCTAAAAATAAAAAAAAATAGCTTTATATTAATATACTACAGTGGTCGAATGATCGAGCTGGGCAAACTGCTCGATAGATGGCGTTGTACAAAAATAGCGACGTTCAACACATTATAGTGAAAAATTTGGTTAAGATGTGCAGGTCCCATGATAGCTCATTTCCCAGAGCAACAGAACGGTATTCCGAGGTCGTGGGTTCAAGTCGTGCTCATGGCGATAGTTTTTCCACTATAATATGAATAAGCAACATGACATTGCCCAACCTAATAAAAAAAACCTGTCAAAAGCGAGGTAAACTCGCACACTTAGGGTTTCGTACCTATTAAGAGATATAAACATAAGTAACTGCATTCAAATAATCATTTAATTAAACTCAAAACAACTCACCAACTTAATTTTGTAGTTGAAATATAGGGAATCGCCTACATTAGCTACTTCATAAGTTGGTATTAGTATAAACACTTTTTTACTTGTGATGTGATGACAAATTATAAGTTTTTGGATTTTTCCCTATATCAGCACTACATAGACTTGATCTATGCCAAATTTCAAGGCTCTAGGGCAACGGGAAATAACCTGTGAATTTTGATTCCCAGTCGAAAAATTCTTAAAAATGGTCGTAATTCGGTTATATCTTTTAAATGCGTAGAGGTGAAAGGTTGACTGTATTTTTTGCAGCAAGTGACCGTGTAGATCTACATATCGTATGAGTTTCAAGTTGATACCTTCAGCCGTTGCTGAGTTAAAAAAGTTTGACAGACATACAGACAGACACCGGAGTGATCCTATAAGGGTTTGTACGAAACCCTAAAAAGATTTAAAAAAAAGGGTTTATTAATTATTCTTCAGAATACACATGCCAAACATGGTATTCTCATAGTCCTTAATGTTTATAAAAATGAAGAGATTCCGTTGTTATTTATCCCTTATTCTACAAGTACTTAAGCTAATAAAAAGTAACAAATTGAAATACATACCAAATTATTTGTAAATGTCATTCTTTGACTCCAACTTTCACAATCCAGTATAATTATTTCTCGATTATTGGGATATGCTAAATACTTCCCTTCAGTTGGTTCAAAGTCCATTCGACCTAAAATCAGAAACAATTCTTATAGAATTTGACAAATAATAAATTAGTTAATATTTTTAATTAACTTGCTATGGTTTTACTTATAATGCTGTTTTACGAAAACGTGTTGATTTAGAAAAAAATACATGTACGGTTTCCATAGTAGCTCAGTTGGAAGAGCAATGGAACAATTATAAAAAATTACAGAATAATTTAGTTAGTTTTGACTTTGTGTATCACTGCATAAAGTCTTTAATTTATTCTACAATGTTGTATGGCTGCTCTACTATATTTTTAATTTGTAAAGTAAAAATGACTATATAATAATATGTTCATGAAACAAGAACATGAGATCAATTTAGATTATATGTATACAAAAATCTTGCAAAAATAATAAAACTCACATAAAACTTTTGCAGCAAAAAATGTATTTATCTTTGGTACACATGAGATTTCTTTGACTATCTTCTGTGTATCAATATCCCATATTCTTAATTTACCATCTCCACAAGCAGTACTTGCAAACTTCATATGTGGACATATTGCAATACTCAACACAGGGCCTGTGTGTTCTGACATCACAAACAATGGAGCACCACCTTCACAACTGCATATTTTAGCTTCCATATTCTCTGATGTACATCCTAAAGCCTAGATAAAATAAATCTGGATAAATGACTAAGTTAATTTAAAATACATATAACATTTTTAGGTATTTCATACAATTTAAGCTATATCTAAGCTATACTTGTGTGATGGGTTTCAGAATACAAATAAAATACATACATTATCAGCTGACTTGACAAACGTCATAGTGTTCTCTCCTATAAATATTAGGGGTGGATATAATTTTGTAAATAATTTTTTTTTTAAAGTTAATTTAAACTTTTAGAAACAAATACAAATAATTTTAAAGAGCAGTCAAGACTATGTACACTAATCAATACACGGCCTGAGATAAATATTATGTAGATATTATACCTAAGTAACAGTGATACCTCTATTTTGTTGCTTGATTTGATTTGTGTAACAGGTGCAGTAAATCTTGTAACAATGCCATCTTTATCAAATGCCGGGTATGTGTAAGCTTGAACAACATGGTTGTCTGTAGCTACATAAAGCCTCTTCTCTTTATAATGGACTGCTAACGCACTTTCTCCAACACAATGAGAGTTCGGATCATCATCGTCAATATCAAGCCATATCCTCACATCACCGTCATTTCCACAAGTAATTATGTGTCTAGAACAATAATATGATACAGGAGTTTGTGTTTATAGCATTATGTTTAAATTAGATAACAACAAAACTTACAATCCATCTTCGGTGTAACATAAATCTGTATGACCTTCTGCATGTGCGTATCGCAAAGGTTTGCTATCAATTTTCATGGCGAACTACAAAGTTAATGTGAATCACAAATATACACTATCACCAACTAAACTGTATAACTAAATTTAATTATTGCATAAATATTTCAGTATTTACTCGATCGATTCGCATTTGGCGGATTTTGGCGGGAAGCCGCGAAGAAAGCTAACAACTGTAAAATGTGTCAAAGAAACAGCTGTTACTGCTGCCAGTGTCATTTGATTGTCATAATTTTGCTATGGCTCCATCTGTGTTAGCGGTAGAACGAATTAAGACGACTATTTAATAAGATACCGAAAGATATAAAAACTTTAAAACAAATATAGGTACGGCCAAAATTTAAAACAAATATACGCGTCTAAATCCGTAAAAAGTAGTTTTATTTAGATATAAAAACGTTAAAATTTTCATTATTTAGGACAAAATTGTATCAATGGCTAAGTAAAAATAACTTCTACAATATTAATTATTTCTTTAATTGTAAAAATCATTAAGTTATTGCATGCTATAATATTAGCTAAACATGTAAGTGAATTAAATTTGTAACACCTTATTGTATAATATGTTTATGGTAATAAATATGATGATGATGATGACTAATACCGCTAGTTACAAATTAAAATTAGCTGGTTAATTAGAATCACACTAGTATGCGTTGCGTTTAACGTCCGCGATACCTATATTATTTTAATGTCGTATAATTTTTTCTTTTCAACCTTCGATTTACTCAGCAATAACGTTGCTATAAATTATCGCATACACGACACGCTTGCTAGATTACGATAAGATATAGGAACACATTCATATTGATTTATATACAGAAACAGTAATTAACATTATTTTTTCAAGCTCCAACGTGAAATCGGTTTAATCTTCGCGCGTCGAGTTTAATGAGATCAGTATCTATCAATATAATAGTTTACGTATTTGGGGAATACCTACCATACACATCACTTAAAAATATGTTTGGATGGAAACACATGTTTATTGACATAGTTTATGAATGGGATAAGTTTGCAAATCGTAACTTCAAATCTTCAAACGTAAAAACAACGCGTAATAATGTACAGAAATATTGCAATAAATCTCAGAAAATGATCTTATTGCTATTGAGTTGTACAAGGAGCAAACTATTTTGCAATTATTTCATGCTAATAAACATTGAGATAAATTTAATATTTATATGTTGTCAAGAACGGTCAATACATCCACGGTAGTAACGGCTTATCATGCGTATACTGAGTCGCTACTACGATATGGAATAATCTTTTGGGGAAACTCTACCTAGTTTCCGAGCCCAGAAGAAATGTATGAGAGCCATCTACAGGCTGAAAAGTACTGGGCCCTGAGTCGGGTATTTCAACGGTGTCACAACTGTACCATTATTGTACCATTATGGTGCAATAGTAAAGTTTTTGGTAGTCTACTATTATTGTGTCGTCATAACGACTTCATCATTGTCTTACAATTGTCAAAGTGACATAAATTGCTAGTCTCGTACACAACTGCTTCACAATTGCAATTCAATGACTGAAATGTTTCGGTAGTCTGCTATTTTGAATTTGACAGTAAAATTTTTAAATTGTCCTGTGTCGACAGATTGCCATAAATAAAAAATAGATAGATAGAAATATTAGAAATTGTTCTTTGTAATTTATTGCAATTTACTAATCTCCTAAACTTCACATTGCTTTTTATACTAATAAATAGTATGTACAAATATATTTAAACGAAGTCTAGCATGATTAAATGTTTAAATTTATTAGTAGTTTTTCGAAAATCACTTCAACTAACGCATTTTTTAAAAACGGCAACACATACATACCATTCTAACACAATCCATAGATAAAAGAGACCGAAACTTCAATGCATAGATAAAAGAGATCGACAATTCTATTACCATTGAAAGACCGTTATGACGGCATATAGCAGACTACGGATATTTGACTTCAATTGCAACGGTATCGTGCCGGTATTGTGCCGGTATGACAATTGTTCCAAAATAGTGGACTTGAGCACCTGATAGTTGTGAGCCAATATTTAAAAAGCTCAATTTACTTACCATGCCATGCATCTATATTTTGGAGGTGGCTATGTTTGTTAGGAATAACGCGTCTTTATTTACTAGACTACAAGGTTGCCGCAATGTCCATAAAATTAAATAATAAATAAAATTGTACCTAACAATACAACGCTGTTAAACAAAAGAATATTTTGTATGACAGCAATCATTTTTAACAAACTCCCAGCATATTTATGTAAGCTGGAGGGAGGGTAATATTCAGTTTAAAAATCAATAAAAAAAGTTGCTTCTTGACAAAACATATTACAGTGTCAAGGCATACTTGGATGACAAATTAACGTAAATAAAATTAAAAAAAAATATTAATTAAGAAATAATGTTCTATGTATCTAAAACCAATTGTATTAATAATGTTAAAATAATGATTATAATCTTCTTATATATAAAATTCACGTGTCACAGTGTTAGTTACCGTACTCCTACGAAACGGCTTGACCGATTTTTATGAAATTTTACATGCACATTCAGTAGGTCTGAGAATCGGCCAACATCTATTTTTCAAACCTTTTTTTAGTATGGCAAAACAACGTTTGCCGGGTCAGCTAGTAATGTATAATAATAACCAATTAGATTAATTATTAATGTCTCAATTATGATGGGTAATGCAGTACGTAATAAAACAAAAATTATCAATGTCTATGTATATCCCAATTCTCCTTCTTTTATTTTTTAATTTTGACGCATGATATTTATATTTGAATATCTTAGAAATGTTTTATATGGTTATATCGAGCTATTTAATTTATTCTATCTTTTGTTTTTCATTTTTTTGTACACCACATATGTGTTCAAATGTAGCGGACGAATGTAACACAAATTGTAACAACATAAATCTTATATTTACAAAAATAAAGTATTGATTGATTGAAATATATCATTGCTAATAAATAATAACTAAAAAGTCTTTTTATACATAGATTCCCTCATGCATACGAATCTACCTCTTTTTATCTTTCCACGAGTCTCTCCTACTTTATGTAGGGTCGGCTCAATCTATTCATGCATATAATATTATTATTATCTGTCCACCATTACAGTCTACCGTAATTACCATTTCATTTTATAGATTTTACAGATAAATCTTTGGCGATTCATACATCTGGTATTTAATCTTTAATAAACAAACCTATTATCAAACAAAGTCGTTATTTGAGTATGTCCTTATGGGAACCTATTAAACTAATTAATGGATCTTGATGCAGTTTTTTTAAGTGAAGAGAAGAAGGTTTGGTTTCAAAATTCCGCGCGTAGGAAGTTGTGCGCAATAGCAGTGTTTTGCATTGAATATATTCATACTTTCCTGTCTAGCAATACCCATACCTGTGAGAAGTGATGACCATACGTTTATTGCATTGTTAATGCAACCGAAATAATAATACATTGATTTATTAAATAAATAATAATAGGTAAATAAATATCCCGATAAATGTATTTGAAACATATCGCTGTAATTATTAAGTAGGTACATCGATAAAGTATACATGAGTTCAGAATTCACATCAGAGATCCACATGAACTAACTATTGGGTGCTATTCTAAGAATGATAAAATTGCAATAGTGAGATAGGTGGTAAAAATTATAGGTAAATAATTAAATAATGCTAAAGCTAAACTTGCAAGTCATTCTCATGTGAATAAGCTTTAGTCAGTTATGAAATTATATCACGTTTGAGGCTGACTCATATGGGAATGATTTATCATTTTTAGGGTTCCGTACCCAAAGGGTAAAAAACGGGACCCTATTACTGAGACTTCGCTGTCCGTCCGTCCGTCCGTCCGTCCGTCCGTCTGTCACCAGGCTGTATCTCAAGAACGGTGATAGCTAGACAGTTGAAATTTTCACAGATGATGTATTTCTATTGCCGCTATAACAACAAATACTAAAAATAAAATAAAATAAATATTTAAGGGGGGCTCCCATACCACAAACATGATTTTTTTACCGTTTCTTGCTCGATACTAATAACGTTGCCTTATGTTGCATAGATAATGGTACGGAACCCTTCATGCGCGAGTCCGACTCGCACTTGACCAATTTTTTATTTCCTTTAATGTTACTACTTCCACATATCCCATAAAAGTAGATCCATATGCCATCTTTTGGGAGGTGCAAATAAAAACGTTTTACATACTCGTGTTTATAATTTGTTTAGAATGTTAAGCAAAATAATTACATATTATTGTATTGTATTTACATTCAATTTCAAATATTAATAAAGTGAAGCTTTTAAGAAGTGATAACTTCTCAACTACGACCTAGCCTAAAGAAGGGAAAACCGCTACGTTACGTAACGCGTTACGGCGCTATCCCGAGATGTACTCGAATTTTTAATGTACGAGTATGTATACCTACACTAAAATCTTTCATTAACTATTTCAAAAACTAAAAAAATTGGTTAAGTGCGAGTACCATGGGTACCAGAATACGGATAGAATCAATATACTATTTTTTTTGGAAATACATACTTATAATACATAGTAACACCCAGACGCAGTACAAACATTAGTATGACAATTAGAAAAAAAATTGGTCAAGTGCGAGTCGGACTCGCACGAGGGGTTCCGTACCATTATCTATGCAACATAAGGCAACGTTATTAGTATCGAGCAAGAAACGGTAAAAAAATCATGTTTGTTGTATGGGAGCCCCCCTTAAATATTTATTTTATTTTTAGTATTTGTTGTTATAGCGGCAATAGAAATACATCATCTGTGAAAATTTCAACTGTCTAGCTATCACCGTTCTTGAGATACAGCCTGGTGACAGACGGACGGACGTACGGACGGACGGACAGCGAAGTCTCAGTAATAGGGTCCCGTTTTTACCCTTTGGGTACGGAACCCTAAAAAGACGCTTAAAAATTCTAAATGTTTTTTTTATTGTTGTATTGTCATCGCTCCATAATATGTGTGAAATATTTTAGATCAGACTTCTGCAAGTGGGTAAAAACCACATAAAAGATTCCGTTACTTAATTTATTAATTTGTGCATTTGACTTGCTATGCTTTTACTAAATAAAGTAAATTATAGTGGATTAGTTTATTTAGTTTATTTATTCCGTTATTTATTTTAATACATTGATAGATAGATACATATCGAACTAATAAAAGCGTGTTAAAAGGAGTTAAGTAGTTATGCACAGGAATTAATTTATTTATTAGTATTTTTAAGCATCCAGTCTACTACGATCACAGAGCTAGTTTTCCAATTGCAGAGCATAATGCGACTCAGTGCCGTACAATGCTGAACTATGCTGACGCTTAATTGGAACATGAATTAGTTTTCAAATGCGCCAGCAGAGTGCGCTAAGTTCAGTGTTGAAAAAAAAAATTAAAATAAAATTGCATTCATATTAAAAGTGTGGAATATAAAAAAAAGTCACTGTTTGTACCTTCATCCATACTTATATTTATTTTTTGGAAGTGTCTATTAATACGATTATCGTATAATTAATTATTTTTTATTAATCCGACAATCGTGGATGTGACTATTTGTATGGCTTTTTTTTTTAATGAGTATATTTTTTTTAAACACAGCTTGAATTAACTTTGATTATTTCCAGAAAACTCCGACGAAACGAAAGCCTTAAAATTTTTTTAACAATATATAATATTACTAACGATAATTATATAAATAAAATTTCAAACAATGCCAATTTAAAGAAAAAATACTTGTTAATTTTCTGTCGCTGAAGTTGGTATGGATTGCACGCATCACTTTTGAGAGTGCTCGATTGTGCGATGCATTGCTGTAGTTGGAACACTCACCGTTGAGCATTGTGTGTGCCGCATAATGCGCTCTTGTGCTGTAATTGGAAAACGGGGAGAATGTCTATGACTACGATTGAATTTATATAGAAATACTAGCTGGCCCGGCAAAGGTTGTTTTGCCATACCAAAATAAAGTAAAAAAAAAATAATAATATTTAACTATAAACCTCACGGAGCCCGAGACCTTTCCAACGAATGCAAACCCGTGGAAATCGGTTCGTGCGTTCTGGAGTTATAGCGTCAGGAAGGAAAATCCGACTTATTTTTATATAGTAGATGAATTTAAAATTTGAATTCAAACAAAAGTGCACGCGGTAATCTAATGTCAATGTCACACACACATCCACACACTGATCCACACACTGATCCACACACACAACATACGTACACAATCAATCACACTACCTTTCTTGTTTTTCTTTATGGTCTATGGTCAACTTCAGGTGCTCAAGTCCACTATTTTGGAACAATTGTCATACCGGCACAATACCGGCACGATACCGTTGCAATTGAAGTCAAATATCCGTAGTCTGCTATATGCCGTCATAACGGTCTTTCAATGGTAATAGAATTGTCGATCTCTTTTATCTATGCATTGAATTTTCGGTCTCTTTTATCTATGGATTGTGTTAGAATGGTATGTATGTGTTGCCGTTTTTAAAAAATGCGTTAGTTGAAGTGATTTTCGAAAAACTACTAATAAATTTAAACATTTAATCATGCTAGACTTCGTTTAAATATATTTGTACATACTATTTATTAGTATAAAAAGCAATGTGAAGTTTAGGAGATTAGTAAATTGCAATAAATTACAAAGAACAATTTCTAATATTTCTATCTATCTATTTTTTATTTATGGCAATCTGTCGACACAGGACAATTTAAAAATATTACTGTCAAATTCAAAATAGCAGACTACCGAAACATTTCAGTCATTGAATTGCAATTGTGAAGCAGTTGTGTACGAGACTAGCAATTTATGTCACTTTGACAATTGTAAGACAATGATGAAGTCGTTATGACGACACATTAATAGTAGACTACCAAAAACTTTACTATTGCACCATAATGGTGCAATAATGGTACAGTTGTGAGACCGTTGAAATACCCGACTCAGGGCCCAACCGTTACACAACCGTTACAGAAACACAGACTAGCTACTAGATTTGAAGTTGGTATAGCCACGGTTTTTATATAATTTATTTAGCTACCTACCTGACTAAATATTTAAGAATCTATAATCAAAATAACTTATTTTAGCATTACTTATTAATAACTAACAAACTGATACTAAAAATAATAAAACAATAACAGAATGGTTTGCGTCAGTAAATGTTTTATGTTATAAAATAATATATCCAATAAAAAACGATGAAATATTTCGCGAGAGATAACCGTTTATTACACCAAAGATTGCGTGCGCTAACTTTGAAGGCATGCATAAATACAACGTGGGGTTTGTATCTACGTTCCGTACGCTGACGCCGGCAATAAAATTGTTTTGACGTTAACTTTTGGCTCATTTTGTAGTGAATACCGAAGCCTGTCGGTTGTGCGCTGTTAGGTTAGTTGTCAAATCGACGATAATTTTAATTTGTGATTGGTTAATTAAATGTAAGTACTTATATATTTTTATTAAATTCCTACAAAATTATAATAATTTGCTCCATATGTAGCTTAGCACCATTAATTTATATTGTCACACCATACCATGTAGTAAAACGTCTTGCACATTTTTTTCGTGTTCAGTAACCTTGAATATTAGCATGCGAATTACAAAGATAGGTATTTTCAGAGAAGCGATATTTTTAATTTCCGAGTACTTACTAGTTCTTCAGTACAGCATATGGTTAGTTATTTTATTGCGTTTGCATTTAAATAAATACGAAGCGATATCATATTAAAAAAAAACATTAATCCGATGTTTTCTATTTTAAAAAGTAAGTTTAAAAATGATTTATGTGTCATTAACTACAAAATTAATGTATTTATTGATGGAAGAAGCAAAATGGGCACATGGTTTAAATTATAGTAATGACATAAATTAATAGATTGCATCATGCAATTTCAAAAAATGTCTATAATTTTGTATTTCTCGAGAAAGCATTAAATTTATTTTAACCACATTATTTTGAGTCAGGATCTCTTTGAGTAGTTAACTCTACCTAGAAATATTTATTTTACCTTCAACAGATTAGATGGATAATCAGGGGTTCCTAATTCAAAAGCCTGGCTTTGCCACGACTGCTATTCACGCTGGTCAGGAACCAGAAAAATGGACTTCTCGTGCAGTGGTACCACCCATCGTACTCGCGACTACGTTTAAACAACCGGCTCCTGCTGAACCTATTGTGAGTAACTACGAAAATACAGTAGTTAAAAAAACGGTTTTGTAATGGAAACTGTAATAATAAAAATACTATTTAAAAAAAATACAATTTTTATTATGTACTGCTGTCACGTTTTATTTCGATGTATGTAAATTATGTAATGTATGTATTGTAATGAAATTAATTGTAACGATGCTCTTTCAGCAGTTCCATTTAGTGTAGATTATTAGTAAAAAGTACTTTTTTCAGATTTAGGCGATTTTGTAATGGATGTAATCCAAATCATACGCATAAATTACGCCTCATACGCATAAATTTTCCTTAAACAAATTTTCTTCCAATGCAAATTTGATTTCAAAATATAAACGATCAAATTTTAAATGTAAATGTATTTTAGGAATTCGAATATGGCAGATCAGGTAATCCCACTAGAAACACTTTAGAAGAATGTCTTGCTGCATTAGATGGCGGAAAACATGGACTTGCATTCGCTTCAGGTCTGGGTGCAGCGACAACAATATACTCGTTATTAAACAAGGGTGACCACATACTCTGTTGCGATGATGTTTACGGCGGTATTAACAGACTTTTCAGGTGAGTAATGAATTTTAAAAAATTGTATGATATTCACGACTTTTTTTCAATTAATGTCGCAAAATGTAATCTTGTTTAAACAGAATGCTTATACAACATAAAAACAAAGTGAGGGCTACGTGATGAATTGATATATTTTCTACATACTGTTCATTCTTATTCTTCATATAAGGCTAATGGCACATACTTTCGCGTATGTTGAAACAAGTATAAGGTCTTGGGTTCAAATGATATTCCGCGTTTTTTCGACTTTTAGTGGTTCCTCCAATTGCTTTCCATTTTTACTGTTAAGTCTTCAGGGCATTTCTCCCATTAATAATGATTCATGATGATAATGATACGAGTACATTTAAAACAACTTAATTAACGAAACATATCATTTGGTGAAATGAAAGAAAGGTCGATTGACATTTGAATACTTAAAACATTTGTCAAGTGTAGTGTTTGCTAATGTATCATTTTTAAGTTTTTGTAAGATGATACTTTTGTCAAATGTACCGTTTGCCAAATGATCATTTGGTGAAAAGTTGTTTGTCAAATGATCATTAAATTTGTCAACAATTATTTTAGTCAATCTTATGGGAACCAAGGTTTTGTCTGTACGATAATGTTTTAGTCTTCATCGAGATTAATCCAAACTATTCCACATCAAACGATTTCTCGTGTTTATTTAGATTATGCTTTAATCTGTCTCTATTTCCAACTTTTTTAGGTTTCAATCAAAGGATCTCTTTTGATCCAAGTTTGAATTAAACTTCCTTGTAATTTGAATTAAGTAATGTACATTACTTTTTTATTTTTTGTCATCTAATAAACTAAAAAACCCTTGTGAAAGATTTATTGAGACTGCTTGTCACTGCTTACCTCAAGCATGAAGGGCATACCTGGGTAGGTACTAGTTTTCATGAAATTTAATATTGGTACACACACAGAACATGATATTAATGAAATATATGTATAATTTCTGTACTCACTAAACCTGTAACTTGAGAAAGAAATAGCAAATAATTATGTATTAAATTTCAGACAAGTTGCAGCAAAAATGGGAATAGAAATATCATTTGCGGATTTTACAAATACGGAAAGCGTAAAGAAAGCCCTTCAAGAAAATACTAAGGTCAGTAAATATTTGTTATTACTTCACGTTGTATAGTTTAGAATTCATATAAAATAATAGGGATGTATTTAATTACCTACTTAATGACTCTCCGTATCTACAAATTGAGTCATATAAATTTTATTTCGACACATTGTGTAGGTATTGATATTAATATACTTACCTTTATGAAGTATTAGAAGTGTCTTTATCGTTCATTCGCACGTAATTTCAATGTAATATTAGGATAACCTAAATTATAAGAATAATTCAGTATGTTGCATCAGCCATACTGTAAATATTTATAACTGTAGAAAATAAGCATCAGTGTTCGAAATTTAAATTAAATGGCATAAACATAGAAAACAAAAATACAAATCAACCGTAGAACCTTCTCCTTTTTTTGAAGTCGGTTAAAAGAAATGAACATTACTCTGTGATTTTAAAAAGTGGTTTTTCGTCATCGTTGTACTTTTAACTTTAGCCAAAAACCATAGACAATAATTTGTAACTGTAAAATATTATTTTTAAATATCAACTACATACTATGTACGTTAAGTTTCTTTTGATTCTATTTTAAAATATTTTAAATTAACTATGTTTTAGTTTAGGTACTTAAATATTTATTGATATAGTTTAAAGGCGATTGTCTTTATCGTTTTAGCTAACGTTTGCACACGATCTAAAATATAATAATGTTTAATATTTGCCGTAACAACCACTAAAATCGTTATCAATTATTCAATAATGTGTTTAAGTATTCAAAGAACGTTCTTATTATTATCACAAAAAAATATTATAGGCTTGAAAAATATAATATATTATGCAATCATGACCTAGATCTTGCTTAGGTCGTTAGGGTTAGGTAGACATCAGGAGGGTTATCGATTATACTTGAATAAGTTAATTTTCAGTTTTTAAACTAAGTAATTATTACTTTACCAGATGATTCTTACGCATGTAATTTGGAACCTACGTTTTAAAGCGAAAATTGTTGATTCCGCCTTTAGTCCGGGCCAATTAGCCGGGCTTTTAGCTTTGGCTCAGTCAGTAGTTAACATAGTGACAGAGAGACAGTACCAAAGAGTATAATAATATACTGACAGTACCTTTTCGCACATATAACACACTAGCTATTGCTCGCGACTTCGTACGAATAAAGACGAAATTCTAATAAATTATATTATAAATAAAACTACTTTTTACGGATTTAGACGCGTATATTTGTTTTAAATTTTGGCCCGACGTTTCGGAGACTTTGCAGTCGCCATGGTCACGGGTGAGACTGAGCTGTAATGTGTCTTGTACGATCAGCAGCTCAGTCAGATACAGCTCAGTCTCACCCGTGACCATGGTGACTGCAAAGTCTCCGAAACGTCGGGCCAAAATTTAAAACAAATATACGCGTCTAAATCCGTAAAAAGTAGTTTTATTTAAACAGATGAGTCGCGCAAGTGTTAGAAAATATTAAATTATATTATAATAAACTTTCCTGTTGAATCTTGAATCACTCTATTTATTATTTCAGTCTATTTATTGAAAAATCCGCATTAAAATCCGTTGTGTTATTTTAATCCGATATACGAGTACTGCTCACATGCATACCTACATAAAATACGAGTTCGTTTTAATTAGGTGAAGAAATCTCTTAGTAAGAATAAGATAAATATTAAATTATAGCCCTGTAAGCTGTAATATAGAAGTTGGCATAAATGGTTTCCATAGGCCCATAGGGTTCGTCCTCCGTGTGGTGACGGGTTAAGAATACAAGTGTCACCACCCCATCTCCTCCCAAGGGTGCTTTAAAAGTCAGCTAATTGTTATTGTACACAGATAACATCTTCTGTGAGAGACGGAAAACTCGAAAAGAAACCCCGTGCTAACTCGCCTGGTCAGCGCGGCACAGTAGACCATAATCCCTCCTAAACTGGAGGAGGCCCGTGCCCAACAGTGGGACGTAAATGGGCTGGAGAAGAGAAGATAGAGTTCGTACTTCCTAGAGACGCAAGTGCTAAACCAATTGGCGAATAACATAGTAAATATCTACCTATGCCTGTTATCTATGTATAATCCCATCCCTATAGATGAGCTATATTTTTCATAATTTTTAATATTTTTATTTTTAGATGATCTGGTTAGAGACGCCGACGAATCCTATGATAAAAGTAATAGATATAAAAGCGATAAGTAAATTAGCTAAATCTCAACCGGACATCATCGTAGCAGTAGATAACACCTTCCTAACACCATATTTACAAAGGCCTTTAGATTTCGGAGCTCATATCTCCGTGTACTCCTTAACAAAATATATGAATGGTCATTCCGATGTTATAATGGGTGCAGCTATTGTAAATGATGACAAACTCGCTGACAGACTTCGGTTCCTACAAAATGGTAAGTGCCTATTTCCATAGCTAAAATCTTTAAAGACCTAGTCAAACTAAAACTTGCGTGACTCATTCATTTGGCGTCGTATAATACGTGGTCATACTGACCATAATAGTAGAAGAAGAGAAATCTACAACACCAGAATAACTAAAATATTGGCTAAAATCTACTAAAGAAACGCAATAGAATCCGTAGTGACTTTATTTCAGTAGATTGTGTCTGTAAAATGAGATAAAGTTATCTAAAATATTGTTTTAAAGAAAATTTTGGCAATCCCAATGTATTTAATTACTGTCATTTGTGTTAATTTTAATAGTAACATTCAACAGATTCTGATTATGATGAATCGTTTATCGTCCCGGAGGCCATAAAAACGTAACTAAAATTACAATATCTATTTAAAGTCATAGAGTAAAAATAACCGCTTGTTCTGTCTACGTGGGGTAGGGTCTTTATATCGATAGTTAGTGCGTCTAATTAAAACTTAATAATTCACTGCGTGATATTTGAAATTACTACAATATTTTTACTTAGTTTTGTTATAGCCTATACGCTACATTCTTATGGTAAAGGGACTATCGAAATCCGTCTAGTACTTGTGAGTTTATTCAGACAAAAATACAGTGTTTCCTCTTTTTGTCATTATCTTATACCTAATATTACAAACCTGGAGATTTGTTTGTTTATTTGAACTCTCTAATCTCAGGAACCAATGGACAGATTTGAAAAATTCCTTCAGTGTTGGATAGTACATTTATTGAGGAAGGCTATATAACACACACGCTGGGGCCAATAGAAGCGTAGCATCAATGAAAAACGTTGCAAAACGTGTAAAATTTTCTAAATTCCACGCGTACGAATTTTCGGGCAAAAGGTAGTTATGGATATCTTGCAATGGAAATTCCATTTCTATTGATAAAACCATACAATTTTAATTCCATCACACAATGAGTTATAAAATAAACTGCATGTCATTGTCAAGGTAGCATCCATAGACGTGGCGTGTGTAAATTATACCTTTGCCTATTCAGAGACTTGTGAATATAACGTTAAAAAAAATTCCCCTCATCGTTAAAACAATGCAACACACTTAGCGATGGAATTTCACAATGTCAAATTCCGTAACATTCACACGTAAAACATGTTATTGTATCATGAATTTATTGACTTAGTCAACTGTGCTCGGAGATAAGCTAATTATAGTACTTAGTGTGCACTTGTATCAGTTTTGATCAGCCTTCTTTCATTAAAAGGTTGTGATAGGTTATATAATAATATGTTTTATGCATAATGAGATATAATGAGACTTTTATTAGTTCTTATCTATGATAATGTTTATTTAACACGAGCATATTCTCCCAAGACGATAGCATATCGGGTCACCTTAGTGTAAGAAACTCATAAGTGACTTCATTTAAAGATAGTTACGAGTGTTGTATGTTAACATACATATTATGGGCATACTTTAACCTTAAGGTTAAAGTATGCCCATAATATACAGGTTAAGGAATTGGCTTGAATGGGGATTGTTCATTATTTTTGACCTACTGTTTTTATATTCTTTTCAGAAAATATAGACTATTTTAAGCAACTAATTTCAATATTATTGAAATATTCACTATACAGAATTTTTAAAAAATTCTAGAAGATATTACTTTAAATGTTGTGACGTCATCGTTTTACGCAAGCTGTGTATAGACTTTTCTTGATAGACTTAATACAGATTGCACTTTATCTTTTCAAAGTTGACAAGTTGATATAATAGACCAATTTCAACTCCACTTCAGAGTAGTATATCCCTAAAAACGTCCTAATATTTTAAGTCCTTCATTTCAAGGGCAAATAGAGATCATTTGCTTTTTTGGAAAAATAATCGTTAATATAGCAAATTTTCCGAAAAAAACTAATGGATCATGATCAGAAACTCTATTTCCCGAAATGGTTTTCGAATTAAGAGTTTTAAAAAAATATGAACAATGCCCATTACCTGTCAGAGAGTTGCCCAACTACATACTATTATAGATTAACACACGCTATCATGCCACGCTGCGTAAAACCATCATTGCTACCAATTCAACTAAACTTAACTAAAAAATTAATATTGATAGTATCAAAAACACAATTCGGCAATGTTAACTGAACTTTCTTATTATAAAAACAGTGAAATATAGATTAAATAAATAAATAAAAATAAATATTGATGGACATTTCACACAACGTCCTCTAGTCCCAAGCTAAGCTTATATGCTTGTGTTATGGTTACCAGAATACGGATAGAATGCATATACTACTTTTCTTTTGTAAATACATACTTATAATACATAGAAACACCCAGACGCAGTACAAACATTTGTATGAAAATTAGAAAAATCACACAAATGATTGTCGTCGTCGACGTCGCATATTTTTTTTTTAATTAGATTTCGTGGCATCGAATGTGACGTCCCTTGGATACCCTTAAAACAGGACAAATCCGGGACAACCTGGACGTATGACAGCCTTAACGCAGTGGCTATGTTCCAATCCACGATCTAGTTTTGTTTATATTCCGCTTATCAGTTACCGTAGACAATAAAATTAATAGATAAAGTATACAACTTTTGTAGTGATAACACATATAATGTATTGTTTTGTTAAGAGGATACCAAAATAGCTTCGTGCATTTTTTATGTACGAAGTTTTCATTGTTTCTTTAGATTGAATGGCTAGAGCTCTAATTTTTAAGTATATGTTTTTTCAATATATGATCTAGTATCGCATCAACTCAGAAACACGATTGAAAAAAGTTTTCTCGATAGAAAATCTTGGCGAAACAACCTCTCAAATTTTTTATTTTTTTCATTTGTCGGTCTATTATCGCGTATTAACTAATGAAATAACTTTAAAAACATAAGTAACTATTATATATAGAAAAACGTAAATCAGAATTAAAATATATTTAGTAGATTTTGAGTAAATAGGAAAAGTATCCCTAATTCTTCATTTTCTGTGCCTACTGGCTGTGTTAATATGTACGTGTCGGCGATGATATACGATAATATTGATGTAGGCCCTTAACTGCCTTTTATAACTCTTATAACTATTTCCCTTTTTAGGGTTCCGTACCCAAAGGGTAAAAACGGGACCCTATTACTGAGACTTCGCTGTCCGTCCGTCCGTCCGTCCGTCCGTCCGTCCGTCCGTCCGTCTGTCACCAGGCTGTATCTCAAGAACGGTGATAGCTAGAGAGTTGAAATTTTCACAGATGATGTATTTCTATTGCCGCTATAACAACAAATACTAAAAATAAAATAAAATAAATATTTAAGGGGGGCTCCCATACAACAAACATGATTTTTATGGTTCCGTACCCAGTATCTCAAGAACGGTGATAGCTAGACAGTTGAAATTTTCACAGATGATGTATTTCTATTGCCGCTATAACAACAAATACTAAAAATAAAATAAAATAAATATTTAAGGGGGGCTCCCATACAACAAACATGATTTTCTTACCGTTTCTTGCTCGATACTAATAACGTTGCCTTATGTTGCATAGATAATGGTACGGAACCCTTCGTGCGCGAGTCCGACTCGCACTTGACCAATTATTCTTATTTTAGCGATGGGAGCAGTGCCTTCACCAATGGATTGTTATCTAGTCAATAGAAGTTTGAAGACGTTAGCGTTACGTATGGAGCAACATAAGAAGTCTTCTTTGGTTGTTGCTAATTGGTTAAAGAATAATTCAAATGTTATAGAAGTTATGCATCCAGGTATGTTTTTTAGTTTCTGATTGGCAAATGAATTTTACCGCAAAATACTTTAGAAGATTCTAATACTCTTTTTTCATCTATCCTAGGGCTCCCTGAACATCCACAGCATGAGTTAGCTAAAAGACAAATGTCTGGACATTCAGGTGTCTTTAGTTTTACGCACACTGGTGGTTTAAAGGAATCTAGAAAATTATTGTCTTCATTAAAAATATTCACATTAGCTGAAAGTTTAGGCGGATATGAAAGTCTTGCTGAGTTACCGTAAGTACTAACTATTCAAACAGCATAATATTTACCTAACTTTCTTTTCTCCCTAGCTTATGCCGGACACGGGCTTTCATTACAATGGAAAGTATAAAACTTAAATTTATTTATACCACATTAGCCATTGGTTGAAATTTTGAGTTTTCCGTTTCTCACAGAAGAAATTTTCCCTAAATAATCTTTATTGGATATAATTATAATTAAATAGACGCCCCATTTGTTATTAGCAGCTTGCCGTCTTAAAGATATGTAAATAATGTTATTGTTAATTTATTTTTAGATCTTTGATGACGCACGCATCGGTCCCTGAAAAACAACGAAATGAACTTGGTATAACAGATTCTCTTATTAGACTTTCTATTGGCTTAGAAGATACAGAAGATTTAGTTAATGACCTAAAACAAGCGTTTAAACTAACATTTTAATATTATATAAAATACAACTTAATACATTTCACCACATATTTATTTTATTTATTATGAATATCAGATAATTTATACAATAAAAGACACTGCAAATTATTTATTAATTTATAACATAAATAATTTTAGGTAGCGCAATTTCTACGTATTGAAAAAATTATTATTTATATTTACAACTACATAACTCATGGGCAGTCATGGGGGGCCCTAATGTATTGCCCATCGGTTAAGCCCTACATAATGGAGCCACCCCTTGCGGGGTCATGGTTATGAACAAGGCACATACCGTAACCTGGTTAGGACGCAGAGGGAAGAAAAAAAAAATCTTTTTTATGAAATAAGTTTCGTTTTCTTAATAAAAAGTGAACTTTAAGGTGACAAATAAATTGCGTCGTAGAATCTGTAAAAAAACATACAATTTCATTTCCTTAAGTTATTGTGTACCTTAATCAATTTATTTTACAGTTGCAGCTACAAAAATTAAAGTACAAAATTCTAAATACATAAGTACTGTCCTATATACAGTATTTACGTATTCAACATGTTAATAAGTTTATACAAATCCCAAATATAACGCTTACAATAAATATTTATGTATGTAAATATATTATACATAAATTACTTAGAACATTAACCCTTTGATTGACGCTTGTAAAATACAATAAGTTTAACACGAATACAGTTCGCGTCCATAAATGAATTCATTGAGAACAATCAATTCTATTGACGTAATTCGCGTTATAATGACTGAGCAGAATTTTATTATTCTTGAACAAGAGTCATTGAAGAGTTGCTACTTTAGATTTGAGATTAAATATTCGAGAAAATAATGCGCTTACTGTTCAAAATAAAAAAATATATTTCCGGTTTAATCTAGGTAGCAAACTTTATAGATATTCACATAATCTGTTCTTAAACTTACAATGCAAAAAATATAAAAAGTAGCTAATGATGATAGTTTTTAGTTAAAATTCTAATAAAACTTCCAAACTATTTTTTTTTCTCGCGGGCGTTGCTGGGGTTTAGTTTCGTAAAGGATTTTGAATTCTATGTTACATTCCTTTTCAATCAGACTACTTTTGTTGAAAACTGTGTCAAATCTTTTTTCGGCACAATTTTTGTGCATTCAGGAGCATGTTTGAGTCCATAACGCCCATTTTTAATTTATTAGAATATTTAGGGTTTAGTAATTTGAAAAGCTAAAACTGTAATTCGTGCGTAAAGATTTCCACGTGGTTAGTTACGAAAGTTACGATATTATTACGCATGACAACACATCTCGAACATCATTACGTAATTTATGGATAACCTTAAAGTTCATTCATCTCTAATATTATTATTGACGGGCTTCGTGGTCTAGTGGTTCACGTAGTGGACTGCCAATCACAAGGTCGCGGGTTCGATTCCCGCTCGGGACAATCATTTGTGTGATGTTTATAAATGTCATACAAATGCTGTTCTGCGTCTGGGTGTTTCTATGTATTATAAGTATGTATTTACAAAAGAAAAGTAGTATATGTAGTATATCCGTTTTCTGGTACCCATAACACAAGCATATAAGCTTAGCTTGGGACCAGAGGACGCTGTGTGAAATGTCCATGAATATTTATTTATTTATTTATTAATATTCTCGTAGGTACCTAAATAGAGCTGTGACGTTAAACTATAAATATATATTAGTTTGTATACCTAAATATTTAATAATATAATACCTCGCACGATAATAAAGAAATTGTCAATATTTATGTAACATTATCAACATTTATGCGATAAAATATGTATCTCGTAGTATAATATAGGTAAATAATTTTATTTGTATACGTATTTATTGTTATTCAACGCAAACATTAAACTGTTTTTAATCTGTTGACATAACATAAGCGATAGTAACCATTGAACTGTATTACTAACGTATAGAAAAGACAACGCGTTGCATGATTTTGCGCCACGCTTTGCGGTACACTGTACCGCAACTATCCAGTGGCTATCCAACGCCCGAAGAGAGTAGACCTGTTTAGCTCATATAAATAACAGCATCAAAATGCCTGGTTGTGTTCTTAAAGACTGCCGTAAACACTCCAGAACATCAAGAAAAAGTGATGGTTTAACATTTCATCGGTAAGTAGACATTAAAACATTTATATCTCTTTTGCTATAATGTTTTTCGCGATGCCAGGCGACGCCATTTCGCTATACTAATCATAGAGTAATGAAAACAAAAGACGCAGATAGTCAACATACATTTGTACCTATTTTGTTGTTCAGTTTGTCAATAGTATTATTTATTATTGTGTTGAATAAGTGTTATTTATAATTGTGTTGAATAGATGTAAAATAAGTAAATTGTGTCGTATACCTATATATTTTTTAAGTTTTCTACGGCTGGGTTGTGAGAAAAGAGAAACGTGGATAAAATTTGTGCAAAATAATCGGAATGAAGAAACATGGCTTCCGACTCCTCATACATATATATGTTCATTGCACTTTAAGGATGAGGATAAGCATTATACAAAATCAGGACGGGTTTATCTTAAGAAAACTGCTGTACCATACGATAAAAATACCCTACTAGTATCGGTAAGTGTGGTTTCTGTATTTTGTTTTGTATTTTCTATTTCTTACTTCCTTGTATGCTAATATAAAAGTTCAGCCGTTCTTGAGTTATAATAGTGTATCCAATTTTGACGGAAACATGTTCAAAAGCTATAGGCAATAATAGTAAACAATAACGAATTAAAATAAAACACTTTTATTAAATTCGCTGAAAAATAAATATTTTTATTTAATTTTCAGCCTTCAAGGTCACATCAATCCAGTTTGGATCCAATTTCTGAACCAGTAAGTGACTCAGAGTCAATTTTTGATACTCCTCGGAAAATCCAGCTCAAAAAGAAACTTTTAAAAGAAAACACGGCGAAGAAAAATTTAATTGATAAAATAAGGAGGATACAGCGTCAGAACAGATATTTGAAGAAAAAATATGAATCTTATAAAACGTTGGTTTCAACCTTAAAAGAGAAATTTGGTTTGGATCGGAATGCTGAAAATGATCTAATGTGTAAAGCTGAGGTTGTGGAGTTACAAAAATCTTTGATCAAACGAAGTAAACAGAATAAACATCCTAAATTATACACCGCACCACTACGAAAATTCGCCTTGACTTTACACTATTATTCTACAGCAGCATACAAATATCTTAGAGACTTCTACAATAAAGCCCTGCCACATCCTAGAACAATCTGCAGGTGGTATTCGTCAGTTGACGCAGAACCGGGATTTACTGCCGAAGCGTTTCGAGTGCTAAAAGAGAAATGTCAATTAAGTGACAAGCCTGTGGTGTGTACGCTGGTATTTGACGAAATGGCCATTAGAAAGCAAAAGCTATTTGATAAAAAACGCAAACTTGGTGTGGTTAATTTTGGAGTAGGTCCTGTGGAAGGTGAAGATGAGGACACAATAGCAACTCAGGCTTTAGTTTTCATGCTCGTGGCTTTAAATGAGAATTGGAAACTGCCTGTTGGGTACTTTTTAATATCTGGAATAACAGCGCAAACAAAAGCCAACTTGATAAAAATTTGCTTAGACAAGTGCCACGAGGTTGGAGTAATTGTCGCAAATCTCACATTTGATGGGTGCTCTGCTAATTTCAAAGCTGCTGAAATTTTAGGATGCCAGTTGTCTGATGTCAATAATTTGAAAACTTACTTCCTTCATCCGAGTACATCAGAAAAAATATGCATATTTATTGATCCCTGCCATGTAATTAAATTAATTAGGAACTCTTTTGAACGAAAGAGATTATTGTTCGATGGAAATGACCAGAAAATTAAATGGCAGCTCCTTATTAATTTAAACAAACTCCAGCAAAATGAAGGCCTTCAGTTTGCTAATAAATTAACGCCCCGTCATATACATTTTCGTAATCAGATTATGAAAGTGAAACTCGCGACACAGCTACTTAGTATGAGTGTTGCTAAAGCACTAACTCTTTGTGAAAAAGAATTAAAATCTACACAATTTCAGGATTCCGTGGGCACAGTAAAATTTATTACTTTGATGAATAATTTCTTTGACATCATGAATTCTAGAAAATCTCAATTTTACGGATACAAACGTCCTATAGATCACAAAAACAAATCTGCAATTTTTGAATTACTAGACGAAGTCAAGACATATATACTACATCTTAAATTTCATTCCAAATCAAAAAGAGTTATTAGAAGAAGGAATCAGACACCCAGAATAATAATACAAATAACAAAAAAAAAAATTGTTGAATCTTCAAATAAAACAGGATTTTTGGGTGCCGTCATATGTATTGAATCGATTAAAACATTATATAACCACATAGTAGAAGAAAAAAAGTATGTAGACTACATATCTATGTATCGCATGAGTCAGGATCACTTAGAACTTCTTTTTGGGTTAATAAGAAAGCACGGTGGCTATAATAATAACCCGAATGTACTACAACTTAGAGCTGCATACAAAAAATTTTTAAGTCACCTTGAATTGCGGTCATCTTTCACAGGAAATTGCATTCCTTTAGACAATTTCAGTATTTTACATGATTCGTCTCAAAATGTCATCAATAGCACATCAATCTCTAATAGACATGATACTCTTGAATATGAAGTTTTAGAAAGTACAAGAGCTCTTGAAACTGATATAGAAGCTGAAAATAATTGTAATAGTTTCGCAAATATGCTGGACGATGAAAATATAACGCAAGCTTCCAAAATAATAGTTGGATACATTTCCGGATATGTAAGCACTCGGTTGATCAAAGAGTTAAAATGCGAGGAATGTATTGATGCTTTGACCACGACACAGAAACTTCCGCATCATAAACTAATAAGCATAAAAGATATGGGTGGATTATGCTACTCTACTGAAGATGTTTATAAAATTTGTTTATCGACGGAAATGGTTATACGTCGTTTAATTCGGTGCAGTGGCAAGAATGGCCTGTCTTCTAAATACGACTACAACTATATTACAACTAATGCATTAAAATGTTTCATTGAGAAAGACGTATTCCTTTGTTTACTTGGTCATTCATTTGATCAACCTTCTACACTAAACCACAGAGTGCATATAATACGTGCAATAATAAACAAATATACAACTGTTCGATTGCACCACGAGGCAAAGACGACAAATGATTATACGAGCAAACGCCAAAAGCTCACTAAACTTATATTATTTAAAGGGTATTAATAGTTTGTGTTGATTAATTTTGAACTTGTGTAATAAATAAAGTTTATATTATATTGCAACGATATATTTTTATTTCACTTCGTTTATTTATTTTCCACGCCTCGGTTTCACTCGCGATCACGAGGGATCTTAAATTTTTCCGCCACAAAAAATAGCATGTATGGTATTCTAGGGTATGATCTATCTATGTGCTAAGTATCATCCCAATCCGTTCAGTAGTTTTTGCATGAAAGAGTAACAAACATACATTTACAATTATATTTACCATACATTACATAACATATTTCACCTATTGGATTGTGATAGTTAACAAAGGTTCATTATTAATTTAGTAAAATATTTTGGAACACAAATACTCTTTTTAAAAACTATACAGTATACAATGGTTAAATATTCTTGAAGAAACTTAGTTGAAAACCTCCAAATTGTTTCATCAATTGAACCTTCGTGAATGCCATACAATGTAGGCAAAAATATGAATCTTGATAAATGTCTCATCTGTTTTATAAATCTTTGGTCTTATGCAAAAACAACATCCCACGTGGCATACCCCCGCCCGCTTCCGACTGGAACACAATGCTTGTTAGCAACGTCTCCTCTAGTACGTAGTACATATTAACTCAATGATAGTAACACATGTTTTTGTTATGAATGAACCTATGTTTTGCATAATTGTTAGACATAAAATGGATATCCTGTAGATATCATTAAGTTTTTTTTAATTCTTTACTCATTAAAAGCCGTTTTATGGCTAATAATTGTTGTGTTTGCAATTTATTTGCATTGACACAGGCAGTATTTTTAAATGTTATAAAATATTTTAATATTATTACATCATCACTGGTAGAATACATTAGAAAAATGTTATTTTTGGACTTTTATTTTCATATTTAAGTAATTTATCCTTGTATGTAATAATGTTAAATCCACAATGCCAACTTATTGTATAATTTATATAAGATTTTCAGTTTAAATTTTATAGTTATAAGTATTTGTGTATACCTGATTGAGTTAAAAAAAAAAAAAAAATATCACAAATTCTTAGGTGTTTTATTCAAAATTTACCTACCTAGCAGAAGTTACCTACCTGTTTTAAATGTTGTACTTGTTTAACGGAAATAGAAATAAGTACCTATGTACCTATTATATGTTTACTAAAATCATTTTAAAAACAGGTAAGTATATTCTATACTATCTATCTACCTGAAAATATTTTTTGCGTAAGTGCATATTTATACCCTGCCCTGTGAGCACGGGTTTACCTGTGCCTGTGACAATAGTAACTTTTGTAGTCGCATTCTACAATTTAATTTTGTTTTGTCCTATAAAAAAAATATTTGTAGAGACTACAAAAATACTACTTTTTTAGAGTTCACAAAGTCCGTGTGGTGACGGATTAAGAACACAAGTGTCACCACTCCACTTTCTTCGCAGGGTGCTGTAAAAGCCAGCTGGACACGGATAACATCATCTCTGAGAGAGAGAGAAAGACGGAAATTTCGAAAATAAACTATACCAACAGTGGTCAGTGCAGTACGCTAGACCACAATCCCTCCCATAGTGAAGAAGGCCCGTGCCCAACAATGGGACGTTAATGGGCTGGAGAGTCTAAAAAAAATATATTTACAAGCTGCTGCCCGCGACGCCGTACGCGTAGAATTTAGAATGTTATTCCCGTTTTTGTCACATTTTTCACGCTTCAACTCTTTGCAAAAAGATCTAAGATCTAGATCTACTATTTATCGAAACAATAGTTTACCTATAGTTTTTTTTTTTTTTTTTTTTTTTACCTATAGTTATACGTGTATTTATTTGTATTTAAAAGGATACCAAAATAGCTTCGTGCATTTTTCTACGTACGAAGTTTTCATTGTTTCTTTAGATTGAATGGCTAGGGCTCTAATTTTTAAGTATATGTTTTTTTCAATATATGATCTAGGATCGCATGAACCTTGAAACGCGATTGAAATAAGTTTTCTCGATAGAAAATCTTAGCGAAACAACCTCTCTTATTTTTTATTTTTTTCATTTGGCGGTCTATTATCGCGTATTAACTAATGAAATAACTTTAAAAACATAAGTAAATAATATATATAGAAACACGTAAATCAGAATTAAAATATATTTAGTAGATTTTGAGTAAACAAAAAAAATATCCCTAATTCTTCATTTTCTATACCTACTAGCTGTGTTAATATGTACATGTCGACGATGATATTGATGTAGGCCCTTAAGTGACTTATATATAGTTACTAGCTGTCCCAGCAAACGTTGTTTTGCCATAACTACAAAAAATAAATGGTTTGAAAAATAGATGTTGACCGATTCTCAGACCTACTGAATATGCATGTAAAATTTCATAAAAATCGGTCAAGCCATTTCGGAAGAGTACGGTAACTAACACTGTGACACGTGAATTTTATATATTAGAAGATATAATGTTGAAGTATGTCTATGTATTTAACTGGATTTATGTAAGTTTGTCTTTATAATAGAGTAGTAATAGTGACACCTAACTACCTCATCAGGTCAGACACACTCCTATCCATCCAAGGTTGCCTGTAAGAAATTGCATTAGCGATAAGGCCGCCATTTTGTACTAGTACGTAATGAATGATTTAATCCTAATGTATTGATTATGTAAAAGGTGTACAAATAAAGAGTTATCTATCTATACCACTCAAAAAGAAAATCTCAATTCGAATCATTAAGGCCTGAGATTAGCGCGTTCAAACAAACAAACTCTTCAGCTTTATAAAATTATTATAGATTCATAAAATCACTTATGATGTGTATTTTTCTTCAACCTAAACTTACTTGCACCACGCCGCCGTTTAGCCTTGAATGCCAAGATCTCGCATTTAATTAGCCAAAAAAGTAGTATTGGCAAAAACTAGTTTTATGTGGTCCCTATTTCGAGAATCTACCTACTTATAGCGACTACAAATCTAGAAACAAAACCGACGCATGTGTAAATATTTTAAACATAGAATTCAAATAATACAATAAAGGCAACCATAGTATCTAAATCATACTTAATTTTAGTAAAATTATGACATGTAGAATAAAACTGATAATTGTGTCGTCCTAGCCTTTCCAATCATTTTGACCGTTATTTTTTCTCTTTCTCCCCCTATCTAATCGGGCCACGGTATGTGCCCTCAGCGTGACCATAACCCAGCAAGGGGGCAACCCCCCATTATGTGGGACTCAACCCAGTGGGGAGAACATTAGGTCCCCCCATCGCGTGAGTATGACCATAAATCTTACGAGCCTTGAAGCTAAAATTTTCAAAATATTTTACTGTTTAGTATGATGAAAACGATGTACGTGGGAAGTCATACTTTACCACGAGGTCAACGTTATCTGTACCTACTGCGAAGTGTAGCGTCATTGATAATATGAACATCTCATGTAATTAACGTCAGATAAGTCTAGGTCAAGATCATCGTAATTCAATAAAATGAATTTAACATAAGAGGAATATTAAATTATGCTGTTGTTTTGATAAAATGAATGGAATACTCATATTGTTTCTTTACTTTATAGCATACTCTTTAATCCCTCGACTCCCTCCTATCTTAAAAGACGCTTTGAGTATGTCCATGATACTCTCAACAGGTATCTGAGGTCATCGGAGACTCTAAAACTTAAAATGCCGCAACATACCACAAATTATTACGCTAAATCTTTTACGATTACTGCTATACGCTTATGGAATTCTCTACCGGAAGAAATTCGGCGATCAAAATCATTGTCTACCTTTAAAATTAAAGTGAAAAACCACTACCTAGACATGCAGTCATAACTGTCGCTTATTACTGTTAATATCATATATGTACTGTATGTAGATATGTATATTGTGTATGTATATGTGTATGTATATAATTATATCTAATATATAAAATTCACGTGTCACAGTGTTAGTTACCGTACTCCTCCGAAACGGCTAGACCGATCTTTATGAAATTTTACATACATATTCAGTAGGTCTGAGAATCGGCCAACATCTATTTTTCAAATTTTTTTTTTAGTATGTCAAAACAACGTTTGCCGGGTCAGCTAGTATATATATATATATGTAAGTGCGTGTGTATCTTGTATGTATGTGTATTTGTAATTTTATAGATAGGTTATAAATTCATTAATAATTAATTAATTCAGTACACCCACAACTACCGCTCTATCCATATCATGTATCCATACAAAGGTTGCCTGGTAGAAATCGCTTTAAGCGATAAGGCCGCCCATTGTACTACATTATTTTAAGAACATCCTGTAATGTAAAACTAAATGGTGTACAATAAAGAATATAATAAATAAAAAAAATAAAAAAATGTGATTTTGGTATTACATAATACAAAAGATTAACATATTAATTAAATTAATGAGTGTCCCAAAATATATGATAACATTTTAACTTTACATGTCAGTGACAATTAATAATTAACTACTAAACATAAATTTAATTTAATTACGTACGGAAACACGCTTAGATTTAAGATGGCTCTAGAATCTCTGATTTAAAATATTGCGTTGTCATCGGTTTTCAATAAGACCGCGTAATTTCAGATTAATCCGACATATTATCATGATATTATTTAGGAGGTGATAATCTTGATTAACAACGTTTAAATATTTCCATTACATAGATGTGAACGAAACTACCGAATGCGTGTTTAAACATTTCCCTGAATTTATCTGGCCGGCTTTTTCTAATGTAGGTACTAGGTGGTACTAGGTAATCCTATTGCGTGCCATCAATCAATGTAAAAGAATAATGATAACATTTGTATATAAATAACTATGGAATAAAGATTGCAGATCTTAAAAATAATCGCAAACTCTATTTGTAGCGAGTTATTTAATAACATGTTAGATAGTCCGTATCTAATTCTAAGCAAAATATTACGTATTAACAACACAAATTACATGTACGAAAGATAATTCAGTTTTATTATAATGATATTAGAGACAAAGATAAGGGCTTACATAAGGATTAAACCATTAGCGCGACCGTACGCGTACGCGAGGTACGTACTTGCAATATGACGATGACGTGCGAAAACTAAGATTGATGATGTGTATAATGTATGAAAAACAATTATATACCTATGTATAAATGTACTAGAGGAAAATTAAGGTCTCAATATATTACACCATGGATTGCAAAAAAATAATTCTATTTGTTCTCGAAACAAAATCCCGCTGAGTCAACTGCTTCTCGCCATGACTTTTCAAAATTAGGCAATATAATAATATAGTTTACTCAGTGCGAATTATTATTAACCGTGTCTTCGCAGTTATTTGTGATCATGGTCATGGTCCCATCAGTGGCATATTTACCCTAGGATCATGGGGGCCATGGCTTGGAGCGCTTGCCTGCTAGGGGTGGCGCAAACGTTCACTTCAATGTTCTACTCTTTCAACATTCCATCCATCCATCCATCAACTTTTCTCAGTCCACTGCTGGACATAGGCCTCCCCCATAGAACGCCACAACGTGCGGTCTTGCGCTAACTGCATCCAGCGGCCCCCGGCGTATTTGACGATATCGTCGGTCCACCTTGTTGGGGGCCGCCCCACGCTGCGTCGTCCGGTTCGTGGTCGCCACTCGAGGACCTTTCAACATTAATTTGTGCCAAATCATCAAAGTACGCCACTGGACTCAATATGTCTATAAAAAAATATCGTCTTGTAACATTTATCATACAAAATAAGATAAGTTTTAAAATCATTACACTGATTTCAAACTCGTTATATATGTATTATCATCATTGGTTTGCAGATATTAATATCATTGAAGCGTATAACCAAAGTAATAACAATATTATTGAGGCTCTTCTGAACTCATCTGCGAGACTAAAACTTTATCTCTTAATAACATATCTAATGTATTTATATTATATTATAAATAATTGATAGAATTAGTCATACAGTTAACTTTTTATGTTTATGAACACCTTATTAAAAGCTTAAACGATTAAGTTCTTCGAAAGTTGCAAAAGTAATGCACAGGTAAAATACATTGAACTGTATTACTAGCGTACGTACGTAGTACATATTAATTCAATGGGAAAATATCAATGGTTTATAAAAGTTCCGCCTATAATAAAAGCGTACCTCTTTTGGACACGGCCTCTTTCATAACAGAAAAGTATTAAACCATTCAACGATTTATTTTATTTTAGTTTACCGCCTAAATCTTTACAGTTTTATGGGATGAATGAGAAGATTTTTAGCTAATTTTCAGAGCATATAGGAAACTGTTATCGTGTATTCTTAAACCGTCACCATCGCCACGTGCGAAACTTTCACATGTGCGGGTGGTGACGATTCAAAAATAGCTTCAAACATTACTTCGTAGAAAACAATGATATTTTGCCAAATCTAGTTGCGTAGCGAAATGGTGTTTTCTTTTTATTAAACAAAGTTGCCTATTTATAGTTTCGTGCAAACAAAAATGAAATAAACATGTAATTACATCATATTTAATTTGTATGTTTGTATATGCATTTTAAGTTTACATTGTTTAACTTTTATATGAGAGAACAATAGAAGATAACAGACACGTCAAACAAAACAATGGAAATAATAAAGTAAACATTTAGATTTTCGTGACAACGAACGTAATATGCTAATAATTTTAAGCAAACTATATAGGTGTAGGTGTATAATTGCATTACAATCCGTAAGTAAAAGAACTGTAGAAATGTAACAAAAGCAAGATTACCTATCTATTGTAGTTTACAGGTACCTCCCAAGTACTATCCTACTAATATTTACTAAATTAATAGCACCTACCAGTAGTACTTTCTGCACCTACCAATGGTTGCCTGGTAGAGAATGCCCTAGGCATTAAGTCCGCCATTGTACAAATTAATTTTTTTGTTTACCGTACTCCTCCGAAACGGCTTTACCGATTTTTACCAAATTTTGTATGCGTATTCAGTAGGTCTTGGAATCGGACAAAATCTATTTTTCAAACATTTTTTTTAGTATGGCAAAACAACGTTTGCCGGGTCAGCTAGTAAATAGTATAAATGTGGATGTTGGTAAGATTGAAACCTTGCAATAATGTAGCATACATCGGAAAAAAAAAGTAAATAAAGTGGCCTATATTGTTATACTATATTATTTATTATTATAGGCTACTTTTATCCCGTAAAAATGCTATGTTCCCGCGGTATGATAAAAAAACGAACAGATTTTTTTTTCCTTTTTACCGCGGGTAACACCGCGGGGCACAGCTAGTGTAATAATATTTATGGGCTATTATTACACTAGCTGTGCTGGTGCTAAACTCTACTTGTTATGGCATTAGCTATGAGCTATGAGGACATGTTCCACGAAAAATAACGTCTAGCTTACGCCATAGCAATAAGTTTAATTGAAAACAATTGTCTCAATTACGTGGCTCGTGTATTGTTTTGAACTACGCAAATTTATTTGTTTCTCAGTGTAAAGACATATTGCTCACGTCATTATTGATAATCATGTTTTTGCAAATTGATCATATTTCATTTACCTACTTTGAACTTAACACTTTTTAGCTACCCTTTATAATCCTTGCGATGCTTACGAGTTTGAACGTAGCCAGAAGTAACCAATAATATTTTTCACGGCATCTAATTGAAATTATATCTAAGTACTCTCGTATACGTGGCAGTCCACATGTCCGTGACATAGCAGACAAACTGCAGGAAAGTCGCCTACGTTGGTTTGGTCACGTTTTGCGACGACTGGCAAACTACGTGGGAAACAAATGTCTGGCCATGGCACCTCCGCCAGGCCCCGGTAAAAGGGGTAGGCCTAAGAAGTGCTGGCTTGAGGTCGCCAAAGATGACATGCGTGCAAATGGTCTTACCGTCAGAGATGCCGCAGACCGAGCAAAGTGGAGCAGAAAAAGCAAGAAAGCGGACCCCGGGCTCCAAAGTGACAGCTAAGGATGCGACCGGGAAAACGCTCAGATGATGATCTAAGTAACCTATATAAAATTCGTATAATATTTTCCGACATCTATGTCTAAAATTTAAAATTTCCATGTCACAATGTTAGTTACCGTACTACTCCGAAACGGCTTTACCGATTTTTACCAAATTTTATATGCGTATTCAGTAGGTCTGAGAATCGGCTACTATCTATTTTTCAAACACCTCCCCTCCCTCCCTGATATTTATATGGCAAAACAACGTTTGCCGGGTCAGCTAGTTTAGTATAAAACAAAGTCTCTATTTTTATATGTATGTCCCTATGTGAAAAAAGCTCTTGAACCACTGTATCTATTAAAAAAAACCGCATCAAAATCCTTTTTTTAACACGGATTTTGTTGCGGTTTTTTTTAATAGATACAGACGTGGTTCAAGAGCTTTCTTAAATAATTTGCTAAGGTTTAGTTTTTAAATTCCACGCACACGAAGTTGCTGATAACAGCTAGTAATACATATTCTCTATTTAATAAGCGCCCTAAAGATAAACGTCATTTTTATGATTTTATTGGTCGCTTCCCTTAGCTATTTGCGTCAATCACATCGTCGTCGTCATCACACAATCATAAATTAACATTGTTTAAACATATAAACAAGCCTGATAAGGCGCTGATGGAGAAGTGCTCGTCAGATACTTGGGTGTTTCTGATGAGTAACAGCTGTTATTACGAGAACTTTGTGCGTGCTGAAGACGATAAGACTACCAAATATATACGAAGTTAACGACATGGTGAAAGAAGTAGCTATAGAAATAATTGCAATGGTTGTGTAGGTGATATTTTGGGCCAAAAGAGCCAAAAGAGTTTGACAGGTAGTCTTGAAGGATAATGTCCGTATACCAAGGTGATCAGTTGTTCCCGCAACAGATTCTACCGCTCCGCTCAACTCCAATCTCGGCGAAGTGCGTCTTACCGTTTTAATTGTAGTTTAAATCTTAAAATTGCTCCTTGATATATTCATCATTTATTAATCTCATCATTTTTATGGGTTCAAAAGCAATTTGAAGCCTTTAAATCCATAAAAATGACGAAAATAGTACTTAAATCTCAAATTCTGACGCTATTTGCCGCCAATTTAGTGTTTTATTTACTCAAAAGAACCTCCAGCTGCATCACATGCATGAAATTAACTCATGCATGTAGTATTGGTGGTATATGTGGTGGTTCTTTACTAATTTTATATTAACTAATTACTTAATTCCTTTTTTATATAAATACTAGCTGACCCGGCAAACGTTGCTTTGCCATACTAAAAAAAAAGTTTGAAAAATAGATCTTGGCCGATTCTCAGACCTACTGAATACATATACAAAATTTGAGAAGAATCGGTCAAGCCGTTTCGGAGGAGTACGGTAACTAACACTGTGACACGTGAATTTTATATATTAGATTCATGGACTTTTTACACAACGTCCTCTGGTCCCAAGCTAACATAAGCACGTTATCGGTACCAGAATACGGACAGAATACATATATGTACTACTTTTCTTTTGGAAATACATACATATAATACATACATAGTAAACACCCAGACGCAGTACTAACATTTGTATGACATTTATAAATATCACACAAATGATTGTCCCAAGCGGAAATCGAACCCGCGACCTCGTGATCGGCAGTCCGTTACATGAACCACTTCGCTACGAAGCCCGTCAATATAAAGTGGTTAATGCGTAAACCGATTTATGTTCTACGTCTACTAAGTACAAATATGCTATGGCTATTACTTTTTATAATAAAATTATACTGAGACATAAAACTGTAGTTAGTTTAAATAGAAGACCTTCAAAGACCTTCATTATGAATTTATAGAAGTAGGTGTGATACATTAAAATTGTATGAAAAGGTATTGTAAAACAAACATGTAGGCAAATAGGTACATATTGTTATAGATGCTGGAAAATATGGATTTTCCATTACATACTCGTCACGAAGCGATAATTAATAACATTGTTTACGTAATTTTCGCTTGTAATTGTAGATACCGAATTCTTCCTTGTGTCATTTATGCTGATAAATAAGGAATTTATGTCTCTGTTCCTGGGTTTACCGCGGGTTTACCTGTTGTTTTCTCGCATTACCTTTGAGCAATAATTAATATCAGAAATCGATTGTAGTATTCTGGTGATAACTGAAAACTATTAGTTGTTTCTTTTTTTTTTAATGCAAGTATTGTTATACAGGGTGTCCCAGAACTCAACGTCAAGCCGAAACGGGGTGACAGGATAGATCATAACCATCACGAGAAAAATCAGAAAAAAAATCTATCCCATGCAGTTTGGAAATTATGGGCATTTTAAGAAAAACCTAGAAATTTGGTCTAACTGTACCATTTTTCGGTTATTGTGGTTAATTTTTATTATTTTTGGTCATTTAAACTTTGGAACCGTAACCCTAAATAACATCTCGAGAATCACAGTCTAAAATAATGACACAATTACCCCAAGTTTCCTAGAATTTAGACTATTTGTTAAACTATGAATTTAAAATTTTCAAACTTTGTCGACTTTGAAACACCCTCCTTTAAAAAAAATGTACTAGAGTGCCTTGGCAAGTGCCATTAAGAGTTGGCGCATTTAATCAGGATTGTAAAATGGTACAATACTTGTAAGTTTCGTACTAAAAAAAACGAGTAAAAAATAAAAACCTCAAGTAACCCGATTTTTGCTAACCCATTTTACTCAGTTAAAATGTTTTTTATTCGCACAAGCCCTTGGTAGGTTCTTTATTTTACGGTAAAATGATGAGAGATATGGATAGTGGACATGTTTGCCATGAGCGAGCGAGACAGATAGTGACGCCACTTTTACCAAAGCAACAAAATACTAATAAAATAATGAAAAATGTTGACCTTGTTTTGTTTAGGTTTATTGGAATAAAAGTCAGATTTGAAAATAACATTTTTTATTAAAACAAATGTTCAAATTGTTTACCATCAGCTTCAACACACGCCCTACATCTTCTTAAAAAAGATCTACTTATTAGCCGGGCATATCCTCGAGAGTTGATGTCCTCAGCAGCTTGAGAAATTCGTTCACGCAGCTCGGCTACGCTCTCAATGGGCTTAGAATAAACTTTTTCTTTGAGAACGCCCCAATAAAAAAAATCCAGGGGATTTAAATCTGGGGAACGGGCTGGCCACGAGATAGTGCCTGAACGTCCAATCCACCTTCCCGGATATTCTTGGTCAAGGAAATCTCTTACTTGCACTGCGTAATGCGCTGGGCAGCCATCTTGTTGATACCACATGTGGCAACGATCTGTTAGTGGTACGTCCTCTAACAAACTTGGTAAATTTTCTCGTAAAAAATTTAGGTAATTCGTGCCATTCAAATTCTCAGGCAGCTCAAAAGGCCCAACTATTTTGCCGTTTAAAATTCCTGTCCACAGGTTAACTTTAAAGCGATATTGGGATCGGTCTTCTCGCATTAAATGTGGATTCTCCACATGCCACTCATGAAAATTGTGTAAGTTTATGTAGCCATCTTTTTTAAATGTAGATTCATCTGACCAGAGAATTTTTTGGATGAATTGGGGATTTTCATTATGCCTCTGTAGCATTGTTCTACAAAATGAAATCCTTTCAGGATAATCTCGAGGGAGAAGACTTTGAACTCGTTGTACGTGAAATGGATGCATTTCAGCTCTTTGTAAAATACGATGTGCTGTGCTTTTGGGTATTCCCGTTCTTTCTTCAATTCCACGAACGGAAATACTTGGGTCATCTGCGACCTCTTCCAACACTTCTTCTTCGTAAGGAAAGCGAGGTCTACCTCCAGCCCGTATTTGATTCGGGAAATGGCCGTCCTCTGTGAGTGAATGGTGCACATTAACAAACACGCGGTGATCCGGATAGCGCTCTAAATTTGGATATCTTTCACGATAAAGTCTAGCGGCGGCACTTGCGTTGCATCTGCATTCCCCATAAATGAGATGCATGTTCGCATATTCTTGTGAAGTGTAGCGCGTAGGCATAGTGATGAGAAGGATGTCAACACAAAAGTCCAATTCCAAAAGAGAGAAGCCAAAGTTGCCGGTATGTAATCAACAAGTCCAATTCACAAAAATCCAAGTCCAAAAAGAAAAGCCAAAGTTGTCAGTACTAAATTAACACAAGCGAATACGGAAAGGTGCGCAGTAGACGAATGAGCGAAATGTACTAACTGGTGTCAGACTGGCAGCGTAGCTATTTGCTTGGTATGGCGTCTGTATCTGTTTCATTCGCACTCGTTTAAACGATGCATCTCCGTCTCACTGCGTGGCGTCACTATCTGTCTCGCTCGCTCATGGCAAACATGTCCACTATCCATCTCTCTCATCATTTTGCCGTAAAATAAAGAACCTACCAAGGGCTTGTGCGAATAAAAAACATTTTTCCTGAGTAAAATGGGTTAGCAAAAATCGGGTTACTTGAGGTTTTTATTTTTTACTCGTTTTTTTTAGTACGAAACTTACAAGTATTGTACCATTTTACAATCCTGATTAAATGCGCCAACTCTTAATGGCACTTGCCAAGGCACTCTAGTACATTTTTTTTAAAGGAGGGTGTTTCAAAGTCGACAAAGTTTGAAAATTTTAAATTCATAGTTTAACAAATAGTCTAAATTCTAGGAAACTTGGGGTAATTGTGTCATTATTTTAGACTGTGATTCTCGAGATGTTATTTAGGGTTACGGTTCCAAAGTTTAAATGACCAAAAATAATAAAAATTAACCACAATAACCGAAAAATGGTACAGTTAGACCAAATTTCTAGGTTTTTCTTAAAATGCCCATAATTTTCAAACTGCATGGGATAGATTTTTTTTCTGATTTTTCTCGTGATGGTTATGATCTATCCTGTCACCCCGTTTCGGCTTGACGTTGAGTTCTGGGACACCCTGTATAATATAGTATGTGTTCCCGGTGTTTTCGAGAATAAAATTTTTTTCTTTCTTCTTCTTTCTTAGTTCTGTGATTCTTTCATTATATTATACTAGCTGTCCCGGCAAACGTTGTTTTGCCATACTAAAAAAAAAGGTTTGAAAAATAGATGTTGGCCGATTCTCAGACCTACTGAATATGCATGTAAAATTTCATAAAAATCGGTCAAGCCGTTTCGGAGGAGTACGGTAACTAACACTGTGACACGTGAATTTTATATATAAGAAGAAGACTAGCTGACCCGGAAAACGTTGTTTTGCCATACAAATGTCAGTGGGGGGAGGGGTTTGAAAAATAGATGTTGTCCGATTCTCAGACCTATTGAATATACATGTAAAATTTCATAAAAATCGGTCATGCCGTTTCGGAGGAGGGGACGTCCCCGTGATCGACAGTCCGTTACTTAATAGTTTTACATATAGAACATATTCTTGTTAATTTATTTTTGTTTTTATCTAAACATTTCACCAATACTTTCTTCAGCCATATAGAAATTGCATTACTTATGTCTCAAACGTAATGTATAACAAATTCGCAGCTACAATAATGTATGTATCTAATCTAAGTAACTAGGTACTTTTATTTACGACGTGTTAGATAACATTCTCTATAATCACAAAGTAATTATTTTAGTGTTTAGAAATTTAGTTCTTATAAAGACTCGAACTATGGAGCACGTTTCTGTCATATAATTTGTGAATAGTGCAAAGAAGGTCGCTAGTCGTACCTACGTGGCTGGAAATATTCAACAGTAAAGTACATTTTTATAAGTCTTTAACATCATTTTATTTATGTACTTTGTCTAAGTAGTTACTTAATTTAAAATAATAATTAATGCTCTTATGAGAAAACCGTACTTAAAATATTAATTAGGCAATTTCTATTTCTAATCTAATTGTTGACTATTGGCTCTATTAAGTACTTATTTACTCAGGTGTCTCCAAAAATAATGATGCTAACCATGATATCAATATTGAAATCAAAATTATCTTAAAAATTAAAAACATAAGTACTTAATAAAGTATGTGACGTAATTATGTAACTCACACATAAATTATGTTGTCCACAAATTATAGCTATAATACAGAACAGCCGTGCTCTACCATAGTAGAGCCTGAGCATACCCGTAATTTTAGGATTGCCCTACTCCTAGACATTTAGCGTGTAAGTACACGCTATATGTCTAGGATAGATAGACAGATAGACTATACAAGTGTATAGTCTATCTGTTACGCTAATAAATCCCTACTAATATTATAAATGCGAAAGTAACTCTGTCTGTCTGTTACGCTTTCCCGCTTAAACCTCTCAACCGATTATGATGAAATTTGGCACAGACAATCATTAGACCCTGGGAAAGGACATAGGCTACCTTTTATAGCGAAAAAAAATTAATATTTTCTAAATTCCACGCGGCCGGAGTCGCGGGCAACAGCTAGTAAGTTAAATAACTCTAAATTTTATCAAAATCTACTCGGTAGTTTTTTTCATAAAAGAGCGTAAAGAGCTACAGTCATACATCCTTTCTTATCAACTTACGTGTATATATCAAGTAGGTTTCATACGATTTTTGCAGTATTTAAAAAAACGCAAATAAGATAATAAAAATTATAAATCTACAATAATAAATACTAATAATATTATAAAGGTAAAGAGTTTGTTTGTTTGTTTGAACGCACTAATCTCGGGAACTACTGGGCCGATTTGGAAATTTCTTTCATTGTTAGATAGGGCATTTATCTAGGAAGGCTTCAGGCTATAAAACATCACGCTACAATCAGAAGAAGCGAAGCAGTAGTGAAAAATGTTACAAAAACAGGGAAAATTTTCTTAATTCCACGCGGTCGGTGTAGCGGGCAATAGCTAATGTACCAGTAAAATTACGCCATAATTGAAAGAAGTAACAATCAATTTGTAAAATAAAGTTTGTTATCTTAACATGGCATCGTGGAATGTATTAAATTTGACTAATATTTGTTGTTATCAACACACATACTCACTAACGGATCACTTAATTTGCGCATTGCACACGATCTATAAAATTAGGTGTATGACGAAATCATAACATCGTTATGTGTTATGAATACAATATAACAGTATAGTTTTCTTATCTCTATATATTATTTCTGGAAGGTGTTTTAGTCAAAACCGTTGAAACTAAAATTAGAAAATGGAATACTTTTTAACCTCTAGGTTTTTTTATCATCTCGCAGCAGCACATAATGATGTGCCACTAACCATCCATCCTTCCGTTTATTAGCCTTTCTTAACCCACTTCTAGACATTGGTCTACCCGACCCCTTATAATATGACACCAATACGCGCGCTCCTACACCGCTGAGCCGCTTGTATCGAGAAGCATGGCATATATCATCCAATAAGGGTACATTGAGATATGGAAAACTCGAAAATATACCCTGTGCCAACACGCCTGGTCAGCGCGGCACAGTAGACCATAATCCCTCCCAAAGTGGAAGAGGCCTGTGGCCAACAGTGGGACGTAAATGGCCTGAAGAAGGAGAATGGTACATGTAATATATCGCTATAAATACCTCTAGTATGGTACATAGCAGACTAAAATAAATATGTCACAGTAGCACGTTTATGAGCTAAGTAGCCGAGAAGACCCGTATAGGCGAAAAATAATAAAACAGCGTAAATGTAACAAATGTAAAATTCGCGTATCAGCCCTCAATAAAACAACTTGATAAACCTAAATTTACGACTGCGATAAACCGCGTAACTATTTTTTACCCGACTGAGAGAGTGTTGTGTATTTACTTACATACTCGTACCTACATAGAATAAAAATCATGAAACGCATGGGCGTAGTTATATTAGTTTTGTCGCAATTAGTCACACTCCTCCCGAAAACTCTACCAAAAACAAGACTTGATACTATTTCTTAAAAAAAATTGTGTTTTTCTTGCTTCAAAACCCCAAAACTAAATCCTGAATAAGGCCATGGTGCAACGAACTCTACTAGTTGCAATGATAATAGATAGGTAAGCAGTAAACACGTCATCATAATGATGATGTCATACTGATGATAAAACGATGACTCTGTATAATATTTGAGATCTTATTCATTTAGGCAACACCTTATCATGGTGTCGTCATTTTTCATACAGTATTTATAAACACGTGTGTAAACAAAACTTGATCAGTAGCGATTTACTCACACAATCGGACAGATATAAATTTATTTACTGCGATACGAAATAAATATCGCAAATGGAGCATAAATAAATGGTACCTACTTATACATATTTTTGGATTATCCAATGAAGGATATAATAACGTAATTGTATCCTCCTGGGTTATGCCTATCAATACCAACGTCATTATTTAGCTTTTCCTCCTAACATATCCCATAGGTTTTCATTTCCTTATGCGGTTTTCATCAAGAATAAAAGCTGTTTTGACTTTGTGTCTTTATTCATTTGATTTATAGCACTGAAGCTCACTTGTAGCGTGGTAATTGCTAATTTATTATTTCAATCAAATAAAATTTGCCAAATTGAAATAAAATGTGAGTTGTGTTTTCAAAATATAAGAAATATCTCAATAAACTATTGAAAACTTTAAGAACCTACTTAGCAAAGCATAAATTATGAAGATTTGATACTTAATTCTTAATAAATGTTTTGTAAATAAAAGGTTTACGATATCACAAAACACATATATATACATTGTCTACTGACAATTTAAATAATTATTTTAACAAATTAATAAGAATAATACTGACTTACTATATATTTGATAATAGATGGAGAATCAAGGATTTCTAGTTCGCAAACCTGGCTTTGCTACCACCGCCATCCACGTGGGACAGGATCCAGAAAAGTGGAATTCTCGAGCTGTAGTGCCGCCGATAGTGACTTCAACTACATTTAAGCAACGAGCACCCGCTGAACCATTTGTAAGTATTTCCATAGTTATCTTGTAAATTAAACAGCAAACAATTTTCCAATAACTACCAGCTTAAATGTAACAAAGGATATGACTTAAATTTCACCTAAGTATCTTAAAGAGAATTATATAGCTGTACTGGTCATCTTATTTTATTTCGCACTAGCTGATGCCCGCTACTCCGTACGCGTGGAATTTTAGATTCCCGTATATTTTGTCACCGTTTAAACCTTCCCTGGACTTACATGAATATTTCAAAACCAAAATCACCATATTCGGCCCAGCCGTTCTCGAGTTTTAGCGAGACTAACGAACAGCAATTGATTTTTATATATAAGATTATTTCACATACCTACTTTGTTAAACTATAAGGTATCTAATTTTGTTTTTAGGAATTTGAATATGGCCGCTCAGGCAATCCTACAAGGTGTACTTTGGAAGAGTGTCTCGCCGCATTGGACGGAGGAAAGCATGCGTTTGCATTTTCCTCGGGTCTTGGTGCGGCTACAACAATATATTCTCTATTGAGCAAGGGTGATCATATAGTATGCTGCAATGATATTTATGGAGGAATTAACAGATTATTTAGGTAAGTTTTGAACTATATTTAAAATCCGTGTATTTAGCAAAAACAGCGAGTTACCATCTTTAATTTATTCGCTTAAGTGCAATATGTTTGAAGTTTAATATTTTTATTTTGTTTTAGGCAAGTAACATCAAGAATGGGAATTGATATTACGTTTGCTGATTGTACTAAAGTTGATAGTGTAAAGAAAGCTCTACAAGACAACACTAAGGTTGGTACACTTTAATTAATAAAATAACACTATTTTTACGGATTCAGTTATTTTTATTTTGACTTAAATATGTGCATGTGATTTAAAAACAAAATATTTAAATAATTGAGAGAATATTGATAAGCTACTTTTTATAAAGGACACGAACTGTTACTGTATCATATTATGGCCCAGTAATTTGGTTGAAAAATACAAGGCTCTCGGGAAATTTTGCGGCAGTTCTGAAAATTGGCTTTCCGAATATCAATTATGCCACCTCGTATTTTCGGGGCTTAAGTAATAATAATAAATAATGATAATAAATATTCATGAACATTTCACACAACGTCCTCTAGTCCCAGGCTAAGCTTATTATGCTTGTGTTATGGGTACCAGAATAGGGATAGAATACATAAACTACTTTTCTTTTATAAATACATAGGTACTTAATATACATAGTAAACACCCAGACGCAGAACAAACATTTGTATGACATTTAAAAACATCACACAAATGAATGTCCGAGGCGGGGATCGAACCTGCGACCTCGTGAACGGCAGTCCGTTATATGAACCACTAGACCACGAAGCCCGTCAGATTAGAAGTTATAATATTATTTAAGAAATAATGTTAATTCCCTTTTGAATATTTGTTGAGGTATATTGTATTAATATCTGATGATCGATTACCACTTGAGGTAACAACATTTGCCGCTTTACGGAATTTGTTAAGAATAATTGATTTACTAAATCTTTTTATTTTAGTTGATCTGGATAGAGACTCCATCGAACCCCATGATGACAATTACTGATATAAAGGAGATAAGCAAAATGGCTAAAAATCACTCGGACATTATTATAGCTGTAGACAACACTTTCCTTACACCATATTTACAAAGGCCCTTAGACTTAGGCGCAGATATTTCTGTTTACTCCTTAACAAAATATATGAATGGTCACTCCGATGTTATAATGGGTGCAGCAGTTGTAAATGAGGACAAATTAGCACAACGGATAAAATTTTTACAAAATTGTAAGTGTTAGCTTAATTATATAGATTAGGACGAAATTAACTTAAAAAATACTTGTTTGGATCACTCACTGTTTAAAAATTTAGATATATTATTATCCTCATTTGTTTTTAAACAATAATAGCTGTTGCCCGCAACTTTGTAAGTGTGAAATTTAGAAACCAAAACTACGCAACGGGTTTTGATGCGGTTTTTTTTAAATGATATTGTGATTTTTTGTATAATTTGGTAGTTTAAATGATATAAGCTCACATAGCATATACATACAAAAACTACGACTTTGTTTTTTAAGTAAAGAAGTAAAAAGATAATTAGGACGTTGGGTTGGAAATTGGTAGATATCTAATATATTAATTTATGATTTTAGCAATGGGAACAGTGCCTTCACCAATGGATTGTTATCTAGTCAATAGAAGTTTGAAAACCTTAGCTTTACGTATGGAGCAACATAAGAAGTCTTCTTTGGTAATCGCCAAATGGTTAAAGAATAATCCGCATGTTACAGAAGTACTGCATCCAGGTAAGCAAAACAAATTCTGCAACATAATCACGTAAAATATCACACCATAATCTTCCTAGATTTTTTTCTAATAATGCAACTCTATTATTTCTGTTTCAGGACTCCCAGATCATCCACAGCATGAACTAGTGAAAAGACAAACATATGGTCATTCTGGTGTATTTAGTTTCAAACACAGTGGTGGATTAGAAGAATCTAGAAAATTATTATCATCTTTGAATATATTTACATTAGCTGAAAGTTTAGGAGGTTATGAGAGTCTTGCTGAATTACCGTAAGTCTTTTGATAAGATACACTTTCGTATGATATGTTTAGCCCATAATTTTCCCACTGATGGGCACGAGCTTTTTCAACTTCGGCAAGGTATCCACCTATGTCCCACTAATCACGTGTTGGCATAAAGTTTAGTTTCTAGATTTCCTTATCTCACATAAAAAGTTTTCTGCTGATATTCTAAACTGGCTCTTACATCAGAATCTCTATAAGACAGAAATAGTATTGACTGTACTTTAAGTCTGCACAGATAGAGCAAGATCAGTTTATGTATAAGTATTTAATTTATAAATGTAATTTGTTTAGGTCTTTGATGACGCACGCATCAGTCCCTGAAAAACAAAGAATGGAGCTTGGCATCACAGATTCCTTGATAAGACTCTCGGTTGGATTGGAAGACGCCGATGACTTAGTTAAAGATTTAGAACAGGCTTTCAAAATAACTTTTGAAGGGTAGTGAGATTTCACGAGCTGTTTAAAGATCTGCTTGTATTTAGCGAAATTATATTATTGTTGATTAACTTATTTATAGAAAAAAAACATTATTTATTTAATTAAATTATACTATGTTAATATACTATGTTAATATACTATGTTAATAACATAAAAGTAATTATTATCCACTTGTTTTTCTTACCAACCCTGTATATCTGGTAATCTTTCACAATAAAACTATTTAATCGATTTAAATGAAATTTGTTACACAGATAGTTTAGACGCTTAGAAAGAGCGATGCGGAAAAGGGCTTAGGCGTTAATTATTAAAGCTAGAAATTAATTTTTAGACTGCTGTCAATCAGATTTAAATAATAATACAAGTATCAATACTAATATTATAAAGCTAAAGAGTTTGTTTGTTTGAACGCGCTAATCTCAGGAACCACTGGTCCGATTTGTAAAAATTCTTTTATTGATGGATAGTGCATTTATCGAGGAAGGTTATATAACATCTCGCTGCGACTAATATGAGCTAAGCATCAGTAAAAACAATACACAAGATAAAAGGACGTGTCAGTGTTACTTTTACAGTACCCTCGACAAGAAACTGGGTGGTCTCACCTGCCAGTTACTGGTTGGGGGTGTTCTTAATTAGTTACCACCACGTTTATCACACGGATATGGAATACACAAAATACATCACCATAGCAACTAATAAATAAATGTAATCAATCAATTTATTCTTATTTTGTGGACGCGCGATGAGGGGATCCAACGACGACACGCCTTACCGTAAAAATGAAAGGAGAAAATAAACAGATAGGTAAGGATCTGTTTATTTTCTCTATCTCGACCAGATGAGAATATTACTTAAATAATACTTGGGAATGGAGTTCCTTGTGGTAGTTTAAAGGGTGTCCAGCCGGTCAATTAAAAATAAGTAAAAAATTGTTTATTCATCCGTTTGTGAGGTGCGATGTCTTAGAGAATAATACATACATATGTACAAGATACCAACGTATCAAAAAAAAAACGTATCCGTCCATGACAGTCGGGCAAGAAGAACAATGTTTATCTCAATGGTTTATCTGACAAAAATATTGTTGCCCACGGGAAAAAGCCACAAGTCCAGGATATTTGCCGTGCTTCTCCAGCGTCTATCAATGTAAATGACTGTGAATCACCAGGTGGCAATCGATTTTCTGGCTATTTATTTAGGCTCTACAAAATGCTTAATTGACGGTTACGATCACCTCAACGACTAGCTGTGCCTGCAACATCGTCCGCGTTGATTAATGTCTTCGGGTAACACATAGACATAAAAAGGATAACTAATGTTTTAATATGTTTAAACCTTGCCTTTCAAACGTGTCAAGTAAATCAGTAATCACAAAAATTACGAATATTCCTAATCCGTACTATTTTTAAATACCTAGATGTGTTTCTTTCAACTTTTCCTATTAGAAGAGTTATGAATAGCTTGTTGGAGTCCAGAAATATATATCAACTTGTCACTAGCTGCTGGCTATAATAATTAGCGAATTACACAAAAATTGAGCTCGTTTTCGTAAGCACCTATCGCACAGAACAATACTACCTAAAAGGATCGACCTATCGTCGATAATGTCGCGATACCTACTGAAAACAATATTTTCGTTGTTATCCCAACTTGACGCTCCCCTTTCCTAAATTATCATTACTTACGTAATTTATTAGATAGCAAAGTTCATCGTTATCTTTTAAACCAGTTATGTTATGCAAAATCTTATCACAAAATGAGTTCACAAATGAATAATTATAATGTTTTTATTATATCTAACTGATAATTTTCAACGAAAATACGGAATTGTCTCGTATTTTTTAGATATACCCCGTTTTCCAATGGTAGAGCATAATGCGACTCAGTGCCGCACAATCAGGGTCTATTATGTTGTATGACGAGATTTTGCTCTTGCACATAATTATGCTCAAATATGTATGTGTGCGTTGCTATTGTAGCAGTATTGCATAGGAAAAAAATTAAAAATTTTTGGTCTGGTCACACTGTCGCTTCAATGAGGCCGCCATTATAGGTAGTATTGTTCTGTGATAAGAGCTCATAATATGGCCGCAGTAATATAATATAACTGCATAGTGCATTATTGTATCAAAAGGTACGAGAAAGTTTAGAATGAGCTACCTGGCGACACACAACTAAAATTGAGTTTTAGAAACTACATATCTATTAGTCAGTGCAGTGTAGAGCTGCCCAGGTTTCCCCGAATTAGTCTTATTTTGAATAACAGCGGGAAACCAGGTAGGGTTTTTAAGATATCGTCGTTGAATTGTCCCAGTCACTTTTATTACTTTCACTTTCCTTCTGCAAGTTGTCAAGCGCATCCTCATGGACATTTTACACAACGTCCTCTTCTGCCAAGCTAAGCTTATATGCTTGTGTTATTGTTATGAGGACCTACCAGAATACAGAAAAAATAAAATAAAAAAAATAAAATATAAAAAAGGTTGAAAAACTTGTATTATTGCATTTTTAAACAAGTTTATAAATATGTGTTCGAAACAGTATCTACTTCTATGCGATGCTGACATAGGTTTTCCTTTCAGACGGAATTTTCCTACATGTGTTTCTCAAGCAGTACCTCCTAATTTTAGTCCCATGGCGCTCACATTACTAATCTTTAAAAGAGCTCGTTAGTTCCAATAGATTTTGATTAATCTTAATCATTTCAATTGGTAATAATCACAAACGTCTAAATAAGAATTTCAATTTAATGTTACACAACCTGCTGTCCTAAATAAAATTGTAATTTAATTGCTAAAATTTTCAAGCTACATATCATAAGTGTATTGGCTTTAAACACTCCAGAAATGCCGAAAAATTATGCAAACAAAATAAACAAGATTTTACACCATTTTCCGACAAATTGAGTTTTTTTTTGTCTCAAATCCTCCACGAAATAAAACGAGGAATCGCAATAACTAAATCCTGTCTGCACCCATGCTTAAGGTATGGAAAGAAATACATATTCGATGTTCGAAATATTAATTCAAGTATTATCTCACACAGTTTTATTTTCGTGTTTCTAGTAATTTACATTCTACATATTATATCTGTTTATGTATGTATTGTAAGTAAATATCTCTGTATGGTATTCATAACATGAAACATTCTGTGAACTCTGAAACTATTGTCTTAAATACTTTGTCAAACAACTATTCGCCAGCCTTCCTTTTAAGTATAAATTAGGTAATCTATATAGAAACGACACCTTGTTATTAAACAATAGTAGTTCCTTTAGCATATTGTTCGATGAGTAAAATATTTTCTTTATCTCAATAATCAGCCTTTACACTTTTACAAATTTTTATTTCTATTGTAATTTAGGCTCCTTTCAGTATTGTTTTAAGTCGTAATTACACATTACTTTTTATTCGTATAGCGCATTGGTGGTAAGCCTTAATCGTGGACGTTGGTACCAATTCTACGTCTAAGCTTAACTAAAAAATTTAAACGACTATGGCGTATTTTGCTTAAAAGGCTATTTCGTTGTGCACATTTTTATTCATTAAAATCGTTAGTCTAAATTATACAGATCTACATATACTAATATTATAAAGCGTAAGAGTTTGTTTGTTTGTTTGAACGCGCTAATCTCAGGAACCACTGGGCCGATTTGAAAAATTATTTCAATGTTAGATAGGACATTTATCGAGAAAGGCTATATAACATCACGCTACGACCAGTAGAAGCGAAGCAGTAGTTAAAAATGTTGCAAATACGGGGATAATTTCCTAAATTCCACGCGACGCGACGGGGTCGCGGGCAAAAGCTAGTTTTCTAATAAAAAACTTCTGTTAACATTGCCGAATTGTGTTATTGACACTTTATATTATTATTTGTAGTTAAGTTTAGTTGTGCACGAAGAATCGATACCATTACCTATCTAAATCGAGATAGATCTAGTTAGGTTGTAATAAATAATTTATGATATCCATGTGTTAATGAATAATTCAAGTAGAAACTGACGCAACTGAAGATATCATATCAAAAGATCTGGTAGTTACTCAATAGCCAGAAAATAACTTGCACATTAAAATGGCTAATTCCTATTTTTATCTAAAAGAAATTTGAAGTACTTCCTAAATAAAACCTATTGATTGCACAAATATATTCAAACGAGATATTTCGTTTCATAATCGATAAGGTATCGTAAGCTACTAGCCAGATACTGGGACAATAAAGATTCATACTATCATTTACAACTATATTATCTAATCGGAAAAGGATTAGAATGCTTATCGGTCAATATAAATGTATCTTTTATAATCTATGATGATTTACAATTTATTCTTAGCATTTAGTTCACTAGGGTAATCTTTTATTAGGGTTGCTCTCGTTAGGTTTTGATTATGAATGTGCCGCGCGTGCGTGTTTGTATTAATATAGAACCCACAAGAAAATAAATGGTTCAATATATTTTTCAACACAGAAATAAAATAACAAAGTAAATAAACAACACTAATTTCATTTCAAAACGCTGCTTTAAAAGCCTGATCTAAATCTTTTATCAAATCCTCAGCATCTTCAAGTCCAACTGAGACCCTTATCAGAGAATCCGTGATACCAAGTTCCTTCCTTTGTTGTTCTGGGACTGACGCATGTGTCATTAAAGACCTAAAATATGTACTATCGATAATAATATGATTCATATTAAAGCCATTATAAAACATAGTTTTTTCCCGCATTTTCTTACGCATGGGATTTAAAAACCAAACAAATTACACAAAAATCCATCCCCATCAACCACTCTATCTACAAAAAAATCCAATCAAAAGTCGTTGCGTAGCGTAGTTTTGAAAATATAAGCTTATGTGAGCTGTGAGTGAGGAACATACATACAAAAATAATGACTTTTTGTGTCTTGTGTTAGGTGTTTTGTAATAAGTAAAGATTAAACATTTGTATATTAATATTTACGGTAATTCTGCAAGACTCTCATATCCTCCCAAGCTTTCAGCGAGTGCGAACACTTTCAAGCTTGTCAAGAACTTTCTAGATTCCTGTAATCCACCGGAATGTGAAAAACTGAATACACCTGAATGCCCACATGTTTGTCTTTTTGCTAATTCATACTGTGGATGATGTGGCAGTCCTAAAATAATAAGTAAGTCTATTAGAAATGGATTGGGGGATTCACTTTGACAAGTTTGGCAACAGTCGGCCGGATCATTGAAGCCTTTATGAGAGAAACTAAGAAAGTAACATTATTACTCTACATTGTATTCCACTTACCCGGGTGCATAACTTCTGTTACATGCGGGTTAATTCTTAACCAATTAGCAACAACCAAAGAAGACTTCTTATGTTGCTCCATACGTAACGCTAACGTCTTCAAACTTCTATTGACTAGATAACAATCCATTGGTGATGGCACTGCTCCCATCGCTAGAAATATTATCACAATTTTTTTTCGTCATGTTACAATATAAGACAAATTTAATTAAAATATTAAGATTACCTATAAATCTAAGCAAAAAGATATGTAAAAAAATCAAGCTTCTTCGTTTCGTTAGTTCGTTCAATTCAAGCGATACTTAATGTAGGTATGCATCAAATATAATAATATAACACCAATATAACACTTACAATTCTGTAGGAATTTAAGTTTTTCTGCAAGTTTATCATCGTTAACAACTGCGGAACCCATTATGACGTCGGAATGACCATTCATATATTTTGTTAAGGAGTACATAGAGATGTCTGCTCCGAAGTCCAGGGGCCTTTGCAAATATGGTGTGAGGAAAGTATTATCCACAGTAATAATGATTTCGGAGCGACTTTTAACCAAGTCACTTATTGCCTTTATATCGGTTACTGTCATCATAGGGTTTGATGGAGTTTCCAACCAAATCATCTAAAAACAGTATCTACTATTGTAAGTAATATCAAGTTAAAATTAATATCCATTTTCTTTGAACTAGTTTAGCGAAGTAAGGCAATACGTTAGAGCTAGAGTTAAGTGAAACTAGATGAATTTTTATAATAGATATCTCAGAAATGGATTTAGTACTTAGATAGTGCCTACTTAAGGAGAAATAAAAATCAACAGAACTTGAATATAAAATAAAAACCTTAGTGTTACTTCGAAGAGCCAATTTAACGGCCTCAACATTAGTGCAATCCACAAAGGTAGTATCAATACCCATTCTTGCTGTTACATGTCTGCAAAAATATAATAATAATGAAATTTCGATAGTCGGGTATAACATTCATATCTAGTCAGAGGCGTATTTCGAAAATGAGCGCCCCGGGCCATTTGATTTGAAACCCAAGGCCGCCCTGGGCCAATTTAAGTAGCCGCCCTATAAATTAATAGAGATAGAGGAAAAATTTCAACTTGAAAGCTTCCGCCGCCCTTCTCAGGCTGGCCGCCCTGGGCCATGGCCCCTATGGCCCTAGGGTAAATACACCTCTGTATCTAGTCTATCTTTTTAACCAGAATATTTTCTAATTAGTATTATAATATTCTCAAAAACTAGAGTAGAATGTTTGGCTTACCTAAATAGTCTTTTAACTCCACCGTAAATATCATTGCAGCATACTATGTGATCACCCTTGCTCAATAACGAGGATATAGTTGTGGCCGCACCAAGACCTGAGGAAAATGCAAACGCGTACTTTCCTCCGTCCAACGCGGCGAGACACTCTTCTAAAGTACTCCTTGTAGGATTACCTGATCGGCCATATTCGTATTTCTAAAATATTGAAATTTATATAACGGGCGTGTTTTTAATCATGCGATTTTAGCTAAGTCGCATTTTTCGATGAACTGAAAACCATTTAGGGAAGATTTTTAAGTAACGACCGATAAAATCGGACTACGACGCAATGTAGAGTCGTCGCTCACAAGGTAGAGCTTGTAAGGGCTCTACGCTCTTCGAGCGTCGACTTGTATCTTGTATGAAGATGCAAGTGGCACAAATTCGCGCTTTGTAAACGTACTTTGAGGAATATGTATGGTGTATTTAACTCAAAGCTTAAGTACCTTCACTGACCAATAGTGGAGGACAAGTGTACCTTGTACACATGACTTTCACAAAACGGAAAAGATAATGATGATTTAGAACATCCATGATGAATGAACTTACGAATGGTTCAGCAGGCGCTCGTTGCTTGAATGTAGTTGATGTCACTATCGGCGGCACTACTGCTCGAGAATTCCACTTTTCTGGCTCCTGTCCAACGTGGATAGCGTTGGTAGCAAAACCTGGTCTTTGAGCCAAGCACTCTTGTCTCTCCGACTATATTTAATTTTTGTGTTATTTAAAAAATAAATATATGCATAGTTGTTATTCTCGGAATTGTAGCTATATTTTTATTCCAAATAAAACATTGCTGTCTATCTAGGATAAAATATAAAACACCTAGACAATTTTTGATATAGGTACCTACTAGGATCTGAATTTCAGTAACGATTTTTATGAAGGTTGCAGGTTATTGGGGTATTTTTACCTGAGTACAGCAACAGCCATCATCTTGAACAGACTCCATTTGAATTGTAATTAGACAAAAGGAAAATCACTTGTAATTTTATCTACACCAAATTAAAGGTATTTATTTTAGTTGTTTATTTCATATTGAACTGATATTCCATTATTATTTTGTGAAAATTATCACAGAACGTCATAAATTTTATAAAGTTTTCCCAAAAATACGACTTTAATTTTCCTTCAAAAACGTCTATGACAAGAAATCCAAATTAAGTTTTTGTGACATTATGTTCAGTTCAGACTAGTTGTCGCCCACGACTTTATGCGGCTGTAGTTCTGAATCAACAGCTTTTATCGAGGAATTATGAAGGACAGTTTCCTGTGGTCAAATCTGTTACTCGTAGAAACAAAGGCACAGCGAAAGGTTTTTAAAAACCGGCTAACTACGCATAGTGTGTTACTACACACGTACGATGGGTTGTGTAGTGTGTACAGTTATTATCACAACCATCATAATTAATATAGCTTGTTTGTTTGTTTGAACGCGCTAAACGAAAGAACGAAACAACAACGAACGAAGTCTCGGGCAACAGGTATTTAATATATTCTGGTTTATAATATAAAATATATTTGTTGTAGCGTCAACAAAATTACATCTTTCGGGACAATCGTTTGTGTGATTGTTCTAATTGTCATACAAATGTTTGTACTGCGTCTAGGTGTTTCTATGTATTTTAGGTAGGTATGTATTTGCAAAAGAAAAGTAGTCCATAAGTAACTATATGTATTCAATCCCTATTCTGGTACCTATAACACAAGCATAATAAGCTTAGCTTGGGAGCAGACGACGTTGTGTGAAATGTCCATGAATATTAAGCTATTGCATAGCTTCTATCGAGGGCCTTGAGCGCGGGGACCGAATCCAAAAATTCCGTAACGAAAAAAAACCTCACGCTCCCCACTCCGACGGGCACTGAGGTGTGGCTTGAAGGCCGTGCATTGTCTAAAGTCGTTTCTTTTCGGCAGTCTTCGACACGGTGTTTGTGTGCGTGCAACTAGCCGTATTGTACGACTCTACGAAGCTCGCACGAATCGAGACGAGCTGCTCCGAAATCGGACGAATACATAAGCAGCTGTTTGTGAGAAAGTATATAGGTATATAGGTATTTATGTATTTAAGAAAAAGAAATACTGCATAAATAAAATAAATAAATAATTATAATTGCTTAAGTTGATACAAAATGCTATGCAATATGGCAATAGCTTTACCGCGGCAGTCCCCGAGTGCCACAAGTCTTTTTTTTATTTATTATTATTATTATCTGTAAAAATGTTAGCTTTTTTAGCTATCACGGTTTATCGTGACAAACGGAATAAGTTATTTATTTTACAATGACGAAACTCCTGAAGTACCTAAATTTCTATATTTTAAACTGTCGTTATGCTTTAATTAATGTTAAGGCGTTTGAGATCAACCGATCAAGAATTGAATCTTTTTCGTATATTATGATATAGAGAGATTGCTGAAGGTACACGTACAGTTACCACGGGCTATGGCCAAGTACGAAGAGGCTTAATAATAATAATAATAAATATAATTTATTATTTAATTATGATACAAAACCGCCATTTTTGTATGTATGTCCCTACGTGAGCTTATATCTTCCAAACTACGCAACGGATTTTAATACGGTTTGTTTTAATAGACAGAGTGGTTCAAGAGGATGGCTTTTTTTGTAGAATTTGTTAAGGTTTGGTACCGAAACCCTACGCATACGAAGTTCCAGATGTAACATAATAACTACAAACATAAGAATAAACTTCTGTATTAAAATTCATGATTTAGTATTTTAAGGGCCTACATCAATATTATCGTCGACATGTACCTATTAACACAGCTAGTAGGTATAGAAAATGAAGAATTAGGGATATTTTTTTTTGTTTACTCAAAATCTACTAAATATATTTTAATTCTGATTTACGTGTTTCTATATATAATAGTTACTTATGTTTTTAAAGTTATTTCATTAGTTAATACGCGATAATAGACCGACAAATGAAAAAAATAAAAAAAGGTTGTTTCGCTAAGATTTTCTATCGAGAAAACTTTTTTCAATCGCGTTTCTGAGTTTATGCGATCCTAGATCATATATTGAAAAAACATATACTTAAAAATTAGAGCTCTAGCCATTCAATCTAAAGAAACAATGAAAACTTCGTACGTAGAAAAATGCACGAAGCTATTTTGGTATCCTCATAATTACAAATTAAATGAGCCACTTATAATATAATTTGATAATATTTATTAATCGCCTAAATCTTTTTGTCCAAAATATCTTGCTACAAGACATATAAATAGGTTCATTGGTGCTGCCAGTTCTTGAGCATTCTCTTCATCACGATTTATTCGAGATCTGGAATACACAAATTATCTTACTTATTAATATTATAAAGGGGAAAGTATGTATGTGTGCATGTTTGTGTGTATGTTTTTTTACTTCTTACCTACCGCTCAAATGGCGTGGCGGAATTGAATGAAACTTAGTATGTAGAAAGCTGAATGAATAAGCTACTTTTGCACTTTCATGATATATTTTTTATACATGAATTATGTTGGCACATGATCCCATTATTACTGTATTATTAGTGTGTGACTAACAATTATAAATAATACAAATGTGCACAACAAACTAGCCAATTAATAAGAATACATCTTATTTGTTTTCATTTTTAGTTTAGTTGTGCCATAGAATTGGTACCATTACTTCTAGGTACAAAGTCATGGAGACTAGAAGTAAGGAGGAATATCTCGGTATATTAAAAAGTGTCCGCTGAAAGCAGCAAATTAAGGTGGCGCCATAGTAGCAAGTGGAAGAATTTTAAAAAGAGCGCCCCAAATTATTAAAAAGGAAAGAAAAACTTCCGCTTTGTTACAGCGCAGTTTTTTAAATTATTATATTATATAGACAAACATGACTATGAAATAAATTTATATTAATTATTATTATAATTATACGGTGTTTTTAAGTACCCCAAATATTTGTAAATAGAAAATAGTATTAAAGAAATTACCGCAACAGTAGCACACTTCACTCTGCTTATAACTGCTACATTCATATCACTCATCTTGCCACACTAGCGCTATTTCGGTGAGTGTTATTTGCTGTTTACAAGTGGACACTTTTTGGACTGATCCCCCATACAAGATATTCCTCTTTACTTCTCCATGTACAAAGTTAAATTACTGTCAAAATACAAATCCATGGGTGTGATAGTTTTTTCTGCAAAGTGTACCAGAAAAATGAATATTAATGTTTACACACCTAATTTTCAAGCATTTCCTTGCCAAAGCTCTTAACTTTGTAGAAGTATCTTGTAAGTGCGGGTACCTTGTAACAGCCATAATAGAATATATCCACTGTCCTGTAAATATTAAAATAACATTTTAATGCTACGGTCACATCTGCGTTATTGGCAGTAACAGCTGCAGTCTAATGCAGTAGTATCACACATCACATATAACAGATGGAGATTATGAGATTTTTATCAACAACTAAATACACCAAATGTTGGAGGAAGGTGAGGCAGTTTTATTTATTAGAGAGTGGTCCCAAAGGAAGGTTTATTTGTATAATTCGTTAAGAGGGTACTGTACTCCTAATTTAGGTATTTGCCATAGGTATTGCTATCCCTATTTCCAAGCTACGTGCTGAAAGGGACAAATATAGCTGAAGGTTTCGCACTCCCCATTTTTCTTTGCGAAAGTTAAACCGATTTTAATTGTTTTTACGCTATATGATAGATGAAGAGTATATCTATGCTTGTATCACTTTCTTTTTTGGTAAAACCTTACCAAATATGTGTGATAGTCGCTGCAACTTTACCTAAAGAAAACCGAAAAAAACGGATTTTCGGATGGTCATATTTCTTTTAATTATTATATTATAATTATTGTTCATTTGATATTGCCATCCAACCCATAGCTAGCCTTGCAGCAAAGCTCTTACCAATCATCTATAGAATGCCATCTACTATGATCCAAACACACTTCCTTGGCTTCATTCACACTCATACATCTAGTCAAACATGCCGGATGGTTGTATAATTTCCATCTACTTACCCGTCTTATGGTCTATTGTATGGCCCGGTTTAATTGTGTCTAATCTATCAATAAGAACATCAATCCCATTATCAAGAATAGATTGTGATACTCCAACAACATGACTCATAGTTGGCTCTTCATTATCAAACAAAGGACCCCAATCTTTTACCCTATGTTTAGTTAATTCTATATCTTTAATAGGCGCAGGCAGTAATTCTTTAGCAATCATTTGCTGGATGTACATTCGTACATTAGAGAAATCCGCTATTTGTATATTTTGCCATTCTATTGTCGGTTTAAGAGGATCTGGAGGAGGTGGCTTTGCTACCTGGAATTAACAATGAAAATTACAATCTATACAATTATTAAAAAGCTGAAGAGTTTGTTTAAACACACTAAAATCAGGAGATCTGGAAAATTCTTTCAGTGTTGGAAAGTACATTTATCGAGTAAGGCTTTAAGCTATACACACACACTGTGACTAATAGGAGTGAAGCGATAGTGAAAAATGTTGCAAAATCGGAGAAATTTTCTAAATATCACGCGTACGAAGTGGCGGGCAACAGCTGGTTTACCAAATTTCTGTAAATACATACATTTAAGATTGGTTGTTTAATGAAAATAAAACCATATGTATAGATAATAGATAATGTAAGATCACAATACACTCCAACAAGTAGTTTCTGACAGATTCATGCTTTATTGTGAACAAGCTTAACAGGGCATTTGCAGTAATAAATAAATGTTACTCACTTCTCCCAAGGCAGGTCCTTCATGTCTATTTAACTTTTTCTTCAACTTCTTGTAATCGCATTGTGAAATCGCAGCGTATTTAGAACGCTCGTTAATAACTTTTAAGAGATATTCTTCGCCATTGGCAGGTATTTCCTTAAGTTGCACATCAGGACTAATTTCAAAGCAACGTGATGTAAAAAAGTCTTCTTCATCAAAATCCAAGTTACTTTTAGAGTATAAACATTTTTTAGAAGACATTGCGCTATCTCCAATAAAAACCAAATATATAAAACGAGAAATAACTTCAATAAATGCACAGAATAGATAGAAGATACTACGTATCAGAAGGGAAACTTAGAAGAACGGGTAAATTATAGAGGAGGGGTATTTTGCATTCTGACAACTGTCATTTGACTGTCATTTGATTGTCATTTGACTGCTCAACTGTCAACCTTCTGTCAACTGAGTACAGCCGTAATAATTAAGCCATGTTAGATATTAACCACATGCTTAGACCACAAGACATGTTATAGCTATGTAGCCACATATTTTACACAATAGATAATTATTTAGATGCAAAAATAAAATTACAACTATGTGGTTACCGAATTATTTTATTGTAAATGACAAAACAGAATGAACATATCTACGAAAATACACTTATAAATATAAATATTATATAGGTACACTTATTATCAAGGTCAGAGCAAGCCAATATACTTTTAAAAACTAAACAATATGTATTGCCCCAGAACTACTTACTCCAAAGATTTATTTTATTATCATTAACATAGTCGAGTTACATGCATTACAAGGTTGTGCTTATGCCTCGTGTTAACAAATGGCGGACGATTATTTAAAATAACAATTTTATTTTTTATAACGTACAATAAATTTTCGTCTCTGACAGAGGATGTTATATGTGTACAATATTCCTTATCTAACTTTTACAGCACCCTAGGAACAAAAAGGGGTGGCGACACTTGCATTCTTCACTATACGGACAACAGAAACAGAAACAGAATTTACAACAGTAAATTGTTAACTTTAAAATTACCTAGCTGACTTAATAAATTAAATTAAAGCAGAAAACCCGGGTACTAACTGACACCCTGAATAGCCGATGGGCCTTGAGATTCATAACTAGTAGCAAATGCGTCAGTCTCAATTTCTCCTTTTAAGAATATAGTAGAATATGAGAATTGCCAGCGTCGTAACAAATCGTAATTCAAAGTGTTTGTTACACACATATGACGATCTTACTTGATCTTCCGAAAGGCCCTTCAAAAGAGCAGAGTCAATACTCTAAATACACTTCTTGGTGACTGTTTCTCGAATCGGAAATTGGTGCAGAGCCACATTCTTTCACTTGCTTTTGCATTTAGGAATACAGCATGTCGTCTTCATGATAAAACATATACGGAATATTGCAGTTTTGATGAGAGAAGATAAGCTCGCAGAATATACTCCTGATACATTCAACTTATAACGAAAATTATAATTAAAACAAATAAGATGTACAAAATTGCTAATTAAAATAAGGGCAAATTATACAATGGTGACAACCATGTGACGACACAGGTGACAAGTTGACAAACGGCGACAGTCACAGAAAGAATAAAGAAACAAAAGTTCTCTAAAAAGCTCTTATTCTTCCACTACATCACATAGGGCTCCTTAAAAAACGCCGAACTTCGAGACCCTGCGCCGTTTGCACTCCTTCAATCCCAAGACCCCAAATAAATCATCACAATGTATGAAACAAAGACATAAATCGTCACCCCTTTTATAATTAGATTTTTTGGAGAATTTAATTTGATGAATGAATTTAGTTTAGTTTGAGAGGTTAGTTCTTTGGAGGAGCCCTATGAACCAGAGGTGGTTCCAAGGCTACTATCAATCCTCGTCTCCCGGTTTGTGGCCGCCGCATATGTACTTACAAATTTGAATCATGGATCAAATCTGTGCTCTTAAAACCTATCACAGAAAGTTTAGAACATATTAGTCTGTGCTGAACAATGGCAGCACTAAAATTAATGTCATGGACAGACATGACGCCTTTCAAAACCTAAGTTTCCTCAAATTTCCTCTGACGTCCGCTGTCACAAAATAGTTGTCTATGGTTTCTTCTAAGATTCCGGGCAGTGAATAAATGAAATCAACCAAGCCACAGATAAGAAACAATAAAATAAAAAATACGGCAGTGGCTATTCCTTAATATTCTGTGTTATCTGTATTAATGGTATTAATCTGTATGATGTTGTTCCAATTTCTATAATGTGCTGTAAGCTTCTTAATAAAAGTAACTAAGTATATTTTCAGATGATGTAGAGTTGTTAACACATTTTATTAATCTTTCTAAACCATGTATGCAATAATGTATGTATCATTGTTTACTTGTAAAACTCACTAAGTATTTTTAGAAGATGCTGAGCTGTTAATATTATTTATTTATAAGGTCAACCATTCTAAATATTGTATTAAATGTTAGAAGACATTTTATTTTATGGATTACATTCTAAATTTATTATATCATTTACAACAGTTGCCTTCATAAAGTATCAATATGTAAACAGCTCAGTATCTAAAAATACTTAGTGAGTTTTACAAGTAAACAATGCTACGTATAGCTTCCTATGAATAGCTATAGGTATATACCTATGACGTCACAAAAAGTTGTCCTCAACAATCACCAGCGGCAGCACTTTCCATACATGCACGTTTGGGCATAGAGCAGCCCCTCTTGTTATATCTATATTATTTTACTCTTTGTGTTGTTCTTGTTTGTTCTGTAATGTTGATTATTGTTGATAAATTTTATGATGAGCAATTTGTTGCGATATTTTAAATAAAGTTGTTAAAAATAATGTCATCGTCAAGTAATTTATCACAATCCACTTATTCTGCATCGGAATTAGAAACACCTCAAGTAAGTTCGAAAAACGAATCTTAACCTATTGTTTGGTAGTACCGGCAGAATAGCTTTGTCTCGACGACCAGGATTAGGTACTTATCACGTTGATTTAAGAAGTACATACTTAGTTTAGTATCCAATGAATAAAAAGTTTACATAACTACGAAGATGCTGGATATGTACCTACCTACATATTTCTTAAGTTCACATTTGCCCTCATAACGTTTTGGGTATGTTAATTCAATAGGACCCATAGGTCCTATTGCGCAGCGTGGGGCGGCCCCCAACAAGGTGGACCGACGATATCGTCAAATACGCCGGGGGCCGCTGGATGCAGTTAGCGCAAGACCGCACGTTGTGGCGTTCTATGGGGGAGGCCTATGTCCAGCAGTGGACTGAGAAAGGTTGATGGATGGATGGATGGAATAAAGCGATAGCAAAGATGATTGATATGACGATGTGTGGTAATCAAATAAAGCACTGACAACTTAATCAACTTCGTTTGTTCAATAAAATACAGCAATACAAAAAAGTACGTGAGCCCGGTAAGCAAGCATTGTGAAAAAAGAACGACTGACGACGACGACGAGTGTTAGGTCGTAGCTAGGGAACATAGCTAGCTTGATCACTGTCCTTTTTACGATTAGTCCTTTATATGAGAGTCTATTTATTTATTATGAGAGTTTATTAGTCCTTTTTTGTTTATGAGAGTTTATTAGTTTATGAGAGTTTATTAGAGAAAGGTAATAAAGACAATAATAAATAATATAATTTTACCGCCATGGTGGAAAAAGTGATTACGGTAATCCCCTTTTCCACCATAATTCAATTTATTAAGTGAAAGCATAGCATGTCAATTGCAACATTAATAAATTACTTTAGTAATAAAGTCGCGTCATTATTTTCAATCCAATTGTATTCTGTAAAGAATACTAGGTGGCTGGTCGAGTTTGTTGCAAAACATTCTCGATAGATGGCGTTGTACGTAAAAATACGATGTAAACCCAATCGTGTGACGATTATGGTGGCCTAATTTGATTACTGAAAGCACGACCGCAATAAGCTCAGTTGGCAGAGCTACGGAACGGTATTCCGAGGTCATGGGTTCAAGTCCCTCTTGCTGTAATCACTTTTTCCACCATAATTTAATTTGTTAAGTGAAAGCATAGCACGTCAATTGCAAAATTAATAAGTTACTTTAGTAAATCTTAAAATTGTCTTTCAGAACGCACCTAAGGGTAGAATACCCAAATTTGACCAATCCTTGAACCATAGTGATATTGGACACAGTATAGAACAATCAACAAAAAGTGCACAGAAAGAAATGCACCAAAAGAGAATCCAGGGATTGAGAAAGGAACTTGACTATTTAAAATCAACCGAATGGGAGTTTGAGTATGATAAAGGATCTGTTCAATAACAATAAAATAATAATACTCCACAATGACTTCTCTTCTTAAGTCTTTTATGTCTTATTTATTTCCTGACAACTCCCAATATGAGACAGATGATGACAAAGAACAATTTTTAGCAGATCAACTTGTAGATTTAGAGATTAATGAGCAGGACACAGAAGTAGAAATAACTCCTCAGCCACATGAAATTCCTAGAAGAGCAGTATGTTATCAAAGAACTGGTAAGATTTTAGTAAAATATCTATTGATATAGCTGGAATTCTCTTTTAGAAGGAAATCAACTCTCTACAGCCCATTAACACCCCATTGCTGGGCTTGTGTCTTTAGCATTTTAAAAAGAATTACGGTCTACTGTCCCACACTGTCTAGGACTTAGCATGGGATTTATTTTCAAGTATTGCATTTTTCATAGAGTACACAGTACAGTGACACCACTGCTTTTCATTCGTTTCAAGGTTTCGACGTTTTAAGAATAAAACGTCGAAACATTGAAAGTAATCAATAAGTGTATAAAGTTGATATTACTTAAAAGGATGACATTGGAGTAATAACTTTCTCAAATAATTTTAATCTGTTGGTTGAGTAGTCCTTTACAAAATTCCCATATCTTAAAACTTAATTGTAAAAAAGTAGATACTACTCTCGCCTATAGTATTTCAATGTCTGTTTGCAGGTGTAATTACGCATATAGAAGAAAACTATGTCTTAATTGATGGGATGAACTATTTTGACACATCTGCTTGCAACTTTAACTTACAAATCTCTGATAAAGTTTTATATCTATGTTATAAAGACGAAAATGATGCTATAGTTATTGTTAGAATACTAGAGAACTGTGGTATCTGTTGGGGTGATGAAGAAGAGGCTATTGATGAAAACAGTTATGATATGGTAGACCATGTCTTTGTTGGTGAAGTGGAGTACAGAGAGGATAGAATGGTATTCATTAAACATGGTAATTTGAAATTTGATCTAGATAGCGTCACAGCTACCTTTGTTCCTATTCAAGGAGATTGGTTAGAAATACTTTGTAAAGTTAAGTTTGATGATGAAAAGCCTATGGATATTAATTTTGAACAGGTATGTTATTTGATGTTTATTTAATTAGACTTTAGGTTTGAGTGGGTATTCTGTTGCAGGAAGAAGCATGTACAGTTTTTTTTATAGCTAGAATATGCAAATGACTACACTCAGAGAATCAAATCAACAGGAGTTGCCATTATTAGAAAACCCCCACTGAAAATGGTATGCATGTACTCATTGTGTATGGACAAGGTTATCTCTTAGCGTGCGTGAAGCGATTTTGAGCAGGGCGCGCGTAGCAACCAATGAAATTACGTTATACATAGTTAATGTTTGAGTCTGTTAGGTCAGCACCAACGACAAGTCTTGTTTATTAATTGCATACATGTTAATTTGTTTTAGGTAATAGAGGTGTTATCCTTTAAACCAGTTAGAAGTAAAGTAAAATCTGCAGTCATTACAGATTGGAATGGAGATACTGGTGTATGTGATAAACAAATATTCTTTGATAAACATTGCCTTGTAAATAATGGTGAGACTATTACTGTTGGCTCCAAGGTTTGTTAATATTTTGAGTTTGTAAAGTTATTAAATGTGGACTTCCGATCTTTACGATGTGCGAGCACGACGCCCGACCCTTTATACCGCTTTCGCAATGTCAAACTGCGAGGGTGACGCGTACTTATTCTGCTGCTACTGTTGCGTTCAGCCACGCCCACTTTTCGTACAATGTAGTGAGTTCCGTGGTCGAGCTGCGCGTACTAAAAGAAACAAACGGTATTTTCAGTACATAATCAAAGATCGGAAGTTTATCTTTAGACTTAAAAATTGTGTGTGAATCTGTGGCACTTCAAGGTAATATATTATGTATTTCAGGTTTTGATAGAAGCTATAGAAAGTAATCAAGGCTTATGCACATGGAGGGCGATAAAAATGCATATAACAGAGGCCAATTTAAATTCCAATATCCAAAACAGTGTTGTGGAGGATATAGAAGAAAAGAGCTTAGCAGTAGAAAAGCAACAGAATATTGATGTCACATTCCCTTTGAAATTCGATAACGTAAAATATGAAGAAAAACCCTGCATTGCTTTAAATATAACTAATAACAGTGATCAAATAATTACCCTCAATAAATGGATAATGCTTTGCAAGAAACGCGATTCTCAAGTTAATATAAATCCGTTTTTAACCAGACCCAAAAAGATATTCCCTGGTAGCAGTTTTAATTTGACTGTCACTTGCTATCCCAAATTTTGTGGGCGAACTAAAGAGCATTTCATACTCATGTTCAAAGGCTTTCAAGTAGAGAGGTTGATTGAAGTAAATGTTTTGTCTACTGACATAGGATACAACACAAATAATTCCGATTCAGAAAATAGCCGTAGATCTCAGTTAGAGAAAGTCGGAATGTTAAATGATATTAGGAATGATAAGAGGAGTCATATACCAGGTGTCAGAACAATAAGAGCTCCCAATTTTGTTGCAGTAAAACTTGGAACATTTCCAATTCCAGAAAAAATTTGGAGTGCAGTTTTAGGAGATTCAAATGAAACCATACATCATTTAGACTATAATAAAATTATATCGAGAATTGAGACAAATCTTCCTTGTCTTTTGCAGTCGTTAAATATTAACAATTACATAGACAGATGGCATACTCTTTTGTACATGGAAGAGATTCAAGCCACTGTGGATATGAGAGCTCATGACATACCAAAGGGATTTTTAATAAAATGCCAAGAATTTCTTTGTATTGAAATAAAAGGACTCGCCGAAAAGAGACCGTCACTAATAGTTGGTGACAAAGTGATTGTTCAAGACGTCTGGGATAAAAATATGCCCTTGTATGAAGGTTTCATCCATGTTATTAAAGGCGATTTAGTGTTAATAAAATTCCATCCACAATTTCACGAAACTTACTTAGGAAGTGACGTTTCGATACAATTTCATTTCAGCAGAACTGTATATAGGAGATCTCATCAAGCTATTAACATGGCAATATCTAACTTAGGTGTTGATGTTCTCTTTCCTAGTCGTATTAAACTACGTCCACAACAAATACCATCTGAGAAATTAGAAACAATGCAATGGTTTAATGAAAATCTTAATACTGGTCAGAAAGCAGCTGTACGAAATATATTACTTGGCGAATGTCGCCCTATGCCTTACTGCATTTATGGGCCTCCAGGCACTGGCAAAACTATAACAGTCATCGAAACAATATTGCAAATTCTCACTCATATGCCAGATAGCAGAATCTTAGTAGCGACGCCGTCAAATAGCGCTGCTAATTTGGTGACTGAGAGGTTATTACAGTACAAACGCTTTATTTCGAATTCTTTTGTCAGATTAATTGCAAATTATTTAGCGAATACTGATAATATTCCTGATCTAGTAAAACCTTATTGTGCTACTATTAATATAGCGAGAGAAGATACAGCGAAATCTAATCACGTCGTCAAGAATGGTATTAATCTGAATGTTGCTATGTCTTATATTGCTAGGTATCGAGTGACCATTGCAACATGCTACTGTATTGGTCAGTTAGCCCAATTGGGACTTCCCAAAGGACATTATTCACACGTTATTGTTGATGAAGCAGGTCAGGCTTTAGAGCCGGAAATAATGATCCCTTTGACCTTTGTTGATAAAGACAATAGCCAAATTATTCTCGCTGGTGATCCAAAACAACTAGGACCTTGTGTTATGTCAAAATATTGTATGGAATTTGGATTCGATGAATCTTATCTCTCTAGGCTCTTGACAACATATCCTTATCAAAGGGATTATCATGCCTTTGAGAATGGTTTCAATGACAAATTAGTAACAAGACTGTCGGAGAACTATAGATCTTTGGAAGAAGTTATAACATTACCCAGTGAAATGTTTTATGACGCATCATTAGTACCTAAATTAGATAGGAACATGCCGTGGGTCAAAGAGATGTTAACTGTAATTTCTGAAGTGGTTGAAAGCAGTCAGGATTCCAAGACCGGTGGGCTTTATGTTTATGGTATTAAAGGACACAATAATAGAGCAGAGGATAGCCCTTCATGGTATAATCCTCAAGAAGCGTCGATGGTTGCATTAACCGCATGTAAACTTTTTAAGAAAAATATCTCCCCAGACGACATTGGTATAATTACTCCTTATATAGCACAGGTAAATTCAGACAATGTAAATGATGTTTCTGGCGTTGTTTCTTTTTTGTTAATATAATTTATTTTGATATTTTTCAGATCAAATATATTCGCCTTCTATTTGATGCTATGGGTTTGCCACGTCCAAAAATTGGCACTGTTGAAGAATTTCAAGGCCAAGAAAGACCCATAATAATTTTGTCAACTGTTAGAACATCAATGTCTGATGTTATTATAGACCAAAAACATGCTTTAGGATTTGTAAAGAATCCTAAAAGATTAAACGTCGCCTTGACCAGAGCTCAAGTTGCAGTACTATTATTCTGTGATCCACATCTGCTTCTCAGTGATCCATTGTGGCAACAAGTGGTGAACCATGCAATCAAAAATGACAAATACTTGGGTTGTGATGTACCACATACATATGATAAGAAACTAGAAATATAGAATTACATCATTCTTATGTTAAACAAATTGTTTTATTTTTCTCGTCATTACTCTTTCAGCTATACTGACGTGCAGAATTTGGTAAATGTTTGTAAAGTAGAGCCTCAGAATACATAAATAACGCACTAATTGGTTTGATTTCGTGCTGAAATAAACCTTTTGTTTGACAGACAGGTGTTCTTGTTCCCATGTCCAGTGTTCAGATTTTGTATGATACCCTGAAAGTACCAATGGAATTGAGAACTTCATCATTTTGGTAGTTTGATAAAAACAATTTTTTTTATGACAATTACAAATAACACAAATATTTGTCCTATGCGGGAATCAAACCCGTGACCTCGTGTATGGTTATGCTACCATTGCGCTATTAGGTCGAAGACGGGGTCTGAAGGACCCCGTCTTCGAGCTTAGAATCACAACAGTAGTAAGACCAGTTAGTATTCCTTTGTCTTTAAGTATTAACAAAAGGAGCTGTAACACACGCTGCTTCTTTAACTTTACTGCCGCACCAGCGACCAGCGGGTTGCCGAGGTAAGGGTAACGCACAGTGGCGAAGCGTGCCTTGGTGGGGCCCCGTATAATAATTTATATGGGGGCCCATAAGAAGGGTAAAGATTTTACACGAAATAAAAAAAATCTGTGCTAAAAATTTCTGAAATAATAAAAAATTTGGAAAGCATTTATTTATTTTTGCTTTCGCACGTTGGTGGCCCTGTATAATTGATACGGCGGTAGCTTCGCCCCTGGTATAAGCCACACAAATTGGTAATGCGACTGGCGGCCATGTTGGTGACGTCATAGTGACGTATAGATGAGAATATTACATTTTGTTATAGCTGTATTTTTTCTTTGCTGATGACGTCACAAGGGCGTTAATGTGACAAGGTTCCAGCGCATTACCAATTTGCGTGGCTTATAACGCACACAAATTTTATTGGTCGCTACATACGCCTCGCCCAAAATCACTTGGCGTACACTAAGAAATGACAACATAATGAGTATGAGCGTAGCTCTCGTACCGTAGTAGCTCTCTTGCGCTGTCAGGCTATCAACGTATAATATAAACTCCTGTTGGACTAATGCTCTAAATGGTTTGTGTTTTGTAGGTACTTGGACAACATTATCAAAGCCTCGTTAGAGTATAATGTTCTGTGATCAAAGCGTTTTGCGAAAGCGAATTGACAACATTTTTCCAGCCCTACTTCAGTGGGGAGGAGACAAGATTGTACTAACCCTGGCATGGATCATGCAATCCTGCCTGGCCCACGGATACACGCCTCTAGTGTGGCGAGAGGTTAGAGTGGTATTCTTACCCAAACCAGGTAAGAGTGACTATACTAACCCTAGATCATACAGACCAATAAGTCTTACATCATTTCTATTAAAAACCTTGGAGAGGCTTTGCGACAGAGAGTTGCGGAGCAACGCACTGCAAAATGCCCCAATACATCCACATCAGCATGCGTACAGCACCGGCAGATCAACGGAATCAGCTCTACATCAAGTGTAATTGAATCAACTAAGTGTAATTGAAGCAAGTATGATTGAATCAACTATCCACAACAAACAAATCTGCCTGGGCACCTTCATTGACATCGAGGGCGCTTTCGACAGAACAAACTTCTCCAGTATTGAGATAGCTCTCCGCAAACACGGAGTAGACTCTCTACTCATCCACTGGATACTGAACATGCTCCGAAACAGGGTCATAAGACTCAAAAGGGAAGACAAGATGGGAGCACTGGTCGTCAAAGGATGTCCACAGGGAGGAGTTCTCTCACCTTTGCTTTGGAACCTGGTAATCAATGACCTAATTACTGAACTGGGCCCTGAGTCGGGTATTTCAACGGTGTCACAACTGTACCATTATTGTACCATTATGGTGCAATAGTAAAGTTTTTGGTAGTCTACTATTAATGTGTCGTCATAACGACTTCATCATTGTCTTACAATTGTCAAAGTGACTTAAATTGCTAGTCTCGTACACAACTGCTTCACAATTGCAATTCAATGACTGAAATGTTTCGGTAGTCTGCTATTTTGAATTTGACAGTAATATTTTTAAATTGTCCTGTGTCGACAGATTGCCATAAATAAAAAATAGATAGATAGAAATATTAGAAATTGTTCTTTGTAATTTATTGCAATTTACTAATCTCCTAAACTTCACATTGCTTTTTATACTAATAAATAGTATGTACAAATATATTTAAACGAAGTCTAGCATGATTAAATGTTTAAATTTATTAGTAGTTTTTCGAAAATCACTTCAACTAACGCATTTTTTAAAAACGGCAACACATACATACCATTCTAACACAATCCATAGATAAAAGAGACCGAAAATTCAATGCATAGATAAAAGAGATCGACAATTCTATTACCATTGAAAGACCGTTATGACGGCATATAGCAGGGCCCTGAGTCGGGTATTTCAACGGTGTCACAACTGTACCATTATTGTACCATTATGGTGCAATAGTAAAGTTTTTGGTAGTCTACTATTAATGTGTCGTCATAACGACTTCATCATTGTCTTACAATTGTCAAAGTGACATAAATTGCTAGTCTCGTACACAACTGCTTCACAATTGCAATTCAATGACTGAAATGTTTCGGTAGTCTGCTATTTTGAATTTGACAGTAATATTTTTAAATTGTCCTGTGTCGACAGATTGCCATAAATAAAAAATAGATAGATAGAAATATTAGAAATTGTTCTTTGTAATTTATTGCAATTTACTAATCTCCTAAACTTCACATTGCTTTTTATACTAATAAATAGTATGTACAAATATATTTAAACGAAGTCTAGCATGATTAAATGTTTAAATTTATTAGTAGTTTTTCGAAAATCACTTCAACTAACGCATTTTTTAAAAACGGCAACACATACATACCATTATAACACAATCCATAGATAAAAGAGACCGAAAATTCAATGCATAGATAAAAGAGATCGACAATTCTATTACCATTGAAAGACCGTTATGACGGCATATAGCAGACTACGGATATTTGACTTCAATTGCAACGGTATCGTGCCGGTATTGTGCCGGTATGACAATTGTTCCAAAATAGTGGACTTGAGCACCAGACTACGGATATTTGACTTCAATTGCAACGGTATCGTGCCGGTATTGTGCCGGTATGACAATTGTTCCAAAATAGTGGACTTGAGCACCTGAACTCAAGACACTTTTACACTATAGGTTGTGCCGACGACATAACCATCCTAACCGTCGGAAACCAAGCTTCAACAATCTGTGACACTATGCATAGGGCTCTACACATAGTAGAGAAATGGTGCAAGGAATACAAACTATCAGTAAATCCCAACAAGACACAACTGGTAATGTTTACAAACAAACGAAACATAGGCAACTATCACCTTCCGAAAATATTCGGAACTACACTCCAACTGGCCTTGCAGGGCCTTGCAGGGATGCTCGAGCACACAAGCAAGCTGCATATGAGGCTTGGACCACGGCTCGGACTCTGAGGGACCCCAATGTTTCTGATGTGAAACGGAAACTGAATGCTGTCTCGAGATCAAGTAAAAAAGCCATCGCCAGAGCTAAATACGAATTCGTTGGCAGAATTGGTAAGCGACTATGTAGCTATCCCTCTGGGAGCCGTGCCTTTTGGTCGCTTGCCAAGGCTGCCCAGGGAAACTTTTGTCAGTCGTCCCTGCCACCACTGCTGAAGCCAGATGGTAACTTGGCCCATAGCGCTAAAGAGAAAGCGGATCTTCTAGGCACTCTCTTTGCGTCTAACTCGACTCTAAATGACGGAAACGCGGAACCACCTACTATCCCCCCGTCCAACGTGACCATGCCGGAAATTTCTTTCACTCAAAGGGATGTCCGGCGGGAACTGCGTTCTTTAGACGTCAATAAATCGAGTGGGCCAGATGGCATCCCAGCAGTGGTGCTTAAGCACTGTGCTCCTGAGCTGTGTCCGATATTAACGCGTCTCTTCGCACTTTCCTACGACTGCGGGCATGTTCCGTCTTCGTGGAAGACTGCTAACGTGCATCCGGTACCTAAAAAAGGGGAAAGATCAAACCCATCGAATTACAGGCCTATCGCTATAACTTCCCTTCTCTCGAAGGTAATGGAGCGAATAATCAATCGTCGCCTCCTCGGGCACCTAGAGGAACACGACTTGATCAGCGACCGACAGTACGGCTTTCGCCACAGTCGCTCCACAGGTGATCTGCTAGTGTGCCTTACGCATCGTTGGGCAACCGCCATCGAGAGTCAAGGCGAGGCATTGGCAGTCAGCCTAGATATAGCGAAGGCGTTCGATCGGGTTTGGCACCGGAGTCTTCTCTCGAAGCTGCCATCATACGGACTCCCCGAGGGATTATGCAGTTGGGTGGCCAGCTTTCTGTTGAACAGAAGCATTAAAGCCGTAGTCGACGGGAGTTGCTCCGAACTTTTCAACATAAATGCTGGCGTCCCGCAAGGCTCCGTGCTGTCTCCAACTCTGTTTCTGCTGCATATCAATGATATGCTGTCAATTGACGGTGTACATTGCTATGCAGATGACAGTACCGGGGACACATTCTACACGGGCCGTGCTAATATCCCTCGTTCCGATGTCGAGGAAAGTCGGAGCAAACTTGTGTCTGAAATCGAGACTATTTTAGCCAAGATATCCGATTGGGGACGACTTAATCTAGTCCAATTTAACCCCACTAAGACTCAAGTTTGCGCGTTCACCACTAAAAAAGCTCCATTCGCTGTAGCTCCACAGTTCGTGAACACAGCCCTGACCATCTCTGATCACATCGGGATCCTAGGAGTTGACATCTCCAGTGACGTCCAATATCGTTGTCATCTAGAGGATAAGGCCAAGCTGGCATCGAAAAAGCTAGGTGTGCTCAACAAGGCAAGGCGGTATTTCACTTCGGGTCAAAGACTTGCCCTGTACAAGGCGCAAGTTCGGCCCCATATGGAGTACTGCTGCCATCTGTGGGCGGGCGCACCGCAATATCAGCTTGGGCCTTTTGACTCAATCCAACGACGCGCTGTGAGGATTGTCGACGATCCCGTGATTACAGGCGGTATCGAGCCCTTAAGTCTTAGGAGAGATTTTGCCTCCCTGTGTGTGTTCTACCGCCTGTATAATGGGCTGTGTTCTGACGAACTGTTCGAAATGGTGCCAACGGCCTCCTTTTATTATCGCACCTCTCGTCATCGGCAGAGAGTTCATTCTCACACTCTAGAACCAATGCCATCACGTACCGTACGATTCCTTCGGAATTTTATCCCCCGTACAATAAAGATGTGGAATGAACTACCTGCCGAGATTTTCCCACTGGACTACAGCATGGAGTTCTTCAAAAAAGGTGTGAAGAGATTTCTGCAGGGTCGGCGACGCGCGAGTGATGCCCCTGGTGTTACAGACGTCTATAGGCTACGGTAACCGCTTTCCACCAGGCGGGCCGTACGCTTGTTCGCCACCTCAGTAGTATAAAAAAAAAAAAAAAAAAAAACTCCAACTCACAAATGAGGTAAAGTATCTCGGAGTCATCCTAGATAATAAACTCAACTGGAGCAAGCACATCGATCAGAAGATAAACAGCGCAAGCGTGGTACTGTGGCAATGCCGTAGGATGGCAGGTAAGCGCTGGGGGCTATCCCCGAAAATCCTGCTATGGCTATATACCACTGTCGTCCGTCCAATGGTAAGCTATGGCTCTGTGGTCTGGTGGACCAGGACGAAACAAAAGACCTGCTGGGCCAAACTACAGAGCCTACAAAGACTTGCCTGCTGCGCAGTTACAGGGAGCATGAGAACAGCACCGACAGCTGCCCTTGAGGTTATGCTTAACATCCCTCCCTTACATCTGTTCATACAACAAGAAGCAGCACTAGCGACGCTGAGACTCAAACATCTAAAACTTGTCAAGTTCAAACAGGTAAAACACTCAAATATTTTAGCGGATGCATGGAAAGATACACCGCTGATTGAGGCAGTAACGGATAAGATAGAAAATATCTTTGTCTTCGATAAGAAGTACAGAATCCATCTTACAGAAGATGAAGATGCCAACGTCATGCAGCACGAGCTAAATATATACACAGACGGATCCAAAACCAGCTCGGGCACAGGCAGCGGCATTTTCTCGGAAGACCTAAATATACACCTATCCATGTCACTGGGTATGTATAATACAGTATTCCAGGCGGAGTGCATGGGCATACTACTGGCTGCAAATGCAGTGGCCGCCAGAGAGGTAACAGGACAAAAAATCCGCATCCTCTCCGATAGTAGAGCGGCCCTACAAGCGCTAAATAACAAGGTAATAACGTCAAGTTTAATTTACGAATGCCACCTAGCCTTAAATAAGGTAGGCTGTCAGGCAAACGACATCACCCTGCAATGGATAAAAGGACACAGTGGAATACGAGGCAATGACGCAGCCGATGAACTAGCAAAGAGGGGATCGGAATTGAGACCAATAGGACCAGAACCGATCATTCCTCTCCCCAGCAGCTGGTTCAGAAAGCAAATGCGTCAACGCACTGACAAACTACACAACGACCTCTGGAACAGCCTGGAGGAATGCAGACAAGCCAAACTGGCGCTTCCAAGAGTAAATCGTCGGTTCACAAGAGCACTTCTACAGCTAAACAGATCTCAGATGCGTCTCATAACTGGCGCATTGACAGGTCATGGCAATTTTAACAGACACCTTTTTAACCTAGGTATCACGGACAGCCCCCTGTGCAGGGCATGCATGGAGGCTGAGGAGACAGCCGCTCACGTGCTGCTAGATTGCAGCGGAGTGGCAATTTACCGGGCGAACTACCTGGGATCACCGGGTAGCCTCCGGGAGGTCTTCGGCGACGTCAAGAAGCTGGGGAACTTCCTGGTGGAGCTGGGATGGCTGGAGTAACCAGCCCACTACCCTCCATCACACAAAACAGGCGCACTTAAATCGTCGAGTTGTGGATACCGCCCGTAGAAGAAGAAGAAGAAGAAGAAGAAGAAGTGATCAAAGCGTACTCTGTAAATGCTACATTAACTAATAAAATCACGAAGTATAGATACATAAAATAATGCATTCATTTTGAGGATCTATGTAAATAAATCATTCGAAAACAGTAGTTCGAGACTCATTGTTATCATTTTTCGACAAATTTGATTTCTGTTTCGTTAGAAAAAATTTGGAATTAAAAAAAATATTTGAATTCGTCTAACAAGAATCGGGTGTGTTGGTGTCTTCGTAAACGCTATCGCAGACGTCACGCGTTACGGACGACGGAAAACATTTATTTTTATTTTTCAATTTATAAAATTATTATTAAATTCTTTAGCTTATAATTATAATGATTTCTCTTATCAGGAGTTAGTATAGATAGACTTAATTGACAGTGAGATATAATCATTATATCCAGGATGGAGGCAAATGGTGCAGTTTTATGTGACAATTTAATTAAGTGGTTCCAGACATTAGATCTTAAAGCAAAACATGGCAATCCATCAGGTAAATGCTAGCTTATCTGTTATATTTGGTCGTCAGCACCTAGTTTGGGATGATAGCAATGGTTATCTCTCCCCATATCCGTATTAAGCGTCACCCTCTATGTCGATAGTTTCGTCACTAATTTCTAGTTTTATTGTATTGAGACATCAATTGAGAGTTTTGGTTACACTATTTCTTAATAGACAATTACTGCCGCTATTGTAATTTCTAATGGTTATTGGTTACGATTAAAACATTGACCAAGTCAGGTTTACTGACCCCAAATTTAGATTTTGTTGTTAAAAATGTATAGGTACTAGAATTGCAGCCCATACATTTTATGCATTGAAATTGTGCTGAGGAGATAACTCTGATATCTTCTGTTTAATAGTAGTAGTATATTAGTTATTCAATGATGTAGACTACTACTAAAATTAATGATACTATTATATTTACACCAATAGGTAGGTTTTCTTATAGTTTCAAAAGCCATTTTTGTTTGGCATATAATTCTGGGTTGGCCCTGTAATTTTCATTTTCTACTTGCCCATACCTTGTATTCCTATTGCTCTTATGTAATTGTAAGTTTAATTCCATAATAAGGTTTTAAGGCTGTGATTGATTTCTGTTAAGTAGAATTTCATAAAAAGGTATATATGGTAATAGTTATTTAAATTTGGAAACACAAGAAGTTCCACATTTAAAAGAGATCGTTTATCGAGCCAAAATGGGCTCAAGTTCTCGATAAACGATCTCAACCTTTCATTTTTATTTTATTTTCAGAATTATCTGACGGTGTTGCTATAGCAGAGGCTCTGACACAAATAGCACCAGAATATTTTACACCGTCATGGAATTTTAAAATAAAGACAGATGTTGGACATAACTGGAGATTGAAAGTTAGCAATTTGAAAAAAATATTAGAAGGTGTTGTTGGTATGTATTTAGAAAATTATCTTTATGCTATTATTACAAACTAGCTGTTGCTCGCAACTTCATACATGTAGAATTTAGAAAATGAAATAAATACAGTAAGAAAATTATACAAGAAAACCATCCTCTTAATCTACTATATCTGATTTATTTATTTATTTAAAATCTTAACATCAAAAAAGCATATTAAAATGCGTTGCATAATAATTTTGAAGATAAAATGGACAAACATACAAAAGTAATGACTTTTGGTCTTATTCATAATGACTTATCGGAAGTTTAAAAGTTCGTTAAAATCGGTTCACGGAAATTGTCAAAACTTGTTATTCATAATAGTTTTTTTACGCTAAAACGTTTATTATCTCTCCGGTAAAATCTCCGTTTAAACCTCTGATAAGTCATTATGAATAAGACCATTTGTCTTTACTTATTATAAACAAAGTTGTTATTTTTCTATATATGTCCTTATGTGAGCTTATATCTTCAAAACTACGCAACGAATTTTATTGCAATTCTTTTTTAATAAATAGAGTTGTTTAAGAGTTTGGCTTTTATGAATAATTTGTTAGGGTTTGGCTTTCAAATTCCACACATACGTAGTTGTGGGCAACAGCTAGTATTATAATAAGTAACAATTATATTAGATTTTTTTTATTATCTTTGATATAGTGGCAATAGCATGGTATGTTAAAATACGGGATGGCATCATCAAAAATACCAGAGTACCCTTAAGAGAAAAAATCTTCAACAAATTTTTTTGAGTAAAACTATGTCAAAAATGTTTCTAGAGTGACTTTATTAATACAACATTATTGTATCGGATTACACAAGTGTGTACAGTCTATAGCTGGTCAGATTAAAAAAAAAAAAAAAAAAAAAAAACTATGAGACCAATTCAATAAATTCTTTTCCCATTTGTTATCTACATTATCTTTAGTGAGGATAAGCTAGATTGTATTTTAAAAACAAATAGGAATCATTGCCTGATTAGAAATAATGTACCCTAAAGTAGCAAAATTTAAAAAATAAGCGCTTATGTAACTGTGACTTTTATCAATAATGTTACTATTGCAAAGCTAAACTTCTAACTTTCCACCACAGAGAAGTCTTAAATTTATACATTTTGCTTATTATTTAATTTGCATTAGATAATATCTGTGCAGCCAGCTTGTATAATCATCATCATCATCATCATAACATCACGCCTTTTTCCCATGGGGGTAGGCAGAGACTATAGAGCGCCATCTGCCACGATCGAAGCACACTTCCTTGGCTTCATCCACACTCATACATCTGGTCATACATGCCCGACGGTTGTAAGTGCTACGCACTTGCCCCTTTTGGAGTATCCCAGCGATGACATCGGAGTATATTTTTCTCGGGCGTCCTCTCCCAGCATTTCCACTTACTTTCGCCGTGTATATGCCTTTCGTTAAGCGTCTCTCATCCATCCTCTCCACATGACCAAACCACCTAAGCATACTTTTCTCCACCTTAGTCACTACATCCTCTTTCAGACCACATTGTATAACAATAGTTTAAAAAATTTTATGCAAAATTCTTTATAACTAGTACATTATGTAGCCGGTTTTGAATATTTCATTTATATATTTTGTGTACGCACATTAAACCTTTTTTTAATACATACCTATAAATCTTATGGAAAATACTATGGAGCACAATTATTTGTGTAACAAATGTAAACATCACATTAATAATTGTCCTGTCATCGAACCTGCGACCTCTTTCGCATGGCTTCTGTTGCGTTAACCACTGCACCATGGGATCCCTTATATTGTGTTATTATACTAATTGTGTGAAATCTAATTTTGTTCCCAGATTATCATCAAGATATTCTTAATTTAAGTTTACAAGAGTTTACGCGGCCAGATGTAGTAAATATAGCAGAAACAGCAGATCCATCGGACTTGGGGAGATTGCTTCAACTTGTCTTAAGTAAGAATGTTCATTATCATCTTCATTCTCCTGACCGTATCACAACATTTGGCTTCGGCACAATATGTCTTCATGTTGCAGTGGGTTTTGGAATCCAGCTTGATGTCACCTCCTCGATTCTAAAGTTTAATAACATCCTACATTGCACTGCTTACATGCACTTTCGCCTTTTGTAGGAGTAGCCTAGGACCAGCAATGGACGAACTGAGGCTGATGGATGAATGGAGCTAATCTTGTTGTCACTGAATTTATAAATAAATAAATAAATAATATAAACTCCTATTGGATTAATGTTCAAAGGCTTGTTACGATTTAAAAAAAAAAATATTTTCAATCTTAAGGGCCTACATCAATATCATCGCCGACACGTACATATTAACACAGCCAGTAGGCACAGAAAATGAAGAATTAGGGATACTTTTCCTATTTACTCAAAATCTACTAAATATATTTTAATTCTGATCCACGTGTTTCTATACATAATAGTTACGTATGTTTTTAAAGTTATTTCATTAGTTAATACGCGATAATAGACCGACAAATGAAAAAAATAAAAAATGAGAGAGGTTGTTTCGCCAAGATTTTCTATCGAGAAAACTTTTTTCAATCGCGTTTCTGAGTTTATGCGATCCTAGATCATATATTGAAAAAACATAATATACTTAAAAATTAGAGCTCTAGCCATTCAATCTAAAGAAACAATGAAAACTTCGTACATAGAAAAATGCACGAAGCTATTTTGGTATCCTCTTAATCTTTGCTTCTTCTGCTATTATTAACTAGTAAAATAAACGACACGGCTTATACGTATTTTCATCACTCATATTACTTTTCTTTTAAAATAATTATTTTGTGATAATTATTAAGGTTGTGCAGTGAACTGTGTAAAAAAGGAGGAGTACATCACAAGAATAATGGAAATGGAGTTGTCATGCCAGAGGTCGATAATGCAAGCAATACAGGTAAACATAATATATAATTTTAAAAGTAATATCAATTTAATAATTGGTATCTTTAATACATTGTATTTAAAAAACTGACACCAAAAAGACAGGCGCCGCGATTTCATAAAATTTTTCCTCAACGAAAAATGTTTGAAAGGGGGAAAAGGGTTCTATCAAATCAAAAGATTATTTTTTATGCAAATAAAACCACTTTTTACGGATTCACACATATATTTACGGATATACACGTATATTTGAATAAATGAGTCGCGCAAGTGTTACAGAATATTAAACAATCTCATTTGTTTAATTATACTGGTTTTCAAGTCCACTACTTAAGGCCACTGAATAACTACTCATACTCAAGGTGCATGAATCCTGTTCTACATTATTATTCCCCTGAATGAACTGTCTGATAGTATTTAATTAATTCCTATTTTGTAGGTTGCTTAAACAGAAAATATAACTTATTTAGTATTATTTTACTTAAAAATATTTAATGTGGCAATATTAAAACATTGCTTTTTGCTTTTGGCGGGAAAGCGTTAAACCGTGACGGCTATTTTTCTAAAATTCTAGTTTCAAATGTAACATACATTTTGTTAATGAATATGCTTGTGTGTGTAAGTTTCGGACTACTACTAATTTGTTTCTGTTTATTAAATCATTATTAATTAAGTTTCCACCGACGATATAATTGGCTTAAAACAACTTATGACTTAATTATTGTATGTAGTATGTATCGATTTTACTAAGTTTACTTGCGTTTTTTCCAATAGTGACAGTCGTATAGCTACTGGTTCTCAAGTTTATTTTGTAGTCAATTCCTTCTAGCTAATTTTCTCTAATGATCTAGTCGCTAAATTGATGGTAGCAATCTAAAATATTACTATTTTAGTTTCTAATATTGTAAGTTTGTAAGTAGTACCTACAAAATGAGAAACATGTTGGCACAAAGATTTGGATATATTTTGTCGTTAGATGGCGCTAAGTATTTTGCACTGATAATTTAATACTGAAACAGACCGGAAATGAAACGTGAATTAATTTCCATTATGTGTAACCTTGTACACATTTACTAACAATTTAATTAAACGCTTACACTTGCTGCATAACTCCGCTTTAAGTATTTTATTTTTAACAATTATGTTACATATAATATGTAAGTCGGAAAGAAAATTATTTTTTAAATAACCCGTAGGAAGCTAAGTCTATTTTGTTATTGTTTCATGATTATGGACTCCTAAAACATCGAAAAATATCTAATCTTTCCCTTCCCCTTTCCAGGCCATTATCGTCCCACTGTGGTGCACGCACTTCCTCCACTTTGTGTTATTTAAAAGATTAAAATAATTCCATTCCAGTCCATTTCATTGCCGATTTCTGAGTTCGTGTAATTAGTACCTACATACTCGATTAAAATAAAACATTATCTCACTTTTTGGTTATATTCGTCTGCTAAGTTTCGCAAAGATAAGTTTATATGGCGAGTCGTGAAAGCAGGAAATACATAAACTTTCCCTTTGTCATGCTCCACTATTATATTAACTACGATTGCAGCAAATAATTTATTTCATAGTGACTGTAGTTTCTTGGTATCAAAGTATTAGATCTATGTCGGCGAATTAGTTCGGTTTATTATCGACCTCGACGTTAGTTGGATTTAGTGCTAAGCTGATTTGATTATTAGTATTTTACTAAAGCCTACCAATTAAACATGTGGTCAGAGAGTTTGTCTACAGCGTATTAAAGCCGTTCACAATAAAAGTGAGCTATCTAAATAAGACCATTGATTATAATCAGGAAGTATAATTATTTAACGACGGGCTTTAGGTCATTAACTTTTTTGCTTTTATTTCTACAAGATATCATTGTTATAACGTTATGTTTCTAGATCATATACACAAATAACCAAATTAAGTATTCGAAGACAAAAATCAGACAGCGTAAAATCTACTTAACGGAAAAGCGAGCAACGTACACGCCATAGCACTTGAGATGCAAGATAACTCTATCTTCGAAGGAATTTAGGCGTATGCCTTTATGTCATAATTATATTAACAAGCGTAATACTGGCAATACACAAACTCTTATTCTTATTTTAATATGGAATAAAGTGATGGTGTAATGGTATAATGTAACACGCTAATGTAATAATGAGCGAAACAGTAAGACTGCTCTGTCAGAACAGTGATATTCCGATTGCGCGCCAAATTTTTCTAAGACAGAATTAGATAGTTGATGATGGCAACACTGCAATGTTGCCATTCTAATCTTACGATGGATATTCATCGAGGTTTTTATATACACTGGGAGATAATAATTATTACATCGTTTTGGGGAACTGGCATATTATGGTGAATTAGCTAGATTGCGTTTGACTGATGTTGGTATAGACTCTTTTTAGGGTTCCGTACCCAAAGGGTAAAAACGGGACCCTATTACTGAGACTTCGCTGTCCGTCCGTCCGTCCGTCCGTCCGTCTGTCACCAGGCTGTATCTCCAGAACGGTGATAGCTAGAGAGTTGAAATTTTCACAGATGATGTATTTCTATTGCCGCTATAACAACAAATACTAAAAATAAAATAAAATAAATATTTAAGGGGGGCTCCCATACAACAAACATGATTTTTTTACCGTTTCTTGCTCGATACTAATAACGTTGCCTTAAGTTGCATAGATAATGGTACGGAACCCTTCGTGCGCGAGTCCGACTCGCACTTGACCAATTTTTTGAATTCTTGTTGAGTAAGCTTCAGTGTGCTGAGTTGGTTTTTTTATAGTAATCTGTAGTATAGAAATAAAATAGTAAACTTCGAAATCTGTAACATAAGTGGTTATTGTATTAAGTAAAAGACACACGCGTTCACTCACAAAAGCACACTACATGCATATCTTGTAGGCCAATGTAGATCATAATTCAAAGTCCTTTATTCCTTTTTACAGGCGTTTACAGAAATCGTGGTCTAAACTAACAAGAGACTTTACAATTCTTACGTTCGTCTAAATATTTTAAGTCTTTTGTTTGGTTTAATGAAAAAATTTTAATATTTTAAAATTATTATAATATCGCAAAGGCAATAAAATTGTGTTACTTGAGTGTTTAAGTCATTAAAAAGGCTAGTAAAAATGTAAAACTGAGTTATTGAACCCATTTAGGAACTCATATTTAATTTTATGTAGGCATGACTTGAGCTCAGTCAAATAAACTTTGGTCACTTTATAGTCTTAACTTTTTTAATGTAGGTAAGGCAGCGTTTACCAAACTTCACATGCTATGGTCATCGCTTCTAGCGCGGAAAGCTAATATAATTTAAATTATTTGATATATGTCGACTTTTTTATTAGGATTTTGTCCAAATTCATTGGATAGTTCTGACTTAATTGTGTACATGACTTTTACATACTTTATATTTAATTTTATATTGAGGTATTATATCAAATTTCTTAAAAACTGCTTCTTGCAACCCGGCTAAGAAGAAGTCCATCTTATATAATTTCAAAAGAACGATAGGTACCTTTGTCTACTTAAGAGGGTACTGTACTCCTCATTTAGGTATTTGCCTTAGGTATTGCTATCCCTATTTCCGAGCGCCGCGCTGAAAGTGACAAATATAGATGAAGCGGATTTTACCTACAAATTCTTTGAAAAAAGACGTTTCGTACTTCCGTTTTTTTTTTAAAAGAAAGTGATAGAAGCATAGATATACTCTTTATCTATAATATAACGCAAAAACTATTAAAATTGGTTTAACTTTCGCGAAGAAAAAACGGAAGTACGATACCCATACTTAGTATGAAGCATAATTTGGTATCGTACCGTCTTATGCTGTCAAATGATAAACTATATTAGCAAAGGAAAAATAGAATTAATATAAAATTAATACATGTTTGGAACATGTCCTATAATATGAAATGTGTTAGAAAAAATATTATCATATATCGCAGATAATCGCAATGCTAAGTTTGGGAAACACTGATTATTCATTATACCGAGTGTCGAAAATATATTTAAACTTCTAATCTCGACAAAAACTTAATTAATTTTCAGGAACAATTATTTTATAGCTTAACCATGCGTATCCAATTAGTATGTATTATGTAAGGTATACTTTAGTTCAGTCGAGCTCATTTATTCATTGAACTTTTATAGTATTTATTACATATGGGCGCGTTAGTGTAATTGTTATCGTTGCAATATTTAGCAAGGCATACCTATATTGTTGCTTAATGCTCTCCGAGTTGCAAGCTCATTGCATGAAGCAGTAAATAAATTTAATGTGTTACGCCCATGCTTTACTAGATATTATCTTCGGCTTTACTCTCGTCATTCATGAGTTTTGATGCAAACAACCTATTATTTTAGATGTTATCCATCTTGAATTTGATTTACTATTAATTCACGTTAATGATTGTAGAACATTTGAAGTTCCGAATTCATTTACGGTAATCGCGTTTTTTATCTAGATTTATCATTCTCATTCATAAAATACCTCTTTCCGAAATTGGACGTAGATATATTTTTAGATCCAGTTAGGTTTTTAATGAATATACTCACAGACAAATAATGTTATTATATTAGTTAAACTTGTCCTTGGTTCACGAAACATTTGTAAGTGATGTGTGTTCAGTTGATGTTAGTATGTTGCGCCGCGTTGATCACTGTTTACTTAAAAGTAAAAGTTTGTGTAGTGAAATTGTGTGCCGGTTTGTTTAGATTATTGTATTAACACTTTAATAACGAACATTTGGATCCCTATTTTATTGTTAGTTTAAAAAAAAAAGGGAATGAAACTACTGCACATTCAAAAGGTATATATTATCATCATGCGTATGATACAAGTATATTTATTTTAATGATATAATGTATATTTATGGAAAGTTATAATGTTGATGCTCTTTCGAATTTATTTCAAAATTCTGAAAACGCATGTGGAAGCTATTCTTCAAATAAAAACGTTGGTGATAGTGTAATTTAGGTTCTAGACATAGAATAAGTAGATAAGCAGATTGCGCTATTTATTATATTACGAATTCTGTACTGGATCCGTGAAAAGTACGTATTATTTGAATTTTGAACAAAATTGATAAAAAGTCGTTTCTGTTGTTGAAAGGAACTGCAGACGTTGACGCTGGGTGCGCATCGAACCAGTGTCCACCTGGATACGCCGCCGGCGGAGCATTCAGATGTGGATATGAAAGAAGTTCTTGCGCAAAGGTGTCATGAGTTGGACACGAAGGTATGTTGACTTTTGTTAAGTTATTAACACCACCTTTCTGTATTTTTGCCCACGTGCATGTTAAATTGTGGTCTTTTAATAAATTATCAAGTATAAATACGTTTCTCAAACCATATGATGTACCTACCTAAATGACAAAAAATATAGCAGATTTAACAGACATCATATTGCTTTGCAATTTTTATAGAAGTTATGTTTTCCCGCCAATCTTTTTGGAGAGTAATAAAATACCCTAATCAATATTTACTCTTCGTTACTATTTTTAATTTTTTTTAATTCTTATTACAAACAAGTTTGTATATAGCGAGAGAGGTTGATCAAGGGTGAGGTTTTTATTGGCTTAGTCGTAATATTTTCCTAACCACAAGTTCAGTTAAATATGGTAGAATGGTCAAGGTCGTCCTTTTGCTGTTTAAATTGAGAGTTTCCCCGAGAACCGTTACTAATTCAATTATAATGATTTAAATAAAACCACTTTTTACGGATTTAGACGCATGTATTTGTTTTAATATTTGGCCCAACGTCTCGGAGACTTTGCAGTCACCATGGTAACGGGTGACTATGGTGACTGCATAATCTGATGTATGAAGTCCGTGAATATAATAATTATTTAGTTGTAATGCCAGCAACGTCATATAAGATCGTACTATAATAATACTCTACTTATTTTAACAGTAAAGCTCAACACATAATTATACATAATTAATTTATGAACTTGCATGTAAAGCATATAATTAATTACTGTTGTGCAGGCCAATGCACGGCTTTATGTCTATTTAAATATATATTATGTTTATGAAATATGTATTTTGATATTGCTAATGCACTGCAGTTCCTGTTAAAACAGATCTTTTACATCTTAACTACATATTTCCATTAGGATGCTTCGGAAGCGTAAAATTATAATTGAGATGCCATATTTTCGTAATCTAAATAAAGCCATAAAGACAATATTTTTTTAAATACATATTCGATATAATATATAGAGTTTGTTTGTTTGAAAGCGCTAATTTTAGAAACTTTGGGTTCGAATTGAAAAATTCGTTTTGTGTTGTATAGTCCATTTATATATATATAACATCACGCTGCGACAAATAGGAGCGAAGCAGTAGTGAAAAATGTTGCAAAAACAAGATTTTTTTTCTACATTTCTCGCGTACAGAGGCGCTAACAACAGCTAGTGATGTTATAAAACTAAAAAAACTTAGTTTGATATTGTTATTTATGCAGTAGAACTTCATATAAATATTTCAAGAGCAGGCCGTAAAAATATTTTTACGCTCTCCTGCTATGGGTCGCTTCGCTGATGCTGCCCGCTGTGTTATCTGTTTAAAAATATAATAACCATAGCATCTATTATTAAAAGAAAGAGTAAGCTAAAGATGTAATAGTTTAGGGCTCTTGCACATAAACACGAGTTATATTACGACGAGACGTCTATCTTGTAAATATAAAGCTCTATGGCAATCACAGAACATCTCCAACAAATAGCGCATTACAAGGTTTTTGTTAGGGTTCCGTACCCAAAGGGTAAAAACGGGACCCTATTACTGAGACTTCGCTGTCCGTCCGTCCGTCCGTCCGTCTGTCACCAGGCTGTATCTCAAGAACGGTGATAGCTAGACAGTTGAAATTTTCACAGATGATGTATTTCTATTGCCGCTATAACAACAAATACTAAAAATAAAATAAAATAAATATTTAAGGGGGGCTCCCATACAACAAACATGATTTTTTTACCGTTTCTTGCTCGATACTAATAACGTTGCCTTATGTTGCATAGATAATGGTACGGAACCCTTCGTGCGCGAGTCCGACTCGCACTTGACAAATTTTTAACGATTAATTGCGTTGCGGGATAATGGAATAATGAATTTTCATTGGTCGTCGCAAAATCACACGCAGCCTACGTTCAGTGTGCGTTGACTGCCTTGCCTTGCGTGGGGAATCTATCTATCTATTGAGGGTGATCTTTGATGACAATATTTCTACAGCCACCTGGCTTACCCATATAGATCTGTTTACCCTATAATATACAACTTTTGCCTTTGCAAATAAATATGTATGCACAAGTGCGGAATGGAACCACGCATACGTATATACAGTGGAGTCCCGGTAGTCTGACAAACACTTTGCACGGCAATGTCGAACTATTGAATTTGTCGGATTATAGAGCACTGCCTAAGATCCCTTATAGTCCGATTTTTTTTACAAAAGAGTACCTTGTAATCTGACAAATTACAGATTCAATGATAAGATTCTTTATACATATTATGTACATATATACATATGAACATACATATATGTACTCTGAAGTACAAATCATACTTCATTATGTATGTCAAATGTAGTAAATTAAACAGCAAAATAGAGAGCTTACGTTTTATTACAAAATTAATATTAAGTAATAAATAATAGACCATGTCGGATTACAGGGTGCGCCGGATAAGCCAGGGTCCGAATTACCGGGACTCCACTGTATTGCGTTAATACATTGTGAAGGTGAAAAGATTCTTTTTAATATGTTTACATTATTTATATTGCATCATAAAGTTAATATCTTCACAATATTAAAATCATCATTGCCTTGCATTTATCCTATTACTTGGGGTAAGCGCTATATGATTTTTCTTCTGTAGTTCTGACATAATAACTGTGTTTACTCGGCTTTGTAGACTTAAAACTTTGATAAGTGGATACAAATTTTCATGGAAAATGTGCACGTCTTCCTTACAGTAGGTATTTTTCTGAATTATTTCAGGTTAAAATTCTCCAAGAGGAGAAGATGACGTTACAAAGTGAAGTGGCTAGATTGACGACGACGCAAGCAGCCACAACTCCAGCAGAAACATGGCCGCCGGACTTAGACGAAGCGGGGGCTTCATTAGGACCAGCACATGCTGGGACTCTGCGGTACACAACTATGAGAGCTCAACTAGACGCACTCAAAGAGGAACTGGACAAAGTAGAACTACAAAGAGATGATCAACACGCGAGGGCCGATGCCGCTGAGAGGGAATTAGCTTTATATAAACTTAGGAATGAGGAGTTGCAGGTTAGCTAATCTTCTATTTGTATTTATACGACGACTGGTGATTGAATAGTAATTTTCTTTACAATCGCCATTAATGTGTCACGCACGCATTGAGCACGCGCCTTCTTCATTTTGGGAAGATATTTAAGTCTACTTGTACCGCACTAACCTGGCATGTTTTCTGTCTCTTACAAAAGATGTTATCTGTTATCCCTTAGCTGGCTTATACAGCAATCTGGTGAAGAAAGGAGTTTGTGTACACTGGTATTCTTAATCCGCCACGGACAATAATGGTGCTTAAAAGATACGAAAAGATGATCGGGATCGGTAATTGTGTAATTCGTTGTATATAACAGATGGCAGCATCTGAGAACATTGCGTTGAAGGATGAGTTAGATGCACTGCGCGAGACGGCAGCCAAAGCGACGGCATTGGAAGCAACTGTAGCCTCATACAAGAAACGAATGGAAGAACACGTTGATCTACGGCGACAGGTAGGATTTCTTTTATATTACTACTAGCTGTCCCGGCAATCGTTGTTTTGCCATTCAATTCTGTGTAAAAATCAACAACAAAAAATTTCATCAAAATCGGTCCAGCCAATTGTGAATCTAAACCATCCTCAAACCCCCTTGAATACACACAACAAATTTCATCAAAATCGGTCCAGCCGTTTAGGAGGAGTTCAATTACAAACACACGTACAGAAGATTTATATAAATAAAGATAAATTTTACTGCACTATATACTTTACTTAAAAAGTAGTACCTACCCATAACACTAGGAAATAAGCTTAGCTTTTAGGACCAAAGGACGTTGTGTGAAATGTCCATGGACATTAATTTCTTTGTTAATTAAACATGTTTTCATTTTTTAGTTTTTATGCTGTATAGACACATTTCTAATAGTTGAAATCGCCGTTTTACACATTTATTAAGAAAATGAGCTTGTAGGACCGAATTATATTTTCGTCAAAAACAATGTTCATATTTCAGTTTCGTTTACTTTAACTATTAGAATTGGTAACATTATCGGTAGTTTAATTATTAAAATATATTTTTCTGCATAAGGAAGTATTTTGTTCGTGTAATAAAAAATAAAGTGAAAAGGAAGTTTGAGCCTTATACGAAAAATATTATTGCATTGATTACCTGTATTATTGTTCAGGTAAAGCTACTGGAGCGTGCTAATACCGAGCATGTGCAACGCGCAATTGAGCACGAGCAGGCCGCTAACAAAGCCAACGCTGTGCGTGCTCAACTTGACATATACAAGAAACAGGTGGGTACTTCTATCTTTTAAATTTTGAAGTTACGCCTGTCCAGATGTATGACAATCTCCTGGGTACCTTTTGAGCTAAAACGTTTAATTATTTAATGTATATCACGTAACTGCAATATTATGATAACATTTGCTTTTCTATTAATGGATCTGTGATGGAATTATGTAAAAAACAACGCAACTCCCTCGAGTTTTATCTTGTTTGTTTATATTCACTCGTAAGTCTGAGAAACTCTATTTGGAAGAGTTCTGAGGAATTCTTGTTTATTTATTTATCAGGTGATGGATTTAAATGAGAAACTAGACGCGGAGATAACAAAAGCAGACAAGTTAGAAATAGAAAATAAAAAATTAAGCAGTCGAGCGGCTTCATTACAACGTGAACGTGATGCGTTGTTACATGAACGTGATAAACTACGGGAGCAAGTCAATGAGTTGCACTGTTTGACTATCAACGCAGGTACGTACATTTACATTGAAATATCTGCCTATATAACGCTACTTTTATTTCTACATGTATTGTGTTAAAGAACGAGGGCAATAGATTATACGCGATTTGTACAAAAAAATATTTTGAGAGTTAAACATTACTTTTGTTGTTTACTAGCTGACCCAGCGAACTTCGTATCGCCAATGGATGTTGTCTGTGCTTATAAAGGTAAATGAAATATTTTCTCAACTGCAGGTGCTATGTATCTTTCTTCTATTCAATAACAGCGCAGACTAAATACGTTGTCATCACGTATACGTGCACGTAAGCGTGTACGTTCACTGACGTAACGTCGAAGTGTATGACTTACTGACGTAACGTTGAAGTGTATGACTTGTGTCACTGAGTTTACAAGTCACGAACAGGGACATAATCATAATTGCCATGCCCTATTTTTCTTCTATCTGATGTCATAATATTTATGCTTACTACTCTTTATTTAATATCCTCTTTCACACATTCCATCCACCTTCTCTCCGGTCCGTCCGTTCTTCACTGTCCAAACATTATGCGTACACGTGCACGTATACGCTATAGGTATCTACAAACTGTATGAACACGCATACCGTCTGCGCTGACCTTGTAACGCTCGCTCTGTAAAAGTGAAGCTTCGCTAAAAATTACTGTTAATGTAACTTATCAGTTACATGTAATTGGTATAATAATATGCAATAGATTATTTAGGGACGAAGTGTAAAAAAAAGATTTTATCTTTAAAATATTTTTTTCTGTACAAATCCTGCCTTCATTCTTTATTAGTAATTTACTTTAAATCAGTCTATATTCTACATTCTATATGATAGATATAATTTCGTTTGTACTGTGTATTAATATGGCTATCTAAATCTGCTTTTAAGTGTATTTAAGTTAGAAACAATTACACGCTACTACTACATTCAATTAATAGAAAATATGAACAAAAAGTATCATTAAGTTTTTTTTTCTTAATTATGTATTCTGTGCATGTCTGTATTCTTAATAGTGTTTCATTTTCAGTTTCATTTTTATCCATGTGTTTTACCAAACCTGACAACAATAAATACAAATGCAGCAAAGGTAATCATAATTATCTCTGCTAGATTCACTATGGAATATGCACAATGGGTCTCTATGGTCTTTTATTTATTAGGTCTCTTTTGTATAATAAAATGCTGCTTGGATAAATTGTATATATGAATTTTTATCAAGGATGTATAGCACATTTGGGAACCTTAAAGGTATGGGACATGATGGGATACTGCAAACTCCATACCGTGATATTTTTTAAATTATTTTTCTCTCTGTACAAACTTTTTTTTAATTATATCATATTAAAAAAAAATGGAGTAGTCATTCAGAAGTTGGGCTCGTACTTACGTTTGGGAGTGTCAGTTTTATTTATATACATTAAAGTTATTGTATCAACTATTTAAATACATGAAATAAGTGATTTTAATGATAAAATCTAAACATTTCAACATAGTTGACGCTTTAATGATAAAGCGTCAACTATGTTGAAATGTTTTACTATTATTAATTTGTTTCATGAATGAAATTGTTAGTATAAAATATTTAATGAATTGTATATTACTAATTGCTGATGGTTTTGTAAATAATTGCATTGTTTTAGTAGCGTTTAATTGCAGCTATTTTATGTAATACTTAATTGGCCTTATTATGGCCTATTATGCATTTACACATTTGTGATAACTAGTAGGTTATTATTATCCTTACTTATATGTAAAAGTGAGTTTGTTTGTGACGTTTTGACGCAAAATCTACCGAATGGAATTGCACGAAAATAGGTATAGTGATAATTTATAGTTCTGGAATTTAAATAGGCCATATATAATATTTCGTTAAAAACTCTGTACAAGATAATATACGCAAATGTTACGGAAATCTACTATATAAAAATAAGTCGGGTTTTCCTTCCTGACGCTATAAATCCAGAACGCACGAACCGATTTCCACGGTTTTGCATTCGTTGGAAAGGTCTCGGGCTCCGTGAGGTTTATAGTTAATTTTTTTAAATTTTTTTTTTTACTTTTTTTTTTGTTATGGCAAAACAACGTTTGCCGGGCCAGCTAGTATGGTAGGAAATAATAGTTGGGTCATTTTGTTTATTTTACAGTTGCTATGACAACTGTCAAATAAACAAAACTCATAGAATCCGTCGACTTATAGGTATTTTTTTATTTGGTCAATAAATAATTTGTGAATTATAAATAAATAAATAAATAAGTTTTTAGTCCCAGACTGACACATGCGATTTACGCGGTAGCTCGGAATAGAAACTCCTTTAGTGGTACTTCTAAATTTTTTTTTTAATCGAGTTGCTTTCCAAATTAAAGCGGTTGATATAGTTAAGTATTTATATTCTATACTAGGTAGATTTATTTTTTTATTTTTGCATATTGAATTAATATTTCTTTACATTTTTAATAAGAATTGAACTTAGTATTTGTTTTGGTTAATATTTTAATATCAATCGCAGTTGTCATTTCGATATCGTATTTAACTTTGATTTTAGTAGATATACATAGTATTTTGTATCGATTGTTGATTGATGTAAATTTTGCTATGGATTTCAGTATCGATTTTAGTATTTATTAGTTTCAGTTCAGATTACAATTTTTAATTTAGGTTTGATTTTAAATTCGATTCGGCCACTAATGCGTGCGAAGACGCGGGCAAGAGCTAGTAATATCATATAATCAATAAATTATACAACCTTTTTATTATATCGTACTATATTTTGCACTACCTACATAATGAAATGAATGTAAATTTTCTAGGTTTATTATTATTTAAATAGTTATGTAAAAAAAATTAAAAAGAATATATTAATTAAATAATTAAAAATTATATAAATTAAAAAATTATATTAATTATTTAAATAGTTGTGTAAAAATATGTGTTTGATCTTAAAATCTTGCTTCTTGGTGCTTCAAATAAAAGATTGAACTGTATTTCAATCTAAGTTCCAATTGCACGCTAGACAGCTAGCACGCTTTTTTCGGCTATGGATATGATTTATTCCACATGTTTAATGATGAATATTGTCTTTACATGATAGTACTTTATTGACGAGCATCGTGGTTGAGTGGTTCATGTAACGGACTGCCGATCCAGAGGTCGCGGGTTCGATTCCCGCTCAGGACAATCATTTGTGTGATTTTTCTAATTGTCATAGAAATGTTTGTACCGCGTCTGGGTGTGTCTATGTATTATAAGTATGTATTTACAAAAAAAGTAGTTGTATTCTATCCGTATTCTGGTACCCATAACACAAGCATATAAGCTTAGCTTGGGACCAGAGGACGTTGTGTAAAATGTCCACGAATATTTAACAAAAAGTCTGTTCAGTATATTTAATTACTAGCGTAAGAAGCCATCGTACGTACTTATTTATATTGTTTTGTTATGTAAATTGTCATAATATTCCAGGACCGAACGAAGGTAGTGTTTCACGGGAACTGAGCGAGTTACCATCACCGAACGACTTGAAGGAGAAGTTGATAAGATTGGAGCATGAGAATAAATTACTGCGGCAGAACCAAGGTGCACAGGCTGACCAGGCATCTGTACAGGTATGCGATTTTTATGAGGGCTGCGTACCGAAAAATTATACTGAATTTTTACTGAGACATCACCCGTCTTTCACCAGGCTGCATCTCAAGAACGGCGATAGCTAGGTAATTAAAACTTATACGGATGATGTATTTTTGTTCCCGCTTTAATAACAAATAACTTTTTTGCGTATCCTATAACACCTGTGGCCAACTTTTGTGCACATAAGATCGACTTTTTATTTTAAAATTGAGTCGCGATCGACCTATTTCTTAGGTAAGAAGGGGGACGTTTATGAAATGTGCTTTTATACCGCCGTGTACTCTTGAAAATTGTAGAAAACTACTAAAAGTGGTCACGCTGAACTTCTACCTACTCGAAGCATGAGCTGCGTACATGTTCATTCCTGTATCAAGTACTAGAAACATTTGGCATTGAATGCGTCTCCTTATGGAACTTGCGAGTGATCGATCAAAATTGATCGACTTGTTGGCCACTCCTGTCCTATAAGAACAAATAATACGGAACCCTTCGTACATGAGTACAACTCGTTCGTAGCAAGTTTCTTTTTGTTGTCTATAAATTTTGTTTCAGGCATTATTAGAAGACTACGTAGCTAGATTAGAGAAGCAGCGCGCTATCAATCGCGAGGCGAACCAACGTATAATGCAGCTTGAAGCTACGCTTGAAGCGCCGCATCCTCGTCTAGCGTCTGCCATTGAAGATAGCCAGAGAAAATGTAAGTACATACACATACATATTTTGAGAATTTGCATTTCGTTGCTTCAATTTCGACGAGCTTCGTGGTTGAGTGGTTCATGTAACGGACTGCCGAACACGAGATCGCGGGTTCGATTCCCTCTCGGGACAATCATTTGTGTGATATTTATAATTATCATACAAATGTTTCTATTGCGTCTGAGTGTTTCTATGTATTATAAGTATGTATTTACAAAAAGAAATTGTACTATGCCGTTCAAATGAGAATAGGATTGACCCCGCGCCATGTTGTGACGTCATAGTTGTCAATTCGAACAATTTTGGTAGGGGCAGCAAAGCAAGATATTTTTTAATATTATTTATTTATGACTTTATCGTCGTCGTTTACTCATTTTCAAGTAGTTACCAATTACAAACAATAGCAAAACAAGACAAATACAAAATAAATACACTTACAAACAAAAACAGCGACAAATATAAAAAAAAAATTACTTAACGAGGAACAACCACATAGCTAACAGCATTAAAAATAAAACTTAAGCACGCTTCATAACTCGACAAGGCACGCTAACAACAAAAAAATGGCGGTCGGTATTTAAACATATTAACATAGTTTCCAACAACGAAATTATTGAAAGAAAATAGTATTCCTTTTTTAATAATATTGTAACTAATAATATCAAATAATTTAAGACATTTTTCGCTTCAAATTACTGAGTTTAGGTAAAAGAAAAAAATCATTATTGGTACGCAAATAAGGTTTTGTTGCTGACAGTACTTTTCAAATCACTTTTGACAACTAAAGGTCATAGCCAATCCTATTCTCATTTGAAACGTGTAGTATATGTATTCTATTCGTATTCTGTTACCCATAACACAAGCATATGAGCTTAGCTTGGGACCAGAAGACGTGTGAAATGTCCAAGAATATTAATTTATGTATTTATTTAATTTAAATATTGTCATCAATCCCTAGTAGGTATGTGTGCAAAATTTCAGATCAATACGATTATTGCAAGTGGGTGAAAATCACTTTCAAAGATTCTTTTACATGAATACAATACTTAGATAGATAGATATAATCTCTGAGCTATCTCGGAACAGGCGTATAAAAATGTAAAACAAATGTATTACGATAATATCTTGAAGTTTATTCCAATTAAGCTTTATTATCTATTGTTCCTTCTTAAATAAAATCCTAATGTATCCACAGCGTTACAATTAGAAGAGCTGCAGGCAGCTTTAGCTGAAGAGAGGCGACGTTGCAATAAGCTGCAAGAAGCGTTATCCGCTCGTGACAATGACCTACTGGCTACAGAAGACAAGTACAAGAAGTGTTTAGAAAAAGCCAAGGATGTTATCAAGTCACTAGATCCAAGAGCATCAGGTAATTAGCTTTTGAAATAATTTTAGTTTTCTAGTGGTTATAAATCATCGTTTAGTGTTCTTACTAATGTAGGTGGGTCAATAAACTTTCCTAATACCCATTGGTAATTTATTACGACGCACAAACTCATTTATAGTAAGAGAGACGGTCTAAGAACGTTCTACACTTCCTGATAACCACATGAGACCTATTTGCATGAGAGTATAAACATCAGCGTTTATTATATTTCACGGCATAATCACTATATCTGAATATTAAGCGCATAATCTATATGAATGAATTCATTACGTATCGGTAGTACACACTTTCTTCAAAAACATAGTGATTGTTTACGCTAATACCCGTTAACTTCGACGAGCCTCGTGGTTGAGTGGTTCATGTAACGAACTGCCGATCACGAGGTCGCGGGTTTAATTCCCGCTCGGGACAATCATTTGTGTGATATTTATAATTGTCTTACAAATTCAAATAAAACTACTTTCTACGGATTGAGACGCGTACATTTGTTTTAAATTTTGGCCCGACTTTTCGGAGACTTTGCAGTCATCATGGTCACGGGTGAGACTGCGCTGTAATGTGTCTAAATGTGGGTAAACCCGGTAATAACTGATCGTAGATCGTGCAAAGTCTCCGAAACGTTCCAAAATTTAAAACAAATATACGCGTCTAAATCCGTAGAAAGTAGTTTTATTTGAATAAATGAGTCGGGCAAGTGTTAGAAAATATTATGTCATACAAATGTTTGTATTGCGTCTGGGTGTTTCTATGTAAAGTATGTATTTACAAAAGAAAAGTAGTTTATGTATTCTATCTGTATTCTGGTCTAACACAAGCATATAAGCTTAGCATGGAACCAGCGGACGTTGTGTGAAACGTCTATGAGTATTTATTTTTTAACTATTATTTTTCCAATTCAAAATATTACTAGTAAAACATAAATTAATATTATTATGCCTTATACATATAGTAGCATAGAATGTTATAAATACTTATTAATAGTATTGTTTGTATTGCAGCACAACAATCACTGTCGGATATAACGCTAGGATATTCAAGAGCTACTACAACAAACGCTGGCCCGTCACGACCAGATGTCGCTAACAACCAAACTAATAATAGACACGAGTGAGTTACTGTACAAATATGTATTATGTGTTGTAACATTTAATTTTGTTATTATACTATAAAAATCGACTTTCACTTGCGCCTTGCTATGTCCGCTGTCTTAAACATAAATAATATTAAAGTAATTTATTAATTTTGCAATTGACATGCTATACTTTTACTTAATAAATTGAATTATGGTGGAAAATGGTTTTAAAATGTTTTTTTTTTTAATTATGGTATACGTAAAAATATATAAACTCAAACGAGTGACGAATGTGGTGGCATAATTGATTACTGAAAAGCACGACCGCAATAAGCTCAGTTGGAAGAGCTTCGGAACGGTATTCCGAGGTCGTGGGTTCAAGTCCCGCTTGCGGTAATAATTTTTTCCACCATAATTTTATTTATTAAATAATTAATATTTCTCAGATGGAGTGGTTCCGAAGTATCAGGTGTTAGTGCCGGTGTGAACGAGCAGCGTCTACTGGCGACTGCCTGGTACCAGTTAGGTGCAAGATGTCATCGTGATGCTGTCGACACCAGGTTCACTCTATTATCAGCTGGTCATTCATTCCTCGCCAGACAGAGGAGACAGACTCCTAGACCGAGACCACCCAATACACCATCAACACCAGCGTCACCAGCTCCAGCACAATGACCAACACTACCACCTGCCGCATAAAAATATCTAACCGGTAATAAATACAATTATTAATAGACAAAGTTGGCAGGGACCACAACAAATCTAACCGCTATTATTAATAATATAAAATAACAATTAACAGGTATTTTGATGCCTTAATTTATTTATCGATTATAGGCGTAAGCCTACCACTAATGCTGGCAATAATGTAGCTACGATATATCGTTACGTTTTTAGCGAGGATAAACCAGAACTATTGCACCGTATAACGTTACGGCATGACGTCATATAGTGCGTCGCGTGGCCAATTTTAAGATTGAAACTATTAAGTTTGGTTCAAGTCCCGCTTGCGGTGATCACTTTTTCCACTATAATTTAAATTATTAATTGAAACTATTAGTAAAGTAATTTATTAATTTTGCAATTGACATGCTATGCTTTTACTTAATAAATTAAATTATGGTGGAAAAAGTGATTAGGTGTCCCGCCTGCGGTAATCACTTTTTCCACCACAATTTAATTTATTAAGTGAAACTATTAGTTTGATTACTTACTATAAAAAGTGATGGCCGTTGCTATGAACCGAAATGTAGTTCATTGTAGTATCCTTTGACGACAGCAAGTCAGTCAGTCGTTATGACGTTCGCGTATTGCGTTATTTCTTTTTATCATCACACGATACTGTCCGTACCGTAATCCGTGGGGACGAATCAACGCCCTTTCAATCAAAAACTATCTTGATGGGCAAAATAATGCCTTCAAATAGGGTTCCTTCCAAGTATAAGATAGGTTAGGTTTCCCTTTATATTGATAATTGCCTGTGTAAAGATGTTAATATTTTCTTCTACTGTAGTGTCTAAAATACACCTTGTGGAGTTAAATGTTAAGGCAATTATATTATTGCCCGTTCTATACGTACCGGTAGTGTTCAAGAGATTCTTCTCCATTAATTTAAGTAAGATCTCGCTATTAGCAGTCGATATATATATTGAATGACTGTGTTAGAATTAAACATCAAGTTGCTAAGAAACGAAAATTTTTACGCTGTAAAGAAAAAAAAAATATAGGAAATACCGTCAAATAAGTCTTACAATTTATATCCTAATGCAGGATAAAGTAAAATGTTGTTATTTCATCACAAAATGTAACGTCCCAACATTTAGTTTAAATTTCGATTTGATTGACCGTTAATATTTTTAACTATTCTAATCGCAATTTAAGCTCGTGATAGCCACTTTTTCTGTTTTAAAAAGTATAAAGCTTGCAAGTCAATTGCAAAATATTAGTAGGTAAGGTTACAAGTTATGAGCGCTCTATTTTAGTGGTGATACGCATGTATAGCTCTCTCGACCAATGTGTGATATGCGCGGGAGTAAAGCAGCTACTGACTGTCCAATCACGAGCGAGATCAAGCTCGGGGCGTGTTCCCTTGTCTCAGGATAACAACCTAACAGACATTAAAATATGTATTCTGGGGAAGCAGGCGCTCATAACTCGTGTCGCTACCTATAAAACTTAAAATTTATGACTAACGGTCTTATTCCTAATGACTTATCGGAGGTTTAAAAGTTCGCTGAAATCGGTTCGCGAAAATTGTCAAAACTTATTATTCATAATGGTCTTTTTACGTAAACGTATTATCTCTCCGATAAAATCTCCGTTTAAACCTCCGATAAGTCATTATGAATAAGACCGTAAATATTTAGATAAAAACTTTACTCTTAAAAAGCTGGCTGAGAGAGCACAAAAAGCTCTTTTATACTTCCGACGAGGGAAAATACTGTGCAATAATTATTATTTTATAAATCTGTGTAAAGTTTATAGAGTTATATCTATAAAAATGATATGTTTAGGTATTAATTATATACCAAGAACACGTTCTATAGGCACTGAAGTAGTTGACATAATTTGTAGTCTATTCCATACGTGTTATATTAAAAGCCATCACAATTTTCACTAAAGCGGACTTTAGCCTATTACCCAGCCACTCGTGTACTATATACAAAAAAGAAATAATATTTTTTGTTTATGTTCGTATAATAAAAATCATATAACCGCAGATTACTTAGAGAACTTACGTTCAGATAAGTAACTGGGGAACATACCATTTGAACCGTATACCAACATCATCATAAGTACTACTAAGCGAGTATGACAGTTCTTTTTTTTAATACAGTTCAAACAATTCTTTACACTAGCAAGAAATTAGGGGTTGCCATATTAAAAAAAAAATCTCCGTGTGGTGACAGATTAAGAATACAAATGTCACCATCCCATCTCCTCCCAAGGGTGCTGTAAAAGTCAGCTAAGGGATATAGCATACATATAACATCCTCTGTAAGAGCCGGAAAACTCGAAAATAAACCCTGTGCCAACACGCCTGGTCAGCGCGGCACAGTAGACCATAATCACTCCACAAAGGAGGAGGCCCGTGCCCAACAGTGGGACGTAAATGGGCTGGAGAGGAAAGAGGATATTAAAAAAATATCGGCGTCCCTGTTCCTTAAAATTCAATTATTACTATTTCTTCTTAGGAACTTCATAAAGGAAACGACTGTTTATTTATTGGAATGTTTATATTCTTTTTTAATTTTTCCAAAGCTTTTCTTTGCATTGCCGGCAATACACAATTTTCTAATCTATAAACATCCTTTCCCTTTATTATTTTATTTAGAGTATTACCCCAGTTTAGTACTGAAAGTCTAACGGTTATATCAATAAAATGATCGAGTAACATTTCTTCATGATCAGTACAGCTTACAAAGTTAAACGAATATTTGGACGAAATAATATCTTTAATATTATTGGCCACATTATTTTCGTGAGCATTATCTTCCAAATATTCATTTGTTTCAGTTATAGCTGTACTGAAACATCTTACTGCACCCTCAGAAGCGTACTTTAAACGTTTTTTAGCTTCATTATACTCCATACAGCTTATCCAATTATGTATGGAACTTTCATGATTCCTATAATCATTTTCACAAGTTTGGCATTAAATTTTCCTATTTTGAAACATTTTATGCACTACCCATCCAGCAGTGTAGGTCCGCGAATGGACGTTAAGACGTTATCGACGGGCCTGTTCCACAATTATTTCAGAATGACATTCAGCTGGATGATCTTGCACTGCCACTTCTTTGGCCTCTTTAAATAATGACTCCAAATTTAAAACTGGAATTTTATTACTCTTGTTATTAATAATTATTTAAAAGTACAACTGAAGCTGTGACAGTCTGTTTTTTTATGGCGGCAATTGTAAGCTCTTACTTGACCAAAAAAGTTTTCTATGGGGTCAGAATTAAAATATCTCCGTCTCATTGTTTTAATATTATAATTATTTAAAATCTTCCACAGCCTTATGAAACTTTCTAAGGTACTTATAAGCTCTTTATTGATGGCACCGACTTCTCTTTTCCTGATGCGTCTATATATTTTAATTTTTCCAACTTTTCGATAGAATCCTTCCAAAACTGGCGATGTGGCGACTTTTCCGTCACTGCCGACCTTAATGGCTTACCCTTGTTTCGCTTAGAAAATGAGGTTGATCCATTCCAGCTATCAAATAAATTGTCAAAAAACAAAACGGTTTTTGCAGTGTTTTTTAACGTTTCGCTCACAGGTCTGCAATCTGCATAATGAGCTAAAAATAAAGTTACAATTAATACCATTACAATATTAAGATTTCCACAAACTATTGAAGACTAGCTGTTCCGTGTTCGTAGAAATCAAAAAATTTGATATTACAGTGGATTTGATGTTTCTGACATAGAAAGTCTGTACTAATAATGATTGTCTAAAGTGCACGCATAGCTCTGTAAATTAATCTGTAAAAGCTATTGTGGAAATTTTTATTAAGAAGAAGCAAAGATGCCAGTAATAGGTAACAAACCTTATCCTTTAATAATTGAAAAAAAATATGACAAATCCCTGTTTCAATATTCAGTTTGGACACCATTTTAGTTGATATTGATGGCAATATAAACATTTTATGTAAAAATTTGTAACATTTCGGGCTATGCTTCATTATACGACATTACGAAAACAAATTTAGACGCAAAACAAATTTAGACGCAAAACAAGCGTCGCTGATAGGCTCATCCATCAATTAATTGTCAGCCAATCAGGAACAAATGTCGAAACGTCACGTACGCATAATACTAAAATGACACTAGGACCCTAAGATAATGTTCGATGATCTAGGGCCCTGCATATAACATAATACATATTATGAACAGCTGGTAACATAGTCTACCGCTGCACAATTTTTTTTAACACTGGTGCCTATTCTATGTGCAGAACTAAACTTAACTTAACTAAAAAATGAAAACAGCTATTGCTGTATCTTAAATGTTTGGCTATTTTTCTGCACACATTTGTATTAATTAAAATCGTTAGTCTATAATAAACAGTTTTTATATTAAAAAAGTTCTGTTAACATTGCCGAATTGTGTTATTGACGCTATCAATTTTCATTTTTTAGTTAAGTTTAGTCCTGCACATAGAATAGGCACCACTATTAGTGAGCCGTCAATTGCATATAAGAAATGAGAAAAGTGATGATGTAGTAAATGAATATTTAGGTATTTTTAAGAAAAAGGTTCCATTTTAGAAACGTCGTATAACATTTATACATTGGGGCGTGGTCAAATGTTCTATAAAACCTCTGAGGCCACGCCTCTTTTTCTTTTTACTGTATTGTGTGTATTACATCTACCACGTTAAAATTACTATTTTGTTGGCATAACCTAAATAACTATAAATTATTTAGTTCATTATTTTAAAGATATACATAACAAAAAAGATGTGTTTTCTAGTTATCGGAGTAATCAAGGCCTGTTTTTCTCTCTCAAATTCAGGGAAAAATCAGGGTTCGTCATAAAGTGATTAATAATATAATTTATGGTATTATGTAACTTGTTAAATATGTCTTCTACCAGACGATGGAAAAATTAAGTCTATATAATTTTAAGTATAATAATAATGTTCTATCACAGCTAGCTAAAGTCTTTATTGTTGACTGCCTGGCTTTGGAAGCAAAATTTGTACCTCGATTTTGACAGATTTGGAGTGTTTTTGTCACTACAAAAACACGGTAACTCCAAATCTGTGACGACAATTTTGATCAATAAGAAAAAAATGTGAAGATTATTAATTTGAAATCGAAGTTTGTACAAATAAAGCTATCATAATAAGTAAAATATTATCTGTTTTCGAGTTGTTCATTTTCATCTTTCTTTTTACCGAATATAATTTCAAAATAGTTGCATAAGCGTAATTTATGTATTTGAAGAAAATTTATAATAATACACACATACCACAAAGCAATATGTAAAATAAACATTAATATTATAACGTTTATAATTCTGATATAAGTTTAAGGTCATTTGATCAGTGTTACCACTGACAAGATAACTATTTGTATTTAAATATTTACTCAGTTTTAGTTGTATTGTTGTACAGATTTTCATCTTTATTTCGTGTTGTTTGTGATACGTATTTTGAAGAATAAATGAAGATAATCACATTAAGATAGTATATAATATAAATGATTTTATACGTGAAATATCATAAATCTTGGTTATTTTTAATTAAATATTGATGTACACATCAGCATTTTACGAGTATTTTACGACACTGAGATGATGTGTGTCGTTTCCGTCAATACATTTCTGGAATATCTAGTTTTTTATCGCTAACCCCTGCTTTACTATTACCAGGTGTAATTTCTACCATGGGATATCTTTCGTAAACTAATAAGAAGAAAATATACGTAAATAGTATTTTTTATTATTAAAATTTGTGATTGTCTTCCGGATTTCTTAGTCAAGTGCAGACCGAGTACGTAAGTAGCACGTATACGTGCACGTAAGCGTATGGCGTTGTAATGTGTGAAAGTTTACGACACCGAGTTGCATGTTATGGGCATTGATATTTGATTTCGTGTAGGGTTTTCGTTTCATCGTTCGTTTCGATAACTTTCGAGCAGTAAAACAGTAAGTATTTTTCTCTTTTCAGCCCATTAATGCCCCAGTTATTGGAACGGGCCTCGTCCACTTAGGGAGACAGTTTAGCTTAAAAATTTGTTCTGAGTTTTCCGACTTTCACAAAACGATAATTTGCACACTATTAAGTTCTTATAACTTCCCGTTTGTAATAACAAAAACTGGTGTGCTGTAAAACCCGAGAGAGAAAATAGGGTGGTGAGACTTGTATTCTTAATCCATTACCACGCGGACAAGCTATAAATATGTGGTCGTCAATATTTTGTTTAAATGTAAGAATTCAGTAAATTCCCAGACTTCTTTTTACCTCCACCCTTTCTGGCTACATTCATGTTGTGTTCACACATGCGCTTTCACGCCATTTAATCCTAAAATGCCATACAATGCACGACATTGTAGGATCAATTTTATATACCGCGTGCGCGCACGTTATCACTTATCACGTATACACGCAATATAATATGCTGCACACGCATTTGGTCTGCGCTGGCTTTTTTTATTTGAAATGTAACGTCATTAAATATTTTAAGCTAATTTAAAAAAGAAATGACAATACTGATTATATTATTGTTTTATATTAGATTAGACAATTCTGTATATTATGTGTGATCTTAGAACAAACTAGTTAAGTTTTCCGCACTTATTATTTGGATATAATTATAATTTTTATAATGTCGTTTTATATCAGTATTTTTGTTAATATTTAATATTTATAAGTGTTGTAACCAATGTCATATATAACTAAAATTTATTATTTGTTAATTATAAACTTAATATACAATATACATCACAGTTAAAAAAATATGTAGGTTTGTGTTTATCCATAGTAGAAAACACACGTAAATATGACAATTCTACATAACATTTTTATTATATCCTTTAAAAACTGCAATTAAAAGACGATAATAACAGTTGTTTATTTATTTTGTGTAAAATGTGAGTTATTGTTGATGATGACAATATAGTTTTGGAAGTTTTATAATTTGGTTTTTCTTATATAATCCCACAAACCCAAAGATCTTCTTTACAATTAAAATTAAAAATATGTTTAATATGAATAATGAATCGAAGACGATAATATTTCTTAAGACATCAAACCCAATCAAACACCCATCAAACAAAGAAACTAACATAAAAAGAGGGCGTGGCCAACATTTATAATAGACAAAACGCTCGGGACACGCCCTCTTTTTAACACGCTTATAAGTTTGGTATGTATCTATCTATGTATTAATCTGTGTAACGGAATCTTTGAATGCGAATTTCAGGCACTTTCAGTAGTAGGATTGATCTGAAATTTCTCACACCTAATAAGGACCGATGACAATGCAATAATTTAAAAGAATGATCCCATTTCCTTGTTCAGAATTACTAGAATAGCATGTTGAAGTATCACTATGACCACACTTTTATATTTAACTATACACGTAATAGTTTAATTGTATATGAGTAAACTCACCAAGATTATTGCTTTTCTATGTATGCCTTTCATATACAATCAGATAATTTCACAGAAAAATGCTTTATTTATAGAATCAGATAAAAATATCTTGTTTACTACGATTGTGATGTCACAATCACAACAATGTTGTTGTGACAACAGAAACTTGTCTTTGACAACACAAACTGTCAACATTTTTGTAAGTCGGTAGCATAGAATTTAAATAATTTTAATATAACTAGAATAGTGACTCGATGATCGATGACAATGCAAGTATTAAAAAAAATATTCAGGATTTTCAAGCGTGTTTTTTAGTTTTTATGTTTACCGAAAAAATGGCGGACTTTGTGTGGTAGCTTGGTGATACTTATTTATAATTTTTTTAAGGATTCATCTTTGGATGAATAAGACTTGTTTATGTAAAGGCAGGAATATAATGTGAAGAAAAAAGAAACACTTAGTGATTTCGTAATTTATTAGTAAATGAGATCACAAGCAACTTAAAATTTAATAATTATCACATCAAACAAACGTAATCTGTGTAATTCACAGTTTAATTTCGTACATAACATTATAATGCGAACAACGTTAACGTAATTAAAATAAATATGTAAAAAGTCAACATCTAAAAAAAGTACGTATTTAAATAAAGAAAATATCTAAAAAGTCTGCGCAGACGCATGTTGTGTTGATTATATCTAGACACTTAAATACTAGTACATTTATCACGATGCGTATACATTATATTAGGAACTACACAATTTGGATGCTACAATTTTAAACGTACTCGGTACAAAATATTTACGAGATTAGAATCGCGACTTTATGTTTCTTCATGATGATTGTCTAATCATAATGTTAATGAATTAGTCAAAATCTTCGTCCGAGTCGGTTTTCAGTACGCTGTCCGATCCGGAGCCGGGTTCACTATCCACCGCAATCTCACTGTAAGTACAAAGTAGTTCGTGTAAAAATTAAAGATAAGGACAGTAACGCATGGGCGTAGCTAAGATTTAGTTCCAATTCTTTTACTTCATTTTGCTAGGATTGGACTACAAATTTTGTTGAGACATCCACATGTCTCAACAAAATTTGTAGGAGAAAGTATCAAATCTTGTAATTTTGGGGCAATTTTCGGTATTATGATTGAATCCCTGAAACGGCCCGATGCTAAGCCATTATTTTTTATCTTCTTCACGCTACGGGTACTGCATGGGGCGCGACTTATTTTCTCGGAGGCTTTAAGTTTGAGGTGTGACCGATGACAATGCTATAATGTGAAATATAATATTCAGGATTTATAAGGGTGTTTTTAGTTTTTGAACTAAGCAAATTATTGTAGCACTGCTGTTTAAAACGAACCTTATTATCAAGTAATAAAAATTTTATGTAGGGTTAAAATAACAATCAATGGTGCCGATTCTGTTGTTCACAAACTAAATAAATTTAATCTAACTATCTCTCTTTCTAAAAAAAATATAAGAAAGGGATGCAAGATATTTTAGTCCTGTCAGATTAGACCTTTCACTTATTTCAACGTAAATTTAAGCGCGATCTAAATCGGTCACGACTATTTACCCGTATATTACGACGGCATGGATTAAACTGACAGCATTAAAAATGTTCTATCTTTTTTCAATAAGGCTAACATGAAAGAGAGGTGACGTGACCAATATTAGTTAAGTTCGTAAACAACAGAATCGGCACCAATGTGTTGTTAAATCAGAGTGTTTTCGCATCAAGGTAGGCAGATGCATAATAAATATAATAATGCGTTTCTGTTTACCCTTATATTTTCACACAGTGTAATAGTGCACATTCTTTAGTTCGTACTGTAATAATATACTTTATAGGTTACTAAGGAGGGTGATCGTTTCGAAACTCATAATTTGTGCTTATTATCGCTATGTACCAGGTTCGTACGTCTTGTTTTAGTATGCGAGCTTGTGTAAACAAGGTTAAATTATGCTTTCATTATACATGGTGTTCTTGAATTTACAATTATGCTCTTATAGGCTAAAATTAGTAAAACTGCTGTAGATTTTGTATATAACGTATGCTTTTCAACAGTCTGTCCTATACACATTACAAACGTATTTAGTATAAATTTAAGATAGGTGACGTTCTCTAAAGATTGTTAATTATATCTAATACTTTGATATTTATACCTCAATCTTTCATTGTTAATGTTAAATGTTAGCGTTAATTGTATTATAGTTAGGTAGGTACTGTAAAACTTTTTATAATGTTTGTTAAATAGAACTATAGAGATTTTGGTAAAAGATTGAACTGTACATAAATAAATAAATAAATATTCATGGACATTTCACACAACGTCCTCTGGTCCCAAGCTAAGCTTATATGCTTGTGTTATGGGTACCAGAATACGAATATAATACATAAACTACTTTTCTTTTGTAAATACATACTTATAATACATAGTAAACACCCAGACGCAGTACAAACATTTGTATGACAATTAAAAACATCACACAAGTGATTGTCCTGACCGGGAATCGAACCCGAGACCTCATGATCGGTAGTCCGTTATATGAACCACTACACCACGAGGCCCGTCTAAATAAAACAATAGAGTAGCTTAATATTTTCTAACACTTGCGCGACTCATTTGCATAAATAAAACTTAAATACTAATACATAATAAAACCTAATAAAACTACTCACCATGGTCACAGGTGAGACTCACCCGTGACCATGGTGACTGCAAAGTCTCTGAAACGTCGGGCTAAAATTAAAACAAATATACGCGTCTAAATCCGTAAATAGAGTAGCTATTTTTGTTATCGCGATAAGCATCACTTAAGCTTGTGTGGATTTATTTATAGAATATTCGCATCACGCTAACAATAGTTAGTGCCGAAGGAAGTTTCCATAAGCACACAGCCTGTATATTGTAGGTGCAAGAATGCTCGCGATGACTCACTATAATGTAGGTAATCGGTATACGTATTCCGATGCAAAAAGAATTTCTTAACAATTTTATACTCATAGCTGATGTTAACAATGGCGGGAAGGATTATAGAGTTAAAAATAGAAAACATATATGGGTGAAACATAATAAAAAATATGTTAGGACATGCATAAAAGGTATTTTTATACAAACAGGAGAGATTATCATAATTATGTGGAATCTAAGACCTGTATAGTTTAAAAAAAGGTTTAGGTTAGTACGAGTAAATGCATTAGTTTCATTATATTTGATTTATATCAGTAACTTGCCTGAAGTTTTCTGCTCCGTTTACATTAATCTCAATGATATTTCTGTCAAAAATAATATCACTGTATAAGTGTGATTGCACAACTAACCATTACCAATTAAGTAGGTGTTTCGGGGAAATGTGTTTCTCTGTAAAAATCTACTCGACTTGGGAATGTGGTCCCATAGATGTGAGGCGTGAGCATTGTGAGCAAAGAAATTATAATTGTGAGCTTCCTACAGAGTAAGAGCATATAGCATAGATTAAACAGGACTTTGCTAATGAATTTAATTTTATTGACTTGGCTACATGAATGTCGTGCCAAAATCCTTTGGTCATCATAATCAACATCGCCGTCGTACTCTGAACCATGTCTATATAAAGGCGTCCAGGGCTAGCAAGATTTGTTTGCATTCAAAATCTAGCTAAAGTATGTCAGTTCAGGAGAACTTTAGCTTTCTTTTTTTTTAATAGTCTTAGATCACAGACTTTGCGACAAATAATGTCAAAATTAAAAAAAAATATTACTCGTAGGTTTTACTAACCCATTAAGATCCTTAGTCAGTTGTATGTCGACGCTTGTGGCAGTGTCGTTGAGTCCGTTGAGAGCTTCACAGAAGTCGCAGCCTACATTCTGCAAGTGCTGCGTGTTCAAGTGAAAACCCTGATGAAACAAGTTGTAAAATACTTTAAATGTGACTTTACAATATGCAAATACTACGCTAAATTATAAAATAACGAAAGATATTTAAAAATTTCTTATGAGATGACTTTTGCTGTTTGGTACTGACCACCAGTACTGATTATTTCCTACTGCTGATAGTTCCGCAGCAAAGCTTATTTATTTATTTATTTTATTTATTTATTTTTAGGATCACCAACAAATGATACACATACAAAATCACAGTAACAATTATAAATTAGAAACTTGCCATGTGTTCATTCAGTTACAGGCAACCACAGCTAACACAATTTTAAAAATAAGAATAATAATTTTTTTTTTCTAATTTCTAAAAGGAATAAAGATATAATACATGCATTAAGAGTAATTACAAAAATAGTCACCAGAAACAATAAAAAACTTCACCCCAACAATAAAATCACAGAAAGAATAAACCAAAAGAAAAAAAATTAGGTACCAAGACATTAAAGAATAAGAAATTATTCAGAATCCTGGCTCAAGATATTCAGTGAATCTTTTCTTCACTGCTGCCAATCTATCATTAAAAATATCCAAGTTCAATATGTGTGTGAGAGCTAAAGCTAAAGCTAATTAATTGTGATTTTTTCAGGGCAAAAATCACATAAAACTAGAAAACTGTTACATACTCTTTTGTATGAAGAATGCTAGAAATAATTTCCCAGATGTTCGCTACAAATATTGTACGTATTATGTGCCACACGTTTTGTTCCCGTTTGATTCCCGCACGAAACAGCAATTTGTGTGATCCACCGATTGTAGTGGTACGGTCGCACTCGGTACTTTTGTTCGTGAAGTAACTGTGAATCCTGGTTCATCTTTTCTATTACTAAACTAGTTCTTTGGGAACGGAACTCTGTGATAATTGGCTAAGGAGAAATGGTACTCTCACGCGAAACTAAGATATTAATATTGGAAGATAGTACCTAATTACAAAAACTGTATTGATAGACATCGTGAATTATGTAAACGGCAGTAATTTTATGACTTGTGTGTGCCATAGTTTTCCATTCAGTGTAATTATCGTAAAGTTTTTTTAAGGTTTTACGTACCTACCTACTCTTACAATTCAGACTAGATTTAGCATTATGTTTAACGAAATAATAGTTTGGTATTGTAATTATAATTATACGTTTAATAGTATTTGACTATATCTTCTTTGCGATCAGGATACATGGCAAGCTTTATCACGGATCGGGAACCAGTCGTTAATAAAACAAGCAAGGTATAGATAGGCGTCCTCACGCATGAAATGGATAGATTTGTAGCGACGTAATCCTTATCAAGTAAATCTAGTACTGAGGATGCGCTGGACAGCGTGGACACCGCTAGATGTATTAGCCCACATATCACTAGTCTATTTAACATTGGTATCATCAATCTAATTAAAATTATAAGAGCAAAGCTGTAGCATTTTTTAAACTATTAATATTGTAAATACGAAAGAATTTAAAATTTAGAATTTAAAATTTAAGTAAAACATTTTTGAAGGAGATAATTATAGTGTTGTTAATAGTATGAATTCTTTACAGAATGATAAAATCAACAATTCACAAAATAATGGCCGTATTTGTGTGGAGACATATTTATAAGTTCTTCACAGGATTGCACGTTTTGGTGTCTTTTAAATGAGCTCTTAAATTGCTGAGTTTCGCGCTAAAAATGTCTTTTAACTTGTTATAAACGCCGAACGGCCGTACAGCCACACAGTGATTTCGTGGATTGTGGTAATTAATACTGCCAGCCTTTAAATTAGAATATATATGACTGTACATTTTCAGATTGTATTCTTGATATCAGGACCTGTAATTCCTAAAAACGATGGTTGATGTTGAAAAATATAAGCCTTTGACTTGGTAAAAGGCTGTTTGTTGTTTTTTTTTTTAATATTACAATCTAACATAAAGATTAGCCCTTTTTATGAAATGAAAACTATTACCTATAACAACTTAGCCCAAAAGTATAAAATAAATAACTTGTGAATTATAACCTTGTTAGCGTATAGTTATATTTGGCGCGATCATATAATAACTTTGCTTATTTATACGCGAACCTGTTTCAATAGAATGTACTATATAAGAATACTGAGAGCGAATAGAATCGACAAGCTACATCCAGCTTATAAAATAGGGAGGCTATTATAAACTGCGACTGCCGTAATATATGGCTAGCAAATAAGTTGTTCATAATTGAGAGCCTGTCTTTGGATTCCAGACAACTTTTTGTATGCATACTGTGACATAACACATTGTGTTATTAGAATAATATACCATGTAAATATATCTAATAGAGACCAATTAAATCTTAGCATAAATGACAAACATCTTGATATAAAATAACAAATTTATATAGTTATAGTGGTAGGAATTTACGCTGCAAGAGAGTCATCGCGTCAGTGCTAAGTTATTTTTAGGATTATTTGTGATTAGAGGAAGTGGAAGTAAGTATATGAAATGTCTGTAAACAAAAAATGGAGGAGAAACTTGTAAGCACTGTATTCTAAAGATATCACAGTGCACAGTATTTTTTATACTCTACCCAGCTCCCTAGCTCTATGGTAGAGACCATAGAGGAGGATAGTAGGTATTATAGATTTATTAATGAATTATACATACTTTGAAGGGGCCCCTATCGAAGCCACAAAATGAGGCCTCCATGGTGTAGGATCTTGTAACGCCCAAGTGTCTCCACACAGTGACTCGTGCAGTACTCTCCCTTTCTCTTTCCACTCGAAAACAACATGAGCCAAGAGCAAACGCCGGTGATATGCGATGCATGAGCGCTGGTAACATCTACAATAAGATAATCAATTAAATAAAGTAAACGAAGCCTGAAAGGGATTATTGGTTATCATGATCAATTTCTCTTATTGTAATTAATTGGTATGTTTTATCGTGTATATGTAATTCTATGAAAGCGCCATGAGAAGCACAGTATCTGTAGTTATTCTTCATCTAAATCAAATTATTGCTGTACAATACTACGAGGAGTTCACTATTAGTTAATATACAAAAACACTGCTAAACGTAGACGACAATTTAAAACCCATTTTGCTGCAAATAAGTCTTTGTTACAAAGGATTTAAATTTTCTACTATCATATGTAAAATAAGCGTTACCTTAAAGTAAAAAGCTGGTATTTAAGTATTTGACATTCTCTTGCCAGTTTCATTTACGACTAACTACGCCTATTAAATAAAATTATTACCATAATGTTCCAGACATAGTGCAAAAACATAAGACTTAGGTAATAGTTTTCTGAACACACATAATGTGTAATAAATAATTAAATGATGAGTGTACATGAACTCACCAAGTATTTCACGGGTTCGTCAGGCACTATGCGATCGTTGCTACACCAACTTTCAGCGCTCGCACACCCATAAAAGAAAACATTCTTTTTGCGAGAATGCCCATGGTAGTCACAGTATACCAGTGGAGGTTTCTTCCATACACGCACCAAATACTCTATCAAACCCTATAGATACGGAAAGAGTATAAAATTAAAATAGATACCCTATTTCCACATAAATTACACTTACTTATTATTTTTATAAAGTTATCTATTTAATTGGATATTACTCTGATATTACTATTCTAAGATACATTAGTATCTTAGAATAGTAATATCAGAGTAATATCCAACTATATAGATAACTTTATAACAAATAACTTAGTGGAAACTGTAAAATTTGTACATGACTCGTATAAACACTAAAAACTTATCAGTTACATGAATTCCAACTTCTATAATTAAATTAAACTTATATTGTGACGTTATCTTACCTTAGTATGATAAATAGAAGGATGCAAAACGGGACTTGGCTTACACCATCGTCGATTTAAATCTTCATTAGTCAACCCGCATCGATGGCTGCAATAAGAAATGACAATTTACAGGACGGAATGATGACCAGGAAATCTCATGAGCGACAAGTTAGCGCCGATAAAACGGCAAGACATGTCCATTGAATTGAAATGATTGCGTCGTGGGACGAGTCATATGATGTCACTGTATTTAATCTTGGAAGCCGTGTAATACCTATTTATTTCACTCTGTTTACTGTTCAACATTTCAAGAGCGTAATAACATTGCATAACATGAGATACATGGATGCATATATAAATAGATAGGTATTTAATATTATCTGATCTTTTCACAGATATAAAACACAATATATTAAAAAGATACTAGATAATAAAGATAGAAATATTATTATAGAAATAGATGTAAAAAGAATGTCGAGGATAGTATTGGGAGTGCATTCAATTCCATGATCGTAAAAACAAATGTCTGCTTGAGCCATTGTAGAAAGTACACAATACTTTGTTATTTAGATAATAAAATCATAACCCATAAGGCTGTCATGATCACGAGAAACAAAACAGGAATATTATGAAAAGCTATAAAATGAAATGAAATGGGTGACTACGTTGGAATTTGTAGAGACACGGTGGCCCGCCCGCTAGTGTCTCGAGGGAGAGCACGCACGTATATTCAGAGACGATGTTCAAATATCATCATCTCCCGCCCTTATCCCATTATTTGGAACGTCGAATTATATCCTATACAATTCCATCATAGTCTTTATATCATGCTTATTTAATAACACAACAGAAACGACTTTATGAATATTACGACTTCCGTCGAACATGTTGAAGTTAGATTTATTAAGGTTTTTAAATTACCAGGATTGTAAAATACTAATTTTAAAGACTTCTTTGTTAGATAGCTATAATGTCTCGGATGCCAGTCGAATTTTGAAAGTGCTCATATATTTTATGCTCATTTTATTGTAAAATATTAAAAGCTTTAAAACGTGACGATAACACGAGTGTCATTAAAGTATTTTAATGTGGGTGAAACTACAGGGCGCAGTTAGTGGTTGATGGGTTCATGATAAGCTTTTATGATGTATGCAAGTGTTAGCTAAAACTTTATGATTCCTTGTATAATAGATAACTTGTGTATGTATTTAACCAGTCGTACTGTCGTTAGAGAAATTTCAAACTTTAAAAAAAATGTCCTAGTAGCACTTCACGTGGCACATTATTGATAATAATTTCTAACATTATTCATAATAAACGATGGTTGTATTATTAAGTACAGCTAGGTAGACGCCAAGTGTGTCTGTAATCTTCGTCTGTTCACTGTATTCCCACCGTTATTAAAGGGCAATTCGTATAGAGTGTATTATATACGTCCACCTGATTTAATAGCTTTTGCCACGATATGACATAACGACGAAACTTGCAAACGTATATAAACATTATTTTGTCATTAAGCTGTCTCCGTTATAGTGCTTAAAAATTATAACTCCACAATTCTCAGAGCAGTTTAACACATCAAAAACCTTGAATATCAAATTGATCCAATTTAATGTAACGTCTACCTTTGCATGTTTATATCGACTTCAATTATTTCGGAAATATAACAATTTGTACGACTCCAAATAGCATTTTGCAATTCTGATTAAACTGTGTAATTGTGTTTCGTGAGTATTTTTTCCTGATGCGGTCCTATGTTCGTCCAATTAGGTGTGGCTGAGTGCAGGCGCATCATTAGCAGGCTTGCAGGCGGCTCAGAATTGCGTCGCGCCCGTCCCTGGCAGCGGCCTTCGTGCCACGACCGGTTGTGCATCTTTTACTCTAATCAGGGAAAAAAATAAGCTTGGTTCGTATTCGCGAACGAAAGCGAAAAACCGAGAACCTGGGTATTTATGGTGAATTGTTGCGGTACTTGAGTAACTAACAGGGCTGATGCATGTTGCCACTTCGTTAACCATTACGTTTTTCTACCACATTCCTAGTAATCAAACGTTTGCCGTAATGAACAGATTAACAGTATCCCATTTTCAATATAACCTATGAGCAAAATTATTGTTATTATTATGTAGTTTAACTCACTTTTGTTGGATTATTTTTTGGGTATGTAAATATTATTGCACGTGAAATCTTTGAACGTGATTTTTACCTGCCTATTAACATAGAATTAATTTAAAATGTTATTCGATTATCAAGGTGTAATGAGTGATACCAATGCAGTTATTTAAACATATATTCGACAAATATACAATCGAATTTTTATTTCTCTTAAAACTATTTTGATAAAGTTTACAGTACCTATAATAGCGAAAAGTAAATGTTTTTCTTACACAATGTGTAGGACGTTATTAAGAGGTAAGCGCAGAGTGCATGCGGTGACGACCGAGGCTGGTTCAAGGGTCCGCATGCTCTATCTATTTTTAGCTCAGGCGTTCTGATGCTATCGGACCTCGGCAATAGTTCGGCCTCGCTCGATCCCTGCCCGCCCTCTACCCTTCGCATATCGTCCAACCAGTAAAATAGACCAAATAAACTACCATTTTATATTTATTCCATCTATTTATATCATATGTCCATTGTTTCAACCTCTGCTGGAATTCATAGCCGTGGGCTAATTCGAGTCCTTAGCCACGATCATCGTTATTTTGCACAAATTGTAGGTACTTACTCAGGTATCCGATAAAAAGAATTTAAATCGACTACTTATAAATGCAGCCTAGAAACAGAAATAACTTAACATTGATGAATATAAATAGAAGCTAGGGTTTAGTTTAGATGGGCCGGTAGTTCTATGGCACACGTCAAACTCATCCGTATTCCTAACGCGGAGGCTGTTTCCTGTGAGTGGTATCGAGAGGACGCTATACCAAGGGTCCTCGATAACGTGGGCTCGATGATAAGACGCATAGTTTAATCGTCCAGAATATTAGAACGTATAAGTTCGAGTAAAACGAGTTAGGGGATTTTCCAGCCGCTGTGCGTCGTCAGCAACTCTGTAGGTAATGGTATTCATGGTCGACACCGGACACGATGCGAGTTATTTACGATAGTCGCGAGACAATCGTCCGGTCTCCGCGCTTATCCGGTGCCACCGTGACAATAACATGACGTGGTTATCTTTACTAAATAGTGTTCTATGGAATTAACACACGTGCCTTGCTTGTATTTATATGCTCGCTGAATCAGCTGCCATGCAGGAATGACAGCCACATTCATTAGACACGATAGCAGTGTATATATAAATTCTGTTATCGTTGTTAATAAATAAACCTTAAAGCAAAATTTCAATGTTTTATTACTTGTTTGTCTTCTGATGTTGTTAAACGACTGTGAACTAATAAATAGTTTTTTGCTGTTGACGGAAGCAGAGCCATTTACCACAGGATGGTTCAATGACACGCGATTTTTCTCCGGCGACAATAACACTGACGGAATGCAGTTATCATTACTCAACAAGTGGTCCTTTGCAATGTTAATTATTTACTTGGCTAAAACTATTTTTAAAATATTTGGTATTAAATAAATTTAAGTAAGAAACATTTCAGAGGCTGCATTTTGTAAAATTGTTGTAACTAGTTGTGTATTACTTTTTACAATAGTGGCATTATAGTTGGATGAGACTCCAAGTCCAAGTATAGAGCATTTAATTGAGGTGTGAATTGTGAATGTTTCATATAATCACACAGACATTATCCCTTGCTTGGGTAAAGGATCGTGGCAATAGAGACAGTGATGAACTTGATAACCTAACATAATGGAGGAACACTCCACATTTCCGTGTCATTTCACTCCTTTTGATTTAGGAGCAGCAAGCCATGAGTGTGATCATTTGACGTATCACACGATTCTTGTTTTTACCAATAAAATATACAAGGTATAGAAAATATGACTAAAACTTTAAAATGAAATAGTTGCAAAGTTATTTAAGGAAATAGCCAGTAAATTATTTATCACCTAATATCTACGAATTTATATATATCTTTGCCTGTCTACAAGATTATTAATAGTTTAACTTCTTTACTAAGCTTGTAGATAGGAAAATATTTCTCTATAATTGAGTTCTTGTATAAAATATGCTATTAAGCATCATTTAATCAAAGGGGTAAAATAGATATAATAGGTAATTTTTTTTCATCATCATCATCATCATAACATCACGCCTTTTTCCCATGGGGGTAGGCAGAGACTATATAGCGCCATCTGATACGATCGAAACATACTTTCTCGGCTTCATCCACACTCATACATCTTGTCATACATGTCCGACGTTTGTAAGTGCTACGCACGAGCCCCTTTTGGAGTGTACCAATCGAGTAAATTTTTTTATCTGATTTATTACAATAAATATATTTTATATCATCTCCAATTTTAGTACGCAGAGGGCAGTGCAAACGAACGCATTATTAATTTACATAACAGCAACGACTGGGCGGCCTTGGCGTATCGTAGTTCATAAATTCTCTTCTTACAACTTGCGTTGTGCAGATTATGGCATTATATCAGCATCAACTCATATCTAACATCGTAATACTATTAATGATTCATTATAACATTATAAACGAGCAAAGGTACGTTTTAAAGACAGTTGTTCGAGTTGAATGATGATGGCGATGACTCGTCGACAGATGTCGTTGACTCCAACCTATCCGTCTATTACAAGAGGTAGAGCGTGAATTATTTGCAAGAGAGCGGCGTCCTCTCAGTTGGAAGCACAATTGAGTGAAATACAAAGACGAGTTAAAAGTTGGATAAAGAAGAATGAATCGTTTTGATGTCCTAAGGTGTTAATTTTATTTTAGTTTTTAACAGTTTAAGCGTAGTCATTGAATTCTAGAAAATCTTTCATTAAATGCTCTGTATTATTTTACGTATTTTTTTAGAGACTTTATCTTTCATACTTCCATTTAATTACACACGAACAACTTTGCAACATGAAGTGCTGTTTTAATTCGGACTCGGCATTTTCAATTTTCAATGTGCTTGCCCTTATTGTTGCAATATGACGTATATGAGCTACACCACAAAGACAATAAATGTAATATACTACATGTAAGCAAGCTTGATATAGCTGAGTGCAGCGGCATAGTGGCGAAGGAGGCTCGCCGTGCATTGCCCGCGGCACAAGAAGGCAGCGAGCGCATACGCAGTATTTAGCGCCGCTCGCGACCCGCTATTACGAGCCTCACACTCGTAATTCATTAGTTGACTCCGTTCGCCTTATATTATTTATGACCGCTTAGGTTTTATACACCAATACTTTCCTTGTAACAATTTACAAAAGTTCCAGGTTCTTCTCAATGGCAATATAAAGGAATAATAATGATATTTGAATAGAAATTCTGAGGCCAAGGATTTGTATAATACAATGTTCTTTTTACAGTCCTCTTCGTATTTACCATCCTGAGTATATGATTTATGAGATGTCTAACACTTGTACGCAGGTTAGTGTTCATAAAAGTTCAGTTCTAAGTATTGGGACGGACAGAAGACATATTTTTTATCGTCGTTATATCGTCACTAATGTTTATTGCACTTTGGTAGTTGTGCATTATTGTGGTAAAGCATGTAAATTGCTACTTACTTATATATGTAAATATATTATATTATGTTTGAATAGCTTTGAAATAATTACAAACTACATATATATATTAAATCAACTACTACAGAGTTTAAAATAATACAATTTGCAGATTAAGACACATTTTTTGCTAAGAACCTGTCGAAAAAAGAAATAATGTTAACTTGTCGAATACTCTTTTTTTGTATTAAATATATATACTCTGATTAGACTTAGATAATTTCGGAAAATGTTTTCTCTTTTTAAAGAGGAATTTTCCAGGTGGTCAACTATCAAACTCGGTTTTTGTTCTGTGGATATAGTGGCTTTGTTTTTACTTTAAACACTTGATGCGATTTCATTCTATTTAATATTTAATAATTGATTCAAATACGCAGTAGACGAATCTCGTAATTTAAAAATAATGCCGTCCTTTTAATTGGTTTATCAAATATTCATAGATTAGAAAATGATAATTATCACTCCGAAATCTAGGAATAATAAATAAATTGATTAATAATATAGTTAATATAAACTATATTATTAACCTCAAGGTTCATCAAATTGATATTAAAAAATATGCCTCATTGGTATGTGATGTTTTAAAAGCTGTTATTTGTATGAGGATATGTGGTCGTTGGGCGGTAAAATTGGCGATCAACGGGAGGTGTCAGTTTGCATCTACGCGCTTGATTTCCCAGAAGGTTCTGAATTATAATTTAAAAGCTGGACGTTAAAATTATTATCGTTGGGCAAGCAAACTCAAGGTGACATAGACTTAAGCTTTATTTATAATGTATTTACTTGCCGTAACCTGTAAGTTGGGTTGCTTATAACTAAGACGAGCTATTGACGGCGAATCATTTACAGACATCGCTTTTAAAGGCTTTTTTACGGAACTCTAATTGTAAAATCAAAGTGGTCTTTGTTATTTCTTGTAATAATAGCGAATAATGGGAAAAATCAGTGTGGGTCCGGTGAAAACTGGTTCAGCCAGTATGAAGATTATGTTAGATACACAGGCGGACAGATAAACATTGTTGATGGTATTTAGTATTTACTAAATTTGGTGTTAGTACCTTGTAAAAAATCCCATGTATTTAGTGACGGTGTGATTTAGAGATAACAAATAGAGACCTACTTATATTCTATTTTTCTAAATAGATCTATATCTATATAGAAAAATAGAATATAAGTAGGTAAACACGTTCAATACCTCTTCAATTTCCATCTATATGAACATTGAAGAGGTATTGAACGTGTTTACGCGTTGCTTGCGGAAATATTCCCTTTACACTAGAAAGCTATAACAAATATGATAAAACATGCCATTTCAAATTTAACGACAGAAATTTATTATCCAATGAACAACAATTGCAACGATGTCCAAAGAATATAATAGTTCGGTGAGGTAAATGCACGTCTTCAAGGCGAGAGTAATCGCGAGGGAATCCGGAAGCAAGAGGAAGGTAAAGGCAACACTAATTGTGCAATTGTGCCGCTACTCCGACGGCGCGCTACACCGGTCTAATGTAATGTAATATAATGAATTTAATCTAATTATCTCACAATAATACTGAAAAAAAACTTTAATAAAGTCAAAATATATTTTGCTATGTATGCCGATATAAAATATGATATTGATTTGCAGATAGAAGAAGTCCGTGAAGTTACAAGAGGGCTGAAGAGGGTAGCATTTTTCAGGAAAATAGAACCGACTGCATAACATTTGTTATTTTTGGTGGAAAGCAACTTTTTATCATATTTAAAACAACTTTAAACTTACAATACTATAAAAGCTTGTAGAAAATGGCACGTTACTCGATACTTTTATATGTATGTAGGGAGTAATCTCCGAAAGTTGTGGTCTGATCATAAAATAAAAATACTGAATAAAATTACTGATGAGTGTCTTTTATTTTCAAAGTCAACATATCAACGAAAGCTTTAACAATAGTTGTGTAGTACAAATATTTGAAGACTGCGATGACAAAGAAACAAACCGCAAGTTAAACATTTGTACAATACATTTAGGTTATAAAATAAACAATACTTATTTCATATCATTTGGAATGATTTAACACTTTGAGCTTTCTGTCTTTTATCGCACGAATGAGATAACGGTTGTTGAATTACGGTCGAGTCGTGTGAAAATAGGGATCGAAAAATACAGATTGATTTTTGTAACATTGGATTTCACGTTGAGAACTGAGAACGATTTCTTACACCAACAGTACAACATATGACGCTGTTTCGATCAAAAATCAAAATCCAAAAATGTTAAGGAAGTTCACAAAAAAAGTTTATTGCAACTCTTATGGCAGAAATTTATGAGCAGATAAGAGCTATTGTATAAATTTCTGCTATAAAGATTGGTCGCAATGGTGTAAAGTTTTCCTAATAATAAGTGTGTTGAATATTATTTGTAACTAAATATTTCAAAAACTTCTTTTGAAGTGTTTCGATTGGATAAAAAAGATTAAATTAGGCGCCGTCCGCGCCGCCGCCCGCGCCGTCACTAAACTGCGCGCCATTTTACATATTTTAATCTTATATAAATTCACGTGTCACCGTGTTAATTACCGTACTCCTCCGAAACGGCTGGACCGATTTTTATGAAATTTTACATGCACATTCAGAATCGGCCTACATTTATTTTTCAAACATTTTTTTTAGTATGGCAACACAACGTTTGGTGGCTCAGCTAGTTTAACTATATAATAAAGAAAAATTGTAATCGATAACAATGAACAGACTGGTAAATAAGATGCTTGACAAAACAGATATATTTATGTAATGCTGTATGCAATTAATTGGACATTACACTGATACAAATTACCCTATAAGGCTGCAAAAGAAAAACTGTGTTTTGCATTTCTTGTTGTTTCAGCCTGTGAGTAATTTAAATTCTTTGCCTACTCCGACATGCTATCTTTATGTTAAGTGTAATTTAACAAACGGCACGAATCCTATTAAACGTATTAATTAAAATTAACTAGGTAAGTTAATTAAGTAAACCGAGAAGCATGATTAAATATTTCCTTAAATTATTCCATTAAATCCCATCAGGTTACATCAAAGCAGCCAAAACGAACTTTTCTTAATATAAGATTTACGAGTATAAGGCTTTTGTTTACAAGTTTTTGTTTCTCTTTTCATCTTAATAACTCATAATAGAGTTACCTCTATCCGTCTATTTGTTACTCTCACATAAGAACTACTGAACCGAGTTCAATTAAATTGAGCACACAGATCGTCTAAGGCCAGAGAAAAGACTTTTTAGTAAAGAATGAAAACTTTTTTCTTTGCCTTTGACGTGGCGGTGTTAGTTTGTTTTTTACAAGGTAGTGATTTCAAATTCCTAGCATACGATGTCGCTAGCAACAGCTTGTTACAGCAATTAAGATAAAGTTCACATTATGTTAAATTGCTCTAAATAATTATATTGCTAAACACTGAATGTGACTGGGGGTTGTTGCAGTCGGAATAAATTACAGTGTATAGTCAAGGCGTGCCAAATCATCTGACACCTCAGTCTAGCGCCAGTGTGCTCAATTATAACGGGATCCTCCAGAAATATGTAGTAACTCGCATCTTAAGTCTAGCCAGTAAATTGCTTAAACACAACTAATCTATGTCATAGTGAGACGACAGCAAGTAAAATCAATACCGTATCTTAAAATTATGCCTATCGGCACTGTTAAATCTATTAAATATACATATTTTTTACAAGAACATAGTAGGTATACATGCTTGCTACGACTTTATTAAACTGCTATCATGTTACAAGCTTCGAATGTACTTTATTTTTTATCGCCTACTACTGTTTAACCATAAATCATTGCTCCGAGCAATTACCTAAAATTTCAGTGCAATCATTTCTGTTACAGCTTACTAGACTTTGCGATATTCATTTAGCGTATTTTCATAATTTTACATTATGATACTTTCACACTATTTCTAAGCTTCGCAGGTAATAAATGTAATATAACCACGAAACAGGTAGCTTTTTACTTTCAGTAGAACTAAATAAACCTTAGAGTACAGTCTATTTAAATTTGAATGCGCAAATATACAGTAACAGAAAACAAATGGTGTGAAATTTCTGCTGGCTATAATATTAGCCCTAAGGCAATGAATGTGCCAATGTAATGAATCAAGAGTAAAATAAAAAAAATAATTGAGAGTAAAATTAATGCGAGCGAAATGCGAAACCTTTTTGAAGTGGGTATTTGGAGTTAAGCTGAGGGACCACATTCATAACGAATGACTATGTAACACAGTGCGTAGGATTGAAAGAGAACATTGTTGGTGTAGATAAGCTTTAAGGATTGTCAAATGATTTTGGTATTTGGCAAGATTTTTGGATGAAATCGCATTCATTTAATACTTTGGCAGTAAACTCAAAATACCTTATTTAATTTTTATATTTAATTAGCCACTGAAAACCAACTCGTAAAACTATCTGTGGTGAATAAAATTAATTCTTCTAGGTAAGAGAAGTCACTAATAAACCCTAGCACAATTAATGGATGAGTTAGGAATGACGCGAAAGCATTCTTTACGTTAATAAGAACTTATGCAGAAACCGGATTTATAGTACTCTGCTGCTTTAGATAACTTTTAAAGAATTTGTCTCAATTTTTTTCTTTTTGAAGTACAAGTACACAAAGTAAAAATATGTATAGAATAGAAAGGTAATATACTGAAATATCTCACATAATAATCGAGACTTACAATTGTCTAAACAGAGTTAAGTACTGGTGAAATTGTGGTAAACACGCATGGGCAGCACGAAATCATGTAATTGTAGTGCTGAGTAGTGTCAATGGCGCTCTCGTTTCAAAACTGGCCAAAAACCTTTAATGCGTTACGCACCGGTACGCTTTGCGACCATGTCTTGAATAATTAGAATGCCGGCTACTTACAAGCGAAATCAATCAAGTTTAACTGATACAGTAATTTAAAAATCAACGTTAATTCCGTATATTACGCGCTCCCGTAAAATTTATTAAAAACCTTATTTAGCCTTTTTATTTTGATTTATAGCTATATATTATGCCCCGTATTGTTCTTAACTCGAAAATGCTCGTTAGGAAATGCAATAAAGTTGCATAAAATTAAAAAATATATATATTCTGTCTAAAAAGGTTCTCTGGGAACCTATCCCATGAAAAGTCTGAACGCTTTTCAACGTCTAATGTTCTTTTAAGCAATTCCAGTATTGAAAAGAGTAGTTTGGTTAAAAACAACAACAGCATGTATTTCAAGAAGTAAACAAAAATATAACAAATATAGAAAAAACAACTGCATTGATAGTATTACATCGATTCGTTTTGTCAATTTTACGCTGCTTTGAACTAGACGAACGGCGATAAATGTTTGGTGGAAACAAAAAAGCGTAAATGAGCTTAAGTTCGTTCAACTCATCGCAACATTTTTAGTTTACTTCAACCAAGTGACCATGACTGTGACTTAAATATTATAATGAGCGATAATCGATTGCAGTAAAATTCATAAATTTTTATTGCTTTAAACTGGATTCTTCCACCTATTCGCTGATAGGTTTAATGAAATAAAAAATAAATAATAGCAATTTTATTTAAACCATATTTTATTTGTTCCCGATTTTAATATTAAAATAGATTTCTCCTATATTTTACGTGACTGCTGAAACCATCTAAATAGTAAATAATATGTTTAAAGTAATTGTATTTATACAATAAAATTTACATTATCCATGAGATCGGATAATGAGTAAAATTACTTAGTCAATGTTTTCTTAATGCTCTCACGGATCACGTAATCTAATACTTGAATTTAAATGCTCGCCTAGCTGCAGCAGGTGTTAGTGAAGATTCATCAAACTATGGGAATAACATAGAAGAAACAGTCAATAACGGCAAATATTGTTTGATAGAGTTTGTGTATAAATTAATAAACTCCTACATAATTAGAAATTAGAGTAGGTATACACATATTTATATTGTCCGTGTGGCGACGGATTAAGAATACTATAGTCACCACACCTTCTCGTTTCTCCTAGGGTGCTGTAAAAGCCAGCTAAGGAATATTAAGCAAAGATAAAAGTCCCTGTGAGAAACGGAAAACTCGAAAATAAACCGTGTACCAACACGCCCGGTCAGCGCGGCACAGTAGACCACAATCCCTCCCAAAGTGGAGGAGGCCTGTGCCCGACAGTGGGATGTTAATGGGTTAGAGAGATATATTTATATTTAACATAAGTTATGATCATCAGAGAAATAAGCCATGAGGTTCTGAAACGCAAGCGAGTAATGGTGTTTGTAAAAGTAATGTCGGAGACGCATCGTGCGATAAAAACGATAATATTTTTATGACGACAAGTCTCTTATATTCACCCGTAAATTTTCAGATTATTTTGCAATTTATAAACATCATGTAACAAATTTTGTTCCACCGCAAGGCTCCTCGGGAACAAGTTTGCGGTTAAAAATAGAACAATCTATTCAGATGCTAACTACTTCCTTTGTAAATAATAAGTTTATAATCCCACGGGAAAACTAGAAAACTGCGGCCAGCACCGTAACGATTGACTAACAGGCAATAATTTGATTAAGTAATGGCTATGTTGCTCCTCTTATAGGTAAATGGCTACTGACAGTAAATAAATAGACTTCATTGGTAATAAATGTTCGATCATATTCGTAGCAAGCCCTTTAAGAACATGGCATCAGATAGATAAACTCTTTACTGCCCACAATTTCGTTTGGAATCAATACAAAGTATACAACAAACACGTACAATTGGCGGTCTTATCGCATAAAGCGCTTTATTTCAGGTAACCGTGAGATGAAAATGAACTGAGGGACGTTTAAAGATGTAGTTAGTTGCAGTGGACATAATATATGTATATGCAAAGTCAAAGTTAAAGTGAAAATTTTTTATTTCAAGTTGGCATGTTTTACAAGCTCTTTTAAAACGTCAGAAACTAGGTGTCTGTTCCTAACGCGAATCCTATGGAGAAGAACAGAAATGCAAATGCAAATGAATAGTACAATAATAATTGCCGCTAACAAATATATATGTCGTAGGAGACTTGATTAAAATAGTTTACTTAGGGATCTTTAGTTTTAAGTTAGGTTCCAAGATTGTGAAGTGGGTCCTCAAATGGTGTCAATGGTGAGTAATTCGTTTATTAGATGAGAATGAATGGTGACCCGTTGAATATTCATAAAAGGATCCTTCCAAACCAGCTACACGTGTCGTAAGCCACGGATCAATCTCATCGTAGTACATAGAATGTTGTAGTTATCGTAGTTAGTTTATTCAGTATTACAATGTGTTTAGATGGATGACTGCTCTGGCTGTAACAACAGGTGATGTCTACGGTGATTTTCTCCGATATCAGAAGTGGGATCGAATAGTCATTATTCGATTTTGTTTTGAAAACAACTAGAACAGTAAAATTAACCGTAACCGGCGTTTTAGTAAAAATTTTAAGTTTTCGCAGTTTCTTTTTGTGAAAAATTGCTTTGATTATATTAACAAGCAAAGACTGATAATAACAAGTCATAGGTAATTAGTTAATTACCCTAGAACATTGTAACTACGTAACATAAATTAAATGACAATGATTTGTTAGTAATTTAATAAATCTACAGTGTTCACTTGCTTAATTTATCTCGTGTATCAATCAATAGTAAAATCGTTTTAATTGCGCACAGAAAAATAGTGTGGCTATATGAACATTCAACACTTCGTTTAAAGTTTTCGGTTTTCTTTTTATAAAGTTGGTACATGATTTTCTGCGCTTATTTATAGGCGTACTCGATAACTAAAAGTAAAACTTTTAAAGCAAAACAAAGATTTAGTCTCCGCCGTGTAATAATGTGTTTTACATATTCTAACGCGTTATTAAACTTTGTTATTTGTGATTAGCAAATAAAATCGTAAGAAACTTTCACCTAGATGAGAGGTAGTGAGAAGAAAATCTAAATCATGGTTAACTAAATATTCGAGATTAGAACTACATGTAGTTACATGTAGTAGACTTGTGATAGAAAGAGATAGACAATATATGCGTTAGAAAACCTAACGGTCTAGGTAACAAGTTAGTGTTTTTAAATTTTTAAAACCTTTGCAGCGAAGGAAAGTTTGAGATACCTTTCTATACCTACACATGCCAGTCGTTTTGTTGACATGTTTTAAAAATCCTGTTTTGGAAAATCTATTTACAATTATGTTTTTGACTGTGTTATTGGCGTATGCAGACGTCCAGTAAGCCGTCGTAATATTGCCAACGCAACTTATTGTAGTGTACCTATAATATGCGGTTAAAATCGTCCTTTCTGAAATAATCAGAAAAGCTACAAATACGAACCTGGCGGTGCTATTGACGTATGGAGACGTCTAGTAACCATTAATAATTATTAACATCACTTTTTGTGGTGTATAATAAGTTTTTGAAATCTTTAACTTACTGACGTGTGAGACGTCTACTGAGCCATTAATTATTAATTTATTATTAATAATATTAACCACACGCTTTATTGTGGCTTACTTATAATCAGTTCGTGAAATCTTCTTTTTAAAACATTTACTTACAAATATGATTTTGATAACGCAGAGACGTCTTGTAAACTATTAATAACATTAACCACACGTTTTATTGTGGTTTACCAATAACATGTTTCTAAAATTTTCATAGAGATGTCCAGTATAGCAGGTTCATCTTATTACAAATATTTAATTCCAAAATGCCTTTAATGCCCATACAATACTTCAGTTGTATTTTGATTTAAATGTATGCGACTAATATTATTGGTCTATCCAGGCTGAAAAAAATAATCACTAGCAATCTGCAACTGTTTCGCGTGGTTCTCATTGTAAATGAAGTCTACCGTTTGTTTTTAACTTTATTACTTTCCGTTTATTCGCGCATACGACCCTTATTACAAATTATCGAGGCGACAGGAGATCACCTCTGAGTATTCACGAGCATAACTTTTGACCTTATTTACTTGAACAAGAATCTGTTGTAGTGGATTGACTATAGCAGATCTACATACCGTAACAAATTATCTACCTCTTAAATTTTAATTTCCGAGCGTTTTTGGTGTACAGAGACGTTCAGTGAACTATTTATAGTATTAACAACGCAGTTTACCGTGGTGTATCCACGAGTAAACTAATAATTATTATTAAAAGAGCTGTTGGCGCGTGGAGCGTTACAGTAAGCCAAAAATAAAAGATGCTATTGGCGTGTGGAGCCGACCAATAAGCCAAAAAAAAAAAAAAATTAAAATAAATCAATAAATAAAAGATGCTATATTGGCGTGTGGAGCCGACCAATATAAGCCACTATAATTATCCTATCCTGAAAGAATAATGGTCCCCTGTGTACGACGGCGAACAGGACCGCCTATGGCACAGCATCAACCTATCCTTTTATTCCTAGGGCCCTTGCCTACGCGGCAACGTCGACCTTTCCCTTACCTATCCTTCCCAAACCCTTTATCCTTCCTAAATCCTTAATCCTTTCTATCCTTAAGACGCTATACGCATAAATATACCACGTTACGATACTATGCACCAACGGTTACTATTCACGATTTAGGTGTTTAGTAGCAACAGCTAAAAGAGTTATGTAGGCTTAACTTCTACTTGAGCTACAAGTAGGAGGTAAAGTAACAGTGTTTATTCGTATGCCAGTACGAAAATTCTAAATTCAACTTTTTATTCACTGATAGTTTAATCATTAGCATTTAAACTAAATTAGAAAATCATTCCTTTACTGTTGAATCCGTCTAGATCAGCAGGATAGGCCAAACGGAAACCCTTCTATTAGTTTCAAGTAGATAGGGAACACACGAGGACGCGTGCCTTTGCAGAATGGCCGTGTGACAATAAGGACAAAGAGAAACAAAGGAAAGAAAAGAAAGAAAAAGAAAACAAAAAAAAAAAAAAATTCTAATGCTTTTACTAACGTAGCTAAAAATCATTTTCTGAGTAATTTACGATTAATTAGCTAAATCCTAAATAATTAGTTATCAAATTACAGCCGAGCGGTTGTCTTTATGAAAACACAAGTTTAATGTGTAGTGGATTTGATGATTAGAAACCATCTATTGAATGCTACAATTGTATTGGCTCGATAAGTCGATACGAACCCACTACAACTTAAAGTTCGTTAGCAAAAATGCGAAGAACCTGACAACTAGAGCAGTCAGTATTATACGGGTCGTTACGCTGCCCAGTTCTATAACTTAAACAATTAGAATATCCTCCAAAGTGTAATTACTGAGTGTGTATTTGTGATAAAAAGTGCACAGTAACGATAATGCGGAATTATTGTAACTGACTGAGTGTGAATGTTGAATTATTGTGGGAATTGTTATAACTGACCGACGAATGGAGATAAAAAGTTAGTTGTGGATTTCTTTATTTTGCGTCTTTATATTGGGTCAGAATTAGCCGAGCGGAAAAACCTAGCTCTATTGCAGATTTACACACGGGGACGTGTGTATTCGCAGAATGGCCGTGTCGTAGGAGACTTGATTAAAATAGTTTACTTAGGGATCTTTAGTTTTAAGTTAGGTTCCAAGATTGTGAAGTGGGTCCTCAAATGGTGTCAATGGTGAGTAATTCGTTTATTAGATGAGAATGAATGGTGACCCGTTGAATATTCATAAAAGGATCCTTCCAAACCAGCTACACGTGTCGTAAGCCACGGATCAATCTCATCGTAGTACATAGAATGTTGTAGTTATCGTAGTTAGTTTATTCAGTATTACAATGTGTTTAGATGGATGACTGCTCTGGCTGTAACAACAGGTGATGTCTACGGTGATTTTCTCCGATATATACATTCAAAACTATAGAAATCTATAGACTTTTATAGCATATTACGCTATTTTTGGTTTTTATGTCGAGATTAGACTTTTTTATTTTTGACCTTACCTCCCCAGCAGTATAGGAACATAAATTACTAAAAATGCTGACGTTGTATAAAGTATTAACTTCTTTACCTATAATATGGTAACAAAGTAGTAATAAAAACTGCTACTTAGTGTATAATAGATATTAGTAGAATACTTTGATTGGATCCTGTGTTGGTAACTTTGTTTCTAGATTTTATGCCGGACTATCCTATCTGTATGGTATGCAGTGCAGACTGTAGCTTTAACTAAAGTGTTGTGTCTGCTTAATTTTATAAAATACTAGTTGACCCGGCAAACGTTGTTTTGCCATATTTAAATAAAAATGTTTGAAAAATAGATGTTGGCCGATTCTCAGACCTACTGAATATGCATGTAAAATTTTATGAAAATCGGTCAAGCCGTTTCGGAGGAGCACGGTAACACTGTGACACGTAAATTTCATATATAAGATTTTTGCCATGAACTTGCTACGCTTTTTATCTTGTCTTCAGCTATTTTGTAGACATTACGTGTTTCATACAAGAAAATGAATATATCTATTTATTTTCTGTCAATAATTTTTTTTAGTTTAAATTATGCTTATAAATCTATGATTTTCTCATGTAGTGTAGCGCAAAAAAATTTTTTTTTTTTTTTTTTTAAGATAAGATAATTCTTTATTTCTCACCACAATACTACATAATAAATTATAGTGTACATGAACAGCACAATAAAGTTACACTCACATGTATTGTGGGAGACTGGTACCTAAACTAGGCTTTGGGCCTGTATTTCAGGATATCAGGCCTCCCCCGTAGATATCGTCATTTAACATTAATTACCGTTACATATAAATACATATACCGTTACATATGCATTGGAATTAAGTTATAGGTTTTTCACACGTATCAAATTTTGCCTCAAGATTATGATTCTACGTAGTAAATTAGTTGCCTTATATTAAATTAAGGGCAATGCACTAACCCTTAAGATGTTAACAAAATATGTATTGCATTTATCTACGAGGCAGGTTTAAAAGAACATATAAAGATAGTTGCAAATGTTGTGAGTTGGATATCGACGCAACGTATTATGTAAGATAGTACCAACGAGTATGTAGAATAGATTCAGGTGGAATACAAAAGAAATGTGCTAAGGAATTTTCACACCTTTTACTTCACAATGTGTCGACAAAGCAATGTCAGCGAATAGTTTGGTTAGTAACTGAAACATAACATACATTTTTATAGAATCTTCACCTTTTTGTATTTCTCATGTACCTATAAGACGTCTTTAGACATAATTAAAATCACTTCTTATAAATGCCAGTATCACATTATTAATTCATAAAATACTAGTAAAATTTTTCGAAAGTTTAATTACTATCTTCTAATATATAAAATTCACGTGTCACAGTGTTAGTTACCGTACTCCTCCGAAAGGGCCTGACCGATTTTTATAAAATTTTACATGCATATTTTGCAAACCTTTTTCTTTATATTCTGTACTTATTATATTGTAACCCATGTTTTAACAAATAAAGAAATTTTGAATTTGAATATATCTCATTCAATTTAAACAAAACAATAACAAATTATACACTTGATCCTCCTTTTCACGCCCCTACAAAATTGGTTTATTAATTTTAAAAGAAACGTGCGCACCATGACCGTTTGTTAATAATATATGTAGAGATACGAAAGGGGTTAAAAACCGAGTTATTCAAATTTCTTACTCATCTGTAAACAAAGAAATTTTAATAGGCTTCAAACTCTGATCGTAATTGATATAATCTCATGATAGATTCTATGCAAATGTCAGACTAGCGAGATGTAGCCTGCATAATGATCAAGCCGACAACACCGAATGTTACTGACAGACGTTAAGCCAGAGGGACCATCCAAGTAATTTTATTTTTAGTATTCGTTGCTATTATCGTTGACTACTATGCAGTTATTTTTAAAATGCTTTTAAACGATAGCAGGTAATATTTTTATCGTAATCGTTGCAATCAGAGTGCGGCATGGACCACCACACATCTTTAGTATTGGAGTTAAATTATAAACATTAATAGGTATGTACAATCTCGAGTAGCGAGGTGGTTTCTTACGATCATCATTATTATAGCATTAACTATTAAAAGCAACTGGTGACACACCGCTGTGTTTTCAAATATTAGCCATTCTCTGCAGCTGCATTTTCCATTAATGTTTATGTTACCTACATTTACCACAAATAAGATAGTTTTATAATATTCAGATTGAATATTAATAGAGGTTTTTTCTAAAGAATTCTAGGACGATTCCTTCACGAGGTCACGGGTTCGATTCCCGCTTGGGACAATTATTTGTGTGATATCCATAAATGTCATACAAATGTTTGTACTGCGTCTGGGTGTTTTCTATGTATTATAAGTATGTATTTACAAAAGAAAAGTAGTTCATGTAGTCTATCCGTATTCTGGTACCCATAATACAAGCATAGAAATATAGCTTACTTTGGGACCAGAGGACGTTGTGTGAAATGTCCTGAATATTTATTTATTTATTATTATTAATATTGTCTAAAGCTTTTTGTGGAAAGGGATTTAGAACAAAAACAAAACCAATCCAGCAAGTTCTAAGCTGTATTGAAATAACTATATAACTAAAATTGAAAATTAATTATCATTCATCATTGACGTCATAACGGTCACTGTTGTTTATATGCATAACATAAACACACATAGGAACCATTCTTAAGTTCCGTACAAAGTTAATTGTTTTTATTTAATTAATTAATTATGTTGTCGGTTGCATACTTGTACTATTCTGAACATTTCTTTTATTGGTACGGCATGCGGAGTCTAATACGACTGTTATTCAAAACATCGGACCCATATGCTCCCGTTCAATTAAATGCTCCCCGAAGCGAAGTAACATGTTAGGAACAAAAAGGCCCCGTATCGTTCGATTCTCAAACATTTTTTTCTTATTTTGCAGCTATTATAGCAATACTTACTTACCTTTGGATTTTAAAGAAATAAAATAATGATTTTTATATCGACTTGCATCGTTCTGGAATATAATTCATCGCATATGAAACAATACCGATAGGTATCTGAATACAAGAAAAAAAAAATTAAAAACTGTTTCACCAGGCTGTATGGCAATTTACCATTGAAGACTCATTTAAGTGCAATGTCTTGTATTTAAGATGTCACATTTAAGAATGTACCTACGTGTATAATTCTCAACCTTAGTGTGCTAGTAGGTGAGAAATAAAATAAGGTTTTACTGTAGTGTAGATTGCCGGTGGATATGTCAATGCTTTATGGTCTGGGTGGCGCGCAAAGTAAATAGCGACTCACCAATTAACGTGGTTTTCAAAGCAACATGTCTTAAGTGGTAAAGTAACGTCGGCAGCTTTCAACTGCTTCACAGCCACCCCATTTAGTTTTATTTCAGCAAATGTCTAATATTGAACAGGCGGGCCCCTTTGTATGACTGTCGTGAGGTCCAATATGCTCTTAATTAATATTGTGTTTATCCTTAGAAATGTGGATAGCTGCGGCTCCAGATATGAAAGGTACCCACTGCGTACCTCATTAAAATAGCAGTGTTGCTGCATAAATAAGATTACGTATATGATGTTAATAAATATTTGAAACGATTTTTGTTTATATACACTATTTTATTAGTCAAGCATCCTTTGCGTTTTTAGTGCCATTTATAAGCTAAATTGCCAAACTGAACTGGTTTAGGTATTTGAACTATCGATTTAAATCTTACTGAAAGACTTACCTACAAAGATACATCGAAAATGTTTATCTCGCATATTTGAAACGATTTTGGTTTATATACACTCTTTTTATTAGTCAAGTATCTTTTGCGTTTTTAGTGCCATTTATAAGCTAAATTTCCGAACTGAACTGGTTTAGGTATCTGAACTATCGATTTAAATCTTACTGAAAAGTTACCTACAAAGGTACATCGAAAATGTTTTGTAACGCATCTTAAAAATCTTTAACCAACAACAACCCTTTAGACAGGCAAAGAATTCGCTCCGACCGCAACAAGAACAAATTGAGCGCGAACTATTGTGCGGTACGATTTGCCGAGATAACTCCCGTGTAGAGGCGCGCGGGCGCCGCCAAGCCGAGCGTCCGCCCGTTGCCGGACGTCCGTGCCCTGACGACATCGCATCAATTTCATGAGGCGAAGATAGATGCTCGTTTTACATTGCCGTTTTGTTAACTCCTAGTTTCAATACAGCTGAAGAAATAAAGTGTTGTATATAAGACTTTGGGCCACGGTCGGCATAGCGGGCCCATCTGGTGGTGCGCGCGGGACGCGTCTCATTTATAAGGAGGGGTCCCGACAGCGCGCGATCAGTGTGCCCGAGTGTCCCGTGTAGCGAGTGTGCACTCCTGTCTGTGCCTACACATATCCCATCGTTCCCGAACACACACCACTCAACTTATCAACATGCAGATCGTCTTAGCGACATGCTTTCTGCTGGCAGCAGCCACCCTAGGTCCCGTGGCAGGTAAGCAAATCAATATTTATAATTTTCTTACAATATAAAATGATAATTTTGTATTGTTTTTCAGTATTGAATATTTAACTTCAATAGGTCAATTTTCGCATTAAAATTTACCAGTCATTAAAACTCCGACAATTTTATAATTTTCAGCAACAAGTTAGATATTATTATGGTTGTGTATAATTAATGGATAAACTAAATTAGTGGGGCTCTCTCAATGGTCTTTGTCAACCGCAATTGTAACTAATATCATGTTTAGATATAGTTTTAATTTAAAAATACATATAATAATAAGTTTTATTAACATAAACTACGCAATATAAGACTGCACAAAAATTCAGTCGCCTAGTTTTATTTCGCTGCTCGCTGCTCTACCCCGTTCATCATAGTGTGAGATTTTCGTTTACAATCTTTATAGGGCTTAACCGAACTTGTAGTTATTGATAGTTAGTTAATCTGACTCAAACGAGCTTATAAATCAATATATTTCAGCCTCACAGTATTAGTAGATCATATAAATAGGTAGTTTGCAAATACGCATACACAATTAATACAATTTCTAAAAAATGCATGTAGATTTGCACATAAAAACAACGAATGTATATCAACAATAGGAGACAAGACAAAGACGGCAAGACTAGTTCATTGTCTATAAGGGTTCTTCGACCTTAATTGCCATACTTTCTTTATAGATCAGATGTGACTTACATAATCCTTAAATACATATCACTACAAAGTTTCAACAATAATTCGAAACAAACAGTTTTAAAAGCTGTAGTTTCATACAAGGAATTGTATTACCGGCCTATGATTGCAAAAACTCAGAGAAAAAATCTGTCCTAATATTATAAAGCCGAAAAGTTAGTTTTTTAAACGCGCCAATTTCAGGAACCACTGGTGCACTGCATGCACTGGGCCGATTTAAAACCTCTGTCAGTTTTGGATTGTACATTTATCGAGAAAAGCTATATCCTATAAACATCACGCTGCGACTAATAGGAGCTTAACACAAGTGAAAAATGTTGCTAAAACAGAGAAAATTTTTAAAAATTCCGTGCGTACGAAGTCACAGGTAACAGGTAGTAATATATGTATGCATACACGTAATCTAACTCGTTACACGCAATAAAATTTGTATAATCCTTCGCAACGAGTATATTAATATCAACAATGCTTACGACATTGGTGGTAAGTCATAAAGGTGTGTGTGTGTGTGTGTATAGGTATACATACAGTGTGTTTCGCGTGTTGACTCAAGTGCGTGGTCCAGTACCTACATAATACGCTAAAGGACAGAACAATAGTACACTGCACTCCTATCTTGACTCTATCCAACTTTATCGAAATATCTTTACACATCGGTGACATACCCAAATAAATATTAATACCCATTAGTTAACTATTTATTAGATAAACATTGACTGCAAGCGACACTTGGGTAATACTTGGGTAATGAAATAAGTAGAGTAATGTAAAATATGACAATAGCTTTAAACCCCTCTATTACTTGTTTTTGTGTGGGATAGAAATATCCTTAAAATGTATCCGAAACGAACCAGAAATTCGTCCTTAATTGTACTTGTATTATATAATAAAGAGCTATAGAGTCGTTGTATTAAAATAAACAGTTTGACTAAAATCTAATTAAAAATACTGAATTAATTATTTCTTTGTCTAAAGTCAATGACATCTGTCAACGTAGATAAAATCAGCTAACGGAATGCAGCAAATTACCTCATCCAAGACGTTTCTGTAGCAGAGTCTATGAGAAATGTTGACGATTTGAACCAATCAACATCGTAGGGAGCGATTCCGCTAATGAGGCGTGTCCGCAGTAATCGGACAGGTTATCGGCAGGTTGGTAAAAACTCTTCGACGGAAGTCAGTGTTGGGAAAAAATTGTGCGGGGTTGTGGAGGGAGTGGCGACAGGTGCGGGGGTTCATCGCCCTTCGACTTAGTCGCCGCGTGCTCAGGACTTCTAGCGCTGCACCTCCATAGAATAATATTATGGTATGGTACGGAGAGCTACTGCCTTGTAGCGGATCGCACCGGTACTGTAAATTACTTTAGATTACACAGACGTGTCGCGATCTTAATGTACTTGCTGTGATATACAATCGTGTTATGATACGCATAATATCATAGTACAGCTTGGCATTCGAAACAAGATTATCGGTGAACATGCTTATTGGTATTAATGCATGTTAACGTAGAATTGGCCATAATCGCCTTATTCAACATTACAATTTAAGTAATTCCCGTAAGGCAATCGGTTGACAGTTATCAAAATCGCTGTAATACTATGTGATCACTCCTAATTTAAACTAAGTTTTGATCAAATTTAAAGTGAGATAGTTATGCATATACCTGGAATGTGGTATTACCAGCAAAAACTAGCACACTGAAACATAATCTACATAATATCTGGTAACATAATCATTCATATTGATTTCATTTCGAAAATAATGCAAAAATGTTTGGAATTTCATGAAATATTAGCTTGATTATAATATATTGTAACTATGTATACTTTTGTACGCCTGTAAAGTTTCAGTAGCGCTTTCATATAATATGCTATTAGGGCATTATAAGAATATTTTCTACATTAACTTTAGTCATATATTTTTCTATTACTTCAAGCAAGGCAAGGTTCTAATAACATCAAAAATATTTTTAACTGGACCATGGCTAACTCGTAATCAAACTTAAAGATATTCAAAGAAGTGAAGCTTCAAACGTGAGGTGCCGAAAACCCACTGAGATAATTTTATTGTGATCATCTTTCTTGAATATTTTTTTTGTAGTTATAATTCAAAAGTAATGTGGCTGAAGCTCCAGGTGGTACGATTGTATCAAATTACTTATAGAACGCGAGCATTGGTCACAGTTTGAAAAAAGTATATTATACGTTTAGTCACCAAGGAAAAAAAGTATAGCGATAATCGCTTCTCGATTACCGTCAACTGTTTTTGTTTCACATCGCCATTATTACTCATTGGTTGGAAATCTAGTTAGAATAACGTGTCTAAAGTATTCTAGGTTGGTTGTGGACATTTGTTAGTCTCACTCCAGAACCAGTCGGCATCGGGTTTGATTATTAAAAATAACCTTGTAGATGCATTCCGCACCGGACGCAAGTGAGAAGTAGCGCGCGCCGTCCTTGAGATCTCTGCGCATAGTTCCTCCGCCATTATCTCGATCCCTTTTTTGCCTTCCGATCGTTATCCGACCCCGAACAACCCGATCATTGTTCCCACGCTCACCGGCCAGCCAAATTTTTATAGATATCAATATTACACTTTTTACAATACATTAATTTGTAATAGATAATTTGTTTACTACTCTGTGGCTTCAGACATACAGTCATCAATCATCTCAATTAGATTCGTAATGAGGATTGATATAAACCAATTTTCCGACACAAGTTCAATGACTTATTATTACACAATATTTGCGGCAATGAAGTTCCTACTCGCATTATAAACGTCGGTATTTTGTAATATAGATGTATATTACGATGTCCAATAAAGGTAAAGAATTCAACATTGAACTTGGCACGATCGTGAAATATAATTCGTGTATAGTATAGAGCTTGCATCGTAGGGTCGGGTGGCTGAGCTTGACCTGGCAACTGGTTCGCGTTATGTAATACATTGAGAGCATGCACACTTGAATACTCAAGTCGTACTCCTCAATACCAGCTGTAGGCGCCAACGGTTTGCGGTTTCGCTATTCACGAATTTTAATCAACGTTCAAGCAAACAAAATCTTGATCGGAAGTTGATTTCCTCTACTGTTTTATATCACAAAATGTTAAAAATTCCGAAGCTTTCTTTAAAACAGGATTAACTGCGATGCCGCGACGTAATATGATATTTTATGTTACTTGGAATACAGGATTGGGCACCTGATCCTTTTGAGGGATAGCGACTACTAAAGTACTTAAATCTTTTTATATTTCTACACGTATCCATTTTGATTCGAAATATGATACTTTATGCTTTTATGTGAAACTTCACACAAATATAAAAATATTATGATTGTAAATATAGTCATTCTTATAAAAATAATAAATTATGCTACAACTCTCAAGTAGTGGTTGTATAGTTAAGTTGTAACTATTTTTTCCAATAAATATGTTAAATCCCCTTACTGAGAATCCTGTGACGGGACACTGTAGTTTTTCTATTGTTCTAAAAATAATCTACTTAACTAAACAACACAAACTAAAAAACACGCTTAAATATCCTGAATATTTTTTAAATGATTGCATTGTCATCAATACTCAATTCTATGGTACCTACTTACAAAACGTTGACAGTTTATTTTGTCAGGGACATAAGTTTCTGTTGTCACATGTTGTCACAATCGTAGTAAACACAAGTAAACAATTATGTGTGCAATTATGATATTATTACCTGATTCTATAAACAAAGCGTTTTTATGTGAAATTATCTGATTGTATATGAAAGGCATATGTAGAAACACAATAATCTTGATGAGTCTACTCATATACAATTAAACTATTACGTATATAATAAAAAATACAAGTGTGGTCATAGTGATACTTCAACATGCTATTCTAGTAATTTTTGATCAAGGAATTGGGATTATTCTTTGAAATTATTGCATTGTCATCGGTCCTTGTTAGGTGTGCAAAATTTCAGATCAATCAGTCTACTGCAAGTGGCTAAAAATCGCTTTCAAAGATTCCGTTACACAGATTAAAACATTGATAGTTACATACCAAACTTATAAAAGCGTGTTAAAAATTGTAGCCACATTTCGATTGTTATAAATAAATAAATAAATAAATATTCATTGACATTTCACACAACGTCCTCTGGTCCCAAGCTAAGCTTATTATGCTTGTGTTATTGGTACCAGAATACGGATATAATACATAAACTACTTTTTTTTTTGTAAAGACGCAGTACAAACATTTATATGACAGTTAAAAACATCACACAAATGATTGTCCTGACCGGGAATGGAACCCGAGACCTCGTGAATGGCAGTCCGTTATATGAACCACTACACCACGAGGGCCGTTGTTATAGTTGTTGGACATTCCATTTATATAATCGTAGTTAGAAATAAACTTTACAGTATTCAGTGTTAATTTTAGACGATCCTTACGCATAACTCGCCCCGTCCCTCAACCGGTTCACACAACTTCACACAACCTATAATATCGCGCGTAGTTTAGATGTGATAAAAACTGAAGAAATGTAACGTAACGACGTTTTTGTTATCCTGGCGTAATAATTATGTGCTTACTTACTTAGAAATGTTTGATGAAGAATTCTTCAAGAAAGAAAATAAATCACTGACATTTAGCTAATCATTTCCATTTATGTAAATTCCACTCATGACTTGTAATGCTTTGTGGGTTTTACCCTTCATACAAAATCCAGAGAGCGTGAAAGAGATTTGAAGTTAGAAGATTTTACTCCCTTTCCCGAGTCTTGCTTTAGAATGCCTTTGCATTTCAGTATCAACGGTATCGACAATTATACTGTAATACCTATGGCTGAAATAGGAATTTCGAATGGCAATCAAGCAATCTTCGTTTTTATTTTAGAATCCGTTCTTCTGAGTAATCATAATACAATATAAAAATTGGTCAAGTGCGAGTCGGACTCGCGCACGAAGGGTTCCGTACCATTATCTATGCAACATAAGGCAACGTTATTAGTATCGTGCAAGAAACGGTAAAAAAATCATGTTTGTTGTATGGGAGCCCCCCTTAAATATTTATTTTATTTTATTTTTAGTATTTGTTGTTATAGCGGCAATAGAAATACATCATCTGTGAAAATTTCAACTGTCTAGCTATCACCATTCTTGAGATACAGCCTGGTGACAGACGGACGGACGGACGGACGGACAGCGAAGTCTCAGTAATAGGGTCCCGTTTTTACCCTTTGGGTACGGAACCCTAAAAACTAAGTAAGATGAGCACTATGTAAAAGATACTTTTTGGATTCATGATACTAATCGATTACTCTAATATTGTCGCGAATGGATAATTGCTATTTGTTTATCAAAATATAACTGCACAATATTTCTAAATAAAAAAACAGCAGTAAATTTTATGTTGTAGTAAGGTTTTTTTCATACTGCAATGCTTAGGTATCTATAAATTTTATTGCAGTTTCTATTAGATGATTAGACTACAGTTCACATGTGTGCAACTTACAGCATTCTAATGTTAATTATACGAGGTTTTGCTGCTCTCTATGAATGCATGTAATAACAATTATACTGTCAGGGATGGGAGCAAAATGAAGAATTTTTATTCTGCGCTGCATTAATTATCTGGATGTAGAAAATTTTTAATAATGCACTGTGGGTTCTAAGAATTATAAAAAAAAAACAATAGTTGTATTTGTTTTATTAAGAGCTTGTTCTTGCGTAATCAATTTTTACTATTAGCTGGTACCAGAGAACGGGCTCACGAACTTTTAAAAGTTGAGTTAGCGTTATCGGGGCGTACACTACTTAAGACAGAACTCTTATATATGATAAAAATTATCAGAATTTATTACCTATTATACTGATGTAACATCGATATCAGTATAATACCAATGAATGGGAGGAAGCTATTATTATTTGAGACGTGAGATGCTACTAGATACGTATGAATATTAATGAGTCTAAGACGAGTGAATTTCTAGTACAGTGGATATAAAATACTACACAAAAATCGCAGCTATAATATATAGCAATAGGAGCCCTGGCAAGGTATAATTTATAGATAATGGCGAGTGACAGACGCAGTTATAGCGTATATTTTTAAGTCGTTCACTGTGCCCAAAATATTTTGACAGATAAAGGTTATATTATTACGAATGCCAATGAGTGCAAAATGTCCATCGTCCGTGGCAGCTTGCTATACCGTGATATACATATATCTGACTATATTAATATATATTATAGCACCGTGTGTTCTAGCCTTTATACGTTGCGTATGCAAAAGCACGCGTTCGCTTACATCTGCCAACTTCCGACTATCTGTCGGATATTTGATTGAGTAACGATATCCGCGAGGTCATGGCGACGTTTACTGAATTCATTAGGCTCTAGCATTTTTGAGCAAAATGAAATATAAAATGACTAACATAGTCGAAAGCATAATTTGAGTTAGTTATATAAGTAAAACGGCTACATCTTCTCTATACTGTCTTTAATCTATCGAGTTAGGGATGCAGTTATAATTATCTTCTACAAATTAAACTTACCAAGCAATATGTGGTTTTTTGAATACATAATTATGAACTTTAAAAAAGTTGCATTTCGCAATAAATAAGTGGCAGTATTACATTAAATTTTTTAAATTGCTATTGTTTAAATTGTATAAATTACTAAATGATTCGAAACAAAAATAGCATAGATACCTTCCTCTACTCTATCTATATCAAAGTGCTGCATATTTTAGTTTATTACATTTTTTCTATATAAGGCACTTCCTTTTACCTTTTTCTAGATCAGTGAGTTTACCAAAGAATTTTGACACAGAGATCATCATGATAATTCCTTTTTTGTTGTTCCTACATGTTTTTGCCGCCGTGTCAAAAAAAGGATTCCTGAATTCATCGCATTTATACTAACTAAATATAGCTATCGCGTATCATGCTACAAAAACTCGTAAAGTTCCAATCGCGATGACATTTCGCGGTTGTGTTTCGCACTCCATTTCTGTTTGATATTTGCGACAAGTATTTGGAGAGGCGACCCGTTAGCGTCCGGTGGATGAGCTTGCCGGATATCCAACCGGTACCCACAATGGCAACTGAGTGCACTCACCCTTACATAAAATAGGGTTGCCTCAATGCAGTTTCAAAAGCACTTATTATTTCTACTTCCACGTTGTATTAATATTGACAAGTTAACAGTTCTAAAACGTCTAATGATGGAAGAAAGTTGGCGTAACGTCCAAACTCGATTTTGTTGAATCTATAAAATTAGTTTTAGTATAAAATAGAACAGTGTCATCCACGTTCTGTTGGTATCGTTGAGGATGGTGCTTGGTCGGGCCGGTACACCGATGTTGTTCATCAGTATGCAAGGTGCGCGCATGAGTCATGCGACGTGACCTGCCTGCCCGACGTTCATTGTTACCAGTACACACTCGTCTCGCTATCAGCCATCACTTTCTAAATGTTTCTTACAGCCTTTGTACACAATGCATAGCTTTATGATCACATAAGTTGTTTAAATTGAATAGCTTCATTAATGCAATAACTCACGCACGCCAGTGATGTTGCATTAATACCATCGCAATCAAACCAGCACAACATGTATCATATCGCCATCTTACGATGAGAATCAGAGAAATAAAAAATAAAACAAGCTCTATCCTCTCTTACTTGTTTTTATAAGATTATGCAACAGATTACCTGTGATTATTTTAAATGGCAATGCAGCGATAAATCGTAATGAATAGTAAAATACCGGGCAAAAGATATATTGCTACCGGTTATTGAATTATCAATGGGTATTCATGAAGGAAATTGAATAAGAAATAAAGCGAAGTTTGCAAGTAATGGCGACGTTGTTTATGTATGAGGCTACATTTTGGATCGATTTTAATCACAGACTCATGACAACATTTAACTGAGGAAAATCGAAAGAAGGACTTAGTTTTCTTATTGTCCAACCTATAATTTAAAGAACAGGAACAACAGAACAGTACCTATTCCTTAATTAAGAGCAGACTTTAATGACAGTCTCTGCCTACCCCCATGGAAAGAAAGCGTGATTTTAATGATGACGAATTTAATGGCAATTTATCAGCTATATAAAAGGTTAAAAACCTTTTCGAAAAGCTCAATTTTTTTCCAAATTGTAACATTTTTCAATCGCTAACTCTGATTACGATTTTATTCTGTGCTTGTTATTTATACAAATTATTCTGTGCTTGTTATTACAATCAAAATCTCAAGGTATCAGTTCTTGGATTAGCCTGATAAGAGAAAAAGAAAAACAAATCGTTTAATCTCTGATATGTAGCGTCAAGTCAAATTCCGAATGTTCGTGAGAACTCAGGGCCTCTATCGATCCTGATCCAATTAACGGTCTACCATTAACTAGTATGCAAATAAGATTACCGCCCCGATTCTGCCCACTCTTCCAAGAAGTATACAAGAGAAAACAGGATACAATTTACTATTATTAGCTTTATAACCCCTGATAGTAATAAAAGTTAATGCTTCCTTTCAAACTATATATTTTATTCGTAAATAAGGATGATAGAATTGCATTTCTAGGGCTAGGTACAATGCGCTTAAAGTAAACGTTGAATGCTGTCGTTATTTTCTTATGAAAACAAAATCTTGGTTTGTTTGTAGTGTTTGTAAGCGCGTGGTCGTGGTCTTGTTAATATGGTCGTGGCTGTAAAGATGCAGTCCCGAGTATTTCGTGCTCAGTCGAGCGTGAGATTCGCGTCGAAGCTTCTTAAAGTGGATGACACTGCAGTTCTTATCTATTATCATGGTGTATTGACCACTATCTACGCTTTGCGTCTTAGTATTTTTACAGAAAGTTTATAATATTTTTTTCAATTCTCAACTATTATGCGACCAGTAAATTTATTTAGCCAAATGTAGAAATACATTTCAAAAAATATTTAAGTCAATAAATAAATATAATAAGGCAATAAATAGATATGTATTACCTTTTGATATGTAAATGATCATGCGGTATGTAGGTGCATCTGTACCAAATACCGAAACATATTACGTAGAAGACAATATAATGTCGGGATCTTTCAATTTTAATGAAATTATATTATTAATCTTATACTTAATGAATATTTTACCATGAAAAAGTAAGTAGTACTCATAAGAAGATTGTTTAGTCGTAGTAATTTATTTAAATTATTTAAATAAGTGTACAAATACACGCACTAAAAATTAAATTTCACATGTAACCATAATCACTTATTCATTAAAGGATGCAATAAGTCTGGTCAACCACACGATGTTAGAGGACATTAAAATAATTAGTACAGTGACTTGACGACCACAAATCACTTAGAATTCTTATGTGATGCACGTCTATACTACAATAATAATTATTGTTCGAAATTGACGCGCAAATTGAATTGTGAACTTTATACCAATGAACTTTGTCACGTCAAACATATTAACCAGGCAGCGGTGAAATGAGCTGTGGGAATGCGAAATATTATTTGGGGTCACGCAGCGCTTCAACAATAATTTTGATAAAGAATAAGCATCGCTCAGACCTATTGTTGGAGTTTATAAATGGATGTATGGATGAGTGTCAATGTCAAATGACGCGAGAAATAAATTAGGAGGTAATGGAGCTGAGGCGCGAGGAGGCGGCGCTTTCGTAACAGTGCATTAAACCTGATGAATGATCTAAATTAGGGACGACATTATACATCCAGGTCATATTCATTTCCATGTAATTTATCATTCGTGTAAACCAGAAAATATCAGTATACATAAATGTTTTGAAAATCAGCGCTACAGGCTTATAATTTTTGTTTTAAATTTGTTTCAGCTCAAAGGATAACAACAATACAGCTAGATGGCGTACAATATTTCATTTCAAGAATGAATCCTTACAGCCCGGAGCTCAATTACTTCCTCGCTTATCAGTACTGCAGGTGAGATCATCAACTCTTTATAAATCTTGCAATATTAAAGGATAAGACTGGTCCTGCATTGTAGTGTTGATTTTAACGTTGTGATAAAAAGTGTTTTTATGTGAATATGTCTATACGAAAACGGATTGGAAAAGAGCAAGTTCAAATGTTTTGTATACGTATTCGTAAATAGCGAAAAGCGTTTATTGTTTTTGGTGTAAGTACTAATCATATTATGTAGAAAAGCTGTACAGTCGAAGTGCAATATTCTTTAGTTTTCCTCTCAGTTAAAGACGACAAGTCTTGAACACCATTATTTACAACGAAGATGTTTCTTATAAGATAAATAGTCTGTAATCGTGACTTTGCATGTTCTTATCTGGCCAGTCGTGTACCCTCGAGTCGGAACATATTATGCAGAGTTAACTAACGTTAACAAGCGCGACTCGCGTTCAGCACCTAAGTGTACATCGAAGCGCCCGCCCCAGGAAGTTGCGCGTCATTTACATTACCGTTATGAGACCACATTGAAAGAAAACTCGAGAATAACTCAGATGCAACATTGTAGATTAAGGGCCTACATCAATATTATCGTATATCATCGCCGACACGTACATATTAACACAGCCAGTAGTCACTGAAAATGAAGAATTAGGGATACTTTTCCTATTAATTCAAAATCTACTAAATATATTTTAATTCTGATTTACGTGTTTCTATATGTAATAGTTACTTATGTTTTTAAATTTATTTCATTAGTTAATACGCGATAATAGACCGACAAATGAAAAAAATAAAAAATTAGAGAGGTTGTTTCGCTAAGATTTTCTATCGAGAAAACTTTTTTCAATCGTGTTTCTGAGTTTATGCGATCCTAGATCATATATTGAAAAAACATATACTTAAAAATTAGAGCTCTAGCCATTCAATCTAAAGAAACAATGAAAACTTCGTACGTAGAAAAATGCACGAAGCTATTTTGGTATCCTCTTAAGAAGATTAATTTGTATAGGTGCCCACCAACATACAATACAAAAGTTAAACTTATATTCTGTAGAAATAGAGGCAGACACCTACAAATAATAAAAATTGTAAGCAATCGATATTATTGTACTTTATTAGTATGTACTCGTAATACAACAAAGAATATGGTGATGAATATTACATGGTTTGATTATACAACTTAACGCCCATATTATGACCAAGTTTTGTAGATCAAGATAACAGTGGAAGTGATCGTGCACGCTTAGAATATATTACTTTTATATCCGATAAAATATCTAAAGCTCATTATGCTGTTTTCAACAAGAAACTATTTTCTATGCAAGTATATACTTGGACATGTTTGGAGATGGTATTGTGCCGGCTCTATTGTAGAGGTGCCATACTCGGCAATCTAGATCGAACCACGTGCACGCTTAAATTGCTGTGAAAGGTCAGTAGCCTCGTAGCTCGGTCACGATGTCCTCCTAGCGCGTCGATATCACGACCTATTTACAGTTCCAATTGTTAAATGTAGCAAGAAATTGGATTTGCACTATTCTGATATAGCCAAATAATGGCAGCGAAATAAAGTCTAATAAAGTAATAGTTATAAAAATGATCCTGGTTTACTGAAGTCAAAATATAATCCTAATAAAAATAAGATAGACTGAAAATAGTCACTTTTACAAACTCTTGTGTTCATGTGCTTAAGTTGCTGAACGCGTCGCTTATCGTAACCGTGAATAATTTTCCAACTGCTTGGTGTCATACTCGTAATATGGTGTGCTTTCAATATGACGACAAAAACATGCTAACGGTATATAATTGACTCAAAACTTTATTGGAATGTGCGTTTGAGTACAAACGTAGTTTTATAAATTTTTTCTAATTAATAAATCCGACGTCTATTAAGTACGTGTATGTCTGCTATATATGTTAGTTTAATTACGTTCAATAGTTAAATCGAAATATAGATTATTTATGAAAAAATATTACAATTAACATATACTAACACTACAATTGAAAAAATGTAACCATAAAATTGTCATTAATCTAAAGGTACTTAATGGACTCTACAAATCAAGCTGTAGTAATACCTAGAGTTATATAGCATTTAATTTATGAAGACAACTGAAACCGTGACGATAAAGTGCATAGTTTAATGTGTACTTGTGCGTAAAACTGCAAATTTAATTCTGTTAAGTTATTTACAACATCGATTTTCTTACAAACATTTTATTCCTTGGACGTCTATCCTGATTACGTTGACGTATGTAGTCACGAGAAATTCTGCTGTCAGTTAAAGTCCTGTATCTTGTAGTTTATAGAGGTTTTTAATCCCTCGGACTTTTCTGAACTTGGAGTTGGAATGCGGTCCTATCGCGGCAAGGCCACGAACTACACGGGCTGTCTTTAGCGAATAAATTGCATCTCGATAAACAGGCTCTGGTGCAACTCGTTCCCAGCACAGGTTAATAGATGAATACTATTAGGAGATAGTACTCAAAAGAGCAGGACATTAGCAGGACTTAATTATGTTACATTACGCTGTAAATACTGATATGATAAGTCTTTAAATAACCTTACTATAGCATACAAGCACAATATTTTAGCATAAAAAGGGAGCTATAAAATTTTTTTATATACATACTCTTAATTGGGTCACACCTAATTGAAAGTATGTATATAAAAACACCGATTGAAGAATTTTATTTTAGTGAAAAAATACATGAAAAGGCGCGCTTTTAATTTCATTAATAACCTTTTAATAATTATTTATCAATTCAATTACAGATCATTAGGTTTGCAGCTAGCATCATTTGAAACAAAAGAGAAAGCAGACTCTATAACCACATATCTCACTAATGCAGGTAAGAATTTAAATTATTGAACTAAAATAATTGGTCAAGTGCGAGTCGGACTCGCGCACGAAGGGTTCCGTACCATTATCTATGCAACATAAGGCAACGTTATTAGTATCGAGCAAGAAACGGTAAAAAAATCATGTTTGTTGTATGGGAGCCCCCCTTAAATATTTATTTTATTTTATTTTTAGTATTTGTTGTTATAGCGGCAATAGAAATACATCATCTGTGAAAATTTCAACTCTCTAGCTATCACCGTTCTTGAGATACAGCCTGGTGACAGATGGACGGACGGACGGACGGACGGACGGACAGCGAGGTCTCAGTAATAGGGTCCCGTTTTTACCCTTTGGGTACGGAACCCTAAAAATGTGAAAAAACTAATTGCTAGATAGTTATTTATGTAAAAAACTTTCATTTTCAGGTTATAATAAGTATGATTTTTGGACATCGGGCAATAATTTAGGTACAGACATGTATTTATGGATGAGTACTGGACTTCCGTTCAACGCGACCTTCAACTATATGAGGCGCTTGACGGTGGACGCGCCTACTCATCACGCAGACGACAGCATTGACCCACTGGACGTACCCCAAGGGAGCACGGCACCACAACGTACCGCCAGGCATGGGTATGGCAATATCTTTAACGATTTATCCATACCGGCTAAATAGTGCATATGTAAAGCCAAATATTTCAGAAATTTCGTCTAAAGTTGTTGATGACCGCAATTTTTCCCACGACGTGGTCTATTGGCTGCCTTTACTAGTTCATAAATAGAGGAGACTAATAATGCCTTTTCTATTCGCAGAAAACAGTTCCATTTGTCTATTGCATAAAAAATAGTCTGTTTTCTAGAACCGAGCACGTGATGACAAACGGATGTGTGTCACTTAAGGCACCAACATTCCACTGGGAGCCACAGCACTGCGGGGAGATCAAGGACTTCATCTGCGAGCAGACGCGCTGCTACTACTACAACTACGGCTCAATCCCCGTGTCTTCCGCGCAGGGGTAATGCCAGGTGAGATGCCAGCCGCCTCTGGAGGTCTGTTCCCCGACTAGCCGCGCGCACTTCTTAACCATACACATAGCGGCTACTTATAAGGATTCAAATCTTACAAATTTATTAATGTGTATGCAACATGTCCAAGCGACGACATGTTTAACTATTTTAATTAATTTTGGGAAACTAATTTAAGCTTTAGTCAGTGTGCTAACATCAAGTTTAAAATTTACAAATATGCTCATAGCGTGCTGGCCCGCGGGATAAGGCCTCTACGCCAACCCAACCACCAAACAAGAGCCCTACACCCAGCAGATAATATTTGGCCCGAGATACACTTGTCTTTATTAATAACATAATAATCTGATTTTATAAATTAAAGTCATTAAAATTTTCAAAATTAACATACAATTTGGTGGGTGGGTGAAGGGGGCTTTGCTTGGTATCTCTTCTTTAAGTGATACTTTATAAATAGTTTATTCGTGTTTTAATATCATGTTTATTGTCACTAATTTATCAATTTGTAAACTTACTTTATATAAGTCGTTGTTTCTAACCGAACTATAACTTTGAGTTGATAACGCGTCGGGACATTATAAGCGGCTCTCTAACATGAGGGTCGGTATGTTTGGTCGGCAGGAAACCATTGTCGATGACGACGACGACGACCGCGCACCCGCTGACGTCGTCGTCGCCGCCACCACCGCGCTCTGAACATCTGCCAACTCACTTCACCCTCAACGACCTCATCGGCAAACTGCGACCAACGTCCCTCGATGGATTGCAGTCAGCACACATCAAGAAGCTGGGGCAATCGTCGTCACCGCAGATTGACTCACACTACTCGCGTGCAGCTGACGCCCACGCGCATGACCCCGAGCCCGAGCAAAAGGAAGAAGCTACCCAGGGGCCCTATGATGATGACGAGGGCATGGCGGGTGACGATCCCGCTGCCTATTTGAGCCATGAGGCGCACGACGCTCCTGCCGATGATGCTCCGTCCACCGCCGAGCCGGACGCCACAGAACATTCCGTCCACGCCAGCGGCATGCTGGCACCCCCCGCCTACTAGTGACTATCCGGCAGGCTCTTATATTTTACATGACGATTAGGTATTTACTCTACCAAAAGTATTATTTCGATAATTTGAGGCATTTAAATATATGTATTATGTATTAAGATATTTTAGAAGCTCTTCCGTTGAGGGTGTCCTAAACGCCTTACTATACAAATATCATATTGTAAATGAAACTTCTAATGTAATATTTTAAGCTTCAAGAATGATTATGGTGATTTCGAAGGTAGATTATGGGCAATATGATTATAAGTTCGAAGGTGCTGGCGACTCGCGTGCGCTTGACTTGCTTCCATCTTCATAGTATTGAATATCACAAAATGAGAACCTATTCCACGTATAGGTACCTACACTTGGCTAAGGTAAATAACGTAGATACATCAGATCTCCAATCTTTTGATGATAAACCGTAAAATGTATTAATTTAATTTAAGAAAATTAAAAGAAATATTCATCATTTGGACATATCAATATAAAATAGTTGTATAAGATAATGTTTATATACGTGACGTACCTAGTTAAGTATGATAAGTTGAAACTCAAGAATTTAAAGAATAGTGATGTAGCAAGGTTAATAAAGTTTATACTTTAATAAGGATAACTGTTTTATTTTACTCACCATCCGTTGATGACACCTTCGACGTTAAGCATCGGCACGATTTTGAACACATACTTCTGTCTCAAGGCAGCAGCCGCTGTAGAGGTGCTCAGTAGACATGCCAGAGTTCCATCCATTACCCACGATGCATTGCTTTCACCGGGATGAACACGAGCCGTAAGAAACACTATTTCTCGGTCCTAAATGGAATAAGTATAGGTTTGAAAAAATCAGAAATTGTTGCAAAGTACGATTATTAGCTGATGGATCATAAAGTCCATCAAATTTATGTAATGTGCGCTTTGTATGTAGTCAGAAGCTCCCATCACAGTTGTATTTAAAAATATTTCATAAAACATATATGGCAAACTTGTTCAATTTTCCCAAAATCTTAATAGGAAAAGCGAACTAAGGAAATGTCTGCTGTATAAGGTCAAAATATTTATCTCGAACTAGAAGTATGAATATATTCTGAAAAGAATATATTTTGCTTAGAACGTATGCTTTGCTAAGAAAGAGGAACTGAAATTTATAAAAGACCACACGCATACTTATATATTTATTTATGTATTTAAAAACTTTTAGCACAATATTGTACTTAGACGGACTTAATGCTAAAAGTATTATCTACTAGTCAACCTAGGGCGATGCAGAGATATTTAAAGTAGGTGCATTACTTGCTTTACGTGATACATGAATACATTGTAGATATGATTATAAGAATAAACTAAATGTGACAAATATAATACATATTAACATAAATAAAACATAATAAATATATTATAATAGCTAATACATGATAACTAAATACTATATAAATAACTTTAAATACAATAGACTACATATAAATAAAATAATCTTATATATAAAATTCACGTGTCACAGTGTTAGTTACCCTACTCCTCCGAAACGGCTTTACCGATTTTTATGAAATTTTACATGCATGTTCAGTAGGTCTGAGAATCGGCCAACATCTATTATTCAAACCTTTTTTTTTAGTATGTCAAAACAGCGTTTGCCGGGTCAGCTAGTATAATTATAATATAACATTAAGTTTGAGATGATATATCTAATAAATAAATAAATAAAATTACTAAAGAACCCAAAGTAGCGCTTAGTAAAAGAACGTAAAGATAAGTTAGTAGCTATCAAAGATGGCACCAAATTATAATCGGGATTATTGCTTATAATTGCCAAATTTAATATCAATAAGGTCTAAGAATTAGGTAAGTAAGATTAGTGGTGTAATTTAAGGACGTGTAATAGTATCTTTCAAATTAAATGGCTTGATAATTTGGAATTAAGCATTCTCAACGTTTTACCACCACGATACTAAACACATGAGACACATATACCAACACTGTGGCCATCTACAAGTATCTACATTAATTGTTCAACATATTTAATATTACTGTTCCTAACAATATTATTAGTATTTTAACTGAATATTAATTATTTAATCAAAACTAGGTTAGGTAGGAAAGTTAGTGAAGTTGTAAGTACCTAAATAAATCAATGCCGGTGGGTACTGTGAAGCCTCTGCTTCACATAAACCTTCTTCTAGCAGAAAAAATCATTTATTTCCCTTCCAGGACTTGTTACATTTACAAAATAAAAACATTGAAGGCTTTATAAATAATTGTATTCTTTTTAAATTCATATTTGTTTCACAATCTCAATTTTTTTATCATCTTTAATGTCCTCTCCTGTCCCTAATCCTTTTTCTTTTTATTCCTTTTTCAAAATTTTTTATTACTTTTTTAAAAATAAACCATATTATGTGGCCTGTATCATTGAATAGGTTATATTCAATAACACCTTTACAGTACTTTAACTACTTTATTAGAAATAATTTAAAAATCAAACATCTTATAATAGAAATAAAATTATTATATTTATAATATGTTCAAAAAATCTCTTTATCGTAAAAAAATAAGTAGATTATCACTTGGAATAATTACCCTTCTTCATAATAATGTCTAACTTGTTTTAGTGATAATTAATTCAGTGACATTCTCAGGAGTTCAAAGACTTGTATAATTAAGTTATACAAAGGGATTGTCGAAGAATGTTGTCAAGTTGTTACTAACATACCCTTGTTTCGTGATCAGTACAAGGAAATCATTACATGTGTAAGGAATTCTAGAGATAGTAGTTAAGTAAAAACTAACATGTTTATTGGTACATGAGGTATAGACTTACCACTATAGGATTGGATTGCGTGTCCTCGCCTGACACCGTAAGCAACGGGACTTCGTTGTTGTTTAACGAGTAGCATAGAGGTTCCGCACGGAAATAGGTCCCGGGAGGTAACTGGGAGCTCCACTGCCAGATACGCGTCTGTGCAAAAAAGAAAATAGAACTGTAGGAGTTTGTGTGTTTTTGAGAGTCAGTTAAACTGACTCAATAAAAGTTAGATATGTTAAGATATTGTGTATTTCTTTGAAAAATTTTAAATGCTGTATACGATGAAGTGTTAGAACTAGAATCCCTACTAATATTATTAATGCGAAAGTAACTCTGTCTGTCTGTCTGTTACGCTTTCCCGCTTAAACCTCTCAACTGATTTTGATGAAATTTGGCACAGACAATCTTTAGACCCTGAGAAAGGACATAGGCTACCTTTTAATGCGAAAAAAAGGGATGAATAGTTTTCTAAATTTCACGCAGACGAGTCGCGGGCAAAAGCTAGTTAAGAATAAAAGGAAAAGCTTAGAATGACTACTTAGAAATAAAAAAGATTTCCTTACCATCATCATAGAGTAAGTGAAAGGAAAGTGATAGGCAATATAAACCACATCATTTGTGTGCGGGAACTCGATGTTAAAAGTTACAGTAAGATAACATTTGTTGTGGTTTTTCTGGTTCGCATAGTGGTAACTGTTTCGGTAGTAGCATATATCGGAGCCAGCTCGGATCCAACCTGAAAGAGGATTAGGAATAGTTACTAACAATTATTGGAAATCTTATTTCCTTAAGTAAGTATAATCCAGACAGAACATTAAACTATAAAAGACATGAAAGTAAACGTTTGACAATGAGAAATTAAAACAAAAAATTAAAACAATATGTATTTTGATTCATTGGTTATTTCATTGTAAACTTATATTAATAAAAAAAATTGTATTTAAGTTTAGTTATGCACGTAAAATTCATATTACTGTTATACTGAATTTTACGTTCGATTTTGTTAAGAAGAGTAACTGCGTCATGGAATAAGGTAACAAAGGCATAAAATCAAATGCGATTATTAGGTCAAAGCGGTATTTACCAGGTCGGCCCATAACAGCTTCTTTAACGGAATACATGACTGGTTTCATGCCAAAGTTGAACTGGCTATCGGACTTCTCGCAGTTGACGATATTGAAAATATATGGGCGGCCCTGATGCATGTTGCGCACTTCAAAGTAAAACCACTGATGGCGCTTCGTTGAATTCACATCTGGCATTAGAATTAGCTCATATTCCCTGGGACCTACCTAGAAATTGTTAAGCTGAAGTAAACATGACATGACCACAAAACACTCGTATACTGATGTTCTGTACAATAACAAATGTTAAAAGGTTCCTGCTGATATTTAAGCCGGCTATGAGTAATCTTTTCTTCACTTAGCTTTTAAACACTCATTACGGGATGATATCTTTGTGGTAACGGCTTAAGAATATAAATGTCGCCACCCCATTTTTTCCCCAGGGTGCTGTAAGAGTCAGCTAAAGGTTGTATATATGCAGTTTATATCTACTGTGAAAGACATAGGCATAGGGCGTCTTTCACAGTAGATATGATCGTCTGGTTAACGCGGCAGAGTAGACCATAACTTCTCCCTCCCAAAGTGGAGGAAGCCCGTGCTAAGCAATGGGGTGTTAAAGGGCTGGGGCGAGATTGTGGTGACTTATTAAAAATACATAAATCAACACCCCGTCCTCTTACAAAGGTATAGATAATTTTACAAATTACCTGAATAACTTTCCTTAAATTGCCTGACTCGAATCTTGACTCAAAGCTCAGTCTTGATGAATAGTTATTGGTTTTAGTAATTTCTTGCTCATCATGATTACCAAGAAACAGATTCTCTGAACTGAAACTATACAAAAGATTACATTATTATTATTGATAGTGTTAAAAGTTTAAATTTTTATGCACCAAAGATTGTTATCATTTTAAGATGACGGAAACGGGCCTTCTCTTTTGGGAGGATTTTTAGTCTGCCAAGTCGTGTTGACTGGGCGTGTTAGCATAGTATTTTTTTTCAAGTATTCCGTTGCTTAAATCATCCTTTAGCTGGGTTTCACAGCTCTCAGGGCAAGAAATGAGCAAGTGGAACTTGTATTATTAATATGTAACTACGCAAATAGTGTCTACCTATCCCTATTGTATAAAGGTGTCACATTTTGTGTGAATGCAGTTACAATTTACCTTTTCTGAGCATTAGTGTCAGTGGTGGTGTTTGTGTTACAAAGTATATCCAAATCATAAACAGTCTCATTCATGTATGCTTCTGGATTGATAGCCCTATCTACGCACGACAGTAACTTCATTCTGTAACATATAGGTATTAGTTAATTACATTATTATTCATTGAACTAGGCCTAGTTTAAGGCCTAGTTCATAAAAATAAATATTTGAAAACCATTTCATATCTTTTTGCACAGAAGTACCAGAAGGTGGGTTGGCGTTTAAAATTGAGGACAAGTACCTTTAGCCTGGGCCAACTTGACTTCATGGTCTAAAATGATATGGAATTCTAATTTAAGTGACATACCGTGACGACAGTAATGTTTGCAATCTGCAAACGTCACTTTCGAACACATTGATACAAGTATGGCATTTAAAATCAAGATCTGTTTTGTTACATCATATTTAATTGACATCATTGACAGTGTGCAGTGTGAACGCCGCAAATAACAAGAAAACAAAAATGATGAAATGCGCAGTCTTTGGGTGTTCTAGTATATCAGAACGAATTAAAAATGCCACAACATAGGATTTCACAAGTAATTACATCTCAAATAATTCATTTTCACATCAAAAACACAATTTATCAATTCAATGACAATCGTATTTTGACGGACGTCAATAATGTTGCCAGGCAACTTCACGTTGTACTTCACAAACACATAGATATTTTTTTGACTTCAAGGCGGGTCATTGATTTAGCCGTAGACGGACTGTCTTGTATGTCAATGTTTTTTTGTATAATAAATGACATTGGTCTCTCTCTCTCTCTTTTTTCTCTGTCTCCACTCCATAAACGTCCCACTATTGTGCACGGGCCTCCACTTTAGGAGAGATTATGGTCTACTATTCCACGCTGACTAGGCGATGTTGGCAAAAGGTTTACTATACAGTTTGCCGTCCCTTACTTAGATTGTTATATGTGTACATTATGCCCTAGTTGGCTTTTTTTCCCTGGGAAAGGAAAAGAGGTGGTAACAATTGTATTCTTCATCCGTCACTACACGGAGAATAATAAAAAAAATGGTACCAACAATATTAGTAAGTCTTAGAATATAATTACAAATATTTTTATTGTTTACATACCTACAAGCACTACGTTCCATTTTATTGAGCGGTTCAGACTGATTAGAACTTTGACCCCCCATCATATCTGGGTAAGCTACCTTCACGAAACGAATTACACTTTTAACTCTAGACGATATTGTGCAGTAAATATTTCCAAAAGAACTATATTTTGATATGTCTTTATGTATTTTTAACGATGAGCAGGATGTTGTGGCTGAAATTTATGAAACAAGACAAACCTTCAAATATCTTTAAATATCTTTATGATTCTAGCTGATGCTCGCCACTCCATGCGCGTGGAATTTTAGATTCTCATTATATTTTCTCACCGTTTAAGCCTTTCCTTGATTTTCTTGAACATTTCAAGACCAAAATCGGCCCAGCCGTTCTCGAGTTTTAGAGAGACTAACGCACAACAATTGATTTTTATATATAAGACTAGCTGATGCCCGCCACTCTGTACGCGTGGAGTTTTAGATTTCCATATATTTTGTCACCGTTTAAGCCCTCCCTGTACTTTCACGAACATTTCAAGACCAAAATCACCAAAATCGGCCCAGCCGTTCTCGAGTTAAATAATTTGGGATAAGAGAACGGAGAAGAAGAAGAAGAATGTGCTTTTTTCATTCTCACTACTATTAGTCTCCCACTATTACGGTATAGAGGTGTCGTTATCGGATTTAGTATCGACTTCCAAGTCCCTTACATAAAAATGTGTACGTGTTAACGAACGATTTAACGTAAACAAATTTCATAATACATGAGAATATGAAAAAATAATTATGTACTTACAACTGCTCTCATGAATTTTATGACTTTGCAAAACACTGGGTCCCTGGAGCAGATTTGTTAAATTATCTGAATCAGTAATGCCGTTAAATGATCCATAAGATAAATTCAATGACGATACTACTTTTTGACTAGAAGCTTGAGAAACAAGAAAGTCTTCTAATATTGATCCTCGAGAGTTTGAACGACTTTTGACAAGTTTTACTTGTTTGTTATACGATCCAAACTCTTTGAAATAAATAAAGTACCTGAAATTAAAGCATATGGGATTAAAAATAATGTTTTACTCAAATTGGTCTTTTTTAGGGTTCCGTACCCAAAGGGTAAAAACGGGACCCTATTACTGAGACTTCGCTGTCCGTCCGTCTGTCACCAGGCTGTACCTCAAGAACGGTGATAGCTAGAGAGTTGAAATTTTCACAGATGATGTATTTCTATTGCCGCTATAACAACAAATACTAAAAATAAAATAAAATAAATATTTAAGGGGGGCTCCCATACAACAAACATGATTTTTGGGGTTCCGTACCCAGTATCTCAAGAACGGTGATAGCTAGACAGTTGAAATTTTTACAGATGATGTATTTCTATTGCCGCTATAACAACAAATACTAAAAATAAAATAAAATAAATATTTAAGGGGGGCTCCCATACAACAAACATGATTTTTAGGGTTCCGTACGCAGTATCTCAAGAACGGTGATAGCTAGACAGTTGAAATTTTCACAGATGATGTATTTCTATTGCCGCTATAACAACAAATGCTAAAAATAAAATAAAATAAATATTTAAGGGGGGCTCCCATACAACAAACATGATTTTTTTACCGTTTCTTGCTCGATACTAATAACGTTGCCTTATGTTGCATAGATAATGGTACGGAACCCTTCGTGCGCGAGTCCGACTCGCACTTGACCAATTATTATTTAAATATCATAATTTTACGTTTGTTTCTAATCTTATATTTAAAATTCACGTGTCACAGTGTTAGTTACCGTACTCCTCCGAAACGGCTTGACCGATTTTTTTGAAATTATACATGCATATTCAGTAGGTCTGAGAATCGGCCAACATCTATTTTTCAAAACTTTTTTTTTAGTATGGCAAAACAACGTTTGCCGGGTCAGCTAGTTATTTATCTTATATATAAAATTCACGTGTCACAGTGTTAGTTACCGTACTCCTCCGAAACGGCTTGACCGATTTTTATGAAATTTTACATGCGTATTCAGTAGGTCGGAGAATCGGATAGAATCGGACAGATACATAACAGAATCTTTGAAAGTAATTTTCATCCACTTGCAATTAAACAGATTTTAAAATATTTATAAGGTTAGGTATGGGATAAAATAATTTGGCTAATTTTTATTTGAAAACTAGCTGATCTGGCAAACATTGTTTTGCCATAAAATGTCAGGGGTGGACAACCCTTATCACTTAGGGGTATGAAAAATAGATAGTAGCCGATTCTTAGACTTTGAAATTTCATAAAATGAAATTTCATAAAATTCAGTCAAGCCGTTTCAGAGGAGTTTGGTAACTAACACTGTGACACGAAAATTTTATATATTAAACGTAATATTGCTTACTTTTTTAAATCTTCCGTATCTCTTTCATTTGGATTGATCCAGAGTGAGCTTTGTAAACTATCACCACTACGACCTATCAATGTTTTTTCTGATTCTTCATCCGTGTCATTTTTTGGTTCAGTTTCATCAAAATCTATGTCTGGAAAATCATCAACGCCTTCTAGATCTATGTCCTGTTGATCATCGTCAAGATCCGAATTTATAGTTTTTGAATCTGAATTTGCAGCATCTTCTTCATCATCATGACATGGCCACGATGTATTTGTACCTTGAATGTAAAATTAATGAAAATTAAAAAACGATTAGTTGTCTGTCTAAATATTTTGTGACCCATTGTCACATCAACCTCTAAAACCAATATGAACTCACAATAAAATTAATAAAAGCTGTGTTAAATGAGAAATTTAATATTTATAAGCATTTTATGCTGTCTTATTTCATCGACGAATTGCAATTAAAAGAAAAATACTGTGGTACCTTTTAATATCGGGTTCAGGTTGAATGTTGCAGGGCTGGAACCAGGCACAGGTAATGCTTGATGCTTCAAACATAGTGTTATAACAGAACATACTCTCGCCAAAAGTCCGTCAAATTCTGGCTCATCAGGACATTGAGAACAAAATCTATGTAATGTTTGTACATGTTTCTTAGTACAAAGTGCTCGTCGGCCCGCTTCTGGAAAATCACATACTATACCATTTACTATGTATTAATTACAAGCCCATTTTACACTAATATTGTAAGACATTCCAAGGTAATTTTTAATATAGAAAACTGTAATAACTTTGTACCAAACATATGGTTTGAATCTAATATAGCAATCTCATATCATATCAAAACATTATAAATACGTACTGATGTTGCAAAGGTGCTGTAGAGTCTGAAGAATGTGCGCGCAAATTTTAAGTCTCATGCGTCCTTCATAGCGATCCCAACGGTCGAACACCCTGATAAGTACGCCACAAAGGCCTGTCTTCACGATCTGCATGCAGCACACCTCTGTGTGAGTTACGCAAGTGAGATCCGATTGACATACATATGGGAGACACATTGGACATGCAAAACATACTCGTACATTAAACACTATAACATAAATTCATTAGCCAAGTAAATGTTCTAAATCATCTGGATAAAGGTTGCGTGTAGGTGTGTTGTGTAACAGAATTGTGTGGTGTCATTAAATTATGACAAATTGTTGTTTGGTATCTATGATATTATAATATGCACTATACTATCGTAGTAACCTGACACATCTATTGTTTCTAAAGCTATTAATCACAAAATTTCTCAAGGCTTATCAGTGCGCATGTTTTTAATACATAACATTTAATCACTTAACTATTTTTGCTGAAATAATCGATGGCGTCCAGGCATAAGCGTAGTCTTGCAGTTGGTATAAAACCAAGACTTACTAGAATACGTTCATATGTTGAAATTACTCCATCACGAATTAATATTGAGGTAGTAATCGCTGCAAAAAATTAAATATTAAATTTCTACGCTATGGAAATAAAACACAGTCTTAGTCAGTGTGTTATGCTCATACTTACGATTTTTAGCTAACTGTTTCATAATAACGAGTAAAGGAAAAATTTGTTTATTGTCCGTATAGTGTCCTTTTAATATAAGATGCATTGTTCTCACACAGCCAAGCATTCTTATTTTCATAGCAAATTTGGGATCTGAAAATTGTAGTTAACATTTTATTTAAGATCGTAATGAACGTAACCAATAATTTATAGTCCATTATTTGATAAATAAAAATGACAACCTCGTGTGCTAAGAGGTGCAAGTATCCAGAGAAGATCTTGTAGTATCATGTCTGTGCCACTATGTCGCTCTCTTTTGTCGTGCATGGTGCCGATGACTCTTCTTATGACCACTTGTGTCCCTTTTATCGATATAAAGTCCTGTGCGCATTGGTGCCGCGCTAGGTTGTTAGCTGGAAGCAGTCGGGCGTGTTACAAAACCGTACCTTTCGGTGCGAGTGAGGCGAGGATCCACACGAGGTCCTGCTGCATCAGCTCGGTACTGACGTTGCCGTCTCGTTTATTGTGTGTACTGATCAACGTACGGATCACCGCCTCCGTGCCCGTTATTGATATGAAGTGCTGTAAGCACTGCTGCCTTGCGAAGTTGTTAGCTGAAATTATTGTTATTGTGCCTTGTACTAACGCTTAATGTATATTTGAGAATAATATTTTTATTTTCAATGTTATATCAGACGAGACGACTTATTTATTTTAAGTAATAACTACAATGAACGAGTTCAATTGAAGAACTATCTTGTTTAATTGATTTACTTAAAAAAAATATATAGTAATGGATTCAGGCTCTATATTGTTAGGCTATATTTTGGATTTTTCTTTACTTAGAAAAATACACGAATGTGCTAAAGCGTAGGTTGCATAAGTTGTATGAAGTGTAAGCTTAATATTGTTAGATTCAAAAGAACCTCGTATTAGTATGACACACGTAAGAAAAGAACTTGTTACTTACTAGTTACTTACTACGTTACTAGTTATTTAAGCCAAAGGTACTTATGGGGATTTCAGTATAAAAAAAAATATAGAGCAATTAGACATGATATTTTAAATGAAATTTAACATTGAACTTAGTATATTTAATCTATTAAAGTCGTGCAGTTGTGAGTGAAGCAACAATAGCTTCAATACTGCCTGTAGCAAGGCCGCAGTCATGTTGTCAACAGATCCAATGTCAACTAAGCAGCTCTTCTTAAATGTCAGTGAGTAGGCCAATATGTAACAGTCGAAAGCATATTGATTTAAGCAATCTCTCAAATGTCAGTGTTGCTTAATAATATTTAGCAGTTCTGCCTTCACTAATAGTCTTAATTCAAAGGGCAATTAGAATTATCATATAAGTTAGTCATCAGATACATTAATCTCATTAAATTATCAGCATCGCGCATCAGTATACAAATTTTGCTATGTTATTGAAATTTCTAATTGCATTGATTGAGACGAGACGGACTGTGCGAGATTATTTATTGGTAGCGCCTACAGCATATCTACATATTTGTGCAAAAATATGTACAATTAAAAATGTGTACTGTTATTAAAAGTAACTAAATCTTAGCTTAGGTTAAATTATGTGCATTGAAGCCACGCGGTGTTATTTTGCTGTTTTTATTATTTATTATATTATTAATATTCAATTAATAGCATATTAGTAAATTTTTATTCGTTATTATTGTAAACTGATATATATATACAGTAAGCTGCATACATCGACATACCCTTCTTAACCGTGGGCACTTTATTTTCTTTTCCTGACTTTTTAATTTCTTTCTTCTTACTACTCGGTGGATCGTTGGAAACTAATTTGCAAGAATGTAAATCAGAAAAAGATATTAAAAATATTGCAAAATTAACGTAAAGGTTTGTTCTCATGGAAGTATGATTTTAATGTAGAACGTGTCCGAATTCCAGTAGGTATTCCGATTTTGTCAGTCAGTGAAAAGTCTAATGACGACAAATAAAAAGTAAAAATTCATATCCAAAATTCATTTCAATAGCTAGAAAATTCAAATTCGGCAGCTTGCTAATAAGTAGGATGTAACATGTACCTACGTATCTAGGGGATTTTTTAAACATAAAATTGTATCCCAAACTCCGATTGAGTTTGTAATGAATCTCAAAAAATCCACGATGACGAAAACGTGCGCTTTAACGTATTTAGTCAGGTATCAGCTACTATCAGTGACAACTTTGTCAAAATCATGATGGTGACTGACCATTACGATTATAGTTTTTAAAAGATAGCCGTGATGTTTGCAATTGATTGGATTTGAAAATAAGTATAAATGAACTTCAACATTCTCAACAAGCATGGCTACAGGAATCAACCATGGAACTGAGCTGCCATAAGAACAAGCCCTTACGTCGTAAAGCTGTAACTTTATCATTTATGCTGATACGCATAACGACTCAATAAATGTACGAATGCGATGATTTGCATTTAACGCTTCATGATAACATTTTATTTTATTTATTCCTGTGCACGGCTTCAAGATTACCTTGGTATTTATATAAATTTATTGACATTATATTTCTGTGTCAGTAGATTGAAATCACAGTAATAATTTCAGTTTATCATATCCACATATCTAGTCTTGTAGAAATAACTATAAGGCATTAATATACTGTTATATTACCTGAACATTTCTTTCCTTTTCCTTGTTTTAAACATAATGCTTCTCTGAGTATAGCCGTGATGTATGTGGCAGTGGCTGCATCTCTCGAGTTCTGGAATAAAAGTTTAAAAAAATAGATTATTATTGTTAACAATGAGCAAATGAAAAATTTTTAAAAATCAAAATGGTTTCTTTTTTTAAATGTTCAATCTGGTCTTCTAAAAATTACAAAAAAGAACATAGCTTGTATTGAACATTTATTGTTATATCGTGTTTTTGTTAAGTCCGGTGAAGTTTGTTATATTTAATGTATGTGTATGTATATAAAAACACTTAACCGTTCACACTTGGGGCACTCATATTATCCGTTGAGTGTGAACCGCCAAGTGTTTTTCTAGAGGTACATTTGTTTGTTCTAGCGTTACGCAACCGATATTACGCGACGCATGTTCCGTCAGGAACCTTCCCTTAAGCTCGCTTAGGGACATACATACAATATTAAGGAAAGATAGTACAAACTCACTTCCAATACGGAAAGTAGCATCTGTATGGCACCTGACTGCTTGTTCCATATTTTATCCAATGTACTCTGCCGGACGTGTTTATCTAAAAACAAAAGAAAATAAAACAAGTCAATAACAAATATTTACACCATTTCATTGCTATATAACCAAAAAATTTATGATCTTAAGGATCTTGAAGGTCTTAAATTAATAAGAAATATAAAAAAGCAACAATTCTTCTAGTCTACTTGTGTCAATGATTTTAGTTCAAAAATTTTGAGTGAATGTCATAACCTTTTAAACGACACTTAGAGTTGGGATGTTCCTAGAAGATATAACATCATACAAAAGTTGTCTATTCGGGATCATTGGAAACTAAAACATGGACCAATGATGATTTATCAAAAAAAACGGTGCCGATTTTTTCAATTTTAATATTGTTGTCGAGCGTCGTGTCGCCTACATGTAGAAATAAGCGTCGGTCAAGTAATTGCGGTAGGAGATCGGCTAGTGTGTTTCACAGGCGAGATTCTTTTTGTTTTGATATCAGTAACATTATTGGTGTATATAAGTGGTACTCGAGGATAACAAGTGATCTTTGTGAGTAAATAATTGGATTGTTGTATTTTATATTTAACGCATTATTTTCTATATTTAGAATTATTAGTCTCCTTAAAAAGGTTCTTCGCAAACAGTCGGCCTGCATAGTGCATAACTATTTTTGATATGTATAATAGGTTTGCTATGTAGATAGCTTGATGCTGGATACAAAAGTAAAGTATTGCGATTTTAACATCATTCAAATATTAAGTCTTAATAAGCAGTGCTCGTGAAATTTTATATGAGATTAGGGATGGACGTTTAGGCTCAGTCCGTGATGAAGTGACATACCTACACAGTCTTGTTGTCTATATTGTCCAACAGTATATATATTTGTGGAACGGATTTATTTTATTCTGCAATATTTCGAATAGTTATGGGCGTTGACATTCAAATGATTACCTTTATAAAAGTCGTGATAGATGATTGCGGAAATGGGTGCAAATTATTTCAAGAGAGTTGTTTATGTATCGACCATGATATCCCGATGGAATTGTGATGACAATGTCAAGCAGTCTCGTTGTTTCTGGACGAGTGCCAGCGTGACACGCGCGTCTCTACTACGTCATAGCTCCCATCAGCACCGACTAACGTGTGTAGTCTCAGAATTCTCGTTGTATGTGTTTTCTAGAATGTGCTGACGCCATAGCAACAACCGGCAGCGGACGCGAGCCATCCAACTAATAATGATCGAACGTTTAAGTAAATTATCTGTATCATTCTGTCTTCACGAAGGTCAATATCCTCCTATATTATACCGAGGATTATTAATGTATCTCAAAACTGTATTAGATTAATAGATTTTTCGGTTTTAGCTTTTATGCAGAATAAAATGTATAGATAACGTTTTTTGCAATCAATATTTCATTGCATAACGATCGTCTTCTCTATTTACCTGTTATTGTTGGGAGTGTTGACGTCACAAGTGCTACGTTTAATGCGTTGAATTGGATTCAATGTTTTATCTCATATCTATAACTTTATTTTATTAACCTTTTCCCATGCGAAACTAAAAAGCTCTCTAAATCATCGGTAAATGAGTTATTAAAGTATTATTGATAATTTGCGATCTTACATTCTTACACTACTCCTACCGAACAGTGCCAATAACAAATTTGTAAACATGTCCCGCTACCAGCTGCCAGATATTTCATATCTAATGTCTGGATTGGCATTATAGTCCTCTCATAATTTTATCTAACATACTTTGCGTTGTGTACTACAACAATAGGTGGAATGCAACGACAATGCACACCAACAAATTACTATGTGCCTTTATACATATTCAAGTTTTCTAATTCTTTAAAGTAAATCATGTTTATAAATAAATGTCCAAACATTTTCATTATCTTTCCTTTATTCTATTCGTCATTCAAGGATTGCATGAACAATATTATTGCGTCGGCGTCTTTGAGTTGTGTGTATAATTTTGAGTGTCCTTGTCGCTGTTCGCAGGTCAGTGCTCTGCAAGCCGAGAGGGCGCCTAGCTGCCTAATGACGTCTTGGAACCTGTTTGTTACGACTACTGCGTATTTTTAAACCCACCCCATTTTTATAATGAAACTTTGAAACATACATATGCCAGCAAAATTCATCCCTACTTTTTTCTATAAATCTAGAAACAAATAAATATTCTAAAAATGTTTAACATTAGTTTTCTTATTTCATTACGCTACAAATCAATGTATGGAAGATGAAACAACCAAGACTGTTAGCTAGATATACACATATATTACGAGAATGACACTACTTCTTAACTATTACTACGAACAAATAAACATAAATAGAATGGAACTAGGCCGGTTTTTGTGTTACTGTGTATTAAACGCACGTCCTATTTTCTCTGTTTCCTACATTTTGCAACACAATGTGTTGTTTTGCTCCTTAGTCGCCAAGTCCAATGTATTACTACAATATTTATTGACAATCGAATAGCATTCAAAATCAATTATTTATTACTGACACACCGGAAATACGTAGTGCTACATTCTTGATCCACATAATTGATTGTAGAATACTGGCTTCCGTTCAATATTAAGGATGTTATTGATGTTTAATAAAATTTTCAACTTCGTATCAAAACTATGTAACGGATTATAATGCGATTTTTTAATAAATAGAGTAGTTCAAGAGGATGGCTTTTTTGTACAATTTGTTAAAGCTTTGATTTATAAACTTCACGTGAACGAAGTTGCGGGCAACAGCTAGTTTTCTTATAAAATGGTATGAATTTAATAAAATAAAAAAATTATAAATAGTAAATGCTGATATTGGGCTTCCTTTTGACTATGTCTTACTACTTTTGGCAATATTTCAAAAATATCTTCACAAACTAAACATACCAAACCATTTATTGAGAATTACAACATTTTTTAAAAGCTCTACGATGTATTATATCTTGCTTATTTATAGAGATTTTAAGATAACCATGTATGAATAAAAGTACAATGTTAAACAATTTAAATGTTATTGCGAAAGTGACCGACGGTCATCTGGTCAATGTTAAGGCGATAGTTGATTGTACATTACAACTATAGTTTATTTAGAGTCGGAAAACTGACACGCCTGGTCAGCGCGGCACAGTAGACCATAGTCCCCCCAAAGTGGAGAAGGTGGTCTCAAAACCTAAAATTAGTTAGGAAATGGTGCGAAGTGTGTAAATTACCCCATGGTACTGTCAGTACCACTTATAATTGAACAATGGACGATAAATATCGAATTGATTAATGGAAACTATTGGTGTAGGTACGAAGCTGGCGTCTTGGCTGAGGGCCCAATGCACCAAACCCTTACTTTATTAAACATTCGCACGCGATATTTCCGCAGTGATGACACCTTTACCCCCAAGTTTGTTTTCATCGCTTTTATAGAGTTCAATCATTTATAAACACAATAAACCAGTATCATGTCTCACTTAGAACGTGACAATTACCAGGTTTTTTGACACGTTTTTCTTGCCAAATTATTTACTATCACGAGATATTAATATTAATACATAAGATGAAATTAACTAATACATATTACTGAAAATAGTGCAGCCCGAAGTACTGAATTTGTAGAATTTGAGTTTTCAGCCATTCAAAATCGGCTGGTGGATATGAACCGTTTTCCATCCACTGCTGGATATAGCCTTCCGTATAAGCGAGTTTACTGCATTAATATTTTTGTCGAGTGTTTATCAAAACTTGCTCAGCAAGAAGTATCAAGAATAAATCTTCTTGATTTCAATGATAATGTATTATAACATCATCGTTTAAATTACTCGTTTTTTTTCTAAGAAACTGTGATCCTTTTGTGATATATTTTTAGATAGTTATTGGCTACACTTTTCATCTCTGTTATAATTGTTTGAGATTACGCAACATAAACATTATATGAAAATGTTTAATGTTTCAGAATATACATTTGGATTAATGTCAAGATTTCGTCTTAAGATGTTTTAAATATAAATTTTATTTATGATAGAGACGTATTTGTCAATTAGATAAAAATAATTTAAAATTATGTGTTTTGCGTAATTAATTATCACGCGATGATATAATACAGGAAGTCTATTTTTTTAGTTAGTAGGTTTGAAGTACTCGTAACTTGAGTGGAAATAAATTAGATTGCCATCGAATTTAAATACTTTATCACTTCACTATTTATCTCTAACTTCACAACTTGGCACACACATGTCATGTCAAAGAGTCTATAACTATAACATTAACTAGCTGGCCCGGCAAACGTTGTTTTGCCATACCAAAAAAAAGGTAAAAAAATAATGAAAAAAAAAATGAACTATAAACCTCACGGAGACATTTCCAACGAATGCAAAACCGTGGAAATCGGTTCGTGCGTTCTGGAGTTATAGCGTCAGGAAGGAAAACCCGACTTATTTTTATATAGTAGATGTATGTATATTATTATGTATAACCATTTGCATAATTTGCATATGTATGAAAAAAGTCAAAGAAGTAAGTTTAGCCCTATAGTATTTACCACATGGGGGAATAGGCGTATTTAATACGCGTATTTGATATGTTATGTTATCCTTATTAATTTATAAATGCGAAAATCGGAATCAAGAACTAAAAATCTTGACGAGCTTAAGTGTTAATGTGTGTAACCAAACCATAGTGCGATTTAAAAAAACTGTACAACGCCATCTATCGAGTGATATGGTAAACTTCAGTTTGTTAAGGTTTAATTTCTAAATTTCACGCGTACGAAGTCGCGGGCAACAGCTAGTGTCTATTATAAAATGTACATATATGTCGTACGAGACTTAATTAAAATAGTTTTTAACACCCTTGCTCGTAAAGCTGATGTAATTCCACCGGTTTTAAATATGTAAAGCGGGTCATAAAAAACGCGTGTGTTACCAAAGCAAATAGTTAAGTTATAGTCCATACAAATTTGCCATTTCAAATATGGAACTGATCGCCGCCGCAAGACTCGAGCAGCGCGCTGTTGCTATTCAAATTTCGAACTAATCGCCGGCGCCAGTCAGTAGGCAGCGCTAGCGCGCTGTTAAACTGGCGGGAAAGCAACAGTGTGCATTCACAGATTGAGTTTATTTAATGTTTTTTTTTCTATTTCCTCGCAAATGTGTTAAAAAACGTCGTATGATATACGTGCGTATTGGTTATAACATGCTCGGCTCAATTACGCCCTCGGCTTCGGCTCGGGCTGAAATTCCGCCTCGCATGTTATATCCACCTTATCGCACTAATATCGTAATGTACTATTACTTAAGGATTTTTAGTTGTAACGTAGGTTCCAAGATTGTGAAGTAAGTCCTCAAATGGTGTCAATGGTGAGTAATTCGTTTATTAGATGAGAATGGTGATCCGTTGAAATTTCATAAAAGGTGCCTTCCAAACCAGTTACACGTGTCGTAAGCCACGGATCAATCTCATCGTAGTTAATAAAATGTTGTAGTTAACGTAGTTTGTTTGTCCAGTATTACAAGGCCTTTAGATAGATGAATGCTAATACAGGTAATGTCTACGGTGTTTTCTCCGATATATATAATCTAATAGATATGCTGTATGTATTAGATGCCTGGTCAGCGCGGCACAGTAGACCATAATTCCTCCCAAAGTGGAGGAGGCCCGTGCCCAACAGTGAGACGGTAACGGGCTGGAGAGAGAATGTATTAGATTGTATATAGTAGTTATGGTAAGACTTTCTATGTAGTTTGGGTTTGTAAAGAAAATAGAAGAATTGAATAGCACAGAGCGGCCCCAAACAAAATAGAGCTCAATGTCCAGTACTGGAGAAAGGCTAAGAGATGGATAGATTGATTTCACAGAAATTCAAAGAATCTATGGTATTATTAATTTTGAAGAAATTGAAATCAACGACTGTGGAAAATACCAAACTATTAAAAAAAAAAAATTTCGTAATACAAATGGAATTGTTCATTATTTTTGACCTACTGTTTTATATTCTTTTCAGAAAATATAGACTATTTTAAGCAAGTAATTTCAATATTATTGAAATGTTCACTATACAGAATTTTTTAAAAATTCTTGAAGATATTACTTTAAATGTTGTGACGTCATCGTTTTACGCAATCTGTGTATAGACTTTTCTTCATAGACTTAATACAGATTGAACTTTATCTTTTCAAAGTTGACAAGTTGATATAATAGACCAATTTCAACTCCACTTCAGAGTAGTATATCCCTAAAAACGTCTTAATATTTTAAGTCCTTCATTTCAAGGGCGAATAGAGATCATTTGCAAACTCTATTACCCGAAATGGTTTTCGAATTAAGAGTTTTAAAAAAATATGAACAATGCCCATTGTACGTATGTTATTTTATTCAAATCGTATATGTAATCATATTAATCTATGTTTCAGATTGTGAAGCTACGTAAAGTTTCTCAGAACAACACAGTAATTAATCTACTTCTATTATCTTTTCACAAATCTAGTTTTATAATGACATCGCTTTGTTACTTAAGTTAGCTTTTCGACAAAATACGAAACTCATCTAGTGACTACAGGATCTAATAATGGTGGTACCAGTTACAAGTCTGTTGAGACTATTAAGCAATATTAAAGAAAAATCAGGCCAAAATGTAACACAATGAAGTTTCAATAGAGCTATCGATAGAGCATAATGGAACAAACAAAGTTTTAAGTATGCCTTGAGTAAACTGAAAGCGATTTAACTTTGCCGTCACGCATAACACATAAGCGTTGGGTTTAATTTAGTTACTAGCGAGTAAGATAGTAAGGTTTAACCAACTAATTTGAAAACAAATAGTTTACTGTTAAAATTGTGGTAAGTGATTGTCTTATGATATTATAAAAAGGAACACTCTAATTTTACTCAGTTTTATTTTAGAACTCTGTCATATAAACAAGATAACTTGTAACCGTATATTTTTTAGCCCATAACTAAACATTACTCAAAATTCCGGTTATTTGTATTCAGAAATGTAAAAAGAGAATTCTTTATATTAATGTTTCTCAGACAGAAGACAATTGCTTGTAGTGCTCAAGTCAAAATGTACTTATGTTGCGACGTGCTAATAACTTTTCTATCATCACCTGGTGTTAACTGTTATGTTTTTTGTGTTCTATAGCTGGGCATTAGCAAAATATGCTGTCAAAATCCATTATTTGGCATGGTGCCAGAATTTTATTGCAAAAAATATGTTCCTACTAGTACATGGTATAAATAACACATTACTGAATGAACTATAACATAACATACAAAGTATCTACAACTCCTTCATAAATTTAATAGTCCAACTGACTACTATAAAACTGTGTATCTTTTTGAATGACTTTAAGGCAATAGAAGTAATCTATTAAATATTAAAAACTCTTGAGTACTATAAAAGCTGTAGCTCCATCTTTTTGATAAATATAAAACAGAAATATAAGGTGTAATAAATAAAATAACAGCTTTGTGAAAGATACATCATAAGTATCAAAAAGTAGATATGAGTGTTATACTATTTGAACATAGGAATATATTATATATTATTATGATTTAAGTATTTCACTACATAAACACTGTATTATGAATGTATGATAAGTAAAATCTCGCCACCAAATAAGTAAAATGGAGGTAACACCTATACAAGTAGTGACAAACACTGAGACTCAACAGACTAGAGAGGACTGAAGGAGTAAATATTCTGGAAGTTCATCGAAATTGTCAAACCTAAATATTATGGACATAGTTCTTGCCATATAAGCATCTCTCAAAAGAGTGCGATTTGAAATAGGTGCAAAGATATTTATGAATTCCTACATTATACACACAAATTACTGAATACATTATAATAATATGTAGTGAATTATGGGCATTATAAGTCTGTAATTTGTTCAATAATACAAGGCCACATAGTTATCAGCTAGATAATCATCTACACTAGATGAAATACTATTGTATAGCTTTTTAATATACACTCAAGCATAGTACTAAATAAAATCACTAAAATTATATCGCATCCAAAAGAACAAAGTCCAAGAATTCAATAAAAATCTAACGACAAATCGGCAAAACTTGTAATGTCATCATCATCATCATCATAACATCACGCCTTTTTCCCATGGGGGTAGGCAGAGACTATAGAGCGCCATCTGCCACGATCGAAGCACACTTCCTTGGCTTCATCCACACTCATACATCTGGTCATACATGCCCGACGGTTGTAAGTGCTACGCACTTGCCCCTTTTGGAGTATCCCAGCGATGACATCGGAGTATATTTTTCTCGGGCGTCCTCTCCCAGCATTTCCACTTACTTTCGCCGTGTATATGCCTTTCGTTAAGCGTCTCTCATCCATCCTCTCCACATGACCAAACCACCTAAGCATACTTTTCTCCACCTTAGTCACTACATCCTCTTTCAGACCACAACGTTCTCTTATAACTTCATTTCTTAATCTCTCTTTCAAAGTCACACCACACATACTTCTCAAAGAGCGCATCTCTACAGCATTTATTCTACTTTTGTGCTTCTCCTGCCACACCCAACATTCGCTTCCATACATAAGCGTAGGTAACAACACGCCATTGTGGATCGCCATTCGAGCCTTTTCAGTAATCTAGATGAAATACTATTGTATAGCTTTTTAATATACACTCAAGCATAGTACTAAATAAAATCACTAAAATTATATCGCATCCAAAAGAACAAAGTCCAAGAATTCAATAAAAATCTAACGACAAATCGGCAAAACTTGTAATGTCATCATCATCATCATCATAACATCACGCCTTTTTCCCATGGGGGTAGGCAGAGACTATAGAGCGCCATCTGCCACGATCGAAGCACACTTCCTTGGCTTCATCCACACTCATACATCTGGTCATACATGCCCGACGGTTGTAAGTGCTACGCACTTGCCCCTTTTGGAGTATCCCAGCGATGACATCGGAGTATATTTTTCTCGGGCGTCCTCTCCCAGCACAAAACTTGTAATGTCGTAAAACAAAAAAGATAATGTCAATCGGTGAAAATAACTTTTTTCAAGTAGTACGAAGCATAAAAATCTTTTCTTATAGAGAGCATTTATAAGACTGCTTGCATCCTAAATGCAAGAATTTTTGATGATGGCACTAAAGAAAAATCGGCATCTCGTTTACTGAAAAGCTTTGTTATATAGCGGACAACAATGATCTCATGGCTTGACGGATGTTGAAAATGGTTCATGGTTGGATGTGTGGAAGTATATTTATAGATTACTAGATTTAGCTAGATAACTATAAACTCATAAAAAATAACCTATTTCGTAATCTTGGCATGAAAACATCTTCATTTTAATTTCTTTTGTATGGTATCTAGACATTCGCATATATATAACCTGAATTAATAAAATAATTACCGTGTGAAGTGAGCCGTGAGTTGATTCTAGCTGTGATGGCACGCGCGACTTCGGCGGAGTCTGGTGAACGCTGCTGATGCAGTCGTAATCGCTCGAATAAGCAGTCAGTCGCCGCCTCGTCCGCCATACGAAACACTGCAACCATAATTACGTCAATGGATTTCCTTCTTCCTACTGCGAAAATAAACAACGTGGTATTAACATTAAAATATAGGATACGTCATTTTATTCCAGGTGTACTGTTGATGAGATAATATCCTAATAACATTATAAATGTGTAAGTTTGTGAGTATGGATTTTTGGATGTCTGTTACTCTTTTACGTAAAAACTATTATATGTATTTTAATAAAACTTTACATCAGATACACCAGAATAATACATAAATGCTATAATTTATCAAGATATTGTGGGAATTGTCTAATGCATGCGCACCCGCGGGCAGAAGCTGGTTGAAAAATAATTCTGCAAGTGAAATTAAAGTTGGAATTATTCTTATACCCTACCAAATTACCCAAAATTTTTAATTAGTACATCGGAGTTTGTGGATCGACAAAAAGAAAATTCGTAGCTTATTTGTTTGTATTTCTTCTCTATAGTGATAGTTCGAAAGTTAGTTAATAAACCACCATACCTATGTGTTTATAGTTATTTAATACTGTTAAAGTATTAAACTATAACATGTGAGCCATTAAATGTAGGTATATTAACTTCCTGAAAGCTCTAACTCCATTTGACTAATTCACACGCGTTCGTGTTAATTATTAATTACCTGCCTGAAGTAGTAATTATACGGAGCATGTCAAGTAACTTGACTATTATAAATAAATAATGTCTTCTAGTAGTATTTAATTGAATGTATGTAATAGTATGTAAAGCAAGTAGTCTAAAGAATTAAATGTAACTAGTCTAAGGTTACGTTTCGCAATCTTTTCAAGACGATTTTAAAAGCTTCATTACAGACATTTAGACAGAATATGTTAAGCAAAATTTTCGCTGCAATAGCTTCCTTTTGTTGAATAATCTAAATATTCTCGTTCAACGTCATTCGTTGGGCTTAGCCTATTTTATGTATGAGTATGTGGACTTTATGATTTCCACGCAGAGAGGAGCAAGAAGCAAATTCTGAGGTTAGGACTTTGGAAGTAGCATCTGTTACAAAATGATAGTTTCCATGTAGCGATAAATCAAAACCCGCCAGGCATACAATTATGGCATCTGCTGCAAGAGAGGGATTTCCTAAAACTAAATACAATACCAACCCCCTATCTTTAAGAGGATACCAAAATAGCTTCGTGCATTTTTCTATGTACGAAGTTTTCATTGTTTCTTTAGATTGAATGGTTAGAGCTCTAATTTTTAAGTATATGTTTTTTCAATATATGATCTAGGATCGCATAAACTCAGAAACGCGATTGAAAAAAGTTTTCTCGATAGAAAATCTTGGCGAAACAACCTCTCAAATTTTTTATTTTTTTCATTTGTCGGTCTATTATCGCGTATTAACTAATGAAATAACTTTAAAAACATAAGTAACTATTATATATAGAAACACGTAAATCAGAATTAAAATATATTTAGTAGATTTTGAGTAAATAGGAAAAGTATCCCTAATTCTTCATTTTCTGTGCCTACTGGCTGTGTTAATATGTACGTGTCGGCGATGATATACGATAGTATTGATGTAGGCCCTTAATGGTAGATTAATTATCCAAATATGTACTGTGAAAACGTGTGTAATCACCGGTTTAGATGTTGTTGGAAAGAAAATTTGCCAAGTTCCTAAGAACTACTTTTCTTTTATTCCCCTTTCCTCTGTTTCAATGTTGGAATGAAATAAACAACCATGACAGATGAGCGTTTCTCAGCACGTCACGAACTAATTGAAAAATTTATAGATCTTTATACAAGATTTTAATAATCAAAAGCATAATCAAAGCTGCATAAACTACCGGAGTAATAAAACAGATTTTTTTTCTGAAAAACAGTAAATCAGACGTTAACTGGGCTATAAAAAGAGATATTAATGATTTGACTTATGTTAAAAATAGTATGATAATATCGTCATCTTGTTTACAAAACTGAATTCGCAAAATTAAAAATAATTAATGTTTTATGACATAAGTCTGAGTCTAAGATGTTTATAAATTTTCATTTTATCCGACCATCTAAAATGAAGGGTGAGATTAACTTTTGAATAAATATCTGTGTCTGTTTATTTGTTACTGCAGCTTAAGAGGGCGTTTTGTAGTTTTAATAAAGATAAAATACATTCAGAAAACATACAAAATATAAGTCTTGGAACTGCAAGTGCTGCTCAACTGCTCATAGTGTAAACATGAATATTACTTTCAAGTATAATCTGTTCTAATCGCCAATCAAAAATGACCTTGGAAGCTTAATTTACTGTATCTCTTCTAGATCTCTAATTAAAAGTGATTTATTCGATGTTTGCATTCAACAGATTACATTCGATTTTTCCAATGAGCACAATAATGAAACTCATGCATTGTTGTGTTTGGCACATGTTTGCCGGGAGTATTTTCGTATCTAGGTACAAATATAATTATCAGCTTTAATTCCAAACAAATGTTGTAAATTTAGTAAGGTGTAGAATCAGTACATTTCAGCCCGAAAGAATTGTCAGTACTGAGAGTAATTTCATGTATTATATACCCATAGAAAACTGTAACAGTAATAACTGCAACCCAGTCTGTAATTTTTAGAATATGGTTTGTGTTCAAAACTATGTGTATTATGTATGACAGTGAAAAATATTAATAGGCACAGTGGTCTTGCATTATGAAAGCGTGGTTCAATTACGTGAAATTTAGTTATGTAGCAGAAAGAGAGGGCAATTAGAAATTCAGTATACTATTGAATATAGAATAACAACGCTTTCGTGTGGACGCCGGTGTTTGTAAAATCAATGATACACAATGATTATGATTGATTACTAATAATGTAAGTACTACAAACGTACGTGGTTACGTGTAGTCGCTTCTGTTGTGGTATGTGAACGTCTTATTGTAAATAAACAGTGTCGTGTTTAGCGTTGGGTCGCGAGGTGTTCGCGCCGCGGCGGTCGCTGGCCGACTAAACTCGAAGAGTCGAAACGCGGAAAATCGTAGCGCCAAGTGGAAAATAATTTTCTTTTATAATATCATCCGCAATTAATCGCTTTTCCATGCGATTCATATTCGAAAATTTATGACTGACACATTAATTATTATAATCGTCATTGACATTATCTAGTTTATAGTCCTAAAATTAACAACAAAGTCGCCACGAATCAGAAATATTGTGTATTTCAAAACTGTTAAGAAGTTAGAGTTAATTCTGTAATATTTTGGTATTGATATCTGTATATTTCTAAATTTATAAATTTTATTTACAAACAAAAGTACATAGTTTAAGTATTCTATCCGTATTCTGGTACCCATAACACAAGCATATAAGCTTAGCTTGGGACCAGAGGACGTTGTGTGAAATGTCTATGAATATTTATATATTTACTTACTTTTTCTTTTAGGTTTGCTGATATCTTGCGTCGGTATAGGAGAACCGGTTGCTGAGCACAAGAAAAAAAAAAATAACAATTATTATAAAATGATAACAAAATAAACAACTGCAGCTATGAATGTAGTTTTTATCCTTACCTGACATATCTCATTCATTACAGAAATAATATTTGGGTTAACATATCAGATGTTTTAAATTGTATTTCATTTAATTGAATCTTATTCTGTGAATTGAATCTTTTCTTTTTTTCATTCAGATTGGAAATTTTTGACAGATAACCTTAAAATTGTCACAATTATTACACATTTATTTTTTTACTGAATTTTTGTTGATGATCAGTTTGCAAAAAGGTTTTGAATGAAATATAAATACCAGTCTTCCGGATACAACTATTTTAACTTATCAAGGAGTAATCTACTTGCAATTGTATGTATGCATGAACTTTTTCTACGCTTACTCGTACAACACATGGGTGGAAAGGGAGTGGTGGCAAGAGTATGAAATAGTACCTACTTATAAATTCGTACATGTTTCTTTCTTTAATTAGCTACATTTAAAGCCTAGGCAAATAAAATTGTTTGATGATATAGTCGAAAGTAAAGAAAGTCTGCCTGTCTGTTGTTCTATTCTCCAAAACTCCTAAACCAATTTAAATATAATTTGGTAACCTATTTAAATATAATTGGCACAGATTCTAGACCACCTTTATACAAGCAATACAAGATAGTCTAAAATCTGTGAAAAGACAAAGGCTACTTTTCAATGCGAAATAGGCGATTCCAAATTACAAGCGCGCGTAGTTTTCGGCATCGTGTAGCTCTAATTTGAACAACTTGTGATCTAGAGTGATACTAAGTTGTGTCACAATAAAGTTTCATACATTAAAGCATGCATTTGATGTAGTAAATACCAATGAGAACTGAGGTCGGTAGCAGGTACTAAATGTCAGCTAGATAATACATTAAAATCTAGAGCAAGTACATACTCTTGTGTATTTCTTGCAAAACTTTCTAAAGATTTTTTTTTAAAGTTGCACTTCTTTTAGTACTTCTAGGAAATTTTTGAGTTATTGTTGATGACGTTAATTACTAAGTTACGATAACGCGAAGTGTAATAAAATAAGTATCCTTACACAAGGACTGCACCCTCAATTAACATCAGGTCATTTGCAATCCCTAGTTATAATAGAAGGATTAAGGATAGCTGCCCCCTACATTAAAACACAATATCAAGAAATAAATACGTAAATGAAACAAATTTCACTAAAATAATTTTAAATATTTTTAATAAGTATAAAGTTTTTTAAATAAAGCTTTCGAACTAGTTAAATAATGAAACTATTTATCTCTTTACTCCACTGTAACTATATTTTTGCGTAAATGTTTCCAAAATACCTAAAAGTTTTGTAAACAAGTTATATAAGTAAACACATTATTATGCATCGCGTGACTGCGTTATACATTCTTATCATTTTGTGTGCTCCTTTATAATCACGCATGCATGCAATGGCTATCTTGGCTATGGCTTAATTTCAATATATTGAATAAAATTTTTAATTTGCTTTAACCTGGGAGAATAAATAAATAAATAATAAATAAATATTCATGGACATTTCACACAACGTCCTCTGGTCCCAAGCTAAGCTTATATTGCTTGTGTTATGGGTACCAGAATACGGATATAATACATATACTACTTTTCTTTTGTAAATACATACTTATAATACATAGTAAACACCCAGACGCAGTACAAACATTTGTATGACAATTAAAAACATCACACAAATGATTGTCCTGACCGGGAATCGAACCCGAGACCTCATGATCGGCAGTCCGTTATATGAACCACTCCACCACGAGGCCCGAGAATGATTTATTACTATTATTTATTACTCTTTTAAGTACTGTAATTACAATTTTTTTATTAAGTTTTAAACATATTTAATAATTTCAATTTTGATATTTGTCTTTCTGGATCGAATTAAAATGTTCTTCTTTTCTTAGATAGTCGATATCGAGGAAAGCTTTAGACTCCATTACATCACGCTGCTACGAACAGAAGCGAATCATCAATGAAAAATGTTACATTAAGGGCCTACATTAATATTATCGTCGACATGTACCTATTTACACAGCTAGTAGGTATAGAAAATGAAGAATTAGGCATATTTTTTTTGTTTACTCAAAATCTACTAAATATATTTTAATTCCGGTTTACGTGTTTCTATATATAATAGTTACTTATGTTTTTAAAGTTATTTCATTAGTCAATACGCGATAATAGACCGACAAAAAAAAAAAAATGAGAGAGGTTGTTTCACTAAGATTTTCTATCGAGAAAACTTTTTTCAATCGCGTTTCTGAGTTTATGCGATCCTAGATTATATATTGAAAAAACATATACTTAAAAATTAGAGCTCTAGCCATTCAATCTAAAGAAAAAATGAAAACTTCGTACGTAGAAAAATGCACGAAGCTATTTTGGTATCCTCTAACAGAGAAAATTTCCAAAATTTCGCGCGTACGGTGTCGCGAGGAGTAGTTTGAATATAATAATGCATTGAATGATTTATTTTTGTAAACAAAAGGTTAAAAATTTTTTTATGTTTGAAATTATTATTATTTCTAACAAAAGGGATTGTATCTGGTAAACAATGACATAATCGTGGTCGTAGTAAAACTCTACTAATTCTTTTAAATACTTATATTCAAGATATTATTGTGTTTATACCATTTATAAAAATGCGAGACTTGGAAAAAGTTGTGTTAATAACTGCAATATTTGTTCACTTTAGTATAACTGTTTTTTACGAAAACTACAAACATTAGAAATAATTTTCAGGTATGCTGCTCGAACAAAATAAAATTAGACGCTCGTTTCATTTCTAAGCCGTGACTTTGTTTGTGATAGATTCCTTTTATACCTATCCATCCTGATTTTTATTCGTTTATGGGAGATTCAGCAGCAGAAAAAAAATTGGTCAAGTGCGAGTCGGACTCGCGCACGAAGGCTTCCGTATCATTATCTATGCAACATAAGGCAACGTTATTAGTATCGAGCAAGAAACGGTAAAAAAATCATGTTTGTTGTATGGGAGCCCCCCTTAAATATTTATTTTATTTTACTTTTAGTATGTGTTGTTATAGCGGCAATAGAAATACATCATCTGTGAAAATTTCAACTCTCTAGCTATCACCGTTCTTGAGATACAGCCTGGTGACAGACGGACGGACGGACGGACGGACGGACAGCGAAGTCTCAGTAATAGGGTTCCGTTTTTACCCTTTAGGCACGGAACCATAAAAAAAACACCTTATTACTTACCTATTGTAATTATTTAAATTTATTTCACAATGAATCTCCAATCTGTTATATAAAAATAAATTGGCATTGTTCATATTTTTTTTAAACTCTTAATTCGGAAACCGTTTCGGGGAATAGAGTTTCAGATCATGATCCACTAGTTTTTTTCGGAAAATTTGTTATATTAGCTATTATTTTTCCAAAAAACCAAATGATCTCTATTTGCCCTTGAAATAAAGGACTTAAATTGTTAAGGCGTTCTTAGGGATATACTACTCTGTGGTGGAGTTGAAATTGGTCTATTATATCAAAATGGCAATTTTGAAAAGATGTATTGGAATCTGTCTTAAGTCTATCAGGAAAAGGCAACACAAACATTGCGTACAACGATGACGTCACAACTTTTGAAATAATTTCTTTAAGTATTTTTCAAAAATTCTATATAGCGAATATTTCAATAATATTGAAATTAGTTGCTTAAATTAGTCTATATTTTCTAAAAAAATATAAAAATAGCAGGTGAAAAATTATGAACAATCCCAATTATGGATATTTCACATAACGCTCTCTAGTCCCAAGCTTAGCTTATATTCTTGTATTATGGATACCAGAATACGGATAGACTACATAAACTACCTTTCATTTGTAAATACGTACTTATAATATATAAAAACACCAATATGTTGATGATGTATAAATTATCTTTATCTTTGCAACCTTAAGATGGTAATTTATTGTATTTAATATTTTCAGGCTAAAAATTTTAAGGAAATACTAAAATTTTACAATGAAAATGGCAGTGATAAATTTATAGACCTTTTAGTAACACTGTTTAGACTGCCAAGTAGTTATGTTGGTACTTGGAACATGACTATAGAAGAAGCTGAGAATAAAACTGACGACCCAAAACCAAGAGTTAAGAGAGCTGAGGACAAATCACGTAAGTTTTAAGCTGCATTTTGTAACTTTATCTGACGTGTTGCACATCAGATGGGGCTCTTCAAAAAGGGTAGTAAAATGTTCTTACAGGGATGACAACGCGCTCTGTTACAAACGTTTCAAATTTACGATAATCGCTTAGTACCAACCCGTGTGCTTGTTTGTCACCCATGGTAACTAACTGGTAAAATACGGGTTAGACTTGCACACGAAGGTTTTTTTTACCGTTATTATCATAATATACCCCGACACCAAATCCTTACTTATTATAAAACAAAGTCAAAAATGACTTTTGTATCTACCTACGTCCCTACGTGAGCGAGAGATTATCGGTCTTATTTATAGTGACTTATCGGAGGTTTAAACGTTCGCTAAAATAGGTTTGCGAAAATTTTCAAAACTTTCATAACAGTCTTTTTACGCTAAAACGTAAAACGTAAATCGTAAAACTCTATTTTACGTGAAAGAAAGTTCATTCATTCATTCAAAACGTTTAACGTTTAACGTCTCCGATAAAATCTCCGTTTAAACCTCCGATAAGTCATTATGAATAAGACCGTTATATCTATGTGAAATGTCCATGAATGTTCATATTTTTTTAAACTCTTAATTCGATAACCATTTCGGGGAATACAGTTTCTGGTCATGATCTACTATTTTTTTTTCGAAAATTTACTATATAGCTATTATTTTTCCAAAAAAGCAAATGATCTCTATTTGCCCTTGAAATGAAGGACTTAAAATATTAAGGCGTTCTGAGGGATATACTACTCTGTGGTGGAGTTGAAATTGGTCTATTATATCAACTTGGCAATTTTGAAAAGATGTATTGCAATCTGTCTTAATTTAAGTCTATCAGGAAAAGGCAACACAAAGATTGGGTACAACGATATTTAAAATAATATCTTTAAGTATTTTTTTTAAATTCTATTTTGCGAATATTGCAATAATATTGAAATTAGTTGCTTAAAATAGTCTATATTTTCTAAAAAAATATTAAAACAGCACGTCAAAATTATGAACAATCCCAATTGTCAATACACTACTACTACTAATTCGATTCCCGCACTGGACAATTATTTGTGTGATATTTATAAATATCATACAAATGTTTGTATTGCGTCTGGGTGTTTTCAATGTATTATAAGTATTTCATTCACAAAAGAAAAGTAGTATATGTAATCTATCCGTGTCCTGGTACCCATAACAAAAAGTAAGCTTAGCTTGGGACCAGACGACGTTGTGTGAATTTATTATTTATTTCAGACTACTCTATATTTATGTCTCATTGCAATTTTTGCATATAATATATGCACATACAATTACATGAGACTTAATCTAGTTAGTAGTGACTTTCTTTACAAGTGGGCGGGGTTATAGCAACTGTATAAAAGGCTTGTCAGAAGATCGGCACGCGTATTACACAGATCACTAGTGCCTCCAAAATGAAGGTACGTGCAACATACTTGGATTACAATACCTAATTGCAAGCATAATAAGAAAAAAAAATATATAATAAAAATATTATTAGTGAAAAGTAATAGTGCTTATTGATTTAAGTTGTGTGGCGCTTTTTAGTCTAGTGTTTGTATATGCTTCTAGCTGTTTAGTATTTTTGTGTTATTATTTTTATTTATTTTGAAAACGATAAGTTTAAGAAGTACGTAAAATCGACCAAATGCGAGTTGCTCTCGCACACGACGGGTTCCGTGGTAATATTATCATATTTTTCGTCATACCGGCCCCTAATAGCACCAAATAATAGAATGAGGACAGGAAACTGATGATGATGGGTATTTGTTGTTATAGCATCAGCTAGTATACAAAAAATCCTGAAGTTTTCAGCTCTCTAGATATCACCGTTCCAAAGATGCAGTCTGGTGACAGACGCACAGTCTCAGTATGTGGTCCCGTTTTATCTTTTGGCACGGAACGCTATAAACATATTAAGTGGTAATAATACTAATCTTCAGGAATATACTTCATAGGTCTAGGTTACAGTACAGTTACCATTCAAGTAAATTATTTAATTAATATTGGTGTCATTATCGAATTAAGTATTAGTTTCAAATCTGAGTTTTTAAAGAGTTTATATTTCTATTGTTATAATATTTTTACTTGTGTGCATTGTTTAGTACCAAGATCTTTTTCGTATTTAAGTTTATTTTATTACAGAAGGCATTGATCATAATTTAAAACAGTAGTAGTTTAAATAACGAGATTTAAAATTCGAATGAATAGTTATTGTGTTTGAAAAAGGAACGAATACGCTTGAACAAAGGAAAGTCAATAGGTACCTTTAAAATACAAAATAATAAAAAAAAACATCATTATGTTGAGTCAAATCAGGTCCTTGAAAAGTTCATTGATTTGTCGTAAAATCTAGTTAATATTGCACACAAAGGACATGAGACAGGTCCAATAAAGTACAGGATTTAACAACAAAACAATAGTATACTTTAAAATGTAAATCACATGAATGGAGTATTCAATAAATTAACATAAAAGGAGAAATAACTTTGATTGGAGACATAGAGAAGTCACAGAGATCCAGTTGTTGGCAAAATTGAGAATAATCCATACTTCATATTATAAAGCTGACGAGTTTGTTTGTTTGTTTGAATGCGCTAATGTCAGCAATGAAAAATTCCAGTGTTGGATAGTACATTTATTGACGAAGGCTATGGGTTATCATCACGATGCGAAAAAGTTCTAAGCTCCTCACGTACGACGTTGCAGGCAACAGCTAGTTTAAGTATAATAATTAAGGCGGAAGTAATCCATGGATTGAATTGTGGTAGTAATTACATATGCAAATGTAATTTAGTGTTGATACTGTTAGTGTTTATTAACTAAAGCTTTTATGTTACTTTTAACTAGAATGTTAGGGTTGTGTATCGCATTAAAAATCGCCGATCTATTTTTTCTATTTGTTGTATAAATCTATTTGCTCGGACAGAAATGATTGATGATTTTAGTGATAAAAAAATGCTAAGACTAAGCAGTTTCCCCTTTTCCAGACCTCTAAAGGCACCTCTAATATACCTACACACAATCAACCTTCTGTTATTTTTATAAGTTTACCTCTATATATATAAATTAACACTGTACGTAAATATAAAAAAAAAATTGTCTGACACATGAAAAAAAAAGATGCAAATAAATAACTTGCCAATAGTTTTTTAATACGCCAGTAGTGAATACGTTAATTGCAAAAAGGACCTAGTACTACAGTTGTAAATTACCAACCCTACGTGTAGTTAGGCTTAATTTTAATTTATGTTTGTGATTGGAACACATACCGGTTTTGCTCAGACTATTTCAAATGTCAATGTTAAATGAAATGCCTTATAGAAATGCTGCTGTAAGTAAACTAGTAGGCGCTCATAACAAAAGTTTTTAAAGCGATTTTTTTTTGTGAAGACTGTTTGTTAATCTACTGGTTAGTGTGCTGGCTTGTAGATTAATTTTATTTATTTTAAATTGACAACATTGTACCGGTATAGTAATGGCTATCATTTATTTACGTAGGTAGTTACTTAAGCAATATTTTCCTCAGAAAAACCTATTAAGTAACTGCAATTTTAGCTTCGTAATAAGTCCTAATTTATACAACCCCTTTATAAAGGCAATGTTTTATAGTAACTTTACTTCGGAACGATTCCGCAGTTTTAATTTTTATGTTAAATCTGGTGAAATTACAGATCTTTGTAACTTCGATACTGTGTGCATTGGTGGGTCATGCAGTTGGAGGATATCTCGGATGGCCAGGTGCTACAGATGTAAGGACAGTTATACCAGGAGAAACGAAGACTACGGGATACTCTACTACCCAATACATTAATACTGTAAGTTTAGATTCTTATTGAGTAAAGAAATTGCTTTATAATTGTAGGTTAGGTTCTTTTTTAAATGAAACATGTTGGCACTTGATCCCATGCCACCTGATGGTAAGCGACAATGGAATCTTAGATGGTAAAGCGTACCAACTATGTAAGAAGCCCATATACCCTTTTTTTGAACGTGTCTACATTGTTACTCTCGGGGAACACAGACATAGGTTAGGTGCAGTGGAATTTAATATACTCGTAAGTAGAAAATAAAAGTGTGATATAGTGTGTTGAGGAAACGATCAATTTTTTTTCTGGTTTGACGTCTTTCCTGTTAGCAAGTTTCAGTAGAAACTAAAATTTTAGTTAATCACTAATTTTATAAATTTCGCTTTCTTTATTGTTCTGTTGTTTATACATTTTACCTCACTTTTGCTCATTGTGAACATTTTCTTTCGCAGTTGCCGGCGTCATATTCATATGGAGCTCAGCCACAGTTTGTATACCAAGTACCACAAATATCCAGCTTTGCCCCGTTATCAAATGGATATTATTCATTACCTGGTACATCTTACATTTCAGCGACTAATTTTATTTATCCTGCTCAGTCAACATTCGTTCCAGCGGTAGGATCTCCTGCTGTAACGGGAGGTAATATTATACCTGGTTTCCCTGGTACACCTACACTCAGCCCATCACCTAGCAATCCAGCGCCACCATTAGAGTCACAACCTAATCCATTGGGTGACTCCGATTCAGATGTTATCGAATCAGCAGATTTTAGTCGTCAACAACAAAATCAACAAGGTTCATCTTCTGTCTCGACTTCTTCTCGACCTGAAGTAATGCAATCATCTCAGCAAACGACACAACAATTCTTTCCAAATTACCAAACAGTTCCTCAGATACCACAAGCACCGACATTTTCGTCCCAGTTGCCTCAAATCCCACAAATTCCCCCGCAACCACAACAAGCTCAGTCTAACTATCCCTCAAGTTCTCAAGGATCCCAACTAGCTTCTTTTCAATCTATTCCACAGATTCCTCAAAATCCACAGCAATTGATATCATCTTCACCCTTGTATCAGTCCCCTCAAATGGCACAACCTGGCCAGGCATCAGGACAAGCTCCAACACTACCGCTGTATCCTCCATACCATCAACAGCCAAATTTCCCACCAAATATATTCCCTCAAGAACAAGGGCAATCACCATCTCAATCTACAAGCTTCCAGGGAGCGACAAACAGCGGCAGTTCTCTAAACAATGATGACACAATTACTATTGAATCCGCCTAAATATTTTACACGAAATATACGTTTGAAAATGTAAATCTTTTGTTTATTTATGTAATGCCCCTATGCCTCACAATATGTATTTGAATTGTAATATTCAATCATGTATTTTAAATACATAATACGGTTTTATTCATAACGATTTATCGGAGGTTTAAACGAAGAATTTATCGGAGAGATAATAAACATTTTAGCGTAAAAAGACTATTATGAATAACAAGTTTTGACAATTTTCGCGAACCTATTTTAGCGCACTTTTAAACCTCCGATAAATCATTATGAATAAGACCGTATTATGTATTTAAGATACGTGATTGAATATTACAATTCAAATATAATAAGACCATTAGTATACAAAATGACATTAGTGTTTTTTTTTATTTAAAAAGTAAAGTTAAGCAAGAGTTTTCCAAATTCACTAATGAGCTCAATGCTGTTGTTATGCTATTTCAAGTTTATTTTATCAAGTTTATCATGTTGTTTATTCTGGTCACATTTCAATGTAATAAATAATTTATTTGTTTGTAAACAATATTTAAGATATTGTATGTAGTATTTATAAAATACGACTAGTGCAGAACCCAATGTGTATTAATGAGGGTTCTGCATCATAATTTTGGTAATAAAATACCTATAATACTTATATTATGTATACATTTAATCAAAAATTAAGATTTCCGTGACACATTTATTTGAACAAAATTACTTCTTAAATGATGACCTCTCAGAGAGGTATTTATCAGCCGACGTGGTTATGAGTAGGCTAAGTTGACATGTATCGTTTCTGATATCTATCTCTATCTGTTTTCTAACTAGTCAAAATTAAATTTTGGATCAATTATTCAAATTAGACCCCTAAAATCATAAAACTAGTTTTTACTAATCACCTTACGGAACCCTATTTTTTATGACATCAATTACAGTTCCAGTTGCATTGTGTTTAATGTACTTTATCTCATTCATATTGACTTGATTAACCTATCAATTACAATGTCTTTATTTAAGAAGATAGTTGTTTTATGTATCATTATTGTAATCTCATGTAGTTCTATTTTTCCAAAAACTACAAGTGCTAGCTTTAAGGTTTGTAACAATAACAATATAATTACTTTTAATAGCGCACTATTTTAGTTTTTAGCCATCACAGTGTTTTCGAAAAGAAATTGCCGTGCATTCGAACATTAGAACTTAAAAATATTGATAAATAGAGATTTAAGAATTAAAGTTCGTTTATTTGTTTATTGGTACTGTTGTCTTCAGGCTAGTCAGTGCCGTCAGTAGCTGGACCACTTCGAATATAACTGTTTTAGTTTTAGTAAGTAATGAATGATATCTGTATTTTATTTTATCATAACTATGTTGGGTTTTAGGTTGTAAATAGTAAAAGTATACTACAATCGAATAATTTTAATCTCAGGAACAACTCTGATAGTTACACTCAATCCATAAGAAATAGAGTCAAAAGAGAGGACCAATCTGGTAAGTTAATATTAGTGAGTTAAAGATTAGCTTGTGTAGGTAGGTACTTCGAACTCTCTAGTCACATAATACGCTCTTCACTTTAACTTTAAACGTATAGGATAAGAAATCTTTTTGAATACACACTTCTCTCGTTCAACAAACTGTAGGCCATATGCTTCTTTTCTACCTCTTAAGCAAATTTTTACCATACAACGCTGACCAGGGTAACGCATAGGCTTTAGGAGATACTCGTATTTTCTATTACAAAGGATTCTACTTGATTATATTATCCGTGCTTGCTCTTACATTACCCTAGGTGGCCCTATTTCACATGCAAGGTGATAAGATTTATTTAAACTAAGAAGAATACTGTACCTATATAAAAATAATCGTCAGAAATATACGAAAAAGAAAATGTTACAAATATTATCATAGTAATTTCTTCAAAGTTTTCTTTCCAGGCATGGTGCGGTATGCAGAGATGGCAAAAATGACTCCAGATAGAATTCTTAAATTATATTTGAAGTCAATAATTTCGGTTCTGACAAGAGGCGATATTGGATATAAATCTGTGCAACCATTTGCCTCTATTTTTAAGGGAAAGATTAATTATTATACTAAAGACATTGATGAGTAATAATGTATTTAATAGCACATGTACCATCACAGTTAAACGATGATAATTTTGGCAAATTGTTTTAGCAAAAAAGTCGCGTTATGTACTGAATTTTTTTTTTAATTTGGCTTAGTGACCGTCATTTCTGCTTTTATAAATTTTTTTTTAATTTGTGGAATCACAGAGTTTATTAATTTCAAATATACTTAGTGGTTATGTAAAGTTTTATACAAGGGTTAGTACCTACTGAGGGATGTTAATAAAAGAATTATAAAAATACAATATCAGTAAAATTTTTCATTTATTAACTAATTAACCATTTTCACGATCTGGTAGCCATTTAATATAATCTTTCTGCTTGCTCTTTCTACCCGTTAGGCCCATGGTGAAGTAAAAAGTCTTAGGAAACCACTCCGTATTAATCCTAACAGTTATGTTGTAAGTGCCTACTCCAGTGATCTCGGGAGTGCTGAGACGATTAGGAAGCATCAGACGAACACATGCTATTGTACATTCGATGCCAGCAGATACCTGGGAAGGATTATTTTACTTACGTTATAAATTTCCTATTGATTTTCTTTTTTCATGATATTACATTTTTTTGTATAGGTTTTTTTAACTTTTCTTAACATTTGCTTAAGATTTTAGTATCATTAATTTCTACTTAGCAGTAAGCTAATCATTTTAAATTCTATGTCTGTTGATTTACTTACCTTGATTTCTGCAGTTACTCTAGCAGGGAGTATAGCGTCCACTTCAAATTTCTCAATATAGAAAAAAGTACCACGTTTCTGTGTCTTTGAACTTCGGAAGCAAAAATTTCCGCTCAAGTAAGTACGACTTTTCCAACCAGATTTCTGTTCTGGAGGTTTTCTTTCGCCACTCCTACCTGATACAACAATCAAGACACTTAAGTAAAAAAAAAGTTAAAAATGATTAATGTGAAATAACCGAAAACTTACGGGTACGTTATTAACAAGGTATGGAGAGGGCAAGGGCGCCAAGAGCACAAACTGGTGAAAAATTGACAAAAGTAAGCTTGTGCCAATCACTGGCTGTTCGATATTTTGATAAAATAGTAACAAAATAGACGACTATATTCTAACTTTACTTAATAACATCATTAGAATTATAAATCTCACCTCCTTCTACAAGTTGAAAGTGCAACGGATAAGATCTTGGTATGTTATGAGCTGTAATTACATTGATAGCCCATGTATTATACGGAAACATGTCGATATACACTGGAGGATAAGGATTGAAGCTGTCACGCATAAAACTGGTCGTGCAAGCTCCACCACCGATTGTTAAACCAATCAATTCAAATCGACCGTCAAGAGCGTGACTTATGATAGGAGCGCCTGTTCTTAGTCCACATCCTGTACTGCACAATGCATGGCTCACATTTTCACTGCCTGGGTACTGAAATAGTACTACTATGTGTACACAGAGTTGAAAATCGACAGCCTGAAATGTGCGTTTATCTCACAGAATGCACAAAAAAGTTTAGCGTTACATAAGTAGGTACCTACACATACATTTTCTGACAGTTGGGCAATATTATGATCTCACTAGCTAATGCTGGCGAAATTATACAAAATAGCCATCCTCGTATACCACGCTATCATTTTAAAAACCGCATTAAAATCCATTGCATAGTTTTGAAAATATAAGCTCACATAGGGATATACTATTTTTATAAGTAAAGATAATATTTAAGAATGTAGTATTATAGATATAGCTATTACAGATAATTATTTAGATTCAAAGTGATAATGCACCATTTTCATTAGTTGTCTCTGACAATCGCTGTGTGTATATAATTTTAATGTCTTCTTTGCCATTCTTTCTGCATCGAAATCTCTTGGTACAACTGTAATAAATAAATATTGTACCTTCATTTAAATACCAGTTAAACCCTATACCTCTACAGATTATAAAGAGGATTATTCTATAAATAGAATTAAGAGAAGAAGAAGTTAAAAAAAGAATTAATGTATTATGTGAAACTATACAAACACGTAATAATAGAACACCTGAAGAAAAGCAAAATCACGTCAAGTCGGGATGCAGGCAAGGCAGTGTCTACAAAAATCATTACTATAATTATTTTATTTCTATTAATCAGACACAACTTACGTACTGTTTAGGTAGTCTATTAAATACACAAATTTATGTTTCTTTTTCCTAATACGTTCCTCTAAGGTGGGCAAGCATATGGGAATCATATAACCTGAATAAAAAAGGAATTAAAAGTTAACTTAATAAAATATGTAAATCTCTGTATTAAACTCTATATATCATAGCAAAAGATACCTAGATGTGAAAAACGATTGAGTTCAAAGTATAATGATAGCACACTTGTAGATTTCTCGACGAATAGGTAACTCTTATTTTCTTTTAGTCTATGTTTAGTTATTGCTATCGTTCACGGTTAAAAACTATGATTTGGATTTAATTACAGGAAACCTCACAAAAATTGTAAAAGATTACTTACTGGACTTCATCGGCATAAGTAGTTTAACAAGAGCAACGCTATTTGTGACTCCAAATCTAAAAAAAATAAAAGTTTGTTTAACTTTCACAATAAATACTTCTTTTAAATAAAAACTGCAGTCTAAATAATAATGGCATTAGGTAATAGCAAAAGTAAAATACCTAACGTATTCCGGATGTGGAGTGATCTCAATTATAGGCACCTCAATGTATGCTAACGGACATCTTTGTCCCGATTTTATTTCTTCACGAGTCAAGCTGCATTCATCTTCATCACGCTCATAATCACCAAACACTATGTTGCCCCTACAATATTATTAAATAGCAATGACTTATTATATTTATCTTCCTCACATATAGTGTGAGATCCCAGAACTGGCTGACTTTATGTATCTTGGTATGTATTAAACGATGTCGCGATAGGATAAGGTAGAGTTTGTAAGGTAAGGTAGTTTTTGCAAACCAGAAATATCAATTTGGCAAGCAAACAAGAATGATATTGGGAAGAGAAGATCTGTTTGCAAGGGAACTATCTTGTCAATCTGTGAGTGTATACGTATCCGCTAGGCTTTGTATCTTACATCATTTTCATAGAGATTATATATATATATATATTTATGAGCCTATATATATATTTATTATATATTTTTATGAGCCGTCCGGATGGGTTGACTAAATTTTCAACATTTCTTAAATGCTTGTTTTTAGATAAAATATTGTAAAAAAATCAGTTTAGGGACTCGAGATTTTAATCGTTTCGCTACGAAGTCTGTTAAGAATAAATAGATGAATGTAACAAATGACATACAGTTTGAATTTTTTCGGCAGCTGTAACATATCCGTGGCGGTCCCCATCGCAAACTGTTTATGAATGAGTACTGCTCGTGGTGCTTGGCTTGAATGCTGAAGACCACTAGTCACTAATTTAAAATTGCAATTACAACATTAATTAAATAATTTAATACAGATATCTAATACTGATAAAGAAATATTTATAGAATTGTTGAAACCCGCGCTGTATCACACTTTACGAAAGTGTGTACAGTTTATGCTAAGAATGGCCTCACTTTGGTACGGATTAAGAATACAATTGTTACCACCCCTTTTCCTCCTAGGAAGCTGTAAAACTCAGCTAATAGTACACAGATAACTTTCTCTGTTAGAGACGCCTGGACAGCGCGACAGAGTGGACCATAATCCCTCCCAACGTGGAGGAGGCCCGTGCCCAATGGGTTTAAATGGGCTGGAGGGAGAGAGAGAGGAAGTATACATGTTATCTTTTCATAAGAAAATAGAATTCTATATTAGACTTACTAACCATGTATGTATTGAGTGAAGCCCAACCATGGAAATGTTCGTTCCTTGAGCACTCCATCAGCTGGGTTTAAACTGAAGTCATCATGGCATATGCTAAAATCACGCATTTCACACTTTGTAGGTCGGGTACATACTAAGACAACAATAAAATAAAATAATTTAGGAACACCAAAAAGTTACTATCAATATATTTACACATACACTTTATAATCGACTATTGCATAGCACATTATTTTATTAATAACAACTCCATTACTTATTGCAATTAAAGCTGAAATCAATGAATTGAATAACATACTAGCTGACCCGGCAAACGTTGTTTTGCCATACTAAAAAAAAAAGTTTGAAAAATAGATGTTGGCCGATTCTCAGACCTACTGAATATGCATGTAAAATTTCATAAAAATCGATCAAGCCGTTTCGGAGGAGTACGGTAACTAACACTGTGACACGTGAATTTTATATATAAGATATCTCAATGGCTGAAATAATCACATTATCTTAGGAGGCACATTCTATATACTCACTTGTCAAAACTATTAAAGCGGGTACAGCAAATAAGCAATCATCCATGGTGACAAATCTCTTTATAAATCTTTACATTTTTAGTATAACTTTATTTTTGTATTTGATTTAACTTGTAGACATATAATGACATAGAAGTAATTCGCAAAAAAAATATTTCCCTAGAAGTTAGCTGTTTGTCACCGAATCAATTTTGATTTTAAATGAGTACACAGTTGCGACAATGCTGTTTCTTGTTTAGACGTTACCATCCTGTAATTAGATAACAAACAGGATGAAATATTGACAATAAAGCACGTAATGATTATCGCCATACTTGTTTAACTCTAAAGGGGTAGACATACATAATAGATTTTATATTAAAACGCTAATATTAATGTACGCCAGATCAGTCTGAAGCCAGAGATAACATCCTCTGTGAGAGGCATAAAACTCGAAGATAAACCCAATGCCAACATGCCTGGTCAGCGTGTCATAGTAGACCATATTCTCTCCCGTAGTAAAGGAGACCCGTGCCCAACAGTGGGTCATTAACAGGCTGGGGAGAGTGAGAGAGTTGTCAGAATAAAGTAGTTTTAAGTTAATTTGGCAGCTTGGTTCAAAATGATTACTTTGCCTGTAGTAAATATTAGAATTTTACGAATTTATTATCTCTCGTCATAGTTAGACTATCCTACTCAATCCTATTTGTAGTCTATGATGACGTGATTGATTTTCTTATTATTTAGATAACTTTATACAATACTAGCTGTTGCCCGCGACACCGTCCGCGTAGAATTTGGAAAAATTTTTTTTTCGCTATAAAAGTTAGCCTATGTCCTTTCTCAGGGTCTAAGGATTGTCTGTGCCAAATTTCATCAAAATCGGTTGAGAGGTTTAAGCGGGAAAGCGTAACAGACAGACAGACAGAGTTACTTTCGCATTTATAATATTAGTCAGGATTAGCTGTTATCTGCTTTCAATATTATACAATGCTGTGTGAGATGGAATTAGTGCAGCTCCATCTCAAGACTGCTTCACTGAATAGAAACAGACTCCCAATACTAGCTGTTGCCTGCAACTTGCAACACGTGGAATTGAGAAAATAAAAATATATCCTAACAAATTTATAGAAAAAGAATCATCCTCTTAGACCACTCTATCTACTGAAAGAAACCGCATCAAAATCCATAGCATAGTTTTAAAGATATAAGCATAGATCACATAAGGACCTACATACAAAAACAACGACTTTCTTATGTAATAAGTAAATATTCAGTTTACTAATTATGATCTGGCATATTATGTTATCATGTTATTGTTATTTATTTTTATGAGTATGTTGTATGCATTATTAGTTTGTAAACAAATTAACAATATTATACAGTATATAAATAAGATGGGATCCGGTTTGCTCATTTGATACACTGATTTTACTAAATGAAAACATATTTTCTCATAATTCTCGTATTAATGCATTTAAGTGAGTACCTACTTTGTCTAATCTTTTGGGTATAGAGTGTATTATTATGAAGGAAGTTACTATTTCCTTTATTATCATTAAATATGTTAATTGTTTTTTCACAGCTGCATTTTCTTTTGATTGGAATTTTCTAAAGGCAAACGGATTCTAGGCATGAGAGGTTGGGAGATCGGGGTAAGGGCTTTTAGTTTAAATTTAATCTGAGTTTGCAGATTTACTATGTCTTTCACCTGTATCTACCACTATTCGGCGCGCATTTTATTTTATTATATGAATTATATTAATAAGCAAAACCGACTTTCTAATCTAATCTCCTGTGGAAGTCGGTCTAAAATGAAATTCGGTAAGTACTTCACCTGTATACAAAGTCGATTAATTATTACAGTAATTTTCCATAAGTCACATTATATAAACCTTGTTTGATATGTTTTAAGATGATGCTCACAATGATTTCGTATTTGGAGATTGTGAAAATAAATATTTAAAATTATTTCGTACGGTTGAAAAGGAGAGTTCAGATGTAGTTGGCAATATTGTTGTAAGGGTGAGTTAAAAAACAGCAATTCGTGCTTATTTCTCTGTCTACTTATTTAACGGAAGTGGTCTCCGCTAATAGTTAAAGAATTCCTTCAAAAAGTCTAAGATCCCAATGTAGAACACATGACCATATAACCTTGAAATGAATTGCATGAATTAAAAGCGTAACCCTATAGCTTCCGTCTTTTGGTCTTTCTGTGAAGATAGTTAATACTTTACTCCTTATTCCCGGGTCCCAGTTTGTTAAAATATAAATATAATCCTAAGTATCTACTAATCTTAATGAATGATGTCAGTTTTAAGACTCTATTAATTGTTTCTCTATCAAATCTATTTTAATCATTTATTTATTTCAGGGTTATTTACCAAAAAAAACAAAATCACCAACATGTGTTATACTTAGAGCTTTATCTTAACAAGAAGATATGTATATTACAACTGCATATAATTTTAAAATTTGTGTGGGCCCGAGTTACTATAATACATTCAAAAAAGAGATTCTTTTACTACTATTATGAATGGTTTATACCTGAAGGGTTTGTTGGTAATATGAAATGGATTATTTATTTCTATGGACCTGCTGGAAAGATATGGGACTGACATTATTATAACTTTTTAGTACTGTAAGATGGTATCAAAATACTGATAATGAATATTGATATTAATAAAAATGTTTTATTCTTTATGTTTGTTTGTTTGAGTACTTTAATTAGCGCATAATTGTCATCAAATCTCAGCCAATTATGGTAAACCCTAACAGGATAACTTACATTTTTTTAAGTCATTACTCTATATACCTACAGTTAAAACTACTTAAAAATTTGTTAAGCAATTCCTGAGTTGATTCCCAATATTTATATATAAAACAGATGCAGTATAGAACTCTGCTTTACACTGCATAAAGAATTAAAGAATAGGGACAAGGCTACACAGTAAATTATTATACACATTTAAATAGTTTTTAATAATTTAAAAACATGGCCCAAAGAATTTACTTAAACTGTTTATCCTGCCATCGGATCCACAAGCTCATGATGTACGTGCAGCATATCGATAGTTGATGGGTGGTAGAACTCAATTTGTAATATAGCTGGCATACTAATTCTCTTCTGGAAATACCATTCATGTAACTGGATCTTTTGATATGTCAGTAAATATACATATCGTAATGTACCTTGACAGTAGTATAAAGGAAAACGTCCCCCACGGAATAAATACTTTCTTGGTACAAATATTGTCATGACGATGCATTGGAAACGAAATCTCCGTGTGTTTTCACTTTCCAAAAGCTGTAATTAAATAAAAGCGTTAAGTGAACTATTGCCATAGACTTACATATAAGACAAAGTTAATCGTTCACAATTATATAAGGTTAATCCTGAGAATTCATTTTTTTTTAATATTTGTTATGCATTCGGTCCTCGACAAGTGAAAATTTTAGGTTAATACGACCGCTAAATGGGTACCTAGATTAACGGATAGATAGATACATAGATGCAAACCAAACTAAGAAAAGCATATTGGTATATAAAAATTGGTCAAGTGCGAGTCGGACTCGCGCACGAAGGGTTCCGTACCATTATCTATGCAACATAAGGCAACGTTATTTGTATCGAGCAAGAAACGGTAAAAAAATCATGTTTGTTGTATGGGAGCCCCCCTTAAATATTTATTTTATTTTATTTTTAGTATTTGTTGTTATAGCGGCAATAGAAATACATCATCTGTGAAAATTTCAACTGTCTAGCTATCACCGTTCTTGAGATACTGGGTACGGAACGGACGGACGGACGGACGGACGGACGGACGGACGGACAGCGAAGTCTCAGTAATAGGGTCCTGTTTTTACCCTTTGGGTACGGAACCCTAAAAAACGGATGAAAATTATTTTTTAGATTTTCTCTCTATGGGCCTTCTCCGCATTGGGAGGCATTATGCAGCGTTGACCGCGCGTGTTGGTATGGACCTTTTTTTCGCCACTGTTGGGCACGGGTCTCTTCCACTTTGGGATGGATTATGGTATACTATACCCTGCTGACCGGGCGAGTTGTTGAACTATCGAGTTTCTATCTCACTCATCTGTGTATTATATTCCTTAGCTGGCTTAGCACACTGGAGAGGAAATGGGCTTGTGACACTTGCTTTCTTAATCTGTCACCACACGAACAAGACGGTAAATTACTTACTTGTCGGCAATGTTTCTTCTGTTGATAAACCAGTTTGTGAACCCCATATTCTATTATGTGCTGCATATAATGCATGGTCGGCTGATATTGGATCCGACCTAACGCCGTAACCAGATACACATGTTGCTAAAACATAAAATAAAAACTAATGGTTATGAATCTAGAATATACTATGTAGCTGTTGGTACCAATTCTATGAACGCAACTAAACTTGAATTAACTAAAAAGTGAAAACAACTATGGTATATTTTCATTATTCTGATATTTCCTTGGGCACACATATATGATTTAAAAACTGTAGTTTATTGTAATACATAGTTTTTATAATAAGAAAAAAGGTAACATTTCCTACCTAACCTATTTATGTTGTTATTATACGAGAGTTCTATAAAATAATCTCTGTAAAAATTTTAAAATTTAGAAAGTAAATTAAATCCTACTAATATTATAAAGGCGAAAGTTTGTAAGTATGGATGTATGTATGGATGTTTGTTACTCTTTCACGTAAAAACTACTGAATGGATTTGAATGAAACTTTACCACAATATAGCTTATACATCAGAATAACACATAGGCTACAAATTGGCTGGACCGATTTTGATGAAATTTTATTTTATACAGAATTGTATGGCAAAACAACGTTTGCCGGGGCAGCTAGTAGAGTATAATCTACGTATTTATGTATATTTCATTAGTGAATAAATACTTACAGACACTAAGTGTTCCGAATACTATACCAACAATAGTTATTCGCATATTGCATACAGCTGGTCTGACTGATTCTGTTGTAAGATATGTAGTTTACCATCTGTATTGGTAAACAGAGAGTTGGTTACTAACAAAAAAATTCCAATTAATGTTTGAAAATATTTACTCATCGGTATTTGGTTTTAGAAATGGCTGTTTGTTGCTGTTTGTTAGACTGTTTTACTGTTTTTAGGGTTCCGTACCCAAAGGGTAAAAACGGGACCCTATTACTGAGACTTCGCTGTCCGTCCGTCCGTCCGTCCGTCCGTCCGTCCGTCCGTCCGTCCGTCCTTCCGTCCGTCTGTCACCAGGCTGTATCTCAAGAGCGGTGATAGCTAGACAGTTGAAATTTTCACAGATGATGTATTTCTATTGCCGCTATAACAACAAATACTAAAAATAAAATAAAATAAATATTTAAGGGGGGCTCCCATACAACAAACATGATTTTTTTACCGTTTCTTGCTCGATACTAATAACGTTGCCTTATGTTGCATGATAATGGTACGGAACCCTTCGTGCGCGAGTCTGACTCGCACTTGACCAATTTTATTTAAACTTAGAGTGCTGAAGTTGTAAAGATATTAGTGTATTTACATTCATTATAATGTAGTGATACGAATTATTTCTTTGTTTATAGACGTGCCAATAATATACTGTCTATTTGTTGTTAAGACATCGTATGTTTATTAGTGGCAAAAGTGATTTTACATAGTAATACTGTCTTAGTTAACATGGCGTTTTTATTATTATTTCAATTTTTAAGTTATTTAGGTGAATGTGGATTACATTTTATTGAACAAAATCGACAGCATTTTGTGTTATAGATATCAGTAGATAAATTTATATAGTAGAGAGATGCATTTTGTAGATATAAACTACTAAATATTTTTTTTTTTAATATTACAGTACATCTGACATGTGGTTACAAAACTTACACAGCATTAGAAAACATTGTTTTTACAAATATAGAACCAGTTGAAGGTATATTTATATGTTTTTGATTATTATCAATAAGTAGTAGTTGCAGTTAGTTGTTAAGATTACGTGATTGTCAAGTTTCACAGAATATTTTCACTAATTTGTTGTTCATAAAAACATTCCTTGTGAAAAGCCCCATCTGTTAATCAATATTGAAAGAAAATCTTTTCGGTAGGTAGTTTTTAACCGACTTCAAAAAGAGCAGGAGGATCTCAATTCGTCTGTATATTTTTTTGTCTGTTACCTCATAACTTTTGACTGGGCGAAGCGATTTTATTGATCCTGTTTTTATTTGAAAGCTGGTGGTTCCCGTGTTTTTTGGGACCATGTCAGGATCTAATGGATATCTCCTAAGAAATCGAGAAAAACCCTCAAATTTCAAAAGCACATGAAGTCAATTCAACTTTTTTTTAATTACCCAATTATTAAGTTTAAAAATTGGTTTTATGATAATTATGTATTTCTAGACAGTGTTCATAGTGAATATTTCTACGGTAAATGTGCTACAGCAAGAAAATCTTTAGCTTTTCATGATCATTTAACTTATGATGACATAAAAGGACATGTGATTGTACGTGTAAGTATTTTAACTAATTTTTCAGATTCTAATTAGGGCGGTATAGTAGCAAAGTGACCGACCCTCGTAAATAAAAAAAATAATAGTTATATTTTGATAAAAAAGTCTCCTATTTTTACTAATATCTAAATAATATTTCCTTACCTTTCTTTTTATTGAATCGTATTATGCGTGTTGTGCTGGATGCAGATAGCGCATCCATCGTTATAGCTTTCTATGGGGGAGGTCTATGTCCAATATGTCCAGCAGTGGATGGGTGCGTGTTATGGCTTACACAAAATATGCTTTAAGGTCTTTACTGTTTAAATGAAACTAATTTATTGCAGGGTTATCTAAATACAACTGCGAAGATAACTTGCGTATATTTACGTTCAAGTTCACCGTGCTCCGACATGATCAGATATGGCACTAATCGATTCACAATGTGTCTATCCAGAATCCGTTACCATTTCTTAGCGCAACTTTTTAATTTTCATTTTTACGAGTGGTTTCTGCCCGTTGAGATGAAGCAGGGTATCGATTGGGATTTATATTTCTATCATGCGATTTAAGTAATTAAAACATTTTTGTTTCTTTTTACCTTATTTGTTATAACAATCCTTTTAAACATATGTAGTTGACAGCTCACATTACGCATAGGTTAAATAGACTTCTTACATAGTTGGTAGGCTTTACCACCCGAAATTCCATTGCTGCTTACCATCAGGTGGAATGGTATCAAGTGCCAACATGTTTTATTAAAGTTTTACACTAGACATATACACAGTTGCTGTAAAGTGTAATCTCTTTACCTATTGAGAAAGGCTTCTGTATAGTTCTAGGTATTGATAACAAATAAATAAATTAACGATCTGATATTATTTCAAAATGTTTGGTATTATGTAATCCACATATTGTAAATACATTTGGCTTCTTTACTTTTTATTTTTCATTTTTGAATGTATGTCTACGTGAGCTTATGATAATATATTCAAAATTATATAAAGCATTTTGATGCAGTTTTTTTTAATAGGTAGAGTGGTTCAAGAGGATGGCTTTTCTGTATAATTTGTTAAGGGCCTACATCAATATTATCGTATATCATCGCCGACACGTACATATTAACACAGCCAGTAGGCACAGAAAATGAAGAATTAGGGATACTTTTCCTATTTACTCAAAATCTACTAAATATATTTTAATTCTGATTTACGTGTTTCTATATATAATAGTTACTTATGTTTTTAAAGTTATTTCATTAGTTAATACGCGATAATAGACAGACAAATGAAAAAAATAAAAAATTAGAGAGGTTGTTTCGCTAAGATTTTCTATCGAGAAAACTTTTTTCAATCGTGTTTCTGAGTTTATGCGATCCTAGATCATATATTGAAAAAACATATACTTAAAAATTAGAGCTCTAGCCATTCAATCTAAAGAAACAATGAAAACTTCGTACGTAGAAAAATGCACGAAGCTATTTTGGTATCCTCTTAAGGTTAGTTCCTAAATACCATGCGGACAAAGGTGCAGGCAACAGCTAGTATTAAATAAGTACAAGTTGTTTTCAACATTCAATATTTTTTATTATACTTTCGCCCTTACTCCAAAATTAAAATATCATAAATCTAACATTGGTTATATAAAAATAGTTTGGGAACCGCCGCTTAAAATTATGACTAACTTACCAATAGATTTTAAAATCATTATATAGGGAATACTTACAAGTATTTTACAATTTGTTAATTATGTTAAATCGATCGGTAACTTGAGGAGCACAAAATATGTGTTAACATTTATTGAGATCGTAAAAATATCTCGGTATTATGGACTTCATTAAAAAAGTTGACGTATATAACCATAAAGAAAACCAATACATTAAAGAAAGTCAATTCAAAAAATATTGACAAAGGATATCTCTTTACGATTATATTAAAAAGATAATAGTGCGTATGAATTATTACGTATTTTACACATCAAAATGAGTACATATTTTATGACCTTCAGACAACCTTACCCACATAAAGATATTTTTATTATTACTTACTGTAATGTTAAAGTCAGACACTGTAAAAGACTTAGGGCGTTCACCATCTTCAAGTAAAGCGTTGATTAGTTACTTATCGATTAGCGTTAATTGTCAAGTAATAGTTACGAGTATCTTCTGTCAATTTCAATTTTTTAATCTTAACATTACTGCTACTCGAACGTCGTGAACGTCGCACGTGTAGTTACTGGTGACTTTAACTAGCGATTAGTCTACTTGGCGCTTTACTTGAGAATGGTGAAAGAGGCTCTTAATGTTTTTCTATATTGGATATTGTATGTTCTAATTATCGTGGCAACTTAATAATCGACTACGAAAATGATGTGGATCATAAAGTTGAGACAAAAACACGAAACAAATATAAAATATAAATAAACGTTTAATTTGACTATTCAGTTTCATCTGGTTTAAGGCCACCTTGAGGAAGTGGTGGTGGAGGAACGTTAGGTATGGCTGGATCCTTCGATGAGTAATTCAGAACATTAAGATCATTTGGTTCAGGTGGTGGGGTTTGAGCAGTAGGTTCAGCTGTAGATGCTGTAGCTGCTGGAGTAACTGCACTGGGTTGTTCTTTAGGAATAATTGGAATCCTGTGTCCTATCAAGCTAGGCAAAGGTTGGTATATTGACGAAAAGCTAGTATAAGGACTGAAGCCGAAGGGATCATAAGGATCATAGAACCTAAGGCTAGGATACCTGTATGTGAAAGGGCTAAAATGAGGTAGACCATTGTATATTGAGTCTATGTGACTGAGAGGGATTACTTGCGGTGGCAAACCGAATTCATTTAGAGGGATTGGAGACTGAGTGACAGGTGGAGATGGAGGAGCAGGCGTTGGAGAACTCTTCTGATCTGCGTCTGATTCAGCAGGCTCAGAAGTAGAGCTTTCATTTTCTGTAGCAGATGTAGAAGTTTCGGTTGGCGTTTCAGATGCAGAATCTTCTGTTTTATCCGATTTTGGCTGTTCTTTCGGCGTTAAAGCATGTGGTGGCAGTAGACCCTGAAATTTAAATATTTGGTACGTTTAAACAATATTCCTTATAGTATTTTACCGATAACTTAAAACGTCTTCATATTGAAAAGACTAATTTGGTTGAACATCTCAAAATCATTATTATGTGATATCATTGCTGTTATGTCAATCTGATGCACAAACCTAGGTAAAAATTAAAACAAAACGTTACCTGATTGTGAAATAATGACTGTGTATTTCTCACGCTTGCTCTCACTTCAACGTTTAAATATCTGTTATAACATAATATGCAGACCTACTTTTAAGGGTTCAATATTTTTATTGCGATAAATTATTACTACATTTTTTTAATTCCTTTCTTTGTTGTTGGAAAATTTCCTTTATATATTATTTAAAATTGATTAAATTAAGCAATGTAATAGACATATTGTTAAACAAATCAATTCCAAAAGATCATATATTTAATACGATGACCATTCAGATCCAGAACTCATCCTTTCATGCATTCAAACCAAAAGTGCAGACTCAAAAATTTTATTACTAATCTGAGAATTTTTCTAATTTTAATATGTTTATGTGTGAAATATTAGCATACAAGTAAACCCAATATAATTTATACTTACGTTTCCAAATGTATCACCACCATAGAAGACCGCCGGCTGGTAAGAGAAGGCAAAAGGATCGTGCAGTACTGGCTGGTACACCGGGTACGATTTACTGGGCTCCAAGTTCTGGTTAGACGTGATCAGAGCATTGTAGACCCTGGGGATCCGACCCGGCGCAGGTTCAGATAATGCGCCAATCAATAATGTGCACAGCAACTGAAAAAGTGGAAAAAAATATGTTACTTAATAAATCAAATTATGGTGGAAAAATTGAAATGCCGCAAGTGGGACTTGAACCCACGACCTCGAAATACCGTTCCGAAGCTCTTCTAACTGAGCTTATTGCGGTCTACTTGCAACACTTCAAATTAACCACCATATCTGTCACTCGTATGAGTTTATATATTTTTACGTACACCGCCATCTATCAAGATTGCTTTACACCATCTCGATCACTTTTTCCACCATAATTTGATTTATTAAGTAAAAGCATAGCATGTCAAATGCAAAAATTAATAAATTACTTTAAAATATGTTACTGTTAATATGTAACCAAATAATACTAAGAAAAAATAAGCATTACCATCCAATGCAATGTGGCAATGCCGCTAGCTTTCTAGGCACACTTCTAGTCGACAGCGATGGGGAGGAATAATTTGATGCCTAATGATCATATATATTTATTTTCTACTATTCTTTCTTTTATTCTTTTAAAGGTTTTAATTTTTTTTAAATTGTATATATACCTAGTTGTTGTTGTGAAAATAGAATAAACAACTTTAAATAATACTTAACTTATAGTAGAAAGACAATTCATTTGTGCTGTTTTCCAGTACTCAATTAAACTTAAAGCCTTTATCTGTCAAATAAGCCTGCTATCTAATATCGAACTAGGAAGTAAAGGAGATTTCCACCAGTCTACGTTTAAACAGATGTTAGCATATATTATTACGTGTGAAGACAAAAATTGTTTAATTGTGCCTATTAACCGCATATTTTATTGTAATTGTGTGTGAAGTGGAATTTGTTAATATTTTTATGGTCTTTAATGGCCTATTCACAGAGCGTTTTGCAAAATAGTATGAATTTTTATTACAATGAGCAATAAGAATTTACTTTTGGTGGTGGACTACAACGTAATAAGAGATTATTTAGGCGTGACGGTCTAGTGCAATTGGCATTGTTCATATTTTTTTTAAACTCTTAATTCAAAAACCGTTTCGGGGAATAGAGTTTTTGATCATGATCCATTAGTTTTTTTCAGAAAATTTGCAATATTAACGATTATTTTTCCAACAAAAGCAAATGATCTCTATTTGCCCTTGAAATGAAGGACTTAAAATATTAAGGCGTTCTGAGGGATATACTACTCTGTGGTGGAGTTGAAATTGGTCTATTATATCAATTTGGCAACTTTGAAAAGATCTATTGCATTCTGTTTTAAGTCTATCAGGAAAAGTCAATACGCAGATTGCGTACAACTAGTGTTGCCCAAATGCAAGAACAAGACGAGACTTAGCCAGTCTTGGTCTTGGTCTTGCGCCAATACACCTGGTCTTGGTCTTGGTCTTGGTCTTGCGCTCCCAGTCTTGGTCTTGGTCTTGGTCTTGCAGCAAGAGTCTTGCAAGTCTTGCAATTACCTATTAGACTATTGCTATTTATTAAAGTTTACTTTAGATCTTAGAAAAACGTATTAGAATTGGAACATTGTGAGCTTGAATTAACATAGCCATAGTAAAGAACAATCAGATTAATAAATGTCTGAAGATTTGATGAGAAATTCGAAAAATTAACTGCCACATGGTGATCAACTGAGCTATATGCCGTTTTCCATGGGAGTAACTGTTTCTTAATAAACATTTACGCTTTATAAGCTTACATGTGCTAAAAAATTAACTATTAAATTACTTTTTTTATAGTACATTTCCTTGCTTTTTAACGCGCCGCCTCGGCACGTGCTGGCTCTAAAATAATTTTTGTCATTACCTAGGTACCTATAATACTGTAAAAGGGTTGTGCTCATTCGCTTTAGCTATGCCCACATACATATCGATATTATGGTAATTCGATACAATAGAATACACTTAATATTTGTATCGGTAAAAACAATACTATGTGTTAATTATGTGCTATCAAATTCGTATATTAACCTACAATTTATTACGAAACTTCTCCTGAAATCGTATCTTAGCTACAACCATATTGTGTTTGCAATTTGGGTAACTATTACTAGCATGTAAAAAAGTTTATCGGATTTCAATGGAATGAAATAAGTTTATAAGAAAATGTTACAACGAATAATTATAAGCCAATATGAATAATATTTGTTGTGGACAGACCATGTTTTACAATACGATGTTTATTAAATAAACACCAGCGATACGATACGACGATCACTTTATCGTATGATCTAGTATTTTACCCCGTTCGCGTTGTATTGATTTGATACAATAAAATATAATAAAATACCGATACATAATAGAGATGACCCATCTCTATGTACACGTGTCTTCATGTCGGTTATTCCCCGACTATCGGAGCGGCGCGGGCGGCACATTGACATCAAAGGAAGTCGGTTTCTTTTGACAAAGGTGTCGCTCTTTACAAAGGACTCAAGTAGCCAATCAAGTAACACAATCGGTTGACGTATTTCTAATATTAACCAATCACGATTCGTCAAAAGTGATTAAATTATTTAGAGTGGACAGTCGCATATGTGACTTTTTTACCTAACATAATTTTATGAAAAATTATAAGTATCATCGTTAATATGCCAATATCTTCGCTCCCCTCGTCACATTTTGCTAGTAGTTGACACTTAACTTTTCCTCAATTCACGTTCGTCATCTTCGACATGCAATTATTCATTATTTTTTCGGTAATATTACTCCTCAAAATATTTTTTATATTCTTCTCGCTTTTCTTCCATCAACATCCAACAAAATTTTCTTCACCATCATGGAAAAATTTTAAACAATTTTCCTCACAGAGGAAATGAGCAGTTAGGCATATTACGTTAATCTCTATTACGGGACATGATCACTATTAGGTCAAATAAAGTTCATAAAAACAGCTGATTAGGGTTGTGCAACGTAAAAATTTTGCAAAAACTTACAACATCAAAAATCGTATTAAATTATAATGCAAGTTAATTTCTAAATTCACGTAGTCATTACTGATGACCTAAAGAATGCTTGGTTTCAAGCATAACACAGGAGTTTTGTTTCACGTTGTATAAGTGCTTGAGTTTCACGAATTAGATCGACTATAATTTGGTCTTCAAAATGTAGGTGCCGGGTAAACAAAGAAATCGTTCATGTCGTAAACTTTTATTGTCTTGTGTTTATTTAATTTACGTGTTTTTATTAAAATATTAGTAAATTACTATAAAATAAACATACTCAAACACTTTTATAGTTAAAATACGTATTATAAAAACAAAATTGCGAATCTGATCGACCTTTTGTTAGAGCAGGCGCCTGGACGCTAGCCGTGAATTTGATTGTTTTTTTTTATTTATTTAATTAATTATTAACATATGCATATCAAAAGAATCGGCAATAAGCCTAGTTTCACGGGAACATATGTTGCTGGTAAAATAACTAGTATTCCTTGCATAAAATTAGGATTAAAAATTAAGTTTTTTATACAGTTTTGATACAGTTTTTTGCGTCTCATAGAATTCCTAAGCGTACACTATACACCGAACTGTTATACCTAACTACTCCGTGAAATAGCGCTAAGTCCTAGCTGCAAGACGCAAGAGTCTTGCCGGATTAGTCTTGTTCTTGCTCAAGTCTTGCACGGTCAGTCTTGGTCTTGGTCTTGCTAAAAATACGCGGTCTTGTTCTTGGTCTTGGTCTTGCAAAAATGCAAGAACAAGACCAAGACTGCAAGACCAAGACTGAATTTGGGCAACACTACGTACAACGATGATGTCACAACATTTAAAATAATAACTTTAAGTATTTTTTAAAATTTCTATATAGTGAATATTTCAATAATATTGAAATTAGCAACTAATTTAATTTAAAATAAAATAGTCTATATTTTCTAAAAAAAAAATATAAAAACAGCAGGTCAAAAATTATGAACAATGCCAATTCGATTCGATTGGACGGTCTCCCTGTTTCACTTGCGTGCCTAATGGTGAGGTCCTCCCTTATGATCTAGGGTTATAAGAATTAATAGTAAGTAAGTAAGTATTTAAAAAAGTATTAGTATCTAAATATCATAAATTAGATTATATAGCTGTTTACCGCAACTTCTTACTTTCTTTATAAATCAAACCCTAATAAATTATAAGCCACAGTCTTGAACCACTCTATCTATAAAAAAACCGCAATGAAATCCGTTGCGTAGGTACTTTGAAGATTTAAGCTCACATAGGAACGTACATAAAAAATACCGACTTTGTTTTATAATAAGTAAAGCAGACAATGACAAAAATATTTTTATTTGAGTAGCTCACAATAATACTATGTATTTTTTAATAAAAGTATTTTTTTAAGCATTTTGAATATTTAAAATATACTGTTGCATAGTTTCTTGTGTGTGTCATAACATGAAACAAAATTTTTCTGTTAATTAGGCATTGTATAATTTTTATAGTTTTATTATAATTTCAGATGATTACATTAAGGTTGAAATTACACATCGTGTGGCAAATACCAATGGTAAATGGGGCGTTGCATTGCTTTTTTAGGACTTGGAGGAATTGTCTTGTTCTTAAGCCCAGCCAGGATGTGGCAATTAAATATATTTTTGCTGATATGTATATTGTTCTTTCTTCGGCATTATAATTGCTTCCTATTGCATTTCTATTTTTTTCTGGATGAACTGAAAACCGTTAAAGGAGGACAGCTTTCGATACCATGTGCCGATGCCGACGACCCAATCGGAGAATTTTTTATATTTTTATTCTTCTGTATGTTTCACTTAGGTAAGGTGCTAGGTTCTTTAATTAGGAAGTGAATCTAGATACACCAAAAATATAAACTTGAGACGATAGTAGGTCAACACCAATCCTTCTTCACAATCCCAAATATTAACACACACAATAACACACGTAACGTTGTTGTGTGTGTTAATGAAACTGTATCCTGAATTCAATAGCTTCCGCTGTTCTTTGTTTGAATCTTCATTTATTTTATTTGATCTTAAATAAAATATTATGATACATTTCTACATATAATATTGTTGCGTCAACACTTATAGGAAATCTCTATTTCTAGCCCATCTACGTCCCACTGTTGGGCGCGTATCTCCTCTACTGTGGGGGTGATTATGCTCTACTATGCGGCTTTGGCTAGATACAGAGTTACAATATACGACTACAATATCTCTTAGCTGAATTTACAGATCTCTGGGAAGAAAATGGCGTACTGACAGTTGTATTCTTAATCCGTTACCACACAGACAAATAGGTACGCTTCACACAATACATACAATCATAATATGATGTTCATTGTATAGATCAAAGGAATCAATAATTTTCCACTGTCTTAGATATGTCAAACGGTAGGTACCTGTTACTGCTACAACATAAACTAGTTTATGAATATTATGTTGCTACTAGATAAAGTGCAATTAGAAACTACCTTGAGTACCTACTTTAGATAAATGATTCATATCAATGTGTGTAGTACAGGTGGCCAGTAAATATTAGGTACATACGTTCACTGTTCACAAAATGTACTGCACGTATTTTCAACAAAAGTTTACAAGGTTTTGATTGAAAAATTGTTTGCCTGTATGGTAAAGGTTTTAAAAGACGTTTCTTTTAATACTTTTGACATACAGGTTATAATAGGTAGGTCTTTTACTAAACGAAACTAATAGAAAAACAGGCCAGAAGCAGTCAAAACTAGATTCTTTTCTAGGTAAGGTTCTCTGTAAGTTTGTAACCGCATTGCGTAATTATAAATACTCTGTAAAATTTGATGCTATTTTCACAGTTGTATAATCTAAAGCCTGACTTTAAATGTTAACTATATTCTACGAAACAAAATATTTTAATTTTAGGAGGAAATCTATTCTACGAGCACAAAGTTACGTGTAAAATCTAGTGTGTAATAAAGTTATCACGATGTAATTTATAGAATGCAGAGAAGCTAGCCGATCTGTTAAGCTAAAATACCTACGATATCTCAAAAAGGCAATATCAAATAAGACAAGATTCCTAATTGAAGTTAGATGAATGAGTTTGCACTTTGAATAAAATCTGTATCAATTACCGCAACTTAGACATAACATTACTATCTTAGCTTTATATTCACTTAACGAATTTAAATAAAGCAATAGCTACGACTTCCTTCTTACAAATATACATACCTAATTATGCAGTCATGGCTTGACCGATACTTTTTGTGACTAATATTGGCTTGTTACTTTTTTGTATTGCGAAATAGAATAAATATCCCGTCAATTAAGTACATTTTTATTTTTTTATCATGTACCATTAAAAATAGGTTTTATCAGTCGTTGAAATTGAATCAGCTATAAAGTTGTAATTTCTATACGCCTTCTGAGAAAACTGTTATCCAAGCAATGATTTGTTCTATTTGGAAAACTAAAAAATACTTAAGTACTGTAATATTATTTTAAATAATGGTTTTGTTTCGCATTGGTAAATTGCTTGTCTTGTAACATGTAGTACTTGAGATCAAATCCTGGTTTTGTTATAGCGATATAGCATTGTTTATTATATCGTGAGTGTATATAATTGGTAAATAACTAGGCGTTGCCCGCGATTCCGAACACGTGAAATTTAGAAAATTTTCGCCGTTTTTACAACCTTTTTCACCAATGCTTCGCTCCTATTAGTCGCCTCGTGTTGTTAACCTATAGCCTTCCTCGATAAATGGACTATCCAACACAAAAATAATTTTTCATATCGAACCAGTAGTTCCTGAGTTTAGCGCGTTCAGACAAACAAACTTTTCAGCTTTATAATCTTAGTATAGATAAAACGTATTTTAGAATTATGCAAGTATGGTGTTAAGTTTGACGGGCTTCGTGTTGGAGTGGTTCATGTAACAGACTGCCGATCAAGAGGTCGCGGGTTCGAATCCTGCTTAGGACAATCATTTGTGTGATTTTTCTAATTGTCATACAAATGTTTGTACTGCGTCTGGGTGTTTCTACGAATTCTAAGTATGTATTTACAAAAGAAAAGTAGTATAATATACTTCTTTATATAATACATATTATGTATTATATCCATATTCTGGTACCCATAACACAAGCATATAAGCTTAGCTTGGGACCAGAGGATGTTGTGTGAAATGTCCATGAATATTTTTTTATTTTATTTTAATTAAGTATAAAATTTCGTGTATTGCCAGCAATATAAAAATGTAATTTATTATTACTTGGGAATTTGTTCCTATAAAGAAACATGATTTAAGTGCGGGGGATGTGATAATCAAAAACCCAGTAGGGAAACGTATTCAAATATTTCCTTTATTTTTTATTCTAACGTAATAAAACTAGTTTTTGTAATAGAACATTTAAACAGCGTAGGTATACATTGCATTTATTTAGTTTTTATTATGTACCTTCCGGTATGATATAATTATTATTATTGCAGTAAAAACTTGTTTGTAAATATAGTTTATGTGAATATTATTATGAATATGTAAAACTTATGTAGCTATTAAAAAATCATAATAAAGTACCAACATAAAACTTATATAGAGAAGTTAACTGAACGGAATTCCTTTATGGCACTATGTAACATAAAATTATTAAACACTGCGTATGACGAAACTGAAAAAGTCTAGTCGTTATTTTTGTCAGGTCTTATATAAATCTATTCCTCTTTATCACTAAGTTATCGCATAATTTATTTATTTATTTAGATATATGATATATGGCAAGAAACCGCCGCGCCGACCATAATAAAAATCTTATATTAATTAGACAACATTACTTATAACCTATTTGACAATACCCACTTCTATACCTTATTTAAATTAGGCATACATTGCGTGGTTTGTATTATTTCACACAAAGCTCACACGCATTAAACTGCTAATGATCATCTAAATCACTCGAACGTGTAGGTGTCGTTTTCAAGAAAAAAATATTGTCCATTCAACCACCTCTTTACCTATTAATAAAACAATGTCGTTATTTTTGTATGTCCCCAAGTGAGCTAAAAGTGCTAAAACCTTTAACGAAAGGCATTTTATTGCGGTTTTATTATGAAATAGAGTGATTGAAGAGGATGCTTCTCTTATATAATTTGTTTTGTTGTGGTTTGTTTGCAAAATTTCACTCATACGAAGTAAGGTAACGGGCAGCAGCTAGTCTTTATATAAATTCTTACTAATTTAGAAATGCGAAAATTGGAATTATAAACTAAAAATCTTGAAAAGCTTAAGTGTTAATGTGTGTAACCAAACCATAGTGCGATTTAAAAATGTGTGTACAACGCCAACTATCGAGTGGTATAGTAAACTTCTGTTTGTTAAAGTTTGATTTCTAAATTTCACGCAGACGAAGTCGCGGGCAATAGCTATTGCTGTAATAAAGTCAAGGACGATGATTGTTCTACTTGTAGTTAATTGACATATTCAATTTTATTATTTCTATATTCCTTTTGTGGTATTGTTGATTGAACGTGGGATATAATTAGAATATACATTAATTATTTAAAATAGTAACTTATTTTAATAATTATCAAACCTCATACTTCGTAATTTTAAACTAATGAGCGTAAATTGGAAGCAACTATTAAAATTTTTTTTGTAACACCCTACACTGCACTATGTCTAATAAAGTTAACCCATGTTTGCAAAGCTAAATATCCGCGTTACATAATCAATGCATTGCCCATATTATTTTCAATCTAAACACTTAGACGATCCGACTAAATTTGTTCTTATCATGGCATTTTGCAGCTGAATATTTCTCTTCTCATCAGTAATTTGAGTCTTCTTTTCGTCATTAATCATAACTTACAATTTTTCAGAACAATGACCATAAATTATGGTTGTCACAGATTACAATTATATATATTACTTTGGTCATTGTACATTTCACCAAGTAATAATTAAAGTGTCATGGCCGTCATTATCACATCTACAATACGTTTTAAAATACCAACACCTACTGGGCAGTAAGTTGCCGTGTCCGCTTAAGATCCGGAAATCGAACTCGCTACCTTGACCACGCCTTTGCTTCAAGGTCTAAGAAATGAATAGTGAAATAACTTTGCAATATTGACTATATTAGATAAGTTCACAAGTATGTAAGTTGTGCCTGTATTTGATATCGTAAGCCGATTTCAAAATTATACATATTTAGCTTTTTTTATTCATTATGGAAACATAACAAAGCTATATTTACATCTTCACTATAAATAAATGATCAAATATTATAACGCTTAAAACCTTACATAGGAAGATAATGTATAATATTCCTGTAAGATATCCTTTTATTTTCAGATACCACTAATATACAGGGTGTCCCAGAACTCAACGTCAAGCCGAAACGGGGTGACAGGATAGATCATAACCATCACGAGAAAAATCAGAAAAAAAATCTATCCCATGCAGTTTGAAAATTATGGGCATTTTAAGAAAAACCTAGAAATTTGGTCTAACTGTACCATTTTTCGGTTATTGTGGTTAATTTTTATTATTTTTGGTCATTTAAACTTTGGAACCGTAACCCTAAATAACATCTCGAGAATCACAGTCTAAAATAATGACACAATTACCCCAAGTTTCCTAGAATTTAGACTATTTGTTAAACTATGAATTTAAAATTTTCAAACTTTGTCGACTTTGAAACACCCTCCTTTAAAAAAAATGTACTAGAGTGCCTTGGCAAGTGCCATTAAGAGTTGGCGCATTTAATCAGGATTGTAAAATGGTACAATACTTGTAAGTTTCGTACTAAAAAAAACGAGTAAAAAATAAAAACCTCAAGTAACCCGATTTTTGCTAACCCATTTTACTCAGGAAAAATGTTTTTTATTCGCACAAGCCCTTGGTAGGTTCTTTATTTTACGGCAAAATGATGAGAGAGATGGATAGTGGACATGTTTGCCATGAGCGAGCGAGACAGATAGTGACGCCACGCAGTGAGACGGAGATGCATCGTTTAAACGAGTGCGAATGAAACAGATACAGACGCCATACCAAGCAAATAGCTACGCTGCCAGTCTGACACCAGTTAGTACATTTCGCTCATTCGTCTACTGCGCACCTTTCCGTATTCGCTTGTGTTAATTTAGTACTGACAACTTTGGCTTTTCTTTTTGGACTTGGATTTTTGTGAATTGGACTTGTTGATTACATACCGGCAACTTTGGCTTCTCTCTTTTGGAATTGGACTTTTGTGTTGACATCCTTCTCATCACTATGCCTACGCGCTACACTTCACAAGAATATGCGAACATGCATCTCATTTATGGGGAATGCAGATGCAACGCAAGTGCCGCCGCTAGACTTTATCGTGAAAGATATCCAAATTTAGAGCGCTATCCGGATCACCGCGTGTTTGTTAATGTGCACCATTCACTCACAGAGGACGGCCATTTCCCGAATCAAATACGGGCTGGAGGTAGACCTCGCTTTCCTTACGAAGAAGAAGTGTTGGAAGAGGTCGCAGATGACCCAAGTATTTCCGTTCGTGGAATTGAAGAAAGAACGGGAATACCCAAAAGCACAGCACATCGTATTTTACAAAGAGCTGAAATGCATCCATTTCACGTACAACGAGTTCAAAGTCTTCTCCCTCGAGATTATCCTGAAAGGATTTCATTTTGTAGAACAATGCTACAGAGGCATAATGAAAATCCCCAATTCATCCAAAAAATTCTCTGGTCAGATGAATCTACATTTAAAAAAGATGGCTACATAAACTTACACAATTTTCATGAGTGGCATGTGGAGAATCCACATTTAATGCGAGAAGACCGATCCCAATATCGCTTTAAAGTTAACCTGTGGACAGGAATTTTAAACGGCAAAATAGTTGGGCCTTTTGAGCTGCCTGAGAATTTGAATGGCACGAATTACCTAAATTTTTTACGAGAAAATTTACCAAGTTTGTTAGAGGACGTACCACTAACAGATCGTTGCCACATGTGGTATCAACAAGATGGCTGCCCAGCGCATTACGCAGTGCAAGTAAGAGATTTCCTTGACCAAGAATATCCGGGAAGGTGGATTGGACGTTCAGGCACTATCTCGTGGCCAGCCCGTTCCCCAGATTTAAATCCCCTGGATTTTTTTTATTGGGGCGTTCTCAAAGAAAAAGTTTATTCTAAGCCCATTGAGAGCGTAGCCGAGCTGCGTGAACGAATTTCTCAAGCTGCTGAGGACATCAACTCTCGAGGATATGCCCGGCTAATAAGTAGATCTTTTTTAAGAAGATGTAGGGCGTGTGTTGAAGCTGATGGTAAACAATTTGAACATTTGTTTTAATAAAAAATGTTATTTTCAAATCTGACTTTTATTCCAATAAACCTAAACAAAACAAGGTCAACATTTTTCATTATTTTATTAGTATTTTGTTGCTTTGGTAAAAGTGGCGTCACTATCTGTCTCGCTCGCTCATGGCAAACATGTCCACTATCCATATCTCTCATCATTTTACCGTAAAATAAAGAACCTACCAAGGGCTTGTGCGAATAAAAAACATTTTAACTGAGTAAAATGGGTTAGCAAAAATCGGGTTACTTGAGGTTTTTATTTTTTACTCGTTTTTTTTAGTACGAAACTTACAAGTATTGTACCATTTTACAATCCTGATTAAATGCGCCAACTCTTAATGGCACTTGCCAAGGCACTCTAGTACATTTTTTTTAAAGGAGGGTGTTTCAAAGTCGACAAAGTTTGAAAATTTTAAATTCATAGTTTAACAAATAGTCTAAATTCTAGGAAACTTGGGGTAATTGTGTCATTATTTTAGACTGTGATTCTCGAGATGTTATTTAGGGTTACGGTTCCAAAGTTTAAATGACCAAAAATAATAAAAATTAACCACAATAACCGAAAAATGGTACAGTTAGACCAAATTTCTAGGTTTTTCTTAAAATGCCCATAATTTCCAAACTGCATGGGATAGATTTTTTTTCTGATTTTTCTCGTGATGGTTATGATCTATCCTGTCACCCCGTTTCGGCTTGACGTTGAGTTCTGGGACACCCTGTATAAATAGAAAAAATATATTACATAGCCTTTTTGCATCAGGCACTGCAATCTTAACCTTACAAAATCTATAAAATACTTCTTTATTCGTCTTTAACTTTTTTGCATAATAAATAAACAGATGTAATGAAAGTTCCTTTATTTTATTTCATTTATATTTCTGTTAATTTCATTATATTTTCTTGCACTAGTAAGTTAATAATGTAGAACAAATGTGTAGCCGGCATTGCAATCTTGACCTTATAATACCTATGAAATCATGTGTGTATCTCGAAAGTAAATGCTTTTTTACTATAAGTTTTTTTTAATATTACATTAATGTGAGTAATGAAACGCTACGCTAAGCGGGTTATGTAAATGAAATAAAATTCATAAATTTTATTGTACAAATATCAAATTATATTTATGAGGTAAATTGTAATCGTAAATCTAAGAGTTTAGGAATGAAATTTTCTTTATTATTTCATAATATCATAAGAAATTAATCATGTTGGCAATGACTGACTTATTTATAATTCAGAAATCACCGGAATAGTTTTGTTTTATTTTTTTATATTAAATCATTAGAATAGTTTAGTTTTTGTAATATATCAACCCACATTTCGTAAGTAATCTCAATGCCTACGTTGCAAAATAATGCTTCTATTCTATCCCTGACCTAATCATCTCTCATTAATTAAAACAGATTGACACAACATAAACATCACATTCCAACAAAGCATTTTTAAGTTTATGTAATGTAGTCTTAAAACCAGAATAACTTCTAAAATATATGGCGCCAATTTCTAAGACTATATTATGAACGCGATGTTGTTGAAAGGTATGGTATCTAATGAGGAAATCAAGGCTCTAGAAACATTCCTAGTCTCCTGTTCTCAGAGTCAGTGTAGAGACGGATTAAAAACATAAATGTCACCATTCTATTTTTTCACCAGGGATCTGTAGTAGCCAACTAAGCAGTTAAAATCAACAGTAACTTTAAGCGACCGAAACTCCAAACCTTAAACCATGCGGTGTAATAGATAAAATACCCACCATAAATGGACATTCTTTTCCTTCTTCTTCTCCAGCCCATTTACGTCCCAGTGTTGGGCACGGGCCTCCTCTACTTTGGAAGGTATTATGGTCTACTGTGCCGCGCTGACCAGGCGTGTTGGCACAGGGTTTATTTTCGAGTTTTCCGTCTCTCACAGAAGATGTTATCTGTGTGCAGTATCCCTTAGCTGACTTTTACAGCACCCTTGGAAGGAGATACGGTGGTGACACTTGTATTCTTAATCCGTCACCACACGGAAAATGGACATTATTGGGCTGGAAAGAAGGAACATTGGTTGATGGTTGATAATAGTGGTTTACGAGTTTTTAACATTATTTTATCAAGAATTTATGCGGCAATCATAAGAATATTCAGATATGTTACAATCTGAAAACACAAAGGAAAGTGTACACGTCGTGACTTGCATTGTAAGTTTAACTTATACGGAATAAATTTTAACTCAATAGTTTACCAGATGTTATGAAGGCCACCACATCATACCAGAATCACCAGAATGAATCAAATCAAAAGTAATGCATTGAAGTTAAATGGTATTATTCATAATGACTTCTCGGAAATTTAAAAGTTCGCTAAAATCGGTTCGTGAAAATTGTCAAAACTTACTAGTCTTTTTACGCTAAAACGTTTATTATCTCTCCGATAAAATCTCCGTTTAAACCTCCGATAAGTCATTATGAATAAGACCATTAGTATTTGCTGTTGTTTTAAATATCGTAATAAAGATAATAACCAGTGTTTTATTTTGAACCCAGTTTAAACTACATACATTGTAATAAAACTTGTTCTTGTTGTACCGAAATCGTTACATCAAAAGAAGTAGAGACATATTTACCCTGGGGCTATGACCCGGGGCAGCAGCTTGCCTGGCGGCGCAAGCTTTCGCGTGTTACGTCCATTAATTTATGGGGTGGCAAATCAAACGACCCGAGGGGTTAATTTTGTAAATACGCCACTGACTAGTAGATACCAGTGTCCCAAACCAGGTCAATCTGTAATATTCTCTAACACTTGGTTTTGGTCTAACACTAGGTTAATCTGTGTTTCGGGAAGCAAAGTTGGCGTATTTCTTTACCATTTCTCTTAGATAATATAGGTGTTCTATCTGTAGTACTATATACGAGACTACAGGTTGATTTATCCATAAAGATTTTTCAGTACAGGCTTTTTATTTACATATTCTTTTATGTTGCGGAAAAATGCATTTTTTAATTTGATATTTTTTTGTGAAGATTCCTTATTTATCACAATCAGCAGTAACTACGCGCTGTGTGAATGCGAAATAAGATAAATAGTGCACGCTTGCGAGGAGAAGCGTGCATGATTGTGCATTCAGATGATGGAGGTCAATGACCCTATTATGTGGTGTAGCAACGCAATGCTTGCATCTAAAAACAACGAGTATTTCTAGTGTATATATAAAACTTATACTACACTAGATAATATACTAGGTTTTTAGATAATAGATAGATTTCTAGATTATACTAGATACTCTACTAAAATACAGTACTAATATTGTATTAAAAGCATTTAATGCAGTACCTACACAAAAGAGAGACGGAAATCCTGACTATATAAAAATTTTCATTACTAAGTTCATTTTTAATGCTTTTTTACTGTACGTAATTCGGCACTTCAGAGCCTTGCCTATAAACAGAAACATTAAATACCTACTTTAGTTTCTACTCTTACAATGCCAATTGGTAGATTTGTCTAGGAGTTAACTCTACGTCTACTGGTAACATTTTTACGTTCAAATAGTACATCTCAATTTGACATAAAAAAATCACCTACAAGGAAGTCTCTATTAGGAAGTTTTCCTAATCCCTAAACTCATGTCGTTCATAATTATTTTTTATATCATTTTTTTTTCTTGTATTAATTATGACTTGTCCTCCAGATTGTAACATGTTTTAAGGTCGTTACGCTCATTAAATTTATTTTAATTTTTTTTATTTAAAGACCCCAGAAATATTATGTCCTAACCTGTCGCATATTCGACAAAAGCTAGAAATTTTTTAGCTCATTCGTATAACGTCATATCCTGTGAAATATTAGGCATTCGTCGTAAAACTCTTCCCGATCGATATATATGTATATACGTCCAGAAGACTGGCCGCATCGTCACTTTTTATAGTAATATTAAAAAAAAAAAATGTTTTTTGTGAAGAGTCATCACGCATAGCTAAGTTTTGTCTCTGAATACAAAAGCTCGATGAACGAAACGCACTGAGAAGTGTTACCCTTTGCACAGTGCGTCAACACTTAAGTACTTACTTAAGTAAATATTGTTTGTGAATACGGGTGTCAGTACTTAAAGTACTCGGACCCCACCAGCCAAGAGCCCAGGTAGATTCTACAGGTAGGTTAATAAAATATGTAACATCCATAAAAAAAATGCAATAGCTCAGCCTAATAGTTAAATATATACTTTATTCTGCAATAATTTAGTGAATAGTACGTAATAGAACCTATTAATAAAGCTTTCATAGGCATAGCATCATTGTATAGTGAAAACCAGCAATTTTCCAATCATGTTGTCATGTAATGATAACAATTTTGCTTTTATTTGCTCCACGTAAACGTCACTGCATTTAGGTCAATTTGCATTATTATTGTTACAATCTATTAATTTAAGAGGATACCAAAATAGCTTCGTGTATTTTTCTATGTACGAAGTTTTCATTGTTTCTTTGGATTGAATGGCTAGAGCTCTAATTTTTAAGTATATGTTTTTTCAATATATGATCTAGGATCGCATGAACTCAGAAACGTGATTGAAAAAAGTTTTCTCGATAGAAAATCTTGGCGAAACAACCTCTCAAATTTTTTATTTTTTTCATTTGTCGGTCTATTATCGCGTATTAACTAATGAAATAACTTTAAAAACATAGGTAACTATTATGTATAGAAACACGTGGATCAGAATTAAAATATATTTAGTAGATTTTGAGTAAATAGGAAAAGTATCCCTAATTCTTCATTTTCTGTGCCTACTGGCTGTGTTAATATGTACGTGTCGGCGATGATATACGATAATATTGATGTAGGCCCTTAATAACAGGTCGCGGTTATGCCGCCTTTTGGGCACTTCTAATGATAGTCAAAGCTTTGTGTGCTTGTTTGTCCCAAAAATCACTTTCGTTTTCATTCAGTACTAGAGTAAATTATTCATGTTGTACATAGGTTCGTTCGAAAATTGCGACATCTCTGCAATCTTGTCCAACATTGTTTTGCTGATGTTGTAACAATAATGGATGTTCTGAGTTTCACGAAAGACAAACGGTTTGAAACTTAATGCATTACTTAATGTCAGCGTTCTAACTGTCATAAGATTTGTAAGTTACGAGTATGCATTGGAATGGTCATAATAATGTTGTAGGAGCATAGCGGGCAGTAGTCTAAGTATCAGATAGGTGTTTACTGGTATAGTAAGAACCTTAAAAATTACAGTAGATATACGTACAAATCAAGGGAGCCAACTGCGTTCTTTGATAGCGAAAGATAAGGCTTCTACCGATTTTAGCACAAGACTCCGCCTTTCAACTATCAAGTTAGCAGTCTTACGCACTGTAGCCAACCATATAAAATCTATTCTACTATACACAACGAGTAGGCTAACTGACTATTTACTTGACGCATCAACGCAAGATACAGCTGAGAACTATTGAAGAGGATTCTCAAAGTTTTCTTACTTATTGCTTGTATAGGTGAAAAGTAACTCGCAACGTTTTCATAAACGAGCTCCAGGAACGAATTTTTGGAAATTCTGTTCATATGGGTAAGAACTTTTTTATGAAAGTTGGTAATTTTCGATTTCGACAGTGAATGAGAATCGGGGGAAAAATTAACAAGCAACTGCTTATCAGACTTTGATTAAATTAAGTAAAGAGTGTAAAAAAAGTTGCGGCAGTTAGTTAGTATGTAAGAATAAAAACTAATGTTTTCGCAAGAAAAGTAGCAGGAAAAAGCTTTATATAATGTCAAAGTTTATGAGTAGGTATGTTTTGGTTAAATACTTTTAGAAACTTAAACTGCTAATTATATTATGATAAAAGCTTTTGAACACCGCATTTCGTCAATATCGAAGCGTATCTATTTATTCTGTTTGTAATTAGATAACTTAACGCGTTCAATGCTGAATAATTTGCGAATTTATAGCCAATGCTAAAAAAAGAGTCATTCGCCCAGTGCTGAAAACGCGTATGTGCGTTCAAAAAATTTTTCGCGTAGTGCTAAGAACGCTTATATGCGTTCAAAGAAAACTCGCGTAGTGCGGCTGGACGCTATAGCGCGTTGTCTTTTACCTTCCCGCAGTGCGGCCGACGCTTATGTGCGTTCGGTAACTTTCGAGTTTTATGACTGTCATATAACAATTACGGGTCATATAAAGGTGTTGGATGGATAAAGGTGCTTCCACACTAGTGTTTATTTGTAAGAGATTTTGTGATGTTTACGCCATAATATATCTTCGTTCGGTTTTGTTAAAATAGTAAGTTATACCTTAATAAAACAGTAATAGTAAAGGTACATTCTCCCGAAAGCCCTTTTATTCTTAATTTTTTTTAATTTACGACTTTTCGCCCGCCTCGTAATCGACACCATTTATAAATAGACTAAAACTACCTATTAGTTTAGTTAAAAGAGCGAGTCATAATAAAATTATTTCAATAATCTATTGTACTAAATTAGGTTATTGTTGTCGTCGCCGCCGCCGTCCCCCCCCCTTGCAAGATTCGTAGCAGAAACCTGACTAGTGTGTAGTCTCCTTTACAATTCCACATTTTACGACCGCTTCGAAACAATAGACACCCAGAATACACGCTATAAACGCACAGGTGCGGCGCACCCCGCTTGCCTACAGATTTTTTTTTGTATGGACGCGTATACGCGTCGGCCCGCACTTGGTGAAGATCAGAAAAACGCGCATAAGCGTTAGCCGCACTGAACGTATTAACTTACCTCTAAAAACCAAATTAATTTAACACATAAAATGTTATGTGCTAAGTGCGGTTTAACGCTTGCTTGAACGGTAGGAGACACATGATTTACCTTGTGATTGACAATCTAGTTCAGTGAACGTAAAGGTTCCTAATATTATTCATATTTAGTTCATAATAACAGCGCTTTAAAAACTTTGTTATCGGCGTCTTGTATTACTGTGTTCAAAGCTTTCAATTCTTAGTACTCTATGTCTAAATTAGCTTCTTTGTCTAACATAATATACGAACATACCGTATTTTAATTAAACTCATGTTTTATTGATTCCAAAAATGCAGTGGTGTGAATTTTATCCCCTTCTACGTACATCTAATTGATATCATTGACGAGTCTCGTGCTCGAGTAGTTCACGTAACAGGTTGCGGGTTCGATTCCCACTCGGGATAATAATTTGTCTGATATTTATAATTATCATACAAAGGTTTGTACTGCGTCTGGATGTTTTCTATATTTAAACAACTTGCAATAACATAAACTAATACCAAAATGTCCTCGTTTACTGTTATATACCAACAAAAAATTTACTTAATCATATTACTACAGTTAGTAGTGTCACTACCTATTGAATGGTAACTAAAACCGAATCACATACAGTAGACTCTTTTTGTTGTTATTCTCAGAAATAGTTAAATCGATTTTGATAAGTCATCACCGGTAGTTAACAGAGTTGTTACAATTGTGTAAGGATTTGTGTGATCCAATAATGGATTCTACTACTTAACCTTAAAGATTATATTGTGGGGAAAACTAGTAAATGGTTGATAATGGAACTTAATACAATTTGACCCTTTAAGGAAAACTTTTTCATACAATTTCTTAAAGATATGGTTAACGTAGGTCTACCCTTACGTATTAGTTAACTTATTAACTTTGATCACTTTTAACACAATACGCAGCTAAGTACCTACTTACAAATAAATTGTCTACTAGGCATATATTTATCCGCAACATTTTTTATTTTTTCTTATTATCTGTTAGTAATTAATACGCTTTAAAATTTTTTGCTATGATCTTTCTATCAGTTATGTAACAAAAAGTTATATTAAGCTTCAACAAATAAATTATATACTATAGATAGAAAAAAAATGTAACAAACATAGTAATAATATTACTCACGTGCAATGTGAAAAGTGAAGGCATGTTGCGCGCAGTCGACGAATGCTACTAGAGTGTGAGCGGCGAGCATTGGTTGCGCCCGCGCAGCCCGCAAGCCTACAAGGACTAACATTGGACTGGAAGTGACGTTGCATTCATTGTTTACTCATAATTACTTCTTTGTTTATTTAGAAAAAAATGAACAAACCATAGTTCAATTAGAACTGCGTAAAATTAATTAATTCAAAATCCATTTAAAATCGGTTTCTTTTAATCCCCATGCTCATGAGTGCCTGTGCAATGTATAGCGAGGTAACCGAGATATACACAATAAATTTGAAATATGTACGATATCTCGTATATGACAAATACTCCACCCTTGGTTGACTGGTAGAGAATCCTAATAAGATTAAAACCTATTAAGTAAAATGTTAAAGTTAGTAGTTAGTAATGTGTGTAGTTATGCAAATTAGGTGCAAGATGTGTTAAACATCTTCTTTATCTAATCTAATATATAAAATTCACATGTCACAGTGTTAGTTACCGTACTCCTCCGAAACGGCTTGACCGATTCTTCTCAAATTTTGCATACATATTCAGTAGGTCTGAGAATCGGCCAACATCTATTTTTCAAACCTTTTTTTTTTTAGTATGGCAAAACAACGTTTGCCGAGACAGCTAGTAAATATATAAAAATTACGTGTCACGATGTTTGTCTGCGATGGACTCTTATACTACTGAACCGATTTTAAATTTGATTTGCACACCGTGTGCAATTCGACCCAACTTGAAAGATAGGATAGCCTACATTACAATTTATTGTCGAATTAATATTTTATTTCAAATTATTTGTCTATCCCTAACATTTGTATAGCAAAACAACGTTTGGCGGGTCAGCTAGTATATTATAGAAATAAAGCTAAAACTTTTTGCTACCGTTATTAACTGTCTTGTAGAACCGTAGAAATTTTTTAAACATTTAGTTTTTATTAGGAGCTTAATTACAATATTTTTTTTATTAATAATCGTTATTACATTAAGCTAAATACATAAGTAGCTACTTTATCTAAAATTGGAAATTTATTGACTACAAAATGTTCAAATTTGCTTTAATTAACTTTTGCACACAAACTGCGTTTTAATCTCTTGTTTATTTGAAACAATTAGGCTCCAAAATTACTGGAACGATCTAAAAAATTCTTTGACCGTTTTCTGGAATATATATTATCCCTGGAGAGTATAGGCAATAATTATTTTTTTTGTCAATTAAATAACCGGGAAGCCAGGGTATATTACTAGTATTTAATAAAGATAAATAGCATTACACGAATGACCACTGAAATTTAAAAGATTTAATAACATGTGAGTTTAGTGAGAAAAGAAAACAGAATGTTTAGTATTAATATACCTACTCAAATCCATTACAACATGTGATTGATTTCTAAACAAAAATTCATTAATATTGTATTTGATTAAATTAATTTTAATACATTTTATATAAGAAATTAGTATTAAAATATTAAAACAGATAAGTATTCATTGATTGCACTCATCTGACAAGTTAACCGTGACCGATATACATTGACTATTAGTTACAGTGATACATCGACGTGGTCAAATGTATTGCTGTTTGCAGATTCTCTTTTCAATGCTACAAGCTGCATTTATAATTCGTTTTGGTCAAGATCCGGCCTTCAACTTCTACCAATTCCACTTATGTTTACAACTTTTATTTAACACCATAAAATTTAAGATATTTTTTTAATTATAAGCACCGTACTAAATAGAATATTTTCATTTTTATGAAATTAAAATTTAAGGTAAAGCTCTTCAGTTGCGTAGCACTTTTACCGTGTAAATGTTTGACCGTATGAATGTAAATTAAGTCAATTATGTAAAGTCAGCTTATTCTGCTACGAGATGTTCTGTAGTCTGAGCTATGCTATATTTAGTTATCTACCCTTATAAAAGAAGTGCCATGTGTTTATATTCAAAACTAAAATTAGAACTTTGTACAATATTAGTAATCAGGATTTTGGGCATGCAAGCTTTTTTATTGTTTTATACATTCATTTATATCTTGTACGGAGCTATACCTACATAGCTACTTAATGTCATCCATATCGTCATATTTCACAACATTAAGTACAGAGGTAAGTTCGTAGATGAAAATATGCTATACTAGCTGTGCCCTGCGGTGTAAGCCGCGATAAAAAGGATAAAAAATCTTTTTTATTATCCCACAGAAACATTACATTCTTTTGGGATAAAAAGTATGCTATATGTTATTCTGATGCTACATTTTTGTAAGTATTATTCTAAGTTTATAAGCTACATTATTGAGCGTTTTTTTTTGCGTCAAAGAGTAATAAACATCCAAACATCCATACTAACAGATTTTCACATTTTTATTATGAGTAGGATTAAACATAAAATATTTTCATAGTGGTAACTTATCTAGCAATTCTACATCAGTGTACTCGTCCTTGCTCGCGAATGCAACGGCTGTGCTTTGTCCACTACTAAAACTGATAAGCTTTTAGACAATTACCGTTTAGACAATTTGGCGTGATTGTTCTGCATGCGGATCTCGAGATAACCTTATGAAGTGTCCTTCTTTGTTCTTAGAAAATTAACTGTTTAAAAATTATTCGTAAGTAGTAACATGCTAATAAACACATTTGTAACGATACGACAGTAATCTTTACTGTGCCTTAAAAATCTTAAATATTTCTTGTACGTAATACTTGTTTCAGTCAACTAATATATGAGTTATAGGTATATTTTGTTAACAAGAATTTCATTTATGAATAAACTTACATTTTATTAGTATTACCACAGGTATTACTTAGTTACTCAGTAGTCTCAGTACATCGGTCGATGTTCGAGGGTTTTTAGACTTTATTTTCTGCAATACATTTATTAAATCTATAAGATCTCATGATTTTAGCAACTGTACGTATAGTTGCCAAATGCAGTACGGTACAGTAATAACTAAAAGTTCCTTTCCAGAATACTGAAATGGTATCTTAGCAATTGGCCATCTGTTTCAACTATATTATCTAATCCGTATATAGCGTGTAATTTTTTAAAGATAGAAATCTTAATGACTACGTTTCATAAAGGATTAAATCTCGTACGGTATATGTACTTTTAAGTGGCAATATAATGTTTTCACAGGACTTTACTTTTTATCAAGGCTTTGTATCAGAGGTTGCGAAAGCTTTGTCTCACAAGAATTAAGGTAACGGTCATGTGTGAATTCGCTAAGCTAACACTAAAAGGTAGGCATTATTTAATATGGTCATAAAAATTTTGTTGATTTTTTTTTGTAATTTAATGAAATCTTCAAGACTTCCACAACATCTGATCATGTAGATTTGTTGTCCCGCACAAAATACCATTAGTTATTAACAAAACAATTGCCACTTTTCTTGATGGACAGATTGCAAGATAAAAAAAAATACTAAAACTTTTCCAGAGTTAAAATAAGCTAATAATAAAGTAGGTACTATACAGACAGATGATTTAATTTATTAATTATTGGCCGAGAACAAAAATTATTCTAATTAAATTGGTTACTAATACTGCATTTAAATGTAAGGGTAAGTTTTCAAATAGACAGCTATAAGTTTATGTGAGCTTATAAACGGTTACGGGGATTCTTCCAATCTAACACCTTTCGGCTCTTACCAAGCAAGTAGGTACCTACTTATATATAAGCCAAGATTTAGATTATAATATTTATACATTAGCGTTATTATTGGATAGGCAGTTTGCCTACATAACATTTCATAGTTTTCTGTGGTTTATACATACTAACAGTTATCCATATATTACGTAAATTAAAGAGAACAAACTCGTGAGACAAAACCATAGGAATAATCCATAGATAAGATAAGTAGAAAATTATATCAAACATAGAGTTTAAACCTAAATATCTCGATGATTTAAACCGTCAATAAATATATACCACTAGCTGGCCCGGCAAACGTTGTTATGCCATACCAAAGGAAGTAAAAAAAAAAAAAATTTTAAAATTAACTATAAACCTCACGGAGCCCGAGACCTTTCCAACGAATGCAAAACCGTGGAAATCGGTCCGTGCGTTCTGGAGTTATAGCGTCAGGAAGGAAAACCCGACTTATTTTTATATAGTAGATATACTTGTAACCAAAGGCGTATTTACCGCCATAGCCGCCATAGGGGTCACGGGGGCCATAGGGGCCATAGCCCTGGGCGGCCAGCCTAAATCGGGCGGGGAAAGCCTTCAAGTTTTAAATTTTGCTCTATCTCTATCAATTAATAGGGCGGTTAATTAAATCGGCCCGGGGCGTCATATCAAATGGCCCAGCGCGCTAATTTTCTAAATACGCCTCTGCTTGTAACTGTTCCCATATTAATAAAAGCAAACAAGCTTGTATTTTGGCTAACATTGATAAATTATAGTCTGGCTCTACATTAGCTACGTTATTTTTTCATAAATAAATGTCGTTAATGATTTCATTTATTTGTTCTTTTAAAATACGAGCTCCATAACTGTGTTTTTATTTATTGTGGTGATAATATAAAAATATTCTGTTGGCAAATTAAAGCCGTCAAACATTAATATAGTGCCACCTAGCGCCCAGTACCTGATATAAAATAGCTTTAGTATAACTTTGTAGCGAACGTTTTTACTGCCATCGTATTTCGTCGAAGTAAACATAGATGGCAGTTTATTCTTGGAAGACACTACCCTCTTTAAGTAATGTCCCTTTGTTAAGCACGGGTGTCCTCTAACATAGAGGGTGCTGGCTCTATAAATTTTTCAATTTTTATAATATTGAATGAATTTTGAATTTTTTTTTTATATTGAGAGTCGGTAAATTTTTTGCACAAAAACATTAAAACTTGATGTTACAGATGTAGTAAGCTAATAAAATCCCTACTAATATTATAAATGCGAAAGTAACTCTGTCTGTCTGTTACGCTTTCCCGCTTAAACCTATCAACCGATTTTGATGAAATTTGGCACAGACAATCTTTAGACCCTGAGAAAGGGATGAAAAGTTTTCTAAATTTCACGCGGACGGAGTCGCGGGCAACAGCTTGTTTATTATATTTGCGGCAATATTTTTTTTGTATATTGTAAGTCATATCATAAAAGGAATTATAATATTCCTTTTGGTATTTCTGATGTATCTACGGGGAGCTATAATACTGTAATTTTCTAACAAAATCATGGTAGTGTCTCATGGGCCATGTTCTCAATGAATCTCTCAAAGCAGATATTAGTCGGAAATGTTTGATCAGGAATGCACATATATATGTCAGATGATTTCCCTTATGGCAGTCTAGTTTGGTTTTTTTTTCGTACGAATTAGATATATTTACAAGGATAGGAAAAAAGAAAGAAATAATTTTTGAAAATTCGAGACGGCTATTCAACCCATCTCGTATTTTCAAAAATTGTCCAAAGTTGCTTCTAAGAACCGCCAGACTACACGTTGTCTTTGATTTAGCCAGAATAGCTATTTTAATTGTGGCTACGTTAAGAAATTTTTCATAAGCTCACCGCCGCTCCAGAGAAGGGTGTTTTTAATATTTCCTTTTGATGTGGCTTAGTCTAATTATTTCTTAAGCCTAAAGTCTATGCCTCTGACTCTGACAAAAGGAAGTCTATCTTTACATTCAGGTATACTACTATTCTACCATTCAGTCATAAATACTAAACCTGCGTATTGGTTGAGATTATTTAAATTTGAAAAGCCAGATAAATAAACAAATATTATTCGTATTCACCTTTTTATTTTCAAAGTTTATTTATGGTTATAATAATACCAAATGTACTGATTACATCATAGCGATTAAATATAAATTTATTGCAAAACAACGTAATATTATTAGAGTTAATAACAAGTAATGTAGAGATCATTAAGTACTTTGTTTGAGTACCTAGGTACTTTGTGGGAGAAGCTAATCAATATGACCGACCGTGACATTGTAAGCGATCGTTGTATTATGTTATATCTATATACTTGGCCCCCTGGGGGCCAAGTCTGCTAATTCTGCTGTTAGAATCATATTATAATGTTGTTATAATGGTCAGTCACTGACGCCATTAAGGTGCTATAATGGGGTCATTATGACAAAAAATTTATAGTAGACTACTAAATTTGATAAAATTTCCCCATTATGATACCATTATGGCGTCATTATGACACCAAACTTGGTATTTTGTCACAAATGATGCCACTATGGCGCCATAATGGTGTCATGAACTGTCATTGTGACAACATTGTATTAGCAGACTTAACCCCCAGTGGGTATCAGTTATGTTAGGTATTACCTACACTTTTAATTTGTTTATACAACTGCATGTAGAATGAGACTTATTACAACTTGTTGTCGTCGGTGGTGTTGTTGTTTTGTTGTTGACATACAAGTTTTGCTAGGATTTTTAAGTAGGTACTAGAGATGAATATGCAGCAGTAGGTGCTTTAGAATTTAGATAATCGGCATTTGAAATGGAATAATAATAATAATAATAAATTATTAATATATTAAAAATAATTCTGAGCATGTGTTAGAGAGCATAGAACAACCAGAGGTGACATGCCTGAGGGACTCACCGGGATGGTGACACAGTCTGCAGATGTCTGCCGTCCCGTCCCTCAGAATTATTTTTAATATATTATTAATTTTAATATATTAATTCAGAATCAAATACAATATAGTAGTGACTAAAATTGAAGAAGATACAGATGTAGTCCGTGCGGTAACGGATTAAGAATACAAGTGTCACCACCCCTATTCCTCTCAGATAAAACCAGTTAAGAGATATTGTACACAGATAACATTCTCTGTGAGAGACGGAAATCTCGAAAATAAGCCCAGTGCCGACACGCCTATTCAACGAGGCTCGGTAGACTATAATCCCTCCCGAACCCCGTACCCAACAATGGGACGTTTATGAGCTAAAGAGAGAGAGAGAGAGATGTTAATATTTAATAGACTTTTTGGGTTTATAAGGTTGCTCACAGGTGGTTGTAGGTTGAAAATAATTCAAATTAAGGGCCTACATCAATATTATCGTATATCATCGCCGCCACGTACATATTAACACAGCCAGTAGGCACAGAAAATGAAGAATTAGGGATACTTTTCCTATTTACTCAAAATCTACTAAATATATTTTAATTCTGATTTACGTGTTTCTATATATAATAGTTACTTATGTTTTTAAAGTTATTTCATGAGTTAATGCGCGATAATAGACCGACAAATGAAAAAAATAAAAAATTTGAGAGGTTGTTTCGCCAAGATTTTCTATCGAGAAAACTTTTTTCAATCGCGTTTCTGAGTTGATGCGATCCTAGATCATATATTGAAAAAACATATACTTAAAAATTAGAGCTCTAGCCATTCAATCTAAAGAAACAATGAAAACTTCGTACATAGAAAAATGCACGAAGCTATTTTGGTATCGTCTTAACAACAAACACTATTAGTAAAATATGCATTTAATCCTTAAAAAATATTCACACTATATACAAACTTATCAATATTCGTTAGTCTAAGAATACATGACTATTAATCACTCCATTGCATCGGCGGTGTTCATCAAATATATTCGAATGGTATGTGACAGGCCCTTCTAACAACTAGAAGGGGTAATTGTGGTATACACATCACAAAAAATATAGCAAATGGGCTAAATATAAGACATGCGCCCAACCACGCCATTAAGAACCACGTGGGGACGAACGCTACGTGCTCCAACATTATCTACGCTACAAAATATACGACTTAAGCGTTTCCCAACGCATAATTGTATTACAATACAAATATAGACGTAACAACTAAAATAGTTCCAATTATTGTGCAAGGCTGCAGACTCCGTTCTCGATGTGCGTTCATCTAAGAACGCCACCTGTAACAAAACAACAATATAATTATTAGCACATTACTATTAACTTACGGTCTTATTCATAATGACTTATCGAAGGTTTAAACGGAGATTTTATCGGAGAGATAATAAACGTTTTAGCGTAAAAAGACTATTATGAATAACAAGTTTTAACAATTTTCGCGAACCGATTTTAGCGAACTTTTAAACCTCCGAAAAGTCATTATGAATAAGACCATTAAGGTTTATAAACCTTAATGGTCCGTGAGGTAACGGATTAAGAATACAAGTGTATCTCTTCTTTATTCACAGTCTGCTGTAAAAGCCAGCTAAGGGAAATTGTACACAGTTAACATCCTCTGTGAGAGACGGAAATTCGATATAAAGCATGTGCCAACACGCCTTGACAGCGCGGTATAGAAGACCAAAATCCTTTCCAAAATGGAGAAGGCCTATACCCAACAGTAAGAGGAGTTTAACTTAGTAACTTGTATCATTTATTTATGTGTTTAAGGTTCATTGCACTTTCATCCATGTTCGTAACTTCATGCTTTAATAGACTGTAGAACAGTATGTATCAGCTACTATCTACTATAACTCATATCTTTAGTGACTTTTAGTGGAGTATGTCAAAATATCATAGCTCCATTTCTTAAGAATAACGTTCTAATTTTGGTATGTAAAGCTATCGGGTTAGCTCTTAATATTTATCTCAACAATATTTTACCATTGCTTAAAAAGTACCGAAAGTACATAGAACATTTCTGTATTACTGTTACCATGCTGCAAATATATTCCCAGGTAAAACTATAAGTGATAACCCCGACTGAGGCTACTCCCTTGCATTATGGGGTTTTCTCTACAACAAACAACTACTAATGGGTTCTCCTATCTATTAATGTAATACAACTAACCAAAAGGTAACATAAAAGCATAATAATTACTGTCAAGCTTAGCGTGGGTTATATGACGCTTGAGTTTACAAAATTCCTGAAAACGGAACAGTGTAAAAATATTCAGGAAGAAATATGAATATAGTTAAACAACGTAGATATATTAGTGTGCGTCAAACGCTAATGTTACGTATTGCAATAATAGTTGCAACGTGATGTTTGCGTATACTATTAGCAATATTAATATATCCATCAACATTATTATTGTATTAGAGAACTAGCTGTTGCCCTCGACTCCATCCGCGTAGAATTTAGGAAACTTTCCCCGTTTTTGCAACATTTTTAACTACTGCTTGAGTGATAGTATTATAAACGTAAGAGTAAACAAATATAATCAGAATGAACGAACTGCTAAGCTATCAGGAGTTCACGTGTTATTGTGAGTTAACCATAAAATATAGATATGTGCTGTTTCAGGATATTTTTTAGACAATTTTATGTAGAATATTTCCGTCATACATGATTTCTATGTAACTTTAACCATTAAGGCTGCACACGCGACGGAAGCTTAAAAAATGGAGAACCTTTTCCCGTTTTCCCAACATTTCCATTCACTACTCTGCTCCTATTGATTGCAGCGTGATGAAAAGTATACTATAACCTGCCCAGGAGTATGAAGAATAATTGTACCAAGTTTCGTTAAAATCCGTCGAGTAGTTTTTGTTTCTATAAGGAACATACAGACGGACAGACAGACAGACAGACAGACAAAAATTTTACTGATTGCATTTTTGGCATCAGTATCGATCACTAATCACCCCCTGATAGTTATTTTGAAAATATATTTCATGTACAGAATTGACCTCTCTACAGATTTGTTATAAGTATAGATTTGACAAGTTAGATCAGTAGGTACCATAGACTTAGGATATAGATCTAGACGTAACACTCGGTACAACGAATCCGGCCTGCTGCTTTTTTTAGTTGAACACATTACGGGCCTACAGCTATTATCATAGATATACAGCTATTATCGTATATCATCGCCGACACGTACATATTAACACAGCCAGTAGGCACAGAAAATGAAGAATTAGGGATACTTTTCCTATTTACTCAAAATCTACTAAATATATTTTAATTCTGATCCACGTGTTTCTATACATAATAGTTACCTATGTTTTTAAAGTTATTTCATTAGTTAATACGCGACAATAGACCGACAAATGAAAAAAATAAAAAATTTGAGAGGTTGTTTCGCCAAGATTTTCTATCGAGGAAACTTTTTTCAATCGCGTTTCTGAGTTCATGCGATCCTAGATCATATATTGAAAAAACATATACTTAAAAATTAGAGCTCTAGCCATTCAATCTAAAGAAACAATGAAATAAATAAATAATAAATAAATATTCATGGACATTTCACACAACGTCCTCTGGTCCCAAGCTAAGCTTATATGCTTGTGTTATGGGTACCAGAATACGGATAGAATACATATACTACTTTGTTTTGTAAATATATACTTATAATACATAGAAACACCCAGACGCAGTACAAACATTTGTATGACAATTAGAAAAATCACACAAATGATTGTCCCGAGCGGGAATCGAACCCGCGACCTCTTGATCGGCAGTCCGTTACCAGAACCACTAACCACTACACCACGAGGCCCGTCTTGAAATGAAAACTTCGTACATAGAAAAATGCAAGAAGCTATTTTGGTATCCTCTTAAGAAAAATAAATGACAAAGAGGCTATTTTGTAGCCTTTCTAGCTCTTTCTTTTTTAGCTTTAGTAAAAGAGAAAGCAAGGCTACTATTTACTATTTTACTTTTAAACCATAAACGGGACGGCCCTGCCTTGGAACAAATCTATGTTCCCGAGTTGTTACTCCCTATTTATAACCTTCTTGGTAGGTACCTACTAGTGCTTCAGTAGTTTTACTACAAATTAATAACGAAGCCGTTAAACAAATACTAGGCTTTACTCGTCTTAGGTTTTACGTTTCATCACAGGTTTCATATAGAATATAATATTACACATTAATTCCATCATTCATTGCTGTATTCGTACTTTGTTTTAAGTTTGTCACAGACATTTTGATTTACACTTTTTTTATAAACCTTAATGAAGGAAATATTAGCGGTACCTAATAAATTGACATGCTAATTTTGCTATTTTGTGTTTCTACTCGTAGATAGATTATGAAAAAATACGATTCCCGAAAATAACTGAACTATACCTATCTATAACATTACCAGTAATATTATATAACTGATTGAAACTGACAATGAAAATAAAAAAATCCATTTAAAATCATTGTTACTACAATTAAGCATACTGTGTAAAAATAAATAATAACATTCGTTGTTGCATGAATAATGTAGAATTGAGCATGTCTCCATGACTGCTTTACATATTTTCAACGATTTGTTTTTGTATTCAGTATTTATTTAAATTCAAGTGAACTCCGGCGGCGTAAGTGTTAATAAAACACGAAAAATACAAGAATTTTATTAAAAACAAGTGTTTGAAGTTTAGAGGTCAATATAGATATTCATATAGTAAACAGTAACAAGAAAAATATCTTAGTTTTATGTTATGTTCAAGAAGAATTGATTGACATATTTCTTAACTACGACAAAAACTAAAAATGTCTACGATTGGATTTTAGTAAATTATTGGTCTTTGTTAGAGTCAAATAATTATGATATGTTATTTCTTTGGTGGTTGGTTACTTACCAAGTAATAATGTATCTAAAACGAAACAACATCTATATTTTTACGTTTCCTTTCTTTTTGAATTTGCAGATTAGATTTACACAATGGCAGATAAATATTTACTCCTTATACTCGTAGGTTAGGTGAATTTTTATTTATTAAGAGACTGAGTTGTATGTAACGTCACCCACTGGTTCCAGCGGAAGACCAGCGCCGTTTACTCAATAAGCAGTATTATGCTGTGCTGGAGCCAGATTGTGGTAAACTGGCTTTTTGTTTTTACTGTGTTTATGTACACTATGTCATTGTAATCCTTTTTATTTCAATAAAGTTATTTTCTTTCTTTCTTTCTTTCTTTCTATATTTCTATTATTAAAACTGTAATTGGTTCACATGCCTTTCAGTGGCTAAATAGATGGACTATTAAATTTATGTAACACCTTTGTTAGCTCTATTTTAAGTGGAATAAAGTTCATTCATATGTTCCTAACATGCACAATACGCAAATATATCAACACTATCTCTAGGTAGAGTTAATTAAATCAGGCGCCTATCTACACTGACATGAAATATAAACAAATAGGATTAGCACGCTAACTATATCGATTATTAGATCGAAAATAATGTTTTTAAAATTTTTCCTTCATTGCATTACCAAACTACATCAACCTAACATATAAAATTAAATAGTTAAAAGCCGTAAGTTTAAACTTTCTTTTTAATTTATTTTAAACAAGCTGTTTTTCTTTGTGTTGTAGAAGGACTACGTTTAAATAAAATATCGTAAATGTAACGAATCTGCCAATTTTCGGGTGTCGATCTTGTCATATCGGATATGAAATGATGTCACAAAGTTTTTTATACATTATTATATATACTAAACGTGTAGGACGTGATAGTACAAAATTGATTTACAAGAATTTTCACCAATTTAAATAAATTGCAATTTAAATATAAGTTTGTAATAACAAATATTTAATCTGCCCGCATTTCGGTAATGTTGACCATGATTGTATACTCGTTCAGTGAACACAAAACTGCATGCGGCATTTACATGCAGTTAAATATTTAAATAGTGTTTCGTAATAAAAGCTAATTAATAATTCACGGCGGATTCACAATTGAACTTTACCGAAAAAAAATTAGAGTCACCAGGGACAATGTAGACCAAAGAAAAGATGTATAGATTGTGTGAAAGAGGATATGAAGAACATGGATGTAAATTCACAGATGTCGTGTGATATAAAGTGTGGACGAGAAGGAAATGTTGCGCCGATCGAAAAAGGACAGGGAATAAGTCACCAGGGACAATGTAGCTTCCCGACTGTGAAAGAATTATTTAAAATCAGTCCAGCACTTTCACCTAACACAAAGTATTATTTCAATTAAGACTAACACTTAATATCATTTGCGTACAGCTCAATAAATAAGATTTTATAGCAAACGCTGTGTCTCTCCGACAAAATGTTATTACTGAAATTATTAAATGTTAAAACTGTTATTAACAGTTAGCCTTAATTAAAATCAATTAATTTATTTAAATGATTTCTATGAAAGCTATTCCGTGTGGTAAAAGGAAACTTTTCAGTACAGCATTAGCATAATAATATTTTCTAAAGAAAAAAACACATCTGTACCAGTACAAATTATAAAGACGAAAGATTTGATTAATTGTTTGAAAAGTTTAGGCACCGAAACTACTGGCTGGTTTTAAAAAATTGGTCAAGTGCGAGTCGGACTCGCGCACGAAGGGTTCCGTACCATTATCTATGCAACATAAGGCAACGTTATTAGTATCGAGCAAGAAACGGTAAAAAAATCATGTTTGTTGTATGGGAGCCCCCCTTAAATATTTATTTTATTTTATTTTTAGTATTTGTTGTTATAGCGGCAATAGAAATACATCATCTGTGAAAATTTCAACTGTCTAGCTATCACCGTTCTTGAGATACTGGGTACGGAACCCTAAAAATCATGTTTGTTGTATGGGAGCCCCCCTTAAATATTTATTTTATTTTATTTTTAGTATTTGTTGTTATAGCGGCAATAGAAATACATCATCTGTGAAAATTTCAACTCTCTAGCTATCACCGTTCTTGAGATACAGCCTGGTGACAGACGGACGGACGGACGGACGGACGGACGGACGGACGGACGGACGGACGGACAGCGAAGTCTCAGTAATAGGGTCCCGTTTTTACCCTTTGGGTACGGAACCCTAAAAAGTCTTTTACTGGCTGTTAGCTACATTATCTGTGGTAAGCATAGGCTACATACAATATTTAATTTTAAAAAAGGAATACCGATCGTTGCCTAATTGATAGAAATGTTACCGAAGGCACCAAAATTTTGTAAAATAGCTAGGTACTTCTCAGTTGATTTATTGTCAGTTATGAATAAAGCGGTAAGTTTGTAGTAGGTATGTAGGAGATAATCTTAGAAAGTAGTGATCCGATTAGTTATATATTTTTTTCACTGATAGGAAGCTACTGCCTCCAAGAGCTATAGCTATTATTATATATATATAGCTATAGGCTATAAGCTATTTCTATACTTTATGTAGTGATTCCAAATTTCAATCGAACAAAGTCACGAGCGAAAGCCAAAGAGAAGAAAGAATGTAATAATTACCTTGCATTAAAGTTATACCTTTATTATTAACAGAAATATTAATACTGTAATATCCTTTTGAATTTTAGATCATTAATTATGTCTGTCAAAGTTAATATTACTTTATTTAGCTTAGGCAGTGAATTACCGAAGTAACTACGTAACTAGGGCGATATTGTCGCAAAGCGACCAAGCCCTTTAAATAAAAATAAAAAATAAGAAAACTACGTAACTAAGGTAGCAAGTATTCTATATAATTATAATGCAGGAAGATTTGGTTGTTTGTTTGAATTGAATAGTCTCAGAAACTATTGCACCGATTTAAAAAATTCTTTTATTGTCGTAATTTCATTTATTTTATCTTTAATTATTTGAATAGTTATTCTTTATTATTTTAATTTAATTAGATTTAATTTGAGTATTTTATTTATTTTAAGTTGTATAAGAATAGGGGTTTATGGGGTTATAGTTGGGGTTATAGTAGCTACAGTTTCCCGAATGAACATACGCTATTTACGAGTATTTATGTGTGATGTCGAAACCAATTTCTAGAACATATTCTCGTAGAATAATTTGAAACTGTTAATATTTCTAAGCATTTGTGATTCGCAGTTAATCAGTGGTACTTACTCGTAATTATGCATAGTGACTTAATAATTAATGAACACGAGGATGTGGTCTCCGGTAACTGTTTGTTGTGTATTTTGTAAGGTTTATTTCAAGTACAATTCTCGGTGAAGATTTCTGCATTATGAGGATGTTTTATTCTTGTCTAGAAAAGCAATGAGGTAATTCTTGGTTTAGCATTGCTATCATATTATGTTGGTATTTTGAACAAAACCTTATATACTTCAGATAGATAGATAGATAACTGCAACATAAAACAATTTTTGTATCAGATTTTGGTGTCTCAAAGGAAATATTACGATTAAGATTACTTCGATGACAAGGAACAAACCTGTGTTTGCAAAAATCAAGTTATTTAAAAAATATGAAATGCTTAAAAATAGTTACATACCTATTTCTACTCGTGATATATTTTAGCAATTCAATTTACACGTAATAGCTGAAATGAAACCTTGACTTTAGTAATTAACAGTACCTACACTCATTGAAATTAAACTATTAAAACAAAATAATGCTTCTTAAAAATTTCTTATGTTTTAACTATTTTTGTTTCCTTTTTGCATTTTGGTACCATTTTACAATCATCAACACGAGAAATATATGCTTCTAGTTCGAAGTAATCTTGTAATGGGTAATTATGTGTGAAGCGAGAAGCTTCTTTAACAATACATTTATTTATTACTAGCTGTTGCCCGCGACTTCGTACGCCTGAAATTTAGAAAATTTTCCCCTTTTTTGCAATATTTTTCACTTATGCTTTGCTTCTATTAGTCGCAGCGTAATGTTATGTAGCTTATACCCTTCTTTAATAAAACGACTACCCAACACTGAAAGAATTTTTCAATCCCTGAGATAAGCGCAGTCATACAAAAAAAATCTCTAGCTTCTTAATATTACTACAGATTTGGGCGGAAATAGCCCGAATAGTAAAACATTGGGTTGGTCACCATATTTTAGCGAAATCGTTAACCATTATTGATAAACGATTTTAGAATTTCAACCCATAACTAGGCTACTAGACGATTTAGGTTGATTTGGATTAGGGTCGTTTTGATATATAAAAAATAATGTTTTCGTAAGCCCTTTTTTATGTTTCGCGGTACAGTTTTTAGGGTTCCGTACCCAAAGGGTAAAAACGGGACCCTATTACTGAGACTTCGCTGTCCGTCCGTCCGTCCGTCCGTCCGTCCGTCCGTCCGTCTGTCACCAGGCTGTATCTCAAGAACGGTGATAGCTAGAGAGTTGAAATTTTCACAGATGATGTATTTCTATTGCCGCTATAACAACAAATACTAAAAATAAAACAAAATAAATATTTAAGGGGGGCTCCCATACAACAAACATGATTTTTAGGGTTCCTTACCCAGTATCTCAAGAACGGTGATAGCTAGACAGTTGAAATTTTCACAGATGATGTATTTCTATTGCCGCTATAACAACAAATACTAAAAATAAAATAAAATAAATATTTAAGGGGGGCTCCCATACAACAAACATGATTTTTTTACCGTTTCTTGCTCGATACTAATAACGTTGCCTTATGTTGCATAGATAATGGTACGGAACCCTTCGTGCGCGAGTCAGACTCGCACTTGACCAATTATTAGGGTTCCGTACCCAAAGGGTAAAAACGGGACCCTATTACTGAGACTTCGCTGTCCGTCCGTCCGTCCGTCCGTCCGTCCGTCCGTCTGTCACCAGGCTGTATCTCAAGAACGGTGATAGCTAGAGAGTTGAAATTTTCACAGATGATGTATTTCTATTGCCGCTATAACAACAAATACTAAAAATAAAACAAAATAAATATTTAAGGGGGGCTCCCATACAACAAACATGATTTTTAGGGTTCCTTACCCAGTATCTCAAGAACGGTGATAGCTAGAAAGTTGAAATTTTCACAGATGATGTATTTCTATTGCCGCTATAACAACAAATACTAAAAATAAAATAAAATAAATATTTAAGGGGGGCTCCCATACAACAAACATGATTTTTTTACCGTTTCTTGCTCGATACTAATAACGTTGCCTTATGTTGCATAGATAATGGTACGGAACCCTTCGTGCGCGAGTCAGACTCGCACTTGACCAATTATTTTTTAATTACATTTCGCTTGACAGACAGCCTGAAATTGAAATGGGTGTCCAATTTTAACTTATTCGGTAGGTACCTACAGTAAATTCGGAGCCTACTAACTTCCTAACTGTAACGTAAATATTTTAAATTTCCAAACAATATATACCAGCACAGCTTAACATTTTATCAAGTTAGTCTATATTATGTCAATATCACTCTCGTACGTGCGATTGTTCACTGATGCAATGCAATATTTAAGATAAGGATAATAATTCTACTTAAAAAATTATTATCTATACAATACGTAACGTACTACAGTTGTAAAAGACGTGGGTGATATTGTATGTAGTCATCTGAGCTATATAATAAACCTATGTATTAGTACCGGTACCTTTCCAGAAAAGCTAAAAGTCTCTATAGTGAAACCAGTATTTAAAAAAGGCAGTAAAGATGACGTAAATTGCTATAGACCAATATCATTAATACCTATATTCTCCAAAATAATAGAAAAATATTTTTATAATCAAATTTATAACTACCTTGAAAAATACAATATTCTGCTTGGAAACCAAAAGGGATTCAGAAAAGGAAAAAATATCAATACAGCAATTTATGAATTTCTCTATCATTTTATGGTCAAAATCGATTTAAAAATACCAGTTTGTGCCATCTACTGCGATATCACTAAATCATTGAATTATGTCGATCATAGCATTCTTCTAAAAAAATTAAATGCATGCGGAATACGAGGCATTGTTTTGCAATTAATTGAATCGTATCTAAGGGATAGGCCACAAAGTACTAACATTACAAAAATTGATATTAATACATAACAGGAGCGACTATTTTCATCAAACCTTCGTAACAACTTATATGGAGTACCACAAGGCAGCGTATTAGGGCCCTTATTGTTCCTACTCTATATTAATGACCTTCCTCTAGCAACTAAGTACCCGATGTCAATTTTCGCGGACGACAGTACCGTAATAATTGATTGCAGAGATAAGCTAACATATGAAGACGAAATAAACGAAGCTATTAAATCGATTATGGTATTTCTTGAGGAAAATAACCTTAAAATTAATCTAAACAAAACTAAAATCATGCCTTTCAGCCAACGTATACCAGCTCCAAAGTTAGATATAAATTATGAAAATAATTCATTAGTCACGGTAGATTCAACCAAGTTTTTGGGTTTGGTTATTGACAGGAACTTAAACTGGAAAGATCATACAGAGCAACTTATCAAAAGAATTAGTTCCTCAGCATATGCCTTATATAAATTAAGACCAGTTCTTAGTAAAAAAGGTCTACTCACAGCCTTCTGGGGTAACTCCACAAACAGGGACCTTGTGTTTAAGTCACAAAAAAGATGCTTAAGGGCGATGTTCGGCCTACGGGTGATGGATAGTTGTCGACCACACTTTATTGATAATGACATATTAACCCTCCCTTGCTTATATATTCTGGAAATGGCAATTTTTGTTAAAACGAACGGTAACCATTTTAAAAAGCTAAGCGATGTAGCTGTTCGAAATAGACGGGACAATGACCGATTGTGTGCTCTGAAGGCAAAAACGTCTCTAATGAATAAAAGTGTATTTTGTATGGCACCAATGGTATACAATAAACTACCAAATTCATTAAAACAATTAAATACTATAGCATAATATTTTCTAACACTTGCGCGACTCATCTGTTTAAATAACGTCGGGCCAAAATTTAAAACAAATATACGCGTCTAAATCCGTAAAAAGTAGTTTTATTTAAATACCATAGCATTTAAAAAATCTCTAAAAAAGTATCTACTAAGAAAATGCTATTATAGCATTCAAGAATTTTTTAATGACAAGTCACCCTGATTATGACATGCCTAATCTTATTAATTCTAGCTTAAGTTGACACAAGCAATTTAGACATTTATTTATAATTCAAGTTTAGTACATGTTTGACTTTGTCTAAAATTTAATTATTGCTATCGACTATAACCTATAAATGTGATTTATTCTTTTAAAGCTTATTATTTATGACAAAATTAAATGAAAAATAAACAATATGATGAAATGTAATTGAATGAAATTTGTACGCTGCATGGCAAAATATAATGGAACACTTTTAAAACTATGTAACATCGTAACATGTATAATTACCTTATATTTTACAAATAAACGTTTTGATTTGATTTGATTTGAACGATTATTAGAAATTGTAATTTATCTATAGAAAAATAGAAATATATAAATTTCTATTATATCTAAATATACAAAATTCTCGTGTCAGAATGTTCGTTCCCATACTCCTCCGAAACGGCTTGACCGATTCTTATGACATTTTATACGCATATTCAGTAGGTCTGAGAATCGGCTACTATCCATTTTTCAAACCCATGTCCACGTTGTCCACCCCTGACATTTGTATGGCAAAATAACGTTTGCCGGGTCAGCTAGTTATATAATAAAATATAGCGTAACCAGGCATGATGAGGTGAAATATTTTTTTAATGAGTTGGTTGTTTTAGAGTTTGTAAATTTTGCAAATATTTTTTTTTATAATTACTATTTTAAATACACAGAAGTATCCAGAATTAATTATACCTTCATATGTGTGTTCGGTATATTGTCCGTGTGGTGACGGATTAAGAATACAAGTGTCACCACCTGATCTCTTTCCCAGGGTGCCAGAGCAGGGTGTAAGAGCCAGCAAAGGGACAATATAAGCTGTTAACGACTACTGTGAGAGAGGGAAAATTCGAAAATAAACCCTGTGCCAACACGCCCAGTCAGCGCGGCACAGTAGACCATAGTCCCTCCCAAAGTGAAGGAGGCCTGTGCCCAGCAGTGGGACGTTGATGGGCTGGAGAGAGAGAGACATGTGTGTTCAAAGAATAGGTGCTAACCAAATTTTTATTCTTCTCTTCTCCCAGCCCATTAACGTTCTACAGTTCGGCACGGGCCTCTTCCACTTTTGAAGAGTTTTTGGTCTACTATACCGCGCTGACCAGGCGTGTTGGCATAGGGATTTTTTTTCGAGGTTTTCGTCACTCACAGTCCACAGAGGATATTATCTGCTATTAATCTTCCTTAGCTGGCTTTTACAGCACCATGGGGAGGTGATGAAGTGGTGACTCTTGTATTCTTAATCCACCACCATATGGAGCAAACGCTATCCCAAATTTTTATAGTCAAGCAATAATTAACATCTCTGTTACTTATAAAATAATATTAGTTATCACGACTAAAAGGATTTAATAAATCTTTTAGAAGTGAATGTTATTTTAATTAATAAGTTAAATGAAACTGCCCGTGATAAGTATGTCTAGGCTAAATTATAATAGATTTTTTATTCTCAGGGATGCAAGAATATATTATATTATGATCATAGATTGTTTTTACATTGCTTACATAATATTATAATCTTTACTTACTATATAACAAAGTCGTTACTTTTGTATGTGTGTCGCTGTATAAGTTTATATCTACACAACTACGCAACGGATTTTGATGCGGTTTTTTTTATAGATAGAGTGACTCAAAGGGATCGCTTTTTTGTTTAGTTTAAAATTAATATAATAATAATTACATTCCAAGCGTACGAAGTTGCAGACATTATATATAACTTACTAAATGCGCCTCGTAGAGTTACTAGCGGTTTAAACGGCTTCAGCAAAATATTCAATAAGTCAAGTAAGAGCTGAACGAAGGATTCCGTAACGTATTTATCATAATATATTCGTCATATTTCAAACCCTAGACAACGGAATAAGGACAGGAAAATGATCATAATGAATACTGGTTGTTATAGCTTCAAAACAGATATACATATATCTCTGTGAAAATGTCTACTCCAGCTAACACAAGTACCGTTTCAGAGATTCATCCTGGTAACTAACATAACGAATAAATATGACCATCAAATCCCATTTTATTCGGTTTTCTTTAGGTAAAGTTGTAAAATCTGCTTCGGCTATATTTGTCCCTTTCAGCACGGTGCTCGGGAATAGGGATAGCAATACCTAAGGCAAATACCTAAATTAGGAGTACAATACCCTCTTAAAAGATCGACAAAGGCGATGATGAACCACAGAGAATTCCAACGTAATCTAGGTAGCGTATAATGTTCATCTGGAATTCGGATCCGTTGCGTCGTTGAAGTGTGAAGGAGTAACAAATATGCACACACTCCATACGCGTGGAATTCAGAAAAAAAACGCCGTTTTTGTAACATTTTCACTCTAACGCTCTGCTCTTATTAGTCGCAACGTAATGTTAAATAGCCTTTCTTGATAAATGTACTGTTCAACATTGAAAGAATTTTTCTAATCGGTCGGATCCTGAGAATAGCGCGTTCAAACCAATAAACAAACTCTTCAGTTTTATAATTTAGTATAAATACAAATTATCTGATTTAGAATTTATTAGACTAGATTTGACAGACATTAATAATTTTCTGGAAACAAGAGCTCTCACTTATCAGATATAATTAGATAACTTTTAATGGTTGTAGTGTAGGTATATTGGTTTTATATAGATACAGAGAAATAATGTGGGTATCGTAGGAATGATCACTTCTTGTAACGCATTGAGGAATAAAGTAGCTTGTGGACAATAACGCTGTTTTATTACAAACCAGAAATATCACAGTGGCGACGAGGATTATTTTAGACGAACTGGGAAGAGATAGAAACAAAAACAATAATGTCAATCGGCAAAATAAAGGAATTCGACGTAAAAAGTGGTACGTGGACAGTGTACGCCGACAGGCTTGAGATGTATTTTAAAGTGAATAAAATAGTAGAAGATACGAGATTGCCTACCCTTATAGCTGTTATGGGGGACGAGGCATATGAGCTACTGTGCAATCTCGCCAGTCCAAGGAAGCCGGCGGAGCTCACGTACGTAACCGCAGTAGAATTATTACGTGAGCATCTCGAACCAACGCCGTCAGTATTAGCTGAACGATATCGGTTTAGACTGCGGAGACAGACTGTTGAAGAAAATATAGCCACGTATGTAGCAGAACTGAAGAAACTCGCTCGACATTGTAAATTTAAAGAAGGGTTGAATGAAAATTTGAGGGATCAATTTATTTGTGGCCTACGGAGTGATATTATTCGACAACGGTTATTTTCGGAGGCGGATACTATAACGTACACAGATGCGATAAGATTGGCTATATCGCTGGAAGCAGCGGAACGAGACGCGGCCGCGGTGGAGGCCACGACATGCAATGACAAGTCAGAACATGAGGGTAAGGCCGGATTACCGGAGCAGGCGATGCACGCGCTCACAAGGGGAGGAAGTGGTTATCCTAGAAGACAGACACGGTTGGTACGGACGGGTATCAAAACCACAGCTCACAAAGGAAATGTTGATCAGAATTATAATTGTGTTGGTTGTGGATCTACAGAGCATAGCTACGCAGTTTGCCGGTTCCGTAACTATACATGCAGTAACTGTAAGCGTGAAGGTCATCTACGGCGCGTATGCCCGGAGCGCGCGGGTCGCCGGGCGGCGGCCGGAGCGGCGGTCTCGAGGCGCTCGCGGGTAAATTACGGAGCAGCACAGGGCGACCATACGGACGAGGAGGACTCGCCGACGGAGAACCTGCACCACCTATGCTTGGACGACTACCGTGCGGTAAATTTATTTGTATCTATAAATAATATCACCATTCCTATGGAGGTCGATACCGGCACGGCAGTGTCGTGCATTAGTGAAAAAACCTACATAAAATATTTTAGTAGGTACATGTTAGAAAAATGCAATATTGTATTGAATTTTTATGATGGTTCAAAAATTAAACCGTTAGGTATGTTTAAACCGACGGTAGATTATAATAATTGTAAAAAGCAATTGGAATTATTTGTAATACAGGGTGGTACCACTTCATTACTTGGCCGACAATGGCTAGCGGAGTTAAAAATAAATATTTCTGTTTTAAGTAACTGTAACAAGATAGTTAATACAAATAGCATAATAACTAATGATATCAACAAAATGTTAAACAGATATAAGGAGTTATTCAGTGGCGGGCTGGGCCGGTACACCGGAGGCAAGGCAACCCTGCGCGTGCGCGAGGGCGCGGCGCCCGTGTTTCACCGCGCGCGGTCCGTACCGTACGCATTGCTGGGCCGGCTCGACGCGGCGCTCGACGCCATGCTGCGCGATGGTGTCATCGAGCCTGTCGACTGCTCCGACTGGGCCTCTCCACTCGTACCGGTAAATAAACCTGATGGTTCACTGAGAATCTGTGCTGATTACAAGGCTACTGTAAACCCTAATTTGTTAGTTGATCGTTTTCCATTGCCTAAAATTGAAGATTTAATAGTTAAACTTAGTGGGGCTGCTTACTTTTCAAAAATAGATTTTTCTCAAGCCTACAATCAAATAGAATTGGACGATTCAAAAAAGTACACGGTAATAAATACCCATAGAGGTCTGTATAGATACAATCGGTTAGTATATGGGCTAGCGTCGAGTCCTGGAATTTTTCAACGACTCATGCATCAGTTACTCAAAGGAATTCCTAATGTAGAAATATTCTTAGACGATTTAATTATAGGTGGGAAATCTAAACAGGAGCACTTAGTAGCTTTAGAGGAAGTTTTTAGGCGATTGCATGAAAACGGATTTAAATTACAAAGTAATAAATGTGTTTTTTTAGTCAAAGAAGTAAAATATTTGGGGTATGTAATTAGCACTGAAGGAGTTAAAAAGGATCCATGCAAAGTGGAGGCCATAACGAAAATACCTCGCCCGTCAAATTTAACAGAATTACGTTCATTTTTAGGTATAATAAATTTTTATGGTAAATTTGTTAGAAATATGAGTAGTATGTTAGTACCACTGTATGAATTATTAAAAAAGGGACAACAGTGGTACTGGTCGAAGGAATGTGAAATTTCGTTTACACGAATTAAAAAGAAGCTAGCGAGCACTCAAGTGTTGGCACATTATGAACCTAGGAGGCCGCTAATACTAACATGCGACGCGAGTCCGCGCGGCATAGGCGGTGTACTATCACAGCTGAGCGACCGGGGTGAACGACCGATAGCCTACACTTCGCGTACGCTCACTGAAGCGGAAAAAAACTATTCACAAATACATCGGGAGGCGTTAGCAATTATATTTTGTGTAAAAAAATTTCATCAATATTTGTATGGGCGTAAGTTTACGTTACGGACAGATCATAAGCCCTTAGTATCGATATTCGGTCCGAATGTAGGTATACCTACTATGATAGCTAGTCGTATGCAGAGATGGGCGATTATTTTATCGGCTTACTCGTTTGATATTGAGTATGTGCGCACCGAGGAGAATGGGGCGGACGGATTTTCAAGGTTACCGTTAACTAATAGTAAACAAGAAACGCACACGACTGCGCCTGCGCCGCCGGAACAAACTCATTTACATTTCGTACAACAATCATTATTACTAAACTATAATGATCTTAAAAAACAAACGTTGCGTGATAACGAATTATCTAAGATATTATGCTACGTCAGAGACGGATGGCCTAAAGAATGCGAGCTTAACAATTTAAAACCGTATTTTAATAGAAAACATGAACTTTATGAGGAACTAGGATGCCTTATGTGGGGTCATAGGTTGGTCATACCGGCCGCATGTAGAAATAGGGTTTTATTAATACTACACGAGCCACACATGGGCATAGTGAAGTCCAAGGCGCTTGCTAGAAGTTACGTATGGTGGCCCGGCGTCGACGAGAGTGTGGAGCGGATGTGTCGCGAGTGTGCCGTGTGCGCCGCTCACGCCGACTCGCCGCCGAGACAGGCGCCGCGCGTGTGGCCCTGGCCGCACCGTCCGTGGAGCCGTCTGCACATCGACTACCTGGGGCCCATACATGGTAGGACGTACTTGGTGGTGGTGGACGCCACTTCTAAATGGCTTGAAGTATTCCATGTTTCGAGCGTTTCGGCGAGTAGTCTTATAGAAAAACTAACTGAATTATTTAGTAGGTGGGGGCTACCGAGACAGATAGTTAGCGATAACGGTACACAATTTGCCTCTAAGGAATTTCAAGAATTTACAAAGTCAAACGCGATAGAACACATTTTTACAGCACCCTATCACCCGGCATCGAATGGTCTTGCTGAAAACGCTGTAAACTTCTAAAACGGGTAATAAAAAAGGCTGTATTAGAAAAACAAAACATAGACAAAGCGATATGGACTTATTTATTGTATTATAGAAATGTAGAACATTCCACGACCGGAGAAAGCCCTGCTATGATTTTATTAGGACGTCGTATACGAACTAGGCTTGACACTATCAAGCCTGATAGGGAAAGCAAAGTAAGTCATTCGCAACAACGACAAGTACGCTCTGCCGGCGGGGTAGATAGGACTATAGGGGAAGAAGGGGAACAAGTATGGTACCGACAGTATCTGAAAGCTGAAAAATGGATTCCTGGTCGAGTGGAAAGTTGTCTAGGGCCAAGTAATTATAGGGTGAAGGGGCAAAACGGTGAAATAGTTCATAGACATATAGACCAATTACGTAGGAAGTCTAGTAGGAAATCGTCATTCATCTCTGGTGGTACTTGTACTAGGCAACAATCAGACACAGACTCTCAGACCATAGGTAGGGACGACGAAGCGAGGAGCGAGGGAGCTCATTTGGAGGGGTCGCCACAAGCAGAGGTCTCGAGCGCTGAGTCGACGCCGGCACAGCTAGTGGACGAACCATTGACAGCCAGCGAGACCCCAGCAGAGAGCATGGTTGTCTTGCCTCCAGTACCGTCACCGACTATACAACGGCCGCGCCCCGTGCGCTCATGTAGACTTAAGGTACCTAATTGTAAGAATAAAGATTAGATGTTATGTAAGGCTTTTGGATATAACATATATGTATCTTTATGTATAAGTTATAGTTGTAAGTTCTAGTAATAATTAAGTTGGGAGAAGTGTAGTGTAGGTATATTGGTTTTATATAGATACAGAGAAATAATGTGGGTATCGTAGGAATGATCACTTCTTGTAACGCATTGAGGAATAAAGTAGCTTGTGGACAATAACGCTGTTTTATTACAAACCAGAAATATCACAATGGTCTTATTCAAAATGAGTTATCGGAGGTTTAAAAGTTCGCTAAAATCGGTTAGCGAAAATTGTCAAAACTTGTTATTCATGATTGTCTTTTTACGCTAAAACGTTTATTATCTCTCCGATAAAATCTCCGTTTAAACCTCCGATAAATTATTATGAATACAACCATAAATGTTTATCTTTCATTTCGTAATTGCACTTAAACGCATGTTTATTATGTTTTTGTGTGTCAGGGCTAATGTCAGAAACCACTGAACGAGTTTTGAGTAATCTTTCACCGGCAGATTATACTGTTTAGGCTACCGTTTAAAACACTCAATGAGTTGGCCTTGAGTTGTTTACTAACGGTCTTATTCATAATGAGTTATCGGAGGTTTAAAAGTTCGCTAAAATCGGTTCGCTAAAATTGTTAAAAAAATTGTTAAAAAAACTTTTTACGCTAAAACGTTTGTTATCTCTCCAATAAAATCTCTGTTTAAACCTCCGATAAGTCATTATTTCATTATGAATAAGACTATAAGAGTTAAAAGATTTTTTTCTTTGCTTATTATAAAACAATGTCGTTATTTTTGTATGTATGTCCCTATGTGAGCTAATCTCTTCAAAACTACGCAACAGATTTTGATGCGGTTTTGTTTAGTAGATAGAGTGGTTAAAGAGTATGGCATTTTTATATAATATGTTAAGGTTTGTTGTATATTGGCAGGGAGGGGGCTCAATAAATATAAACGCGGATGAAATCGCAGGCATTGACTAGTATTCTTATAATATAAGCTCTAATTATAGTTTTTCGCATTATTCAGCTAGTTAGACGTATAGGTACATCACAATTTATGTTTATTTAATGCACATACGTATAAATGTACGCTCTGATTAGATTTTAACCACTGTATTTAAATTAATTTAACGATAATAAAAACAAAAGATAAACACATAACATAAAGTTTAATAAAACCATGTCAAGTATAACAAATAAATCAATTTTACCTTGAGAATATCACTGGTGGTCAGCGAATGATTAACAATGTTGGCAATCGTTTCCAAACCGGTATTATATTGCAAGAACTATTTATTCAGCATTTTTTTTAAATATACATCATAGTATTTTATAACACTGTTTAAAATAAATCCTTGTACATTAACGCGTTTAGCTAATCAGTGAGTTGCTTGAGTTAAACACGTATTTCCATTTCAATAAATGTTTGAAGACTACAAAATTTATATTACATATCTTGCATACACAACGCATGAGTTGCCGGCAAACAATATACGTCATACATAACCGGTTTGAATTAATCATCGCAGTATTTAACATTTAGGTATATGATTCTTTGTTTATATACATAGTTTTATGAAACCTTATATACAAATAGCTATTTATACAGTACTAGCTGTTGCCCGCGACTCCGTACGCGTGGAATTTAGGAAAGTTTCATGAAAATCAATCCAGTATCTTTACGTAAAGAACAACAAACATCCAACATTACATTCATACAATCCAACATTAACCAAACATCTAAATACATAATATTAGAGTATGGATAGAAGACCGAGGAAACGTTCGCGTTGCTCAGCCAACAGTTTAAGTATTTTATTTTGTCGCGCGTAATTCTTTTTTCGTCATATCTCCTAAGATATTCATTTAAATTGCATGCTGTAAAGAGCAGTTATAATCTATATTAAACGTGTAAGCTAACTAAGGTATTAAATTTGATAAAAAAGAATACTATATACACATAAATAGCTTTTGAAAACACCCTATTGAATTTGATAATATTTGCGACATTATTATGGGTACAGCGGGTTTCCCTTAAAAGATAGACATATGCCCTCGCGGACTTTTTTGAAGAACTATAGGCAACAAACAATTCCTCCATACATTACATTGTTGTACCTCACATAGATAAGGCAGCGTTTTCATTTATAGCTCGCACGAGTCCGAGTTTCTCGACAAATTTAATCATAATTATCTCATCCAATATATAGCAGACCCCAACAAATTATGCAAAAAAAGCCATCCTCTAGAACCATCCCATCTATTAAAAAAAACCGCATCAAGATCCGTTGCCTATTTTTGAAGATATAAGCTCACATAGGGACATACATACAAAAATTACGACTTTGTTTTATAAGAAGTAAAGATTACAACGTAACAAAGGTCTGGGTCTACATTTAGATACACAACTAACCGAAATCGTAGCCAGGGGGGTAGTCAATCCTTTTAGAGTTTTCCTCACGTGCGTTTTTTTTTCACTATCACTTTTAAACGAGGAACTACTCCAGTATTGCGGTTCAACTGTTCGTATCGCGTTGGTACATCGTCAATGTTGAACCACGCCACTCGGCGCCCAGCGCCCGCGCATGCAACCAAAGATTTCAACATCAACGAGAGGGGAAGCCAACCGACTGCATTTTACCTCTCTCTTCAACACATGGAGGATACTGCGGCTGCGTGAGATACTACATAAACTGCAGAAATACCACGCAGTCACAACTGGACGACCTTGAAGACCTACCATTATTAGTAATAACCTCGCGTTTTGTAATCGCACGCCATAATTTTTTGTTTCGGTTTACTTTAAAATATGAAGTCCAAACCATGATTGTTTTATCAGCATAATACCCCTTCCTATGTATAAAATAAAGAAATTATCAGATAGCCTGTTATGTATAACCTACTGAATGATTGCCCAAACTGAAAAAGCTGTAGCTGTAAGGTGACCTACGGGGTATTCAATGTGTTCATATTGGTTTTCGTAAACAAGGTGGTGCGATAGAATCCCCTAAATAACACGTAGATATTTCTTCACAAAGCTCAGGTACAAGTAAACAAATGTACCTACTTCAAAATTGAAATTTAAACTTACTAACTTGTAAACTTCAAATAAAATTAATCCAAAATCATATTTTTCAGCAGTGCCCTAAATCTTTTCTTCGGCTTTACTACAGGTAACTGTTTCCTATCTGCTAACTCATCCTTCTTATTTTTCCATCCTATTTATGAAATAAAATCGAGTAGGTATTATTAATTCGGTCACTGTTATTTACATAACTTGAAATTCAGATTGCAAGATGTTATGTTGTCAAATTATATACACATTAGCATTATGCTTCGTTGCTTACACGTCGCGTCGTCGTACTAAAGTAAAACATGTGTTACGAAAAAAGGTTACTTTATATGATGGTTAGATTAAACTAAGTTACAAGTTGTTACAGAAGTCATTTATTAATTTTGAAATTGACATGCTATGCTTTTTACTTAATAAATCAAATTGTGGTGGAAAACGTTGATCACCGCAAGCGGGACTTGAACCCACGACCTCGGAATACCGTTCCGTAGCTCTGCCAACTAAGCTTATTGCGGTCGTGCTCACAGTAACCAAGTTGTTACTGAATAAATATTGGTGTTAAATATGTTATCCTAAAACTAAGTTAAAGAAAACTAACCACCAAGTGTTTTTGTGGAATAGTTGTACAGATTTAAGTAAATGTTTTCTTAACTAAAAATGTCTATGTGATTTTGACGGTACCGGTGATGGTGGTTGCAATCGCACAATACTCTTACATTTGTTCTAAGTTTGGATTCGAATCAATGAAATCGAATGGACAATTAAATAAAGGTAGCTCAACTTCGCTACAGAGGTGCGCAGTGCGATTAAGCAATCTTCAGCATAGCTATCATAGATTATGCTTAGATAATTATAGTTTTATGACTTTATCACGTTGTAGACATGTATATACAAATAGCGGGGACAGTAAATAAGGTCATCGATAAGATAAGTTTGTATTTGTTATGATTGAATCTGTTAATAAATATTACAGACACGTGGATAGATACTCTTTAATCTAGGTGAGCAAATACATGATTAAATCACGCAATATTTAATTTCTATGTCGCGATTATACCAATGAGATTTTTTTCATATATTAGACTAAAAATTCACCCCCAGCTTTGTACGAGTAACACGTATTGATGAGAGTTGCTGTTTCAGCAGACCTTCGTACATATTTTTTTTAAATTTTACTGCCTTGACATTGTTCCTATTCAGGCAATGATCTCTATTTCTTTTTAAAATTAATTATGGTAATACTGCGCATAATGTAGTATACCACCGGTCAAACAATTTATTAAATTGTCCAATAGTTTTGGAGTCTATTCATTTCAAACAAACAAACAATCAAATCAAACTCACTATAATACTAGTAGAAATATAGATGTATTTGATAGATGTTTGAAAACCATAAGCCATAATATGTAATTACTTTACCTTGGAAACATTGCGTACATACATTTTACAAGTGTTGGCCTAGATCATATTGCTTAATGCATTGAACTCTCAATTGAACGTTTATATTACTTCTTATAAGTTAATTGTGTTTATACTCAGGTGGGAATATTATTACAAAACATTAAAATGAATGATAGCCGGATAATTGACTTGAATTAGCTTCATTAATTTATGAATTTTTGCAATTGACTTGCTACGCTTTTACTAAATAAACTAAATTATAGTGGAAAAAATGATAACCATGAGCGGGACTTGAACCCTTATTGAATTAGCTTTTCATCGTCTTATTTCTTCTAAGAGTGCTATAGGAGTCGAATCACCGAAGGGTGATGCGTACAGCCGTACACGTTGCTGTTTTCTCGGTAAGCAATATCATGCACTATGAAGAGATCAAACTTCTTGTGACCAACAAGATCCTTGAGTACTTTTTAGTAACAGGCCTGAATCGGGAGCTGTCGGAAATGGCGATCATAATAGATTAATCTAGTCGCAATAGGCTAGAGAGAAAGAGAGTCGCACTGATACCCGTACTAGGTAACCAAAACCTGATTAGCCACAAGAAATGACCAAAAAAAACCAGGTCAGGAATATTTCAATCAGACAATTTATGATATATAACAGATGACAACATTCTGTTACATAATCTTCGCTTTGTTTCTTATGCCTTGTTTGCAAATATTCCTTTAATGAAATTGTATCGTAAGATCAATCATATATGTCATTTTACCTACAATGAAATGTTTTGTCACTAAAGGAAATAAAATCGGGTTACTATTACTTTTTAGATAGCTAGTAGATTTTTAGTTTTTAGTCGACATACTATTTGCTTTTTATCTTTATAAGGTAACTAGCCTTGTTGTGGTTAGTTAGATATGCAGCTTGCCTTGTGAAATGAAGGTCTTGGATTTAGTTCCTAGTATTAGTTCCTTGACATTACAACGTGGCAACTGCGTGGCGTGCTTGAACTTGTACGTCTATTAGATAATTAAAAATACCAAAAGATCTAAGATTTTAGAGCTCAAATATAGTAGATTGACACAATCAATCAGTTAACATTTTTTATTTTCAACTTCAGGGTTAAATGGACTCCATTTCGTCAAGTCATTGAAATGAATGGCTCTTAAAATTAATAGCACTCTTAATGCGTTTCATATCAAATATTCTATTATTAGACAATGCATTTCGTATTTGGATACGGATAGTATTAATTGGCTATATTCCAATTGTTAGGTAAAGTTTAATTTATATATGAAGAAATATATTGTGCGCAATAATTATTCTACTAATGGATACATTAATTGCAAAAAGGAAAATATTGGCAAACTGTTTATAACATTCACAATGACAACTGGCTTTTTACAAAGCGAAGGGTCGAGGCTCTTACAAATGTTTCTCCATCCATTCATCCATATCGTTCCTCGTAAGCTCCCTTAAAAACCACCATAAAAACATGAGATCTTAAAAATATCGTCGCTTCATATTTCTGTTATTGTAATATTGGTAACAGCTTAAGTACCAGGGGGCCAAGTCTGCTAATTCTGCTATTACAATCATATTACAATGTTGTTATAATGGTCAGTCACTGACGCCATTATGACGTCATTATGACAAAAAATTAATAGTAGACTACCAAATTTGATAAAATTTCGCCATTATGACACCATTATGGCATCATTATGACACCTAACTTGATGTTTTGTCACAAATGATGCCACTATTATGGCGCCATAATGGTGTTATTGAACTGTCATTGTGACTACATTGTATTAGCAGACTTGACCCCCTGGAAAGGTGCTTGATGTGGGTACAATCCTACCTGATGTAGGTACTATATAAAATATATAATATTATATACGTTGGTAGCTTTCTTCTAGAATAGGAGACTAAAATGTACAGATTATGCGTTATAAGAGTATTAGCTTACATCATCCAAAGATATTCTTCATTAGTTTTGCTTGTTTGCCTCTGCAGAGCCCCAAACTGTGTACCTGTAATAACAGAACCACAATGATATCAATCACATACAGGCACATTAAATTAATCTGTATCTGTTACCGGTTATTATCACAACACAAATAGGTATATAAATATACTGTAATAGTTTGTTTCGATAACGATTATTTTCTATTGTTGATATATCGTTGTGACAACGCAATTTGTTACTCAATTGTAGTAGTTTTATTCGCTAATCAAATCAAATCAAAACGTTTATTTGTAAAATATAAGGTAATTATACATACCCTAACTTATTTCATAACCGACCAATATACAATCTGTATCTGTATATCAATATATCTGTATATATTTTGTAAATAAATAACTAAGAAAGATAAGGCAATAACAAAGTAGTGAGTATTTTAATTTATTTATTGATTTAATCTCCGTGTGGTGACGGATTAAGAATACAAGTACAAGAATACAAGTGTCACCACCCCATCTCCTCCCAAGGGTGCTGTAAAAGTCAGCTAAGGGATATTGTACACAGATAACATCCTCTGTGAGAGGCGGAAAAATCGAAAATAAACCATGTCTGTGCCAACACGCCTGGTCAGCGCGGCACAGTAGACCATAATCCCTCCCAAAGTGGAGGAGGACCGTGCCCAACAGTGGGACTTAAGTGGCTGGAGAGAGAGTATTTTGAATCTCGTCTCGAAAACTCTTTTATCTACACTAATTATATTGAGTTATAAAGCAACGTGATCTCCTCTAAGGTATAGTCGATAATTAATAGTGTCCGACCGAAAGTTCGGTTTCGGGTTTCAGCCAGTCTCGGCGGCGGTTTCGGCGAAAATCGGCCAAAACTTTTGCCGAAACCGAAACTTGTGTCGCAGTTCGTTTCCCGCGGCAACGATTTGTCAGACGCTGTCGGCCCTGTTCGGGAATTACGACAACATAATTTTAAAAAATAATAAAAATGTTATTAATACTTTTTAAAATTATTTTAAATAAATGATTCCAACAAACTTAATATAGATACTGCGTCTCCATTTCATACCCTAATTAATGCAAAATAATAGGTAAAATGCACCAAATTTCAGTATTTAAAAAAATTTTATACTTGACCACGTGAGTTTCGGTTTCGGCCGAAACTGAAGCCACGGCCGAACTTTCGGTTTCGGTTTCGACGGAAAACCAGTTTCGGTCGGACACTAATAATTCAATACATAAGTTCAAATAAGCCCTTTGTTGCTCTCTTCTGACCTTCCGAGATTGTTTACATGTGTAATGACCTAAAATCTGAATGTAACACCATTGTATGCTGCAATTTGTACTCGTAGCTACTATCTCTATGACTGTGTAGTGTTGGAGATAGTCTGACGTTATTTTATTACATAATGAGATTTATTTTGCAATAGAATAACTCTTATGACACATCCTCATAACAGCACATTGCCTAAAAAAATGATAACTTGAGACTAACATATTATTCTTTTTATGAGCATTCTGCGACTATTAGTACGTACCACGATTAGGGCAATGAGAATTTAAGAATTTCTACGCAATTGTCGCCAAATCTTAGATATTAGATAATTATAGAAATATTAGATACTAGCTGTATCCCGTGGTGTTACTCGCGGTAAAAAGGATAAAAAATCAGGGAACCTTGCATGGGATAAAAAGTAGCTTAAGTGTTATTCTGATCTATAAGCCACATTATTGTAAAGTTTCACTAAAACCATTTCGCAGTTTTTGCGTGACAGAGTAACAAACATCCAAACATCCATAATCAAAAACTTTCACATTTATAATATTAGTAGGATATCATATAATATAAAGAAATATTAGATATACCAAAGGTTTTACTAAACTCTAACGTAAATATTTATTTTTGAATGCGCATAAAACATCTTTAACCACTTTAGTTTATACTACTTTATACTTTACATCGTAATCCCGATCTCGAAATCGAACTTAAGACCAACAAACAAGGCTGAATACTCCACGATGCCATGATCAATTTCACGCACACATAATTTACTTTCTATATTATATTATAATACTGTGTTGTTTTTTACGCATTACTGTTTTGTAAGCGTGTTTAGAATGTTTCATGGCCAAATAACTTGCCTGGAAGTCAAGACTAAATGTTTAATTAAATTATACTACAAATGAATTATCACCCATAAATATAACTTCAATATATACGTAAATACATTTATATTTCCTGATTAAGCAATTAGGATGTTGAATACCGATAGACAATACGTAAAAATGCGTGTCAAGATAACATTTTTTTTATTATCACACGATGTGAACCTTTGGCAAAATCATTAATCAACTTAAATAATCTTAAGATAGTTATATATAACGAGTTTTAATTCACTTAATAAATTGAATTTAAATTATGGTGGAAAAAGGGATTACCGCAAGCGGGACTTGAACCCACGACCTCGGAATACCGTTCCGTAGCTCTGCCTACTGAGCTTATTGCGGTCGTGCTTTCAGTTATCAAATTAGGCCACCATAATCGTCACTCGAATGAGTTTATATCGTATTCTTACGTTCGTACGTAAAAATACGATATACAGAGCTACGGAACGGTATTCCGAGGTCGTGGGTTCAAGTCCCGCTTGCGGTAATCACTTTTTCCACCATAATTTTAATTTATTAAGTAAAAGCATAGCATGTCAATTGCAAAATAATAAATTACTTGAGTTCTAATTCTTCAAAATGGCCGATATAAAATACATAACTAGGTATTTTATATCGGCACCTGTTGATTTTCGCAGTGTTCTTTGCCAAATGTTACGATTGTTTGTTGTTCGAGAATCATCAATTTTTTTTTCATATATATCCAATTAGAATGTTTAACGTAAAGGCATAACCTGCATATTACAAAGTAGTATATAAGATATCCATAAAAGTTATTGCGTTTAAAGGGACGGCTATGAACCGTATGGCGAAACGCTGGACCTGGAATTAATTGGTGTTGGGTTAAAAAATCACAAGACCAATTGCTTGTTTTATTGCCACACAATGTTTATATACGCGCGGTGATGTTCATCGTGGAAAGCCTACATCCAGTTGTTGATGGAAAAAGGCTGGGTGAATGGATAAATATTTATAAAATTTTACAAATATTCGATGATTTAGGCGAGTAAGTACGTCTAACTGCCGCACTCAGAGACATTTAATGGTTACTTAGGGAGCTCTTTAGTATTGATTTAAAAAAGTAAAAGTTAACTTAAAACTTTTTTAAATCACTACTAAAGAGCTCCTTAAGTAACCATTAAATGTTAATGGTTACTTAGGGAGCTCTTTAGTATTGATTTAAAAAAGTAAAATTTAAGTTAAAACTTTTTTAAATCAATACTAAAGAGCTCCTTAAGTAGCCATTAAATGTCTCTGAGTGCGGCAGTAAGTCTTAGAAGATAAATTATTTACATGGGTTTTTGTGTTGGTAACTCACGACTAACGTGACCTTCTAATTATGACCTCACCTGTATACATATGTGGCATTGAATTGTACCTATGAGCATTGCTTTAGATAAACACCTTTATACCTTTGATAGCTCGACTGCGCATTAAATAAAAACTTAGTGTTTTTGAAATAATGTGTAGTTTTCAGCTATATACGGTAATGTTGCTACCTTCTGTGCATTGGGTACGATTCTCAATTGATATATTTGTTCCGTTGCTAACGTAAGTGATTAGTAATTACCTACACTAAGGAGTGTAGGTAATCACTAATCACTTACGTTGGTAAAGGAACAAATATACGTTATGTTACAAATATACGAACAAATATACGTTCACGTTAATAAAAGAAGCATTGGGAAGGCCCAATGCTTCTTTTTTTTACGTGACAAAGAAAATACATGTGTAAAATTTCATCAAAGTAGATTTAGCAGTTTAACTTAATCTTCGCAAAATATTACATGTATAATTTATTAAAACAGACTAGTAAGCCTGCAAATTGAAAATGTTATGTGATGTGAAATTTAAAACCAAATCCTAAAAATTTTACATAAAACCATCATTAAACCCCAGAATAAAAATGGAGTTTAAAGAATAACTGGTTTTATATGTATACCTACTCTTTGTTTACTGTTTTATCGTAAATCACACAATTTACTTACGTATTTTGTTAAATATACACGACAAGAATTTTCTGTTCAATATCATATACTAGGTACCTATTACTTACTCAATATTGCATATTGAGTTCAAAGTATAAGTATTCATACGAGTAAGTAAACATCTCTTAAAATATTATACAGAAGTAAAGCAGCAAACAAAAATATATTAACTACCATTTCCCTGTGTCTTCACCTGCGTGTAATAGGTACTTATGGCATAAACAGTTATAGATAGAAAGACAAAAAAAATGTGTAAACTCTGTCATTATCTCACAGAAGTAAGAAACTTTCCAAACACATTGGATTTTTCAGTGGTTAGTGTTATCAGATAACAAGTAAAGATAAAGACACTTTCTTTTAAATTATATGCGTGATTATCTACGATAATAATTATTATAAAGGATTATTTAAAAGTTTAATCTTGTTGCTGTCCGCAAATAAATATTATTTATGGACATTCACACAACGTCCTCTAGTCCCAAGTTAAGCTTATATGCTTGTGTTATAGGCACCTGAATACGGATAGAATACATAAATACATACTACATTTCTTTTGTTAATACATACTTATAATACATAGAAACACCCAGACGCAGTACAAACATTGTACGACATTTATGAATATCACATAAATAATCATGAATATTTTTTTTTTCTAACACTTGCGCGACTCATCTTTTTAAATAAAACCACTTTTTACGGATTTAGACGCGTATATTTGTTTTAAATTTTGGCCCGACGTTTCGGAGACTTTGCAGTCACCATGGTCTTGCCATGACTTTGCTCTCACCATTGCAGTCTCACCCGTGACCATGGTGACTGCAAAGTCTCCGAAACGTCGGGCCAAAATTTAAAACAAATATACGCGTCTAAATCCGTAAAAAGTGGTTTTATTTAAACATGAATATTTTTTTAAACTATTGCATTGTCATTAGCTCTTAATAGGTGTACGAAATTTAAGATCAATCTGAATGCTGCAATTGGTGGAAACTTAGATAGATAGATATATAAATCTTTATTTGCACAAACACCTATTTTACACAGAATTTAAAAAATTACTTTCAAAGAATGCGATTCTTCGATTAATATACATTGATAGATATGTAACGAGATAATAAAAGCGTGTTACTCAATTATAACAATCTTAAGCATTGATAAAAAACCTAGAGATTTTTGTATTTGTATAACATTATTATAAGATTGTATTCAGATATAGCAACTCTAAGAAATAACTATTCATATTTTTGTATACATTACTGTGTGGGTGTGTTCTAAATGTGTCTTTTCCTTATTGTGTATATGTGTAGGAGGATAACAACGTTATTTTTACTACGTTGTTACTCTCCAAGGGCAGTAACAACCTATTGCTAAGTTTATTTTGTCCTATGTACATACATTCGTCTTTTGAGTAATTACATACTCTATTATTAGACTAATTACCTGTGAACTGTTAGTACCGTACAAAGATGATTACAAATATCAAGAGTAAAGGCGTAATTTAAGAATACACAATCAGAGTTGCTCTGGTTGCGATATAATGCTGCATAATGTTGTTGAATTTTAGGCATTTTCTTTCGAGAAATTTCTAAAATACTTATGCCAAACAGTCTTTTAATACGTTTCTTTATGTATGTTAATTATCTTGATAACTTAATGCCGTATTCTTAACAAATAGTGTTGAACAAAAGTTAAAATAAAAAAGAAAATCACTTCAGCACATCATCGATCAATTAATTTCAAATTATGTTTATGTACCTAATAGTATCATATTTAAACACGTTTTGCGTACATTTGTTTGAAATCACATAAAGGTCTGTACTGCATAATAACCTAGAATTTTATTCATATTATTTTAAAATTTCCATTTTAATAGCAGCTTATTAAATATGCAAAAAATAGTCACACATAACATAATGCCATAATATGTTTAAGACTTACTACTGTATTATGCGACATTATACCACAGCTTTAGTGTTTATTTTAGCTTGGATTCAGTTGTATGCAATTAGAATATGTATTATAGTATACCATTGGTACAAAGGCGTGCCAAGGTTGAGGAAGAACGTACTGCAATGACGTCACAAATCATGATATTACCATAACATTACAAATGCAAAAACAAAAATAACAAGGTTATTGACGTCTGCTGACTGGTTCGAATTCTCTGTTTAAAGTTTAATTTTACAAACAAAGGAACAAAATGTTTAAATAGGATGAATTTGGATACATTCTGATTAATTTCACCAATTAAGTCAAAGAGAAATAATCTATACTTATAATAAATCTGTAGAGAGGTCAATTCTGTACATGAAATATATTTTCAAAATAACTATCAGGGGGTGATCGATACTGATGCCAAAAATGCAATCAGTAAAATTTTTGTCTGTCTGTCTGTCTGTCTGTCCGTCTGTATGTTCCTTATAGAAACAAAAACTACTCGACGGATTTTAACGAAAATTGGTACAATTATTCTTCCTACTCCTGGGCAGGTTATAGTATACTTTTCATCACGCTACAATCAATAGGAGCAGAGTAGTGAAGGCAAATGTTGGGAAAACGGGAGAAGTTACTCCATTTTTTAAGCTTCCGTCGCGTGTGCAGCCTTAATGGTTAAAGTTACGTAGAAATCATGTATGACGGAAATATTCTACATAAAATTGTCTAAAAAATATCCCGAAACAGCACATATCTATATTTTATGGTTGACTCACAATAACACGTGTAACTCCTGATAGCTTAGCAGTTCGTTCATTCTGATTGTATTTGTTTACTCTTACGTTTATAATACTCGCACTCAAGCAGTAGTCAAAAATGTTGCAAAAACGGGGAAAATTTCTTAAATTCTACGCGGACGGAGTCGAGGGCAACAGCTAGTGTTATCATAAAAATGTATTTTTAGGACATCATATTAAAACAAACGGCCACATGTCTGTCCGTACGTCAAACTTACTTCTTGTTCACCAAGAGTTTATTGTAAATTGCAGCATCAGTCTTTATACTATAATGTCGATGTTTTATCTTTACATATTAAAAATAAAATAAATAAAAATAAATAAATATTCATGGACATTTCACACAACGTCCTCTGGTCCCAAGCTAAGCTTATATGCTTGTGTTATGGGTACCAGAATACGGATAGAATACATATACTACTTTTTTTTTGTAAATACATACTTATAATACATAAAAACACCCAGACGCAGTACAAACATTTGTATCACAATTAGAAAAATCACACAAATGATTGTCCCGAGCGGGAATCGAACCCGCGACCTCTTGATCGGCAGTCCGTTACCAGAACCACTACACCACGAGGCCCGTCAATTATTATCAAGTATTAAAAACAAAGTCGTTATTTTTGTATATATGTACCTATGTTAGCTTATATCTTTAAAACTGCGCGACGTATTTCGATGCGGTTTTTTTAAAAGGTAGAATAGTTCAATAGGATGGCTTTTTGTAAAATTTATCAATGTTTGTCAAAATTTATAGCACTCGAAATTGCGGGCAACAGTTAGTTACTACTAAAATAAAAATGAATAGTGGCCCGTTTTTCCTTTTGGTACGGAACCCTAAAAATAAATCATCGCTATAAACGCTTTTTATTACTCCTTGAAAGTTCACGTTGTACATATTAAATGTACATAGTAGTTACTAAAATATATTTATTCATTTAAATTTTGTACACTGTTTTTCTTCTTCCAAGCGCAATAAAGTCCCACTGTTCAGCACGGGCCTCCTGCACTCCTGCACTGCAGGAAGTTATTTGGTCTCTTAAGCCGCACTGAACAGGCGTATAGGCATAGGGTTTATAACATGTTTATGTAGTTTATAGTAACTGCACTCTCCGTGTGGTGACGGATTAAGAATAAAAGTGTCACCACCCCATCTCCTCCCCAGGGTGCTGTAAAGGTGAGCTAAGTGATATTTTACACAGATGACATCCTCTGTGATAGACAGAAAACTCGAAAGTAAACCCTGTGCCAACACGCCTGGTCAGCGCGGTACTGTAGACCATAATCCCTCCCAAAATAGAGGACGCCCGTGCCCAACCGTGGGACGATAATGGGCTGTAGAGAGAGAGAGAGTAAGTGCACTGTTAATAATAAAGTTTTATAATAGTTCTAAAAACTGTGATAAGCTTTTATTAGATAAATTGCGTTCTAGTTTATCTTATTATTAACCCCAAAACCTTGACGCACTTATCCTACATAGATTATTACAGACACGTATATTCAAATAAAGTAACACTAAAACAGCCATACATAATAATTTTTATCACATTTAATTAGAACAATATAAATAAAATATCACTGTGTTAAAAAATTAAATACGAATATTTTAAAATTATCATTAATTATAATAAATTAATACAATTTTTTAATTTGTATATAGTAAAGTTTTTGATCATGTTTTCATGGTACAGAATACGGACCAAGTACTTAATAATAAGCTAACCGGTTAACGCTCTCTACCGTGTTAGCTCTACATAAAATGCATAGACGTGACACGAGTCACATCTCGCTTTGGGAGACCATAATTATTATTTTAACCATATGGCATTCGTTTTTAACTAAAATCTTATTATTTAAGTATTTACACGCAAAAAAATTGCACACATGAGTGTAAATTAATTTTATGCAGTTACTGCTATTCTAAGAGCCAACTTAACTAAATTAAAATAAAAAATAGGTATTTTAGAGATGTTTGTGTTATTAGAATTGCAACCAATTTCAAATATAATACATAAATATTACTATTTTATTGTTATAGTGGTATTTTAATATAAATTTGGCTATTTATTATTACCAATACGAATACAAGCGTCAGTTCATGTTTGTTAGTCGGATTTGTATATTAAAATATTAATAAATATGTACATATATTATACCTTGTTGGCTGTTTTGTGAACTGGTAGAACCCACACTGGTTTCACTTTCGGTACGATTTCTTGTGGTGAACAAATTCCACGGATTGTAGCTCACTGTTTGCGTATTAAGATTTTTAGATTGATTTTTATTCGTAGAATCCATTATGATTTTATACTTATATTTTATTACAATAAAATAATAAAAATCCCTTTAATATATTAATTTATGTTATTAAAAGTTTAGTAAAGTCGCGCACGCTGTTCGATAATACATAAAGATATGAACACAGTAACATTCTATAAACAGTGAATGCGTACCCGGCGCCGGCACAGCGACCAACTTTGTTTTGGTCCGAACATTCACGAAGATAACCGGAATCACACGACTCTATATTTATGTTATGTTGCTGTGAACTTTGTACAATAAAACTTATTTAGTTATTCCTACTTTAGTACCTACTTGTTGATTACGAATGATTTGTGCCACATTTATAAATTGATGTCATATTTAATAATTGGCTTCGTCATCATTATTATAGCATATGCTTTACAGCCATTTATCAGCAAATTACGCTGAATTAAGTTTATTTAGAAATTCGCATTAATCTCAGTCTAGAAATCTTGACAATGAATAAAAGCCATAACAATGTGTAGATATGTAAGTTAATCTTACTTAGTGATTCTAATCTTAATGGCTTTAATTAGTTAGATGTTATAACTACCACGACCATTTTAAAATTCACAAGGATAAATAACAAATGAAGTAAACAATAACATCACGAGCTTTTATTGAGTGTACCATATAAGTGGTTCATTTGGTACATTTCCTCTCCAGCCCATTGACGGCCCACTTTTGGGCACGACCTGCTCTACTTTGGGAGGGATTATGGTCTCCTGTACCGCGCTGACTAGACGTGTTGGCACACAGAGTTTAGTTTTGAGTTTTCCGTCTCTCTTAATAGACGCTAACCCCTTATATTATTCGTTAGCTGGCTTTTACAGTACCCTGGGTAAGAAATGGGTTAGTGATACTTGTATTCTCAATCCGTCACCACACGGACCAAATTACGTATACGACTATAATATTATTAGCGTCCTAGATTATTAGTAGGAAATAATTAGGAAGGCTATTTTCGATTGCTTCATTTGAGTATTTATTATTTTACTAATTAAATATGCAGGATCTCTTTAAACATTTTTTCGTGTCAAGCAATGACAGACAGAAAACGACAGATATAAGAGCAATGTCAACACCTGTCAAACACTAAAAATATCACTTTACCGCGTAGTTTTGTAATAATTTATTGAAACGTTAAAAAATCAATTCACAATGAAGTTGCCTTACGTAGTAAATGTTAACACTCGAGTAGCATATGCTACATCTGAAGCCATGAAGACTTCCCCTGGGGAAGCTCCTCGGAAGATAGTGGCTGAGGATTTCGAATGGGACGACGAAGTAACTCCAGCACCTCTTACATATTTTGCTGCTTTAACCTTATCAACAGTATTTCATAGACTCAATCCCCTGAACAGCATATTACAGAAAGATGTCGATATATTGATGGATTTATTTCCGGCCGATATTCCTCTCAAATATAGTGTGCCGTTTATAAAGGTAAGGTTCTAAGATAACTTTAAAATATCACTTCTTGCATTTTTATATAGTTGAATTAAGTACAGAGCAAGTTGCAACTAAACACCTTTACTGCATTTTAATGCAAATACCTTTTATATATAATACAGAAGCAAGTGTACAAGAAAAAAATACAAAAACAATATTTCTCTGTCTTAGAGGTTGAACTTATTCTTTAGCATACTAGAAATACGATAGTAACAGGAGACGGAATAATTTTACTTGATGCGATTGTAGAAAGAAAAATAAAATATGTTTTTTCTGTACATGTAGGATGAACAATATTGGAAGAGATCATTCTACGCAATATTTCCATCTAAAAAAGAGCTTGGAGTGACATTCTGGAAAGGAAAATTTTTGTCAGCATCGTTACAAGATTATTTAGAAAATGCTAATCCCGATGTGTTTAGAGAAGACATTGCTGTTGAATTCGCAGCTCTGGTATCAATTTACCAACTTAATAATTTAAAACTAAAGTTTATTTTTCCCCTGTGGGTAGTTGCAAAGTGAATACATGTTTTTATTTGCTCTTGCGATTTTTATTTAATAAAATATAAAATAACATAAATTCATTGTTAAATTAGTAATATTTTATTAGTGTTTTGCTTAATAAATGGTGATAATCAATTGTTAAAATCAAATACCTGCCGGAAAGTGTCTTTCCATACATATTGAACATTGATCTACAAATCACAAATTCAACTGAGAATAATTAGTTACACAAGATGGATAGTGTCATTAAATCAATTGCTGAAATGCAGGAAGACTTCAATAAGCGTATGATGGAGTTTGAAGTAAAACTTCAGAGTGACAATTCCACACCAGCAACTGCTTCTAGTCTTGCAGCAGAGTTTGTGATTTTCAAACAACTCACTACTCAAGCTCTAAGCAATCTTCATTCTCAAATTGAAATAATTGCAAGAAGCGTTGACAGTCTTGAAATGAGGGGACGCAGAAAAATTCTTTTAATCCATGGTGTTGCTGAGAACAAAAAGGAAGATCTCACTCAGGTTATTACTGATATTGTAAAAAACCAGGTGCAAGTAGACAACTTCTGCACTGAAGACATTAAACGGTGTCAGAGATTGGGGCGTGTTGCTACTACAACTAAGTCGAATAGACCAATACTATTTAAAATTAGGGATATCGCTGTTCGGGACAAGATATGGTTCAGCAAGTCTAAATTGAAAGGATCCAATATTACTATTTCGGAATTCCTGACAAAGTCAAGACATGACCTTTTTATGGCTGCTCGGGACAAGTTAGGGATAAACCGCTGCTGGACTAAAGAAGGAAATATTTTTGTCACTGATCCGGATGGCAAGCAACAACGATTGACATCTCTGTCTGATTTGAACGAGGTCTCTGCTGAGAAACAGGGTGCGTCATCCAGGCCAGTCACCACTAAACCAAGGCGTGCTGCTCACAATAAAAAGTGATTTGTTTTTGTGTAAATTTGTGTCTTTGTTTATAAGTTCTTATCTTTTCTTGCCGTTATTGTGGTCAATATACATATCCATGTCCATTTATAGTGATTGCAAATAGCATGTAGTGGGTACCAACCGTTTTAGCATTCCATACCATAAATCACTGTAGTGTGTTGTGTATCTATTATACTTAGTTACTATTGTTGATATCTATGATTGTTAATTTCATACGTAGATTAGACTTATTTCTTTGGTACACTGTTGTGATAAGAATTCAAATTTTTCATTATATGTTTAAATTATGTAGGTAGGTACGTAATATTGATTCTTGATTAATATGACACTGTAACGCTGACAGATGTGTCACTTGGATATGTCACAAAACCATAGAGTATTATCTACCATAGATTAATGAGTTACACATTCTAGAGTTTAATTCTATCCAATGTCTTAATATTATTGTTTATGAAATATTATCATTAAATTTATTGTCTAATTATTATATAAACATATGTAAAAACATGGTAACGGGTAGGTACCCATGTTCGTTCAAATGTACGTCAAACCAATTCATACGATCACGTTTTGTTTGTGCTGTAACACGTAACCGGCGGATGGTAACAACGAACGTTTTAAAGTTAAGTTATTAGGTATTTTTAATCATAATTGTGTTGTTAAATAGTATTTATTTTATATATTTTTATTTATTTTATATATTTTTATTTACTTGATTTATTTTTACTTATATAATTATTATATTTTATTTTAATATAAGTATTTGATCACAATAATTGTACCAATATGTCAACACCTGAAAACAGTGACCTAGATGAGTACTTGTCTGCTAGTAGTGGTGATGAAAGCTACACCAGCATTCCCCCGCTTTTAGAAACTCTTTCTGCTCAATTTTCCGACGTCTCTCGTAACTTCAATGCTGTTCATATTAATGCTCAGAGTATTCCGGCTCATTTCCCAGATATGCTGACGAACTTTGACTGTACGAAAATTCATGCTATCTTCGTGTCTGAGTCATGGCTTAAGCCATGCCTCCCTTCAATATCTTACGCTCTTCCTGGCTTTCAACTGATCCGAAATGATCGTATCCATGGTAGGGGTGGTGGGGTTGCCATATATCTTAGGTCAAACATCCCTTATTCTGTTGTAAGTATATCAGCACAACCACCACCATTAGATGCTGGCGAGCATCTCTTCATTGAGATTACTCTTAATCATTCCAAAATACTACTCGGTGTTTACTACTGCCCCTCATTACAAATTGACTTCTTTTCTTCGTTAGAGATGATTCTTGAGGACTTATTACCTACGTACAGTCATACTATCTTAATGGGTGACTTCAATACGTGTCTTATTAAAAATGACTACCGTTCTTCCAAATTTCTATCTACACTTAATTCAAACAATCTCAAAATTCTTCCGTTAGCTGCTACTCACCATTTTCCTAACACTACCCCTTCTCTGCTAGACATTATTGCTGTATCCTCTACTGAACATGTTGCAAAATATGGTCAATGCTCTGCAGAAAACTTCTCCTATCATGATCTCTTATTCTTGTCTTATAGGATACGCCCACCTAAACAAAAACCTAAAGTCGTCCTACAGCGTAGTTTTCGTGGAATGAATGTTGTCAGTCTGCGCAGGGATGCCGACTGTATTGATTGGAGTCAACTTTTTGTGACAGATAATATGGACAATAAAGTTTCTATATTTATATCGGAATTAACTAGGCTTTATGACACACATGCGCCTATGAAACAAATTAAAATAAAACATTTGCCTTCACCGTGGCTCACAGATGATATAAAACAGTTATTATCAAAGAAATCCAATGCAAGAGCAAAGTACAAACGTAAACCCAATGATAAAAACTGGCAAAATTATGTAGAATTAAGGAACTTCTGCAACAAGGTGTGTAGGAACGCCCAACGCCAGCATATTCATGATTCTGTAAAAAATGGAGATCCAGCGAATGTCTGGAAATTTCTAAGATCACTTGGAGTTGGTAAATCCCGTCAAGATGCAATTTCAAAAGATTTCAATATCGATTTACTAAATCAACATTTCTCGGCTTCGTTCAATTTTGATAGAACAACAAAAGAAAATACGTTAAAACATCTTTCTACTATTCCAACTCCTGATTGCCCTGAATTTGTCTTTATTCAATTGTCGGATTGTGATGTTAAGAGGAGCATAGAGTCTATTAATTCTAACGCAGTTGGTAGTGATTGCATCACCCGTAATATGATCTTGCCAATTCTTGATGAAATTCTTCCTGTCCTCACTCATATTTTAAATTTTTCTATTTCGTCGGGAGTTATGCCATCTGCGTGGAAGGAGGCTCAGGTGATTCCGCTAGCCAAAAAGTCTAATCCTAGTTCCTGTAATGACTATCGTCCTATTTCCATCTTACCATTTCTCTCCAAAGTCCTAGAACGTCTTATACATAATCAACTTAGTAGCTTCCTATCCAAAAACCTTCTTCTAAATCCTTTACAATCCGGCTTTCGTCCTGGCCACAGCACTACCTCGGCATTAGTTCATATTACGGATGATATAAGATCCGGGATGGATAAGGGCCAGTTGACGGTGTTAACATTGCTGGACTTCAGCAATGCTTTTAATACTGTCAACTTCGATATCTTGTTGGGTATATTGAAATCTCTTAACATATCTCCAAACGCGATTGAATGGTTTCGCAGTTACCTGTCGGACCGGCGACAACGTATTAAGATTGAAAATACTGTCTCATCTTGGTGTACTACGACTGCCGGAGTTCCACAGGGTGGCGTTTTATCTCCGTTACTCTTCGCGATTTACATTAATTCAATTTCCAAAAAGCTTCTCTCATCCTACCACCTTTATGCAGATGATTTGCAGATATATACTAGGGCGAATTTGGGAGAGTTATCGGTAGCTGTCTCTACCATCAATAAGGACTTGGAGCATATTAATAAATGGAGCACAGATTATGCGTTGAGAGTTAACCCATCAAAGACTCAGGTCATTGTTGTTGGCAGCTCTAGGATGATATCTAGAATCGATTGGCTGTCCCTCCCACAGATTTTCTTCAACGGTGTTTGTATTCCATACAGTACGCAAGTGAAAAATCTGGGTGTACAAATAGACAGAGACCTTGCCTGGGGTCCCCAACTACAGGAAACTAGCCGTAAACTATTTGCTGCGGTCGGGTCTCTGCGAAGGCTACAAAATCTATTACCTTTTACTACGAAAATTTCTCTGGCGGAATCGTTGCTTCTTCCAATTCTAGACTATGCCGACGTCAGCTATCTTGATCTCACCGAAGACCAGCTAAATAAACTTGAGCGTCTTCAAAATGTTTGCATTAGATTCATATTTGGACTACGCAAATATGATCACGTTTCAGAATTTCGCAATAAGCTCAAGTGGTTACCTATACGCTTTCGCCGCAATACTCATATTCTTTCTTTGTTATATAGTATACTGTTTAACCCTCATACTCCCACTTACCTTAAACAACGCTTTGCTTACTTACACAGCACGAAGTTGAGGTGCCTGAGATCCTCGGAAAACCTAATGTTGAAAATGCCGAAGCACTCTACGAGTTTTATGGCTAAATCTTTTACTGTACAAGCTGTTTGCTTATGGAACAAATTACCACTCCCCATAAAACAAGCTAAAACAATAAGTGCCTTTAAAAAACATTTAAATAAACATTATCTTAATCAAAGTAATAATCAACCACTCTAGTAAATTAATAATTTTGGTACATATTATTTGAAGATAAGTCTAGATTTTAAAGTAATATGTATGTATATATTATGTTGTATGTATGTATGTAGGTATATTAATATATATTATTATTTTTAAGTATTTATGTATGTATAATTTGTCTTATGTATATTTTATTATCATTTATTTTAAAACTAATTAGTTCTTTTATCTGTACAGAGCAATCTACCCTACCGGTAAACGTTTTTTATCAGTTCTTTCCATCCCGTGGTTACCTGGAAGAAATCGCTTTACGCGATAAGGTCGCCAATTGTACATAATTTTAAGTAGTTCAAGGTTGTATCATTTAAATCGTACAATAAAGAATTATCTATCTATCTATCTATCTTTATTTGTGTTGAATATTCATTTACTAACTTTATTTAAATTTATAGGTCAGTCCATACATTTACGAGCTTGGCTTAAATCAAATGCAAATGGCACGTCAGCCATTGCCGGCAATACATTGTCCAGGAACAGTTGAGGACACTTGTGAATTTAGCGTTTCTAAAGTATATGATCACATACCTTTAGAACCAGTATTGGTGAAACTGTACAACCTTCAAGAAATATCACTAGTTTTCGGCATAAATAACTTGCAAGACAATTACTTGACGAGATATTTTGAATTTACTCTGAGCGATTGCGAGTCTCTTTGTAGAGGCTTAGAAGATTTAAAACATCTTAAAGTATTCCGCATAAATAGAAGTAATCTAGACTGTTCTAAAGTAAAGGTTATACTTCAGAATCTTGTGAAAAAAGAAAGTATTGAAGAATTAGACTTTAATCATTGTAAGATCGGTGACTATGGAATGAAAGCACTGGGTGGATTCATTTATATTCATAAAAATCTTAAAGTGATAAGGATTGCGAATAACAGATTCAAAGAAGTCGGTATTCAGGGAGTTGCTTATGCAATACAAATGAAACCGGCAGCTCCAATTGAACTTTTAGGTAATGAACCGTGATCTACCGTCGTAGCATAAACGCTTGTATGACCGTAGACAGAGAAATCGTTCGTGCACAATAATTTAGCTTATTCATTTAGGTTACAATTTACAATACTACTTTCACAATATAATGACACGGTAACCCTAAAAAAGCTTTTTTTACAAGACAAAAGTCTAAAAAATATTTACCGTCTTTTATTGAGCTTAGAATGTTTAAAGTCTACCTACTTAGGTAGACTTTCAACACATTCTAAGCTCACTTTACGAAATATGTAAAAATGTTACATGTTCATTTAGATACAAGAGATCTGGTGATATATGTATAGTTATTATAAAGTTAACAGACTAGCTACAAGTATGTTTACTTATCTTCGTAATCACACTTTTAACTTACAGATTTTTCAATTCTAAGTTGTAAACTTTTAATCAAAAACATTAAACTTAATCGAGTAAAAGTTAAACTAATTTAAGTTAATACAATTCACATAAACTTGAGAAAGAATTAAGGCCATTTAAATAGATTTCAGTTTGAATCCGATGTCATTAGAGTGTGCCACAATGTTCGCGGCTGCTTTTGTGAGATCCAAGGAAAAACCTCAAACTTTAATCGTTAATTCTTGTGGATTCAGTGGAGCATCGGCAGAAAAGGTAGGTATATTTTTATAACATCAAAAAAATGTATTTTTTTTTTAGTTTTACTTCTGATATCCCAAATGGATTAAGCGGATTATTCCGGACCTATTCTCACTCAATGTGTATTATAAAAATAACAACTTCTGAGAATTTTACCGGATTTTTTACAGGTTTGATGATATAATCAAATTTTTCTGTATGTAATTTATAACTTTTGCTTGCAAATTATGGTTCCAAGATTATGATACTGTTAACCTTAACTACATAGTGGTAAGAAATTTTATAAGGCGAAGTTCTCAAGTTTGAATTCAGATTCACAAAGTGAGAGTATTTACCAACAGCGGCTCATTGCCCGAAGATATTTCTGCTATACAGTGCAACAGTAAATACCAGTACCATACAGTAATAATAAGCATATTGTTGACTCCTTCGGAGATATAAAAGCGAGAAAATGAGATATACAATTTGGAATATATTTGAGATATAGACATATGTCCTTAAATTGAACGCTTTTGCTATAATCACCCAAATATAAAGCTAAAATTGTAAACATTATACAGGAAATAAAACCCACGTTATTCTACCGTCACTGTGAAGACGACGGTGACGGCGTTATTTATGTCTTATCGATTAAAATGTTTTGGTATTAGGAGTTTATAGGAGTCGCACCTGAGCTTCTTTATTACTTTTCAGATGGCTGGTATTCTTAGTTTAAACAGAGGTCTGACGAGATTGGATATGGCAGCTAACGATCTGTCCGGAGAAGCCGAGGAAACTCTTATTCGTTCTCTGGAGAGGAACAGAAAACTGCTCAGAATCGACTTGCGTAGAACAAGTAAATATAATTATTATTTGTCAGACGTGTTTTGTGTAAGCAAGAAATTTGAGAGGAAAGTAGATATACATATTATATCAAAATAACATACATACAGGTTAGATTTTGGCGTCCTGAAAGAAACGTAGCGGTACATAACGTAGGTTAGACAGCGGGTGTTAGCCAGTGATAAATAATAAATTCAATAAAAGTTAAAGCGAACCTAGTAAGCGAAAATATAGGTAAGATTTATTAGGTAACTACTGATGAAAATTGACGGTCGTCGTAACCTTGGTGGGAAGATTATGATTTGATTTACTTTTTTGTTTGAAAAGTGACTTTATCAATATTTTTTCTATCTATAGTATAATAGAATATATTATCAATATATACATTAATCTGTGAATGGCGCAGTAATATACATAATTTTTATTTTTACAATTCAATACATTTAAATGACGATATTTTGAATTAAAACAGCTAAAAAAATTAGAATGTGTATGTTGTTAATCAGTCAATAAAATAATGTGTTTGTACCTATTAAATAAAATACGATAAATATAATAAAATATTGGATTCAGATAATAATAAAATAATAAATAAATTCTTTATTTCTCCTCACAAATATATTACATATAGAATAACAAATTTTCACAAAGATAAAACAATAACATCACATAAAACAATATCATGAAAAAAATATCATCATTTATGCAAGGAGCTGGTGTCTGAAATAGACTGGGCTTGTCTCACAGATCACTAGGATCCGCGCTCACCTATAATCATCAAATTAGTGTTATACACTTGAGAGAATTCCAATAAACTTCCTACTAAATATTCAAAATTTTTTAGTAACTGATTTATTAGTAATTTACAGTTAGTGTTTGTATTATTAAAGATATTTCAGAAGAGACTCAAGCGAAGGTAGAAGAATTGCTCGCCCGTAACAGAAGCTTAGTTGGTCAAGAACTAGAGCCAAGTGATGACATACCACCATTGTATTTGAACGAACCTGAATATCTGATTTGGGAATATAATCCTAATAACCCTGATTATATACCGGGGAGATATCCTGAAAGAGTTCCAGAAGTATAACCATTTTTTTAAATATATTTTTTATGTAATTAATTTTTTAATATTTATCAAGCTGCTTCTGATTCTTAAATAGTAATAACAAAACTTAATTGAAATTAAACTGACCATGTTTATTTTTTATTTTTTTTATATACTAATATCATTATCTATTATGTACCTTACAAATGTACGTAATAAAGAGAAACTTGTGCGTCATTTTTTTATTAATACGTTCCGAAGGTTGCATACCATGTAGTGTGTGTGTGTGTGATTACTTGTATTTTACTTATTCGGTAGCTAGGTAGGTACAGAATTTTTATCAATATAGGTATTTTTTAAATGACATTTGTGCAATAAGTACGAGATAAACGCCTGCATTAAAAACTGATAAGCGCTAATTGGCTTTTCATGCGGATTAATACAAAGCATGACTCCGAATCTTATCAGTTCATAATAACTGCAATAATGTTACGACTTAATGATATCGAGCTAAGTTATTATTATTACCTAGATTTTCTCAAGCCTTCTTTCACGGGCACTGGAATATTCTGCTCGGTGCCAAGTCGGGTCGATTCTTTACAAAAACTCCTAGCCAAGTGCTAACTTATCTGGATAAGTTATCATTTGGCTAGGAGTTGATTGAAAAAAGCTGATGAATAGATAGCTGATAGAAGATACTGTGACGAAAAGGCTGGGCTATTATTCCGCTTGGTGCAGGCGGCCCAAGACGGCGCGTTTTATGGGGAATCCCTATGTCCAGCAGGGAACAGAAACTGACTGTCGAATGGATAAATAAGTCTCTAATATTGATCTGGTACAACATGCCGATCTAACCAATTAAATGTTGCTAACACATCTGTATCGTCAATCTTTTAGCTTATATACATAATTATCTAATCTCTACTAAGCTGAACTTAAGAGGATACCAAAATTCTTCGTGCATTTTTCTACGTACGAAGTTTTCATTGTTTCTTTAGATTGAATGGCTAGAGCTCTAATTTTTAAGTATATGTTTTTTCAATATATAATCTAGGATCGCATAAACTCAGAAACGCGATTGAAAAAAGTTTTCTCGATAGAAAATCTTAGCGAAACAACCTCTCTCATTTTTTATACGTGATGAAAAATGTATACCTAACTACTAATTGACACGAAGTTATATGATCTATCTTTCTTTGAATTTACTGATTCTATCCTATCCTAGTATTTAGTATCGCAAACATAAAATTTTGTATGGATTTCTGAATGCATGAAGGTGAAAATGTATCCATTACTTATAGACCAAGATCCGAGGGGTGAATTTCTTGACTTATTTTATTTATTTATTTATTTGAAAAACAACCAACAAATCATACAGCTAATCATAATTAAATAAAGTTAAAAACAAAATATTACATAGCATACTGCTGACTTAATTAAAGGTTGCCCTAACATGCATTAACAATAAGAAAGGTGTAATAATAATATTTGAAGAGAAAGTAGATATAACATTAAGAAAATAAAATATACAAATATTTTCTCTATTTTATCGCTAAGAAAATAAGTAAAAGGATTCACCTCTGGGATCTTGGTCTATTAGGATTATTAGATACGGGCTAGATATTTTCATTTTGGAAACTAGTTTTTTCAGAACGAGACTATTGTCATCTCTCAATTAATGCTGTTTGTAAATATTAGTTCTAAAATCCGACTCAATACGTTGTATAGGTTCGACCGCTCGGTGGAGTCCGATTTTAAAGTGGTATTCTTTTTGAAAGCAGGTTTTCTGGTGACATTTTCAAAGATATGAAGCGATAAAAATTTTGAGATTTTCATGAGTTTGTTTAAAAGTTATAAAACATTTTATCTCATGGTTAATGCGAATATTTATTTTATCTTATTGAATCAAGCTAACTATATTTGTTTTAGTTTGCCTTTGAATATTATTACGACTTATTTGATGAAAACCCATCTCACCCTCTGTAATAACAATGTCGAAAACAACGACGTAACTTTCTAACTTCCTGCTTATGTTTGCCCCAATATAAAACATACTATGTTCACGTTTTGATTTGTATACCTACTCTAACTAGTAAAATCCATCTCACAAAATCTCAAAACAAATACGGAAATTGAATTCGTAAGAGCTAAACTGCGATATTTAAAATAAATTAACAACATACGGTAATGCTGTCTTTTTTTTTCTTAAAAATATGGCAATCCAAGCTACTATAATACGGCAGCTCAGGTTTCTTACAATGACAATACTGAGTACGAAAATATAAAAATATACAGTAGAAGGTATATAACCGGGTTTACAATTTCATAGGATTTTAGAATAACAAATAAAGGTTTATATGCGGCTTACCCCGAGAGTCCGGTATAACGTCTTCGCTCACCCGGCTAGACGTATGCAGAGAGGATTTCCTCACGATATAAAAGATATAAGAAAGATAGGCCATGCTATTATTGTTACCGTTTTGTGACCCATCCCGAAAATAAATTCGTTTCGGCTAAATGTAGATCATATCGTACCAAATCCATTTAGCTATGGGCTTTTAACCTTTTTTTCTCTTAGGATCTGCTATTAGTCCACTTAGACTATGAGCAGGTTGTTTGAGTGAAGACGAAGTTCGGGAGAATTGACCAATTTCTTTACTATATCTCCCCTTAGAAGGCAGCACATTGGATCTTTTGAGTCGCATAATTACGTTAGGTAGCATCATCGAATGAGATGGGTTTGGCTTTTATACCTAATGCTTTTTTGTATAATGTTTTGTATACATGCCTAGTATATAAGAAAGTATGTATATATTTTTATCCATTGTTATATCTCTTTGACTTCTAAAAGGATATGATGGATATACTACACAGTATGTTAGCAGTTAAGTTTTACTAGTACCGAAGTTAAGTTTTACTTAAGAGGATACCAAAATAGCTTCGTGCATTTTTCTATGTACGAAGTTTTCATTGTTTCTTTAGATTGAATGGCTAGAGCTCTAATTTTTAAGTATATGTTTTTTCAATATATGATCTAGGATCGCATAAACTCAGAAACGCGATTGAAAAAAGTTTTCTCGATAGAAAATCTTGGCGAAACAACCTCTCAATTTTTTTATTTTTTTCATTTGTCGGTCTATTATCGCGTAATAACTAATGAAATAACTTTAAAAAAATAGGTAACTATTATGTATAGAAACACGTAAATCAGAATTAAAATATATTTAGTAGATTTTGAGTAAATAGGAAAAGTATCCCTAATTCTTCATTTTCTGTGCCTACTGGCTGTGTTAATATGTACGTGTCGGCGATGATATACGATAATATTGATGTAGGCCCTTAACTACCGAATTTATTAGGAATTATGGTCTTAAGATCATTTTATACCGTATCTAACTTAATGCTCAAGATATCTTATATGAATTATAACATACATATATTATATTATCATTCTCTGATGGGCCTTGCTCTTATGAAACGTCCAAATTTTACCCTACCACCTGCTGTGCTCCTGGTGTTGTCATGTGGAAGCATTATATCAATAATCTTTTACATCGTCATGTTGCCTTTCCATAATATTATCACAGTAAGTAATATATAGAATAACTTGGTACTAGAGGACATCGCGTGAAGTGTCCCGAATATTCAATTATTTATAAACTACGAAATAACTATTCGTCTTAATTTTTCTACACCACATTCTAGTTACTAAGAGGAGATATGAAGTTGCCAGTTCATAATTAGCTTAATTACATACCTCACATTATGTAAGTACCTACTTATACATTTTATTAGTAAGGTTATTTAAAAGTAACGGGATATAATAATAACAAAACAAAGATTATAATAATTAGAACTGTTATAAGCAAAAAGCCTTGGCCCAAATAAATATAATCAGTCAATTACTTTTGATATGGCCCATTGTTCTCTATTCATTAGAACTTGAAATGCCATTGATCTATAAATAAATCACAAGCGAGTCTGTAATTATTGTGTACCAGAGAAGTGGTTGGTGCCTCTCTGTTGTTGATCGCTAGTAGGTGTCAAATATTTTATATTTATTTCCACGGATTTCAAAATAGATATACACATTAAACTTTATACCGATAAAGTTTAAGTTGGGAGATATATTATAACAAAAATTTTAAACGCAGGAATGACAAAATGTTTCTTGGCTCCCAAATTCGCTACCAGCACATTGTTTCTTTCCCCCTATAATAAATAGGATCTAGTAGATTAGGCGTGAAGCGAAATCAAGCCAGCAAGCGGCTAGTGCATGACACTAGTTATCCAGTTGTCCTCGCATTTAGATTACACATTACACCTCCGCTTAACGTCTTGAGCCCATTGACGTCCCACTTTTGAGCTTGAGTCTCCTCCTCTTTGGAAAGGTTTTTAGTCTTCCATACCTGATAAAGTTTAAAGGCAAAGGGTTAAGTTTCGAGTTAGCTGGATCTTTCAGCAGCCTGGGGAAGAAATGGAGTTGTGACACTCTTATATTCTTAATCCTTCACCATACAGAGATCCGCTTAACACCAGGTGGAGTATACAGTATACTCAGTCCACTGCCAAGTCATTTATGATCTTAGATGTTTGTGGTTATCTGTTATTTTAGAATTTACGTACCCTGTTTCCACAGGGTTAATCCTTGACTGCCTGACTGACTAAATTATGTAGAATGTAAAACCACTTATTTTACACAATATTATCCAGGTAATACGATTTTATACATCGACAAATCATCTGAGATACTATCAAATTTGATTGTCGTAGCTTTTCCATATGAAATATGGCTATCAGATTTACAAAAATATATTGAGTCTGCTCTCGGACGAATACAGGCTATTCTCTCATATGACTTCAGAGCAGCGAACGTCAACTTATTCACGTAAATCGGAATCTGTCTACCTCATTGAAATTTTATTCAGATAGAATTGGTTTTAGAAAAGAAAACATGAAAATTGTTCTATTCACAACGTTTCAGGTTATATGTATTTCTTTTTAAGTGAGTTTTTATTTTCCAAATTTTATAGGTACCTACTAATATTATGTACTTCTTAACATTTTTTTTATATTGACACATTGATGCAGATGTTTTGATAACACTTTCATATAAATGAAGATATCGCTTATGTTTAGGGTTCCGTACCCAAAGGATAAAACGAAAACTATTATTAAGAGACACACAACAAGAAAACAAGGATCTGAGCTGTCTCGTTATTCTCATTACATTACCCATGTCGTAATAAATGCGTATTAAAATATTTTCAAGAGCTTATTACAAAAAATTGCGTATCAAATTGTGACTATGTATATATAATAATATAAGTACTATAAGTACATATAAGTATATATAATATATATATATATATTATATGTTATATATAATACCTACAACTGATACTGTGATCCTGATAACCTTTTAAACTTTTATAATTGCTATTATAAGAGTTATCATCTATTAACTATAATATCCAATTAAGTTCAATAATACTTCGTCTTTTATTTTTTATAATAACAGATATATAATACTTGGAAATATTGGCAGTTATACCTATTCCGATAAAAATAGCGTAAGTTAATACTAGTGTTTTCTATTTAAAGTTTACTGATACATACTTTAACCTGTAAGTAAGTATTTTTGTTGTCAAATTTTACTTTTGAATAAAGAATTTTATAATCAAATAATACTTATATTAAAACCGTTTTGTTTACCAAATTATTTTTAAACTAGCTGTTGCTCACAAGTTCGTACGCAACCAAACCAAATTACACAAGAAAGCCATCCTCAATAATTACTCTACTTATTAAAAAAACCACATGAAATCCGTTGCGTAGTTTTGAAGATACATACAGACATAGGGACATACATACAAAAATGACAACTTCGTTTTATAATAAGTAAGAAAGGGTATTTGTTCATTATCGACACAGTGACGGATTTACCCTTAATAAGCCTAGACCATAAGGACCGTAGCCCGAGGCGGCAGTCTGTGAGGGGCAGCGTATGCACACCGAGACAGGTGTTTTATGGGGTACCTGGCTATATCTACATTAATATACGGGGTGGCAAATCTTATGAGGCTGTGGCGCAAAATTTTCACAACAAATACTGCCTACTGCTAGTTATCGGCCCCATTGAACTGTCAAAATCCGTTTTGTAAATTATTATGTTTGATTCATAGAACATGTTTAGACTTACAACCGTCGGGCATGTATGACAAGATGTATGAGTGTGGAGGAAGCCAAGGAAGTAAGTTTAGATCGTAGCAGATGGCGCTCTGTAGTCTCTGCCTACCCCCATGGGAAAAAGGCGTTATGTTATGATGATGATGATATGATGATGATGATGAACATGTTAAGAGTGTAATCATCATTCATCTGTAGAACTTAATATTACGATCAGAGTTACATTTTCGACTTGATTTCCTATTAAAATTATTTGCCGCTCTACTCAAGACGGTTGTACTTTACCATGATTGTTCTATATCAAACCAACAGGATTTCATAAATGATAAATGTATGTATTCATAATAACATCGGTAATATAATATTCCAATTAAATAGACAACCCGCTGCTTACCCTAATTAAACAGTAATTAAACAGTTATCAGTATTTCTATATAATTAGGCGAAATTTCACCTCGCTGAAACCAGCTTAATTTATCATTTAATCAGTGTTATCGATAGACCTCTAATTAACAGAATCGTTTGGTGATAATCTGTTACAATAACAAATACTGATATTATTTAAATAATAAAGTCAAAGTAAATTTTTTTTTTATTTCATATTGGCATGTTTTACAAGCTCTTTTGAAACGTCAGAAACTAGGTGTCTGTTCCAAACGCGAATCCTATAGAGAAGAACAGACAAGAAACTCCATGGATATTTTTTTTTAATTTTCAATATTATATTGAATACCTACTACTAAGACATTTTCCTCTATCTTAACATTTAAATAGAGTTGTTGGGGTCCCGAATATTTGATTGGAACTTTAGAAACTTACATTGCACTTTTTAAGCTATTGCCACAGGCTATTGCATAGCTTCTATCGCGGACCTTGAGCGTGGGGACTAAATGCACAAAATTCGAAATTTAAATTCCGTAACAAAGATAGCGTTACTAAAAAATACTACACACGGCGCTACGGTGTTCGCGCTGGTGACTCATGTCAGTTTTGGCGTTAGTTTTTATTTTATTGACATTTGATTGACAATCGCTATTTTATCATAATTACCATACCATAACAATGGACAGATGTGCATCAGTAAATAAGGATTATTAATCTTATTTTAGTTTATGGTATTTAGATTCTTGCATAAATAAAATAAATAAATAATTATAATTGCATAAGTTGATAAAAAATACCATGCAATAGCTTTACCGCGGCAGTCCCGGCTTTTTATTTATTTATTTTAAACTTCATGCACATAAAATTTATACATAGGCGGACTTAATGCCTAAGGCATTCTCTACCAGTCAACCTGGTAGGTGGTGTAGAAAATAAAACTATTTATTACAAAATATTTGTTAGTTTTTTAATGTAGAGTTCTAGCTGTGTGACAATAAAAGATTTTTTTTCGGAAAACAAAGACCCACCAACTGTACCGTATTACATGTAACGTGTTAGTAAATAGTAGTAGTTATAGTAGGTAGTAGTTATATCCGTCACCTGTTATATCCAACCATCTATGCTCCGGTCTTCTTCTTTGTCGCTACACTCTTGGCAAAATGGTAGTGGTCGTCACTTGTGACACGCTTCACGATGCGGCGCCATTCCTCGCGTATTGCTGCCATGGTGCATTCGTAAAGTGGACCAAGAAAGACCAAAGAAGTGGACCTTCAGTCTATTTCTGCTTATTAATAAATAAACCTTCAAATTATTTACATTCCTATTGTTTAACAAAAACATGTCTAAGATAAATAACTAAAACTACGATTTCATATGTTCTACAAAATAAAAGATTATATTTATTTTCGAGATTATTAAAGCCATCTTTGTAACAGCCGAGGCCTGTTTTAATTCAAAGTCTTGTGGCTTGTTTACGTTGAGTAAGAAGAAAGGTATTGTAGTATATTAAAGTCTGATACGAAAGGTGAAACAAAGCGTTCACAAGCTTACATGTGTGTGTATGAACATTATGTGTTATTAAAAAGCGTATGCTATGCAATAGCTGCAAACTTTATACACGAAAATATTAAAATTCTTGAGCTTAAAATGAAATGCATAACAATGTATGAAAAGAAAAGAGGAAAGGAGAAAATACAAGGACTAGCGCTTAATGTTAGGGACTGCAGATACGCTCTATTTTACCGGATTAGATAGAAATTAATGTAATTTTCTTTATGCCTATGAAATAAAGATGTATTTTTAGGTTAACACATTTTCATTTGTAAATGTATAGGTAAGTCTAGGGAAAGAATAATCTTTTCAAAGACTGATTTCTTTTTTTATTTTATAATAATTTTATATTTAAGTATGTATTTACAAAAGGAAAGTAGTATATGTATTCTATCCGTATTCTAGCACCCATAAAAAAAGTATGTACATAACTTTACATGGGATCAGAGGACGTTGTGTAAAATGTCCATGAAAATTTTGATTTACTTTATTTATTCATTTGTACAAGTTCTGTACTTCTCACAAGAAGCAATTCCCTGGCGCACCAAAAGAATAGCATAAGTATACTATACTTATATGCCTATTAAGTATTTCCGAATTTAAATACAAGAGACTGAGATATTGCTTTTATCCTGACGAGCCTCGTGGTTGAGTGGTTCATGTAACGGACTGCCGATCACGAGGTCGCGGGTGCGATTCCCGCTTGTAACAATAATTTGTGTGATATTTGTAATTGTCATACAAATGTTTGTGCTGCGTCTGGGTGTTTCTATGTATTATAAGTATGTATTTACAAAAGAAAAGTAGTATATGTATTCTATCCGTATTTTGGTACCCATAACACAAGCATATAAGCTTAGCTTGAGACCAGAGGACGTTGTGTGCAATGTCCATAAATATTTATTTATTTTATTTATATATACTCCAATATCATTGTTATACAAATTGTTTGATAAAAGTATTCACGTAAATGATTGATTGCTTCCTTACGAAACCGAAGAAAATCATATTTACATTATCAGAAACACAAAAGTCTAACCAAATAAGCAAGCAATCCATTCGATACAAGTTTCTTTGTATTTTAGGTTATGTAGAGAGCAAGCCAGCTGCGACGCGCCATCTTTTATATTACAAGCAATATTCGCGACAAGGATTCAATGCCGTCGCGATTTTAATCGACTCTGATTGCGCAAATGTTACTATTAAATTCGATCTGAAGAACATCTTTTCATGAATAGAAATTGATTACTGAGTCACAAGCACAGATTTTCAATGTACCTACTTATTTCAAACGGTATTGTTGATTTGTAAGCACAAGAGCACAATAAGTAAATTATTTGTCACCAGGTTTTGATGTGGCAACGTCTCATTACTGGGCCCTGAGTCGGGTATTTCAACGGTGTCACAACTGTACCATTATTGTACCATTATGGTGCAATAGTAAAGTTTTTGGTAGTCTACTATTAATGTGTCGTCATAACGACTTCATCATTGTCTTACAATTGTCAAAGTGACATAAATTGCTAGTCTCGTACACAACTGCTTCACAATTGCAATTCAATGACTGAAATGTTTCGGTAGTCTGCTATTTTGAATTTGACAGTAATATTTTTAAATTGTCCTGTGTCGACAGATTGCCATAAATAAAAAATAGATAGATAGAAATATTAGAAATTGTTCTTTGTAATTTATTGCAATTTACTAATCTCCTAAACTTCACATTGCTTTTTATACTAATAAATAGTATGTACAAATATATTTAAACGAAGTCTAGCATGATTAAATGTTTAAATTTATTAGTAGTTTTTCGAAAATCACTTCAACTAACGCATTTTTTAAAAACGGCAACACATACATACCATTCTAACACAATCCATAGATAAAAGAGACCGAAAATTCAATGCATAGATAAAAGAGATCGACAATTCCATTACCATTGAAAGACCGTTATGACGGCATATAGCAGACTACGGATATTTGACTTCAATTGCAACGGTATCGTGCCGGTATTGTGCCGGTACGACAATTGTTCCAAAATAGTGGACTTGAGCACCTGTGAGAGTTTTCGCATTTTTAGTGTCAAATACTTATGTGAAGTAAAAAATAATCGAAAATTTTATTTTATGCTGTTATGAAAATAAAATATTGTACGCTAGTACTAAGATTATATGTACCTATAACTTTATAATGTATATTTCAATAAATATGATTTTCGCATAAAATCTGGTTACCTCTGTAATAATCAATCGCATATTTCATGTTCTTGTGCATGGATTTGAATGGATTTTAGTGTGAGTCGAAACTAGGTTTTAGTACTTTTAGTTTAAAGGTGATGCATCGTAACCTGATAGCATGAATCTTGGCTTGATTCTCGAGATTGTAGTTGAAATATTTCGTATTCAGTAGTTAGAAGCAATAAAGACAGTTTTATGAGTATAAGTAGTTCACGAAGTTTTATGGGAAGTGTTTCCGGCTTTATACACAAGATAAGTAAAATATAAATACACTAGCTGTTCCCGCAACTTTATATGCGAGGAGTTTATTAGTCAAACCTAAACAATAAATTATATAAAAAAAACCATCCTCTTGAACCACTCTATTTATTTAGCAAAAATCGGATTAAAATCCGTTGCGCAGTTTTGAAGATATAAGCTCACATAGAGACATACATACAAAAATAACGACTTTTTATTTTATAATAAGTGAATACATACCTTACAAAAATTTACTTATTGTGAATATAGACCGCCCCTTAATGTAAATACTAATGGTCTTATTCATAACGACTTATCGTAGGTTCAAAAGCTCGCTAAAATCGGTTCGCGAAAATTTTCAAAACTTGTTATTTATACCTAATAGTCTTTTTATGCTAAAAATATTATCTCTCCAATAAAATCTCCGTTTAATCCTCCAATAAGTCATTATGAATAAGACCATAATTCTAAAAGTAATATCTGTTCCTCTCGCAATATAATATGTATACCTATGTATTTTTGCACCATGCATAGGTCTTTAGTAATTTTCTTGCAGTTTTTATTTCCTATGTGAACCTTTTATTGTTGTGAAGCACATATTGTGTGAGTATAAAACAGTGATCTTAGCTTAAAGTCTGTACCGGACGTACATACAAAGTTTAGAACAAACGGCGACCGCACACATCACGTGTTCTAGGCGTATAACTAACTTTGTGTACCTTTGTTTAGTAACGTATAGTATCGTTCATCGATAATATCGATAGTTTTAATTTTAGATACCATTTGCTAATTTTATTTTATTAAAGTAGAGAATTCGTTGTATTATTTAAATTCTTTAATATCAATTGCTTTTGTAGTACCTACAGCTTTAGTTAGTTAGTAGTCATAAAAACTACAGCCCACGAACACTTTCTAAATCATGTTCAGTTGAAAGTGTTATTTATTAACCCATCAAATATGTCTAGGGGCCAGTCTAAGTAGCTTAACAATCCAGTATAATTTAAGTCACCCAATATTACAGACTTATGTTTATGCAATCATGAGTATAACAGAGCTAACGTTCCTATTGATACAATTGGAGGAACAGCCAAAAACTTGGACTGATTTAAAGCATTTGACTCTTTGAATGGCATTAGACCCAAAAGAAAAGAGAAAATGAAATCCAATTCGATAACCTCCCTTGGTCTTCCGTTTTTATCGTAGGAGGGTCTACGGTATTGTAGCCTAATACAGTCCGTTACTCGAGGCTGTAAGGGAATGATTCGCCAAGAGCCTGTTTATGTTTTAACATGAATAATTTTATCGATAACAGCTGTGGAGCTCATCCCTACAGATTTGCATAGAGCTATCCGTTGCAGCAAGGCCATGAACTTTCTGTTAGCTACTGTATATTTTACTGTCACTCATTTAAATATGAAACAGTGCGTCTATTGTTTAATTATAAAATATTTATATAAATACGTAAATAAATAATAAATAATCTCCGCCCACAGAAGTACCAGAAGGTTGGTTGGCGTTTAAAATTAAGAACAAGTAAAGTTAGCCTGGGCTAACTTGAATTCATGGTCTAAAATGATATGGAACTATAATATAAGTGACATACCGTGATGAAAGTAATTTTTGCCTAATTTTTGCAATCTGCAAACGTCACTTTTGAACACACTGATACAAGTATGACATTTAACACCAAGATCTGTTTTATTACACCATATTTAATTGACACCATTGTCAGTTTGTAGTGTGGACGCCGCCACGAACAAATAAACTAAAATGACGAAATGCGCAGTCTTTGGTGATCTAGTGTATCAGAATAATTAAAAATTGCCACAACATAGGATTTCGCAAGTAATTTTAACTCAAATAATTCATTTTCACATCAAAAACAATATTTATCAATTTAATGACAATTGTGTTTTGACGGACGTCAATAATATTGTCCCAGGCAACCGGCAACTTCACGTTGTACTTCACACACACATAAATATTTTTTGACCTCAAGCCGAGTCATTGATTTAGCCGTAGACGCACTGTCTTGTATGTGTATGTCTCCGCCATTACATTTTGTGACTTTCACAGTGTAGGTAAACTCTATGCTGGGTTGCTGTGTGATCAAGAAAATTGCACTAAAAAGAAAACGTCTTTATGAAATCGCTGGCAAAATCTAGCAAGATATAAATTCCAATTATATTCCAGCACGTAGAGACAATTTCTTAATAAAAATGCCGATCATTACGTCTAAGAAAAAGTTGAAATTACTTTGTAAAAATTTTCTAACATTCATATTACGAACGATCTTTTATATTCATGACCAGGTAATCAACAGCAATGTTTTATTAGAAAAATACTTGCATAGCGACACATATTTTATGGAAGTTATTTGTGTATAATAAGTAGGTAATTCTTTTTAAGACAGTTGATCAACATGATTTTGGATGCGAATTCATTTATGGCCTTATTCATAATGACTTATCGGAGGTTTAAAAGTTAGCTAAAATCGGTTCGCGAAAATTGTCAAAATTTGTTATTTATAATAAGTCTTTATTACGCTAAAACGTTTATTATCTCTCCGATGAAATCTCCGTTTAAACCAACGATAAGACCATTATTATTTGTACTTAATATACAACAAAGTCGTCATTTTCAATCTACGCAACGGATTTTGATGCGGTTTTTTGTGTGTGAGTGCAAACTAACAAGGATAGCTTTTTTGTATAATTTATTAAGATTTGATTGCTTAGTTCTACGTCTACGAAGCTGTTGGTAACAGCTAGTTACATTATATTCAAAAGTTAAGTTAATTTACTAATGCTTTTCTAACTAACGGCTTACAAAAATTATAATAATTAGTCATATTCGTTTTGATTAACAGCTAAAAATATTTATTAATTTTTAGGAGTTAATTAAAAACATAACTAACGAAAAACTATGATGATTAGTGAAATAATTTGAAACTTTTGACCTTTCTCAAGCAAAACTATATGATTAATCTGCATCTCGTTATAACATTACAGTTTTTACGTAAAATTAGTCACATACAGTCACTTTCAGGAGCTTGAAAGGTTGGTAAGTTATTTTATACTTCTATATAATAATGAAGAAAAATACCTTGCTACTTATAAATGAACTCCCAGATAGTTCTTTCGCTACAGTTAGGATAGATGCCGCACTGCCTAAAACAGTAATTGATAGATTTTGTGAAGACTTAGAAGTATTTTTAAAACGCGAAATATAAAATATCTTAAGGACATTCATGGCTTTTTTTTTCAAAAACCACCTAAAAACTAAAATCTATTTTAAAGATTGTATAAATGTACTGTTAAACATTGTCTTTGCGTACCATACAGACGTAAAAAGAACTGATCTGAACATCTGCCGTCTCACAATACGACATAATCTTATTAAATTTACGTTTCCAAAAATAAATAAAATCATTTTCATGAATATTTTGATCACTTTTCTCTTGATGCCGACTATTTTATACTGTACCAAAGATTAAATCAATAATCACATAATAGTTTTCCAAATAACAACTGTCAAGTACAAATAACAACAAAACCCCCGCTTAGGACTGTCAAAAGTTAAAGCATTACATAAAAGTACGATAAGTACTTATACAAAATTTCTCCTATTTGTGGTAAATCTTTTGAATTAAAGTATAAGAAACTAAAAGAAAAGGGACAATTGATGACAACAACTTTAGAAACTTATAAATTGTTTGGATAGGATATGTTTTATTTTGCTACTTGAGAAGTGTTTTATTGATTGATTGAAATAAATGTATTATTAATGTATTTTTTTACCTTAACAACTACATACTTAGTAAATTTAGTTTATTTCATAAAAGTTATTTTCATGTAAGTCTAAAAAAATTTTGATTGATTGCGTTTTCTTTTAACAAAAGAGTAAAAATATATCTATCAGTGTTTGATGTGACTACCATGTGATTTCTCATCAAAGCTTGTAGAAATAAATTGATCTGGCTTCGAAACGAATTAACTTCATTTTCACTGATTGTGCATTCCAAGTGTTTACTTAGTACTGGTAGCAAACACTCATCTAGTACTATGTCAAAGCTATCAAATATACTCAAAGAGAACTATTTCAAATTTCCGATACAGTTCTTAATTCACTATGGCTAAAGAAATAATACCAGATCTTTTATTGATGAAACTTTTAAAACCTAATATGTATAAATATTAAAAGCTAATAATATTAACAGCTTTCTCCTTGAAGTATCACCTCCCCAAATAAATCCCGTGGGCTTCGTAAATACCCATCAAAGGAATGACCTTACATGACGCCTTAAGTTATCTTGCGCCGACCCCGAATAACAGAATAAGGGCAGGAGAATGATAATGATGACTAAAATCCAATAATAACATAAAATACCGACGTAGATCCAATATTCCAGGCTTATAAGATCGTGCCACGTCACGATATTCATAAAACATTAAATTTACATTAACTGCTCGACGATATTAGTCTGAAAAAGAGTGAAGAAAATATCAAATTAAGTATGCTAAAGCATTATAACGCTTAAAACTTATTTCATTATGACGTTATTTGCTCGATTTGACGACAATTTCGAACTCGATTTAAATTACAAAACTCAAGCAGATTGGTATCGGGTTATGTTATGAGTTTCCTTATTGGATATTGCCTACTTGACGTATATCTTCATACACATGAAATAATGTATGCATATGTTCAAGTCGTAGGCGATTAAATCAAATTTATTTGATAAAATCAATATCAAAATCAGCCCGATTTTGCACTTGGAAGCTTGTAATTTTTCACAAAATTTGGTAATTATACAGGGTGTCCCAGAACGTAACGTAGCTGGGAAGGGGGGTGATAGGGGGGGTCACAAGGGTCACCAGAAAAATAAAATAAAAATTCCCCTCTGGCTATTTAAAAAATAAATGGCATTTTTTTAAAAAACTAAAAATTTTACACTTTGTGGGGCTATTTTGCTAACTGTACCTACAAATATATCTGTTTAAAAAAAAAAACGATGTTATGTAATCCTCAATAACCCTTCATCAAATTGAATTAAAAAAATAATACATATCCAACCAAGATTTTAAAGAAAATTAAGTTCTTTTCCAGTCAAGGACTTAGTAATTACAATTTCACTCAACTTTCTCCAAGTGTACTGAAAAAAAAATGTACTATGCAGCTCCGGCGTGTAACTTAAAAAGATAGGTAATTTTATTGCAATTCCAAAATGGTATAACACTTATTTGAAAAAATCATACTTAGACATTTAAAAATAATTTTCGGGAACAATACCCCTGCAAAACAAAACATATCAATAAAACAATAGTCTCAAATTCCTAAGAAAATACATTTTTAAATGTCTCTTCTGTTCCTCTAATGTTACTGCCCGTTAATACTCAAGATTGGAGTACTGTACATACCTCAAACACTCAAGTACAGTCTAGGCCAGATAAAGCTTTACCATATTTTATGACAAGGAATTTAAATGAAACTCGGAAATAAAACATAATTCTAATTATTTATTCAAATAAAGTGCTCCAAATGTGAATAGTCTCAAATTCCTAAGCAAATATTCCTGTTCCTTGTACAGGCAGGTAGGCAGGTACCCCTCTCGTACCGTTAGCCATGCGCGAGAACAATGAAACAAAACAAGTTCAGGGAGTGAAAGAGACAGGTAGATACGTTAAAGGAAGAGAAAAAGTAGGGGTGCTGTCTCTGGTTAGCCAAATAGTCGGGCAGTACATTAAGCTCTCTCGTTTACTGCACATCTTTGTATTCGTTTGTGTTCATTTAGTACTAACAACTTTGCTTCGCTTTCTGGACTTGATTATTTCTTTGTGATTTTGGACATTGTTTGTGATTTCTTCCAACGACTTGGCTTTCTCAAGGACTAAAGTGTGTGATACAGTGCCACCATGCCACCCACGTACACTCCACATGAATATGCGAACATGCATCTCATTTACGGCGAATGTAGATGTAATGCCGGTGCTGCAGCAAGACTGTACCGAGAAAGATATCCGAACGCCCCACGTCACCCGGATAGCCGTGTTTTTGTCAATGTCCACCGACTATTGTCTGAGGGTCGACTTCCACATCAAATGGATGAACGCAGATCTCGGTTCGATGTCCAAGATGTAGTGCTTCAAACCGTCGCAGACAACCCGAGTACTTCAGTTCGGACAATTGAAGCAAATACAGGTGTATCAAAAAGTACTGCTCATCGCATATTACAATCAGAAAAGTTCCACCCGTACCACGTGCAACGCGTACAGAGTCTGATACCACGCGATTTTCCTGCGAGACTTGCATTTTGTAGTAGGATGCTGCGCATGCATAGGGAGGACCCTCAATTTTTTAATAAAATATTGTGGTCCGACGAGTCTACTTTTAAAAAGGACGGCTACATGAACCTACATAATTTACACGAGTGGCACGTAGAAAATCCCCACCTTATTAGAGAAGATCGATCCCAATATCGTTTTAAAGTGAACATGTGGACCGGAATACTGAACGGTAAAATAATCGGACCCTTTGAGTTACCTGAGGCACTGACTGGCGAGGCGTACTTGCACTTTTTACAAAACGAATTACCCAATTTATTGGAAGATGTGCCGCTGGAAACATTAAGGAATATGTGGTTCCAGCATGATGGGTGCCCAGCACATTATGCACGCCCAGTAAGAGATTTCCTAAACAACGAATATCCTGGTAGGTGGATGGGAAGGGCCGGTGTTATAGCGTGGCCAGCTCGTTCACCGGATTTAAACCCGTTGGACTTCTTTTACTGGGGTGCTATAAAAGAAAAAGTTTATGGGAAACCCATCAGGGACTTGGGTGACTTGAAGGCGAGGATCACAGAGGCCGCGGAATCAATCAATAATAGAAGATTTGCTCGGCACATTTCCCGCTCATTTTTAAAACGATGTAGGGCGTGCATTTATGTTGGTGGTGCACATTTCGAGCACTTAATTTGAATAAATAATTACAATTTTGTTTTATTTTCGAGTTTCATTTAAATTCCCTGTCATAAAATATGGTAAAGCTTTATCTGGCCTAGACTGTACTTGAGTGTTTGAGGTATGTACAGTACTCCAATCTTGAGAATTAACGGGCAGTAACATTAGAGGAACAGAAGAGACATTTAAAAATGTATTTTCTTAGGAATTTGAGACTATTGTTTTATTGATATGTTTTGTTTTGCAGGGGTATTGTTCCCGAAAATTATTTTTAAATGTCTAAGTATGATTTTTTCAAATAAGTGTTATACCATTTTGGAATTGCAATAAAATTACCTATCTTTTTAAGTTACACGCCGGAGCTGCATAGTACATTTTTTTTTCAGTACACTTGGAGAAAGTTGAGTGAAATTGTAATTACTAAGTCCTTGACTGGAAAAGAACTTAATTTTCTTTAAAATCTTGGTTGGATATGTATTATTTTTTTAATTCAATTTGATGAAGGGTTATTGAGGATTACATAACATCTTTTTTTTTTTAAACAGCTATATTTGTAGGTACAGTTAGCAAAATAGCCCCACAAGGTGTAAAATTTTTAGTTTTTAAAAAAATGCCATTTATTTTTTAAATAGCCAGAGGGGAATTTTTATTTTATTTTTCTGGTGACCCTTGTGACCCCCCCTATCACCCCCCTTCCCAGCTACGTTACGTTCTGGGACACCCTGTATAACCAAATATATGCAAATCGATGTTAAGGGCCTACATCAATATTAACGTCGACATGTACCTATTAACACAGCTAGTAGGTATAGAAAATGAAGAATTAGGGATTTTTTTTTTGTTTACTCAAAATCTACTAAATATATTTTAATTCTGATTTACGTGTTTCTATATATAATAGTTACTTATGTTTTTAAAGTTATTTCATTAGTTATTACGCGATAATAGACCGACAAATGAAAAAAATAAAAAATTAGAGAGGTTGTTTCGCTAAGATTTTCTATCGAGAAAACTTTTTTCAATCGTGTTTCTGAGTTTATGCGATCCTAGATTATATATTGAAAAAACATATACTTAAAAATTAGAGCTCTAGCCATTCAATCTAAAGAAAAAATGAAAACTTCGTACATAGAAAAATGCACGAAGCTATTTTGGTATCCTTTTAACTTAGGAAAATTATTGAATGAGAACACAAATATTACTTTTGTTTTTTTAACTATTTATACATTTATATATTTTACTATTTATTTTTTCAAAGAATATTTCGTGTTGATGTAATTTTCGATACGAAAGTATTCGCAATAAAATAAGCATACTCGTAACATTTGCGATGTGAACGTGACGAATCGAAGTTTGTAAGATTTTGTGAACGGATTACAAAATTCCATTAACCGACCCCAAAGACGCCGTCTCAAGTTATAAAACTTAGTATCGCCACAAATATTATTAGACCAGGCGAAAATTGTTGTTTTGGTTTGGTGTTAATTTATACGTTCAATGTTAATAGCCAACAAATACGATTTACATTAAATTCATAGACACCTTTATAATATTAACGGTTTCTACAATTAATTAAGTTTATAAATGCATGTTTTTATTTCAATTCTGTAGCAACTCCCTTTGTAAATATCTTCTTAAGAGGGCACGATACCAAATTATGCTCCATACAAAAATATGGGTATCGTACTTCCCTTTTTTCTTCGCGAAAGTTAAACCGATGTTAATTGTTTCTCCGCTATATTATAAATGAAGAGTATATCTATGCTTCTGTCACTTTCTTTTTTTCAATTCATGATAACTAAAAGAAATATAACCATCCGAAAATCTCGTTTTTTTTTCGGTTACTTTAGGTAAAGTTGCAGCGTCTATCACACATATTTGGTAACGTTTTACCAAAAAAGAAAGTGATACAATCATAGATATACTCTTCATCTATAATAAGCGTAAAATCAATTAAAATCGGTTTAGCTTTCGCGAAGAAAAAAGGGAAGTACGAAACGTCTTTTTCTCAAAGAATTTGTAGGTAAAATCTGCTTCAGCTATATTTGTCCCTTTCAGCACGGTGCTCGGGAATGGGGATAGCAATACCTAAGTCAAATACCTAAATTAGGAGTACAGTACCCTTTTAAACTTAGTTACAAATTTCATCGCAACATTCCAAGAGAGCGAGTTAATAAATACCTAACAATGACAATAAATGCCTAGAATTTACGAATTCCGTTACCTGATACACGTACCTAGGCATAATTTTTAACAAAAAATGGCGCAAAACTTACAGCAAACGAAATTTTATATGTTTTTAAATTTTTGATAATAAAATCAATGTTTCTAATAGTTCCAAAAATGGATGTGTATGTGGATGATGTTATAAATACCTTCTCTTTTGTATTGTACCTATGGCTAGATGAAAAAAAAAAACAAATTTTTATTGAATTTAAAATAATCAACAATAAATTCTACGTATCTTCAATCCTAAATCATTCTACTATTTTGATTTCTGAAGCATTCCTTAAATTGTTTAATTTACGTGATATTCATTTATGCTACATTTTGACCCACAATGTTAGCCTGAACACACAAACATGTTCTTAAACCATCCAGTTAATATATTATAAACGTGATTCAACCTAAGCAGATGATCCCAGTTTCCATTTAAGGCGACAGTTTTAAGCCGATTTAGAAACCTTAAGGTCATCTCGGAAATCCTTTCAACAAGTAACCATAAGCTTGTGTGTAGGTATTATAATAACAAAACAATGAGCTTTTCTTTAATATGCTTACATATAAGATTTCAGAAAGATTGTTCTTGCTTGGTTCATACCAATATTAAAATAATAAAATAACCTTTTGAATGAAACTTACTAAAAACTTAAACTTTATGAAACATTGAAGCATTTATTTATGTATTAAAGCGATCATGTTACTAGAAATGATTCTAGTAGCTACCTGTATGTACATGGGTAGGTATCTTGATCTAAATTTTTGCTATGTCGTCGTATACGAGTTTAAGTCAAGATCATAGGTTCGCTAAAAGATTTGTGATTTCATCACACAAGTAAGTCACACACACACGCCAAGTTTATAAACTTGGCGTGTGTCACAATCAGATCTATAGATCTGATTGTACTTTAAGTACAATCTCGTGTGTAATTAAAACTAAACATAATATACAGAAATGTATATTTATACCTACTGATTAATAATAAGCTTATTAGTTTTACCAAACGTAACAGCAATGTCAACATAGACTATTTTGATGCCACAATTATCATTATTAGTTTTAGTAAAATAGATACGAAAACTATATTCAAAAACAAAATACATTTTCGTATAATCAGAAATCTTTCTTTTCGTATACACTATAGTTTATTTTAAATGAAACCAACATCGACAAAATTGATGGTTTATTGAGTTTTAAGGAAATATCAAAATCTATAAGCTAATTTATGTATAAGCAGTTAAACAAAAATTGCGCAGTTCAGAGCAGTATTAAATTTTCTTCAGTATAAAGGTATAGATCATCCATCAACCTTTCTCCGTCCATAAGGAGAGCAGAATGCTATTATTTTTTCAAATAATTTAAATTCGGTAGGTACTTAAGTTTCAATATTAACTGCTAGACGACCACTAGTCCGAACGCTACAAACTACCTACACAAAGAACGGTTGTTCCAATTTGCATTCAGAATAAATTTCGCTGTCACAACTAACAGCAAAACTTTAACCATTGCATTCAGTTACTATTATAAAACGAGGTGTTTCTATAATTTCACTGTACAGCAATAGAGCATAAAATGTTGCTATAAAATGTTAAGTGCATGTCATAAAGCTGAAGTACCTAAGTCATTTGATAGCTTTTCAGTATCCTGGAAAACCAAAAGCATCTTTATATTAAAACAACATTCTAAGGTAAACATAATAAAGTAGGTACCATGAACTATATTAGATTTAACATATTAAATAAATAATCTTTACTTAATATTAAACAAAGTCGCTATTTTTGTATGTTTGTCCGTAAGTACGCTTATATCTTCAAAACTACGTAACGTATTTTGATGTGGTTTTCTTTTATAAATAGTGTGGTTCATGAGGATGGCTTTTATATATAATTTTATTTTTTTATGGCTTTTTTTAATTCCTAAATTCCACGCGTACGAAGTTGCGGGCAACAGCTAGTTTATCAATTTCAACAGTTAGCTTATCAATCTATATTATTGATTTTCTGTGTTTAGAACATTTTGAAATCCTGAGAAAAGACCTGAAGTTACTTTTTAATGGAAAAATAGAAATAAATGACACTAAAAAATCATTTACTTTACTTTTTAAAAGCATTTACACACAATTTAAAGTAGCGTTTCAGTAAAATGAATGTTTGCATCTAATTGTTTGTGTAAGCAGTTCCATACAACTTTAGCGTCAATTTTGCTACGATATCTACAATTATTTGTATTTGAGATAGCTTTTAATGTCTATTTATTGTTTATTGATAATTCCAAAATGTGAACAAGCAAAATTGAGCCATTCATATAGTAAATAAACTAAATTATAGTGGAAAAAATGATAACCATGAGCGGGACTTGAACCCACGACCTCGGAATACCGTTCCGTTGCTCTCCCATCTGAGCTATCATGGTTCCCGCATATGTTTACCAAATCTTCCACTACAACCTTCTCAATGTGAGTTAAACATCTAAGTGATCGATTGATCGAGTTGGTGCAAACCGCTCAATAGATGGCGTTGTACACAAAACATCGCACGATGCTTAGCTCACATTGAGAAGGTTGTAGTGGAAGATTTGGTAAACATATGCGGGAACCATGATAGCTCAGATGGGAGAGCAACGGAACGGTATTCCGAGGTCGTGGGTTCAAGTCCCGCTCATGGTTATCATTTTTTCCACTATAATTTAGTTTATTTAGTAAAAGCATAGCAAGTCAATTGCAAAAATTCATAAATTAATGTAGAAATACATGTACAGTCGTTATTTTCGGTCCAATTGTGTTCTGTAAAGAACACTAAGTGATCGATTGATCGAGTTGGTGCAAACCGCTCAATAGATGGCGTTGTACACAAAACATCGCACGATGTTTAACTCACATTGAGAAGGTTGTAGTGGAAGATTTGGTAAACATATGCGGGAACCATGATAGCTCAGATGGGAGAGCAACGGAACGGTATTCCGAGGTCTTGGGTTCAAGTCCCGCTCATGGTTATCATTTTTTCCACTATAATTTAGTTTATTTAGTAAAAGCATAGCAAGTCAATTTCAAAAATTCATAAATTAATGCATTCATATAGTAAACAAATAATGCTAAATATATTTTTTGCATGATATTTCCAGTCACTTTTTCCGTGACTGAATCTTTCAATATAACAAGGAAATATATCAAATCTTGTTTGTAAAATATCGAAGAAATGCTCACATTCTCGCAGTATAATATCGATGACAACTATTATTAAAATATGAATCAGTATCATGCATATATATGATATTTGCACTATGCCGTTCAATTGAGAATAGGATTGATCCCGCGTCATGTTGTGACGTTATAGTTGTCAATTGAACAATTTTGGTAGGATCACCAAAAAAAGACATTTTTATAATATAATTTATCTATCACTTTGTCGTTATCGTTTGCTAATTTTCGAGCAATTGGCGAGACAAATACAATTAAAAACAATAACAAATAACGACAAGTTCAAAATAACAACACTAACAAACAAAAACAATTAAAAACATAAAACATAAATAACAACAAATTAATTTTTTTAACGGGAAACAACTACATAACTACCAAAATTTTAAATAAAATGACATAAAATTCTTAAACTCGACAAGGCACACCAACAACAACAAAATGGCGGTTGGCAACTCAACTTAATATCATAGTATCCAACAACGAAATTATTGAAATAAAATGGTATTTCTTTTTTAATAATATTATAACTATTATTACTAAATAATTTAAGACGTTTTTCGCTTCAAATTACTGAGTTTAGGTTAAAGAAAAAAAAATTATTGATACGCAACGTTGCTGACAGTACTTTTCTAATCACTTTTGACAACTAAAGGTCATTGCCAATCCTATTCTCAGTTGAAACGTGTAATAAATGGTTCTATTATTATTTTATAAGTTCTATTTTTAAACTAGACAGAGATTGGTACCAATTCTACGTGCACAACTAAACTAATGTGTTTTGAATATATAATATACATATATATACACGTATAATATACCAATAGTTTATTTTATTTTCTTTAGTGTACCTAAATAAACTTTTTATTTTATTAACTCTGTACACTACGTACTGCCTATTCATCTCTTCATCTCAATCCATCCAATGGTTGTCTAGAATAGATTGCATTGAGCGATAAGACCGCCAATTGTACAATATCTATTCTATAAGTCTTTTTGTAATTTATATGGTGCACTATAAAGAGTTTTTTATTTGTTATTTATTTATTATTAAATTAAAAAATTAAAATTGATGATATTTTCCAACACTTGCGCGACTCATCTGTTTAAATAAAACTACTTTTTACGGATTTAGACGCGTATATTTGTTTTAAATTTTGGCCCGACGTTTGGAGACTTTGCAGTCACCATGGTCACGGGTGAGACTGACCTGTAATGTGTCTTCTATGATCAGTTATTACATGGTTTACCAACATTCGATTTTAATTTTACATTGAACATAAAGATAGACTTTTACTATAAACTATATCATATTACATTGTGCTCAGACTACATAAAATCAATAACATTATTTTAGTTTCTAAAATACATTAACAAATTGTAACTATATAAAGAAAATGTTTAATTATTATAATTTTATCATAGACTAAAGTTAAAGTTAAACTTATATATTATAAAAGTTGTGTAATAAAGATCAACTATTTTAATTAGTATAAAAGTGTACAATGACCTAGCCAATTAATCAGAATACAACATAATTGTTTTCATTTTAGTTAATTTTAGTTTGGTTAAGTTTTTGACACGTTAGAGTTGGCCTCATAGATTCTTTTTGCTCTTACATAACATTCTTCTCCACTATTATGTTATGTTTATCTCTATACGCTGGTCATGCGTGTGGCTACAGGGTTTAGAGATTTTCGTCTCTTTTCAAAGAAGTTATCTGCTTAGATCTTGATGATTTCCTATAAAACTAAATTGTACAATAATTTTAATCTCCATGCATTAAGGAAAGGAGTGGTATCTTGTATGTTTTTAATCCATCACCACTAAATAATGTATAAATTTCTTGTAAATTTTAGTTATATAAAGAAAAATAATGTTTGTTGATTCATTATTGACGGGTTGAGTGAGTGTGAGACGGTGAGTTGATGGGCTTCGTGGCGTAGTGGTTCATGTACCGGACTGCCGTTCACAAGGTCGCGGGTTCGATTCCCGCTTGGGACAATCATTTGTGTGATATTCATAAATGTCAAACAAATGTTTGTTCTGCGTCTGGGTGTTTTCTATGTATTTTAAGTATGTATTTACAAAAGAAAAGTAGTTTATGTATTCTATCCGTATTCTGGTACCCATAACACAAGCATAATAAGCTTAGCTTGGGACCAGAGGACGTTGTGTGAAATGTCCATGAATATTAATTATTTATTATTATTTATTATTGAATTTAATTTTCTTGAGCATATAAATATTAACACATGGACTTCATTTACAGTTGTAAATGAAAGTGTTTATTTATTCACTTGCTCAGAAAGGTCACCAAGCGAAAATTTCACGCGCCAGAATAGTCAAGCCATGTCATTACTTTATGTTCAGTGTTATGTTTCTTTTATAAGGAGTTCACGTATACTCAACTGAAAGTACTCCCTAGGTATCAGATATTATTTTGTTACGGATCTCCGCCAACATATATTTATTTTATTACATACTAGCTGACCCGGCAAACGTTGTTTTGACATACTAAAAAAAAAAAAAGCTTGAAAAATAAATGTTGGCCGATTCTCAGACCTACTGAATATGTATGCAAAATTTGAGAAGAATCGGTCAAGCCGTTTCGGAGGAGTACGGTAACTAACACTGTGACACGTGAATTTTATATATTAGATAAGAATAAGATATTAACTTTAAGAGTCGGTCATAAAGTTGTTTTTTTGTAATGATTACTAAGAGGCTAATTTGTGCATAACGGTCTGAGCTAATTCCTTATGGTCCTATTCATAATGACTTATCGGAGGTTTAAACGGAGATTTTATCGGAGAGGTAATAAACGTTTTATTGTAAAAAGACTATTATGAAAAACAAGTTTTCACAATTTTCGCGAACTCATTTTAGCGAACTTTTAAACCTCCGATAAGTCATTATGAATAAGACCATTAATATTTACCAATGATAAGAGTTTAATAGAATTGAATGTTTGTGCTACAAACCCTGTGATTTAACTGTGTGATTACTAGATAATATGTATAACGTAAGCATTTATAGACATTGGGAGAAGTTGTAATTGAAAACCAATTATTGTAGTATTAGTCTATCTATATATAAATTCAAGGATAGTAAAAAACAAACATGAAAAAGGTAAAGGTGAAAGTTTGTGAGGATGTTTGTTACTCTTTCACGCAAAAACTACTGAATAGATTTTATTTTAATTTTAATGAAACTTTACAATAATCTAGCTTAAACATCAGAATAATGTAGCTTTAAGCTACATATTTTATTCCGAAAGAATGCAATGTTCCCATGGGATAATAAAAAACGAACAGATTCTTTATCCTTTTTACCGCGGGTAACACTGCAGGACACAGCTAGTTTTTTAAGTAAACAACTTATATTGTATGTATTTACATATATATATGTATCTATGTATTATAAGTATGTATTTACAAAAAAAAAGTAGTATATTTCTAAAAGTAGTATAGTTCTATCCGTTTTCCGGTACCCATAACACAAGCATAATAAGCTTAGCTTGGGACCAGAGGACGTTGTGTGAAATGTCCATGAATATTTATTTATTATTTATTTATTTATAAAACTATTTTGTCCATTACGTAGTCCAATATAGTTAACGTATTAAGTAAATAAGCCAGTATTGTACAAAGAACAAGTCTGTACAAAGAACAAGTCCTTACAATCAGAAGTAGTCATAAAGTATCAAATTATGTCAGTCCCTACAAATCCTCTTGTATTATATGACGTTACAAAGCTTAAGAAAGGCTCGTTTAAGGGCCTACATCAATATTATCGTCGACATGTACATATTAACACAGCTAGTAGGTATAGAAAATGAAGAATTAGGGATATTTTTTTTTGTTTACTCAAAATCTACTAAATATTATTTTAATTCTGATTTACGTGTTTGTATATATAATAGTTACTTATGTTTTTAAAGTTATTTCATTAGTTAATACGCAATAATAGACCGACAAATGAAAAAAATAAAAAATGAGAGAGGTTGTTTCGCTAAGATTTTCCATCGAGAGAACTTTTTTCAATCGCGTTTCTGAGTTTATGCGATCCTAGATCATATATTGAAAAAACATATACTTAAAGAATAGAGCTCTAGCCATTCATTCTAAAGAAACAATGAAAACTTCGTACGTAGAAAAATGCACGAAGCTATTTTGGTATCCTCTTAATCGCCTGGACGTTTTCGACAATCTGGAGCATTAGCTTCTGTTGCCATATGCCTTGTGGTTACATAACTTGATTTTCCATTATGAATATTTTTTTTTTTTTTATACTACTAAGTTGGCGAACAAGCGTACGGCCCACCTGATGGGAAGCGGTTACCGTAGCCTATAAACGTCTGCAACACCAGAGGTATCACTCGCGCATCGCCGACCCTGTAGGAATCGTTTGACACCTTTTTTGAAGAACCCCATACTGTAGTCCAATGGGAAAACCTCGGCAGGTAGTTCATTCTACAACTTTATTGTACGTGGTAAAAAATTCCGATGGAATCGTACTGTGCGCGATGGTATGTGTGGTTCTAGAGTGTGAGGATGAACTCGCTGCCGGTGACGAGAGGTGCGATGGTAAAAAGAGGCCGTTGGCACCATTTCAAACAATTCGTCGGAACACAGCCCATTATACAGGCGGTAGAACACACACAAGGAGGCAAAGTCTCTCCTAAGATTTAAGGGCTCGATACCGCCTGTAATCACGGGATCGTCGACAATCCTCACAGCGCGTCGCTGGATCGAGTCAAAAGGCCCAAGCTGGTATTGCGGTGCGCCTGCCCACAGATGGCAGCAGTACTCCATATGGGGCCGTACCTGCGCCTTGTACAGGGCAAGTCTTTGCCCCGGAGTGAAGTACCGTCTTGCCTTGTTGAGCACACCAAGCTTTTTAGATGCCAGCTTGGCCTTGTCCTCTAAATGACAGCGAAATTGGACGTCACTGGAGATGTCAACTCCTAAGATCCCTATGTGATTTGAGATGGTTAGGGCTGCGTTCTCGAATTGAGGAGCTACAGCGAATGGGGCTTTTTTAGTGGTGAACGCGCAAACTTGAGTCTTAGTGGGATTGAACTGGACTAGATTTAGTCGTCCCCAATCGGTTATTCTAGCTAGAATAGTCTCGATTTCAGACACAAGTTTGCTCCGACTTTCCTCAACATCTGAACGAGGGATATTTGCACGGCCTGTGTAGAACGTGTCCCCAGTACTGTCATCTGCATAGCAATGAATACCATCAATTGTCAGCATGTCATTGATATGCAGCAGAAACAGAGTTGGGGACAGCACAGAGCCTTGCGGGACGCCAGCATTAATGCTGAATTGTTCTGAATAACTGTGTTTTCTTTTAACTACAACAAACTAAATAATATTTTGTGTTTTAGACAAAAGATACATACTCTTACATCTCAGATAATGAAATTTTTGTATAGAATCCCAGTAGAACTTGATAAAAATTAAGTGAAACACTATTTATTGAAATTGTGTATTTACCCAATGTTTCTTTCTTTGTTACCAGATTCTCAGCGTTGTTGGTCACGTCTACGCAATTACTGTTATTTGTTTATTACTTTAGATTATTTGAGCAACGGTCAACAGAATTCATTCATCCGTTCGTGTCAATTTTGTTTGATACACACCACTGGTTGCTCAAAAAGAATGCCTCTCACAGCAATTTATTCTATTTTCCTGTTTCTTTTGTTTCAATTAATTGTAAAATAATAAAACAAAATAGCAATAAATTACGGCAACGAAAACGCGTGATACTGAGGAAATTCGTGTTATTAGGTACAAGGAAAGTAAGTTATATTATTATACCAATTTCTACATTTAATGTTTTGCATTCACTGTTTTTTTTTATTTCTAATGCTCAGTATTTTTATTTATAACAGAAAAAATCAAATTACACTAGATTAGAATAAAAATATAAATTAAAAATAAAATAAATACGAATAATAAAATTCATTTAACATGCATTTAGCTTTGTTTATTGTCTACGTATTATTCAGGACAATACAAAATTAATTTAAAAAGAGCCTTGTGAAAATGAGAAGTAAGACTCCTCTGAGACGTACTGAAGTGTACTACATCCCCATTGTGTATGAGAACAGTATATTAATAATTATGCAATAGATGTTTATACTACTTCATACAGCACTCGTAGGCTGATAAGAATGGCTACATTATAGAAATAAAAGCTTATGATTTGGGTTTTTTTTTTTTTTTTTTTTCTTTTCCTCTGTTCCCAAGCTAAGCCTTATATGCTTGTGCTATGGGTACCAGAACACGGATAGAATACATATACTACTTTTCTTTTGTAAATACATATTTATAATACATCGAAACACTCAGACGCAGTACAAACATTTGTATGACAATTAGAAAAATCACACAAATGATTGTCCCGAGCGGGAATCAAACTCGCGACCTCTTGATCGGCAGTCCGTTACATGAACCACCACGAGGCTCGTCAACACATTATCCTTTAGCTGGCTCTTACAGCTAACCACTCCATGGGAAGAGAATGAAATGATAAGATTTGTATTCTTGATAAGGAAGATGTCATAAACCATAAACTAATTAAAATCTTACCACTGAAATTGGGACTGAAGTGTTTCATGATCTTCGGCTCGTGTAAGTTTCAATAGGTCAATTTATAAGGGACATAAGTAGAAGGTAAATCCTATTAAGTAAGTCACGATTTGTTACAAGAATCCGTACACCATTAGGGAATACCGTCCCTAAAACTAATGAAGATACAAGGCGGCGTCAACTTGTGATATACCATTCCGAAGGTGCAGGTGTACCCGTTGACAAGTAATAAATTACATGGACTGATTCACGGGATCCAATCTGTCTTATCTTTATTTGACACATATCTATAATAGAAGACAGAATGCTACAGCAGATCGTTTTAATTACGCCTACTACAAGTACTTACTTTAATTAGAAATTTTGAAGTTAACTGCATTGCTGTGATTTTGGATTAACTTTGATTTGCAAACAAAGAATTTCAGACGTGTTTAACGCTTTATTTTCTAACCACTTTTATGTACTATTTGCGGTTAAAAATATAATAGATAAATAAGTAAATAGATTAATGTTACAATTTTTAAGACACTATAAGCAGTTTTCTACCTAGTAGTTTCTACCTTCTATTTTTATAGTAGTATTTTATATACACTGATCTCGTACATTTATTAGCTGCTATCATAATATCTATCAAAAAATCTATGGTTTTGGCTTTGAAACTGACCAAATTAAATACGCCCAATAAGTGTATCTTTTATAAATTAGCAACTCCCATTCTCTATAAATACAGACTAGATTTTTTAAAAATGAATAAGCCGCTCTTGAAATATGAAATATGCCTGAGGCACGGTCAGATAGGCTTATTACCACTGTAATTTAATATCATTGGGGACTCATAGCAGAAAACAGACTCAGATTGCAATTTGCAATTTCCAACATTTTACGACATATTTTGGCTCTCATTTCTTTTTAAATCAGGGGTTAAACAGTTTAAGGCATTTACATTGAACCCAAATGAAATTAAAACTTTTTGATTATGAATTTAAATAGCGAATAACTCTAAATAGTTTACACTGATATCATTACTCAATTAACAGTTCTCAAATCAGTAACGTTTGTTGTGTGTGTGTGCTTATATATAGGCAGTAATTAATTGAAAACTAATTTAGTTATAACAGATTCCCATTTGATAAGCATAACAAAGATGTGCCTGGTATGAACACATAATATACACACGAGTTGATTATCATTATATTGTACCCAGAAATTAGCCACGGATCATCACATAACTTTTAGTTCATTTAAACCGGTAACAATAGTACCAATTCTGCGTGCACTACTAAACTAAAAAACTTAACTCCAACTTAACTAAAAAAATTAAAACCACTATGGTATATTTTAATGATTTGAATATTTCGTTGTGCACATTTTTAATAATTAAAATCGTTAGTCTATAATATACCGATTTTCTAATAAAAAAGTTTAGTTAAAATTGTCGAATTATTTAAATTAAACTACTTTTTACGGATTTAGACGCGTATATTTGTTTTAAATTTTGGCCCGACGTTTGGAGACTTTGCAGTCACATGCAATGCATTTAAAACAAATATACGCGTCTAAATCCGTAAAAAGTAGTTTTATTTAAACAAATGAGTCGCGCAAGTGTTAGAATATAATTATTATTATCGAATTATTTATTTATTTATGTTTTCATTTTTTATTTAAGTTAAGTTTAGTTGTGCACGTAGAGTCGGTTCCAAATATATAATTTTACTTTAGTTTAACTATTTTGCTATCCATTTGCTATGACTTTTTCTACCTTGTTAATGCGATGGGTCAGTATTTCGAACTACAATAATCAATTTTTGAAACATAACATAGCTGATACCTATTAGCTATGTCCGTGCTGCATGCTTTGAGGTAAAATTATTGACATTATAATACAAACATTAAATTAAGACAATCTGCCAAAAAAAAGACGTGTGTCACTCGGGGACTGCCGCGGTAAAGCTATTGCATAGTATTTTTTATCAACTTATGCATATATAATTATTTATTTATTTTATTTATGCAAGAATCTAAATACCATAAACTAAAATAAGATTAATAATCCTTATTTACTGATGCTTACATCTGTCCATTGTTTATGGTAATTATGACAAAATAGCGATTATCAATCAAATGTCAATAAAATAAAAACTAACGCCAAAACTGATATGAGTCACCAGCGCGATCAGCGAAACGGCGTTACTGCGCAGTAGCGCTCAAGGCCCGCGATAGAAGCTATGCAATAGCTTAAAAACATCAATCTGAATAAAATTAACTATAGTATCTATTTATTCACAAATCTAACGTTAGAAAGCCACGTATAGTACAAAAATAGTGTAATAAAATTACTTCAAAGTGAGCTGTATGAAAGGTATTCATTTTATCACTCGAAACAAAAATCTTATAGGCAAGTAACAATATAGAAATGTTACATACTCACTCAACAAGAAGCCAAGTCTATCCCGCTAACAGAATCAAATTATAGCTGTGATCTCAGTACCACTTTTATACGAAAGAAAACATCTTTATATTACATACAAGGATGTATTTACGCATTTAATAGTAGATACAATATTTTTATATCATGTAATTCAATGAAGTTTTGAGAATTCATTTATTTGAAACCATTTTCAAACATATTACAATCCGCCCATCAGCCTCTCTCTGTCCACTGCTGGAGATAGGCCTCCATGATAGAAGGCTACAACGTATAAAATAATATAAAATAATATATGCAATGCAATATATAAAAAAAAAGATAGAACACAAAAATTTTAATTTTCTATTATTTTATTCAAATAAACCCACTTTTTACGGACTTAGACAAATATAAATCTAAAAAATTTACGCATTTAAGACAGGAGAAAGTGGTTTTATTTGTAACTAGCTGTTGCCCGCGACTCCGTCCGCGTGGATTTTGCAATTTTTTTTCGCAATAAAAGGTAGCCTATGTCCTTTTTCAGGGTTTCAAGATTGTCTGTGCCAAATTTCATCAAAATCGGTTGAGTGGTTTAAGCGGGAAAGCGTAACAGACAGACAGACGGAGTTACTTTCGCATTTATAATATTAGTAGGGATTCTTCTGAGAAAATCTTTATATATATAAATCTTCTGTACGTGTGTTTGTAATTGAACTCCTCCGGCTGGACCGATTTTGATGAAATTTTTTGTTGTTGATTTTTACACAGAATTGTATGGCAAAACAACGTTTGCCGGGGCAGCTAGTACTCTATAATTTCATTAGTATTTCAAAAGTGATTTTATTTCTAATTCTTCTAAGAAAATACTTGATAATTTCATAAGTGTTTCTATGTATTATAAGTATGTATTTACAAAAAAAAAAGTAGTATATGTATTCTATCCGTATTCTGGTACCCATAACACAAGCATATAAGCTTAGCTTGGGACCAGAGGACGTTGTGTGAAATGTCCATGAATATTTATTTATTTATTTATTTAATTTCATAAGTATTTTAAATAGGTCTAAAAATAATACAACATTGCTATTAAATTTCTCTCCCTCCGAAATTCCGACCTCGAAATCAGGCGTTGCATACTTCAGAAATGGTACATCCATATATTGAATAAACCGCAAGTAAATACCTGTGGGTATTCATATCAATGAGTATACATTATTCATGTAACGATCTAAGAAATCCATTTTGTGCTACAATGTATTTCTTCAAAGATTCTTTGCGTATATTTTATGTCGCTTATACAACACAGTCCATCAATACCTAAATATTACGTAGATACAGCAAAGAGGAGCATATTTAAATCTATGGTCATCATCATTTCGTATAGCGATATGGGGTGGAATTGGTCTAGAACTACTCTACATCCTCGCTGTCCACCCTGGGCAACGGAATCTTCCAGCTAAACGCTCTAGTCTATAACTTGGCTCATCGGACTGTTCTAAGAGTCTCCCGATGCATTTTCCGAGTATCGTCACAAGTCCTAAAAACAGAGCTTTTCAGGGCTCCCCAAAACTAAAAAAAAATCCTTGGTATATAACTAGCGTCATACCTGACTGTAGTCGTAAAAGCCAGTTAAAGGTCATGGGATTATATTTTCTTTTAGAGTAGAAAAACTCGAAACTAACAAAAAAATAGAAATATAATTATAATATTCCTACATGACTGCAAATAAAATTTAGTAAACTCGAATGAACGTAAAGCGTTACATTAAATTTCAAACATATTTCGTTCTCAGAAAATTACCACATTCGTTAGTTACGTGAGTAAATTAAAATGAGCTTTCAACATCGCTGAGCATAAGCACGAGCTGTTTTACTGACAGTAAACAAATCTAGCGGTGTGTCTTTATTTTATAACAAGCTGTTGCCCGCGACTTCGTACGCGTAGAATTTAGAAAATGTTCCCGTTTTTGTAACATTTTTCACTACTGCTTCTCTCCTATTAGTCGCAGCGTGATGTTATATAGCCTATAGCCTTTCTCGCTAAATGGAATATTCAACTTTGAAAGAATTTTTCAAATCGGACCAGAGGTTCCTGAGATTAGCGCGTTTAAACAAACAAACAAACTCTTCAGCTTTATAATATTAGTTTAAAGATATAATCTAATATATAAAATTCACGTGTCACAGTGTTAGTTACCGTACTCCTCCAAAATGGCTTGGCCGATTCTTCTCAAATTTTACATACATATTCAGTAGGTCTGAGAATCGGCCAACATCTATTTTTCAAACTTTTTTTTTTGTATGGCATAACAACGTTTGCCGGGACAGCTAGTTTAATATACAAGTAAGTATTTATTTTGACAATACAAGTACTCTGTAGAATAAATACATTATTTTGTAGTTAAAGTCAAAGATTTTTATTTCAAATAGGCAAGATTTATACATTCTCTTTTAAAAAGTCCTATGGAGAAAGGAGAAATCCCATGGAGAAGAACAGACAAGAAACTCCATGGATTTTTATAGTTTGATATGTAGCTTTCTAACTGTACCTAGATATTTCTTAAGAAAAAAAAACCTTCAATAAATACTAAGATTATTAAACTGTGTATTTCCTACTCTGTCTTTAATAAAGCACGTTTAAATATTTAAACTACTGAAGAGACTTCGAGTATACACCGAGATTTCAAAAAGAAATGCTTCGTAGTAATATTATAAATACTAAAATGATTCTGTCTGTATTATATACCAAACCTTGTTAAGCGATGTGAATGAAATTTTGGTACCTATATATATTATATTTCAAAGCCTGAGAAAGCGCATAGGCTACTTTCTAATGCGATCAAAGATTTTAAGAAGCGAACCCCCAAAATTCCTAATATATAACATTCTCGTGTCACAGTTTCAGTCAGCATACTCCTCCAATGGCTTAACTAATACTTATACAATTGGGATTGTTCATAATTTTTGACCTGCTGTTTTTATATTTTTTTTATAAAATATAGACTATTTTAAGCAACTAGTTTCAATGTTATTGAAATATTCACTATATAGAATTTTTAAAAAATACCTAAATATATTATTTTAAACGTTGTGACGTCATCGTTGTACGCAATCTGTGTATTGCTTTTTCCTGATAGACTTAAGACAGATTGTAATACATGTTTTCAAAGTTGCCAAGTTGATATAATAGACCAATTTCAACTCCACCACAGAGTACTTTAACCCTAAAAACGCCTTAATATTTTAAGTCCTTCATTTCAAGGGCTCAAACAGTGTAATGAAACCCATCCACTTAAACAACACTCTTATAGAATATGTACCAGAATATATATACTTGGGAAAGCAAGTCTCGTTCAAGCATTCCAGACACCGTGATGAACTAAACAGAAGAGTAAATATAACTTGGAATAAATTTTGGAGCTACAAAGATATACTTAAATCAAATTTACCTATTAATCTCAAGAAAAAAGTTTTTGACTCTTGCATTCTACCATGCCTAAGCTACGGATCGCAAACCTGGGTATTCAATAGGTACACCCAAAATAAAATACAAACTAGCCAGCGGTCGATGGAACGAAGTATGCTAAGTATAAAAAGGAAAGACAGGATAAGAAATAAAGACATAAGGAACACCACGCAAACCATTGATGCCCTGCACCACTGCAAAAAACTAAAATGGAAGTGGGCGGGTCATGTTGCTCGTATGAGCAACGACAAATGGACAAGAAACGTTACTATGTGGAGCGGACCACTTGGGAAGAGAGGCAGAGGAAGACCAGTGGAGAGATGGAAGGACGAAATAATAAAAGTCGCAGGAACAAATTGGACAGAAAAGGCAGAAGAGAGGGACACATGGAGACAACTGGAGGAGGCCTTTACTCGTAGAGAGGTCCTTAATAATACAAATTAATATAATAACATAAATATGACGATTTTAAAGAAAAAAAAAAGAAATGTATTTGATTTAAAAAAAAAAAAAATGAAATGTATTTGACGTATGAAAAAAAAAATGTATTTAAGGAAATAAATGAGGCTTTATTATTATTATTATTTATAGCAAAATTTCCGAAAAAAGCTAATGGATCATGATCAGAAACTCTATTCCACGAAATGGTTTTCGAATTAAGAGTTTTAAAAAAATATGAACAATGCCAATTGTAGTAAAGCAGGTCCTTCGGAATTTTAGTTAAATCTCACTTCTACAGTCAATTTAAAGAATTGCATGTGTATGCAAATTCTTCTATACAAAAACTACCTGATGCCCGCTACTCCGTACGCGTGGAATTTTAGATCCCCATATATTTTGTCACAGTTTAAACCTTCTCTGGACTTTCACGAATATTTCAACACCAAAATCATCAAATTAGGCCCCAGCTGTTCTAGAGTTTTAGCGAGACTAACGAACAGCAATTAATTTTTATATATAAGAGAAGATAATAAGTGCGTATATACAAAATTACGAGAGAGCTAGAGAGACCACACGAAAATACATAAATAAAGTCAAGTAAAAAGTGTAATGCTTTCCTTAACATTGCATTAGAATAGGTAAACAGAATACAATAAATACCTCTGAGGGTTCGTATCAATACGGCCACAAATACATTATTCATACACGGTGGTGTTAGATGTATATTTCGTGTTACAATTTCTATTGATATAAAGGTTAAAATGGTTTTACTGTAAAATTTTACAATAAGTCACGAAAACCATCACCATTGTTCACATTAAAATTCTATTTTCACATTACTAAACATTCTTATTACATAAGCACAAAAAAAAACCATCAACATTCATTGGCGGTATTAAGAATTTGAGTCATCATTTAAAACTATTGTAATTAACTGTGATATTAATTAAGGCTGAATATTCTCTCATTTGAAGTAATCATTGCAGTCAGTAACAATTAACAATTCAGTATATAGCAATAATAACTATTTCAACGGGAATTAATTCACAATGTCAGTATAAGTCATATCAATTTGCTTAGAATTTCACGTAACTTTATACGAAATCAAATTATTCTAGAGCGCGTGAAGGATATTTAGCAAATCGGCGGAATTTACCGATTTATAGTTGATCATTTCTATAATATTACCGTCTTCTGCCTCTAAACGACTCGAGGTCTCTATCTATTGAACGAATAACGTATATCCTACATAAGTATTGGTAATGATTATAGTCTTGGGTCCTTTCCTTTGGTTCCTTAGATCATGTTAATACTGAAAGGTTTTAACAGTTACTAGGAGATTTTAATTACTTAATTCTATAATTTTTTAGAGAGAGATGTCAGAAGTCATGTCATTAAATGTATAAATTACACATATAAAATATAATTTCTAAAGGAATCTCATAACTTTATATTTTAATTTATATATTTCAGTAACACTTTATTTTAATGATCATTATCACAGATGTCAAATCGTAATAGTAAATGACCTCTTATTCAAAGTGAAGTTCTAACGTTTTACAAGAACAATGTTCAAATTTACGGATACTTTCCATCGTTCAGAATAATGTCCTTGCAATGTAAAATACTTAAGGGCCTACATCAATATTATCGTATATCATCGCCGACACGTACATATTAACACAGCCAGTAGGCACAGAAAATGAAGAATTAGGGATACTTTTCCTATTTACTCAAAATCTACTAAATATATTTTAATTCTGATTTACGTGTTTCTATATATAATAGTTACTTATGTTTTTAAAGTTATTTCATTAGTCAATACGCGTAATAGACCGACAAATGAAAATAAAAAATGAGAGAGGTTGTTTCGCTAAGATTTTCTATCGAGAAAAATTTTTTTCAATCGCGTTTCTGAGTTTATGCGATCCTAGATCATATATTGAAAAAACATATACTTAAAAATTAGAGCTCTAGCCATTCAATCTAAAGAAACAATGAAAACTTCGTACATAGAAAAATGCACGAAGCTATTTTGGTATCCTCTTAAATGGAAATATTATCCAAAAGTTTTTTAATAAATTCCACAATTAATTAACACGCTTTCATTAGTTCGGTACGTATCTATCAATGTATTAATTAACTAGCTGTTGCTCGACGGGTGTAATTTATAAATCAAATCTTAACAAACTATACAAAAAACTATCCTCTTGAACCACTCTATCTATAAAAAAACCGCATCAAAATCCGTAGCGTAGTTTGAAGACATAAGCTCACATAGGGGCATACATATCAAAATGACGAATTTGTTCTGCGACAGTAATGCAAAAAAAAAAAATTTTAAATTTTTTTTTATTTTTGAAAAATATTCAGGTAGTTCAGACGTTTCTTTTTTATTTTGCACAAAGCAAATTATTGTTTTAAATGACTGCTGATACTGATGTATAATATATCCTTATTAGATGAAATATCAAACATTACAAAAACATACTTACTTGTAAATTGCATAGACTTAGGATATAGATCTAGTACACGTAACACTCTGTACAACGAATCCGGCCTGCTGCTTTTTTTAGTTGAACACATTTAAGAAAAATAAATGATTTAGTAGCCTTTCTAACTCTTTCTTTTTGAGCGGGAGTAAAAGAGAAAGCAAGGCTACTATTTACTATTTTACTTTTAAACCATAAACAGGGCGGCCCTGCCTTGGAACAAATCTATGTTCCCGAGTTGTTACTCCCTATTTATAAACTTCTTGGTAAATTGCGTGTCGGCTACATAATAATATTGTCATAAACCACTTAAATCAGTTAAAACTAGCGAAGCTCTCAAGTGCTGACTCACACAGATATTTATACACGTTTTCTACCTTATTTCTTATAATATGCGCACGATAACATATTATCAACGATAAATTATTAAAGTTAAATTGGTTCCAATCTTTGAATCTGATTGGTTAAAATGAATTCCGTATCTTTACTTAATATAAAACAAAGTCATCATTTTTGTACGTATGTCCCCAAGTATATCCCTATGTGAGCTTATATCTTTCAAACTACAAGATGGAATTTGATGCGGTTTCTTTTTATATGATGGAGTGGTTCAAGAGGATGGCTTTTTGTATAATTTGTTAACATTTAGTTTTTTTAAATCTAGTCGTACGAAGTGTCGGGCAGTAGCTAGTTACGTTATATATTATGATTGTTTTCAAAACATTTGTCACATATTGTTTTGGTAATTGTCTGTTCAAAGGTTATAGGATTGTGTAGAGACTGCCAGTTTCGGGTCTACCGGGGACGTACGTCGGCCTATGTCAAAAAACCCCTAACGCTGCGAACAGAAAATGTAAATAGACTACCTAATTATCTATCAAATTGTGAACGACAACTACTTAATACTATATTTTCATAATACTTATCTACTAAATCGGTACCTATAGGTTTTGTTTTGGCATATTTTCACTTTTAACTTTCTTATTGACAACAGTATTTTTGCTAAAATACTTTGATACGGTGTTTGCCCGTTCTGGAACATTATTTGTTACCTATATGTAAGTTTATTAATATTCATATATAAATGTGATAGTGGTGTATTCCATATGTTAATGTTACTGCCTAAATTAAATTTAGACTCTTGCAATATCTATCCGCCCGTTAATTATCGGATATAGCATTCAATAAGCAATCCGGGTATCGGATACCAATAATACGTAAACATACATATATACCTAATATAATCTCTTCTCCGGTAAAAACACAGAGAATATTATGAGAAATAAAAATAGTCCTGAGTATAAACGATAATAATAACGTTGGTAGGGAAGCGAAGAATTTCCGACTGCCTTATTTAATTCCTTGCGTAAATTCTGAACGAAATCATTTGCCGCTTAGTTAGTATTACAGCTGTAGACGCTGTAGTAGACATATACTTATAATATGAACAATATTAAAATATTAATATTAAATCTACGTGCGTGTATTAGGGTAATTAGATCTAGGTATGTATTTGAATGTTAACCTAATAAATATTTGCAATACAGGTTTAGTAAATATTTTTATAACAATTAGTTGATGGCAATGCGTCATGCCACGGATTCAAATCCCATTCAGTACAATATACCAAAAAATACAGATATTTGTTCATGTGTTATCTAGAAATATTTTTCAGCGTATCCTTATCTATACTATCTATATTTCTAAATCTATTATAAAGCTGAAGAGTTTGTTTGTTTGTTTGAACGCTCTAATCTCAGGAACCACCGGGCCGATTTGAAAAATTCTTTCAGTTTTAGATAATAAAATAATAATATTTAGGACATTTCACACAACGTCCTCTGGTCCCAAAGTAAGCTATATTTCTATGCTTGTATTATGGGAACCCGATACGTATAGACTACATATACTACTTTTCTTTTTGTAAAGGGATAAGAATACTTTTCTTTTCTAAGATAGGGCATTTATTGAGGAAAGCTTTAGGCTATATAACATTACGCTACGACCAGCAGAAGCGAAGCAGTAGTGAAAAATGTTGCTAAAACAGGGAAAATTTTCTAAATTCCACGCGAACGGAGTCGCGGGCAACAACTGGTTAATAATATAAAGCTGAAGAGTTTGTTGGTTTGAACGCGCTAATCTCAGGAACCTCTGGTCCGATTAGAACATTTTTTTCAGTGTTGGATAGTTCATTTATCGAGAATGGCTATAGGTTATATAACATCACGCTGTGACTAATAGGAGCGAAGCATTAAAGAAAACTGTTGCAAAAACGGGTATAATTTTCTAAATTCCACGTAGCGGTCTACAACTGGTATTAAAATATAGTTGTACTGTTAACGGTCGTTGACTCAATAAATAGAGTTTTGAAATTTGTAAACATCAGTTATGCTCCGCAGTTCCAGGTGGCCACTTACACTGTAAGACATAAAACTTAATAAATTAGATTAAAATAGCATTTACTTATCTTTTGTTACGATGAAAATTAAATGGCAATGTTAATGTAACTTACTCTATAATATGTTGATTACTCTGTGTGTGTGTATACAATAGACGACAAGATGGAAGAAATATTATGTGTTATTAACAAAATGTAAGGATATAAAAATAATAATAATAATAAATAAATAAATAAATATTCATAGACATTTCACACAACGTCCTCTGGTCCCAAGCTAAGCTTACTATGCTTGTGTTATGGGTACCAGAATACGGATATAATACATAAACTACTTTTCTTTTGTAAATACATACTTATATATAATACATAGAAAACACCCAGACGTAGTACAAACATTTGTATGACATTTATGGATATCACACAAATGATTGTCCCAAGCGGGAATCGAACCCGCGACCTTGTGAACGGCAGTCCAGTACATGAACCACTACGCCAGGAAGCCCGTCAATAATAGATTTAAACATGTGTAAAATGTTTTAAAGGGTATACGAAATGAAAATAATATATTCAACAATGAACTTGAATTATATTATCGTATATATAATAATCTAATGTACAAGACAGAATGACAATCTTAATATCTTCTTTTTATGACAGCCGTCAATAATGCAGCGACATTACCAAAGAGGCGAAGACTTAAACAACAATCCTCTTTGGTAATGGTCGCCACACTACTCCCCCGCCGAGACCGTTGCCTGCTACGGTCGATAGTAATCAGGGAAATAAATCTGTCTCCCACTCCGTGTTGTCCTGACTGGGGAATCAGCTGCTGGGACTGGAAACGTGCCGGATGATTTAAAACCGGAGTCATCCTCGACGGCCATGTGTGCTGGTTTCAGTCTGTCTATTGTCACCGTATTGGCTTTGCCTTTTATGTCGATCTTGAGAGTTTTTCCATTTCTCTCTAATACCTTGTATGGGCCTGTATACGGTGACTCTAGCGATCCTTTAGATGGTCCATGGCGAAGAAAAACATAGTTAGCAGTACTGAGGTCTTTAGGTACATAAAAAGTTTTCTGTCCATGACGGCTGCCTGGCACTGGTTTAAGTTGTCCTAAATGTTCTCGTAATCTTGCAGCAAAATTTGAGTAGTCTGAAGTAAAATCCCCTGAAGTCGTGAAATCTCGCTAGGTAAGCGCAGCGGTTCTCCATACACAAGTTCAGCTGCAGAAGCCTGTATGTCTTCTTTCCAAGCGCTGCGAATGCCTAACAGAACAAGAGGCAATATTTCAACCCAATGGGTGTTGGTGTGGCACATGATAGCTGCTTTCAGTTGCCTGTGAAGACGCTCAACCATACCATTGCAAGCTGGATGATAGGATGTTGTTGGTCTATGTTCCGCTCCCAGAATGGTTGATAAGCTCCTGAATAGTTCACATTCAAATTGCCGGCCTCTATCGGTAGTAATCTTGCTTGGACAGCCAAAACGAGCTACCCAACCTGTAACGAAAGCTCGTGCGCAGGTCTCCGCCGTAATATCGGGCAAGGGATATGCTTCTGGCCAACGCGTGAAACGATCGATGGCAGTAAGGCAATATTTGTAACCGCAAGAAAATGGCAAGGGTCCGACAATATCCAGATGAACATGAGCAAATCTTGCCGATGGTGTGGTAAAACATGAAGTTGGTGCAAGTGTATGACGTGATATTTTATTTCTCTGACATTCGATGCATTCTTTTGCCCATAGGCGACAGTCTCTTTTGATTCCACACCAAACAAATCTCTGTGTAACCAATTTCATAGATGCCTTCACACCCGGATGACTCAACCTATGTAAAGCCTCAAATGTGGCCCGACGAAAAGTTTTTGTAACATAAGGCCTAGGATTTGGCGTAGAGACATCGCAGTAAAGTTTGTAGTCACCATCCGGTGCTTTAATTTTCTTAATTTTTAAAGCCGTGTCCCTCTGCAACAATTGTCGTAACTCCAGATCTTCATCTTGTGCTCTTGCTAGGGCTCTGAAGTCGATTGAGTTTGCAATTTCCTCTATCCTAGATAACGCATCGGCGACTAAATTATCTTTTCCAGATATGTATTTAATGTTTGTACTAAACTGAGAAATGAAGTCGAGATAGCGAAATTGTCTAGGTGGACACTTATCTCTTGAAGTAGTAAATGCATACGTGAGCGGCTTATGATCTGTATATATTGTAAAGTGTCTAGCTTCCAACATATGCCTGAAATGACTTATGGCATCATGTATGGCCAACAACTCTCTATCGTATGGACTGTACTTTTGTTGAGCAGGTTTCAAGTGCCGAGAGAAAAATGCTAAAGGTTCCCAACTATTTTTAGATACCCTTTGTTGTAGTACTGCCCCGATGGATACATCTGAGGCATCAGTTTGTAAAGCTAATTCAGCACTTGCATTAGGATGTGCCAACAGAGCAGCTTTGGAAAGACTATTCTTACACCCATTAAACGCTTCTAGCATCTCCTTTGTTAATGAAATTTTTTTAGATGCACTTATCTTCGGGCCACTCAGTAATTTGTTCAGTGGTGCTTGTATAGTAGACGCATGAGGAATAAATCTGCGGTAAAAATTAAACATGCCAAGGAACCGGCGGAGCTCTTTAATCGTCTGTGGTTCCGGATAATCTAAAATAGCTTGTACTTTTGTTTGTAGCGGTTTTATGCCGTCAGAAGACACCTCGTGACCAAGGAAAGTAATTTTAGATATACCAAACTCACATTTAGATGTGTTAATGAGGATTCCATAATCCGCAAGTCGCTGAAACAACTCATGAAGGTGTCGCTGGTGGTCAGATTCAGAACGAGAAAAGATTAAAATGTCATCTAAGAACCCGTAGCAATAGTCTAGCCCTCTTAGCACTTCATCCATAAAACGCTGGAATGTTTGAGCTGCATTGCGTAGACCAAATGTCATATATGGGAACTGAAATAGGCCAAAAGGAGTTATGATGGCTGTCTTTGGAATATCAGCCATATGTACAGGAATTTGGTTGTAAGCTTTCACCAAATCTACTTTAGAAAAGATCGTGCTTCCTGAAAGCTGCTGTGTAAAGTCCTGAATATGGCGAACTGGATACTTATCCGGTATAGTACGTGCGTTAAGGGTGCGATAGTCACCGCATGGTCTCCAGCCGTCATCTTTTTTTGGTGCTAGATGAAGCGGAGAAGACCATGAGCTCTCCGATCTGCAGGCTGTACCGTTTTGCAGCATTGCTTCGAATTCTTTTTGCGCAATCTTCAAACGGTCAGGCGGAAGGCGTCGAGGTCTGCTAGTAACCGGTGGACCGGGTGTAGTACGGATGTGATGTACTGTATTATGTTTAGGAACCCTAGGGGTACCAGCCGGTCTAGTGATATCTGGATACTGCTTTAATATGTGGTGATAAACAGAGTTACCTGAGGTAATTTTCACGGAAGAAATGGCTTCTTTAGCTGGGTTAACTGAAGATTTGACTGAAAGTGTTGTCTGATTATCAATTAGGCGCTGATTTCTGCAGTCAACTAATATATTGTAAAAGGATAAAAAATCAACTCCTATTATAGGTCTTGAGACATCAGCAACCACGAATCTCCAGTTGAATATTCTACGTAAACCTAAGTCAAGTTGCATATTTACCGAACCATATGTGTTTATTATGGATCCATTTGCAGCCGTAAGCTCATAATTTGTTTTCGGGCGCGGACCCTTAAGGGCTGTTCGCGGGTAAACGCATAAGTCGGAGCCCGTGTCTACCAGAAATAATATTTTGGAAGCTTTGTCAGTCACAAATAGGCGGCCTCGTGTACTAAGGCAGTCGTTGGCCGCTAGTTCCGGCTGCCGCTGAAGTTTCCCGCACCCGCATGGCCACATGGCCTAGTACAACGGGTAGCGTTGTCGCCGAATCTTCTATGATACCAGCATATTGTCAAGTTAGATTTAGATGATGAATGTGAATGTCCTCTGTATGTGGATGGCGTGTAACATCTGCTTCGTAAACCATATCGTGATTGCGACTGTGTTAAATTAGATTTTGTATTCAAATGGTTTTTTAATGAAGCTACTTCCGTAGATAAGTCAGCCATTTGTTTTGTCATTTTATTGAAGTATTCATCTTTTGCAACAGCAGAAACGTGAGGAGTTGGTGGAGCAACATCGTGCACTTTATCAGCTATCTCAGCCAATTCATCAAGCGTTGCCTTTGATTGCGAAGCGATTATCATTTGAATGTTGCTCGGTAGTCGGTTTGTCCACACAGTGCGTAAAAGAACATCTGTCACTGACATACCAGCTAACAACCGAAGACTTCTTAAAAATTGTGATGGCTTTCTGTCACCTAATTCTTCGTGCTTCATTAGTTGCAATAATCGCTTTTCTTGGGAAGCTGATAAACGTGATATTAATTCTAATTTTAACTTATCGTACTTATTCTCTGTTGGTGGATCAATGATAATTTCTTTGACCTCCAGCGCATATCTGTGCTCCAATTGTCCGATGACATGGTGGAATTTTGTAGAATCCGCCGTTATGCCACTTAGAGCGAATTGTGCTTCTAACTGAGAAAACCACAGAGCGGGTTCTTCGGCCCAGAATGGAGGTGTACGAATCGCAATTTTGGATACGCCAACCATGACGTCATCAAAATTTTTTTCCAGCGACATAATTTTAGATTATTTTGCGTTTTTGTTCAATGTAGTAGGGTCACCAGTAAAGGGTATACGAAATGAAAATAATATATTCAACAATGAACTTGAATTATATTATCGTATATATAATAATCTAATGTACAAGGTTATATCTATATTATTATACTCTTTGTGTACAAGACAGAATGACAATCTTAATATCTTCTTTTTATGACAGCCGTCAATAATGCAGCGACATTACCAAAGAGGCGAAGACTTAAACAACAATCCTCTTTGGTAATGGTCGCCACAGTTTATTATTAAATATTAAAACCAGTAAATTCTGCAATACATTACACTGCAACATAAAACTCATGCAAAAGGCGAAACGTTAAGAGGATACCAAAATAGCTTCGTGCATTTTTCTATGTACGAAGTTTTCATTGTTTCTTTAGATTGAATGGCTAGAGCTCTAATTTTTAAGTATATGTTTTTTCAATATATGATCTAGGATCGCATGAACTCAGAAACGCGATTGAAAAAAGTTTTCTCGATAGAAAATCTTGGCGAAACAACCTCTCTAATTTTTTATTTTTTTCATTTGTCGGTCTATTATCGCGTATTAACTAATGAAATAACTTTAAAAACATAGGTAACTATTATGTATAGAAACACGTGGATCAGAATTAAAATATATTTAGTAGATTTTGAGTAAATAGGAAAAGTATCCCTAATTCTTCATTTTCTGTGCCTACTGTCTGTGTTAATATGTACGTGTCGGCGATGATATACGATAATATTGATGTAGGCCCTTAAACCATCTGGTTATATCTTTGTAGTACACAAAACGTTGGCATCCGGAGAAAGTAATATCAGAATGTCTTAATATAATATTATAGTCCTTCTGTTAATCATCCTAGTACGATAACGCTTTCATTGAATACTAAATTAAGGTCGAAAATTAATTATTATTTATTTAAGATGTTGACAGTAAAATTAGTTATTTCAGACGAGATTCAGTGGTTAAACATTATGAAGTATTGAAATCAAAGAAGTGTATTACAAGAAACTTTTAACGTTAATTATTGTAAATCAAACAATGTATGTTATTGAATGTAAAATCTATGTTAATACTAACTATAGCTACTATACTAACTATACCGTTTCAATTTAACTGATTTCAAAAAAAGGAGGAGGTTCTCAATACGTCTAAGGTTTTTTTAATGTTTGTTACCTCATAACTTTTAACTGGGCGAAGCGATTTTAATGATTATTTTTTATTCAAAAGCTGGATGCCGTGTGGTCGCATTGACACCAGGTCAAGATCTGATGGTTATCTCATGAGAAATCGAGGAAGGAACGTTGCTAATATTTAACGAAACCGCATCGCATAATATAAGTGATGATTTGCATATCTTTTCAAAAGTTCCCTTTAATGTTTAAGGGCCTACATCAATATTATCGTATATCATCGCCGACACGTACATATTAACACAGCCAGTAGGCACAGAAAATGAAGAATTAGGGATACTTTTCCTATTTACTCAAAATCTACTAAATATATTTTAATTCTGATCCACGTGTTTCTATACATAATAGTTACCTATGTTTTTAAAGTAATTTCATTAGTTAATACGCGATAATAGTCCGACAAATGAAAAAAATAAAAAATTTGAGAGGTTGTTTCGCCAAGATTTTCTATCGAGAAAACTTTTGTCAATCGCGTTTCTGAGTTCATGCGATCCTAGATCATATATTGAAAAAACATATACTTAAAAATTAGAGCTCTAGCCATTCAATCTAAAGAAACAATGAAAACTTCGTACATAGAAAAATGCACGAAGCTATTTTGGTATCCTCTTAAGTAGTCCTAATAATAATACAAAATGATTACACATAGCAATTTTTACAAGCTACTTACAAATAGGTCTTCAAGTACAACTACGCACAAGGCGATGCTGTATAAGGCGATAAAATGGAGTGACCATATCATCAAGCTTGCAGGGAAGCGCTGGATGCAGATGATCCACATCCAATATTAAGTTTTGTGGCCTTCTATGGACTTATGTCCAGTAGTAGACAGCAGAGGCTGATGGATGCATGGATGGACTTACAAATATATCGTATCGTACACCACTTATAACTAATCTTTAATCTTAAAATTCCATCCCAAGGTTGTCTGTAAGAGATCACAAATAGTGATAAGACCGCCTTTTGTACCTTATAAAACTGTTAACACTGTTAATCTCTTGTAAATTTTTGGTGTACAATAAAGAGTATTGATTTGATGATTTGATTTGATATATCTAGAGTTTTCTGAAACCTAGCAAATACTACCTACTTGTGCTAAGTGCTCTCCGTGTGGTGACGGATTAAGAATACAAGTGTCACCGCCCCATCTCCTCCCAAGGGTGCTGTAAAAGTCAGCTAGGGGATATTGTACCTACACAGATAACATCCTCTGTGAGAGATGGAAAACTCGAAAATAAACCCTATGCCAACACGCCTGGTCAGCGCGGCGCAGTAGACCATAAACCCTCCAGTAGTGGAGGAGGCCCGTACCCAACAGACAGTGGGACGTAAATGGGCTGGAAAGAGAGAGAGTGCTAAGTAATATTTACGCATTAACAAAAGAACTGTTCACACTAGATTAAAGAAAATAAATAAATGGACGGAATATATTTATGAGTTTCGTGACGATTCGTAACACTGCTTGGACAAATATGACAAGGGTAACGGCAAAATGGACGCGTAAATTTTCGTATAATACATTTCTTTATCTAAACTCATTGTACAACTAAGTCTTTTTGACATGCATGGCATAATCTCAAAATTGATTGTGGACATTTTCAATTTGTATAAATTGACTAACTTCCGACGAAGATTGAGATTCATTTTGAAAATTTTGTTCATTTATATTAATTCTTCGTCTAAAAAATATAATTTATTGCATTGCCTGTGAAAGATAGAAATTTATGATTGTGTGTCCGCGATGATCTCAAAAACCACTAAATAGTTTTACGTGCTATTTTTACCAATAAACACAGTGATTCATGAAGAAGGACTGCGCTTCTAATTATTGAAATGTTATTGTTAATTGGTGATAATAAATTGTTCTAAATGTAGAAAAAAATCAAAGTCAAACTCTTTGATTTTTTTCTATACATAAATAATTATATAGAATATAAATCGACTACCTACCTGTGCAGAGCTATGCCTTATTATTACTAATAATATTACAAGTAAATTGTATTTATTTACACTAATATCCGAAAACCTCTACCTTTTCTTAAAGTATATCTTTAAGTATCTATATCAAAATAATGAAATCAAATTTGTATGGTTAAAATGGAAGACTGCTATTGAAGCGAAATAACAAATAGAATAGCCTATATAATATAAAAGACCATAACTAGGTATCAATCTCTGTGGCTAACTTCGTACGATATCAATCACTAGCACAATCGTAACCTTGACCTGTTTACAATTTTATTGATTCTTACAGTTCACTGACTTCTGCGATGGTAGAGTCATATTATGCCATAATTAATCAATCATGGAATAACATGAGAACGTATCCAACAAATATCAGAAATATTTGTTGGATAAAGATCAAAAAATAAAATGATTGTAAGAATAAGCATGATCAATGAAAACTAATTGATATTTCGATGAAGCTAGGAAACTGGACGCGAAAATCTTAATATCTATACTAGATACTAAAATTTTACATATTTACTTTAGTAATTTAATGTCTTACCCAAAGAGTCAGAAATAAAATGTATGATAGAATTCGCTGTTGTATTAAGCTCTATCTGAATACATCCGATAAGCTAGGACTGTATAGTTTACGCTTTAACTGGGCATTTAACATAATGAACTCTAGTTAGTGACGCCAGTAGTTAAAAACCCCGTCTACTGTTCCCACGTGGTTCATTCATCTTTGGAAGAAATTTGGTTTTTATAAGAACACAAAAAAAAATACAAACATTATTTCGCAAATTTTATTCATATTTTGTACAACATTCTCATTTTGATATCACTTAACATTTTTTTCTTATAACTATTTTAATATTTACAATATTTTAACCCAATATGTAACAACCTTGAGCCTATTCTATGGTATTTTTAATTGTTATTATTATTCTTTTATTCGAATTTAATGTTTTTTATTTAATTGATTTTAATGAATTTATTATTTAGTTAAGAAAATTAACGTTTTAGTATGTCGAAAGAGAAAGAAAAAAACACCTATTGTAGCAACTCCATCTGATATTTTACCGCATAGCCTCGTTTACTATGGCCATTAATATTTATTTAAGATTACTTTACTAACTAACAACAAGCTTAACAGTATAACCTATTTTATAATAACCATATTGCAACATTCTTACACCGTAATTGACATTATGATAATATATACATCTTGGCACATGTGTTTTTGGCCAAAACTCTTTATTACAATCAACCTAGAAAATTGTGCCATTTATTGATATACTGGCTGACCCGGCGAACTCCGTATCTTCGTTCCACTATATTATTTTTTCTTCTATAGAAAAGTCGTCCAAAATACGATTACGAAAAAGAAATTAACTTTTACAACCCAGTCGATCGCAAGTTATGCTTGTAACCAGGGTTGGGCAGTATTTCAATTACATGTATTTGAAATACGTAACTGAAATACAATTACGTATTTTGTATTTGTATTTCAATTTGTTTAATTTCAATCCGTGAACAAACATTAAAAAAACCTCCATTTTTTTAAGTTGGGTAAAATTAATAGTATAAAATATATTTTGAGATTATATCTTTCGCTCTCTTGTCTTTAACAGTTCACGAAGCATTATTTAGGCTTCATGGCCATCCCTATACTTAGAATGCATTTATACATGCAACATATAGACATAATACTAGAGTAAACGTAAAGAAGTTCTACTATACATTGATGCGTTGTCACCTTATTTTAGTTTGGCACAAGTTCCGTATTGACACTTGATTATTCGTTGACCGAAGACTTTGATATTTTATCCTATGTATTACAAATGTATTGTGACTCTAAATAGGTGGTTTCAGAGGAGTATTGCCTACATGAAGGTTTTTTAACTGCGGTAGTAATATGGCTGCGGTGGATATGGTAGTGACCAGTACAAATACTGCCAGCAAGGCTCGATCAGCAACAACTGCCACCTGCAAAATTACCAATAAATATGGTGATATGATCATGAAATAGAACAGAAAACATAGCAAACTTTATTTTACATTGTTAAGTAATTAATTTAAATAGGTATGCTCGGTGACTATACAGAATGGTATTTTGAACTTAGTTTTGATTATGAACACATAAGCACCTAAAATTAGACCTAATTGCAACATTAAAATATGACTACACCTTTCTGCAACACGTTGTATTTTTGGACTAATTTCCTCTCCTCTCCAGCCCATTTACGTCCCACTGTTGGGCACGGGCCTCCTCCACTTTGGAGGGATTATGGTCTACTGTGCCGCGCTGACCAGGCGTGTTGGCACAGGGTTTATTTTCGAGATTTCCGTCTCTCACAGAGGATGTTATCTGTAAGCTGATTTTATTGCTATTTTGCTGATCCCTTAGCTGATTTTTACAGCACCCTTGGGAGGAGATGGGGTGGTGACATTTGTATCCTTAATCCGTCACCACACGGAGTTGGTTGGACTAACACACGGTTGGACTAATTTAATGCATGGATACTCAATCATTGCACTCTCTCATCTCTTTCTTCAATGAGCTTGCCAAGCCAAACGTCAGGTCTGGTAACTATGGGCGGATCTCCATTTTTAACTTACTTGTTTCCATTCTAGATTAGCTCTTTCGAGGCGTTCATTAGCTGCGACCCTTTGTTCGTGTCTGGCTGCAGCTTCCCGAAGAGTACAACCACAGCAAGCGCACCGTGAACATGGGGCTGCACAAACTGGTTCGCTTACCGGACCCGTACCACCAGTACCACCTGTGTTTACTGTCCCTATACCGGGAGTTCCACCTATTTAGGCAACATTGACACAAACTGTGAATTAATGGTAACAATTCCCAATACATATGATCTGATTTTAGATAATGCCGCACATACATAATACATTAGGTTCATTTGAAAGACAAGAATATATGATAGACGAAAACTCATGTCACTTTTTTATCTGTAGCACGTTTCCAACACTCCTAAGTTCCGATGTTGGTTATCTGTATTGAATATAGTAATTTATTACTGGGATTATTTTTTACTTACCGAGATGGTTGTGGTTGTGTCTGGCGAATCTTGGGGAAGCAGGCAGGACTGAAGCACCGTCGCAGCGCACCTCGGCCATTAGTCTTGAACCTGTTACAGGGTTCACTTGCGTCGAGCCAGCTGCCACTGTGCCACTGTCACCCTAACAAACCATCAAAGTCCATACAAGTATTTAAGAAATGAAAAAAAATACCAATAAAATATTAAACCAAATATATAACTTTTAATCAAAAAATGAAAAGGCAAACGTTTAATTTTTGAAACATTTATAAATTTAATTGTAGTGGAAAAAGTGATCACCGCAAGCGGGACTTGGACCCACGACCTCGGAATACCGTTCCGTCGCTCAATAAGCTCTATTGCTCGTAGCAAGTCAATTGCATAATTAATAAATTACATTTATAATCCCTATTAAGCATCACTTAAGGGCCTACATCAATATTATCGTCGACATGTACCTATTAACACAGCTAGTAGGCATAGAAAATGAAGAATTAGGGATATTTTTTTTTGTTTATTCAAAATCTACTAAATATATTTTAATTCCGGCTTACGTGTTTCTATATATAATAGTTACTTTTGTTTTTAAAGTTATTTCATTAGTTAATACGCGATAATAGACCGACAAATGAAAAAAATAAAAAATTAGAGAGGTTGTTTCGCTAAGATTTTCTATCGAGAAAACTTTTTTCAATCGCGTTTCTGAGTTTATGAGATCCTAGTTTATATATTGAAAAAACATATACAAAAAAATTAGAGCTCTAGCCATTCAAACTAAAGAAGAAATGAAAACTTCGTACGTAGAAAAATGCATGAAGCTATTTTGGTATCCTCTTAAAGTTAGCTAATTGCAGAAAAAAATTAACTTGATTGAACTTGGCTAGATCACAACCAGCTTTTTTGTAGTTATACTGCATTATATTTATTATAACTATTATAAACATTCTTGACAACATTTGTGTTAATTGTGTTTATTATTAATTATATCATTTGTCTACCTCTAATAATGACCAATTTTCAGTCATCGCTTTAATAATTTTAACTTTTATTTTAAATTCCTCTAAAAAGGCTGTTATCCTATTATACCTACTAATATAATTAGAAAAAGATTGTTTGTATTGGACCGTTTTGGAAATTTCTTGCATTACCCGATGAACATAGTTTATATTTTTTATTCGTCAATAATTTTATCCGCGCGTAGCTGGATCGGATCACTGGTTTTATTTATTTTGACAAATTAAATCTCATCTACTGTTATCATATCATATCCCAAACCAATAGTATGAAGCTATATAATTGTTCATATTATTTAAATAACTATCAACATTCCAATTAAACTTCTAAATCGTCGATACCTAAGTAAACATTATAGTCCGCCATTACATACATCTGCCAGTAAACCGTATGTAAATGTAGAAAAGGATGAGTTAAATTCTATATCTCATTAACATACTTTCTACTTATTTTATTAGAAACTAGCTATTGCTCGTGTAACCGGACGTATACGCCTATATACTTTCTCATAAACAGCTGCTTATGTATTCGTCCGATTTCGGAGCAGCTCGTCTCGATTCGTGCGAGCTTCATAGAGTCGTACAATACGGCTAGTTGCACGCACACAAACACCGTGTCGAAGACTGCCGAAAAGAAACAACGTTATGTCTAACGTCGTTTCTTTTCGGCAGTCTTCGACACGGTGTTTGTACGGCCTTCAAGCCACACCTCCGTGCCCGTCGGAGTGGGGAGCGTGAGGTTTTTTTTCGTTACGGAATTTCTCTATTCGGTCCCCGCGCTCAAGGCCCTCGATAGAAGCTATGCAATAGCTTAAAAAGACGTGTGGTACTCGGGGACTGCCGCGGTAAAGCTATTGCATGGCATTTTTTATCAACTTATGCATTTATAATTATTTATTTATTTTATTTATGGAAGAATCTAAATACCATAAACTAAAATAAGATTAATAATCCTTATTTGCTGATGTTTACATCTATCCATTGTTTATGGTTATTATGATAAAATAGCGATTGTCAATCAAATGTCAATAAAAGAAAATAAACATTATTTTACATTATTAAAATCTAAAAGACGCTGTTATCTAAACATTTAGGATATAATATGTTGTCGATTCAAAATCCTTATTTTAATACGCTGTTTAATCTGAGGACGGCGCTTACCCTTGGTATCAACAGGATGAAATAAATTGAGGAGCGAAGAGGGGATTACGCATGCGCAGAAGCGTCGATAATGTAAGATTTTTTCATTACATTATTTTCGTTACGGAATTTCTGGATTCAGTCTCCACGCTCAAGGCCCGCGATAGAAGCTATGCAATAGCTTAAAAATTTCCCGTTGTTTTAACATTTTTTAGTGATGCTTCGCACCTATTGGTCACTGCATTATAGCCTATAGCCTAAAGTCTTCCTCGATAAATGTACTATACAACACTGAAAGATTTTTAAATCGGAACAAAGCCGTTCCTGGCATTAGCGCGTTCAAAAAACCAAACTCTTCAGCTTTTTAATATTAGTATAGCTAGATATATATCACTAGCTGAACTCGATATTCCCTTAGGTACTAAATCGATATTATTAACAGGAAATACAGCCTTGGTGTTCGACTTACGAAAATGTTTTAATGGCCACGAACATCATAACTTTTAGCCAACTACAGTGCAAGCTGTATATGTTTTTGTAATAAAACTAACTATAAATGTTATAGACAAAAGGTAAAGTGCCTATTAGACATTTTAGGCACTAAATAATACTTTGTAATCTTAAACGTCCTACATTGCATATTGGTGTCGATTCTACAAACACAACTTAACTAAAATTAACTAAAAAATTATATTGTGATAATAACACAATTTGGCAGCGTTAACTAAACTTTATTTTTATAAGAGCTGTGTATTATAGACTAACGATATTAATTGATATAAATAATATGTCCAATGAAATAGTAGGTAAATAACAGATATATGGCTCTATCAATTTTAATTTTTTAGTGTAGTTAAATTTAGTTGTACTCATAGTATTGGAACCATTGACTATTTTTTGTAAATACCTACTTTATCTATTAGAAAACACCAATATGCAGTAGAAACATTTAACAAAACGCGACCTCGTGAACAACACTATGCTAATCTCTCATTGCACCGAAATCCGATATACCTACATAATTGATCAAATAGACCCACTATAAAGCACGATTGAAAATTTTGTCTTCATATTGTTAATGAGTTTTTTTTTTGTATACTTTTACTATTAATAAATGTTTTTTTGTCAATGGCAATAGTGCCGATTCTACGCTCACACCTAAACTTACCTTAACTAGAAAAAAAAAATTGATAGCGATATTATCATAATTCGGCAATGTTAACTGAACTTTGTTATTAAAAAAAACTGTGTATGACTAACGATTTTAATTAACATAAATGTGTACAATGAAATAGCAAATAACAGATATATTGAGACTAATTTAAATTTTCATTTTTAGGGTTCCGTACCCAAAGGGTAAAAACGGGACCTTATTACTGAGACTTCGCTGTCCGTCCGTCCGTCCGTCCGTCCGTCCGTCCGTCTGTCACCAGGCTGTATCTCAAGAACGGTGATAGCTAGACAGTTGAAATTTTCACAGATGATGTATTTCTATTGCCGCTATAACAACAAATACTAAAAATAAAATAAAATAAAGATTTAAGGGGGGCTCCCATACAACAAACATGATTTTTTTACCGTTTCTTGCTCGATACTAATAACGTTGCCTTATGTTGCATAGATAATGGTACGGAACCCTTCGTGCGCGAGTCCGACTCGCACTTGACCAATTTTTTTATTAGTTAAGTTTAGTTGTGCACGTAGAATGGGTACCAATGGCAAAGTATCACGTATAGTCATAAAGAATACTGTCAATAATTAGTTACCTTGGGTGCGTCTGTCTCAAAGCTGATGAAGAGAAGTCGTGCGAGGCGCTGCAACACGAGCTCGCGCAACATCGCTGGGACCGGTTGCCCTCTCACTCCTCTACGAGCAACACCATACGTTCACACAATATATTTTACCAAATTATAAAACTATATTATGCATATAAAACACTAATATACTAAATGGAAGCGACAGAAAAGTAGAAAGAGTCTCTACGAAAAATCTGTACTTAATTAAGTTAGCAAATCATTCGCCAAATCGACGTAAGTTTTGGAAGAAACATTTAGTATATTGACATATTTTCTTGTACAAATGTTTAAGTTAAGTGTACAAAATTATATTTTCCAAACAGTCCTTTCAAAGGTTGTTTTCTGCTTGCAATAAGACCGCCCTTTGTACTAAAGTTTAAAACCTTTAATTTTAAGTAACCACTATAAAGATGTACCACAGAGAGTATTCTATTGTACCTATATAATATATCAACTTTAACAATGTCTGCTTATTTTTATAACGTAAATAAAACTCGCCTGTAAGATATGTTGAGAGTGACGACGGACAATGACGCTGAGAATGATACTAAGCATGTACTTACACCGTAATAAAGACCTGCAAAATTATAACTATAATTAAATTATATCAATTGATATAATACGTAAATTGTAAAATATAATCAAACGATAGCCCAGCCGGTAGTCTAATGACGTGATATTCTTAGTGTAAGCACCCCCCCCCCAGGGAGCCAACTTCAGTATCTAAAATACTGCACGACAAGGCTTAATAACATCGTATCTAGAAGTTTATAGTTTTAAAACAACATTCAATATAAATACACAATTAAAGAAATGGTTTTCATATCGTTAAGTTTGCGTTTTCAAATTTTAGCACAGTATACTTACTAATAAGTGGGGTTTTTTCTGTTGGAGGCAATGTATCACGTATAGTCATCAAGAACACTGTCATAGACAATAGCGCACTTATGCCAAGAGTCACCTTTTCACCTGATTCTGACGGCACGTAGAACACTAGAAGCGCTGGGGGTAATAATATACGTAACATTAATAAAAGTATATATTAATCAAGCACTTTAAAACAAATATCTATATATATAAATATAATATAAATATAGTGGAAGAAGAGCGTTTCTCCTTTGCAAGAGGATATGCAAAGGAGACATGAAGAGAATGATAACAAAGAGACACGAAAATCTTGATACCAAACAATATAGGTTCGTTTAAGTATAGAACGAAATAAACGAACATACTTAGTATGGTAGACTAATTATTACATATATCAACATAATCAATATTTAAAATTGATCTCATTGAGTTATCCTCACAAAAGCACTCATTAGTACCAATTCTACATGCACAACTAAACTTAACTAAAAAATGAAAACATCTGTGGTGTATTTTGATTATTTGGTTATAAACATTTTTATTAATTAACTCAGTAGTCTATAATACACAGATCTACTATATAAAAATAAGTCGGATTTTCCTTCCTGACGCTATAACTCCAGAACGCACGAACCGATTTCCACGGTTTTGCATTCGTTGGAAAGGTCTCGGGCTCCGTGAGGTTTGTAGTTCATTTTTTAAAATTTTTTTATTACTTTTTTTTGGTATGGCAAAACAACGTTTGCCGAATTCTGTTATTGACGCTATCTATTTTCATTTCAGCTTAGTTAAGTTTAGTTGTGCACGTAGAATCGGTACTAATGTTAATCTAGTCATTTCTTCAAACTCTTCACGAATTTTAAATTTACAAATACATATTGACATTTAATTAAAATTCTATCTAGGTCATTCGTGTACTCCTCAAATTTACGCGTAAAAATGGATCAATAACGACCAATAATGACTTACCAATACCATTAATAAGTAGACAAGGCAAAATCAGATTAAATACATAGAACATTGGTCTTCTTCTCAGCTTGATAATGTATGTGATGTCAGGGTATGGCTCTTCACAGCATGAGTAGTATTGGTTGTGTCGAATTGCATCAAAGCTCACCAGATCAAATTCACCATTCGTCTGATAGTTCGTTGTGTCACCTTCATCAAATTGTTTCTTCAAATCCAACTAAGAGATAAAATTAAATCAATTTTTATCGATCGAACTAAGAACTAAGTGATTATTGAAAGGGCTTGACTGGCTATAATATTTTATTTATATGTATTATCCTACTATAAAATGGCGTACCTATTAGTAGACTTATGCATGGAAGCGAATGACGAGAGTGGCAGAACAAATAAAATAAATGCTAAAAAAATAAAACTCTCAACAAAGTGTATGTGGTGTTACTTTGAAAGAATGGTCCTTAAATATCGTGCCCTTCGATAAAGTACAATGTTTTACCAGTCACTCTGTATAACAGAAGGAACACAGCAATGATTTATGGATGATTAATTTCTGCTACATATTTATCAAACAATGGTTTCTTTTCCTAGTTTATTTTTCTTGAGTAGGTATCTAAGGATTGAACCATAAGATAGGTACGTACTCGTAGGTACATAAAATAATAAAATTGTTCCTTATTCTACAATCAAACAATCAGAAAATGAGAAAGATCCTAAAAATATCTTTCAAGCCTATCAAAATGAGTAATCTATCGATATTCTTGAAAAATGGTCTCCACGAAATGGACTCATGATAAGAATCTTCCTTTTATTGATTTAGAAAAAGCGTTTGCTTTTTAATATCGTCATTTAGATTCACAGAAACAATATTGTAATTTTATTTTACTTTTTTTTATTTTATGAAGTGGCGATGGCCTCACATACAAGTATATTTAGATGTGGTTACATGTAAATCCTCTATTTATATTCACTATTCAGTCAACATTTTGTAAAGAAACCCGTTCTGCAGCAATTATTTTAAACGTAGAAAACCCAGCCGCTGCGCGCTGTATAATTCCAAGCTGCAAAAACTACGACTTTTGAATTAACATTCTGTACCACTGTATGTTCACTAAAACAATTTGTACATAATGAGAGTATTTTAGTTTATTTTTTATGTAAGTATAAGGGTAGGTACAGTTTAGAAAGTGATTATGATATTTTCTTAAAAATCATAACTTGGATTGTTTATAACATTTTTAACTGTTTTAGTTATTATTGACAATTCCATGTTACTTCCGATCCAAAACACTTTTATACAAATCCAAGCTAAACTTAAAGAAACTTTAAACCACATTTATACAGTAAATTCCACGTGAAACGCATATTTCTCCGTGTATAAAATTGGAACTATATATTAATCTATAATCTAGGTAAGCATTTTTTATTTTCATATGTCATATCATACCAAAACTCTACTGTGTGTAGAGTTTTGGTATGATATGACATATGAAAAGATTTGTAATTTGATTTATTTGTTTGTGTCGCCTTTGTGATATTAGCGTGATTTACCTACCTGAAAGCCATCATAGGTCCACGACGCCCATTTCATAGTACAAAGTTGTACGTCAAAAGGGAACTGCTCCACATTAATATCACATACAGATACGTATATGCCATGGCTTAGCCAAGTCACTTCACCGGTATGTTTCACTATAACGTTAGTATTAATTACCGCCGACCGATAGTTAGGATCTGCACTGTAACAAAACACTATTTTTTATATAAAATTTTCAAATTGAGTCACGCACGTATGAACGTACATAATTGGTCCGTCCCGTCCCTTTGGAATTGACCAATTATTTGAAATGAATTCATGCATATTATCTACAAATAGGTATTTATGTAGAATTCCCAGGTACTGTTTAATATCAAGATTACATATCTACAAATGTAAACCGAATAGCAAAACTATCCTTACTATCCTTACTATCCTTAATCCTTAAACTATCCTTATTTTCATACAAATGTTTGTCCTGCGTCTGGGTGTTTACTATGTATTATAAGTATGTATTTACAAAAAGAAAAATAGTATATGTATTATATCCGTATCTGGTTCCCATAATACAAGCATAGAAATATAGCTTACTTTGGGACCAGAGGACGTTGTGTGAAATGTCCTGAATATTTATTATTATTATTATTATCCGTACTCTGGTACCCATAACACAAGCATAATAAGCTTAGCTTGGGACCAGAGAACGTTGTGTGAAATGTCCATGAATATTTAGTTATTTTATTTATTTTATCCCTATTTAATATTATAAATGCGAAAGTAACTTTGTCTGTCTATTACGGTTTCCCGGTTAAACCTCTCAACCGGTTTTGATGAAATTTGGCACAGACAATCTTTAGATCCTTAGAAAGGACATATATAGGCTACCTTTTATTGCGAAAAAAAAATTCCAAATTCCACGCGGACGTAGATAGTAAGACCCGGAGTTTTAAGCAAAGGATAGTATTTTTCCCGGACATCTGTTAAATAAATTGGATTTTAAACAACAACAACTTTTAAAATACGGCTTGATGGACCTTGGACGCCCTACAAACTAGGCCAAATCCTGGCGTCGAAGGTAGTCCTACGATAGACTAATGTAGGCGAGCTTTATCTCAAATGCTACATCAATCAGAAGACGCTAACGGCTCTTTTGCATTAGTGATAGTTTGTCTTACTTACTTATTATAAAGAATAATGTCAGGTTTCCAGACTCGTTCGTAAGGTATTCTGATAACACTGATACCATCAAATTCACTAGTATTCCAACGTAAATGATAGTCCATCCAAACTTGTGTGATCCAGCAGTTTGTTGTTAACAACTGGTCTTTCTCCTCCTGTTACAAGAAGGTACAGAATCATCAATTACTAATCACTAACTAAACACATTACTTATTCTTTATGTAATTTAATTAACTAAAATACAGTAAAACTACTTTTTACGGATTTAGACGCGTATATTTGTTGTGACTGCAAAGTCTCCGAAACGTCGGGCCAAAATTTAAAACAAATATACGCGTGTAAATCCGTAAAAAGTAGTTTTATTTATACAGATGAGTCGCGCAAGTGTTAGAAAATATTAAAATACAGTAATTTACTGAAGTACCAGTTTTGAGAGACTTGGAGTTCATAGTGCATAATCACTATACCATATTATTTTAAATAGATAATACGTAATGTGCAAAAAGAATCAAAACTATTATAACATTCTACTTGTAGTTTTTTTTTTATAATATATGAGCTTAAACATTCAATAGTACGCAAAGGAATTCGATGCAAGTTTTTTAACACAGAGTGGCATTTTTGTATAATTTTTTAAGGTTTGTTTTTTAAATTCCACACATACGGAGTTGCGGGCGACAGCTAGTCTTTACTTATTATAAAACAAAGTCATTATTTTTGTTTGTGTGTCCCTATGCATATCTCCTCTCTCTCTCTCTCTCTCCAGCCCATTTACGTCCCACTGTTGGGCACGGGTCTCCTCCACTTTGGGAGGGATTATGGTCTACTTTGCCGCGCTGACCAGGCGTGTTGGCACAGGGTTTATTTTCGAGGTTTCCGTCTCTTACAGAGGATATTATCTGTGTACAATATCCCTTAGCTGACTTCTACAGCACCCTCAGGAGGAGATGGAGTGGCGACACTTGTATTCTTAATCCGTCACCACAAGGAGAAGTAGCTACCTATTTTCGTATAATTTATTAAGGTTTGTTTTCGAAATTCCACGTTCATGTAGTTTGGAGCAACATCTATACGTTATAAGAAGATGATGAATTTTAAACTGAACTCGCTTTTTTCCCAAATTTATTTATAATGTAAAGGTTTATTATCAAAAAAGTTTCAGGCATAGTTGATAAAATTACAATCTCATCTCTTCCACAAAATTGTTCTAGAAATCAATTTAAGTATCACAGTCAACAAAATGTCGTAAAATTGTTTGCAGTATACGGACGTTTTTGCTGCTATGAGCCTTACAGTGATAAATGACAGCGCTAATAAGACTCACGCTGTCACAAGCTTCATATATATTATACTTGTCTATATATTTGGTGACACATAAGAGCTGATAGATGATTGTTTTATTACCAGGAGTTATCTTCAGTGATAATTTAAATATTGTGTTTATTATACAATGAATATACTATACGTCATTATCGTAACATTTCGCCTTTTTTAACACGCATAAATAAGTTCGGTAGGTACCTATCAATGTATTAATATAATATTAAGTAATGTAGTATTAGTATTAAGTAACGTAAGGTTTGAAAGTGATTTTCACCCACTTAACTTGCAGTAGTTTGATCGATCTGAAGTTTTGCACAACTAACAAGGACCGATGACAATGCAATAATATAAAAAAATATTCAGGACTTTCAAGTGTGTTTTTTAGTTTTTGAATTAAGAATATTATTATTATTTTCATTTAAAAATAAGTGTGTACACATATTTTTACGACGGGCCTCGTGGTCTAGTGGTTCATATAACGGACTGCCGATCACGAGGTCTCGGGTTCGATTCCCGGTCAGGACAAATATTTGTGTGATGTTTTTAATTGTCATACAAATGTTTGTACAAAAGAAAAGTAGTATATGTATTATATCCGTATTCTGGTACCCATAACACAAGCATATAAAGCTTAGCTTGGGACCAGAGGACGTTGTGTGAAATGTCCATGAATATTTATTATTTATTATTATTTATTTTTAAATGAACGCGAAACCTGAGTGCCCTTATTTTATTTTCGTTTTCAGCCATGTTTTTACCATAAACATGTCTGTTTACGAAATATTCATTCTAACAATATTATTTACAGGTATAAATAGGCATCATGTTTTCAAAGAACCTTTCATAATGGAATTATAAAGGCTTTTATGCCACGGCCTAAACGGTTTAATGAATAAATTAATTGAATGAGACCGAATATGTGGCCTGAAAAATAAGCACAATAAGATGCATGCACGGATGAATGCATGCATTGTTGCAGTTAGAGAGCTATTGTATTAAATTTTTGTATTCACAAAATGAGAACGCTTTTATAATGAGATCAATAACCGTAATAACAATTTTTCTTCTTCATAATTCATAGTTTTTAGCGTTTCGTACCAGAAGGTTCAACGGGACATTATTGCTGAGACTCAGCTGTTCATCCATCCATCCGCCTGTCAGCAAGCTGTATCTTAATAACGGTGAATTCAAAACCAGAATACAATAAATATTTAAGGAGGTATACAACAAATATTTTTCACGTATTTTGATTATATCTTATGATGTCACAGTAAGACATGATATGATAATTATCCTTCCTTACTAATTTATAAGTGCGAAATCCGGATGATGACACAATGATAATTTTGACGAGCTTTAAGTGTTAATGGGTGGAACGAAACGAAAGCGCGATTTAAAAAACGTACAACGCTATCTATTGAGCAGAAGAGTAAACTTCTGTTTGTTAAGGATTGATTTCTAAATTTCACGCGTACGAAGTCGCGGGTAACAGCTAGTATACTAATATTATAAAGCTGAAGAGTTTGTTTATTTAAAAATTCTTTCACTGTTGGATAGTAGGTTCATTTATCGATATTATAAAATATAGGCTATATAACACCACGCTGCGACTAATAGGGGCAAAGTATCAGTGGCAAATGTTGCAAAAGCGGGGAAATTTTCTATATTCCACGCGGGCTGCAGGTAGTGACGAATATAATTATTAATACGATGATTAGGTATTTTACGGGACCCTTCGTGTACGAGCTTAACTCGTACTTGGCCGATTTTTAATTATATAACCAGAATGCAATACGAAGCAAAATACATATTTATTGAAACATGAAAGGCATAATTTATATAAACGGAACAATGTCCTCAATACTACTTGAATCTTTGAAGCTTTGTACCTTAAAATTCACACACTTGGTAAGTAAGTGAAAAGGACAGATTAACTGGTTCACTGGCGATATTAGACCCTTCAATTATAAAACATCAAAAATAATAACGAATCCAACTCAACATTCGTTTTGAATTAACGTTGAAAATGAGACTGCGAGACCCCAATTACAAAAAAGAAATGTAAATCAATGAAATAAAAATACGAATACCTAATGCTTTGATCATAAATTCAAATTCTAGAAGATTTGCGAATAAGAAACTAAATTACAATATAATTTAATATAGAATTTTTGTTTTTTTGAATATATAGTATAGACTAAAAAAGGAAAATTAGATAGATAGATAAATTAATTTCTTTATTTTTAGCAAGATTTAAAAGAAACAGACTTTTTATTGACACGCTTTTATAAGTTCGGTATGTATCTATCAATGTATTAATCTATGTAACGGAATCTTTGAAAGCAATTTTCAGGCACTTGCAGTAGTAGGATTGATCTAAAATTTCGCACACATAACAAGGACCGATGACATTGCAATAATTTAATAGAATAGAATAGAATAATCCCGTTTCCTTGTTCAGAATCACTAGAATAGCATGTTGAAGTATCACTATGACCACACTTTTATATTTAACTATACACGTAATAGTTTAATTGTATATGAGTAAACTCACCAAGATTATTGTTTCTATGTATGCCTTTCATATACAATTAGATAATTTCACATAAAAATGCTTTATTTATAGAATCTGATAAAAAATATCTTAATTGTTTACTACGATTGTGACATTGTTGTGACAACAGAAACTTATACCTCTGACAACACAAACTGTCAACTTTTTTGTAAGTGGGTATAAATACATGTTTGAATTTTATTATGTTCTAGCTGATGCCCGCTACTCCGTACGCGTGGAATTTAAATTCCCATATATTTTGTCAGCGTATAAACCTTCCCTGGACTTTCACGAATATTTCAAGACCAAAATCACCAAAATCGGCCCAGCCGTTCTCGAGTTTTAGCGAGACTAACGAACAGCAATTGATTTTTATATATAAGACTAGCTGATGCCCGCTACTCCGTATGCGTGGAATTTTAGATCCCCATTATATTTTGTCACCGTTTAAACCTTTCCTGGACTTTCACGAATATTTCAAGACCAAAATCACAAAAATCGGCCCAGCCGTTCTCGAGTTTTAGCGAGACTAACGAACAGCAATTGATTTTTATATATAAGATTAAAGAATGTTTACGAGAAATAAAATTAAAGTAATATTGAAACTACTTTATAGTTAGTGTCTGTTACCTATTGGTTTGTTCTTTAATATTTTTTTTGTTTGTTTGCACTGTTCTATGATTCTGGCGAACATAGCACCATGCTGAACTCTAGAAAGGTTATTAGTTATATGTATATACGCGCATATCTCAGAAATACACAGGGTTGCACTGGTCGTATGAATCCGTAAAAATAGCTAACTTTAATTAATTTACAAAATTATATAAATCTGCTAAAGATTTACGTATAGTTTTTTTTGTTTAATAACGGTTGGAAGACAACTATTTCAAAAGTGTAATTGCCTAGCAACACAGTAAACGTCAAATAACATTTCGTAATTTAAAACTTTTGTCCGCGATGGTATTTCTAACTGACGTACCAATTAGGCTTGTTGAAAAAACATCTATATATCGATATTATTATTTCGATATATCGATAAATTTGGGCGATATTTAATTTTTCCATATATCGATGTATTGAAATAAAATTTCAAGTATCGAAAATCGATATTTTTTTTCAGAACGAAATCATTTATAAGTATTTTTTTTTATACTTATTTTTTTAATAACTAATTACTTAAATGTTTTTTTTAATTGACTCTTGATTTGATGCTTTTTAATTTGATACTTATGGTGGTTTTTAAGTTGGCCACTCTGTCTGTCAATTCCAACCTTAGATTTTAACTGTCCGTCTGTTGACCGACTTCTATAATATAAGCTCAACGCTTGGCGATATGGACTAAGATCATCTAGGCCCATAATTTGTTGTGATTTTGATGACGTGCTATTGACAATGTAATCACCTCGAATGTAATACGGAATACGCATCGTAACAGATCGCGCTCTTTAGACTCTGCCTACCTCCTTGGGAAAATGGTGTGACTGATGATGATGATGGAATAAGGAACTAGGTATATACGAAACCCTTTGTGTTTGATTCCTACTCGCACTTGGCTAGTAAAAATCTTTTTAATAATTATAAAATATCTTTCTTAATTTAGATATTTTTATAAATATCGATACACCGATATTTTTTTCGTGTTCGACATCCATAGCACCCGAACACTCCCCCGGGCCCTACCTCGCGTCACCAAATAGACCGATAAATCGCCTATGCGCAGCTTGAAAGCCAGCGTTCTTTTTACATGACGCGACCTATAGCATAGAATTAATATAATTATGTATAACTAGAATAGTGACTCGATGATCGATAAAAAATATTCAGGATTTTCAAGCGTGTTTTTTACTAAGTAGATTATTATATTTTTATAATGGTGTTTATAATGAGCGTTGTGTTTTATTAGAGATGCGTATGTCCAGCAATGGACGGAGAAAAGCTGATATATGGATAGATGGATAGTAGTGTTCCAGGCATTTGCACCAACAATTTTTTTTGCAAAACGCGTATTTATGCTAACTCAGAGATATGCTTGAGCGTTGTTTTGACTTGATTGAAAATAGATGTATTGTGATAATCAATATTTTTATAATGCATTAAAGCACACTTGAAGTAGGCTTAAATGACTTAGAATAAAGAACTAGTTATACTGCATATTTTTAATCTATTTATTAAATCATTGATATTTCAGAAATCAGCAAAATTATACTAGTAAAAATTCCTAAAAACTCAAATCTGTGCACAAATGTTAAACGATTAGAATTAACACTCTTTCTTTATAAAAAGTACTAACTGGTCTGTTCAACATTATAGATACCATTTTCATTTCATTTTCCAAAATAATAGGCTAAATTACGGCAAATAAACGTGGGGTTATAATTCTTTACAGAAACAAACAGTATCCGAAACATTTTAAGAAAATACTTTCATTTCTCGTTGTGTAAACGTCGAAATAGGCCGACATTTACATTTCATAATGACCTTTTTAAGTTACCTAAGAAAAATTACTGTTTAGCGTAAATTAAATATTTTGTTTTTTAAATTCTTAAGTCACAATTATAAAACACTGCCCGCGACTCCGTCCGCGTGTAATTTTATTTTTCGCAATAAAAGGTTGCCTATGTCCTTTCTCAGGGTCTAAAGATTGTCTGTGCCAAACTTCAGATTTAAGAGGATACCAAAATAGCTTCGTGCATTTTTCTATGTACGAAGTTTTCATTGTTTCTTTAGATTGAATGGCTAGAGCTCTAATTTTTAAGTATATGTTTTTTCAATATATGATCTAGGATCGCATAAACTCAGAAACGCGATTGAAAAAAGTTTTCTCGATAGAAAATCTTGGCGAAACAACCTCTCAATTTTTTTATTTTTTTCATTTGTCGGTCTATTATCGCGTAATAACTAATGAAATAACTTTAAAAAAATAGGTAACTATTATGTATAGAAACACGTAAATCAGAATTAAAATATATTTAGTAGATTTTGAGTAAATAGGAAAAGTATCCCTAATTCTTCATTTTCTGTGCCTACTGGCTGTGTTAATATGTACGTGTCGGCGATGATATACGATAATATTGATGTAGGCCCTTAAGCGGGAAAGCGTAACAGACAGAGTTACTTTCGCATTTATAATATTAAGTAGGGAATAAATCCACAAATAAAAGCTGTTGAGAGTTGTTTGAAAAATTTACACAAAAACGCCACCAATAAAGCGGCACATTAATTTAATTTATCTTTATTCTTAAATAATAACACACACTCACAAGTTTTCTGAGAAAATTAAAATAAGCTCTCTACGTCGCTGAAGTTGACACACATCACATGCTATTTACATTCAGTTAATACAAAACTCGGTGGTGTGTTTATTTCAAAACTACATTTCCTGAATGTTAAAGTAATTAAATAAAAAGAAAGCGCCTGCAGTGTTAATTTAAAAATTACCACATATAAAAACTTTTTGTTTCGTTTCATTTTCAGACCTGGCTAACATTTCAATAACAAGAAATAAGAACGTCAAGTAACGACTCCAAAGGTATTTTCTTTTTTCTTAATGAACAGTTTTGAAAAGAAATATATATAACTAGATATATTTAAAACTGAAAAAGTATTTGAAGAACTTATACTGATAGAATTGAAATTTATTTACACACAATATTAATACATGTTTGAAATAATACAGGTTTATTTTTTATAAAAGTAAAGTTTTGGAGCCACATTTCAAGGCTTATATTGCCAAAGCATTACTAAAACACAATCATTATAATAACAGGACAACGCTATCAATTTCAATACACTGTCAAATATTTCATAATATAATTTGCATAACTCAAAACCCTAAAAAGACGCTTGAATTCAGGTTTTCCAGATTTTTTTATTATTACATTGTTGTCGGTCTTTGATGTGTGGGGAAAATTTCAGATCAATCCGACTACTGCAAATAGGTGAAAAATCTCTTTCGAAGATTCCGTTACATAGAGTAATACATTGATAGATACGTACGGAGCTAATAACAGCGTGTTAATAAATATATGTCGATTTAAAGTATATGAACTTTCCGACGAAAGCTTTACTTATGCTATATATAAATATTAGCAAAATAGTCCTGAGCATAAACGATGATAATAATAACGTTGGTAGGGAATAGTGTTGCCCAAATTCAGTCTTGGTCTTGTTCTTGCATTTTTGCAAGACCAAGACCAAGAACAAGACCGCGTATTTTTAGCAAGACCAAGACCAAGACTGACCGTGCAAGACTTGAGCAAGAACAAGACTAATCCGGCAAGACTCTTGCGTCTTGCAGCTAGGACTTAGCGCTATTTCACGGAGTAGTTAGGTATAACAGTTCGGTGTATAGGTACGCTTAGGAATTCTATGAGACGCAAAAAACTGTATCAAAACTGTATAAAAACTTAATTTTTAATCCTAATTTTATGCAAGGAATACTAGTTATTTTACCAGCAACATATGTTCCCGTGAAACTAGGCTTATTGCCGATTCTTTTGATATGCATATGTTAATAAATAATTAAATAAATAAAAAAAAACAATCAAATTCACGTCGATCGATCAGATTCGCAATTTTGTTATTATAATACGTATTTTAATTATAAAAATGTTTGAGTACATATGTTTATTTTATAGTAATTTACTAATATTTTAATAAAAACACGTAAATTAAATAAACACAAGACAATATTTCGATATATATAAAACGATTTCTTTGTTTACCCGGCACCGACATTTTGAAGACCAAATTATAGTCGATCTACTTCGTGAAACTCAAGCACTTATACAACGTGAAACAAAACAACCTAAAGAATGCTTGGTTTCAAGCATAACACAGGAGTGTTATGCTTGAAACCAAGCATTCTTTAGGTCATCAGTAATGACTATGTGAAGTTAGAAATTAACTTGCATTATAATTTAATACGATTTTTGATGTTGTAAGTTTTTGCAAAATTTTTACGTTGCACAACCCTAATCAGCTGTTTTTATGAACTCTATTTGACCTAATAGTGATCATGTCCCGTAATAGAGATTAACGTAATATGCCTAACTGCTCATTGCCTCTGTGAGGAAAATTGTTTAAAATTTTTCCATGATGGTGAAGAAAATTTTGTTGGATGTTGATGGAAGAAAAGCGAGAAGAATACAAAAATGAGCGAGTTTTTTTGAGGAGTAATATTACCGAACAAATAATGAATAATTGCATGTCGAAGATGACGAACGTGAATTGAGGAAAAGTTAAGTGTCAACTACTAGCAAAATGTGACGAGGGGAGCGAAGATATTGGCATATTAACGATGATATAATTTTTCATAAAATTATGTTAGGTAAAAAAGTCACATATGCGACTGTCCACTCTAAATAATTTAATCACTTTTGACAAATCGTGATTGGTTAATATTAGAAATACGTCAACCAATTGTATTACTTGATTGGCTACTTGAGTCCTTTGTAAAGAGCGACACCTTTATCAAAAGAAACCGACTTCCTTTGATGTCAATGTGCCGCCCGCGCCGCTCCGATAGTCGGGGAATAACCGACATGAAGACACGTGTACATAGAGATGGGTCATCTCTATTATGTATCGATATTTTATTATATTTTATTGTATCAAATCAATACAACGCGAACGGGGTAAAATACTAGATCACACGATAAAGTGATCGTCGTATCGTATCGCTGGTGTTTATTTAATAAATATCGTATTGTAAAACATGGTCTGTCCACAACAAATATTATTCATATTGGCTTATAATTATTCGTTGTAACATTTTCTTATAAACTTATTTCATTCCATTGAAATCCGATAAACTTTTTTACATGCTAGTAATAGTTACTCAAATTGCAAACACAATATTATGGTTGTAGCTAAGATACGATTTCAGGAGAAATTGTAGGTTAATATACGAATTTGATAGCACATAATTAACACATAGTATTGTTTTTACCGATACAAATATTAAGTGTATTCTATTGTATCGAATTACCATAATATCGATATGTATGTGAGCATAGCTAAAGTGCATGAGCACAACCCTTTTACAGTATTATACTCGTAGGTAGTAGTGAGCGTTTAAACGAAAAGCTTAAAATAAGCAATGCTTATTAAAATAAGCAAAAAAGCACGCTGCCGTTTATAAGCAATCATCGCTTAGTGCTTATCTTAAAATTGCAACACAGTTGCGAGAATATTTTCAAAATGTTGGTAAAAAGAGAAGAGGAAAATGTAAAAAGAGATGTAAGTGTAAAATTTTTATTTAAACGGTAAGTAAATTTTTAGCAGACAACGTAAATTAAGTTCAGTTAAATGTTTTAACGAAAAAGTTAAAAAGCATAATAGCTAAACAGTAAGCAAATAGCATATTATGAATTTTAAGCAGACTACAAAAATTGTCCTTTAAAATACAGTCAAGTTATTGTAATTAATTTGTTTTTTACACGTTTTAGCACATGTAAGCTTATAAAGCGTAAACGTTTATTAAGAAACAGTTACTCCCATGGAAAACGGCATATAGCTCAGTTGATCACCATGTGGCAGTTAATTTTTCGAATTTCTCATCAAATCTTCAGACATTTATTAATCTGATTGTTCTTTACTATGGCTATGTTAATTCAAGCTCACAATGTTCCAATTCTAATACGTTTTTCTAAGATCTAAAGTAAACTTTAATAAATAGCAATAGTCTAATAGGTAATTGCAAGACTTGCAAGACTCTTGCTGCAAGACCAAGACCAAGACCAAGACTGGGAGCGCAAGACCAAGACCAAGACCAAGACCAGGTGTATTGGCGCAAGACCAAGACCAAGACTGGCTAAGTCTCGTCTTGTTCTTGCATTTGGGCAACACTAGTAGGGAAGCGGAGAATTTCCGACTGCCTTATTTAATTCCTCACGTAAATTCTGAACGAAATCATTTACCATTTAGAGATTATGACAGTTGTAGATGTAGGCATATTATTTTTAGAACATTTTTATGTAACAGATGAAGAGAAAATGCAAGTAGGTATTGAGTATTTTTCTACAGATTTATTATATGTATAGATTATAATATAAAAAGAAAAAATATTGCAACATTGAGTATTGTTATAGAAAAAGGAAGAATAAATTGTAAGTGTTAAGAGGATACCAAAATTCTTCGTGCATTTTTCTACGTACGAAGTTTTCATTGTTTCTTTAGATTGAATGGCTAGAGCTCTAATTTTTAGGTATATGTTTTTTCAATATATAATCTAGGATCGCATAAACTCAGAAACGCGATTGAAAAAAGTTTTCTCGATAGAAAATCTTAGCGAAACAACCTCTCTCATTTTTTATTTTTTTCATTTGTCGGTCTATTATCGCGTATTAACTAATGAAATAACTTTAAAAACATAAGTAACTATTATATATAGAAACACGTAAATCAGAATTAAAATATATTTAGTAGATTTTGAGTAAACAAAAAAATAGCCCTAATTCTTCATTTTCTATACCTACTAGCTGTGTTAATATGTAGATGTCGACGATAATATTGATGTAGGCCCTTAATAATTGCAACTTAACGCTAAAGAAAATAATAAAACTTAGTCTGTTAGACTTAAAGCAAAGTAGGGTCCACTTTTTTATCTGCATCGCTTAGTACCACCACTTATAAAGACTGTATTAACACTCCAAAACGTGAATATTATCACACAAAATATTTGTAGAGATATTTCAATACTAGTATTGTACAGTAAATACGGCATGCCAAATATACAATACTGTACCAAATGGCTTAGTAATGCGTTGGGTTTGGAGTTTAGCCCATTCTTGTAGCGATTTTATACACTTCAATAAAAATATAATAGAAAAAGAAAATATTTATGATTTATGACACGTGATTCGTGCCCAACGTTAAGATGTATGTATGTGATCTAGAATATAAATAAAATTCTTTTGTTGCTCACAATACAAAATAAAAACCTAGTCAAATGAATGAGCCTTGTACCTTCGGGGCTCTGTACCCAGTAAATAAATAAATAATAATAATAAATTCACGGACATTTCGCAAAACGCCCTCTGGTTCTAATTAAGTTTATATTATTATGCTTGTGTTATGGATACCAGAATACAGATAGAAAACATATACATTATTTTTTTGGTTGGTTTAGTTGGAAAACAGCCATTTCGATTTAACCAGAATAGATCTCAAGTAAAAATATTATAGTGAAATAATAGTGAATTCCCTTTTAGGCAGAAGCCTGGGAAGGTTATTTAGTTGATGCTGAAATATATTAACAAAATAGGTCAAACTAAGTAACATAAAGCGTTAATCATTACACAAGTATAAACATATAAGCCAATTTCAGTCCATTAAGGTCTATTGATACGTATTTCTTTGATCAAATCCATAAGCAAATGAACCCTGAGTTTAAGGATTATTGTAACTTTAAAGATTTTAGTATTTCATATATTCTGAAATCTTAAATTATGTCGGTAGGTAATCATAGAAATGAGTTGATCAAAAAGACTGCCAGATATATCATAGGTTTAAGAAATCTATTTCTTATTTACAGTTTACAGTACCTAGCAATATCTCGCGACTTTTTGCACTAACTTATAGAGAGCCTAAAGCCTTCCTCGATAAATGCCCTATCTAACGCTGAAAGAATTTTTCAAATCAGCCCAGTGGTTCCTGAGTTTAGCGCGTTCAAACAAACAAACTCTTTAGCTTTATAATATTACTAGCTGTTGCCCGCAACTTCGTACGCGTAGAATTTAGAAAGTGTTCCCCGTTTTTGTAATATTTTTCACTACTGCTTCTCTCTTATTAGTTGCAGCGTGATGTTATATAGCCTATAGCCTTCCTCGCTAAATGGCCTATCCAACACTGAAAGAATTTTTCAAATCGGACGAGAGATTCCTGAGATTAGCGCGTTTAAACAAACAAACAAACAAACTCTTCCGCTTTATAATATTAATATAGAAGTATAGATACTAACAACGTCAATGATATGATGCAGTGATACACCGAACGTGACTAAAAGTGGGTCTGAAGAGTTCTCCACGGGTCTTACAGATGCGTCGTACTTTTGCATCAAGTGTCGCACCAGTCTATATTCTCCATCACAGCATAGTGCACCTGCAACAAGAACAAACAGATGCATTGTTCTCGTACATAATACTGATGTCACTGCATAGCTACAGAGTAGGAAGGGTATTTGAGTAGGTAAGTCACACCTAACTACTACTACTAACACCAACAAGATGCTTAGCAACAAATAGATCATCATTTAGTAAAGATACAGATTTTTTACCGCTTATTTGGTCATTAACAATTAACAGACTATTCTCTAACACTTGCGTAACTCATTTGTTTATATAAAACCACTATTTAGGGATTTGTGGCTTTTTACGTATTTTCGAACGACAGGCTAAAATATAAAACAAATATACGCGTCTCAATCCGTAAAGAGTGGTTTTATTGAAATTAACATGGTCCTGAATAGTACTGAATAAAAATAATATCCTGAATAACAATTACATGGCTACGAAATTTTCTTCCCATAGATGCTGTTAATAGTAGTTAAGAAATGAACTAAGCTGACAACTTGTTTAAGGGACAAAAATCTCGTAATCAAATCCTATACCAACACAGCTGTGTAACGAGGTGGGTCGATCTGGTTTAATGTTGTTATCTTTCCTAATATTATAAAGAGACAAGATTTGATTGTTTGTTTTTTTTTCCAAGCGACCAGTTTCTAAAACTACTAGATGGAAAACATTCTTTAACCAACGTGTAACTACACTTTCCCCGATTAACATTTGATAGATTTTGTTGTAAAAAAGATTAGAGATCCTTAATTCCTTACCTAAGTTTGAATATTGTAATCATATTTTGAATTATCTACGAGTACATACGTGTTCAAAGAACACATAAGTTATTTATTATATTGTAAATACGTTCAAAATACGTGACTTTTTATATTAACGTTATCTTCTCATTTTATACACAAAAGATTAAATGTTTTCGGTTTCATAACTTTTATGGATCATAAAAAGAAATATATACCTACTACTAGAACCATTGTATGTCTCGTTATTATCTTGAGGCACACAGCTTATTAATAAAATAGTTACCTACTGTGTACATATATTGAGAAGGCAATACAACACTCAAGAGTACTCAGACTTGTTGGAAAAACCCTGTATAAATTACTTTTTTCTCCTATTGTCTACTTATACAGATTGAACGACTAACATAACTTTTTTTGAAATGAAATGATATAAAATGATTTATTTGCAGAACATGGGTTAACAAAATAATAAGGTGGTCAGGTTACAGTTACGGTACTGCCATATTAATACGTTTCCGATTAATGAGCTTACTAGCTTAGTCAAAGGAATTAGTAATACAAATGTCACATCAAATATAATATTTTATGTCAGATTAATATGCTATCCGAATTTGAATTGAGACTAAGTAGTTATACATAATACCATAGTAAAAAAAAATTCTGTTAATTTAACATTTCATCACTTTGGAATTCATATAAAGAATAATAACATCTGGGGACTTTTTTTGAAACGAGCGATGTCTAAAATATCCGTAATGTCTTTAGGTAGTTTGTTAAATAGGTATGTGGATAGGAGTACAGAAAACACTCTTCTGCATTAGTTGTTTTACATGGTACCACACACAGTCTATCAGCATGACGTGCACATTGTCTTTTCTTATATAATCCTATATTTAAATTGACAAATACTACACATTCAAAAATATAGATACAAGACAATGTTAACAGATTATATTTTAAGGATTTTTTAACATGTTTATATTAATAAATCAAATTATGATGGAAAAAGTGATTGCCGCAAGCGGGACGACGTGTATATTAGTAATAATTTAAGTTTAATAACATAGTATTTTTACTATATTACAGACAGATTGATAATATGTTTTGTACTCTGGTTTTTTGGAATAATAATATGTTAATTTATTTAAGTATTTTCGTATGTATGTGTGTGTTTGTAATTATACATGTATGTGCATCACATTTAGTCATCTTAGTAATTTTACTTTACAATGTGTAGTGTAAAAAAAAAGTGTCCTTCGTGTGGCGACGGATTAACACGCTAACTGCGTTACGCGATCTATCAGATCTCTTGCAGGACTTCTGTACTATGCGTGGCGTAGGTATAATCGTGTTCTCTCAGTTCTTGCGGGAGGGTCTAAGTTGTAAAATCCTTTATGTATGAGTAGGACAAATACACATATTTACTTCCTACTTAAAGCTAAATTCAAGGACATCAAAAAAGAAATTGGAGATGGGTTAGGTCCCTAACGCACAGAATTATAATTATTTTCATTCCTTGCGTTAGGAGATATGTCGGTACTCGTGGAATCGTAGGCCTCGTAGACGCAAGAGAGGGAAGGTGGGCGGCGCGGGCGCAGCGTGGCTCGCTTTAGTGTTGTTCTAGTATTGACGAGGGAGGTCGCGCGCACGTTCTCGTTTTCCAACTAACGTCTGCCTGCTTTCGACTTTAAGTGATTTTTATCTTTTATGTTTGGAACGCGTTAATTTCTTCTGTTAATTGCCTGAACATTTGTCGTTTTTTTGAGATTGTCTTGGCTTAGTAGCATCTCTAAAGCCCTCTGCTTTACAAAAATTATAACAAAACCGTTGTTATAGTAAACTTACAAGAGACCTGTTAAATCCAGCTTTGTTGTGAATTAAGGTCCTTTATTGAAATAGGGAGTACAGAAGCCATAATTGACCACATTTAGAACAGGTATAGGTATAATTAGAAATAAAATGTATTAAAAAAAGGAAAGTAGGAAGGGTTAAGGAAAGGCTTTGTTGCTGTTGTTATTCTGCTCTATGGCGCCATACAAAATATCTTAATTTTGACTTTTAAATATCTAAAAAGTGTTCAGTTATTGCTTTCGCAATAGGTCATTAGTGTAAAACCACCATATTATTATATTTTTTTTAAAGGAACACCCGTCTAAGAACAAAATATATAAGGCTACATTTTCACCGAGACAATATGGCGGCGCAACCAGTCGCCGTTACCAACAAAGTGTATGCATTGGTTGCGCAACCAAGTGGACGCCAGGTACAGAGCTGTATACACTTTGTTGGTAGCGGTGACTAGTTGCGCCCCCATGGTGTCCCGGTGAAATGTAGCCCTAAGAGACTCGAATAACTTTTCACTATTATAAATCGCATTTACTTTCACTGACATACTAAATTCGATTGTTTATTTATGTAATGCATTTTAATACAGAATTCCCCGAAGGAAGATGTACGGACCATACTTTCCAACGTGGCGATAAAAAGAGACGTTGTGTGGGTTGTTATGAAAAATTACGACGCACGTTAAACAGCACTGAAGCTTCTAAAAAAACGAAACGCATTGTTACCATTTGCGCGCATTACAACCAATCAATGTGCTTACAATGTTTTAACGAAAAACATTTTTTATCAATAATAAAAAAATTTCAATCGATAACTGAGATATTAATTTATTCCCATCACTACTTACTACACATATTGAACTATCTTCGGTTGGGGTAAGAGATACAATCGATATCTAATTTTTGTTTTGAATTTGTATTTTATTTAAATGTCATAATTGCGTGCGCACCTAGCAAAATATTAAGCAATAGACCATAATCCCTCCAGAGTGGAGGAGGCCCGTGCCCAACAGTGGGACGTTAACGGGCTGGAGAGACATGTGTAGTGTAGTAGCTAACACATGTTTATAAGTCAGAAGAAACCTGAAATAAGAGAAACAAAATCAATATTCCTCAGAAATGCGTTGATTGGATCTTCACAGATCCGTCAACTTTGTTATAATAAGTTGGCACTTCTCTGACATTGAATGTCAAACTTTCAAATGTTTGACCACTGAATACCAAGTTCAGTAAACTGCTCTTAGAGACAAGATCTTCATTATATAATTAGGATTTTCCAACAAATTTCAGTTATTATATTACTGGAATGTTAGTAGGCACTGTTTAGCAAGGAATTGAATAACTTAGTAAAGACGCAAAATAGGAAAATAAAAACGGTTTCTTTTTTTTACGGGTTTCTTTTTTTTACGGTTGATTAACGTTTTTGTATATCTCTCTCTATCTCGCTCAGCCCATTAATGTCCCACTGTTGGGCATGGGCCTTCTCCATTCTAGGTGGTTTATGACCTTCTGTGCTACACTGACCAGACGTGTTAGCACACAGTTTATTTTCAAGTTCTCGGTTTCTTTTCGAGACTCCCATAAAGAATTTTATGTCGGTACAATATTCTTTAGCTAGCATTTACAGCACCTTAGGAGAAAAAGGAATCCGCTGTCTATAGCCCTAAAAATGGCATAATTTATTGACTTTTACATTTTAACTACTGCTTGTTTATTTTTAATTATTTAAATAAATATTTATAGCTGTGTAAAGTTAATAAAAACCTTACGTAGAATTGTTACACGTTTGCGCTCAAAACACAACACGTCAAATAATATCTAAATACAACCCAATACATTAAGCGAGTTACTAATTATTCGCACGTTAATACGTTAAGTTCATTAACCACATATTTAATATACTAGCTTCGACTCACTCTAAGCACGAAACTGTTAAGTAAGTTATTAAACAATTAAAATTAACACGACATTAGACACAGTGTTCAATCGCAGGTTATAATCTTATAGTGTATAATCTTATAAATTAACTTACTGATAACGGTTACAGTTTAGAATAATTAATATGTACTCACTCTCTTTCTCTCTTTTATTCTCTCTCTTCTAGCCCGTATTGCCAAAGACTTTAGTTTTCCGTTTCATACACATAGTGTTACCTGCCTATATCATAGAGAAGCTGGCTTTTGCAGCACCCTAGAAAGAATATGGGGTAGTGACATTTGTATTCTGAATCCGCCACCTCATTGGTAGTTAGTTCTCTAAATTATATTATAACTTAGGTTAACCTGTTCACTGCTTAAGTTGATAAATCAAGAGAATCTAAAACCTGTAAAATATATCTCCGTTTTAGCAAGAAACAACAATACGCTCAATTTTAAAATCTATCAGGTGAAATAAACCCTCTGTTTTATGGAAAACAGATTATATTTAAATTAAGGAAATTGTGTTTTAATTGCTCTTAAGAATTGTGAAATGTGAACCCAAAAGTTATTAAAATAATCACAACTTGATCGTAATAAATTTAGCGGCACGATACTTACTTTTAATTAAAAATTTATTGGTAACCTGAACCCCTATCGGTGCAATTGGTTCTAACAGAAAGTAGCAGTACACCGTTCGTAAATATAAGCAAGAGGATCAACTTTGTTGTTATAGAAGACATGCTTCTTGCCGTGGTTTTCCCACAGCATGGGATCCTTTCAAAAAGGCATTAAAGGGTTCTTACAGGGCCCGCACGGCAAGCACGGTAGGGAAGGTATGCACGAGTGATCCCTCTGGTGTTGCAAACGTTATTGGGCTACGGTAATGGGCTACCATTAGGCGACCGCGACGTTTAGGCTTGTTTGTCATCCTTGTAGTGTACAAAAAACCATAATCCAAAACTTATATACCAATTAATGCAATTTAGTTTTGTAATTTTTGCAATACAATGTATGCATTGGAATTTATATCTAATGCATAACCTGTTATTAAACCAATGCAAATATTTTTTAGTAATGTATGTTCTCGAGTTAATAAAGATCTTTAAACAATAAACATGCATTTTCTTTTCTACCAGTCAAACAAGGCAAAACAAAAGAAGCATTACAAAACTGTATAAGGAAGGTGTGTAAACATTACATTTAATAATAATAATAAATAATAATAAAAAATATATAAATACCTATTAAAGAAATGTTATTTTAAATTTAAATAAGCTATATTATAAACAGCTAATCAAGACATTAAAAAAAGTTTCAAGTATACATAACAAAAAGAGATACCAAATAATTGGCAGCATTACTATTACTGTACTACTATTTCTCTCTCTCTCTCTCTCTCTCTCCAGTCTATTCATGCCCTACTGTTGGGCACGACCATCCTCCACTTTGAGAGGGATTATGTTCTACTGTACCACGGTGACCAAACGTGTTGGCACGGATGGATGGATGTTTATTCTCGAGTTTTTTTGTCTCTCACAGAGAAGGTAATCTGTACTCCTTAGCTGGCTTATACATCACCCTGGGGAGGAAAGGGAATGGTGACACTTGTAGTCTTAATCTGTCACTACACGGACGACTACTGACATGACACTACTATTATACTTTAAATGTATACACATCATTTTCTAGCCGAAATTTAAATAATAAAGTTAATAAAAGTTTAAGCACTACGTTTGTGAAAGTTTACCTTTAGCTACAACCTCAACTTGTGAGCTCATTTCATATTCCCTTTGTGTTACATAATAGTTATCGTACTTTTTATAAATTATATTGTAGGTAATGTAGCTTATAACACAGAAAGTAAAAATAAAAAATTTTATAACTACTTAAACTAAAAATTTTTATTTTTCAATATGTTTTGCAACTGACCTGTTAAGTTTTTATTTTTATCGTGAGATAGAATGAGAGATGAGAAACCAACTAAGCTACTGTGACGTTCCCTATTACTAACCGCGTACTTACGTAGTTTGTTAAAAGTGATTATAAATTAAATTGTTTTAAAATTTAAAAACCCTTTTCATCAATATTACCAACATTTTTAATTATAATAATAATAATTCATTTATTTCGGATATATATATCCATTGGCAACAAATACAATTATTGGTAATTATTTTAACTGATGTATATCATCAACAGAACGCTTCACAACTGCACAATTAAAAACAAACAAAATTTTACAAATCGTTAACTACCATTCTACTGTTACTGGAAAAAAATCTAATTGTGCCACATCAGAATTTAAAATTCACAAATCTCTTAGAAAGTATTCCCTCTGGCCAAAGTTTCTCATCAAGGAATGAGGACAACTTCTGTTAAAATAATAAAATTATTTAAAAAATAAAATAAAATAATTTAATTATTTATTTATATTTTATATTTATGGACATTTCACACAACGCCTCTGGTCCCAAGCTAAGCTTATATGTTTGTGTTATGGGTACCAGAATACGGATTTAATACATAAACTACTTTTCTTTTGTAAATACATACTTATAATATAGTAAACACCCAGACGCAGTACAAACATTTGTATGACATTTATGGATATCACATAAATGATTGTCCTGACCGGGAATCGAACCCGAGACCTCGTGATCGGCAGTTCATTACATAAACCACTCCACCACGAAGCCCGTCAATTTATTTATTTATTAAATTAATCTTTGTTTCTTTTCTTCTTCTTCATTATACTTATGTAATACGACTTTAAATAAATAAAGTTGTTACTAATAAACAAATATTTCAATAACAAGAGTATTGTTGATTAATGACTTTTAAGTTATTCAACAAAATTAATATAGAAAGCCAAACAACACGACGTAACAAAAAGGCTCATGAGTTATTCTCGAATATTCCATCTTCGTAATGAGTATGTCAGGACTGTACCAAGTTAAACAAAAACATTCTCGTAAGCGATTACAAAGAGTGATACATTAATATAAAATTACGCTCGTGCTATTACACAGAAACACATTCATTTGAATGAAAATATAATTGAAAGCGTAAAAGTACAACCAAATTTACCCAATTGGACGTTGCCACAATTGAATTCGATTTTGTTTACGAATAAATTCAATTAGCGGCCATAATATCTTTTAAAACAAACTGAAAACTTTTCCTCCTGACGAAATCCTCTTGGTATTGTTCAATATTATGTTGCAAACTTTGTTGGCGGATAGTGGATTTATTAAAATTAGTATGAACTGTATTCGTACTGATTGAAATAAATCCACAACTAACTTTTTCTAACAAATTGATGCTAATGTATTATTTTTCTTTATAACATCAACTACAAATGATGTTTTGTTTGAAATCACAAAAAAAGGATGTGTTCACAAAAGATTGAAAAGGTAATGATGATTTTGCGTGTAAATAAATTTTTTTCCTGTATTACTTACATACTATCATTCATTTTTAGGGTTTCGTACAAACCCTTATAGTCTCACTACGGTGTCCGTCTGTCTGTCTGTCCGTAGTTTCTTCTGCCTTCCTCTACCTTTGAATCCCTCTACATTTATTCACTTCCTTATGAAATCTAAAGCACAAAATGATCCCCTAATTTCTACGCCATTTATAGCTTTGTAAGCCAATTTCTAAAGAAGTGTAGCTTTATATTCAAATTAAACAGCTTCTTGCGAAATTCAGATCAATAACGAAATTATGATGATTGATTGCATTTTCAAGTTCTTTAATACGATTTTGATGAAAATTTGAATAAACAAATTACAATTTGAAGAACTTTCGTTTTATTTGATCCGCTAATGTAAGAAATTTTAAAATAAATTATGGTCATATTTCCTAAATAAACTCGTCATTCCTTTTTTTTCCTTTTAAATAATGCAATGTATTGCTTACAAAAAAATTGTTAAACTATGGATTAACTGTAAATCGGATCTCTTTACACTTTATTATATTATCTGTGTCTTTACCAAAGTATTCACATTATACTTACTATTTATACAGTAAAAACTGATATTTATTTATTACTTAACATAGAGATATCATCAAAACGTTATTTAGGGGTAATACTATTTATTCATCTTTTCCTATTGAACGGTATTTCCAGTATTTCAGAGTTTATTGTATGCTTAGCAAAAATTTGAATGAACAAATTTACCAAAGTGGACGAAGCCCGTACCCAACAGTGGGACTTTAATGGACTGAAAAGAACTAAATGCAATACTCAAATGCATATTTCTTAATAAGTAAAGTGAATGAATACCTACATGGATTTTTTTGCTTGGTTTTAAGAAATTTTGACTAGGGTATAAACACAAAGTACACATCCGTATCTATATCTTACTAGCTGACCCGGCAAACGTTGGTTTGCGATACTAAAAAAAAAAGTTTGAAAAATAGATGTTGGCCGATTCTCAGACCTACTGAATATGTATGCAAAATTTGAGAAGAATCGGTCAAGCCGTTTCGGAGGAGTACGGTAACTAACACTGTGACACGTGAATTTTATATATTAGATATATAAAATTCACGTGTCACAGTGTTAGTTACCGTACTCCTCCGAAACGGCTAGACCGATCTTTATGAAGTTTTACATACATATTCAGTAGGTCTGAGAATCGGCCAACATCTATTTTTCAAAGCTTTTTTTTTACTATGGCAAAACAACGTTTGCCGGGTCAGCTAGTCTAATATATAAAATTCCCGTGTCACAGTGTTAGTTACCGTACTCCTCCGAAACGGCTTGACCGATTCTTCTCAAATTTTGCATACATATTCAGTAGGTCTGAGAATCAGCCAACATCTATTTTTCAAACTTTTTTTTTTAATACTGCAAAACAACGTTTGCCGGGTCAGCTAGTCTAATATATAAAATTTACGTGTCACAGTGTTAGTTACCGTACTCCTCCGAAACGGCTTGACCGATTTTTATGAAATTTTACATGCATATTCAGTAGGTCTGAGAATCGGCCAACATCTATTTTTCAAAATTTTTTTTTTAGTATGGCAAACCAACGTTTGCCGGGTCAGCTAGTTTTATTATAAATTCGACACACCTGCTACTCCTGTTTCTCATGCTTCAGATAATCTCGAATCTAATGTGTTAAGTGTACATCCTAGAATTTTAATGAAATCGACAAAATATATAAATATTTACTCATTTTAGGTATTTATGTACCAAAAAAGCAAACAATATCTTGTATAGGATTACTAGGGTATTAATTTCTCTATCTAAAAGTGAAACGCATTTCTCTCAAACAATGATAAGGTTAGTATTTAACATGAGAAAAGAGTAAATTAAAATAGCCAAGGGTTAAGTCTTGATGTAGTAATATAGCACACTATACTATGACCTGTTTTCTGCTTTAGTGATTGTCGTTCACTTCACTGACTTTTCCTATTTTTATGCTATACTATATCGTAATTAAACTAATAATAGAAATAAATATGAATAAACTGGATATAAGATATTAAAATTATAACACTTCAAAGTAATCAAGTTGAACTTGTAACTCCTTTGAACTAAAGGAGTTACAAGTTGAAGTTTATTCTTCAACTTTGAACTGGAAGGTTTCAAAGCATAATTTCTTAGAGTTTTCTGTGTATTAGCAAAAATATAATGATTATCTGACAACATCGGAAAAAATCATTGCATCTGACAGCCTGACACTTTTAACTTTTTTAAGATATAACAAATAATGTTTGAACCGATCCATAAATATCCATGGCAACTCATGCCATTGTAATTTAGAACTGATTTTTTTGTAAATACATACTTATAATACATAGAAACACCCAGACGCAGGACAAACATTTGTATGACAATTAGAAAAATCACACAAATGATTGTCCCGAGCGGGAATCGAACCCGTGACCTCTTGATCGGCAGTCCGTTACCAGAACCACTACACCACGAGGCCCGTCATGTTAGATTAAGACCAGTAATAGGGCATAAGATTATTAAACATTAAAAAAATTGGGCATACAAATATACGCGTATGAAGTCTCAGGCGTCATTGACCTTAAATTTGACATTGATTAATAAAAATGGAGATACAAAAATTAAATATGAATAACAAAATAAAATCTTTTATAAACCTGTTCACACATTTACATCAAAAGGGTTGGTTGAGCTACGTACGTACTACGTACAGCGCTAAAATTCCATATAATTTTATCGCAGTAAAGATTTTTTTTTTTATTAAATATTCATGGACATTTCACACAACGTCCTCTGGTCCCAAGCTAAGCATATATGCTTTTGTTATGGGTACCAGAATACGGATATAATACATAAACTACTTTTCTTTTGTAAATACATACTTATAATACATAGTAAACACCCAGACGCAGTACAAACATTTGTATGACAATTAAAAACATGACACAAATGATTGTCCTGACCGGGAATCGAACCCAAGACCTCGTGAACGGCAGTCCGTTATATGAACCACTAGACCACGAGGCCCGATTACACGAATTCTTTTGATATTCGTATTCGTTATGACGTAGTTCTAATATCTGTATCATTCGTTATATTTGTTTTGGTTTCAAGTTATTTATGAAGCTATTTTTATTTGATTCCAATTGGCAAGATCTCTTTGTCTTAAATAAAATTTAACAAACAAAATTAAACTTATTAGGTTGACCTAGGTACCAGACAAAACCTATATTTTAAGAAAGCTTATCGACTTCACACTTTTAATGAATTAACTTGTCTATTGAAAAGTGTTCATGATTCTGCAAAATTGATAGAAGAGTGCACTTTAAAGACGTGTGTGCATAGATTGTAGCAGTAGTCAAGATATATTTAAATATATCTATACTAACTGTTGACCGTGGCATCGTACGCGTGGAATGTAATTTTTTTTTCCCTTTATTGGACCCTTTTTCACTACTGCTTCCTTCTTATTGGTCGCAACGTGATGTTATATAGCCTAATCAGCCTTTATTGATAAATGTACTACCCAACACTAAAATAATTTTTCAAATCGCACCAGTAGTTCCTAAGATTAGCATGTTCAAACAAACAAATTCCTCAGCTTTATTACTATAGCTTACAGCTATACACCTATAGCTTTACAGTCTATTAGTATAAATATGTAAATAAAACTGAACTTTACGACAACCTATTGTAATTTATTATATTATATTAAGGTCGCGGGTTCGATTCCCGCTTGGGACAATCATTTGTGTGATATCCATAAATGTCATACAAATGTTTGTAGGCTACTGCATCTAGGTGTTTTCTATGTATTATAAGTATGTATTTACAAAAAAAAAGTAGTATATGTGGTCTATCCGTATTCTGGTACCCATAATACTAGCATAGAAATATAGCTTACTTTGGGACCAGAGGACGTTGTGTGAAATGTCCTGAATATTTATTTATTTATTTTTATTTAATGATGTAATACGTTTGTTAGATTTAATTAGGATTTATATTACGTAAGTACAATTAAACAGTCTATATAATTAAAAATAGCAACCAAGTGATTCCCATCACTCACACACTAAGCTCTTAATTACTATGCTAATCAAACTGGTTCTGTAGTTCGCACATGAATGATTAATGGGAACTAACCGATATCTATATCTAAACAGAACGTCTAACAAATATTATATTCATACAAGAATTGTAATCAAAACATTATTTTCCTGTTGTACACGAAAAACTGAAAAGTAATTTTCATTAGTATACTAATCAAAATATAGACGCTTACCTTTTAATAAAAATGTTGTTATAATATAAATCGTGCGACGTATAAATAGTGAAGACATACTGCCGATTTTAACTTCATGTACAAACAAACTCACATAAATCCATTTCAGATTTATAACGTCGTTTAAATAAACAATATATTTAAGCTTTACAACACATTTGTTATTCAACTCATTTTTGTATCGAAAAAAACCTTTATAAAATAGCAACGAAGACAATAAAATATGTTTGTATGTAATAAATTATTTATAACAATCATAAAAATATAATTAATGACGCGAGCGAAAGTTGCGTCTTCTGCTTACGGCCGCATCGCGTAACGGCGGCTTCGAGCGCGGCGTCATTCGTAGCACTGAAATGTAGCTACATTGCCAACATAGTTAGAGAGCTACGAATTGCTACGGCGGGGAGATACCGCACGTAGACCTTTACTACCGAGATTTTATCGGTAAACAACGGGTTTCGCAAAATAAACATCCTATTTAATTAGTACCTTATACAAAATCGGATAATTTGATATAATCTACCTGGTAACATAAACCTGGTAGACAATAATATTTAGTAATATTCTTTTGTACAATTCTGAGCTATTTATCATATAAATAAATATTCAAGGACAATATCCGTGATTAGTTATTTATTTATTATTCATTTAATTTCCCGTTTTAATTGCATGGGTCACATCGGTTATTAATTTTCAGTCGTCAGACAGACGGCATCCAACCCATTTTTAACTCGTAATGGCACATATTTAGACTAAATATGCGTTGAATGCGATCCGTAATAAAATGTAAATAAGAATTACCTACAAACATTTACCACATAGCGATTTATGAATGGAACACTTTATGTGAAAATGAAAGTGTTAGAAATATTCGTTTAAAATAGGATATAGGGTAGAAGATATTCGCGTTTTGTCCTTTTCATCATCGCCTACTGTTACGCCATTTTCCCATATGGGTAGACAGAAACTATAGAGTGCCATCTGCTTTGATTTTATAAATTCCTTGGCTTCATGTACTGTTATACATCTGGTCATGCACGACTGTTGTAAGTGGAACATGCTTGGCCTTATATTGATGCCAATTCTAAGTGCACAGCTAAACTTAACCTAACAAAAGTAAAAAAAAACAGACCTAAACATTAAAATAGCTATGGCTATTTCGTTGTACACATTTTTATTAATTCAATAATAATAAATAATAAATATTCATGGACATTTCACACAACGTCCTCTCGTCCCAAGCTAAGTTTATTATGCTTGTGTTATAGGTACCAGAATACGGATATAATACATAAACTACTTTTCTTTTGTAAATACATACTTATAATACATAGAAAACACCCAGACGTAGTACAAACATTTGTATGACATTTATGAATATCACACAAATGATTGTACCAAGCGGGAATCGAACCCGCGACCTTGTGAACGGCAATCCAGTACATGAACCACTACGCCACGAAGCCCGTCAATTAAAATCGTTAGTCTTTAATTTTAAGTATATTATTATACTCTTTGGTCTATGTAATACAGATTTTCTAATAAAAAGTTCTATTAACATTGCCAAATTGTGTTATTGACACTATCAATTTTCATTTTTTAGTTAGTTATTTTTTAGTGGTTCACGTTGAATCGGTACCGACAATTTACTAAGTTGCATAGGGATGCAAACTTAATTACTGTACACATAAAATCTATGACAACAGTGTTTTTATTACGTTGTCTAGGCGTTATATAAAGACGTTTAGTTTACTTTGTAACACGCTATTTGCGACATACAGCGATTTCATTATAACAACCAATATTTTATCAAGTTTAACCTTGCTAAACTCCGAAACTGCTGTGGAATATAGGAATTTAAAAAATGAGTTTTTAAATAGACGTTATTTAGTAACAAACATCGAGCGATTGCAGCTGAAATAATTTAGAATTATGCAACCTCACTCCAGCCCATTTACGTCCCACTGTTGGGCACGGGCCTCCTCCACTTTGGGAGGGATTATGGTCTACTGTACCGCGCTGACCAGGCGTTGGCACAGGGTTTATTTTCGAGTTTTCCGTAACAGATCATGTTATCTGTGTGCAATATCCCTTAGCTGACTTTTACAGCACTCTTGGGAGGAGATGGGGTGGTGACACTTGTATTCTTAATCCGTCACCACACGGAGTTAAATTAAAAATTAAAAAAAAAATTATAATAAAACATATTATAATATTTTTTTTAATTTTAAATTTTTATTTGTTAGTAGTATGCAACCTATACTTTTCTTATATCGTCATGATATAAGTTTTGGAGTGGGGAAGTAACTAAAAACATGTGAAAAAGTGCAAGCGCTATATTGCATTACTAAATTAGGTAGAATAATAACATGACAAATAAAGAATATAGGGCATTAGTCCCAAGCGACCAAGCCCTTTATATAAAAAAAAATAAAGAATACAACTTGTATATTGTATATTTTTTATACACTTGTATATTTCATTATCCTGGCACTTCTATTCTTTATTTGTCACGTTCATCTCATTTTTTCCTTAGGGTGCTGTAAGAGCCAGCTAAGGGATATTATAAGCAGTCAACATCTTCTATGAGAGACGAAAAACTCGAAACTAAACCCTATGCCAACAAGCCTGTTCAGTGCGGCATAGTAGACCACAAACCCTCCCGAAGTAGAGGAGGCCCGTGCCCAACAGTGGGACATTAAAAGCCGAAGAAAGTGTAACATAGGAAGGAAATTTTAATATAAACGTATTTAAGTGTTTTATTAGCTCTTGGAACTTAATTCTAATGCTTACTTCAAAACATACATATAAATCTAGTGTTCTTAAAAATCTCTTAACTATATTGGTGTCATTCCAAGCAAAACAAAACCTTTACAAGCAAAAACTTATGTTACCTATTCATATTCATTACAAGAGCCAAATAATCATCTCAGGAGGATAACAAATCGATTGAAATTCCTGAATAACCACCTTTTCATTGAACATAACCAACTATTCACTATACATCTAATAGCAAGATAATAATAAATAATAATAATAAATATTCATGGACATTTCACACAACGTCCTCTGGTCCCAAGCTAAGCTTATGTGCTTGTGTTATGGGTACGAGAATACGGATATACTACATAAACTACTTTTCTTTCGTAAATACATACTTATAATACATAGAAAACACCCAAAGATGACACCCAAAGAAACATACAAAGATGTTAAGGGCCTACATCAATATTATCGTATATCATCGCCGACACGTACATATTAACACAGCCAGTAGGCACAGAAAATGAAGAATTAGGGATACTTTTCCTATTTACTCATAATCTACTAAATATATTTTAATTCTGATTTACATGTTTCTATATATAATAGTTACTTATGGTTTTAAAGTTATTTCATTAGTTAATACGCGATAATAGACCGACAAATAAAAAAAATAAGAAATGAGAGAGGTATGGATGAGGTTTCGCTTAGATTTTCTATCGAGAAAACTTTTTTCAATCGCGTTTCTGAGTTTATGCGATCCTAGATTATATATTGAAAAAACATATACTTAAAAATTAGAGCTCTAGCCATTCAATCTAAAGAAACAATGAAAACTTCGTACCTAGAAAAATGCACGAAGCTATTTTGGTATCCTCTTAAGGAATACGCGCGCTTAGTTGAAGCGGCAAATTCGTCCACTTAGCGATTTTCCAGCCACACTGCACACATACATTATTTTCCAAATGCTTAACTGATACGAGTAATTATTACTCTTGGAATTTCAGGCCGTTCGCAGCTACTATTCATACTTACTACACACATACTTACTTGTCCGTGTTGTGACAGATTAAGAATGCAAGTGTTACCACCCGTTCTTTCCCAGGGTGCTGTAAAAGCCAGCTAAAGAATATTGTTTGAATATTGTTTTTGCACAGAAAACATCCGTCGTTAGAGATGGAAAACGCAAAAGTAAGTACGCCTGATCAGCGCGACTTTGTAGACCATAATCGATCAAGGAGGAGGAGGCCCGAGCCCAACAGTGGGACGTTAATGGGCTGGAGAGAGATATGTGCCCAACGTTAACATCTTAATATTGATCATATTGTCTTCAGGTATGGTAGCTAACCATGATAAGTTCTATATTTTCTTATGTTAAGCTACCTAAAAATATTCACGCTTAAAATTAATAGTCATTGGATACAAGTAAACTTGATTTTGATCAAGTTTTATCTAAAAGGAATTTACTTTTGTGAATTCTTTTCGAGATATGAATAAGATAAATTTTCAGGCTCTCAAATGATTGGGCATTTTATCTAGTTTGTAAAACCACTTATCTAAAATAGTAATAGTAATTTTCTTAGCACATTTTTAGGAACAATATTGATCATAAATTAAATTAATAAAAGCACTTTGAAAATGTGAAAATGCAATTTCTGCTTCATCGGGTAGAAACACTTTAATTAATCCCTCTGAAAGGAGAAAGCAGAATGTGGCAAAATATTGATAGCTATTTTAAAATATTATAAAACTATACCCACTAATTATTTGTTTGTCTATTATAATTATATATACCTATTTAGTATATTTCTAGTATGTACATATTCTGATGCCTATGACTGTAGCAAATCAGCTAAGCTTGCAACCAGAAGACGTTGTGTAAAATAAAGACTGTTGCCGGCATCTTCCTATGCATAGAATTAAGAAAATAAGAAAACCATAATAAATTATACAGAAACCCCATCCTTTTAAACTACTCTATCTATTTAGGAAACCGCTTCAAAATCCGTTGCGTAGTTTTAAAGATATATGCTTACATAGGGACATACATATAAAAATAATGGCTTTGATGTATAATAAGTAAGATAACATTATTATAATTAACCTAAATACCCAACAGCTTACATCTTAGAGCGTATTTAGCATTAACTATTTTAATTAATTATATGAACTGATATGTTTGAATTCCGCAACACACTCGATGTTTAATATCGTCGAAAAAAAGTAATCTTAATTAGAGCACTGCACTGGTGTTGACACCACACCCGTTGGCAAAATACGAAATTAAAAATACCTTGAAACCAATTTTTAACTTTTGATTGTTTATAAACGTGAAGATAAAATTTTAGTAATATTTTTAGAGCACCCTTTACTTCTCAAACTTTAGGCTTGTCATATCAATTCAATTTTTGTTTCAGATTTAATACAAATGTTACCAACATAAAGATAATTTAGCAGGCGGTAATTATGAAGACAATTATCGTCATCATAAAATCACGCCTTTTTGCCATGGGGTAGGCAGAGTCTAGTGCCATCTGCTACGATCCAAAGATACACAGTGCTTGAACAGTATTGTATAATTCAGATGTAAATCGTTTATGATTGATTTTATACCGTAACATGTTTAACTTAACGCTCAACATATCAGACGATACTTGCTTAGCATCACTCACGAAATTAATAATGACACCCAATGCCAATTATCGTGGTCTTGTAAACCAATAATGTTCTACAGTTTCACACGGACTTACTCCATTGTGGAAGGTTACTCCTAGAACGTTTAGTCTGAAAACCTGAAAATTTCACTAAGCAAAAGTACTACAATATTTTACTACAGAGAGAATATCAAATAACAATTAAATTCGTAAAATATCTTACCAGGATTCACTTACTGTATTAATTTAGAAGTAAATTAAAATTTTGATTGGAAATTAATTAAAACTAGCTGCCAGTATTGCCTGAGCGTGACCTTTCAACGGCCCTTCAATTGGTCGCAAGAAGTACTTTGATCAAAATGAAGCTAGTGGTTAAAATTTATTCACTTCTGTTATTAATAATAATGAATCAGTAAATATACTTACTTTCCGCAAATAGCCTAGAGCACTGTCTGAGTGTATTAATATATATTTTGCAGACTTTGTAACTGGTAATATATACTATTAAAAACCGTCACACTTTTCGTAAACATTTTATTAACTTTATATTATTGACTAGCTGTTGTTCGGGTCTTCGTACTCGTGGATTTTAGAAAATATTCCCTATATTAAAAACATTATTCGCTGATGCTTCGCTCTAATTAGTCGTAGCGTGATGTTATATAGCCTACGGCCTTAACAAATGTGCTATCCAACACTTACGAAATTTTTCAAATTGGACCAGACAGTGCTGCAGTGGTTCCTTTGATTAGCGCGTTCAAACAAACAAACTCGTAAGCTTTATAATATTACTATAGAAGCATACCTACATTTAGACTTGTAATCATATGAATATACCATTTTAGTTTTATAAATTGTGTGTATAAATTTTGAGATTATTTTTAAATAGGCTTGAAAGTAGGATATTATGCTATAATTTATAAAGAACATATTCCAAAAGTACTTACTTTTAAACAAAAAGGATAAATAACAGCTTTTAATTTCGTTTATTGTCATTTTCATAAAATAAGACAATTACCAGTAACCATTTAATTAAACAACTACTAGATATTCAAAAAGCAATTAAGTATGATTTATTATTTTTGATTTTACATCTAAATAATTTACATCTATTTTAAATCAACCTTTACCTTTTAGGTGCCTTAGGGCGAACTTTAATGTAATTACTAATGTTCTAGCTTTATATTCTATCGTGTTATTTAATATCTCACAGTACAGCAACTTACTTAGGTACAATAAAAAGGTAGAACCTCAGGTAGAATTTCAGTTAGAAGAACACGGAGCGGGTGGTAAACTTACTTACATAAAGGATACCAAAAAACCCACATGCAGTACAAAAATATTCGAACTCGCGTCCTTATGAGCCACTGCATCATGAGGCTAGATAGTTTTCAGATTATTAGACCACAGCTAAGTTGTGTACACTTGAATGATATATCTTTTAATATGATTCTAAGTTGTTCTTTGAAAAATATGTAAAATAAAAGACAAAATAATTAAGAAAATACAAGCTTCAAAAGAATAAAGAAGTTTTAAATCAATTAGCCGATTACCAATTAATTTTTAGATTTTGTTCAACTTATAATTCTATTAAGCGATAGGCATTTGTTCGGCGTATTTTTAGTTAAGAAAATCATTAATAAAAATGCTTTGATCACTCAATCTATCAAACATAGGTTATTTATTGTGTCCTAAACAAAGCTCTTGTTTAATTTGTGGAGGTATTATGTTTTTTTAATTATTTAATGCAGATAAAGTATATAATTTGTCCGAGACATTTTAACCAAAACCTGCGTATAGTTTAAAATTGTAAAATTGAAGTCGCAATACGAGTTTTAATAAAAAGTGTTCATAAAATCTTTCTATGATCCCATCATTAATATTTAAACATGTTAACTAAGTTTTAAAATATTTCATGTAAAGCTCATCTCTCATTGCGATTTACCTACTGTTCACGAAATTCTCTTCTATCTTATGTTCAGGCCTCCTGCACTTTTTATTTGGCTCCAGAAAAAGAAAGAAGTTTTGACATATTATGTTACCTTTCAAACTCTTCGGAACAACTTGCCGTATAATATAGCTGTTAAATGTGAACCAGCCATTAGCAACAACCTCAATAACAAAGAGAAAACTCGTTTTGTAAATGATACGATTCAGTTGCATTATCGCCGCCTTTGTGAGAAACACATTAGCGTATTTATATCACACACTGCCCACATGTGTTTAGTAGGTATAGACACGACATAGTTACGAGGTGGTTACGAGTAACTATATTATGTTTAGTTATACACCACAAATAAAGTTTTCTAAAAATATGTATTGATTTTTCTGCTTTTGATTTTCGCAACAGATATTTACGCTAACTGATTTAGTTCAAACAAAAAATATCAAAGAATTTTGTGGTGGTGTTACACGCCTTATTTTTCATAAATATTACAGCAAATGAATAGACTAATTTGTCCCCGAGGGAGAGAGAATTGGCTTCTGTATATTATTATTGAGAAGCACGTAACTTAATACAGAGCTTTTAATTGTTTTCTCCTTATTTTTATTAAGATATTGTCTGTGAAGTTTCTTTAACAATTATGTGACTTCTGTACTTATTATAAAACAAAGTCGTTATTTTTGTATGTATGTCCGTATGTGAGCTTATATCTTCAAAACTACGCAACAGATTTTAATAAGGTTTATTTTAATGGATAAAGTGGTTTAAAGGGGATAATGTTTTTGTATAATTCGTTAAGGTTTGTTGTATAGTGAGGGAGAAGCGGCTCAATAACTATTAACGCGTGAAACCGCGGGCATTAGGCCGGCCGAAGCTAAATTAGTGACTAGTGGTATAAGATTTGCTATATTGAAATAAGTGTAAAAAAACATTATTCTTACTTGACAGTTGCACCAATATTCTGTGAATAAAATACGAACCGAAAACAATACAAAAAAATGTTAAAACATATACCAAACATCAAACAACATCTCGCGAAAAATACAAATGCTTAGATTTAATTTATTTCTCCGCTCAAGGGCGTATAATTAACACAGAGATCAGCCAATCTGTACGTTTAATATGAAAACGTGCCTCGAATAAACAATTAAAGAATAAAAAACACAGAAAATTTTCAAATTAAAGCAGAAATATTAAAATAAATTTTGTGCATTTTGTAATAAATCTGTAGCATTTAGATATAACAAAAGAAATATTCTCATTACTTAAAAAAGCTCTTGTATACAATATAAAGAATGTTAATTCGGAACTCGTGCATTGTAATTACTGCATCTCTGAAAATGTACAGCTTGGCTTACTTGTTTTTAAATAATTACTGGAAAACAATGAGAGATTTTTTTTTCTTTGTAAAAATTGGCCTGAATGTAAGTTGAAGGATCTTAACATTTTTTTAATATTACCTGAGTTCTTAGATGACGTAATACATCTGCTGTAAGGATAAAATGTAAATATAGTAGTTTTTTTACGATTCGTGAGTTAAGGTGTCTCAAGGATTAAGGAGAAAAATAAAAAATAAGAAATAAAATGAAGATTCGCGTGAGAGACGATAGTCTAAAATATCGTAACATGTACTTATCGTGCTAAAAAACACCGCTGTTACGGTAGAAAATGAGCTCGAAATAATATGAAATCAACACGTTTTAATACAGTGCTTAATTTGTACCTCACACAAAATATCTGTAGGTATCCTACCTACTAAGTAGATAACTAGCACTCAGTACTTATTATAAAATAAAGATTGGTTGCTAAATTCTACGCGTACGAAGATTTGGGCAGAAGCTAGTTTTTTTATAAATGTATAAAATTCACATAAATACCTACATTATTATTTAGTTCGATAGTTGAAACATTAATAAAAATATTTTCATTTACGTCCTCAGACGATTGGTATCCTGAAAAGAAATTTCAAAGATTCCAGTTTAGTGATTTACGAGTAGGTACGTGTCTAAATTCACATTTATTTTTTTGTAGTAGAAAATATCTTACATACAGACCATAATATATTGTAATGTAAAGAAAGAATGTTATTGTACTTGGCCATCTGAGGCCTCGGGACGCAGTGATGTCCTCAACACAATGAAACCTTCGCTGTCGTCCACATATTGGTATTAATACATACCTATCTTAAATAGACCTTGAAATATTTTATAATTCTAAACTTTGAGAGATTAATAAAAGTCTATTAATTTGTTTACTAATTGTTTATAAATATAAGCTTCAAGAGACAGTAGTTGTAGAGCCTATTCAATAAAACAAATACCGAAATCCGTTTAGTATTAAAATAATAATATAGATAGTTACAAAATTGCTGTCATTATTAGCTAGCAAACTCGTCCGTGATAAGGTAAAGTCGTGGAGAGCTTGAGAGTATAATTCTGATTTATTACGTGCGGATAATATTGAAACAGTTGATATATTACTATTTAATCAATAACATACCAATTAAAAATTATGTTCAAAGTTTTTAAGCTGAAATCAGTGGCGGATTTACCCAAAGGCTCAGTAGGCCCAGGCCTAGGGCGGCCAGAATTTCATTATGCAGTTTATATGGTGGATGCTGAAAAAGGGGCGGCTGATGGCTTGGGGCCAGGGCGCCCGAGACTGCAAATCCGCCACTGGCTGAAATTCATTGCTATACTAGTCTAGACTTTAAAACAAGGAGGTCATCAATTTGTCAGTATGTTTTTGTTAGTTACCTTTCAATTAATTTCAATGTAATTAATTTTATATGCAGATGTAATCAATCATGTAAAGTATTTTTACTGTCTATACTTAATATTTAGTTTGTTTGTTTGTTGATTTGAACGCGCTAATCACGGGAACCGATTGTCTTATTTGAAAAATTTTTCAGTGATGGATAGTACACAAGGTAGGCTATAGGCTACATATCATCACGCTGCGACTAATAGGAGCGGAGCATCAGTAAAAAATGTTGCAACGGTGAAAATTTTCTGAATTCCACGCTTACGAAGTCGAGGGCAACAGCTATTATCACATAATATAGCAAAGTAATCTTTGCATAATATGTGGCATATAAAAGAATGTTATTGTCCTTTAAAAAGCATGAGGCGAAACGAAATTTATCCCTTTGAAAACAATGAAAACTTTGTTTATGTTAAATTACTTTTTGCGTCACATGCTTGTATTGAAAATAATAAAAACATTTCTATGCAATACGAAAAGTGGACGTGAAAAAAGTTTTGTTTGACTTTGAAGAATTAATATATTTTAGGCGTATTTTATATGTACTGTACATATGTTTGTAAATTTATTTATAACTTCCTTTCTTCAATATGGGTCACAGGATTTCCATAATTAGTGCAGGTAGGTATTGCCGAAATCGTGTGATTTTGCTTAACTTATGCTGAGTGACGTCCTATTGTTTCCCATGGATGGGGAAATTTTTAAAAGTTTCCCATCAACTATATTTTTTCTTTAATTATAAGTCATATCTATGTTTGTGTCCCCCAATGGGAAATAATAAATATTATTTTTCTTTCTTTCTTTCATTTTAATAAAAAAACATCAAACTCATCAAGAAGTATTTCAAAGTAAAACGAATTAAAGAGAAGATCTCAAAAATTACAAGCTTAATTAGAAATAATAAATGTTTATTTAATTTAATCAGACTACTATTCTTTTAGTGCATTAAGATTATTTTAAATTGTATATTGTTGATTATTTACTTTCGTTTTTTCTCCTATCTTCTTAACTATGTCATACTGTCACGTGACTAAAACTTTTAGCGAAAAGCTAAGTGGTAACTTGGACCAGTTCTCTACTTATCGGTTAAACTTGCACAGACCTCTAGAATCGGTAAAATGGCACTTAACTAAAGATTCTTTGCCGATCGAAACTTATTTCTAATGCATTACTAAAATATGAAATCTGTAGTTATTTTAAGATGGAGTAGATTTAATAAAATTATGACAATTGTTCAGAAATGGGAGTCGGATACACGAAATGATATCTGCGAATCAGTCTCACCGTCGATTATTTATAAAAGTATAAATTAAAAACTTATAATTTACGTTATTTTCTACCAGTCAACTAGCATACGAGTAGTTAGTAGACATAATTTAGGGTATGTCATACTGCTACATAGTAGGGCAGAATCTGTATTAACTTGCTCCTCGCCTCATATTTGTTTGTTTGTATTGATCTATGTAACGGAATCTTTGAATAGTCGGATTGATCTGATATATTTCACACATATTAAAAACCAATGATAATGAAAATATAAAGGATTTTCAAGTGTGTTTTTTCGTTTTTGGACTAAGAACATTTTTTATTTAAAAAAATCAGTTATTCTACTTTGTATAAGAATCTATCACTCTTCTATGCAAGTTATCCATGTAACAAAATGTGCTTTGGTTTGCAATTGCTTATTACATAATATTGAACACACATCTATCACAAATGTCTATCCAAGCGTGGTGGTCTTGGGAATATAACAAATATGACGTTATCATGGTCGCTCTGACATGGGTGCATGTTACGATGAAAACACCACTATTCAAACATGAAAGTAAAAGCACAAAAAATATTTTAGTTTATTTTAGTCATTCACTTTAGCATGAATAAACTAACTTGCGATAATTTTTTTTATATTTTTTATCTTAGTTAGGTATTAGATAGTCGTTATTTTTATATGTATCGACGGTCCCTACGTATAAACGGACATGTCGAAAACCGAGGTTTTAAGGAGAGCGAAATTAGTGTTCAACAAGCCCTAGAAATAATTCTATAAACAATATTAAATATTTTCTTTCTAAAATATTTTAACAATTTTATGAGCTTTTTTTATTTTTTTACGTTTTCTTGGAAAAACTAATAGATGACCGTTTCTACGCCGATATTAAAATAGAATCATGTCAGTCATGTCTGTGATAGCCGCATATACGCAGAAAACAAAAAAACAGTGTCTGATATAGAATTTAAATATTTTTTTCTACGAAAATGTAGGATTAAATTATTATTTTCAAAGCAAAACGTTAAACTTCCTGAAATCGTCACCTATGATTTTAAAAAGTACTTCAATAAATACATGTCACTTTATACGTGGTTTTAGCGGTTCGTGCTAAGAATATATTATTACAATGTTATTTCATTCGGTTTCCTAGATGTTATTACTTTACTTTGTAGGCTCGTTTTTATGTAATACTAGCTGTTGCCCGCGACTTCGTACGCGTGAAATTTAGAAATCAAACCTTAACAAACAGAAATTTACTATATCACTTTATAGATGGCGCTGTTTACATTTTTTTTTATCGCGCTATAGTTGCGTTCCACACATAAACACTTAACCTCGCCAAAATTATTGTTGTGTTATCATCCGGATTTAAATTATATTATACACTAGCTTTTCCCCTGCGGTTTTGTGCGCATAAACTCACGTTTTCATAACATAGATAATAATTAGAAAGAATTTAGCTTCCAATTAGTAAAAATATGTTAGGATCGGACCACTTGTTTCGAATATTACACCTTACATTTAATAGATACATATTCCAAACTTTACTTCTATTTAAAATAATATCTATTAGTAAATTATAAATCAGTTTCTTAGCCTTACAATTTACTAAATTAACAAGCCACAAGCTAATTAGTTCGGTTTTTCTATTATTAATCAGATTAGGTAAAATTATAACTTATTACGTTTTAATTTGAACTAATTACATCAAATTAGCAACAACTACAAGCTTTGAGAAAATTCAAAATTCATAGATTTTAATAAGGAAAAGTAAGGCAGCTTTTTTCACGTTACCAAAAACAAAAGAAAAAACCGTTTACTCTGTTTTTAGGGTTCCGTACCCAAAGGGTAAAAACGGGACCCTATTACTGAGACTTCGCTGTCCGTCCGTCCGTCCGTCCGTCCGTCCGTCTGTCACCAGGCTGTATCTCAAGAACGGTGATAGCTAGACAGTTGAAATTTTCACAGATGATGTATTTCTATTGCCGCTATAACAACAAATACTAAAAATAAAATAAAATAAATATTTAAAGGGGGCTCCCATACAACAAACATGACTTTTTTACCGTTTCTTGCTCGATACTAATAACCGTTGCCTTATGTTGCATAGATAATGGTACGGAACCCTTCGTGCGCGAGTCCGACTCGCACTTGACCAATTTTTTTCAACAGTCGTGAGGTAAATAGAGTTTGAATAAGATGCGAATCATCCCTACTAATATTATAAATGCGAAAGTAACTCTGTCTGTCTGTCTGTCTGTTACGCTTTTCCGCTTAAACCTCTCAACCGATTTTGATGAAATTTGGCACAGATAATCTTAAGACCCTGAGAAAGAACATAGGCTACCGTTTATTGCGAAAAAAGGGGATGAAAAGTTTTCTAAATTTCACGCAGAAGGAGTCGCGGGCAACAGCTAGTATTCCTATATTTTACGCATATTTATTTTACTTTATTTACACTGCTTGTTATTTGACCTACACCATATTCCGACAATCTGTATTTCATTACTGAAACGTCCTTCGCTTAAACAAAGAAAGCGATAAAGAAAATTTAGTTTTGAGGAAAACATTTTGTGCATTTCATGATAAATATAACAAAAGAAAATCTCTCATTACATGGAGCGTTGGTATACTTATCTAATGGCAGTGAAAGTTAAGTCAAAATATTGTACAAGCTTTATGTCTAAAATAATGCTAAAACATGAGCAAGTTATTTTATTTTTGTTAATTTTTAGGGTTCCGTACCCAAAGGGTAAAAACGGGACCCTATTACTGAGACTTCGCTGTCCATCCGTCCGTCCGTCCGTCCGTCTGTCACCAGGCTGTATCTCAAGAACGGTGATAGCTAGAGAGTTGAAATTTTCACAGATGATGTATTTCTATTGCCGCTATAACAACAAATACTAAAAATAAAATAAAATAAATATTTAAGGGGGGCTCCCATACAACAAACATGATTTTTTTACAGTTTCTTCCTCTCATACAACAAACGTGATTAATTAACTATTGTGTGTGTTGTTTGCTCATTTATTAATAACGTGCCTTATGTTGCATAGATAATGGTACGGAACCCTTCGTGCGCGAGTTCGACTCGCACTTGACCAATTTTTATTGTAGTAGTTTTAAGTCAAATTTTGTGTTAGCAAGTAGAATAGATGTAAGCGTTTCGGGGCTGTAAGCTTATATTTTTTATTGTAAATAAATAAATAACTGCGGTATTTGTATTGTAGTTGTAAAATAAAAATTTAAATATTTGCATACATTTGTAAAACCATGAATAAAACTGAAAGAATTCTACATAATAATATTGCGCTTGAGGCACAGAGAAGACGTTCCGTTTGAACGCAATGAAACCGCTGCTTTAAGTGTTTTTTCTTACTTATCATCATATTCTCTCTAAAAAATTACATATATTAAAACGTTAAGAGATAAGTTACTAATAAACTAAATTATAGTGGAAAAAATTATCACAATGAGAGGGACTTGAACCCACGACCTCGGTATACCTTTCCGTTGTTCTCCCATCTGAACTATCGTGGTTCCTGCACATGTTTACCACAGCCAAGTAAAAGCATAGCATTGCAAAAATTAATAAATTAATGTAGATCCGTTACTAGTGATACACTGGGTATAGTGTATTTTATATGATCGTACTTGTTATTCTGTTTTTCAACTGAGATTGTCGAAAAATCATCGAAATTTAGTTTGATATGTGTCTAACATGAATTTGCTATCAAACATATTTTTTCGTTTTGATCCCTTGCGTTTGGCCCCGACGTTGATCCATTCCATATTTTTGTCGCTTCACTTCGTCTATTGTAAATACCGCTGTGGGACCTGATTGCCGCGTACATATAATATTTTTTCCAAGAGAATTTTACCGTCCCGTGAGGTATAGTTCGACATATACGCTGGAATATTTCTTTCAATATTAAACTAAATAAATTAGGTATATCACTTTTTGTGTGATGTTTAGCTGCAAATGTTAATTTTTTTTTATGACTTCTTCAATGTTACTAAAATTGTTGTTTAATATTAAACTTTAATATAATAATAGCCATATATATAAAACTAGTTGTTGCCCGCGACTTCGTACGCGTACAATTTAGATTATATATTGTAGCGTATTTGTTATTCTGATGAATAAACTACATTATTGTTAAGTTTCATTAAAATCTATTCAGTAGTTTTTGCGTGAAAGAGTAACAAACGTCCAAACATCCATACTCACAAACTTTCACATTTATATTATTAGTAGGATTACTACGGATATAACCTAAGAACTATCCATAGTTCTTAGGTTATATAAGATTTTTTTTAAACAAATTGTTTAACTTAACAATGATTTGTGTGATTTTTCTAATTGTCATACAAATGCTTGTTCTGCGTCTGGGTGTTTCTATGTATTATAAGTATGTATTTACAAAAGAAAAGTAGTATATGTATTCTATCCGTATTCTGGTACCTACCCATAACACAAGCATATAAGCTTAGCTTGGGACCAGAGGACGTTGTGTGAAATGTCCATGAATATTTATTATTATTTATTTATTTTATGATTATGATTCGATTTGTCCGTTCTTTCTAATTTTATTAATCTGTGACATTTTTACTTTAATATTATTTGATCAAATTATCGTTTATATGAAAATGAGTTTTGAACTTTCCGATCTTTAAAAATATGTTTAAGATTGAACTTTGATTGACTTATTTCGGTTGAAAAGTTACAGCACTCGTGACCATTAAAAGTTTTACGGAATCTGATATTATAAATTCGAATTTGTCGTTAATATTTAATCTCCAAATATTCGTATAAGTACTTATATGATTCAAATATAAATCTAATTACGCAAAGTGCGTAATGAGCCATAAATTTTATACAATCCTTTTGAATACTTAAATATTAAAGTGAACATAAGGAAATAATGAGGTCTCTGATATTTATTGATCCAGTTTTATTACTTAATTAGCTATTTTGATATGTTGATTATTCTATACATTCCTTAGTAGGTACCTCTCTCAGTAAATATGCAGATGAAATATAAGTGATGCAAAAGCAGTTTAAGAGGATACCAAAATAGCTTCGTGCATTTTTCTATGTACGAAGTTTTCATTGTTTCTTTAGATTGAATGGCTAGAGCTCTAATTTTTAAGTATATGTTTTTTCAATATATTATCTAGGATCGCATAAACTCAGAAACGCGATTGAAAAAAGTTTTCTCGATAGAATATCTTGGCGAAACAACCTCTCAAATTTTTTATTTTTTTCATTTGTCGGTCTATTATCGCGTATTAACTAATGAAATAACTTTGAAAACATAAGTAACTATCGTATATAGAAACACGTAAATCAGAATTAAAATATATTTAGTAGATTTTGAGTAAATAGGAAAAGTATCCCTAATTCTTCATTTGCTGTGCCTACTGGCTGTGTTAATATGTACGTGTCGGCGATGATATACGATAATATTGATGTAGGCCCTTAAACGAAGAATATTCGAAAAGTTCAGTTATTTACAACTATACCAAAATCGTAATCCCCGTTTCCGTTCTCGGCTTCTAAAAGATACGTAACATGTATAGGCATATGTCCAGACTCTAGACTATTATTGTACCAAATTTCTTTATGAGTTTTGTAGTTTTAGCGTGCAAGAGCCACAGGCAGACAGAACGTGTTACTCTCGCATAGGTATATAAAATGTTAGTAAGAATTTTACGTCCACATAATTGTTACCACATAACAAATTAAAATTATGTTTCTATTGTAAAATAGATTAATTTTCGTAATTAACAAATTCCTTGGTGGCTGCAGTAGAATCCTATCGCAGCATACAGTTTGAGCCACGGAACGCAAACAAAGAACTTCTACTTGAAAAGCTACATAATAGAAGGATTAGTCCTTATGAATCTTAGTAATTGAACAATTCTTCAGTTCATATTAATAAAATTGATTCTATACTTAGTTAGTATCCAAATATTGCATTAAAATTACTTTTCTCTGAGACTGGTAAATACTATTTACCTATACATCTTCACGTTATACGCTTACGCGCTTGTAACTAACTTCAGAGTGGCGAGGTTCGCTCGCATCTCTTATGTAGTTCATAGTGTGTTATATGTTTTATGATGGTAGGTACGCGCGAGCATTGTAGTTAATAATATACATTTGTAATTATTTTCCCTTATTTGCTAAAATAAGTATAACTTTAATAGAAAGGCAATAAAAATCAAATATTTAAAAAAAAAATAACATTTACCAAAGTTCGGAGCATAGTAGAATAAATTAGCAGGTATAGCAACAATTACCGTAAACGTGTCTCTATATAATAATATCTAAGATGACCTGTTGCCCGCGACTTCGTTGGCGTGAAAGTTAGAAAATTTTCCCTTTTTTGCAATATTTTTCACTGATGCTTCGCTCCTATTGGTTGCAGCATGATGTTTTAGAGCCTACAGTCTTCTTCGATAAATGTACTACTCAACATAAAAATGAGTTTTCAAATAGGACCAGCCGTTCCTGAGATTAGCGCGTTCAAAGAAACAAATAAATTCTTCAGCTTTATAATACGAGTATATATTGTAAAGGTTGTGATCATTGAATATAACCTATACAATGATACAGGCCACTTAAGATTTGTTTTTAAAAAAAGGAATAAAAAATTTAAAATTTGAAAATAAAAAGAATAGAATGGGAGATAAGAAAAGGACATGAAGAGAGGATGTTGAAAAATGATTGTAAAATAGTTTTTCTTTATTATAAAAATATAACAAATTAATTAAATGTGTTTTAAATTATTATTATAAATTAACGTAAAGAAGAAGCTTTACAAATGGTGGAGGCGCCGGGTATAGCGGCCCGATTGGTAAACCAGCTCCTACGCCCAGGGATGTGTTGACGAGCAAAGGGTCGACACAGGATAAATGTTAATTATCAGAGAAGTAGCCGTATCTTTTTATTAAATTTTTATAAATTATTTATAACTAAGATGGAACTAGCCACGATAACTTTCGGTGGTTGCGCACAGGAGTGCCTAGATGAATTCGAAGAAATGTTTTACGCTTTAATAACTTTCAAGAGATGCTCGTCTGAAGAAGAAAAATTATCACTATTGCCCTCATTTTTAAGGGGTAACGTATTATATATATATAGTGCTGTGCTCAATATTACCATCGATATCGATCGAAGGTTAGCCCAAACTACTGTGGCTAGGACCGTGAAAATTGGCAAACCCCTTTCATCGCGAGCATTAAGACAGGATTTTTTGAAATTCATCACCTAAGGTGGTGAAAAGAGGATAAAAGTTTGTCTGAAAAACTGTCATTTTTTAAGATAAGGCTATGAAAATTGGTAATTAACAAATGAAAGTAAAACCTACAAAGATGTGATTCCAATTTTTTTTTTACCCCCTAATGATAACATTTGGAAAAATCGGTATAAATATGTATCCTACAGATCTGGAAAGAGTTAATAAATAAATAAAAGAAAATTGTGATGTATGTATTTTCAAATTTTGAAGCTGGAAGAGAATTTTATTTAGTGCATAAAAATCCAAATTTACATTTTAAATAAATAAGTGATACTATTCACCAATAACAAACATAAAATTTTAGTTATATTCATAAAAGTAGTCTTTATGTTAAAACCATTATAACAGATTGTTTGATTTTCAACACGTTTAGGTTACATTGTAAACCTCTAGCCTTTCATTTGATACTAAATTAATGAGAATTTTGCTACTAGTTATGCTTAAGTGCAGGCTATTGTTTCATCACAATCAGTAATGATCAAAACAATAAAGTAACATAGATTAGGAATTTACAGTAAATAGAGTTTAAACTCCCTAATCAAAGTTAAAAATTTGTACAATTTGACATTAATATTGTCTTTGGTGTGGTGACAGATTAACTAACTTCCCACGGAGCTGTAAGAGCCAGTTAAGAGACAATATGAACAGTATGCATCTGTGAAAAAAGAATAAATTCGAAGCTTTACCCTATGACAGCATGTTTGGTCAGCGTGGCATAAATACAGCAGGTGATAAATATGAATGTCGATAGCCGGAAAAGGAGATGAAGACCAAATAAAACATGGATGGACTATGTGAGAGACGATATAAAAGAAAAAGAAGTTGATGAGAATATGACGGCTGACAGAAGAGGTTAGAAGGAAAAAAATGGTCAAGTGCGAGTCGGACTCGCGCACGAAGGGTTCCGTACTATTATCTATGCAACATAAGGCACGTTATTAATAAATGAGCAAACAACACACACAATACTTAATTAATCACGTTTGTTGTATGAGAGCAAGAAACGGTAAAAAAATCATGTTTGTTGTATGGGAGCCCCCCTTAAATATTTATTTTATTTTATTTTTAGTATTTGTTGTTATAGCGGCAATAGAAATACATCATCTGTGAAAATTTCAACTGTCTAGCTATCACCGTTCTTGAGATACAGCCTGGTGACAGACGGACGGACGGACAGCGAAGTCTCAGTAATAGGGTCCCGTTTTTACCCTTTGGGTACGGAACCCTAAAAATGAATTAGACCTCACACGATAGATACCATCGTAAATTATCTAAATATATCGACTAAATTAGTTACAACAAAGCTCTTCTATAAATCTAGAAAAACGAGCGAACTGAACACATACCAAAAGAATAAGAATTACATACATTTATATAAAATGCTTGATAAAGCAAAGTTATCACTCAACGCCACTCGGATTGATGGACTCAATTATACCATAATAGTTATTACTGATTAAACAGGTTGAACTCTTGTATAACGCTTCGAGCGTCTAAAAGAAGAACAGACAAGAAACTCCATGGTTTTTTTTTTCATTTCCTTTAATTTTTTTTTTCAACATCATTCTCTCACTCCTGATACAACTATGTATAACATTATACATAGTTGTATCAGGGGTGTGAGAATGATGCCGATCTGTACTATCACGACTAACTAAAACTAACTTTTTTAAAACTAAAACTAACTTCATAATAAAATAGCCCTATTGGAGCAAATCGACCAGTCCTAGCAGAAGGCATCCGTTCACGAGTATAACGCACACATCAGCCCCGCACAGCTGGACCATTTTGTAGGGAACCGTGCGACCCGACGTGCAACGCTACCAATTTCGAGACATTTGAGTGAGCATGACGAAGTCGCTCCGTTGGACAGTACACAAAGCAAATAAAAAACAATAAGAAATATACAAAGGAAATATACTAGGTTCGGCATAATGCTCACACCTTTACAGTCTCATGAATAAATAATTACAATATAAAAGAAAAGTCTCAGAAAAGACTTTAATTTGTCATATAGGACTATAGTCATTGCATTATATCTAATGCAATGACTATAGTGCTATATGACAAATTAAAGTCTGGTTTTTGGTTATATTCGGAAGTTAGTAGCCAGTCACAGTCGTATTTATTTTATTATCAAAATTTAATGATTTGGCATCGCGATTAACTACGATATGTGAAAAGACTTAGGTAATGACTAAGCACAGGGCTGTCTTTTACCTACTAGAGGCCCTGGGTCACTATTAGCCCTAAGCACATTAGGATGTACGCCCCTCTATGACTTATTAGTATTAAGTAGATACAGGTGATCAAGTAGAGACTAGAGGCCCTAATAATCAGTAGGACCTGGGCAAATTAAGAAGAAGGGTCTGACTAAACATCACATAAACATGATAGGCGTCGTAATTGCTGACGTAGGTTGATTAAATTTCTATCTGCTAACGATAAATAACATTTTTGTAATATTCTATTTTGTAAAATGTCATGAAAATAATATTTCTACGAACTGTGACCACAAATACTTACTCGCTAATTATTTAATTAATGACAACAAAGAGGAATGATAGTAGGTATAAATAATTATCTTAAGATTAAGAAGAGTTTTTTTTTAATACGGATATTTAAAGAAAAATAATTGCGATATTAATATTCATATCGATCCAAATACACCTTATGCCCATCAGCTAAATAGTAACGTTGAAATCCAATGCAGCAAATTATTCAAGAAAAAAACAGCTGCAAAAACTTAATTAAACTTAGTGGTAGATTGAATGCCTGTCATTTGCAAACGTGATTAATTATAGAGTTCTGAACATCAGACAAATGTACGGATTAATACATCTTACTTATATGTGCGTGTTGGATTGTGTTTAATAGTAGACAGGGATCAATCCTATCACCTAATACAATGGTATAAAGTAAGAATCTTTAAGAATTAATCTAAAATTGACGACCAATTATCATTCAGAGGCTGATTATGGAATAGAAACTCTGGACCTACCTAGGACTTTCTAATATAACCTCCCGATATATTTCGGGTTCTAGGATCACCACACATATTCACTCATGGCCAACGATGTATCATAAACAACTAACGGTCTTATTCATAATGACTTATTGGAGGTTTAAAAGTTCGCTAAAATCGGTTCGCGAAAATTGTCAAAACTTGTTATTCATAATAGTCTTTTTACGATAAAACGTTTATTATCTCTCCGTTAAAATCTCCGTATAAACCTCCGATAAGTCATTATGAATAAGACCATAATTGCTTACACTGACTTATAATCTAAAAACTTTCGCCGCGCGGTGTTATTTATTAAAAACGCCTTTGAACAGACTACCGATTTATTAAAAAGTATCGGGCTGTTTTGAGAATAGGTCTTTAACTATTTTTCATACCCCCTAGGTCATAAGGGTAGACTTTATGTAAGAATACAAGTGACACGGCGGGCCGCGGCCAATATGGCAGAGAAAATTAAAAGTTTATTACCTATATCATCCTCCTGCCCTTATCCCATTAATTGGGGTGGGCGCAATATGTTTTTTCTTCCATAGTCTTCTTTCAGCTGTCATGTCTGCGTCAACCCCTCTTTCTTTCATGTCCTCTTTCACACAGTACATCCATCTTTTCTTAGGTCTTCGTCTAGACATTTTTCCTTCCACGTTTATAAGCAGAATTTATTACCTATGCGGTTTAAAAATACTTTACTATAAACCAATTTTATGTAGCAAATAGGTACTAAAAATTCAAAATCATTTGTTCGCCGAATCTCAACTACCTAATTAATAATGTCAAATTAACAATTTCTCCACAAGCTTATATGTGAAAACATAATTTCGAAGTGCTATTAATCATCGGGGTTTGCTCTAGAAGATATTAGCGGTAAATTATTGTGCAAAATATAAGGCCAAAATTAAATTTTATGTTGCTGTAATATATTAAAGTCATTGGTCTTATTTATAATGACTTATCCGAGGTGTAAACAATAACTTTATCGGAGAGATAATAAACATATTATCGTAAAAAGACTATTATGAATAACAATTTGTGACAATTTTCGCGAACCGATTTTAGCGAACTTTTAAACCTCCGATAAGTTATCTATACTAATATTATAAAGCGGAAGAGTTTGTTTGTTTGTTTGAACGCGCTAATCTTAGGAATCAGTGGGCCGATTTGAAAATTTCTTTCAGTGTTAAATAGAGCATTTATCGAGGAAGGTTTTAGGCTATATAACATCACGCTACGACGAGTAGAAGCGAAGTAGTAGTGATAAATGTTACAAAAACGGGGAAAATTTTCTAAATTCCACGCGGTCGGAGTCGCGGGCAACAGCTATTATGAATAAGACCATAACCAATTACCCAAAAATACATTATATGACATCGCATCACACAGTTTATATACCAGCGGCTTTGTTATGAGGACTTGCGCTGGCCACTAACAATATTCACGAATAAAAACTGAAAACTGACTGATCTGTCACATTGTATCAAAATTTACCAGATTCAGTTCAAAATAGTATTTGTCATGCTCCAATAAATATTAATAAACATACCTAAGCTACATAAATTTTATATCAATTTATGTACATAACAATGTACCAAATAGATATTTAATAAATTAGCAGTATGGATGACTTTCATAGTTTGGAAAAAACAATAGTGCGAGAGCTGTCGTGTCGCCTGTGCCTATGTACCGATGTTGTAAAGCTTAAGCCGCTTAGTGCTGAAGTGAAACGAAAGATCAAAAAGCTCTTCGATGTTGTTGTAAGACAATATCTTATACATAAAATTCACGTGTCACAGTGTTAGTTACCGTACTCCTCCGAAACGGCTTGACCGATTTTTATGAAATTTTACATGCATATTCAGTAAGTCTGAGAATCGGCCAACATCTATTTTTCAAACCTTTTTTTTTGTATGGCAAATCAACGTTTGCCGGGACAGCTAGTATCTTATAAGACCTTACCTTGCATCTTTATGAATAGGAAGGAGAAGGATAAATACAAAAAAAATACCGAAAATTTTACAAGTTACCAACTTACCTTGCACACTTGATGATGATTATAACTATAATAATATAATTAAATAGTTTTGTGATAGGTACACTGCATAATTTTTTTTTTTTTTTTTTAAATATTCATGGACATTTCACACATCGTCCTCTGGTCCCAAGCTAAGCTTATTATGCTTGTGTTATGGGTACCAGAATACGGATATAATACATATACTACTTTTCTTTTGTAAATATGTACATACTTATTTATAATACATAGAAAACACCCAGACGTAGTACAAACATTTGTATGACATTTATGAATATCACACAAATAATTGTCCCAAGCGGGAATCGAACCCGCGACCTTGTGAACGGCAGTCCAGTACATGAACCACTACGCCACGAAGCCCGGCTATTAAAATCTAATCGTAAGTTTTGATTTGTAGATCCGAATAGACGACAATCTTCCAAAAGCAATATGCCACGAATGTTTACAACAGATATCAGCATTACATTTGTACACAGTTAAAGTGGAAAAAACACAAAAATTTTTGGAGTTTCATAAAATGAAAAATTTGGAAGAGAAACGTGAATCCCCTAACGATAAAATACATCCAATAGTTGCATCATTATCAGTTCAAAATATAATAGACTCACAAAAGAAATTGGTTACCACTCCCAAAACAAAAACTCCACCTAGCGATCACCAGCAAGGAGATACTACCTTACAGAACAGACAATCGAAAATATCTAACAAGAAAAAATCTGCTGCCGAGCTAAAATTTATGGAAGCTATGCCTTTAGAAGAATTCGCCCATAGTGAAAAATTAGATAAGAAATTACTTAGTAACGTAGGAAGCAGTAAACCGGCCAGTCCAGTAAAGATTGATATAAAAAATATTCGACCTAAAGAAGAGTATGACTACTCTAACGAAACTCTTGACAGTGTAGTGCTTTTAGAAGGCAGGCCTGCAAAACAAGGCACTGCATTAGATAGACAGATAACTCTTTTCTATAAAATGGAATGCTGTATTTGTCACGAAAACGGGTTTCATTTCCGTTCTCTTATGAAACACTACAAAGAGAGGCACGGTGTACCCGGATATGTAACCTGTTGCAACAAAAAGTTTCATTATTTCTATCCGAAGAAAATAATAGAACACATGGCTTATCATTTACAACCGAATATATTTATGTGAGTTATATTTTTATTAGCTTTCTTTCAGCGTCTTGTATTGAGATTGATCAGAAACGTGGGAAACATAATCTAACTGGATTTTAGCACCTGAGACCTGAAAAAATACCAGAAACATCCAAAGGGGGATACCTAATCCAACAGAAAGAATAGCAAATGTTATACGCCTCGCGTTTTAGGGGGACTTCGCTTTAAGCTTAAATTAAGACGTATAGATACCAAAGAAACTAAAAGTAGGTACCCATCTACAAACCTTTTTTTAAGTAGGTTTAGCAACGCCGAAACTCTTCCTACAGAGAATTTGCCACAGGTCCCGCGCTCGATTAATCTGGCACTGATCTTATAAAATTAGTTTATGTAGTCTATCCGTATCTGGTACCCATAATACAAGCATAGAAATATAGTTTACTTAGAAATACTTACTTACTTACGTGAAATGTCTATGAATATTTATTTATTTATACTTTAATTTCAAAGGTGTCCAAGTTGTCACCAAAATTTCCAAACATCACTAGAGTTATCTGAGCATCAAAGCAATGGTGGACGTTCTGAGGGGAAAATTATATGCCCTCGATGTTCGGAGCGCTATCCGACATACCATGAGCTAGGACAACATATCATTACGCATCGCGGCGATAAATCACAGTGTGATTACTGTGGTAAAGTGTAAGTATCTAACGTTATAAATGCGACAATTTGTGTGTTTTAAATTTTATTAGGTGCTAAAATAGCTTACATACTAGATTTATACATAAGCTATAATTACGGAAGAATGCGATGTTCCCGTGGGGTAATCATATATCTAAATAGCCTACCAGCTACCTAGATAGCGGTAGTGTCGAGTCGGAAGTCTCTTTGATGTAGTTAAGGCCCTTTATCGCCATCGGTTTCAGTATTATACTAAAACTTTAACCGGGAGTACCTAGATGGTAAAACTGCTATTCGCAACAAGTTATCGATAAACCTACTCACCTAATTACCTGTATTTAATCTACCTAACACTTTCCAACCGATTTGAAAAGTTTGTGTTGTATCTACCAGGTTAAAACACCACCATCGTAAAAAGAACATAAATCACATGGAAGATTTAATACTTTGTTCACAATGCATTAGAATATTGAAATCTATAGAAAAACAAGAAAAAGAAATCGTGAGTATTTTGAATACTATATCTTATACCAGGGGTCGGCAAGTAGTTTTAGGTACGGTCCGGATACTGGGGAAATTTTATACAGGGTTCATAAAAAAACAACTGATAATAATTAAGTGATCCTTATCAGTTGTTCCCAAGGCATAGGACGCGCGTTGTGGCGTTCTATGGGGGAGGCCTATGTCCTAGACTGGACGGAGAGAGGCTGATGGATGGATGGAATTAATAAAGATATAGAATACCTTATTTACGTATTAATTTATACAATGAGTACTTTGGCGGTCTGAAGTTGGACCGCCTGTTGCCGATCCCTGTCTTATACGTTTATTAATCTACTTAGTTCAAAAACTAACAATGACGCTTGAAAATACAAATTGTTTTTTTAAATTAATGCATTGCCATTGGTCCTTGATACATATGCAAAATTTCAGATCAATCCAACTACTGCAAGTGGTTTATAATCACTTTTAAAGATTCCGTTACATAGATTAATACATTGATAGATACATACCGAACTTACGAGGGGAGGTCCAAAAGTTCGTGGAATGGAGGGGATGGAGTGGGGATAGGGGCGCTCGCTTAGTGTCATACTAATTGGGGACTCATAATTAGTATATAAATGGAGTTTCAGCCCTATTGCGTCATTCGTTTACGAACACACGCCTGCTAAACACGTCAATCCGGAAGAAAACTGAAACTATGGAGAAAATTGAACACCGTGCGGTCATTAAATTCCTTACCAAGCAAGGAAAGAACGCTCAGACCATTTTGAATGAAATGGAAACTGTTTACAGGGAACAGTGCCCTAGTAAATCAATGATTTACAAGTGGCATGGTCTTTTTAAACATGGTCGGGAGTCGATTGAAGACGACCCCCGCTCAGGAAGGCCAGTTGAGGCCACCACATCAGACATCGTCGAAAAAGTGGAAAAAATTGTACTGGAGGACACCCGTTTGAAGAAAAAACAGTTATCTGCATTAGTTGGAGTATCAGATACCACCATTTTGCGAATCCTATATGACCACCTGGGTATGACAAAAGTCAGTGCAAGATGGGTACCGAGAATGCTCACGCCGCTTCAAAAACAGCAGCGCGTCGAAGCGTCAAAACATTTTTTGGAGTTGTGTGGCGACGATCCTGGACCGATTTTGGAGCGAATTGTTACCGGCGATGAAACATGGGTTCATCACTTTGAGCCTGAGTCCAAACAAGAGTCCATGCAATGGCATAAAAAGGGGATACCACCGCCAAAGAAATTCAAAGTGTCGGAGTCGGCTGGAAAGTTGATGGCTACTGTTTTTTGGGATTGTGAGGGGATAATACTGATTGATTATAAAGAAAAGGGCAGGACCATAACCGGAGAATACTACGCAACAATACTAGAAAAATTAAAGGATGCCATCAAAGAAAAACGTCGGGGAAAATTGACCAAGGGCGTGTTGCTCTTGCAAGACAACGCGCCGGTTCACAAGAGCAAAGTTGCAATGGCTGCTCTACACACGCATGGCTTCGAATCACTAGTCCACCCACCCTATAGTCCAGATCTGGCCCCAAGTGATTTTTATTTGTTCCCCAATTTAAAAAAGACTTAAGGGGAAGGAAATTTTCCGACGACAATGAGGTAAAGGAGGCAATTTTGGCTCATTTTGAGGGAAAAGATAAAAAATATGTTTACGATGGTTTTGAAAAATTAATTCATAGATCTAATAAATGTATTCAGCTTAAGGGTGATTATATTGAAAAGGAAAAATAAATTTACTGTTTCATTTTTACTAAAACCCTTTCATTCCACGAACTTTTGGACCTCCCCTCGTATATAGGCGTGTTAAAACAGGAATTATTCTATAAATTGGGTTCTCGGAAACGGCTCCAACGATTTTCACTATTTGGTATTACTTTTCACAGAAAGAGAAAATTAAAGTTAAGCACGACGCTGTCAGTATGCAGAAACGTCAAAAATTCAGACAGGCGATGGTTTTTTCAGGCGACGAAGATGCTTCTACAGATTAAAAATACAATAAAAATAGTAATATAAGTGTCCAATTAAAAATAACAGTAAAGGGTATCATTCATATAAATAAAATATCGTTTGGCATGAAATATGCGTTTATTAGTAAACTTATTCACAAAATTAACCTAAGTTTGGACTGATAGACAAATCTGCCAAATAATATTGCAGTGTGTTTTCAAACGTGCTAAGAGTTTTATAAAATAGTTAATGTAGTATTATCTTATACTAGCCGTGCGCCGCAGTTTCACTTGTGCACTTACTGGAAAGATGTTGGATGATTTTCAGACCTACTTGATAAATATAAAAAATTTCATAAAAATCAGTCGAGCTAATTCGAAGCAGTTTGGTAATAAAAGCCACATTTGTCGCCATTCTTATTCAGTCCTCCAAAAAGGCTTGACCGATTATCATAAAATCTATACAAAGAACCAACCAACAGAATTATGCAAAGTAAAAGCGCGGGGCCTATTAGAAAATATCTAAAATGGACATTAAAATACCACAGTATTTCCATGTATGTATATAATACAAAATAATAGTTTCATTCAACACCAAATTGAAAACACTAGAACACAATAAACATGAAATACACCATTAAACCAAAAATGTTCCCATCGTGAATTTATATTCACTAATTGAAATTGACTACTTATAGCCCTACCTACATTATTTTTCATATTTAGGTATTACACCAAGTTTTTAGATTTGTCTTTTAGTCCAGTCTTTGAATCAATTTATTCGATCCTTCGTTTCTTCACAAGAGATCCTAATAGATCGGAAATAGCTGGCAAGTTGTTTGTCTGATCATTAGCACCAGTATTCAAATTTGTTAATGGTATATTCAATTGATTTGACGAACTTTTCTGTTGACCCTTCATGTTTCTGTGTTGTGGGAAACTCGGCATTAACTTCGGGTCACAAGCTGAAATAAAAAACATCTACTGAAACGGACATTTTATAGTTGCCTAAAGGAATTTAGAAAATAAAATAGGAAAAAATTAGCACACTCCTATTTTACTTTTGCTTTGATCCACCTAATCACTAACAAAAAACATTGATAAGCCCCGTCGCGTAAGAAGAGGGCGTGGTCTACGTCTAACACTCACCTAGTCTTTTTCAAGCCACACCCCATATTTCCTACAAAAATGTTATGTCGAAAAACTTAGCAAAATAAAATTCATTCATTCGCGATGTAGACTCATTCGAGTAACATTGTAGTGGTGAAATTGGTAACTGTTAGCACGGCCGCAATAGCTCAGTTGGCAGAGCGACGGAACGGTATTCCGAGGTCGTGGGTTCATGTCCCGCTTGCGGTGATCACTTTTTCCACTACAATTTAATTTATTAAGTTAAGCATAGCAAGTCAATTGCAAAATTAATAAATTACTTTATAATTCATTTATTCAAAAAATAGAATCTAATATAAGACACACAAATTGGTAATGCGCCTGGCGGCCATGTTGGTGACGTCATGGTGACGTATAGATGAGAATATTACATTTTGTTAGCTGTCCTTTTTCTTTGCTGATGACGTCACAAGGGCGTTAATTTGACAAGGTACCAGCGCATTACCAGTTTGCGTGGCTTATATACTAATATTTTATAACTTCCCGCAAATTATTTTCATTTGTTTATATAAACAAATGAAAATAATTTGCGGGAAGTTACGTATCTATTTTACCTGAATAAAAATACTTCCGTATCATTGTGGTATCAGATTAAAAAACAAGTGTCACCAACCGTTTTCCTCCCCAGTGAGGCTGTAAAAGCCAGCTAAGGAACAATAGCAGATAAATTCCTTAACAGGACAAAGAATACCCTGAACAAAACCCCTATGCCAACACGTCTGGTTAGGGCGGCAAAGTAGACCAAATACCCAAACGAAGTGGAAAAGGCCCGTGCCTAACAACGTTATTGCGCTGGTAAAAATGGTATACTTACGAAGTGGTTGTTCTTTGAAGTAAGAGCTTTGTAAGCACTCTTCTGCTGTGGCACGTTTGTTAGGATCATACATGAAGAGGAAGTTAAGAAGGCGGAGTCCAGCTGCTGACAGCCAAGGGAAACGTTGCTTCAGATTGTTGTAGGGTTGTTGTTTCAATGTGAAGTTCTGTAAAGCTGGCAATGCGCTGAACTCTGGCCAGATAGCATCTGATGGTGTACCTACGAATTCATGGTTTTTATTTATGTCTGTATTTAGAATAATTTTCTTAGTTCAAAACTAAACGACATGCTTGAAAAACCTGAATATTATTTTTTATTTTTTTTGTCAAACAGTCCTTAATGTGTGCAAAATTTTAGATCAATCTGACTACTGCCAGTGGGAGAAAATCATTTTCAAAGATTCCGTTACAAAGGTTAATACATTGATAGATACGTACCGCGCTAAGAAAAGTATGTTAAAAAGAAAATGATTCTAGTTGCTTCGAAATCTTTCATTTTTTTACCTAAGTTACGTACTTTTTGCGCACTGGACTCTGAGATCTATGGAATAGTAATTTCTACTACATATTTAAAGCTGAAATGCCAACTCCTGTTGAATTAATTCTCTAAGTAAACTAAGAAGTAAAAACATCTTATTTCCTTACCCAACAAATCAACAATAAGTTCGAGCTGCTCAATCTCAGTTCTTCCAGGCAGTAGAGGTTTGTTCGCCAATAGCTCTCCCAGTATACAGCCAGCTGCCCACATATCTAGAGCGGGTGTTTGTCGTGGTGATTGAAGCAATAACTCAGGAGCGCGGTACCAGAGAGTGACTACGCGAGGAGTTGCACTACGGGCTGGCGCTCCAAGCCAACGTGCCAGACCGAAGTCAGCTGTGTAAATAAATAAATAACATTGTAATATTGGTACCGATTCTACATACACAACTAAACTTAACTAAAAATGAAAATTGATAGTATCAATGACACAATTCGGCAATTGAAAGTTTCGAAAGAAAGAAAGAATTCGGTTCTGTTAAAGAACTGTTTTATTAGAAAATTTGTATATCATAGACTAACAATTTTAATCAATAAAAATGTGTACAACGAAATAGCCAATTAATCAAAATACACCAAAACTGTAACTACTGCCCTGCAAGCAGGGCTGGGCAAAATACATGCTTTGTTGTTATCGAAATACAAATTACAAAATACTGCGTTTGCAAGTAATTGAAATTCAAAATACTAATTACTTTTGAGTGGAGTAATTGAAATACAAATTACGAAATACAGTATTTTGGCTGTTTGTAATTGAAATACAAAATACATTTATACTAATATTTTTACCCAACTTTAAAAAACAGGAGTTTTTTTTTATGTTTGTTCACGAATAACTTTGTCGTTTATCGATTTTTATGCTTCTTTTTTTGTTGGAAAGAAAATGTTTCAGAGGTGGTTCTGTGATAGGGAAATTAGGTTTTCATGATGGCTGTCCAAGGAATTAGATGGCAACTTTCAAAAATCATATGGCACTGTTTGAGTTCGGTTTTTATTGTTAAATATGAAAGAGGATAAATTTTGTAATATTAATATTTATGTAGCGATTATCTCTGAAAATATTGTCCGTGGTGACGTATTAAGAATACAAGCATCAGCACCCCCATCTTCCGCGAGTATGCGTCTCGCCAAGGCGGTCCGCCTAGTCCTCGGAAGTGGGTCGAGGCGAGGCACTGACGAGGATCTGACGTACCACCTCACCCAGCTCCTCACGAGTCATGGCTGTTTCGCCAAGTACCCGTGGGGGCTGGTTGGATCCTGAGTGCCGCATTTAAGGGGTGGGACCGTGGACACGGCGGAGCACACTCTCAACGCGTGCACGGTTTGGGACCCCAGCGTGTTGACCTCGTCGGCGTTCTGGGCAAGGATTCGTCACCCTCAATGAATAATGTTGGGCTGCCGTCGCCTCCTTCGCCAGGGAGGTGATAGCGGCAAAGGGGGAGTCCTGCGGGAACGAGAACACGCTGGCGAAGCCTTGCCACCTCGCAGGGCCCCGGGCAGAGGTCGTCGGCCATATTGACCTTTAGTCTATTCGAAGTATCGAAATTCGGAATATCGTTTTATGGAACGAGAACTTTTCGAGCATTTGACTCTTCGGACAAATGAAAATCGGAAAAGTAATAAATCGGAAAAATATATTTTTTGTGATGTAATTTATTAATTTTGCAATTGACTTGCTATGCTTTTACTTAATAAATTAAATTGTAGTGGAAAAGTGATTACCGCAAGCGGAACTTGAATCCACGACCACAATAAGCTCTGTTGGCCATGGGCGTGCGCTCTATATAAGCAGAAAGGCACTGCTTTACTTGCCATTCACAGATATTTTAATAAAACGTTCGTATGTTTTAGATGACTTTATTCATTTATTTACTATTAATTAAACAAAATATTATAACTTAAAAACGCCTAATAATTCATAAATAGCACCAATATGTGCTTGCAAATTGCTTTTTGCCAGGCGTTTGGCGAAGGAATAATATTAGCGTAGCTAGCAAGCTCGGCGCCGCCCGCCTGCCATGAGTTCATATGTGTGTAGAAATTTTGGTGTCCGTGCACAGTTCGCAAACGCACACAGGCTTACATATCCAAGACAATTTACACTGAAAATCCTGCGGCCTGCTTTGGCGATCGGATGTTATCGCGAGTATTCGGCAATGTTCGTTCGTTACTTATAATCCGAATAAATATAATAGTCGGAAGTCTAATAAATCACGTATGCATTTTTGTTTAGTAAGGTTTTATTTATTTAAATAGCAGAAATATTTTGGTTCGACGGAGGCCATTTTATTTTTTCGTGTGATTCATTGAACTGTTTAATAATGAGTTTCTATAATTTAATAATTGTATGGATTTTCGTTTGTTGATTTTAAAATGTTATTTGATTGTGAAATGTGTGTTGTAGTGTGTGTTTGTTAAAAATTAAAAATAACAAGTTCTCACAAATGTCTTTCAGTAAAAAGATTCTGTGTACCCGAGTCACGACAACTAAGCCAGCTAAAAGGTATTGTACCTCGAAAATTTCATGTTAAAAGTTATGAAACGTATGTACATACGTACATGTACGTATGTATGTACGTACGTAGTTATTGTTTAGTAATTCTAGTACAGTGTGGACTGATTCGGGATATTCAGATTTAAATTTGTTCTGTTGGCATGGTTTCCGACTTAGAGATCCGTCGCGTGGCTATGCTAAAAATCTATAAAAGAAAAAGTTTTTGTGACTGCCTATCCTAAGTTAAATATCAGTGCACGCCGCTGCTGTTGGCAGAGCTACGGAACGGTATTCCGAGGTCGTGGGTTCAAGTCCCGCTTGCAGTAATCACTTTTTCCACCACAATTTAATTTATTAAATATTTCGTTATTTTTAATAATAGACATTACAATTTTTCGGTATTAAAATCGAATTTCAAAATTCGGAATAAAGTTTTTCGGAATATTTCGGTTAAATATATTATAATACTAGCTGCCCCGGCAAACGTTGTTTTGCCATACAATTCTGTATAAAATAAAATTTCATCAAAATCGGTCCAGCCAATTTGTAGCCTATGTGTTATTCTGATGTATAAGCTATATTGTGGTAAAGTTTCATTCAAATCCATTCAGTAGTTTTTACGTGAAAGAGTAACAAACATCCATACATACAAACTTTCGCCTTTATAATATTAGTAGGATTTATAAATGAATTATATCCCGTATATTCGTATTCTGGTACCCATAACACAAGCATAATAAGCTTCCTTGATTAGTCGTAGAGTGAGAAGACCTTCTCCAAAATGAAGTACACAAAAAATGTTACAGATTTATATTATCTGATGAGCATCTTAAATCTCTTTTAATAATTGGTACCAGTAAAATTAGTCCACAACTACGAACTATTGTCAGTGAAAAACCTCAATTACATAAATCTCATTAGTATTTCATATATGTCATTATGCTTGTTATAAGTTTTTTTTCTTTTTCTTTCCTCCGCCTTGCCCTGCCGAGCCATGATGGCGAGGGGTGGCCCCGTTAATCGGGGCCCGACCCGATGAGGGGAGCATTAGGCCCCCTTGTCACGTTTGCTGCGGCAAGTCTCTGGGTGCCGGCCCGCCGTGCGCGACCTCCTCTTGGTTCGCCGGCTAATGCGCGTCGACGACCCCTGCCCTACGGGGTGGGAAAGTTTCGCCAGCGCGTTCCCGCTCCCACAGGGCCTCCCTCTTTGCCACCATCACCTCCCCAGCGAAGGAGGCGACAGCGGCCCAACACTGTTCGCTCTCGGCCATAAGCGAAACGATGACTGAGAGCGACAAATGCTCACCCAGCACACCAACGTGTTCGGCGCGCTGGGCGTCCCAGGCCTTGTAATAGGTTATGTTTTATTTAAAATGTATAGAATGTTAGTTGGATTCATGTCAATAATTTGTTAATTATTATATAGGTACCGAAGTAAAATTTTCTGCGTATTATACATATCTTTACTCATTACAATTCTGTGTTTCTTTATCCAACTTATCACAAAAACAAAGACAATAAGCCTACAACAATGTTATGAGTAGTTCGCCCATGACCATATCAATGTAGATGTCATATTAATAATTATCCAACATAAAATTTGAATACTTCAGTAAACTAAATTTAATTTGTTTTAAAAGTATTGTGTTCTCTAAAAGAAGTTTTTAAGTATGCTAGCTATCCGCGGGCCGGACAAAAATTGTCCGCGGCCTGATGTGGCCCTTAGGCCGTAGTTTGGAGACCCCTGTTCTAGTGTATTATCTTTTACGAACTAAACGTCAAGCACGCTCGCCCTCTTTGTTACAAACATATAGAGCGAGCGGATCGTTGTTCTGGTACAAGTAAATGTTGTAGTCTATACTCACCTTAATACTATTGCATGTTGTTAAACTATCTATAGTCCAAAACAATCGATACTATCGATAGTTTGTTATTAACGAACTGCAATACTATCGATAGTATCGATACTATCGATAGTTTGTTATTGAGAAACTGATTCTTATTCTCGAAAACTTATTCTGAGCTATCGATAGTATCGATAATATCGATACTATCGATAGGGTACATGATTTTCGATGTAAACTATAGATTGTTTTACTATCGATAGTTCGGCAACACTAATTTCAGATTTAGAAAAAAGAACCGCGCTATCCCAAGTAGGACATAACAGATCTTTTTTCAAAAATTTATTAATAAAGATTAACATGTAGAACACTTGTTAGATAAAGCAATGTTTAGTTTGTGACATAACATGTATTCTAACCATTCCTTGAACATTAACCGAACGCAGCCTGAACGCATTTATTCTGGTTTTTAGTTTATAGTATACAGCCTGGTAACAAACATATTATAACGAAGTCTCTGAAGGGACCCTTTTTAAAAGTTTGGACTTGCACCCAAAGATGATATTTTAATATTATTGGTGTTTATTTTGACATTAGTTGGGAAATTCGAAAAAAATCAATTATTAAAAAAAATCGATTATTTAAAAACCGATTTTTCATCTATAAAATATAATCGATTTTAGTGTACAAGGTCGCATCCCTAATTATTATGCCGTTTGTGGCGCCCTTTAATTTGTTGTTATAAAAGTAGAAAACTATAATCATATATGAATGGATGGACTACCGAACACTCAAATGGACACATAAATGGACACATAAATGAACCAATAAAGATGATATAATCAGCACATTTCTACTCACATAAAAACAGCTGTTTAAGTACATATTTATAAAATTAGGTAATATTACTCACCAATTTTAACACATCCTTTGTCAGTAAGAAGCAGGTTGGAAACCTTTAAATCCCTGTGTACTATGAAGTTGGAATGTAAGTATTTGAGACCTTTTAGTACTTGTAGCATCAAGCATTTAACCTGAGACTCGGTGAATGGTGATGACATGTTATCCAACAGAGATGCAAGATCTTGTTCACAATATTCCATTGATAAGAATATACTGAAAACAGAAAGTTTACAAAATTGTGAGTAACCATATAGTTAGTGGCACTTTCTAATATTTTTTTATATGAGCAGATATAGCAAATGTACAAGACTTGAAGTGAAGATAGATGTTAGTTAGAAATTGTGGATATGAATGGCAATACAAATGGAAGTACACAAATGTATGCACATGTGGGTATGTATGTGTGGGTATAAATGGATGTATGTATGTGTGTGTATAAAGTGTATGGGTTAATGTGTATGCTCAGTCAACATTATTTATTTTATTGAAACATTAACTTTCATTTGAATAAAACCAAATTTAGGGATTTAGACATGTATAATATTAGTTTTAAATTTTAGCTAATTCCACTTGTGACCATCGCAACTAAAAAGTGTGGATAAAATTTTAAACGGCGACGTTAACTCGTTAGCGACTCTTTATTTAAATAAACTTAACTAACTTTTAATTTTATTAAACTTACATTTTTCATAAAATGAAAAGTTTAAATATTTCTAAAACTTATTAACATGGTTATACCTACATTCATAAACATAAAAAATAATTTAAAGGTTTTGAAATAATTTGTATGCATAATATGTTTTTTATTTACCTTTCAAGTGAGCGTCCCACAAGAACCTCTTTCAACTGAACAACATTTTCATGTCTGCATGCCATCAATACTTGTATTTCACGTAGTCCACTAAGTGGAAGACCATCTTTTTCAACATCCATCCGTACTTTTTTTAATGCTACGATGTTTCCAGTCAATTTATCCTTTGCTCTGTCTGTGAAATAATAGACATTTTTAAATTAATAGGCTTTAATCTGATTTGGCTTAAAAAAATCTAATTGTATTTTTTTAAAAAACTAACTACTAAGAACTAAATAAATTCCATTTTTTATCTATATAACAAGTTTACATACTAACACTCAATATGATTTTGATTCTGACAGACTGCTTAAACCTCTAGCAATCTTCTTGGGCTTTGTAGTGTTAGAATGTTCCATTTTCCAATATTATTGTGCAAAATGTGCTCCAAATCTTAGTGTTAGTTATTTTACAGAATTAAAGTAATAAACAACTTACACACAATGCCATAGGTGCCTTCTCCAATCCTATTTAATTTTTCAAATTCTCCAACAAATCTGCATCTTCCAAGCTAGAATTTAAAGTATTATTACAATAACAAATAATTTCTTATCAATATAAAACAAAATCTGGAGAAAACCAACACCCTATGCATAACAAATCACTTGATTTTTAACAAACTTTTTTAATATTTTTTTTATTAGCTTGGTATAGTACGCGTCACGTAAAAAGAATGCTGGAAGAAAGTTGTAGGGGCGTCTTTCCGCATGGGTACACTCTCGCACGAAAGTTATGTGCCTATTATTTTATTTTTGAACTAGGCTTTCGATGGCGTGTCTTGGCTTGGTACCTACATATTTGTTTTTCTTAATAGGTATTACATAGAAAACCGATAAATCGCCTATGCGCAGCTTGACCGCCATCGTTCTTTTTACATGACGCGACCAATTCATAGCTATTAATGTAATAATCTATGTATTGTAATTTTATTAAGTGATTATCTCCCACTTGCAGTAGTCAAACTTCTAAAATTTTGCACACATATTAAGGGCCAATGACAAACAATAACTCAAAAAAAAAAGATTATCAAGTGTGTCTTTTTTTTAGATTTTGAACTAAGCAAATCATCAATTTTTACATCGCGCTGTTGTTCACAGGGCTAAGAAACCCGTTGTTAGTTTTATTTGGTCTGTTGTAACAGTATATACACTGGCTGGAAAGGTTATTAATGGGTTTGGAGTATTCTGTTCATCACAACCACATAAATTGTAAGCTTATTGTATCCTTAAGCTGGCTGATCAAGCCACAAGCAAATTTTTCGTGAAAGATGTGAAAATCTTTTTCGACACTATCCACAGAGCAGAAGATTAACTAAGGAGCAAAAGGAACAAATTGCGGGGTTATTAGATCTCGAAGCTAACCGAGTGAAGGTTAGGTTAGGGTTTTTTTTTTTTTTTCGAAATCTTTATTTTATTTTATTTCTAAAGTTATATGAAACGTAATTAGTACCGGTATTAATAATTATAAATTGTTCGTACGGTAACCGTACTAATAATTATAAATTGTTCGTACAGTACCCGACTCAGACTCAGCCTTTATTTTAAGATACATTATTATAACAAAATAAGTTTCTTATTGAGGTTATGTTTTACATACAATGTCTTTTTCTGGTATTTCCATAGTTTTACCAGTCCTGAATGAAATAAGAACTCCCTTCCTCGCAGTAGGGCCTGTTGGATCGGGAACATCTGGATTAGTAGCAGTCTTCTCCGAATCTGCAATGAATTCTCGAATGTAGTGACTCGAATTTTTGAGATTTTGTTTCAATAATTTATGTAACTCACTTTGAGACATTTTGCTATCTAAGATTTAACTGAGAGCTATTAGAATTCTCCGACTCTTAAATTCCAGTATTTTATGTTCACATACGATAATTCCTCGGCGAAAAACGTTAATTACTTTTATCGCTCCCCAAACAAAACCAAAGAGTAAAATAATATAGATATAACAACAAAACACAAACCACAGACTAGCTAGAAAATAGAGCACCATAGATAGAGCCAAAGGATAGAAGCAAGCAAGCATAGAGTGCTATAACAACACTGTAATAAAGAGGCATCTTTTTAGGGTTCCGTACCCAAAGGGTAAAAACGGGACCCTATTACTGAGACTTCGCTGTCCGTCCGTCCGTCCGTCCGTCCGTCCGTCCGTCTGTCACCAGGCTGTATCTCAAGAACGGTGATAGCTAGAGAGTTGAAATTTTCACAGATGATGTATTTCTATTGCCGCTATAACAACAAATACTAAAAATAAAATAAAATAAATATTTACGGGGGCTCCCATACAACAAACATGATTTTTTTACCGTTTCTTGCTCGATACTAATAACGTTGCCTTATGTTGCATAGATAATGGTACGGAACCCTTCGTGCGCGAGTCCGACTCGCACTTGACCAATTTTTTATTTTGTTGTTAGCATCACAGTGACCTCTAATTTTGTTGTTTCACAACTGAAAGTATGCTTGTAAGTGCCTTTAATAAGGTATGTATTCATTTAAAATCTTAGATAGGATCTGTTTTAAATTCTTAAGTACAGCAGAAGTTACAATATTGTAATCAGCCTAAATCACGAACATGAGCCAAATGTTTTCTGTGTAGTGGAATAATATTCAATTCGAAGCTGCTTTCTTCTTAACAGATATCAAACTTAGAAATAATGATGTTCTTCGTGTAAGTACGGAAAAACACAGACTCAACTCAACAAATATACAAAGTAGAACAAAATAAATTGTACTCAGGTAAACATGCCGCTGTGTGCAATGCGAGAAAATCGATCCAGCAATTGAAATTGACCAAGAAATTGGGATGACAAAACTGAAAAATTAAAAAAATTGTCTATGGTATTAATTTAAAAACAAAAACAAAAAAAAAATTCATAACCTCAAATAATTGGTGGTGAGGTTATTTTGTCGAATTTTTTTATTGCTATAAAAATTTTAATTTTTAACCAAATATCCTGAGGTTTTGATTCACTGTTTATTCTTAGATTTCTTAAAATATACGCCCAGCTTATGTAACATGAATGTATTTATAAATTAAATTGCAATATTTTGTCACTTGGTTTTCTATTAGTAAAATAATATTGTTTGGATTTTCGTTGGAAAATGGAATCTATAGGTCGATTTTGGAGAACTAACGTGTGAGAAACTGTTTGAAATTTCTACCATATTACATTCATTAAACATCTATCACTTAAAATAACAACTGCTATGTATGTGTTTGTTTACATTCTGTGTTGATTATTTTTACAAAAACGTAGGTAGTGGTTGCCGAGACATCCAGCTAATTCAAATTAACCTTGAAAATGAAATTGCCTAAAGCTTTTAAAAACAGGATTCACAGGGAGACAGTGTGAGTCCATTGCATTATTTAATTATAGTTATTGCAGATTAACATTATAGTCTGGGATCCAGGGAACATTTTCACAATTGATTAGTTGTATCAAATTATCTGTAGTTACATTTTTAGTCGCCTGGATCCTGTACTAGGTATGCAGATCACTGACATTTAAGTATAGTTTTTTTACTTGTATAAATCTTCTATGTGGTCATAGAAAGTTTTATTTAAAGGGAAACGATTACTACCGTCGATTTTGTTCTGTGGTCTAACAATTCCCATTGCCTTTTACCATCATTGTCTCAAAACAAGGCTGATTTATGTATGTAGGTAATGAATGTTTGCCTAATAGTTTTAAAAGATTTATTTTGAATCGCATGTATTGCCTTTACATCTTGTCTTAATGGGCGATATAGTCGCTAAGCGACCAAGCCCCTTAATAAATGAAAAAAACATCTTGTCTTAAATTGTTATGTGGCTTAAGTTTGAGATTTCATGTGATATAAGAAACTCTTTGCTCTTTTTCTACATCCATTATCATTATGACTACTCTGGGTGTTGGTATTTCTTAATATAAAAAATAACGACATTTTTTTTTATATGTTACATACACGTAGAAGTAATGTTAGATAATTGTATTCTTGACATGTTTCATAATTTTTTTTTTAATTTTTATATTTAGTCTTGTCTTAATTTCAGAATGAGGTTTGGTGTTTATGAAAAAGTGTTACCAGTATTAGCAACTCCTCTTAGAAAAGTCCCTGAACATATTGAAAGGCCCGATTATGTATTATCTAAACGGACATATGCACCAAATCAAATAGAAATCAAAGATATTAATAAAATTAATGGGATGAGGAGCAGTTGTAAATTAGCTGCCAATGTATCGCAACAGTTAGATACACTAATAAAGGTAAATAATGCTATTTAGGGCTTTTGAAATAAAATGGCTATAGTAACTAGGCCTACACAACAACTGCCTTTAAATGACTAATGCAGTGTGTCAGAAGGGCTGGGCAAAATACATGATTTGTTGTAATTGAAATACAAATTACTAAATACTGCATTTGCAAGTAATTGAAATACAAAATACTAATTACTTTTGAGTGGAGTAATTGAAATACAAATTACAAAATACAGTATTTTGGCTGTTTGTAATTGAAGTACAAATTACAAAATACATTTATATTATAATTTTTACCCAACTTTAAAAAACAGGAGGTTTTTTTAATGTTTGTTCACGAATAACTTTGACGTTTATCGATTTTAATTTTTTTTTTCGTTGGAAAGAAATTGTTTCAGAGGTGGTTCTATGATAGGGAAATTAGGTTTTCGTGATGGCAGTCCAGGGAATTAGATGGCAACTTTTAAAAATCATAGGGCACTGTTTGAGGTCGGTTTTTTATTGTTAAAAGCTATGATATGAAAGAGGATAAATTTTGTAATATTAATATTTATGTAGGGATTATCTCTGAAAATATTGTCCGTGGTGAAGTATTAAGAATACAAACGTCAGCACCCCCATCTTCCGCGAGCATGGGGCTCGCTAAGGCGGTCCGCCTAGTCCTCGGGAGTGGGTCGAGGCGAGGCACCGACGGAGGATCTGACGTACCAGCTCATCCAGCACCCAGGTCATGGCTGTTTCGCCAAGTAACTGTGGGAGCTGGTTGGTATTGAGTTGGATCCTGAGTGCCGCAATTGTGGGAGTGGGGCCGTGGACACGGGGGAGCACACCCTCGCCGTGTGCACGGTCTGGGACACCCAGCGTGTTGACCGTCGGCGTTTTGGGCAAGGACGTCTGGTAATTGAAATATAAATTGAAGACATGAGTGGATGAAGGGGATACAATGCTATTTGTAAAAAAATATGCTAAGTGCCTATATCACTTTCATTCAGTGTAAATATAATTTTATGTTGGTACATAACACCTTCATCACTTGCTTCTTCTAAAACTAATCTTTATAGTCATTGTTTTAAGGTTGAATATAGTTTGAAACCTCATAACACCTTCATTCGATGCAAAAAACAGATTTTTAAAAAAATGTTACATAACCCCTTCATCCACTCATGTCTTCAATTACATTTTGAGGCAGTAATTGAAATACAATTACCAAATACGTAATTGTATTTCAATTACATGTAATTGAAATACTGCCCCACCCTGAGTGTGTGTATATGCAGCACTAGTTTGCATGTAAACATATGCATTTCCATCCATCCATCCAGTCCTTCTCTGTCCACTGCTGGATATAGGCGTCCCCCATAGAACTTCACAGTGCCCAGTCTTGCCCTAACTGCATCCATCCATATGTATTTAACAAATACAATCGTGAGATGGGTTGTAGAGGTAGTGAATGGGTGGATTAAGCACGATTTTAAAATATTCAGACAAGAATATTTTAATCGGGCAATGACGCATTTATTCATTGATATACGCATTGCTGCTGCTCTTTTAAATACTTTTAGAGAGCCTTTAAAAGACCATCCTCGAGCTCACGAAATAATAGAAGTGCTAAATAGGAGAATTCATATGGCTAACAGTCTAAGTGACTATGTTATCGAAAATAATATAAATCGACAGCAAGCTTATTTTTGTACTATCACCACAGATGACAATCAGTTAGTGCAATTTCCAATATTAGCAGAAGAAGACCTATTATTAATTTCATTGGGAACTTATCAAATAAAACTTACACGGTCTTATTTGAGTGAGCACATAAGAAACGGCATATACTTACACAATAGAAATATGCATAGGAGCTATTCCAAACCTTGTGCGATACAATATAAACATTTTAGATGGTATTATTTTGAGGGGGCGGAAAAAATCGCGACACGTATCTGGTAGAATTTATTATTAGTTATTTTGATTAACAATAGAGCAGAAACACCGAGAGAATCAATTGCTCATTATTATTGCTCTTGTTTGACTGGGAAGAGAACAGTAGGTACCTACTTGCGCTCACATAATGAGTATCATTTGGTACCTTGGCTGGGCAAGACACCAGCCAAGCATATTGTTTGTTTAAAGGATAGGTACTGTATACTAACATAAATAAATATAAATACTGTGATACGATAAAGAAACTGATTGTTGTATCACAAGTACCAGTGTATAAAGTGCATTGTTTAAGTTATGAGAATTATTCAGCCATAATTGTACCATTTTCAACTGTGTATTCATTAATAACTGTCTAAAATAACGATTGCTGACTGTGATTACGTACAATTATTATGAACGTAATAAGTACCTATGTGAGTATGTAATCCAAAATGTAAAAAAAGTCTGTAAAGCATTATTTAATACAAAAACTGTTTTTTTCATTTACACCCCAGAACTTTTGACCTGCACACAATTATAATAAAAACTTGAATTATTCATAAAAAGAAACTTAAGTGAACATGTTTAAACTAGTCGCAACATGTTACAAGGTTTGGGACGCAACCCATACAATAATATTGCCCATTGTTCTTTAAGCTACAAGCAATTTTATTTATTCCTATGATATATTATTTTTGTGTGCACTTATGTATGGAATATGTGCTACACGCGTAATCTGCAATGACATTAGTATATGCAATCATATATTGCCATTCTACTATAATGAAAACCTTTTTTTTTTCAGCCAGGCATAACGACAGATGAAATTGATGCATTTGTTCACAATCTGGCAATAGAATCTGGGGCCTATCCGTCACCACTAAACTATAATGGATTTCCAAAAAGCATATGTACTTCAGTAAATAATGTGGTTGTTCATGGAATACCAGATATCAGACTTCTAGAAAATGGTGATATTGTTAATGTTGATGTGACAGTAAGTATTATTTAGTTTAGTAAGTATTCTTAGTCATTACTTTCAGGAGGGTCTAACCATTCATCTAATCATAAGTCTTCACGGTGTTAACTATGATCAGGGTTGGGCAGTATTTCAATTACATGTAATTGAAATACAATTATGTATTTTGTAATTGTATTTCAATTACTGCCTCAAAATGTAATTTGTAATTTGTATTTCAATTACCAGACGTCGAAGTAATTTGTAATTAGTATTTCAATTACTTGAGGCTTCAAAATACATTTTTAAAATACATTTACAATCGTCACCGTAGCCAAAGTAGCTATTGGAGCTGCATCACTGTACCCGTTAATTAACCTGTACGCCAAAATTGGTTATCAAAACGCAAATTGTTATTGAGGTAACGGCGGCCCATAAAATTTTACTTTAGCAACATTAGTTTGAAGTCGGTGCCGAAAATGATCGTTTGCCACAAATACGATAATCTCATAGGGGCTTATATTTTTACGCTGTTTGGGGTAACTATAGTAAATTGATATACAGATATGAAGTTAATTGTAAAATCAATACCTATATTCCTGTAAGTTAAACAAGTTAAAAAAATATTTTGGAACGATTGTAGCTTTTGATGAAAGTACTGACTGGTGGAAGGTAATGCTGCTAATGGCTGGTAATATTTACGGATGGTGGTTTTTACGCTGGTTCTCGGTGTGTTAACCGATTAAGAATACAAATGTCACCACCCCAACACACCGAATGATTCCGAAAAACTTTGTTCCGAATTTTGAAATTCGATTTTAATATAATACCGAAAAATTGTAATGTATGTAATATTAAAAATCACGAAATATTTTTTAAATTAAATTGTGGTGGAAAAAGTGATTACTGCAAGCGGGACTTGAACCCACGACCTCCAAATACCGTTCCGTAGCTCTGCCAACAGAGCTTATTGCGGTCGTGCTAACAGTAATCAATTAGACCACCACTACAACATTTCTAGATTGAGTCTACATCGCATTTTTTATGTGCAACGCCATCTATCGAGAATGTTTTGCAACAATCTCGACCAGCCACCTAGTATTCTTTACAGAATACAGGAAGAGGTACTGTTAGCACGACTGCAATGTGATGTAGTAGTTGTAAGGTATATAATAAGCATGTAGTCTCTAAAATATAGTCAGTGTATCATTGAACTTTGAGCGTTTCATTTGTCTCCTATACACAACCTTACATGGCGACCCTGCCTGTAACCTAAGCGATCCGTGCGCGCGTGTACTCCTAATATGGAAACGGTATTTTAAAACAATTGCTGGAAAATTACTACGGACTTTAAAATGAAACAAAGAGTGATCAGGTCCCCGTTCAATAAAACGTATTTTATAGTTACGTCGTCTAGGAACATTTACGAGAAAAATGGGTGGTTCTAGTTCGAAGGAAGAAGTAGTGATTGCCCAGAGCGCCGGAGTCGGTAGTAACACGGCCCATACCCGTCAGCAAGAAATCACGAACACAATTCTCGTGGTTATATGTACCATTTTGACACTTGGGGTGGTGATTATTGTATACAAGCTGTATAACCGTTGCCATAAAAGGATAATACAGCGTCGCATAGATGAAATCACATTGAGGCGTTATTCCAGTATCCTGCGACGACACCAGGCAAACAAGGATCCTGTGCTGCAGGTTGGCATGGCCGAGGTAATCGACGTGTAGCTTATGATATCTTCGAGGTGCGTATTCTAACGTTGGGCAAGCAGCGGTGTCGGCTCAGTGCAAATATCTTACGGTAGTGATGTGATGTGATAGGTCCAAGGTTCTATATGTGTTGTGAGTAAATAATATATATGGTTAAAAAAAAAAAAAAAAAGTATCATGTGCATCTTCGGGTATTAATTAGTTAAATTATGTAGTATAAATAAAGTCCACTGTTAATTAGTTCACTAACGTGGTATGGCTGAGGATTTAAACGTAATATTAAACGAATTAAGAGTAATAAGAAGTTACTTAATAAAAATAGGTCCCAGCCGTCGACACGGCAAGATTTTGGACATTAAAAGAAAAGAGGCTAACAGTAGTCTATTAAAATATAACCAATTTGTTAAAATTTATAAAGAAAACTTAAGACATTTTACGAATTCGGAGATTTTATTAATTACTAGGATTTGTGAGGAATTTGATAAACTATATTCAGAGATAATTTGTTGGTGTAGTGATACAAGAGAGGGCGAGCTTTCGTTACAAACCATGGCGGACATATTCGAAATTAAAACGGCGTTACATCTTTTGCCCGTTATGGACGATAGTTCTGACAATACCAAGCAACTTATTGAGAGTATTGAATATTACGATTCAGTTTTAGACAAACCAGGATGTAAAATTAAGCTTATTCAGTTTGTTTTGAAAAACAGGCTATCCCAGCGTGCAAAATTATTATTATCATCAAAATATGAAACTGTCGATGAGCTTATAAAGGATATGCGTAAACTATTGTTGCCACAAAAAAGCTACATATCTATTCAAACTAAATTGCAAAACTGTAAACAATATAATAAAACAGTTACAGATTACGGCAAAGAAATTTCAGAACTCTTTGTGAATTTGACGATATCGCAAGCCGAAAGTGATTCAGCCAAGTATGCATTATTAAAACCTATGAATGAAAAGTTAGCAATTAAGCGATTCGCTGATGGTTTGCGGGATCGGCGCCTAAGCACAATTATTGCCTCGCGTAACTGTTCTTCTTTAACAGAAGCTATCCAGACGGCCCAAGATGAGGAGACACCTGGTCCAAGCGGTTCAGCAGAGATGATAGGTACGTATAAACATTCGTTTTATCAGACTAAGAGAGCCCAGCGAGGTTATCGAGGACAGCGTAATTTTGCTGCAAGAAGTGGGCACCAAGGTTACCAGCAACGAGGTCATCGGCCCCAGGTACCTCATAAATTTAGTAATAAATATTTTCGCGGTAATTATAACAATAACTTTCGTGAATCTAATGGATTCCCACGTGGTAACCGCAATCGAGGCATCGCGTTACAACGAAATATGAATTTCATGACTGGAAATAGACAGGTAGCAACAGAGACATCAACTAATGAATCACTAAATCATTTTTTTCGTGAATGATGTCATCTTATCGTGTAACAATTTAAACAAAGTATCACTTGAGATTTGCAATCATAATCATAGCTGGCTAATTGATACCGGCGCATCCATATCGGGAGTGAAGCTAGAATGTTTGAATCGTTTACAAATTCCTTACCATATAGAGAGAGTTAGTGTGAAAGGAATAGGTGGTAATGTACTTTCAGAAGGTTGTGTAAATTTAACACTCAATTATAACGAGTATAAATTCCATCATAAATTCGTTGTATTTAAGGATTTACCATGTAAGACGGACGGTATATTAGGTCAAGATTTTTTATCGTTTTATAGAGCCATTTTAAATTTTGAAATCAATACATTGCAATTGTTTACTGATGAGTCCGAGTTAGTTACTATATCCTTTGATAATTATTTTACAAATCATAACACATGTTATTTAACGGTACCAGCACGTAGCGAGTCAATACATTTTATTGAAACAAACTCAAAACAAGAGTGTGTAGTGTCAAATCAGCAATTATGTGAGGGTGTATTTTTGGCAAGCAGTATAAACAAACCAATAAACGGGAAAATACCTATTCGTATCTTAAACACTAGGGATGAAAACGTTAGACTAAATTATTTTCAGGTAAACACTAGTAATTTAAATAATTATTTTATTTGTCAGTTTAATAAAACTGCGATTGATTCGGAAAGGGTTAAAACCTTATTTAATTTATTAAATTTGAAAGGGTTGAACATTGAAGAACAAAAGTCGATAAAAAACATTTGCGCTAAATTTCCCGACATTTTTCATTTGCCAGGTGATAAATTATCTACTACGCCCATATATGAACAGACCATTGACTTGAAACCACATACCACACCTATTTACACAAAATCTTATCGTTTGCCTTATGCTCAAAAACCAGAATTAGATAACCAAATTGAAAATATGTTAAACGATGGAATAATTGAACCATCTCAAAGTGCATGGTCCAGTCCATTGTTACTCGTTCCGAAAAAACGTGATGAAAATGGAGTTGCAAAGTGGCGTGTCGTTATTGACTATAGAAAGCTAAACAATAGTATACAGGATGATAAATTTCCTCTTCCCAACATTAGTGAAATACTTGACTCATTATCGGGAGCAATGTACTTTACTCATTTAGACTTATTTCAAGGATTTTTTCAGATTAAATTACAGGAAAGTTGTAGACCATGTACGGCATTCACTACAGGTAAAAATCAATATCAAATGACTCGAATGCCGATGGGGTTAAAATCTAGTCCCAATAGTTTTAGCAGAATGATGACAATAGCAATGTCAGGTCTTAACTACGATAAATGTCTCATTTATCAGGATGATCTGATCGTAATAGGAAGAAATTTATCTATACATAATCAAAATTTGATGGATGTCTTTACTAGGTTGCGAAAAGTAAATTTAAAATTAAACCCTGCTAAGTGTTTATTTCTACAAAAAGAGGTTCTTTATTTAGGACATATAGTGTCAGGTACAGGAATCTTACCAGACCCAGAAAAAATTAAAATTGTAGATAATTACCCAAAGCCACAAAATGCGGACCAATTGAAGCGTTTTGTAGCTTTCGCTAACTATTATAGAAAATTCATTAGGAATTTTGCCAAACTTGCATTTCCCTTGAACAAATTAGGCTGTAAAAATGTTAAATTTGTGTGGACAAAGGAATGCGAACATTCGTTTCAGATGTTAAAATCAGCCTTGATAAACCCGCCAGTATTGCAATATCCAAACTTTTCAGAAAACAATGAGTTTATATTACAAACAGACGCATCAGGTACAGCGATAGGTTCTGTATTGTGTAATGGAGATGGACGGCCAGTAGCTTATGCTAGTCGTGGTTTAAATAAAGCCGAAATTAATTACCCTACCATTGAAAAGGAACTCTTAGCAATCGTTTGGAGTGTTAAGTATTTTCGACCTTATTTATACGGAAAACGGTTCAAGATACAGACTGACCATCGACCTCTAGTTTATTTGTTTTCCATGCGAGATCCTTCTAGTAGATTATTGAAATTTAGATTGCAATTAGAAGAATTTAATTATACAATTGAGTATATAAAGGGACAGTCAAATTCAGTGGCAGATGCTTTATCGCGAATAACACTAACATCTGAGGAATTAAAATCAATGAATGAGCATATTATTAGTGTAATGACTAGAGCGCAATTGCGTCAATTAAACATGGATAGTAGTAAGAGCGATAATAATCCGTCGGTGGATAATATAGACACACACTCGAGGCCTGATCAACCAAGAGTGGTGGAAATAATTAAAAAACCGAGGAATATTACCGAACTTTCGTTAATAAACCCTAGGCAGGAAAATAATTTAATAAAAAGTGGAATAAGCGTAGAAAAATTTAAATATTTTATATATGTGCCCAGTAAATCAATAATTTATATACAAACAATATCTCGATCTCCGATCACGCGAGCCGTATTGGTGAGAGACTTGTTATGTTTATGTAAAAAGATATCGATAAATGAGCTATGCATATTAAGAAATGATAATAATAATGATTTTATCAGTGGGCTTATAAATGAAATAAAGAGTTATGAAAAGTGGTCCGGACCACGTATTTGTGTAGTGAGTAATGTTCAGAGAATAGATAATTTAGATAATAGGCGTGTAATATTAAATGATTTCCACCTATTGCCCACTAGTGGCCACGCAGGTATTAGGCGAATGACAAATAATATCAAAAAGTATTATTTCTGGCCATGTCTTGAAAAGGATGTTATCGATTTTGTGTCGAAGTGTGAACAATGTAAGAAACAGAAATATTCCACACACATTAAGCAGCCTATGAAAGTCACAACGACTGCAAATTCAGCATTAGAGAAGGTTTATTTAGACATAGTCGGACCGTTACCACAGGACATATATAATTATAAATACATATTGACTTTGCAATGCGAGCTATCAAAATTCACAGAGGCGTATCCATTACACAACAAAGACACGGTAAGTGTAGCGCGAGCATTCGTTGATAATTTTATCTTAAGATATGGTATACCCCGAGAAATAGCGACAGACCGTGGGTCAGAATTTATTTCAAGTATTATGAACGAACTATGCCAAATCTTAAGAATCACTCAAACTTCCTCTACAGCTTACCATCACGAGAGTATAGGAGCTCTGGAAAATAACCACAAAGCAATGGGTGCGTATCTTAGAATAAGTTGTAACAATCACACGGCTGCGTGGAGTACCTGGTTGCCATATTGGTGTTTTTCATATAACAATACAGTACATACGGAGACCAAGTACACACCGCATGAATTAGTTTTTGGTAAACGTTGTGTGTTGCCCGCAAATTTAGAAGGTCATATCGTAGATCCCTTATATGTTCACGACAACTATGCTCTCGAACTAAAATATAGACTCCAATTAGCACAAAAAGATGCACGTGACAACTTAATTAAAAATAAAGTTAAAAGAAAGAATGATTATGATAACAATATAAACCCAGTGTATTTTAAAAAGGGTGATTTATTATTATTAAGAAATACTTCTGATAATAAAATGGATCCAATATATTTAGGACCTTATATAGTAATTGATGACCTAGATTGTAATGTAAAAATATTGAAAAATAATAAAGAATACGTTACACATAAGAATAGAACTAAGCTTTATAAAAGTGTCTAAGTTTGTAAACATTTTTTTTTTTCATTATATCATCTTATGATGTCTTGTAGACTTAAATAAGATCCTTAAATAATAATATGTATTATTACAATTATTTTATCTTGTTTAGTATTATAATAATATGTAATCAAATGTAATCAAACTTTATTTAGTAAGTAACTAGGTATACAAAATAATAACTGTGTACAATTATTATTTTTTTTATTAACAGGGGAGGTGTGATGTAGTAGTTGTAAGGTATATAATAAGCATGTAGTCTCTAAAATATAGTCAGTGTATCATTGAACTTTGAGCGTTTCATTTGTCTCCTATACACAACCTTACAGCAATAAGGTCAGTTGGCAGAGCTACGGAACGGTATTCCGAGGTCGTGGGTTCAAGTCCCGCTTGCGGTAATCACATTTCCAACAAAATTTTATTTATTAAGTAAAAACATAGCAAGTCAATTGCAAAATTAATAAATTTCATCACGAAATATATTTTTACGATTTATTACTTTTCCGATTATCATTTGTCCGACCGAAGAGTCAAGTGCTCGAAGAGTTCTCGTTCCGTAAAACGATATTACGTTAAACTAATTTCGTGATTTTTTTTATTAGACATATTAAAATTTTTCGGTATTATGAAATTCGGACTTTTTAAAATTCGGAATAAAGTTTTTCGGAATATTTGGGTGTTCCCTGGTCATCGCGGAACAGTAGACCATAATCCCTCCCAAAGTGAAGAATGCCCGTGCCCAATAGTGGGACGTAAATGTGCTGGAAAGTTATAATATTTTAAATCTAAATTTTATCGCTATATTTACTAGACAAGTATAATATCTGATGACGATTGGCCGACAAGACAGAGTGGCGGGTATTTTTGCAATGATAGTACATTGTTTATAAAGACAACCTTATCCAATAAATTTTATCTACTTGATGGCAACTTTCAAAAATCATAGGACACTGTTAGACAGTGTCCTATGATTTTTGAAAGTTGCCATCTAATTCCCTGGACTGCCATCACGTAAACCTAATTTTCCTATCATAGAACCACCTCTGAAACATTTTATTTCCAACAAAAAAGAAGCATTAAAATCGATAAACGACAAAGTTATTCGTGAACAAACATTAGGCCCATAGCACACGGCGTATTTTAAACGCGCAGACGACGCGCGTATACGTGGTTTAAACGAGATTTGATCGCAACCTTGTAACTTAGGCCCATAGCACATGGCGTATTTTAAACGCGCAGACGACGCGCGTATACGTGGTTTAAACGAGATTTGGTCGCAACCTTGTAACCTAAGCACACGGGGCGATTGTAAAACGCACCTCTACTGCGCGTATACGCGCAGGTACAGCTGTACAGACGCGCTGTAGTCACTCGTAGTTTTTGCGTTTCGATCAGAGACTCAGAGGCGCGGGCGCAGTGGTGGCGTGAGCATCCCAGCCCCCCTCTGCCCTTACCTCGCTCCTTTGTACGCGCGTTTGTATCGCTTCAAATACGCGTATACGCGCATCATGCGCGCGTTTCTATTATCAATGCAAACGCAACAATCGGCGATAAAAAAAACCTGTTTTTTAAAGTTGGGTAAAAATATTAGTATAAATGTATTTTGTAATTTGTTTTTTGTATTTCAATTACAAAGAGCCAATATACTGTATTTTGTAATTTGTATTTCAATTACTCCACTCAAAAGTAATTAGTATTTTGTATTTCAATTACTTGCAAACGCAGTATTTTGTAATTTGTATTTCAATTAGAACAAAGCATGTATTTTGCCCAGCCCTGACTATGATCACCTATCTAAGAAAAGTAGACTATTGAAATAACCATAGCACAGTGCCGCAACGTCTGCAACAGCATGATACGTACAGCTGGCAGGTCAAATCATTTCGTTTTCGAGCCACAAAAACACCACAAACTTTGGTACTACATAGCACCAAAACTAGAGCGAAGTTGCAGCTGGGTGTTTTACTCTCGCCTTTTGCATCTTAATGCCTGTCCATAATTGAGCAGAACAAGAAAGTTCCGATTATACCTGCCAGCCGTACATAGTGCAACACCATGAAGTATCCTAGTCTAATGTAAAAATGTGAACTATGAGTAATAAAACCACTCTCTAAACTTTAAACCAGGGGTTCCCAAATTTATTTTGTTTACTACTGACTTTGAGAATAAATTATGTCTTAGCACCCCCATTCTTTCACCTACTTAAAACGACTATAACCCCATTTATCATAATACAATAATGTCTTATGTGAGTTTACTGAAAAAGAAATATTTTTCAGGTATTTTTCAAAGGTTTCCATGGCGATTGTTCAAAAACATTCTTTGTTGGCGATGTAGATGACAAAGGTGTAGAACTTGTTAAAGTCACTGAAGAATGTTTAACTATTGTAAGTACTTATGTCTATTATTATTGCATTACTAGCCTAATTCAGTAGGTTTTACATTATAGTATGAAGCTCACATTGCCACATAACTTTTTTGTCGAGTTTCAACCAAATGTTAAAAAAATATGTCCTCTTATGTAATATAAATATTATTACGTCGTAACTATCAAGTGTTTTATAATATTCATGATAGTCATAATGCAAGATATGTAATAACATAAAATATAAATACGACTTTTCGAGATACTAATGCAGACTTTTTCTAGATACTCACGAGGACTTTTTGAGAAAATTGAGTTGACTTATTCCAGATAGTCACATAAAATAGCTTTTCTATTTCAACAAACAATTAATGTTATTTGCAGGCTATCAACTCCTGTGGCCCAAATGTTCCATTCACTGAGATTGGCAATCAAATATACCAACATGCAAAAAAGAATGGTTTGACAGTAATTCCTTCAGTTCTAGGTCATGGTATTGGTGATTATTTTCATGGGTTACCAGAAATTCACCATAGTCGTAAGTATTACTAAAATATTTTTAAATTCGATAGATATAAAATACTCGAATGATTGCAGGATACATTCGGAAGGTTGGGCAAAAGAGGACCGGAGCCTTAGGGTCTGTAGGGAGGAGAATCGGCGAAAATCAACTACACGCTCGTTGCCCAACAAGTCTTACTTTCTGTGTTTATGCGATCTATTCCCTTCGACATCCAACATCTAATAGTCTCGTAAGAGGCTTTTTGAGGCCAAACCAGTTATCAACACAACTGTTTCATGTCCAAACACTATATTCTTATCTACTTCGACGAGCTTCGTGGTCGAGTGGTTCAAATAATGGACTGCCGTTCAAGAGGTCGCGGGTTTGATTCCCGCACGGGACAAACATTCGTGTGATATTTATAAATGTCATACAAATATTTGTTCTGTGTCTGGGTGTTCTCTATGTATGTATTTACTATATGTATTTGTAAGTATATCCGTATTCTGGTACCCATAACACAAGCATATAAGCTTAGTTTAGGACCAGAGGACGTTGTGTGAAATGTCCATGGATACTTCAGCGCCCACGATGTTCTCGCCATAAGGGCATGATGATATCCACAAATAATACAAAAGACTTCCAACTGGTTTATCCACACGAATTATTAAGACCGTGATGAGAGATTGCTCCCAATAGAGCTTGACGGCATACATTATTGTTAATAATTCCAATGTTTACTTCCAGTCAACACATATCCTGGAGTAATGAAGCCAGGGATGACATTCACAATAGAACCAGCTATCACCCACGGCAGTGAACATACGGTACTACTTGAAGATGAATGGACTTTGATTACTGAAGATGGCTCCAGATCTGCTCAAATGGAACACACTATACTCGTCACAGATAATGGTGCGGAGATTTTAACTAAATAATTTTGTTGATTATCTAATCATTTTCTGTAATTTTATTTAAGCTATTGTTCCTGTAGATTACTAATTGTTAAGTTTGAAATAAAAAAATAGTTTAAAAAAACTAAAAACGCTTTATTTAATCGAATTATTGCATTGTCATCGGTCTTTGACAGCTGTGCAAAATTTGAATAGAATCTGACCGTTTAAAGTGGGTCAAAATAGCGTCCAAAGGAGTCGGTTACAAACATACCAACAAACATACAAACAAACATACAAGTGAAGCTAATATAAAGCGTGTAAAAAAGGCAGCTATATTATAAATCGAGGCAGGATATTTAAAATTGAGCGTATGTATTCTGAAGTCCTATAGGACACTAGGGACTATTTTTGTCATTCTTGTATAAGTTATCTTGGAGATTTTTGTCCTTCATATAAAACGCTGCTCAATTTACTATTTATATTCAATTTTATAGCAAAATGTGATAAATGTATAAAAATATATTGTTAAGTATTTATTTATTAAAACAATTTAATTCTATTAGTACCATTTTAATTGTGATTTATTTGTTTTATATTTTACATTGTATTATTTTGAATTTTTGTTGATATGAATGACATTAAAATGAAAAAACCAAATAGCGTGGTTGTGTATGTTTTATTTTGCTTGATATATCTTAAATTAAAAACATGTAACTTGTTACATTAAAAGCACAAGCACATAATTATCACTCATAATTTTCAGTCAATATATAGGTAAACTTCAAAGGCGAAGGGGATAGGTAGGTATACATAGAATCTAATACATTACAATGTGTGCAGTCCTGTAATATTCGCTATAACTTATAAAATACACTAAGAACATTCGGTAAATTTAATAAATATCAGTTATTGTGGAGATAATTCGATAACGTCATGGTTGAACTTTATGCTTATAAAGGTGTCAAAACGAGCAGAGACCGGGTTGCGCGTGAAGCACGTATACGTACACGCAAGTCACGATCAGGAGGAAAGGGCGTTTTGTGGGCTCCACGAACCCCGAAATGTTGTAAGAAGTTTTATGCACTTTTTAGCCCCGCCCCCTAAACGAAAACGCCCATCACGTAAGTGACGTTGAAATGTATAGAAATGTTCAACATGTGTCAAACTTATATGACAAGCAATTCGTTATAGTTGATTCTGCAATGTTCATTCATTACGCGTGCCCGTGCACGTATACGCTTTTATACCTGCTACACGCGCCATACGCTACCATATTGCAGACTTTAGGCTCTTGGTATTTAACACTGCTACAAAATAACGTAAATAGAATTATTATAGCGTTGCCTAAACACTGATGAGCTGTGACTATAAACTGATGTTGTATTTACATACGAGTTATCAAAAGTAGTAGATACATGATTAGCTATTGATATTCTTGGCGATTTCTACGGTACACTAGAAACATTACAGGGCAACACACAAATTGTAGGAGAAAGGCGTAACCAATGGGCCATAAACACACTCCCAGTTTGTAAATATTCGCTATACGCTCCGGGTTCCACCATATTTAACCGTAGATTTGGTCCCATAAAATATCCAGCTACGCCTCAACGCCTAACGCCTAGCGTAATAAATTATTAACATTTAGAATTAATACAATGACTAGTTATTGAATTCACTAAAAATCGAAGATTTAACTATACTAGGAAGAGTTTTGGAAATGGATATGAATGCTTCGAAATGGTTTATAACCCAATACGAAATCAGTGCCATTAATTTGTATTATGCAGTACCATTTTGCTTTTTTATAAAATACATTATTTCAATAATAATTAAAATACACAGATAGAGTAGTCTTATAAAATCAAGAGATAATAAACCCTGCAGATAGTACCAATACCCTGTTTAATATGCAGGCAGATTTATGTAAACAAAAATACAGTTTTAGGCTGCCTGTCCATTGACGCGGAGCGAGGCGGCGGAGCGAGCGAGCGAGGAAATATTAACCAATAGGCTTGCATAAAATTTCCGCTCAGCTCCAGTGGACATGGATTTACGAGCTGTTTTTAAAAATCACACTTTTTCAAACTGGCGCGTGCGGTGCGAGGCGACGGCGGAGCGAGCTGGCGGAGTGGGGCTGCCGTGCGCGGTCGGGGAGCGGGGTAGCAGAGTCCGCGTTCGACTAGTGTGTGCGTGCCGTTTATTCGAAGAGGACGTTATTAAAAAATGGATGAAAATCTCATCGAAAGCGTAAAAAAGTATCCTTGCCTTTGGGATACGAGTTCAGAATTTTATAAATGTAATGATACAAAGGATGCAGCATGGGATGTGATTATTAAAGAAGCGAACATAAAAGACGGTAAATGTTTAATATTATTACTACCACAGTTTATAGTTTTTATAATACAACATAGTTAATACTTTCGTAATATTAGCTGTATTTCACTTTACTTAATAGTTACCTACACTTTGCTTTTTTAACTTTTCACTTGACACTTGACTTAATTTACTTTTTTTAATTGTTGATTATAATTCGTGACGAAATGCGAGTATTTTGCCATGGAACCTTCCCCTGATTATTGAAGTATGAACAATACATTTCTCGAACTCGATAACCTTCGTTTCTAGAATTATGTGTCTCAGTTGTGTTACCCACTGAGATTAATAAGTGCTCATTATTATTATCTTGACTGTTTAGGTAATCAAGTTGTCGATTAGACAAATAATTGTGCAACGCACATGTTGCTTTTATTATTTTATCAACTGTTTCGATTTTGCATTCGAAATCCTTATGATACACGTACCACTTTCGTGCCAGTACTCCAAAAGTTGCTTCAACAATGCGACGTGCCCGTGACAAGCGGTAATTAAATACCCTTTTTTCTGAATTCAGCCCATCACGGGGGTATGGCCTCATAAAATTTTCCATTAAAGGAAAAGCTTCGTCTCCTATAAATACATATGGCAATGGCTCTCCGCCCTGATAAAGTGGTACGGGCTGAGGTAAATCTAACCTTCTCTCTTTTAGGCGTTTTCCAAAAATGCTGTCATCAAAAATTCCTGCATCTGAAAATCTTCCCATAGACCCTACATCAACCATTATGATTTTTCTTCTGGCATCAGCTAAACACATCAAAACTACAGAAAATCTCTTTTTATAATTGAAAAATGAAGACCCTGATTTTGATGGAGCCTTGATATATACGTGCTTGCCATCAAGAGCACCTAAGCAATTTTTGAATTGCCATAGGTCATCAAAATCTTTTGCAATATTTTTCCAATCGTTTTCTGTTGGTTTTGGCATAACAAGAGGTTGCAAAACGTTCCAAAGAACATCGCAAACTTCGTCAACAATCCTTGACACACTTTTTACTCCAATTCTAAAATTCTCTGCTATCCCCGTAAATGACTGCCCGGTTGCTAAATATCTGTAAAATAAAAAAAATACGATTAATACTATATTAAAAAATAAACTTAACTAAATATTGAACTGTTGTTAATTGTTTCAGTTACAACTGCCAAATACCGTTGGAAACAACTTAGAGACAACCATCGAGATGCATTAAAACGTCAAAAGGCAACAAGAAGTGGACAGGCAGCAAGACAACGCAAGGAATGGAAATATCAAAAGGCTATGTCATTTCTTATACCGTACATGTGTAACAGAGGTCGGACATCAAATTTTGAATCCTTTGAAGACTCGGTAAATGAGAATTCAAATTTGACAAATACTTCTGATAATTCTCAAGAATCAAGTACAAATAACCTTGCCTCTATCAATGTTTCCGATGACTCGACATCTAATCCGATTCCATCCACATCGAGAAAAAGGAAGAACGATGAAATCCTAGATATATTGAGAAAAAATCAAGAAAATCGCGAACTTTTAAGACAAGAACGAATGGAATTCAAAAATATGATGGGATCCAGGGACAAGTATGATGAAATAGACTCCTTTTTTTTTTATTTGGCGGCGTCAACAAAAAAGTTGCCATATTATTTACAGCTTCAAATAAAAAAAAAATGTTTCGATGCTGTAATGACAGCTGAAGAAACTAATCTGCAACAGTCTTGGTATTCTCCTCCGAATAATTATGGTTACTCTACAAGCTCAACACCAACATCAGCCAATATTAATATCAGTAATAATACTGCGAGTACTTTGGGTGTTGAAGAAACTGCGGCTACTACTACTACTGAACATTTCTCAACATTCCCACAAGATAACATCAATACTGCTACCGCTTCAGATGTTCCACAAACTCAAAACACTGGAAGTACTGGAACATATGTAGCGCTAACAGGTTCAGGTGAAACTGCAGATGTGCATAATAATGATGATTTTGATTTTTAAACTATTTATTATGGCGTAAACTTAAAGATTAATAAATATGACTTTGATTTTTAAACGAGTACTTACTTTAAACACACTGCTAATCTTTCACAGCTGCTGATGGATTTTCGGAAATTTGTGTCATTTTTCTGAATATATGGTTTGACCAGAGAGTGCAGCTCATGAAAAGTAGATCGTGAAACTCTGTAAGAATTTTCGAAAGTTTCTTCATCAGCAGTTTGAAAAAAAGTATAATATTCACCGTGCACTGAACGATACTTGATATGATTTCTTAACCAAAATCTATGCTTTCTTACAGAATTATTAATAAAGTATGTTGTAAGTAATTCAGTTTCTTCCGAGTCCAGCATTTCTTCCTCTAGCAAAGCGAGGTAGCAATTAAACTTTTGTGTCGACAACATGTCTGTTTTCCGTAATATTTCGCGTACAACTGAACTGGTCGTCCACTGCACCGCCCTCCGCTATGACTCGTCGCGTAAACACGCACAGTCCGCAAGTTCGCTCCGCATACTCGCTCCGCGTCAATGGACAGACAAAGTCCGCAAGTCCGCCCCGCAATACTCGCTCGCTCATCTCCGCCGCCTCGCTCCGCGTCAATGGACAGGCAGCCTTAGGGTTGTTACTGTTCGGTACAATTCGCTCTAATCAACGTTGTCTACAGTGGCTGATTTGCAGTCTCGGCGGCAGCCCTAGGCCCCAAGCTATCAGCCGCCCCTTTCTCAGCATCCACCATGTAGTCTATAGACTACATAATGAAATTACTTCGTTGGGGCCGCCCTAGGCCTGGGCCTACCGGGCCTTAAGGTAAATCCGCCACTGGTTGTCTACCTATCACATTTTACAAAAGACGGCAAGTTACGTGAGAAACACATCCTATCACTTCTTTTCAAGGAATGCTGCTTGGCGTGGACAGGCCGAAAAGCGTGTCACTCAATGGTCTCAAAAAATTTGGATTTAAGAATGCGGACACTGAACTCTTAAATTCACGGCGGAAGGTGCTAGCGGATAACGTTAAGATGATGATAGGATCATCTGACAACCTTAATCCCTCGCCTTCTAGAGCTCCACAGTCAAACACCAGCTTAATAGGGTATTGTACTCCTAATCCAGGTATTTGCCTTAGGTATTGCTATCCCTATTCCTGAGCACCGTGCTGAAAGAGACAAATATAGCTGAAGCAGATTTTACCTACAAATTCTTTGAAGAAAAAAAGACGTTTCGTACTTCCCTTTTTTCTTCGCGAAAGTTAAACCGATTTTGATTGTTTTTACGATATTATAGATGAAGAGTATATCTATGCGCCTATCACTTTCTTTTTTGGTCAAACGTTACCAAATATGTTACGTGATAGACGCTGCAACTTTACCTAAAGAAAACCGAAAAAAATTGGATTTTCGGATGGTCATATTTCTTTTAGTTATTATGTATTGAAAAAAAGAAAGTGACAGAAGCATAGATATACTCTTCATATATAATATAGCGTAGAAACAATTAAAATCAATTTAACTTTCGCGAAGAAAAACGGGAAGTACGATACCCATATTTTTGTATGGAGCATAATTTGGTATCGTGCCCTCTTAATGACAAACTGGATAACAATCTACCCGTGATTGTAGTTTGGTTATTGAAAACGTGCGCAAGAGGTTATATTTTTGTGTGTCTACCTGCAAATTTTTTAAACAGGGTATATAGTAGGTTTAAGTCTTAAAATAGAGGAATAGTCGTATTGTAGTGTTTTAGTGGCAAACATTGATACATTTTCAAAATTAATTACTTATTTGTGCTACATAGTATTCTCAACTTTAAATATAAGTACAGTATAGTTATGTATAATATATTACTTGTAATAGAGAAAAATGTAAAAATTTTAAAGTGTAAATATATCGATTAAATTAATGTTACAATTTAGAACAATACGTTTTGATAATTGCGTAAAATAATTATTAGACGCAATAACGAACAAACTTACAAATATTCATATATATACATCCCTCGCTCTATTTTGTCTATGATCACCATTTCAGAATAAATCAACTTCATCAGTTATATCGAAAACAAGATTTGAAACGACGTTTTTGATTATAATTTTAATTTTATAAATATTGATTAATTGTATTTATAAAATTAAAAAAAAAAAATAATTTTATGTAGTCTGAGCATAATGTAGGTAATATAATAGTTTATGGTAAAAGTCTGTCTTTATGGTCAATGTTAAATTAAAATCGAATGTGGGTAAGCCCTGTAATAACTGATTGTAGAGGACACTTTACAGCTCAGTCACAACCGTGACCATGGTGACTGTAAAGTCTGCGACACGTCGGGATATAATTTAAAACAAATACACGCGTCACAATCCGTAAAAAGTGGTTTTATTTATACTATTATTGATATTTTGCACAATAAATGGAGATCAAATCTTGATTTTCTATGTAAATTTCAAACATCGTTAGTTAATGCATATTTTAATAGATCATATAGTTAAAGTGATCATAGACAAATCAAACGCAATAACATAACAAATACCCGTACAACCTTGATAATCATAGAACACTCTTAATTATATATTTTTGGTATTTTTTTTTTCAATTAATTTTGCTAAGGGTGCTAGGGAAGAATAAAAAGGGTGTATAAAAGTTGTTACAAAATTATTAAATAGTTTAACAATATACAAAAGCTACTTACGATCATTATACACTACCACTTAAACATTAATGTATCACTCAACGTACATGCAATCCATAAAGAAGGATTATCAGTCAAAATAATGATACGATTTTTGTATTTATTACAATAATATTCTGAACAATATACAATAAAAGACAAAACACACTAAGCGGCATCTGAGCTACGAGTACTGCCGCCGCTTAGTGCAGTTCCAACTTAAAGATGATTAGAAAAAACTAAAAAACACGAAATTACGATTTTAAAATTGTTTAAAAATTTTAAAGTTTAAGCACTAGCCCTTGATTAACTTACATACGCTTAGCTTATTTATTAGAATATCTAAAGATATTAGAATTAAGCTAACATTTAGATAGGGAAAAGTGCCCTGAATATATTATAACGATGTCCCACGGCTACGCCAAAAGGAGGGAATTCACTAATTTATCATAGATAGAAATTTCTACTTAGATATTTCTTTAATTTTAAAATATTATTTTCAACAAAAGTAATAACAGTAATAATTCAAAATACATACATTTACAACATAATTCAAATTGGTATGAATTGAAAAATCTCAGAAAAATACTTAATTTAGAGACAAAAAATGTGCAGTGAATAATAATTTACATAGATTCACAAGGTGTAAAAATATACTTCATAAAAAATTTTTCGTCGAAAACGTCTCCCATGCGTGAAGTGAAAAAGAGTGCGCATATTTCACGAGGTAGCATTTTTTTCATGTGCTAAATAAAACTGATAAAACACTTTAGAAGTTTATAGATTTGATTTCTACAAGTAACTTTCTAAAACACAGATATAGGGCCCGCGATTGATTTCGCGAAAGTATAGCTTTAACACTCTTCACTTTAACATCTTCCTGTTAAAATACGTACCGTACGTTTACCGTACGTTTTCACATTAATAAAAATAACTTATGTAAGTAAAGCAACTAGGTTTAGTTTTGTCTAAAACAATAATATTCACATTTTAAATGTTAACAAGTTTAAATAGAAAAATAGTGACGCAATCTCGGCTTCATGAAGAACACATGACAAAAGATACTCATTTATAAATCGCTCCGATTTGCAGCTATCATTATTTAACGACCTGACATCTCACAATTAATTTACAGTAGAATCAAATTCAATCGTTACAAGTCCGTGTGGTAAGGGATAAAGATTACAAGTGTTACCATCATATTGCCTCCCTAGGGTAAGAGCCAGTTAGGGAATAATATATAAGCTGATACTATCCCACTATCCTCTGTGATAGACGGAAATGTCTTAACGGAAGGTCTTCTATGCCAACACGTCTGGTCAGCTCGGCATAGTAGACCTAATACTCTCTCGAAGTGAAAGAGGCCAGTCTAACAGTGGGTCATTAACAGGGTAGAGAGTGAGGGAGAGAATCGTCCTGTTGTATGATAGCTAAGGTAAATAAAAATTACCTCTAACCACCACCATGTTACTATTCATCCGTCGATCCTTTTCCAAGTTGGACAAAATATACCTACCCAAAGAAATTATAAATAAAGATTTTTCGAGATGCACTCGAAGTAATAACTAATGATTTTACAGTTGGGACTAATTATTTATGCTTTAGGCATTCAGAGAATTACTCATCATAATAGGCATGGACACCACTGACGAGAAGTGGCCTGTTATATTTTATTCGAAATACTTATTTTATTCCCCACAGCGCTGCACATAAATTGGTGGGGAAAAAAATCGACATTATTTTAAAACTGATGATTATATGTGTAAATTAAGTCTTGTGGAGAGGATAACGCCATAAGAGGATTCTACTGTATTTGGTAATCACACAAACTATATAGGCTACTTGCCACATTTATGATTGAGCATATGGCCGACTTAATAATAAAATATTAAAATTAAACTAGATACTATCAACAGTATGGCACTATGATTGTTGATTAACATAAACAAACAGGAAAACCAACAAACCAAAATGTTATAACAAAACGAACATTATTAAAACATAATCAACTATTATAAATTAACTAAATAACTTAATATCATGAGCTAATTACTAAAAACAATTTTTCTATCTAACTGTATCATCTGTTTACTACTTGTTCATTTTGTAGAACCGTTGTACAAAGTCTGTTAAGTTGAAAACTTGACCAGGGCCAATGTTGAAGTCCATGTTTACATATTCGTCCAAGTTATGAATAGAATCTGCAAGTAAAATTAATTATAATTATTCGCTCGTGTAGGACTACGAAATACGACGTCTTAGCTATGCCGATGGGCTAAGCCGACGTAGCACCTGACGCATACTTTGACAAAACGCGTGTAACACACCTCGCTAAGACAATTATATAGGCCATAGGGTATTCATTTCTGGGCAAAAGCCTTCCCGAAGGAAATTATATTCACAGTATGCTACAGAAAAGGGAAGATCAAAGCTTTCCGATCAAATGTACAGTTACATCAAACATTACAAAAGAATGCAGACATCAAAGAGTTTGGAGATTAGCTAAATTGAATTACGAACAGACGTAGCTTTGGAAGCGATATTCGATCGGACAGTGCCTAAGGTTCCTGAAAACCAATCACAGCTCCAAGGAAAGTCCCGAATAAAGTGGATAAGAAAGTAAATTGCATTTTACGAAAGTCGATAGAAATCCACTCAATGTTCAGATTTTTAAATGATATGTTTTTATGTGATCCAGCAATAGATGTCTCTTGGCTTAGGTGTGTCTTGTAATAATTCAGAAGTTAAGCATCCAACTATTATTGAACCCTGACCTTATAGAATCACACCCGAAATGTTTGCAAACAGTTAGTGGAATACAATAAGTTAATAATCATCACGATAAAGTATTCCATGGTCAATAGATAGAAAGCAATAAAGCAAATACCCATTGGTGCAATTAATAACTATTATTGTGAATTGTTCACTTTTCTTTAGTCCTTGAACTGTATTTTGTACAAACATTATACTTAACTATATACGATGTTATACATACTAGGCAAGCCATGTAAAATGGGTTCTTTGTTTAATTATATTGATCCATGAATGTGTAACAACCTAGTGACCTAATTTTCATGTACATTACGTAACATAATTGTAATTTACAAATGAATATGATCATATCACATTAATTCAATTCATGTAAATCGTAGTCATGAATAATATATGTTAATGCCAAAGCGACGCCGCCATCAAGGATTTTGGGGACACGCCTGATATTTCGACTTTCTTTCAATTACTTCAAGGTTGCCGCATTTTTATTGTGTTTTCTAAATAATAGTCATATATTTCTTTAGTTTATATTGTTATTTCTACGAATAAAAAACGAGAATCTCTAAATACTTTAGAACATAGTAAATTATTAACTGTTTACTCTCGTACTTAAATGCTGCAAAAAACTGACTACGCCGTCAGTTTAACTTTAAATTAACATGACGTATCCATATAATTCCTAATCTAGCAATTTACATAACAAAAGTCAGAAGTGGGATAGTAGTAGGACGGGTTACTAGTTATTTCGTGTAAGATTCGTGCATGTGAACTTGTTATGTCTAGTCTTAACTGAAATTTTCCATTTTTGGATAAACCTCAGAGAACGCTTAAGAAGCAAATACAAAAATTTTGGATAAATAAATTTACATGGAAGTATCCGTATTTTCACGCGTACAAGTCAGAAGTGCGATATTAGTAGGACTTGGTAAACATAGTGAAACAAAAAGAAAATGTCTTACTTGATGTAGATATTGCAGGATATGGAGGCGGTGGCTTGATCCATGAGCCATCTGGTCTCTTCATATGACGACGGTCAGATGCAAACTGTTGAAGAAATAACTTCGCAGGCACTACACGGAAGATTCTAGAAGGCAATAGAGGTTACATGGAAAATCTATCCTATTTTAACTTTATATTTTTCGTGACGAGCCTCGTGGTTGAGTGGTTCATGTAACGGACTGCCGATCAAGAGGTCGCGGGTTCGATTCTCGCTCGGGACACTCATTTGTGTGATTTTTCTGATTGTCATACAAATGTTTGTATTACGTCTGGGTGTTCCTATGCATTATAAGTATGTACATATTTACAAAAAATAAGTAATATATATATTCTATCCGTATTCTTTTTTTTTTTTTATAAATATTCATGGACATTTCACACAACGTCCTCTGGTCCCAAGCTAAGCTTATATGCTTGTGTTATGGGTACCAGAATACGGATATAATACATAAACTACTTTTCTTTTGTAAATACATACATATAATACATAGTAAACACCCAGACCTGACCAGATTCTGGTACCCATAACACAAGCATATAAGCTTAGCTTGGGACAAGAGGACGTTGTGTGAAATCTCCATGAATATTTATTATTATTTTTGGTATTCTTTATTCAAACTCATTATAAAAATACATTTTTAAATATAAAATTACAAAATAAAAATACATTTAAAAATATAAAATTACGCGGGCGCCCATCGGTGTCGGGTACAGGGACCAAGCCACCGGTGGTTAGGGCCCCAGAGAAAGGAACCTCACAATGCGCGCCGTGCCGAGGTGTGCCGCCTTCTGCACCAGGCCCCTGATCCAACCGTTTAACGCAACTCTCTTTAGGTGGTGGTCGAAACTTTTGGCTATTAATCCATTTACCGAAACAACTATCGGCACAATGATAGCCGACTCCACATCCCACATGTCGACAATCTCGTGGGCTACGTCCAAATATTTTTCCTGTTTCAGTTTTTTTTTATTATAATTATTATTTATTATTTTTAACTGTAGACAAGTACACACTCTAAAAAAACTTTAACACTGGAAAGATTTCGTGAAATTTACGCATGAATTTCAGAAAAAAAAATTCTGCCTCATTTATAAGTTTACTTTATACAATAGATTTTAATTTCAATTTTTTTTTTGTACAATTAAATAGCGATAAATTATTGAATCTTTTTACTATTTTTATATGTCTAGTAATGTTTAATAACCGATATTTTATTCAATTTATAAATATATCCCAACTAAATAAAAAATATGTGTGACTTTTATCCATTTCCATTTCATTTTCATTTTTATCCATTTCATTTTATGCCATTCTATTCATCTAAATATGGTTATCTTTCTGGGGTGATAAGTAGATATGATTATGAAATTTAATAATGATATAAAACATTACTACTACTAGGATTTATTTACCTGTGAAAATCTGATTTCAAAACTTGGTCCGTACGAAATGTTTCAGTAACATACTTGTGGAAAAAGGTTGGGAATGGTAAATCAGAATCCAGGTCATAAACAAGGCAAGCCTTGCAGTCCCATGAATAAAGAAATATCACATGATAGTCCTGTAAATAAATCACCAAATGAATTACATCAGGAAAACATAGAGGAACTATACCTGAGAATTGATATTGTGTGACTCAGTTAATTAAATTTACAAGGTAAATTACGTCAATAACAGTTTATAAATATGTCTCAACATTCTTGAAGTTAACATTAACAGAATAATAATTTGTGACCTATACATTGTTATTATTTTATTTAAACATATGAAATAATTGCTGTACAAAAACTATTTTTAGTCTTGATGCAGTGTTAAGGTCTTAATTTTAATAAACATTGGTTGTCTGTAAAGTCTGTTTACTGACGATAGTTGAACGTGACAACGTCTTAATTGTTTTAATTTTGTCAATTATAGCATAACCTACAATCGCTGCACTAGCGGACCGATGCTATTCATTTTAATGATGAAAGACAAAAAGGAATGAGCGACAAAGAACGTGCAAGCGAGACAAGTGATATAGACGCTTGCACTTCAAGCCTTACATGGAACGCCTCAGAGCGAGGTAACGCCGCATGAGTCATGTTTTTTCGTGCGTGCAGCCGGCTCTATCGATTTATAAGACGTTGTCACGTCAAAAAATATTAGTAGGTAGTCTTAGATTACTGATATGTTTAGAAACACTTCAGTTACACCATGAATATTATTTTAAAAAATAGGGTAGAATGTGCGTTTATCTATACTTATAATAAATCTGTAGAGAGGTCAATTCTGTACATGAAATATATTTTCAAAATAACTATCAGGGGGTGATTAGTGATCGATGATGATGTGTGTGATGCCAAAAATGCAATCAGTAAAATTTTTGTCTGTCTGTCCGTCTGTATGTTCCTTATAGAAACAAAAACTACTCGACGGATTTTAACGAAACTTGGTACAATTATTCTTCATACTCCTGTGCAGGTTATAGTATACTTTTCATCACGCTACAATCAATAGGAGCAGAGTAGTGAAGGGAAATGTTGGGAAAACGGGAAAAGTGTGCAGCCTTAATGGTTAAAGTTACATAGAAATCATGTATGACGGAAATATTCTACATAAAATTGTCTAAAAAATATCCCAAAACAGCACATATCTATATTTTATGGTCGACTCACAATAACACGTGTAACTCCTGATAGCTTAGCAGTTCGTTCATTCTGATTATATTTGTTTACTCTTACGTTTATAATACTCTCACTCAAGCAGTAGTTAAAAATATTGCAAATAAAGGGAAAATTTCCTAAATACTACGCGGACGGAGTCGAGGGCAACAGCTAGTATAAAATATTCAAGCAATTTAGAGTAAAATTTAAACATAGAAGTTTCAGAACACACCCATATAACGAGACGATCTTCCTCGCGCCCAGCCCTTTGTTTCCATAAGGGCACTGTACGGCAAGGGTTGGAAATAAACACAACGTAACATCTATCCAATTCCTCCGGCATTCTTAACGACACATCTTGACAAAGTTTCCAAACATTTTCTTCGCTAAAAACATAACAAGTCAACATTTAGTTGTTTATATCATTGCAATGTCTATTTAATAATAAAAAAATAGCACACCAGTAACAAGAAACATGTGAGCACTCATCTCGTTTTGTAAATAAAGGTTTTAGTGATTTATCACTCTTTTTTTCACTTTCATTAGTGTTCATATTGAGAACTTGTGTGTTGTTGAACGACATTGTGTGTGACAGCCAGAGCAAATAACAAATATTTTGCAATTTGCTGGCAGTGTTGCCAACCACACATTCTACTCCACCAGCTACCAATTTCAACTGGATGTTTAATCTAGCTTCTGCCCGCGGCTTCGCAGGCATTAGTGGCCGAATCGAAATTGAAATCAAACCTAAAATAAAAACTGAAATCTGAACAAAAATTAATGTACATATATTAAAATTGATACTGAAATCCATAGCAAAATTTACATCAATTAACAATCGATATAAAATACTATGTATATCTACTAAAATCGGTAGATTTTGTGTGAAAACGTCACAAACAAACAAACAAACTCACTTTCGCTTTTTTATGTAATGATATCAGCGAACAATTGTCTGAGCTCGGGACCATAAAAAGTCTTAACATAATTTCTAATAAATTCTAATGTCTAAAGACCAAACATGATTTTCGAAAAAAAACATCACTTTCTGGCTCTTATTAGTTCCTAACCTAATTTGCATCTAACCTTGAAATAGAGGACCCGTTGAAAGCTAGACGTAGCGGGTTCAGGGAAAACAAAAAATGTTACGTAGGCACGGCGCTTTGATTAAAAATATTTTCTGGGATAAGAGCAGGAAGAAGAAGAAGTAAGTCACATCAACCTTGAATGACCTAGAAATAGGGTGAGCAGTGCCAGCCAAAAATGTTTCAAAGGAAGTGTGGCAAATATTTTTGTGATAAATAAAAATCCCTGAACACGTCATTGAAACTGCTTGTGTTAGTGGAAAACTTACATAATTGGCAATACTTTTCTTTTGCACTAAAATCTTTCATTCTCTCTCCCTCTCTCTTTCGCTGTCGCTGTCTATGGTCACTGTTCGCTTTTTTATAAGGGTATATTGCACTTTGAACACATTAATACTCATAATAAATAAATAAAATATTTTAGCCCAAAGTAGGTTTGTGGCAGCAGAGGGTTGCAAAGAAACTAAGAACGAAAATAAACTTGATTTAAAAAAAACAAGCAATTTAAGTCACCGATCAACTAACTAGAGACGCTCGATGAAGAAGACCTCCTCAGCTGAGGTGTCTTGCCGTCGGTGGTATTACATTTCCCACATCCATGAAAAATCAGTCATCGTTGGTTATACATCTACTAATACAAAATTTATCAAAATTTTGGAAAATACAGTACTGAGAACTGAAAAGTAGGCCAAAACTTAACAGAATATCGATACAACTTTCTTGACGTCCTAAAATATTTTTTAGTCAAGTGTAATAAGCCTTATTGAGTGATAATCTATGGTTATTTTAACGGCATAGACTATAGAGCTACATAGTGTTGTACCTGTTACCAAAATATCATTGGATTGAAGAATAAATTATTCAATTAATTATCTATCGATTGTAATTATTTTTATATTGTAATGTAATATAATTTTGACGGGCCTCGTGGTCTAGTAGTTTAAGTAACGGACTGCCGTTCACGAGGTCACGGGTTCGATTCCAGCTCGGGACAATAATTTGTGTGATATTTATACTTGTCATACAAATGTTTGTCCTGTGTCTGGATGTTTACTATGTATTAAAAGTATGTATTTACGAAAGAAAAGTAGTTTATGTATTATATCCGTTTTCTGGTACCCATAACACAAGCATAATAAAATTAGCTTGGGACCAGAGGACGTTGTCCATGTAAATTTATTTATTTAATAAGTAATAGTAATAATAAATTGAGTAACTACCGGCCGGGAAAATACAAAAAATTGCCTGGTCCCTGAAATTGTTACTGTAACTGTAACATTGAGTTATTTTATAATATAATTTAGTTTGTAGTCTAAATCTGCAATGGACAAAAAAAAATTGTGGTAGATTAGTAAAATAAAAGTCTATAATATAATCTTTAATGTAACGTATTGCTTTTGATTATATTCATATTTACATTGGTTTTCAATATTTCGCACCGATAGTAATGTTCAATACCTTATACATAAAATATTAGATATCAGGCAAAAGCACATCCTTATTTCATTAAAGTTTTGTTTGTGGTGGCGGTAGACAGCTGGCTACGAAATTTAGTAAAGCCAGAATTATCTTTTAGTTGTTTTTAAAGTTTCTTTCGTATTGGTTAGAAGAGAGGGCGGTGCGTTGTCCTAGGTTTCGACCGGACTAGCGTATCGTCCGGTCTTCCTTAGGAGTAATCCTCCTGTTAATTAGGTAATAGTGACTCCACACGTCATTTTGTGTTGGCATTGAATTATTATTTCGACGACATGACCCGTAAGTATCAATTGACAAACGTTTTTAGTTGTAATTTTAATACTGTTTATATGGTGTTCAAATTTAGATCGGTGCTATCGCATGCTATTGTGTGAATCTAAAACGTTCGTAGAACATTCGAGATTGAAGCAGCGTGTACCTGTATACCTGCAAATTAATATTATCACGAGTCAAATTTGTTTGGAAATCAGTGAGGCTGTAATAACAGAAATGATGCTTCCGTTTCTGCGAACCTTACACAATAAGGATTTGATGATTAATCACGTGTTTATTTATTATGTAGACTGTCATTGTGTTCAATAAAAATATAAGGCTGTGTTTACACAGTGTGAAGTTGTATATAAGTGAATTTTGCTACAGGTGGTAATCAGAGAGATTTGGCTCGTGCCAAGAACCAAAAAAAGCAGCAAGAAATGCAAAAGAAAAAAAATGCCAGTGAAAAAACTGGTATGTCCTTACAAGAAAGAAAACATAGGTATGATAAGTATAAAAAAAAACAAGATTATTATAAATTTATATACCTACCTACTAATTTATTTTATCCTCTTGGGTTACAAAATCGCTAGTGCATGGTTGTTAAACTAATGATGTGCACAGTATCATAGCAAAATAAATAAACAGCTTAGTCTATATTTTTAGGTTAGTAAGTGGAAAACTACAAACCAACTTTTGATTCACGATATACACTAGATATTACTGTATAGAGTGTATCCTTTAGTACAGTTTGGATTGTTTTAAAACTGGATAGAAGTTTTGGTTTTATTAGAACACATTTTTATATTACTTGTTTGAATTGCAACCCAACATTATTATGTTTTTTGTTGTTGTAGAGATGCTGAATTAATGCGAGAAAAACAACGAAAAAAAGAGGAACAAGCGGCATCAAGTGTGACTACTCATAAGCAAACTGCAAATTAAACAATAATTGAAGGAATTTTGACTGCTCCCAAATATGTCACTCATTAGTCGCATAACATTTTGAGCTTGATGAGTATAAGCCGAAATTGTTGAAGTGATATAAATAATCGTATGAAATAGATTAACAATTAAAAAATCTTTGTTTTAAGAGAGCCTAATTTAATAATAGACACCAATAAAATGTTACTGAACTGTTCTCAGGATTTCATAACCATGATCTGAATTTTACAAATGTATATCATCGATATGCTGCAATTAACAAACCAAATACACAAGATTATCTGCATTTATGCAAATCGAAATCTTAATTTTGACTGAATAGGTTTGTACATACACTACCCATTTTATAAAATAAATTTTTAAAAGTCTTAATTGTTTTTTTAAAATACCCATTGGTACCAATTCTATGGGCACAACTAAACTTAACTAAAAAATGAAAATTGATAGTGTCAATATATCTATTACTTGCTATTTTGTTTTATACATTCATATTAATTAAAATCGGTAAATTAATAAATTAAATTACAGTGGAAAAAGTGAATACCACAAGCGGGACTCAAACCCACGACCTCGGAATACCGTTCCGTAGCTCTGCCAACTAAGCTTATTGCGGTCTTGCTTTTCAGTAATCAAATTTGGCCACCGTAATCGTAACTAGATTGAGTTTATATTGTATTTCTACGTGCAACGCCATCTCAAGAATGCTTTGCAACATCTCGACCAACCACCTAGTATTCTTTACATAATACAATTGGGTTGAAAATAATGACGCGACGTTCATTACTAAAGTAATTTATTAATTTTGCAATTGACATGCTATGCTTTTACTTAATAAAGTAAATTCATGTCAATTGCAAAATTAATAAATTACTTTAAAATCGTTAAGTCTATAATGCATAGTTTTTATAACAAGGAAGTTTAGTTAACATTGCCAATTGCATTGCTATTGACACTATCAATTTTTATTTTTTTGTTAAGTTTTGTTGTGCACATAGAATTGGTACCATCGTCAGACAGTTTCTAAATAATTTATTTTATAGACTAACTAGCTTCTGCCCGCGGCTTTGCACGCGTTACGCGAAATTTAACTTAACCAAAATTAACTTAACCGAACTTAACATAATCGAACTTAACAGAATTTAACCAAAATTAACCGGAACTTAACCGAAATAACCATAATTAACCGAACTTAACCAAAATAACCGAACTTAACCGAAATAACCGGAACTTAACAGCAATAACCGGAATTTAACCGAAATTAAAAGTGTAAGAAATTATTAATTCAATATTGAAAAAAAAAAACAACGTAGTAGGTATAGAATATAAATACTTAACTATTTCAACCTCTATAAATAGGAAAGCATTTCAATAAAAAAAAGAAAATGGAACTAAGTACCAACAAGGAGTTTGTATTCCGAAAAACCGCGTAAATTGCATCGCAACCGTCGTGTACCAATTTTCGTGCAATTTCATTCGGTCAATTTTGCGTGAAAGCGTCACAACCGAACAGACAAACAAACAAACTCACTTTCACCTTTATATATAAGTAAGGATAAGGATAGGAACAGAACTTCAAAATAAATAATTATTAAAATTTTTATTGACTATTTTAGGGTCTACCTAAAATTTTTATTATTAACATTAACAGAAAATATTTTCGTTATAGAAATAAGACTTGTACATTATGTACCTACATATGCGATACTCTACAAACTTTTGCGTAATTATTATTAGCGAAATTAGCTCATAGATGCTAATTTTGTCAAGTCTACTTAGAATTATTCACACTGTGTGTAAAGCAGACTATTGCAAATTACCTAAGGTTAAATCAAGGATAGAAGTTTCTTAAGAATTAGCAATGAAGTCATTCTAAGATATAGGCACATTATTTAAATTTTTATCGACCAAAGGTTATGAAAAATTTATCAAAAGGTAGGTAGAGAAAAAATAAACTGTTAAAAAAACGTTTATTTAGCGTAGTTTATGCTGTGAGATTATGTACAAAGGCTTGACATAGTTTAAAGATTAAAGTAAACAGTTACATACTACAGGACTATGACAGAAATTAATAAATACGATTAAGGGCCTACATCAATATTAACGTCGACATGTACCTATTAACACAGCTAGTAGGTATAGAAAATGAAGAATTAGTGATATTTTTTTTGTTTACTCAAAATCTACTAAATATATTTTAATTCCGGTTTACGTGTTTCTATATATAATAGTTACTTATGTTTTGAAAGTTATTTCATTAGTTAATACGCGATAATAGACCGGCAAATGAAAAAAATAAAAAAATAGAGAGGTTGTTTCGCTAAGATTTTCTATCGAGAAAACTTTTTTCAATCGCGTTTCTGAGTTTATGCGATCCTAGATTATATATTAAAAAAACATATACTTAAAAATTAGAGCTCTAGCCATTCAATCTAAAGAAAAAATGAAAACTTCGTACGTAGAAAATGCACGAAGCTATTTTGGTATCATCTTAAGTACATTTAGCATGGTCTTGCTAAAACAAGTATAACTGCGAGTAACAATAAAATTGTGTAGTATGTTTGTACAATTAACTACATTAAAATAAACAAACTTAACATATTTCATTCTATAAAGGTTAAGTTATCATTACATTAGTGATATATTCAGAAGATTTTAATATTTTTTTTTACTCTTAGAGTATTAATCCACCAGGAGTTGACATTGTTACTGCGTGAGGCGATATTACAGCGTGCGTAGCAACATATGAAATTACGTTATAATAAGTGAGTTACTTTGCCATTCCGCTGATCTGATAGTATACTGAAAGAAAAACCCATGTGTATCAACTCTTGTTGGTTTGATATTTTTAGCTTAAAAAAACATTTAACGTTCCGAAAATACTTACGAGTATCAAGTGAGTATGAAAATAACAATACATGACGGCATTTCAAGGTCAAACCTTCGATTGTAATTTTATAAAAACTTATTTATCTATTATGATATAGTACACACTAGTACAATGGGCAATTGTGGGAATAGTAAATTTTTATTTTACTAATTGGTTATACCAATAACAGCAATTTTTAGAACCGATGTAGGTTAGATCTTTTATCGCAATGACTAGGATTGAAATAAATAACATTCATTGAATCATTAATAGGTAACTTGTTTAATTGTCTTCGTAATAAAATTATAAGGTATTTTAAGTTTTAATACATATAACTCAAATAAATCTTAAATAAATTTTTATTTTGATTATAGTACATAACGTTATTTATGAAGATCTAAATTTATAATTAAAAATACGGAACGCTAATGACGTAAGTACTCTAACTTTTGGAAATTTGAACTTTTGCTGTCTATTGATAATCATAACAGAAAATTCTTTATTAAATCATTAAATTACTATAGGAAATTACATGTATGTACCTAATAATTTTTGCTCAAGTAATCAACTAAAAACTCATCAAAGACATGTGCAGATTTACCAGATGGTATGAGAGGCACACAGATACGCATACATAGTTTATGTAGCTTCGAGTGAGTGATGTAGCCATAGACCATAGACGTTGTTTGACTTGCTCCAACAACGCTATTTTATCATTAAGCTAGTTTTACTTAGTCTCGATAGCACTAAACCGCATTATTCTCACACCCCACAACAATGAATATTATGAAAAAAAAAATGAAAAGAAAAAATTCATTGAGTTTCTTGTCTGTTCTTCTCCATAGGATTCGAGTTTGAAACAGACACCTAGTTTCTGACGTTTCAAAAGAGCTTGTAAAACATGCCAAGTTGAAATTAAAAATTTACGTACTATCTGGTAAATTTGTGGGTATGTGTACCTTTAAAATTGTAATGAGGTGGCAGTTGTAAATATTTTGTATATATAAATTGCAAGTATAAACATATTGCACTAATTGGTAAGGTTCGATAAACGAGATTGCACTTTTTATTATGACAATTATCATAATACTGTAGATATTGTTAATCTTAGTAAAAGACACATCAAAAAAAATCTGTAGGCAAATATCACTATAGGACTTTAAGAACTAATTTCATGTTGTAACTTTAATATGCTTAACAATAAAGCATGTTTTATTTTCAAAGTAGTAATGTCATTTACGTTTTTTGTCTATCCACCTAGCTACCTTAAGTTAACGAAATGGTCAACCGAAAGCTAGAAATTAAAAACAATATTTTGTATAAACTACTATTGTGCATGACCGTTTACAAGAAATTTATTTTCAAATTCCTGCCTTTGATTGTATAGTTCCGTAACTAATCCTTTAATGAATGGATGGTCAAATTTTCCTTCAGTAGCTGTGAAAAATTCTTGTAACTTTCTTGGTGCTTTTTCTCGCTTCTCATATTCAAAGGCTTGTAATATCATGTCGTAACGATCCAAGTCTTTTGCAAATTTAGCCTCTGGTGATGTCTGATTTTCATATTCCTGAAACAACAATATTTCGAGACTTGTCATAACCCAAATATAATAAAAATAGGTAGTAGGATTTTGGTATTTTTGGCATACCCACGGGGCGTACCTATTATAAATACAAACGCGGGTGAAGCCGCGGGAATTAGTTTGTTCAAGATACGCGCGAAGAACAATCCTTTCTCGATGGTCGGGATAGCTAGCTTCTAAGTTTTATTTTATTCATCAATATTGTTTTATTATCTACTAGCAGTTAGAAAATGTTCCCCATTTTTGCAACATTTTTCACTGATACTTCGCTCCTATTGGTCGCATCGTGATGTTATATAGCCTAAAGCTTTCCTCGATAAATGTACTATTCAACATTAAAAGAATTTTTCTAATTCGACTAGTTGTTTCTGAGATCAGCGCGTTCAAACAAAGAAACTCTTCAGCTTCATAATATTAGATAGATAATCAATATTATTGACTGATTTGTATTATCTGTGTGTATTATTTTGCAGCAAAATAATACAAATCAGTCGATAATATTGATAGATATCTACAGATGTCATTGACCAAGTTAAAGCTTCAAATTATTGCCTATCGTATTGTTGGCCTAGTGTTAAATGCAATAGAAGCAAAGTGAAAGGCACTAGGAACCTTAAACTTGGTCAATGACATTTGTAGATATCGATAACAAAAGATATTTTAAATCGCGTCGGATTTTCTGATAATATTCTTGCAGATACAATCACCGACAATTTTATTACTTTTAATGCATTTACGTCGTAAATGCAGGTTTTGGATGGCTTGATAAGCATATTATGCACCATACGGTTAGGTATAATATAACGATATATCGACGCAAGAAATAGATATCATGTAACCTACTACAAATGGATTGTTACCCGAATTGTGGAAATGGTTATCCTAATATTTTAGTTCCATGTCAAAAGGTAGAACATGTCCCTATTACTGAGATATTACAGTCCGTCCATCCATCCGTGATAGTTAGAGCTGAAAACAAAGTCTTTGTATATCAGTTGATGCTACAACAAAAAAAACGCATCATCATTATTTTCCTGCTCTCATCCCGTTATTTAATGATATCGTTATTCGATGATAATAAAGGTACGGAACTCTAAGTGTGCGAGTTCAACTCGTATTTGACTTTTATTTTATGTATCTGATACTAAATGGCCCGACAAACGTCGTCCGGTCTAATATGATAAACACATTAAGTACTTATATATTTTACTAAAATTGATTGGAATTTCCCTACGGGATAAAATCCGAAATACGGAGATCCGTAGGAGAACTGGCGTGTCCGACATAGCCCGAAAAGTTAGCACGCTTAAGTGGCAATGGGCAGGCCACATCGCTCGTAGGACTGATGATCGTTGGGGAAGAAAAGTCCTAGAGTGGCGACTGCGATGGCGGACGACACAGCGTTGGGCGGCCCCCGACAAGGTGGAGCGACGATATCGTCAAGGTCGCGGGGAGATATTGGATGCAGGCAGCACAGGACCGCGCGTTGTGGCGTTCTATGGGGGAGGCCTATGTCCAACAGTGGACGGAGAGAGGCTGATGGATGGATATTTTACTAGCTGCTGCCCGAGACTTCATACGCGCGGTAATATTTTCCCTGTTTTGCAACATTTTTCACAGCTGCTTTTGGTCGCAGCGTGATGTTATATAGCCTTGAGAGTTGAGCCTTTCTCAATAATTAATGGGTTATCCAACACAAAAACTATTTTTTAAATTCCAATCAGTAGTTCCAGAGATTAGCGTGAGCATTACAAACAAACACTATTCAGCTTAATTATATTATAAGCAAAATAAGTAATAAGTGATATATGTAATATGTAGAGATATGAGTTACCTAATTAGGGGGCCATTTGTAATAAAACTGATAGTTCAGGATTCGTAACCAATTTTTTTTGGTATTTATTCTAGCAATCTGTTCTAGCTTAAGATCAATTATTTAACATTACCTTGCAGCACAGTAAGTACAGTGTCTCAGGCCCTTCTAGAATAGTAATATCACCTTATTTAAACCGCTTGATATGAGTTTGGGTATAACCAAAAAGGTTAGGATAATTGATTGGTGATTTGAAATCTCATCAAATTTAAGGCTTCTTACTTCTAGAGCATTTAACAAGTAGTAACTAACCTTATACAAATCGTACATAGTATCCCCAGCTATTCCAGTAAGTCCAGCAATCACTTGCATGGCTTCATCTTCTTGTCGATGCTTATCTTCCGGTGAGACGCCGCAATGTGGTGTTAAATCACCAACAATACACTCTGCTAAGTCGTGTACAAGGGCTGAAAAATAATATCAATAACATTAAAGTAACTGGGGGCCAGATGTGCCTATGATATAATGGCCAGATGTGCTTATGGCATGTTTTCATAATCGTTACTTATAATAAAAGTCGTTATTTTTGTATGTATGTAATTATGTGAGCTTATGGTGCCGATTCTAAGTGCACAACTAAACCTAACTTTTACAAAAATATGATAATTAAAAGTGTCAATAACACAATTTCGCAATGTTAACAGAACTTTTTTATTAGAAAATCTGTATGTTATGGACTAATGATTTTAATTAATAAAAATGTGCACAACGACATAGCCAATTAATCAAAAATTTTTTGTTACCTATGTTTAATTGTGCAGATATAATTGGTACCTATATCTTCAAAACTAGGTTCACAACGGATTTTAATACGGTTTTTTTAATAGATAGAGTGGTTCGAGAGGATGGCGTTTTTGTATAATCTGTTAAGGGCCTACATCAATATCATCGCCGACAGAAAATGAAGAAATAGGAATACTTTTCCTATTTACTCAAAATCTACTAAATATATTTTTATTTTTATACGCGATAATAGACCGAATAACGAATAAAATAAAAAATTTGAGAGGTTGTTTCGCCAAGATTTTCTATCAAGAAAACTTTTTTCAATCGCGTTTCTGAGTTTATGCGATCTAATCTATCAATCTAAAGAAACAATGAAAACTTCGTATATAGAAAAATGCACGAAGCTATTTTGGTATCCTCTTAAGATAAAATATGTGCAATAGAAAACAACACCACCTGATCACTTTACTAACGATTTTCGTTAGCAAGACTGTGCAATAGCCGGCACTTAATATACAACAAGTGGGCTAACTTTTTAAAAATAATATTGTGTCAAAATTAGTATTGACCGTTACTGACCAGAGCAACGGTGTGACTGTACTTAATATTATAGTTGTAACAAATATTCGTATCGTTAATATACTGTTCGTTTTATATCATCCAACAGGAACATTGCATTCTTTTGGGACAAAAAGTAACCTATAACTTATTTTGATGTATACGCTACATTATTGTAAAGTTTCATGAAAATCCATTCAGTAGCTTTTCCGTGAAAGAGTAACAAACATCCAAACATCCTCACAAACTTTCACAATTATAACATTAAAATCTTTATATATATAAATCTTCTGTACGTGTGTTTGTAATTGAACTCCTCCTAAACGGCTGGACCGATTTTGATGAAATTTGTTGTGTGTATTCAAGGGGGTTTGAGGATGGTTTAGATTGACAATTGGCTGGACCTATTTTGATGAAATTTTTTGTTTATGATTTTTACACAGAATTGTATGGCAAAACAACTGACGACTTTGTTTATTTGTTTGAAGCGCTAATTTTAGGAACTAATGGTTCGAATTGAAAAAAAAAATCTTTTTGTTTTGGATGGTTTATTTGTCGAAGAAGGCTTTAGGCTATAAACATCACGCTGCACACAATAAGAGCGAAGCATCAATGAAAAATGTGGCAAAAACGGTGAAAATTTTCTATATTCCAAGGCACAGGCAATAGATAGTTATATAATATTATTTGTACCAATAATATATTAACAGCAGATGCTGCTGACTGGCTCCACAAACTCGATATTCATATTTATATTTTTTATAATTTTTGACACATGTTTTAAGGAAAGCCCTAATTATATACATAATTAGGGCTTTCCTGTGAAAGCCCTAACTATTTTGTATGGCTTCCTGTGAAGCCATACGAAATTATGATGACCAATAATATAAAAATCCCAGACATATTTTAAAACCAATGAAAGCGAATTGCGGAAAATATCATTATATTTATATGTCGATTACGAATTTATTTCAGCTGAACATTGTCGAGGTTATCGGAAATGATTTATATTCAGAGTGAGGAATAAGAATATATCCGCAAATTACGTCACATATTTTAAATGTTACGTGTAACAAAAGCCGGCTAAGTACGAAACAGAATCACGCACAAAGGATTCTGAACAATTATCATCGTAATAAATACACGTAAATATATATATAGGCTGATTGTAGAAGCTACAGCAATATATTATCATCTGTCAAAATTTGAGCAAGCATGAGACTAGAGTTAGGAGTGGCGATGACAATGTATTGAGAATAGGAGTATGTTGATAGTGAGGATGCTGATTAATGAGAAAAGAGTAAAAGTATCTCATTCAGGCAAAAAAAAATCCAGTAACATCAAGAAGTTACGAAACGGGAACACAAACTGGCTGTTAAAAGTCAAGATGGGACGATGAGTTGAAAACAACTCTAGCAAAGAGCTGCCACAGACAGGATGCAGTGGAAGTTGTTGGAGGAGGCCATTGCTATAAAACACACCAAGCTAAGGGTCTCTCTAGCCCCTTAAATGGGCTAGTGTTGGGCACTGGCCAAATGTTATGATGCTGACAGTTGTATCCTTTGTCATTAACAAAAACAAAACAATATTTACCTATTTGAAGACATCTGAATCTATCAAGCTTTGTTGGGTTATTTTCTTCGGTCAATAAGAATGTCATTATTCCCATACGATACATGTGTCCAGCGATAGATTCACATTCATTGATATCACAAATAACCCAACCAGTCCTTTTCACATGCTGAAATTTAGAATTTTTTTTTTAAATATCTTTACTAGGTTATCTACATATTTTAAATTTTAAAATAGAAGTCCAATAATTTTGTCTGCAAGGTCTCTTGTAATAATTCCAACTTCAAAAAGAGATACAGATATATGTATAAACTGTTTCTATATTTGTTTAGCTTTTGTATTTTATTATTTTTTTATTCTGATTAGTAGACTGTGAAAAAATCTCTTTAAAACTTTGTGCTAAATTGCTTAAGACGATACCAAAATAGCTTCGTGCATATGTACGAAGTTTTCATTGTTTCTTTAGATTGAATGGCTAGAGCTCTAATTTTTAAGTATATGTTTTTTTTAATATATGATCTAGGATCGCATCAACTCAGAAACGCGATTGAAAAAAGTTTTATCGATAAAAAAATCTTGGCGAAACAACCTCTCAATTTTTTTATTTTTTTCATTTGTCGATCTATTATCGCGTATTAACTAATGAAATAACTTTAAAAACATAAGTAACTATTATATATAGAAACACGTAAATCAGAATTAAAATATATTTAGTAGATTTTGAGTAAATAGGAAAAGTATCCCTAATTCTTCATTTTCTGTGCCTACTGGCTGTGTTAATATGTACGTGTCGGCGATGATATACGATAATATTGATGTAGGCCCTTAAACAAAAATATTTGCCAAATCATTTAGATAGTTAGTTTTTGTCTCATGTTTAAATTATCTCTCTATCATATTAATTTTATACAGTTGTGTTATAGACAATGCAATCAACAAGAAGCCGTGTAGTTTAAAAATATACATTTTTATATACTTATTATCTATAAACATACATTTAGAAATAGCAGAATCAAGAGGAACACTTTACCTTGAACTTTAACAGCATGACATTGATTAAATGGTTTACATAAAAATGTACAGAATGACATTAAAAATATCTACGAAATTATATTTTACTACATCAAACGTTTGCATTCATGATCTTAAAATTAAAATTTCGAACAAGCTCACCTTCAGACGTCCTACTAACTCCAGAAATTCTAAGATTTTGCTATTTTCCATTGCAAGAGCCATTGCTTTTGTTAAATTATTCTTCAATATTAAGTACCTGGGATTTAATAGTTGGTACTTAATTAAGAATATCTTATAGCGTAAACTGTTAGAATTTAATACTTCTCTGAAACAAAAACACAACACTTATGTTACACTAAACTATCACAATATTGAATTGTAATGCTAATTATAAAAGGAATAATAACATTAAATCAAAACAACAGAGTACTCGGCCTCGTGAATAATGTTAAACTGCACAAACGAATTTAGGAAGCAATTTAAAAAAAAAAAAAACAGGAAATAAAGGATATTTAAATTGAGGAAATTATTCAAGATCAATATTCAATGTAGGTACGTAAATTGCTAGAATTAACTTTACCGAGAGATAACAATACAGTACAGTTATAGCTTATTATATTATAAGCTTTCTTTTATGTGATTTAGAGTTTCTATTTTTCTTTAACTCTTTCTATTTTTTATCATTTTTTTCTTTTCGCTCACAAAGATCCGTCGCGCTGGTCGCGCAGCAAATTACAGCATGACAGATGGTGGATGACAAATATGACAATTGACAATGACACTTGACTTGACAATCGACAAGCAGTCGACTGTACTACTATGCTTGACTTTTTTTTTTTTTAATTTATTTACGGCAGTGGGTACAAAGTCCTTAAGCCTATCTTAACTAGGTATAGTTACTAGTTACATTATATTTTTCCTACAGTACTAACAATAAATTTATATAAAGGTTTGAAGAATCTAGGTTTTTTCAATATGTCGACTATATTTAACTCATTTAGCTTGACAGATTTGATCACCAGTGTTACAAGCAGGTAAACGGTATTTCCTATAATTTCACAAGAGCCAAAAGGCCACAGAATAGATAGAAGATACTACGTATCAGAAGGGAAACTTAGAAGAACGGGTAAATTATAGAGGAGGGGTATTTTGCATTCTGACAACTGCCATTTGACTGTCATTTGATTGTCATTTGACTGCTCAACTGTCAACCTTCTGTCAACTGAGTACAGCCGTATTAATTAAGCCATGTTAGATATTAACCACATGCTTAGACCACATGTTATGGCTATGTAGCCACATATTTTACACAATAGATAATTATTTAGATGCAAAAATAAAATTACAACTATGTGGTTACCGAATTATTTTATTGTAAATGACAAAACAGAATGAACATATCTACGAAAATACACTTATAAATATAAATATTATATAGGTACACTTATTATCAAAGTCAGAGCAAGCCAATATACTTTTAAAAACTAAACAATATGTATTGCCCCAGAACTACTTACTCCAAAGATTTATTTTATTATCATTAACATAGTCGAGTTACATGCATTGCATTACAAGATTGTGCTTATGCCTCTTGTTAACAAATGGCGGACGATTATTTAAAATAACAATTTTATTTTTTATAACGTACAATAAATTTTCGTCTCTGACAGAGGATGTTATATGTGTACAATATTCCTTAGCTAACTTTTACAGCACCCTAGGAACAAAAAGGGGTGGCGACACTTGCATTCTTCACTATACGGACAACAGAAGCAGAAACAGAATTTACAACAGTAAATTGTTAACTTTAAAATTACCTAGCTGACTTAATAAATTAAATTAAAGCAGAAAACCCGGGTACTAACTTACACCCTGAATAGCCGATGGGCCTTGAGATTCATAACTAGTAGCAAATGCGTCAGTCTCAATTTCCTCTTTTAAGAATATAGTAGAATATGAGAATTGCCAGCGTCGTAACAAATCGTAGTTCAAAGTGTTTGTTACACACATATGACGATCTTACTTGATCTTCCGAAAGGCCCTTCAAAAGAGCAGAGTCAATACTCTAAATACACTTCTTGGTGACTGTTTCTCGAATCGAAAATTGGTGCAGAGCCACATTCTTTCGCTTGCTTTTGCATTTAGGAATACAGCATGTCGTCTTCATGATAAAACATTATACGGAATATTGCAGTTTTGATGAGAGAAGATATGCTCGCAGAATATACTCCTGATACATTCAACTTATAACTAAAATTATAATTAAAATAAAATAAGATGTAAAAAATTGCTAATTAAATTAAGGGCAAATTATTATACAATGGTGACAACCATGTGACGACACAGGTGACAAGTTGACAAACGGCGACAGTCACAGAAAGAATAAAGAAACAAAAGTTCTCTAAAAAGCTCTTATTCTTCCACTACATCACATAGGGCTCCTTAAAAAACGCCGAACTTCGAGACCCTACGCCGTTTGCACTCCTTCAATCCCAAGACCCCAAATAAATCATCACAATGTATGAAACAAAGACAAAAATCACCCCTTTTATAGTTAGATTTTTTGGAGAATTTAATTTGATGAATGAATTTAGTTTAATTTGAGAGGTTAGTTCTTTGGAGGAGCCCTATGAACCAGAGGTGGTTCCAAGGCAACTATCAATCCTCGTCTCCCGGTTTGTGGCCGCCGCATATGTACTTACAAATTTGAATCATGGATCAAATCTGTGCTCTTAAAACCTATCACAGAAAGTTTAGAACATATTAGTCTGTGCTGAACAATGGCAACACTAAAATTAATGTCATGGACAGACATGACGCCTTTCAAAACCTAAGTTTCCTCAAATTTCCTCTGACGTCCGCTGTCACAAAATAGTTGTCTATGGTTTCTTCTAAGATTCCGGGCAGTGCAAAAGGCCGAGAAGCGATAAGACATAAAAATCTGTAAATCACTAACAAAATAATTGGTCCTTTATTCAGCATGAAATACGTTAAGTAATGAAGTTTTTTTTCATCTTTAATTACACGTTACACGTTTTTGCAAATTAATTACCATATTAACATTTTTATTAGTAAATTATAGTCGGTATGTTAGTCGTCAAAAAATGATTCAAATTATAATTTCTGTCTATTATTTTTAACAACACTATAATTTGCGCAACCTCAAGCCATGGCATAACATTAAAATAACACATTAAATATGCTAAAAGATTAAAGTTAAAGCTATGTACCAGTTTTATTGGAAAGTCAACAAAGCTTTCAACCACGAAGTATAGATACAAGGAGTCCGAACGTAATGTTGAACGAATGGTCTCAATTTAAGGGACAGATTTTTTGCCGGTAGAGCGCGCCATTTTTCAAGAAGTACTCGTTTGAACTATTGACACCTGTGGAAAAAAATATTCTGAGAAACGTGGAGTTAAATATAAGTTTTAGGAAATTTTTAGAAATTTTTCGAGTGCTTTAAACCCAACAATACAGAGAAGGTCAAGAGATATTCTGATATTCTATAACAGCATCGGTACGTCCTGAATACTTGCGCAGCCAGTGGCAGAAAATAGAACTATGATCTGGGTTTTTTATTGTGTACACGAAATATTATGGAAAAGCCTATACCGTTCGGACTCCTTGTATCTATACTTCGTGCTTTCAACACTAAAGACCATAGTTCACGCCCAGCACAGACCAATAGATTTCTTTCTATTTACCACAGACTCTTAAGCACTCTTATGCAAAGAGGTTGGATTGGAACAGAAATCAACACAGATTTACCAGATAGAAGATACGCCTTTAATCTTGAAACACGTAATTTAAACCGGGCTAAATTGTAGTTCAGGGTATAATAAAATATAGATTTTCATGTGCCAGGTGGTTTATAAACCTGTTTTTTTATTAATCTTGATGAGTTTGCAGCATCCATCCATCACAATCCAATCCACTGCACAGGTCTGGGGGCCAAGTCTGCTATGGAATGTTGTCGCAATGATAGTTCAATGACACCAATAAAATCACAAAAAATTCTTAAGGGCCTACATCAATATTATCGTATATCATCGCCGACACGTACATATTAACACAGCCAGTAGGCACAGAAAATGAAGAATTAGGGATACTTTTCCTATTTACTCATAATCTACTAAATATATTTTAATTCTGATTTACGTGTTTCTATATATAATAGTTACTTATGTTTTTAAAGTTATTTCATTAGTTAATACGCGATAATAGACCGACAAATGAAAAAAATAAGAAATGAGAGAGGTATTTTCGCTAAGATTTTCTATCGAGAAAACTTTTTTCAATCGCGTTTCTGAGTTTATGCGATCCTAGATTATATATTGAAAAAACCTATACTTAAAAATTAGAGCTCTAGCCATTCAATCTAAAGAAACAATGAAAACTTCGTACCTAGAAAAATGCACGAAGCTATTTTGGTATCCTCTTAACAGTAGACTACCAAACTTGATAAAATTCGCCATTAAGCAATCAGTTATTGCATTTGTTGCTAGTTTTCCAATTGCAGAGCATAATGCGACTCAGTGCCGCACAATGCTGAACAATGCTGACGCCTAATTGGAACATGAATTAGTTTTCAAATGCACCAACAGAGTGCGCTATGTTCAGTGTTGAAAAAAAATAAATACTAAAATAAAATTGTATTCACATTATGAGTGTGGAATATAAAAAAGTAATTGTTTGTACCTTCATCCTTATATGTTTTTTTAACACAGCTTGAATTAACTTTGATTATTTCCAGAAAACTCCGACGAAACGAAAGCCTTAAAAAATTTTTTAACAATTAATAATATTACTAACGTTAATATATAAATAAAATTTCAATCAATGCCAATTTAAAGAAAAAATACTTGTTAATTTTCTGTCGCTGAAGTTGGTATCGATTGCACGCATCACTTTTTGGAACACTCAACGTTGAGCATTGTGCCGCATAATGTGCTCTTGTGCTGTAATTGGAAAACCATCGTTCATTGCAAGTTATTATCAAGTTTGCTATTCTACCTACTGTTAATTTTTTGTTACAAATGATACCATTCAATTGAACTATCATTGTGACAACATTGAATATTGAATAGCAGACTAGAGCCCCTGAAGTAGAGTCTGCTCTTATTGGAAAATGGCGAGGAAAATTTTTTTATAGGCAATGATTTTTTACCTCAATGGTTATAGGTACCTACCTATTATGTTAAGTAGGTAGCATTTTTTTTATTTAGACATTTTACAATATTGTTCTTTGGTCCAAAACTAAGCCTATTACTTGTTCTATGGAGCATGGAGATCCTAGCCACAGATCTGTGCCACAGATTATTATATATACTTATGTACTAAATTTTTAACTAGGTGTACCTACCTAGGTAGAGGGCTAAGAAATATGTTAGAAGACACCATGTTCATCATAACGTTATGCTTTTTTTCCAGGGGGGTAGGCAGAGACAACATTACCTAATAGAAAATATTGTTGTTGCTAAAACATAACCTACGAACATGCGCACCGGAAGAATATTTATTACCCTTTCTGTTAGTGCATAGCGTTGATGAATCCATTCTGTAATTTTCGATTTTCTTCCAAACAGACAGACAGGCGCGGCTAGAGACTCTTTAACAATAATTAAAGCTGTCTTCATTAACTAGAATATGCTAGTAATAAAAATATATTGGCACCAATTCATCACTGACAACTAAACTTAACTAAAACAAATCAAAGTTAGTAGTCTCAATATATCTATTTCGCTGTATCTACATATTATTTACGTTAATTCAAATCGTTAGTCTATACCAAGCAGCTTTATAATAAGAAAGTTAGTTAACATTGCCTAATTTTTTGTGCAATATTGACAACATCAATTTTCATTTTATAGTTTAACTAGCTGACCCGGCAAACGTTGTTTTGCTATATTAAAAAAAAAAAGTTTGAAAAATAGATGTTGGCCGATTCTCAGACCTACTGAATATGTATGCAAAATTTGAGAAGAATCGGTCAAGCCATTTCGGAGGAGTACGGTAACTAACACTGTGACACGTGAATTTTATATATTAGATTTAGTCCACTGTCACAAATTAACACATTAATTTAATATGAGGGCACGATACCAAATTATGCTCCATACAAAAATATGGGCATCGTAGTTCCCTGTTTTCTTCGTAGAATTTGCCTCCAGAGGAACAACTTTTTTTCACAGTATTTAGGTCTTATATATCTATGCGTCTATCACTTTCTTTTTTTTCAATACATAATAACTAAAAGAAATATTATTATAACCATCCAACAATCCCGTTTTTTTTTCCGTTTTCTTTAGATAAAGTTGCAGCGTCTATCACACAAATCTTGTAAGATTCTACACAAACTTTCTGGGGTCCACAAAAATAAGGTTTAAGGAATGTACACATCTTTTTTCCTGTAGAAATTTTTCTTGCTAGATTGATTAATAAGTCGACATACCGGTGTGATCGATACCGTGGATAGTGGGTTACACTATGAATCTTAATGTACCACGATACCGCTACGTAAATTTAAATTCAATCTCTGTTCCAAGCGGTCAGTGAAAATGTGGAAGCCTTCGGTATCGGTCTTCCAATTACATTTAACTTCAAAATGAGCGTTCTAGTGTGTTTAAAGTTTAACAAAGTTTTGTTCGATGTGTTGCAAGTTAGTTTTGTTCTACGAAAGTCTGGTGTTTGTTGGCAGAAACCAGAGTTGGAATGATTTCGTTGCTCTTTTTCTTTTGTACAGGTTCGTGAGTTAAACTTCTTATGTTGTTACTTACTGTTTTCTGTCGTTCGTGATCTAACTCGAGTCTTTGTGGCAAAGTCAGCAAGATGTAATCTTGAGATAAATTATAAGAGCTTCATTTCGGCCAAGGTGACATTCTGTAATCATTCATAAATGTTGACAAAAAAATTCCCATCACCGTTGCATAGAATCCCAGACTTGATGCTCAAAACTATAAGGACCATTATTCAAACGGAATCAAACAAATTACCCTAATGACCATACAGACACGCACGATGGATCATCTTCGATTACCTTATATACGGTAAACAAAAAAATACTGTTAGACCTATTGATCGAGACTACTAAACAAAATATTTTTCTGCTCTCGACGAAAATAAATAATTAATACGGTTTATTTATTAATTCAACCCATATCAAAGTGAAACAATTAGATTATTAATTTTCGCTTTTGTGTGACACACAAGTGAAAATTAATAATATTATGGTTCCTAAAAACCTTTCTACCTACCTACCTTTCTAAAAACTTTTTTTAAATTAATAATATTATGGTTCCTAAAAACCTAAAAATCTAAAAACCTGAATGTACCATTTCTGCAGTTGTTATTGTAAAGAAATCAAGCGTTTCTACCTTTCTACGGTTCAACCTAAGGAAAATACGTTTAAATTGGATACTTATTCCAATTTTTTCCACCGTAATTTGATTTGTTAAATAATTCTTTCTGCTATAAACAAAACTAGCCACTCTTTAATTCCCGAGAGTTATCGATACGGCGTTGTCTAATTAGTATTTGTACACAGTAAATGAAATTGTGTTTCAGCACATTTAATTTGTAGTTAAGTCATACCTTCTACTCACGTAGAAATTATATTTTTGTATTCTTATGTAAATAAATAGGCGTAAATAAATAGGAAATAAATAAAGAGGCGTATTTACCTTAGGGCCAAAGAGGCTATGGCCCGCGGAGGCTAGCCTGAGAAAGGCGTCGAAAGCCTTCAAGTTTATAATTTAGCTCTATCTCTATTAGTTTATAGAGCGACTAATTAAATTGGCCCGGGGCGCTAATTTTCAAAATACGCCTCTGAATACGATACTTACCTTACATTATGATTATGACATCTAAATGCAGTAGAAATATTCTGTGTTCATAGCACATTTGTGCAGGTAATTTATTGAGGACGAATTTCGAACCGCGTAGACGTAAGTCAGTATTTCTGAATTACATACTTTGAATGTTTATTACATTGGGACATCTTCAGGCAAAAAAAAACTGAAGCACAGCGAAGTCTCAGTAACAGGTTTCCGTTTTATCTTTTGGTACGAAACCATAGAAATTAATGTAGATATTTTACGTTTATAAAAATTAGTAACAAACTTGCTTCATTACGACCCCGGAGAGAGTCGTATCGTATATGTAAGCACTTTTAGTAAGTACATGTTATTTATAGAGATACGTATCTTAGTAAAAGTGTATTTTCAACAGCTTTATAAGAGGTAACTTATGAAATTGTTTAAGTAAGAAAATTGTGATTATTATACTTATTTAGATATCTGTTTAAAAGATGTACCTAAACATGATTTTTCCCTTGTGATTCTATAAGGAAAGTAATGCACCAACGAACGAACGAAATGAAAATATAAATACGCCTAGACTACTAGTTACAAGGATCAGGACAAAATTAACATAATACATGCTCTATCTCTCATAAGTAGGAAATGAATAAAAGATAGAAAAGTTCGTAGATTCTTTTTTACATGCGGTAGGTACAATTGATAATTTTTTATAGTGTTATTCTTTTTACAATTTCATAGACGAAACATTTCAACAAATTGGCAAGGGTCTTTTATCCAACGTACTTAATTAAAATGACTTCGGTAGAATGGTTATTACAAGAATAAAGCTACAACTACAAAAGGTTTTTTTATGCAGTGTCTTCGGTTTCTTGTATTGGTAAATGCAATACGAACTTCCCGCCTTTAAATCAAACATTGAATATTAAATGTTTTGAGCTATTGAACTTTCACAGTGTTTGTGACGTAAAATGTTGAAACATTCTTTGAATGTTAAAGTGAAGATAACAATCTATATCTTTACGCCCCTACAGAGAAAGGATGCCCTTGTCGTCCATAAAGTTAAACAAAGAAATGTCGTTTTGAAGTGAAGTTTTGAATTATTAATTAGATGTAATAGCAATCATAATATTTTCTAAAATGAGTCAAGAATATTAAAATATTTAGCATCACTTCGTTTGGTTCCACATATTGGAACTACTTCTACGTGCACGACTAAACTAAAAAATGAAAATTGAACTTTCTTAAGTATTATAAAAATGTGTATTTGTAAAATGTGTGACAAACGAATTTAATTAAAAGAAATATATACAACGAAATAGCCAATTAATCAACATATACAATGGTGGTTTTTGTTTTAGACGCATGAGAATTGACCTCATTATCTTAACTAAAAATATTTATCTGAAGCATATCTACCTATAATAATATAGGTATTTCCAAAGCAAATTTGATAGATATGAAATAGATGTTGTAGCATTTTAGTTAAAATAGCTAAAAATGTAAACACATTTCTTTCTATACATACTTACTACAACAAATGAAAACGGGTGAACTCTGAGTGATTGTGAAATTTAATCTGAAAACGTTTGTTTGATATTTTATCTTAATTATCACTCATTATTTCTTCTCCAGCCTATTCACGTCCACTGTTGGGCACCGGCCTCTTCCACTTTGGGAGGGATTATGGTCTACTGTGCCGCCCTGACCAGGCGTGTTGGCACAGGGTTTCTTTTATAGAAGGTGTTATCTGTGTGCAATATCCCTTAGCTGACTTTTACAGCACCCTTGGGAGGAGATGGGGTAGTGACACTTGTATTCTTAATCCGTTACCACACATTATTTAATTCATTTTAATTATACTTATTTAAATGAATCATTACAGCAGTATCGGCGGTGAACTGGGATGCGCCGACGCCGTACGATCCTGTTTGGCTGGCCAGTGTCCAGATGTATCCACCAGCGGCCACAGTTAACGACACAAGGTTCTGGTCGTGGGGTTGGGTTTACGAAACAGATGTAGAATTTCGTTTGTTTACAAGGTAAATAACTATGCAGTTACACTGAATACTACCACTTCATTGCATTAAAAACCTTTCTTCATAGTATAATTTTCCAATGCGATGTTGTCTCATCATTCATCTGTAATCGAGGTTTTAAACTTATACCTAGGTACCTACTTTGCGATATTACGAAGACTCACTATTTATATATAAAAGCACAGAATAACTGGCTCTCCAGCTCTTTAAAACACTGTTCAGCATAGTCCACCTCCACTTTGATAGGGATTATGATCTACTATGCCGCGTTGACCAGGCGTGTTGGCACAAGGTTTATTTTCTAGGTTTCCATCTTTCACAGAGGATGTTACCTGTGCACAATATTCCTTAGCTAGCTTTTACAACACCCTAAGAAAAAAAAAAGGAAGTGGTGACCCTATTTATTCCTAATCCGTCACCTAGCGGACATATGACAATAATAACTTGGTACATATAATAAAGAATATTTAGATACTTAACTGATAAAAGTAAACAATAAAAGTAAATATCGAAATACAACTTATACAAGACTTGGAACTATCTTGGAACATTAACTATTTTAGTGCTTCAAATAAGTCTGTCCAAACAATCTACGAAATAGTTAAGAAACTCTTGAAAGCCAGAAAAACATGGATGTACATATTTAACTTTAAAGTCCCAGTTTACTAAAACATTGCGGAGAACTTCTCAACTGGGATTTTGGAGAGTCCTATTATTTTCTGTGCTTTTGGTATAAAATATGCATGTTTATGTATAATGATGTTATATCATGCTTTTAATAAGAGTGCAAGTATTTTGTAACAAAACTATTTACATAATTATATCTGTAAGATTTTAAGAATAGATCTCTAAAATTTAATAAACATTAAAACATTTCTTTCTTGCTTGTCTCGTGTGCCTTACCATAACAGTTGGCTAAGAGATAAGTAAGATAAGCGATGGGAACACCGTCGGTCGAACACGGTCGTGTTTTGTAGATTAAACACTCTTCAAGGAAGGAGGAAGCCCGTACCGAAAAGGATACCTATTACATATTTATAATAAAATTTATGATCTATAAACTATTTATGTTCGAGATGTGTGATTGACGGTGTATTCAACAGCAGTTGACAACTAATGCTTTGTACATTGTGTTCTATTAATAGTCGCAACGTGACTTTAAAAGTAAAGGACCCGTTTAAGCTAAAAAGGAAAGCGTCATACTTGCACACATTAAAATTCTTGCAATGTTTATGTCATAATATCGACTGCTATCAGAATACTTTATAATAATGTTTGTATTATTTTTGCAGGACCTTTGTACATCTTATACTCGTATATAAAATTCACGTGTCACCGTGTTAGTTACCGTACTCCTCCGAAACGGCTTGACCGATTTTTATGAAATTTTACATGCATATTCAGTAGGTCTGAGAATCGGCCAACATCTATTTTACAAACCTTTTTTTTTTAGTATGGCAAAACAACGTTTGCCGGGTCAGCTAGTTTGTCTATAAGTATGCTAGTTTACTGCTAATAAAGTAGTCGAAGATTCCACACAAAATGTTATCCATTTTTGACACGATTTTATAAGTTCGGTACTTATCTATCAATGTATTAAATCTATGTAATTTTCACCTGCTTGCAGTAGTGGGACTGATCTGAAATTTTGTACATTTATTAAGGACTGATGACAATTCAGTAATTAAGGATTGTCGGGCGTGTTTTTTAGTTTTAGAACTAAGCAACTTATTCTAGTTATTAGACAAAATACATACATTAGTCTTATCTCAAAGACCTAAGGTCTTTGAGATAAGACTAAATACTAAATACTAAAAAGGCACTTGTCCCTCAAAAATTTCAAGGAGTAAATTTACAGGAAATATAAAAAACCATTTTTTTTCTAAATCATTCACCACTAAACTTTGGTTTTAATATATGTTATAGAGTATATAGGAAGCAATAAATTCCACTATAGAAATCAACATAATATCTCTGTACATTTTAAGAAACAGCTTCAGAAAATCATGGACATGTGACCTTTTAATAATTAATCATGGTATTAGATGGACATGTGCCCCTATAACACCAAATAGTAGATTAGTATAATACTAATCTACTATTTGGTGTTAAAGTAAAGAAAATATTGTAAAAAAAAACACAAAAATAGAATCAAAATATATTTTATTCCATTTATCAAATTATTGTTGAGCTTCTGATACTGGCCAATCATATATTATGTTCCAGAATGAGATATATTCTTCAGGAATGTATTCTGCTAAGTTTAGCAAGTCATTCATTTTATTCTGTGCTATAGGTATTGGAAAAAAGCCACAAAAGCCGTTTCTTGTAAACTCGAAATTACATTTACAATATGACAATGACGTTTATTTATTTATTTATTTATTAATATACAAATGCTTTACTACTCCACTTACAGTTACCCAACGCGTGAAGTAAGCTACATACACTTAATACAGTTTTACATTGCATATTATGAAATTTTTACATAAATTAAGAAATATATTCAAATTGTTGAAAAATATATCAACCTCAGGGCACTGAGCAATCAAAGCATTGAGTAGACGAGAAATAAAGTATAATAATAGTATTTCGATCTTGAAATGAAGTTGATTGTCTAATTACAAAACCTAGTAATTTGAAGCTTTTTTTACAAATGTTTGTTATGTGTGTATAATGTATTAAATATTAGACCCGGGTCCAGCAGCACCCCTAAGTCCCTAATCTCAGTAACTCTCTCCAGCGGAACACTAGATATGCTGTAGCTGTGAACATACGGGACGCGACATCGAGTAAATGTTGTAACTTTGCATTTAGATACATTGAACTCTAGATGATTACTAGCTGCCCACGCCACTACACTGTCGATGTTGACCGCTGGAGAGCGTCACGGTGGTCTCTGTGACCAATACCCAAAAACAACTTCAGATCGTCAGCAAACATCAGACACTGGACCGAGCTGACAACACCAGGCAAATCATTGACCATAATTAAAAATTGCGTCGGACCTATAACACTACCTTGACTCACACCAGAGCGAGTGTCATATGGGACAGACTGATAATTACCTAGTTGAACATACTGTGCACGATTTGCGAAATAACTAGCAAATAGTTTTAAAAGGTTAGGCGTGAATCCGATTTCAGCAAATTTTCGTAATAGCACATCATTGTGGACCCGGTCGAATGCTTTTTTGAAATCAAGATACACCGCGTCCACTTGTCTCTGACGATCTAATTCAGCAACAGTATAGTCTACAAAATTAACTAAATTCGTAGTAGTGGACTTACCTACCCTAAACCCATGTTGGCACTCGCTCAGATGTTGTTTGGATGAAGCGTTCAGAAATAATTGTTGTACAAGTGCCGTTATAGTATTTATTCGTTTTTTGACATTCCTGTCATGACTTATTAAAAGCACGGGTATGCGCTGTTTTGTCAGAAAACGGTGTAAATAGATGTTGCCAAGGTATAAAAACAAAAAAAATATTTTGGGAAAAAAAGGTGACAAGTGCCCTTTTAGTATTTAGACATTCCTATAAAGACGTAGCCGCAGATCCTATATTTAAATTAAAGATATTTTACGCCGCTTTCGTCTAATGTATTGTAAACATAAATGTTGTATTTAAATAATAATATAAATAACTCATTTTGCAGACGCAATCCATTCGAATACCAAGTTTTGAGGACTAATGATTCAGCGAGTTTGATAGGATCAAACTTCGATTTCAGCAAGAAGGTTAAAGTGCTAGCTCATGGTTGGCTTAATCATGGAGATGGCCCCATGCCTGAATCTATTAAAGAAGGTTTGTGTACAATACAATAATGTGGTAAAAATCGCATATGTAATTATAAATGAAAACAATAATTTTAAAAATTTCTTACTTCATACAAATAAATTCAGAGTGGGTGTGAGTGTATATCCGTGGTGTATATATTATTAAGTAAGTTGTTATTAAGTACAAATAAGTTTAGGTATAATAATAATAATAAATAATAATAAATATTCATGGACATTTCACACAACGTCCTCTGGTCCCAAGCTAAGCTTTATATGCTTGTGTTATGGGTACCAGAATACGGATAGAATACATATACTACTTTTCTTTTGTAAATACATACTTATAATACATAGTAAACACCCAGACGCAGACGCAGGTATGGGCGTAAATTTTAGTTTTTGAAGTATCATAGTTTTTAAAATAGCTTGTATACAATTATGTATATTTAGTTTATGTAACTGTAGTAGTAGTTTATATAGGTACCTATATAAATAACGTTTGTTAGCTTTTGGGCATCCATGATGTCGCTCCAAGGTTCCATTTGAAAACCAGCGTCAAGTCTTTTGAGACTTGACATTATGCTGAAATGGGACCTATTGCTGCTGACTGGACAAAAACAGCATTTATATATTATAATAGTTTAATTTTGTAATGTAGACCTATTTGATTTCTTTGCCTTTTTAAGTATTTTTTATATAATGTTTGGTTGCAGCAATAAACGTTTCTTTCTTTCTTTCTTTCTTCTTTCTTTCTTTTTAAAAATAGGGCAATTTTTGGTATTATCTATCACATTTTATAGACTTATTATCATTCACCAGCAAAATACAATTTGTTATTACCAACCAAGCCAAAAGGAATAGTTCGTAATAAGGAACGGTTCCTCTTGGCTTTTACTGCAACTTGTTTATAACATAACAATATAATTTTAATGATCTCACCTCACCTCAGTGTCTAATCGATTAATAGAACATGTGTTTTTTTCCAGCATATTTAAATGTAAGTGATTTAAACATAATAGTAGTAGATTGGGGAAATGCAGCTAATGTAAATTATGTTCTGGCAAGCTACAATGTAGCTTCGGTTGGACGCCTTCTTACAGAGTTCCTAAATTTTTTAATATCTGAAGGCGTTTCGATGGATGATGTACATTTAATAGGTCACAGTCTAGGTGCTCATGTAGTGGGAATAGCAGGAGCTTATATTAAGCAAGGACCTATTGACACTATTACTGGTGAGTATACTTTCTTTAACTCAAGGGTTTATATTAAGTCCACGAGTTAAACTGGTCCCAATTTTGATTGCACAAGATTGATAGAGTCCGTAAAGTTAGCTAAAATCACAATTTTTTTTTGAATCCCGCTTTGGATAGTGTTAGTGTTTATTATCGGATAAGGAAAAATATAAAAGAAAGAATATAAGAAGTAGGTACTTTATGTGCTAATAAACTGCACCAAACTAAATCAGGATAAAATTGCAACGCTTTACTACACTTAACAAAAGATTTTTATAGAGAAACTATTATTTAAAGTAAACTTTGAATTCTTTATTATTGATTATTGATAATACATTTTAATCAAAAGAGGAACTAATCTAGTACATTAGTTTGAAACCCAACTTTGTAAAGGAACATGATACATCATTTCTTAATTGCGTGCTTACGGGAAATTAACAGGCAATTTTAACATCGTTATGCGCTAACTGTCGAGGTATTTACGCAACCGATTCTGCTGGCTTTTATAACAAAACCGCTACTAATTAGCCACCATTGTTAGGTAAATTCTAGCGGTTGTTGTCAAGAATTATTGTTTGTTCACTTAACATAAACATCTGCGGGTAGTTTACACAAAGCAGTGTGCGTAAAATTGTGAATTTAACCGCTGCCACCACAAAAGTTAGTCATCAAGAGCCAATTAACAAAATAATTTGAGAGATTAATTTCCATTACAATATATGCGTATTCTATAATAGAGTTAGGCTTTGTAGATATGTTAGTTCTATTTTATTGAGAAGCTCTTAATTAATAACCTAAAGTGACCCAGAGACTATTTGGGATCGAATCCAAACCCAGACAGTCAAGTAAAACAATAATAAGTTAGGTTTATCTATTAAACCAATAGTTATCTAATAAGATAGTTTAGTTGTTCTATTTAAATTTAAGGATTGGATCCAGCATTACCACTGTTCACGCTCGGCAACAAAGATGCCAGATTGGATAAGCACGATGCTCGCCATGTAGAAGTTATACATACTTGTGGAGGATACCTCGGCTTCAGTTCACCTTTGGGACATATTGACTTTTATCCAAATGGCGGAACCAGGCAGCCCGGCTGCGGTTTTGATTATAGAGGTATGCATTAAATATTATGTTTTCGTATATATTTAACTAGATTCTTGCCCGCTACTTTGTCCGCCTTGCTTCTAAATTATTCAAACTTTGGTAGCTGACAAAATAATTTATTGTTTTAATCACTCACTCAAATACAGTACAACGATTTACTTAACAAGTGTGATTGACAATTAGTTTAGTACAAATATTTAAATTGTTGAATTTTTAAAGAAAAGGCATACACTGTAAGCAAGTTTAATAACAAATATATATTTTGTAACAGGTTTATGTGCTCACAATAGAGCCCATATGTTTTTCGCCGAGTCCATTATATCAGATGTCCCATTTACTGCAGTAAGGTGTGCGAGCTACGACGAACTCTATTACCAAGGTTCATGTAAAGGAACTGGAGAAAAGCTTATTATGGGCGGTTTTGATATACATTATGGGTAAGTAGTAAAGACTTCACTAAGATCTTTCATAACAAGTTATTGGAAGTGATTCTTTGTGTTAAGAAAACTTTGTTTAGCCGTTCACGTACTTGGGAATGTATTTCGAACCAATAAAAGAAGAAAGGCTTCAATGCCTTCTTATTTATAATCCCTTGATCTCATCTTGGTATTAATAGAATAAGTTCTGTATTCTCGATAACCGTGCATTGAATATGAAAGACGGAGTTGGATAGTGGAGTATACATGAATTAATATTGCTTAGTTTTGTTGCTAGTTTGCCAGCTTTTAGTTCTGATCTATATTGGTGGGTACTAGGCACGCTTAAAAATCCACGCATATATGGTACAAGCCTACAGCTAACATCACCATGATAAAAAAAAGTTCCAAAGATACTGTAAAATGTGTTTGTATCCATCACCGACTTTAGATATGAAAAAATTTTATTTCATCTGTAAAGGAATATTATAATACTCGCTATATTTTTGAAGCAAAATAATTTTCATCCCAGAAATATGCAATAGAAATTCTCATTATATTTAAATGAGATGAACATTCGTAGATATCCGTATTTATTCATCATAATTTGCTTGCTTAGTTTAATAAAGAAATTACGCGGTCTGAAAAGTATACCCTCATTATTTGGAATATCATTTGCATTATCGGTAAATCCAACATAAAATATAATTTTGAAATATCGTTGTCTGCACTTTCAATACGTTGAGCAAATATTAATAAGAGAATAAAATAAGAAGTAAAAATAGAACCTATATTCTCTTCTTTCTGCCTATCCAGTAGAGGATTTGACGTCCTCGTAAGTAATAATATAAAAAGTCTTTGTTAAACAAAGATGCCACTTTCCTAGAGATGTCGCCATGTTTGTTTACATCTAAGTTTTTTTACAAATCACTTCACTCTTTCATTGTTTTAACAAACTATACAGATCACTAACATCACTAAATAACTTAAATATTATGCGCTCAATTAATAAACTCCAATAATAGACTGCCCATTCCTTAAATACTCCTAAATTTATATCTACAAAGAAGACAAAAGACACAAATAACAGTTTTTTGGGAAGACTTTTTTTATATTTTCGTCTAGCGATAGCCTATACGATTCTTTTCCTCAGAAGAAACAAGAATCTTCTAAAGATCTTTGGTGCATTCGGAAAAATTACATTGGGTGTTTCTATGTATAAGTATGTATTTAGAAAAGAAAAAGTAGTATAATGTATTATGTATTCTATCCGTATTCTGGTACCCATAACACAAGCATAAAAGCTTAGCTTGGGACCGGAGGATGTTGTGTGAATGTCCGCGAATATTTATTATAAAAAAAATTTATGTTACATTGTGTGCATACATGCACTTGGCGGGTTTTATTTTAATTTGCATATATAAAGTATATATTTAGGCAGCAGCAATTTGATAAAACTTCACGTATAATATCAAGGGCAAGAATATTACTACTAGCATTTAGAGAATATTAAAATAACTAAGCACTAATTTGTTAGCAGTAAAACCCGCTCGAGAGTAATACGGGTATATACGAAAGGAGCATGTGTAAAGTATTCATGAACACAGTTAACTTTCATCGCCTCTATGTTTAATTAAACAAAGAAAGCTCATTTGTTAGGCAGTAACAACATTAAGTCTTTGAGATCAACGTTCTTTGTTTTGTTTCAGGAAGGATGGTATTTACTACCTAAAGACAAACGCTGAAAAACCCTACGCACTGGGTGACCCAGACAAAGGGTCAACATGAATTATTTTAATGTATTAATAAACCCCTCTGCGCAAACTTCACCTATAAATTAAATTTTCAAAGAAGTTATTACCGACCGGTGCATTTTTAATTGTGGTCCCGCCTTTCATATTTAACACTGGATGGCTTTGTGGACCTAATTTAATAAAATATTTACTCATGTGTGTGCTGTTCAAGTGTGCTTCATTTATTTGCTTTTATTTTTTATTATTCATTTTTAGGGTTCCGTACCCAAAGGGTAAAAAACCCTATTACTGAGACTTCGCTGTCCGTCCGTCCGTCCGTCCGTCTGTCACCAGGCTGTATCTCAAGAACGGTGATAGCTAGAGAGTTGAAATTTTCACAGATGATGTATTTCTATTGCCGCTATAACAACAAATACTAAAAATAAAATAAAATAAAATAAATATTTAAGGGGGGCTCCCATACAACAAACATGATTTTTTTACCGTTTCTTGCTCTCATACAACAAACGTGATTAATTAAGTATTGTGTGTGTTGTTTACTCATTTATTAATAACGTGCCTTATGTTGCATAGATAATGGTACGGAACCCTTCGTGCGCGAGTCCGACTCGCACTTGACCAATTTTTTCTCATTCATTGAATATGTTAAATGTTCATAAGCCAAATAATAATTTTTGAACAATTGTATTTTTATACATATTTTTCGTAAGTACCTAGTATGAAAATTAAAATAGTGACTTAATTAAATTATTTTACAATAAATAATTATAATAATAGTATTTAAGTAACTCAATCTTTTGTACAATACACAATCTAAGAAAATATATAAAAAGAATTTTAATTACATATATGTAACTGATTTTGCCAAATCTTATGGTCACAGTCACTTGCGTGACTCGAAACTAAATGGGGAAAAATTTCTAAATTCCATGCATACGAAGTCGCTGGCAACAGCTAGTCAATAATAAGCAAACTCTGACGTTGCTAAAGATGTAGATTTTATGATTTTAATGACAGTCTTTTTCAAAAGTAACATAATATAGTTACAAAGAACACGTACACAAAGTTATAATCGTAAATGTTATAAATGTGCACGTAACTTTTGGTACTCTGCTATATTTTTTATGCTTCGACTCTGCCACCTTCAATATTACATTTTTACTACCAAACCATCATAACACAGGACAATGTTTTCTCCTTAGAGCATTAATTTAACAGGAGCAATTTTCGTAGCACAATTAAACGTAACTTAACTAAAACATAATATAATGAAAGTTTTAATAATACTATTAAATATGAATACGCTTACAATGAAATAGCAAATAAATAAAGATACACTATAGTCGATTTCATTTTACTAGGTAAGTTTTGATGCAACCGATTTATACCGTGCGGTGTCAGGCGACCATCGCTAAAAAACCTACGAGAGCAATACTGATAGTGTACAGACAGTATCGTCATGTGCATCTGTGACGATTTTGTGCGTTACCTCAGCGCCACTATACTTGCACTATAGGTACCTGTATTCGTGACAAAAATGACAAAATAGAGCGTGTAACTACTCCTGTTGATTTTATACTCGAAGGTTTTCCCGGATCCACTACAAAAATAATTCCGTGGGTCAAACTCGTCATAACTGAAACGTAACAGTAGGTAATCAACATCAAATATTTTATTGTGCTCTTTATATCGACTAGCTACAAAAGATTGGTTGGATTTGAACTACTTCATCTTCTTTATATTTACGAATATAGCTTGGAGCCTGGTGTGTAGTATTTTATAACATTTACAGTGGTTTTATTGTTTATTACTTTCGGCCTTTGAGTTCGTCGCGTTTTATTTATATTATTAACCAGCTGTTGCCCGCGACTTCGTACGCGCGGAATTAAGAAAATCATCCGTTTTTGCAATAGTTTTCACTTATGCTTCGCTCCTAATGGTCGCGACGTGATGTTATATAGCCTATAGCCTTCCTTGATAAATGTACTATCAAACATTGAAAGAATTTTTCAAATCAGCGTACAAACAAACAAACTCTCTCAGCTTTATAATTTTAAGTATAGGATAACCTATAAGATTTATAGGTTATCCTATTTGAACTATATTTAGAAAGAAGAAACATTTAGCAAAGTTTGAAAAGGGCAGCGTGTTTGAATTGCGTTATAAAATAACTCTATAAAAGATTTTATCTGTATTTGTTTGTAAATCATGAAAAATCTTTATTTAAGTAAAGGAAACCTTATTGGACGCAATAACAAAAGAACTAGTCTTTGTTTGATTTGTTCCAAGGCAGGGCCGCCCCGTTTATGGTTTAAAAGTAAAATAGTAAATAGTAGCCTTGCTTTCTCTTTTACTCCCGCTCAAAAAGAAAGAGTTAGAAAGGCTACTAAATCATTTATTTTTCTTAATGTGTTGAACTAAAAAAAGCAGCAGGCCGGATTCGTTGTACCGAGTGTTACGTCTAGACCTATAAAATAAAATAAAAAAAAATAAAATAAAATTTATTGGTAACCATTAACAAATTAGTGGGTACAACTATAATAATTGTGCGATAACAGCTGCAGTAGTGATACACTGTGGCGCAGCTATTATCTACCTCCTTTATAGTAACAAAAATGTGATGACAATAAATTTTATAAAAGAGAGACATGCTTATATTTAACTAATAGGTAAATGATTAGTGTGATAACTAAGCAATAAAAAATCGTGTGTGAGTGTGTGTATGTGTGTAAGTATAGTGCATGTGTGTAAATATATTATTATTAATTATATTATATGTCTATTATATTATTATTAATTATATGTAATAAATAAATAAATAAATTGTGAATGTGTGGTGTAAGTGTTATGCGAAATAATTGGAGATAGGCACTAGAGTGTTTACATATATTATTAATTGTTTTGCACCGTGGTTGAGTACTGCAAGACGGTTAGTTAGAATTTATCCTTTAAGGTGTGGGAATAGGGAATGATTATATACCTAACGTTGGATGATTGAAAAGATATGCTAAAACTGTAATTGATAAAATGTTCGAGTTGTTAAATATTTTATTCATCGAGGGATTTTAAGGTATAGCGCAATGTCATGATATATAAATATAACGTCAAAATCGATTGGCTATAATAATATTCTCAGTCTCATCGTAAGACAGGCCGAGCAGCCATTCAGTCAATATTTTCTTACATTTGAATGAAGTTAATGGATGTATCTTCAGAATTTTGTTGATTCTATTATACACCATTGGACTTAAGAAATAAAATTGATGGCTAGCTAGCGTAGTCTTGTAGCGCTTCAGGTCACAGACAACATCTGAGCGTCGTTTGCTTTTACTTGCCGTTTTGTTAAGAGGAGTAGCTGCATGTGTGCGCATTGTTATTTTGAGCACATAAATTTGACGAATAGTCAGGACCCTACATTGCGAATATAGTTCGGCTGTTGGATAGTGTATTGGTTTAGATATCATAACTTTCAGTATGCATCTTTGTGTACGTTCTAACCGTAACAAGTGAGTTTTATAGGTACCACCCCATGCTGAGATGCAGTATGTTAAAATGGACTGTGCAAGCGCATAATAAACAGTTTTTAATGTTGTTATATTAACTAAACTTCTAATCTTTTTGAAAATGTATATTAGTTTTCTAGTACGTTTTATTGTGTTTTCTATGTGATCCTTCCAGGTTAGACCGCCATCTATAATAATACCCAGATATTTTGTGCTGTATGTGCGTGTTAAAAGTTTGCATGTACAGTTTTGACTATCGCGAGAAACCCCGCAAGAGTGGGCCTGGACGGAAAAGCCCCTAGGTGGTAAAGTAGAACTTCTAGCCGCAAAAGTCATGAAATATGATTTATCTAGGTTTAGTGTAAGTAAATTATAACTGAGCCATTTCATTACTGATCTAAGTGCGTCTTCAGCAGTTGTTTTAACTCCGTCCCAGGTTTTGTTGTTAATAAGTAGTACGGTGTCATCAGCATAGGATACCATTTTGCAGTTCTTAATTGGTAACGAGTAGAGGTCATTTATGTAGAGTAGAAACAGCGTCGGACCAAGTATACTACCTTGGGGGACGCCGTAGTTAAGTGGTAGTTCGTTACTGAAGACACCGTCCACAGTCACATACTGTGTACGTCCGGATAGGTAACTTTCAAAAAGTTTCAGGGTCTCACCACGCACGCCTATAAGATCCAGCTTGGTGAGAAGTGTGGAAATAGATATGGTGTCAAAAGCCTTTGACAAATCCAGAAATATGCCGATTGTCTTTATGTTGTTGTTCATATTATTAATTATATTGTTGGACACATCCAACACTGCGTCTTCAGTGGATAGACCTCTACGAAATCCAAATTGATTATTAGATAGCAAATTGTACTTGGTTATATAATTAGTTAAGCGATGATTTAATATTTTTTCTAAAATTTTGGATAAGGATGTAAGAACAGAGATAGGACGATAGTTGCTAAAGTTGTCCCTACTTCCACTCTTATGGATAGAATGAACAAGAGCTTTCTTAAACACTTTGGGAAAAACTCCTTTTGCGAGACAGAGATTAAAGATGTGTTTCAGTACAGGTGTGAGGACATCTATGCTTAATTTTATTATATTCGCAGGTATACTATCCCAGCCCAAAGCACAGTTCTCTTTGAGACCCACAATAGCATGCTTAATCTCGTCATCATCAATTTCGGGTAAGGCCATTGACTGTAACTGTCTTATGTGTTTAAATTTTTTACTTAGGTGAGAAGAGTTGGTATTATGTTGGGGTAAGTTACACGTTATATCATTTGCCAGCTTTTCTCCAATTCCAGAGAAGAAACCGTTCACTAAATCAAGAGAAGAAACAGGATTCTCGGCCAATTTTAACAATTCAAGAGGTGGAGTCTTACGATCGTTTATATTAGTAATATTTTTAATTACATTCCAAGTTGCCTTACAATTATTAGCCGCCTTTTTGAACTCGTTTTCTTCATAGTCACGTTTTATTTTTTTCAATAGGTTATTGCAAAAGGTTCTATATCGCGTATATGTATTTTTGTGGACAGTACTAGAAGAATTTTTCTTAAATTTCCTATACAGATTGTCTCTGTTGCGAATACATCTGACTAGTCCTGGGGTAATCCAAGGTTTGAGGATTATTCGACGTTGAGGCACAGTGACAAAGTTAGAGTGTTTCTCTACAGAGACCCTCAACACGTTTACCAGTGTTTCCGCTGCCATCTCTGCGTCATCGAGTTTTAAGATAGATGAAAAATCTGTGGTATTCAAATCCTCGACAACTTCGGGGACATTAACATGTTTGGACTTCGTTTTGAGGACCTGTTTTCTCATATTTTGTTTACAGGAGAATAGAACAGGGTTATGATCAGTAAATAGGGCATCTAGAACAAATGTGAAAGCTTGATCATTAGTTTTAAGCATAACATGATCCAAACAATTTCCGTTTCTCGTTGGCAATTGATGGGCTGGGAGCATAGCGTGAGAGGCGGTCATATTCAAATACATATCAGTGGAATTATTTTTAGTACTAGGTGAGATATTTATGTTTAGATCACCAATTATAACGACCGTCTTGTATGAACTTAATGTATTTAAGGTTGAATCGAGAGACGAGACAAAGTTTTCGATATTGGTGTGCGAGGGAGATCGGTATATTGCAACAATGGCGATGTTCCGGGATTGGGTGAAAACTAAACTGTTGGCATCCAAAATGTCAGGTACAGATACACTGTGTTCAATGTTACTGTTCACGTACAAGACGACTCCTTCATTTTGGTTTGTGTAGATTCTGTTGTATCCTAAGTCTATGAGTTGGACATATTAATTTCGAGATATAAAGACTACATACCTATACCCACTTTATATTATGTTGGTATAGACTGAAACGTCATAAAAAGACTCTGACTATATAAAACTCGATTACATTGTTGTTATGAGCGCGCCCTGTCACTCTTTGGACATTATCAAATTTTACTCCATACAATATATTTTTATTTTTTATACAGCACCAAATACTGCAGGTAATAAAAAGAGCCTGTATTACATAGCCGTGACAAAAATTGAAAATAAAAATGTCTATACCAGCATAAAATAATAGAATGGGTCGACATTTTTGTCAAAAATGTAAGTGTGTAAATTACGCACTGTTTTATATTCATGAACACAAAAATGTTACCTACGTCTCACCTTAGTTAATATATGTAGTGGTTTTAAGAAATTTCGTACCTTACGTCATGATGTATTAAGAAAACAAGTGTTACGTTACCACCGCATTTCCTCCTCAGTGGGCAGTAAGTTAATGGATATTTTATAGCATAGCAGAAAAACAACATCTGTTAGACACATAAAACTTAAAACTAAACCTTACCTAAACTAGACTATATACTTTCCGTAATAGAAGAGCCGTGCCCAACAGTGGAACGTTACTGGCCTCAAAAGAAAAAAGCAGACCCTAAAAATTTAGTTACTCATACTAATATTGTGACCTTAATTCATTACAAAACAAGAACGAGGACCATTTGCTAAACTTTAGGCAATTATTGCATTATTTATAACCCTTATAAAATATATCATGGCACGAAAACGCCTTTACGAGGGAGCAAGAAAGATGGGACAGAAATCTAAGCAACAAATCATAAAAAATTAATATTGTACCCACTGTGAAAATAGTTTTATTAAACAGAACAATAACGTCTTGTTCATTAATTATTTACACAATACTTTCGGTAGGAATCTCTATAGAAACTTTATAAAGAGAACCAGGCTCTTTGAAGAATTGCGTAATTCCTGAATGGTGATAATAACATGTATTGGAATGCCTTAGTGATTAGCAACGATATTCTCAGGATCAGGTATTATATTTGTTTCTAAGTATCGTTCTAACATTATAAATACGAACGTTTGTATAAATGGATAGATTAACATTTATATGTATTACATTTAGTCCCAGAAAAATGGGAGTTTCCGTGGACTAATAATATAACTCAAGGCGTTAGTGACGTAATTAGAAGTCTCTATAGTTTTTTTAACGTCCTTTGCCTATTTTTTTATCTGTCTATTTTTTTAAATTTTTTACCATAATTATAGGCAAATAAATTGTGAAATATTACAGAGATTTTCGACACAGGCTGTGGAACGGGAAAGCTTTTTAGCGCGTAAGGTGCATAATACACGGTAAGAGAAAAGTAAGTAGTCTTCCTCTAAATAGCCAAATTATGCGAGAGCATTAAGAGTACCATTGTAACTGATTTTGGGTTTTCTGGTCCATCAAATAGCACCTAGCAATAAATATATGGACGTTATTTATTTGGATTTTACAAACAAACACTTAAACTTTATTTATTTTTATAGGTTGTAGGAACGGGGTATAAGACAAGTCTAAGTAAAATATGCTGTGTAAAGTACTGTAATAACTAAGCCGGATGGTTGTCGGAGCATAGAATTAGAAGCGTCTGCAATATTTCTGGTCTTACCCCGATAAAAATAAAATTGTTAACTTTGCTCTGTCGCAGACCCAACAGTAGTGTGAGTGATATTGGATGTGCTCCCTCGTGCGGCATGATCTAATTTACCGCTTAGCTTTCTGTCTGGAGGATATACATATATACATACATCTAAATATATAAATAAGTTGCTAAATATATAAGAAGTTTTATAAATAATAGTAAACAACTTTATGACAAGCGATAATTAATTTATTAATATGTTGCGATTGACTCGCTATGCTTTTTAGGGTTCCATACCCAAAGGGTAAAAACGGGACCCTATTACTGAGACTTCGCTGTCCGTCCGTCCGTCCGTCCGTCCGTCTGTCACTAGGCTGTATCTCAAGAACGGTGATAGCTAGACAGTTGAAATTTTCACAGATGATGTATTTCTATTGCCGCTATAACAACAAATACTAAAAATAAAATAAAATAAATATTTAAGGGGGGCTCCCATACAACAAACATGATTTTTTTACCGTTTCTTGCTCGATACTAATAACGTTGCCTTATGTTGCATAGATAGTGGTACGGAACCCTTCGTGCACGAGTCCGACTCGCACTTGACCAATTTTTTTACTAAACAATCTTTATGACAAGCGATAATTTTTTTTATTGCGTGATTTCATCGTAGAAACATTACAAGCAGGTATGGTTTAAATGGTAGCTGATGGAACCCCAATGTCCCTGGCTATCCCATGGTGAAAATGCATAATGGTACCTATGTTTTTATGAATATAAACATCAAAAATGAATTGCTGATTAGTGGATAATTTATTTCACATCGCTCATCTTAGGCGAAAGAAAGAAAGATTATTATTTACTTACTCCTTCCGTTAACCCAACATCTTTGTCCTGTCCTTATCCGCATTATATTTTTTCTTCCATAGTCTTCTGTCAGACGTCACATTTGTGTGAACTCCTCGAACTCCTCTTCTATCACATCGTCATTCACACGGTCCAATCATCTTTTCTTTCTTCCTTTCGTTAACTCTAGATTGTTTATCTTTTAGTTGATCAGGTAAAGATTCTAGTTGATTCATAGACGAGCAGGCTGTTAGTTTGTGGATATTATTATTTATTACACTCTTCATTTGCAAAATGAAAGGAAATAATATAATGAGAGAGTTGTCATAATTAATTTATGTAACCATGTCAACTTGTGTTAATGATGCCAAGGCCGAGTAAGTGGGATGACTTTTAATAGCAAACATCAAAGGGCTCACTCTCATCTGGTGCCAGTAGCACTCGGCTTCTAACGAACTGCGAAGATGAAAACTTAACCATGTATATTGCAGTAAACCAATGACTGTATTCATAACACCTTTTATTTTTTATACTAACCTTTAATAATTATTATAAAACAAAGTCGATATTTTTGTACGTGAGTCCCCATGAGAGCTTACATCATCAAAACTACGCAAAGGATTTTGAAGCGGTTTATTTTACTAGATACAGTAGTTTAAGAGGATGTTTTTTTGTATAATTTGTTTAGGTTTGATTTTTGAATTCCACGCGTAGGAAGTTGAGGGTAACAGTTAAAATCTTACTACCCTAACCTAACCTAACCTAACTGAAACAAAACTAATTATGACGTATTTTTTTCGGCGATTCTAAACAGGCAAAGGATAAATTTATAGTGAAAATACTATAATTCGGTAATTACTATACTTTATTACGCAAACACAATATTCAATACAAATATGTAAATAATCGAGCGTCACAAGATTGTCGTACCAACATCGCAAGCCGACTGCCTTGCTACCTGAACGCGGGCGGTGCTAGCTATACATATGTCTCCATCGAATGATCTAGTCCGCTATCCGATGGCTTGTGTACATTGTATTCGTACGTCAATTATAATGTAATATATTATAATGTAATAATATTGTGTAAATATAAATAAATATGTTATAAGGTTAAGTAAATTGATTGTGAATAGTAAATAAATATTATGTAAATATAAATAGATATTTTGTAAATATAAATAAATATTATAATGTAAAAATATGTATATATTATATTACAATAGTGAGTATGCCACATCACTCCCCCCCAGAGACCGTCACTACGGGCGATAAAAATCTGGAAAACGGACGACGCGACCCGAACGCGTCCTTTTAACGTCATTATTTGTGACAAGGTTGGGGTAAGGCGAAACAGGCTCAACAGGTGGAGTTAGATCGGTGGCGGTGGTGTTAGGTGGTTCGTCCACTAGTACGTAAGCCGGCTTGAGACGATCAATTGAAACAGTTACACTCTTCCCTTTGACGAGTATTTTAAACACTTTCTGATCGCGCTCAAGAACTTCGTATGGGCCGGAGTAAGGTGGTTGTAAAGCACCACGTAATGCATCCTGCCTTAAGAAAACGTGACTAGCAGATTTTAAGTCCTTATGTATAAAAATTTTGTTTTTGCTATGCCGCGCAGCTGGTGATGGCTGCAATTTTGCGGTAATTTGACGAAGACGGGTACTAAACTCTGAGATGTCAGTAGAATTGGGAGTCGTAGTCTGGAAAAATTCACCAGGTAAACGCAACGGCTCGCCGTAGACTAACTCTGCAGATGAAGTTTGAAGGTCTTCTTTATATGAGCTTCGTATGCCCAACAATATGAAGGGTAATGAGTCCACCCAATTCGCATCAGCATGGCACATTATAGAGGATTTTAGTTGGCGGTGAAACCTCTCTACGAGACCGTTACAGCATGGTCTATATGCCGTTGTTTTGCGATGTTTGAATCCAATCACTTTTGCAAGGTACTGAAAAAGTGCCGATTCAAACTGTCGCCCGCGGTCGGTTACAATATCTGTTGGACATCCAAATCTGGATATCCACGATATTAATGCCTTACCGACCGTTTCGGCTGTCATGTCAACCATAGGTGTAACTTCGGGCCATCTAGTAAACCGATCGACGGCTGTAAAGCAGTATCGGTATCCTTGGGAAACCGGCAGGGGGCCCACAATATCTATATGGACGAAGGTAAACCGCGCTCGAGGTAGTTCGAAACTGCCAAGTGGAGCTGATACATGGCGATGGACCTTTGCACGTTGGCATGCCAAACATTGCCGGGACCATTCTCGACAGTCACGACGCATCCCAGGCCAGGCAAATCGCTGCGCAATCATTTGTGTCGTTGCGTTAATGCCTGGATGACTAAGTCCATGAATACTGTCAAACAGTTGCTTTCTCAATGCCTTAGTTATGAAAGGCCTTGGTGAACTAGTGCTGACGTCACAATAAATTGGAGTTTGCGTGTCGGGTAGCGTCAATTTTTCGATGCGGAGAGATGAATCACCTCTTAAAACTTGGGCCAACTCTTGATCAGATGCTTGAGATGAAGCTAATAAGTCCAGATCGATTGGTATCTGCAGTTCTTCTATACGTGACAAGGGGTCAGCCACTACATTATCCTTGCCAGAAATGTGCTGAATATCAGTCGTGAACTGCGAGATAAAATCGAGATGGCGAAATTGACGAGGGGAACAGTTAACTTTCCTTTCGCTGAAAGCGTAACTGAGCGGCTTATGATCCGTGAAAATAATGAAATGTCTAGCTTCGAGCATATGACGAAAGTATTTGATGCTTTCGTAAATGGCCAAAAGTTCTCTGTCATAAGGAGAATATTTTTGTTGTGAGGGACTAAGTGTGCGTGAGAAAAACGCTAAAGGTTCCCAAAAACCATTTTTGAACTGCTGCAACACGGCGCCCATTGCCACGTCTGATGCATCTGTAACTACAGCAAGTTTGGCGCGACAGTCAGGGTGCGCCAGCAGCGTAGCATTGGCAAGACTTTCCTTGCACCTGTTAAAAGCTTGTAGTGTCTCACCAGTCAACTCTATTGGATGTGAAGATTTAACATTGCCTTTTAACAAATTGTTTAAAGGGGCTTGATCAGATGCTGATTTAGATAAAAAACGACGATAAAAATTTATCATGCCTAGAAATTGACGTAGTTGTTTAACTGTCTTGGGAGGTGGAAAATCTGTAATTGCCTTGACTTTTGATTCAAGGGGCTTAGTGCCAGATGCTGAGATTCTATACCCCAGAAAAGTAACTTCAGACACCCCAAAAACACATTTATTTGTGTTAATAAGTACGCCATACTCCTTCATGCGAGTGAAAAGCTTGTACAGATGCGTCTCGTGTTCAGCCTCATCTTTCGAAAATACCAAAAAATCATCGATATACGGGTAGCAAAATTCAAAATCTCTCGTCATTTCGTCGACAAACCTTTGAAAGGTTTGGCCTGCATTCCTCAAACCAAAGTTCATAAAAGGGAACTCAAAAAGACCACAAGGTGTGGTAATAGCGGTTTTCTTTATATCCGCTTCCGAAATGGGAATTTGTTGGTAAGCTTTAGTGAGATCTATCACAGAGAATATTGTGCAACCAGAGATGAAGTGAGCGAAATCGTGTATGTGCTTAATAGGATAACAATCTGGAATTGTCCGTGCGTTGAGCATTCGATAATCGCCACAGGGTCTCCATCCGTTGTCCTTCTTGGGCACTAAGTGTAAAGGAGAAGCCCAGGCACTATCAGAAGGACGTGCCGTGCCGTTTTTAAGCATAATCTCAAATTCTTGTTTGGCAATTTTTAGTTTGTCTGGAGCTAATCTACGAGGTGAGCATGAGACTGGAGGTCCTGCTGTTGTTCTAATGTGGTGTATGGTATTGTGTTTAGTGATTGTGTGAATGCCTGAAGGGCGTGTAATTTCTGGAAATTCGTTTAATACGAGATGAAATCGTGAGTCACCTGTTGGAATTTTAATAGAACAAATATTATCTACGGCAAGTGAAGCTGTAGATGTGAGTGTAGTGGTGTTATCTATTAAACACTGATTACGACAATCTACAATTAAATTAAAATAACTAAGAAAATCGACGCCAATAATTGGCTTAGTTACATTGGCCACAGTAAAACGCCACACAAAATTACGTCTTAAGCCTAGGTTTAAACTTAAATTTATAAAACCAAAAGTGTCTATGGTGCTTCCGTTTGCTGCACTGAGCTGATAATTGCTTTTAGGTCGACGTTCGTGGAGCGCAGCAAGGGGGTAGACGCAAAAATCGCTACCGGTGTCCACTAAATACTGAACTTTCGTGCTGCGGTCAGTAACGAAGAGGCGACCTGAAGATGGGCAATCGTTCGTCGCCATCAGCGAGTGCCCATTGTGTTTTCCGCCGGCTTGTAGTCACAGGGTTTTATACAACTGCGGGCTTTAGAACCGAATTTGTTGTGGTACCAGCAGACCGGGAATCTCTTGTAGCTGGAGCTGGAACGACTTCTTGGACGCCGCGGCGAGTGCTGAGATCGTTCACGACCGCGTGAACGGCTTGTTGAGCAACATGCGCATCGTGTATGTTCTTCAAGCTGAAGGGTGAGGTGTTGTACCATCCTTTTTAGTTCAGCAATTTCTTCTGACGGATGGGGTGTTGCGACATTACGTGGTGACACAGCAGAAACATTGTTTTGAGTCAGGTCATGAATTCTGTCGGCTAAGTCTGCTAATTGTTCTACCGAGTGAGTTGGCTGGGAGGCCAAGACAGTTTGGATATTGGTCGGCAGACGATTACACCAGATCGTCCTAACAAAATCCTCAGGAACAGAAGGGCCGGCCAAATCTTGTAGGTGCCTTAAAAACTGCGACGGTTTTCTGTCACCGAGCTCCTCATGTGTCAACAACTGCTTGACTTTCTTCTCATGAGAAGCAGAAAGACGCTTAATAAGCTCTGATTTTATTTTACGGTACCTATCTTGTGCTGGTGGATTGACAATGAGGTCCTTAACAGCCTTAGCGTACTGCATTTCGAGGTTGTTGGTGACATGTGCGAATTTGACGGCATCGTCAGTAACGCCACAAGTCTCGAATTGGCCTTCTATGAGCGCGAACCAAAGTTCGGGATCTTCGGGTGAAAAAGATGGCACTTTAATTTTAATTTTATTATTAAAATCTCGTTCAGTGGAAACGCGCACTCGCTGTAACTTCCGCGTAGTAACATTTGTTTCCTTGCGCGAACTTACGGTTTTTGCGGAGTCACTACTATCACTCATTTTGTCCAATACGGGGTCACCAGTTATAGTGAAAATACTATAATTCGGTAATTACTATACTTTATTACGCAAACACAATATTCAATACAAATATGTAAATAATCGAGCGTCACAAGATTGTCGTACCAACATCGCAAGCCGACTGCCTTGCTACCTGAACGCGGGCGGTGCTAGCTATACATATGTCTCCATCGAATGATCTAGTCCGCTATCCGATGGCTTGTGTACATTGTATTCGTACGTCAATTATAATGTAATATATTATAATGTAATAATATTGTGTAAATATAAATAAATATGTTATAAGGTTAAGTAAATTGATTGTGAATAGTAAATAAATATTATGTAAATATAAATAGATATTTTGTAAATATAAATAAATATTATAATGTAAAAATATGTATATATTATATTACAATAGTGAGTATGCCACAAATTTGTTAATTATTACTTCATTCAATAAAAGTATTTAAGTTTGTTTTAAAACATATGCCTGAATGGTTTATTATGAACTAAAATACTCTATTTAGTTTCAAAGCTGTAACTACTAAATCCTGAAATCTTAATGAAAATCAACAACCTGATTATGTATACAGAACCTAAATTAAATGTCTAGTGAAAAAGTAAAAACCTGTTGCTTTCAAAAGCTCGTTTTAAGGTAGTTTAGTGAGAGCCAATAATAGAAATGTATTCGGAAAATTATTTGAATGAGTTTATATGGCGTCACAAACGGAATATTAATATAATATTTTCTGACACTTGCGCGACTCATTTGTTTAAATAAAACTACTTTTTACGGATTTAGACGCGTATATTTGTTTTAAATTTTGGCCCGACGTTTCGGAGATTTTGCAGTCACCATGGTCACGGGTGAGACTGAGCTGTAATGTGTCTTCTACGATCAGTTGTTACAGGGTTTACCCACATTCAATTTAATTTTACATTGACCATAAACATAGACTTTTACCATAAACTATATCATTTTACATTGTGCTCAGACTACATAAAATTAATAACATTATTTTAGTTTCTAAATACATTAACAAAAATTATAACAATATAAATAAAATTTAAATAATATATAAAAGTAAAACATACATAATTTTATCTTAGACTAAAGTTTTTAATTATTATAGAGGTAGTATACAATATAGCAAGCAAAACTAAGTTTGTATGTACTTAAATACAATACATAATAACAAGAAATTTTAAAAAAGAATTTTTGGTTTAAAATTTAAATTAGTTATAGATATTAAAAAGAAAAAATTGTTTATTTTATTTGAAACTATAGAAAATAAGTATTTATTTTAATTATTTAGTTTTTATTATTTTATCTAATATACTACCACCAGATCGGAACGCGTCCCACTTGAGAAAGATCTGGCAAAAAAACTCAAGGGGAGTCAAAGAAAATTATTTATTATTAAGTTTATGTTGTCGGTCTAAAGTGAAGTTAAGGGGATTTTAAGTCTTCTTGTATATATTAATATAGAGAAAAAGAGACAGGTGTATATAGAAAAATAGCGATGCGAGAAAGAGACAGATATATCTGTCGGTGATGTCATAAGTATAGATACATCTAGGTATTTTAATATATTAATATGCCGTTTGTGGTGCCCTTATAGCTAAATGTCCATAGCAGACGATGCATGTAAGCTATTGTTCATGGTGCACAGCAGTGCACTGCACAAAGCAAACATTTTATTACCCGCCACAAATCTTAATTTAGCTGCGTTTCCCAACGCCTTTTATACATGGCACAGGGTACACATGAGAACAAAACGACAGCATACGTATTTCATACATTCTTGTATATATTGGCTATCGAAGTCAAACGATTTTATTTGACAAAACCTTTAGATTTATTATTTATATTTACACGCTTTTATTGGCTCGGTACGTATCTATCAATGTATTAATCTATGTAACAGAATCTTTGAAAGTGATTTTCACCCACTTGCAATAGTCGGATTGGTCTGAAATTTTCCACACATATTGAGGACATATATGGCAATGCAATGATGTAAAATATTATTTGGAATGTTCAAGCGTATTAGTTTTGGAACTAATAATATCATTTGTTATTTATTTCACATTTCAGTTATGCGTTTATACTTTAAATATTTTTTAAGTATACCTAACCTAAAAAAATACATTTCAGAACATACCTATTTATATTTGAAGTGTTTGTAAAATATATCTGCAAAAGCTTGCATTAAAATCATTCAGGTTCGTTATCGTTTTTTTGATAACATTTAAAACAGAAGGAGAACAACTTCACCCCGACTTTTAGAGTTCATTTCATGGCTCTGTCTGGATCACTTCGTGCTATTGTATAAGCAATTAAAACTTTTCTATTTAGATTGAGATCTCTATTTACTTTGAGAATATAGAAATACAAAGCCAACGTATGTGGAACCATAGTTTTGAACTGAAATAAAGCCAATACAGAAACTTTAAATGATGACGATACATAACCGCTAATAGTAGCTCTAAGAGGTTGGGGATCCAACCCAAAATGTCGACAAACTATCAAAATGTATAAATTTTGTCAGTATATTCAAACAATTTTGTGCTATTTTTGATGATGATGATGATGACGTTATGAAGATATTTAAAACTGTCCTTTTTTGTTAAACATTCAATATATAGACTAGGTATTACACAGCGAGTGACGTGAAGTAATTCGCCTTATTTGTACAAAATTTACAACCACAGACTCTATACTGCTTTTAACGAATTTAGTTTACTCACTAACAGCTTACTAAGTTATAAAATCAACTGGATTATGTAAACATAGAGAAGTTGTAAATAGGCGAGACGATCGATGGGAGCTAAATCCAGGGAAACTTTGTTTCTGTAGTCCTAATCCTACCGCTAGCTTAAAGCACTAACTCGTCAAACGGTTCATTTACTACTAGATCAAGTAAAGAACTAAAGACTTCTTACTAACTTGTAAATTAATTCATTTGCATTTAGCTAGAACAAACGTTTAGACTTAAAATACTGTAATGAAATCCAGATGATTAGCTTCAATTAAATCCGATAAAAAAATTTACCGCGCTGCGATGAAATAGTTATGCACACATTAAATTTCTTAGGATTAAGAATACAAGTAGCACCACCCCATTTCTTTTCAAAGGTGCTGTATGTGTTAGCTAAGAGATAACATAAGCAAATAATATATTTTGTGAAAGCGGAAACCTTGGAACTATATATACCCTGTACCAATAGCGTGACAAAGTATATCAAGAAGAGGAATCTAGTCTTTAATAGTGGAGTGATAATGTGTGAATTAAATTCCTTCTAACTTTTCATGTATCTTGACGACACCAAAAATATCTTGTTTATTTATACATACAAATGTATTTTTTTTTATTTTGGCATCCATATTCGTATTTCATATCAAACAGATTAATTGCAAAGTAACCAGTCCCTCGGGTAATAACTACGGCATCAATGTATTGCTGACGTGCCGTTTTTCCTGTTGGTTACCAGGTAAAAATATTGTCACTAATTAAAACCAGCCCTCCACGTTCCTCTCATTTACCATTTCGTTTTATTTTTTCAAAAGCTACTATTTTTAGAAAGTCACATTGCGCATTGTATTACTTCAGTTTATTTTCTGACTAGGTTTACATAATGTTTTATAACACCTTCGCGACTCATTTATTCAAATAACTTATAAGTATTTAGGCGCATATATTTGTTTTAAATTTTAGCCCTACGTTTCAGAGAATTCTTTTTTCTAATTCACCCCGCGACAATGGTGACTGAAAAGTGTCCAGAACGTCTCAGGTTAAAATTTAAAATAAAATCTCCCTTTACAAAAATCGACTAGGTTTAAGTTAGGTCTACTACTAAGCGTTCATTTTAATTTAGTTTAGCGATATTTGCGACTTTTATGAGGAATTTTATGACGTTATCAGTTTTGTTATACCTAACGCAAATTTCATTGTTTCTGTAAATCATAAAATTCTTATAATGAATGAAATTATATTTTTAGATAAAAGTAATTAATACCGAACTATTTTCAAAGCTTGTTTTCTATCCTTTAGTGACTTTAACTAGGTTTATTTTAACTTAAAAGTGGCTTTTATCTCTCGATGAAAGCTTTTAAGCGTATTACTGATATTACGCTGAGATTATTTGTGTTTGTTATCAAATTCACGGTAAAAGGACTTTAACTGAAAATTTAGTCATGATATCGTTATTAATAAAAGTATATATGTAGTATATTTATTGTTTTATTATTTTTAGTGATAAATAAAATAAATTATTATTGTTCATAAATAACTTAACAATAAATTGAAATGAATTGATTTATTTGCAGAATATGGGTTAACAAAGTAATAAGGTGGCGAGGATACAGTTACGGTAAATAATTATAATTTATAATTTTGACGGGCCTCGTGGTGTAGTGGTTCACATAACGGACTGCCGATCACGAGGTCTCGGGTTCGATTCCCGGTCAGGACAATCATTTTGTGTGATGTTTTTAATTGTCATACAAATGTTTGTACTGCGTCTGGGTGTTTACTATGTATAATAAGTATGTATTTACAAAAGAAAAGTAGTATATGTATTCTATCCGTATTCTGGTACCCATAACACAAGCATATAAGCTTAGCTTGGGACCAGAGGACGTTGTGTGAAATGTCCATGAGTATTTATTTATTTATAATGCTAATAAATATTATTCCATAATTATTCTACCTACAGTTTATATTCCATTTTCAAATTATTTTCTTCGGCACCTCTCCTTATCAGAGAAAATAGTTTTTAGGGTTCCGTACCCAAAGGGTAAAAACGGGACCCTATTACTGAGACTTCGCTGTCCGTCCGTCCGTCCGTCCGTCCGTCTGTCACCAGGCTGTATCTCAAGAACGGTGATAGCTAGACAGTTGAAATTTTCACAGATGATGTATTTCTATTGCCGCTATAACAACAAATACTAAAAATAAAATAAAATAAATATTTAAGGGGGGCTCCCATACAACAAACATGATTTTTTTACCGTTTCTTGCTCGATACTAATAACGTTGCCTTATGTTGCATAGATAATGGTACCCTTCGTGCGCGAGTCCGACTCGCACTTGACCAATTTTTATTTATAAGTAAACACTGGCCAAACTGATTATTCAATTTTTTAAATCATAAATTTTATATAACTGCAATTAAAATTAAGAGGCATCCACATAAATTTAAAAATATATAAAACTGCGCAATTAAAAGAAACTAGGTCTTTTTTAAACTGCTTACAATGCGTAATTAAACTCTATTCTTAGTTAGGGCGCAGCGCTTCTACTCATAAATATAAAGCTGCTTAATTCAGTATAATTTTCTTGTTTGCAAATTAAAGGCTGCTTTTATTTTATAAAAAATAGGAAAAAAATAACATTATATTTAATAACTATTATTAAGTATAATGTTATTTTTTTCCTATTTTTGTGTAATAACATACACAGAATATGATCAGGATTTACATTCGTATATTATGCGATTTACGATCAAACAACAGCCATAAGTGATTTGGCCAGACTCGATACTTAAAAGAAAGATACAGTTTATTATTTACTTGGTGTTGCACGCAACTCCGTATGCGTGTAGTTTTGAAACCAAACCTTAACAAATTATACTAAAAAGCCATCCTCTTGAATTACTCTACAATAAAAAAACCGCATAAAAATCCGGTTCGTAGTTTTAAAGATATAGCACATAGGGACATATATAAAAATAACGAATAATTTGTTTTAGAGTAAGTAAAGATAAACATTATGTCATGCTGTGATGCTGTTAGATATTTATGCTTTATAAGCACATAATATTTCAAAACCTTAATGGTCCATTAACATTTCAAAACCATGTGATATCATCTGCGTTAATTGGTGATGCGTTATGAGGGCTGTACAATGCCGGGCTGCCGTTAAATGAAAATAATAAGAAAATTCTTATTCTCTATTTTCAAAGGCGATTCCCAAGAGTTTAAAAAAGGGATAACAAATGATAAACTGTTGTATTTTAGTTCTCGAAATTAATTTAGCTCGTAGTTACACGAGATTGGAACGATTCTTGTGTTGAATAAAAGTACATTCTTTATTCCCCAGTGTCCTACATATCACGTTCAACAACTTAGATGAAATAGAATCGTAGGAAATGTTTCATAAAAGAAAAGTTTTCTCTATTCAATTAAACCGTTACCTACTAGTCTAGTATTGATCAATCAGTTTTCTAAAATAGTCAAGCGTTAAAATAGAAGCATTATTATTGTGGCATAAATTGAGCATTTGCTATGCTAGTTTAAAAAACTTCAACCTAAAACAACAAGATTCAAAATCAAAAGAATGAATGAATGAATACTCTTTATTGTACGCCAAAATAAAATTACAAACTTAAATATATATACTTAGATACATAAACTATGTTTAGGCAAGGTACAATAGGCGGTCTTATCACAAGTTGTGATCTCTTACAGACAACCTTAAGATGGAATTAACTTATTGTCTAAAAGGCATATTGTGGCGCAGCGTGAATGATGAAAGTAGGTACCTACATAAATATATTAAATTATACAGCTTATCTACATAAAGAATACATGTAAATAAATACATACATGAACTAATACCTACGTACATAAACATACATATATAAAAAAATATATTAAAATAGCAATCATAGATGAGATATACAAATCAGTACCTGATAAGGATATGTGACAATTTTATTTGGGTTGGAGTGACAAATAATGTTCCTTAAGCAGTTTCTTAAATGATGTTGCATTTTCATCGGTCTCTAACATGTATGCAAAATTTCAAATCTATTTGACGTGGGTGAAAAGAAACATTTAATAATACTAAAGGGTTCGACGCGAATGGTTATAGTAATACATACATGTTAGTCCTGTATTTTTTACCGACAACAAAAAAGGAGAGTATATTGTATGTAGCGATTTATTTTTAAATGTTTATTGTTACATCCCAACAGCAATGTCTTATGGGGGAAAATGCGTCTGGGTTTTTATTATGTATTATAAATATGTATTTACAAAAGAAAAGTAGTTTATGTATTATATCCGTATTCTGGTACCCATAACACAAGCATAATAAGCTTAGCTTGGGACCAGAGGACGTTGTGTGAAATGTCCATGAATATTTATTATTATTATCATTCAAATAGCTATCACTAGTGGTTCTCGGCAAACTTCCAGAAAATCAAGTACCAAGTATGTTACAAGTCCCGTCTATTTAACGTTAATTCGTAACTTGCAGTTACTTTATTATCATTACACTACTACTACAGATCCTTTAACTTTAAGTATTTCAAAAGTAGATAATTCAAAAGACAATCTGTTCATGATTTTTACTAAATGGGCAGTATAATGAGATAATTAAGGAAACGAGCGGTGAGCTTGGGTCTAAATTAATCAAAGTATCTTCGTCTTTAACTCGAGCTCTCTTGTCCTAATTATTCAATTCCATAATCTTATTTAGTTTTCAGATTATAGATTACCTGATCAAATGTAATACTCAATACCAATATGTTTGCTATAGTTTATTTCGCCAACGTAGATTGTTGCAATTTATAATTTAGCGAAACTATCTAGACCAAATTTTATTAATATTTCTCTATGTTTTGTCTATGTTTTAATAAAACTATTATTTTAAAGATTAATTTAAAAGCCTTAGATGTTTAAGTAAAAATATTTTGTAAAGTTGCGATACAATAAGATGTATTAGCTACATAAACCCTAATCCGAATAGTGGAAGGTTGTAAAATAACATCCGTTTCTTAAGAGGGTACGATACCAAATTATGCTCTATACAAAAATATGGGCGTAGTAGGCCCCTGTTTTCTTCGTGGATATTGCCTCCAGAGGAACGATTTTTTTCACAGTATCTAGGTCTTATATATCTATGCTTCTATCACTTTCTTTTTTTCAAAACATAATAACTAAAAGCAATATGACCATTGAAAATCCTGTTTTTTTTGGTTTTCTTTGGATAAAGTTGCAGCGTCTATCACACAAGTTTGGTAAGGTTTTACCAAAAAAAAAAATGATAAAAGCATAGATATACTCTTCATCTATAATATAGCGTAAAAAAAAATTGGTTTAGTTTTCGCGAAGAAAAAAGAGGACTACGAATTTGTGGGTAAAATCTGTTTCAGCTATATTTGTCCCTTTCAGCGCGGTGCTAGGGAATAGGGATAAATAGGGAAGGAATATCTAAGGCAAATACCTAAATTAGGAGTATAGTACCCTCTTAAAACAGAGCTGAACACAAGTTGAAGGTATATATTCTGTGCAAAGTACGCAGGTAATAACTCTACAGAATGGGGGCCGGAGCGGAAATTAGAAGCGTTTGCAATATCCCCGCTCGTTTATCCATAAAAGTAAAAATTGTTCGCCTTACAAATACCACCTTTACCGACCAATACCGGATGTGCTCATTCGTGCATCTAGATCTAATTTGTCGTTTATTTTCTCATAATGTAACTATTTATGGAAAATGAATGTAAGTTGAATGAGATTTTGTACAAACAAATTATATTGGCCGAATGTAATAGACACTGCAATTGTCACCAGTGTGTTTAAAAGCCACACATGAAAGCCCTTTTGTTAAAAGCTCTGAGGCTTTTTGAAGGTTTTCGATATTTTTCAGATTTCTTGTCAATTGTAAACCATTTTAAACTTGGAAAAAATTTAACAACCGTCATGAATAATTCCACCTATCCGAGAAATATGCAGAATATACAGTTTTGGAGTTCATTTGACAAGACAGACAAAAGCAGCGAAGGACTTTTTTATATGTGTAAAACTATATCCAATGAAACAAACATGTGACATAAAAACGATTTCTGTCAATGCTCTTTGTATTTCGGCATAGAAATAAGTCGAGTTGATCGCTGAGAGTCACGTACGGGCACGCGACAAAGCGAGTTATACCAGGTCACCGAATTTTGTCGAACTGCACTTGTCACTATGCTACAATGGTAGCACTGATTCCAATGTTTACAAAACTTAAAAAACCTGGTGGTTAGTATTGATAACATAATAGAAAACATTATTCTAAAGAATTAGGTTATTTTTCCTCTTTTGATCTTATAAACAAGTCACTCCTAAGCAGGACCGTCTTTCAGTTATTACAGGCTCTGGGCTCATTAGGATATACGCCCTGCTATGACTTACAATTACATATAAGTAGAAAAATATGATGAGGTAGGGACCTTTATAATTGGAATACCTTGGACATGTGCCCAGTGGAGAAGATGGGCCTGCTCCTAAGCACGAGCCTATTCCACAGTGTTAGTGTATTTCATGTTAATCTTCTACAGGTGTCTTATTTAGCCAGCAATCAAATCGTAAGTTAACAATTTCTTTATAATGCGGCTAATTCTTCGTGCACAACCTAACTTAACTAAAAAAATTGGTCAAGTGCGAGTCGGACTCGCGCACGAAGGGTTCCGTACCATTATCTATGCAACATAAGGCAACGTTAATAGTGTCGAGCAAGAAACGGTAAAAAAATCATGTTTGTTGTATGGGAGCCCCCCTTAAATATTTTATTTTTTTATTTTTAGTATTTGTTGTTATAGCGGCAATAGAAATACATCATCTGTGAAAATTTCAACTGTCTAGCTATCACCGTTCTTGAGATACAGCCTGGTGACAGACGGACGGACGGACGGACGGACAGCGAAGTCTCAGTAATAGGGTCCCGTTTTTACCCTTTGGGTACGGAACCCTAAAAATGAAAACAACTATTGCTCTATTTTGATTATTCGACTATTTCGTTGTGCAAAGTTTTAATATAATTATAATAAATAGTTATAATATAAAAAATTGTTAGTTTATTATATACAGATTTTATAACAAAAAAGTTTTGTTAACATTGCCAAATTGTGTTATTGACACTTAATTGTGCACGTAGAATCGGTACCACTATGTAGAATTTATGTTTAATAATGTGTCATAGATATAAGTGAGGTGACCGTTTTGTAATTAATCTTGGCTTTACATTACCCTTTTCAATGTAAGATGAAGACTACTTAACGACTTATGATTTTTATACCCAAAAATTACCTTTATTAAGCTATTGCATAGCTTCTATCGCGGGCCTTGAGCGTGGAGACTATACTCCGCACGCCGAATGATGATCCCTATGACAGTTCGTTAGCGTATTGACATTACATTGTATTATATTTGTATTACATTACATTACATAGTATTATTATTACATTACATTACATTGTACTGACGTCCTATCACATCAAATCCTTTAGAGGTCCATTAAAAAGTTGAAAAAATCATAATCGTGTACAATTGTAAATTATAAAAATGAATACCGTTACTTTTTTATCTAGTGTTTTATGTCCATCAATGCACGTAGTCTTTTTTTCAAAATAAATAAATATTGCTTATTATGTTGAATGACCTAGCTGAATGACATGACATTTGCCTAAAAAAATTGGTCAAGTGCGAGTCGGACTCGCGCACGAAGGGTACCGTACCATTATCTATGCAACATAAGGCAACGTTATTAGTATCGAGCAAGAAACGGTAAAAAAATAATTTTTGTTGTATGGGAGCCCCCCTTAAATCTGTATTTTATTTTATTTTTAGTATTTGTTGTTATAGCGGCAATAGAAATACATCATCTGTGAAAATTTCAACTGTCTAGCTATCACCGTTCTTGAGATACAGCCTGGTGACAGACGGACGGACGGACGGACGGACGGACGGACGGACGGACGGACAGCGAAGTCTCAGTAATAGGGTCCCGATTTTACCCTTTGGGTACGGAACCCTAAAAACAGTATTTTATCGAAATTGTTTCGCATAACTAATACAACTGTCAGTCATTCGGCGTGGTAACTATAAATGCACTAAATTCGAAATTTAAATTACGTAACAAAGACAGCGTAACTGAAAAATACTACAGACGGCGCAGTAACGCCGTTTCGCTGTTCGACCTGGTGACTCATGGCAGTTTTGGCGTTAGTTTTTATTTCATTGACATTTGATTGACAATCGCTACTTTATCAGAATTACCATAAACAATGGACAGATGTAAGCATCAGTAAATAAGGCTTATTAATCTTATTTTAGTTTATGGTATTTAGATTCTTGCATAAATAAAATACATAAATAATTATAATTGCATAAAATGATAAAAAATACTATGCAATAGCTTTACCGCGGCAGTCCCCGAGTGCCACACGTCTTTTTTTTATTTACTCATTTTGTGGAATAAGTTTTAACAAGAACTTATTAACTTATATGTTGTAAAACAAGCAAAAATCATGGTGTAGCAGTTCTTAATTTTTTCAACTTCCCTTAAAATCGACCATAAACATTTTATTGGTATCTTCTCTATAAAACAAGGGGTCGGTCTGATTAATACTCTTTTATTTTGTATTATATTTACGACTCTCCCGCGGGACATTATAAATTTATGGCCATTTTATTACTTGTTGTTACAGGGAAACAAATTATATTTAAGCAGTAAATATAATAAAGTCAAACCTTCTAGAAATTTCGTTAACGTATCAGAATAATAAATTAAATATTTAATCATATGAACAGTTGAAAAATGAAATGAAATGAAAAATCATTTAATCATGTGGACAAAAAAAATATTGTTTAGAAAACTTACGACTTACGACAGGACCAAAAATTTTTTTCCGTACCACCGGTTCAGGACGCAATCAGCTGAGAAAAACTGGCGTAAGAAACTCAGCAAAGAAGTCATTATAGTAATTATCTACATAAGTTTACGAAGTCATGAAAAGTTGTCACCATTTGCTTGGGACTCCGTTACAGATTCTTATGAAGTTTTGTATGTAGTGTACTTATATTTAATAGATTATAAAATAATATTTAAACTATGTTTTAAATTCAATTATAATTACAAGAAAATGGGTACTGGCTATTTAACTGGCTATTTTTCTTTCCTTCAATAGTCCAATAGATGACACCAGTGAGAAAACAAACAACACGATACGTATTGCTATATAGTAGCACTAAGTATATGTTAAATTGTCGCTTGTTGTCCCAATCTAGAGCCAGTATGTCCGTGAATTTACCAGTCAGAGCAGTCTAGTCTAGATTTACTAAATAATTAGTTAACATAAAGTAATACAAATATTAGTCTCCTACAAGCCAAGGCGATTTTATGAAGTCAAATCCAGAGAAAGTTTGTTTCATTAGTCCTAATCCTGGCGTCTGCTTCAAAACTATCTCCTGAAACATTGTATTAGTTTACCAAAGGAAAGGATCGTTACAATTTACCAAAATGCTACTTTTTAACTTAAAACTATAAAGTCAGAGTTAGGAAAAATGAATGCCGGAAATAGAAAGAGTAACTGCGGGCCTACCTAGGTTTGTTCCAAAAATATAGTTCAGTTCAGTTTATTTATTTGCAGAAATATGGTATACAAAAGATAATATAAATACAATTTCTGGTTCACATATTTACCATTACAATATGTAGTTATAGGTAGAGATATTAAAGACTTATAAAAGGTAGTACTTTGTTGCAATTATTATAATAAAGGAATCATAAATTTCAGTGTTAATTGCTGCTTCAAATAGTTTAATTAGTACCGCTTTTATTTACGTTAAAAATTTCTTAAGAAGACATTATTCATTAAAACGACGTACAAATAAAGTTTATACTAGACACAAAAGTATCTATTATAACTGTTTATGTAGCTATGAAAATACAGTAAAATATAATAATGGACACCAACCTAAAATAGAAAATTTATAACAGAGCAATTAAACAAAACATACTTGTGAAACTGCTTACAATGTGTAATTAAACTCTCTCCTTACTGGAGCCTCCACTCGTAAACATAAAGCAACTTAATCCAGTTTAATTTTCTTGTTCGCAAATTATAATGTTTTAGTTACTTTTTCATTGGTTGCAATGTTGTTAATGTAAGAAAAAAAGTATTCTAAGTCGGCTACTAACTGAATACAAGTTTAAAGTAAATTATTCTGCGCAAACGTATTAATAGCTTCACAAAATTGTAACCGGAGCGAAAATTAGAAGCTTTTTGTACTATCCACGGTCGTATAAAATATCCATAAAAAGTATAAAATATTAACTTTGCTTTACAAGTACCATCAGTACATACATTGAATGATATTGGATGTTTTCAATCATGCGTCTTGATCTAATTTCTCAGGTTGCTTGCCATCATAGGGGAATTCTGATGTATCTACATATCTATATTAATACTAGCTGTCCCGGCAAACGTAGTTTTGCCATACCAAAAAAAAAGGTTTGAAAAATAGATGTTGGCCGATTCTCAGACCTAGCGGATATGTACACAAAATTTCAGGAAAATCGGTCGAGCCGTTTCGGAGGAGTACGGTAACTAACACTGTGACACGTGAATTTTATATATAAGATTATACAGCTGAAGAGTTAGCTTTTTTGTTTGTTTGAAGGCGCTAATCTCAGGATTCGCTGGTCCAATTTGAAAAATTATTTCAGTGTTGGATAGATGGACATTTATTGAGGAAGGCTATAGGCTATATAACAACGCGCTGCGACCAATACGAGCGAAGTATCAGTGAAAAATGTTGCAAAACACGGGAAAATTTTCTAAATTGTACGCGTAGGAAGTCACGGGTAACAGCTAGTAGAAAAATAAAAGCGGATAATTTAGATAGATAGTGATAGTGTCTTTTCTTTCTTTCTTTCTTATTTTTCTCGTGTGAAGGGAGAAAAGATAGTATACAGACCATGATACAGACGAAAGGACCAGTATTTTGCCTATCGTCGTTCTGTCTCTAGTCTGTTCTGTTCATAGATAGCTATGAACAGAACATTTCTTCAGAATCCGCCAAGCGAGCGGAGAATAAGGGTGAGGTACTATGTGACCACGGAACTAAATAAATAAATAATAAATAAATAAAAATCTTTATTTTCTCACCACAACCGAAAATTACATAAAAAACACATAGTAAAAAAACAAAACTTTGTACTACTTGAATTTCGGTCGTGGATCGCTGGTGTCTGAAATAGGTAATGTGTTACCTGTGATACAGAACACCAGGTCTCCACTCGAACCGATTACAAGAAAAAATAACTAAGTAGATGATATATTATATATTTAAAAGATCTGCAAATTTAATTTGGTGTGAATGTGTATATGACTGTATCTGTGTGTAGTCAAAAAAATCTGCAATTTAATATATCCTTGATAATGTAATTGTTTAGCTTAAGGAGCCATTCGGAAACAACAGTACTACATTTGTGTTTACTAAGGTGTATAATGGACAGTTCTTTGTGTATTTTTTTTATAAATATAGGGTCCCAGGAAATTAAAGAATCTGCGACAGAAGGAGGTTCTTATTTGTGGCATTAAAGAGACAAAATTATCACGGCGTGTTACAGTTTCCGGGAGCAACATTAATGGGTGCTTCCATTTATGATATTAATATCATATCTTATAAGGTGTACAAAATAATCTATTCCTGCTTATAAAGCCCTACTGTACCTATCTATATTTATGACCTTAATTTCACATTAATATTATACACTTTAATCAGTACACACATAGAGTTAAGATTAGTTATTAGTCTGTCTAAACACATAAAATGTTTTAGTCTTGCAAGTTAAATTAAATTACAACATAATTAATTTGTGGTAGTCTTGCGCGAAAATCTTGAATACAAACAAACAAAATAGAACTTTATCTGATTAATATATTGACGTCAACAGTTGATTCTCAAATATGGGAATTGTTACAATATTTCTTGTAAAGATTATCTAATATATAATATTCTTGCCTCGCGGTGCTTGTTACGAAGTTTCTCCGAAATACCTCAACGGATTGTTTGAAAATTTTGGGGTTATCGATTTGATCTGAGAATCGGTTACTACCAATGGTGATAAAGTGCCTATAGATTTGTGTGTAAATAATTTCAGTGCTTTTCTGTTACCCTTTTGTTTCCACATCACTGGAAAAGCAAACTCTAGGGCATAGGTCAGGAGCATCCCGTTCCTCGTGGAAGATAAAAAAAGGGTACAGCTCTAGTATAAGGGAAGAAGTTAGTCTTTCTAACAGGCCGAGGCAGAACCAAGAAAAGATGTATGGATTGTATGAAAGAGGATATAAAGAAGATGGATGTAAATTCTTAAATGGCGTTTAACAGAAGCGTACGCAAGAGAAGCCAGTCGTGCCTACCCCAAGTGATTGGGAAAAAGTGCAGGGAATGATAAAGCTATTTTTTTAACAATATAGATAAGGCTTATGATAAATTTGAACTCCGCTGGTTAATTTTAATCAGTTATTGACGTTACTCAGTTTGAAAATAGCTTTTGTTATACAAACAATATAATTCACTTTCGTTGTATTGGTTGTTTGCGGCGGCTAGAAGTCTGTGAAATTTATGGCAAGTTCAATTTGTTCTCATCAAATTCGTGTTGACATTTGAGTTCGTGTATGAAGGCAAAGGAGCTTATATCTCTACTAGGGGAGTACGGACTCGGAACATTAACATGACGTGGGGTATTTTGTGACATAAGAAATAAGCGCATAGGAAGGATAGGATTTAGAAGCATCCCTCATCTCTTTCACTCTAGCCCATAGTCAGTCCCAGTAAATAGTAGTTCAGAAAAATATTCTAAATACGAATTTTTTAGCAGGCTAGCACTGTCATGTGGTATCACCAGCTTTTATATGGCTTCTACAAGTTGTGAACTCAGCCCATTCTCTTCCTTATTACACAGAAGATATCATTTAATTTAAATTTTAATGAATATGCAACAAGGTTGGTTTTGAACATTCATTACACGGTGAATAGATTTGATCTCCAGATTTGCGTTATAACAATCAAGGGCAGCATAAAGTACAATTGAAATAACAAAGAATAATTTGGAAAATAAACTAACTTCAAAATTGTAATATCTTTACTTATACTACTATTTTGGCTATACTTTTCCAAAAATCGTGAATCTATAAACACCTATTTTTTTCAGCGATTCCCGCGTGGGACAGTTATTTGTGTGAAACTTATAATTTTCATACAAATGTTTGTACTGCGTCTGGGTATTTTCTATGTAGTTTAAGTAGTCTAACCGTATTCTGATACCCATAACACAAGCGTTTAAGCTTAGCTTCGGACCAGAGGACCTTTATGTGAAATGTCCATGAATATTTATTGATTTATTTTCTAAAGTAAAAAGAAAATAATATGTTTCAACGTTTTTAATAATCACTGCTATTAAAAATTCATCTTGCAATCTGATTCCCGAAGCTACATTTTAGTATAAAATTTATCTTAAAATTCTCGAAACACGAAAATGTCCGTAACTTGACGTCTTAAAACCATCTTGCCTTATTATGCTTTTTGTGAGGCATCTTGAAACCAGAGCAATTTTTTTAATGGACTAGACAGTTTTTCCTAACCATTTTCATTATATAAGTGGCTTGTTATAGCCACGTCTTTTACTGTCACTATTCCTTCATCTCAACACATAGATAGAGACTTATTAAAGTCCCCTGTCGATATGAACAAAGCTTGCTACTGGATGACTACTTATGAAACTTCAAAATAACGTTGTTAAATATCAGAGTAACACATAATATCACGCTAAATTTCAAAGAGCAAGGCAGTGTCTATAAATGCGTTATTTGCTACTATGTACAAGTTTTTAATATGAAAACGACTTACGAAAAGTTTATTATAAAATATTGTAATTATTTGTAATTGTAAAATTAAGTTAGGATAGATGGATGAACACGGATATTAGACATAAGTACACAAATTGTCTAAATGGTGAAAACCAACTTATATACAAAGCGAGTAAAACCGGGTTCTTGGTTAAGCTTACACTGAGACATGGGTCTTGATGTCATTTAAGAATTTTAATAAAAACTCGTATAGAGGCGGTGGATTACTAAGGTTATTCTACTTTTGTGCTGGTTATACATTGGTAAGATAAAAATATATAGTATATGCATATGTATCTATTACATTCTTACTGTGGAATATAAACAAATCCACACTACTATTCATATAACATATAATAAATCCATCACTTGAGCTCTTCAATTATATAGAAGAAAAGCTACTTTTTATAACGACGGATAAATTTTCATATAAATCTATTCTAACGTTTCGTAGAATTCTTAAAGTCTATATCCGTAAAAGTAGTTTTATCTAAAACCGCATTCGATTATTGGATTAAGTTGCTATGTAATTGAGTAATTAGCTTCTATACAACAGTTGATATAGTGCGATGGGTTCGATTCATTCGATTGAAGTCAAGCCCAGGGCAACGTTGATTAATTTAGAGCTAATACTGCGAGTCGCTTTCAAACTATCTTATCAAATGCTCAATTTGTTTTTGGATCAAGCAAATACTCCTAATCTTACCACTTACTAACTTGTGTAATTAACTTATTAGATTTGATTACGACTCTACAAATTGATTGGATCAATATCATGTTAAATTACACATTTTGTTCATTTTTAACGTAGCTTTATTAACCAATATACCAAAAAGAGTATTTCTATCATCGGATTCTTTGTTTTTTAATGCTGGTTTGTTAGGCACTCAATTTGTACAAAACTCATGAGCCAAAATTAAATAAGGTTTTTATTTGTTTCAAGGTTATACTTTGAAAAAGTTTATAGTAAAATCTATGTCAATTTTAAATATCAAATAGTGGTTTACTTTAAATAATTGAGTCACGTTAACGTTCTATTAAATAAACTGTTTCAATTCATTTATTACCAAAAACATATTAGGTCACTAAAAGTCATATCGTTTCCGCCCTACATGATATTATGATTATCATGGTATCATAGTTCTTTGTAGATAAATGAAGGCATACTATAATTAACGAGTAATATATTTATTACATCGTATTTATGTTGGGTGTTATAATAAGAATACATAATAATATAATATAATATATAATATAACTAGCTGACTCGACAAACGTTGTTTTGCCCACCAAATGTTAGGGGTGACCAACTCTTATCACTTAGAGGTTTGAAAAATAGATAGTAGCCGATTCTCAGACTTACTGAACATGCAAAAAAAAATTCATAAGAATCGGTCAAGCCGTTTCGGAGGAGTATGGAAACGAACATTGTGACACGAGAATTTTATATATTTCATATAATATAATATAATTTGTATTGTAATATTAGAGATATTTTTATTCGGAAACGATTTTTGTTATGAATAAATACATTACAGTCGCTTACTGACCCACGTTAGACATCAAAAACCTAAAGACCAACATACCTAATTTGTTTTCATCATATTGACATAGTAATATTATACGAAAGTTTTACATAGCACCATAACAAAAACAGCTAGCGAATGTAGGTAATGCAAAAAGTTAGATTTGTCAATATAATTTATAAATGTAGTGCAGTGGCGGCGCTAGACAAAATGGCGGAAATAAATTTGCCCCTTTCGTCTTTCATTAGTAACTCTATGCTGCAAAAGCGCATGAAAGGTCAGCCGGTAAGCCCCCTGAGGCGCTAGGCCGTCGAAGGCGATTCCTTTCACTGCTATCGAGTACAGTAGAACAATTATTTTCTAAATTTCATTTACAGATAAAGAGATTTCAAACGTGCTAATCTCTTACATAAATATAGTCGTAAGTGGTCAGTAAATACAATTAAGTTAATGTAACACACACTTAACTTGTCAGTTACAACTTCTGTAATGAATGATCAATACAGTTAAATTGAATTATATTGTTTGTCGCACGAAAAGTCACTGCCAAAGTTTAGTAGTAAGCAACCTATATATCTTTTTTATATTAAAAATAATATATTATGTAAATTGGACACCATCTATTCCCCGCAGTTTTATTTCCGTGTGTATCTGTTGATATCCACTCTTGTGATAATCAAGTCTGTATAAATATTATTCAAAATTTATTCGTAGTCTATATACCTACAAAGAATATTTATAAAAATTTGCTAAAGAGTTTCGAATAAGGCGACTAATAAATATTGTCTCATTAAAATTTAATATGTATAACCGCATGTGAATTAGAAATTTTACAACGGTGACAAAGAAGACATTTTCGACATGTTGACACTATTCCTACCCTTTCTTAACTGTGAGTTAAAAATAAGTGCAATTTAGTTTAAAATGAAAAAATATAAAAATATTAAGTGCTTCTCTTAAAAATAGCGAGTACTTAGAGTATATAATGGTAGATATTATTTTGTAGTTTAGTACAGAAACAGTACGATTTATTTACATCAGTAGGGCTGTCACTTTATTAAATTTATTAAACTGTACTAGGTTCTATAACATAATATATAATAAAGACTTTAACATAATTACAAAAGCTAATCAAATACACACTTATATTCTACCTCATTGATTAGGTTAATTTTAATTTCTAAGTGTTACTAAATTATACTTCTAAATTGCCACAAATTAAAAGAATCCATTATATATAATCAAATTTATGTGCTCTTTCGTTATGATACTAAAATATTATGTCATAATATTTTTAATTCTTATGGCATGTCTGATAAGCTCAGCTGACAAGCATGAAATCATGATGAAATCCTCATGAGCAACCATATAAAAGCAAATATTTTCGTCTTGAATTTTTGACGCAACCCTAACCTTTGATGCATTAGGTATTTTCGTTTACACTGCCCCTATTGTCGTGAGATGCAACCACAAAGAGTTTGTAGAATTTATATAGCTCATCGTTAAGAGGATACCAAAATAGCTTCGTGCATTTTTCTAGGTACGAAGTTTTCATTGTTTCTTTAGATTGAATGGCTAGAGCTCTAATTTTTAAGTATATGTTTTTTCAATATATAATCTAGGATCGCATAAACTCAGAAACGCGATTGAAAAAAGTTTTCTCGATAGAAAATCTTAGCGAAAATACCTCTCTCATTTCTTATTTTTTTCATTTGTCGGTCTATTATCGCGTATTAACTAATGAAATAACTTTAAAAACATAAGTAACTATTATATATAGAAACACGTAAATCAGAATTAAAATATATTTAGTAGATTTTGAGTAAATAGGAAAAGTATCCCTAATTCTTCATTTTCTGTGCCTACTGGCTGTGTTAATATGTACGTGTCGGCGATGATATACGATAATATTGATGTAGGCCCTTAACCCCAATTTCCGTCTATAATATTACTTAGAATGAAAAAGACAATTTTTAGAGGGAAATTGTTTTGGTATCGTCGTATTTCTAATACTATTAATCTAATATATATATCTAATATTTAATATTGGTAGGATAGGATATCCTACCAATATTAAATACGAACGTATATGTAAGCCAGTTAAGCAATATTATGTACAGATAACGTCCTATGTGTGAGCCGGAAACCTCGAAAGTAAACCCTATTCCAACCCAAGACCATAATCTCTTCCCCATAATCGGTACATATTGCTTAACTGGCTTACATATACGTTCGTATTTAATATTGGTAGGATAGGATATCCTACCAATATTAAATACGAACGTATATGTAAGCCAGTTAAGCAATATTATGTACAGATAACGTCCCGTGTGTGAGCCGGAAAACTCGAAAGTAAACCCTATTCCAACCCAAGACCATAATCTCTCCCAAAGTGGAGGAGCCCCGTACTCAACAGAGGGAAGTTAATGGGCTGGAGAGAAAAAGAGAAATAAAATATAAATAGGTACGGTACATTTGGTCACACCTAATGTACCGTATTTATAGCTTGTTTTAAAATACGATAATTTTCTAAACATCGCCGAAATTCAATAACATGGAAACTATTTCCTTCGTAAAACTATGTATAAATAAAGATAAACAAAAATTCCTATCTTAATTCTAAGCAGACGAAAATTGTTTTCATTTAAAATTAAATTGATGGTGTACCTGAACAGAAAAGAAAGTTCAAAGTATTACCTTTCCCTTTTTGTGTCCAAAGCCTTTTTCCTAAAGAGATTCATTTTAATTACGTTTTTTACAAGAAACGGCTCAGAGAAGCATAGCCTTTATCTACCTACTAATCTTCATTAACTTCATTATTGTCGTGTAAATTTGAACATAATTTTTCTATGTAAAAAGTGTGATACCAAAAGGTCCTGTTGAATTAAGAAATTAAACTTTTGTGCACATTAAAATATCAGGTTAATTTTATGTAATTTTTCTAACGATTCAGTAATCATTTCGTTGTTAGTTGTGCAGACTTTTATGAAATTTATAGAATAGAATAGAATACACTTTATTGTACACCAAAACATTTTACATGTCACTTATATATCGAAATTAGGATAAAACATGTACAATTGCGAATGACACCTCTGGTGTTGCAAGCGTCCATAGGCTACGATACAGCTTACCATCAGGCAGGCCGTAAGCTTGTTTGCCACCGTAGTGGTATAAAAAAAAAAAATAGGCGGTCTTATCGCATATTGCGATCTCTTCCAGACAACCTTTATATCTCTTTATGTACCTACTAGCTGCCCCGGCAAACGTTGTTTTGCCATACAATTCTGTATAAAATAAAATTTCATCAAAATCGGTCCAGCCAATTTGTAGCCTATGTGTTATTCTGATGTATAAGCTATATTGTGGTAAAGTTTCATTCAAATCCATTCAGTAGTTTTTACGTGAAAGAGTAACAAACATCCATACATACATCCATACTTACAAACTTTCGCCTTTATAATATTAGTAGGATATAGTAACTTATTATGCGTGTAGGTGTGGTGAAAACTTTTTATATGAAATAAATAAATATAAAGTCTTTATCTGAATAGGTTACAAAAGAAGGGGAAGGGCCTAGTGGTAGGTTCTAGTAAGTACGAAAATGAAACTAAACAGCTAGAACTTCATGTTTTTCTTTTAATTTACATTATGAGAAAGAGTAGTTATACCTAATACCTAAATAAATATGTATAAAAGGGATCGGAGCATTGTTCTGCTTAAATATTTTAAAAATAGTAACATTTTTGAACTTGTGTATATTTACTTATCTAGGGAGTTATGTCTCTAAGTAATCTCATATTTAAGGGCCTACATGAATATTTTCGTCGACATGTACATATTAACACAGCTAGTAGGTATAGAAAATGAAGAATTAGGGATATTTTTTTTGTGTACTCAAAATCTACTAAATATATTTTAATTCTGATTTACGTGTTTCTATATATAATAGTTACTTATGTTTTTAAAGTTATTTCATTAGTTAATACGCGATAATAGACCGACAATGAAAGAAAATAAAAAATGAGAGAGGTTGTTTCGCTAAGATTTTCTATCGAGAAAACTTCTTTCAATCGTGTTTCTGAGTTTATGCGATCCTAGATCATATATTGAAAAAACATATAAGTACTTAAAAATTAGAGCTCTAGCCATTCACGAAAAATGCACGAAGCTATTTTGGTATCCTCTTAAAGAACGAGTCGGAGTCTGTTAATGATATGTCTAATGTCCACCTCTATTTGAAACTAATTTGAAATTATTATGAATGTTCTACTAGGTAATTGATAAAGACATAACGGAAACATAAATGCAAATGATGTCTATGTATGCACCCTTGGTGCTGAGGGATTCGAATGGGGAACTCCGATGAAATATTAAAACACTCCCTGCCGTTGACTTTCGCTATAAATTAAATTTCCGAAGAAATTATTACCTAGTGTTACAATATTAATCACAGTCAAAGTCCACCTACATTCTATAATTAACACTGAACGACATTGGTGACCTCATTTTAAAGTAGTTACCGTTTTTATATTGATTATGTGTATGTGTTAACATGCGTTTGACTTTTCTATTCCTAGTAAATTTTAATATACGTTGCTATACACATATTATAATATAATAATAATAATCTTTATTAAAACTTCATTTTTAGGGTTCCGTACCCAAAGGGTAAAACGGGACCCTATTACTGAGACTTCGCTGTCCGTCCGTCCGTCCGTCCGTCCGTCCGTCCGTCCGTCCGTCCGTCTGTCACCAGGCTGTATCTCAAGAACGGTGATAGCTAGAGAGTTGAAATTTTCACAGATGATGTATTTCTATTGCCGCTATAACAACAAATACTAAAAATAAAATAAAATAAATATTTAAGGGGGGCTCCCATACAACAAACATGATTTTTTTACCGTTTCTTGCTCGATACTAATAACGTTGCCTTATGTTGCATAGATAATGGTACGGAACCCTTCGTGCGCGAGTCCGACTCGCACTTGACCAATTATTAAATATAAATTTTTACATTACATGCTTAATTATATTTTATAAAATGTACAAAAATTTAGTTTAGTCTCTGGCAACCATACTAAGATTAAACTTGTATTATGGCTGCCAGGGCTCTCTCTTTATAGATTTATCTAGATGTTATAAAATATGTCTTCTTATATTACAAGTCCTACTAAAGCCTCTTAACCTAAAACATGCATGTGTGTGGTGTGTAGTGTATTTGTGTGTATGTGGTTCTGAAACCTCTTTGTTTGTCATTATAAGTTACAGTTATAAATTTATTACAAGTAACTGCTCTGTCTCCTCATAAGTCAATGTAGATATCCATTCAGTCACAGTCCTTTTGCATTGATATTTATTTAATTTATATATATTGCACTTGTTATTTACTATATTGTACAAATAACAGCCGCGAACCTCAAAATGTCTTTCAGCCAGTTTTGCTTTGTGTTTATTTAATGTGCAGATATTTGTTAATAATCGCTTTGTTTGATTTTCATACTCCAGATTGGAGTGCTTGCGCATTACGGTATAAAGTATATTAATACGTAAATACAACAAATTTAGCTGAAAAGTGGGTAGCCTTTTGAACTACATAATTTTGCTTAAAAATCTTACCCACGCGCTACGTTAGTGACTATTGGAATATCGTTACATATGCTTTGTGCACATATATCTCTACTAAATTGCACGTACTAATTACTTACTTAATTACAAAGGTTAGTAAACCACAGTATTAAAGTTTCTCTATGACATCGGAACAAATCACCCGTTTAATGAGATGATTAAGGAATCCTGTGGTGGAATTAAGCGTAAATTAATGAAAGTTGTCTTAGCTCTGCTGCGATAGTGGTCTAATCTAAACTATAACGAGACAGATTTGAATGGGGCGGTTATAACAAATTACATTTTCTATGGCTATATAGAAATTTTAATTTCTTTCTTCAGCTCATTAACGTCCCACAGTTGGGCACGGGCTTTTTCCACTATAGAAAGGATTGTAGGCTTATTATGCCCATGCCGCGCTGACCAGGGGGCCAAGTCTGCTAATTCTGCTATTACAATGTTGTTATAATGGTCAGTCACTGACGCCCTTATGACGCCATAATGGCATCATTATGACAAAAAATTAATAGTTAACTGCCAAATTTGATACAATTTCGCCATTATGACACCAAACTTAATTTTTTGTCAAAAATGATGCCGCCATAATGGTGTCATTGAACTGTCATTGTGACAACATTGTATTAGCAGACTTGACCCCTAGGCGTGTTGACAATGGCATAGCGTTTATTTTATAGCTTTTCGTCTCTCACATTCATTCTCTGTTTTTTTCTCATCTGGTTCTTCCACCACCCTGGAAGGAAAACAATTCTTTACACGTCACCACAGGGACAATTTTAATTGATAAATATGTAAATAAAACGTCATAATTAGTTGCGCTGTCCAAGTAGCAATAAAAAAAATTAATATATAGGTAATGCTACACGACTGATGAATTATAATTACGATGTACAATGTATTTTATTAGCTCTACTTGTAACTATCTAACGATAAAAGACATCAAAAGAACCATAAAAGAACATAAATCAGCACAGTACAAAGTTTCAGAGCTGGCGAACAGACTAAACTTCGAAATGGACCGCTGTTTCATTTTGTATGTATACATTGTTGGTAATAATGTCACAATGTAACAATGTACTGTCGCTGAAACACCATTTTACAAGTGTGCTTATAATATGAACAGAGCTATAGGTATATGAAGAATGTTTGTGTAGTGACAGTTAAAGAATAAATCATATCACAGCTGCTCGCGACTCCGTACGTCTGGAATTTCAAATCAAAATGTATAGACATAATGCAAAACGCGTGAAGACTGTACCTTCCCATTATCCCCTATCACACACACACACACACACACACACACACACACACACACACACACATGCGCACACAAACACACATACTCAAAGCATTACTATTACAAATTTATGTGGTGGGATCCTGGTGTCCTGAAATACAGGCCTCGGCTTAGTTTAGGCACCAGTCTCCCACAAATTAAACGGCAAATGTTTTAATGTTAATGTTAAATGTAAATATTGTCCTTGTATTGTAACTGTTTTATTTGTGGAAGAAATAAATGATATATATTATTATTATTATTATTTATTATTAATATTTTTATTCTTAACCGAACCAATAGTTTTGTAATCGAAATTACTCCCATCGGTACTGTAAAAATCGGCTAAGATGAAAAAAAAAATTCCAGAAAAGAGTTTCTGGTCATCTGAGTAAATTGTATATTAGAACAAAGCCTGCTATTTTAATAGAGGCTCCGACACAGTGGCGCCAATTTTACGTGTACAACTAGACTTGACTAAAAATATCAAAATTGGTAGTTAATAAATTAAATTACGGTGGAAAAAGTGATTACCGCAAGCGGGACTCGAACCCACGACCTCGGAATACCGTTCCGTAGCTCTGCCAACTGAGCTTATTGCGGCCGTGCTCTTCAGTAATCAAATTTGGCCACTGTGATCATCACTAGATTGAGTTTATATCGTACTAGCTGTTGCCCGCGACCCCGTACGCGTAGAACTTAGAAAATTTTCCCGATTTTGCAACATTTTTCACTACTGCTTCGCTCCTATTAGTCACAGCGTGATGTTATATATATGTATAGCCTTCCTCGATAAATTTACTGTCCAACACTGAAAGAATTTTTCAAATCAGAACAGTGGTTCCTGAGAGTAGCGCGTTTAAACAAACAAACAAACAAATACATATTCAAACAAACAAATATATACATAGTCAATAACATATTATGATTTCGGCAATGTTAATTGAACTGTGTTATAATGTTAAACTGTGCTATTACACAGTATTAGACTAAGGATTTTAATTAATATAAATGTGCATAAATAATGTCCAATTAATACCAATGTTGTTTTTATTTCATTTAAGTTGACTTGTGCACGTGTCAATGTGGGACGTTGGGAGTTACCTCTCACTTGAAAGAACTAATAAACAAAAGGTACGCGTTCTCAGTGCGATGCATTGGAATAATATCCAGGTCATCTTTGATTCATTTTGATCTAATCTGGTCACTCACTTCTAAATGATCCAATCGGATCCCCAATTTGTTCAGATTAACCGAAGCCCTTCTAATCATGCTTTTCCCTAATTAATTGAACAAAGTGACAAGAATTCACTGTAGTTTTTGAAATAATGTTTGCTGTATCAATAACCTATTTGTTTTCATAATCTATAAGAAAAAATATTCAAAATTATTAGGAAAATGGATGAAAAACTCTATTGGCCCCTTTATCTCTGGAATTACTGGGTGATTACAAACTTATATTACTCCTTTGTAACTATCCATCCAATGGTTGCTAGTTGACAGGAAGAAATCTTTTAATGTGATATGGTCGCCAATTGTACTAATTAGATTATTATAACAAATTAAGTATAATGACAATGAAATATATTTTTTAATCAGAGTTTCCCAAACTATTTGTTGACTGAATCCTATTCAACACAAAATATTTCACGGAGCTCTAAAGGAACATAATGCAATGTGTAAAAATTTCAGACGAGTTTTTAACTTTTTAGTCAGTATCATCAGAATTCTTATTGAGCGATCGTTGCTTTGTGAAACTCTTGGCTTTGAGTATGGCGGCTTGTTGTTAAAAGCCAGTGGAATGAGTACCAATTGGTGCCCTGATTTTGCATATTCAGGTAAAAATAATATTGATATTCAAAACAGGCAATACCAAAAAACATTTCCCTTGTACGTTAATCAATGTTTTCACAAAATGTATTTCATTCACTCAATACAATTTTCGTTTTGTTAGTGAAGTTAGCTCCATCAATCTGTACAGCAACGGTATAATTATTTTACTCGGGAACAATAAACAAGGGTACGTCGACCTACAAAAACTTCGATTGTACTTCTAACGGGAGTTAAACGAGGTATAATTGAATTGAAGCCACTCTGGGCCTGCGTTTATATAAAATCAAATTATCAACTTTGTTCAGTAATATTGTTACGTGTTGACAGCCCCTTGATATTACGCAGGTTCTACTAGATGACGTGGGTATTCCATTCCTTAAAATTCACGTTATTATTTTATTTTGACTTGATAATTAAAACTATTGGTATAGCAACATTTCCAAGTGAATCGATACGGAATGTGATCCAAATTCCGTTTCTAACAGATTAAATGATTACATATATATAATACTAGCTGACCCGGCAAACGTTGTTTTGCCATACAAAAAAAAAACAAAAACGTTTGAAAAATAGATGTTGGCCGATTCTCAGACCTACTGAATATGTATGTAAAATTTGAGAAGAATCGGTCAAGCCGTTTCGGAGGAGTACGGTAACTAACACTGTGACACGTGAATTTTATATATTAGAAGATAACAATATATAAAACAGATTAACTATCAAATTATTATCTATCGTTATAAGTGTTTATATATAAATCTTAGTATTTTTATTAGGAGTGTTCGCAACGCCTATACAGGGTGTGGCGTAATTAATGGATAAGCCTGTGCCTGTGGATAAGCCTCCTACTGCGCTATACGAATATGTATATTTTTAATTAATCCTATGTATGGTCTTGAAAAAAATGGCATAAGTCATGTTTTTCATAAAATGACTACTTTCACTAACCAATTATGCTACTGTTGCCACAATTTTCAAAAATTTTGCATTCTGTTTTTTTTATAAAACAGCTTAAGAGGTGAGCTATTGAAAGCAATAAAGAATTCCCTATTCGTAATACAAATTTTGGGAAAAAATACATGAGATATCAAAAAAGTGTTATTGATTATTCAATTTGTTGACTTTGTACATCGTCTAGCTTAAAAAATCTTTATGGGAGTTGATTTGCCCAATATCTTAAAAACATGCTTGTTTTATGCAGTTTCCGAAATGGTATAATACTTATTACATTTCACGAGGTTTTAAAAAAAAACGACAGTTGTAAAAAAATACCCTAATTTTCTTTAACAGAATTATTAATTTATCTTAAACATGTCTTTGTAAACAGTTTGAATGGACCCTTTTTTGTCTGCTCCGGAGCAGGTAGTCATTCACAATGGACCCTTTTTTGGGTGCTCGGGAGCAGGTAGTCATCCACCATGAATAGGGTAAGCAGATAACGACTCTAAGTCAACTACTTGTGGTTGTTTATCGCACGGCAAATCCAGACGGTTTGTCTTATCATAAGACAGAGACAAAGCATTTTGATGTCAGGTAAATAACAGTTGTGCGACAGAGATAGATTTTTATTATTCTCACAAACAACAAAACAGCTTTTGAACTTGTTTAACAAAGTTAGTGCTCTTTTGACTATCGTCTCTTGCGCACATATCGTTTGCTCTATCGTGTTTGTTATTGTGACGTGAATTTGGCTTATGTACTACGGACTCTGTTTTTGCTATACGAATTGGACAATTGTGATATTATCGACGACTTCTACATATCCCTGGACTACTGATCATGCCGCGTCATACGTACACTCCTCAAGAGTATGCAAATATGCATCTTATTTACGGCCTGTGTAACTGCAATGCAAATGAAGCTGCACGCGAATATCGTCGAAGATACCCCGATTTGCGACACCCAGACTACCGGGTGTTTACACGTGTGCACATCGCTTTTAGCGAAGGGCGAATGCCTGGTACCGGTGTTGGTGGTGCTTCGGTAGGCAGACCTCGACGACATCGTGATGACGAAGTTCTAGAAGCTGTGCGTGCTAATCCAGAGTTCACTATCAAAGGGTGCAAACACTAATGACACGAGACTATGAGCCTAGAGTCCAATTTTGTCGCGTCATGTTGCGAAAAATACGCGAAGATTCGGCGTTTTTTGACAAAATACTGTGGAGCGATGAGTCATCATGTAAAAGAAATGGCTACGTCAACATGCACAATCTTCATAGTTGGCAGGCAACCAATCCGAGAAACATAAGGCAAGACCGAGCTCAAGTCCAGTTTAAAGTGAACCTTTGGACAGGAATTTTAAATGGACAAATAGTTGGGCCCGTCGAACTATCCGAGACACTAACAGGTCCCAATTATTTAAATTTTCTGCAAAATACGTTGCCGGAACTATTACAAAGTTTAAATATGCCAGAAAACTACTGGTTACAAAATGATGGTTGTCCCGCTCACTACGCACGAATTGTACGGAACTACCTCAATGATGAGTACAATGAGAGGTGGATAGGTCGTTTGGGTCCCATTTTGTGGCCACCAAGGTCCCCTGATTTGAACCCTCTAGACTTTTTTTACTGGGGGTGTTTAAAAGAAAAAGTGTATAAAAAAGAAATAGCATCCCTGGAACAACTAAAGGCCCTGATTTTTGAAGCCGCTGATGAAATCAAGAGCTCCGGCTTCATCCGACGCCTAAAGCGGTCATTTATCCGTCGATGCAGGGCCTGCATAGCCGCAGGTGGCCGCCATTTCGAACATTTTTTGTAAAATAAAATTTATGTAGTGTTTGCATCTTTAGAATAAAAAAAATAAAATAAGTTGTTATTTTTTTTCAACGACTAACATTCCCACTGGTAAACTCAGACAGATAAGTTAAAATACCACTGACAGTTTGTTTAAGTTAACAGTATTAATTTGATTAATTAAATCACAATAAGAACATTTTTTACGAGTGTCATTTGGTTCTTTAATATCACATCAAACTTAATAAGTATTATAATAAGTATTATACCATTTCGGAAACTGCATAAAACAAGCATGTTTTTAAGATATTGGGCAAATCAACTCCCATAAAGATTTTTTAAGCTAGACGATGTACAAAGTCAACAAATTGAATAATCAATAACCCTTTTTTGATATTTCATGCATAATTTTCAAAAAATTTGTATTACGAATAGGGAATTCTTTATTGCTTGCAATAATTCAACTCTTAAGCTGTATTATAAAAAAAACAGAAAGCAAAACTTTTGAAAATTGTGGCAACAGTAGCAGAATTGGTTAGTGAAATTAGTCATTTTATGAAAAACATGACTTATGCCATTTTTTTCAAGACCATACATAGGATTAATTAAAAATATACATATTCGTATAGCGCAGTAGGAGGCTTATCCACAGGCACAGGCTTATCCATTAATTACGCCACACCCTGTATATTGCAAACGCGTTATAACGATACGCTATTTTTAAAACGCCTATTATTTTATACGCTATAATATATTATATAATATATTAGTTCGCTTCGTACAACGACCCGTTTTGATTATCGTTATAGAGATAAGAGTTAAGATCGTTATATTATTTTGTTATTTAACGGAAATAGTTCTTATGCGGTCACCTTAGAGTATAATTTGGTAGGTGACAAAAATATTATACTGCCAAGTGCAATCGACTTCTAGCCGAACAAAATATATTAGTTTGCATAATATATTTAATAAATATATTAGGCAAACTAATATATTATTTTGTTATTTAACGGAAATAGTTCTTATGCGGTCACCTTAGAGTATAATTTGGTAGGTGACAAAAATATTATACTGCCAAGTGCAATCGACTTTGAATGGGACGTTCCGTTTCGTTTCGAATAGTGCATGTGATGTGTTGTGTGTATAATGAATGGGTCTTAACTAATAAAAATAAAAAATAAATCACAACATAAATAACGCTTGCCAGTTGTAATAAATAATAGGTTGAATGATTATTAATAAATATTAGATTATTTTATCAGCTATCTAATATAACGATCACCTCTAATTTTTATAGAGTGTATGTATATTGTATTGTGTAGTAGTTTTTACTTATTAGTGTATTTATGTACCTATATGTATGTTTGTTGTTTAAATTTAGGTATGCATTTATTCTTATAATATTCTATTTAATATATACGACGTTGAATACACCAACAACCACCGCGATGTCTATTCTAGATTCTATCCATTAAACGGTTGCCTGGAAGAAATCACATTAGTGATAAGGCCGCCCTTTGTACAATAGCTTTTAAGACTGTATTTTTTTTGTTTTTAAATTCTGTGTAAAATTGGTGTTTGTGCAAATAAAGAGTTATCTATCTATCTATCTCAATGGTTCTTAGTTACAGTTTTAAAGGGTTGTTAGTTACTGTTAGTCTTTAGACTTACAGACTATCCTATTTTTCTTAAGAAGATTTTACAACAATGAATATTGGTAGGTAGGTATAACGGACACACATCTTTAGAAATTAAAAAAAATTAACCTTTTCTTCTTTTTGCGTTCTATTTCCTAAAAGAAACAAAATCAGGGACTGAATGCATTGCTCTTCAAAGAAAATAGCTATGACTACAATTATGAGTATGGAACACATACGAGTACATTTTAAGGCAAGAACTGTGGGAAAACTAACATTCACTATAAATGTGGAGGCGTCTTACAATCAAGAATGCTTTTGTGTCGAGCTCTCGTGTACTATTTGTTGGTTAAAACTCTGGTATATCAGCTAAATATAGCTTCTTTAATACAGTAACAGTTTAAGACTAACTTCATAGAAAGAGGAGGTTTTAAAATTATGTACCTACCTATATTTTTATGTTAATTCTCAAAACCTTAAACTAAAAAATACAGTAATTCGTAAAAGCATTCTAAGCAACGTCATATTCTTATAATTAAGCTGCAGTACAAAATACTGGTGCGAGCCAAAGCATCTTTGAATAATTTGTATTTAATCCTACCGTCCGCCGCTTCGGTTATGCTCATTATCCGGTCAATTTGTTCTGAGATTATGCAGAGTAATCTCGCAGCATAGCTCTGAATTCCTATATTTACAAGATCACAGAGTATACAGAGTCACAGATTTGCCCTAATGTGTGAATAGATATAACCTTTGTGACATGAGCCTCAGAATGAGGATGTCTCATTTAGAGGGGAAACACATATAGTTAATGGCGAATTTTGTTTATGTAATATTGAAAAATGTCGTATTAAATGGCGAGTATGGGTATAGGTAACTATTATGCAACTACTAAGAGTTTATGTGGCGACAATACCTCATGGATATTTTAAAAAGTTATCTCAAATTTTTCGCTAATTTAAATTATTTTATTTCGTCAGTTTTGTGGGCGATAAAACGTTTGTTTGCCGTTTAAATAATTGCAGATTGCTTAAAAATTATCTTCGAGGTACACAGTGCCAACAAAAGCTTACTTACTTACTTTACTTTTAAATATATTGGTTTCACAAAAACTAAATTTAAAAGCATTTTTCTTCATTAACTTTTGCACCCAAAAATCCTTGTCCTAAAAGATTCATTTTAATTACGTTTCCACGAGAAATACGGCTCTACAAAGTACGGTCTCTACCTTACAACTAATCTTCATTAACTTCATTATTTTCGTGTAAAATTCTACGTTAGTTGTATTTTTTACCCAACCTTGTATTCTAAGTTAATACTTTTACAGGTTTTCATGTAGATAAGAGTTTACTAAATGTAATAAGTTAAAAAGCATATTATAAACATTATGTTAAGTAAAGAAAATCATTCATAACTTATAACTGAAAAAAAAGATGAGGTTTTAAGATTTGGATTACTGACATGACGTTATTTTGGTGATTTAAGTTTTTTTTAATCGCAATTCGCATACTTTTTTTATTAAACTTTATGCACAACAAGTAGCTTCTACAATGGCAGACTTAATGCCTAAAGTATTCTTTTCAACTATTGGTAGTTGCAGGAAGTGTATCTTTATATTATTAATAGTTATAGTAAAAGTTACACAAATTCGCTTTATTAGGCCAATATCTATTCTATAGATACCTACAGGATTTTGTTTGGAATTTCCTACATTATGTAGTCCCGCGACGTCACTTACACATAAATAGGACAGAATCAAAAGTGGATCCGACGGAAACCCAAACGAAAATTGTGAAACAAGATGAGCATATCAATGGCTCAGCGCAATCTCCCTGTAAATATGTATGAGTTTTTTAAAAAAGAATTCCGTCTTGAAAAGCTGTGTTTATAGTACATGAAAAAAATTTCTACCAATTAACCTCCCACTGTTGGCCTTGGCCTTCTCCACTGGGAGGAATTATGGTCGACTATGCCACCCTGACCAGGCGTGTTGGCATAGGGTTTATTTTAGTTGGTTTAGTTTCTTTAGTCTGTTCTTCAAGGTAGGAATACAAGTGTCACCACCCCATTTCCTTGTTAGGGTACTGCTAAAGCCAGCTACGGGATGTTGTACACCGATAACAAACTTTGTGAGAGACGGATACCTCGAAAATAGACCCTGTGCCAAATGCCTAATCCCTCCCAAAGTGGAGGTGGCCTGTGCCCAACAATGGGGCTTTAATGGGATAGATTGAGATAGAGAAATGTTAAATTAGTGACAGACTTTTAAGATAAAGTTTTGATGTTTCTAAATAAATATAAACAGTAAATTTTCATTGAAACGATTTCGTCTGCAAATAAAATAAATAGAAAGTATCAGACATATATTATCATCATACTGTTTGCTTTTGTTAGAAATGTTTTTGTCTACAAAATACGAACTGAAATTTCTAAATTATAGTGATAAGTAATTATTCAGTCTGTAAAGTTGTTAAATGTAAATATTGTTTCAATTTCTATCTCTGTTATTTATTAATTTCAATTTCAGTATCTGAAGTCATAATTTATGAATTTAACCAGGACTGTATAATTATGATATTATGTAGGTAACTAATTAGCAAATCAGATGACCACAATAAGTCCGAAAATGTACAAACTATCTTTCATTTTCATTAGAACAATATAAAAGCGTGGTATATAAATCTAGTCAGTAATTTTGTCCGTGGATGTCTGTATTTAGAGAATCTTTGTAAAGATGAAAGATTTGATTATTTGTTTTGAATGGAGTCTGTTGGAGTTATTTCAAATATGCTTGCATCTTCAGCAACTGTAATTTTTGTATTTCACATTATTTTATATTAGCTGTTATCCGCGACTCCGTACGCGTGGAATTAAGAAAAGTTTCTCCGTTTTCGCAACAGTTTCACTTATGCTTCGCTCCTATTAGTCGCAGCATGATCTTATATACTCTATAGCCTTCCTCGATAAATGTACTATCCAACACTAAGTGGTTTATGAAATTAACATTTATAACAAACAACAACTCTTCAGCTTTATAATATTGAGCTTTATAGTTGACGGGCTTCGTGGTCTAGTGGTTCATATAACGGACTGCCGTTCACGCGGTCTCGGGTTCGATTCCCGGTCAGGACAATCATTTCTGTGATGTTTTTAATTGTCATACAAATGTTTGTACTGCGTCTGGGTGTTTATTGTGTATTATAAGTATGTATTTACAAAAGAAAAGTAGTTTATGTATTATATCCGTATTCTGGTACCCATAACACAAGCATATAAGCTTAGCTTGGGACCAGAGGACGTTGTGTGAAATGTCCGTGAATATTTATTTATTATTATTAATAAGTATAGATCTAGTTACATAACGATCAAAAGGTAAATGATAAATAGTAAAAAACTACCACACTATGACAAACTACAACAAAGTAGGGATCAAAATAATATAGATACAGATACTAAACTTATACGTTAATAATAGGTACATATAGCGCTCATGTGGTTCACAGTACACTGTGATCCTAAAATAACATTGTTTCATGTTAAACTTATCTTCAGATACATAAAACCCACATAATAATATGTTGTTCTTTACTTTGTTCTTTCCTTGTAAGATTAAACTGAGCCTATAATATCACATATAGTATTTGTAAAGATACATTAACCTTTCTTATATCAAATAAAATGTACAAACAAGATTAATATAAAATAAAAAGTCTTACACCTCTTCTTCATCTATCCATCGGCTTTTTCCGTCTACATACATAACATACGCGCCATACATAGACGCCGGACATAGAACGCCACAACACGCGGTCTTGTGCCCCTTGCATCCTATAGCTCCCGCGACTTTATGATATCGTAGCTCCACATTGTCGGGGGCCACCCTACGTTGCGTCGTCCGGTCCGTGATCGCCACTCTAGAACTTTTCTTCCCCAAGGACCATCTCTACGAGCGATGTTACCTACCCATTGCCAATTTAACACACCTTTTCTTATATAGCGTTTAACCACGCAAGTGTAGCACTCGGGTGATTAACTGCCGTTTTTAATGTTTTATCTTAACGTTTGTCCTTACTGGAATATCAATAAGCTACTGATGATAGCATTCTCTATAGAAAATTTGATAGCAGATAGAAATAATAATATGATAGTGAGATGAATCGATCGATAGGCAAATATTTCGATTTTTTCGTCTCACGGCCATTTTCTATAACCAATCTACGTTTATGGAGTTATCCTCGTTTATCAGTAACATATTTCTATCTCTTATCAAATTTTAAAAATATCACTATCTTACTCTTTGAAAATATCTTACCGATATGCGAGGATAACAATCTATCTCTAATCGTAGATTGGTTATTGAATGGCATAAAAAAATCGAAAAATTTGAGCACTTGTATCACGATACAAGTGCTCAAATTTTTCGATTTTTTTAAATTCGTCCATTCATTTTTATGATAGGATGTAGTAAGGAAAATTACATACATACTCGTACATATAAGATACGCATCAAAAATATATTCCTCCTTGATCGTCGGGCGACGTACGTTAAAATATTTATCTTTTGTTGATCATAATAATCTATCAGTGTCGATGACTTTCGTGATTCATCAAAAGGGCTCATTATGTGAAGGGCACTTGACGCAGCGTTTTACAGGACGCAGTGTCCGCCCACTCAAAATAGTCGTTAATCATTTCACCGGGTCGACTGACATTTATTAAAAGTCTTTGCAATTTTGATTACTGTTGCCTACATACAAGTTTTCGATTAATTTTCCGAGAAACCAATATTTGCCAATATATCACACAACGCTTGGTTATTAATGTGTAACGTTTATCATGATAAGGTCAGGATTTTCAATGAGAATTGTGCAACTAATTTTGAATATAATTATTGATACGCCAATCAACTTGACGATTTAATCTAAACTAAAAATTATATTTATGACTTACCGCTTTTATTATTTAGAGAGATGTTCTACGTTCCACGGTCGAGAAGCCAAGCAGCATGTTTTATGTGTACTTATAGTAACAGTATAGTAACATAAGCAGGTTTTATACACATAAGACGAAAACCTCTCCAGGTAGAACACAAGTGAATTTGCTATAATATGCGCGTGATCTTTATCCATATTCTGCGAGGCCATCCAAACACTTGCTATGTTGTCCAAGTTACCACACCGCAGCGTTCAGGGGTAGTTTCAAATATGCGGCCACCAAAATTTTTAGTGATTTGCCTCCACCTATTACGAGTCTCAAAACGGTTGCAACGTTCAAGGTACATTTAAAGAAGTTTTTGTTGAACGCACAAAAGACGACTGTATGATTTCTGCCGCTCTGTGGTATACGGAGTTTGCGCGTTTTATTAGATTGACTGGTAAGTTGCGGTTGCACACTTTTACTATGTTTTTTTATCATTTTTCTCCCAATTTTTGTTGCTATTTCTCTATTAATGCTCTTTATATGAATTATGAAAAAGGTCTTATAATGTTTTTATATGATTTTATAATTTAGCAGACAGTTTTTAATAATAAGTAAATTATTTTATTATGAAGTATTCTGTATGAGTAGTTTTTCTTTTTATATTTTATACTAATTTTATTTTAAAAATTATTATTTTTATGACAGAACGATTTATACCATTTTTTAACCACTTTACTTTATATAAATTTTATTTGCATGTATTATTGACTTTTTATATCTTTGACAGTTTTACGCGGGCTATATCGAAACTATGTAATAAATATAAATAGTTGTTAAATAATTATTATTTGTAGTTAATTGCCTACGAGGTGTTGCTGAAAATCAGCGCTGCGTTGTTTACAGCGACGCAGCTTTATGCTGAGCTTCATCTCTTTTTGATAAGTATGTTTTTGTTTTGCATGGAGTTTATTATTCTTGAATAATTTCGTAGATATTGTAATAACAACCATACAACTTGTGTCTGTGAACTATGTTACTATGTTAGTCTCATCAAAATAAATATTTTCTTTCTTTCTATAATTTATATTGAAACTACAAAAAATGCATATTGAAATGCTGATATTTTTGGATCAATCAAAAAGAAAAATCTTTTTGGAATAGAACTTGCTATCTTTACTTATTGTAAAACCAAGTCGTTATTTTTATATGTATGTCCTCATGTGACCTTATATCTTCAAAACTACGCGACGGATTTTGATGTTGTTTATTTTAATACATAGAGTGGTTCAACAAGATGGCTTTTTTTAAAATTTGTTAAGGATTAGTATCTAAATTCCACGCGTACGAAATTTCGGTCAATAGCTAGTAAGCTAGTGAATCATAAATGTGAAATATCGATTGAAATAAGCATTATAGTAAGCTTTAAACATACTGCATTTGAGAGCTGTGCTAATTACTCCAGCTTTTCTAATCTTTTAGTGGCAATAAATTGGGTTTTATCTCTTAGATCGTTTTTCACCTCAAAGCTTCCGTTTAAACTGTACGTGGCTGCTTTCTTTTCATTCCCACTTTTAAATTTAAAAGCTTGTTTTTTGGATAGCGGAATTTAGTTAGTAAATACATAATATATATTATAATCTATTTACTGCAGTGTTATTTAGTAAGAAAAAACTTGAGAGGTGTCAAGGGACACCCGGATGGAACGAAGTTCCTTTCGATTAATTAGTGAAGGAATTGTAATAAAATTTTATTTTTTTAAGTTATAATAATATTTTTTTTATTATTAACAAATATAATGTTATATAAACTTAATCAGTAGGCTCATTTTTTTTTTATTATTTATTATTTACAAAAAACCTGTATACACTCAACAAAAATAATCGTCGCGACACCACACTGTTCAATGCGAAATAGAAATAAAAATATCTGGCTTGCTTTCTATAAGAGAGAGAGAGACAGACAGAGAAACATGCGACGCCGCACAGCTTACAATAGCTTACTATAGCAAAAAGTGTCGTGACAACTTTTCGTAAGAATTTTTTCCGTCTAGCCCCCTTTCACAACGCGCGATAAGGAACTTCGTTCCAAAAGTGAAGTGAATTTTCGGTGAATCTTGATCACGTGACAGCGCTTCTCCGATAAAAATAGAGGAGCGCTGTCACGTGATCAAGATTCACCGAAAATTCACTTCACTTTTTCTTACTGAATACCACTACCTTTTCTAGAGAATTAGTACCAGATATAAGATCATAAAATGCACAAGTACCTACTCATAAAATCATTTATCGAAACGTCTGGATAAAATACAGGTAAAGTAGTTATATTACCATAGAAGGAACTGCTATCGTAACGGTTCTATAATCTATAAGTCGCGAAAAATTTAAAAAACATAATATAATTTAACAAGTTATGAAGTGAATGTTCGGACGGGCTTTGTGGTCTAGTGGTTCATATAATGGTCTGCCGTTCACAAGGTCGCGGGTTCGATTCCCGCTTGGGACAATCATTTGTGTGATATTCATAAATGTCATACAAATGTTTGTACTATGTCTGGGTGTTTTCTATGTATTCTAAGTATGTATTTACAAAAAAAAGTAGTTTATGTATTATATCCGTATTCTGGTACCCATAACACAAGCATAATAAGCTTAGCTTGGGACCAGAGGATGTTGTGTAAAAAAAATTTTTAAAAGACTAACATCATCATCACCACAATACGCCACAACACATCTTACTTTGTAGAGACTATAGTGCGTCATCTGCTACGATCCAAACACACTTCTTAAGCTTAATCGGATTTAGTAGACTACTGATACATAATAACTCAATGCAGGATATTGTTAGTCGCTACTTTTTGGTGATTTTGATGTTCAAAATTGCAGGAAACCCTAAGCTATATTCTCTAACATTCGTAATTTGAAACATCTTTCGTGAGCCGAAGTTCCCGCATCCAGCTGCCGTCTTTGAGTCTCACTCTACGAAAACGCAATTTAAACTACATGCGGGTATGGCAAATATTTACTTTCTCACATTAACTATTTCCAGTCGAAAGATCTTTGAAAGACTGCAAGATGTGAAATAGTTCGTACAACGTAATATTGATTAACGATTAAGTGGATATTTATGACCTACATGGGGTTTAAACTCATAGGTACTTAGCAAAAGATGAATTTCAATTTTTAAACTTTAAAAATTTTTTTTTAAAATTTTTAAACTTTCAATTTTTATCACTTTAAGTATATTGGAATAATAATTGAGTATTTTTGAATTTTGAGGGTTTTCCTCGATTTCTCAGGAGATAACCATCAGATCCTGACCTGGTGCTAATAGGACATAATAACACAATAAAAAGAAGACATACAGAAGAATGGATAACCTCCTGATTTTTTGAAGACGGTTTTGACGATTTTTTGATAGCGCCCATCATGATGCCACAGAAACTAATTTTCAAGAGTGTTTGTCTTAATATTTAAGGCTCTATGATAATTAGAATCCCATTGTATTATAACAATCCAAGTAAGTCGTAACTAGCTACAGTGTGTACAGAAACTTTTAGTAAAATTAATGTAAGATTTACATAATTATATGTATAGATAACTAAGTTTCCGAAATTTCATTCTTGTGTATAATATAATGCTGCACACAAATAACATCCACTGTGAGAGACGGAAAACTCGAAAATAAACCCTGTGCCAAAACGCACAGTAGACCATAATCCCTCTCAAAGTGAAGGAGGTCCGTGCCCAACAGTGGGACGTAAATGGGCTGGAGAGAGAGAGAGAAAGAGTATAGTATAATAATATATATATGTTTATTAAGTGACTTTAAAGCCATTGTTTTAAAACTTATTTTACTTTAAAATGCATTCTAAACTATAAATTTCATGGAAATTACGGGTACATTCCGGATTAGATTGAATTTACTGTTTTATGAATAAAGTAATTATTATATTTATTATATTGGTGTTAAATTTTTATGTTAGGTTGTTACATATGAATAGGGTATTGAACATAAATAGCTGTTGTATCAGCTGCATAAAATCTTAAAAACATGTTGCACGTTATTACGTGAAACACGTAACTTAACATTCCTCAAGTTGTGGATAGCTTGTTTTAGTCATATATCATTTAATTACTGCTTAACACTATTTCTATTATTATTCTATCTGCTATTTAAGAATGGTCTTTTCTTACTTTAAATGCTGAATCAAAAGTAAATTCAATCGAATCTCAAATGAAATTACAGATACTTGATCAGAATATCAATTGCATTCCTCTCCAATTTCCCTGGAACTTCTTATATTTACGTGAAGATTTATGCGGATTGACGAAAAATAACTAACTCAGCCTAAGACCTATGCTAATCACGAATATATAAAACCACTTTTTACTGATTTAGGCGGTTTATATTATTTTTTTCGGCCTTCGTCATGGGCGGGACTGACCAACTACCCGTATTTGAGACGCCAGTCTTAGAGAATATTATATACATAAATACTTTTAAGTTCAAATTCTTTATTGCCATTCATGTGGTATTACAATTAGGTGTTACATGTTAAAATAAGGCACACAATGAAACCCGGTAAGGGCACAGCAAAATTCGTAGGTAAATATAAACATGCAATATACAAATATCAACTACATTATTAACGAAATATTTATTTAGCTGTTGCCCGCGACTCCGTCCACTTGGATTTGCAAATTTTTTTTTCTCAATAAAAGGTAGCCTATGTCCTTTCTCTGGGTCTAAAGATTGTCTGTGCCAAATTTCATCAAAATCGGTTGAGAGGTTTAAGCGGGAAAGCGTAAGAGACAGACAGACAGAGTTACTTTCGCATTTATAATATTAGTAGAGATTAGTAGTATTTAGAATATTATTTACAAAACATAAAATAGGGTTACAAAAAATTAAAATTGAAAAAAAAAGGAATCTAAAGTATACTTTATGCATCAAAAACTCCTCTGCATCGATGTCCATGGGCAACGTCCCCAGAAGGCTTGCCGCATTACCACGCATTATTAATTAGATAAATATATAAACCTATAAATAACATTATTTTTTATTTTATTTCAAGATTTGTGCAAACAAGACATAAAAGTATGATAAAATTCATTTAATATCATATTTCATTAGGTCAATTTAACGTAAAATATGTCAATTTAAATCATTATAATAAGCCAATTTGAAATATAAATTAAATAATAAGTAATCTATACTTATAATAAATCTGTAGAGAGGTCAATTCTGTACATGAAATATATTTTCAAAATAACTATCAGGGGGTGATTAGTGATCGATACTGATGCCAAAAATGCAATCAGTAAAATTTTTGTCTGTGTGTCTGTCTGTATGTTTCTTATAGAAACAATAACTACTCGACGGATTTTAACGAAACTTGGTACAATTATTCTTCATACTCCTGGGCAGGTTAAAGTATACTTTTCATCACGCTACAATCAATAGGAGCAGAGTAGTGAAGGAAAATGTTGGGAAAACGGGAGAAGTTACTCCATTTTTTAAGCTTCCGTCCCGTGTGCAGCCTTAATGGTTATAAAATTGGTATAAAATAGAAATCATGTATGACGAAAATATTTTACATAAAATTGTCTAAAAAATATCCCGCAACAGCATATCCTATCTATATTTTATAGTTGACTCACAATAACACGTGTAACTCCTGATAGCTTAGCAGTTCGAAGCATTTTGATGATTTTGATGCGGTTTATTGTAATAGATAGAGAGGGTCAAAAGGATAGCTTTTTGTATAATTTGTTAGGGTTTCGTTTCTAATTTTTACGCATACGAAGTTGCTGGCAGCAGCTAGTACATAATAGATTGCTTGATTGTACATATTATTTATTGTTTGTTTAGTACATGTGTTGATCTTTGCATTGTTTTCTATGAAATCTTTACCCCAGTAAAGACTAACTTGGTTTTTAGAGTATTAATTACTTACTAATAAGCAGTTAAATAAGTGTATTCTTGAAATTACTGATTCAGGAGGTTTTTAAGTAGCAAACAACGGTTCCAGGCGTCCTGTGTCCATGACAACTGTTCACTTATGCTGGGGCCACACTAATGAGAAATGCCATTAATTATCGCGATAATGGACGTTAACCCTGTGGCCCCAGCATTAGGAAATGTTACAGCTCAGTTTATCTAGCCAAAGGTTAACAGCCGTGAGAATTATTTAGTAACAAGGTTCTAATTAGTTCAGCTGAACCACTCGCTTTAGAGTAATATTAAACAAAAGGATTATTTATAAAGTATTCAGAAGTACTGTTAACTTCCATCGTTTCTGTATTTAAACAAGTAGCAGTAACTTACATTTTGGAGATTTCCTTTCTTTGTTTTAATGTAGAATTAAGTAATGACTAATGCTGTAAACTCTAACATAATCCCTACTATATTCTTATCGTATATACGCAAATAAATTATTCATTCATCATCGTGACTAGAATCCAATCTACACATTAATAAAGAGATAAAGTTTAAATAAAACCACTTTTCACGTATTCAAACGAGTGTATTTGTTTTCAATTTAAAAAAAAATGGTTTTATTTAAACAAATGAGTCGCAAACGTGTTAGAGAAGGGGTAAAATTTGTAAAATAACTAGTATTGTTTGTATAGTTATAAGTTTGTAAGAGATAATCTCCGAAGTTGTTGGTTCAGTCATATTTTTTCCTTAATAGGAGCCTGCAACCTTTTAGAGTGTTGCAGACTATTTATTATGATTATTTAACGATGTAATGTATCGGAATTCCAGGCATACAAAGTCCCGGGCAATAGTTAGTCTGTAACAAACAGGATACGCTGGACCACACCATCTATAGTTGAGTTCGTTGGCAGAACTCCAAAGGTCATGAAACAACAATTTGTTACATGAAATGAAAATTAAATGATGCCGGAAAGCTTTGCAGAGGTTATAAATATAATGAAAATTTTATAGTGAATGGGAAAACCACACGACAGAATGAAGTGATATTAAAATAAAAATTGGTCAAGTGCGAGTCGGACTCGCGCACGAAGGGTTCCGTACCATTATCTATGCAACATAAGGCAACGTTATTAGTATCGAGCAAGAAACGGTAAAAAAATCATGTTTGTTGTATGGGAGCCCCCTTAAATATTTATTTTATTTTATTTTTAGTATTTGCTGTTATAGCGGCAATAGAAATACATCATCTGTGAAAATTTCAACTGTCTAGCTATCACCGTTCTTGAGATACAGCCTGGTGACAGACGGACGGACGGACGGACGGACAGCGAAGTCTCCGTAATAGGGTCCCGTTTTTACCCTTTGGGTACGGAACCCTAAAAAAAGACGCGTGACACTCGGGGACTGCCGCGGTAAAGCTATTGCATAGTATTTTTTATCAACATATGCAATTATAATTATTTATTTATGCAAGAATCTAAATACCATAAACTTAAATAAGATTAATAATTCTTATTTACTGATGCTTACATCTGTCTATTGTTTATGGTAATTATGATAAAATAGCGATTGTCAATCAAATGTAAAAACTAACGCCAAAACTGACATGGGTCACCAGCAGCGCGAACAGCGAAACGGCCTAGCGCCGTGTGTAGTGTTTTTTAGATACGCTATCTTTGTTACGGAATTTAAATTTCGAATTTTGTGCATTTAGTCTCCATGCTCAAGGCCCGAGATAGAAGCTATGCAATAGCTTAAAAATAATTAGGGACTGATTTGTATGACCACCCAGTTAGACAAATAAAATCATAAAACATAAGCTAATTAATTAACATGGGTAGTACACCCATGTTAATTAATTTATTAAGGTCATACATAAAAATTATTAAAGGCATGTAAAATAATAATAATGTTTAAAACTTTCACTCACTTACCACACATATAACACAGAGAGCGGAATATAATTTTAATCACGAAATTGCCCGATCCTACCTGTGAGAATACAGCCTTAGTTAATTGCATAAATTTACTACAGGTATACTAGGAACCAATTTATTATTTATGTGTGATAAAATAACACGACTATAAAGATATGGGTCACAAACTGTCTCAACTATAAAACTCAATTGCAACGTTGTTACGAGCTCGCCGTGTTACTATTTCCACCCATAGTATCATATTTTAGTTCACAGAATATATTTATACCTATGCTGTATTGTATGTTGGAGAGAATAAAACTATCGGAATATACCACAAAGTGTTGTGTAGATATGAAGCTTAATGTTATGAATGCGTGAATTAAAATAAATTAACAAAAAGACAACAAAAACAATACAATAAAAAGATTATGTTTAGTTATATCTGCTCAATGTATTTCTTATTCTTATGCCCAATAAATACTTAAACAATATTGTGTGAAAGAATTTACTTTTAAATATGAAAATACAACTGAAAAGAAATGTCTGAAAATCTTAGCTTCAGATTTCAAGTTCGATATTCAAGTAAAAATACCAATATTTCTTTTTGTGGTATTCTCCTTCAGTAATAAGGAAATTTCTCGGAAGATAATTTAAATTAATTAAATAATAACTATTCAATAATAATATTAATTTAATTTCTCCTTTTCTTACAAAGAAATAATCATACTAATCAGTCTATAAATAGAAATTGTAGAATCAAAGTCCACTGGACAAAATATAAACAGCCCGAATTGGGAGCCTCCTTTAAAGTCGGTAAAAATAGTCGACTTACATCTGAAGGTTGTTGAAACAGCAAAACGGAATGGAAGGTTCGTGCCATAACTTCACGTTTCAAAAACGTCTCGCCACATTACACCTTATTGTGGGATGTCCTCGAAACGACAGCAATTTATATAATGGACTAGATAGTTGCTTCCTTACAATTTTCACTACACAAGAGTAGCTGCACTGACCAACTTGAAATATTTACAGCTTTGAAATGGCGCGTATTTAAATACTCTTTACCAGAATTTGAAAAGGCGTTATTAAGGTTCATTTATGAGTATTGTACTTACAAAACATACCAGAATATTATGAGGATTTTTACTACCTAAAATGGTACTAAAGTGTAAATTTTATTAAGATCACATATTGTAACGAAATTTTAGATACTTAATAATGTACGTAAAATTTATTGATAAACAATTACTATTTCTAAAATACAACTATCAAATTTTCTTGACAATAAAACTGTAATAAATTCTTCTGTTTAAAATTTGATTTTATTCCCTGATGTCAGCTAAGCGAAGACTTTAATAAAATTTCAAAAAAGTTTTTATATTTTAAAGTAGTTACAATAATTACTTGGTGGTATTCACAGTGACTTGCGGATCACTAGTTACTTTGTATTAGTAAACTACTTGTGCCATTAAGTACATTAACTACTTTCAGAAGTTAATCTAGCTAGCTAGAAGATAATCTGCTCATGAACTGAGACTAAATGGGCTAAAGAGATAATTAAGAACACGGGCGGTGAGATTGGGTCTAAATGAATCAAATTTGCTTCGGCCAGAATTCGATTTTTCTCACCTAGACGAGTAATTGCATGATGTTATTCACAACTCATTCAATCAATTTACTGAGTGTTAAAGGAGCTTGAATAGGTTTGTGACTAAAGTTCAACTGATAAATACATTAAGACAGTTTATTATTGAAGACTTTATTGACATTTATTATAACCAATTTTTAGTTTATTTATTCTATTGTGTTTGATCAAATAATAGTTTGTGATGCATTCATACAATCAATCAATGCTTGGGACTTTGTTTACCTATATTCATAAGTATTTATAGAAATTCTTAAAAAATGTTTTGATTTATATGCACAAATAAGTAAGTTTACAGTATTCAGAGGATGTTCCAATGCATTGTCGCCATATTATTATACTCTTTGACTGTCGCAGTGCAGCCGCAGTGAAGTTGGTTGTTGTACATTTGACTTATGTTTCTACGACATTGACCACACCTGTTTTATTTCTGCAGTTCATAACTAAAAGAGTTTGTACAACATTTAATAAACAACCGGTTATTTATTACCTGGTAACGTAATAAAATATTATAAAGAAATATAATAATATATTAATATTATATAGCTGAAGAGTTTGTTTGTTTGTTTGAACACGTTAATCTCAGGAACTACTGGTTTGAATCGAAAAATTCTTTTTGTGTCCATTTATCGAGGAAGACTACATAACATCACGCTGCGATCAATAACAGCGAAGCATTAGTGAAAAATTTTCCTATAACGGGGAAAATATTCTAAATTCCACGAATACGAAGTCGCGGGCAACGGCTATTATAACATACAAGGGTAATAATTGCCCATTTGCCTGTAGTTCAAATTGCAAAAATTTGTGTCATCTTTCTATGTAAGCTTTAACCTTCAGATGACGACCTAAGTTTAGTTACGCATTATTTGACGTTATTGATTGAATTTTACAAAGTTCTATATATTTTTTCATTTACTGATTTTTTTTTGCATAGGTATATAATATAGGTTTTTCAGAGACAAATTCACAAAAAATTTTATAAGTTGTAAACAGTAAATACACGATGTTGCTAAGAGAATTAAATTGAGTACCTATATATATATATACTAGCTGACCCGGCAAACGTTGTTTTGCCATACTACTGAAAAATAGATGTTGGCCGATTCTCAGACCTACTGAATACGCATGTAAAATTTCATAAAAATCAGTCAAGCCGTTACGGAGGAGTACGGTAACTAACACTGTGACACGTGAATTTTATATATTAGAATATATATACACCAGTAGAGATATACTCGTATTAAGCGGGAGTATCGATTAATCTCCAGGTCCTGAGTAACATTAATTAATTTAGACGTAATACTGCCAATCTCTAACTATCTTATGAAACACTTAATTTATTTAGGCAGGGCTTATAATCTTGTGGTTCACGGACTAATCAATTTAACTTATTATCCTGATTTCTCCTAATTTCAATTTTGTGTCGCTTCTGTTTAGTTTAATCTTTATATAATAGATAGTGATTTGAAACTAAAGAATTTATTTACCTAAATCATTCGCTGATTATAATATATTTTATTTAAAATATAATTTTCATCACCATCATTTGAAGTATTTAGAGAAATATATTTTATTGTTATTTATTTCAATTTTATTAACCTGAACCCTCTTTATAACCCTATGTCGCAAACAACTGTTCAATAAGGACATCTTACAGCTCATGCGTCCTCGTGAATATTATATCTGAAAAGCTCCAAAAAGGTCAGGGTGGCTTAATACAAAACTGCGCGTGATTAACCCCGTAAAAAGTTAATTTAACTGAGCCATCTAAGCTTCGCGTTAGTATAATATAAATAATTAAAAAAAAAAATCAATACTAATGGAAATTTTGCACAAAATTTTACTTAAAATAAATAACATGAAATTCTTACGTTTTTTGTATCATCTATAAATTAACTTGAAAAAAGTAGAGTATCATGATGGAAGTTTCAAAATGGTGACCTAGGTTACCATTTTGTTAAGAAAAATATAAGAGCTGCTATGAGTGGTAACTTTTTTTGATAGATAGATAAATGACATTTTTCTATCTATACCTTCTTCTCTGCCGTTCTTTTGTGTTACTGTTCCTTTTATTTATAGATCTCACTTCAAAAACAAGAACAATAACAGAATTCCAATAGCTTTGATAGTATAAGTTCTCTTTTATACAATATCCGGGAATGGACAACCCAATTAATAATATCGTCCGACCTGGTGCTCAAGTCCACTATTTTGGAACAATTGTCATACCGGCACAATACCGGCACGATACCGTTGCAATTGAAGTCAAATATCCGTAGTCTGCTATATGCCGTCATAACGGTCTTTCAATGGTAATAGAATTGTCGATCTCTTTTATCTATGCATTGAATTTTCGGTCTCTTTTATCTATGGATTGTGTTAGAATAGTATGTATGTGTTGCCGTTTTTAAAAAATGCGTTAGTTGAAGTGATTTTCGAAAAACTACTAATAAATTTAAACATTTAATCATGCTAGACTTCGTTTAAATATATTTGTACATACTATTTATTAGTATAAAAAGCAATGTGAAGTTTAGGAGATTAGTAAATTGCAATAAATTACAAAGAACAATTTCTAATATTTCTATCTATCTATTTTTTATTTATGGCAATCTGTCGACACAGGACAATTTAAAAATATTACTGTCAAATTCAAAATAGCAGACTACCGAAACATTTCAGTCATTGAATTGCAATTGTGAAGCAGTTGTGTACGAGACTAGCAATTTATGTCACTTTGACAATTGTAAGACAATGATGAAGTCGTTATGACGACACATTAATAGTAGACTACCAAAAACTTTACTATTGCACCATAATGGTACAATAATGGTACAGTTGTGACACCGTTGAAATACCCGACTCAGGGCCCTGAGAATGTAACCAGAATGGAGTGTCACTAAACGTTAACACTTAAGGTATTGCAAATTGATGTTAACTTCTTTTTTAGTTTAGTCCCAGTAATGCCTAGCGTGTCCATATGGCCACAAAAATATGGGTAAAATAATTTTTGTGGCAAACCATTATTTGTGTAGAAATATTTAACATAAACTGTGCTATCAAATGTCAAAGATTTTTACATGTCATTGATATGTCATTTAAAAATCTAAATTCGCGGGTAAATTCATTCAATTCTCACCAAAGTCAAAAACGGCGGAAAAAATGAACCCAAGTCGAGAGTAAGTAACATAATTTTTAAATTATTTTATTTATTTATGTTATTTTCGTGTAATATTATTCTAAAATAATGTATTTATATGTTGAAATAGGTCAACGATAGTTTAGTTTTATTTTAGCACTATATTTATATGCCTAATGTTGCCGAGTCCATATGGACACGCTAAGCACTTAGCATGTCATTATGTAAAATTGTTTTTGTTTTTAGATTCTTAAATTTTGACCAGTACCGGGGAACTGGGACCCTTAATGAACTCTTGGACATTTTATTTGAGGATGAGGAAGAAGCTGGAGACCTGCCGATGCCAAAGTCAATTTACGTCGCCCTTCCTGATTCCGCTGTTTTGACAGACGAAGATTCAGGTCAATCCGAAATTAGCAAGGAAGATGGAGTGATTGTCATCAAATCATCACATCACATCAAATAATTTGGGCGTGCAACCATTATCTATGGAGAAACGTTACTCCCAAAACATAAAGCTACTACTCAAGTGCCACGACCGTTTCTTTTGGGTGAATTTAATAAATATATGGGTGGTGTTGACAGGATGGACGAAAATGTAAATATGTACAGAATACATATTAGAGGAAAGAAATGGTATTGGTCCCTTATTACTTGGATGCTAGATACGTGTGTACAGTATGCTTGGCAACTACATAGGAAAAATGAGGAGTTCCGGAGGGAAATCGTGCTAACTTATCTCAAATCCTATGAAATAGCAGCCAAAGGCGGAGGAAGACCATCCACCTCCAATTTAGCTGATACTGGGCTTAAACGTTATTTCTGTTTAGGTACCGTTATCTAATACTGAGCACTATGAACTCTGATTACTGCTAATTCGTATTATACGACTGTTCTTAACATTATAGGAGTCTTATTTTTGGCACGGTTCGGAGCCTTCTGTTTTAGAAGCCATAGATGTTATACCTAGACGGTAACTTGGTAGTTGTTTTAACATAAATATATCGCTTTTTACTCGTAGTTAAGAAAATGTATAACTGACAGATGGATTGTAAAGTGATACCTACAGTTAAGAGCAGCATTTTGCAATGAAATCTAGTCCAGAATTTACTACTAGAGGTATAGATTTTATAGGCAAGGCGAAATATCGGACCTTTTTCAAACATATTTAAAATATGCTGCGTTCCATAAAGCATAATCTGCGTTTTCACAAAATAAATTTCATTCACTCACAGCGAAGTTCGTTTTGTTCATTGAGTTAGCTTCATCAATCTGTATAACAACGGCATAATTATTTTACTGGGAAACAACATAGACAATAAAAAAATTGGCTGTTTATCTAATGATTATTAAAAGACCTGTTATTGAATTAAAATGAGAACATTTCCTTTAATATTCTCTAACACTTGCACGACACGTTAATTTAAATAAAACTACTTTTTACGGATAAAGCCCCCGTAACAACTGATCGTAGAAGACACTTTATAGCTTAGTCCCGCCCGTGACCATGGTGACTGCAAAGTCTCCGAAAGGTCAGGCTAAAATTTAAAACAGTAGGCGTCTAAATCTATACAAAATGGTTTTATTTAAACTCAAGCAATTTTTAGTTAGTTTATCCTTGTAATGGTTACTTCATAGCTGGCAACAGAATTTCCGGAGTGCCGAGTTAAACGCTCTATGTAGTAAAACCTTATGTTATTCTTTCAGACTACTAGCGTAATGGAAACACTATTTACCACTTTCAGTAATTACCATCAAAGTGTACTGAACAAGTAAGTTTAAATCTGTTACTGAGCAATGCAAACACACAAAAGGTGCAAAAAAATAACAGGAGAATATAAAAATGCAAACTTTACTTAGAAAAATATTTTTCCCCGAAGTTGTCTCTCGAACGCTAAACAAAATGTACAAGATGATAAATCGTTGTGTCGCAAGTTCCCCAAATTAATAATTGTACTCATAGGAAGATGAAATTGAAAGAAGTATTTTGTTGGAGATAATACATTTTTTTGTTCCTTCGTATCCTTCATAATAATTTGTCAACATTTTAATAAACTGAAATTGTTGGAAAGGATATGTAATGGTTGAAGTTCTGTTTATGTAATATGATTTGCAAATTATTTAGTCCGATACACTATTTACCTACGAATTTATAAGAAATAGAAACGCTATGATATTATTATTTAGAAAACAGATTAAGTGGTAATTGTTTCATTAAAGCTATTTACTTGCAATGTTGTTTTCCAAAAGGGCATTACTCTATTCAGGAACTCTATTATTAGGGTTCCGTACCCAAAGGGTAAAAACGGGACCCTATTACTGAGACTTCGCTGTCCGTCAGTCCGTCCGTCTGTCACCAGGCTGTATCTCAAGAACGGTGATAGCTAGAGAGTTGAAATTTTCACAGATGATGTATTTCTATTGCCGCTATAACAACAAATACTAAAAATAAAATAAAATAAATATTTAAGGGGGGCTCCCATACAACAAACATGATTTTTTTACCGTTTCTTGCTCGATACTAATAACGTTGCCTTATGATGCATAGATAATGGTACGGAACCCTTCGTGCGCGAGTCCGACTCGCACTTGACCAATTTTTTTTTAATTAATTTTGTATATCTCTAAAATTTTTAATAGCCATGAATGTGGGATACTGACAAACGCTTTTTGATAATCAATGTAAGTACAGTGTAAATTTCTATTTTTTGTAGTTGCGTGTTTGTGAATAGTGGAATCTATAACTAATTGTTCCTTACACCCCATGTGGCCTCGTCTACACCCTTTTTGTTCTTCTGCTATTATGTTATATTCTTCTATATGTGAATTTATTTTTGTTGCTAAGGTCGCTGTTAGTATCTTGTATATGGTGGGTAGGCATGTAATTGGTCTGTATTGATATGGTAGTGGAGAGACTGTGTTCGTTTTCGGGAGCATGTACGTTATGCCTGTCGCTATAAATTGTGGTATATTTTGTCGGCCTGAAACAATGTCTGTTAGATTTTTAGCAATAATTTGGTGTAGTGATGTTAGTTTCTTGTACCAAAAGTTATGTATTTTATCTATGCCCGGCGATTTCCAATTATGTTACTTGGCAGTTGTATGAGCTATATCAGTGTCTGTGATTTCATTGAACTCCATTTCTTTTATTGTATTCCATTTTATTTCTTCTGCTCTGATCCACTCCGCCTGCTCATTGTTTTGCTTATTTTCTTCCCAGATACCTGACCAAAATGTTTCTAATTCTAATTTATTTGGTATTTTTGTGTCTTTATTAACTTCTAATTGTGGCTTTGATAGATTTCGGTAAAATGTTTTTTTGTTTGATTTGAATAAAATGTTATCTATTTTCCTTTGCTGTGCTTTTTTGTATCTTCTTAATCTATGTACTTTTAATGCCAGTTTTTGCTTCAGAGTGTCTAAAAATTCTTCTGGTTTTCTGTTACAATCTTCATGTCTAGTATGGACTGATTTACTTTTAAATATTTGTTCAACTCTTTTAATAACTTTACGTGATCTATTATTATTTATATATTGCGTTAGCCTACCACAATCAGATATTATTATTCTAATATTATTATTCATTTATTTATCTTATAAATTACATTTTTAAATATAAAATTATAAAATAAAAGTACATTTAAAAATATAAAATATAAAAGTCACCGACCGGCAGCGGGCATAGGTGCCAAGCTGCCGGTAGTCAAGGCTCCAGAGAGAGGAACCTCCTCACTATACGGGCCGTGTCTACTAGCTTTCTATTATTATTATTTATTATATTATCTTTTATTATTATTTATTATTAGTCGTTTAAAAATACGCAATTGTTATCTCCATCTAATTAGTAACAAACTGATGGACTACCGTACATGCGCGAACTTTCCAGAAACATTCGTTCCGGGCGATCACGTTCGCGCACAGTCGGGAACTTTCTGGAACTCGTCTCGGCGCATATAAATAGCGGCAGGGAGGCGAGCCCGGGCAGTTCAGTTTGAGCTACGATCGAGGCGACTTCGAGAGCGACAACAAGTGATCAAGAGTGATACCAGTGAAACCTACGACTTGGCTACGATCTAGGACACTGTTAGTGCTTAGTGTTTGGACCTAGTGCTTAGTGTGTAACTAGTGCTAGTGAATAAAGTCTTCAAAAGAGTCAGCAGGTCTTTCTCTCCAAATCCTTCGAACCCTAACACGTAACAATATCCAATATTATCATACCCAATATTATTGTGATAAAGGAAACCAAATACTCACAGTATATACAAAATACTTATGGTCTTATTCATAATGACTTATCGGAGGTTTTTTTTTGTCGCCTCCTGCCCTGCCGGGCCATGATGGTGCCATGAGCTTTACCATGATGCGGCGAGGAATGGCCCCGTTAAAGTTACCTGCATACGCAAATGTAACTCAAATCAGCATAGAAGTTCGAAACTTACTTATTCGAGGCAACTTATTGGTCATGGCTATAATATCTTATTAATGTACTAAAATTAGAATTCATGTCCATATTGATTCTGGGAGCAATCTTACGCATTATGTGATTAGGAAACAATTAAGAAAATATTGCCTCACGTGGCTCACGTGACTAAAATAATGAAATTGCAATTAGCTAACAAGAATAGTTGCTTAATTTCTTACTAAATTTTATTGTTATTTAAAGACGAGGTGAATACAATAGGAATATATCCAAGGTTTGTGACTGAAACGTAAAACGCTGGTTGGCAGCTCAGGTCAAGGCATCAGATGTTCTTTGTATCACAGTAGTGTAGTCTACTTCGAACATGATCGGAATAATTTCTTTCCTTCAAAGTTTAATTTATTTTGCCGCGTTAGTGAAAAGTTATGACTATAACACTGTTACAGGCGACTATTACAATTATGGACGCGCAAAGCGTCACACTCTACTAAAATTTTGACGGGCCTCGTGGTGTAGTGGTTCTGGTAGCGGACTGCCGATCAAGAGGTCGTGGGTTCGATTCCCGCTCGGGAAAATCATTTGTGTGATTTTTCTAATTGTCATACAAATGTTTGTACTGCGTCTGGGTGTTTCTATGTATTATAAGTATGTATTTACAAAAAAAAAGTAGTATATATATTCTATCCGTATTCTGGTACCCATAGCACAAGCATATAAGCTTAGCTTGGGACAAAAAAAAAGAAAAAAATATATTTCCTTTACCGATATTTTTATACCGCCTGCCACGTACCTATAAGTTATCTTGCAAGTCGTACAAGTCATATTATACTAGGACAGTTACAAAAGTTACAATTTTTCCTGAAACGTTTATTTCGCTAAGTATTCAGTAAAACAATTTAAGTGGTATAATCGAATAGAATATATTCGTCGTAAAGGTTGATAAATTATACACATTCCGCGGAGAGAGGCCATAATGTTCAACTCTCAGGAAGGGTTGGTTGCGGATACTTGCGTCTACAAATTTGCTATCGTCATATGGTTATGTATGCTATACTAAATATATAATATGTATCTATATAGGTATGTAATTTATTATTAAAATTTGTTTCACCGTTTGAATTTGTTGTGATAGTTTTTGTTTTTCATGTTTTTTTTGGATTTTTTTTCAATAATTGCATAAAAATCTATTATAACATCATTCAATTAAAATACGATACTATTGTCTTCCCCGACTTCATGCGGGTAACGTTAAATTATTAAAATATAGCTTGTATTCACCTGGCAGAATGTGACTTTCCCGATGTAAAACTTTAAAAAAAAGTCCAGTACAAAAACGACAAATAAATAAATATCTTGCAGCACCGACTAGTTGCCTCAAGAAACTAACACTAGCTGTATATTCAAGATATTGTATGAAGATTATTTTTAGAAATTACGGCGAAGAATAAAAAGTTCGCACGATAATAATTTTATCGGGTAAATATGTATTTTACTCAAAAACAACAAACAAGTTTAGTGTAGATTATACTATAAAAACTTCGACTACGTCTAACGTTTGCTAAACGAGATTAATTGAATTGAAGGCACTTCCGAGTCTGCGTTTCTGTTAAATCAAATTATCTGGTTTGTTAATATTGTTATAAGCTATGATAATAAAATTACGTAAGTGATTAAGTTCTGTAATATGATAAGACACTGTTAATTTTATGCCGACTTGCTATGTTTATCATATCATGTACTTGGTTAGAACTTACCTAATAATCACTTATTTAATCTGTTTTAAGGTGGATTATGTTTTCCAATGTTCATCCATTTTTCGAGTTTCGAGATAATTCTAATGACCAAAGAAACTGCTGAGTCTGAAACATAGGTGTTGAGGCATCGATATCGCGTCATGCGGAGCGACGGTCATTGGCTGACGATGACGTGATAAAATAACTAACAGGAGAGGGTAATTGCCGGTCGTCACTACTGCTAGCTTGCGAGACTCACGCGCGCACAAAAAATATAATATTGTACGGGCTGCTAATCAAACATATATTATTGTAAAAAACGCATTAAATACAGTACATATATAAACAACTAATCTTTGATTTAAACTCAAGCAATTCTGGGAGATATAGACGCAACATATCTTTGTGGACCTTCACACCGGATTACGCAATTGGACCAGACCATAACTTGCCTGAGGGACGCAAAGGCAGCCAAAACGTACAACGACGTTTAACTGGTTGGTGAAAAAGCAAAAATTCGCCAAGTACAGTGCTTTTGGTAAGACGTGCCGGCCAGAACTTCCTAATCCCTTCCCCTTCATCTGTGTAATACTGTGCTTTTCAAAATTTCAGTGTTTTGTATTGGTGCTTGCCTGCGGACGCTTTCTGGCGGTTTGCAACGCTTTACCTCATCACAGTGGGTATTGGGGGCTAAGCTTGGGACACTCAAGAAAATCGTGAGTATTGCTTTTGCTAGTTTCCAAAATGGCTACTCCAGATCCTAAATTAGAAACAAAAATGAAAGATTATAAGAAAAAACGCGGGTCTATTAAGTGTCGTCTTACGCATTTTAGAAAATATGTTAATTCATTTGAGGGTATCGATTTAACTGTGCAACAACGAGCCGAGTTGAAATTACGTATAAATGGTTCACAGTGCTTAATGAACGATTTTAATTACGTTCAAACACAAATAGAAGATATTAGTGCCGAATCTGACATTGAAAATCAACTTGAATCACGGGAGGACTTTGAGCGTGATTATTACGAGGTTTTGGCTCTTGCTGAATGTCTTACCACATCTGATGAACAGTCGAATAGCCACAATGTCTCAGCAATCACAAGTTCTAACGCCATTAAATTACCTACCATATCTATCCCCTGTTTTGACGGTTCTTATGAGCACTGGTTGGAGTTTCGCGATACATTTCTGTCCTTAGTTCATAACTGTGTAACTATATCACAAATTCAAAAATTTCATTATCTCAAATCGTCCGTAAAGGGTACTGCCAAGTCAGTCATAGATTCCTTAGAATTTTCTGCCGAAAATTACGAAGTTGCATGGGAGCTTATAATGAATAGATTTGATAACACCAAATTATTAGTACACAATCATGTTAAATCTATATTTTCAATTCAACCGTTAAATAAAGAATCTCCAGCCCAGTTACGCAAACTTATTGATTCGATTTTGAAAAACCTTCGTGCATTAAAACTCCTAGGGGAACCCACCGATCACTGGGATACATTAATTATTTATATTATAGTTACTAAATTAGATTCGATAACAGAACGCGAATGGGAACAGTACAAGTGTACGATACTTGACACACATTCGAATAAAGGAACCACAATTCAGTTAAATGATTTACTACAGTTTCTTAAAAACAGGGCCGATATTTTAGAGACACTAATAGTTTCGCACAGTAAGTCAAGTAGTCACTCCACGAACGATAATAAGAAACAATACTCGTTCACAACACCTAAGGTTCATTGCAATATAGTAAATAATAAAAGTTATAATCAGAAGACGCAGGTAAAGAATACGCGAAGTCACAAAGCCTGCTTGCTGTGTAACTCACCACATCCACTATACTCGTGTCAGCAATTCCTTAATCTCAGTGTTCAAAATAGATATAAGTTTATAATAGATAAACAGCTGTGCATTAATTGTATGCGTACGGGTCATACAGTCGAAACTTGTATGTTCGGTCCGTGCAGAAAGTGTGATCACAAACATAACTCTTTAATTTGCGATGCGATGAATCAAAAACAAAACAGTTTGTCTACAGTGACAGTCGCATCTCGCCTACCGTCGGCTCCGGCCGGCTCCGAGGTAAACATAACAGATAGCAATGAATATACGCATAGTCATTCATTTCAGACACAATTAATACACGCAAATAATCAAGCGCAGACCGTCTTACTGTCAACAGCTATCGTAGAAATACGTAGCCAGTCGGGTGTTTACCATAAAGCGCGCGCGGTGCTCGACAGTGGCAGTGAAAGGTCATTCATTACCAAGTCATTATGTGACAAATTAAATTCGCATACTATACAGTCCACTCATCAAATTCACGGTGTAGGAAACTCAGTGACACAGTGTTCGCAATCCTGTAATATTGAGTTAAAATCGCGCAATGGTAGTTTCGCTGCACACATTCAGTGTTTAATTCTACTACAGATAACCACAAATATACCTACCACAACTATGAGTATAAGTAAGTTCAACATACCTGATAACATTTTTCTCGCAGACCCTATGTTTTTCGATAGTCAGCCGATTGACTTGTTAATAGGCGCGGATTTGTTTTGGGAGTTACTTAAGGAAGGAAAAATGCGCCTTAATACCGGCCCATTTATACAAAATACGCATCTTGGTTGGGTAGTGTCGGGCTCGATTATATCTAATTCACACAAGTTGCCAAAACGTATTAATTGTAATTTTACGAAGTCTTTTAATAGCGATACATCGTCACTAGATCAATTATTATGCCGATTTTGGGAGATCGAGGAGCTACCAGCTAGTAACAGTTCGCAAATGTTATGTAGTGATGAGGAACGTGCGTGCGAGGAGCATTTTGTAAAGACAACTACGCGGTCGGCCGACGGACGGTTCAAAGTTCGATTCCCGCTTAAAGGTTCTCCTGATTTATTAGGTAACACTCGCGCGCAAGCCGAACGCCGCTTCTATGCATTAGAAAGACGATTGCAGCGTAATTCTGAATATAAAAGGATGTATAGTGAAGTCATTCATGAATATATCGACTTAGGACACATGAGGGTTGTCGATACATATAATATACCGCATTATTTTTTAGCTCATCATGGAGTGTTTAGGGAGCACGCTGCGACTACCAAGCTCCGAGTAGTATTCGATGCAAGCATGGCTTCAACTACCGGTGTATCATTAAATGACCTGCAGATGGTCGGGCCAGCCATACAAGGAGATTTGATCTCAATCCTAATTAGATTTCGCGAAAATAGGTACGTGGCCTGCGCAGACATAGAAAAAATGTACCGCCAGGTATTCATAGCGGAAGATCAACGTGATCTTCAATTAATCTTGTGGCGTGATGACCCATCCGAGCCCCTAAGAGTGTACCAATTAAATAGGGTCACATTTGGTACCGCCTCTGCTCCATTTTTGAGCTGTAGGTGTTTAAAACAATTAGCTATCGAATGTGGGGATCCGTATGTGAAGGAAATCATTAATAACAATATTTATGTAGACGATCTGATCTGTGGGTCAAATAGTATGTCACATTTAAATAAAATATGTCAACGCACAATTGAAGTTTTACAGTCCGCATCTTTTATTTTACATAAATGGATTTTCAATTACGACCGCGCCAACCCTAACGATGCCTATAATGTAACAAAACAACTTGCATTAGGCGATAACGTTCAAAACAAAACATTAGGTATCGGATGGAATAATATGTCGGATGAATTAATGTTTTATTCGCAAATTAAACATGAAATTAATGAAGTTACAACGAAACGAATAATTTTGTCAGGTGCATCTCAAATTTACGACCCATTAGGTTTAATTAGTCCAATTATTACTATCGCAAAAACTCTTTTACAAAAATGCTGGCTATTGAAGCTAGAGTGGGACGAACGTGTGCCGAAAGACCTCGCGCGCGAATGGAATGTATTTATTACTAACCTCTTATCGCTTTGTAAGGTGCGCATACCTAGGTATGTTATGTGCAACGAGCCAACTCACACAGAGCTGCACATATTTACAGATGCTTCGCAGACGGCTTACGGCGCTTGCGCATATGTGCGAACGGTAGGCAGAGACGAGGCGACTGTCTGTGTACGTTTGTTATGTTGCAAAGGTAAAGTAGCTCCCACGAAACCTACTACTATACCTAGGTTGGAATTGTGTGGCGCGGTGATAGGCGCGCGCTTATATAATAAGGTTAGTGAGTCATTACGTTCTCAACTTGACAGGGTTGTCTTTTGGACTGATTCAACAATTGTATTAGGATGGTTAGGCATGCCAACTAATTTACTCAAACCATATGTTAAAAATAGAATCGCAGAGATACAGACTTTAACTAAAACCAATCCGTGGCGCCATGTACCTGGAAAACAAAACCCAGCTGACCTAGTGTCGCGCGGGCAGAGTCTAGACGCGCTTAGTACTTCTACGTTATGGTGGGAGGGGCCTAACTTTTTACATGATGTTAATTTTGAATTGCCTAATTTAAATAACGTAAATTATTCAAATAACTTACCGGAATTAAAGTCAAACATAGCTTGTCATATAAATGCACAAAATAGTGATATAAGTGTATTTACATTTTCTAGATTTTCTCAATACACACGAATGATTCGTGCTGCAGCGTATGTATTACGTTTCATACACAACTTACGCAACAAAACTAATAAACTAACTGGTTCATTAACGTTAGACGAGCTTAATAACTCTAAGTTAACATTAGCAAAATTAAGTCAGCAGGAATCTTTCGCAGATGAATATGAGTTTTATCTAAATAATACAAATAATAATATAAATAAAACTAAGAATTATAAATGTAATGGTCAACTAATAAAATTAAATTTATTTATGGATAATAGTAAATTATTACGAGTGGGGGGGCGCATACGAAATTCGCCTGATTTTACCTTTGATAAGCGGCATCCAATATTACTCCATGCTAAACATCAGTTTACAATTTTATTATTCAGACATGAGCATCAGCGGGCACTGCACGCGGCCCCGCAGCTTCTTCTGTATACATTGAGGGATTCATGGTGGCCTATTGGAGGTCGTAACCTTGCCAAAAGGGTTTTACATACTTGCATGAAATGTATCCGATTACGCGCAACTACTGTTAGTCCTATTATGGGGAATCTCCCACAGGAAAGATTACAGCCCGGGTTCCCTTTTTTGCGCTGCGGCGTAGACTACGCAGGACCAGTGTTCATTTTAAACCGTAAGGGTAGGGGAGCTAGGGTACAAAAGTCATACATATGTTTGTTTGTATGTTTTGTTTCGCGCGCTGTACATCTTGAATTAGTATCCGACCTTTCATCGGAAGCGTATATACTCACACTCAAACGGTTTATTTCAAGACGTGGTAAACCAATAGAAATATTTTCAGATAACGGCCGTAACTTTGTAGGAGCCATGAATGAATTCACACATTTTTTGAAAACTTGTTCTAAGGACCTTGAAGAGTATGCTACATCTCAAAGTATTAAATTTAAAATGATCCCATCGTACGCTAGCCATTTTGGGGGCTTGTGGGAGGCTGGGGTTAAGAGTTGCAAGTACCATCTGAGGCGTGTAGTAGGCAACGCACATTTAACATTCGAGGAGTTGAGCACGGTGTTAACTCAGATAGAAGCTGTCCTCAACTCCCGACCTCTATACCCTATGTCCATAGATCCGCACGACTTTCTCCCTCTTACTCCAGCTCACTTTCTGGTTGGCCGCCCGCTGACTGCACCTGTATCTGCAGACCTCCAAGATGTACCCACTACTCGCCTTACCAGATACCAGAGAGTGGAGCAGCTGCGCCAGCACTTCTGGAGTCGCTGGGCTAAAGAGTACGTGTCAGAGATGCAGACCAGGAGCAAATGGCATCAGCACAAAGGTGACCTTAAAGAGAATATGTTAGTCCTTATAAAGGAGGACAATTTGCCGCCACTAAAATGGAGCTTGGGGCGCATCATCAAAACTTATCCTGGCAAGGACGGCATATCACGTGTTGCCGAGATACGCAAGAGAGATGGCACCGTCAGACGTGCGTTTTCGAAGATTTGTCCACTGCCGACGGGTGATGAATCATAATAATTTGTAGCAGCCAGCCGGGTGAATTGTTTCCTGTCACTGTTGGAACCTGCTGCTTCCAAGGCCGGGAGCATGTTGAGGCATCGATATCGCGTCATGCGGAGCGACGGTCATTGGCTGACGATGACGTGATAAAATAACTAACAGGAGAGGGTAATTGCCGGTCGTCACTACTGCTAGCTTGCGAGACTCACGCGCGCACAAAAAATATAATATTGTACGGGCTGCTAATCAAACATATATTATTGTAAAAAACGCATTAAATACAGTACATATATAAACAACTAATCTTTGATTTAAACTCAAGCAATTCTGGGAGATATAGACGCAACAATAGGTAAGTCTGATTTTTCTCGAACCGTGTGATATTCTTCTTAAATCAAGAAACCTAGTGGTTTTTCTTTTTGTTTTTAGGTTGTAGGTACATAATCCTTTATACATTTTTTGTCCTGCCTTGAGGTTAGTCAGTTAGGTAAGCAACGTACTAGCCAAGCTAATGCAACGTACTAGCCGTCCTCAGGTCTGAATTACAGTTTCGCTTATCATCAGGTGGAATGTGGTCATGTGCCAACCCATGCTATAAAAATATATATATACATATGAGAATACAAGTCATTTACTTCGACAGACTACTGAACTCACTTTCTAGTATGAAGTAAATATTATACTATTTGGACTCTAAAATAGAGAAAGCCCGTACCTAATACCACGAATTTTTGGACTGGAAAAAGTAAGCAAATTATTTTGCTGCAAAGTTAAAATTTAGTCCACAATTGTTGGCTTGATAAGAGTAAAGTTATTATTAGGTAAAGTACCAAGGAAATCGCCAACAATATCTAGTGAATACAAATAGTACAAGTTTGATGCACGTTCCAATGCAGCGGTTTATGCGACATTATTTCGGTAGCGCTAGTTTAATATTCTTGTTGTATCTGGTGACAGCGTACGTTGAAAAGGAAACAAAACAATTCTAAGATGATCACTGTTCTGTAAATAAAGTCTACAGATAATAGTATCAATTCTATGTGCATAACTAAACTTAATTTAACGAAAAAATTAAAATTAATAGTGTTAATAACACAATTCAGCAATGGTAACAGACATTTTTTATTAGAAAATCTAATAAAAAATGTCTGTTACCATTTAATTAAATTCGTTAGTCTATAATATATATTATAGACTAACGAATTTAATTATAAAAAATGTGCACAGCGAAATAGCCAGTTAATCAAAATACGCCATAGTTGTTTTCCTTTTTTAGTTGAGTTTTGTTTTTGTTTGTGCACGTAGAATTGGTAGGTATGTAGGGACAGTATGTATGGTTTCATTGTGTGCAAGAAGAGGCGTGTCAGCAGATCTACGAATGTATAAAGACGGTTGTTCTCGCCGCCGAAGTTATTATATACAAATATATTATGTATGGATTCATTGAATGCAAGATGACGCGTGTCAGCAGATTTAGGAATGTATAGAGGCGATTGTTCTCACCACCTATATAAGTTATTATTATAATCAAATATATTGAGTCGCAAATTTTGAAAAAATATTCAATTCTTTTTATAGTTGACAAATTATGGTATGCATTTCGATTGGGTGATGTGTGTATGACCTGTTGATACAGACACAGACGTCTGATATATTTGCTCCATTTGAATAACCTTGTTTTAGATGCGTGTGGTGATAGGAATAGAGTGGTGACCTAATTTCCTAGTGTGAGAGCTGTAGGTAAAAGTCCAAAGATAAATCTAGACCGTTAACTTTTAAATATTGGAGATGAAAAACCTGTAATTAAGCCCATACACCGTCTAGTTAGCGTGTAGTTAGTTGTTGGTTGTGTTAGTTGTAGTTAGTTGCATGGGCAATGGCAGACGTTTACCTAAATAGAGGGATAGAGGAGTATTTATATTAGTATTTATATGTATTCTTTAGCTCAAATTCCTCTACGCATTAAACCTGACGTGTTAGCTACATTAACTTAACTACATTTTCCAATATTATCAAAGTGTTAATTTTAATATATTTCTGTAAGTACTATCACTAATTTGTGAATTGAAAATGTTTTAATTTTATTCAGCTATTTATTTAATTAAAAGGGATTTACAACACTTTAATTGTATAAAGCCAACAATAGGCGAACATAATAGAGAATACACATACTCACAGTTCTGTGTTCCTAAAATAATATTATTCAAAGTTAAGCTTATCTATGAGTACAGGTATCCCGTATAATACTTTAACATATTGAAACATTGCGGTTTCTGTCATTATAATCCTTCTAAATTTGTAAAATTTAATCAGATTATATGTTAAGTTTTTCAGTAGTTACGATTAAAAAAAAACATTTGTAAGTTTTCGTGAGTTTGAGTCATATTAGAAATACTATATTACCGGCTAACACTCACAGTTTTGGGATCGAAGATGTCGACCCAGGTTTCGAGCATATCCGATGCTCATCTTCAGGACGAGTGCGCAGCGGCGTCTGCGACCTTGTCAGTGCACGCCGGAAGGTCGCAGACGCCGCTGCGCACTCGTCCTGAAGATGAGCATCGGATATGCTCGAAACCTGGGTCGACATCTTCGATCCCAAAACTGTGAGTGTTAGCTGGTAATATAGTATTTCTAATATTTGTAAGTTTTCTATTAACAATGGATGAATTTATGAAGGATGAAAGAACTAAGGCAATTAATTAACACAAGCATATAAGCTTAGCTTGGGACCAGAGGACGTTGTGGGAAATGTCCATGTATTAAAAAAATGCTTGCAACCAGCCTCCCTGCTGCGATAAACTCTCATATTGACCACCCACAATTGGGTTGGGGTCCCAATTTCACAAAAACATTGGGTTACAATTCCACTCGTGAGAACTACTTTTGCCAATATAATAGATTTTTAAAAAAAGCTTTTGAAAAATATATATAATAAAAAAAAATTTGTTGTTATTGTGTAAATGGCTCGGTATCTTCACTTGTTTTCAATATGAAGCAGAAATCGTTTCGAAATAAATTGATATTGAGTTTATGTTGATTTAGAGTAAGTTTTCTTTTGTCTCGTGATGGCCCCGAACTGTTTATTTACGATAATAAGAGCTGTATTTTAACTTTGTATCCAATTCAACTTTTGTTTTGATAGCCGGTATTATTATTTCTATATACAGCTCTGACTTGTTTGTTCTATCTACATAGTTGATGCAAAATACAAACAAATTCATGGCGATAGAGGTATTTGCAAAGTAAATGTGTGAATATAGTCGAGAGTAAACAGAATATTATTGTGTTTGGAAAACAAAACCAATCAATCGCATTACGTGAGGAATTGCATATGTGTAGAATATTACAATTTTGATAAAGGGCTTAAAATAAATAACTTTTTATTTAAAAATCTCATGGTAAGGTTACGGTAGAGCTGGGATAGTCTGGTAAGGACTAAAAGCTCTTCATAAAAAAAAATCATCTGCACTTCTAAGTTAATAGAATGTAGTTAATATGGTTTTTTGTTGTTTGGTTAATAGAAAACCCTGATTGTATAAATTTACCTTGCTCTTGACAGATTTCTTTTCCGACTTCAAAAAAAGGAGGAGGTTCACAATTCGTCTGTGCGTTTTTTTATGTTTCTTACTTCATTACTTTTCACTGGGAGAAGCGATTTTAATGATTCTTTTTTTATTTGAGAGCTGGTGGTTCTCATGTGGTCCCATTGGCACCAGGTCAGGATCTGATTGTTATCTCCTCAGAAATCAAGGAAAAATCTCAAATTCAAAAGGCACATGGCGTCGGCTAGACTTTTTTTTTCAAAATACTCCATTATTAGTTATTACCTAAACTACCGCCTATAAATTTTATTTTTCTTGTTATTTGCACATCATTCTACATGTACCTAAGCCAAAGTCTGTATAAAATATTTACGATGTATATTGTATATATAGTGCAACTACCACGTCTCAAACACACATATTTATTACCTGCCACAAATCTTCATTTAGCGGCATTTTCCGAAGCCCGTGCTGCAATAATGAACAAAAACAGAATGGTTTATTTCGCATTTGATTTACGATAACAAGTAATTACCGCTTTATTTATTTTCCTTTATTTCCTTTCCGTTTTATTTATTTACAATTCGTGGTACTCCTTGGCACTTTCATATTAAACAGTTCTGGAAAATCTTTTAATATTAGAATTGTAAGTATTATTGTAATTTAATATTTAAAACATATTAATTACTACAGAAAAAAGGGCACTGAGTTTCTTACATTTTGTAGATTGCATGTCCCGATTCTGTAGTGACTTACCATATGAACAAGATTTTGTAAAAAATATTACTTTTTAACATTTTTGGTTAATTTTCTGTGCCGAAAGAATATATACACACCGGCACAATTAGCGGAACACAAAAAAAGCAGGATTTTAAAATCTTTTACTTGAGGAACTGGCCAGTTATGATATTATTTTAATTTATTGTCAAATTTGAAAATAGAAAATTAGATGACATACACTTTTTTCATTCATTTGTTTTATTTTCTCGAACAATACGTTTTGTCAACTTGTTCGAGTAATAACTACGTAATTGTAATTTTTTTGAAAAATTGCACTTAATGGTTTTTTATAAATTTGTTATTATATAGGCAATTTTGTTTATTAAAAGCTCTTTATTATGCCTGACTTAACATCACTGGAAATCATTAGGGCTGATGAAATGAGAAGAAATGGCCATACCTACAGATCGATTGCCTTAAGGCTTTGTCGACCAGTATCAACGATTCATCGCAGCATCCAGCGGTACAGATCGTCTAATTCTCTTGTGAGGAGGAGGGGTCAAGGTAGAAAAAGATGTACATCGAGGCGAGATGACAGTTTTTTACAACTTGGAGTTCGTAGGAATACGCGACTAACGGCTGTACAAGCTGGAAATGAACTGGAAGACGTTCGAGGAGTACGAGTAAGTGAGCGTACAGTTCGCAGGAGATTTGAAGAAGTTGGTTTAGGGTGGTATATACCTGCCAAAGGCCCAAAACTTGAGAGACGTCACCGCGTAAACCGATTAAGCTATGCGCGAGGACATAGTCATTGGGATTTGAACGAATGGCAGCATGTTCTCTTTACTGATAAGTGCAGAGTTCTTTTAAAACAGATCGATGGAGACAGCGAATATGGAGATGCAAAGGAGAACGCCACATACAGTCTAATTTTGAACACACAGTGGCTTATGGTGGCGGCTCGATTATGGTTTGGTGAGGGATATGTTTGGGAGCTCGCACGGAGTTAGTGATAGTCACAGGAGGGACCATGACAGCAGATCGATACATCAGAGACATTTTAGAAGAACATGTTGTACCATTTGCTCCATTTATTGGTGACGACTTTATTCTAATGCAAGATAATGCTCGTGCTCATAGTGCACAATCGGTACAGGCATATCTGAGCCACGTAGGTATACCGGTGGTGCAGTGGCCAGCAAATTCACCCGATATGAATCCGATAGAGCATGTCTGGGACTTGCTTAAAAGAAGGGTTAAATCCAGAATGCCACCCCCCAACAATCTGAATGAACTTGGAAACGCATTACTTGAGGAGTGGGAGCGGTTGCCTCAAGAAATCATCGATAACATAATCTGTAGCATGCCCAGACGAATGGAAACCGTAATCAGAGCAAGAGGGGGAAACACTCGTTATTAATTTTTCTTTAATTTTATTGTTAATTCATTTAATGCTTACTTTTCTTTAGTTTTTGTGATGGTTCATAATCATCTAAAAATTTCACTTATTTCAAATTTCTTTATTTTTCAATAAAAAATAACGAAGACTTTTCAAAGTCGTTGTTAAAAGATGTTAATTAATTTGTTATTTTGTGTCTAATTAAATTTTCGTCAAATATATGCGTTATTATCTCATAGTCTCACTTTTTTTTCTGTTCCGCTAATTGTGCCGGTGAGTATATTAACTAAATAATCTTAATTCTTTTATAATAGACTTTTTACTTGACTTTAGTGAGTTTTTTTTAAACACGAACGAACCCGACATTCTTGGCCGCAAATTGCAACCTCATTGTTTGCTTATAACAAACATTTACAGACCACTTCATTCTTACAGTAAAAAATAGAGATCTAGCATTTTTGTAGCTTTCTTTTGAAAAAAGAAAATATAAAAATAAATAAGTAGTAAAGAAAGTAAGAAGGTAATGTTTTATTTGCGATAAAAAGAAGAATTAAAATACATTATTTTATGTCTCTTAGATGTAAAATATCTCTCTCCAGCCCATTAACTGAGTAATTATTATTACTGCTGAGTACGGGCCTACTCCACTTTAGGCGGGATTATGGTCTAATATGCCGCGCTAAACAGACGTGTTGCCAACACGTCTGTTTAGCGCGGCATAGGTTTAGGGTTTATTGTAGAGTTTTCAATCTCTCGCATAGGATGTTGTCTGTCTGCATGTCTGATCACCCTAGGCAGGAAATGGAATGCTGACAATTGTATTCTTAATCCGTCATTACACGGCCAATTATTACAAATACGTTTATTAAATTCTAAAATCTTTTTTCTGTGTTTACGCAATAAATTGGACGTACTCATTTTATTATAAATTACGCTGCTTAAGCTGTTGCCCGCAACTTCCTACGCGTGGAAACAAATTATTCAAAGAAGCCATCCTCTTGAAACACTCTATTTATTGTAAAAAACCGCATCAAAATCTGTTGCGAAGTTTGGAAGATATAAGTTCACATAGTGAGATACGTAAAAAATATCGATATTGTTTTATAATAAGTAAGGATGCTATAATTAAGTCATATACAATTCATTCCTCACTTATCACTACTTTATTGATACAAGAGAATGTAAAAGAGAGAGGAGCAAATATAGGTATGACGTCAGCTAGGGAAGAAAAAGACAACTTGCTTCGAGCCTTAGTAATGAGATAAGGGCAATGATAATTTCATTATTTGGTACAGCAGAGATACATTCAAATGAATTCGCTTCTTATAGACAATGCGGTTTTGTTCCATGCATTGTTAACGACGACATATTGCCATAATAATTAACCGCGAAGTTGTTTATCAGCTTGTTTAACCCAAATACAAACGAGCAGTACCACAATAAAGAGCAATATTGCCTCTCGTTGCTTTATTGACGAAATTAACTGTTTTCTGTGGTGGCAGTTTGAGATTCTAGTGGGTTGTTGTGTTGCAATTAGACTAAAAGTAACATGCAATATTGCATACAGATGCAATACTACTGCAAAAAGCAATAGTGCGTAGTCACAAATTGTATAACCAGTAGCTTACGGTTTTATTAAAAACAGTTTCAGTATTGTTAGTAGATTGCTAAGTCTATAGGTAACTAGTTGTTTCCCGTAATTTCGTATGCGTAGAATTCAGAAAATAAAAAAGTCCGTAACATATTATTCAAAAAAGTCATCTTCTGGAACCAACTCTATCTATTAAAAAATTCCGCATCAGGATCCGTTGTTCAGTTTTGAAGATATTTAGCTCACATAGGGACTGTATAAAAAGTAAAGACATTAAGATCCCAAAGATAAATACTTGTGTGATGACACAGATATTTTGTAATAAATTAAATTATGGTGGAAAAAGTGATTGCCGCAAGCGGGACTTGAACCCACGACCTATGAATACCGTTCCGAAGCTCTTTCCAACTGAGCTTATTGCGGTCGTGCTTGTAGCATTCAAATTTAGCACCACAATCGTCACTCGATTGAGTTTATATCGTATTTCTACGTACAACGCCATCTATCAAGATTGCATAATTTAATTTATTAAGCATAGCATGTCAATTGCAAAATCAATAAATTACTTTAGAGATATTTTGTAGTTCATACCTATGTAGCTAGTTTTAAGGTATCATATATAGGTTTTAGTGACCAGATGATCGAATGCATGGCTGACATACCATATTATAGAAACGTAACTATATCCAGTTATTTTATTTTATTATAATTCTACACAAAAAAGAGCCTTGAATTACTTAAATGCCAAATCAGAAGTAGATTTTACAGAATCTCAACACAAAATTCAAAATCTCGATCGGAATATCAATTGCTTTTCTGCCCAATTTCCCTGAAAATTGCTGCGGAATATTGTAGTATGAAAAATGTAGTATATATATAAACCTACGTGCGGATATAAAGTGAATTACACTAAAATGTATTGCAGTTTTTCTTTTTTTGTTTGTCTGTGTGATGACAGATTAAGGATACAAGTGTCACCACCCTATTTCCTCCTGAAGGCGCTCTAAGAGCCACCTAAGGGATATTGTTATAAGATAACATCCTCTGTCAGAGCCGGAAAATTCGAAAATAAACCCTGTGCCTTCACATCAATTCTTCCCAATGCAATGTGGAGGAGGTCCGTGGCTAACAGTGGGAAGTTGATAGGCTGGAGAGACAGTAGGAAAAGTAATCGAGAAAACAAACCTATACAAATTATAATAGGTACATAATTTAAGGTATATCTTTCTTCTTATATATAAAATTCACGTGTCACAGTGTTAGTTACCGTACTCCTCCGAAACGGCTTGAACGATTTTTAAGAAATTTTACAGGCATATTCAGTAGGTCTGAGAATCGGCCAACATCTATTTTTCAAACCTTTTTTTTTTAGTATGGCAAAACAACGTTGGCCGGGTCAGCTAGTAATAATATATAATCCATACAGAAGAAATCACGGACAATAGCTAGTAATAAGATAAAATATGCTACTGATCTTATGTTTGTATTCATGTTTTAATTATTATTAAATTATCTTTCGCATACGTGGTATATGTATCTTTTACACAAAGTTTTGATGAAAAAGTACAAAAAAATCTTAGAAGTATAAAGAACAAACACTCTAATAACAGAATGTTTAAATTGTGTAACTTTTATAAGGATTACGTAATAAAACTTTCTTGTGTTTTTGTCTATTGTTACTATGCTAATAAGATGAAACAAATACGACATCCGATTCTTATAGTTCTTTTTATGGAATTTGTTTTTATATTTTTACTTTAGGAAAATTTTATACGCCCTTTAAACGATAAATTGATCTTTTGAAATTATTAGAGTCTTAAAATTATGGATGTTTATTTTAAATACTAATGCTTTTCATCATCATCTTACCATTAAGCCTTATTTAAGGGGGTTGGGAGAGACCATATGGTGACATCTGGTATGGTCTAAATAAATATATTTTAAAGATTTACTATATTTTTTTCATCAGTTTTCATAAAGGTACTGAAAATATTGGTTTCTTTACCCGAAGTCTACTACTTATAGACATTTTATCAGAGGCGTATTTACCCTAGGGCCATAGGGGCCAGGGCCCGGGGCGGCCCGCCTACGAAAGGCGGCTAAAGCCTTCAAGTTCAAAATTTTGCTCTATCTCTATTAACTTATAGGGCGGCCAATAAAATTGGCCCGGGGCGTCAAATCAAATGGCCCGGAGCGCTAATTTTCAAAATACGTCTCTGCATTTTATGCAATATCCTCTGTTCTTAAACTACATTTAATGCTCATTGCTACGAGTACCAGGTTACGGGTATAATTATACATATACCTACATACCTAAAACCTTTCATTATTAAGTGTCGCCTAGCTAATAAAAGGCGTTATATTTATGTAGTCAAAATATATATTGATCATGTAAATAGCTTGCTAAATTGAAAAATGAAACCATAATTGGTTTTTTTATTGCTCAAAGAAAGAATCCATTTAATAGAGCTGCAATGAGTTGAATATCTTTTATGTTCACATTTATGGCCTATTCTTTGATATTATGAATTGGGAAATATTTCCTATTAACTTTTTCTTAGTACGTAATTTTTCCTTTTGTGTCCGTAGAAAATATAGCTCATATTTTATTTGTAAGTATTTACCTATTAAAATTATGGAAGGGACACACCCAAAATCTTTCTATAAGCAGGGCTGGGTAAAATACATGCTTTATTGTAATTGAAATACAAATTACAAAATACAGTATTTTGTCTATTTGTAATTGAAATACAAATTAAAAAATACATTTTAATGAACTTTTTTTATTATATTGACATGATTTTGTATTATTATTCATATAACTTGACATTTCATATTGACACGTTGATTATTAATTATGGTATTCATTATTAAATTCATTAAAAATTATTCTAGGAAATTATATTATATATGTAGTATGCATAATGAAAATACTGTTACGACTCAATTTTATAGGCTGAATATTGACTTAGAATTTTATTATTAGTATTTTATTATTTTGTATTTGGCATGTTACTTTATCCATTTTATTTTTATCATTAAATTATTAACAATTTGTACGTCTCTGTTATGGGACAGAATATGTTGAACCATTGTATTACTAACATCCATTGTACACATATTCATACAAATAAATGATCTTATCTTATCTTATCTTATCTTACATATATACTAATATTTTTACCCAACTTTAAAAAATGGAGGAGGTTTTTTATTTTTTTGTTATTCGAAAATAGTCAAAAACTGTTATGCCAGTCAATACTTTCATTAAAAGCTTCAAAGGTTCCAAAATATTCTTATAACTTGTTTAACGTACAGTAATATATGTATATTGATTTTACAATTAACTTCATATCTGTAAATCAATTTACTGTAGTTACCCTAAACAGCACAAAAATATAAGCCCCTATGAGATTATCGTATTTGTGGCAAACGACCATTTTCGACCGACTTTAAACTAATTTTGGTAAAGGAAAATTTTATGGCCCGCCGTTACCTCATTGACAATTTGCGTTTTGTTGACTAATTTTGACGTACAGCTTATTTCACGGGTACAGTGTTGCAGACTCCAAGTTGTAAATGTATTTTAAAAATGTATTTTGAAGGCTTAAGTAATTGAAATACTAATTACAAATTACTTCGATGTCTGGTAATTGAAATACAAATTACAAATTACATTTTAAGGCAGTAATTGCAATACAGATACAAAATACGTAATTGTATTTCAATTACGTATTTCAAATACATGTAATTGAAATACTGCCCAACCCTGTCTATAAGTTATTTCCCCGTTTTTGCAACATTTTTCATTAATGCCTCGCTCCTATGGGTTGCAGCGTGATGTTAGCTGCAACCCATAGGAGCCTATAGCTTTCGTCGATAAATGGACTATATCACACTGAAAGAATTTTTGAAATTGGACCAGTGCAATGGTTCCAGAGATTAGCACTTTTATACAAACAAAACAAACTCTTTCCCCCTTATTACAAAACGCGGTTCAACGTTAAACCCAGGTTTAACAAAATTTGTTTACGAGGAATTGGATAGTTAGACCCGCTCTGACACTAGTTTGGCATGGTTTAAGACTAAGGTCGTTGTTAGATCTAGGATTTGAGAAAAATCTGCTGGAAATGCGCAATTGAAGTGTTTAAAAACCAGGCTTAAACTGTGGCTTAAACTTAGTCCACGTTTTGTAATAAGGCGGTTTATGTTTATAATATTAGTAGAGTAAGACTTATTGAGAATAAGACTTATTGTAATTTTTTTTAACTAAAATATTTTAAATTATAAACATTTATAAATCTGACCCAGAATCATTTATAAGAAGTTAGTTGTTTTCTTTTACTTCGTACGTTTGGTGTTTGGAATCTCTTTACATTGTTCTTTCTCAGTTCATTTCTTTTCTCAATTATCATGTAATAAACATTTAAATTTGTTCATTAGTTTTAGCGTGAATGAGCGACAGACCAACTTCTACAATTATGAAGTGTAATATTTCTTGTTTTATTTTATTTCCATACTGCTATTCATCGACCAGCCCCTCTCTATCTACTGCTGGTCATAGGCCTCCTCCATAGAACGCCACAACGCGCGATCCTGCGCTATTTGCATCCAGCGGCTCCCTGCACAGTTCAAGATGTCGTCAGTCCATCCTGTTGGCGGCCACCCACGCTGCGTCACCGGTACGTGGTCGCCACTTGAGAAACTTCCTTCCCCAATGGTCGTCAGATCGTCGAGCGATGTGGACTGCCCACTGCCATTTCAATTTTATTAATTTTCATAACTACATATTAATTACAGATTGTTGCGTATAGAACAATACTTTTGTCTGAAAAGTAATTGCATTTGATGAAGACATTAAAACTACCTCATAAAATCTAGCAACCCTGTAGCAAAACCCATTTTGTAATGTAACATGTAGAATATACAACACGTCTGGTTGTTTATGAGTTAACTTAGATATCCTCTGTCGGTTTGTTTACGAGTCAAGTTATACTGTTATTTAAGAGTCACGTTTCAGAGATTGGTAAGAAATGACGAAAAACAACTCAAATTATAAAAGAGAGATGCATTAAAACTACAATTATTTGAATTGCGCACATTCTTAAAAACATAAAATTTTGTTTCTGGAGTAATATGTTTTCAGTACTTAGATAATGATTTCCCTATCTGCAGTGGTATTCAGTAAGAAAAAATGAAGTGAATTTTCGGTGAATTTGATCACGTGACAGCGCTCCTCTACTTTTATTGGAGGAGCGCTGTCACGTGATCAAGATTCATTTTTATCAAGATTATTATTTCTTGAAAAATCAGAAAATTCTGTAAGAGATCACAATTTGTGATAAGACCGCCTATTGTACCTAGCATAAGTACTGTTTGTTAAAATTAATTGTAATATTTTACTGGCGTACAATAAAGAGTATTCATTCATTCATTCATTCAAAATATAGAAACGCACTACTTTGCAATAATTATGTCAGTACTTTGGGTACATAATCCAAATACCAATAAAACCCTAAAGAACATGAAAATCTACATAAAAACTAGCTGACCCGGCAAACGTTGTTTTGCCATACAAAAAAAAAACAAAAAGGTTTGAAAAATAGATGTTGGCCGATTCTCAGACCTGCTGAATATGTATGTAAAATTTGAGAAGAATCGGTCAAGCCGTTTCGGAGGAGTACGGTAACTAACACTGTGACACGTGAATTTTATATATTAGAAGATAAAGCAAACAATACTCTCCTTTTCTGAAGCTAGTGACATAAAATAATCACGGAATTTAGCTATTATTGATTCACGTGAAATGATCGTACTGAAATTAGCTTACTGATAAAGCACTCTAATATTGTAAAGTATGTGCGGTTAAATTAAATTATCTGCTACCTGACTCGCTGGCAAAAATTTTTGTGGAAATAGAATTTCCGAACACTATCTATAATAGGGCATGATTAAATAGTCTCAATCAATGTGTCCGCATCTACCTATTCAATGTGTTATGCGTTAGAGCGTAATTTAGTTAAAATTGCAAACATATTTTGCGTAAAACATCAATTAATTAATGAAATAATTGCTTTTTAAATTTCCAATGTTTTGGGGACTTTATTACGCAAAATTTTCCTTGCTAGGTACTTAACACGCTACATACTGCCTTATCGGTCCATATTTTATATAAGGAAATGATCAGTCCATTGTCTCCCCCATACTCTTTTAACTATGTTGACTTTAACAACCTTTTGAAGTTTAATTTAATCACGCCTTGGACATTGTTGTTCTTCTTGGTCGCATCATTCCAAAATATGTTTAATATGTGTCGTTAATTTCAAAATAAAATAACTAAATATAGTGATGACAGACTATATTTGACTCCACATTTATTCATAAAAGTTTTAATAAAAATAATGAATGTTGTAGAATGATAATTGATTAATATATAAAGATGAATTGTTATGTTAAACAAATGTAATTTGTTTTAACAATTGTTATGATGAATTATATGTATGTAGTTGGGTGGTCCAACTCAATGGATGATGTATGTGTGTACTATGCCGTTCAAATGAGAATAGGATTAACCCCGCGTCATGTTGTGACATAATAGCTGTCAATTCAAACAATTTTAGTAGGGTCAGCTAAACAAGATATTTTTTTAATATTATTTACTTATCACCTTATCGTTATCTTTTACTCATTTTCGAGCAATTAGCTAGATAAATACAATTGCAAACAATAGCAAATCGAGACATATACAAAATAAAAACACTAACAAACAAAAACTGCGACAAATAACAAAAAAAAAAATATTTGACGGGGAACAAGCAAATAGATAACAGCATAAAAAATAAAACTTAGGCAAGCTTCAAAACTTCAAACAATGACAAAATGGCGGTTGGTAGTTGAACATAATATTATCTTCTCCAACGACGAAATATTGCAATAAATTAGTTTTCCTTTTTATTAATGTTAGAAGTATTATCCCTCAAAAATTTTAGATTATTTTGGACTTAGAATATCTGAGATAAGACAAATCATAAAAAATAATTTATTTATTCGCAAATAAAGTTTCGTTGCTGTCAGTACTTTACAAATCACTTTGACAGAATGCCAATCCTATTCTCATTTGAAACGTATAGTACATTGTCACAAATTAATTGGCAAGAATCACGACACGATATACAGTTTAACATTTTTCAACGGTGACTATTTTAAGCACTTTATCTTAAGATCTTAAGTAGAGTCTTAGACTGCCTGTCAGTCCTTAAAAATGATGATTACGTCGGTAGGTAATCGTCATTACACATATCATATCGTTTGTACTCAACTAAAATAGCTTCACTGATAATTATAACTCGATTACTCTATTATCTGTGTATACCACACAAATAGCAGTAGGAATTAAATTTTGTAACTCTAGTTAGACGTGTAGCCTATGTATTTAAAAACTTTACTAAGGAAGATGATCATTTGCGCTAACAAAATGCTTTCATTCCGAAATAAATCGATTAAGCACCTTCATAGAAAAGAAACTGAATAGCGTAACCTTTTTTTAAATTTTCGTGTCGAAACTCTTTGTCCCGAAAAGATTCATTTTAATTACGTTCTTTACAAGAACAAGCGCCTCAAAGAAATATGACCTTTGTCTACCTACTAATCTTCATTAGGTTCATTATTACAGTGCAAATTTGTACTTTCTGTGTAACGTTTCTTATACCAGAGCATTTTTAGGGAACCATTAAATATTAATATTAATATTATAGAACTTAGAAAATATTTTATTTAGCTGAACCTACACTTCTTGCAACATTAAAAAAAATATATTTCTTGACTAGGTATGTTAGTTGTAAAAATGTTTTTACTCGAAACTAGAACTGTGTATTTGAACTTTCTGCGTCATTTCCATAACGGATCCAAATACACTGATATTTTAGTAGCCAGTTTTAAAATAAATCCTAATTCCTTTAAACTTGATCACAATATTTTAAGAAATCATACTTCAACTAAGAAAACAGTAGGTACCAATCTTCTTTACTTGTTACAAAACAAAGTATGTATGTTTTGTATGTATGTCCTTATGTGAGCTTATATTTTCAAAACTACGCAATGGATTTTGAAGCTTTTTTTTTAAATGATAGAGTGGTTTAAAAGGTAGGCCTTTTAGTATGACGGGCTTCGTGGCGTAGTGGTTCATGTACTGGACTGCCGTTCACAAGGTCGCGGGTTCCATTCCCGTTTGGGACAATCATTTGTGTGATATTCATAAATGTCATATAAATGTTTGCACTACGTCTGGGTGTTTTCTATGTATTATAAGTAGTATTATAGTGTGATATTTTATTTACAAAAGAAAAGTAGTATATGTATTACATCCGTATTCTGGTACCTATAACACAAGCATAATAAGCTTAGCTTGGGACACGAGGACGTTGTGTGAAATGTTCATGAATAATAATATTATTTATTTATTAATTTAATTTGTTGAGGTTTGGTTTTTAAATTCTACCCGTACGAAGTTGCGGGCAACAGACAAATAAAAAAAAGCCATAAAAGAACTAAATCACGGAAATAAATTTAGACGGGCCTCGTGGTGTAGTGGTTCTGGTAACGGACTGCCGATCAAGAGGTCGCGGGTTCGATTCCCGCTCGGGACAATCATTTGTGTGATTTTTCTAATTGTCATACAAATGTTTGTACTGCGTCTGGGTGTTTCTATGTATTATAAGTATGTATTTACAAAAAAAAAGTAGTATATGTATTCTATCCGTATTCTGGTACCCATAACACAAGCATATATAAGCTTAGCTTGGGACCAGAGGACGTTATGTGAAATGTCCATGAATATTTTTTTTTTTTAAATCAATAGTGTTTTAACAGCTAAACATTAATATAAGAAGAGAAAAGATCCGCATTAATAGTTAACAGTAAAACCAGGAGCCTCGGTAAATTTACTAGTCGTCCATAAAATGAACAATTTATGTCAGTGTAATTAAACGGTAAACTGTTAAGACTGCGTAATTGTATTTTCCCCTAAGAGGAGAATGGCTTCTCTGCTCGTATATATAAAGCAACTTAATCCACTGCAATTTTATCGTTAACAAAGAAAATCTTATTAGCACCATAAGTGTTAGTAGTAGTTACTTCATGCGTACTATATATTCTATACTTCTATACTAGTATTATAAAGCTGAAGAGTTTGTTTGTTTGTTTGAACGCGCTAATCTCAGGAACCACAGGGTTGATTTGAAAAAATATTTCTGTGTTAGATAGGGCATTTATCGAGAAAGGCTTTAGGCTACATAACATCACGCTATGACCAGTAGAAGCGAAGCAGTAGTGAAAAATGTTGCAGATGCGGGGAAAATTTTCTAAATTCCAATTCTTTTAGAGTTTAATAATAAGTACCTACAATACTAACAGCGCCTAATTTGTGTTTGTGTTTTGTAATCTGCAGTCTTTAACTTGCGCGTGTAATGACGGATTAAGAATACTAGTGTCAACCCCGTTTTTCTTCCAGGGGGCTATTTAGTTTCTTGTAGTTAAAGGGTTAACTTTCAAGTTTTCCGCCTCTTATAGTGAATTTTATCTGCTTATATTACACCTCTGTGGTCTCTTACAGCACCCTGTGAATGATATGGTGACGCTTGTGTTCATAATGCGTCTTTACATTACACTACAGCGTTGTGTGCGTGTTTAAGTAACTTATATACACAAATTTACTGTATTGTAGGTACATCATAGCGTAATATAAGCGCTATTAAAATTTACAACATAAAAAATGAGTACCATTTTAAAGTTCTTTGGTGAGGCAAGGAGCGTATATATATATACCTATACTCTATTTGAGAAGAAAGGTCAATGAGACGCCATTGGCTCGTAATGGAATTTGTAAGGGTCCTCTTAGGCAATAAATGGAGGCAGTTCACATAATGAACATCGTCATACATTCTCGAGGTTTGCTCGCTCAACATGTATTAAATATAATAAGCGTAGTGAATATTAATCATTATTATTAATTAAAAAGTAATCTTTAATTATTTAATTGGGAATCTAAAATCTCCTGTAAATTAAAATTAATCCCACCTTATGAACGGAAACCAGTGGTATTACTGATCATAAAACTATGCCGTTACGAAGCTCGGCAGTGTACTTATTCAATTAGTAATATTTATTAAGAATATGAATAATATTCTCCTATAACACAATCGTTTATGACTTATGATAAATTATCTTCTGTCAACGTCCAACAAAAATTGAAAGGAAAAGAAACGGCCAAAAGTCAAAAACCCAGCTAACTATAGTCTGTCATGTCTCTGCAGGTATGAAGGAATGCGTCCCTTCTGTGTCAAGCCTTTTTCCTTCTAAGAAACATCTGGACCCAGCTGCTGAGCTCAATAGAAATATTTAGTCTGGGTCAGCATTATACGTTTATCATTTCACAGTGTCGTTTGCATTTGTAGAGCCATGTCTTCTTATGAAGTAAACTTCTTTATTTGTGGTGATATACTGCAAGAAAGTGAAGTTATTGAAGTGAAGGAAAAAGGATTGGAAACTTTTCTTAGAAGGGGAGGAAGGTGCTTGACACAGAAGGGACGCATTCCTGTATACCTGCGGAGACATGACAGACTATAGTTAGCTGGGTTTTCATTCTATGGAACAATATTTAACCTTTGTATAATTAAAGTAAATAATACACGTTGGTGTGGATGTATAATGGTTTACGGCGCTCGTACGCAGAAACTATTGATTTTAGGGAAAAAAAGATTATGACATAATTGTAGGAAATTTCCTCTACTTTTATTTTGTGTAGATATGTATTACTGCTTAATGCGTCGAAAAGGTGTTATTATCAAAAAACTGATTTTGTGCACTATTTTTTCAATATGGCGACGCAAACGGGCAACATACGAGGTGGCAAAGTTGAAATTTGGAAAAAGCACAACGAAATCTATAAAATTACCAATTTTCAAAACTCCCGGAAAACTTTACGACCTTTTCTTTTTCCGACCAAATGACTGAATTAAATAGCATAAATATAAAAAAAAAATTGTGTATATTAATATAGTCAGTACAAAATGTTGCAATTTTCATACGAACAAATCGGGTAGTAAATTTAGATTTAGGATTTCAGTGCACACAATAGATTTGCAGTTGTTTTCCACACAAAATTTTTCGCCTCAACGAGTCCACTTTGGCTTTTAGTATTGGCCAATAACAAAACTGTTTCTAAAACACCTGTTATTTTTGTACGCTAAAAGCATTGGCTGGAATACTGGGAACAATCACAATATTAAATGTTGGTATTCTAAAGTAACTTTGGTGTGCAGTTTAGTTTCATTAAAACGTTGCATTAGTAAGATTAGCCTACAAATTAAAAATGACGTGTGTCACTCGGGGACTGCCGCGGTAAAGCTATTGCATAATATTTTTTATCAACTTATGCAATTATAATTATTTATTTATTTTATTTATGCAAGAATCTAAATACCATAAACTAAAATAAGATTAATAATCCTTATTTACTGATGCTTACATCTGTCCATTGTTTATGGTAATTATGATAAAATAGCGATTGTCAATCAAATGTATTTCCGTATTTGTGACTACTCCTACTTTGTTTATATAATATGTATGTTAAGTGTTAGTGTATGTGTGTTTGTTTCTTTTTTAATTTTATGTTACAGTTACATGCTCATTGAGTAGTTACAAATAAAATATTTCTTTCTTTCTTTCTTTCTTTCAAATGTCAATAAAATAAAAACTAGCGCCAAAACTGACATGAGTCACCAGCGCGAACAGCGAAACGGCGTTGTGTAAGGTTTTTTACGCTATTTCCGTTACCTACGGAATTTAAATTTCGAATTTTGTGGATTTCGTCTCCACGCTCAAGGTTTTGCAATAGCTTAAAAACCTGCACAATAAACTAATAATTAAGCTTAAACCAATTCATCAACTTAATTTTGTAGTTGAAATATAGGGAATCGGCTACATTTTAGCTACTCCATATGTTGGTACTAGTATAAACAAATTTTTCGTGTGATGTGATAACAAATTACAAGTTTTTAGATTTTTCCCTATATGAGCATTATTTGGGCTTACTGTTTCCTTAGATACATGTTTTGTTAATTATTAATTCTACATAATTAACAACTAAGGCGTTTCTCTGATCTGATTCTGATTTCATAACAATGTTGGCGCTCGTCTACTGAACTTTGGTAATATTTCATTGTTACAAACAATATAACTCAAAATAATGCTACTTTTACAATGAGATACTATTTTGTTTTAGGTAATATTAAATTCAATTCAATACTCTTTATTGTACACCAGAATTTTACAAAAGATTAACAGTGTTAACATGTTTTTAAGGTACAAAATGCGGTCTTATCACTATTTGTGATATCTTACAGACAACCTTGGGATGGAATTTTAAAATTCCCTACTTATTAATATTCCCTACTTAGTGTCTACTACAAAATTAAATTCGCCTGAAATCATGATTATTTCAATGTTTTAAAGGTTTTTTAAGGTCCATCAATCTGTTCTTCTCCGGTAAATTTACTAGTCTAGTTTAGTATTGACGGGCCTCGTGGTCGAGTGGTTCATGTGACGGACTGACGTTCACGAGGTCGCGGGTTCGATTCCCGCAGAGGACAATTATTTGTGTGATATTTATAAATGTCATACAAATCTTTGTACTGTGTATGGGTGTTTTCTATGTATTATAAGTATGTATTTACAAAAGAAAAGTAGTGTGTAGTGTGTATGCAGTAACCTTCCCATAACACAAGCATATAAGCTTAGCTTGGGACTAGAGGATGTAGGACGAAAAAAAAGGTGATCCAACACTTTTGTGTCCATGTCTATCTGTTTTCATTCAATTTAGCTTTCATTTGTAAAGAAAACTATACTAAGAGGGCACGATACAAAATTATGCTCCATACAAAAATATGGGTATCGTACTTCCCGTTTTTCTTCGCGGAAGTTAAACCGATTTTAATAGTTTCTACGCTATATTATAGATGAAGAGTATATCTATGCTTCTGTCGTTTTATTTTTTTCAATACATTATAACTAAATTAAATATGACCATCCGAAAATCCCGTTTTTTTTCCGTACACATATTTGGTAACGTTTTACCAAAAAAAAGTGATACATGCATAGATATACTCTTCATCTATAAAATAGCGTAAAAATAATCAAAATCGGTTTAACTTTCGCGAAGAAAAAAGGGGACTACGAAACGTCATTTTTTCAAAGAATTTGGAGGTAAAATCTGCTTCAGCTATATTTGTCCCTTTCAGCGCGGCGCTCGGGAATAGGGATAGCAATACGGAAGGCAAATACCTAAATTAGAAGTACAGTACCCTCTTAAAAGTTAATCAAAACACATAACTTCATATTTTGCTGAATATAAAGTAATGTGCTAAACTTTGCAAACAGATATATCTTCTTTTGAATTACGAGTACGTTAAAAGCTTCGTATCATTATTTTCCAACTAAAGTTAAATTCTGACTGATATATAAGACACATGGGAATAACGATGAACTTATATTCGATGAACTTATATTCTTATATTTGACGGGCCTCGTTGTGTAGTGGTTCTGGTAACGGACTGCCGATCATGAGGTCGCGGGTTCGATTTTCGCTCGGGACAACCATTTGTGAGATTTTTCTAATTGTCATCCAAATGTTTGTACTGCGTCTGGGTGTTTCTATGTATTATAAGTATGTATTTACAAAAAAAAGTGGTATATGTATTCTATCCGTGTTCTGGTACCCATAACACAAGCATATAAGCTTAGCTTGGGACCAGAGGACGTTGTGTGAAATGTCCATGAATATTTATTTATTTTATTTATTTATAATGAATACTGTTGCTTTCGTCAATAAAGTTACCAGTGTGAAGCCGGGGCGGATTACTAGTGTCTAATAATATAAGAGTATTTCTATGGATGTAATTAGTCTATTGAACATATGCATTATGATGAGCCAAATTAAATAAGTGATTAAATAATTATAACTTGTGGTAAAAACGGTTTTCACGGTGTTTTTACATTAAAATCATGATAGGGAAATACTATAATATCTTTACTTATTATTAAGCGAAGTCAGTATTTCTTAATCGATAGAGAGATTCAAGAGGATGGCTTTTTATATAACTTCTTTGTAGGGTTTCTTACAAACCCTTATAGGATCACTCCCGTGTCTGTCTGTCTGTCAAACTTTTTTTGCTCAGCAACGGCTGACGGTATCTACTTGAAACTCACACCAAATGTAGATCTACGCGGTACCTTACTGCAAAAAATATAATCAATTTAATTTGTCTAAGCAATAAGAAAATATTAAAAAAAATGAGGAGAACAGTAGCGCCATTTGACTAGTTTTCGCCGCAATTCAGGAATCAAAATTCAGGGCATACTACCGTTACTCTAGAGACTTGAAATTTGGCTCAGAGTTAGACTAGATACTGGTGAAATTAGGGGAAAAATCCGAAAACTTTGAATTTCTTATCACATTACGCGAAAACGAACTGACTACTTACGACTGCTTGACCGGTTTTTTAAATTTCTCCCGTGCAAAGGTGTGATCTACAGCTATTATGTATATTTTTCATATGGCCTCATAGAGAGCTCTAACATAAAACATACAATTTTCCAATTTCAGAAACAAATAATATACTAGCGAGTGATTTTCCTAACGAAGTGCAAGCATGTTTGTCGCGTGTCAGTTGAAATAAATCGCAAACTATTTGTGATATTACATATTCAATTTCATTTAGTTGTGTGTGTTGTTACGAAACAGTTTTTGGATAAAAGGGGTAAGTACCTACACACAGTATACAAGTAATAAACGTATGATCTTACAAAATCTTTACTTATCTATACTGCGAGTACTATAGGTACTATCGCAATCTCACAAAGCTGAAGAGTTTTTTGTTTTTACGTATGGAATGCATTTACGCTATAGCTGCCGGACTACCCACTAAACCCCACGGTGTTCCTCTACGCCCTTAGCCGGGCCATGGTAGTCACTCTCGTATTATCATGACCCGACCATGGGGGGCTCACTGTGACGGAGGCTGCATTAAGCCGCCCCGTCGGAAAAGCTGATAAGTTTGTCTGTTTGTTTGAACGCGCTAATTTTAGGAACCACTGGTCCGATTTGAATAATTCTTTCATTGTTTAATAGTTAATTTATAGAGGAAGGTTATATAATATCACGCGCTGGTACTAATAAGATCGAAGCATCAGTGAAAAATGTTGCAAAACCGGAGAAAATTTTTTAAATTCCTCGCGTACGATGTCGCGGGTAACAGCTAGTATTTTTATGCAAATTAACAATAATAATAACTATACTTTGTACTTATCTTGGTTGCACTCTCGTTGCTACGTGTGCGTTCACTCTATATTTTCTATTTGGTCTGAGGTCCAAATGGAAAAGTTTTAATTGCACGTACCTAGCACAGCGCAATACAAACTGAACCGCCAAATGAACAAAGAAATTCCTAGTTAAAGTTGCCCTGCTTTATGAAGTTTTAACATAAAAGAACAATGCAGTGGTCATTTGGTACTAAAGTACTAGTGTCGCCACCCCATTTCTTCTCAAGGGTGCTGCAAAGGAATAATATAAGCAAATAACTTTTGTAAGAGACGATAGACACGGAAATATTGCCTATGCCAACAACCCTGGTCAGCGCCGTATAGTAGACCAATTACCCCTGAAGTGGAGGAGACCCATGCTCAACAGTGGGACATTAATAGTTTGAGAACAAGAGTAATTTATATAAGATAGGATATTCTGGTTCCTTTTCCAAAAGTAAATACATGTTATTTTGACTTTCTGATAGCATTCGTGGTCATGAATGCCATTCACGAGAGTGCAGGATCGATTCGCGTATGGGACAATCATTTGTGTGATGTTTATAAATGTCATACAAACATTTGTTCTGCGTCTGGGTGTTTCTATAAATATTCATGGACATTTCACACAACGTCCTCTGGTCCCAAGCTAAGCTTATATGCTTGTGTTAAGGGTACCAGAATACGGATAGAATACATATACTACTTTTTTTTTGTAAATACATTCTTATAATACATAGGAACACCCAGACCCAGTACAAAGATTTGTATGACAATTAGAAAAATCACACAAATGATTGTCCCGAGCGGGAATCGAACCCGCGACCTCTTGATCGGCAGTCCGTTACCAGAACCACTACACCACGAGGCCCGTCTATGTATTATAAGTATGTATATAAAAAAGAAAATAGTTTTTGGAGTATATCCGTATACTGGTACTATTAACACAAGCATATAAGCTTAGCTTGGGACCAGAGAACGTTGTGTGAAATGTCTGTTAATATTTATTTATTTTGTCTGTTAATATTTATTTATTTATTATTTACTAGCTGTGCCCGGCGGTGTTACCCGCGGCAAAAAGGATAAATAAATAAGTTTGTTTTGTATTCCATTTTCCATTGGAAAGTTTCATGAAAATCCATCCAGTAGTCTTTACGTGAAAGAACAACAAACATTCATACATCCAACATTAACCAAACATCCAAATATTAGAGTATGGATTTATGGATAGAAGACCGAGGAATCGTTCGCGTTGCTCGGTCAACAGTTTAAGTATTTTATTTTCGTCGCGCCTAATTCTTTTTTCGTCATAATATCTCCTAAGATATTCATTTAAATTGCATGCTGTAAACAGCAGTTATAATTTGATAAAAACGATTACTATATACACATAAATAGCTTTTGAAAACATCCTATTGAACTTGATCATTTTTGCGACATTATTATGGGTACAGCGGGTTTCCCTTAAAAGATAGACACATGCCCTCGCGGACTTTTTTGAAGAACCATAGGTAACAAACAATTCCTCCATACATTTGTTTGTTGTACCTCACATAGATAAGGCAGCATTTTCATTTATAGCTCGCAAGCGTCCGAGTTTCTCTGCAAATTTACTCAAATCTCATCCAATATATAGCAAACCCCAACAAATTATGCAAAAAAGGCATCCTCTTGAACCATTCTATCTATTAAAAAAAACCGCATCAAGATCCGTTGCGTATTTTTGAAGATATAAGCTCACATAGGGACATACATACAAAAATTACGACTTTGTTTTATAAGAAGTAAAGATAAAGAAGATAAAGATAAAGATTTATACTTAATCCAAATTTTATCCCAATAGAGATGTTAGTTAATTAGACAAAACTTTATATCATGTGAAGGTATCAAACACTAATTAGTTAGTTTTAGACGAAAACTCGGTGAATATTTAATTACACGAGTTGATGAAGTTATCCAACAAAGGAAATACTAGTTATCGAGTTCAGCAATGGCTGTGTAGCTAGATTTTAATTCACCTCCTTCTCTTACAAATTTAAAATAGAAATATTTATACAGATATTATAAAACTGAAGAATTTGTTTCTTTGAACGCGCTAATCTCAGGAATCGCTGGTCCGATTTGAAAAATTCTATAAGTGTTGGATAGTGCATTTGTAGAGGTAGGAATTTTTTAAACTCCACGCGTTTGAATTTGCGGGCAACAGCTAGTTATGAGATTTTTTTTTTCTAAATAAAATCAGCTTTATTTCACAAAGCTGATCATATTAAAAAAAAAATATTAATATAAATAATAACTAAGTATATTTGTAGGTAATAACAACGACGTAGATGTTATGATGATGATGATGTAATAACTATGGCTATATGTATGTATGGTTTGATTCCAAAGAGCCTATCACAACACCTCGAGAGGCTTAGTATCAATAGTAAGTCGGCGATGACGCAGATGCAGAAAGCGTTCATGCTGTACAATGCCGTATAGTCCGTTGGCTCCGCTGCCGGGCCGACTGTTGCCAATCTCATCGGAGTGCATCTTGCCGCCTTTCGAGAAGAGGCACTGTTGTATCTATAAAATAAGTATGTTGATATCTAAAAATAAACGCAGAAATGATCGAATCTTATCAAGAACTTATCCTTAGAAAATCTGTGCAGTTATTCCGGTATTGAAAGTTTTAATTTATTCTACTTGCTGGTTCAACGCAGTAATCGTATTTTTTTCTATTTTAGGCCAGGAATATCGATATCGCTTTATTTTTTCTTTCAACTTTATTGGTACGGCATACAAAAGTACATTGATGGGTGTAAAATGTGATACTGTCCAAATAGTGACAGAGAGTGCTTGTAACATTGCAATAGAGTTTTATAGTTAAAACTGTTACTGTGTATTTTATAGCGTTTGTTGCGATGTAGCATAACGGTTTTATTTTGACACTTAGGATTACATACACAGTCATAAACTGTGGTAATAATAACAAATAAAAAAAAACATTGTTAATTTATTCGTTAAACCCACAGTTTTACAATCACAATATAGCATATTAAAATAGTATCCTTGCTGATTCATTTATGACGAAAAATTTAACGAGCTTAAGTCTTAATGCGTGTAACGAAAGTATTATATAGTGCGATTCCGAAAGGGGCTACAGCGCCATCTATCGAGCAGTATAGAAAACATTTATTTTTTGAGGTTTGGTTCAAAAATTTCACGCATACGAAGTCGCGGTCAGCAGCTAGTTAGATAGGTATAGTAAACCAAAGTATGAAAATATGTAAAGTAAAAAAAGATAAGTAAAACAAAAATGACAGTCACACTATTCACTACAGATAACTGCAAATAATAATCTTAAAATTGGCTTCAAATCACCAGCTTTCGTAGTAGAACTTTAGAGTATTGCTTCAAACCTTGAGCTTACGTATACCTACTCTTTATAATCAGTATCAAAATTATATCGTTAATATAAACCATGAAAGTTTTTATTAACAACAATTAGTAAAGTTAAAACTTTCTTCATTGAGTCTTGACACGTTTTATGTAAACTTTCTAAAAGGACTTTGTGGTTGTAAAGAACGCAGCGATTAGCCTATTCAGATGTATTAAAGTTTGTTTGCAATTGTCTGCATTGATTTAATTCTAATTCATTCCTTAATCATTTCTAGCACAATAGAATTAAAATTAAATCGTTTTCAAATTTTATTAGCTCTGTTTAGAAGTTAGAAGATGAGTAAAAATAGATTATTATGTATCCATGGTTACAAGTTTTGATATGTTATCGGGCGATTCACAAAGAGTTTTCATTTAATGTTAGCGCTTACATGATGACATATTTTTCTGTATATCTCTCCAGCCCATCAGTGCACGGGTCTGCTCCATTTTGGGAGGGATTATAGTAGGTGACCAGGCGTGATGGCACGTGGCTTATTTTCGAGTTTTCAGTTTCTCGCATATTCTTTTTTTTATTTAACTTAATGCATATAAAAATATACAATGGCGGACTTAATGCCTTGGGCATTCTCTAACAGTCAACCATGGGTGATTCAGAGAGGATTTGAGAAGGCACATTAAAAAATGTGAGACACTATTTAAAATAGGTACCTAATAATAAATACATAGTACATACAGATACTACCTACACATACAGAGTAACATAAAAAACGAGAAATAGATAAATTATACTACAATTACTACATACACAAAATTTAAACATATTCGTATAACATTATATTTATAAACATATTAAACATATATATATATACGTATCATATCTCTCTATATGTGTACAATATTACTTAGTCGACTGTTACAGCACCCTGGGAAGGAAACGAGGTTGTGACACTTGCATTCTTTATCCGTCACAAAGCGGACATTTCTGTTTTTAATAGATGTGTTATATTTATAACAACAATTGGCAAAGAGACACAAAAAGACATACCTGATGATGAGGTACAATTTAACAGAGTTTGATTATTTCGGAGTAACCCATTATTCATTTTTAATGATATAGGTTTCATGTAAGTATATATCTTTAAAGAAATATTTTGAAATACTACAAATACCGAAGCAGAGCTGCTCAGACGAATCCACCGTAAAATCACCCGCATTGAAGAATATTCCCTCGGGATCAGTTAATCTGGTACAAGAAACAATCCAGTCGACGATCCATTAAACCACTTATTAGACTTTTTAATGGTATACTGTAGTTTGATTAATTGCTAGTGGTACCAATTCTAAGAGGACAACTAAACTTAATTTGTGTCCATAAAATAGGTAATTTGGCAATGTAAACAGAACTTTCTTAAAAGAAACTGTGTATAACTGTGACTAGCGATTTTAATCAATATAAATGTGCACATCCTAACAGCCAATAAAATAAATCAGAATACGTCATAGTAGTTTTTAGTTCTTAGTAAATCAGAATATTACCTACCACCATTTACAATGTTCAATAAGTCTATATCTAACTGTATATTAACTTCACCTCATACAAATATAGTCATGTATTTACCATTTGTATGCTACGGTCACACAATATGTTGCCTACACATAAATGGGGAATCAAAAGTAGATTTGACAAAACCCCAAATGAAATTTCCAAAACAAGATGAGAATATCAATTGCGTATCAGCCCAATTTCCCTGTAAATAGGTACGAAATATTGTATACAAGAATCCAATATTTGTGTAACCTTATGTACGCGTGAAAAATAAAATGTATTGAATGTGAACTGAATACTATATAGTGTTCATTCAATTTCATAATTTGGGCAAAATATACCTAAATACATAGCCCGAAGAGTTAGCATGCTGAAGTGGGAATGGGCAGGCCACATGGTTTAACGAACAGACGTCAGTTGGGGACGGAAGGTCTTCGAGTGGCGACTACGTATCAGAAGACGCAGCGTGAGGCGGCCCCAAACAAGATGGACCGACGATATCGTCAAATGCGCCGGATCCCGAAGCAGTTAGCGCAGGACCGCGCGTTGTGGCGTTCTATGGGGGAGACCTATGTCCAACAGTGGACGTAAAAGGATGATGGATGAATGGACGGATACCCAAATACTCATATATCAATACATCACACCTAAATGTCCATGATATCAATGTAGCTCATGGCTGCACGACATTACATGCTTGAAGTAATAAACGAAGAATAACATTTAATATTTTCTAACACTTGCGCGACTCATCTGTTTAATCTTAAACCAATAATTCTTTTTAAAAATTCTTGTTATTATGTAAATAATATTGTATTTAAGTATATAAACTTAGTTTTGCTTGCTATATTGTATACTACCTCTATAATAATTAAAACTTTAGTCTATGATAAAATTATGTATGTTTCACCTTATATAATTTAAAAATTTCTTTATATTGTTACAATTTGTTAATGTATTTTAGAAACTAAAACAATGTTATTGATTTTATGTAGTCTGAGCACAATGTAATATGATATAGTTTATAGTAAAAGTCTATCTTTATGGTCAATGTAAAATTAAAATTAAAATCGAATGTGGGTAAACCCTGTAATAACTGATCGTAGAAGACACATTACAGCTCAGTCTCACCCGTGACCATGGTGACTGCAAAGTCTCCGAAACGTCGGGCCAAAATTTAAAACAAATATACGCGTCTAAATCCGTAAAAAGTAGTTTTATTTAAATAACATTTAAATCAATTTTCAAAGAACTATTATAAACGCTAAAGCTTTATATCATTCTTTTACGCCGAAACTGCTGAACCGATTCAAGTGAAAGGTACACAGATAGTCAAGACCCTGTAAAGAGACTAGGCTACCTTTTAATGTGGAAAAACCTACGTAGTTATTGCAAATAATATAGTTAGCTTACACTAATCTAGATACTATTATCATTCTTTATCAGCATTTGTCCAGATTTTTTGCTAACATAAATATTTTTTAAAGTTATAGTTTTCCTTTACTGACGCCTTCGAGAGCGGATGTAATCAGGCCTAATACCATTACAGTACAACTTTGTTAAAACTATGTGAAATAGAGGTACCTTAAAACCCAGGAAAATACAGACGTAACATTTATAAGAGATCTCTATTACGGAAAGTAGCGAAACAGAAACAGGAAAAAACACTCAATTTTCTAATTTTCCTGATTACATTTTTATTATTCAGTGGGAGTGACTTCTAATCGAGGCAACACGTATGAACAGAATATAATAACTACACACGATTGACTTTTTACTATGCAATAAGCTCTCCTTTATTAGCTTAGGATGTATTTTAATAAAATATATATAGATATCATTACTTGCGTTTTTCTTGTGAAGTTAATAAAGTAATTGACCTACCTTTCATAAGTCTGGATCTCTTAGAACGGCAAGCAGTTTTTTTTGTTCTGTCACTAAAATGCATTTGTGCTATCATTTCTAATTCGCATTCTGGACCGAGCTGACGCCGTATCTAAAGAAAAATAGCCAAATACAAAAAAATAATTATGGAAATGGCGTTTAATTATTATTTACGCAAGATAGGTATATAAAAGAAGTCCGTTATGCGTGGAGATATTTCTACAACTAAAGTAACGTTTAGTTTAAATATTGATTTACTTTTAAGCTAACAATAAAAAGGTTAAACAAAATTCAACAAACAAAATCATAACAAAAAGACAATGGTGTTTAAGACAGCCATTTTTTGGATTCGTAAAGTTATTTCCCAAACAATAAACAAAGTGGAAAGAAATGATAAATCGTATCTAAGTTCACAAAATTTATTGTGCTCGAAGCAACAAGAGATTCTAACATATCTTATATTGTGTAAAACGTACAATCTTTATTCCCCTACGACCTACACATCACTCTGAACTTTCTAAATGATGGTATATATTCACGGGGACATTTCATACAACGTCCTCTGGTCCCTACCTAAGCCTTTTATGCTTGTGTTATGCGTACCAGAATTTGGATAAACTATGTAAACTAATCCGATATAGCACATAATCTAGTCATGGCATTCCTCAATGCTATTGCCCATTCTCCTGACCTCTGCCAGCCCCAAGATGTCACATTTAATTGAACACATCGAACCTGTCGTGTGTTCAATTCCCGTTCAGGACAATCCACAAGACCTCGTGAAGGCAGTCGTTTCCATGAACCTCTAAACCACGAGACTCGTATATGGTTTTATTAGTAATTTTATAGGACTTTTCCTGTTTATGAAGCTTCGAAGACATTCAAATTGAAATGCCTTCTCAAATATTGACCTAGGCGGAGAGAGTAGTGTGTGATATTTGCGCATGTCTCTTGCTTTACAATATCTACGTAAGGCTTGAGTTAGATAAAGAATTAATTTAAAGACAAAAGCTATTCATAATATATATTTTTTATTTATAATGTATAAAATACTGTTAAAACATTAGACATGAGACTTAGTAAAAACCGTCTAGACTAATTTTGTTACGTCAAAGACGTGGGGTTAAAAGCCTCGTGGGTTTAAAAATAAATACAAAATATATAGTTGTATACAAATACATTAAATAATAACTCGATAACATTAGTCTCCCGGATTATTAACGTAATAAAATTATGTTAAATTAAGTATTAAAATACAAAAGCAGTCAACTAAATGTCATATCAGATTGTTTAACGATAAAACGTAACTTACATTTAATTTATCTTTGTTAAAAACTTAATTATGATAGTCATTAATTAAAGTCAATGGACGTTTCGATGTGAAGACAATGCCTTCTATTGTTACTGTTGATAAAAGAACCTTGCTTTTACTACTACTTTTGGTGTTGTTTTGTCTGTATATAATTTAAAATTAGTAATAAATAACGAAATTACTGCTTCCTTAGTTAATATCTTAGCTAGAGAATAAAGTCATGATCATTATCATCATAACACCACGCCTTTTCCCATGGACGTAGGCAGGGACTAAATGGAAGTGTTTTTGGAGCGCCACCTGCTACAATCCAAACACGTTTCCTTGGCTTCATCCATACTCATACATTTGCTCATACATACTACGGTTGAAAAGATAAAGAATCACAATAAAACTAAAATAATTTCGATCTCATTTCAGCACGCCAGATTTTGCATTTGCTCTAACAAATTTTACGTAATACACATTTAATAAAATATATTTCTTCTTGTTATTTTTACTGGAAAAATAATCTTAGTTTCCTTAAATGGCTAATCACAAGTGAGTTCGAAATAATCTCAAACAAAAATTCACGTAGCCGATCGGAATATCAATTGAGTTTCAACCCAATATTTCTGAAAATTGCCACGGAATATGGTTCTATGAAAATTGTAATATTTGCATAACGCTACGTGCTAATAAAAAAAAATAAAGTGTAACAGATCTTAGTAACAGATGTTATTGATTTCTTTTATCTACTGTTCCAATATATGCAGTAGGTACCTACTAGATGTGCCCGCGACAGCATCCTATAAAATTGTGATTTTGTGTAGCATTTTACTTTGCTCCGCTTCTAGTGTTCACAAACATAATTTTTTATTCTAGTAGTTCCTGTAATTAGTGCGAGGAAGCATCTATAAGTGAGATTTTAGTTAGAATTATGTATAGATAGATTTCTATCTATTTCAATCGATATCCAGGACCGTGATCATCTGACTATGGTCTTGAATATCTATTAATTAAGAATTTCCTTTAAATTACTAACATATGTAAAATATGTACGGTGCAGTTATTATAGAATTCAAAATTATCGTGTTTTTATGAGTTTACTAGTTGTCGCCCACGAATTCGCACGCCTTTATACATACAACTATTTAAAGTTAGTAGTAAAAAATAAAAACATAAGTACCTACAGACAGACAGACGAAATTTGAAAAATGATAATTTGGCTTCTATTGTTCTAGAAAAGACAATCATAATTTTTCTGTCAATTATATCCAAAGCACAAACATCGATTTATAACCATATTGATTTTTAAGACGTATTTTTAAGAATCAATACAAATAATGAAATGGGAAGTAGCATTCAAGGAAGGATTTAAGATTTGACACTTAATGAATACGCAACACGGCAAACGGGTTGAGGGCTTTCAAAATTGCTAACCAAACCATTATTTATTTGGTTATTTATGTCAGTGTGATTAAACGACAATAAATCTTCTTAAATTGTTACGTAATTGAATTTTCTGTTTACGAGAACCAGCGTCGTTGACAAAAACAGTTTTATCCCGTTTAATAGTTTTCTTGTTTTTATTACTATTTTCGTAATGTATTTTGGTTTGCTGGATGCGAGCATTGTAGGACCGCACAATGAGGCGAGGCACGTTTCCAGCTGTGGACAGAGAAATGCTATTAGAGTTTATAAAATTACAGAGATAATATAGATAAACTAGCTGACCCAGCAAACCTTGTTTTGCCATACCAAAGAAAAGTAAAAAAAAAAAATGAACTATAAACCTCACGGAGCCCGAGACCTTTCCAACGAATGCAAAACCGTGGAAATCGGTTCGTGCGTTCTGGAGTTATAGCGTCAGGAAGGAAAACCCGACTTATTTTTATATAGTAGAGTATTTCGAAAACAATGGTAGAAATAAAATAAATTTACAGATTCTATGTACCTAAGTTGTTAAAGCATTTAGAAATCGTGGTACTGTAATTAAATTATAGGGACTATTCCGCGGTAAAATTTTGGTTATATTTGATAATCTCCACCTGATGATTTGGTCGAATTGTATTTCACCACGGTTTGCATGTGGTGACGAATTAAGAATATAAGTGTCACCAACCTCTTCTGTCATTTTCTCCCCAGGATGCTGCAAATGCCAGCTAAAGGATATTGTACACAAATATCTCTAGAGACGGAAAACTCCAAAATATGCCAACATGCTTGGTCAGCCCGTACAAGTAGATATTTATGGTATCTACTAACAATAAAAATTCCTAAAGAAATCTTTTTAATTAATTCATTTGTAGGTACTGTAAAATATAACTGTGTCTTATAAAAATGGTGTATTTTTTATAACTCCGTTAAATACCTATTTTGTGAAGTTAACATTAAAAGATGAAGCACTTGACGATAATAAATCAAAACTTTAACTCTACGAACTTGTTACTTTCGGATTGTTTTGTCTTTTCGTCTTCGCAGTTTCTTTACTAAAAATAAAATGTTTTTGATACTTACTTACAAATCGGGCCACTTCTTGCGTATGTATCATCTTTTTGTGTATTTTTAATAAAATGTTTTTTTTTCGTCTCAAGGCCGGCAAGGTGAGGACAGCTAGTGCTCCGACGGTGTCCTCGCGTATGGATTGTACACTCGCTTCACATCGGGGGGAGGGTAGTAATTTGCTTAGCCATAAAAAAAAAAATCTGAGTCTAACTAAGTTTCGAATAAGCTACTACAACATAGGTATTTAACATTTCTCGTTAAATTATGCACAGGAAAGAATTTAATAATGAAAGTAACTACAATACCCACTTGTAGTTTAAATTGCGTTTCCTTTGAGTCTGAACAAAGGTATGCGGGAACTTCATTTACCAAAAGCTGAACTTGATAACTCTTTGTACGTTAGACTTCACTTTCACATATCATCTTAACTTTATTAATATATACCTATACTTTACATACATAAGTTTATACTTTCTTGTAATTAAGTAGGTACTGAAGTGGCAATGAGCAGGCCACATCGCTCGATAGGCTGATGATCGTTGGGGAAGAAAAATCCAAGAGTGGCGACCATGTACCGGACGACTGACGCAGCGTTGGGTGACACAAGACTGTGTGTTGTTTTGCTATGCAGACTTGGTCATTAGACAATAATCGCACTTCTAACACTTCTATACAAACAATATTCTATACAAATGTTTTTTTTTTTTTCCATGATGTATCTCGTATTTGGACTTCGGATTCATCATATAAATTACAATCTAGCCTACAAAAGCTAATAAGTAATTTTAAACTAACTTAAATTGCTAAATAGAATATGACTAAGAACGTGTCCATTAACACATTTCTTACTGTCTCTATTAAGGCGAAGACACTTTGTTCATGTGTTCTTTAAAACTAGCACTCACTGCACTATTAGCACTATCACTATATTAAAAAACTAGTTCAAACGGCTTTGTTCTTTTAAGTCTTCTCACTAGATCCGTATTGTCAAGGAGTTGGATAGCCTCAACATTTACGTGATGATGAAGTCGATTGTGATGAGCTTCAGCAAACTTTTTAATTATATTTGCGACCTTGTCAACCTGTAAATCCCTATGGATGTCGTCATTTCGCACATACCAGGGTGCGTTTATTATGCCTCTTAGGACTTTGTTTTGGAATCTTTGAATAATCTGTACATTGCTTGGTTTGGTACAGCCCCAAAGCTGGATACCATAAGTCCACACTGGCATAAGGACTTGTTTGTATAGTAATAATTTATTCTGTACGGACAAAGAAGATTCCTTTCCGAGAAGCCAGTACATACTTTTATAGCGAAGCTCCAACTCTTCGCGTTTCTTTTTGACGTGGGCTTTCCATCGCAGCTTTGTGTCTAATGTCATGCCCAGATATTTGGCTGTGTTCTCGTGTGGTATAATCTGCTTATTTAGGTACAACGGTACATAATTTTCTCTTTTGTTGGTAAAGTCTATATGAATAGACTTTGCCTCGTTTAACTTGATTCGCCACTTTTTTGTCCACATAAATAGCGTATTTATAGCCGTTTGCACTTTTTCTACAGCTTCCGTTTGAGAGTCTCCTATAGCCATAATGGCTGTGTCGTCAGCAAACGTAGCAACTGTATTATGTTGTAATTCTGGCATATCACACGTGTAAAGCAGGTATAGGACAGGACCTAGAACACTCCCTTGTGGTACACCAGCTTTGATTTCCTTAAGGTCAGAATATGCATCGTCGTGTCTTACTGAAAACATTCGTTGCGTTAAGTAGGACTCTAGGATATCGGCATATTGTTTGGGAAGAAATTTTTTTAATTTATTAATGAGGCCTTTGTGCCAATACAAATAAACAGATAAAAGTCTTTTTGACTTTTCATCATCATCATCTTTTCATTGTCATTTCTTTACTTTTCGAAAGAATAAGGACACAATACATGTGAATGCACCTTACTTTATGTTAGAACATAAAAGGTTTATCTTTACTACAACCCACATAAAATGCCAAGTTTAATCTCGCACGCATGATTTTATTTCGACTTGAATTTATCGCCAATGTTAAGTTAGGAAATAAAGAAAATAATCTGTTTATTGTATACATACATACTTACAGTCGAAATATTTTTGATTGATGTAAGCAGAGACAATACACCTATGATTTATATATAAACTCATGTATGACTTAATTTACATTTACACATTAGTCATACATTTACGACGGTACAAGTGTTAAGTGCATGACCCATTTTTAGAATATTACTGGTGAGATCAGAACTACATCCTTTAATGTAATAATTATTATGTAACATATTATTTCAAAATGAAAGTATTTTCTTTATACTAGCAACACCAGTGATGTTGGACCGCTAAAATCACTATATTTCTATTAGCAACAAAAAATTTTTTACACCACTTTACACATATTACAAACTCTATATTAATAGTAAATGAATAGCTATTACAATCTGACTGTAAACTGGACCGTTTAATTTCTAAAAACCTAATAAGTAAGCATCCAATCAAAATTTGACTTTTTAAAACAAAAAACATCTCAAAGACATGAACAAACTTACTTCATAGGGGCAGGTTTTAAAATTAATGTTTAAACTGAGGAACGGTCGATCTGGCAGTCTCTTACCAGTGTTTGCCTCTATAATTTTGTAAACTCGGCTTGAATACTAGTCTCTTATAATCAGTTCTTGGCACAGCTTTCAACTGGTGGGCTAGGTTTTTAGGAAAAACTATATATCATTAGTTCTCTTTCAAACGTGTTATTGCTTTTATCATATGCTTTATACTTGTTTATTTATACTAGGTATAATCTGTGACAGGAACTGCTTAAAAAATTAAAATCAGCAAAACTGTTTGAAAATATAAAGAATTTTCTTAATTATGTTTTCACGCAACTCATTTACTTGAATTTGTAATTTTAATAAAGTCAAGGTGGCGGTATTTTTTCTCTACTTATAACAACAGCAATCTAGCAAATGCAGTGAAATGATGTTTAAAATCGGTCCAGCTGATTCAGAGATTACCTCAAACAAACTGATGGACGAAACGAAAAAAATAATTTTCGACTTTTATGTGATAGTAGAGACTAAAACATTTAGTGAACTGCTGTTATTTTGGACATTACAAACAGATACTTTAACTTTTAAATTACAAATTTTTAACCGACTTCAAAAAAGGGAGGAGGTTCTCAATACGTATATATGTTTTTAGGGTTCCGTACCCAAAGGGTAAAAACGGGACCCTATTACTGAGACTTCGCTGTCCGTCCGTCCGTCCGTCCGTCCGTCCGTCCGTCTGTCACCAGGCTGTATCTCAAGAACGGTGATAGCTAGAGAGTTGAAATTTTCACAGATGATGTATTTCTATTGCCGCTATAACAACAAATACTAAAAATAAAATAAAATAAATATTTAAGGGGGGCTCCCATACAACAAACATGATTTTTTTACCGTTTCTTGCTCGATACTAATAACGTTGCCTTATGTTGCATAGATAATGGTACGGAACCCTTCGTGCGTGAGTCCGACTCGCACTTGACCAATTTTTTATTTATGTTTGTTACCACGTAACTTTTAACTGGGCGAAGCGATTTTAATGATTCTTTTTTTATTTAAAAACTGGTGGTTCCCGTATGGTCCCAGTGGCAGGTCAGGATCGGATGGTTATATCCTGAGAAATCGAGAGAAAAGCCCTCAAATTTCAAAGGTAAATGAAGTCGGTTGAACTTTTTTAGGATAGGTAAAAGAGCACAGTAATAAAAGACAGTATAGGTATATCCGTTTTATCTATTTCAGTGTAACAAACATTATTTATATTTTACAGAATCATCTACTTATTAAAGTTAGTGTTTTTCAGTTAATCTATGAAGACAACTTTGATTTCATCAATACGGCTCTTTAAACTACGTTTGATGATATCGATGTGGCCCATACTATTTACATCTATTCTATATTATTATCTAGATGATATTTATTCTTTGCACAAAGCTATGGGTGGGAATCTATAGGAAAATATCCATTAATGTGATACAAAATGTTTGTGCATTACCAATTTAAAACAAATTTTATTATTGTACGGAAACGAAAAGTGCAAACTCATTGTCAAATTAATATCTTGATACATAATTCATATTTTTTTATTAAAATAAAATAAATAATTTAAATGTCAAGTATTAGAAAACTGTGTCGCAATCAATCGTTTATATAAATTTATAATTGACTTTAAAACAGTTACTTTATGTAAAAGCCTTTACATAAACACTAATCAACCTAATTCAAACAAAAAAAAAAACAATTCTTTTTTTCTTATCAAAAAAAAAAAAACTTTTATTTGAATAAGACTAACATCAACTGACGCCATTTCTCTACTTAAAACATAAGTCTGCTGTACAGCTAAGTCATAAAAGGTCCAGTCAGGATGCGAGTGCAACTGTGGAGCACAGTATTTATTCTATATATGTAATACCATGCATATATTTGTTAAGCTTTTGTAGTTGTGCCAATATATTTCTGAACTTCATGCAACGTCTGTGATCACTATACAACAAAAGACATTACAAAATAACTAATTAATAATAATTACTTGCCTCGAGCAAAATAAATTTTGGATAACGTTTAGATACTGACACTGCTATTGCCTATTAGAAAACTTGAAAACTGTGCTTCAAAAATTTTTTTATATAATATTTGTAATGTGAAAATACTCTTATTTTTAACTATTCCGACATTAGATTCCTTCCACTGTAAGTGACACCTCAAGTGGAAGGTGGTGAACTCACACACTTACAAATCTTTTCCCCCTTCACATCAAGTACATGAAGAAGGGTGGTTTTGTACGCGGGTAGCCATGGTTATGTATAGTAAGGGTTCGTAACCCACACATGTTTCATGTCGTGGTTTAGTTGAGATCGTTCCCAAGTTCTAAGTATAAGTACTGTGACTATATAAATATGACGGGCTTCGTGGTCTAGTGGTTCATGTAACGGACTGCCGATCAAGAGGTCGCGGGTTCGATTCCCGCTCGGGACAATCATTTGTGTGATTTTTCTAATTGTCATACAAATGTTTGTACTGCGTCTGGGTGTTTCTATGTATTATAAGTATGTATTTACAAAAGAAAAGTAGTATATGTATTCTATCCGTATTCTGGTACTCATAACACAAGCATATAAGCTTAGCTTGGGACCAGAGGACGTTGTGTGAAATGTCCATGAATATTTATTTATTTATTTATTTATATACTTCTCTAAAAGTTAGGAAAATAACTCAGTCAGTAACTAGTTAGAATTAATCAAACAAGTTTACAAACTGTTATGGCTTTTTGGGGTTCCGTACCAAAAGATAAAACGGGACCCGTTCGACAGTCTGTCACCAGGTTGTATCTCAGTAACGGTGATAGCTAGAGAGATCGTATAAATCATAAGCTTATTTTCTTGTACGTCATTGAGCAGACAATTAATTCTAATTTTAAGTAAGGAACTGTTTTAAATTTAAGTAAGGAAAAAGTTCTGTAAGGTTGCGCGTCGGAAGGTCGGCTGATGATGAGCATCGGATATGCTCGACACCTGGGTCGACATCATCGATCCTATAAAAGTGAGTGTTAGCCGGTAACATATATATGTTTTAAGATGACTCAAACTCCCGAAAATTTCAATACTAAAAAAAGTTCTGGCACTGTTACAAATAAATATATTGACTACGAATACTTACTAGGCATTTCAATGCTCTTATCTTGTATATCTTGGCAATAGCACCTAATTATAATTGCGTTGTACAAAGACAGGAGTCTCAATGTAAGGAGTTAGAAATGTTAGACAGCCTTTTTACTTATTTCTAAAATACTCAATCATTCACAATTAGTTTAAAACCTGCTTTAGCAATTGCTCTTTATTTGATGAATTTTAAAGTTAATGACGATGTTTCTGTCTTAAAACCTAAACAGGGGCACAACATACAAAGTATTCATTCGTTATTAAAGAAATTATTGTAACATATTATTTTATTTTCAGAAATAACATTAGCCTTTTGTTAATTAATAATTAAAGAGCACTGAAGCAAGTGATGTACGCTTGCATTGACCACAGAATTCGGGTAATTTGATGTCTGTAAAATCAAGAACATTATAAAACTTAATAAAAAATCCGCAACAAAAATATCGTTTACTGAAAATTACGATTACAAATTCTTTATACTATGTACAAAATGTTCTATTACATTGTTATTAAACCTAATAAAAGTCATTCAGAGACTGAGCACTGATATCCACATTATATGAAACAAAATCCCCGTTAATGTGATGGAGTTAGCTGCTGCCGATGCAGCTGGGGCTGGTGTTGGTGGACCCAGACGGTTATTGGCTCGAACCACTTGTGAACGCCACCTTATGGTGTATAGTGGTTGTTGTCTTGATAGCGCTATTAACCTAAACAAAAATAATAGTCAAATATAAAGAAATCAAAAATTGTAATCTGCTTTACATTAAGTCTGTGTTATAAATTTTTCTTTTTGAACTTAATCACGACGTCATAAAGCTGAAGAGTTTGTTTGTTTAAGCCCGCTAATCTCAGGAACCATAGAACCGATTTCAATAATTCTCACTGTGTTAGATAGTACATTTATTAAGGAAGGCTACTATATATAATCACGCTCCGACTAATAGGAGCGAAGCATCACTGAAATATGTTGCAAAAACAGGGAAAATTTTCTAAGTTCCACGCATACGAAGTCGCAGGCAACAGCTATCACTCATATTATCATGATTATTTATAAAAAGGTGTGACAGTTAGCCTAAAAACCTAATACTGATTTTGAGGTTCTAAGGCAAAAAGTATATAATAGGCAGGTCCAATATTGAACTGATCAAGCATTAATTGCACTACCTGAAGATTGGAATTTGCAACAGGAAAAATTAAATAGGTATTCAATATTTTATATGTTCGTATTTTCGTGGTCGAGCGCGCCAGTAAATATATTTTATGAATAGAAGATCTTTCTAAGAAATTCTGAACCAATCGCTTGTATTGAATAAGTATATTGACAAAGTAAAAGTCTTTTACCAATTATCGGTATTTGCCATTTAATATGTAGTGTAGCTATGTACTGTATTAAAATATTTATCGACATATTTAAAAGTATCATGGTTGCCTGTCCAACACACTAGTCCACTGGTGGATGTGTAAATGGCATCTGAACGTTCGTGAAAGCTCATGGCTGTGGATGTCGGCCAAGTCTCAACGGTTGTGTAATTGTACCATTAAGTAATTTACTAAAGACTGATTAAAAACTTCATAAACGATGCTATAAGTAAAACTATAAAAATATTTACTGTTACCTAAAGTGTTACAAACATATTTAGCATAGGTAGGTACTAGCTAAAATGAAAATATTTCATTACCCTTCCACCTGCGCTGAATAAAAGGGACGTTTACATAGACCTGCCGATTCATCGACCAAGGTATGTTTTCACACATCGTTATTCAAGATTTACGAGCAAAATTGTCATTTCGGAAACACGCCACGTGCGTATCCCTCTTACAGCTTCCTCTAATATGCGCAAAGAAAAAAGATCCTTGTACCGAAAAAGTAACAAAATAAAAGCATTCACTTCTACGTATTTTACTCGTTGGCCGGTTTGTGTATAACTGAGAACCATTCATAAATTATTTATCGTAGCGTTTTGCTTCCTTTTGGATTCTTTAGACTTGACGCTGAAAGCTTTGGGGAAATTTTTCGAGCGAGTAAACCTATATATAAAAAGAACATTTATGGAATAACAATATTGTGAATATTGTATGAATCCTTAAAAACGGTATCAAATATTTCATTAAAGTTCCTTCTTCTAGTATTGTAGACTTCGCTCAGTCTTGATAAACATTGAATAAATTTCTTTGAAATTTTATAGTGTCATTGTCTTTCTAAAATAAAAGTTAATAGATTTTATCTTTGAAAACAGTCTTTAGGTACCTACGTTTTAAATCGATGAAGTGGCAATCTTCTGATCGCCGCGACCTGTACAATATTTGTATGTACCTAGTCACAAAATGTTTATGTTGATTTTAGCTACAGGTGCTGTTTTATTATAAAATTTATACATACCTAATAACTACAGTATTGAGTCTCCACGGTAGTGTATAAGTATGGTTCTTATGTCTGGCACAGAATGTGTACAATAATTCGCCAGCTGCTCCTGCCAGGCCCGTGTCACTTGCTCCGGGACCTGACCATTCATGTAGTGTAATGTTCCATGATCCACACGATTTGTCCTGTATTTAAATACATTAATATATCTATCTGTAAGTGCCTGCTACATGTGTCTCGACATTAAGAATAGCTATGAAATTAGTTTAGTATAAGCACAGAAAATATAATAAAATTTTTTGAATACAGTATATTGAACTTTATATGACAAAATTCTTTGTTGCAAACAAAATTACAAAAAATATTGTTAAGAAATTTGATAAGAAATGTAAATTAAAATAATAAATCTTGAAACGTAAGATTATAACTTACTTGCTCAGATGTGATATCGATAAACAACTGCCTCTCAACATTCGAATCCAAGACCCATGTACATTGCTGGTAGAAGAACTCATTCAGACTACCAGTCACAGATACATTTCTGGACGATATTTCACCTAAAGGAAAACACAGTCTTTTCAAAATTTATAGGACGTGCGATTATATTTATTCCTAGAGTAATTTAAATAAAATTACTCTAGGAATAATTTTTAGTCATAATGAGGAAAATAAGTAAAACATCATTTGCATTGTTCTGCAAATTTACTTTATCATTGCGGAAATAAAACAATATGAATAGAAATAGCTACAAAATTATGAAATAATTAAAATTATAAGATAAATAGCAACGTCAATAAATAACGCGTCATCAAATGACCTATTTCTCTATTTAATGAAGGTAACGTTCGGATATTCCGCGACTGGGTCACGTGACCACCTCTGATTTTATTTTGAAAATTGTATTTTCAATTGTCACTGCTTTGCATGAGAAGTGGCGTGGCTAATCGAGAAGGTGGTCGTAGAATTGGCACCGATCACGACCGCTCGACCCACATTTGACATCATGAGAGCAGTGTTAGTGGTCACACTAAATGCATCAAAAATGTATTCTTGTCTTCTTTTCGCAACGTGAAAATGGACACAAAAATGGGGCAAATCGCGATCGCAGGTCGCATACATCGGGAGACCACCATTAGTTAGATTTACCAATGCAAATACTTTTCCATTACATTGTTTATTTCAAGTCCCACTAGTAGATATATATTTTTCAGCTTATTTACATTTAAATTGAACACGGATTAAAACCTCAAGTTACGACACCTCAAATGAAAGCTTCTAAAATACAAATTTTGTTGTTGTAATTAGAAGCTTACGATATTCTTTGAAGGTTTTATATTCAGTATTATCCTAAACGTTGTAAAATTGGGTCGTAACTTGAGCCACATAATTTTGGGAGATGCATCTCGCTTTTTACGACACCACCGCGAACAGAGGATAATATCAGTAGATGAATTTTTACAGCGTTTTGACGCGATTTGAATGTGAAATCAAATTGTTTAATTTTTTGGTTCAAAAGTTCAATAGATACATTAGGACTACTTTACTTAATAAGGGGAGGAAAATTATGATGATTATTATAAAACACTTACCCGAATGAGTAGTATATGTTCGCTGGCCGCACATAGCATCGTCGTTGAAACTATACGCTGCTGCGTAATCAAATCCACGGCTTGCGTACGTGTAATGAGCAACAGAATATTCCAACCGCACACTCGTCCAACTCCGAACCACCACTGGCAACCAGGCAGCCTAGTAACATAAATTAATAACTACAGAGGTATTATTCCGTGTGGTGACGGATTAAGATTACAAGTGTCACCACCCCTTTTCCTCCCGGGGGCGCTGTAAGAGCCAGCTAAGGGATATTGTGAACAGATAACATCCTCTGTGAGAGACGGAAAACTCGAAAATAAACCCTGTACCAACACGCCTGGTCAGCGCGGATCAGTAGACCATAATCCGTCCCAAAGTGGAGGAGGCCTGTGCCCAACAGTGGGACATTAATGGGCTGGAGAGAGAGAGAGAGGTATCAATTCTACTTGCACAACTCAGCTAAAATAAAACATGAATATTCAGAGAGTCGAAATAATTGAAACAATTAAATGTCAAATTATGATTTTATTTAATACTAGCTGTTGCCCGCAACGCCATACCTACACATGTTATTCAAAAACCATACCCTAACAAATTGTACAAAAAAACATAGTCATGTTAAATAAACATCATCAAAATCCGCCGCGTAGTTTTGAAGATATAAGTTCACATAGGTACATACAAAAATAATGAATATGTTTTATAATAAGTTCCTAAAGATAATACGACAGGAAGAAGAAGAAGTAATAAGCGGTATATCCGTAATTGGACAGAAATACCCCAAACTTTATATTTAATTTGGGATCAGAGGAAGTTGTGTGAAATATCCGTAAATGTTTATTTATTTACTTAAGAGGATACCAAAATAGCTTCGTGCATTTTTCTATGTACGAAGTTTTCATTGTTTCTTTAGATTGAATGGCTAGAGCTCTAATTTTTAAGTATATGTTTTTTCAATATATGATCTAGGATCGCATAAACTCAGAAACGCGATTGAAAAAAGTTTTCTCGATAGAAAATCTTGGCAAAACAACCTCTCAAATTTTTTATTTTTTTCAAATGTCGGTCTATTATCGCGTATTAACTAATGAAATAACTTTAAAAACATAAGTAACTATTATATATAGAAACACGTAAATCAGAATTAAAATATATTTAGTAGATTTTGAGTAAATAGGAAAAGTATCCCTAATTCTTCATTTTCTGTGCCGACTGGCTGTGTTGATGATATACGATAATATTGATGTAGGCCCTTAATGTAATTAGTTCATGTTTCATGGACATTCCTGCAACCGTTGTATATCTATAAGCTCTTTTCACTGTTATATAAAATTTTATAATATTTAATTGTATTTTGGAGATAGAAAAACCAGTCTTATTGCAGAACATAATCTTTATTTTAATTTAATATTATATATTCTCTTAGCAGAACACATCGGACCCATTGCGATACATATATAATATTTATTAATATGTACAAATATATCTTACGGATCTATTTGCTTTGATGTTTTAAATTGTAAATTTTTTGTTGTTTATTTATTTATTACTTACTAATAACGACGCCAAATATGTGAAAAAAAAAAGGAATTTCAATAGTACCTAATATAATATTTAAATAATTATCACCCAATACCTTAATGTTTTACATGTTATTACTACATTAAATCACTCCACTATAACGGCAGTCAATAAATTATTCATTATGATCTAGTAAAAATAATAATACAAAATCCTTAATTGCAATTTCGACATACACTGACGATGATATACATTAATGTGTGGTACAGATTATTGGCAGACGCTACGTGCAATTGGCTACAACATACGCATACTGATTATACTGATAGATAATTGAATTTTCAGGGACATGTCTCGGATGGGGATTTCACATTATTGAACCATTTAGCAATTAAGTTAACACTAAAAATACTTTTTTACGGATTTAAATAATAATAATAGTAATAAATATTCATGGACATTTCACACAACGTCCTCTGGTTCCAAGCTAAGCTTATATGCTTGTGTTATGGGTACCAGAATACGGATATAATACATAAACTACTTTTCTTTTGTAAATACATACTTATAATACATAGTAAACACCCAGACGCAGTACAAACATTTGTATGACAATTAAAAACATCACACAAATGATTGTCCTGACCGGGAATCGAACCCGAGACCTCATGAACGGCAGTCCGTTATACGAACCACTAGACCACGAGGCCCGTCGAGGCCATTTAAACCCGTATATTTGTGTTTTATTTAATGCGTATATTTTGCTTTTGAGTCCTACCCGTGACCATGGTGGTAGAAAATGCCCGTCGGTCTAGATTAAGAGGATACCAAAATAGCTTCGTGCATTTTTCTACGTACGAAGTTTTCATTGTTTCTTTAGATTGAATGGCTAGAGCTCTAATTTTTAAGTATATGTTTTTTCAATATATTATCTAGGATCGCATAAACTCAGAAACGCGATTGAAAAAAGTTTTCTCGATAGAAAATCTTAGCGAAATAACCTCTCATTTTTTTTATTTTTTTCATTTGTCGGTCTATTATCGCGTATTAACTAATTAAATAACTTTAAAAACATAGGTAACTATTATGTATAGAAACACGTAAATCAGAATTAAAATATATTTAGTAGATTTTGAGTAAATAGGAAAAGTATCCCTAATTCTTCATTTTCTGTGCCTACTGGCTGTGTTAATATGTACGTGTCGGCGATGATATACGATAATATTGATGTAGGCCCTTAAAAAAGAAATCGTTTCTAAATGCATTGCGGTTTTATTTGAACAAGTATGTCACGCAAGTATAAGAAAATGATATAAACGCTACAAAAATTATGCCTGTCTGTTAGTCAGATTTTCACGCCTAAATGACTCTATATTACAATGCTATTAGACTCAAATAATATCTACATCACTACTACTACATTGTGTCCCACTGCTGGGCAAAAGGTTCCTTATTATTCCGACATGTCTTAGGCAGTGTCCCACCAGCCTAGGACAAGGTCTGCCCATCGATAGGTATCACTACGAAATGAAAAATGAATTCCCCCATCACGTCTTTTTGTCTTTCAGTCAGTTTATAAGTTCATAATGTATATAAAAGCTATTGAATGGTAAGGTTTATGTGCATAACTCGAACAGATTTGTGTAAAATCTTTGAAATAGATAAAGTTAATACGCTCGGAAGCTTTCATAAATAACGTTAAATTCGCTTGTCTATAACATCTAATATATAAATTCACGTGTCACAGTGTTAGTTACCGTACTCCTCCGAAACGGCTTGACCGATTCTTCTCAAATTTTGCATACATATTCAGTAGGTCTGAGAATCGGCCAACATCTATTTTTCAAACTTTTTTTTTAGTATGGCAAAACAACGTTTGCCGGGTCAGCTAGTGTTATTATAAATTTTAATGTTAAGTTAATAAACCCAGTTTTACATTCGCTGCTCACAATTTAGCCTGTAATACATTTAACGTGGACGACGTCAACCTATGATGTGGGTAAAGCTCTGTTAATAATTAAATTACTCCTGCGTTCCACAATGTAAGATAACAAAGCATTCATATCTCTCTTTGTTTCAAACCACTCCCTTTGGTATAAAATTAATTCAAATGAAACATAAATATATCTCAGACAAAATACCTTTAAACAAACAAATCATTGTCATATGAATGTATTATTATGTTTTGATTGAATATTCCGTTTATAATGAAGTGTCTATTTTACTTTAGTATATTATATAATATCACTTTTAGAACGAACTCGATCTTTTAAAGTTATTATGTATGCGTTTCTTTCCATAGGAATATACTCGTATTATTAGAAAACTCAACAAATGCCGAAATTTACCTTACCAATTTAATTTAACAATATATAACGTTTTGGGTTTTACAAATCGATCTCCAATCGGTCTTATTCCTGGGAATAACCACGTTCCAAAACAAACTTTTGTTATTTAAAATAATGAGATCGGTAATTTTAATCGAATCAGCAAGAATAACAGTGTGATACGGTACGGTTATACAAGTTAAAAAAAAAGAATTAAAAATATGATTTTTAAAAGCATTTAGTAATAAAAGCTGTAAGTAGAATAGTAGATACTTAAAGTACATACTTAAAGTTATACAATACATATACAGACCGTGAAAATATTTAACACAAATGCGTAAATTGGCATTGTTCATAATTTTTGACCTGCTGTTTTTATATTTTTTTTAGAAAATATAGACCATTTTAAGCAACTAATTTCAATATTATTGAAATATTCACTATATATAATTTTTTAAAAATACTTAAAGATATTATTTTAAATGTTGTGACGTCATCGTTGTACGCAATCTGTGTATTGACTTTTCCTGATAGACTTAAGACAGATTGCAATACATCTTTTCAAAGTTGCCAAGTTGATATAATAGACCAATTTCAACTCCACCACAGAGTAGTATATCCCTCAGAACGCCATAATGTTTTAAGTCCTTCATTTCAAGGGCAAATAGAGATCATTTGCTTTTTGGAAAAATAATCGTTAAAATGGCAAATTTTCCGAAAAAAACTAATGGATCATGATCAGAAACTCTATTCCCCGAAATGGTTTTAGAATTAAGAGTTTAAAAAAAATATGAACAATGCCCATTATTCCATGACATACAATACATAGAGTACTTTGTACGCTACATTGGTCGTGTTACTCTTTATTGCCCTTATATACTTAATAGTAAAGCTTTTACTTAATTATGCGGATCGTACCACAGCCCGCCACGTCGCCGCTACGCTCGGGTTTCCGTCGTCCGTGTTAGCATAGGGCCAGAGTAACACGATTAATTTTATTTATTGTCGTTTATTCAGAGAGACTAATAATTAGATCACGTGTTTTGGCTTTTGTTTACTATAGAGTCGGGTCTGTGAGAAATATACAGACTAAAACGAACGGACTATATCGAATATTTAGTAGCGGACAGGCGTCAATTTTCTTCATACGGTCTAAAACTTTGTTTGTGCATGAAAAATCAGTATCAGTTTTAATTAGTGTTTACACACAAAAATACCCAAATTATAAAATTGTTTGAAATCTTTTTTTTTATTTAATTTTGTCTCAATATCCGTAAATTACCTGTAAAATAGATAGTAAGTAAATTGTTCATAATACATGCCATATTAAAATGTTGATTAGTTATTGCTTCACAAAAAAGAAAATTTCTAGTCTGAAAATTAAGTTCCTTACTAATTAAAATTAACAAAACAGTGTCTATCTAAAGCAAATAAAATAAGGTAATAAAAAAAGTAATGTAAGATACGACCTACCTAAGAGGCTAACATTAACCTATAAAATGATATAGTTTTACTTTAAAATATTCTTACCTGAAAATCCCCACAGAGACATGATAGATGGGTACCATCTCCAGCAACGAGTGCCACATGATCGTGATAGTACAGAGATGTATGTGATCTGCATTCACAACCAGCATCTCCACAAGCAGTACGACAACCACCGCCACCAACAACCAATCCTGTTGGTTCAGCACTCCACATGCGCTCCAAATGTTGGATCTAAATGAAAATTTAATTTAGCGTAGGACCAGGACGTTGATTGAAAAAAAAATTCAAAAAATATGATTACACCAGCCATATTAAGTACAAGAGTCTTAAAATCCGTTCGTCTGCAGATAGACACAGAATAATATTTTCTAATAAAACTTTAGTACATTTGTGTTGTGTATTAGACTCAACTGTTTGCAATTTTAGAGACAACTAGCTGTTGTCAATGACTTCGTACCTACGGGTGGAACTTAGAAACCAAACCTTAACTAATCATACAACAAAGCGACCCTCTCGAAACACTAACACAGAGTAGCTTATACCCGCGATTTCATCCACGTTTATAGTTATTGAGCAAAATAGATACCTAGTCTTAACAAATTGTACAAAAAATCCATCCTTTTAGACCACCCTATCTACTAAAAAACTGCATCAAAATCTAGTGTGTAGTTATGAAGATATAAGCTCACATCGAGATATACATACATACAAATATAACTTTGTTTTATAATAAGTAAAGATGTTACATTTTATTATATTACGACAAGTAAATAGCAAAAATCAAAAGATAATTTACCTCTATGGTGACGCTTTGATTTGCTGCTGGTATAAACCTATGAGTACATAGCAGTCTTTCTTCAATATTCCAAAATATGTGATGATGTGAAGGTGCCGATACTCCTCCATGGGGAGGAGACGCCAGTCCGTAGTGTGTCGATGCACACGTCGCATCTGGCGATGCAGTACCTTCGTGTTGTTCTGAGAAAATTATTACATTTATAAAACACACTCCGAAAACGCGTCATTCTTTTGGTACGTTCGCGATCTTACAAAAAAACAAACTTTTTAATACAATCGACTTACAACTATATCAATATGAGCAAGAAAACATTGATCTCTCAATCTTGTTTTTCCTTTAAATACATACAAAATAATGTATTAAGCTTCTTGTATAAGTATCTACTTGTTTTTCTGACCATACGTCTTATTTTTCCACATGAATCATTGTGTATGCCTTGAAACATGTAAATACTACTCTTTACATAAACATTTACATTATGCCGAGTAAGTACCAGTTGAGCCTCCGTGAATACGTGAATATTATTTTGTTTGTTTTCGTTCCGCTTTGTTTAAGTCAACAAATACTGTTATTTATATTTTTCACAGACATTATACTTCTTTTTGTGATTATTTACTCTATATTACCGTAAAAAGCAACAGCAAAAGTGTACAAATTATGAGCATATTGTCGTAGAAATGTTAACAGAGAATAGGGTAGGCCACCCACATGGATATAATATTATCAAAACGAAGGAAACGTAATTATACGTAGTACATAACGCCATATCTACATACTAGGTGAGTCGGCAAACGTTGTTCTACCATAATAAGTTAATGCACAGTGAAATGTCAGTGACGCGACGCTTCATGTTAATGAGTTCACGTCGAGGTACGTCTGGGTAATTTTTTGGATATATTTTATATGAAAATACAAAGCATATGATTGAAATACAGGTGGGGTTAAGGAAAATATGGAAAAGCTATTTTCTTATGTACTGAACGTAAAATAATTGGTCTCGCTCGGCTTCATGGATTGTCAACATAGCTATTTGCAATATTATTATCATCATCGTTTAAGATCACTACTGTTTCACTATTGCACATAAGCCTTTTTTCCTTTAGAGAGTATTAAGTCAACTAAGCTGCGTTGATCAAGCGTATTGGCTTAGAGCTTAGTTACGAGTTTTCCTTCTCTCACAAAGGATGATCCCAGTTTAGATTCCCTTAGCCGGCTCATAAAGCTCTCTACGAAGGGAATAGGGTGGCGATACTTATATTCTTACCATTCACTACAGGAGTAGTAATTGGGCATTGTTCATATTTTTTTAAAACTCTTAATTCGAAAACCATTTCGGGGAATAGAGTTTCTGATCATGATCCACTAGTTTTTTTCGGAAAATTTGCTATATTAGCTATTATTTTTCCAAAAAAGCAAATGATCTCTATTTGCCCTTGAAATAAAGGACTTAAATTGTGAAGGCGTTCTTAGGGATATACTACTCTGGGGTGGAGTTGAAATTGGTCTATTATATTAACATGGCACATTTCAAAAGATGTATTGCAATCTGTCTTAAGTCTATCAGGAAAAGGCAACACAAAGACTGCGTTCAACGACGACGTCACAACATATAAAATAATATTTTTAAATATTTTTTAAAAATTCTATATAGCGAATATTTCAATAATATTGAAATTAGTTGCATAAAATAGTCTATATTTTCAAAAAAATATATAAAAACAGCAGGTCAAAAATTATGAACAATCCCAATTCAATAAATTTTAATAGATGTCAAGAATCATTGCTTAGTTGAAGAAAAATACGCAGAAAACTGGCTGATAATAACTAATTGTTACTCTAGGTGTGTTTACTCACCATCATGGAAAGCGAATGCACCATCAACAAATTCCTCTTCATCTGCAGTTTGTGAGCTTGCTCTTCTCACTAATATAGTTAAATTAGCACCCTTTGACGTCACAGCTTGACGTATTAAAAACCGGCCTGTAGGATCCCTGGCTTCTCTCAAAGCTGGCCCACATACCCTAAGAAGAGCACGATCTCCTCGTTCAGACCTATCTCTCTCTCCTCTTCCACTGAATTCATGAATACCTTCTAAGATCTCAATATGAGATCTACAGCTTGGTAACCTGACAAATAAATATTAATAGCTATCACAATATCTAGCAATAACTTTATCATGGTTAAATGTGTGCTGGTTTTGTCTTAAGCCATTTTGATGGTTGTATTTGCTTAAATCTGATTTGAAAAATTCAAGAGATTCGATTCAAATGGTTTATTTAACGATAATTTTGTCAGCATATCGTCTCATGGCGGACATAATAGTACGAGTATCAGAAGCAAAATAACACAATGACCATTTAGCAGTATTTGTAGGGACACCTCAACAAAATTGTTAAATTGCCTTAAATAATTAGAAGTTAAACGTATGTCCGCAGACCTTCGTAACGTTCAGTCATTAGCTAAATGCATGAACGTTTACTAAATATGTAGGTATATGGGTTGTAATTTAAACTTGTTTAAGTTCAGCTCGCTCAAATGTCAAATACTTGCGTTTTAAATGCAACAGTTAACTAGTGCCCTTTTGTAATTGAATCTTTGTTAGGCCAGTGGTTCTGTCATTAAGAATGTGTGTCTCCCAGTTATTTTCCGAGTTAGTTTATGGTCCCAGATATTTTAGAATCAAAGAGTTAAACTCCTTGGTTTTAAAATATCTGGGGGACAAGATTTCAAGTGACTGTAGAGGGGTTAAAAAACTCCATTGTTTCGTAGTAGTAGGTTCACGTTTCAAAATTACCTTAAATTATAATTAAATAATGAAACTTGGACGACATCTGTAGGTGTACCCAATAAATGAATAAAACATTGGGCACGCCACGTATTCATTCTTGAGTCGAAGTGGCCGGAGCGCGCACCCCCTGGGCCGTAGCCTCGCACGGTGGCGCCACATCCGACCCTCGCGCCATTCCCACCGGACACTTCATTTGTCATGCGGTTATTGTCGACTGGTATCCTATCCGCTATAAAAAGTTTGTTACTGTTATGTTTCTACTTGTAGACAACATAATTTTATTTCTTAAGTATTTGAAATGTTAAAATTAATGTGAATTTTATGTAACAAAGAAACTTATTGCGGCGTTAAAATGTTAATGTTAAAACTTTATGATGAAAATATTATTTGCGGGTTGGAAAATATAGAAAAATGTATTTATATAGAAAATTTTGATTAATATTTGACCAAGTGCGAATAATCGCGTCTCATGATTGTGATCAAGTAAAGTGTTTTCTTCTTCTACTATTCGTCCTATTACTATTCAGTTTAGCAATTTAAGTTGGTTTAAAATTATTTTACATAATGAATACCTAACAATGTACTCGTATTTCTTACTAGAAAGTTTTACGTCTTTCGCATTCAATATTCACTTGAGGTGGCATTCGTGTGCCATATTCTATAAGAAATAGATACCACCTTTATTGATATAGTACTTTTTACAGAAAAAAACACGTTTAAGAAATGTTATAATAATTACCATGTTGCATGTGATGTGTCAGCGCTGCTAATGGCGGTGAGGCAGGAACAACAGTGGGAGGTGACCCACTACTCTCAATCCTCTCTATAAATTCCAGCTTGGCAATAAATCCGTTATAGTCGTACGGTGGTATTAATGGACCGGAGCTGTAATACGTCACCATCATGACATCACTTCACTTATGACTCTGCTACGAGTACTTCTAAATCATAACATGCTTTGCTAATAGAATTAAAACATAATCAATATCTATACTAATCTATATTATGCTTGTGTTTGTTTGTTTGAAGGCGCTAATCTTAGGAACTGCTGGTTTGAATAAAAATAAATCTTTCAGTGTTGTATAGTATATTTATGGTAGAAGGCCCGCTGCGACCAATTGGGACAAAGCAACAGTGAAGATTGAGACTCCCACCCTTATGGTTTCGTTCCACCACTAATCTAGACAACCAAAAATAACTGAGTACCTACTAAGTACCCTAACTTTATTGTACGAAATTCTGAAAATTACTAAGAAGTCCGATAGATCATACCCTATGATGTAAGGTATTTCATTATTGATATATTTTTACACATATATATTATATCGTTATCCTTTTTGGGGTATAAAGAATATACTTTAAAATATCTATGAATCTTACTTGAATTCCAAAAGTAGATTTGGTCCTGGATGCTCAAGGACCGCCGTGCGTTCAGAGCAAAGTGTTCCCAACAGTGACGCAGATGGCGAGCTACCCGCCCGTAACGTCAGATAGTCTGTCGTACAATGACTGAAAAATACTTTTATTGAAATAACAACCTGAGAATTAAAAAAAAAAAACAATTATACCAGCTTTAAAGGTTTTCATTTTAATGTAATTGTTACTTTTGACAATTTGTGTAGACAAAGATTTTTAAGTAATTAACTTTTATGAGAATATGTAATGATATACAAAAGAAGACATTAAATACTCAGAATAATACATTGTCAAATATAAAAGTAAAGGTCACACCATAATTACTATTACGGCACGACCTTCTAAGCTTTACTCAGAACTTCAATAAATAATTTTTCTGAAAGAGAATATCTTCAAAAAGTCAGAAAAATAATAAATTTTAACACAAAGTATTTTTATATTAAAAACCTTTCCTTCGAAAAGCTACAGAGTTTCATCTATAAATTTCGATATCCGAGATACCCGGTTTGGTATAAATTAAGATCTTTATAAAAATACTTTCAACAATTCTTTGAGATTTTATAAAGCAATATCGAAGATACTCAAATAATTCGAATGTCTCGACCATTAGTGAAGAACAATCTGTTATAAAAGACTATGTCACAATATACAGGATTCTTTTCAAATAAGTTGCATATTCATTCTTACATCCTAGCGATATATACCGTTAAATCCGTGTTAATATCACAATTTCTAAATATTACAAGTGCTGATTTTTGGACAACTATAACCGATTATTAGTAACATAACCCATTATTACACATTAGTAGTAGTTGGGCCGGTATAGTATAATTAATAATTGCGTAAACGAATAAATAAATAAATAAATAAATATTCACGGACATTTCACACAACGTCCTCTGGTCCCAAGCTAAGCTTATTATGCTTGTGTTATGGGTACCAGAATACGGATATAATACATAAACTACTTTTCTTTTGTAAATACCATAGGTAAATACATACTTCTAATACATAGAAACACCCAGACGTAGTACAAACATTTGTATGACATTTATGGATATCACACAAATGATTGTCCCAAGCGGGAATCGAACCCGCGACCTTGTGAACGGCAGTCCATTACATGAACCACTACGCCACGAAGCCCGAATGAGTTTGTTACATTATTATACATGTTAATGACGCGTAAAGTTTTTAAACTAAACGTTTGAAAGAAATGCCTCTTGTTATGTTTTCTAAATCCATTGTGCCTAGCCTAAATCGAATTTTCTGTTAAAATATGGACACATACTTATAACCCTGTATCTATACTTCTATACTAATATTATAAAGCTGAACAGTTTGTTTGTTTGAACGCGCTAATCTCGGGAACCACTGATCCGCTTTGAAAAATTCTTTCATTGTTAGATATTACATTTATCGAAGAAGTTTATAGGCTATATAACATCACGCTGCGACCAATAGGAGCGTAGCAGCAATGAAACATATTGCAAAATTGTGGAAAATTGCCTGAATTTCATGCGTACGAAGTCGCGGGCAACATCTAGTGATATATAATTTAGTAAAACGGAAGGCTATAATAGTGTGTAAATTTTATATATGTGGTAGTAACATCTAATATAAGGGGAATGCTATTACAGTAGGAGTCAAGTTAGCGAGATTAAAGACAGTTCAGATAACATTACACGAAGCCTGGATACAGCAATTAACTCTAAGCCTTGTACGCTGCGCATGCTAATCAACTTTATGTTTTGTTCTGTAGGCTTAATTTGGTGCAGTTTTATATTATGCTTTAAAAAAAATTCTTGGTAATTTATTTAAAATAGAATAGCGCATATCAGATTAGAATGGTTCAAATTTAAAAAAAGCTTTAGATTATTTCTGTTATATTTAGAAGTACCTGACGTTACGTCTTATAACGTTATATTTACGCTGGCTTAGATTTAGAATGTAACGTGTAATATGATTTTACTTGCATTTTCAAAAGATTCGTACGTCCAAAATAATTTGCATTTGTGCACGTCTAAGCTTCAGCAAAAAAAATTTTATATGTGTGGCTACCATTAGGATAAGTAAGTCATAATTCGATTTAACACAAGGTTGCAATGGATGATATTCAATACAAAACTACTAGGGAAAAGGATTTGAAAAGAGATAACACGTATTAATGAAGGATATGGGTCTTAGACTGGACCCAAAGGCTTATCGAGCTACGAGTAAATGTAACAGCTTAGTGTTCTAATGTTATGGCTGTAGTAATCTTTTTAGGTTCCCGATTCCATAACTATGATCCTCTTACCTATATCTAATAAAATTTTATTTCTAGCATCAAGCTGATTAAAGCTCAGTAGTAATAAAAATATTAGGTATAAGTATCTTGCAGATTGTGAACATCTTCATAAAAGATCACAGTTTTATTTCCGTAGAGTAATAAACAGAGGTTTATTACATCTACATTCGGTCATAAAGGTTTTGGTTCCATGCCTTTAACTAGACACGCAATATATAAATACTCTACAAGCTAAGTTCAAAATAGGCTAACACGTGCATAAATTCAAGTGGGTATTAGACACTTCTCGAACTTATCATTCTCCTGCCCTTATAACTTTATTCGGGATCGGCGCAATATGACTTATTTATCATGTTGCAGTGGGTTTTGGTTGATTTTTACGACCGCTCGCTTGCCTAAGATCAACACTCCTTGGGTATATTTGCAGAGGTCATGCGATGTGGTTCCCTCGGTCAGTTCTCACGACACCCGTGTGCGAGACATGGGGAAGTGACACCTGTATTCGTTTGTACCGGACGTTTCTTCAAGTTTTTCAGACTTCGACTTATTTGAACTAAAGCAAGGAGTCAGCTCAGAAAGTGATGTAACTTCTGACTAAATTATGGATAAAAATATTAAAATTGATCAAGGTGTGGTATTTCTTACTATGTAGATTTTGTTTCAAGCCAGGTTTATGCCTAAAGATTAATAGTTAAGTTCAGAACTACTTTAGCTACGAAACTGTCAACATTATAGGTTCCTCAGATTTTGTGTTGTATTTTAACCGTATTTCAGAGCATCATGTCTACAAAGTAATTACAATTTTTATTATAGTTATAAATATTTAATGGCTCTACTTACTTTCTTGGTAATAATATTGATGTGAATATAATCTTGACTCTTGTGTGTACAGAATTTGTTGCGAAGAGATATCTACATCGACGGTGTGGTGGATAAAGCCCAGGGTAGCCTGGACTGGCCAGCACACAGCTTCCTGGGCCACGACACGACACATCTTGGTACAGCCAGTCACAATCTGTTGAAAGAATAGGATTTATAGCGTTATTTTATTTTGCATATTTTAGTAAAGAATGTTGCAGAAAAAAAAAATACCGTATTACGGAAATGTCCAGATCTATTACAAATGCGTTACACAATTATATAAAAACACTAGCTGACCCGGCAAACGTTGATTTGCCATTAGAATGTTAAGGGTAGAAAACCCTTGTCACTTAGGAATACAAAATATAGATAGTAGCCGATTCTCAGACTTACTAAATATGCATAAAAATTTCATAAGCATCGTTTTAGCTGTTTCGGAGGAGTATGGGAACGAACATTGTGACACGAGAATTTTATATTTAAGATATATGATTACTTTAATATTGCTAAACTATGATTGATAGCTAATAACGGAATATAAGTACCTACTTATAAGTATTTCTCTAAGAAACATCGAATGACATTACGTTGCTAAATACAACTTTCGAACGAAATACCTATCTATAAAAGTTATTATCAAAAATATATTTAGAGTTGAATACGGACTGTCGTGTCGATCAAAATGTCTCTGGGATATGGAACAGTTAAGGGCCTACATCAATATTAACGTCGACATGTACCTATTAACACAGCCAGTAGGCATAGAAAATGAAGGATTAGGGATATTTTTTTTGTTTACTCAAAATCTACTAAATATATTTTAATTTTGATTTACGTGTTTCTATATATAATAGTTACTTATGTTTTGAAAGTTATTTCATTAGTTAATACGCGATAATAGACCGACAAATGACAAAAAATAAAAAATGGGAGAGGTTATTTCGCATCGAGAAAACTTTTTTCAATCGCGTTTCTGAGTTTATGCGATCCTAGATTATATATTGAAAAAACATATACTTAAAAATTAGAGCTCTAGCCATTCAATATAAAGAAAAAATGAAAACTTTGTATGTAGAAAAATGCACGATAATATTGATGCAGGCCCTTAACAAAGCAATTAGCCAACATGTTGTTGTGTGTGTTTTGTTTCAAATACAGTGTAAATACCGCAAAAATAATATTTCAACGGACCGTGCATAACTATAATAATTATAAAGGGTCGCTCGCTTGTTGTGTTTACAAGTTCCCTAATTGTTATGATAAGACAGGCAGCCTGCACTTGTCCTACTTATGACATGGTTATCGGTGATGTATCTGTTTTATGTTTATATCTATTACTAGCTTTCACTGTCTATAAATAGGCCAATAGGGCCTTAAATCGCCACAGAGCACTTTTTTATGTTGCTTGTACTCAGCGGCTCTGTACAATCTTGACCATAACATCATTGCGTCGAGGTTGATTTGAGGTCGGTCTACACACACACACACACACACGCCCCTTTCTTTCACAATGATTATAATCTATAAATAAATCACTAGTACGTTGACGCCAAATGAAATTACAAACAATATAAAAATCACCTAATAAAGAAAGTTAATAAGTAAAATAAACGGTATGATTTTATTATTAATAATAAGTACCTTAACGCCTAGAAAATCAAGACGAGAATAACAAACAAAATTAATAAATAAAATAACAAAGCGTGGTATGTCGGGCAATCACGGCATGGCCTTTATTTGGCCCGCTTAATTAGTAATTATTCAGCCGTAGAACAAAGGAAGCCTAACTACTGAAATAAGAAACGACAGCCTTATTATGAATTATAAATGGCCTCTAATTTATCTTAAGATATAAATCGAGGTAATATTCACATAGAACATATTATAAGTTCTTATTAAGTACGCAACAAAAGGTAAATTATCTTTTGAAGTGTAAAGCTTTATATAAAGCCTCAATTATTACTGTCTGAATTCAAAACAGTCTATATAGTAAAAAATATTTTACCCAGATATTGATTTACCTGTGTGAGGTATGCGGGAGCCGCCCCTTGGGTGAAATCCAACACCCTGGCTATTACTTAGCGATGTGAAACTGAAGAACGCAAGAAACTGCGACCTCACAGTTTTTTCTGTTATCCTGGTAACAAAATATAATTATGTTTCTTTATTTCAAGTAATATAAATTGGGTTAATGAATAAATATACGAATTCCGTAGTAAAACTGATCAAATAATAGATAAAGTAGGGTTACACCAACATTAATGTACCTACTAAATCTTAGCAGAATAATCTAAAATGGCACAACAACAGTATAATGGCCATTCCAGATCCTGGGCTCAAGTCCCACACGCGGTGATTACTTGTTCTGCAAGTCCATTACAAAATTAATAAATTACTGTACACAAATATTGTCATCATTTGTCGGTGCTGTCAGCATTCGCGATTTCGAATAGCACATTACCGGTTTCGCAATGACAACCTTTTGTTCAGACTTCAAGCCATCGTCGCTGCCGGAACTCGTTTCAAACTGAACTGTTAATGAAGATAAATTCTGAAATGCTTTACACAACCACATAGCTCCACTATCCGGCAATAATGCTCATTTGAACGCTTGATACTCCAGTTTGCAAACGAAAATGTAATTAATTATTGTTTGGTTGGTATCATTACCACGAGTAGGGATTGCCTCGTAACGAGTTACGTATAATGATTTATGTATATATGTTTATCAAAGTATGTAGATTGTAGGTACTTTGAATATTATGTTGCTGAGGATAATATGGATGGTATCCGTTTGCTCCATACAGTGAGACCGTTATTAAGGGCCTGCATCAATTATCGTGCATTTTTCTACGTACAAAGTTTTCATTGTTTCTTTAGATTGAATGGCTAGAGCTCTAATTTTTAAGTATATGTTTTTTCAATATATGATCTAGGATCGCATAAACTCAGAAACGCGATTGAAAAAAGTTTTCTCGATAGAAAATCCTAGCAAAACAACCTCTCTATTTTCTTATTTTTTTCATTTGTCGGTCTATTATCGCGTATTAACTAATGAAATAACTTTAAAAACATAAGTAACTATTATATATAGAAACACGTAAATCAGAATTAAAATATATTTAGTAGATTTTGAGTAAATAGGAAAAGTATCCCTAATTCTTCATTTTCTGTGCCTACTGGCTGTGTTAATATGTACGTGTCGGCGATGATATACGATAATATTGATGTAGGCCCTTAATAAAATGTTGTAACATTTATTGTTTAGTATAATTTTAGTAAACAAAATTTAACTAGGTATTATAATTCTCTATATTACTAGGTCAGTATCTACATGTATACATTAAAAACAGATTTGATACAAAAAGCTCGTAATTTGGCTTTTTATAAAGATTTTTCGTCTTAGCGTGTACCAGTAGGTACGAATATGGTCAATATTTATTTAATATTTTCTAACACTTGCGCGACTCATCTGTTTAAAATAAAACTACTTTTTACGGATTTAGACGCGTATATTTGTTTTAAATTTTGGCCCGACGTTTCGTAGACTTTGCAGTCACCATGGTCACGGGTGAGACTGAGCTGTAATGTGTCTTCTACGATTAGTTATTACAGGGTTTACCCACATTCGATTTTAATTTTACATTGACCATAAAGATAGACTTTTACTATAAACTATATCATATTACATTGTGCTCAGACTACATAAAATCCAACCACTACATAAAACCATGGTGACTGCAAAGTCTCCGAAAGGTCGGGCCAAAATTTAAAACAAATATACGCGTCTAAATCCGTAAAAAGTAGCAATATTTATTTATTAAAACTTCTTTTAAAACGGCGATGGCCCGATTAGGGTGTGTTAGTATAAATTGTAATTGATGTTGGTAAGTTTAAAAAAATATAAAATGATACGATAAGTAAAATGAGTGTACTAATTGTGGTTCAGTACTGACTTGAAGAAATGCTCGTCGGAAATTTTCCGCTAATAATGAAATGTAGATCAATTACGACAGAAATTATATAAAAAGTAATGGTTGTAGTACACCTAATTTTCTATAGATATCAGTAAATAAGACATTAAAATACCTAAATTCTAAGGTTGAAGCTCCATGATCAGCGAATAACACAACTGGCGGGGTGTATCGCTCGTTGGCACCACATAGTCTTGTTTCCGCTACTCCATTTGCTGGCACAGAACTAGCGCTGCCTAATTGTAGCCAGCCACCTACGCAACTAGCAAAAAGAAGCGATTTGGTGCTATCAGTACTTCCTGAATCTCTAAATATAAATAAATAGCATAGTATCCTAAACACCGTAGCATGGAGTTTTAATTCTCCGATTTTAAAAACATTAATTTTAAGAACACTAACCACTACTAACATTATGCAATAAGATAATACATGTAATACTAACACATTTAATAACACAAATTGTAATTGAAATTTAATAATTGTAATATGGATCTTTGTTGTCCGAAATAAAAGTTTATTTATTTATTTATTTATAGTACATGAAATATGTTTTTAAATTAAGAGTCCACGAAATTTAATAGATATGCCTAAACGCTAGCAAACGAATAACTCAAAAGCAGGTTAAACATATTTGCTTTCAAGTCATATTAGATATAAACTTGGGTTTCACTGCTAGACTGCCCTATAATTAAAAAAAAATCAAAAAACTATAATGAATATCATTATAGTTTCTTGTTTTTGTGTAAAATTTCCAGAGACAAATTTGGAATTTCTTTATATTATTTTACTTAGAAACCCTTGCTACCTACCATTACCTAAACAAGATTACGTGCCGAAAACCCATTTTATATTCAAAAAATACAGTGCTAAGTTTACAACAGATAATATTCTGTTCTATTGTATTACCACACATAAATATAAGCTTTGTCCTCAAAGACTTTTCATATACGTTTGTGAAATTCGAGGATACTACAAATAAAATCCTCTCCTTTCAACTGTCCTATAAAAATTGGTCAAGTGCGAGTCGGACTCGCGCACGAAGGGCTCCGTACCATTATCTATGCAACATAAGGCAACGTTATTAGTATCGAGCAAGAAACGGTAAAAAAAATCATGTTTGTTGTATGGGAGCCCCCCTCAAATATTTATTTTATTTTATTTTTAGTATTTGTTGTTATAGCGGCAATAGAAATACATCATCTGTGAAAATTTCAACTGTCTAGCTATCACCGTTCTTGAGATACTGCGTACGGAACCCTAAAAATCATGTTTGTTGTATGGGAGCCCCCCTTAAATATTTATTTTATTTTATTTTTAGTATTTGTTGTTATAGCGGCAATAGAAATACATCATCTGTGAAAATTTCAACTCTCTAGCTATCACCGTTCTTGAGATACAGCCTGGTGACAGACGGACGGACGGACGGACGGACGGACGGACGGACGGACGGACGGACGGACGGACGGACGGACGGACGGACGGACGGACAGCGAAGTCTCAGTAATAGGGTCCCGTTTTTACCCTTTGGGTACGGAACCCTAAAAATAGAATCTATATTTTATCACACAATGTCGTCATAGAAAACAATTTTACATATTCCAAAACATAAATAAGTATATTTTAATATATGGACGGTAGCTAACCCAGGACGAGTTACTAAAAATATTCAATTTGACGGGACATGATCACAGTAACGTATGTTTGACAACGCTGGACCGATCACAGACGTTTTTTTCCACTATTCGCGTTAAGGCTGATACATTTTTGTAATACATGGATACCATGTTCAACATTATCTATACTTATAATAAATCTGTAGAGAGGTCAATTCTGTACATGAAATATATTTTCAAAATAATTATCAGGGGGTGATTAGTGAACGATACTGATGCCAAAAATGCAATCAGTAAAATTTTTGTCTGTCTGTCTGTCTGTCTGTCTGTCTGTCCGTCTGTATGTTCCTTATAGAAACAAAAACTACTCGACGGATTTTAACGAAACTTGGAACAATTATTCTTCATACTCCTGGGCAGGTTATAGTATACTTTTCACCACGATACAATCAATAGGAGCAGAGTAGTGAAGGGAAATGTTGGGAAAACGGGAACAGGTGCTCCATTTTTTAAGCTTCCGTCGCGTGTGCAGCCTTAATGGTTAAAGTTACATAGAAATCATGTATAACGGAAATATTCTACATAAAATTGTCTAAAAAATATCCCGAAACAGCACATATCTATATTTTATGGTTGACTCACAATAACACGTGTAACTCCTGATAGCTTAGCAGTTAGTTCATTCTGATTATATTTGTTTACTCTTACGTTTATAATACTCTCACTCAAGCAGTAGTTAAAAATGTTGCAAAAACGGGGAAAATTTCCTAAATTTTACGCGGACGGAGTCGAGGGCAACAGCTAGTCTTAAATAAAACTACCAATTCATGCTTCTAATATTCTGTAATGAATTTGTAGATTTATGCACTACTTAATATGAAATTCATGTAACGGTGCTTAAAAATAAGTTACAATTATACGCGTTATTCGTAAACTAGGGTTTTTTTATCGACATAAAAAATATAATAAACAAATATGTATGCGTGTCGTGTAGTTAAAATAGATTTGATAAATCTAACGCAGCCCGTATGGCGAGTGATAAAGAATACAAGTGCCACCAATCTATTTCTTTCCCAAGGTGCTATAAATACAGAAAAGGAGAGTTGTACGTGGGAGACGGAAAACTCGAAAATAAACCCTGTGGCAACTCCAGGTCAGCGTGGCATAGTAGACCATAATCCCTCCCGAAATGGAGGAGACCCGTGACCAACAGAAGTTCGTCAATGAACTGGAGCGAGGTTATACCAAATAATACCTTTGATTAATATATTTCATGATTCAAATATAACCAAAAGCAAATCTCATAGTATATATTATAATAAATCAGAGGGTTGTATTGTCGCTGAGGCTTTATTATCGGTTCGTTAAAATTCAATGCATTTCAAATTATCCGAAATGAGTTGGTAACTAAAGCGATGTCTGTATTGTTATTAATAGCGATTTATTATTGTGTTAGTGGGAAAATAATACGTACTTTTGTTGATAATGTGAAAAGAAAATCAAAAGAAGGCGTCAATTTATCAATGTGGAAAGATTTTTATAAAAAGTTTTACAGTATTGCAGCAATGATTTTATTCAAAACAAATTCTTGCTATATAAATAAATAAATTGAAATAAAATAAATATTCATAGACATTTCACACAACGTCCTCTGGTCCCAAGCTAAGCTTATTATGCTATTGCTTGTGTTATGGGTGCCTACCAGAATACGGATATAATACATAAACTACTTTTCTTTTGTAAACACCCAGACGCAGTACAAACATTTGTATGACAATAAAAATATTAATTGAAGAATGTTAATGAGAATGTGAAATCTGTACTTCGATACTAATTATTATGAAGCTGAAGAGTTTGTTTGTTTGTACGCGCTAAATTCAGGAACGTCTGGTCCGATTTGAATAATACATTTTTTGAGAAGGTTATAGGTTACGCTGCAAAAATAGGAGCGAAGCATCAGTAATGGTCCGGGAGCCAGTGACAGATTTACATGACCAAGTCCCTCCCAATCAAAAATTCGAGAAATGCATGAGAGACTAATACTATGAACACTCGCGATTTTCATTATTAAATTTTTCTGGAAGAGGGAGGATACCTAGAATTATTACAGGTAAAATTGTTGATTCGGTCGGATTAAATAGCAAATCATATTTTTGCTATTTAATCAGACCGTGATATTAAACGAAAAGTCCGATCAGAATAGATAGAGTAAATAAAAGAGCAATTTACATATATGTACGTGTAAATTTCTCAATCTGAAGCTGTTGCGTTACACCTTTCAAGATACAACCTGACAAACTTTCCACTGACATACAGCAAGCTGACATTAATTTTCATTCATAGTACAAACAATCACCAGGTAAAGGCGATGACTAAATGACTGCCCCAAGCATGTACAGGAATCTTACAATATCTCGTAATATTTAAAAATTTATTGATGAATTATTTAGTGTTTTATAAATTCCTAGAACTTTCGTGAACTTTTGAACATAAAAAAGTATCTTAATTGCTTTTTATTGTCCGACATGTTAAAGTCAATCATACAGACTAGGGATGCTCGACATTCGCGATGGCGAATATACATCGATCAATGTCGATATAAATATCGATCACTGAGATCGATTAAAGTAGATCTTTTATTTTCTTTCTTTAATGTTCCAAATACATAGAAAATAAATGTCTTATTTCATACCTGATACTTTAATATTGCTATAAAAATAATTATAAACACAGATTTAAAAAAAATAATGATTTTTTTAGAAATTATTGCATCGGGATAATATTCGAAACGATTTAAAAATCGATTTTTTAATATGTAATCGTCATCCCTAAACGTCACGTCAGACTATCAGACCAGGGTCTGTTATCTTGCCTACATTCGTTTTTGACCGTGCACACATACAAATCTTTGCGTGTGTTCGTCGTGCAAGTATACCACATAAAAAAATTACCATTAATTAATTAAATTACTGGCAGCACTGGCCTATGACAGCCGTTAGTTCTTTGTTTTGTTTGTATTCTGTGGTCTGTTATGTTTTGAATCTTTGCTTTGATCATTGATGTAATTTTTGTGTCAGCCATTAACTAAAAGAAGAAGAAGAATTTTTGTGTTGTCGTCGTTATTGCAATTTAATAGCACGCCACTTAATCTGTTCTGTAACTTGTGTGTTCTATTACATTTTACGAAAGGACGTTTTAGTTTAGGTTTATTACTAATAAACTAAAAATAGGTTATTTTTTATTATATCAGATGTCTTCCAATAACTATAGAAAGTGCGCTAAGTGCGGGAGAACACGTGCTGAGGATCCGTCGGTAACCTACCATAGGTTTCCAAATCCAGGAACCTCTAACCTTATCAAGTAAGTAACATATATTTTAATGAAAAGTCATCTCTAGTCATTTAGGCAGGGACTTATTGTAAGTTTATCAGGCATGTACAATGGAACGTGTATGTGAAATGAAGAAACTAATGGCTGTTGTCAACAATTGTTACAGTTTGCGGATTTGCTTCCTGCTCAGGACAAATATTTGTAATATTTGAAAAAAGATGATCTTTTAAATTTTAAATCTGCTATTTTCAGCACTAATTAGTTATCATATGTTTTCAGGGCTCGTGCATGGGCTGAGTATTGTTGGCCACAAGAAGATTGGACTCATGCCACTTTACTTTCACTGCATACTAAAAACAGAGTTTTATGCGGGAGACATTTTAGTTCATCTCAGTTTTATGATAATAAGAGGCAAAAACTGATAAAATTTGCAATTCCTGATTCACACGAAGTTATGAAGCTATTAAGTGACCGTGAAAATGTGTTTAATCAGGTTCGCTTACCTATTATAGTTTATTGCCATTGCTATTTTTATAATTCAGTGATTATAGAGCAAGGTACATCTCAGTATTTCATTAATGCATTTTATGTTCCTATTTTCAGAATGTACAGAACCTGGATGATGAACCATCTGTCATGCTGCTTGTTTCAAAAGATAAAGCTTCACCAATTTGCATAAAACAGGTAATGGCTTATTTTTACCTGAAGCTATGTCAAATTGAGTATTACTAATTTGGTATTTAAAAAATGTTTTTAGGTTGTTATTCTTTCACGATATTTTATTCCTTTTAAATAACAGTGTTATTTAACATAGGTAATGGCTTACATATTTGTGGTAGCGTGATCCTTAATTAATTTTGATGAATTAATTTATGTGAAACTAATTTAATATCAGTGATTATTTTTTTAATTTCCTTGCCATATACCCACAGGAATCAGTTTCCTTACACATACTATGTACTATGTCCTAGGAAATATTAACCCTGTAATATTTTAATTTCAGATGTTAATACAAACCCCATTATTGGATACAGAAAGCAATATTAGTCAGCCTTCAACAAGTGGAGTGATATCAGGACAACAAGCTTTTGAGAATGTTGTTCCAATATTGGAGAACCCTTGCAAGGAGCAGGTTAGATAAAATAGATAATAAATTTATATATCATAAACATACATATGTAATAACTTCAAAATTTTACAATATGTTAATAAAGATAATATGCATGTATAGGTAATTTATAGATTTAAGTACATAATATATGTAATGAACCTCGTAGTCGCATTGGGTCACAACCTGTAAAGATATGATGTATAAATAAAAACTTTCATTTTAATTTTCATACTATAAATTTAAAATAAATTCAATTTGCTTTGAGGTTCAAGCAACAAAGTCAGACAAACAACATTCATTTTAAATCATTTGTAGTGTGCACCCCAACACATCATCTCCCGACTTTTCATGCTTTAAAATGTTTTTTATTGTGATTTAAGCATATACTACCAGAAATGGCTCCAAGTGTGTCGACTTCCAAGAAGCCTAGAGGGATCCTAAGTGCAATAAATGTGACCAAAACCAGCTGCTTAACTACCAGAGAAAAGAAAATGTACAACATTTGTAGAAAAAACATGAAAGAAATTATTAGGCTGAGGAAAAAATTGAAAAGTAAAAAGATTAACCCAATAAAATTTTTGTATGAGAGTGAAAATGTTGACAAACTTTGCAGCTTTACAAATTCTTTTATGGTGCTGCTACAAAGCCAATTAAAAAATGCTCCAAAAAAGCCTAAAGGACGGAGACACACTCTAGAACAAAAAATTATGGCATTAATAATATATAAAAAATCACCAGCATGCTATAGACTTCTCAGAAGGATGTTTTCTTTGCCATGCCAAAGCAGTTTAAACAAATTATTAAACAAAGACCCACTTAAACCTGGAATAAATAATCATATTTTCAAGTCATTAAAAAAAATGTCACGTAAACAATCTGATGAAGACAATATCTGCATATTATCGTTTGATGAAATGTCAATAAGGAAGCACCTACATTATGACATGAAGCAGGACGAAATACAGGGTTTTCAAGACCACGGCAACCATGGTAGAAGTCCAGCAATTGCTTCTAAAGCATTGGTTTTCATGCTAGCTGGGATTAGAAAGAAATGGAAATAACCGGTCGCTTTCTATTTTTCTAATACTATAACAGCAGACAGAATGACAGTTATGGTAAAAGAGGTAAATATACATATATATATTGTGTCGAAGTTTAATATGTAGTGACTGCGCCCCAGAGTTTCATCAGAATCTCCCAATCCTGTGGAAATTCCGTGATAAGTTAACTATGTCACTCTGCAGTCTCCTGACTAAGTTGTGACAAGAAAGAATGACAAACTGACAATACAAGTTTCGCATTTATAATAGTAAGGATATATACATAGAATATATACAAAGAGAGAAATTTATGAATAAATGAATTTGAATATATAGAGACCGGGCAGCAGCACTCTCTGATTAATCTGAAACTTTTAAACTGCGATCTTCAACCCGCCTGCCAAACGTGAAAATTATGGCAATACCCTCTTTATGTAGAGGAGTCCCATAGCCCAACTGTGGACTGGGCTGTTGATGATGATACATAGAATGATAGATACATCAAATGATTGTAATTCATTATTTTTATATTCTTTCAGATACTTGCCGAAAGCTTTAATGCAAATCTCAATGTGGTTGCTACTGTCTGTGACATGTCAACAGTGAATGTCAGAGTTTTAAAGACACTAGGTGCAACAACACAGAAGCCCTTTTTTTCCCTTGAGGGAAGGGAAATCGTGACATTATTCGACCCTCCACACCTCTTGAAATGCACTAGGAATATGCTAATGAAGCATAATGTTGAATGCACAACTGAGATACAAGGAAATGATATGCCTTTTAGAGGTGAATATAAAATAATATTTCATGTAGATTTTTTAGTGCCGCGATCTTAGGAAAGCCTATGTTCAGTGTACTGTGATAGACTGATAATGATGTAGTTTTTTCTTTTTAAACAATTTTTATTTTGTTGTCAACATGCTACAATTGGGACCTAGTGAAGGTTGCAGGATGAAAGTAGATGCAGGTAGCTCAGGACCAGTTGCTGTAGAGATCTTTGGGGGAGACCTCCAAAGAGGAGCTCCTGCTGTTGGCCAATAGTTCAGTAGTGGACTGTAATGGGCTGTTGATGACGTTGATGATGCTACAATAAAAAATTTGTAATATTTTTTTGCAGGCATAGTAAAATGGTCGCATTTGGAAACATTTTATAAATTGGATAAAATGAACACAATATTTGTGTATGCTCCTCAATTAACGGACAGTCACTTGTGCCCTAATGTGAAACAAAAAATGAAAGTGAGTCTTGCAGCCCAAGTATTCAGTTCAGGAGTAACAGCTGGACTTTTGGCTAAGATTGCCTCAAGTGAGTAATTTATGTACACAAATTTTGTTTTAAATAGTTTTTCATTTAATTATTAACACAACCAGCCAATAGACATTTCATTTAAATTTAATGATTTAAATACTTGTGTAACTCATATTAATTTCTATCATTGCTCTTCAAACATACTAATTTGGGGTAATATAATATATACAATGCAGTGTTATTGACTTGATAACACTGCATAAACTGTATTGTATTTTTTTATAATATGTGGTATATTATTAGGGTTCCGTACCTAAAAGGTAAAAACGGGACCCTATTCATATGACTCCTCTGTCCGTCTGTCTGTCACCAGGCTATATCTCATTAACCATGATAGGTAGACAGTTGTAATTTTCACAGATGATGTATTTCTGTTGCCGCTATAACAACTAATACTAAAAACAGTATAAAATAAAAAAGGGGCTCCCCTACAACAAACGTAATTTTTGCTATCTAGATATTAAATTTAGCTGTGCTTATATGTAATGGTACGGAACACTTAGTGCGCGAGTCCGACTCGCACTTGGCCGGTTTTATAGTCATTCCAATGTTATAATTTCCTCAGATGAACTTCCTGCAGAAGTCCATGCGACGGCGACATTTACCAAAAAATTCGACCAATTATTTGATGCCGTGAATGCTGATAGCCCCGACGCACGCAGAGGAAAGATTTTTTCTACAAATATTACAACTCGAAGTCCTCATCTTAAACTCTTTGTGGAAATGCGAAAATTTATTTCTGAAATGATTTACGTAGGAGCTAAATCCAAGCCACCTTCACAAGATGGATGGATCCATACAATTAATGGCATTGAAAGACTCTGGAAAAATTTGCAGGTTATTGAAATCCGTAGTCTAGCCACGCGTCGTTTGAACCAAGACCCATTAGAAAACTGTTTCGGCTGCATTCGCTATAATTGTGGGTCTAATAATAACCCCACAACTCAACAATTTATAGCAGGCATAAAAACAGCCATAATATCAAATTTAAAATATTCAGGGCAAAGAAAAAATTGTGAGGATGATGCAGCAAAACTATGCGACAACTTAACAAGTTTTTTAAAAGCTGATGATATAGACCCTAAAGATTTAGATAGCTATTATGTGGAGTTAAAAGAAGTAGAAGGAGTTCTGGCTGATGCAGTTGAAACAGTAGAACTGACAACACCTGAAGGACAAGCCTGTGCATATGTGTGTGGTTTCATTTATAAAAACATGCAGCAAAATGAATGCCCAAACTGCAGAACTGCATTGTTAGTAAGTGAACCAGAAACCATACATATATTCACAAGCTTTAAAGAATTTAGTAACGCACAATCATTAAAGTACACAAATAAAAATATTATTCAGTGTGTTCAAACTATAGCATTAATAATTTATAAATATTTGAATGCAGAGGCTTGGCAACCACGAATTAAAAATAATATTATAAAATTATTAGAAACAATAGATTTTGAATTTTTAAATAAATGCATGGATCATTTCGAAATAAATAAAAGAAAAATAATAATCTCCACATTTTTTATTACTGTTAAGAGGTATATTGTGATAAAAAACAGAGAATTCGATGAGGACGAAAGAAATAAAGCTCTTCAGAGGAAAATGTTAATTGTAAGAAATAAATAATTTTAATAATTTAATTTCATTTGAGTTTTATTTTAGTACTGTAATAACTTCCCTAATCTACTATTAACAGGGCTCAAGAATCATTTCTCAGTAATGATAATTAAAAAATAGTATTACAGAGAAATGATTTTTGAGCTCTGCATAATTATTATTATAATACTACTAGAGTACCTACATTTTGAACCTTCCCGCTCCAATTTAGTTTAGTTGCTAATCCGCAGTGGCGCTAGTGTAATAAGTGTGTGACACAATGGTCGCTTTTTTTTTGTTCGGAGTTACGTTTCTTCTCCGCTAGGAGTATATATGTTCTGTGCTATCAGACGTCGTTTGCTTTTCGGTGACTTTCGTTTTATTATTTTTGGAGTAATTGTGTGTGCTCGCCTACCCATTGAACTCTCGCTACTCGACACGGACTTGAACTGCAATCAATTCATCATGCAATGCATAAACTGCGGTGTTGCCACGCAAAGACTGCGGCGGCATATCACCTCTTCATTGCCTGCTGTCCTACTTACTATCTTAGCACGATGGTTAACAATTGAGGTAAGTATATCCAGGAATCATTCTAGAACTAATAAATATAAGAAACATGGAACAAAAGTTTTGATAACTGATGTTCGTTTATTTGGCCATACAATGGTGTGCATAATATGTGGTCGTTCTGTGAGAAGTATACGATGCCATGTAGTGGAAAGATACGACCCCATGTTGCAGAATTTGCCCATGTCACATCTTTTCATCGGGTAAATAAAAAATCGTTTTCAAACACAGTGCGTCCTTTCATAACATAATACATGGCCACCCGGTAGCATGGTTCATCTTCCTCTTTAGAGATCAAGTTTCTCGGCCTATAAATAGTCAAGAGCTCTAACCTCTCTCTGAATGTCATATTGAGCTAACATCCGATCAGAATGATTTGAGAGTGACGAAAGATAGAATACAATTGTATAGGTGTTTATAGAATCACTTGGGTAATAAAAACAAGTCCTAAGTCTTAAGTTGTTCCTCTGGACACTTATAGGCTGATTTCTATAAGATTGGCTGCTATTCTTTGCAATATTTTTGTTTGTTTATTATATGTTTGTATTTAATTCCTACATTGTTTAATTTTTGCTTGCTGTAGTGTAATAAAAAATAATATTAAATATTCCGGGACATTTCACACAACATCCTTTGGTCCCAAGCTAAGTTTATATGCTTGTGTTATGGGTACCAGAATACGGATAGAATACATATACATACTACTTTTTTTTGTAAATACATACTTATAATACATAGAAACACCCTAAACCACCTAATGTAAGTGGACATTTATATCTCCTTATATTTCAGTATAATGATGACCTTAATTTCACTTTTTTAGGCTATGAATTCTGCATGTCATCCCTGTTGGATGAGACATCAAAGGCAGATAAACTAAGATCAAAAACGGGTAAATCTGCCTGGAGCTGCACCTGAACCACAAGCCGGACCTGAACCAGCACCTAGAGCTATGCCAGAACCGGAATTAAACCTACCTAATTAACACAATATCAGCTCTGGCTTCATTTTTGGATAATGTTCTTGTTAGACTGGCTGTATGAATAAATAAGTAAAGAAATAGCATTTTTATTTTCCTTTATTTCAACACCTTTACCACAGAGCACGAGGTCCTGGGTCTGATACTCGGGTCGGGCAGTGTTATTGAGTTTGTTCATGACTTGAACTTGGTTGTTATCAGGAAAGTATGATTTATTATTATTATCAGATTATCACTAGTAGGTAGATTGATTCAATATAGTTATAGTTTATGTAATGGACTGCCAATCACGAGGTCGCGGGTTCGATCCCGCTTTGGATAATCATTTGTGTGATATCCATAAATGTCATACAAGTGTTTGTAGTGCGTCTGGGTGTTTTCTATGTATTTACAAAAGAAAAGTAGATGTATTCTGTATAGACGGGCCTCGTGGTGGAGTGGTTCATATAACGGACTGCCAATCATGAGGTCTCGGGTTCGATTCCCGGTCAGGACAATCATTTGTGTGATGTTTTTAATTGTCATACAAATGTTTGTACTGCGTCTGGGTGTTTACTATGTATTATAAGTATGTATTTACAAAAGAAAAGTAGTATATGTATTATATCCGTATTCTGGTACCCATAACACAAGCATATAAGCTTAGCTTGGGACCAGAGGACGTTGTGTGAAATGTCCATGAATATTTATTATTATTATTATTTATTATTATTCTATCCGTATTCTGGTACCCATAACGCAAGCATAATAAGCTTAGCTTGGCACCAGAGGACGTTGTGTGAAATGTCCGTGAATATTTATTTATTTAATAATATAAAAATACAATTGTTACTATTTTATAGCAGATACATTCAAACGCCTACGTAAAAGTTCATTGCAATGACATTTGTTTGAAGGTTTTGTACCTATTGACGTAGGAGTTAATCCATTTTATTTTCAGGATTGCAAAATTATAACATGTTCCTGGAACTTTTTTTATATAAAATACTAATATTGAGCCATTCAGTGTTATATACTGCTAGGTGCCATGTTTGTACATTGCTGGGGCAGTCGTCCATACTTTATTTAGTCATCTCCTTTTTAGTTGAGAGGAAATCATTGAAAATATAATATATTTTTTCATGTTCAAGTAGCCAGCTGACATATAATCCACCGAGTTATGGTCAGCTGACTTTGTTTTTCTATCAAAGCACTCGATTTTTTTTAATTTTTTTTTTTATTTTTATAATATTGGAAAGCACTCGATAAACAAATTTTCAAAAATATCAATCTCAAATTTCAAAAATCTGACAAATTTTCAAATGAGAGGAAATGACTGAAAAAAAATATGTTTCTCCATGTTTGGGAGGCCACTGCCCACCCCACCGACGGCGTCGCAGCTGACGGTCGCGAGTATTCATAGTACAAGTTCCTTATGCATTTTACAAAGTTTCACTCGAGAAGAAATCATTGACCAAAGAAGGAACCATAAGAAATGTTGCAAAAACGGAAAAGTTATCCAAATTCGACGCTTACGAAATCGAGGGTAACGGCTATCCTTACTACATGGGGGTGACACTAAGGAACATTGGAGCTCAAAAAATATTTGTATGGAAACTAGTTGCATCTAGCGTAGAGGGCAAGTAAAATAAGAAATAAACACGCATAAGCGATACTAGATGTCGCCATAGAACACTTTATAGCACGCTATAGATTACATTGTGTATCTACAGATAAACAAAAGTTCTCTGTGAGTTTTTAATATTTTTTTATATAATATACCTTGAAAAAAATTATTTTTTTAATGAAATAGTAAATATAGATAAGTACCTATATAGTAATATGTGCTCACAGTGTGAGTGTGAGCCTCACACTCACACATACACACACAAATAAATCAGCGCCATCTAGCGGACAGGGCGGTAATATAAAAACATGCCGATTCGTGAGTGGCGCATCTATCTCTATATTAGGTTCTGATCGATCTGAGATCGATTAATCGAAGAATCGATCTTTTACGCCCAAAAAATCGATTTTTTAGATCGATCCTCGGCCCTGAATCGATTCAGTGAATCGATTCTTCACCCCTGAAGATCGAAGTTCGATTTTCTTTTAAATTGTGTTAATATAACTTCTTTTACAGATTAGATCTGATACATAAAATAATTAATCAAGAAAATAGATCGTATAGTTAAATTTCTAGAGATCGACTGTTAACTATACAACTCAAATCAATCTCTTCCGTAGTAGTACCGAAAGAAAATAGATCATTTCGAAAGGAAGAAACAGATTTTTTGGATATCGATCTTTTCTAACCACCACGAATTTTTTTGTAAATCGATACTTCAGATCTTGATTTAAATAAATAAAAGTCATTTTTTCTTTTGATTAAGAATATTTTGAGTTATGAGTTCGATAGATTTTTTTGAAATATATATCGATACAATACATTATATCAGGATTTAAATCAACACAAAAATGGTACTTATCATCTCGAAAAAATTTTTCAGTGTACTTTGAGTGTTTTAAAAATCGATACTTCAGTTCATGATTCAAATCAGAACAAAAATCGATTTTTATAAAAAAGTAGTACCCGTCGTAGTCTTGAAAAGAAGTTTTTTGGAAATCGTTTTTTATTCATCTTTTACATTTCGATGTCTTTGTAAATCGATCGCTTACGTTGCCACTTGGATCTATTCAAAATAATGGCTTTCAGAAAAAAGATCGAAAGATCGATCTTTGGGAGGTCGATCCTTTAGACCTCGATTTTTCGTGAATCGATTCAAAAATCGATCTTTTTTGGAAAGAATCGCCATTCGCATTACCCTACTCTATATCATATGTATTTTCTATGCCTTACTAATTTATAAATGTGAAGAGCGGATCAATAATAAGAAATTTTGACGAGCTTAAGTGTTAATGTATGTAACCAAACCATAGTGCGATTTAAAAGAACTGTACAACGCCATCTAATGAGCGGCATTGTAAAGTTCTGTTTCTTAAGGTTTGAATTCTAAATTTCACGCAGAAGAAGTCGCGGGCAACAGCTAGCTACTAATAAAATAAGAATGTATGAGCATAAACAGCTTTCAGTTTACTTGCTTCATAACAATACGCTTCAGGTAAAAATAAATATATTAGAATTATACCAAATATTAATTATAACACAAACATGATTGTTTCTACTTTTGCTACCGTGGCTGGTATTGAGTAAAAATATAAAAAAAAAATGCAGAATTAATTAATTTCTACAGATTACCTACAGAAAAAAAGTTCATGGCTGTATATGTTGCTACATAATATAGAATTAAAAATATAAAAACTTACCTAGTATTATTAAATTTCCCTACAGAGACTAGTCTATACAGTTGTATTTCGACTCTTTGACCGGCATCTGGCTGCAGGAAATATGAGCAGGCACCAGGACCCTCGATGGACGGTGACTTGATCTGTCCGAACGTTTTTCCGGACTTGCTCTTGAGGATCCGTGAGTCGATTGTAATGTTACACACTACAATAAAATTTCACATATTAATAGGTATGACACAGGAAAAAAAATCACCCAACTTCTTGTTTGTATTATTGGGAACAGAATAGGGATATAATATATAAGAAATTCGTTTATAAGCAAATACCTACAACTACAAATATAATATACCAATAGAAAACACACAGACGCACTACAAATATCTGTGTGATATATACAAATCTATACTAATTATAGAATAGAATAGAATACTCTTTATTGTACATCTTAACAATATTACAGTAGGTACTTATTATTATACAATTTTAGAATATTATAGATAAGTACAATAGGTGGTCTTATCGCAAAATGCGATCTCTTCCAGACAACCTTTGGATGCACTGAGAGGAAAGAAAAATTAGGCTAATTGTGATGTACATACATATACACATACCTACACATACATACATACATAATTAAATAACTATAAACACACGTACATACAAAAATACATAAAAAATATACACATATAAACTCTATATATACTAACATAGTGACCTATATGGATAACAACGACAAGTAATTTTCCTTCAGGTACTTCTTAAAGGTAGTTACTGATTTGCTGCCGTTATGTTCTCAGGTAGAGAATTCTACAGACGCGCTGCTTCTACTGTGAAGGACTTAGCATAAAATGTCCTAGAGTGTAATGGTATAACTAAACTACAGTTTTCTGCTGACCTTAAGGGCCTACATCAATATTATCGTATATCATCGCCGACACGTACATATTAACACAGCCAGTAGGCACAGAAAATGAAGAATTAGGGATACTTTTTCTATTTACTCAAAATCTACTAAATATATTTTAATTCTGATTTACGTGTTTCTATATATAATAGTTACTTATGTTTTGAAAGTTATTTCATTAGTTATTACGCGATAATAGACCGACAAATGAAAAAAATAAAATATTAGAGAGGTTGTTTCGCTAAGATTTTCTATCGAGAAAACTTTTTTCAATCGCGTTTCTGAGTTTATGCGATCCTAGATCATATATTGAAAAAACATATACTTAAATATTAGAGCTCTAGCCATTCAATCTAAAGAAACAATGAAAACTTCGTACATAGAAAAATGCACGAAGCTATTTTGGTATCCTCTTAAGGGTCTTGAATGTGTGTCAGAGAGGATGTTTAGGTTATTCATATAACCTATAGCCTTCACGCTGGGACTAATAGGAGCGAAGCATTAATGAAAAATGTTGCAAAAACGGGGAAATTTTTTTTGGAAGTCGCGGGCAACGACTTTCATCATATAATAATTGTCCTGTACAGAAATCGAAACCGCAATCTCGCGCAGTCCTTTAGATGTAGGTACTAAGCACCACGAGGCCCATTAAATACAGAATTTTGTAAAAAGATTTAATTTCAGTTTGCCGAGATTTTAGCAAAGGTTCATTAGCCAGGATCTCCATAAAAAAACTACAAAATATTCTTGATTAAACTTGTAAAAAACGCAATCAGGAAGCTTCGTGGGTTTTACGACTGTACTGTACTGTAAGCTTTAAATCTCTCTAGTATAAAAAGCCTGTCTAGTAGCTAAAGGAGTCTTGTACCTACTCGTATCCGAGAAATCATACGAAGTTGATTATTTTCAACAAAACTTTTTGTAATTGTGTTAGACATAGGTAGTCTACCGTGAAATTAAAAATATTAATTTTGCAACGTACAGAGAAACATGTCTTTGATAGTTTGGCTAAGTGCCAGGCGCATGGATGACAATAATTTTATATTTTGTAATACAGATACATCTGGATAGCAATTAAAGAAAATATGGTATTGTTTTACAAAATTTCGATATTACGCTGAAATGGTACTGATGATTTAGCTTACTATTAGCGCAGTATTGTTCTAGGCCGCATTGCGCACAGCGTGTTGGGGCGACGTCCCCGCATGGGCACGCGCCATCCCGGACGCAACAAGCGCAGTCTTCGCCGTCACCTCCCGGGCAAGCACAGCCTGTAGATGACTGCGTCCATAAATCCACTTGACCTATGTAAAAATACAAGTGTATTTATGAAAAAATTGGTCAAGTGCGAGTCGGACTCGCGCACGAAGGGTTCCGTACCATTATCTATGCAACATAAGGCAACGTTATTAGTATCGAGCAAGAAACGGCAAAAAAATCATGTTTGTTGTATGGGAGCCCCCCTTAAATATTTTATTTAATTTTATTTTTAGTATTTGTTGTTATAGCGGCAATAGAAATACATCATCTGTGAAAATTTCAACTCTCTAGCTATCACCGTTCTTGAGATACAGCCTGGTGACAGACGGACGGACGGACAGCGAAGTCTCAGTAATAGGGTCCCGTTTTTACCCTTTGGGTATGGAACCCTAAAAAGGACCGGCTTGAAATGAACTAATAGGAAATGTTCTTTGATCGCTTCCTTCAAATGTGCCTACAAAGTTTGAAAGACTTTCTCGATTCCTCTAGGTTCCTCTCATCAGATGCTGACTTGAAAACTACGAGCAAATATTATAAAAAATAATAAAAACTTACTGCTCCCGTCGAGAAAAATTGGTGTCCAGGCGATCTGGGCAAATGTTGTGCATACGACGAGCATCAACAGCAGTGGCACCGGTGGCAGTAGAAGCTGCATGATGCGCGTGCGCAATCACCTTGCCTCCAGTGCCTCATCCACACCCCAACCACGCCGCCTTCGCATTTGATCACACTATCACTAAACACAATTCACAAACACAAACCCGAGCTACTATTTGCATCATGGCAAATTTACTTAAAAGTCCTTTTTACTGTTTGTACACTATACTGAAAGTTTATTGCTGTTTTATTGCAAATCTACACGATCTTCTTTTTCCATTTGATTGCGCATCGCATTTTTGCCGTCGATTTGTCTACAACAAAAATAAAAAGTATTTTTTAAAATATGAGTTACTAATGCTATAAACTAGAAAAGCAGAAAAAAAACATTTATAAAACATAATATAATATAGCATAGCATAATAAAAAGAGTATACGGAGAAAGCAAGTATTCAATCAAATGAATTTATTAGAAAGAAGTAGCATTTTACAAAGTTCCAGTTCAGCATATGCTATCATAAAGTGCTTGATCACGGCGCTGATTTTCACCGGAAGTCTAATCTCACTTCATTCAATAAATAAATCGACATCTAAAACTATTCGTACTATAAACTTGGCTATAAATAACAAGAAGCTCTTTGCTCCTGCTGCAGAACAATTTTGTGCATAAATTGTTTGCAATGTATTGTGACAGACTATGAATATTAAAGTAACTCTTAAAGCGCCCATGGGAAGCTGTGGCCTGATGATTTATGTATGAAGTGCTTCGTGACATGGTGGTAGTAAATCGTAATTCGAGCGATTTTAGAGCTGTAGTAAACTGTCTTCTACGATTAGTTTTTAAAGGGTGTTTGACGCCTGTAACCTGAAAAACCTGTAGCTCAGTCTTACACGTGACCGTGGTGCAAAGTCTCCGAAACGTCGGGCAAAAATTTAAAACAAATACACTCCTATATATCCGTTAAATGAGGTTTTATTAGAATGAATGAGTCGCACTTACAGGATATTTGTGTTATTTCTCGTGCTGTTATTTTTTATTGATTTATTTTTTGTTTATTTCTATGTGCATATCTAGTAACTAAATAAATCTTCTTATATATAAAATTCACGTGTCACAGTGTTAGTTACCGTACTCCTCCGAAACAGCTTGACCGATTTTTATAAAATTTTACATGCATATTCAGTAGGTCTGAGAATCGGCCAACATCTATTTTTCAAACTTTTTTTTAGTATGGCAAAACAACGTTTGCCGGGTCAGCTAGTAATTTTATATTCAGGGCTGGGCAAAATACATGCTTTGTTGTAATTGAAATACAAATTACAAAATACTGCTTTTGCAAGTAATTGAAATACAAAATACTAATTACTTTTGAGTGGAGTAATTGAAATACAAATTACAAAATACAGTATTTTGGCTGTTTGTAATTGAAATACAAATTACAAAATACATTTATACTATAATTTTTACCCAACTTACTACTAAAAAACAGGAGGTTTAATGTTTGTTCACGAATAAATTTGACGTTTATCGATTTTAATGCTTCTTTTTTTGTTAGAAAGAAAATGTTTCAGAGGTGGTTCTATGATAGGAAAATTAGGTTTTCGTGATGGCAGTCCAGGGAATTAGATGGCAACTTTTAAAAATCATAGGGCACTGTTTGAGGTCGGTTTTTTGTTGTTAAAAGCTATGATATGAAAGAAGATAAATTTTGGAATATTAATATTTATGTAGGGATTATCTCTGAAAATATTGTCCGTGATGAAGTATTAAGAATACAAACGTCAGCACCCCCATCTTCCGCGAGCATGCGCCTCGCCAAGGCGGTCCACCTAGTCCTCGGGAGTGGGTCGAGGCGAGGCACCGACGGAGGATCTGACGTACCACCTCATCCAGATCCTCACGGGTCATGGCTGTTTCGGTGTTCCCGGGGTGGTGACATTTGTATTCTTAATCGGTAAACACACGGAGAATCAGCGTGAAAAACCACCATTCGTAAATATTACCAGCCTTTAGCAGCATTACCTTCCACCAATCAGTACTTTCATCAAAAGCTACAATGGTTCCAAAATATTTTTTTAACTCGTTTAACTTACAGTAATATAGGTATTGATTTTACAATTAACTTCATATCTATATATCAATTTACTGTAGTTACCCCAAACAGCGCAAAAATATAAGCCCCTATGAGATTATCCTATTTGTGGCAAACGATCATTTTCGGCACTGACATCAAACTAATGTTGGTAAAGTAAAATTTGATGGGCCACCGTTACCTCATTGACAGTTTGCGTTTTGTTAAACAATTTTGGCGCACAGCTTATATAACGGACTCTATAAGCAGACTCCAATAGATACTTTGGCTACATAAAGTGACGGTTGTACTTAAATGTATTTTAAAAATGTATTTTGAAGCCTCAAGTAATTGAAATACTAATTACAAATTACTTCGACGTCTGGTAATTGAAATACAAATTACAAATTACATTTTGAGGCAGTAATTGAAATACAATTACAAAATACGTAATTGTATTTCAATTACGTATTTCAATTACATGTAATTGAAATACTGCCCAACCCTGATTATATTTACTAATTTGGTACCATCTGGTGGATTAAAAACTTGTTTGCCTTCCACCGTCTGCGTCTTGGTTTAAGCGTGGTTTAAAAAAAGTGCGGGTTGTGTCCTCGTTTTTATAAACCACCAAGCTTTGCTTAAGATCAGAAGATTGTATTAACCTTCCGTGCGTAAGTAAAATGTCCATACGGAATGACAATATTACGCTTCTCGGTTAATATATTAGGTATATAAGTAATACGTTTTTGTGTTGGCTTCTCTATTATAACAATATTGATCTGTTACCATCATTTATAAGCAACAGGTTGTTTGGTAAGAGCAATAATAGGGCTTAAAATATTACATTTTATGAGTATACTCATTTCCTGCCTACACTCAAATTATACAACCACTTAACATGAGACGAATAATGATACGAACATGGGGTAACGAACAAATAAACAAATCAATAGCGTCTTAAAACATGAAGAAGTTTGTTTTGATTGCTTTATGTAATTATCATCATCATCATAAGTATCATCATCATAAGCCTTTTTCCCATGGGGGTAGGCAGAGACCATAGAGCGCCATCTGCTACGATCCAAACATACTTCCTTGGCGTAATCCATAATCATACATCTGGTCATACATGCCAGTTGTAAGTGGTACGCACTTGCCCCTTTTGGAGTATGCCGGCGATGACATCGGAGTATAATTTTTCTTGGGGGCGTCCTCTCCCAGAATTTCACACATTTCTTTATGTAATTATGAATAAGAGCTTGTCCAGAAAGGGCGAATTCGCCGCGAATCGTATCGCGCGTATTACGCGCGACCGTTGCGTCCACAAGGAGCGTACCAACGCGCGAGTTTGGGTAGGAATTCAGTATAACTAGCCTAAAGAATTCGCTCTAGAGTTCGCGCGTTAACTGGACGCAACAAGGCGTCCCTAGTATCTCTCTGAGATAGAGTCTCTGAGATAGAGTCTCTGAGATAGAGTCTGGCGTAGTGCACGCGATTTACGCGCGTATTTTGAATTCGCGCGATGCTTGTGGACGCGATGTATTGATGTCTAGTACCTCGACACGCGCGTATTGTATTCGCGCGATACGATTCGCGGCGAATTCGCTCTTTCTGGACAAGGCCTTAATGTTCTTATGAGCTCACAGATTATCCCTAATGGGATATCACATAACATACATGTTACAGACTAAACTGAACAACGTTGGTGGAAGATGCGGATTGCATGATATCGAATAATGAATTTTCATTGGTCGTAGCGAAATCACACGCAGAGTTCTCATTAACTATGCAAGAACAGGGCGGAATCTATTGGAGTGTGATCGGTGTATGGTCTTAACCAAGGAACATACCTAATGTACTTTATCGAGTCTGATAATTATGTGGTGCCGGCATTTACACATTTTACTTGGAAAACTCGTAACTAGACCTATTAGGCATAGGTCTAATTACGAGTTTTACGGTAGATATGGTATAAAAGACTTAATACTTCATCTGAGAGACATTCTTTAGAAAAGAACATTCTTTAGTGGAAGAGGTTAAACGGCAACTTTGATTTTAGATAGTATATCGCTGTACTATCGCTACAATAAAAACCAGACCAGTCTTTAAATTTATGGCTACGTGAGATACACACAAACAGAGCTTTAGAATAGCGTCAAACTTTGGAGATGTATGAAACAAGTCACGTGCAGAACTTGGCAAGACATTTCCCAACATATTGAGATAAACCTAATGTTGAAATCTTTACTTATTATAAAACAAAGCCGTTATTTTTGTATGTCCATAAGTGAGCATATATCTTCAAAACTGCGCAACGGATTTGGATTTGGGATTTTTTAAATGATGGAGTGCTTCAAGAGGATGGCTTTTTTGTATAATTTATTAAGAGTTGTTTTCTAAATTCAACGCGTGCAAAGTTGTGAGCAATAAGCAAGTAAAATTATAAGTATGAAAAAAAAATATTGAAATTTGTAGAAAATTAGGTCTATCCATCCATAGTACCATAAGCAAGCGTCCTGAGATGCTATTTATCAGGGTCCATAGCTTGCAACTATTGACGAAGAAGAGTCTTTCATGGCGACCTATGACCAATCCTATAAATAAATAAATAAATAAATATTCATGGACATTTCACACAACGTCCTCTGGTCCCAAGCTAAGCTTATATGCTTGTGTTATGGGTACCAGATTACGGATAGAATACATATACTACTTTTCTTTTGTAAATATATACTTATAATACATAGAAACACCCAGACGCAGTACAAACATTTGTAGGACCATTAGAAAAATCACACAAATGATTGTCCCGAGCGGGAATCGAACCCGCGACCTCTTGATCGGCAGTCCGTTACCAGAACCACTACACCACGAGGCCCGTCAATCCTATAGTTACGGTAAATTAAATTAAAAAAAATTAAAACATTATATTAGTCTTAGTGTAATCTTTACTCAATATAGCCGCCAAATTGTTTGTGTACAGAACATTACATTGTTTTGTTAGATCCGTTACGTGCAATAATAACAGCAAGAAGGATTTTCGCTTGAATTTACAGTTTTACATTGAACGTATTCGCAACCTGGGCTGGACACACATGCACCAATTGGACGGCATGGATCAGGAAAGCATGCAGGAGGTTCATAACAAGGTTCAGCCTTGTTTCTTTCAAAGTGGTAGCAACAGTTACCCTGTACAAAAAAAAAACCAAATTAAATATGCAGATACAAAACGTAAAATATCAGAAATTATCTAAAAAGCCACTGAAAATTTAGATTTCATTTAAAATATCACAGAGAGACGAGTAATCTTATCCTTATTTGCATAAGCAGGTAAGTTTCCCGACTAAAGTCGCGTAAATTAATTAACTTTGTCGATAAAAAAGCACAAATTATAAAACGAAATTCCCGGACAGAAAGTTTTCTTGTTTTATTATGATAACTACGTTTTCTGTTAATTACTGAGATAAGTTAGTTATTTAATGTTTAAATGTAAATTTAGTTAAAGTATTTGCTAACTTCTTTCTTGTATATTTAGGTAAGTAAAACGTGTAGGTATTTTAATCTTCTGTGGACAATTTATAGGTATGTATTACAGTCATATCGATTTCCAGTAGCGAAACGTATACGAAATAAGAATAATAAAAAAGACTAAAATGTTTACTATTAACTAAAACTTGAGTACCAGAAACAATAAATTGTAAAACTCATCTACATCTCAGTGGGTTCCGTAATAAAGGCAAGTTGATTTGGTGAGCCTATGGATTACGGGATCCAATCACGAATAGTCGTATCTTGTACCCCAGTCCAAATAAATCCCTATCAGAACCCACGTCGCGTCCCACGCATAAACATTGTGGTCCAGAGGGTGGTACGATTGATGTCAAAACATGGCAAGCAGTCTCCCAAGCAACGTCTAATCTCACGTAAATTGTTCGTAAATAGTGTAACAATTTAATTTAAATCCTAATTTCACGGATAATCTGGCGCTTAAGCAATTCCCTTTTGTAATTGACAGATATCATAATTTGTTTTGATCAAAACAGCTTTTTGCATTAAATTTCGTCTAATCTCAAAGAGATATATGATGTTTCTATAACATTGTGAATGACACGTATTTTTTGTGTACAACTAACTCACTGTTTTAAAATAAATTTATAGTAATAATTTGTCAGTGCCTCTAGCATCGGCCATAAGAGATGGAAACTTTATTCCAACACGCCTAGTCAACACGGTACAAACTAGTTTTAACATACAGACGGCCTACTATACTGCGCTGACCAAGCAATTAGGTACAGTTAAGCAATACAGGTTATTTGATAAGCAAATTACTTAGAACAAATTACCAAAACCAAACAAACGCACGCACCGTGGGCCGAGAATAACGCCCAAATGAAATGAAATGAAATGAAATAATTTCACTTTAAAATATAGAAGTCAGATTTTTCGATTACAAAGTTATTTCCACATCTTTGGTTTTATTGCGAAAAATTTCATCTCATTTTCCGGTTGCGGTCCGCAATGGATTATTCTAGCACCGAACTCGGTTTTTAATGAAATTGAACCTCTCAACGCTGCTGACGGCATTTATTCAGTCTTTTGCTTTGGCTTGTAAAGGATATTGCATGGGAATAATTTCAGGTGGCGAAATCAATTTATGAACAAGTAGCTAATGTCAGCTGTTTAACCAACGTCCCAGCGTTTATAAATCTGTACCGTTGCTTGGATTTTGTTGTTATTCTGATCTATAATGCATTGTAAAGTTGTAAATGATAATGTAATAGTTATTGGTATAAGTTTACCTTGTCATCTTCTGAATGAAATCGTCGTATTTCGTGATCTTGATCGGCGTGGTAAGAGGAACTGACAAATGGCTTCTGTCGTGAAGGCCCATATGCTATTTCACAAGCGCGGCGCATTAACACTGTCGGTTGATTTTTCTGGAACAAAGAAAAATAAAACTATTCAGCCACACGATAAAATCAATCAAGATTTAGGATTTTTATTACTAAACATACAACTCTTAGAGCATTCATCCAATTGTAATTATAAGGCGACCCCAGTAGATAAAGGTACAAGAGCAATGCCCACTCAATGTGTACGGATACGGTCGTCTCTTAGTGTGCGCTAGATTATGTTGGGCGGGACGTGCGACCAATGAAATTGCGTTATCGTGTTTGTGTGTGTCACCTTCGCACCCCGCCGGCATGGCAGTATATTTGTCAAAGAAAACAATTTGTTTAACAGCTCCTGATGGTTTAAGAGGATACCAAAATAGCTTCGTGCATTTTTCTACGTACGAAGTTTTCATTGTTTCTTTAGATTGAATGGCTAGAGCTCTAATTTTTAAGTATATGTTTTTTCAATATGATCTAGGATCGCATAAACTCAGAAACGCTATTGAAAAAAATTTTCTCGATAGAAAATCTTAGCGAACCTCGATCATTTTTTATTTTTTTCATTTGTCGGTCTATTATCGCGTATTAACTAATGAAATAACTTTAAAAACATAAGTAACTATTATATATAGAAACACGTAAATCAGAATTCAAATATATTTAGTAGATTTTGAGTGAACAAAAAAAAAATATCCCTAATTCTTCATTTTCTATACCTACTAGCTGTGTTAATATGTACATGTCGACGATAATATTGATGTAGGCCCTTAATAGGCTATGATAAAACCGGTTAATGTAAAACGAATATTGAAATGACTTACAATTTTATAAAAAAATCCGTTCATATATTTTCTATATTGACAATCTGTCTTAGGGTAAACTAAATTTATTAATTTATTAATTCTTCAAAATTGACTTTGATCGGTTTGCTTCTACATGTTGGAGCCGAGCATATTTTTTTGTAAGTTGGTACTTTAGCGGGATCAGCGACTTTTATGTTGTTTATATGTACGTCACACTCAACAGCCACGTCTCGAGGACATCGTACAAGGAAATTAGTTGTGCCAAGTGTTTTTGAATGATCTTGATCTTGCAAACCATTTCGCTTGAATGCGGTGACTGGTAGAGATCTCACCTGGAATTGATGAGAGGGTCACCGTTTAATATCTTTCATCGGGCACAACGAATTTCCTTGTCGTTTATATGTAATTTAAAATAATGAAAGTTACTAATCAAAGTAGTAATTGTTTATGCTAAGATCATGAAAATTTAACAAGGATTAGAATTAGACTTTTAGTGTTAAACACCCTGCTTGTTGCTTTTTAATAGTTTTCATATTTTATTTTTTATCCTAAATATAATCGATGAGTATTAAATGCAAATTAAATTAGATCAATATTTAGCATTTTTTATTTATTTCTGACTTTATAAAATACATTCACAGCTTTCTTCATGATTAAATTTGTTTAAAAAGATAATAATAACTCAACATTTTATTTTTCAAAATATAACCTATGCGCATTTTTTATCTTTCTTTTTTCTCATAGGTAGGACTTCTTGTGTTATTTTTGGGTACCAAGTGCGCATAGGTTCAACAACAGTATGAGCACAATTTCCATAATACGGATGGTTGTTTGCACATAAATATCGTATGGCACCACGATAGCCGTGCATTTGATCCTGAATTCCATTACTGCGGTACGCTGTCAAGGGGAGTCTACCGTAACGAGTCGGAACATATCGTTCCTGAAATGAACAATCAAATACTAGAATTTATGTCAAAGTTCACCAAGACTAACGCACACGTGGCAACACACTCCTTGAATTAATTATTCTCTTAACACACTTGTGTATTTTATACAACGCAGTTTATAAAATTTGTATATGGACATTTCAATTTTAAAATAATTATTGTATTGTTGTTGCATTCAAAGGTAAATCAGATCATTACATGACCATAAAGTAAATTCGTATTACAAAATTTGATTGCTACTAAATACAAAGAGAATAAATTAAATAAACATAATTTAAGACTTAAAACTTACAATTCTGCCGTCCTCATATCTATAGCAAGGCATAATATATTTAGTTTTAATTGGTTTTGAATCAGAATTGCAACAAGATTTACATGAAACAAGTTCCTGTTTAGGCTCGGAAGTTTTACAGCACGATTTTTTCGCTTGTTGGCATTCATTTTTAACAACCATACAGCATTTCTCACTTGGCGGTTCTTTGACACAACAGTATACTTTCTGAGGTTTCTCTTCGTAACAGTACATTACTTTTTTAGGTTTCTTTTCACAGCAATACATAATTTTTTGAGGTTTTTTCTCATCACAGTATAAAACTGCGTCTGGTTTTTTCTTACAGCAATATGTTACTGGTTCCTTACAAGGAGGCAGTCGTGGACAAAATTCGGGAGCTTCTTCGCAACATCTAAGTGTGCGGTCCTCAGCTACCAGTACAGGTGTCACCGAATAAGTATCGCATTCACCATGACCAAGATAACAGCAGTCCATCCTTTATTTTTTTATTGATTCTCTAATCTTCTTGATAATTTACCCTATGTTAGATTACATAAATTATAAATATTTTTATCTGAATTTCAATGATTTCAATGACACATTATAATTTTGATATGCAAGAAATAAATAATCTTAATGTCATTATTTCAAAATTTTATGTGTTCTTTTTCTATGTGTAATAAAATCTCTTTACTACAATTTGTAGATAGCCAGTTAAAAATGTACCTTTGTAGCATACAAAGGATGGATGGAAGGAAGGAAGGATGGAAGGAAGCTAGGATGAGTTAATATATATACTAATCCTATGTGTATATTAGGTTAAGCTATAAGTTATGCATTGCATTATGCATTATATTCGAAATAGCTAACTCGGCAATTGATATATTTTTAATTTTCTTCTATAAAATCTTTGTACTACGAGTAGACAAGTAAATAATGTATAAAGCACAGTACAGAAATAGGTAAATACATGCTATGAGATTGATATAAAGATGAATTTATCCAAAACAACTTCTTATAATTATTTATTAATAGATATTGTGTAACAATTTTTATATTTATTTGGAAGATTTTATTCGGGATTCATTTCCTGTTTTCACGATGAATAATTTACATCTTATAAATATTACGCGTCTATATTATTACGTAAACGTAAGAAGGAAGCCACCGCCTACTCGCTATTATGAATATTAAATATCAAAAAGCGTTTATAATCTAAGGTACATTTATTAAAAGATAAAATGTACATTTGATAACAAAACATTATTTGAATATTATTAAGATGTTTTCCTGTTAACAATTTTCTGTAATGAAAATTGCTTCACTTCATGGTTTTAGCTTAATACATGGTTTGTTGTGCATGGGTGGAGTGACTTTCCTGCTTGTGTGGACTTTCCTGCTCGATGTCGCAGTTTCGAATCTGATATTTGTGTTCCGTCTGTATGTTTTCTATCCATTTCCATGTGTATATGTTTAAAAAAAGCTTATATTTATTCACTAAACTTATAAAAAATTACCGAAACGTAGGGAATACAACTAGGCATCGAAGATTGCATAAATCATAGCAAATTTTTTAAACGTTAGTCGTGAATTTCTGCTTTTTATTTACTTGTAGAAGTAAGACAACTAAGAAAACCGGAATTAATATATTACCGTTTTAAAATGAAAGTAACTTTTGCAACACTTTTGCAAATGTTACCAGACGGCGCGGCGTCTCCCTATCGCTAAGGATTCTAAAATGCAATTTATCCAATGCAAATCGAACGCCGTGGATAGATTTAATGCCTTTTAGATTTTTCACAAAGTTCTAAAGAGAATTGGTTTTGGTTGTACAAATATGTGCTTTATAATATTGATGATCGGATTTCTTAAAAGAACTGAATTCTTTTAAATCAATCTTTGATTTAAAATAATTCAATTCTTTTAAGAAAGGTTTCCTGGTACTAATGTGAAAATGTTGTTGAAACGGGCAAATATCCAGTGCATTGTAATTATGCTCAATTTGGTACCAGAGAATGTTATGTAAAATGTAAACCGTAAATAGTTATAGTCACTATGATAAGACATTGAATATTTAAAAAAATATCATAATAGTACCACAGCTAAACAGTCGTGATATATAAAGCAAAAGTATCAAAAGGAATGTATTAAAACATTATTCACATCAAAGAAAGTACATTATATCATATATTAAATTATGTCAGGAAGAAACGTATACCATATTCGTTTATGATTATATAACATCAACGCTGTGGTAGGAAACATAAAATGAGCCTTAGAAAATGACACAATATTGTCAGCAGTAACATTTTTCAATTTATGCAAGATCTTGTCTAATTTTAGGGTTCCATGCTCATAAAAGAAACCTTTATAGCCCTTTTCAAACTTTAACAAGACCTCTGTAGCCGTCTGTCTATCTCCAAAACTTATAATTAGTTACCTTATAACTGGAATGTAAGGAGAGGTGCTTATATAGACTCATAGGCAGCTAAACTTGAGCGTAAGAAAGTATGTTAAGATCGTATCTGTGGATGTTCTATGGTTTCTGCCTGTCCCAATGGAAAAAAGACATGACAATAATTGCGTGCTTGTAGTATAGTTTGAGCCTCATTTTAAAGCAGTTAATTAGACTTATCCGTCTAGTAGTTGTGCGGTGAAGGATTAAGAATATAGGTTAAAGATATATAGGTTAAAGAATTTATTTCTCAACAAAAGAATAATACAGTTCACTTATATGAGATAGGTAGTAAATTAAATTTATAATATTACATTTCGCCTAGAGGCAAAGCATGCAAGCACACTTATATATATACATACTAGCTGACCCGGCAAACGTTGTTTTGCCATACTACAAAAAGGTTTGAAAAATAGATGTTGGCCGATTCTCAGACCTACTGAATATGTATGCAAAATTTGAGAAGAATCGGTCAAGCCGTTTTGGAGGAGTACGGTAACTAACACTGTGACACGTGAATTTTATATATAAGATTACATCATTATAAAAAACATAAATAACTAATTCGCCAGATGGGCAGTTAACAATAGTTTATACAAATCAGCTTACAAAATTCGCTAAAAATACGGACTAATAAATATTAATACATTATATTTAATTGACGGAATATAAGTGTTACTACCCCATTTTTTTCCTAAAGTGCTATCAAAACCTGCCAAGGGCACAGATAACATACTCTATGAGAGACAGAAAACTCAAAAATAAATAAACTCTATGCAAACACGCCTGGTACGGCATATTATCATTGATATAGGAATAGCATATTATCCGTCCCAGAGTTTGAAATTTTATTTGACAGTTGCTAATGTCAAATCAATGAATAACGCTGCCACATTTTTGGCAATAGTGTTGGCCAACCGTAATTTTTTTATCCCGGTTATTACCGATCATTCGATCCGAGCAGAAATGTCGTACTAGCTATGGCCTGCGAAGTCGTACGCGTGAAATTGGGAATCACTGCTTTGTTTAATATAACATAAAGTAAAATGAACATGTATTCAAAAACAAACTAGGTTAAAAATTCGCCATTTTACGGTTAGTCATTATTTGATTCTCGTTGCACTGTTCTATGATTCTTGGCAAGCATAGCACCATGCTGCATTCTAGTAAGGTTATTAGTTATTTGTTCGCGTTAGTGAGTTTGTACACGCATACTTCAGAAATAAAGTAATACACAGGGTTGCACTGGTCGTTTGAATCCGTAAAAATAGTTAACTTTAATTAAATTACAAAATTATATAAATCTGCTAGAGATTTAACTATAATTTTTCGTTTAATAACGGTTGGAGGACATAACTATTTTCAAAGTGCAATTACCTAGTAACAGAGTAAACGTCAGATAACATTTGGAACTCTGGGATAAGCTATAGTACTAAACCCTCCCCATACTTGAACAGGCCCATCCCTAACAAGAGAGTCTAATAGTTACGGGACCTCTTATCATCGAATCTTTCTGGACTGGTTTTTTTATAAGATTTTTATTCTAAAACCATACGGAAGTATGAGGAGACACATAAAAACTTGAATAACCTAAGAATTTTACACAGTTTACAGCGCAACCATAACTAACTATTCAAAAGGAAATGACACCTCGCATTTTATGAAAGCGCTGTATTTCTCCAGTGAATTCATGTAGTGCGGTCTATGTGATGATCATAGTTGCTGTTGCTCTATCTATTAAAATTCAGATGTATTAAATGACTTTATTTTCTGTGGTGACGAGTTAAGAATACATTTGACACTTCACCATTTCTTTCCCAGGGTGGTGTAAAAGCCAGCTAAAGGACACTAATGACACGATGAACATTTATCTGTATTAATCTGTAACTGTGAGAGACAGAACACTCGAAACTAAACCCTAAGCCCTAAGTTTAAGTGTTAATGTGTGTAACCAAACCATAGTGCGCTTTAAAGAACTGTACAACGCCATCTATCGAGTGGTATAGTAAATTTCTGTTTGTTAAGGTTTAATTTCTAAATTTCACGCGTACGAAGTCGCGGGCAACAGCTAATAGTACGACGTCTGCGTTATGAACACAGATATTTTGGTGTGTTATTTTACACAACAATGCAGTATGTATTATTTGCGTAATTTGTTACCCATGTCTTAAGTGCAGACATAATGTTTAATGTGAGACCAGTGAATATTTTGACGTGAAACATCAATAAATGATTTAGTTACTTATTTATTGATAAATGCAATAATTTTTCTATAGCTAATAATATCAACAAGAATTTAAACTGTTTGAATGGACAATATCAATATTAAAGTTCCTATTGCAGATACCTTTAGTTTATATTTGAAAAGGGACAATTTGGGACTATATTTTAATTTTAACAAAGCTTTTCCTTCTCTCTGTGACTTAAAAAGAAGGGTTGATTGAAGAGCCCTTCGTTGTATTGGAGTGGTTTTTGTCATCGTTTTATAACATTTAATCGGGTGGCTTTTATTGAATCTTCGAAAGCCCTTTCAATTAAACTTTCAGTTATTTAAATAAACCTACTATTACGAAACTTGTAACGACCAGTAATTAAAATTACATTTACTATTTCAGTGTCGATAGATAATAAAAGTATAATAAACCAAACATTGACTGAAAAGTTTGTAGTTTTGAAACCTAGTAATAACACAAAACTGCTCATAAAGCCAACTAAAAGTAGATAGACATTTAGAACTAAAAGTAGATTTTATTAGTCACATAATGCTAGTAAATTTCCAATGTTTTATTTTATATCTACGCGATTGAAGTCGCAGGCAATATCTGAATATAATAAAGAATTATGAAAATGGTATTTAGCAGAACAAATAGCTAGTATATATACTCTATCAATCGGTAAATATATCATTGGTCACTCAAAGCTAGCAATTAGGCAAAATATCACAATTAATATAGCTCAAATAGCTTTAAGCCGCAATATAAGCTGTTCCATAAACATGATGTTGTAATTATGAAATGGAAAAGAGACTGACTAATTGTGGCCGTAACTTTCATTAACAGATATAATTCGTGGTTAACATGCTATAATCTGGCCATTCAAATGTATTAAACAAGTTGATACCGATGGTTTCACGTGAATTAAGAGTTAAGTACTTTTTTTTTTCTTTATTATCATGTAAAAAGAATAACAAATACAAATATATACAATAAGAATGGCATTTAGAAACCACTAGGGTTTATGATTTGCCATCATGAGTTTACATTTTAACTTAATACCTATATACATTCATTTTTATTTAATACATCGATTGACACTAATTTGTATATAATAACTACGTCACTCTTTGGTTTCAGTCCAATTATTTCCCAAAATTTGGGGCACAAGTTTCTTCGAAATCTGGAGGTTAAGCTTTACTATTACACTCCCTGCTTGTATTCCTTAACAGACCCTGGGGAGGAAACTGAATGGCGCCAAAGGAGTTCTGAATCCATCATTTAACAAAATGCATTACATCTAAACAGTCACAAGTATCATCATCATAACTTCACGCCTTTTCCCCATGGTGGTAGGCAGAGACTATAGAGCGATAACTGCTACGATCTAAACATGCTTCCTTGGTTAACATAATATTTTCTAACACTTGCGCGGCTGATTTGTGTAAATAAAACTACTTTTTACGGATTTAGACGCGTATACAAATTGGTTTCATCCAAATTCATACATCTGATCATACATGCCCGACGGTTGTAAGTGTTACGCACTTGAGTCACAAGTAGCCACAAGAATATACTCGTTATTTTGTATAATTTAATCAACTATTGATATTGTAAACTTCAGTATTGTTTGATTCACAAACACGATGCTTTAATTAACAACTGTTAACATCAACACAAACATCATACATATTTGTTGTCTCAAATACTAATTAACCAAATAATATTGTGTTATTATTACAAATGTCTCTCTTAGCCAGGTATCAAGACAGGAGATGGACCAAGAAAACCACTAAGTGGCAAGGCCCCACAGGCAAACGAAACGTAGGACGCCAAAAGAAAAGATGGGCAGATATCGTAGAGGTGGCTGGCAGGGACTGGATGACAAGGGCCCAAAACAAAGAAGGATGGAAGAAGTTGGAGGAGGCTTTTACCAAAACAGGGACCATACCTACTAACAAAATACTAACCTAAGAATAAGCAACTATTAACATTACTAACACCATTTGAAATGTATCAAAAGGTATGGAAATAAAAAGCTATATTATTATTATTACAAATGTCTAATATGGATACAAATTGTCCATAAATATTTATTTATTTATTTAAAAAAAAAAAATATATAAATACTTATATGTATTAGTAGTAGTTCATGAACAGAGGCCGTTGTGTAAGCTTTGTTCGCTACGTAAACGGCCGCAAGCGTGACAACATTAGCGGGAAATTGTATAGAAAAGTGGTACCTATTTGTTTGGAGTAGTAATATCCCATCTTCATACAATTTTACAGCTGCCAATGCATTTTTTATAGCAATAAAAATTAAAATAATTATATAAATAATAAAAAAGATAGTAATCAGTCAGTCAGTCAGTAAATAAATAAATAATAATATACGAGCGCCACTCAATTCAGTCAGAAATATTTATAATTATTATGTAGTATATTATGTAGTATATTATGTAGTATGTCTTGTACAAATAACACAAGCATTAAAATATAGCTTACTTTGAGATCAGTGAACGTTGTGTAAAATGTCCATAAATATTTATTTTTATTATGCAAACTCACACTAATGTGTCCTTTTCACTACGTTAAATGGCAGCGTAGCGGCGGCGTGGTCAACCGCGTAGCGACTTCTGGCGTAGCAGCAGTGAAACTGCTAGGGCCTACATCAATATTATCGTCGACATGTACATATTAACACAGCTAGTAGGTATAGAAAATGAACAATTAGGGATATTTTTTTGTTTACTCAAAATCTACCAAATACATTTTAATTCTGATTTACGTGTTTCTATATATAGTTACTTATGTTTTTAAAGTTATTTCATTAGTTAATATGCGATAATAGACCGACAAATGAAATAAATAAAAAATGAGAGAGGTTTTTTCGCTAAGATTTTCTATCGAGAAAACTTTTTTCGATCGCGTTTCTGAGTTTATGCCATCCTAGATCATATATTGAAAAAACATATACTTAAAATTAGAGCTCTAGCCATTCAATCTAAAGAAACAATGAAAACTTCGTACGTAGAAAAATGCACGAAGCTATTTTGGTATCCTCTTGCGCAAGAGTTGGGTAAACTAGGGATGTTCATATAAAGAACACCGATATTTTTTTCAATATATCGTAGTATTATATCGATACCTTGCGATATATAAATAAATAAAATAACACCATACGCCGAACAAATATATTAATTACTTGTATTTTACTAGTCCATGATATTAAATAGGGATCAGGTTAATTATGAGTAAAACACTTTAGAGAGAATAAACAAATAAATTTAATTTATAATCATCATCATCATAAAATCACGCCTTTTTCCATGGGGGTAGGCAGAGACTATAGAATGCCATCTGGTACGATCCAAACATACTTCCTTGGCTTCATCCACACTTATACATATGGTCATACATTCCCGACGGTTGTAGGTGCTACGCAATAATAAATATAAATGAAACGAAAAATAATCCAAGGCCATACGACCCAAACGCAAACGTTTAACACCTTCGCGCAAAGAATAGCAGAATTATAATATATCCCAGTACTTTATTCTAAACCTCGTAAAAACAAAGTTTTATTTACCCTTTTGGATTGCAATCAGCTTCTCTGCTGTGTAAGGACCTGTGCGGCTTATGAAATCTTTTTTCAAAAGCCGCACAGGTCGTTTCTGATGGAACTGAGCTAGCCACCAAGGTTAAATATTTAAAAGCCACATTGTATAAACTTGGGAACTGTTTTTTATAGTCTGTAGTAAGTGAAATGGAATGTGATACGATATTTGGTATATCGGATGAAATATATCGATATTACAGCCGATACTTGATGATTCGTTAATATCGGATTGTAGCGATATATCGGGTGCATTTATCGATATGTTTTGAAATATCAATATATATTGCTCACTACTAGGGTAAACTACACACGGCAAGTATTTGTGCAAAGAGCTAAGTAAGTAAGTAAGCAAGCTAATTGTATGTTTAGTTAGGGACTAGAAGACCTTGTACAAAATACTTGTAACTCGTGAACTACTTACTAGGGCGAGTATTGCTAATAGTTCGAGATCAATCCACTAAAGTCGAAAACTTTAACATGGTAATCTGTGCAAATCATTATATTACTTCAATAGGCATTCATAAATAATTAGACAATTACAATAGCAGTGAATATGAAACATTTCTCTAAGGACTCGTTTCAAAACTATAAAGTTTACAAATTAAAATTAAACTTTAATAGAAACGTTAAACTAGTTTACAAGGAACATGAACGTGTAATAGTTGAATGAGACGTAACGATATTCACTTCGCACACGAGGCACAGGACTTGAACTCTTTGAAACTCGACGAACATAAATCGTGCTAACTTTATGAAGTTTAATGAAAGTACCGCCCTCGTAATTGTTACCGCTGGGACTGCATTGCTATGAACATGAAATTGTTATATAATTCTGTAGTCGTTGGGGCAACGTGCTAAACACACTTACAATAATTGTGTTACATTAAATTACGTCGTTGAGAGTTACGATAATTTGAGGGTTTAATATGTATAAACTTTAGAGGTAATATACTTACTTTATTGTTAGTTCCGTACCTAAGAAATTTGTGTTACATTGTTGTGGCTTGTGGCGTAGAAGGTAGTGAGCCTGTTTTATGTGCATCGAGTCTTAGGCTTGAATCCAATATAGAATAAGTGTTTGTGTGATAAACATTGGTGTTTACTTGTGTAACTGAATTTAACAGTTTCTTCTCGTTAACTGAAACGTTATAAATATTAAAACAAGAACAACATAACGGTATTGGATGAAAAGCGAAGCAATAAGTATGACTCTGGAATATAACAATGGTAATAAAGACACCCAACTAGCAAAAAAGTTATATAACCCATGACTTATAAGGAAAGAATTCTTTTACCGGTTCTATTAAAGCATTATGTTTACTAATTTTCTTGTAATAGCATACTATAAGCATATTTTGCTAATATAACCTAATAACCTTGTTGCATTATCATATAAAGTATTATGTAACAGATTTATAAGTCCTTTATGAGCCAGATGTCATATAAAAGTATACAATATGGCTTTTTAGCTGTATAATATCTTAGCCGTATAGAAGCTATAGCCGCATACTTTTCCTAAAATTAATAAAACTGCTATAGCACCTACTCCCTTGTAATGGAATGACTAATGCGACTTTAAAGTCTTTCCGACCCTCTGTTCCCCTGAGCTGAAGAGGCAAGCTATAAAATAACTATAAGAATAATATTCGTATAAATGTACTTGACTAGCCCTTTACATGACTAAAACACCGCCATTTAATGATCGCTACTACTATAAGCGGAGAAGTAATATCTGCATTATAACAAATGAATTTGAACGATTTGAAAAACTTAAAGCGAAGTGGGGTGTATCGAAGAAATGTGGTGAAAAGATGCAAAGCTATGATGTCACTAAGTTTATTGTCTGCTACAAGTTCGCCCAAGGCAGAACTGAAAGAAAATTCTAGTGGTTCCGTAGAATTATGTTCACCAAATTCAGGAAATAACACTGTTCCCGAAGATGATAGTGATAGTGAAGTCACTATCACTAACATCTTCGGGAACAGTGTTGTTTGATGGTGTCGTAACTGTACATTCTTTGAGGTGCTTAAGAACTGAATTTATCAAATCATATTCAAAAAACACTTTTATAATAAAATTTATCTGTTTGATTGTCACCACTTAGAGGATCTAGTAATTCTGCATCTACGAATGCGGGATACCTTTTTTTTCTACCGGTAAAATGGTATTTTCATTAAATATGTTTGTGTATGTGCATTGATCATCACCTAAAATAAAATAAAATAAATCTTCGGTTCTTAAGAGTGGACTGGCGGCAATTTACAATTTAGGTTTTGAGCACAAACATTTGGAAATGGACGAGTTCCGAAGGAATATAGGTACTTGGGCTGTGGAAAATAATATCACACATATTGCTCTAAACCAGCTTTCTGAAATTGTGAATACACTGGTACCCTATTCATTACCATTGGATGCACGCACACTTCTCAAAAGCAATAGTGTTAAAATAAATATAATTAAAATAGACAATGGACTTTATTGGCATAATGGACTAATAGACCAGTTAACAAACTACAGGGTGGCGCAATAGAACGTGCATTTAATGTGTATGTATAGGCTAAAAAAATAAATACAAAATGTATAGTTGAAATAAAAAATAGGACGATTAGGTAATTAAATGTAGTTTATTTTTTAAAAATGACATTATATAAATGACGGTCCTCTCGAAGACGGCACTCCTCTAAACGCGAACGCAGATTTGTGAAAACTCTTGTCAATAAATCTGGGGTGATGGCTGCCATTTCCCCTAGGATATATTCCTTTAGCTGACTGATGTTCCTCGCATTGTTCATGTAGACATGTTCATTTTCATGTTCCAAAAATGAACCATAAAAACCACTGCATAGTCCGAAAGTAACGGTATGGGCAGCAATAATAAAAAAGATTCACGAGGACGAAACGTCACCGTTAACACCGACCGCTATGTTGCGATGCCGCCTACACACGTTACGATAAACCATATCGAAAAAACTGCGCAGTTTTATCGAACGATTTTTATGGACGACCGCGGTCGTCAGTTCTCCTCACAAGCTCGTGCAAGTAGCATGTCGTCAACAGTTACAGACGATAAATTATAATATTAAATAAACAAATGTCACAAGAAGTTTTTATCCGCCGCGATAGATGGCGTTGTGCCGTTTCGCTACATCACGCTATTATTTCGTTTAACGCATTTACCTATAACCTTGACAAAATATTTGCTCAGTATCATATCACATATGTACACATAAGTGAATAAACTACATTTAAATAAAAATTTTATGTACATTTCACACATTGTCCTCAGGTCCCAAGCTAAGCTTATATGCTTGAGTCCTTGTGATATGGGTTATCTGGTATGGAGTTGTGGTATGGATGGATGGAGTTACTAGAATAGTTTATGGAACCGTAATTGGCGGTTACACCAGGCTGAGTGGCGCCATGTGATACATTGTTGTAAACATTTGTGAAATATGACCAACTCTAAACAGCTGGTACTGACATCTGTTGTTTTTCTAGTGTAGTATAGTATTTCATACGGTATCAAGTTATATTCTTCAAGCGTTCAAATAGTAATGCATTTTTGCGGGAGATGGCATTATTCACAACGTTTTTTACAACTTTTCGTGTGGCACCGAGGGTTGCCGGGGCGCCATCTAGTTTAATTATAAAACATCAATCACTTAACAACATCCTTGAAACTGCGCGGCTGTCCAAAATCAAACCTAGCAAGTGACGTTTTTTTAATTCGTTTTCTAAACCAATTATTTCCCAATTTTCTTACTGCGTCTGATATAAAAACAACTGTATTTCTATCTTACATAGAATCACAGATACAAGCATTTATAAACCTAGCAACCAGCACTTCATACTTGTTGATTACAAAATGAAAAAGCATCTCCTGAAAAATTTACTCAAATGTAACTTGCTAGGTTTGGGTTTTGGACAGCCGTGCGGCGGCGAACACACCGCCAACAGCGTCACGTCATTGCTGCGTGTTTCACACGGAAGCAAGAAACAAACGGGCGTGAACGGTGTCCGCGCACGAAAACTACACCAGCAGCCAAACCCAAGTGACCTTTGTCGCTACGGTAGACAGTGCGCCCAACTCATTGGTGGTGGCGGCAAACGCAGCCGGCGCCAATGCAGCCTCCCCTAAAAGGAAGAGAAGAAGAAAATGCCGCCGCAGCGAAAATCGAGTCTGCACCATCCCGTCAGAAGGCGCCCAAACAAGCCGCACCACCAGTAACGGCGCCCACTGAGCAGTCCGCAGCGCCCGCCATGTCCACCGCGACGCTTGCCGCGAAACAGGCGCCCGCCGCTCCAGCCGTGGCGCCTGCCGCTCCTAAACCCCCTATCCATAGAATGGACGCTGAGACTGCCAAACTCTTCATCGAGTCATCCGCCGAAATAAACTAAGTTTGACCGGCACCCCCAGGTCCCTTGCAGGCCCTTGAGACGACCCAATTTCTCAGGACATAACCATCAGGACGGGCCTCGTGGTCTAGTGGTTCTTATAACGGACTGCCGCTCGCGAGGTCAAGGCAAGAGGCCGGTGAAGGCAAGACAGAGGCGAGAGTCCAGGCACTCTCGGTTTCTTTATATTATTATTATTATTATCAGATCCTGACCTGGTGCCAATGGGACCACACGGAATCAGCAGATTTGTAAAAAAATAATCATTATAATCGCTTTGCCCAGTTAAAAGTTATGAGGTAACAAATATTTGAAAACATACAAACGATTTGAAAACCTCCTCTTTTTTTTTAAGTCGGTCAAAACTACCCAGACGCAGTACTTACTATTTATAAAAATTAATTGGCTGTCCCGCGCAGGAATCGAACCCCTTGACCTTTTGAACGGCCGCAGTAGTCAAATACATGAACCACTAGACCACGAGGACCGTCGATCAAGCGGTCAGAAAATCGAAACGATTTTAAGAAATAAATAATGTATCTTCCTTCGACGAACGATAATTCACAGCAAATGTTCTACAAACGAACGAAAAATCGAAGATCAAGAGATCGCACAGTTTTATCGTACGATAATTTAGTGCGCGCTAAATAACGCACATTTGACGAACGATTCGATTTGCAGCGATTTTACATACATTTTTAAAAAAAAGAATACCCAAATTGAACTGCACAGTTTTGTCGGCCGACTTTTCGTTCGATAAATCGTAAGGTGTGTAGGGGCCTTTATTATTAGAGGGATATTTGACTCCAGAACTTGCGAGATCAAGAATAGCGAATACGAGGACTTGGTTCCAACAAGACAGAGCGACTCTATGGCGGTTGTGAAACAGATGTTTCCTGCAAGACTAATTTCCAGCCCGCTTCTGGCATGCAGTCTAATCTCCGTAATTTTTCTGTTTTAGTCGAGAGACCACGAGGCCAAAATAATGATCCTTGCTTTTCCCAGTGACTAGGAACTGCTGTGAGGACAGACTTGCCCTTCTCGATAGTATTTACAATTTTAAATGGCATCTTAATCTGCAATCACATAACACACATTACACTTTTTTATTATTACACTGATAACTAACTAACTGCTACTAACTATCCATAAAAACTACCATCTTCAAACTGCAATAAATAAAATTGTATTCTGTGGCTGAATGAATTACCGAAGGAACCCTAAATCTTCCAATATGGTTGACTGTACGCACTTTCAAAAGCTATTTTAAAAGTCAAAGGCTTATAGATGTTTTATAAAAGGAATAGATTTGCTAAGTGTTCTTATTGTACGTTACAGTAAAAATAATTAAATAAAAATAAATTATTTATTAATATAAATGGAAGAATTCAAAAGGCGCATTAAAAATTCTTCATAAAACTTACCCATAATTGTCGCAAATCTTCTTTCGCAGTTATCTCTTCTGTATATTTAACAATAAAATACACCATAGAATATATTGGTGGACATTAATTATTAGATATTATCGTTCACATATAATTGCCATATCTTTCTTATAAACATATTACGATAAACAATTACACAAGTAATCACCCTTGTAGTCGAATTTTGATGACAACTACAAGCACCCAATACGGTATTTTTATGGCTTCTATAAGAACAATTGGTTTATTATATAATAAGTATAGAGCGTCTACAAGAAAGAAAATTCTTATAAAAAGCGCCCAAATGCAGGCTTATTAACGTTTTTATGACCTCTATAAAAGCAAATTTTTTGGCTTTAATGACAATTTTAAAGCAACTTTTTGCTAGTTGGGACAAGCCCATGAACGCCCCACTGCACAGCATGGGCCTCTTCCACTTTAAAAGGAATTATGGGCTCCTAATCCGCGCTGACCATTGGTGACTGTCAGCTTTATTTTCCACTTTCCCGTTTTTCTCAGAAGACGCTGTTTGTTTATAATGTCAATGAGCTGGCTTTGGCATAGGCAGACATCAAACTTAGATAGAACAAATTATACTTGCGTTGTTGGATAAAGAACAAAATACATGCAATCTACAGACTGGTTGATGCCAAAATTGTTAAATAAACAATCAATTTTTATTTTAAAGTCCATTTATATTCATTCTCAAAATATATAATCAGGCGCACAAAATAAATAATTTATCCACAAACCGGCATTATTTATCAATGCAGGTAATTGCTTCATATATCCTGACAATCTCGTTAATTCATTGAGTTTTAATTAATATCTAAATAGGTGTACACTTTGGGGAGTTTACTGACCGCCGGCAGCATAACACTATACCATGATGAGCTTATTTTAAATACAATCGTATCTGCAATCAAACAACTATTTTACCACACATGGTCGCGATTAAGCAGATCGGATTTAATTTCTTTCATAGATAATTTTCAAATAATATTAAATACTATATAAACATATTAAACATTGGTATATAAATGGTTAAATTAATGCGATATTTGAATGTGTGTAATTATTATTATCCTATGTCATACATTAAACGGCTAGACAGATAAATAATAGTAATAAGTACGATAATTATCGTTATAAAATTACATATAGCAGAAAAAAAATATCATCATGAGCAGGAGTTGAAACTACGACTTCAGAATATCGTAGCTCAGTATAGTAGCTCAAATATAGCTCAGTTATACGGATATAACTGAGCTACTCGTATATTTACAGGCATCAAATAACCAAAGTAACCAAACTTTCTGCCTCAATGGTTGTAATGGAGTCTACATCGCACTGATGTACAACGTCATCTATCGAATTTGTCTGCATATTTTTTATCGAATCTTACTATACATATAAAATTGTCGTGTCACAATGTTCGTTCCAATACTCCTCCGAAACGGCTTGACCGATTTGTATGAAATTTTTTAAGCATATTCAGTAGGTCTGAGAATCGTCTATCTATTTTTCATACCCCTAAGTGATAAGGGTTGTCCACCCCTGACATTTGTATGGCAAAACAACGTTTGCCGGGACAGCTAGTTATTTTATAATTAGCGTGTCAATTACAAAATTTATAAATAGGTACAGACCTCAGTAGGTCTGTACCTAATATGGGCTCAAATATAGCATATTACAGTTAATATGCTATATTTAAGCCCACCACCAAAGAAACTAAACTAAATATATCTCGATATGTACGGACATTGAATATACTTTCTATCTACTTATTTCTTCTACTTTCTTTTGCTATTACATCTATCTTAACTACCGAAAGGTAACTAAGTATCAGTAGAAGAAGTAGTATAAGTAAAATCGGCTAAAGTTTCACTGTAGTTACACGAGAGAATGCTAATGATGTCTTGCTGTTCAGGATTTAAACTAAAAAAATGTTTTAGTTTGAAAACTTTGGACTTCTATTAGAAAACTTTGTAAGCTTGTAGATTTTGAAGCCTGAACTGATTCTGTCAAGTTACAAAATAAAAATGTGATTATTATTACTTTATTTTTTTCCGATTTTGGATTATAATAGGCTTTCTCTTAAGTAAGTTTCAAATTAAATATAAACTATTATAATAAAGCTGAAGAGTTTGTTTGTTTGTTTATCTTCGAAATTACTGATTTGAATTGAAAAATTATTTTTGTGTTGGATTTTTGTGATATATCGAGGAAGGCTATAAGGCTATGTAACATCACGCTGCGACCAATACGAACGAAGCATTAGTGAAAAATATTGCAAAAACAAGGATATCTAAATTTCACGCGTACGGAGTCGCGGGCAACAGCTGGTATCGAAATTAATACATATAACATATATTAGACAATATCAATTTCAATAAAACCTTTGTTTTTAATTTACGAATATAAATAGATGATGTTAAATTAATAAAAATAGTTTCCGTCGAGCTGGGCCGTGTAACAGGATTGTATTTCACATCGCATTGACTTTTCACATGTGACTGAGTGATTGTCACAAAGCCATTAATTGGATGCGGGGCACTCGCATGGTTCTAATTCGACAATTTCAAATGTTATTAACCTTTGAAAACTAGAATATTTTATGTTCAATCTTGTAATTAATATCAGCTCCATTGAACAGGTTTGTAGGTATGAGCCGAATATCATACATATGCGGTCTTCTTTATTTTTACTTATTATAAAATTAAGTCGTTATTTTTGTATGTATGCTGTAAATCTATGTGAGCTTATCTTTTAAAATTTATTATTGGATAGATTGGTCCAAGAGGATGGCTTTATTGTATGATTTGTTTGATTGTTAAATTCCATGCGTACGAAATTGCGAGCATCAGCTAGTTTTCAATATGTTGCTTTTGCTGTTAGAGTCAGAATAATCGAAACTTGTCTCCTTACTTGCTTATTATCTATATTATTATATCAATAAGCTATAACTGATGACAGCATTTTCTATTGAAAATTTGACAGGAGATAGAAAGATGTAACTAATAAACGAGGACGACAATATATTCGTAATCGTAGATTGATATTGAAAATGGCCGATAATAGTTACATATATCAAGAATATAATCGTAATACGTTGTCTGTAAGGTGGCAGATCAAGGATACAACTGTTATCACCGAGTTTCACTCTAAGGCGCTGTAAGGTAAGGATATTATTGCAAGCAGATGTACTACTACTGTGAGAGACGAAAAACTCGAAACCGGGTTTGGTTTCGAGTTTTTCGTCTCTCACAGTTATGTACAGTATGCTGACAAGCCTGGTTAGCGCGGTATTACAAAAATAAAAAAATTAAAAATTATAGGCAATAACCTTCAATTGGAGGAGGTCCGTGCCCAACATTAGGATGTTATTGGCCCTTAAGGGCCTACATCAATATTATCGTATATCATCGCCGCCACGTACATATTTACACAGCCAGTAGGCACAGAAAATGAAGAATTAGGGATACTTTTCCTATTTACCTACTCAAAATCTACTAAATATATTTTAATTCTGATTTACGTGTTTCTATATATAATAGTTACTTATGTTTTTAAAGTTATTTCATTAGTTAATACGCGATAATAGACCGACAAATGAAAAAAATAAAAAATTTGAGAGGTTGTTTCGCCAAGATTTTCTATCGAGAAAACTTTTTTCAATCGCGTTTCTGAGTTTATGCGATCCTAGATCATATATTGAAAAAGCATATACTTAAAAATTAGAGCTCTAGCCATTCAATCTAAAGAAACAATGAAAACTTCGTACATAGAAAAATGCACGAAGCTATTTTGGTATCCTCTTAAAAGAACATAACAGTATTTGAAGTTATGTAATATATAGATACTAGCTGTAATTTAAAGAATAGTGAAGCAGTAGTGAATACTGCTTCGTTTCTACTGGTCGTAGCGTAATGTTATATAGCGTAAAGGTTTCCTCGATAAAGGCACTATCTAACGATGAAAGAATTCTTCAAATCGGCCCAACAAACAAACAAACTCTTCTGCTTTATAATATAGTGTAGATGAGTGATCAATTACAGATTTTATGGCACTAATTCAATTCTATGAAACATATACACTTTTAACGATAATGTATAATTAGTAGTTATACAGGTTGTGTTCCCGTAAGAAAGTTTATTTCGTTTGTCGATTCTGAAAATCGATAAGGACTTTGTATTCAACTCACGTCGAAAGGGGAAGCAAACAATGTGTTTAAGTATCTTGTACGCTCGGCTCGTACTCTGTAATGGTTATCGTTGGAATGTAAAAGTGTACTAACTGTTGTATATACATATTTGTGAGTAGTGATTTAAGAATATAAATTATTCAAATAATAATAAGACAAGCTATTATCTCATGCGATATTAACATCCTTGACGGCCCTCGTGGTGGATAGTTCATGTAACGGACTGCCGTTCACGAGGTCGCGGGTTCGATTCCCGCTCGGGACAATCATTTGTGTGATCTTTATAAATGTCATACAAATGTTTGTTCGGCGTTTGGGTGTTTACTATCTGTAGTGTTTGAGTAGAACCTTAGGCACGAGACAGTGTCTGTACGTACTAAAGACTATATAGGTTCTACTCAAACACTACACTATCCCTACTAATACTAATATTATAAATGCGAAAGTAACTCTGTCTGTCTGTCTGTCTGTTACGCTTTCCCGCTTAAACCTCTCAACTGATTTTGATGAAAGTTGGCACAGACAATCTTTAGACCCTGAGAAAGGACATAGGCTACCTTTTATTGAGAAAAAAAAATTTCCCAATTCCACGCGGACGGAGTCGCGGGTTACAGCTAGAGTATTATAAGTATGTATTTACGAAAGAAAAGTAGTATATGTAGTCTATCCGTAATCTGGTATCCATAACCCAAGCATATAAATATAGCTTACTTTGGGACCAGAGGACGTTGTGTGAAATGTTCATTAATATTTATTTATCCTCTCCTCCTCTCGAGCCCATTAACATCCCACTTATGGGCACGGCCCTCCTCCTCTTTGGGAAAGATTATGGTCTACTGTTCCACGCTGACCAGGCGTGTTGGCACAGGGTTTAGTTTCGAGTTTTCCGTCTCTCACAGTAGATTTTAACATGTGGGATGGTAATTCAACCACCTTTGTTCTGACAGTCTTACCGGCCAAGAGACTCGACCTACATCTTATGATGCTTGCGTTCAACAGCTGAATCAAGATCTTTACGCAGAAAGCGGTCCCTAACATGACCCGTTTCATGTTCTAAAGACTATTAGCTGATCTCTTTACGCGATGTCGATGTATCTCACGGAATTTTTATATATTTAAAATGTATGTGTTTAATTACATAAATATTTAAAGTGCATATTTTATTTTTTTATTTTTTCATTTTTCCAACAATAATTGTTTTTCTATTTATGCTTCTAGAAAATATAAAATAAAAGCTTTAAATTAAACATTGAAGAATATATTCAAAGCTGCATAAATTCTATTGTTCATGATTAATTGCAATCCATTTCACGGCGCCATGAAGCTGTAGTCTCAGAAATTTTAAATAACAAAACAGTGATAATCGCCTTTAAAATTCCAATAAGCACTGCATTGTGGTGAATAAAGTAACGAAATTTGAATTGCCAATTCATTGTCATACATATTCAGAGAGAAGTGGTGGAAGACGCAGTGCGCAAAAGTTTTGGCACTCTCGCTTGCATACAAAAATTGAAAGTGCTGGCCTCGAAGAATAAATGGTGCATTACCACTCATGTTGTGTCGTCTGACCTATTTAAGGCGTTGTTCAACATCCATGATACATTTATTGCTTAGTGCCTGTTGAGTTAGACATGTATGAAATGTGCTATGATAAAGTTGTAATCAATTCTGCTAGCCTTATCACAATCAATTGAATGTATTTATTTATAAACATTTCATGCACATAAAAAGTACAATGGTGGACTTAATATCTCAGGATTATCTACCAGCCAACCAAATAGCAGTACAGAGATCACAGATTATAGAATATTCTCTCTGTACAGAGATAAAGCAGTAAAAATAAAGAATTAATGTGATGAATGACATGTTTAATATACTACACAGTTTAGGTATGTCCCATATCGCAAAAATGGGTCACTTTAAATTGAGGAAATAATGTAGGTAATTGTAGAACAAAACTTGAGATGGGTGATATCTACCGAGGTGATATCTATCTGAAGAGCCTCGTGGTCGAGTGGTTCATGTAGCGGACTGCCGATCAAGAGTTCGCGGGTTCGATTCCCACTCGGGACAATCATTTGTGTGATTTTTCTAATTGTCATACAAATGTTTGTACTGCGTCTGGGTGTTTCTATGTATTATAAGTATGTATTTACAAAAGAAAAGTAGTATATGTAGTCTATCCGTATTCTGGTACCCATAACACAAGCATATAAGCTTAGCTTGGGACCAGAGCACGTTGTGTGAAATGTCCGTGAATATTCATTTATTTATTTATTATCTACAAAAACTTGGTACAATCAATTTAGTAAGCGTTATCCTAGTTTAACCAATTATTAAGTTTCTTAATACCGCATAATTAAATTTGAAATGTACCTATGTCTTATAAAACTTTTGACAATTAAGTCTCAAATACTTGCAAAATTATTGCTTAAAATGATCTTATATACGTTGTAACATATATATATATACATATAAGTGGTCTCAAATACCATATCTTCGTAGAAACTAGCAATGGATTTCATGTTTACTAACGTCGCATATTGAATGTACTGTCTCATACACCCTGTGTCCTTTTGTTCCTGCTAATGTGATAAACAAATATAACATACATACGCTTTGATGCTTACATTATACATTTATTATTTATATAGTTACATAATTGGGTGATCAAACGAACTAACCGAGGGCATTTCGATCTAAATTACTTATTTAGACGCGTATATTTATTTAAAATTTTGGCCCGACGTTTCGGAAACATTGCAGTCACAATGGTCACGGGTGAGACTGAGCTGTAATGTGTCTTCTACGACCAGTTATTACATGGTTTACCCACATTCGATTTTAACTTTCATTGTATATTGACCATAATGATAGACCATAAAGAAAGATAGAGATACTCCTCAGGGTACTGTAAAAGCTATGGCATATTACACGTAGATAACATCCTCTGTGAGAGACAGAAAACTCTAAAATAAACCCTATACCAAAACGCCTGGTCAGCGTGGCATAAACCCTCCAAAATGGAAGAGGCCGAGCCCAATGGTGGAATGGTAATGGACTGAAGATAGATAAATCAAATATTATTTGTACAAAGTATATACGGTAATTACTTCAGAAATGAAAATACAGCATGTATTACTAGTGCTCTACATATTATTTCCTTTTGAACCTTTCATTCTTTCAGCAATTTTTCTTTCAGTTAATATTATATAGTTTACTTACGTTATTACTTTCCATAGAGGCTTAAAAACTAATAAAATAAGCATCTGTCTAACCTCAATAACAGTAATAGAAAACTTTTTAGAAAAGAAATAGTTCTTTTTCTGTCGATAAGTTTTACCTTAGTTTTCTAACAATACGGCGGTCTTTCCAAAATTTCTTAGAATTGATATCCTTTATCATAACTCATAAACTTGATCATAATCTTTGAGAATCTCGCGCACGAACTTCTAAATAATTATGGAATATTAAGTACATATATTATGTATAATCCATATGGCGCATTAAGAATACAAGTGTAACCACCTCTTCGCCTTCCCGGGGTGCTGTAAAAGCCAGCTTAGAGACATTTAACACAGATAACATTCTCTGAGAGAGACGGATAACTCGAAAATTCATGGACATTCATGGACATTTCACACAACGTCCTCTGGTCCCAAGCTAAGCTTATATGCTTGTGTTATGGGTACCAGAATACGGATATAATACATAAACTACTTTTCTTTTGTAAATACATACTTATAATACATAGTAAACACCCAGACGCAGTACAAACATTTGTATGACAATTAAAAACATCACACAAATGATTGTCCTGACCGGGAATCGAACCCGAGACCTCATGATCGGTAGTCCGTTATATGAACCACTACACCACGAGGCCCGTCAAAATAAATCATATTTCAACAAGCCCAATCAGCGAAGCGCAGTAAAATATAATCCCTCCTAAAATGTAAGAGACCCGCGCCCAAGAGTGAGAAAATGGGCTGGAGAGAAAGTAATACTCAATATTAGTATTGGAATTATATAAGTGTCCACTAAGGCTCAGAAATGTCATTCACAAGGAGAGGATAATTAGTCTGTTATAGGCTAGTTATTAATTGGCATTGTTCGGCATAGTTTGTAGGGTTGAGATCTATTTCATTAGAGGCGGTAAATGTCTGCCTAGGGGTTTTGCAAATGATATTTGGTAACCATATATATTAAGCTAGCGACTTCGTTCGCGTAGAATTTAGAAAATTCTCCAAGTTTTTATATCATTTTTCATTGCTGCTTCGGTCCTATTAGTCGTATCGTGATGTTATATATGATAATTGTACTATCCAACACTGAAAGAATTTTTCAAATCGGACAAGTGGTTCCCGAGATTAGCGCTTTTAAACAAACAAGCAAACTCTTCAGCTTTAGAATACTAGTATAGATTTCGTTAAAATCTTTATAAATAATAGTTTTAGCTTTTATTACTTGGTAAAATATCATTAATTATAAGGCTGTTGCTAGTCGTCCGGTAAAAAAATAAAGAAGGTAGAAATTTATTTGTGTTAAATAAATGGCTGTTGATAATCGCACGACAATCGTATGAATAAAAAATTATTATTTATACGACTACTTTATTATTTGTACTAATTACGTTTCATATAACTTTAGAAATTAAATAAAATAAGGTTTTCGTAAAAAAAAACCCTAACCTAACCTTCACTCGGTTAGCTTCGAGATCTAATAACTCCGCAATTTTTATTATTAAATTTATTACTAAGAATTTTTTTCGTGAAAAAAGTGAAAATCTTTTTCGACACTATCCACGGAGCAGAAGATTAACTAAGGAGCAAAAGGAAAAAATTGCGGAGTTACTAGATCTCGAAGCTAACCGAGTGAAGGTTAGGTTAGGGTTTTTTTTTTATTTCGATAACCTTATTTTATTTAATTTCTAAAGTTATATGAAACGTAATTAGTACAAATAATAAAGTAGTCGTATAAATAATTATTTTTTATTCATACGATTGTCGTGCGATTATCAACAGCCTTCTAATTTGATGAAAACAACAGCATCAGCGATAATGCGTAATAATGCGATAACCGGACGATTAATATATTTTATTCATCCGATAACCGGACAAATATTGAATATTAGTCGTCCGTACAACCGGACGACTAGCAACAGCCTAATTATAAAGTTTACAGTTTTTTTTTGCTAACCACATCAACGACTTATGATTGATTGTGAAGAGCTGGTGTCTAAAATAGGCCGTAACCTGAGTCACAGTTCACCAGCTCGTTCACTAGATCCTTCACCCAAAACAAACATAATATTTCAAAAGCCTGATAAAGACGACTTTAAAAAGAAGAATCTATATTACTAGCTGACCCGGCGAACGTTGTTTTGCCATACTAAAAAAAAAGGTTTGAAAAATAGATGTTGGCCAATTCTCAGACCTACTGAATATGCATGTAAAATTTCATAAAAATCGGTCGAGCCGTTTCGGAGGAGTACGGTAACTAACACTGTGACACGTGAATTTTATATATAAGACTAGCTGACCCGGTAAACGTTGTTTTGCCATACTAAAAAAAAAAGGTTTGAAAAATAGATGTTGGCCGATTCTCAGACCTAGAGGATATGTACACAAAATTTCAGGAAAATCGGTCGAACCGTTTCGGAGGAGTACGGTAACTAACACTGTGACACGGGAATTTTATATATTAGACTAGCTGTCCCGGCAAACGTTGTTATGCCACACTAAAAAAAAAAATTTTGAAAAATAGATGTTAGCCGATTCTCAGACCTACTGAATGTGCATACAAAATTTCATAAGAATCGGTCTAGCCGTTTCGGAGGAGTACGGTAACTAACACTGTGACACGTGAATTTTATATATTAGAAGATGACGCAAAATTGCGCAAACGGACGTAATTAAATTTTAACACATATCTAGTGTTTATATAGCGAAGGAAAACAGAAAGAGTTTTCTTAAATTATGTATAATAAGTACATTATTACTTATTATGCACAATTTATTTATTAAAACTTATGATTTAAATTTATTGCAGCGGTCGAATTTCGACCAATTTTTCCGCAGCAGTATTTTCAGCAGTTTTATAATACTTACATGTATAATGTAAAGTAATTAAATAATATGCTTAATGTTTTATGACTTTAAAAGGTAACTAATAGCGCTTAACCTTTAAACCCTTCTTTAACCTTTACAAAATCATTCGGTTGAACTCCAGTGGACTCTGTAAACCTTCCCGCTATTTTGGGAACTTTAATTTTGAGTTTATTGATAGTAGAATTTTGAAACATAAACAGTCGAGTTATCTGATAGTATTATTTGCTAGAGGTGCGAGGTGCCCTATCAAATAATACTACGCTAAATTCTAAATTTCACACATACTTAATTTTAAAAAGATGTTATCCATTGATCTTTCTGTAATTTGTATGAAATTATAATATTTTTGTCGAGTTTATCATAAATGGTAGATTATTTGGTTTTTTATTTAGATCAATTACGAATATGTATCGGAAACTCTCAATGAAGTTAAATAAACTAAATATACGACCAAAACTGAAATGTAGAACGACTGTCTTAAATTGTTACAAAGGTCAAATGTATTCTTACCAATAAGCACGCTTATGCCAACAACGATATTGTTCGTTCCAACACAGAAACAGTCAAACGGCACAATCACATTGGTTCTATGTTCACTCGCTTATTTAAAGATAAACAATAAAGATAGACAAAATAATATATTTAAAACACGTTAAAGTAGTAAACATGTACGAAGTCATTCATTTAATTTGTTTTTTTTTCACGTGACTTACGTAAGTAGGCTCGCGTATGCCAGCTGGGGAAGCGAGATTCACGCGCGCGCCCCGCTTCACACCGAATGCCACTGTACCTTCTCGTTCGGTAGCTACCCAACACCGCGCATGCCTCCATCACAATAAGGCCAAGCTCACACAAACATCTAAAGCTTGCACATTTTATAAACTGATTTTTATTTAAACAACAACTCTATCGGCTGAATCCGCAATGTTTTATGCATCAGTTGGCTTTTCAGATTTTCATATATTGAGTTTGCCGTTGAATAGTGATTGCATTGTTAGCGTACTTTGAAGGTGTTGTCCATGTACGTGTGGACATTTCCTTAGAGCTTTATATTTTAACTATTCATGAACGGTTAGTGCTCTATTTGCCGTCCGATAACCAACCTTGCAATAGTTTTCTTATAGTATTTAAGAGCGGTCACGGATCCTTCAACTGTACTTATACGGACTCAGGAATTTGGGTGATCTTTCCAAAATTAGAAAAGGGTTTCATTCTATGCATAATATTAGCATTTATAGACTGAAGGTCAATAACTTTATCTTAATGGTGAACTTGTAGACAAAAAGATGGAATAAAAATTTATTGTATTGTATGTATGTATTGTAGTAATAAAATCATAGGTACCTACGAACACTTTTGTTTTATTCTTCACAAACTGTCACCTTATTCCCTAATTATTGCAGGTTTAGGCAGAGCATTGTCAAAAAGAGGAAGTAGGTCAAGGTAAGCTGCATCCTACAATGCTTACTTTTCCCTTGGCCAAATGTCTAATTTTCTTAATCTGTATTTGACCAGAGGTATCATGTTATAATAAAAAAATTCTCTCTATCTCTCTCAGCCTATCAACGACCCAATGTTGAGCACGGGCCTCCTCCACCTTGAGTAGGATTTTGATCTATCTACTATACTGAGCTAATCAGGTGTGTTGGCATAAGGTTTTGCTTCCACTTTTCCGTTTCTCACCGAGGATTTTATCTGTGCACAATATTCCTTAGCTGGCTTTTAGAGCAGGGAGGAAATAGGGCGGTGACACTTGTTTTCTTAATCCATGCCACATGGAAACAACATGTCTATAATTATATTACTAAATAGCTTTGTTTTATATACACATGTAATTTTATGAGCTTTTTTTATATAAATTGTAATAATACTTTCTATCTCAAGACGTAGTCAATATCTAACTTAGACTATATTATATACACTATACACGTATATTTCAGGTAGAAATAAGAAAGTTATAAATGCCAAAGCATTAACAAAATAAATAACCCAGTTTCTTGCACAATAAAGAATATAAAAAGTTGGTAAATTTATTCAACCGTACTTCAAGAGCACCCCAACTTCCATGTTAATTAGAAGTTAGCGGAAAATAAAATATATCGGCTTGCATAAAATCGGTCAGGTAAGAGTTGGACTAGCACACGAAGGGTTTCGTACCCGCGTTATCATAATATGTACTCGTATGTTCGTCACATCAATCCCAAATAACACCAAATGATGGAACCTCAAATAACGTGTTAAGGACAGGAGAATGATGGTGGTGATGAGTACATATTTGTAACCGACTTTAAAAGAAGGAGGAGTTTCTTAACTCGTCTGTATGTTTTTTTATTTTTTTTATTTATGTTTTTTACCTCATAACTTTTAAATGGGCGAAACGATTTCCTGATTCTTCTTTTATTTGAAAGCTGGTGATTCCAGTGTGGTCCCGTTGGCACTAGGTCAGGATCTGAAGGTCATCTCCGGAGAAATGGAGGTTAACCCTCACAGACAGGAAGTCTCACTTAATTATTTGTTGTTGCATCCACTGATATACTCAAACTGCGAATTTTTAAGCTATCTAGTTACGAGTATCACAGTTCCAGAGGTACAGCTTGGTGACAGACGGATGGAAGAATGGACGGCGAAGCCTCAGTAATAGGGGTCTCGTCTTACCGTTTGGTACGCAATCCTAAAAAGTAGTAAAAGTTACGACGAAAATTGGTTACGCACGCGATCGAGCCCTTGGATTTTACTGATTTCATTTATGAGATATGACCTGTTCGTATTTCGATTGTTTACCACTTCAAGTGATAATTGTATACATAAATGATTGGTGATATGAAAGCACATGTTCAAAATTTTTTGTTGCACTTATCCGTATTTACCAATTAGGAAGGTAAAAATTTACACTTAAATATAAACACTCTAATCAAAATGCGATTTTTTTTTTTTGTAGTTTACAGTGATCGCTTACCTAATTATGTGTTAATTTTTCTATTTTTTTAAATCTTCGCATATTTAAAAATGAAAATATTTTTCTACTCTTAATTATAATGCAGCTTCAGCTGATTTCACTGAAAAGGACAATAGTCTTAAACAGCCTTTGCAGCCTCAAAAAGGCGCAATTTGAAGGCGCTACTACTGGGCAAGGGCCTCTTCCATTTTGGTGGGAGGGATTACGGTCTACTGTACCGTGCTGACCAGCTTGCTATAGGGTTTATTTCTGGGATTTCTGTCTCTCATAGAAGATGTTGGGTGGTTGATGATGTTATCTGTGTATCATCCCATAGCTGACTTTTACAACACCCTGGGCAGAAAATGGTGTGGCGACACTTGCATTCTTATCCGTCACCACACGGACAAGGAAGATGCCTAGGCAACTTTGATATATTGTGTAAAGTTTAATATAGTATTTACCGTTTTACACAATATTAAGTAATAACAATTATAGCCAAACAGATAAAAGATTATATATCTGCGGATTGTGAGCGACAACAAAGCAGCGGAGGCGCCATTTCTCAAAATAGCCACAATCAATAGAAAACTCCGCGCATTATTTAGTACTCGGCGCTCGTAGGGTGAGTTCACATAATAATCATTGTATAACACGAAAAAATTTTGGCAATTAAATCACGTTTTCATCTCTTTGTTCTCTCTATTTTGGATCCAGGAGTTTTAGTAAAAAATAGTATTTCGATCACCGTTATGCTCACCAACAATAATGTGTATCTATAAAGGGACTATTCCCAAATACTGATTTCTACTGATTGACGCATACTAACAAGAAAAGGATCGATTGCTCACGATTGCTTACAACCATATGAGCACGAACGAGGTTTTATATATGGCGTAATCTATCCCAAGGGTGTTCACCATTAATTAGGTCAGATCGACGACTGTGTCAGACGTTTTTATAGTGACGATTATTGATGTGTCTATTTTTTATTTACCTTTTACTTATTGCTAGCATTTTTTAATATTACCTTAGAATTTTATATTGGATATGTGTATTCACAGATTTAACAGATAGTGAATACGCGTCCAATCTTGAAGACAAGTAACTTTAGCCTGGCTAAATCCTACTTCAGGGTCTAAAAAAATATTTTATTCATGTGACATGTAGTTTTCGCCAACTACAAACGTCACTTTTACAAGCAATAAAACAAGTATTTCAATGAGAAGAGAAGACCTGTCTATTGTTGAAATTAACATGTGCCGTGTATCATAGACAAACATAGAACGTATTTTACACACACGTAGTAAGTGGCTTCAAGCCAGCTGAGGTAGCCATAAATACACCATCTGGTAAATCCGTGTTTGTATTAAATAACAACAAATTCTGCTACTACAATCCTGTTTAAGTGCAATAGAGTAAGAAAATTGCCAAAAATTCCGAAAAAATCTGTAACGCTGTAACTGTAAAAATTACTGAGATGATAATTGCTTGCAAATGGAAATAAAATATGAACTTAACATATGACTGTAAATAAACCTTTTTAAAATCGACACCATCATGCCAATTAAGTAGTACATTGAGAGACTGAGACAAAGCAATATTTATTGTGTATGTCGACAAAACTTTGTATTTTATTTCCTTGTTTGTTTCTGTTTGCCAACTGAAAACAAAACACGTTGCTATTATGAAGACAGTAGAAAAGTTGTTTGAAATGTGTCAATAAATTAAGTTAACTAGTGATCGCTCTGTGCTCGGCATTTGGCCATCATTTTAATATATAAACAACATTTATACGTAATATTATCTATGGTCGTTCTTCTTCGATGAGGACGTGTTTTTATTAGCTTTTTAAGAATTCAGTAAAATTTACTATGACAAATGGTAAAACTTGAACCTTTTACTGAGACTTCGCTGTTTGTCCGTCCGTCTCTCACTAGGCTGTGTCTCAGAAACGGTGGTAGCTAGAGAGCTGAAATTTACACAGACGAGTTACTCTTAGACGTTAATTCCAAATGATATTACGATAATAGTCGTACGATCTATTACGATTAACGGCTTGTACTCGGACTCGAATGGTACTTGACCGGTTTTTATTAATATCCGCGTAATTATTATTGGATTATGAAGTTTTCTCATCATACTCGTATTTGTTAATATTTACTTTGTTTTCTTGTAATATTTTGTTGTTTGTTCTAATATTCAGTTTTCTAATTATATAAGAAAACTCAAATATTATTAATGGTATTTCTATAAAACTAAACAAAATGTAGAGTTATTTGCGGGACTCATTTGTATAAATTCATAGTGAATTATGACAGAAATAAATATTTACTACAACAATTTAATGTAAATCAGATTGTATAGAATTTATTGACGTAAGCAATATCTAAGTTTGCATTGCATACTCGGCAGCTCTGTTTGAAAACACCAATACAGAGTTCGCTGTTTACAAATCAAATTTAAGTTCCTCTCAAACTTGTAAGGAACAAATGAAATGAGCTTGTTCTAGGTAGTTGACTTTCCGATTTGAGTTTTGATGATTGAATATTATATTATTACTAGCTGACCCGGCAAACGTTGTTTTGCCATACTAAAAAAAAAAAAAGTTTGAAAAATAGATGTTGGCCGATTCTCAGACCTACTGAATATGTATGCAAATTTTGAGAAGAATCGTTCAAGCCGTTTCGGAGGAGTACGGTAACTAACACTGTGACACGTGAATTTTATATATTAGATTTCGCTATACTCTGAGACTTTGTTTGCATGAAATTAAGAACATCATTATTCTCCTACTCTTATCCCATCATTTGGGGTTGGCGCGACATGTCGTTTTCTTCTATAGTTTTCTGTCCGACGTCATATCTGTGTTAACTCCTCTTTCGCACAGTTCATTCATCTTTTCCTAGTTCTTCCAAGACCAACCTTCCAAGACTTTTTTTCTTTCCACACAAGACTTATTCGTAGAACTCTCCTAACAATGTCAATTTTCTCTCGTCTCTCCAATTTTTCAGACAATTACTTTATTAATTCGCGTGACATATAATAATATATACAAATTATAAGAACAGTGAAAATCAAAAATCAATCGTTGCATAAAATGTATTCCCGTACTCTAATGTTTTCTGTAGAATAATTTGTAAAATTATTGTATTGTCACTTATACTTATTATGTGTCTAAAATTTTAGATCAATCCAACTTTATCCGACTATTGCAATTGGATTAAAATCACTCCGAGATTCAGAGATACACAGATTAATAATCTATTTATTTCAAAAACTAAAAAACACGCTTCAAAATCCTAAATATTTTTTTAAATTATTGCATTGTCATCGGTCCTTGTTAGGTGTGCAAAATTTCAGATAAATCCCACTAGTGGAAGTGGGTTGAAATCACTTTCAAAGATTCCGTTACATAGATTAATACATTGATAGATACATGCTGAACTTATAAATTTTTAGTTACGAACGAAGCTAATACAAGCTGTTAATAAAAATTGCTACAATTACTTTTTAGGGTTCCGTACCCAAAGGGTAAAAACGGGACCCTATTACTGAGACTTCGCTGTCCGTCCGTCCGTCCGTCCGTCCGTCCGTCTGTCACCAGGCTGTATCTCAAGAACGGTGATAGCTAGAGAGTTGAAATTTTCACAGATGATGTATTTCTATTGCCGCTTTAACAACAAATAATAAAAATAAAATAAAATAAATATTTAAGAGGGGCTCCCATACAACAAACATGACTTTTTTACCGTTTCTTGCTCGATACTAATAACGTTGCCTTATGTTGCATAGATAATGGTACGGAACCCTTCGTGCGCGAGTCCGACTCGCACTTGACCAATATTTTGTAAATGATAGTTAATTTATATATCGGTGCAAGTCCTATCAAAATCAATCCAGTCGAATAACCTTTTGTATATCTTTAAGGGGATTTTTATTTTAAGATTGGAAAACATTCTGAACAACGTAGTAGTAGATTTCGAGTTCGGGACTTGACGCGATGCCCTTGAGATAACTCGTTCATTTCGTGAGCGATTTGAACCAATCCCAATGTTCAAGACATGAATATAAAACACTCAATTTACAATTCAACTTCATTTATCGAAAGTGCTTTCTGCTTTTTAAATATTTATCTTTCCGACAATGATCATTGGTTTAATGTAATTAAGTTTACTTTTTACCAATGTCGAAGAAGGGTTATGTTTCTTGTGCGTATCCGTATGGGTATATAGATATCTATTTTAGAACCTAGGCATTCACATAGATGACACTTTACTCTGAGGTCCTTAATTGCAGGAAGTCAGTTGTAAACTGTAAAAATTGTGCAATTTTCTTCCATCTTCTCAAATAGCACTTGTTCAATCTTTTCTTCCAATATTCGACTGAAAGCTATCTAATCTTCAAATTACTTTATGTACAAATAATATAAAAACAAATTTCTAGCCACATAAATCATTTTTTTTGTTAGGAAATAAAATGAGAAACTACGAGTATTATGAACAATAGTAAGTAAATCCATCATTTTTATATTTCAGATTATCATATGAAAGGCGAGGCATTCAATTCATCATTAGGTACAATAGACGTTTTCTTCTCACGTTATGAACTGAATATAGGATATTACGTGGCCTCTCCCTTGTTTTTTGACTATAATCATATAAAATAATAATAAATCTTAAAAAGCTCGCAAAAAAATGCAAAATAATCTTAATGTCATCAAAAATTTCGGATAAATAAATACCTACACTGCGTAAATATACTTTACCAATAATATTTACAGCAATTATATATTAATGTTAGTTTTCACTTAATATAAGCCTACGTAAAATAAATAAAATAAAAAAGCCTTTTATTTCATTGCAGAGTACAAAGAAGATAGTAAAGTTTGAACCGTTTTAATTAATAAATAAACTAAATTATAATGGAAAAAATGATAACCATAAGCGGGACTTGAACCCGCGACCTCGGAATGCCGTTCCGTCGCTCTCCCAACTGAGCTATTATGGTCCACGCAAATGTTTACCAAATTTTCCACTACAATCATCTCAATGCGAGTTTTAACATCGTGCGATGTTTTTTCGTACAACGCCATCTATTGAGCGGTTTGCACCAACTCCATCAATCGATCAGTTAGCGTTCTTTACAGAACACAATTGGACCGAAGTAATGGCTGTACATGTATTTCTACATTAATTTATTAATATTTTGCGCAAAATTTCAAGTTTCAAGTCCCGCTTATGGTTATCATTTTTTCCATTATAATTTAGTTTATTTAGTAAAAAGCATAGCGAGTCAATCGCAAGATATTAATAAATTAACGTTTTAATTCATGTTTATAGTTAGTTATTAAAAATAATTTTAGTAATTTTTATGTAAACAATATTTTAGTTAGATGCAACAATATTTTAGTTAGGTGTTGTTTCTCTATATTTAAGCTATTTCTAAGACTACTGTTTTTGTTTTACGTAGCCTACGTAGCCTTAGTTAATTCCGGGGACAGCTTGTAGTTAAATATCTGATAATAATAGCCTCGTGTTTTACATTTTATGATCTTTCAATTTTATCGCTAGTGCAGCTAATGCCCGATATATATTTCTTTATGGGAATGAAGAACGTATTTTGGCGAGTGTTCAGGAACGTCGCAGTTCACAAATCACATTAACCTAATGCTCTCTTAGAGAATTCGTTTTATGGTATAGACTATAATATTTGAGCTACTAACTACTAAGATTAAAGTCTAGAAGCATAGTCCAAGAATTTTGCAATACAGCGGAGGTAAGTGGAAACGCTGGGAGAGGCCGCCCAAAAAGATATTTAAGCTGATGTCATCGGCGATGTTCTTTAAAAAGGCGTAGCACTTACAACCGTTGTCCAGATTTATGAGCTTAGATAAAGCCAAAGAAGTGTGTTTCAATCGTAACAGATGGCACTCTATAGCCTCTCCCTACCCTTATGGAAAAGGGCGTGACGATGATGACGAATAATTAACTGATTCCGTATTATACTTATACAACGTGTTTCAGAAAGGTGTAGTCATATTTGACCATCTTGGCCATCATTATGGCCGGTGACTAGGCACTAGGCATGGATGAAATTACAAATACTAGTTATATTATGACTTTTATGTGTTCATAAAAGTTTAATTAATTTATTAAATTAATCGATCTTCTTTAAATACAACACTACTATGAGGTCATCTTTTATCGTAAGGTTCAATCGCATTCAATAAACCGTAAACATCTCATAATTGATGCGTTTCTGGTAGTTATTTAATAGTAGGGAATAAACAAAAAAAAACTTACCAACTGTATTTTCTATGTGTAACTATAATATTTATAATATTTAAGGCCTATATAATGCAACTTTTAATTATGACTACACCTTTCTGCAACACGTTGTTTATAATGACTCCGAGAAATAAAGACAAAATATTTTTACCAGACAACCACTTTCTAATGGAACTCTATTACCCTTTGAACCGAAATATTCAAAATACATTCACTAAAGGCTGGCTATAACAGTTATGAATAAAAGTTTATTGTCACTATAATGGTCTCCTATTCTGTAAAGCTTCATCTCAATTAAAACGCTATTTGCTAGTGAAAATGGTAGTGCCACGTGGCATAAATTGCCACTGGGAGTGAGTTAACAAAAAATATTTGCGGTTTTAAATGTGTAAGATTAATTTTATACAATTGAAATATAAAATTTATGATCTTCAAGCGAAAAATGGACGTCGTGATATTCATGCAGAATATACGTAATACGTTCACTTAGATAAATAAATATTTATGGACATTTTACACGCTGCCCTATATTCCCAAATTAAGCTAGACTTATTTATTTATTTATTTTATTTAAACACTTAATGTACATAGTAGGTACAAAGGCGCACTTAATGCCTAAGGCATTCTCTACCAGTCGACCTTTGGATGGTGCAGAGATTGATAAATGGCAGGTGTTTCATAAAAAATAAGATAAAAATAATTACTCTAATTGAATATACTTACACATATACTGTTTATTTAAACATACTTATATATATATATATACTAGCTGTCCCGGCAAACGTTGTTTTACCATACTAAAAGAAAATTGAAAAATAGATGTTGGCCGATTCTCAGACCTACTGAATGTGCATGTAAAATTTCATGAAAATCGGTCAAGCCGTTTCGGAGGAGTACGGTAACTAACACTGTGACACGTGAATTTTATATATTAGTTATACATACAATTATAAATAATAAGTAGGTATACATAAATAAATTATATTACGATGAAGGTATCATAAAACATAGTGTCGAATCAGAAATAAAATTGATGAACTTTGTTCTTGAAATTTTTCCGACTTTTTGCCAACCTGATTTCGAGAGGAAGTGCATTCCAGAGAAGGCCAGTCTGTATTCGAAAAGAGGAATGAACAAAACCCGATGAATGTGAGGGACAAAGAAGTAGAAAATTTCTTGAGGGGCGAAGATTTCTATTGTAACTAGCAGTATGAAAATTGAAAAAGGTTGATAAATAATGCGTGGTATTTGGGGAGTTGAGCATCGAGAACAGCATGGTTAGTGTATGTAAGCTACCACGCTGACGGATAGGCAGCCATCTGAGCTGCTGGCGCAGAACATGGATATATTACATTATTATATAGGTACTATTACGAACCTACGATATCCTAAACGGTAGTCCATTACATGAATCATTAGACCATGACGCCAGTATTTAATATGTAGTAGTCTATGTAGTCTGCGTGGTGACGGATTAAGAATACAAGTGTCACCATCCGATCTCCTCCCAAGGGTGCTGTAAAAGTCATCTAAGGGATATCGCACGCAGATAACACCCCTGTGAGAGACGGAAAACTCGAAAATAAACCCTGTGCCAACAAGCCTGGTCAGCGCGGCACAGTAGACCATAATTCCTCCCAAAGTGGAGGAGGCCCGTGCCCAACAGTGGGATGTAAATGGGCTGGAGAGAGAAAGAGAGTCTGTGTAGTAGCCATAGCACAAGAACAAAGCTTTGGTTAAGAAACTGTATGAAAAGTAAGTTATTTATTCTTGCAATTGACTTGCTATGCTTTTACTTAATAAATGTATTGTATAAACTATATGAAAAGTTGGGAACATTAAAAAAAAGGCATTTAATTTAACGACAGTTTCGAATTCTACAATATATATTGTGTTAAAAAATGAATTGATAAAAAAAAATTACAAATATAGCTTAATTTGTACCGCTTTTTCCTTAAACATTTATTAATGATTGATTTATAAATGAAACACTTTGCGAGTTTATTTATAAATACAAAATACTGCCATAACATCCACTCAATAGTAAGTCTGCTAATGGCATTGAGCGATTTACGAATACCCAAATCATTAATATGAATTCTATGGCTCGTCGCAGGAAAATAATGTTCTTTGCTCTATATGAATAGGGGTTATAATCCCCATTATTTGTGAATATATATCCATTATTAATATTATTTTTGTAGGATATTTAGGAAACATATTTTGTGAATTAACATTCCTATTGAATAATTTCTCTCATTCCTCTTTAACGAGAGATGAAATAATAAAAACTCTTTTGCTTTTGCTATGACACCCAGGTGCACTAGTGTGTAGGAAGCCCATGCCAATGGGGGTGACACTAAGGAACATTGGAGCTCAAAAAATATTTCTATGGAAACTAGTTGCATCTAGCGTAGAGGGCAAGTAAACTAAGAAATAAACACGCATAAACGATACTAGATGTCACTATAAAGCAATTTATAGCACGCTATAGAGATCTTTTGATTATCTACAGATAAATCAAAGTTCTCTGTGAATTTTTTAAAGATTGAATTTTTTTAATGAAATATTAAATAAATATATATGTACCTATATAATAATATGTGCTCGCACTCACACACACACACACACAAATAAATCAGCACCATCTAGCGGACAGGACGATAATATAAAAACATGCCGATTTGTGAGTGGCGCATCTATCTCTATATATACTAACGACTATCAAAAATTTAGCCCATTAATGCCTAAATGGCTAAAATAAATGTGGTAGTGTAATATTATTCTTCTTGGCTTAATTATTCTGCTTTTGAAGTGCGCTGTGCACTTCATAGATGGCGTAATACACATTACATTAAATGTCTATAGCAAGATTCAGCAGAGTTTGTTATTACAAGTAAATCCTACGATAGGTCAGTAGATAGAGCAATGGAATAATATTCCAAGTTAAATCTTTACTCCTACTTGCGGCAATTAGGTTTTGTTTATTAAATTTGTTAAAAAATATATATTTAGTTTGTGTTTCATGATAGAAAATTTATCAAAATGATTACAATGAGATAATTCTACCATCTTTTACAAGATTTACATTAACATAATATGTAATACGAATTAAATGTGGCAAGCACAAGCAACAGTTTATCATTTCGTAGTGAATTGTGTTTACAAGAGACGTGTACATCCTCATATATGACATAACTCAGTATATAGTTATAGCCAGGCATATAGAGAACATAATTTATGCGTGTATCAGCTAGATGACACTAATTGACGATAAATACGCATTACTTACGAGTATCTAAACATAAATGTTTTAGTAATAAGAAACTATGACAAAAGAGTTAAAGTTAAAAAAAATCTTATTAGACTAACCTATTTCGCTACCAAAATGAGAGAAATATTCTTTACTAGCTTTGCTCGCATCATCGTTCGCGTGGAAAAGCGACTTTGGGAATCTTTGTGGCTTGTGTCACAATTCTAGCGTAGTGTGATGTTATAGCTATAATCTATACTATCTATACTAATATTATAAAGCGAAAGAGTTTGTTTGTTTGTTTGTTTAAACACGGTAATCTCAGGATCCGCTGGTCCGATTTTCTTTCAGTGTTGGATAGTACATTTATCCAGGAAGGCTATAGGCTATATAACATCACGCTGCAACGAATAGAAGCGAAGCATCAGTGTAAAATGTTGCAAGAAACGGGGAAAATAGTTACGCGCGTGAGCTTTAAATGAAAACGCTGCCTTGTCCATGTGAGTTACAACAAAGTAATGTATGGAGAAATTGTTTGTTATAGATCTTCAAAAAAGTCCGCGAGGCTATATGCCTATCTTTTAAGGAAAACCTGCTGTACCCATAAGAACGTCAAAAAGTTATCAAGTTCAATAGGGTGTTTTCAAAAGCTATTTATGTGTATTGGTAACATTTTGTATCAAATTTAGCTTACGCATTTAATATAGATTATAACTGCTTTTTACAGCATACAATTTAAATAAATATATATATTATTAATAATAAATATCTATACAATTTTAATAATAGGAGATATGACGAAAAAAGAATTACGCGCGGCAAAATAAAATACTTAAACTGTTGGCTGAGCAACGCGAACGTTTCCTCTGTCGCCTATGCATACTTCAATGTTTTGATGATTGGTTCATGTTGGATGTATGAATGTAAGGATGTTTGTGGTTCTTTCACGTAAAGACTGCTGGATGGATTTTCATGAAACTTTCCGATAGTATAGCTTACAGGTCGTTACGGTGCTCAATCCCCGACGTATCCGTGTTAAGTTGGTCTTTATAGGCGTCGGCGTCGTAGTCAGCGTATGATCGTTACACCCGATGTATCGGTACTGAATTGGTTTTTATAGGCGTCGGCGTCGGCATCGGCGTCGGCGTATGGTCGTTACGCTGCTCAAATCTGGACGTACGTATCGGTGCTGAGTGGGTGTTTATAGGCGTCGGCGTCGGCGTCGGCGCATGGTCGTTACGCTGCTCAAATCCCGACGTATCGGTGTTGAGTTGGTGTTTATAGGCGCCGCCGTATGGTCGTTACGCTGCTCAAATCTCGACGTATCGGTGATGAGTTGGTTTTTATAGGCGTCGGCATCGGCGTCGCCATTGGCATCGGCATCGGCGTCGGCGTCAGCGTTAGTTTTTGGAAATCTTTCATGTCATGTGGTAATAAATTACAAGTTTTTTGAATTTTTATCAGCACTATGTAGGCTTGGTCACGCCAAATTTCAAGTCTCTGGGTTAGTGGGAAGTCACCTGTAAATGGCAAGTAAACTAAGAAATAAACACGCATAAACGATACTAGATGTCACTATAAAGCAATTTATAGCACGCTATAGAGATCTTTTGATTATCTACAGATAAATCAAAGTTCTCTGTGAATTTTTTAAAGATTGAATTTTTTTAATGAAATATTAAATAAATATATATGTACCTATATTTTTTTTTTTTTTTTTTTTTTTTCTTTTGTCGCCTCACCCTAACCGGGCCATGGTGTGTGCCCTGAGCCTGACCATGAACCGGCAAGGGGTAGCCCCATTACGAGGGGCTCAACGCAGTGGGGGGAGCGTTAGGTCCCCCCATCACGTGTGCCACATTCGGCACAGCAGCAGCACGCCGCGTTCGGCCTCCTCTCCTGCCAAGGGCGCCAGCGTTTGCCCGCCGGCGGCCCCGAGTTGGGCCCCTGCGGGGAGGCAACGTGTCTCCAGCACGCTCGCGCTCCCGCAGGGCTTCTCTCTTAGCCGCCATCACCTCATGAGCATATGAGGTGACGGCAGCCCAGCACCGTTCGCTCTCGGCCATGGCTGATACAACGGCCGAGAGCGACAGGTCAGGCCCAACTGCATCCACAATTGTGGTGCGTTGGGCGGCCCAGCCCGTGCACACAGCGAGCGTATGCTCAGCCGTGTCCACGGAGCCAGCCACGCAGTGGTGGCAACCGGGATCCGACTCTATCCCCACCAGCTGCCACAGGTACTTGCCGAAGCAACCGTGACCTGTGAGGAGCTGAGTCAGGAAGTAGGTCGGCTCCCGGTGCCCCGCCTCTACCCACTGCCGTAGCACTGGGCGGACTGCCTCGACAAGCTGTTTGCCTGCCGAGGGGTTCGCGCATCGTTCCTCCCATCTCCGGAAGAGATCGTCGCGACATTCGCTCCTCCAGCGGGCGATCTCTTCCGTGAGGGGCTCTGTTCCCGCCTGCCGCATCAGGGCCCTCCGTCGGTACACCTCTGCCTGGGCCTCAGCTTCGAGATCCCAGGGGAGGCTGCCTGCGATTAGGCACGCCGCCTCATAAGAGACGGTGCGGTACGCTCTGGAAGCCCTCTGTGCCAGGACCCGCTGCGGACGTCGCAGCAGGGCTCTGTTTTCAGCGCTGAGAACTTCCCTCGCCCAAATGGGCGCTCCATATAGAGCCATGGAGCGCACCACGCCGTCATAGAGACGGCGACCGACTTTCCCTGCCCCCCCACAATTGGGGAGCAGCCTCGCGAGCATTCCCGCGCACGACACCAGTTTGGGCGCCAGGGCACGGAAATGCTTGCTAAACCTCCACCGGCTGTCGAGGACGAGACCGAGGTATTTCATAGTCCCGCCAACAGCGATGGAGGTTCCACCCACAACAATGGCAAACCCAAGGGGGGGCTTTGTCCGAGGCCCATGGAAGAATATGGCCTCGGACTTCTCGAGGGCCACCTCTAGGCCGAGGGCCCTGATGCGGCTCACAATACGGGCTGTACCCGCCGTGGCGAGCACGCCAGCTTCTTCAAATGTCGGGCCCCGCGCGGTCACTAGGGTGTCGTCGGCATAACAAAGAATACCGACGCCCGGGAGATTAGCACCACGCAGGACCCAGTCGTAGCCGATGTTCCACAGGAGCGGTCCGAGGACCGAACCCTGTGGAACACCGCATGTTACGTCCCTGCGAACCACTCGGTCTCGGGCCGGGTAAACAATGGCCCGATCGGTGAGGTAGTCCGCAAGGATGCACTTGAGGTACCGTGGGACATTGTGGTACCTCAGTGCCTCGGCAATTGTTGCCCAGGGGATGGTGTTGAAGGCGTTCGCAATGTCGAGCGACACACCCAGCAACACCGCCCCCCGAGAGCTAGCTTTGTCGACGCTGTCCTCAAGTCGAGAAATGGCATTCAATGTCGATCTCCCGCGGCGAAAGCCAAACTGGCGGTCACTAACGTTCGGGCCCACCGCCTCTAAGTGCTCGACGAGGCGTGCAGCGAGCACGCGCTCGAAGAGCTTGCACGCTTCATCCAGCAAAACGATGGGGCGGTAGGCCGATGGCGAGTCTGCGGGCCGCCCGTGCTTCTGGATTAGCACGAGCTTCCCCGTCTTCCACCGCCGCGGGATTTTGCCAGACACCAGGCATTCCGACATGAGGGACAGCGTCTCCTCCTCCAGGACCGGCATTACGTGGGCGAGTAGCCGCCCAGGCACACCATCTGGTCCCGGGGCGCGGTTTTTCTGTTTTAGCTTCAAAACCGCAGCCCCTAGCTCGTTCCCAGACACGGGCGGAACAATCTCGCCCGATACCGATCCTTCCTCGGGTGCCGCCATTCTGGGCGGTACCCATTCTTCCCTCGATGGGAATAGGGAGCTGACCACCCTTTCGACAAAGAGCGGCTCAAGGGTCCTCGTCAGCGGCGGCGCCGAAGGTCGTAGCTTTCGTGTCATGACCTTATACGGGCGCCCCCATGGATCCCGGTTTAGATCCTCAAGCCACTCCTGCCATGCCTCCTGCTTGGCGGCTTTAATCGCGGAGGTAAAGGCCCCCCGAGCGACCCGGTATGCGGCGAGCAATTCCTCCTCCTGGGCGAGATTCCTATTGGCCCTCCGGCGGCTGCGGGTGTACCTTCGCCGAGCCAACTGGCATTCAACTCGGAGACCAGCTAGGTGTGGTCGCCACCAGTACACCTGCCTCCGCGGAAGGGTTGGTCCCGCCCGTTGCATCGCCGCATCGCAGACGCGAGAGAGCATACCCGAGAGCTGCTCGCATCTCGCGTCCACGTCTAGACCGCTATTGATATTTCCGCCAGCAGCCCATCTCTCGACCCCATATGTACCTATATAATAATATATGCTCGCACTCACACACACACACACACAAATAAATCAGCACCATCTAGCGGACAGGACGATAATATAAAAACATGCCGATTTGTGAGTGGCGCATCTATCTCTATATATACTAACGACTATCAAAAATTTAGCCCATTAATGCCTAAATGGCTAAAATAAATGTGGTAGTGTAATATTATTCTTCTTGGCTTAATTATTCTGCTTTTGAAGTGCGCTGTGCACTTCATAGATGGCGTAATACCCATTACATTAAATGTCTATAGCAAGATTCAGCAGAGTTTGTTATTACAAGTAATTCCTACGATAGGTCAGTCGATAGAGCAATGGAATAATATTCCAAGTTAAATCTTTACTCCTACTTGCGGCAATTAGGTTTTGTTTATTAAATTTGTTAAAAAATATATATTTAGTTTGTGTTTCATGATAGAAAATTTATCAAAATGATTACAATGAGATAATTCTACCATCTTTTACAAGATTTACATTAACATAATATGTAATACGAATTAAATGTGGCAAGCACAAGCAACAGTTTATCATTTCGTAGTGAATTGTGTTTACAAGAGACGTGTACATCCTCATATATGACATAACTCAGTATATAGTTATAGCCAGGCATATAGAGAACATAATTTATGCGTGTATCAGCTAGATGACACTAATTGACGATAAATACGCATTACTTACGAGTATCTAAACATAAATGTTTTAGTAATAAGAAACTATGACAAAAGAGTTAAAGTTAAAAAAAATCTTATTAGACTAACCTATTTCGCTACCAAAATGAGAGAAATATTCTTTACTAGCTTTGCTCGCATCATCGTTCGCGTGGAAAAGCGACTTTGGGAATCTTTGTGGCTTGTGTCACAATTCTAGCGTAGTGTGATGTTATAGCTATAATCTATACTATCTATACTAATATTATAAAGCGAAAGAGTTTGTTTGTTTGTTTGTTTAAACACGGTAATCTCAGGATCCGCTGGTCCGATTTTCTTTCAGTGTTGGATAGTACATTTATCCAGGAAGGCTATAGGCTATATAACATCACGCTGCAACGAATAGAAGCGAAGCATCAGTGTAAAATGTTGCAAGAAACGGGGAAAATAGTTACGCGCGTGAGCTTTAAATGAAAACGCTGCCTTGTCCATGTGAGTTACAACAAAGTAATGTATGGAGAAATTGTTTGTTATAGATCTTCAAAAAAGTCCGCGAGGCTATATGCCTATCTTTTAAGGAAAACCTGCTGTACCCATAAGAACGTCAAAAAATTATCAAGTTCAATAGGGTGTTTTCAAAAGCTATTTATGTGTATTGGTAACATTTTGTATCAAATTTAGCTTACGCATTTAATATAGATTATAACTGCTTTTTACAGCATACAATTTAAATAAATATATATATTATTAATAATAAATATCTATACAATTTTAATAATAGGAGATATGACGAAAAAAGAATTACGCGCGGCAAAATAAAATACTTAAACTGTTGGCTGAGCAACGCGAACGTTTCCTCTGTCACCTATGCATACTTCAATGTTTTGATGATTGGTTCATGTTGGATGTATGAATGTAAGGATGTTTGTGGTTCTTTCACGTAAAGACTGCTGGATGGATTTTCATGAAACTTTCCGATAGTATAGCTTACAGGTCGTTACGGTGCTCAATCCCCGACGTATCCGTGTTAAGTTGGTCTTTATAGGCGTCGGCGTCGTAGTCAGCGTATGATCGTTACACCCGATGTATCGGTACTGAATTGGTTTTTATAGGCGTCGGCGTCGGCATCGGCGTCGGCGTATGGTCGTTACGCTGCTCAAATCTGGACGTACGTATCGGTGCTGAGTGGGTGTTTATAGGCGTCAGCGTCGGCGTCGGCGCATGGTCGTTACGCTGCTCAAATCCCGACGTATCGGTGTTGAGTTGGTGTTTATAGGCGCCGCCGTATGGTCGTTACGCTGCTCAAATCTCGACGTATCGGTGATGAGTTGGTTTTTATAGGCGTCGGCATCGGCGTCGCCATTGGCATCGGCATCGGCGTCGGCGTCAGCGTTAGTTTTTGGAAATCTTTCATGTCATGTGGTAATAAATTACAAGTTTTTTGAATTTTTATCAGCACTATGTAGGCTTGGTCACGCCAAATTTCAAGTCTCTGGGTTAGTGGGAAGTCACCTGTAAATTTTGATTCCCTAGCGAACGTTGAAAATACTCAAAAATGGCTGTAATTCGGTTACATCTTCTGAATGCGTAGATCTAAATTATTGATTGTATCTTTTGCAGCAAGGGACCGCATAGATCTGCATTTGGTATACGTTTCAAATTGATACCTTCAGCCGTTGCCGAGTAAAAAAACGTTTCACGGGCGGATAGACAGACAGACGGACACCGTAGTGAGACTACAAAACCCTAAAAAGGTAAAACTCTGAGATATCGTTTACTAAAATGACATTGGTGCCATGTGTGTTACTTCTTTAGAATTGTGCAAAAAAAGAAAACCAAACGGACGATTTATTAATTAGCTGTAAAATTGCGTTATTGTTAGTTCATTTAATTTTTCGTTTCTAAATTCCACGCGTCCGAAGTCGCGGGCACTGCTAGTCATATTATAAAGCTGAAGAATTTGTTTGTTTGAACGCGCCAAAGTCAGGTACTACTAGTCCGATTTAAAAAATGCTTTCAGTGTTGGATAGTACATTTATCGAGGAACGCTATAGGCTATATAAAATTACGCTGCGACCAATAGGAGTGAAGCATCAGCGACAAATGTTGCAAAAACGGGAAAAATTTCACACATTCCACTTGTACGGAGCCGCGGGCAACGGCTAGTAGTCTATAATCTTCGATAAATGGGTTATACCATTCCAATTAGTTTCTTCTGAGATTAGCACGAACAAATATTTGTCAGTTGTAACTGTTATATATATATATTGTAAATGTTGATACGTTTTTAGATAAAGGTGATTTTTAAACCCATGTACAATCTATTCTAAATAAGGCAAAATACGATTTTAATAATTAAAACACGCTAATACATATTAAATTATTTATCTAACATAAATTTTAATGAATAACCTAATATAAAAGGCAATTACTTTAAGATCAAACGGTTGACAATAAAACCATCAGTATAAAAGATCAGAGGAATACTTCAAATGAATTAATTAAAATAGATGGCAAAGCCATTTTGAGAGTATTTATTTAACAAGTTTATATTCGTACTAGTCCAGTATAACTCTTATTTTAATATATATTATAATGAACACTACCACAGATTTCATAGGATTTCTATCTCTCGATGAAAGACATTTACAAGCTTCGTCATTAAAAAACCGCACACAGAATACTTAGAAGCAAATAAACTTAGCTTGGTACCGGAGGACGTTGTGTGAAATGTCTATTAATATTTATATATTTAGTAGATAATTATTTCTGCTAAATAATTATGATCCTTTTAACATATGGGTAAAAAGATTATAGCTTAATTCGAAAATTTCTAAATATTATCTTAAACCTATGCAAAGTTTCATGAAATCGGAAGAGGATGGTGACTGATACTGTGATACGAAAACTTTATTTGCCACCGGTACCAATGTTACGTGCACAACTCAACTTAAATAATCTAAGTAGTTTAAAAACTAAAAAAAACACGCTTGAAAATCCTGAATATTTTTTTTTATTATTGAGTTATCATCGGTACATAATAATGTATGGGAGATTTCATTATGATGATCAATACGACTACTGCAAGTAGGTGAAAATCACTTACAAAAAATCCGTTACATAGATCAAGAGGGTGCTGTACTCGTAATTAAGGTATTTGCCTTAGGTATTGCTATCCCTATTCCCGAGCACCGTGATGAAAGGGACAAATATAGCTGAAACAGATTTTACCTACAAATTCTTTGAAAAAAAGACGTTTCGTACTCCCCTTTTTTGTTCGCGAAAGTTAAACCGATTTGAATTCTTTTTGCCCTATATTATAGATGAAGAGTATATCTATGCTTGTATCACTTTTTTTTTGGTAAAATGTTACCAAATATGTGTGATAGACGCTGCAACTTTACCTAAAGAAAACCGAAAACATCGGAAATTTCGGATGGTCATATTTCTTTTAATTATTATGTATTAAAAAAGGAAAGTGATAGAAGCATAGATATACTCTTCATCTAGAATATAGCGTAGAAACAATTGAAATCGGTTTAACTTTCGCGAAGAAAAAAGGGAAGTACGATACCCATATTTTCGTACGGAGCATAATTTGGTATCGTGCCCTCTTAATACAATGATAGATACGTTCCGAACTAATATAAGCGTGTTAAAAAGTTAAAAAAGATAGTGTCAATGACACAATTTGGACATATTAATAGATTATAATTACTTAATGTAAATGTACGCATCAAAATACTAACTTAATAAAAATTCACCACAGTTGTTTTCACTTTTTAGTTAAGTTTAGTCGTGCACGTAGAATCGGTATCACTGTTTTAATTGGTAGAAACAGCTATTTATAGTTTAGAGTAAAGCGTCAGCGTGAAGGAGTTTTCCTTTTATAATTTCAACACTATAGAGAACTTTGTTTTTTCGCGCTGGAGTTACTAATGGGACAACTTTACAAAAGAAATCAGGCCGATAGGGTCGTTACGAATCTCTACGACATAGAGGTTGTTAAAACTGTTAGATACTTCCTCAATCACATTGTTTGATTATATTTTATATACAACGATTATTAGACGGGCCTCGTGGTGTAGTGTTTCATGTAACGGACTGCCGATCAAGAGGTCGCGGGTTCGATTCCGGCTCGGGACAATCATTTGTGTGATTTTTCTAATTGTCATACGAATGTTTGTACTGCGTCTGGGTGTTTCTATGTATTATAAGTATGTATTTACAAAAAAAAAGTAGTATATATATTCTATCCGTATTCTGGTACCCATAACACAAGCATATAAGCTTAGCTTGGGACCAGAGGACGTTGTGTGAAATGTCCATGAATATTTATTTATTTATTTTTGTTGTTACAGTTTTATTTATACGAGTAGCAGGTACACTTGTTGCCTTACAACTTTCAAAACAATAGCGCTTATATAGGTGTGGTGTATGAAGAAGAGCCAACAATTGCGAATATCTGATAAGTGAGAGACATACTCGTAACATTTTAAGTGAGCAGAGAATTTCAAAACTAAACTCTATGCCAACGCCTGATTGGCTCTAAGGACCAAAACCCTACTGAAGAGGATGCACAACAAAGGAGAGTTAATGGGTTAGAAAGAAAGAAAGAAATGGAAGAATAATTGAGCTTGTTTTAAGATATTATATTAAAAACACAGATTTACCAGATAGCGTGTCTATGGCTACATCATCTATGGCCCTGCTTGCAGCTACATAAATATCTATCATATATGCTGAAATAAGTACCTATGTGTGTCTCTGATAGAGACTTGTATATAGCTAAAACGAGTCTACAAGATTAAACGCGTAGCCCGTGAAAAATCTGTGATAAAAATATAGACTGCGTCTCTCAAGAGTGGTGAATACAACGTATTGTTTTTATAACTGTGATAATATTTCAAAGTGTAACAATGACCGGACCCTCTCAGGTTTCTACATTTAACAAAGCTCAAGTGACCCTTACTGTCACCACGTTAATGTTATTGAAAACCACTTGCGAGATTCGAAAACAATGGTACCGATTCTACGTGCACAACTAAACTTAACTAAAAATGTTAATTGATAGTGTCAATAAAACAATTCGACAACGTTAACGGAACTCTTTTATTAGAAAATTTGTGTATAAATTAACGATTGAAATAACGATTTGAATTAATAAAAAAAGACTTGTGGCACTCGGGGACTGCCGCGGTAAAGCTATTGCATAGTATTTTTAATCAACTTATGCAATTATAATTATTTATTTATTTTATTTATGCAAGAATCTAAATACCATAAACTAAAATAAGATTAATATAATCCTTATTTACTGATGCTTACATCTTTCCATTGTTTATGGTATTTATGATAAAATAGCGATTGTCAATCAAATGTCAATAAAATAAAAACTAACGCCAAAATTGACATGAGTCACCAGCGCGAACAGCGTAGCGCCGTGTGTAGTATTTTTTAGTTACGCTATCTTAGTTACGGATTTAAATTTCGAATTTTGTGCATTTAGTCTCCACGCTCAAGGCCCGCGATAGAAGCTATGCAATAGCTTAACGATGTGCTTACGAAGTAGCCAATTAATCAAAATTGTTTTAATTTTTTAGTTAAGTTTAATTGTGCATGTATAATAGGTAACATTAATTTATTGTCAATAAATAGGATGATCTCTTTGGGGAGATAGATGATAAAAGTATTTTATGTTTTGTATGCTGTAAGTAAAATATAGGTAGAGGCTAGAGGTATATCTGCTTTATAACCTAATTAGATGAACAAAGTGCACTTGTCTGCTAAAGCTTTTAGTTTAACAGGTCTTGTGACTCGTAGGGTTAAATTTTATGCACTTTAAAATATGTTATTAACGCAATCTTTGCAATCAATGTTTTGATTAAAATTATTCAAAATAAACATTAGAAATCATTAAAATCTTATATATTAAAATCAATTGCTGTTCGTTAGTGTCGCTAAAACTCGAGAACTCCTGGGCCGTTTTTGGTGATTTTGGTCTAGAAATATTCGTGAAAATCCAGGGAAGGCTTAAACGGTGACAAAATATATGAGGATCTAAAATTCCACGCGTACGGAGTAGCGGGCATCAGCTAGTCCATTATAAAAATAATGGCTGAGTATAAGTTTTGTACGTATGGAGACGGATTAAAAATATAAATCTCACCATCGAATTTCCTCCCTAGGGTGCTGTAAAAGTCAGCTAAGGGATATTGTACACAGATTCCAAAAGAAATCCAATGGCAACACGCCTGACCTGCTCGGTATAGTAGGCCATTATCCCTCCCAAAGGGGAGGAGGCCTGTGCCCAACAGTGGGAAGTTAATGGTTAAGAGAAAAAGAAGATAAAAAGGTATCCGAGGGCAAACTACTGTCATAACTCCTACAAACATAGCAAAAAGTAAATAATTATTTTAAATAAATAAATCTATTTGATCATATGACATACATACATGTTCATACACAACTTTACTCAATATAAAGTATGAAAAATATGAATAATACTTGTTGTGGCGATTATGAATAAGTCAATGAGAGGCAATCCAATGTATCGCGTCCTCTTTATAAAATATTCATATAGGTAATGGAAAATTACAAATGAAAACGGGAGATACGATGGTGCTGGGATATTTATTATTCATGTCATATCATATTGAGACACAGATTGTGCATTTAAAAAAATTTTTCTACGTTAGCAATGTATAGAATAGACGCGAATATTAATATATTAAAATAGGTACACTCAGGCATCACATTTTTTATGTAACCTTTACTTAGTTTGCTATTCATAATTAACATGCTTTTATTAGCTTCGTACGTATCTATTTATCAGTCTACGTAACAAAATATGTGAATGTAATTTTCACCCACTTGTAATTTTTATTAATCTGCTATTTAGCACACATAATAAGGATCTCTCCGTGTGGTGACGGATTAAGAATACAAGTGTGACCACCCCATCTCCTTCCAAGAGTGCTGTAAAAGTCAGCTAAGGGATATATTGCACACAGATAACATCTTCTGTGAGAGACGGCAAACTCGAGAATAAACCCTGTGCCAACACGCCTGGTCAGCGCGGCACAGTAGACCATAATCCCCCCAAAGTGGAGGAAGCCCATGCCCAACAGTGGGACGTAAATGGGCTGGAGAAGAAGAATAAGGATTAATGATAATGCATTAATTAGAAAAAATATATCAAGAATGTTCCTGCGAGTTTTTATATTTTATACTAAGGAAATTATTTTATGTAAATGTTTGACATCACTGATATATCCACATTGTTTTTTGAAATAGTAAGTATAGATTATTGTGCTACGAGTTATCAAATGCAAGAATAGCAATGTATTTACGGAATATTGTAATAAAATATTGCTGTTTTTCATTACGATATTCAATACTTATAGCCCCACCCTACAATAAACCTATGTGTTTGATAACAGCAAATCTATTGCAGCTTTACTCTTATCAAACTCAAACCAAGGGGTCGTTAAATCGTCTTCTATATAAATAATTGAAAACGTTATTACAAGAAAGGGTAAAATCTGCTAAGTTATTTCAATACTTTATCTTTTATGGCTATCATACAAGTAAGGAATATGTGAGTGCCTACGACCTTTACTTTAGAACGATGCCTTGAAAAAAAGCCAATTCATAGAATTATTTAAATTAAAAAAAAAACTCTTACTTATTGAGGATGACAATGCAGTTGATCCTTTAAAATTAAGGAGTTGTATATTAATCAAAATAAGTTACAATTGATATCTTATCCTGTCCAGAGGCGTATTTACTCTAGGGCCTTAGGCGTCATGACCCGGGGCGGCGAAAGCCTTCACGTTTAAAATTTTGCTCTATCTCTATTAATTTACAGGGTGGCTAATGAAATTGGCCCGGGGTGTCAAATCAAATGGCCCGAGGTGTCAAATCAAATGGCCCGGGGCGCTAAATTTCAACATACGCCTCTGATTAAAGACAGCTTTCATACACACGTTTAATAAAACTGCGCAAATTACGAGTACCTTACACAATTTAATCCATACGATACATCGTTACGTCTGTAATCCTAATTACCTGGATTTCAATAACAACTTTTCCTTTAATAACGCTATACTTAACGCTATTACCAAAGACTTACACGCTATCCTAACAAACGTAATTCAGTAAATGTAGCTAGTTATCCTGGAGAATATAAATTAAGCTTGTGTCTAAACGCACCCTGAGTAACACTGACAGCACAATGTTCTCTTATCTTAATTGCCTCTGTAGATACGATCGTTGAATTTATCAGCGACGCCGCCAGAATAAGTCCGGCACTTTTTAGTGGTAAAACTCTTAATGATGGTACTAACGCCAGGACTCTAATTTATCACAATTAATATGTATTTTTTTATTTTCCTGTTCTTTTTCTTAGAACAGTAATAAAATGTAAAATGTGCGACGCCTTTTATTTTGTTTATGGTTAGGTATGTTGTATTATTCAAAAATTAAGACGCTTACTTACGCTTACGTCTCATGTATACAGGGTGTGGCGTAATTAATGGATAAGCCTGTGCCTGTGGATAAGCCTCCTACTGCGCTATACGAATATGTATATTTTTAATTAATCCTATGTATGGTCTTGAAAAAAATGGCATAAGTCATGTTTTTCATAAAATGACTACTTTCACTAACCAATTATGCTACTGTTGCCACAATTTTAAAAAATTTTGCATTCTGTTTTTTTTATAAAACAGCTTAAGAGGTGAGCTATTGAAAGCAATAAAGAATTCCCTATTCGTAATACAAATTTTGGGAAAAAATACATGAGATATCAAAAAAGTGTTATTGATTATTCAATTTGTTGACTTTGTACATCGTCTAGCTTAAAAAATCTTTATGGGAGTTGATTTGCCCAATATCTTAAAAACATGCTTGTTTTATGCAGTTTCCGAAATGGTATAATACTTATTACATTTCACGAGGTTTTAAAAAAAAACGACAGTTGTAAAAAAATACCCTAATTTTCTTTAACAGAATTATTAATTTATCTTAAACATGTCTTTGTAAACAGTTTGAATGGACCCTTTTTTGTGTGCTCCGGAGCAGGTAGTCATTCACAATGGACCCTTTTTTGGGTGCTCGGGAGCAGGTAGTCATCCACCATGAATAGGGTAAGCAGATAACGACTCTAAGTCAACTACTTGTGGTTGTTTATCGCACGGCAAATCCAGACGGTTAGTCTTATCATAAGACAGAGACAAAGCATTTTGATGTCAGGTAAATAACAGTTGTGCGACAGAGATAGATTTTTATTATTCTCACAAACAACAAAACAGCTTTTGAACTTGTTTAACAAAGTTAGTGCTCTTTTGACTATCGTCTCTTGCGCACATATCGTTTGCTCTATCGTGTTTGTTATTGTGACGTGAATTTGGCTTATGTACTACGGACTCTGTTTTTGCTATACGAATTGGACAATTGTGATATTATCGACGACTTCTACATATCCCTGGACTACTGATCATGCCGCGTCATACGTACACTCCTCAAGAGTATGCAAATATGCATCTTATTTACGGCCTGTGTAACTGCAATGCAAATGAAGCTGCACGCGAATATCGTCGAAGATACCCCGATTTGCGACACCCAGACTACCGGGTGTTTACACGTGTGCTCATCGCTTTTAGCGAAGGGCGAATGCCTGGTACCGGTGTTGGTGGTGCTTCGGAAGGCAGACCTCGACGACATCGTGATGACGAAGTTCTAGAAGCTGTGCGTGCTAATCCAGAGTTATCAATTCGTGAGTTAAGTAGAGGAACCGGTGTAGATACGCGTACTGTGGGCAGAATTCTGCACAGGCATGAGCTTCACCCGTATCACTATCAAAGGGTGCAAACACTAATGACACGAGACTATGAGCCTAGAGTCCAATTTTGTCGCGTCATGTTGCGAAAAATACGCGAAGATTCGGCGTTTTTTGACAAAATACTGTGGAGCGATGAGTCATCATGTAAAAGAAATGGCTACGTCAACATGCACAATCTTCATAGTTGGCAGGCAACCAATCCGAGAAACATAAGGCAAGACCGAGCTCAAGTCCAGTTTAAAGTGAACCTTTGGACAGGAATTTTAAATGGACAAATAGTTGGGCCCGTCGAACTATCCGAGACACTAACAGGTCCCAATTATTTAAATTTTCTGCAAAATACGTTGCCGGAACTATTACAAAGTTTAAATGTGCCAGAAAACTACTGGTTACAAAATGATGGTTGTCCCGCTCACTACGCACGAATTGTACGGAACTACCTCAATGATGAGTACAATGAGAGGTGGATAGGTCGTTTGGGTCCCATTTTGTGGCCACCAAGGTCCCCTGATTTGAACCCTCTAGACTTTTTTTACTGGGGGTGTTTAAAAGAAAAAGTGTATAAAAAAGAAATAGCATCCCTGGAACAACTAAAGGCCCTGATTTTTGAAGCCGCTGATGAAATCAAGAGCTCCGGCTTCATCCGACGCCTAAAGCGGTCATTTATCCGTCGATGCAGGGCCTGCATAGCCGCAGGTGGCCGCCATTTCGAACATTTTTTGTAAAATAAAATTTATGTAGTGTTTGCATCTTTAGAATAAAAAAATAAAATAAGTTGTTATTTTTTTTCAACGACTAACATTCCCACTGGTAAACTCAGACAGATAAGTTAAAATACCACTGACAGTTTGTTTAAGTTAACAGTATTAATTTGATTAATTAAATCACAATAAGAACATTTTTTTACGAGTGTCATTTGGTTCTTTAATATCACATCAAACTTAATAAGTATTATAATAAGTATTATACCATTTCGGAAACTGCATAAAACAAGGATGTTTTTAAGATATTGGGCAAATCAACTCCCATAAAGATTTTTTAAGCTAGACGATGTACAAAGTCAACAAATTGAATAATCAATAACCCTTTTTTGATATTTCATGCATAATTTTCAAAAAATTTGTATTACGAATAGGGAATTCTTTATTGCTTGCAATAATTCAACTCTTAAGCTGTATTATAAAAAAAACAGAAAGCAAAACTTTTGAAAATTGTGGCAACAGTAGCAGAATTGGTTAGTGAAAGTAGTCATTTTATGAAAAACATGACTTATGCCATTTTTTTCAAGACCATACATAGGATTAATTAAAAATATACATATTCGTATAGCGCAGTAGGAGGCTTATCCACAGGCACAGGCTTATCCATTAATTACGCCACACCCTGTATGTTTGAGATAAAGAAAATTGCTCATTAATTATATAAATATTACTATTATTTTATTTTGCATATTGTTCAACATTATGATAATTATCTAAAAAAAAATTATCAGCACGCTAAAACTTAGGAAATAGATATTTATTTCTACAAACCGAAATTTCTACTTTCATATCAAGGTACTCAATACGTAATGAAGACGATTATAGTATAAGTCTTCTCCACTCCTATTTATCGCAGACACTGCTATAGCTGAAGGCTATAGCCTTCCTTGATAAATGTACTATCCAACATTGAAAGAATTTTCCAAAGTAGACTAGCCGATCCTGAGATGAGCGCGTTCAAACAAACAAACAGACTTTCAGACAGACAGCTTTAAAATATTAGTATAGAAAAGCATAGATATATAGATAGACGCTATTAAACAAGAGAGGGTGTAATGTGAATTCATTAGCATGTAAACTGCCGTCTTGTGCACTTGGTGTAACGTTGTTTATAAGCCGCTTTAAGATAATGCTCGTTTGTAGTGTGATCCAAATATAAGCCTGATGTTTGTTAACCATTTCGCGCATTTAAGCAGATGCGGCGTCCTTGGAATATTAGTTCTCATAAAAATCTGGTATAAAATTAATGACTATAAATATAAAAAAGTGTATAACCTTGCATGGTATTCTATCTGAAGACTTGAAATTGTTCCACAAAAGTTATAGGCGCTGTGATACTGCAGTAACTAATAATAAAGAAATATATAAATTTTTTATGGTTGGATAGATTAATACATACACAAATATGTGTACTGAAATCGTTTTCAATTTATCATTGCCCAATTAAAGCAAGCCTGCCGTTAATCCCCTATACGATAGAAAGTAGCCATATAATTTTCACTGTTTCCTTGTATCATTCATATCCCCGCGCCTGCTATTATAAGGAAGTACGAGTGCAATTCTTCTCGTAAACGCAGACGCGGGAATTTTAATCCAATTTATAGCTGTACGCACGAAGGCGTTTTTAATAAATTTCCTTCAGGAATAGCGTCAAACAAATATAGCTTTAAAAGATTTTATCTATAGACGGTATGCAGTGCTTTTATTCGTGCTTTATGAACCCAAACTCAGATAACTTCAGTAATATTCGTATGTAAAAAGAATCGGGTGCAGCGTAGGAAACCTTGGAAAAAGAAAACGTGTAGCGGAGAACTTAAATAATTTGGGACCATATTAAGAAGAACTATAAAATGGTTAAGCGCATAACATTTACGGATGTTTAGATCATAACAGATTACGCTCTCCTATCTCTGCGTGACTACATCAGATTTTGAAATAAACTTCTTTTTTTTTACTTTGATGGGTATTGAATCCAATGAAAGAGATTTATTCAATGCCGGTCTGTCAACTTAAGCACTCTGAAAAACGTTGCAAGTTAAAATTGACTTTCCCTGTCCCGAGCTCAATTTTAAGTATGCATCAGTTAATCGTAATACGGCTGAACCATTTCAGTAATATTGTTTGTTATTTAAATATTATCATTTTATTATTCTGAACGCAGTGACCCATTTACATACCTTAACATTTCGTTAAAGGTGTGCCAAGTTTTTATGTATAAGCAGGATTGATAGATATTTTCTCACCTGGTCATCTTTTAAGAAACCATGAGGCGGTCTATATATCAACTGTAATTTCTCGTGTACAGTTAGAATTTGCTTTCTCCAGTGCGACTTAGCATGCGGTCATAAGACTACATTCACAATTTGATTAGCGTACCCCACAACATTTGTCACGGATTTTTTTACTTTTTGCCACTTTCACGGAGGGTTTATCTCTCTGCTAACACGTCTAGTTAGCGTAGCATCAGATAACTTTCCAAAACTTAGTATTTCCTCCCAGCACAGAATAGATAGAAGATACTACGTCCTCCAGGAAAATGCTCATAGAGCAATAATTGAAATATGAAATGAAAATGTAAAGATATACTCATAGAAGACAGTAACTCTATAAAGAGACAATATTAAATAAAAAATTTATCTATGACATTATGTTAGACTAATCCACTATTTTAAGCATGCAAACGTGCAGATGATTTGTCTATATACGAGTACAATTAGGTTGTAGGTACCTAATCATTCAGTTTCATGAGGAGTGCAAGTGATTCTTGGTAACAATACCTTCACTCGGTTTGTATTAAGATTTACGATTTTATTCACTCCAACGTCGTAATAAATTACGGAGGGCCGAGATCCATTAAGTGCTTAAGCGCCTCCCGGGCACCAAATTGGGAATGATAATGGAAATGGGTGTCTCTCTATGTAAATATGAGACTTTACACCAAATGGATCAAATTACACATTGTTTTGGTATGTTAATAAAAGTACATTATCTCTCCTACGTTTGTCTTTTGAATAATCTGTCATTATATCGACTCAATACACAAAATGTTAGATCAAGATTACATAAAAAGGATCTTTACCCGTTACCTGTTCTGTTATTATTTTTTTATCTGACTAGTACAGAACATTTTAGAAGGAATAGGGTTTTACTTTTGCCCATTAATATTCTACTAGTAAACTAAATACCTTGGGCTTTCCTACTTTGGGACAATTTAGTTTACTTTGCCACGCTGATCAAGCGAGTTAGTACAGGATTTATTTTTGAGTTTTTCGTCATTCACAGAGGATGTCATCTGTGCATAATATTCCTTAGCTGGCTTTTACAGAACCCTGGGAAGGAAAAAGATCGGTGACGCTTGTATTTCTAATCCGTCACCAGATGGCATGACATACAGTGTGATTTTATAGTCACTGTCCAAATTTTTTCTAGGCATTATGTATCATTCATACAACCCATTTATGAAAAAAATAGGTAGGTAAAATTTTCACAATGAAATAATTTTTCCGAAAAATATATCAAATAATTTAAATTCAATATGGTCACTAAATCTATGAATTGCATAAAGAAAGATGTGAGATGCGCGGGGGGAAAATAGGTACCTACGCTTTCACGACTGAGCGAGCCGTCGCCCGCACATCAAAGGATTTAGCTGTCCCGCGCGTGCAAACAAACGTGACGTGTTTCCTGCGCTGGCGCCTGTGCAACTTTTCGCTATGTGTTCACATCAGGAGTTTTATGAAATGGTGCGTTGTTAGTGTGCAAATAGAACGTGCCTTTGACGAATTAAGAAACGACAGTGCAGTACTTAATAAAATAAAAGACAATGTGTGTAAACGTGCGAGACTCTGTTTAGAGAATAATGGTTTACATTTCGAACATTTGTTAAAATACTTGTAATGTGTCGGTAAGCGAATTTTGATTAGATTTTTAATTAATTGTACATGAGTTGATTAATGTTTTTAAATACGCCTAAATGCAAAGTGGAGCCGGTACTTTTTTGTTATTATGTACCTAGATAAGTACCTACCTAACTACAGATTAGATTGTAATCACAGTGTAACAGTATAACTCTTGCAATTTAATGTTCCTAAGTCCGTAAGAGTATGAAGGAAAAAATTTTCAAATCTTTCCAAGTGCGGCCTCCTAATACTATGCGCAGTGACTACAAATCTTGCTTTTTTGTAGACAACTTTGCGACGCTGTTTTTTAATATTTTAGTACTGAATGAGACTGAAAGAAAAAATACGTGTTTATTTATTTTTCCTAAAGATTATAATACTTATTAAAATTTGGCTAGTGATAAAAAAGTCATCCTGTATAAATAGTTAAAAAATTCCTACCGCTGCTGTTACGTAAGAGGAGTTAATCAAAGAGTTACATAATTGTAGTGTAATGTTATTTAAAACGAAGGTATAAATTTTCGATGGTAAATAATTTTCGAGGGCATAACTTTATTATTAACTTATTAAACCAGTTATATATTTGTTTTAGTTAACATTTTAGTTTTACATAATAAAGTTTGTTCTTTAATTATTACATAGTTAAACATATTTTTACTTTAGATACAATGCAACCTAAGCGCTTCAAAAGTTCCCATAAAAATACGCGAAAAGCTGTGACCACTAAATTACTCAAAATTTTAAACCAGCAAGAGTTGCGTATTATGCTGTTTTCTTTGTCTTATATACTGCGAGAATACACACAATACCATACACTAAGAGAAGACACTATTCGTACACTACGAAAGGCGTCTGACAGTGGAAACTCTTCTTGAATCAATGCTCTAAAACTTCGTCGAGTTACGACACTAGAGTAAGACGTTATAACATGGTATTAATACGCAAGATAAACAACAATAAAAGTAAAAAATGTTTAAAATCTCCCATTTAATTCCATACATAAAAAATATCTTATATATAAAATTCACGTGTCACAGTGTTAGTACCGTACTCCTCCGAAACGGCTTGACCGATTCTTCTCAAATTTTACATACATATTCAGTAGGTCTGAGAATCGGCCAACATCTATTTTTCAAACATTTTTTTTGTATGGCAGAACAACGTTTGCAGGGACAGCTAGTAATATATATAAAAAAATCTTGAACTACAGAAAAAACATTTCTGGACACAAACTAAACGAGCAATAAATTAATTTATCTGTCATTCAATCAACATTTCCTTGTTCATTCCTTCCTTATGGCTAAATTGGACACCTTATACTTCTTAAAATAAGCTTAAAATAATAAAATTTCCTTCGATATATATGGAATATTTCACTTTCCTTTCCTTATTTTCTTATTTATGTCTTGGGGCAAAAGCTCTAAAAACAATACCGTGTTTATTAATATGCACTGTAAGTTATATGAGTTTTGATTTATAAGCTGTTAAATAATAATTAAGTGTAATATATTCTACCAGCTTTAGTACCGCAACTTTGAATACGTGGAATTTAGAAACCAAACCTTAACAGATTATACAAAAAGGTGTTAACCATACTGTTATTTAAAAAAAAAACCGAATAGAAATAGGTTGCGTAATTTTGAAGATATAAGCTCACATAGGGACATACAAAAATAACGAATTAGTTTCATAATAAGTAATGATTACCCGCTTTTTCTAAAAACTCATTGATATTAAGCGTGTAGGTACCTATTATTGGATTTCTCACGACAATGATAATAAATGAGATATCATTATTAATATTTACAATCCTTATCATTACATTATTAATATTACATCTATTACATCTATTACATTATTAATATTTACAACCTTAAAATAGACGGAATAAGTTTGAAGATAGATAATTGAGAATTCTAAATATATAATGCATCATTGTAAATCCATATCCTGGTACCCATAACACAGGCTAGTAAGCTTAAATTGGGATCTGAGGACTTTGTCTAAAATTACAATGATCCTTTGAAAAACCTGTACACTATGCTGATACTTAGAACATTCACATTATCCTCTCAAGGTGGGGGAGTCATGGGGGAGTACCATAAACTAGAGAGAAGGAAAACTCAATGATATTCATGCATATATTACATAAATCATTACGAAAATGTAATGGAAATTACTTAAAAATGTATGCAAGTACCTAATTATTATAATGTGAATTATTTCATTAATATTTACTATTCGCTTCATTTTGGGTCATAACTATAGCGATGAGACTGACGACCGTATTATGTGCATAAAAGTCCTGTTGACTGTGTTGAAGAAGTTTTTGGTGAAATATAAATTGATGTTGAAAGTAGTAATAACGTTGTAATAATGTTCCAAAATCAAAACAAAGTGCCAACGGACACATAATTGAGTTTAAAATGAGAAAAATTGTTCACAGCGTAGGTCCCAATCACAAACATTGAAGAACAAACGTTACAAAGCAAACGTATCGAAGCTGATAGTGGCCACATTTTCCTTTATCGTAGAAGACAGATTGCATAAGATTTACTGTACCTACATGCTGGCTGGCTAGATGATCGTTTAGAATCCTATTACGAATTTCCTTTGCTGCAGTTATTTTTATTACAAAATATTTTAATGCAAATTTTAACTATATTACACGACATATCTGTGTCATTCCATAAGGATGTGAGGTAGGTATGTAAAAATTTACTAAAAGTTATCTTTTGATAATTTTACTTAATCATATAAACTTCAGCATCGGAATTTGTGTAAGTTCTAGTAAAAATTCACTGTCAATAAGTAATGAACCGCAAAGTTTTGCAAACTTATTAATTTTGCAATTAACTTGCTATGGTTATACTTAATAATTTAAATTAGGTATATATAAAATCATAATTTAAACATAATTTTTCCAACAAAATACATTCTGTGTGTTTATGTAAGACTGGTACTTTTGAAGATTACGCTCTACATATAAACATACTAACATAATACGTTCAGGATTCTCAAATCTTAAGTAAGTCATATTATGTTACGTTTGATATACTTTACTCGTAGGTAAGACCCAATGGGATGCCATAATTACATTTTCAGCTGATAGATTCGCGAATCGAGCAAATGGCGTTAAATTGGATCGGCACAGGCGCTTGAGTGCGTCTAATTACTCTACTGTGATAGTGTCGTGGATTAACTCGTGGGTCGATGTTGATAGTGTGCGTTTAATAACAAACATTGATATAAATAATAACAAAACATTTGTTAAATAATTTGAAAACGTGTGGTTGAGTATATAATCAGAATAATGTGATACATCTGAATTAACAAGTAAAAAAATTGCAGTTAGGAATTAGGTACTGAAAAGTGTCTATTTTATTACGCATATTTGAAAGTTGGTACTTTAAATAATTAATAATGTGATCGGTACTTTATTTTGGTTACCATCTGACACGATTATTTACCAATTACCATATATTAGCAATGATTTAGACACAGTAACTAAATATGGATATCCGTATTATAGTTTTAGAGAGCACAAGGAAGCAGAGCTCTGTTATTATTACATTAAGACCGTCGTCACTCGTATTATATACAATCTCATAGACTAGGATTCAATAATGACGTCACAAAACATCAGTTATATAATAACCAAAACCGCTTTTGACTAACCGCAAACAATAGACCCTCATCAAAGTACAAGTACCATTTCATTTGACGTCCTGAGTAAATAAAAGTTCTTTATTGACCACTGATTCAATGAAAAAAGGAAAACCGTCTCCCAAAGTTCAGATAAACTGTTTACGTAAACAGGTGTAATATAAAATGAATATGTTAAAGTAGGATAATTTTTTATCGTAACATGGTTTTTGAATGTCAACTTCATAATAAAATTTCGAGGTTGTATTGCGTGCTATGGAGAGGGCTATTGCTCTGTTTTTACATGGTAAAATTCCAATTACGTACCTATATCGTCATCAACATCATCCTACCTTCACGCCTTCTTCCCATGGGGGCAGGCAGAGACTATAAAGCTCCATCTGTTACGATCCAAACAGAGTTTCTTCTCTACATCCACACTCATACACTGGTCATATATGCCTGACGGTTGAAAGTGCTCACATAGGGATGTACACACAAAAACGACGACTTTGTTTAGTATAATCAGTAAAGATTTGAAACTTGTTCATTTCATAATTAAAATAGCAGTATAATGAAGATGAGATGTACTCTTGCGTTATGTCACAGAACTCTTACTGGCAGCGTTCCCTGAACAAAAACTAAACACTGAGGCGTGCCCCTATTAATGTCATGGCCAGGTTAGGTAATATTTGTTCAACAATAACAATGCACTCAATTTATATTATTTTAATAAATATATAATATTGCTGAATCTGTTTCTACTGCAGTTAAATTTGCAGACGACTGTTCGTGTACATTTTCTGATATTATATGTTAATTTTTTGCAAGGCTATAGCAGTGAGAGCAGTTCGACTCCAAGCACTAAACATCTGTGGGCATAGTTACAGACTGGCTTCTTGGCTATCGTTGTGATGCTATGGGCTGTATTATTGTGATGGTTAAGCGATTACAAAGTTTCATTAAATACAGGTTGATTAAAGTCACGGGTAGCAACTGGTATTCCAAAAAATATATTGTTATCAAGAACAGGAGTCCATTATATAATATATATTTATACATGGAAGGTTTTCATCAAAGTTATTCGATTCGAACAGAGCACCTGAATAAATAAAACCTTGGTAACAAATCAAAACCTTTTCAATCTCTAATGATACATATTAACTCTCTCTCTCCAGCCTGTTAAAGTCCCACTTTTAGGCACGGGTATCCTCCACGTTAGGAGGAATTAAGGTCTATTGAGCCGCGGTGACCAGGGGTATTAGCATAGGGTTTATTTTTGAGGTTTCCGTACCTCACAGACGATGTCATCTTATAACAATATCCCTTTGTTGGTTATTACAGCTATCTCGGGAGAAAGTTAGGTGGTGACACTTGTATTCTTAATCTGTCACCACACGGACACAGACATGTGACATGTGTTAATTACTAGCCTTTTAATTGGGATTTTATCTGCCAAAACACCAACATTAATAAGTTTCGGACGCATGGACGTATAGCGGAGGCGAAGTAAAAGGGTATCGTATTATGTTTTAACACGGAACCCTAAAAACATATACTTAATTGTTATATACGAAAACAAATAATATAAGGAAATGTACTCCAAAGTATTTCCAACTTAATTGACAAAAACTTGGCTTGTCACTTAAGGCGAGATAAAATGAGATAAAATATTTATACAAATTGTTCTTTGTTGAGAGATTTTCAATAAAAAAGTCACGCCTAAACGACTACAATGTTTAAATAACAGTAAACTTTATAACTTAATGATTTTCTTTATTTTTCAAATACCTTTAACGTGTTTCAGATAGGTGTACTCATATTTGACCATCGTCACCGGTGACTAGGCACTAGGGCCACTGGGCATGGATGAAATTACAAATACTAGTTATATTATGACTTTTATGTGTTCATAAAAGTTTGATTAATTTTTAAATTAATCGATCTTCTTTAAATACAACACTACTATGAGGTCATCTTTTATCGTAAGGTTCAATCGCATTCAATAAACCGTAAACATCTCATAATTGGGATTGTTCATAATTTTTAACCTACCGTTTTTATATTCTTTTCAGAAAATATAGACTATTTTAAGCAACCAATTTCAATATTATTGAAATATTCACTATACAGAATTTAAAAAAAAATCTTGAATATATTACTTTAAATGTTGTGACGTCATCGTTTTACGCAGTCTGTGTATAGACTTTTCTTGATAGACTTAATACAGATTGCACTCTATCTTTTCAAAGTTGACAAGTTGATATAATAGACCAATTTCAATTCCACTTCAGAGTAGTATATCCCTAAAAACGCCTCAATATTTTAAGTCCTTCATTTCAAGGGCAAATAGAGATCATTTGCTTTTTTAGAAAAATAATCGTTAATATAGCAAATTTTCCGAAAAAAAACTAATGGATCATGATCAGAAACTCTATTCCACGAAAAGTTTTCAAATTAAGAGTTTAAAAAAAATATGAACAATGCCCATTGATGCGTTTCTGGTAGTTATTTAATAGTAGGCAATAAACACAAAAAACTTACCAACTGTATTTTTCTATGTGTAGTAATATTTATAATATTTAGGGCCTATATAATGCAACTTTAAATTCTGCAACACGTTGTATATTTAAGAGAAGTTTTATTTAGGTTGTTTCTATGTAGGTATAAAAAAGTTTATATCTATATGAATTATCATTGGTATAGTCTAGATAGCATTAATCGGCATCATCCTCACACCCCCGAACAATTTAAAATGATATTGAAAAAAAAAGTATGAAGAGAATAGAAAAAAAAATCCATGGAGTTTCTTGTTTATTCTTCTTCATAGGACTCGCGTTTGGAACAGACACCTAGTTTCTGACGTTTCAAAAGAGCTTGTAAAACATCCCAACTTGAAATAAAAAAAATTGACTTTGACTTATAATATTTATTATGCAAGTTACATTTTTGTGGTATTACCAACATTGAATAAAGTTGGCCATGGTCAACCTTAAGGCACAAATACCATATACACATTATCACCTTAACCATGGCCGATAGGGCTCACCCCTATCGGTAAATGCATTCCCCATGCAAAAAAAAATATTCAATAAAATTTTGTTATGTCATGCAATCACAAAATTATGCTGTTAGTGCTGCATTTATAGGCTTATTCTCAGACGAGTTCAACAGACTATTTGCATTTCTCATTTCAACCCCCTCTTCTTAGATTCCCTCGGGTAAAATTTTAATTCCGCTTCATACAGATGGGTATGAGTTAGGGCCCCGTCACAAACAAAATCCTTCACTTTTTAAAATATTTATTTTATTTAGCACTAACTAATGCCCACGATTTTACTTGCGTTTATAGTAATTGGCCCCAAAAATATACACCAAACCTTAACCAAATTGCACACATAAGCCATATCGTCTTAAACCAATCTATCCATTAATCTTCATAAACCAACTCCATTCATTAAAAATCCGTGTTAAAATCCATTGCGTATTTTTGAAGATATAAACTCACATAGGGACATATGTATAAACAAAAATAACGACTTTGTTTTATAATAAGTATATAAGAAGATAAGGAAGGTAAAAAGGACTAAGACTTAGTAGTGCCCTACAGTTTCATTTGCGTCCTTATTAAGGCGACTTCCTCAGACTTAAGACTACAACTACAAATAGTAAAATACACAAAATATCATGAGAATAAGAATAGAGCATAAGAATCAGCCAGATCTTTCAGTGATAGATAGTCTATTTATCGTGAAAGGGGCTATATAACATAACGCTGTGACCAATAGGATTAAAAGCATTAGTGAAAAATAACAACAATGGGGGAAATTATGCATATTCTTTTGTTATGTGCGCTGCGTTAGTAGTTTATATTATGTACCATTTGTTTTCTACATTTTACGCGTACGAAGTCACGGACACCAGTTAGTAATTTATAACAGATATTCGATTAACATTTCTTCTTGGTATTACCTACTATGTTTCCTTGAACACAATTTTATTTATAACAAACAATAACGTAACATTTTAAAACTTCTCACCAAAATCGTAAGGTTCTATTTTAAAACATTTTAAAACTTTATTTAAACTTGGACATGAATATCTTAAGTTAATCCTAGTAGATCGTAATGGAGATAAAGAGCTGCGTTCCTCCATCGTGTGATGCATCTTTTCCTGGCATAGATCCAGATTTTGTGGCATGCCCCATTAATTCCATGATTTTTGGCTCGCTAATATTTGTCATCCATTAACAACGAACACCATCTTATTTTTAGTTTACAAACGTGTATTTATTATTTATGTTTATGATGCAACTAAATTTAACCGACTGGACATTATCATTTCATATTTTAACGCCAGAATTTGCTATCGCCAACTGCAAATAGAGCATAAGTTACTGCTTCTTAAATGTAGCTTTAACGCCTTTGGTCTTTCTCTGTTTGATCCAATCAATATCCATGTGATAACGGTTTAAAAATGTGCATGTTGCCTTATTATTTTCCACCATGGGTCATTTAAAACACCAGTTTAAGACAAAATAACAGATTCTCCGGCTGATGTAAAACTCTATTATTTTTATTTTAGTGTAATTTTATTAATTACACTATATCCAAACCAACCGAACACACTCTTTTAAGGAGTAGATTCGTGCCGACCATTGGAACTTTTCTTTTAATCGGTATCAGAATGTTCAGATAAATTTTACGTTTTAAATAAATTGACATAGTATATAGTTAAAACTAGGTTAGCAGACTGTGGTTTAACACAGCGTACTGCAAATAACCCAAATCAATAGAACAGGGTGAGAGCTACAAATAACCCAAATCAATACATGAACTAAGGAGGCTAAATAAAGTTCAGCCTCTAGCAGTCTGTTATTTATTTATACGTGACAGACACAGACAAAAAAAATCAAGCAATAAAACAAACCCTCTTATAAAAATAGAATGGAATTCAAAGTAGATAATCACCAATGTATTCTAGTAATACACATTTTCGCCCTATTTTCATCGATGACCGTTTTTAGGGTACTGTGCAAAAACGTAAAACTTCCCTATTACTGGGACTTCGCTGTCCATTCGTCCCTGCTTCTATCTGTCACCAGGCTGAATCTGTGGAATGGTGATAGCTAGAGAGTTGATGCACAACATTATCCTGCCCTCATCCCATTATTATTGTCTGTATGTAGCACTTATAAACTTTTAGAGTAAAAAATTTTTACTCCTTTGAAATTATAAAATCTCAAAGGAGTAAAAATTTTAACAGGTAATTTCTTCTGCGAGGGATCGGAAACTCAAAACATAAACCTATACGAATAAATACTCAAATCTGACGATACTCCAAATCGTTGAAAACGCCTTACTGGTTATCAGTCTTAGCGTGTATTGAGTCAACAGATGTGCTACTGTGTTTTATTCCTCACAAAGCCCCAGATCTGCATAACATGGTTCGGATTATCGGTTGTGATTGTTTCAATGGCAGTAACAGCCCATGTAATTTGTAGGGATTCCGATGAATAAATGGTTTAAATTTGTATAATGTTTTGCGTATTTATCCGCCTGTGTTAAATTAAACTAAAATTGTTGAATATGTTTATGTAGATTAAGGTATTTCTGTAGTGTTCAGATATTTTCTTTTCAACGGGATATTTTTCTATGCTTAAAACTTTACGGTCTAATCGTAGTAGAGGTAATATCATGGCAAAATTTGTTGTATTTATATTTACCTATATCATCACTTTTTTTTCTTTATTGGGTACGAGCCTCTTTTATTCTTCTCAGGCCAGGCCCTCTTATGGCACGCTGAAAAGATGTGATGATACAAGGTTTAACTACTATTTTCTCGTCATTGACCGTGGATGTTTTCGGATTATAAAATATTACCCCTGAGCTAGCACAGCACCGTAGAAAGAAATCGGGTGGTGATACCTGTATTGTAAATCCTTCATACATGGATAAACCATTTAACCTATCTTAATAATAACTTTACGAGAATAAATCATCATCATTATCATCTCTATACTATACTACCCATCACGCCTTTTTCCCTTGAGGGTAGGCAGCGACTATACAGCAAATGTATTAATTACTAATCAACGAAAATCATGCAAATCTCAAAGTATGACCCTCTACAAAAGTAATCAAAATAAGTTAAATGAATCATACCACATAAATAAAGTTTAAATTCAAGCTACGAAACAAAGTTGCTACGAGCTACGAAATACGAGGGGAGGTCCAAAAGTTCGTGGAATGAAAGGGTTTTAGTAAAAATGAAACAGTAAATTTATTTTTCCTTTTCAATATAATCACCCTTAAGCTGAATACATTTATTAGATCTATGAATTAATTTTTCTAAACCATCGTAAAAATATTTTTTATCTTTTCCCTCAAAATGAGCCAAAATTGCCTCCTTTACCTCATTGTCGTCGGAAAATATCCTTCCCCTTAAGTCTTTTTTTAAATTGGGGAACAAATAAAAATCACTTGGGGCCAGATCTGGACTATAGGGTGGGTGGACTAGTGATTCGAAGCCATGCGTGTGTAGAGCAGCCATTGCAACTTTGCTCTTGTGAACCGGCGCGTTGTCTTGCAAGAGCAACACGCCCTTGGTCAATTTTCCCCGACGTTTTTCTTTGATGGCATCCTTTAATTTTTCTAGTATTGTTGCGTAGTATTCTCCGGTTATGGTCCTGCCCTTTTCTTTATAATCAATCAGTATTATCCCCTCACAATCCCAAAAAACAGTAGCCATCAACTTTCCAGCCGACTCCGACACTTTGAATTTCTTTGGCGGTGGTGTCCCCTTTTTATGCCATTGCATGGACTCTTGTTTGGACTCAGGCTCAAAGTGATGAACCCATGTTTCATCGCCGGTAACAATTCGCTCCAAAATCTGTCCAGGATCGTCGCCACACAACTCCAAAAAATGTTTTGACGCTTCGACGCGCTGCTGTTTTTGAAGCGGCGTGAGCATTCTCGGTACCCATCTTGCACTGACTTTTGTCATACCCAGGTGGTCATGTAGGATTCGCAAAATGGTGGTATCTGATACTCCAACTAATGCAGATAACTGTTTTTTCTTCAAACGGGTGTCCTCCAGTACAATTTATTCCACTTTTTCGACGATGTCTGATGTGGTGGCCTCAACTGGCCTTCCTGAGCGGGGGTCGTCTTCAATCGACTCCCGACCATGTTTAAAAAGACCATGCCACTTGTAAATCATTGATTTACTAGGGCACTGTTCCCCGTAAACAGTTTCCATTTCATTCAAAATGGTCTGAGCGTTCTTTCCTTGCTTGGTAAGGAATTTAATGACCGCACGGTGTTCAATTTTCTCCATAGTTTCAGTTTTCTTCCGGATTGACGTGTTTAGCAGGCGAGTGTTCGTAAACGAATGACGCAATAGGGCTGAAACTCCATTTATATACTAATTATGAGTCCCCAATTAGTATGACACTAAGCGAGCGCCCCTATCCCCACTCCATCCCCTCCATTCCACGAACTTTTGGACCTCCCCTCGTACTTTTAAAAGATCTTCTGTTAATTATATGCCAAACCAAAGGAACCACAAGCTTCACGCCACTTTAACGTTGGGTTCAATTATGTAGATTAGTATGACTATTAATTTTATATAAAGTATAGGTATGCATAATTACTAAGGTATCCTAATTGAGGGCACGTAACCACGTCTTGTGATCAGCTGCCACTGCTGTTGCATATTAAACAGAGCAAATTACTAGTTAAATCTCTGGTGTCTTGTTCAATTTGACCACTACTACGAAACAATTGTATTAATTCCAAATATAAAATAAAATCTTATATTTTTACGTGTCTTGACTAAATTTTTTTGTAAAAATGTCATCAAAGTATATGGGTATATCAAGTAGAATATAACTAATGTTTTTTTAACCCACACAATCTAATATAGGCAAAATATCTAATAATTTTTAGACTAAAAGTATTTAACTTTTGGATACATGTGTATGTGTGCGTGTTTTCGCGTGGAACTATGTCTGTACATGGTTTAATTATATCTGTTTGCAGCATATATTTCTGAGTGTAAGATGTTTTAATCATGTCTTCGCATCTCTAATATCCATAGTATCTTATAATTCTCTCTAAAACTTTACCGTAAGCACGTATCTCAAATATTAGCACACACTGACAGAATTCTGACGTCAAAATACGTTTGTTAATATTCACCGCAGATACTACACGATTGTCAATGTTTGTTCTTAGACATGTTATTCCTTACATATTCTATAACTAACTGTGAATATTTTAGACCGTCATTATAATATTCACTATTCAATTATTGACAATCTAATATCACGGTACATATTTGTTTAATATAATATACTAGCTGTTGCCCGCAACTTCGTCTACGGGTACAAATTAAGAAACCAAATCTGAACAAATTACGCAAAAAAAACATCCTATTGAACCACTCTATCTATTAAGAAAAAACGCATCAAAAACCGTTGCGTAGTTTTGAAGATATAAGCTTACATAAGGACATACATACAAAAATAACGACTTGTTTTATACTTCGTAAATATTGTCAATTTACAACTATTATCCGTCCCAGAATTCGAAATGTTATTTGACAGTTGCTAATGTCAAACTTGAAAATAATGCTGCCACATTTTTGGCAATAGTGTTGGCCAACCGTAATTTTTTTATCCCGGTTATTACCGATTATTCGAACCGACCAGAAATGTCGTACTAGGTATTGCCTCAATTGCCTGTGAACTCGTACGCGTGGAATTGGAAATCACTGCTTTGTATAATATAACATTAAGTAAAATAAACATGTCTTCAAAAACAAACAAGGCTAAAAATTCCCCATTTTACGGTTAGTCATTATTTGATTCTCGTTGCACTGTTCTATGATTCTGGCGAGCATAGCACCATGCTGAACTCTAGTAAAGTTATTAGTTATTTGTTCTCGTGAGTGAGTTTGTACGCGCATATCTCAAAAAGAAAGTAATACACAGGGTTGCACTGATCGTATGAATCCGAAAAATATATAGTTATTAACTCTAATTAATTTACAAAATTATATAAAGCTGCTAGAGATTTACCTATAATTTTTCGTTCAATTACGGTTGGAGGACGTAACTATTTTAAAAGTGCAATTACCTAGCAACACAGTAAACGTCAGATAACATTTGGAACTCTGGGATAAGCTATAGTAATGTTTAAAAAACAAACATATACAAAAATATTATTATTAGGTAGAGTAGAAACTTTTTAATTTTATCGAAAACGATCATTTAGGTAATTTGTTATTTTGATATGTAAGACCCAGTGGAATTTAAGTTCCAAGTCAATTTTCAAGTAAACTATTCTTATTCATCTTTTCTTTATATTAGCCAAATTATTATGCACAAAAAAAAAATATATATCACGTTATGATATTAATTGTTGACTGAATTCCAAAAACATGCGCTTGAGGGTGCTTCCATTATTTCCGTGACATATTTGGTAAGATTTTCTTCAACTGTAATGATTTTACGCTAGATTCATCCAAATATATATTTTCGCTGTAAACGAATTGGAAATATACTCATAATTATCTTACAGTTTAAGAAATAAAACGTTGTTTTTCTTATCACTTCGTCGAATCATCCATCTATAAAAATATTCAAATCCAAATAAATTTGTTTACATGCGTCACTGCGTTGCTATTTAATCAGGATGAAATACCTGAAGGATTTATTGACTTCGTTAAACACCTCTTTAAGGTGAACTTTGACAAACATATAAGTATTTCTCGTAAGAATTACTGGATTTTGTTGCTAAGTGTTACTTATTTTATTTTTTTACGGAACTAAAATCTTATCTTCTTCCCAACCCAATAACGTTCAACCGCTCGGCACGAGCCTCTTACTCCTGGAGTGCCTTTAATCTACTATGTCACCCTAACTAGGCGTTTTGTCATAGGGTTTAGTGTTGAGTTTTCGGTCTCACAGCACCCTGGAGGAGAAATTATTCTTGATGGTATGTAGTGATAACACGGAGACGTATAACTTGGAACTATGATTCCGAAGATTCGACAACTTTACAGCTCTTGTGATCAATGATTGAACTTACTTGTTATTAAAATTATGCAATATAACAATTAGATACCGTCCCAAAGGTATATTACAAATATAAAACTAATTATTAAACTACTTACATAATTAAGAACCGCTAAAAATAAATACAACTGTCTCCATACTTACATAGTAAAGTTCTCGCATAAATAATAAAACTATCATATTTATCATTGACGAAATAATATGCTGTACTTAATTTATTAGGTAAATCGTGACTTTCACACTCGGCTGTTGGGGACGTTGAACGATTTACGAATACCCAAGTGATTAATAACGGCGGTTCAGATCTCTATCAGGCAAAATAATGTTCAGTATAATTCTTTTATTACCAGTATTTATCATTAATAGACATTAATATACATTTTGTATTGTCATAAATCAGCTACTACATGTTTTATGTTATTGTACTGGATATTGTTAATTTTAAGTATAACAAAAGCAATTTTAAGTCTGACAGAAGCTTATCGATGGCAAATCGATGAATAAAAATTGGTCAAGTGCGAGTCGGACTCGCGCACGAAGGGTTCCGTACCATTATCTATGCAACATAAGGCAACGTTATTAGTATCGAGCAAGAAACGGTAAAAAAATCATGTTTGTTGTATGGGAGCCCCCCTTAAATCTTTATTTTATTTTATTTTTAGTATTTGTTGTTATAGCGGCAATAGAAATACATCATCTGTGAAAATTTCAACTGTCTAGCTATCACCGTTCTTGAGATACAGCCTGGTGACAGACGGACGGACGGACGGACGGACGGACGGACAGCGAAGTCTCAGTAATAGGGTCCCGTTTTTACCCTTTGGGTACGGAACCCTAAAAAGCACGAAATTTTTGTAAAGCCAGTCGTACAAATTAATGTAGTGAAATACAAATTATTTTTTTCTTTCTATGTTAAATATTATATTACATAAATCTACAATTAAAAAAATTGGTCAAGTGCGAGTCGGACTCGCGCACGAAGGGTTCCGTACCATTATCTATGCAACATAAGGCAATGTTATTAGTATCGAGCAAGAAACGGTAAAAAATCATGTTTGTTGTATGGGAGCCCCCCTTAAATATTTATTTTATTTTATTTTTAGTATTTGTTGTTATAGCGGCAATAGAAATACATCATCTGTGAAAATTTCAACTGTCTAGCTATCACCGTTCTTGAGATACAGCCTGGTGACAGACGGACGGACGGACGGACGGACGGACAGCGAAGTCTCAGTAATAAGGTCCCGTTTTTACCCTTTGGGTACGGAACCCTAAAAAAACATACCAAACAAACATACAATAAACGTGTAAATTTAAAATTATTACACATTTGTTTTATGCAAAGTAAAATACATTTATTTTAAAACCTAAATAGCATTCTTAATAACAAAAAAAACGTTAAGCCAGGACGGTAATATTAAAAGATTGCAATTATCAACATAATGAAATGCAGTCTAGAATTTATCTTTTAAGATTTATTCAGAACATCTAAATCAAAAGCAAAAGCATAGTCTAATGGCCTGTAACAATGAGAGACATTTATAAAGCTGTATAAATGTGCAGACGAAGGCAGTAATGACGAAGATTAATTACCTACTGCTCAATAAAGACGATACGAGCCTATCCGATGCCAATAATGAAACAGATTATTGACTGTTCATAATCTGAGTTTCTACTACTACGACTAATAGGTTATTTCGTCGTGCACAGTTTTATTAATCTTTATATATATAAATCTCCTGTCACGATGTTTGTTCGCGATGGACTCCTAAACTACTGAACCGATTTAAAATTTGATTTGCACACCGTGTGCAATTCGACCCAACTTGAAAGATAGGATAGCTTACATTAATATTTATAGTCGCAATATTATTTTATTGATAATAATTTATGAAGATGACTCAAACTCACGAAAAATTTCAATACTAAAATTATTTTATTGCCAATTATTTGTCTACCCCTAACATTTGTATGGCAAAACAACGTTTGCCGGGTCAGCTAGTTAATATATATGTTGTTTATAATGTAATTACGATAATAAGAATAAACTATTACGTCGATTCAAGCTTCATATTATTATGAATTCCACCATTATCCAAATCGGGTGTAGCTGCTTAAAAATTACAGTTCTTCAGCTTCATAAGCTTCTTCATAAGCGTACACAACATCATCACCATCATCATCATACCGATATGCCTTTTGCCCTATTGGGTAGGAAGATAGACTATAGAGTATCATCTGTTACGATCTAAACACGTGAATTGACATACAAGTCACTCAATGTCGATGAATATAATAGTATATACACCTATATAGAGAGGTAGTAATATTTCTAGTAGCATTCTTATTAAACTTGATTCTTTGATAATTATTTTATAAATTAGTAATCATATTTTCCTACATTTGTGGAGCAATACTTAAAATTAAATTGTTTTGTAGAAATATCCAACCTTATAAATATTTTGTTAGTTTAAACATCTTTAGGCTTATTAATAAACGCTTGTAGTAATTAACGCAACTACAGCTAAAATAAACCCTTTGAAATGTTTGTGACCCTTTCATGAGCGGTGTTGAATATTCATAATATGAGTCAGTTATTAAAACACTTCTACAATATTAATGAAAACAAAATATATTACATGTAGCAATTATGCTAAGCTTAACTGTACACTGGATTATCAAACATATTTTGTTTTTATTCGGTAGGTAATACCTGGGCGTACGTGGAAAACGTTGTTCTGTCAATTGCTGGACAAATTAGTGTAATTTTTTTTTTTTGGCAGGGGAATGCATTTACGCACACCCACTCCTGTCATCTCGGTCAACACCGTCATGGTAGGAGTGCGTAGTGTCGGACGAACCGAAGGCGACGAGCGGAATACCGACTAAACCTAACTGCGGCGCTCTCCACATCCTTTTGGAGCGCCAGAGGTTCCCAAATTAGTGTAATATATCAACTACACTATTCCCATTTTTACACGCTTTATATTAGCTTCACTTGTATGTTTGTTTGTATGTTTGTAACCGACTCCTTTGGACGCTATTTTGACCCACTTTAAACGGTCAGATTCTATTCAAATTTTGCACACCTGTCAAAGACCGATGACAATGCAATAATTCGATTAAATAAAGCGTGTTTTTTAGTTTTTTTAAACTATTATTTATTTTCTCAACGAGAGTTTCAGTTTTTCTTGAATATTTAAGCTTCTTTATTTAATTACTTATGCATCATTTTATAAAAAATATGACGCTTAATCACGTACAAGATCCTACCAGAGTCTTAAAAGCTAATAGGTCTGGGGAAAATCTAGGCTAATATTATGAAGCTAAAGAGTTTGATTGTTTGTTTGAATTGTTGTGTTGATTGTTGTGCTAATCTCAGGAACCATTGCACGGGTCCGATTTGCAAAATTCTTTCAGTTTTAGATAGTAGATTTATCGACAAATGACAAATGTAGGCTATATAATATCACGCATATATAACATATCGCAACAGCTATAAATGGAAAAAATCAGAGGAACATTGAAGATCAGAAATGGTAATAACATAATGTTTGTACAGCCATTTTGAATCGTTGGTGATGATGGCGATTGTGTAGACCAAAACGTATCTCAAACGATCCACGTTCCGTGAAGAATTATGTTCGTCCGAAGTCATTTCACTAGATCATCTGTGCTGAGTCAGCAGTAAAAGTTGGCACTTTAATATGCAGTGGCGCCTGGCAAACGGCCAACATAAGAGACGCCAATTGAATATTGCAGAGCTGTATCAGACCCCCTGTATTTTTTTGATATAAATTTTGTGATAACTTTATTATTATACCATGATAACGTAAAACACGAGAAAGTCACCAAGAGGAGAGAGAGCCACAGATCGTCCTTAAATCAATCCTGATTAAAAGGTCTATATAGATCAGAACTAATTGCTTTTTATTGCTATTCAGTATAATCATAATTCGATCTGCAAGCAACAGCTACCGACTACTTAGTTACGTCTTTGATCTGGAGCCTAATCACCAAATTATCAAAAAGTAGATATTCACTAAATTATTTCAGATACGTCTTTTAAATACAAAATAAATCAAATTGTAATCATGATCATAGCATAGAGTGTAATTACCTAGCCTCTGTTTATTGTAAGAGTTCCATCAAAGTACCTAATAATTACAGTGACAAATACAATCAAGTTATGATAATGTTGTGGTTCGACATGTAATTTAATAAGATAGTGGATTTTTTTGTTTTTATACTACTACAAGATCACTGTGTCCGACTGCTGAACAAAGACCTTATAGTAGTATGATGAGAACAAAAATGTTCCACTGTCATATCTTTTCATGCTTGCCGGTCTTGAACTCTTCAGTCTTCGTCGAGTTCGTCTATATCGCCTACAGCGATATCTACCACAACATCCAAGTATATCATGTGGAAACCATTTGTTGCATATTTTTCTCCACAAGTTTTTCAGCATGTGACGAATATTGTTTTTGTAGATACTATGTAAAACAAATAAGCCTATGTAAGCGTATCTATCTGTAATAAAGTCAGATAGATCGCACGCGATTTCGAAAACATTTGGTGAAACCCTTTGGGAAATACAAAATCTAATACAATCTAGTAATAAAACATTGTTCAGTATCGGTCGATGTACCTATGTATTGTGTACGTCACATACTATTGAGCAATCACTCTTTAATGGAGTGAAATTATAACAAACTTTTGACTTATTTATTGTAACAATAAAGTTCATATCTGTGCAGTTCATACTGGAAAAACATTTACTGGTACCGCATTTCTTACTTTAAAGCTCAGTACGTAAGTGATTCGATTATCTACACTATAATATTAATTAAAAAGTTAAAGTTTGTACTATGTGAGTAGGGGATAATCTCCGAAAGTTCGATCTAAATGAATTTGTTTTCACTAATAGCAAGCTATAGCCTTCGAGAGTGCTATAGATTCTGTATTATATGCTTATGTAGGTACCAAGCATTCGAGTTTCCATACGTATGAAGTTGCTTATGAATTAGCGTATCTTCTTCTTTTTCTCTAATTTCTTATTTTTTTTTTTAAATATTCATGGACATTTCACATTTTTAAATTTTCATGGATCCCAAGCTAAAGTTATAAAAATTAAAATTAATTAATTGTTCCCAAAGTATTTAAGGTGAATTTTTAACTACAGATAATAAGGTATATACAATAGTGCGAACTATATAAATAATTTCCAAGTAAATAATAGTGCTTAATTTCCGAATAACATACATTTTTGATAGTTTCGTATTTGGACTATAAATGAGATAAGTTTAAGAAAGCAATCATCTCTATGCCGTAGTTATGAACTGCTACAAAAGAACAGGCGTGAACTCCATTGGAAAGTTCCGCTTATTGCTTCATTTGGTATAATTCTTATACAATCAAAATTTCCGCTCCAGAAGTTGTATTGGCAAAGTTTTAAAATAATCCAGTGATTGTTATGAATAAAAGGAACTGTAATAGGTTCGAATCTGGACCAAGGTCGTAGAAACAAAATTCATAAGGAAAAAGTCGTAAAATCTTATGTGACCCCATTGTATTTCCATCAGAATCAATTGAATACATAGAATGTAGTTTACCTGCATAATTATTTCAAAAAAGTTTCAAAATACGTAATTTTTTTATGATGTTATATAGTTAGGTAATATTTATCTAAAACTGTTAACTTATTTATTGTTACATTATAATGAGTTATGCTGTTTTATTTTCATAAGCACTCAAAGCGTGTCTTTATAAAAAAAATATAGATAGTCATATATTAAAAATGTAATAACATAAGCAAATTATCAAAGAACAGCAGCGAGACAGATTACCATTCAAATTCCAATTCATAGCGTGTTTAATATTTGAAACTATCATGGTTAACTACTTCAGTATGTTGATTACATAGCATTAAGATTTAAAGATTGTTATGTAACAACTAATATTTAGATAGGTACTCCGTATCTAATACTAAGCGTAAAAGCAAAGTTGATATATGTATATCAACTTTGCTTTTACGCTTAGTATTAGATAAAAGAAAACTGAACTCTTTCAAACATCGTTTAAAAGGGGAAGACAAGTTAAGGGCCTACATCAATATTATCGTATATCATCGCCGACACGTACATATTAACACAGCCAGTAGGCACAGAAAATGAAGAATTAGGGATACTTTTCCTATTTACTCAAAATCTACTAAATATATTTTAATTCTGATTTACGTGTTTCTATATATGATAGTTACTTATGTTTTTAAAGTTATTTCATTAGTTAATACGCGATAATAGACCGACAAATTTAAAAAAAAAAAAATTTGAGAGGTTATTTCGCCAAGATTTTCTATCGAGAAAACTTTATTCAATCGCGTTTCTGAGTTTATGCGATCCTAGATAATATATTGAAAAAACATATACTTAAAAATTAGAGCTCTAGCCATTCAATCTAAAGAAACAATGAAAACTTCGTACATAGAAAAATGCACGAAGCTATTTTGGTATCCTCTTAAAGCGCTCGGGTAACATTGCCGCTGGTACCTCAGTCCCGACCCTCTTGGAACTCGGAATAAATCTACACGGAAAATGTAATGTATCCAGAATAGGCAATACATATACAAACTATTCTATGGTACGCTAGCAGTTGCCCGCGACCGATAGGAACACGGGCAAAATTTTTCATTGCTGCGTTCCTATTGGTCGCAGCGTGTTGTTATATTATAGCCAGTAGCCTTCCTTAATAAATGTTCTAGCCAACATTAAAAGAATTTTTAAAATCGGACCACGCGGTTCCTGATATTAGCGCGTTCAAACAAACAAACTCTTCAGCATTATAATATTAAGTATAGATAGAGAATAAATCGATTTCCTCAGTTCAAATCGATCTTTTAATCACGCAACCGTAACTCGACTAACCTATTTTTGAATAATTTTATAACTTATATTGGATTTGTGGATCTTAGTAGCTATCCACTTACACATAATTATCTGTTAAAGTAATTTGTATTTTTCTTTTATAATAGACTAGCTGACCCGGCAAACGTTGTTTTGCCATACAAATGTTAGGGGTAGACAAATAATTTGCAATAAAATAATATTGTGACTATACATTTAAATGTAAGCTATCCTATCTTTCAAGTTGGGTTAGTAGTTTAGGAGTCCATCGCGGACAAACATCGTGACAGGAGATTTATATATATATTATATAAAGATAATCGTCAGGCATGCGCGACCAGATGTCTGAGTGTAAGTAAAGCCAAGGAAGTATGTTTGGATCGTAGCTAATTTATTTATTTATTTATTTATTTAATTACATGCAAGCTTACAGTAAAACCAAAACACTAGCATTACAATTCAGAATATCACATGTAGAACATAATTCGACAATTGTATTATTTATTGTATTAAGCATGTGAGATGTGCAGGACATATCACCAGTCTTCTGCACTTCCCTTACACTCTGGGCAACCGCTGCCTTGCTCTCTCAATATTCCTTCAAACATTCATTGGAAAAAGTACAGTGCATCTAACAAACAATCACTAACATGAATTTAGGGAAAATCTACAACATATCAAGTGGTCACCGTGCAAACAAGAGATCTTTGTATCGTCTTACCTATGAAATATCATACACTGTTTAAAAACGTGTAAATTAGCCTACATATTTTGCCTAAGCCATCATGGAAGATATCAATATCAGGGTGCCGAGCCAGCATCGTATTTAACAGCCCGATGGCCCTTGGCGTTGGCGCCGCCATTCCACGTTTGGTCCGCACTCCCGGAGGATCAGCAAATAGCTTTCTTCTTCGACGCAGGCCAGCCATACCATCACTATTCACAAGAAAACGCTTGGGAACAGCCACCAGTCCCAGCCTCTCTAATGTGGAAGGGTTATCAACCCTATTACATAACAGGTTGCAGTAATGCGTCATAAGTAGCTGTTTACGTCTTTACGTCGTGTTTACTAATGGCGCTCTATAGCCTCTGCCTACCCCTATAGGAAAAAAGCGTGATGTTACGATGATGATAATGATGATGACGATCAATATGACTAGTTGTATATCTGTGGCAATTGAGCCCTGGACTCCCAGTCCTTACCATTCTGTTACCAATACCTACATTGAATTTAAATTAATAATTTAATCACAGAATTGGTATTTGACATAAATGCTTGTATTTTCTATAGCTAAAATATTACAGAAGAAGAAACTAAAATGAACAAGCCAGAGAGCAACTTGTAACTTATTCATACAAAAATCAACAATAACTCGTTTCAATTTAGTTGAGAGCTACTATTCTACAAAATTTATGGAGATGTTAGGTTAAGGGCCTACATCAATATTATCGTATATCATCGCCGACACGTACATATTAACACAGCCAGTAGGCACAGAAAATGAAGAATTAGGGATACTTTTCCTATTTACTCAAAATCTACTAAATATATTTTAATTCTGATTTACGTGTTTCTATATATAATAGTTACTTATGTTTTTAAAGTTATTTCATTAGTTAATACGCGATAATAGACCGACAAATGAAAGAAAATAAAAAATTTGAGAGGTTGTTTCGCTAAGATTTTCTATTGAGAAAACTTTTTCAATCGCGTTTCTGAGTTTATGCGATCCTTGATCATATATTGAAAAAACATATACTTAAAAATTAGAGCTCTAGCCATTCAATCTAAAGAAACAATGAAAACTTCGTACGTAGAAAAATGCACGAAGCTATTTTGGTATCCTCTTAAGTATTCAAGTAGGGTATAAAGATGTATACTCAGTGCCATGTAGTTATATGTTCATTACTTAATAATATTTAACGTTAAGTTTGTAATCCTAACAAAATTACTGTCTGTAAGACTTACAAACTTAACCATAATCTTCTTCTTTCTTCTTATATATAACAATCAATCGCTGTTTGTTAGGCTCGCTAAAACTTGAGAACAGCTTAACCGATTTTGGTGATTTTCGTGATGAAATAAATATTCATGAAAGTCCAGGAAAGGTTTAAACGGTGACAAAATATATGGGGATCTAAAATTTCACGAGTAGGTATGGAGTAGCGGGCATCAGTTAGTTTTCTTCTTATATATAAAAATCAATTGCTGTTTGTTAGGCTCGCTAAAACTCGAGAAAGACTGGACTGATTTTGGTGATTTTGGTCTTGAAATATTCGTGAAAGTCCAGGAAAAGTTGAAACGGTGACAAAATATATGGGGATCTAAAATTCCACGCGTACGAAGTAGCGGGCATCAGCTAGTAAATAATACATAATCATTTGTACATTTCACACAACGTCCTCTGGTCTTATGTATAGCTTGGGCTAAGCTTATATGCTTGTGTTAAGGGTACCAGAATACGGATAGAATACATATACTACTTTTCTTTTGTATATACACACTTGTAATACATAAAAAAACACCCAGACGCAGTACAAACATTTCTATGACAATTACAAATAATATCACGCAAATGCTAAATTGACTCTGCGACCTCGTGAACGGCAGTCCGTTACGTGAACAAAGACCGTCAAAACGATAATATTACGATACACTTATTTCAGAGTATATTAGTTTGAAAATTATATAAATTTTGTTGTTTATATTACCCATCTGCTGCAAACAATTCTATAGGTAGTTTTCAAGCGTATTTAACTATAGCTGCTCTAATCATTTTTTTATATTATAATTTCATTCTAAAATACTTTCCAGGTACAGTTTGTAAAAACACGAAGCGTATTACTCATAGCAAGAAAAATTATAGCGATCTAACGTGTACCTACTGCAGCTCTCCGGTAAAGATGTAACTAATTTCAAAGACGTGGTTTTCAACGCGACTCTTGAAGTACCCAGTTAAGCCCAAAATTTATTCAGTCGCATCAAAGTATAGTTCTGAATTTTATTCTATTTCCGTGATGTAATAGTTAAGACGGATATCAGGTATCTATTAAGATACCTGATATCCGTCTTAACTATTACATCACGGAAATAGGATCTCTTTCCTAGAAAAAACAGATAATGCTACATTAGTAGCATTATCTGTTTTTTATAGGAAAGAGACGGACTAAGCGATAAGAATGCAATGAAAGAAAAAAAATAGCGCATCAAAATCCGTTACGTAGTTTTGAAGAATTATGCTCACATAGGAACATACATACAAAAATAACGACTTTGTTTTAAAATAAGTACAAATAGAAAAATAGTACCTTTAAACACTTTTAAATTCTTGGGGTGTTAGAGACAAAACATTATAATCTGTTAAATAAACCTGTATTTAACAGATTAGAGAACATTTTCTAAAATCAAATCTAAAATACATTTTTAGTAATTTTGATGATATTTCATATTATAAAATAAACATAGGACATTATTTAGCATTAAAGCCCGCAGGATGGTAGTTAAGTTTGCGAGCCAGTGTTGCAGAAAATAGCCTGTTCAGGATTTCGCGAGACTGTTAGAACGGATCAAGGCAGCCACCCCACTAAACTTCGATTACGTGCTTAATTGAGAATTGATTACTTGTCAAGATATTTAATTTTACTATCAAGGATATTATTTTAAGACGGCTACATAAATTTGATGTAATTTGAATAACTTAAAAATAGGAAACGGTACTTTTTAACATAAAAATACCTAGAAATAATAATACATCAACGCAAAAAAGCTGGTAAAAGGTATTTATGTCAGGAAAAAGATGGCAACAGAGTAATAAATTGTCATTGCAGAACATTTATTAGTTTTGTTTCACTAACTTGATAGAAATGTAAATAACGTTCTTATCCGGAACTTTGACATAGTAGTTTCGGTTTTTCTACCCTTGAGTTACAAATGGGATAAGTTTAAGAAAGCAATCGGCCTTATATGGTCCACGAAGGAGCGGGTGTGAAAATCATTGCCAACTTCCTCGATTGCTTTATTTGATATAATTCTTCGTATTCTACCGGTATTTTCGCTTAGAAAACTTATACGGAAAATAATATTTGTTGCGTCTTAAAATATTATGGATACTGTTAAAAACAGATTAGAGCATTTTCGTAAAATCCATCTTGAAGGCAACAAGTTCAAGATTATATGTTTTTCTGGAATATTAGCTGGAATAGATGAAATAAATATTACTTTTTGTGATAAAGTGTATGTATCTGGAAATAGCATTAATCATCGGTTACAAAAGCTTAATAAACTACACGCTCCACATGAAATAAATTGGGTAAGTTTGTTTAAATGGCTATTACTTTTAAACAACCTATAAAAAAAGTTTCGATGCAATTTCCGCACGAGCTAAATTACGTGATGTATTAAATATTTTACATTAACATCCGTATGTTGATAAAGTTAGCTTAAAATATTGCTGCAATATTAGTACATCGTACAACCATCCTCTAGAGACAAGTTAACAACAGCATACATACATATAGGGTTGTGATACGCAGTGGAGTAACAAGCTCTCATTGCCTTTCCCTCAACGCCGTGGCGGCACTCAAACACGCCCTATTGTTGTCTCCCATTCACTCTTCACTCATCACGTACAAAATATCCATACACATTGTAAGCCAACGGCGTTACTTAGAGAAATCAACTGTCATTTAACATGAAACAAATTGAAGCGTAAAGTTGATAAACAGTTAATTTTTATACTAGTCATAATTACAGTGCTTAAGTTATTATGGTACCTAATGTATGTATGGCCGTGTGTTCTAAACAAAATGTATAAATTACACCCTGGTACAGAAAAAGTTATTATCTGTTAGTAGAGATTGATTCCATAACGTCATTAACAGAAGATAGCATTATTCATATCATTATTTATTCCTCGAAGTCTTGCTCTATGTATTAACAATTTTGTTTGCGATACAGTCAAAATTTACTGAAGGGATGATTATATCTATGATTGAGCTACAGGATTTTTCATGTGCAAGGGTGTCACAAATAGCCCCCAAAAGATTCCGCACGCATGCCAATCGACGCTCACCGAACTTATGCGTTATTCTCGCAAAGATAACGTATGAATAGTCGGCAAATGATTTTCCTACGACCAATGACACTTTCTGCCAACGTGGGTGCGTTTATTCGTTAACAAAAATCTTAATTGGGTATCTATTGGAAAGGCTCTGTGTGAAGGATCTGTCAGATGTATATTTGATGAGATATGACGATAATTTCAGCGCGAGACATGAGTGGGTATAAAGCAAATTGGTAAGGAAAATTATTTGTAGAGGGCATTGGTACCAATTCTAAGTGCACAATTAACTTAATTACGACAATTCGGCAATGTTAACAGAAATTTTATATTAGAAAATCTGTATATTATAGACTAATGATTTAAATTAAGAAAAATATGCACAACGAAATTTCCAGTTAATTAAAATACGCCATAGTTGTTTTCATTTTTTATTTAAGTTTAGTTGTGCACGTCGAATTGGTACCTTTGCCGATACTGAAGGTTCTAGATATTAAAAAGTAAAGTGGCTCTCTCCCAGATAGATCACTACGTTGTAGAAAATAATCCGTTCATATTTCGCGAAGAATTTCATTATTACTTGACTTGTTGGCTTTTAAATAATAGCTGTTTCATTGCTATTTTCTCACAAATATCTTAAGATTCTTTATCCATACGAATATGATAAAGCTGAAGAGTTTGTTTCTTTGTTTGTTTAAACGTGTTAATGTCAGGAACCACTCACGCGTCCGGTTTGAAAAATTCTTTCATTGTTGGATAGTACATTTATCGAGGAACGGTATAGACTATAGAATAGGAGCGAAGCAGTAATGAAAAATGTTGCAAAACGGGAAAATTTTCTAAATTCCACGAGTACGGAGTCGCGTGCAACAGTTAGTAATACATAGGCGTAGCGTCGATTTTGTTGCCGCGAATTTTGATTCTTCGGTTCGTTTTGGAGCGGTTTGTTGGGAAAGAAATACTGTCAGTGATTTTTTTCTGCTAACAATATCCATTAGCTGACTTTTACAGCACGCTGGGGAGGAAATGGGGTAATGACGCTTGTATTCTTAGTCCATCACCACACGGACGATCTGATACATAAAATCCCATGATTGTATTATTGTAATTTGTATTCTACTTCATTTTGTATGTAGTTTCACCAAAAGGTCATTGGTTTATGGGCTTGACTCAATATAAGTTTCTTCTTTATTCAATATTCAATTTCTTGCCGAATAGAAGGTTATGTTCCGCTTTAGAAAATGTAAAAGTAATAAGCGGAAATCGAAAATAGCTCAATAGTGCTACTGTACTATATAATATGAGAAAATGTGATGATGTCATATGACGATGTCACCCTATTTGACAACGTATAATAAGACAGGCAACACTTTATAGACTTTCTCTTTTTAATATTCCTCTCTTAGTATATTTTGTTACCTGAATTGCTTAGTATAAAAGCCTAAAAAAACGCATAAAAGTCCTGAATATTTTTTACATTAATCTATTACATTGTCATCGTCCTTAGCAAATGTACAAAATTTCAGATAAATTTATCTACTGCAAGTGGGTGTAAAATACTTTAAAATTGACCGTTACATAGATTAATACATTGATAGATACGTACCGAATTAATAAAAGCGTTTTGAAAAAAAAGTTTTATATCCTATTCTTTCATATCAAAGTTAGTGAAGCATTGAGTTGCACGAAGAGGGTAATTATGTTACGGCAAAAGGTTATGGCAAAGGTCATGAAAGCTTTGCTCTTTAATCAGTCATAGAATTATTAACTCAAATGTACTAAATTAAATGAATAGTTAATAATTGATAAAGATAATAGCTAACACATATTAAAAGACACATTCCTTAAGTTTTAGTAACTATTATTACGTTTCATAATTATGTTTATTCAGCTGTAACGTTTTATTAATAATCAATTCAGTAATTTTTATATGTATCACAAAAGTACACACACTTACAAACTTTTGCATTTAGGTATCTTCTTTACTTTGCTTATTATAAAACAAAGTCGTTATTTTTGTATGTCCGTGTGACATATGAGCGTATATCTTCAAATATACGCAACGGATTTTGAGGCGGTTTTTTTTAAATGATAGAGTGGATCAAGAGGATGGCTTTTTTGTATAATTTGTTAAGGACTGGTTTCTAAATTCAAACTTTGCAGTTACCATGGCCACGGGTGAGACTGAGCTGTAATGTGTCGTCTATGTTCAGTTATTACAGGGTTTACCCACATTCGATTTCAATTTTACATCTAATATATAAAACCGTTTCGGAGGAGTACGGTAACTAACACTGTCACACGTGAATTTTATATATAAGATTACTTCTTACTATAATAAGTATTAATATTTCGTAGCATAGATACATAACACATTATTTTGATTTCTTTATTAAAATAAATCCTAAGAAATGTGTGTAAATTGATTAAGTATACTAAAAATCAAGTTGCTTCTCTTTGCTGAATATCCAATCTGGACGACTTCAAGTACACGGGGTGTGCGCCCAAGTAGGGAGAATGCCGGATGCCAAAACTCGGTGCCGGCGTCGAGCGATGGATCACCCGGAACTGTGATAGTAAAAGAAAATATTTATAGATGTCATGCTTCCCTCTAGAAATTTTATATTTAGAAATAAAATTAGATACAATGGTATTACATTTATAGATGCTATTTACAGCCTTTAAATTGCTTTTAACTTCCACGCGTCTCTACCTACTATATGTTTCTATGCGTTGTCGTAACGGCTATTAGGTAAGTAATTATTAATTATGCGTAATTCTTAAAGACTAGATGGTAAGAGAAAAATTAAAAAATAATCTATTTCAATTTTGGGATCTATATGATGAGTGTATTTATGAAATAAATGTATAATAAATGTACGCTGAAAGTTGATTAAAATTTGGTCGATCACGCCATATTTGGAATTAAAAATTTTCTCAAATAATAATAATAATAATCTTTATTGCATAAAATATTGTATCAATTTAAGTGGTGGAGTCTCTAACTTCTGTGCTAGGTGGGTAACCTGTGTTACAGAAATCAGCACCCCCTCACATCACAGTAATTATTTTATAAAATACTAAGGAGCATGCATAATGAAAGTGAGCGTTTAGGTGTAAATGTCGTGTGCGTCGGTTAGAGGATAAAATGAAATACGTCCGGACTTGAATGGCGTTTATTTGCGACTCAATATATTTAATATAATATTAGTTTATATAGGTAAGGAGAACAATCGTTTCTATATATTCCTAAAACGCTGAGTGTTGCATACAATGAATTCATACATAATATATTTGTATACAATAAATTAGGCGTCGAGCAAACAATAGGACCATACATACTGTAATAAATATATTTGTTTATTATAACTTAGGTGGCTAGTATAATGGTCTCTATGCATTCGTAGACCTGTTGACATTACGTCTACTTGCAAACAATGAATTCATACAATGTGTCCCTACAGTGCGCGTGTTTGTGAAAGTGTATGTCTATGAGTGTGAAAAACTACAGGAGTGGACCTATCAATACAACAAGTTAAAATTATATCAGGACAAAATTTTAATAATTTGTTCGGTATCATCGTAAGTTAGCGATTGTAACCAGGTTATCAATTTTTTCTTCAGTTGAAGCGAGGTGAGTTTGTAAATTGGGATAGCTTTATTGACGTTGTTATAGATAACTATACCAAGATGTCTATATGACTTGATGTACAATCGGTTTCTGATCACTCAACGTATTTTTTTTGTTATGATATAGTACGTTGCAATCCCCTAGCAAGTAAATAGAATGACAATGATATCAAGATCGCAGGGGTGTCTTGAATGCTATTTCACAATACTACAAGATTTGTTTTTGGGTTTTCTCGAAGAACATTGCAAAAGTAGTTCTTGTAAAGACTTCCTCTATCGATAGCGTATACAAAAATTCTGATATACAATATGTTTTACTTTGATATTATACAATATATGACAAAGACTTCATAAGTAGCTGTAGTTGGAACGAGCACACGAATTTTTAGTTTATATAAATATCTACCTTTCTCTCGCAGTACGTGTTTGGTGGTGGTGCCAAAGGTGGCTTCAAAGGTCTGAATGGAGCTCCAAAAGAATATGAAGGTTTACTTTTCTTAATGTAATTATAATTTGGCTCGTGTGAGCCCGGACCCGGTATAGCTGCTGATTTTATATTTTTGGCTTGGTTGGGTTGGTTTCCAAAGGTATATGCTGGCGCTTTTCTGAAATCATATAAAAAATCTATGTAGATTTTTCAAAATTTTTTTTAGTTATCATTTTGTTTTTCGCAAAAATAATAAGTTTTTAGTATTAATAAAATTTCTACATAAAAACTAAAAAAAAACATTATTCATTATGAATTCTTTTAAATTCTAAAACATTTAGATAAAATTATATAATCGATTGACAGAGCGTAATCAAAATCAGTAGTGTGACGTGTAAACATGACTGAACTGTTTGACTGAATGGAGTAACTGGTTTTCAAATGCATTTTTTTGGCATCACGTGACTTTTTTTAAAGGTTTTCGGGACTACCATAAGAAAAATTTCACAGATCCCTACTATAGACACTTTTATGATCAAGATTTCAAAATATCTCACTTTTCTGGTATCGGTGATAAGTACATGTTAGGAGGAGGGGTCCACTGATCCCATGCTTGGTACGGAGGTCGAGCTGCCATCCTCATAGTATACGCTGGTGGACATTTGTAACGTAAATCGCTTCGTGGAGCGTACGCACCAGGACCTGGTATTTGTGTTTTCAGGCCTGGGCTCGTGGTTTGAGATCCCATTACGCTGCCTTTTATTTTATATACACCTGTATAATATAATGCACCAATAACAATGATATTCACGGACATGTCACAAAAGGTCATCTGGTTAAAACAAAGTTTCATTTTTCTGACATGGTTACCAGAATAGCCAGATTGTGAATTATAACACTTACCTTCTAACATATTTGTTTACATGTAGTTTTTGTAATTTTAAACTCGAAACTAAACCCTGGTCAGCATGGCATAGTACACCCAAATCAAAATACTCTCCCGGCCCTAAATGAAGGACACTTATTGCCCGTGCTCTGCGCTATTGGGGCAATAATAAACTCAGAAAGAGGTTAACAGTTAGTTAGTTCGTTTAGTTAGTTTCTTTCTTCTTCTTTCTTTTGTTTGTATTTACAGTTTAATTCAATTTACCTCTCGGACTCATTCCACTCACGTTAAACATTGGTGCATTTGGTAATACTGTTGGCTTCTTAATAATTTTAGTGACTTTACCAAATGTGTAAGCTGGTGCTCTACTAATTTTGGAGTAACCTTGACCACCTGCGAATGTAATTACTTTAATTTCATTTCTACTTATTTAAAAATGGCTCTTAGCATGTATTTATTCATATGATAAACAATTTATGGCAGCTTTGATTCCGCTAACTAGCTTGAGCTTTTTAAAGCCTTGCTTGAATCTAGATTAAAAAACACTACGAGCGCTTATTGCAGGTACAGTACTTGCGGGTCTTAAAATTATAAGTTAGGACGTGTGCTCAAATGTAATCGCATCGGTATATTATACAAAATTATTTAGTATCAATATTTACCTACTATCCTCGGCGTCTCGTAATAATTAGGGCCGGGTGTTCGTTTCTCATGTGATACTGGACCCCGCCGCTCCGTTTTTTTCATAGGATTTTGCTTTACAAGCTTCTCTCTGCACTCCCATCCCCATGGCATTATTAATATTTACTTAAATATAATAAGTAACACAATAATTAATATCAATAAGCATCAAGACAGTATAAAATTATATAATCGATTGACAAAGCGTAATCAAAGTTAGACAAATTAAGTCAAATTAAACAGTCATATCTATTTGTATTTAGTTTGTAGCCAGTATTTATTAAATACTGTGGCAAAAATAGTTCCAAAACCATAGCAACAAAACTAAAGAGATATTTGTACATAAAAATGGCTCAAACGTTAAAATCAGGCGGCCAAATAAAACTCCGTGAGATTTCCACTGTACAGGAAATTGAGCTGCACCGGATATCGCCGTACCGGAACGACGTGCGACGGAGGAATGGCTTCCGGTCGAGGTGGGCCTCCTTTATTATTCCTCTGTTCTTTCACCATTTTAATTCTGAAAATATTAGTACAACTCTAAAAGAAAAGATCAAAGCCAAATCCACACGCAAAATAAAATCTAAACGCATGTTATTTAAACTAGCAAAAGGCTGCGCTTTAAAGGGGCTCATACGTCTTTTTTATAGTTTTTTAGGGTATATAATACTGGTTTTCACAGATAACATATCTAATTAAAAGTAGGTACAATATCAAAGCACAAATACATAGTCGCAATAGTTTTTCATTAAGTGTTTTACCAAACAAATTCAGGGACAGTACTAGGGCTGGCTTCACTCACCCTAATAAATGTCAGTCAGCGTCCTCCTTTACAGATATATCTAGATTTTACCAACAGGAAATACAGCATGTTTTACTAGAATACACCACGAATACACATACAAGAAGCTTATTGATAACGATATGCTTGCACGAATTAAAGCATTTACCGCTTAGATAAACCCTTTGAAACTTCATGTAGCAATATAAGCTCAGTTGAATATTCATAGTATGGGCAAGTCGTTAAGGTACTCCTATAGCTTTAATGAAGGCAAATTTCAGTAGAACTAGCAATTGATGAATACTGTATGTATACTGCGTATTATAGAAATTACGTACATAATATGTAAAATCTTGGAAAATTGCAATATGCAATGGGTGCCTGATTACGGAAATAATACATAATTATACTTTTTTATTATTAAGTATACTTTGTAAAAAGCATGACCAAGATACATAAACAGTATTTAATTTTGTGGTGTGAGAGCTCTTGCTTAAGTATTTATTGTCAGCTATAATTGTTTTTGAGATCATTATCATAACATCACGCCTTTTTCCCATGGGGGTAGGCAGAGACTATAGAGCGCCATCTGCTACGATCCAAACATACTTCCTTAGCTTCATCCACACTCATACATCTGGTCATACATGCCCGACGGTTGTAAGTGCTACGCCATCGCCGACATCGGAGTATATTTTTCTCGGGCGTCCTCTCCCAGCATTTCCACTTACCTCCGCCGTGTATATGCCTTTTGTTAATCGTCTCTCATTCATCCTCTCCACATGACCAAACCACCTAAGCGTACTTTTCTCCACCTTAGTCACTACATCCTCTTTCAGACCGCAACGTTCTCTTATAACTTCATTTCTTAATCTCTCTTTCAAAGTCACACCACACATACTTCTCAAAGAGCGCATCTCAACAGCATTTATTCTACTTTTGTGCTTCTTCTGCCACACCCAACATTCGCTTCCATACATAAGCGTAGGTAACAACACGCCATTTTTCACGCCACGTTTTTGAGATACAGTCCCTATAAAGCAATTTAAAACACATTTCAAACATAACAACTCCTTTCATATGTCACATAATTTTCTGTTTTCTCGTATATAAAGAAAAATCTGGAAACTTCTGTATCTCAAATAGATCATCCCGCAGATGTTCTATGGATCATCCTATTAATTTATTTCCAATTGAATGGAAGGTTGAAGACGGGGAAATGTGATACGAAGAGACGGCATTGATTTTGGTCAAACCGATTGGTGTGGCCTGAATTATCGGTATGTATACCTTACACAACATAATTAATTATATTCATGAGTAGATGATAAGAGTTGATATATAATTGCCATAATTTTTTAACAGACTTCAAGAAAAAGAGGAGGTTCTCAATTTGTCTGTATTTTTTATTTTATTTTTTAATTATGTTTGTTACCTCATAACTTATAACAAGGCGAAGCTATTTTAATTATTCTTTTTTTATTTCAAAGTTGGTAGTTCCCGTATAGTTCCATTGGCTGGTCAGGATCTGATGATTATATCCTGAGAAATGAAGGAATACCCTCAAATTTCAAAGGCAAATGAAGTCGGGTGAACTGTTTTTTTAAATATACTCAATTATTTGTCTTCTTTACTTTTAACGTTCTCATAACTCGAATTACGAATATAACTATAATATTTAAGTGAATTTCATAATAAAATGGCTAATTCAACAATCGTTTTACTGTCAATAATTAGAGTATAGTAGGTTTCCTTTAAAAGTTAGATATACCTACGCCTTGACAAAAATAATGCCTCTTAACTGTTTTTAAATACGCGTGTTTTTGAAAAAAAGTTTATCGCGTCATTTTATCTACGGAGAAAGTTAAACAATAATTAGTTTAGCAATTTTATTTATCGCAAATAGACGGATAGACAGATGTAAAGTCAGATACAACAAACACATACCTACATGGCTTGGACTTTTCTTTGATTCTGAAAATAAATGTTTACCTTCTAGAATCACGAACTCAAACAGTTGGTAATTTATAGATGTCACCTGTTAATCAATCACGTTCGTCGTAAGTACGTAATGAATACTTAATTTTATTTTCGTCACAGGAAAATAAATCAAGAAAAGCAAGATGAATCACGCATCAGGAACGTAAATATTTTTAAGTTTAATGTTGAAACTAGTGTGTTTTACTAGAACTTTATTTAATTTAAAATATCTATAAATCAGTTCAAATATGAAAAAGTCCTTGTAGAAATATGCAAAAATGAATCATTATTTACTCGTATTATAAAACAAAATCATTGTTTTGTATATATGTCCCTATGTGAGCTTATATTTTCAATAGTTCAAAACGGATTTTGATGCGATTTAAAAAATAGAGCGGTTAATAAAGATTATTTTTGTATTATATTATTATGTTAAGGTTTTGTTTTTAAATACGTAGTTTTTAAAACACGGCGACCAATTAAAATTTCGCTCTCAATTTCCAACCAAATTATATAAGACATTAGCTTTGGTAATTTTCTTTTTTAATTTATTTAAGGTCGCTTTCTAACATCTCAGGTCATTAACGACCACCATATTGGTAGCAAATATGTAATTAATATATTTATATCAACTTATACATATTTATCATTCTTAAAAAATCTAGTGTTTGTATATAAATATCCATTTTCATTGTGATAGTCTTTTATATTGTTGGGAACTTTACAGCTTCGTTTTATTACAATAAGAAAGACTCGAAAAAACAATTGATCTTGGATGTAATCTCCAGGTCTTTAGAATATTCCCATTTTTCCGTAAAAGAAACGGTGGATCCTCAAGCTAAATTACTCACAATCGGCCATCTGGACAGTTTACCTCGCCCTGCGTATCAACCGTTTCACTTCTCTCCTGTGACTACAGATGAATTAAAAAAAATCATTCTGTCTATAAAGTCTGGGGCCATTGGATATGATAATATCAGTCGTCGTATGGTTGCTGTGGTCTTAGATGAAATCATTTCACCCCTTTCTCATATTCTAAATTTCTCTCTATCGTCTGGTCAATTCCCCTCCATCTGGCGTAAAGCTTTAGTCCGCCCCTTACCTAAAATTTCCAACCCCTCTCTCCCTAAGCATTTTCGACCAATCTCTATCCTTCCATTTTTATCTAAAGTGCTCGAAAAATGTGTACATAGGCAACTTTCAAATTTCGTTCTGAGGAATGATATACTATGTCCCTTACAATCAGGATTTCGGCCGGGTCACGGTACGACTTCAGCATTGCTAAAAGTTACTGGCGATGTCAGGGCGGCAGTTGAGGATACCAAGATCACTGTCCTGGTCTTGGTGGACTTTTCAAATGCTTTCAACACCGTCAGTCACGACATTCTTCTTTCTATTCTTTCTTCCATCTCTTTTGCTCCTGAGGTACTGGTATGGTTCTCTTCCTACCTTCGACATCGTCAACAGTCGGTTCGCTATAACGACTCCTCTTCTCAATGGTGTTCACTCGACGTTGGCGTGCCTCAGGGTGGCATACTTTCGCCTCTTTTATTTTCTTTATTTGTTAACTTCATTACTCAAGACCTTCACAGCGCCTTTCATCTATACGCGGACGACTTACAGCTTTATACACATGCTAAAGTGGATGAGTTACCGGTTGCAATCGAATTAATTAACAAAGACCTCAAAGCAGTAAAGGAATGGTCTGACCGCTTTGGTCTTACTGTAAATCCCTGCAAGTGCCAGGCAATTTTCATCGGTAGCTCGCGTTTAATGAACAGAGCCGATATCTCATCGGCTCCAAAAATTACTTTTAATGGTACAGTTATACCTATTAGCCCTAGTGTGAGAGATTTGGGTCTCCATATCGACGCTACTCTTGATTGGCAAACTCAGATTGCAAACGTAAGCCGCAAAGTAACAGCAATACTAAGGTATTTATATCGCTTAAGGAATTTTCTACCATACAAGACTAAGTTATCGCTTGTGCAGACCCTGATTTTCCCTACTATCGACTATGGTGATGTGTGCTATCTCGACCTGAATGCAGATCTCCTCAACAAACTTGACCGACTTCTCAATAATTGCATTCGGTTCATTTTTAATCTCCGCAAATATGACCATGTATCCAAATTTCGTCTGCAGTTGAATTGGCTCCGTATTCGACAGCGCCGCAGCTTACATGCTGTAAGCATGCTTTACTCACTGCTAAATGCACCTGATGCACCTGTCTATCTGACTTGCTACCTCCTAAAACGCTCTGAAACTTGCCTTCGAAATCTTCGTTCTTCCAATGACCTTCTTTTATCCTGCCCTCGACATAGCTCTAGCCTTGTTCATTCCTCCTTCATCATTCAGTCCGTTCTTCTCTGGAACGCCCTTCCTCGCGAGATCAGGATGTCCGGTAGCCGGAATTTATTTAAGCGTAGAGTCCGTCAACTTTATTTAGATTTGTCAGCGTAGTCAAACTAGTTTCGTATTTTCCTACTACTTAATTTCCTACTGTTTTAAGTAATATCAATTGAATCTATCGTTATTTATTTGTATTTATATGTATGTATATATATATATATATGTATGTTTATGTGATATATATATATTATATTTATTATGTGTTTATGTTTGTGTTTATTTGATTGTAGGTAAGTTTATTATTAAGTATTTTAGTAGTGTTTGTGTTTTGTATTGTTTTACACCTACCCCTGACTTTTTCTACACCACCCAATGGTTGACTGGCAGAGAATGCCCTTGGCATTAAGTCCGCCATTGTACAAATTTTGTTTGTGCGAAGTGTAAATAAATAAATAAATAAATATTGTCATTAGCATCTTGAAATGGCAATTGTTGGTATGCACATCGTAGCGACATCTAAATCCGAAAAACAACAAGTATCAGAGTTAAAAAGCGACATCTAAATCCGAAAAACAACAAGTAACAGAGTTAAAAATTATATTATCACTAGCTGACCCGGCAAACGTTGTTTTGCCATACTAAAAAAAAAAGTATGAAAAATAGATGTTGGCCGATTCTCAGACCTACTGAATATGTATGCAAAATTTGAGAAGAATCGGTCATGCCATTTCGGAGGAGTACGGTAACTAACACTGTGACACGTGAATTTTATATATTAGATAGATATAGTTTATGTGGCATTCTATTAGTACCGAGTCACGTCATTAAACTCATGGATCCTCGTATAGGCTATAGTTTGGCAGCTTGGTGGGTGAAGTTTGGCGATGAGCTGAGTCAGCGGTAAAAGTTGGCGCATTAATATGCGGAGGCGCCTGGCTACCGGCCAACGTACGATACGGCAATTGAATATTTTGGCTCTATAAACCTTTGTCATACATCCGTGATACAAAGTCCGAGACAAGTTTAAGAGTTTGATCACTTCAACGCATTCAGTCACTAGAAGTTGTCAAAAAACATCTTCCTAAATAATGTTACAGCCAAACTTTACCATTTCTTTCAGAGATCTTGTGTCATGTTATGTGAGTAACAATACATGTAACAATTTCATTTCTTCCTATGCATGCTATAAGAGTGCAATCATGGAAATTCTAAGCAGATCTTCCATCAAGAAAGCAATACTTGAAACTAATCCTTGTACTAACAGCTTGTTAGCTTCAAGTTGTTAGCCTCTCATTTTGGAGCAGTTCTATGTCTAAAGGTGTTTTATATTAAATTATTTTTTTACTGCAAGTATCTGCGATTTTTCGACCAGCTAGAGAGAGTAATAGTTCACGTGAATAAGTGTTGTTGGAAATAGGAACTTCTCTATTGCCAGCAATTCCGAATTGTTTCTACAAAAGTAATTATGAGTTTCTTACTTGTTGATTTCATTTTCGTTTTCTCGTTGGGAAAGTAATCTATTCGCTGGGTAACTGGTGTTACGAGTTGATCCAAAGAGCTTATACTATCAACAATATCTGAGAAAGTTAGCAAAGATGTTTACCGCAGTGCGGTTTAACTGTTTTCGATGAACTTAAATTAAATGTTGAAGCTTCATGCCAAAGTAACGTGTTTAATTAGAAGGTGTGATAATACATTGCTTTTCGCTCTTTGAGTCTTGATCTTTATATATCTGCTATTTACTATAGCTAATCTTTTGAGCTTAGAAAAACATTAGGTAGATCTTGACAAAAATGTATCTTCCTGGACAGACTGTCCCTAATATAAGTATTCATTAAGACATTAATTTTTAGTTCCGAGTTTGAAGAATGCGGTCCCAAAATTTTTAGTAAAGAAGAGTCAAGAAAAAATATTATTGTAGTATACCTAATTCATATCAAAAAATTTAAAATAATTCCAAAACAGTAAAGTAGGTACCAAAAAGAGTAAGTAGTTTCTTCTGTGTCTTTTTTTTCAAATCTACCTTTTAACAGATCTTGTGAAGATGTTTAGTGGTTTAAAGAAATTATTGGAGGCTTTTTATGTTGAACGTGATGCGAATTCTATTCTGTTGCATTTCGCAATCTATTCAGACTAAATCATTTGATGGAACTTGTGGTTATACTGGCTCAAAAATGATCTTAAGACCAATTCTTATTTTGAATTCCTAGAAGGCCTTCTCATCTACAATAAAATGGAATTTGTAAAAAATATTATTATTTCTTTGGGGTAAAACTATGCTGAAAAGAAATTCGTTTTGGGGCCGCTTCTAAGATTATTTAGTATATGTTTATGTATAAGTCGGTGGTATTTAATAAATTCTCTTTTCATAGTAATTTATGGTTGACAAAGTTTAAACATAAGATAGTACCTAGAATTAAGAGGAAACGGTAAGGACGAGTGAACTTCTCTCTAAGGATGAAGAAACTTAAACTATTTAACAAAATTTTTCACAAAAAATTAAAGAAAGGCTTTGGATATTTTCCGAAGTTTTCTTTTTTCGAATAATGTTGTCAATTTTCTTGTTTGGACTTGTAAACACCTTCTGGACTTGTAATTAATTAATGAAAAAACTGGTCAAGTGCGAGTTGGACTCGCTCACGAAGGGTTCCGTACCATTATCTATGCAACATAAGGCACGTTATTAATAAATGAGCAAACAACACACACAATACTTAATTAATCACGTTTGTTGTATGAGAGCAAGAAACGGTAAAAAAATCATGTTTGTTGTATGGGAGCCCCCCTTAAATATTTATTTTATTTTATTTTTAGTATTTGTTGTTATAGCGGCAATAGAAATACATCATCTGTGAAAATTTCAACTCTCTAGCTATCACCGTTCTTGAGATACAGCCTGGTGACAGACGGACGGACGGACGGACAGACAGCGAAGTCTCAGTAATAGGGTCCCGTTTTTAGGGTTCCGTACCCAAAGGGTAAAAACGGGACCCTATTACTGAGACTTCGCTGTCCGTCCGTCCGTATTAGTAAACTTAATTAACTTACATGTTTGGTTTAATGTTGAGATAAATTTTGGGAATTATTTTTTTGCGAGCACACATAATAAATTAATCTGATCCGATTTTTTTGAGTTATAAAAAATATGTCAAGAAATTTAGTATATTCTAGCTTTTAAATAAAACCCAACTTGGGAAAATAAATATTTGGTGTATATTGCGACGATCTTAAAACATTTATATTCCACTGTAACAAGAAATACTAAAAATTAGAATATAATATATTTGGGGGATAGGAGCCCCCAAATATATTATATTCTAATTTTTAGTATTTCTTGCTACAGTGGCAGCAGCAAACTTTTTCTCGACTTGATTATGACCGTATGACCCTTCATATACTTCAAAAAGATCAAGTGCGTAGCACTTACAACCGTCGAGCATGTATGTGTGCGGATGAAGCCGAGGAAGTGCGTTTGGACCGTAGCAGATGGTACTCTATAGTCTCTGCCTACCCCATGGGAAAAAGGCGTGATGTTATGATGATGATGATGATGAACTTTTCAAGGGCGAGTCCAACTCTTTCTGAACCAGAATATTTTTTTTATTTCAGTGTTGATGACGTGGACGTGTTACTGTTACAGAATTAGATAACTACTCTTATCTTTAATTATGTTTACCTAATAACGTTTTGTGTGTTTAGGTAACGATTACTTTGTTCACACAAAATTTTTCCTCTTAAGTATTTAAATAGTTTATTGATCACTATAGACCCTTTTACTAACAGAAGATGCCAAATAAAAGGTCACTTGAGTTTTGATGAGGGTCTAATGTTCGTAATTAGTCAGAAGCGTTTTTGTTTGCTAACTAATGTTTTAGGAAGTCATTACTTATTTAGTACAGTGATATACATGCGTCACTTGGCCATTAGATTTAAAGGGATTTTATAAATCAATAATGACTTAGTAATACTTAGAGCGGTGGTGACGGATTAAGAATACAAATGTCACCACCCCATCTCCCCCCAAGGGTAAAAAGGCTGTAAAAGTCAGCTAAGGGATAGTGCACACAGATAACATCCTGTGTGAGAGACGGAAAACTCGAAAATAAACCCTGTGCAAATACACCTGGTCATCGCGACACAGTACACAATAATCCCTCCCAAATTGGAGGAGGCCCGTGCCCAACAGTGGGACATAAATGGGCTGTAGAGAGAGAGAGAGAATACTTAGAGCTGCTTTTTGATGGAAGTTTGTACAATTTCTGGATAGATATAATAATCAATGTTCTCTAACAGTAGCGTGAGTCATTTGTTCAAATAATTCCGCTTTCTTGGGATTTAGACGAGTCGAGACGAGTAAAATATACGCGTCTAAAACCGTAAAAAGTGGTTTTATTCAGACATACTCATTTAGGATTTTATAAGCCACATTTACAATTGCATTGCTTTAATTAACAGTGAATGATGCCATTCTATCTCTTAAATTCTATAAACAAGGTATAAGCAACATTTTTCTTCTGAGTTGTAGATACTTTGGTTATGCTATCAAAATTGCTACAAATTTTAGAACTTGACTTGTCTAGCATAGACAACAAAATTTATTTCTAAATTGTGTTAAATATGTTATAAATTTCAGGTGGTAAAACTGGACGCAAAGGTTTTCTCTTATTTATAATCAAGGATAAAAATCAAATAAATAAACTAAACGTTTAACTGCGCAATTAGCAGAAATATATCCTAAAGGAATACGACTGATATATTATGCTGAGCATGTCACCGCCCAGGCGAATCCCTTAAGACATTTCATTTCAGGCAGTTCATGTCTTGCTAAAGGCGGGTATTTGCACAGACATTCATGTAGGCAGGATAATCTACCAGCGGCTTGCACCGCGGTAAATGTATAAAATTTATAAACTCAAGAAACGATAAAGATATCCCAGATAAGAACTTTAGGTATCTCAAAAGCCATAGTATGCTTTATAGAACGTCATCTTCCATCACAGATGAGACTGTCATTACCAGTTTCATACCGTGGTGATAGGATTAGAACACTTTGAAATGATAACAGCAATATTTAAAGTATAAGAACCTAATAAACAAACACTCTGGGCTTCATCTGCAAAAAAAATTTCCTTCACTGTAAATTGTGATCATTTCGACCCTAACAAAATATGTACCTACATAACCTTTGTTTATTTTGCAGTGGAGCTAATATAAAGCTTGCTGCACTCTACTACTCGGATTACCCGTACACGTGAAAATTGAAAGTTCTAGCTAAAAGATAATATGAAAATATAAAGGGATAAGATCAATTATGAACACAATAGTTACGGATAAAGGACTACAAATGATATTCAAATGTATTCAATCAAACATCACTTGTCTCCAATCCGATAAAAAGTATTTGTATCTCGTTCAGCACGTTCGAGGCGAAGGAGATTTGCTATTCAGTAAATATTGATACTATGAGTGGATCAGATTTGTCCAACAGTATTTATTTAGGCGATTGTACATTGTGCTACTTCGATACAATGATAATGTAGTTCTTGTTATGTTGGATAATGTTTTTTTTTAAATTAAGAAGAAGGAAAATTCAGAATATCATCATAAACAATTTAGCGATATGTACTTCAAGTACGTACGATGACATGTACCCAAACACGCAAATAAATACCACGCGCAGTAAGCACTAATGCCCGTATGAATTTTTTTAGGTTTAGTGATAAAGAAGCCAACAAAGAAATTAAAATCTACACGTAAATGTAAATAAGTAATTATATATTCATTATTATTTATTATCTCTCATCCCTTTTCGCGGGGTCAGCGCGACATAACTTTTTGTGCATGTTGCAATGGGATTTGACTGATTTTTACGACCGGCCGCGTGCTTGACGTCAACACTCCTTGAGTATATACGCGGGTGTCATGCGATGTGGTTCCCTCCACTTGCATTCTTTTTGTCCGCCAAAGGAGGAACTTATGTCCAGAAAAATACTGTAATAATAAATAAATATTCAAGACATTTCACACAACGTCCTCTGGTCCCAAAGTAAGCTATATTTCTATGCTTGTATTATGGGTACCAGATACGGATAGACTACATATACTACTTTTCTTTTGTAAATACATACTTATAATACATAGAAAACACCCAGACGCAGTACAAACATTTGTATGACATATAAGGATATCACACTGTAAACTTTTCAATAGCAATTAAGTGCACTTATAAAGTAATATCGAGAGCTCATAACGTAAACAAAGTTAAACTGCGTGGAAACCTTACATGCTCCCTGTTGCATTCATAGGGTTTTATAAGCAATTAATTAACCTTCATAACTTATCGATATAATTATAACATAACATGGTGAAAAGTATAACGGTTATGTTTTCCAACGCCTAGGGTTTGTAATGAATTTTCTTATAATTATCTCATCTTCTCCACCCTACCAAAGTACCACTGTTGAGAACGGGCCTCCTCCGCTTTGGGGAGGATTATGGTTTACTGTGTCGCCCTGACCAGGCGTGTCGGAAAAGGGTTTATTTTCGAGATTTTCCTCTCGCTCATATATTATCTGTATACATTATTCCTAAGCTAGCCTTTACGGCACCCTGGGAAGGAAAAGGGGTGACACTTGTATTCTGATTCCGCCACGACATGGTAAATTTGTCTTTAATAGCTTAACATCAGTCCGTATGACTGATTTTAAGATATTAAAGACAAATTTACCGTTTCTACTTTGTTGCACGAATATCAAGTTTTTATCTATCAAAAGCTTACATAAAATACCCACGTCATTCATAGTCTAAAAGCTTAATACAATAACAAGTAATAGAGACGTAAAGGCAAACGCAGGGAGCCAATACATCAAATCAAAGTTTATCTTTGTTCAGTGTATGAAAACCAATAGTTTACTTTTCATACCAACGTAACAAGCCCTGTCATATTGTTAAACTTTATGAAGGATCGATGCTTCGAGTGTACTGCGGCCGTATTATGAGCTTTTATTTACAGGCAGTTTACGCCGTGAAATGAACTGTCTGGAAAATTCGTAACATGAACTAATTATTAGTCAGTCAGTTCGCTAAACCAGTCTAACTAAAAATTTTCAACTAAAAGTTTTATTTTTGCCATAATACCTAATTCAGCCATGCAGTTTACGGCCTGTCTGGAACTTGAATGATTTTAAAATGCTCATAATACGCCGGCTGCTCTTACATAGCTATAGTGTTTGAAAGATATTTGATACCACTGCACAAAATAGTGATGTGAAATGGTATGATTTAGATCATTTGACTATAATATTATAAGTGGAAATAATGATGAGAGAGTGTAAACACTTTTATATCGATAGGTTTTGTATAAAGGACAGCAAAGGAAACTTTAATAGATCAAATATAACAACTACACAAGGAAAACAAAAATGTAAATATAAAGGACTCCTGTAATAACTAGTAATAAGTCATTACTTTAAAAACTTTATAACTTATTACGAAAATAAATACTATAGAATCATATTTTACAATCTGACAAAAATAAAGTTTTAATATAATTCATAACTAACTTTCGGATTCCACATTTAATAGTTTTCTTTATCTAAGAAAGTTTTCAGTGGTAGATATGAAATTCATATGGTGCCAGAATTCACGGAGTTTGATGATGTTAACAATGTCTAAAGTTCGTGAAGCTTCGGTTGTTCTAGTTTCTGTGAGTATTATGCCAACAGGAGAAGCTTCTTGTTATTTTCTTTAACAAATACTAGCTGTTGCCCACATCTTCGTATGTCTGTCAGTTCGAATCACACATTATATACTAGCTGTTGCCTGCGACTTCGTCTGCGTGAAATTTAGAAATCAAACGTTAACAAACAGAAGATTACTATACCACTGGATAGATGGCGTTGTACTCGCGTTTTTAAATCGCACTATGGTTTGGTTACATACATTAACACTTAGTCACGTCAAAATTTTTGGTTATTATTCCGCTTTTAGCATTTATAAATTTGTAAGGATAAGGATAAGGATAAGGATAAGGATAAGGATAAGGATAAGGATAAGGATAAGGATAAGGATAGCCATAGCCTATCTAACATCTAAGAGACTCCAGATTCCTATTAGTGAAATAAATTTTGGTTTTAGATCATTATTCTCGTAGATTACCCATATTATTACATATTATTATTATTACATACGGACTTTGCCCTTCTTCACCAGCTCACGTTTCACTGTTGGTCGCGGGCCTTTTCCTTTTCCACTTCGGGAGGGATTATGGTCTACTATGCCTCGATGACCAGGCGTGAGAGCGTAGTTCACTTCAAATTTTCCGTCTCTCACAGAGGATGTTATCTGTGTACAGTATCCCTTAGCTGGCTTTTACAGTACCTTTGGGAGGAGATGGGGTGGTGCCGCTTGTCTTCTTAATCCATGACCACATGGAAAAACAGACAGACACAGGCTTTACTACTTTATTAATAAAGTGTGGATACTGAAAGGTCGATGGAGTGCTAAGGCACATAAATGCACACACTAAGAGAAGACACAGTCCGTACATTATGAGTATAGCTTATTAAGCATATAAGCTTAGCTTGGGACCAGAGGACGTTGTGTGAAATGTCCATGAATATTTATTTATTATTATAGGCGTTGTTGCAGCAGCTGCTTCCGTATCTTTCTAAGCGAAGGTCTCCTGCCAATACCGCCTCCTGTTGCGTGCTCTAGTGCTTGGTTACATAAGATCGGTGCAGCGCTCACCGTCTGGAAATTGAATTTCTAAGTTATTCTCGAACTTGTGAAGGCATGAATGAAGTGAGCCCGCTACCAGTTGTTGTTTCTGTGAGTTCAGTCTTGACGTTCAAAGTTAAAATCACGAACAACTGTGAATTACTAACTTTTGGTTTCTATTGCAGGTTAAGTTATCTTGAGGAGACCTACATAAACTATTAATTGTTCTACATTTGTAAAGCCTAGATCTCCTTAAGGTTTTTCGAGTCACCGCTTTTATGATATTTGCTACATGACGTTAAAGAATTTTTATGAATGGGTAAACTAAACAAGAATTACTTATAGTGCTGCTTTTGAACTCTGAACGACATAATATTATTTTGCTAGTTAGTAGTTTAGTAGTTTGCATTTACATCCAAACATTCCTATTATTATTACAAGAAACTTGCGTGTTTTAAATGACCCTTAGGTAAGTAAGTAAAATAAATGTGATGGTGATTTGCGGGACTATTTCTCAATAGGAATGTATGATTTCTTACATTCTAGTAGTGAGAGAGACGGCTTAAGCACGACTTATACTTCTTGATAACCAAATGAGACGTACATTAAAGTACTTAGGTTGTTTATAGCGTATTTAGCTGTAACATGTTATTCTATATATGTCTCATAAAATAATTAATTGGTATTTATTGTCTGGTGGTGCAGTAGTTATTGTAATATAATCGTAGTACCTATACACTAACTTGTTACACAATACTATAGAGATAATAAGCGATAGCATTCGCTCATTTGCCAAAACTGGAAAAAAACCTTGTATTCAGGGCAAGCCAAACGTAGATGTGACGTTGGTAAATGATTTCGCATTTCGGACTTGACGTGGCACCATTGAAAGATTGCTCTGTAATTTTTGTGGCATAAATAACAAATTAAAAACACCAAACATAAAATGAATAATATTTTCTATTGAAAAAATACTGCATTTCATATAATTTTGTTAAAGTTTCTTTCAATATTATGAAATACCGAAAATCTGTCTTTGTCGTCCTTTGGTCACAAGGTAAGGTATATTTTCCAAAATATGGATACACAATATACCGAATTTTTTTGTAAGAAAACACGCTGGCGAAGTACAAACATCTGTGTGACCAATACGAGTAAAAATATGACCAAAAAAATGTATCCTGCGGGTGTCGAACTCGTGATTTCGTGAACAAACAAATACAAAACCTACTGCGCTACAAACCTCGTCGATTGCATAAACAACCATACAAATATTACAATAACTTTACCTGTTAATAAACTGACGTGAACTACAAAGTTTCTATAAATAACTTAAGTTAAAACCTTATATTTACATTCCGTTCAATTTTAATTTCAGTGGCCTGACATTAAAATCAACAGAAAAGATTTATTCAATGCCGGTCTGTCGACTTAAGCACTCAGGAAAACGTTGCAAGTTGAAATTGACTTTCCCTGTTCAGGGCTCGAAATTAAGTTGCGTCACTTGATCGTAATATGGCTGACTTCTTTCCAGTGCCTACTATTTACGGACTTGTATTTTATCAACATTGAAAAAATTCACAAAAATTATGAAGATAAAGAATTGATGTAAGTAATTATGATTTGTATTAGAACATATTTATAATGTTACTAACTGACCCGACAAACGTTGTTTTGCCATATAAAATTTAAGGGTGGTCAACCCTTATCATTTAGGGGTATGAAAAATAGATAGTAGCCGATTCTCAGACCTACTGAATATGCATATAAAATTTTATAAAAATCGGTCAAGCCGTTTCGGAGGAGTATGGGATTAGATTAGATTAGATATAAATTCTCCAACCACTTACAAATACGTCAGGCTTTGAAAATCATTAATCAAAAGTAATTTATTAATTTTGCAATTGACATGCTATGCTTTTACTTAATAAATTAAATTATGGTGGAAAATGTAATTACTGCAAGCGGGACTTGAACCCACGACCTCGGAATACCGTTCCGTAGCTCTGCCAGCTGAGCTTATTGCGGTCGTGCTTTCAGTAATCAAATTAGGCCACCATAATCGTCACTCGATTGAGTTTATATCGTATTTTTACGTACAGCGCCATCTATCGAGAATGTTTTGAAACAATCTCGACCAGCCACCTAGTATTCTTTACAGAATACAATTGGGTTGAAAAAAATGACGCAACTTTCATTACTAACGTAATTTATTTATTTTGCAATTGACATGCTATGCTTTTACTTAATAAATTAAATTATGGTGGAAAAAGTTATTACCGCAGGCGGGACTTGAACCCACAACCTCGGAATACCATTCCGTAGCTCTGCCAACTGAGCTTATTGCGGTCGTGCTTTCAGTAATCAATTTACATCAACATTAATCACTTAAGAGGATACCAAAATAGCTTCGTGCATTTTTCTACGTACGAAGTTTTCATTGTTTCTTTAGATTGAATGGCTAGAGCTCTAATTTTTAAGTATATGTTTTTTCAATATATGATCTAGGATCGCATAAACTCAGAAACGCGATTGAAAAAAGTTTTCTCGATAGAAAATCTTGGCGAAACAACCTCTCTAATTTTTTATTTTTTTCATTTGTCGGTCTATTATCGCGTATTAACTAATGAAATAACTTTAAAAACATAAGTAACTATTATATATAGAAACACGTAAATCAGAATTAAAATATATTTAGTAGATTTTGAGTAAATAGGAAAAGTATCCCTAATTCTTCATTTTCTGTGCCTACTGGCTGTGTTAATATGTACGTGTCGGCGATGATATACGATAATATTGATGTAGGCCCTTAAGATTATAATAATAAAGTACAGAAATATTCAGCACCATCTACTTATTACTTTAATTAGTAATGGTTCTATAGAATTGTTGATATTATTACACTGCTACTAATTCTACATGCACGGCTAAACTTAACTAAAAAATTAAAATTGATTGTGTCAATTACACAATTTGGCAATGTTAACTAAACTTTTATTTTATAAAAACTGTGTTTTATAGACTAAAGATTTTGATTAATATAAATATTCGCAATTAAACAGCGAATTAATAAAACCAATACGCCGTAGTAGTTTTCGGTGCGTATAGAATTGTTACCATCAACCTTCTTTGAAAACCTAAATATATACTATTTATTTATTATTTATTTATTATATTCTTTATTGTACACCATTTAGTTTTACATTACAGGATGTTCTTAAAATAATGTAGTACAATGGGCGGCCTTATCGCTTAAAGCGATTTCTACCAGGCAACCTTTGTATGGATACATGATATGGATAGAGCGGTAGTTGTGGGTGTACTGATTTATTTAATTATTAATGAATTATATATATCATAATCCTATATCTATACTAATATTATAAAGCGGAAGAGTTTGTTTGTTTGTTTGTTTAAACGCGTTAATTTCAGGAACTACTGATCCAATTTGAAAAATTCTTTTTTTTTTAGTTTGTCCATTTATAGGGGAAGGCTATAGGCTATATATCATCACGCTGTGACCAATAGGAGCAATAATGAATAATAAAAAAAAAATCTAAATTCGACGTGTACGGAGTCGCGGGCAACAGCTAGTAATATTATAAAGCTGAAGAGTTTGTTTATTTGTTTGAACACGCTAATCTCGGGAACCGCTGGTCCGATTTGAAAAATTCTTTCAATGTTGGATAGTGCATTTATCGAGGAAGGCTATAGGCTATATAACATCACGCTGTGACTAATGGGTGCGAAGCAGCAGTGAAAAATGTTGCAAAAACGGGAAAACATTTCTAAATTCCATGCGTACGGAGTCGCGGGCAATGCTAGTAATTAATATACATATAAACCACTCATACAGTTGTTTTCGAATCAGTGTTTAACGAAGTCAATAAATCTTTCAAGTGTTTCATCCTGATTAAGTAGCAGCTCACTGATGTACGTAAACAAATTTATTTGTTTACCAATGTTTTTCTAAGTGAATAATCCGTTAGGAGGAGAGAAAATACAGTGTCAGAATATGAACGGCATATCTATTAATATTTGGCACCATTCAGATCTAATTCAAATTTAAGTAATATACTTAGCAATTGAATTATTATTTGGAATGATAATGAAGGTAGGTTCTCGATCTAGCGGCTCGATTAGGTATATGCATTTTACCACGATTTCCTCATGAATGTAATAAAAAGTCAGCTAAAAGACAATAATTATAAGCAAACAAGTATAGCTTCCGTGTGGTGACGGATTAAGAATACGAGTGTCACCAATCCATCTTTTCTCCAGGGTGCTGTAAAAGCCAGCTAAAGGATAATGTACACAGGTAACATACAAAATTGGTGGAAGCCCATGCTCAACATTGGGACGTTAATGGGCTGTAGAGAGAGAGAAGTTCGATTCGATTCGAGAAGTAGATTCTATAAAATTTCCTAAAGGATAAGAAAAAAGATTTAGGGCAACTTACCTTATACCTTCTTGTTAGAAGGATACTCTATGCCTAATAACGGAACTTTTATTAGCCAAGAGAATAATAGCTATGAATATAATAACCGAGAAACTAAACTTCTATTGTAATAAAATGAAAGTAATTTTAGCACTTCAGTTGAAAGTCGGCCAGTGCGCTGATTGGTATGCAATGTTTAGCAGGAATCCTGACGTTGAAACTCTCGCTCCAGATCCACTCAAAACTTCAGGAGTTATTACCGCACATTTCATTTATTGTTGTGCCTCCGCCTTCCATTTAACTGTACTCACGCCGTGTTTGACATAATAAAATACAAAGCTTTAAGATTATTTAAAGAGCTATTTGGAAGTTTGTCATTGTGGGCGTAATCATTTAAGTGACTTTATACTTTTACGAATGTATTATTATTATTGACTTGGAATCTTGTTATAAAGTATCAGAATACGTTATTAAACTTTGTTATAATGTTATTTGCAACACGTGTAATATATACAAACATACATATACATTTTATTTTATGTAGGTATATCTTAGAAGTAGATTAGTAGATTAGATAGTAGTAATTTGATAAATCCATTATTTCGTGCTAAATTATCATTGGCCTTGGTATATAGAAAATATACACTAGGTACTTAAGTAGCAATGATTTAACTATGGTAAAATAAACCGCTCAAGTACGTGTTGGACACATGAAAGGTTCCGTGTTGGACACACGAAAGATTCCATTCCGTAGATCATCAAATAACGGGATAAATGTAGGAAAGTGATGATGATTAACATCAACTGATATACAGAGACTGTGGAATTATCAGCTCTCTAGCTATCACCGTTCCAGTGATATAGCTTGGTGACAGACGGATGGACAGACAACGAAGTCTCAGTAATAGATTCCCGTTTTACCTTTTGGTACGTAACCTAAAAAACTATAAGTACATCATATTGCAATATTTGAAAGATAAACAAACGTGCAAATAGATTGAAAAGAATACGAAAAATCACTGAAAAACAGAGCCTTGTAATATTTGGAATGCTTATAAAAGGAAATGTTTCATATTAATAATTAAACAAGACCCTGCAAACGTCGTCGCATCAGTTAAACTTTATGCGACGCTATAGCTAATTAACAATCAAATTACTCGGTCCGTGACCATCTTCATTACCATAACTGCACTTAATATAATCTTGTTATGATATCATCAACATTTCGTATAAATTAATGAGTACGCATAATCAGCGAATATTCTTAATACAAGCTTATACGATAATTGTACCAATTCTACATGCACAACTAAACTTAACTAAAAAATTAAAATTGATAGTATCAACAACACCATTCGTCAATGATAGTTGAACTTTCTTTTCATAAAAACCTTATATTATAGTCTTAGGATTTTAATTAATATAGATTGACGAGCCTCGTGGTCGAGTGGTTCATGTAGTGGACTGCTGTTCAAAAGGTCGCGGGTTCGATTGCCACTCGGGACAATCTTCTTATCTTCTCCAGCCCATTTACGTCCCACTGTTGGGCACGGGCCTCCTCCAGTTTGGGAGGGATTATGGTCTACTGTGCCGCGCTGACCAGGCGTGTTTCAGGCACAGGGTTTCTTTTCGAGTATTTCGTCTCTCACAGAAGATGTTATCTGTGTGCAATATCCCTTAGCTGACTTATACAGCACCCTTGGGAGGAGATGGGGTGGTGACACTTGTATTCTTAATCCGTCACAACACGGAGGACAATCATTTGTGTGATATTTATAATAATCGTCATACAAATGTTTGTACAGCGTCTGGGTGTTTCTATGTATTATAAGTATGTATTTACAAAAGAAAAGTAGTATATTATGTAGTATATCCGTATTCTGGTACCCATAACACAAGCATGTAAGCTTAGCTTGGAACCAGAGGACGTTGTGTAAAATATCAGTAAAGAAAAAAAAAGGACGTGCACAACAAAATTGTCAATTAATGAAAATACACTATAGTTTTTTTTTATATTTTAGTTAAGTTAGGTTGTATAGGTACGTAGAATTGATACCATTATCTTTCCTTGAATGGTGCCGACACAACATTTTAGGTGTAAAGTTCAATATGTCGATATTTACACAGTGTAAAAACCATTTCCATTATAATCCCCAATTTGGTGCTAAGGAGGCACTTAAATACTTAATGGTATGCGGCCCTCCGTTATTTATCACGTAGTTAAATAGAACAAAATCGTTAAATTTTATACAGACTGACTGAAGGTAATTTTATAAAGAATTTATTATAATTGCTTTTAATTAAAAGGTCATCTTGAAGTAATTTAGCAGTAATGCTATGATGTAATAAATAAAAAACAAACCAATTAAACATTCCTTTCGTACGTATAAATATCGTAAAATACAACTGTTCTATTAAAACACCAAATCTATTTGACTTATTCCAAATTAACCATATTATAAATAAATATTAAATATTCATGGACATTTCACACAACGTCCTCTGGTCCCAAGCTAAGCTTTATATGCTTGTGTTATGGGTACCAGAATACGGATATAATACATATACTACTTTTCTTTTGTAAATACATACTTATAATACATAGTAAACACCCAGACGCAGTACAAACATTTGTATGACAATTAAAAACATCACACAAATATTTGTCCTGACCGGGAATCGAACCCGAGACCTCGTGATCCGCAGTCCATTACATAAACCACTCCACCACGAAGCCCGTCAAATTATATTGTTATTGTGTAACTTAAATAAATATATTTCACACAATGTCCTCTCGTCCCAAGCTAAGGTTATTTATGCTTGTGTTATATTGTGCAGTACACGGATAGAATACATGTACAAAATTATTAAGGAATATACAAAATTATTAAATTAGTAAGGATTCGCAATACCGAATCCAAATAACGCCATAATGTAATAATGAGTTCGCATTATATTTTCTAACACTTGCGCGACTCATCTGTTTAAATAAAACTACTTTTTACGGATTTAGACGCGTGGATTTAGTCTCACCCGTGACCATGGTGACTGCAGTCTCCGAAACGTCGGGCCAAAATTTAAAACAAATATACGCGAGTTCGCATTACTTCGCATTGATCCCAAACAATAGGATAAGGAAGAGCATAGGGCTAGGGGCCATAATGATGATGAGTATTTGTTCTTGTAACATCCACCAATATACATATACTGTGAAATTTCAGCTCTCTAGCTATCACCGTTCCAGAGATACAGCCTGGTGACAGAAGGACGAACAGCTAAGTCTCAGTAATAGGGTCCGGTTTTACCTATTAGTATGATATGGAACCCCAAAAAACTAACTTATGTTGGAGATAGCAAAAGGCGGAAAGTTTCTTATTTAAAAGTAGAGCCAGTAACAACTTTGTTCAACATGACCCTTGGATTTAGATTTTGTTCTTTGTTTTTCTTGAAAATTTTGTAAATGTTTTTACGACATACATGCTTTCAAACTCCCATTAACAACATATATTTTTAACCCTTAACAATTTATTCAAAAATGCCATCCTCTTAAACCACTCTTCCTATAACAAAATCGCATCAAAATTCGTTGTGTTGTTTTGCTCTCATAGGACATACATAGAAAAATAGCGACTTTGTTTTATAATAAGTAAAGATGTTGACAGTAAACGATCGAATGCTTTACGCCACCTAGCAATAACTGAAAAAAAGACACACAGATGTGGTCAAACCCAACTCGGCTGGGCAGCGTTCCGGAAGCTTAGGCATATCCTCACGTCCAATATTTCGCAGTGCCTAAAGACAAAGGTCTATGATCAGTGTGTGTTACCAGCGATGACTTACAGAACAGAGACGTGGTCTTTGAATGTTGGCCTCGTATCTTAGCTCAAGGTTGCACAGCGTGCTGTGGAGAGGGCTATGCTCGGTATTTCCCTACGAGATAAAATCCGAAATATGGAGATCCGTAGGAAAACGGGCGTATTCGACATAGCCCGAAGGGTTAGCACGCTGAAGTGGCAATGGGCAGGCCACATCGCTCGTAGGAGTGATGATTTTGGGGAAGAAAAGTCCTAGAGTGGCGACCACGTATCGGACGACGCAGCGTTGGGCTTCCCCTGACAAGGTGGAGCGACGACATCGACAAGGTCGCGGGGAGACATTGTAACATGGTAACAAAATTACATTCAAATTATTCACAACATGATTATTTGACATTTATAAGTTAGTCAGTTAGAGTTGCCCTGACTGGCAGTCACTATTAAGCCGCTGTTTAGTTAATAACAGTACTGCCAGATTATACGGGGTCAAAAAGCCGGGTCGGGATCGGTTGCCTTTTTAATTCAAACGAGAAAAGACATCTGTTTCTATTACATTTTATCCTAGTTAAATAAAGTAGTTTTAAAAAAATCACATTATCAAGGTGTCGCATAATAGTGCGCTGTATATACTTACAACAGAAACTTCCAGAATGTCTCCAACTACGAAACAAATTATATTTCCTTTGTGTACTTACAGATAATCACGAAGACAGATCATTATAACAAAACTAATATTTGATAATATACCGTTCGTACATCTTAAGCTATTACAGATTACTATGAAATGCTCATACTATGAATAAGTAATAGATATTATTTAGCTTTATGGCTACACTTTCAGTATTGTTCTCAATTATAAATAATTCAATTCGTACAAGCGTAATAATATCTGTTAATATCACTTTTAATAGATTTAAAACACTGAACACAGTGCAAAGTTAAGCCATGTTGGATTTCAATGTTTCTTGATAACATTTTAAAACTCGCTAACATAAAACCACTTTTTACGGATTTAGACGCGTTAGTAAAAAGTGGTTTTATTTAAACAAATGAGTAGCGCATGTGTCAGAGAATATTATTGTTAACATAGTTTAGTGACGTGGTATTTTCATTATTTTTCTGAGGTTCAACACTTATAATTAAATATGATAACTTAAATTGTACAATCGAAAGTGCATTATACACTACTAGCTGTGTTTCGCGGTGTTACCCGCGGTAAAAAGGATAAAATAGTTTAAAAAAACTAAAAAACACGCTTTAAATAGAAAACCCAACTAAAAAATAAAAAAAAAGAGTTTCTCTGGAAATGCGCGCACGCGTAGTTCGCGTACTAGCCCTCTCTCTTACTCTCATGCAAAGGATCCGGAAAGAGATTAATGAATCCTGGCGAGTCTAACCAGGATAATCGGATATTTTAATCGAATTATTGCATTGTCATCGGTCTTTGACAGGTGTGCAAACTTTGAATAGAATCTGACCGTTTAAAGTGGGTCAAAATAGCGTCCAAAGGAGTCGGTTACAAACATACCAATATACAAAGAAACATACAAACAAACATACAAGTGAAGCTAATATAAAGCGTGTAAAAATAAGTTCGTTTTCTATTCCATTGTCCATTGTAAAGTTTCATGAAAATCTTTACGTAAAAGCACAATAAACATATGCCAACAGTTAAGTATTTTATTTTGTCGCGGACTTTTTTGAAGAACTATAGGTAACAAACAATTCCTCCATACATTAGTTTGTTATACCTCACATACTCGTAGATAAGGCAGCGTTTTCATTTATAGCTCGCGCGCATCCGAATTTCTCGGCAAATTTAATCATATCTCATCCAATATACAGCAAACCCCAACAAATTATGCGAAAAAAGCCATCCTCTTGAACCATTCTATCTATTAAAAAAAACCGCATCAAGATCCGTTGCGTATTTTTTAAGATATAAGCTCACATAGGGACATACATACAAAAATAACGACTTTGTTTTATAAGTAAAAGATAAAGATTACACCTATTTCTTGATGCTTACATTATATTATTACACATTTATTTTTCTAAAAAAAGCTTTCCCTTTACAATTTCTATTTACCTGTTTAAAAAACAGACTCTCACAAGTTATCGCCATTAATAAAGATCTTAATTCAAAATATACTGTAGTACCTATTCAAAAATATTTGTTTTTTAGGGTTTCGTACAAACCCTTATAGGATCACTCCGGTGTCTGTCTATCTGTCTGTCCGTCTGTCAAACTTTTTTTACTCAGCAACGGCTGAAGGTATCAACTTGAAACTCATACGATATGTAGATCTATGCGGTCCCTTGCTGCAAAAAATACAATCAACCTTTTCCCTCTACGCATTTAAAAGATATATCCGAATACCACCCATAACACAAGCATATAAGCTTAGCTTGGGACCAGAGGACGCTGTGTGAAATGTCCATGAATATTTAAAAAAAAAAAAATTACGACCATTTTTAAGAATTTTCGACTTATGCTAGGGAATCAAAATTTACAGGTTACTTCCCGTTGCCCTAGAGCCATGAAATTTGGCATACATCAAGTCTATATAGTGCTGATATAGGGAAAAATCCAAAAACTTATAATTAGTCATCACATCACCAAAAAAAAGTGTTTATACTAATACCAACTTATGAAGTAGCTGAAATGTAGGCGATTCCCTATATTTCAACTACAAAATTAAGTTGGTGAGTTGTTTTAAGTATAATTAACTGATTATTTGAATGCAATTACTTATTTTTATATGTCTGGTAGATACGAAACCCTAAGGGTGCGAGTTCACCTCGCTCTTGACAGGTTTTATTTTTTATTGTGCTAATTTTATATTAACTTCGTACTAGAGGTACTCATTTCTGTTATCAAAACATCGGTTCTCTCTATATTTGTTGCAGCTCTATCTTTCAGTAACAGGGTACTCAAATAACATAAAAATGTAAAATTCTCAAGCTATAAAATCTTATGGGAGTTGGCAAAGCAATGAAGGCCTCCAAAATCTGTGTATCTTGGTTTGTTACAGTGTTTATACTATACTTGTAATGTCTATTTGTTGAACAATTTGTTTTTGTGTTTACATTTTTTGTAAACAGGTAATTTTATTTATGATATTTTGAAATAGTTTTGTTTATTCAATTTGTTTTCATATTGCGAATAAAAGAAACACATTTTCACAGATACCAGCAACCTGTTTTTATTGGCGATTTTAATTGAATAAATCTTAAAGGGTAATATAGTGAATAGGCAGATTACACCACTCCGCCTAACAACTACTTTTGGGAAGAAAGCTTCTTTAATAGCTACTACAAACCGAACAAGCAAAACCAGTCTTAGGAAGCCACTGTATACAACATTGGGATACAAGGTATGACACTAACAGGATTGCTATTCATAACACGTGCACATTGTGACACACGATGAATTTAACCTATAAAATAAAGTTAAATATTTTCCCCATTTTATATGAATTAGATCTAAACGTTCCCTTAACAAAATCAGGGCTAGTTATATCTTCCTTTGCACTTTCTGAATAAGACAACAATAGTTTCTATATCTTTATTCAAACAGTTTATTTATTACCCAAAATATTATGACATAATGTGAAAGTAGTTTGGCAATATTTTTTCCTTGTCAAAGTTTGGACGTGTAATGAAATATCACGTAAGAAGTTTGGGAACGCTTAATATATCATTGTAAGCAATGTCACACAATGTATTGTAAGTACTCTTTTTTCAAACAGACGCCGTGGCCACCGAAATTATTGAATAATTTGTAACTTATATTTCTTATGTCATATAAATGTTTGTATATGTCATACAAATGTTTGTACTGCGTCTGGGTGTTTTCTATGTATTAAAAGTATGTATTTACAAAAGAAAAGTAGTATATCCGTATTCTAGTAAGTAGTATATCTCACAACAATAGCCGAGTAGCGTTCCTATTTTTCAGACACACGGGTCGCAGTTATTTTTTTTTGTTGTAAATAACCTTTTTATTTGTATTAAGCTGTTTCTTTTGTTTTTTTTAAATGCATGTTTTGTTATATATTGTGTTCCCGGTGTTTACGATAAATAAAAAATTTTTCTTTCTTTCTTTCTTTCTTCTAGTACCCATAACACATGCATATAAAGCTTAGCTTGGGACCAGAGGACGTTATGTGAAATGTCCATGAATATTTATTTATTTATTTATTTATTTATTTATTTATTTGTTTATTTATTTACTTATTTATTTATTTATTTATTTATTTATTTATTTATTTATTTATTTATTTATTTATTTATTTATCTATTTATCTATCTATTTATTTATTTATTTATTTATTTATTTATTTATTTATTTATATCAACAAGGTTATCTAAAGAATTCGTTTGTAATAACAGGACAGTATAAGACCAATACATTTCTTCTTTAATAAGACTCCGATTTATCCAGAATTGGTTATCCATATCTGGTTGCTATTATCAGGACAATTCCACCAGGATAACATGGCGCCACTTGCTGCAAGTGGGGCAAATCCGTACGCTGTGTAAACCTGTGTCCAGCAGTGGATGAAAAATGGCTAATATACGGATGAATTTCTACATCCATTAAAGTTACTTTTGCAACACTGGAATCAAATAAATGTATCCTGTAACAATGTCTAATGCATGTCATAAAATACATTATTGCCATGTTATCTACAACAGTGCGCTCGTAAACGTGATTTTAGTTTATGGCTGTTTAAAAGTCGCATGACATTACAATCATTACAGCATATTCCGTCTGACTGAAGATATATTCATGTTATGTTAAGGTCGTAACACATTTTATGTACAGGCACATTTTATAGGATAGCGATTTTTGACGGACTTAAATACTTTAATACATTCCACATCTGCGTTTATGCGTATCCTTTTACACCTATGAGTGAAACTTCTGAGACATTCACGACTGCAAAAACTATTGTTGGCGAAATTTCTTTATTTTATTTCATATGTTGGCCATGTGGTAGCGGATGAAGAATACCAGTGTCTTTACCCAATTTCTACCTAGGGAGCTGAAAAAATATCTTCTTCAAGAGAAGGAAAATCTAGAAATTAAATCCTATGCTAACACGCCTAGCCAGCGTGGTTTAAGAAGACATATGGTCTATTTAAACCAATTGGAGGAGACCTGTTCCCAACAGTGGGTCACTAATAAGCTGAGATGGAGAAGTATAAAGGTACACATGTAGGTCATTCTCTCAGTAAAATAACACGAACAGCACTGGGGCAGAATTGCTGTAATTTTTTCCACCGACATTTAACTACTGTAATGTTTGGATTTCCGTCTGTCATTTGACATTTGCAATAAATAGATGTCACCTTTTCATACAACAGGAAATTAAATATCCTTATGTTATGGATTATTTATTTATACGGCCCGACTTTTGCTTGTAACGTATTTTATTTCCACTTATCGCAAATGAAGTTATTAGCTGTCATGGCTCTTCAGTTTTATGAGGTAAATTTTTCGATATCTAAAATTGTTGCAAATTTCGTTCAAATTGCCAGAAGACTCCATTCGCTGATAGAATAGAAACTATGTATATGATAGAACTACACTAAGGTAAGTTCGTTTAATCGTTCTTTTGTAAAAAAAACTATCAAACCAAAAGTTGGGTCTCTTTCCAGAGCCAAACAATACTTCACACCTGGATCACGAAGCGTCATTCAGCCAATAAAAACATTGCCTGTATCATGGGGCTGGTGATCCATAATTATAAATATCAGCTTCTTATATTCATTTCAGTTTTGTAAAACGACCTGTTTGTAAAACGATTTTGTAGACGAATCTGATATTATGTAATAGCTGTTGCCCGCGACTTTGTACGTAAGGAATTTAGAAAATTTTACCCCGTTTCGGGAACATTTCACTCATGCTTCGCTCCGTTTGTGCGATATTTTATTGTCTAAGCCTTTCTCGATAAACGCACTATCCAACACGGACAGAAATTTTCAAATCCGATAAGTGCAGTGGTTCCTGAGATTAGTGCATTCAAACAAACAAACTCTTCAGCTTTGTAATATCAGTATAGACTTTTCACGTTTTCTTTCTTAATAAGGAAGAAACTCTCATTAGGTAGAACTTGACTCAACAAGGTTGTTACTAATAAATGTTATACATCTCCTCTCCACCCTCTTTTCCCCAGTGGCTGAAACTCAATTAGCAACAATTATTGTGACGCCGACGCGACGCAAACCTAAAAGTTTTCTTGACTATTTCGTAATTAATTTTGTTTCTACGAGTCCCAGCTGAATTCACCGCCTCACATTTATTACTTTATTATTTACTTCTCACAAATGTATTATAATTCTTTGCCAATACAACTTTAAGCGAAAATGTCCGTTGTATAAGAATAATATCAAATAGCGAAACTTTTCAATGGATTATACGCCAGCTCTTTTATAGTAGCCTAGAATGAGAATGCATAGCTGATTGCTTCCTAAACTTATTCTGTTTATAGCCCCAATGTAAAAGAATCAAAACTTGTGTATTGACTATGGTTATGAATAAGAATGCCCGTTTATGTTTTGGTTCACTTACAAATTCATAATGTAGAGCTGTTAATATACTATTATTATCTCCTAATAATAAATACCGTAATGTAACTTCTGTTTTTTTATTTTATATTTAAAAATGTATCAAATAAGATAAATAAAGAAATATACGTAATAGTTCAGCAAAAATTTAATAAATCCTCGGCTTGAGATGCGTATGTTTAAAATATAACAGTGTTTATTTATTGCCCAGATTTTGATTTATATTAGGAATACAAGTGCTACCCTTTTCCTTTCCAGGGTGCTGTAAAAGCCAACTAAGGGATATTGTACACAAATAACATCCTCTGTGAGAGACAGAAAACTCGAAATAAAAACCTATGTCTAATCGCCTGATCAGTGCGGCGATGTATACCATTATCCCTCCCAAAGTATCCTCCACTTTGAGAGGGATTATGGCCCGTGCCCAACAGTGGGCTGTCAAGAGAGAGGAGCGAAGAAGTATTATTACATAGTTAGGTATATACTACAGCTTAATTCCAATGTAACAAGTCTCTTCTCACACTTGAAACTTTTACCCCGCTAGGGAGTCAAGACTCCCGTATAGTTATGAAACATACATCGGCACACATGTAACAATGTTTTATTATTAGTCTGTATTAGATTGTATATTTCCCAAAGGATTCCTGAAAACATTCTTGAAATCGCGCGAAATCCACCTGGATTTTCTACGCCTAGTTTAGACCTTACTTTTATACGAGTGTATTTATTTGTGTTTTATGAAGTAAACAGCAATGAACTTCCGATTTCCGTAATTGATTTGCTATGCTTTTAATAAGAAAACTTAGGAACGACGATAGCTCAGTTGGCATAACAACGGAACGGTATTCCGAGTAAACCACAACGGGTTTAAGAGGATACCAAAATAGCTTCGTGCATTTTTCTACGTACAAAGTTTTCATTGTTTCTTTAGTTTGAATGGCTAGAGCTCTAATTTTTAAGTATATGTTTTTTCAATATATGATCTAGGATCGCATAAACTCAGAAACGTGATTGAAAAAAGTTTTCTCGATAGAAAATCTTGGCGAAACAACCTCTCTAATTTTTTATTTTTTTTATTTGTCGGTCTATTATCGCGTATTAACTAATGAAATAACTTTAAAAACATAGTTAACTATTATGTATAGAAACACGTGGATCAGAATTAAAATATATTTAGTAGATTTTGAGTAAATAGGAAAAGTATCCCTAATTTTTCATTTTCTGTGCCTACTGGCTGTGTTAATATGTACGTGTCGGCGATAATATTGATGTAGGCCCTTAAGTCCAAATGATAATTATTTCTTCTACTATAATTTGATTAATTACTTGAATAAGTACACTTACAACTAATTATATAAATTAGTTGTAAGTGTTATGTTATCACAAAGCTTTTGTAAGCTTCGAACAGCTCTATGAAGCATTTTAATAAATTTTCTATTTATTTAAAAACGGCTTGTTAAAGTCTCTTCTGTTATAGACTAACTATGCCTCGCAGTTTCACTTGCATACTTTTTCAGAGAGCTTTTAAATGTTTCTCTACGTAGCAACCATTCCCATACTTCAAGGAATATTCTAACAAAAAAATTCGAAATCGGTTCTGTTGTTCTCTAGATTTGTTTTTAGCAACACATTCAGCGATTCAATTCGATATTATAGAAGATAGTTTACAACAAATAAATGCCTTATTGTGAACAAGCTATTGTACTTATCAGAAAGAGGGTAAAGATATGTTGTAGTACTTGTAGTGTTATAGACACAATATTCAATTGTTGTTTCTCCAGCTGGCGAGCAGCCAGTCGTGAATCGACAACTTTTATCTTTAACTTGGGAAATTTAATGAAATGGCTTTAGATAATAAATGTGTTCTCAAGCGAATGATGTTGAAGACTTTTAAAGGAATCGTCATGAGTGCATCAATTTCTACTAAACTGTTGTGTAACTGTAGTCCCAGTCAGTAATTTCTTAAAACTACGTACATAATTATATATCGATGGTGGTATCAGAACTATAGTACAGATATATTAATAATAAATAAATATTCAGGACATTTCACACAACGTCCTCTGGTCCCAAAGTAAGCTATATTTCTATGCTTGTATTATGGGTACCAGAATACGGATAGACTACATACACTACTTTTCTTTTGTAAATACATACTTATAATATAGAAAACACCCAGGCGCAGTACAAACATTTGTATGACATTTTTGGATATCACACAAATGATTGTCCCAATAATAATACTGATAATATATTATAATACTATATGTATGTGATAACAATATCATAACCTCCGTGTTGTGACGGATTAAGAATAAATTTGTCACCACCCCTTTGGCTTCCCAGGGTGCTGTAAAAGCCAGATAAGGAATATTGTACACGGATAGCATCCTCTGTGAGAGACGGAAAACTCGAAAATAAACCCTGTGCCAACACGCCTGGTCAGCGTGGCACAGTAGACCACAATCCTTCCCAGAGTGGAAGAGGCCCGTGCTCAACAGTGGGCTGGAGAGAGAGGCAACCACGTCCCATGACATCTGCGCAAATAGGTACCCGTATTAGATAAAACCGACTGTCGCATGGGGATATGTTGCGCTGACCCCAAATGATGAGATGAGGTCTCGAAAATGAGTAGTGATATAATAGCAATCGTAATGGGCCCCATATACTATGAATACTAAACGGATATCAAGTAGCAATGTGAAACTTCAAAGGGTTTAGTTAAGCAGCAAATGCCTAATTATTGGAAGCATCTCGTTGTTACCCAGACACAGGTAAGTTATACTCAGACTTTTACCGTAACATAATTTGAATCCGAAGGTTCATCGAGCTTTCATAATATTATGTACCTTAATTGACTCTGTTGTATCTCTCTCTATCTCTCTCTCCAGCCTGTTAACATCCCACAGTTGGGCAGGCCTCCTTCACTGTGGGAGAGACTATTGTCTACTGTGCCGCGATGACCAGGCGTGGATTTATTTTTGTGCTTACCATCTCTCACACAAGATGTTATCTGTGTAAAGTATTCCTTAGTTGGCTTTTACAGCACCCAGGGAACCCAGTCCGTCACCACACGGACATATCTCTCATGTATCACACGTCTCTACCCTATTCAAAAGACAAATTTGAAAATGTCTCTTGTTAGAGACATTTTCAAATTTGTCTTTATGGAGATGTTATGTTTTTACACAGATAACATCTCTGTAATCTAAACTTCTTAGCTAACTTTTACAGCAACCTGGTAACAAAATAGGGAAGTGACACTTGTATTCTCAATCCGTCACCACACGGACTGTAACGTAACCGTGAAAATCGAATGAACATGTTAAAGATTCAAATATTTACGTATTGGAATCCCTACAAATTATATGGGATATGAAAACAATGACATCCGTAGATCCGGGCCATGATATGTAAATCTATCAGTGAAATAAAACAATGCCATAGCTATTGGCTGTGTCGAATACACACATTGTATTATTAAAGTGTGTTTACTGAAACCATTGAAACATTAAAACCTAAAAATAAGTAATTAAAAAGTTTATATTTGGTTCTTTACATAAATGTTTGTTCCAAATAATGGTCAAACCACAACTTTTTCCGTTTAAAAGACAGTATGATTGTCAATAATGCCAGACTTGTAAGAGAGGGCACTCTTCATAACATTGCCGACAATTTGCTACATACGACATTAATATAGTGAACGTGAAGCCAAAGACAGAACCGTGTCGATAAATGGATTACACGCAATGTGCAGCTGAGCGAATGTGCCCTATTGAAGCTGCCCTCTTCAATGCTTTGACGTTTAGTTCGTATCTATTTCCCGTAAAACTTGCAACACATTTTGCAAAATTTTCCGTAACGAATGGATTGTTAGTAGCTCATATAGTATCAATACATATACAATCGATATTTACATAATGTGCGACCTAAATGCTGCTAATATATTTCGTTCACACTACAATTTGGGGCACAGTAGCACCCACACCAAGTTGAGCAATAAAACACTGCGGCACCATCCTTTTCGTGAAGTTATTTACGGCACTTTCGACCTCTACGTCGCTTTAAGATAAAACTAAAAGACTGAATTTTCAGCAACACAACACTCAACTACGTAATAATATACCATAGTGACCTAATAAAATAAAAAGAGATTAAAAAATTTACTTCATACTTAAATCTATTTCATAAATAAAACTAGAATAAATATTAATAAATTTATCAAATACCAATAAATCTCTACTAATACTAGCTGACCCGGCAAACGTTGTTTTGCTATACTAAAAAAAAAGTTTGAAAAATAGATGTTGGCCGATTCTCAGACCTACTGAATATGTATGCAAAATTTGAGAAGAATCGGTCAAGCCGTTTCGGAGGAGTACGGTAACTAACACTGTGACACGTGAATTTTATATATTAGATAAGACTAGCTGCCCCGGCAAACGTTGTTTTGCCATACAATTCTGTGTAAAAATCAACAACAAAAAATTTCATCAAAATCGGTCCAACCGTTTAGAAGGAGTTCAATTACAACCACACGTACAGAAGATTTATATATATAAAAGATTATAAAGTTGAAGAGTTTGTTTGTTTAATTTGAAAAATTTTTTCAATGTTGTAAAGCGCATTTATCAAGGAAAGCTATATAATATCACGCTGCGACTAATAGGAGCGAAGCATCAGTGAAAAATATTGCAAAAACGGGGAACATTTTCTGAAGTCCACGTGTATGAAGTCTCAGGCAACTGCTAGTATTTAATACAAAGGCAAAAATGTTCTATTTAGAAAGGCGCCATTAACCAATTTACTGGTTTTCTACATGTAGAAAAACAGTGACAATAATAAGTTATTGATTATTGACACTTTGATGTTATTTCTCTCGAATGTATTGATTCGAGTTATTTGTGGCACGCTACGATCAGTGGGACCAACGCCTGTTAACCTATTTGAATTATCTAATCGTCCAAATGGAATTTGCGACTGCCTGTACCACTTAAAACATTTCGCTAATGCAATGTGATTGCGAATACGTCAGAAATTAGATGACACGTTATAAAGGCATTTGTATGTACCAGAACGGTGTAGTTAGTTATGTGTTATGTAATGTAAGTAATTAAAACTAATAGCGGACTTATAAAAATGTTACGTTGAAAGATTTTTTTTTAAATCGGTCCGATAATTTTAGAGCCTATTCGTTTCAAACAAACAATCAAAGCTTTTTTCTTTATACCTAGTAGTAGTATAGAGCAGGAGTGGCCAACAAGTCAATTTTACGCGACCAATTTTAGTCGATCACTCGAAGTTCCATGAGGGGACGCATTCAATGCCAAATGTTTCTAGTACTTGATACAGGAATGAACATGTACGCAGCTCATGCTTCGAGTAGGCAGACGTTCAGCGTGACCACTTTTAGTAGTTTTCTACTATTTTCAAGAGTGCACGGCGGTATATAAGCACATTGCATAAACCTCCCCCTTCTTACCTAAAAAATTGGTCGACCGCGACTCACTTTTAAAATAAAAAGTAGATCTTATGTCCACAAAAGTTGGCCACACCTGGTATAGAGTATTCAATTGAATTCTACCTAATACTAATTTCATAGATGATGGTACCAATTCTATGTGCAGAGATAAAGTTAACTTAACTAAAAAACAAAATAACTAATATTGGTGTATTTTGATTAATTGGCTATTTTGTTGTACACATTAATATTAATTAAAATCTATAGTCTATATTTCACTATTTTTGTAATAAAAAAGTTCAGTTAACATTGCCGAATTGTGTTATTGATACTATCAATGTTCATTTTTAGTTAAGTTTAGTTCTGCACGTAGAATTGGCACCAAAAGCATAAATAGACTAGAAAAATAAAATATTTTCATAACTAACACAATTTAGTACAAAATTGTATTCCGAAATTTCATCTCATTATAAAGAAACCATTTTCTTCGTCGTACACATTGATACTTCGGCCTTAACCCCAATACGAACAAAGTTTTAAAATAGTATAGAGGTAAATAAATGTTATCCCTTAGTAAAGTCGGAAAAAGTTTAACTAGGGGTCGTGGAAACAAAATTAATTACGAAATAGTCGAATAAACTTTCGACTTTGCGTCGCACGGTCTCCAGAATAATTGTTGCTAATTAAGTTTTATCCACCTGGGAAAAGATGCTCGGTGGAATGAAATGTTTTTTTATATTCATGGACATTTCACACAACGTCCTCTGTTCCCAAGCTAAGCTTATATGCTTGTGTTATGGGTACCAGAATACGGATAGAATACATATACTACTTTTCTTTTTTAAATACATACTTATAATACATAGAAACACCCAGACGCAGTACAAACATTTGTATGATAATTAGAAAAATCACGCAAATGATTGTCCCGAGCGGGAATCGAACTCGCGACCTCTTGATCGACAGTCCGTTACATAAACCACTCAACCATGAGGCTTGTCATTTGTGACTATATACCAAATACATTTGTGCAGAGAATGTAGTCTAGCGAGTTGTTTGTATCGCCGCACCGGCCACACATTTAGACACGCTCTGAACGGTAGTCAAGAATATCTATTACAATAAACCGTTATTTTTATTGAATCATTTTTAAACAAATTTATTATAAACATATTATAGAAAGTATAAAAGTCTTTTATCCGTGTGGTGACTCATTAGAAGTCAACTAAATCAATATTTGAGCAGATAATTGACCGTCAGCTGCAAGCGCATCAACTACATAAACCTTTGTTACAGAGGCTCGTGCCCCACAGACACTGCTACAGGCATGTAGGAATCTTTTATCAATCTATTTGAGATAAGAATAACTAATATCCGCATCAGTGGCTGATTTGCAGTCTCGGCCGCCCTCGGCCCCAAGCTATCAGCCGCCCCTTTCTCAGCTACCACCATATAGACTACATAATGAAATTACTTCGTTGGGGCCGCCCCTAAACCTGGCCGCCCTAGGCCTAGGCCTACTGGGCCTTAGGGTAAATCCGCCACTGATCCGCATCCAATTATCACAAACAAACATTATTAATAACTAGCTGTTGCCCGCAATTTCATACAAGTGGAATTCAGAGACCAATACAAGTAATACAAGTAATACAAACAAGCCATTCTCTTGAACTACTCGATCGTTTACCACATCGAAGTCCGATGCGTAATTTTGAAGGTTATAAGCTCACATAGGGATATACAAAAATAACGACTTTGTTTTATTATAAGTAAAGATAGTTGTTGTGCTACAAACAAAAGAACCTGAATTAAATATTCATAAAAGCTTAATAAATAGAGAAATCAATAAACTATTAAACGACTCCCATTGAAATGTACCATTATTTTATGCTTTGTCAATTATATTTTGTTCAATTATTTAAAATCACACGTAAAGATAAGTTGAAAAACAAAGTTTGAATTAAATTAACGAAAGCATAAAATTACTGGTCGAATATCAAGGTACATAAGCGTGTTAAATCTGTTGGGCTCAGTTGGGCTACTCATTACGTATTCTGTTTCGGAGAGCGAATATTCGGCTATAAACGTTATGCTAATATAGGCGTATAACGATCTATTTTACACCTGTTCACATAAACACTTTGCCTGGTTTTCGGAGACGATTTTTCCTACTTTTACTAACTCAGTGGGTGTTAAAGTACTTTTTATTTAGATAGGACATCAAATAAAATGGTACTTGTGGTTTAATGAGGGTCTAATGTTTGCATTTAGCAAAATGGGATTTGTTTTCCGTACCTAATGTTTTATGATGTCATAATTTTTGAATATTTAGCCATTTTTGAATATTTTGTACTTTCGCTAGGGAATCAAAATTTACAGGTTACTTCCCAGTTCCCACTATCCCAGAGACTTGAAATTTGGCATGACCAAGCCTACATAGTGCTGTTAAAAATCCAAAAAACTTGTAATTTATTACCACTTCACATGAAAGATTTGCTAAAAACTAACGCCGACGCCTACGCCGATGACAATGGCGACGCCGACGCCTATAAAAACCAACTCAGCACCGATACGTCGGGATTTGAGCAGCGTAACGACCATACGCCGACGCCGACGCCGACGCCGAAGCCTACGCCGGCGCCTATAAAACCAATTCAACACCGATTCGTCGAGATTTGAGCAGCGTAACGACCATACGCCGACGCCGACCCCTATAAAAACCAACTCAGCGTCGATACGTTGGTATTTAAGCAGCGTAACGACCATACGCCGACGCCTATAAAAGAACCACAAACATCCTTACATTCATACATCCAACATTAACCAAATATCAAAACATTGGAGTATGGATAGAAGACCGAGGAAACATTCGCGTTGCTCAGCCAACAGTTTAAGGATTTTATTTTGCCGCGCGTAATTCTTTTTCGCCATATCTCCTAAGATATTCATTTAAATAGTATGCTGTAAAAAGCAGTTATAATCCATATTAAATGCGTAAGCTAACTAAGGTATTGAGTTTGATAAAAAATGTTACCAAATACACATAAACAGCTTTTGAAAACACCCTATTGAATTTAATATTTTTTTTGACGTTCTTATGGGTACAGCCGGTTTTCCTTAAAAGGTAGACATATGGCCTCGCGGACTTTTTTAAAGATCTATAGGTAACAAACAAATAAGGCAGCGTTTTCATTTAAAGATCGCGCGCGTGACTTTTTTCCCCGTTTCTTGCTACATTTTACACTGATGCTTCGCTTCTATTCGTTGCAGCGTAATGTTATATAGCCTATAGCCTTCCTCGATAAATGTACTATTCAACACTGAAAGAATTTTTCAAATCGGACCAGTGGATCCTGAGATTATCGCGTTTAAACAAACAAACAAACAAACTCTTTCGCTTTATAATATTACTATAGAAGTATAGATAGATAAAAGTAAGGCTTTGATTAATACTTTGTTGTAAAAATATGATAACAATACATTCAATACTTAACTTAGAAGTATCTTCTATAGGAGAAACTTGAAATTAAATAAAAGAAAATAGCTTGATTGCACAAAGTAATTCGAGATGGAAGCAAGAAACAGCTTTCTTGTTAGCGATTGGGATGACATTACAACGTTAAACAATGAGATCAAAAGCCTCTTATGCTCCTTCAATTAACAAAGCTCGAGTGACCCCTTACTTTTACATCCTTTTTGATATTATAATTCATTTGTGTTAAATATTTGAAATATTTAATCACTTTGCTAATCATGAAATTTGAAGTAATGCATTTTAGCCGGTTTCAATTATTAAAAATGTTATTTGCAATAATTGAAACCGATAATTTGTAATTTCTAAAAATTGGTGTTATTTTAATCATAGTGTGTCAAAATATTTTATTAAATACTAGCTGACCCGGCAAACGTTGTTTTGCCATACAAATGTTAGGGGTAGACAAATCATTTGCAATAACATAATATTGCGACTATAAATTTAAATGTAAGCATCCTATCTTTCTAGTTGGGTTGAATTGCACGCGGTGTGCAAATCAAATTTAAATCGGTTCAGTAGTTTAGGAGTCCATCGCGGACAAACATCGTGACAGGAGATTTCTATATATAAAAATTATATTAAATATTCTACAGGATTTAAGTACGTAAGTAAATCTTTAAAAGTACGTACATACCACGTATATACGAGTACATACATACCAGCCTGTATATATCTGAAAGAGTAAACGGAATTGCTAAAATTTCACTGTGATAGGATATTTGCAACCAATCCAATTACAAATACAAAGATCCACGCAAACTCTGATCTTCTGGCCAACTAAAATAACCCCTTTATATTCTGTCTTTCATGATAAAGTAAATTGTGGCCACTATCAGCCAGGTTGTGTTTGCTTGGCTACGTTTGTTCACGTTACCAATGTTTGTGAGGGGAACTTCTATGTTGTGAATTACCTTACGATGCTTTGAGTCTGTATTTAGTCATTTTATTAGAATACCGTTGCTGATTTAATGTAAGCAACACATTATTATTTTCTTACTTTTGTACCAAATGATACTCAAATACTATATGTTCATCTGCATGTTTTTTGTATTAAACACGTATTTCTAATATTCTAGCACCAACCACGTTCACATAAAGACGCGATACTTCAACAGTTAATTATTATTTATTATGAAAATCTTTTGCTGAAACTTCATTACACGAAGTTAAAATATTTGTTTTTCTGAAGTCCCCGGGAGTACTTAATTGTAAACAAAATGTTTTTTGTTTAGCATTTATTAAATAGAAAAGACACAGATAAATAGAAATTTGAAATAGAGTTCTGTAAGTTTCCAACTTATAGTTGTTCTTGATCTCAATTCCAATCATCAAGACTCAACTCACAGACACAATACCCAGTTGCGGGCTCAGTTTCTTCGTTTACAAGTTGGCAAACAACTTTCAAATTCAATTTACAGTCAGCGAGAGTTGCTGCACTCTTATGTTATCTACCACCGCGCCGTTTCAAGCCACGGAAATATAAGTGTTAACGTCACCATATCTATTTCATAATTGTTCACATCATTATAAAGTTTTTCTTGTAACAGACTCTCAAAGAATATTTATGTTTTTCGCAGGTTTCTTGTTGAAATATGTACGAGTATAAGATAGACGCGAAATGTTAACATTTTTGAACTTTTTATAATTATACACTTTTGAAGTTTATTATAACAATATAGTTCTAAAGATTCCGAATGACACTAATGGTGATTTACGAGTTATTATTCCCACGCAGTACTCTTACATCACCTATAGAAGAAAACAAGGTGATCTCATGTGTAATCTATTATTTATCACCACATGCATAGATTTCATATGTATATTAGGTACCTATGTGATCAAATATCTTCTTCTTATATATAAAAATCAATTGCTGTTCGTTTGTCTCGTTAAAACTCAAGAACGGCTAGGCCGATTTTAATGATTTTGGTCTTGAAATATTCATGAAAGTCCAGGGAAGGTTTAAACTGTGACAACATATATGAGGATCTAAAATGCCACGCGTACGGAGTTGTAGACTATAATAAAATAAATGTCTGAGCGAAAAGTTCACCGTTGTTGATCATTTAGAGAGAATATGCGTTCGAGCACATTTATCTAAACAGACAGTTCATATGTTCCGTGTAACTTTAAACGTAGGTCAGTTATTTATGCGTCAGTGGATGACTGTACAGCTGAAATCATTCGATCCACTGTAACAATGAAATGAAACAGAAAATTGGAATAATTAGTAAATTGAATCACGTGTACCACAACATAATGATCGTTCACATTTTATCGTTTGCTTATTATTAGGGTAAGCAAGATAGACACTTAAAAAGAGATCCTAGATAGCCCTATAAAAATGTCGTTTCACTTACTTTTTGATTTGATATCACAGTACCAATCAAAATCATTATCCCAATATTATAAAAAAAGCTAGCTAATAAGCTTTACTTGTAATTAGCAAAGCAGTGACTAAAGCTTATCCCAGAGTTTCAAATGTCATTTGACGTTTTCTGTGTTGCTAGGTAATTTCACTTTTAAAATAGTGTTGTCCTTCAACCGTTATTAAACAAAAAACTATACGTAAATCTTTAGCAGATTTATATAATTTTGTAAATTCATTAAAGTTCACTATTTTACGGATTCATACGACCAGTGCAACCCTGAGTATTACTTTATTTCTAGGATGTGCGCGTACAAACTCACATGAACAAATAATTAATAACCTTACTAGAGTTCAGCATGGTGCTATGGTCGTCAGAATCATAGAAAAGTGCAACGAGAATCAAATAATGACTAACCGTAAAATGGCGAATTTTTAACCTTCGTTGTTTTTGAAGACATGTTTATTTTACTTTATTTTATATTATACAAAGCAGTGATTCCCAATTTCATGCGTACGACTTCGCAGGCAATAGCTAGTACGATATTTCTGGTCGGTTCGAATAATCGGTAATAACCGGGATAAAAAAATTACGGTTGGCCAACACTATTGCCAAAAATGTGGCAGCATTATTTTCAAGTTTGATAATAGCAACTGTCAAATAACATTTCGAACTCTGGGATGGATTATAATGATAGCAGAACATGTGTTAAAATACACCTGCAATCCCTTTGGAAATACTTGGAATACCTGAGACCTATTAGACCTAAGAGGACACAATAAATAGACTCATAGCATTATTTCAGAAAACTTCATATTGTTAACAGATTGTAAAATATATATACTAGTGAAAACTACGTATTAAATAGACTGGAGCATCCTTTCATAAATTTTATATCATCTAGTATCCGTTCATAAATCTTGAACAATATTAGCTTTAGTGGTAGCAAGCAGGTGATAATTTTAGATTGTCCTCCAAGTTATGGTTCTACTATGCAAAGTAGCAAATGAAAATATTATATGTAAATTTTCTTAAAGATATTATCTTACACGTTCTATTATATTTGTTGTGAAATTGAAACAAAGTAAATATATATATGACAAGCCTCGTGGTTGAGTGGTTCATGTAACGGACTGCCGATCAAGAGGTCGCGGATTCGGTTCCCGCTCGGGACAATCATTTGTGTGATTTTTCTAATTGTCATGCAAATGTTTGTACTGCGTCTGGGTGTTTCTAGCTAGCAATATTCCCTAATGCCACCTACTGACCCAATTAATTTTCAAATCAAATACAAAAATACCTTGACTTGTAGGTTAATGCAACGAATATCAGACCTTATATTTGTCACAGAGGTTATATAATTTATTGAGTTCCATATCACTGATTTATGAGATCATTTCTCGGAATTACGGGAAAGGATAATTGAACCAAAGTTAAAGCAGAATCAAAGCTATAATTAGAAAACAAAAACATATATGGTTTCCTAATGAGAAAACAGGATTAATTAAATAACGTTATTTAGAAAATAGGATCGATGAAATACAGGAGGCTAAAATATAAGCGAATATATGTAGCTATTTTGTGATTAAATACTGCCGCTGTGAAATAATAATAAAATATTTTTATTTTACTTATTTATTTACAACTTCTTGCACAAATTATATTTATACATACTTATTATATTTATCCTTACTTATATATAAGAGTGAAAGTGAGTTTGTTTGTTTGTGACGCTTTCAAGCAAAATCTACCGAATGGAATTGCACGAAAATTGGTATAGAGATAATTTATAGTCCTGGAAGTAACATAGGCTATATATTATTTCGCTAAAAACTCTGTACGAGATAATAAACGCGAATGTTTGTGAAATATGGTATAAAATATTGTTCAGCCATATTCTTTATTTTACAGTTGTCATAGCAACACATAGAATCCATCGCAAGAAGGTTATAAATAGGGAGTAACAACTCGGGAACTTAGATTTGTTCCAAGGCAGGGCCGCCCTGTTTATGGTTTAAAAGTAAAATAGTAAGTAGCCTTGCTTTCTCTTTTACTCCCGCTCAAAAAGAAAGAGTTAGAAAGGCTACTAAATCATTTATTTTTCTTAATGTGTTAAACTAAAAAAAGCAGCAGGCCGGATTCGTTGTACCGAGTGTTACCTCTAGATCTATATCCTAAGTCTATGATCCGTCGACTTACAGGTATTTTTTTTAATTTTGCCAAGAAGGTTTTAATTCCAGACTGACACATGCGATTTACACGGTAGCTCGGAATAGAAACTCCTTGTGTAGTACCTACTTAGACCCAACTTTTTTTTTATTGAGATGAATAAAGAAGTTGGAATTGCTAAGTATTTATTCTGTACTACGTCGATTTTTTTTTAATTTGGCAGAAAGAAGAGTAATAGTATTGAATTAATGTTTTCTTACAATTTTGATAACAATTGAACTTAGTATTTGTTTTGGTTGGTATCAATTGTAGTTGTCATTTTGGTATCGTATTTAACTCTGATTTTAGCAGATATACATAGTATTTTGTATCGATTGTTGATAGAGGTAAATCTTGCTATAGATCTCAGTATTGATTTTAGTTTTCAGTTCAGATTTCAGTTTTTATTTTAGGTTTGATTTCTAATTCGATTCGGCCACTAATGCGTGCGAAGCCGCGGGCAGAAGCTAGTCAATAATATTTATATTTATTTATTAAATTATTAAAAATATAGAATAGGTGCGCTGTTCTACATTTTTAATGTCTAAGACATTCTCTATCAGTCAACCTTATGGCTGAATATTATCATTATACTATTCTAAACATACTATAAAATCAGTACGTATGTGAATGGTTTCGTTCAGTGTAAATTCACATATTTACACTGTGTGAATCTCATTGCCATTATTATCCCCCAATTCAGAGAGCTGGGAGGCACTTAAGTATTTAATGGCATACCATAATTTACCGCGGAGTGGTATAGAATAAAAGCGTAAATCTTTACGCAAAACAAATGAAGGTATTTTTCTTGAATGAATAGAATTATCGTGCTAAAACATACAACAAAGTATGTTAACATAATTTTAGGGAAGATATATATTGTTTTATCTACAATTATTTGGCAATAAAAGGTTAAGAATTTGTTTCATAGGCATGGGCATAGGCCTTCTCTTCTTTGGTAGGGATTATGGTCTGCTATGACATAACAAGGCCTGTTGGGTCTGGGTTTAGTTTTAGGTTGTCTGTTCCTTAGCGCGCTTTTACAGCAGCATTTTACATTGTAATACTTATGTTCTTAATCTTCACCACACGATGAAACTTATCTAGCAAGTGTCAATCTAAATATTATGTTGTGTAAATTCAAATTACGAAAAAGACGTAATACAAAATGCATGAATCTTGAGGCGCCCATAAACGTGCCAAATCCGCCCTAACGTAATCTCCAAATTAAACACGAAGAAGAGCAAACTACTCATCAGCTCACTTAAGTTTATATAGGCGAGCTCTGATTTTGAAGGAGCAAGTCGAGTGACCATCTCTTACACCCCTCAAAACTTGTTTCTACTAACTACGAATATATTTATGGCTATATTATCGTGGAAATGGCGATCACCGCAAGACATGAACACGATAATTTAATTTATTAAGTAAAACCATAGCAAATCAATGGCAAAATTAATAAATGACTTTATACTTAGGGTTTCGTATTATTGATTAATATGTTATTAGATAATAATAACCTCGTTCAGTAACGACGGGAATATTAAAAATGAACGAGTTTGTGAAACTTATTGATGATGATACCAAACTAAGCTGTCTTATTTAAAATAAGGGATGGCAAATTAAAATGCTACCTGTGGCTTCTTGTGTGTATTATGAAGTGTACTCATTATAATAATCTAATATATAAAATTCACGTGTCACAGTGTTAGTTACCGTACTCCTCCGAAACAGCTTGACCGATTTTTATGAAATTTTACATGCATATTCAATAGGTCTGAGAATCGGCCAACATCTATTTTTCAAACCTTTTTTGTAGTATGGCAAAACAACGTTTGCCGGGACAGCTAGTAATAATATAATAATAATAATTTAATACAATATAGTACATGCATAATATATAAACAAAATCAATGAATATCAAAACTTATTGTTCTAAAACAAATAGGTACACAACATTGATTAGTAGTTCGTTATAGAACACAATGAACACGTTGGTGTCTGTGCTAGTATTAACTGTGTGACAGACACCAGCACCTTCCATATTACAGGCTGTGTTAATTTATGTATTATTTATGTGGGAATGATGGAAACATAGACTATGAAAAATGTAAAAAAAAATTTTATTAAAGACCTGAGTGGAGGTAGAATTGTATATGTGATGAGAAAATGTGAGTGAATTTAACGTGGGTGTGTGTGTGAAGTGGACGGAACCTACCAATGAGCCAAGCTTACATCTTGCTAGAAAGCAAGATTTCGGTCTCATCATATGAGAGAGGTTGTAATGCAGATTTGACTGCTTTTTTGCACTTGTTTTTTGTTAGAGTTTTGATAATCGGCAACTAGTACATTATTGTTTAGTAAATAGCTGAAGAGTCTTTTATTTAATAGTTTTTCTAGGATTTTTGAAAGAATCGTGAGTATTGAAATAGGTCTATAGTTTTCGACACGGTCTCTATCACCACCCTTATAAACAGGTAGCACTAAGGCCTTTTTAAAAGACTCTGGAAAGACGCCCATCGAAAGGCAGAGGTTGCTTATATGGGGGTTTTTTTTTCGCCTCCTACCCTGCCGCGTCATGATGGTGCCTTGAGCTTTACCATGACCCGGCGAGGGGTGGCCCCTTTAATCGGGGCCCGACCCGACTGGGGGAGCATTAGGTCCCCCTGTCGCGTTGCCGTGACCGACAGCCACATTTGCCGCGGCGGGTCTCGGAATTCTACCCGCCGCGCACGATCACCTCGTCGGGAGCGGCCGTGGCTGGCTACTGCACGCCGACGACCCCTGCGGGCAAAGTGCCACCAGATCGTTCGCGCTCCCGCAGGGCCTCCCTCTTTGCCACCATCACCTCCCGAGAAAAGGAGACGATGGCGGCCCAACTCTGTTCGCTCTCGGCCATAGACGAAACCACGACCGAGAGCGACAAGTCCTGACCCAGCACGCTGACGAGTTCAGCGCGCTGGGCGTCCCAGGCCCTGCATACGGCAAGGGTGTGTTCTGCCGTATCCACGGCCCCACTTCCACAATTGCGGCAATCGGGATCCGACTCGATACCAACCACCTCCCACAGATACTTGGCGAAACAGCCGTGACCTGTGAGGAGCTGGGTTAGGTGATACGTCGGATCCCGATGCCTCGCCTCAACCCAGTCTCTCAGGACTGGGTGGACAGCCTCAGCGAGCCGTCTGCTCGCGGTGGGGTCCGCCAACCTCTCTGCCCATCGCTGAAAGAGACCGTCGCGCAATTCGCTCCTCCAGCGAACGATCTCTTCCGCGAGGGGCTCTATTCCTGACTGCCGCATCAAGGCTCTGCGGTGGTAGACCTCCGCTAGGATCCCACCTTCGAGGTCCCATGGAAGGCTGCCCGCAATAACACAGGCCGCCTCGTAAGAGACGGTGCGGTACGCTCTGGAAGCCCTCTGCGCCATGACCCGCTGCGGACGTCGCAACAGAGACGTGTTCTCGGCGCTGAGGGCCTCTCTCGCCCAGATGGGTGCCCCGTAAAGTGCCATGGAGCGCACCACGCCGTCATAGAGGCGGCGACTTACTCGGCCAGCCCCCCTACAATTAGGGAGCAGCCTCGCGAGCATTCCCGCACACCTGAGCAACTTAGGAGCCAGAGCGCCGAAATGCTCGTTGAACCTCCATCGGCTGTCTAGCACGAGTCCGAGGTATTCCATCGTTCGCCCAACAGCGATGGAGGTGCCACCCACCATAATCGAGTAGCCTCGAGGGCCTCGTCCGAGGACCATGGAAGAATATGGCCTCGGACTCCTCTAGGGCAACCTCCAGGCCAAGAGCCCTGATGCGACTAACGACAAGGGCCGCGCCCGCAGTGGCAAGCACGCCCACATCCCGAAAAGTGGGGCTCCACGCGAACTCCAAGGTATCGTCAGCATAGCAAATAACGCTGACCCCCGGGAGATTGGCACCACGCAGAGCCCAATCGAATCCAATGTTCCACAGGAGTGGGCCTAGAACCGACCCCTGTGGAACACCGCTTGCCATATCCCGGCGGACCACGCGGTCTCGGGTCAGATAGATGATGACCCGGTCCCTGAAGTAGTCCGCCAGGATGCGCCTAAGGTACCACGGAACGTTGTGGTACCTCAGCGCCTCCGCTATCGTAGCCCAGGGGATGGTGTTGAAGGCGCTATGCTTTTACTAAATAAACTAAATTTATTTAGTTTATTTATTTAATTTTAATTTATTTAATATTTAATTTATTTAGTTTAGTTTATTTAGTAAAAGCATAGCGAGTCAATCGCAAAATATTAATATATTAATGTAGAAATACGAGTACATGTACAGCCATTACTTCGGTCCAATTGTGTTCTGTAAAGAACGCTAACTGATCGATTGATGGAGTTGGTGCAAACCGCTCAATAGATGGCGGTGTACGAAAAAACATCGCACGATGTTAAAACTCGCATTGAGATGATTGTAGTGGAAAATTTGGTAAACATTTGCGTGGACCATAATAGCTCAGATGGGAGAGCGACGGAACGGCATTCCGAGGTCGCGGGTTCAAGTCCCGCTTATGGTTATCATTTTTTCCATTATAATTTAGTTTATTTAGTAAAAGCATAGCGAGTCAATCGCAAAATATTAATATATTAATGACGCGCCAATTTTATTACTGATACAGGAATTCCATCATAGCCGGGAGCACAATTATTTTCCAAGCATCAAATAATCAAATCAATTTCGCTGTCATCCGTCTCAAGCAAAGCCATCGAATTGCCGAATTGATTAGGAATATCTTTATATTTATAATCAAAAATCATTTTTTGTTGCTTTTCTATTGCTTTCGTGGCCAGATCACTTCCTATGTTAGCAAAAAAATTATTAATTAAGTTAACAGAAGTGTGAGAGTTATTGCTAAGGTTCAATAAGTTATGACGTGCGTCAGATTGGCTATTATGATTAGCAATTTTTTTAATAGCGTCCCAAGTAGCTTTGGGATTGCCCTTAGCTTTCTGCAATATATTAATTTCATAATCTCGCTTAAGACTCTTCAAAAGGTTGTTACAAAAGTTTCTATATCTGGTGTACGTTACTTTAGCTATCATGTTATTGGGATCTTTTTTATACTTTCTCTGTAACTTATCACGGTTCCGTATACATCGTAGAAGGCCGGGCGTAATCCACTCCTTAAGAATCATTTTTCTCAGCGGTATCTTTTTACTCACCATATGTTCCTTGGTTGCGTTAGATAATATTGTTACTAATTTAGCAGCACATTAATCGGGATTATTGCAAGCAAGAATAGGGGAGAAATTAATTTGTTCTAAGTGTTTTATAATGTTAGGAAGATTAAAGGATCGAACTACATTAGGCGCACGAGTAATGCCTGGTTCAGTCTCAACACAACACAGTACAGGAGCATGGTCGGTAATATAAGAATCAAGTACAATGGTGCAAGTTGGTTTGGTTGTTCTTAGCATCACATGGTCCAGACAACGTTACAATACTGAAATACTAAAATAACATAATTATTTTCATGCAATGTGAGTATCTTTTTTTATCTATCTATATCAGACCAATTTTCAGGTCAAATAGTCTATTCTACGGATAGAAATACGAAAAGATATCTACCAAACTTTATTGAAATGTAGAAAGATAAAACAGTGGATGATAAATCTAACTAGCATTTATCGAAATCGGTTTAGAGCCTCTGTATGCATTTGTAATTAAAAGACGGCTCGTTATGTGCCGGTGTACATCGACACGAGGTGTGCTCGTAGTCACAAATAAAGGCCATCCTGTTTCTCCTTCTTTTTCAGAACTTGAAGCATTCATCGAACAGGAGATATTGTTGTCTGGTGGCCCCTTCTGAAAAAGGTGCATGAGCAATTCTCATACTCACAGTATATGAATAGAGGCGCCGCTTAGTGTGCGTGTAACGATTTTATTAAGAGGATACCAAAATAGCTTCGTGCATTTTTCTACGTACGAAGTTTTCATTGTTTCTTTAGATTAAATGGCTAGAGCTCTAATTTTTAAGTATATGTTTTTTCAATATATGATCTAGGATCGCATAAACTCAGAAACGCGATTGAAAAAAGTTTTCTCGATAGAAAATCTTAGCGAAACAACCTGTCTAATTTTTTATTTTTTTCATTTGTCGTTCTATTATCGCGTACCTATTAACTAATGAAATAACTTTAAAAACATAAGTAACTATTATATATAGAAACACGTAAATCAGAATTAAAATATATTTAGTAGATTTTGAGTAAATAGGAAAAGTATCCCTAATTCTTCATTTTCTGTGCCTACTGGCTGTGTTAATATGTACGTGTCGGCGATGATATACGATAATATTGATGTAGGCCCTCAACACGTTTTTATAAGTTCGATATGTATCTATCAATGTATTAATCTATGTAACGGAATCTTTATACGCAACTTTTATCCACTTGCAATGGTCGGATTGATTTGAAATTTGGCATACATATCAAGGACCGATGACAATGCAATTATTTCAAAATATATTCAGGATTTTCAAGCGTGTTTATTAGTTTTTGAACTAAGCAAATTATATTTATTTAATTTATGTCCTTAACAGTTGGTATTTACGTAGTCGTTAATCTTGGCTTACAAATACGCCAATTACGAAGTACTCCATTATCAAAATGAATAATACATATTGACGGGCTTCGTGGTCTAGTGGTTCATGTAACGGACTGCCATACACGAGGTCGCGGGTTCGATTCCCGCTCGGGACAATCATTTGTGTGATGTTTATAAATGTCATACAAATGTTTGTCTTTACGGCGTCTGGGTGTTTCTTTGTATTATAAGTATGTATTTTGGTACCCATAACACAAGCATATAAGCTTAGTTGGACCAGAGGACGTTGTGTGAATAATGTCCGTTAATATTTATTTATTTATATCGAGAGAAAATAAATTAACTAGTTAACATAGTAAACAAAATCAAATCAAGGGTCCAATCTAAATTTATCTGAAGTAAGTTAGAAGGTACGAGTATGTATGTGTTGTATGTATGTGTAGTTGTCGTATGGAATGGAATAACGGAAATGGAATTAATATATAATGTGTTTATCTGTGGTGTTTATGTGCATTAACCACAGCACTCCTTCTACCTGCCATAGCTGGCGTGTCCGTATATATCTAATAACAAACTGCGTGTGCAAATTTTGCAATTGACTTGCTATGCTTTTAATTAAAAAATTGAATTGTAGTGGAAATTGATGTAGACTCAATCGAGTAACATTATAGTAGTCAAATTGGTTACTGTTAGCACGACCACAATAAGCTTAGTTGGCAGAGCTACGGAACGGTATTCCAAGGTCATGGGTTCACGTCCCACTTGCGGTGATCACATTTTCCACTACAAATCAATTTATTAAGTAGGTACCTACTCCTGTTGGTTTAATACTCAAAGTGTCAGACAGATAAAACTCAATTAACAGCAATTATTCTGATGGGGTAGTGGTGCAAAGCTTAGAAGTTTACTCGTTTTTTGTCAGCCATAAAATTTTGTTAACACTAGCTGTTGCCCGGGACTGCGTACGCGTGGAATAAAAACAATTTCTCCGTTTTTGCAACATTTTTACTAATACCTACTTTGGTCCGATTGGTTGCAGCGTGATGCTTTATAACCTTTAGCCTTCCTCGATAAGTGAATTATCCATTAAGAAAACATTTTTTTAATTCGATCTAGTGGTTCCTGAGATTAGCGCGTTCAAACAAACAAACTCTTCAGCTTTATAATATCAGTATATATAAAATGGTTTTAAACACCTTTTCAATATTTCCTAGTGAATTGTTTACAATTAGTCACAGTTTACAATTTGGCGTCTTAGTAATGATTCTCGTTTTACCATTTGACTAGGAAATCATAATAAAATCTGGACACTAAATAAAGTTTACTTTAGGTTTGTAACTAAACAATTTTTTTTTCTACAAAGAACACTATGGAGTAATCTTCTATAAATAAACAACACTATAAAGAAATGAATTATGTGGCTTAATAAAAATTTATTTGAACATAAATAAAACTGTCAAATAAAGTTTTTTGCGATTTTGCTTATTATTCATTATTTTTGTAATAATTATCTGCTACTAAAACTTTTTTGGGTTACATTCTACTTTAAAATACCTTCATAATATTATTATTACAAATATAAATATCAATCAAGGTTGAGTTAAGCTTGAGGGTGGCTTTTACGCTTAAGAGGATACCAAAATAGCTTCGTGCATTTTTCTATGTACGAAGTTTTCATTGTTTCTTTAGATTGAATGGCTAGAGCTCTAATTTTTAAGTATATGTTTTTTCAATATATGATCTAGGATCGCATAAACTCAGAAACGCGATTGAAAAAAGTTTTCTCGATAGAAAATCTTGGCGAAACAACCTCTCAAATTTTTTATTTTTTTCATTTGTCGGTCTATTATCGCGTATTAACTAATGAAATAACTTTAAAAACATAAGTAACTATTATATATAGAAACACGTAAATCAGAATTAAAATATATTTAGTAGATTTTGAGTAAATAGGAAAAGTATCCCTAATTCTTCATTTTCTGTGCCTACTGGCTGTGTTAATATGTACGTGTCGGCGATGATATACGATAATATTGATGTAGGCCCTTAACGTAACCAGGTTATTTCTACTTACTGTGTTCCTGGAACTAATATTTAACATTTAGTAGAGGAATATTCCTTTAATTGACTTTTTCAAAGGAAATAAGCTAGGAAAAATTGTGAATTTTCACGGTATTTTAAACTTATCTTGTTTAATATAAACCTGATATACGATATCGGCAACGAAAGGAAAGCATAAAATGCCTATTTATTTGAAAGCCAGCAAGGCTCGCAATAATTAAATTCCTCGTAAAATATTAACGGATTTTTCCTGTGTTGTAGTGATATATTCAAGCATAACAGCCACTCGCATTAACCTCTCAACTATACTGTTTTCTGTACTATTAGCATCCTCTATGTAGTGATATGCTGTGCTGATCTACGTGTGGTGACGGTTTAAGAATACAATTGAGGTCGCCCCTTTTCTTTCCTTTACTGTAAGAGCCAGCTAAGGAACATTCTCTGAGAGAGACGGAGAACTCGAATATAAACCCTGTGCCAATACGTCTGGCCAGCACGGCACAGTACCTAGACCATAACCCCTTCACAAGTGAAATAGGTCCGTGCCGAATAGTGGGGCGTTAAAGTTATTTACTTACTAACTATAATCCACAAGGTTAAAATATGGTAAACGTACTTACTTTCCTATTATTAGCATTGCTTTTCATCCAAAGTTTCTAAAGACGGGCCACGCGGTCTGGTGGTTCATATAACGGACTGCTGATTATGAGGTCTCGGGTGCGATTCCCGCTCGGGACAATCATTTATGCGATGTTTATAATTGTCAATTTGTCATACAAATGTTTGTGCTGCGTCTGGGTGTTTCTATGTATTATAAGTATGTATTTACAAAAGAAAAGTAGTTTATGTATTATATCCGTATTCTGGTACCCATAACACAAGCATGTTAGCTTATCTTACGACCAGAGGACGTTCTGTGTAATGTCCATGAATATTTATTTATTTATAACCCTGACAGACTTCATAAAATTCAGTTTCATATTAATATTATATATTTCATATTAATATTAGGATATATTATTTCATATGTCGCATATCCCAGAGAACATAAACTTTCATCTTTCATTATTAATTAATTTATATAATTATATACGTACAAGTCCTTTACAAATTGTATACATGAAACATTAGACTCTACACGTTATAATGGTAAGACACTTCATCTTTTAACTTAAGCTTGTCGAAAAGAGTTAAGACACAAGACGATGGGTATCTTCGTAAACTTTCTCGATATCGTTAATAGCATAAGCTCGTTGGATTAAATTGTTACACCACTTCCCAAGTAATAAATTGCTTTAGCAAATTATAAAATGAAAATTATAATCATATATAACAAGTGAAAACACATTTATATATATGGGTTATTTTTACTGTATTTTACTGTAAATGAACTTAGAACATGGTTTCCCATATTATCGATGACATGTCTTTACGAATTGACTGGTTTATACACAAAATCGATACATACACTACATACATTACTTTGGGACCAGAGGACGTTGTGTGAAATGTTCATGAATATTTATTTATTTAGTAGCAGTGCCCACGACTTCGTACGCGTAGAATTTAGAAACGAAAAATTAAATGAACTAACAACAACGCCATTTTACAGCTAATTAATAAACGATGTGTCTAGTCGTCCGGTAAAAAATCGTCCGTCAATCGTGGATTTGACTATTTGTACGGCTTTTTTTTTGAATGAGTATATTCATACGGATATTATTATTTTTTTATTATTAAATTTATATCTAAGAATTTTTTTCGTGAAAAAAGTGAAAATCTTTTTCGACACTGTCCACGGAGCTGAAGATTACACTACTAAGGAGGACTAAGGAGCAAAAAGAAAAAAATGCGGAGTTATTAGATCTCGAAGCTAATCGAGTGAAGGTTAGGTTAGGGTTTTTTTTTTTTCGTAAACCTTCATTTTATTTAATTTCTAAAGTTATATGAAACGTAATTAGTACAAATAATAAAGTCAACGATTAAAATATTTTATTAATCTGATAACCGGACGATTAATATATTTTATTCATCCATACGGACAAATATTGAATATTAGTCGTCCGTATAACCGGATGACTAGCAACAGCCATTAATAAATCGTCCGTTTGGTTTTCTTTTTTGCACAATTCTAAAGAAGTAACACACATGGCCCCAATGTCATTTTAGTAAATGATATCTCAGAGGTTTACCTTTTTAGGGCTTCGTACAAACCCTTATAGTCTCACTACGGTGTCCGTCTGTCTGTCTATCCCCCCGTTAAACTTTTTTTTACTCGGCAACGGCTGAAGGTATCAATTTGAAACTTATACCTAATGTAGATCTATGCGGTCCCTTGCTGCAAAAGATACAATCAATAATTTAGATCTACGCATTCAGAAGATATGGTTATATCTTCTGAATGCGTAGATCTAAATTATTAATTGTATCTTTTTTAGAATTACAGCCATTTTTGAATATTTTCAACTTTCGCTAGGGAATCAAAATTTACAGGTTACTGCCCACCATCCCAGAGACTTGAAATTTGGCATGACCAAGCCTACATAGTGCTGTTAAAAATCCAAAAAACTTGTAATTTATTACTTCTTGTAGGAGTACTCGTGGGATTTGAGCAGCGTAACGACCATACGCCGACGCCGACGCCAAAGCCGACGCCGGCGCTTATAAAAACCAACTCAACACCCATACGTCGGGATTTGAGCAGCGTAACGACCATACGCCGATGACGACTCCGACGCCTATAAAGACCAACTCAACACCGATACGTCGGGGATTGAGCAGCGTAACGACCTGTAAGCTATATTATTGGAAAGTTTCATAAAAATCCATCCAGCAGTCTTTACGTGAAAGAACCACAAACATCCTTACATTCATACATCCAACATTAACCAAACATCAAAACGTTGGAGTGTGGATAGAAGACCGAGGAAACGTTCGCGTTGCTCAGCCAACAGTTTAAGTATTTTATTTTGCCACGCGTAATTCTTTTTTCGTCATATCTCCTAAGATATTCATTTAAACTGTATGCTGTAAAAAGCAGTTATAATGTATATTAAATGCGTAAGCTAAGTAAGGTATTTTATTTGATAAAAAATGTTACCATATACACATAAATAGCTTTTGAAAACACCCTATTGATATTGATATTTTTTTGACGTTCTTATGGGTACAGCAGGTTTTCCTTAGAAGATAGACATATGGCCTCGTAAATTATTTTAAAGATCTATAAGTTACAAATAATTTCTCCATACATTACTTTGTTGTAACTCACATGGATAAGGCAGCGTTTTCATTTAAAGCTCGCGCGCGTGAGAATTTTCCCCGTTTCTTGCAACATTTTACACTGATGCTTCGCTTCTATTCGTTGCAGGGTGATGTTATATAGCCTATAGCCTTCCTCGATAAATGTACTATCCAACACTGAAAGAATTTTTCAAATCGGACCACCGGATCCTGAGATTACCGCGTTTAAACAAACAAACAAACAAACAAACTCTTTCGCTTTATAATATTATAAGTATAGATATTTTATCCCTAAGACAAAAAGCTTTATAAAAATTCTATACACAATCTTGAAATGCAATTAACTGGGATAATTAGTTTACTTGTGACATTCCCAATAATTCTTATACAAATAACTCACGAATTAATAAGGATATAGGCACGTAAAATAAATAGTGATCGAGTGTTCTTCTGTGTCGAGTGATACCAAAAATTTATTCGAAATCAAATATAACTCATTTAAAATTATCGAGATAAAAAATACTATGCAATAGCTTTACCGCGGCAGTCCCCGAGTGACACACGTCTTTTTTTTAATTGAACCAGTAATTCCTGAGATTAACGCGTTTAATCAAACAAACTAGTATAGACAGTATAGATGCTGATATATCCTTGTTGTCAGCTATTAATCATAAAGGAATAAACTTATTAATATAAAATCACGCAGTTCACCAGGAAACATTGTTTAATTGACTTACAAAGGGATCATAACAACTTAATGACCTATTTCGTTGAAAATGTATAAAGCAATCAAAACTTTTTCGTTTAAATAATATCTATTGAAAAGGTTAATATTATTCAGTAAATTAAGTTTCAGACATTGCATAAATAATTTGTTTCAAATTGAATCATCCGTTGTTATTATCATCGTTATTTGTCTGAAACTGAATAAAATAATTTAATCCCTATTAAATATTAGTCTATGGAATAATAGAATACGCCCGCGGATTGGATGTCCCGGTTCTTGGACGGCTCACAATTCCCGGGAATTCCCGGGATTTTCGGTTCCGGGAATTCCCGGTTCTGAACCCTAATTGCAATAGTCTGATAGATTGATTGAATACGCTTAACATATTTTTGTACTTGATTAAGCCGTGGGGCGGTATAGCTAATTACTCAAGATAAATCAAATTTATCATTAACTAGCTGTGGCCCGCAACTACGTAAGCGTAAAATTTGAAATAAACACCAAACCTGAACAAATTATACAAAAAAAAAGGCGTGTGTCACTCGGGGACTGCCGCGGTAAAGCAATAGTATTTTTTATCAACTTATGCAATTATAATTATTTATTTATTTTATTTATGCAAGAATCTAAATACCATAAACTAAAATAAGATAAAACAACACCAAAAAATAATAATCCTTATTTACTGATGCTTACATCTGTCCATTGTTATGGTAATTATGATAAAATAGCGATTGTCAATCAAATGTCAATAAAATAAAATAAACATTATTTTACATTATTAAAATCTAAAATACGCTGTTATTAATATAATACAATATTTAGGATATGTTGTCGATTCAAAATCGTTATTTTAATACGCTGTTTAATTTGAGGAAGGCGTTTACCCTTGGTATCAACAGGATGAAATAAATTGCGGGGCGAAGAGGGGATTACGCATGCGCAGTAACGCCGATAATGTCAGGTTATTTTCATTACGCTATTTTCGTTGCGGAATTTTTGGATTCAGTCTCCACACTCAAGGCCCGCGATAGAAGCTATTTAATAGCTTAAAAGCTATTCTCTTGAACGTTAAAAGAAGCGCATCAAAATCCGTTGCGTAGTTTCACAGAAATGAGCTCACATTAGGACATACATACAAAAAAACGACTTCGTAATAAGTAGTCTAGATTTTTATTGAAAGATTTGGTTGAAATTTAATTAAAAAATAACCAATATATATGTGCCTTTGTTGTTTCGTCCTATCTATTCGTGTGTCTCAATAAGGTTATGGGGCAAAGCAATATCCGTCGATAGAACACTAACGTAGATATATGGCTGTTGTCCCCGCTATCGTCACTTTAATCTCACCTACAAAAGAGGCATAAGCTTTGTCCTCTACGTTACCTTATCCAGTTATCAAGTGCCAAAAGTATCTATTACGATATAATCGTAAACTGGTATGATATGAATTGTAGACCGATCTTATACTATGTAATTAAATATAGCAACATTGTATTTAAAAGAGTAATATATATATTACTATTCTTTATGAGGGTATTGTAGTAAGACTGATTAGGTATGTCGAGATAATCCGGGACCACGACTGGTGCAACTCGGTCGAAGCGTCAGGCAAAGGGAATATGCGAAAATTTACAATAAATTATTAACGCGATTATAGACCCAGTATATTTAACAATTATAAGTTCAAGTTGCGAAAGTTTAAAATCAGTAAATAAGTAATCAGTAACAAGATACCTATGCGAAAATCAGCTAGCTAAAACTGATTATAACTATAGTAAGTTTCTGTTAAGTAACAACGATTTATTTTATTATACTTACAACATTATTATATAAGGGAAGAAAAAATACGTCTAAGTCATAACCGGAAATCTCTGAAATCGCACAGAATCTTAATTCCATAGTCTTAGAAATTACGACTAAAATTTAGAGAAGGCACATAGATTTTTAAGTTTTTATAACAGGGTTTTTGTGGAAAATATCTAAACATTTTCAACAACCTTAAACATACATCAAAAACATGCCAACAGTCACAGATTTAGTAGCATATAGCATCATTAGAAAATATTTCTATTTTGAATGTTTGAAAGTAAAATAAACGATAGAGTAGAACAATAAGAGAAGTCTATATCGCTGATGTACAGATCTGCAGGCGAAGGCAATAATGACAAAGATTAATTACATCTCTCAAAGACGGCACAATCTTATCTGACGCCATTGATGAAATAGATTAAGTTCCGATTGTATCTAAACGCGACGTCATCACAAAGCACCATTGAATTCAAAGTCATTTTGTTTGTCACTATTATGTATTGCGAAATATTACAATCACACCTCATTATTTTTGTATGTCCATAAGTGAGTTAAACCTGCATATTAACATTATATAGGGTGTATGTGAGGTTCAATAGAAAATAGTTAGCGTCTCACAAGCATTTGACGCTGTATTTTGTTGAAGTTAAGGCAATTTCTATGTTCGTTTCTAAGTAGTGGCGTCAGAATAAGTAATGGTTTTGAATTATCATAGTAAGTCAAGTAAAACCAAGTAGGTATATTAAATAAGGAACATACAGTTCCTTATTTAATATACATACTTGGTTTTACTTTTTCACTATTTTTACGGTTTTTTTAACTATTATTTTTAAGTAGTAGGTATACCACTTTACCCCAGTTCCAGGTCAACTAAATCCATCCAAAGGTTGTCTGGAAGAGATCGCAATATGCGATAAGACCGCCGTCGTTACATAAGTGACATGTAAAATGTTATGGTGTACAATAAAGTGTATTCTATTCTATCTTATTTAATTTTGCGAAATTCTATACTATCTTTACTGGACAATTATCCAGTCTTGTATAAATTTTGCCAATGCGTTTTTTGAACTATGAGTGAAGTTGAAACATTTTTTTTTACTATAATAAACTTTCTTTAGAAACAATGTGGATCGTAGCGTGAAATTGGATAGCCTATATCTATCCAATTTCATGCTGGGATCCACAGGGTAGTGTGGATAAATATCTTTTAACACTAATGTGAAACTGTGGAAACCGCTAGCATTTATAAACACCATTATACCTTGTCATATTGACGGATTGATATATGACGGGCCTCGTGGTGTAGTGGTTCTGGTAACGGACTGCCGATCAAGAGGTCGCGGGTTCGATTCCCGCTCGGGACAATCATTTGTGTGATTTTTCTAATTGTCATACAAATGTTTGTACTGCGTCTGGGTGTTTCTATGTATTATAAGTATGTATTTACAAAAGAAAAGTAGTACATGTATTATATCCGTATTCTGGTACCCATAACACAAGCATATAAGCTTAGCTTGGGACCAGAGGACGTTGTGTGAAATGTCCATGACTATTTATTTATTATTATTATTATATTTAAACTTAGTTATAAGACCTAAATTACACCGAAAAGAACAAAATTTTCATATGGACAATAGGGACATAAATGAGAGACAATGGTACCAATTCTACACAGTTATCTAAACTAAACTTATCTATAGATCTTATCTATATCTATTATAATTTTAATATTTTCGATAACACAATTCGACAATGTTGGCTGAACTTGCTTGTTATAAAAACTGTAAATAGACTAAAGATTTTAATTAATATAAATGTACATAACAAAATAGCCGATTAATAAAAATATGCCAATAGTTGTTTTCATTTTTTAGTTAAGTTTAGTTGTGCACGTAGACAGAAAAAGAACTAACCAACTAGAACTGGCATCACTCTCTTTTATTTGAATGCTTCGATTTGAACGAAACTATCAGTGATACGAAGCCACATACTGAAAGGCGCAGTGTAGGAAGTCCCCCACTAGATGGAGCAATAGTTAGGATTCACAAAAGTTCGAACAAATAATATCACAGATAGATAAAAGATAGACTGCCAACACTCCTGGTCATCGCAAACCAAACACTCTTGAGATGAAAGATGGCTCTTACACTGAGTAGGATGGGAAGGCGATTGAAGGAATGAGTTAAAAAGCAACTTTTAATAACTTGTTACATTACATGTATTTTGATAAAATTGTTAGGATATCAACAGTTTCAAAACAAGAAATCAGCAATTAAATGGCTAAAATGCTTCTTTTCAATGTTATTTGTTACGTTTATATTACCCAGCATTTCCACTTACTTATTGACTCTGTAGTAAGAAAAGTTAACATGAGTTTTCTTATATTTATTTACGTATGTCAGGCAACATCAAAAGGATTCATATCATTATACGTTTCATTAATTTGCTACCATATAAATATTTTCTAAAAGAAGATTGGAAGTTGTTGCCTTTGTTATTTTTTATTCGGAATATTTACTTAGTAGATAAATATAAGCTAGATTATAGGTTCCACTTCATTTGAAAAAAAAATCAAAAAGTTCCTACTTTTAAGGAATAAAGTTTCCCGTTGTTAGTGAGGAATATAACACATTGCTATAATTGTGTGAAAAACAGACATATTTAATTTTGTATTAAGCCTAGATGTATTACGAGTTCACACCCCGTATTTATACACGGTCGTTGTTTTATATTTTATATAAAACTTGTCCTGAACAAAACCAGACATATGCATCGGTACATTTTAGACTTCTCATTTCTATTAATATAGATTTATTAGAACTAAGTAAGCCTGTTTATTTAATGACGCTGAATGAGAATTTGATTCTCACGACCTCGTACGCAGCAATTAACTTTATCAACGACAGGTTTATTATTCGAAAACAACAATCTGACAAAACGCGTAACCAAATTTTCGAATTAAAATCTGAGAGAAGAATGGAGAAATAATGGAGGAATCTCACCTCGGCCGGAATACGTTCCTCCGTCACACGTCATTCAACGACAATATCCTGTTCGACTCAATTTCCTGGACCGTGGAAATCTTACGGAGTTTTATTTGCCAACCTGTTTTCACCGTTTGATCCGTTTTACCTTTACATGTGGCATTATTCCGTTACTATTTTTTCCAATCACATTTTGGTGTAACAGTTTTTATTTAGGATATACATATCTTTAAGATATACAATGGTACATGTTTGTGAGAGGTTTTGGATTATCATTTGTGATAAAGGATTATTTGAAGAAGGCGTCGGGAAATAGTAGTAGGGGTGCTAAACTTCCTATGGTACCCTATCTATCAGATTGAATAATTATCTGTGTAATAATTGTACTTAAATGTTCCTTACCTGCAGGTATATCCTGATATCCCCCATATTAGATATTGCAATACCTAATATGGGGGATATCAGTAGCAATCACGTCTTTATTAACTAATACCAAGCCAATTAAAAATACTCTCTTATCATATACATTATTCTCTACCCCTTTCTTTATTTGTCCTTTTGTCCCTATTTTTTTCTCTTTACATTATGTCTTACAGCGACTTTAATATTTATTTCCTAACCATTTTCCGGTTCTAGTTCGTTGTCTAATTTTCTTCAGATTTGTCTTTTATTTTGACCACACATCTTTTATTCACATCTATATTCCATGTAGTCATTATTTATCCGAAACATTTATAGCGCAATATAACTATCCAGCAAACTTTATGACCTACTATAATAATGTACGCCGTAATGTTTTATGAATTTTATCATATATGTGGTGTAGTGATTTACTAAGAATATATCACAACCCTTATTACGGTTCGTACAAGACTACTGAGGGATAATATATGGGAGACCCAACAAGCCACTCGAATACACAATTACTGAAATATTTTCACTTAAATTGTGAAGAAAAAAAATTATTGTACCTATGTATTCCAATTACAAAACTTATTTTTATAAACATAGTGTAGTTAAAAAAAATATTTTATGATCACGTGTGTGTTATGTTGTTATAAGCTATTGCATAGCTTCTATCGCGGGCCTTGAGCGTGGATACTGAATCCAGAAATTCCGTAACGAAAATAATGTAATGAAAAAAACCTTACATTATCGACGCTTCTGCGCATGCGTAATCCCCTCTTCGCTCCGCAATTTATTTCATCCTGTTGATACCAAGGGTAAGCGCCTTCCTCAAATTAAACAGCGTATTAAAATAAGGTATTTGAATCGACAACAGATATCCTAAATGTTCAGATAACAGCGTATTTTAGATTTTAATAATGTAAAATTATGTTTTTTTTTTATTGACATTTGATTGACAATCGCTATTTTACCACGAGGCTCGTCGGTTTTTATGCACTTTGATCCATATTTGGTACACCTTACAATTTATGCTTATATTAGACTAGGCTATTTAAATTTTTTCTTATAATAGACTAGCTTTTGCCCGCAACTTCGCACGCGTAGAATTTAGAAACCAAACCTTTACAAATTATACAAAAAGCCATCTTAGCTTATATTAAAAGCCATCTAGAACCACTATATCTATTGAAAGAAACCGCATCAACGTGCGTATGTTACGCAATTCGTTGCGTAGTTTTGAAAATACAAGAGCACATGGAGACATACATACAAAAATAACGAATTTATTTTATAATAAGTAAAGACAGTTTTTATGAAAAGCTTCAAAATATTTATAATACTAGAACCAACATTTCATTTTTCTAAAAGGTTACTGCGTTTTGATATCGATATACCCAAACTAGAAACGAATATGACGAAGTACATACATTGTAATGTATGCATTATACAAAGTTCTTGGACGTTTTACCAATAACGGATCATTTAACGCCATCGAGCTTAAACTCCGATAGAATTCAGTATAGAACGAAGGAAATTATTTCGGGACCATTACCCTCACAGCTGCCACGTACAACTTTTATGTGTTTGCATCACGTAACCTAGCCACTATGTAATAGCATTACTTGGGCCAGCTCTTTTCATACACTTATATTTTATAACATACTGAAAGAGCACCTATTAAAATCCTGCACTATACATGTATGTAGCGTTTAATTACAGCCAGCTACGTATTAAATATCTTTTAGTAGTGAGCTGAATGTAGTGCTTTCTACTGTACAGTAGGTATATTTTGTTTGTATTGTTTTGTACAATTAGTGGTTCTATTCTTTTGGTAGGTTAGGGTATCTATCCTTATCTCCAGCCTATTAACGTTAACGTCACAAGCAATTAATGTACCTTTGTATATAACGGTTATGTTTTCCAACGCCCAGGGATTGTAATGAATTTTCTAATAATTATCTCATCTTCTCCAACCTACTAAAGTCCCACTATTGAGCACGGGCTACCTCCACATTGGGACGAATAATGACCTACTGTGCCGCGCTGACCAGACGAGTTGGCACAGGGTTTATTTTCGAGATTTCCGTCTCTCACAGAAGATGTGATCTGTGTACAATATCCCTTATCTGGCTTTTACAGCACCCCTGTGGAGGAGAAGTGGTGGTGACATTTGTATTCTTAATCCGTTACCACATGGAGTATGTTAGGGTATAGTGTAGTGTTACCCTTAACATAAATTACTCGCAGTGAAGCAAGGCTAGTATTAACATAAAATAATGATGATAGATTTCACTGGAAATAGGTTAGTTGTTAGGGACCTATTGCTATTATCATCCCCAATTTCGTGCATGAGAGGCATTTAATCGATTTCAGCTGTCCGTAATTTAGCGTGACGCTGTCGAATATTTTATTATAATTTTTTTTTTAAGGGCGTACATTAATTTTAACGTCGACATGTACCTATTAACACAGCTAGTAGATATAGAAAATAAAGAATTAGGGATATTTTTTTTGTTTACTCAAAATCTACTAAATATATTTTAATTCTGATTTACGTGTTTCTATATATAATAGTTACTTATGTTTTTAAAGTTATTTCATTAGTTAATACGCGATAATAGACCGACAAATGACAAAAATAGAAAATGAGAGAGGTTATTTCGCTAAGTTTTTCTATCGAGAAAACATTTTTCAATCGCGTTTCTGAGTTTATGCGATCCTAGATTGTATATTAAAAAAACATATACTTAAAAATTAGAGCTCTAGCCATTCAATATAAAGAAAAAATGAAATCTTTGTACGTAGAAAAATGCACGATGATATTGATGCAGGCCCTTAAGAGATCATCTTAATTACTAGAGATAACTGTAAAATATGTGGTGTGATAAAATAGGCACGGTCTATGGAATTATGCATAATACTTTTGTTACTGTGTTTGTTATCGGTCTCCTCCGAAGCAGCTTGACCGTATCTTAGGGAATTTATTAGGAATAATCAGTAGGTAGATCTGTAGTAATCCTAAGGCCATAATGAAACTTTCTAAACCCCAGACAAAGTGAGTTATTAATACGAAATCTACGTGCACAACAAAATTCGGCATCGTTAACTGAACGTTCTTATTATAAAAACTGTAATTTAGACGAACGATTTTAATTTAAATAAATCCAAATACACCATAGTTGTTTTTAGTTAGTTAAGTTAGATTACATTTTTGAAGCATCACAATTATCCTCATTATCATCACAATACTAATTTCATAGACAGAAAATTTGTTAGTAAATATAAACATATTACTGGTATTTAGTTTACTTGAATTTATCATGAAAATACAGAAATAACTCAATGCAGTCGTGTTGACCGGATAACGCTGAAAATATAACGGCTATGTCCATTATAAGAATAGATTTGTTCTGTTAGCCATCTGTGTGGTTAAATTGAAACTGTAGACAGTAGAGACAGAGTGAGTCCGACTGCAGTAGTCCAAAAATAACACGAATCGATACAATGCAGACGAATTCTGTTAATAATAGACGACTATGTACAGTCACTATTATTTTTCATATTATATAATGAAAATGTAAGGATTTTCTCTTATAATCTGTCACTTCTTGCAATTTTTAGGGTTCCGTACCCAAAGGGTAAAAACGGGACCCTATTACTGAGACTTCGCTGTCCGTCCGTCCGTCCGTCCGTCCGTCCGTCTGTCACCAGGCTGTATCTCAAGAACGGTGATAGCTAGAGAGTTGAAATTTTCACAGATGATGTATTTCTATTGCCGCTATAACAACAAATACTAAAAATAAAATAAAATAAATATTTAAGGGGGGCTCCCATACAACAAACATGATTTTTTTACCGTTTCTTGCTCGATACTAATAACGTTGCCTTATGTTGCATAGATAATGGTACGGAACCCTTCGTGCGCGAGTCCGACTCGCAATTGACCAATTTTTTATATAATTATTACAACCTGAACCTTCGGAATGCCTCTAACCGAGAGAATGAAGCATATTAATGCTGTTAAAGCCTCAAAGATCTTTGTGAAATCCAGTATACTGGATTGCGAAACTAGCAGGGTTTAAAAAAAAAGATGTATTACCAAAAAAAGTACCAAGTAAAGTCCAGTCACCCGGTTTCTATTTATTTACTGATGACAAAAATAAAAAGTAGGTACCTATAGGGTTAAACGAATGAACGCAAAACAAAATATAATATCTCGGTTTGGATCTATAATTGTAATGCAAATACAATCAAAGCATGGATATTATAACAACCAAATGAAACATAACATTACTGTACTAAGTAGGCTCAACCATAAGACAACTGCATAAAATATTGTACAATTAAGTATTTTTGTCAACACAAAATTAAAGAGTGTCGTTGAAGACAAATTAGTTTTCATTCTTCTTCTAATTACAGTTTTTGCGCTACAGTGTCGCCTGATGCCGTTGAAGCCAACAAAACTTTATGAAAAACTTCACTTGCATACAAACTAGTTCAATTTACTCATACTTTATAAAAGTATCGCGTTTTCGCTTGCAGAATATCCAATGTGGTGTGAACGCGCTCCACTATCAAAGAGATCGTAATCTGAATAAAAACAGACCGAATGTTGTTTTGTGAAATAGGCTGAACTGGTCGACAATACCTAATTATTTTTGTAATTAAATTTATTGAGTCTGAGTCTTCTTTAATATGTATCAATTTCATTCCCAAACGTCTTCCAAATACAGCCCACTGGAAGCTGACTGGTTCTTAACACTGAGTTGGGTCCATATTTTAGACTACTCTCTCTCCAGCCCATTGAAGTCCCACTGTTGGTCCCACGGGCCTCCTCCACTTTAGGAGGGATCATGGTCTACTGTGCCGCGCTGACCAGGCGTGTTGGAACAGGGTTTATTTTCGAGTTTCCCATCTCTCACAGGGGATGTTATATGTGTAATATCCTTAGCTGGCTTTTACAGCACCAGAAGGAAATGGGGTGGTGACAATTGTATTCTTAATCCGTCACCACACGTGTATTTTAGACTACTAACGTTTATATTTTGTCATTATCTTTTTTTACTTTCGATGTACTATCTGTAGCTATCAATAAAAAAAATATTATTTCTTTCTTTCTAATTACCGGTTAACAGTCACTGTTTTGGGATCAATATTACCTAGAAATAGTAGAAAGTAATATTGTCATAAATTTATAAATTTAAATAATAATATTGAATATTAATAATTATTTTTCATAATTTTAATTACTTCAATATATACTTCAATTATTGTTTTATATAGACGGGCTTCGTGGTGGAGTGGTTTATGTAATGGACTGCCGATCACGAGGTCTCGGATTCGATTCCCGGTCAGGACAATCATTTGTGTGATATCCATAAATGTCATACAAAATTGTTTGTCTGCGTCTGGGCGTTTTCTATGTATTATAAGTATGTATTTACAAAAGAAAAGTAGTTTACGTATTCTATCCGTATTCTGGTACCCATAACACAAGCATAATAAGCTTAGCTTGGGACCAGAGGACGTTGTGTGAAATGTCCATGAATATTTATTTATTTATTTATGTATTTATATGTATGATTAGTGATAGAAATAAAGTATTTAAAAAATCTGAGTTGCTGTTTAGTTTGCAAATGTAATGCCATAGAACACAACATTACTAAACATATCTATTTATTTTAATGGCTATATTCGCAGTGTTTAGCTGACAATACAGAAACTATCATTGCTTTGAACATAACTATCATTGTTATGTTCAGAAAGAACAAAAGCAAACAATACGGCTCCGATTCCAATAGTACCCTATGATGACTCTGCGCTAACCGCAAACGATGGCGTTAGATAAGATTGTACCGTTATTATTGAGCTGTAATTAATCTTTTGCGATGCTGTCATGTCTGCAAATCCGTACAAATCTGAAATGAATATCTCTTTGAAATTATTTCAACAAATATTAACTATATCGTGCAAATTTGTTATATTTCTTTTACTTTTTAACATTAATATTTTTAATAATAACTAATAGTCTTGTTCTTTCTGTTGTAAACCATATTATTTGGGTTAAGAACAAGGCATTATATTTTTATGCCATCCTTCAAATAAGTCCTTCCATGTTTTCTTTGGACCTCATCTAAGATTTTAGATGACCTCAAAACTAAAACAATATTAACTTATTAGCTTTTATTTTACAGCATATTGGTGCCGATTCTGAGCGCACAACTAAACTTAACTAAAAAATTAAAACTGATAGCGTCATTATCACAATTCGGCAATGTTTACCGAAGTTTCTTATTATTAAAATTGTGTATTATAGACTAACCATTTTAATTAATATAAATGTGTACAACGAAATAGCATGTAATAGCTATATTGACACTACCAATTTTAATTTTTTAGTTAAGTCAAGTTTAGTTGTGTACCTAGAATTGGTACCTATATTAACGTGATGTAATCTGGTTCGTGTAAGTATCTATCGTAATTCTATGGTTCGTGGTTGTAGACATTTGACAGATACCTCAGTAATGGATGTCATGGGATGTCCCTAATTTAATAGCCTATTACTTAGCTTGACTCGACAAATTTCATCTCGTCTCTGTAATGTACGGAGTCTGAGAGCTCTACAGGTTTAATAACGTAACTTCGAGATACGATATATGTTCACAGGGCTGTGATGTTAAAAGCCTGTATTTTATTCGAAATTTCTCTAATAGTACATGCGGTTGCTGTAAAACTTTGAAGAACTTTACATTAAATTTTACATTATTACTCCTTTTAAACTTTACATTGGTACCAATTCCACGTGCACAACTAAACTAAACTTAACTAAAAAATGAAAATTGATAGTGTCAATAACACAATTCCGTAATGTTAACTGAACTTTCTTGTTATAAAAACTGTTTATTATAGACTAACAATTATAAATAATATATAAGTGCACAACAAAATAGCCAAATTATTAAGATACAGCAATACTTGTTTTTATATTTTAGTTAAGTTAAGTTTAGTTGTGCACGTAGAATCGGCACCATTATTACTCCTTTTAGTAGGTACATAATGTTTAAACAACTAAGCAAATAATACTTCCATTAGTCTTCTTCTATTCACTGCTAGACATCGGCCTCCCCCATAGAACGCTACAACGTTCAGCAGAATGGTGCAACAATGGTTGTCAGTTTATCGAGCAATATAGCCTGTCCTTGGTAACTAAAGTTACCAAGGACAGGCTCTATTGGATAAAATGCTAAAGCATATTACTTTCGAGGTAGGTCCCATCCATCATCCCATTTCGGATTTTCCCCCAAAGGGAAAAATTAAGCACCGATACAAAAACCAACCATGTTTTAAATAGTTACAATTAAATAAGATAAATTGAATTTAGGTATCTCAAAAACATGTTCCGTTTAAAAATTCTGTAATATTAGAAAACAAATAACTACTACGGTCTAATTCATAATGACTTATAGGAGGCTTAAAATTTCGTTAAAAGCGGATTGTCAAAAATTGTAATTCATAATAGTTTTTTACGCTAAAACGTTCTATATCTATCCGATAAAGTGACATTATTCCGACTACGGTCTTATTCGTAATGACTTATCAGAGGCTTAAAAGTTAGCTATAAGCGGATTGTCAAAAATGTAATTCATAATAGCTTTTTTACACTAAAGCGTTCTATAACTATCCCATAAAGTGACATTATTTTAAACAAGCTCCGACCCTACTTTAAGCCTATATTAGTGATAAAAATGGCGTATATATTCATCAGCTGATTATTTATATTGACGTTTGCCCCGTCATTTGCAAAGGTGTTGTTCATAGAGTCACGATAATTAACCAAAAAGTTATTAAACTAACGAGGTTTTATATTATAGTGATACGTGCATAAATCACGATAAATATCCGACACGGAATTTGCTTGATTATACATGTCTTATGAACCCTGCAAAGCATTGCGGCATTAACAATCTTGTTAACAATCGGCGAAGAAAAGTGTACCGCTAAAGAAGTAAGATATTTTCTTTGGAAGATGAGGAATTCTGAAAGTGGTAGTTTACAATGCGATGGAGGACAATGAGCCCATTATAGAAGAGCTAATGTAACAGCCAATTAAAGTAAATGCAAACCATATGTGAGGTAGAAATGCCGCAATCTTGAAAACTTTTATTGCAAGGCCTTGTAATGAACAAAGTTCACCCTACTTGCAAGTAAATAAAACAAAATAAAATGATTAATTTAATAAATTTATTGTTTTTCATTTACCGAGTTACGGGCTATTTCTATTAAAGAAGAAATTCTTTAATAGAAATAGCCCGTAACTTGAACATCGAAGAACACCGGTGTGAGTGGCTTGGGGTGTAGATATTCTATTTTATATTTGAGTGATTCTTGCTCCAACTTAAAATTTTCAGATTTTTTATTCTCATCATAGCTATTATGTTTGTAGGTTTTGGACCCAGCGCTTGCGAATCTCAAGACATTAGTGGATCCAGCAAATCTGCAGGTGTTGGATGAGCTGGTGCCTCTACTGTATCATACATTAAAGATTACCTGATTTTCACTTTCCTGCTGTAGTTTATTTACTACAATAACACTTCTCGAATATTGTGTAAATTACAATGTTTGTTTATAAACGCTATGTCAAGTTTGACAACTAGTAAGATTATTTTTTTCTACCATCTTTATTTCACCATGTTTCTACGAAATGGTAACATTCTGTAAATTAGAGACATTTTAGCTATCGGAAGTTTTTTAAACGAATATGAATTAGGATTTTTATCTGACATCTGATAAGCTTAAAAGACTTTTTAACTAATATAGGATTATGCTTTAATTTTTGATTATGCTGATCTTCATCATCTAGTTATTGATGTTTGCAAAGAAGTTGAAAAGAAAAGCCATTAAAATTGTTACATTCAATTATAATTCTTAAATATCAAGCCTTACAAATCCTACACAGTATTGGGATTGTTCATAATTTTTGACCTGCTGTTTTTATATTTTTTTTAGAAAATATAGACTATTTTAAGTAACTAATTTCAATATTATTGAAATATTCGCTATATAGATTTTTTTTTAAATGCTTAAAGATATTATTTTAAATGTTGTGACGTCATCGTTATACGCAGTCTTTGTGTTGCCTTTTCCTGATACACTTAAGACAGATTGCAATACATCTTTTCAAAGTTGCCATGTTGAAATAATAGACCAATTTCAACTCCACCCCAGAGTAGTATATCCCTAAGAATGCCTTAACAATTTAAGTCCTTTATTTCAAGGGCAAATAGAGATCATTTCCTTTTTTGGAAAAATAACAGCTAATATAGCAAATTTTCCGAAAAAAAAATTGTGGATCACTCGAAAACTACTAGAAACTCGATTCCCCGAAATGGTTTTCGGATAAAGAGTATTAAAAAAATATGAACAATGCCAATTGCGGTGATTGAAAGTCTTGCTTTTAATCCGCGCAGAAAAGTGAACGTTACGTTTACGAAACTACAAATTCTTCTTCTTATTTTATGGCTTTCCCTCTGTCCAGCCCATTTACGTCCCACTGTTGGGCACGGGCCTCCTCCACTTTGGGAGGAATTATGGTCTACTGTGCCACGCTGACCAGGCGTGTTGGCACAGGGTTTATTTTCGAGTTTTCCGTCTCTCACAGAAGATGTTATCTGCGTGCAATATCCCTTAGCTGACTCTTACAGCACCCTTGGGAGGAGATGGGGTGGTGACACTTGTATCTTAATCCGTCACTACACGGAGAAATTTTTATGGCTTTGTAATTTGGAAGAAACATACCACCAAAATGATTCATAAAACTAAAATAACTAAGTGAGAAAATAAAAAAATTATACTAAAAAGAAATAAATCAAGAAAAAAAAATAAGAAGCAGAAAAACTAATGTAATGAATGAAAATCAAAACTAATAATAGTTTATAATAATAAGATTATTAACAAATAAGTTATTTTAAATTTACAAACAGCGTCAAAGATGCATTTTGTTAACTTGTATCAAAACCAGGGATAAAACTCATAACAAATTTGAATGGTAGAAAAATGCTACCATTCATATTTCACCATTTTTCTACGAAATGGCAACAAAGACATTTTATAGTTATCGGAAGTATAATAGACGAATATGAATAAGAATTTTTATCTGACATCTGATAAGCCTAAAAGACGTTTTAACTAATATAGGAATATGCCTTCCATAAGCGTTTCAATATGAATAAGACTATAAATATTTAACATTTCATCATCTAAAACATGTTTAGTTTATTTTGTTTTTATTCCCCTCTAAATGAAAACAGCCGTCAGTAATGGAAGTTTCACTAATCCTATATAATAATAAATATTATATTTGTTCGAGTCTAATTATGGAAAGAGAACATGATAACACTTTAGTGTGGTCTTATTTTTCCGCTAGGAATATTCCATAAAGTATAAGCACGAGTGAGGACCCTTGTAATTTGCCTCTTTGACTTAAGAGGGTATTGTACTCCTCGTGTAGGTATTTGCCTTAGGTATTGCTATCCCTATCCCCGAGCACCGCGCTGAAAGGGACAAATATAGCTGAAGCAGATTTTACCTACAAATATTTTGAAAAAAAGACGTTTCGTACTCCCCTTTTTTCTTTGCGAAAGTTAAACCGATTTTGATTGTTTTTACGCTATATTATAGATGAAAAGTATATCTATGCTTGTATCACTTCCTTTTTTGGTAAAACGTTACCAAATATGTGTGATAGATAGACGCTGAAACTTTACCTAAAGAAAGCCGAAAAAAAACGGCATTTTCGGATGGTCATATTTCTTTTAGTTATTATATATTGAAAAAAAGAAAGTGACAGAAGCATAGATATACTCTTCATATATAATATAGCGTAGAAACAATTAAAATCGGTTTAACTTTCGCGAAGAAAAAAGGGAAGTACGATACCCATATTTTTGTATGGAGCATAATTTGGTATCGTGCCGTCTTAAACCTTTTTTGTATTCTATTTATAATATTACAAAAATTCCACTGACATAATAAAGATTGTGATGGTAGCTTTTAAACTAATTCAAATCTATCGCATGGTACTTTTACTTCAATTTATTGATTTGAACTATTTATAGCCAAATTACGTTTTACCATACTTCAGTTTACTAAGCTATTTTATATTCAAATGTATTTCTCTCTATTATCATTATTTATTCAAAGCAAAGTTTTGATAAATTACGTTGGAAAATTAGGTTCAATTGAAAACGACGTCTACAGTTATAATATTAACTAATAACCTTTACGATAAACAAAGTAAAGTAATTGAAAATAACTAAATTCTCGCTGCTCTATTTTGAGATTTATAAGAATGAATAAATAAATAAATATTTAAGGACATTTCACACAACGTCCTCTGGTCCCAAGCTAAGCTTATTATGCTTGTGTTATGGGTACCAGAATACGGATAGACTACATATACTACTTTTCTTTTGTAAATACATACTTATAATACATAGTAAACGCCAAAGTAAACACCCAGACGCAGAACAAACATTCGTATGACATTTATAAACATCACACAAATGAAAAGAACATTCACACAAGAAAAAGAAGATATCACCTTCACAGATACTTACATACGCAAAAGACAACTATCTCGCATTTCAGTAATATTTTTGGTTTTTTACAACCAGAAAAAAAACTTAAATCAAAGAGTATTTTGTGTCTAGATAAGAAAATCTCTAGCCACACGTGACCACTACCACCATCATAAATACACAAATTACAAAAAATATTTTCTATTTTGAATGCCTACAACAAAAGAAATAAGATAGATATTTATGATTTACTAACATGCTATTGACCGAGTAACATATTTGTTAGATGCAGTTATCAGTCCGAAGCCGTGTCTTATAAATAGGTACGTCAGTGTTTAAGAGGGCACGATACCAAATTATGCTCCATACAAAAATATGGGCGTCATAGTCCCCTGTTTTCTTCGTAGAGTTTGCCTCCAGAGGAACGTATCGAGGTCTTATATATCTATGCTTCTATCACTTTCCTTTTTTTCAAAACATAATAACTAAAAGAAATATGGACCATCCAAAAATCCCGCTTTTTTTCGGTTTTCTTTAGAAAAAGTTGCAGCGTCAATTGGGTTTGATGTTTGATTTGGTCAATTTTTATAAAAAAAAAGTGATAGAATAGAAGCATAGCTGATAATATGCTCTTCACATTTAATATTGTGTAAAAAAAATTTTAATCGGTTTATTTTTCGCGAAGAAAAATGGGGACTACGACTCTTTTTCAAAGAATTTGTAGGTAAAATCTGCTTTAGCTATATTTGTCCTTTTCAGTGCATGGCTCGGGAATAGGGATAGCAATACCTAAGGTAAATACCTAAATTAGGAGTATAGTACCCTCTTAACCACAGCTCTTAACACAACAACAACGGCTCTCAATAACCAATATGGATGTGTACAATACGGTACGCTTCGTATACACCAATTTATTTTGAGAGTTCAGGAACCTGAAACTATATCTTTAGTTGAGCTTTTAGGCAACTGCTCTGTTAATAAATAAATACGTTATTGTGTAATATATTATACTAACTCTTGCCCGCCACTTCGTACGGGTGGAGTTTGTAAAATAAACCCTAACAAATTATACAAAAAGCCATCATCTTGCACCATTCTTTCCATTAAATAAACCGCATTGAACCGCATTGTTGCACATTATGTTAAGATCATAAAAGAAATTAAAACATTTATAAAGACAGTTCTTTATGTCACTATTTCAGTAAAAAAAAAACAAAATTAATTTTCAAACTAGATAAAACCCGACAAGAATTGGATCAGATAAAATAAGAAAAATCCTTTAAAGAAAGAGATTAAGTACGCATAATTGTAACTGTTATTATTTTTTTACTAAAATTATGTCATGATTAAAACTAAATACAGAGATAAAGAAATAAATAAATAAATATTAACGGACATTTCACACAACGTCCTCTGGTCCCAAGCTAAGCTAATATGCTTGTGTTATTTGTACCAGCATACGGATAAAATACATATACTACTTCAGATATATTTGTAATGTGTCTTTTAATTCATTGTACATTTTTAAATCTTATGTTAACTTAAATAGGGATTAATTACTAATTAAGAATAAATATTAGTTCGTAAAGTAGCTGTAAGACACGCCATATTATCTGGAGCTGTGCCAGCAAACGAAGTAGTCGAAGCACACCACAATGCAAAAAGCTAACTTCTTATCTTAATTAAGACTTTTCTTATGGTAGGATTAACTCACAATATTTATGTAAAAGTTCTAATTTGTGAAACAATTTACGAGTCACTCCTCTAATTGTATAACACTTTAAGTACTTAATTCTAATTTAAGTAATTCTTGTAACTTTATTCTGTTTTGATTTTGTGCACCACTTAGTACATAACAGACAGTGTATTGGACACTCATTGATTGGTTGATTGTATAAAAAAAACAACTAAAATAATATGGGTATATATTTTTTATTTTATCCATACTTAATATTATAAAGCTGAAGAGTATATTTGTTTGAACGCGCAGTAGTGAGAAATGTTGCAAAAACAGGGAAAATCTTCTAAATACCTCGCGTACGGAGTCGCGGGCAACAGCTAGTTAGTTATAAAGACGTAAAAGAAATGATTCATTGACTCAACATTTAACAGTTTGCATCTTGATTCCTTTATATTTATGGTCTTATTCATAATGACTTATCGGAGGTTTAAAAGTTCGCTAAAATCGGTTCGCGAAAATTGTCAAAACTTGTTATTCATAATAGTCTTTTTACGCTAAAACGAATAATACCATCAAACTTTAAGTTTAACTGTACACAAAAACATAAACAGAAGTTACAGAACTACAAAGAAGTTTATATAAAAGTTCATCATTTTTCAACATGAAATAGTGAAAACGGGAGCTTAGTAGCTTTTCTAAAGATTAAAAATACCTGCTCCATAGTTTTTCAAATTCAATATCTAAGGGTATTAAAGAGAAGTTGAAAGTTACTACACCAACTTAATAAAAACCGGCAAGCAGCGGAAACTACTCAGGATGGAAAAATAAAAGTTCGCAACTTGAGACCTTTCCCATTATATTTTGAAAATCGGATTTTGAACAATTTGTCCATTAAGATTTGGATCTTTCTTTTGATTTGATTTGATCTCGATTGGTCGAGAAGACAAGCTGTGTTTAGGCTGACGAGGTTTCGAAAACGCAAGTCGTTTACTGCTATGCCTGTAGTTTAACCCTATATTTAAACACTTGTAATAAAACTTACAATGTGAATTGCTTACACATTATATTATGGAGGTATTTATTGTAGGTATGTTAACGGAGCGGAAACAAATCTTATGCAACAAAACGACAAATATTACACAATATCTCTACGCAAAAGATATAATCTGGGCCTAAATACTATTTTAGTGATACATTCAATTACATTTACCCCGTTGCGTTGATAGAAAGAGATTCTACAATCTGATACCGATAACATTTCCAACATTAATAGCTACTTTTCAATATTTGAACTTAATTCCATAACTCATGTTACGGTGGCATTCGGAAGTCCCGCGACCGTGAAGGGCGACTGCGACGCGCGACCTATAAAATTAGAGTCAATTTTCACGTTGCGCGTTGCCAAGAGAAGACAAGCATATATATCGCGTGACCCCGAGTTGTTCCAATTCTGCAGGCTCTGCAGTCACTTTGGCGTTTAGTCACGCCTACTCCTCATACAAAGCAGGGGCAACTTCTGTAGCGCAATGATGAAATACAAGAATCAGACGGTATTTTCAGTACAAAATCAGAGCTGGTCGCGCATATTTCCAGTGTCACCTTTACTCTCACAATGCCCAGCGGACGCAACATAAAACACTGACTACTGCTGTCTGTCTTTAAAAAAGCCAAATAACCGAGGACTTCATTTGAGGTCTCCGCTATGACATTCTTAGCTCTAGCGAATGGGCTATGAAAGGAAATAAAACGAACGTATATCTAAAACAATGTACCTACCTACTAGGAAAAATATATAAATCACGATGATCCCACGATATTGCGATTTTCTAGAGATATTTTTATTGCCAATAACAATGTCTACGCGTTGTATTACTCCGTATGTTTGCAACTTGTATTGGTGATATTATATGCTTCTATTGACTTGAAATATTATATCGCTTTCCTTGGGAAATAGACTAAGTTATTAAAAAAAATAATTATGGCAAAAGAAAACGCACACATTGGTTTCACCCAATTTTGAAAAAAATACCTAGTTTGTTTGCAACATTATATTCGAATCTGAGAGACAATGAATCTAAATTCTTTAATTACTTCAGAATGTCTATAATCATTCGACAATTTGTTTCCATTTATCCAGGACGATATAAACCTTTCCATGGCCTTTGGCCGTTTCCTGACTTCTTCAATTAGTAAGTCGATGTCAATATCTGATTCACTCATTTTGAACTGAATACAAAACCAAGTCACAAAAAAAACATGCAATTGCGATGGAAGCACAAAATAGATAGAAGATACGATGGAAGCGTGCGCTCATCTGAACAGTCAGCAGATGTTACATAGCTGTCAAAGCGCGAGTCAACGCGCGATCGCCCGCGTCTAGAGATTTTTTCTCTGAGCGCCGCGTCAACGCTCGCTGACACGCGTTAACGCGCTCATGTGATCGGTTGTATGTAAATACTACGATGTCTAGTCGCGCAATTTGAAAACGCGCGTCAAAATGTTGTCATCTGAACATGGCCTAATGTTACCTACATTTTAGGTTAAGCATATAGTCTTAATAGAACTCTTTACTACTTTGTAATTGTTGAGTATCTAAATATTTGTTAAATCTGGACAACAAATCTGAAGGCAGTTAGTAAATTTTGAATGCAAGTGGTAGCAAAATTTTTACTTGAATTATAAAACGCTACCAAATCATAACTTTTTAGAAAGGAACTTTTTTTTATAATAGATTATCGAATATTAAATACACCATACAAATGTATTGTAGATATGTGTTTATAAGATCAGTAGCATGATGTTAAGCTCGGATCAGCTTTCCAGAAAATCCATTTTTGTGCCGAAATTTTGTTCTTTATACGTATCAATCATAACCTTTAAAATACGAATAATATATGATTGTTCTATTCAGCAACTCAAAACATTTAAAAAAATATTATGCTTATATACCAACATATAATCATATAATTCTAACGTTACTTGGTTCAATATCATAAACTTGGTTTAATAAACGAAATGAAAAGACTGATTTGGTTTTATTAAAAAAAAGTAGAGCAATAAAAAAATTTATATCTATCTCAAGTGTGGCATATCATGCTTTAATAATTCGCTGCGTAACATGAGATCTGCCTTCAAGATTCTGTTTGTGTATTCTTATATAACATAGCTACACATATATTAAAATTAATAATATCTTAGCTTTTTGGGGTTCCGTGCCAAAAGGTGAAACATTACCCTATACCTATATACCGTTCGCTATCCATCCGTCCGTTCATCTGTCACCAAGCTGTATTTCAGGAACGGTGATAACTAGAGAGTGGACACTTTCACCGATGATGTATGTCTGTTGGTATAACAACAAACACAAAAAAACTAGAACACAATAAAAATTAAAGGGCCTCCCATACAGCAAAAGATTTTAGTGTAACTTGATAATATGAATATTATACACGACAATCGTGGTTATGATAATTTGATAATGCGATTTGATAAAAATGGCACGGAACCATTTGTGTGTGAATCCAACGCGTACTTGACCTACTTTTTCATCTTAATTACACTGCAAATAATTTATTTATAGATAATATTTTGTTACTATCAATTGTAAGAATTTCAACTGAATTTCAGACATTATTTATTATTGCTTTAATCATAAACTTTCTCACGATAATCTTGTGTGCTGACTCTTGGTGAAGTGGAATGGACATAAATATTTTATGAGATAAATTTCTTCTTAACTCTGTTGTCACATTAAGTGACAAGCCAAGTCTTTGTCAATTAAGTTGAAAATTATCTGAGATCCGTTCTTGTAATTTTCGTGAATAATAAATATGTGTAAAACAAAATTGATGACATTATTTTTGTAAATTGCTACCTTTTCAAGATTAAATTAGACAATTTAAAATTCTTTATTTAATTTATTAATTATTAATTATTGTAATTATGAATTATTGTAATGTCAAAATGTTCCATACAAATAACATCTTTTGTAATTTATTATTTAATGTTTGTAAGAACGTTTCAAAAAGAATTTTCTGCCAATACTTAGAACTGAAATATCTACAAAAAAAAATCAGCTGATTTGCACAAAGTAATCCGAGATGCGAACTCAACACAGCGTTCTTGTTAGCAACTGGGATGATATTTCAACGTTAAACAATGAGATCAAAAGCCTCTCCAGTCCCTACAGTTAACAAAGCTCGAGTGACCCCTTAGCGTCACCACCTTCTTTGTTATTATAAATCCCCTGTCGTAAATGTCGAAAGAGATTAATTACTTTACTAATAAATGAGTGAGTTTATATCTGGGGATGACATAAAAACATCTTTAAATTATATCAATAATAAATAAATAAATAAATAAATATGCATGGACATTACACACAACGTCCTCTGGTCCCATGCTAAGCTTATTATGCTTGTGTTATGGGTACCAGAATACGGATATAAATACATAAACTATTTTTCTTTTGTAAATACATACTTATAATACATAGAAAACACCCAGACGTAGTACAAACATTTGTATGACATTTATGGATATCACACAAATGATTGTCCCAAGCGGGAATCGAACCCGCGACCTCGTGAACGGCAGTCCATTACATGAACCACTACGCCACGAAGCCCGTCAATATATCAATATTGTCAATATATCAATATTTATGTATTTAATTATTATATACAATGAAACCTTGTCTCGTCAAGGTAACGAAATTAATTTAGCCTATCCTTGAAAATATCATAAATGCGAAAGTATCTTTGTCTGATTTATCTGACGCTCGTCCATGCCAAATCTACAAAACTGTACAACTGAATTGAATCTGGTTTTCTCGTACAGATAGTAAAGAATAGAGCCTGAATGAGATAATAGGATACTTTTAATGCAAAAAAAGTATATGAAATGATTCCAAATACTACGTGGATTTATCATCCGCGGCGGAACTAATTATTTAGTCCATACCATCCATCCATCCATCAGTCCTTCTCCGTCAAATACTAGACACAGGCCTCCCCTATAGAACGCGACAACGCGCGGGCCAGCATCCAGCGACTCCCGGCACATTTAATGATATTGTCAGTCTAGCAATTACTAGATATTTATAGTATTTGTATAGATCAAGTAATTTATTACATAAAAATAATTTGATGAATATTTTTGCTTGTAGCCGATTTTCGGCATAAATTTTGATGTGTGGCACAAATTGAATTTTAATTTTCTCTCTTAGTTTAGTACTGCACGTAGTGATTGTTACATAGTTATGTATCACAATGAAAAAAGTTTTATATGCGCTTCAGCACTCCTACTTTTATATAGTTCAGGCTGAAAATTCTCCGGCTCGGGAATTAGATAGGGAAAATTTGGAGTGCAGACTTTCCATCTACCTACATAGTTTTAATACAATGCATAACGATTATTTTTGAAGAAATCTGCGTTGGTAAATAATTACGAAAGTAAATTTTTAAGCTCCTTATTTGAAATAACCAATATCATGAAGTTATTTTTATAAATGCGCAAAATGGATGAGTGGGTGCACTCATCCATTTTGCGCATTTACACCATCACTCTAAAGTTAGTTACAAACGTAGAAAAACGCGAAGGCTACAAAAAAATAAAACTCTTTATGTACATATAAGTATTTCTGTTAATCACGTAAAAAATATATTGTTTCGTTCGTGACTTAAAAATTATTTCCGATTAATTTAAGTTTGATGTAGCGGTAATTTACTAATATAATTTTCAATAATCCGTTCAAGTTGTGAAAGAGAAGTATTCAAAACAGTGTATGTCTTAGCAAAAGACTATAAAGTTCAAAATTCTTTGTAACTTAGGTATGTATTGAAATATATTATTTGCTTGTTTATAAGTTTGATGGGTCAGCAGGCGATACCGGCAAGTGTCACAAACAGCTGGGCATCTTGTCGTTTATCGCAATTTCTTTTAGAATATTGGAGCACTCAGCAGTGGTATTCAGTAAGAAAAAGTGAAGTGAATTTTCTGTGAATCTTGATCACGTGACAGCGCTCCTCCAATAAAAATAGAGGAACGCTGTCACGTGATCAAGATTCACCGAAAACTCCCTTCACTTTTTCTTACTGAATACCACTACAGGAAACTTATTCCAAGTGCTACAATTCTTTCCATTCCTAATGGGTTATTGTATGTATTGCATTAATTAAATAAATTATGATTAGATAACACTTTATACGCATTGGTTAGTCTACATATTAATATTGTAGTTCGGTTTTATTAATCATCATTTCCAGACCTTTTTCGCAATTATATTGGGTCAGAGCAACATGTCGTCTTGCCCCATACTCTTCTGTCTAACGTCACCTTATTAACATATAATATATTATACCTTATCTTCTGTCATTAGCATGAGAAATATGGCAGCTTATATAAAGGACTGGGTTTGTTAACAATATAGAGTTTGTTCCAGTCAAACAATTGCTTTCACCAGTTTTCTTTTCATTAAAGTTAGCTAAATATTACCACGTGTCTGAATATACTACTTACATGGGTAGCAACAAACATTTAAATTAAACACATATACGTAAGCCTATTGAATTTAACTGGCTTACCTATGATGAAGTGTTGGCCCTAACTCACCGGTCATACTAAGTACGAAGGTACACTTATCTTACCTTGCTTCCCTTCAAGCCCACTTAAAGTCACAAAGAGATTTGTTACGTCCTAACACTTTCTGTGAAATATTACAATGGGTTCAATCCTTAATGTTCGTATGATTAGTTTTACTTGGAACTTTACAAAGGATTTCACTATTTAAAACATTTATAGAATCTTGAAGAATAATTTCTTAGTTTCAATTTTGTCATAAATGTACAAAAACTTAAAACACTTAAATAAATCTTTAATAAAATACAAAGCAGCTCTCTTTGTTTTAGAGAGAAAACTTTAGTAAATATCAATATAATAATAATTATCCGATCCTCATTATTTTTGAAGGCTATATGATATATTATCTATTATGTCTGGGTGTTTACTATGTATTATAAGTATGCATTTACAAAAGAAAAGTAGTATATGTATTCTATCCGTATTCTGCTACCCATGGTTAAATGATTGTGTATGTTGTCAGAAACTTTATGTTTATATATACGCGGGGAGGTCCAAAAGTTCGTGGAATGAAAGGGTTTTAGTAAAAATGAAACAGTAAATTTATTTTTCCTTTTCAATATAATCACCCTTAAGCTGAATACATTTATTAGATCTATGAATTAATTTTTCTAAACCATCGTAAAAATATTTTTTATCTTTTCCCTCAAAATGAGCCAAAATTGCCTCCTTTACCTCATTGTCGTCGAAAAATTTCCTTCCCCTTAAGTCTTTTTTTAAATTGGGGAACAAATAAAAATCACTTGGGGCCAGATCTGGACTATAGGGTGGGTGGACTAGTGATTCAAAGCCATGCGTGTGTAGAGCAGCCATTGCAACTTTGCTCTTGTGAACCGGCGCGTTGTCTTGCAAGAGCAACACGCCCTTGGTCAATTTTCCCCGACGTTTTTCTTTGATGGCATCCTTTAATTTTTCTAGTATTGTTGCGTAGTATTCTCCGGTTATGGTCCTGCCCTTTTCTTTATAATCAATCAGTATTATCCCCTCACAATCCCAAAAAACAGTAGTCATCAACTTTTCAGCCGACTCCGACACTTTGAATTTCTTTGGCGGTGGTGTCCCCTTTTTATGCCATTGCATGGACTCTTGTTTGGACTCAGGCTCAAAGTGATGAACCCATGTTTCATCGCCGGTAACAATTTGCTCCAAAATCGGTCCAGGATCGTCGCCACACAACTCCAAAAAATGTTTTGACGCTTCGACGCGCTGCTGTTTTTGAAGCGGCGTGAGCATTCTCGGTACCCATCTTGCACTGACTTTTGTCATACCCAGGTGGTCATGTAGGATTCGCAAAATGGTGGTATCTGATACTCCAACTAATGCAGATAACTGTTTTTTCTTCAAACGGGTGTCCTCCAGTACAATTTTTTCCACTTTTTCGACGATGTCTGATGTGGTGGCCTCAACTGGCCTTCCTGAGCGGGGGTCGTCTTCAATCGACTCCCGACCATGTTTAAAAAGACCATGCCACTTGTAAATCATTGATTTACTAGGGCACTGTTCCCCGTAAACAGTCTCTATTTCATTCAAAATGGTCTGAGCGTTCTTTCCTTGCTTGGTAAGGAATTTAATGACCGCACGGTGTTCAATTTTCTCCATAGTTTCAGTTTTCTTCCGGATTGACGTGTTTAGCAGGCGAGTGTTCGTAAACGAATGACGCAATAGGGCTGAAACTCCATTTATATACTAATTATGAGTCCCCAATTAGTATGACACTAAGCGAGCGCCCCTATCCCCACTCCATCCCCTCCATTCCACGAACTTTTGGACCTCCCCTCGTATCTACATTGTAATTATTTATTCATGAGACTGTAAAGGTGTGAGCATTATGCCGAACCTCGTATATTTCCTTTGTATATTTCTAATTGTTTTCTATTTGCTTTGTGTACTGTCCAACGGAGCGACTTCGTCATGCTCACTCAAATGTCTCGAACTTGGTAGCGTTGCACGTCGGGTCGCACGGTTCCTTACAAAATGGTCGAGCTGTGCGGGGCTGATGTGTGCGTTATACTCGTGAACGGGTGCCTTCTGCTGGGACTGGTCGATTTGCTCCAACAAGGCTATTTTATTATTAAGTTAGTTTTAGTTTTAAAAAAGTTTTAGTTAGTCGTAATAGTACTGATCGGCATCATTCTCACACCCCTGATACAATTATGTATAATATAGTTGAAAAAAAAATGAAAGGAAATGAAAAAAAAAATCCATGGAGTTTCTTGGCTGTTCTTCTCCATAGGATCCGCGTTTGGAACAGACACATAGTTTCTGACGTTTCAAAAGACCCTGTAATCCATGCCAACTTGAAATAAAATATTTTGACTTTGACTTTGACATAACACAAGCATATAAAGCTTAGCTTGGGACCAGAGGACGTTGTGTGAAATGTCCATGAATATTTATTTATTTATCTATTATACAAAAGATTATTTGAGTTAATATTCATACAAAAATAAATGAAAATAACACCTATTGACAAGAAACAGAAACTTTATAGCAAGTTACCAAGCAAAAAGAAAATAAATATAACTTAATAAATTGAATTATGGTGGAAAAGTGATTACCGCAGGCGGGACTTGAACCCACGACCTCGGAATACCGTTCCGAAGCTCTTCCAACTGAGCTTATTGCGGTCGTGCTTTTCAATAATCAATTAAGCCACCACATTCGTGACTCGATTGAGTTTATATATTTTTACGTACAACGATTTTACGTATCAAGATTGCTTTGCAACAACCTCGAACAACCACCTAGTATTCTTTACAGAATATAAATGTGTTGAAAATAATGACGCGACGTTCATTACTAAAGTAATTTATTAATTTTACAATTGACATGCTATGCTATTACTTAATAAATTGAATTATAGTGGAAAAAGTGATTACCGCAAGCGGGACTTGAACCCACGACCTCGGAATACCGTTCCGAAGCTCTTCCAACTGAGCTTAATGCGGTCGTGATTTTCAGTAATCATAGCATAGCATGTCAAATGCAAAATTAATAAATTACCTTAAATATAACTTTTCAAACAAGAACTAAATAATAGTGTTTATGATGCAGCTAGGATCGAATTTCAAAAACTTTGCAACATTCAGGAACTATCAGGAAGCTATTATGTTCATATAAGTAAGAACACGATCATTAATTTTTAATTCGCACGTAAGTCAGAAACTTCTAGAGTTAAATATCATGGGACGGAACGCAAACTTGATACTTAGGTACAAGTAGCAACTTTAGCATAAAGTTGAAACAATAACTGTATATTCATAGATTATAAATTTCAGTTAACAATTTGTAAGTCAGACTGTTTGCACTTAAATAAAATAATGTAATTTATCATTTACTAGCCGTTGCCCGCGACTTCGTACTTGTGGAAATCAGAAAATAAAAAAATCGTAACAAAGTTATACAAAAAACCATCCCCGTGAAACACTCTATCTACTGAAAAAAGCCGCATCAAAATCCGTTGCGAAGTTTTGAAGATAAATAAATAAAATAACCTCTCATAATATAGATACACAAACAACGTAATAAGTAAGTAAAGAAAAAGATGTTCCACATTAATCAATGAAAGAAAAACATTGATTTTCAATTCACTCAACAGCAAATTTGCTTAAGTAATTAAATTAATTTCAATATTATAATTATACCAGTATTAATTAGATCATTTAAATCAACATCTGAAGCTTCCCGTAGTCAGATGAGCTCTATTGAATATTCATAGTCATTCAGGGTAAATCATTAAATAGGTACCTACAATATTAAAACAAGTATATTTTAAATATTTGCTTTAAGAGGGTACTGTACTCCACATTTAGGTATTGCTATCCCTATTTCCGAGCGCCGCGCTGAAAGGGACAAATATAGATGAAGCGGATTTTACCTACAAATTCTTTGAAAAAAGACGCTTCGTACTTCCGTTTTTTTTTCGCGAAAGTTAAACCGATTTTAATAGTTTTTGCTTTATATTATAGATAAAGAGTATATCTATGCTTCTATCACTTTCTTTTGTGGTAAAACTTTACCAAATTTGTGTGATAGACGCTGCAACTTTATCTAAAGAAAACCGAAAAAAGTGGGGTTTTCGGATCGTCATATTTCTTTTAGTTATTATGTTTTGAATAAAAGAAAGTGATAGAAGCATAGATATACTTTTTATCTATAATATAATGCAAAAATTATTAACATCGGTTTAACTTTCGCGAAGAAAAAACGGAAGTACGATACCCATACTTTTGTATGGAGCATAATTTGGTATCGTGGCTGCAGGGTTTGCAGGTTGGGGGTTCGATGAAAATCCATGACGAATTTTTCTCCTTCCGAAGTGGAGGGCCGTAACCAACAGTGGGACGTTATTGGGCTTGAGAGAGAGCGAGAGTAATTGAAAGATATCATCATTCGAAACAAATATTGACAAGAAATCGAAAAGATCTTAACAAAGAGAGCTATGTAGTGAAAAGGTAAACCTACATATTTACATACTGAGAATAAAGACATGTTGTTCACAGCGTAGAGACTCCCAATCACAAACATTGGTAGCAAGTACAAAGCTAGGAGAGCAAACATATCGGGTCTGTTAGCGGCCTCAATTTTCTTTACTCAGATATATAGGCGAGTAACCACTCTAAACTTGTGTGTTTCACGTTTCTATCTAACAATAATATTTTTGCTTTATTTTCTTTGTTAATTTCTTTGACAGATTTAATTGTGGCAATATTATCGCATGTAGAGTTTGGATAAAATTTTTCTCTCTTCTTCACATCCGATTCACTTCCCTTCACCCTGTTGGGCACAAAAATAGCTTTTATCTTTCAGGACTATCAAATATTTCATATTTTGCATGTTTTTGTGTGCGTTTATACTATACAATATATGTATAATTTAAACAAAATTTTTAAGCAGTTATGACATTCCGACATTTATTTCTTTTTACATTCTAATGCTAAAAACGTCATTTTAACGAAATATTAAAAGAGCTCTATTGTCCCCTACTCACCTGACGTACCTCTGCAACCTTTTATATTATATTTTCCTAAATTTAAATTGACATAAAAAAAGCGTTACGAAGACTTTTCTGAGGTGAAAAAAATCTTTGAATTACGACACGGTACTATCGTGTACAAAAGACAATTTTAAATATTTTGAACAATGGAATAAAATATTAGAGATTTTTAAAGGAAACTGGAGAGTGTTTTTATATCATTGTTACAAATTCTAAAGATAGATTTAAGACTAGCTGTTACCCCCGACTCCATACGCGTGGAGTTAGAAAAATTTTCCCAGTTTTTGCAATATTTTACACTAATATAATTTTTCAAATCGAACCGGTAGTTCCTGAGATTAGCGCGCTCAAACAAACAAAGTAACTCATCAGCTTTTATAATATTAGTATAGAGGTAGAAAACAACAATAGAATGAGTGATCATACAGTTTTGATATTGTCATTGTACATCTATATCCTATAATACACTTTTGTTTGAAATATTTTTTTAGAAAATATCTATCCTTCATTTTCGTTATACTGTGGATATAAATAAACGCTCTTAATAAATGGCTGGCTTTGTAATATTTCCGTCTGTGCACACAATCTCCACAAAGATCAATCTATCTTCTCTAGGTATTTACAAAAAAAATACTACTCTTAAATATTTTAAATTGGTGACCTGTTACCCCATCACCCTATCACAAGCACTAAGCATACATAAAAAGAGTTTAAAATAAACCCGAAACCTTGGTGTTTTTTGGGTTTACCAGACATATAATATATGTAACCACTACGATTTAGATAGAACACTAAAAGTATTTCGAAGGCGATGTTTGTGTCCAAACATTTATGGAACAAAGTCTTAGAGTGGTCCTAAATATACAAGGGAATTATAGTCGATAACTGCTCTAAGGTTAACATAATATTCTCTAACATAATATGCTATTTAATATGCCCTAAGGTTGTGATAAGAGTGAATCACTTCAAAGTACATGAATTAGAATTGAATATGTGTAGGTAGAAATGCAATTCGATTAAGAGAAAATTAATGATAGCTTATGATATAGCATTAAGAGGATACCAAAATAGCATCGTGCATTTTTCTACGTTCGAAGTTTTCATTGTTTCTTTAGATTGAATGGCTAGAGCTCTAATTTTTAAGTATATGTTTTTTCAATATGTGATCTAGGATCGCATAAACTCAGAAACGCGATTGAAAGAAATTTTCTCGATAGAAAATCTCAGCGAAATAACCTCTCTAATTTTTTATTTTTTTCATTTGTCGGTCTAGTATCGCGTATTAACTAATGAAATAACTTTCAAAACATAAGTAACTATTATATATAGAAACACGTAAACCGGAATTAAAATATATTTAGTAAATTTTGAGTAAACAAATAAATATCCCTAATTCTTCATTTTCTATACCTACTAGCTGTGTTAATATGTACATGTCGACGATAATATTGATGTAGGCCCTTAATGATAGAGACGAGATTTTCTTGTAAATTTTTACTATTGGTACGTCAATTGCACATCTGGTTTGTGTAAAGAGAGAATAGTTTTTAATTCTTTGTAACTTAAACATTTGGTCATATATGTGTAGATAGCTGACAGTAATCTCTATTTTGTCCCGAATTCCACCGCTCATTACTCAGCTCACCGAAGTTCGCGCTATACATTATGTATGCATAGTTACCTACACCAGTTTAATAGAGTGACTACAAGGTAATAAAATACCTGAACCAACATACGGCGAGGGTGCTATTTAATTAGAAATTCCACTGATGGATATGTTTCTATTATAAAACATACTTGATCGGTTTTCGTTACACAAGTTCGTGTACGTCTCTATATTTAGGTAGAAATTTTAAAGAGCATAGAATGATGACGACAACACCAAGAAAAAAAAACAGAAAAAAATACTAGCTAGAAAACCAGTCAAGTACGATTTGGACTCCCAGAACAACTATTAACGTTATTATCATTTAATAACTACATCATCAAATAACTGGTTAGGGGCAGGAAAATAATGATGATGATGTGTTTTTTGTTGTGCATAAACTTACATTAGCTCTCTAGCTATCACCGTTTACTAAAGTATTTGATAAAATAAAAAATATTGTTGGCTACTGTTTAGTTGTCACCAAACGATAAAGTAACAAAGTTAAATAAAATCACTAGCAAAAGTAGCTTTCGTCAGAAACTTAGTCGTAGTTGACGAAATTCTATAAATACATTTTTTCTTTTGAGATTCCGGTTGTAAGGTAATAAAGTTAATGTTATTGATTAATTACATTACTAACCATGAAGTAGTTTTGAATTTTCTCGCCTTTTTTCATTATTGTGTTACATATATTATTATGTAGTTAATTAGCAGATAAACAAATAAAAATCAAAATTTCTTTAAAGCCGCGGGTTGTCCAAAGCTTTCACAGCGTGCCTAGCGATGGTTGTATTGTTCAGGATATTTATGGAATTCTACATCCGGACCAACATCGATCGATCCGTTCCATATATACCACAAACACGTTAAAAGGCCTGAATATAAATTGCATCTATCCTTTTAATGTAGAGCAGGTATGCTGGCTCTAGCCTATTATTAAACATTTTACTCTATTAAATGCATTTTTAAAGATTTTAAAGATTTAAGATTTTTTTAAATCTTTATTTAAATATAAAAATGGTGGGCTTTATCTTGAAAGGGTTAAAGGTTAGGTTGGTTTTTAGGCCCTATAAAGATAGTTTAATAAATATATATTTTTTTATATATCAGTCAGGCGCACTGCAATTATTGTATTTGGTATAGGCTGGCCAGGCTTATTGGTATAGGATTTAGTTAATTGTTTTCAGACTCTTGCCTATCAATGGGAGGAATTTGGGTTGTGACATACCTATTTACATGGTATATGAATTAAAAGATAAATTGCCAATGTTAAATTTATCTTTGGGTTGATCTTTTATTTAAGATAAGATTTACGATTATATTCAATCCCACGTCACGGTAAATTACGGACAGCTGAAATGCATTAAGAGCTTAAGTGCCTTCCAAGCACGAAATTGGGGCTGATAATGGAAATAAGTTCTTTCCTATGTTAATAATATGGGACTTTACACCGAGCGAGACACATCACCCTTACGCATTGTTTTAGCAATATTTAGGGAAAAGTGTATAAATATGTTTATTTCGTGGTTCATACCGTATATGTGCTATACCGTCTATACTAATAGTCACTAAAACTATAATAATATTGACACATAATGAAGCCGGACGATCCATTAAAAATATACATGGACCAAATTAAAGAATAGCTGAGTATGTTTTCTAATGTTATATTAGCTACAACATTACAATCCAGAAATGGTAACCTTTTTTTTATCTGATTACTACTACAAAAAAAATTACACAAAAACGGCAAATTAGCAATCTAAAAAATGCCTATATTAAAAGACGAAGCAATCCTGCTCATTCCATCCGTAATGTTTTATTTTTCTCTTATTAGACATAGTATAAAAGAAAACCACGACACGGTGTGTGTGCTATGCAATAAGCCTCAGAAGAATGGAAAAAAAATTCTAACCTGTATCACTTCTGTTGGCTGTCAAGAGTATTAATATTACTAGCACTGGTACAACTACAAACCTTTTAAATATCTTAATAGAGCTCAAAAGGGCTAAAATCAGCCAGTCAAAGATAAGTCTCTCAAGCCAATGGTTGCTGGACTGCTTTTTTATTACTATGGTTAATCTATCCAGAAAACTACTAGTTGTCCTACAGTGAGTTTACTAATTCCTAATGCCCATTCCAACATTCAGTAGCTCCAATAAATTAATAGAGATATCATAAAAATTACAATGTAACAAAATGGTGTGAATTGCAAAGAAATCCTTTCATTTTAGTAAAACAAACTATTTATACGTCTGAATTCTTACAAATGTTGTTAGGCCGTAGCTGACAACGAAACAATCACAGCTGAAAATCCGTTCGGTGTTATGCAAATCACGGCTTTACATCTAACATTACACAGCGTTACATCAGACGACTCAATACACGTTACTTTTGTTAGTTTAACGTTTTGTTATTCAATATTGTTTTTGGGAGTACGTGATACATACAAAATAGTGGATATAGGATAAAGTGAATTGAGCAATACCTCTCTAAGTCTAAGTCAATTATATATTACAAAGCCTATTTGTAAGCGAATTGCTATTATATTTGTATTGCATATCGTTGACGCATTTTCTGTAGCTATCTTGGTATAATTTCAATGTATAGTCACGAATATTGTGTCCGGTTATGCCAGTAAAATATTTCAGTCGTGAAGACGTTTTTATGTTTACGAATATTTGTGTTGTACAAATGCGGAGTGGTTAAGGGGTAACAATAGAGTGTACCGTCATGCCGCAGAGGGGTGGCTATGAGAGGCTTGTCACTATACCGCAGATCACAAGTCTACACAACGCTGCTCTTCACTCGTCTCAAGGGGTTCTTGCTAAGAATTCTGCGAAACACGATCACTTCATCAATATAAAATTATTTCAGTCCTTTACTTATTGCAATCTGCACAACGCCACAATTACAAAATTTTAGACATCATCTAATATCCAGTGTTCAACTTTGTGATCTAGTACCTTGTGAGTGTATGATTGTGGTGTAAACCTGTATATGATTTTAAGGATAAATAAATATTATTATTATTATTATTATGTTGTTATTTATTTTTATCTCGGCTAACCGGAAAGAAACTAATGGCACGGGCCTAAGCCAAGTGTACACTAGTTGAGTAACTCGGGAGTAGTCATATTATTTGTTAGATGAATTACTGATGTATTTGTACGATTATTAGCGACTGAATTATTATTATTGTCTCCTTGTAGAAACTTTCTTACTATTCTACAAGTGTTTAATATTGTTGCTTTCTGCATCAGATGAAAAGTGTTTGCTGGTAAGTCTAAAGCTAATAGAGATTGGTGCAGTAGTTTTGGTATGATTCCCGTAGTAGAGAGCACGACCGGAATAATTGAAACATTCTGTAGGTGCCAGAGGCGAGTAATTTCGTCTTTGAGTTCTGTGTATTTTGTTTATTATTATCTAATATATAAAATTCACGTGTCACAGTGTTAGTTACCATACTCCTCCGAAACGGCTTGACCGATTTTTATGAAATTTTACATGCATATTCAGTAGGTCTGAGAATCGGCCAACATCTATTTTTCAAACTTTTTTTTTAGTATGGCAAAACAACGTTTGCCGGGACAGCTAGTATAGTCTAAAATTGAAAACGATGTACCTATTTTCTTATTAAACACAAATGGTGATGGTGAGAAAAAACTTCCTTCAAATACAATTCGAAAAGCAGCATTGAAAAAGTTGCAGTTACTGAATTTGTACACGCTTAGGAAGCACAATACAATAATACAATACAATAAACTTTATTGCACACCAAATAAAAACAATGATACAGAAAGGATTACAAAACAAAATAAATATCATGTACGTACAAAGGGCGGTCTTATTGCTATCCGCGCTTATGCATTGCGAATACAATAAGAATCGTCAATACTATATGCTGTTAACAACATGAACATGTTTTCTTTTTGAAGCTGTTTAGTATTAAAACAAGATGACAACTAATATATGGCATTAAAATAACATCTTCTTTATCATTTTGGACACAACACAATCTTATCATTTCGATTACCTCTGAAAACCGAGCGATCTAGGTCGTTGGCATAAATGGTCATTTCCACAGGGCCCGCGTTACCTCAATTTACGACTGGAGCATGTTGAAGAGTGATCATTTTACACAAGGGAATATAAGAACGAAATGAGAATAGCAAATAGGTTGTGCTGCCTCTGAAAAACCCAGTAAAGCTTGACAAACAAAAATAACCACTCACTTAGAATGTTTAGGATAGACTAGAATTATCCAGAGATCAATAAAATGTGGTTCAGCGGATTTTCTGATGAGTTGAGATCAATATTAGAGCAATATTAGAATTTAATCCGCGTTCCAATAACCGTAAAAATAAATTCATTAACTAATGTATCAGTACCGGTACCTATATACTCTCTTCATATATTATGTTAATAAAATTCTATTACCTACACCTTGGGCGAAATGTATATGAATATTATAGAACTTAATTTTTCGTACGAGCCCTCTGAGAGTATATATGGAATTATGAATATTACTGACAAAGTAAATTGTTGCGGAGCATGATAAAAAATTCAGGTTTACTCGTTACATCTTCCAAACTGTTTGGAAATATGCTCCATGTTTTCATTCTATTTTTTCTTTCTTTGTGCATAGATTTTTCGAATATATAAAAAGACATTAACTAATTACTATAATGGTTATAATACAAGTTAATTAACGAGCAGAGTTATTAATGTGTGGTATATTATATAGATAAACCCTATTATATAACAGTAATCTTACTAACGATTTAGTTCGCATTAAATTATGAAGTAACATCACTTACCAACCACATTGCTACCAATATTTGCTAAATTAGTACAATAATATAATACTAAAGATTCACATATATGTGTAATAAAGGCGAAAGATATTCATTTGATTTTATCTGATGTAATAAGCTAAACCATTATCGCCTTAAGTTCACTTGAATTAATATAGACTAAAGTACACAGTACCTAAGAGCTCGAGCTGTAAAAGTTATCTCTTTCTGAATGAAATCTCGATGGATTAACTTTATATATTAGACATTAGTAGAAAAGAGAGTGTGGAATGAAAATTAAAAGCTAATTTCAGTTACACCGGCTCCAGTTATAAGTTGTAATATGTCCAAAAGAACATCGATATCGACTTTATATACTAACATATTATGTACTGGTACCAACTTTACACGTGGTAACCGATAGTGGTGCCGAATTTACGCGCACAACAAAATTTAACTTAACTAAAAAAATGAAAGTTGATAATGTCAATTATCTATTATTTGCTATTTCGTTGTACATATATATTTATGTTAATTAAAATCGTTAGTCTGTAATACACAGCTTGTACAATAATAAAGTTAATATTGCCAAATTGTGTTATTGACAAGATCCCTTTTAATTTTTTAGTTAAGTTTGGTTTAGTTGTCCGCGTAGAATCGGCACCACTATCGGTTAATAAAACTGATGATAGAGAAACCAATAGACTGAACGGGTATTTTGTTTAGCAAGATTTGCAGCATCTGTGACGTCGCCGACTTGCGATTAATACCGAGAGTCTCGATGTATCCTGAGAGACCCTTTGGGACTCAACAATTTACCTATACGACTATTTTGGTTATTTCTTTTGATACTACTCGATAAATTGATGGGCTTGTTCCAGATATTTGATCTTCTCATTGGCTTTAGGTCGCTTACCATTTAACAAGTTAATTTTTTCTTACTAGTTTCCTACTATAGACTCTACAAATCACATTCCTATCACCTTCTGTTAACCTGGTAAATGTTACCACGAGATTTAAGTGGCTGTAATAAGAGCAAACGATATTCATTTAATTTTATCTAAGGCAATAAAGTAAGCCGTTTACGTCTTGCGTTTGCTTAAACTAATATAGGTCAGAGTACATGGTAAGTGCTTCAAGCTGTAAAAGTACACACATATGGAATGGAATTACCGTGAATTAGCTCCGTTAGTTTCTAAAACAACTTAAGGGCCTGCATCAATATTATCGTGCATTTTTCTACGTACAAAGTTTTCATTTTTTCTTTATATTGAATGGCTAGAGCTCTAATTTTTAAGTATATGTTTTTTCAATATATAATCTAGGATCGCATAAACTCAGAAACGCGATTGAAAAAAGTTTTCTCGATAGAAAAACTTAGCGAAATAACCTCTCTCATTTTTTATTTTTTGTCATTTGTCGGTCTATTATCGCGTATTAACTAATGAAATAACTTTCAAAACATAAGTAACTATTATATATAGAAACACGTAAATCAGAATTAAAATATATTTAGTAGATTTTGAGTAAACAAAAAAATATCCCTAATTCTTCATTTTCTATACCTACTAGCTGTGTTAATAGGTACATGTCGACGTTAATATTGATGTAGGCCCTTAAGCTACACGTATATTATGGTATCACTAAAAATATTCATGATATAAATAGCGTAATGACGGGCTTTGTGGTCTAGCTAGGGGTTCGCGTGTTAATAAATTAATTCAGCACACTGTTCCTTGAATCTACGAATTCTGAATAATTCTGAGAATTCTGAAATATTTTTTTTTAATCGAAGTAATTTATTTGAACACACCTTAGCTTTTAATCTATATTGCTATTTAATAAATCAAATTATGGTGGAAAAGTGAATTGCCACAAGCGGGACACCCACGACCTCGGAATACCGTTCCGTAGCTCTGCCAACTGAGCTTATTGCGGTCGTGCTTGCAACATTCAAATGAACCACCACATTTGTCACTCGATTGAGTTTATATATTTTTGCGTATTCAATTCACAATTCACTTTTTCAACCATTCAATTCACTTTCAATTTGGCAATTCACTTTTTCCACCATAATTTGATTTATTAAGTAAAAAGCATAGCATGTCAATTGCAAAATTAATAAATTACTTTACTATATTGCTATTGTTACTCATATACTTTATATGTGATAACAAAATAACTTACTATAAAGTTGTTAATAATGAATGGAAAGCCATCTCAGTAAAATTACACTTCAAACAATAACTAATTTAAAATAAGTTTAACTGTTAGGAAGTTAGTTCTTTTTGCTGAATTATATAACAGCAATTAATTTGTCGTCGTCTGACGATATCTTCAAATATGCCGGATGCAGTTAATGCAGGACCGGGCATTACGGTGTTCTATGGGGGAGTCCTATGTCCAGCAATGGACGGAGAAAGGTTAATGGATGGATGGATTGAAATAATTTTAGGAATTTACTAACAGTGTAATAATGAACACAGGAACTTGGGTAAGACTGTAAACGACAAGATTAAATATTAATCGAATCGATCAACGAAATGACGGGTTTCGTAGTAGTAAGTTGCCATATGTGATGAAAAGGGACATTTATTCAGTACAGGTCTTTTAATCGCAATTCCTTTCGCCTATACTCTTTTTTCATGAGCAAGCTAGGCATTCAAGAAGACTTTAGCACCAGTTAGTGAGAATTATTTTTGGCGCGGACCATTTCTTTATAATTACCACAGGCTCAAAGTTTCCAATATGTATGTAAACTTTAAAGATCTTTATTGTGTTGATTCTATGTGTGTTGTGTTTAAAGATCTTTATTATTACCTCAAGAACATTAAGTCCACTTAGAGTACAGTTACATATGAATAAGTAGATAAAATTTTCATTGGTTCTTTATCAGATTCAATGACTCAAAGAAGCAAATGTACAAATTGTTTAATCATCAATTTGTTACAACGTTATAAAAAATATGTAGGTGAATTTAAAAGTGAGAGTAGATTTAAAAATTTCGGACAAATTACAAACTTCTTTCTAATATTAGTATAGGAATTCAATTTATTTCTTCTTCTCGAATGAATTTGTAAATGCCAGTTGCTTACAGTTGCTTGATTGGTAACTTTAACAAATTTAATGTTGTAGCAAAACAACAAAATCCATAACTCCTCAAACTCGAGTCATTTATTACTCCGTGTTACAATTTTAACCACAAAACAGATTAACTTGTCAGCGAAATGCAATTAATCACAAACTCTTGACTATCATCAAAACGTGATCATTACAACAAAATTTTGATTTGATAATCAAGAATCGCTACTTCGTTACGTTGCTGTTGTTCCGTATTCTAAAGTTTGCTATAATTATCTATGTAGGAACTAGGTGTAGCGTAGGTATAAACAAACGAAGATAACTAAAAGAAAATTTAGATTTTTCCGTCCAGAGATTACATTGCGCAAGTATTATGCCACCAGTTCCTAAAAGAGTTAGCTATACCTATGCTTACTAAATAGTTAGACCTTTATTCTAATTTCGAAAAGAATTGGTCCTTAACTCGATTGAAATCATAAAAATACTCAAATAAGATGGTGAAGTAATATTGGACCCGGTATAAGGGCAGGTAATACAAAAAGTGTGTAAATAAGTTGGTTTTATTTGTAAAGTTTTGATGATCGTACCTTTGTTGTACAACGTTTTCATTACATAGAAACATGGTAGTAAATTTATATTGACTATAGAAACAAAGTTTCATACAAAGTAGGAAAACTAGATAGGAAGAGTAAGGTTTACAAAGGAAGTAGTAGAAATTATAAAAAAAAAATTGTTACGTCCAAAATTTACAAAAAAAATATTAATAACCTACGGGCAGTAGGTACATAGCATTTTCCTTTTATTTATTAACTGTATGAAAGAATTGTCATTATTAAGTAAAATAAGCTCTAGACAAATGAGAGTACTCACATTTCCCTATTCTTCTACTTATTAACTTATTGTGCTTAAGACGCTTCTTAGAACAAATAGATACCTATTTTATATCAATTAGAATTCAATCAATCAATATCAATCAATGAGAATATTTCAATTTTTATATTGATGTAATGCCCTACAAGAATACTCTTGTAGGGCATTACATCAATATAAAATTGAAAATTTACTTTAACTAAAAATTTTAAATTTAACTCTAACGATATTTCACGAGTCCTCTCAAAAACCAAAGCATATTTGTTTAACTTGTAAGCTAGTGAAGAAATCTTAGTATTTTATAGAATATATTACTGTAGACCCACAAGTTCACGTATGCATTTATCTCCTTTGTTGGTGAGATTAAAGGGGCGATGGCTCGCCAGCAGCCATCTATCTCCGTTAATACTGTATCGACGTGCAACGTGCTCTGTCCCCGAGCCTTCCCGTGACACATGACCAAATAGAACGGAAGAATATTTCTTTTTAAATATTTGCTCAAGATTTTTGATACTTACCATTCGTATGTATGTCAATTGACCAGATGAAATAAGATTAAGCCAAAAACTAAGATGATTGCAAAAATATTTGATTATCATCATAACATCACGCCTTTTTCCTAGTTAGGCAGAGACTATAGAGCGTCATCTGTTACAATCCAACACACTTCCTTGACTTTATCCACACTCATACATCTGTTCATACATACCTGACGGTTGTAAGTACAAAAGTATACAGAGCACCTATATACATTCCCATCAATCATGCGTTCTTTGGAAGTGCTACTTTTATGTAGAAATAAAGGCGAATCAATGTGCATTAAACTCGGGCTTTTTTCAAACTAAGTGTTCATTTGATGTTGATTATTATGGAATGTTCCTACGCCCTTTTATATGCATAATAACGATAATAATATGTGTTAGTTAAGTCTTCAGGAGATTAAATTAAATGCCCAATATATTTATAAATTTATTAAAATGTTATGTACAACTAATCTTCAGTCAAAACACGTGCACATAAATAAGCTTAATTATTGCACACTCTATTTACTACATCTACAATACTCTACATCTTTATGCTTGTCAGTCGTTATGTTTAGCACCAGGAATCTTCAACGATGTAGGTTCTGAAAAAGCAAACAATAATAGATATATAAGTCTAATGTTAGAATAAAGTACCACCTTGTGCTATCTATTCAAGCAAGTGACCCGCTGCAATTTTATATACCTACTAGCTGTCCCGGCAATCGTTGTTTTGCCATACTAAAAAAAATAAGTTTGAAAAATAGATGTTGGCCGATTCTCAGACCTACTGAATATACATGTAAAATTTCATAAAAATCGGTCAAGCCGTTTCGGAGGAGTACGGTAACTAACACTGTGACACGTGAATTTTATATATAAGATTTTTTTAATATCTTTCAGTCATTTTCTTTTGTGCCAAACTAAACGCAGTGCTGGTGCTATTTTTGCTGTGCAATGGATACAATACAATTATTTTACTTATATTGTACTTACATACATAAAAGTTACTAAGACACCTGGGTTCAGCTGGCTCGTCAACAGCCAGCATTGCAGGAAAACATTTTACGGAAATTTTAGGTAGGTACAACCTAATTATGCTTTTGGCTACGTTAATACATCAATTAGTCTATTTATAAGTAAACTAGCTGACAGGGCAAACATTGGTTTGAAAAATAGATGTTGGCCGATTCTCAGACCTACTGAATATGCATGTAAAATTTCATAAAAATCGGTCAAGCCGTTTCGGAGGAGTATGGTAACTAACACTGTGACACGTGAATTTTATATATTAGACTAGCTGACCCGGCAAACGTTGTTTTGCCATACAAAAAAAAAAGTTTGAAAAATAGATGTTGGCCGATTCTCAGACCTACTGAATATGTATGTAAAATTTGAGAAGAATCGGTCAAGCCGTTTTGGAGGAGTACGGTAACTAACACTGTGACACGTGAATTTTATATATTAGGTAATAGCGTTTAGCCACAACTTCACTCGCGTGGAACAATGTTTACAAATGTATAAACAATAAATTATTTTTGTTATAAATTTTACCACATCTGATTCAATTCCTATCTCAGTCAATCAGGTCATTTATAAGAAAAAATATTATAGTTAAAATAAAAATTTTGATTTTATCATATTCACATTTTTGATTAAATAATTATTTATTTTTTCTTTATCGTGTCCTGATAGTTAATACATCATATAAATACACATTATGCATAAATACTTATAACTAAATATATAATACACATGTATTATTAATTAATACATAATAAATACATACATATATCATATAAACATTATAAATATACATAATTATCATGATATAAAATTTAAAAATCCATGCATAGTAATTCAAACATATTGATATAGAGATCTACAGAAGCTAAAGCTTTGGAAAATAGTTTAATTAATGGAATTTAATTATAAATTTGAATATTGTCTTAAAGAGATCTTAAAATGCTATATTATCTTGGATAGAGTTCATAAAATATAGTTGGATAGAGTTCATAAAGTTCATATAATAAGTCTAAGGATGGTGAAAACTAATTAAGTATTTTTGACAGATAGAGATTTAGCCGAAGTCCGCACAGGTATAAACTAATCCAAACATTGAAGAAATAGCGATATCAATACATCGAACTCTACTGAATTGAAAGCATTCCTAAAATCCAGCAATGCCAGGCTTTTCACCTTGCTATGATCCATACCAGACCTGATGTTTTGCTCAATATTGATTAGTGTCTGGAAAAGGTCATAAATGTTTTTATTATTTGTCGACTATGATTTCTGGTATGTTATGGCATGGCTCGCTACGGCATATATTGTTATACTTATTTGTTAATACAAAAATATGAAATAGGTCCGTGTTCTATAAATAAGTAGACATGAGCCATGAGACATAAATAAATAAGTAAAAAATACAAAGCTAGATATACATCTAATATATAAAATTCACGTGTCACAGTGTTAGTTACCGTACTCCTCCGAAACGGCTTGACCGATTCTTCTCAAATTTTGCATACATATTCAGTAGGTCTGAGAATCGGCCAACATCTATTTTTCAAACTTTTTTTTTTAGAAGGTATGGCAAAACAACGTTTGCCGGGTCAGCTAGTATATATATATAACTAGCTGACCCGGCAAACGTTGTTTTGCCATACAAAAAAAAAAGTTTGAAAAATAGATGTTGGCCGATTCTCAGACCTACTGAATATGTATGTAAAATTTGAGAAGAATCGGTCAAGCCGTTTTGGAGGAGTACGGTAACTAACACTGTGACACGTGAATTTTATATATTAGGTAATAGCGTTTAGCCACAACTTCACTCGCGTGGAACAATGTTTACAAATGTATAAACAATAAATTATTTTTGTTATAAATTTTACCACATCTGATTCAATTCCTATCTCAGTCAATCAGGTCATTTATAAGAAAAAATATTATAGTTAAAATAAAAATTTTGATTTTATCATATTCACATTTTTGATTAAATAATTATTTATTTTATCTTTATCGTGTCCTGATAGTTAATACATCATATAAATACACATTATGCATAAATACTTATAACTAAATATATAATACACATGTATTATTAATTAATACATAATAAATACATACATATATCATATAAACATTATAAATATACATAATTATCATGATATAAAATTTAAAAATCCATGCATAGTAATTCAAACATATTGATATAGAGATCTACAGAAGCTAAAGCTTTGGAAAATAGTTTAATTAATGGAATTTAATTATAAATTTGAATATTGTCTTAAAGAGATCTTAAAATGCTATATTATCTTGGATAGAGTTCATAAAATATAGTTGGATAGAGTTCATAAAGTTCATATAATAAGTCTAAGGATGGTGAAAACTAATTAAGTATTTTTGACAGATAGAGATTTAGCCGAAGTCCGCACAGGTATAAACTAATCCAAACATTGAAGAAATAGCGATATCAATACATCGAACTCTACTGAATTGAAAGCATTCCTAAAATCCAGCAATGCCAGGCTTTTCACCTTGCTATGATCCATACCAGACCTGATGTTTTGCTCAATATTGATTAGTGTCTGGAAAAGGTCATAAATGTTTTTATTATTTGTCGACTATGATTTCTGGTATGTTATGGCATGGCTCGCTACGGCATATATTGTTATACTTATTTGTTAATACAAAAATATGAAATAGGTCCGTGTTCTATAAATAAGTAGACATGAGCCATGAGACATAAATAAATAAGTAAAAAATACAAAGCTAGATATACATCTAATATATAAAATTCACGTGTCACAGTGTTAGTTACCGTACTCCTCCGAAACGGCTTGACCGATTCTTCTCAAATTTTGCATACATATTCAGTAGGTCTGAGAATCGGCCAACATCTATTTTTCAAACTTTTTTTTTTAGAAGGTATGGCAAAACAACGTTTGCCGGGTCAGCTAGTATATATATATAACTAGCTGACCCGGCAAACGTTGTTTTGCCATACTAAAATAAAAAAAAGTTTGAAAAATAGATATTGGCCGATTCTCAGACCTACTGAATACGTATGCAAAATTTGAGAAGAATCGGTCAAGCCGTTTCGGAGGAGTACGGTAACTAACACTGTGACACGTGAATTTTATATATTAGATAAAGAAATGAATGGTCATTTTAACCGTTGGTTAAAATGACCATTCATTTCTTTTGGTCCTAAACTAATATCACTCCTAGTGTTAGGGGTACTAGATTACGGTTGTAGTATATTTTTATTAAAAAACATACAATATCACCTAGATATATTAAAAATTATTAAAAAGAAGAGGAACATCCAAATGTAATGTTTGTATAATTATAAGAAAACATTTCAGCTAAGGAACGTGTAGGAAATATCAGATGGATGTATACCTGTAGCCTCCGTATCCGCCTCCGTATCCACCTCCATAGCCGTAGCCGCCGTAACCACCATAACTGCGACCATAGCTAGGTCTGTAATAACCACCATAACCACCACCGTGGCCTCTGGCAAGAGCTCCACCAACTAATGCACCGCCAATGAGTCCAGCTTTCGCGCCAATAAGACCAGCACCAACTAAACCAGCTGCGCCAATACCGGCCGCACCAAGACCTAGCGCTCCCAGACCAAGAGCAGCCGTACCTAAAACAAAGAGAAGTATTTTAAAAAATCTGACTGCTTACAAAAGAATTAATCGAATCAACCATTAGAAAACAAAGACTTTTGTCTTTTTTAAAGTCTTATTTAAATAATCTAAAATTTTAATTTCTGTAAAATGAAGGACTAATTAATAAATTAAATTATGGTGGAAAAAGCATAGCATGTCAATTGCAAAATTAATAAATTACTTTAGTAATGTAAGCAATATTTTTTTTAATATTAGTCCACAAATATTAACATAATTATTGCTTGCTGTTGTAATTTAATAGGAATGTTAGATTATTTAAAGATACATGATATGTAACATTATTCCATCTGTATTCTGAAAATGGGCCAGCAAGTGAGTTGTATTTTAACACATCATAAAGCCAGCTAACTGCGGTAAGTAAACAACAAACCTAATTGTGCACAAAAATAAACTGCTCAACAAATATACATTTACGAGTATCGCCTCGTCAACAAACCAAGCTACGCAGATTTTTATGGAGGTCTTAATTTCTTTACCAACTCCCTTATTATTTTATAGCTTAAGAAATTTGCATTTTTATGTTATTTGTATATCCTGTTGCTCGAAGATATAATAGAATTATAGCAGTCGTGTTAAAGTTCAAGGTGAAAATGATCTTTTGTTTGAATTACATCATTTTGTTAATATATTTAGAGCTTCTAGTAAAAATGTTTGAAGGTATGACCTCACAACTGCCCGATTTATAGGTATTGATACAATTTTGTCTTGTATAGTTGTTGCAAGTTATCTATTACCGAATACAGAACTTGTGGAACACCAGTCAGTCGATACAAAAAATGTAAGTACTTTGCATTATTCATCTACAAAATATTAAGTTAGAAGTGGATGGCAAACTTTGAACGAACGTTAAGAACACAGATGACAGCAAACAAACGTTTAAAAAAGATATAAAAAATTACCTATTAGCATTATACTTGATGGATTGTTGATCAAGAAATCTGTGAAATACTTCCGCTACCCGATATTGTATAATCAATCTCTGGGGCTAGAAAGCGATGTGTACTCCTCGGGGATCTACGTGACGGATTTGTTGCGTAGTATCAATTACCCAAGGACTTAACTGATATGTTTCACCTTCTTAATACGTAATCAGCTATCAGCATATTATGACTAATTATTGGCAACATGGATATAACGCATAAGTATATCGCTGTTAGACTTTGTGTCGCTCTAGCATATGCGTAGGTATACTTACAACTATTATAGTTTTATTTCTATATTCCAGAGCAGTACAAGGAAAAGTTTTTGACTATTAGATTAACAAAAGAGTATTATTATTTTAGAGCTACAAATATATTTAAAACTATTAGAATCGTAAAAAATTTAACCAGTCCAACAAGTTAGTCATACCTAATACATAGAAAATTGCAAGGGCTATTATTTAAGATAAAGTATTTAAATATTAAAAGCTAGAACGAAAATATAAAATAATTGTGAGATGAATAAAAGATAAACATAAAAATTATAATTCTGTTACGTTTTTATTCTTTTTTGACGTGTATATCTACTGCAATAATGAATACCTGAGCTACGATAAAAATTTAGATTAAATTTATATCTCAATTGTATTTGCATTAATTTATTGCGTAAATTAATAATTTTTTTATTCCCATTTTAGATACAAGCCTCTAGACATTGATTATTTATCACTTATCACCTCAGAAATTATGCGAAAATTTAAATAAATCGCCAGTAACGTAATTGCTTTTATTGAAAAAAAATTCTGGGTGTTCGTCACTATTACCAATAGCTTATACTGTTTAAAAAAAAAGAGCTCATAATGGTTAAGATCATTTTGACTTTTTTATCCGGCCTTATTTAATTTCGTCCACATTAAAATCTAATATTCGCTACAATGGGTAATATAAATATCTAATAAAAATAATAAAATAACTCTGTTGCCATTTGGTTTTTCTATTTTAAAAAGACGATCATTTCCATGTATAATGTATATTCAAGATATATGAATCTATTAAGATATTTTTAGCAAGTTTTATTAGTTTCGCTTCTATCTACGTCGTCATCTATAACATCTATATATATTTATACTAGCTGTTTCCCGCGACTTCGTACGCGTAGAATTTAGAAAATTTACACTTTTCCTCACATTTTGGATTAGGTATTCACACTATATATTTATTAACTACAGCCTATGTGTTATTCGGATGTATAAGCTACATTATTGTAAAGTTTCATAAAAATCTATTCAATAGTTTTTGCGTGAAAGAGTTACAAACATCCAAACATCCATACTCACAAACTTTCACAATTATAAAATTAGTAAGATATTTAGCCATAAATGTTTTATCTATAGCAGGTTATCTATGACTATAACAATCTTAAAATATACGAATTGCTAAGAACCTTTTACGAATTTCATGCAAAACTCTAATCATGCGAAACAGGAGGGATTTAACCCATTGCAATATTTCACAGAAGTGTAAGGACGTAACAAATCTCTTTGTGACTTTAACAGGGCTTGTAAAGGAGCAAGGTACGATAAGTGGGCCTTCGTACTAAAATATGACCGGTGAGTTCGGGGGCAACACTTCGTCATAGGTAATCCAATTAACAACAACCCTACATGTGTGTACTTTTAACTAAATCCTATTTAGCATACTATTTGCTTAAATTAATATCATAGTTTAGCCTCACTCATTCTATAGAAAGACTTATATTAAACTCTTTGCCATTTGCATTTGCTTCGTGGTCTAGTGGTTCATGTAACGGACTGCCGATCAGGAGGTCTCGGGTTCGATTCCCGGTCAGGACAATACTTTGTGTGATGTTTATATTTGTCATACAAATGTTTGTACTGCGTCTGGGTGTTTATATGTATTATAAGTATGTATTTACAAAAGAAAAGTAGTATATGTATTCTATCCGTATTCTGGTACACATAACACAAACATATAAGCTTAGCTTGGGACCAGAGGACGCTGTGTGAAATGTCCATGAATATTTATTTATTTATTTATAAAACACAATAGCATTTTCGTCAACGTACAACAATGAAGAGATGATTTGAAGCAGGTGGTATGTTATCTTCTTGTGACTATTAGTAGTCTCCAAAATTACAAATTCATAATGCGTAATATTATCATTCTGTATCATTCTACTAACTAGTTAAATATCAATAACAAATGAACGTTTAAATAAATTCGAATTAAGAATAGTGTTTTTTTTTTTGTTAGTGATTCTAGCAATATCTCTTTTCAGTAGATCGTGTTTTGAGGCTAAAAACTTTTTTATACCTGAACTAAGAATTCATTCCAGCTTCGCAAGGGTAGCTTAAATGCAAAAAGCATAATATTTATCGGGAATAGCGTAGCTACGCGATGTTGAAAGATTTTTTTATATCCGTCCAGCAGTTTCAGAGCCTACTTCCAAACAAACAAACAATCAAATCTTTCCTTTTGATAATACTAGTATAGATCAAGAAATTTTGTTTAATTTTAATGTTAAAACATGGATTTTCAATTAAGCTAATCCTTTATAAATATATTTTTACCCAATATATAGAAGAATCGAAGGTAGAATGGGTCGAATGAATGCCTTTTGGTCGACGTTTTACGTGACCAAAAGGCTGGCCTGCATTTAGCAATTCGTATAAGCATTGCTATACAAAGAGGGAATGCGGCCAGAGTTTTGGGCAGGTTTCCCAATGACTGCGATGCGGATGAATTTTTGATACCTAATTTTAAGCTACCCCTTTTTTTTCGTCTGTTTTATATTAAATGTGTATTTATGTTATTATTAATTATGTAAAAAAATAATAAAGAATTAAACGTAGAATTAATTTATAATAACACTAGCTCTTGCCCTCAATTTCGTATGTGTGGAATTTAAAAACCAAATCATAACACATTTTACAAAAAACCATCCTCTTGAAATACTCTATCGTTATAAGCTCATATAAGGACATACAAAAAAAATTGGTCAAGTGCGAGTCGGACTCGCGCACGAAGGGTTCCGTACCATTATCTATGCAACATAAGGCACGTTATTAATAAATGAGCAAACAACACACACAATACTTAAGTAATAACGTTTGTTGTATGAGAGCAAGAAACGGTAAAAAAATCATGTTTGTTGTATGGGAGCCCCCCTAAAATATTTATTTTATTTTATTTTTAGTTATATATATATATATTTGTTGTTATAGCGGCAATAGAAATACATCATCTGTGAAAATTTCAACTCTCTAGCTATCACCGTTCTTGAGATACAGCCTGGTGACAGACGGCCGGACGGGCGGACGGACGGACGGACGGACGGACAGCGAAGTCTCCGTAATAGGGTCCCGTTTTTACCCTTTGGGTACGGAATCCTAAAAAGGACATTGTTTCATAATAAGTAGTAAAGATAAAGTTTAAACGAAAACTCGAATAAGTATAATTTTACTATTTTTAACGCAATATGACGTTCCTTCTGTATGAAATACAAATTAAATTCAACGTAAAATTAATATAGTAGAGGTACGTCATATAAATAACATAGATTTGTATTGGAAAATGCATAACAATTGTATTCAATAACCGGTGGGCATAATTAACAAACCTCGGAACGAACCGAATTCTATAACAATTCATTTTTATTGAAAATTGTATTTTAATGACGCAAGAGTATTTAAAAATGCTAGTGTTGCAAGCTTTTTATATTTTGTAGCTTGCATTTATTTATGAAAAGAGATTTTGACACTAATTCTGAGGCGTCATTAAAAGTTATTTTATTAACTAAAATCAAACCAATACACCATGGGATGTATTGTAAATTTATTACTATTTCTTTAAACACATTTTAAAATAATTAACAATCTTATTTCATAGTATACAGTTTTTATAATAAGAAAGTTAGATTAACATTGCTGGATTGAGTTTTTGACACTCTATTTTCATTTAGTTGAGTTTAATTGTGCCAAGAAAATTGGTATCAATGTCTTAGATAATACCTACTGATAGCATTTTAACAAGTCTGTTTAAAGTCAATTACTTAGTTCTATGCGTGATACATTATTGTTTACCTTGTAAACATTAACAGCTTATTAACTATGTTATGTATGAATCTGTGTGAAGGAAATCACAATTATTATGAAATTTAGGTCAATTATTAATTCAACGATCAAACTGAATTTGATTAACATATTTTTTGTATTTTTTCAAGAGATATGGATAATGGAGATATGGATAGTTACTTAGTTGATTTATTTATTAAAATTCTTGTATAGTTGGACCGTAGCAGATGGCGCTCTATAGTCTCCCCATGGGGAAAAGGCGTGACGGTAAGATGATGATACAACAGAATTACTCAACAAGAGCCTATAAGGAAATAAATAATCAAATTATTCCATCCTTAGGGCGGTATAGTCGAAAAGCCATCCAAGCTCTTCAATTAAAAAAAAAAATTTCAATTACAAATGCAACAAAATGTACAATGGCCGGTCCGATATAAATATGTTTAACTTGATATAGTTATAACTTAATAGGAAGCTTTACCTATATTTTATGATAGTTTAATTATTTCTTTCAGCAGAATTTGCTATCTTATCACCATAATAAAAGTGATAAAGTCACAATCGGTATACAAAGAAAGCTTGCTTAAAACCGAAACGTAAAGGAATTTGTCCTTAACTGCTGTTAGAACAGTAGGTACTAAGAGCGTTACTTAATATTTATGTCTCACCAAGGAACCTCTTCTGTCTATATTGCGGTTCTAAGAGAACGACTTCTCTGAGGTCCGCATCGTCTTGAGGTTGTAGAGCTGCCAACAAGGGACCATTTTCAGCGGCAAGGCTCGCCACACACGCAACCAAAAAACCGAAGACAATTGTGTACACTTTCATTTTTATCTGAAACCGAAGATTTAATTGTACGCTATCTGAATGATAATATACAACAGTAAGGATTTCACAATGTTTTCATTTTCTATCTAATCGTTTTAAGATTTGTTAAATATTATAAACGATATTAATTTTTAGTTAATTAATTCTGAATGAATCTGTTTATTTAATGATACTACTTCAAAGCCTTTTAAAAACTTGTAATATAATTATAATTTAAGTGTCTTTTAAATAACTATAAACATTAGAAACAGGCGCTTCCTTTACAGAGTGTGGAGTATTTATCTATAATTAACATTTAAAACATCTGTAAGGTGTTTTTTTTTTTTCGATCTATGAACTATATTATAATTATCTATAGTATGATTTTTAATTTTATACCACTTATTGAAAGAAATTAATAACAAACATGAAAAAATGATGATAAGAATATGTTTAACATTTCATAATTACCTTTTTTTGCTTTGAAAGGCATTGAAACTGTTTACAGAAATTGGCCCAAAGTATTGATATAGAACGCTGATATTTCAAATTAAGAAAATAAAATTACAAGTAGAAAGAAATTAAAGCAAAATTACGTAATACCACAAAATGAAAACCATTTTACAGATCCTTCAGAACTTATTGTATTATTAATCTGAGTATTTTGTTATTAAATAGTACTGATAAAAATTGTCATTTGGATATAATTTTTATTATATTTAATTTATTACCTGTTTATAATTATTATCGTAAGCACAACACTGATCACTGTTCTACTGATAGTCATAGATGTCCTACCTATTACTTTTATAGGTCGATAATCACGCACACATATATACAACAGATCATACATAACCCGTCTCAACAAAGCGTGTTGACGCCCCACCAAAATAATATTATAATATCACGCATAGAACAGGATAGAAGTTTCATATATTCAATATTCATTAGACGTTATTACAAGCACGAATTGTTGATGGGCATAGTTTGCGAACACAACTTCAGCTTTGAAATTCCACAGCCTCTATGTTTACCTGGGCGTTGTAATTATAGTTCCTCCATACTTCATATTGCCATATGCTTGTACCCACGGCTATCCTGCTTCCACATTAACTAAACACTTCGATTTTATTACAGTATAGCAGTATTTCTTAATCTTCTATAATATAAAAATGAATGACAATGTATTGCTAAGCGCAAATCCTTAGAACAGCTAAACAGATTTTCCTCTTTCTTTTTCTAGAATATTTCTTGAAGTACAACGATGGTTATTACGCAGAGAAAAATTTTAAAAAGTTTCTGAAAAGTAGGTACGCCAGTGAAACTGCTGGGCACAGCCAGTCTTCTACATAAATAAAAATGAATCCTCCAAATGTATGTATGCGCATAACTTCCGATCGACTCATTCATAATTCATTATATAATTCATATATTGTTGTGTTTGCTACTGTCATGTCAGAACAAGGATATCAGGGACGAAAATTAAAAAAAACCATGATTTTACGATTTTTACTGGGACAACTAATAAAATATAAAATGAAATCCTTTTCGTATATATTAACTAAAATCTTTTAAAAACTAATTAGCCAAAAATTCTACTGATAAACATACGCCCATACCTACATCATTTATATGTATATATTTGATGTAAATACAGATTTGATTAGGTAGAATTATTGTAGCATGGTTTATATGGAAATCATAGGTTAATTAAAGTGATCAATGTATGTTTTCATCTCTATATATTGACTTCTTTTCAGGCTGTAAACGCAGTGTGCAGTCTGCGTAAAGATTTCCTCCACAATGAAAGGGTATATGGTCTTCTGTACCACTTTTGTACGGTATTAGTATAAGGGTTTTATTATTTTTAATCTAAATTTTATATGAATTTTATTCCAAAAACGAGGTCTTAATTCTATTGTGTGTCTGTATTTATTTACGAACACAGGTTATAGACGAAGAAATGAACATGTACAAATGGACGGGCTTCGTGCTCTAGTGGTTCATGTAACGCCGTTCTGACTGCTGTTCACGAGATTGCGGGTTCGATTCCCCCACGGGACAATCATTTGCGTGATGTTAATAAATGTCATTCAAGTGTTTGTTCTGCGTCTGAGTGTTTATATATATTATCAGTATGGTTTTACAAAAGAATAGTAGTATAATAATATGTATTCTATCCGTATTTTGGTACCCATAACACAAGCATATAAGCTTAGCTTGGGACCAGAGGACGTTGTGTGAAATGTGCGTGATATTTATTTATTTATAAAACGAATGATAAAAAGAAGCTTGGTATAGCAAACCAAGTAACCCTTCTGTTGTAGTGGAAGACACATAAAGCAACGTTATTATTATTTTCCTTGGCTTAGAAGTTTCGAGAAGTTTCAATATTCGAGAGAAAATCACAACGCAAATTTGCACTTAGCTCTAAGTTCAAGTAAAATATTTTATTTATTTAGTAATAAACAGCCCATAACGTGTATGTATAACAGTGACCTATTCACTTAAGTTATTCAATTCTTGTCGTGAACCATTAAACCCAATAACGTTTTCAAAGTAAACTATAGCAAGATCAAACATTCGTGTTACCATATCCGTAAAGACTGCGCAATGGTTTATTCAAATACTTAGCGATAAAGTGAATGACCCTACGACAGGAATATTGATTTTTAACTCATAATTTACATAATAACTTATGTAGTTTTGTTTACTGTGTTTTCTTACCCAACCTTATTATATAAAAATCTCGAATCCCTTAAAAAGCTATGATTAATCTAAGGGTGTTTGTCATCAAACTCCTTAATGGCTCAACTGATTTTTATAAAAATTTTGTATTTGTAGGTATGAGAATTGATGACGGTTGTTTCTTTCACAGATCTCCAAAGGTGTAAGAAAGAATTCGATTATTATGTTCGATTCTATAATTTATAACAAGGAGAGGTATGGGTGAAACTGAAGAGCACAGCTAGTCTAATAAATAAGTAAAGTTTCAATCTTTCAATACGCTCTTTTCATGAAGTATCTCTAAGATTAATCCGTTTTCCTAATTTTATCATTAAAATCTGTGATCGATGTGTTTTAAGTGCTTACATAACTTATAAATTAACATATTCAAGATCGTTAAAGACGTCAATGTCAACTATTAACAATGACATTGCTCGATACTTCGCAATATCATATTTTATGACCTTCAATATTTAAATCTAGCTCGCAAAGGTACCTATTAATAAACTTTAGAATACTTACTTGATGATATGTTTATTAGTTGTTTTAAGGAAATTAGTCAGTCACTATGATTATGTAGGATTTAGTAGGATTAGGATTCATCTCAAACGTGGATCCACCAGTATGGGCACATAGGGCATGCCCACAACTTTCGTTCAGCCCTATAGGACTACCAACTTTGCACTAGTGAATGCCTCTACTCTTTGCTTTGCTACATACCTACTAACATTGATGTAAGTATATCTCAACCTTAATAATTATTGATCGTGACTTAGCCAGTATTGCGGATCTCTGCAAAATTATGGAACCCGAACAGCTATATTTGTTGATACACTTTACGCAAGTAGGTAATCGAAAATATCACAAGACACTTCTGAAACTGAAAATTCAAGGTCTAATTTCACGTTTTGACAATTTAACGTTGACCGTATACACAGTCTTTTTTGAAATCCTAGATCAACGTCTGAGATCTCTCTATAGAAATAGCTGTATTTCACTGTGAAAATCCACCGGCTGAGCTCCTCTACATATTATTGTCTTATCAGAATAACATCTCTAACACTTGCGCGACTCATTTATTCAAATAAACCCACTCTTTAGATTGTATCTGCTCTATGCGATATAAACTCCAAATAAACGCGATAGAATCTACAGAGGTTTTATTAGAATAAAATTTACAATTACGCAAATGCTTATCTTCATAGATATTTTAACTAAAATGTTTATTTCTATGATACAAAATAGTCACACCAAATGCGTCTCGAATTTAGTTTTTATTTACTTTTCTTGACATTTTTTAACTTAAAATTAAACATATTTTTCTAGTAATTTTCACTTTAATTGATTAATTCATCGAAGACATGAATAACAGAAATGAGCCCTTTTTAACTTTTTAGTGACTAAGTCAAGGTCTTGTTCCTTTTCTCTGGGAAATAAACCACACCTAGCAGTTTTAGAAGACGGTAAGGAAGTGCTAAAAGTCCGGCAGTGCTGCTAATGTAAAGTCATGGTATGGTATAATGGGTAAATTCGACATGATCCCGTTCCTATTCGTAAATTATGAGTTAAAATTGAGTAAATTTAAAAACAATGATCCATATTTACGTACCTCGACATCCTCCCACCACATGTAATACTTTTAAAATCAAAGCTGTTAAACTTTGAATCAATTATTAAAAGTTTGCTCTTGGTTTGCATATTATTGAAATTTTCCAATGTTATGCAAAATAAGTGCAAGCTTAGGGGTATAGTGCTGAGCAGCCCATTGTTTCTAAAAGCAAGTAGAATAAGTATTCTTTTTCGTAAAATTTTGCAAAATATTTGTTTTAAGGACAACTTTATTTAGTTAGGTGCAGATAGTAAAACAAATAACATGATCAAAAAAACAAAAATAATTTTTTTATTCGTATATTGAGCAAGACTTGATGTAATTTTACTTAAAGCAATGCATTAAATCATAACATATTTTGTAGAAATCTTAATATTCTACTCTGTTCTTTCGGGAGTACACGAAAGTATGGCCTTAAAATGAAATATTAATGTCTACACTGCCCTGGCAATAGATACAGCTTATGTAAGTAAAACGCTTAATTAAAATCACTTAATTTAAATTGAGTAAACTCAATCATAAAATAGGAAATTGGCTGTATATTATCATTATGTTACGATCACGGACCACACTCGCAAGACAATCAAGATAACTTTCCAATTACTCTAGTATTATAAAGTTTGTCTTCTATTTAATCATATGAAAATATAGTTAACTAGATGTTACCCGCAACTTCGTACGCACGGAATTTAAAAACCAAAGTCTAACTAATTATACAAAAAACCATCCTCTTATACCACTATCTATTAAAGAAAACCGCACCAAAATCCGTTGCGTAGTTCTGAAAATATAAACTCACACTGGGACATACATACAAAAATAACGACTTTGTTTTATACTAAGTAAAGATTATTTTCGATGTAGGCAAAACAATTGCGCCTACTGACGTTTTAATAATAGTGGATGCTTTCATAGTTAATGAATTTGCTATACCTCGTATTAGTACGCCACGATTGTTACTGATTTAACAAATATATTAACAAAATAAAAATTATATTAATCTAGATTTATTAAAAAAACAATAACGGGAATCGGTATATAACTTCGTTATTCATTTTATAAAAACCACACTTAAAAAATACATTCATAAAACTAAGAGAATCGGAACTCGTAAATGCACATAGAACAATTAAGTAACGAACGATCTAAATAAATTTCAGCGCCATAAAACAGAAACTGCACTATCAGTATATTTGCGCTGAAAAATTTGAAAGCGAAACCATAATTTTGGAGTGAGTACGACAGATATTTTTCATTGGCTGCAGGGAATGGAGAAAACATAATGTATAAAACCGCTTTTGGTAATCTAATTCTATAAATCCACGTAAGCATCTGAGGTAACATGAATTTTGCTACTTGCTACAGTGCAAATTCTTGAAGACGCTAGAAAAATATTTTATCTCACATACTTAGTTCTCGTTATAAGAAATATATTATTTTGGTTAGGTAGGTGTTATTATGTTTAAACAACATAATAACAACAAAGCATTGAACTTTGTGTCATGTGTTATTCTTTTGAACAAATTTCATACATTATCGTCAAGTTAATTAAATGATTTGATGATGACACTCATAATATAAATCCAGTTACAAAGCCGCGATCTGTTTAAATATGACATCATTTGTGGAAAATACGTTGTATAAAAATATTTATAAAATTATTACATAATTTGAATACTTTAGATATTATATTTTTATGTTCATTAAAAATTTTGTCACTATTTTTATAGCGTCAAAGGCTTATAGATCTCTTTGGGCTGGAATCGCGATAAAAAATTAAATTATGTTAGGAAAATAAAACTTAAAGTTATCCATAAACTGACCATAATACATTTTTAATCAGGGCAATAATAAAGTTAAATTTTATTTTCGACTAAGCAAGCGCCATCGAACATTTTAGTACATAGTAAAATTAATTTTGAAAACTTGAATACAATAACAAAATTTATTATTAAGAGGATACCAAAATAGCTTCGTGCATTTTTCTACGTACGAATTTTCATTTTTTCTTTAGATTGAATGGCTAGAGCTCTAATTTTTAAGTATATGTTTTTTCGATATATAATCTAGGATCGCATAAACTCAGAAACGCGATTGAAAAAAGTTTTCTCGATAGAAAATCTTAGCGAAACAACCTCTCTTATTTTTTATTTTTTTCATTTGTCGGTCTATTATCGCGTATTAACTAATGAAATAACTTTCAAAACATAAGTAACTATTATATATAGAAACACGTAAATCAGAATTAAAATATATTTTGTAGATTTTGAGTAAATAGGAAAAGTATCCCTAATTCTTCATTTTCTGTGCCTACTGGCTGTGTTAATATGTACGTGTCGGCGATGATATACGATAATATTGATGCAGGCCCTTAATAGCAAAATTATACGGTAAGCGGTAACATTTAATTTGTCTTCTGTGATCACAAACAAGTTCAGGTCACTAAATAAGACACAACGGGTCCAAAAGATCACAAAATATTAAAACAAAATCTTTTATGTCATTGACCTTTGAAAGCCTATTTGATTAATAGAAAATGTAGAGTCATGGTGTAAATTATGTTACGTACAATATGTATAAGGATCCTGTTAATTCTACTTGCTAATAAATTTGTTATGGTGACTAAGTGGTTAATTTCACAAATCATCCTTACTTAATATAAAATATGTTTGGATCGTAACAGATGACGCTCTATAGTCTCTGCCCACCCCCATAGGAAAAAGGCGTGGTGTTATGATGATAATTATTATAAAACAAAGTCGCTATTTCTGTATGTATGTCCCTGTGCGAGCTTTCGAGCGAGTTTTTTCATAGGTTCAGTGGTTTATAAGAATGGCTTTTTGTATCATTTGTTAAGTTTAGTTCCTAAATACGAAGTCGCGTAAGAAATATAAAAAAATCTTAAATTTGTTATGTATATAAAACCCTCTATACTACTCTATAGGATACGAAATATAGAATTATGCAAGTTTCATTCTAATTTCATGTATCGGTTTAATTCACTACCCGGTCATATATATTTTATACTTTAAAAAATTAGTAGACTTATTGATTGTAAAAAATTCTGCGTTTTTCCATTACGTGCACTTCGAAAATAAATATTATACATATATTTATACTAGCTCTTACCCGCAACTTCGTACGCGGGGAATTTTAAAACCACACTTTAACAAATTATAAAAAAAACATCCCCTTCCAATACTCTTTCTATAAAAAAATCACATCAAAATCCGTTGCATAGTTTTGAAGATATAAACTCACATAAAGACACACCTACAAAAATAACGACTTTATTTTTTATCAGTAAAGATACACTGGTCCCACAGTTCAACCCCAATAGACACCGAAATCTATTGGGGGGATGATCTGTGGCTTTACGGTACGAAATTGTGTGAAATGTACGCGAATATTTAAAAAACATTTTATATAATTTCTACAAATTTTTATATCTAATTTAATCATCAACATCATCATACCGTCACGCTTTTGATGAAAAACTGAAATGGTTATTAAATGATCATGGGAATCATTTCACCTTCGCCATGTAATCATCATCCATATATGGAAAAAGGTGTCATAGCAGAGGCTATAGAATGCCATTTGCTACAACTCAAACACAGTTCCTTGGCTTGATTTAAGAAAATGTAAAATCTTATACATATAAATATACAGTGAGATTTTCGGTCCGAACTTTGTATTTAAACTCATTGCTCAATATAACATGAAAAGGCATTCAATATGTATAAGTAAAAATATTCGCTTGAATTTTAAATGTGGCTAAATTATTCATTATTTGTGTAAATATTGATATAATGAAATCCGTCAACGTAAAATAAAAGGTCGTATCCATTAGGAAAATCCTTCAAAGCGAATATACTTATTTAAGTCAAAGAGCAAATGTGTAGGTACATCATAATATTATTATTTTATCAAAAGTCTTAGATATTAACATTCCACTTTTATTTTGAATACCTAAAGTATTACTAAAGTAATTTATTAATTTTGCAATTGACTTGCTATGCTTTTACTTAATAAATTAAATTGTAGTGGAAAAAGTGATAAAAGTCGCGGCATTATTTCAGCCCAATTGTATTCTGTAAAGAATACGAGGTGGCTGGTCGAGATTGTTGCAAAACATTCTCGATAGATGGCGTTGTATATCAAAAATGCGATGTAGACTCAATCGAGATACGTTGTGGTGGTCAAATTGGTTGCTGTTAGCATGACCGCAATAAGCTTAGTTGGCAGAGCTACGGAACGGTATTTCGAGGTCGTGGGTTCATGTCCCGCTTGCGGTGATCACTTTTTTCACTACAAAGTATTATTTCAAGTCTACCGCTTCGATAAAAAATGAATAAAACCAGTCAAGTACGAGTTGGACTCACATAGGAATAATTCTGTACCGTTATATTATTATAATCATCTTATCTATCCCAAATAACGGGATATTTTGACGAGCCTCGTGGTCTAGTGGTCCATGTGACGGACTGTCGATCAAGACGCCGCGGGCTCAATTCCCGCTCGGGACAATCATTTTTGTGATTTTTCTAACTGTCATACAAATGATTGTACTGCGTCTGGGGGACGTTGTGTTAAATGTCCATGAATATTTATTTATATGGGAAAAAAATGATGATATGCTATATAAACTGTGAAATTTTCAGCTCTATAGCTATCACCATTCCAGAGATAGAGATTGGTGACGGACGGACAGCAAAGCTTCAGTAAAAGCGTCCTGTTTTACCTTTTGGTACGGAACACTAAAAAGAGATTAAAATACGTATATGTGGTAGCTACGTATTCGTAACTAATAGAACTTAATTTTTAACGATTTCTTCAGCATACATTTTAGGTGATTTCAATATTACTTTAATTAAATAATGGTTAATGCTTCGCAAGACAAAGTTAAGTGGTTGTACCAACAAAACCTTTCCTTATAAAATTCTCTCCTTTTTCTTAAAACTATGTTATTAACACGTCTTGCTTACTTTTTTAATAAAAGCTAATTTGGATGTTTATTTCTTGTTAAAACTTTACGAGCGAATAAACAGGTGTAATAATCGTACTTTTTACTTTGTCAGTGGGCGTAACTTAATTAAAATGGAAAAGAATACTAGTCGCCTCTTTGCATTTTTATTTTTTTATATTCACGGTAATTTTACACAATTTCAGTTGATCCTTAACGAAACATTGGACTTGCTGTGGGCTATGAATTTAGTATCTACTTATTTCGTCTACTTTTTAATAGTTAGATACAGACATGTATTTATTTTACACGGGCTTACTCCACTTTGGTAAGGATTATGGTCTACTATGCTGACCAGGCATGTTGGCATAGGATTTATTTCGAGATTTCCGTTTCTTATCCCATAATTAGCTCCTACAGCTCCCTGGGAAGGAAAGACGATAGTGACACTTGCATTCTTAAACCGTCACCACACGGCCAATTACTGTATTAGCAAAAACTTATTTGTTTTGCCTTAATACATGTAGTTTATTTTGGCTCATTATATAAAATAGATATCTAAACTATACAGTAAGGCTGGCCTGCATTTAGCAATTCCTATAAGCATTTCTATACAACGTGGTAATGCGGCTAGTCTTTTGGGCACGTTATCCAATGATTGCGATGCGGACGAATTTTTTGATACCTAATTTTAAGTCCCTCCCCTTTTTTTGTTTTATATTAAGTATGTAATTATGTATTCTATATAGTGAATATTTCAATAATATTAAAACTTAAAATAAAGCTATACAGTATAATATAATGTAGGTAGGTAATATTCCTAAGAAAACGTTTCCATTTTCTAGAGTACGCTACTGCACAATATGGTGCTAATATACAATCCAATAAATGTCAGACAGAAGAAAAGATAAACGTCTTAAGCTAAGTTGCACAAAATAAATAATACTACTACATACCGCGCACCAAAAAATAAATTACATGTATAATAAATCTGTAGAGTTTTCCAAGATATCATAAAATGTGAAAAGCTTTTTCGTATGATATTTTCTTACAACAAATATATATCCTATAAGTAAAGGTAATCTCCTGACCTAAATACGAATGTATGTCATATGTATTTAATCGTGGTACATTTATAAAAGGAATCTTAAATTTATGTTGAGCATTTTGTCCCAAATACCCCTTAAGCAATTGATCCCAGATTATCTTTATGAAAGTGTTAGATATATTTGGTTATCGAGTTGCTATTTAATCTATGTTATTTACTTGGAGACAACGCGGATAATTCAATCTGTAGCGTCGATATTAAAAACTAACGCGAAAGCTTATTACATCATCTTAATATTTTTCAATGAAATATAAATGAAAGACGTTACACCTTAAGGATAAAACATTCTGAAAAAGAAATGTTGCAATTCCTCCAAGAAGCGTTTCAGCGGAAATTGAGACATTTCTATTTGGTTTTCGTTTAAAATTTCCTAGCAATCTCCTTGTCGTTCCGGTTGTAACTGCGGCAAAAGTATTTGCTACCGTCTGATGCACCGATATAGGTACTCTTATATAAATATATAGATATGAACACTTGAATGTGGAAATAGCTAATTTTGTGAATTTTTATATAATTCAATACTTAGAACTACAGTTGAACTGACTCGCTCAATCCTCTCAGCACTTATGATTTAGATTAACTACGTTTTACGACCAGTTCTTATATTTGTAAACCGTCGGACGGAAACCGTTAAAAAAAAATCAAATAAAAAATTAAAATACAAAATTGTTAAAATCCGTTTATGTGGTGACGAAAACGAAAAATGAATAATAATTGGTCAAGTGCGAGTCGGACTCGCGCACGAAGGGTTCCGTACCATTATCTATGCAACATAAGGCAACGTTATTAGTATCGAGCAAGAAACGGTAAAAAAATCATGTTTGTTGTATGGGAGCCCCCCTTAAATATTTATTTTATTTTATTTTTAGTATTTGTTGTTATAGCGGCAATAGAAATACATCATCTGTGAAAATTTCAACTGTCTAGCTATCACCGTTCTTGAGATACTGGGTACGGAACCCTAAAAATCATGTTTGTTGTATGGGAGCCCCCCTTAAATATTTATTTTATTTTATTTTTAGTATTTGTTGTTATAGCGGCAATAGAAATACATCATCTGTGAAAATTTCAACTCTCTAGCTATCACCGTTCTTGAGATACAGTCTGGTGACAGACGGACAGACGGGGTGGTGACGGACGGACGGACGGACGGACGGACGGACGGACGGACGAACGGACGGACAGCGAAGTCTCAGTAATAGGGTCCCGTTTTTACCCTTTGGGTACGGAACCCTAAAAATGAACGTGAACGGTTTGTTTATGTTTTTCTAGGTATATTAACAAATATAAAAAACTACCGCCCTTTAAATATAAATACATAAACACAAAAAAGTACTGTATCAATATAGTTACCGATATACAAGTCGAATGATAATACACATTATTTGGTATTAGTATCTAAGAATAATCCATAAATATTATTCTAACTAATATTATAACATAAATCCGCATTCCATCATCAAATCTCGGTTTTACCCATAATTTCTTTAGAGAACAACTTGAAAGTGCTAATCAATATGCATAGACCATATTAAATATGACTGTTGTACCTTACCGGTTTTACATAATATTGTTATAAATATTCCATGATTTAATGATATAAGGCGTGGTATAAAATTATTATATAATAAAAAGGCCTATCCCTTATTTACAAAATATTTTTATTATTTACAAAATGTCCAGTCTATGACTGACTGGACACTTTGATCAGTTTAAAAAACATAGTTAGTAACATAGTTGGTTAGTTTATTTACATTTAATTATATTCATGGACATTTCACAAAAACTATATGCTATCTAACTAAATGTAAATAAACTAAATTTAAAATATTAGAAAAATAGGCCATGTAATCCAAGTATACAATTAAATTCACAAAAAGCCGAATAGTAATACATAAATCGGCGTACGGCGACGTTTGCTAAAGGTAGGTCAAATTTTTGCCTAGATTAAGCTAATTCGTGGCAGAAAAAAAAAAAACTGTTCTAAAAAAATACAAATGCTAGTACAAATTATTTATAAAATTATCAGAGGTTTATAAAATGTAGAGTTATGCGTAAAGCAAATATCTAGCTACTTTTAACGTGTAAATATGTGAACAAGTGATAGACGGCTCTGTGCTTTCAGTATTCAAATATCAACAGTATTTTCTTGCACAAGATACACACAAAGTTTGCGAGTAAGCATATTTGCTATCCACTTTTAGGTTCAAGCTCCACTTAGTGCTAGACTAAGATTCTGAGTGCAACGAGAACTCAAACTCACCAAAGAACTTTGACAGCCAGTGCCTTATCCATGAGGGTTTCAAGAAGATAGTTAGCGAGCATACACATATTATTTGATTTTAAAAGTTAGCTAAATAATATTTACATTCATATTTCAAGTGTTACCTGTGTGCCTACGATTTGGTCAGCCTGGAATTTAGAAACATAAGTTTTGATGTAAGTCCAAGAATAACATAAGTTTTGTGTAAGTCCAAAAATTGATATCAGTTTCGTCTCCATAAAATTTTTTAGCAAAACTTCTAGAAGGTGAACCCGTATTAAATACATTGGTACCGATTCTACATGCATAACTAAACTTAACTTAAGTAAAAAATGAATACGGAACCCAAAAAAACGATAGTGTCATTATGGCTATTATATGCTAAATGCATTGTACACATCTACATTAATTAAAATCGTTACTCTGTAATATACAGTATTTATAATAAGAAAGTTCAGTTAACATTGCCGAATTGTGTTATTGACGGTGTCAATTTTTATATTTTAGTTAAGTTTAGTTGTGCACGTAGAATCGGTACCAATGTTAGGTTGTAATATTATCGACAACCAGCAAAAACTACTAGGAATATACGCATTTTACAAAGTTATGTTATCAAGATGTGCTGCATTTAAGTAAAGAAAAAATATCATAAACACTAGTTATGGGCTATAAAATTTTGCTAAGAACCGTTTGACACATTGGTTTGGCCGCAATTTCGTAAACGTAAAGTTATGACAAATGAAAAAAAAAAAAAAGAAAACCTTGACATATTATACAAAAAAGCCATCCTCTTAAATCCACTCTACCCATTAAAAGAACCCCATAAAAATCTTTAGCGTAATTTTGAAGACATAAGCTCACATAGAGGCATAAATACAAAAATGACGACTTTTAAATTATGCAAAGATGGCATACGGTGAAGACGCGACACAGAGCTAGGACTGGATAGAAAAGTTCCAGTATCAAGATTGATTCACAAAAGACAGTGAACTGTTCTGACGATAATTTGATATCAGTAAATTAGTAAAACAAATGGCAAGGTATTTAAAATAATATAGACAATAGTAATCAATGATTTTAATCATAACAAAATGATAACATAGATGATTGCTAATCAATTAATGTTATAAATATTATAACAAAAATTGACAAGCTAATCGTACACCTGACAGCGTTTACTACATTTTTTTATCCACTTTTTACTATGTAACAAAATAACAGTCAAATGGCAAAAACCTTAGCAACCAGTATGTAACTTATTTTACTTGTGTTTAGTCTAACAGTAGTTTAGAAATTTAGACTAAATGTAAGTGTTGAATTCAGAGTCAAGAGAAGAAAGTCTTACTCATTGGTTACTGTTTAAACTACCTACTATGGCATTGCTTCATATGTTTACTTAATTATGTTAAACCTGAGGTTTATGTAACAGAGCCTTTATTTACAAGTGGTGCGAACGTACGTGGCAACAACAACAGCATTACTAAACATTTTCCTGGTATTTTCTGGCTAACAATTCGGTCGTTAGTTTTGTTAATATCATTGTAATTAGAATGCAATAATCGATTTGTAGGTTTTATTCGAATATATACAAATCGAGTTAGTTTCTTTTACAACCGAGTTTAGTAGTAGAAATAAGTACTCAACAATTTACATATTACAAAAATCATCCGGCGGTACTGATTCATGTTATGTGAGTAAAATTTATATTACAGGTATTGACATTTTTCGTCTCTTCTTTGGATTTGATGTTAAAATGTTCTCCATTATTGGTACAGAAATCTAATTTCCGATCAGATGAGAACATTTTATTTATTTTATTTACATTTCAAAAATTTTTATCAACATATAACAAGAAGTGTAATTTTATCATCATTCGAGTACGTCGCATCGAAATATGGCTTAAAGCTATTGACAAAACCCATTTATAGGATAACTATAATAATTAATACTACTTAACATGATTTTGAGGTTTCTCTTAGAACGTAGGCAATTTGATGCGTTTAAGAAAATCCAAATGTTAATCACCACCTGAAATCAGAAAAAAAAAATTGTTACTTTCAAGGCTCCCATACTAATAGTCAATGTTATGCAAACCCTAATACAAATGAAAACATCCATTACAAAGAGTTCTTAAAGAATTTGAGATGTATTAATAAATTTTACGACAGAGAATAGAGATAAAGTTGTTTACGGTTTTTCTTTTGGAATTGCATGTCCTGAACCGGTGTTAGGAGAAAATAATTAGGTTGTTGCTTTAGGGTAAGTTTTTTTTGTTATATAACAGCCTACATGAAGATTTTCATTTCCTTTTTAAGATTGTGTATATTCGTAATAAAAGTGCCATAAACAAATACCCAAATTATCGTTTTTTAACCTGTGCTGGTACACAACAAAAATGATAGACATAGGTAATTCTTTCGTTCATATTTTTTTAAGATTTATAGAATTTTACCGTAAAGTCCCGTTATTTTTATAATAAATAATAAAAGTTCATTGAACAAAGCTAAAAAGTCGAAAATCCTGTTATACTAAGCTTAAATAGGTCAATGACTCCTTTATTTCTTGATTAGTGTCAATGATATTAAATCATATATCAACACTCCACAAACAAACTATGGTTTTACCAAATTTCCTTTGAGCACAGAATCTGCTAATCATGATGTAAGCAAAAATTAATGCAAATTGAAAATAATAATTTTCATATTAAAAAAATAGAGCATGGATAATTTCTTGAATGTAAAATGAAGAAGCGATAAGGAGATAAAAGAAATCCTTCTACAAGACATAAGTTCAATTAAATCAAATGTAAATGATAGATTAATCGTAAAAAATATTCTTTAATTCAAATTATATAGTTTAGTCATTTTGCAATTGTCTTTTGATCAAAAAAGTATTGCTCTGGTGCAATATTTAAAATAAATATAAGTGAAATACTATTCGGCTAATAGTAAGAAGTGGCAAAACAATTATTATTTTATAACAATTAAGTTTATAGACAAGTGGAAACTGTAGAAGTGCTTCATGCACTCTAGGAACAGTATTTCTTTCCTCTTAATTCTAAGGTTCAAACTGTGCTTGGTGCTTAGGTTCGTGAGTGCATCGAATATTATACAAACTCACCGATGAACTTCTACAGCCACTGATGGATGGGGGCTGTAATGATTTTAGCTATTCAGTATACATATCTAGGTATTGATTGAAAAGTTATCATGCGACTTAACAAGGTCTTTGACTCTATGATATAGAAAAATATACAGGTTTTTTTGTTAGTTACCTAAATGAAAACTATAATTTATGAGCATTTGATCAACCATGGACAAGATAAAAAGAGAATATTTATAGATATTTTATCTTACTCTCTTACGGCATAGCAGTAAAATTATAACCTAAATGAAGTTGACATAACTATAGTTTATTAATATATCATATAACAGCAGAATAATGAGCAATTAATATGCAAATTAATGTTTAAACACTAAAACGGTGAAACAATCAAGCTCAATCAAGAAGTGATGGCATGAATGATAGATGTCATCATGATGTCTATAGTAAACACAGGGTTTAGCTATATTACATTTATGTAACAAATAAGATTCTCAATTTTATACTTTATTAATTAATATATATTAACTAGCTGTCCCGGCCAACGTAGTTTTGCCATACCAAAAAAAAGGTTTGAAATATAGATGTTGGCCGATTCTCAGACCTAGCGGATATGTACACAAAATTTCAGGAAAATCGGTCGAGCCGTTTCGGAGGAGTACGGTAACTAACACTGTGACACGTGAATTTTATATATAAGAAGATTATATTTTGTTATTAGCAAGGTTATGAATGTTATTGCAGAAACTAGGCAATTATTTCAATGAATATATGTACCTAGATAGGTATAACATGTAGGCAGGTATAGTTATAACAGAAAGTTTGAGGTGAAAAGCTGATAGAGATCAAAAATTAGACATAATTATGAATATATAGCAAGCAAAATTAACAATACATTTCATCTCTTAAATATAGCATTCTATATCGGTCACAAATAATCTTTTACATGACCGATATTTGCTTTCAGGTTACTGACTAGTATTGATAACAATTTTGTATACAGTCTATACATCTTTTTTTAATTAGGTTCGTTCAAGAGTATGCAAAAATTTATAAAAGCTAGTTTAGCTATAATCAGCCTGTCAGACGTCTTTAAGCTGTAGTTATTTATCTTATTTAAGTTCAAATGAACTGCTTTACGAAATTACGAAATCAGCCTAAATTTTATTCCTAGTTTAGATCGATCAGGCAGGTATAAAACTAATACTGTGATATTATACTGCAATTAGTCACAGTTAGTTGCTTCGTCTTTTTGTATAGACCATTTCCTTGTCCTTCACTGACAAAATAATAAGTCTTTGCTATTTATTTATTTGATAAATAACGAAGACTTTATTCAAATACCGATTACTGTATGATTTTAAATGTTCCTTAACAGCATAATGAGAGTGTTAGTATAAGCCTGTTTACCCATGATGATAGTATGTATGTTGAGTTGCCACTGACTTAGGCTTAGATTTAGACTTCAAAGCGATAGCACCGACAAGTCCTGCTGCTCCTGCAACTTTAGCTGCTTTCACTCCTAAGGCACCTGAAAAATACAAAAATATGAATTTAACAAAAATCGGTGTTTAAAACCGCTACCAAGCTCTTCCGTATAAGTTTTACAGTATCTTGTTTGAAATGAAAAAGGGACTACAGAGAATGCACCAGCTTTCCAATACAAATAGAATTATCAAAATCGGTTAACCTAGTTAAAAGCTCCAAGGTAAAAAACATAAAAAATACATCTCTAATCATCTAGAATCTCTGCTTCCTTAACTGCAAAAATATCTCATATTTGACGAGCCTCATGGTTGAGTGGTTTATGTAACGGACTGCCAATCAAGAGGTCGCGGGTTCGATTCCCGCTCGGGACAATCATTTGTGTGATTTTTATAATTGTCATACAAATGTTTGTACTGCATCTGGGTGTTTCTATGTATTATATGTATGTATTTACAAAAAAAAAAGTAGTATATGTATTCTATCCGTATTCTGGTACCCATAACACAAGCATATAAGCTTAGCTTGGGACTAGAGGACGTTGTGTGAAATGTCCATGAATATTTATTTATTTTATTTATTTATTTTATCTCAGTCCCCAATAACCGATAGTAAAATTAAAAAATCAAAAATTTTTCAGTTGTCCAGTTATGGCTGCAGAGATTTGTCTAATAATCTTCCAACTTGTGGCATTGAGCATCTATCAATTCTAATTATTTATCTATCAATAAAATTAATTGCAAATGACGTAATTCTTTTAAAACAATAGCTTACATCACACGCCACGAGGAGCAGCGAGGTAATCATTAATTTTAAAGGTACACAATTCAATTTTCGCCACTAAGTTATCATAAAATATTACGACATCTTTCCTCCACAAAATGATATGACATGAGGATCTGAGAATAAAGAATTCCTAAATCTTCAGATATATTCGATGTGGATATCACAATTGTTCCAATGAGCATGACACTGCCATACCTACATCACATAGAAAGGAAGTAATCTTATTTGATTTCTTTTATTGAACGCTATTTTAGCTTGGGATCGAAGGATTCGTGTGAATTTATTATTATTGTCAAGTCAAGAAGAGCATTTTCGTACCCGTTATCTTTTTGACATCGATAATATTTTTTGTTGTTGCTTTTATTGAGGAATGTTGGCTACAACAACACTGCTACTTGCAAGATGCATTAAGGTTTATTTATAGCATGCCTGTTCTGGCAATAAATGGCTGCTAGAGTAGGTAGTAACGAAAGTTTAAGTTATAAAATTGCAGTTGGTGAAAAATAACAAGAGATTTCCTGTAAATATAAAAGTACTCAGTAATATTCCTTACGTACAAAAATTTTGGGCTGTATTTGAACGCGCCGCGAAGTTTATATTTATTTTTAGTTTATTTAGATTATTATTGTTAAAAATATTGGTATTTGATAAAGTTAATTAGTAATTTGTTAAGGCTATACGACTGTGTAATCCTAAAAGAGTATAAAGGAATGTTGAAATTTATCTAACATGTCTCGAACTTAATGAAATCGGGACACACGCATATAATGCATATAAGCAGGCATAATATAAATAAATAAATATAAATAAATATTCACAGACATTTCACACAACGTCCTCTGGTCCCAAGCTAAGCTTATATGCTTGTGTTATGGGTACCAGAATACGGATAGAATACATAAACTACTTTTCTTTTGTAAATACATACTTATAATACATAGAAACACCCAGACGCAGGAAAACATTTGTATGACATTTATAAACATCACACAAATGATTGTCCGAGGCGGGAATCGAACCCGCGACCTCGTGATCGGCAGTCCGCAATATAAACCACTACACCACGAAGCCCGTCAAATATAGAAAAGAAAATTAATATATAGACCTAGAGAACAATAGTTTCACCGAAATCTCTCTCTTATTATTGCTCTGTGTTTGACATGAGATTATATTATCAACATTCAAATGAATATTTTCCCTAATATTCGTACAATTTTGTTGAATGGAAGAAATGACATTATGAATAGAATGACAATGACCCTATTTGTTGTACCAATATAACTAACGTCTTCTACCTTGGCGGTAAATTAAAAGTAAATATTTACTAACCAACAGTATTTACCTTCTTTTAAGCAATTAGAATTTAAAATGACACAGCACAGATAAATTTGATGAAGGTCAATTTGTTAAGTTGCTAATATTGCTGGAGCTTTACCCATACTCTGCATAATTATCTATCCTGTGTACCTATCTCTTTTTATAGGCCAAGAGGAACATTGAAAATTTCGTAATGAAATTCATATAGCAATCAGAGGTCGTCAATATAAATCTTTCTTCGAAGTAACTCTTTTATCTTGGTCAAATGGATTATGAGTTCTATATGTTATGTCTGTATGCGTTACCAAATTATTATACGAATAGCTGTTGTCTGCAACGTGTAGATTTTAGAAAATTTTCCCAGTTTTGACAAAATTTGTCATTGATGGTTCGCTCCTTTAAGTCGGAAATTTTACATTTATCGATGTAAAATTAAAATTAAAATTAAAAAATAAATGTAAAATTTCCAATTCGAACCAGTATTTCCTGAGATTAGCGCGTCCAAACAAACATAGTATTCTTTATAGTATACGAGTATACATAAATAACACATAATATAATTACCTAGTATCAGTTTCTTTTTCAAAAGCAGTAGCCCTCTCTTATTTCTGGGGCTCCTGTCATGAACAGGAGTATCTAATTCTGACTGTTGTAAACTCTCGGCTAATGATAATTCTGAAACTGGCTGTGCTTGGACTACCACCAAGGCAAGCAGGCATGAAAGTACGATGATTGTTGAGGTCTGCATTGTTAATTTCTGTGGAACTAAATATTATTAATTACAATTTTAAAATTATAGTATTAAGAGGTCGATTATTTGTATTTGACAATACTTATTTTAAATATCTTAGAAGTTTAACAGATAACAAAAAATAATAAAAACTTAGAAGTTTGATTCCGACACTAAAAGCGCTTATTCTAAAGGGCTCTTTTTAAAAGAATGTCTTTCGATGTTTAAGATTCATTGATGTAACCTTGCGATATATATTCCGATGAAATTTAAATCTGTTACCAAATATGTTGCAAGAAAATAAGAATTTTTATTTAATGTTAAATAGAAGGACAGAGAATCTTCGTAATATTAAAAGCAAAGAATAAATTATCTTAGACTTGTTGTCACTCTTCTGTTGACATAGCTGTCGATATTAAACTATTTATGATTAGCGAAAATATTACGACTCAAATCATGTGTATAGGTATTTGTTTACAATTTAATAAATACATAAATATATTCTTGACATAGGTACTTATAGAAGAGAAGGGAATTCGTAACTTTATTGTCCCAAAGTACCAGTTAAACAATTTATCCAGGATTATCTTTTGAGTCAGACGTATTTGTTTATCGAGTTGCCTTTTAATCTATGTTAATTAACTTGAAGGCAACACGAATAATTGAGATTACTAAAATACTAACACAATATTCCGAGCAACGTCAAGCTGGGATTTGATCGAACTTTTGTAAATAAATAATTGACAATCACTGAAATTATTTATGAAAAACTTGATACCAAATTGATATCAATGAAAAATGTTGTGCCTGAATATACAACATTTTACTGAACAATAAAGGTAGCATTTCTACTAAGAAATGTTCCACCGGAAATTGAGATATTTCTATTTGGTTTTCGTTCAAAATTTCCACGCAATCTCCTTCGCGATCTGGTTGTGACTGGTGCGGCGAAAATATTTGGTTCACTACCTTTCGATTGATGCACACCAACCAATACATAAACAAATACATTGAATAAAAAAACAGATTTTAAGAACTTTGATACTGAAACGTTATGAAATTGACATTATTATAAAAAGTTTGTTGTGTTCGTTTGCAGTGGCATTTAATTTGACAACGTAAATAAAACCACTTTTTGAGGATTTAGTTACGTGTATATTTGTTTTAGATTATAGCTCGACGTTTCGGAGACACAGGTGGGACTGAGCTGTGAAGTGATCATTATCAATTTTTACAGAGTTTACATAGTAAGTTTAAGTATCGCACAAGACACGATTAGAGTTTATGATTCCATAGCCTAGATTAAATTAGACTAACAGGAACTTTGCTGTAACATATTCACATTAAATTCACTTCAATAGGCAGCTTTATCCCATTAATTAAAAGTATAATACTTATTGATTAATACTAATTAAAAGAAAAACGTTATTTAAAAGTTAAAGGGGCACAAGGCATGAAACCAAAAAACCACCTTCAGCACAAATTCTTGTTACTACACATACGTAAATTTTGTTTACTACTTAGTCAAGTACCTTGGTTATTAATGAGAACACAACACACCACTGCAGCTACAAACACACAGATGACAATGGCTGGTACTTAACTCTTTTATAGATGCAATAGGTATGTTTGGGGGAGGGCGATGTACCGCGTCGCATGCGTTTTGCTTATACATACAGGGTTCAAGGAAATCGTACTGCATAACCATAAAGACGTAACTACGTTCTTTTGTGTAATAATGTTAAATCTTTATGGTAATAATTTCAAGGTATCTCGTCATTTCATCAATCGTCTAGGATAAAATAAAAATTGGACACGAGGCCTGTTAGTAATTATATGGTTATAGAACTTTGTGATTGTTTGTAGTACTGGGTCAATATGATCGCACGTGTAAATGTAATGTTAACAAACGCTAAAGCTATGTCGTGTAAGTAAAATATAATACCGTTTTGAGAGAAATAGTTTTTTATATGACAATATGAAAGCAGGAATTTTAATAATTTTACTTTCTAGCCCATTAACAACCTCCCAATATTACATAATCCTCCACCTCGGTTTGATATTTGGTCTAACATGGCATGTTAACCTAGGATTTTAGTTTCGAGTTTTGCGTCTCTTACTGATGATGTTATGTGGTTATTATTTTAGGGTTATAATGACGGGTGGTCTGGTTAGAGGATAAAATGAAATACGTCCGGACTTGCATGGCGTTTATTTGCGACTCAATATATTTAATATAATATTAGCTTATATAAATTTTTTTTTATATCCTACATTATATCCTACATTATTCCGTGAAATTGCTTTGACAGCACCCTAAGATTAAATTGCGATAACACTATTTTTCTTAATTTGTTACCACCAGAATTATTTTTTCTGTTCAAACTGTATTTTTCCAAATAACAAATCGAAGACAGTTTGTAAAGATATCGACATATTTTTTACTTTCGACTGCCGTAGTAAAAGAAACCTTTCGCAATATTTTAAAGGCATGATAAACTACAATTATACTTGCAAATAGTACCTACTACTATTTATATCAGTAAAATTTAACTTGATAATTTGTCTACAAAAACTTAACTTGATTGAAAAATGTTGTCATTTTTCAACATGTTGCCCTTTTCATGGAATACGTATTTATACTTGTCAGCCCTGTTAATGCTATGGTCGGTATTTCATTAATTCCTGTGGTATTTTAAATGTAATTTATTTTTATCTGACTTCAGAAAGAAGGAGGAGGTTCTATCTTCGCATGTAGATTTTTTTGCTTGGTGGTATATGAATTGGTTTATGCATTTTGTAAAAATAATTATTATTTTGACAAGCCAAAAAGGACTGCCAGATAGTCACTTGTTATTAAAATCCACGCCTGTTTTAAGGAAGATGCAGGTATTGAATGCGATAAAAATACAATTAAGAATTTTATAAAGTCATGTATTATAAAAGCGATTCTCTATCAAGACATAATTCGGTTCAGATGTTAATAGACCATAAAAGGAACGTATAATATATAGATAGCTGCTATGCTTCGCAATGCAACTGGTTACTTACTCGTAGTTACAAATTACTTCTATGGCTGAACATGAACAATATCAATTTGATAAAAGCTTTTTTGCGAACAGTCTAACAAGTTTTTATATTTATGGGACAATCATTTGTGTGATATCCATAAATGTCATACAAATGTTTGTTCTGCGTCTGGGTGTTTACTATGTATTTTATGTATGTATTTACAAAAGAAAAGTAGTTTAAGTAGTCTATCCGTATCTGGTACCCATAATACAAGCATAGAAATATAGCTTACTTTGGGACCAGAGGACGTTGTGTGAAATGTCCTGAATATTTATTTATTTATTTATATACTTACTTAATTATAACAGTTACTGTCATCAAAGTCTGAAAGAAGAGTTTGGAAGAAAAAAACATGTTGCGTCCAGGGCAGGAGACTGATGATGTAAAGGTTACTCTAACTTAGGTATACCAATGTCCTTTTCTCCCCCTTTTTAAATCATATCAGCTAAGGTTGGAAAATTAGTTACAGGTTTTAAATAGTCGTGTATTTTAAACTAATTCAATGTAATTTTAAATACCTGTCTACAAAGTATCCATGTGCTCAGACCTAGATAAACATTTTTGAAAACTTTATTTTTATTCAATATGGACGATGTAAAGCGGATGCAAGCATGGTGTGGTTAGTTTAAAAAGTTAATAGTCTGTCAAAAGTATACTATCTCTAGAAGTGATACCGATGGTAATTGCTTTAACAATCATACACCTATCTTGAGTTATACTCTCGACAACTTATTAGTTGTCGAGAGTATAACTCAAGATAGGTGTTGGTGAAATGCCTTTTGTACAGTTAGCTCGTCCGAATATAACTTTAATATTATCTCTGAAATTAACACCATATATCAATTCTTCTCATCTTACCTCACCTTGACTTATTGATTGGCGACACCCTTGACCTTCCACACACTATACGCTATCATGATATGACATGTAATATTCAACAATAAATGGACTAAGAATTTTGTTTGCTTGCCGCAATCTAAACGTTAATTGCTCTCCCTATTCCCGAGCGTCGCGCTGAAAGGGACAAATATAGCTGAAGCAGATTTTACCTACAAATTCTTTAAAAAAAAGACGTTTTGTAGTCCCCTTTTTTCTTCGCGAAAGTTAAACCGATTTTAATTGTTTTTACTCTATATTATAGCTGAAGAGTATATCTATGCTTCTGTCACTTTCTTTTTTGGTAAAACTTTACCAAATTTGTGTGATTGACGCTGCAACTTCATCTAAAGAAAATCGAAAAAAAACGGGATTTTCGGATGGTCATATTTCTTTTAGTTATTATGTTTTGAAGAAAATAAAGTGATAGAAGCACAGATATACTCTTCATCTATAATATAACGCAAAAGCCATTAAAATCGGTTTAACTTTCGCGAAGTAAAAATGGGAGTACCATGCCCCTATTTTTGTATGGAGCATAATTTGGTATCGTGCCCTCATAATAATCACACAAAACCATGCCTTTATTTTTCTTCTGAAATGTGAAGTTATTCCAAATCAAAAAAGTTTCTTCATAAAAAAACGTATGTAAATAAGGAAAATGTAACGCAACAGGTAGGTACATAATATGAGCAATTCATTGGGAACTAGCTAACGATAAATTAGTAATTTAAAATTTATTTAACTTATGTAGTAGATATATTTGCATCTAGTTTTTAGCACAGACATGATAACCGAATATGCGACCTTCTTGATGTATGTTCACGTCTCATAGTGCTTACTCACAAATATTCATACAATTATGGCGAAATATAAAGCGACGACGCGCCCATAGTGACTGCAACCGCTTTATATTCCTAGAACTAATCTTTTACGCAATAATATTAAGTATTAAGAGGATACCAAAATAGCTTCGTGCATTTTTCTTCGTACGAAGTTTACATTGTTTCTTTAGATTGAATGGCTAGAGCTCTAATTTTAAGGTATATGTTTTTTCAATATATTATCTAGGATCGCATAAACTCAGAAACGCGATTGAAAAAAGTTTTCTCGATAGAAAATCTTGGCGAAATAACCTCTCAAAATTTTTATTTTTTTCATTTGTCGGTCTATTATCGCGTATTAACTAATGAAATAATTTTAAAAACATAAGTAACTATCATATATAGAAACTCGTAAATCAGAATTAAAATATATTTAGTAGATTTTGTGTAAATAGGAAAAGTATCCCTAATTCTTCATTTTCTGTGCCTACTGGCTGTGTTAATATGTACGTGTCGGCGATGATATACGATAATATTTATGTAGGCCCTTAAGAGGATACCAAAATAGCTTCGTGCATTTTTCTTCGTACGAAGTTTACATTGTTTCTTTAGAATGGCTAGAGCTCTAATTTTAAGGTATATGTTTTTTCAATATATAATCTAGGATCGCATAAACTCAGAAACGCAATTGAAAAAAGTTTTCTCGATAGAAAATCTTAGCGAAACAACCTCTCTCATTTTTTTTTTTCATTTGTCGGTCTATTATCGCGTATTAACTAATGAAATAACTTTCAAAACATAAGTAACTATTATATATAGAAACACGTAAATCAGAATTAAAATATATTTAGTAGATTTTGAGTAAACAAAAAAAAATATCCCTAATCATATTCTATACCTACTAGCTGTGTTAATATGTACATGTCGACGATAATATTGATGTAGGCCCTTAATAGAGACGTGACATTGCAATAAAAACTTTACGCGTATCACTAATGATACTGAAATTAAATGCTAAAAAGTTTCCGATGATTCATTATTGTAATTTTAAAACAATTTTAAAAGATTTTGCTAAGTAGTGAGAAAACTGTCTTTGTATAGCTTTAAAAGTTGGTTTAGAAAGTCATCGCTGGAAGAGCTTTAAAATACAGTTCAATAAGCTATTTAGTGCAAACAAATAATTATGTAGAATCAGAGGAAGGTTGATTGTTCAATCCAGCAAAAGCTAATGGCTAAGTATAAGGGTTGTCCGTGTGGTGCTATAAAAGCCCGCTAAGGGATATTGTAGATAGACAACATCGTCTGTGAGAGACGTAAAACTGGAAAATAAACCCTACATCATAACGCCTGGACAGTTCTTCACAGGAGACCACAATTCCTCTCGAAGTTGAGGAAGCCCGTACCCAACAGTGTGACGTTAATGGGTTAGAGAGAGAGAGAGAGAGAGATAATATGTATAAGGGCTATGTTAATGTAATATTATGTCAAAAATTTATTAAAATCCCTTACAGTTTCCAAATTTCTATTAACATACAAATAGGCGTGCCAAGGAGACATCAATTTATAATTATGTATAGATTACACAATTATGTTCAACTCATTGATTCTCATGTTCAGTAACGGCCCGATGGTTCTTGATCGATAGCATCGCGTGGATGCTCATGTAATTTGCAGTTACGTCGATTTGCGTGGCCGAAATGATATAAGGATGTTACATTCGAACCTGTAGCAAATGCTCTACGTGCGACGCAGGTTCTGACTGTTAATAACTCTAAGCAACACTTCGGTCCTACAAATCAGCATATCTAACAAGGTATACCTAATAAATTAAAGGGACTACGTAATTTTTGCCCATTAATCTTTGTCTAAACACACTTTACAGTATGCTATAGAAACAAGTGTATTTAATTTGTTATACAATGCACGTTCTTTGCTTAATCATGTGGAAATGTCTGCGTATTGTGGTAATCAACCGACTTGTATAATGTTGTTGAATGTTCTGTGAATAGAAAAAAAAATTTTAAACTGCATGTAGGATCTCGTGGCATATCAGAAGACAGTGTAAATGCCTTCTGCTGTAAGTTCAATTATCACTTAGGCTAGACAGGATACTTAAATTTTGGGTTATGATCAACAAACATAATATCTTATTGAAAATACAAATACATTATAAATACATATACAAGTCCCAGGTAGCAGCAACCTGGTATATTTCATCGCTACGCTAGGCCTGGGATCGCCAAACTTTTTTGATTATACGGAGTTGATACATTATTATATATTATTATTATTGATATATTACAGTTGACATAGGGGCATTAAATTAGACTACGTATACTATTTATAGGTGTATAGTATTAATTCGATACAGTATAAAAATAAATAGCACCAAAAATGAGATTTTCTTTTTTTCAAACAAACTAAATAGCTTTTAACTCCAGCCACCCTGTGTTAATAATATAGGGTACAATAGCAACTTTCTATCTCTTTCAAGCGCATCTTTTTGTTATTTTGGTCACTTTCGTAATAAAAGTGCAAGTGATTTGAATAGTGAAGAATGGCAACTTGCATCTTAAAATGTACCGTAATTTATCGTTGTAAGAATGCAAGGTAGATGACCTTTGCCTATAAACTTATCAGCTGTAACGAAAGATACATCATGTTCATAAAGTACTAAAACTTTTAACCTAATTTGCGTCTAAACTATTGCTTGTATTTATTTGATTTTTGGTACAGAGCTTAAAAATGTGACCTAGTTTAACCAGTTTAAAAAAAAAGCCCATATTATGTCGTATCAACCTCGTATATCTACTTACTTGTTTTGGAGTGTTAGGGGAAAAAGGGTATATTTTCATAAGTATGCTCCAAGTATTGATGAACTAAAAATAACAAACAACATTTGTAGTATGAAAATAAAAATACCATAAATACTCAATAAGATAGGTCAAACTCCATGCAAAAAGGTAACTAAGGGTACTAATTAGAGCTCGGGTAAACTGATTTCGCTCTTCTTCTTCACGAAAAGCGTAATCTGTTGTAAGTATTCGGCACTAATAATTAAAATTTATTGTAATCATATCAAAGTGACATCTTTCGGACATATGGCCAAAATAAAATAAGAGCTACCTTCCTTGATGAACCATAGAGCATAAATTCTTTAGTCGCCAACAGATGGCTCTAGTCGTTTAAAAATCAGCTGTTCAATGAATGTGTTTTCCTTTCGACTGCAGCTAACTTCATGTCACGCCAGAAGATTGACTTGTGTGTGAGTGAAAACGAACGAATAATACGAATATTCTGTTGATTGATCTGTTCAGTGTTCAGTACAGTGCTGTACCGTAAAAATTTTGTGTCCGATTTTGTGAGTTGTGTTGCTTCATTGACTGGTTTGGATTGTAATTATAATTATTTGTTGGTAAATTGTAATAACCAGTGGAAACAATAATATCTTTTTCGCTTTACTGTAAAACAAGTGAATAACCTGCTGTCTTGATCTTGTAAAACAGTGCAATAGCGACAGTCTTGTGTTCATCCACCTTCTTTCACAAAGGATAAAACGGAAAGTTTTGTGTTTTGCCAGCGGTTTTCATCACAAAAGGGATTTCTATTGCCTTAGGTAAGTTTAAGTACTAAAAACCTATTTAAAAATATGTTTTAGCTATTTCCAATAAATATTCCGTAGTTGATTTTAGACCCTATTGATTAGAAATTTCGTCTTGCAGATGGCGAGATTTTTGTTTTATTTTATCTCAATATAAGGTATTTAAAATTAAGGCTATTATTTCTTAATATGAATGAATAATGTTGCGAGTATACATAAGCCATTATCGATTTATTTACTTTTCATAATTAGCAGACAGCTGAGCTCTTGTTGACCAAAATCAAGAATTTTTTGTAATTATTTTTCTATTGTATTAAATTAAAGAGAGTATTCTTGATATTATATTACAGAGTGTAATAAAATTGTATAATCAAAAAGCTTTGTTTAACCTTGTCTCTTGTTAATGTGCAAATTACAGTAATTATGAATAAGATTATATAATTTAAAAAAACTAAAAAACGCGCTTTATTTAATCGAATTATTGCATTGTCATCGGTCTTTGACAGGTGTGCAAAATTTGAATAGAATCTGACCGTTTAAAGTGGGTCAAAATAGTGTCCATAGGAGTCGGTTACAAACATACAAACAAACATACAAGTGAAGCTAATATAAAGCGTGTAAAAATAATACTTTTTTGAGATATCAATTGGTGAAATGTTTTATCATCCTGTAACTAGCAATTAGTTAGTTGTTCCCTGTATCTGGCATCTCTCATGAGAAGACTGAACATTTTATAACATTAATCAATTAGTTATTAGAGTTATAAAATTATTAATTAAATTGTTAGTCTTATAATTTGATTGATACATGTTTATCTCATTTAAATGTTTAACCTAATAAAGTTCCAGCTCCTATCGACACTTTGTTATAAAACTACTTTTTATGGATTTAGACGCGTATATTTGTTTTAAAGCTTGCTATATTGTATACTACCTCTATAATAATTAAAACTTTAGTCTATGATAAAATTATATATGTTTTACCTTATATAATTTAAAATTTAAAATTTTCTTTATATTGTTACAATTTGTTAATGTATTTTAGAAACTAAAATAATGTTATTGATTTTATGTAGTCTGAGCACAATGTAATATGATATAGTTTATAGTAAAAGTCTATCTTTATAGTCAATGTAAAATTAAAATGTTTCATAGTCCGCTGTTGCCTTCATAGAAAATACAACTGTAACTGATTGTAGTAACTTATTGCTAGGCCTCTGTTTAATTTTAAATCCGCAGTGAAGAAACAATAATAGTGGTAATTAACAATGTAACTATTATGCAAATCTGTCACAATATTGCTTGAAGATTAACATGCCAATAATGTCATGTTCAAAATTATATTGAACCTTGATATCACTAAATAATAATGCAATTCTACTCCTCAGTTTGACACACAGACACCTATCCGGAACATTAACTTCATAAACTTTATGTTACATGTTCTAAATGTCCATTTCTTGAAACAGTGAAGCATCCATTAATGGATGTAGTTAGGTGTACATTTTAATGGTTGTGTGTCAATGAGTAAAACGAGACCCTATTAGTTACTGAGACTATAATGTCTGTTAGTCTAACACCAGGCCATATCACATGAACAATTGGGATTGTTCATAATTTTTGACCTGCTGTTTTTATATATTTTTTTGAAAATATAGACTATTTTAAGCAACCAATTTCAATATTATTGAAATATTCGCTATTTATGTGTATTTTTTTTTAAATACTTACAGATATTATTTTAAATTTTGTGACGTCATCTTTGTACGCAATCTTTGTGTTGTCTTTTCCTGATAGACTTAAGACAGATTGCAATACATCTTTTCAAAGTTGCCATGTTGATATAATGGACCAATTTCAACTCCACCCCAGAGTAGTATATCCCTAAGAACGCCTTAACAATTTAAGTCCTTTATTTCAAGGGCAAATAGAGATCATTGGCTTTTTTGGAAAAATAATAGTTAGATAATAATAGATCTGAAACTCTATTCCCCATAATGGTTTTCGAATTAAGAGTTTAAAAAAAATATGAACAATGCCAATTATAGTTAGCTAGATTGATAATTATGTATTTCTGTAGCTGTAATGACAACAAATAACTAAAAACTAGACTAATAGAAATACATAGTTCATAGGGATCCAGTGACTCCTGTAGATCCAATATTTCTTTTTTCGTATGTTGTTATTATGGCCAATGATGTAGTTAATACAAATTGGGTTATACGACTATGGATATTGTGGCATGATATGACGACGATAACTATTTGTGGAATGAGCAGGTCACAATGCTCATAGGACTGATGATCTTTGGGAAAGCCCTAAAGTGGCGATCACGTACCGGACGACGCAACGTTGGGCGGCTCCCGACAAGGTGGAGAGACGACATCGTCATGGTCGCGAAAAGTCATTGGATACATGCGGCACAAGACCGCGCGTTGTGGCATTTTATGGAGGAGGCCTATGTCCAACACTGGATGAAGAGAGGCTGATGGATGGATGGAACTATTTGTTATTATAATGATACGGACCCCTCATGCGCAAGTCCAACTCGTACTTGTCTAGTTGTTTTTTTATTTACGTGTAATCTTCTTTCGATTGTTGAGTGTTAAAGTATAATGTTTATGTACGTTACTGACTGACTGAGCAAGTAAGTGTAGTAGGTCAGTATGCGCTTCCGTAAAGTCACATGCGCTGACGCAAAAATGTGTACCACTTGCCAACAGACACTTTGTTAATTATTCAACACTTCGTAGTATTGAGCTATTAGTAATCAATATCAGTCGATATCAAAATAACACTCGTTCGCACGGGTCCGTACCAAACAAACCCATTATTATTCTCCTGCCATTATACCGTTATTCGTGGCGCAGTATGACTACTTGTTCATGTCGCAATGTGATTTGGCTGATTTTTACGACGCTTGCCTGACGTCAACCCTCCTTGGGTATGTGCGCAGATGTCCTGCGAGGTAATTCAGCGGGTAAGACGTGGGGAGATGACATTTGTATTCTTTTTGTCCGTCATCTCAATTCAACCCACTACCCATGAAATTATTTTAATAGCGTTTGTATGCATTACCTCGGCTCTTCATCGACCTGACAGTATATTTTAATAAACAGCGTGAGTAACTGCTCCCGCGGGTTTAATACTCTAAAGCCATCAGGCTGTAACTAATAAACCGTAATAACTACTCAGACACTAAAAATTTTCTAATTTTCGCAGAAAGTGTAAATTTGCTGCTACTAACTATAACAACAAATAACTCTAACAAAAAATATTAAAGGGGGCTGGCTATACCACAAACATGAGTTTTTGCGGACAATGTACACCTTTTTTTGCGAATAATTGCTCATGCTTGGATGCTTTTATATTGTACATAACTACAAAAATGTCATCATAATTATGAACATATTTAAATAATTAAACAAAACAATAACTAGTTACTGATCAAACATAATTATGGCTCGTTCGACTGGCAATCAATGATGCAAACATAAAGTAAATAGATGTCAAGAAGTTTACTGCATCATAAGCAAGGTTTTATAATTTGTTTGTATATGCACACACTAGCTACGAGTATGTACTCTTGACCCAGATGATGTAGCCTGATTCATGTTAATTCAATAATTCAATTAACCGCAGCTCAATAACTAACTACGTGTTGTTTTTGTTAGTAGGGCCGACGAGCAAAGTAATTCTTCTTTGTACCAGATACAATAGCCCTTTATCGCATTAAATTAAACGAATCATCTATTTAACAGAGTATTATTACGCTTTAAATATGGCGTGCGTATAAGTTAGTTATGTTTTCGTCTTCGCCATTGTAACCTTCAAATGGATAAACTAAATTTGATTTAACTAGTTTTCCTTAGTTTAGAGCCGAGTTGGGACTTTGGGACCGCGTTTATATCGATGTAACTATTTGTAGCAATATCATTTATTTCGATACGTTAAATTTTACGAGCGCTCTATAAAAACTTTATATTAATTGTTTATCTACGGTTATTGTTTTACTGGAACTAAATAGTTAATATAATCTAACAACATATAGTTAGCTGGTTAGTGCAATGTGCCTAAGTTTGCAGTAACTGGGGCCAGGCCTGTACCAGACCAAAGCCCTGACGCAATACGTTGCGCAAACGACACCGCTCTCCGTCGCCAATGATACACAGACGTACTTGGAGACTTACTTCATTCTTTATAGCTCACTATGCCCCGTTGCACACACATTAAGATGTATTTATGGATACTGCTCCATTCCTTTTATCATAACCACAAACGAAATGCCTAGTTTCCTTTAGTTTCATGGGATTGACCTATTTTAGTGACCAGCCCTATCATAGTTTCTCATTTATTAATGAAGCATGTGCTTTAGGTCGTTGTTTCGATTCCCATCTAAAATCGATTATGTGGAAAATACAAATACTTCTGTTACAATTTCTTTTAACTGATACACGCTACCCTTACCTTGGTAATGAAGAAGGTATCGGCTTGCTTTCGAGGTCACTAGATTTTGTGTTGCATTGTTTAGATTTATTATTCAAAATAAAAACCCCTAGAAAAGGCATATATAATCCGACTTTGTTATAAGTACTTACTCTAGGGAGTAACAATTATAGTTAGCGTAGTTAGCAGGTCACAGCAATGACTCATTCAAATCAAAGATATAGAGAATGTCGTATTTCTTTTGTGATATAAAATTATATTAAAAGGTATTCGCTGTGCTAGTATTAAATGTCATTTTAAACGAGATCCGTATGCGACTCGAATGTTGTGCCTACGTACACAACATTAATAACATAGGAAAGTCGTAACTGACAAGGCCGGTGAGAATGGCGCATGAGCTGCATTTTAACAACGAAGTAATACTGTCAGTGTCAAATTCTGCATATGCATGAAAGATTATAATAGTCTACTTGTGGTCATGACGACTTAAAATGACTTATGATCTCCTAAACGTCAGGCTACGCTAAGTAAATGTAAAGGTTTTATTTGCTATTTAATTCGGTGTAAGGTTAGTAACAGTAGTTAGTTAATTTATATACGATTATGGTTTTTATAGTTAATAATCTTATCGCTTTAGATTTTACAGTAGTTAGCCAATTAATTAGTTATAAATTTGTAACAAATCTTAGTTAACTAACTACATATTATTTTTTTGAGATAGAGTCAATATAGTTTTCCATAAAATTAGTTAATTTAACTTGGATACATTAATTTATCACACATCCGTCATCCGTGTGGTGACAGATTAAGAAAACAAATGACACCATCCCGTTGCTTTCCCATGGTGCTGTAAGAGCCAGATAAGCGATATTGTACGCAGATATCATACTCCCTGCGAGATGGAAACATGGAAAATTAACACTATACCAACACGCCTCCCAAACCGTGCTCAATAGTAGGCCGTTATTAGGCTGGAGAGAAAGAGAGCGTAATTCTTTAGTCGTCTTTCTTCAGATCTAATCTACAAGTTTCCATAAAATATACTTACTTTATTTAGTTTCGTAATTACTTACAAAAAATATTTTAAGGGGATATGAAAACTGTAGCATGGAATAATATCGTGACGATGGCTTGTTATAACTCCATTACATAAATATTTACTCAGGTGCAGTTCCCGCCATATGTAACCTTGTGTGTCTGTACATTTTTGTAGTTCATATGTCGTTGGTTGTCACGAAAAACTCACAAAGTACAGATTCAGTTCAATTTGAGTTATCACTGCGTTAGGAATATATTGAACTATCATGTCGTTTAGTTCTAACAAAATGAAAACGCATAACGAATTTTTGGGTACTAACTACTAAATTAATTTGTATTTAACTAATGTGCGAAAGACAATAATCCACCTTGTATCGTGCAATCCGTGTTCTGGTCACTTCACGCGGGTGATTGAGCTTCTTCGACCACAATTAAAAATTTCTCAACCAGGCTAGGTGATCAGCACTGGCCAGGAATTTTGCCCCAACGTTATCTCATATTTCTGTCGAGACTTACATGACGCATCATTGTCGACCAATAACTAAATCTTTAAACAAGACTTTTCTTTTAATTGTCAATAGTTCTGCAACCAGTAAAAGAATATAGCACAATTTATTTGTTTTAATTCTATATTATATTTTATTTTCAGTTGTTATACTGATGGTCTAACTATATGGGATAACGTATTGTTGGGGCAAAATCCCTGGCCAGTGCTGCACCTAGCCTGGTTGAGAAATTTTCCATTTGTGGTCGAAGAAGCCCAATCACCCGCGCTCTTCCTAGATATAAATTGTCTTCTGATTAATTAAATAATATTATTGATATTAAAACAAAGGAAGTATTTGTTATCTGGTGTTACGGATAGGTATCTCTTTTATCATTAGAAACAGGAAAACTAGAGTAGCCATTGATATTAAGTGTGTCGAACACAATAGTTTGAACAAGGACAAAATCGCTACTATCGCAAGCTGTTTGTTTTGTCTTTCATTGTGTTTTATACGTCATTGTTTGTTTATTTAATAAAATACACATATCAAGCAAATATCTATGTATTATATTATAAGTTTAATATACGTATTTACAAAAGGGAATGAGTATAATATGTAGTATATCCGTATTCTGATACCCATAACAAGCAAAAAGAAAAATTTGACGTCGATATGCAGATGTCTTTGACTATAAGTAATTCCTATTTAAGAACTTCCCTCTTCTAAAGAAGGGATCTATTAATGCCTATTAAGGATTTTCTATCTTCTAAAACAGAGACCCCGTTATGTTTGTTAATTGACTCTGCTTCACAACAATCAAAGTCGATTTCAATACACATCACGGTCATAAACTACATTTGATAAGCTAGTCGGGCAGTAATGACTACTACGCCATTTAGCAGCGTTTTCTTGATGGAATTAGTGTCTTAACATAATATTTAACCAACCAACTTAACCATTGGCTAAAAATAAATCCTAGTGGACTAGGATTTATTTTTAGCTAAGATTTTATTTCTTTGGGCACGGGTTACTTCCCAATTTTAAAATATTCAAAAAATACTGTCCTTTTTGTTGTGATATTCAGTTAGTTGCTAACTATTTTCGACACTTTGTTTTAACATTACATATTCGAATATTAAATCTAATGATTCTTATTCTTTTAGCTTTGGCTGCTTACATAGATTTTCTGGTACCGTAGCAAAATTTATATTCTGATGTTGATTTTAATAACACACGGAATATGTTGTTTCTAGTTTATTTTTATCCTAACATCCTAAAAATTTAACAAAACCTGGATAGCAAAGTCTTGCCATACTGTTATGTCTACAGATAAAGTAAATACCGTCGGACATTGTCTGTCTTACGACAGTTCAAGGCAAGGTTTTTGTATGAAGCATAAATATGCCAACAACTTAGGTATTAGTTTTCTTTATTTTTGTCACTGATAAGCTAAATGTTCTTATGTCTACGTATATTCTTACTATAATATCATGTTTTCATTTATCTTCAAAATATTTAAAGGCAGTCGGCAGGTAATATATTATGGCACAGAGTGCAATTACCAACATTCGATCGTAACATGACATGAGTCATGAAAAATATAATTTTGTTGAACATGAATTAATGTTCAGCCATAACGATTGAACAGGACATCTAAATTGGACAAAGGTATCTTTGTACAACAAAACAAAAAAAGGGACTTGTACAAGTCCCTTTTATTATTAAAAAGTAACTAATATATTTCAACATACGATTTACTTTTAATAGTTTGTGGCAAGGTCACATTCGCTTATGGCGTTTGTTAACTATTACATAAAAATGAAAACAACTAGGTACATATTGAATATTCATGTTAGTTATATTTGGATATGAAGTAACATTTTGTCATACTAAACATATTCATTTATTCTTATTCTTATTTATTCTTATTCTATATTATGTCGACCACAGCTACACACCTTACAAGTTACATCATGTTAAATATGATGTAAGTAGATACAGTTTTTGTAGTTATTAATAAATGTTTGAATATAAATGACTCTCAAGTCATTTATATTTGTATAACTACTTATAGTTATACTGTATAGAAATATGAAATATGCATTAGCAGAGCCAGTGTCACAAAGTCACAACATTTTAGAATAGCGCAAGCGTTCTACTAGCAAGAAATTGCGAAAAGTCAGTGATTAATGGAGTATTCAAAGGAATATAACTACTAAAAAATACACAAAATATAATACAATACAACAACACAAGCTTATAAACGGTCGTTTATGTTTATTCACGCGATAAATTAGCTATGGTTCACATTGTTTAGAACAAAAATACAATTTTACTGATCATTATTTGATTTTCCATGATGGGAATAATAATGCCTTTGTAATAATTTCTAATGGCTTACTAGAGAGACATGGGAAACTTCATATCGCAATATTCGTGAATTCATTGGAACAAGACATATCGACGTCTATTATTAAAGACTAGCTATCAATTTTCACAAATAGAATTAATAATAAATAAATATTCATGGACATTTCACACAACGTCCTCTGGTCCCAAGCTAAGCTTATTAATGCTTGTGTTATGGGTACCAGAATACGGATAGAATACATATACTACTTTTCTTTTGTAAATACATACTTATAATACATAGAAACATCCAGATGCAGTACAAAAATTTGTATGACAATTTGAAAAATCACACAAATGATTGTCCCGAGCGGGAATCGAACCCGCGACCTCTTGATCGGCAGTCCGTTACATGAACCACTCAACCACGAGGCTCGTCATATTCGTCAATTAACTAACTATAAGTCTTTATTTTGTAAATAAGCCAGAATACATAGCAAAATTTTGTTAGTGTTAAACAGCTGTTACATTACGTGGGGCCTTGGGCCCGACGTTGTGAGGTCGTTGGCGCTGCTATGCTGTAAAGGACGGTTATATAAAACACTAGCAAACACCATAACAACATCTGCAGAGTTACATGGTTAACTGCTTAATATTTTTGTCAAATTTTCGAAAGCTTTTGCCGCAATACATATTCTTTTAACAATTGGACAAAAGCCTAGATCCATACATTGTCTTTTCTGCTGCAACAATATATCATAGGTAATGAATAAAATTTTAAAATGATTAAAATAATTTTGTGTTTTCTACCATAATCAAAGAACGATTTGTTTAAGTAATTTCTTTCGCAAACGCTGCAAGGTCGTGGTATTATAAACAAACTATATAATAGTATAAACAACTATTAGGATAAATAACAAGGATATCGACCTTGCTACCTACCTTATTACCTACTACGTTATTACCTACTATTGTTATCGATTGCCTTGATGGTAAATGTAAGCGTTCTACTTTTTCCTTATTACTACTTCAATGTTCAGAACGCGATTGCTAACTGGAATCTTACATATTCCTAAATAATGCCACACCTCGTGTTAGCATGTCGTTTGTTTCCAAAAACTCACTTCCACTTTAATTAAATTTGTAACTCACTTCGTCGTAAAAGCTTATAGAGATTGCGTCGTATATGTATTATATACAAATCTGTATTTTGATCTCTTCTACATTTCGCTACATTCTCCGTAATCTGCTTGCTACGTTAGCCTTTGTTATGAAGCCTTTTTAAGGACTGGCTTGTGTATCAGGATAATTAGATTATACATTTTTGTTACTAAGTATCAAGTAATATTAGAAAGACCTTCATTTTTCTTTCTTATATTGACGAATTAGGCGAAACAACCATCCCATTTCCATCCTAAGGATGTATGAGTATTAACTTGGTAACATGGTTCAATCTACAGGTACATGCTTAGTAGAAAATGCCCTTCCTAATAGAAAAAGGCTATAGAAGAAATGTAAAAAAATATACCAAAATGTTGGCAATAAACCACCAACAGTTATTAGTTACTACGTTGAGTTGATTACCATTAATTTTTAATCAGACTCGCCTTCTTGCGCATGTATGTAACAGTTATGATGCAAAAGATGTATCAGTATGATTAATTAATTCATTTAAATATGATAAAGAAAATAAATTGGGACGAGTATCACGAGTATATCATTAGAATGAACTCTAGCAAAATACAGTACAGCTGCGCAATGCGACGAGATGGCGAGGTCATTCTCACAACCACTGCTGATAAACGTTTTGATTCCACTGACCTCGCATCGCTCATTCTTCTAATTTATTAATTTAGTTAACCCTATGAACCTAACGAAAATGTTAGCATAACGACATGATAAGCAACAACTTAAAATCTGCTGGTTTTAATCTTCCTACTTTAATTAAGATGAATTCTGGGTAGTTAATATAAATAATAATTTACAGGAAGGAATAAGACGGTGACCTCTGTATATAGCGTCCGTGACCAAAAGTAACCTCATCTTAGATTATTCATTAAATATCTCTGTTATTGTAGATCACAGTGTTATGATTCTTATGAAGTACGAATAGCTCATTATATACTTCACCACAACTGTTCAGAATATTGTAGAATTCGAAAAATATAAGAATCAGACATCAGCGCAAAAGAATTCAGGCAGAATTTGTCTGATGGTTGTGTTATTGATATTTTCCTAAGTAGTAGAAATAAAACGAAAAATAAATAAATATTTAGGTCCATGACTATCATATTAAAACCATTGGATAACAGGATAAGCACACCATAACCTACGGCAAGCTATTAATACATTGCATATTGTATAATGTAATGCAACGGTGTTCATTGTTACTGGGGTAAACATTTCTATAACTACCTTCAACTCGAGCAGAGTTGAATAAGGTACAGGCTCATTATCCTACTTTTATAAAAGAGATATGTGCCCTACAACATAACGTACTTTTGAAAGAGATATGTGCTAATGTGCCCTACAACATAACGTATACGGTTTGTAAAGAAGTGTTCATAAATAATGTAATAGACAGCTATACCATGGCTATATAGCGTAATATCACTGCTCTAGCCTTTGTTTGTCACGACACGACCGTGTTTAGTTATGTTGGATACAAACCATTCTGAATCCTGATGGCGCTATATAAGACCTGTTTTTGAAAGCGTTTATGTTCGCTATTGTTTGATGTAGAAAGTGCACCACAGCCTGAGATCACGACTAGCATTCTAATTGCGGTTATTCTACGAAAGGATCAGTCACTTCGTTACCTTTTATGGAATTAGACTTTGGAACTTTTGTTGCATTTTTAAAAGTTTTGATTTTGTGACTGTAAACTTATATTGCCAATGTTGTTAGTAACAAAATTATTAAAGTAATTAAGCCGTTAACATTCCCTTGATTTTTATTTATTCATTTGCATTAACTAGTTACTGGCTTTTGAGGTATCCGTATGGGGTGTTTGCCACACATTATGGTTTTCATTACCGAGCGCAACTCTATGCCATAAAGTCAGTGTGAAAACTATTCCACGCTAGGTAGAGTATATTTCTTCTCTAAAAACTGCTGTCAGTTGCTTATTGCTTAATACAGTAAATGCCACTGAAGATTTACGATCAGTGAAATTTGCTCTTTTATTTGGTCACCACACAGTCAAAAATAATAAAATTATAGTAACTAACTAGCTGACCCGGCAAACGTTGTTTTGCCATACAAATGTTAGGGGTAGACAAATAATTTGAAATAAAATAATATTGCGACTATAAATTTAAATGTAAGCTATCCTATCTTTCGTCTTCGTCGTCTTCTGTCGAATTGCACACGGTGTGCAAATAAAATTTAAAATCGGTTCAGTAGTTTAGGAGTCCATCGCGGACAAACATCGTGACAGGAGATTTATATATATAAAACTAGCTGGCCAGGCAAACGTTGTTTTGTCATACAAACAAATAATTTGCAATAAAATAATATTGCGACTATAAATTGCAATGTAAGCTATCCTATCTTTCAAGTTGGGTCGAATAGCACACTGTGTGAAAATCTAATTTAAAATCGGTTCAGTACTCCTAAACAGGACTCCATCTCGGACAAACATCGTGACAGGAGATTATATAAAGATACTAGCTGTCCCGGCAAACGTGGTTTTGCCATACCTACTACAAAAAAAAGTTTGAAAAATAGATGTTGGCCGATTCTCAGACCTACTGAATATCCATGTAAAATTTCGTAAAAATCGGTCAAGCCGTTTCGGAGGAGTACGGTAACTAACACTGTGACACGTGAATTTTATATATTAGATAGTAACTAATTAACTAGTTGGTGTAAAACCTCATCAATAATTTTAAACCAATTACCTTTTAAAATCCGTATTGTGAATACCAGATTTATAACACAGACATATAACTTTGGCTTGGGACCAGAAGACGTTATGTGAAATGTCAATGAATATTTATTTATTTATTTTATTCTAGTTAGCTCTTTTCCGATAGTTAATCTAAGAACCATAAACCAGAATCAAATATATTAGATCCATTATATGTTAGGTATGTTAGACAACATAAACTATCATCCTCGACCACCTTATCATAATATGAGATTGAGGCCAAAACAATCTCAAATTGGGCTAAGGCTTAATAATAATATGTTTGTTTTGTAGCTTGAAAAAATAGGGTAAATTTCTTACAAGACGTTTTATTATATTTGACACTTTCCTTGCCTAAGTTAAGCCCATCTTAATAGCTATTAGTTTTTTATTACATAAAAATCAAGTTCTTTGTTAAGTAAATTTCAGTTCAGTTCATTGTTTGTTACGTAATTTTTGCTTTCCGTTCAACATAAACAGTCTGTCATGGTGATCTCTAATCGATTTTATGCGTATTGAATTTAAATATACCAACTACTAAATACTGGGGACGTGTGCTTGACGTGTATTACTTGTTTTGACCTGATTGGAAGGATTGTCAATAAAATATTATTTTCAGAATCATAAAAGCTTTATTTAATAATTATTTTGTTATCCATCCTTTCTCCGTGCGCTGCTGAACTGGACACAGGCCTCCTTCATAGAACGCCACAGTTCACAGTCTTGCGCTGCCTGCTTTTATTATTATTACGTGTAGTTAATATTGTTGCCTATCCTGTTCCGCTAACAACTAAAATAAAACTAACTGCTGTGTATTTTGGTTGAAACGCTATTTCTATATACACTTTTTAAAATTGAAAAATTTCATTTACAGCACGCCAGTTTGTAGCGACGCTGCCAATAGTTATTGCTTTTTTTTTCTTTAGTTTTTACTTATTATTATACCATTACTACCATTGTCATTTAAAATGAGGACATTGAAATTAAAACACACTCAAATAATACTAATTAAACAAAATGCTATCTCATGTCACGCTCATGTTGTTCTGCGTATCTTAATGAGGTCGTAGTTAATATAAAATAATAAAAATAATGAATAGCAGTTTTTAATGTGAACTTGTTACGTTATAGCATTATTTTATATGGACTATGTTGCGTCATTTGATCATTGAAACGGTAAATAGGAATGATATTGTGTTGTTCTTATTATAGTTACCTCGCAAAGTACTCTTAGTTAAGTAGGGTACGCTCACAACACAGATGTTACTATTGTTTTACATTTAGCAACATGTTTTGATTGGCATTGAAATAAATACTAACAATAGCAATTATTAATGGTGTATTTTATATGAGTTCAGAAGCTGTGATTAAGGTATGTAATTCTCAGCAGTAATTTGTAAAAAGTGCAAAAAATATTCGACATGTTTTCGATGTGTGATAAATTTATTGTGACAGACATAATATCAATAATACGAGCAGTAAGATCATAATATTACACGCTTTATATTAGCTTCACTTGTATGTTTGTTTGTATGTTTGTAACCGACTCCTTTGGACGCTATTTGGACCCACTTTAAACGGTCAGATTCTATTCAAATTTTGCACACCTGTCAAAGACCAATGACAATACAATAATTCGATTAAATAAAGCGTGTTTTTTAGTTTTTTGAAACTATTTTTAATTATTTTTCTATTAAAACTTTCCTACTGGGAATTCTTTTTAAACAGCAACCACGACCATACCGTATCTTAGATTTACCTGTATACAATATGTAGACACCTATATATAAATAATTATCTAATTTTTTTTTTCTCCTAAGCACTAGTGATTGGATTCAAAATAAAAAGGGAATTTCTAAATTAAAAAAGAACTGTAATGTTATGCTGCCAAACATAAGTAGGCGGTTAGCAAAATTGAATTAATTTTACTGGCACTAACACGGCTAAAACACTCCTCTAGACTCCGCTAGACTTGATTTTTTTCAAAACTTGTTCTACGTGTCTTATCTAAACTGCTTAAAAATTTTTGTCAACTTTTTATTTAAATATTCGGTGCAGGTGATTATACGAATAATCCTTTATTTAAACAAGGGCTGTATGAGTTACTTATTGTCTATTTTTTTTTATTGTAAATATTGCCCATTAAATTGATCCTTGCTTGTATTGCGCAATGGAGATGAATCATTGGAATCGAGTCCTGGAATAGCGCGCATTGACCCACCAGGCGGTCGATCACCTCAATTATTATGTTGAACTGCCTTCTGACTTTTAGTTTTTAGTGATAATAACCAGTTTACAAATCCCATAGTTACTAACTTTTAAAGTAATTTATTAATTTTTGCATTTGACATGCTATACTTTTACTTAATAAATTTATTTATTATAATAAACTTATTTAATAATTTGAATAATGAACGTCGCGTCATTATTTCAACCATTCGTATTATGGAAAGAATACTCAAGTGTTGGTCGAGATTGTGTAAAGCAATCTTGATAGATGGCGGTGTACGTAAAAATATATAAACTCATACGAGTGACAGACATGGTGGTTAATTTGAAGTGTTGCAAGTAGACCGCAATAAGCCCAGTTGGAAGAGCTTCGGAACGGTATTCCGAGGTCGTGGGTTCAAGTCCCACTTGCGGCATTTCACTTTTTCCACCATAATTTGATTTATTACTAACTTTTGTTTGCTTCTTGGTAAATATGAGCCCTTACAAAGAGCTTGGTTAGTGTCTTTATAATTTTTAACCATGTGGTCATGCTTAGGCTGAATAGAGCCTAGAATAGACATGTTATGGTTTATTTTATGTCTATACAAGACGGACATTACATATTACCAAAAAAATATCAACTCAGCCACAATTTATACACTACATGTTTGTAAATAAATGAACTTGTTAAATAAATTATAGACTTTGGCCATATGCTGTCCCAGATTTCGACTACATTTGTTTGTGGTAATACAATTCAAAGTATCCTTTGTTACTAGTTCCTTCTTTTATCAATTTAGGTATTAATTAACATAAGATAACCAATATTTATGTTGGACCTGGCTAGTTTGCTTACAATAATCGTGTCAAATGTATACTGATTTTAGAATCAGTTTCTGAATTCCTCCAAAAAGCCCTTCTTATTTCAATTGCTTGCTGTAAATAAATTCTCCTTTATTTTTGCTGCAGACAAAGTGTACAAACACTTGTATTCAAAAGTAGTTCAGCAAGATTTATATGATGTTTTGGAATACATTTACATAATATAACATGTATAATATTTAGTTTCATCAATAAGTACTAGGATGTGTTTAGCAAAAATCCGCTTTTATACATCGTTTTGTTTAGCAAATTGTTAGCGTATGTTTAGTTATTGTGCGGTTTATTTTCTAGCCTTGACATGAATATCAGTTATTTTTAAAAGATCATGGTCAGGCCATGTGAATCAGGAATTTATGTCTAGACTTATCCAACATTAAACTCCACATTGCTTCATCGACGTACCTATGCACTTAGTAATCACTATGCACCAACATTTTAGATTGGGTTGGCAAAAATTTTTGGTATTAACTTAGACTTAAGATTTTGATTTTTAAAGGAACTTAAATAGGAAAATAATACTTGTACTAAATATGTAATTGTTCATGAAAATTGATGGGTCTCGTAGATTTCGTGGCGTTATCTAATAATATAGATACGTAACTAGTAAGCTAATGATTTTGAAGATGTTAAATAAATCAAATTCAAGTCCCGCTTGCGGCAATTCACTTTTTCCACCATAATTTGATTTATTAAGTAAAAAGCATAGCATGTCAATTGCAAAATTAATAAATTACTTTAGTAATGAACGTCGCGTCATTATTTCAACCCATTCGTATTCTGTAAAGAATACTAAAGTGTTAGTCGAGATGTTGTAAAGCCATCTTGATAGATGGCGTTGTACGTAAAAATATATAAACTCATTCGAGTGACAAATGTGGTGGTTAATTTGAGATGTTGCAGGCACGACCGCAATAAGCTCAGTTGGAAGAGCTTCGGAACGGTATTCCGAGGTCGTGGGTTCAAGTCCCGCTTGCGGCAATTCACTTTTTCCACCATAATTTGATTTATTAAGTAAAAAGCATAGCATGTCAATTGCAAAATTAATAAATTACTTTATGTTAAATAAATCTAGGACAGGTGCTACTTATCCATAATTAAAGTACTTTTCTACTAGATTAAATGCACCCAGTGTCTCTGTACCGGTGGTACAGATCCACATTCCAAATAGTTAGATGTTATTTCTTATCATAGCAGACAGGTGAATCTGATTTTACCTTTGGAGATTACCTGTGCTGGATATAAATGCTATCATTAAGCAACTGTCAGTTGCCAGCATAAAGTTCATACATACGCAACTAAAGCTTATCCGCAATTTTGGTTAACACAATCTCAGATGCAATTCAATACCTATTTGGATAAGGTGGACTGGGAGGATTAATACCTGTTTGGACATATCTTTTTAAATAGTATTTAGACGTTATTTCTTTAGCTTATAAAACTGTTGTTAGTAACCGTCACTGAGAAACTTGTTTTGTCTTTAAATCTCGTTCTAGTTCTAGCAACCACGGCTGGTATATTTGCGTGGTAACTGTAATGTGTAAAAAGCTAATGTCCTTTGTACATGTCATAACTTGAAGTTTAAAGCCAAAAAAATTAACTAAATAATCAAATTAACAGTATATTTTATTTGTTTTACTAGTTTATTGTTAAACTATCTAATTTCCGCGGTCTACCCCCGTTTATATTTTTTAAACTCAGCCTCCTTCAACATACACTACACAACAAATTATACAAAAAAAAGCCATCCCTTTGAACCACTCTATCTATTGAAGAAAACCGCATCAAAATCCGGTTTGTAGTTTTGAAGATCGCACAGGGCACATACTTACAAAAATAACGACTTTGTTTTATAATAAGTAAGTAAGGATGCGGATTAAGGTACCTGTTTATTGAAAGTAATGTATAACTGTTTATTATTTAATTATTCCGAAATTACTGTTTCTATTTTGAGATTTGATGGATTCGTTTATTTACACGTCTGCCGTAGTATGGACCTCCCTTCATTTAGGGAGGGATTATAGTCTTACTTTGCGGGCATAGGTTTTATTTTCATGTTTTCCGTTTCGCAAAGAAGATGTTATCTGTATGTACAATATCGCTTAGATGGCTTTTACAGCAGCCTGAGGAGTAACAAAGTAACAATGGTGGTGACACTTAGTCTTAATCCGTCACCATATGTGGGTCGTTCATTATCATTATGTATTTAGATTATGGAAAGTTAATTGAACAGTTTCTGTGTCATCATACTGAAGACGAACCGATAATGACAGAATTAAGATTCTAACCATTTTGCCAGGTTAGAAAGTTAATTTGAATAAATAAAGCTAAAAATGTAAACATGACGTAAGAAAGCGACCGAGAATATGCGGAATTAGTAAAAAAATTATAAAAGTAGAATACCTACGTACGCAATACATTAATTAAACATCGTATAATGTATTTTAAGTAGACCTTAAAGTTTTTGAACTAATTTATTACGCTATTTATAATACTTACATGATTCGATTATGCAATTACTCTTGTTGTTGTACTCATTGAGACATGCATATCGGACTCTTTATTTCGTTGATAGCCAGTCGGACTAGTTACTATTTAATATTTTTTTTAACACTTACGCGACTCATTTGTTTAAATAACTTTGCAGTTACCATGGTCACGGGTGAGAGTCTCACCCGTGTGACTCGTGTCACTGTGGGACTGCAAAGTGTCCGAAACGTCGGGGCAAAATTTAAAACAAATATACGCGTCTAAATCCGTAAAAAGTAGTTTTATTTAGTTACTATTTAATTATGCTTTGGTTAATATTTTACAATGTAGCAAACAAACATATTTCAAGTATAATTTTATATAAACAGCAACACATCGTTGTTATGATATATGATTTTAAAAATGTTGACCCGGTGGCCCGGTAAAAAGTCGCGTCCATATGGGATCTGCTGCAATATTTATATATACATATAGGCACTCGGCACTCAACAATCCTATAAATAAGTGAATGTTCGTATTTCTCATATTTTATTCACATGGACCTATTTTGGTTTTAAGCCCGAGGAGAATACGACATACCAATCTGTATAGATTTATGGTAACAAACCAGAGTTTTGCCAAAAGGCTAGTCATTTTTCTATGCTACCTGGAAATTGGTACTTGCGATCTCATTTGATAAAGCAAATTAAGGGCCTACATCAATATCATCGCCGACACGTACATATTAACACAGCCAGTAGGCACAGAAAATGAAGAATTAGGGATACTTTTCCTATTTACTCAAAATCTACTAAATATATTTTAATTCTGATCCACGTGTTTCTATACATAATAGTCACCTATGTTTTTTAAGTTATTTCATTAGTTAATACGCGATAATAGACCGACAAATGAAAAAAATAAAAAATTAGAGAGGTTGTTTCGCCAAGATTTTCTATCGAGAAAACTTTTTTCAATCGCGTTTCTGAGTTTATGCGATCCTAGATCATATATTGAAAAAACATATATGTACTTAAAAATTAGAGCTCTAGCCATTCAATCTAAAGAAACAATGAAAACTTCGTACACAAAAATGCACAAAGCTATTGTGGTATCCTCTTAAAGCACTAAAGTAAAACAGGTAATACTATCTAATTTTATGATTTCTAAAACAAAAAATATCTTTACAAAAAACCTATGCCGATATCGGTGCGAAATAGATTTGATTCACTGATAAAAAATGCAACGTAGATCTTGATAGTCTTGGTGCATGAAAATAGTTCTGTGTGCTAATTTTATTATAACTGAATACTATAATTTGAATTCTTTTAACATGACTAGCTATCATTCTCAAAGTTTTCGACTTTCGACGACTTATCGACTTGAGACTAGCCTAAGATTCAATGATCGAAGTGACACAATTTTATGTATAACTAACCAATGTAACTAACTATGAAAGTAATGCTGAATTTATATTCAACAAAAGACACTCAAGTTATAACTACTTATTGAGTTTATTTCGTTTTCTATGTGTTAAGTAACCCAACATTATAATTTTAAGATAATACTATAGTTATTTTATATTTATTACTAGGAGCTTACTTTATTAACGAAAGTATATAATGTAAATAAATTCCGGAAGAAATGTTGACGATTCGCGGAATCATCAAAACTGTTTTCTTTACTGATACACTATTGCTGATACACTTAACTGTCGATAAAATTATTATTACAAGCTTGTAATCTAATAAAGTTTCCTTATTTGTAAAGATAATTTTGTTTGCTTGACATCACATCATAAAAATACACCATTTACTCTTAATTATTATGGGTTTTTCTGTAACTTCTTACAGCTATAGAATTGTCACAAAGTTACCTCTATTAAAAAAGTTCTCGAATCCCTACGTTCTGTTTTGGAACGCGCAAATGCATCTCGTATTGCGACACTTAGTTGCTCTTTTCCGAAGTTGTGTCATCAATCGATACTAACAATGTTTCTTGTGCCACTGACTACCAGAATAGAGCTGTTAGGTGACCAAGTTTCTGTACAAGGCTTGCATAGAAGTAAACTGTAGCTAGTATATTGTTATTGTATTAAAAATTTACGCCTCACCAGCTACATTCCAGTCTGACCTATTTGAAGGCTAGTCCGTCTTTATTATATTAATTCTCTAATTATACGATATATATATTTGAATAAAAATATTTATTCTATTTTAATGTTTAGCTACATATTTTGTCCGTTTCGATAGGGATAATCCACATATGTTATACAAAGAAATAGTGATTAAATTAAAATGTATCGGAAAATGTAGAGACAGATGACGACAATAGAGAAAAAAATTCACAGCGTAATGAGTTACAGAAATGAAAAGAGGCAGACAGGTGCAGTTTCTTGGTAAGATTGAATGAAAGCAAACCCAAATTTCGTCATTCAAAAGGCATGAATGACTTACATTGCATATTGCATTGACTTGAAGACTCTACATCGGTCAATAGACCCTATCAAGGTGATACTCGTAGCTCTTGTACCGCGTACTCTTTATTAGCGCAAAAAATTACTTATTTTTATTTAAACTCGTTTAATACGGAAACAATAATGGCAGTGGCGTGCACTCCATACAAGCTGATAGGCTCTGCTTTACTTGCCATTCACAGATATTTTAATAAAACGTTCGTATGATTTAGATGACTTTATTCATGTATTTACTATTAATTAAACAAAATATTATAACTTAAAAACGCCTACCTAATAATTCATAAATAGCACCAATATGTGCTTGCAAATTGTTTTTTGCCAGGCGTTTGGCGAAGGAATAATATTGGTCGGACGAACGCGTCGGACAAGCTCCACGCCACTCGCCTGCCATGATTTCATATGTGTGTAGAAATTTTGGTGTCCGTGCACAGTTCCCAAACGCACACAGGCTTACATATCCAAGACGATTTATACTGAAAATCCTGCCGTCTGCTTTCGCGATCGGATGTTATCGCGAGTATTCGGCAATGTTCGTTCGTTACTTATAATCCGATTAAATATAGTCGGAAGCAGTGTTGCCAGAAGGTTACATTTTTTACATTTTACGTAACTTTTGATCAGTTCATGTAACATGTATGTAAGAAACAATTTTAGTTAGATTTAAGTAACTTCTCAAGAATTACAAAAGAGGTAAAAATGAAAAAAAAATCTTGAAAAATTAAAATATTCTTATCTAAATTTATTTAATGAAAACAAAAACTACCGCAAAAAATTAAAAAGGTTATAATTATATTGATAAATATAATTTTTTTTAAATTATTGTGTACAAGAAAAAATAAAATAATAATAATTTTTGATCTGCGAGCTGAAAATTACATGAGCGTGAATGTAGCAGACATCAGAAAAATTTAAAACTACTAATAAATAGAGTAAATAATTTAAAAAATAATATTTATAAAAAATGCATTTATTAATTTGAAAATTTTTTAAATGCGCATTTAAAAAAAATCTTTTATTAATTATTTACTCTATTTGTAAATAATTATAAATTTGGCTGATGGCTGTTACATTCACACTCATAAAATTACCACTACGTAAGTTTTAGTTTAAAAATGTAACTTTTCATGGATGCCAACGTAACTTTCGACCAAATCACTCTGGCAACACTGGTCGGAAGTCTAATAAATCACGTATGCATTTTTGTTTAGTAAGGTTTTATTTATTTAAATAGCAGAAATATTTTGGTTCGACGGAGGCCATTTTATTTTATCGTGTGATTCATTGAACTGTTTAATATTGAGTTTCTTTAATTTAATAATTGTATGGATTTTCGTTTGTTGATTTTAAAATGTTATTTGATTGTGAAATGTGTGTTGATAGTGTGTGTTTGTTAAAAATTAAAAATAACAAGTTCTCACAATTGTCGTTCGGTGAAAAAATTCAAATTGTGTCTATAGGTAGATGTATACCCGAGTTACAACTTAATCAACAAAAGGGTAACGTAACTAGAAAATTTCATGTTAAAAGTTATGAAACGTATAACTGGCTATGTGGTTGTGTACACACGAATAAATTATTTTGTTTCCCTTGCATATTGTTTAGTAATTCTAGTACAGTGTGGACTGATTCGGGATATTCAGATTTAAATAATTTCCATTCCGCGACAAAGAATAAAATATAAAAAAATAGAAAGAAAGCTTAAAATTAAATACTTTTGGTAAATCTCGTATCGAAACGAGTATCAACAGTCAGTTACGATTAGATATACCGACATCTATGGACAAATTGCGTTATTTTTTGCGTCTATAAGTTGTGTAATAGATAGCTGATGAATTACTTCACAATCCATAATCACTAGATGGCAGTTTTTATCTTCAGTCCACTTTACGCTTTGTGTTTAGTAAACAAGTGGTTTTGAAGTTCCAGCGGATTGTCGTAAGTAGTTTAGTTTTATTTATGAGTTCATAGATTATTAATATTATTATACATCAAGATAAACTAGATGATTTGTGCTTTATAATTAAGTATACATATAGCATACATATCACAGTTTTAAGAGTAAAATCGAGTTATATTTTGAATTGTTATGTTTTCTCCTCTGTCCTCTTCTGTTCTCATTTTTAATACTTTAAAATAAATTTTCAGATCTTAAAAAATAGATAGATTTCATCTGTAGTCTTCTAGTAATTTTTCGTAGTATTTGTCTTCACTCTAGGTATTATAGATAAGAAGCTATAAAGGTTTTTTGTTACAACATGCGAGCGCGGTACCGATCGAATCAGCGCCACGCGTAGCTGGACGGACAACGGTATAATAGGTATTAACTAAAAAATGAAAACAGCTATTGCTGTATCTTAAATGTTTCGCTATTTTTTTGCACACATTTATATTAATTAAAATCGTTAGTCTATAATAAACAGTTTTTATATAAAAAAAGTTCTGTTAACATTGCCGAATTGTGTTATAGACGCTATCAATTTTCATTTTTTAGTTAAGTTAAGTTTAGGTCTGCACATAGAATAGGCACCAATGTAACTCGAAAATTTCATGTTAAAAGTTATGAAACGTATGTACATACGTACATGTACGTATGTATGTACGTACGTAGTTATTGTTTAGTAATTCTAGTACAGTGTGGACTGATTCGGGATATTCAGATTTAAATTTGTTCTGTTGGCATGGTTTCCGACTTAGAGATCCGTCGCGTGGCTATGCTAAAAATCTATAAGAGTACTACCTACAGTATAAGAGCCTACCCTGCTTCAAATATATGTGCACGCCACTGAATAATGGAGTAGCAAATGCACGTTTGTCACGAGTTTTGATTTTGAACCGTGAACAGTATAAACCGTAGATAATGATAATCATGTAACGTTTGAATAATTAAATTCCTTTAAGAATATGTTATTAAAATCTTGATCTGGTCTTATGTTAGCCGTAATCATAAAAATAATTAACAGGGCCTGGCGGTAGTATGCTATTGTAGTTATTAATTTATTATTGCGTTGTATCTCAGCACGTGAACTGGGAACAGAGATAAGATTGTCGACTTCTGATGTGCTACTTTAGTGTTTAGTTAACTACCTCCCACATCACGTCATATTGTTTACGATTGTTAGTTTTGTTTGAACTATGATAACTGTTGAGGCACACAAAGGAGCTGAAATTAATTACGTATGATTACTAAAACACAAGTAGTCAAATTATTCATAATGTGACAGCTGCTTCTTTGTAGTTTATGCTGTAAACTCTTGAAACTTTGTTGCTATATTCTAATTCAATGTAATATAAAAAAGCTCGAAAGCTATTAGATATTAAAATAAATTAAACATAAGAAACGCTTGTAATTTGTGGTGGTCAAATACTAGTAACTTGTGATAAAATAATGTAGGATTGTGTAAAAGCTAAACAGTGTTGTTTGTTTTCTACTGGGATTATTTGCAACTTGCAGACTGGATAAATTGACCGCAAGGCAAGTAATCTTCGACGAAGACGAAATTTCTTCCGATGGAACATTAGCCAAAATAAAATAACATCTAAATTGTATGCTACCATTTTTCAGCTTAAACTTCAAATTAGAGAGAACAAATTATCAAATCAGATTTCTTCTACAAAGTAAACAATCTTTATCAATAACCCTTGAATATTCTGGTGGCTCTTGACTTGTGAACCTTTATAATTAGGGTCGCATACTCATTTCGATTGTTGATACCATCAAGGGGGCCCACGCAGCCATTGTACATATTATTAAAAAAAAAATTACATATAGTATATTTTCGTTTCAGATTGGGAATGCCAGCCATTATTGTCATCGAAAAGTAGTGAAGGTATGTTTCCCGGTTTATAATTAAATATTCTTGCAGCAAAACACGCAGTCAACGCGGCATAGTAGACCATAATCCCTTCTAAAGTGGAGGAGGCCCGTACCCAACAGTGAAACGTTAATGGACTGAAGAGAGAGAGAGAGTTACATGTCAATTTAAGCAGTCCTCGACAATGTAATCGTATTTAAATTACCAATGTAAATACATAATACAAGTATGATAAAGAAGACACTTAAGTTCATTGACATTGACACTAGTTGTTACCTATGAGTGGAAAGATTTGTTTTTAAGTCGTAAAGAATTCTCTTGACACTTGTTTTAAATATTTCTCCTGATAGAGTTTTACCTAACTATTATATAATATCCTACAATAGCAATCATTTCTTCCCAGCCCATTAATGTCCACTATTGGGCACATACCTCCTACACTTCCGGAGAGTTTGGTATACTGTGACGTGCTGATCAAACGTAGATAGAGTTTAGTTTTGAGGTTTCAATCTCTCACGATGGATATTATCTGCTTATAACACCCCTTAGCTAGTTCTTACAGCACCCTGGAGAAGAAATGTAGCTGTGAGATTTGTATTTCTAATCGATCTCTAAATGGAAAATCAAGGCAGTAATTATTAATTAACCTAGTTATGTAGTAATAATAGTCTCCATCTAGTAATAGTGATTTCATCCTAGGTTGGTTGCTCAAAAAAGGTTTGTTGGGTTGTTCCACAAGACCGGTGAGTAATAGAAAATGAGTCGTCAGTCCTGAAAACTGGGAAAGTTGGACGCTCGGTGACGCTATCCTTAACTAGTTTTTAATTAATTTGTTAGTTTTAGTATATTTTACTATGTGTTTAAATGTTTTGATCGACAAGAGAGATCAGAATTAATGAACCGAGTAATTGGCCAGTAAGAACAAAATTTTTGTTGCTAGAAACTCAACTTTGTACTACGCAATATTTATAAGTAGAATTTCATTAACTACTAGACTAATTGCACATTTATCCGGCCATAGCAGAAGCTAATAGTTTTCTAGGTACTATTAATATTATAGGTTATTGCGAAGGATATGTTTGTATCGTGTGTGTTGAACATAATATGTACTAGATATTACTGTCTTTAACCTACGTTATAGGTGTATCTAAATTACATAGAAAAAACAATTAGACACACATAAATAATTATCCTGAATGAGAATCGAATTGGCTGTCTAATGTAGGCATATAACGTCACATAAGTGAGGCAAAATCACCATTGACTACGTCAAGAAGCTTCGTCAATGCGTAGTAAGTAGAAAAACTACCTTATCCTACACAACATCATCCTTATCCTACAATCCACTTCTGTAAACATCTAGTCCAGAAAACTTGCCAGAAATGCATCCAACAGTCTGGTGACTTAACTACGGGGATCCAGAGCCAACTTTACACAAGTGTGCCAACTGTGTAGTTTATTACATCCACGTTAGCGCAATTTGTCTTTTGTTTGCAACTACAACGAATTTATTGTTTAACGAAAACAATAAATTTTAATGAGTCACACATATATGAAAAAACATGTACAGCAAGATGAAAAGTCTACAACATGCTCGATGTTGTAGACGGGAGAGTGACTCATCATTGAACGTTGTCAGTCTGGTCAATCCCAAACCGGTCCTGTGGTTGATTGCCAATGGTTCATTGCCACTGCATTCCTTATTACAACCATCGTATGGTCTCCTAATTTTTCTATGCAGTTTTTACGGTTCATTACTACGTATTCTCGGTTGTGTCTTTTATAATTTTATAATGGGTTTATGGTAGGTACTATGCTAATAAGTCGAATAAGTCTGTATCGAGACTACCTAGCTCAAATTAAAATGTAAAAGCTTTAATAAAACTATTGAAATAAAACAAAACATTTAACTAAAAAATTAGTATGCGAGAATATGCTTCTGCCATCTAATTTTGAGCACTGCTCTCTTAATGAGATAGCCCAAGCTATCATTATGACTGAACAGTGAACACACATGCAACGATATGTGTTGTCAGAGTAACTTAAAAAATATACTTAACAATTACAAACATTACGAATATGTTAAGATAATTAAACGTCTTTAGATAAATTAATTCATGAACGAATAAAGCAGGAATAGTTATTTTACTGTATAAAATAACTATTCCTGCTTTATTCGTTCATGAATTAATTAATACCAAAAATAACATCGTTATTTTTCTCTAATAACATTTTAGAGTACATTGCTTAATAGTTAGTAATAGTTATATAATATAGTAGTTATGATAAATGTCGCGAAACCTTCATAAGTTGAAGTCCATTAAGGGCCTACATCAATATCATCGCCGACACGTACATATTAACACAGCCAGTAGGCACAGAAAATGAAGAATTAGGGATACTTTTCCTATTTACTCAAAATCTACTAAATATATTTTAATTCTGATCCACGTGTAACTATACATAATAGTTACCTATGTTTTTAAAGTTATTTCATTAGTTAATACGCGATAATAGACCGACAAATATAAAAATAAAAAAATAGAGAGGTTGTTTCGCCAAGATTTTCTATTGAGAAAACTTTTTTCAATCGCGTTTCTTAGTTCATGCGATCCTAGATCATATATTGAAAAAACATATACTTAAAAATTAGAGCTCTAGCCATTCAATCTAAAGAAACAATGAAAACTTCGTACATAGAAAAATGCACGAAGCTATTTTGGTATCCTCTTAACAGGTTTAAGAGTGACTAGAGAAATTTCCATAGAATCTAGTAAAACAGCAATCAATAAAATTTACCTACCTATTCAATATTTTTATCATACTTAGAGCATTACAAGTGTCAAATTAATGTAACACGGTTATTTCATAATATTATACAACTGGTTTTTCTTCGGCATAATATGAATATACTTGTCTTTAATGTTGAACATACTGGTTTGTTATAGTAACATACTAATTGTTATTTTATGGGTATAGAAAATCATAACGTGTGGTAAACGTGATCATTACAAATATATAAAAGTAGAGCCTATAAATGAATTAAAGTATTGTAATTGATACGACTATAATTAACTATTATACTTAATTAATCGAAAATTGGAAATACTACTGAACTGCTACTGTAAAGAATTGGTTATAGTAAACTGGTTTTTAGAAAAACAATTTTGTAGTTGAAAATGCCGTATAAAATGGTAGGCGCTGTCTTTTCAAAACATATTCCCCCTTATTACAAAACGCGGCTCAACGTTAAACCCAGGTTTAACAAAATTTATTTACGAGGAATTGGATAGTTAGACCCGCTCTGACACTAGTTTGGCGTCGGTTTAAGACTAAGGTCGTTGTTAGATCTAGGATTTGAGAAAAATCTGCTTGAAATGCGCAATTGAAGTGTTTAAAAACCAGGCTTAAACTGTGGCTTAAACTTAGTCCACGTTTTGTAATAAGGCGGATTACGAGTATGTTTAATATCGGAAAACATCCTCAGACCATAGAGTAACATCCAGCGTTACCTGCGTTAGGAATTCAGTTTAAATTACGTAATAAATTTGGTAGAGTCGATTCGATTTCTCTTATAATGCGTCATTTATTTACTCATATACAAGTAACACTAAGGCGTAAGGCTATTAATTGACCTTGAACATGTCTTTAAGGTATATTAGTAATGTGACAGGTTTGAAGTTGTTTCTCCCTCTATATCTAGGAAACACTTTAATAGCAAAATAATTGATTTCATTTTAATCTGATTTGCTTATGGACGTTATATTTTAACAACCGATAAAAATTACAAATTTAGATTATATAGAGCATGCCGTACAACTTAAGATAAGTAAAAGCTAGCGTGTCCAACTAGAACAGTCAGTACGAAGTTTAAACCACGCTTTTGGTAACCACCAGTATCGGGGTAAGCACGGCATCGCATCGCAATGATGAGCGACAGCGCTGCATTTCTTGTCTTGTATTATACCAAAACGTGTAATATCGGCAAACCCGTAATGACCGTCAGCATCGTCAACTGCGCTCGATAAAACTATCAACTAACCACTGCTGTTTATCTCAAGTAACTTTTAAGTGCTTTAGATCGATCCGAGCAATCAGTATGTGACATTTAAATATATATCTTGATCCGACATTGTCGCCCACGAATCCCACGTTTTGGCCTCGAAGCCTTTCCTTTAGACGGCGACTGCCAGAGGCCGAGCATAAATACGGATCATTCCAGTGTCCGCGTTTCTACATATACTTTGTATGACTAACTTATTTATTTAATGAAAGTAAGTTTTTCAGGCATACAGAGGGATATGTCCAGTTTCGGCTATCTAATACTCTAAATACATGTTGGTGACTCTAGTTCTGAAATGCTCTTATGTTCTTACTAATTTTACAAAATTTTAGACGCTATTACCAATTGATCGATTGAAAGTTAAAATCAAAAGAATTTTTACTTTGGCGTACCATCCATCGAAATTATTAGTTTTATCACTTTGTGTCATCGATAGACCGCTTATTGTAGAAATCATTATTCTGTAAATACTACTACTGCTACTTTCTTTGCGTATTAGAGTCTACATAATGATACGTATAGTATATAAAAAACTTGGGTGGGATGTGTAGACTCTGCCAAATGGCGGAGGAAACACCTATTCACATTCTCACTGATTGCCCATCTGTGATGCATATGCGATGCTCCTCTCTAGGCAATTATACCATGCACACAGAAGAGATCAAACTTTTCGGAGCCAAAAAGATCCTGGCGATCTTTATGGCAACAGGTTTGGACCGGGAACTGTAGAAAGTGGCGATCACAATAGATCAATCTGGTCGCAGTGATACTAGGCGTAACATAGCCTGATAAGCAGCTACTCCAAAAAAAAACTTAGTACTACTTTTCAGGAAAAGAACAATGGGCATTATTGTAAGGGTTGCGTCCCAACCCTTGTAACATGTTGCGACTAGTTTAAACATTTTCACTTAAGTTTTTTTTTATAAATAATTCAAGTTTTTATTATAATTGTGTGTAGGTCAAAAGTTCTGGGGTGTAAATGAAAAAAAAACAGTTTTTGTATTCAATAATGCTTTACAGACTTTTTTACATTTTGTGTTACATACTCACATAGGTACTTATTACGTTCATAATAATTGTACAGTAATCACAGTCAGTAATCGTTATTTTAAACAGTTATTAATAAACACACAGTTGAAAATGGTGCAATTATGGCTGAATAATTCTCATATATAACTTAAACAATGCAAAGTGCATTATTTAAGTTATATATGAAAAAATGCACGTTAAATAACAAAACTCGCATTGAGATGATTGTAGTGGAAAATTCGGTAAACATTTGCGTGGACCATAATAGCTCAGTTGGGAGAGCGACGGAACGGCATTCCGAGGTCACGGGTTCAAGTCCCGCTTATGGTTATAATTTTTTCTATTATAATTTAGTTTATTTAGTAAAAAGCACAGCGAGTCAATCGCAAAATATTAATAAATTAATGTAGAAATACATGTACAGCCATTACTTCGGTCCAATTGTGTTCTGTAAAGAACGCTAACTGATCGATTGATGGAGTTGGTGCAAACCGCTCAATAGATGGCGTTGTACGAAAAAACATCGCACGATGTTAAAAAAAACTCGCATTGAGATGATTGTAGTGGAAAATTCGGTAAACATTTGCGTGGACCATAATAGCTCAGTTGGGAGAGCGACGGAACGGCATTCCGAGGTCGCGGGTTCAAGTCCCGCTTATGGTTATCATTTTTTCCAATTATAATTTAGTTTATTTACCACTATAACAGTTTCCCTGCACGAGATACGGAGTTATGCCCATACAAAAAAACATAACACTTGTTGAGATCTTTCAAATGATGTAGGTAGAAAAATGTTACAACACTTGGGACGAAACCGCCTATTGTTCTTTCAGACGGAATTACGTAAGACTAGCTGTTGCCCGCGACTCCGTCCGCGTGAAATTTAGAAAACTTTTCATCCCTTTTTATCGCAATAAAAGGTAGCCTATGTCCTTTCTTAGGGTCTAAAGATTGTCTGTGTCAAATTTCATCAAAATCGGTTGAGAGATTTAAGCGGGAAAGCGTAACAGACAGACAGAGTTACTTTCGCATTTATAATATTTCGCATTTATTATTGTAAGTATTAGTAAGGATAGAAAGGATTGGACTCGGTTATGGTTTCTATATATTCCTATAAAGAGAGAGTGAGAGTTATTAAACTTCCCATAAGCGTGCCTATGAAACATAAACATCCATTATAGTAAAAGTTTAATTATCAGTGGTGGTTTATAGCAATTAACTATACCTATAATAATAATAATAGTTGTTAACCAAATATGTAGGAAATTAATTCTGTTCGACAGTGTTTGTTTTATTATTACCGCGGAGTCGTAAATAGGCCTGATTTAAATGATTTGCTTTTATTTTGCCTCGGTGTTTATTCAATAATTTGTTATAGGATTTTTCCTATTGCTGCCTATTTATGACCTTTAGTCATATAAATTCAATAATTGAAAGAGAAACTATATCTTGCTCATGACTTGTCTCAGGCTGTAGATTCGCTGTAGACGTCCAAAGTAAATAGTATCTTGCCGCTTCAGTTGTGACTTTACATAAAAGAACTTTAAGTTAAATATCTAAATTATGCGTGAAATTTATAGACGACACATTTTTAACGAAAGATATGTTGTTAAGAGAAACATAAAAACTTTTATCTATTCGATATTACCTAACTCATTTCGAATCTATTGAAAGCGGTGAAGGTTGTTCTACGCACTTTAGGAAAACGCTATAATATCGACCGTTATACTGTAAGTTTGAGCATTACAGAGACCAGCCCAATAGCCTTGAGCACACCCTCACATTCACACGGAAGCTCAATGGATGTAGCGACTTCGAATGCATGATTTTGTTTATATACAAACCAATACAGAGTAACAATATACCAACTCTTAATCTCTAACTATTATTGTAGTGATGTGACTCATTAGGTTTTGAGGACAGCGAGAACAGTATACTAATGAGGATGCGTCACAGAGATCAGATTTACTAATACTCCAAAGGTGAAAGCCGGTATGTTGTGCGTAAACTTTCACCTCATTCAGTTATTCCGTTATCCTTGTGAACTTTTTGCACTAGATTTTAACTAAAACAATGTAAAGCCGAGCTAACAACCTTACAATGCTACACATGAGGTGTGATTTGCATTTTTCATTTATTTGTAAGTTGATTTTCTTTTTAAGAACGAATTGTCTCTTTGAAAATGAAAGTATGTGGTTTGAACTGTAACTGCTTTTTGTGTTCGGTCCTAATATACTGCCTTTAACGTGTACCATAGTAAAATACCCCTCTGGTGAATTTCTAAACCAATTAATCGGACCATTTAACTGAATTTAGCTCCTGCCTTACTATTCCAGATAAATATAAATACAAATCATGGCAGAGAACCAACGAGGCCATCAAGTTAACCAGTAAGCCATTAGGAAATTATTTTTAGCCGATATAAATGATTACTTAAATGTTAGCAAACAATAAATGGGTACCTACCGTCGATGAACGAATCAGACTCGCTCTGACTGATTTATAATTCATCCGCTTTCCTGTGTTTGGCACAAATTTTGCAATCGATTTTAAAATAACTGTCCGATGAGCTACGAAACGAAAAGCCTGTCGGGTTATGCTTTTGTAATCGTGATTAATTTAACGTAACTTATTTTTTAAAACCCATCGTGATGTGCAGATAGCTTTTAGTGCCTCATTAATACCTCAATCATTCATAAACTTAGTATGTCATCATCATCATAACGTTTTTTTTTCAATGGAGGTAGAAAAAGACTATAGACCGATCTACTACGATCCAAACACACTTTATTGGCGTTATAATGAAAAGAAAGAGTGTATTTTGAAGAGCCATAATAGTATTCACAATAAATATATATTACATGTATCATCTGCTATGTTAGAAACTAAACATAATTTTTCTGAACATTTTTACGTATAATGCAGCAGTTAGCTAGTTCCAATGTCACGAAACGTTCTTATAATTTATGTAACATACGTAATTATATCCGTTTGTGTTATGCCTTAAACAGCGACCATGACATTGTTATAAAAATATGACAAATGTTCTTTCTCTTATTTTTTCTTTCATATATCTCGTATTAACGGGATCTCGTATAGTCGCGTTCTGGTTATAATATGACATACAGAACATGTTTAGATTTGATTTACTTCTTCGGTTGGTGGATACGGGATAGTGGCATATATTGTGTACTAGCTGTTGCCCGCGACACCGTCCGCGTGGAATTTAGAAATTTTTTTTTCGCAATAAAAGGTAGCCTATGTCCTTTCTCAGGGTCTAAAGATTGTCTGTGCCAAATTTCATGAAATCGGTTGAGAGGTTTAAGCGGGAAAGCGTAACAGACAGACAGACAGAGTTACTTTCGCATTTATAATATTAGTAGGGATTCTTTATCCGTTACCACATCAAATTCTTTTTTATTCATTAGCATCTAATTTATAGGTGTATTGCGGTATCTGTTTTGCAGTAAAACCTTTCTCTATAAACGGTTATCCGAACAAAGTTTGGCGCGGAGTGAAATTTTGGCATCCGTCCTACTCTGCAAAATTGTTACATAACAATGCAGGTATGCGTACAGTGATAGCAATAATTTAATAATGTTTTGGTTTAGATTCTGTAAAACCTTCGCCTTTAAATAGAGAATTTAAAGCTTATCTGCTATTCTGTGAACAATGAATATTTGGTAGTTAAATAAATAAATGGCGCCGAATCATTGTCAATTTTAAGGGATATAATGTACCTTGTCTCGTTTCCTGTAAGCTATTATTGTATACCTATAGCTATACCTATAGCTGTAAGTTATTGGTCAGCATTTAAGATGATACCAAAATTCTTCGTGCATTTTTCTACGTACGAAGTTTTCATTGTTTCTTTAGATTGAATGGCTAGAGCTCTAATTTTTCGCATAAACTCAGAAACGCGATTGAAAAAAATTTTCTCGATAGAAAATCTTAGCGAAACAACCTCTCTCATTTTTTTTTTTCATTTGTCGGTCTATTATCGCGTATTAACTAATGAAATAACTTTAAAAACATAAGTAACTATTATATATAGAAACACGTAAATCAGAATTAAAATATATTTAGTAGATTTTGAGTAAACGAAAAAAAATAGCCCTAATTCTTCATTTTCTATACCTACTAGCTGTGTTAATATGTACATGTCGACGATAATATTTATGTAGGCCCTTAAGCATTTATAATATAACTGACTAACTAGCTGTTGCCCCTTAGTAGGTAGGTACGCGTGAAATTTAGAAAATGAGATTACGCGTTCATACACACAAACTCGTCAGCTTTATAATATTAGTACAGATTACCCGGCTTACTACCGGCAACCTAGAAACAAACTAAACTGTTATTGTACAGATACTAACAATTATAACAATTCCTGTCATCCACCATTATTAATTATTTAATACTACCAAATTATATCTAGTGAATATAAAGCTAGAGTAAAATAGGCCATTGCTAACTTGGAGCGTTTCAAGTCCATTGTGTTGCAGCTATACCTATTAAATTAACGTTGAGAATTACTTCATAGTACCACAGCAATAGCTTCGCAAACAGTTATAGCGTTGTAATACTAACCGTGAGACTTTGTTGATTTACTGTTCACAGTCGTTACTCGCGCGAAACACTGTCTAATATTTACTTTGTTGGCGACTGTCACGCTGAACCATGAAAGTTGTAAGCTGGATAATACGAGTTGCTATTAAGAGTATATTGAAACGAGATGAGAATATCTCAAAGCAGATGTCGCCTTCTACTGTATTTTGAAATTTGTCTGCATATGAAAGCGCAATATTTAAATGATATGATTGCAAGAAAAGTTCCCGCTAGGGGTAGTAACGCACCAATGTATCCTGCATTTATTCAAGAAGCGCATCCCTTATAGCAAAATTCCAAGGATAGGGAAGAATTGGCTATCAAACTATGATAATGTTGCCAAACCTACCATTAGATTTTATTAATATAGCCTGGCGTAACACGCCATCAGCGCATTAAATCAAGCCCTCGCTTTGTTACTTATAGCTAAATATAAATCCACATAAATTTTATTTGTAATTACATGACTGGTAGTTTTAATTTTTTTGTGTCACTCCCTGTATTAATGTAATGGTGCTTTTAGACTACCTACTAATATGTTGCCAATATTGCTCTCGCTATTGCTCTATTTGCAAAGTTTCTCATATTGTTGATAAACCATTTTATTCGCAGTTTTATTGCCTATTCACTTCACACAGACAGTGTTATTGTGTAAGCAAGGGGATATTGCCATTCTATTGTTATTATGTTAACGCCAACTTGATCGGCTTTTGTCTGCATTTGAAATTCGAAAACACACACGATTGTTTAATGTTACTTTAGGATACACTTTCAAATAATAATAAAAATTGGTCAAGTGCGAGTGGGACTCGCGCACGAAGGGTTCCGTACCATTATCTATGCAACATAAGGCAACGTTATTAGTATCGAGCAAGAAACGGTAAAAAAATCATGTTTGTTGTATGGGAGCCCCCCTTAAATATTTATTTTATTTTATTTTTAGTATTTGTTGTTATAGCGGCAATAGAAATACATCATCTGTGAAAATTTCAACTGTCTAGCTATCACCGTTCTTGAGATACAGCCTGGTGACAGACGGACGGACGGACGGACAGCGAAGTCTCAGTAATAGGGTTTCCGTTTTTACCCTTTGGGTACGGAACCCTAATTAAGCAATCGGATTACTCAAAAATTTTGAGATTCTATAATGGTATGTGTATCAGGAACAATTTTAATCCATTGCTTTAAAATATGGTAACTTGCCTTATTGTTCTTGCAATTTGCCACCGAGTTATTGCACAATTCATGACAGATAAATGAGTAATATGAATTGACTAATATTTGTCTGTTTTGTTATAGTTATTTTGAGTTTCATGTGTATTCTTTCACTTAACACTTGTTATGGACTTTAATTCAAGTTACTGTTATTGGGTGAATGTTCTTCAAATAGTCGTTAATCTACGTCAACAATGTTACTACATGCGAACTTATACGCCAATTTTCGAAAGAATACTATATATTTTTCAATTACATGAATAACATTTACACCCACACGTCTTTGAATAGCTTGTAGAATCTCGCCTGAAAAATATGTAGTCTTCTGAACCAAGTTTTAATAAAATATCCAACTGTATGTTAAATAAAATTATTTAAAATAATCACAATTAGGTTGTTTCTCATACCCGTAATAACTGATTACCACTTATACCAACCCGTCTGTACTTAGTCCGTCCTTAGGTGCCTGCACTTTTCAAAACGGCGGCAGAGGAAAAAGTACTCAAAATAAACGCTATAGTTTGTATAAAAATAATTTTCTATTTTCATAATTAAATTACATTTTGAAGCTCTATCATTAATTTAACTTGCATTTACGTTAGACGCGGTGCTTTTATTGCAGAAAGTAATGACCGCATATATTTCCCGTTAGATGTTTAGCCGACGCAGCTTTTTCTTACCGGTCGGTTGACCGCAATTAACAAATCAGTATACAGGTTCTGAGAAACGCAAACCATTTATGTATACCATGCACGTAAACGACATGTTGATTAAAACACTTTAATGTGTGTAATGAGAATCTTATAACCTTTAGTGAGAGACGGAAAACTTGAATTAAACCCTATACAGCATTTACTAAATGCTCCTGCTAATATTGATACCACGCCGATATTCTTGTCAGTTAATATAGACTGACATACTCGATGACGAAGGAGGTTTTACAAAAATACATTGCTTTGATGCTTGAGAGAAAATACGATAAAATACACAAGGCGACGCAGGGGGTCAAAGCGTACAAAATTAATCGCACCAATAATAACCAAACGAACCAACGTGGTTTTATGTTTGATTATATTTATGTCTGTCTCGCCTTATTGTGATTTGTAAAACTGTCAAAATTGCACATGCTCTGGAAATATGCTTAGTTGAAAAATTTGTAATGCGTTAGTCTGGCATAAAAGAGCGATAAAGGTTCATTTATTGCAGGGCTCTTAGCATCTTAATTTAAATAAAAGTGAAAAAAGTGTCTATTAACGTGGCATTTTGATGAAAGCACCCTAGGTCCTAAATTTTAATATATACTACACTCGCGTGCAACCGAATCGACTCACCTATACAAAACTGATAAATGGTGTAATATGTTGTAAAAGAATAAAAGATATAGTAAGATATGTATATTTTTTGAAAGCCTATTTCATAACCTTTAAAGTAATACCATAATTTTAAAAATCTGCTCATTAGTTTAGAATTTAATCGAATTCGAATTACAAAACAACAAAAATTGAATTAGTGAAAAATAACAAATGATAATTAAAATTGTTAATTAACCAAATGTTATGAAAAATAAAGGAATTTATTAAATCAATAATTAGTGTTGCCCCCCTGGCTTTAATAACAGCTCTGAGACGGTTCCTCATCGACCTGATAACCCTTACTACCAGATCTTGAGGGAGAGCTTCCCATTCCTCTTCGAGCGCTGTCTTTAGCTCTACAATGTTTGCAGGCGCTGGATTTCTGGCCCGGACCCTGCGTTTCAGCTCGTCCCATATGGGTTCAATAGGATTTAGATCAGGGCTGAGTGGTGGCCAGTCCATGGTCTCAATACCAACTTCATCCAGGAACTGACGAGTGATTCGTGCTGTATGACAGCGGGCATTATCGTGCATTAGAAGGAAGCTATCTCCTATGAAGCCTTCATAAGGAAGGACGTGATCAAGGAGAACATCTTCCACATATCGGTCTGCAGTCAGACCGCCTCCTCGGGCTCCACCGGGGATGAAAACTAGAGCTGTTTTTCCTTCCACTGAAATGCCCGCCCACATCATACACGAACCACCGCCATAGGCCACTGTTTCCGCGAAACAACATTGCGAAAATCGCTCGCCTGGACGCCGGTAGACTCGAGCTCTTCTGTCGCTGCCATGCAGACACACTCTGCACTCGTCAGTGAACAAGACTAGGCAAGAATCGCCATTGTTCAGCCGTCCAACCGATGCGTTCGCGAGCAAATGCAAGGCGCGCTTGTCGGTGAGCCCTGGTCAATTTAGGGCCTCTGGCAGACCGTTTTGGATTTAGGTTGGCATCTCTCAGCCGTCTTCTCACCGTCCACTGACTGACAGCGACTCCTCGAACCTCTCGCAGCCGCTGCTGCACAGCAACACCGGTGAGATGGCGATTTCTGAGGCTTGTCGAGACGATAAAACGGTCGTCTCTCTCAGAAGTATGCCGCCGCCGACTGTTATCTGGCCTCGTAGAGTAAGAATGTGTCTCCTGGAACCTTCTGTATACCCTGGATACAGCAGATTGGCTCAGATTCAGTCGACGAGCGACTTCTCGCTGACTAAGGCCTTGTTGTATCAAAAGGACAACTTGGGCGACTTCTTCTGGTCTTGTATCCATAGTGGCGGCGAATTGCTTATCGTATCTTACGGTGATGTGTTCAGGTCAACTTCTGATAAGCGACTGATAAGGGTGTGTTGCTTACGTGGGTTTATATAGGGGGCTGCATAGGGCAACACGTTAGTACTGCAAGGAGTAAATTTTACGGACTTACGGTTCATATCACGATATTTTTTAAAGTGGTGATTGGATTAAAACAGTAAATGTGTCAATTTAAAGCTAAAAGAATAAGCTTTAAAAAAAATATACATTATGTATACTTTTTTTATTTTTTTAAATTATAACACACTTTTTGTCTATTTTGTATGGGTGAGTCGATTCGGTTGCACGCGAGTGTAGTTGTGTGTGTTAAATCTTTTCTTTGATGTTAATTGGTAGAGTTTAATTATGCTGATCTGCATAAAATTCATAATATACATAAACAGCATAAATTATTTTATCCATGGCCATGTCTATTAACTAAAGATTGTAGTAAAATATTATAGTCATTAGCAAAGCCTCAGTCGTCTATGTCGAGGCGCCGGCGTAACCTTGGCGTGTCAGTTCGGTATAGGCTTTTCAGATTTATGAAGTTTAATTTGCCAAATGATTTAATCAATATCTTCCTTACTAAGATAATGAGAAATAAACCTGTGTATAGAAATTGGAAGTAATCCAATAGTGCATTATTAAAACAATCCAGATGAAAACATATCTGTTCTTACGCACTAACAGAAAATAAATCTTTTAGTTAATACATAACAGTAACACTGAAGACATAATGAAGCGAAGGAATGTTGTCACTGGGTTAATTATAGTACCTTCTCTTGTTCGTCTGGTTATACATTTTCCTCGCCGGAAATTGTCATACGTACTTTTATAATGAAATAAATTATTTTGTTTTAGGTGGAGGTACATACTAGTCGTTATTGTTATGGGCGCGCGGTGAGACGCGGAGTTATCGACCAAAATGACGGAGAGCGAGAGGCAGCAGAATGCAGGCGGCACCAACGCCGCACCACAACACAGAAAGGGGCACAGGTGTGTATAATTACTATGATCAAGCCGCGGCAGACTATTTATTATTAAAAGATTATAGATAATGGTATCAGAAGGTTAAGGAAGTAAAACCCGTTATATAACCATGCTTTCTTTGGAGTTCATACTTTACTGTATCGAGTACAAATTTATATCGATCAATATTTTTCGCCTAACTGTCATTATGTTTTGTTTAATTTTTGATGCATATCTTTTTGTAAAATTATATAGCCTTTTACGCTTTTACATCTGTCAATTTTCAGAATTTGAGTTTCCTAGCTTCAGTCAGTAGTTTCGACTGAGTGTTAAAACGACAGACGATTGGCTGGCGGCGTGAGCCAGATCATGTGTAAAGATAGTTCCAAAAACCGATTTCAACAAACTGAAACTATTGACATTTTAAAGTTGCATAGGTACAACCTATTTTGGCAGTTTTTTTTTATGCTTTCGTTGTTTGCCAAAATATTACTAATGGGTACATCGGTAATTATCTACGTCTGTTTTGCTGATATTCTAAAACTATTTTTACCGTTACTTAGGCTAATTATATTTTGCACTTGTAACGTCTCATTAGAATTAGAGAGTAACAGTCTTATTCATATTGAAACGCTTATTGAAGGCATATTCCTATATTAGTTAAAACATCTTTTAGGCTTATCAGATGTCAGATAAAAATCCTTATTCATATTCGTCTATTATACTTCCGATAACTATAAAATGTCTTTGTTGCCATTTTGTAGAAAAATGGTGAAATATGAATGGTAGCATTTTTCTACCATTCAAATTCGTTATGAGTTTTATCCCTGGTTTTGATACAAGTTAACAAAATGCATCTTTGACGCTGTTTGTAAATGTAAACAAACTTATTTGTTAATAATCTTATTATTATAAACTATTATTAGTTTTGATTTTCATTCATTACATTAGTTTTTCTGCTTCTTATTTTTTTTTCTTGATTTATTTCTTTTTAGTATAATTTTTTATTTTCTCACTTAGTTATTTTAGTTTTATGAATCATTTTGGTGGTATGTTTCTTCCAAATTACAAAGCCATAAAAATTTCTCCGTGTAGTGACGGATTAAGATACAAGTGTCACCACCCCATCTCCTCCCAAGGGTGCTGTAAGAGTCAGCTAAGGGATATTGCACGCAGATAACATCTTCTGTGAGAGACGGAAAACTCGAAAATAAATCCTGTGCCAACACGCCTGGCCAGCGTGGCACAGTAGACCATAATTCCTCCCAAAGTGGAGGAGGCCCGTGCCCAACAGTGGGACGTAAATGGGCTGGACAGAGGGAAAGCCATAAAATAAGAAGAAAATTTGTAGTTTCGTAAACGTAACGTTCACTTTTCCGCGCGGATTAAAAGCAAGACTTTCAATCACCGCAATTGGCATTGTTCATATTTTTTTTAAACTCTTTATCCGAAAACCATTTCGGGGAATCGAGTATCTGATCATGATCCACAATTTTTTTTTCGGAAAATTTGCTATTTTTGCTATTATTTTTCCAAAAAAGAAAATGATCTCTATTTGCCCTTGAAATAAAGGACTTAAATTGTTAAGGCGTTCTTAGGGATATACTACTCTGGGGTGGAGTTGAAATTGGTCTATTATTTCAACATGGCAACTTTGAAAAGATGTATTGCAATCTGTCTTAAGTGTATCAGGAAAAGGCAACACAAAGACTGCGTATAACGATGACGTCACAACATTTAAAATAATATATTTAAGCATTTAAAAAAAAACTATATAGCGAATATTTCAATAATATTGAAATTAGTTACTTAAAATAGTCTATATTTTCTAAAAAAAATATAAAAACAGCAGGTCAAAAATTATGGACAATCCCAATACTGTGTAGGATTTGTAAGGCTTGATATTTAAGAATTATAATTGAATGTAACAATTTTAATGGCTTTTCTTTTCAACTTCTTTGCAAACATCAATAACTAGATGAAGAAGATCAGCATAATCAAAAATTAAAGCATAATCCTATATTAGTTAAAAAGTCTTTTAAGCTTATCAGATGTCAGATAAAAATCCTAATTCATATTCGTTTAAAAAACTTCCGATAGCTAAAATGGCTCTAATTTACAGAATGTTACCATTTCGTAGAAACATGGTGAAATATGGATGGTAGAAAAAAAAATCTTACTAGTTGTCAAACTTGACATAGCGTTTATAAACAAACATTGTAATTTACACAATATTCGAGAAGTGTTATTGTAGTAAATAAACTACAGCAGGAAAGTGAAAATCAGGTAATCTTTAATGTATGATACATTAGAGGCACCAGCTCATCCAACACCTGCAGATTTGCTGGATCCACTAATGTCTTGAGATTCGCAAGCGCTGGGTCCAAAACCTACAAACATAATAGCTATGATGGGAATAAAAAATCTGAAAATTTTAAGTTGGAGCAAGAATCACTCAAATATAAAATAGAATATCTACACCCCAAGCCACTCACACCGGTGTTCTTCGATGTTCAAGTTACGGGCTATTTTTATTAAAGAATTTCTTCTTTAATAGAAATAGCCCGTAACTCGGTAAATGAAAAACAATAAATTTATTAAATCAATCATTTTATTTTGTTTTATTTACTTGCAAGTAGGATGAACTTTGTTCATTTCAAGGCCTTGTAATAAAAGTTTTCAAGATTGCGGCATTTCTACCTCACATATGGTTTGCATTTACTTTAATTGGCTGTTCCATTAGCCCTTCTATAATGGGCTCATTGTCCTCCATCGCATTGTAAACTACCACTTTCAGAATTCCTCATCTTCCAAAGAAAATATCTTACTTCTTTAGCGGTACACTTTTCTTCGCCGATTGTTAACAAGATTGTTAATGCCGCAATGCTTTGCAGGGTTCATATGACATGTATAATTAAGCAAATTCCGTGTCGGATATTTATCGTGATTTATGCACGTATCACTATAATATAAAACCTCGTTAGTTTAATAACTTTTTGGTTAATTATTGTGACTCTATGAACAACACCTTTGCAAATGACGGGGCAAACGTCAATATAAATAATCAGCTGATGAATATATACGCCATTTTTTTCACTAATATAGGCTTAAAGTAGGGTCGGAGCTTGTTTAAAATAATGTCACTTTATGGTATAGTTATAGAACGCTTTAGTGTAAAAAAGCTATTATGAATTACATTTTTGACAATCCGCTTATAGCTAACTTTTAAGCCTCTGAAAAGTCATTACGAATAAGACCGTTGTCGGAATAATGTCACTTTATCGGATAGATATAGAACGTTTTAGCGTAAATAACTATTATGAATTACAATTTTTGACAATCCGCTTTAAACGAAATTTTAAGCCTCCTATAAGTCATTATGAATTAGACCGTATGAGATTATTTGGTTGCTAATGACTCGGTATAGATTAATACAGATCTTTTTTTTTTTTTCAATATAAGCGTAAATTTAAAGTCACCACCTACCATAACATTTCATGCGAATTTCTGGCTTACATTCGATCAGCTAGACAAGAATAAAAAAAAGATATGTTAAATATAAAACTAAAATACAAAATCTGTCTCTATAAAGATGTTGGTATATTTGAGAGGAGGCGATTTCATGAATTCATCTGCAGAGCACAAGGAGGCGTTCCTTGTGCTCTGCAGATGAATTGAGCCTAAAGAAAATTGTGGAATAGCGTAAGGAAGTGCTTTAAGAGAGCGATGATTCATTAAAGATAAAATTGATATCAAAAGATACTCATCACGCTATGAGTACGTCGATAACTACGCTCTTATATTTTTTATACGCACTAAGCCACAACGAAAAAGAAGATATCTATAGAATTGATGTTTCGTATGCTTGGTACCAACGTATTGATCGTATTGATACCTCGTATATTGATTTAAAGTTTAAGGAGTAAACTTCTCCCTATTATTGTTCTTTATGGTCCTTGGAATCAAAATGTTAGATTATTAGTGCGTCTTAAATTCGTAGTCAAGGACCTATTAAAATCCGCTTTATAAAATAAATGCCGCCCGCTACCCGGCAATGAAATGTGTTCCGTAGCTTAATGATACGAGCTTATTGGCTATTATTCGAAATACATATTAGATAATTTATCGTGCAAGTGAATATTGATTGTATTTTTTATGTCATAATGTCAATTGGTCTCGATGAATTGAAAATGATATGACCCATATTACGAATTCGCAATGGGAGACAATTTGTGTTTCATTGAATTAGTCTTTATCGTCATGACTCAATAAATTGTATGATAAAAATATGATTCATAAATATATATTAAGATGGATCAATGATTGTATTATTGCCGATGTTTTTGCCGATTTTGCTTTAAGGCCATTTTTTTAGGGTTCCGTACCCAAAGGGAACGCGACCCTATTACTGAGACTTCGCTGTCCGTCCGTCCGTTTGTCACCAGGCTGTATCTCAAGAACGGTGATAGCTAGAGAGTTGAAATTTTCACAGATGATGTATTTCTATTGCCGCTATAACAACAAATACTAAAAATAAAATAAATATTTAAGAGGGGCTCCCATACAACAAACATGATTTTTTTACCGTTTCTTGCTCTCATACAACAAACGTGATTAATTAAGTATTGTGTGTGTTGTTTGCTCGTTTATTAATAACGTGCCTTATGTTGCTTAGATAATGGTACGGAACCCTTCGTGCGCGAGTCCGACTCGCACTTGACCAATTTTTTATTAAGGTTAACTCAGTCTCCCCACATCTCCAGACCGTTGACTGTAACAGTGTTCCTATTCCAGCTGTACCTATATTCCCTTATAAATGGAAAACGCGCTGGTCAACAGAGTTTTACTTTATAGCGATCATCCCTTTAAAATAATTACTTTAGTTGACATCTTAGTCGTGTTTTCTTAATTTTGTTTTATTAAGTTCCGTGATATAATCTAAAATCTAAAATTTCGCTGTTAGCTTTATCTGCAGATTTCTTCCAAACGACTACAAGATCTGTTTACAAGTTTGATATTGACATTTTTTTCTTTGTTCATCCTTTAATATAATTGACTGATTTTTTTTTTCAATTTTTAAATTTGGATTTTTTTAAGAATAGTTAGTGTTTAGAAGATTTTAAATTATTCAACATATTTCCTGAAGCTACACAGTTCTAAGTAGTCCTAACTGTAGGGATAATAAATGTCACCAAGTGGCTGTATGCTGTACACATTAAGTTTGTTACATTTGAGATAAACACTGGTGGTCTGGTATTCAAGATTTTGGTAATTTTGTCGCTTTTTAGTTCTACCTTTTAAACAAGTAATACCTAGCCATTGACAAAAATATTTCGTAGCCATCTCTATTCTAAATGAACCTTTTAAACAAGTGATTGGTTATATCATATGACGAATATAGGTAATGTTATCAACACTAAACTCTCCAACAACATTACCTCATCCCTCTCCTCGTCAGCTGTCCGAACGAGACAAACACAATCCAACGTTCCCTTCCTATGATAACGTATCGTATAGATAACGCTGGGTTTGCAACATCTGGCCCATATTCATACCTTATAACGCTTAACTCTGATATCACATTATATAGACAAAGACTAAAGTTTGGTTATCTTAGTGCCAATATTTTGGCTGAGCACGCAACACGTAACCCGGGAAATTTGGTGTTAAAGTTTCTGTGATCTTAGGCGAATAAAATATATTAGTTCCAAAAACCTCAATAAGCCACATTATGATGTTATTTTATATGTGAAAATAAATGTGAATAATACCGATAATAATGGAAAAAGAACAATGCCATTTACTGCGCGTTCACAGGTGTGTTGCTTAGTGTTATTGTTTCATTGATCAAAAGGGATGCTATTCAATGTTCAATAGCAGTGTTATTCAATATAGCATATGTTATGCAATATAGCAGACGGGCTTCGTGGCGTAGTGGTTCATGTACTGGACTGCCGTTCACAAGGTCGCGGGTTCGATTCACGCTTGGGACAATCATTTGTGTGATATCCATAAATGTCATACAAATGTTTGTACTGCGTCTGGGTGTTTCTATGTATTATAAGTATCTATTTACAAAAGAAAAGTAGTTTATGTATTATATCCGTATTCTGGTACCCATAACACAAGCATAATAAGCTTAGTTTGGGACCAGAGGACGTTGTGTGAAATTTCCATGAATATTTATTATTTATTATTATTTATATCTGTTTTACGCTCGGGAGTTGTCGTTGTACTGTAAATACTTATTTCTTCACCTCTTCTTAGTCTATGTACGTTGCCCCATAGGAGTAGAGTTAGTCCACTACGGTAGTGTTTCCTATATCATGCCAATCGTTCATGCTGTTGTAGAATATATTCTTCCGCTGTCAAGAGGATGTTACCTTCTTATACCTATTTTTGCTGACTGAGCTGACTCCTATAACCCATTTCATATTCTTAATTCCTCATTAAATAGATATAAATACTTTATTTAAACATATCAAAAAGGTTAGATACAATGAAAAAATATGTACTCGTAGTTATTATCTGAGATAAATATACGAGTGATATATTGAATGCTTGATTTCATCTATGATATTTTATTTTCCTCACTGTTTCAGCACCTGGGTTTCTTACAATATTCCTTTTTTTTTTCATCATAATAAGACAAGTGTGAATACAACATATGACCAGAATTTTACTTACTTGACCTTCCTGGAGATCAAGGTTATTTCAAGAATATATTATAATTACTATAACCTACATATTCTCTCCATTTTTTAAAATCATTTATTTTCATATATTATGCCTTTTTCCGTCTATTGTTAGACATCTTATACTTGCATCGGTATTTATATACAGGGTGTGGCGTAATTAATGGATAAGCCTGTGCCTGTGGATAAGCCTCCTACTGCGCTATACGAATATGTATATTTTTAATTAATCCTATGTATGGTCTTGAAAAAAATGGCATAAGTCATGTTTTTCATAAAATGACTACTTTCACTTACCAATTCTGCTACTGTTGCCACAATTTTCAAAAGTTTTGCTTTCTGTTTTTTTTATAATACAGCTTAAGAGTTGAATTATTGCAAGCAATAAAGAATTCCCTATCCGTAATACAAATTTTTTGAAAATTATGCATGAAATATCAAAAAAGGGTTATTGATTATTCAATTTGTTGACTTTGTACATCGTCTAGCTTAAAAAATCTTTATGGGAGTTGATTTGCCCAATATCTTAAAAACATGCTTGTTTTATGCAGTTTCCGAAATGGTATAATACTTATTATAATACTTATTAAGTTTGATGTGATATTAAAGAACCAAATGACACTCGTAAAAAAATGTTCTTATTGTGATTTAATTAATCAAATTAATACTGTTAACTTAAACAAACTGTCAGTGGTATTTTAACTTATCTGTCTGAGTTTACCAGTGGGAATGTTAGTCGTTGAAAAAAAATAACAACTTATTTTATTTTTTTTATTCTAAAGATGCAAACACTACATAAATTTTATTTTACAAAAAATTTTCGAAATGGCGGCCACCTGCGGCTGTGCAGGCCCTGCATCGACGGATAAATGACCGCTTTAGGCGTCGGATGAAGCCGGAGCTCTTGATTTCATCAGCGGCTTCAAAAATCAGGGCCTTTAGTTGTTCCAGGGATGCTATTTCTTTTTTATACACTTTTTCTTTTAAACACCCCCAGTAAAAAAAGTCTAGAGGGTTCAAATCAGGGGACCTTGGTGGCCACAAAATGGGACCCAAACGACCTATCCACCTCTCATTGTACTCATCATTGAGGTAGTTCCGTACAATTCGTGCGTAGTGAGCGGGACAACCATCATTTTGTAACCAGTAGTTTTCTGGCACATTTAAACTTTGTAATAGTTCCGGCAACGTATTTTGCAGAAAATTTAAATAATTGGGACCTGTTAGTGTCTCGGATAGTTCGACGGGCCCAACTATTTGTCCATTTAAAATTCCTGTCCAAAGGTTCACTTTAAACTGGACTTGAGCTCGGTCTTGCCTTATGTTTCTCGGATTGGTTGCCTGCCAACTATGAAGATTGTGCATGTTGACGTAGCCATTTCTTTTACATGATGACTCATCGCTCCACAGTATTTTGTCAAAAAACGCCGAATCTTCGCGTATTTTTCGCAACATGACGCGACAAAATTGGACTCTAGGCTCATAGTCTCGTGTCATTAGTGTTTGCACCCTTTGATAGTGATACGGGTGAAGCTCATGCCTGTGCAGAATTCTGCCCACAGTACGCGTATCTACACCGGTTCCTCTACTTAACTCACGAATTGATAACTCTGGATTAGCACGCACAGCTTCTAGAACTTCGTCATCACGATGTCGTCGAGGTCTGCCTTCCGAAGCACCACCAACACCGGTACCAGGCATTCGCCCTTCGCTAAAAGCGATGTGCACACGTGTAAACACCCGGTAGTCTGGGTGTCGCAAATCGGGGTATCTTCGACGATATTCGCGTGCAGCTTCATTTGCATTGCAGTTACACGGGCCGTAAATAAGATGCATATTTGCATACTCTTGAGGAGTGTACGTATGACGCGGCATGATCAGTAGTCCAGGGATATGTAGAAGTCGTCGATAATATCACAATTGTCCAATTCGTATAGCAAAAACAGAGTCCGTAGTACATAAGCCAAATTCACGTCACAATAACAAACACGATAGAGCAAACGATATGTGCGCAAGAGACGATAGTCAAAAGAGCACTAACTTTGTTAAACAAGTTCAAAAGCTGTTTTGTTGTTTGTGAGAATAATAAAAATCTATCTCTGTCGCACAACTGTTATTTACCTGACATCAAAATGCTTTGTCTCTGTCTTATGATAAGACTAACCGTCTGGATTTGCCGTGCGATAAACAACCACAAGTAGTTGACTTAGAGTCGTTATCTGCTTACCCTATTCATGGTGGATGACTACCTGCTCCCGAGCACCCAAAAAAGGGTCCATTGTGAATGACTACCTGCTCCGGAGCACACAAAAAAGGGTCCATTCAAACTGTTTACAAAGACATGTTTAAGATAAATTAATAATTCTGTTAAAGAAAATTAGGGTATTTTTTTACAACTGTCGTTTTTTTTTAAAACCTCGTGAAATGTAATAAGTATTATACCATTTCGGAAACTGCATAAAACAAGCATGTTTTTAAGATATTGGGCAAATCAACTCCCATAAAGATTTTTTAAGCTAGACGATGTACAAAGTCAACAAATTGAATAATCAATAACACTTTTTTGATATCTCATGTATTTTTTCCCAAAATTTGTATTACGAATAGGGAATTCTTTATTGCTTTCAATAGCTCACCTCTTAAGCTGTTTTATAAAAAAAACAGAATGCAAAATTTTTGAAAATTGTGGCAACAGTAGCATAATTGGTTAGTGAAAGTAGTCATTTTATGAAAAACATGACTTATGCCATTTTTTTCAAGACCATACATAGGATTAATTAAAAATATACATATTCGTATAGCGCAGTAGGAGGCTTATCCACAGGCACAGGCTTATCCATTAATTACGCCACACCCTGTATCTACTTCTTAGTTAAATGAAGGCTTGCTATTGTTTTTCTCATTTATAATGTAAGTGGTATTGTTTGTATTATGGCGTTTCCCACAGCTCTCTTTGCACTTTCCATCACTAGCAAACTTTTTGCCTTGAAAATTTCTCGGATTCTATTCTCAATTATACAGAAATATCATGTATATAAAATATGTATTAGCTTAATTAGAAAATTGTTTATTGCAAACGCGGCTTAAGACGGCACGATACCAAATTATGCTCCATACAAAAGTATGGGTATCGTACTTACGTTTTTTTCTTCGCGAAAGTTAAACCGATTTTAATAGTTTTTGCGTTATATTATAGATAAAGAAAAGAGTATATCTATGCTTCTATCACTTTCTTTTTTTCAAAACATAACTAAAAGACATATGACGATCTGAAAAACCCACTTTTTTCGGTTTTCTTTAGATAAAGTTGCAGCGTCTATCACACAAATTTGGTAAAGTTTTACCACAAAAAAAAGTGATAGAAGCATAGGTATACTCTTTATCTATAATATAACGCAAAGACTATTAAAATCGGTTTAACTTTCGCGAAAAAAAAACGGAAGTACGAAACGTCTTTTTTCAAAGAATTTGTAGGTAAAATCCGCTTCATCTATATTTGTCCCTTTCAGCGCGGCGCTCGGAAATAGGGATAGCAATACCTAAGGCAAATATCTAAATGAGGAGTACAGTACCCTCTTAATATAAATACTTCTGATGGGCTTCGTGGTGGAATGGTTTATGTAATGGACTGCCGATCACGAGGTCGCGGGTTCGATTCCCGCTTGGGACAATCATTTGTGTGATATCCATAAATGTCGTACAAATGTTTGTACTGCGTCTGGGTGTTTTCTATGTATTATAAGTATGTATTTACAAAAGAAAAGTAGTATATATAGTCTATCCGTATCTGGTACCCATAATACAAGCATAGAAATATAGCTTACTTTGGGACCAGAGGACGTTGTGTGAAATGTCTTGAATATTTATTATTATTTATTATTACTATTACTTCAATAGGTAACAGATAAATCGATTTAAGGAAATAATGCCTAAATTCGAATATGAGTAATATGACACACACGTTAGGTGCTAAGAGGACCACATCTTCGACCAGACGGTTGAACACACTATTTAGTTTTATACATATAATATTCATAAATATTTGCATATGTAATATGAATATCCCATGATTTATACGTGGTACCTATGGTTTAAAGCATTATTGTAATATACACAATCTAACCATCAGAAGTTGATAAAATCACAACAGATATAGATAATGACAGAAAACATTATGTGTGTTCCACTGATATATCCGATAAAAATGTGCGCAATAATTCACCATCGCGATGTTTCCATGTTTAATTTTGACGGACGGTAACCTGTATACTCTAGTTGACCTTGGCTTCTTTATGCTAGCTTAACTCCTATTTTGTCAAGGGTTTGTTTGTACACAACTGGTACCATCTTAGATAAAAATGTGATCATAGAACATCGCAAGGTTGCATAAAAGTTTAAGATGTTCATGATGTATGATAAACATGCAATTTTATTTCTGAGATTGCTATGGAATAACGCAACGCGATAAATAATAACATTCGTCTTAAATTAGGACAATAAAAAATATTTTAAAATACGATGGAAATTGTTGACTTGTTATGATTATAGGAGGCAAGAGTCAATGTACGCAATGACTGGGCTTTACGCCGAGTCGGGTTGCGCCGATGGTGCTGGAGACGAACCCAGCCAGAGTGCACTGCCACACCCTTCACATCCACCGAGAGAGTCCATCAAATGTCACAGCCGAAATCCCTCGGCTGGAATATGCGACAGGTAAGGACACATATACTTGCTCTAGCGTTATCTATTGCTTCTAAATTCCTGAACATCATTTTGAACGGTAGCAAAACAATGGAATTAGCAGAATCATCAATTGTAGCTATGTATAAGCACTTATTTCAACAACGCAACGTCTTAAAATAAATCACTCTCAAATAATAATTATTTTTTTAAATCGCATGAAAATAAACTAACTACGTTAATCGTCACAACCTTCTGAAGGTGTTCAAGGTATTTAATATGACATGAAACTTGCCTTCTCTTAGATTACTTATTATTTATTCCTGAACCTAATTATAACCGGATCCTTAGAGATACATACTTGGCAATTTAATGATCTGCACACGTAGCCTGCTCTATTATGTTATACATTCGACTCGCTAAGCAACGACGTATAGTGTAATTGTGGATAAAATCTTTATTTTTGTCTACAGAGATCGCGAGCGGGAAAGAGAAAAACCTCGGCAAATGTACCCAGAAATATTAGACATTCCTCATGACGCAAGAGACTGCGGTATTCTCTCTTGGAGACCGCTATTCATCCAGAAATTTTCTAGTATTAAGGTGAGGACTGTTTTTATATTCGTAGGAAATAATAATCTCTTTATTCCGCCTGCTAATTTAATTTTGTTTTCAGGTGTTCGTATTTTTTCTTTCGTTCCTAGTGACGCTTCAGCAAGCATTGAGCTCAGGTTACATAAACTCTGTGATTACAACTATCGAAAAACGCTTCGAGATTCCATCGAGTCTGTCAGGGTTGATCGCGAGCAGCTACGAGATTGGGAATGTCATTACTGTGATCTTCGTGTCATATTTAGGCAGTAGGAGACACATTCCAGTTTGGATTGCAGTTGGTAAGCATAAAAGAGAACAACTTTTCATATACTCAAGCATTAGGCATAAGCATAACAGTTTACCTTGCATTGTACATGCTACCAATAGTTTCTTTACAATATTGTTTTTAATATATATTTATTCAGTATGATTAAAAACTGCTTTTAAAAATAAATTTTCATTTTACGCAGAAATTGAAATACTTTTGGTTGTTATGTCACGTAGATGCACGTTTCAAGCAGTAATGCGCAAAAACTCTAACCTTGACCTTTATGCGGGTGGGTGCAAGAACTTCGGTTAGCTTAAAAATATTAACAAGTAATATTTATTTATTTTAGTATTGTTGTTACATTCTTTTGCGTGACTCATAGAAAAACATACAAATCCGGCATAATGTTTTTATAAACTAGTTAAGTAGTATGCTATTTTGTTAGTTAATAGGAATGTTGGTCTTGATAAACAATTTGTATGTACATAGGTGGATAAGTACTGTGGAACACACCTTGTTATATTTGTCATTTTCCCTAGATAATAAAACGAAATGACTCACTGCTCAACTAAATAGTGCAATACTTTTAAAACTGTTAGCAGATTATGATTCCGTGGAAATCACGATGAATTTATTTCTAAAGAAAAAACAGTGGTGCCACTCAATTTCATTAATGTACTTACTGGAGAAGTCTCATTATGTTCAACCCTTTTAGGGTTCTGTATCAAAAAGTAAAATATAATATTACTGAGATTTCATTGTCCGTCCATCGGTCACCAGGCTGTATCTCTGAAACGATGATAGCTAGAGAGCTTAAAATATCACATTCATCATTTTCCTGCCCATATTCCGTTATTAAATGATATTGTTTATGTCATTATAAGAATGGTACGGACCTTTCGTATACGAGTCCAACTCTCACTTGACCGCTTTCTAAACTAAACAAATTATTATTTATTTTAGGTGCTGTTATAATGGGCATCGGCTCCTTAGTTTTCGTTGTTCCACATTTTATAGCGGAAGTGAACAGTGAAACTTTAGTGAAGAATAAGTCAGAGGAAAACATATGCCGATTGCCGCATGCTTTAGATCAAGACATGGGCGGCTTGGCACGTCTCGGCTTACCAGCGAGTAATCTGAGGCCCGATAACTGCATCAAGGTTAATATTAATTTTTTAATCATTTTGACTTCTTTGATAACTCTATTGATGAAAATCTGCTTAGAAAATAAAGTGAACTTCCTTAGTAGTATAGTTATCGTAACTCACTTTAACTTTTAAATTCGACCACATAAGTATTATATGCATTGTTAGTGTCCAAATATTATATCAATTTTTGTGAATTCTACTACTGATGAAAACTTGGATCGCTTGAGTTCTAGTCAAAATCTTTTCTTACGGATGTCTGTCTGTATAAATTAACACTGTCTTTAAAGTACAAAACCAACAGGAGTAGATATACGATCTTTTCTTTGTTAAATTGACTGCTAAAGTCGATGGGGTGCCGACATAATACATACTAACGTGATTCCATCTCGTCATTACGTAGGTATTAGAAAATCAGAACACATGACTTATAGAGTTCGAAACATTCGAACTCTATAAGCAATAAAAAGACAATATAAGACGTAATTCTGTATATAACGAGAATGAGCGTAATCCTCTTATCGTAATAATCTTTTAGAGGGAGTCCCTTTGGAATGCTACCTCCTGCTTCTTATATCAAGTGTATTATTTGTATAACAGAGTTCTCCGAGCACATTTATGCCAGTGATGGTATTCATAGTGGCGCAACTGTTACTTGGCTGCGGTGGATCTCCTCTGCTAACACTTGGCACCACTTACGTAGACGACCACGTCCGTCCAGAATCATCCAGCATGTATATAGGTAAGAACCTAACTAAATAATTAATTGTATTCATTAATATGTACTTCAAAACCTTAAATACATTTCTAGGAGGAATTCACTAATTTAAAATAACCTACCAATTGGCCAATTCTCAAAAATGGCGAGTCCAATTTTTAAAAGGATATTCTACCCAATTTTAAACCTATAAGACGTGCTAATGTATCACATAAAAACAATGTAAACAAATGCGTTTTCATAGCAGATAATTTGAGTGTATTTGTTTACATAGCAAACTGACGTCATGAACATGACGTAAGTCGTAACATGGCGTTCGCAAAGCTCAGCGTTTTCGTGCCAAATTTAAAATGCAAAATTAAATAATAACAATGATCTCAATATTGATCCAGGTTTGGCAGTAGGGAATGTTTACTATAATTCCTATCAAGATCTATAATGTCATATGTCGTATCTGCAGATAACTATTAATGGTCTTATTCATAATGACTTATCGGAGGTTTAAACGGAGATTTTATCGGAGAGATAATAAACGTTATAGCGTAAAAAGACTATTACGAATAACAGGTTTTGACAACTTTCGCGAACCGATTTTAGCGAACTTCTAAACCTCCGATAAATCATTATGAATAAGACCATAAGAATTTAACTTAAAGCCATGAAATGAAATGTTCTACAAAATTCGCAATACAAATTAAGGTTTACAATGCTTCAATTACTTTGTATTATGTATGTAATATTACAGTAGTATTGTAATTATTATAGTATGTAATATTTACACAGCTGTGTCTAAAATTTTTAACATTGTTTAGCTTGCTAGCAAGAAATTATATTTTCACTAAAGGAATTTTGCTAAACCGAAATTAAATCAATAAATCTTGCACTTCCTTTACCTACCATTATTGATTTAAATGCATTAACATAATTGTCGCTATTATCTTTTCATTGTTCTACGATGAGATTCATGAGATACACATGATATGTATACAATTCTGATAATACGAAACAAGGTCCCCAGTCTCGTTAAACTATAACTGTAGTCAATGTAAAAACTGTGACCCTCAGTTCTATTTGCATAGCCACCACGAAGATATATTTCAGAAACTTCATTCAACATGTACTTTATCCTCTCGGGCACTGATCCCCATTGTGTCGTGGATCACGGATGATAACATTAGCGGTTGACTGATGCTTGAATTAGTTTTATAACTGTTTATATTTGGAAGGCTTATTTTTAACTTCAAGAAGTCCTGCGCAGAGGCAGTTTTTAGGGTTCCGTACCCAAAGGGTAAAAACGGAAACCCTATTACTGAGACTTCGCTGTCCGTCCGTCCGTCTGTCACCAGGCTGTATCTCAAGAACGGTGATAGCTAGACGGTTGAAATTTTCACAGATGATGTATTTCTATTGCCGCTATAACAACAAATACTAAAAATAAAATAAAATAAATATTTAAGGGGGGCTCCCATACAAAAAACTGATTTTTTTTTACCGTTTCTTGCTCGATACTAATAACGTTGCCTTATGTTGCATAGATAATGGTACGGAACCCTTCGTGCGCGAGTCCCACTCGCACTTGACCAATTTTTGTTAACCATCGCGTGGTTGAAAGATTACACAGTATAACTGCCGTTCGATGGCTTCTGTAGAACCACGTCAGCTGTTAAGTGATTACCGCAAGCGGGACTTGAACCCACGACCTCTGAATACCGTTCCGTAGCTCTGCCAACGCCGAGGTCGTGGGTTCAAGTCCCGCTTGCGGTAATCACTTTTTACACCATCACTAAATTTATTAAGTAAAAGCATAGCACGTCAATTGCAAAATTAATAAATTACTTTAACATTTCATGTAACTTGTTTTTTGTCAATTTGTAGCAACGTAAAAAAAAATTGTTCTTTTATATTGTAGTGATCTCTTATTTCTTTTGGACAGCGTTTACATAACTTATTCTTTTTAAACGATATAGATTTTAATCCTTTCATAACCTCCACCATACTTAAAACATAGCGAGACTAAAATTTAAATAAATAGCCGTGATAAAAGCCATAGGTAGCCTCCACAGACGCCAGATTTAACGCTTGACACATTGTTTTATTTAGGTAATTATGTTTTTAAATAACACCCGGCTATTTTTGTCACAAAACATTCGATTTTTACGTAACCATAAAAGCGAATTAGGTTTTTAGTTGCTAAAAGCGAATTATGTTGTTACTCAACAGTGACTTTTAAGGTGAAAATATCTTTTGATACGGTAGAGTAATTAAACAAAAAGACGTCATGAAAAGTGAAACGTTGGAAAAACAATGTTTAAATAATTTATTATTTTCACTTTCAAAATTGCTGAATTTTAAGTTAATTTAAATTCAGGGTCAGTGGTAATTCACATCCACATGGTATTTATTAAAGTGATGTGTATTTTACTGCTGTCATCTATGTAATACCTAATTCCATTTGAGTTTTTGTTCAACTATAGGTGGTTTACCTACGTCAATAATTATCTTGAAATGTTTAGGTGTATTCGTTTTGCGTTCATGATCATTGTACCTTAAAGACAGGCAGTTCCTGAGTGATTGTTTAAGCTAGTATAACTACCATAAATTGCAATAGCAAGTAAAATAAAAGTGTCATAAGAATCTACGTTATTTTTCAATCACGCTACAGCAATGTGACATAGTGACTTAGATCGAAGTTTCTTTTACTTTTTGTAAATACCAAAACGAAGTTATATAATGTAAAAGTCTTCAAATATGGTTCAGCAATATTAGATATCTGAAAATCGTTTATTGATTTGCCTCAAAATGTCTGTACCTACTTCGTCTTTCAGCTCATGTCGAAGACTTCTGCGTGTTAGTCTACTAGTTTTTCATAGGCTATGGCTGCAATAAAATATATTATTAAGGTGTCCTTCACACGGTCACGATATTTAGTCACGATAACGCTAACGCATCGCATGTCTTCGTTACCACGCCTCGTATGTACAGTTTGTATTTATTATTTATTGTCTACAGTTCGCAGTGTCCCTTACCATTTATAATACAGACACAACGAGTCACTGAACTGTTAGAACCTTGTAAAACAACAAAAACGTAGACACCAATGCTTTTTGTATAGTTTCACTAGCTATGTAATACGTGACCATTTTTTTCTATATACACAGCAAAAAATTATTTACTGTTGCATTATTACATAAACTATAGAAGGTTGTATTTCACACCTATTAATGAGATTGTCCGTGTGGTGACGTATTAAAAATAGAAGTGTCACCACCCCTTTTCCTTCCAAGGGTGATGTTTAAGCCAGTTAAGAAATATTGTACATAGTTAACATTCTCTGAGGGAGAAGGAAAACTTAAAAGTGCCAACACGCCTGGTCAGCGCGGAACAGTAGACCATAATCTCTTTCAAAGTGAAGCAGGCCCGTGCCCAACAGTGGGACGTTAATGGGCTGGAGAGAGAGTGTCATGTTTGTAATAGGTATAAGTAATGCCTTTATATCCATATACATATATGCATGAGATTGGTTAACTGCAGTTCATATTTGTCACATAAATTCGAACTAGAGTTTGTTGAACTTCATATCATAATTACTAAAATGTTCCATATTCATTAAATGACAACAAAAATTTTAAGTTGATCTAACATGCCAGTGTTTGTGTAAAGCGTAGTTTGAAAAGTTCGTTAGCAAATAGACTATAATGCAACTTTTGGCCTTAAAAAAGCTTTTGGTATTTTTTTGTCTAGAAGATATTACTATACGTATATTAAGCATTTGCACACTAGAAATAAAAATACTATCTAATATATAAAATTCACGTGTCACAGTGTTAGTTACCGTACTCCTCCGAAACGGCTAGACCGATTCTTATGAAATTTTGTATACACATTCAGTAGGCCTGAGAATCGGCTAACATCTATTTTTCAAAACTTTTTTTTTGTATGGCAAAACAACGTTTGCCGGGTCAGCTAGTATAATATATGATGATAGAAATGGATGAAAGAAAAGCCAATTTTTATTTCATATAATTTTGTCTTAGGTTCGCAAGTTCACGTCATAAATCCAAGTAATAGTATTTTGAAGAAACAATAAGTACTGTGGCTCTAAACTGCGCAGCTAGACATGAATTTAATATATCAAATAAATAGATAATTTACGACCATAATAAACCTAGTAAATAACCGTCTATATAAGTTCTGAACAATAGCAAACTCAATATGAAAGTCTAAAAGTAATGCTTCCAGACGGTACTGGCAACTCTTGGAACTTATATTTAACAAAATTTATATTGTTAGGCCTGATATAATACGCGAAGCCTTGAAATTGTCACTGTTGCCGTAAGCCTCAGACCTTGGCCCGCTTGTCAATGCCTGGGAATACTTAAACACATTAAAAAATTTCATTCATTGTAAAAGTAAAAGCTCGTCTTACTTGTTCCGTGAATTAAATGTTGTCTGGTAGAATTCAATTCAAGTCAAATGAAATCAGTAATTACTCATTTTTCTGTGGCTGTAGCAGTCGCAAAATGCAATAAATTAGCAACAGCATCTCCAATTACACTTTTAAAACGTGATGTGTTCTATACATTAATGGTCTTATTCATAATGACTTATCGGAAGTTTAAATGGAGATTTTATCGGAGTGATAATAAATATATAAATAAATAAAATAAATATTGATGGACATTTCACACAACGTCCTCTGGTCCCAAGCTAAGCTTATATGCTTGTGTTATGGGTACTAGAATACGGATAGAATACATATACTACTTTTCTTTTGTAAATACATACTTATTACATAGAAACACCCAGACGCAGTACAAACATTTGTATGACAATTAGAAAAATCACACAAATGATTGTCCCGAGCGGGAATCGAACCCGCGACCTCTTGATCGGCAGTCCGTTACATGAACCACTTAACCACGAGGCTCGTCAATAATAAACGTTTTAGCGTAAAAAACTATTATGAATAACAAGTTTTGACAATTTTCGCGAACCTGTTTTAGCGAACTTTTAAACCTCCGATAAGTCATTATGAATAAGTCCATAATTATTTATAAATATATAGATGTGCTTTGAAGAAAAGAAAGAAATCCTCATTTATTTTCAGCTCTAGATGAGACATCTTTGAATTGGAACCACTTCTCTGATTTGTTAAACAAACACGTAATATTTTATTATTTTACTGCTCTCTCTCTTCAAGTGTCATTGAAGAATAAGGGTTTTAATAAGGCTCTTGAGTTAAGATTCCTTGGAACGCGACCTGGATTCAAGAGCTATTCGTATTGTCCGCCGTATTGATCCTTGTACGTACGTACATTGTACAGCCTCTACATATTATATAAACTTTTCTAGTGCCCTTAATTAAATTCTCATTAAGCCGAAGATACTCATTACTGAATTACACGGCTGATATTACACAGTGGCACTTGTATGGCCAACATAAAAGAAAATTCGTGTATGAATACCAATACGCAACGTATTCATAACAGAAATTTCACGTCGCAAATTGCACAAGTAGCAGTTAGGTAAGAGATTTTGTATTATTGTCAAAATTTTGGTCGCTTAGGGTCGCTCGTTTAGGCGTGTGTTTACATAAGCTTATGAATATACATATACTGTGGTGCAGGTTTCGTCAAGTGTCCCGGATAGCAGTAAAAATTTAAAAGGGTGAAGCTGAACATTGTTTACCTTTTTAACGCTGATGCAATTAAATGTTTCGTTTGATTATTGTTTGAACAGTCCTTTGTGTCTTTAAACACAATGAAAATTATACGCTAAGATACTCGTCCCATGAGATGCAGAACATCTGTAAAAGTTAGTTAACTTAGATCGACATATGATTATGATGAGAGGTAATATTTTATGTAGGTGCTGCGGGTTTAGTGCCTTCCGCAGTGTTATAATTACAAAACAAGTATGACCTACATTTGAGATGGATGCATTTGTCACTTTATCAAAATATCATAAATAACCCCTATTCAATAAACTGTCTGGCACACACATTGTGTGGAATAACTAAATGACAATGAAATAAATATAGGTAAATATTTTTTTGTAGAAAGAAACATGGGGAGAAAACTAAATTGATTTCAAAATTAGAGATCTCTAAAAATACGTAACTCTATTTGATATTAATATTTATTTACAGGTTGCATGTACAGTATGGGAGCTTTCGGTCCAGTTCTAGGCTTTCTTTTGGGCGCGTACTTATTATCATTCCACATGGACTCATTCTCCGGGACTAATATATCGATAAGTAAGTAGCTATAACACATACTCGTATATTATGACATCTATAGACATCATTGAATCTTGTTTCATTACACACCTGCCTTACTTATTTCTGCATCATTCTAGGGTTGACTGAAAGAAAATTCCTAAGGCATAGTCCGCCTGTACAATACACACTTTACACTTTGTATAAAGTGTGTAAATAAATAAATAATAATAAATATTCGTGGACATTTCACACAACGTCCTCTGGTCCCAAGCTAAGCTTATATGCTTGTGTTATGGGTACCAGAATACGGATATAATACATAAACTACTTTTCTTTTGTAAATACATACTTATAATACATAGTAAACAACCACCAAAAATAAAAAATCAAGTGTGAATGCGATATGATATGTTAGAAAGAAAAGCTGCCTGACTTTTGTACTTTCGTCCCATGATCACCATTTAATGCCACCGTGCCATTATGTGAATATGTATTTGATTTTGATATTAGTTTGCGTCTGTAATTCTTGATGTGTTTCTTGTCGAATCTACGAGTAATAAGATAGTAATTACTCTTGTTAGGAAGAGTCGCGAGTTGCTTTTATTTTTCATTTCTGTTTTTTTTTTGCAGACTCGGGCGATCATCGTTGGGTGGGCATGTGGTGGGGAGGTTTTCTTCTGTGTGGATTTCTATTAATACTAGTTGCCATTCCTTTCTTCTCTTTCCCCAAAGTACTAGTGCGTGAAAAAGAAAAGATCAGACTGGTGGAAAAAGCCGCAGCTGCCAGCGGTTCATCCACAGGCAAGATACCACCGAAACCAGCGACGGATATCAAAGATACTGGATACGGGAAAGATATCAAAGGTAAGATAAAAAGATACCAAAAAGGATGAAATGTTTTCAGAATAGAACAAAAAGCGTGGGCGTTATGAGACGCTTGACAGACATGATTACTCAAAACAAACAGGTGCCATAACGCGTTACGTAACGAAGCGGTTTATTCCTCCATAAATAGTTATCACACATTTATAATGGCATTACCACCCGCTTAAATAAGTGTTTAGATAATAATTTAGTTACAAATAAAGCCACATTGTAAATTGTGAGATTAACTACTTCTCCTGATTTGATGAGGATGCCGCGATGTTCTAAATGTAGGTAGGTTTGTAAATATCTTTTTGTTGTTTTGTTTCTTTGATATTTTCTTCTTTCACAGATATCCCCGTGTCAATGTGGCGTTTGCTAAAGAACCCGGTGTACGTTGTGACTTGTCTTGGCGCGTGTATGGAGCTCATGATCGTGTCAGGCTTCGTAGTTTTCCTGCCCAAATATCTGGAGACACAGTTCAGCCTTGGCAAAAGTGAAGCTAGCATGTTTACAGGTATGCCAATATTTATTCGCTAGATTAAATTTATTCAGACACCCGAACACGAATATTTAGACATATTCATTATTGCCCTGTACTTATCGCATTGCCTAGTTGCATTATTTGTGCGTATTCTACATAATAAATACTGCAGATACTATTTAAGCTCTCCAGTATGTTTCTTCAAATTATCGTTAATTATGTTCACACAATGAAATAAATAAATAAATATTCATGGACATTTCACATAACGTCCTCTGGTCCCAAGCTAAGCTTATTATGCTTGTGTTATGTTATGTTTCTAAATCAAATTATATTTGGCCTGTAAATTATTTAAAAACACATTTATTAGCGAAGGTTTAAAGGAAGAATTTAATGTCAGAAGTTTACTGGAATTGCAATATATATAGCCTGGCAGAAATTGCTTTTAGCGATAAGGCCGCCCATTGTACTATATTTATAATTAATTATAATTTATTGTAAATTTTATTCTTATGGTGTACAATAAAGTGTATAACAAATAAATAAATTAATAAATATATAGGTCCATTATAGTATTTCCCATCATGATTAAATGTAAAAATGTTTATTTACACGCATTATGATGTTTTTATTTACTTTTCGCAGCATTTTAACATGGTATAATGCGTTTGGTTTTACGATTACAAGTCACATGTATGTATATGATATTCTCATACCCAATACACGTGTTCTTATAAACATATATTATGTAGTATAATAGTCACAATATATGGTACGCTTCAAATTTCGAATCTATACATAAAGACAAAATATTAGATAACCTAGCACTCTCGGAGACTAGTTGACTGAGTTTAAGAGGATACCAAAATAGCTTCGTGCATTTTTCTACGTACGAAGTTTTCATTGTTTCTTTAGATTGAATGGCTAGAGCTCTAATTTTTAAATATATGTTTTTTCAATATATGATCTAGGATCGCATAAACTCAGAAACGCGATTGAAAAAAGTTTTCTCGATAGAAAATCTTAGCGAAACAACCTCTCTAATTTTTTATTTTTTTCATTTGTCGGTCTATTATCGCGTATTAAGTAATGAAATAACTTTAAAAACATAAGTAACTATTATATATAGAAACACGTAAATCAGAATTAAAATATATTTAGTAGATTTTGAGTAAATAGGAAAAGTATCCCTAATTCTTCATTTTCTGTGCCTATTGGCTGTGTTAATATTTACGTGTCGGCGATGATATACGATAATATTGATGTAGGCCCTTAAACTGAGATTTTATCGGAGAGATAATAAACGTTTTATCGTAAAAAGACTATTATGAATAACAAGTCTTGACAATTTTCGCGAGCCGTTTTTTAAACCTCCGATAAGTCATTATGAATAAGATCATTAAAGTTAAAGTATACTTAAAGTTTAAATAAAACTACTTTTAACGGATATAGACGTGTGTATTTGTTTTAAATTTTGTTTTAAGTTTTATTTACACAAATGGGTCGTGCAAGTGTTAGAGAATATGAAACTATAAGTTATTTAATTTAATTATAGGTTCAATAGCAATCCCAGGCGCGTGCATCGGTATATTCATGGGTGGGTGTCTACTGAAGCGTCTCGAACTGCGACCCAAAGGTGCGGTACAGTTCGTGCTTATATCTAACACGATATGTTTGTCGTGTTACGCACTACTGTTCTTCCTTGGATGTGACAATATCAAGATGGCGGGCACTACTATACCATATACAAATAATAGGTAAGTTAAATTTACATCTCCATTCACTGGCGTATTTATCCCTGGGTCATGAGGGCCCATGGCTCGGAACGGCAGGCTGTGAGGTGAGGTGACTTTGCTTTCTTTCCATCAATTTATTGGACGGCAACTCTTACGCTCAATCTCAATAAACGCTGCTGTCCTCCATATTTGTAAACATCTAACCATTATTTTAAATAATTTTGCCATAGACTTCTTAGGTTTTTTTATATGTATAAGAGTCATATACATAACCTAATACCAAAATGTGGCGCTGTAATCGGTTAACGTGAAGGAATATTACGACAGCTCGATGGTTAAAAGCTCAGTTTAGATTTCCAAAGGTCGTGGATTCAAGTACCATTTGTGGATGACCCTTGACACTTTTTCTGCTTTATTTCTTTCTTAGCCTATTAATGTCTAAACAAGCACGTTGAGCAGGCGTGTTGGCATCAGCTTTAATGACGAGATTTCCTTCTCACACATTTAATGTTCTCTGTCTATATTCCCTTACAGCATCCTGGAGAGGAAATAAAGTGGTAGCATTTGTATTCTTAATCCGTTACCGCACGGTTTTTTGTTTTATTCGATTTGTTAAATATATACATTATAGTTGTTACCCGCGCCTTCTAATGCGTGGATTTTGAAAGTTTTCCCCATTTTTGACTTATGCTTTGTTCCTATTGGTTGCAACGTTACGTTATATAGCCCTCCTCGATAAATGTACTACCCAATATTGAATGAATTTTTCAAATCGGACAGGTAGTTCCTGAGATAAGCGCGTTCAAACATACAAACTCCTCAGCTTTATAATATTAAAATATAGATTTATTTACTCGTAAATGATAATGTTTCAGTAATCTAGAGCCGTTCAAAGTGAATCTGACAGCTGCGTGCAACTTCAACTGTCTATGTACCGAGACAGACATGGAGCCGGTGTGTGGTAACAATGGACTGACATACTTCTCACCGTGCCACGCTGGATGTGCTGCATTCTCCTCTAGTACTAACTTCACTAACTGTGCATGTATGTATACACTGTTTATTATTATATCACTGGTTAATGTCCACGGTTTTATATTTAACTAGCTGCCCCGGCAAACGTTGTTTTGCCATACAATTCTGTATAAAATAAAATTTCATCAAAATCGGTCCAGCCAATTTGTAGCCTATGTGTTATTCTGATGTATAAGCTATATTGTGGTAAAGTTTCATTCAAATCCATTCAGTAGTTTTTATGTGAAAGAGTAACAAACATCCATACATACATCCATACTTACAAACTTTCGCCTTTATAATATTAGTAGGATGTGTATTCGTAGAGTATAACCATTATTTTTCACTATTGTTTTTATATAGTAGGTACACCACTTTACCCCAGTTCCAGATCAACTGAGTCCGTCCAAAGGTTGTCTGGAAGAGATCGCAATATGCGATAAGACCGCCAATTGTACATGTTTTGTTTTTAACTAATTTATTTATATAAGTGACATGTAAAATGTTTTGGTGTACAATAAGGTGTATTGTATTCTATTATTAGGGTTCCGTACCAAAACGTAAGATGGAACCCTATTACTGAGACTTAACTGTCTGTCATCAGGGCCCCAAGTCCGGTAAATGAATTGTGTCACAATGACAGCTCAATGGCACCATTATGGCGCCATAGTGGCATCATCTGTGATAAAAAATCAAGTTTGGTGTCATTATGACACCATAGTGGTGCCTTGGTGGTGCCATAATGGCGGAATTTTATCAAATTTGGTAGTCTACTATTACTTTTTTGTCACAATGACGCCATAATGGCGTCAGTGACTGACCATTATAACAACATTGTATTAAGATTGTAATAGCAGAATTACCAGACTTGGCCACTAGGTTGGTTACAGTGAAATCAAAATCAAAAACCATTTATTTTATTCAACCGCTTCAGGGCTTTCAATCCGCTGAGAATCGGCGTAAGAAGTGATAGCTAAACTGAAAATTTCATAGCTTATGTATATGAGTTACTATAATAACAAATACTCCTCATATATGCGCTCGAGAATAACGAATATATTATGTTATAGGTTGCTTTCCAATTAATGCAAAAAGTGACGCAGTGTAACGCAGTGCTCGATAAAGCGCTTTCCATCAACGACACTGTTGAACACAGCCGTACACTGTTCGACACTCGAAAAAGTGGTGTTTGACAGATGCTTAGCAAGAATTACCAACAATTATGAGAAGAATTCTTTTCTCTACTTATGATTTTTAATTATTTAGATTTAAAATTGTTTTACGGATTGTTTTATGTTAAATTGTTTTACGCTACTTAATGCTTATATTTAATTTATTGAACATTACTTACTTTAAAATTCTAGTTGGTTCAAATAATTATTATTAAACAAAAGTAGTACATATTATTACAAAACAATTATTTATTTGCCCACAAATTGTCAAAGTTCTTTAACTTATTGGAAGGTCATGTTTATAAATTATTGAGCCAAGACTTTGTCAAGGAACTTGCATTTAGGTAAAAAAACGCCCATAATTTTGCGATATTGATGCACTCTAGTGTTATTTTGAGACAACTAGCTGTTTCATTTAAACTTTTACACAGTGTTTGGCAGTGTTTCACAATGTAACGCAGAGTCCCTCTGTGTTAACTAAATGGATAGCAACCTATGTGTGCGAGTCTAACTCGTACTTGACCTGTTTTATTTGTGTGTTGTCAGGTGTACACGAGAACAGTCGTGAGAGTGTGGGTGGTATAAGCGCTGTAGTAAGCGGCGCGTCCGCTGCAGCGCTGCAGGGTGCGGGTGTGGCGGGCGTGTCCCGCGAGTACAGCGAGGTGACAGTGGTCCCTGTGGCTACAGCGGGCGCATGTAACCCTCCCTGTACCACTATCTTCCCGTTCCTCGTGTTGCTGTTCTTCATGACGTTCGTCGTCGCTGTCACACAGATGCCACTACTTATGATCGTACTCAGGTACTACATAAACAGAAACGACCTTTGGGAGGGAAAACCTCGTAATGCGGTTATATTGGAGTGATATCTGGGGCTCAAGTCTGCTATTATAATGTTGTCATAATGATCAGTCACTGATTGCATAATGGCGATCATCACCATAATAACTACTTCTTATGATTTTTATCAAACTAAGTACTGAGACTTAGATCTAATATATATAAAATTCTCGTGTCACAATGTTCGTTCCCATTCTTCTCTGAAACGGCTTGACCGATTTTTATGAAATTTAATATGCATATTCAGTAGGTCTGAGAATCTGCTACTATCTTTTTTTCATTCCCCTAAGTGATAAGGGTTGTCCACCTACATTTATATGGCAAAACAACGTTTTCCGGGTCAGCTAGTAATATATAAAAAAATATGAATGGACATTTCACACAACGTCCTCTGGTCCCATGCTAAGCTTACCCGCTTGTGTTATGGGTACCAGAATACGGATATACTATTTTTTCTTTTGTAAATACATATAATACATAGAAAACACTCAGACGTAATACGAACATTTGTATGACAGATATAAATATCTCACAAATGATTGTCCCAAGCGGGAATCTCCGAACCACCGAACATCCGAAACCTCGTGAATGGCCGAACCACGATGCCCGTCAAATGATGATTAAGATGAACTCTAATTATTATTGTAATGCTTAATATCGTATTTGTGATTGCAGATCTGTAAGTGAAGAGGAACGCTCTTTTGCGCTCGGTATGCAGTTCGTGATATTCCGTCTGTTCGGGTACATACCGGCGCCTATATTGTTCGGTAACCTCATTGACTCTACATGTATACTGTGGAAGCAATCTTGTAGCGGAGAGAAGGGAGGACGATGTCTACTTTATGATATTGAACAGTTTAGATACAGGTTAGTTGAAATAATTATTATATCTTTCTATTATTAAAAACGTGAATGTTTTTAAAAATGTATGAATGGATGTTTGTTGCTCTTTGACGGAGAAACTACTGCATATATTTAATAAATCTAATTATGGTGGAAAAAGTGAAATGCCGCAAGTGGGACTTGAACCCACGACCTCGGAATACCGTTCCGAAGCTCTTCCAACTGAGCTTATTGCGGTCTACTTGCAACACTTCAAATTAACCACCATATCTGTCACTCGTATGAGTTTATATATTTGTACGTATTATTAAGTAAAAGCATAGCATGTCCAATGCAAAAATTAATAAATTACTTTACTGCATATATTTTAATAAAACTGATGAAAGCTGGGTAGCTTTTCGCTCAGGGTCTAACATAGCGCTTTATCATCATCGCCATAAAAACCAAGTAGCGAAGTGACTATAATTGCGGAAGAAAGCGCGAGCATAAGCTAGTATGTTAAATTTACGATTGTAAAAGAAGCATTTTCGTCACTTCGTTATTGACAGTGTATGTTGTAATCGTTACAGATACGTCGGCCTCTGCGGCGGTATAAAGATAGTAGCGTTGGGCATATTCATGGCGGACTGGTGGCTCGTTAGACGTAGGAGACATCTAGAGACTGTCTCACCGCTAGACCCACACAAGGACATCGCGGGATCTATCATTAGTCTCGATAGACGTAAGGAATTTGTATTAATTAATCTTAAAACTAAATACGATACACTTCCCATTCTCCTGAAAGCTGACATTTATATACAAAACTTTTTTTTGACGGGTTTCGTGGTGGAGTGGTTCATGCAACGGACTGCCGATCACAAGGTCGCGGGTTCGATTCCCGCTTGGGACAATCGTTTGGACATAATACAAGTATAGAAATATAGCTTACTTTGGGACCAGAGGACGTTGTGTGAAATGTCCTGAATATTTATTTATTTATTTTACAGTGTTTCAAGAGCTTCCGACTGCAGAAAACGCTAGCGGGTTCTGCTCAGGAGTGATGTCTGGTGTAAGTTCAGCTACAACTACACCTATGGAGGCGGGCATGTCCGATATAACACAAGACCCGCATAGATCTAAACTGCAGCGAACAGAGTCTCAGTACTCACAAGATTCACAAACTCGTGGAACTACCTCGAAAAACTCGAGGGTTTTAGTTGCGTCTAGACATTTACGTAATGATTCTAAGACTATACAGTTGGAGCCTCGCGCGAGACAACACTCGTTCGAGGAGACCGACAGGTGTCGCCCCGTGCGCAGTGAGTCGCGCGAGTCGCGGCGAGAGTTCCCGCGCTCCACGTCACGTGACCTCGCCTCACACTCGCGCTCCGCCTCCAGAGACTTCAAGGTACACTCGCGCTCAGACAGTCGCGACCTCAGTCTCGAGCAAATCAAGCAGCTCGCACTCAAGAGCATGGACAACTTAGATCTGAGCGTGCTGCCTCTCACGCGCTGCGGCGACGACGAGAGCAAGCGGCTCATAGAGGCTGGCGCGGGCGCCGTGCTCAGACACCGTCGGACCAGTTCGAGGGACTGTAAGCCTCCTGAAACTAAACATAAGCGCACATCGTCTCACCACATCACTCTGGAACCGTCAGAAATGAGTCTACAGCTCAACAAAGGACGCAGTGTAGACCAACTGGCCTGTCCCACGACGCGGCTCGACCCCAGCGTGTGAGCACTGCCGACTGGTATTGTGTCGCTTAGTGCAATCAAACTATTAGTGAAAATGAGTAAGTTTAAGTTTAACTAGGCTTATTCTAATCTAGAAAATATAGAAAAATTATCGTGATTTTAATTCATATCCTATTGTAGTATTGACGCTTTCACAAAATTACAGACAATGTGTCGGTTGTTCTAAAAGGCGACTGGTTTTTCAAAATAGTGACAAGTTTTTAGACTTACGAGCCTCAACATATAAGTTAGTTACGAACAATTAGTGTGATATCAGAATGTTGTTTCGATGTTAAAATACTCGCGGCACTTCTGTCTCTAGATTTTAATCGTCTAACTAGTGCAATTGAACATTATTTCTGTTCAACTTTTAGTGGATGCTTAAAAACTCGTCAAAAATTGTAAAAAAATGCAGACACATAATTTTGTACTTAAATTCTTAACAAACATTAATAATATAATATGCAATTACACAATGTGGATTATGTAAAATTACCACATATATGTACAAAGGCATGCTATATTAAATGTTTCGGTTGATTAATATTCTTGCATTAGAGTGTATTCAATTGCAACTACACAGAACCGTTAGGGATATTAGGATAGATAATATAATTCACGTTGCAATATCTTAAAGAGTGTCAAATATATGTATATTGTGTGATCAGGAAGCAGTGCTCATTATTTTTGTATTACACTTTCAATTTTAAATTAAAATATATTACATTCTTTCAATATATACAATGTTTTTCCCATAATGGTGCTTTACTATTACATTCAGAGGGACATACAACAATCTATCGCCAATGTTATTGGATACTAATCTTGAACAGAAAAAAGGGGCGTGACCGAGTCAATTTGTCGATCAACTTTTAGGCCACACCCCTTTTTTATGTTAACCAATAATGATGTCTATAAAACATGGCACAGAAGACTCAGGCTTCTGAACGAATGGCTGTCTAACATAACTATTGCCTTCTCACTCTTTCACATATGATTAGATCCAGGGTGAGTGAGAGACTAAAATCAATTTCATTATTCACTTACGAATTGTGTTAAGACCCTAGATTTTATATCATTTTGATATGAACATCCATCTTATTCTTAATAATTTTCACAATGACACCATGCACAAATCACGATTGCTGTAGATATGTAGACCTTCATTAGGAACAAATACATTTAATGTTATGATCTCAAATGATTAATGATTGTTTTGTGACCGGAATGTAATTAAACTGACAACACTGTGAGTACTTTTAATGAGTCTTTAAATTTTGTAAATATTTATTTTTATTAATTTTAACTTGTGATACCATTTTATTAATTAATATAACCTTTATTAGTGCAATTAACAAAAGAAAAATGTTTTTAACTTGTTATTTTTTGTTTCTTTTCTTTCTACATATATTTGGTTCCTATCTTGAGATACAAAATGCTTTCTTCCAGTTCAAATTCAATTTTAAAACTGTCTATGGTTGTTCAAAATTACAATTCTAACTTCTAGATTAAAATTAATTTTTTTATAAAGTACTATTTATGTGGTGGAAAAATTGTCAATTTGTGAGGATGCTGGATAAAAACTCAATTATTAACTACATATATCATTTTAATGTAAAAGTGACTTGTATTTTAAAGCAATATATTTATGTGAGATGATAAAGACAGGAAAGTTGTGTAAATTTTTGTCACATATATGATAAAAGAGGTTAATAGTTTGATATGAAAGAGTGTTTTATCGAAAAATGCCTTATTACAATAGATCTTAAGACTTGATATTGATACTGACTTAGATGTATGAAGAAGTTGTTACAGTACGATTCAAACTTAATGGCGGCTCGGAAGTTAGCTGCCAGTGCCGGGACGCGCCGGTACAGTCTAGTCGACAATGATTAGGCTCAATTTAATTATTATTATAACTCGAAAGTTCACACAACAATTTCAACATTCACACAACTTTCGAGTTAGAATAATAATTAAATTGAGCCTAATCATTATCGACTAGACTGTATCGGCGCGTCCCGGCACTGGCACCGAACTTCCGAGCCGCCATTAAGTTTGAATGGTACTGTATCTCTCGGGACAAGATTGATGATAGCAACTTCTCTAAACTAATTTGTTGCATTTAGTGATTAATAAAATTGCATACTTATTTTCAAATGACTTTTATTCATTATCAATATAATAACATTCCACTACATTAATAAATTATATAAATCATGACTTTATAGTGCTGCTTTGTCCTTGATGATCTCTTCAAATTCACCTGCAATTTGTTAATGTATTACCACTACTACAAAAATAGTTTCTGGAGAAATCACAAAATTAATTTTGTCCTTTAATTTCATTATGACTGTATTTAATGGAAACCTATTGGTCCAAAAATATAGCCAACTTTCATAAAGTTTATGAACTCATGTGTATGAAGCTCAATGTTAGGTTGGATAATAGACCTTTAACTATAAATCCAATCATTTCAATGTGCTACACAAAAAAAGATGACGCATTCTTATAGCTACTATATAACAAATATGTTTCCAATCACTCGAGCTGCTATTGATATTTTATTGCTAGCTCTAAAGTTACCAAATACAAATTGTTAGTCCTCAATATCCAAGAGACTTGCAGTGTGCAACTCTCACAATACAAATTTTGAGAATTTTGTGGGCAAGAGAGAATAGTAAAAAAACACTAATTAATGTGCTACATTACGATAACTATTACATGACTAGGCTAAAGAATTACAGTAAGTCTATAGAGTAGGTACATAAATTAAACTAAATAAAACTTCAATAAAAGTTTATTGATAAAAATTATTCAAATAATACAGCTAATCACTAACTACAAATCTATTTAACTATGTGGTACATAAACAAAATTGTACCTATCTGTCAGTTTAAAATATTAATCCAACTCACCACAGTCAGAAATTACTACCTTCTTGGCAGGTTTCCCACTTTTTGATCCCAAACCTTCTACCTTACTTACAACATCCATACCTTCTACAACAGCACCAAATACAACATGTTTCTTATCCAACCATGGAGTAGGAACAGTTGTTATAAAGAACTGGGACCCATTTGTATTAGGGCCTGCATTAGCCATAGATAAAATTCCAGGTCCGGTATGCTTAAGCTTGAAGTTCTCATCTTGGAAAGTTCTACCGTAAATAGATTTGCCACCAGTACCATTGTGATTAGTAAAATCACCTCCTTGGATCATGAAATTAGGAATGATTCTATGGAATGAGGAACCTTTATAACCAAAGCCTTTTTCGCCGGTGCAAAGCGCTCGGAAATTCTCAGCCGTTTTTGGAACTAGTTCATTTTCCAACTTTATCACTATGCGCCCAAGTGGTTCCCCATCAGCAGACACATCGAAAAATACTTTTTTCTCAGCCTGTGTCGAAGCAAATCTTAATGATACTGCCGAGTACATAGTGGCATTGAATAGCCCGCGCCGTATTATAGGCGAGAAAACCATCTTCAGTGATCTTTAGACTCCTGAAATATGCAAACTACTATTAAATTTATATGTTATTAGCAATAATTATATCTATTAATTTAACTTATCACGTGGAGAATATTTTAAAAAATAAAAGTAATAACCTAAAATAAAAAAACGTCCTGCGTTCCCTCTCGAAAACGGTTTGACAATTGACAGTTGACAAATACAATAAAATACAATTTGACAGAACAGTTTTTTTTTTTTTTTTTTTTTTTTTTTTTTTTTTTTTTTTTTTTTTTTTTTTTTTTTATATCTTTATTTCAATAAAAGAGGATTTTATCACCAATGATAATGTCACCCTCGAAAGGTCACTCACTTACAAATATCTAACTTACTACTAATTACATTGTCTTCGCCTTAAACCTAACTTAACTATTTCATATATCATTCTGGCTTCCCGGGACGAAGGATTAGCCAGAATGCTATTGAACAGACCAACTTCTAGAATATTAAAATTACATTGTATCAAAAATAAGTATCTCTCGGCTTCGTTTCGGACACATTCTGCTAATACATGTAACACATCCTCCACTTGGTTACATTCTGTACACACTGTAATCTCTGCTCTGCCCATTAAATGCATAAATTTATTTAAAGGAATGTGTCCGGAACGAAGCCTGAAGGCAGTTATTATTTGATCTCTATGCATATCAATACCCACAAACCAAGGAGAGCGAGAAAGACTGGGTTGTATGGTCCTGTACCATATTCCCTTGGCCTTGGACCTCTCGTTAAAATGTTCAGACCACAAATCTACACAACGCCTACGAATTATGGGAATAAGATCTGTAAAGTGAGGTAAACATTCAAAATTTTGTCCATTTGTAGTCGCTTCTTTGGCGAGGCGATCAGCTTCCTCATTTCCACTTAAACCTATATGGGAAGGAACCCACTGTAATGTAATATTTTTGTTATCTATTTTACTGACGGACTCCAAGATACTATATGCTATCGGTGTGCCTCTGAAATTCAAGGTGCAACGTGCGAGGTGCTGTAAAGCACTCTTGGAGTCTGTCAGTATCACATAGTTTTCTGCTGTACATGAGTTTTTAATATACGAAATGGCTTCCGCGATTGCCAGGAGTTCAATATACATAATAGACAATTTAACACTAGCATTAACTTTAACTTTAACAGCTGTCCTGGTTTGTGGATCGTATATGGCAAAACCCGACTTGCCCTCTTCCTGAGATCCATCTGTATATATACAATAATAATGTACATAGTTTTGTAGTAGATATTCTTCACAACTTTGTTTTAAATCATTACATTTGTACTGATGTTTTCCTTTGATAACATTATCTACATTAATTCTAATTGTATCTGTAAGATCCATATTGCTGAGCCATGTGTCTAACATAAATCTCTCTAACTGATGAGACCTATGTATGGTATATGAAGACATACTTCTATTCATTGAAACTAATAACGGCTTATTTTTGCACTTCCAATAATTAGAATCACTTAGTTCTAATAAATAATTTAATTTCCTAATTATCTCACTATCTTTAAATGACAATGCTTTCAAAAAATATGTTCCGGCCAGATAGTGTCTCCGAATATACAAGGGTTGCAGGTGAAGTTCATTTTCCATCACGTGTATTGGAGTAGTTTTTACAAATCCGCCTACAACACGCATGCATTGATTTTGAACTGTATTCAACTTATTTAATACGCTTTTAAGTCCATTATCATAAAGAAAACTGCCATAATCTATTTTTGAACGGATAATTGCTATGTACAATCGCCTCAAGTGTTGAGGGTGCATACCCCACCCAGACCCAGCAAGAACCTTGAAAAGAGTTAGTGATTTTGAACATTTTTGAATTAATTCGTTTATATGTTTGGTCCACTTTAAGGAACAGTCTAACCACATGCCTAAGTATTTTATATTATCTACTACTTGTAATGTCGTATTGTCTACTGTTATATTGATCTCTACTCTTCTACCCCCTCTCTTAAAGATGCAAACTTTACTTTTTGATGATGAAATTTCTAGGCCTATTAGTGATAATAATTTAACTAAACTATCTAAAGAGCTACGTAAAAGAACTGCACCATCTGCTATATTTTTACACACTGTATACAAGACAAAGTCATCCGCATATTGTGATATGTGAACATTACTATTTATCATCTGACAAATGTTTGCCGTGCTTACATTGAACAGCAGAGGGGACAACGGATCGCCTTGTGCTAAGCCCTGGCCAGTAGTACGACATATATGGGAATTTTTTAAAAGAATTCTTAAAGTTCTTTCTTTTAAAAAATTCCATAGATATCGACATACTTTGGAACCGACACCCATTTCATCCATTTTTTGTAGTAATGCGTTAATGTTAACATTATTGTAAGCATTGTCGACATCTAGAAAACATCCAATGGTTACCTTGTTCTCTGAATAGCCTGTCTGTATATCTGAAACTAAACTTACTAAATTGTCTAACGTAGATCGACACTTTCTAAATCCTGTAGTATTATCAGCGAGAAAATTGTTTTTCTCTATGTGCCATTCAATCCTATTTGTCAATATACTATGAAACAACTTACAGACACATGACATCATAGAGATAGGTCTGAGGGCAGACAAGCTGCTTGAGTCACGGCCGGGTTTAGGCAAAGGTACGATTGCGATCTCTCTCCACTGTTTGGGTACAAAGCCAGTTTGATAAAAATCATTATATAGATATAAAAGTATTGATATACCAAGGTCTGGTAAATTTCTAATCATAGAATATGAAATATTATCACAGCCTGGCGTCGTATCTTTATCACGAATGCAACGCATAAGTTCGTGTTTGGTGAAAGGCTGTTCTAATTTAGGGTTAAGCGAATTAAAAACTGGATCAAACGGACTAACATAATCAGGTGTTATACTGCGGAGAATCGCATATGCCTTCTCGTCATCTACGTAATGACTAGAACCCCCACGACCTTTAAACCATCTTAACTTCTGCCACATTACCTTCTGCGACGTTGTGCTATCAACAGAGCAACAGAATTCCTGCCAAGCTTTACGTTTAGTATCCCGTACTAACTTTTGAGAGGCACGTGTTTTACTTTGAAGCAGTATTAAATTATCTGGTGTAGGATTACGTCTAAATCTAGCCAATGCTAACCTACGTTCAGCTATTGATTTTGATAGTTCCACATTCCAATATGGTTTAGGACTAAACTTATCACTAGGGTTTGTACTATGGCGTATGAAAGGAATATGCATATCTGCCGCTTTATTTAAATATCCTAAAAAGTTGTCGTAATTAGTTTGACAACAGTCTGTGCGAACGAAACCTAAAAGTAATTTTTGCAACGTTTCCTTATAACTAGACCAATTCGCTTTTTTTAAATTTCTACGTGTAATATTTGATATTGAACATTTAATCGACGTACTTATTTTAATAATAAAATGATCACTGCCTAGACATTCATTTAAGATGTTCCAGTCAAATATTAATGCTATATCAGAAGAAACAAAAGTTACGTCAGGCGCAGTCTGGTGCGGCAAATCATTAACTAAACTAATGCGTGTGAATCCACCATTGTTTAACGATATGAACCCACTATCTAGTATCGATTCAAAAATAAGTTTTCCTCTAGTATCTGTTTTGGTAGACCACGTGATGTGATGTGCATTAAAATCACCTAAGATTAATGATTTTCTATTAGTTAGTGAAAAAACAGCATCCCAATCCCGTTGTACTGTATGTACAGATGAAGCACAATATATACCGGTAACGTAATCAACTTCTGCACAGTTATATAGTTTAACACCAATAATTTCAATACCTGTATTAGATATGTCAATATCATAAAGTTGAGATTGTACTGACCTGTGTACCAAAATTGCAATTCCACCATAGGCCTCGCTCCTATCCCTACGATAAACCTTATAATTAGATACCTTAACTTGAATGTCCGGGATCAACCACGTCTCACTTATCACAGCAATATGGACCTTTTCCTTAAACAATATATTTTCAAAATCAATTAGTTTATGCCTTATACTTCTAGCGTTCCACTGCACAATATTAAAATTAATAGTTTTTCCTTTTTTAGACATAGTTCATAAACAATTCTAACACATTTTTTAATACTGGCCAATCTGACATATTTTCTACAGCTACTGACAATACCCACTCTACACAGCACTTAAATACACTTTTCATTTTTGTTTGAAATGACACATCCTTTAAGAAAATTATCTCTTTCAGTCTGTCTAGTAGCGCACTCCAGTTTATATCTGTTGACTTCTTCCCCGTGTCACTATCTTGTTTGGAATACGTGTGATCGTGAGCTTTATAGTTACCAATTGAACCAAATTCGAAGGCTGCACTATCCTCTTTTTGCTTAGTTAAACGACGTGCTGACGATACTGAATGTGTCTGCAAATTCTTTTTTGTTGTTTTTGAATGGCTTTGGGAAGTCGTATCCGTTTGAACAACATCAGCATAAGTTAAAATTCCTCTATGTGAAGGTGTGGCAGATGATTGAACCTCCTTTCTTTTAAGGGGTGGGAAAGATACAATTGATGGTGGCGCAGGCGCAGCTGTGAATGGATTCATCTCTACTTGCCTTAGAGGACTAGGTGATCTATACATTGTGAGTGCCTTCCTGTAGGTGACGTTAAACTCTGCCATAATATTTCTTACCTTTTTCTCTTTTATAAAAGCCGGACATCCTTTATACATGGCCATGTGTGTTCCACGACAGTTGACGCACTTGAATATCGTGGTCTCACAGTTTTCGTGATTCCCTCCACATTTCGGGCATACAACTTTCCTAGAAGAGCATCTTTTTGAAGTGTGTCCTAGTTGCCAACAAAAGGAGCACTGTGATACTGGAAAAACATAAGAGTAAACACGCATTCTTAAGCCATCAACATCCACGTGTTCGGGCACACTATCACCTCTGAAGCATAGCCTTATTGACTCACTCGGCATCCACCCATTATTCATAGCGCCGCGGCGGTTCAATCGGAAAGCTGACACCAATTGAATGTGTTCAGGACAGATTATTCTATTAAATATATCATTTTCTGTTAATTCTAGGTCAACGTCTCGAATAACACCATAAGAAAGATTTTTCTCCATCGCCCTTTGTGTGTGCCAGCCTTTGTCAGTTATTGCTTTACAGTTAACTAAAGCCTCTGCATAAATTTCAGACTTAAAATCTAAACGTACCTTGTACGGGTTCACATACTTAACTTTTTCAATGCCTTTTATACCGTTGTCTTTTAAACATTTTGCCAATGAAAATGTTTTTGGTAGTTGTTCACTGCATGTTATATAAATCTGTATATTATTCTCAAAGGGCCTACGTTTTTTCTCTTTAGATTTTACCTCGTTCCATAAGCACTCTTCCTCTCGTACTTTCCTTTTATCTGGCCTGCATGTTGATGGTGGTTCCAAATATAAAACGTCCTCTACTAGATTTTCTTCCAAATTGCACTGTCTCACGAACTCATTAATTACTTCTTCTTCATCAGCGGTTAAGCTGCTCTTTCTTGAGCAGGATCGTACATCGAACATCTCTTCACTATCAGCCATAGCAAAGGGCACGGTAGGTAACCCGACGGGTTTGCCCACGGTGCCTTAAAATTTTACATTAACTATTTACATTTACTAATTATCAACTTTTATCATTATATTTACACAATATAAGTAATATTTACACGAATGTAATAACTAATTTCAATAAAATAAAATTAAAATTAAAATTCGCGCCCGTCAGCTCCCGCGCTTTATTTTTTTTTCTTTTTTTTTTTTTTTTTTCTTTCCCTCCGTCCATTTAAGAGGGATGGCTTCCCTTTGGATTTGCCAGTGTCAAAGTCCAAGACAGAACAGTTAGTTGACTCTTGACTCTGACACTGATACCTATGACACAAGAGTTTAGAGTTGTGCATTGGTGCTCTGACCCTGTTTTCCAATCAGAGCACAATAGCGCATTATGCGGCACAATGCTCAACGTTGAGTGTTCCCATTTTTCCCATCGCATCGCACAATCGAGCACTCTCAAAAGTGATGCGTGAAATCCATTCAATCCATCCGTGCTATTATCGTTAGTAATAATATTTAAATTTAAAAAAAAATTTAAGGCTTTCTTTTCGTCGGAGTTTTCAAAAATATTCAAAGTTAATTGAAGCTGTGTTGAAAAATAAACAATGACTTTTTTTATATTCCACACATAAATGTGAATACAATGTTTATTTTAGATTTCTTTTTTCAACACTGAACTTAGCGCACTCTGCTGGCGCATTTTAAAACTAATTCACGTTCCAATTAAGCGTCAGCCTGGTGCTCAAGTCCACTATTTTGGAACAATTGTCATACCGGCACAATACCGGCACGATACCGTTGCAATTGAAGTCAAATATCCGTAGTCTGCTATATGCCGTCATAACGGTCTTTCAATGGTAATAGAATTGTCGATCTCTTTTATCTATGCATTGAATTTTCGGTCTCTTTTATCTATGGATTGTGTTAGAATGGTATGTATGTGTTGCCGTTTTTAAAAAATGCGTTAGTTGAAGTGATTTTCGAAAAACTACTAATAAATTTAAACATTTAATCATGCTAGACTTCGTTTAAATATATTTGTACATACTATTTATTAGTATAAAAAGCAATGTGAAGTTTAGGAGATTAGTAAATTGCAATAAATTACAAAGAACAATTTCTAATATTTCTATCTATCTATTTTTTATTTATGGCAATCTGTCGACACAGGACAATTAAAAAATATTACTGTCAAATTCAAAATAGCAGACTACCGAAACATTTCAGTCATTGAATTGCAATTGTGAAGCAGTTGTGTACGAGACTAGCAATTTATGTCACTTTGACAATTGTAAGACAATGATGAAGTCGTTATGACGACACATTAATAGTAGACTACCAAAAACTTTACTATTGCACCATAATGGTACAATAATGGTACAGTTGTGACACCGTTGAAATACCCGACTCAGGGCCCTGTGGCGTCAGCATTGTGCGGCACTGAGTCGCATTATGCTCTGCCATTGGAAAACGGGGTGACTTATCGTTTCTGGCTGTTCACGTCTTGCTAAGGGCGAGTACGTGCACAGACATCACCAAGTAGCCAGGATAATACACCAGCAAATTGGTCTGCGATACGGACTTGTGAGCGTAGGGGTAGGCACTGTACTACAGGTATGAACCTGCCGGCGTATTATGAGCTTTTTAAAATCATTCAAGTTCCAGGCAGGCCGTAAACTGCATGGCTAAATTAGGTATTATGGTAGAAATAAAGCTTTTAGTTGAAAATTTTTAGTTAGTACTTTAACTTTTAGTTGTACCTTCTCCTTAAACATATTAATGTATGACTGGTTTAGCGAACTAACTGACTAAGAATTTTGTTCATAATACGAATTTGCCAGACAGTTCAATTCACGGCGTAAACTGCCTGTAAATTAAAGCTCATAATACGGCTGCAGATCGGGTTTTGGAAAGTGGTCATGTCACACTGTATTGAGATCGATCTATCATCACGAACAGAGACAGAACTTGGACAGAACTGATATCGTGGTGTTAGATCAATCAGAGCGCCTCGCAATGATAGTCAATATCACGGTTCCTCATGACGATGATAAATAAAATAAATAAATATTCACGGACATATCACACAGCGTCCTCTGGTCCCAAGCTAAGCTTATATGCTTGTGTTATGTGTACCAGAATACGGATATACTACATAAACTACTTTTCTTTTGTAAATACATACTTATAATACATAGAAAACACCCAGACGCAGTACAAACATTTGTGTGACATTTATGGATATCACGCATGATATTACAAATGATTGTCCCAAGCGGGAATCGAACCCGTGACCTCGTGATCGGCAGTCCATTACATAAACCACTCCACCACCAAGCCCGTCGAATCTAATCTAAAATCTAAAATAATCTCGTGAACGCTGAAAAAGATATACAGGAGAAAAACCTGGACTTAACCCTCGAGATTGTCGACATATGGGATGTGGACTCAGCTATCATTGTGCCAATAGTTGTTTCGGTAAATGGATTAATAGCCAAAAGTTTCGACCACCACCTAAAGAAACTTGCGTTGAACGGTTGGATCAAGGGCCTGGTGCAGAAAACGTCACTCGTTGGCACGGCACGTATTGTGAGGAGGTTCCTTTCTCTTTAGGCCTAACCACTGTACCTGACGCCGATGGATGGAAAACATTTCGATCAATGTCAATCTAAAGAAAATAATAATTGTTCATTTTCTGTCACTGGGTTGGTATTCATTGCACGCATTAAAAGAAAGCACTACTTTTGAGATTGCTCTTTTGTGTGAAGCGTTGCTGTAGTTGCAACATTCAACGTTAAGCATTAAGCCACATCATGCACTCTAGTGCTATAATTTGAAAACCACGCCTCTAACTCCTGTCATTCTCGGATCCAAGCATACATCATGCTAGTTTTCCAATTGCAGAGCATAATGCGACTCAGTGCCGCACAATGCTGAATTATTTAGAGAACGCATCACTAAATGCATAGACTAATTCTAGGTTTATAGAATTGAAGAATATAGAATTATAGACTAAATGTCAATGTAATTTTTTGTCTTGTCAATTCAATTCTGAATTCTCTTTGTTTATTGTGTTATTAATTTAGACATTTAACTTTTTTATGCGATATTGTGTTAAGAAGTGATAATGTTAGTAATGCGTTGCCTTCGGACTTTTTCCCCATTTGTAAGCCAGGCCCGTAAAACAGCAGTTTGTTCTCAAAAAATATTGAATATAACCAAAGTTGCCTGCCGGCAACCACGATGTTTTTCAGCAACCACATCTTCTGGGGAACTTCCGTGTTCATCTCGGACTGAAGATATAGGTTTGTTCTAATTATTATAAATATAATTGATATTTCAGACAATTGCTTATTTAGAAATTGTATACTTAGACTATCACATCATGTCTTCTACTAATTATACAGGTTGCATATTTGGGCGACACAATAAACACAATTGTTTTTATTAATTACTGTAACTTTATCATGTTGGAAGGTCATGAAGGTAGAAAGTACAAGGGTTAAAGAAAAAAATGTTCTAACAAACCCAAATTTATGCTAATTTCAGATCAAATAGTGGAGGATTTAACGAAAGGAGATGCAGATCTTGAAAAGAAATTACGTATTTTAATGCTTGAAGTAGAAGTAATGAGGCAGGATGGAAGATATGCACCAGATTATATAAGAAAAGATCAATGGGCACATTTATTACAATTACAGAGCAGAAACCAAAGAAATAATTATCTTCAATATTTATTCAAAAGTGAAAAATCTAAGGCAAATCAAAAGGTATTGTAAGTTGCATACTTTTGTGAATTTTTAATAATGCAGATGTTATTTTTAAATCTCATAATCGTTTACCTTACCAGGACATGCTTATAATACTGGTGCACAAGTTTATAATGAAAATATTTTAATCAATATTTGTATATGTAATTGTTGTATATTGTTAGGCCAAAAGGGAAGCAAGAAGAAAAGAACATCCAGTGATTCAACCTGAGGATGTCAAAGAGAATGATGATGACCTTCTATATGGTATTAAACACCAGTCATTGTTTCTACGAATCAGAGATCAGTCAATAAATCAAATGGATAACTATAGGTAAATAAATAGAGAAACAATAGCCTTTCACACTGTTGAAAGTTTCATTAACTGTAGCAAAATATTATTATCTATTTCTTGTCTGTTCTTTTCTGAACAAGTCTTTTTGGAACAGACTTAGCTTCTGAATTTTTAATCATGAAGAGAGCATATACATTGCTCATTTTAAGTTCCTGGTTCCCTAATTTGAACCAAAAAATTTTTAACAAATGATCATTTGACAAACAACGTTTCGCCAAATGATCATTTTGCAAACAATACACTTGACAAAAGTATCATCTTACAAAAACTTACTTAGCAAATGATCCATTAGCAAACACTACACTTGAGAAATGTGTTAAGTATTCAAATGTCTTTAGACCTTTTTTCATTTCACCAATTAATATGTTTCGTAAATTATGTTGTTTTAAATGTATCATTATCATCATGCATCATTATTAAATAGGAGAAATGGCCGAAAGTCGTTTCTGGCACTCGCCGGCCGTTGCCGCGGCACGGTCGCTAAGGTTCTAACCTAACCGAGTCTAATAAAAGAGATATATATCTCCAAAGACGAACGGGTTAATAAGTAATTATTTAGCAAATCATGTAAAATGTCATTTTTTTCATTCTATGTCTATATTTAATAAAATATATCAATTAATACTTATAGTACATATTTTCTTTTTAGGAAAATCCGGAGCAGTGACTTTGCAAAAAAATATGCTATATGATGGTCATTTTAACAAGAATACCAAAATTTTTGACCAGTAGTAGATTTATCTGATAACTCAGTTGCCAAGTGTTAGTTTTGCAAAATAATCATTAATTAAATGTAAATTTAAGTGTTGATCATTTGGTAAAATGAAACATTTGTAAAATGATCAGTAGTAAAATGATCAATAGGCGAATTCACTGTTTTGTCAAACGTTGTTTGTCAAGTGTAGTTTTGCCAAATGACTTTTGGTCAAACAATCGGACACCTAAGTTCTTACTTTTACTTGCCAGCATTATAAATAAAGTATACTTAATTACAGGGCACTACAAGCTATGATGTATGGTCAATCTTTAGTTATAGATTGCTCATATGATGGTGACATGGTATTCAAAGAAGTTGTTAATGCTGCTAAACAAATGACATTTGTTTTTGGTGATAATAGAATACATAAACAGCCATTTAATTTGCATATGTGTAATTTAAATATGGAAGGCCAGTTTATGAAGACTTTACGACGATGTATACCATCATTAGATGAGCCTTGGTTTCCAATGAACTTCCACACAAATAGTTATACAGATGTTTTCCCAAGAGAGAAGCTAGTTTACTTAACTCCTCACTGTCGAGAAGAACTAACAAAATTTGATCATGATGCTGTGTATATTATTGGGTGTATGGTTGATAAGGTATATTATTATTTGTCAATAACTAATGGCATATTATTGTTATATGAGTGGTATTGTAGCTTTCCTTCTGCTGACATATGAAACAAATATTGTGTTATAATATAACTAAAGTCAAAAACATACTTTGAGTACTTACATTTTTCATTTCTGACTGGCATGCATTTACTATAGATGCTGTTCCATTGTACAGTGTGCATGATTCTGTGCAAGCGAAATTGTTTTGAAACTGATACATGTGGTTTTAAAATGCACTTGCATAATTTTTTTTACAACTTACCTACTTGTGTAATTTTATTTACCAAAAAATAAATCAAAACTAACTTGCTTCTTTTCTAATTTCAGCTAAACACAGATCCCTTGTCTCTGCTTAGAGCGAAAAGAGATGGTATAAAAATGGCCAAGTTACCTCTTGACAGGTACTTGGAATGGGCACCTGGATCTAGGAAGACTTTAAACATTAACCATATGGTGCCCATTCTATTAGATTTGAAACTAACAGCTGATTGGGAATATTCATTACGCCATATACCTAGAAGAAAACTAATGGAGACAAAAATCCAAGCAATGGAAAAAAGATTCAATCACAATCCTGAATTAAAGGCAGAACTTATGAAAACCTTTAAGTCATCTAAATTTCGTAAAGTCAATAATGTAAACATAAACACTTTGTTTTTCAAAGAAAAGAAACTAAACATGTCTTTTAAAGAAAAGCAAACGAAAACAAAAAGGTCTTTGTATGATGATGACAGTAATATATAGACTTAAAAATTGATGTCTTTTTTTTTATTACACCCATGTTCTTATTTTTATTGGAACATCATAATTTGTCGGCACTTTCTCCTTTACGTTATCTTCTTTCACTGAAAGCATGGATAGCAGGCTAAGAGGTAGGATGGAGGAAGGAGGAGGAACAGGGGCATAAATTTAATGGTCTTTAGATCTAAAAGGAAATAATGAAACCATGATAACAGTGAGCTCGATTTATAATAATTGCCGAAGAATCCTTTCCATTCATGACACTAGTAAAAAGTTACGCACATCGAAAAAATAGCGTCCAAAAGTCAAACGCCGCGCAGACAAAATAAGTCATTGTGTGTAAATGTCAATAATATATATTTTTTAATCCTTTCTACAATACATACATGGCCCCACTATCCCTAATGTTTTCCCTTCCTTCAATATCTTCTACGATAAATTCTGGCTTCTAAAGCAGTCAATTTAGAATCCCATAGAGGCGTCGCTGGTTCCGAAATCAGTCTTCAAATAATTTCCCTACAGATTTAACATAAAGCTTTTTATTTTTCTGGCGATGATAAAATATGTAACTCCAAATTGAAATATTATGTCTTTATTTCATTTAAACATTGAACTTAGATTTGAATCGTAAAAATATAAAATAATTGTGATAAATCTATAATAATCTAAGTTTGTACACTAATTTCGAACATATAAATACAAATATATCGAAATACGATAACCAAGTTTTTACACAGAGATACAAACATGGCTTGATTCAACTACCATACAATAGCCATTCATTTAGCCAAACGCACTGGAAAATGGGAGTGCTTAATATTGCACAAAACTTATGTAAAATTATTCCTCTAATAATAATATGCCTTGCACATTTAATTATATAAAGTCCTACTACATATATAGTCTGAAAGATTACTAAATATTAAGTATGTTAATAAAAATAATGCATCATATTGTTATAGTTGTCAAAACTACTAAAGTAGCCATTTAAACAAATATATTTTTAGATATGTAACAAAATATTGGTACAATACTAAGATATTTCTTAAAACAGAATAATAATGCACTAATATGAAACAATGAGCTTAAATTTAATTAGAACGATTTTTTTGACGAACTATGCGAATTATATGTACATACATAATTGTATTTTTAAACTAAGGCAAAGTCATTGTACGCATATCGACATCAGCGGTACTACTTGTCTCAGAACGCTGTTTGATTGTTGCCAGAATCTCTTGAAGATTTGAGGGTAGCGCAATGTCGGCCAGAGGAACGTTCTGAACTGGTGGTGGAGTCATTGGTCGGGAGGGCGAATAGGCCTCATCCTGCATAAAAAGTAAATAAACTTGTACATCGATATAGTATAGACTCAATTGAGAAAAATTATGGCAAAAATTGTTTAACACAAGCACGACCATAACAGCCCAGTCAGTAAAGTGACGGAAATGGTGATAATTTTTTCTGCTATAATTTTGCTTATCTTACTAATCCTACTAATTTTATAAATGCGAAAGTAAAAAAAAGTCTGTCTGTCTGTTGCGGTTTCCCGCTTAAACCTCTCAACCGATTTTGATGAAATTTGGCACAGACCATCTTTAGACCCTGAGAAAGGACATAGGCTACCTTTTCTTACGAAAAATTTTTTTCCAAATTCCACGCGGACGGACTCGGGGGCAACACCTAGTTACAAATAAATCATTATTTAATAAAGAAAGAATAAAGTTATCACACTTACATACTTCAGAGTATAAATAAGCTTCCTAAATAGAATTTTTCTTTACTTCCCATTTGGAAGATATAATAATAATAGTTGACTATTAGATAAATAGCTACCTCATCGACAGAAGAGTCAGCTTGCGCCATTTTACGAATCTGTTGTTTTTGTTCTTCAATCTGTCGGTTCAACTCCTCCATTTTGTTCCTCAACGTGTTGGATGCGAGCGGTACATTAGTAGTGGGCGCACCGTTACTGCTGTTGGATGAGCCTGGACTGTATGGCTCGTCGTCATCCGCAGACACTAAATATAACAACACAAATTATATGTTAACTTGGTACACTTCTATAAGCTCAATAATTAGCTATTTTACTGCTCTTCTAGATTCAATTTTAGTAATAAGTACACTAAAGAAAATATTACTTTTCTACACCCGTCCCGCTCCGGGACAGAAAAAGAAAGAAGAGATATGGCAACCACCATTTTGCAAATTCTAGCACATATGGCATGGGTCTAGGAAGGTCAATTAAAACTAGTCTTCGATGTTCAGAAAAACCTAAATTTTACTTTATTTACGTAAATAAACGTTATAAAATGTAGTATTTTTAGTTTCTTAAATAAGTACGCTATCATATTGCATACGGTAAATATGTCTATAGTGTGAAAATAAAACAATATCTCCAAGTAAATATATGGTCTTGGTGTTTTTTCCAATTTTCGATACATAACCTATCATAATTCAAAAATTATACTTTTTCTCAATAATATTTGTATTTTATTTACAACACAATACCTTAATTTAAAACATACAGTCATAAAATCATTTCACACCATACCATTTTTTTGCAGTAGGACCATTACTAAATGTGGGTAGGTATATTCAGGCGCCGCCCGGCCCGCGTCATAAAATGACTCATGTTTTGAGCGTAATTCTAAGAAACACATGTCTCAAGTGGTTCATGTTTTTTGTTTATTCGTATGTTGGGTTCATATTGTTAGCTTATACAAATATTTACATTCGTAAAATAATAAGTTTGGCAGCTTGAGACATAAACATAAAGCCCTCGAAAAACGACCTTAAACAGGTACTCACAATGAATGACCTAATATAACAATTCCAGATTATCTTTTTAATACTAATAACATTTTCTAAAACTAGTTTTATTAAACTAAAGTGCCGGTACAAAATCAAAACGTCTTTGTATAGAAAAATATTTGAGAATTTATAAACAAAATCACCCAATTTATACCCTCAATGGGCATTATTCATATTTTTTTAAAACTCTAAATTCAATAACCATTTCGGGGAATAGCGTTTCTGATCATGATCCATTAGTTTTTTTCGGAAAATTTGCTATATTAACGATTATTTTTCCAAAAAAGCAAATGATCTCTATTTGCCCTTGAAATGAAGGACTTAAAACATTAAGGCGTTCTGAGGGATATATTACTCTGTGGTAGAGTTGAAATTGGTCTATTATGTCTATCAGGAAAAGTCAATACACAGATTGCGTACAACGATGACGTCACAACATTTAAAATACATAATATATTTAAGTATTTTTTTAAAATTCTATATTGTGAATATTTCAATAATATTGAAATTAGTTGCTTAAAATAGTCTATATTTTCTAAAAAAAAAATATAAAAACAGCAAGTCAAAAATTATGAACAATGCCAATTGGTCTTAGAGCGGCTAATGTATGGATAGTAATTTCATATAAAGTTCATTACACTTTAATCCGAAATTCATATCCACAGCCAATAAAATGTGTCAAACGCCGTGTGTGGCATCTGTCCCGCTCCGGTCAACACAATGTCGGCAGTAACTTTATCACAAATTTCGCTAAACATTTATTAATTTGCATGAATCGAAAGTAGGAAATATGTAAATAGTTATACCATATTTAGTTTTTCACAATAATTGGTTACGCAAAATTATCGTTAATAGATAAATGAACAAAATGAAGAGTATGTTACTTAATTGTAATATATTATTAAACATTCATACTTAGTGAAGCAGCGATCTTATCCTTGACGGTAGATGAAAGACTGGTTGAAGTGTATGCAGGGAGAGGCAGCGGCACTCGACGTTTGGGCGACGCTGGCGGAGTGTAGGACTTCTTGCGACTCATCTACATAACATTCCATTCTAGGTTTTAGTTTTTAGTATGGTGATTGATATAACCAGTTACTGTCATAAAGGTGGTATAACAGTATGTTAGGGGAATCTATGAAGATTAAAAGTGTGAAAGCCAATTAAAACCATACAATACGCGTGATAAAACAACACAAATGGGCTCAGGGAGTTTTCAATGCCTCGTATCATATAGAGGTTTTGACGTAACAAAAGAACCTGATAAATTTTTGACATCTCATGGTTATCAAGTAAAACACACGGACTTTATCATCATTCTAAAAGCAAATATCTAGCAGTAATGTACAAAGGTGTTGGGTAGGAAAGGAATAATTATAGTAGTTAATAAAAAAATGCAACCTAACAAATCAAATTATGGTGAAAAAAATTGACTGCCGCAAGCGGGACTTGAACCCACGACCTCAGACCTCTTTCCAACTGAGCTTATTACCGTCGTGCTAGCAACATTCACATTTTTTTCACCATAATTTGATTTGTTAAGTAAAGCATAGCATGTCAATTGCAAAATCAATAAATTACTTTAGTAATGAACATCGCGTCATTATTTTCAACCCAATTGTATTCTGTAAAGAATGCTAGGTGGTTGGTCGAGATGTTGTAAAGCAATCTTGATAGAGGGTGTTGTACGTAAAAATATATAAACTCAGTCGAGTGACAAATGTGGTGGTTAAATTGAATGTTGCTAGCACGACCGCAATAAGTTCAGTTGGAAAGAGCTTCGGAACTGTATTCCAAGGTCGTGGGTTCAAGTCCCGCTTGCGGCAGTCAATTTTTTTCACCATAATTTGATTTGTTAAGTAAAGCATAGCATGTCAATTGCAAAATCAATAAATTACTTTAGAAATGCAACCTAATCACATTTTCTCTTATATAATATCATATTATTTCTTAGCTGCTCTTGGGGGTCTACTTTTTATACACATCCTTAGGCAAAGAATAAGTACTAAACAACCCTTTTTAGGTCAGACTGTTTTACCGATCTAACACTAAACATGCCCCATTTTGACCAACAATGTGTCCTTGTAAAAAGACGCAAAAGACAGCGTTCGATCGTAATAGATGAAAAATGGCTTTGCAAGATTAGATTTATTGTCCAAGAGGGAAAGCATATAAGTGGAAATGGTCTACTTAGGGGTTTATAACATTTATCACACTTAATTGGGATTTTAAAGTAATATTTTTGTCTAGTATTTTTATTTTACCTCATGCTTAGTAGAAGTGTGTCAAAAATAGGCATTGGTATTTGGACTATGGGGTAGCAATGTAATAAGGAGTAAGGTATACACATAGTTTATTTACATATTCACAAATAAATAATGCACAGGAGAAGAATAATTTATTAATTGTTATGTACATCTCGCGTCGTCTAACTGACCTTGGCTGGAATAACATCTGAAGGTATAACGGGGGCAGCTCGTTTCTTCCTTTGACGAATGACTATTGCAATTAATTGGTGTGTTTTTATCTCTCCTATGTTGGGTCCCTCTAGAGGTAGAAGAGCTGGCGGAAGTGACGTGTTCGCCGGTAATGGAACAATATAGAAGTCCTTTACTGTTGTCATATTCGACACTTTAACCACACCTAACCTAAAAACATAATTTATAATAAGAACAATGACGTATGATAAACATGAGCATTAATACAAAAGGAGTTGGCATTATCAGATTACTCCAGCTGAAAAAGGTAAAAAAGCAATGTTACATAGCCCATAGTGTACAGACAGTGACGCGAAGTGATTTTGGGCGGGGCGTGTGTAGCGACCAATGAAATTACGTTATTATGTTTGTGTGCGTTATCTCGGCACTCCGCCGACATGGGAGTATATTCGTCAAAGGAAACAGCGTGTGCAACATTATCACTCCTTTTGGTTACTAACTATAACATGATAAATAACAATTACAATAATCATTCGTACAATATACGAACCTATTACGACTACTAAGATAACTATACAAAGCAATATACTGCATTTTCTCTTCATCATTGGCTGTTTGCAGTTTTAGTATGACTATATCTTTATTACTTGTCTTCCTCATCTTAGTAATATAGTCCCACACTGTGTCTGGGTTTATTCTACCCACAATATCCAATTCTGTGCTAAGATCATCCTCTAAGTCCACTGAACTGCCTGATACCTGGAAATAACAATAAATTTCTTTCAAGGATTTGTATGGTTGTTAATGTTGTTAGGAATCTTTTAATATTCTACTAATGTTTATCAATATATTTCAGTTAGAGCAAAAGAAAGGAATTGCATAAAGATTCGATAACCCCAGAGCTATTTCTTTTAGCTCTAATGATTTCATGAATTTTTTGAAATAATACAAGTATTGCCTGTTAAAGAAATAATGACTTACTTCATGTGCAGCAACATAGAACCTCGCTACATCGACCATGTTGATACATCCGCTCCAGACAGGCGCTGTAGAGTTGTCTACTGTACTTGTAGGTTCTTGGTCACTCTCCACTTCTATAAAAAGAATAGGTATATAACCATTAACTTGAAATGAACATTTTATGAATTATAATTTACTAATATTAAAAAATTTACCATTAAAATCCTACTATCTTATCATTCATTGAAATTATTGCGGCTTTTACAAAAACCATGATTAAGATAAGCATTTTACAGTATAGGATATTGTTACTATTCATGAAGTTAAAATAAATTCATTTTTTATATTAATATCTGATAGAAAAAATTAATAATTGCGAGCAGACTCACCTGCAGTTTTTTCATTTTTAGCTATTGGTGTGTACGTTGTTTCAGGTAATGGTATATCAACACGCTTTGAACTCTCATATTCTGCTTCAAATGTGTTCATTTCATTCCTGTAATTCTCTTCAAACACATCTTCTCTAGACTTACGAAGATCCTCTTCAGAGAAGGCAGATGTTATCATTGGTTCATGCGGATCATACTCCGGATGAGACTCTTTCAACATGGCAGATTTCGGTCTCTCAACTGAATCGGAATCTGTAGAACTAAAAAAGTACAAACTATTTAATATGTATATCACAAAACTTAGAATAGTTGCGTATATTTTTATTGGTAAAAATAAATGCATAATTAAAATACAAGTTCTGTATAGATTAGATGCTTACTCATGTTTATTTTTGTTGCACACATTATCTTGAGATCTGGATCGCAGTTTCAACTTATCGTCGGAACTAAGTCTACGAGTAGAGCGAGAACTGTGTCTACGTTTGGAACTCTCTCGTGAGGGTGAACGTCGTCTAGAGCGCGCTCGAGACCTGGAACGATCCCTTCCTTGTGATTTTGATCTAGAGTAGTCCCGTGACTTGGATCGTCTTCTTGACGTAGATCTATTACGTGATCGTTCATTTACATCAGATTTATCTTTAGCTTCAATCTTGGACCTCTCTTTTGACGGCGATCGCGTCCTACTAGACTTCTTAGATCTACGCATAGACCTCCTTTGATCATTTCTCGATTCTTTCTCATTTGAATCTGATGTCCTTCTGGAAGACCTAGATTTTCTGTCCGAATCTCGTTTTGAATCTCGCCTACTCTTCTTCGAGTGACCAGCAGCCTCGTCACGACCACGCTTTTTGTTATTGTGTTTTTTATCTGCTACCTCACTGTTATTTGCACTGAAATGTAAAAATCATAATCATTACAATAAAAAAACATAACATTTAGTCACTATTTCGGAAAATTAAAGCTGTTTTTTGCTAGCATAATATTAAATATTTAAAATCAACATACTTTTCTGCTTCTTTCAATACATCAGGGCCAACTGTTGAATCATTGAGAGCAGTTACAACATCCTCGACTGGCACATTTGGATCCAATTCAGTCGAAACAGATTCTTTTGTTTCCATTATCTGGAACAAATTATAATAGAAATGTTTTCTATAGATAAATATTACAAGTAGAAATGAAGGTGAAAATACTGAAAGTTTGTTTAAAATAAGCTAACCTCTTCTCCTTTATGTGTTTTAACAACATATGTCTTGCTAGCCGCTAAAAGATCTAATTCTGACTTCTTAATAAGTTCCAATTGATGTTTAGCCTCTTTGTCTCTCCATTGTGCCAACTCTTGACTTGCTAATTCTTCAGGAGACAATCGAACCTGTAAAAGGTTACTAATTTCAATACTGTAAATTACAAGACATACCATGTTTTTTTTTTTAAGTATTTACTTACAAGTTGCTTGGGTGTAATAGAACGATCACATATTTTCTCCCACAGAGTCAGATTCTTCCGATCCTTGATATTAAACATAAGCGATCTATATTTAGCTTTATATTTCATACCGACATCTTTGAACAATTCGTGTAACTCAACCTCTGTATTGTTCGCGAACTCTTGAATTTCCTCTTCCGTAAATTTACTTCCGGTATTCTCCTCCATTCGAATGGTCATTTGCTCTTGTAAAGCTTTCCTTACATTATCCCTGATTGGTTCGCCGCTCGTCATTTTACTTTTATTATCGACGGATTGTTTACGGCGGGAAGGAGATGGCGAAACTGAAGGTGCCTATAACATAACAATTATCGTAAACATGCCATCTCACCAACATAATCACAATACAAACACTTTCAAGGTAATCACTGCTATATTAAACTTCAGTTTTGTCTTAAACTAATAAAAATCACTATGAGATAAATATAAATTTACGTAAAAAGTCTACGTTCATTCTTACCAGTGGTATGGTAAAATATGAGAACTGAATGTACGGCAAAATACGAAACGGTCAAGTCGTAAACCCGCGTAAATCATGTTCAAAAAAGTAGTCATAAAACAAACATAGTATTCGTATGACATAATTGTTTAAGAGGCAGGAGACTCGGAAGGAATTCTCCACTGTGGTTAGACCTTGAACGTCACCGATAAAGCGATCAATAAAACATTTTGCATTAATAATTCAGCACAGAGTTTCACTAGCTCACAATACAACGTATTGAATCATAAACAATAAAACCACGTAAATTGAATTAACGCTGCAACCAAATATTCACACATCAAAATAAGGTAAAACCTGTGGGTAAAACTTAAAATAATACGATAAATAGAGTAGTATACATATAGTTAGCATAACACTGTCTGCTTTTGTGATCGAAATATGTTTTAAAATTTTAAATGATCGCTATCAAAATTTGAATTCGTGTTGTGCGACCCTTTCCTTCTCATGAGAGCGTAGTAAAAATAGATGACAGAGATGTTCTACAAGATATAAAGATGAAAACAAACATTAATGAAAACAGTCAGCGTCATACACTAGGTATCCAAACACCCTCTCCACCAGGCCCATCTTATGAGCTCAGTAGAGAAATTAATGAAACATTAAATTTAACGAAATGTTATTTTTGGCGAGGATTTTCTCCTATACTTTGACTAGTGGCCAACTATTACCTATCTAGCTATGAAAATGTTAAACAGAATATTTAATTACTAAAATCATGAAAAGTAACCCACAATAACAAACAATTACGAAACAAATAATATATTACATATAGGCATAACAATTCAATTGAAACTAGCCTTTTAAATTGTTAATATTTTCTGTAATGTGATCTTACCTTATCATGAGCAGATTGTGAGCGATTGCCAGCAGATTTCACAATCCTTTTTGGCTCGATTGAAGGTCGCGCTGAAGATGTACTGGGTCTTGGCGTATCAAACATAGAACTGGGCTGTGATTTAGGTGTACCTGGAGACTTTAATGGCGGAGTCGGTTTAGGCTCTTCTTTTGGAATCGGTATCAATTTAATTGATCTTTCTTTAACTTCTGTTTGAGGCGATCTTAGAGGTGTCACGTTTTCACTAGATTTTCTCGGTATTCTTTCAAAATTAAGAGTCGTTTGTATTTTATTAGTATCCACTGATTTCTTTTTGGAAACAATTGATGGTTTAGTTGTACTCAATGTTCCCGGGCGCACAACTTCAAAAGTTGGATTACTTTGGAGCCAAGATTTCAAATTTTCTGCAGTAGGAGCATTCGGACCCGCCAGCAATCTACCACTTTTACGCTCGTATACTATAACCTACAAATAAATTATAACTTAATAATATTCTCTAAATCAGGTGTGGCCAACTTTTGTGCACATAAGATCTACTTTTTATTTTAAAATTGAATCGCGATCGACCTATTTCTTAGGTAAGAAGGAGGACGTTTGATTCAATGTGCTTTTAAACCGCCGTGCACTCTTGCGAGTTCCAGCAACATACATGAATATTTATTTAATGATAATAATAATAATAGTTTATTGGTTCACAGTAACAATTACGGGTACGAGTATTAATGGGTTAAAAAACTTTGTCTAGTCTAGGGGAATGGAACTTGCGAGTGATCGACCAAAATTGATCCACTTGTGTGCCACTCCTGCTCTAAATCACTCTATCTTAATCTATCTATTTAGTTTTAATCATGCAATGATCTTCAGTAAACAATATAGTAAATGCGACTTATACATGTAATACATACTACTATCTCAAACCTTAAACTATCATGCATCAAGTCTTAAATACATATTATTTTAACATTAAATCATTGCTTCAAATTGGCCGGCACCACGACTGTCATATTTCGAGCGATAATGATTTCGGAAGTTCAATGAAGTGTCTTCCGAAATATAGAAAAATGCTGTCTAGACTGTCTAGATTACATTTAAAAATTTCTGCATGCATTAAAATAAAATTCAATAATTTCTTTTACCCAAAAAAATTAATAAAAATTGGTCAAGTGCGAGTCGGACTCGCGCACGAAGGGTTCCGTACCATTATCTATGCAACATAAGGCAACGTTATTAGTATCGAGCAAGAAACGGTAAAAAAATCATGTTTGTTGTATGGGAGCCCCCCTTAAATATTTATTTTATTTTATTTTTAGTATTTGTTGTTATAGTGGCAATAGAAATACATCATCTGTGAAAATTTCAACTCTCTAGCTATCACCGTTCTTGAGATACAGCCTGGTGACAGACAGACGGACGGACGGACGGACGGACGGACAGCGAAGTCTCAGTAATAGGGTCCCGTTTTTACCCTTTGGGTACGGAACCCTAAAAACTGAGAGTAATAAGTACTGAATGAAACTGTTACACAAAACGACATTTTTACGAATAAATATTAAAATACAGTTTCAAAAATAAAAATAATGATTTTTAACCAACAGTTCGTAACTACACATTGATGAATTGAAAATATATTTGCATACCCTAGATTCAGACTTTTGTGTTTCACTAGACTTCCCTGGTTCCCCATCCTTACTTGACGTATTCTGGTTTCCTAATGAGTCTTGTGCATGTTTCCATATACAATTATTACTGCAATAAATACTGCTAGCTCGGGCAGCCTTCTTGCATACAATACAACCGGTCTTTGATGACTCCTTAGAAACTATTGGTGGAGATTTTAATGGAACACCCACAGCTTCATTCTCAAGTTTGTTTTGTATTTGTTTCTCTGCAGCCTGTTAAAATCACATGTCTACCTAAGTTACTTGTGAATCTTCTGGTGTATCAAAGGAGGCACCTAAACTCTTCTAGGATATTAAATAGAAGCCAAGGAAATAAATCTACTAACTACTCCTGTTATCCACTCCTCAATAAATGTTTTACAACTGTATGGCGGACGATGATTATATATTATTAGTATATCATTATAAACTATAAGTAAAATTTAAACAAATGCATGAACATTTAAAAGTTTTAATGTACACCTTAGCTTTCCGGACATTACTGTTAAATACAAAATAGACTCTTTGCTCAATAGATTGCTCTCCCGCACGGGGCCTGGACCCTTTTTAAACTACTACAAATCTGGGAAAATCCAGACAGATGGCAACCCTAACCTTAATCACTTATGTTTAAATAACACTTAGTCTCAACTAATCATCAGGTAAAAGAAATGAAAATCAATCAAACCAAATATGTCAACACTAGCTGTTGCCCGCGACTTCGTACGCGTGGAATTTGAAAAATCTTCTGTTTTGCAATATTTTTCACTGATGCTTTGCTCCTATTGGCCGCAGCGTGATGTTATAAAGCCAAGTCATCCTCAATAAATGGACTGTCCAATACAAAATGGATTCTTCAATTCAAACCAGTAGTTCCTGAGATTGGCGCATGATTTGCCCAACCCTAGCCATAAAAAAATACAATCATTAACTTACCTTACTAGTAGTCTTGGAAGGTGGTTTAGCTTTTTTGACGCAGTTCGGACATCGCCATTCAATACCCTGTTCCTCCATCTGTTGGCCCATGGCTTTAGTGATGTTAACACATTTACCATGGAACCAATCCTCACATCCATCACAACATATCATGAAACGGTTGTTGTGTGGTTGTTTACATATGCACCACAACCTAAAAATTAAACACACAATTATTTGGACAGATTTTTTTTGCAGCGGCCGGCGAGATCCAGAATCTACTTTAGGGCATTTCTCCCTAAAGTGAGCATTGATTCATGATGATAATGATACACTCAGAACAACCCAATTTACGAAACATAACATTTGGTGAAATGAAAAAAAGATCAATTGACATTTGAATACTTAACACATGACGGGCTTCGTGGTGGAGTGGTTATGTAATAGAGTCTATTACATAACCACTCCACCACGAAGCCCGCGACCTCATGATCGACAGTCTATTAAATAGACTGTCGATCACGAGGTCGCGGGTTCGATTCCCGCTTGGGACAATCATTTGTGTGATATCCATAAATGTCATACAAATGTTTGTACTGCGTCTGGGTGTTTTCTATGTATTATAAGTATGTATTTACAAAAGAAAAGTAACTATTAGTTATTATAAAGTAAAGTTATTAAGTAAAAAGAAAAGTAGTTTATGTAGTATATACGTATTCTGGTACCCATAACACAAGCATATAAGCTTAGCTTGGGACCAGAGGACGTTGTGTGAAATGTCCGTGAATATTTAAAAAAAAATTTAACAAGTGTAGTGTTTGCTAATGGATAATTAGCTAAGTAATTTTTTGTAAGATGATACTTTTGTCAAATGTGTCATTTGCCAAATGATCATTTGGTGAAATTTTGTTTGTCAATTAATCATTTGTCAATAGTTTTTTGGTAAATCATTAGGGAACCTTATCTTATATTACCTTTTGTTCTAATTTATAAATTACATAATATTAACTTTGTAGTTTTGTTATCTGTTTCAAAAGTTGTTACATTTTTGTAAGGTAACTATTTTCCATATTCTCTGCAGGTTTAAGCATGTATTATAGAGCCCAAGCTCCAAGCAACTTTACAGTGAAATAAACCTTATATTGATTCAATATATGATTCTTGTACAAATTTCAATGGCTACTTAAGAACCCTTAAGTACGTTATTTTTGGTTAAGCTAGTGATATAAAATTAATTTAGTACATTACCTATTAGGATCATCTTCAGAATTCCAACTTTCTTGAGATTCAATTGATATTTTTTCAACAGCTGGTGGTTGTATCTGTTCTTTTTTGTTGGATAACTTCTTGTTAATATATTGTTTTGATACATTAAGAACACGCGGCTCTATGGTGGCATGCACTTGGGGAGGTGTTGATGCAACTGCAGCCACCTCAGGAACAGTGGCTGGAGTCTCCATTTGACTTTTTCGTTTAGACGAGCGTGTAGCGGGCGCTTCAATAGGAGGTAAAGTAATAACTCTCCCATCACGTCTCACTATTTCTATGGGATCCTTCCGAGGTGGAGCAGTCTTTTGTGCTGCTTTTGGAGTCTGACTGTATAACAGACTCGTTTGTATTTGTGGCTGCCGTGTTGGAGAAATTTGTGCAACTCTCACTGTTTGAGGTGTTTGTGGCGTCTTAGCAGGCACTGTATCAACTTTTCCTAAAACTTGTTTATCAATAACTTCCTGCAGATTTTCTGAGCTAGCAACTAATTGTGCCACAGACATTAAAAAGTCTTCAGTCAAACCTTCCTCTTCTGGCTGGAGTCCACCTAACAAATCTAATGTGGGTGACAGAGGACCAGCTAGATTTGGGCTGTTCATAGTACCAGCAGTTGATATTGTTGTTTGCATTTTGGCTGAACTACTTGGAATACTTGTTGTATCTTGTAAGATTTGAGCTAAACTTACATCATCAAGTTGTGGGATGGGATCATAAGCCTTAGTATGTTTTTCACTGACATTTACTTTATCTTTTGATTTCAGATTGTAGGTTTTGCCTACAACAGGTTTAGCTTTTTCAGCCACTTCAGTTTTATTGTCTATAACTTTCTCATCATGTATTTCTGACATCTTAGTAGCAATTAATTTCTTCTCTACAGAAGTAATTTCTTTTCCATTAGTAGGAGTTTTAGGGGGAACTTTAGCATCTGTAGAAACTCGTCGGATGACATCTGGAGTAGAAAATAATGATGTCATATCAGACAATAGTGCAGTCATATGTGCTGGTGTTTTCTTCTCTTTCTTGACTGCTTTTGGAGTTTGTTTTGACATAACTTTACTAACATCACTGTTAGATACAAGTGTAGATATTTTAGAAGAAGGTAAAAGACTTTCCAGATCAACATCGCTGTCTTTCTTTTCCAGCACTTGCTTTTGTTGAATTTTCTCCTTGCTCTCCTTTCGGAGTATATTTTTAGTAGTCTTCAACTTTGTTATGGCTTTGGGCTCAATCTTTGATGCCTTGCTGGGTATAGTCTTTAATATACGAGGCTTTAATTTCACCTTCTTTAAACGTAAAGGACCTGATCTGTCCTTAGAATCTTTGTAGTCAGAGTCTGAATCTCTATCAGGAATGCTGTCTCCAGATGAGCTCACAGATGATGTTTCATTACCTTCTTCTGATTTACGAACAATTTTAACAGGAGACCCCACAGCCTTGGGTTTTGTTTCCTTGTTTTTGATTATAGGTAATGGTTTACTCAAAACATCATTGCCTTTCAATATGACAGGTGACTCTGTTGGTGCAATCAATATCTTTTTCCCCTTTGATATGATTTTCTGCTCCAAGATAGTAATCTTTTTGGTGCTAGGCACTGGTTTAGGGGGTGGTGTGTGAGATATTTCAATAATGGGTTCATCGTAAGTATTATTGCCATCATTGTTTTCAGGTAAGTTTTGATTTGGTGATAATAATGAAGTGTAGCAATGGTCATTTTGAAAACCAATTAGGCTGTTTTCTCTTGTTTCAATTCTCAATGACTGTAACATTTCAGCACCACTATCTGAAATTAAATTTAAAATACAATTAAATTAGCAATATTAATATAGAAAATATTATATAAAATACAATTGAGAGAACAATATTAAACTGTATTTATTGAAAAAAAATTAGGGCCATGAGTTAATCACAATTTTTTAAATTTTTTATACATATTTATATCTTACCATATTTTATGATACTATTTGGTTCATCATAATAGCTATCCACAGAAAGTGTTACATGAGGCACTTTCTCATCATCCGTTTCTGAGTCAGTAGCATCATCAGGTTTGCCTTCATGACCAACTCTGACTACACTTATACCAGCACTCTGGCACCCATCTGTGCCTAAAATGAATTCCAATATACAAATTATTATTAAATTGCTTAGTAATAATACAGACATAAAGCTGTTGCACTAAATTTTAGAAAGTTTAGGGCTTGTAATAGGAGCTTCATGTTTTGGCGCCAAAATTTTACAAAGCGGTAATAATACATGTATGACGTTATAAGCACTGTTAATAGTATTTTAAATGAAATTTACAACGTAATCACAGTAAATTAATACAATAGCGCAGTCTAAGGCGAAATAACCAACGCAATACAAAATCACCAAACGCGAGGCAACGATTTCTTGATAAAAATTTTGAACTTCGGAATTGTGGTAACCAAATCTTGTTCAAATTACTTCTAATAATGCACAAACAGGTGGATAATGGACTTACCCATCAAGGTTCCTAGAAAATTCTGATCAACGGATAGTGATCCATCCTTGTTTACAATAACAACAACAGAACTATCAGCCTTGGTGGACGGTCCATTAAGATCAGTGTAATTAGTTATAACAGTGTTTGACATTTTTCATTGCAATTCATGCAATCATTCTAGTACAAATCCTCTATTTTTAGCCATTCGAGACATATGCACCGCGGCTATTTATGACGCATCCAAATCCAACACGCTTGACGCCATTTTGGACATCGCAAATAGCTTGAATGGCCGCACCTCAGCGCGTTTCGTTTGAAATTTATAGATACTGTAAACGAAGCTAACAAAATGGAGAAATGAGATAAGATTTTCTTCTTGATATTTCTTCCGTTATAATTTTGAAGGACGATTTTATTTTCGAAACAAAATTAACAACATAACCAAACTTCAAAATATTTCAACCATAGACTAACCAATTTTTTTTAATAGAAATTATTAAGAACACAAACCATAGATGAATAGTTTTTGTCTATGGTTGTGGTGGTAACTGTCCCCGTTTTCCAATGGCAGAGCATAATGCGACTCAGTGCCGCACAATGCTGACGCTTACTTGTAATTGGAACGTGAATTAGTTTTAAAATGCGCCAGCAGAGTGCGCTAAGTTCGGTCGGAAAAAAAAAATTCTAAAATAAACATAGTATTCACATTATATATGTGGAATATAAAAAAAGTCATTGTTTATACCTTCATCCATACTTATATTTATTTATTTTTTAACACAGCTTGAATTAACTTTGAATATTTCCAGAAAAGTCCGACGAAAAGAAAGCCTTAAATTTTTTTTTAACAATAAATAATATTACTTACGTTAATGTATAAATAAAATTTCAATCAATGCCAATTTATAGAAAAAATACTTGTTAATTTTCTGTCGCTGAAGTTGGTATGGATTGCACGCATCACTTTTGAGAGTGCTCGATTGTGCGATGCGATGCTGTAATTGGAACACTCAACGTTGAGCATTGTGCCGCATAATGCGCTATTGTGCGCTAATTGGAAAACGGGGTGTGACCACCACTACGGTCGCCCGATAGCTCAGTCAGGTCATTTTTAAGTTTTATGATGGCCTGCAATGCTCATTACTTGAGATCACAAACTTGAGGTTTTTAAAAAGGTTAAAGATCAAAGCTCATACCACGAAGTATAGATACAAGGAGTCCGAACGGTATAGGCTTTTCCATAATATTTCGTGTACACAATAATAAACCCAGATCATAGTTCTATTTTCTGCCACTGGCTGCGCAAGTATTCAGGACGTACCGATGCTATTATAGAATATCAGAATATCTCTTGCCCTTCTCTGTATTGTTGGGTTTAAAGCACTCGAAAAATTTCCTAAAACTTATATTTAACTCCACGTTTCTCAGAATATTTTTTTCCACAGGTGTCAATAGTTCAAACGAGTACTTCTTGAAAAATGGCGCGCTCTACCGGCAAAAAATCTGTCCCTTAAATTGAGACCATTCGTTCAACATTACGTTCGGACTCCTTGTATCTATACTTCGTGCTCATACGGTAGTCAATCTTGTGCCATAGAGAAAAAGTAAATGTCATCAGTGTCATTTCATTTGCATTGTGTGACTGTGATAGTGTGTCTGCCTCAAAGAGTACTTTATACATAGGACATAGAGTATTCAGGGCCCTGAGTCGGGTATTTCAACGGTGTCACAACTGTACCATTATTGTACCATTATGGTGCAATAGTAAAGTTTTTGGTAGTCTACTATTAATGTGTCGTCATAACGACTTCATCATTGTCTTACAATTGTCAAAGTGACATAAATTGCTAGTCTCGTACACAACTGCTTCACAATTGCAATTCAATGACTGAAATGTTTCGGTAGTCTGCTATTTTGAATTTGACAGTAATATTTTTAAATTGTCCTGTGTCGACAGATTGCCATAAATAAAAAATAGATAGATAGAAATATTAGAAATTGTTCTTTGTAATTTATTGCAATTTACTAATCTCCTAAACTTCACATTGCTTTTTATACTAATAAATAGTATGTACAAATATATTTAAACGAAGTCTAGCATGATTATATGTTTAAATTTATTAGTAGTTTTTCGAAAATCACTTCAACTAACGCATTTTTTAAAAACGGCAACACATACATACCATTCTAACACAATCCATAGATAAAAGAGACCGAAAATTCAATGCATAGATAAAAGAGATCGACAATTCTATTACCATTGAAAGACCGTTATGACGGCATATAGCAGACTACGGATATTTGACTTCAATTGCAACGGTATCGTGCCGGTATTGTGCCGGTATGACAATTGTTCCAAAATAGTGGACTTGAGCACCAGCTGTCCTTTACGTCATGCGCCATCTGGTGGCTAACGACACAACTACCTGCAATGCATATAGATGTATAGCATTGCATGTCAGTATTGCATATATAATTATACACATAAGTTTGCTATACATAGCTAATACTAGTTTTTTTCTTCACTTTTGTGATTACAAATTCGTTAAAATGAAACACAATCGAACATTGCAAACTTTTTATTAAGTTTATAAAAAAATACTTAACATTTATGTACTTTGAATTACCTTAACCAAAATAAATGTGCGTACCTAATTACAGCAATTAACAAATGAAAAATCAAAACTCACAATAATACTTATATTTTTAAAAATTTGTTAAAATATTAGTCTTATTTTGAGTATGTACCACAGAACAATTATTACAATTACGGGAAAAATAAAAAAAATTGTGCAACCGACTTCAATAAAACGCCATAACACCAAAATGGCTGAACCAACTTCTATAAAATTTAAATGGGACCAACTGTGAGACATACACTATGAACACAAAATGAATTTTCATAACTGGTCCATAATTGATGGAGAAATCGACAAACATGGGCGACTACATAAAAAAAGTTAACAGCCAAACATAGAACCTCCTCCTTTTGTTGAGGTTATAAACAAAACTATTACAGTTATACATATAAGGGGTATGCTATAGGTATGCTAAAATTATAGCTAAATTAAAAAATACCTTCAATGTAGGTATTTTTTAATTTAGCTATAATTGTCTAAACAATTGTATTCACCATCAAAGCGTACTCAAAATAAGACTAATATTGATATTATAATTCTAATATTACACAGTTAAAAAAAAATCTTACAAAATATTATTTAAGTAAGATATATTATATTTTACTGTAATGTTAACACTGAATTTATTCAGTGTACTTCGCATAAAACAGAACTCATCGAATTTATGTTTGATTTTTCAAGTCGAGTTAAGTTTTTTACCCACAATTGGTGTAAGTGGACCAATAAATTATTAAATGGTACCAGCACATCCAAAGATGTTGAAGTTGATCAAAAAAAAAATTATTATTATTAAAAAAAATATTATTATTTAATAAATATTAGAATTATAATATCAGTTTCGATTGCTTATTTTTTCGTCTTTTACTATAATATATTAAAGCCTGATTCTGAATTTCGTCAGTTGAATCAACATCTTTGGATGTGCTGGTACCATTTAATAATTTATTGGTCCACTTACACCAATTGTGGGTAAAAAATCGACTTGAAAAATCAAACATAAATTCGATGAGTTCTTTTTTATGCGAAGTACACTGAATAAATTCAGTGTTTACATTTACATACAATATGGTCTTCATGTAATTTTTTAAATTTGTAATATGGCTTTTATTTCTCAAAATATGGTGCAGAATATCTTGCATTGCTGAAAAACATTTTGTCAAATTTTGGCTTGGGTAACATAAATATCTTTTACCTTTTATGTATTCCCTATGTTGCAGGTACCTATTTTCATTTTGGTCATCTGTATACAAAGCTATTTTGCAGTCTTTGCAATTTTTGTAAATTTTTTTTGCTTTACGCAATATGTAACCTGTCACATATTCCAGCTGACCAATTATTCTGGGATCCTTTTTTTTTGTATTAAAATCAATAATTATATTATCATTTAAATCATTATAGTCAACTTCACAGCATTGCATTTCTTCTTTCTTATTTTGTGAAAAAAATAACTCATCAAAAGATTCAAATGTGGAACAGAAATCTTCTTCACAGTTGGACCCCGGAGAATAATTGCTGCTCATATTATTAACAAGCAAAGAAGCAAATGCAGCTTCAAACCCAGCACAGGTGGGTGAATTATTTCTCACCCCATGACTACGTATGCTCCCAAAAAAGTTTTCCAGAGGATCTTGGTTAAAATGTCTGCACCAAAACGATTTAATATTAAACTCGTTAAATAGTTTGTCTCTTAAAATGCCCATATTGTCAATAGTTTTTATCCAATTAGTTATTGATGGTACAGTACCAGCACTCCCTTTTGACGTCATAAATGTCATAGACTTTAAAATAACTTTGGCTTGCACCCACATATCTTTGTGTTTTGATTTAGGTGTTACATTTCTTAATAAATCCTTCCCAGACCGGACCCCTGAGTTTTTCATACTTCCGTTTAGAGAGTCAAATAAGTTATCAATAAAGATAATAAAATCAGCCGTATCTTTTGTTTCTTCTGGTAGAATCCCATTTTCTGAAAAATGAAAACAAGAATATTAGTTATGCTTTTTGTAGGGTATTTAAAATGAAAAAAATCTTCATATTTTCATTCCAGTTTTACAAAACAAATGAAATTAAATGCATAACAACAAGGGATTTATTGGGTCTTAGTTCTCACTTCTCAGGTTTATACATAAAAGATTTGCCTCCAGCACTACAACATAAATTAAAGTACCTGAGACTACAAATAGGATTGATGTTTGAAATAAAAAGGTAAATACATATTTACAAAATCATATTATTGACTTACCGGCTAAATAGCCCATGGTTTTCCCAACAGTTTGGCTAAACAGTTGTGAAGCATATTTCACCTTCATTTTAGGAATTTTTTCTTTATTACAATGATTTTCTGTTAGGTTTTTTATTATTTTTAATCCTTTATATGTTGGGTTATTTTCATATAATTGCATAATATGCTCCCATTTTGCGACTCTTACTTTTCCATCCATTACAAATTTAAGATTTTTCGTTAGTAAGTTATTTCTCATCCCTTTTAGGAGATGAGGGACATCATAAAGGGGAATAATTTGTTTTCCTTCAATATCAAATATTGAATTTTTAAAATCCATATTTCGTCTCACATAATCTCTCCTTGTTTCCTCAATCAGGTAATTTATGGCACTTGTATTTGATGTGCCTTGATCGCAAACTGTGGCCAGAACAATAAAGCCAATGGAGTGGAGCTTCTTTATCACTTCTTTAATCTGTACTGCCAAAGTCTCTTTTGGTGTACTCCCTGAGCAAAATGAGTAGTAGATAGGCTGTTTGTATTTTTTTGTTACACCCCTAATCATGAAAACAAGCACATGATCTGCTATTTTTCTTGCTGATTGACCAGTGTGGTTTACAAAACCTGTTGCTCTATCTTTTCTTTGGTTGTAGTCGAAATGTGGAGCGAGTGACATTTCATCGAAGATTAAGGTGCACAACCTATCATCACGATTCATTTTGTCCACTTTTCTTTTTAATTGTTCGAAAATGTTTTCATTTATTCCAGGTTTCAGAGAAGCTCTGGAAACCATTCTACTTAGTGTTACGGGAGAAGGCAATACAAATATTTTGCTTAACCATCTGTAAGCTTTAGGTCCCACTTTGTACATACTGAGGGCCATAACTTTCTCCTCTTTTGTAAATCGTCGTGCCATTTTAGGTTTACTTATCTCCCGAAACTGCATAACTGTAAAAATTGCAGCCAAAGTTTTAAATTTCTTTAATACCTTCTGAAATGTAATATTTGTTGAAAGTTTTCGAGCTTTCTTTAATCTCATCTGGTAAGAGTTATTTTTAGTTTTCAACTTCTTAATTTCTTTTGCCAGATGTTTTTCATTGCTGACCACTTTCTTGGTTGTGTCTGAAAGCAAAAGAATGAAATATTAACACAAGCTTTTGCCTTGGCCTTTTTAGTTAGAGTAAGACTAGTCAATCTTGAGTTCCACCACAAGCCTGTATTCTAGCCGATTTATATAGCAGTCAAATTTCCCAAAAGTAAAATTTAAATAACTGGCCAAGTGCGAGTCGGACTCGCGCACGAAAGGTTCCGTACCATCTAAATATATAAAAGGCAAAACTGACTGACTGAGGGATCAAGCCACAGGCCAAACCCTTAAGGCTAGAAAGTTGAAATTTCGCACACGCATTTTTCATATAACGTAAGCACCGACTAAGGAAGGATTTTTCAAAATTCAACCCCTAAAAGGGTGAAATAGGAGGTTAAAGTTTGTATGAAACTTTTTACTCCCTGGACGTACTCCTTGGACATATTTGTATCAAATTTCGTACAAATGGAGCATGACAAAAATAATGAGACACCTATTTCAGCGATTTTCAAAATTCCACCCCTAAAGGGGTGAAATAGGGAACCAAAGTTTGTATGAAACTTTTTATTCCTTGGAGATATTTGTTTAAAATTTTGTTTGAGTTGGTTATGGCAAAAATAATAAAACACGTGTTTCAGCGTTTTCCAAAATTCAACCCCTAAAGGGCTGAAATAGGGGATGAAACATTTAAATAAACGCACAGGGCAAACCCTTAGGGCTAGAAAATTGAAATTTTGCACACGTATTCTTCATATGACGTAGGCATCCCCTAAGATAGGATTTTTCAAAATTCAACCCCCAAGGGAGTGAAATAATAATAATAAATCTTTTATTGAATTCAAATAATTAAACTCTCCGAAATTAAGAATGGTACCTAAACATATTTATAATTTTACATAAGTAGGTACATACTATTATGTGTATGTATTTTGATATAATATCTTGTGCTGTTTTTATCCATGAATACCACTAAAACAAAATGTTAAATAATACTTTGTAAATTCGCGTGACTTAAACACATTAAACACACGTGAATACATACATGAGTTTATCCATTTGTATAGAATGTTAATAAATACTTACTTCTTTTGGTGCTAGGAGGACATAGTTCCGTTGGCAGTTCTTGAGCAGGAAAAATTTCAGCAGGCGAGCTGCTGGTTCCTTGGTTTGCTACATCCATGAGAGGTGGCCTTCTCATAAGAGTAAATCCTGTAAATCATTTTTTCTTTATTAATCTAATAATTGTTAGAAACTATTAAATTAACTAGTCAAGGTGCACACCAGCACCCAACAAATGTTTATTGATTTTGATTTAAATTATGAATTACATTTTAAGTTGTGGTAGCTCAGTAGGAGATTGACCACCCAAATTCGTGGGTGCGGGTTCGAATCTCGAGCCCGTACCAATGGGTTCTTAGGAACTTACATTCGGACATAAATGATACTACTGGCTTTTCAGTGAAGGAAAACATTGTGAGGAAACTTGCATATGTCTGGAGAAGCATTTCAATGGCATATGTGAATCCACCAACCCGCACTTGGGCAGTCTGGTGGAATATGTATGGCCTGAACACCCTTCGAGGGTAGACTTATATCCCAGCAGTGGGATGCTAAAGGGTTGATAACGACCACAATATATTTTTTTAAACTTAATTAGCCTTGTGTAACAGTGAGCTTTTTACCTGGTAAATACAGTCGAGGTATGGCATCAGCACTTAAGAATTTGCTTCTTGTGTGGTAACGAGGTTCAAAATGTAAATGACAAACACGGCGACGTTTAAAAATTATGTCATTATCCAAGGCCAGAACTGATCCTCCAATATTGTAAATCCAGGTTCTGAAGCGTTCAGGTTCCTTGTTAGGATTAGGAAATTTGTGGAGAATTTCCTTTTCCGAACCTAAAAGAAAAGTTTTATTGATTATAATAAATATATCCCTAAATAATGACTTGCCCTGACTGATAGATTGATACATCAACGCAGACTACAATCACACTACAACAAATTTGCCTATTTTATGTAGGTACTTTAAAAAAAAGTTTAGTTGAATAAAAAGAACACCTACCTACAAACAATATTATTTATTGCAATAATTTAAATTGTATTATGTTTGTAAGTCATTTTGAGAAAGTAATTTTTAGGGTTCTATACCTAAAGGGTAAATGGGACCCTATTACAAGACTCCGCTATCCGTCTGTCAGCAGGCTGTATGTCATGCATGAACCATGATAGTTCATAAAACTTTATTATAAGGTTCTTATCCTATCCATCTTAAACAAAGTAGTCACTTTATAACCAAGGCCTTCATGTCAGGTTGAATGTCACCATAAAATTTAACCTCTATATTCTATGAGATTTGCTACATTTCATTCCAGGAACTAAATGAATCAAGTAGGAGTCAAGGCAGTACAAATATCAAGTGAATAAACCACAAAATGCTCAACACAGCCTACTTGAACTGCGTTTTTAGCACATGAATGAACTGTTTCATTACCAAGGACGCCTGAATGCCCAGGAATAGAATTATGCCGTAGTTTTGACGAGAAGAACAATATTGTGCACACTTTTATTTGAATCATTTCCTTTGCCCCGAATATTTATAGAAAAACAAAATAAAATTTTCTTACCACAATTCGGTACACAGCATATTTTTTCTGACGACATTATAGAAAATCGGAGTCCAATAAACGTTGCCGGGGTCCAGAGAAAAATGGTATCTTGGTCGGAGTCCAGGGGAGAGCACGGGTAAACAGAACACAATGAGGTCACAAAAATCCAAAGTACATAGCCAGGTTGTAAATAAAATCCACAGTTCAAAATTCCGAAACGCATTCTAGGGATTCGCAAATCGCAAAACACCAAATGCAAATTTGCAAAATAAAAATGGCGCACGCAAGCAAACAATGACGTTCCTTTACCAAAATAGTTTTTAGGGTGCCAATTATTAAAATTGTTTTGTAAACCATCTAATGCACTTACGGTAAACCTACTATTGAGAAAGTAGTATTATAAATAGCTTAACTTTTTCTTTGCAAGGGGTAGAAACAATAATAATTTTATATAAACAATGACACTTAGCTTGACGTAATTTTAAAATATTTCGTGAAATGAAACGCGTAATTCTGTAATAATTTTATTTTACGCCATCTGTTGAGTAACGATCGAACAATACCCCAAGCATTTCTGTCCATATAAAATTAATATGTACTATGTGAATATACCGTGGTCTGCCTTTTGAGTTGTTGAATTGGTTGAGGTTATATTCTACGTCATTTTCTGTGGTCATTTTAAATTCTTTTTACTTTCCACATAAATGTGTATGAATTTTGTGTGACAATAATAAAAGTGCAGCAAAATGAGTTACTCGAAGTTTGATTTAACGTTTAAAATAGGTCAATACCTAGACCGTCATCTAGTGTTTCCTTTGTTGGAGTTTTTAGCTGCTAAAGAGGTAATCATTCGGTAAAATGCTAGTCAGCTTTTACCCATATGTTTTCGTTCATTAATAATGTTAATTGTTTTCAGACCTATGACCAGTCAGAACTCCTTCAAGCGAAATTAGAAATTCTTAGTAAGACTAACATGATTGACTATGTTATTGATATCAGAAAAATGCTATACCCTAATGAGGATACTCCAGAGGTTTGTTAATTAAATAACTATCTACATAATAAATAATAGGTGTGAAATTCTATTTAGTTATTACAATGCAGAACAGAACATTATTTGTGATATTGAACAGCTTATTGTGAATCCTGAAAGCTGTACCGAATTACTTGATTAATTCATCAAAAACTACTCTCAAGACAAATTTTCGGTGTCTATGCAATTCCTAAAGCATATGGAAAAATGTAATTATAGGCTTTTTTAAAACGCTGTCTTTATTTACATGGTATTATTCCTAGTAATAGTACAAGTCTTTTTAATTAAGACATTACTACTTTACTAGTTTTATTCACAAATAAATTGTGAATAAAACTAGTAAAGTAGTAAAATCTACTAAAAACTAGCAAGACGCAAGCCTAAGACCTCTAAATGAAGTATAATATATTTCTATTAATTAATTAGCTGAATTGTTTTTACCATGTATTGCTAACAAACTGCAAATGCTATTAAAAATAAGTTTTTTTTTGTATGAAACCCTAAAAAGAATTATGTTAGTAGGGAGATAGAAGTCATATTTACTGATATATTGTTATGACAAATAAAATTATTATGATATGCTTATCTCAGCTGTTATTAATGTTTGTTGAATTTCATCATAAATGCTAATTGTATATAATGTTTTCTAGGAAATAAAATCAAGAAGAGGAGTAGTGCTCTCCCAATTGCAGGAGTTGCAGGATGCAGTTGAGCCAGTATTGAGATTGATGCAGAGAGATGACGTCATGAAAACTGTTGAAACCATGAGAGATCCTAAAACGCTTATCAATCACCTCACCACCAACAAGGAGTTTGAAGTAAATGGAATTTTATTATTTATTAAGAGATTGATACTGAAACCCTAAGGGACTATAAAGTCCTGCTTACCCTAGACAATTTACTAAAGACTGCAACAAAATTTTTATAACTTGTACTCTAGCTAGAATGGTAAAGTTCATATCAAACATTGTTTAACTTTCAGTTCAAAGTGGAGATGATTGACAGCATGTATAGGCTGGCCAAGTACAGATATGAGTGTGGTAACTACGTAGAGTCTGCTTCATACCTCTACTTTTGCCAGTTAGTTATGTCACCTACTGATAAGGTAACTAATTTTTTTTAATTTAATCAATAGCATAATTTTACCATACCATGATAAATAATGGTACGATTTTCATAAAAAAAACACTCAATATTTTTATGTTAATGTAATTCCTGTAATACTTTGTTGAGACAACTTTTAAATAAAAATATTTTGACTGTATAGTTTCAACTGTAGTTAGTAGTGGCAACACCACAAAAATTTGTATAATTTAATGTTACAATATTTTAATTTTGCATTTAGGATGTGGTATGTCTGCTACATAATAATCAGGTATAAATTTTGGTAACAGCAACACCGTCTATCTAATAGTCCATTTTCATACCATTCAGCAGTCTATGTCTGGGTATTGCTACCAAAAGGTACTCTAGATATAAAAGGTGCCATTCTGTTCCTAGCGACTAGTGTCGCCCGATCTGCGCTGATTTTGTATTGAAAATACTGTGTGAAAATATTATTCGCTTCATAGCGACGCGCGACCGCTGATGTTTTGAAAGGGCGTGGCTATACCCAAAAATATTCACAGCGATAGCATTGCTATCAGCGCGACCGCCAAATATAGTCTCGTCTTTTTTGTATACGTGAAAATTTACTTTACTTCTGATCATGGTCGTGCGTTGCAAAGATCCGGCGGTTTAATTAATTACAAAAGTAACACAGCTACTAAAATTAAACCAACTAGTTTAATGCTAATTTTTAATGAAGTAAAAAAATACTTTTACTATGTTCTATTTATCTGAATGTTACCATCTTCAGTCTGGCTCACACAAAACTCGTTTTCAAATGATGTGTAATAATTCTGGTCAGTAGCATTCCTTTCCTGCTAACATTGTAATATTCTTTAGGGATTATATTTATTTATTAGAAAGGTCTACTATACCACAATTACTGCATGTGTTATGTAGGTTCCTAGTTTGCTGTTCATCTCAAAAGATGTTATTTTCTCCCTCTGTGTTATTACTTGGATGATTTTTACAGCATCTATGAGAGGATTAAACTGTAAATGCAAATAATATCTTACCATATTGCATTCCAAATCTTGTTTTGGATGATATTGCATCTTGTGTGCTTTCAATAGTCCTACTGTGGGATACCAGGCACCACACATTTCACACTGATATACCAATATACCTAGAGATTTGATGCTATAGGGATTGCAATACATTTTGGTCATGAAATGATCCACCTTGTATCTGTAAAATAAACCATTACCACTTATTACCCTTAGTATTTGCAACAACTGTGTAAGAAAAACTAGAATACAAGTCTAAATGAACTGGCCAAATAACGCCATCCCTTTACGGTTGGTGTGGGATATCTATTTACAGAGTTACACCATGGAAACAAAACGCGAGCGTTCGTGAGCATTGCTCATACAATAATAACAAAGGCATTCTAAGTTATCTACCTGTGATTATATAGTTGTTCATAGTTCCTAAATTTACGATCACATGCATTGCATAGCAGCAGTTTCGGCAGTGAAAAACTGTAGTAATTTTTCATCCATTGACATGTGTCCCAATGTTGCTCAGCTGCCTTATATGAAGAAAATACCATTTTGCAGGCATTACATTCGTAATTTGTGCTTGTTGTATGTATTTTGGAGTGTCTCAACAATCTTGGGATACTTGTGTATACCTTTTCACAAAATTCGCATTGCAATAAAGACGATGTTTTGATCTCCCGAACACAATCTGTGTTAGTGGATTTGCAACATTCAGCAGAATGGTTTAAAGCTTGATCTTGCCGCGGCCAAACTTGAAAACATTGAATGCACGTCCATACTACTTGCCACCTTGGCTGCACAGTCATCGGGGCATGTCTCATAGCAAAATGTCTCCTCAAACCAGTTTCGTAAACAAAACATTTGCCACAAGTATTACATGGGTAAGATCTCATTGATTTTGGATTAACAATATCAAGAATCTCTTTCTTTTTTGTATAATCCAGAGTCCTGTTTAGCATTTGTATGTTTTCCATAATACGAGCATTATTTTCTTTTACTTTCTCAAGACTTTGTTCTAGAGGGCTCAAATCATCAGTACATAAATCATACTCTTCATTGCCTGTAGTATTTCCTTGCAACTCCTTAGTTTGATTTCTGGTTTCGTCATTGTAACAATTTGCGATGTTCCCATTTCCATCTAATTGCGGCAAATTATACCATGGTTTTTGAAATAATGAATATTTTGTGCTAGCTATGTTAACATTACCTGAATCTATCTCATTAGCACTAGAGTCTAAGCTAAATCTATCTATAAGATTTCCCGAAACAATTTTCACTACTAAACGTGATGACTTATCGGAGTCCTTCTTTTTTTGTTGTATTTTACCTTCCATCCATTCACTAAAACTGGTACCACAATTATCATTGTCTTCGTCTTTAGTCGTGATCTGTAAAGATTTAAAATTAATTCCACCATCCTCAAATTTATGAATTATTAATTTTGAAGCTGACATTTTTAGCAATAGACATGGGGGGAAAACAATGACATGTCAAGGACATGACAGTAATTTTTTTCTTTACACAAATATAATGGCATTACCAAATAGGTAGGATGTAGGTAGAATATAGGTATGTACTTACTGAGGCACTGTCCTCTTTTGCGGTATTATTTTCAAGATACTTCCAAGTCAAAAATCTATAATAAGTAATGTGTGTGTTAATAACTGTGCTTGTGTTTTAGTAGCTTGTTATTTAAACATCGGGCATTTTTATACGTATTTAATATGTCTATTGTTATAATGTGACAGTCATTGGGCAAATTTTATTGTAATAGCAAAATAAGTTAAAGCCTATTATCAATTACATTACAATTTAGTAATTGGTTTGAAATAATAGGTAGACGCTGAAAGAAATATACAAATTGCTTTCCCATAAAGAAGTATACATGTATATATATACTTATATTTTTTTTCCCATTTCAGAATTATCTCCCTGTATTATGGGGTAAGCTTGCCAGTGAAATTTTGGTTCAAAACTGGGACGGTGCTCTTGATGATTTGACAAAGTTGAGAGAATTCATCGACAATGGTGGTGCGGGCGCTACCGCTAGCAACATGCAAGCACTTCAACAGCGCACTTGGCTTGTTCACTGGTCACTTTTCGTGTTCTTCAATCACGTAAAAGGCAGAGACCTTATTATTGAGATGTTTTTGTACAAACCCCTGTAAGTTTTTACCAGTTTACCTATCATCTTTCTATAGTTATTAAAGACGTATACTGTAAAAAAATATAGAGAATGAGCCCCCTGTCGTATTTTGTACTATTTCGTTTATAATAACATTACTTTGTGTGTTAGGTACCTTAACGCTATCCAGACAATGTGCCCGCACATTCTCCGCTACTTGGCTACCGCCGTGATCATAAACCGATCAAGAAGGAATGCTCTGAAGGATCTTGTCAAAGTTATACAACAAGAAGCCTATACATACAGGTGAAATTATTAGGCATATAATATCGAAAAAAAAAATGTTACATGAATAGCTACTATTTTACTAATTTCCATATTTCTCTGTCATCATCATCATAACTTTACGCCTTTTTCCCATAAGGGTGGGCACAGGCTGTAGAGCGCTATCTGCTACGTTCTCAATTGTCGTTTTTGATTCCTATACAAGATCTGATGTTGCTGTGATACGATTGTTAAGAAATTATCTATAGAAAAATATCATGTGTTTTAGGGATCCAATCACAGAATTCATTGAGCATCTCTACGTGAATTTCGACTTTGAAGCGGCGCGTCGTAAACTAAATCAGTGCCAAGCAGTGCTCCTGACTGATTTCTTCTTGATTGCGTGTTTAGAAGAGTTTGTGGAAAACGCCCGTCTGATGATATTCGAAACATTCTGTCGCATTCATCAAGTTATCAGTATTGGGTATGTAGGAAATATCCGTTTATTTTTTATTGTTATTTCAAGCATGGAATTTATAATTTCTTGTTGATACTAAGGTGCGGTTTACCTACTTGTTCGTGCAAATTACAAAAATTTGTAGGTTTTAGTTGTTTATTTTAACTTAAATAATTAATCAAGATCCAAAACTTCTTTTTATCAGAATGTTAGCGGAAAATTTGAACATGCAGCCTGATGAAGCCGAGTGTTGGATAGTCAATTTGATCCGTAACGCTCGCCTGGACGCCAAGATCGACTCGAAGTTGGGTCACGTGGTGATGGGAGCCCAGCCATTGTCTCCATACCAACAGCTGGTAGAGAGAATAGACTCGCTCGCAGTTCGTTCTGAAGCTTTGACATCATTAGTTGAACGCAAACAGAAAACACGTAATCAAGATGTAAGTTATTTAATACGAAATACGATAATTGTAATTTAGTCCTTTTAAAAAACTAAGTAACTGAGAGCCGTAGGGAGACTCGTTTATTAATTAAATATTTAACTGAGTTTAAAATCAAGTAACATTATATTTCTTTTACTGTTGCAGATCCGTTGGGGAGCACAAGAATTCTAATTCTACTTCACGGAAGTTTATCTTATAATAAGTCACAATTAACAATCTTCTACCTACCTATGAAGATATTTTTATTAAATAAATGTTTGCAAAATATTAAGCCTTTTCATTAAATCCTAAATACATAACTCCAAATATCATATTGCAATAATTACATCTCAGAGAAGACATGGGTTAACACGTCAATGAACTCTGAGGGTAGTTTTCAAATGTGAATAACCAGTTTCAAGGGGGGATTTTATATTGAAAAATAATGTCTTTCTGTTTTACGTTGTATTTAAAAAGAATATTCGGTTCTTAGCAATTGGCTACCCTTAATGCGTTGTAAAAACAGTGGTCATGGGCATAGACACAGTACTAATAAAGATTATCAATTCCCATACTTTGGCATGTTCGCCATAAAATGCACGCTAAATCTAGGTGGCGCTGTTCACTAGCGTAACAACTTGTATAAAACGGACGTTGCAATAAGATACGTTTAGACAGAAAAAAATTAACTTAAATTAAAAGTCTAATACATATTTAATATGTTACATTCAACGAAAAAATACAATAATAATTATTTTCCACTGATTAGTACATGCAAATAACCTCTTACGATAAAATAACCTCTTGCGATAGATGGCAGATGATTCGCTTCAATGATCGCTTTGTTATTTTTAACACAGTTTTTAACTAGATGGCATTTTAATATATTATATCATTGATTGGTGTTACAAAAACTATTAATATTATTTTAGGGTATTAAATATTAGTAAGTTTTAAGAACAATAATATATTTATAGTTTTATAAAAAAAACAAAAAAAGGTTGAAAAGATAAAAAGTTACAAACTAAATTATCTCATAAAAATCATCAAATTGGTTTATTAAAAAACAGGTAGTATTTATTTGGGTTCAAGGTCAAGCTTGTTAAAACAAATAGTGATGCGCCACTTGATTTCGACGTTTTTAGGGTTCCGTACCCAAAGGGTAAAAACGGGACCCTATTACTGAGACTTCGCTGTCCGTCCGTCAAACAAATTGGTCAAGTGCGAGTCGGACTCGCGCACGAAGGGTTCCGTACCATTATCTATGCAACACAAGGCAACGTTATTAGTCTCGAGCAAGAAACGGTAAAAAAATCATGTTTGTTGTATGGGAGCCCCCCTTAAATATTTATTTTATTTTATTTTTAGTATTTGTTGTTATAGCGGCAATAGAAATACATCATCTGTGAAAATTTCAACTCTCTAGCTATCACCGTTCTTGAGATACAGCCTGGTGACAGACGGACGGACGGACGGACGGACAGCGAAGTCTCAGTAATAGGGTCCCGTTTTTACCCTTTGGGTACGGAACCCTAAAAACGATGTTGCTTGTTATGACGTTCAAATAGCGAGTGTATTCTTAGAAATTACATTTGTCGTGTGTGTGTGCGTGTGTGTGTGCGTACGTGCGTGTATGTGTCTGTGTGTGCGTGTGCGCAAATAGTATATTAGCTTTGGGCGATGTATGTATGTAAAAAAATTGGTCAAGTGCGAGTCGGACTCGCGCACGAAGGGTTCCGTACCATTATCTATGCAACATTAGGCACGTTATAGAACCAAATATTCTGTGAATAGTTAAAGCGTCTACCTGTCAACGTTATTATTATTGAGCAAGAAACGGTAAAAAAATCATGTTTGTTGTATGGGAGCCCCCCTTAAATATTTATATTATTTTATTTTTAGTATTTGTTGCTAGAGCGGCAATAGAAATACATCATCTGTGAAAATTTCAACTGTCTAGCTATCACCGTTCTTGAGATACAACCTGGTGACAGACGGAGGACGGACGGACGGACGGACAGCGAAGTCTCAGTAATAGGGTCCCGTTTTTACCCTTTGGGTACGGAACCCTAATGAACTGTCTCTTTCAGCACATCCTCAATGTATAGGTCGTCATCGTACCTACTGAAAATATTTAACAAAGCCTACCGCTTTGTTAAATATTTTCAGTATCATGTAACAAGTAAGCGTAATAATTGAATGAGATATTTTGTTGTGATGAAAAGTAAAAAGGATTATTGACGTCACTCACAATATCAAAAGAAACAAAGTACTTTAATATTTATTAACAGGTTGTTATATTATGATACTAAATTTATTATAAAATAAGTTTTATTCTATTATCAGCTCGGTGAAGGTCGATTTAGGTTCGGATCTTAGACTATAAAGTATGTTGTTATGGTTGATAATGTTGATATATGATATCGTCGAGGCCTTTGACACAAGCCGCCTTCGCGGTGATCGGTGTTTTTGAGAATGTTAACAAACAGAATGAAAGCAACATTATGCCTCAATAAAGAAAGTATATTTTTAAATGTTGTTGTTCCGTTCGACGTTCATAGCAAAAGCAGCTTTGCGTGTTTTATTGTTTCGTCTTCAATCGTCTTTAAGAGGGTACTGTACTCCTCATTTAGGTATTTGCCTTAGGTATTGCTATCCCTATTTCCGAGCGCCGCGCTGAAAGGGACAAATATAGATGAAGCGGATTTTACCTACAAATTCTTTGAAAAAAGACGTTTCGTACTTCCGTTTTTTTTTCGCGAAAGTTAAACCGATTTTAATAGTTTTTGCGTCATATTATAGACAAAGAATATATCTATGCTTCTATCACTTTCTTTTGTGGTAAAACTTTACCAAATTTGTGTGATAGACGCTGCAATTTTATCTAAAGAAAACCGAAAAAAAAAGTTTTCCGGATCGTCATATTTCTTTTAGTTATTATGTTTTGAAAAAAAGAAAGTGAAACGTATTTTTAGGTGTGGTACCTTGGGTATATTTAGAAGTAAGAGATATTGCGTGTTCACGTAAACACTGTTTATTCACGACTAAGACCAAACTAAGACTAACATATGTCTAATCTTACATTCTGCAGGAAAGGTAACGATCCCGTTATGTTCAAGGGACGCGCTACTTGAAGTTGTCAAACCTATGTCATTAACAGCAATAAATTCTTAACTAATATCGATACAAGTGTGAGAGCGAAATGTTAGGCAAAAACAAAATGTTAAAATGTCTACCATGAGTTGATCTATAAGTGGCTGGGCATACATAAAAATAATATATAATGGTACCAATTCTACATGCACAAGTAAACTAAACTAAAAAATAAATATTGATTATTTCAATAACACAATTCCGCAATTCGGTACTGTTAACTACACTTTCTTATTATAAAAACGGTGTATTATATAATAACAATTTAAGTTACTGTGAATGTGTATAAGAAAATAGTCAATTAATCAAAATACAGCATAGTTGCTTTTTTATTTTTGGTTAAGTTTAGTTGTGCACATAGAATTGGTACCAATATCTGCTTGACCGAGCGTAACTCTCGATGGATTTTTGTGAAATTATTCTTAATAAGGTAAGTCTCAGTAATAGGGTTCCATTTTACCTTTTGGTACGGTCAAGTACGTGTTGGACATGCACGCGAACGGTTCCGTGCGGTTATTATGATGATATATTCGTGACACCAACCACAAATAACACCATATAGCGGACCCCCAAACAATGGGATAAGGGCAGGATGATGATGATGGTGAGTCTGAGTAGGTATTTGTGGTTGTAGTATCATCTGATCTAAGCAAACTGAAAATTTCAGCTCTCTAGCTAAACAGAAAATTTTCATAGTACGAAAACACCGACAAAAAGAAATTTTATAAGTATACATAAATCCAAAATCCCATTTATTTAAACACAGGTATTTAATATACGTTATACATATAAAGTAAAATCACGAAACATGTAAAATATTACAAGCCGCATAGGTATGTACGATGTATCGTGCTGTCGGCGTCGCTAGTCGCGATGGCGATACTACAATCAACTACAAATGTAGGTACAAGAACCTCACGATGCGATAGGCTAAGGAATTGAATGAAACACAACGCGGTAACGTAACGCGCAACGTTGCCAGTTTGACAAACTTCTTAGGTAAGTACTTGATAAGAAGCTTAAAAAAATGAAGTTTGTAGTTTGCGAAAGATATAAATGTATTTACTAATTAACTAAGATATAAATCTATATACTGTAGTAACTAAATTGCCTTTATTTATGTGTTTAAAAATACAAAAAGTGAAACCGCATTATCAAAAATCCACTTTAATTTGAACGCCAGACCTATTAACATTCGTGGCCCTGCTATATATATGCTTTACCCGATACGCCACGGCACTCTTAAAAAATCGTTCGAAATTTATATGTGTATTCTAAGCCGCAAAAGCGTATCTTTACTTTTTATGATAAAAAAAATTGTAAATTCTATGATAAACATATTAAACTATTCTATGATAAACAAAATTGTGTTCATTTCAATTTTTCAGATTATCTGAGGTAAATTTAAAACTAGTTACGTAATTGATTTATCAAGATTATGAAATAGTGCCATCTGCCATTTTTTTTTAGTACTACCGCTATACAACGTGACGTAGTAAGATTATGAATGATTATTGATTACGATAAATTATGTGATTTGATACGCTTAGTGCCATCTGTAGATTCAGAGTGTAATGATAATTGAGTTTCACAATTTGTTGGGAGGTTATATGTCTTTATTATACTGTGTCTATGGTCATGGGTACACGCCAAAAGTAGTCACGTCGCATTGCTCTCAGCGCGACTGAAGTTGCGAGAACAGCGACAGTTTATTGCCTATTGGGTGCTATTGGCAACATGAAAACTGAATAGAGCTTTTGGTTGCTAAAAACCTAATGCTGCTTTTACATATCCCATAATATAACAAATAGGGGAGAATACGGTATAACAAAACTAGTGGTTGCCATGCTGCTTTGTTTTAGACAAGGCTGCTGATCATTCTACTAGTTGTTTGTTAGTGGATTCACCTATGGGAAAAGATAAAAAGCTCACACTTTAAGCCTGTAGTCGTTGACTAAATGTGGCCTATAGTTTCATTCTATAGGAGATCTCTATTCGACTGCACATCACACTGACATTTGTGCAGTCGAATTGAATGTGTATTAATATAAATATAATCTGTAATTTAAATATAAGTGGTTATAATATGTACTAACATTATTCTTAAGATAAAATTATGTATACTAACAATTGGGCTGCTTATAGTCTTGAATAAATGAATTATTATTATTATTATCTATGCAATGGCTGTGGATGGAGAAAAAGGCTAATGAATGGATGGGTGATAAATAATATTCGTTTTTATGTGTATAAGTTATGCATATTTTATTATTAACATTAACTAAGTATCTACATTATTCTGCAGGTTTAATAGTAATGAACCTGGATAAAACAAAGGCCACCAATATTGTTGACAAGACAAATATTACAACAAATATATAGAATGTGTCTTCAGAAAACACATCAGTAAAGGCTGGTATTTGACTGTAAAGCTCCTCAACAACATGAAGGTTCCCCTTAGACTTTGCCATTTTCTACTTCTTTTTGGTTTTCTTCTTTTCTGCTTTGGTTTGGATTGTACTCGGTGGTTGTTCAACTGGTGCCAAAGATGATATATGTTTATTCAGTAATTGTAGAAGCTCTAAGCAAGTGAGATTTTGACTTTTAAATGTAACATTCTTTATTTTGGCAGTTTCTGAAAAATAAAGGTTTGTATTATGACAAAGCTGGTATGAAAGTTTTATGAAAATACACCTGTTTAAATAGTGAAATATCAACTCTTAAATAAAAAGTTGCGTTTTTACCTGCTATTGATGGTGTTAGTGCAATCTCCACTGTAGGCTCACTGCGATCGCAAACAATTTCAGTTTTCAAAGAACAATTTGGATTTGTTAATGCAACTTTTGATGAACTTATATAGTGAAGAAAATTTCTGTAAATTAATATAATACAATTTAGGGCATTTATTTTATGTAGTTCAATATTATCAATATATCATTTTTTATTTCTTCCACAAATAAAACAGTTACAATACAAGGACAATAATATGACTCATCACAGAGAGGAACCATAATATTAACTGGAAAGATGAAACTAAAATCCAATTACATAGATAATAAAAAATGAAGTATGTTATATAAAATGTACCACTATATTTGTACTATCTTAGCAGGTCGGCTTTCTTCCCTGGGGACAAGGCCTGGGCTTCCTGGTTATTACAGTAACCTAGTCTCTACTTCATCACAAGTTTCTATTATTAATAGGTCATAGCGGAACGAATATCCTAATGTGCCAAGAGCCTCTAGTAGTTATAATACAGCTCTGTATCTTACTATAAAAATTTAACTCAAGTTTTTATGACTATTTACTAACACATATAGGTTACATTTATATATATGTCCCTATGCAATGAGTTGGTTTAATAGTTAATCTAACAGTCAGAATTTTACCTGGTATGTGTAACATTCTCTCCAAAAGGATCAAATTTTACAGTAATTCTTTTTGCAGGTTTTAAATTAACTCCCCGCAACTGTTTTCCAATCGCAGAAACGACTCCACCTGAGCGCCGAAGTGTGCCACTGTATGGGATAGACATACTTTATTTAAATCAGCATGTATTGCTCAGTGTTCTTAAATAACTCATATGTTTATGAAAATAATAATATACTTACGTTTTCAATCACATAAACGTAAATTAAAAGAAAATATTGTTCAATAAATTTTCTTTGACATTTTCTTTTTCTTTTCTTCCACACTTTCACAGATTAATAAAGTAACTCAGTCAGTCACAGAATAATAATAACATGGTACCTACAGCAAACGTGGAGACTAGCCCCGTTTTCCAATGGCAGAGCATAAAGCGACTCAGTGCCGCACAATGCCGCATAATGCTGACGCTTAATTGGAACGTGAATTAGTTTTAAAATACGCCAGCATAGTGCGCTAAGTTCAGTATTGAAAAAAAAAATTCTTAAATAAACATTGTATTCACATTATATGTGTGGAATATAAAAAAGTCATTGTTTATACCTTCATCCATACTTATATTTATTTATTTTTTAACACAGCTTGAATTAACTTTGAATATTTCCAGAAAACTCCGACGAAAAGAAAGCCTTAAATTTTTTTTAACAATATATAATATTGCTAACGATATTATATAAATAAAATTTCAATCAATGCCAATTTAAAGAAAAAATACTTGTTAATTTTCTGTCGCTGAAGTTGGCATCGATTGCACGCATCACTTTTGAGAGTGCTCGATTGTGCGAAGCGTTGCTGTAATTGGAACACTCAGCGTTGAGCATTATGCCGCATAATGCGCTATTGTGCGCTGATTGGAAAACGGGGTAGAAGAAAGGAGGAACATCTCAGTATATTAAAAAGTATCCGCTGAAAGGCAGCAAATTAAGGTGGCGCCATAGTAGCAAGAGAAAGAATTTTAAAAAGAGCGCCACTAATTATTAGAAAGGAAAGAAAAACTTCCGCTTTGTTACAGCGCAGTTTTTTAAATTATTATATTATATAGACAAACATGACTATGAAATAAATTTATATTAATTGTTATTATAATTATACGGTGTTTTTAAGTACCCCAAATATTTGTAAATAGAAAATAGTATTAAAGAATTGCCGCAACAGTAGCACACTTCACTCTGCTTATAACTGCTACATTCATATCATTCATCTTGCTACACTAGCGCTATTTCGATGAGTGTTATTTGCTGTTTACAGTGGACACTTTTTGTACTGATCCCCCATACAAGATATTCCTCCTTTCTTCTAGTCTCCATGACAGCAAAAAAAAATTATTGGACAACACTTTGAGAATCTCAGACAACCATAGAGATTATAGAACAATGTAATACTTAGAGCATTAATTCAACAGGAGCCATATTAAAAAAAAAACATTTCACACAACATCCTCTGGTCCCAAGCTAAGCTTTATATGCTTGTGTTATGGGTACTACTACTTTCCTTTTGTAAATACATACTTATAATACATGAAAACACCCAGACGCAGAACAAACATTTGTATGACATTTAAAAACATCAGACAAATGATTGCCCCATGCGGGAATCGAACCCGCGGCCTCGTGATCGGCAGTCCGTTACATGAACCACTAGACCACGAAGCCCGCCAAATAGGATAAATGTATGCATACGATGGTATTGGTAGGCAACAAAATCTGGGTTCATTCACTTTTCCGTGAACAATAAAAATTGCGGAAATTTTCTTTCCGATATTTTAGTATATTAACAGTACTCTTTGATTGTGTCCCCTACAAAGTCCCATCCCTTGTGGTCATGTTTTTGTCCCCGTTTGTGTCGTCTGTGTCTCCAGTTAATTACTCTGTTTTCTTAGATTTTGTACTATGGCGACGACATAAATTTAGTTTGACACTTTCTACATTTATTGTTGGATTGGAATAACCACATTGTGGCTATTTATCCAAAAGAAATTTGTGTATTTTGTTATATTTCTACCTTTAGGTATTTCATATATTTATCAGGATGTACCCCGTTGGTCAAGGTAGGTTGTATGTTATTTCAACGCACCACTTTGTTTGATCGTTCTATTTAATACTAGACAATTAAACTAATAAATAATATTACTCTAATTCTGGCATGATGAGAATTCATGTTTATAGTTAAGTAAATGACCTGTGTTTACTAAGCAGCTCCAGCGGGGGACACAAATGCTGGGGCAGTTAGTGTTTCGGGGGCAGTGACCGCTGCCGCGAGCACGACGGGTGCTGCGGCCGGAGTGCCAAGCACTGCCCCAGCGGCGGGAGCAACAACACCAGGAGCTCCGGCCGTAGCTGGTGCCATGAGCCTCGTATCACCCGCGCCCTTAGCTGAACTCCCCACGCTCACGTGCCCACGACGACCCAACCTTGGCCATGAAGGAAGACCGATTATGCTTCGTGCGAACCACTTTCAAATATCAATGCCCAGAGGTTTTGTTCATCATTATGATGTCAATATACAACCAGACAAATGTCCCAGAAAGGTATTTAACCTAGTTTTATTATGTTCAACTTTGATTTAGAAAATAATATTGAAACAGACATCATTGTTCTTTGTTTTGGTGATTAATATTTATAATGTTATTCCCATAATAAGATTTGTTGTACAGGAAAGTACAAGTTTAATATATTTGTCATTTTGCATATGCATTAATAATTTAATGGCTATTTTATAACATACATTGTTTTAGGTAAATAGAGAAATTGTTGAAACTATGGTACACTGTTATAATAAAATATTTGGTGCACTTAAACCAGTATTTGATGGCCGAAATAATTTATACACAAGAGACCCACTACCAATTGGAAATGATAAAGTTGAATTGGAGGTTATATTACCAGGTGAAGGAAAAGACAGAGTGTTTCGTGTCAGCATTAAATGGGTAGCACAAGTAAGTAAAAAGTTTTAATATGTATTTAAACTATTCTGGTAATTTTTAAGTTTCTAACTATCTAATGACTAATTTATTATCTTGTATTTTCTATTTCAGTTACTGTATTGTGTACTGAATGCTAGTATGTAAACTGTGTTAGGAGACTGAGGTGTAAACAATTATATTATAATGAAATTGTGCTTATGCATAATTATTAAACTACTGTAATAAGAAATAATCTTAATTGTATGTAAACTAATTATATATTAATAAATAGTTAACAGGCAAAGTTCGTGAGTCACTGCAAGTTATAGTTCATATTTCATTATTGCTTGCTTGCAAATTTATAGTAATCTATTTTCAGGTATCACTATTTGCATTAGAAGAGGCTCTTGAAGGTCGAACAAGACAAATTCCCTATGATGCTATATTAGCTTTAGATGTTGTTATGAGGCATCTACCTTCTATGATGTATACACCAGTTGGAAGATCATTCTTTTCATCACCAGAAGGGTACTATCATCCTCTCGGTGGTGGTAGAGAAGTATGGTTTGGTTTTCACCAGTCAGTTAGACCTAGCCAATGGAAAATGATGCTCAATATTGATGGTGAGTAAATTAACTTAATTTTCTTCCCAGTCTTATCCCATATCTTTTATTCTGGTCCAGCAAACTTTTTCTTTGTTTTAGGTCTAATTACAATTTGGAAATACAATGCTTAAACTACATTTATTTTTTAATTAATGTATAGTATGCCATGTACTTAAATTGTATTGTTAATGTAGTGATGACAACACAGATACTTTTTGACCTATAGATAGATAGATAGATAACTCTTTATTTGTACACCAATACACAAAGAAACAAAATTACATTATTAGCCTTAATATTATTGTACAAATGGGCGGCCTTATCGCTAATGCGATCTCTGCCAGGCAACCTTGGGATGGATTGGAATGTATTTGACTGACAGAGAGGTAGTCAATTGGTGTTGTATAGATTTATATAAATACACTTTAATCTAACTCAAAATTATATAAAGTTAATAAACATACATAAATTACCTAACCATACGTATATACTTACATATAAATTTATAAATACGAGTATATACATACATACAAATAAATAAATACACATTAGGAAAATGAAAATATACTACTGTGAGTTTAAATAGTGTTGCGATAGTCTATTTTTAAAAATTGCGAGTGACTTTGCCTGTCTTACCTCTACCGGGAGGTTATTCCACAGAATGACGGCTTGTACAGTAAATGAGTTACCATAAAATTTTGTGGAATGTTTAGGAATGTTGAGCCTTAAACTTTCTGTTGACCGCAGATCTTTTGGGTGTGTTTCATGACGGAACACAAAACGTTCCTTGAGGTAAGGGGGAGTATTGGGACTAAATAATACGTTGTAAAGCAACAGAAGAATATGTGTATTCCTGCGAAAGCGAATTGGAAGCCACTTGAGTTTTTTGCGAAATTCACTATATATTTTTTTTATGGAAAAAGTGTATTAAATATATCTGTTACAGTCTGATAAGAATCCTTTTAATTATACAGAGTTCGATGTAAACCTGTTACAATTAGGGTTTCGTAAAACCCGGTGGTAAACCCGATCACTCCGGTGTCTGTCCGTCTGTCAAACTTTTTTTACTCAGCAACGGCTTAAGGTATCAACTTGAGACTCATACCAAATGTAGATCTACGCGGTCCCTTACTTCAAAAAATATAATCAACCTGATTTCTCTAAGCAATAAGGAAAAATTTTAAAAAAATGAGGATCACATTAGCGCCATTTGACTAGTTTTCGCCGCAATTCAGGAATCAAAAGTCAGGGCCTTGTACCGATTGTGTAATTAGTAGGTAATTCTACTGCACTATTCAGTTTTTTGGCACTTACCTACGTATTAGAACTACACAAATAATAGTACATTACGATATTAGTGCGTTAAGATGGCTATAACATGCGAGGTGGAATTTCAGCCCGAGCCGAAGGCGAGGGCGTAATTGAGCCGTGCATGTTATAGCCAATACGCACGTATATCGTACGACGTTTTTTAACACATTTGCGAGGAAACAGAAAAAAAAACATTTAAATAAACTCAATCTGTGAATGCACACTGTTGCTTTCCCGCCATTTTAACAGCGCGCTAGCGCTGCCTACTGACTGGCGCCGCACGGCGATTAGTTCGAAATTTGAATAGCAACAGCGCGCTGCGCGAGTCGTGCGGCGGCGATCAGTTCCATATTTTAAATGGCAAATAATACTGTTATGAAATTTGTATGGACTATAACTTAACTATTTGCTTTGGTAACACACGCATTTTTATGACCCGCTTTACATATTTAAAACCGGTGGAATTTCATTAGCTTTACGAGCAAGGGTGTTAAAAAGGATTTTATTTTGTGAGCTAGCAATGACAGGAACTTCTAATAGATTAATGGCTTTTGTAAACACAATAATATTAATGCAGCTAAAATGTATCCACCACCCACCACATTTACAACGCCAAAATTAACTTTAGTTTATAATTTATCTACGCTTTTCAATCTACATAATATGGTCTTATTCATAACGACTTATCGGAGTTTTAAACGAAGATTTTATCGGAGAGATAATAAACGTTTTAGCGTAAAACATTAAAAAGACAATTTTCGCGAACCGATTTTAGCGGACTTTTATACCTCCGATATGTCAATATGAATCAGACCAATAGTAGATACGAAACCCTCAGCGTGCGAGTCCAACTCGTACTTGACCGGTTTTTTTTTCTTTTTAAATTGATATATTCTGCTAAAACACTCTTGTAGATTTCTATATAAATATGTATGTAATTTTTATTTATTATATTTGTTATCAAAGGATAGTCAAAAGAACAATTTCTATTATACCCCTTAAAAGGCATAATAAAATATCATTACACTGTTTTAGAACATATAAGATGAATTTTATTATCTTTATCTTTTTGTTTAGACTGTAGTTACAGAAGCCAGTTTTCATTTGACTTTCGTATGTAAAAATAAATAATAATAAAAATACAAGTTATTATAATTGTTAATAGATGCTATGAAATAGGTTAAACATTAACTACTTAGTTTCATATATTTTCAGTATCTGCAACCGCCTTTTACAAAGCGCAGCCAGTTATAGAATTTATGTGTGAAGTGTTAGATATTAGGGATATAAATGATCAAAGAAAACCTCTTACTGATTCTCAAAGAGTTAAGTTTACGAAAGAAATAAAAGGACTAAAGATAGAAATTACTCACTGTGGTACAATGAAGAGAAAATATAGAGTATGTAATGTAACACGCCGGCCTTCACAAATGCAATCGTAAGTGACATGTCTATATTTTAATAACACTATGTTTATTTCATTGTTGTTTATTTTTATATTTTGTTACTTAAAAATGCTGGACAGTTCATGTGTTAAAAATCCAATATAGTATTTTAGAACTTCTTGGATTTTGGTATTGGTATTGTGAATAATACAGATAAAAAAAAGCTTAGAGCATGTTTTATAAGTTCGCCTCACTGAAAAGGGTACGAGAGCAATGCTCATACTCACTGTGTATGGACATATTGGATACTATCGTCTATCAGTGTGAGTGAGGTGTTTTTGGGCGGAGTGTATGTAACGACTAATGAAATCATGTTGTGTTTGCCAGCATCATCACGACACCCTGCCAAAAATATATTTGTCGTTGAAAATAGCTTGTATAACTGCTGTTGGTTTAATACCTTCAAGATAGGATAATGAGTAGAATAGGTTACTAATTCGCAATGAAGGGAATAACGGGCCCAATTATGGCAGAACATTGGTCATATGCCCAGTGGAGAAAATGGGCCTTATTAATTAGGCTTGGCATAAGGACAAGGTCACACTGACACTTTGTGAGAGAAAAAAAACCATTGCAGAACCCACAATGCATGCAATTGTCCAGTGCCAATTGCCAGTATAACTTTTGTTTGTTAGGAAAAAATTGCAAATGTTTTTATTCCTGACGTAAAACATTAGAAAGTATAATGTCTGTATTGGGGTTTGTTTCATTTCAAGTTATAAGAAGTAGGCAACAGACAGCCTGGATTATTCTTCCGCCTTTGTTTGTTCTGAAGAGTCATGTGAATAATAATGATTTTATCCTACCTATATAGGAAATGTTTGTTTAATACGTATGTTTCTATCACACAAACTGCAGGATCGATTGTGTCTTTAAAATATTGGTACCAATTTTACGCGCGCAACTAAACTTAACTAAAAAGGAATTTTGATTGTGTCGATAACACAATTCGGCAATGTTACTTAAACTTTCTTATTATAAATTTTTTTTATTATAGACTAAAGATTTTAATAATATAAATGTGCGCAACAAAATAGCCAAATAATCGAAATACAGCAATAGTTGTTTTCATTTTTAACACGCTTTTATAAGTTCGGTATGTATCTATCAATGTATTAATAATCTATGTAACGGAATCGTTGAAAGTGATTTTTATCCGGTTGCAGTTATCGGATTAACCTGAAAATTTTCACAAATATTAAGGACCGATGACAACGAAATAATTTAAAAAAATATTCAGGATTTTCTAGCGTGTTTTTTAGTTTTCGATTTAGTTAAGTTAAGTTGTGCTTGTAGAATTGGCACCATTGTAATGAGAATGTTCCTAGTAACTTAACACTAATACCTTTAAAAGGTGTAATATGAAGCCTGTATTTGTTTTAATATCTCTAGAGCTTACTTTGCGTAAATGTTCATACAGACGCATTTAGTTCGTATTTTTTACGTAATGCCGTTAAAAAGTAGGTATAATATAAAACACTGAATAACTTTCATTACTCTCTTCAAAACGTAGGTATCTAGGTTTCTCAAAAATTATCTAATTAATCATTAATTGAGCTATTTTTTCCAGGTTTCCACTTCAACTAGAGAATGGACAAACAGTAGAATGTACTGTGGCGAAATATTTTTTGGACAAATACAAAATGAAATTACGATATCCCCATTTGCCTTGTCTACAAGTAGGGCAAGAGCATAAACACACATATTTGCCTCTAGAAGTGTGTAATATAGTACCGGGGCAAAGATGTATAAAGAAACTAACTGACATGCAAACATCAACTATGATAAAGGCAACAGCACGATCAGCTCCGGACAGGTAAATATATAACAGGATAACTGAGTACTTTTGTCATTATAATATTACAATATGTACTTCATTTTATGTTATCAGTTTTGGTATTAACACCATATGTATGGAATATAATTATTGATTTTCATCCGCCTTTGATACCAAAAAGAAATGAATAATTAAGGAAATTTTGTTATGTATGTAATCGTAATAAGAGTTTTATTGATGTTTGTAGTTAGTATAGATTCGCGTATATTTTATGTGATATTGCAGATTTAAAATAAATCTCTGTGAGAAACTTACTCAGACTTCAAATAATATCTTTACTTATACATATACTAACAAAGTCGTTATTTTTGTATGTACGTCCCAATGTGAGCTTACATCTTTAAAACTACGCAACGGATTTTGATGTAGTTTTTTTAATACATAGAGTGGTTCAGGAGGATGTTATTCAATAGTATTAATGAAAGAATAAAATGTGATGGGACGTCTACCAACGACACTCCATACCTGTACTATAGAAGTAGTAATGGAGTGCCAGTGGTAGGTGTAAATCTATTGTAAATGAATGGCAAATTATAATTACTCAGTTTATGGGGTTGGTGTGTTAATTGAACCGGTTAATCGTACACTATTGAATTAAAAACGGTCGCCTGCCTTCAATACTACTAAACTTCTTGAACCGTGGCAGACGGTGACTCGCCGACTCACTAGATGGGCCCCCCACACAGCCGCCAGACAAGGCAGCAGGGAGCAACACCGGTGTGAGCGGCTTGGGGTGTAGAGCGGTGCGGCACCGGTTTCACCATCGCGGGTCAAGACCCTTAGCGGATTTCCCCGTAATTACGCTCTTGACATTGACACTTCCACCCCCGAGCATATAGCTCTGGCGACTCCACTCTGCCCAGCCGGTGAAGGCAAGACAGAGGCGAGAGTCCAGGCACTCTCGGTTTCCAGTTCGGCCAGCCAATAAAGGCAAGCCGAAGGCGAGGCCACTACCGACTCTCAGGGGCACTCGGGACCGCAGTGTCGCCACTCACTTATTATTATTATTATTATTTTAGTCGCATAAAAAAATGTTAGTTATTTGAAATGTATGTTAACAGGGAAAGAGAAATAAATAACTTAGTTCGACGTGCTAATTTCAACACGGACTTATATGTGAAAGAGTTTGGATTAACAATATCTAACAATATGATGGAAGTTCGAGGTCGGGTATTGCCACCGCCCAAATTGCAGTATGGTGGGCGTGTCTCGTCTTTGGGTGGTCAGGTAAATTATTGTCTTACATTTGTGATATACCTATTTGTCTGTGACTTTTCTTGAATTTTATTCTCATGTTTTAGTTCTGATTCCTTTTTCACAAATTTAAAGATTAGTAGATTTTTGTCTCTTGTAGAGGATGTTAAACAAAGCTTTTGTTTTTTTATCTGATATTTTATTCTAGGGAAGATTTTTTTTTTATTTGTCACGTATTTTTTGTGTGTAGCAAGCATTACCCAACCAAGGTGTATGGGATATGCGAGGAAAGCAGTTCTTTATGGGTGTCGAGATTCGTGTTTGGGCGATAGCATGTTTCGCGCCACAGAGGACGGTTAGAGAAGATGCGCTCAAGTGAGTTAGTTATACATACTAATATATAAAAACTTTTTAATATTTACGGAAATTATTTTTGATATAAATATAATAGAATATCTACCCATCCATCAGTCTTCCGTACTTTTTATGAGCCTCCCCCATAGAATGTGATCCGGCGCCACTTGCATCCAATGGCTCTTTGTGAAATTGACGATAACTTGTATAGTCAATTAATAATAAGCAACAACTTAAAAAAAAAATAGACAGTAGAAGACCCACTATAATCTCTGCCTACTCCTATGGGAATAAGGCAGAATAGTGTGATGATAATCATAGTTCTAAACTGTTTTAAAATGTTCTAATTCTTGATTACTATATGTGTTTGATTTCAGGAACTTTACACAGCAACTACAAAAGATATCAAACGACGCCGGTATGCCCATCATTGGGCAGCCATGTTTCTGTAAATACGCAACAGGCCCCGATCAGGTGGAGCCTATGTTCAAATATTTAAAGAGCACATTTGTTCAACTACAACTCGTTGTTGTGGTTTTACCTGGAAAGACCCCTGTCTATGGTACGTTATAAATATTTCACAAATAAAAAAAATTAAATTTTTTTTGGTCATTTTACACAACATCCTCTGTTCCCAAGCTAAGCTTATTATGCTTGTGTTATGTGTACCAGAATACGGATAGAATATATGAACGGCAGTCCGTTACCTGAACCACTAGATCACGAGGCCAGTCGTCTAGTGGTCATTCTATTCTTAATATTCTATATAAAAGTGACCTAAATTTCTTACAGCTGAAGTTAAAAGAGTAGGAGATACAGTTTTGGGCATGGCAACACAGTGTGTACAAGCCAAGAATGTGAACAAGACATCACCACAGACTTTAAGCAATCTTTGTCTCAAAATCAATGTCAAACTTGGTGGTATCAACTCTATTCTAGTACCTTCGTTAAGACCAAAGGTGAATAATTTATGTTATTGGAGATATTATTTAATATGGTTATGGATAAAAATATCTCTCCTTATCGAAACTTTTTATTTTATTTGTAGTATCATGCGATCTGCCCAATCTATCGGGCATTTAGCTAGAGTTTTAAATTTAATACAAAATAAGCTTGTATGGAATTTGTCCAATGACTAATCCATTTCGTTTTTGCCAAGACATCTTGTGTTATACAAGGTATTGTGGGGTCTTGATACCCAAACTTAAGAAACAAGAAACAAATCTCAAAAGGGGTCTATTTTAGTTTTGATTGGCACGCAATGTACCAATTTAATAATAAAGAAAATTTTTAATTATTTTTTAATCTTTCTAACAATGCTCCTTGCCGTTTTGAGTTTGAATAGTTCAATTATGTACTGCAAGAAATCTTGACACTTTCGCAAAATTTATTTATACTTACACAATACATATATTTTGTAGTTTTTGAGTATATCACAAAAGGAAGAACAGATGAAATGAAAAAATGACACAATTTTTCAGAAAAATTATGTGCTTATGACATGTCCAATTTTTTCCCTACCACCGATTCAGGACGCAATCTGCTGAGAAGAACCGGCGTAAGAAACTCAGCAGAGCTTTTAATCAAATCAATATTTTTAAATTCAATGTCAATTATACTTAAAATGCTAATAACTTTACAATATAGAATATGTATTGCTCCAGAGCAACCTACTCCCAAGCTTTATCATCTTTAATATAATCAGAAATTTTATAATACGCCTTTTTACATAATTTAGTTTTAATGAATTTTTTAAATTAAGATTCAATATTTATTTAACTTGTCTAGGTATTCAATGAACCGGTGATATTCCTGGGCGTCGATGTGACTCACCCACCGGCCGGTGACAACAAGAAGCCATCCATAGCGGCAGTGGTTGGCTCCATGGACGCACATCCCTCGAGATATGCAGCCACTGTCAGAGTGCAGCAACACAGGTACACTATACTATATACCACTAGTAAATAAATGTCTTTTCTTTCTTTAAAGATCCCTTGAGTGTACATGTTAGGGGAAAATCTCAAAGAGGGCGTTACCGCCAAAACAATACAAAAAAAACTATACTACATGTGGAGAGGCCCATATTTAATGTAAGTGATCTGAAATATGGAATAGAATGATAGATGTGTCCATAGAGCATCAAGAGGCGTCGCCATTATCTTAAAGATATTTTTCACATTTAAAAAGATATTTTGTTACTTTTTGTGTGAGTGTGGCACTACCAACCTGGCAGCATATTTGAACAAAGATAACAGGGTGTGTAACTACTCCTGTTGGCATCTAAAGCAAACTTAAATAACGCTGCTTAATATGAAATTTGCCATTCGAACCAGAATGCACGTTTAACTTTGCGTCATATACGTTCGTGTGTTGCGCGCTAGTTGCGATGATCTAGCCGCAGCTTCTGTTGCTGTATTATTGACAAGATTTTTTGTATTGCAGACAGGAGATAGTTCACGAGATGAGCAGTATGGTGCAGGAGTTACTAATAATGTTCTACAAGAGTACGGGCGGGTTCAAGCCTCATCGTATCATTATGTATCGGGATGGTATCTCTGAGGGACAATTCCTTCATGTGCTACAACATGAACTTACAGCCGTCAGAGAAGCTTGTATTAAGGTAAATGTTATATTTTAGCAATTATTAACTCTTTTCGTGATGATTATTAATGTGATTTAAAACTGATCCTTAAAATTCGAGTAGTAGGTTTTGTAGTCCTACCAAACATACATAACATCACGCCTTTTTCCCATGGGGGTAGGCAGAGACTATAGAGCGCCATCTGCTACGATCCAAACATGCTTCCTTGGCTTCATCCACACTCATACATCTGGTCATACATGCCCGACGGTTGTAAGTGCTACGTACTTGTCCTTTTTGGAGTATGCCGGCGATGACATCGGAGTATATTATTCTCGGGCGTCCTCTCCCAGCATTTACACTTACCTCCGCCGTGTATATGCCTTATAGTCCTACCAAGCTAATACAAAGGCATGTCATGTTCACATTAACTTTTTAAAATAATGAGTTACCGTTTTTTTTTGCAGCTTGAAGCTGAATATAAGCCAGGTATAACCTTCATCGTGGTACAGAAGCGTCACCACACGAGACTGTTCTGTGCTGACAAGAAGGAACAGTCTGGCAAGTCAGGCAATATACCAGCCGGTACTACTGTCGATCTTGGTATTACACATCCTACTGAGTTCGACTTTTACTTGTGCAGTCATCAGGGAATACAGGTAATATCACTAATATTGTTTTAAATTAACGACCACAGTTAATTCACGTTGGCGGGCTTTTTAGGATTTCCTACTTAATAGTGAGAGAGCCACTCCAAGAATGGCTTACACTTTTTGTTTTAGTTGATAAGAGTGCAAAGGCCTTAGTTTGTGAATCCAACTAATACAGTAAAAAGAGAAATTAGAATAACTGGCATGTTTGGCATGTTTTAACATAGAGATATAAAAATCACAATATACCCTCTCTTAGATTAAATCGACTCCATTTCACGGTTGTCTGTAAGAAATTGCAATATTTGTGATAAGACCGCCTTTTGTGCCTAATATAAGATTTATTGTAATTAATATTTGTAAGTTATTTTCTGGCGTCAATAAAGAGTTTTCATTCATTAAAAATCAGTGTTTAGGCGTAGAATAGAATAGAATAGATTTATTTGCATAAGCATGTGTAGGTATCAAGGTAGGTTGGTATCAACATGTTTTGCCTGTTTAGGCATACAAATTTAATATATTATTATGTATATCATAATGCAATTATTTATTTAAGATTCGAAACCAAAAATACAGTAGGTGCTCATAATAATGTCACAAAATAAAAAAAATGGACATGTCATAAGAACATAATTTGGTCAAAAATTGTACGTATGTGGCGTACGAGCAGTTATACATTGTATATGTTGTGTATAGGGCACATCCCGTCCGTCTCACTACCACGTGCTGTGGGACGACAATCACTTCGGTTCAGACGAGCTGCAGTGTCTCACGTACCAGCTGTGTCACACGTACGTGCGCTGTACACGCTCCGTGTCCATCCCCGCGCCCGCCTACTACGCGCACCTCGTCGCCTTCCGCGCGCGGTACCACCTCGTGGAGAAGGAGCACGACTCGGGCGAGGGCAGTCACCAGTCAGCCTGCAGCGAGGACAGGACACCCATCGCCATGGCACGAGCTATCACCGTACACGCGGTCACCAAGAAGGTCATGTACTTCGCCTAGGTACAACGCCGACACACACATCCAACACTTCCACCCACACACACACACGCACACACACTACGTGTACGTACAACGTGCTACACGTATACGCATTCTGTATGGAATAATAAATTTGACATTAGTACTTGAATTGCGCGATACGTTACGCGTGCTTACATGAACATGTTGCGTGTATATAGAGCCAACCTTTATAATTTGACGGGCCTTGTGGTGTAGTGGTTCTGGTAACGGACTGCCGATCAAGAGGTCGCGGGTTCGATTCCCGCTCGGGACAACTATTTGTGTGATTTTTGTAATTGTCATACAAATGTTTGTACTGCGTCTAGGTGTATGTATGTATTATACGTATGTATTTACAAAAAAAAAGTAGTATATGTATTCTATCCGTATTCTGGTACCCATAACACAAGCTTAAAAGCTTAGCTTGGGACCAGAGGACGTTGTGTGAAATGTTCATGAATATTTATTTATTTATTTATTATACATATATAGCAATTAAGCAAACAAAGCACTTCTAACAATAAAATATTTATAATGTATTTCTATATGAATAGAGTATGATTAACTTTTAATCCATAATTTACTTATAGTGGAAATGTTGGATGGAAATTCTGTAAGTTGTTATCGGGACGTTCTTGTTGCAATACGAAGTTTGCGTTCTATATGAGGGCTTCCTATATGCCTAATACATAATGCGAAGTACTTTGTGTAACAATGCTTGACTAAAGAACAATAACTTTATGATCTCTTGTATGTGAGATGGAACTCCGCCTATTTCCTCAGGTTGCTTGCCTCGGAGGTTAAGTCGACCTTGAATATATTATCATCTCTTTGTTTGATAGCTTTTTGGCGAGCATTGTCTTTATGTGAAACTATGTGATAGTTGATACACTGTTCTGAAATCCGCTAACAAACAAGAACGATCTTGTTTCTGGTAAAATTTTTGTTTTCCTTTATTTCTAACACAATGATATAACACCAAATAACTCTTATATTCATAATTTTAACACTTTTCTATAATTTCTTCCTTCAACTTGGAACTATATAACGGGTGATGAGGCCATACTCGTGTATAAGTTCGATTCTTGTGTGCAATTTGTGCAATTATTTGAATTATCGAAATGTTATTAACACAATCATATCAGTGAGAGTATAAGCTAATTAATAAGTAATCTTGAAATTCCATTTTATAACATTGCTTCCAGTGTTACCATTAATTTGTAAAATTTTTCAGTACTTGTTCGGTGAATTTTATAAAAATGTTACCCATATTTCCAATGGACGAATATTCTTGACTTGACGGGTTTCGTGATCAAGTGGTTCATGTAACGGGCCGCAGGTTCGTTTTCCGCATGGTACAATTATATGTGCGATATTTATAATTGTAATACAAATGTTTGTACCTACTGCGTCTGGATGTTTTCTACGTGTTAAAAGTATGTATTTACAAAAAGAAACCATATGTGTAGTATATCTGTATCTGGTACCCATAACAAGAGCGTAGAAATATAGCTTATTTTGGGACCAGAAGACGTTGTGTGTAACGTCCAAAAAATTCTATCTGTGGACAGAAAATTCTACGAATTTTTTTTTATAAAATTTGTTTCTTTTTTGTCTGTAACGTGTTTATTAGTTTTATTTTACGAATATAATCTAATGTTTTTGTACTCTATGGCAATTAATATCGCTATTTTGGTACTTGTTCAAAATATGGGTACATTTTTCCAGTTAATTTTTTCAGTAATATTATAACCGGTTGGTAGACAATGAATTTTATGACTTATTTTATATTGTATTGTATAAATATTTACTGTTGGATACAGAGGCGTATTTACCCTAGGGCCATAGGGGCCATGACCCGGGGCGGCCAGTCTGAGAAGGGCGGCGAAAGCCTTCAAGATAAAAATTTTGCTCTATCTCTATTAATTTCTAGGGCGGCTAACTAAATTGGCCCGGGACCTCAAACCAAAGGGCCCGGGGCGCTAATTTTCAAAATACGCCTCTGGTTGGATACATTATGTAGTACTCTCACTGATATGTGTGAACAGGCCCTTAGGAATGCGTATATTACTGCGCATGTTATCTTAATTCTAAAGCCGGGAATATAAACTGTGACAGTGTTATTTAATGAAATACTTTTTAATGTATCTTAGAATTACTAAATAAAGTGATCATAATGGCAAATGAATTTAATGAAATGGTATTCCGTTTCTGTTAAATACGGTATGAAGTGATATGCCAATATATCTAGATCAAGTGTTGTAAAGCTATTATTGTAATATTTAATAATAACTGGTTATTTACGTTCATTAGTATAACTTATTAGATATGCACATTAACTAACAATATATAGAATTATTACATACTACTGGTTTGAGTATCCCGATTAATCTCCATGTTAAATAAATATACAGTATACTGTACGTTGTTCTATAATATCTTCAGTTATCCAGTAATAAAAATTCAGCCATTCTAGAAGAAAATAGTCATCGATATTAACATAGTTTTAATTATAGTTCTTCTCTTTTAATATCAACAACATAAGTTTACTAGCAATTGCAACATACGTTGCACCGGCATATGTTTTATATGTTGGTGTAATAATCAAACCGAACTTTTAGGTATGTACTGTACTGTGTGTCATTCACTGTCATTTGCGATTCAATAAATAATGCGTTTAAATAATACTTCATAAATTGTTCGAATCGTTATAACTAGTTCCATAACAATTAAAAGACAGCACAGATGGGGTGCGTGTAAATTGCGTATACGTACACGTTAGGCACGCAATGTGTGAAAGTTTAAGCTATAAGTCATAAATGGAGTGCATGTCACGCAACCATTAAGGATATCATCAAACGATGAGGGTTTTCTGAAATTGTGGCATAAGTATGTTATGAAGTCCAAAGTGTCTAGTGTCTTTTATTTTCTTATTTAATTCGACAAAAATACACAAAAAGAATGTCACAGGTAAAGGAACTATAGCAGTTATTTTGACAGATTTCTGGACCTGACGTCTCAGTGCTGCTGACTAAGTTATCCATTATTTCAGAAATTATTTAATACGTGTACGCAAAACGTGCTGAACACGCATTTAGTCTGTGCTGGAGGTGAGTCTCTCGAAGGGCTTAATTAATTCTAAAATAGTATTATCATCTCAATAGTGCATAAGTAAGTGGCGTAAAGACCAAGAATCCAATTAATTATATATTTTTGAAGCGTAGGTACATTGTTATTAATATTAAACAAACTTCTACCGAAAAATCGGAAAATTTTCCACTGCTAATGTGCTTCGAATTGTCTTCATATATTAAGATTTAGAATTTTATAAATATCATGATTTTATGTTCAAAGGAGTCTATAACATAATTGAATAGGTTATAAGTGTGTTATTATTTTATTATACAACGTATTTCAGAAAGGTGTAGTCATATTTGACCATCGTTACATATGGCCGGTGACTAGGCACTAGGCATGGATGAAATTACAAATACTAGTTATATTATAACTTTTATGTGTTCATACAAATTGAATTTATTTATTAAATTAATCGATCTTGTTTAATTACAACACAATTATGAGGTCATCTTTTATCGTAAGGTTCAATCGCATTCAATAAACCGTAAACATCTCATAATTGATGCGCTCCTGGTAGTTATTTGATATTAGGCTATAAACAACAAAAAACTTACCAACTATATTTTTCTATGTGTAACTGAAATATTTATAATATTTAAGGCCTATCCAATGCAACCTTAAAATATGACTACACCTTTCTGCAACACATTGTATTATATTTATATTATGTATAGATAGAATATGTATAGACTCTTCAAAGTTATTTCTCAACTTGGATTACATTATTTCCAAGATATTTTCCGTTTTGAACATTGATTTGAACTACAGTTTTCTTAGTAATGTTATATTATATCAACACGCTAATATTAGTTCGGAACGTATCTATCAATGTATTAATCTATGTAACGGAATCTTTGAAAGTGATTTTCACCTACTTAGTGGTCGGATCGATCTGAAATTTTGCATACATATTTAGTACCGATGACAATGCAATAATTAAGAATAATATTCAGGATTTTCAAGTGTTTTTTAGTTTTAGAACTAAGTTGATTATTTATCATCGAGTTTTTACTTATCTCGCCGCAAAGAGCCATTACAAAGATATTTTGAATACCGTATCGAAACCGTAATCCTAGCAACACCCCCGGCACATCTGTAAATTTTAGAAAACATATAGAAAGGACTCTGTTTAGTTTTGTCTCTGAGCTCCTAAACAAGTCCGAGTTGGTATTCAAGTCAGTTTTTGATCCGCGATTCCATAATTATCAATAATTAAATACATGAAAACATGGTGATATATTTTAAAGATTTTAAATTTTAATATCAATTAAAGTCTACAGCTATCTTGACAGCTATTTAATGACTTCAATTGAATAACCTAAAATAAAAAAGAAAATTATGATTTACATGCCAATGAAAATAACTCGTGAAGATCTTGATTATAATTCTTTTTCATAATTAAAAGTCAATAACAAACGGTCGCGTAAGAAATTGAATTTTGTTCATTTAAATATATACGATTCATATCATTTGGATATTTTATAAATATTTCGTTACAATGTATTGAAATGTTTTAGCTTTGCTACTATATTTTATCATAACTAATGACAACTTTGAATCATTGTTCTTTTTTTATTGCTGCTAATTCGTAGCTTCCACAATTTAAGAACTCTCTATAGAGAGTTTAAATTATGTGTTTAATAATTTGATTTTATTAAAAAACAATTTATAGTAAGTTATTTTAAAAATAATTAGAATTACTTTTTTTATTTTCATTAGTTTTTATTTTTCTTAAGTCGTTGCCTAAGCCTGTCCAAAGAAGTTGATTTTTCTATATGTGTTTACAGTCATTGATATCAATTTGAAATTAGGTGATGGCAAAGTTAATAGATCTCCTTTTTTTTTCGATGAAATATTAACTCGATCATCATTGTGGAATAGAAATAAATTTTTGCCTTAATTATTAATTGTATAAATTCTTAAATCTCGAAAAATTTTCAATTATGAATTAGATTCTTGCAAGAACGTCAACAAACTTGATTAATGATTCTTTAATTGATATTTATATACAGAGATGATGTACATAATCTTGAATTAATTCCGCCTACATAATGCTTACCGTATTATTCTTATCTACGGGTCAAATACATACATTTTTTATTTATGTTTAATTATTAAATCAAACATTATTTCAATGAAATCAAAATCTATGGAAACCAAATGTGTTTTATTATCATTTTAGTTAAAAGGGGCTATAATATTTACTGGGATTCAAACGTATAGTCACTCGTTTCTCGGAAACACCAACGTGAAAGAGTAAGTTACATAATATTAAAAATTCACGTGAAGCTCACACTGAAATGTTTAGCTCTCCTAGTCTTGCATTAGCAAATAATACACTGTGTTTTATGTTGCTCCTTTGTCATATTCAATAATACTTATTATTTTATCAAAAAAATCTTGCATTATGATTTCTTTTATTTTTAATTAGGTTATTTTCGATGACTTTGAGTTCGAAAATGATTTATTAAAGATTTATTTTCGATGACTAAGTTCGAAAATCAATTCTTAAAAAATTTGATTGCAGGTATATGTGTGCTTATCTTTTTAGCACAGCTTTTTAGTTAATTGTTATCAATGAATATGTGCTTTTTCGTTTAATTATGATTAATACCGAAAGTTATAGCTGATTTTGAATAGAAAATAGTGAGTGCAAAGTTGACTCCTTGCTGATAGGGTATAATTTATTCTGTATTGCAAGGGTTCAACAAAATTACAGCGATTAAATACACTTAAACAGAATCACTTAAACAGATTGTTTATTTGTCGATACACTTAAACAATTGTTAATATATGCCTATAATACTTGCTTTAAAGCCATTTTCAAGTCAATCGTTATTGAAAAATGTTAATATTTCAATTAAACGTGCTTATTCTAGAAATAAAAGTTAATAAAGTAACAAATATTTATGTAGTTTATGAACGATACCTTTTATATATATATCATGCGACACCAAGAAGTAACTTAAAAATAAAATTAGGTTAAGTGAGATATGTTTTTTATTTCTATATATATAGTTGTAATAAGTAGTTTATTTATTAATAGTATGATTCGTCATGCAGCAGATATGCAACTACATTTAATTATGAGCTTTATTTTGTCGTAAAAGTACTAAAATATAACAAACTTTCACAAGAAATATCCGTTTGAATAGCAAATATAATTAAGTCCAACACAGAACGGGCAGTAATGTATGCCAATACATATATTTTATGTCTTACATATATATCTTTCGATTCCACAAATCGCGTGGACATACGCAATACATGCTACACACGCATTTGATCTGCGACAACTATTGTGATAATTGATAACAATTTAATAATATTGCCAATTTTCAAATCCCGCATTATAATATATTCGATTAAATAATAGGTAATAATATTTATAATGTATATTGTATAGACCGTTTTATAATTTATCATAATTAAAATAAACTTTGATTACCTCGGTTTTGAATCACTCTGTGAATGACAATGCTACAAAATTATGATTGATGATACTAAATTTTGTACAATAGCTTTTAAGACTGTATTTTCTTTTCAAATTCTGTGTGAAATTTGTGTTTGTGCAAATAAAGAGTTATCTATCTATCTATCTAAATTGAACCGAAATACTAAGTTATACTAAAATAGTATTTGGTAAAATCTTAATCATGTGTTCTAAACGCTAGTACTAGTGAAGTATTTTAATAAAAGAAGCGCTTTTCTAATATATTAAGTACATAATTAATTGTATATCGGTATATATTTTGCAGCATTATTTAATACACGCGTGTAGTTATTTAAGTAGCTTACTATATTATGTTGTGGCAATGGCACTTTACAGTAGTATCTATTATAATATTGCGTTAGAGCACCAATTTGTTGAACTCAGTGCCTGATCAAATAAGCTCTTGTTTTAATTAGTAGTTAATGGAGAGTTCATACTTGAACGTTTTCGCCTATTTGTTGGGATTCTCTATATTATGTATTATAATTGTATCCTCTGTTTATGTTTAATCTAACTTGTTACTTTACTTGGCTAATGATCAATTATGCGTCCGTACTTGTCCCATAATACCGCATGTAGTAAATTAAAATATAATTATATTTTGTAATAAACTTAAGATGTCTTTATACTGTAGTCAAACAAGGGAAGCATCATTAGATCTAAGTGCATTTTAAATCTGTTAGAATTTATCATAGAAATTGATGGAATAATGATTTATGTATAGATACAATTATGGAATATTAATATAGTACTAAATTCACGCCGTTTTCCGTTAATAACTATGTACCTTAAGAATTTTAAAACCTCTTAGTGTTATAATAAAAAAATCACTCCAAAGTTTGATATAGGTAAGTGAAATGAATAGTATAAGATCCCAGTGCCGGCCGACATTACTTATCTTCACATTAATAAAATATATGGGATAGAGTAGTGTTTGTACGTGCTATTATCTCATAAATACGACAGCAATTTCTCGGATATCTGATGGTAAAGTCAGTCAGTAATTAAACTTTTAGTAAGGAATTTTCCTTATGTCTTAGAAAATACATACTCTTAAATATTAACAATGAATATTTGTAGAAACTTCCCATCAACAGTCACTTCTATTATAATTATACGCTTTAAAGTTCTCCATAAATGCGACTAAGCCTCGATTTTATATATGATTCAAGTATATTGTTGTATAGGTATGTATTTTATAGTAGCGTCATTAATTAGAGTGTTTACTAATAAGTATTTACAAATATTTTGGTAGTAATTGTGTTTTATGAGCTGATGTTTGTGCTATGAATGAAAACGGCGTTAATTTAATACCTGATATTTTGACAGGAACAGAACTTCTAGGGTATCCAAAGGTTTTTCATAACGCAATAACTATAAGCAATAAAATAATATTTTATCTATATTGTTTTATCTGACGACTAACTTTAAGGGTGCAGGTACGAGAATTAGTTTTCTACTGACTGCACTCAGTGCCAAGTAGACTGGCATTGAGGACATATTTTTTTGATAATTTTGACAGTTAGTTTTAACCACGATTAGGCTAATACAATTTTATGTTAAGCTTCATATTCGCAAAGAGACGTGTTGTTGCAGCAAAGCATGCAGACAAGAGAGCACGTATTACTTTCTCTTTTTTTCGCATTTCTACGTCTTTGTGACGTCACACATAAACTGTAGAAAAGCAGCTATTATTCTAAACTTGGTTGGCAATAAGGGCAAAAGACGCAGACTAAGTAGTGAGTAGACCTCTACTCTAAAAATGTTATGATTTTCAGCTAACTTTAAAATTACCCTACTTTTATATTTTCAAAACAAAATACCAAGAGTATGTCGTCAGATAAAATGAAAGTAACGTAACTAACAATATATATTATGTATTTATTCTTATAGACATTTGTACTCGCTAGCACAAAAACAGAGGGCAACATTTTTATATTATATAACATTACTATAAGGTTTAGATAACATTGAACGTCATGTCAGAGAAAATATTTTCTGTAGTTTAAGTAATTTTAAATAAATATGTAGGCTAGGCGCTTAAATATCTTGCGGTCTCACAACCAACAGAAGAAATGAATAGCGGCAAAGGATTGCCACAACTTATTGCAGTGATTGAGCATATCGTTATTGACTAAAATAAACTAAATACTACCAACCAAACCCGAATAACAAACAATTATGGGGTCAATTTGAATCCAATAAATTTATTAACAAACATTGCGCTAAAGGATTGTGGTGAACTTTACTGCTGTGAAGCTAAATGTCAAAAAGTGACCGTGATTTATCTCTATTTTCTATTTTGAAATCGGCAAATTCATGACATATAACTGCTAACTTGGTTTGTTATAAATGTCACCAGAGGCGTATTTTCCCCTAGGGCCACAGGGGCCATGGCCCGGGGCGGCCAGCCTAAAAAGCGCGGTGAGAGCCTTCAAGTTAAAAATGTAGCTGTATCTCTATTAATTTATAGGGCGGCTTATTGAATTGGCCCGGGACGTCAAATCAAATAGCCCGGCATCATGTCACCAAATATTTGAATTTACTTAGGTAATTGATCGTTATTATTGATCATAAACAAGGTATTTGATAAATTTATACATACAATATTTGCAAAATAAATTAAGCGTCATTTAAATGTAGGATTTGCTGATTTCCACATTGTTGTACTAAGGTCACTATGTGAGGCTGCAAGATTTATGTGTTGATGCGCACGAACTCGAGCCAATAATCACTGTTGTTGCATTGCAACGCGGATTATTATAGGTGGTTGATTAGTTATAGTCTTATTAGAAGCATAGATAACGATAAATGGTAATAAAAATGATAAATAATGTGAGGCAATGTAACCATAACTCTCGATCACTCTATAATATGCAAATAGAATTTATCTAAATATTTAAAAAGGTAGACACCCCGCCTTATAGAATTTAGTTTATCATTTCATCACTCTTTTAAGTTTTAAAGAATCATTTTTTTATGAAATTAGCTTTTTAAGCGAGATACGACCATATCGCATGTGTCAGTTTAAAATGAGTAGCACTTACATAAACAGTAAATACCTAACTAAATACTATAATATTGTGGTGGTGAACATTGTTCGTGGTTCGTTAATATGTGTCACGTAAATATTGTTAATATAATTGTGTTTGAACACAATTAGGTACTAGTTGTTAGTTATTTTATAAAAATGACCACGCTTGTATTCACATACATATAATTTCGATAGCATTATTTTAATTTAAATGTGTGACTCATTCAAAGTAGGATTCCATTTATATAGATGATAAAAATAGATTCAAATTTCTACGTGCAGGGTCTTTTGGTAAAAAATGTCGCCATGTCTGTTAATATTGTGAAGTAGCGCTCAATCTGCGTTATATTTACTTTAATAATGTAATTAAATGTTCTACCCTTACAAAACCGTATTTTATTGTAGTCAATAATACCTAAACCTACCCGTAAATGCGACAACGCACTCTTATTGCAAAATCAAATCCTGGCGTCACCGTTGGGAAGGAGTTTCAATTCTCAGTGCGATGTGGCCTGCCTACAGGATGCAATCCAGCATGCTAACTCCTCGCATTATGGCGGATAAACCTACGCTAAGGAACTTGTGTTTCGAATTACGTTCCATAATGAAACGCCAAGCATACATAGCACACACATCATGTAATGTCACCGGCAGACGTCATAGTCAGAAGTAGGGCATTACTGAAAATCAGCGTTGGGATGACATCTCACGTTGCCCCAACAAAGCTGAGTAATGTACCTTTTTCGCCGCAGTGACTTTGGTCTTAGCGTTAGAATATATAGTTTTAGTTTTGTAGAAACAGTTTTTAACTTTTTTTTATTTTGTAGATGTATTGCCTAATGTGCTTGCGGCTGGAATTAATTTTTTTTTTCTTTTTTCTTCTTTACACTGTGACCTTACCTCATAGTGCGACCTATGTATATAAAAGCCACATTTTATTGCGCCATATGTTATAACTATTCTCATACATTGCTTATTTTACTAATGACGAGGTTTAAATAATACCAAAATATGAATACATAAATTTATTTACCGTCTTTAAAGGCATTGTAAATAGTTGATTTTTATTTTATAAGGAAAGCTAAGCCACTTACAAAAATATCATTTTATAGTAACAATGGACCTATAGGCATCGGCTAGTTATTAATTGTGTTTCACTCAATAAATGCTTACAAGTTGATACATATTTCTATCCCAACATTTCGTAACAACACACGATTCAATGAAATATAGCTGTAATAAATATAATATCGACTATATTTTTGAATATATTAAAATAATTTACCAGCAGACTTCAATATTTTGGAATGCAATCATAAAAAAACAAAAATCTCAAGAACTAATTACAATAACAATATTTGACAACACTTATTAACAAGTTGCTGAGTCAGTATATACACATATAATTCGGCATAATTGCGATCCATTTCAGATACAAATCCTCGACAATGCATTATAGTGAATATTGAATAGGCACATGTGAATATCTGACCTGAACAAGCCGATACAGTACAATATTATAACATTTCAATATAAGTACACAATTAAACATATCTAGTAGCACATATAAATGATGTTATATATCAAATAGGGTGCAAAAGTAATGAATGGCAAACACAATATCTGTACTTGAGAAGCGTCTGGGCATAAAAATTAAATCTTGTCTGAAGTTAGTTTATGGACCAGATGTAAATGCTTCTCATGTCAGATACTTTAGGTGCAAACAGTCGTCATACAACAACATATCTATCAGATTACTTGGTATTTATTTATTGGTATTTTTATTCAAAATTAATCAGTCTCAAATTTTTTTGTCTATTGTAAAAATAAAATTCATAATTTTAAAGTTTTCAAAGTCAGTGCTCAAATACAGATGATGTGTTGGTAAGTAGTAAATGTAGTGGTATATAGTGTAGTTGATAATTTTGTGGAATCGATTCATATAAAAATCGACACAGACTGTATGCGTGTGCAGTACGTATACGTGCACGTAAGCATGTACGTAGACGTGACGTACGTGTACTTACGATACACGCTGCACACGTACCCGGTCTGCAGGTGTTATTGGTGTATGTGATTGTTAAGAGCACTGTTGCCGGACTGATTGTCACAATGTTGTTATGGCGAGTGTTGCCGTCTGATAATACTTAAGAGAGAGGCTTGTTCTCTGGAATGGTCGGCGAGGTGGCGCCACTTGCCGCGCGGCTCGCATCACGGAGAGCTTCGTCGAAACTTTGAGTTGAATTCGATCTAGATGTTACCTTACCCTGCAACAGTATCGATAACTTTATGTAACTAAAACATGTAGATGAAACTCGTTGACCTCTTTAAAATTTTGGTTAACTGATATGATAGTGTAAATCGCTATAAGTTAAACTTAGTCAAAGACAAATTTTACAACATCAAACCTTAGTTAAATTAAGATAAATTTGGAGCTTACGTATGTAAAGAAATTGTGTTTGAAATGAAACCGACATTTAATTTATATTTGTTGTGAACCATTGTTAGTTTATGCAACACCCCACTATACTTGACTTGAGATGGCATAAATAATAACTCATTTTCGTGCAGTCAGATCAATGTAATTTTTTAATATGAGCTACAACTAGTTATATTAGTTTTACCTTAACATTTTCATAAGCAGTGCCGACACGTTCCTCGATGGAGCGGAACGACTCAGAGTTCCGCATCTGTCCGATCTTGGTCGACACTCCCGCGGTGATGCCTCCAAGTATCGAGGTCGTCTTCTCCGCAGTTGATTTTATCACAGATTCAGTTTTTTGGTATCTATGGTAACAACATTGTGATAAACTCTGTATTTGTAATATTCTTGTAAAACAGCACCCATTTTTCCCGACATTTATATCAAATTATAGTCATATCGACATAGTAGTATTAGTTAAAATACACATAATAAGTTTAACTTTATAATATATACGACATTCATAGTGAACTTTACATTCTTACAAAGTTATGACAGGTTTTAACAATAATATGTTATTACATGAAGAGTTACACAATTTATTAGTTAGATGACAATAAAATTTTACATGTTTTTATGAAACAAAATGGTTTCGCTAGTTCCATATTTGGCAAGCCTTATACAAGCAATTTAAATTGCCAAATTCTATCCGTCTGTGCATGTTTGAGAAAAAACGCGACGACCACGAACAAGGAAGTAAGATATAATACAAAACATCTTGTTTTTTAAACAGTAACCTTACAGTAATAAAATAAAATTCACTATAAAACAGTTTAAAAAGCAGTAGTTTTCTTTCGGGTTAGAACTATTTATTAAAAAAAAAATTTAAAAGGCTTACAGTAACTATGTATACACTAGCTCACTACTGCTGGCACATATTAGGTCCTCCCTTAGTATACTCGTATGCACTATGCTTAGAATATATCTACTTTACATTTCTATGTAGTTTGTACATATTTTGTTACTTCTTACGTATGTTAAGAGTGCATACAAAATACATATCAATCAAACATACCTACGTATTTTTTTTATTTTTTTTGCTGTCACACATTACAGACCTTTACATCAGCTAAATGGAAGTTGTATTTAAAGACACAAGGTGCTATGTCGTGTAATGCAAAAATTTGATGGCAACAAATTTTAAAGAATTCGAGGCCTTGCGTAATTACAGAGGTCGGAATTAGGTAGAGTTATTTATGTACTTGCATCGAAATGTTGATATTAATGTGGACCTTCCCGGGATTTCTAATGGACAATCCCGTGAGGCCAACGAATAAATAATAATAAAAACCTCAGAAATAGACAAATAATACAAAGATAATGAATATACAATTTTTATTACTTTACGAGGGTCATTCAACAAGTACTTAGCCTTATCGCCCTATGGCACTGCTTTTACAAAAAAAAATTACCATTGTATAGTGCAATGTTTTTAAAGCCTACTGTCAAAGTTTTAAACAATGACTTCTATTAGTTTTGTTTCAATAGCCTTTGAAAGCGAACGTGTCGGTGAGTTAAACAAAAATGGAAAAAGAGCAGTATCGTTCGGTGATTAGATTTTTATTTTTGGAAGGGAAAACGCGCGGTGAAATTAAAAATCGCTTGGATACTGTGTACGGTGACTCTTCTCCTTCGATGACAACCGCCAGAATTGATTTAACGTGTTTGCTCGTGACTGCAAGTCGGTTTTTATGAGCCACCCAGGTGCCCCGAAAACGGCTACTACGAAGGAAAATACAAAAAAAATCCACGATCTCGTGTTGGCAGACCGCCGATTGAAGGTTAGCGAGATAGCTGACACTGTAAGCATTGCAGAAGGAACGGTGGATCATATTCTCCACGAAGAACTGGGCATGAGAAAGCTGTCAGCGCGATTGTTGCCGCGTTTGCTCACACTGGCCAACAAGCGTAACCGTGAGACCATATCGGCGACGTGTTTGGCGCTCTTTAAGCGGAATCTGTCGGAGTTCTTGCCAAGTGTATTGAGTTAAAACGAGACTATGTAGAAAAATAAATCGTCACATTTCAAAAATTTTCGTTTTTCTTTTGTAGGCTAAGTATTTATTGAACGACCCTCGTACATTAATTCACAATACAAATTATTGATAGTCTTAAGCAAATTCTCATACTTATGCATATTTTTTATAAATACGAGCGAATACTTGGATGGTTTGATAGCGACTGAATTAGTCGCTTTCAAATTTTTATTTAAAAAATCATGGGATTTTTTCTGTTCTTTAAAATTAATCTCGGGATTTAAGGCATATCAACTTTATTCTTTCGCTGTATGAAATCAGTGTAAGTACATGAATAACTCTACCTAATTCCGACCTCTAGTAATTACCTATAGCGCTATGTATAAAATTTGGTTATAAAGCCAGTTCTTACATGATAATGCCGTTTATTTGACAGCTAGGAATGTTATATAATTATAAATAAATTATATAGTTTCTGATAGGTATATGGAGTCAATCATTACAGTGGCAAGGACCTAATATATTTAAAATACTTATTAACATAACTACAAGCATGCAATAAATGTATTAAACCCATATGAAACTGAAATCCTTACGTTTACTTACATTGGTGCTTGAGTCACAGCCTGTGTAAACGCAGCCACACGAGTTTCAATCGTTTGATAGCTGTTGTACAACAAACCAAACGTGAAATCAAACTAAATAAAATGCCACCAAATGACAAGCATAAGCAAATTAACAATAAGCTACTAAACACCGTCACCTACGTACACGTTGTTCTAACCCTCGAGAAAAATCTAACTAATATGGAACAATGTATAAAACATACTAATAGATAACAGAAATATGCACCACTCACACTTGGCTTTCTTTAACGTTTTTTAAACCCTGATTGACGTCTTCAGTAATTTCTTTCCAAACGGTTATGCCAAGTTTACGTTTTAACTCAGAGCTTTGGCGGATCTGAAAGAATTAAATACCTTCCTTGATTAATGTAAACATCATAATAGATAACCAGAAATTTTCTTCAAATAAGGAACTCTTTAACTCGGTAAAGAAATAGACTGACATAATATTATGAGTTGGGATCTTCATAGCACATGTGACTTGCACTTATTTTACTCCAGAATAATATGGCGATTTTTCAACTACATAATATATTAACTCGACCACTACCTTTCAGGCCGGTACTGTATTCCCATAGTTTTATTTCGAAATATAAATCGTAACTAAAGCTGCTTTTTAGGATTCCGTACCCAAAGGGTAAAAACGGGACCCTATTACTGAGACTTCGCTGTCCGTCCGTCCGTCCGTCTGTCACCAGGCTGTATCTCAAGAACGGTGATAGTTAGTTGAAATTTTCACAGATGATGTATTTCTATTGCCGCTATAACAACAAATACCAAAAATAAAATAAAATAAATATTTAAGGGGGGCTCCCATACAACAAACATGATTTTTTTACCGTTTCTTGCTCGATACTAATAACGTTGCCTTATGTTGCATAGATAATGGTACGGAACCCTTCGTGCGCGAGTCCGACTCGCACTTGGCCAATTTTTTTAGGTACATCCCCTAACCAGGTTTTACAGAACACTGAAAGAAATCGAATACTAACGTGTGTATTATTAGTTATTAGTCAGTAACATACACACAACTCCTGGTACCCAAACGCTCTCCAAGAGCAAGAAGTTCGTGTATACAACAATACCTTGCTTTGCAAAACGGTGCGCAGTGTAGCAATTTCGTCTTCGACATGTGCAAGCTCGCGGCTCCACTCGGAGCGCAGTTGCTCAGCCTGCTCGGGCGTGAGGCCCGCCAGCTCGTCGGGTGCGTTGCCGTCTCCTGCCGCACCGCCGCCGACCATCACTTCTTCAGCTATCAGTACAAACAGTTTACATAAGAGATTCCCGCCGTCAAAATATTAATAGGAGAGTTTCCTATCGATTTTTTATCAATTTCCATCGTTTCAATTGATAAGCAAATATAATTCGGTCCATTTTCATAGCAGCTACACATGACTGGCACAGGTTAAAGTGAAACTTATGTTTTGTCTAGACAGAGCCCTAGATAAACTAAATATCTACAATTTTCGACATATCATAACAATAAGGTTGATTTCAGAAAAAAATATTACAGATTCTACAAACATTGGAAAGGTAATAGTGGCGCGGGCGCCTATAACTATGAATGCTTTTCAATTACAAAGGTCAGATAGGTATATAGCTGACCTTAACGCAACGATCTTATTGTTAAACAAATAAAATACCCCTTTAAGTAAGTACCTACATAAATAATCTTTGATTATTCACTATAAAAGATTCAGGGTCGCCAACGCATTATCAAAATTAGACTCATTTAGAAATGTTAAGTAATAATAAAACAAAGCAAAATATAGGACCCGTTACATAGTAATTACATCCAAGAGAAAAGTATTAAGTACAAGTAATTAGTACAAATAAATAATTATTACATTATTACGCGTCGCACCTGCATAATAATTCGTTTATTTAGTTTATTGTGAATTGAGACTGCAATGAATGTTTTAGAAACTTCATTCAAAAAAATAATGTGTTCATTCATACATAAGTTAATTACCGTTTATTTTATTTTTTTAATATCTGTGTACGTATGAATTTAATTAAATCTAAGCCATTGTTAATATGCATTTGAATGATATCTCGTTGACGCATCCTGTAACAATACTACACTCAATCTGATAATATTATATTGGAGCTTTAATAAGTTATATCAAAACCTATATACAACTAGCTGACCCGGCAAACGTTGTTTTGCCATACAAAAAAAAAGGTTTGAAAAATAGATGTTGGCCGATTCTCAGACCTACTGAATATGTATGTAAAATTTGAGAAGAATCGGTCAAGCCGTTTCGGAGGAGTACGGTAACTAACACTGTGACACGTGAATTTTATATATTAGATATATTTTCGTCAATACTTCGCCTTCAAGAGTTTTATTTGAGGCTCATTGAATAATCTTAATGTAAAATTGTAAGACCTATCTATTTTTCTTTAATTGCTCATATATGACTATCTTAAGAAAATTAGGGATCATCAGAGATTATATGTAAAAATGGGTGTCTATGTGCAGAAAACTTGAACAACGTTATGGATAACGGCGCCTAGATTTTAAATTTAATTTCCTGTGATTTTCCTAGAATAACACTAAATATGATTGCTTCCTGACAAGTGACGTGACTCAAAGATAATGAATTGTAACGGGAAAAAATAGCAGCATTTTATAGTCGCATTTTTCGTAGAAAATTCGAAAAATAAAAAAAATGCATAATGTACTAGTAGTTGTAGTATAATGATAAAATCAACATACCTACTTTATACATTTTGTTGTGAGAGCAAAGCAGCAATTTTCGGCCACGAGAAGTGAAAATGTACTTTTTATATCTGTACGGCAAAACATGAGGTTTTTATAACGAGTTGTAATGGTAATAAAAATACTTTTTCGCATCTTGCTAAATTCGAGACCTGTGTCCTGTAAACCGCTAGACTAGTTTAACTACAAACATCTTATGCCCATCGAAAGGGTCAGATGCGTCATAATTATTATCTCAACGCATAAACTTAATATTATTATGTTGACAGGATAAAGGCACATTTTATATCTAGCTGTTGACAGAGAAGACGTCTCTTCACTGCAAAAATTATTTTCGAGTCCACACGGTAAGCTCTTCGGCAATGGTTATCCTTTAAATTTTACTATTTAGTTACATAAAGTTATAAAATTTTGCGGATACAACTTATTACGTCTTTCAGCTTGATGATCATGATCACAAGCAGATAAGACTGATTGATGAGCGTCATAGGCTGCAACGAAATAGATAGGACACGATAGAATACATGTTACAGAAGACGTATCTTTAAAGATCAGTCGGCGATATTTTATGAATTTAATTATGTATATCTAAATACATATGACATGTAATATATGTCTATTAGACACGTACATATAGATCATAACACTTTGTCTTGTGATTACAGACGAAACCTTGGAAGTTCTACTATTAAATTAAGAACTTCCAGGTAGACAAAACTTATTGCTGAATAACGTAGCTAAATCCTAAGTTTCATCAAAATATTAATGTTTATTAAAAAATAAACATGTCATTAAGTAGCGTGTCACAGATTCTAAAGAGTCATCTATAAAATTATACACAGTAATATTCTTGTTAACATTTAGCTCGATGTGGTCAACCAAGTTTTTTGGTAGGTAATTTTTGTGTGAGCCATGGTGACAAAAATAAGGTCACCGTGTTATGGTTTATTATCATATTTATATGTTTAGTGTTAGCGTAAGAAACCCGTTTGATGTTTTATAAAACTACATAGATCATGCAGCAAAAGAACTGTTCAACACTAGTTCAAAATATTGCATATTCTGATGTTGAAAATTAGATTCCTATAACATGGTATGATGTTCTTAAACTGAACTTTCACACGATACATAAAACTTTGATTTCCTCCAAATTTAACTAACCTCCAACTGCAATACCTAGGAACTTCTTGTAATTTGTATGACTGGACATCTTGGCAAGATAAGGCTTTGATAAATCTTGAAACGTAACTCTTACTTCTCGCATTTTTCTTCTGAATATTCGTAAACGCCGACGACGATTGTCAACATAGAATTCGGTTTCAATGCATAAAGCAGATTCGGCAATGTCAGGCAAATTACGCCAGTCAGCATCTGGATCGTTCTGTGGCCAGGTTGGTAGCCCATCAAGTTCGTCCAGTTCTTCCACAGCTACGTCGAAGCTAGGCGTAGAATCATCATCAGGCGGTACAAAATAGGGATCCTCCATAAACTCCAAGCTTGTTGGCTCCAGGCCACCGCCTGACGTTTTATCGCTAGCCATTCTATCTGCCTGGTCTTCCGCGACAGTTTAACATATTTTGCATCTATATAATCACGTAATTCGAACACGATGTCTTTATTAACGTGTTTAAGAGCTGCACTTACGTAATAATGGATTAATTCACTTAATATTAACTGAACTCTACATTATAAACAATAAAAGGTGACTGTCACTTTAAAAACATCGTAATATTCGCAAATAACACACGACACAAGAAACGTGTATGCGTGCAGTACAGGCGCGCAATGGTGTCTGTTTCTTCCGCCACGTCGAGCCCCACCAAGCGTTCAACTCGACATTAGTTTCGCGCCGTTGCCAGATTGCTGGTGCTCGACACTTTCACCAATAACGCGAGCTCCGCTCTTGGTGGTTTCATAAATAATTATTATGACCTCCCATTCCACCCAAATACGAGCACATAAATTGCAAAAAGTATAGGGGTAAATGATACATATTATCGAATCATATTATTTGTCTGCGCGTCATCGTGGAACAAGTTTTTGACCACGTAACAAGTTTTGAATATCGAAACAAAAAAATAACAAAACCATTGAGCTCACCTTGCGCGGCGAAGGTTTATTGACAGCGCCGCAAGCGTGCGGCGCGAACGCTGCGCGCTGGGGCACAAGAGCATTGCGTCATTTATTTGTTGTCGAAATAACTATGTACCTAGTAAAAAATCTACGAACTGCACGACCAATGACTCATACCTGAAGTGGTTACTAGCAATTAAATTAGTTTCAGACTATAATAATCAACAATTTTACTGTACATGGTTATTTTACTTTCATGTTTAGCAATTATTCTATTAGATAGAATAAATTATTTTATGTCATCAATGACCATATTTGTGCAATGGCAACAAAATTATTAGGGAAAACTTTAAAAACAGGTAACAAGAAAATAGACCAAAATATATACCCAATCGAAGTGCACAAAAAAATGAATTGTTGGCAAAAACTGAGGTGCTTGACCAGGATGATTTTGCAAATAGTTTATTTATGTAGATATCTTTAGGTAGAGTGTACTGTGTAGACATATTCTAGTGTATATCTATGTTTTGAGATGTAATGAGTCATATTGAATGCATGTGAGTCAGAGCCCCAGAGTCGCTAATGTTATTATTTTGACCTGAATGTGTATAAGTATCTGACACAATGGGTGTTCAGTAATCCATACAGTTCAATTTATTCTTTAGATTAAGTTCCTTTAAAGAAAATATTTCTAGAATTTATAGACAATTATTTCTATACACAGTCATATTAAATTTCTACAATAAGAACTGACAAAAAGACTTTTAAAATTCTGTGTAAAATTGGTGTTTGTGCAAATAAAGAGTTATCTATCTATCTAAATTTCGGTTAAACAATGTTCAAAGTTCAATGACCTTAGAAATGCCTATTATACAATTTAATGTGGTAGGTTATAAAGCACATGTAAATTAAAGTCTATAAATAAACTACAGTTTTGCAATCTAATAATTACTTCAATAAAGTAAATATTGTGTAACTTAGCTGTGTAAAACAAAGGAGTGAATAGTGTTTGCACAAATTAACATAAGTTATTAAACTATAATACATTACATATTTCTACAGACTACCCTGCTTTGTGTTCTAATTTTTATTTAAAAATAATTTAGGTAAAATATTGTTAAGTGTAAGAACACTTAAAAAGTTATAAATACCTACATTGAGAAAAAAAAACAAAGCAATATTTTGGTTCCCATCCAATATCCAATAAGAATATGATATTTACACTAATATATTATAGAGGTGTTTGTTTGTTAGAAATGTATATTATGGTCCAATTTTTTTACTCTAGTTGTTATGAATATATTATAACATAGAAAACATTTAATTTTAAAAAAGAATAGTGATTGTTGCTCTTATTAGACCAGATGGTAGAAAATTTTTGAAAAAAATATACCAAGTCTTGATGAAACAGCAATTTTTGTCAATAACATTTTAATACAATACTAGTGCAAAGCTAGGGCGAATTTCTAAGAAGCAAATACCTATAACAGTTTTAGAACTGCTAAAGGAATCAATTGACTGTAATATGCAATCATAGGCTTAATCAACTTTTTTTAAAAACCTACATTGCATTTAACCATACTTATGACAAATATAGACAGAAATTTCTTTTAATTCCAAAGTTATTTGATTCATAGTTCTAATAAGAAATAATACTATCAGGAAATAAAGATAAGTACTTTGTAATAATAGATATAAAAATAGTATCTGAACACTCACTGATAGTAAAGGAATGATTCATAATCTAATCAAACATTTCGATGGTCCCTAGGTAAAGTATCGAAATTGAAAAAAGGTTATTTTTCAGGAGAGCAATTTAAACTTAACATTCGATGCTGTACGACAAAAATTTTGCGTTTCGATAAAACACATCAAAAAATTTTAAACACTATCTTAAACTTCCGTCTATTGCTAGTTCAAAACACTAATAATAAAAAAAAATCAATTTTGTAGAATTCATACTTTACAGGGACCATTGATAAGTCAAAATTGATTTGAAAGTAATATTATGTATATTAAAACTTTAGGTCGCTGGAGGTCAAAAGCAAGATTTCACAAAGAATGTGTGGGAGGAGATAATGTTTTTATGTTTATAGGCATTTACTTGATATTGTGCTAATTAATGTTAAAAAGCTTTTAACTCAAAAGCATTACTTCTTAATTTATTATTACCTACTAAAAAATTTATGAATAGAGTGATAGCCTTCAACTAAATTAACCTTTTTTGTAAGACATATTTTTCTAGTAATTCAAGTCTATACAAATTTAATTAAAAATATTGTGTTGGAATCCTTTAAGTTTATCAGTAATTACAGATAACTAGTGGTTCGTTCAGTACAAAACCTAATACAAAACCATACAGACAATAATGAAATAATTACTCCAACAAGAATGCCAATTCCAAATTAGCATATTGTTCGAATTGTAAAATGTTACCTAGTATTTGAACATTTAGTATGTTTTTAGTTTCAAATAAAGAAAAAATAATAATTTTAATCTTACTAAGTCTACCTTAAATCTATTGTTATTGTTACAAGAACTTTTCAAGTAGGTATGATGAAAAAACTATTTCATTACGAAATTGTATTGAAAGTAATATAATAAAGAGATAGTAAGATGAAAAAATAAAATATAAGGTAATCTCAAGAATTCTTACAGACCTGTTTGTACACCACTCATGTTGGATGATTGAATTATGGAACCGTAATGTGATGAAGCACCAATATCAAGTAACGGATTATTCACTCGTTCTTTCTTTATAAATTTATAATTTTGTATGTTGCATACAGAAGAAATAATTCAACTATCGGAAACTAAAAATGCATACAATATGTATTTCGACTGGTAATAGAAATTAACAAAATAACACTCCGTTTCTTGAAATAGAACAGCAATTTTTTTCTTTTCTAGGGATTTTATTTTAGTCTTGTTTTAGTCTGACAGTTAATCGATTATAAATTAATCGAAGATTTATCTATTGAAAATCGATTCCTAAGAATAAGTTATGTAGGTATTATGCAAGAATAATAAGTAACTCACTTTTACTTTTTAGAATATTTTTGGGAAAAATCAGGAAGATGTTAATACAGTAAAAAATTCGTTACAAAATGATTATTATGAAAATGAAAATGATATATTAAATAAAATGTGTAGCTCGTTGTTTCCCAGATAAAAATAAATGGTACAAAATTAATTAAATAATGTTATAATGTTAGGTATATAAGAATAGTTAAAGTTAATAATGTTAGGTATATAAGAATAACTCTGTCTGTTTATTCGAGTTGAATTAGTTCAAATGGTTTCTTTTCAGGGCTGATCTTGCTGCCATTTCCACCAATCAAAAATGCCGCTTATGTATTTTTTTAAATTTATAATCTTGTTCGGAAAGCTAGTGAAATGTATCACATTATGGCGTTTGCTAATTTTAGTGAAAGTCAAACATCGTGACTGAAACTAGCAATAATTTTAAAGAAAACGATCCTATTTCTGTGTTTACTATCTGTTCAATATTTTTCCTAACGATAAAAATAAAATAATTTACGCTCTTTTCCCACAAAGCTGCCAATGCTTTTACTTGATATTTATTTTAAAACGATTGCAGAAAATTATTATACTATTACGGTAAAATCAATCTTAAATCTCAGTATTCGATTTCAGTGGACCCAACCCTAATTGGAATCTACTCTGTGCTGTTTGGGTCTTGGAGAATTTTTACAACAGGAGCATACATTGTCAAAAGACCTTCCAAAATGAATTCCAATTCCAAAATGAACGTTCAAATCCATCGAGATATCTTTGAAAAGTTATTCTGCCATTTCGTTTAGGAGGACTGTACACGAAAAGAATTTCATGGTGCTGTGCCAGTTATTAAATTAAAATTGTGGATCAACAGATTTTCATTTCAATTCTTTGCCTAGTTTTGGAATGAGTTTACCAAGTAAAATCTAATCATCAAACGTAATATCTTCAAATTTTAAATCTTAATTACCGCAGTTAATAAAATTATGGAACCAATGGCAGCCCTTTAATTAAATAATTGAAGAACTGTGGGCTGCCAAGGTAATACATAATGATCACTATAACATAATTTTATTGGTCATTACACACCACGTAAGAAATCGGCACTAACTTTAAAGGCAACAATATTACCATTGCTTTTTTGGCGAAGGTAACCTCACCCACTAATGCCAACTCCTATTGAATGAATGCTCCAAGTTGTCTTTTATCTTAGTAACCTGTGCTTGCTTCAAAATCATAAGAGTACTCAAATAGTCTAGTCTGCTCATGCATGAGTCTATCTATGGCATGAGTCGAGTTCTTTCAAAATAGTCATCGTCATCGGTCATCGTCCATTTTCTTTTCAGTCCGATTTGAATCCGTTTTGGATTTTATTGTATACGCGATTAAAATTATTTATTTGCCTGTTGTAAACGTTACAGGTTCGGAGTATTTATTTTCATTTACTTTTAACAATTTCTATTGTTAAGTGCATTATATAATAAACTAAATGTTTCCATTTTCAGCATCATGTCGGCAACAGCTCTATTTGGTAATACATCAGGTTTAGGTGGAAGCTCTGGAGGTAATAAACACCTAGTCGAATTCCGTGCTGGAAGAATGACATTAAAAGGACGCATGGTCCATCCTGATAAAAGGAAGGGTCTCTTGTATGTTTACCAAGGAGAAGATTCCCTAATGCATTTTTGTTGGAAAGATCGCACCACTGGTGAAGTTGAAGATGATTTGTTGATATTTCCTGACGACTGTGAATTTGTTCGTGTTAACGAATGTACTACAGGCCGAGTTTATGTTCTAAAATTCAAGTCATTCTCCAAGAAATACTTCTTCTGGATGCAGGTATAAAATCTAGAATTTATATCTAAAATTATTGATTAGGAATTTCTTGAAAAGGGACCAAAAGACAAAAGAATAGTGAAAGCTCAAAAGAAGATCAACCACAACAGTACTGACAGTGATTTTGTGTTCACTGCACTGTTAGGCATTACATGTACAAATGAATTTCTAAAAGTTTTATCTGCATTGAACTAACTTTTAACCCAAATTGTTAAGAGCAAAATGACTATAAAAAAAAAATTGGTCAAGTGCGAGTCGGACTCGCGCACGAAGGGTTCCGTACCATTATCTATGCAACATAAGGCAACGTTATTAGTATCGAGCAAGAAACGGTAAAAAAATCATGTTTGTTGTATGGGAGCCCCCCTTAAATATTTATTTTATTTTATTTTATTTTTAGTATTTGTTGTTATAGCGGCAATAGAAATACATCATCTGTGAAAATTTCAACTGTCTAGCTATCACCGTTCTTGAGATACTGGGTACGGAACCCTAAAAATCATGTTTGTTGTATGGGAGCCCCCCTTAAATATTTATTTTATTTTTAGTATTTGTTGTTATAGCGGCAATAGAAATACATCATCTGTGAAAATTTCAACTCTCTAGCTATCACCGTTCTTGAGATACAGCCTGGTGACAGACGGACGGACGGACGGACAGCGAAGTCTCAGTAATAGGGTCCCGTTTTTACCCTTTGGGTACGGAACCCTAAAAATAATATACTAGCTAGGGGAATGAAAAAGTAACTCTTTTATTACAAGGCCTGTTGTTGTATGGGCTTAATTGGATTTATTTACTACCTTTAAAAATTAATAGCTAACACAGCAAAACTTTGTACTGTCATTTTCTTTATGAACAAATAATAAAAAAAACACTTATTTAGGTATAGATGATCAGAAGCTAGGTTACATATTTTATTTATTCAACTGAATATTTTGTGTTGTCTTTAGGAACCTAAGACTGACAAGGATGATGATTATTGTCGCCGTATTAATGAAGCATTGAACAATCCTCCAACATCTGGTGGTCGTGGGGGTGGTGGTGGTGGTGGCCAGGATGGAGAACTGCACAATATACTCAACAATATGTCGCAGCAACAGTTGATGCAACTTCTTGGAGGAGTTGGTCAAATTGGTGGTCTTTCATCTCTTCTTGGTACTATGGGGTAACTTTCACATTTTATTATTATTTTAGTTGATAGTTTTCCTTTCTAGTGAGCTGTTGCTGTAAGGTACATACAAATCACCCCCAATAGATAGTAAAAACTACAAATAAAAATACTGATGAATTGCAAAACTTAATACAAATGAATAGTGATGCCAACCAAAAAAAAAAAGTGTACTCTCACACACACATTCACGAATGCAGCTAGCTAATATATTACAATTTAATTCTTTTTGCTAAACAGGAGCCCAATTTATTCCCCGTAACAGTAGCTATCTATCAAAATTGGTCAAATTATCACAGCCCATGGCAATAAGGGGTGGTGCTATGATGATGAAAAAATTATTTTTCATATGTGCTTTTCTGTGTTTAGTAAAATGAATATCTATAAGAAGTAATGTCGAATAATGTGTTGTTTTAATTACAGTAACAGTAGCAGTGGCAGCAGCGGCAACAGTAGCAGTAGCCGCCCCACAACTGGCAGTGGCAGCAGCTCGCGAGGAGGCAGTGCGCCACGCACTACCGAGGCACCGGCCACCAGGACACCGGCGCGGGCTCGGGATGTGCCCGCACCTACCGCCACTCCACCCAATACTGCTACTGCTGCACAGCCGCGTAGTATGTCACACTACTACTATGCTATTTAATACTAGCTGGCCTGACTATCATTCATCGTGATTTTAAAATGGAATAGTGGATAAAATTTTGAATGTTGAGTTATTATTAGGCAGTAGATCTGTGAATGGTTTGAGTGAGGAGGTTATTAGTATGTGTAGGTAATTGAAGTGAGCGATATTGTTGCAGGTGGACAGATCTACTTGTCTGATCTACAGCGCTACTTCTCAGGACTGGGCAATGCCCCACCGGAGGCAGAAGGCGCGGCCGCGGCGGCCCCGGCGGCTAGCAGCGGTGCTGGTGGCGGCAGCGCCCGGCTGGACCTGGCGGCGGCGCTCACGTCGGCGGACGTGGTGACGGCGGCGAGCGCACCCAACAACGCGCAGCGCTTGGCGGCGCACTTGCCGCCGCCAGACGATGTAAGGACCACACTGCTCTCACCGCAGTTCGCCCAGGTGAACCTTCATCTATAGATAGGGTTGCCAACCATCACCTTAACGTATTTTAGGCTTTTCTATTTTAAATAAATAAAAAAAGTACGAAAAACCTAAATTATTATGGCAATTATATAGAGGAATTCTGTTTCGAACAATATAAATGTTCAAATAGATTTAAACAGATTTTGTATGCGCGGTATAAAAGGCCAATCCATTCCAATTAACATATTAATTAAAACGAAAACATGTTTATAAAGTTACAATGTGTACTTTTATCATTAAGTGGGATAATACAAATACCAGGTAAATTTTAGGCCTTGTCTTTTGGGTTTTGTGTAAATTTAGTAGGCAAAAAACAAACATTTTATAGCAATTTATTAGTAAACACTTCAGTAAATGCCAACGCATGTGTATGAAATCGGTTTGCATTACATTGTTTTTTTACAACAAATAGTACCTGGATAATGGCAACTATAACAGTTAATTCACATTAAAAAGTTGGTAACCCTAAGTATAGCGCACTTGTTACCGGCTAGGATGACCGTGTTATCTTTGTCACAACTCATTCGTAAAAATTGTTGTTTCAACTTTACGTCGGAATAAGTGCGAAGCAGGGAGGCTTTTTTAACTATTTAAATAATAGTCTAATGTTATTTCAGTAGCTCATTAGATAATAGGATTTATAAAAATTAAAATAACAGAAAAGTTGTACACGAGATGTTATATTTCAGGCTGCAAACCAGTTTTCTTCTGCATTAACTTCTGGTCAAATGGGACCAGTGATGTCACAATTTGGACTACCATCGGAGGTAGTGTCATCAGCAAATACAGGTGATGTGCAAGCCTTCTTCAAAGCGCTTGAGAATACGTCGAATTCCGCAGAATCTAACAAGTCTAAGGAAACTGATGATAAGAAAGCAGACGAAAAACCGAAAGATGATAAAGGGCAGAAAGATGATGATGCTGAAATGTCATTGGATTGAATTTATTTATTCGTGTTGTTTTAAAATTGGTTATTATTGTTTGAAACAATTGTTATTGTATTGGTAACAAATAATGCAGCATTAATTACAGAGTAATGACCGCTGCACGGTTTTCATTATTTGTTATCAATGCAATAACAATATATAATTTTCATTATAAATTCATAATCCTATAACTGTCCTTAAACATTTTGTTTTATTTGTATTACCTAGCCGTTATCCAATAGGGATGTTGACTCATGTAAAATTGTGTTTTATAGATTGAAGACAGTATTTTGATACCTAAAATATCGATTAGAGAGTTTAATACGCGGTTTTGCATGCTGGCATGCGTGTGGAAAGTGATACTTTACAATAGATAAGACATCATTTTCGGTATTAGGACAGGAATCATGCGTAACGACGGACGTCATGGAATTTGACGGGCTTCGTGGTGGAGTGGTTTATGTAATGGACTGCCGATCACGAGGTCGCGGGTTCGATTCCCGCTTGGGATAATCATTTGTGTGATATCCATAAATGTCATACAAATGTTTGTACTGCGTCTGGGTGTTTTCTATGTATTATAAGTATGTATTTACAAAAGAAAAGTAGTATATGTAGTCTATCCGTATCTGGTACCCATAATACAAGCATAGAAATATGGATTATTTTGGGACCAGAGTACATAAAAAGAAAAAAATTCTTGAGTGATGTGCGCAACTTCGGCACCCCACCGACCTTGGTAGTATATTTTACAAAGGGAAAAGGGAGTGTGCTTAATACTTTTGTCGATTAACGAAGGGCTTCGCGGCGTTGTGGTTCATGTACTGCCGTTCACAAGGTCGCGGGTTCGATTCCCGCTTGGGACAATCATTTGTGTGATATTCATAAATGTCATACAAATGTTTGTACTACGTCTGGGTGTTTTCTATGTATTATAAGTATGTATTTACAAAAGAAAAGTAATTTATGTATTATACCCGTATTCTGGTACCCATAACATAAGCTTAGCTTGGGACCAGAGGACGTTGTGTGAAATGTCCATGAATATTTAAAAAAAAACTACTCAATGCGTCAATCTCAAATTGGCCCAGTTTGCGGGATTGATGGTAAACCTAAATAAGAGTTACAGAAAGAGGAAGAGTCAAAGATAGACTAGCACCGACGTTATCGTGTTGGAGAAATATATAGGGAGACAATTCAGATAACTTGCCATTTTTAGGTTCTGTTCTAAAAGGTTAAACTGGACCCTATGACCAGACTTCGCTGTCAATCCGCCCGTCTATCACCAGGCTGTATCTCTGACCGATGAGGAAAGGATCTGCTAATTTAGGGTTCTAAACGGTATTAATAGTTTACAAACTATAGGTACCTAATGCGTCATTAGAAAGCTACTTTTCATATAGCTACCTATCGGTATGGAATTTGGATGTTTCGATTATGAGTCAGTCAACACAGACCTGACTTTCTTCTCAGAGTTTGAGCGTAACTTAGCAAATTAGTTATCTAGTATTTATGTATTTTTACATAACATAGGTGGTATTTTTATAAATAGCGCATTTAACTTCAATACAAAACTATATATTATCAGCATATTTAAGTTCACTATTTAGTAACTTACACAGATAATAATATGCGTAGAGAAGCTAATTAATTTCAGATAGGTTTTGTAAGTCGTTCGCATTAATTTTATCAGAAAATGCTGACGTCAAAACAAATCTTATGCAAGTACTTAGCTACTAATCAATGTTCTTAAAAAAGTGCCATCTATTTACTGTCATTGGTAGTTATGACATTAGCAAAGATGGCGTTATATACAATTTTTTTAAGACTGTGCCTGTTACGCTGTAATCAATTAATCTTATTTCACTTACTAGTTTATTGTACATTTTTAATATGTACTAAAATTATGCATCATGAATCAATTCTATTATGTACGTTATAACTAGGTACCTATAACGTAAAATAAAAAATAGTAAGGTAAGTAAAGTTTTAAACGTACAGTTCCTATGTACTTAATTCTTATTTTTAAAGTAGTAAGAGTTTCTTTAAATTAGTGATACTGATAAGTTATCAGTATCACTAATTTAAAGAAACTCTTTATCTCTCTTTACTCGTTATCAGTGATAACTGATAGTCGTCGAATGCACACACAAGTATAAAATAAAATTATTACCAGAAGACAATGAAACAAATCAATCTATGTTTGGAGGGCTACGTAGTACGTACCTACAGTTGTACCATGTTTTGTAATGCTGTTAAAATAATGAATTGTAATCTCTATATGCACGGGCAAAGTGTCATAGCGTCTTGACTTGACATTTGTGTACATACGTTACGTATGTACACAAATGTCAACCGTCTCTAACGCCTCGTGTACGGTACACAAACGTCTGCTCGGCTGGCTTGATATTTTGTATGTAATAGGTATACTTTCAATTCGGTAGTAATAGATAGTCATTCTCTGTCGGAGTACAGCGCAGTGTGCGCGGTTTAGCAAATGATTATTTTTATATTACGTGTATCTTATTTAAAACATATTTTATTACTGTAGTTTACATTGGATTTTACAAGTGCAAATAGTGAAATAGTGTTGTTTAAAACTATGTAAACAAACGTTACCTGTAGATTGGTGTAATGGATCCCAATACTGGTTTTGCAACATGTATGAGTAACCAATGACCGCAGGGTATCCCTGCGCGGGGGCGTATAGGGCGGGGGGAAGGGAAGATCACGCTGTCAACTACGCTGTGGCGGGTTCCGAGTTCATCATAAACAGGATTACACATTTTAACTAGTAGGTAAGTACCTAGATACATAATATTTGCCTTTGATGTTTTATCTGTGAATAGAGTCTTTATTAATATGGTAATTTAATCGACTCGTCATAATCAAATATAAGGCAAAGTTCATCATATTTTATCTTATTTGGATAATATAGTAATTTGCGAAACAATAGGATTAAATAGGGCTAATCTTAATTGATTTAATTAGTTATATCTAAATATTTTGCTAAAATGTACCTACATATCTCTATAAATATTTTTGAGATATGGAAGTGCAACAGATAGATACCTAAAGTTTTGTATAAACTAGTGTTATGTAGATATTTGCACAATATGGAACAAATTTAACTGATGAAGTCATAATTTCCAACGAATTATTATTATACTGAGAAATTTACACTAGGTAAGAAGGAACTTGTTTATAGGTAGGTATAGCAGTTTTATGATTGAGCAGCAAATTAGGTATCGCAAAGCAAAGAATTGAGGAGCGCGCGGTGACCTCGAGCGATGGCGCGGGGAATGCGGGGCGCTGGGGAATCCTTCTGGCGCCAGACCGACATCAGCGTCTACCCGCGCCCCGCACGTCGCCGCCCGTGCCCGCACTCGCACTCGAAATAGATGCACGGTGATTTACGCCTCGGGCGTATGTTGGTTGCTTGCCTGCCTTGGCACGTCCGCTCGCCCCCGCTACATGCCGATCTCCGTCCCATCTCAGCAGAACAAACGTTCACCTAACTTGGTCGAAGTAAATTATAACCCACACGCATAATTTTGCAACATTATTTATAACCGTTTGGACGCTGATGCCTATGTTGTTTACGCTACGGGACTACTTTTAGTTTAGATAACTATTTGGAATATACACTTTATAAATCTTCTTTATTAATTGAGTATTGCCGTAAAACTATTTGTGTACTTACCTCAAGAAATCTTTTAAATCTTGTATTGTACATCTATCCGTGCAACAGGTATTTATGTGGGATCGTGAAGACTGTCCGGATTGTCACTTTGCGTCCATTTTATAAAAAGAATAAAGGGTTCAGTCTGCGAAAGAGAGAAAACTTTCATTATAGGTCCATTCGGTTGATATATATCTGTAACTGACATAGATTTACCTACTTTCTATGTTATGTGCCTATGTCCAGCAGTGGATTACAATAGGCTGACAAGATGATGAGCACATGCTTCATTTAAGTGTGAGTTTCTAACAGCATAAGCACCATGCGGCTGGTCTGTTTGAATATACGCAATGGTCAATGTTGGTTGACTTGTTGTCTCCATGAAGTAGCAGTGTACCTTCGTCGACTCATATACACCTAATATATAAAATTCACGTGTCACAGTGTTAGTTACCGTACTCCTCCGAAACGGCTAGACCGATTCTTATGAAATTTTGTATGCACATTCAGTAGGTCGGAGAATCGGCTAACATCTATTTTTCAAACTTTTTTTTAGTATTGCAAAACAACGTTTGCCGGGACAGCTAGTAATACATATAATATATATTGATGGGTCATGTGCCACCTTTGTTGTCGACATAAAATATTTCGTCTGTCAATCGTCCATCACTAACCATCAATTAGAGTCGTAAAGTGTTGAGGTATTTCCGTATAATTAGATACGACTATGAGGCACAATAAATCAGAAATAGCTATTTGCTACGTATCACACTGTTTATTACGTTGAAGTGATGCGCAATGTTATAGTGCAATAGTTATCTTTTGAAGTATTATTCCTGAAATCTATAATAAAATTTCAACAAATGCTTGTAGCTGTGTTCTTCTTAGACTTTGAAACAAATCAGTGGCTGCGCCCGAACCGGTTTTATTAGAAAGGCTAATGCGAAGATAGTTTTAGACCACTTTATCACGTTAAAACTTCCGAGTGGGGAGTATCAATAGACGCAGGTGAAACCGAGGCTGTTAGCTAGTTATTTATATCACCATATCAATGTCGTTATTTTATGACAAGTATTCCTTGAAGTAACAAAAAGCGAGTAGGTGCGTGAGAGGGAGACTGGTCCTACAAGTTTTTGATAGGTAGTCCAGATTGAAATCATAATATCAGTACATTTCATTCATGACCGCAGGTTTTCAAAACACAGGTTTCTCTACACAAAAATACACGAATATTAATTTGTATTAGAAGATTCTATATTCTAAGATTTGAAGAATTGTCATTTGGATACTCAAAGAAATAACACAAGAGTAACAGGTGTAAAATTATGTCTAAATTATTTAATCATGTCGGGCAAGAGTTTGGGGCAGAATTTTCCTTCTAAAAGGTTAAATCCAGTTAAACTAACATAAATTTTGTATACTTATTTGGTAGATCGAAATCGCATTGGATACATGACGAATTGATGAACCCCTGCTGAAGTCGTTTAAAAATTATTGTAAGGCAAGAAGAATATCATTATTGAACATCGGGAAATCAGATACTTTTAGCAATATATTTATTCCTGTAAAGTAAAGTTACGCATTTACATGCAATGTAGCTACTTATGTTAATTATGTAAGTGTCATAGAGGTCACCAGGAATAATACTACTTAGGTATTCAGTAGAATATTTTAAACAGTTATTTGTGATAACACGCGCACTACAAGTGATCAATACGATAAAACAATTTGTTGTGTTTACTTCGCCAAAAATAATTACTATTAAAATTTTATTTTATACATACAATGATTTACTAACTCAAAATTCTAAATCGAGTAATGTATCTACTAAAGTAGGTACCGAAACGAAATTAACATAAAACGATATGAAAAATAAAAACATTTAAAATCACCAATGCCTCGTTTCAATAGACCAAAAAAGTAGACTCGCCTGTTACTAGATAAAACTAGGTAAATGAGAGGTCAAATAGTTCATTCCATTAAAAAGTTGTCATATAGAATTTATAACTAGGGTTTCAATTTTCTTTTTAGAGTACTACAAGGGATCCCTAACAGCATAAGTGCGGAATATTTTTTCCAAGTTTGACTTTTCAGTCATGCAATTAAAACATTATTTTTCACTGGAAAGACCAATCAACTGCAGTGAGCCGTCTAGTCTAGGAACTTGTTAATATTTCTTCTTAAACAACACCACTTGTTTGCTTTTTAGAATGAGTTACCAAGAAATTGTGGCAACACCCCTGTCTATTAAAAATAACTCTTTATTATACGAGGAAGTTTCTTGGAAATATTGGCTCGTAAATGTGAAAAGGCTATGTAGGTAGTATGCGTGTTTATTATAGCAGGTTCGAACGACTCGCTGCGCTAGCGCAAATGGCAACGTATGAGCGCGTGCTCGGGGGTATTCTGCGAATCGCATACTGACTGAACACAACAGTTATTATGGAGCTATGTGCTTTGTACAAAACTTAATAAAGATAATTACACAATAAAAATTTAACGGGATTCTGCCTTCTTTACTAACCACAATCAATATTTTTTTTTAAGTGCCAATGCAGTATCAGAAGTCCAAATACATGTGAGCCATGGCATTCATTCAGTTTAAAACAGATAAGACTATCAAATTGAGCCAATATCAGATCTGGATTGTACTAGATAAATTTAAATTCTGATGTAAGTTCCATATTGAATACAATACATAAACCTTATGAAAATTTGATTAGATAAAGATTAATAAATATTTGGGGAAAATGAAATTTTTCACGATATCTTATCACTCATATAGGTACCTAATTGACTGTAGAATAAATAGAACAAAGGTAAGATTTATAAACGTAAAGTGTCGTATTGCTTAGGTACGTGCTTTTTTGGTATTTTTATTAGATACCATAAAATGGGGTGAATAGAAAGATTTACTTGGTAGGTTCTCTGTAGTAGGTATGTAGTGCCATTTGGTCTCGTATCTATATTTAGACCATAAATCGCAAAAAAATTAATATAATAAAGAAATAACTAGCATTTGACGGGCTTCGTGGTCTAGTGGTTCATATAAAGGACTGCAGTACACAAGGTCGCGGGTTCGATTCCCGCCTCGGACAATCATTTGTGTGATGTTTATAAATGTCATACAAATGTTTGTCCTGCGTACGGGTGTTTCTATGTATATACTATATAAGTATATAATTACATACATTATATATTATATTATACATATAATATATATGTATGTATTTACAAAAGAAAAGTAGTTTATGTATTCTATCCGTATTCTGGTACCCATAACACAAGCATAATAAGCTTAGCTTGGGACCAGAGGACGTTATGTGAAATGTCCGTGAATATTTATTATTAAATTATTATTAAATGAACTTTTGTTTTCGAGCTAGCTTTCTTGTAGTAGTTGTTACTCTTCGCTGTACAAAGGCTTAAACGTAATTAAAGAACATTGAAACTAGTTACAAACTTGTTGAACCCTAATATGAGTCCCATTAAATTCATGTTCATTTATTGCATTTATCGCTGTACTCAGCTGCTAAGCCATAAATAAAAACCTTTGGCAAGGCATTTCCAGTATCTGTTACGTATGTATTATTCATATTGTTATCGCCGTTATCATCTTATATTATCAGTGAGTTTGAATTTCAGTTGAATAGATTTCTTTGTAGCAAGTAATTATGATTAAAATTTTCGCATGTTAACGAAATAAGATAACATTGTTGTTATGATGGGTTGTAAACTGTTAAGTTTACTTTTCAATTAAAATAGTTTTACCTGTATACTTATTACTGTTGCGTTATTTTATTGAACACGTCTATTTTTAATGGCCCTGGCTTGCATCACCGGTTTGGTGCGTAATGTTCTAATTGGTTATAATGTTAGCAATTGCATTCAGTTCTTTATGGTTGGGATCATAGATATTATAATAATTTGAAGTAGCTAAATCAATAATTTCTTTCTTTGGAAGTTGGTTAACAGAATACCTACTTGCGTTTCGTTATTTTGTTAGCAAATTTCAACAATTGGTATTCTAATGGCGCGAGTTGTTTAATTAAATTAGACAATTTATCGGGTGTACAAACCTCATCCAACTAAATAAAATTATAACTTATTTATAGGATTATACATAATATACTTATAGATAGAATACAAGAGATAAAGTAGACTCTCAAATAATCCACGTGACATAAGATTAATTTTAAATTCCACGTTGTAGTAAACAGATTGAAATGATATGTACATGTGTTTTAACTGAAGCGTACTTTAAATTCGTGCCGTCTAAGAAGACGGCCCTGCCGGCGTATTATGAGCTTTATAAAATCATTCAAGTTCCAGGCTGGCCGTATACTGCATGGCTAAATTAGGTATTATGGCAAAAATAAAACTTTTAGTAGAAAAATATTAGTTAGTACTTTAACTTTTAGTTGTACCTTCTCCTTAAACATATTAATGTATGACTGGTTTAGCGAACTGACTGACTAATAATTTGTTCATAATACTAATTTGCCAGACAGTTCAATTCACGGCGTAAACTGCCTGTAAATAAAAGCACATAATACGGCCGCAGGTCAGCCCGTAAATACGTACGATTTATAATTTAAACGTTTTAAACAAAGAAAATAAAATATCCGGGCCAATTTACACAAATTTGAATTCAAATTAATGTTTGTGTACGATGCGACATATAATGTTATCACAACTATCATAGTCCATCAACAGTCTCTAACAATTTTATCACGCATATAACAGCAGACCGCGATTTAAAAATATCCTACCTACTCCTTCTTCGACTTCAAAGAAAATTCTATTGTTTTAGAGAAAACCGACTTAGGTACCTACTAGTGTTTTATCTACACATTCAATTGTAGAAGAGTTAAAAATGTTGATAGGCCTATAAATTTAAAATCCAATAATTTTCGCAGTGAATGTGAAGTGTAGATAGTTAGTCGTCAGCAGCGAGTAATGTTTTTAAAAGTATTTCGGCGCTGTGACCTCTAGTTGTATTTTAATACAGAAAATGTGTGTGGGCGAAGAGAATGCACCTCGGAAGCGGGAACACCTCTCTGGCGTTCATCCAAATCCCCATTTCATACCCGCTAGTGTATCTACATTGCTATCACTGAAAAGTAATCAAAACGGATCAAGAAACAGAAGCAATGCTAACTGCATTTTATTCTAAATATTTATAAAATAGTGCGTAATTATGTTATTAATGGTAATATAACAATTACATGAAATCAACGTAGGTATAAATATTAAGGTAGATACCTATCTTTTCTGTTTTCTTATCTCATTGGGAAAACTTGTGTTAGATTTGGTACAGCACTAGCATAATAATGTATGAAGCACAAAGTATGATAGATATGTAAAGTTTTGATAAATATAGGTATACGTGAGGTTTTGAGATATGAAAAATATTAGACCGTTATCAGTGTAAGCACTGTCTCTATCTTCAGCACTTTAGTTTACTGATTGCACCAACAATTTCGCTCATAATAATTTCGGTTAGTAAAAAACTGTTCTTTTGCTCACTAATCTTTTAGTTGTTTCATTAGTATCGTGCAACATAATGACATTTATGGTAAGAATATGAAAAAGGGCCGATGAATAAAATACTCTCCGTCGCCTATCTTATAGATGACAAGGTGATGTAATTTAGGCAACTATTTTGCAATTCACTCTATTACGTCATTTCTTTGTAGCCGGCAATATTTTAGATCTCTCTATGTTCCATTACTTAACGGGGAATACACTAACTGCCGCACTCAGAGACATTTAATGGTTACATACGTTCAGTGCGGCTAACGCTTATGCGCGTTTTTCTGATCTTCACCAAGTGCGGGCCGACGCGTATACGCGTCCATACAAAAAAAAGATCTGTAGGCAAGCGGGGTGCGCCGCACCTGTGCGTTTATAGCGTGTATTCTGGGTGTCTATTGTTTCGAAGCAGTCGTAAAATGTGGAATTGTAAAGGAGACTACACACTAGTCAGGTTTCTGCTACGAATCTTGCAGGGGGGGGGGGGGGGGGGGGACGGCGGCGGCGACGACAACAATAACCTAATTTAGTACAATAGATTATTGAAATAATTTTATTATGACTCGCTCTTTTAACTAAACTAATAGGTAGTTTTAGTCTATTTATAAATGGTGTCGATTACGAGGCGGGCGAAAAGTCGTAAATTAAAAAAAATTAAGAATAAAAGGGCTTTCGGGAGAATGTACCTTTACTATTACTGTTTTATTAAGGTATAACTTACTATTTTAACAAAACCGAACGAAGATATATTATGGCGTAAACATCACAATATCTCTTACAAATAAACACTAGTGTGGAAGCACCTTTATCCATCCAACACCTTTATATGACCCGTAATTGTTATATGACAGTCATAAAACTCGAAAGTTACCGAACGCACATAAGCGTCGGCCGCACTGCGGGAAGGTAAAAGACAACGCGCTATAGCGTCCAGCCGCACTACGCGAGTTTTCTTTGAACGCATATAAGCGTTCTTAGCATTACGCGAAAAATTTTTTGAACGCACATACGCGTTTTCAGCACTGGGCGAATGACTCTTTTTTTAGCATTGGCTATAAATTCGCAAATTATTCAGCATTGAACGCGTTAAGGAGCTCTTTAGTATTGATTTAAAAAAGTAAAAGTTAAGTTAAAACTTTTTTAAATCAATACTAAAGAGCTCCTTAAGTAACCATTAAATGTCTCTGAGTGCGGCAGATTAAGGGACCCTAATAAACCGTTATCTGACTCTGAGAGTGAACTTTTTTAAATCAATACTAAAGAGCTCCTTAAGTAACCATTAAATGTCTCTGAGTGCGGCAGTAAGAGGCTATATCACCGTGCTATAATTACTACTAACTAGACGAAGCATCACAAATAATACTTTTCATAAGAGCTTACTTCTCCAAAGTCACGAGTATCGACGTCCTCTGACTGCGTTGAAATGTCCTTTAAATTAAACGGAGTGACCTTGTTTAGTGGAGTAATAGCTGCTTCGATTAGTTCAAAGGATGGGCCTCGCTTGTAACTTTAGATTAGGATACGATCTGGCACTTTCTAGGAGTTATCCTAGCATCTCTGTGCCAAGATGATACAAGCAATAAGTAGTATTTAATTATTTTTACCCTTTTATACTCGTACATATAATAAAAATTGGTCAAATGCGAGTCGGACTCGCACACGAAGGGTTCCGTACCATTATCTATGCAACATAAGGCAACGTTATTAGTATCGAGCAAGAAACGGTAAAAAAATCATGTTTGTTGTATGGGAGCCCCCCTTAAATATTTATTTTATTTTATTTTAAGTATTTGTTGTTATAGCGGCAATAGAAATACATCACCTGTGATAATTTCAACTGTCTAGCTATCACCGTTCTTGAGATACAGCCTGGTGACAGACGGCCGGAGGGACGGACGGACGGACGGACAGCGAAGTCTCAGTAATAGGGTCCCGTTTTTACCCTTTGGGTACGGAACCCTAAAAATTATACCTTTATATTATACATAAAGTTTACGTATAAAAATAAGGTTTTATTATAACAATTTATTGATTTATATAGATAGCAATTCATGGATGTCATTGAGGAAAGACTCGCAAATGGTGAATAGTTATTTATTTGGTCAAGTGCTCCCCGACTCGCAATGACTCACAAATATTATTGTCACGTTTATACATATGGCGCATTTTAGTCGTTGATATGCCAGCATCGGAATTCACAGAGAATGACGCCATTCTCTTAATACCTACCAGTATTCCTACACACAAATGTGAATGTCGATAAATTATATTGCGTTATTTACTGCCGTTGCAGACAGCTTGTTGTAATATTTCCAGACTAGGTTAAATGATCTAAGACGTACTTCTAATACTTCCGACTAATTGAATGTTATATTATATCAAGAACAATAACAGTCGTTAGAAACGTTATGAGCCTATTACACAGGGCATTTAATATTACACGAGATAACGTCACTTAACTAGCCTTCCTAAAGTCAATAATTTAGTTATTCGCCAGATTCAGAGTATATCCGAGTGTACGTCATCATTAGTACCTACTTCTTAATTTATTCTTTAGTAGATCTTATTGTCGTAATTTGAGAAGCTTCATTAATCTTGAAATATTAAGTTGTTCTACGTCTGATTACTTAGATAATGATGCAATTAGAATACATTTTGTGTTTGAAATCTCCTTAAATACCAATTAGTATAGTACAAAATTTAAATAACTAATGGGTTTTTACTATTGACTCTAAAAGCAGCATTTTCGCATAATTGTAAACGTAATAAGTTAATTTATGTCAAAAAATCAATTTTAAAAAGTCCTGACCATGTCGATCATAACTTACTATAAAACGGAAATTTGGTTTACAGGTATTAAGAAATATCTGCCTTGAAATTACTTTAACAAGCTAACAGATCAAACTGTATCACAACTCTTTGCATGTTGGAAGCTAGGAAGTTAAAGACTTGAAGAGTAATGAAGAGTACCTATATTCGAGCAGGTCTCCGGCAAACCAAAACGGTTTTGATGAGGATGAAATGACTCTTTCCAGAATTGCAAACAATATAATTTGATTGTAATTGCCGCTATTTGCAGGATCGTACATCCTGAAAATTCAATGGGTACGCAAGAAATAATTTGACAAATGTATCTAAAATTTAAAATATCACACGTAAACAAGAAGGAATTGCCCGTGATATCAATAGGCAGCTAACTCGATAACCTTAATCTCGGTCTATTTATTTACATCAGTCTTGCTAATCAACGAAACACTCCCGTTTGCATCTATAAATTAACAGACAGGTACGTAGGTACTCCAAGTTTTGTCGTATGAACACGTTCGTATTTGTCGTAAGAAACGTTGACGCCAATTGGTCGCTCAGTCTGACCTTTAAATAATAAATAAATAAATACAAATCTACGAAACATTACATATCACGATTTGCCTAACCTCGAAGAAGGAATTTCATTAAAGTTTTAAATAAATACTGAGTGCAATTCTAGGTGTGGTCCTTTCCAGCAGTAAGAGTGGCGTAGCGGTTGGGCGACTTTACGATGACCTGGTTCCGAGGGAAGCCCGAACAAGGTGCGGGGGGAAGGGAGACCGCGGGCCGCTTTGCATTTGCACTCGTCCATAAACTTGTTTAGTACCTACAATGTGGCCGTCTACTCCAAGTTTTTATGTTATTATAATATTGATAAATTAGCAGGAACAATCGTGTGGTATCCCTAATCAGACATTCACGTATATTAGTTATTTCAACTACCATTATTAAATTTTTTGGTTTATCCTGGCCATTCCTGGCGCTCCTGCTCGGTTCGACCCGTTCTTAAAACTACCTAAGTAAATAAATGTTATGTTGTATGTATGTTAATAAATGATTCGTGTATCAATTAAAATAACTCAAGTTTCCTTTAACTAAAAGCTTGATTAAAAAAAGAAATGGCTGAATCCAATAACGTAGTCACAATCGCCAGTTTGCTACCAATACTGGTTTCATGGTTTCCCGCCCACGCGACTCAATGGCGCCCGGGTGGACATATTTATTCAACAGCTGCGTTGCCAAATGCGTTAACTCAGACGATCTGTTTTTTTAATACCTGTGTAGGATTAAATGCGTTAATTATAAAAAAATATAAGATATAATTTGCAAATACATAAGATGTTTTTGATGTTTTGATAGTTTTAAGTTACCTATATAAACTCGGGAGACTCGGACACTCGATAGAAACAATTATTTGGATGGACTGACGATCTGGTCAAATAGTTAGACATGGTTGGCACAGAACCGATCGTCCCTGAGCAGCAGTAAATTTTGGTTCAATAGATTGATTGAATATGTTAAGAAAGCCTAAACAATAAAGGCTAATACAGCATCAATTAAAGAAAAAGGGATTTCGTGTAGGGACAAAAGGTACAGGCCCTGGTGCTATAGGTTCGCCGAGTTGTGTATAAAAATAAATATAGATAATTAGGAACATTAGTGATTGTAAAGCATGCAGGAGGCAGAAACAAATGTGTAGCACCCGTGGCGCTGATAACTCAAGGTCGTGAGATGACGTCGATACTGGCAACAGGCGGTACAACGCCAACAAAACAGCGCAACAAGTGCTCCGGCGCCCCCTCACTTCAAATACCATTCGCGAAACACTAGTGTTTAGTTCAACGTTAAACAATTTTTATGGTATCATTTACGATGAACATATAAATCAATTTAACTACATACTCAAAAAAATAAATACCATCTACATCCAAAATGTTACTAAAACATTGACTAGCTACACTTATTTTTCACAAAAAGTAGAGCACATTGTGCTATGTAAGTGTCAGTTTTGTCCTTATTGTTTAATATTCCAACCAATTTAACATCGTATATGAAAATCCTTCATATTTATATCGCGACCAAATAGAAGTTGTAATAGAGGGACTCAGTTGTATAAATGTAGTGATTTTAATATATGTAATATGTATAGTATAGCTTAGATAATGATATGGCTGACAACATTTTCCAAGAAACGGTTTACTTGTTAATCATAATAATACTTACACACGTATGCGTGTGTATCTACTTGTGTAGGTATATCTAATTTTTAGATATCTATGTAAGCTTGGTGCTATTGTAAAAGTGATGTAGAATAAGATTAATATCTTATCATATTATGTTAAAATAACGTCTTACATAGGTGTTATCGTAGCGATGTAATGAAAGTAGTAGTTCTTAGATGTATACGGGTACTTAAATAATTAGAACACCAAGTGGTAAGAAATGTTTTAGTTTGTTACTCGTAGTATCGTTAACTTCCTGACCAAGTCGTTCACAATCGAGCGACTGCGTGCTATCCTCGAAACGCGTGCGTCATCGCCTCCGCAATACTGATAAGAGCCAACAATTATCATTGCAAATAATATGTTTATATTATACATTCGCAAATACGCAGACCCACTGACTTAAAGTTTCTCCGTTGAATATTATCATTACATACACGAAAATTGTTAAATTATTGTTGTAGATTAACGCTCTTGTGTTATGCCAAGCTTACACACATGTGTAGGTTAACCTATGAATAGGTATAGAATTTGATAAAGAGGTCTTATACTGATAATAAGTTCACAAGATAAGTTGAATATAGGAAAATACCAGTAAGTATTAATTTAATCTCGTACAATAGTGATTCGAGTATTCTCCAATAACGTACCTATGACACTCCGTAATGAATACTCACAATTTATAATTTCGATGGCGCTTCTAAATGCAGCTCATGGGATGAATTGGCACATATAACCGAGGGCTAGTCTAGATAGACAGTTCTAGTCGAACGCACCCGTTATGATTTCAGCAGTGCATGAAATTATTGTATGTATTACCTAGCTAACGATATCTTATTAGATTTTTATCATCTCAATACTAATCCTCTTTTTATGCTTTGTCATCAACAACGCAACGTAATGAAAACTTATAAGAATCACTTTAAATTTATACGATGAGTTATCATTCTAGATCTGAATAGTAATAATATGTAGAGGCACGGCTACCTACTCAGAATAACGACATTTTATCATTTTAATTACTTATATAATAAGTACATACAAACAATGAATCGAATTATTTAGAATTGTTACCTGAAATTATAATACACGTGAAATAATTCATATTGTAGTTAAATGGCGGGTTAAAGTCCGTGCATATTATGTAGATACATATAAATAGATTACGAAGAACAACCGATCCGGTTGCGGTGAAGGAGGGAGATAGATAAAACGCGACATGAATCACTACTTTACAGCGGGCACAGAGTGCGGTGCGGGGGAAGGCACGCGGGTGGCGCGGGGAGGTCGTACGGAGCGAAACGAACAAACCAACGACATTACAAACAGTTGAACGCTCATCCGCGGTATGGTCACGTCACTGCCTCGTCCCTTCTAATGTAAACGACACATATTTTTCCAACATTTAAAACAAAATAAATAAATACTTGTATGTTAAAAATTGTTATCATTTTGTTTAAAGAAAGTGGCATCGTCGTGTTAGAGTAGAGTCCAAGTGAGACTGTTGGTGTGACGTTAATACAGGTGTATAAAATTGTGTGTATGTGTGTGTTGAGTGGCGTGGATCGTCGCGCAATTATTAACGATGATTCACTTGCGCACGGGTGAAATGCAGCCTATCGGACTTGTTGACAATTATTATTGTTCTGGCGGCGAAAAAAAATGATATCAACACAGGAATACTATAATGGTGGACTGATCTAATACACCGCGGTAAGATCCTTAAAGGTATATTGTTATGTTGCTTTCTAACAATGCATTACGCATATTAGTAGCAAAATAGACTTACCAATGAATGAATATACCTATAATGGAGATCATGAATGGGAATAAGCTAAGAGCTATCAAAATCTAAACTTATCTGTTAGGCATCATGTTGTTCTTATCAATGGACATTTTTGAACAGCTGTAAGCACAACGTAATTTAAGCGTATTTTGATCTGTTACATAATACATTCCAGCTAAACGAAACAAAAATAAATAAAAAATAGTTTTTAATTTCACTTTCGTCACTATGAAGGTAATAAGTTGCTAACACTAGTTTACAAAAACAATTATAAAGCAAAAGGCATAATAGTTAACAATTACATTATAAAGATATTGTTACTTAAACTATGCATGATTAGCTACGGTCGGACATTTGCGTCAACTATTTAATTAGAATGTGTTATACAGATTGACGCTTAAAATAAACAAACTTCACGCGCCAAACACCAATCTATGTGTGTACTCGTATACAAAATAATAAAGATGAGAAACGTTTTGTATAATGTATCAAGTGAAATGATAGTTAGGGGCGATGTAAGCTGGCGGCGTGCTGGCGGCCGACACAGGCGTCGCCAGGGCCGCCTGGCTTGGCGCCAGGCCGGCGGGCGGCGGCGACTGCCCGCCGGGATTCCTTTGTCTCATTACAACACTACCACTTATTAACACTCACTTTTAGTGTTATACTTGCCTACAACTTGTGCCAATTAGGGCCTCGTTCACCATCTTCAAGTAAAGCGTTGATTAGTTACTTATCGATTAGCGTTAATTGTCAAGTAATAGTTACGAGTATCTTCTGTCAATTTCAATTTTTTAATCTTAAGATTACTGCTACTCGAACGTCGTGAACGTCGCACGTGTAGTTACTGGTGACTAACTAGCGATTAGTCTACTTGGCGCTTTACTTGAGAATGGTGAAAGAGGCCCTTAAAGTATTAGGCTTCGCGTTAACTACATACAGTTAATCTATAAATAATAATGAATCAATCAAAAAGTTCTATAAAAACATGTGGTAATAATGTTTTAATCATTCATGCTATAAAGAACTTACTCATAAAAGTAATTTCATATTATAATAGGTAATGTTATTTACTCATTGGTACGTTATTTCGTTACGCTTGTTTCTCTTCAAAACATAAAAATGCATATTCGTATGACACGATCACGCGGAATGTTTTGAACACCAACACAAGCGACAACTTAGTAGTGTGAGTAAGTGGCAAGTGCGTGCCGAGCTTATTTGCTTGCCCCGTCATAAACGAGCGGAGCGACTTGCTTGTCTCCAATTCTCAGAAATTGTAACGCCTTCTTGGAACGTATCAACGACGCAGCCGTCCATAAACGACTCAAGTGAGCGCAAGCGAGGTCGTTCGCAACGTACTAAATACATATTATATTCGGATCGGTCAGATAACGCTTACCTTTTACATCTACAAATATACACTACACAAAGCCAACATAATTTACATATGTAGGTACATTTATATCTTATTAATTTATTCAAACAGCTGGGTCTGTAACTATCTGAATTTTTAACTAAACCTAGAGATAGATAAATCACTACACACGTTTTATAAAATCACACGCCGTGTACAGACACGGCTGTTCACGACAAATTTAAAACGTACTGAATACTGTTTACCAATAAATACTATGGTCGATTAGAAAAGAGTCAGTAAACAATTACATGTTATGTAATTGAAATCATTGTATTTATATGTTGCTTAAAGTGTGACATAGTAAATTTCTTCGAAGTTGAAAAAATATCGCTACAAAAGCAATATCAACGGGGATATCCTCGTCTATTGCATGACGTCATGGTGATGTCATACAACACACCAATAGAAATAGCGCGGCACATGCGCGTTGCGTCAACAGTTCAGCACGTTCACCGCATCGCTGTTTTGTGTATAGAGATTCTTAACCAATTCGAGGTTAGAACGGGTGATCGAAAGTAGGTAGTGAGAATCGAAAAATGACTTACGTCATGCAGACGAGTACCTATCCTTTTGAGATAGCTTCGCTTAAGATATTGGACTAACTATTTAGAGATGAAATATGTCATACCCATCAAACCAACAATTGGCCAACTATCAAATTTAATAATAAAAATAGATCGCAAATTAAATTAACACGGCTAATGAGTTTATGAAACCAACACCCGGAATTATAGAAATATAACAGAAATTATGAATACCTACAATAAACATTTACCTGACGAGAGCCGTAAATTCTTTTTTGTGGAATGCTCATACAATAAGGAGATTTCGACAGCTGATTATTTTTGTTGGGTTCCGCATATTTAAATTTTTTGAATATCGCCATCACTTCTATTTGAGATTGCATTATTTTATGTGATCATAGTCATAGATATAGTGTATAGTCTGAATTTACATCCTTAGAAATAAAAAAGTAAACATTATTTAAAAAACAAAGAAAAGACTGACAAAAATATAAGAAGGCAAAGTCCACGAATATTATAATATGAATTATGAACTTTAATTTAGGTGAAGCAAGCAATTAAATATAACGAATAAAATGAGTCCCTATTGTTTTATTTCATTCTTATGGATTGTTTGAATATCAAGGAAATATAGCAAGGATATAGTTATTGCAAGGATATAGTTATTGCAATGAATACTTTCGTTAAGTATTTAACTAAAAGGAAATAGAATTTTTATAATTATATTTGAAGTATCTAGGAAATTGCCTTGCTTTTATATTTCTTTATTAATCCACTGACTACATAGAAATATTGTTTTGAAGTTGGTAATGCCTTTATTACTCCAATAATGATGATAATGAATTATAGGGATTCGTTACAAAATTGTTCGGCAAAATGATAGTTTAGTATAAATAAAATTATATAGTATAAAACTCCACCATTTATTTACGTATCTATCTACGGCTTTTATTCGCATGGATCCTTTGATAATTTAGATAATTGCATTTTTATAGTCGGACGCAGTTTGCAATAAGCCTTCTACATGAAAAACAATTGAGAAATATAAATCAATTTTTTACCGAAAATAAGCGAGTTTAAAAGAACCTTGGGTTTGAAGCAATACTTTGTTGTTTTTGCTCTAATAACATGTAATCTGTTATAAATTATTATTGATAAGGACGACGTTAACCAGTAGGCAGAAAGATGTCTATGGCAAAGTGGGTTTAGCATATATAAGAGTTAGTCTTCTTGAACAACGCCACCCTAGTAATTTTATGCCTATTTATAAATTAATGTCATATATGGTTCTTTAATACAGTAATTTGATAAGTATGTAATTTGAAATTTCGTAACAACATGCCAAATGCCAACAATCCGTATGTTATGCAACGGTGATTAATATTCAATCATAAGTTTTTAATTAGGTTATGTGCCGTTATAAGCGTGACAGTGCGTGTCCATTTGACACAAGTCGCCACGCTGTTTATAGATAAGAACAACCGCAAATATCCGTTACTAGCATTACCTATGTACTCAAATAGTTATGATTGCAAAATAAGACACAAAATATATGGAATAATTTACAGAATTACAGTAAAACACATTTTCTGGAAATTAAGAGTAGTGATTTCATAAATTTCACTCTTAATTTAATTGTTTAACACAATACAGATTTGCCATATTATATAGCACCAATAGTAACCCATATCATTTTCAAGGATGAGCCATCAGATCAGAATATATTATTCTAAGATATTAACATATCTTCAAGATTTTTGGGGATACAACTTAATAAATTAAATCTTATCTAAATTATGTTCTAATAAGTATAGCAGTTATTATTCCTATCAATGTGTCGTAAAAAATTAATATCGTTATAAGATATTAATAATTAACGTTTTTTATTTTATTTTTACAGGTACAAACGTCGCGGATACGATGCCGTTAACTCAAGAGAAACGTTTAGATAGTAACTTTACTAATAACAATGACCACAGCTATCTTCACAAGAAATTCAAAAAAATGGCATCTACTATTTCTGTATTTCCTGGCAATCTATCTAAAGCCGGGGATAATAGATATAAAGAGGCAATTGTATCGACCAGTTGCAATCTCTCAATATCTAATGGTAGTATCGCTGCAGCTCATCCAGAAATAGAAAAGATAAAAGAAAATAAGCAGCATATGGAAGTCCAGGATGCAGTAAAAAATGTACAAATTAACTATAATGATGAAAATAGTAGAATAAGTAATGTAAATAATATTGTTCAAGTATCTGGTCAGACCAGTTTTACTAATGAATTTTCAAATAAGACTGAAAATCTTGAAAATGATTTAATCAAAGACACCTGTAACGGTGGTGTAGCAGGACGTTACATATGTCCCTACTGCAAATTATCCTGTGCCAAGCCTTCTGTTCTCCAAAAACATATCAGAGCTCATACAAATGAGAGACCATACCCTTGTGTACCTTGCGGATTTGCTTTTAAAACAAAATCAAACTTATATAAACATCGAAGATCGAGAACACATGCATTAAGACTACAAGGAGCTGATGTATCGGTTACGTTAAACGAAGATGAATTATCAGCTGGATCTGACAGCGATACGTCTATTCCACCTACATCAATTTCAGAAACTGGTTCAGATGTGTCTCTAGTACGAACAGAAAATTTTGAATCAAATGATTCCACAGATAATAGTTTTAATTCAACGCATCAACTTACATCTAACGATAACATACCGCCAAACTCTATAAATTTATATTTAAATGATTTAAACAAATCAAAATCAATTTATAAACCAAAATTTAGAGCGGCTTTGTATCAGCAGAAAGATGATAAAGATAAATTAAAAAAGTCGATATCGCCGCACGCTGATTTTCTTACGGAACATATCTCTAAAATTATATCAGATAATGAAGCTATTGTTGATGTAATAGATACACCATTGCAAAAAAAATATGGAAAAATAAAACAAATAGCTGAAAATAAGCAGCTATTAGATTTAGCTGAAATTAAACCTGAACAGTCTCCATTAAATTTGACAAAATCACACCATGATAATGAAAGCTCTTTTAGAAAAAGATCTCATTCCGAAAGTTTCTCACTTGTTGATAACCAGAAACATCCACTGAATCCGGAGGGTTCCATTATAAAAGATCTCCTTCTTAAAACAAAAATTAATGCTTTAGGTCAAGTGACAAGTGAACTAATCGACGGGACATTATTTGTATGTCCTCTTTGCCAAATAATGTACCGTAGTGCAGACAATTTAGAAACTCATAGAATGTATTATTGTAAAGGAAACATTAGCAGCAGTAATATAAGTTCTAAAGACATGAAACCGCATAGACCAGAAAATGTTTTTCTTAGAAGTAATTCTATTAATGTTCGATTACCTGAGACGCCTACATCTTCATTTTCAAAGTCAAGTAATTCTACCAAGATGTCACCTTCTCGAGTCAAACCTGAAAATTTAATTATAATGAAGCCTGAAACGACCGACATAGTTGCGCCATTACCATCTCCAGGACCACTGCTTGGAAATACGAGGCTTGTGGACACAAGAGTGCCATCTGATTATATAAGAAAAAACGAAAATCTTAAAGTAAGACCAACAGCAAGTCCTAAGCGGAGAATCGATTGTCGGTCTGATTCTTATAGCCCAAGACTAATAGAAAATATATCACCTAGATCGACAGATATGTATGCACCGCATAAAATTAGGTGCCTAGAAGGCAACGCCCCTACTTTACGATCTCTTGATGAAATATCACAACATATAAAACATAATTCCACGTCTCTACAAATGTTTGGAGGTGAAGTAAAAATTGTTGATCATTCTGGAAGTACTACTACATTACGTATAGAGCCTAGTAAAAATCAGTTATCACCTATACTAATACAACAAAATTTGTCACCATCTAGACTAGCCAACGACCCAGAAGCAAGTAGTATTGTTGTTAGGTCTGGCTTACATTCTGGTGGAACAATAATGCATAATCCTCCGACACCTAAAGAGATGGTAGGAACTCCTCAACCACAAACACCTCGTATAACAATATCAACCACAAATGCAAATTTACCAAATATCAATGATATTACGCACTTCCAATTTCCACCTCTTAGTGCTATTACAGCATTTAATCCATTAACTTTACCACCTTTGAGCCCTACGTCGCCAAATGGAGCAACAACCATTTTACACGCTGGAAAGTTAATACCACACGTGCCGGGTATACCTGGTCCAAATACACCAGGTGCATTTGTAGCAATTCCGAATACTTCAACAAGAAATATACTCACCCACGATAATGACAAAAATTGCTTACAATCACCTAGAGATGTTCATAGCAGTCCGTTATCAGTGAATGTCCAATCTGTTAAGGGGTCAATATTTAAATATGAGACACCGCAATTACGAAACAGTAAGAGTCCTAATTTGAGGCCATCACACATGGAAGTAGAAAAACAAAGGTCAAATCCGGATTCCATTATTAGTGAGATGCCTTACATTTCGGCTGTTCCTATAATAAAGATTAAGACTGTGGACGAATCTAGTTTTTCTCCCACGAAAACTTTGGTAAGATCAATATTGAGACAGGATGGTGGTATTAAGAGAAATATAGAAGGCGTTCCGAAAACACCAGTTTTGAAAGAAAATATTACTTATTCTATTAATAAATTAAAAGTCACCAGAGAAAAGATAAGTAACAATCCATCACCAAAAAGTTTGGATATAAAATCCGAAAAAGAATTACGTAATTTTAATTTTGAAAACATGATAACGAAAGCTGAGATATATAACAATAATTCAATCCCTAGTTCATCTGAGGTTCAAAAGAATACAAACGCGCAAGATATGCAAACACCCTCAGTAACAAATGAAAGATCGGAAACGTCTTATTTCCAGAAAAATTTAATAAAAAAACCAATAGTAGAAGAAATAAAACCTAAGTTTTTGAGACCATCTACATTGCCTTTAAAGCCGGGGACATTTACACCAAAACGGCACCATGGCATCACTCCCAATGCGAATACTATGCCACTTGTATCACCCGAGACACCTAGACCTGCTAAAGCTTACGGCCAACTTTACTTAAATGGGAATGCCTATACATATCTAGGACTGAAATGTTCGACAAAAGTTTTTTACTGCACAATTAATCGTCCTCAACCAACGTATGTCCCTAACCAAGAATTTTTATCGATGTATAGCAACTGGCAGGTAAATATATTAGTTTGATTTCATGGTACATTAATGTTAACATAATTATGTTGGCAAACTTGAATAACATTAAGGACATGTTTACAGTTGTTATCTGAGCTGACGCCAGACCCGCTAGGATTATCAGCATCGTCTGCTATGTCTCTATATGACTCACGTCATCGACCACAGAGCGTGGCTGTAGCTATGGTAAAACAAGATCTCATATTGACTCATTCATCACAATGGAATAGGATTTCAAAAGGATGTAAACAGGTAACTTAAAACAAAATAACAATATTGTAGCAGCGATCGAAACATCAAAAAATAACTACTATTTTATCCCGTTTTCAGACAAATCAATTGGAGGACAGCAAAAAGATAGAAGAAAATAAGTTCTCGTCTTGTGATAATATAACTACTCCAAAGAAGGAGTTGACGGGCGGTTTTGAAAGCAACGAAGAATATACATACGTTCGTGGACGTGGCAGAGGACGTTACGTATGCTCAGAATGTGGGATTCGATGTAAAAAGCCGTCTATGTTAAAGAAGCATATACGGACTCATACAGATGTTCGTCCTTACACCTGCGTCCACTGTGCATTTAGGTAAGGTATTTTTTTTTACTTATGGTATTCCTCTAGAGGTACTTTTTGATTTTGATTCCTCTCCAGAACCTAAATTCTTACTTATTTATTTCCAACCGCAAAAAAATATTGCGGTCCTCAAATACTACATACGTGTGAAATATGACAACAGACTATGAATTAAACCCACCATACTGCACGTTCTAATAGTATTGTTCCACCTTGTTTCTCTTGTAATAAATAGGGGGTCTAAATCTCTATTTTTAGCACATAAACGTCCTTCTAGATGCCACGGACTTGCTCACCGAGGGTGTCTGAGTTTAGATACGAGTTTTATCATGGTAGTTGTCTATAGTATTTTTATATTTAATTTTCAGTTTTAAAACCAAAGGCAATTTAACCAAGCATATGAAAAGTAAAGCTCATTATAAAAAATGTTGCGAGTTAGGAATAAATCCAAATGAAGGAAACGATGCGGATTGTGGTGAAATGGCGCAGTGTTCAGGTGAAACAGATGACGATACTGATTCTGAAGGCGACGAAGGAAACGAAGGTGAAACAGAATCAAGCGGTAAGAAAGATTTATAAATAATAGTTTAAAAAAACTAAAAAACACGCTTTATTTAATCGAATTATTGCATTGTCATCGGTCTTTGACAGGTGTGCAAAATTTGAATAGAATCTGACCGTTTAAAGTGGGTCAAAATAGCGAGCGTCCAAAGGAGTCGGTTACAAACATACAAGTGAAGCTAATAAATAATAAAGTAAAGCGTGTAAAAAGGCCTATGGTTTACAAATAATATTAAATAGGCTAAACATTGAAGTCGAAATTACAATAACTCCCTCTTCCATTTTTACTAAACGGTTAGTTTTTTAAACGATCGCGACATATACATATTTTTAGAAAGATGTGTTATGCTTCAAGTGAATATAGCAATTCTATTCTCAATACGGCAAATTGCCAAAATCCGGATACATTCTAGGTATACATCATACCTAACGATGATAAACTTATGTTGGATTTAACACCGTATGTAGGTTTAGATGGGAAATAATTTTTTTTAACCTGTTGTTATAATTCTGTTTTGAATATAGTAGTAGGCTTATAAATATACTAGCTGTTGCCCGCGACTTCGTACGCGTGAAATTTAGAAATCCATCCTTAACAAACAGAAGTTTACTCTTCTGCTCAATAGATGGCGTTGTACGTTTTTTTAAATCGCGCTATTGTTTCGTTCCACACATTAACACATAAGCTCGTCAAAATTATTATTGTCATCATCCGGATTTCGCACTTATATTTATAGTATAGTAAGGATAAAACGGCAAAAATGCTTAGTTTGTGCTTACTTATTACGTCAGAACGCGCAACAACAATGGAATGCGGATAATCTCTTCTTACTCTTACTTACGTCTTAATCAGTCCAATAAACATATTCAACGACGAATTTTTATCACACACAAAAATATTTACATAAATCCGTTTCACGTATTCTATAGAACAATATCTGTTTTTAACAATATATTTTCTATATGTATTTCAGATACAGAGGCTTATAAGTCACGATTACCGGAACATGAGGCTGCACATTGCTTATTGTCACTGGGAGGCACAAGACCGACGACATCGGCAACGCCAGGTTTAATAACCAGTGCTAGGCCGTCGACATATCCATATACACCAACAGGATTAGAAAATGCCGTGTCTGACAACAACCAAGAAAAGCTGCCTAGTGCAAAATGTTCTCCTACAGATTCTGCATCTAATTCTGAAAACGAACCGATGGATTTAAGCAAAAGTGATTTAAAACCGTCGACACCTAATAATATACCTGATATTCCAACAGCTAGAGAATACAGTGTTCTAGCTTCATTAGCTTCAAATACAGCTAAAACTAAACTACCAAATCATCAGGTTCAATGGTCAAATGGAGAACCAATGCTTCACAACTACTTGACAGAAAGAGCCCTACTTGATACTAAAATTAAACAAAGTCAGCTAACGAGCAGCCTAAGTAAAATTAGAAAAGTTGATTTAGATAAATCATCCATTACTAACAGTCGCTGTCTTATGGATAGTAAAAACAGTACAGTCACGTGTATAAAAACTTCGGTAATGGTAGCTACAACTTCCTGTCAAGCTATCTATACTGAAGCAAAATTATCAGATGCGAGTGAGGCCGACACAGTTATTAAAATACCATCTGTATTAAAAGAAGATATTCCCACAACCAGCGAGTGTTCTACTTCAACAAATTTAGATGCAAAGAGCAATCTTTCACAGCCTTCCAGTAATGCAGAAAATGCTAAACATGTAGTTTCTGAATATCTTAAACATGCTAGAATAAATCATATAAAATCACAGGAAGAGAGCTTACAAAATGAATATAAAGAAGATAACGGAGTCAAAACAAATAGCGAGGATAACACTGAAACAGAAGAAAATGAATCAGTGTCAGACGCAGTGAAATTGCCTTCAATAGATCATGATCCCATTGCGCGGAAGGTGGTAATAGGTGCTGGAGGGGTAGCTTTCAAAGTTAGTAAAGGAAAGGACTATGAAAATAATTCATATTCACCAGGCAGGCTAATGGAAGATGGTCGTCGTGTCTGCGACTTTTGCAATAAGACATTCACGAAACCATCACAGTTAAGATTGCATCTTAATATACATTATATGGAGAGACCTTTTAGATGTAGCGTATGTGCTGTGAGTTTTCGTACAAGAGGACATCTTCAAAAACACGAACGCTCAGGTTCACATCACAATAAAGTTTCAATGACGTCAACATTTGGAGCTGCAACATCATTTAACCCCAGACCATTTCGCTGTTCTGATTGTAACATAGCGTTTAGGATACATGGTCACCTAGCCAAGCATCTTCGAAGTAAAATGCACGTAATGCGACTAGAATGTTTATTTAAATTACCTTTTGGAACTTTCACAGAAATAGAACGTGCCGGTGTAAGTTTAACAGACATAGACACTACGGACTGTGCTAGTTCTCTTGCTAGTTTACAAACGTTAGCTAGAAAACTACATGAAAAGGATCCAACGAAGCTTGAATATCGGGAACCTAATGGCGCTATAGCAACGCCAACCGCGGGCGGGGAGTTCTCCGACGATGAAGATTCTGTTTCATGTGAAAACATATATGAAAGTGAAAAAGAAAGTGACGTTAAAACTATTGATTGTAACGAAGGTCAAGCTAAAGACACCGGAGTTAATTATAGTGCCACAGATATTTAGTGCCAAAATTATGTTAAGTAGAATATTTTAATGTGCAATTTTGTTTTGTTATTAATTTAAGGTATAACTTCATTCTGAGGTATTTTAACTCGGCGTGTAAAAAGTAAAAACAAAACGATGCGCTTTAAGTATATTATTATATACATTGCTATATTTTATGTATTTGTAATTGTGAAATTTTGTAAATATCTTAAATTTAAATAATTTAAATGTTGTTACATTTGCTTCCATTGTAAGGCTTAAAATTGTATTTGTTATTAGTAACTCATTAAGGATAGAAAACAAGTTGATCGTATCTAATTCAGTAAGAATTTATTCACTGAATTTTAGATTTCTCATAAAAGTTTACCAAAAAAACCTTAAATATTTTGGTGGTCCATGTTTCAAATTAACGTTTCAATATCAATTACACATATTGAACTTTCTGTTAGGTAGCAACTATCAAGATAAGTATCTTAATACTTACTTTTTGTATGTATTTTTATAAAATATATACCTATGATGTATTTACACTGTGTAACATCTACTTCCAAAATGTTTTATCTTAAAAAGTAATTGGCATATCAAATTCCATAAACTAAATTTAGATATACAAGAAAAAGTCTTCCATATCAAAAATAGTACTTGTTCTAAATATTTTACATAGTGCATTCTAACGAAATGAATGAGCTACACCAACCAACAGACATTCTTCCACTCTAAATTGCGCAATCTTGTTGTATATATTAGAATTAGATATAACAATTTGAACGCGGCAATTTTGATGTACAATGAATATCTTTGTATATATACATAACAATGACTTACCTACGTAGGTAACCATATCAAAAATATATTGAATATTATATTAAACATGTATAACTTTTTACTATATATACTTAATTGTAGTAATCTAATGTAAATGGCCTATATAAGTATAATGAACTATATTAGTTTGTTTTTCTTTCCAATTTATAAACGCCTAGCCCAGGCCCCTTTAGAATTCGTATTTGCCCAGGTAAAATGTTCTAGTTGGCACAGTGCTTTTGTAACTCACACTAATGTTTCATATATTTTAATAGATCTATAACATTTTGTATTCATGAATCATTGGTACTTAAATATTATAAAACACATAATTATGATTATATTGTGGCCAAAGTACAAAAAAATTAAGAAGTTTCGAACAATTTGTTCTAATATCTTTAATGTTTATTGTGTGTATGTATATTTTGAACAGAAATAGAATGTAAAATGACGTATTTGGAAACAAGAGTGAGTTCGTTGGCATTGTGCCACAAGTTACTATTATACATTATACAGTTAACATATGTTATTGGAATGATATGTTTGGAGGAAATGGTGTAATTGCGACTATTGTAGAAATGATAGATTTAAAATTTTCTGATGTTTATTATTATAAAAAGGGGGTTTTATTTTACGAAATTGTTGCAAAATCATTGTAATGAAGGAGTTACATAATTATAATACATTGAGTTATTAAATGTTTGACAATTTTATTTATTTTTATTCAAACACTAGCTGTTGCCCGCCTCTCTGTCCGCGTGGAGTTTAGAAATTTTCCCCCGTTTTTGCAATATTTTTCACTATTGCATCGCTTCTACTGGTCCTAGCGTGAAGTTATATAGCCTAAAGCCTTTTCAAATCGGCCCAGTGGTTCCTGAGATTAGCGCGTTCAAACAAACAAACAAACTCTTCCGCTTTATAATAATAGTATAGATACCTGCATAAACCGTACCCATTAATATTCGTCATACCGTCAAAATCATGTCGTCTAAGAGTAACATTAACTTGCACAAAACACATTTGTTGTATGGGAGCCCCCTTAAATGTTAGTTGCTGTCTGATTTTTAGTATGTGTTGTTATAGCTTATACAAATACACATCATCTGTGAACATTGTAACAGACAGACAGAAGTTACAGTAACATGGTTCCAATAGGAAAACCGAAATAACAAAGATAATGCGCCGATTTATTTGTTCTTTGAGGTTTCATTCCCAATAGTGAAACCAAACATTAAAGATTTAGATACAAGTAGGTAGGTACAGATACAGATGTGTAACTACTATTGACACAATAGTTTTATTTAATTTAGTTATTGATGTGCTTACTAGTTAAAAAATACCAGTTTGGTAATTGTTTATCGTTCTAAATACGAAAGATGATAGCTACAACATTAAAATAAGGTGTGAGGTAGGCATTTACTGCTTTGCTCTAAAAAAAAATACAAATCATATATATCAAATCTTATATTTAATTACAACATTCATTTTATCTTAAGAATAACAGAAAATTAATTTATTAGGTAGGTGTCATCTGTGTTTATTCTCTTCATCAGCGGGCATCGAAGACAACCACTAAAAACTGATGTTAAGGATAATTATGTAGGTACTTCTTGTTTAATATTTGATGCACATTCAGCTGAAACTTTAAAAATTAAATTTAGTATGCCATGCAAGCGATAAGCAAGGATAATGTTAGTCATAATGTTAATAATCATTCCCCTGCCCTCATCCCTGTATTTGTAGTTGGTGCAAAATGTCTTTGTTTTGTAGTTTTTTACTGATTTTAGTAGCTTACCTTACCTTCCTCGAGCATTTCAATGTCAATAATAAGTATGAAATAAAAAGGAAATCTCAAGTAGTCCTCAAGTACTTACCTAAAGTCAAAATTTTAAAAACATTGTAGTAAGTGGATGATCCACTTTCTAAAAAGTAACTTACTTTAATAGAACACGTAACGTAGAACTTTTCTTTAGTAAAAGTCACAAGTCATCAAAAATTTTAAAGGTAGGTAATAAATGTTAGAAAAACTAATAAATATGTTTTGAAGAATAAATATTATATTGATTGTGACTAATCAAAAGTTTTGTAATAAAATATTTTAATTATTAAAACATATCTTTAAAGACTAACTTCACCCATTGATATACAATTTAACTTGTGTAATGTTACTAAAAAGAAAAGCTTACTTGAGATTTGAGGGCAATCTGACTTTGATCTATGAGACAACATTTGTATACACGCCTATAACAGCTAGCCAATCGAAGTGTTTAGAATCGAAAGTAATAGATTATAATGTCCAGTCATTAGGATACATGCCCATCACATCACATCCAAAGCAAATAAGCTTCTAAGTTAATAAGTAAAATAACAGCACAAATACTTAAAAAATAATCATCAAAAATAGGATGGGAACCCGCAAGCAATAAAAACTATCAAAAATATACAAACATACAAAATCATGAATTTAAAAAACCAAATAAATGTCCAAGAGTTAAGCTTTTTGTTACTTTCAAAATGAACAAGATACAAAACTGGTATTTTAAAGTGTGACAATCTGATATTAAGATAAATCAGTCTCTCTTTTTTTATATAAAATATCAGATAAATCAGTCTCTTTCTGGCTATATCTAATATATAAAATTCTCGTGTCACAATGTTCATTCCCATACTCCTCCAAATTGTTTTGACCGATTCTTATGAAATTTATACACGTATTGAGTGGGTCTGAGAATCGGCTATATCTATTTTTCATACTCATAAGTGATAAGGGTTACCCACCCACAAGGGTTGACATTTGTATGGCAAAACAACGCTTGCCGAGTCAGCTAGTTAATATATATTAATATGCCGTTTGTAGTGCTCTTCAAGCATACAGTGGGAACATACTTCTAAATATTAATGTGTAATCTGAATAGGAGAATCATGTGCATTACCAAGGATCTAGTAGAGTAGTCTTTGCCTTGAGTTAAGAGGCCAGTCTAATCAATCACTTGAACAATCCTGTTTGTATTATGATTTATACAATCTGAACTTGCTTCCCCCTTAATGTGACTGTTGTAGGAATGTAATTACGACAAAAAAAACCAAAAATATCATACAATTTTCATTCTCCGTTAGAGCTGGTTATTGCTTTGTATTGTTTACACAGCAAGAAGACTTGGGTAAAAAAAGTTTAACCTTAGAGCATTTAAATTGCAGGAGTTGTTACACATAGGACTAGTTCACTTTGTCAAATATACTGTGAGATTGGTGAGATGCCCAGGTAACTCACACAATTTCACTTAGAGATGAGTATCTGTACACAATGAGTATGAGCATTGCTTTGAGCTCTCACACCCTTTTCACTGGGTGGTTGCCAGACAACACCAACTCCTATTGGATTGTCCAAGTCTACCAAGACTAAGTCTATGTCGAAATATTGGTCCAGAAAAGAAATGAAAAATTCACATCAAGCAAAGCAATGGTTGTTACTGAATTGTTTTAGTATGAACAAAGAATGCATTAAAATTTTATAAAAATTATGCAAAATATGTACCTATACCAAAAAGGGTAAGTAAAAATTAGCATTCACAGTAAAAATATCTTAACAAAACATATTATAAAAAAATGTCAACACTTTTTAAAGGATACATCGTTTTGTGCGCTTCTTGTACATAATCCTGTAACCACATTCTCTGCAACGTATAGGATCTCTTGGTTTTATTTCGTTCTCCCTATGACATTCTAAAAAAACAGAAACATACGATTAGAAGTTCCTAAAGCAATAATTTGCATTAAAAATTGTCTATGCACAGATATTTGAAAAGCTAAGCCACATGTAATTAAAAATTTATATATTTTCACAAGTAAATAGAAACTTGCATTAGCTTTCATAATTTGAGGTTATTTCACAATGTAAATATTTTGAACAGTTATGGTTATGAGTAAAATATTATACCTCCACAAACGTAAATCATAGGTACTTTGGTTACAGAAGTCTCTTTGTTGCTATCTGCCATGATACTAAATTATTTACACGCAATAAATTAAAGTTTTACAAAAATTTTATTTATATGCTAGAGCACCGCTTGCACCAAAGAGTATAATAATATAGATATAACAAGAGGGGCTGGTCTATGCCTAAACGTGCATGTATGGAAAGTGTTGCCGCGCGGCGACGGTTCCGAAAAACTTTTTTGACATTTAGGGACGTACCTATAGCTATATTTATTTTATATAGAGGTATCATTAGTTTACTTGCAAAACTCACTAAATATTTTTAGATAATTCCGAGCTTTTATAACAATACATAATAAAGGCAAAAATTGTGAATATTATATTATGTATATTTAAAATTTAATTCATGGAATAACATGTAAACTGAGATATTACATTTTATTCTATGGATTGAATTGTGAATTTAATATTTACAATTGTTGCCTTTATTATGTATTATTATGATAAACGCTCAACATCATCTTAAAATATTTGGTGAGCTTTACAAGTAAACTAATGATACGTACCTTATGTCATGTATAGTTTCGAAAAATTAATGTGTCAACAACTCCACATAATCTGAAGAATGCTTTATTAATTTATAATATTTATATTATACAATACAAATAATTAATATCACATCTTTATCTGATGATTAGGAGCTTTCTTCTTCTGGTAAGCGAAAGTATTATCTGAAAATAAATAGTAAACAAGTTAATTTCATAAATAACAGACTTATAATGAAAGTGAAAGTGGGTGTTTCTTTGTGACATTTTCATAATAAGTGAAATTAAATGAAATTGCCTGATACTTGGTGATGAAATTGGGTAGTAACACTAGTATTCTTAATCAGACACCACACAATTCTTCTAAACATTAACAACATTTTTTTCAAATACTGGTACCAACTCCACATCCACAACTAAACTAAACTTAACTAAATAATTAAAATCGTTAGTCTATATTACACAGTTTTCATTATAACAAAGATAAGATTGCATTGCCGAATTATGATAATGACGCTATCAATTTTCATTTTTAGTTAAGCTAAGTTTAGTTATGTGCATAGAATCGATACCATTGTCTAATTTGTAAAGATCCAATTAATGTTGTATTAATGCTGTAAATTGTTTACCTACATTATATGTCATCACTGATGTAGTTTTGTACTCTGATAAACCTGGCGATGGCTCTTTTTATGACATCATGTGAAGTTCTAACTTGTCCACAATCCCAGACAAAATCGCTAAACACCTGTAATACATTTCAATTTTAATATAAGTAAATACTGTAAATTTTGCAGTGCAGGTGAAGCTTAGTATTAACGTACTGCAACAATTTTCATGACATTTGATATGCAGGAAGTCTCAAGTTTTAAATCAATCTAGCTCAGTTTTAGATATTACAAATTTAAATATTTATAGTTTTAAATATTTATATACAAATGTTGTTTTTTCAGTGAAAATTAATAAAAATCAATTATAATCTCGTCTAAATATCCACCACTAATGAGACCATTATCCACCAATAACCCAGTAAATTCTTAGTAACTTTTTCTTATAGTACAATAAAATAGGCTGTCAGTAATACTAGAGCTAATTTTGATAGACGAAATATTTTACCTTTCGAAAGAAAAGTTTCTACTTACAATTTAATAACCATCCACCTGCCCTTATCCCATTATTTATATACTCGTATACATATTATATCTTGAATACACACTCAAAATAGTGAACAAACACATAGGTAATCTTTTGCCGCTGTATATTTCCTTTTATCCTATTAGTCCTTTCTCCAACCAGCAAATAAGAAAGGATGTTTTGAGGATATGGAAACCCCCTGAATCGATATACGAATACAAACTGAAAATAAGACAAAACGTTAATAAGTATAAGAATAATCACAACTATATTGCTTGATTAGTTTATCCACTGCACATTTAAAGCACCACAAACAAAACTTACCTAAAGCATCACAAACTTTTGTTTCTACGATGTTCAACCATTGCGAAGATAAGCAAGTAAAGTTAATTTATTGGGTAACTAACGAAACTAATAAGGAAACAAATTTTAATTAGAGTAAATTTGACAAATTTAACTTAAGTTTTATATTTGATATGAATCAATAATTAACAAATAAAATAAAATCAGCAACGTTTCGAATTTGTAAACCGCCATAACTGTCAAACTTGAAGTTTAAATTGACTTAGGGATGTGAAAAAAAAATCGATTATTAAAAAAATCAATTAAAAATCGATTATTTTTTAGATAAATTCGATTTTTTACGCGTTTTTTTTTTATTTCAAATAATCGATTTTTTTTATAATCATGGCAAAATATAATGGCTGTTGCTAGTCGTCCGGTTATACGGACGACTAATATTCAATATTTGTCCGGTTATCGGATGAATAAAATATATTAATCGTCCGGTTATCCGATTAATAAAATATTTTAATCGTTCACTTTATTATTTGTACTAATTACGTTTCATATAACTTTAGAAATTAAATAAAATGAAGGTTTTCGAAAAAAAAAAGAAAATCCCTAACCTAACCTTCACTCGGTTAGCTTCGAGATCTAATAACTCCGCATTTTTTTCTTTTTGCTCCTTAGTTCTCCTTAGTAGTGTAATCCTGGTGTCCTGAAATACAGGCCTCGGCTTAGTTTAGGCACCAGTCTCCCACAAATTAAACGGCAAATGTTTTAATGTTAATGTTAAATGTAAATATTGTCCTTGTATTGTAACTGTTTTATTTGTGGAAGAAATAAATGATATATATTATTATATTATTATTATTATCTTCAGCTCTGTGGACAGTGTCGAAAAAGATTTTCACTTTTTTCACGAAAAAAATTCTTAGTTATAAATTTAATAATAAAAAAATAATAATATCCGTATGAATATACTCATTCAAAAAAAAAAGCCGTACAATTAGTCAAATCCACGATTGACGGACGATTTTTTACCGGACGACTAGACACATCGAAATATAATATCGATTTTTTATTTGCAACCCCCGGTATAAAGTCTGGTTTTCAGACCCGGTACCTAGGCCTGGAACGCGAACTTATCTTTTATTGATCTATACAAGTATACACATATCATTAATCTATGGCGAACTGCCACCCTCCATAAGTTTATATTAACGTCATCTCTGCGTCTATGACGGCATTAAGGCATTTCTTTTGTACTTTTGAATTATTATAGATGTTTTATTTAACAATACATTCACCAGATAGTAGCCGATTCTCAGACCTACTGAATATGCATACAAAATTTCATAAGAATCGGTCAAGACGTTTCGGAAGAGTATGGGAATGACAAGAGAATTTTATATACATATTAGGTTATTTAAAAACTTTATTTTATGTTGGTTATATTATAAGATCCTACTATTTCTGTTGCTTGTTTTTAATTACTCGTAATAAACCAATTGATATATTTTTCTTATATTTCTTTATCATCACAGAAAGTTACATTGTTCACCCTCTATCCAGGACTTCTAGTTCCATTGAAGATTATTTGATTATGCCAAAGAAGTACATCAAGAGTGGCATAATCCAGCAATATTGATTAGAGTATTAATTTCTTTGCGCTTACAGGGTGCAAAAAATTCTAGGTCACGCACTGTTGGGCACGGGGGGGGGGGCTCTTTCACTTGGGAGGGTTAATGGTCTAGTATATCCCTGAGCTGGCTCTTACAGGTACCCTGGAGAAAAATGGGGTGGTGACACTTGTATTCTTAGTCCATCACCACACGGACGATAGGTCTAAGCTCATTTATTGAAAAAATAATTATTAAGATTTTAAGTTGGCGTTTATATATAAATTAAATAGCAACTTTAAAAAAAATCGGTTAATAAAAAAAATCGATTATTTTTTAAGAAAAATCAATTTTTAGATTTTTGATTTATTTGGCCCATAAAAAATCGATTAAATAAAAATCGATTTTTTAGGTCCAATGTCACATCCCTAAAATTGACAACTGACAAATATGACAAGAAAGATGGCAGCGAATCATAGATAAATGAATGAAAAACAGCTACAGAGTACTAAAAAAACCATACGTGAGCCTGGCAATAATCCGTTAGTCAGTGGGTTGCCACAAGGGATAAAAAAAAAACCAACATGATGACGTCATCCAAAATGACGGGCAAAAATAGTACAGCAACATCGACAGATGGCACTACGGTGACGAAAATATAGGCTTGTTCTAAGCGAACCGCCCCTGGCTTGCACTCCGAACACCATGAAGATATAGATAAAAATGGAGTCCAGACTCTGAATACCTACTTGAAGCAAAAATGATGTATGGCTATCTCGCTCACTGTGGTCAAACCCTTTCTTTCTAAGTAGGGTAACCTTTATTGTATTTCTTCCAGGACAAAACTTCAAGTAGTTGTGTTCCATATAGTGTCAACAAAATGTTCACTTCTAAGACCTAGCCCGTATAGATTTTATATTTCGAGATACTTTATGTACTGTGCGTAAAAAAAATACTCAGAAAACAAACTGTTTGTTATCGCGTGAAAGTTTGGATAATTCTAGTTTTTTAACAGTAACTGGAGGTTCGGTTGTTAAATTTATTATTCTTTTTACATTTTTAAACACGTAAAATTTCCTAGTTCGTATGTACGATGTACCTATAGAATATTGGTGGGAAATAGATAATTACTAGAACAAAGGTGTAGTTCCTACGGCAATACGAAATTAATGAATGATTGTGAGATCTGCTTGAGATAAAATAATAATAATTTACCTTTATTTCAGACCTAAATACAGGTTACAAAGATACAGAAAAATGATTCCAACGAATTGAGAACCTCCTTTTTTGAAGCCGGTTAAAAATAACAAGGTGTTAGTAATTTCTTAGTAAACAAAACAAGTTACACAATAAAATCTATTTGGCATACCTAAGTGGAAACATAACTTTTTGTGTAGGTAGCGTAAAAACGAAAAAGGGTTATTGTACTCATATTTTTAAACATGTACTGTTATTAAGGGACCAACCATGAAATCGCAAAAGATATATGTTTCATTAATTTTGCAGATTAATTAAACATTATGAATACATACTGGACAATAGTTTTTCCTAGATTTCTGGGTTAGCCAATGTATTTCTATTTATTAATGTCAGTTAAAGGGCAAATTCGGTCAATAATACTTCTGAAAAAAAAAATACGTTACGTTGATTAAAATTAGTTTGTCGGAAAATCTGTAGTTAATAGTCATTTTAACTGACAATATGAATGTGGTTAAAAGTGGCTGACGGAAGAACGGAGAATCAGTCAAAATCAATTTTTACGTATATTTCTGTCTACAGCGTTTAAAGGAACCTATCATGAATGGCATGACGGGAGCTAAAAACCTAACCCACCCTTGTCGGGTTGCCCTTGGCTCCCTGTGCCTTGTGTTCCACTACTTGGCGCTAGGCAAGTCAGTTAAAATTACATTTAAACAGCTATATTGGGTAAAATTAGTTTTGAATAATTTCAGTCAAAAGTACTACTGTCGAGAGCTTACAGTCTATTGAGTGGTTATAAGTTTTGACTGTGACATATATCATAGGGGGCTATAATAGGAACGATAATAAAGTTACAAAAAAAGGGCAAAAAAGAAACAACAGCACTTTCCAAATAAAAATCATTTAATAACTTTTCTTTTATACAATGACATGACTAAATATTATTGTTTTGTGTAATTTCTGTCTCTTACCACGTAAATCACTAAGTATATTTTCTGTATGACTCTTTAAGTGTTAAAAAATGAATTTGCAATTTTCTTAATTAATACGCTTTCATGCAAATCATTGCAATAAATTGAGTCCGTGATGGGATGCTTAAACATTTCTTGCAACAGAGGAGTAAAATGTTGTGATACAACATTAATTAATTTGTTTTCTATATTGTTTTCTCTGAGTTGGCCCATCAGAAAGGATTACTTTCATAAATGCCAGAGCTAGGATTTGGTACACCCAGAGTAGCTACTTGCCCCATAGACTCTTCCTGTAATGAACTGTCTATCTAAAAATTATAATATATTTTACAAAATATAGCCTGTTGCCATATATTCGAACTACTACATTTCTGAAACATAATAATAATGTAAGGCTCTCATTAGGCAGTCGGATCGGGGGGGGGGGGGGCTGGTTCAGAAAGCAGCAATTATCTCTGGAGCCTTGAGCGCCGGTAGTTTGGAAAATGTTCCTGATACTGGTGGGGTATTTTTTTTCATACTAGTTTTTATATTCCTTATAAATTCAAATATTTAACATTGTATAACATGTGAGACAATTAAAGGAGTTTGTAAATAGATACTTGAAATTTTACCTTGCAAGGTGATACTGCTTCTTGATTTGTAATTGTAGTAGGAACTGCTGTTTGTTTTAAAAAATCCTTGCACTTTCATAAAATTTCATTTTCAATGGTACAATGGATAACCATAATTTCCTCTGGGTACTATTTTTAGGAAATCTAAAAAAATAATATTGTAGGTAAGTATATTAATGTTGTAAATAATGTGAAATAAAAATTAAATGACTAAGCAAACATGTATAATTTAGTTCAGGTCCCACAGAAAGTCCTAGATATGTCCTCAGTATGGTCACACTATTTCAAAATTACTTCTTGTAAACAAGAAAAATAAAATTGCACTAAGTCCATGAAATTCAATGTAAGACTATTAGATCTTTACATCGTTATCAGTATAGTTAGTTAGAAGTATGCTGAAAACATTGTTTAATCATTTTATGAAGTATTTAATTGAAAATACAAAGAAATATGTTTGCAGTTATTCAATGCCAGAAATCACGATCTAAACACTTACGCGTGAAATTGTATATCACCTCCTGGACACCACGTACTACCGCAACCACGCACTACACAAGTTTGCACCATTTCTTTAATTATAAAAATAATTAGAGTCGAAAATTTGAAACGAAGCTGTGAACCGTAAAGTAAACAACCGACATATTGGCACAATTTTGTCAACAACTTGACATATGGTGACCAATGTTGCCAAATTACGAAATCCTTAGGAAATAGGGAAAATAATTCACTGATTCGTTAACCATGAAAAGCATCCGTGATCTACTATTTTATTATTTTTAATTTCATTCATCGTATTTCAACTAGTTATTTATAGTTACGATTAAACACTATCAAATGACAGTGTTTAACTTGTGATTTGATATGTGTGGTGACTCTTTTTAAGAATTTACTAGGAGATTTTAATAAGGAGATAGCAGTACTAAGGCCACACTAAAAAGAGAGGTCAGACCACAGAGAGTGAGATAGAGATACGTAGGTATTTGCCTCAAACCGATGTTCCAAGTATGGCCTCCTTTTTTTTATCTATACCTTCATGCCGAACACCATAGCACAGATTACTTAGTAGACTTGACTTGAGCAGTTGAGCACCAGATTACCATGAAGGTATAGATAAAAAAAAGGAGGCCATACTTGGAACATCGGTTTGAGGCAAATACCTACGTATCTCTATCTCACTCTCTGTGGTCTGACCTCTCTTTTTAGTGTGGCCTTAGTACTGCTATCTCCTTATTAAAATCTCCTAGTAAATTCTTAAAAAGAGTCACCACACATATCAAATCACAAGTTAAACACTGTCATTTGATAGTGTTTAATCGTAACTATAAATAACTAGTTGAAATACGATGAATGAAATTAAAAATAATAAAATAGTAGATCACGGATGCTTTTCATGGTTGACGAATCAGTGAATTATTTTCCCCATTTCCTAAGGATTTCGTAATTTGGCAACATTGGTCACCATATGTCAAGTTGTCGACAAAATTGTGCCAATATGTCGGTTGTTTACTTTACGGTTCACAGCTTCGTTTCAAATTTTCGACGCTAATTATTTTTATAATTAAAGAAATGGTGCAAACATGTGTAGTGCGTGGTTGCGGTAGTACGTGGTGTCCAGGAGGTGATATACAATTTCACGCGTAAGTGTTTAGATCGTGATTTCTGGCATTGAATAACTGCAAACATATTTCTTTGTATTTTCAATTAAATACTTCATAAAATGATTAAACAATGTTTTCAGCATACTTCTAACTAACTATACTGATAACGATGTAAAGATCTAATAGTCTTACATTGAATTTCATGGACTTAGTGCAATTTTATTTTTCTTGTTTACAAGAAGTAATTTTGAAATAGTGTGACCATACTGAGGACATATCTAGGACTTTCTGTGGGACCTGAACTAAATTATACATGTTTGCTTAGTCATTTAATTTTTATTTCACATTATTTACAACATTAATATACTTACCTACAATATTATTTTTTTAGATTTCCTAAAAATAGTACCCAGAGGAAATTATGGTTATCCATTGTACCATTGAAAATGAAATTTTATGAAAGTGCAAGGATTTTTTAAAACAAACAGCAGTTCCTACTATAATTACAAATCAAGAAGCAGTATCACCTTGCAAGGTAAAATTTCAAGTATCTATTTACAAACTCCTTTAATTGTCTCACATGTTATACAATGTTAAATATTTGAATTTATAAGGAATATAAAAACTAGTATGAAAAAAAATACCCCACCAGTATCAGGAACATTTTCCAAACTACCGGCGCTCAAGGCTCCAGAGATAATTGCTGCTTTCTGAACCAGCCCCCCCCCCCCCGATCCGACTGCCTAATGAGAGCCTTACATTATTATTATGTTTCAGAAATGTAGTAGTTCGAATATATGGCAAAAGGCTATAATTTGTAAAATATATTATAATTTTCAGATAGACAGTTCATTACAGGAAGAGTCTATGGGGCAAGTAGCTACTCTGGGTGTACCAAATCCTAGCTCTGGCATTTATGAAAGTAATCCTTCCTGATGGGCCAACTCAGAGAAAACAATATAGAAAACAAATTAATTAATGTTGTATCACAACATTTTACTCCTCTGTTGCAAGAAATGTTTAAGCATCCCATCACGGACTCAATTTATTGCAATGATTTGCATGAAAGCGTATTAATTAAGAAAATTGCAAATTCATTTTTTAACACTTAAAGAGTCATACAGAAAATATACTTAGTGATTTACGTGGTAAGAGACAGAAATTACACAAAACAATAATATTTAGTCATGTATAAAAGAAAAGTTATTAAATGATTTTAATTTGGAAAGTGCTGTTGTTTCTTTTTTGCCCTTTTTTGTAACTTTATTATCGTTCCTATTATAGCCCCCTATGATATATGTCACAGTCAAAACTTATAACCACTCAATAGACTGTAAGCTCTCGACAGTAGTACTTTTGACTGAAATTATTCAAAACTAATTTTACCCAATATAGCTGTTTAAATGTAATTTTAACTGACTTGCCTAGCGCCAAGTAGTGGAACACAAGGCACAGGGAGCCAAGGGCAACCCGACAACGGTGGGTTAGGTTTTTAGCTCCCGTCATGCCATTCATGATAGGTTCCTTTAAACGCTGTAGACAGAAATATACGTAAAAATTGATTTTGACTGATTCTCCGTTCTTCCGTCAGCCACTTTTAACCACATTCATATTGTCAGTTAAAATGACTATTAACTACAGATTTTCCGACAAACTAATTTTAATCAACGTAACGTATTTTTTTTTTCAGAAGTATTATTGACCGAATTTGCCCTTTAACTGACATTAATAAATAGAAATACATTGGCTAACCCAGAAATCTAGGAAAAACTATTGTCCAGTATGTATTCATAATGTTTAATTAATCTGCAAAATTAATGAAACATATATCTTTTGCGATTTCATGGTTGGTCCCTTAATAACAGTACATGTTTAAAAATATGAGTACAATAACCCTTTTTCGTTTTTACGCTACCTACACAAAAAGTTATGTTTCCACTTAGGTATGCCAAATAGATTTTATTGTGTAACTTGTTTTGTTTACTAAGAAATTACTAACACCTTGTTATTTTTAACCGGCTTCAAAAAAGGAGGTTCTCAATTCGTTGGAATCATTTTTCTGTATCTTTGTAACATGTATTTAGGTCTGAAATAAAGGTAAATTATTATTATTTTATCTCAAGCAGATCTCACAATCATTCATTAATTTCGTATTGCCGTAGGAACTACACCTTTGTTCTAGTAATTATCTATTTCCCACCAATATTCTATAGGTACATCGTACATACGAACTAGGAAATTTTACGTGTTTATAAATATAAAAAGAATAATAAATTTAACAACCGAACCTCCAGTTACTGTTAAAAAACTAGAATTATCCAAACTTTCACGCGATAACAAACAGTTTGTTTTTTGAGTATTTTTTTTACGCACAGTACATAAAGTATCTCGACATATAAAATCTATACGGGCTAGGTCTTAGAAGTGAACATTTTGTTGACACTATATGGAACACAACTACTTGAAGTTTTGTCCTGGAAGAAATACAATAAAGGTTACCCTACTTAGAAAGAAAGGGTTTGACCACAGTGAGCGAGATAGCCATACATCGTTTTTGCTTCAAGTAGGTATTCAGAGTCTGGACTCCATTTTTATCTGTACCTTCATGCAGATTACTTACGTTCATAGTATAGGCCATGTATATAGATACCACGAAGTATAGATATAGTGCGACACAAAAGAGTAGAAATTAATTATCATGGAACTAAAAAGTTATTGTCACTGGCAACACCAAAAAAAAAGTAAGTGAGCTGTCAATCATTGTAATCGCCGAGTTTTATTTAATTTTTATGTTATTTTGGGATTGTGTGCTGTTAAACAGTATCATAATAAAAAAATTTATCCGTGGCGGTGCCCGTGAAATATTGTACAAAGCTTAGATGCGGTGTATAGCCGAATACAAAGTTGGAAACTTTTGTCGAAGCTAGACGACGTTTACAAACGTACAGCTGATTTTACTGGTAAGTGATGATAGAAAATTTGTATAAATCATTGATATGAACCACTAATATAGGTACGCATTGTAATAGATATCCTAATGATTAACTGCAAAATTTTACACTCGCAACTTATTTGTTGATAAACAATTTCCACTATGTATATATATATACATATGTAGCGCGACCGGTGCATTTTGAGCATTTTTGCTTCCAATTTGCAGAATTCGTATAGTAAGTAAATTATTCCAGTAGGTAAATTATTATTATTACAATTATGAATTTTATATCTATAATATTTTAATACAATGTTATTTTCTTATTGTTTTAGGCGTTTCCGAGAGTTTTTTCAAACAAAAATTTAAAAAATAGCATCCTTATGTGAAATAATTCAAGGTGTGTGATTTTAGTGCTCTCAAGTGTATAATATGTGTTAGTAGGATTTTGAATGAATAAATGTTTTGGTTAAGTGATGTTTTTTATTGCATTAGAGTAATACGAAACGATACTTAAGATCTCATGCAGGCTACCGACAGAGCAGTCGACGTGGCCAAATACTGTGCCAGTCATATTTAAAATGATTCAATAAGAAGAAGGTACCAATAAATTAAATAGGTTTAATCTAGGTTAGCCAAAAAATTTAAATATAATACAAGTATCAAGATGTTTGCATCCTACTTAACTGTGTTGCCACATGGGCGATACTGGCGCCCTCATTTATTTTCTACTCTTTTATGTCGCACTATACTTGTATCTATACTTCGTGATAGATACACTGCTGGCAGACTGGCATAGACAATTTAAAAACATGTCAAACCAGGTGGTCAAGTCTACTATTTTGGAACAATTGTCATACCGACACGATGCAACTGCAATACCGTTGCAATTGAAGTCAAATGTCCGTAGTCTGGTAGATGAGTTCATAATGGTCGTTCAATGGTAATGGAATTGTCGGTCTCTTTTATCTATGAATTGTGTTAGTTTGGCATGTATGTGTTGCCGCTTTTAAAAACAGCGTTAGTCGAAGTGATTTTCGAAAAACTACTAATAAATTTAAACATTTAACCATGCTAGACTTCATTTAGATATATTTGTACATACAATTTATTAGTATAAAAAGCAATGTGAAGTTTAGGAGATTAGTAAATTGCAATAAATTACAAAGAACAATTTCTAATATTTCTATCTATCTATTTTTTATTTATGGCAATCTGTCGACACAGGACAAATCAAAATATTACTGTCAAATTCAAAATAGCAGACTAGCGAAACATTTCAGTCATTGAATTGCAATTGTGTACGAGACTAGCAATTTATGTCACTTTCTGTAAGTCAATGATGAAGTCTTAATGGCACCACTATGACAAGACATTAATAGTAGACTACCAAAAACTTTACAATTGCACCATAATGGTACCATTGTGGTACAATTGTGACACCATTGAAATACCTGACTCGGGGCCCAGTCAAACACTGCCGTTTGTTAACTGACAGTCCACTAGGGATGCTCAATTGATCGATTTAGGGACATAGGGATAGTCGATAAACTGAAGTTCAAAGACAAAAATACAATTATATCTGTCCCTTTTTGTTATAAGCCACACAAATTGGTAAAGCGCCTGGCGGCCATGTTGGTGACGTCATAGTGACGTATAGATGAGAATATTACATTTAATTTTCTCATGTAAGTGAATTGTAATTCTTATGAGAAATAAATATATATCTCAAACCTCAATTTTGTTAGCTGTACTTTTTCTTTGCTGATGACGTCACAGGGGCGTTAATTTGACAAAGTTCCAGCGCATTACCAATTTGCGTGGCTTATACCTACAAACAAGATCTTGTTATTCCACTATCTAACATGTCAATCGAATCATGAAATATCAATGTATTAATTCCATAATAACTATTAGTTGTTCGATGCAATTTTAATGCATTTGTAATGTCATTAGACGCAAAAGCCGTGCAAATGCCACTAAAAGAGTATAACCTCATATAACCTTAAGAAAGATTTAAGATAATTTTATAACTACCAATATTCTTCTCATTGTATCATTATTCTGGCTTTTTCTAAATATTACCTATTTTTACTGGATCGCAAATATTTACGAATTTAAGAAAATGGTGTGCTATCGTTTTACCTGCCACTTTAGCTGTAAGTGTATTGTATTACATAGGTCATTATGTGTGTAATTAATTAATATTTGTTTTATTTGTAGGCAAAAGTATGGGATTATTTTGATAAGTACACATTTTTATGTGAAATGTACGACGAGGATGCCGATGACATAGTAGAATTAGTGTTAAACTTCTTTCCTTTTGATAATTCGGTCCAAGTTGTAAACCCAAATAAAGGTAAAAATCTTGTAAAACGAGTTCAATTACCGACGCTTAAGTTTGAAATGCTTCAAATTGGAAATATTGTAAATATATTTTCAAAATTGTTGCTAATAACGGATTGTGCTGCAGCAACAAGAAGAATATTATTCAACAAAATGGAAAGGTATACGCATATTTAATTCTGGCCAGTAGTAGACACTTCAGTCTTCTTAGTCCCCGTTTTAATCGATAGCAGCATTGGGTATTTACGTATTAAATTTTTTGGGTTCCGTTCATAAAAGAAACTTATATTCTCACTTCAGTGTCCATCTGTCTGTTCAGCCGTCAAACTGCTTTTACTCAGCAATGGCTGAAGATATCAACTTGAAACTTATACGTTATGTAGATCTATACGGTCCCTTGCTCCAAAAAATACAATAAAACTTACATCTACGCATTTAGGAGGTATGAACGAAATACCGAATTCCGACCATTTTTAAGAATGTTTGCAAGAGCATCAAATCATCGTCATGATCATCTTCAAACTTCGTCCCTTTCGCGTTGCTCTAGTCTAATGACTTGAAATTTGGCATGGACCAAGCCTTTATAGTGCTGATATAGGCTTGTTTCATGAATCCAAAAACTTGTTATTTGTTATCACATGACACGAATAAAGTGTTTATACTAAGTAGAATCACTTTATGTATAATTAATTAATTTATTTATACTAATACCAACTTACTCGTATAACCTAACTGAAATGTAGGCGATTTCCTATATTTCAACTACAGAATTAAGTTAAGTAAGATATACCGGGTGCTTCAAAAAAATGTATACACACTTTGAACTTCCATAGAAAATTTATTTACCGTTCTACAAAGTTAAATTTCAGGAAAATAGAAAGCTGAAAGTCCAATGTAAATGAAACATAAATAACAAATGTTAATACTGTTCAAATTGGTGACCTGCCGCATCAATACAATTCTGAGTACGAGTCACCACTGATTCTGTACATCGTATCAAAACGTCCAATGAGATTTCTCTACACACTACTTGAATCTCATTCCAAAGAATGTCTAGGTTACGTGGTTTACGTTTGTACACCTCATCTTTTACTGTGCCCCACAAGAAGAAATCCAGCGGTGTAAGGTCTGGAGAGCGTGCTGGAAACTCGATTGGCCCCCTGCGTCCTATCCACTGGCCTTTTCTTGTGGGGCACAGTAAAAGATAAGGTGTACAAACGTAAACCACGTAACCTAGACATTCTTTGGAATGAGATTCAAGTAGTGTGTAGAGAAATCTCATTGGACGTTTTGATACGATGTACAGAATCAGTGGTGACTCGTACTCAGAATTGTATTGATGCTGCAGGTCACCAATTTGAACAGTATTAACATTTGTTATTTATGTTTCATTTACATTGGACTTTCAGCTTTCTATTTTCCTGAAATTTAACTTTGTAGAACGGTAAATAAATTTTCTATGGAAGTTCAAAGTGTGTATACATTTTTTGAAGCATCCTGTATGTATATAAGCTTAATAACTGATTATTTACAAGCAGTTATTTATGTTTTTCCGTCTAGTAGGTACGGTACCCTAAGTGTGCGAGTTCATCTCGCTCTTGACAGGTTTATTTACATAACTAAAAAAGCCCTTGTGCTGATGTGTCGTGAGGTTAGATGAATAGTGTATCTGGGATAAATCTCTAATGTCAGCTTTTTATGTAGGTATGCTTGGTTCATGCAAGTTTCTGTTGGGTAAAAGATATTGTACATATTTTTAGGAATACCTAGATCTAGTATATTATAACGGTATTTACGGTACCAACGTTATGCTTTATTTTTTTTTATGTAAGTAAAATACATACAGTTGTTATTAAATCTAACTTAATATTAACAGTGTAGCATAAACCAAACATTGGATTTTCCGCACACCGCTTCCAACTTAAGAAACACTCCATCTCTTAATATGTTAGTTTATATTAAAGCAATATTGGAGAAAAAAACATACAGACGAACTGAGAACCTCCTCCTTTTTTTATTAATAAATCAGATACTAATTAATAATTAGTAATTTACAGTACATTTGCAATGATTAAACCTGTCCCACCAAGCGCTCATGGGAAAATTATAACTTTTATAATGCAAAAGGGATTTCGCATAGTACGTATGAAAAATGGAAAACTCAGTAAAGACTTTGCAATGCAACTCTACCAGAATGTTGATGCTAGTAATATGCTTCCGTAAGTATTAAGACCCAAACGTGGCTTAGTTCGGACAAACTTAAGACGTTTGGCAGAAAGTTAAGGCACTTTACCTATTATGGGATAGGTCAATGTCCAATACAGTACTAAGACGAAATATTTCTAAAATAATTTAGGCTATACCTTAATCCTTACTTAATAATATAAATGCGAAAGTAACCCTGTCTGTTTGTCTGTTACGCTTTCCCACTTAAACCTCTCAACCGATTTTGATGAATTTTGGCACAGACAATCTTTAGATCATGAGAAAGGACATAGGCTACCCGTTATTCCGAAAACAAAATTTTCCAAATTCCACGCGGACAGGGTCGCGGGCAACAGCTAGTCTTACATATAATTGCATATAACGACTTGAAGCATAAATGACGGGCCTCGTGGTGTAGTGGTTCATGTAACGGACTGCCGATCAAGTGGGCGCGGGTTCGATTCCCGCTCGGGACAATCATTTGTGTGATTTTTCTAATTGTCATACGAATGTTTGTACTGCGTCTGGGTGTTTCTATGTATTATAAGTATGTATTTACAAAAAAAAAGTAGTATATGTATTTTATCCGTATTCTGGTACCCATAACACAAGCATATAAGCTTAGCTTGGGACCAGAGGACGTTGTGTGAAATGTCCATGAATATTTATTTATTAAAAAATATAATTGCAATTGAGATACCAAATGTATATTTTATCCAAAGTGTAAGTTTAAAAATCACAGGAGAAGTCTGTTGCTTCTATTAACCTATTAATAGAAGCAACAGACTTCTCCTGTGATTTCACATACAAGAATGCAATGTAACTATATTCAATTCTGATAATCAAGTTCTCGGACCCCAAGTTAAAGTTAAGAATAACTACTTCTTTTTAACGGGCTTCGTGGTGGAGTGGTTCATGTAACGGACTGCCGATCACGAGGTCGCAGGTTCGATTTCCGCTTGGGACCATCATTTGCGTGTTATTTATAAATGTGTCATACAAATGTTTGTACTGCGTCTGGGTGTTTACTATGTATTATATTTATGTATTTACAATTATAGCTTGCTTTGGACCAGAGTACGTTGAGTGAAATGTCCACGAATATTTAAAAAATTTCAGCATAATAATCGACTACGTAACCAGTGGTGAGGTTATTGGGTTAGAACTAGTAGCCCCGCAAGCAATTACCAGATGGCGTACTTGCCTGGGTGCTACAGATCCAGAGCAAGCAGCACCAGGCACCCTCAGACGGTTATATGGTGAAAATATCCTTAAGAATGTCGCTCACGGTTGCCACTCGCCTGAAGATGCTGCTGAGGTTGGTTGAAGGCGTTTTGGAAAAATATTCAGCAAAATATTTACTTTTATTTTTAAAGGTTTTGATATTGCCTAGGTTCTAGAACTCTTCTTTGGACAAGAGAACAGACTCCCTCGGATCCCATTTCGTGCCACATTCAAGGATTGTACTTGTTGCATTATCAAACCTCATGTTGTAACTGATGGAAACGTTGGTGCCATACTTGAGCAAATAGCTACATCAGACAAGTTTTATATATCAGCCATGGCAATGTTTTCTGTTAGACTTAATGATGCTAAGGAATTTTTTGAAGTATACAAAGGAGTAATTCCGGAATACGAGGTATAGAAATATATCTACGCTAATGATGGATGTTCATAAATAATTGGTCAAGTGCGAGTCGGACTCGCGCACGAAGGGTTCCGTACCATTATCTATGCAACATAAGGCAACGTTATTAGTATCGAGCAAGAAACGGTAAAAAAATCATGTTTGTTGTATGGGAGCCCCCCTTAAATATTTATTTTATTTTATTTTTAGTATTTGTTGTTATAGCGGCAATAGAAATACATCATCTGTGAAAATTTCAACTGTCTAGCTATCACCGTTCTTGAGATACTGGGTACGGAACCCTAAAAATCATGTTTGTTGTATGGGAGCCCCCCTTAAATATTTATTTTATTTTATTTTTAGTATTTGTTGTTATAGCGGCAATAGAAATACATCATCTGTGAAAATTTCAACTGTCTAGCTATCACCGTTCTTGAGATACTGGGTACGGAACCCTAAAAATCATGTTTGTTGTATGGGAGCCCCTCTTAAATATTTATTTTATTTTATTTTTAGTATTTGTTGTTATAGCGGCAATAAAAATACATCATCTGTGAAAATTTCAACTGTCTAGCTATCACCGTTCTTGAGATACTGGGTACGGAACCCTAAAAATCATGTTTGTTGTATGGGAGCCCCCCTTAAATATTTATTTTATTTTATTTTTAGTATTTGTTGTTATAGCGGCAATAGAAATACATCATCTGTGAAAATTTCAACTCTCTAGCTATCACCGTTCTTGAGATACAGCCTGGTGACAGACGGACGGACGGACGGACGGACGGACGGACAGCGAAGTCTCAGTAATAGGGTCCCGTTTTTACCCTTTGGGTACGGAACCCTAAAAAACGCCACACATTATTATGGATGGTTAGCTAGTGTGATGGATGGTTAGCTAGTGTGATGGATGGGTAGTTAGTAGATGTGTATTGGTATAAGTAAAGATTAAAGACTACGCGAGATGCAGGTTTAAGGTATTTTGATAAAGGGAAAAGTATTACATATATTGGTTATTATTTTTAAGCTCTAAGAAAGAAAAAAAAGGGCTGTAGATCACTATGCTACAAATTGATTCTACTTAGTAACTATTTCGGAAATAAGGCAAAATTTATAATACAATTATGATTTATCGTAAAATTATCCGTATGTTAAATCTCGAATATTTATAACTCTTTACAGGCCATGGCTATACAGCTTGCAGAAGGGAAATGTATTGTTTTAGAAGTAAAATGTACCGATCCTAGTATAAACTGCGTGTGCGAATTCAGAAAATTGTGTGGCCCGAGAGATCCGGTAGTATTAAATATTTCTATTTTACTTACATAACTGATCAGTTGCAAAAATAAATACCAACCCCGAAGTATCGCATCATCTCTGTCTCTAGCACGCACACATGACATTACTAGATCGGCAACAGCAGTGTAGTCAGTCAAAGGAATGGTTTTGGATATTTATTATATCTATATTATTAATATTATTATGTATACTCTTTGATATTTATATTCCTACCTAATTTCTTAGAGTATTAATTCAACAGGGGTTGACATTATAATGCGACCCCGACTGAAAAAGCTACGAAAGCAATGCTCATACTCATTGTGTTACATTTACACTGCCACCTGATAGTGTGCGATTTTGGGCGGAGTGCACGTAGCGACCAATTAAATTACGCTAATGTTTGTGTGCGTTACGTAGACATCTCACCAACGCGGCAGTATTTTTGTCAAAGAAAATTGCGTGTGTAACTGCTCCGGCTGGTACTCCAAGCTTAATTTATTATAGTAAGCATACATACTATAGCGATTTTTAGTACGTAATAGCTTTTTAATTGGTATCTAATTTAATTATTTCAGGACTTATGTCGTCAATTATATCCCGAATCTATTAGAGCTCAATATGGAAAAACTATTGTTGAGAATGCCGTTCACTGCACAGACCTTCCAGAGGATGGTGAAAGTGAAGTTGAATATTTTTTTAAACTTTTAGCAAACGATTGAGGTTTCTTTGTTCTATCTAATAAAGTTTTACTTTAAATACTCTATGGTTTCCTTCTAATGAAGGCTGAAGGCAGCTGTCGGGTCCTAGGGACACGCGACCGCGACCAGTAGATCAAGTTTTCACGTAGTATAAGCCACGCAAATTGGTAATGCGCTGGAACCTTGTCAAATTAACGCCCTTGTGACGTCATCAGCAAAGAAAAAGTACAGCTAACGAAATGTAATATTCTCATCTATACGTCACTATGACGTCACCAACATGGCCGCCAGGCGCATTACCAATTTGTGTGGCTTATAACCAAGACAAGAATAATATTTGTGGCATTCGCGCTACTCTCGCATTGTCAACGAGGGTAGTGCAGCCGATATCTTTTTTCTTTAAGTCACGCCCAATTTATGGATCGCGATCCCAGGTTGCGATTCACGCGTCTCTTTTTCGACCGGCAGTTTGCATACTTTGCATTGATTTGAAAATAAAATAACACATTATTTTATGGGTATCATAGTGCAGTGATAAGCATACCACACTGCTATTTACAAGTTTGATTCTCGCAGAGGACAATTTTATTATTGTTGTGATATTTGTTATTGTGGAAAACAAACATTATCTTTTTTACAATTTATTCAAAATTTTTCTAACTAAATATGAGATTGTGGCTGTTCTATGTAATGAAAATTAAAATATTTTTAGTACTGAAGTATTTATTTTAGCAAATTAAACAGTAACTTTAAAATTCACTTAATGATTAATACAAATAATCAAATCCACAATAAGAGAAAAACTATTATTACATAGAGACTAACTTTTTTCTTATGTTAGTTCCGATGTACTTTGTTATAAATACATTAGTCATTTGATTCCTTACTTTTGTAGTCATTTCTAACAACAAAATCATTTCCTTCTATTTCTATTTTGTCGTACATCCATTTTCTGTTATTTCTAAAACATAAACTTTCAATTATATTATCAGTCATTATTAGTAGATTCGAATTACTATTATTGCTTCCAACAAATAAAAGTATTTTATATTGCAGTTCTTCTATTTGTGATTTAAATAAAGGTAATTTAAGAAGTTACTGTATTTTTAATTATTATTTTGATGATTCACATCATACCAAAACTATACATAATATAAGCCTAACGTACATGTAGGTAGTGATTTTCAACAGAATTTATCATGCTTCTGATGAAGTGTGATTAGACCATAACAGATGTGGTTTATAGTCTCTAGCTACCCTCATGGCAAAAAGGCGTGACGATATAACCATGATGACCAATTATGCTTACCTATGAAACTGAAGATGCTGGTAATAATTAAATGAATAAAGATATATTGATATTACCTGCACTCGTGACCGCATTTAGGAGAATTACATTTAGGGCATGGAAAATGACATCCTGGGCATGTTACATCAAGACAATCACATAAATCTATACCAGTTGCAGCAATTAGGCCAAATTCATTATATATGTTTTTATTTTTGCGTCCACTGAAAACCAAAATGCAATTTTGTTCAGTGTTAAACTCTTAAATTCAGTTACTTTATTGATAGTTTACTTACCTAAAGTAACTTTTACGGTTTAGCTTACGCCTCTCACGGAGGGATCTTTCAGGGTCAAAATTGTTCAGGAAATGCATTTCCTGGATGATTTTATATCGTCGTTTGTTGTATTTACTCAATAAATGAATGAAATGAACGAACAGATTAAGAAATAAACAAACAAACGTCAAACTGACGTTAGTTTGACTTAGACCGAAATACAAAATATTCGTCTCCAGCACAGATTATTGTCGGCCTGGCCTCTATTCACCGCCGGCCGGTTGGATTTAACCGAGATTTAACCCAATCTTAGACCGAAGTCTGAGAGGCCTTATTTTCTCAGCTATGAAATGTCAGTCTTGAAATATTATTCCCACGTTGAAGGTTTTCTGCGATCGACTATCTTTACAAAGTCACCACTCACCGTCACCCGATACTTCTTTTCTTTCACAACACCTTTAAATAATTATTAACTGATTTCCAAATAAAAGGAGGAGATTCTATTTGGCTCGACACTGATTTCAACTGATGGCAGTAAAGTAATATTTTGTAGGTATAACTACGTTAGAATGGAAAATACGTAATAGTTTGATATTTTTTTTTAATTTTTTGCCTTTTAATGTTGATTGATGGATGGTGGATTTTTTTTTATTATTGTAAAATAAAAGAAGAGTTTTACACATTTAGACTATATTTTATTTAACAATTTATTAAAATGAAATGAAATGTGCAACAATACAAAGCTTTATCTTTTAATTCAACTTTTCAGTTATTACTTATAGGTCAAGGTCAAGTACCAGTTGAGAGGATATTTAAAACATTTATACTCAATCTCAAATCTTCCCATAATAACATGGGATTAATATATTTTAAAAACGGAATACAATAATATAAAGCCATAAAGCCATTTTACAATAAAGACATGACCATCACAATATTATAGGTACTGTAGCAAGACGTGTTTGCTTACATCAAATAGTAGTAGACCGATGTTAACTGTACCAGCGCTTAACCTAACCAGTAGGTATATATGTTCTGTGACCACCACTGAACCCTAAGCAATGGCAACATCTCGTTTTATAGAGAAGTGTGGGGGATGTCGCCGCATGATTTTATAACTACCCATATTTTAATATTCTTTTAATAAATGTTTGCATTAATTATTAGTATTGTTGTTTTGTAGTTATGTACTAGAGTTATTGGCATAAAATAATATGGAAAGGAAGTGTAACTTAACATAATGCTTACATTAACCTTTGATTTTCAATAGAATTTCTGCACCATGAGCAGTAAGCCTTGCTCAACATTTCATGTCCCTGCGTAGGATTGAGTGATTGTGTGAATTTGAGTTTCGCATTGACAGCGGTTGGAAAGACGATGGTCTACTTAACAATTATTCTATCAATCTTATCCATATTCCATTATCTAATCTGTGGTGATCTCCAAAAACTCCATTGAGTAATTCATTCATTCATTCGAACAAATCAATTTCTTCAAACCAGATTCATTCAAAGAAAAATTACAAACAAAACAAACAAACAGTTGTTTATTAATTTCATTTTGTTAGTATTGAAAGATATTTTTGAACTTTTAGTAAAATTAGATATAGTTAAAAGGTTCTCGAATTCAATTTCCCGTTCTAAATATTTTGCAGTCAAAAATATGGTAGGTACAATAATTCTTACATATTTTTTTTTTATTTCAAACATTTTCACATTTTTCTGCTTATTGCAGGAAGGTGCATATAACGAAAAATATTCATTTATTGGAGAATGGTATGACAATCAAGCAAGTCTTATTCGAAAGTTTAATGTTTTCTATTATCCCGTGGACGATACTCTGGAGATGTTCGATTTGAAGAATAGAAAAACTTTCGTCAGAAGAGTAAAAGTAAATGGAATATCATTGGAAAATTTTTATATTGGTGGTACACTATATATATTGGGCCGTCTCATAAAAATTGTAGATTTTGCTTGTGATGATACAAAACAAAAACTACATAAAGACATGCAAATGTAAGTAGTGTCTCTTGAGTACTCTTATTAGTATGCTATATTGGGATATACCAGATGGTGGTACATCATAGCCTGTTTCATAGAGACAGATACATATTTCAGCAATCATAGATATGTAAGTGGCTTCAAGCCGACTGAGTGATGTCGTATAGTCTATGGACTATACATCTGATAGATCTGTGAAGGTAAATAATAAGGGGAAGCCTGCAACTAATTGCATAAATCCTGCAGAGCACCTAACAAACTTCTAAGTGGTGGTGTCTGTTTAATATCTGAACATATTGTTATCTACTACTTTTTAAGACAATCTTTGGGACTAATCAAGTTCTAATAATATATTTGTTTACTGGAGAACAAGCATACTAAACTAACTGTAAGTAAATTAAAATAGAGTGGAAAAAGTGATCACCGCAAGCGGGACTTGAACCCACGACCTCGGAATACCGTTCCATTTTTAGGTCGTGGGTTTAAGTCCCGCTTGCGCCGCTTTATTAAGTAAAGGCATAGCAAGTTAATTGCAAAATTAATAAATTACTCAACTTTAACTTTTAAATTACTTACGTATGTAACATTAATTTTTTTCTAATTCCAGAACATTTGTTATGATCAAGCCTTTGTCACCGGCAATCACTGGTAAAATTTTAACACATTTTCATGAAAATGGTTTGCGAATTTCAAAGATGAAAAGAGCCCGTCTTACTCCAGAAGATATTCATGTTCTGTATAGAAGTCTATTGAGTGATTCAACATTCCCGTAAGTATATACTGCTGGTGCAATGTCAAAATGAAAATTTGCAAACAATTTTAAAATTATAGAAATTTAAATAAAACTACTTTTTACGGATTTAGACGCGTATATTTGTTTTAAATTTTGGCCCGACGTTTCACGTAAACAGATGAGTCGCGCAATTGTTAGAAAATATTATAGAAATTAATAAATTTCTGGCAATTAAAAATTATAGATTGATAAATCCATGTAGATATTATTATGTATTTACTACTAGACTGTTGGTTTATAGTATTGCAAAATTTCCTAATTTGGATTTAAAAATAAAATCCAGAATTGGCCAAAATATTCTGGCTTTGAATATTTCTTTTATTTCAGATTCCTGTTAGATTATTTAACTGGTCAATTTGTTTTTGGGCTAGAGCTAGTTGGGAGAGATGCTGTCAATCTAGTTATAAAATTACTTGGTGACAAAGATCCTTTAAAGGCAGAGCCAGGTTCTATAAGAGCATTGTATGGCACTGACCCTGTTAAGAATTGTGCTCATTCTTCCAAAGACCATGAAGCTGCAATTCAAGTAAGACTGTAATTATACTGGGGCCCAAGTCTGCTATTACAATGTTGTCACAATGATCAGTCACTGACGCCATTATAGCGTCATTTATGAAAAAAGTTAATAGTAGACAAGATAAACTTGATAAAATTCGTCATTATGCAATTAGTGACCGATCATTGTGACAACATTGTTATAGCAGACTTGACCCCCTGTTATGTTGCTACACAGACCTACCAGATAGTGTGTCAGAGGTTACATAACTCACCTGGCTTAAAGCTACATAATTATCAATTTGTTTGTGAAATATGTTCTATTTGTGTCTGATACACTCTAAAGATTCAATTGAACCCTAAACAGGTCCTCTCTTCACAATGACCATCCAATGACATACTAGTTTTATTGTTTGTAAAAAAGAAGTTTGTAGTTTGCTTAAACTACTATGTCACTTGAATTCCATATATCTTATTAGACCATGAAGTAAAATTTAGTCAGGCTAATGTTATGTGTCTTAAAGATTGAACATGTAGCTACTATCATGATCTTTATTATATCACAATTAAAAGTATTCTCTCACGACAGGATGTGGAGTACTTCTTCCCACCACCAGCTCTTCGAACGTCGCGCCTTCGTCTAACAGCTACTCTTTCCAATTGTACTTTATGTATAGTAAAACCACACGCGATTCGTGAGGGTAAACTTGGTGCAGCTTTAGAACAAATTGATGCTGGAGGTTTCCAGATTACAGCCCTCAATATGTTGATAGTTGAAAATATAAATGCTGCTGAATTCTATGAAGTTTATAAAGGCATTGTGCCTGAGTACAAGGTTAGTGTCTGCCTCTAGACAAGCTTTACAAACCATTGCTATGAGTAACAATACTCGTTAGTTTTATAGAAGGTCTAATTGCTCATTTGTTAAAATATAATAGCTGTATGAAATTAGTACCAGAATTGTCAGTAATTAAATATTATAGCATATGTACAGCCGAAGATACCACCTAACGTGTGATTTTTGTGCAGCAAGCCTAGATGCCCTGAGTAAAGCGCGCGTAATTCGGGTCTTTATCTTTACATAATATAATAAGTAAAGATAAAGATATGCGTATTCTTAGTACCCATAACACTAGCATATAGATAAGCTTAGCTTGGGACCAGAGGACATTGTGTGGCAAAAAATTTAGAGTTTTGAAAGTAATGTATTATTAATTTACAGGGAATGGTAGAAGAACTTTCGAGTGGTCCATGTGTTGCCATGGAAATAGTGACGAAAGATAAAAATGTGAACACTGCTGTCGAATTTAGAAAACTAGTTGGTCCAGCTGATCCTGTGAGTTACATTTAAAAATGTTTATATAATTATGTTTTTTACAGTAATTTTTATAATTTATCATTTCTTTTTAGGAAATAGCAAGATTGTTACGTCCTCACACAATAAGAGCCAAACTTGGGACTAATAAAGTTCAAAATGCAATTCACTGTAGCGATCTAGCGGAGGATGGCTTGCTGGAAGTTGAATACTTTTTCAAGATATTAGATTTATAAAATAAGGCTGATTATTTTTTAGATATCTGTTCAAAACGGTACTTAATTGACATTAATACAATGTTAGAAGCAAAGCTGGTTACTTTGTGTGTAAGTTTCAGTTTGTATTGATAGCAAAAACGCTTTAATTTTACAACGGGTTCTTAACTAACATTTATTTTTTAAAAGAAAATGCCCCGAGGTATTTCTGTGCATGTTAATATTTGTTTGAGTGAGTTAAAATTGTTTGTAACATATTTTGCTCTGGCCGGGTTTAGTGAGATGCCTGAAGAAAAAAAATATCAAAGGAATATACAGTATGTATTTTTGTTACCTCGTCTTCCTCGGCCCATTTAAGTCCCACTATTGGGTACAGGCCACGATGACCAGGCGTGTTGGCATAGGGTTTAATTTTGAGTTCTCCATCTCACAGATAATGTTATCTGCTTATAAAATCCTTACTTTTACAGCACAGTTTAAAGAAAAGGTACAACTAAAAGTTTAAGTACTAACTAAAAGTTTTATATCTGCCATAATACGTAATTTAGACATGCAATTTACGGCCTGCCTGGAACTTGCAAGATTTTAAAAAGCTCATAATACGCCCGCAGGATTCGATCCCGTCAACACGCTGCACAGTGTACGGACGGGAGCTAAAATCGGAAATTTTTTGGTCTGGTTAATTATGGACTGGCATAAAGATGTAAAAGGCGAGAGTAGAACACCCAGATGCCAATTCCGTCTAGTTTTGGTGCTATGCGGTACCAAAGTTTGCCGTTTTTCTGCGACTTAATTACGAAAAAGTTATATTTCTTTGAAATTATCTGTTTAACCATTTAATCTTGTATTGTATCACATTACTTACTTATTAAGCTATATTTTAGGCTTTTTTTTGCTAAGCTGTTACGTCAGTATTTAGTCTTAAAACAGGAATTTTCTACTTTTCAGATAAAGTTTTTTTTCTCCAAAGGTACAACATTTTGGCAAGTAGTCTTCATTTAGAATCAAAGATCTAGCTTTATACTACGCCCAGAAAAAAAATTACCCGCAGGAAGAGTGGACCTTTTGAGATATAAAATTTTGAAAATTTGTACTAGGGTTGACACTACGCGCGATGTGGTGAGCCCCTGCCAAGTAGTAAAAATAAAAAAATCGTATTTAATTGTTCTTATCTTTATTAGAAACGATGAGGAAAGTGTAAATGTGATGAAAAATTCTCAATCACCTTAGATGGCCACATTCACCAGGCTAGTAGCTATGTTTTTTATTATTTTTTTTTAATACATACTAAGTACATTGTTACCATAAGTTAAAATTACCTATCAGTAGTTAGTCTAGTTCTTCTAGGACAACGCATAACAGGCCATTAACGTCAAAACGTTTTTCGCATTTTTCATTTCGATAGCCCTGTTGACACTTAAGTTTGTAAATTGCGTTATCTCAATTTTCTCAAAAGTTCCACGGATTTGGCATCTAGTTTTTTTGTGTGTGCATAGAATGATTGTTTACCTTCATTTTAAAGTAAAAACTAGATGCCAAAAGTGTGTAACATTAAAGAAAAAAATATCTGATAAACTAAATTTACCTTTTTTTAGCCCTAATATTGACATTATTGCATAGGAAAAAATCATCAAATATACATCATTAAATATGCTATCAGATACTATAAAATATTTAGTTAATAGAAAAATAATTTAAAAGAAATATCATTTTTTCGTTTTCGAACCGCAAAAAAACAGCAAACTTTGGTATCACATAGCAGATCACTAGACGGAATTGGCATCTGGGTGTTCTACTCTCGCCTTTTACATCTTTATGCCAGTCCATAATTGAGCAGAATAAAAAATTTCCGTTTTTAGCACCCGTCCGTACACTGTGCGCTGTCTAGCTATTTTACACGGGTTTTTAGATATTAGAAATATTTGATATTTTGTTCCTTTTTAATTGAATAAAATGTGAGTTTAGAACTGATAATGATTTCTTTTGTTGTGTGCATAGATAATTGTAGCTATTTGGGAGTAAATGGTATTAATTTCAAGTGCACAACTGAACTTACCTAAAAAATTGGTCAAGTGCGAGTCGGACTCGCGCACGAAGGGTTCCAACGTTATTAGTATCGAGCAAGAAACGGTAAAAAAATCATGTTAGTTGTATGGGAGCCCCCCTTAAATATTTATTTTATTTTATTTTTAGTATTTGTTGTTATAGCGGCAATAGAAATACATCATCTGTGAAAATTTCAACTCTCTATCTATCACCGTTCTTGAGATACAGCCTGGTGACAGGCGGACGGACGGACGGACGGACAGCGAAGTCTCAGTAATAGGGTCCCGTTTTTACCCTTTGGGTACGGAACCCTAAAAATGAAAGTTGATAGTTTAAATATATTATCTATTATTTGCTATTTCGTTGTAAATATTTATCTTCATTAAATTCGTTAGTCTATAATACATAGTTTTTATAATAAGAAAGTTCAAGTAACATTGGCGAATTGTGTTATTCATTTTCATTTTTTAGTTAAGTTTAGTTTTGGTTGTGCACGTAGAATTGGTACCAATGTCTAAGAATAGATATAATTGAAATGATTATAATTATAATTGACGCTACTACTTGTAAAATGTTCAAAATGTACCGTGGCCGTCAGCTTTTTAAAATCTTGTAAGTTGTGTACTGGCTTTTGTATCTTTGTGAAATGATTTTTAAAGAAACAACGTTTTTGGCATTTAAAATTTTACGATCAAATAATAGATACTCTGCAATCAGAATAATATTGATGTCTATTTTCTCTCTCTCCTCTGCAGCCCATAGCGTCTCACTGCTGTACAGTGGCCTCCTCCACTTTGGTAGAGACTATGGGCTACTGTGCCGCGCTGACCAGGTGTGTTGGCACAGTGTTTAGTTTCGAGTTTTCCGTCTCTCACAGTAGACGTTAACTGCTTATATTGTCCCTTATCTGGCTCTTACAGCACCTTGGGAAAGAAATGGGGTGGTGACACTTGTATTCTTAATCCGTCACTACACGGACCAATGTTTATTTATGGCTGTGCAATAAACAATGGTAATATACTGTAAATTGTTGTCATAGTACTTTCAGAGCTCTCCGTGTGGTGACGGATTAAGAATACAAGTGTCACCACCCCATCTCCTCCCAACGGTGCTGTAAAAGTCAGCTAAGGGATATTGCACACAGACAACATCCTCTGTGAGAGACGGAAACCTCGAAAATAAACCCTGTGCCAACACGCTTGGTCAGCGCGGCACAGTAGACCATAATCCCTCCCGAAGAGGAGGAGACCCGTGCTCAATAGTGGGACGTAAATGGGCTGGCGAGAGAGAGAGAGTACTTTCAGTTGTACCTAATCACAAGAGATAAAGTCCTTTATTTAGTATGAAATTATATAGACATTGAAAAATAGTCAAGTAAAAAATTATGTTTTAATAAATATGGTAATTATACAAATTTTTTTTTTTTTTTTTAAATAAATAAATATTTATGGACATTTGACACAACGTCCTCTGGTCCCAAGCTAAGCTAATTATGCTTGTGTTATGGGTACCAGAATACGGATATAATACATAAACTACTTTTCTTTTGTAAATACATACTTATAATACATAGAAAACACCCAGACGTAGTACAAACATTTATATGACATTTATGAATATCACACAAATGATTGTCCCAAGCAGGAATCGAACCCGCGACCTCGTGAACGGCAGTCCAGTACATGAACCACTACGCCACGAAGCCCGTCAAATTATGAATCCACTTTAGTTATCATTAATATTTCATTTAAATTTACATTTTCGTAGCGTTAATTTTAAAGGGTGTATACGTGCTAATATAAAACTAGTGTCATGTAAAGGCTTTGCTCGTAAATTTTTTTTAGTTTATTCAATGCCAGTTTTATCCACCACGACGGCGACGCCAGGAGTGAATTTTATTGACAGGTGAGCATGGAGGGAAAAAGAATGTTGAATTAAATTTGTTTTATTGAAAATTTTAAAAATAATTTCTCTGTCTTTAGTTGCGGCATCTGTGGATAGATGGAATATGAATTTGCTACTCCTGGTTAATCTGATTGGTTGGTTAATTGTCTTGATTTGCCTCAATTATTAACGCTATGAAAAAATGTATACTTTAAAACAATAATATTTTTAACAATAATTTGTCTATATAAACAGGTTTGTGTGTATGTAAATCATAGTTATTTTGTAACAAACGTAATGGCGTTTTAAAAGCCTTTTATAAAGAACACTTCATATTAAAAGACTGATAATAATAATAAGCACTGTTTGTGAAACAAAAACATCATTAAAATATCTTGGTAGCACAATATAATGTATTTTTTTTACATTTTTTTTTACCTATCAAGTAATCCACCAAGTTAAATATTCTCACCAAAGAGGATTCCATATATATCAACGGTAGTACGGCTTAGAATAGAGAAGTATTCTGTGACTGCGTGCTATTATGCTGCTGCGTGATATTATATAAGCCTATAGCTTTCCTCGATAAATGTAACTATGTACCTAACTAATCTATTTATAGCAAGTACCTATTGGATATCTATGCATTAGGCTTAAGATAACTCAGATTCTATGGCTTAAAACATGTGTACTGTTTTATTAAATCGCTATTATTTTTATATTGGACTACGCGTCGCGTCGCGTCGTACTTAACTTTATTGAATGATTGCGCAATGTCTAAAACACCATTCAACTATGAGTTATTATGTACCTACATTGTACTAGCGCTGAACAAACTTTCTATTCGTCTAAAACCTTAACAACACTGTGTTAGATAAACCGTATAATTGTTCAATAGTTGAGTGGAGAAAATCGTACTGGTGAAGTTGCAACTTTTAAAAAGATGCAATAAAATCGGCACTGGACTCGAATTTTAGGTATCTTGGGTTAGATGTCCAGGTTTTTCAAACTTCTTTTTAGATTTTTAGGCATTGGGCTCGTATGTAAATCTTTATAAATAAATTTCTTCTGTACGTGTGTATGTCACTTAACTTCTCCTAAACGGCTGGGTCAATTTTGATGAAATTTTGTGTGCATGTTCCAGTACACCCGAAAATAGTTTAGATTCACAGTTAGACCCAGTAAGTGTACTCTAAATGAGATTGTCTGACACTTAACTGAATAAATAAATATTTATAAATAATGTACCTACTAACGCATTTGGGGGCTATGTCCTTTAACTCGTTTATAATATCTGTAAGTACCTAAGTACGTAGTTTCAAATCTGTCTGTATGTTTAGAAATGTTCAAAATTCCCAAAGCTTATTGCGTGGTTGTTACGGTTAATTACAATATGCAGAGATATGTAACTGGTAGGCGTAGGTCGCTGTTCGCGAGCATGATCACCTTTCACCGGTAAACTTATGCAGATGTTGATGGCATGGTATTGTAAAACGATTGTCTTATAAGCATAGTAATATGACTGATGTATAGTGGGGACATGCATAGGGTTGCCTCGGTGCTACGCCAGTGTGATGCGAACTTTTCTACTTGCGGCCGCGCGTGCGCAGAAAATTGTATTCGCGCACATATTCGACTCTATATTTTCCATTTAGCTTCCTGTGAAACATAAATATTATAAGTTTTGTACAACAATATACATAATGGTATAAAGTTTAATAAATAGTGTCAGTTTATTTTAAACCCAAAAGATTTCCATTTGTGGTGGATTTTTTTTCAGATAAGGTTTTCCAATTTACGATTACGGTGAGTTTTTTTTTATTGCTGCGAAATTGTACTTTCAATCAAAAGTAATGTTTACGGAAATGCTGCATTTATTTGAGGGTTTTTATATATTTTGAAAGTAAACAATTTTCAATTATACAAAAAAAAAAATTTCTGTAGTATTTTATTATATTAACTAATTGGAAATTATTACAATGATTTTTATACTTTTTGTTTTTAATTCAGTAAATCTTCAAAGAGGAATTGAAACAGACGGGGAGATGCTCGTTAAAATATTAATATTAGATTAAGTTCGAAAATCTATGTAGCCATCTTTTTTACACACCTTTATTTCTCTTGTAATTTAATTAGGGCATTTAAACTGAAATAACTGACTTCAATTGTGAAATCTGTAAAAATTAGGAAAATCTGTTACTTCAAAAAAATAGGGTGATTGTTCGTGGAAAAACAACGCATTAGAATAAACTGGGTGTTATTAGATATTGATTAATCCATCTGTAACACTGCAACACAGTATTACTGGAGCGTGGGGATCAGGGAAATATTTATTGTCGTGTTATTGTTACGATGCAAATAAATATTTTTTTATCCGAATATTTAATCTTAACCGTATGATTTTTATCCTATATCTACGTTTATTAATAATCGTCCATTAAATTATCAAAGTAACTAGTCTAAGTGCAAATCAGGAATTCAGACAAAGTTTTATTTAGGTACAAAGTGGCTGAGCACTAAAAATACTGCTTATAATGGATGAAGAAAAATATCATGCTTCAATCACGTTTGGAAATTATATAATTTTCTGTATGGTAAACATAACTCAGTCCGAAATCGTCTTAGTTAGCTATTACGATTACTCCGATTCCCGTAGATTTTCCCTTCGATCACTAACAGCATACGATGCCTTATTTTTAAACATCAACGTGCATTTGACACATAAGAGTCATTAAACACAAAACAAGAGCAAGCTGAGCAAGTATAAGAACCATCTGTTTGCAGAAATCTGTATTCAAAGGGCACCTGCTTTTTTCCTAGTTCCTGCTTACTCATCACAACATATTATTCATGATGATCATTCAGGATATATTATAGGTATCTATGCACGTTCCTACATTAAGTAGTTTCTTGCACTTTATTGGCCTTCGATATTAAGGTTATGTCAACTTTGACTCATTGTATAGATGTTTCGCCTCTACCAATTACTAATTAACTGGCTGCGTTTATATAATAATCTAACAATACAAATGCCACTACCTGATATTTCTTTTTTGAATGATGGTTTATGAGCAATAAGAGTCTTCCTTACAGGCCGTGAGAACAAATTCTTTTTTGATCCATAAGCTACGTACAGTTTTCTTCTTAGAAATTATTATCAAGAAACGTGTAAGTGAGAAGTATGATGAGAATTGCCACAAGTTTCTTACGTTGTCTTGCTTTTAGGCAATATAGTAAATCCTTGACCGTAAGTCAGTTTGGTACTGGTATGTACAAAATTAAGAATTTTTATAGCATGTGTACAAAAAGATGCTTCTTTACAATCTATTGTATTAGAAATAATAGTTTCAACAGCTAAGGTTTCAACTTGAGTGCAGTTATTTACCTAGTACCTCACACCTGACCTTAGGGAATAATTTTATGAAATTCGTCAAAATAAATTGAATTAGGTTGGGCTCAAGTCTGTTAGTTTATATTTAGGATGACCATTATGTACTTCCTTATTTCATTGTTCGTATCACTAAGTAGGTTAAAATAAGTGTCGGCAATTCGTGTTGCAAGTACCAAGTACGAAGGCGATAAAATAAAATACCTAAGTATTGTCGCGGTCACGTTTTTAGGAAGTACCTGCATACATAGTAGGTATATCTCAGTATGTACATACTTTCTTTGTTTTCTATATCTGATTTTATATGTTAGCTGGTTTGTTGTGTGCTTATGTTAATAACTAATTAGTTTTGGTAATTTTTATTTGTCGTACACAAACTGACAAAGTTAGAATGGCGATGGTGGTCACGTCTCGGAATGCCCATACCAGACATTTTACTTTTTTATTTTATTAACCTGTTTTTGACGATTTTTTTTTTAATTTCTAGATAATACAATAAAAATTGTATTAAATGTTGATAAACGTAAGTATTAAAATATATGAATTTTTTTATATCTTATTTCCATTATCTCTGCCTACCTCTATAGAGAAAGGTCACACCCTGATGTATGTATGTATTCTACTGCACTAAGTACACAAAATATTTTGGATGACGAATTCATAATTTTTAGGGTTCCGTACCCAAAGGGTAAAAACGGAAACCCTATTACTGAGACTTCGCTGTCCGTCCGTCCGTCCGTCCGTCCGTCCGTCCGTCCGTCCGTCTGTCACCAGGCTGTATCTCAAGAACGGTGATAGCTAGAGAGTTGAAATTTTCACAGATGATGTATTTCTATTGCCGCTATAACAACAAATACTAAAAATAAAATAAAATAAATATTTAAGGGGGGCTCCCATACAAAAAACTGATTTTTTTTACCGTTTCTTGCTCGATACTAATAACGTTGCTTTATGTTGCATAGATAATGGTACGGAACCCTTCGTGCGCGAGTCCCACTCGCACTTGACCAATTTTTTATTTTAAATTTCTGAGATATTCTTATTACAACAGATACGGAAAAATATTTTATTATGTATTGTGTTCCCAGCTGTGTAAATAATATGGTGAAACAAAATTTAAAATATTTTTTTAATTTTTATTACGCCGTGGTATGACGGTATAAGTAAAGAGCCACTGTTATAATATGTACAGGCAGTAGAAAAGCGCTGTGTTTTTATTTGAAAAGGCCTATGTCCAGCAGTGGACCGAGTTAGGTGGATGTTAATTATATTATATTACTGATCATCAGATACAAGTATAACTCAACAAATAGGCGGATTGTGAAAACAGAGGCAATGGGTCTCCCAAACCACTAATGAAGTTTAATCCTAGTTGTAACAGTTATATTGTATATCAGCATTGTGTATTAACTATAGATATTAGTTTCTTAGTAGTACATAAGAGATAATTTCTCTTTACTTACTGCTGTCTGGCCTGCACCATGAGGTAGTTCCTATTGTCCTGAGTTAGCGTCTCAATTAGTTAATCTCTTTGTCCTTGACACACCCAAATGTAATTTATGACCACTCATAACTTGCTGTGCTTGTTAATTCTGCTCTATGTAGAGTAGGTACCTACATTTTAGTTAACGGTAGTTTTGTAATAGTGAACAATTGTTAAAAAATTTTGATTTAATCATATGCGCTGTTCTACTGGCTCTTGTAAATATGGAGAGTGAATAATAAGTAGTTTAGTTTTTTCTGAGTTAAGTATGATACCGTTGTCGTGGGACCACTGGACCACCTTGTCTATATCTTGTTGGAGGAGGGTGCAGGTTTCGCGCATGTCTGTACCAGCACGCAGCGCACACAAATCGTCAGCGAACATGTACGCCGAGCTGTGCTCCAACACATTGCATAAACTATTCACGTGTATAAGGTAGCTGATGGGCGCACATCCCGAGCCCTGGGGCACGCCGTACTGCACATCCACTCGCTCACTCAGCGTGTTGCACACCTTTACTCGGTTCGAGCGCGATGTAAGATAATCGCGAAACCAGTGGTTAAGTGGTTCCACAACTCCGCATTCCTCCATCGCTCTTAGAAGGGTATTAGATTCGAGCGTATCGAATGCGTTATTTTATTATTCGTATTCTGGTACCCATAACACAAGCATATAAAGCTTAGCTTGGGACCAGAGGACGTTGTGTGAAATGTCCATGAAAATTTATATTTATTTAAATATTTCCAATCAGAAACAGAATTTGTGATGTGTAAAACAAAGTAGGTAAATGATTTTTTGAAGTTATCTAACATGTACTTAAATAACGTACGCAAATTTGCACAATACACATTTTGTAAAGATACATAACGGAATCTCTTCGTGGTAAAATTTATTTAATAAGTACCTATGGCAAAAAGCGAAACGTTAAAAACAAAAGAAAATCTTTTAGAAAAATAACAATAGAAGCATAGCTATTTAATATTTTCTAGAATTTTATTACTGTACAACACAGCATCTCATGCTGCTGTATCAAATCAAAGAGTTACGCACATAATAGGAGCTATATATCTTCTAATATATACAATTCACGTGTCACAGTGTTAGTTACCGTACTCCTCCGAAACGGCTTGACCGATTCTTCTCAAATTTTGCATACATATTCAGTAGGTCTGAGAATCGGCCAACATCTATTTTTCAAACTTTTTTTTTTAGTATGGCAATACAACGTTTGCCGGGCCAGCTAGTCTTATATATAAAATTCACGTGTCACAGTGTTAGTTACCGTACTCCTCGGAAACGGCTTGACCGATTCTTCTCAAATTTTGCATACATATTCAGTAGGTCTGAGAATCGGCCAACATCTATTTTTCAAACTTTTTTTTTTAGTATGGCAAAACAACGTTTGCCGGGACAGCTAGTCTTATATATAAAATTCACGTGTCACAGTGCTAGTTACCGTACTCCTCTGAAACGGCTTGACCGATTTTTATGAAATTTTACATACATAATAACATATTCAGTAGGTCTGAGAATCGGCCAACATCTATTTTTCAAACTTTTTTTTTAGTATGGCAAAACAACGTTTGCCGGGTCAGCTAGTCTAATATATAAAATTCACGTGTCACAGTGTTAGTTACCGTACTCCTCCGAAACGGCTTGACCGATTCTTCTCAAATTTTGCATACATATTCAGTAGGTCTGAGAATCGGCCAACATCTATTTTTCAAACTTTTTTTTTAGTATGGCAAAACAACGTTTGCCGGGTCAGCTAGTTGTTATATAAAATTTCCATGTCACAATGTTAGTTACCGTACTCCGAAACGGCTCGACCGATTTTCGTGAAATTTTGTGTACATATCCGTTAGGTCTGAGAATCGGACAACATCTATTTTTCAAACCCCTCCCCCCTCCTTTTGTATGGCAAAACGTTTGCCAGATCAGCTAGTATTGTTATAAATTTAAATCTGCCTCGCAGTGCTATATACTAGTAGTCTTATATCGAGACGAAATATAAATAAGATAATTTGAATTCCAGTAAATACCCATCTAGCTATTCACATAAAAATACGTGAAAAGACGCATATAAACATACCTATGCCTATGATTCTATGTTTTCAAAGTAATAAGTTTCCAATAGGTAATCTACAAAATTAACGACATACATGCGAGAAATCTATAATAGCGAATAACTACTAATTCGCATATCTCCTTAGACGATCCATCCTTTAGAAACGATCTCTAGGTTTAGATAACTTTAACGGCCATTTTCAATAACCATGCTATGATGGATTCTTATTCTCGTTTATCAGTAAAATATTACTATCTACTGTCAATCAATTTTTTCATTAGAGAATACTTCAGTAGAGAATACTTCCGTAGCTTATTGAAATGCAAGTAAGTGCAAAAGTTTAGACTAATATGACTTTATTAGCAAGGATCGCGGATAGACAAAATATTGAAAACAGTTGTCCTTTTTTAGATACTTATTTGTGTATTATGTTTGCCTCCTTCTTTTTCTCAGCCCTTTAATACCTCACTGTTGCACACAGCCTGAGACAGGCCTCCTTCACGTCGCGTCGGGAGGGTATTTGCTCTATTTTTATCACCCTGACCAGACGTATTGGCATAGAGTTTAGTTTCAAATTCTTCTTCTTCAACCGAAGATCTGTTTTTTAAAATTATTCTTTAACTGACTCTTACAGCTTACTTACAAGGCCATATATGAGCTGCAACAAAAGTGAGATTTGTAGCGTTACTTGTCTCTGCCTTGGCAACGCCCAAGTCTGTACCTAAATATATTTAGCACAGTAGATTACAAGCCTATATTTACGAACCAAATTATTGCCTTGATATCTCTGTGTTACATTTATGGGTAACCATTGCTTATATTACTTGCCAACGAGCCATTGTGTTCAATCATTGTTTACGCACGAACCGACTGCATAACTGTGTTTAAAACGTCATGGAGGGTCCTCAATGCTACTTGTGTTTATGTAGCTAATTTATATACAATACGATATATTTTAAAAAAGTTTATGATGAGTTTTTAATGTTTCATCTACACAGATTCACATCTAGATATTACTATGTCCAATAACAAATATATAAGCATGATAGTTATGTGGCAAAATGTACCGAATACTTCTCTGATTGCGTGATGGTATTAGCCCACATCGCTCAAATTTATGATAATATCCCCATCACAAAAAATAGGTTCAAAATAAGTTGTGCTTTAATACTAAATGTCTTGTAAAATTCTTTTGAAATTTGTGTCACGTTAGACGATGCTTCACGTATAATGTTTGTACTAAGTATATCACTTGTGTTTGTCTCTCAATTCTCTGTTTAACTTCTTTATTTTTGTTCCAGAAACTATGCGAAACATCCATCTTCCATGCCTCGAGAACATCAAGCAAGTATTCTGGATGACGGGATCAGGGACTTCTTAACTTAGTATTGTAATAACTTTTACGTCTTACTATACTACAAATATCTATAAAAGGTCATTCAAAAGCTGTTACAATGCAGTACATACAATCATTTTTTAAACGGATCACTGATGACCTGAAACAGAAGAAGCTTATTCCTCTAAAGATATTGTTCTTTGTACATGCTTCCAGTAAGTAGCTGCTCGTGACGAATTTATTATTATGATAGGTTGATTTTCTTGCCTTTCTTCTGTAAACCTAATTCAAGATGCGTGTTCAAATTACACTTTATCAAAACAGAGGTTTTTTGTTATAAAGTAGCCTTTCTTGTAATGTAGTAAGAAAAGATTGAATTTATTTATGATCAAATCTAACTATCAATAATTCTCACATATACGTGTATTTCTAGTCCAAGGTGAATGGGTACTTTATAAGATAAACTGTAAATGTAAATCGTTAAGTTACGAGAAACTAAACTTTAGGTTTATTTCGTAACTCACCATAGTAATTAACGGCCTAACTATCTTAATACGAGTATTTTAATAAAACCCTGAACAATTACTGTCTCTCTGTCCTTTCGAAAACACGATTTTAACATGGTTTGATCAAAGACCAGATAGTTATTAGGAATTAGTTTCACAAGCAAGCTTAACTTTACATTGAAAACACCGTGCATTTGTTCTAATTCATCTGTTTATAGTGGCCTCCCGAGAATATAATACTATAGGAACGTGTACGTTAATTTTTTGAGGCATGCCATATTCATTAACTAAATCAATGATCAATAATGAACCAAACATGTCAGTTTCCAGTAGAAAAAAAGTAATCAAGTAAAATATCATCTTACATGTATTGTAGTCATATATAGGTAGTGTATAGATATTTAATATTATGATATTTAATAATGTTGTTTTATTGCCCACGCGATTGCTGTTTCAACGCGCATGCATATCCAAACAAATTTAATATTATTTTGGTTTGTTCAGCTAATAGTGAATTACTTTTAGTTTCAATTGCTATAATAGCAAATAAGTCATGATATTGTACTGTTACTACTACACGAGGGATACACAATTTTTTTCACTTACTATTTTCTTTTGCAGCTCTATTTGTGCTCTATCCTTACTTGACTATTCACATGAGAGAGCTCGGCATTAATGTAGAAGAAACAGCCATTATGTCCGCCGTGACGCCAGTAGTTTCCATTGTCATGCCACCTCTAGCCGGCATGCTGGCTGATAAGATTGGGAACTTTAGGGTAAGTTAAAACAAATCAAAACCTTAGAAAACCTGTGAATTTTGCTATCTATATCATTTTTAAGTTTAGTTATAAATAGTTACCTCAGAGGACACTATAAACTAAGACAACAGTTACTTAATAGTGGTTCTGAAATGTACAGTACCTGTTACCTAAATACCTGATGTGAATCTGCGGTAACAGGATTGATGAATTAAAACAGAAAGAGTGATTACCATAAGTTGGAAGATCATGGATGCCTACTAAGCATTGTTTCAGCATTTAATGTAGAGTTCATAGTACAAACTATTTTATAGACGCTTTTTCGAAATGGGTTTGAAATTACGTTGAAGGAGGGAAAAACAGTTGTATATTAACATTTGTTTCTTTTAACACTCACAAAAGATCCTAACATAACACAAAGAGAGAGAATTTACGACGAAAGTAGAGATGAATATTATTATTAGTAGCTGTCTTGATATCTTAACATCCTCAGCAGTTGTAGCAAATTGAAATTTCTTTGGTTGCAAATTTAATGATACCGCAAAATGGTTCATTCGAATTCTAATTTTATTTGTCACTAAAATTAGTTTGTCCAGATGTCACATTCAACAGGAAGTCGAATGTATACCATTATACCGACGCATTTAGCTAAATATCTGTCTATTTAGAGAGATAATCTGGCTCATTACTAATTTATTCGGTATTGTGTAGCAGTCGCTACGGTCTTTGTAATCAATTTATTCCAGAACGTCCGTAAGGTAAATTAAAACCAATTCTGGCTACAATAACCTTTACCTTGTATTGTGATGGACAATCGTTTGTGTATGTACATACGTACTACATGTATGGTAGGGTGTGCGCGTGCGTAACTGCCGACGATCACAACGTCCGTGCAGGAAGCGACGCCCGCTACCATCGCGTTTATGATATCGACAAACGTAATGTGATCGTCAAAACTGGACTCTACTTGCTATGAATATAATTAATAAGTAAATGAGGTCTTTTCCATGCTGTTCACATATAAAAAGATTATTTGTATTCTTTTATTACTTAACAGCGAACATACAAAATATGGAAATACATGGGTAGGCACTGTATTAACCAAAACTATTTTACTAGAGATAGGTTTATCAATACTGCTTTCATCTCTAAAGAACTTTTTATGGTATGGTTGAATTGGTATAGGCTAAAATATTTTAGTGTTACGTCTGTGGCTACGTAGCCAGAAATATTTTGAGCATGTTTAAGTATAAATGAAATATCTAAATATATAGAAACATACGTCTTTTGGATGAACAGTAACACTTTTTGCTTAAATATGAATTTGTTGTTGTAACGTATTTTCGTTATATTTATTTAAATATATCTATTGTTAAATCTTTTGTATCACAAATACCTTTGCTGTTTGTAAAGCTATAATATTTACTGCGTGGGAACTAAATTGTAGGTACTTGAGTTGCGTGTAAACAATTATAATAAGCGGGTGAGTTAGCAGTTTTCCGCTTGTGAACACGTCCTCGAATACTATCCATTGTCGAATGTCAAATAGTCATTGCAAATTATAATTGCATCTAAAATCGACAATTTGATGTAGTTTTGCTGATCATCAGGGGCAAGTACTTACATCCTGTTTATTTCCCTATCATTACTTATAATTTGCATTTATGTTTTCACGACACGCAGCTCCTGTTTTGTTACCTATCATCTTCGTATTATGTAGGTACCCGAAACCTAAGCCTACTTGCTAGATTTTGGTCTTGGTTTTGATATTGATTGAGCATATTTTAATTGTGTAATTTTGTTCAATTCTTAATTTTTAAATAGTTTTGAACAGAGATGGAACTAAAGTTAATTCTATCGATACATCCACCGATGAGTGGTGTTCTCTATTAGAGCTATATCAGATACTAGTGTTTTTTCACGAATCACTATGTTCCAGATCGTATTATGTAGAGAGATTTTGAGTTTCTTTGAGTTTCAGTTTATAATAGACTCAAAGAAACATAAAAGCTTTAGTTAATAACTTTTTAATGGATCACAATCTATAATGAGAAAACTTTTGTTATTTTATGGACAGATTTGTAGCTGTGCCAAGGATTATACAAAGAACATGTAAACAGTTTAGTGAAAAATCCAGCCTTGTTATGAGACTTATGACTTTGACATTATGTGATAAACTAATAAAAAGTGTTTGTTTATTTGTAGTCTCTAGAACAAGTTAAAGAGTCATAAAATATATTATAATAAGTACGGTTCAAGTAGGTACTCAGTTAAATACTAATTAGCAACGATGTTTCTTAACTAAACTTTTTATTCTTATTTGAAAACATGCAATTATGATATTTTTATTAAATAATTTTGTTGTTTACTTGCTGATATATGCGAAATTTTGTTTTACAAATCTTCAAAGTTTTTTGGGATTTTAGACTTTGAATCAACTTCAGAACTTTCCTGATATACCGATCTATATAGTGAGGACAATATCTTAAGAAAATAGTAACTATAAAAATTTGTTTTGTAGCTCTTGTTGGCGTTGACATCGGCTTTGGGTGGAGTGACAGCATTACTACTGCTGGCAGTGCCAGTCGGTCGTATTACTGTTACCTTTCCACCTGCTACAGAAATTCTCTCAACTTGTGACCACGGTGGAATGAGGTTGCGGTTAATGCAAGATTCACCATGTGTGCCTCTACATCCCTATTCATACGATATCAATCTTACGTGAGTTTCCGGTATAACTGCTACATATCTACAAGTAATGATAAATAAAGTCTCGATAGACCCTAAACCTTTGGCTGATTGTTGGCCATATCATTGAGGATTGCCATATTCATCTTACTCATAGATTAATAATCTGAATGGTAATAGAGCTTACGCTTAAGCAAATTTTTCAAGGTTTGGCAATTCGCATTGAAGCGTACTTGTCAAAACCACTAAACAAATTGAAACCGTAAAACGTCCTACAACTATGATCAAGTATTAATTACTTCTTTAGTATCGGATTGCAAAACATACAATTTTTTTAATTTGTTATAGAGTTGTGTCCTGTGGATTTATCTGCAATGTCCCTGACGGAATATCACACGATGAAATAAATGACATTACTCAAACGTACTCCTATGATGTGCATTTACAATCAAGTATTGCTGCTCAAAGACTAGTATACCGTCATACGGTGATGTCAACACTTACACACACAATGTTACCGAAGAAGGATCAGAGCACATCACGAATCCTCACAAACAACCCTTACTTCAATATGACTATTTCAAATTTATTTGACAAAGAGATATTCTTTCCAACACCACGGCTCTATAAAATAGATTGCAATTACGATGACATGAATAACTCATGCGCGTTCGGGAAGAACTATATTTTTAGTGAGGATAATGACGAAAATGAGGGCTCATCATTTCGAATGCGAATATCTCACGATGCACAGGTGCCGCCTCTAGATGTGAGAGAATACACCGTAACAGCTGTTTCAACTAACAATATAACTAAAATTTACGAAGACTATAACGGAGTCGAGGGTATTACGTGTACCGACAATGTTGTAAGTATTTTTATATTTCCTGTATCAGCTAGATTTTTTGAAAAACTTAAGATTTTTTTTACCGAATTATTTAGAAAATTAGAAAATCGAGAATGAAACAGTGACATCAAAATAGAAGACAGTTGGCAAAGATCTTTTTAACGAGCAACTAGAAATATATCTTAGTATTTTATTTTCTTAAAGTCATCAGTCAAATCCATCTCCATCTCGAACTAAACATAGAACATTATCATAATAAAGTGATTATATTTAAAAGTACAAACCAAGCGTAACTAGGCGTAACTCCATAAAAACATAAAAAATCTTTAAAATAAAGATTGCTAAATAATTAATGAAAAAAAACCTAAATAATATTATTTACTTTAACGTTCGTATATCATATGATATCAAGGGTATCGGAGTGTGGCTAGTATCTCCTTAATAATAATTTTCTTAGTTCAATAATTAAAAGCTCTGACTATCTTGTTTTCCATTTTAAATTGTCCAACCCTCCTTTGTATTTAAAATCAATTTTTCAATTTCTCTTTACCACCCACGATTGAGATTTACGCTGTTCTTACAATCGTCTTCTAACATGTCCACCTCACACCTCTAGCTTAGTGCATTCTTCCTTCAATATTCAAGCAATTCTTCTCTGGAATATTCTCTTGAGATCAGGATGGCATGGTCCCGGGAGACATTTAAAACTAAAGTTCGCAATCATTACATTACATTACATTACATTACATTACATTACTGGCGGAATCTAGTCATTGAGTAATTCCTTTCTACATAAATAAATAAATAAAAAACACGCTTGAAAATCCTAAATATATTTTTAAATAATTGCATTGTCATCGGTCCTTGATATGTAAAATTTTAAATCAATCCGACTATTGCAAGTGAGTGAAAATCGCGTTCAAAGATTCCGTTACATAGATTAATGCATTGATACATACCGAACTTATAAAAGCGGGTTAAAAAATATTTTTTTATTAGAACAGAAACAATATTGAAATGAGTATTTCCAATGACCAGAATTCTTTTGCTTTAGATAATAGCGATGAATGTTCAGCAGCATTTTTTGTTACAAAATTGTGTATTTGATTGATAGGGTCAGAATGAAGGAGTAACAATACAAATTGGATCAAGAAAATTGTCGGGATGTGTCGCAGCGTGCGCATCCACTACTCCTCGACAAGAGCTTTGCGAAAATAAACAACAACAGATCGAACTTGATCCTGTCTTCACCTTTTGGGCTTATCTTGCAGTAAGTATTAAAAAACAGTTGCTGAATAAAACATATTTTCATTTCCATTTATCTAACTTAATTCAAGGACGTAGAGAAAAAATAAATTCAAAATATCGGAAAATCTGTGTCGTATTAAGGTAAATTCGCGCCCTAAAAGTTATTATTCTCCACAACAAGCATTTTATGCCATCTATTTATTAATTTATAAAAATAAATAAAATCACACAGACATAGTAGACAAAATATACCAGTATTTCAATACATTATGGGAGAATTCGACGTATATATTATGTACTAAATTTGGTCCTCCTTTCGGAGACATCAACTGCCGATTTAAATAAAAATATACGCATTTAAATCAGTCACGCAAGCGTTACGGAATATTACATATATGTATAAAAATGTTGGCTCCGATGATACCTTGGTTATTTTATATCCGGAAACAAGTCCTATTGTCAACTAATCGCTACTAAATGGCCAATAGTGAACTTTATGCTATACACTGCACGAGTCCAAAAGCAGGTCCAAAGGCTGATTATTTTTCAAATGCTACTAGTTTTTGCCATATTATTCCACAAGAACTACAAAAGTTTGTTAAACCAAAATTATAGACAAATTCCAGACCAGAATTAAGAAAAACTATTACAATTAATTGTGCTCCTATGAATAGTCCTATGAATAATACATATTTATAATACATATTCTAATTTTCGGTTAGGTTATAGAAATTCATCACTAAGAACTGCAATGAAAACGAATGAGAAGTTTTAAAATGTGGCCTTATTCTGTAGTTACATTTCTCGTCATTCCATTAATTTACTCTGTTACTCAATGAACTCGATTTGCATTTGATATTCTTTAAAGTTACTAAAGTAATTATGGAATCTTCTAATATTTTATAGCAACATATTTTCTGTCAGTATTTTAACAGCGAATCTACTAAAGACAAGCTCGTAATACAGTTAAGGGCCTACATCAATATTATCGTATATCATCGCCGACACGTACATATTAACACAGCCAGTAGGCACAGAAAATGAAGAATTAGGGATACTTTTCCTATTTACTCAAAATCTACTAAATATATTTGAATTCTGATTTACGTGTTTCTATATATAATAGTTACTTATGTTTTTAAAGTTATTTCATTAGTTAATACGCGATAATAGACCGACAAATGAAAAAAATAAAAAATTAGAGACGTTGTTTCGCTAAGATTTTCTATCGAGAAAACTTTTTTCAATCGCGTTTCTGAGTTTATGCGATCCTAGATCATATATTGAAAAAACATATACTTAAAAATTAGAGCTCTAGCCATTCAATCTAAAGAAACAATGAAAACTTCGTACGTAGAAAAATGCACGAAGCTATTTTGGTATCCTCTTAAGGACAAAGCACCGGTCCCTTTTTAAAGATGATTGGTCATGTACTCTCGTGAGAATTAAGTGATTTATGTACCTACCTATAGTGTTGGGACATACTAACAATTCTATTGTTAAATTCGTAATAGATCCGGAATCTTAATCCGTGATGAATCATTTTATATAGAACATTGAATTGTGGATAAGTGCGAAAGTATGTTTATTTTGTCCAGTAATCTTTACATTCCGTGAGATGTCCACTAATTGTTACGTTAAATAAAATTGGGTGACTTTCTTACGCATTAGTTTGTTTATTAACTTTTTGTTAAGAATCCGTTTCTGTCCGGATAAGTATGCATCTAATTGCTGATTAGAATGTTTCGGTATCTATATCTTCTCCCATTCAGCTAAAATTGTTAATGATCGAGAGGGTCCTGTATTGCATCTATTACATCTTAATTAACCCCATCTATGGTAATGATTTAGACAATTCAATTTATGCCTGCTGGTCACAAAAATCTTTAGTTTACAAATATTTACAAATAATATGTTGTTGTGTTGATGGACTAAGGGCAAATTCGATCAGAAAGTAACGGTAAATAAAATAAAATATAATTTTGTAAGAAATTTTATGAACATTTTACATAGCGTATGTCGTTGAGTAAATATCAGAACCGTAATAAATAACGTCGCTTAAAATCTGTGCAAATACGACTATGTAATTAAATAAATATTGAAACTTCAATTCATTTTAAATCAGTGCTATGTTAAACTCCATTAAATGAAATTCCAAACGTTAGCTGAAATATTAACACTTCAAATTGCAAGCATCGTTTGTACGGCTTTTTATTTTTTGTTATTTTTTGTACGGCTTCATTGAAAAGATGAACTATGTAAGATTGTATTTAGTAAAAAAAACTATTTATACAGCCCAACATAGAACCTCCTCCTGTTTTTTTAAGTCGGTTAAGAGGATACCAAAATTCTTCGTGCATTTTTCTACGTACGAAGTTTTCATTGTTTCTTTAGATTGAATGGCTAGAGCTCTAATTTTTAAGTATATGTTTTTTCAATATATAATCAAGGATCGCATAAACTCAGAAACGCGATTGAAAAAAGTTTTCTCGATAGAAAATCTTAGCGAAACAACCTCTCTCATTTTTTATTTTTTTCATTTGTCGGTCTATTATTGCGTTTTAACTAATGAAATAACTTTAAAAACATAAGTAACTATTATATATAGAAACACGTAAATCAGAATTAAAATATATTTAGCAGATTTTGAGTAAACAAAAAAAATATCCCTAATTCTTCATTTTCTATACCTACTAGCTGTGTTAATATGTACATGTCGACGATAATATTGATGTAGGCCCTTAAAAGCAGTTTTATTGCTTTTGATTCAACATTTTTCATCGTTAAGGAAATATTGAGTTTCTTCTAAATGAAGGTGTTGCCTACCAGATTTTACTATAAATTAGTATGTCTTTAAACCAGCAACCAGCTACTTTCATGAAATAAATTAGGTATAGATTTCTTGTTCGTACATGAATGGTCGTACAATTCAAAATTATTTTGATTTTGTCACAGATTTGTCAGTTAAGTGTTTTTTTCTGTTTTGAACAAAGCGCAGGTTAATGGCAATTAATTAATTGTTAACATGCTTTTGTCATTACTAGGTACAATTGTATATATGTACAGCTAAATGCTACATCTATACTTATGTACCAGCTGTTGGCCGCGACTTCGTACGCTTCGAATTTTGCATACTACATACTGAGACTGTAGCTTCCTTTTAGTGAAAAATCTTCAAGACCGTACCTACTTTGAACCTGCATACATTTCACCACACTTATTCTTTTTATTAATAGCCTCTTAGATTTAAGAGAAGTCTCACAATCAAAAGCTATTTTCAATGTAATCTAATGTAGTAATTTTCCATAAGTAGGTACAAACATTCTAGTATTCATGTTGGTTTTGTTGTCTTTACAAACTTTTGTAAACATGTAAATAAGACAACATACACACATTACACACTCGTGGTTATAATTTTGATTAATATGTGTTCACTTTAACTTCACATAGACATTTATTTCGTCATTCATACAGAGAGAGAGAGACTTAAATAGCCTTGCCCTCATTGTATCTGAGCTTGAACATACACCACACATACTTACATTCAATGCCATTTCTGTGGTTTAAGAGTTACGTATCTAAACACGTGTAAGCAGATAACGTAATCCATTTGTGACAGTCGGGTAGAAAATAAACTAGTTTTAAGTTATATATATAAAATAGCTTATGAACTTTTGTCTGTTTGGATTAAAAGTACAAGTGTCACCACCCCTTTTTCTACCTAAGGTGCTATAAAATCCAGTCATAGGATATTGTACGCTGATAGCATCTTCTGTGAGACGATAAACTCGAAAATAAGTCCTGCGCCAACACGCCTGATCAGCGTGGCATAGTAGACCATAATCCCTCCAAAAGTGAAAGATGTCGGACGTTAATGGACTGGAAAAAGCATATGGACCTTGGAAATTTTAAAGAATTATAATTTTATAGATGGATCTTTTTATACCAATGATACTGATTATCTTTCTTTACTTCTTATAAAAGAAAGTCGTAATTTTTGTATGTATGTCCCTATGTGAGCTTATATCTTCAAAACTACGCAACGGATATTGATGCGGTTTTTTTTAATAGATAGAATGGTTCAAGAGGATGGTTTTTTTTGCATAATTTGTTGGGGTTTGCTGTATATTGGATGAGTCATGATTAAATTTGCCTAGAAATTCGGACACGCGCGAGCTATAAATGAAAACGCTGCCTTATCTATGTGAGGTACAACAAACTAATGTATGGAGGAATGGTTTATTACCTATAGTTCTTCAAAAAAGTCCTCAAAAGCATATGTCTATCTTTTAAGGGAAACCCGCTGTACCCATAATAATGTAAAAAAAAATCTATTTCAATGGGGTGTTTTCATAAGCTATTTATATGTATATAGTAATATTTTTTATCAAATTAAATAGCTTAGTTAGCTTACGCAATTAATATAGATTATAACTGCTCTTTACAGCATGCAATTTAAATGAATATCTTATGAGATATGACGAAAAAAGAATACTAATTAAACTGTTGGCTGAGCAACGCGAACGTTTCCTCGGTCTTCTATCCATACTCCAATGTTTGGATATTTATGGGTGTTTATTGTGCTTTCACGTAAAGACTACTGGATGGATTTTCATGGAAAATGGAATAGAAAATGAACTTATTATTTATCCTTTTTACCGCGGGTAACACCGCGGGGCACAGCTAGTTTGTTATAAACCTTTTTATGTACAACCAACAAGCTCGACTTTATATCTAACTAGCTGACCCGGCAAACGTTGTTTTGCCATACTAAAAAAAAAACCAAAAAGGTTTGAAAAATAGATGTTGGCCGATTCTCAGACATTTACATGAACACATGAACAGAAATTTTACATGCGTATTCCGTAGGTCTGAGAATCGGCCAACATCTATTTTTCAAAATTTTTTTTTTAGTATGGCAAAACAACGTTTGCCGGGTCAGCTAGTAGTTTATAATAACATCTAGTGCTTATGTGTCTTATGTATAGAGTATATTAAAATTTATGTGATGCCTAGGTACAAAAACCTGCTGGTTTAAACAAAGTCAATAAGGAACAACAAGGATCTGTTATTAAAAACTAAAGTTCTATTCGAAAGATAATTAGCTAAATGCGTAGTTATTTTTTACGTGCAATTAAATACCTACACAAATAGAGTCAGATATGAGTAGATAAGTGTTTTTGTGTGATATTGATCGGACTGGATATAATATCTTCGTTGAAAATGATCTTGTTATTACTTATATAATTTCAAGGACACTTTGATATATATGTAAATAGCAGTATTGTATTCCAAGTCTATTTTTATATTATAATAACATTAAAATGTGAAATAAAAATAAAATCAGCGTTTTAAAAACATTTGATATATTTTTGCATTTAGTTTAAGAAACTCATCAGAAAATACCTGGATGCTGAAGTTTAGTTGTACATTGAGCTGTAAAAATATTATGTAAAATGAGTTTAAAATTTTCTTTGTTAGGTTCGAGTCTCAATCGCAATAATTGGTGGGACAGCTTTCGCTATGTTTGAAGGGGCAGTAATAGCAATTGTGAGGGAACAGAAGGCTGACTACGGCATGCAGAGAATGTACGGCAGCATAGGTGGTATGATCTCTTCTCCACTATCTGGACTACTGATAGACTACGCCAGCCGAGGGAAAGGATACACTGATTTCAGGTACTCTAACTCTCTTAAAAAACTTTGGTTTTCAAGATCCAATCAACAAATTAAACAAAATAACTATCCTCTTGGACCACTCTATCTATTAAAAAAAACTACATCTAAATCCGTTGCATAGTTTTGAAATTATAAGCTCACATACGGACATACATACAAAATAACGACTTTGTTTTATAATACTTAACTAAAGATTATTTGATTAAGTAGTAGGTACCTTAAACAGTTAATCGCAACCAAAATTTCATTTTTCTTAATGAAAAGGGCAAACCACAAAATACACGAAAAAATATAACAGAAAACTAGGCAAGAAAGTAAGGTAGTAATTAAATCAATGCACGTAATTGAATATTCAATTAATATGTAGTTTGCCAGTGACCGACTGACATATAAACTAACTAAAACCCGTTAGTTCGAAGGTAACACAACTCATCTCTACATTGAACCCAATTAACTATGTTTACAATAGCTATACGCTTGTTAAGGTTTCATTGCAATACTCACAGGGTCAGGCAGAAGTTACGGCCATGACCTTCCTCTCACATGAGTTCCTGTTACTTTTCATCAATTCTACAACATTTTTAGTTACAATTGAATAGTTATTTTTGGTAAAAACAAATGAATCAATTATGGTATTATTTCTATGTTTAAATTTAAATTGTATAAAGTACGGTTGGTGCAACAAGACAGCTATGGTCATTTGAGTTTAACTTTCTTTTATAAAAAGCTTCTCTGGGTCGTAACTATTTAATTACCTAAATATCCAATGTCATAATAACAAGACTTTGTAACACCTATTCAATTAATTAATATACAGACTTAAAATTAAGGCTAATGGTCCGACTGACTATAAATAAATAAATAATATTCATGGACATTTCACACAACGTCCTCTGGTCCCAAGCTAAGCCTATATGCTTGTGTTATGGGTACCAGAATATGGATAGAATACATATACTACCTTTTTTTTTGTAAATACATACTTATAATACATAGAAAATACCCAGACGCAGTACAAACATTTGTATGACAATTAGAAAAATCACTCAAATGATTGTCCCGAGCGAGAACCCGCCACCTCTTGATCGGCAGTCCGTTACATGAACCACTCAACCACAAGGCTCGTATCAAATAACACTAAATAAACTAAATTTCACATCTATTGTAAAGATTTAGAAGAAGACGGTTATTAAGAGCAGAGGTTATCTCTAAGGAGTTAATACGTTTTATACATTTAAATAATTTTGTTCGTGTTAATTGTGCAATCAGTTCTTCTTTTATTCTGGAAGGCGATTAAACATTGAGCTGTTGATGAGGTCACGAGGAGACCAGAATCTACAATACAACAAATATCTTTTTCAATTTCTAAATGGCTACTAAATACTACAGAAGTTTACTTGATAGAAAATTATTATTATCGCTCCTTGGTCATTGTCATAATTTTCGTAAACTATATAATTGATTTGTGATAGATCTTTTGTTTCGTCTACCATATTATTATATAAAATACTAGTTGTTACCCAAGACTTTGCAGTCTTCGTACGCATAGCATTTGAAAATTTTTCTTTGTTTTGACAAAATTTTTCTCTGTTGCTGCACTCCTATTAGTCACAGCGTGATGGTGTATAGCCTATAGCCTTTCTACATACACATACACACTCTTCATCTTTATAATAAGGTATTGAAGTAGAGATAACTTTAAGTATAATTTTAAATAAAAATGATATATTCCTGTAGGAACATACAGGCGTAGTTCTAAATTTATAAATATCAAATGTCTGTAAAATAATTTGTAAAGTTGAAAGTCATAGATACATTGCAGCATAATGCACAATATGACATTTTTATTTCCATTCCGTGACTTATGCAATCTATTATGGAGTCCACATGTATTTTTTTATTGTTATGTATGCATCCATTTCAATATTATGTAGTCGTGTTATATTATATAACAAATATTGGTATAGTTCTGCGCCACATAAACATGAGATTGCCGTGAATTACACCTAAGCAACACTTTCGATGCAGATTTATGAGTAGAATTGAATAATTAAGGTAAATAAGCAATAACTACACACTTTAGTGTGTAAGATGTATAATGCAAAATTATGCTTATTAGGATAAGGTAGATATGCAAAATAGCTTATAAATAAATATGAATTCCTAACGTCGCGTCGACGAGTGACTTTTTTAAAGGAAAATTACTATAACATATTATTATTTGCGACCTTTTAAACTCTTCTCTTAGACTCATTCACAACCTATGCACTAAAGATGCTAACTTTTTGCGCATAATTGCATAAAAATTATTTGTTCGTGCCTCAGCAAACTTAGTGGATTGACTACGTAACGTGGGAGTCCCAACAGCGCTCTAAAAGCATTATTATACTGAACGCGTGAGGTGTTGTATGGTCGTTGTGTGTAGCTGAACCATAGGCTACGCTATAAAAAGTCTGACAGAAAGCTTTAAATAACGTAGGTAATTTTAACAGAAGGTGAGCATTTAGAAAATCTTCGAGGGAGCATATTGGCTCTTATACACAACGCCCTACGCTCCAGCTCTATTTCTAAGTCATCTTTGAGATCTTCTGTTACAATATGGCCTAAATACTTAAATCCCTTGGTACACAGGAGGGCTCCTTATTTCTCCCTCATATGTTTAAAAAACTTATGTTCGTCACTCTATCTGTGTTAACAGTAAGATATACAGAATGCAATGTGGACGTTCAGGGTGGCTTAATGACCACATTATTAAACTTCATTATTCCAATATGTAGGAGTATAATCTCGTAAATGAAAATTTTATTTTACATGACTTTTTGTTTTGCATATGGCCTGTAAACAATATAAGTAGCCAGCAGTATCAGTTACGGAATATAAAATTTTGAAAATAAAGCTATTGTGTAATAGAATTGAAATCTTTTATATATACAATGGTTAATGATGTGTTGTTGTTCATAAATCTCATATATCTACATACTTAATCTTTGTTTAATTACAAGTTACATCAGATTAATCTACCTAAGAACAATCCGATTACGATTGGTTCAGTGATTCATTAGATTACCATAACAATAGTTATATTACAATTAGTATCAATTTGTAAGACAAGTTTACATAGATAGTAAAGTTTTCGTCTATTAGCGGCTTAGTAAAAATGTTTCCAACTAATTATGGTCTGAAAGGTCTTAAAGGATCTGATGGGATTAAAATAGAACGAAATTGTGTGGGAGTTGTAGTGTATTAGCTTTAGCATTATATCATATAGAGACAAAATCAGTCAAGGAAAATAAGATAATCGATATAAAAGTCATGTACTTTGCATGAGATGGTTAATTAATTCGATTAAGGTTGTACATGATTGGCAATCAGACAACAATAATAATAACGAGTAGAACATTTACGTAATTTACATACAAGTGCATAAATATTACTATAATCTTGCTGCGAAAATCGAGAAAAGCTTAAGATATAATGCGCAATTAGTATATAAAATATTATTAGAAACATATACAATACAGAAAGAAGCTAATAAAGGATGCTGGTAGTAACTGGTTTGATTTATATATTGTGTGTGCGACAAATGTCAAGAAGAATAACAATACTATAATTTCCGTAACTACTACATTTGCGTAAACAGCTTCTTTACATAATCCTATTTCAATTCCTTGATAAGTTTCTTTTTTAAAGCATCATAGTTTTATATTGTTTTACATTGTGTGTTCTTCTTTTAATACTTAAAAATATTAATTGAATCGGTTATGAAGCTTGAATATCATCTGTTTACTTCTTATCGTGCTGCAAAATTCTGTGAAGGACTCGCTTATATATGCTTTGCCAGCCAATTGATTGATTACATTGTAAATAATTGCCATGCAGTGAACTAAATGCTATTGTAAAATTTTATTTTTAATTAACTTTATACTGAAATAGTCGAAGGTCGATGAGCGTAGTTTTATACAATCAAATAATGATCACCATGGGCAAATTAAATACGTATAATTATACATACTCGTAGTTTGAACATTAAGCAGGGGCATCCAAGCTGAACATGTCTAAAAAACTTCTTAAATAGTTGATGTGAGATAGTGTTTAAAAAAAAACTAAGCAATTTTCAATTGTTTGATATATTTTATATTTTACCCCCGAAAGAAGTTCTTTGGGAATGTATCTCTTGAACCCCCCACGTAGTTGAATTAAAAATACTGAAACACACTAAAGCCGTAGGCCTTAGTAAAACAAGTCGGTGATTTCCTAAAATATGTTATTTATTAGGCCCGAAAAAGATTCGTATTAAGTTTTATTATTTGCTTTACGTATTGAAGAAGTTAGTAAGATATTTAGAACTAGAAACTTTAAAGCTTATACCGTAAATGAAATATATTTACTTATGTAATGATGTAATGATGTTTACGCTAAACGAGTAATAATTTGTAATCTTCAGCATATTAGTCTAGGTATCATGTATTTTATGTATAAACTAGTTAATTAATGTTGTATGTTTAATGTATATTTCCAGACCAGCTTTCTACCTATACTCCGTGTTGAAAGTAGCGTCTGGAGTGTTGATGTTAAGCATTGACTTAGAATTCAAACAACCAGCGCAGAATTTACTCGAGGATGTAATCACAGTTTTTAGAAACATCGAAATTGTGGCATTGTTTATTGCATGCTTTATTATGGGTGAGAAATACTTTAAATATTTTATGCATGATTTCCAAAAATAATTCTTGGTTGTATTTCATACTCAAATAATCTGATATTTTCAAAATCATCCATCGTCTTAAATATTCCAACGTCATCTCGTATTTTGGGCATATCTATAATTTGTTGATATTTCATTCGTAAAGTACTGAAATGTGAAATCTTTACTTTGAAACGAGAGCAGTCAAGAAAGAGAAAATATGAATGAAGTAACTTCAATAAATATGAATACAAAGTTTGTAATTATACTCAGTCTATGTCAGCTCCCGTATCTGCCTGCTTCGTTCGTGCGTGAGAGATATAAGCCATGCAAATTGGTAATGCGCTGGAACCTTGTCAAATTAATGCCCTTGTAACGTCATGAGCAAAGAAAAATTACAGCTAAAAAAATGTAATATTCTCATCTATACGTCACAATGACGTCACCAACATGGCCGCCAGGCGCATTACCAATTTGTGTGGCTTATATCACTTTGTGCAAGCGAGTTGAGCAAGCGAAATACATATAGGGTTCGAGTTTCCAATTTCTTGTCTCTGCTCTGTTACCTCTCTCAAACATCTTTAGCTGGACTCAATACAGTAAATATGTAGACGTTAGAAGGGACGTGTTATGTTCTTAGTCCATCATCACATTGATATTTTAATTGAACTTTTAATGGAACAAATAATAATAAAATTATTATATGTAGTTTATCCGTATCTGTACACACAAAACTGGCAAATAAGCTTAGCTTGAGACCAGAGGGCGTTTAGTGAAATGTCCATAAATGTACATAATAATATTTCAGTTAAACTGTTTAAGGTACGGCATGGGGGTACATCGAGAGTTTCCTGTTCTGGCTGCTGCAGGACCTCGGTGCTTCTCGCTCTCTCATGGGTATCACTATCACAGTAGGTGGAGTCGCTGGCCTGCCTCTCCTGGTACTATCCGGACCTATTATTAGAAGGATTGGACATGCTAATGTTCTTTTTATTGGATTCGTATTTTACGCTATTCGATTACTTGGTATGTTTAAAAATTCCTATACTTCAATTCTTCTGAAGGCAGAATGCGCTCATTTTTGGCAATGATTGCCAAAAATGAGCGCATTCTGCCTTATAATTCAAATAATAATTTATTCATAATGTTATTACACGTCTTAGTTTTTATGTTGCAATAGAAAAATCCGATGAATATATTCAAGCTCATTTTCATTTTATGTTGTAGTTAGATTTTCTAGTCTAGTGGCATTTCAAACTTATGGTTTGGTTTACAGCCAAGAAAGATTTTTAAGTTGAATATTTTAAGCGGAATCAAATATATAACTATCGTTTGCCTTTGATTTGCCGTATGCCATGTATAAGTTTCTTTCTATTATTCTATCTAAAGGAGAAATCGAACAAATATCTTGCATGCATTCTACTTATTAACTATTTAAATATTATTTTAAGAGGATACCAAAATAGCTTCGTGCATTTTTCTATGTACGAAGTTTTCATTGTTTCTTTAGATTGAATGGCTAGAGCTGTAATTTTTAAGTATATGTTTTTTCAATATATGATCTAGGATCGCATAAACTCAGAAACGCGATTGAAAAAAGTTTTCTCGATAGAAAATCTAGGCGAACAACCTCTCTCATTTTTTATTTTTTTCATTTGTCGGTCTATTATCGCATATTAACTAATGAAATAACTTTAAAACATAGGTAACTATTATGTATAGAAACACGTAAATCAGAATTAAAATATATTTAGTAGATTTTGAGTAAATAGGAAAAGTATCCCTAATTCTTCATTTTCTGTGCCTACTGGCTGTGTTAATATGTACATGTCGGCGATGATATACGATAATATTGATGTAGGCCCTTAACGCTCCCAGTATGGTTTTAAATGCAGCTTCACTTTCTCTCAACTGCTGCGGGTAAAGTTTTCCATTAGTCCCTATCAGCTTTCTATAATGCCTCACAATGCAGTTAATAAGTATACTAGGTACTATGTTTTTGATTACATGACCACTCTGGTCTCTGTGCCATAGACAGATGTTTCCAAATTATATTTTTTGTGCTTAGAAAAATGTTAACTTGATCAAGATGCAAACCGATTTGCACAGATTTATAGTCTACGTGTATGATAAGATAATAATATGATAAACCGTTTGTTTGTGTCGGTCGTCATATTTAACTCTTATTATATTAGTTACTTATATTAGTTACTTATTCAACAGTATTTAATGATTTAATGAATAGGCACAATTCCATAAGTCGCCATCTTTATCAAACCCACGCGCTAGTGTGGGGACACTAGAACCGTTCAATTTACACAGATACAACCATATATCGTAGCCATTAATCGGATATTTTATTCTGTTTCTGAATGTTAGCGGCATTGGTTGATATTTCATTGTTCAATCTGTTAGTTTGGAAACGTATTAGGCCCGTATATCTCATCATCATCATTATACCGTTACTTTTTCTCTAGGAGGTGGCCAGACATTATAGAGCGCCATCTGTAATTGTCTAACCACACCTCGATGGCTTCATTTACACTCATAAATAAATGATAAATGTCTCAATTTAGAAAATTTATATATTTTTTTGTTTTTTATTACAGGATATTCGTTAATATACAATCCGTGGTTGTGTTTGGTCTTCGAAGCATTGGAATCTGTGACGTCATCGCTCTCATTCACCGCAGCAGTTACGTACGCTGCAAAGCTATCATCAACTACAACTGACACCTCTGTTCAGGGACTTCTTGGTGGAGTCTACTATGGTGTAGGTGCGTATTAATACTGGATTTATTACGGTATATTAACTTAACGTTAGATTATAAATCTCAGATTAATTTTGTCTCTATACACCTATTTAAAATGTTTCCCTCTCCGGCCTATTAGGCACGGGCCTTCTTCACATTGCGATGGATTATCTAGCTAAATAAGTAAGGACATAAATAATGGCTTACTATGCCACACTGACCTGGCGTGTTGGCATAGAGTTTTTTTTTTCAAGATGAATACCATTCAATTATATTTATTTGTGAGTTGTGTGTATTTGCATACATATCTATAGATATAATCACTAAATAGCGAACTTGGTATTATATTCTTCATATCTAAAATCGTGAAACTCCCAAGCCTCATGGGAATTTTATATTTTTTTTAGTTATCGTTTAAGTTTATCGGTTTTTAGGGTTCCGCACCCAAAGGGTAAAAACAGGACCCTATTACTGAGACTTCGCTGTCCGTCTGTCCGTCCGTCCGTCTGTCACCAGGCTGTATCTCAAGAACGGTGATAGCTAGATAGTTGAAATTTTCACAGATGATGTATTTCTATTGCCGCTATAGCAACAAATACTAAAAATAAAATAAAATAAAGATTTAAGGGGGGCTCCCATACAACAAACATGATTTTTTTACCGTTTCTTGCTCGATACTAATAACGTTGCCTTATGTTGCATAGATAATGGTACGGAACCCTTCGTGCGCGAGTCCAACTCGCACTTGACCAATTTTTTTAGTTATCGTGTACCTATATGTCGTGGTTGGTTAGAGGATAAAATGAAATACGTCCGGACTTGAATGGCGTTTATTTGCGACTCAATATATTTGATATAATAATAGCTTATATAGGTTGCGGGAACAATCGTTTCTATATATTCCTAAAACTGCTGACACGCATAGTGTTACATACAATGAATCCATACATAATATATTTGTATATAATAACTTAGGTAGCTAGCACAATAGTCTTTATGCATTCGTTCGTTCGTTCTACTTGCAAACAATGAAATCAGTATCAGTATATTACAAAGTATAGTACAAAGAATACTGTCCCTACAATCGTAAAGTGATCAATGTATGTTGCACTTTACTTATGCAAGCGCTTTTCTCAACTATTGTTCTAGTGAATTCCGTCATAGGTTACTTGGTAGAAATATTTAAATAAATCTTCATAACACTTAAGTAATATTTTACACTTAATAATTTACAGGTAAAGGTTCCGGCAGTCTTATTGGTGGTTATCTAATGAAGTTCTTTGGAACCAGACCTACATATCAGATATTTGCCGGCGCAACCTTCATCACTGGCTGCATGTATTATTTATTTAACACATTTTACATTCGTAAAAGAATTGCTAAAGGCGATAATAATAGTTTTTGTAAGAAAAAACCAGAAATTACGGATATTGAGTGCAATGAAAATAATAAAGATGGCGATAAAAGTAATCTTTCAATAAATGTTGCGAGTCAACTTGAAAATAAACCTACACAGTTGAATACAGATTTGGATAAAGTTGTAGCGAACTCTAACGTTACGAAGTTAGTACCAAATAACACAGATGGCGGTAGTGACTCTGGTGTGGACAATCCTGCTTTTATTGAATCTGAAGTTATAGACACAAAAAAAGAAAATAACAAAGTTATCGGGTAGTTTGTGATTTTAACTACAAATTAGTATTACTGCGATAGTGCAAAGTCAGATTATTTCTAGTTATAAGCCTTAGTATAAGATGTCTGTAATTAAATATCTTAAGCCGAATTTAATAGTTATCTTACATTTTATGTAATTTATGTATTGTGGGCTTTTGAAATTAAGTACCTGTAATTTTCCTAAATAAAGCATTTTATTGCCTGTTGTACATCATAACAGAATACATTAAGTACTTATTCTTTTAATGAATCTTTGCGTTCGGAAAATTTCGTATGTAAATACTGTGCACAGCACTCCATAATATATACCTATAGTTTATGATCTGCGCTCGCGGGTCTACTGGCAGAGATTTCTATTAAAAATATAAAGACTATGATTATTGTTTCTATGACTGTAGGTACTAACTAATGTTACTGTGTGTAAAATTATTACATAATCTGGCTGCTGCCCGTAACTTCGTACGCGTGGAGCTTAGAAACCAAATCTTATCATATTATACGAAAAATCATCCTCTTAAACCCCTCGATCTATTAAAAAACTCATCAAAATCCGTTGCATACTTTTTTACAAGACTAATGTCATCCGTAAATTGAAATTTTCTTTTCGTTTTTTTCCTCTTTGTTGGACGACAAATAAGTTCCAGTAAGTTAAGGTTAAGGGTAGCAACTTTTTCATTTATAGCTCATAAGTAGCGGGTCAGAGGAAATAATTGTTAAGTACCGCGTAGTGGTCCACAAAGCCAATACAAGGATATTTTGCTATACGAGTTTACAATAGACTCGATGGTTGTTAAACCTAAACTGAAAAGGCAGGTTGCATAGGTTTTGATATGTAGTTACGTATAATTGTTGTTGCTGCTGTTGACGTAATAAGAATTTAGCATGCGATTTTCATTGTTTTTCCAATCAATAACTTCTAAGCAAATTAATATTGAAACCTTATCCTTACCTTATTAAAAATAACAACCGATCCGTTTTTAAAATCGTTTAAAAATGTATATTTTTCATTTATTAACAAACTTTCCCGGGAGATTCCAAGAATTTCCTAAGAAAGACGAGGCAGACGCAGTTGAGTTCAATGCAGTTAGCATTGAACTCAACTGCGTCTGCCTCGTCTTTCTGTTGTGTTGTTATTTTTAGCCGACTTCAAAAAAGAAAGAGGCTTTCAATCGTCTGTATATTTTTTTTTATGTTTGTTACCTCATGAGTACTCATAACTTTTAACTGAGCGCAGTGATTTTAAGGATTCTTTTTTTATTTGAAAGCTGGTAGTTCCCGGCCTGAGCACCGACCCCTGTGGAACGCCACACGTTATATCCCGGCGAACTACGCTGTCCCGGGCCGGATAGAAAATGGCCCGGTCAGCGAAGTAGTCCGCCAGGACCCTTATTGGCACCAGGTTAGGATGTGATGGTTATCTCCTGAGAAATCTAGGAAAACCCTCAAATTTCAAAGGCACGTAAAGTTGGTTGAACTTTTTATTTTAATACTCAATTATTTATGAATGTACAATTTGTACACTGATTAGGATTAGCATTCTTGTATGCAGTATATTACAAAGTTTAGTGATGTCATTGTGGTGACAGATTAAGAATACACTTTATATTACAATTCCTCCAACGTGTGCTGTAATCTGTATTTACGCAGTTAACATGAGAGATGGAGAGCTCGAAATTAAACCTTTTGCCAACTCACGGACACTTATCAAGGACTGATGAGTACGCAGTTAACATGAGAGATGGAGAGCTCGAAATTAAACCTTTTGCCAACTCACGGACACTTATCAAGGACTGATGAGCTTTATTATGTTTATTAAGGAACAGAAAAACGGAAAATTTCAAATATATCTACGAGTCACCAAGAACTTATTTTTTAATAGTTTAGATAATAAAAGTCGAAATCGATACTACTTACTTAGTTATTTAATGTTTTCTTTATATTTTTATTATTAAAATATCAGTCAGGTGCTCAAGTCCACTATTTTGGAACAATTGTCATACCGGCACAATACCGGCACGATACCGTTGCAATTGAAGTCAAATATCCGTAGTCTGCTATATGCCGTCATAACGGTCTTTCAATGGTAATAGAATTGTCGATCTCTTTTATCTATGCATTGAATTTTCGGTCTCTTTTATCTATGGATTGTGTTAGAATGGTATGTATGTGTTGCCGTTTTTAAAAAATGCGTTAGTTGAAGTGATTTTCGAAAAACTACTAATAAATTTAAACATTTAATCATGCTAGACTTCGTTTAAATATATTTGTACATACTATTTATTAGTATAAAAAGCAATGTGAAGTTTAGGAGATTAGTAAATTGAAATAAATTACAAAGAACAATTTCTAATATTTCTATCTATCTATTTTTTATTTATGGCAATCTGTCGACACAGGACAATTTAAAAATATTACTGTCAAATTCAAAATAGCAGACTACCGAAACATTTCAGTCATTGAATTGCAATTGTGAAGCAGTTGTGTACGAGACTAGCAATTTATGTCACTTTGACAATTGTAAGACAATGATGAAGTCGTTATGACGACACATTAATAGTAGACTACCAAAAACTTTACTATTGCACCATAATGGTACAATAATGGTACAGTTGTGACACCGTTGAAATACCCGACTCAGGGCCCAGTTCCTTTCAATATTCTAAGGTCAATTCCCTAGCAACCACCGATACCTTTGTCTTCATTTTTCTACTACCATTGGTATGTGTGCTTGTTAGGCTTTTGCTATGCTATCTCTTACTTGATCTGAAGACCACATCCATTGCAGGATCGTATACAAAGATTCGGCGCACAAAAAGTGGCAGAAATGCAAGAATGTACCTTGGTAGGTACATTATAACATTTCTGCCAATATAGCTAGATATAAATATACTTATACATAACTACATAAATTTTGGCCCGACGTTTCGGAGACTTTGCAGTCACCGAAACGTCGGGCCAAAATTTAAAACAAATATACGCGTCTGGATCCGTGAAAGGTAATTTTGTTTGAACAGATGAGTCGCGCAAGTGTTAGAAAATATTATACTTATACATACACAAACACACGTTATGTATGTATGAATGAAATTAACAGAAAACGTTATAGGTGCGTATATAAATAATACATAACTATTGGTCAAAAATTCAGTCGTTCACCTTTTTCTGTTTACATCCTTACCTTTACTACGTAGTGCGGCGGTTTCTATGACGGAATATGTTTTTCATATTGTGATGTTACTATTTGTTACAAAAAATGCATGCGTGTCCGTATGTGTGCTTTCTGTCTATTATAGGTAAATATGTAAATACAAAAATAATGGAATACGTATTAAAGCTATATTCAAGTGCCTATACCATAAGCAAAATAAGCTTACTTTAGGACCAGAGGACGACGTGATGAACATTTTATATTTATTACTAGATATAACTTGCTTATTGAAACTGTTTTTGAATGAAACGTAGTTTTCTTTGCTCATTTACACTAGCTTGTATATTGGTTTGGCGCTATTTTATTTTGACTAACTGAATTTAGCAACCATAGACATTTAAAAATTTTTTAAAGAAGAAATTTAGAAAATAATATTTTTGGATTCATATTAGTTAACATATAAGTATGTATAAATGTGCATAGGTAGGAAACTTTCTATTTAAGGTGGCCCAAATATTTTGTACAAATATGTGACACTTTCTTTGAAGCCTTATACGAGAACGACACTGATTATCGCTGCTAACAATGCAAATTGTAACTCTAGTACGGGTCATCTGGATCGTGCCTTCTGCGTTCCACATACAGAAGTACCGCTAACAATTATCGTAATTTTACACTATTTCATCTCGAGCATGTGCTGAAAATATTTAGTCAACCCATCATTTTCTAGTCAGTCATCGAGAACGCCACTCGTGGGTCGGTTACTACAAATGTAACTTATATTACAAGTTACAATGAAGCAAAGTGTACTATTCGTTTTATTTAACTGTTTTCATATAAACTATGTATATTCATCAAACCTACCAGGACCTCTTGTGTATGTGGTAACACCAGCATCTAAAACACCGCAGTGGAAAGATGGAGCAAGAACAGCACCGTTTTATTATAGTAACTGGATGAAAAGGATGGATACTCCCAGCAGTTCAACACCTGTTACAACTACAGAAGGAAGAAAAACACCGGATTTGATATTTGCTGAATTTGAATCCGACAACAGCAATATGAAATCAATTAGAAAACTACTTGAGAAAGAAAACATTGACGTTCAATCTACCACAACCATGTCACAGCCGATATATGTTCCAGAGGAAGAAACAGCTAGTGAATCAGACAATGATTTCATTCAATCGAGTACAGAAGAACCTAAGAAGCTAGACATGACAGATTATTTCGCATTGTACAATAATTTATATAATACTGGCGCAGTTTACGTTCCTAATACTCCATCAACTGTACCACCACCTACTAGTACCTATACTACTACAACAACGACCACAGAACAACCCATGAATAATGTTGAAAGTGTTTGGCACATAATAGACAATCAGAAACAGGATGAATATTCTAGTAAATGGCAAGAAACTGCTATAAATTCCGAAGATAAAGACAATGATCTCTTGATTCCAAGTAATGAACAAAACGACAAGGAAATATCGAATGAAAATGAGAGTTTAAACGATAACGGAATCGATGAAAATTTTGCCTTACCTGGGTAAGTTATTTTATAACTTAGTAATTAAATAAAATGCAGAAAATTTTTGAAAGTGGTTTAATTTTTTTTTTACTTTACTGACTTAATTTGTTTGTAGATTTGGCACAAATGCTGGCAATGGTGGAGAAAATGAATCTCGAGCAATACGCACTGAATCAAATATCCGTTTTCCTTATGTAAATTTGAAACCATTCATGATGAAAAATTCTAAAACAAAAAAAGTCAACAATATGTTCAATCTTGACAGTTTTACTGAAATAAAAAATCCAGTTCGAGGAGAGGCTCAAGATAATCCCATGGTTACTATTCGTCAGCCCATCGACCGGTATAATCCTGCACAGCCATATTTACCGGAATATGGTATTGGAGTTAAGTCAAAACCAAAACAATATAGCGCGCCGGCACCCGCTCCAATAGCTGCCCCACAACCACCCCCGACGAAAGCAGTGGCAAATCTAGTGCCACCTCCGCCACCAGCACCGCCCAAACTCACAGCTGATGATTTTCCAACACCTAGCACATATGAGTCCTTCCCACCCTATGCACCTAATGGACCAGGAGCAGGCTCTGCATTTTCATTTCCATCTTCAGATTTAGGTTCAGATTCTTCTGATAGTGATGGTCCACCGTCTGGTCCACCCACTGGTCCAGGTTATAGATATAAACCACCTTCTCCTCCAGCTGCTCCTGCTCCCCCTGCTTCGCCTTTTGTTCCAACACTTCCTCCATTGAGTAAACCATTTGCAGGATATTCCTACAACAAACCATCAATGGCACAAGACGATAGCCCATCAGCTATGGATATGGATGATAAACCAGATTTTCAAGGCTATCAGTACAGCAAGCCTATGTTAGGATTTTCTTATGATAAACCACCATCAGCACAAGGCGACAGTCCACCGGCCATGGATACCAAAGACAAACCGGATTTTCACAGCTATAGTAATCCACCACCCTCTGAAGACCACCATTCTCCCAGTTATGGATATCATAACGCACCACCACCATCGTACCACCCTGAATCTGATTATCCAGATCTTATATATGATAAACCACATGGGATGGGAGACATGAAAGGAGGAAATGATATGAAAGCAAGTGATATGGGAATGATGCCTCCTCCACCTCCTCCTGCTGATAGCAAGCCTGACTCCTATGATCCACCTATGGATGATCATGGATTTCCACATGATTTTCCTGGTGATTTCAAGTACGCACATGATTTCGACGATCAGGACTACCATCATCACCACCATCACACCACCACGACGACAACTACTGAGACGCCTCGTGTCAACAGGTATAGTTACTACTACTTAGGTAAGAAACTGTATTACTTACCGTTGTACTTCAGTGTTTACTTTGTTGTTTATGTTGGAGCTCTCATCATCAAGGCAGTGTTGCGTCATAAGATTACTTATCCTAATAGTTTCCGACCTGGAAATGATCCGACGGCATCTTTCTTTTCAAAGAGATCCATTGATTCTCATTTGACAAATGAGAATTTACATGAAATAACTGGCCGCGTGACAAGAGCAATCGCAACTGCTGCAGAAAAGTACATAACTTATAAAAGTAAAGACCAATAAAACGCATGTTTTATAGAAACTATTGTTAAAGTTTTGATATTTGGTATTGTAATTATTTCAGATAATATGGTTTATGTTATGATAAGATAGTAAGTAAGTTGAAACTATTGGTGTAATGTATCGAATTAGTTGTAAACTGGACACGTTTAATAATATTAATAGGTTTTTGAACGTTGTTCATTATTACAACAATGTTAAATAAAAAATAAGCAATATTACATAGTTTGTTTTTACCTAACAATTTATTAGAAATGTTTATTCGTTTTTGTAGCGTTGCGTATTTATGCTGAAGGCAAAGGACGCGACACTAGATATTACTAACCTCTCTAACTATAATAAATATAGCTAGATTGACTTTTGATAGAAATAGTTATTAATTCATAAACCAGAAAATAAAGAAACTGAGGTACTGCTATAACAGGAGTTTCAAATAGGCATCATGGTCATTTAAATAGACAATTTTAATATTGGTAAAATATAATTAATTGATTCACATAAAACATTTATCTCTATAATATAAACCTACTTAGGTAAGGTCAGAAAAGGAAATTTTGCTATAATCGTAACTTCATTTACATCATTAGTTATAAACCAATTTAATATCTTAATACATTAAATGTTACAATAAAAATTTACTTTTGAATAATAACAATAGATACATTATAACTCAGAGTTATCTTTGTATCCCAGTTGATACTTTTCGTTAATTCTATAAAACAAATTCCAGAACGCTATTCTGCCTTTGAAATTTCTCTTCTCTATTTTGAGTTCCGAATCAATGTACAAGTAGTACAGAAGATCCTTTGTGACAGCTGGCCATTGGATAGGCACGAGTTCAGTTACCTGTGGGGTGGGATTGCTGAAAAAATAAAATAACTTTTTTAAGATATACTCGTAATTCAACATTAGCGATAATGTACAATTTTAAAATGTTTTTAGCGATCTTTAGCAGTTGCTTGTATAAATTGTATCATACTTATCTTTACTTTTCGATTTATTTACTAGAAGTGACTAGAAGTAAGACATTTACTTGACAAATAATTTGCGCTACTTTATGTCACATGAGTGTTTATATTTTAGATTTTTTATCTAGAACCAAGGTTTATATCTTATCAAAAAAAAAATCTTAAACCAACCTCTTATGGAAGTGAACCACGCCCAAATCTTTTAATAGTTTTTCTAGGGTTTACAGGCAATTCACAGTGCAAATATATATTTCCAGTAAATACTGTTAGCCTATTGTTTAAATATCAGATATTCAGGACATTTCACACAACGTCCTCTGGTCCCAAAGTAAGCTATATTTCTATGCTTGTAATATGGGTATCAGATACGGATAGACTACATATATTACTTTTCTTTTGTAAATACATACTTATAATACATAGTAAACACCCAGACGCAGTACAAACATTTGTATGACATTTATGGATATCACACAAATGATTGTCCCAAGCGGGAATCGAACCCGCGACCTCGTGATCGGCAGTCCATTACATAAACCACTCCACCACGAAGCCCGTCGATATAAATACTATTTACTAAATAAACTAAATTATAATGGAAAAAATGATAACCATAAGCGGGACTTGAACCCGCGACCTCGGAACGGCATTCCGAGGTCGCGGGTTCAAGTCCCGCTTATGGTTATCATTTTTTCCATTATAATTTAGTTTATTTAGTAAAAGCATAGCGAGTCAATCGCAAAATATTAATATATTAATGTATAAATACTATTTTTCAAAATCGGAGAGCGGTCGAATTTTCGATCCGTCGTCCGGCTTCGCTTATAGTACTCTTAATTATAAGCGCTTATAATAAGAGCTTATTCTGTTATGTGTACAATAACATACGCACCCATATTTAACAAAGTTAGTCCATAAGGTAGTCACACGATCGATGATAAGTTGGTCTTCTTCTGATGGATTATCCATATACGAAACATCAAAGAAATAGCCAAGTTCATCGGCATGAGCTACACCAGGGGCTGTTATATTAAGTCGGTTCTTAACAAAGTTCCTATCACCATCGTAGAAGAATAAGTAATAGTAAATATTATTATTGCCGTTATCTAAATATTTATTGATTGTTCTCACAGTCGGATAGTTAAAAGTAAAATCTGAACCGAATGCCGTAATTCCTTGTTTAACTTCTTCAGAGATTTTTTCATCACCGATGTAAAATTGTCTCAATTCTGCTTCCATTGCAATTAGATCATCATTATCAAAGTTAAAATATGAAGTTAGCTCATCGTAAAATACATTTAGATTATTAAATTGTTCTGAATCTAAGTTTTCATAGATATAAAGCATTTCATCACTATTGTAACCTAGAAGAATAGGCATGTTACCGAGATTTGGCTTTTTAATATTCACGGGATAGTCGTGAATAAACTTTTCAACTGTATCAAAGTCTTGTTCAACACAAGGCAGCAAGCTAAGATTCAAATCTGAAGTTGATGCAATTAACATTTTTTGGATCAATGGTAGTAAGAAATCGCAGAGCTTCATCTATGTTTTCTGTTACCAACCCTAAATGTTCAGCTAACTTCAAGGGTACTAATATGTCAGGTTCAACAACAGACCAAGGACATAGGCCAACTCCACTGTGCATAATAACTTTATCAAATAATTTATCTTGACCGTAGGTCATATGGAAATCTACTGAGGCACCGCCAGCGCTTTCACCAAATATCGTTATTTTACTAGAATCTCCACCAAATTCTTCAATATTGCTCTTGATCCAACGTAGTGCTAACTGTTGGTCTTTTAAGCCTTGGTTACCAGGTACATCAGGAGTATCTAGACACATAAATCCGTAAGGTCCAAGTCTATAGTTCAAAGTTACTAATATTATGTTTTGCTTAACTAAATATTGCGGTCCATATAGATGTCTTCCACTGGTACCTATGGAGAAGCCACCTCCATGTATCCACACTAAAACAGGTAGCCTATTTCTGGAGTTTGCTGAATTAGGTACATATATGTTTAAGTGAAGGCAATCTAATGATCCTACTATTGTATTACCAAATTCTTCAATTTGGGGACATATCGCTGAATCGTCATAAGCTTCAAAGGTGTCATCAAATCCTGGATACGGTATAGACGGCTGAAATATCAAGAGAATTTATTACATCACAATTGACAAACACAAAAACTATAAATATTAAGTATACACCATATACTCACTCCGAAAGGATTACTTTCGTTTACTGTTGCGTAAGGTATGCCCATGAACATGGAATAATCACCATCGGAAGCCCTTAATCCACGAATCAAGCCCACCTTGGAATCAACCAATGGGTCGATCCTGGACAGTGTTAAGCCATTATGTATTACACTGGCTAGAAATATAACAAATATAAAAGGTTTCCAGTTCCACATGGCTGTGTTGCTTACAGCCAGTAGTTATAAAAACTGTTTAAATTTAAGGCTTGCAGGTATCTGTCTACAGTGAAACAAATGATAAATTTTGCTATCGATCACAGTTATACCAAAATGTTCGAGATAAAGATATTGATCATCAGATGAATACACAGGTCAAGAACGCGTTATTGATAAGTACGATTATCGATCAAGAAAAACATATTGTGCAATGAGAAATAAAGGGCATCATATAGTTTATCTAATCTCTGTAAACGACTAAGTGCTTTAGACTTTCCAACATTACATACTTACTCATATTTCAGGTTCAAATTATCTGATTTATAACACTGTAGCAAGGAGTATGCGCATTGTCTTTTAAATTTTACAGGAATTCTTATAGAATGCATTTGGATCGTTAAATTTTGTCCACAATAAATTTACATAAACATAAGCTTAAAACTACGTATTTTACAAACATTAACCTATACCAGCATAGAGCTGAGCTTTGTGGATGCTCGTGTTTAAGTTCACTATAGGGGAGCAAAACATTTTTTTTTCACATGTTTCGCAAACCAATGGGCGTGATAGGTTTTCTGTTAAGTGTACCAAAACACTGCTTAAATTGTGACAGAGTAATAGAAATAAAAAGAGACAAAACAGATATAGATTTTGAATAGCGCCTAAATATTTTGTCTGTTTTGTATATAATCTACTTAATCTACAGAACATATGTCAATGAAATACCTAGGCGCTGACAAAATATAACTTGTGTCTCGTCAGACGAACAATTAATTGTTCTGACAGGGAAAATGAACCTCCACAGCACCATTATTGTTATATTTCTGTACTCTAGCTGCCTTAATACATATTTATGATATCATATTAAAAAGAACATTGTTGACTATTTGCTTTATTTATTTACTAGCTGTTGCCCGCAACTTCGTAATTCATATCATCCTCCTGCCCTTATCCCATTATTTGGGGCCGGCGCAACATGTCTTTTTCTTCCATAGTCTTCTATTAGCCGTCATGTCTGTGTCAACTCCTCTTTCTTTCATGTCCTCTCACACAGTCCATCCATATTTCTTAGGTCTTCCTCTAGACTTTCTTCCTTCCACATTTATACTCAGAACTGTCCTAACGACATTAATTTCCTCTCGTCTCGTCATGACATGCCCATAATGACACAAAATCTTAACAAATTTACAAAAAAGCTACCCTCGTGAACAACTCATCATCAATCATTTGAAAAAACACCGCATCAAAGTCCGTTATGTAGTTTTAAAGATATAAGCCAGGTACATACATACAAAAATGACGACTTTGTTTTTTACTAAGTAAAGATAGGTTTTATACTTTAGGTTTCTGACAGAGAGAGTTAGAATTAATACGATAATTAAATACTTCCTCTTAGTATTTTTCACAAGCACTTGTTACATTTATTACATTAACGCCACTATGCCGGAATCAGAATTTTATATTTGTTATTATCCAAAGAAATAAAAGATAAAAAATCTATAAGAAGGAATATGTCCAAGTAGGATGACAGATGTAGATGACAGTAGACGTAGATGGACAGAAGGATTGTAAAATAATATTTATATTAAAAATATTTGCTGTAGCTTTCTGTTCCACTATTATTATGTAGTTTTATTGTTGTAATTTCATTTTCAAAATTAAAAAATTATATTAATAAAGGTGCTTAGAAAATAAATGTGGTGGTGATTATCTATAAGTTTATTAACTATCATAATACATGCATTACTGATAATTTATTCAGAATTATCTTTATATCCAAGTTGATATTTTTCGTTAATTGTGTAAAACAAATTCCAGAAAGCCATTCGCTTATTGAAATTTCTCTTCTCTATTTTCAGTTCAGAATCAATGTTCAAGTAGTACAGAAGATCTTTAGTGACAGCTGGCCATTTAATAGGCAAGAGTTCATTGACTTCTGGGGTAGGATTTCTGAAAACACAAGAAAATATCATTATCTAGCGCTAACGTTTCAAAGTAAACTGGTTTAGTTTGTGCTAAATTTAGTACCTATTGACTTTAGTGATGACGCAGAGAAGATCAACGGTGATATGAAAACTAAAGAAAAGTTATAGGCCACGCGTCACGTACGTGAAATTCTCAACTAATCCGCTATATTGTTATGGTTATAAGGGAGAGCAAATGGTAAAAAAAAATTAAAAAGATATACTACGGTATGGGGTTCTTCAAAAAAAGGTATGAAAAGATTTCTACAGGGTCGGCGACGCGTGAGTGATACCTCTGGTGTTGCTGACATTTATAGGTTACGGTAACCGCTTCCCATCAGGTGGGCCGTACGCTTGTTCGCAAAATTAGTAGTATAAAAAAAAATTGAAATTCTAAAAATATATTATCTCGAGTAACCGGTGAATTAAAACAATTCTTAACTTTAATATAGTTAATTACAATATACATTTACTGCTTTTTTATTAGGAATATACATCCAATAAGAATTATCACAGCTTTACGTAACTCATGAATAGATATTAATTATTCAAATTATACTGGAAAAAATTATCACTAAGAGCTGGACCCACGATCTTTGAATACTGTAAAGCTGTAAAAAAATTGTAAAGCTTCTTCTTTACATTCATTGAAATACTTTTAGTATAATTAATTTGTTATATTTTTTATAATATAGAAAAACTATTTTACAATCATTTTTCAACATCCTCTCTTCATGTCCCTTGTTCATCTCCCCAATTCTTTTCTTTTCATTTTCAAATTTTAAATTTTTTATTCCTTTTTTAAAAATAAATCTTAAGTGGCCTGTATCATTGTATAGGTTATATTCAATGATCACAACCTTTACATTATCCCCCCCTTAGAGGATAAAAAAAATTTTTTTTTTTCAAAAAAAAAAATTTTTTTTTCTAAGTTACAAAATACTGGACACCCTACCTAAGGTTGGAAAGCATGATAACAAACTAGAATGAACCAGATTAGATCCAGCTAGGACCTAGCTTTTCGAAGCAATACATTTCGAAAAACCGAGTTAGTTATCCGAACCACACTAACTACGATGCCCTTATATCATATCACTCTTTTCATAAAATATTAAACTACTTCATCTTTAAAATTTATTTATCCAATAATAAACAAGAGTGATAAGGCATCCTTAAAACTATCACACCAAGACACAAAGCATATATCATCAACAATCAATCAGAAAAATGTTCATCACCAAACAATTAATGCTCTTATAAAAACTATCGAGCTTCAATTATGAGGTCAGCATCATAGATCCGAAAGATATGCTAATTTAACAGCTTTCCAGCTTAATGAGAAAATTTACATAAGAAACCATTATAATTGATAGAATCCAGAGATTATCAAATTAAAATTTAAAGTATGCTCAGATAATACTCAACCTTCTTTTCAATTATTTAGGTATAATTTCTACTAAGTAATCCTGAATGCTCGGGAATGACCAATTTATTCCACATTTAGAATTCCTTCTCGTGAGATAAATTTACCAACCATTCTTCTACCACAAGTAACGTTTTAAATAATCAATCATTCTATTATCTAAGTAATTATAAACTATTCGCTAATCATTATTATCTAACTATTACCCAATAAATAAAATAAAAATATTATCAGCAACCTCTCACTATAATACAACTTCTTTCAATTTTCAACCTTTCACATTTCTCTCCTAATGAACAAATACTTTACTCTAGCACCTACTTTCCTAAATCCTATCTTATGAGTTCTATCTCTAAAATGCGTGATATCCCAAAACAGGATTCCATGACAAATAGCCTATGGCCTTACCATGTTGCATTCAAAGATATTACCCGTTGATACGACTCATCCAACTAACTCTATCAAGCCACTACCTTCGACATTATAACTCAATACAACCCATTATTATACCTATTAATCGTTCTACCTTAATACTATAATCATAATCTAGTACGAAATACTCACAATCTAATTACTATGTTAATATATTTATCTCACATTTTTAACTAAACATTCAAAATATAAATATGAAAAAATAATTAAATTTTTGATGTGGTTCCTTTTCATTGCATCTTTCTTATGTACAAATTTGCTGACGTCATTATGAAGTCTCGCCGATCCCGAACAATATGAAACACACCAAAATAAAACAATATTAGTAAATTATAATTATCACTATATATATAACCTTAATCTAATTGAATCACTAAACCAATTTACATCATTATGCAAATAATTATTGCGAACATTCCTGGTAATTTACTTCTTGGAACTCTTCCCTTAGTCTATCAAATACCTCCTGCACGCTTTTGCACGTGTCTTTAATGCCCCGGAAGAAAAGTAAGGCGTTACCCCTTAAAAATGAGGGCAAAAGTGATAATTTTTCTTCTTCAGACGAGCATCTCTTGAAAGTTATTAAAACGTAAAACATTTCTTCGAATTCATCTAGGCACTCCTGTGCGCAACCACCGAAAGTTATCGTGGCTAGTTCCATCTTAGTTATAAATAATTTATAAAAATTTAATAAAAAGATACGGCTACTTCTCTGATAATAAATATTTATCCTGTGTCGACCCTTTGCTCGTCAACACATCCCTGGGCGTAGGAGCTGGTTTACCAATCGGGCCGCTATACCCGGCGCCTCCACCAATTGTAAAGCTTCTTCTTTACATTCATTGAAATACTTTTAGTATAATTAATTTGTTATATTTTTTATAATATAGAAAAACTATTTTACAATCATTTTTCAACATCCTCTCTTCATGTCCCTTGTTCATCTCCCCAATTCTTTTCTTTTCATTTTCAAATTTTAAATTTTTTATTCCTTTTTTAAAAATAAATCTAAGTGGCCTGTATCATTGTATAGGTTATATTCAATGATCACAACCTTTACAATACCGTTCTGTTGCCCTGCCAACTAAGCTATCATGGTATTAAGTAAAAACAAAGCAATTCAATTGCAAAATATTAAATTACTGATATACTATTAAATTACTTATATTTAGATCGTACTTACCCATATTTAACGAAATTGGTCCATAGAGTGGTCACACGATCTATGACAATTTGGTCTTCTACTGAAGGTGTATCCATGTAAGATATGTCAAAGAAATAGCCAATTTCATCGGCATGAGCTACACCAGGAGCTGATAAGTTAAGTCTGTTTTTGACAAAGTTTCTACCACCATCATAGGCAAATAAATAATAATAAATGTTATTAGCTCCGTTATCTAAATATTTATTGATTTCTCTCACAGTAGGATAGTTGAAAGCAAAATCTGAATCGAATGCAATCAGTTCTTGTTTCACTTCTTCTGAAATAATTTTATCACCTATGTAAAATTGTCTAACTTGTGCTTCCATTTCAATAAGGTCAGAGTTTTCAAGGTTAAAATATGCCGCTATCGCATCATAAAATACATTTAAACCAGCATAATCTTCAGGTTCTAAGCTTTCATAGGTTTCAAGCCTCTCGTCATTGTTGTAGCCTAGGAGAATAGGCATATTTCCAAGATTTGGTTCTTTAACGTTGATAGGATAATCATAAATAAATTTTTCTACACCATCAAAATCTTTTTCGACACATGGCCTTAAATCGAGGTTTAATTCCGAAGTTGATGCAATTAACAATTTTGAATCCACTGTGGCAAGGTATTGTAAAGCTTCATTAATATCTTGTGTAACCAGTCCTAATTGTCCAGCTAATTTCAAAGGAGCTAATGTGTCAGGTTCCCTTACCGCTCTAGGACATATTCCTACTCCACTGTGCATGATAACTTTGTCAAATAATTTATCTTCTCCATAAGTCATGTGAAAATCTACCGAATAACTGCCAGCGCTCTCACCGAATATTGTTATTTTACTGGAATCACCACCAAAATCTTCAATATTGTTCTTAATCCATCGTAATGCTAACAGTTGATCTTTCAAACCTTGGTTACCAGGTACATCAGGAGTATCTAGACACATAAATCCGTAAGGTCCAAGCCGGTAGTTCAATGTTACTAATATTACGTCATGTTGCACTAGAAACCGGGGTCCATAAAGAAATCTTCCAGAAAAGCCGATGGAGAAGCCTCCACCGTGTATCCATACCAAAACAGGTAGCCTATTTCTCGAGTTTGCTGAGTCAGGTACATATATATTTAGGTGTAGGCAATCTAATGATCCTACTATTGTATTCTGAAACTCTTCAATTTGAGGACATATCGCTGAATCATCATATGCTTCAAAGGTGTCATCAAATCCAGGATGTGGTGTAGACGGCTGAAATATCAGAAACACTTTCACAATTAGATAAAATGATTTCACAACAGATAAAATGATATTGAATATCGCATAGTTGTACTCACTCCAAAAGGATTGCTTGCATTCACTGTTGCATACGGTATACCCATGAACATTGAAAAATCACCATCGGAAGCTCTTAATCCACGAATTAACCCTGCTTTAGAGTCAACCAACGGGTCAATTCTGGAAAGCGTGAGGGCATCTTGTACCAAAATGTCCAGAAAAGTGACAAAAATACTTAGTTTCGGATTCCACATGTCTGGCCTATTTCGGACAATTTTTTTTTTTAATTCGCCCAATTTTATAGGAGCACCTGCATATAGAAGCGAGTGCTAAATTGTTCTTCGTTGAGTAGATACGTAACAAATTTCGAGATAGTACCTAATCATCATAAGAGCAACGAGATCAAGAGCGCGTCACTGATAATGATAAAATACCAAGAAAAATATACAGGGGGAATATGATAAATCTAGATTTTACTGCATAACATACTAATTTGTCTGCTGGACATATTAAATTGAAAAATCAAAAAACGCAAGAACAACTAAAGTTGTTGCAAAATGGGTTGCGACAGCGGCACGCCTGAAACGTTCTTCTACCCTAGCCACATAAATATTAATTATCATTAAACACAATTAATGAAAATTAAATTGCTTTGAAATCCTACTTATAAAAATACAACACTAGTTTCTCAAGATATTGCGTGCAAATTGCACACGATATTTCTAAAAAATACACTCTGTATTTGTGCATGAGAGATGAAAAGCGTCAAAAGCATTATCTTATCTTTAGGTATAATCAAGCTAAAGTGCTAGTGACTGCCATACACCTATAGATAAAGTGTATCTTATTTTCTTTAGATATATGTGTATGGGAGGCATTGTATTTTTAGTTATATAAACAACTGGGTATTTCCGAATTTGGCTTCCCATTAGTTATTTTTTTAAGGATTGGGCAATTAATTTTATATACACATATTACTAAAGTAATTTAGAGTTACGGAACGGTATTCCAAGTTCGTGGGTTCAAGTCCCGCTTGCCGCGTTCACTTTTTCCACTACAATTTAATTTATTAAATACATATACACATATTGGTTTAAATTATTCAATAATTATGATACTGGTTGTTGGTAATTGCTATTGCTATTTGGTTATTGTTAAATTAATAACACTCTGTCACTCCTAATTACCACATGACTAAATAATTTCGCATATGTAATTACCTTCTTTACCGTTAGCAGAAGTTAGGTGTCTTCTGATGTTAGCACCAGAAGCTTTGTGTAATATTACAAAATACGCATATAATAAAAATGAAAAGCTACTATTCCATAATAGTAATTTGAGTAGATGGTATAGAATTTATTTAAATAACAAAATAATTGTCAAATATTTTATGTTAATAAAATTAATGGGATCCAAGAATCTTTTTGTCTAATGCATATTGCCAGTTTACAAAATCAATTTGTAAGTTTACATAAAACATTTTATGTATACGTAAAATATTTATCTGAATTTTTTATGTAAACTTACAATTTCTTCAAACAAATTTCTTAATCTATAATGACAAGCCGTTAGTGACATACCCACTAATAATAATTGCTTACAAAATAAACAGTGCTATTAAACTCTATTTATCATAGGGGGTTATAAAAGTTTGTCGTACCAAAATGCGCAAGGGCTAAATTGAGCGCAGTTTCGTTTAAATGTATAAACATAAGAACTAAATTTAATTAAAATTTTTTAAACATAATTGGGCTTGTTATGAAATAAATTGTTTTTTCAAATAATTACTATATAAGACTACTTTTTACGGACTTAGACGCGTATATTTGTTTTAATTTTAGTCTAAAACGTCTGAATCCGTAAAAAGTAGTTTTATTTATGCAAATGAGTCGCGCAAGTGTTAGAAAATATTATACTGTATAAGAGTTGTTCTAAACTCTTGTACATCTTGGTTGTAAGTATACGGTACATATTAATGACAACTTGTCATTGACAAGTTATCATACAAATGCGATTGAATGAGAATCCTCAATTAAGTGTATAGTGAAAAAGTGAAAATATATTCTAGGTATCATAAAATTATAGATCATCCAATAATGTTTATATTAAACATCGCAGGCCAAGCTTTACTGTAGCTTTCACTTCTATGTCAACTCTACGTTAATTAAATTGACACTCTGTTATGAGCTAGACACGCACGGAATGTTTACTGTATTCATATTTCAAAGTTCCCTTTGTACTGTTAACTGGGGCGCGACATTACAAATGATTCAGTTGCTTGTTCACTGGCGGGGAATGAACATTGGACATCAAAACCCATTCAAAAATTGAAAGTTTTAAAAGTGAAAAGTAAAAACTACTATAGATATTGTTGAATCAAAGTTAAAGTAGTAGAATGGTGTCTAAGGGTGCATTGTTGTCCTGTCACGTGTTTATATGGGTAGGCGCGATCGCGTTAGCTCTGTGGGCGGGCGGCGCCCACGCGGCCTTACGTTACGACACTGCTACACCGCACTCACCACCTTTTAGCTATAAGTATATTCCTCTACGGTGAGTTTACATGGTTTTCTATATTTTATCAGGATTTGACTAATTATCCACAAGCCTTTTAAGCTAACACACCAAATATGTATTCTTGAATGTTTTTGCATTATGAATTTGTTTATGATACTATTTGTTTAGTTTTTAATCCAATATTATCATTTTTTTATTTTATTTTATAGCTACAGATTGAAAGATTACAATATGTTGAAATGGTGAGACAGTTCTGGTGATATAGTTGTCTACATCCCCTCGCAATCAGCCTTATTACAGCATAATATAACTTGGCTAGTGAATTAACTAAATAATTTAATAAACTTGCTGTAATCGTAGAGTGCAATATGAGCTACGTTTAACTATACATTTATATTAACCTCTAAAGTTTTATTTATTTTGAAAAATATTTCTTGATTAGTACATAATTACGTTATTACTTTTTTTTCATAAATTATTATATAGTTCCAGTTATGATGGGGTGCCGGGTGATACAATATCACCTCCGATGGAAGAAACAGGAGTTGAAAATCAAAGCAGGATGCCGCTGTCGGAGCTGGTCCTGACAGCACTTAGAACAGCTCTAGACGTCGTTAGAAATGTTAACAAAAAACGCGCTCTCGTTGCTGCTAACAAAAAAGATAACACGACAGATATACAGGTAGTTTTATATACTTTTCTAGCTGTTGTCCGCTACTTCATACACGTGGTATTTTGAAATTAAACCTAAACAAATTATACAAAAAAGCACATCCTCTTGAATCACTCTATCTATATTAAAAAATCTGCATTAAAATCCTTTGCGTACCTATTTGAAGATGTAAACCTACGTAGGGACATACATACAAAAATAACAATGAAAATTCTAAGTCTACATAATAGACAGGCGTTTTAGCATCTATGTTGGAGGTCTATATAATAAAAATATACTTAGTTGTAAGTAAAGTAATAATGAAATCGAAAAGTTTTACATTATATCTGAGGGTTGAATAAAATGGACATAAATCTTAAAATACAAAAATTATCAAAATATTTTCTGTGACGGAAAATAACAGATGAAGAAGTGTGAAAATATTATAAATTCATCGGCATTACAATGAAAATAACAGATACCCATTTAGAACAGAACTTTATTATTTACAAATGCCTTTAACTCACCCTATGTTTTAATGTTTGGTATAACATAAATATGTTTTCTTAAGCACCTGCAAATATATAGGTACCTTATTGGATTGACATTTTGGAATAACATCTACCTTTTTTTAAATTTTGGAACATCCTATAAACGCCATGGCAAGTAAATAGGGCAAAGTCCTACGGTATCCGTAATTTGATACTTGAAATGTAATCTTAAGTTAAAAACAAGTGACATTTTGCAAATCAGCCAAAAGTTAAGTTTTGTAAAAAGCAGATAAAAAATTAAGAAACTATTTTCTAAGAGATTTTGTTAAAATTACGAGTATATATTTGAAAAAGTTGTCATAAAGATGTAACCTATCGTGATATTATTAATTTGTAGGAAACATTTCGTTTGTGGAGTATAATGTAAAACCGTATCATCGATCAGTGCAATTATACTATTAGCAAAATTTTAAAACGATCCAAAATATTTTATATATTATATTGCGTGTGGGCGGATGCTTTAAAGAAGGTCACCATACGGTATCTACTGAAGTAGGTGACCGAGTACATAGCGCTAAGTTAATGTTCAAACTACCTTGTTTAGAACATCGTGCCAAACATCTGGTCCATGCTTGACACGCAAGTGTAAATCAGCCTAAATCTCCTACTTTCTTTGATTAATACAATCTATTTCATTTCTGAAGTCTTCGATATCTCAATCTTTATTTAAAGACTTATTTTTGTATGTTCTTGCTAGTTTATCCGATAAAATCTGAAATTGATTTATTTTAATCTAGCTAATTCAAGAGCTAAAATAAATGATGATTTTGTAACCGTGAAAATCTGTAAACCTAACTAGGTTTCGTAATAATACTAAGTGTTAGTCGTCACGTATTGGTCTCCATATTCACATACGATTCTGTTAAAGTTCTTATTAAGATACAGAACCTAAAATGACTAAAAATACAGTAGATATTTTTGCAAGCGAGTTCGCGAAGTTACTCATTTTCTATAACATAAATTTTTTTTCAATTATTTTGTGTAAGCTCTTGTTAATGCGTTAAGTTTCTGTTAAATTGAATTTACTATAATTTTTAATGCTATATAATTTCAGTTAAGACGAAAGAGAACTACCAATGCAACTGTAGGCACTGGAAGAGGATTTGATGATTACTATGACGAAGATCACCATCATTACCACGAAACCACGACGACCACCATGAAGCCGAAGCCAAGATACACCGATCCCTGGGCCGGCTACTACGACTGGATTATTAACGAAGGTTCTTTCAAATTCTGGAGTGTCTTCCAAGTAAGTAAATCACAAAGCCTTTTGATTACGCGCATTATGATCTATATGTTGTACTTATGTTGTAAGATTCGCTTACCAGTAGGCGTTAAGGTTTCAAAGAAACTTCTAATTACATTCAAAACATGGTATTTATTATTTTGAACAACAACTTACGGAACAAATATCTAGATTTATTACTGGACGCTATTACTAATGTAGAAATATCGCAATATGGTATATGATCAATGTTTTTGGAAACAGCTCTCTTGCCACTATGCTACTAAAATCAGAGAACGGTGGCCAACCAGGAAGAATTAATGACTTCACTCAAATAATTTGCTAATTCTATTACGTGGTCGCATAAATATACAAATTATTATTTTTATAAGCATCTAAGTCGAGCAATAATATGTTTCCTTTGAGTCCTTTGTGTTTGACATCTCAAATTGTTTTTGTTAAAGATCCACATAAATAGATTTGACCTTAAGAGCAGCGTAGCGCATCGTAGCGCGAAAATGATTATTGTTCATAATTTGCTTTGAAAAAAGAATTCCGCTGTCATTTAATGGTCTACCGGTAGTTAGACGACATAACATTGACATAGATTCAAATGCTGTGAATGAGGAGATCGGCACGAATCGGTAGAGTCATATGAATACCTAGTTCTTTTCGGATTAATGAAATTTACTAAATCAGTTGTAGCACGTTTAATTTCAACTGGTTATTGGTGATAATAAGTTCTGTTTTAACCATTTGCCACTTCAAAGTTTATATTTAATATTAAACTTCACTTTCTCTGGTATAATAGAGCTACATTTATCAAAAAATATTGCGTTTAGCAGATGTGCTAGGATCACAGTAGTTTATAGTAAGCACACGGGAAGACAATTTAAAAGAGGTAGCAGTTATGATGTTTTTAGTATGTTATATAAATCAAATGCACGATTTAGTGTTAACTTGTTATTTGTTTTATAGAATATTCCTTATTGGCGCATCGAATGTTGTTCAAAGCATGATACTACTACATAGCCGCATGATCAAATGCTTCTTTTTTTATATTTCCTTATTTTTTAATGTTGGTAGCAAAGGGTAAGATATATCTAAGATTTCCTGTATTACAATATGGATGTGATAATTAACATGAAATAGCATATAAAATAGTCTTTGTTATAATTAATTGGGATCAGAAAAACCATTATTTAATATAACTACGCATTATATATGAGGTTGTTTTAATATAACACTTGTTTAGGAAATAGGTTTTCTTTTCACATTCTGAGTCACCATTGGTACCGATTCTACACGTGTACCTACAACTAAAAAAAACGATTTTTTTTAAATTCAGTGTCAATAACACAATTCGGGAATGTTAACAGAACTTTTTTATTGGAAACTTTGTGTATTATAGACAGATATTTTAATTATTAAAAATGTGCACAATGAAATAGCCAACTAATCTGAATACACCATAGTTGTTTTCATTTATTAGTTAAGTTGTGAACCTAGAATTGGTAACATTGATGCAATAAAAAACTTAATAGATGTTAGTTTATTACATTAAGTAAACAATAAGGAATGAATCAAAATGGTAGTCACGAATAGGCAAGGCAGGGTGGAGAGGATGTTGGTAGTTCCGGCGAGATAGCCTCAGAGCGTGCGGGTCGCGGTAATGAACCCTACGCTTATTCATATTCAGGGCAAAGCCTCGACGCACATAAATGCTCTAAAGATTTATGAATAGATAATCTATTGAAGAACGTTTCAATAGATATCATTCAACGTCACGCGTTTTCAGTATTAACATATTTGATGTTATTAAACTAAATACCTTGTATTCCAACAAGATATTGTAAATTTATTCACATTATAAATGTTTGCGAGGTAACAATATAATATGTGGCTACAATTATACAATTCTTGGAGTATCTATTTCAATTTCTAAAGGGCAAGATTTATGTTGTACATGTTTTCATAAAATTTTTCCTAATACGTTCTTTGTTACAGTTTCTTTAGACATTAGTTTATTTAGAAACTAGCTGACCCGGCTGAACGTTGTTTTGCCATACAAATGTCAGTGGTGGCTTAGCACTTAGAGGTATGAAAAATAGATAGTAGCAGATTCTCAGACCTATTGAATATGCATAAAATATTTCATAAGAATCGGTCAAGCCGTTTCGGAGGAGTATGGGAACGAACATTGTGACACAAGAATTTTATATATTAGATGAATCCCACGATCCCATGATGTTACTATCTAACTACAAATCTCTACTTAAAATTGTATTACTTAACACAATTACTATAAAAATTAAAGAGAAAATTTTTACTTTTCAGTTGTTTACTGCCGCGCTATTGCTTTATGCCTGTTTTTCTGCCATCTACTACGCGAAGTTCAACCCTATCATACCGGATTACGACAGAGAATACGACGATTACTTCCTGGAGCGTACTGTGGGCAGAAGTGCAAGGAGTCTAGACCAAAACGAATTACCTTCAGGTCTTAGTTGGATGAACCCCAGAACTTTCCAGTTCATACTAGATGCTATATCTAAACATTACGAAGAATAGATTACTTAAGTTTTATAATTTAAAGGTTTTAAAATATTTTAATATCGGGTAACGACGGTATCGGAATTGTCCTAATTTATGCCCGATCTGGCAAATCGTTACCGTAACAATATTATTTGATTTTGTTATTCTTAATTAGGTACTATAAGTATCTAACTAATAATAACATATTTCCTTTCATTAAACAAACTTAATTATTAAAATCGTCGTGTTAAATCTTTAATCAATACACACTATATAAATGTAAAGCATTTTAAAAATAAATTCGATTCGGGCATCTTTGTTACCCTGTATTAAAATGGTAATACAATTGCTCAATTGTCAGTAGATCATGGTATCAAATATTACTATAAGTCTTAAACAGCTAAGTTATTTATTTTAGATTTTGTTGGAGAATTTTAATTTCTAATAATTTGTATTTATTCAAATAGTTAGATTATAGATATATGTTATACAAACTTAATTAAAAATTACGATAAAAGTCTGAAACTTTTATACATTTTTAACGAAGTCATTGAAAAAGGATCTGTAGAGTGAAGTCTAGAAAAAAAACTTATACTTAAAATATATTATTATAATCAAATATTACATGTTCTGTACTAGGAAAGATACATATAAACACACATAGATGAACAGGAGAAATATTGGTTTCTTTCAAGTACGTATTGCAATCCATCAATTTTATTCAGTAAAATACAACTTTACATACCCAGTCTGGCATCAATTTGAATATAAAATAGAATCACATGTTTGAAAATACATATTTAGATACTAATGTGAGGTCGTTCAATCATTACGGTTAGAACACAATTTTAAATAATTTATTTAATTTACGTCTAATTACACAATTGCGTCAAAAATAGTAATTTGTAACTTTTTTTAAATTAATATCTTATTGCAAATTTTTTCCGCATAAAAGAGAAATAAGTTTAGAAACATAGCAACTATGCAAAATAAACCGCATAGCAAAAGTTATTACATTAACCATTGTCATTATCATGCGGTTAAATACGGACAATTTAAAGAAAAAATATTAATTGGACGACTCACTGTTTAGTGTAGCATATTAATATATTGCTTGAAATCTAAACTGTGTTTAGATAAGCATATTAGGGCTTCATTTGTAAAATTATAGTAAAAGCACTTAAAGATCCTCTATGTAGACCCGATTTGACGGAACTTGAATTTATATAAGTTCCTATTGAATCAGGTCTTTTTATATATTATCTAAGTAGTAAATAAGATTGAATAATTACGCTCAAATTTAGTTCCTAAAAATTATAAAATAAACACGTAAAAATAAATAATATGTAGTTTTATTACTGTGATGTGTGGAATGTGTGTTAAGACAATGTTATGAGCAGGATACCCGTAAAATTATGTTTTATAAGGGTCTGAAGGTAACATGTTTAATGACATATTGGCCGCACGTCACTTGAAATAAATTTTCAAAGGAAATAACTGACGTATAGTTGCTTGCTTTTATGAAAAATACTAGCTGTGCCCCGCGGTGTTACCCGTGGTCAAAAGAATAAAAAATATGTTCATTTTTTATTATCCCATGGGAACATTTCATTCTTTGGGATAAAAAGTAGCCTAGATATATGTTATTCTGATGGGAGTTTCATTAAAATCTATTCAGTAGTTTTTGCGTCAGAGAGAAAAAAACATCCGTACTCACGAAATTTCACCTTTATAATATTAGTAGGATGTAATTATTATTAGTTTTAGATGGTGTCAAATATACCACTCATTCATTGTAGTCGAATCATTATCATGTCTTTTAGGCTAAAATTACACACTCTCTCTCTCTCCAGCCCATTAGTGTCCCACTGTTGGGCACGAGCCTCATGCTCGTTGGAAGGGGTTACGGTCTACTGTGCCGCGCCAACCGGGGGTGTTGGCACAGGGTTTAGTTTCAAGACATCCGTTTCTCACAAAAGAAATTACCTTTCGTCTTAAAGCAAATGTAACGTAACACGTCATAAACATTTGTGAGCTATACAATAGATTTGACGTCGTACGTCATAGATAAATAAATATGAAATAATCTACTTAGTTTAAAAACTAAAAAACACGCTTAAATATCCTGAATATTTTTTAAATTATTGCATTGTCATCGGTCCTTGTTAGGTGTGCAAAATTTCAGATCAATCCGTCTACTGCAAGTGGCTGAAAATCGCTTTCAAAGGTTCCTTTACACAGATTAATACATTGATAGATACATACCAAACTTATAAAAGCGTGTTAAAAAGAATTAAAATAATAAATGAGGAAATGAGATACTCATAAATGAGTTAATTACGCATACGCTAGTTAATTTACTGTTTTTCAGTTATTCTATTATATTTATAGCATAAATCTAATATATAAAATTCACGTGTCACAGTGTTAGTTACCGTACTCCTCCGAAACGGCTTGACCGATTCTTCTCAAATTTTGCATACATATTCAGTAGGTCTGAGAATCGGCCAACATCTATTTTTCAAACTTTTTTTTTAGTATGGCAAAACAACGTTTGCCGGGTCAGCTAGTAATGATATATATTTATATGTATATCATTATTTATGCTATAATTTAATTAATGCAAATACGTTTCATCTTTATTTACATATATAAATCTTCTGTACGTGTGTTTGTAATTGAACTCCTCCTAAACGGCTGGACCGATTTTGATGAAATTTGTTGTGTGTATTCAAGGGGGTTTGAGGATGGTTTAGATTCAAAATTGGCTGGACCGATTTTGATGAAATTTTTATAAATCTTCTGTACGAGTGTTTGTAATTGAACTCCTCCTAAACGGCTGGACCGATTTTGATGAAATTTGTTGTGTGTATTCAAGGGGGTTTGAGGATGGTTTAGATTTACAATTGGCTGGACCGATTTTGATGAAATTTTTTGTTGTTGATTTTTACACTGAATTGTATGGCAAAACAACGTTTGCCGGGACAGCTAGTACCTAATAAATATTAAAATTTAGTAAACATAACAAGATATTAATTCTGACAATTTATGTAACATTCGCGTTGCAACTCATCGTTAGTTCCAACTATTTCACAATATTTACTTTAAAAATAAAATCGATATTGATATTTTACTGTTCTTGTGTGCATATATCTTCTAATATATAAAATTCACGTGTCACAGTGTTAGTTACCGTACTCCCCCGAAACGGCTTGACCGATTTTTATAAAATTTTACATGCATATTAGTAGGTCTGAGAATCGGCCAACATCTATTTTTCAAACATTTTTTTTTTAGTATGGCAAAACATCGTTTGCCGGGTCAGCTAGTTTATAAATAAAGAAGAAAATATAACAACGCGTAGCAATGCGGTGCTGACAAATAACTTTAATAAAGTATTATTTTACTTCACCAATGAATGAATGAACGAAAACTCTTTCAGAAAAAACTTACTAAACGTTAACTACAATAAATCTAATATTAAGTACAAACGGCATTTGTTTTAAATTTGTATTTTTGAATAAAGTATAAAGAAATAAAACTACAATAAGTAGCAGGGTTTCAGAAAAATAGAATATTTTATTGTAGACGATTACTAGTATATTGCAAACGAATAACAATGTGTATAACATTACCAAGTTCAACGTCATTTAAGCATCGGTTACTGTGCTCAAGTTAATATAAGACATCTTCGCCAATACTTTTTTATTGTTAATTTTAAAATCGTGATCATATTGCGTCTGTGTGCGTCGTTGTTTACGTACGGGCTGTGTCCAGGGTTCGATGTCCGGTCGCCGCGACCACTCGCTGCCTAGGACTCGCACAGGATATTGCTATTATAGTGCCTTTACTACTACCACTTGTTATTAGTTTAACGACACACCAAGTTGTTAGCAATGAGTCATGAAAAAAGTATAAATAAGCAAATAAAGCAGTTATAATGTACTAAATAAATAGAACTAACATCTACTTCTCTGCGTTATTAAATAGAGGAAAAAATTTAAAAGATGTCTTCATTATTATACTATCAAACCTTTTTTCAATAGGAAGAGACTAGAGAATTGTCATTTGTATATCCTTTTCTAAGTACTGAAATAAAATTATTTAATTAATTTAATAAAAGTCATTTTTATGGATTCAGTCGCAGTTAGGAGTATGGCCATAGTAAATATCCGAAACGTCAGGACATTTATCAACCAAATCTGTACAAATCATTGTAGAAATTTTTGTAATTAAATTAACCTCCTGCATATAGGTATTCCAATAAGATAGAGCGGAAATATTTTCAAAAATGCAAGCGGCACACACATGTATGTATTTGTATTTATATTGCGTTCTACCTGCATATATTTGCCTTCATCATCTACAAAGCTAATATTATACCTAAGTTAAACGACAACATAATGTATGTATAAGTTTTTATTCAACAAGACCTTGTGAGTCATACTTTGATTTGTTGATAATATTCATTGTTATTGTTACATCGACAAGAAATTAATTATTCATTATTTCATATCAATTATCATACGATCTGGTTTTGTTTAAATATTTAGAGATCTAATTTAATCTTGTATTGTTCTTAATTAATCGTGGGAATCAATACGTATTGCAAAGATAGAAGCTTCATTTTGAGTTAATAGGTGTATTACGAGAAATAAATAAATAATAAAAAAAATCATTGTGATTTTTGGCAGTTTTTGTCGAAATAAATGGCATAATTATTGGTGTCTCAATGCAAATAAGAATGTCTGAAAATACTTTTTTTATTGAAAGTTTAAAAATAATCGGGATTGTAATCTCCCTGAATGAGTTTTTATTTTAGAGGCACAGAACCATACCTGAGCTCCCGACGTTTCGATAAAATTTTACTTATCATGATCACGGGTTGACTCTAATCATCATCATCAAATCGTATTGTGTTCTATGAAGACCTACTTATGCGGGAATTTTCAGTTCGTGGAGCCAGTTAGCAGCCACTGCAGTTAGTTCATGAAGGTCTAGCAGACCTTTAGGGAAGCTATGCATAGGGCAGTCGTCAACATAATCTGATCATGTGCTCCATAGTCGCACATCGATGAGGATTGACTCTAATAATACGAACCATATAAACAAATGATTTTTGATTGTTTTTGTAGACTAGACTATACATACCTAATAAATATAAAAAAAAACTGTAACAACATAATAGCAGCATACTACTGTGTTACAATTATCATTGTTTTAAAATGAACACTGTAAAAGCAAACGAAGACATTAAACAATGATAAATAGTTATTTGTATGTTTGTCCACGTTCCCTTAAAATATAATAAATGCATTTAAGAAGAATCTTAGCTTGGTATTGTGAGGTTATTGAACATGCTTTACGAATGTAGCAATAAATGTTACTGACCTTTCTTTGGAGTTATAAAATAACATCAAAAAATTTGTGTAACGGTCTCATATTAGTTCACAGTAAATTCTTACAATATATTCATTGATTATTTGGCATATGTTTCCTAAAACATACTGTAATAAAGTTGCTAGGTACGTTACTAGATAAACAACCAATTAACGGTATCCCGAAGAAGTGAATAGAGTTATTTGAGTGATACTTATTAAAATATTTACAACACACGCAGAAATCAAGAAAATAGGAATCACATTGACCATTTAAAGTAAACCTGCAGCTGTATCTAACTAAAAAAAAAAATTATGAGCTACTATGTCATGAAGGAAGTTAAGGCAAGACATTCTTATAACCAAAACATCATAAATCACGGTTTACTGACGTGATACTAAACGTCAATAATTAATAAAATTATGTCGCTCAAAGCTGGCTCACCACAACACAGTTTTGAAAATGCTTTTGCGGTTTTATGTCCATTGGCCGCGTTCGTATTTTGCGCTACAATTACTTTAGTCCGTACGTGTTTTGATGTGAACCGTTTGAATTGAGTAACGTGTTTGTAGCACGGAATAACGTCGGAAGTTTGAGCTTCTGTTCACGGTCGGGTTACCGGCCAGTTCATCGTTCAAGTGCAGTGCTAACGCATATCCAAAGAGATCGTAAAGCTGTACGGGTGCGCGCGCAGGCTTTGTGTCGCTTCCAACACTCGACTCCGTACGAAATATTAACTAAACTGTTGAGTACCTATCTGTTGTAACAGAAACTTTGGTTCAAGTGTTCAGTGTTTGTTGAGACGTTCAGTTTAGGACTGATAATACCGTGCTATGGTTCTCTTTGATCTCAAATAAAGAGGTAAATATATTTTACAGTTACGTTTACTGTTATATTATAGAAAATGCCATAAATACGCAATAATAAATATACATATTTACTTCTATAAATATGCAAACGGCTGAATGAGTTATATACACTCTTTACTTCATGATATTTAATGGTACAAAAGTCCTGATTCCAGCACAAACAGCAAATTTTTCAAAATCACATGTCAGGGATCAGCATATTTTGCACTGTTGATCGATACCAGATTAGGGTCGAAATCATAACCTTTACTTTAAAAAGGTAGTTCTAAAGGAAGAATCATATAAATAACAAAAAAATGAATTACTTATAATCTTGATTTCGTAATAAACAGTTATTATTTAATATTATATTTATCAGAGCGAGAGATTTAATATTAGTATGATAATGTAATAAGACTAATAAGAATAAAATAAGAAGCATTAATATAAAATCTTAAAGAAAAAATGTTAATATTTACATAACTTTTACTCCTAAGGGTTAGATAGATTATCATTCAGAAAACTTCTTACACGTCTACAGTTAAGCTGTTTGCGAGGACATACAAGACAGATGTAGAGATAGTTACCTTAGACTTTAACTTTTAGTTTAGAGGCTGTTTCGTTACCTAGGTCTAAAACAAGCTTGACACGTACTTTAGGTATATTCGAATACAAGTGTAGTTATATCAGACATAGCGAAACTGAGTTGTAGGAGAAGTGATTTTTCCTATGCCAAACCAGGTTTATCCTATTGCATATAATATAAGAGCACTTAATAGGAAAAATTGTTACAGAATATTTTCTAACACTTGTGCGACCCATTTGCTTCAAAAAAAGCTGACCATGGTGACTGCAATGTGTCCGAAACGTCGGGTCAAAATTTAAAACGAATATACGCGTCTTAATCCGTAAAAATTGATACAGATTAGGATAGTGGTCCAACTTATTGCAGTTAGGATGGACTCGTTTATTCTAGGATACTTTTGAAATTTGAGCCTGGTATGTACATTTTACATGGGTATTATATTATTTTTTGTCATAAAGTACAAAAACTAGCTCTACCATTATGGACAGAATTTGACTCTTTGAACAATAAAATTAAAAAAATAACAAATACTTAACCTTACCCTGGTAAATTATGCGCGCATCTTTTAGTCATACATTATTAATAGGACCCGTAGCACTCGCAGTGCTCCTTAAAAAGACATCAACGATACTGCACTCTGTGCGGTTAACTTTACTAGTCGTTTAGTTATTACCTGTTGATACGAAATATATAGTGAAATCTGGTGACTTATTATTTTTGACGGGCTTCGTGGTGGAGTGGTTTATGCAATGGACTGCCGATCACGAGGTCATTTGTGTGATGTCCATAAATATCATACAAATGTTTGTACTGCGTCTGGGTGTTTTCTATGTATTATAAGTATGTATTTGCAAAAGAAAAGTAGTATATGTAGTCTATCCGTATCTGGTTCCCATAATACAAGCATAGAAATATAGCTTACTTTGGGACCAGAGGACATTGTGTGTAATGTCCTGAATATTTATTATTTATTTATTCTTATTTATTGCATGTAATATAACACTAATATTTGATATAAATTCTAATTACGCTGATTTACACATTAGCATTGTTAAAGATTCGTTATAAATGGTAAGACAAATTAACATAATATTGGCACAATATCAGTTTTATAGAATAAAATATCGAATCTAAGACCGTGAGCATCCCCGCATTCCACGTGATCAACAAGGCATTCAATAAAGTAATTTGTATAAAAAGTACGTACAAAAACTAAAAACAATTAGACAAGGCTGCTATATGTTGATTTTAAGATGTATGTTTCCTTACTATGAAACCACGAAGTACTTAACCAACGAATACCATAATCTACAGTTATTATCGTGTATAAATTTGCATCGCTAAACGATTCCTTACTGCCATTAATTAAACAAGGAATACAGTTATTTACTTTACATTAGAAACTGGTTATAGAAAATATTTTATAGTCTTTATTTGCTCCGTTCGTAAATACGTATCTATGAATTTGTATATCTCCGTAATTGAATCTTCAAATATCCAATTTACATCGTTTACTAAATTTTGTATTAGTTTTGCACAATTATTAAGTTTCTATGTCAAAACAAAAGCTGGAGTTTAGAGTGAACTTATTAGTATAAGGCATCTTTACTTATTATAAAACAAAGTCGTTATTTTTGTATGTATGTTCCTATGTGAGCTTATATTTTCAAAACTGCGCAACGGATTTAGATGCGGCTTATTTTTATTAATAGAATATTTCAAGAAGATGACTTTTTTAACATAGGTTTGGTTTCTAATAATTACATTAATAAACAAATCTACTATAGTTTGTAATTCCACGCGTTCATAGTTGCGGGTAAATCGGAATTAAAAACTGAAAATCTTGACGAGCTTAAGTGTTAATGTGTGTAACCAAACCATAGTGCGATTTAAAAAAAATGTACAACATCATCTATCGAGTGATATGGTAAACATCTGTTTGTTAATTAAGGTTTAATTTCGAAATTTAACATAAATATAAATATTTATGGACATTTCACACAACGTCCTCTGCTCCCAAGCGAAGCCTAAATACTTGTGTTATGGGTACCAGAATACGGATAGAATACATAAACTACTTTCCTTTTGTAAATACATACTTTATAATACGTAGAAACACCCAGACGCAGTACAAACATTTGTTTGACAATTATAAATATCACACAAATGATTGTCCCGAGCGGGAATCGAACCCGCGACCTTGTGAACGGCAGTCCGTTACATGAACCACTCAACCACGAGGGTATAGGTCTTTTTTTAGTTTTTGAGCTATGTTGTTATTTTTGGTACATTGTATAAGTTGAAGTGCATTCAGTATCAATCAATAATTTAAAGTTGTTTAGACTGAATAAATGAAATTATAATGGAAAAAGTGGTCACTGCAAGCGGGACTTGAACCCACAACCTCGGAATACCGTTCCGTCGCTCTACCGACTGAGGTATTACGGCCATGCTAACAGTAACCAACCACCATTTTTTCCACTATAATTTCATTTATTAAGTAAAGGCATAGCAAGTCAATTGCAAAATTAATAAATTACTTGTATACATTGCTTATTGGGAAGGCATCACATTTTTAACCAAATCATAACGCGCTCATGATAACAAGAAGTCTTATGAAATACAGACTGCCTTTTGTAATCTAATCACTTGAATATAATATGATTTTTTGTAATATAAAACTATTGAAGATGTTATAAAGTTTACGAGTATTTTATCCTAAGATTATGCATAAAGAAGGTTAAAAGAAAAAGGAAAACTAATGGCAAATTAAAAAAAAATATAGAGATTCAGGTTCAGATAACAAAATTGACTTCTGAATCATTGATGATTAATTAATGACGTCATAGTCTTGCAGTTAATCCAGAGCAGCAACTTACATGCGTCAAATTACTTACGGTTTAACACAACGTCATTTTTTAAGGAAAACCAAATATAGCTTCCTCATATCAAACATTGCTAATTTGTCTTGGATTTTATAGATTAAATAATTGCAAGATCTATGATCATTTCGAAAAAATATGTTATAGGAAAAATTTAATCGTAGTTAGATATAACATGAACTCCAACTGAGTTTCAAACAATTTTGAGGAGACTTGTGATAACATCAATAAAAATTAAATAAAATAAAATAAAAATTAAATTTATATCATAGTATAATAATATCGTGTATATTTTTTCATTAAGCAGTAATAATTATTCTACAGGCCAAGTTTTTTAAAAGAGCATGTATGTATATCTTGCCTACTTAGAATAAAAATCTTTGACTTTGATAAGTTTCTAATATAGATATTCATTATGTAATGATTAGACATCAGGCCTTGTATTCTACGGAGTATAAATACGTCATATTTAGTCATCATATTACACGGCCAATTTGTTTAACTAATAGACATAGTACGTAGGTAAGGTACGAAACCCTTGAGATCTTTATTAACGACATGACTGATCTCAATCCCAAAACAAGTTTATTTGGTTTGGTTAACAAAATAAAAAAATGATATCACAACTGTAATAAATAAAAAAAATATTGTAAAAAATTAGAGCACAAAAACAATATGATTATCAAGCTTTATCTTCCATTTTCGACTGCTTTGTGTCTTTGAACGTTACAAGTCGTGTACGCTTAACCTGTAAAAATATTTGAAGGTTGTTTTCTTACACATTTTTTGTTGAAGGGGCTGACTAACTGACTCAATCCACAGTGGAAACTAGAGATGCTAAGAACCTGAAAGATTTTTTTACATACAAGTATTATTACACTGTAAATGAGCACTAAAATGGGTTTTGAAAATTTGATCTTTAAATGTGGGAAATAAGTGTTGATATTTTGTATGAAAGTTACTCGTAATAAGAATTTTCGTTAAGATGAACAAAGTTACGGACATAAGATTAGTCATTATATTAAAAATATAATTTTAATAATAGTGTATTTTTAGTGTCCTTGTAAGGAAATAAATACTTGCTAATGCCGTTAATCGTCACCGACAAATGTATCAAGGTGGATCAGAGTTTTGTAAATACATTACAGTTGTTCATCTGCACAACTTGTTTCTGTGTTTCTACGCTTGAACATTCCTAAAAATTCAAGAGTTGTTTAACGGGATTTCTTGTTCTCTCAAACAAAATTTATTATAAAAAGTAAGTATTCCATATTTCGATGTTCTTATATTCAACTCTTTTCCCATACGTTTGTATTAACAATTATCGTACGTATCTTGTCATGTATGTTTATCTCAAAGGCAAAAGGCTTAAAAGATTTTAATCTGACTTTTTCGCTGAGAATCCGATTACATCGCACGTTATTTTTAGTTTTATAAAAGAAAATGTTAAGAGGATACCAAAATAGCTTGGTGCATTTTTCTATGTACAAAGTTTTCATTGTTTCTTTAGATTGAATGGCTAGAGCTCTAATTTTTAAGTATATGTTTTTTCAATATATGATCTAGGATCGCATGAACTCAGAAACGCGATTGAAAAAAGTTTTCTCGATAGAAAATCTTGGCGAAACAACCTCTCAAATTTTTTATTTTTTTCATTTGTCAGTCTATTATCGCGTTTTAACTAATGAAATAATTTTAAAAACATAGGTAACTATTATGTATAGAAACACGTGGATCAGAATTAAAATATATTTAGTAGATTTTGAGTAAATAGGAAAAGTATCCCTAATTCTTCATTTTCTGTGCCTACTGGCTGTGTTAATATGTACATGTCGGCGATGATATACGATAATATTGATGTAGGCCCTTAACTAAAGGTATAACATTTTATTTTCAAGTTGTATTTTAACCTTATATATTACAAAATAATTTTTTTCTCGGTATTGTAAAATTTTTCACAAATGCTTCAACAAGATTCAATTAAGGAAAAATCACTTCAAATTATAATATGTAGTTTATTTTCGAGATGTACTTTAATCTTTTAAATTATTCAATTAAGGGCCTACATCAATATTATCGTATATCATCGCCGACACGTACATATTAACACAGCCAGTAGGCACAGAAAATGAAGAATTAGGGATACTTTTCCTATTTACTCAAAATCTACTAAATATATTTTAATTCTGATTTACGTGTTTCTATATATGATAGTTACTTATGTTTTTAAAGTTATTTCATTAGTTAATACGCGATAATAGACGGACAAATGAAAAAAATTAAAAATTTGAGAGGTTATATCGCCAAGATTTTCTATCGAGAAAACTTTTTTCAATCGCGTTTCTGAGTTTATGCGATCCTAGATAATATATTGAAAAAACATATACTTAAAAATTAGAGCTCTAGCCATTCAATCTAAAGAAACAATGAAAACTTCGTACATAGAAAAATGCACGAAGCTATTTTGGTATCCTCTTAAGGAAAAATTACTTCAAATTATACACGGTAGTGTATTCAATTTCTATTAAAAAATCATTTGGCAGACAATACATGTCATAATCTCGTGAACTCAATACGAGTAATATTTAAGCGTAACTAAAAGTAATGAATCGTGAATTTATTAACTATAAGATGCGTGCTGATTCTTATAGTTAAGGGCCTACATCAATGTTATCGTATATCATCGCCGACACGTACATATTAACACAGCCAGTAGGCACAGAAAATGAAGAATTAGGGATACTTTTCCTATTTACTCAAAATCTACTAAATATATTTTAATTCTGATTTACGTGTTTCTATATATAATAGTTACTTATGTTTTTAAAGTTATTTCATTAGTTAATACGCGATAATAGACCGACAAATGAAAAAAATAAAAAATTTGAGAGGTTGTTTCGCTAAGATTTTCTATCGAGAAAACTTTTTCAATCGCGTTTCTGAGTTTATGCGATCCTAGATTATATATTGAAAAAACATATACTTAAAAATTAGAGCTCTAGCCATTCAATCTAAAGAAAAAATGAAAACTTCGTACGTAGAAAAATGCACGAAGAATTTTGGTATCCTCTTAAGCGTAACTAAAAGTAATGAATCGTGAATTTATTAACTATAAGATGCGTGCTGATTCTTATAGTTAATAAAAAATTTAGGTGTTCGGTTTTTGCGTGTACGAATAATAATATAAATAATTATTCATCTATTATTAATAAAAAATATGTATCACAAATGATTGCTGGGCAGTAAACCTGTTGTTACAACGTCAATTCTATTTTAAACTTGAAGTCAAAGAAGTAGCTATGTCAGGTGGTTCTATACAATGTAATTACTAGACAATTTTTTTACTTTAATTAAATATATTAATACTTACTTAAGTTTGTAGATATTACGACGTTTAGTAGCTATAAAGACATTATTTCATTATTTAATAATTCCTACTCTTTTTTAATTATTTTTTTATTTAAAGGGCTTAGTCGGTTTGCGACTACATATAACTCCCTACTGCTACTCTTGTAAATCAATAAACGCGAAGCGTGAATAAAACCTGCGTTTTTAGAATCCTCATTTCTGACCTCGTCGTGATCAAAGCGATAACATTGTAGGTACCCAACATTTTTAATTTGAAAACTGAAAATAATTTGTTGGGTAATATAAGTACCTAATAAGTATTTTTGCTATATTTGTCAACAACTAAGAAAGTAATACTATTAAGTAAGAAAGAATGTGCAAAGAAAATAAATATCAGAGATAATATTTGGAATAAAGGATAATAACGTCGAATTAGGATTCGGTATTGTACCGAATAAATTATATCATTACATACTATACCGGTTGACATAGCTTTTATTCATAGCGTAACAATGTTTGTAAATAATCTATCATATTTTCGTACATGACGATAATAAGATTTGGAGCCGCGTTTTATTTGGTTAGGGTTACAATGATTGATCAAAAGCCATAATATTAAACGTGTGACTGTGTTCAATTCGATTGAGTAATCTGGATTATTTTCCGAGGACAGTTTTAGAGGGAGTTAGGCATTTCAAAATAGTTAACTAATGTTACGAATAAAAACAGTACCATTGCTCACACTACTTTTTCTTGCTCTTCTAATATTCCAGTTATAAACGATAAACAAAATTTTAACATAATGGTACCAATATGGCATGTATAACTAAACTTAACTAAAGTGTCATTAACACAATTTGGAAATGTTAGTTGAACTTTCTTATTATAAAATGTATGTAATAAGGATTTTAATTAATATAAATATGCACAACAAAATAACCAATTAATAAAAATACACCAGGATTGTTGTTGTTGAATTGTTTAAATTTTTTAGTTAAGTTTAGTTGTATATGAAGAATTGGTATTAACGTCATAACGACTTAGTCAATAAAATACTTAAAACGAAACGCCCACATACGTGAAAACTTAAATCTTTTCAAAAAACACATTGATTGTATCGAAATATATTGGACGTACTAATTATTAAAAGCAATTTCGTACTATTATTTAATTGAGTACAGATTTGTATGTTAAAATATACGCTTTTTTGGTTAATTCGTCTCTAATTATTTAAAAGCCGTTGTAAAAACTCTTAACTTGTGATAGAAATTAAAATTGATACAGCTAAAACCCGTGGCCTTGGGATATCAATTTGCTTAATTAACTATATAGAAACAAATTTATCCAATTGAAAAATATTCTAAAACAGTTATCGAGGCAGTAGGAAATTATTATCTCATTTTTCAATATAAAAATAATCCAAAAATTGTAAGTGGGTGTAAATCACTTTCATAAATTCTGTTATGTACATTAATATTTAATACATACATAGATCAATACATACATCGATTAATAGATATATATAATAGATTAATAAATACATACGAATCTAATAAAAGCGTAATATTTTCTAACACTTGCGCGACTCATCTGTTTAAATAAAACTACTTTTTACGGATTTAGTCGTGTATATTTGTTTTAAATCTTGGCCCGACGTTTCGGAGACTTTGAAAGAAAGAAAGAAAGAAAATAAGTTTTATTTTTAACATGAACTTATGACTAAAACAATGTGATTTTTATATGAGCGAAGACTATAATAATATAAAGAATAATAAATGTATAAATATATAAAGAAGTACATGCTAAAAATCGGACCCAGCTCAGCTAACGCTGGTGTAAAACCAGCACTGATCTTCCGCTGGACCGTGTTAACTAGTGACATTAGACATCAGCATTACTTATAATTTTATGACAATGAACAACATAATTCAAATAAACAACTAACCTAACAACAATAAAAATAACATACGTACACTTAGGATAATATACTTTGCAGTCACCATGGTAACGGGTGAGACTGCAAAGTGACTGCAAAGTCTCCGAAACGTCGGGCCAAAATTTAAAATAAATATACGCGTCTAAATCCGTAAAAAGTAGTTTTATTTAAACTAATAAAAGCGTGTTAAAAATACAGATGATTATCGATAAATAGAGTTAAAATTTTATGTTGAAAGTTAAATAACAGTAGATTAATGGTAACAAAGCGTCACACATAAGAAAGTTAGGAAGCAAGTGCGAAACGATAATACGTTATGTAGGTGTCACGTGGGCGGGCTTATAGCGGTAACTCACTGTTATGTTATGAGTATGCCGCCTGTCTCTATCACACTATTACATGCACACCACATGCTAAACTAGATTTTCAAATACATAACTCCAAAATAATCGATATAATATACTTAAGTCAAAAACAAAAAAAACACGCTTCTAAATCCTCAGTATTTTTTTTAAATTATTGTATTGTCCATCGGTCGTCAATATGCATGCAAAATTTCAGATGAATCAGACTACGCCAAGTGGGTGAAAATCGCTTTCAAAGATTCCGTTACATAGATTTATAGTTAATACATTGATAGATACGTACATGGCTATTAAAAATGTGTCAAAAAGCATGTCAATAAACTGTCAGCTAGTAAAGCTCATTAAGCTATTAGCAATAACTATACCAGTTCAGTACTTCACAGAATCTCTTTCCGTTCTTACAAATTCATCCAAAAGTTGGCTGTAAGAAATCGCAGCAATTGCGATGAGACCGCCTACCGTACCAGATGTTTGTCAATTTAGTTAAATATAACTTACTGGGTACTTTTGTGCTACTAGATATCTGTATTCTTGGATGATAAGTTCTTGTGCATTCAATCACTTATCTTTACAAACTTACAACAACTAAACATAAAAACAAAATACTCAAGTCTATTTCTCTTAAAGATATGTTTATGCCAATCTTAATATCACACGAGATTTCCCTATAGGTTTCTTCATAAATTCGTAATACTAAATAACAAAAACAATTTTGACATGAAGATATTTTTAACGCCACAAAGCATAGAGTAATAAAGTTTTATTCAAAAAAGATATAACTTTGAATAATTATGAATAATATTTCGTTTTATGACCTCTATGTAGAATGATCGTATGCAGCTTTATAGAATTTGATAGAAACTTTATTGTCATATGAAGAAATTCACAAGGCAAATGACGCTAGCTTATAAAATTATACATATAACCAGCTAATATTTAGAGATACTTCGAAATAACAAGAAAACCAATTTAGCACTTAATATTACTGGTTGTAAATCAATTTCGGCATTATTTAAAAGAACTATGAACTATCATTATAACGATAATTGTTTTGTTTTCATTAGTTTTATTTCATTATTTTTTGTGCAATCAAAAAAAAAAAAACTAAAACTAGCACACACTCCGTACATATGTTGGATATTCATATGTTAATATCAATTAAATATCCGACAAAATTTTCAATTAATCAAATTGGACTCTAGAGTTTTCGTAAAACTTAGCTAAAATTCCCAAAAGATAGATAAAAGAAAAGATAAATTATATCCGTCGGTTGATACTTGTTTCACTGTCTCTAGAACATGGCGTAACTAGCACACAACCGAATTTACGGTGGTACAGGTTTTGTTTTGCTAATTTTGCCAATATCAATCAAAATTAAGCAGACATTATTCAGTGATTTTTGGTACGTTTTTGGTACATTTTTATCTATCTATTACAAGTTATCTGTATAATATCACGACGTACAGTAGGGTGATTTATAGTACAGTTAGTGAGGTAAAGCGTCACGCACGCTTCGCAAACTATGTCATGCTCCGTCAGGGTAAATTACTTGCACGATAACACTATACGGCTATGTATTCTAATTTTTCGAGTACCCGTTCTGTTCTTTGTTAGCGCTGCTTAATGAACCTCTACTGAGGATACCTAGCGTTGCCAAATTTTTGGTAAAAAGTTCTTAATTTAATTAAGAAAACAGGTTTCAGCATTAATTACTTAGAATTTTACCAAAAACGGAATTTATAAATTAGAGAATTCCACAAATTCTTAGGAGCAGATAACAGCAAAACGTTTGATCGTTGAACAGACGATTTCGTGCGTTTTATACAAGTCTATAAATCAGGCTACATCACCGTTACACCATCAATCGTTCGCAGATTATCTATGGACCGTTAAAAATAGGTTTCGAATAATTCTCGGTTGTCGAGTGAAGACAGTCTTTAGAGCGTGAATGACAGCCACTCATTAGTCGCATTCAGTCTCCTCAACGAGTAACCAGATATATATTTATGGCGGTTACGCATATCTACATACCTTAGGGTAATCTAGAGAATGAGCAGCGAGTTCTAGATTTTATTACATTTGAATATAAACTTTTGCTACAAAATGGTATGCTATGATTGCCGCATTTGTGATATTTGCTTTTCTAGACAAAATGTTTAGTTTTATTTTGTTAACGGTCCTAGATCCAGTTTTACGGTAAAAGTCTAGCTGGAATATTTAAAACATCTACATATAATTTTTTTAAGTATATATTTTTCTTGTTAACATTGATGCGTGTAGATAATAGTTTCGGTCGTGCCCAAATATTAGATAACATAACGCAACTGCACGGTAAAGTAATAATTGTCGGTGGCGTCATGAGGTCATGGTTCCTACTGGGTGATGGGAGGACGCCCGGTGCACGTCACGACCACTGCTAATCAATATGTTGGCAGCAGGAAACGCTTACGCTTCTCCTTCATGTAATTGATTTGAAGCTGCCGTATCACTATATTTATTTTATGTAAACACAAGTGAATCTTAATTAGAAAACCTCGGCTAAACATTTAGTGATACAACATTTAGTGTAACATTTATACTATCACTAAATGTTTAGCCGAGGTATTCTACGACTAGTTTTGGAACACAACATTAACACACGTATGCTCGTTTCTTTGTATGGAGTGAGGCTAATACAGATATTTTAACAAAGTCAAGTTATTGCAGAATATTAACCAAAACATTTTAGTGGCGCTGGCCAGACCTGAATTTCCACTAGCTGATTTATATGTGAGAAAGCAGAATTAGTATGAGAATGTAGTTTTGTATCGAGTTGAGAATGTTATATAACTAGTACAACATGCATAGATACATTAATTAAATATGATCTAGCAACTAAGATCAAGCACAAAAATATTTAATATAGTGTTATAATAAGCACTTTTCACAGTTAAGTTATGCTATGTTTAGTTCCAACCAGATCACGATTTATTTGTATTACGGTCTGCCCTGCCCGTGTGGTGACCCCTTATCCTTCCCAGGGTGTTGTAAAAAAGCCAGCTAAGGAATGCTGTACCCAGTTAAAATCCTCTGTGAGAGACGGAAAACTCAAAAACTAAACCTGTGCCGATAGGCCAAGTCAGTGCGGCACAGTAGACTATAACCCCTCTCAAAGTGGACGAGGCCCGTGCCCAATAGTAGGTTGGACATTAATGAGCTAGAGACAGAGATAGACAGAGCGAGAGAGATAGACAGAGCGAGAGAGATAGACAGAGATAGAGAGAGTATAATCGAACAACTGTTTCCAGAATGATACTACATATTTAAAAATATCTAAATAATTAATAACAGGGTATTAAAAACATCCCGTAGGCACACATCAACAATAGTTTTAATAACATGGAAGTTAGTTAATATGTACTTCAATATAAAAATATCATTAAACATCGACCGTAGTTACAAATTACAGCAATTAACATAATTGTAATTGAAATTTATTGGACAAGTTGAGACCACTCCCTATTAATTCTAACTTTTCTGTGTATATATCATCTAAATGAAGATTGATGACACTATTATTTTCGTTTAAAATAATGTAAAAGTATGTTTATAAGACGCGTCTTGTGGCACACATGAAATGAAAGTTATTGTACAATGAGTCATGGGATAAATCGTTATGTGATTAATGTGATTATGAATATTAAAATAAATAGTAGTGATATACACTTACGGTCTTATTCATAATGACTTATCGGAGGTTTAAACGGAGATTTTATCGGAGAGATAATAAACGTTTTAGCGTAAAAAGACCATTATGAATAACAAGTTTTGTCAATTTTCGCGAACCTATTTTAGCGAACTTTTAAACCTCCGATAAGTCATTATGAATAAGACCATTAGTAGCAAGTAACAATAGTAATAGTTAGCATACATAGTTCTTTCTCTTCAGCCCATTTACTTCCCACTGTTGGGCACGGGCCTCCTCCACTTTGGAGGGATTATGGTCTACTGTGCCGCGCTGATCGGGCGTGTTGGCACAGGGTTTATTTTCGAGTTTTCCATGTCTCATAGAGGATGTTATCTGTGTGCAACATCCCTTAGCTCACTTTTACAGCACCCTTGGCAGGAGATGGGGTGGTGACACTTTTTTTATTTCCCGATCACCATAACTTTTAGTTATCTACAAATTGTTTTTTATATTTATTTTAATAATTTGCAGTAGTGAACTATTTAAATAGGCCATAAGCTTTCGACATAAAATTAAGTATTTTAAAAAAATGATCAACCGATATTCATTCATGTGCCTTTAAATTTGAGGGATTTTGTCGATTTCTTAGGAGATAACCATCAGATCCTGACCTTGCGCCAATGGGACCACACGGGAAGCACCAGCTTTCAAATAAACGAAGAAACATTAGAATCGCTTCGCCCAGTTAAAAGTTATGAGGTAACAAATTAAAAAAAAAACATACACTCGAATTGGGAACCTCCTCCTTGTTTAAGGTCGGTTAACAAAGTACTAACGAAGTTCAATAACTCGATAAGTACATAATATATTAATAAAACATGTTTGATTAAGCTACTTAAGGCATGTTGTATAATGTATTAGCACGATTGGTCGTGAAATTCGCCAGATGTAAGCTCGTGCATATAAATACCAGTAAATACCGTATTCGGCCGAATTCCACCTTGATTCGCGTTACCTCACCCACATTTTATACAAAACTATTCGAATAAATGTGACACACTTCATTACAAAAAGAAAGCATTACAATATGTCAATCTATAACGCTAAGACCGTTTAGAAACCTGTTTTTTAGTTTTGAATACGACCGGTTTAGGGTAAGTAAATATTATATACCACCTACACAAAACTATACACAATTAGACGTCCAGAGGCAGTTAACGGTCATTTTCAATAATAAATCAAAGATTACGGATAAATTGCCATCCGTGTGATAATTGATTAAGGATACAAGTGTCACCAACACCCCTTTTCTGCCCAGAGTGCTGTAAAAGCCAGCTAAGGGATATTTATTTATTTACATACACGAAATAAATCTATTGTTACAATTCACTATAATCTATCGTAGTTGTTGTAGACATTAGGCAAGTTAATTAATAAAAATTGTACAATAGTAGCGGATAGTGAACTGTACTCCTAAATAGGCTATAATGCAGCCTGTGTTAAGGATTTAAATTAATTACACAGTTAATTTAAAGTAATATTGTACACAGATAATCTGTAAGAGACGAAAAAGTAGAAAATAAACTCTGTGCCAACACGCCTGGCACAGCAGACCGTGATCCCTCCCAAAGTGAAGGAGGCCCATGCCCAACAGTGGGACGTTAGTGGACTGGAGAGCAAGAGATAGAGAGGGTTTAGTAGCAACATTTTAGGTTATAATTATGAAAAATATGCATTTCAAGATAAACAACTTAAAAAGCTGTAAAATAAAATTAGATGATTTAATTAAGGGCCTACATCATTATTATTCAATATCATCGCCGACACGTACATATTAACACAGCCAGTAGGCACAGAAAATGAAGAATTAGGGATACTTTTCCTATTTACTCAAAATCTACTAAATATATTTTAATTCTGATTTACGTGTTTCTATATATAATAGTTACTTATGTTTTTAAAGTTATTTTATTAGTTAATACGCGATAATAGACCGACAAATGAAAAAAATAAAAAATTTGAGAAGTTGTTTCGCTAAGATTTTCTATCGAGAAAACTTTTTTCAATCGCGTTTCTGAGTTTATGCGATCCTAGATCATATATTGAAAAAACATATACTTAAAAATTAGAGCTCTAGCCATTCAATCTAAAGAAACAATGAAAACTTCGTACGTAGAAAAATGCACGAAGCTATTTTGGTATCCTCTTAACATAATGTAACGTTAATTTCGTATTAAATGGCATTAAAGTTCAACGTATGAACATAATTCTTTAAATAAATTTAAAACAGTATGTGTATTCAAGTTTGATATTAGCATAAGCTTATAATGTAAGTTAGTAGCTGTATAGCGCACACTGCTCAGCTGAGTGAAGTCATGTCTCTGCGGTTTCTAAGTTTCGTTGGAAGATGGAAAGGTGACATTGACATTGGCTCACTCCGAGGCCACTCTACAGGAATACATTGAACTTGCATTTTGTTTATCAACACTACATCACTCCGCACACACTCGTTTATTTATTTTTAAATTCGAAGCTTTATTTGCACTTTGTATTTTCGTAGTTTATGAAACTTTTTTGTATATGTTATATTACAACTATATTAAATACTAGCTGTTGCCCGCGACTTCGTACGCGTGAACTAAATCCTTAACAAACACCCGAATCAATCCTTAACAAGCAGAAGTTTACTCTTCTGCTCAATAGATGGCGTTGTACGTTTTTTAAATCGCGCTATCATTTCGTTCCACACATTAACACTTAAACTCGTCAAAATTATTATTGCGTCATCATCCGGATTTCGCATTTATAAATTGGTAAGGATTTGCTGATGCCCGCGTCGCGGGCCCCGCGACTTTGTGTGAAATTTGAGCAATAAGAAATTTAAAGCAGGCCAGGTTTGCCCGTAGGAAATATATATTATTCCGAGATAAATATCTACCAACATTCAATGTTGTGTAGTAGTTTTGGTGCGAGTGTGCGACGCACATACTCGTATAAACATATAGACAGGTGGACAGACAAACCAAAATTCTATTGACCATTGTTTTTGCTTCCACTCGCCAATAAAGAATTTTTTTCAATATTTACATAGTACAGACATCGACTTTTAAGGATTTCTTTTACATGTATAGATTTCATAATTTTTTTGAAATACTTAAGATTTATTTTCGATTTCCAAACTCTAAATAATATTTTTTATAACAAGGGATAATATAAGATTCAAATTAGTCGAAATCAATCCAATAGGTATTTAGTTATACATTATAATGACTAGAAAATTCTGCATTCATTTGTGTTAATTGAATGCGATGAAAAAATAATTAGTTAACTGTGAGTTAATCGCAACGTTTCTGACGTAAGTTAACATTTTGTTTATAAGTGATTACTACGTCTACGTGTGAAATTTAAGAAATAAGTTGATTCACCACTTATCTCATGGCGCATTTGATAGTTAGGCTGCTTGCTGTGTAAGAGGTTGTGGATTCAACTCCTACTTTAATAAAGATAGATAAAATAGCTTTTTATATTTATAACGCAGTAAAGTTTAATACATTTACATCGTAGGCTTTATTGGATAAATTGAACACGTCTGTTCTTATAATCTTATGGATTCTACAAAAGTTTTATATATTTTACTTTTTAATATGCATGGAATAAATTTTGTTGAGCTAATACTTACTGGCTTATTATAATTTTTTATACAAAACAATTTTATAATCTTATTTGAATTCAAAATATCGGAACAACTTTGCTAATTGTTCTAAACAAGTAGTGATCAAGTTAGTTCCCACGGTGGCCATAGACTAAAGTGAGTCAGTAACGTCGTCTCACGCAGGACAAGGTCTAGTACTACTTGAGCAATATGTACGTACGTGTTAATGGCGTATAAGTGTAATAACGATGTACCGCAAATTATTTAAGGGCATTGTTGTTAGACACTTCATCTTGAATGAACTAGTGTGAGATATAATTTTAAGGACAACCAAAGGTACCTACGAATTCATAATTAAATTAAGTTTGAAGTCACTCTGAAATTGTCTGTAAGATAAAGGAATTATCTGTAAAAAAATGTAAACAAAGATAATTTCATACCAAATTTAAAAATCTAGAGTTTTAGGTAAAGTTCTAGGAAAACATATAAGAGTTAAAGGTTGCATCTCGTTTATCTTGCAAAACTAATAACGTTTTAGTAAAGCTTTCGACGAGTTTTGAAATTACAGTATTGGTGTATAAAAGGTTTAGAAGATACAGAGTCAAGAAAAGCATCCTGGTAATTAAATCGAAATTCAGCCGTTATAATATTTGAAATCAAAATATTTTTCGTGTTATTAATTTAATGCTCACTCATGCATCCAATTTTAAAATTAAAATATAGACAGCTGACCACAACAATTAGTCATAGTGTACATAAATGTGTACTTAGTTTTTGTTAATAAGTTAATCAAAAATTAGATAAGGCAGAGTACACGTGTAGTCGATGACCAAAACTTCCTGAAAGATATCATCAATTAATTTCGACATGTAACTAGTTTTTCTTACACTTACTGTGTGAATTTTGGTATTATGATAGATCATTGATGAAAAAAAATGGTAAAATACTCATTCATTGGGTGTGGGAGTATTGATACCAACGGTCATTGCAACCGCTGACCCTGAGGTAAGGCCGGATAAAGGTAACAAAAAACTTTTAACAAAAACAAAAATTCGGCAGCACCTCTGTCACGGCCTGAGAACTGTCACAATCTTAGCGGTAAATTGATAGGCTCGCATAATGATTTAAATCAAATCAATCAAATCAAATCAAATCATTTATTTGTCAGAATATGGGTACAAAGGTGTATAGGTACATTAATCAGAGTCCGAGACCATAATCTGCCAGTATCTGGCGTACAAATATTCGAGTGTTATAATATTTTATAAATAGAGATATAATTATGTAATATTTAGTCATACTATTAAGTCATATATTAAAAATAAATATTTCAAATAATCAAGCAACACAAAATACAAATCGTTATTGATAGATCACATTCATTAATTATAATATGTTATTAAACTAAATTTATTGGTATGATTCAGAGCGATAAAAAACTGAGTTCAGTGACAAACACAACGCACATGATTAAATTTTATTGGATTTGTTAAAATTAAATGCTACAAATTTTCACTTCGTTATCTGTTTGTTAGGCTACCAGCCACTGGAAATATTTGTACCAGTCTATTGGAATTATTCACAATGTTAAAATAACTAACTACCACGGATAGTTTTGCAACTTAAAACTTAACAAGAACTCCAGTTATTCAAGTAACTTAGATATTTAGCCCAAAGTTTATTATTGTTTTCTCGTATGAAGTGGATTTACTAGCAAAAAATATTTCAGGTATACCTACTAAATTTTAACTTCAAACAAATATTTTGAAAATTTTGTCTGTAGGCTTGTAGGTATATGAACCTACCTGTGTCTTTACTTAACCAGATACCCAAATATTTCCCACAAATCGATATACCTAATTAAAATATTTTAAAACAAGATTTTAAAACGAGATAAAATAAAAAAGGGGCAACGCATTTCATAAATTAGCATTTTATGATAATTTCTGAATCGGACGTAAAACATAAACAAAATTCAAGATAAATACATGGTCGAAACCCCGGCCATTAATATACAACACTCGTAAATGTTTATATATTCAAAATATATTTTCAACCTTGAGATACCGTTAAAGTTGAGAAAATGCTTGTCTATTTACAGTTATGCGACGTCATTGATGGCGGGTAAGTCACTGAATAGCTTTTATTCACTAGTTCACAAAATAAAAGGTTTAAAACGTTAGGGATATCATCAATATTTTTGAAGAGTTACTTAGAATCAAAATTAACAAATCTGTAAACGTTCTTTTTTAACTTATCTCCTGTTGGACATAGGTATTTTCAGAAATAAAGTCAAAATCTGATATTAACATCAAAATTAATATATGCTAAAACATCGTTTTTGATGACATAAATGTACTATGCTATGGCTACCTATACGTTCCTCTCAATCCATAACTTATTCCAATTAGATGAGTTAAAACACCTCTATAATCGAAATTAAATTAGTATTTAGAGACTCTATCTCTTGCTAAACACACTATAAGCTACATTATTAGCTGCGCTTACGCATATAATGTATCCCTTAGCTAATTTAAGTTACATAATGCTAACCCAAAGAAAAAATTAAGTTAGTGATACGTGTAATCTATTCGGCTTACGATCAATGACATTTTACTTATTTATATTCAAGTAGCGGATCTGTCCGACTTCATCCTGCCCGGAACAGCAGCGTCGCATTAACTAAATGTGATATTTTAAGTTTAACAAGAATTTAACATTTATACATTTTTACTCTTGGTTGCTTATTGTTGTAATTATTTATTCAAGTTTTTAATTTATTTATTGCACATAAATTTATTTAGTAAACTAATCAAATTAATCACATTTCGATAAGAGCCACGCCTTTCAGGATAAATTGTGTTTTAAAACTAAATAGACAGAACCTACGGTAACCTATCTACGAGTACTTTCGTACTATTACTTTCATCCGTCAATCAAGTCCTTCAGTAGGAGACTAAGAGTACGTTACAAAGTTATTTAAAAACGAATTGTAGATATAAACAGGCAGTGAATCTTAAGCTTTAAATAAGAATAAACGAGGAAACACTTGGTAACAGAATAGCGTGTAGATATGAAATATCCGGTAAGTGACAATAGGTTTTATTTATGACTTCCGTCGAACAGATTTTACAATGTTAGAAGCCACACGGGAATTATTTTTGTTTTAAATAACTGTTTTGTTGAACAATATTATTTATTACTCAAATTATAAATTCAAAAGTATGTTTAACTGAATGGTGAGGATTAGACGGACGATTGCTCCTCCTTCACGTCGCAAATAGAAGCCTATTGAGTTTCAAGAGCTCTCGGGAGCGATTAATCGTCTCAATCGTTTGTTAAAGTGGTATAATTTGTTTCTTTATAATTGAACTATTTTACGTTAGCTTAAAACTTGATTTTAATCAAAAGCTGCGAAAATATATTTTATAGCTTGTCGTGTAAAGTGAAAAGACTTTCTCTGATTCCTGATAATAATTAAAATATAAATATTATATATTCCCGATTTGGCTTTTCCTAAGAAAACCAAAAGCTACATTTAATTGCTAGTATTGCTACAACAACATCAATTACCGATCACACACATTAAAACTGACGAATTATTTGATGTTTTTTTATGACTAAACGCTAATTATTGACTTGTCTGTGACTCTACTGTGAGGAATATGTAACACTTTAATTGTTTAACAAGTAATGATTTTTTGCTAAATGTCAATTATATTGTTAACAGATCAAAAAAGACGATATGTGACGATAATCTTCGTTGGACGACTACTGGGGACCTAAGTTGTGTGTGAGAACATAGTGTAGTGTATCAAGATGCATACGATGGACACGATGGGCTACGGCCACAAGAAGTACCGGCCGCCACTGTCGCCCACCAACTTCTATCAGCATGATTATTATTCAAGACATACCACGCTTCGTCCGCAGGTATTTACTTTATAGAATACAATTTGAAATACGCTAATTTTAACTTAACATTATTTTAATATCTACAAATATGTATGTATAAACAAATAGTTTTTATATTACATCAATGCACAAGACATTTTTCTTTTTGCATAATCCATTATGTTATGCCACAATCCAGTTGTCTCAGATGACTGAAATTATGCTTCAGCTAAGAAATCAGCCACTTGATCACAATAGTTTAAAGCAAACGCATACTTACCTGTTTAGGAAAAATAGTAATTATGAGTGTAATCATACTTAATATTTTAAGCCCAATTATATTGCACTAGCTGATGCCAATTATGCTGATTAGAAATGCTAAGAATGCTGATTAGAAACCTTACCTTATCAAATTATACGAAAAAGTTATCCTCTTGAATCACCCTATCTATTAAAAAAATCCGTTACGTAATTTTGAAGATATAAGGTCATTTAGGGACATACATACAAAAAAAACGACTTTGTTTTATAATAAGTAAAGATGATTCCAGTCCTCAATATACTATGACTCCAGTATACTGATTCAATTAATAAAAAAATCATAGTGTAAATAAAACAATATTAACGTTAATATTACTGTAAATGAAATCATTGGTCCCAGGCGAGTAGTGACTAAAATATATGAGTGGTCCGTGAGTGGACACTAAAATGACTCTCCTGTTTTCACACCGCTGCTGACCACATAAACTATGTTTTACGATGTAAGTCGGCAACAATACTAAAGCAGTTCTAAGACATTTTATGTACACATTTTACTGCAGACAAATAAACGTAAAATATATATTACTTTAGCTCTGTATTCTAACATTATTTCAGAGTGGAGATTCAAACATAGTTTGACAATTTTTGCCAGTTAATTAAGTATGTACTTGTAAAATAACCCTTTAATTGTATAATATCTATTTTGATTGATAAATATACGATTCCTTCTAAATCAAGACATTAAAATATATCGCTTATATTGCTTATTATAGATTAACGCTATCATCAATCGTAATATTCTAAGATCATGCACATACACAACACCCAAAACGAAAATAAGAGAGTCGACATAATTGGATGCAGAGCTTAGGGCCGTCTGGTAAGTTCCGTTACACGGTCATTTCCAACGGTATACAACAATGGTCTCAACGTAGAAGAAATTATATTTAAGGTTTTGGTGAAACACAAGCAAACCTTGGCTTATAGATTGTATTTATTTAGAGCTACCGGGCTCTTTATTAGATCCAGTGGTAAATTTGAATGCTTAATAATAAGTCTAACTTTTTCTAAAACCTCAAAATTTAGCTTTTCAAAAATATCAATAAAAAATATAACAATAAACTTCTTAGATAAATAAGAAAAAATGTATGGAGACAGTCTGATGTGTTTATCAAAAAGTTTCTTGACAATTTATTCGACCATTCTCTAACTATTGCGAAGACAAACTCATAAAATTGGGTTTTTAAATGACATTGTGCCCTACAGCCTTAAACCTGTTTGAAATTTAGGTCTTTAACCTAACAAAATTTTAATTACCATTAGCATCCATAATGTATTACAAACCATAGTATTTTATTTTAATTTTAAACAATATAAATGCTGTAGCGTGTACGTCAACTAAATAATTATATATTTCCTCTTCATTGTAAGGTCTCGTTGTAACACAAATTCCTCATTAATTCATCACACGGTTTCTCACAGTTTACTTATAATCTTAAATTAAAAATACTTTATACACAAAATATAGTACGTAATGAAATACAGTGCGTAAATCTTCTTCAATAATAGGACCAATTTTGTTAAAACTTATTGAGTGTATAGATAGACGAGTAACACTCCTATTGAAGATCATCACAGTAGTTAATAATAATGTAGGCGGTCTGTCTTATTGCATCGTTTTATCTCAGTTGTTTTCGGTTGCGTTTAAGATTATAATATATTACAATTATAATAGAAATTCTTTGCCAGGACGACGTCTCCCGGGGCATATAGTTTCTTAATTAGCTTGTTCTACAACCTGCAAAGCAAAAATTTGATTCTATTTTCGTATGTAATTACTGTTTATGTATTACATCAATGTCAGTAGCTATTAGTTATATATAATAACTAGATATCCCGGCAAACGTTGTTTTGCCATACAAAACAAAAAAGGTTTGAAAAATAGATGTTGGCATAATAATATGCATGTAAAATTTCATAAAAATCGGTCAAGCCGGAGTACGGTAACTAACACTGTGACACGTGAATCTTATATATAAGAAGAATAATGTCAGATAACGTGTGAAAATAAACGTGTATTACGAATGAACTTAGCGGAAGTTCTGAGACAATATATTAAGCGATATTACAAGTTCACGATCTGTTTATTAACTAACACGCTAATTTAATCACTGAACCACGATGTTTACCTTCCTACCACTTAGTTACTTAATAAAATTATTTTGAACATTACATATTGATACTTACCTACATAAATTAATTAGATTCAATGCATGTATAAAAATGCCTTTTGTTTTGTCTTGAAATCGTAAAATATAACTCTTCTCTACGATATTAAAAATTAAACAGAGTTATCCCAAAGACACCAATGACTTTACTAGATAAGTAGGTAATGACAACCTTTGAACTACGACTACGAAAAGAATTTTTATTTTTTATTTTTACATATTTAAAATAATGCCGATATTTTTGTGTGTATGTCCTATGTGAGGTTATAACTTCATAAAAACGCAACGGATTTTGATGCGGTTTTTTTAATACTAATACTATAAAGCTGAAGAGTTGGTTTGAAAAATTCTTTCAGCGTTAGATAGGGTATTTATCGAGGAAGGCTTTGGTTTATACTTATATAACATTACGCTACGACCAGTACAAGCGAAGCAGTAGTGCAAAATGTTGCAAAAACGGGGAAAATTTGCTAAATTCCACGTGGACGGAGTCGCGGGCTACAGCTAGTAGATAGATAAGTTTCTAAATTCCACGAGTACGAAGTTGCGGGCCACAGCTAGTGACTCTTAAAATAAGTAAATACAATATTTATTCGACTGAGGGATGTAACTTAACTGTAATTTATCATGGCTAATCGCACTACCATATCATTGAGCTTTTAATATAAGTAAACAGTCTATACTTAAAGCTTCGTATTAATAATTATAGCTATAGTAAGTATATTGTAAAAACTTTTCGTTTTATAAATCGAAATGTTGATAAGGTAATTGCCGCAGGTATTTACCTTACCAAGGCGTTGTCGATCGCACGGTGTCGTTCACCGGCTCAACTTCGAAGTACCACCGTTACTTTTGAGCGGATCCTCTATTGATTGTATCAGATTCGTCTTGTTACATGATTTCACGCACAGATGAAATGTCAAAGATAGTAAAGTCTACGACAAAAATGTATTTTTGATGCTAACGACAGGAAATGAAAATTACATTCTTATACAATAAAGCCAATGTGCATTTTAATTCAAGACAACCGTTTGTGAAAAAGCAATCTTCCTAGCATATTAACTTCGTTAAAAAATACTTGGTTAACCTAGCAATGTTTATATAGTTTTAATAATTAAGTACACAATTGTATCAGTCTTAAGATTATGTAGGTACTCAAAAAAACTACAGTAATTAATGATGTATTTAATTAGTACATTTACCTTAGCGAAGAATGTACTCAATTACAATCCATTCTCCTTGATTTGCATGTAGGTCAGCGCCTAGCTCGACAATTTGTATTACTGATAAAAATCTGACGTGACAATTTATATCTCGGATAAAATCTTTATAGTTTACCGCAGCTTCCAATTCTAAATCGATTACTGAATAAAAAAAAAAATTATAACGTTAAAGTGTCTCATGGTCTAGTGAACTAAATCGGATCATACCATGATGACTACCTTGAGACTGTCTTAATCAGTAACTATAAAGTGTATTCTTAATTCATCGCCACATGAAGAGCCATAACTTGTATTTGTAGGTGAATTATTTGAAACTAAGTAAACATAATATTTAATTCTTTTCGGTAAAGGTCTAAAAAGAATTATGTTTGTTTAAATAAAACTACTTTTTACGGATTTGGCCGCGTATATTTGTTTTAAATTGTGGCCCGACGTTTCGGAGACTTTGCAGTCACCATGGTCAAGGGTGAATTTTTTTTTTTAATTCAAACCAAATATACGCGTCTAAATCCGTAAAAAGTAGTTTTATTTAAACAAATGAGACGCGCAAGTGTTAGAAAATATTAGAATTATGTTTGGTTCAGTAGTTCAGAAGTTATGTACATACATACATATCGCCGATGCATTTCAATTTATTTAGATTTGAAGCCATCGTATGAAAAAGTATAATATCTGCATGTTCATATATTTAATTAAAATGACTACTTTACTATATTTTAATTAAGGATTACATAGATGTATTGCGTCAAAAAATAAAAAATATATTGTGCAAAAAATATGTTCTAACCTACCATAAAGCTTCCTCATTATACAAACGGTACGATGTACCATGTGCAATAAGGATCTAATATTATTCAGTTTCTAATTTAATTAATATAAAAAGCCCAAACAATGTTATTCAGAACTTTTTGCATCTTATTTACTCGCGCCTGTTCTCGTTTGCAAGGCAAATTTATTATTATGTTTCTAGCTGAATAGGAAATTTAAGAAGAATTCGCTTCTATATAGTAAAATACAAACAGGTTGGAGGCAGTTCTTTATGACTTGTGTTTATTACGTTAAAAAATGCAATTGCAGGATAATCGTTCGAATTTTCATAATGAAACGTATCGTTCTTCAAATATTATATCGCTAGTGTAGCACCACAGTAGCACATGCTTTACTATTTTTCACAGTAGAAAAAGTGTAGTCTAGAAAGTTTATATCAACTAAAATGATTTTATTTTTCGAAAAATCCGAAGTGACTGTATATAGATATAGCAATAGAAATGCATATTTAACGTAGATATCAATCTGCTCATAAGTTTCCTTTTTGAAAAAGACAGTGGAACGTAGAGGATTGTAATTAAAACTCTATCCCTATAGGAAGTGTAGTGTAGTGTGTCTTTAGGCATGTTAGGAACAATCGAGATTAGGATTGAACTACTTTGGATGGTCTAAGAAATGGTTTGAGTAAAAAAAAGAAGAAAAGCTTTGCAATTATTAAAAAGTGCCTATTGCAAAGAAAACAACTCAGAACACTAAAAGTTAGGTTTACAAGCATGGCTAAAGTATGACATAAGTTATGTTAATCATAATTGCTCAACAAAAAAACGCAACAGAGATAATCTCCTACCTGAACCACATTAGATGCAGTACGTACTATTACTGCACTGCGGCACCGTTAGAATATACATACGTAAAGTTCACAAAGCGAATCAAACGCTATTCCATGAATTATTTACATCATATTATGCTTATGATGATGTAAGAAGATGCGTGAGCGCACGAATGCAGCCAGCCGGAGCGGAGCGGATCCATATTTGTTTTTATGGTGCTTTTAAACTTGGCACTTGGCACAATAGGTTCCTTTGCCCATAACAATCTTAACGCTTGTCAAAATGATGCACTGGTTATACATACTGGTTACATTCTATTAAGACATCGAAAATTTTTTGGAAACTCCTTCTTTCGACAACTATCGGGTAGTCAAATGCCAATGCAAAAATACATTTTCTGTCATATCATAATACTCAAATTATTTGTTTTCATTCTTTCAAGAAATTCGATTGAATTGATCACGTAGTCTAAAATAATAGTCTAAAATAAAATTTTTGACTGACAGATTTTATTTGAATTATTATCAATATTTGCGATAGGTATCATGAAATAAAAACATTTTATGAAAAAAATAGAGATGTCTGGCCGGCTAGATAAATGAAAAGTAAATAAATCTAGTATGTAAAAACACCATTATGATTTTGCACAGAAAAAACCAAGGAAGCGTGCCAGATGCTTTTAAGTGATGCTATGTTGCCTATAAATAATGATGAATAGGCTTCCGCATGCTCGCTTAATTACCCTAGAGTTCTTTAGATATAGTGTTCATCTATAGGCACATTCTAATAAGTAGATTATTATATCGCTTCTTATGTTTCTTGTTTCGCCACACATCACTGCAATCTAGCTTGGCACGTGCTAGAATACAAATACATATGTAAAATACATTTACATAGCACTACATACTTATTACAGTAATCACCTGTTGACCCATTGTGGTTAATATACTGCTAATAGTGATTAAGGGTCTTTGGTATATTGAATAAAATTAAAATAAATACACATGGCATTTTCACAAAATGTCCTCCGGTCCCAAGCTAAGCTTATATGCTAAATGGTCTTTGATATAGGTACAAGAATTGAGAGCTCACAAAGGGTAAAATTAAAATATAATTTATCATTATTTATGAAGAATCTAAACTCCTTAGAGAAATATTTGCAAAAGTTCTGCAGTAACTTACAGTTCCGAATCCCTACGGAATGGCGCCAGAATGAAATAAATTTAGTTATTAGTAAGAATGTATGAAATAAACTTAAGGTTTACTATCGAAGTGAAGTAAGCTGAGTAGTTAATTTAGTTACTTGTAGTTAGTTGTTTTGCTAAAATATCAGGATAGTGTGATCGTAAATGGCATTTACTTTTTACTATCGTGATAGTTGAATGTCTAAATATGTAAAAAGATGTAAAAATACTAAAAGTTATTAAATAAATTAACTTTTCTTTATGCTGCTAAATAGGTTATAGGCAGTAGTTCACAAAAAAATATTTCAACTTTTGAATCTAGGTACGGTAGAAAGCCGACCTCAATACAAATTAATATAACAAAGGTTAATAATGATGATGATGATGTCTTTATTAACTTTAATGTTGGGCGTGTCTGAGAATCTCATTGTTGGAATACCAGCTGATTGTTGACGAGAGGTCACCGTCAACAGGCGCCAGAAACAACGGTTCCTCAACAAACAACATTTCTATGTCAACGATCTCACTTTCCGGCTTTAATATTCTTCTACATATTATAAATATGTGAACCTGTTTTGGGAGCATTGCTATTAACGGTGTGGGTACCTACTTGTTTTTTTTCTTCTAAATATTTGTAATAGCGCTAGCTCAACAGTCATCGTCCTGGCCGGAAATGCAGCACCAGACACCACATTATAATAAGAAACCTACCTATTTTATAGTTTGCGATTACGTAATTACTATTTCAATTAACCACTTATTATTGTCGTAACGAGAGTTTATTTTGGAAGAAGCTGTGGTTTTTTTATGCAAAACTCATAACAAAATCTACTAAACTAGAGCTTTTTCTGTATACATACTATAATGGATGTCCGCGGTTGGTAGGTAACAATGCTTGTTTACATAAGAAATATCAATAAGTATTTATATTGTTTCGTAGTAATTAACTACTGTATAAGGAACATGTTAAAATAAACAGACAAACGAAAAGAAGCTACCTATAATCAAATTACATGAAAGTTGCATTTCGTAACTTAAGTTACATTTAAGAGAACATAATTAGGTATGCCTAAATAAACATAACTATTCTTTTAAAACGAAACGACAATTAAACTTACATTTTTTATTTTGTAATTTCACCATAGAGCTGTTAACATGCTAACCCACTTTTAAGGTACTCAATAAATCTGACTAAATGGTATAAATGGACACGTAAAATGTTCAATGGAAGGGTGTGCGTGCATGACGAGTCTTGTTGGAATAAATACTAGCATCAGGTGGGGTGCCGAATTAAGTCATTTGTCTAACCCTACTCATATTTGCTAATTTAGTTCAAAAACTAAAAGATTGAAAATCCGAGATATTTCTTGAAATTTCTCATCAGTCTATTTCAGCGTTTTAGATTAATATTGCAAAAATGCATAGATTGATAGATAAATACGAACGAAGCTAATTAAAGCGTAAAAAGTACGTAGCTAAATCGTAAAAAGTACGTAGCCTAGGTGTTGATGAAACGGCTATTTTTTGATTATAGGTACCTGAGTACATTCTTTCGAAAGTAGTTCAACTAGCCATCTATAAGGAACCAAATTCAGTTAAACAAAACGGTAATTACTTTGTTATTATCTAAGTACACACGAATAAGCAATTCTAAAGTGAATTATTGTTATAAGTTTTGTTGCAAGTTGAAATCGTCTAAAGTCCTACTTGCTAAAGTATCTATTATTTAGCAAAGACTAAGCGATCGATCGATATAGTATGTGGGACATTTTGTTAACCATTTTTGCCTAAAAGATATTCCATAGCTTTAATAGGATCAGCTTAAATAAATATCAGACGTATTGTTCTTAAATTGAGGAAGATTTACCTTACGAGTTTGGTTGAACAAAATACAAAAATGAAATATTTCTCTCAAGATCATTTTCAATAATTTCAATATCATCTAAAATATAGGCATTAAGTAAAATGTAACTTCCAATTTGAATCGTAAGACATTTTGAAGTCACAATAAAATACGTGGTCAATTTACGTATTAACATTTGACTCCAGATGATCTACTTTCTATTGCTGACGTCATTATACGTAGGAATGCTATGAGTACTTAAGTACTATTAATCTACTACAAGCCAGTAGTTTTTGCAAGATAGAGTATTAAACTAAAATACGTCCATCCATACATTCTCATAAAATTTCATATTTATGATAGTAGTAAGACTAATATGAATCACATATGTGTATAATTCCAAAACGATCTCGAAAGCACTAAACAAATATTTTTAAAAAATTCCCGTGTCTAACTTGCTTAAAAACTGCTACACATTAAAAAGAAAAGTAGCTTTATATTAAAAGAAATCATATACTAGATATTAAATATCATCCAATATCAAGTAACAATATATAGTTGCCGTAGATATGTGCCTGCGTACGTATGTATCTATCGACTGTCAGTCTATCTATCTATTAATATATGTAATGAAAATCTTTGAATTCTCTAGCTATTACCGTTCCTAAGACATAGCCTTGTGACGGAGGAATAGAAGAACAACAAAGTCTCTGTAATAGAGTCCTGTTTTACCTGGTGAAAACAATTAGAAGACTTACGGATGTAGATACGGCTAGAATGGTTTACTTTAGTTATTTTCACAGTGTAATGTGCTATGGAATTCTTCTTTGGGGAAGCTGTGCGGACATTAATCGGATATTTGTGCTCCAGAAACGCGCTGTTAGAGCTATATATAACCTAGGTCCGCGGGATTCTCTAAGGGAGAAATTCAAAGACATAAATATTTTAACGGTCGCTTCGCAATATATATATGAAAATTTATTGTATGTTCATAAAAATATTCATAATTTTACGAAAAAAAGCGACCACCATAATGTTATTATAAGGCATAAACACAATCTTGTAATGTATGTAACCCGTCTCCACAGAATATGTAACTCTTTCATGAGTCATTGTATACGTTTTTAGGGTTCCGTACCCAAAGGGTAAAAATGGTCAAGTGCGAGTCGGACTCGCGCACGAAGGGTTCCGTACCATTATCTATGCAACATAAGGCAACGTTATTAGTATCGAGCAAGAAACGGTAAAAAAATCATGTTTGTTGTATGGGAGCCCCCCTTAAATATTTATTTTATTTTATTTTTAGTATTTGTTGTTATAGCGGCAATAGAAATACATCATCTGTGAAAATTTCAACTCTCTAGCTATCACCGTTCTTGAGATACAGCCTGGTGACAGACGGACGGACGGACGGACGGACGGATGGACGGACGGACGGACAGCGAAGTCTCAGTAATAGGGTCCCGTTTTTACCCTTTGGGTACGGAACCCTAAAAAACGGGACCCTATTACTGAGACTTCGCTGTCCTACATAATTTTTCTGAAAAATTGTGTCTACTTGATAAATGATTTTTCATTTCATTTTCATTTCATTTCATTTGTTACAGAGCTCTAATAATCATTATAAGGGTTAAAAGATCGCTGGTATTTGAGCGGTTTTTTTTATTCATGTGTATTCAAAAAAACGACACTACTTTGTTATTTTATTGTAATACCTAAGAAATAAATTCTGATTCAAATGAAACCGTTATTTATATTGTTAAAAGGAATCTTCGTTAACCACTAGAGGTATTTTAGTTCTTTGTTTGATAAAATCTTGATGATCTATTAAAATATGTTCAACAGTTATAATAATATAATTTCAGTTCACATTATTTTATATGAAAATAATGAAGATGGAAGTTTAATTGAATCAAGCAACGGTTAAACGTAGTCATATAAATTAAACAATGTTATTTTGAAATGAGCGGAAATTTACGATGTTTCAATTGTTTCTTTTTTGTCATTGTAACAAACCTAACACATACCTATTGAAACACTAGTTCTGCCATTCTGTTTTACCGGCGCTAAAATATCGGTGTGTGACTTTCCCATATTTCTAAGAAATAAGTCTGTAAATCGATGTGCAAGAGCTTTTGCTATCGGCTCTATCTTTCGCTCTCTGCGCATCGCACAAATAGGTACTTGTTACTTACTTGAAATCTTCTTGTATTATCACTATAATTATACCCTTTTAGTAATAGTGGTTAGCTAACCAATTTTGCTTATATTTGCGTGGATTTTGGAATCACCGATATCAAAAAGTAGCTATGTAGTTATTTAGTGTCTATAATATTAGTAAGGATACTTTTAAGATACAGATTATTACATCTGTTTTAATGAATTTAATGAATATGTTAATTTTCATTATCGTATCCAGAATAACTTTCTCCATCGAAATGAAGTGTAATTTGCCAAGCTATCTGGTAGGTATATCATAATAAGACAATTTACTACAAATAAGAGCAAAACACATAGGTATGGGCGCGCGTGTTGGCATTCTGTTGTCATTATGCCGAGTTACGTGTATTGGAGTGGAGAGGTTTACCTTGCACTTGGCTGGCAGGCGCGGCCACCGTCCGTGTAGCTTCTTCAGTGCAAGAACCGCGGCCACTCGTTCACACTCACCTCGAATCAGGTCACCAGATAAAATGGCGCCGAGACGAGCCGGTTTTATAACTAGACACTATTCATTCCATAAATTTATATTAAGTTTGACTTATTTAAAAATATACCGTATCTAAATGAAATTAACAGTTAGGTGATTAAATTAGCAGATTTAAAATAGATATTTTATTAGAAAAACTAATGCTTTTTCATGTTTGTTTATGGCGCGCCACTTAAGAGGATACCAAAATAGCTTCGTGCATTTTTCTACGTACGAAGTTTTCATTGTTTCTTTAGATTGAATGGCTAGAGCTCTAATTTTTAAGTATATGTTTTTTCAATATATGATCTAGGATCGCATAAACTCAGAAACGCGATTGAAAAAAGTTTTCTCGATAGAAAATCTTAGCGAAACAACCTCTTTAATTTTTTATTTTATTCATTTGTCGGTCTATTATCGCGTATTAACTAACGAAATAACTTTAAAAACATAAGTAACTATTATATAAAGAAACACGTAAATCAGAATTAAAATATATTTAGTAGATTTTGAGTAAATAGGAAAAGTATCCCTAATTCTTCATTTTCTGTGCCTACTGGCTGTGTTAATATGTACGTGTCGGCGATGATATACGATAATATTGATGTAGGCCCTTAATCATCTGGGTTAATTTAAAAAATTTGCTAGCGATCGTTCGCTTATCAGAATGTCATAAAAGTCTGATTATTAATGACTTCTTTTAAATCAAAATGTTATAGTTTCCTGGCAAATAGACGACACAGACGTCTAAATACTGCTTGTTAGAATCATACATAGGTACGTGTGTCTAATATACAAATTAGATAATAATATATAACATACTTATGTATTAAGTTCATGCTACCATTCAGCGTGCTTATTAGGGAGATTATTGGCGCTACTTTCATTAGAAGTACATAATTGCCATTTTTCTTAAGTTAATTGCTTTTTTTCTCTAATTACCATTTTTCCTATTCATATTTTTTCCAAATTGTGCACATATTGGAATCAACGGAACATTCCCTTTCGCATCGATACTCCATAAAAGTATAGAGTGGATACTATACATTAATTTGATATATGATATTGTGAATCTCCAGCCAAGTCTTTGTCCGTAGAAACTCGTTAAAGCGTTTATATTTAGCTCTAGTGTTACCTGACAACCAGTCTCGCAGCCTATCCTGACTTGTTCGCTACAAACCCTTTCAGGGAGCCAGAGCGAGCCCTTATTAAAATTGTACGCGATCCATTACTAAAGATTACGCATATAAAGTAAAGTAAAATACTCTTTTCTATACACCAGATAGTTTTACAAAACTTACTAACTAAACTTAAACTTAAAATAGATACAATGGGCGCTCTTATCGCGGGCTGCGATCTCTACCAGACAACCTTCAGATGGACATGAATGAGACAGAATAGGTGACTTGTGGTGTACTTTAATAGTTACTTAGAAGGAAGAGTGAAAATACTAGCAAATACAATATATGTAAATAAACATATTACATACTTACAAATAGACCTACTTAGATACATTATCTGCATACATACATATATATAATAACTAGCTGTCCCGGCAAACGTTGTTTTGCCATAGGTACTAAAAAAAATATTGGTTTGAAAAATAGATGTTGGCCGATTCTCAGACCTACTGAATACGCATGCAAAATTTCATAAAAATCGGTCAAGCCGTTTCGGAGGAGTACGGTAACTAACACTGTGACACGTGAATTTTATATATTAGATATACATAAATATACATACAGACACATAAATACATATACCTACAAATACATAACGATGTTCACATGGATCTCTCAGTTGATTTATAGTGACATGTAGTGATCCTTAACGAGCTTTTTGAATGATGTTAAGGTTTGAGCCTTCCTTACCGTCAATGGTAAGGCATTCCATAGCCGGGCTGCGTCTATTGTGAAAGATTTGCTGAAGAACCTCGTGGAGTGTGATACTACAGTCAATGTTAAGTTTTCCGATGATTTTAAGGGCCTACATCAATATCATCGCCGACACGTACATATTAACACAGCCAGTAGGCACAGAAAATGAAGAATTAGGAATACTTTTCCTATTTACTCAAAATCTACTAAATATATTTTAATTCTGATCCACGTGTTTCTATACATAATAGTTACCTATGTTTTTAAAGTTATTTCATTAGTTAATACGCGATAATAGACCGACAAATGAAAAAAATAAAAAAATTGAGAGGTTGTTTCGCCAAGATTTTCTATCGAGAAAACTTTTTTCAATCGCGTTTCTGAATTCATGCGATCCTAGATCATATATTGAAAAAACATATACTTAATAATTAGAGCTCTAGCCATTCAATCTAAAGAAACAATGAAAACTTCGTACATAGAAAAATGTACGAAGCTATTTTGGTATCCTCTTAAGCTCTTCGTATGTGTATCATGAAGAAACGTGAAGCGCTTTATAATTCAACTACATACCGCTGTTATAGAATAAACATTTTTATTTTTGTGTCTGACATAAAATAATGTACGAACATATCACCTGTTTACTTTCCCACGTACACAGGCAATAGTGAAATAAAATCTTTGATATCGTTTACTTATTTCTTCAATACGTATTAATATATAATGACCGGGTCTATTCCGCGGGAAATATAATTTATTTTAGGTACAATACCTGTTTTGTCCCGACGTTTCGGTCGACTTGTATCGACCGTGGTAACGGGTGAACTTCTTCAATACGAGCAAATAATGTAGCGCTGTGTATTTTATCAAAATTGTATGTCTTTTTATAAGGTCGTGTGTAGCTTGTGCCTTTAGGATATTTTCATTAATAACGTGAAACCAATGAAGCTTCATCGTTGTTCGTTTAGAAAGTATTTTAGAATATTATTTTTCTTTTTTATACTCACTTGTAACAAGTCTTTATAGTAATATTTGTTTTAGTTATAGAAAGTTAATGTAGACGGTAAAACATTACCGAAATTGACATTTGTGGTGAGTACTGTATCTCTGAGATGAGTTAAATCTATATATTTCGTGTGTTAAAAATTATTCATAGCAGCGTGCAATTTCAGATTTTTATTCTCTCCACCCCATTTACGTCCCACTGTTGGGCACGGGCCTCCTCCACTTTGGGAGGGATTATGGTGTACTGTGCCGCGCTGACCAGGCGTTTAGGCACAGGGTTTATTTTCGAGTTTTCCGTCTCTCACAGAGGATGTTATCTGTGCCCTCAGCTGACTTTTAAAGCACCCTCGGGAGGAGATGGGGTGGTGACACTTGCATTCTTAATCCGTTACCACACGGAGGAATATTTTTTTTACAGTGTCATAATTAAAAAGTAAAAGATTAAAAAGATCTGTTAGGTAAAACATGTTGGCACTAGATCCCATGCCACCTGGTAAGCAAGTAAGCGACAGTGGAATCTTTGATGGTAAAGCAAAAAAAAAAAAAATATAAAATAAATATTTTTTATTTTATAATAAAATAAATATTTTCGCTGCAAAGTTAAAAGTAACCTGAAAATATAAGCTTAAAGCTCAACTTTGAAAGAAAGAGAACATAATTATTTACTATCTTTTTGAATTATATTGAGCTAACTCTTAAGAGGATACCAAAATAGCTTCGTGCATTTTTCTACGTACGAAGTTTTCATTGTTTCTTTAGATTCAATGGCTAGAGCTCTAATTTTTAAGTATATGTTTTTTCAATATATGATCTAGGATCGCATAAACTCAGAAACGCGATTGAGAAAAGTTTTCTCGATAGAAAATCTTAGCGAAACAACCTCTCTAATTTTTTATTTTTTTCATTTGTCGGTCTATTATCGCGTATTAACTAATGAAATAACTTTAAAAACATAAGTAACTATTATATATAGAAACACGTAAATCAGAATTCAAATATATTTAGTAGATTTTGAGTAAATAGGAAAAGTATCCCTAATTCTTCATTTTCTGTGCCTACTGGCTGTGTTAATATGTACGTGTCGGCGATGATATACGATAATATTGATGTAGGCCCTTAAGTACCTACTTGTATACATTATCTTGACAACAGTTAAAGATTCGCTTAAAACAATAATTAGCCTGAGGCTTTGTAAACAAAAAGTCGCAGAATATTGTCGGTTCTTAAAAGTAGTGAAGCAGAAAGTGTTGGTACTTATGAGTAGGTCAGTGGAACCAGACGTTTACCTTTCTCCACCTCCATAATGAAAATATATTCAGCAACCGACACTGTCTTACCCATTAACAACACATTCACAAACATTATTGTTATCGTACCAACTGTATTATTTGCTTGTAGGGTCTTTTAAATTGTTTTTAACCAAGTTCCACGAAAAGACGAGGTTCTCGGTTATTCACCGGAATCTTCTTTTTTATATGCTACCTGGGTTTCCGAAAACACCCAGATTAATTTGAAAAATTCTTTTATTGTTTGAAACGATATATAGATAGCATAATAATATGCAGATAGCAGCCTGAGTAAAATAAGGAATATTTTGTTCGATTTGGTATATTTTGTGATTTTAAACAGTCCTTTCTTTATTACTGAATTATAAAATCAGAAGCAAAATTAATTAAAAAGTTTTAGGATATTATATTCGAACACATATTATAAAAGCACACTTTTAATTGCAGTACAGCAACTAACAGCTCGGTGTCTGGTCGATGTATCCAAACATTGCTAGTCTCCCAGCTGAAACCATTTGGCAAACATCTTATAAAATATTAAACATTTTAACTTATATTTTATATTAGGTACTGCAATCATCATCTCACAAAACATGACGTTTTATGAAGTTGCGAAGTAATAAACAAGAAAACAATTTATATAAAACCGTTACGTTGTAGACCAAATTGAATTGGCAATTCCAAAAAAAACAGCTCATCCAAATTCCTTACATTGTCGCGGGGGGGTTTGGAATGAAAATTATTGTTTTGTGTAAATAGGGTTTATTTAAAAAAATATAATTTAGGAATCGGTAAATTCTCCGCGTGAAAATAAAATTAAAAAAATTTATAATATGATGGTCGGGGTTCCGCACTTAATCCACACAAGCTCCCCAATGTTATCGATTTAGGTACTCCCCTGAATTATAATCAGCGGCCCAAGGAGTCGCTTCTGGGAACCGCTAGCAGCAGTACAGCAGGGATGGGCAGCCAGCCTCGAGAGTCAGGTGACGGAAGGCAATGTAGTTGAATCGCTGAAGCGTCCAAACGTTGGGAGTGTCGAAACGTCGGAATGTTGAACGTTGGAAAGTTGAACCCTGGAATGTTGAACCCTGGAACGCGCCATCAAAAATTGCATTACAAGCGGTTCCGTATACTTTGCGAACATCCATGGCACCGCATTATAAAAATAACCACCCATAGAGTAGAAGCGATGCCGTGGAGTTGATACAATCAGATTGGAGATCACAATTTTAAAAGAAATACGTTAATAATTAATTAATTTAAAAGTTGTCCATGATTTATTAAAAATATGAGGGTTGCACTAAAAAATGTTGAAAACTTTTTATAGCATGATTATGCAAAATCAATACAAGCGTGATATATAATGTAATGCATACTAATATTGAATACAAGCATTATGATTTGATTATTACGCTAATAACTACGTTAATTGCCTATTTAAAATACAATAAAATACCACTCACCCAGTTTGGGGTAGATCGACACCAGTGTTTATTTATTATATATTTACCAATGTAATATATTCGACGAACGCTCAGTGACGCACGATAATATGTAATATTGAAATATTATTCAAATAACGATAATAAAATATAAATTAACGTGACGTGCATTCATTCGAACAATATGGCAAGTGTCGGTTATGCAGTTTTTCAAATGTCATCGATCACTTGCCGTGCCAATTTACCGACAGCAAACGGGAGTGTTGCTAGGTGAAATATCTTATATATAATTGGCAGTATGCTATTTTATTATTTTACCACATAAGGCTGTTTAGTGTTTAGTTTAATAATATGTTTTATATGTTTATGTAAATATGTTTTATAAAGATTAAGTTTTAGTAAAATGTGTTGTATATATTGTGAATATTATAATTTATTTAAGTAGTTATTAGGTATTAGTGCTGTAAATATATTAAATTTAAGTGTATTTAAAGTTGTAATATGAATTATGTACGTACAACGTTACATATACCCCCTCTCCCAGAGAAAGGATTTTACCTAATAAAATCCGCTGCGGTAAGCGCCTATTGAACCGCTCAGTAACTGTTTCACATTCATACTTCCACAAACAAACTACCTAAACCTGTCATGCGACCTATCATACGACCTAACAGATGATTGTCTGATGTATTTCAACATCAACAGACTAACCTTACATACAAGAGTGCACTTCAAAAATAGAATTGGACTCAAAACAGAACTGGTTGACAAGATCACCCTAGAGAAAGAATACTGCAAGTGTATTGGTAACTTTTCACGTATCGGCACTGTGGAATATATTTGGTCTTTGATGAATTTATTGGAGTCACGACCCGCTCCAATAAAGAACTTTAATGTAGGCTTATTTTAAGAGTCAATCCGCTCTTCACACGCTGAAAAACGCAAACAATGAGGGCTTATTTAAAGAGTCATAACCCGCTCTTTAGGTACGCGCTAAAAAACGCAAACAATGAGGGCTTATTTAAAGAGTCATAACCCGCTCTTTAGGTACGCGCTAAAAAACGCAAACAATGAGGGCTTATTTAAAGAGTCATAACCCGCTCTGTAGGTACGCGCTAAAAAACGCAAACAATGAGGGCTTATTTAAAGAGTCATAACCCGCTCTTTAGGTACGCGCTAAAAAAGGGACCGCAGTACCAAAACTCCTAACTAACATAAAAAAATCCGTGTAGGCTTGTTTTAATTCATCAAAGACAAACATAGGCAGTGACTGAAACGCAACCACTTATATTTTAAGAATGGTTGTAGACAAAGAAACGAAAAAACAACACTCCAAAACATGAAGTAAAAAGAATTAGAATTGAATCAATGATATTAACTACAAAATATCTTTGAATGAACAACAGAGTAACTATATTTATTTAAATCTAGGTTTGACTTAACATTTAATTTATTTAACTAATTGATTATTATTGTTAAATAGCTTCAGATCCTTAATATGCCAAACACCTATGTTTTTTCCGGACATATCCTCTAGAACATACACAAGCGGCGAACGTTTTTCGATTACACGACATTTCATATATTTTGGAGCCAACTTTTTACTAAAATATTTGTCTTTATCGCTCAATATATATGTACGTTTAAAGACTATGTCACCCACTTTGTACTCGGCAGGTTTCCTGCGTAAATTATAGTGTGTGGTATTCTTCACATGTGCATTCCACAATGAGGCCTGCACATCATTGAAAATTGACGAAAGGCATCCTAAGTTTTCAGCGTATATATCGCGAGGCAAGAACAAAACTTCATCATTTAAATCAGAATCCGTATAGTGCGATCCACATAATACTAACTCCCTACCGTATACTAAGAAGGAAGGAGTGTAGCCAGTAGCTTCGTTTACTGAATTATTAATAGCGAATTGTACCTTGGGAATGTAAGTGTCCCAAGATCTATGGTCATTTTCAACGAAGGTTGATAGGCTAGTGACTATAGTTTTGTTGTAACGCTCGACTAAGTTTATTTGAGGCGTATACCTGGGCGTGAAATATACATTAGGGACTTTATATTTCTCAAACAACGCTTTAGTTGTTGAGCTGATGAAATGGCTTCCATTATCTAAAAAGATCGTTTGTGGTACACCATAAACTAAAAATATGGAGTCTTCTAAAATTTTTACTGCAGCGTCTGCGGTTGCGCGGCGTAGAGGGAAAATGTTACAATATTTAGTGAAACAGCAGGTTACTACCAGCATATAACTATTTTGCTTACGAGAGACAGGAAGAGGACCTACAAAATCAATGGAAATCATTTGATGGGGGCGTGAGCACTGCTTCGGACGTCCCATTTCTCCCAATGTAGTGTGATTTTGCGACTTGTAAGCTAAACAAACCGAACAAGAACCTACGTATTTTACAACACTTTGATGCATGCCAGGCCAGTAATAAGATAAAGCTAAGCGATTGTAAGTTTTAAAAACACCGAGATGACCAGCTGTTGGTACAGAATGGTTCTCGCTTACTACCTGTTCTCGGAATTCCATTGGAACGACTTCTTTCCATGCGAACTCAGCAGTAAGATTAGATTTATTTTTGGAAAGTCTAAATAAAGAGTTATTTTTAATTATAAAATTTGGAAAATGGTTTGGATTATTCATACAACCGTTAAAAATCTTTTTGTACCAATCATCAGAAGTAGTGTTAATAGAATTTGAAAGAGAGATAGCTGAAATAGGGACAGCACGAGAGAGAGCATCTGGTATTACATTATCAACGCCCTTTCGGTGCTTAATTTCAAAGTTAAATGAAGATAATCTTACTCCCCAACGTGCTAGTCTACCTGTAGGATTGTCTAATGACAGGAACCACTTCAGTGCAGAATGGTCAGTGTAAACCACAAATTTCTGTCCATTCTCGAGATAGCATCTCCAGTGCTCAAGAGCAACTAACACAGCAAGCGTTTCTCTTTCTGTGATGCTGTAGTTTCTCTCCGCACCGGAAAGAGATCTACTCATGTAGGCTATGGGATGCTCCTTACCATCAATGTTTTGTGTTAACATCGCTCCTATGCCATAATTGCTAGCGTCCGAGTGGACCTGAAAAGGCTCAGTGTACACCGGACAAGAGAGGACCGGTGCGGAGACTAAACACTCCTTCAGAGTATTAAAAGCTGCATCAGCCTCCGGCGTCCATTTAAAAGGAGGTGCCTTTTTGCCATTAGATGTAAGTTTATTAAGTGGGCCAGCTACTGTACTAAAATTAGGGACAAAACGTCGATACCAAGTAGCAGTGCCAAGAAAGCGTTTCAGTTCCTTTTTACTGTTAGGGACTGGAAAATTTAAAATTGCCTGTACCTTTTCTTGGTCCGTGCGTAGACCGTGAGCATCTACGACGTATCCAAGGTACTTAAGTTCGCTTCTGAAAAAATTACACTTCTCGAAATTTACTGTCAAGTTAGCTCGTTTTAATTTCTCTAGGACACGTAAAAGAAGAGACACGTGATCCTCAAATGAAGAACTTATGATTATTATATCGTCTAAGAATGCGAAAACCTTACCATCCATATCTCCAAAAAGCAGGTCCACCAAGCGCTGTTGAGTCGCTGGTGCATTTGTCAGGCCAAAAGCAGTGGTTTTGAACCGTAGAGTGCCTCTGCCTGGTACATAAAATGCAGTCTTATCACGATCCTTAGTCTCTATTGGAATTTGCCAAAAAGCTTTTGAAAGGTCAACGCTGGAAAGATATTTTGCATCACGAAGATTGTCAAGAATTTCCGAGACATAGGGTAAATTATAGGCATCTTTCTTCGTTGCTGCGTTGAGTTTTCGACTATCGAGACAAAACCTGGGCTGTCCATTCTTCTTATTCACGATAAGCACCGGAGAAGACCATGCACTCTCGCAAGGCTCGATAACGTCGAGAGCCAACATTTCATCGACCTGTTCTGTTAAGATGCGTTGTTTCTCTGGAGACATCCTATAATAACGCTGCCTTATTGGTTGGGCATCACCAGTGTCTATTCTGTGCGTAATTAAATTTGTTCTACCCAGTCCTTTCTCTTCAGTAGATATAGATTTAAATTGAGCAATAATATTGTCAGCTATTGACTTTTGCGATGCAACTAACTGACTATATGAATTAATAAAAGTTTGTGAATTATTTAATTTTACCTCAGCTAATGGACTATCTGACAAAGTAATACTACCTAAATATTTAGGACAAATCTGAAAAACACGCCAGAAATCAACACCTAATATAATAGGAGTATCCACTTCAGGGACTACATATGTCTTAATCACATGCAATTTGCCCTCGAAAGTAATGGGTAAGTACATGTAACCAATACTCTTAAGAGATTGTCCACCAGCTGCCACCATTGAAATAGTTTCATCCTGTTGCAAAGTGCAATCAACAAAATGTAAATGGGAATTATTTCCTAAAATTGTTACTGCAGCACCAGAATCAAGAAGACCGCAAACTTCAATACCGTTAATCTTAATATACACATATGGTCTAGTGTCATTTGATGGTTTTGAATGCGGAATTGTAGATATTCTATAAGTAGAAGAAAATGTTCTAAGAAATGAAAGCCAAGTTTCCCAGTGTTCCCTGTTAAAATTTCCACAATTCCGCTCATTTAGTTTTTTAAATTCTCATTACCTTTACTACACACAGGGCAATCAGGTGTTTTCACATCCTTCAATCCGCATTTGAAACAAAATATGTCACGATTTGCTTGACACTGTCTTATGTGATGTGTGTTATTACGACACCTAGGGCAATATGGTTGTTTATTTACTTGAACTGTGTGTATAAATTGTTTGTGTTGATTTTTATTGTAAATATATTGTTGATTTTTATTGTAACCATGTTGTTGATTTTCATTGTAACCATATTGTTGATTTTTATTATTATGATTAAAGCTATGATTTTTTGAAAATTCTCCCTTGTTGTAATTATTTTTGTATATATTGTTTTGTTTATTAATTGTATTTTCAAAATTTCTATTAAAGATTTTATTTGTTTCTTTAGAGTACGCAAATTCTGGAGCGACGGTTTCAGAAGTAACCTTAGGGGGTTCTTGAAATTGTAAAAGGCGAGAATTAATAGTCTCGTAATTACGACAGAGTAAGCGTAAGGCATCTATAGTGTCAATCTGAGATATTGATACAGCTAACGTACTAGCATAGCAAGGCCTTATATTATGAAAAAGTATTTCTAGTTGTTCCGACTCGGTAAAAGGCTTAGAAAGACGTGAGAACATTCCATTCATAATCGAGAGATAAATAGTTATGTTTTCACGTTCGCCCTGAGTGCGCGAACGAATTTCTGATTTAAGGCGGTAGTCGTAATCAGACTGATCAAAGTCTTCCTTGAGCTTAGCAGAGAGCTCAGGCCAGGATAATATCTTGTCCTTTACTGAACGGTACCAATGAAGAGCGTCGTCCTGGAAAATTTCCGTAGCAAAAGCTAATATTTTTGAGGGAATTATATTTCGTGCAACAATAAATTCATCGACGTGTTGTATAAATGAACGCACACACGTTTTACCATTAAACTTTAATTTGTTAAGATCAGCAATAGTACGATCGCATGTCACAGAAATTAAATTATGTACTTCCGGTGTCGAGCTAGAGGAAGAATTAGATGATACCGGAATAGGTTTTTTTGCTTGAAGAGACGCGAATCGCTGCGAAAGAAGTTTATAGCCTTTACAAACTTCATCATACTCGGATTTAGTGTCGTCACTGGGCGTTAACCTTGCTAAGCGATTATTAAGATGGTTTAACATATTTTGTGTTCTCATAAGTGATGGTTCACTAGGATCCGAGACATCTAAATTTGTGTGAATTTTAGTGAGAACTTCGAGACAACCTTTGAGGTCCTGTCGAATATCTAAAGGAGACTCCAATATGTGTTCGTCCGGGTATTCTGATGATAATTTAACAATTTGTTTACGTAACTCTTCGACAGAAGGTGCTGCGCTAGCTCCACGAATGCGAACCTCATATTCGAGCTCCGATTTTTGAAGTGATAGATATTTGACGGGTAGCATTGTGCCAAAAATAAAAAATTGGGTAAGTGGCAAAACTAATGAATAAAAGCACAAATCTAAATAAATAATCTTCTCCGATCTGTTACAATATAATTAAGCTATCAACGTTTGTTTTTACATAAAAATTTATATTAATAAAAATAAAAAAATAAAAATGGTTAGCAGCAAATAAAAAATAAAATGAAAGCAAAAGTGCTACTAATGTGTACTTTACAATACAAAAACAGCTTTCCTTAAAAATTAACAATAACAAATTAAAATAATAATTTTTAACGTACCTACCTATAAAAAAGAACGAGGTAAAATTATTATTATAATTTTTTTTTTTTTTATATATACAAAATGTAGGTAGATATATGCTGTTATAAAATGAGAAAGAAAAAAAAATTTGTAAACCAGAACAATGTATACAGTAATTTACGTTACTATTACAAAACTTTAACACTTTTAGTACACTTTAGTAACAACTAAAAACCAAAAACAAAAAACGTTTTACAAAAATAAGCCACAAACACGCTAACTACTAAAAGAACCGATAATAAAGGAACTTGTGTGAATTTAACCACGTTTAAGGGCGCCAGTGTCGCGGGGGGGTTTGGAATGAAAATTATTGTTTTGTGTAAATAGGGTTTATTTAAAAAAATATAATTTAGGAATCGGTAAATTCTCCGCGTGAAAATAAAATTAAAAAAATTTATAATATGATGGTCGGGGTTCCGCACTTAATCCACACAAGCTCCCCAATGTTATCGATTTAGGTACTCCCCTGAATTATAATCAGCGGCCCAAGGAGTCGCTTCTGGGAACCGCTAGCAGCAGTACAGCAGGGATGGGCAGCCAGCCTCGAGAGTCAGGTGACGGAAGGCAATGTAGTTGAATCGCTGAAGCGTCCAAACGTTGGGAGTGTCGAAACGTCGGAATGTTGAACGTTGGAAAGTTGAACCCTGGAATGTTGAACCCTGGAACGCGCCATCAAAAATTGCATTACAAGCGGTTCCGTATACTTTGCGAACATCCATGGCACCGCATTATAAAAATAACCACCCATAGAGTAGAAGCGATGCCGTGGAGTTGATACAATCAGATTGGAGATCACAATTTTAAAAGAAATACGTTAATAATTAATTAATTTAAAAGTTGTCCATGATTTATTAAAAATATGAGGGTTGCACTAAAAAATGTTGAAAACTTTTTATAGCATGATTATGCAAAATCAATACAAGCGTGATATATAATGTAATGCATACTAATATTGAATACAAGCATTATGATTTGATTATTACGCTAATAACTACGTTAATTGCCTATTTAAAATACAATAAAATACCACTCACCCAGTTTGGGGTAGATCGACACCAGTGTTTATTTATTATATATTTACCAATGTAATATATTCGACGAACGCTCAGTGACGCACGATAATATGTAATATTGAAATATTATTCAAATAACGATAATAAAATATAAATTAACGTGACGTGCATTCATTCGAACAATATGGCAAGTGTCGGTTATGCAGTTTTTCAAATGTCATCGATCACTTGCCGTGCCAATTTACCGACAGCAAACGGGAGTGTTGCTAGGTGAAATATCTTATATATAATTGGCAGTATGCTATTTTATTATTTTACCACATAAGGCTGTTTAGTGTTTAGTTTAATAATATGTTTTATATGTTTATGTAAATATGTTTTATAAAGATTAAGTTTTAGTAAAATGTGTTGTATATATTGTGAATATTATAATTTATTTAAGTAGTTATTAGGTATTAGTGCTGTAAATATATTAAATTTAAGTGTATTTAAAGTTGTAATATGAATTATGTACGTACAACGTTACAACATGAACAATTGAATGACGAAAAAATGTAATTGTTGTGTGAAGCTATTCATCAATGTACCTACTTCGTTATAGATAATATATTAAATTTGCGGTAAATGACCTCTAACTATGTATTTGCTTACTAATAACATAGGTAAATTATGTTTTATTAGGAATGTTATAAGCAACAACTACAGCAGAAAAAAAGAGTAATAATCTTTGGTGACACAAATATTGATTTATTAACAACAGATACCAAGTCTAAGGGATATAAAGAAATGATAACAGAGTCTGGCTGTAGAATTATTAACAAAATAGACATGACACACTGTACTCGAGAAACAGCAAGTACTAAAACCATTATAGATCATGTTGCAACAAATTTAAAAGAAAATCATTTCCATTTTGTCCTAATTGATTCTTGCTTATCAGATCATAAGAATATCTATGTAGAATTAAAAAACGTACCACCTCCCCAAAAACAAAAAGTTCAGTATGAGGTAATAGATTTTAAGCAAATGTATACTGTGGCTGAATCAACTAATTTTGAAAACAGTAGCCTAGATTTCAACAAATTAGAACAATTTCTTGATAGTATGACTGTACAAAACAAAATACGAAAATATAAAATAATAAATCAACCACAAAAAGAGTGGATTAATAAACAAATTTTAGTAGAAATTAGTAAGAGAAATATACTATGGAAAGCAATGAAAAGAAATCCCGAAAATGAAACTTTAAAAGAAAATTTTAAAACTGCAAGAAATAGAGTGACCAGAATGATTCGTGATGCTAAGAGCAGTCATTATTATGGAGAGTTTATGAAATGTAAATATAAACCAAAAAAAATGTGGAAGTTAATCAATACACTTTCATGTAACAAAACTGTAAATAGTTGTGTTCCCCCAAACTTAATGAATGAAAATGGTCAAATTGTTTCAGATCCATTGCAAATATGTAATGCTTTTAATAATTATTTTGCCAGTATAGGAACAAAATTGGCCAAAGAAATACCATCCAAATATCATAATAACGACACTTACACCTTGCCACATCACACTCACAACACTACACAAACAGAGCTCCGTGATTTTAGCCCGTGTACAATTAATGAAATATCTCAAATTATTAATAACCTCGATTCTAACACCAGTAGCGGGATCGATTGTGTATCTACCAAAACAATTAAATGCTTAAAAAATCTTATTATTCATAACCTTACAGATTGTATAAATCGTCTACTGGGGGAGGGTCATTTTCCAGAGAACCTTAAAGTTGCAAAAGTTACGCCGATTCATAAAAAAGGGAAAAAATCGGATCCTGACAATTACCGCCCTATTTCAGTGCTGCCTGTACTATCTAAGATATTAGAAAAAGTCATATATTCTAGATTAGACGAGTATTTAAAGAAAATTGAATTTATTTATAAACATCAATACGGATTCCGTACAAGATCAAATACACTTAGTGCAACTATTGACCTAATTACAACAATTAAAACTAAAATTGATAAAACACATGTCGCGCTTGGCATTTTCATCGATTTAAAAAAAGCGTTTGATACAGTATCCCATAAGCTACTTCTAAAAAAATTATCAAGTATTGGTGTCACTGGATCGGTATTTAAAATGATTTGCTCCTACTTATCTGATAGATACCAAGTTGCGAAACTTGGAAACTATCAAAGTGCACGTCAACCCCTAACATGCGGCATTCCACAAGGCTCTATCCTCGGGCCTTTACTGTTTTTAATTTATGTCAACAATATTCATCAACTAAATCTACATGGACACCTTTCTTTATACGCTGATGACACGTCCATGTTCTATTTTGGGCATAATCTTGACAGTATTATTCAACTGGCTCAGGAAGATCTAAATCTTGTTAACAATTGGTTTAAATACAATCTTTTAACTATCAACAATGCGAAATCGTCTTACATCATCTTTAGTGCTAAAAATAAAAAACTCTATTCTAATAACAAGTTACACATAGACGGACAATTTTTACAGCAATCTAACGAAGAATAATACTTAGGATTGATTTTAGACAAAAACTTGACATTTAACCCACATATACAAGCAATAAAACATAAACTTGTGTCACTCGTAGGATCTCTGTACAATATCTCTGGATGCATCCCTAAAAACGCTCGACTCCTAATTTATAATGCTCTAGTTAAACCACATTTACTGTATCTTATTGAAATATGGGGCAGTGCTGCAAAAACCCATATAAATCAAATACAAACAATTCAAAATAAACTCATAAAGATCTTATACCATTATAACTATTTAACTTCAACAAATATTATCTATAAAGAAACAAAGCTGATGAACATTCAACAGATATACACATATAACACATGCATACTCATATACAAAATTATTCACAAACTCATTCACACTCATATCATTTTCACTACTAAGGGTAAAACACAAAAATATTCATCTCGTAGACCTAACAACCTGGTATTGACTACTATACGAACCAATTATGGCAAAAATGCGTTAACCTACGTGGGAGCACAGCTATATAACACTATTCCGAAGGACATCAGAGAGGCGAGTTCACTTAAAATATTTAAAAAAAAATTGCAAAATCATATTCAAAACAATATCTTTTAACTTGGACCATACACCCATTATGCAGCGAACTCGCGTCCTTGTTGTTGTGCCATCAAAATTTAAGACTAGCTAGTATTCCAATAAGTTTAGCTTCTTACTTAAACTTGAATCATAAAATAAATTCAGTACAATATTTTATATGAAATGAACAGCAGTCTTCTAAAGAAAGGGCTATAAAGCCTTAGGAGATTCATCTCGAAATTTTATAACCACTTCAGATATGTAATCTTGTTAAGAGCAGAATAGGAATAAACTTTACAACATAAAAAGTTTAAAAAATATTAAATCAACAAAGTCTTTATGGAATAGAAACAAAGCCGCTTTGTTTAAAACAAATAATACATTAAAACTTAATTTTGTATTTGACTATTACGACTGTTATAATTAAATACAATGTCCAACTGTGCAGTTAAAATTCTAATATTCTTTATGCATTTCATTAATATATTACAAAAAATTGAGTTGTAAATTAATTTTAAAATGTATAGGTGCAAGTACAATTAACTAAACGTCATAAAAATACAGTTGTTTAGTTTATATGCATTAAAATAAAATATATTCCTGTCAAAAATTATGCAATACAAAGGCTTAGAGAACTGGCAATGTGTGTGTATATACTCGTAATTATATACAAACAGTTTGCAGTGCAAGGCTTTTGACCTGTTCGAGTTCACTGTCCGCTGCTAGGTGCCTAGATGGACTCAGGACTATACTAATTACCTGTTATTTTCAATATTATTGGCATTAATTGCACATTCCATCTGTCTCTCTCTCTCCAACTATTAACGTCCCACGGTTGGGCATGGGCACCATCCAATATGGGAAGGAATATAATCTACTATGCCACGCTATGCTGACCACATGTTGGCATAGGGTTTAATTTTGGGTTTCATGCCTCTCACAGAAGATGTTATCGGTGTAATTTTTAGAGCACCCTGGGGAGGAAATGGGGTGGCGACACTTCTATTCTTAATTCTTTACCACACAGGCAGTCATGCATATAACCATACCATATCTCATCATAGACATTGCGTTGCGTGATCTTCCGGATCTTACACTAATAGATGTAGTTATCGCAACTCGAGCCTTGCGTTGTTGTACTAGATACCACTTAAACATGGGAATTTGTGATTGTTTGTTTGTTTATGTAGCTATTACATGTTTACACCTTATTTACATGAACATAACTAGAAATATTAACGATGCCTCTGTTAGGGGGATAGATCAGAATAGTACATTATATCAAAATAATTATATTACGTCGTATGTTTTCGTGAATTAGGACAATGAGAACGTAGGACATTGAGTGAGTGAATGTAGGACATTGAGAATGTTATTAAGTTTTATCTTTTTTATTTTTATTATTATGAGATATAGTCACATTTATTATGGGACTAGATTCTATTAAACTAGAGCAATAAGTATCTGCTTAGACAAATAATAATTGCGTACAATAATAATTACGTTTATTTTAGTATAAATTCGCGTCGTTTAGGTATTTACAAAGCCAACCGGTGTAACCTCTTGTCATTTACAACCAGGGTTAATGCATTGCAATAAAACTGTAATTATTATTTATTTAGTTATTCTTTATTGTACACCATACATATATCTTAAATTAGCTTAAGCTAAAAAATCAAGTACAATGGGCGGCCTTATCGCTTAAAGCGATTTCTTCGAGGCAACCTGAGCATCGACATTTTACAGAAGTAAGTGGAAGTTGTAGGTGCACGTTAAAATATACTAACAATAGACATACATATATACTTTTAAAATACACATACACACATTACATCACACATTACATCTTCTTCTAATATATAAAATTCACGTGTCACAGTGTTAGTTACCGTACTCCTCCGAAACGGCTTGACCGATTTTTGTGAAATTTTACATGTGTATTCAGCAGGTCTGAGAATCGGCCAATATCTATTTTTCAAACCTTTTTTTTAGTATGGCAAAACAACGTTTGCCGTGTCAGCTAGTAATAGATAAATTTACTAGGTACTTTAATAAAAAGTATTTATAATTACATAGATAATTCCAAATAGTGTTCCTTTAGCAACAACTTAAACGATTTTAAAGTCTAAGCTTGGCGAATAGCTAAGGGCAAAGCATTCCACAATTTCGTAGCTGTGATGGTAAACTACTTGTGGAAGAACGATGTGGAATGCTGTGACATTTAACATAGGGTAGCATCTAAGTACTCGAAGCGTGACCTAAGATAGGGAGGGTATGAAGGATTAAACAGAATGTTATAAAGAAGATGGAGTATATGAGCATTCCGGCGATGGCGTATTGATAACCACTTGAGTTGTTTTCTGAATTGCGAGACGTGATCATATTTGCGTAGGCCAAATATAAACCTTACGCAGATTTTATTGTGGAATACCGTTATATAAAAACAAAATATTTTCATTCAATAGATAGCTTTAAAATTTAAAGCTATCTCAACAACCCATTATGCAATTTAAGGTAATTTAAAGTTTAAATTACCTTAAAATGTATAATGGGTTGTTCTATTACAAAAGTAGTGAGTAATATCGGTCGTTACTTGAACTATGGAGAAGCATACGTCTGTCTTGGTATGGACATGTGATGAGACAGAATGAGACCGGATGATGAGATGCATGTACTGTGTGAAAGTGGATATGAAGAAGATGGATATAAATTCACAGATGACGTGTGACAGAGGAGGATGGAGGAAGAAGATATGTTTTTTTTTCCTCCGCCTTGCCCTGCCGGGCCATGATGGAGCCTTAGGCTTTACCATGACAAGAGGACATGTTGCGCCGACCCCTAATAATTTGTAAATGGCAGGGAATGATGACTTGAGCTGTGCTTGACATAACTTTTAGACGTAAATATGTTAAAATCTAGATGTACCTAAACTTGAGTAAGTTTAATTATGTGTCAAGTATCTTATACATTGTTGTCAGGTTTATTAAAAAGAAAACTGTAAAATTCCAATTTATATTGGTAAGATCAATGCCTGTTCCGGATTACTATAAAAGCGTGAGCAACTTATTTCACCATATCTTAAGGTATCTGGCCTGCTTCTTGCATTTCTGTCCCAATTTTACGCACGAAGCTTGGCACAAAATATGTTCTATTTTAGCACTTAGTACCACAAATTTATTACGATCAGTATCACAGAGCACTTTTCCAATGCATTTTTGTGGTGTTATAGCATGCTAATGTTATGTATCAATGTCATGGGAACAGAGTCAATTACTTGCACGGTCACACAGATTCATCATGAGTCACACAAATAAAACTTAGCCAAAAATTATTTTATACAAACATAATTTGGTCACGAATGTCTGCATTATGTTGATGGAATATTAATTTTAAATATTATTCTTATATAATATTTTCTGTCACTTGCGCGACCTATTTGTTTAAATAGTGTGAGACTATTCAAACCGTGACCATGGTGACTGCAAAGTCTCCGAAACGTCGGGCCAAAATTTTAAACAAATATACGCGTCTAAATCCGTAAAAAGTAGTTTTAATATTATTATTATAGTTAGTTATTTAGATTTTATAGAAAAACCGTTGCATTATAAAGGAAAACGCATCTAGAATTCTTAAGGCTCAAAACTTTAAATTGTTGGTTATATAATTAGATTTTGACTAGTCGGTTCTTCTTGACGGGCTTCGTGGTCTAGTGGTTCGTATAACGGACTGCCGATCATGAGGTCGCAGGTTCGATTCCCGCCTCGGACAATCATTTGTGTGATGTTTATAAATGTCATCCTAATGTTTGTTCTGCGTCTGGGTGTTTCTATGTATTTTATGTATGTATTTACAAAAAAAGTAGTATACCTATGTATTCTATCCGTATTCTGGTACCCATAACACACGCATATAAGCTTAGCTTGGGACCAGAGGACGCTGTGTGAAATGTCCGTGAATGTTTATATTTATTTATTATTTATTTATTTATAATAGTTGAAGTCAATTTGATATGATTGAATTATCGCAAAAATATTTTTTATAAAGTGTATTTTTTAGTAAATGTAAAACTTCGTTCAACATTTAATTTCGAGGCAGGCAAAAATATACTATCTCTCTATGTCTTAACTCCTGACGTTCAATATTAAGAAAATATGTTCGTTCCTTAACGACACGCAAGGGATACATTAATGGGACGTGTGAGAATCGTAATATTTTTCCTGGGCGCCAAAAAATAACCTCCCATCTCTTTCGTGTCATACTTCAAGGGATCCAATTTCGGTTGGAATTATGCACGAACTTTACTGACATCAATTTATCATTCGGGTAATATGCTTTGTAAATAAAATATGATAGAAATACATCTGTGCTAATATTACAAAGCTGAAGAGTTTGTTTCTTTGAACGCGCTAATCTCAGGAACCCCTGCTCCGATTAGAAGAATTCTTTCAGTGTGGGATAGTACGTTTATCGACGAAAGCTTTATGCTAAACAACAACACGCTGTGGCCAATAAGAGGGAAGTATCAATGAAAAACGTTCCAAAAACAGGGAAAATTTTCTAAATTCCACGCGTACGAAGTCACGGGCAACAGTTAGTTACATTTTTTTACGTCTACGTTTTAGTTGATTGATTGGAATATATTGATAGCTATCAATAATAGTCTTTGCTAGCTATAACTTTTAGAAGATTTTTCATTTCCATTAGTTAACCACAAAATTGTTAATCACCAAGGTTTTGTTTAAGGAAGCTGTATTTGATCATATTGCATATTTATTTAAATATTCATGATCGTGATGTATACTGCGTTGTTTAGAATTTATATGTAATTATGTTAGTTAATTCTCATGTATAATTTATCACTGCAAGGTATTCGTCAGAAGCTTAACTCAGTTATACCGGAAAACTCATATAATTGCTAAGAAACTAGGAGTGACTTAATATTTAGTAAAAATATTCAGTAATTATATAGTTATTGTGTAACTTAGACGCCTTGGCCTTAATATTGACAAGCATTGAGGAGCATTTTGACGTAGAAACAATATTGTAAAAGATTTAGCGTCATAATTTTTTCTTTTACATTTTTCTGTGTAAAGTTAAACGCTTCCAAATTATGTTCATTGGGTTGGTATTAGCAACCTATTTGAAAGTAAATGTATTGTAGTGTTGTTAAAGAAATGGAAAGTATGTATTTAATAGTGTTAAAGCGTGACATATCCTTTTACAAAATTTTAGTTTTTACCGCGGTCAGTGTGTCATGCTGACGACATCATAAGACAATGACCGACATTGTAACTTGTTTATATTGAACGGTGACACAGTCAACAGGTAAGTGTATTTTAGTATTTATTTTTGATAGTCCAAGACCCCTTAGAACAGCGACCTTCATAGAGTTGATAACTAGATGAGACCTATATTTTACGAAAGCTTATCGAATTATACACACGCCATTGCTTAGTTGCCTATCGAAAAGTTTTCATGGTTATTAGTACTGTGAAGATCGACGTTAACTCAGTTCTTAATTCATGTGTAGGTATGGATAATAATAATGCACCTAATATTTCATTCTATCAAACATAAGACACAAACATAGGTAACCTAATTTAGCAAAGCAAGATAATCTTTTAGACAAATAATTTTATTAAAATAAAAACTACGTCTTCATTATTATTAAAATTTATCATAAGGATTTCATTGTTTTAAACCGACATCAAAAAAGGAGGAGGTTCTCAATTCGTCTGTATGTTTTTGAAATTAAATGTGACATGAGATTTTTATAAGTTAGATCCATTATATTTATTCTACAGCTGTAAATTCATTAGCAAGTTTATTTGACTATGCAGCAATCAACATACCTGATTAATGAATTTAATAGAACCCACTATTTTTTGTTAGTCACGGTGTAACTAATAAATAAAAATTGGTCAAGTGCGAGTCGGACTCGCGCACGAAGGGTTCCGTACCATTATCTATGCAACATAAGGCAACGTTATTAGTATCGAGCAAGAAACGGTAAAAAAATCATGTTTGTTGTATGGGAGCCCCCCTTAAATCTTTATTTTATTTTATTTTTAGTATTTGTTGTTATAGCGGCAATAGAAATACATCATCTGTGAAAATTTCAACTGTCTATCTATCACCGTTCTTGAGATACAGCCTGGTGACAGACGGACGGACGGACGGACGGACGGACAGCGAAGTCTCAGTAATAGGGTCCCGTTTTTACCCTTTGGGTACGGAACCCTAAAAAGCAATGTGAAGTTTAGGAGATTAGTAAATTGCAATAAATTACAAAGAACAATTTCTAATATTTCTATCTATCTATTGTTTTATTTATGGCAATCTGTCGACACAGGACAATTTCAAAATATTACTGTCAAATTCAAAATAGCAGACTACCGAAACATTTCAGTCATTGAATTGCAATTGTGAAGCAATTGTGTACGAGACTAGCGATTTATGTCACTTTCACAATTGTAAGTCAATGATGAAGTCGTTATGACAAGACATTAATAGTAGACTACCAAAAACTTTACAATTGCACCATAATGGTACCATAATGGTACAATTGTGACACCATTGAAATACCCGACTCAGGGCCCTGGTATCCATTACACTTAGTTTGAAACCAGATGACGTTGTGTGAAATGTCCGTGAATATTTATTTATTATTTATTTATTTATTGCCGTACATAAATTATATACTTAATCAATTCGGAATTGTATCCATAAAGGGCTATGGTAACTAAATAGTGCACAGTATGTACCAGCATTCAAGTCTATATTGCTAAACACATTATCTATTTGAGTATAACCAGTTGTGGTAGTAACACGAGGAAGTTTTGAATATAAACCAATATTTTCAAAATATTTTTTTAAAGGTGCATTCTCGGTAGATTCCAGATAATCCACATTGAAATCTCCGCACACTATAGTTGGAGGTAACGGCAGTGTTCTGGTATCAAATATAATATTATTTATTGCATCTAAAAAATCGTTCCAGTTACATCGAGGGGATCTATAAATGCCAATAATCCGAACTCCTTTTAAGTCAAAAGAAATGCCTTCACTATGTCCTTTCCCACACGATGTTTGAAATGTTCTTGCGTTGATTTCTGGGATATTTATATTTTTAAAAGCAATCATACCCATTCCGCGGTTTGCTGTATTTATATTTGGGCCGTGAGTCTCTGAGATAATATCAAAATTATGAATTTTAAAGGAATCAGATGAACTGGCCCACGTTTCTGCTAAAATTACTATATCAGAATTGCATAAAATTGGATCGACAGTAACATCATCTATGTGTTTTCTTAAGGATTGTACGTTGTGATATACTACTTGAATACAATTGAATGGCCTTTCTAAGCGAAGATATCTGAAAATAGGCACTAATGGATGTTGACGTAAGCGACACATTTCTATGGCGACTGGACTTGTTTCCGATGGAGGAGAAGGATTCGGGAACTCTGTACCACTTAAAGGGATTATATACAATCCTTTTGAAGTTCTCGCTCTAGAACATGCCACGTAAAGCATTGATCTTTTAAAGTGAGAACTTAAATGGACCACAACTTTATCCATAGTAGCTCCTTGGCTCTTGTGAACTGTTATCGCCTCAGCGGGCACTAGAGGGAACTGCGTTCGGCGGATTTGCAGATTCGAAGCTTTCCATTTTTTAATAATGTAAGAAACACATTCTAAAGGAGTCCAGCTCTTTTGTAACCTCCTTTGAAAGGATCTTCTTTTATTTTGGCCTGCTTTTATGTCATCCAGTTCTAACCACAGTCTTAATGGCCTTCTTTCTCCCGTTGCTTTATTAACACCATAGTCAATGGCTTTCAGTCTGCCAGTAGTCCCGTTTACCAGGCCATCCTCTGTATCCACGTTTACAGTTATCATGTACCTAGCTGATATTTTTAAATTCAATTGTTTAGGTAATCCGTATGTTTGAGCGGTAGGCAAAGATAAAATCGTTTTTAAGGCGCGATTCTTAGCAGATTGGTTTGGCTCTCCGAAAACTTCATCCAAGGCATTAACGATAGCTCCTTCAGTCATCATTCCATTTAAAACTCTTTCATTATGCGCATCAACTAAAGCATTACTGCTAAATAAGTGCACAGCATCACTAGCGTCGGCCGGTAGTTCAGTGTTTTGGAAACATCTCTCACTCATTAAGTCCAGGTCTGCAGATGTCATGCTCCCAGAAGCTAGATTGTTTAATGCGGTAGCAAATTTTAAATCATTTCGTTGCCGCATTATAATTTTTAATTCGAATAATTTAAACAAATTCCATAAAGATGGGCCTGCTAGTGATGCAATGGTTTTACCAGTTAAATTTTGAAAAATCCAATTATCTCCGACTGGAGGTAACTGACGCATATCACCAACAGCAATAATTGAGATACCTCCAAATAGAGATGTTGTTTGAAATATTTGCTGTAAACGGCGGTTGATTTGGTAAAGAAGTTTTGAACCAACCATTGAAATTTCATCAATTATGATTAGTTCTAGATGAGCTAACTTGCATGCGAGTGTATTTGACGTCGAAGCTGATAATTCAGGCATGGTGTGGCCAACTTGATTTATTGGTAAAGAAAAAGCACTATGTAATGTTTGACCGCCAATACCAAATGCCGCCTTTCCTGTTGGAGCAGACAAAAGTATTTTGATATCATCAGGATTCGACCCAGGAGATGAATTGAGAACTCTTGTCAAACATTGATATAAGGAGGTTATAAGTAAGCTTTTTCCTACTCCTGCTCCACCACTTAAAAATAAATAAACCGGTTTCCACTCAGGATCGTGCTTATTATTAAAGTACTGTAAGACATTAATCAAAAAGTCGCGTTGATCTACATTTAATTTTCGAGTTAGTTCTAAGTACGCTTCCTCGGGTATAAGGACAGGTGTAACAAATGTAGCTGGTTCACCTTGGTTAGGTCCAGCATTTCCCCCAGGCAAAATATCATCTGCAACATCTGCAACCTGTTCTTCATACTCATAACCGTCTAGAGGCCTTCTGTTTCCCTGACCCAGAGCCACTTCTTCGCTTTCTTCACTTTCTACCTCAGCTTGCCTTATTGCATTTAGAAGGGCTTCAAACTCGATAGTACCTCCGAGTTGATTAAAAGCGACACTGTTTGATTGTATTTCGTCAGCTGCTAATTGGAACTTGTCTACCAAATTAATTGAATCATCTAAAAGTTCTTCTTCTTCATTTCTCCAAGGTAAATATAACATTAGTTGTTCTCTATAAAACTGATCAGAATCTGTGGTACGACTGAAACGGCAAAACCGGATAACTCGGGGCTTTTGTCTACGCCTTATGTAACCATTATTGTTTAACAGAGCTATACAATTACCCACTACTTCTTCATTTCCATAATTACCTGATAATATCGTTTCACATTCATTTTCATTACTTTCATCCTCCAAAGAAGTTCTGCTTCGCTTATTGCCTTTCTTAGAAAACATGTAAAATGCAGCAAAATAGGCAAGGCTCATATTATCAAACTCTTCGGAACGTGGGCGATTGACATAATGATCTATTAGATTAGGCACAAATATGTCACTTGATTTAGGGTCCATATTTTGTAGCTCTCGCGTACTTTTCAAAATTTGAACTCTTTTTTCTGGAAGATTAGTATTAATAAACACTTCACTTTCACTGCCACGTGACAAGGGTAGGCTTATCAAATAATATACAGCCTCTTGTGCTGAGATTTCGGAAGCATTAAGGAAGACATTAGAAATGGTTCTCAAAGATTCTCGAACGGATTTATTTCCTTTTCTTGACTGTTCGACTGCTTCTCTCAGAAGTTTCGACATACCTCGATCAGCTTTATTGATATAGTTTACTATGTACAGCGAGCAAGCAAAAGGGTCTAGTATATACTGGATATCCATATTGGCGCGATGAAGTTGTATAATTTTTTTGGAGTAGGGATTTATATAAATATCTAAAGGGTTTCTCTTTAATATAATTGTAGGTCTAGAAATAGAAGCTCTAATGGCAAGAATGTATTGTTCTCTGGTAAGTCCAACATATTGTAAAAAGTTTTCGAAAGTTAATACATCTTCAGGAATATTATTAAGTTTTACCTTTAGCTCACTCGCTATTTTTTTGCTATTTTTATACGTAGGTTCATCTTTATCAAGTTCAGTTAAAAGAATTGTGCTGTCATAAGGGTAGAATGGTATACCAAATCTGCACGGTCTTCCTGGCTTTGGGTGGCAGGTGTGTGTATGTTTATGGCGCTGTAATTCGATGAGTGAATTCTCAATATCTTCGCTGTTACAAGTTATGATATTATCGATAAATTTAACAACGTGCGGAACTACAGTTACATCGCCCGGCTTAAACACCGGGGCTCCATTCAGCCACAGCATTATGTGGGCATGAGGAGAACCACGATGCTGGAACTCAATTCTATAGTAAAAATGACTTATTTTATAGGTACCAAAAGGACCTGACGTACTAGACCATGCTTTTCTTAAAGCTTGCAGTCGAGTTTCAAAATACGTAGCGCAAATATATGGATCGCTTTGAATAAGGCGAGCTTTATCAACATACGACAGCTGTTCTGCTTGCTCCTTAGTTATTTCCTCTCTGTCCACAGTCTTTTTTAGCAATTTAATTAGTTCAGGCCACTTCGTTTCTGCCGCCGAAAGAGTTAAAAAAAAAAGTAGGCACTCCAAATTGCCTCACCATAGCTAGTAATTTTTTTTTCTCTGCTTCCCAGTGAGCAGGCGAATTTTTTATTCCTCTTAAAACTCTATACCCATCATCTACCTGAACCAAACTATCGACGTAAGCCGAATCAAGCATATTCTCAACTAAAATAGGTACACCAGTTCGAGTTTTCTTTCGCAGGCACATTGCAATACTATTTTGCACTCTGATAGTCTGTTGCTTTTTTAAAGCAGTAAATAGATAATCAGGACGGACGGCACGACGATCGTCTCGAGATATTTCTGATTTCGTTATGTCCATATGACTTAATTTTACCTTATAATCTCTTTTTTGACCACAATGAATTTTTACAAAAGCCAATTCTTCCATGTGTTCGTCAAAAATCAGAGATAGTGGCCGTTTCCCTTCGCCAGGTGCAATTATCAAAGTGATATCTTGATCTAATAAGGTTTCATTACCACCAGGATTAACGTCTTGGTCTTCATTAGAATTTTCATTTTCATTATTTAGCTCATGACATGTACACACATCTTCATTACACTCATCATCAAATGACCAGTTCTCATCAATTTGAATGTTTAAATCCCTGTAAAGATTACATTGAACCAAGTACTGAGCAGCTTCGCATACTTTTTTAGGTCTAATACGCTCCTTGCGTCCATGTTTGTAACACATTTTCCGTTTCAGTTCAACAGTTATTACGTGCGTATCTGACATTGCCCTAGGTAATGAAGTAACCATAGTGTTTACCTCCACGGGTACATTTATTACATTACCTGCAAGCCCATGCTGATATCCTAAGGCACTTCCTCTTTTAACAATTTTTATGAAAATATGTCGAGCACATACTAGGCGTTCTTCGAGAGGTGTAAGATCTTTCAAGACGTCTGGTATTTCAGGAAATGTCAACCCATTTGCTCTTGCTAAACGAGGAACTTTGAAACATCGGATATCTGCTGAGCACGTATTACAGAAAGAGCCTTTATCTACCCCTGGGTGGAGATGGAATATTTCTGACAAATAGTCTTCTGTGTATTTATCACTTTTAAATCTTAGTGAAGTTTTAGAAACAAATTTTATACTCCTTTTATGCCACAGACGTCCACAACAATGACATGGGTTAGAATGTCCTTCTTGTACTGCAGAAATATATTCTAGACTAACCGCTTCCCAGTTGGACATAAAACGTTCTTTACGAGACTTGGATGAATATTGTTCATTAACTTGATAATCTTTATCTTGACGAGCAACACGATGCGCTTGAGTATTTCGCAGTTGCTCGGCTTTGTGATGTTCAGGCTCGAGGCGAGCAACACGATGCGCTTGAGTGTTTCGCAGTTGCTCGGCTTTGTGATGTTCAGGCTCGAGGCGAGCAACACGATGCGCCTGAGTGTTTCGCAGTTGCTCGGCTTTGTGATATTCTGGCTCGAGTCGAGCAATACGATGCGCTTGAGTGTTTCGTATTTGCTCACTTTCGAGATATTCAGGCTCGAGGCGAGCAACACGATGCGCTTGAGTATTTCGCAGTTGCTCGGCTTTGTGATATTCAGGCTCGATTCGGGCAACGCGATGCGCTTGAGTGTTTCGTATTTGCTCAGCTTCAAGATATTCAGGCTCGAGGCGAGCGACACGATGCGCTTGAGTGTTTCGCAGTTGCTCGATTTTGTGATATTCTGGCTCGAGTCGAGCAACGCGATGCGCTTGAGTGTTTCGTATTTGCTCAGCTTCGAGATATTCAGGCTCAAGGCGAGCAACACGATGCGCTTGAGTGTTTCGCAGTTGCTCGGCTTTGTGATATTCAGGCTCGAGTCGAGCAACTCGATGCGCTTGAGTGTTTCGTATTTGCTCAGCTTCGAGATATTCAGGCTCGAGGCGAGCAACACGATGCGCTTGAGTGTTTCGCAGTTGCTCGGCTTTGTGATGTTCAGGCTCGAGGCGAGCAACACGATGCGCTTGAGTGTTTCGCAGTTGCTCGGCTTTGTGATGTTCAGGCTCGAGGCGAGCAACACGATGCGCTTGAGTGTTTCGCAGTTGCTCGGCTTTTTGATATTCAGGCTCAAGGCGAGCAACACGGTGCGCTTGAGTGTTTCGCAGTTGCTCGGCTTTGTGATATTCAGGCTCGAGTCGAGCAACTCGATGCGCTTGAGTGTTTCGTATTTGCTCAGCTTCGAGATATTCAGGCTCGAGGCGAGCAACACGATGCGCTTGAGTGTTTCGCAGTTGCTCGGCTTTGTGATGTTCAGGCTCGAGGCGAGCAACACGATGCGCTTGAGTGTTTCGTATTTGCTCAGCTTCGAGATATTCAGGCTCGAGGCGAGCAACACGATGCGCTTGAGTGTTTCGCAGTTGCTCGGCTTTGTGATGTTCAGGCTCGAGGCGAGCAACACGATGCGCTTGAGTGTTTCGCAGTTGCTCGGCTTTGTGATGTTCAGGCTCTAGGCGAGCAACACGATGCGCTGTTGTATTTTTTTGTTGTGATGATTTAGACCGTTTTTTAAATAAAGACCTATCTTTTTGGGTTTGTGATCTATTTCTCTCTATTTCCTTCCATCTTATGTCCGGATTGCTTCTCGACGTTCTTTTTTGTTCAGCTTTAGTCATTTGTTTTTTTTGTAGATTTTTCACCACAAAAATGTCACGCTTAGGATTCCCTCGGGGCTTTCTCGGAATAGATGGAAACTGTATTAGTTCTCTACTCTCTAGAATGCGCAACAAATGAGGACGCATTTCTACAACAGTGAAATTTTCAAAGGCCGGGTTTCGTTTCAATGCAAGTGATGTGGCATAGGCAATAGCAAAGACGCCACAGTCGTAATTATTCGACTGGTTTTGTACATCGGGGAAAGAAATTGACGGCTTTTGCGGGAATAGAGCATCCACAAACGCTTGCTGTAAAGGCGGCAATAATTTACCCTTAAGACCATCATATATGCGCAATGAGTCACCATTGTAGAATAGACACACCCAGTGTCCGACCCCACTGTAATTCTCTCCATAGTAAAGTAACTGGATGTGGCTCTGATTACGATCAACAGGTACTATGTCAGACACAGAACTCAAAAAATCCATTGCACAGGGCTGAGAAGACGTATAACGATGTAAAATGTTATGAAAAACATTAACACAATCGTCCTCTACATAATTCGTTTCACTTAATAAGTATTGGAAATTGAAATCGATGTTTCCAAAATCCATTTTTATTATATTAAAATACCGAATACAAGTTAACACTAACTTTGTTAGTGTAGACCTATTCTAAGCTAGGTTTTACGTAAAATCCTAAGAAAACCTTTTTAGATAGATTATGTAGGTACCAAGTACTTCCTGGAATAAAAAGAGCATAAAACACAACACCATAAAATATGTACAAACAGACCTACTCAACCTAAATTAACGAGATAAACTAAAAACCTAACAATTTTGCAACCACCACAAAAGTTAAATCAAACACAACGAGTTAACACTAACTTTGTTAGTGTAGACCTGTTCTAAGCTAGGTTTTACGTAAAATCCTAAGAAAATCTTTTTAGATAGATTATGTAGGTACCAAGTACTTCCTGGAATAAAAAGAGCATAAAACACAACACCATAAAATATGTACAAACAGACCTACTCAACCTAAATTAACGAGATAAACTAAAAACCTAACAATTTTGCAACCACCACAAAAGTTAAATCAAACACAACGAGTTAACACTAACTTTGTTAGTGTAGACCTATTCTAAGCTAGGTTTTACGTAAAATCCTAAGAAAATCTTTTTAGATAGATTATGTAGGTACCAAGTACTTCCTGGCATAAAAAGAGCATAAAACACAACACCATAAAATATGTACAAACAGACCTACTCAACCTAAGTTAATGATATAAACTACTTACTTATTTGGTAAGTAGGTACTTACTTATCTATATAATAATATATATACTTAGATTAAGTACATACGGAGGTACATCTACCTACTTATGATATTTAATAGTTAACTACTAGGAATTACATAAGTTTTAATACCTAAGTAGTTATTGAGAACAAAAAACATTATTTTGTATTATTTGTGTACCTATTCAAATTGCACAGTTGACTAACTTTAATAATATGTTAATCAAATATTATCACGTAGATACTACAAAGTTTCTAGTTGAAACCAGAAATCATCGAAAATCATCGATAATTATGTAGGTACCGAACTTAGTAAACATACAGGCAGGGTTTCGATTTTCGAAGCAAGTCCGGGCAGCACGACGACGTTCTCGCGAATTACGCCGGCTATAGCTCGCTGCGTGACATTAGTTCACGGCCTCCCGCTGCCGCGCCGTCGCATCGTGTTGCCTGGCAACCGAGCAACCGATCGGGGCCGAGCGTTACCGAGCGAGCGCGAGTAATACCTACTATGGCCGAGCAGCTCATGGAGCAGCTTTATGTGCGTGTACGTGAGTTAACGTGAGTGATGTTAAAAATCAAGTACCTATCATCGATACGAATAGCAGTCCCATTTTGCTCTGCTATCCAATCTACCTTATATGAATAGGTACTAGGTACCTAATACCTATTTTTTTATTAAAGCTATACATAATATACTTAAATCTAAATATTCTGTAAACATTTCATCCTGTGGTCTTTTTAATAACGAGAAAATCACATTTATTGTAGGTATAGGCCCTCCTAAACTATTTAAATTATTTAAATTTACGTAATTGTTTATTTTTAAAGTAAATAAATATACAACTAAATATTCGGTGAATATTTCTAGTTTCTACCTGTTTTCATTATTATTTTAGCAAATAAACGGCGTAAACCTCTTTTATTGTATGAGAGCCCCCCTTAAATATTTATTTTATTTTAATTTAATTAATTATTATATATAACTTACATATTCTGTGAATAGTTAAAGCGTCTACCTGTCAACGTTATTAGTATCGAGCAAGAACCGGTAAAAAAATCATGTTTGTTGTATGGGAGCCCCCCTTAAATATTTATTTTATTTTATTTTTAGTATTTGTTGTTATAGCGGCAATAGAAATACATCATCTGTGAAAATTTCAACTGTCTAGCTATCACCGTTCTTGAGATACTGGGTATGGAACCCTAAAAATCATGTTTGTTGTATGGGAGCCCCCCTTAAATATTTATTTTATTTTATTTTTAGTATTTGTTGTTATAGCGGCAATAGAAATACATCATCTGTGAAAATTTCAACTGTCTAGCTATCACCGTTCTTGAGATACTGGGTATGGAACCCTAAAAATCATGTTTGTTGTATGGGAGCCCCCCTTAAATATTTATTTTATTTTATTTTTAGTATTTGTTGTTATAGCGGCAATAGAAATACATCATCTGTGAAAATTTCAACTCTCTAGCTATCACCGTTCTTGAGATACAGCCTGGTGACAGACGGACGGACGGACGGACGGACGGACGGACGGACGGACGGACGGACGGACGGACGGACGGACGGACGGACGGACGGACGGACAGCGAAGTCTCAGTAATAGGGTCCCGTTTTTACCCTTTGGGTACGGAACCCTAAAAAAGTGATTATCCATCTTACGGGACGATACGGGGTCATTGACCGCGCAAAGTCCTTGACCCACAATCCTTTGAGCTTTCATCAATTTTAGGAAATCTTTGTTAAGGGCCTACATCAATATTATCGTCAACATGTACCAATTAACACAGCTAGTAGGTATAGAAAATGAAGAATTAGGGATATTCTTTTTGTTTACTCAAAATCTACTAAATATATTATAATTCCGGTTTACGTGTTTCTATATATAATAGTTACTTATGTTTTGAAAGTTATTTCATTAGTTAATACGCGATAACAGACCGAAAAATGAAAAAAATAAAAAATAAGAGAGGTTGTTTCGCTAAGATTTTCTATCGAGAAAACTTTTTTTAATCGCGTTTCTGAGTTTAAGCGATCCTAGATTAAGTATATATTGAAAAAACATATACTTAAAAATTAGAGCTCTAGCCATTCAATCTAAAGAAAAAATGCAAACTTCGTACGTAGAAAAATGCACGAAGCTATTTTGGTATCCTCTTAACGGAGAGAAAGTTCGGTAATTTTATCAAGACTTTTTTATGAGAACCAGTTTTTACCAACTTGTCGGTTATTGGATCCTGTTAGTTTAAGTTTATTTAGTTTATCGACTAATGGTTTAGTTATAATGCTGCTTGTAAAATAATTATGTGCAAAATTTCCGATTACCTAGCAAAATTCAAAGATTTTAAGTAAAATGTATGACATCAAAGAAATGTGTATTAATGCAAGTAGTATTATAATTAATTTTGGTGTGCTTTTAAAATTTTCCCAATTAAAAGCACACCATAACTGCTTTAAATTCCACTTATCATTTACAGGCGTGTAGCCACTTACTCCGTATAGTTTTTAAATGCCTGATAAAATGTAATAAAAATGTATTTAACCTAACTCTTTTCTATTTTGAAGTCGGTTACAATACATTAGGTGTTAATACTTACTAATAACCCACTCAACAATTCTTTAAAACAAAATACAACATCATTTTTTGAACTTTGTTGATAACTACAGCGTGACTAAAAAACCAACACTTAAAGTAGGTATAATAAGGCGATTTTACACCGGAAAAACACAAAACAAATTGTACAGATTAATGTTAATACGGCTGAATAATATTCCCACGTAATTGTAATTCCTTATTTAAACAGCAAAGGTACAGTTAAATCTCGGTACCTAAGAATTTTATTATAAATTTTTAATGTCGGAGCTACAAACTTTGAACTCTGTAGAACGTTTTGAATTAAAATTGGCGTGACGAAGGTCCTTGTTTTGTTATGTTTTATTGAAAATATTAAATTGGTAACTTAATTTGTTATATTGCTTGTGATAATTTAAAAATTAAGAATATATCGTAAATAAATTCCAATTGGGCGTGGTGCTGGTATCGTGTGACCAGTTAAATAGTTTATTAGCTATTTTGGCTGCCGTTTTTTAGTTTTATTTCAATTACTTATTGGAACTGAACTTGGATGTTTCTGTTTTCATATAAGTTATCTGGTCGGATATTTATGCTATTGATTACATTAGTTATTTACAGTAAGTAATACTAGCAGTCAGAATTTAAATAAGTTGGAGTTATTAATTTAATTATTTGCTGGAAGTTAATTTTTGGTTTATAAAATATATTTCACATGGCATTGCTTTACACAGCAAATAGGGGTTTTCGTTAGACGTGTGTCAGTTTGCGAAATCAAAGCTCTAAAGATTGAATGTGCTTTACTTAAATTTGTTTTTGTTATGATTAATCGGATGTATTTTTAGATATACTTTGTGAATATGATTACAGCTAAATTCAGTTGCATATAACTAAACAATCCGATAAAAAGGACGAGCCAGCGCAAATAAAAAAGATGCAACAAACCAAGAACTGTTTTTAAACTTTTTTAAATCATTACTTTAAAATTAAAAAGCACAGATTGTTTTATTAAAAGTTAATGAATTTGTACAAAAAATGTATAGTGTAGAAAATTATGTCGTTATTTTTGTATGTATGTCCCTATGTGAGCTTATATCTTTCAAACTATGCAACGGATTTTAATGCGGTTTTTTTTATGATAGAGTGGTTTAAGAGGATGACTTTTTTGAATAATATGTTAAGATTAAGTTTCTTAATTCTACGCGTACATCATTCTGGGCAACAACTAGTCAACAATAAATTACAAAATACCTTTTAATTAAATAAATAAAATTGTACAAAGAGTTTTTGCTGACACGTGCAACATTGCGTTGTGAACAACGTATGGAAGTTATGCAGATAATTACTCTTTAGATGTGATATTCTTATCAAATATTTCCGCAGTATTATGTAAATAAGTTATAGTGTTAATAAATATCATTAAAATGCAGTTAATAGCTTTACAATATTGTCCTATGTCCCCTAGGGGTGGGGCAGAGAGCATTGACAAGACCCATCGCGATGGCGAATCACAGTTAATAGCTTACAAATAAATAAAAAATAATTTAGCATTAAGAATATCACTTCTAAACAGTAATTATCTGCATGACTTCAATACGTTGTTCACAACGCAATGTTGCACGTGTCAGCAAATAGCTGTTTGTACAATTTTATTTATGTAATTAACAGTTATTCTTAAATGGTGAAGATTTGAGATCAATTTCAGATATCTAGATTTTTCCAATTTGTATACTTTTATTCTCTATAACGTCAGTTCTAAAAAGCTTCATTACTTTGTTGCAAGTAACTAGGTATTTTTTTATTTCGGATTACCATTTGATATGCTTGATACTAAAACGAAATTGTAACTATTAAAACTTTTTATTTACGTGAGCTCCTAAATTCTTAAGCTAGATTTGAAGTTTCTATCGATATCAATTTTCAGAAATCAGAGCATAAAACGAAAGTGAGAAGATGGTTTGTTATCGTCATTTAATACATGCGGTGATTCAGAGCCATAATTATATTATTATTAGGTACCTACCAGTTCCTACGTCTTTTACCGACTTTAAAAAAAGGTTCTCAATTCTTCTGTATGTTTTTTTTCCTTTTCAATTACATTGCAAACGAAACTTGTAAATAATTTTACTGTAATTTACAGCACATACATAAATTTGCTATACTCTTTCTGGTGAAGGCTGATAAGTAAGTACCAGATTGCGTTTGAAACTGAACTTGACCAGTTTCATATTTCACTATTTTGATGAAAAAATATTCACGTAAATTCCAGTTTGTATCTATATTTTCTCATGATGAAGTTCTACGTTTTTGTAAATATGTTTAAAATGTAAATAATGAAATGTATGTACGAGATATTGATATAAAGGAATAAATAAAAGTTAAATAACAACATCAATTCTAATGATCTGCGGCACAACGGGTCACACAGCTATTGAAGTGTAGTAGGTGATATCTCAAATATCACTAACTAGTTTCAAATGAATAGACTCGATACCCCGGTACTTTATTAGTAATCTCTAAACGCTGGCGTCAAAGGACTTGTTCTCGTAGAAGCGTTCTCAAAACTTCTCAACTATTTGTACATTTAGAATTTGTGCCTCTATTCCAAATAAAGGTAAGCATGTGGGTATATGATATGATGTTTGTAAATACTTACTAATTTTGTTGCTTTTGTTTTGATGTATAGAGATTAGTTACAAGCAAAGAGAATAGAAACTGAAATTTTGATAAGTAGTTTAGAATTGAAAACGCTTAAATAAAATACTTCGTCCGAAATAGTCCGTGAGGGATTAAGAATATAAGTGTCACCATCCCTTTTCTTCCCCAGGGTGCTGTAGGAGTCAGCTAAGGGATATTATTAAGCAGTTAACATCAACTGTGAAAGTTGGAAAACTCGAAATTAAACCCTATGATGCTAATCATATATCTAATATTAGGTAAAGTTATTGTAATGATCAGTTACATTTGGAACAGTGCAGGCGCTATTGGCGTGACGCAGGCGGTAGCGGTACCGTTATCCGACATACTACTCGAGCTCGGTTGCATGCTCCTATCCTGCTTTCTATTTTAAATCCTTGGGACCAGATTATGTTCTTAGTCTTATGTGTAAAAACTATAAAAATAAGGTATGGAATCCTAACATAACTTGGCAAATTAGCTAGTAGTCAAAAGCTAGTAGAGTATGTAGAAGCAAAGTATGTAGAAGTTAGAAAACTATCCTTTTTTAGTTGATGAACACACAGCCACTTTAGTATAGCCCTCCCGGTTATGTTGGATCATGAAGATACACTCGCTATTCTAAAGATCACGAATAAACACCATACCTATTTCAAATTTTATTTCGTAAAGAAATAACAAGTAGTTATAGCCCTCTTTTTTAAATAGCCTAGGCCTAAAACTTAGAATCTAAATAATATTAAGTGACTTTCAGCCATTTTGTAACGAGAACATAAAAAGACACGTTTCAACTCCAAATCAAAATTCATGATTCAAATAGCAAACTGTATTGTATTTGTGTGAAGTACGCACACATTAAAACAGCTCAGTGTATTGATTTTCAGTCAGAAACATGTGGAGAAACATTACGACAATAAACAGCAACAATTAAAACTTCGTTTATATCACAAAGTATATGTGTAATACGCCTAATATATTAAATTAATTTCAATTTCACGTTAAGTAATAATATATGTTGACGGTGTTAATATTAATTACAACAAGACTAATATGTACCTCAGGCAAACAGTTACCAATTTTGTATTTCAAGAAAGTCACGCACATCTTTTGTAAACTCTATATAATTATTACAATTTTATTATTTTAGTTGCCTATGGAACAGACTAGGACACTCACAGCTCTCTAAGTGCCGTACAAATTTTAATTTAGTTTGAAAATGGCGTGATCTAAAATCACATGACCAATATCCACAGCACTTTGATTTTTTAAGCCATTTACATAAAAAGTTATGCCCGTTTAGAATAATTATGATCTAGGAAAGTGATATACAGCTAGGTCGTAAATAAGCTGTGGTATATTTAAAAGTTCTTACATCAAACATACATATTCCTGTTTGCACACATCACACAATAGACTAAAACCCTTGCTTCGCTATTTGTAGATTTATGTAAATTCCCTAGCGTGTATTGCGCATACAAAATGTTCTGATGACCGTTAGGCAGCATTCCCTGGTACCTACTCGAGCACGAGCGGACGAGAGAAAACTAATCGACATGGTGACAAACACTAAACTTTTATGTAATGGTTGTGAATATTTCCAAGTGTAATGATAATAGCATATCTCTTCGGTGCGTCATTGCCTATATCAACTGAATCTCTTCCCTTATCTCAAAATGAATATTTTCTGCCAAAAATAAAGTTCTTATTTTCACAATAAACACAAATACATTATTTTGTCTATTTGGAGAAATTCAATAGGTTCATATTTGACCTGATGCTGAGCTATTAATCTCGATTAGTGATGTAACGAATGCTGGATTTTTCACATTCGCGAATGCGAATGCGATTGCGAATATTTTGAAATTTCTAAAAAAGCGCGCTTAAAATGTTTGACAGGTTTGACGTTTCGTGTCGACCATGTTTAAATTGAACATAGCCGAGCCGATATTGGTTAATTGAATGGATTTAGTCACAGAAAGTTCATTCTAAAAGTTTTGTTTTGTTTTGAGGTTAGTTTTATGTTATTTTTCAAATTTAACTGATATTTAAGGGACAAAGTGGCATAAAAACATAAGTAAAGCACACAACAGCGAAGTTTGGACTTATTTTATAATATGTGATGCTGAATATATTAATTGCAAGTTGTGTGATAAAAAGTACTCGCGCAAAGGCATGACCACTAGTGCTATGAGAAATCACCTGGAGGCTAAACACAAAAATGAATATGAAGAATTTAAAAAAAGAGAACATGAAAAGCAAGGTGCTGCTAAAATTAATTCTTTGGCGTCCTCTTCGCGACAATGTACCAAAACTTACCTTAAGCAAATGTCTTTGAGTGATTGCGTTGAAAAAAGTTGATCTCTGAAGTTCTTTTTTCATAAATGAGGCTTTAATTTAGAATGTAGAAGTATGATTTAATAAAAATATCGAAGTGTTATCTATTGTATTATTATTACGTATGTATGCATGCATATAATAATTTCCTTTTTGATTACGAATGCGAATATTGAAAAATACGCGGATATTCGCGAATGCGAATACGAATATCTGTTACATCACTAATCTCGATATCTGTACAACAATAGCTAATGGCACTTTCATTATTGAACAATAGCACCGCTGTCACCAAATTCTCTCAGTAACAGAACTGAGTCATTTTGCATTTCTCTGTAATCTAATGACCATTCAAATACTTTTGAATGGATACCTACTATTACAATAGGTATGCCACATTATCTTCGACAAGAGGTAACTGCAAATTCAGTTGAGTATATGTAATTAAAACAACTATTCTAAGGCTGTTTAAATCTTAACACAAGGATGGACTTATGATGATAGGGTATGTAATTACAGTTATGTTAAGTGAAATTGTTTGTGGACCACAACTATGAGAGTTACAAAACATAAATTCCTACAACTTAAAAGAAGGCGAAATGATCTTTGTCATGTTCATTAAAGAGTTTTCCATAGTTTTCAAGAGCAATTGAAACTTTGTTCGCAGTCGCTACTGTAACGATCAATCATGTACTATGATACAACTGTGGCAGCGCTTAGAATTTTGTTCCGATATAATATCATTCGGAACTATGACAAACTCATTGTTATTCAAATCAATGAATAACATTTATTAATTTACTATTAAATAATTAGTGCGTTTATTGTTGAAACTATTTTCTCTCCCTACTAGGATAATTATGATCTCAAATAACATCACAACTCTTTGTTATGTATGTGAGGTAGGTACTTCTTTGCCTTCACGGTCATGTCATAAGACCATTTTCGTCAACGTATCACATAAAGTAGAGTCATCAACAGCTCTTCTCACCTCAACTTCAATACTTATACTGACGAGCCTCGCGGTTGAGTGGTTTATGTAATGGACTGCCGATCAAGAGGTCGCGGGTTCGATTCCCGCTCGGGACAATCATTTGTGTGATTTTTCTAATTGTCATATAAATGTTTGTACTGCGTCTGGGTGTTTCTATGTATTATAAGTATGTATTTACAAAAAAAAAAGGTAGTATATGTAGTATATCCGTATTCTCGTACCCATAACACAAGCATAAAGCTTAGCTTGGGACCAGAGGACGTTGCGTGAAATGTCCGTGAATATTTATTTATTATATATTTACTTTTATCGTTTTTTTTTAGAGAATAATGTCAACAAAATCGAAATAATGTCGTGTGACAATTTCAAGAATCCATTTACACAAGGCGTCAATTCGACGTTGATTGCTTAATAAAAGTAAAAGTGGTTAAATATATATTTAATCTGTTATAACTGTATAGCTAATTCTATTCGAACACTGATTAAAAAGATGATATTGTATATGATATAGCATTGAAATTCCTATGTATTTATTCAATATAATAGATATAAATTAATTTTTTTTTATTTATTTTATGTAACCGTGTTTAAATTTTATTTCTTAATTTATTTTTTTAAATTATTATTAACGGACACGCGTAACCGTTCCATCAAAGGTGTATCATAAAATTTGATGATTTTTTTATAACCAAATATAATAAAACACGCGCACCTATTAAATTCAAATTGAATTTGCAAAACTTGAAGGTTTCCTAATAAAAAATCTTCCTGAATAAGATACAATAGTTGATATTAATAACGATGATTACTTCAATGTTGAGAAGAAGGTTGACATTGGTGCGTGTCAGCTCTCGTCGACTATCGTGTAACAGAAATCTAGTAGACATTACAATAAGGAAAATTAGACAAATTAAAAGCATCAAGTAGGACAATCTGACGTGACCGTACCGTCGGCTATTATAGTGATTATTGTGTTTAAGGGCCTACATCAATATTATCGTATATCATCGCCGACACGTACATATTAACACAGCCAGTAGGCACAGAAAATGAAGAATTAGGGATACTTTTCCTATTTACTCAAAATCTACTAAATATATTTTAATTCTGATCCACGTGTTTCTATACATAATAGTTACCTATGTTTTTAAAGTTATTTCATTAGTTAATATGCGATAACAGACCGACAAATGAAAAAAATAAAAAATTTGAGAGGTTGTTTCGCCAAGATTTTCTATCGAGAAAACTTTTTTCAATCGCGTTTCTGAGTTCATGCGATCCTAGATCATATATTGAAAAAACATATACTTAAAAATTAGAGCTCTAGCCATTCAATCTAAAGAAACAATGAAAACTTCGTACATAGAAAAATGCACGAAGCTATTTTGGTATCCTCTTAACTATGTATTATGTCTCTTTGTATTTAGAACCTTCCAACGTTACGCCTCGGTACTTTATAATCTTTTATGTATTTACATTTATGTAATATGCACAAGTTTTCATTGCCAGGACGTAGCGTTGATTTGTTGCTAGTTATGATAAATTAACACAGTACAACCAAAGATTTTGTATGCCTTGTAAGGTCCTAAATCAAGCTAACATTACGCTTATCTAAGGTGATTCCGGCGGGTAGTAGTTAATTACAAGGTGAAAATTTATTAATGCATTCGTAAACAAAAGAGTAAAACTACAAAAACATTGAAGCTTCTTATCCTGAATACATTTTCTAAGACCCTAAATCGCATAATTTATTTTTCACATTTTCCTTATTATTTCTGACTACCCAACTATATCCGAAGAAAATGGAATGTCTAAAAAAATAAATAGACTACCGAAAATAAAAGTACAGTTACATGGTTTTTAATGCCTGTTTTTATTCCTCACTCTTAACTAAGTAGATAATTCTTCAAGAGATCTTTAATCTGATCCCGATGAATTAGGTATCCTTAAAGGCTCACTTCGTGTCTATCTTCAAGATTAATCGCTAATAGATCCCACTGAGAAATCCTAGACGTAAATGCTTCTGTAACTTCTTAGATAACTCACACTATTATGTCATGTAATGTGATTCTGAAACTACTGTAGAAGTATATAATCTTAAGGTGCTCCCTCACCAGGAGCATTCGCGTGTAATGTAACGTTACAGATTTGAGCATTACATCAGTGAAGGAGGAGAACTGAGCATTACAATGCGCACCTTGTAATGATACAATGTGTCATATCTTGATACAACTTGCGCTCCACCTTCCCCGTAAATAACAATGTCGAATTAATATTGCCGCACTCAGCACAACGACCACTTCGTCTGACATCTTGCTATGAAATGCTCAAAGTTGAATCAATATGTTACATTACACGCAAATGCTCGTTAGTCAGGGAGGTATTATTGTAATGTAATGCTCAAAGTCGAATCTATAATGTTACAATACACGTGAATGCTCCCGGTGAGGGAGCCCCTTTAAACTTAAAATAAGTACTTTATTTTAATAGAATACTAAACTTATCTGTGTGCATCTCAATAAAAACATTGATAATGTAATGATTATGTCATTGTAGCGTATTTAATAAGAATGAACACGAACTCTTTTGAATGTAACCATGACTAACGATTTGTTACCGTATTTATACTATTAAGATCTATCCACGACCTATTAGCGTAGGGAGCCTTGCAGTATAATTACTGCAACCATGTACACCAAACAAAGTAATTAATAATTTTTTAATGTAATCCGTAAAAATATCGTAACAATATTGCATTTAAAAATCCCAAATTAGGATCTAGGACCTTTATACAAGGTGTCAAAAAATTAACTTGTCATAATTTTAGGAGTTGTTTTGAATAATATATCATGAATAATCGCGGTGAAAAAGTTAAGAAAAACGTTACCGTTTTGAAGATTTGTAATGATTTACATTACGCGTAAATGTTCTGCGCACTGTACCACAATACACTCGCTGTGCGGGGTCGGTCGGCGCAAGCGACTGCCGACGAGTGAGACTGAACGGCATAGTACCTACATTATTTTGTAGGTAAGATACGCATAAAAATATTTGATGAAATCCTTTTATTTCGTGAAAAAATGAAATTGCTCAAAAATTTTTTATTTTATTTTTAGCGTGTTTATTTTTCGATACCAACTATGCTCACAAAATTTGACAAGTTGATTTATTTACACCTTATATAAATTAAAATATACAACCTTTTTAAAGATTATGGCATTATCGTTAGCTAAAAATCTAAGTTAATTTTCAATATACAATCAAATTAAAATTAATTCAGAATAATTCCAAAATAAAATCCTTTGGTAAACACAAATTCTATACCTGCTGACCCAATTTGCTGAAATTATACTTCAACTGATTAGGTAACAAAGTGACTCATAGATCTAAATACATGCTCAGCACTTGTAAACAAACAAAGTGTTAGTGTTTTATATAACCAAGGACCTTACCTGTGGTCAATAAACAGAGTCCAATTAGTGCTGAAGTGACTATGTAAACTTGTGAGGAGGCCATGGCCGCCACAAGGTCGCATAAATACAAATACCTGTTATTTACGACCCTGTATCATCAGTATTCTCATGTTGTATGCATCTTACGTACCAATATAATTACATGCACTAGTATTACATATAATAATGATATACAATTGATATTTTATGCCAGAATTATTTTAGTTATTAATATTTTAAAATCTTGAACCATAAAAAGATCTATTTAATTGCAGAACAAACATTTTGTCGATATTTTTATTTATTATTTATTTTTAAACTTTTTGCACAAAATACGTAGTACAATGGCGGACTTAATGCTAAAAGCATTCTCTACCAGTCAACCATTGGGCAGTGTGGAAAACGGAACAGGTAGGCGCATTACCAATCACTAACGAAATTAAAATATTTTTCACCTAAAAATTAATAGACAAATGATATATTCAATGGATATAGCTACATAAAATTAAATACCAGGATATAAACATAATAATTATATTTATATACTTACGAACATATAAACATGTGACCATATATACTTACACATACATACACAAACACATACATAAACATACATACTAATCCTACTTAATATTATAAAGGCGAAAGTTTGTAAGTATGGATGTATGTATGGATGTTTGTTACTCTTTCACGTAAAAACTACTGAATGGATTTGAATGAAACTTTACCACAATATAGCTTATACATCAGAATAACACATAGGCTACAAATTGGCTGGACCGATTTTGATGAAATTTTATTTTATACAGAATTGTATGGCAAAACAACGTTTGCCGGGGCAGCTAGTAAATTATATTTTATAACCCACATTTAAAATTATCATTACCTAAGTATTCACTCAATTTACGTGCTTTCACAAGCGGTCCCATGGTGTAATGGTTAGCACTCTGGACTCTGAATCCAGCGATCCGAGTTCAAATCTCGGTGGGACCTGACCTTTTTGTGAAATGAAATGAGCTGTTATTAAAACTTTTTACGATTTGAGTTTCGATCCGGATTTCTTATCATTTAAAAGATTTTCATAATATAAAACAATGTTCTTCGTCGCGTCTGTACGTGATAGCTATAGATCAAATAATAGATTTTCATATGGGTTTTAACAACAATAGAGTTAATCATATGTTTAGATGCATACTTAGTAAATGTTTTATGTAAATTGGTTGAAATATAATGATAATAAATTAGTAGTGGAAAATGAAGGAAAAAGTCATGTCGTCGGGAACATTTTCATTTTTTAAGCTTTATTAAACTCTCTTCTCAATTAACAAAGTATTATTAATGAATGCAGATAACAAAAAATATAAATGTGGCTAATTAAGATCGCGGCCGCGGTAACTTTGTCAGTTACGTGGTAATGTCGTTCGGTAGAGTTCGAGGCACTCATTACGCGATACTTCTGAAATGTACATTACGTGTAGCTTCGATAATACCCCTGTGTAATTATACCAAAATAAAGTACAGGCTCGTTTTTCCACTGGGCGCACTTGTCATAAGCCCAGGGCCTCGCGATTATTAGGCTTCACACGGACACAGACATAAGACAGGCTAACATTTCTTAACACAGTACTAATTCAAAAGGGCCCCCTAAAGTTTTCAGGACCTCATAAAGGTAAAACTCAACTCTGTAAAGTATCCAAAAATCGTGATAATTTTAACGGTTTACTTTAATGTGAAAATTAAATAGTAAAATTCACTTATTATATGTAAATTGTATTAACCTACTGAGCCAGGTCTTGTACTTTACCAATTTATATCAGTTTGCGATTTTCTTTTAAAATTTCTACCGCAGATTCCTATTAAATGACACTTGTGGTGGCCGGTTATTATTCTTGAGTTTGTAATATTCGGAACATCTGAGATTCCTTCCACAATCTAATTAAGTTGTGCAAAAAACAGAGCGATAAACATTTCTAGTTATTATAATGCGCCCGCTTTAAGAAAAGGTATAGGTACTATAAATGCCTGTAATTGTAAACAAAATGACAGACATCAAAGTTGTTATAAGTTCTTTATTACTACAGCAAAAGTTTTACAAAATAATAAATAATATAATAATAAATTTCATGGAAATTTCACACAACGTCCTCTGGTCCCAAGCTAAGCATATATGCTTGTGTTATGGGTACCAGAATACGGACAGACTACATATACTACTTTTCTTTTGTAAATACATACTTATAATACATAGAAACACCCAGACGCAGTACAAACATTTGTATGACGAAAATTAAAATGTAGTAAGTATATACTCTATTTCATAAAACTATTGTCACGGTCCAGTGGTGTATTAGCACTTTAGTCTTGAATACAACGATCTAAATTCAGGTCTCGTTGGAACCTAATTAGAGCGAAATTTTTGATTCTTGCGTTGACATTGCTATAAAAAACATACTCAAAAGACTCACGTATATCAAATTAAGACTTAATTTGTAACAATGTTGATTCTTGTCTCCAAAACGACATTCTCCAATGTCTCGCTGAGATAGGTTTTGTGGTAGGATGATTAACGGCGCGAAGTGACAGATGAAACAAGGGGCGGGGTGGAGATGGATGGCCCACCGCAGGCGATTCCCATACTCAGTTCACATTCCCATCGTACATCAGCTCAGCAGAATCGTGAATTGGCAATATCAAAAATTACCTCTACCTTGTACAAACTACATCAGTATTCATCTAACAATGACATGTACTTCGAAATATATCATTAAATGAACACGTTCAATGTTATAGTAATTTATTCTAAGTGACCAAGTACATGGAAGACATAAAATATAAGATTTCCTCTGTTTTTATCTCACAACAAAGGCTCGACTTTATAATGATCGATGATATCAACCTACTGAGGTAAAGCCGCCTTGAAGATCTTGTCATGAAATGTATTGTCGACATAAAAATAATGTCACGAGTATCATAAAATAACATAGTCACAGATATCACCTGATTACCCGTGGATTATCCCCTAGGGTAAAGGCTTGGAACTGCACTATTTTCTGACGAGGTTAAGATAAATTTTTCGCAAGATCTATATGGACATTATGGACGTCTTATTGCAAGCATTGAATATGAGGTTCTGTTAAGTTAAAATTCTGTTCAGCTTAAAATTCAACGAACATTGACTTACGACAGTAAATAATTTTGAATTTTGGTAGTAAATGGAAAAATGATAATGTTTTCTATTTTCACTGCAAAAACTTAAAAAAAAATATCTAACACTTGCGCGACTCATTTGTTTTAGAACTACTTTTTACGGATTTGACGTGTGTAAAAAGTAGCTTTTAAAAAAAGGAAATTACAATATCCAATTTCGATTTATTAGCCTGGTGCTACGACGCCAATTAAAAAAACATTTTTTTTTAAAAACCTATGGTACCTAGTCAGTTACAGTAGGCTTAAAAAATATACTTAACTCTTAAATACTTAAATAGATGTTTTTAAAAAACATATTTTTTTAAATGGCCTCGTAGCACCAGGCTAATAAATCAACAATTTATTTAAATGTTTATTTTCTGTTTTGACTAATTTCGCTTATAAATTCTATTCAGTATCAATTATAATTTTTTTTTGTTGTTTACAGAGCGAATATCGATTTGCGGGCGGAGGATATCCTCGTGCTAGTGTTAACACCAGCAGTCGCAGCGGTGGTCTATGTTCAGCAGCGTTGGTAGGAGGCGCACTCTTTGCTGCAGTCGCCGTTCTTGCAGTAGCTGCTCTTGCTTTCTACATGGGAGCATTGAGGCCAGACAATGGAGAACGTAAGCGTTTTTTGTCTTTAATCGATATATTTATTTAATACCTAAAAGCGTTAATTCAATTATTTGATTGTATAAATAACAAAGATAAAAACCTATATTGGCTAGATGGGCTCTTAATATTTAGTGTTAATAGACAGGGTTGCTAATTCTCTTCACATCGAAAACTATTATACCAAAGCAAAAATTTTTTTTGCGTATTTTATAGAAAGTAATTGAGAAGAAACAAAACAAAACTCAAATAAAGGAGCAAGTAATGGCGTTTACTTACCTACTGCTACGAAATACAAAGACGGCAGCCAAAAGATAACGTATTTGTTACGAATTCACTTTACGCAGCTTTTTAAGCAAAGAGAGAATTCACGACGATATTTACTTCTTTGAGTTGCTTATTTTGAAAATAAATAAATCCTTATCATAATATCATAAGATGTTCACATGTGTACTTATTTATATACCTACCACTACAATAACGTGATAGAATTTTTTATTGAACATTTAATTATTGAACTTTGTTTTAGATATCCATTTATGTATTTGATAAATAATTAGCAGTTTTATTGACTTATTATTCACAATGACTTATCGGAGGTTTATACGGAGATTTTATCGGAGAGATAATAAACGTTTTAGCGTAAAAAGACCATTATGAATAACAAGTTTTGACAATTTTCGCGAACTTTTAAACCGCCGATAAGTCATCATGAATATGGCGGTAGTAAGCTTGTAAATTCAACACTATTGCAATTGGTTTCAGCTATAATAACCTTCGATGGTACGTTTCGGGTGACGAGAGGCGACGTTTACGGCGGTGTACCAGATAGCCCATCGTATAAAGAACGCGCCAGGCGGTATACTGCTGCTCTACGTCAAGCATACTCCAACCCATCTCCCTTGCGACTAGCATTTACCGGAGCAATCGTCACTGGCTTTGGCGACCGAAGACTAGACGTGCGCTTCAAACTTTATTTAGATCGAAGAAAAATACCGAGGTATATGTATGGAAATTACGTTATACACAATTTATTCAATCATGTAATGCAATTAATTATATCGAAATCTTAGTAAATTTATTAATTAAAATTAAATTATTTTCAGTTCTGTATCAAATATAGAGGAAACGCTTAGAAATATTCTTATTCAAGACTTAAATTCAAAGCACCCGGCAATTGGTCAAACCATAAAAGTTGACACCACTAGTATAATAATAAAAAGGGATTTAGAACACACATATCATTCGGAGTCGTACGTTAAAGAAGCTATGAATGAGAGCTTAACAACGCATGACCTTAAGGGTTCACCTCCGGCTGGCGTAGACAAAACTCTTCAAAGTAGAGTTGGTGTTGTTCGGAAGACTACCGTAAAACCAAATCAAAAAAAGGATCCGGATGAACCTGACATTGATACTGAAAACATTCCTGTAGTACAAGGCTCATTTCAAATAACAAAGACTGAAGCAGATATAACAGAAAACAAAAAAATTAATACCGGTACACAACGTCAAGATGACAAACCAAGTCATAAGCCTGCAGTCGCCAAGACTACAACAACTACGAAATCACCGACTACAAAAACTAGTACACCAACACCAACGACAAAAAGATTTTCTACTACTACAAGAAAAACGTACCCATTTACAATAAAATCTACCCTCAATGTTAAACAAAGAACAGAACCGACTCCAAAAAGAGGTAACCAAAAAATTACTGTAATACCTGTAAATACAACAACGTCAACTACAACAACGCCTTCAACAACAACACCTATATCTACAACGAATAATGTATCACAATTGCTATTAGATTTATTAACGAATGAAAACCACTACAAAGAATTACCTAAAATTGATACACTATTTACAGTACCACACGTAATCGATAATGAACCGTGGCGACCTATAACACGGCCTTATTACGAAGAAACTAGCAAATCTACATCAACAACTATTGAGATTGGCAGTGATTTAAATGCTGAGGATAGGATGGGAGTTGCTGAAGTGATTGACGACGTCTCCATCATCGAAAGTATGATGAGTCCTATCCCACCAGTAAAACATACGAATAAACCAACACCTAGTTTATTGAATATACATAACGTTGATCCAAACTTAGCAGCGGATATATATGTACCTAGTCCCGTATACACGAGTTTTACTCTGCCAACATTTGCGCCTTCAGTGAAAAATATGGAAACATTAGGGTCACATTACCCAAAACCACATCCAATTCCAGTAGACAAAATAAGTGGAGTAGTGGAAGTTTTAGATGAAAAAGACTCAAGTTATAAAAACGCCGATAATCCAGTGCAACTTCCGCCTAAAGATAAACAAACCAGTGTTACTATAAACGTTTTAGAGATGGATGCTAACAATAATAACTCTACTGAGAAATTCACGTTAGATGGCGCATCAATTTTGAAGAAACACAACTCTACTATGTCTTCTAGCACTAATAGAGAAACTACAGTTACCACTACACCCTTAAGTACTTTTACTAATGTAAATATTAGTAGCACTAAGAAAACCTTAACTTCTACAGTTCCAGAAGATGATGTGCTTATGAAAACATTTAAAACTACTCATACAGTAAACAATATGACTCATAAAGAAAGTTCAACACGGCGTCCGAATGACAAAGTATCTATCATACCAAGTACAGTCGCACCTTTTGTTACATGGGAACTAGTGAATACATCTACTAATAACAACGACACGTTTAATAAAAGTTCTCCTGAAAAATACTATAACGACACATTACAAGCTATTATAACGAAAAATGATGACGTTTTCCCAAACACCACACCACAATTCCCTACCAAAGTATCTATATTAAAAAACTTTACAGATATTATAAAGAGATATACTCATATTACATCGGAAAAACCTGAAAGGGAAACAAATGCTGTTGAATTTGAAGAACGTCATAATCATAATAAAATGACCGGGTCTGTTGAAGTGGTATTAGACGATGAAATCGAATTAACTACTACAAGAGTTATTACATTACTGCCTGCTAAGTCTAATCTAGGAATGAATCGCCCATTAAGGCCTCGCCCGAAAATAAACGACGAATCTCAGTCTAGCAAAGAAAATTTACGAAGTTTTACTCACAATGAGGCACAAAAAATAATCGATGAATTAAACACCGAAAGCTATTCTCAAATCGATACTATTGATTCTAGTGATTTGGAGAGCCAAGCAATGGAAAGTTCTGATATTGTAATTCAAGTTCAAAGTCATGATATGACAGAACGTACCGAACAAATTGAAACACCCGCTAATATACCCACCAACAGCCGGCTTCCAAAATCAAATGATGATTTACATTTTTTAAAGGAAGTTGAAAATATACAAGAATCAGAGGGAACTAAAGTTCCTGAGGGTACCTACAGAGTATCATATCATGTGACTGGAAGTGTCAGCAGTAAACGTGCAAATAGGACCCAAAATCTTCCTGCTTATGAACTGGCGTTGGATCCAGACGTTGTTTTAGAAATACCTATTAATCAAACAAATACTTTAACTATGGATAAATTAAAACAACTTGCCAATTTAGCAACAATATCTGATTCAAATAATAATACTTTGTTTCGAGCACCTGGTGGTGTAATTTCAACCAAAGCGATACCATCTAGTTACACGTTAAACCAGGCTGGATTCAAAATATTAACTAAGACATTTAATAAGGTTCAAAATCAAGATAAACAACAAGAACAAAGTAGTCTCAACAATTTGCTATCTTCGCTTAAGGAACTTTATGGAAAACCAAATAAACCTCCAAAAGAAAATAAAGTACACAAAGAAATAAAGAAAAAAGGTAATATTTTTTATGATTACTTTTGTATATAAACCTTCATAATTGTCGGCATTGTTTAATTAAAAGTATTTTATTTTAGAAGAATGTAATAATGCGACCTCGTTTCGTTGTCCTGGAGGCGCCTGCTTACCTCTGACATCCCGCTGCAATCGTCTTCTAGACTGTCCAGGAGGGGAAGACGAGCGTGCATGCTCTTGTGCAGATTACTTACGGGCAGACTTCTCACAGGCTAAGATTTGTGACGGTGTTGTTGATTGCTGGGATTACTCTGATGAAAATAAATGTGGTACGTTAAATTCGCTTATAACGAACAAAATAATTCCAAGAGCAAATATAATTTTAACTTTAAAAATATTGTAACTCGTTTTCACATTTAACGTGTAAGATTCATAAACAAATAAATATTAAAACTTTATCTTCCTTAATTTGAAAAGAGTTTTTATTTATAGATTGGTGTACCGAGGGTCAATATGTATGTGCAAATGCACGACAATGCATTGATATGACTAGAGTCTGTGATGGAACACCTGACTGTCCACTCGGTGATGATGAAAAGAGTTGCGTAGCGTTAGCTGAAGAATTGGAAGATAACGAGGTCATACCCTATAATGAAGAAGGTGTGTACAATTTAATTTGTTCTGGAATCTACAAAATCCAAAGATTTTCATATAAATTTTTCCCAAACAGTACGTTTTTTACAAAGTAGCGCCTAAACGTTCGTTAAAATTAAAATATCCATTTTATTTACCCTAAGATTAATGGTATTAAAAAATCTCGTCTAAATACACGTTAATTAGCTGAATTGTCATTGTTTACGCCAATATCTAGGTTACGTGATGGTACGTAAACGAGGAGTGTGGGGCCGGCTGTGCGTGGAGAGCTTCAAAGACGTGGTTGAAGAGGCACACAGCTCACTGCAACTGCCTGACCTCGGCAGAGCAGTGTGTCGAGCCATGACTTTCCAGTAAGAATTGTCTCTATTAACTAACATTACCGAGTAGTTAAAATCATTCGAATAATTTCTAAATAAAATAATTTTAACCGGATGGAACTGTAAGTATTACCTGGTTTATCCTCATCGTTAGAGATATAGAGCTAGATATTGCTCACATTTAAGCAATTAAACTTCATAAATGTTAAAAGATTCCTATTAGTGAGCACATCTCATCTCATAATTGTTGCTTTGAAAGATGTGAAATATGTGTTCAGTACCTACGGCTACTATACCTAGTCGTATTAATATTGTACCAGAGATGCTGGTTGGGCTCGTGAGGCACGTGATGGTCGTAGAGCGAGCTCATCAGGCTACTGGGAGGTGTGGCACAACGCAGCAGCACGAGCACAGGACACCCGCCTTACCTTCAGGAGAGCTTCTTGTGCGAGAAAGCGGGCGCTTCGCGTGCGCTGCACTGGCCTTGACTGCGGAATACGACCCCATGCAGATGCGCAACAAGCTAGGTAACCACCATTATTTACATAATATGAGTATTAACTCACCATATTTCAAGATCCCAAAAATATACAAAACCAATCCTATGAAAGGTAGAGTCTTTGTATTTAAACACCAATACCTCACATAGATGCTGTAAAAATATTAAACAACAAAAACCGTTAGTTTAAAATACAAATGCCACTTTCCGTCAACTCACTTAAACCCTATCTATAGACGCACACCTGTGTAGTGTTATAGTAGATCAGAAGGAAACCAGTTCTCAATCATAGGACTTTTATGGGCTGCTTATGTTAACACGCTTAGTTAGCGTACTGTAGACTTTACAGAGGAGGATGCCAGTGCTCAATAGTGGGACATTTATGAACTAAGTAGGAAAAAGCCGCACTCAATTGTACCCTCCTTTTACCGAGAAGGTCGTAGCCCAATAGTGAGAGATATAGGCTCGTGTAAAGTGCGAGTGTCGGGTAGTAGTGAGGTTAGTGACGAGACGGTCCGGCGCGGCAGGGTGGTGGGAGGCGGCGGCGCGGCGGGTGGTGCGTGGCCCTGGCAGGCGGCGCTCTACCGCGACGGAGACTTCCAGTGTGGAGGGACCCTGGTGCATGCCAACTGGTTACTGTCTGCCAGCCACTGCTTCTATCAGTGAGTATAATAATCTTATCATCTTTATTTCTTTTTTTTGCGTACGACGCTTATACGAGTATATTAGACAATGTGGAATAACTCTCATGAAATGTTAAAAACAGCGAGAAAATTTATACAATAGGAAGTCATAAATCAGCTCTTCTCATGCCTTATTATGAGAAATGTACCACACAGTTTATTCATAAGCGTAGCACATGTAATTCAGAAGCAGATGGAACTTAATATTGAGGATTTTTCTCACATTTTTCCGCATATTCTTGTTTTCTTGTGAACTATAAAAGTGGTTAAATATGTAGATATAACGATAAAATAAATATACATAAGAATATATACCATAAGCTAGACTATGTTTTTACAAATTTTAAGTAACAGTTTTGAATGTATGTGGTGTATGCCTTAATTGTTGTACACCTGGTAACTAAACATTTAACATATTAAGTTAATCGTCGCCGTACAAATGTATTAAGTAGTTATTATCATGTAGAGCGACAGAAGCACATTGGGTTGCCCGACTGGGTGCTCTGCGTCGTGGGGCGTGGCCTAGAGGACCCTGGGAGCGAGTGGCCCGCGTGTTGCAGATTGTGTTACACCCGAAGTACGCACCGCGAGGGTTCCGTAACGATATTGCGCTCCTGCGGCTGGATGCTCTACCACTTCATGCGCGTCTACGTCCTGCGTGTTTACCTCCACCGAGAGCTCAGCCCCCAGCAGGATATCACTGCACCGTCGTCGGCTGGGGACAGCTTTACGAACATGAGAGAGTTTTTCGTAAGTAACTTTAAGTATTATTGTATAAGTTTAGTAAAAACAACTAAAATACAAATCGGATCTATCTACTTGGGCGTCATAAGAGTGAGTTTGGACCATAGCAGATGGTAGATGGTAAAACGCTCTATAGTCTCTGGCTACCACATGGGAAAATGATGTGACGGTATGGTGATGATCACAACATATATGGCGAGAGATTTGGCTTGCCAACATCCAATTTACTGTCAAAATAGCAAGAGCAACGATGCTAATGTAATATAGTATTGATTTACATTTTCACACCCTGTATTACGTAAAATTTTCAGCCGATACCCTACAAGAGGTAGAGTTGCCCGTAATATCGACTGCAGAATGTCGGCGCCGCACTCGTCTCCTGCCGCTCTACCGAGTCACTGACGACATGTTCTGCGCCGGATATGAGCGGGGTGGACGTGATGCTTGTCTAGGAGATTCGGGTGGACCACTCATGTGTCAGGTACAATTAACGCTTTAATTTTGAAAACTTCTAAACTTAATTGTTAACAACAATTAACATATACGCTGAAAATTTTTCTGACAATGTTAAGATTTCAGCAGTAAAAATTCATTGGAACGTATTAAACATAGGATCCCCCACAAGTTCTGTAATATAAAGTTTTCTTAAAACATTTTTATTGGTCGTAACCATGCATTTAAGGGAAAATTCATTTAGTATGTCAAATAGAATGTTAAGTAGCTTTAAAACTTAGTAAGTAGAAATATTCAATTACCTATATCTAATGATTAAAATTTGTAATATTTCAGGAGTCAGACAAATGGTACGTGTACGGAGTAACAAGTAACGGCTATGGATGTGCACGAGCTAATCGACCTGGAGTCTACACAAAAGTGTCACATTATATTGATTGGATCGACAGTGTTATAGAGACTTACACTCCAGCGCAGAATCACAGCAGCACTGATGAAGACACAGAGTCAGATGAAGACTTCTATGCCGATCTCGAAGCAGCGGAGAACAGAAGAGCCAGCAGAATAGATACCTGCAGAGGCTTTCGGTGTCCATTAGGTGAATGTTTACCTGCTGCCAGCGTTTGCAATGGATTTATTGAGTGCTCAGACGGTAGTGATGAATGGCAATGCAGTAAACCTAAACTAAATAATTCCAACTTAGATCCTGACTAAAATCTTAATATGTTTTGTACTTAACTATAAGCCAGTATGTAGAATAGGATATATTTCGAATTTCGACTGATACTTTGTAAGCATATTTTTAGGAAATTTTTCCTGATTGAGAAGTTAGGAACAAAATAATATTCTGATTGCTAAGACGTAGGCGATTTATTTTGTAAACATTGGTATGATGCGCACTGCTATGCCATAATTATTATAGACATTGTTAAGCCGGGCTTTTTGTACATATAGACATTATCATTTATACGCCCTCATTGTTTACCACAGCACGTTTATTTCTAATCTGAATTTATTTATTGAATACATGGAATACCTTTTCCGTTTGAATGCTATTCAAATGGACGACGTAAGCCATGATAAGAATAAAAAGAATAATATAACAAACACTGGTTTTATTAATAGTTAAAAGACAAGCCTCATTCTGAGACCTTATTAAGAGATGATTCCCTGATTCCTATTCAAAATAATTTGTACTTATTACGAACACAGAGACAGATATGTTTGCATTCATGACACCATTATATTTCCTATAATTATTTGAATTGAACACTTCTGACATGGGCCTTATATTATTATTAATTAACAAAAGTAGACACGAGTGTGCTCATTTTTGGCATAAAAATGTTCGACATATTTTATTATCAGTAAAACAAATTCAAAAGATAATATCGAGTAGCTTGTTGAACGTGAAGGGCTGTCGGTTGCAAACGCAAGCTCATTTGGCGGGTCGAGGCAGATAACGTCACCTTCGAGCGCTTTATTTGTGGTAGATATCTACACTTTATAGCATTTACACCGTTCTAACTTCCCCTAATTCTCAGATATCACAGTAGATATAGGTAAACGAAGTGAACATTATTTGCTATACGAATTTAGAGTTAATTAAGTAAAAACACACAAGTAAACAAATAGAAAAATATCTTCTAATTTCAAAACTCGGAAAGATGTTCTAAGCTTCCAAAGCATAGAGAAACATAATATTTTTATCCTCTTTGATTTAGGTCCATAGCAATGTATCCTAAATTCCAATCTCTTTGAATCAGCTTTTATTATTCTGTGAATTAAAATAACCTGAATAGTGAAAATTTGTGAAAATATTTTCAAAATTTGCGACTGTTTTTTCTTATGCCACGCTTTTACAAGGTATATGTTTTATAAATGTATTTTATATAGCGATGGCGCGTTTATATCTGATTTTAACAACAATCATATCAGCTATATACTTGAGAACTTCTCTCCTAAGTATAGCAGAACGCAAGCGAAATCCAGTATCTGGGTCAGAATCGACAGGTGCTTGGAACACAACTTGGCGAATCATATTTAACGGATATATTTTATCCTTATATCAATTTGGTGTGAACATATTACATACATTATACGGACAGTTAACAATTCTTAGCGGGGTAAGGTTATTTTAATTCATTATTGTTTTAAAACAGTTCCTATATTTAGATTTTTAATGTACCATTAATCTGCAGACTATACTACTGCTAAAATATGTACCAGGGTTCTCGTTGTCATACAAACACATAAAACAGGCCTACCTATCATCACGGGCTAGAGTGAAGGAGAAACAGAACGAAATGGAAGATATTCAACTGCAGGTATTATTTCTATAAACATTCTCTTGGATTTAGTATCAGAAAATTGGAATATTGGTATCTTATTCACAGGTTCAGATAACGAATATGAAGTTGTCTATTTGTCGAGCGAAAATTTCAGAAAAGCTTAGACAATTGCGGCGTGCAGCACAAAGGCTGAAGAATATTACCTCTCTTGTACGTAACGTTGTTCTGCCTGGCATTATGCGCCAGGAATACGAAGATTCCTTACCTTGGCCCCTGAATTTTGGTATAGAGTTGGAAGCAACATCACTGGAGAAAGGTTACCCTTGTTATTAAATATCTGACTTTCCGGCCAATATAATTTCAATTGACAAAAATATTCAAATATCTTTTCAGTAATTAATGTCAACCTTTTTAGGGTTCCGTATTTTATGTTTCGCTACAGTATGGTACATTTAAATCGTTTCAGATTTATTGAAACCGATCACAGTATCAACAAAATCCGAAAATAAAAATATAAATAAAACGACAAAAGCTCATATCTACAACACGAAAGAAAATGACTTGCTAGAGTACTTTAAGGAATTATCTAAAACTAAGGGAGATATAACAGCGAATGTATTTCGCTTACCTATTGCGGATACATCAAAAGTGGAGGATAAATTAATGAGTAAAGTTACAAATAAAAAGAATGCAATTCATAAAAAAGGATGTAATGATATCAACATACTAAAACATGAGACATCTACGAATACAGACATAGATTATGCAAAATTTGTCAATGCTGGTAAAAGCAGTAACGAATGGAAAAATATATCAGTCAACACAGAGAATAAAAGCGGCAATACAGGTATTGAAGGGCAGTTAAATGAAAAATACCAAATTGTACAAAACGCATCTAAGGCTTTAGGCAAACAAAGCAATGATAAAAATAAGATGACCCGTTCTAGCACCGATAATCACATGAAAATACAAGATCGTAATTACAGTTTTATAAAAAGTCTAACAAAAAATAACTTGCCCAATAAAAACAGTCAAAATAGCAACAAAAAAAGTAAAAGAGAAGTTGACACTGATCGAAAATATAGTCGTTTTGGTAGTAGTTCTTTTCAGTTTCAGCATGGAGATAAAACTTTTATCAACAAACGAAATTCCATTAATTGCGATTCTTTAAAATCCAACGACTTAAATTGTAAAAGCACTACTAGCGCTATTGTACCAGATATAAGCAACACATCTAAAGATACAATGAAAAATATTAAAGCCACGAACAAAGAGACAAGACAGAACTTAGTGAATAAGCATATTGATACTTCAAATAGGTATTTAAAGTCTAAAACAATATTTTTAAATAAAACTGTTTCAAGTAAAATACCACTTTTGGTCAAGAATGCTATTAGTACACCTAACTGGAACAAACAACTAACTACTACTATCAACAAAGAAACTCGTAATACTTTTATCTCCAAATCGTCTATGGACACCTGTCATGTTTCAGAGAGAAGCATTTCAACAATCAAGAACACAGGTATTAGCCATAATGCACCAACAGAAAATAAACAGATATCGAACAGAAGAATTGTATCTACTTCTAAAAATATAGCAACAAGTAACAATAGACTAGAAGAGAGAACTAATACATATAATATCTCTTGTAACAGTACGGATATAAAATTTACAAAACCAATGGGTGATGCAGCAAAAGCAAAAAATGCGATAGATATTAAAAAGGAAAATGCAAGTAACGTACTTGAGCCTGATGATAAAACTACACATATGACAGCTATTTCTATTAATATTCAAAAGGAGATTAAGTTATCTAAGTTATCATCGGATACTAACCTGCTTTCAGTAATGCCCAGTGGCAACATGACACGACAAAGAATGGTAATAATGAAAACTGATCCATATTATAATGTGACATTTCATGTATATCATTGTTTGCAGTTTACGAATCAATTAAAAAAAGCGCTAATGAATGTAAATAACAAATCTAATAATAGAAACTTGATACAAATTAGTTACTATAACCCGTGTCAGGCTATTTTGACAAAAAATAGTGAATATTTACAGAAAGGGATTTTAAATTATCCGCTCAATAATACTGAAAGAGGCTGTGAACTATTTGAAGATATCAGCAATGATATTGACCAAGGTTTGTTACCATGCCAAAAGTAAACAGGTATTTTAAAGATTTAGTGGCACTGACTCGAATCGATTCGAATGGTACCGATATTCTTGAATAATCGTTAAATAGCAGAAATTTGAAATAAGATGTTAAGTTAAAAATGTTAAAATAAATCTGAATATAAAACAGATTTTTACAAATCAATAAGAGGTAGTAGGTATATCTAACTTTTAAAATGAAAGCTTTTTAATTTGCACTTTTTGTAGCCTAATTAAACAAATTAAATTGAAGTATGTAGTATCATATTTGAAAGAGCAATGAAGATTTACATAGATAGAACGGCTAAAGAAACACGCTTTGAGTGATTCCTCCTGTGAAAGGATAATTACAGAAATACCTATTCAAGTTGTTATTAGGGATTTTTTCTTCAAATAGAAATCAAAGCTTAAAAGTTAGAAAAAGATCACGAATGATATGTTAGGTTTTACAGTACATTGGGCGACAACCCAAGGAGAATGGACACCAGACAACGGCAGGCAGCTTGCGCACACAGCTAATTACACCGCCCCGAAAATTACTCTTCGAATAATTTGTTTCGAATTTGGTGATATAGCGTGTTCATGTTCACGTATTGAAGCAAGCCAATCCTGGTAAATATCAGAGCACCATATATAATATTGTGGTTATCGAACTTTTGCTAGAAATGTTACATTTGGCCAATATTTAAGTACCATCACAAAAGTTATCGCACCACAGTATAAATTCATATTCATTTGTTCGATGCAATCATGTTGTTTGGAAGGTGTTAAAATATCAGACAGTATCAAACATGAACCCTGTTAGGGTAACCCGAAATTCTTAACAAGTTTATTATTCTGGTTTACTCTAGCGATTTGTCACATATCTTGCATCGGTTTTCGCTGAGCCATGATTTTTTCACACAAAACTATTTCACACGCACTTCCTTGGTCATCGCAGTCAAGTAGGTACAATGCTCTTTTAGGTACAATGCAGTGAATCACGTGGAAGATATTAGAATTAACAAAATAATATTTCGGAGACGCAACTCTGTCTTGAAATCAAGAGGACAGATATTACCTGCTCTCGCCAAAACTTCCCAATGTTCACTAGTACAAGCGCAGAGGTAAGTTTGGTATTATAGGTCTAGCTGATGTTGGCCTACCTACCTACTGATAGAACTATTAGTAGGTAGATAAAGATTCTCATAGTACATAACCGCAGTGGCGGATTTGCAGTCTCGGCCGCCCTAGGCCCCAAGCCATTAGCCGCTCTAGGCCCCAGGCCATTAGCCACCCCTTTCTCAGCATCCACCATATAAATCACCGCCCCTAAATCTGGCCGCTCTAGGCCCGGGCCTACCGGGCCTTAGAGTAAATCCGCCACTGCATAACCGGTCTCCAAAACCTTGGTAGAAGAATTAACGAATGAGTCTTTCTTCGAAAACTGCAGCTTGAATATTCGTTTTACCCGCAAACAAATGTCCTCAAGATATTAAATGTCCAAAATTTATTTATTTATATATACTTTAATGTACACCATAAAAAACAAATTACAAAAATTATCTTAAGACTAAGAAAAATACAATGGGCGGCCTTATCGCTAATAGCGATCTCTACCAGGCAACCTTTGGATGGAGATGTTTATAGGAAATAGCAGTAGTTGTAGGTGCACAAAAATAGTTTATGATTACAAAATTAAACATTACACAACTCTAAACATTTCATTTTCAGCGCGTGAACTCTACACATTATTTATCAATTTGTTTTCCCCTTACACAGGCCAGGTGCAGCTTTTAGCTCAGTGCCACTAAATGTCGTATGTCAATCATCTGGGCGACGTAAAGCTTGGAAGTGGCGACGTTACATCACTCGCGAGGATTCTAACAGAAGAATTAATTTTGGCCGATGTACTCGGACATATACTTTGCTTCTTTGCACTTATAGCGCATCCATCTATCCACGAGGATCCATTACATCCAGGAACAGGCACTAATAAAAGCAGTCGATTGCTGTCCGCGAGATTTGACGCCTTATCAAGTATTTTAAGTACTTGTTCACGTTGAAAGGCGCGGGCGCGGTGACGGGTGCGGGCGCGGAGACGTGGCGATTTCGTGTGCACGTTGACCGCTAGGCGTTTGCGCGATTTTACATGTTGTGAGAGATTGTAAGCATGAACGACGATCTTATATTTTTAACCGAAAATTCATATTTAAAGTAGCAGATGATAAAAATTAGAATTGGTGTGCATGAAATTAATAAAGAAGAGAACGGTATTGTGAATTTCATACTTTATATAGTAACTAGCTGACCCGGCAAACGTTGTTTTGCCATACTAAAAAAAAGGTTTGAAAAATAGATGTTGGCCGATTCTCAGACCTACTGAATACGCATGTAAAATTTCATAAAAATCGGTCAAGCCGTTTCGGAGGAGTACGGTAACTAACACTGTGACACGTGAATTTTATATATAAGAAGATATATATATTTATAATTCATCACCCATCGTTAATATGTAGCTAAAAGTTACCTTCAATTCTAAATAAACCGAAACAATATATTATAAATAACGATGTAGCAGCTTCCATTGAATGGATTCTATTGAACTTGTCACTTTTAGATAGCTAAAACGGGTAAACAAATGTTCGGCCGCTGGTTGAATTAATTACCTGAAGTCGCGAGTAAATCGCGCGCTCCGCCGCTAGTTCGACGTGAACACACACAAACATCTCATGCGTTTGATATTGCCGCTACTAGCTAGCGGCAATATCAAACGCCCGCTACTTAGACCGCACGTGCGTTTCGTATGTGAACACTTGTATATGACGCTATATGTTTGATATTTCGCGACCGCGCCCGAGAGTTAACGTGTTTGAGCACTTAGGCACAGATATTATTAGGAAATGAGTGTTTGTATCCTAAATATTGTCAAAGGCCTCTGGTAGATTTGCTTTGCGGCTGGTCAACCCGTATGGCCAATATTTGGCATTATTCATAAAGGAGAGCGACTTTTTCTCAATGCGAGTATCGCTGACAACCGTGAAGGACAGTTTACGTCGTATTATTGTTGTTTAACGCCATTTTGCGACGCAAATTCGCAGTAATTAAAATGTTTTGATCTAATCCGCTTTTCATTGCATTAAAACGGTTAATAATTCATTCCTCTCCTCTCCAGCCCATTAACGTCCCACTGTTGGGCACAGGCCTCCTTTACTTTGGGAGGAACTATGGTCTGCTGTGCCGCGCTGACCAGGCGTGTTGGCATAGGTCAGTTCAGTTTAAAGTTTTCTGTTTCTAACAGTAGACGTTAACTGCTTATATTGTCCTTTAGCTGACTTAAACTCCACCCTGGGAAAGAAATGGGGTGACACTTGTATTCTTAATCCGTCACCACACGGACCATTCGTTCGACCATCGACTATTATTCATTCACCTGCCCTTATCCCGTTATTCGGGTTCGGCACAACATGACCTTGCTATTATGTTGCAGTGGGTTTTGGATGATAATCACGACCGACCGCCGACGTCAACCCAACTTGGGTATTCATTAAAACGGTTATCTCGCAATAAAATCCATGAATCTTAAAAATAATTTTAATCTCTCGACAAATAAATTAACAAAATGCGAACATACAGTATTTATTATTATTTAGAATAGTAAAATTATATAAATTATAATAGCAGTTTTCACATAATCATAATGTCGACAAATTATTATATTTACTTGCAATAAAAATTATACTGATTTACAAATATTTCAGGCATATAAAAAAATTTTACAATCATATAGCATGTCCTTAATTAAAATACTTTGTGGACGAAAGTCCTATTAAATAGACATCGATCAATTAATTAATGGTTGATCACATACAAAGTACCTAATAATAAGAATATGAAAATTAGACCTCTTGGGGTTTTATCATCAACCAATATTAAAACGCAGATAGCATACATTGAGAATGCAAATGTTTCTTACATAAAAAGGCAGTCACACTTTACAGCTAACTAACTAAATCCCGTACCGAGCGGTACTCCTAAGCAAAATGTCAAGAAGTCACACCAGAATAAGGAACATATTAACATTATACACAAAGGCCAGTAAATACTTGAGTTATAGTTATATCTACGTCGTATTATGATCTTAATATATAAATACTACAATCGAGCGTAATGAGCAAGAAATGAAGACAATTCTTAATTAATGATATACTTCTAAATTGTATGAAATACTCGAGAACATTATTCCTATTGCTTATTTAAGGCGAATCCTAGTTGGTGTACTAAATGTTATGTTGGAACTAGACCGTGCAAAAGTATTAATTGAATGACTCGCCTCCGAGTTAGACCTTGATTATACTCAACTCTTAACCATTATGTTTACAAGATGTCATATTAATAAAGTAGGATCTACAGTATTACGTTTGTTGCAACAGTTGCGCACACATAGACCAAGGGTAGGTTTCATAATCTTAAAAAAACATTATGATGACGATTTTAAACGAATAATTTTATAATTAAAACAGATTTGCAGTTGTTAAATATGTGTGATAAAGGTCTATACATAAAAAGCTATAGTTGTGAACGAGGTTCAGTTCTCGAGTGATTGAGTGAGTAAATCTAGCCCGTGCTTTCAACAGGCGTGGTGACGATACCGCCACCAGACTTGCTCAACACTGTTTTGAACTGCTCCGGTACTGGATGCTCCGCCTATGTACAACAATATTTAACACATTATAATATAATACATACCTATAAATACTATTAAACAAATCCCTTAACGTACGTCAGTTAGTGATAGACTTAAAAAGTACAAAATCGATTTAATTTTTACTCAGGAAAGCTATTGGTTTGACAAGCACACAATGACATATTCATCTTATACTACGTTGAGATATTACATAATAGGCGTATTTACAAAAAAAAAAACAATTAAATGTTGTATTGATACCTTTAGCACGAGCATTAAGCTTTATTTAAAACTAGAGGAATATTGTGAAAGATATTCATTATATACAAAAATAAGAAAATCTAGTTAAAATTAATTACCAAACAATTACTTAAAACAACTGAAGAATGCACACGTCAACTTTAATTTCCAATAGGTATAGCAAAAAGATAGGTAAATCGAAACTAAACTCTATACCAACACATTTGGCCAGCTTCGAGTTGTAGAGCTAATATCTTTATGCTAGTTCCATGTGTCTCTAATAGGCACAGTAGTAAGAAGTTTTTGGAATGATGACTAAATATCAATCAATACGAACACTTAAGATAGCTGGATTTCTTTGCAAATTTCTACCTTACTCTTCAAGATCATGAGATAATATAGTTAAATCTTCACTTTCCAAGCGCTACGTAGTTTTACTAACCAAATTTAGCCCTATTATATGTTTCTTCAAATTAAAAAGCAATTTGTTCCTAAATACTTTGGTTTTGTATTTCAAAAACGCAATTATTAAATAAATAAATAAAATAATTTATCATAATTTCAATGTATTCTCCCATTAGATAACATTCAGCTGTTATTACATCATTAACACAAAATAAAATTTTTTGAATGCCTGCCAAATTTACAAAAAATACAGTAGTTATGTCGAAAGCGTGGTGCTTTCGACATAACTATTTATTAATTTATACCGTGATTTTTGCGATATTTATTACAACTAGCAACTACTAACTTATAAAATTTTTTGATAATCGTAAACTATTATATTTGCCTAATGTGGAAATATAACTCAGGCCTCACGACGTGACGCCATGATTGCTTTTTAAATCTATTGTATCTATGCATAAATATAAATCTAAAAATTCACTTGTAGATACTGACACACGCCTAAACGTGGGAACAAATTTTAATACAACAAATAAATAAACTGAACATATATACATTTTCACATAAGCTTGTGCATGATTTTTACACCGGTATGTAGACGAGAAAGCTAAAGATATAAACACACAATTACATCGGGATCAGAATCAATGTACACGTCATAATCCAAACTTGATAGCAATTTTTGCCCGATGTAGGTATATAACCAACACCCCTAGCTCGCACATAAAATAAGCGCAAACGGTACCAATGAAACAGTCAACTATTCAAATCTTGGCAATGAGTTTTTACTAGCTATATCATTGCCTAAAGCATAATGTGAGCGCGCAAGTCAAGTACAATGAAGCCCGTCCAAAACCAAGGTGGATTGTGGGCAAATATATATTGTGACAGTACATTACTAATTTGAGAGTACATTACCATATTATTCGCACGAGACTTGCCATTTATTTGTACTTTAAAATGATTTAACCATGCTAAACAGCATAACACTCGGCCCTCGTTCTTATATCTCTACAACATGAGATCATAATGAGAGCATCAAGAGTATTGATAAAACGTGTATGTAAAAATAGGGCTTCCTAGAACCTAGTTGCTGCCTACGTTATAAAAGATTTCACGTAATGATAATTATCGGATAATTAAGTAAAAGAGTATATATAACAAATATATAATAAATAGTCATAACTGGAATATGATCGTTTACTAAATTCTATGATAAATAAATTGTCTATTATTAAAAAAAGTTGAACTGACTTCATGTGCCTTTGAAATTTGAGGGTTTTCCTCAATTTCTTAGGAGTTAACCATCAGATCCTGACTTGGTGCCAATGGGTCCAATAGGGAACTACCAACTTTCAAATAAAAAACAAACATACAGACGAATTGAGAGCTTCCTTCTTTTTTGAAGTCGGTTAAAAAGTATAATAGGCACCCACCGATACCTACACATTTAATCAAGTAATGTTCTACTCAATTTGTGTGCCGATTGGTTCGATATGATGGATGGCATCAATAACAATATTGTTATTGAATATGACTCAATTATGTAAAGAATGATAGATAGAAGACAATAGTCTGATATTGGGTACATAAATGCTGTTTCGCCACATGCTTTTTCATCTTCTTTTCTTATTATAGAACAAAGTCGTTATTTTTGTATGCATGTCCCTATGTGTGATTATATCTTCAAAACTACACAACTGATTTGGATGCGGTTTTTTAATAGATAGAGTGGTTCAAGAGGATGGCTTTTTAGTTTAAGTTTGTTTGGTGTAGCTCACAATAAACGCTGGTAAAAATATGAGCATTAGCTTGTGAACAATAATCAACAAAGTTGCACAAACAAACATTTATAAAATTATGATAAAAATCAAAAATATTGTACTTAGCTGGGTACAAACTAGCAAAGTGTTGTAGACGGACTTAGGTTTTCGTATAATTTTCTTATCTTGTGCTATAGGCATCATACGACACACGCGAGACTTCTTTTTATTATATCTATATCGTTTTTTTCTGTTATTTATCTGCGCGACTCATCTGTTTAAATAAAACTACTTTTTACGGATTTAGACGCGTATATTTGTTTTAAATTTTGGCCCGACGTTTTACAGCGACGACATTACAGCTCAGTCTCACCCGTGACCATGGTGACTGCAAAGTCTCCGAAACGTCGGGCCAAAATTTAAAACAAATATACGCGTCTAAATCCGTAAAAAGTAGTTTTATTTACTCGTATATCGTGGTTTCTTTTCTTCGCATGAGAAATTTGGAATATCTTTGTGATATTTCACCCTTATATAACTTAGAAAAGAAAGTTAGGAGCACAGAAGTATGGTTAGGAGCTTCGTTTGTCAAAGGGCAAACAATAAGTAATGTATATTTGTACTACGCTATCTCAAAACAGCAACTTGTCGATTGGTTGACTTCTCTGCTATATGATGTAGAAGTAAGTAAGAAGTATGTAAACTTTTGCAATGAATAAAACTTTTATAATATTTCTAAAACTTATAAAAACGTAACTGAAATTACTTACATAATCTCCATTGCCTTTTGGCACCAGAACATTCATTTCGGAGGACTTGGAGCTGACGATTTCCACATCGAGCGACTCCGGAGATAGATAGATTTGACATCCATCCGTCTTATCAATGGATACAGTTGGCACCTTACCCAGCACCTGGTAAAATTAATAAAAATATTTAATTGGCATTGTAACTAAGATTCCTTATTAGCTGTTGCCGGCAACTTCGCACACTTCGAACTCGTAATTACTATTCACCATTTTTGCATTAAATAATAGCATATAATGTCCTTTTTCAGGCTCTACAGCCAAGACAGTATGTGTTCCTATCAAATTTCATTTACATTAGTTCAGCAGTTTTCACGTAAAAGATTGACATTGATTAGACAGACAATAATATAATTACCTACTAACATATTTATAATATTTGTAAGGAGTAAGAATACATTATTGTCTTATCTAGGCTTACGTGAATATTCTAAACATACTCGTAGCATATATAAATGGTTGCGTTTTCGAATAGAAGTTGTAAACTCGACATTACATAAAGGATGTGACTATTTGTACGGCTACTGGATGAATAAATTATATTTATTCGTACATTTATTCAATTTTTTTTTAATTAGGAATGAATTGGATGATTAAATTGTTTTGGAATGAGTATATTCATACGGATATTATTATTTTTTTATTATTAAATTTATGTATTACTATGAATAAATATAATTTATTCGTCCAGTAGCCGTACAAATACGGGTACTGGACGAATAAATTATATTTATTCGTACATTTATTCAATAATTTTTTTAATTAAGAATGAATTGGTTGATTAGCTTGTTTTTGAATGAGTATATTCATACGGATATTATTATTTTTTTATTATTAAATTTATTACTAAGAATTTTTTTCGTGAAAAAAGTTAAAATCTTTTTCGACACTATCCACGGAGCAGAAGAATAACTAACGAGCAAAAGGAAAAAATTGCGGAGTTATTAGATCTCGAAGCTAACCGAGTTAAGGTTAGGGTTTTTTTTTTATTTAATTTTTAAAGTTATATGAAACGTAATTAGTACCAGTATTAATAATTATAAATTGTTCGTACAGTACCCGTATTAATAGACTCAGCCTTACATAAAATTCTTCTTAAATCTTCTCTATGGATGCTATAACTTATGACAGGTTATGTCATTGAGTAAATGTCAAAGTCAGAAGGAGAAATTTTTTCAAAATTCGTTTTTATTATCCTATGTTTTATGAAATAATATTTGGTTAAATTAGTTTTATACTTTACTTTTAGATGTTGGTTTATAATTTCGATGAGGATCATCTGCACACAATGTCTACAAAGGTGGAGGAACATATACGTGCCGTGATTTCTGATAAAGTTAACGGTGCAGGCTCGACACTAAAGAAAGTTTGGAATATGTTTATAGAGGAATATTCTCAACCTATTTTAGAATACTGTTTGCATACGTTGCATACACTTTATATGCAACTAACACTCATCAACACGGTACGTTCGATTATATAAATGTTGTATTCATTAATAACGATGGGAGGATTTGCAACTGCCGATCGTTTTCCCTGAACCGGGTGACAAATGAATACAACTGCGCAATAGCGACGTTAAATGAAATGTGCTTTGCAGTTTAATATTTCCCCCTGGTTGTTATTTCTATAACAAGACTATACAGAGTCTGTTTTTAGAGTAAATTCCCGCAAATATAGAATGAGATTACTGTAGCCGTCGGCAATGTAACGGTCTATTCTATAAAATAGCTTTTTAGCAAAGTCAGAGACCGTAATATTTATAATGACAATGCACTACAAGGACGCTTTGATGCTAATACAAGACCAATTCGAAGATCTTTCAACATTACATAATATTTTTCAACGAACTCTGTTTTCCAGGTGATATTTGTTGTAAAATATGTACCTACGGGATTGTACATGTGCAAATTTTTAAAAGATATTTATGTAACGTCTCGGGAGAGAATTAAAAAAAAACAAATGGAAATGGACGAAATTCAATTACAGGTTGTATGCTATTTTCGTTTGGACCACACTATTTTATAACGATTGCCAGTACCTTAACATTCGTCAAGCTAGGAAAGGAGCAGATAATAATTTATTTTCAATTAGATTCAGATAGTAAATACGAAATTATGCGCTCGGGACGCCGAGTTTGCTGAAAGATCAGAACTGTTACGGGTCAGTGCAGAGAAATTACGGAAAGTGCGTGCAAGTGTACGGGAACTGATAGCGTCTGACGAAGTGTTACGTAGTGCGCTCGATAATCCTGCACAATGGGATGAAGACAACGCCTATTTAAGTTCAGCATCGCAGGAGGAAGGTACGATAGTACCATCAATAATGTTTTATGGACTTTATTTTTTACACGCAGCTTCTAAACATTTACCTGCGGGATACCTACTCGCATATATTGATTCGACGGGCCTCGTGGTGGAGTGGTTCATATAACGGACTGCCGATCATGAGGTCTCGGGTTCGATTCCCGGTCAGGACAATCATTTGTGTGATGTTTTTAACTGTCATACAAATGTTTGTACTGCGTCTGGGTGTTTACTATGCATTATAAGTATGTATTTACAAAAGAAAAGTAGTAGGTATATGTATTATATCCGTATTCTGGTACCCATAACACAAGCAATAGAAGCTTAGCTTGGGACCAGAGGACGTTGTGTGAAATGTCCATGAATATTTATTAAAAAAAAAAAAAAATATAGTAATTTTCGGCTGGCTTTTTACTTATTTTTCTAGGTAAGGATGGAAGTAGGAAAGAAAGGCCGAAAATGTCATTAAAATTTTGTTCAACATTGTTTTTTTAAAGTTATAACCGGAATACACGAGTCGATCCTTTACAAAAGTTTTAAGATTGTATTGTACATATTTTCAGAACGGGAACTATTTGTGGAATTATTAAAGGAATTCAAATATGATAACTTAATGATTCCGGAAAAACAATCAGAAAACTTCAACAGTAGTGAACGTTCACAAATGGAAGATAGCACATCAGAGAACAGCGTGTACTCATCCATTAGCGACATAGACACAAAACAGGATTGTCGGGTGAAAATTGTGAAAGTTACTAACGTATATAAAATAGCTTGTCTTAAACATTACATTAAACAAAAGAGGCTACGGAGAGCCAATAAAAATGCCTTGTTAAGGAAAAAAGTAAGACCTTTCTAAATATTTTCTTTGTGATCTTAACTAGTATGTAATGTATTTATTAAATTTCTTTGTTTCTCAGATGGAGAGCATCAAAGAACTTTTAGAGGACTGGCAGAAGACTCTCAATATGGTCATAAATAGTAAACTTACTATACTCAATATTGATTCACACCCTATAGACGTGGCATCACAAGAAGCTATGGGCGATTTTTCAAAGCCTCACGGCTCATCTGACACTGATAGTGACGTCAGAACCAGCTGGTCGGATATTTACGATGAATACAGTCAAAACTGGACACAAAATCTGAATAAACCCTATTCCTGTAGTTACGAGGTAAACATTTTTATAGCAATTGCGAATATTGTTGTACTAGATATAGTTACGAATTCAGCTTATATTCCACAATGCCTTACAGCACCGATTTGTGGCACTCCCATTGACAGTTATATATAATAACTAGCTGACCCGGCAAACGTTGTTTTGCCATACTAAAAAAAAAAAAGTTTGAAAAATAGATGTTGGCCGATTCTCAGACCTACTGAGTATGTATGTAAAATTTGAGAAGAATCGGTCAAGCCGTTTAGGAGGAGTACGGTAACTAACACTGTGACACGTGAATTTTATATATTAGACTAGCTGACCCGGCAAACGTTGTTTTGCCATACTAAAAAAAAAAGTTTGAAAAATAGATGTTGGCCGATTCTCAGACCTAGAGGATATGTACACAAAATTTGAGGAAAATCGGTCGAGCCGTTTCGGAGGAGTACGGTAACTAACACTGTGACACGTGAATTTTATATATAAGATAATAGGCAATTAGTCTCATAATTTTTAAGGCTTGTATCCAATAATGAAAAGTATATGGAACGCAGATTTTTGCCTACTTAAAAATAAATAAATAAGTAAGACTATGAAGAAATTAATTAACAGAGCGTACATGAGCTTACGGTGGAATCCGAGTAATCCGAACAAAATTGCAAAAAGGGGATGAAGTATTCACTGCGGTTTTTGTTAACGTTAATTTTAGCGACGCCTTGAAGAGATTGATAGGATTTTGTGACGCTTTAATTATCAAAAGATTTGCAGGTAATAATGAAATTTGTTATAGGATGGTCCCGATGTTGCGCCGAGAGAGTTGTATGATGCCCAAAACTATGGTGATGGGTTTAATCAAACATCTGGATATTGCGACCGTGGCAAACTATTAAATTCGAATATGGTATCAATAATTGAGGAGACAAACAGCCAGGTAGCCATTCAAGAGGTTAGGAGTGACAGCGAAGACGAATACGAGTGCCGTGATCTCGTTATGATTTAATTCTTATGTAGCTTTTGTTATAACATTAGCCGTTAAATGGTATTGGCATGTAACTAGTATATAATTAAGATGTTTTCGCCTATTTATTTGAACAATATGTATTTTTGATTATGTATTACCATGTACGCATGTACTCAGTGAATTTCGTGTTACAGCATTTTGTATTTATACCATACATACTGTCGAATAAATATGTATTTTATTTCTCAGGAGCACAGTCACGCTTGGGCAACCAACTGAATAATGAATGCTCACTTCATATGTGAGATGAAGCTAACCTTGATAAGGATTTAGCGTCAAACATCTGGATAATATTCGCATCTTAGGCTTTATATGTATGATCCCCTTCCTTAAGCGGTATGAGGCGGGAACACATTTGCATTTTCCTTTACGCACCCCAAGTATAATTTTCTCTACCACATTCAGCAGTAATTTCACAAGTAACAAGACTTTAAAATGGGACTATTTTTTGTCTGTCGGTAGTCAAATACCCATAAAACACGCAAAATAATATTATTATTTTCTTTTCCATATATTTAAGCATCGGATGGCAAATTTTCGATCAAATTCAGTCAAAGGCACAAACATTTAAAAATCGAATAATTTTAATAGATGAGAAAAATACAAACAGCAAACGAGGAAATAGGATAATACTCTCTCTCCAGCCCATTTACTGCCAAATGTTGGGCACGGGCCTCCTCCACTTTGGGAGGGATTATGGTCTACCGTGCCGCGCTCACCAGGCGTGTTGGCACAGGGTTTATTTTCGAGTTTTCCGTCTCTCACAGAGGATGTTATCTGTGTGCAGTATCCCTTAGCTGACTTTTACAGCACCCTGGGGAGGAGATGGGGTGGTGACACTAGTATTCTTAATCCGTCACCACACGGAGAAGGATAATGCTATTTAATGCAAAATATTATGAAATATTAACTGACCTGCATCTGCACAGACTGACAGTTGACGAACTCAATGCTGGAGACGAGGTTGTCGAACACCACAGCGCACTTGGTGCACGAGTCCAACACTACACCGTTGATCTTACCACGCACGGTCAGCGCTGAGTCGCGGCAACGGAACATGTACACAACGTTATTCATATCCGCGTTCTCTACAACCAAGTTAGGGTTGCCTTTCTGGTACTCCTGTACGGACAAGTAACAATATATTAAATAGCTGATTGAAGCAAAAATCTTACATTAGGTATTTAATATTGCCAGACCGATTGTCACCGTAAAGCGTTACGTAACAAAAAATGCCATTTAAAATTATTTAGACATAGGTGTCACGTATGGAGGATTTATCGCGCAAGATCTTTAATTACTCTAAGTGTGCACGACGGCTCCTCAAGAAGACACCTTTAATATTAGTTGTTAGTTAATAGCACTTTATACATAAGTACATAACGTAAATAAATATCTTTGAAAACAAGCAGTAGGGTAAATAATAAATGTAAGCAGAGTAAAGTTTATTTTCCTTTAGATTATAAGCCTGTAATGTCATTAGTTTAAGCTGAAATAAATAATTGTTAGTATGAGACTTTCACTTTAGAAATAAGAATATATCATAGAACTGAAAAGTTCTGTTTACGGGTGTGCACACAGCGCGCGCCGAGCAAAGATTAGTGCATGTAGCGCCACTAGGGCGAGTATATATAGTGCTGAGGCGGGGGGTGAGGAAACGCTTCGGGAAATATTTAGATAAATCTTCGACCCGCCTCGACGCCGCGACGCTGGTTGTGCACCTGTGTTGACCACATGTAAGACCTAGTATATAAGCTGATTTAAGGTCAATCTGTAATATAAAAATAAAAGGAATAAAGATATTAGCTGGGGAAAGGCAGAGGGGGTGAGGCAGGGAAAATTTGCTATAAAAAGAGCGGCGCTCCAGCACCGCCAGTCCAGTCGTCGCCCGCGCCTCCAACAAGAACAAGCTCCGCCCCCGCTGTCTCTCCTCGCTACCAGACCACGTGACCCCGGCTTTTCTTTCGCCCCCACCATCCATACAGTCCACACCGGGAACAACATCGTCGCAACCAGGGCGTCAACAACATTCATGGTCCTTGCGAAGCCGAATCAAGAAACGTACCACTCCTGTGAAGAATAGCTAAGAAAATGCCGGTCACGAGGTCCAGAAAGGGAAGCATAGCGGGCGGAACTAGAGCGCACCCAGGAACATCAAGTCGCGAATACGAACCGGCCGCCACGGGCGCTGCCGCCGCGAGTGCCGATAGTAGAACCGCGAGTGCCGATAGTAGAACCGCGAGTGCCGATAGTAGAATCGTGAGTGCCGATAGTAGAATCGTGAGTGCCGATAGTAGAATCGTGAGTGCCGATAGTAGAATCGCGAGTGCCGATAGTAAAAACGCGAGCGCCGCCGCTAGAACTGTGAGCGCCGTCACCACAAACACTGCCATCGCGAGCGCCGACCCTAGAACCGCGAGCGCCGCCGCTAGAACTGTGAGCGCCGTCGCCAATGACGAAATAGTGACAAAAAGCACGTCGCGACGCACCGTAGCGCACAATACACCGACGGAGTCATCTGCTACGGAGCAGACCTCCAGTGAGGAAACTACGTCAGCAGAAACTGAAGAGGCAACCGCAACAGGCACAAGTTACACCATGAAACCCTCAAAGAAAAAATCGCAGAGGTCAGAGGCACTCCGTAGAAAGACGGAACTGGCACAGAAAAAGAAGATAGCGGAACTAAAGTTGCAAGAGGTACGCGCATCCCTGGCTCTAGCACAAATTGAGCTAGAACAAACCACCGCGACAGACGACGAGGCCCCGTCAGCCTCAGAAGAGGAAGACGTAGAGGAAGAAAATGATCACTCAAGAGTTCACGAGTGGCTAGAAGGGAGCAAGAACCCTACGGATAAACCAAACGAAGACTCGCAAGGACGAGGACGGGGCGCCTCCAAGGTAATGGAAAACCAGGGGCACCGGGAAGAGGAATCCCGGCCCGCGCGTCAACCGCAGAACGCGGACGACTCTCCATTGGTAGAACAAGGGCAGAACGCTCACGGGAACCGGGCAGAAGAACCCCGGCCCACACTGCAGAAGAAAAAGAAGATAACAGCGTCAGCGGCACCTGAAGAACGAAGCCGGTGCACCCGAAACGAACGAGAAGTAGAAGATTGTACCCGGTCCGCGTGTCACCCGCCAGCTGATGTCACCTCGCTAGCAGAGGCACTAACGCAGGCGGTAAGAATGACGAGAGACACACCAAGATTCCTACAAGAGCTACCAACGTTCAACGGACATGTTTCAACATGGCTAGCTTTCCGTGCCGCCTACAAGGAGACCGAAAGCATGTTCTCAAAATCAGAAAATGTCTCCAGATTAAGAAAAAGTGTAAAAGGTACAGCCCTAGAAGCCGTAAGCAGCCTACTCATCTGCCAGCCAGATCCCGCGACAATAATGGAAGCACTGGAGAGAAGATTCGGAAGACCGGATGCCCTGGCGATGAACGAAATGCAGAAGATAAAAGCGCTAGGAAAACTAGGAGACAACCCTAGAGATATGTGCGTGTTCGCGAGCAAAGTGGCAAACATTGTAGCAACAATAGAAGCCTTGAAGAAAGTGCACTACTTATATAATCCAGAACTTGTAAAGATCACCGTTGAGAAACTAACGCCGATCATTAAAAATAAGTGGTACGACTACGCAGCAAAAAATAAAGAAGATATACCAGACTTAAAGAGACTTACGGCCTTTTTAAACGAAGAAGCAGACAAATGTGGTGCGTACGCGCAAACGGAAGACAGTGTGAACTATAATCACGACCGACAGCCTAAGAAGCGTCTCGAAAGATACGAGCGTACATTCGCAACGGATAGCGAAACCAGAAGACAGTGTCCGTCGTGCAAACAAGACCACCAGCTACCTGAGTGTAAGAAGTTCTTGAACACGGACGTACACGAACGTTGGGAAACTGCAAAGAAACACCGCCTATGTTTTCGATGCCTGCGATACACCCACCGCCGTGGTAACTGCAAAACGAAGATGTGTGGCCAGGACGGCTGCAACATGTCCCATCACCGCCTCCTGCACCACAAGCAAAGCGAGCGGACGCCGACAACGATACCACCACAGCAGGACGAGAAAGAAATAACGTCTACGGCAGAAGTAGTGAAAAGCGCAGACTTCATCGGACGAAGACGAGCCTACCTAAAAATAGCTCCGGTAACACTCACGGGCCCCGACGGCAACCAAGTGGATACGTACGCACTAATGGATGACGGCAGCACGATCACAATCATAGACGAGAGCCTCGCCGACATACTCCATTTGGAAGGCCCCACCGATCAGATGTGGGTTCAAGGAATAAACGAAACCGTAGAGCACAAGGACAGCAGGCGAGTCGACGTTAAGATACGCGGAAGACACTGTAAAGAAGAATTCACTATCCACAACGCGCGCACAGTACAACGACTTATGTTCACCAAGCAGACTATAGACAAAAAAGATGTGCAAGACTGTAAGCATCTCCGAGAAATTGAGGAACAGCTGGTATACAGGAACGCCTGCCCCAAGGTATTGATAGGCCAGGACAACTGGGAACTCTTGATGGCGCTACGTACGCGCGCCGGAGAACCAAACCAACCGGTAGCATCGGAGACGCGTCTGGGTTGGGTGCTGCACGGATACAAGACGTCATACCACAACGCGACCGCCTTCTGCGGTCACACGGTGCTCAAAGAAGAAGAAGAGTCTATGGAAAAAATGATGAAACACTTCTTCGAACTAGAAGCTCTCGGAATAGAACCCAAGAAACAGAAGAACGATCCCGATGAGCGAGCATTGACCATATTGAAAGAAAAAAGTCAAAGAATGCCAGATGGAAGATTTCAAACGGCTCTACTATGGAAAGAAGAAAACGAACAGATACCCAACAACTACGAAGACGCGTACAAAAGACTGAAGTCGCTAGAGAAGAAGCTGGACCGCGACCCAGGACTGAAGATCAAGTATGAAGAAAGGATAGATAACCTCCTGACGTCCGGATACGCGATCCCAGCCACCACATCCCCGAGAATAGGAAGAACATGGTACCTGCCTCACTTCGCAGTATGCAACCCATCGAAGCCTAAGATACGCCTAGTACACGACGCGGCTGCAAGATCGCATGGCAAGAGCTTGAACGACATGCTGCTTTCCGGCCCCGACCTTCTGCAATCGCTCCCAGGGGTTATCATGCGATTCCGACAACATCCTTACGCCGTGTCAGCTGATATAAAGGAAATGTTCATGCAAATCAAGATAAGACCAGAAGACCGGGATGCCTTAAGATTCCTGTGGAGAGGAGACAGCAGGGACCACACAACACCTCGAGAATACCAGATGACATCAGTTATCTTCGGAGCGACATCTTCACCTTGTACAGCACTTTACATAAAAAACCGGAACGCAGAAGACTTCGAAGAAGACTTCCCCAGAGCAGTGAAAGAAATTAAGAAGAATCATTACATGGATGACTACATCACAAGCTTTCCGAGCAAGAGAGAAGCCATAGAAATATCACGAGACGTGGACTATGTACACAAAAAAGCAGGCTTCATGCTACGAGGATGGGTGTCGAACGAGCCGTCCGTTATGCAGCATTTTGACGCCGATACGAAAACAGATGCTGTGCCGATCGGTGGAACAGATGTCGAAAAGACTCTAGGGCTATTGTGGAAAATAAGAGAAGACTGCATCGGGTTTCAGCTCAACGAAAAGAAGACAGCCCTCGAAGTACTGAAAAACGAAAGACCTCCAACGAAGCGAGAGGCCCTAAGCGTGATCATGTCTCTGTTCGATCCGCTTGGACTAATATCACCACTCACGACACCAGCAAAACGACTAATGCAGGAAACATGGCGATATGGAACCGGATGGGATGAACCCCTCCCTGAAGACCTGCAGCAGCGCTGGACGACGTGGCTAACGAACCTACGGACCATTGAAAACCTGCACATCCCACGTTGTTACAACATCGACTCGCCGATCATGAGTAGAGAACTGCACACGTTCGTAGATGCGAGTGAAGAAGCCTACGCCGCCGCAGTCTACATAAGGATGCAATACGTCAACGGAACAGTACGCGTCGCTCTAGCAACAGCTAAGAGTCGAGTAGCACCCTTGAAGCCAACTTCGATACCACGGCTGGAGCTACAAGCAGCATTACTGGGCGCTCGACTAGCGAGCACAGCTGAAAAAGAACATGAATTTGAGTTCCCCAGGAAACTATACTGGAGCGACTCCCGCACCGTCCTCGCGTGGATACGAGCGGAACCAAGAGCCTTCAAGACCTTCGTAGCGCACAGACTGGCTGAAATAGAAGAGCTCACTAAGGTAAACGAGTGGCGCTGGACTCCGACCAAGGAAAACGTAGCCGACGACGCTACCAGAGACACCCCACCCGACTTCAACGCGCGACACCGATGGTTCCAAGGACCGGAGTTCCTGCAGAAGCCTGAGGAAGAATGGCCAACGGAAGTCAGAGAAAAAAACCCAGAACCGAGCGGAGAGGAGAGGTGCCATGTAACGTATGAGACACCGGCACGACACGACCACTTGCCGGACATCGGAAGAATAGGAAAGTGGAACACGTTGGTCCGTACCACAGGACGAGTTCTACAGTTTATCGCTCTATGTCGCGCAAAGAAACACACTGCCGCAGCGGCCAGACGCAAACGAACAAGCGAGAAGACCCAAAAGGACCCCGCTTGGAACACCAAGCGAAAGAAGATTGAAGTTAAGAAGACCGTCCGTAAAGAAACCAAAGAAAGAAGATATATATGTCTAGAGGCTGAGTACTTGATACGCGCGGAAAAGCTTTGGATAAAAAGTGCACAAGAAGATAGCTTCACAGAAGAAAGAAAAAGAGTTTCACACGGCAACAAACCCACGTCAAACGACCGTTTGACGAACCTACAAGTATACCTTGATGAAGACGGACTGCTGCGGTTAAAGGGAAGGATAGGCGCCACACCAGACATCGAATATGAAACAGCGAACCCTGCCCTTCTCGACGGTCAACATAGGTACACTCGTTTATACACGCAACACGTACACGAAAATTTACACCATGGAGGGGTGGAAACAACTGTAAACGAACTCAGACAACGTTTCTGGATAACAAAGATAAGACCAACAGTGAAAACAGTAATCAAAAATTGTCAACGGTGCCGATTGAAGAGAGCAAAACCTGCCAACCCTGCAACAGGAGACCTGCCGCCAGCGCGCCTCACGCATCACAGAAGACCGTTCACTTTCACGGGCCTGGACTACTTTGGACCCGTGGAGGTCACCGTGGGGCGACGCAGAGAAAAAAGATGGGTGGCGCTGTTCACCTGCTTGACTATACGAGCCATCCACTTAGAAGTCGTAACAACACTAAGTGCAGATTCCGCGATAGCGGCCCTACGACGTTTCATCGCTAGAAGAGGGCAACCAACAGAGTTGTGGTCTGACAACGCAACATGTTTCAAAGCAGCCGACAAAGAACTACAGGAAGCTTGGCTAGCGATACGCAGCGAGGCCGGCGCGCGCCGCATCAGCTGGAAATACATACCCCCCGCTGCCCCGTTTATGGGCGGCGCCTGGGAACGACTGGTGAGGAGCGTCAAGGAAGCTCTACGTGCCACACTTCAGGAAACACACCCCAGCGATGAGACGCTACACACCTTCCTACTGGAAATTGAAAATACCATAAACTCGCGACCGCTGACTCACGTGGCGGTGTCACCAGGTGACCCAGAAGCCCTGACGCCAAATCACATCCTGCTGGGCCCGAACAGCCACGCACCTTCACCGGGAACATTCGAAGAGAACGATCAATCAGCACGCCAAGTATGGCGGCGTGCCCAACTCCTCGCTGACAACTTCTGGCGACGGTGGATGAAAGAATACCTTCCCCTGCTCCAACACCGGCGGGAGACGCGAACCACAGGAGTCACACCGAGAACGGGCGATCTAGTGATCATATGCGATCCGAATCTACCAAGAAACATATGGCCGAAGGGAATAGTATCCAAAATCTACCCTGGCAAAGATGGAGAAGTCCGCATCGTAGACATAACGACTGCCAACGGTCACGTACTACGCCGGCCCACCAGAAAAATCGTCGTGCTCCCAGTTGGGTCGCGAGACGCGACGGCGGGAGAAATGTGCACGACGGCTCCTCAAGAAGACACCTTTAATATTAGTTGTTAGTTAATAGCACTTTATACATAAGTACATAACGTAAATAAATATCTTTGAAAACAAGCAGTAGGGTAAATAATAAATGTAAGCAGAGTAAAGTTTATTTTCCTTTAGATTATAAGCCTGTAATGTCATTAGTTTAAGCTGAAATAAATAATTGTTAGTATGAGACTTTCACTTTAGAAATAAGAATATATCATAGAACTGAAAAGTTCTGTTTACGGGTGTGCACACAGCGCGCGCCGAGCAAAGATTAGTGCATGTAGCGCCACTAGGGCGAGTATATATAGTGCTGAGGCGGGGGGTGAGGAAACGCTTCGGGAAATATTTAGATAAATCTTCGACCCGCCTCGACGCCGCGACGCTGGTTGTGCACCTGTGTTGACCACATGTAAGACCTAGTATATAAGCTGATTTAAGGTCAATCTGTAATATAAAAATAAAAGGAATAAAGATATTAGCTGGGGAAAGGCAGAGGGGGTGAGGCAGGGAAAATTTGCTATAAAAAGAGCGGCGCTCCAGCACCGCCAGTACAGTCGTCGCCCGCGCCTCCAACAAGAACAAGCTCCGCCCCCGCTGTCTCTCCTCGCTACCAGACCACGTGACCCCGGCTTTTCTTTCGCCCCCACCATCCATACAGTCCACACCGGGAACAACATCGTCGCAACCAGGGCGTCAACAACACTAAGAATTTGTGACCCATGAAACATTACATTCATGAGTCTCTTGTAAATGAGCTAACTTATAACAACAATTAATTATATAATTTTTGCATTTGACATGCTATGCTTTTACTTAATAAATCAAATTATGGTGGAAAAAGTGAAAATGCCGTACGTGTACGTAAAAATATATAAACTCATGCGAGTAACAGATATGGTGGTTAATTTGAAAGTGTTGCAAGTAGACCGCAATAAGCTCAGGTGGAAGAGCTTCGGAACGGTATTCCGAGGTCGTGGGTTCAAGTCCCACTTGCGGCATTTTCACTAATTCCACCATAATTTGATTTATTAATTATAACAACAATATCATTTTATTTGATTTACAAATGTTTATTGATGCATAAAATGTTGTGTGTTGACGAATATAAAACATAACACAACCAAGATCACTTGGAATTAACACGTGCCGAAATTATGTACATTTACATGAGCGTGAACAAAGTTATTAAATAATAAGCCGTGTAAATACAGAGAGCGATATGAATTAGGAAACCAAAGGGAGTCAGTATAATTATATGACTTGACAAGCGACACTCCGAACTGTAACATTATATGTATACATGATATAGGTACATGTTATAGGCAAATCCGTGAGTTGTAAAACTTAAGATAGAGACGAACCTGAAAATTATGTTTCCTGTATTTAATTAATCAGATAAAGATACTTCCCCATCCTCTAAACTCGAATAAACGATACGAACATTGTATGAAAAATTCGGTGAAAATGTAATTAGGTAATCGTATTCCCTTTTACGATATTGTTTGTTACGTATAATGTTACAGAAAATAGAAATATCAAACAACTGTTTATAAAAGCGATGGATCAGATTGGGTAGGTATACTCAAAGTGATCAATAGCCCTTGTAAATATATCGAATTCTTGTTTCAAATTAAATAGACATACAACGGGTACACCATCCGCATAAATGGCTTTTCTTTCTCTCACTCTCCAGCCCTTTAATATCCCACTGATGGGCAAGGACCTCCTCTACTCTGGGGGGATTATGGTCTATAGTGCGGTACCATTCAGATGTGTTAGCATATGGTTTATATCGAGTTTTCCTATTCTCACAGAGGATGTTATCTGTGTACAATATACCTTAGCTGGCTTTTACAGCACCCTTGGGAAGAAAAATGGGGTGGTGACACTTGTATTCTTAATCCGTCACCACCTCACCACGTGCATATAAATAGCTTAGAGATTATTTATTATAAAACATATTTCGTAAAACAAATCTCGACAGAAGGTATTGGCAAAAATATAGAAAACCAAATATCCGCTATATCAACAAAACATGCTATAGAAACAAGATATTCTGCGGAGTATAGATAACGTTATAATAATACAATGATATTAAGAGGATACCAAAATAGCTTCGTGCATTTTTCTATGTACGAAGTTTTCATTGTTTCTTTAGATTGAATGGCTAGAGCTCTAATTTTTAAGTATATGTTTTTTCAATATATTATCTAGGATCGCATAAACTCAGAAACGCGATTGAAAAAAGTTTTCTCGATAGAAAATCTTGGCGATATAACCTCTCAAATTTTTTATTTTTTTCATTTGTCCGTCTATTATCGCGTATTAACTAATGAAATAACTTTAAAAACATAAGTAACTATCATATATAGAAACACGTAAATCAGAATTAAAATATATTTAGTAGATTTTGAGTAAATAGGAAAAGTATCCCTAATTCTTCATTTTCTGTGCCTACTGGCTGTGTTAATATGTACGTGTCGGCGATGATATACGATAATATTGATGTAGGCCCTTAATGTAATGTCAACGTTAACACGACAAGACGCTTACTAAAATAGAGGTTAGGGGAACTAACCTGGGAGATTATCTAATCCCAATTTATATGAAGTCATAGCACGTCTCTGACACGCGTACTCAAATAATCATATCTGCAAACTTTTATTTAAAAGCAACATTTTGCAGTACTTATTTTATTAGAAGTAATTATTCCCTTAACAAAAAAATGCATATTCAACAAATGCATATGACAGTATAAAATATGACCTACTATGCCGTTCAAATGAGAATAGGATTGACCCCGCGTCATTTTGGGACGTCATAGTTGTCATTTTGAACAATTTTGGTAGAATCAACAAAACAAGATATTTTTATATAATAATTTATCTATCACTTTATCGTTATCGTTTCCTAATTTTCGAGCACTTAGCGAGACAAATACAATTAAAAACAATATCAAATAACGACAAGTTCAACATAACAATACTAACATACAAAAACAATGAGAAATAACAACAAATTTATTTTTTTAACGGGAAACAACCACATAACTAGCACATTTTAAAATAAAATTCCTTATAATTCATATTCTCGACAAGGCACACCAACGACAACAAAATAGCGGTTGGCAATTCAACCTAATATCATTGTTTCCAACAACGAAATTATTGAAAGAAAGTATTATTTATTTTTAAATAATGTTATAACTATTATTACTAAATAATTTAAGACGTATTTCACTTCAAATTACGGAAATTACGTAATGATACGCAAATAAAGTTACGTTGCTGACAGTACTTTTCAAATCACTTTTGACAACTAAAGGTCATTGCCAATCCTATTCTCATTTGAAATGTATAGTACTTTATATAAAAATCGATTGTTAGGACAAAATTGCAAATAATAATGTTGTTGCATTAAATAATTTAACTCAGTTGTCATTTTTCTTTAAGTTTGCCATGTGCATATTCGTTTAAATTGTTATTACTCATTAATACTAGAATCAATTATCGACAAAATATAATATAATATGTCGGCTTTGAATTAATTTTTAATACGGCTTAATTTTTTTTAATATTTGCTGCACAGTTACCGTCCTTAACCTTGTATAAAATATTCCTAAAGACAAGGTACTGCATAAGCGAAGTAGACTAAATCTTCCGAAGCGTGAGGGCCTGATGTAAAGACACCAGAAACTGTCTACTGAATATAACATTTATTAATGTACTTACAATGAGCATGTTCCAAATAATGGGATAAGGGAAGAAGGATGATGATTTACTTACAATGAGCCACTTTTTGCCGTCTCGTGTGAATACGGGCGGTTTGTCTGGTAGGGTTCCAGCGCCGGGCTGCGGCAGTTGCTTGCCACCGACGCGTGCCGCTGGGGCTGCCTTGAAAGGTGCTGGCCCTTGACGCAGCTGAGGGTTCTTGTGGGTTTGCATGTCAGGAGTCACCTTCCGGAGAGCTGTATCACAATAAAATACATTCAAAGGCTAAAAAAAACCCGTAAAATGGAGCGTGGGCGGCCCCAAACGAGATGGAGCGACGACATCGTTAAAGTCGCAGGATGCAAGTAGCACAGTACCGCATGTTGTGGTGGTCTATAAGGAAGATTTATGTCGATACTTACTGTTGGTGATGTTTTCGCCCTGGTTGATTTCGGCGAAGAGTGCGCTGCGGTCGTCGATGGACATGTTAGCGAAGTCACCCTCGGGCATTAGCGGCGGTGGTGGGGGCATACCGCCGGGTGGGGGCGGGGGTGGAGCACCAGCGCCTGAGCCTACATGGAAATAAGCTTTTATTATATAAAATGTAGATTTTCTTCCATACCGCAAATCTCTGTGTTTTTTCTCCAACGACTAGGCACTTAGATCTGTTGTTGTTGCTGACACAATGAACAATGTGGTGACAAATTTTAGATATATTTTTGCATCAATGCAATCTGTGAAACTATTCACGCACTATATGATATAGGTCGCGTCACGCATTCACGTACATGAAACACACTTCAAAGTTGCATCCAATGGCTTTTAATAAATAAAATTAACGTAAAAGCCTGCTTTGTCCACAAAACATCATTTCAATATAAAAAAATACTTCAACGATTGCGTGTTACATTAGCATTAGAAATGGTTATCCTACTAATATTATAAAGGCGAAAGTTTGTAAGTATGGATGTATGTATGGATGTTTGTTACTCTTTCACGTAAAAACTACTGAATGGATTTGAATGAAACTTTACCACAATATAGCTTATACATCAGAATAACACATAGGCTACAAATTGGCTGGACCGATTTTGATGAAATTTTATTTTATACAGAATTGTATGGCAAAACAACGTTTGCCGGGGCAGCTAGTAATAAATAAAACATTAAACGGTTCGGGTCAAGTTAGGAATATTTACGAAACCAGTAAATTTATTTAAGTATGTTAATTTTTTGATTAATATTTCAAGTCAACCCCAAATAAACACGGGTCCAATTTAAGAGGAAAGTTGTTTATTTATAAATTGTAACGTTGTACGGCGATTTTGGCAATATGCTAGAAACAAAAATCAATTTCGTGAATGTCATTTTCGGAAAGACTACTTCGATTTGTAGTTTTTTTCGGTCACGGTTTATAAGAATGTGCATTCTTAAAAGAAATGCAAGGGATCTATCAATATTTTCTTATTGCCCGTAAAAAAAAATATTGATAGATTCCTTGCATTTCTTGGGATCTATCAATAGATCCCAAGCTGATGGGTAAATTGTATTCACCCATCAGCTATTTAATTATTACTATCACATTTTTAAAAGAAAACAAATACAATGTCACTTGTCTACCTCTCGATTCAAACCCAAACCATCTACACATAATTACTTTTTGTTTTCATTTTACCGCAATTAATTACCAATGTCTTTTTTCTTTTTCTAATCATCTATTTTTAATATAGCGCTATTTTTAGATTTTTATCTTTGTGTAATATACACATTCTTGTACTTCCTTACTTATTTCCATATAAAAGCAGCTCACGTTTTTGTTCATCGATCTCATTTTGTAGGCCAACAAGCCGATACCATAAGATTAAGGTTTAATTAATTTCCCCCTAATATTGTGGGGAATTTAAGGTTTATAAATTGCGCCCGTGACTTGTCGCCGTTTAGTCTTTGTGTTTATTTACTACAAGTTCAAAACTACATCGTTAGTAAGTAAATCCCCTTTTGACGTGTATATTTTGTTAAAATATAGCTGTAAATTTTAAAAACTTTAGCTACAATTTCTACCTCTATATGGTCTCGAGTAGGACGTAGTGGCTGATATTTTGTGAAATTGTGAAAAATTTTTTACCTCATTGTTAAGAACATTGAGGTAACATGATTAAAATAATAATTCACCAATTAGCAAAATAAAGATTTGATTTAATTTAATTTCATGGCCTACGCTACGAGTAGGTAAAGAGATTTACCTCACTCAACCTTATATTAAACAATTCAGACTATAGACTCGCTTGTATATGATATATGGCAAGGACACATTGCGAAAAAAGGTTTAATGGGTTTAACGATTTCTGTGAGATAATATTGGCAGATGTCGCTAATGATCACCGCGTATATTATAATATAGGTAGGTATATTAAGTTGCCCTTATCAGAGCTAAATTAGATATTATATTAAAGCTAGTAGCTATAGTGGAATTGAAGGGGTCTATTTAACTACGTCTGATATTTTGATCGTATGATGATTTTGAATTTAAGAGGTGGCAAAATAATTGAAAGAAGTAAAGTAAATTGTACCGCCAATTATACATGATTTTTATTACAATTTCGTTACATAAGTGACATGTATTATGATATGGTGTACAAAAAAGGGTGTGCTATTGTATTCTAAAGCTTTAGGTAAGTATGTATATAAACTTAATACATATTTAATATACAAGAAAAAAAACTAAAATAATATTTTGTAAATATTCTCTATTTCTTCTATTTTCTAAACCTTAAAATAATTATGGGATATATATGTATCGAGAACCACATTTGTTGCTATTGATGCAATAGGTATATAACAAAGATCTGGCTAGCGATCAGTACCATTGTCAACGTTCAGTCATGCGTTCTCCGTCTGTATACAGTGCTGCTGTATGTCTGACACGGGTATTGCACAAACCGAACAATGAAAAAGTACGCAGGTAACATGTACTGGCTACGTGATAAACTGCTTAATTAATTTAATATAAATATAAAGCTGTTGAATTATTAGTCACAAAACAATAAATATTTGTTAAATTATATCCGAAAACCGAAATCTATCATAATCATTTTTTGTTTGAACACATAAAAGTAAATCGACAAATGGTCTAAAACGTATACCTACCCAACAAAACTGGCCAATCCAAAATGTAGCTATTGGATATGATTTATTTCAATATGTATGCGTTATATAACCATTATAAAACCCTTAAAATTGAAAATAATAATAGTCGAGAATGTTTGATAGGATGACGAAATTGTACTTAGGAATAAAGTGTAACTTACCCGACCAAACAAGGCCAGTGGTATGGTACTGCTTGATGTAAGCCTGCAGATCTGACAGTAGTTGCACCCAAGCGCGACACCACTCTACATGGTTCTTGTCCTTCTCCTTCCACTCCTTAAGAACACGGTTCGTGTAGAACTGGCCGGCATCATTCATTTCCTTAACATAAGGGGCGGGAGTGGGGGCAATAGCCACCCAACCTAGAGCTGGGATGCTCTCTGATATCGCTGACAAGTGGTTGAAATAGGTAGAGGCGCGGTTTTTCTCACGGAATTGTTGTATAGCGGATATTTGTTCACTAGTTGGAGCGAGGAATTGCATCTCCTCAGACTGAGATGGTTTGCTTCTTGTTGTAGCCAGTTGGATGTATCGTAACTGGGCCCTAAAGCAGCAAAAATGGAAATGTTAAATTTACAAGGGCCAAGATAAACGGATGATAATATTATATTGCGTAATCGTAACTTCGGTACATATGTAACATAAATAATGAGTATCTAATGAGTCACAAGTATCACACCCACAAAATACTGATAGTAACTTTACTATTGTCTGTAATAGGGTTTTGTCTGTGATAGTGTTAGAGAATATTAGGTAAAACGATGTTATTACATTCTCAAAATATGAGCGACTCGATAAGATATTATAGCTTTATACTGTCTAATAGTTTACCGTCAGAATTAACACACGCACACATGCATATTTATGTTTACTGCGCATGTAGAAAATGCTCGACTTATGGGCGTTAACAAAATTTCACGGTTTAATTTCATAGTGTTATTTCACAGATTAGTGTATGTGACTGCGGCCATTCAGTTAACAAAACGAGATAAGATTATACGTAAATAGTATGCAATATTACAGTCACTTTGTTTATAGCGGATATATCCTATTTAGCCAAGAAAAAGGAAATAATACATTCTAAAAAAATCGAATTAAATATTTTACTGGATATTTCATCCACAGAAAATACCCATTGAAGAGATACCGTTTAGTGATAACGCTGTCCTTTGTATATTTAATTAAGAACTTCGTAAACGTCTTTTAAGTGACGATTCAGTTCGTAATATGACTATACTCGTAATTAAAGAAGACTATGTAAAATTACGTCTTGCGGTAGCGCCACAGAATCTATACATAAATCTAAATTATACTATATCATAATTTAATTAAGCTTGTAGCAAAATAAATAAAATCTATATGATACACAAAATTGCTACAATAAATCATTGTTTCGGTCCATTGTAAGACCGACTGTTTGATATGGGCTATCTCCACTTTGGGACGGTAAATGGTAAATTTAATTTATATTTATAAACACTTTAATAGCTGTTCACCGTAATTTCTTGTGCCTGTAAATCTGGTGAGCACAATACTTACAACATACGGGTATAAAGATTAGTTAACATCCTATTTTCAGACCTACTGATTACTGACTGATGACTGAGACTTCAGATTTATAAATTATAATACTAAAATAGTAAATAATTATTTATTGAAACTTAAATAAGTTGGCGGTATTTTAGTTCATTTAGAGGAATCTGTTTAATAATTGATAATCCACGAATAAATTTACTTAATTTAAAATTTTGTATATCGTTGTTAAAAAAATATTTTTAAATAATAATAATATTTAAATTTTTTTAGGAGAAGGTAAATCAGATCAAGATGCAGATTATAATTAAGAATATAATGGATTACAATGAATTTATTTTGGTGAATTTTGATTTGGAATAATTAATTGAAATTGGATTTAAATGTAATTTTATTTAATTTAATAAAGTGATTTAAAATTAAATTATGTACATATTGCCCGTCGCTTTCATATATTGTTAATTTATAAATTTATAATTAATATAAATTGAAATAAGTCGTAACATATATGATATTTCATCCACAGAAAATACCCATTGAAGAGATACCGTTTAGTGATAACGCTGTCCTTTGTATATTTAATTAAGAACTTCGTAAACGTCTTTTAAGTGACGATTCAGTTCGTAATATGACTATACTCGTAATTAAAGAAGACTATGTAAAATTACGTCTTGCGGTAGCGCCACAGAATCTATACATAAATCTAAATTATACTATATCATAATTTAATTAAGCTTGTAGCAAAATAAATAAAATCTATATGATACACAAAATTGCTACAATAAATCATTGTTTCGGTCCATTGTAAGACCGACTGTTTGATATGGGCTATCTCCACTTTGGGACGGTAAATGGTAAATTTAATTTATATTTATAAACACTTTAATAGCTGTTCACCGTAATTTCTTGTGCCTGTAAATCTGGTGAGCACAATACTTACAACATACGGGTATAAAGATTAGTTAACATCCTATTTTCAGACCTACTGAATACAGGTTCACATAAATAAATTTCATATGAATCAATCAAGCTGTTTCAGAGGAGAATGAGAATGGCAACCACATTGCGACACGAAAATTTATATAAGTATAAGACTACCTGTTGCCCGCCACGCCGTACGCGTGAAATTTAGAGACCAACCCCTAACATATTTTGTATACAATAGAAACATCCACTTAAAGCACTCTATCTTTTAAATAACCGCATCAAAATCCGTTGCAGTTTTGAAGATTTAAGCTTATATGTATAGACATACATAAAAAAACAAATTCTTATATTATAAGTAAAGATAGTACACCTACACATATTGTTATGATAAAACTAACTAAACATAAGTAAAATATTATAAAATAAATATCATAAGTAAAGCTATTTCATTCCCGTACGAATATAGCCTCGACTCGCCTGTCTCGGTACATAATAATATTTAAAGCGCTTTTAAAAGTGCTCTACAACCGCCAAGCATATTTATAGCGAATACATTATACAAATGCAGAATACTTTTTAAAATACAAACACTATTTTAGTAGAAAGACGGAAATTTAAAACTCGGTCAGAGTTTTAAGTCCGTCTGTAATTCGTAAGTAATTCTGTTGAACAATTTTTCTCATAAACAATATAAACCAGAGTAAACTTGTATTAAAACGTTGTATACAGTTAAGGACAAGAAAAAAGAACACAATGTTTTATACCTATGTAAAAAGTAATAAGGAACGAGCTCGCAATTAATTTGCAGCTGAGCTAACTCTAATGAGACGGCGGTGTACAAAAAATTTCCGTATCGTACGACGTTTTTTAACACATTTGCGAGGAAACAGAAAAAAAAACATTTAAATAAACCCAATCTGTGAATGCACACTGTTGCTTTCTCGCCATTTTAACAGCGCGCTAGCGCTGCCTACTGACTGGCGCCGCGCGGCGATTAGTTCAAAATTTGAATAGAAACAGCGCGCTGCTCGAGTCGTGCGGCGGCGATCAGTTCCATATTTGAAATGGCAAATAATACTGTTATGAAATTTGTATGGACTATAACTTAACTATTTGCTTTGGTAACACACGCGTTTTTTATGACCCGCTTTACATATTTAAAACCGGTGGAATTACATCAGCTTTACGAGCAAGGGTGTTACCAAATATTTTACAGAAGTTTGTTTATAACTCCGACTGGGTACTGCAATATTTTATCTAGCTATGTATTATAATCATGACTCAGACATGAGATATACTTCTTTAACGTTATAATTTTAGCAGACATAACAGTAATTTTTCTACATCACATTGGATACAGTTCCTAAAATTTTGGGGAGTCTTTTTGCAGGCCTTGCAAGAAGAATCCATAAAATTTTAGGAACTAGTTAACCTAGAGTCATATTTACTTATTCTAAAACAAAGTTGTTATTTTTGTATGTATTTCCCTATGTGAGTTTATACCTTTCAAACTACGCAACGGATTTTATAGCGGTTATTTTTCAATATATAGAATCGTTCAACAGGATAGCTTTATTGAATAATTTAATAAGGTTTGGTTTCGAAATACGAAGTTGCATGAATGTTGAAGTGTTTAGTTAAGCGTTTAATTACTTTGCAAAAGCGTTGGATGCCCAATCTTCATATTATAATAGAAAGATCAATGACTGATAGACTTACTGGAAAGCGGCATTAACAAGGTTGGCGTGAGTGGCAACATCACCACCGATCTTCTGTGACAGCTGCAAGTACACATGCAGCGGGCCCTGAGAACAACCAATACAGCATTAAAACAAATCAAAATTAAGAAAGAAATCGTAATAATATATTTCTAACAAAACTAAGTTAGCTATTATTGACATGTTGCCCATATGACAATAGTACAAACTTGGCCTTTTGTACTTAACGTTATTTATATTTTATTGTGTTACCAATAAGTGGGTCGAATTCCCGTCAGAGTTCCTATGAAAATTGAATTTCCTTTACTTATCATAAGTAAATATATTTTGTGTCTTTTGTGCGAAGAAAGCCGTGTGGTGACGGATTAAGAATACAAGTGTCTCCACCCTATTTCCTCCCGAGGGTGCTGTAAAAGTCAGCTAAGGGATATTTTACACAGAAAACATCCTCTGTGAGAGACGGAAACCTCGAAAATAAACCCTGTGCCAATACGCCTGGTCAGCGCGGCACAGTAGACCATAATCCCTCCCAAAGTGGAGAAGGCCCGTGTCCAGCAGTGGGACGTCAATGGGCTGGAGAGAGAGAGTGCGAAGAAATATACAATGATGTCATAATAAGAACAAGTGCTCAAGATTACATAAAGTTTTCAAAACTTTGTTGTACGCTTTCAGTCTCGCGTTCTGCGGACTTTCTATTAAACTTTAGCATGTACCCAGTATCAAAATATATATGCAAATAGTTCTGTATATAACATAAGATACCATTTAGTATTGACATTAGTTAATATTTAAAGGAAAATCGCCGGCATTCTCAATTAATTCACACAAAGGCAAACTGTTAAATCAATACGGCTCTTTGACGAGTATAAATTTGCTCAATATTTAGTCTACCGAATCAACAGTACGCAAACAAGCTGTAGGTCGGTATAGATAGCCTGTACATGGATGGATGATTTATGCATTTGACTAAATTAAACTCTACACGTTTATAACGAACACATTTGTGTAGCGACCAAATTAATGTCGTCCTTTTTGCGTTGGGTGTTAAGGGGAACAATAATTCTATGATTGCGTTTCGGCGCATTCTTTCAAAAAACCAAATCAAGAGTGTGCCTTCAAATTCTATTGACTTATCACATTGATAAAGAAGCTTTTTATTAATAGGTATCACCCTGGAGTATATTAGTGAGGAAAGAGCGTGCGTTTACAAGTTAGAACACAAATGAAATTATGGGTTAGGCAGCGTATTTTTTCTCCTACTCGAAATTTAATCATCATATTTTGTTGTTGTTTATGGCGACGAACCTACTTACGGGTTGTACCCTGTTTACCTACTTACGTTTTGTATTGGGCGACCGGTGCAAGAATCATGCTCTATGGCAACATACTCTGAAGTTATCAGTAAATTACCTGTACAATATCCTGATAGCCGTTGACACTCATGTTGGTGGACTTAATCAGCGGCGGTGCTAATATGGGTACAGTGACCGGCGATGGTTCGGGAGAAGGTGGCGGTGTTGGAGTGTGAGCCCGTAGCACTGGCAACCGCTCCAGCCGTGACGTCACGCGCTCCAAACGATCGATCAGAGCCTCAAAATCAGAACCAGGATTCTGACTAACAGCCGCTTGCTCTACTTCACTGCCTGAAACAAATAGAATTTTCGCTAAAACTTTGGAACTTATGTTCATTTTGGGACATAGACTTGTCTTTTTACATAGAAGTATATTATAATATGTATTTACGGTATTGAAAAAATTAACATAAGCTACCCAAATTTTAATGTGAACTTAAGAAACATTAACTGATATTGGATTTCTTAAATAATTTCGACATACTGTCAGCAAAAAAAAAACTAATAAATTATATAAACACCGTTAACCTAGTAGAAAAGTGTATTATTAATCACTGTGTATTTTTATTACAAAACAAATCTGTCTAGAATAAAATGTTGTTAAAGCTTTTATAGTAGGAACAGAGTGAATTTTTTCATCAGTTTGTTCCAATTTTTTTTAACAAGCATGTACGAGCGGATTTATTTCTATAAAAAGATTGCACAGGAGGTTTTATGAAATCTATTTTTATAACGACTGCTCTACATACATATATTAATCTCGCACACATAAATTTGTTTTTAATAGAATATTTGTTTTCAAATATTACTTGATAAGCGCCTCAATGTTATTGGGGTATATGTACAAAGTTATACTCGTATACAGCCTCTTGTAGGCCAATTATTTACAGATACTTATGTAGGAGACATAATCTGTAAAGTGCTCTAGCATGCACAGATAAAGATACCATAATAAGATATGATATACAAATATCTTAATGTTAACAACTCTTTGGACGGAATTTATTGACATGCCTCATTATCGTCATAATACCATCCCAGCTTTTCCCATAGGGGGTAGGCAGACACTACAGACGAGAGGTAAGATATCTTATGTGAATTCATCGTATTTAAATTCAAAATATTCACTTCTTACTGAAAGACTATGAAATATTGGGAATCAATAAGATATTTAAGAGGTCTTGACATACACATAAAATATACCATATCTATATCCTAACCCTCCACCATATACAATTATACCAGCGAACTATATTACCAATGAATTACTCCCAATACACAAAGCACCGAGTATATTACCAATGTATACCTCCCAATAGTACAAATATACAAAGCTTAACAAAATTTTTTCGACCTGGAAACGAAATTCTCACGGGAGCGATAGCACGCAATATTAAACGATAATCCAGGACATCATAATTTAAAAACAGTTTTTCCCATCATTTATCCGGGCCCAAAATACCCTAATTTGTGAGGGCGTTGCCTTAATTAGGTTGTTTTGGGGCATTTAATTAATTTATATTAGCCTTAATTGACCACGCTATTGACATTAATAAAACATTATTATATAAAGAAACAATTAGAAGATTCGAGATTAAATCGCAAACAGACACCGACATAAAAATTATTACCACAAAGAACTTTTTACGTAAAAGTTTAACGTTATTGCAAATGAAAATTCCGCAGTAAAATGTTATGAATATTTAATCTGATACGACCTATTTTTATTCAAAGCACGAAAAGCTGTCTAGTCATTGCCAGTAAACGTGATGGATCTGAATAATTGAATTAAAACAGTATTGTGTCAGATAAAACGAAGCGAGTCTCACATAATTACATATTTATAAACATAAACATAACATCACGTCTTCCCATGGGGGTAGGCAGAGACTATAGAGCGCCATCTGCTACGATCACACTCATACATCTGGTCATACATGCCCGACGGTTGTAAGTGCTACGCACTTGCCCCATTTGGAGTATGCCGGCGATGACATCGGAGTAGGTATATTTTTCTCGGGCGTCCTCTCCCAGCATTTCCACTTACCTCCGCCGTGTATATGCCTTTCGTTAAGCGTCTCTCATCATTAATTAATAATTTATTAATTAATCAAATAGAAAATTAATAATATACACCTTGTAGAGTTAAATGATTTAAAAATATAGTTAATAAATATTAGGTACATGGCAAAAGAAACTTACAATTCGTCTCCAATAGAAAAAAATCTATAACAGAGAGTAATATGTGCTTTGAAGTAAGTATACATTCCTACATCATACAGATAAAGAGGTTGAACATAATAAATTACATGTCATGAACCATAAAGGGCGTTTGACGGGCTTCGTGGTGGAGTGGTTTATGTAATGGACTGCCGATCACGAGGTCGCGGGTTCGATTCGATGTTTGTACTGCGTTTGGGTGTTTACTATGTATTATAAGTATGTATTTACAAAAGAAAAGTAGTAGTCTATCCGTATCTGGTACCCATAATACAAGCATAGAAATATAGCTTACTTTGAGACCAGAGGACGTTGTGTGAAATGTCCTGAATATTTATTTATTTATAGTAAATTTATCATTTGTTTTCTTATTTTATCTCCCAAAGGATAGGCGAGGAGGTAGTAGTATTATGTTAACTCTATGATATACTTTACTTCTATTATTTATCTACATCTTAATGTATAAAATAAATACCTATAGCATAATTGTACGCTTCTCGAGCAGTTGCAACTATTTCTTCATTATTCGGCGAATTCTCCAAATCATCTCCGGTATTAACACGTGATTCGAACATATCAATAAGATGTTTTAAATTTTTCCGAATATTTTCATCCATTTTCCACAATATGTATTAATATTTTATTACTACACTTCACACTGTAAAACAGTCTATAATTCTGATAATAACTGCATGTTATATTCATAGAATAATGCTTGTCGAATGTTCGCTATCGACTGAGTCACTGAAGATATGATATGATAAGCATGTCTTTACAGAATTTTATGTAATCGCGTCAATTATAGTGAAAAGATAAAACGTTTATGCTGAAACAGTTGATTCAACGTTGAATTAGTGAGAGAAAATTGTGATATGTCACAAACTATGCAAATTAGATTAAGATAAGGTGTAGGCATTCAAACGGCCCATGAAGTAGCGACAGTGAGTGCCTGCTGTGTATGAAGTCTCAAGATTCATTTGTCGAACAAACACAAATAAATAATAATAATAAATAAACATTCAGGACATTTCACACAACGTCCTCTGGTCCCAAAGTAAGCTATATTTCTATGCTTGTATTATGGGTACCAGATACGGATAGACTACATACGCGGGGAGGTCCAAAAGTTCGTGGAATGAAAGGGTTTTAGTAAAAATGAAACAGTAAATTTATTTTTCCTTTTCAATATAATCACCCTTAAGCTGAATACATTTATTAGATCTATGAATTAATTTTTCTAAACCATCGTAAAAATATTTTTTATCTTTTCCCTCAAAATGAGCCAAAATTGCCTCCTTTACCTCATTGTCGTCGGAAAATTTCCTTCCCCTTAAGTCTTTTCTTAAATTGGGGAACAAATAAAAATCACTTGGGGCCAGATCTGGACTATAGGGTGGGTGGACTATTGATTCGAAGCCATGCGTGTGTAGAGCAGCCATTGCAACTTTGCTCTTGTGAACCGGCGCGTTGTCTTGCAAGAGCAACACGCCCTTTGTCAATTTTCCCCGACGTTTTTCTTTGATGGCATCCTTTAATTTTTCTAGTATTGTTGCGTAGTATTCTCCGGTTATGGTCCTGCCCTTTTCTTTATAATCAATCAGTATTATCCCCTCACAATCCCAAAAAACAGTAGCCATCAACTTTGCAGCCGACTCCGACACTTTGAATTTCTTTGGCGGTGGTGTCCCCTTTTTATGCCATTGCATGGACTCTTGTTTGGACTCAGGCTCAAAGTGATGAACCCATGTTTCATCGCCGGTAACAATTCGCTCCAAAATCGGTCCAGGATCGTCGCCACACAACTCCAAAAAATGTTTTGACGCTTCGACGCGCTGCTGTTTTTGAAGCGGCGTGAGCATTCTCGGTACCCATCTTGCACTGACTTTTGTCATACCCAGGTGGTCATGTAGGATTCGCAAAATGGTGGTATCTGATACTCCAACTAATGCAGATAACTGTTTTTTCTTCAAACGGGTGTCCTCCAGTACAATTTTTTCCACTTTTTCGACGATGTCTGATGTGGTGGCCTCAACTGGCCTTCCTGAGCGGGGGTCGTCTTCAATCGACTCCCGACCATGTTTAAAAAGACCATGCCACTTGTAAATCATTGATTTACTAAGGCACTGTTCCCCGTAAACAGTTTCCATTTCATTCAAAATGGTCTGAGCGTTCTTTCCTTGCTTGGTAAGGAATTTAATGACCGCACGGTGTTCAATTTTCTCCATAGTTTCAGTTTTCTTCCGGATTGACGTGTTTAGCAGGCGAGTGTGCGTAAACGAATGACGCAATAGGGCTGAAACTCCATTTATATACTAATTATGAGTCCCCAATTAGTATGACACTAAGCGAGCGCCCCTATCCCCACTCCATCCCCTCCATTCCACGAACTTTTGGACCTCCCCTCGTAATACTACTTTTCTTTTGTAAATACATACTTATAATACATAGAAAACACCCAGACGCAGTACAAACATTTGTATGACATTTATGGATATCACACAAATGATTGTCCCAACCGCGACCTCGTGATCGGCAGTCCATTACATAAACCACTCCACCACGAAGCCCGTCAAATAGTGTTATACAAATAGTGTTATCTATGCAGTTAATGCATTTATTTACAAAGGCTTACATAACTACATATTACAATAGTGATCCTGCACTAAAATGCCTATAACTTAAAGATTAAGCTTATTCCGAGACCAAAAGTCATATGTGAAATGTCCGTGTATCTTTTACTTATTGTTATGTTCAATATTGATTCAATTAAATAAAAAAATGTAACAGGGTGCCAATCGAGTTTGTTGACGGGTTTCTCTCAATTTAGACGGTCCATACTTTTCGAATTGTTTGTTTGTTTCGAATTTGACGTAAATTAATTATGATTGTTTTGTCCGTAGTTTATAATGGATGTGGTTCCATTTTCCTCTCACAATTCATCATGGCTTTACATTTACATTACCCAGAAGTTTAAAATAACTTTAGTTGTTTAAAGGGATTAATACGCTGCCTTTTATCAGAGCTTCGCCTCCGTGCCACAAGGTGAAACGGAACTCTATTAACAAGACTTCGGTATTCGTCCATACAGATGGATAGTATATACAGTACCTAGTGTTTGTTAACAACCACAAATTAACTGCAGAATAACGGTTATTTATTATTTTACGACGAATTCGGTTATTCACCAGACTACTGTCATAAACCAAGACTTGGGTAAGCAAATTAATACTAAATTTAACTTTTCTATTACTTATAATTATGTGTAATATATATATATATCTAACTAAATATAAGTAAATTGTCGGTTTTACGATTATATGATAGATGCCAGATGAAATTCTTTATAAACTACTATCAAAGATTTTAAGACCGAGTTCAACTCTGTAATTATACACTATTCATAGCAAATATAAATAAACAACTTAAATAGTCTCAATGAAACTTATAATTACTATTGACATTACAAACAAAGATATCCCAAATAAGCTGTCAAAAACAAACACGGATCTCGAATTCAGAATAAGAGAACATTTGAATAACAAGAGCCTATTTTAAGTACAATCAGCACACATTTCACGCTCATCAAAATCAGTATTAATACGCCTACAGCAAATTAAAGTAGTTGTTAGTAATAAATTGCGGAGTAAATTATGAATTTATGACCAAATAAACTGATATTATTAACATCAAATTAACATCGAAATATCCATCGAAATATCGCTATTAATACAAAAATTGTGTGCCTTTAAACTATGCATAAACATATATTTACAACCTTATTTATGTAAAATTTTAATTGCCAAGGCTTTACTCTCCGTCCGTCATCCCGCTGTATCTCTGGAACGGTGATACAGTTCTAACAATTTCACAATTTATGTCTATCAATTATTTGATGCTACAATCCTCATCATGCTGTCCGTATCCCGTCATTTAGATTCATTCCATTATTTAGATTACGGAATGACGAATTATGATGGTAACGCCACGGAAACTTTCGTGTGAGAGTCAAATTGATAGCTACTTGGCCTTTTAAAAGTAATTATTATAGTATACTAGCTGACCCGGCAAACGTTGTTTTGCCATACAAAAAAAAGGGTTTGAAAAATAGATGTTGGCCGATTCTCAGACCTACTGAATGCGTATGTAAAATTTCGTAAAAATCGGTCAAGACGTTTCAGAGAAGTACGGTAACTAACACTGTGACACGTGAATTTTATATATAAGATTAATTTTTAAGGGCCTACATCAATATTATCGTATATCATCGCCGACACGTACATATTAACACAGCCAGTAGGCACAGAAAATGAAGAATTAGGGATACTTTTCCTATTTACTCAAAATCTACTAAATATATTTTAATTCTGATTTACGTGTTTCTATACATAATAGTTACCTATGTTTTTAATGTTATTTCATTAGTTAATACGCGATAATAGACCGACAAATGAAAAAAATAAAAAATTTGAGAGGTTGTTTCGCTAAGATTTTCTATCGAGAAAACTTTTTTCAATCGCGTTTCTGAGTTTATGCGATCCTAGATCATATATTGAAAAAACATATACTTAAAAATTAGAGCTCTAGCCATTCAATCTAAAGAAACAATGAAAACTTCGTACATAGAAAAATGCACGAAGCTATTTTGGTATCCTCTTAACACCCTTGCTCGTAAAGCTGATGTAATTCCACCGGTTTTAAATATGTAAAGCGGGTCATAAAAAACGCGTGTGTTACCAAAGCAAATAGTTAAGTTATAGTCCATACAAATTTCATAACAGTATTATTTGCCATTTCAAATATGGAACTGATCGCCGCCGCACGACTCGAGCAGCGCGCTGTTGCTATTCAAATTGCGAACTAATCGCCGCGCGGCGCCATCAGAAGGCAGCGCTAGCGCGCTGTTAAAATGGCGGGAAAGCAACAGTGTGCATTCACAGATTGAGTTTATTTAAAATAAAAAATATACAGTTTATTCGGTAATTTAAAAACTTGGCTGCATGCTCTAGCGTCTTTGCCAACATTTTCACGCAGCCACGGCAGTAAATAATCCTCGCGCCATTTTTCTCAAATTTTCTTTTCTTTGTACTTGTATTGTGAATGTTTTTTTTTCTGTTTCCTCGCAAATGTGTTAAAAAACGTCGTACGATATACGTGCGTATTGGTTATAACATGCTCGGCTCAATTACGCCCTCGCCTTCGGCTCGGGCTGAAATTCCGCCTCGCATGTTATAACCATCTTAACGCACTAATATCGTAATGTACTATAAATTAATACTATGAAGGTTTAACAGGTTACATTACGTTCAACATGCACTTTACACATAAGTTTAAATTTACATATCACATTAAACCCAATTTTTATACCTATCTACCTATGTAAAGCTTTTTAATAAAAATACCCACTAACAACTTTTACGATGTCTTTTATAAAAAAAACCCACATATATCATAGTAACATTGCTATGTGTACTTTTATGTTAATATCTTGTTTGTTATGATTTATACAAAAAATAGTCCTATTTACAAAGTCCTTATAGGTTTTCTTCTGTTATGAGAAATAGATAAAAAGTAATGATCGCTAAATGGGTACACTTGGACGGACCAAGGTCGTAAACAGGAACGTTTCGTATTCAATAAAACATCAAACTAATCGAAGCGTAACCAGAGAATATGTAATAACTTCTTTTCTAATATGAAACGATATTGCCTTTCTGTGAGCACTTCACTACACACATAATTGCAATCTTCGTCTTGTTAGTTTTATAACATCCTCTTGAAGCACTCTATTATTTAAAAACATACTGCATCAAAATCCGTTTCGTAGTTTTAACAGGGTGACTTTGCAAGGTGTTGCCAAATTTTTAGGAGCGACTCTGAATCAGTAACTTAATCGATTTACGTAAAGAACATCAAATTTTTTTTTTCATTTTAATTAATCCTATCCGCTGTTTAAAAATAGTACGCGTGGATAATTTACTTCATTCATAGAAAAATACGCACGCACGTCACGATAGTTTCGCAAAAGTTAAACTATAAGTGTAGTAGTGATTATGGTGCGCGAAAATAAGCCTTATGCTTAACAACATAAGGTTCGGGCGCCCGCGCAAGCAAGGGTTAGCGGGAAGCGTAGGCCGACAAATGGAGGGGGAGTGTTTATTGAAGGGTCATTGACCGGTGGCGTGTTGATGAAATTGCACCGTATGTCCACTGCATAAGAACTTGTTGGTGCGCTTGTCGTTATGTGGTCTGCTTAAGGTCGTTTTTGGCTCTGGTCTCTGATGAATGACAACACACGCGGTGTCTCTTTGTTGAGTTACTTTTAAGGACATTTTAAATAGTTTATTTTTTGAAAAATACTACGTTTACAAATAGTTACTACAAAGACGTATTTTAGTATTGTTCTATAGAGCTTATTTAAAAAATTTGGCAACACCTTGCAAAGTCACCCTGTATGTAAATAAGCTCACATAGAGACATGCATACAAAAATAATAAGTTTGTGTTACAATAAGTAAAGATAAGAAATTGAATAATCCAGCATTGTTATTCATATGTTAAAACATAAATTGAGGTGTTCCATCGAAGATTAAAGTTTTAGTTTCCATTATCCCTAATAATAATAATAATAATAAAGCTTTATTAGTACCACATTAATAAATTTTTGATCACAAAATTATAAATTACATAATAGTACAATATAGATACATTTAAAACAATTGATTTGGATTAATAAATTAAAGTACTATATTCAAAAACAAAATAGATTAATATTAACAATTCAAAATAAGTCAATAATAAAAAGAATATTAATAGCGAATTCATGCAAATAAATTTATATATGTATTTCTAATTAATTAATTTTCTTTTAATGTGGACCCCCTCAGGGTAAAAGCCTCCTCCAAAGAATTCCATTTATCCCTATCCTTAGCTATTGTCATCCAATCACTTCCTGCCTTGGCCACAATCTCGTCCTGCCATCGGGCGCGGGGGCGACCTCTCTTCCTCACGCCATGCGGTCCTTTCCATTTCGTGGTATTGATTGTCCAACGGTTATCCTTGTATCTAGCAACATGACCTGCCCACCTCCACTTTTGACTTTGAGCGAAATATAGAGCATCACATACTTTGGTTAATTTTCGAATTTCTGTGCTTCTTACTCTATCTTTTAATTTTATATTTAAACAGCTCCTTTCCATTGCCCTCTGAGTTGTTTTGATTGTATGTCTTGCTTTATGATCGTAGGTCCAAGATTGGCAGCTGTAGGTGAGACAGGGTAAAATTATCGTGTCTAAAATTATTTTTTTCAATTTAATTGGAAGTTTAGATTTAAAAATCTCCTTTTGAGCCCAGTACTTTTTCCATGAGATAGCTACTCTCCTATTTATTTCTTCTATATTTCGGTCCTTCTTAAATGAAATTTGTTTTCCCAGATAAATGTAGCTCTCTACGTACTCTAGTGGCATGTGGTTAACCAGAACTGGCGTCAACACGCTATTAGTCATGACTTTAGTTTTTTCTAAGTTCATTTCCAGTCCTACGCGAGCACTAGCAGTTTGAAGTTCACTGATCATAGTGTTGAGCATACGTGGACTTTCAGAGAACAAGACGATGTCGTCCGCAAAACGCAGATGGCTTAAGTATCTACCATTCACATTTATTCCTTGTTTTAACCATGGTAAGTCTTCTATTACGTTTTGTAGGACCGCTATAAATAATTTTGGCGAGATTGGGTCGCCTTGTCGGACTCCTCGGTTAATGCTGATCCTCGTGCCCACTCTGTCCAGCCTGACTCTACTAGTGCAATTATTATATATATTTTTTATTATGTTTATATATTTTACGTTTATGTTTTGTTTATATAATGCTTCCCAGATACTGCTATGATAAATTGAGTCGAAAGCTTTCATATAATCAATAAAGGCTACGTAGAGTGGTTTTTTATATTCAACGTGCTTTTCGATAACTTGCTCTACTGTATGAATATGATCTGTAGTGCTAAATCCACTTCGGAATCCCGCTTGCTCCATAGGTTGGTATGAATCTATTTGTGAAGAAATTCTGTGTAGCAAACAAGATGCGAAAAGTTTATATAGGCAGGACATGAGACTTATCGGACGATAATTTGCTATATCTTTAGGATCGCCTTTTTTATATAGCAAAATAATTTCAGATTCTGTCCATTGTTGCGGCACAGTCTCTTCTTCTAGTATTTTATTGAATAATATTGTAAGGGGTGATACCAAAAGTGTTCTGCCGTGTTTGATGCATTCGTTGTTAAAACCGTCCGGTCCTGGGCTCTTGTCTGGTTTTAATTTATCTATTTGTTTTATGATTTCGGCTTCACTAAAAACTTGTACAATCAATGTATTCTTTGGTTGATCCTGTTCCATTTTATTTAATTTGTCTGGTTTAAAACTATAAAGACTTGTATAGAATTCACTAGCTATCTTTATAATATCAGTTCGTGATTTGCAAATTGTAGATCCCCTCTGAAGGTGCTGGATCCATTTTTTTGACCTGTCTAGTTCTTTATACGCCTTTTTAGCTGATCTCGTGTTTTCTATACATTTTTCTAATATGTGTAATCTGTGATTTTCATAGCACTTTCTAATTTCTTTATTAGTTATTTTGTATAAATTTTTCAGATCGTCTTTATCCTTTTTAGTAAGATTATTTTTACTTTGTAGTTTGCTTCTTTTTTCCATTAATTGAAATGCATTTTCCGAAAGAATTGTTCTTTTTGTTGATCTTTTATTGTTTCTCAGGCTCGTTAGAATAGAATTTTCTATCTTGTTGTAGTAATCCTTGACTGAATATATTTCGTAGTTTTTTATTAATTCAGGTACAAATTCATTTAGGTTTTTTAGGTATAAGTCTATCTCTTCTACGGTCTTTAGTGAGTTTCTGGAGCTGGTGAAGTTTCTTCTACTCTTTTTATTCGTATATAGGCAAAGGCTCGCTCTCAAAAGTCTATGATCTGTGCCAAAGGAGAAAGAATTCAACACTTCGTATTTTGAGAAAAAATTAGGTTTGGTTGTGGTTATATAATCAATTTCTTTTTTAGTGTTTTTATCAGGCGAAATCCAGGTCCATCTTCGGTTCGCTTTTAATTTAAACATTGTATTTAAAATTTTTAGATTATGTTCGTGCACATACTGAATTAATCTTTCGCCTCTTTTGCTTCTGTTTCCGAATCCGTGAGTGCCTCCTACTTTATTCTCGTAGCTTTTCAGTTTGCCGATACATGCGTTAAAATCACCCATGGCTATTATATACTGTGTAGAGATAATATCATGAGCCTTTTCCAATTCCTTATAAAATACATCTAGGTCTTCTTGTGTAGAGCATTCAGTTGGTGCGTATGCCTGTATAATTGCGTAGTGGACATTTCCTAGGTAGATTTCTAATACGCAAACCCTTTCTGATATGCCGGAAAAGCTTATTATATTCTCTTTATGTTCTCTTTTGATTAGGAAACCCACACCATATAGACCCTTTGTTTGTCCTATGTGGTACATAATATAATTTTCGTCTTCTACTATATTTTCGCCCATTCGGCGCACTTCGCATAATCCCAGTATATCGTGTTTTATGTTACGGAGAGCCATTTTTAATTCTAACAGTTTTTCAGGTGTAGATAATGATCTCACGTTAAGGGTACAAATGTTTATCAATTTTTTTCTCTTATATGGTTATTCTTATCTATTATCTCTATTCTCTTATATGGTTATTATTATATATTATCCCTAAAAACTAAACTAAAAACTCCGAATATTACAGTTTACGTAAATCTAAAACCAACAATCAATATGTATATATATTCTAATATATAAAATTCACGTGTCACAGTGTTAGTTACCGTACTCCTCCGAAACGGCTTGACCGATTCTTCTCAAATTTTGCATACATACGAGGGTCAAACTGAAAGTTCTTAGAAAATCAAAAACTAAGCATTCTAGCAAGTTATTAGTTTTATTATAACTTTTCAAAATAGCGTCCATTTACATCAATACATCGCTGCATTCGATGGAACCATTGAGAAAAGCACCTTGCCCACTCGGCCTTAGGGGTCTCTTCGACGGCGTTTTGAAACGCAGCCACTGCTTCTTCGGCGTCCATAAAATGTTTTCCTCGAAGTTTTTCTTTTATTTTCAGGAATAAATAAAAATCGCAGGGTGCGAGGTCGGGGCTATACGGCGGGTGACCCAGTAATTCCACGTCTGAGGTCGCCAAATAGTCGATCGTTTGCCTGGCGGTGTGCGACGAGGCATTGTCGTGATGAAGGAGGATCCTGCTGCGAGGTCGTTTCTCTCGAACTTTTTCCAAGACAAGTGGCAAACAGTTGTTAGTGTACCACTCTGCATTAACCGTTTTCTGATCCTCTAAGACAACTGTCGCGTAATGACCTGTCTTTCCGAAAAACGAGGCCACCATCTTTTTTCCAACACTTCGACCTCTCTTCACTTTAGTTGGCAACTCTTCGGAAGGAAACACCCACTGAGCAGACTGTCTTTTGGTTTCCGGATCATAACAGTAAATCCAGCTTTCGTCACCCGTTAGTATGTCGAACACAGCATTTGAGTCACCTCCGTTAAATTTTTGGATCATTTCTCGGCACCAATCAACACGGCGGAGTTTTTGAGCCTCGGTCAAATTATGCGGTATCCAGCGGGCACAAAGCTTCCTGACCGCTAAATGTTCATGGAGGATTTTGTGCACTTGACTCATACCTATGCCTAGACTTGTCCGAATCTGCTGATAGGTCACTCTTTTGTCAGTCTCTATCATACGCCGCACAACACTGATATTATCTTCAGTCGTCGCTGTAGAAGGCCGTCCCTCACGCAAATCATCGGTGAGATTAGTTCGACCACGTTTGAATTCATTAAACCAGTTGTAAACTGTGGCACGAGATGGGGCTTCATCGTGAAAAGCCAATCGAAGTCTATCATAACTTTCTTGTTGACTTATATGACATCGAAAGTCATAAAAAATCATTGCACGAAAATTTTCTCGGCTTAAATTCATTCTGACGTGCACAGACAATTTTCAATTTGCCGCCAAATCGTAAAACAAATGACAAATGAATGAAATGTATACTCAATATTATTGGTAAAGAGTTCTATTTTCAAAATTTAAACTTATTTTTTTAATATAATGCTTTTAAGTTGCCAGTTCTAAAAACTTTCAGTTTGGCCCTCGTATTCAGTAGGTCTGAGAATCGGCCAACATCTATTTTTCAAACCCTTTTTTTTAGTATGGCAAAACAACGTTTGCCGGGTCAGCTAGTATATATATATATATATATAATGAATGATATGAGAACATTCCTAAACTTGTAAGCTTGAACAACAACGAAGAATAAATATGGAACTATTATAAAAAAGTCATTTTTAATATGAATTGCCGCATAAAATATTAATTTCTTATTAAAATCGCCGGAATACTGAAACACGACTCTTGAATGCAAATCGTACTTTCGTAATACAAAGGACTTTACCAAGTCTCTTTTGTAATGTTAAGTTGGCACGAATATAGGCTAGAGTAGCTCCCGGGTCTATGTGGTGAACTCCATGAACGTGTAAAATATGATTTATTACCCACAATTCTACAACATGTAGGTATGTCTACATCTACATGCACATGGCAACATAGAGGCTTTGTGTAAAACTGAAAAAGGTCTGGGTAATTTACAACTTAAAAACGTAGTTGTTATAATATTCCTTTGTAGTAAAAAATGTTACTTTCGTCATAGAATAGGTACACTAAACTTTATACGCCACTTCTAAATCTGTACTAATATTATAAAGCTCAAGTTTCTTTTTGAAGGCGATAATATCAGGAACCGCTGCACGCTGGTACGATTTGAGAAAATCTTGCAGTGTTGGATAGTACATTTATGAAGGCTTTGAGTTATATAACATAACACTACGACTAATAGAAACGAAGCATCAGTGAAAAATGATGCAAAAACAGGGAAAATTTCCTAAATTTCACGCGTACGAAGTCGCGGGCAACAGCTAGTGTAGTTTACAAAGTTGCAGTAAAAATCTTATCTCTGGTGCCAAAATAAAATGACGGTCGCTCTTAAATAGTCTTTGGAAGTTGTTCAATGTAAGTTGTAGCGTTCTTTGAGACAGATCTATCTACAGTAGTTATCGAAGTGCTGGTGGAAATGTTTATGAATACCGCCCACGACCGTTAAAAATTTAAATTTTTCTTCGTAATATTGAATTATGAGATCTATGATAATAAAATAGGTATTGATCGTATGCACTACTTAACAACGCAGCCTTTACAAATCTATGCAGCATATACATTGAATCGATAAGGTAATACAACTTTGATCAGACTTCAAGGAACTTTCTAATGAAGCCATATATGCCTAAGCAACTACACTCATAATGTACAACTGACTGTTCTCACGACTAACTTGCCCTGTGTGAACCAGACCTCGTGCACTCATTAGCGAAAAATAAAAAAGAAATGTCGATGACGCTAGTAGAATTATGATTTACGTCGTTAGGCATCAGAAGCGGAACGCTTCATGACGTTTTATGCGCTTAATGAACAATGCTGGGCTGAATTTTATTACAATAATCTCATTTGCATGTGACTTTATTTGAATATTATACAATTTACTAGATTATTTTTGCAATAACGTAAAAAATATATGCTTGAGAACATATTATAGCGGGGTTCTAGCAGTTTCATTGAGTTTAAAACTTTATTGCTTTAAAAGCCAACTTCGTTCGCTGAGAATCGAAACAATATCAGCTTAGAATAAAGGATTGCATTTCTAACTTTACACCACGAGGTACAACAATGAAACGGATAAAAAATCGAAAAAGAGTTGAGCATATTTTACTAGTCGGTAATAAAGGTATAAAACCAATCGGTAAATTAATTTTATTTCCCCAATGAACAATTATGAAACGAGATATCTACCTTTACCGCAGTTACCGGTAATGATGCCCGATTAAACAAATTTTCAAATAGAAATATAAAGCAAAGGTTTTAATCAAAATCGTAGCAGCGTGATTTCATTGCTGTGTAAATAAAGTCTGTAACAAATTATCAAGGGTCAAGGCACACAAATATAACTTTCCACAGAGCTTTAACTTGTCAACAAAATCAGATCGTAAATAAGTACTTTAGCAGTGGAGATTATTCTGAATTAATTATTTATCATCGCTTGGTCTGTCGCTTTTAGGTCACGAAATTGACTTTAGTTCATGATATTCATTATGCAATTTAATGACCTCGATAAGAATACGTTATATTATCCAGGGTATCCAGTATTGGAGTTGATAATAATAATCAAATCACATCCAGATCTTTCGTATGAAGCACATGTGTTTATCCTTACTATTTTTAATTTTAAATTAATACTAACATTTCAAGGCAAATCTAAATCTGTTCATATTACTAAACGCTATTTATATTTAACAAAGTTATCTTATCTTCAAATACAGATTAATTCTGTGTATACGGTTTCATTGATACATACAGAAAGAAACGTTCTCTTAACACTTATGTTCCACTTCACTCCACTCGGTTGAGTGTTTAAGCAATTAGAAACGGCTTTGTTATCTAGATCGTATTTTAATGATTCTTAATGTACATTTGAGCTTTTCAGGCCACAGGATTGATGACAATGGTTATGTAAAACCATGAAAGGGATGACTCAGGGATGTTCAATTAAAACGAAATTAATGCTGAATAAATATTTATAAAGAATTGATCAAAATTCAATATTTAACAGAGTTTATGTTTTGCGAGAGGATTCTATGGAATTTTGTGCTAATAAATTCTTTAGATACGTGGAAATATTTGCAATCACATGTCAAACAGCTATAAACTACTCGTATCAAATTTTACAGCAGTTATAAATGAAGTTGATAAAATTCTCTGAAACCATCGTGAAAATTTTATTCAAATCTGATATAACTATGTAGTCTCTAGTAGTCCTCTGATACATTAATAAGAGTAAACGTATATTTAACGTTTGACGACGACAAATTTTTTATCAGTATTTTTGTATTGCCTTACGCGAAGTAAATAAATGAACTTATAAATATTTTGACAGCCAGTATAGTGCATAATGCAATATATAATGCAAATGCATAATGTTGGCTAATGTTACTTTTATAATAGATCACTATAAAATATATAAAGAACGCGGGTAAACCACAAGCAATCGCTCATAAATTTTAACTTATGACAAACTTTATACAGCCAGGTAAGGAGACATCCATATTTTATGAGTAGGTAAGTCTAGCACACTTTCAAGAAAGTGGATTCTTTTTTACAACAAACGATAAACTTAATAAGTAGAAGCAATGTGAAACTGCAAGTGGGTGAAAATAACATTCAAATACTTCGTTACATTGATATATACGTATCGAACTAATATTTATAAGCGTGTTATTTTAAAAGAAGTCGTAACGCCGTGGTCATTATAACTGGTCAGCTACAGTCACGTTACTTGCGATACGATATACGACGGTCACGGTAGCACACTGGCTCTACCTAATATTCTTTAACAGTTTCGGGATTTATTTATTAAATTACTACAAACTATTTTCTGATTTGTTTTAAGTCATAGCTAATACTACGTGTCATAGACTTTTTAGATAGAGACTAGATATAAAAGGAAATAAACACTTCAGAATCCATAAAAATACTAGCTGTTTAGCCGTGATTTCATACGCGTGGAATTTTGAAAAAGTTTCCTGTTTTTACAACATTTTTACTGATGCTTCGTTCCTATTGGTCGCAGCATATAGCCTTATGCCGTTCTCAATAACTACACTGGACTATCTAACGCAAAAATAATTTTGCAACTAAAACCCTGCTGGTTCGAGTTGCAAAATTCCTGAAATTAGCGCGTTCAAACAAACTGTTCAGCTTTATAACATTAGTACTAATTTCAAAAATGTTTACGTTATAAGACTACTCAGTAACTAAATATTTATTCTACTTTCGTTTGTACAGCATACAATAACATATATTATTTCATGGATATGAATGATATAAAAGAGCAGCAATATGAATGCTAAAGCGTGTATAATATATAACATTGTAAACATACCTAGTTTATTTGCATGTTGTTTAACTTTTACACATCATAAAATTGTGCTTATTCAGTAAAATGAAAACGACCTACTAAGGCATTATAATTTATCATCCGTTGACACAAAAACTCGGTACATTATTGTTAAGCTATGATTCAATTAAACAATTATGATATATTTATGCAACAGTAATCTGATTGGTTTCAAAAACAAACCACAATGTACTATGTAAGATACGTAACCACAACTAGAACACAATAATCCGATTATGATAATAATATCAAACGAATACTTACGTATAGAATCAAAATCTTTTCGTGTCGAAACACAGAATAGGTTAGTAAAAATGTTAGGAATCTGTCCCAAAAACAATTTAGAGAATTTTCTGCGGGTTAGAGCCATAAGTAAAATATTTCTTAGACGTAGTTGTTTGTTATAAAATCCTACTAAAGGCTGACTGACTTAGTGTTAGTATTACGCACGAATAGATAAACTATAGATAAAGACAGAAAGCAAGGCAAGAAATATCTTAAGAATCAGTTCTATACATGTCAGTATCTGTCACGCCGATTACTATTTACGAGCATTACGTCCAGCACGAAAAGCTAAACCCCGAAACAAACAAAAATGTATCACCAAAGAAAAATAATAAGTTAACAGAGTACATGAATCTCAAAAGCAGTGCAGCCATTATTTTTTCTACAACAAAGCGAGTTTGTCTCTTAAATAACTTTAATTTATATCAAAGCGTCCTGTTCCCAATTTAAATTACAACTCTCATATTTTGTTACTAACAGCTACTTAATGCTGTCGGCCTTCGCCTTCAGAAATTACAATTAAATTTACCTAAATAATTTAACAGTGAGATGGGTTTAAACAGCGAAGAGACATTGTAAAGCGGCTATATTTTTTTACATTAAATTACTTTTTACGGATTCAGACGCATATATTTTAGGAGGATTTTGGACTGTTCTGCACTTATACTCGCATCCGTGACCAATGTGGCTAAAGTCTCTAAAACATTGGTAGAGATAAAACTAATATATACGCGTCTAAATCTATAAAGAGTGGTTTTATATTCTATATAAAATCAGTGATGTTAAATAATTATTCACGCAAGGACTAAAAACGTAGTGTGATTTGCAGTAAAATGTTGTACCGGGTATTAACAAAATGTGCGCCATTTTACATTTTGTGCAACAATTAAGCATACATTAAGGGCCTACATCAATATTATCGTATATCATCGCCGACACGTACATATTAACACAGCCAGTAGGCACAGAAAATGAAGAATTAGGGCTATTTTTTTTGTTTACTCAAAATCTGCTAAATATATCTTAATTCTGATTTACGTGTTTCTATATATATAAGTTACTTATGTTTTTAAAGTTATTTCATTAGTTAATATGCGATAATAGACCGACAAATGAAAAAAATAAAAAATTAGAGAGGTTGTTTCGCTAAGATTTTCTATCAAGAAAACTTTTTTCAATCGCGTTTCTGAGTTTATGCGATCCTAGATCATATATTGAAAAAACATATACTTAAAAATTAGAGCTCTAGCCATTCAATCTAAAGAAACAATGAAAACTTCGTACGTAGAAAAATGCACGAAGCTATTTTGGTATCCTCTTAATTTAACAACATACAATAAATCTCAATGTTACTTACAAAATAAATCCGAGCGCGGGTGCAATTTGTGTGAGATTAGGGAACGATCTGAACTTGGCTAATGTCAAAAAACGTTAGGTTTTTATTTAGGTACAAGATTAAGTGGGTAAAGGACTAACCATATAAATTAGTATTACTTATATTTATTTATTACTGACAACATTCATTAGACTTTCCCTTTGGAAATACGGTGACGACATTTAGATTCTTTATGCAGTTTTGTCAAGAATAACCGATCCATGACATTCTTTATTTTATTTTGTTAAACAATGGCAGAACGCATAGACGAATTGTATTAAAGATACTCAATTACGTCATTCCTGTTTTTGTATTCACAAACCAGTTGCGTTACGAGGTAGGTACTGTAAAGGTTGTGATCATTGAATAGGTTATATTCAATGATCACAACCTTTACAGTACCTAAAACGAGGCCTAATTGACACGTGATGTCTCCAATAAATGGAATTCTACAAACATTTTCGATCACTATCATGTTGATAACAGCTAATTGAAAGATGCTTCTTACAAAGAAAAACGACATACAACATTATATATTATGTGAGTTTTACACTTACTTGTAGAGCTCCAGATTTAATGAGGTAGACCTATGCAAGAAATCATCGTTTTACACACACCCACAAACATAGAAAAAAACTATCAAAATTGGAAAAAATTGCTATATATATATAAACTAATGATGTGAAAGAATGAAATAAATCTAAGTTTAAAAAATGTTTAAAATATAAACTATGTAAAAAGGCGTATTATAAAATTTCAGACTATGTTAATGACAATAAGGCTTGGGAGTAAATTGTTCCAGAGCAACACATATTATGTATTATAATTGTAATTTATCTAAATTGTAAGAACTATTGTAATAATTATTTTAAAAAAAGATTAATATGACAAAAGCTGATATCTGCTGAGTTTCTGACGCCGGTTCTTCTCAGGCGGATTGAAAGGAAAAAAAAATTTTGGATAAATCATAGGAGCTTATTTTTTTTGGCAAAACGAGAATATGCCTACGTGAATAAATGATTTTTGATTTTTATAAAAAACTTTAGTGTGTATTTAGTAAAGTGTATAGTAGCAAAACGGTGGTTACATAAATTTCAATACTTTATTATATTACCATAAATACATAATGATAAATGAACGACGAATAAAATAATGTTATCTGGTTCTCTTGCTGACTGTTAAGGAAAACTGTTATTTTGTTCGTGGACATTGGATTTGTCCTGTAGGTAGCCGTTTTTAGGGTTCCGTACCCAAAGGGTAAAAACGGGACCCTATTACTGAGACTTCGCTGTCCGTCCGTCCGTCTGTCACCAGGCTGTATCTCAAGAACGGTGATAGCTAGAGAGTTGAAATTTTCACAGATGATGTATTTCTATTGCCGCTATAACAACAAATACTAAAAATAAAATAAATATTTAAGGGGGGCTCCCATACAACAAACATGATTTTTTACCGTTTCTTGCTCTCATACAACAAACATGATTAATTAAGTATTGTGTGTGTTGTTTGCTCATTACGTGCCTTATGTTGCATAAATAGTGGTACGGAACCCTTCGTGCGCGAGTCCGACTCGCACTTGACCAGTTTTTTTTAAATACTGTAAATACACAAAAGACGCAGATGTAAACCCCCGAGCCAGCTAGTGGAGAATCATAAAAAAACCATTGAACTGTATTACTAGCGTACGTACGTACGTAGTACATATTAACTCAATGAAAAAAACAAGTGATCTCCGTTCTAAATTCTGCTGTTAGATTGAAAATATGTTATTATTTATCCTAACCACACACCGCCAACAAACTGGAACGGTGACAAAATTTAGCTCTTTATTTCGTGTTTATTTATAAACACAGAAGTTATTCATAAACTATATTGCACTTTCTAATACATATTTTTTTTAATACATCATACAAGGTATGAATGAATTATATCAGAAAACAATCAGTTTTATACTTTTAGTCTGTGCTTTCAGTAAATGTATAAACAATTTTAAATAAAATCTTTACTTTTATTTTCAAAAACATTAAAGGATTTATATGTCTATATTTGTTTTAAATTTTAGCTCGACGTTTCGGAGACTTTTAAGTCACCATGGTCACTGGTGGAACTAAGCTGTAAAGTAGTGTAAAGTGTCCTACTAGCAACTAATCACAGAGGACACCTTACGCGTCAAAATCTGTAATAAGTGATTTTATTTTGATCTTTACTTTTCTTATTGATAAATATAAGATGGTAACATTACATTCATTATAACTCTAAGTATTAGGTCAACAGTTGAAGACCATCTGGTGCACAACTGCTTCAACTTGCCATATATGTATCCATGTTTCAACGTCACAAACCTTAATACATACAAGACAAGACTACTGACTAACATAGATTTATTTATATAAAGTATATAAATGTATATTTAATGTAATTTACATATTCTAAACTGGGTTACGTAGATTTTGTATGACTGAAGATCGAGTCTAACCGTTAGACAGATAGGCTAGCTTTCTATGGTTCCTGTTTCATAGCATTTATATTGAGCACACGACTCTAATAATATTTCATATTGTATTTTAATGTCCTGGTTGTTTGGTATACCAAACCTGTGGTAAAAAAACTGTAGTACTGTAGTTTATAGTCCTAATTTTAAGCGATACATATCCACCGCTGTCTACCCCAATGGAATAAAGCGTGACGTTATTTATGTGTGTAATAAAAAGGCTACTTGCAAAGCCATAAAAATAAAATGTATCTGCGGCTAAGTATCCTCAGAAATAATAAATAAGCTCTGGCGTCTCACTTATTAGGCTGACAATATTGTCCTAATCGCTTAGGGCGGTTCTCCTTGCAAAATCATGTTTTTATTATTCAGCTCACAACTTATACTACCCAAATTACGATAAATTAGTTAATTGTTACGCGGAACACGAAAGTAACTTGTTTTCTGGCGATAATTTAGTGAGTTCACAAAACATATTTTATAAGAAAAACCGATTACCTGCCTGAGACAGTATCTAGATACAAGGCCCATCAGGAAATCTATGATCGTAGTACATTACTAATATACTATGAAGTCTGAGGTTTCAGACTAAATCATAACATAGTATTAAAAGTTGGTAATACTAAGGTAAACCTACAAGTTACGTCCATAAAGATATAGAAAGCACTACCTTTCTAAACACATCATCAAAATAAAATAGCTACTTAGTATTACTACTAAAATACCCACCAATCGCTTTGTCCAACTCTAAATCAGAAATATCTGTGTAACGTTTTTATTCCAGTTCAAGAATCACAAACCACTACACAACGAACTGTCAGGTTGGATTTTCCCAATACAAGAACGACCGCACAAATGCACGTTGTATGTGAAAGCGGATATAAAACAAAAAAGTTATTGAATATTTATAAAAAGTCTGTCTGATCTCTATAAAATTTTGTGCATATTTTAATTTGATACATATTCTTTTACTTTACGCAATGTAAATCATGCCAGAAATGACATTAATAAAATCAAGCATCTTTTAGAAATTCCTCGAGGTAGATAAACAATTATAGCTGTTTCAGTACATCACAGGCAAATATTTCTTTTGAGAAACAATCTAGTAAAAAGGCCAATAGAAAAAGTACTCTGATTCATGTTATAGGTACTTATTACATATTATATACGAAGTATATATGGTTATATATGGTACCTACTGTTGATGTTGAATCATCACTATTAGTGGCTATAATTATAATTAAATCATACTGCAGGGTATCGTGATGATTCACATTAGTCAGCTTTTATACTTATACGCGAACCGCTAACTTTCACCTACATTATCTGATAAGTGATAAGTCTTAGGTAGGTACATACTATTTATTATACTAATATTATAAAGTAGAAGAGTTTGTTTGTTTGTACGCGCTAATTTCAGGAACCACTGCACACTGGTTCGATTCGAAAAATTCTTTCAGTATTGGATAGAATTGGAGTAAAGCATCAATGGAAAATGTTGCCAAAATAGGTAACAGGAGCTTAAACATTTAAGTCTCTACAATAATCTTAACAAAACAATAAGCATAACAATTGTTTTAGAACAAAACGAGACTCATACAGTTACTGCTTGCTAGACAGTTACATTAGCAAATATTTTAAAAGAAAATACAAACCAGTCTAGCAAAACATACGTAAACTATCAAGCATTTTATCTGCCAATGCCCAGTGGCCAAACAGGATTCTCTATTACTATTCATGAAAGAATTAGAAACTGTGTGACACCGCGTATGTTAGAAAGGCAAATATTAATTTCTTATCTGACATAACACTTGGATTAAACTTAAAACTAGTTATTGCCCCGATCTACGGACAATGTCATTATATGAATAAAGAATTTCATAGATTTAGGTAATGAGAATTTAATATTATCTATACACAGTAATTAATATTGGAAACAAGTATGGTGTGAATATTTTAAGTTCAATTTTAATTTAACTTCACGGTTTTGCGGTCCCGCTATACTATAGCCACGTAATCAAGCTAAAGAATAATATTTTCTAACACTTGCGCGACTCATCTGTTTAAATAAAACTACTTTGTACGGATTTAGACGCGTATATTTGTTTTAAATTTTGGCCCGACGTTTCGGAGACCTTGCAGTCACCATGGTCACGGGTAGTCTCACCCGTGACCATGGTGACTGCAAAGTCTCCGAAACGTCGGGCCAAAATTTAAAACAAATATACGCGTCTAAATCCGTAAAAAGTAGTTTTATTCAAGCTAAAGAATCTATGGTTTATTTCAACAAGGCTCAAAATATTAGATTAAATTAGCTCTTCTCTCTTCCAGCCCATTTACGTCCCACTATTGGGCACGGGCCTCCTCCGCTTTGGAGGGATTATGGTCTACTGTACCGCGCTGACCGGGCGTGCTGGCACAGGGTTTATTTTCGAGTTTTCCGTCTCTCACAGAAGAAGTAATCTGTGTGCAATATCCCTTAGCTGACTTTTACAGCACCGTTGGGAGGAGATGCGGTGGTGCCACTTGTCCGTCACCAAACGAAAATTAGCTCATAAATTGAATATCTGTTACATTTAAACAACATTATGTAAAGTAATAAGCTATATCTGATGTAATCATAAGTCTACGACCCGCGAAGTCTAAACAATATCAAGGTCAGACATCACAAAGATGAAATTATGAGATAAAGAGTAAACAAAGTATCTATAGCAACACCGACAAACTGAAAGATGTGTCTAAGATAAGAAGGAGACTATTTGGGTAGCTCTTAGCTCGCTCTACATTTTCACGTCCACTACGCTAAATGTCATACTCATATACATTTTTAATGAGCACCTTACACAGAACTCACGACTTGAACGAAATTATTTAGTGACACTCTCGTTAACCTTAAATAATCCAAACACGGACCAAAACTTGTAACAAGGTCATGTTAAATATGAAAATTTCAATTATTATTTGCTTTATGAGATGGCACACTAAGCAGTGGTGTTGTAACTGAACGTTGCGGTGATGTCATACTGTTTTCCAGTTATATTTTCCGCTCTATATTTAATTTTATGTTTGGGATAAGTGCCAGCTGTTCACGTAGCACGAAACTTTACACTGCGGTACAATAACACTAGATAACACTAAATATTTTTGATATTAAATTAATCGTAAACATAACCATTGAAATAAAACAGGCTTGAATCTTACCATAGTTTCTGATATCTGAAAGCAATGTTGCCACTTAAATGTTGGTTTTGTCAAAGAACTAAACTTCATAACAATGTCTTCCTAGCTAGCCGTCCTTCGAACATCGTAAAGTGACCTAACCTATGTATGTGTGCTTGTGAATTAAGTAGTAAGGGTCTGTGAACAAACAAGAACAATTCACAAATAGTTGTTTGTTCTTGCGTGTCCTAAACTGGCAGATTATTCGAGTAACATCATAAATTCCTATAGATTATTCATATTTAGGCATTAATAGAATAGATTACCTGATTACATTAAGAAACAGCAAAACAACAGACTATTTAAGCGTCACTTAAAAGAATTTTTAATAAAGAAGTGCTACTACAACATTGCCGAGTTTTTAGATGATCGCAACATCTGACTATTTGTTTGTTGGGTTCTGTTTTAGTTCAATTATTAATAATTAAATAATTTATTGTGACAAATCAATTTATTTAATAGTTATTTATAACTTTAACAATTTGATTGCTATTTTATACATTTTTATTTATAAATTTTACATTTTACCACATTTTATACATTTTATCAATCAATTTTACACTTTACTAAACTTTATACCAATTTATACATTTTAATAATCAATTTTACATTTTACTAAAAAATTCATTTTTATTTAAATTGATTTGAAATTATTGACTGTTTATTATGTACTATTTTGACATTACATGTTATTCATTAGCTGTTAATTCGTTTGACGATTCTAATTTATTGTTACGAATCAATTAGATAGGTTAGTCGTTAAGAAAAAGAAATTGTGTAAGCCAACCGGCAGATTTTGGAGAACTTATTTAATATTGTATTTATTATTACATCTTTTGTACCCAATTTCACACAAATAAAGATTATGATTATGATTATTAACAACTATGAAATAATTTCACAAACTTGTGGACTGAATAAAATTCTAAAGATTATAATACTTCTAGCTTCTAGAGTAGTCAAGTAAAATACTTTCAAAATCCAATAACGTTTAATACGTAATATTTATATTATTTTCTTGTCGATAAATTGGAATCAGAATGGAAGTTCCGTAACACAAGGTTTATAAAAAAAAAGCTGTGACCGTAATCGGCGGTCGGCTTAATAATTCAGCTGTTCCACATGAAATGACCGTACCGTTGCGAGTTTTTCATCTGACTAGGTCGAGTGCCTACTCAATAATTACACTACATGGCAACGAGTTTTCTTGTTCGTTGAATACCTATAGTACTGAAAAAATATTATAGAAAATTATAATTGTGATTGATACAATAGTAATATTTGCGTTATATTAGGTCGGGGAGACAGGTTTTTCGTACTTTTTATATAAACTCAAGATAGTTTTTTGTTACTTTTGTTTACATTTGAATATAATATGTATACACTATTTTGTTCTAGAACATATGACCATTTTATAAGTAGTAACATAATCCCATTGTTGTAGAAATTTTAGGACTTCTGATCAAAAAACTGCAACAAGTAGTTTTGGCAGTTCCCTTTTGATGTTTACCTAACTCTACCTAAGGAATTCTGAAGAGACCGAAATAGGTGAAAATCTGATGGTGCAAGGTCAGCAGGCGTATTATGAGCTTTCAAAATATCATGCAAGTTCCAGGCGATTCTGTTGACGGCGGCAAACGGCCTGACTTTTATTTCGTATTATGGCATACATAAAACTAGCCGACTTTTTAATGGAATAAGTGTCTATGGCCGTGTAAAGCTTTTTGATAGAGTCGTTCAGAAACTTAATTATTGTGTTTATCGGCTAGTTACGGTTATATTTTACAATTTTTTTTGTATTCAATATAATACAAAATATAATATAATTATTTGCTAAACACAACTTACTTAAACAATTATATAAAAGAAAAGAACGGTAATACTATTTCTATATCTATTTTTATATTTAGATTTTTTTATTTTATTTAATTCTTCTATGTTTTGGGATTTAGTTTTGGAACGACACCCGTCACTTGAACTGTCAGCTGATATAGCGGGAACATAGGGTTAATTTTTCATTATCCTAGAACGGGCATTTAAGTATTTTTTTTTAAATATTTTTTGTTTGATGATTCGCATGAAAGTAACTTTTAATACACATGGCGATATTATTGTAATGAATAATTATAAAAATAATTACATTAATATTATTTTTTATATTTAACTTATTTCCCATTCGAATAGTGTTTTGTTCATCATCGTCGCTCTCCGAAAATTCAGACACCTCCAATTCATCACCCATCGTTAATATGTAGATAATAGTTACTTTTAATTCTAAATAAACCAAAACAATTTATTATACGTAACAATGTAGCAGCTTCTATTGAATGGATTTACTTGTCACTTCTAGATAGTTAAAACGATCAACTACATGTCAAATTTGCGCTCGTAATACGCTAAACGCCAGCCAGTGAAACAAAAGTCGGGCCGATATCAGCCTGAAGTCACGTGACCACTGATTCGCTGTCAATAATATACTCATAATACGAATTTGCCAGGCAGTTCCATTCACGGCGTATACGGCCTGGGAATAAGAGCTCATAATACGGCCGCAGGGCTATACGGCGGATACATGAACACTTCCCAACCAAACTCTCGCAATTTTTGCTGAGTTGCCAAAGATGTGTGTGGTTTGGCGTTATCGTGGCGAAAAACCACACCCTTTCTATTGATCGATTCCGGCCGTTTTTTCTCCATTTCTTGCTCGAGTTTCATCAGTTGCTGGCAGGATAGATCCGAATCGATGATTTTGCCTGGCGGTAAAAGCTCATAGTGAATAATGCTCTTCCAATCCCACCATACACACAGCATCACCTTATTGCAAGCTAACCCGGGTTTGTAATGATCTGAGAAGCTTGTTTGCCTTTTGAATAAGATCTTTTTCGCACGTTCTTGTCGTAGGTAATCAAATTTTCATCAACAGTGACCAATCTTTTTAAAAACGGTTCGGTTTCGTTACGCCCCTATAGAGAAATGCAAATGAATTCATTAACTTTCTTTCAGTGAGCTCGTGTGGGATACAAATATCGAGCCTTTTGGTATATCCAGTTTTTCAAATAGCTTATAACTGTTTTGTGGTCAATCCCTAGCTCTTTCGCTATGTCGTACGAACTAATATGCCGATCTCGCTCCATTTTTTCGGAAATGGCATCGACTTTTCCCGTAACAAGTAGGCCAGAGCGAGGCTTATCTTTAAAATCAACATTGCTGGACTAAAAACGCTTGAAGCAGTTCAATGCTACTCTTACCGGCACTGCATTGGGTCTATAAACGTCACAATTTTTTTTTGTCGTGTGTGTCGCATTTTTCCCTATGTTGTAAAAAAGAATTCATAATGTATCGAATTTCTTTCTATGTTACATTCGATCATTTTAATCAATAGAAAAACAATAGAAAAGTAGCGAGATATCACTCTTTTTTATTTTTCTCTTCTCTAAAATATCTTCTTTTCAATGGCATATAAACAGGACAGATATAAATAGCTCTTCTCAAAAAAACAAATACTGTAACTTTTTACTTATAAGGCCCATAGCACACGGCGTATTTTAAACGCGCGTTTCAGGAACGCGCGTCTTCGGCGCCGTAAACGCTGATTGTTGCGTTTGCATTCGAAACGCGCGCATGAAGCGCGTATACGCGCATTTGAAGCGAAACAAACGCGCGTACAAAGGAGCGGGGTACGGGCAGAGGGGGGCTGGGATCAGGGTTGCCAACTCTACGTCTTTTTACGTAGATCTACGTATTTTAAGCCTTTCCTGCAAACCTACGAACTTTAGTCCCAGAATCTACGTATTTTCTATCAAAATTGTTCAAATTTGCAAAATAGACTGAATGGGCATAATTTCCTTTACTTTCGCTAAAAAAAGTTAATAAATGTTCCGTTTCATACTAACACACACTCGCCTCGCCACTCAACACGTCGCGCCATTCATTTTAAAAACAAAGTGTCCATTCTATAGAACTGTGACTCATGTCACATGAGTCATGTGACTGTGTAAAATGAAACGTCTTGCCGTAAAAGTGAATCTTAAGGGCCTACATCAATATCATCGCCGACACGTACATATTACACAGCCAGTAGGCACAGAAAATGAAGAATTAGGGATACTTTTCCTATTTACTCAAAATCTACTAAATATATTTTAATTCTGATCCACGTGTTTCTATAAATAATAGTCACCTATGTTTTTAAAGTTATTTCATTAGTTAATACGCGATAATAGATCTACAAATGAAAAAAATAAAAATTAGAGAGGTTGTTTCGCCAAGATTTTCTATCGAGAAAACTTTTTCAATCGCGTTTCTGAGTTCATGTGATCCTAGATCATATATTGAAAAAACATATACTTAAAAATTAGAGCTCTAGCCATTCAATCTAAAGAAACAATGAAAACTTCGTACATAGAAAAATGCACGAAGCTATTTTGGTATCCTCTTAACCTAAAAAAAATATTTCAAACTAAGACTTCGAAGGAGTTGTTTAATTTCGATATTTTTCAACTTCCTGCTCAATTTAATTAAATTCAATTATGGAAATAAGCAGTGACAGTGAGGAAGAGCAGAATGTGACTCTTACTAAAAAAAGAAAGCTACATTGAAAATGATAATAAAAATTGAATAATTTAAATAAATTGATGATGAATCTGAAAGTAGCAAAATTCATAGATTTTTTTGTTTGCTAATGGTAATTTTTTTTAAGTTTATTGTTTGTCTGCTGTCTACTACTTTTAGGGTAATATAAATTGTCGTCTTATTCACTTTTACCTACCCTACTCTCTTCAAACGCAAAAGCTACGCGTGAATACAGCGCGTTTGTACAGCTGTACCTGCGCGTATACGCGCAGTAGAGGCGCGTTTTACAATCGCCCCGTGTGCTTAGGTTACAAGGTTGCGATCAAATCTCGTTTAAACCACGTATACGCGCGTCGTCTGCGCGTTTAAAATACGCCGTGTGCTATGGGTCTAAAATACGAAAATACTTTTTTCCCGACCTATTATGTTAAAAGGCCAATGCGAATTAAACAAACCTCGTACCTAACAAATAACTGTTATATTGACAAGTAAATATTCCCCGTTAAGGATAATCTCGTGTAACCAGAATTAGTAACTCGGTCTTAATTAAATTGAATTTAAACGGCTGTCATTTATCTGGTAGCCATCTGGTAACATATTTAAACGTAAGCTTAGTTTTAACTGTAGGACATTTAATTATACCAATTTAATGCTCGTGTATGAATGAGGGATGACACTGTATATGTTATTGACAAAAAGTAACAATACTTAATGATTTATTTCAAAGTCTTTTATATTTACCGGTGTGATATTAGCCAGAATTATTTTAGCAGTTGAGTAAACGTTTATTTTATATTTATTGTGATTTTATCCCGTAACGTATTTTATTGTCATTACTTCCTTAATACCGTCGACAAATACGTCGGTGGAACTGTAGAATTGAATAGCAGATAGCCAACCATGCTATTACTGCATGAGTAGAGCAATAAATCGTGAACAATGGCGGAAACAATCACTTCATGGTATATAGTAGAGTCTGATTAAAATCGGACTACTGCTTACTGATTAATAGTCTTATTCGTAATGACTTATCGGAGGTTTAAACGGAGATTATATCGAAGAGATAATAAACGTTTTAGCGTAAAAAGACTATTATGAAGAACAATTTCGCGGACCGATTTTAGCGAACTTTTAAACCTCCGATAAATCATTATGAATAAGACCATTAGTCTTTTAAAATCCAAAGTTAACTTATAAGCGTCTTTGTAAGTCTGAACGTAAAGGCCAGGTTCAAAAGTATATAATATATTGTCTATTTGAATAAACAAAGAAGTACAAAACAGTATAAAACATAAAAATATATAGAATAGATCACAGACCGGCAACGTTTTAATTTAAAAAATAAAATTTACAGTTTTCTTTTATAGACTTTACACCCGTATTCACAAACGTTACTGTGAGGTCTTATAGTAGGCATGGACGCACAGGGGTAGCAAAATCATTTCAAAAACAATACTTAAGTGGTGAAGCGCACTATGCGTTTGTTAAACTGAACGCATAGCTAAGTTTTGTCTATGAATATAAAGGCTCGATGAACGGAACGCACTGAAAAGTGTTACCCTTTGCACAGTGCATCAACACTTAAGTACTTACTTATGTAAATATTGTTTGTGAATACGGGTGAAAGAGCCACTAAAATTATCATTTGAATACTTGATTGTTTTTTAGGGTTCCGTACCCAAAGGGTAAAAACGGGACCCTATTACAGAGACTTCGTTGTCCGTCCGTCCGTCTGTCACCAGGCTGTATCTCAAGAACGGTGATAGCTAGAGAGTTGAAATTTTCACAGATGTATTTCTATTGCCGCTATAACAACAAATACTAAAAATAAAATAAAATAAATATTTAATGGGGGCTCCCATACAACAAACATGATTTTTTTACCGTTTCTTGCTCTCATACAACAAACGTGATTAATTAAGTATTGTGTGTGTTGTTTGCTCATTTATTAATAACGTGCCTTATGTTGCATAGATAATGGTACGGAACCCTTCGTGCGCGAGTCCGACTCGCACTTGACCAGTTTTTTTTTTGTTTCAGAGCTGCAATGAGGCTTTGCTAAAGCCACATTCTACCCAGCATCGAAACAATATAAATCGCCCCGGATTGCGGACCCTTAGAACATGGGAATAGGCTAAAAATTATATTATACATAGTAACATAACATTAATTAATAAATTGTAAGCGACATCAATTATAAGTTAAGGTTGAATTAAGTTGTTGTTTTAATTAATAATCCTCATAAATTCTATTTACAGATATTAATTTGATAAGTAACTACAAGAGTTTAGACTATTCTGAGTGACCACGTATTAAGTACTAAAATAATTGCATAGTCTGTGCAAAACTAAAACATTTGTTAGATATGCTTTACGTTATCTACGTTAGATACATTGTAGTTGCAGTTCTCGCAAAATCCAGTTATGATAATGGTTACAAGTCCTACGAAGGTTATACCACTTATATAACTCTACCTTAGTTACATATACACATACCTCGTAATGTGGTTAAATCGGTTCGATGACAGTGGGTCTAAGCAAAAACAACTGGTCATCAGTCACAGCCGGCTTAAGTTTAAGCCAACCTTATTAAAATAGGACGCGGCAAAAACGAAGATTCAAATGACATTTTGTAAAATATATATGTAGATAGTAAATAGAAGAAATCTTTATATTCTCTGCATCTATAAATCGATTGTGTGTAAATATTGGAATCTTATATTTTATAAGCAGTTTAATAAACGCATAAATTTCCAATGCATAAACTATATTTAAAATATCGTTATCGTATGGAAAAATTCGATAACAAATTCTTTAGAAAGTTGCATATCGTATAATTATTGTATAATAAATTAATATCATTAGCTATCTGTAAGATAAGCGTCATCGGTACAGCAATACCTAAATATTATTATCTACTTAATAATGTGAATTAAAAAAGCCATGTCATGTATAAAGTTTTAACTAAATAGCAAATCAAAAATCGTTTCATTACTTTTACTGACTTGCACACTTCAAATTAGAGTTGATGCATGCCTACACGACCTTATGACGTGAGTCAGCTGTTAATACATACCTACATATTTATAACAAAAATAAAGCTATGTGTGATCATAATAACAATTATTCATATGACTATATATGGTAGCAGCGCCTCAATAATGAAGTTCAATGACATAGAATGTGTTGCCTTGACATCCGTCGGAAGAACCGTAGCGTTAATACTAAAACACTGATAAGGCTTGCATATTCTACTAGCATGAGCAAATTTCTAGGTATAAATGTATGCATAAATCGACATTTATGGATAAAATTTGGCCTCAATGGATTACAGCATGATTATTAAAACTCTATCTTTTCCTATAAATGTGGAAAAAAACAGCAACATTTTTCATTGTAATGTGTTAACTTACAAGTATAGGAACACTGTTTCTGTTTGTTCCGCTAATAATTTAAAGCGTTTTAATTTCTTTATGTTAAAAAGAAATTTTTTAAAAGATTTACCTACCACGTATGCACTGCAAAAATCCTTATGGCAATTCCACGCACAGTAAACACTTTCAGAGCACTTAACTGTTATTTTTCATGCACTGTTAATAAATGCCGGTTGCGTGTATGTATGCATGCGCGTGCGCCGTCAGTTACAGAACAACTGACGGCCCGGTGGGATCAAATCGGACGGATGTGTTAAAATGATTCAGATACCAAACGGGTGTTGGCCGCCCGTTCTCTACAATTTGCACTAGAGATCGCCGAATTTTCTGGTTCTACTAGTCACGACGGTGCCCAGCTATCTGGTTTGTATGAATCACTATGTATATTACCTCATGAAACAATGACATACGGTATACGTAATGGGACATGACAACATCAAGGCCAATCAGCAATCACGTAGTGAGTCTCGAGAATATTTAATTTTACGATAACAGAGTTGTTTCGCTGCTAATATCACACAACATATACAATACATGCAGTGACCGGTATAATGTAATTTTACATTATACTGTGATAAATACGATAAAATTAACAATAGTTATATCTATTACAATTTTTCTATATAATCTTTACTTATTGTATAACAAAGGCGTTATTTTTGTGTGTATGTCCCTGTGTGAGCTTATATCTTCAAAACTACGCAACGGATTTTGATGCAGTCTTTTTTAATAGATAAAGTGGTTCAAGAGGAAGGCCTTTTTGTATAATTCCACGCGTACGAAGTTGCGGGCAAATGCTAGTATCATAATATTTCAAACCCTTTAACTTTATACCTACTCCATTTATATTAAATAGGGCATATTAAACACAACAAAGGCAACCTTTTTATGCTTTTATAACAATGTTTTTTTACGTTTACTTACGAGTATAGCTAATAATGTAGATCATTAGCTAAAAACCATACCTGAAATAACCTTTAACAAGACCGAAGGCTTGTGTTGTCGAAGCCCCTGAGGACAAAACATACCCAAACGGTCTATGTATTTTCTTATTCGTTACACATATAAACATAGGTCGGTCACGTAAAACATTTCTCAAATATTACCAAAACTGATAAAGGTCAACAAGAAAACCCGTTTGTAAACCGTAAACTTAACTCTAGGGAATTTGTAAACAGACAAAATTCTATATAAAAGCAAATGGGTCCGTATTCAAATTACAATGTATGTAAAGTTTCCTGTATTAGTAACTCAATCTCGAGCTTAGTTTACTTTTTCAGCTTAAATTATTTTCATTTAAAGTTAGGGAAATGCGTCTGCCCAGTTACTAAGCTTTTAAAGGTTTGATTAAAGTACATTAATTTTGAAAAGAACACAACAGTATTTGAGTATTTATATCTTTGAACGAGGTCTTTTAATTTTGCAGCATACGATACGTAAACATTATTTATCATATATGTAAAGATAGACCTGCCACTTCGATCTCTAAATTTTTTACAGCCATTCTATCTGTAGTAGGTATTTATGTAATTCCCTTCGAGACGCTAAGGGAGGCGCTCCGTTACCACAGGGTGCCTCTGTACCTCCGAAGACTGCTGGAGGGGTACCTGGAGAATAGGTTTGTTGAGTGGGAGACAAACGACGGGCGACTGTCCCGACGACATATGCAATGCGGTGTTCCACAGGGCTCGGTTCTGGGTCCGGTCCTGTGGAACATCGGATACGACTGGCTACTGCGCGGCAGGCTTCTCCCTGGGATGGGGGTGCTCTGCTACGCCGATGACACCCTCATCACGGCAAGGAGACGCAATTACGGGGCGGCGGCTCGTCTGGCCGAAGTCGGGACGGAGCTCGTCGTCGACAGGATTGGCATGCTAGGGTTGAGGGTCTCTGTACACAAAACAGAGGCCCTCCTATTTCATGGAGCCCGACGCGGAGTACCCCGAGGGGCGAAACTCCGCATCAAGGACACTGATGTACCGGTGCGTAACACAGTTAAGTACCTGGGTTTGCACCTGGACAGTAGATGGCGTTTCGAGCAACACTTTACCCAACTCGCCCCAAAACTAATAAAAGTTGCTGCTTCATTGGGAAGACTTGTGCCCAATACAGGAGGTCCTAACTCCACTTGTCGGAGACTATATAGTGCAATCGTCAGATCTATGGCTCTGTACGGGGCCCCGATCTGGGTCGACGCTCTCAGTGCACGTAACAAGGCTCTCTTGAGAAAAGCACAGAGGGTCATTGCGCTGAGAGCGATCAGGGGGTATCGTACGGTGTCATGGACTGCTGCTACGGTCCTGGCAAGTGATCCTCCTTGGGAGCTTGAGGCGGAGGTGTTGGCTGAAGTGTTCCGGCATCGCGCGGACGCTCGATCAAGGTGGGAGCAGCCTTCTGCTGCCCGGGTGCGAAAACAGGCACAAACTGCACTCCGGCAACGGTGGAGAGCCCAACTAGGATCTCCCGTTGCTGGAGTAGAAATTGTCGAGGCTATCAGGCCAAACATGGAAATGTGGCTAGACAGGGAGCATGGTCAGATGACCTACAGACTGACGCAGGTACTTACCGGGCATGGCTGCTTTGGTAAGTACCTGCACAAGATTGCAAGGAGGGAGTCCTCGCCCTCTTGCAAGTCGTGTGGTGCGCCCGAGGATACAGCGCGCCACACCATGGAGAGTTGCGCTGCCTGGCAGGCACAGCGTACGGCCCTCACCCAGGCGATAGGCGGGGACCTGTCGCTGAAAGCAGTAGTCAGTGCTATGCTTAACAGCGACAGGTACTGGCAAGCGGTCGCCGACTTCAGCGAAGCCGTCATGCTCCTGAAGGAGGCCGCGGAGCGGGAGCGCGAGGCAGCTGCCGATGCAGACCCGCTCCGCAGAGCAAGGCCAGGGAGGAGGCGACGCGAATACGCTCGCCTCCACCCCCCGCCTTAATGTGTTGCGACACCGGGTGTTGTGCCACCAGGCCAACGTCGGGGCGTCGGAGAGAGTTCAGAACAGAGAACCTCTGGCGCTCCAAGAAGACGAGGAGAGCGCCGCAGTTAGGTTTAGTCGGTATTCCGTCGTTCGATCCATCCGGACGTCGACGAGTCCGACACTACCCGCTCCTACCATGACGGTGATGGCCGCAGTGACAGGAGCGGGTGTGCGTAAATGCATTCCCCTGTGAAAAAAAAAAAAAAAAAAAAAGGTATTTATGTAATTTCATAGTTCTGATAAAGATTTATGAATGAATTAGGAATCAAACATTGCATTTGGTTAATACAAAACTATATTAAATATTTCTTACAAAAGAACTCAACATAGGTAGGTTATTTACAGAACAATGACAGTTTCAATTATTTGTTCGAACAAGTAAAATAGATTTATTACTTGGGCACTGGAAAGCAATCTGTTCACTGCCGCTTCGCAAGAGATTGGACGTAATGTACCGACACATTTTTATTTGATTTCGATTATATGTTGTATCAGTCATTTGATAGTGTAAAAAAAGGTGCTTGTACATACATCTATTTGCCATAAAATACACTTACTATAACTTGACTGAATTGCTTAATTTAACGCGAAACATATAAAAATATTTCGAGAAAACAAATACATAGTTAACTAACAACTAATTCTAGATTGACAGAATTTAACACATTAATATAATATAATATGGTAAGCAAGAGTGCTGGTTGAAGTACTTATTTATCGTAAATCGACTTAAATCTATTTTCAGTAATGAAAAAAAATTTTGTACGTATGACGTAGTAAAAGAAGCGGATTAGGAAAGCAGACTCTGTCGCAAGACGAGACAAACGCTAGGAAGAACATGGTATAAATATATTATAGGTTTGATTTACATTGCGTCTTATGGTGATATAGTAAAGTGAGATCTAAGCTCAACTTTGAATTTGATTAACTAACTTAAACGAGAATAAGAGTAAGAAATCGTGCTAAGCATCCGGTTGATTTATAGCTAAAGTCTAATAAGAAAGTATAACAAAACTATAGTAGGTACTTAGGACTACATTGACTTCAAAAGTTTAAATACTGAATAAATCTGAGCCACTCTAACAGTGGCAATCTGGGAGGGTGACAAGGCGCCTTTATTGTAAAGTATACGTCATGTGTCTACATGTAGGCCAAATAATACAAAGGACCTCTTTACATGTAGATCCTTTGTACCCTTGAAATATAACATAGTTAAGTAGGTATATCTCTGCCATAATTCATTAAGTGGGGTTGAAATTTTTACAGAATATAATAAAATTAACTACAGGTTTATAATAAAGAAACTTGCCACTATATTGCTCGTTTAATGGGACAGGTTGGCATGCCGTTCTTTACAGCCTAGTATATATAATACAGTAAATACAGTATAATACGTACAATATAGTATAATACAGAGGCAGAAAAAAATATGTCTACCTACAGTGGGACAGAAAATATAAATTTAAGAGAAAAAGTCAGAATAACCCTAAAAGTAGGAAGTGTTACATTGCAGAAGGGACCAGTCTCCCGTAGCATGCACGCACGAAGGACGTTTAAGGGCCTACATCAATATTAACGTCGACATGTACCTATTAACACAGCTAGTAGGTATAGAAAATGAAGAATTAGGTATATTTTTTTTGTTTACTCAAAATCTGCTAAATATATTTTAATTCTGGTTTACGTGTTTCTATATATAATAGTTACTTATGTTTTAAAAGTTATTTCATTAGTTAATACGCGATAATAGACCGACAAATGAAAAAAATAAAATATGAGAGAGGTTGTTTCGCTAATATTTTCTATCGAGAAAACTTTTTTCAATCGCGTTTCTGAGTTTATGCGATCCTAGATTATATATTGAAAAAACATATACTTAAAAATTAGAGCTCTAGCCATTCAATCTAAAGAAAAAATGAAAACTTCGTACATAGAAAAATACACGAAGCTATTTTAGTATCCTCTTAAGAGTAAAATATTAAAACGACCTAAATCTTATCAGCAAGGAATTTATAAGTATTCTCCTGCTTGCATCATCAACATAATCATAACTTGGGCCTATTTACCATAGCAGTTGGTAGAGAATATAGAGCGCCATTTTCTACGATCGAGAAGTGTATCATGTATGTATATAAAATGTAGGAAGTGTCCTACATTTTATATACATACATGATACACTTCTTTGACGTCATGATGTATGCTTCCTTACACAATAAATAACATTATTAAAATAATATTTCTTAAAAACGGTCAGAAATAAATTCCAGAAATATTAAGACCCTAAAAGGAATTAAGAAATAATAATATGTTAAACCGTTTATATGTTATGAGCTCTTACGGAGTCAGAGTACTTAATAATAAAGAGGTAAATTTTTATGAGCAACATTATTACATTTTATTACATACTTATAGAAAAATCACATAAAAGACATCAATATACGTACAATTTATGAATCGTATCGTACATATTACAGGATTGTTATTAATTTGCTATGTTTTCATCTTGTGGAAACTTATGCCTCTTGTCACAATTAGAGCTCTAAACTAGTTTTATTAAATTTCATACCATAATTTTAACATTAAAGCTTAATAAACTGCTATACATCCCGCCAATCACGGCTATACTATTATAATATTATTAAAAGAATATAAAACAAAGACAGAAACATTAGATATTGTTGGAGCGCCATCTAGATACGCATAGGGGAAGAAAGAATGACAACATTAACTTAATTATTCGTTCAAGCAGTTCATACGTTCTATTGGTAGTTTTGTTCGTTATTCATTCATTCGTCACTCGTAAAAATTGTCGACAGGAGACTACAAACTGTACATACAATAGTTATCCAAATATACGTTATTTTCTACATTAAAAATATAAGCATTCATTGAAGAGATCCCGATACGTTCCCAAACATTTTGGTCTTCGGAGCCGAATAGCAAAAAACCATCCTGATCAGACGAAACATATTCGACCTACCAAGGAAGGTTGGACGGAGCAGATCGGAAGCCAAACGTCAGCATCTGAGCATCTGCCAGCAACGGTCAGGTTATCCATCTGCACTCCCTATTGCCTTATTCGCATTGTGGTAATATCGTATTGTACGTTTGCAGATCGCGTTGATTGTCGAAGCCAAGGCGCACGGCTGTAACTTGTAAGTACCCGCCTTCTTTTACCACCAAAATGAGTGATGATGAGTGTAATAAATTAATTACGGTTAAATCGCCGCGATCAATCGATATAAATGATTTAAAGAAGCAACGAGGCGTTCTTAAGGGTAGGTTAACGTTTTTTGTTAATTTTATACATAGATATGCCAATGTATCGTCTTTAGATTCCGTTACAAAAACTAGTATTCAAATGCGAGTACAAGCAGCATCCGTTATGTTCCGTGAATTTAATGATATTCAGTTTAAAATTGAACGTAGTGTAGACGAAAAAGATTTAGCAACCCAGTTGGAATATAGGGAATCGTTTGAATGCCAATATTATTCAATTGTAGCAGAAGCAAAATGTATGATAGGCGAACAAAACGAATCTCATAACTCGCAATTGCACAACTCTTGTTCCATTAATACATTAAACATAAAATTACCACAGATAAAGCTACCTGCCTTTGATGGTTCTTACGATCAGTGGATTGAATATAGAAATACGTACGTTACTATGATACATGATCGGAAGGACCTGGATTCAATACAAAAATTTCATTATTTAAAATCGTCTCTTAATGGGTCTGCATTACAAGTGATTAGTGCCTTGGAGTTTACAGGTCCCAACTATGCTCACGCGTGGGAGCTGCTTGAAAATAGGTATCATAATAACCGGTTATTAGTCCACAACCATGTCAAGTCGCTATTTACAACGCCTGCACTTAATAAGGAATCTCCGACATTAATTAGGAAACTGATAGATACCGTATTACGTAATCTAAGAGCCTTAAATTCTCTACAGGAGCCTACCGACTCATGGGATACGTTAATTATTTATTTAATTGTGACTAAACTTGATGTGTCAACGGAACGAGAATGGGAAACCTATAAAGGTACTCTTGTTTTAGGTCAAGACACTAATAAATTAAAACTGGATGATTTGATGTCATTTTTGAGAAATAGGGCAGATATGTTGGACATGATAAATTCCAATATTTATAAAAGTAATTCATCGCATATTCGGTCTATTAGTCATAAAAGTGAATCTAAACAGTCATACGATCTTAATAAAAATTCTAAAGCGCAAAATACTTATAGCTATGTAAGTAATAACAATAAAGTATCGGCAGGTAGTCAAGTAAAACTGAATGGCCGCGTATGTCCGCTATGCAAAGATAATCATTCGCTTTATTCGTGTGCGCATTTTCTTAATATGTCGTTACAGAACCGATTAAAATTAGTTAAAGAAAAGGGTTTGTGTTACAATTGCATACGTACAAATAATCATACGGTAAAGGATTGTGTTTTTGGTCCCTGTAAATTGTGTCAACAAAAACATAATACGTTATTACACTTTGATAATGATAACAGTGTGAATTCGAATACGTTGCCACAGTCATCTGGTTTGCATAGCGTTAGCAAAACAGCTGATCAGAACGTGAACTCGGTTTGTAGTAATACGTTAGTCAATGCAACGAGTTTGCAACCTGTTTTGTTGTCGACAGCGTTGATCGAAGTAGCCGATGTCGATAACAATTACCATACAGCTCGTGCTCTTCTCGATAGTGGCAGTCAAAACTGCTTTATAACGGAAAGGTTATGTAAGCGTTTATGCGTTCCTATAGTACAGTCCACTATACGTGTTTGCGGCGTAGGGCAGGTGGTGTCACAGTCCAGCCACAAGTGTAAAATTAATATACGTTCAAAAATATACGAATTTAACACAGAGTTACATTGCTTAGTTTTGCCTACTATCACTTCGAAGCTACCTTCGATAAACGTTAATAGTGATTCTATACATATACCCAGCTATGTTCAACTCGCGGATCCCACGTTTCACGTCCCGTCTGAGATAGACATATTGTTAGGCGCGGATGTTTTCTGGGACTTATTATGCGATAATAAAATTAAACTTGCAATCGGCCCACACCTACAAGATTCGAAGTTAGGTTGGTTAATATCCGGTCCTGTTTATAAACGTAATCAAGCGTTAGGCACCGATTCAGTTCAGTGCAATATTAGTCAGATCGATTCCCAGTTACGTAAATTTTGGGAAGTCGAAGAAATAAATATTCCTTGTGTTTATTCTAACGATGAGCGAATATGTGAAACGTTATTTGTCGAAACTACCAAACGTGAGAAAAATGGTAGGTTTTCGGTCAGAATGCCCCTAAAACAACCCCCTAATATTCTGGGAGATTCATATAATATGGCGAAAAGTCGTTTTTTGAGTTTAGAACGTAAGTTAGAGCGTTTGCCACAATACAAAAAATTGTATTGTGAATTTATGCAGGAATACGAGAAGTTAGGTCACATGACTTTACTTTCAGTTGATATACACGACTTAATAGAACCGTACTACGTGTTACCTCATCATGGAGTGTATAGGGAGGATAGTATTACGACAAAATTACGTGTAGTTTTTGATGCAAGTGCCAAGACTACTAATAATATTTCGTTAAATGACATTCAACACGCAGGTCCCCCTTTGCAAAATGACATATTTTCAATATTACTCCGTTTTAGACAGTATCAATATGTAGCATGTGCAGATATTGAAAAGTTTTTTAGAAGTATTTCTATTCAGAGTGACCAACAAAACTTACAGCTTATTTTGTGGAGATCAAATTGTAACGAACCACTTAAAATGTATCGTTTGAATACAGTAACTTACGGTACCACGTCAGCGCCGTACCTTAGCATGCGTTGTTTAAAACAGCTGGTACAGGAATGTGATGATGACGTCATCGCGCGCGTCATCAATGATGATTTATATGTTGATGATCTGTTAACCGGTCATGATAATCATAAAACTTTATTGGAGATATGTAATGGAGCTTCTAAAGTCTTACAAAGTGGTTGTTTTTTCTTAAGAAAATGGACTTTTAATTTTGATATAATACCAGAGACTACAAAGGACTTAATAATCTGTGAATATTCACAGTCTAAAACATTAGGCATAGGATGGGCTAACAAAAGTGATAAATTATATTTTTCCACACGATTAGAAATGAGTAACGCGGTAGTTACAAAGCGTTTGATGATGTCGATTATTTCACAGATTTATGATCCGTTGGGGTTGTTGGCGCCAGCTATAACTACGGCAAAGGTGTTGTTACAAAGGTTGTGGCTTTGTAAAATAGATTGGGATGATGAGGTTCCAAGTGATATTGTTTTAATTTGGCATAAATTTATTCACGCCATACAATATCTACCCGAAATAAATGTCCCGCGCTGGGTCATAGGTAACAATACTCGAATTAAGGAATTACATATATTTACCGACGCATCTGAGATAGCATATGGCGCATGCGCATATATACGTTCCTATAATGATGTTGATAACTCACCGGTGTATGTTCGGTTGCTATGTGCGAAGAGTAAAGTGGCACCTTTAAAAACTATTAGCATTCCACGGCTTGAACTGTGCGGGGCATTGGTGGGTGCAAAATTGTATAATAAAATATTAAATTCTTTAGGTATGATATTTCATAACGTTTATTTTTGGACGGACTCCACTATAGTTCAGGGTTGGCTTCGGATGTCGCCACATTTATTAAAAACGTTTGTTCAAAATAGGGTCGCACAAATAAATGAACTAACAAGCGATACGATTTGGCGTCATGTGAGCGGAAAGGAAAACCCGGCGGATTTATTATCGCGAGGAGTTTACTTTGACTCCTTGAAGGGAGACAACAACGTTCTGTGGTGGTGTGGTCCTACCTTTCTTCAGGAACCCACTTCGAATTGGTTAAATGTTAAACCTATTTCCACTGCTAATGAGTTACCGGAATTAAAATCTAAAGTCATTAATCTAGCATGTACCAACTCTTTTGCTACTAATGTATTCGAGTTTGATAGGTTTTCTAACTTCAATCGTTTACAAAGAACGGGTGCGTATGTGTTGCGATTTATACACAACACACGCGCAGTACGCGTCGGGCAGTCTCGCCAAACCGGTTTGTTAACAGTGAACGAGATTGATCGTTCAGTGCTCATGTTAGTGCGTTTAGTTCAACAACAATCTTTTAGTGGGGAGTATCATAACTTATTGCATAATTTGCCAATAAAATGTAAAGGAGATAAACGTATAAATAAGCTATCGGGTTTAAATATATTTTTAGATAATAATAATATTATTCGTATAGGTGGTAGATTAGTTAATTCTCAGTTTAATTATGATAAAAAACACCCAGTGTTGTTGTGTCACAGGCATCGCTTCACTTGGCTTTTGTTTACATACGAACACAAACGTTTACTTCATGCTGGACCTCAGCTTCTCGTATCTACCATGCGTGATATGTGGTGGGTTCTCGGAGCCCGCAATTTAGCCAGGCAAGTGGTACATAAATGTGTTATATGTACACGTATAAAAGGAAAAACTTTAACACCAATTATGGGTAATGTACCTTTAGAACGTTTAGAACCTAGTTTTCCTTTTATACGGTGCGGTGTTGATTACGCGGGACCAATGTACGTTTTGAATCGTAAGGGCAGAGGTAGTAAGTTGATTAAATGTTACATTTGTTTATTTATTTGTTTTACCACTAGAGCTGTGCATTTGGAACTAGTAGGTTCCTTATCTACACAAGATTATTTATTGGCATTTAAACGTTTTATATCTCGGCGCGGCAAGCCGTATCAAGTATTTTCTGATAACGGGAAAAACTTCGTGGGAGCTGAAAGGGAACTTTCGGTTATTTTTAAAAATAATAAAGACATAATTGATTTCTCTAGTAATAATAATATTCGTTTTAGTTTCATACCGCCTTACGCTCCTCATTTTGGTGGTTTATGGGAGGCGGGTATTAAGTCATGTAAACATCACATAAGACGTGTTTTAGGCAATGCAAATTTAACGTTCGAGGAGTTCAATACGATATTAGCACAAATCGAAGCCATTATGAACTCCCGTCCTATGTCCCCTCTGTCCACAGATCCGAACGATTACCTTCCACTGACACCAGCTCATTTCCTTATTGGCCGACCGTTGACTGCGCCTGCTTGTGAAGATATGGCGACGATATCAGCCTCGCACCTAGGACGCTATGAACGGTTGGAACAGCTGCGACAACATTTCTGGGAAAGGTGGTCCAAGGAATACATATCTGAACTGCAACGTAGAACGAAGTGGACGGCCGACAAGGACGACATTGCCCTTAACAGTCTTGTATTGATAAAGGAAGACAACCTGCCACCACTCAGATGGAAAATGGGGAGAGTGGTATGCTTATATCCAGGAAAAGATGGAGTTTCCCGAGTAGCTGACATTCGTACTACTTCGGGTAACATAAAACGGGCCTGTTCAAAAATCTGTCCACTGCCTGTTAATGAAACTTAGATGTACATTGGAAGAAGAGGGTTCTTCCAAGGCGGCCGGCATGTTGGAGCGCCATCTAGATACGCATAGGGGAAGAAAGAATGACAACATTAACTTAATTATTCGTTCAAGCAGTTCATACGTTCTATTGGTAGTTTTGTTCGTTATTCATTCATTCGTCACTCGTAAAAATTGTCGACAGGAGACTACAAACTGTACATACAATAGTTATCCAAATATACGTTATTTTCTACATTAAAAATATAAGCATTCATTGAAGAGATCCCGATACGTTCCCAAACAGATATAATTAAACACTTTTTTGTAACGACAGATGAAACGACTCTCATGGAAAAAATCCTTTTTCGTTCTCATCCTAATATAGACGCTGTCACAGACTGAATACATTACATTAAGAGGATACCAAAATAGCTTCGTGCATTTTTCTACGTACGAAGTTTTCATTGTTTCTTTAGATGGAATGGCTAGAGCTCTAATTTTTAAGTATATGTTTTTTTAATATATGATCTAGGATCGCATAAACTCAGAAACGCGATTGAAAAAAGTTTTCTCGATAGAAAATCTTAGCGAAACAACCTCTCTAATTTTTATTTTTTGCATTTGTCGGTCTATTATCGCGTATTAACTAATGAAATAACTTTTAAAACATAACTAAAAATCAGAATTATAATATATTTAGTAGATTATGAGTAAACAAAAAAAATATCCCGAATTCTTCATTTTCAATACCCACTAGCTGTGTTAATATGTACATGTCGACGATAATATTGATGTAGGCCCTTAAGAAATCATCCTTACTTCGCGTTGAAAAAGATATTAAAATAAAGGCGTATTGTCTCTATTGGACAATATCTTTACTAATATTATAAACCTGAAGAGTTTGTTCGTTTCTTTGTTTGTTTGAACGCGCTATTCTCAGTAATCATCAGGTTCTGGTGATTAAAAATTTTTATTCTAGTGTTGGATTACATTACATTTATCGAGAAAGGTTACAGAATATCACACTGCAACCCATAGGAGCGAAGCATTCTAAATAAAATTATCAATAATAATTTTGAAACAGGTAAAGGTATATGGTCTTATTCATAATGACAAGTTCGCTAAAATCAGTTCGCGAAAATTGTCAAAACTTGTTATTCATAATAGTCTTTTTACGCTAAAACGTTTATTATCTCTCCGATAAAATCTCCATATAAACCTCCGATAAGTCATTATAAATAAGACCAATAATAGATATAATTAGCTGCCTGGTCTTATTAAGCATAGAAATACTTTTCCCGATACGCCGGCTGTAAACTTATGCAGAGCATAAGACCTATAAATGTTTGTATTTACTAAAAAGATTCCCAACTTAATGACCACATATAAGTGAAAGACACCACTGTTTAACAAACTAACGTAAACACATCCATTTTCACCTGTTTATCAATATTGATTCCAAGTTTTATGAATAAAATTGTTATCTGGTGAAAGATCCCCTTCCTAATTGTACATTGGTACCAACATTTGAAACAAAATGCGAGAAAATCAATTCAGTTGGCCGTTCTCCAACTTTGTGTTATACGCAAATTTCGATACTTATAGTGAATTGTGATATCTACAAACAAATAAACAACATTTTTATGCCCATTCTTTTTGTTTATTACCAGGTAAATGTATATCTAACTTTAATAAAAAGCGTATTAAATGCAGAAACTTACGATAGCACAGAGTATTATTACAAAGTAGACAGAGTAGATCAAAGACTCATGTCGTTAATCAACTAAATTAGTTGTAATGAAAATTTTATTGGCTTAAGTATATTTGTTACAAGCCATTTTTATTTCCACAATCGAGTCTGGCGTTATGAAAAATTCTAGACATTAAAATATGCCTGATTACATAAAAAAAACACAAAAATTTTATTGGAGACTAGCTGATGCCCGCTACTCCGTACGCGCGAAATTTTAGATCCCCATATTTAATCACCGTTTAAACCCTTCCCTGGACTTTCATGAATATTTCAAGACCAAAATCAGTCCAGCCGTTCTCGAGTTTTAGCGAGACTAACTTCATTTATCCTTAAAAAACGAGGCCGCTTAAATGTCTACCTACCTAGCATAATACAGAAAACATAAACAAGCTTTTCAATTATGAATGAATCGATTTATTGCCAATAGCCATAGATACGTAAATGGTTTTATGATATCAATACTGAGAGGCGCGGTAACTTGTTTTGGGTAACTTGTTTTGGGTAATTTGTACGTAGGCGAAATTGGTGTAGTATGAAATTAAAATTATTAACAAAAGTGGCTTCCTCCCCTAAACCCTTTTTTGTAATAGAACAATGTTTGAGTTTTTATAAAAGATTACGAATATAATAATACAGTTGATTGATTTTATACGTAGATATAAATTTGATTAATTAGCAATACTGTGCAAGTGTGTACACTACACAAATTTCTCAGTAACAATGATACTAATTGGAATTAGTTTAAAAACATAAGTAGGTACTGCAAATACCTGATATAAGCTACAAAGGGCCTACATCAATATTATTCAATATCATCGCCGACACGTACATATTAACACAGCCAGTAGGCACAGAAAATGAAGAATTAGGGATACTTTTCCTATTTACTCAAAATCTACTAAATATATTTTAATTCTGATTTACGTGTTTCTATATATAATAGTTACTTATGTTTTTAAAGTTATTTTATTAGTTAATACGCGATAATAGACCGACAAATGAAAAAAATAAAAAATTAGAGAGGTTGTTTCGCTAAGATTTTCTATCGAGAAAACTTTTTGCAATCGCGTTTCTGAGTTTATGCGATCCTAAATCATATATTGAAAAAACATATACTTAAAAATTAGAGCTCTAGCCATTCAATCTAAAGAAACAATGAAAAATTCGTACATAGAAAAATGCACGAAGCTATTTTGGTATCCTCTTAAGCTTAGATATTGATAACTTAGGTACAACTTACTTCAATATTAGTATAAACTGTAGTATAGATAAAAAGCTTAATTTAGCTAACAGAATATTTGTCAATATATTTGTTACGTTTAGAAAGTCAGCTACATAAAAAAATTTAAAATAAATATCATTGTACTATATCACACTGGTTATAAACTATTTTCTCTAATTTTCTTGTTGACTCGTGAATAAAGTACTGCCATTTAATGTATTACTTTCGAAGACGCTTAGTTCATAGCAGTTGACGAGCAAAAAAGAAGCCTTTACGTGCCTTACAAATCAGATGAATGTATCCCACATTAAGCAGATAACACCTACCTCTAAATAAAGTTAACTCGACACCGACGCATTATAAAAGGTACATAGAGCAAATAAGTGCAATATATTTGAAAAAGAATATTTTAATTATTTTTCTGTGTGAAAAACACATTGACATATTATTTACATACAATATTATAGGCATAGCTAGGTATCTAATAATAATATTACTTTGTTACTAGTATAAGAAATACAGCCACACATCGAAATTGGTCGGATTAATGTTCACAAGCTCGAAATGTTGCCCGTAAATTCCGTAAGCAACGATGTAGGAATGCACTACCAAGATCTTTCTATTTACACGTAACATGATATTGACAAATCTATTTTATTGTCGAGAAGCGTTGGCGTTTAAACCAAACACATTTCTGCAATTTCATATTCAAGATTTTGAGAATTTTGTCAATGTAGTAATTTATAGATATACTATTAAACGTTTGCTTTGATATTCATTGTGGACATAGGTAGTTAGTTATTTTAATACATAACTCTAAATAGAAATAAAGATCACGAAGATTGACGATAAGGATTACACAAGTCACGTACTTAAATTAATTGAACATGAATGTAGGATTATAGTAAAAAAACACTAAATTAAAAAAAAAACACTAAATAAAAAAAAACTTAAAATAAAAAAACATAATCTCCCGTTTTTGAAGTCGATTGATAAACAAACATGTTTGAGACTACTGGAGGAGAACTCATACATCTTGAGAAAGGGAAATGTCTAAAAACTTATTGCCAGCTCAAAAAAGAAACAAGTCTGTCACCTTTTTATATTTACATAGAAAATATAATACGGGCCATTGCAAAGTACACAAAATTGTGATTTTTTCATACCTGAATCCGCAACGACTGGGCCAAGAGGATCGAAACGCACACGATGCTCAACAGCAGCTCGAGCAGCGCATACAAGATCTGAAAAAAATCGGTGCCTTCTCAAAGCCAATTCATCCCGGCCAACAGGAGTTGCTGGTGGTTCACGAGGGCCTTCACTTTGGCCCGTTTTCGCTGAATTTTCTTCGAAAACCTCATCATCGTCAGTATCTGACTCCTGTTTAAGACTAGATCGATGTTCCGAACCACCATTGCTACTATTGGTCGTAGACTTCAAAATTCCAGTAGATTTGCGACGCCCACCTGGTCGAACCTCGACGTTAGTGCGGGCTAATTCTTCCTCTAAGCGAGCTAACTCTTCTAAAGTGGCAGAATCACGACGGCAATCTACAGAAAAACGCTTAAAATCGAGGCGAGTCCTTTTGTAATCCACAGAGTACCTTTTCCTTGTTAAATCCTTTTTAGGCAGCACGAGATCTAAAGTATCATCTCCCGATTCACTGACAGAATCATTAGGCACTTCTTCATTACTTTCAAGTTTACTTGTGTTTTCAGCGCAATTTTCTTCTGGTTCTACATTTTTATCTTCTTCTACTTCATTTATATTTTCCTTTATCGGGGATTCTTTATTGCGCATTTCACTGATTTCCAAAGCAAAGTTAACCGTGATATCCGGTAACTTTTCTTTTGTTTGTACAGTTTCTGGTTCTGTTATTGAATCCATATTTTCAGATTTCGACTTGCTTTTACTTAGTTTTTTCGTTGGCCGCGCACAGCAACTTTTAAACATAATTAATTATGTGCGAATTATAGAATGTACATATATCATATACCGATAAAGTAGTAAACTATGAATGCATAACGTAACTTTTATTTGTAAATAATTTCTTAAAAAGCATTTTATGCATAAATATTAACATTCAACAATTTCGTTTAAAATTTATGTCACGATTAACATTCGTAAGGCTGAAATAAGTCGTAGACCATAATAGAGCGTTAGCACGGCAGTATCACGGAGGTCGGCAGCCTGCCGAGCGCACGGCGGCTGACGACTGACGGCACTGACGCAGGGCGGATGCGCCGCCCGCCCGGCGCATCCTACCACCCGCCACCCACTCGCCAAGGAGCTTGTGAGATACGAAGCCTACGTATGGAAAGCCTACCACTTGTCTATCCCAAACTATTCGTTAGCATATTCCGTTCGTTTAAAACTAGCTACGAGCGTTTCAAAAATAAAAGATAGCACCTATCTACGAAAACATTATAATATGTATATACCAGCTATTGCCCGCAAACGAACGCGTGGAATTTACTAAATTTTCTCCGTGTTTATAATATTTTTGACTGATGCCTCGTCCCTATAGCCACAGTCTGTTTTATAAAGCCTAATAAAGCCTTCCTCGGTAAATGTACTACCCAACACTGAAAGAATTTTTCAAATCAGACCAGAGGTTTCTGCGATTAGCGGGTTCAAACAAACAAACCAACAACTCTTCAGCTTTATAATATAATATTAGTATAGAAGTATAGATAATACCACAGATTTACCAGATGTATAGTCCATGGCTACATGGCTCAATCGACTTGAAGCCACTTACACATCTATGTGTGCGTGAATATGTATCTATGAGTGTCTATAATACAGAATTTTTCCTTAAAGGCCAGCCTCATAGGACTGGCTGGTAATATATGTCATGTTATATGTCACATACTTAACTTAAATTATTAACTAACCAGCTAACTCATATTACCTCATCTTTAAGCACATATAATAGGCAATTAGCTCATATATCGCATCTCCTAAGTGCCAGTGGAATATGATACCTATGAATTAAATAATTACTTAACATGTTGGTACATGTAAATTGGTTCTATTTCTATCTACTTAAACACAAATCGATGTAACTATAGACATAAATTAAACAATGCAACAAGCTACTCAAGTCGTGTGATAGCGATTTCTGTTACACGTAACCAGAGACAGCTAGTATCATTATGGCTAAAGTAACAGAATCTTCATTTATTTGTTATTACATCATCATCATCATAACATCACGCCTTTTTCCCATGGGGGCAGGCAGAGACTATAGAGCGCCATCTGCTACGATCCAAACATACTTCCTAAGTTTCATCTGTCAACGAATATTACAACTAGATATATTATTATATTGTTAATACATAATATTGTTATTACAGTCCTACAGCAATTAGATGTTACGATTTTGTTAAAGCCAGCGAGTATAATGTTTATTTAGGTGTAACCTTATGGTCTATGTTGTCACGTAGAGTTAAGAAAAATGTCTATCTAAGTCTAACCCTAGCGAAATTCCGATGCGCCTGAATGAAAAAAACCTACGAATAGAACTCAAAACTCTACGATTTTACTTTTTACCAAAGCTATGTATAGTAACTGGTTAATATACTTTATTTCGCTTTTCGATGCCTTAAAATAATCGTCATATTATTATGGGGTGTAGTCACACGCACATAAAACATGATAATCTACAAATATCGTAGGCATAAATAGGTATAGATTCCCGAAGGGCGAATAAAAGCAGTACCTCGCCCTCCCTTTAAGTACATTATTATGTAAATATATTTATGTTGTAACGAAAATGTATCACGCCCACAAACCGAACTTATGCTTAGAATAAAGTGTGGTTTTAATAACGTGGATATGTTTACTACATTTATGTACATTATATCCAGTACATTGTTTGTACTAGAAGGTCAAAAAATTTTGATAATCACAGTTTAACCAGAAAGCAGACTTTAGTTATTTTCAGTGTAATGTGCTATGGAATTCTTCTTTGGGGAAGCTGTGCGGACATTAATCGGATATTTGTGCTCCAATAATGCGCTGTTAGTATACCCTAGGTCCGCGGGATTCTCTAAGGGAGAAATTCAAAGACATAAATATTTTAACGGTCGCTTCGCAAAATATATATGAAAATTTATTGTATGTTCGTAAAAATATTCATAATTTTACAAAAAAAAGCGACCACCATAATGTTAATAAAAGATAAAGGGGTGGTGACACTTGTATTCTTAATCAATCACCATATGGATAGTAACTGAATGCTGGGAGACAGTGCCTGAGAAAGACATACACTGATCTCATCAGGAATGATCATCAAATGGCCAGATGTGTATCAATAACAGTAGACATACGAGCATAAATAAAACCAAGGATTAAGAACAACAAATTGCCAACACTAGACAATTATCGAAGTCGTAGGAGTTTTGATAAAATATGTTTTCACTGGTATTATTATTATTAATTGCAACACACATAAAAACATTGTATAAATATGTAATTTTTAGGCATCTTTTCTGACAACAGAAGTGTCTGTCACTTTCTGCCTGCCTCCTTATGGGGAAAACCATACCAATTTATACCTAAAATGTTAACAAGTTTTATTTCCTTGTAAACTGTTATTTGCAAAGTATTATGAATTATATTCCAGTAAGTAATTTATGTAAATAATTAACCAAGAGTTTAAAAAAAGGCTACTTTAAAATGCTAGAACAATGTAGTTACATCTTATTTAGTAAAAGAGATGTTGTCTTAACCCTAAATGATGAATCATTCTAAATCCTTGACATTTTAAAATCAAAGGTCAAGTGCCAGTTGAGAGGATAACCAAACATTACTTTTTAGGAATCCTATTAGAAGAATACCAGAATTAATTGTTAAGTATTACATCGGAAATCTTCAACATCAATAGTGCTTTGGTGATATACAGAAAGAACAATATTTGCACCTATTTGTTTCCAGTTAGTAAAAGAGCCGATTAAATACAAAACATAACAATCTTTGTAGCGTAGATAAGCGATATATATTTGTTATAAATGATAAGATCAAAGCTTTAGCGTCACATCAAAATGTTTACATTCGATAAATAGGTACACGAAATGTATCCAAAGGAACCGACGAACCTAAAAACTTATATTTTGAAGAAGAAGTAACAACAGTACTTACCAAATTATTTCTCCTCACAAAGCCGCTTCTAATAAAATTATTTGAATATAAATTCACTAATTATTTACGTGTAAAACTAAAAATCCTCAGTCTTTTTAGGTTATTTTATTTGTCAGATATTGCTTGCTAATTGCATCGACAGCGGCGACCACAGAGTAAAATTTTACACAGAAAAAAAGTTAGATTACTAAGAGTCTAATGGTCTAGTCTGCGTAAGGATCGTTTCGGTTGGTTCTTAGAGCATTAATCCTCAGAGGCTGAGACCAAGGATCATATTATACTCGTTGTGTATGTACACTGTATCTCAGAGTGTGCGAGGTGATTTTAGGCAGGGCGTCCGCAACGACCATAGATAACACATATAATATAGAGAAGCGGTAGTAGCGACCAACGAAATTACGTTATCGTTTTAATTGCGTTACCTCAGCACCCTGTCCACACGGCAGTAAAGTCAAAGCAAACGTATGTCCAGCTCCTGTTGATTCAATACTCTAAGGTTTGGATTTTTTTATGAAAATTAAATAGGTCCTATCGATTATTATTAATAATCTAAGATAGCTAAAAACACAGGTTATAAATATTTTGTTTAGTTCAAAAACAAAAAAACACGCTTCAACACAGAATATTTATAAAATTTGTGCCTTGTCATCACTTCATCAGTCCCCTGTGATCAATCCAAAATATTATCTAATTTATAAAATTGTCGTGTCACAATGTTCGCTTCCATTCTACTCCAAAACAGCTCGACTGATTCTTATAAAATTTTATATGCATATTCAGTTAGTCTGAGAATCGGCTACTATCTATTTTTGCATAACTCTAAGTGTTAAGGGCTTTCCACTTTATTAACATCCCAGTGTAGGGTGCGGGCCTGCTGCACTTTAGAGGGGATTTTGGCACTATGGCGCGCTGATCATGCGTGTTTTCCATCTCTCACAAAGGATGTTATTTATGTACAATATCACTAAATTGGATTTCACAGCACCCTGGGAAAAAAATGACGCAGTGACATTGGTTTCTTAATCTGCTACTATCTATTGGATAAGTACATGAAGCTTTATCTATACCTTCATGGATAAGTATTAGCATTAGCAATCTTCGTCTTTTTTAAGTTCTTCTGTGGTTCAAAATAACCCGCTCATTTGGGTTTATTTTTCTTTAGTAATTTGACATTCTATAATAACAAAACAAATAAATTTTAGAATAAATAATTTTATTTTTTTAATAGTTTTCATACATACAACATTACTTACTCAACAAAATAATTAACAAATAAGTATACACGTACACCTACCTATTTAGTAAAATAAACGGATTTTATTTCGTATAAATTTTATATCAGGTAGTATCTTCATTTAACAAAAATATATTTGTGGCAATATCCTTAAGTAATTAAATTGCTGTTTAACAAATGATATAGGTAAAAGCAAAATACGAATACAAGCATTTGTAACCTTAACAAACTATTCAAAAAAGCTATCCTCTTGAACCACTCTGTCTATTAAAAAAACCGCATCAAAATCAGTTGCGTAGTTTTGAAGATTTAAGCTCGCATATGGACATAAATACAAAAATAACGACCTTATTTTATATTCTAGATAAAAGAACAAATTATGTTAGGTACCTACATATAAAACATTAAAATAGGTGCATTTATTAAGAACTTAGAATTAACATGTAATATATTATCACAATTTCACTGTACAAAATTGAAAATCAATCTATTAATTTAAATACAATTTTTATTAAACATACCCTTACGCTGGTTTCTGCAGCTTCCTCTGGTCCCAAACTAAGTGTGCTTGTACTATGGGTACCAGATTGGATAAAAATACTATAATATTTTTGTAAATACAATTATTTGTTGTTATGCTAACGTAATTTCACTGATCAACGATTCGATCTAACGAGTATGAGCATTGCTTTCGTATTTTATTCAGCGGAGTACCCTAAAAATGCCAACTCTTTCTAGATCAATGCTCTAAGGATGAATCTCACATAAATAGTAAACCTATTCCGCCTTATTACAATACGTGGACTAAGTTTAAGCCACAGTTTAAGCCTGGTTTTTAAACACTTCAATTGCGCATTTCAAGCAGATTTTTCTCAAATCATAGATCTAACAACGACCTTAGTCTTAAACCGACGCCAAACTAGTGTCAGAGCGGGTCTAACTATCCAATTCCTCGTAAATAAATTTTGTTAAACCTGGGTTTAACGTTGAGCCGCGTTTTGTAATAAGGGGGAGACAGTTTCACTACCTCCGGCTACGAGGTCCATCAAATCTATGACAGAAATACATACATACAGTTTAAGCTCAACTATTCATTTGTGACATATTGAAATACAAAACTAAATGCATTGTAATATATATACATATTTTTATATACGATATTATTTTAAGTAGGAATTGCATCTCTTTCATAATAATCATACAACACTCCTTTTTGTTGTTGAGTAGGCAGATGCTATAGTGCGCCATCTAAGCGCACTTCTTAGACTAAATTTCTAGCAACTGCTTAAATAACTGTAACCAATATAAAAGCGTGATAAAAAGCGATATATTATCCTAGAAGACCCGGCAAGCCCGATCATTAATAAATATGATAATATTAACAAAACCAAGTTCAATGAAAAACTAAACCATTCTCGAATCTTTTACAACAAGTGAACAAAAATTTATTATAATCGGTCCAGCCGTTTACTAGATTTAGTCACATTTACAAAATAATTACATAATATAGAGATTTCGTAATATTGCCACATGTATATGATGGCCACTATTACTGATACCTATCTATATTAGCAATACCTAATTTATCTAACCTATCTAGTTTTTCCGTGTGGTGACGGATTAAGAATACAAGTGTCACCACCCCATCTCCTCCCAAGTCAGCTAAGGGATATTGCACACAGATAACATCCTCTGTGAGAGACGGAAATCTCGAAAATAAACCCTGTGCCAACACGCCTGGTCATCGCGGCACAGTGGATCATTATCCCTCCCAAAGTGGAGGTGGCCCGTGCCCAACAGTGGGACGTAAATGGGCTGGAGAAGGAGAAGAAGAATTTATCTAAAACAAAAGGTTACTTAAGTACGTAAGAAGTTATATTTTGCTTAACATTTGCGTCGTGTTATACTAAGTTTGTAAGTAAGTTCAAAGTGACAGTATAAATTTGCTCTTCAACACTTTTAAATAAAAGCATCAATAGAAATTAAATTTCAAAATCAAAAATCTTTTAGCAACCCGCGTTAGTACTCAAATTGGTATATTTACCTGTCACAAGAAACTTAGTTTATATTTCATCTCACATCTTTTCATATTCGATAAAATCCCAAAATATACTGTGTGTGTTTCCAACAAGTAATTTATTTATTTATTATGAAAACTTACAGCTAGATTTAACAATTAATAAGTTAATATAGTGTAAGAAAGCTAATTAAAAGTTTCCACAGATATATAGATCAAATACATTGTCACATACAAAGGTAATGCGGACTTATACCAGTCGACCTTTGGGTGATTATATTTTTTTTAATAAAATGGTTTGGTAAAGGTTGCATATTTTTAATTTTTTTAATAGTGAAGATTCGTTATTTGCTGTCAGTTACATTAACCTGTGTTTGTTTTAATTTTAATAGCTGTTAATCTAACAAACTATAATAAATAAATAAATAAATATTTTTACTCTTAAATCTTCCAAAAAAAGTGAGACTATTCTTTAGTTAGGTACTTATTAAATACAATCTATTGTAAAAAAATTAAATGTGTGATCATTTCAAAGCATTATATTCGTTATTTTGCATTCGATGGTCTTATTTAATTTCAGGCAAAATAACACTAATACTAATTTAAAGTGCACTAACCATAATATATACAGGTTTATATTTAAAACATTAACAACTTCGGTTGACTATAATAATCTTTGTTCTACGACTGTTAACGTAACTGTATAAAATAAATAAAAAATATTTTGAAGTATTTACCTGTAGTTATATTTATTATTTTGTAAGGCTATGTTTTATTCATTGACTACGATGCGTACAGAGCTAATAATGTTTAAGCAGGCAAGCAATTAGTAATGAAATTTTAAGTTTAAGTATTTATTAACTAATCCAGAGAAATAATTAATGTTTTAAAAATAACCCACATAATATAAAATTTTTATTATCATTTCTACGTAAATTAGAATAATTTAAATTTTAAAGTAACTTATTTTTAGACTTTATTACTAAAAATATTTTAAACAAATATCTAACAAAAATCTGTTTATAAAATAAATCCAAACTGAAATACTATACATAGGTAATGCTCTACATCTTTGCAAAATATAACATTTCTTCTTAAAATTATTTATGTACTATATAATATTATCTAATTTAATAATATATATAAACGGTTGATGTTCAAATTTGAATTGATCATAAAACTTTTTTTTTGCAAATATTTGCAATCAAGAAACGAAATATAATATTGTACTTCGATTTTCATAATGGACGATTTTCACGTTCAAAATTACACTGACTTAACTCAAAAATCAAAAGAACAGTGGCTTGACAAAAGCAAGTCTTAGGTAACGAAATCACATCATCAAATAAATATCACAGGTTATTTTTTATAAGCACTAGTTTTTGTCTGCGATTTGGTACGTCTTTCGGAACCCACGAAATTCGGAAAAACTACATATCGACATAATTATATACATATAGCCTCTTATTCATAATGACTTATCGGAGGTTTAAATGGAGATTTTACCGGAGAGATAGTAAACGTTTTAGCGTAAAAAAACTATTATGAATAACAGTTTTTGTCAATTTTCGCGACCCGATTTTAGCGAACTTTTAAACCTCCGATTAGTCATTATGAATAAGACCATATACCTTTACCTGTTTCAAAATTATTATTGATAATTTTATTTAGAATGCTTCGCTCCTATGGTAGCAATCTTGGAGACTAGCTTGCTATTAGTGGAAAAAAAATCTAAGATCGGACCACTACCATCGAAGATAGCCCCATTAACTTCAACTTAACCTCTTTATTAATTCAATGCGATTCGTGATAGTATATTTTTTGAGTTAGGTCATTATAGTTTTAGGCGTGCGAAATGTAGAATCATAAAAATCTGCTTGATTTCTTCGATTTACTGTGCTATTGCTCTCATGATAGTTCTCCAATCGGTGCATTTTGTAACCACAAGTCATGTATAAAGTTGTATAAGTCGTCACTGACAGCCACCTAAAAATTATATAAAAAAAACATTTTATTAAGGTCTATAGAATAAGTTGTTATAAAGTGCAGGTGGAGACACCGCTGCTTCAATATTTCTCTTAGCAAGCCTTTGCATTCGGGCCCAAACTATTAATCTTCCTTTAGTACCAATTATTTTAAATTTAAAATATTACGTAAGTAAGCGAATCTTTTACAAGATCAAAGCCCAATATAGCTACCGTACCTATAGTCCATAAATATCGTATTGTAGATTAAACACAGTTTTATTTTTTCCTGGTCTACTGGCTTTTATAACGGATTGGCGATCACGGGAAAATCATTTGTGTGATATTTACATGTACTTATGTACTGCGTCTGGGTGGTTTCTTTATCTATATTATAATCAATTATCTTTACTTATTATACAATAAAGTTGTAATTTTTATATGTATGTCCCTATGTGATCATAATAGTGGAAACGTAGTGGATTGTACTCTTGATTGTTCGCTGTTGTAATTCTAGTTTTAAGATAAACATTGTACAATTGTTTGCTTTCCCAAATAAAGTAAAATAAAATAAATAAAATACTTCAAATTTACGCGACGGATGTTGATGCGGTTTTTTTTTTAATATATAGAGTGGTTTAAGAGGATGGTTTTTTCTATAACTTGTTTAGGTTTTACGCGTACGAACTTGCGGGTGACAGCTAGTAATCAATAAACTTGGCTTGGGATCCTATGATATTGTGTGATTTCTTTAAGAATATTTGTTTATTTAACATCTACGTGACGAATTTACTACCATTATTTCCAAACTTTATCGTGTAAACAAATAATATCATAAAGTTACTTTATCTCTTTAATAATTATCGTTTAATGGGCATATTTGATCTATAATACAATAATCTAACATGACTAGCATTATTGATAAGAAACATACTTCACACGAACCCATGTGCTTTTATTGGTATAGATTAAAGGTAGATAGTAATGAGCCGGAATAACTCTTATGTAAAATTGTCCACTTTTCTTATATCTTTGAAGGCAAATAATTTGAGTAAACGTAATGCACACGATATCTGTAAATACTTTAAAATATACAATGATCGATCTTTGAATCATTTTATCTTCTATGTCTGTAAGTTATTAGATTTTCAGATAGTGTGTCAATAGCTACATAATACATCCGGGTTAGACCCACATACCTATACATATGCGCGTGAAATATGTCCTATGTATGTCTCTATACCACGCCACAAATTCAATTAAGCCAAAGACTAATAAAACATATATTCTCTTCCCAGTGACGTATCTGTTTTATTGCTTGTAAAAGTGACGTTTGTAGTATGCGAAAACTACTATGTCAATAAAATTTAGAAAATCATAAATTGTTACACCACGAAGTACGATTTAGCCATGCTAAAGTTACCTGTCTTCAAGATTGATCGTGTATTCTCTCCAGCCCATTAACGTCTCGCTGTTGGGCACGGGCCTCCTCCACTTTGGGAGGGATTATGGTCTACTGTGTCGCGCTGACCAGGCGTGTTGGCACAGGGTTTATTTACGCGTTTTCCGCCTCTCACAGAGGATGTTATCTGTGAGCAATATCCCTTAGCTGACTTTTACAGCACCCTTGGAAGGAGATGGGGTGGTGACACTTGTATTTTTAATCAGTCACCACACGGAGGATCGCGTATCCACTATCTAGTAAATATGTGTGGCTAACATTATACGACGAGAATTATCTAATGCCGGTTGCTGTTAAGAGGATACCAAAATAGCTTCGTGCATTTTTCTACGTACGAAGTTTTCATTGTTTCTTTAGATTAAATGGCTAGAGCTCTAATTTTTAAGTATATGTTTTTTCAATATATGATCTAGGATCGCATAAACTCAGAAACACGATTGAAAAAAGTTTTCTAGATAGAAAATCTTAGCGAAACAACCTCTCTAATTTTTTATTTTTTTCATTTGTCGGTCTATTATCGCGTATTTACTAATGAAATAACTTTAAAAACATAAGTAACTATTATATATAGAAACACGTAAATCAGAATTGAAATATATTTAGTAGATTTTGAGTAAATAGGAAAAGTATCCCTAATTCTTCATTTTCTGTGCCTACTGGCTGTGTAAATATGTACGTGTCGGCGATGATATACGATAATATTGATGTAGGCCCTTAAATAGTAATAAAAACGACAAAATGCCAATAAGTATGCACATAAAGAAAGAGATTTTATACTAACAATTTTTACTAATATTACTAATACAGCTAAAAGAATGTCGGAATTGCGGAGCACTTCCATATTAACGAACGGAGAATCCGTCAGACATTACAGAAAGGTCCATATTAATATCAACATTTCTATAGAATATTTTCTAACACTTGCGCGACTCATCTGTTTAAATAAAACTACTTTTTACGGATTTAGACGCGTATATTTGTTTTAAATTTTGGCCCGACGTTTCGGAGACTTTGCAGCCGTCTCACCCGTGACCATGGTGACTGCAAAGTTTTTATTTAAACATCTCTATAGAAGTAAATAAATAACACCCTAATTCCGACCTATGCTTATAATGCATCAAGAATAGGGGGTAAGGTTTTTTTTTTACATTTATCTCCTTCCGCCATACCGGGTCATGGCGGTGCCTTGAGCCTTGAGGCTATGACCCGACTAAGGTAGCCACCATTTTTGTGGGGCCCAACTCGACGGAGGAACATTAGGTAGCCCGTCGCGTTAAATATTAATATTGAGAAACAATATTCACCTTGTAAGGCGTTGGATTTAAGTTCCTCTTGATGTCTTGACGTAACGTTTTTAATGAGGACTGAACTCTGTCACGTACTTCCTGTAGAGGTTTTGGCATTATGCAGATGTAACCATTCTTCCAGTACACCTAGAAAAATAATGTAAATATGTATATGTATTATTATATGTATATGTATTATTAATATGTATATGTTATTGTTTTATTCAATTATAGGGAGTCGCAAATAAACGCCATTCAAGTCCGGACGTATTTCATTTTATCCTCTAACCAACCGCCACGACATATACACCTAAATATATCACTCAATGAATAATACACCCAGTGGCCAACAACAGCGGCTTTAGCTATTGGTGGATATCATTTATATATACTCGTACTTACTAGCTGCTGCCCGCGACTTCGTACGCGTCAAATTTAGAAATTAAACCTTGACAAACAGAAGTTTACTATGACAATCGATAGATGGCGTTGTACCGTTTTTTAAATCGCGCTATAGTTTCGTTCGACACATTAACACTTAACCTCGTCAAAATTTCTATAGTGTCATCAACTCGTTAAGAGGATACCAAAATAGCTTCTTGCATTTTTCTACGTACGAAGTTTTCATTGTTTCTTTAGATTGAATGGCTAGAGCTCTAATTTTTAAGTATATGTTTTTTCAATATATGATCTAGGATCGCATAAACTCAGAAACGCGATTGAAAAAAGTTTTCTCGATAGAAAATCTTAGCGAAACAACCTCTCTAATTTTCAATTTTTTTCATTTGTCGGTCTATTATCGCGTATTAACTAATGAAATAACTTTAAAAACATAGGTAACTATTATGTATAGAAACACGTAAATCAGAATTAAAATATATTTAGTAGATTTTGAGTAAATAGGAAAAGTATCCCTAATTCTTCATTTTCTGTGCCTACTGGCTGTGTTAATATGTACGTGTCGGCGATGATATACGATAATATTGATGTAGGCCCTTAATCTAATCTCGTTAACGCATTTATAAATTAGTAAGGATGACGTAGAAATTAAACAATATATCAGCAGGAAAGCAAAAAGGACTAAGTATCTACTAGATATAGATACGCATAATTTGATTTTAGTTACTGTAGATTTTTTGTTACAAGAATATAAAGATAATTATGAACATAAGAAAGAAAGAAAGAATGTTTTTATTTCTCAACAATCATATAACATCTTTTTGGAGATGTGTACCTAACTCGTATTCCATGGACTTCAAGGAAATAATTAGATACGTAAATTGGCCTAGTTGACCTCGTGTTTTGCACTTATTTATCATCATCATCATCATCATATCATCATAAAATCACGCCTTTTTCCCATGGGGGTAGGCAGAGACTATAGAGCGCCACCTGCTACGATCGAAGCATACTTTCTTGGCTTCATACACACTCAAACATCTGGTCATACATGCCCGACGGTTGTAAGTGCACTTATTTATTTATTCAGGAATAAAAAACAGTTACATGCTCTGAACAGTTAATACAAAAGAATCAATTTTAAAATATAATAACTATACATGCAACCCAAAACATTATCCACATATAGTTAACGATAGATGAAAAATGTCCATGTGTGTAAAATGTTTAAGAGTAAGAACTAGTATCAAGTACTTTGTAAGAATAATTAAGGATGAAGGCGAAGGGAGCGAAGCATTAGTGAAAAATGTTGCCAAAACAAAGGAAAATTGCATAAATTGCATGTGTACGAACTCACAAGCGACAGCTAGTTGTGGTAATTAGTAAAAGGCTAGTAATAAAAACTAATAAAATTACCTTATAAAGATGTTCCACTTTACTAGGGCTGACATAAGCTCGTTTTGACTCTTGGAATGGATGTCTACAGAGAACCTTCTGTCCTACTACTGGAGCTGGCTCTGATGACCTTTGGAGTAAGTCGATCAAAGCGTGACCATCAGCACCGAACAATCTGTACGCCTGTAATATAATAATAAAATTTGTTACATTTTCTGGGCGAAAATAAGCGATAAGTATTTATTGTAATTGTAACTTTGTTTGAGATGCATGACAATAATAGATTTATATATAGATTAAAGCACAATCTAGTGGCAATATCACAGAGGTTTAAGTTTTATTTATTTAACAATCTAGAGATAAAAAGAATATATGTATTTAAAAAGCCTGTCAAGAGCGAGGTAAACTCGCACACTTAGGGTTTCGTACCTACTAGACATATAAACATAAGTAACTGCATTCAAATAATCATTTAATTAAAACAACTCACCAACTTAATTTTGTAGTTGAAATATAGGGAATCGCCTACATTTCAGTTACTTCATAAGTTGGTATTAGTATAAACACTTTTTTACTTGTGATGTGATGACAAATTATGAGATTTTGGATTTTTCTCTATATCAGCACTATATAGACTTGACCTATGCCAAATTTCAAGGCTCTAGGGCAACGGGAAGTAACCTGTGAATTTTGATTCCCTAGCATAAGTCGAAAAATTCTTAAAAATGGTCGTAATTCGGTTATATCTTTTAAATGCGTAGAGGTGAAAGGTTGACTGTATTTTTTGCAGCAAGGGACCGCATAGATCTACATATCGTATGAGTTTGAAGTTGATACCTTCAGCCGTTGCTGAGTAAAAAAAGTTTGACAGACAGACACCGGAGTGATCCTATAAGGGTTTGTATGAAACCCTAAAAAGCATTTTTCGTACAACGGCGTTCGCCTAAATTCAAATTGGGAACGTGTGTCCTTCAATTAGGTGTATAGTGTATTTGGTAACAACGCCAATGTAAAAAAAATTATGGAGTATCGTTTAGATTTTTCGTCCGTCAGAGGATTATATTATTTTATATCCTTTAGCTCGTGTGGTCTAGTGGTTCGTGTAACAAACTGCCGGTCCCGATGTCACGGGTTCGATCCCCGCACAGTATAATTATTTGTGGGATGTTTATAAAAGTCATTTCTATTGCATCTAGGTGTTTTTTAGGGTTCCGTACCCAAAGGGTAGAAACGGGACCCTATTACTGAGACTTCGCTGTCCGCCCGTCCGTCCGTCCGTCTGTCACCAGGCTGTATCTCAAGAACGGTGATAGCTAGACAGTTGAAATTTTCACAGATGATGTATTTCTATTGCCGCTATAACAACAAATACTAAAAATAAAATAAAATAAATATTTAAGGGGGGCTCCCATACAACAAACATGATTTTTTTACCGTTTTTTGCTCGATACTAATAACGTTGCCTTATGTTGCATAGATAATGGTACGGAACCCTTCGTGCGCGAGTCCGACTCGCACTTGACCAATTATTTATCAATACTTATAATAAATCTGTAGAGAGATCAATTCTGTACATGAAATATATTTTCAAAATAACTATCAGGGGGTGATTAGTGATCGATACTGATGCCAAAAATGCAATCAGTAAAATTTTTGTCTGTCTGTCTGTCTGTCCGTCTGTATGTTCCTTATAGAAACAAAAACTACTCGACGGAGTTTAACGAAACTTGGTACAATCATTCTTCATACTCCTGGGCAGGTTATAGTATACTTTTCATCACGCTACAATCAATAGGAGCAGAGTAGTGAAGGGAAATGTTGCGGACATGGGAGAAGTTACTCCATTTTTTAAGCTTCCGTCGCGTGTGCAGCCTTAATGGTTAAAGTTACATAGAAATCATGTATGACGGAAATATTGTACATAAAATTGTCTAAAAAATATCCCGGAACAGCACATATCTATATTTTATGGTTGACTCACAATAACACGTGTGACTCATGATTATATTGGTTTACTCTTACGTTTATAATACTCTCACTCAAGCAGTAGTTAAAAATGTTGTAAAAACGGGGAAAATTTCCTAAATTTTACGCGGACGGAGTCGAGGGCAACAGCTAGTGTATAATAAGTATGTATTTGTTATGTAATTGGGTAAGAAATGGCTTTGTAATACTTGTAGTCTTAATTCGTCACTATACGGATAGTAATTGTATTACTATATTTCTATTTCTATGATTTAATATCCTTTTACTAAAGGATAACATAAATATAAACGCTAAATTTTCCTCTTGCTACATGTATTTCCCGAATTTCAGTACAAAAATACACTTTAGGTATTAGTACACACATTCTTTACGTAAGTAGACATTTAAAGAAGTATTAAGAAACCTTATCGCGCTTATCTCAAGAACACCTGGTTAGAATTGCAATTATTCGTTGCATAGTATATTTATCGAAGAAGGCTCTATATGCCAGGTGTGGCCAACTTTTGTGCATATAAGATCTACTTTTTATTTTAAAATTGAGTCGCGATCGACCTATTTCTTAGGTTAGAAGGTTGACGTTTATGCAATGTGCTTTTACACCGCCGTGCACTCTTGAAAATAGTAGAAAACTACTAAAAGTGGTCACGCTGAACGTCTCCCTACGCGAACTGCGTACATGTTCATTCCTGTATCAAGTACTAGAAACATTTGGCATTGAATGCGTCTCCTCATGGAACTTGCGAGTGATCGACCAAAATTGGTCGCGCAATCGACCGGTCGATCGCTATCGACTTGTTGGCTACTATATGCTATGTAACGTCACGCTGCGACTAATAGGAGCGAAGCTTAAGTGAAAAATAATAAATAACAAATAAATAAATAAATAAATATTAATGGACATTTCACACAACGTCCTCTGGTCCCAAGCTAAGCGTATATGCTTGTGTTATAGGTACCAGAATACGGATATACTAGATATACTACTTTTCTTTTGTAAATACATACTTATAATACATAGAAACCACCCAGACGCAGTACAAACATTTGTATGACATTTATGGATATCACACAAATGATTGTTGATTCCCGCTTGTCCCAAGCGGGAATCGAACCCGCGACCTCGTGTCGGCAGTCCATTACATAAACCACTCCACCACGAAGCCCGTCGAAATGTTACAGAAACGGGGAAAATTTTTAAAATTCCTCGCGTACGAAGTTGCAAGTAACAGCTACTTTATCATCATCATCATAACATCACGCCTTTTTCCCATGGGGGTAGGCAGAGACTATAGACCGCCATCTGCTACGATCCAAGCATACTTCCTTGGCTTCATCCACACTCATACATCTAGTCATCGAGCTCGACGGTTGTAAGTGCTACGCACTTGCCTCTTTGGGAGTATCCCGGCGATGACATCGGAGTATAATTTTCTCGGGCGTCCTCTCTCAGCATTTCCACTTACCTTTGCCGAGTAGGTTATAGTAGGTTATATGCCTTTCGTTAATCGTCTCTCATCCATCCTCTCTACATGACCAAACCACCTAAGCATACTTTTCTCCACCTTAGTCACTACAATCTCTTTCAGACCGCAACGTTCTCTTATAACTTCATTTCTCAATCTATCTTTCAAAGTCACACCACACAATACTTCTCAAAGAGCTAGCTAAGAGCAGCTAGTTTATGATAATATTATACACAGAAAACGTGTTATATCATATGATGTAATAACGTAAAGACACTGATTGTGTATCTTATTAATGATAACACATTTACGCAATATGTTTACAGATTATTATATATTAATTTGACGCACAAAGAATTAATAAATACTAGCCGTCGCTCGCAACTTCATACGCGTAAAATTTAAAATATACGTAAAACCGAAACAAATTATACAAAAAAAACATCCTCATAAACCACTCTATCTATAAAAAAACCGCGTCAAAATCCGAAGCTGATGGTTCCCGTGTGGTCTCATTGGCACCAGGTCAGGATCTGATACGTGCTGAGAAATCGAGGAAAATACTCAATTCTGCTATGTATTATTTTATACTTCACTTTAAACGCAGTTTTACAAAATAAATGCAAGACAACCATATGTGGTAATGTATTTAAAACCCAAGTGATATATTATTAGACATCATAAATATCTAGGTCAAGCTAAACACACAATTAATTAAACCAGTCAGTGATCTATACAAATATCTAACACATAAATAATGTAGCGTGTATGTGATTACGTAATACGGAATTGTACTAAGTTTTATCAGTATCTGTACGTAATTATAATAACAATGAATGTATATCTGTAGTCTAAATCCAACTAACGTATAAGATTTTGTAATGGACCAATACGGGCTTCGTAGCGTAGTGGTTCATGTACTGGACTGCCGTTCACAAGGTCGTGGGTTCGATTCCCGCTTGGGACAATCATTTGTGTGATATTCATAAATGTCATACAAATGTTTGTACTACGTCTGGGTGTTTTCTATGTATTTTATGTAAGTATTTATAAAAGAAAAGTAGTTTATGTATTAAATCCGTATTCTGGTAACCATAACACAAGCATAATAAGCTTAGCTTGGGACCAGAGGACGTTGTGTGAAATGTCCATGAATATTTATTATTATTAATACTATTTTTTAACACGCTTAATATATTAGTTCGGAACGTATCTATCAATGTATTAATCTATGTAACGGAATCTTTGAAAGTAATTTTCACACACTGAAATTTTGCACATACGTCAAGGACCGATGACAATGCAATAATTTAAAAAGATATTAGGAATTTTCAAGCGTGTTTTTTAGTTTTTGAACTAAGTAGATTATTTTTGCATGTCCTGAAGCGTGTGTTATAGCATAGTCGTGAGAGAAATAATTGGTCAAGTGCGAGTCGGACTCGCGCACGAAGGGTTCCGTACCATTATCTATGCAACATAAGGCAACGTTATTAGTATCGAGCAAGAAACGGTAAAAAAATCATGTTTGTTGTATGGGAGCCCCCCTTAAATATTTATTTTATTTTATTTTTAGTATTTGTTGTTATAGCGGCAATAGAAATACATCATCTGTGAAAATTTCAACTGTCTAGCTATCACCGTTCTTGAGATACTGGGTACGGAACCCTAAAAATCATGTTTGTTGTATGGGAGCCCCCCTTAAATATTTATTTTATTTTATTTTATTTTTAGTATTTGTTGTTATAGCGGCAATAGAAATACATCATCTGTGAAAATTTCAACTCTCTAGCTATCACCGTTCTTGAGATACAGCCTGGTGACAGACGGACGGACGGACGGACGGACAGCGAAGTCTCAGTAATAGGGTCCCGTTTTTACCCTTTGGGTACGGAACCCTAAAAATACAAAAAAAATAAGTACTTAAAAAAAAAAAATTCAACCGGCTTTATGTGCCTTGGAAATTTGAGGGTTATCCTCGATTTCAGACCTGACCACACGGGAACCACCAGCTTCCAATTAAAAAAAAAATCATTAAGATCGCTACGCACAGTTAAAGGTTATGAGGTAACAAACATAAAAAAATTAAATAAACATAGTGTGACGAATTGAGAACCTCCTCCTTTATTTTGAAGCCGTTTAAAAATATCGTACTAAAAAGTTATAGCTATGGGTAGGTACTATTAAAAAGAGGTAAAGTTTAGAATATGCATTTAGGCTGGCAGCATACGTACGGTTTCCTCATTAGGTTTCCTGATCCGAAATTCCGATTCGGAGACACGAATGCATACCTTACATACAAAATATTAGAATAAATCTGTAGAGAGGTCAATTCTGTACATGAAATATATTTTCAAAATAACTATCAGGGGGTGATTAGTGATCGATACTGATGCCAAAAATGCAATCAGTAAAATTTTTGTCTGTCTGTCTGTATGTTCCTTATAGAAACAAAAACTACTCGACGGATTTTAACGAAACTTGGTACAATTATTCTTCATACTCCTGGGCAGGTTATAGTATACTTTTCATCACGCTACAATCAATAATGTTGGGAAAACGGGAAAAGGTGCTCCATTTTTTAAGCTTCCGTCGCGTGTGCAGCCTTAATGGTTAAAGTTACATAGAAATCATGTATGACGGAAATATTCTACATAAAATTGTCTAAAAAATATCCTGAAACAACACATATCTATATTTTATGGTTGACTCACAATAACACGTGTAACTCCTGATAGCTTAGCAGTTCGTTCATTCTGATTATATTTGTTTACTCTTACGTTTATAATACTCTCACTCAAGCAGTAGTTAAAAATGTTGCAAAAACGGGGAAAATTTCCTAAATTCTACGCGGACGGAGTCGAGGGCAACAGCTAGTACAAAATATTCTACTCGGCGCAAGCGTTCTTAAATTTTTCGGACGCGAAAAAAACCTAACGTACGATTCGAATCTATGGTCGCGCGTTCGGGTGTCCGAATGGAAAAAAACCGGATCAGGAAACCTAATGAGGAAACCGTACGTATGCTGCCAGCCTTAGGAAGTAATCTCCGAAAACAGTAAAATAAGATCATAAAATATAGGCGATATAATTATATCGCCTATATTTTATGATCTTGCAATTGCAAAGGAACCGAACCTCTTAATAATTAAAAAAAAAAAACAGAACAATAGCTTCAATTCTGTAAAAAACTATATTAGCCAATAAAGAATATTATTATTATTATAATAATTCCTTAATAGACAAGTCTTCATGAGAGTTATAGACTATATTTTAAGTGTTTTTTTTAATAAATAAATATTCAGGGACATTTCACACAACGTCCTCTGGTTCCCAAGCTAAGCTTATATGCTTGTGTTATGGGTACCAGAATACGGATAGAATACATATACTTACTACTTTTTCTTTTGTAAATACATACCCAGACGCAGTACAAACATTTGTATGATAATTATAAAAATCACACAAACGATTGTCCCGAGCGGGAATCGAACCCACGACCTATTGATCGGCAGTCCGTTACATAACCCACTCAATCACGAGGCTCGTCGAAAATTGGAGTTTAGGCGAACGAAGTCGCGAGAAATAAGCAAATGTAAAATAATTTAATATTCATAGAAGTCATGCGCGATTTGTATAATATACTAACTTGCTATCTAAAAGTTATACATAGAACGGAGAAGGAAAATATATACCTACAATAGAATTTATAGACACAACTAATACCTACTCATCATACCTGCAAGACATATCAATAAAAAAGCGGTCAAGTACGAGTTGATCTACCGTTGGACTCTGTATCATTATCATAACCAAATCACAGTAAAAACGTTTGTTGTAAAGAAGCCCTCTTAATTTTTTTTAAATATTTTTTTGTTACAGCGGCAACAGGAATACGTCATCAGTAAAAATTTCAACTCTCAAGCTATCATGACTCATAGGACGGTAGGGAGAGCAGAGCCTTAGTGATAGTGTTTTTGAAACTTTGGCTAGGGAATCCTAACAAGTACACTTTATAAGGTTGCACACAGCACAATAAAATACAACTATTTTATAATGAGGTACAATTTACGTATTTATTTATGTAAATGACGTTTGTATATTTTTTCTTTGATAACACGCTTCGGTTCAGGGCCGTTCGTTATACGATATTCCATTATCGATTCTTATTTCAACTAATCTTAAAAATATAAAACAATTTTATCGAAAAATCAATGACGGTCGCGATATCATAAGGCCACAGACGAAATAAATAGGTAACATCTCATATCGGCTTTATAATGAAGCCTGTATAAATAAATATAATATTACTTAATTAAAAAAAACTGTTGCGCACTATCGTAGCGTCACTTCTTGAAGGCATATAGCCTGCTATGCCAAGCTGACCATGCGTGTTGGCATAGGGTTTAATATCGAGATTCTAGAAAGATCCCGTAACTAGTTCAAAGAAAACGGTGTGGTGACGCCTGTTCTTAATTCGTCACCACATGGATAACACTTGTAAGCAAAACTTTTATATTTATTGGAAATTGATACTGCAAATATGTATATTAAGCAAGCATGAGCCTAGCCTAGGGGGATATTAAACATTTAATGCCGAAAATTGAATATTCTTATCCCAAATCTAAATCCTTGCTATGCCAATGCGTTGTGTTAATATGATCTAGTTAGGTATACTTACAGTCTTATGTCCAGGTATTGTAACTTTTCCAACATCTTGACTGAGCTTTATGCGAGGCTGTCCGTTGATCTCAACCAGTTTATAAACACATCCTAAAGCCGGCTGTCGTTGGCAAGTGACTGTAATAATTATAAATATTATATTTTATACCACACATGCGTTATTATATATTTATTTTTTAGAAAAATAATAAAATTAGGGTACAATATACTATTTGAATGATTAAATGCGGGGTAAATAGGGAACAATAATAACGTCTTGATTATACACTATCGTCCAACCCATTATACATATCTACCTAAACCTGTGTAAACATAAAATTGAAGATAATAGACCCGTTTTTTTTTTTATTTGTCTCCTCACCCTAACCAGACTATGATGTGTGCCCTGAGACTGACCATGATCCGGCAAGGGGTATGATATTACCTGTAGGGTAAAACAAATACATAACTAATAATTTCTTTGGCCAACATTATTCATGTGCCAGTAACATTTTGAAACCTAAATGTATTCAAACACTACCCAAATAAATCTTTACACTTTAAATTAGTCTACAATTATGAAACTTGTAGCAATACATGGCCTCGACATCATTATTATAACAGTTTTTATATTAATGTTATTATTCGCGCAGTTGGTTGTAAGTAATCTTCTAATCAAGAGTTATATTCAAATCCCAAATAAATTATGCCTATCAAAGAGCGATGCTATTTGATAGCTACTCAAAGTTAAGAAGGGTGGCACTATAAGAAGTGTATCAGTATCAGTATCAAAAGCAATTTATAAGATTGTTCTTTTTTTTAAACTAAAAAAAAAGAAACTCTATATTAAAGCTAGCAAGGCTATTAAGCGTAGGAGACCCGTGCCCAACAGTGGGACATGAACCATGAAAGATTACCTAAGGGTTATGAAGAAAGAGTAGTTATCAACAATACCTAAATGTGTCCCAATGCCAAAACAGTCGATTTTGTGTCCTTGTTCGTTTAAACTGAGTATAGTGTCTTCATTAATATCGTTGGATGCAACGATAGTCAGCTTGGCGAACCAAGGTAGTTTGAAAGCTTCGGCGATATTCTCGAAGGTCTCCCGCGCAAGAACGGATAGATAAGCCAGGTCACCGCTATCTATACGGATACCAACGGCTCTGTATCCACAGTCGTTAAGAGCTAACGCCACAGCACAGAAGTTTAGTAAGCCACTCCTGTTAAGAAATTATATTAAATCTATCACATTCATCGCAAAAATACATTTACAAGTCCTCTCTTCTATAATTAACTAACATTTTTCAATTAGAAACACATAACACACAACTTCAAAATATGTGGGTAGATTCATAATTTAAAACAGTTAAGTGCAAGCTGGATTCACACACAAAGAGTTCTGAATCTCTAAAAAACAACTAATTATTAATAATTCTGAAAAAAAATACAAAATCGTTGCAAGTTAAATGACATGAATAAAATGTAAGTCAATGAGCTTAAGTTAAAAGTTACTGCTAGGTCATTTGTTACTGTATATACTCGTATGTGAGTCCAACTCGCATAGATTTAAATATTCCTATAATGGTAATAGAAAACACACTGGAAATTCCAATTCTACTGATTTTCTAATAATATATTGGCTATTATTTTAGTAATAGAGTCCAATTAGTACCCATACGTAAAATTATTAAAAAAAATTTGAGTTATAAGATTTTAATAGGTTAAATTATTGGATTGAATAATACACATAAGTCTTTATTCAGTTAATTAAGACACGTTTCGCTAAATAAATTATTGTATCAACTTATATCGGCTTTAAGGATTAATAACACCTATCGTTATTGTTATTTAAATGATAATTATGTTAAGATAATTTTTATTCAGATAACAATATTTGGAAATTAGAAAAGACTATCACAATTATTAATTTGTTAGTAATTTGTTAGTTATTGCTAAACCATGGACGGGGTTCCATGGTTTTTATTCAATTGGCATTGTTCATTTTTTTATAAATTTCTTAATTCAAAAACCATTTCGGGGATCTATTCCCCGAATATAGATTATCGCGTATTAACTAATGAAATAACTTTAAAAACATAAGTAACTATTATATATAGAAACACCTAAATCAGAATTAAAATATATTTAGTAGATTTTGAGTAAACAAGAAAAATATCCCTAATTCTTCATTTTTTATACCTACTAGCTGTGTTAATATGTACATGTCGACGATAATATTGATGTAGGCCCTTAAGTAGTTTTTACACAGATATTATGTACATTATTATATATATTTATATTATGCACACATTTATTAGTACCTATGTATTTTTTTTTATATTTACACACCATAACACCGTCTATCCAATCGACATGTCCATGCAGGTTGTCTGGAAGAGATCGCTGACAGCGATAATACCGCCGATTGTACATTAATTGTTTGTAGATAATTTAAAAACTCTGTATTATCGGTGTGCAATAAAGTATATTGTATAGTCCCGATTTGAAAAATTCTTTCAGTGTTGAATAGTACATTTATCGAGGAAGGCTATAGGCTATATAACATCACGCTGCGACCAATAGGAACGAAGCATAAGTAAAAAATGTTGCAAAAACAGGAAATTTCAAAATTCCACGAGTCACGCAACAACTATAACTACTAAAAGTACTAAAATGATGATAGAAAATTACTACATTTACACATATGTGACATAACATATAAGAAATAGTGTGAGAGAGTATATCACGTATATTTCTACCTCACATAAAAGAATAGTCAAGCGTATGAAGGTCGTTAAAGCATTGAATTGTCTTAAATAATCATATCAGGTGCCAGTTAATAACTGTAACTACAGTTTTGTACTACACAATGACCGTCTCTCGTGTTAATGCAGCATGAAGTCATATGCAACATTGTATACAAACTATTCTTAACAAAATACTAAGTTATAAAAATATAAGAGATATATAAATACATGTGCATAATGGTAACTAAACATGCAAACTGTGTCTGTTACTGCGAATGTGCGTTTATCCCTATACAATGCAACTGTGGCCAATGACTAAAACTGCCCCTAATGCTCTTATAGAATCACGACAATACGTCACACTGAAGCAAATATAAAAGTTCTCTTCGCATGTGGTCTTATTTATTTACATTCGGTTGTTTATGAAACGCCGTCCACGTGCGTTTCACTGAAAAAGCCAAAATAAAAGAAAAAGAATATTATAACTACTACTATGTATGGATATATAAATATTATCCCAGCTGACAACCATTAGGTATATGTGTGCTTGCATTAAGACATTCTTCCCAATGTTATGAGCTTATCATGCCCCTGATGAGTCATGTATGAATCTTGCAATAACTGGACGTAAACCAGTACATAATAATATATTAACTTCACATAACTTATACATATGTCAATGAAAATGCAACACAATAACAAAGTTTTCATCAGACACCAAATGTATTGAGTTGTCTATTTGCATCTTTACCTCAGTGTGCGTTCGACCGTGCTATATCCATATGTTTTAGGTATACTCGGTGGGTTTAGTACTATAGTACCATTGGTTTCACAGTTGCTATTGTAGCCAGAATGCCCATTCATGTTATGCTGCTTGTGGAAGCCTTGATAATTATACCTCTTGACATCGTACGTATCCACTAGAGCCAAGAATCCTGAAGGGAACGCTATGGCATATGTTATGAGAGCCGCTAGTTCACCGTCGCTCGCTTCCTCTGTAGATATGTCTATCACTGCTGACACACGCTTGCGCCACTCAATACTCAGTTCCAGAAGGTTGCACGGTTCCTGTGTCTCCTTATGCCTTATTGTGACCGAGTTCAAGTCCTCCAGAGTGCTGAATGACGTCACAAATGAGTGGGCATGCGTGCCTCTAACTGGTATGTTAAACATTTTCCCAGCCAACACATTGCTGGTACCGTCGAATCCACCTAAAATAAAATTAACAACTTTAAAAGAAAATCGGATGTGTCACTTAAGCAATCTAGATCTACAATCTGCATTATAAAGATATTGGAGAAAACGTACATGTTTAAAATGATAAACAAGATTTATTTAATTACAATTGGACTTGGGAAAGATGACATGTCGTGATAAAGAACAGCAGCGTAGACAGACTTATCGGCCAAAGTCTAGACATTAATAAAATAATTTTATGTAACGAATACTATAAACTAATAGCAAATAGAGACAATATTATGTGAGGTCATACTCTATTACATAATTATAGTTCTCTAGGCAAATGAACTTTGTAACCATCATCGCACGAACTTTAAACCATAGAATAATGATGACATGGTCTTAGCCGTAGGAGGGTTAGGCGTTCAAACCCTGAAATGACGAAAATTCTGGCCAAAAACAAGATAAGAGGCAATTTTTGATAATTCTTTTCTTTTTGTCTTAAGAAATGAAATAAATAATAGAAGCCCTCCCCAAAACTAAATCCAGGCTCCACCTATGGAGGACAACATGTAATATTATGAAAATTAATATATTATATTACATCATAGGTCATAGGTGAACGTCCGGTGCATATATATCTATACCTACAATATATAAACAGACACTAAGCTGTTAATTTATTATGTTTATTTATTTCCTTTGGCGTTAAATACGGAACATATACGCACAATACCTACACTGATCTAGTGTTACACAAAGTAGGTAAATGACTACGTTGTATAGAATTCGATCGAAAAGTCATTTAAAAGACCATGTGGTCTATTACACTCCATATGTATAGAACCAAAAATTAACCGGCCCTCACCCGGAGAGGGGTTCCTGCAGCAAGCGCTATATCAAATTAATTAGTTTATTTAAGTATTTAACGTAATAGCAGAATATATAAGGCTATATAAAATTCACGTGTCACAGTGTTAGTAGTTATCGTACTCCTCCGAAACGGCTTGATTTTTATGAAATTTTACATGCATATTCAGTAGGTCTGAGAATCGGACAACATCTATTTTTCAAACCCCTCCCCCCACTGACATTTGTATGGCAAAACAACGTTTGCCGGGTCAGCTAGTAAGGCTATAATATTTTCTAACACTTGCGCGACTCATTTGTTTAAATAAAACCACTTTTTACGGATTTAGACGCGTATATTTGTTTTAAATGAGACTCTTGCCCGTGACCATGGTGACTGCAAAGTCTCCGAAACGTCGGGCCTAAATTTAAAACAAATACACGCGTCTAAATATATAAGGCTCTTTTATTTAAGTATAGAATAGTAACATTTTATATCGCAACTTTATAAAACAATAAACATAGGAATCATTAAGCATAACTGCTAACTAAATCAATAAAGTTCAGTGATGGAAACAAAGAAATTCCAAGTTAATAAAAATCATATAGTTAAGTCTAGCATATCAGACGAAATTATTTAGTGAAACATCCAAGGGCAAGGTACGCAAAACTTGCCTGATTAAAGCTATTAAAGAAAAGTATATTTCGCTATTGGGGATTCTTAATTCAATGGCGCTGTAGGGTGTTTTATATTGCACAAGTTTGAATAGTATCGTAGAGGTTGGTACCAGGCACCAGGTTCACGAGCCCAAGCTGCGGCATCACGCTATTATAATCAATAGTACAAAGACATGTTAATTTGTGCCAAAATATACGCCAAGACGCTTGAGTTAGATCTTAGCTGTACGATCTAAAATTGAGTAGGCATGGCATACCCTTAGACTTAAACCCAAAAAAAATTGAAATCTAAATCTTATTAAGAGGATACCAAAATTCTTCGTGCATTTTTCTACGTACGAAGTTTTCATTGTTTCTTTAGATTGAATGGCTAGAGCTCTAATTTTTAAGTATATGTTTTTTCATTAAATAATCTAGGATCGCATAAACTCAGAAACGCGATTGAAAAAAGTTTTCTCGATAGAAAATCTTAGCGAAACAACCTCTCTCATTTTTTATTTTTTTCGATATACGATAATATTGATGTAGGCCCTTAACAACTTTATGTTATAGAAAAGATGGCAAAAACTGCTGTATGTAACGGACTGCCGTTCGAAGACGCAAATTCGATCCCGGCTCAATTATATGTATGTATCACAATTATATGTATGAATATGGTATTTACATTTTTATACAAATATTTGTATTGCGTCTGGGTGTTTTTATGTATTTTAAATGTGTATTTACTATACTAACCTATATAGGCATATTTCGAGGCGGATAAACCGCCATCAGGTCCTTGTGCTCTTCGTAAGCCAAATTCCAGTAGGGAAACGTTTTTACCAGCGACCATTCTATACCTCGCAGCATTCGTTGCCATCAAACTGCGAACAATAAAGCAAATAGAACATACCAAATATTTAAATAGATGCAAATAATTGGGCACTTTTAAGACAATAGATGGGGCCCATATGAGTAAACTCTCGTTTAATATTTTGTAAGGTAGTCAGGAGTAGGGGCCCCAATAATCGCAGAGTCCTGTACAAGAGCCCAGAAGAGAAGACAAAGACCGCTTGATACCTAGTGCTACATCTACAGAAAGTAATCCAGGCCCCAATGGGAGTGTGTTGGAGCGTGATCATGTCATCAAAATTTTTTCGCTTCTTTTACAAGACTTATTACATTACACTTGCAACCTAATTTTAAAAGATTACAATGTTCAAAATATTCCTTAAACAATGACATGATTTATTTTGAATAAATCGATTATTTTAACTAAAATACAAACGCATGATGAATAAGCATTATTTTTAGTCACAATAAATATGTATACCGTCGCGTATCGGAAGTTGCAGAGTAGTTCATTTGTTTAGTAGAAAATTTCTATACTTTTATGTGACTTTTAAACTTAAACGTACGAAATTGCACGTATACAAAAATAATCTAAATGTTGATCAAAGAAGGTCAAGAAAGATTTACATACTTCAAATTAAATAGGTTTCATTACATTCCAAAATTCCTGACAAATACTTGTAGAGTACAATGTTAAATATAGGTCTAATTAACTATAACACTGCATTGTAAAGATGAAAGCATACTCTTATTATTTATGCTAGTCCCCATTTCATCTAAATCTAAGGATCTTGGGTTGCCCTTGACTGCCAGTTGGCTTTAATACACTTATATTAGCTTCGTTTATACGTACTCATAAACACAGTCGTGTAAAAGATTACGTACTTCGTTTAACATCCATCTAGACAATAAGATTTTAAGTTTACGTAAGGAGGATTTTCACCAAATTTGTCACAACGCTCTCAATTTAATTATGACGAAAATGGTACCGGAATTAGTGAATTTGTTTTTGGAAACAAATCCTGAAATTAAGAATGACTTGTAGTCATTTTCACAAAATGTTTATTTTATTTATGTACGCATACTTAAACGTTACAAAGTATAAATTATGCAATATTAATATGTTAATTTCCTGTTATCTGCGTAGTAGCATAGAGGTTCTCCTTGCGTTTTAACAACTAGTTACTACTTTGGTTTTTGCTGCATTTTAATTATCTCGTCTATTTATCTCTCCCTATCTAAAATTATTATCGGCCACGGAACTAATGGAGCTAATGCATAGTAAAAAGTTTTACAGTAAATAACCAGACGGTTATACCTTATACTAGATAATACGCATAGTGTCACCTCGTCCTAAACGTAAGCATAAAAGTGATACTGAAGGAGCTACAACATCCAGAAGAATAACGTAATGTAAAAGTACGTTTTTTAAATTCATATCATACAACCATTAACTATTTTAATTAATCGATCATTAAGTAGTTACTCTACCTACATGCAGATGAGCCTGTGCCTATCAGTGTGACGTTTGCGAGCTAAGAAGAAGTATCACAGATTAAGATAGTCCGTAAATATCTATTACACTGAAAGTCCTGCCTATTATTGGGCTTAATGGAACGGATAGAGCTGAAATCCTACCCTGGACGGATAGAGTTTAACATAAACCCAGAACGGATATTGATTAGCGATCTGTGTTAACTAGCGAATATATTTGACAAAGCAACGGACGGTGACATAACTCATTGTTAACACGTTAAATAGCATTTGCAATTACCTGAACTATTCATGCGACTAGCTGATAAACGACATGATATCTTATAATAAACATCCATATCTGTACAACGCACATGACTAAACACTTGCAGGCTTAGAGTATAATAAGTAACCAAAAAGCGCGCTTTTCATACTGTTCGCCTATTACAATTCGTAAGGTGAACTAGAGTGTTCGAATGTAAAAATTAAGACAATTTCGACATTTTGACGAGGGGTTGAACACCTCAAAACACTCTCATGGCTGACCCATGGTTTTTGTTAACGACTACACGCATCATCGTGAGGGGTAATCACAAAAGTACTCGAAGGATTAATGACCGTTGGGGAAGGAAGGACCTAAAGTTACGACCACGTACCGGATGACGAAGCGTTGGGCGGCCCCTGACAAGGTGGAGCGACCATATCGTCAAGGTTGGGGGAGCCATTGGATGCCATCGGCACAAGCTTGCGCGTTCTATGAGGGAGGCCTATGTCCAATTGTGGATGGAGATAGGCTGATTGATGGAAACGCACCAATTTTGGAAGAAGGCGCAGGGTTAACATGGTATGAAATATTGCATTTTCATTAGTTGTAGTAAAATCGCACACAGAGTTCTAATTTATTCAGACCTCGTCCATATGCTCGCTAGCGCATGTATTCGGTGCGCGTTGATCGCCGTGTGTGCGGAATCTTTTAGCGGTTGATCTATGCTAGCCCGTAATTTCGTCTGTCTTTTGCTGGCGTAGAACAATGTATCTCTCTTGATCTAATGTTCTATATTGTTCTCTATAGTTATACAATAAGCATGCATGCAATACCCACCTAGAAGGAACTTTATACCCAAGCTTAAATACAGCAAACAAACCACTAAATAATAAAGGGCACTGATAGAAGCGATATTTAACTATTATGTATGAACATGTGGATATGAAATTACCTACGTCTGTAAGTATCAGTATCGATTATGGCTATCAGTATTTTATTATAGTTATGTGATTTGTCAGTATCGATTATATTGTAGTCTGGCACTAGAAGTTACTTATTGCTTTAGCCTATTGCGTCACTCAATTTTTTATAATTCAGTTTACAAAATGTCTATATAGATAGATTCTGTTTTGATCTGATTGCGATTCGATTTCAGATTAAATTACAGAGGAAATTTTAGTTTCGAAATCGAATCGGAGGTATATTTAACTACATATCTACTACTGATTATAATTAGTCCTGTGGTTTCAAAGATTACCCAATAAACATAAAATATGGACAGATATCATATTTTAAGTGCTATTTTGAAACAGCTGGCTTGGAAATTAGTATTTAGTTTTTTTTATTAAGTTTAAATTCAGTATTTAGATGTAGTTATTTAGTTATTTTAACATTACATTACAAAAATTCGTTTATTTCTGTGTAGGTAGGTACATAAGTTGACTTTAATTTCTATGTAATAGACAGTCTAAACTTGACCTTTATCCATCTGATAACCAAACCAAGATACATTTATTATCAAATTATATTATCCAAGCACGTCTATGATAGCATAAAAAAGTGTAAGTAGTGATATAGTAAAAAAAATGTTAAATTACTCAATTTTTTTTTAGTCAGGCTTAGGGCACATAACATGGCCCGAATAAAAGTAAAGTTTTTAATGTAATTAACTTGGGTATGTCTATGTTTTGTAAAAATACTTGCTTTTTCCCACAACTTCGTATGTGAGAATTAAGAAAATAGGCGAGATCCATGAGTTTTAGTGGAAGAGGCCGAGAGTTCCTCACGAAGAAAAGTACGGAAACGCATGCCACAAATAAAAAAAAACTCACCTTGCAAAGTTGACAAGTGTTAATAACGTAGTTTCCAGCAACTGTGCTACAATCAATGGTCCTTCAACTCTTAATAAGGGCACTCTGCAAAATGAAAAATTAATAAAACATATGCTCTATGTTTTTAAATTAAAAACTACTAACATCAGTTTTACAGTTTGAACACCAAGGGTATTAGAGTATTAATGAAACAGGAGTCGGTATTATAAGGTGCTGCCCCCTGCTGAAAAAAAGTATGAGAGCAATGATGAACATTGCTCTCGTACTCATTGTGTCTATTGGATACTGTCATCTCTTAGTGAGCGTGAGGTGATTATGGGTGGGGCGTGCGTGACCACCAAAGAAATTACGTTTATCGTGTTTGTGTGCGTTACCCCACACAACGCTAGAAGCTCCTGCTGGTTTTATACCCTAAGCTAAGGTTGTATAGACATTTCATGCACAAAAACGCAGTTCCCATCCTGCACAGTTCTTCATCTTTAATATGTCACTGGCATTTGACACAGCATCCTCTGATCAAAATTTAAGCTACATTTCTATGACATTTAACATGAGTGTCGCGATATCCTGTTTTAACGAACTGTATGGGTGTCGACATGACAATGTGTGCATGTCTCTTATAATTTACTCTCAATATTTCTTTACATAATGTGCCAAAAGAAGTAATATAATAAAAATTAAGGAACTACTGTAAAAGTACAGTGGTTTTTATTTTTATATCATTATGTAAATGACATTGACCCTAATTGTTATTAAATGTACAACAGAATTTTTAAATTAAATTAAATTTGTCTGAAAATGGCTTGACTGAATCATAATATAAAACTTTATGACCCTGAATTTAGCAGACAGCAGACAAAATGAAATTTCAGATAGGGATATCTATAGCAAAATAAGGTTTTCCAAGTTTACGAAATTGGAAAATTGTTTGTCGTTGACATACCTACAGGTGATAATAAACAAATTTTTTTTTGAGTTATAAAACATTTTTTACAAAAAAATTAATCTAAATGTGACATTTTTTTGATTTTGAATTTATAAATAAATAAATAAATAAATATAAATAAATATTCATGGACATTTCACACAACGTCCTCTGGTCCCAAGCTAAGCTTTATATGCTTGTGTTATGGGTACCAGAATACGGATAGAATACATATACTACTTTTCTTTTGTAAATACATACTTATAATACATATAAACACCCAGACGCAGTACAAACATTTGTATGACAATTAGAAAAATCACCCAAATGATTGTCCCGAGCGGGAATCGAACCCGCGACCTCTTGATCGGAAGTCCGTTACATGAACCACTAGACCACGAGGCTCGTCATCAATTTATTAGTCGGATCGTAAATCATCCTTAGTTTTAGATTTCTTTTGAAACTTTGGAGTGGGATATCGAAGCTAAAAATAATCTAAATCAAAATGATGACTTTTTTTTTATTCAGATAATTTATCTAAAAAAAAAATTTTAAAAATAAAAAAAGTGAAAAAATTAAAAATCCGAGATAAATCATCTTTAGACTTTAAAAAAATTAAGACATGATATATTTTTAATTTTGATTTAGATTATTTTTAGCTTTGATAACCCACTTCAAAGTTTCAAAAGAAATCTAAAAGTAACAAATTCAAAATAAAAAAAATATCACCTTTAGATCTTATAAGACCAAGAGATGACCATATTTTTTTTTCTTTTTTTCGCTGATATATGTTCCAGAATGCTCTGAGCCAAAATTAAAAAAACTAACTAAAATCACCTGATCTAAATCCAAAAATAAACTAAATTTCAAAATTTCAGAATTTTAAAACAATTAGCGCCACGGTGAGAGCTTCCAAAAAATTTTAATTATTTTTTAAAAAATTTTTTATAACTCAAAAAAAAAATTTGTGTATTATCACCTGTAGGTATGTCAACGACAAACAATTTTCCAATTTCGTAAACTTGGAAAACCTTATTTTGCTATAGATATCCCTATCTGAAATTTCATTTTGTCTGCTGTCTGCTAAATTCAGGGTCATAAAACTTTGCATTTAGCTATTCAGAGCATCTGAGATTAGGATATTAAGCTGTATGTATTAGTAGCCAGAACTAGTTAGTTACATGTAAGAAACTAGCTGCACCGCACAGCTAAGAGGGCAGCTGTATAGAAAAATTGATGTTTAAGTTTTTTTCGTCCATCCTTGGTTATTTAATTCAAACACACAAACAATCTAATCTTTCTTCCTTATAACTAGTATTTAATTTAGTGCAATGACAGCCATTTAATCATGCAGAGACAATTTTTTAGCAAAATTAAGCTTGCATGATAAATTATTTTTTCCCCACCACCGATTTAAGACATGAATTGTAACAAAAACAAACCTTGGAAACGCCACAGATCCTTCTTCAATGGCACTGAGTTTTATATCCTTGCAGGTCAAATCTTTTAAATACACATAAAACTCTGGTTCAATATTTCCAGGTAAAGTTTGCATCAAATATTCTATGTCTAGAAAAAAAAATTGGAGTGAATATTAAATAAACAGTATTTTGCCTACATTGAATTAATTATTAGGTAAATACATACCACTATCAGAATAATGAAAGTTTTCTAAAAACTTTAGGCATTCTTCTAGGCCTGCAAATATTGCAAATTCTCCTTGGAATGGATTGGTACGGAAAAATAAATCAAACACAGCCACATCTTTGACTTTACCAGCTTTCCAATACGCATAAGCCATAGTTATTTGATATAAGTCTGGAGAATAAAAAATATATTTTAATATTTTGTAAATATTCTGTAAAAAATTTTTTTACTGTAATGCTCTTATATTAATAAGAATGCAAAATGTATAAGATAAGAATAACAAAAAATGTAATCTGAAAATAACATGCAATTTTTAGGTTCAGAGTAAGAATTTGTCCTTAGATTTGTAAGATAAAATAAAAATCACTTACATTTTATGTAAATGTTGTTAGATATGTCATAATATTTAGTTCAAAACAAAAAAACTCCTGCTCACTTATCAGCACAATTTAATAATATTTATACTTATAGAAAATTAAAAGTACAATGAAATTAAATATGTATTAACGTAATTTAAATACTCCCTCCAGAAATAAATAATATAATACTCACCGGTTAACAAAGGTTGCACAATACCATTTTGTCGTGCCATTTTTCTAATGTTATTTATTTCTTCGCTCGACATTGTCGTAACTATTAATTCAAGCAGAATTTTTTATACACGTGAGTGATAAGCGGTATCTGTCCAACGACTAAAAGTGATTTCATGATGAAGTGTTAGCAGATATCTATCTTTGGTTAGCAGTTATCAGCGCGCCAAACTAAATTTGACGGATAATCTACACATGCGCATTCGGTGTTTATTGACTGTTAAGTTTAGGGGAGGTCACTAATGAAGGTCGTTTATCAGTAGAATCATAAGTATTTTGTTTGAATAGAAAAAAGAAAGAATCTTAAAAATAACACCACATTCCTTTGCAGATTCCTGTTTGCATAGAATTAGAATGTAGAATAATAATGTGGTGTAGTACAGAGTATATCAGTATAACAATTTACAACATGGGTAGTTTTCCAATTACAGAGTTTATTGCACGAAATAAAAATCAAGTGGAAGTGCAATGTAACAAAATTACTATAGAAACCAGTGACGCCAAACTCACACAATTATACCGATAATCATATAATGTACTACATATAAACAAATCGTTTGATTGGTCGTTTATATTTTATAATAAACTAGCATAAGTCATATAACCTACATCTGAAAATAAACCTTCTGATTCTGGAATAGGGTTTAATTCGCTGTAGTTGGAAAAGTATTTAACACCTTTTGTAATACTAAGTCAAACTAAAATTGATTGACGAGTAAATTCCGCTACTTGACGATAGATGGCGCATTTACCAGTGGTTGCTTATAGAAACACAATTTCGTTGAGAGTAAAGGTGACAATCGTGTGCACGAACGTGTCATTGCTGCTATTCGATCAAGGCCGTACCAACCCGAATTACATTACCGATATATGTCATCATCCTCCAGCCCTTATCCCATTATTTGGGGTCGGTGCAACATGTCTTTTTCTTCCATAATCTTCTATTAGCCGTCATGTCTGTGTCAACTCCTCTTTCTTTCATGTCCTCTTTCACACAGTCCATCCATCGTTTTTTCGGTTTACCGATTATTACCGATATCGATATATACCTACCCATTTCTTATTTTTGAACTTTAGTTTTTTGTAGTTATTTTTTGTACTTTATTTAAGTTCAAGTTTCTCTATAAGAACAGTCTAGATTCCTCATAGCATAGGCTTTTTAACTACTGAAATATTGGTGTACAAGAGGGAGGAAGAGTGTCGTTGTTTTATGTGATAAAAATATACACATTTATGCGCGGTTATGCAGCCGACTTACGATCACAAGGTCGCGGGTTCGATTCCCGCACAGGACAAATATTGGTGTAATGAACACAGATAGCTGTATTACGTCTGGGTGTTTTCTATCTATTCAATGTATGTACAGTAGAACCTCGTTAAGTTAAAGTCCAAGGGAAACACAAAATATTTTCAGTTATAGATTGAGGTTTTAAGTTATCAAGGGTCTATGTTAGAAATACCCTTGTTCCTATTTTTAATCGAATGCGTCAGAAAGATTGGTTCAATAAAATACAGAAATTAAAATAATCATAATATTTAATAATTCACATTGCACATTGCAGGTTTAGTCTACTTAAAAAAGTCTGTGATTTCCTTTTGTTTTAAACGCTTCACAGTTTCTAAATCGATTTGATTTTCAATGGCAAATAGAGAGGAGAATACATTATCTTTTATGTTGTTACGGTGCTCTATAAATGATCGTACAGTTGTTAAAACTCTTTGCTTCGTTGATTGATACGCTTGTAGATGGAGTTTGTGGCTCGTCGTTAAAATCATATATTTTATCACTTTCAATGCAGTTCTTTACTGATTCCAATATTTCTCCCTCTCTTAACGTCCCTGCTGTGACTACTTCATTATCGCAAGTAACGAAGTCTTCAAAAGTAATGTTTGACCCAGATATGTTTATTATATTCTTCAGGCACATTATTATCTTCCTCTTCAATAATTTCTTGAGGTTCTGAATAAAAACCACAGGTTTAAAGCAGTTTTTTACTGCAAGGGGTGTTACGTTTCGCCAAGCCTTAACCACCATCCTCATTGCTTGAAGAACATTGATAGAAGAAATCGTATTTTGTTCTATATCAGCTATCATTTTTCTAACAACTTATTTTCTGTACATTGTTTTAAAATGTTTAATTATACCCTAGTAAATTACGAATTTTGTAATATCGGCATTTATCGATAAACTCAAATCTGACCTAAGTACATCACTAATTGAGTAGCGAAGAACTTTCAAGAACGAAATAATGAATATAATCAATGTAAAATAAACTTTATCTAAATGACATAAGGTTGATTTTAACGAGAGGTTCCAGTAAATTATTAGTAAATTGGAATTAACAAAAATTTATTAGAATCAAATGATATTGTACTTACCGATGGTACGAAATACCTCCATTTTTAAGATTTCTTCTCCTACTATTATTCTTGCACTCCAAAACTGAACAATACGGCATATCTACAGCGAAACGAGCTTGTCGCGATATTAACAACACGAGTTATCGTTAGAACAGTCTGAATACGACTAAGTAAGTACTTGTGCGACTGGAGATCAAATAAGCGCAACAGTGCTTAATTGTGACACGCGTGCCACGCCTACTTCGCAATTCCACTTGATTTCTATTACGTGGTTTATTGCGACTCAGTGGCGCACAATGCTGAACTATGCTGACACTTAATTGGAACATGAATTAGTTTTCAAATGCACCAGCAGAGTGCACTAAGTTCAGTGTTGAAAAAAAAATACTAAAATAAAATTGTAACATTATAAGTGTGGAATATAAAAAAAGTCATTGTTTGTACCTTCATCCGTACTTATATTAATTTTTTTAAACACAGCTTGAATTAACTTTGATTATTTCCAGAAAACTCCGACGAAACGAAAGCCTTAAAATTTTTTTTTTAAATAATATTACTAACGATAATATATAAATAAAATTTCAATCAATGCCAATTTAAAGAAAAAATACTTGTTAATTTTCTGTCGCTGAAGTTGGTATGGATTGCACGCATCACTTTTGAGAGTGCTCGATTGCGCGTGTGATGCGTTGCTGTAAATGGAACACTCAACTTTGAGCATTGTGCCGCATAATGCACTCTTGTGCTGTAATTGGAAAACGGGGGCTGACGCTTAATACGTTCAGTGCGGCTAACGCTTATGCGCGTTTTTCTGATCTTCACCAAGTGCGGGCCGACGCGTATACGCGTCCATACAAAAAAAAATCTGTAGGCAAGCGGGGTGCGCCGCACCTGTGTGTTTATAGCGTGTATTCTGGGTGTCTATTGTTTCGAAGCGGTCGTAAAATGTGGAATTGTAAAGGAGACTACACACTAGTCAGGTTTCTGCTACGAATCTTGCGGGGGGGGGGGGCGCTGGGCGGCGGCGACGACAACAATAACCAAATTTAGTACAGTAGATTTGAATTATTGAAATAATTTTATTATGACTCGCTCTTTTATCTAAAGTAATAGGTAGTTTTAGTCTATTTATAAATGGTGTCTATTACGAGGCGGGCGAAGAGTCGTAAATTAAAAAAAATTAAGAATAAAAGGGCTTTCGGGGGAAGGTACCTTTACTATAACTGTTTTATTAAGGTATAACTTACTATTTTAACAAAACCGAACGAAGATATATTATGGCGTAAACTTCACAAAATCTCTTACAAATAAACACTAGTGTGGAAGCACCTTTATCCATCCAACACCTTTATATGACCCGTAATTGTTATATGACAGTCATAAAACTCGAAAGTTACCGAACGCACATAAGCGTCGGCCGCACTGCGGGAAGGTAAAAGACAACGCGCTATAGCGTCCAGCCGCACTACGCGAGTTTTCTATGAACGCACATAAGCGTTCTTAGCACTACGCGAAAAATTTTTTGAACGCACATACGCGTTTTCAGCACTGGGCGAATGACTCTTTTATTAGCATTGGCTATAAATTCGCAAATTATTCAGCATTGAACGCGTTAATTGGAACGTAAAATAGTTTTCAAATGCACCAGCAGAGTACGCTAAGTTCAGTGTTGAAAAAAAAAAATACTAAATTATAATTGAATTCACATTATAAGTGTGGAATATAAAAAAAAGTCATTGTTTGTACCTTCATCCATACTTATATATATTTATTTTTTTATCACAGCTTGAATTAACTTTGATTATTTCCAGAAAACTCCGAAAAAACGAAAACCTTAAAAATTAAAAAAATAAAACAATAATATGTATTACTAACGATAATCTATACTAATATTATAAAGCGAAAGAGTTTGTTTGTTTGTTTGTTTAAACGCGGTAATCTCAGGATCCGCTGGTCCGATTTGAAAAATTCTTTCAGTGTTGGATAGTACATTTATCGGGTAAGGCTTTAGGCTATATAACATCACGCTGCAGCGAATAGAAACGTAGCATCAGTGTAAAATGTTGCAAGAAACGGGGAAAATAGTCACGCGTGTGATCTTTAAATGAAAACTCTGCCTTATCCATGTGAGTTACAACAAAATTATGTGTTGAGAAATTGTTTGTTACCAATAGGTCTTTAAAAAAGTCCGCGAGGCCATATGTCTATCTTTTAAGGAAAACCTGCTGTACCCATAAGAACGTCAAAAAAATTATCTAATTCGATAGGGTGTATTCAAAAGCTATTTATGTGTATATGGAAACATTTTTTATAAAATTTAATACATTAATTAGCTTACGCATTTAAAATAGATTATAACTGCTTTTTACAGTATACAATTTAAATGCATATCTTAGGAGATTGACTTGAGCACCAGGAAATCGTCCAAAAGTCCGGGATTTTGTCATGTTTAATCCAGGTGCTCAAGTCTACTATTTTGGAACAATTGTCATACCGGCACGATACCGTTGCAATTGAAGTCAAATGTCCGTAGTCTGCTATATGCGTTCATAACGGTCGTTCAATGGTAATAGAATTGTCGGTCTCTTTTATCTATGCATTGAATTTTCGGTCTCTTTTATCTATGTATTGTGTTAGAATAGTATGTATGTGTTGCCGTTTTTAAAAAATGCGTTAGTCGAAGTGATTTTCGAAAAACTACTAATAAATTTAAACATTTAATCATGCTAGACTTCGTTTAGATATATTTGTACATAATGGTGCCGATTCTACGTGCACAACTAAACTTAACTTAACTAAAAAATGAAAACAACTATTGTTGTTTCTTATTTATTTGGCTATTTTGTTGTGAACTTTTATATTAATTATAATCGTTAGTCTATAATAAACAGTTTTAATAACAAGAAAGTTCAGTTAATATTTCGGAATTGTGTTATTGACACTATAAATTTTCATTTTTTAGTTAAGTTAAGTTTAGTTGTGCACATAGAATTGGTACCACTATATATTAGTATAAAAAGCAATGTGAAGTTTAGGAGATTAGTAAATTGCAATAAATTACAAAGAATAATTTCTAATATTTCTATCTATCTATTTTTTATTTATGGCAATCTGTCGACACAGGACAATTTCAAAATATTACTGTCAAATTCAAAATAGCAGACTACCGAAACATTTCAGTCATTGAATTGCAATTGTGAAGCAATTGTGTACGAGACTAGCAATTTATGTCACTTTGACAATTGTAAGTCAATGATGAAGTCGTTATGACAAGACATTATTAGTAGACTACCAAAAACTTTACAATTGCACCATAATGGTACCATAATGGTACAATTGTGACACCATTGAAATACCCGACTCAGGGCCCAGTGGTGAGAATTTCAGTGGTGGCAGCACCAAATAGGTAGACTTATGTCGGTCTTCATCTAGTTATTTGGAGAAACAAATGAAATATACACAACTTATTGTTTTTCATAAACATATTATTTGAGCAAAATATTTTTAGATAGCAATGCCAGGGGTCTACTTTTCCCAGGATGTTCTTTATCATGATGTAGCAGCAGACCTCTTCTGGTAACGAATCTTTCTGAGCAGAAGGAACACTTGAAAGGCTTTTCACCGGTATGCTGGTACATGTGGTACTGTAAAGTTAAATACAAATATTATAAATGTGTTTTAAACAAACTAATATTATAAAAAGAAGAGTTTGTTTGTTTGAACGCGCAAATCTCAGGAACTACTAGTTTGAATTGAAAATATTTTGTTGTGCAGCGTTATATGTATTATTTTATACTAGGTCGTGGGCAAAATAAAAAGTGGTCTATTTATGATTATATAGAAACACCAAAAAATATTTTAAATATATTTTTATGAACAACCTAATATTTTACATTTTGTAAAAAATGTGGTAAAATATCCACAAATGCCACCAATAGTCAAAGTTTGTATATATTGAAGCCCAACTTGTCGTTATGTGAAAGATACAAGAAACTTAAATACCATCAGGGTATTATTGTCTTGTAAATGAACAAATTATAGTCCAGACAGTAGGTATGCACTCAATCATAATTAAATCAGTACTTACGGTAAAATTGTCTCTTCTTAGAAAGCTAGCATTACATATTTCACATTGATATTTATACACGCCTTTCACGACTGTAATAGTAGAGTTTTTTGGTACAATCGGTGGAGGTTGATGTGTTTTGGGAGTAGAATTCCATTTCTTCACTTTTTCTTCAATAAATTTACCAGGATGCATACGACTTCTGTGGGAATAACAATTGCCAGAACTAGCAAAACTTTTATCGCAGAAGGGGCATTTGTATGGTTTTGCACCAGTGTGTTGGTTAATATGGAACTGAAACAATATCAATAATTGTATAAAAATGAAGTGAATATTAAAAATATATTAGTTCTAAATAAACTAAATTTCAAATTATTTTTTATTATAAATTGTTCAAGTCCCGCTCATGGTTATCATTTTTTCCACTATAATTTAGTTTATTTAGTAAAAGCATAGCAAGTCAATTGCAAAAATTCATAAATTAATGTAGAAATATATTAGTTCGTTAAGCTCAGATAGTATATTCGAACTTATTGTCAATAAAATAATCGATATTAAATTTTGTTCTTAGACATCCCTACACCGTAGTTGACAGTAGTCTGTGACAAAATCATATTCCACTTTGCAATATTGCTATGATCTACTTCTAGTCTCCATGCTATCTGCTGCATGCATGCTATCTACATCTCTGTCTGTTGCTCTGTGCTTCTGTCACAATGTTTGGCGCATTTTATTCAAATTATAGTATTTTTTGGCTACGTTGTGTTTTTTTACCTTTAAAAAAGGAATAAAGAGTTTTAAAGTGTATTTTATTAATCCACAAATTGTAAACGGAAGGTATTTTGTCTTTGTAAGATTTATTTTACTGTTTTGTGTTGGCTTTAAATACCTAAGTCACCTTATAATTAGCCGATGTCAGAATTCTTGTATTAGCTAGTAATTATCTGCGAAAATCCAGTAAAGTACGAGCTGAACTTCTGCACATAAATTTTTTACCGTTACCATCATAATTTATCTTCAATTAGATAATAACTTTCCGACGAAGTCATGGCCGTCTATATAGCATAAACGATTCTTGTGTGGGTGCCCTCATATATTTATTGTATTCTGGATTTTAGGAGCTTATAAAAACAAATCCACTGTGAAAATTTCAATTGTCTAACCACAGGCTATTACTATTCATGAGATGACTTAAAATAGTGGATATTCAATAATAAAATCTCATTTTGCCTTTTGGTATGGAATGATAAAAATTACTTACTTTTAAATCTTGGTTACGTTTAAAGGTTTTCTTACAAATATGACACCGATAAGGCCTCTCAGTACTGTGTGTTACACTATGTGTTCTTAATTTCCCCCATGTATTATATAATCGACCACAAATCTTGCAAGGGTATGATTTGTTTGATGCCAAATGCACTGACATGTGGCTAATATAATTCTTTTCTGATCTGAACCTGTAACCAATTAAAAAGTTAACAATAAATGTGTATTTAAAAAATGTAATACAGAATAAATGCCAGAGTCGATAAGAAGCGCCGTAACTGCAACATCATTTATGAAACTGCTTAAGGAATATTATTTGTCACTCCAACCCAAATAAAATTGTCACATATCCATATCAGGTACTGATTTGTATGTATATATTCTATGATTGCTATTAAATTTTTTTTTTTAATATACTTATGTATGTTTATGTACATTATATATAGGTATTAGTTCATGTATGTATAACTGTATGTATTTATTTACATGTATTCTCTATGTAGATAAACTGTATAATTTAAGAGGATACCAAAATAGCTTCGTGCATTTTTCTACGTACGAAGTTTTCATTGTTTCTTTAGATTGAATGGCTAGAGCTCTAATTTTTAAGTATATATTTTTTCAATATATGATCTAGGATCGCATAAACTCAGAAACACGATTGAAAAAAGTTTTCTCGATAGAAAATCTTAGCGAAACAACCTCTCTCATTTTTTATTTTTTTCATTTGTCGGTCTATTATCGCGTATTAACTAATGAAATAACTTTAAAAACATAAGTAACTATTATATATAGAAACACGTAAATCAGAATTAAAATATATTTAGTAGATTTTGAGTAAATAGGAAAAGTATCCCTAATTCTTCATTTTCTGTGCCTACTGGCTGTGTTAATATGTACGTGTCGGCGATGATATACGATAATATTGATGTAGGCCCTTAATATATTTATGTAGGTACTTTCATCATTCACGCTGTGCCACAATATGCCTTTTAGACAATAAGTTAATTCCATCTCAAGGTTGCCTGTAAGAGATCACAACTTGTGATAAGACCGAGATCTAAGTTTATATATATCTAAGTTTGTAATTTTATTTTGGCATACAATAAAAATTCATTCATTCATTCAATAAATGTAGATAATAAAAGGTAAGGATCTTGATAGTCATTGTATCTTGACATTGTATTGTGGTCACCACAGTCTTGGAACTGAATTATTAAGTTTCCTTTGTGATCATGTGTTAGTGGCATCATCATGATATTGGGATATACATAAATTCCAATGAATGTGAATCGAAACCAAAAAAGTTGTACAAAACACAAAACTGTGTGGCAACTGTCGGTTGTGAATATTATAAAAAAATAACTTATCTTACATTCTTCCACACAGTTGACAAATGCCGCTAGTTTGATGTTGCTTCAAGTGCATTATTAAGTCCTTTTTATAATAGAAACATTTCTTGCATGTCATGCACTTATATTTTTCATAAGAGTTATTTACATTGATATGTTGCCATGAATGGTTTCGTAAGCCAATATCCGTATTAAATCCCCTTTTGCAAGTTATACATGTGTACGGTTTTGGAGTATTATTTATATCACCATCACCAGATTCAAATTTCTTGTTATCTTTTTTAATTAGTTTGATTGTTACATTTTCGGCATCGACAGAATGTAAATAAGTAACATCTTCTACAGTAAAGTCGTCATCATTTTCTGGTGATAAATCTTCAGAATTCTGAAGGATCATCATAGGATCTACATTTACTTCAATTTCAGTTTGATTACTTTCCTCATTATCATCATATTTTGGTTTTTGATCAGACTTAGAATCTTGATTTATGATTAGGTTCTCAAATTTTGTAGTGATAATTTCTTCTATTTTTAAACTACGAGTTAGCAATATATCTTGCGCTTTTCTTGCCGTGTCTATAAAGTCGCAGACTGTTTGCAGTTTTGTGCAACACTGTATGCAAATATTTTTTGGCAATTTGTCATCTTCTTCTATCTGGAACGGACCAAATATATTTTTTAAAAGATATTAATTAAAATAAAATATTGGCTTTTTATAAGGTCTAGACCTAGGAGGAATATCCCAACCACCACAACTCGTTCTTATGCATCGCTTGCACATTTCCTATCTATCTAAGCTCTAATAACATAGCTTCATGCTACTCTCAATACTGAAGTTTCACACAATAAGAAGCCGTCTTATATGAAGGAGCGTCGACGCGCGACGGCACGAAAACGTTTCTTCCTAAAGTTGAGCGATATCAAATGAAACGAAGATTGTGATTTTAAGTTAACAGATAGATTTCGAAAAATATCATCCTACTGCGGTCCTAGTATTAAATCGAGCGTAATGTAGATTACGAATAATATATTTGCTCCTTTTTGTAACCGCTTTTTTATGTGTGATACAAGAAGAAGAACAGATTTAGTAAATTTGACCATAGAAGTATACAGAGACTACAAATTTTTAAATGTGCGAAATTTATCAAACCCGGGACCATAAGCACAACAAGTTGTGTCACTACCGTCTTCGCTGTTATTTTGGAACCAGGTACCTTGGTGAAAATGTTTATAAATATTTTTGTCTTGTTTATTCTTTTACACTACAATAGCATTAATTATATTTTTACGTAATAATAAAATTGTATCACCTACCTAGTCTCACGAATCTTTCTAGTTCTGTTGAAGCAATAGCCAAAATTTTGTTAGTATATATTAAAGTTGTATATATTATATATACATAGTTGAATGTTATCAATATATAGGTAATGTACATACCTCGATTAATAGATATTCATTTAGTTTGTTTTGCAAAAGCATTGCTTCTGCTTCTTGGCTGAATATCATTATAGCAACGTCTTGCTCCTCGGCGCACAGGCGACAACATCTTTCAAAATTTGTATATAGTAACTCTTCGGTCATCACGATGCGACTACAAGCATAGTAAGTTTGCACTGTTTCACTTTGTATGTATGTACGTACATAAACTAACTGTAATGATTTTTCCAGTTGCCCTTAGCATTCAATCGCGCATGCGCGCTTTCGAATATAGCGATGTTGAAGTCTGTATACTTTAATATTATTGATGTTTCTCATGAACTATACTATTGCACCATGTCCTATCGCGCAAACTCGTCCAAGTGCATGATGTTTTAAGTACCTACCTACTTGTATTTACGCATCTAAACGTTAATTTTCCAAAGAGAAAGAATACTACAAAGAAACGATGCAGTTACGTTAAACGTTGATTTTTGTAAATAGGTCTATGAGTTTTATTCCTAGCCCCTTCCTTCCGCTCGAGTCTCGCTGCTGAACAAAAACTTTCGTTATGAGATGGGTTGATTGCTGGTCACGAAGGATAGTTGGACTGTTGTTATTTGATTACCACGATCAGTCCAAGTTCTATCGAAACTTGATTGTTAAAGCAATTTTTCAACATTCTTTTGGGTATTTAATAAACTTCGACGCGCGCAGTGTGTTATAAATGTTACTGAATATCATATAGGAGGTTTTCGCTTTGTTTCCCGTAGAGGAAGTAGGTATGTATTATGTGTATGTGTCTATCTGTTGATATACAAGCATTAAGAATATTTATTTATCCAGTTGACATCATTTAAAGCTAGAAAATATATTACTAAATCAATTGTTTTTGGACTTAAATCACTCTGGTGCCTGATTGTAAAAGAAGTTTCTTTCCGATTCTAAAACACTGTTATTATCAGGCGCTTATTCTTAATTTACTTATCTGACGGTTAGTGACGATTCATAAAAAAAGTTAACATTTGTTTTCGATTGATCTATTAGACGACAGTAAGTCATGTTCCTTACATTTGCATAGGCATCGTACTCTGCTGTTCTCTTCGTAAAAAATAATCCCAATAGTATTGGGTCTTACTTATACTGTTTTGAGGTCTTACGCTTCTCTTTTTCCTTCTTTTCAAAACCACATTGATTAGGTAGTAAAAGAAAAATTACCATCCAAAATATCCGTCTTTTACCGCTGTCTTAAGTTATATCCCTCACATACATTTAGGCAGGTTTTACCTACGACGTGCGGGCATTGAGATAGCAATACCTCACGCAAATATCTAAATTGTGAATTGGTCGGCAGTAGACTTCGCTCATAAATGTACCTATGTAAAATCACTTATAAAAATCTTTACTTAATATAAAACAAAGTCGTTATTTTTGAATGTATGCGGTTTTCTCTAAATGTTAGAGTGGTTCAAGAGGAAGGCTTTGTTTTTTTGTATAATTTGATAAGTTGGTTTCTAAATATGTAATTAATAATTTCACGCGTAAGAAGTTGCGGGCAATAACTAGTATTGAATAACGCCTAAATGTAGGTAAGTAATTATAGATTATGTTCCATAAAGTTGGTATAAATTAAATAAAAGAGTCAAATCATAATAGTCATTATACAATAGGTAGGTTTATACATACATTACTATAATAACAATTATCCCGTATAATGTTTGTCTTACTTCGGCATGTAGGTATAGGTAGATGTGATGTATAAGTTAGTTACCTTTGTCTGTTTTAACTTGATTGCTGATTACGTGGTGAAAACAAGTGCCAAATAAACAAGAGTTTTACTACACTACAATTCTCTCTCTCTACGCGGATTTATTATTAAACTCTTTTTTAAGCAATCCTGGGAATTATGATCGTAAAGAACTAGTTTTTATATACCATGTAATTGGCATGGATGATGGACAGGCATGGATCCCTATGGTTGTTTAATACAGTAAAATATAGCTACGTTCCCTGGCAATAATTCTAAACGACGTTGAAAGAAGTTCTTAATTAATAAATTCTATCTAGTATTTTTAGACCCTATTCATACCAAACATACAAGTCTTTTCTCTTAGTAGAGAAGAAAGAAAGAAAAATTATTTATTCCAGGCCACAAGCACATTAGGCTAATTTGATAAAAAAACAAATTAAAAACTAAAAACTATTTCTACAAAACTAAAACTAAATCTACCTAAAACATACAATCTAACTCAGCTTTGTTGGGGCAACGTGGAATGTCATCCCAACGCTGATTTTCAGTAATGTAGTAATACCTGTTATTAGTTTAAAACACAGGTATAGAAGTATATATTAATACGGATGATATTTCCTGATATTCAGAAACCTGGCAGACATGTATGTTGCATTGCAACCGAGCAGGATTTATCCACGATTTATATATTTTTATTCAATTTTATTAAATTTTAGGCCGGAAACAGTGGGTACTAGACTGACCGCCAGCGTTGGCTGTCGATTTAGCACTGTTTGCAGCCTGTTTGATTTATCAACGATATGGTTACTGCTGAAACTTAAATCTGGATCTTGGGCCAAGTTGATTACAGATGAGTATAATGATTAAGTATTACATGGCTTTTGATTATTAATATTTTCGTAAACAACGCAATACATTTTATCAATTAGACAAACTACTGGATATTTATTGCGTTTTCATAAAACAAGTAGAAAATGTGAACGAATCTTTTTTGTAGGTAATCTTAGCATAGTGCGGTCGATTAGTATTGGATAATTTTAAAATCAGTGGCATGTGTTTTCCAAAAACAATATTTTTTAATAACACAGGATAATAATCTGATGCTTGTAGCTCTTTTGCTTGCAGTTAAAAATAATCTCAATTGTTTTCTAAAGGTACCTTTTCCACCTAAGCAATAAATAAAATGTTTGTTAATTTACACATTACTGAATTTTGTTCTACCAAGTGTCTATGCCATACCATAGTGGTCGTCATCATATCATACTACATAGTTGGATAAGTAATTTCGTGTCATGAATTAATGAAATTCTAAATAGGTAAGTTGTAACTAACTTCTGTTCGAGTTTTACAAATAAATAAACGTTGGGAAATCAAAACAGTGTGAAACAAATCGCAGTGACATGCAAACGTGGACGAGTTCAGGCCAGGAACAAGTGTAAAGGTAGTAAAGTGCATAGAAAAGATGGATCTGTATATGTGGCTATCTACCCCATTGTTATATGGAAAGGTACAAGTGAAAGAGACAGCGGGTGTCGGGGGGGTGAGGAGCACGCTCTCCTCTCGAGGTGAAGACCGGTCCGTGCACCATACATACATAGTGTAGAGTGCGGGTGGCGCGGCGGGTGCGCGTGGGCAGGGAGACGGCGGTGCGGGCGGGGCGTGTCAGTCGCGCAGCGAACGCTCTATTGCAAGAACGTCGGGTGGCGCCGCGCCAGCCCGTCGCGTGCTAGTGTTGTGTCACAGCGGTGGGCCAGGTCGGTTTCGGGATTTCTTCGTTCCGACGTAACCATGGCTCTGAACTCGGACGCTGAACAGAAATCGAACCTGGTCCTCCGCGTGGACCAGGATTCAGACTCGGTTCTTCAGTCATTGTTCGACACAGTGCTTAAGCCGGACTCGAAACGACCGCTACAGGTGCCTCTACGAATGCGACAACTTCCAAAGTCGTTCTTTAACCCGCCGTCAACCGGTTCCAAGTCGCCATCTGTGTCTCACTCGCGAGAAAACTCGGCTGACTCGGCGTTCGGATCGTCGTCCGCAACTGGCGCCTCACCGGTGTCGCACTCTCGTGCACATTCGTCACCCGCAAGCCTGCAACAAACTTACGCCGCTGGGCAACAGAATCAACAACCACCGCTACATCATCAGCACACAAAACAAAGATCGTACGATGTTGGATCACATATTCCCGACGATCTTGGACCACTTCCGCCCGGCTGGGAACAAGCTCGTACTCCCGAAGGACAGATATATTATCTTAAGTAAGTTACATATACGTAATTTTTATCTGTATTACTACTGAAGCAAGATACTTACCCACAGATTTGGAGAGTCCAGTTTATTTTAGTTAGGTGGGCGGGTTACCTGTATCTTTGTTGTTGTCTAAACACAAGTTAACAACAACAACGCGAAATATTTAGGGTTTTCATCCTGAAGAAACTAAATTAGCTTTATAGTTTTATGTGCACATCAATTTCAATAGGATACCTATACTTAATTATACTTGTGATTTAATTACGACTTATTTACCTATTGACCAAAACTCATGAATTGCAGTCGTGATTACATAAATTATATGTTACTTGTAAGAATTTTTAAATTCATGACGATATTTAAATCAAGGTATTTTAACCACAAAATGAAAGCGCGTATACGGTTTTGTAAATAATTTTTACGATACTGCTCAAGAAAATATTGCAAAAGCTGCAGCATACGCTTTGCCTATATGGTTTCAGTCGACACATTTCCACGGATTACAACTTAATTAGATCATTACTAAGAATATGGAAGTAGTTCCTTGAACATATTTATTATCTGTTCGTAAAAGCTACAATATTAGATTCTGATCGAAAATAAAATAAAAATAAAATAAATATTTATTTCACACAACGTCCTCTGGTCCCAAAGTAAGCTATATTTCTATGCTTGTATTATGGGTACCAGATACGGATAGACTACATTTATACTACTTTTCTTTTGTAAATACATATTTATACTACATAGTAAACACCCAGACGCAGTACAAACATTTGTATGACATTTATGGATATCACACAAATAATTGTCCCAAGCGGAAATCGAACCCGCGAAAATGATCTTTATTGACGAAAAAAAATTAATAAATGCTCTATTATTTGAAGGTGGTTGAAAACAAGTATAATTAGTAGTGCTAGATAATAACGGTCATACTTTAATTATCATTATAGATACGTAAAGTTGACGTAATTCTTGATTCTAGGAAATATACCTTAAGTACCAGATAGGTAATGATGTTGTATTGTGTAAAATTAATTTTGATCAAAAAATCGTTTTGCCAAAAATCAAGAAAAAGCTTTTAAGCAATAGTTAATACGAGTATGTATATTCGTACCAGACTAAGACCTAGTTTAATATAAATGACCATTACGCATAGCCACACAAGTCACTTCACGAATAACTAAACATCGCAACACAGGCTATATTTTCATTTCATTTCTTTCAAACATCGTAGGATTTTCTCTCAAATTTTCCTACTCTAGTAGCCTATATCATAAAAGATTCGTTTATTTACACATTTTTATAGTAACTTTTTACACATTGCCTCAATAATCTGGGTCATTGAGGTAAGCTTCAATTTACTAAACGACTAGTGGGTAGCTGCTCGATTCTTGCCATAAACTTCTGTCAAAGATTTCTTGTTGTTTCTCAAACAATAATTGTTATACACGGCTATCCATAGTATAATCGTATCATTGATAGATATATCAGTATTTATAAAAATATCAAACTACGTTGAAACCAGTTTATAATCTGAAACTCTTTTATTGACAACATATTGTCGTCATAAGCTATCTTATCTCGATATACCTGCCGTTAGTACACAATGATAAAGTAGATAGTACAGAAATATGATAGTGTTGTGGTTCTTATGAGAGTATGAGTTACTTAGGTTTAGTAGTTTTTAAATTATGTTAAATTCACATTTTATTTTAAATCTCTTAAAATGCTTATCTACATACGTTTATTACAAAATAGTTAGATATCCGTTAATGATGTTGTTTTCTGAATATTCGTCTTGTATTTTTGGTTTCCAAGTCATATTTATAAGTACCAATAATAGGTAATTTTTGATGATAGTAAATTACTTTTGTAATTACCTATTTACGTCAAAGATAGAACTTTGTTATTGTTTTAGTACAAAAAGAAATGGAATATAGAATATCATGTTTTTTAATGTTTTTAGATTTGACACATACTTAGTTACTTACACGCTGCATTTGTTTACAAATTATTGATGTTTTTTTTTTAACTATGAACATGTCATTGTTTACTTTGTGACCATATTGTTCTTGATGACTTATTTAATTTTATGTCAACTAAGTATATCTTTCTTGTAAACCATTTGAGCTTGGATATTTGAGTACACATCTATTATTTAATCTAAATTACCTACTTGTTTATGTGTAAACAAAAATACACAAATAAAAAACATTTTAAGTTAACTAACAGAAACATATTGATCAGACGTAATAAAATTACACGTACGCCTCTTATAATAAAGGTATATTCCAAACTTATTGTTGGTGTAAATTGCGTAATGGCTTTGATAAAAAGCTTAAATGTGTAGATAACATGTTCTTCTAACGCTACATTTATATTATTTCACTTTTATAATGTGTATAGTATTTCATAATCGTGATTTGCAAACACCTACGCTCTGAACACCAATATGAAATAGACTAACGCTTGAGGTTGGTTGAGTGATTTGAAATAATTATATCGATAATCGGTAATGGCTGCTCTGTAGTCTGGCGCCGTTGCCATTATTGTCACGTTATGATTTCAGTTGCGCAGGCGGCGTATTGAATACACTTATAATCCAAAACTGTTTTTTATCTCTTAGTAATAGGTACATTTTATTTAGTCACTGATAAAAGCTAGGTTTAAATTATGAAAAATAAATCTCGGAAAATTATTGGTACTTATTTCTTATTTCATAGATTTGTAGAAGATTTACCAAATAGATTACGCTATTTTAAATGCAGTTTAATAATTTGTTTTTGTAAAATATCACAGCTTCTGGAAAGTCATGTTGTTAGGATTTTTTATCTTGAAACTTGTTGTTTTATCTTATGTATATTTTAGAATAGGCAATGTACTTATGGATATTTTTTGCTGGTTTTCCTTTATATTTTAAGTACTGTTATAACTGCTTTGACTGTAATAAAATTGCAAATAATTGTTGTTAGACAAAGAGTATAGGTAGAACACATGGTAGCCTAACACACGTGGAACGGTGATATCGTAACTCGATAATATCTGCAACTGAGATAAACCAAAAAATCCCCGCCATTACTCCAGTATACAAATATCTAATTTAAAATAAGTATACCTGTTGAGTTCGGTATTTTTTCTTCAAAATATTAATCCCTGGTGTAATCAGTCAGTGAATACTAAGTTGTAATTAGTTATTTTTCGACAAAATATCTTATAGTAACTATAATGATTATACATAATACATTCAATACCTACGTTCGTTACGAATGTACTCATATATTAACATTACAATACGTCTCCAGAACTTTTGCATTTATAGTATTTTGCCAGCAGCATTTTATCAACAGACTAATAGTTATTTTTACCTAGTAGTGCAAAGTCACTCTGCGGTATATGGAAGATCACTTTCAGTTAAACAATGTTCCTTAAATTTTTTCATTTCGGTAGCATGTCCTTTTTTACTTTCACTTTTTAATTTTTTTTAATATTAGCTACTAGTATGGTCAGGGGATTTGATTTTAGATATACTTGACTATTTACCATGTTACTAAATTAGGGCTATTTAACCCGTTCTTCAAGAAAATACGTTAAATTTGATGTTGCTATTATTATATAGCTACCTGTCTAGGAATAAATTATATGAGAATGTATTACAATGTTGCTTAGTAAATAATTATCTTATTTCATAAGATTCATGTAAATGTATAACGTTTAACTCGGTTCGTTAGAACGTGCAGGCACTGCCAAGGCGGAAGACCTGCTTGTTACAGCTGAAGCGGTGCACTTCAAAAGCTCCTGTAAAATATTGATATTTCGAATATCAAAGCTATTAATTTAGACGTCTACACGCTTGGCTCTGATCTGTACTACGACGGCTGCAGCAGCATACCGCGATGGACCATTGCAACCGGTGCGTTTCTTCCGTGTCGTTAAATAGACGTGCACGTCGTTTCTTAATTGCAAGCTGGGGCCGATGCTTTATAAGCTCTATAACGGCCGTCGACGTCTCGACTGCGAAATGTTTGCTTTAATTATTATTGGAATGGAGGGTAATTCTCAGTGGTTTTGTTCGGCTAGACTTGGCGATGTTCCGAAATGGGTAGCAATGCAAATTGCCTTGGCTATCGCCCAACGCAGCGCTATCAGGCTCATTGGAGTTACACCTTTCTGTTGACTCTTGACCTGGAGATCTTATCTCCTTAGGTCACGTCCCTGCTCTACTTCATTTAAAAAATATATTGATCTGATAAAGCGCGAGGTAATATCCTGGTTCATGCCTTACGTATGGTTCAGTTTAGAGGTTGCAAAACCCGACTCAAAATTTTGTAGTTAACCGTTAAATACTAAATTCAGCAGGACTTTGACAGTATTAAATGCAATAGTCAAACAGATGCATTCACAGTGACGAATGAAAAGTAGGTACTAAAAGTAGCTACAGAAATGAAAAAGCAAAAGTCATAATAAAGTTTTGTTCATTAGACATGATTCTGCTATTAGTTGTCGCCAGAATTTATCTTGCTTTTGAGTACTTAACATAAAAGAATTTTGCTTTATTGTGAAGCTAAATTCTCAAAGGCAATGGCACTAACTAGGGTGAGTTTTACAACTGAGCAGTAAAATTTGTTAAAGGTTCATACTGTTCATAGGTACTAACTTCTTGCAACAACATTATTTGAATTTCATGTATCATAATATCGTGAGTCTCTTAAGGATTTTAAAACACAAGTACCTAACGTGTTTAAATGTTTCCGATATTGGCCGATGTTAAACATTTATATGTATAAACAACGAGCATATTGATGGCACGGTCAATATATTTCCTTTTACGTGTCGTCCTTTGAATGCATAATAAGTGAAACTTCTGGCTCTGAATATAAAGAATCAAATACCTAGTAGTGACAAAAATACACAACAGAAGTTCATTCAACTTTTTATAAACTACTCAAATTCCTCGTTGCTGTATTTATAGGTAGGTGTTATAAATTTCGATATCAGCGGTTTTAATAAAGCTATGGAATTTTATTACTTGACAATATATTCTATTGGTATGTAATTTTCTTTATTTAATAATTGTTCTATCAACGTATTTTTTTTTTTTTATATCAAATTGATAAAAATTTCATCGTATTTATGAAAACATGTCAGTGATAGAATTTTTTTTTACATTTTAAAACTTATTTACATAAAAACTTTACTTTAAAATTTTACACGATTTTTGGAAGTAATTCATCTGTTTTCATAATGTTATTCATCTATACTCTATAGAGTCGTTATAACGTCGGTAAATATGCGGACTTTGTTATTTTTGTAGATAGGTAGCTACACTATACATATCAGTACAAGCATGGCGAAAGGAATAACCTTTTAGACGTCTTTGGCAAGGCCGTTCTTGTCTGCGTAAACAAGCTTAGTAGGTTCGCCGTTCGATTTATAATATATTATTATTACATATGCTATTTGCTCTAATGAAGCTTGTTGTTAATATAAATTATTGGTTATATATTATGTTCTTCAGTTTCCGGCTCTAAAACGGAACGTGCCGTATAGGTTCGTAGGTACTTCATGTGTTGTTTTGGAATAAAACACTTTAGAAAAATACATCTACAAAATGTATGACGTGATAGATAGACATTATGGTTCATCCTATAGCTTATCTAGTTATTTTGTCTTATAATCTTCCACGCTATTGATTCCTCATTACAGTAGGCAGCGGTGAAGCTGCGCCCTGCTATAGTTAAGTCCAGGAGTAACGGATACCACTTAACATCCGATGGGGCGTTAGTTCATCTATCGACGTAGACAATAAAAATAAATAGGTAAAATGTCATGCAAAGACACCCAGGTCTTTAGGCATTAAAAGCTGACACAATTTAATACACTATTTTATTTTAAGTTTGAAAATGAATATTGAATACACTCATTTTACTGTATTCATAATTAATGTTTAGGTAATATGTACATTTAAGAACGTTGTTCCAATGGACAATACAAAGTCGAGTATCGAAATTATCATTTGCTTTAATTTATCAAGACTTGCGTTACCTACTTTGTATATTATACATATAATACTTAATTGTACAATTATATGGTTTCGGGGTTGTTTCTGTTTTAGAGCAACGTTTAATCCATAATTAATGTAAATTTTTTAATAAAACCTAGATTTAGAAATCATGCTTTTTTGTGAAATGGGATGACAGGTTGACCTTATAAAAATATTTATTAGCTATTTATTTCTTATCCACAAATGAAGCGGATATAAATAAAGGTAATGTACAACCTAATTCTTATTGTGATATTTCATTGCATCATCTTTTTTCTGTTCAATGAAGCTAGCTATGTTTGCCTCTTGGTTCCTATATGTTTAAAATTTATCAAATAATTTGAGAATGAACTAAAGTTTTTGACAAATAAATATTCTTTGTACACAAGGTTAAGTTATATAATTAATATTTACTTCGAAACTGATATCTCAAATAAGGTAAACATTTAATATTATGTGATGATGAGTAATAAATCATGCAAACGATTACATGGCGCGTAGTAAGGTAAAATGATTACCATCAAGCAGCTAACTAAGCAATTAGATAAAACCTCAGTTTCCGAGAAAGGCTTGGAGTAAAGTAGGTAGGTACCTACTATGGCTATGAGGAACAAGTGGAGATATCGCTCTGCTGGTATACTCATAGTGATAACATTATAATACTTTTAGTAGTAGGTACACGTCGCTATCGCCTTCTAAGAAGTCACCCGTCGCATTTGACTGCAGTGCCCGACGCGCAGGTAGACGAGTCTCTAACGGCACTCGTCTGAGAATAAAATTTTTCGTTTTAGAACAAAGTATATTATGTATACCGTTAATATACTTTCTCTTGTCATTAAGACTCGCAAACATTAACATAGTGAAATCTATTTGAAGAAGAATATTATATTTAACAAATTGCTATCATTTACGCACTTGCAAAAAAAAATTCTTATATAAATAATTTTGTTTATTCTTAATATTTTAGATTTATTTCTATACCCATCATAAGTATCTATGTGTCGCCACTTGCCAAAAAATTGTTGTAAAGATAAAATTAATTTTTATGTTGAAGATTAATTGTGTAAAACTATGTATTTTAACTGTTGATTATAATTATCTATTAATATACTTCAGATTTATGTTTAATATCGAATTTTTAATAACATGTAAAAAATTGGAAGTTTTTTTAAATAATTGATGTTTTCTCGAAATTTCTGTCGTGTCGTCATCTAGGGAAGGTGTAAATAGTGAGAAAGTATGGAAAAGTAGTGAGGAAGATAATAAAAATATCAATTTTATTTGCCCAGGCTAATTGTCCACAATGTTCATAAGTATCTATTAATAGCGTTTATTTCGGAAAATGCTTATTTATATTTCATATTTTATATATAAATTAAATTATTGAAATTATTTTAGATAAGTACAGATAACTTATGTATAAATAAATAAATAAATAAATAAATAAATATTCATGGACATTTCACACAACGTCCTCTGGTATAGATATAATAACTTATGTATAAATAAATAAATAAATAAATAAATAAATATTCATGGACATTTCACACAACGTCCTCTGGTATAGATATATACTATAAGATAAAGTATGCAGTTCGCTGGTCCTGCAAGTTACGTTATCAAAATATCGAGGGAATGGTAAATTCTAGCTTGACACTTGCAGAAGAATCGTTGGATGGAACCAGAAAACACTTTGTAGGAGTGTCTGTGTGCTCCTGTGCTCAAACTGCGTCATGTATATGGTTTATACGTTTCGCTACCGATGCAGCTAAAGATATTAGATAATTATTGTTTTTCTGTGTCTGCATTGTGACAAATGTATGTATGTGTATCAACAACACGCATGGAACTACTTCTGTTGTGTATTTTGCCCGGTAGAGTTATCGAATCGTGTTCGGAGAATGAATATTTGTAATATGGACCCTAAGATTGCGTCATGAAGATCGTTATTCCATGCTATGTAGTGGCAACAGGGTACTAACTCAGTTTCCACGCTCTGATTACTGGATGTTGGCTCTAGACAGCGTCTTTATCGGCTGTGATCAGAAATCGCGCTCAATGGTTGTGTTTTATGAAATCAATAGGTATAATGCTGCAAGTATAAGCTGTAAATGCCTGCATCAGCGAAACAGTTTAAAGATTATGGTGTGTCATTTATAGTGACAGTAACTAGACGTTTACCATCTCAGAAAGAACCGAGAACCGTTCTCTAAAATAAGATTTATAAGCTGCTTGTGAGAAAAGTAGCGAAAACTTTGAGAGATTTGTTCGTCATGGGTTTATAAAGTTTGGTTCCTATCTAACATTATAGACTCTCACACTGTAGGTTGTGTTGTACGCAAAAGTAACCCAAAGTATCTAAGCTTATTCACTTTGGCGGGCCTCCTGGTCTAGTGGTTCATGTAACGAACTGCACTGATTCACGAGGTCGCAGGTTCGATTCCCGCTCGGGACAATATTATTAGACATTACATTCAGATTGTGGAATGAACTTGCTGCCGTGGTTTTCCCACAGGACTATAGCATGGGGCTCTTCAAAAAGGGCGTGAAAAGGTTCTTACAGGGTCGGCGACGCCAGAGCGACACTCCTGGTGTTGCAAACGTCCATAGGCTACGGTAACTGCTTACCATCAGGCGGGCCGTATGCTTGTTCGTCACCCTTTAGTAGTATAAAAAAAACTATTCGTATTCTGGTACCCATAACACAAGCTTAGGTATAAGCTTAGCCTGGGACCAGAGGACGTTGTGTGAAATGTCCATGAATATTTATTTAAAAAAGCAGCAACAAATCTATAGGCTAACAAGTGTTTGTAATGTGTGTGTAAATGTACGACAAATACCTATACAGTATCAAGTGAATATAATTGTATCTATACGTCTGTATCTGTAGTTCCTTCGAGGACGGATCTTTGTTCGAGTTGCGGTGCATTATCAAGTCTTGTAGACACAGTTGGCTCTTATTGTGTTGTGTCATCAGTATTAATGTGTTTCCAATATTACATGCTTTGATCAACGAAGCTGCTTGTTGCGATAAACTGTGAGACAGAGTATTCAGTAAGACCACACCGGGAGGGTTATCAACTTTATATGAATGCTTTTATTTTGACCGATCTACGTATTTTTATGTTCCTTTAATAATGTTTAAACGATTGCAACATATTAAAAGCGAATGCAAATAATTCAAAATATATCGATTTGTAATTTATAACGATATCTCGATACCTACACTAATAGTGAGTCGTCACATTACCTACATGACTAGTTTTAAATAGCCATGTTTATTTATTAAATGATAATTTTCGTCTCAATGTGTAAATTACTTCCATTTATGGTTTAATTATAGAGGAACTGCTTTAAATGCTAGCCTTGACGATGTTAATATCGTTGCATTTGACCTTTTTAATGTAAAAGGTAAAAACGTGTAGTCTGAATGATTTGTATTGTCATCGCTATTACCCAACAAAGAATCTTTGTAAAAGAGCAAACCACATTTGATAATCCATGCTAAGTTAGTGGAACATATCTTTTACATCTAGCTAGATGCAGCAGTTGTCTCATTGTACCAAAATTATCTAACTTTTATAAAGTAAGTTTAAAATGTTGTTTTGCAAAATCAACTGATTGTATCATATTTGTAACAATATATTGTTGCTTGTGTGGGTACTACAATGACATCACTTGTGGTAGTGCGAGTTTGTGAGAGCGTGTAGTATCACCATGCTTAATTGTAGGATCAAAAGGGGTCAAGTGTGTACATTGACAAGCGCTTTAGGGCCAACGTCATGCCCAGGAAGGCTCGAACTATCACGTCAGCATTACATTTGTACATTACAAAGAATTCGCTAATAGCATTTTAATGAATGTATATACGTGTAATTAACTGTTGACTACACACATTAGACAGAACATGATTGACTATACACTGCGTCTGAACTACTACATACATAATATTGGCAGTTAGAAAATTAGGTCTCCATTATTTTTTAGCCTTTCATTCTCAGTTGTCAAAAATGTTTATTATACACAGATTACAACTTATTTTCTATGTAGGTACATTTATCTTGCTTTCTGCTGGTAGATATACGAGTATATTTCCGGCTATGTAAACGATTTGCCAAGCTTAATAGTGAGGTATATATACCGTTAGTTTGTCTGTCACAAACATGTGAAAGGATCAACGGTCCTTCCAGGAATTGCAGCCCGGTTCTTAGATTTAAACTCAATTTTTTATACTTTTTCAAAACGAAGGCGAAGGTGTGTGCCTACATGGAGTAGTATGGTCTCGAATTGATAAAGTGCACTTAATCGTGTTAATTATGTCGCCGTTCTCTTATTAGAAACTTTTGGTAAAAACACCTTAGAGTTAACACGGGATTTTGGTAGTAGGTCTTGAGTGTTATGTTTAAAGTGGTAGGTTATTTTTTGTAACACATAAACCTGTGTCACTTTAGTTAAACCCAACACCAGAACGTAACATCCACACACCGTTGACATTATTCACAATGTTATTAAGTTGTTTAGACCGATAAATTTATTATTACATAGGTTTCTCTCTCTCCAGCCTATTTACGTCCCACTGTTGGGCATGGGCCTCCTCCAATTTGGGAGGAATTATGGTCTACTGTGCTGCGCTGACCAGGCGTGTTGGCATAGGGTTTAGTTTCGAGATTTCCATCTCTCACAGAGGATGTTATCTGTGTGCACTGTGCAATATCCCTTAGCTGACTTTTACAGCACCCTTGGGAGGAGAAGGGTTGGTGACACTTGTATTCTTAATCCGCCACCACACGGAAGATATGTACGGGTTTCTATTCCCCATTATATACCCCAGGGGTATATCCGTTATATACCCCATTATATACAGAAAGCATGACGAACAGATCAACTGTATTGGGAATATGAAAATTACAAGGTGTAGGTGTAGGTATACCCGTATACAGTGCAAGTTACATTTCTGGCTTCTATTGCGGAACGTACCTAGGATACCTACAGCCCTATTTCAAAGAGGAAAGAGGTAGGTAGATTCGTGTATTCTCATTTTGAAATGCTAAAGTCGCAGTAAAAGTTAATTGCTTTAATTATAAATAAATATAGTTTTTATAATTACTTACTTGTAATTAATTTATTTAGCTATATTGCGGCTTCTGAAAATTCTTGTGGGAAAAATTAATTCGTTGAAACAGAATAAATAAGTTAAGAAATTTTTGGTCACCCGTCATTGGCACAAACACGGCAACAGTGCTAATGACTTGACTAGAAGGTATAATTAATTATCAATAGCGCGTACATATAGTTTGCCTATTTTTACTGTAAATATTTTAACAAGTTTTGTTGACGAACACAACGTATATATTACGTGATAAAATTGATAAAATTAACGTGATAAAATTAGAATTTAGACTCATGATGAGTATAAACACAGGCCGAGTTAGGTAGGTACCTATTTTTGTTAAGTAAAAAGTTATCATAGAAAATAAAAGTACAAAAGTGATGTCCGTAAATATAAATTATTCGAAGCTGATACGTAACGACCATTACCTATAGATATTCTTTGGTTGTTGATAAGTCAGACAGATAAAAAAATCTAAATAATCTTTTAATTTTATGTTACCATAGCCACAACGGAATCTATCATTTATTTTGTGTGTAGGATATTGCCTGAATGGTTAGTTATCGACTACAAACACATGTTCTGTACTTATTCAGTGTGATCGTAGAGTACCTACACGACTGCATACAGATGTACCAAACTTTTTCTGGCTGGAGAGCCCGGCTGCATTCAAATGTAGACAGTTATTCTGAGTAAAATTATTGATCGCATGCAAATATTCCTAACACATTCTGAGGAATATTGAAGTATTTTCTAGAAGAGTGGAGAAAGCCGTCTCTCTAGTACGGACATAAGCAGAATTGGTTTGCGAAGTAATATTAAAAACCTTATCACCTTTGACTTGCACAAGCTACCCCTATAATAATATGCCAGAATACTAAAGTAATCTTGCGTTAATGCGTGACTGATATTTATTAAAACTCAAGGAGTAGGTACAAAGGTTATGGTAGTCTTAGTAACTTCAATTCAATGTGTTTGATTACTAACTAGTAGATAGGTAAGGATCATTGTGCTCCTGGTATTACTCATACGACGTCACGGTACGGTACGATTTAGTTAATAAGCTGTTTGCTACTGTATGCTTCTATATTGAATACTGATAAGTTTACTCATACCGTGAGTTATTGTTTTCATATGGCATTACTTTAGTCAAGGCTGTGTGTTTATTACGCATAAATATGTCACAGATTTCGTTAGGCACGTACTCACATATGAGAAATATTGGATTTTCCAGTTTTGTGATAAAATTTTTATGGCGCTTAATATTTGTATCATACAACCTGGCAAAGGGATATTGATTAAAACATTGTCTTGATCAGATCGTATAAAACTTAACAAACAGTGAGTATAGTTTTATCTGTTCACGATTTAGTTACTTAAATCAAAATCATTGCTACTTGTGAGCTTGCATAAAGGGGTGTAAAGTAAATATTTGTGAGGTAGATAGTAGCAGGTACCTATTAAGTGTAAAATATGTAATAGCTACAAATAATGTAGTCAAAGTTTGAAGCATTAGATGGTGTTTAGTGCTACTGCCCTTGTGTTTAGCCGGCCTATAGGTGAGTGTTGCGTAGAGCTAAGTGAACGCAGTGTCGACGCCGGCGGAGGCGCCTCAAGACCGCCGTGTTTACGTCTAATTTTGGCGCGAGCGCCGCGACGTCGCCCCCGCACCTCCCGCGCATCCATTGAACACGCCGCGCCGGTACACGCGCGTTTATTTCGGCATGCCGAAGGCGGCACGCCGACGCCACCGTATATCCTCTCTCTGTTTGCTTCTGTCGATGTAGGTTACCATATTATATCCATTTACTGACAAAATTAATTTACTCATATAACCACAGACAGCATGGTAATATTAGTTAGTAAAATTTGAGGTTCATCGACGGCATCGTCTTGAAGGAGTTGAAAATTTCATGCAAAGATTTCGTTACATAGATTTACCGACATATTGATACAAACGAACGTAAAAAAAGCGTGTTGAAGCAATATTTCGGTTTCTTTATTATCTTAACAATATAATCGTTATTGTATCACAGGACAAACAAAGAACTTTTCGTTTAAACATACCTACAAGTTTCGAAAACTTTATTTTATATCTAATTTAATCTGTTTGTGGTGTGTGGATCGTTCGTTTTTCACTCCGAAGAGTTAACGAGCCTATGTTGTGTGATGTTACCGCGCCTTAATATCGGAGGCTGCGGTGCGATCCGACTTCCCAGAATCGTTCCGAGGCCGCTCCGCCACCTCCCGTAATCGCCTTTCCTGTCAGGATACGCTTTATACTTGTTTATAGTACCTGTCAGTGATGCACTACAATATATCGATATACAACATTATTTTATGAAACCCATATTAATTTTACGTTATAATTTTTGTAACACAATTTTATTTTCAATTTTGTTTAAACAACAAATTATAAACAAAGCGTTTATAATTTGTAGCGATTAAATCGAAAGTATAATTTGTTTAAATGTTAAATCGGCAAATTATGCAGTTACGATATGAGTAGATACAGTAGGCAGCTACATTTTTTTTGTTATTTGTTGACATCATGGTGCAATGGCACGTTTATTTGGTAAGACTATCGTCAAGGTTTAACCCGTTATCAGATTGTAGGCATAATAAAATAATTATTTAGCAAACATACATTGAGCGAGGGCAAATTTGAAATTATACTTAGAAATATTCACGGACAAACAACGTCATCGGGTCGCTAACGAAGCGTAATGCTTATGTGTATGTACCTACTATGATTAGCAAATTATGAATATAATAGTAAAATTACCTTTTCTAAATACATAGGTAACCTACAACAGGCTGTATTATACACAAAAATATTTTTTTTACAGAAGAAACCAAAACCCAATTAATGCTTCACACAGAATGCAACGTCAATAGTCATAGTTACAAATTCGATAATGAGTATATTTTATTCGTTAAATATGCACACATACTATGAAAAGAAAAGTATCTAAATGATACAAAACAAAAGAAATATTGTATGTTTGTATTTTAATGTAAAAATTTCTTTAGAACCGTGTTAGATAAATAAAATAAAATAACGCAGAGTTATAATAAATTTAAACGAAGTTAAGATTGCCTAACACCTACCCAATTATTAGTTCCAGAGGCGTAAAAGTAGTAATAATTTAAAGCTTATAGCCCTCGATGATACGACTATGAGACAATAAGCGTAATTTGGAAAGTTTATGTATTTTGTTATGGTTCACGAAATTGTTTTTATAATTGCCGCGCGCTCAATATTTCTTTCTAGTGTTGAAGGAGTATACCTACCTAATAAATCTTTGGTTAAAAGTGTAGGTATACTTTATGATTGTTTTTAATATAGGTTTAAATTTTAACAAAAAATCTTTTTGTAGTAAATTAATTTTGTAGATTTATTTTAATTTATGACATTGTCTAGGTATCTCCGTGTGGTGACGGATTAAGAATACAAGTGTCACCACCCCATCTCCTCCCACGTGTGCTGTAAAAGTCAGCTAAGGGGTATTGCACACAGATAACATCCTCCGTGAGAGACGGAAAACTCGAAAAAGAACCCTGTGCCAACACGCCTGGTCATCGCGGCACAGTAGACTATAATCCCTCGCAAAGTGGAGAAGGCCTGTGCCCAACAGTGGGACGTAAATGGGCTGGAGAGAGAGAGAGAGAGGTATAGTTATAGAAATATCGCTAGTGACTATAAAGTTAAATGGTGAAAAATGTACTAAAACATTACAGTTTGAAATGAAATCATTCTTGTTTCCCTTTAATTTGTAATCAAATTAAGATAGAAGCTAGTGAATTCGTGTAATACATCAATATCGATAAAATTGGCATCATCACTAGCTACTGTTAGGCTTGTCTTTTTAGTTTTGTACACCTGAGTTGTTACTAACAAAGCATTCGATTTTTTCTTTCGGCTCCGCCCCGCTTTTGAGTGCCGCGTTTCTCCGTAGCGGCGCCGATCATTCACTATGTTCAATAATAATCGATAGTGTCCCACGATGTGAAATGTGTTGAATAGGCTGAAAAACAGAGTTTAGCCTTTGGCTGATACATTTTTAAAGCGGAAGACCTAAGAAAAGATGGATGGACTGTGTGAACGACATGAAAGAAAGGGGCGTTAACACATATGACGGCTGATAGAAGACTACGGAAGAAAAAGACATGTTGCGCCGACCCCAAATAATGGGATAAGGGCAGGAGGTTGACGATGATGATGCAGGAATTACATTTAAATTTAACTCAACAAAACATGTAATCGTACCTATGTTACAGAAACGTAGTAGGAATTATATTATAGTAGTTTACTAGCGACTGTAAAGAACTAAATTATATATTAAATTTCGTAAGAATGAGAGAGGCTTCCTTACTCCTGAACTCTCTGTACATGGACAGGTCCTAAGTCAAATACTTATAAAAAGCCAAATTACGACTAGTTATTCATTACAAGCTTGTAATGATAAGTATATTTCTTTTGAATAGTAATAATTTCAAACACTTACATTTTTTAACCTTCATTCATCCATCACACAATGGTAATTGGGACAAATGTTATATAAATCATTGCCTAGTGACATTTTAAGTAGGTATCTGTTGGGGCGAGGTACCTTTCCTTCTCTCCTTCAATGTTTTGCAATCGAAGATTATACTGTTGTAATTGTCGTTGTTTGTACATATTCGATAAATATGTTATTATTAGGTATGTTATTACTTAGGTATCTTCTCTATGGCGTTAATATTTTCCTCTTTACTGTGACTGAATGCAAAAAAAAATGGAGTTTTTGGAAGAACATGATGTTAGGCATTGGGTTACTTTTTAGGTTCTTTACAAGAACTAATAGGTAATTAAAACCCATAAGCGTTAATTTTTTGGTCCGTCTAACCATCATTCTGTCAAACATTATTTTTATCCAGTAACGCCTTTATATTTGCTAAATCTTTACCGATTACGCACTTCCAATTTAATTAATCTAGAATTTAAAGAAATACGAAGGACCGACAAATTTCTGGATGGAATCCACTGTGGGGCCTTCGTATTTTTTGTGTATTTTATTATTTATGTCGGGGTTTTACCTGAGAAAATTGAATGTATGGAGAAATAAATTGGAAGTTTGACTTACTAAGTAAAGAGCATTTGATAAACCGAGTATAATTTTATAGGGACTATCTAATACTATCCCAGTTGCATATTTATGCAATTACAGCATTAGGTATAGGAATAACCGATTGATCTCCTGTTGCCAAGCGTTTAGTTTATTTCGTGACTTCAAACAACATATTCGTAAAATGTTATAGATATAAAACGCTTTTAATCACCGTTAAATGGAAATAATCTACCTGGGCAACTTTTATCCTGATGTATCAATGACGCCGTGAGTATCGCAGGAGGGTTCAAGGACCGCTAAGTCATTTAGTAGCCAGATACAAGCTAAGGCTACTTGCCTCGAGGCAGCCCGCCGATACGCTCGTTTTAACCGATTGCATGTGGGAAATGTCTTTGGTTATGTCGGCGATATTACCATGACAGCTCTATCATTAATACAATAAAAAGACAAGACAGGACACGATGTCTCGCAGCCTGCCTTTTCATTAATTCGCAAATTGCTTATTTTTGCCCGAAATGTGAGAGGGTTATGTTATTCGTGTTTGTCTTCTTACTGTACTATATTTAATCCACCTATAGTGTACCTATATTTCTATAACTACTTAGCCTATTAAATGGGCCACGGCATGCACCACCTTTTGAAGGAGGGACCCGAGGGAGGAAATAGTGTGGTGACACTTTTATTGCTTATCTGCCGCCACACTGATTTATTTTTACGAAAGAAGTAGGTAAATAACAAGGTCGAAGAATGGTTAATAATTATCACGCTTTTATTAGTTCTGTACGTATCTATCAATCTATTAATCCATGTAACTGAATCCTTGAAAGTAATTTTCACCCACTTGCAGTAGCTGGATGGATCTGAAACTTATTAAGCACACTTATTAAGGACTGATGACAATGCAATAATTTGAAAAATCTTCAATTCTTTAAAGCGTGTTTTCTTTTTAAATTTTTACTCAAGCATAAATTTACTTTATTTTATTAGTCCTAACTCCTAACAGTAAAGGCTGAAAATACTAAATTATCCTGCAAGAACACTCAGATGAGAATGTGCTCGCATCTACTGTTTCTTCAATAACTGTTTTACTTTAGTAGCGTTATAAATTTTGATATTATTGTAAAACGTAAAAACTATGTATATAGTAGGTAGGTACCATTGATAATTATTATTGTCATATCACGGCTCGATTGATGTAATTTATGATTGATTATTTCTCGATTAAAGTAACCGCTGATAGCAGGTTGTGAGAGGGACGATGCACCAGAGATTGCTTAAGAGCAAATGAGATGCATGAACATAGGAACTCGGGGTCCAAAGTCCATGGCCGCCATGCTAAGAGCAATGTAGGATAGTGCCTTCCGTGCAAAGGCACCAGCACAAATGAGACAAAACATGTTTAGCTTTAGGGTTGAATAAACATTTATGCGCTGCGATTTTTATAACGATATTAGGTAATTCTTTTTTTTTTAATTTATCGCGCATTGAATACCATATTAATATTATAATTAAACTTGTGACGGGCTTTGTGGTGTAGTGGTTTATATTGCGGACTACCGATCACGAGGTCGCGGGTTCGATTCCCGCCTCGGACAATCATTTGTGTGATGTTTATAAATGTCATACAAATGTTTGTCCTGCGTCTGGGTGTTTCTATGTATTATAAGTATGTATTTACAAAAGAAAAGTAGTTTATGTATTCTATCCGTATTCTGGTACCCATAACACAAGTACCTATAATAAGCTAACCAGCTTGGGACCAGAAGACGTTGTGTGAAATGTCAGTGAATATTTATTTATTTATTTAAATATTAAAAAAAAAGTCCAACCGACTATATGTGCCTTTGAAATTTGAGGGTTTTCCTTGATTTCTCAGGAGATAACCTGGTGACAATGGGACTACACGGGAACAACCAGCTTTCAAATAAAAAAAAAATCCTTAAAATCGCTTCGCCCAGTTAAGAGTTACGAGGTAACAAATAAAAAAACATACAGACGAATTGAGAACCTCCTCCTTTTTTGAAGTCTAAGAAGTTTATTTAAATGTATGATAGAGAAAAATAATAAAGCAAAGATTTTGAGAATAATGTTGTGTGTAGTGCGGTAACTGTTTAGTTCCTGCCTGTGTTTAGTTCCGGTGCAGTCGCAACACTAGCTAATGACGAGTGTGCTGTGACCATTAGGACTTCCTGTTCGTCCGCTGGTGAATGTGCGCACTATCACCGACCAGGTTAGCGTTTGCCATATGAATGATTGTGCGTATAGCACAATGAATTATTCGTGCCAGACTGACTTCCGTTAACCGCCGAACACATGCTCACTATGAACTGCCTTTTTCGTTGATTAACGTCTAATTATAGGGAACAGCTCTCTAACACATGACTCCTAGTGACTCAGAGCAGTTTAATAACTGCACAATACTGGCGCGGATTTATTAGTAACTGCGTTTGCTTCAGAAACGTTTTGAATTTAGCACAGTGGGTGTAAGTTCATGATTGCACTATGTTTAACTATGTATTATTCTGTACATACGTAATTTGTGATTGTGGTGGCTAATTATATATTATCATTGTTTGCATATACACACATTTATAATCATTATCTTCTTATAGAAATCAATTGCTGTTCGTTAGTCTTGCTAAAATTCGAGAAAGGCTGGGCGGATTTTGGTCTTGAAATATTTGTGAAAGTCCAGGGAAGGTTTAAACGGTTACAAAATATGTGAGGATATACAATTCAAATCGTACGGAGTAGCGGGCATCAGCTAGTTTATTATAAAATCTAACCGCCTTATTACAAAACGTGGACTAAGTTTAAGCCACAGTTTAAGCCTGGTTTTTAAACACTTCAATTGCGCATTTCAAGCAGATTTTTCTCAAATCCTAGATCTAACAACGACCTTAGTCTTAAACTGATGCCAAACTAGTGTCAGAGCGGGTCTAACTATCCAATTCCTCGTAAATAAATTTTGTTAAACCTGGGTTTAACGTTGAGCCGTGTTTTGTAATAAGGGGGAAAGGAATCTAGAGAACACTGAAATTAATGGAAGTCTTGTGTATTTTTACAAACTGTGATGTCTTTTGTTTGTGTTTTGTCCTATATTATATTAGGGGCTTTATAAAGACTCTGGAAGAATAATAAACTCTCTTGTGAATATAAAAAAATCAACGTGTTTATTTCTATTCCGCTTAAAAGAAAAGATTTGGTAGAGTCATGTAGACTTATGTACTTATGTCTTAAGTGTTATGTATGAGTACTTACTCTACCCAATTAACTGTAGCATCGCAAAGGCTACGAATACAGTAAATTTATGAATAAGATTTTATATTCTGTGTTACATATATTAGAAAAATTTACATAACCATATTATTTTGTATCTGTTTTTCAAACTTAATGTATACAGTGCCAGAATAATCTAAGTCGAGACAAATTCTATCGTAGTTCCTATGGATTGTTTTGTCGATATTAGCATTGTTAGAAGGGATAGAAAAGAATTTGAGATTTTTGGTAATTAAAAGTGAAAAGGCCCGGCAGCGTTCCTACCCCTTCTATGCGTGAAAAGACCTAAAAGGCTCTCAAAGACGCGCATTTCAAGCCTCTTTATGTGTATTTTTGCGTGTCGACTTGTTTTAGTCTATATAAGCGACGTAGTCTTAACGCTAAAGGCCTTCTTTTTCCTTTCTTTCCAGAACTTTAACGAGGTACCGATTTGTTGTTAATTGTGCTAATATATAAATTGAATATAAATAGATTAAATTGATAAGAGACATATATTATACGTTGAATCATTTGCTTATTTCTGGGAATTGTTTGGGAGTCAAAGAAGTCAAAGATAAAACGTAATGCCGTCGACCCGGATGCTGTGTCAATGCGGCTTCTATATACCTAGCTGAGTCAACTCAATTCGGAGTCAGGTCACGATGCTGTTATCCTTGTTCCACGCACGAATATCACTCTGTTCCTCTTTATTTTAATGGTATTATAATCTAGATAGTTACATACTTACATAACAAGGTAAAACACAATGGGTCGGTACTTAAAACACATGCTTATGTACTGTAGTCGTATTAAGTTAGAGAGAACACAGCTATGTAACAATTCAAAATTAAATGCAATAGATGTAGGTATATTTTAAACTGTATTGTCTGATGCTAGCAGTTGTAAGTGTAACTTAATTTATAAGTTTTTAAAGAATAGTTTAAAAAAATTAAAATTGTAATTAGGTATTTAATACCATTTACGGGGCTGACATGAACTCGTAGTAGTTCGAAGTCCCAAATAATTAAAGAAAAAAAATGGTACTTAAAATAAGTTACCTACCTTAAGTTTAAAGTAAGTAATCAATGTGGGAGGTCTAATTTCTGCTACGGATGTTCTGAATTCGTATAAATTCCGAACAGATGTTGCTTATTTTTAGGGTTCCGTAGGTAAATAAAAGTAAAACCCTTATTAAAATAACTGTCCACAGTTATTCTTTTTACAACGTTCTGTTCTAATCCAATTACATAAGATTAAGGTATTTTTCGTTAGATATTTTATAATTATTGCAAGTCAATTCACACAGCTTCATACCTATGTTATTAAGAGGTTATATCTACCGTTTTATTTGTATAGGTACATAGGTAGGTACTGTAAAGCTTCTTCTTTACATTAATTTATAATAATAATTTAAAACACATTTAATTAATTTGTTATATTTTTTATAATAAAGAAAAACTATTTTACAATCATTTTTCAACATCCTCTCTTCATGTCCTATCCCCATCTCTCTAATTCTTTTCTTTTTTTCATTTTCAAATTTTAAATTTTTTTATTCCTTTTATAAAAATAAATCTTAAGTGGCCTGTATCATTGTATAGGTTATATTCAATGATCACAACCTTTACATTCTCCCCCCCTTAGAGGATTTCTAATTTACAAAATACTGGACACCCTACCTAAGGTTGGAAAGCATGATAACAAACTAGAATGAACCAGATTAGATCCAGCTAGGACCTAGCTTTTCGAAGCAATACATTTCGAAAAACTTGAAAAGCAAAAAACCAACCAAAAATTGCCTTTCTAATCTTAGTTATCCGAACCACACTAACTACGATGCCCTTATATCATATCACTCTTTTCATAAAATATTAAACTACTTCATCTTTAAAATTGATTTATCCAATAATAAACCAGAGTAATAAGGCATCCTTAAAACTATCACACCAAGACACAAAGCATATATCATCAACAATCAATCAGAAAAATGTTCATCACCAAACAATTAGTGCTCTTATAAAAATTATCGAGCTTCAATTATGAGGTCAGCATCATAGATCCGAAAGATATGCTAATTTAACAGCTTTCCAGCTTAATGAGAAAATTTACATAAGAAACCATTATAGTACCGATTCAAAATTATTGTACATATTGTAGAGTAGGTGTCTTATAAATGGCAAATCATTCAAGCATCGACAATATTCTCAGATAAGACGTGCGTCGCGTACTTTCTAAAGCTAGATGAAAAAAAAACACGTAGTTAACCTCTGGCAGCGAGAGGCAGACCACCGAGCGGCAAGGCCGACGGGTCCGGTTGCCGCGCCGGCCGCTCCCAGCCGCCTGCACTGTGCTAGTGCGTGCGCGAGTGCGTAAGCCTATCAACACTTGTCATGTCACGTCTACATCGACGTTTAAATACACGTGTTTAATGCTTCAATGCAAATATTGCAATAAAAATTTCAACGCATTAGGTACCATATTCAATTTTTAGATTCGATTCTTTTTTAAATTTGGATTTTTTTTTTGTATTTGCCATGATAGTCTTGTGCCAGTGTTAAATTATTATAATAATTTCAAATCTCGTCAAACAAGTTACTAATACATTCAAATTTATTGTCAGTCCCAAGTCACTGACTATAATGGAGTATGTATTAATGATACTCGAAGCTTCTATGAAACTTTGTATGCATATGCAACAAGAAAAGTATCAATGCATTGCATTGTATTAATTGACCAAACAAACAATTACTAAGTAATTCATTAGTGTACCAACCTACTGCGACAGGTATCAAGTATTGTTTCAACATCACAAGTAAGGTAAAAGCACCTATTACCGAGGTAAATCGAGGAAGTTTGACTTTAGAATAAAATATTTGGGGGATCAGGACTTTCCTCGATAAATAAGGATTTTTTTAACGTTTTATAGACTTTAAATTTCGTACTTCTCTCATTTCTTTTTATTTACTTTAAAGCGTTATTTTTAAAAAAAATATTTTTAGCCAGCGTTACTACTTCATCTATTACCGAGGTATGCCTTACTATTTTTATCCATTACCGCGGTATATGTCTCCTATTACCGAGTATAGAAGAAAAAATATATCTGCTGTCCTGATGGTTCCGTACAAAATAAAATACACACAACACTGAGCTTGATATGCTGCTGCCCGTGCTATGGTGGTCTTTCATTGACTTAGTCGTCTTTTACGACACCCACGAGAAGATTGTTGGTATTATTCGTAGCCGGCACCACACAGAAATTATTTTAAATAGGTATTCATTATCATAAAAAATAATTACCTACTAAGTAAATATATCTATTCAGAAACGGTACCCTACATACGGATACTGATTGCCTTATCACTCGGTATCGGTAATAGGTTCTGTTCTCGATATATGAAAACTCTATTTCCGAGTACTTGACACTCGGTAATAGATTCTGGTATAATCTATTACCGAGGTATGCCGCGGTAATGGGATTGGAATAATATATTTTAAAATGTAATTCCGACCCATAAAAACTACAAAAGTTTATGATTTTTTGTTGCCAATTCGCAGGAAGAGTTTTCGATCCTAATGAAAAGCAGTATTACAAATTAGTAAATAGGCCGTATTATCATTATTTTGTCAAATTAATATAGCAAATGTTTTATGCCATTTTGGATTCGCAGTACAAAACTACACTTCAAGTACACTACGTTTTATTATAATTTGATGAAATTTACTGGAATTTGCATACATCGGAAATATATTTTTCGTTTTTAGAATACATTAGTAATGAAATATAGTGGACAGTTCTCTAATAAGATTGTGATTTTGAAAATAACAAGCAAATATCTCGACCCTCAATATTATCCATTACCGATGGTACCCTCGGTATTAGAAGCTACCCCTAATTTTACGCACCTATCACGGCGAATTTTTTTTATCGATATAATTCTGTATTTTTACAAAATTTCGCCATGAAAAGTATGAGATAAAACTCCTAGAAAATCATAAAAACAAGTAAACAGTATCCGTAGACAATTATAAAGTATATTGCTTTAAATATCTCGTATCAAAAATGTGAGTGCACTTGCATGAATTGGCCCGTGCTTGTATGGACAGAACCTGCTCCTGCGCTCCCGCCGCACAAATAGAGCGTTTTTGATCCGTTCGGGTTTTGGTATACTCCCTAGCGCCCGTTGGTACGATGTAAAATACTACAAGTTACAACTTGTCCGAAATAATATTGTGCCGATGTTACTGTTATTAAATTAAAATACGAAAATATCTCATACATCGGTAATTGATGCCGATTTTGCATACCGCGGTAATGGGTGCTTTTACCTTAATCAGAATTAAATAATTTGTTCGTTAGTGCGAAAACGTTATAATAATTTTAGATAATTATGATTTCGCAGCATTTAAGTATATTACAGTTGCAGTATTAAAATTCTCATAAAAATTCATATAAAAAGTATAAAGCAGTACATATCGGGTAGATAAGGTGCTAATTATAATTATTTTAAATTACAAGATTGGATTAATAAATAAATAAATAAGTAAATATTCACGGACATTTCACACAACGTCCTCTGGTCTCAAGCTAAGCTTATTATGCTTGTGTTATGGGTACCATAATACGGATATAATACATAAACTACTTTTCTTTTGTAAATACATACTTATAATACATAGAAACACCCAGATGTAGTACAAACATTTGTTTGACATTTATGGATATCACACAAATGATTGTCCCAAGCGGGAATCTAACCCGCGACCTTGTGAACGGTAGTCCATTACATGAACCACTACGCCACGAAGCCCGTCCGTCGAAGATTGGGTTGGAATTGAAGAAGATACTACCGTCTATATCTTATCATACCTGCAGTTTCTATATCTCAATACAAAATGTCCAATAACCTGTGCACAGTGTGCTGTGTTTCAGTTTTTCAATTGCACACGAAACGGATAGGTTTTATTTTAACTAGCCTAGAATCAGGCTGTTTATTGCATTTTATAATTAAAAACAATTTTTAAACTGCGACCAAAATATTTAAAGTTCAAAGACTGCCAAAAATTCAAAGAGAACCAGATTGTGCTTATTCATTATTTCGGCTAAGGAAAATACGATATACCTAGTTACGGCTCAAACAGTAGATCCCATAATAAAATCTTCGGCCGGAAGTCGATGCGTCACCAGTTCATTTTCGTCCACTTCTGCTAGTGTGAGTTTAATGTGCGCTCAACAGTGTAAGTAGTACGGCGTAGACAGTATGACATTATCACTACCGACTATCGAGCGTATACGAGAGCTGTCTCTATATTATCGTATCTGCCAAATTCGATTCACTAGAACATCTAGTTTCAGATTGAACATAGAAAGATTATGCAAAATCTAATTTAACTGAAGTGTGGTCCTATTCATTCTGGTGATGTAGTGGTAACATGTTGCTCTAAACGCTTGTATAGTATTACTGATTGTTCGTGTGTGCGTTTATTTACGTACGCGAGCGCCGCCGACTCGTCCGAGATTCAAATTTAGAATGCCGTCTCCGCCATGTTGTTCTTACTGAAAAACCTACGGTCCATCGTGAGGATAGCCGTGGAGCCGTTAAAATATTGTTAGGCTTAGTAATATGTACCTATTTTGCTATTCTCATTTGAATAAAATATATAACTATCCTTGAAATTTTAACATCGATTTATTAAATTTAATATTCTGTTCACAGAATATTCTGTTATTAGTATTATTTGCTGTGTAGGTAAACCATGTCTCGAATTAGTAGATTACACTAGACGATAGTTGAATAGCTTTGTTAACTCGTTATCTTGAACCCGTAAGAGATTTATTTTAACGTAAATAAATAGAAGGTTGGTAAAACGTAAATGCGTTGGTACATATGAATGAATGAGTCACGTTCAGAATTGGTTTGGTTCAGTTATCCGTCAGATTGTTGTAACGCAAATAGGTACTTGTCTTTTATACATTTTAAAATGTGGAAGCATTGGATTTTGATTTTTTTTCATTGCTCCTTGGATTTCATGAAAAATAGTCACCATTTATTTAATGACATGCCTAATTTCGCTGAAAGTATTAACTGAGATCGAAGAGAGTCAACGAGAGTACTGTTTAATATAGGCCGCCCACAAAGAACGAAATATTCTATCTATACCCTGTCCATAGAACTTCTTGACTGCCTTCAAACTCTTTGCTTTGGAGAATGTGACAGCACCACTGGTTTACCTGGACACCTGGATCTGCTCTGACAAAGCTCCAGAATGAGCATTTACGGCATGTTTGGTAATAGGGTACCTAATCATTTAGAAAAGGTAGCTCCTGAAAAGTGAAACATATAAAGTGTGTAGATATTTTGTTCGGGCATTGGCTATATAATAATAGCGCGGAGAGCGCTGTTCATTGCTTTATTTCTTCCAAACTAGTAACGAGTGGATGTCCCACCTTTTATACCATTCATCGAATCAATCGTTAACAGCTCGTTTTAGCAAGTTATTGGTTTGTTTAGATTTGACGTCTATTAATTTAGATAAAAGTGAATGTAAAATGTTTTAAAAATAAAGCAATATTCTAGAAAATCGTCAAACACTTGATAATATGCAATTTTATTTATGCAGATTGTGATCAGTGACACTAGTACAATATTGGCCAACAAATGCTTTGTTGACAACACCAAATACTTCGGTTAACGGTACACACACATGAACGTACCTACTGTATGGCACCATCTATTGCATTATCACTACAAAGAAACCATTTGCATGTCAATATTGTGGCAATATACCACGATTTCTACATGCAGTTTTGATGTTTTTCTTGTAATAGTATACTTTACAATAAAGTTTTCATTTTCGATAGAATAATTACTAAAATAAGAAAAACACTTAAGACGAACCTTTACTTGGTGAAGAACCTTTACTTGGTGAATATTTATACAATATAGAGTCAATAGATAAGTAAGAATCGTAAGCTTGATCTATTAGATCAAGAATTTTGGCAAAGCGTGCTTACAGTTTACTATATGTATGCAACTTTCGTAAATTGTAAATATCGTCCTCTGGTCCCAAGCTAAGCTTATTATGCTTGTGTTATGGGTACCAGAATACGGATATAATACATATACTACTTTTCTTTTGTAAATACATACTTATAATACATAGAAAACACCCAGACGTAGTACAAACATTTGTATGACATTTATGAATATCACACAAATAATTGTCCCAAGCGGGAATCGAACCCGCGACCTTGTGAACGGCAGTCCAGTACATGAACCACTACGCCACGAAGCCCGTCAATAGTGATTATTATATAAATACATACTTATTATCTAGTGATTATTTAGCGTGGTCTTTAATGAGTGAAGGTGGCACCAGATGAGGATGTGCGTCTGATGTGACGCGTTTCCGTTGCAAGCAGAGCATCATCTTCCTTTTAGTGTAAACCTTACACGAAGAGAGAAACATTGAACTAAACATATTATCATATGTTATAAGTTCATTCGATAATGTTAGAGAGGTCTCTAGGTGCCTTAATTGATTTGCATGTGATCCAGATAATATTCTCAGTATCATTCTGTTCCGTTTCCGTGTGTCTATATTTGATTTGTATTATGATTGATTGATCTATGAATTACTAGACTTAAATGTCTTCAAGTTAGATATAATCGTTATTGAAATGATACAGCTTTGATATAGATATCCGGAATATAGCGTAACCTGTTACCATATTTTAATAATTTTATTAGAACTTTAAAAACGTACATTTTCGGTTTTTAATTAATACTAGCTGAATACTAGTATACTAGATAAACGCAATATTTTAACATAAAAGCAATTTGTATTAGACTAGAAGAAGACCTATACCACAGAATGGACAAAATACATAAGCATAAAAATATACCTAATAATATATTTACTATAATTTCGTGTTTTGAGCGTGTTCTCTCGTTTTTTACTCCTATTTTAAATATTCTAATGAACTTGACAACGGTACTATATTATTTTTATTTAAAATGTACAGGTTTTAAATTTAAGACGATGCTGGTTTCTTCCTAACATTGTACGAGTTCACAATGTTGTTTAAAACATCCGTAATAATATCGACGAATATGTATGTGATATATGATGTAAAGTTACGTCTCTCTAACTGTTATAAAAGTTTGATTTTATTGTAGGTGTGTTGTTTTTTCTGATAATAGTAATAATCATGAAAGCATCCAGTATTTATAATGAAGTGGGAACTTTAGTTTTAAAGCTAATTCTCACTTAGTGTTAATAAAATCATGTAAACACATGGAAGCGCTCTCAAATGTTTCGTCTATTACTCTCTTTCGAATCATCTACTCATAACTTACAAAATATTGTTCGGAAATCATTCCAGATAGATTTAGCCATTCTTTTGATGCTTTTAATACACTAGTTTAGGTAGGAACTTGTATAGTTAGAGTGTATAATACGTATGTGTTTACATTGTCTCTAAATTGTTTGATAGGTTTGTATATTATGTTTTTGGATCAAAATACTATCCATTGATGTTCAATAATGGTAATACTATGAATAATATACCTAGCTGGTCAAGGTTTATATATTATAAACATGCATAGGTACGTTAATATATTGGCATCTGAATGAGATTTTGTGAGCTGCTACTCAACCATCATAGTTATTTTAATGTTTATGTTACGTCGACGGACGCGATGCCAACTTTATTTTCCGTTTAATTGAAACACGAGGCATTTCACTGAATTCGTCATATTGTGCTCACCAATCTGTTTACGATTCATACTTTGTTTGCGATGCCTGATTTTCTAGTAATATTATATTTGACTGTTTCAATGTAAACTCGTATACATATAAGCTACCTAGATCACTATGTGTACCTATAGCCTTAAAACACCGCGTAAGCAAAAAAGAACCTACTACCTAAAACCTACCTTTCTATCCTGCAAAATACCGTATTAAAATTTGTCATTAATAATAATGCATTTACATTAATTTTTTTTCTAACACTTGCGCGACTCACCTGTTCAAATAAAACTACTTTTTACGGATTTAGACGCGTATATTTGTTTTAAATTTTGGCCCGACCTTTCGGAGACTTTGCAGTCGTCATGGTCACGGGTGAGTCTCCGAAACGTCGGGCCAAAATTTAAAACAAATATACGCGTCTAAATCCGTAAAAAGTAGTTTTATTTCAATGCATTTAAATTTTAATATAATAATTATAATTAGTTTACACAAGAGGAACAACGATTACGTTAAATTGTTTATTTTAGGTCAACAAACATTTTGTAATTTCCGTTATACTTAAGTATTATTTCTGAATGAATTTACCAACCACGTCAAAATATAGATATGACTTACTTATCTAATATGATTTGTGCTAGCTCAGTGACTGCGTGATCAATTCATCATATTCACCAGTAGCCTGTATTATTGTTAACCGACTTCAAAAAAAGGAGGTTCTAAATTCGTCTGTATATTTTTATTTCAATATTTTTTATGTATGTTACCTCATACTTATTCCTTCACTATTGTAAGCACTTAAACTGTAAATAAATCTTTGCAGTGCAGTTTTTATCCTCTTGTATATGACGCTATACAATCAGGATTAAACATTCAAAAAATTTGAGTAAGTTGTCTGAGAAAGAAGTATTACTAAATTGAATATTATGTTCGCTTTGCAAAATGTTTTTGTTAGCTCTTTTACCATCTTGATAACATTTAAATTACAGGCAGTTAGGCACTCTATAGTGTGTTGATGTAAGACACCAACACTACAACTGGCTAAGTTGTGCAATAGTGGAAGGCCTTCGCACGAGAGAAATGGCGTGCTATTTCTTAAGCTCTTTATCATACAGCGATTGTTCGCAGTCTTATGTATTCAAAATCTAGTTTTGTGAGGCTGCGTGTATATGTCATGTTAGTGTCTAGTGCAGCTGTTTATCTTTTTATAATATTGGTCTAATATAGATTGCACCCATCTTAAAGCTGTAGCTACTGTAGCTAGGATTCCGATTCGAGGGTTTTACAACTTTTTGTAAATACATAATATGTACGAAATAGTATAAGACTTTGAGTTTAGTTAGTTACTTTTTGAACATTTAGCCCATAATCTGACGTCTCAATCTAAGCGATAAGTATATCATCTATGCCTTTGGAATATTCTAAATACATTCAGCATCATCTCTATTTACATCATAAGATATAAAATAGAATACCCATAATCTTAAACTTTTCCATTTCGGCTTACACTCGAGTTTTTCTCTAAAAAGATACCGATATTTTAGTTTTTCATTACCTATATTCCTATAGATGAGACTAAAAGATTTTACTATTACAAAATAAAAATAATTTCAATGAATGTCAATGTACTATGAAAAATATACCTATCGAATTCACATTCCAATTCAACGCCTGAGAATTCTTAATAATTCAGTGAGACAATGACATTTCGCACGCCTATGTTATAAAGTACCTATAGATAAGATAAATCGCTAGTCTTTTGTACATAATAAGGATGATGTGATAGAGTGTCTGTGAGTACGGTGACATAACGGTTCACCACAGGTAAATACTTTCTCTTGACTGATTCATAAATAGTCTGAAGAGGATACAGACGATTCGAAACGAAAACACTTTCTCATCTTAGTTTTTGCTTTTTTATAATATTATGCACCTGCTTACTGCATTATGTGATAAACCGCTTTTGATTAACGTGTGTGTAAGATGCGAATAATTTGTGAGAATAATGATCTTAGGAGGTAATTCAAGTCTCATTAAACGTACACAATCTATGAAGATTACTGTTTAATAGATTTAACTTTTATCTCGTGTAGCCGTTTATTTTTATTTCTGCTGAAAGGAAAACAAATGTGTCAATGAAATCAACATATATAGAATATTATATTGTACAAGCTACATATAGTTTGTGACTAATCTGTAATCTTATGGCGTTGCCAATTATTATTTCTCTCATCTGTTCTAAGAACTGTCGATTACGTGTCTTTCTGTGAGATTGTGGACAGAATAATGTGGATGTGTACAAACAAATGAGGTGTGCGCGGGTGGTCAAGCCGCACACTGTTTAGTAGCTACGTAGGTACATTTTGCTGGTGTTATGCAATCTGAACTGTCCCCCCCTCTTCATCACACACCCCTCGCCTCGCAGGCTGCACTGTAATTACACACTGCCTCGCACCCCGCGCTTGTTACCTCTATTTAGCAGAATGTTGATATCACAAAACCTCGTGGCCTAATGTTTTGACATTATAATAATAAATAATAATAATAATTCTTTATTCAACATATAATATATTATATTATAGTTCTGTTTTTAACACGCTTACATTAGTTCGGTAGGTATGTATTAATCTATGTAACGGATTCATTGTAAGTGATTTTAACACACTTACATGAAACGGATTGTTCTGAAACACACATTAAGGACCGATGTCAATGCAATCATTTCAAAATGTGTAGTGTTTTTAGGGTTCCGTACCCAAAGGGTAAAAACGGGACCCTATTACTGAGACTTCGCTGTCCGTCCGTCTGTCACCAGGCTGTATCTCAAGAACGGTGATAGCTAGACAGTTGAAATTTTCACAGATGATGTATTTCTATTGCCGCTATAACAACAAATACTAAAAATAAAATAAAATAAATATTTAAGGGGGGCTCCCATACAACAAACATGATTTTTTACCGTTTCTTGCTCGATACTAATAACTTTGCCTTATGTTGCATAGATAATGGTACGGAACCCTTCGTGCGCGAGTCCAACTCGCACTTGACCAATTTTATTTTTTAGTTTTTGAACTAGGCAAATTATTGTGTACGTTTTATATTTTTCTTGTATCCATCAACATACTTAACATACTTCCTAAATAATGTCGTTGAGATAAGCACTTCGTTTTCTTCTTAACTTTTATCTATTGTTGATGCCGGAAATGTAAGATTTTATCTATGTCACATATTTAGGCTTCTTACATTCGTACTGACTCTGCTATCAGCGTATTGTAATGCAGATTGATCTACTTTTTATGATAATGTTACATTTTAGTATATAATTTAATCATGTTACGAGGGGAGGTCCAAAAGTTCGTGGAATGAAAGGGTTTTAGTAAAAATGAAACAGTAAATTTATTTTTCCTTTTCAATATAATCACCCTTAAGCTGAATACATTTATTAGATCTATGAATTAATTTTTCTAAACCATCGTAAAAATATTTTTTATCTTTTCCCTCAAAATGAGCCAAAATTGCCTCCTTTACCTCATTGTCGTCGGAAAATTTCCTTCCCCTTAAGTCTTTTTTTAAATTGGGGAACAAATAAAAATCACTTGGGGCCAGATCTGGACTATAGGGTGGGTGGACTAGTGATTCGAAGCCATGCGTGTGTAGAGCAGCCATTGCAACTTTGCTCTTGTGAACCGGCGCGTTGTCTTGCAAGAGCAACACGCCCTTGGTCAATTTTCCCCGACGTTTTTCTTTGATGGCATCCTTTAATTTTTCTAGTATTGTTGCGTAGTATTCTCCGGTTATGGTCCTGCCCTTTTCTTTATAATCAATCAGTATTATCCCCTCACAATCCCAAAAAACAGTAGCCATCAACTTTCCAGCCGACTCCGACACTTTGAATTTCTTTGGCGGTGGTGTCCCCTTTTTATGCCATTGCATGGACTCTTGTTTGGACTCAGGCTCAAAGTGATGAACCCATGTTTCATCGCCGGTAACAATTCGCTCCAAAATCGGTCCAGGATCGTCGCCACACAACTCCAAAAAATGTTTTGACGCTTCGACGCGCTGCTGTTTTTGAAGCGGCGTGAGCATTCTCGGTACCCATCTTGCACTGACTTTTGTCATACCCAGGTGGTCATGTAGGATTCGCAAAATGGTGGTATCTGATACTCCAACTAATGCAGATAACTGTTTTTTCTTCAAACGGGTGTCCTCCAGTACATTTTTTTCCACTTTTTCGACGATGTCTGATGTGGTGGCCTCAACTGGCCTTCCTGAGCGGGGGTCGTCTTCAATCGACTCCCGACCATGTTTAAAAAGACCATGCCACTTGTAAATCATTGATTTACTAGGGCACTGTTCCCCGTAAACAGTTTCCATTTCATTCAAAATGGTCTGAGCGTTCTTTCCTTGCTTGGTAAGGAATTTAATGACCGCACGGTGTTCAATTTTCTCCATAGTTTCAGTTTTCTTCCGGATTGACGTGTTTAGCAGGCGAGTGTTCGTAAACGAATGACGCAATAGGGCTGAAACTCCATTTATATACTAATTATGAGTCCCCAATTAGTATGACACTAAGCGAGCGCCCCTATCCCCACTCCATCCCCTCCATTCCACGAACTTTTGGACCTCCCCTCGTATATCCGGTTATGTCATCTTCTCTATAAATTTTCATAACTGCTCTTTTGTCTTTAGTACCGGCAGCCTTATTTGTGTCTCCATAACCACCATTTACTCTTGGGGCCTAAAACGGATTAACTTAAATAGCAGCAGAGTATTCTGCAGAAAATCGTCATAATATTCACTTCACCGTCCTTATCCGTATAATAAAATGAAGTCATTATGTTTGTATGTATGTATATCCATGTGTGAGCTCATCATCTTCAAAATTACGCAACGGGTTTTTAAGAGATTGAGTGAAACTTTTTTTTTGTAACAGGATTTTCAATATTAGGCTGTATTCCCACTTTCCTTAAAGCCAGATTTATATCTCTTTCTTAACGTACAATGTAAATCTGCCAGTCAGGATAACGCAAATGAAAATTATTATGAGCAGTAAGTTACTTAGCATTATGAGTCATAATTATATCAACATCGATGTTATTAGATAAACCGTGCCTTACGCAAGCCCTCGCTATGTTAGGTAAATCGCGACAATAATTTTATTGTACCTTTTCAACAATAAAACGATCTCTATTATCTACATTATCTTGGTTATTATTCTGTTTAGCAAACATTATGTATGTTATATATGTACCTGTACCTACTTATTTTTATTTAAGAGGGCACTATACCAAATTATGCTCCGGTTTTTTTTCGGTTTACTTTGGGTAAAGTTGCAGCCTCTATCACACATATTTTGTAACGTTTTACCAAAAAAAAGGGATACAAGCATAGATATATTCTTCATCTATAATATAGCGTAAAAAGAATTAAAATCGGTTTAACTTCCGCGAAGAAAAAAGGGGAGTACGAAACGTCTTTTTTTAAAGAATTTGTAGGTGTAATCTGTTTCAGCTATATTTGTCCCTTTCAGCACGGTGCTCGGGAATAGGGATAGCAATACCTAAAGCAAATACCTAAATTAGGAGTACAGTACCCTCTTAAGTCATTAATATTATACCTCCTTAATGAGGTGGCTGTTTCAGACATACAAAAGATATAGCTAGTGCCATTATTGTATTCTATGTATAATTTACTATTGTATTGAAAATCTTTATAAAATACATGTATTAGAACATATAACCCTTCTGTTAAAGTTAGGGTTTTCGTATTTAAGGGCCTACATCAATATTATCGTAGACATGTATATGTATATTAACACAGCTAGTAGGTATAGAAAATGAAGAATTAGGGATATTCTTTTGTTTACTCAAAATCTACGAAATATATTTTAATTCCGAATAGTTACTTATGTTTTGAAAGTTACTTCATTAGTTAATACGCGATAATAGACCGGCAAATGAAAAAAATAAAAAATTAGAGAGGTTGTTTCGCTAAGATTTTCTATCGAGAAAACTTTTTTCAATCGCGTTTCTGAGTTTATGCGAGCCTAGATTATATATTGAAAAAACATATACTTAAAAATTAGAGCTCTAGCCATTCAATCTAAAGAAAAATGAAAACTGCGTACGTAGAAAAATGCACGAAGCTATTTTGGTATCCTCTTAACGATAATACGGACTAATTCATGTCTTAAACTATTTATGGCTAGGTTAGTTAAGTAAGGTATTGTACTAGCATGTTGTATGTTATTGTACTAGTTCTGTAAAGCCTTTTTCGGCTATACATAAAAATATATAGCCGTAAAAGGCATTACAGACGTCAATGGAAACAAGTAATTAGAATTCTATCGTGTAAATATTCATTATATTACATTAATTTAGTATTATCCAGCTGATTCTTGCTGTAAAGGTCAAGTTTTATAGATAATGAGAAATAAAATGTATTGTGTTGATAAGTGTCGATGCAGGTGCGTGCTATGTACAGGTGGCTAGCGTGACATCGCCCACAGCTGATAGCGCGGCCAAGTTCATTACTGTTCCGTGCAAATCGATTATGCGAGGATTAATGCCCGCATCCGCTTTCCAAACCATTGCTGTTTTTTCTGAACCTTTTCTTGTAAACTGCAATCTCGATTAGATAAATACAATTTCACCAAAATAGGTTACTGTGTTAGTTTAAGAAGCTTTAAAACTTAAATCTGTACTATCTGTAAGTGCGTTTATGATAGCTCTTTAAAATCTAACGATATAACACATGTCATACTCGTATTTAAGTATGCGGAATTTTGATAGGGTTGACCTTGACTGAAACCTGACTTGAAATTGCACCCTTATCTTGCAATAGATACATGAGCATAGGTCGGTAGGTGTCTAGTAATTCGCTGAAAGTCCAAAATATGAGTGCTTTGATATAAACGATCAAAGACCTGTGTCTGATCGTTTATTAGCTTTATTAGCTGTCTAACAACAGTACATTAAAAGCTACTACATCAATCTGCATATTTTGTTATATTCATTATCTCTTATTGTTATTCAATATTTTTCCGTGTGGTGATGGATTAAGAATACAAGTGTCACCACCCCACCTCCTCCCAAGGGTGCTGTAAAAGTCAGCTAAGGGATATTGCGCACAGATAACACCCTCTGAGAGAGACGGAAAACTCGAAAATAAACCCTGTACCAATACAATACGGTCAGCGCGGCACAGTAGACCATAATCCCTCTCAAAGTGGAGGAGACCCGTGCCCAACAGTGGGACATAAATGGGCTGGAGAGTTATTCAATAGAACCACGATTTGAATTTAACTATATTACTTAGGTAGTTTGCAATTTGTCGCGTCTTCTTTCTTAGTTAGATTCTCACATTTGCTCCGTGGTTCTTAGAAAAAATTCAGATTTTGGTCATTCTAGTGACTTGATGAATTTTGAGAACTTCCTTAATGTTTACTACAGTCACAGGATTTTATTTTATTGAACAAGTTTGTACAATATTAATTTCAATAGTAAATCTAGAGAGATCTACCGCTGCAATTGAAGAGATCGATCGTTGAGTCGAAGTTGGATCTACTTACTCAGAAACCTCAGATCTTTGGCAAACTTTTGACGTAGCTTTAGTTCTAGTTGGATTTTTAAAATAATTGTGGATCAATTTCAGGATGTGTTTATAAAGAAACACACTAAGAAAGAATTAATTGATTCAACAGAATTTTCTAAAGTAATTTAGTTGTTGGTTACCACACAAGTGTAAAACAACTGAAATCAAATTCATAAACGTTTGATAGTGAGACCACGAATGTGACGAGTGCCTACTTTCATTGTAAAGAAAGTAAAAGAGTAATTCATCATGGCGGTTATTCACTGAGTCGCAGTCCGCGTGTCCGGTTTTGTCTACAAATTGGTCACATCGACCGCTAAGTGGGAAGATTTGGCTCACACGATGCCGATGTTACTAACGGGTTTATAATGAATACTTTACTCTTCACAAGTAATGTCTTTGTTCGGATATACCTTTCTATTACTATTTATATTATCTTGCTTTAAAACGTAATGCACTTACACTGTTACTTCACACATCATTCTCTCATTTTCCTTGTTTGTTTCGTAGACATTTACACTTTTTATGATTGTTTACTGTGAAAGTAGGAGATTTTATGATTATTATGAAGACCTAGGTATACAAGCAAATATAAATTGCTTATTTAAAAATGGGATTTAATTATGCATATTGTCAATTTTAGATTTTTTATGGTTGAAACCGCTATAACATACACTCAGGCTAAATTTTATTTAACGAGTATCTTGTATCCCATTTCTGATATTAATCAGTATATTTTGCATTGAGATTAGTATCTGTTGGAAATATAAAACAAAGTTTAACTACATTAAATAAAAAAATACTCGTAGCAACATTTACGCCTATCTCAACTGTTTCTACACGACACAGGTGTCCTCCATTAATGGAGGGTATTGGCCTACTCTAGGAGGCCGCTCGGATTGTTTTGTACAGGTTTTTGTTATCTGTTACTTCTTATTGAGATTGTCTAATTACGTCGTTGGATAGGAATAAGGAAATATCTATATTTAACTAGTCACCAGTATTATCAATCAACAAACATTTTACTAATTGAAACTTACTGATAAAATAGGCTGAGAGGTCAACATGAATGAGTTGCATGGTCACATTGTTATGTAATATCAGATAATATACACAAACATTCTTGATATTTTTTTTATGTAAACATATAAATATGATTCATGTATTTTTATTATATCTACGAGTACATATTATATGCGATCTATTTTTAGTATATTGCCTATTCATAATTGTTTATTTTTAACATACTTAAATAAAACGTGTCTAATGATTGTTTTTGTAATATTATGTTTTTGATATTTTTATAAATGTTAGAGTTTAAATACTTTTTGTAGTTTCTGTATTAGGTATGTATCAAGTAGGAAGCTGAGATAGGAGGTTAGATCGCTCGCTGGTAATCAGAAAATTTTGTATATATGCTGGTTTATTTATTTACAAGAACTAACTTATTAAACTTTGGTGTCTTCTACATGTCCAGTCTCATTGTACAGCCTCATATAATCCGGACGCTGGACTTAATCCCTGTGTTTTTCTTTTTCCCTACCGCTCTTTAATTACGGTTATCATAATAAAATAGTTTAAGAAACGAACAGCTAGTAGTCCAATGATCCATGAATATTGTTTGTTTTAAACGTATTCATATTCTAATTTTTTCTTTTCATTTTCAGTCACATAACAAAGACTACAACATGGGATGATCCACGCAAGACGTTAGCGGCGCAGTCGGTAGCTAATGCGGTACAGCATCAGAGCAGTGAAGCACTGCTGCCACAAGCACCTTCACCACAACAGACAATTCCCAACCCACCACCTGCATCAGGTAATTTAATTAATTATTTATTACAACTACATATTATAATTACAAATAACAATAACTATCGGTATAGGTATTGGTAAGTAAAAGTTTAAGCAAGAAAGTCTTCCAATTTTGTCAAATAATATTTCTTCAGGGTTCGGTAAAAAAAGTTAAAGCAGCACCCTATTGCTTAGACTTCGATGTCCACTCCGGAACTGAGTGATAAGTCGAATAATCTCAACCCTGAACTCTCTAATCTGAACTCAAAACTTCACAGTTTGTGTATATTATTTGATGATACTGCAATAAATACTCATCATCATTCGCCTACCCTCATCCCATTGTTTGGGGTCCCATTATTTGGTCTCGATATGACGAATATATTATGATAGTAACAATAGGGAAGCCTTCGTGAGCTAGTCCAACTCGTAGGTATTTAAACGATTTTGTTTTTGTTTCTCTGTAAAAGTTATGTACATAACTTATGTTACAAAATGTCTATATCACCCCCGTATGTGAAATAATTCTTGTTTGTAGCATAGCAACAATATTATTGACTTCAATTATCAATTATTTGATAGCAACAGAAGCCTACCTACAAAGTTATAATCATATAGATGTAAAAACAAGGATAACTCTTTTGTTAGAAAAGTATAATAATATGCTCAACAAAATGCAGATTTATTTATTAGAAACATATTGGGTTGTTCGGAAAGTCATTTCGTTTTTTCCCGATAGAGGATTGAATAGTATTCTTTTGCACCCAACTTCACATTTAAGCCGTATAATTTTTATATGATTTGAGAGCTCATATAGCAGGCTTGTGTGTGAAAAATTCCAATTAAATTCAACTTCAACTAAATTAATTCCACAAAAAAAAACCTGTCAAGAGCGAGGTAAACTCGCACACTTAGGGTTTCCTACCTACTAGACATATAAACATAAGTAACTGCATTAAAATAATCAGTTAATTATACTCAAAACAACTCACCAACTTAATTTTGTAGTAGAAATATAGGGAATCGCCTACATTTCAGCAACTTCATAAGTTGGTATTAGTGTAAACACTTTTTTCTTGTGATGTGATGATAAATTATAAGTTTTTGATTTTTCGCTATATGAGCACTATATCCCTATATGAGATCTATGCCAAATTTCAAGGCTCTAGGGCAACGGGAAGTAACCTGTGAATTTTGATTCCCGAGCATAAGTCGAAAATTCTTAAAAATGGTCGTAATTCGGTTATATCTTTTAAATGCGTAGAGGTAAATGGTTGATTGTATCTTTAGCAGCAAGGGACCGCGTAGATCTACATTTGGTATGAGTTTCAAGTTGATACCTTCAGCCGTTGCTGAGTAAAAAAAGTTTGACAGACGGACAGACAGGACCGGAGTGATCCTATAAGGGTTTGTACGAAACCCTAAAAACGAAATGACTTTCCGAATACCTATTAAATAGAACAATCACTGTGACCTCATGATCACTATTTTTTCCATAGTTATTAGGGAACTAGTTGCTGTCCGCGACTTCGTACGCATGGAATTAAAAAAAATCCCGTTATTGCAACATTTTTCACTGATGCTTCTCTCTTATTTGTCGCAGCGTAATGTTACATAGCTTATAGCCTTCCTCGATAAATGTATTATCCAAAACTGAAAGAATTTTTCAAACTCTTTAGCTTTATAGTACCTAGTAGTTTAGATTTAAAAACAGAATCAAATAAAACCAACATACATTTCTTTATAAAACTTTTTTACTTTCTTTCGTAAACGAAATACATTTCTTTACATAATTTTTTGTTTAGATAGACATAAAGATATAATTACTTCATCCGTGTTAACACAGTTCAGTTCCGTATGTGCAATGTCATCGTAATATAAAATAAGCAACTATTAACAAGGAAAATAACAGCTAATAAGTAGTTCATTTTCATTGAATATTCCTCAGTAAACAATTCAATAAATACGCAATGATTTATTGAATTAATTATGAACTAGGAATACTTAGTTAGGTACACGGTATTGGTACCCAATTCTGTATGCACTACTAAACTTGAAAAATTGATAGTGTCAATAACATAATTCTGCAATGTTGATTGAACTTTCTTATTATAAAAACTGTGTATTATTAATATGAATGTGTACCTACAACATAATACGCATTTAATTAAAATTATTATTATTTGTTTTCATTTTAAAATAGTTAAGCTAATAAATTAAATTGTAGTGGAAAAAGTGATCACCGCAAGCGGGACTTGAACCCACGACCTCGGTATACCGCTCCGTAGCTCTGCCAACTGAGCTTGTTGCGGTCTTGCTAACAGTAACCAATTTGACCACCACAACGTTCCTCGATTGAGTCTACATCGCATTTTTGATGTGCAACGCCTGCAACGCAATATTAATAAATTACTTTAGCTAAGCTAAGTTAGGATTTTGACACATCGAAATTGGCCCCATTGGTATCAATTTTACGTGCACAACTTTTATAAACTAAAAAAAATGAAAACAACTAGGGTGTATTTTGATTAATTAGCTATTTAGTTAGTTGCACAATTTTATATCAATTAAAATCTTTAGTCTGTGATAAGCAGTTTTAAAACAAGAAAGTTCAGTTAACGTTTCCGAATTGTGTTATCGACACTATCGAAATTCATTTTTTAGTTGAGTTTAGTTGGTCGCGTAGAATTGGTACCATTATCTGTTGATGCTTAGTTTTGTAGTACAATGACGTACATGGTATTTCCATAACATGCGTCGGCTACATATAGGGAATAATGAATATTATAACAATCGTATTTATACATGGTTTTATATAAATAATGACGTAACGAGTGCATGAACGAGAAAATGCACCTAGCATATTAAATAAATAAATATTCATGGATATTTCACACAACGTCCTCTGGTCCCAAGCTAAGCTTATATGCTTGTGTTATGGGTACCAGAATACGGATAGAATACATAATACTACTTTTCTTTTGTAAATACGTACTTATAATATGTATATGTATAGAAACACCCAGACGCAGTACAAACATTTGTATGACAATTAGAAAAATCACACAAATGATAGTCCCAAGCGGGAATCGAACCCGCGACCTCTTGATTGGCAGTCCGTTACATAAACCACTCAACCACGAGGCTCGTAGATATAATATACGCGCAATAATAAGCATTTCACCGTGTAAATTCTGATAACACTTATCAGAATTTACACGGTGAAATGCTTATTATACTGGTGGAGGGTTATGTTTTTACCGCGTACAAAAGTCTAGATATTATTGTCTATTAAATTATCTTTGACGGGCCTCGAGGTCACTGTAGTTCGACTGCCAGCCGTTCATGAGGTTACGGGTTCGATTCTCGCTCGGGTCAAGCATTTGTGTGATATTTATAATTGTCACACACGTGAATTGGCTGGAGAGAAGAGAGGATTAAACTGAACAATCATGTATCAAAAACGTTCATTACTAAATCAAAGAGAGTTATGTTATAGACTGCATTTAAATAATATTTTATTTCATAATACATACATACATCTATTTACAACGTCATTTAGTAATTAAATGTATGATGAGTTAATTCAATGTCAAAGTAACAATTCGACTGTCGCATTAATATTTAATAATTACGTTAAAGTCGTGATAATCATTACCTATTTGCTTTGCCACATTTATATTCCTAACCAGTTGTTGCCCGCGACTTCAAGACGTGGGATTTCAAAATAATTCCCCGTTCTTGCAATATTTTTCAATGATGCTTCGCTTCTATTGGTCGCAGAGAAAAGTTATTTAGCCTTCGATATAATTATTATGTACTATCCAACACTGAAACAATTTTTCAAATCAGACCAGTGGTTTCTGATTTTATCGCGTTCAAACAAACAAAAAAATTCTTCAGCTTTATAATATTATCTAATATATAAAATTCACGTGTCACAGTGTTAGTTACCGTACTCCTCCGAAACGGCTTGACCGATTCTTCTCAAATTTTGCATACGTATTCAGTAGGTCTGAGAATCGGCCAACATCTATTTTTCAAACCTTTTTTTTTTAGTATGGCAAAACAACGTTTGCCGGGTCAGCTAGTCTAATATATAAAATTCACGTGTCACAGTGTTAGTTACCGTACTCCTCCGAAACGGCTAGACCGATTCTTATGAAATTTTATATGCGTATTCAGTAGGTCTGAGAATCGGCCAACATCTATTTTTCAAACTTTTTTTTTTGTATGGCAAAACAACGTTTGCCGGGTCAGCTAGTCTAATATATAAAATTCACGTGTCACAGTGTTAGTTACCGTACTCCTCCGTAACGGCTTGACCGATTCTTCTCAAATTTTGCATACATATTCAGTAGGTCTGAGAATCGGCCAACATCTATTTTTCAATTTTTTTTTATTTTAGTATGGCAAAACAACGTTTGCCGGGACAGCTAGTCTAATATATAAAATTCACGTGTCACAGTGTTAGTTACCGTACTCCTCCGAAACGGCTCGACCGATTTTCCCGAAATTTTGTGTACATATCCTCTAGGTATGAGAATCGGCCAACATCTATTTTTGAAATTTTTTTTTTTTTGGTATGACAAATCAACGTTTGCCGGGTCAGCTAGTATTAGTATAGATTTAGTTTCGATTGGTGGTCTATTACTTGAAATTTGCAGACAATTTCTAATTAGGAGTGAGGCGTATTTATCGTAACAGGTAGATTTCACTGTGAATTAAAGATACCAGATACTAGCTGTTGCTGCAATTAAGAAATCACTGTGATCAAAAATAACAGGCAATACCATTCAAAAGTCCATACAAATTATTAAAAAAACAACTGAGAACAGCTCTGCATGAACTGTGAAAAAAGAACAGCTGTTCTTTTTTCACAGTTCATTATTATCCGAAAAATATAGTTGGTAGTTTTTCAAGAAGAAATCATTCTACATATGATACATCCATCTTTGGTCGTGTAATGTGTTATCAGGAACAGCCCGCCAATGCAAGAAATATAGTTGGTCGCTTATCAAGAACAAATCCTTCTTTAAAAGTAACTTTCAAACTTGGTCGTTTTATCTGTTATTTACTCTGTCTAGTTCACGCTTATTGCATTGGCACGTGCTAAAACGAGATGCAAGTTATATAGAGTATATATATAGAGTAGATTAACATGAGTTGCCAGAACGGAATTTTCTTGTAATTCGAACAGAAAATTGATAATAAAAAAAGGATCAATTAATAAATCTAATATATAAAATTCACGTGTCACAGTGTTAGTTACCGTACTCCTCCGAAACGGCTTGACCGATTTTTATGAAATTTGACATGCATATCTGAGAATCGGCCAACATCTATTTTTCAAACCTTTTTTTTTTAGTATGGCAAAACAACGTTTGCCGGGTCAGCTAGATTTATATAAAATTATAACAATTCAATATTTTAAACTTTAATTTCTAGACGAAAAATGCGCGATTTAGAACGTTTTTGTTTCTGTTAATCAAATTGTATATTACAAGCAAATGTAACTTTAACAATGGATGATAAAGCCGAATTTGAATTGATACTTGAATTATTACAATTTTTTTTTAATTTCTCCCTATAAACTAAACAAAAATACAGTTGTTTGCTGTAATTTCAGTAAAAAATAAATAAAAAAAGTTTTGAGTTTGTGAACTTAATAAAAGGTTTAGTTCTAATAAAGTATAAATGTAATGAAATGATTTAATAATATACATACAATTATAAAATATAGGTACAAGTTTTGTTTAGTTATATCGGCAACATGTCGAGTAAAAAAGTAAGTGCTGCTTGGGACTATTTTGTGGACATAGGTGAGAGTTATGCAACCTGCAACATTTGTAAAATTGTCTTATAAGTCATCAGTGACTAATTTAAAGGTTGTTTGTATGTTATTATTAAATTAATAAATAGAAAGACTTGTTTTTATTTATTGAGATAAAATGAAAATGTAGGATTAATTTCAGCTCTTTTTGGTTTTGATTTTCTAGGTTCCATTTCATTTTATTCATTCGACTTGGAAACTTGTGGTCGAAATTCGAAGACGCAGCCGGAAGCTGCTTTTATCTAAATATAACAGCCTGTTATTTAATAACAGGTATTGACACCTGTTTTCTTCGTTTAACAGTAACAGGAATAACAGATATCACTTTTCTGCTGTTATAACCCATCGCTATTTCTAATACATACTTGGTATCAATCGAAAACTTCGATCTCGTTAATATTTAAGCTAATCCTTACTTCCTTACTAATTTATAAATGCATTAATAATTTTGACGATCATAAGTGTTAATGTGTAGAACGAAACGATAGCGCGATTTAAAAAACGTACAACGCCATCTATTGAGCAGAAGAGTAAACTTCTGTTTGGTAAGGATTGATTTCTAAATTTTACGCGTATGAAGTCGCGGGCAACAGCTAGTGAATAATAAATAGGAACAAGATATTCATTATAATATGTACCTACTTCAATTATGTATACTGTATTTTTCAAACACATACATATTAAGAGCAAATCCGAAATATTAATGTACCAACCACGATGAAGCAAATAATGAAATAGCCTGAAAGGTCTAGAAAACAGATGTAATGAAAAAGCTGAGTAAATATAATGTGACGACTGCATTAATATTAAAGTCTGTAAAATATCAAGATATAACTATGGACGTTATAGAACTAAGCATTATATGTCTATGAATGTTAATACCTACCCGCGGTTTTCCCCGTATTTATAGTTACTGCCTTCTTCTTACTTCTATTACTACTTCTTAGTGTTTAGCGTAATGATATGTATTAGCCTATGTGTTATCCTGATCTATAAGCTTTACAACAGTTTCATTAAAACCCATTCAGTAGTTTTAGCACGAAAGAGCAAAAAAAAAAACCGTACGTCGTCGTTTCAAGATAATAATTATATTGAGACTCATGTTTTAGTAGTTATTAATATATAGGGTACTATGATTAATAGGATTAGTAGGATGTTTAGGCTGCTCAATTCAGTAATAAATACGAACAATTAAAATTTTGCTAGTTTAATATGCACTATTTTCCTAAACACAGTACTTCGCAGGTTATATTTTCATCTTGGTTCCAGTTTTCACGTGATCTAATTGGCCACAGTAGCACGTTTAAAATTAACATAGGTCTAAAATAAAAACAAGTAAATAACCCGAATTCTAAAACTGATTTTATGACGGGAATTAACGCGTTGTTTCCGTCGGTCGATGCGAGACGAGCGCTGAAAGGTGTTCGTAAAATACATTGGTGTCGTGGCGCCAGTGATGGCGGCGGCTACGGCGCCCGCGCCTTTCAGCGGCTTACGACATATCCGACGAACAGACTAACGTAACACACATCATTATAATGTAAACAGCTTTTTGTCTTTACATCTAGCTTAGACTGATAGTATTTCCTAATTGACATAATTATTATGTTCTGCTAAGCCCTACAATTTAGGGGGACTACAATCCTAATTTAGGTATGTGCCTTAGGTATAGCTATCCCTATTCCCGAGCGCCGCGCTGAAAGGGATAAATATGCAGGCAGTTTTTACCTACAGATTCTTTGGAAAAAAGACTTGCAATGCCTTGTTTTCTTTACGAAAATTAAACCGATAATTTTTTTACGCCATATATGTATAGCTGAAGAGTATATTGATGCTTCTATCACTTTATTTGTTGGTAAAACCTTACCAAATTTGTGTGATAGACGCTGCAACTTCATCATTTATAGAAAGGCGATAATACTGTGACAAAAATTCGTTCCTCTAGACTAGAGGCAATATCCACGAAGAAAACAGGGTACTATGTCTATATTTTTGTATGAAGCATAGTTTGGTGTCGTGCCCTCGTAAACTGTTATGATTTTTAACGAAATATTTACTTTTTATTTATTTTTTATCGACTAAGACACATATTTAGTTTAGGTGACCTTGTCTATGTAATAACATGAGATCGTATAATACAAAGTCTCTTATACAAAGCCAGCATGATCTATGTTTGTAAAAGTTTTGTCCCCATAACCTGATACATTACGTTGCGTCATCTCATGTCCAAGGAAGACCAATTACTATAATGGGCTACTGAGTTTGTGGACCATAAATATGTGATTTATTTGGTCAAGTACTTTATACATATGTATGAAACTATGATGAGTCGATCTGACAAACTGATTATCAGATTTTCTAAGAAATGAATTACTCGAATATGAATTACAAAGTAAAACTGATGATGACTGGCGCTTCGTCGAAACTGCCCTATAATACCTGTTACCAGTGTCCAACAGTGAACGTAGAGAGACTAATGGATCTAGCTAGATGAAAGTAAAAACTGATAAACTTGAGTTTTATTTAAATGTTTATTAATGACTACAATTCTGATACGTCAAAAAATTAACCTAACTGAACTAAAATAAAATCAACTATTATGTATTCTGATTTAATGGCTATTTCGTTGTGTATATTCATATTAGTTAAAATTTTTAGTCTTTAATACACTGTTTTTATAATAAGAAATTTCAGTGAACATTGCCGAATTGTGTTATTATCTATTACTAGCTGTTGCCCGCAACTTCGTACGCGTGATATTTAGGAATCAAACCTTAACAAACAGAAGTTTACTATACCACTCGATAGATGGCGTTGTACAGTTTTTTAAATCGCGATATAGTTTCGTTCCACACATTAACACAAAAAATCTTTCTAGTGTCACCAGTTCGTTTTCACATTTATAGATCAGTTAGGATTGATTTTCATTATTTAATTTAGTTAAGTTTTTTGGTGCACATAGAATTAATACCATTGTCAATTAAATGTTCCTTCTTGTTAGAGTATTCGCTTATCACTGTATACTTCAATAAGAGCATGCGCTTTATTTTATGAGCTCGTTTATAAAATGTATGTGTTATTTTATACAGTACGTGACCTGTTCTTGTATCACATCACGTTCTTTATGTTCAAGTATCGTTTGAGGGCGCCACTGTACTGATGACTGAATCTCATAGTCTCACTTATCTTTTACACTACAAACACCTATCTAGATCAGGTGACAAAACAAATAGTTTTGTTTCCACAACGCGTTCCTCATTTATCTTCATAGATGACACGACCGCGGTATTCGAGCCACTAAAAGTAGTGTGTTGTTTTTATGACTTGCTATGAACTAAAATCTTACTTATTATGAAACAAAGTCGTTATTTTTGTATTGTCCCTATGTGAGCTTATATCTTCAAAACCACGCAACGGCTATTGATGCGGTTTTTTAACACACAGTGTAGTTCAGCAGGATGCCTTTTTTATTATATAATTTTTATTTTATAATTTGTATAGGTTTTGCAATTACATTTTATGCTAATATATTGTCAAAAAATTATTTTTTGTGATAGTAAAATTTTTATGTCAATGTAAACACTTTCTTATGTTATTGGTATTCGTGGTCGATGCAAGACTGTGAGTAATAAAGAAATTACATGAAAATATGTCACTTCATTATTTAATTAGGAGAATAACGACACTAATGACTGGCTATGGTTTGTAGTCAGCAGGTAAACGCACGACATAGCGCGTAACGTAATGATAACGTAATATTGTGGTTAGTCGCTGAACGACGTACCCCTTCTCGTCCTTCTTAATAGTAGACAGTTAATACTGTTGAGTAATAGATTTTGTCTAAGATATTATTAGTATAATCTGTATAGGTAAATAAAAACACTACCGTGTTCAATTATAAACAATGGTTAATTATTTTTTATTGTGCTTTCTACTTGCAAAGGTTTAATATTTTTCCATTTGATACGAACAAGTTGATGAAATAGATAAATTAATATGTGTAGTGGAAATTTTATATAAATGTAGTATTTGTAATCAAACATGTAGAAACTAGACGTAGCTACGAGTGTTGATGTTATCTGTTAAATGATGACGCGATGCACTGCCGTAGATCGTGTGGCGGTGATATTGGTGATTAATTAGTCGCCTGGTTGCGATTTGTTAATGAATGATCATTTGTTTGTTGCGTTGTGTTGTGCGGTTGTACAAGTAGGCGTCCGTGTGCGTGAGCACGAGGGTTGGCGAGATGTCGCTACTCTGCGCACGCGCATTCTAGCTGTGATTCATTTCTGGACGCGGTGCCAACGCGCTGGCCGCTCAGCGGTCGTCTGGCGCCGTTGTTTCTTGGAACGAGCTCTCGCTGACCTTCCTGTTGTCCACCTGATTCTGAATCACGTGTCCGTACGTTCTAGTTCGTAAACTGTGCTGGCTTGAAACTAATCGCTGTTGAGATAATCACAACAATTTTTTTTTTCTATCAATTATAAATTTAGCATTTCAAAGGTACTTATTACGTACGTTTGATTGATTTCAGCAGCGAAGAGTACAAGTAGTAACACAACGACGGATCCACTAGGGCCCCTGCCTGACGGTTGGGAGCAGGCCGCGACTGCGGAAGGAGAGATTTACTTTATAAATCATGCGGCTCGCACAACATCCTGGTTCGATCCAAGGATACGTAAGTATTTTATTTTAATTGTTCAACGTTATCTCACGGCAATCCGAGACACGAAGCAGATGAGAATGAACCATGCTTAATTTATTCGATGACTGTTAGGTATCTATTATATAATTTAATTGTAGAAGATATAGTTAACTTAAACAATATGTACTAATCATAAGATAAACGTATAAGCAAAGCGTATAAGAGTATATAATATAATGTAAAAGTATATAATTAGATGATCAAACAAACTTACCAAGTGAAGTTCGATCTAAGCTATCTTGATTTCTTCGAAAATACTACGATATTTACTCGGGAGATTTTTGTATTTAGGTACACTACCTATTACTATTACTGAAGTCAAATATCAGTGGTTTTGAACACTTTATGAAACGATAACGAACATACCGAATATACATATAATAGTTATAGTTCTCGCACTAAAATTAAGCACTAACATTATTTCTTTATTGTATATGGATACTTATATTTTTTATATCTGAAATAAATAATTTATTTATTTGATATAAAGAACATCAAAATTTGAATCAAAGATTTGTAACTACTACCTAGTTAACGAGGTATGACAACCAATCGTACCTAATCATTCTATAGCGTGACGGATATGGCCTGGGAAGTGTATGTGGTAGACTGGTAGTTGACATCGTCATCGGCATACTATGTTAAATTATAAATTTTTTAGATAATAACACAAATGTCGTACCTACAAATGCCTCTCCGTTTTCTTCTACGGTCAGTCAGTACAGGGAAAAATTGAAACCGACAAAAATTGCAAGAATTTTGAGATCTTTAAACGGGACCTTACATCAAAACGCGTGGTTAGTGTGGTACAACGCCAAATTAATAACTGTTATATACTACATATTTATGCCTGCGCCCAGTTGCAGGAGATTTTTAACTTACGATGAAGAATGTCTGTATCTCTGGTAATTTTTATTAGAATGTCTGTTATCTCGTTCCAGCACAACACTTGCAACGCACCCCGGCGGCAGCGGCAGGTGCTGCAGACGGCGGATGGGCTAATGCGTCGCTACAGGCGTGTCAACAAAAGCTTAGACTGCAGTCGTTGCAGCTTGAGCGAGAGCGCCTCAAGCAGCGCCAGCAGGAGATACGACTCCAAGTCAGTTTGCATTTTATCGCCTAATTCAGTTTAAGAACCCTATTCAAGTACATAAAACGTTTACAGATATTTCAATACCATACTTACAATATAATGTGAACAGGCAGGAAGCATGAGTAAAGCTTAAATGCAGTAATAGCGTCTTAGCAACTTTAACCGAGTTGTCGTCATTCCTTGGGTCCTATTATATAACTGTTCTGTGGATATAATTTTTTAACAAGGTTATATTTTTGCCGCCAATAATACAAAAATTGCTATAAAGTACACTTACAAACCAATTAAAAGCTCAGCTAAGTTGTTACCTCTAATTCTAGTATAACTAGTTACTCTATTAAAACAAATATTAATATTACGAAATCAACATATTCGTGCTAAATATCATGGCTATTTCCTATATCCTTGCAGATAAACGATTTATCAACCTCTAATAAGCGGATATCACATTCGTTAGGGGATTTGGATTACAAAATGGTCGGAGATTAGTTTAAGGTTTACTAAATTTGTGTAAGAAAAAATAATTGCTAGTATCTTGCATCGAATAAATTTGTCTAAGGAAGTAGACAGGTATTTTTATACCGGTATTATTTATATTGTCAAGATTGTATTTAAGAATGCAAGCAGTACGTTTGTAGATATTTTGATGTTCGTTTATTTGTTGGCCAAATTCAATCAATGGCAGCCTAATCATAATATCTAATATCTATAGCAAAAGCTTTCCACTAAGAGTATGAACAAATGATGGGAGTTTAAAGCACATATAGAAGAATTTTTATTCTTATTTCTGCTTATACATTTAGAAATAATATATTAAGGTCATGGGGAACTTATCTGGGCCTTTGTGTAGTTTAGAAACAAAAACATAATTTCCTAAAACTTTGTTTGATTTTTAGCAAGAGCTAATAATGGCGCGGCAGACTTCCCCATTGGTGTCATCACTTGCCAGTAGTACGAGCGCAGTAGGAAGTGTTGGAAGTACAGATCTGCCACTAGATCCCTTCCTCTCGAGTCTGTCAGATCACCAGCGCCAGGAGTCTGCGGACAGCGGGCTCGGCATGGGAGTGCCACATTCATATTCTATGCCGCACACGCCTGAGGGTTTCCTGGCTGTTATGGACGATCGAATGGACTGCACCAGTGAAGCTGGTGCTAATCTAGACTCCACCGATATGGCGTTAGGCGATAACCTCGACCCAACAGATGACTTGGTCCCATCTTTACAGGTAAATACAAATTGTATTTAATTACAGTTACTACAGTTCCTTTATTATTGATGAGTGATTCATAGATTTCTTCGTAGATTACAATATTAATCATACATATAAAAATACAAAGCTGTAATGACGGATTAAATATATATCAATTTAGTTTGCCTACGGGTGTTATTCGACTTAACCATCTCTAGCAATATCTATTAAAAGATACGATTAAGGCGCAAATGAGTAATTATGCTTTTTTCGTGATTGATAGTATTCTAAGCGGTATTATTGGATTCATTCGTTTCATTAAAAGCGAAAAGATTTTTTGCAGTTTTGAGCTATTTCATTGAGACTCAGGTTACAGATAAACAATGTTGTTCCTTAAATCCTAATTTTTAACAGTCTATTCCATGTCTAAATTGTATTACATCACAAAAACTTATCTTGTATATGTAATCGTTTTCAGTTAAACGAGTTCACAAACGATATACTTCTGGACGATGTGCAATCACTGATAAACTCAACGCCGAGTAAGCCGGACAACGTGCTGACCTGGTTGTAGATAAAACACCAACACGCATGCGACAAACAAATTAGGAATATATGTTTAATTTAGCGTACTTACCGCTCTATACGACGACGTTCACCACATTAAATAGAGGGTCGGTGAGAAAACGGTAAAGTTGGTGTAAATTTTAATGACAATGAATAGCATATATGTGTATTGACTGATGTGGGATTTCATGTGTGCTTATGATTTAGGAAAGAAACTTTCAGTACCGATACGATGGCTTCCAAAAGGATGGCCGATGCGAGGAAGATTCTATGCTTTTCTATTAATATTGGGTTCAATATTCTCTTTCCCGTGTTGGTTTTTACATTCTTTTGTGTCTGCTCGCATATTATGCAGAATTGGTTTTAATCTGTCTCTGCATTTATTCGAATGAGATAGTTATATTAAATTGTGTGAATATATTAAGTGTTCTACTTCGTTATGATGTGTGGTATCTTTGTATTCTTATGTTTGAATTTGTAAACATATATACTCATATCGGTGCCTAATTTGTACTTGGTGTCATAAGTATTTTAACCTATCGTCTTATTGACGTAGACATGTTTATTAGGTAACTAAATTGCCAAAATAAAGTACCTAAATATTTTTTATATTAAATATTGATTCAGTGTTAGCATAATACCTCTTACACTGATTATGATAAAATTATTGTAATGACATATAAAATTTAGTTAAAATATCAGCTCAATACATTTCTATATGCCTATGTAAAGGAGTAACAGACTCAGTACAATAGATAGATATTATACGCAATTAGTCGTTTGATGATAAAATCGAATATTTTTGAAAAAATTAGAATGTTTAATAGCTAAGACAATAACCAAGTACTTGACTACTGTTAAGCGTGAGTATCTCGGACGTATTGCACTAGTCATGACGTTAGTACTACTCCTAATGTAAGTAACTACTTTCCTAGTTGAAAGTAGTCGTCTTGCAACGCAATCAATTGTGAATTAGTTTTCCCATATTCTTTTTACCAAGACTATCGGAAATCGTAGACTATATATCTGTAAACACAATATTTTATGATATATTTGAGAATTTAAGATTGTGATAACATCTTGATGTGACAGTGCCTTGATAAATAAAAATGAAAATATTTATTGTTGTAATATTTTAGATAATATTGAGAGATATTTACAATGTTTCTATTATCCGTTTATTGGTATGTGACAGATGAATAAACTACTTATGTATTTGTATTACGTGGCTTGTCAATTTACACCGTCCTTGTGAATTATTGGAGATTATGATTAGACGTTAAGTTTTAGTTAATCATGATGTAGGTAGATAAATAATTATGTTGGCAACTGTAATGTTAACTTGAAGTTGTAAATGTGCATGTGTGGCTATATTCATGTGTGTGGGTGCAGCTAGAGATATGTATTCGTCAGTTCAATGGATAATGGTACCGATTCTACATGCACAAATAAACTTAAACTAACAAAAAAATGAAAATTGATATTGTCAATAACACAATTCGGCAATGTTATCAGAACTTTTTTATTAGAAAATCTGTATGTTGTAGGCTAACAATTTTAATTAATAAAAATGTGCACTACGAAAAATTCCAATTAATCAAAATACGCCATAGTTGTTTTCATTTTTTCGTTAAGGGCCTACATCAATATTATCGTCGACATGTACATATTAACACAGCTAGTAGGTATAGAAAATGAAGAATTAGGGATATTTTTTTGTTTACTCAAAATCTACTAAATATATTTTAATTCTGATTTACGTGTTTCTATATATAATAGTTACTTATGTTTTTAAAGTTATTTCATTAGTTAATACGCGATAATAGACCGACAAATGAAAAAAAAAAATTAGAGAGGTTGTTTCGCTAAGATTTTCTATGGAGAAAACTTTTTTCAATCGCGTTTCTGAGTTTATGCGATCCTAGATCGTATATTGAAAAAACATATACTTAAAAATTAGAGCTCTAGCCATTCAATCTAAAGAAACAATGAAAACTTCGTACGTAGAAAAATGCACGAAGCTATTTTGGTATCCTCTTAAGTTAAGTTTAATTGTGCAAGTGGAATTGGCGTCAATGTTGCCTCGAAGTGCCTTACTCTTAGTATAATGATTTTCTTGTTACATTCTGTGCGATGTCCATAGATTTATTGGAATAGCATTATTTGCTCCACTGTTAACTTCCTATAAATTTGGTGCCAAGTGTAAATCTATTTTTTAAATGAATATTGTTACATTATTAGTATTACTTCGTTATATTTAGTTTTCATTATACTTTATAACACATTTTCATCATTATATCAAAATTTTGTAAGCCCACCTAGTCTTTAGAATTTTTTTTTTGTATGAGTGTTATGAATTCAGCTAGCTTGATTGATTTAAATACGATATTGATATTAGGCCCTTATTTTCAAATGCTACATTGAAAACTTTGCCATATTAGTAAAGGTACTATTATTCTTATAAGACTTTTATTATTATCTTCATTTATAACGAATATAGCAATAAAATATAGCATCTGTGTAACTGTACTGTAATTAGACGTAACGGTGCTGGGTTTATGATACATATAATTTTTGTATTCTGTAGATCCATTTTTGTTGTTTACTTTATACTTATATGTATTTGTTGTGTATTAATTCTAAGAGTCCCCTAGGTTTTGATGCTTTACATATTGTTCGGTTCATTGTTCATGATCGCACCTTTTTTCCTTTAGTTTTCGTTGAGTTATTTGGCAATGATGGTACCGATTCAACAACAACTAAAATTGACTTAACTAAAAATTGAAAATTGATACTGTCAATAGCACAATTCGGCTATATTAACTGAACATTCTTATTATAAAGACTGTTTATTATAGACTAACGATTTTAATTAATACTAGCTGTTGCCCGCGACGCCGTACGCGTGGAATTTAGAAAACATTTCCCGTTTTTGCAACATTTTTGACTTTTGCTTCGCTCCTATTGGTTACAGCGTGATGTTATATAGCCTATAGGCTTCCGCGATAAATGTACTATCCAACACTGAAAGAAGTTTTAAAATCGGAGCAGTAGTTTCTGAGATTAGCGCCTTCAAACAAACAAACAAAATCTTCCGCTTTATAATATTTGTATAGATGAATGTCTACAACGAAATAGTAAGTAATAGATATATTGACAGTATCAATTTTAATTTTTTAGTTTCGTTAAGTTATTAAACTTATACGTGCACGTAGAATTGGTACCAATATCTGTTAATTGAACATTGTCTTTATCTAGCGTTCCTTTTGTATGTATTACTTTAATAGACACATCAAGAAACATTCCATGTTGTAACAGTCGGTAGCGCCGTGGTACTTTATAATCGCCAATGTACAATTCTAAAATTCTACCACATTGTGTTATACGGTGTGATTCGAGTGTGATACGATGTCACATTGTAACACACAATATCACGAAGTATATGTTACATCGTATCACACTATTGTGTTGTTACAATACCACGCCGTATCACACAGTGTATCACATTGTTATACAATATCACATTATATCACAATGTTACAATGTATGACAGTTTGTAAGTGTAATTATTTAGATATTATGTGACAATGTATTGTGCTGTAACTCAGCCACTGGCGCCAATTAGCCCTCGAATAATATTCTGAACAATATTTCAAGTAAACTGTAATCATTTATTTCTTAAGTTATAGCCTTTATGAGATACATATCTTATTTCAGTCTGATAACAGATGCAAGTTTTCTATGTAGTGTATGCAACTACGTGTATCAATTTTTTTTATAACAATGAAATTACTCGTAGACGTTATTAATGTACTATAATTTCATTGTAAATAATTCAATATTCTTATATGAACTAAATAAATATTTGTTTTAATACTTATTATCTATTTTATTTCCCATTTTACGGTTCCGTACCACAAGAGTAAAAGGTGCCCCATCATTATTAAAACTTAGCTGTCCATTTTCCCGTCCGTCTCTAACCAAGCTGTATCTTTTTTTCACATTTTATGTATATCGAGTTTATGTATTTAACGGACTTCGTGGTCTAGTGGTTCATGTAACAGACTGTCGATCACGAGGTCTCGGGTTCGATTCCCGGACAGAACAATACTTTGAGTGATGTTTATATTTGTCATACAAATGTTTGTACTGGTTTCTATGTATTATAAGTATTATTTTTTTTTTGGCTATCGCTGCCGGGCCACGATGGTGCCTTGAGCTTTACCATGACCCGGCGGGGGATGGCCCCGTTAATCGGGGCCCGACCCGACTCGACTGGGGGAGCATTAGGTCCCCCTGTCGCGTTGCCGTGATTGACAGCCTCATTTGCCGCGACCACTTCGTCATGTATTATAAGTATGTATGGTACCCATAACACAAGCATATAAGCTTAGCTTGGGACCAGAGGATGCTGTGTGAAATGACCATGAATATTTATTTATTTATTTATATTTATTTATTGCGGCTGTCCAAAACCAAAAACTATGGGACATTTTTTTTAAATTCGTGTTCTTAAACAAATATTTCTCAATGTTTTTACTGCGTCTAATGCAATATTTCTATCTTAAATAGAATTAGAGATATGAATATGTATCAACCTAGCAAGTGCACTTTTTAATTGTTGATTACAAAATGAAAAAGCTTCTGAAAAATTTACACAAATGTACTTGCTAGGTTTTGGTTTTGGACAGCCGATTAACTGATGCTACAATAACAAATACTCATTATTATCATTCTCTTGCCCTTATTCCGTTATTAGGGATCAGTAATATGATGAATTAAATGTGGTGTCGTGGGACACCAGGTAGGAAAGAAGTTCCTTCGGCTAATGTAGAATCGACACAATTTGCAAAGAAAGAAAGAAAGAGAAAGGTATTATACACTACTCGCTTGTGTATACGACTGTCGCGCCTGCGCACGTCTCATTTAACGGTTTTATTCCACGGACTTTTTTCCACGGCCTTTTTTCCACGTACTTTTTCTTACGGTTTTACTATCACATTTTTTTTCAGTTCGGTCGCGCAGCAAAATTCCTATCTCCTCCAAGCCTGCCGTAAGGAACTTCGTTCCAATATATTATGATAATAACGATACGAAAATCTTAGTGTGCAAATACAACTCGAACTTGACCGGTTTATATTGTTGGTTTTAAAGTTCGCTTTTGAACTTGTTCTGTAGAAAAAGAAAAAAAAATGTTAAGGTTTCCATTAAATATATTTATTAATTAATTTTAATAACAGCAGGCAAACCAAGCAGGCAGGCATATTTACATAATCAGCTGTTACCATGCATCCAAGACTTCAATGTTTTCGCACCTGTTGAATTGCAAGCGACATAAATAAGTATATATTACTACATCTATACCTACTATAATATCATAAAGCGGAAGAGTTTGTTTGTTTGTTTGTTTGTTTAAACGCGTTAATCTCAGGAACCACTGGTCCGATTTGAAAAATTCTTTCAGTGTTGGACAGTAAATTTATTGAGGAAGGCTATAGGCTATATAACATCACGCTGTGACTAATAGGAGCAAAGCAGTAGTGAAAAATGTTGCAAATATGTGGATATTTTCAAAATTTTACGCGTACGGAGTCGCGGGCAACAGCTAGTAATATTATAAAGCTGAAGAGTAAAGAGTTTGTTTGTTTGTTTGAACGGGCTAATCTCAGGATCCGCTGGACCGATTATAAAAATTCTTGCAGTGCTGGAGAGTATTCTTATCAAGGAAGGCTATTATAGGCTATATAATATCAAGTTGCAACGAATAGGGGGGAAAATATAAGTGAAAAATGTTGCAAATACAAGGAAAGTTTTCCAAATTCCACGCGTACGAAGTCGCGGGCTACAGCTTGTACATAATAATATAGAAACATATAATTTGATAGATAACTAGGAGCAGATTTAAATACAAATATTTCTATAGCTATATTTTATAATAGGAAAATTAAAATATGTAGTTGTTATCAGATACCTATATCGTCGGTATAATTGAAGAACTAAATAACTCAAAATTTCATGTTTCGAGATAATCGCGATTTAGTGTTTTTTTGACACTTTTTTTGACATTATTAAGAAATGGAGAACAATTTTACCGTCGGAAATTTTATATGCTCTAGGCATGTTTGCTGACGATTATATGCTTAATCAAACCAATTCCTTTCATTAACCAAAAAAATATTAAAAATCAAAAACCAATTATCTAGTTCTGCCACACCAAGATTTTTGTAAATGTATCGTACTGTACCATAGTTAGCTAACTTTGAGTAGTAGTTATTCAGTTCTTCCACACATTAGATGAATGTAAATACTCAAAATTGGGTCAACAAGTACACTTATTGACTTCTGAACCTAAAGAAATATTCAACCACGAACGTTATGCACTTTAGTAAATGTTAATTGGCATAATTTTATCACTGATTATTGATTTCACATGAAATAAAAATACCAAGGTTGGAAGTAGTAACATCGTTTGTTTAAAAAACCTATCAAGAGCAAGATATACACGCACACTTAGGGTTTTGTACCTACTAAATCGAAAAACACAATTCTCTGTCTCTTCAGCCCATTAATGTCCCTCTGTTGGGCACGGGGCTGCTCCACTTTGGGACGTATCATGGTCTACTGTGTCGCCCTAACCAAGGGTATTGGCACAGGCTTTATTTTCGACTTTTCGTCTCTCACAGAGGATAATATCTGTGTACAATGTTCCTTCGCTCGCTTTTACTGTACTGTGGGTAGGAAATGGGGAAAATGGGACTCTTATATTCTTAATTCGTTACCACACGGACAGCACAATTAAGTGCTTCAAAATGAGCAGTGAATTAAGCTTCACTAACTTTATCTTGTAATTGAAATATAGGATATCGCCTCCATATCTGCTACTCATAGTTTGGTATTGGTATAAACAATTTTTTCGTATTATGTGATAGCCAATTACCATTTTTAGACATTTTCCTGTATTAACATTACAACAGGAAGAGGTGAAAGCGAAATAGTTATTGAGAGAGCGTTACTTGGGCGTATTAAGAAGGTTTTAAATAGCCTTTTGACGGGTGGCATCATGGTTTCAATTTCTGGCTATTCCTTTGGTGTAATCGAAGGGTATCACTAAATTATAACTAGGCTTAACTAAATAACTCAATTTAGCTCATTTATTTCATACTCAAGTGATCAGATCACAGGTTTGCATTTTTTATAGAGTTATTCATTTTTTCTAATAAAATTTAAGAGTTAATTTAAAGATATTCATTTCTTCCACTAAAACACGAAAATGGCTTTATTTTTGGATTGAGTTAAGACATGAGAATGTAATTACTAAATTATAACTAGGGTTAACTAAATAACTCAATTTAGCTAATTTATTTCATACTCAAGTGATCAGAAGTCACAGGTTAGCATTTTTTATAGAATTATTCATTTTTTCTAATAACATTTAGAGTTACTTTAAAGATATTCATTTCTTCCACCAAAACACGAAAAAAGGCTTTATTTTTGGATTGAGTTAAGATATGAGAATGTTTGTTAGATCAAAAGATGCGGCACATTTTAGGCTTCACGAAAATGGTAAAAGCTCAATTTAGCCAAAATGTGAGTTATTTAGTTCTTCAATTATACCGGCGATATATGCGTCTGGGTGTTTCTATTTATTATAAGTATGTATTTACAAAAGAAAAGTAGTACCTATATTTATTCTATCCGTATTCTGGTACCCATGACACAAGCATTGAGCTTAGCTTGGGACCAGAGGACGTTGTGTGAAATGTCCATGAATATTTATTATTATTATTATTACCTACGTAATATATAAATTTATGAAGTGTGTGTATATGTAATAAGGTATATAAAAACTTAGTGATTATTAGTATGCAAATGTTATTTAACTACTTAAAAACAGTAAGATCGACAGTTGAATGTCTAAATAAAAATATAAATTATTATACTTTGTAGCAAGCTTATGTGCATATTATTATCACAAATATAAAATTTGCCCCTTAGGTACACCTCGTGCACTTTAATGAGCCTTGTGCTACGCCAGTTGTGAAACCGGCAGCCGATCACTTTGTGAGTACGATTACACAATAGTTGTAAGTTTTTAGCTATAACTTAATTAAATAAGCTTAGTTTTTGACTAGAAGACCTTGAAATGTCCATATAAATATTACTAGTATTCCAAATAATCCTCTCGGGGAAGACGCCTACTACTGGTAAGTTAATGGGTTGAGAAGTGAATGCTTACAGCAGGGTCTTTGAAGCGTTCGTCTTGTGGTAGTTCACGGTTATCGATGAGCTGTCTGTAGTACTGTGCTGATAGCTTAGGAGTTCTGGGCCTCGCAGGATCCGTAATATTCACATAGTAAAAGCCGAAACGTTCCCTGTAACAGAAACATTACAACATAAATAGGAATAATTCATTAATTTTCTGAACAGTAAAACATTGTAATTCAATTACACATTACTATAAAGTATCTAATGTTATTTTCTGTGCCTATGATAATTGTTATTGAATTACGATAGATAATATCGATATGCTATAAAAATATATACAATAAATTATAACTTGAATACATTTTTCTTGTCCACTATCAAAACTTTGATTGTTGAAAGGATTAGAAACAATTAAATCAAGATAAAATTAAACTGATATATAAATATGCTTACGAGAATCCAGCTCTCCATTCAAAGTTGTCCATGAGAGTCCAAGCAGTGTAACCAAGAACATTGACACCGTCATCGTTGATCACGTTCAAAATTTGGGTAAGGTAGTCCTATACAAATGTACATAGGTGCATTAATACTAAATCATAATAAAGTTTCTCAATATAATCAAAACACATTTAAAACTTGGTAAAAAATAGTTTAAGTATATAATAGCGTATTAAAGATGGATAACCAATTAGAACTTATTAGACTTACATTAAAATACTTAATACGGCCATAATCTTCAAGAGTACCACGGTCAGAGAATCCATTTTCAGTGATGTAAATTGGTGGGTTATTGTATGAGCTTTTGCACCACCGTAATAGATTAGCAAAGCCAGTTGGGACTACCTGCAAACAATTAATAATTAGTAACTTAACTAAAGAAATTCAGCCAAGGTGTACCACTTGGGCACCTAATTTATATTTAAAGACAAAAAAATAAGTGAATAAATTCTTGAAAAACAAAGAGTTAATGGATTTTTACCCTTAACCATTCCGAAGCTGAATCACTACCGACTTCCATAGTAGTAACTGCACCAATATCCTTCAACCATGATGGTGATTTCGCAATGGGGTCTACACCAGCACCAGTGATTAAATGTGTAGTGTAGTGGTTGATTCCCAAGAAGTCTGAAGTGCCCTTAATCCTTTGGATCCAGTAGTCATCGAACTGTTCAAGACGGGGCTTCGGAAGACCTTCGGCTTCGCTTTGACGTGCAATATTCTCGACCATTGCAGGTGGGTAACCACCCTCAGTAGTGAAAATGGGGTGGGCAAACCAGCCGAACTGAAATAAAATACAGACATTGAATGTTGTGTTATATAAATATTCATACACAATCATTCTGATATTTTCAGATTTACAATAAATAAATATATAAATTCATGTTACAAAAGAGAAGAACGAAACAGGAGAGCTATAGTCAGCTTCACATAACTCAATAGACAGCTAGCGAATTTATTGGAACTAAGACTAAGCTATTGGATTATTGAAATAGATAAAGTATGTAACGATATAATTGTGCTCCAAACGAGAACGAGGTTCTGAATTCCCGGCTTTGTACGTTAAAGTTCCGTTACTTGTTATTTCCAATAATTTGAAAAAGTTTGTCCCATCTTAGAGTAGTTTAGGTAGAGCTGCTTAAAGCTCTGCTTCAATTTTTTCCAATACTTATTTTTATTTGCTGCCATGAATTTGAAAAAAAAATGGAATGACTGTAGTACTTTCATTAAGATGTGTTAAGGTGAAAAAATACCTTGAACTGATTGGCAACTTCAGCCAAAGCTACTTGTTCTGCGTTTTCTGGATTACTGGGCTCGTACCAAATAGAGTTGATTGAAATCATGATTCTGCCATTTTGTGTAGCACGGTAGTTTTCGTTGTACAGATGGTAAGATTCAGCATGAGCTTTCAATAGAGTGTCACTGCATAGATAATTTCCAACACCGTGGCTATCTACTGCTGGAGCTTTCTTCTCATCACCATACGCATCTTCGCAAATCTCATAAGGCTCATTGAAAGTAATCCAAGATTTAATTTTAGGGCCAAATTCTCTGAAGCAAATGTCTGAATAGTCACGGAAGTAGTCAATCATCTTAGGGTTGGCCCAACCTCCCAAATCTTGAAGGGATTGTGGTAAGTCCCAATGGAACAAAGTAACCTGCAATTGATTATACATTGATTAAGTTTAGTCTTACTGTTCATCAGCATTATGATCTGGTGATAAAAACTGTTTTAGGCATTCAACTACTTTATATATTACAAAGACAGTAAAAACTACTATGAATACAATTTTATAATCTGATAAAAAACAAGAAGTAAGATATACTAATTAAACATCACTTACAAGAGGTTCGATATTATTCGCTGCAAGTAAGTCCAGAAGATCATTGTAATAACGAATACCGTCAGGATTGATGAAGTCTGCTCTACCAGTGGGGAGGATACGAGACCAAGACAGTGAGAAGCGATAGAAATCAACACCGAGTGCAACTAGCTCCTCGACATCTTCATGATACCGATTGTAAGAGTCACAGGCGATGTCTCCGTTGGTAAGATCAGCGATCATCTCGGGACGAGTGTGTGATAGACGATCCCACACATTTTCAGATTTACCTAAAACAGCAAGATCATTATAGTCTCAGTTACTAGCTGTTGCCCGCAAATTCGTACGCGTGGAATTTAGAAAACTTTTCCCGTTTTTTGCAACAAGTTTCACTGATGCTTCGCTACTTACGCACTATCGCTATCGGTCGCAGCGATGATGTTAATTTATATATAGGAGACCCAACAGCAAAGATATGAAGATTGAACAACTTGATTAATAAGATTAACAAAATTTTACCAATTACAGGGTCTCACGTTTAAGAATTACAATATAGGTAATAATCAGCACTTAAGAACAGTCTTACACACATTACATCCATTACATCAAATCAATGTTACACAAATGCAATATTTTTATATTTTATATTTTTTTTGACAAATAGAACTAATGAATTAAGATTAGTCAAAAAATTTAGAACTCAGCCTCCACATCGCGACGGACACACTAGTGTGGAAAAGGTCCACGCCGTGTTCTTTTGCAGCACTATTAAATTAATTGTTCGCGCGGAGGATGTAATATAGCCTAAAGCCTTTCTAGATAAATGGAATATCCCACACAAAAATATTTTTTTTAATTTGAATTAGTGGTTACTCTATCTCTCTCTCTCCAGCCCATTTACGTCCCACTGTTGGGCATGGGCCTCGTCCCTTTGGGAGGGATTATGGTCTACTATGCCGCGCTGATAGTCGTGTTGGCACAGGGTTTATTTTCGAGCTTTCAGTATCTCACAGAGGATGTTAGCTGTGTGCAATATCCTTTAGCTGACTTTTACAGCATCCTTGGGAGGAGATGGGGTGGTGACACTTGTATTCTTAATCGTTCACCACACGGATAGTAGTGGTTACTAGGAGTCTTTATCTAGGAGTAATCAAAATTTGTTAGAATGTGTGAATGAATTTATGGAAGGTTGTTTTGTTGCTCATTAACGCAAAAACTACAAAATGTATTTCAATGAAACTATATAAATGTACTAGCTGTTGCCCGCGACTTCGTACGCGTGAAATTAAGAAATCAAACCTTAACAAACAGAAGTTAACTACTCCGCTCGATAGATGGCGATGTACGGTTTTTTAAATCGCGCTATGGTTTTGTTCCACACATTAACACTTAAACTCGTCAATATTTTTAGTGTGTCATCATCTCGTTTTCACAATTAAAATTAGTATGGATAGCTTATTATAGATCAGAATACCACAGGCTAGATCTAGATCATCATGCTAAAATCCAAGGAGCGTAGGCTAGTTTGAATATATATGACAGCCTTGCATGAGTTTGGGACTTGGGAATGGTTTAACGTATATGGAGCTATAATAAACATTAGTTATTTCATTCTGATGTACCTACTAGGGGTGGGTCGTTAACAGATTTTCCGTTAACGAAACGTTAACGTTAATTGGAGTTCGTCAACTAGTTGATCAACTAGTTAATTTCAGCAACAAATTTGCTCGTAAAAAAAAAAAAAAAAAAAAAAAAAAAAAAAAAAAAAAAAAAAAAAAAAAAAACTTACTACCAAGCCACGCTGACCAGACGTGTTGGCACCGGGTTTGTTTTTCCTTACCTGGTTTTTACAAAACCCTGGTAAAGAAATGGGGTGGTGACACCAGTATTCCAGTATTTCGAGTTTTCCGTCTTTCACAGTTGATGTTATCTGTGTAGGTACAATATTCCTTAACTGGTTTTTACAAAACCCTGGTAAAGAAATGGGGTGGTGACACCAGTATTCCAGTATTTCGAGTTTTCCGTCTTTCACAGTTGATGTTATCTGTGTAGGTACAATATTGCTTACCTGGTTTTTACAAAACCCTGGTGAGGAAATGGGGTGGTGACACTAGAATTCCAGTATTTCGAGTTTTCCGTTTTTCACAGTTGATGTTATCTGTGTACAATATTCCTTAGCTGGTTTTTACAAAACCCTGGGAAGGAAATGGGGTGGTGACACCAGTATTTTGAGTTTTCCGTCTTTCACAGTTGATGTTATCTGTGTAGGTACAATATTCCTTAGCTGGTTTTTACAAAACCCTGGTGAGGAAATGGGGTGGTGACACTAGAATTCCAGTATTTCGAGTTTTCCGTTTTTCACAGTTGATGTTATCTGTGTACAATATTCCTTAGCTGGTTTTTACAAAACCCTGGGAAGGAAATGGGGTGGTGACACCAGTATTTTTAGTTTTCCGTCTTTCACAGTTGATGTTATCTGTGTAGGTACAATATTCCTTAGCTGGTTTTTACAAAACCCTGGTGAGGAAATGGGGTGGTGACACCAGTATTCCAGTATTTCGAGATTTCCGTCTTTCACAGTTGATGTTATCTGTGTAGGTACAATATTCCTCAGCTGGATTTTACAAAACCCTGGTGAGGAAATGGGTTGGTGACACCAGTATTCCAGTATTTCGAGTTTTCCGTTTTTCACAGTTGATGTTATCTGTGTAAAATATTCCTTAGCTGGTTTTTACAAAACCCTGGGAAGGAAATGGGGTGGTGACACGAGTATTCTTAATCCGTCACCACACGGAGGGCTGTCAGGACTGTCTCGTTTTTAAGTTTTCCGTCTTTCACCTTTCACAGAAGATGTTATCTGTGTGCAATATTCCTTAGCTAACTTTTATAGCATCCTTGGGAGAAATGGGGTGGTGACACTTGTAATCTCAATGCGTCACCACACGGAGGAACAGTGACTCATAACATTATTATTTAGGAAAATATCTCTTAACTAAGTAATTTTAAAGTTCACTATTGTACCTATATCATAACAGTCGCTTACGATCTTTCGTTTTAAGAAGTATAATTTCTTTGAGAAAACATTGACAAGAAACGAACATTGAAAAAATTTAAACATTGAAAAAAACTGAACATTGAATTCAATGTTTAACTCTTAAACATTAAAAGAAACGACCATTGAAAAAAATTAAACATTGAAAAAAACTGAACATTGAAATCAATGTTTAACTCATAAACATTGAAAAAAACGAACATTGAAAAAAACTGAACATTGAATTCAATGACATCATTAAATTCAACTAGTTGATTCCGAAACGGTTAACCATTGAAACGTTGACGAGAGGTCAACTAGTTGATCAACTAGTTCGTTAATTCAATGCTCATCGCTAGTACCTACCTATGATAAATAAAAACGTGATCGAAATTTTAAAAACGCACGATACGTAAAACAGTACGAGTATCCCAGTAGTTTCCTATCTAACTTATCCCTCGCACTCAAGATTCGATAACAAAATGATTGAGTATTCTTTAAAGTTTAGACATTCGTAATGCTACCACTTGAATTGACGTTGATAAGAGATGTTTTTACTTACACGTCACTTATTACAATATTTGAGTTACAAAAAATTATAAATTATTGTTACTTCATAAATTTTTACTGGGCGAAGCGATGTTAATGATACTTTTTTAATCGAATGCTGATGGTACCCGCGTGGTCCCATTGGCACCAGGTCCTGATCTGGTGGTAATCTCCTGAGAAATCGAGAAAAACCCTCGAATTTCAAAGCCACATGAAGTCGGTTGTACTTTTTTTGAAAAAAAATACTCAATTATTTTGTGTATATTTTTGCAAAAATATTACAGTGTTTTCGAAACAAGTACAAATAAAATGCAATAAGTGCTTACTGCAGAAGGACTAGAGTATCTAATAGGTAAACATAAAAGGTCCCTATGGACATACACACATATATACACAAACAGTGAATAACTGATGGCAAAGAGAGGTGTTTAATAAATATAAATTGTAATGAGCTTACCGTTAACGTTCCATGCTCCTTCAATTTGGTGAGACGCTGTGGCTACACCAAAAGTGAATCCTTCAGGAAATTTTGTGTATTCGGCATTGCTCCTATAATTACGTATATATTTTTTATTTTAACGAGCGGTAGCTGTATTAAAAATATAACTATTTGTTTTGTTTACTCGAACTGTAAAAGATTATTACCAGATAGATCCATAAATCTGATATCTCTGACAAAGATTTGCTAATCGTAAGCAAAATAAATTATTAAATGTATTGCAGCACATTAAAATGATTTGTATCTAATAGAAACGCTGCTGTTATTTTGTTACTACTGTTTGACATAGTGCTTAGTTTATTATTACAGGTTAGTAGATATTTAACTAGCAAGATCTACAGGATAAGAAAAATACTACTTATCACAAGAGAATGGGTATTTATTAACCAAAAAGTACATAACAGTAATTATAAATCTCACAGTGAATTAAATAAAATGGATCTTGAAATATCAAGGATTTTATGTTGTAAAAATATTTTTTATTCTCAGTTCAAAATTTCTTTGTACTGATATTTGGTTTGTTTCTAAAATCTTTACATAATATAAAACAAAGTCGTTATTTTTGTATGTATGTTCCTATGTGAGCTTAAATCGTCAAATCTACACAATAGATTTTGATGCAGTTTTTTGAAATGACGGAGTGGTTCAAGAGGATGGCATTTTTGTACAATTTGCTAAGGTTTATCTTCTGAATTTCACACGTACGAAGTTACGGGAAACAGCTAGTAATATATAAAATTTAAACACTTTGTTAGTCGTGGTTTTCGTATAAACATATTGGAATAAAGAGACTCTCACCAGTATTGAGAGTAAATTATATAACATTAACAAATTAACGGTCACAGCAAACAGCAACTACGAATGCTGCTTAAATAAGAATACAGTTAGATGCTTAAGATTAAATTAACACACAACAAAATACACTTAAATACATTTGTAAACCCATAAGTATTATGATAATCTGCAAAATAAAGCTGATAAGAATGTGTATTATTTTAATTTTCACAAATATAATTAACTGAATCAAGTAATTTGATGAGTAAATTAACTTAAAACGTTTAATATTGAGATTTTTGACTTGATAAGTGTACATAATCGGATATTGTGCTAAAGTGTAGTTTTAAACAAACAATCTTACGTATGGCACAATGCCAGCAGCCCGATTGTGATCCAAGTTAGCAACGCCATCGGTCGTCTCTCTCCGTCGACCTCCCACGAACAACTGTGTTGTGTTCTACTAAACTTCATACTTAAATAACTAACGTTTCTTCTTAGATAAAATTATTTATGATAACTTAAATAAGAGGAAAAGATAGCTAATCTCCTGTCTTATTTATTGACAAGGATATCCTCTTTAAAGAGATGGTAGGTATTATAAAATATCTGCTTGACGACTGGTTTGTTTGATGCATGATCGATAAATAATGCGGTCATTGTGATTACCGAACATACGAGTATCTACGGGAAATATAATATGTTGAAATTAATATTAAATTTGTATATTTAGTATTATATTTTTAGTATATTAGGGTCAATTAAAATTGTTTTAGTGACATGACAAAATAAATCAAAACCTTATTTAAAAAATGTTTATTAGGTACATTTGGTTGCATAAACAGAATCCTACTCCCTAGAACCAGAAAATAAAGTGAGAAAAATTGTCTATTAATTTTCTTTAATCATTGTAACGCGAAATATTGGTATTATTTCTTTTGTGTTCACACAAAACATATTACTTATCACTTATTCGTTCGCTATACCTTTCATTTAAAAATGAAAAATTAAGACTTCAATTTACTGTTATCGACAATATCGCTTTGTCATGTAACGAGGTTATTGTCGACCACGACTACGAGCTACATTTTTACTGTTTTGTACTGATATGAAAAAATGTAGAGCAGGGGGTCTAACTACAAAAAATATATACCGGGCTAAGAGTATGTCGAACTAGTATCAGAACAGTATAGATTAAAAATAAAAAAAACCTATTTTCGAACACACATCGTCCTCTGGTTCTAAACAAAGCTTCATGCTTGTACTGTGATAATAAGTGCTAGTGTATGTATGTAACATAATAAGTAAATTTGATAAAATAATAAAAATATCCCAGATGCAGCATCAAAACGATTGTTTGTGAGTGGAAATTGAACACTCAACTACGGAACCAGTATCTATAATTACGAGGCTCATCAAACAAAATATTAGCAATGACCGTGTTTGAAGGCTGTCAGAAAATATTGTTCATTTTCCTATAGTCCTCAATGTTGGCCATGCACGCACCATCGTCAGTTATTACCGATGACACCTATATTACCTTGAATTTATTTTCAGTAAAGCAAAAAAGCTCTGTTAATATCGATGTATTTTGTTTAGAGTAATAGAACCTTAAGGGCCTACATCAATATTATCGTATATCATCGCCGACACGTACATAATTAACACAGCTAGTAGGCACAGAAAATGAAGAATTAGGGATACTTTTCCTATTTACTCAAAATCTACTAAATATATTTTAATTCTGATTTACGTGTTTCTATATATAATAGTTACTTATGTTTTTAAAGTTATTTCATTAGTTAATATGCGATAATAGACCGACAAATGAAAAAAATAAAAAATTAGAGAGGTTGTTTCGCTAAGATTTTCTATCGAGAAAACTTTTTTCAATCGTGTTTCTGAGTTTATGCGATCCTAGATCATATATTGAAAAAACATATACTTAAAAATTAGAGCTCTAGCCATTCAATCTAAAGAAACAATGAAAACTTCGTACGTAGAAAAATGCACGAAGCTATTTTGGTATCGTCTTAAGAGCATATAACCAATTTATATAGTCTAGGAAGATAACGATGTGATGCAAGACTCGGGTACAACATGAGTGTTTAACATTATTTAAAAATCTTGGCAATCTTGAAACTAAGCCCTATCACTCTTGGTCACTTGGTCTGGTAGATCAAATAGCTAGAAGACGAGGCCAGTGCCCAATAATGGCAAGTTAAAGGACTGAATGACAAGGGCCCATGAATTTAAGTGCTATAAAGTTTATAGGTTACGAACAAATGGAGCAAGAAGCGTCGTTTGTGTTCTTAATCTGTCTCTATAAGACACGAACTTAAATAATTGTGTGGAGACATCTAAATAGTTGATCCTTGCTTAAATACTTATATACTAAAATAAAATATTATAAGTATAGTTCTTTATTGATCATTGTACGCCATTGTAGAAATCTGTTGCTAATTGTAACATGGTAATTTCCCTGTCTGATATACCTATGTCAGGTCTCATCCAAGAGTCCTTGCATTACACACAGATAATCAACAGAAGTGGCTAGGGAATGTGCGAGTAGTATTCCCCTGGTGAGGACGTCCCGCACCTTCCAGATGTCGTATATATTGGCAGGTCGGAACGCAGCAGAAACGGCTCGACGACCGATTGTAGTTGGTGAAAATAGCCATGGCTGATCCAGTTTCCAACTGAAAATTATAACTCTATAAAACATATCATTATGTTTCTTTTAAATATGAGACATATAGGCTGTAGAAAAAGAAAGAGTTTTTTTAGTAGGTATTCGGAAATGGTGATTAAGTATAAGTAAGTACAGACAGGACTGTCTTTTACCTATTAGAGGCTCTGGGCACTATGCTATTCGTCCCATTATGATCTATAAGATATTATATATATTAGTAAAATATATGATGAAGTAGAGACTAAGGAGCGCTAATAATGCCTGACTAATACTGTTGAAGAAAGACTGTTTATACATAGTTTTATCTACAAGTTTCTTACGTGAACTGCCTTGAAAATCACTACATCTGCTTTAAGCTACAACTACGCCAACTAGCTGATACTAAACTACACCACCTACGTCTTAAAATACACACCTCATATAAAGAGTCTCATAAGTAAAATAAGTGATGATCACGACAAAAATTGGATAAACAAGAGGCAGAATGACAAGCAGACATAGAATTAGTGTTCCAATAAGCTTGAGGAATGTGGGGAAAGGTGCACCATATTGCCAAAGAGATCGGACGTCTCCAGCAAATTCTCGGGCTAACAGACAAACACGACCAAACCTCGATGCTGTACGTAACTGCTGGAAATAAATTGTAATTAGTTTTTAGTTTTTGCTTTTTAAAAGGAAAATACAAGGATTGAAAAAGAGAATGTGAAAGAAAAAAAAGTGAATATCAAAACAACATCTGACAGAAGAGCACGGAAGAAAATGCATGTTAAAAAACGGCATGTTGCGCCGACCCCAAATAAAGGGATAACGGAAGGGCAATGATAATGATAAGATACAAGGAACAAGGAGTTCACATTTGACACTCTAGTTTATCTGGTATGGTAGCTGTGTTCTATGAGAGCTTTATTTTAGGCTAAAACAAACTTGTACCAAAAATTAATACAATATCGAGAAAAACGCATCTCAAAATAAAGTCTCCCAAGATAAAAAATGTTCTACAGATTTATCAACATTCCATCATGTGTTTTTGGAATTAATACCTATAAACAATGCATGTTAATGCCTCAATAATATGGAGCTCATAGTAAACCAAATCAGTAATAACATTAGAAATAGTATATGGTAAAGTTTTTGATCATACTTCTACCATAAACACTTTGTTGGATCTGCGATATGGTTTCATAATATTCGCCGAGGTTTCAATTATTTCTGTTTCCTGAGAATTTGTGCAAGCGACATTGCGACGAAGCCTGATGGCGTTTCTATTTATATTGTATGCATTTTCCATTTTAATTTTTCCATATTTTTATATTCGTTTCATTATTTTGTTTGTTATAGCCATAGACACATAGATTAATTTTGACATGTTTATATTGAAAATAAATGTATTCAAAAGCCATAAACTAAAAGAAGAAGAAAATAAATAAATATATTAAGCACTCATTAGCAAGTAGGTATTGTATATTCTCAATGGCCAACAGTTTTCCTGTAAGCAAGAAACTTGAATTATTTTAATGTTTTCGTTTGCGTTTGATAGTTAAAATTAGCAATGCAGTTGTACCAAATAAGACGATCCTTATTTCTTTTTTTGCATTAGGTGATAAGTTACCTCTACGAACATCTTTTTTACTCGGAGAGAGTAATATAAAAAAGCAATTTTATGTTATGATACTCAGAATGCTTCAAAGTGAAGACTATCTGTGATGAATTCATGTGTCATGATTACACGAGTTGGAGATAATGCCTCAAGTGTATGTGTATCTGGGAACAAAGTGCAAAAAGATAAAACATTATACATTCGCAACTTTACATCATCTAATATATAAAATTCTCCTGTCATGGTGTTTGTAATTATACTCCTCCGAAACGGCTCGACCGATTGTCGTGAAATTTCGTGTACATATCCGTTAGGTCTGAGAATCGGACAACATCTATTTTTATCCCCCTACGTGATAAGTGCCCCCCCCCCCCTGACATTTGTATGGCAAAACAACGTTTGCTGGGTCATATAGTTTTATATAAAATTAAATCACTATTTTTATCACAACATTATGAGTCAACACGAAACTGCTTAGTAATTAATTAAAATAATAAATAACATGGCGTATAACTTAAATCCGTAGTTTGCATTAGACGGGCCCTGATAAAAGTTATAGCTAAGCCGTGATAATAGCACGCTCAAGTGGTATGGGCAGGCCACATCACTCGTAGGACTGATGATCGTTAGGGAAGAAAAGTCCTAGAGTGGCGACCAGCTACCGGACGATGCAGCATTAGGCGGCCCCTGACAAGGTGGAGCGACATCTTCAAGGCCGCGGGGAGCCATTGAATGCAAGCGGTACAAGACCACGCGTTGTGGCTTTCTATAGGGGAGGCCTATGTCCAACAGTGGACGGAGAGAGGCTGATTGATGAATGGGTTGGAACACTTTTTGTGATAAAAGATTGAAACGACAGTTACAATTAGAAATATATATTAGTGAATAGGTTCGTAAGTTATTATTATTATTATGAGTCGTATTGTCTCTAAATGAAACACCACTGTCCTGCGAGCGAGGTTCCCAAAGAGTGGCGAGGATGGTCACCGGCGTAGCGCAGCGCTCGATGTTTGGAGTCCAGGCTGTCTCAAAGACCCAGGCTCTCGCTTACTTAGGTGAACGTAGGTGAACGTAGGTGAACCCCGAATTGGGGTTAACACAGCACTGATTTTATTTATATGAATTATATACTCAGTCTTCTACTAATATTATCTATACAATTATTAAAACTTTAATATGAAGGAAGTAAGTATACTAGAATTAATTTTAATAAAATAAGTAGTTGTATAAATCAACGATAGGTAGGTAATCCAAAGTGTATCTAGCGTTCTCTCAGTCCCACGGCTACCGCGCTCGACCGTCAGCTGTTCGCATCGGCCGTGCTCCCCACTCGAATAACGGTAATTTGCGAAACAAGTAATATCACTCGACTATGCTTGTGAATTATAGATTAAGGTTATTTGTATATATTAATTAGGTTTAATTTATTTTAATTGACTTGTTAGTTTGTAAGATTAGGTAAATTGTAAATAGAATTTATTTTATATTTATAGTGAGAAGTTATAGACCGTTATAGGGTAGTACCTAGCTATTGAGAGGGCCAATACAGATTTTTAATTAGGAAATCTTGGGACCATGGAGTTTCTTGTCTGTTCTTCTCCATAGGATTCGCGTTTGGAAAAGACACCTAGATTCTGACGTTTTAAAAGAGCTTGTAAAACATGCCAACTTGAAATAAAAACTTTTGACTTTGACTTTCTTACGATCGTCGGGACCCTTATCATATAGCCTGCATCATTGTTGGTGCTACGAGTATAATACGTCGGCAGAGAGAGACGAGCCGGATGTAAACACAATATTTATTAAGGTGCCTTTTGATAATAATTGTTCTCACCAGTTAGTCAATTTTATACGATGATATACATCAGGCGTTATTTAATATAATACGTGATATTTTGGTATCATCTACATTCATTGATTCTGCAGAAAAGATAAAAAATCATGTCTAAATTTTTGGAAAACATTTTTTTTTGTGTAGATATTTTTGCAGTAGGTACCTACTGTTGTTAATTAGGTTGGTAATATTTATACTTAAGAGGGCACGATACCAAATTATGCTCCATACAAAAATATCGGTATCGTACTTCCCATTTTCTTCGCGAAAGTTAAACCGATTTTATTTGTTTTACGCTATATTATAGATGAAGAGTATATCTATGCTTCTGTCACTTTCTTTTTTCAATACATAATAACTAAAAGAAATATGACCATCCGAAAATCCTGTTTTTTCGGTTTTCTTTAGGTAAAGTTGCAGCGACTATCACACATATTTGGTAACGTTTTACCAAAAAAGAAAGTGATACAAGCATAGATATACTCTTCGCCTATAATATAGCGTAAAAACAATCAAAATGCCGAGCCTCGTGGTTGAGTGGTTTATGTAACGGACTGCCGATCAAGCGGTCGCGGGTTCGATTCCCGCTCGGGACAATCATTTGTGTGATTTTTCTAATTGTCATACAAATGTTTGTACTGCGTATGGGTGTTTCTATGTATTATAAGTATGTATTTACAAAAGAAAAGTAGTATATGTATTCTATCCGTATTCTGGTACCCATAACACAAGCATATAAGCTTAGCTAGGGACCAGAGGACGTTGTGTGAAATGTCTATGAATATTTATTATTATTATTATGTCTCTCAGTTTGCAATTCACGGGCTATTTCAAATTTTATTTTAAAGAAATACCCGGTCCTTTATTTGGCTTGCGTGCGGACATGGATCCAACACGTGGAGGCCTTTTGAGATTTTTAATGAATTTAAAAATGCAATGGGACTCCTATCAGGTACATTCCACGCCTGCACTATAAAAATACAGTCATGGAATGCCAGTGGTACGAGTAAATATATTGCAAAATATAATACGAAAGTCGAGCAGGTCTATAGAGTTTGGTGTTTAGGGGACTGGTTGAATTTATAACTATTGATGAAACTACGGACGTCTGCCTTCAATACTTCTATTAAGATTGAACCGTGGCAGACGGTGACTCGCCGACTCACTAGATGAGCCCCCCACACATTTTAGCAACACCGGTGTGAGCGGCTTGGGGTGTAGAGCGGTGCGGCACCGGTTTCACTATCGCGAGCCGAGACCCGGAGCGGGTTTCCCCGTAATTACGCCCTTGAAATTGACACTTCCACCCCCGAGCATATAGCTCTGGCGACCCCACTCTGTCCGGCCGGTGGAGGCAAGACAGAGGTGAGAGTCCAGGCACTCTCGGTTTCCAGTTCGGCCAGCCAACAAAGGCAAGCCGAAGGCGAGGCTACGACCGACTCTCAGGGGCACTCGGGACCGCAGTGTCGCCACTCACATTCAGCTCGCCACAAGCTGCCCTGCGGTCTGTAGGCTTTCCCTAGGTCCTGTAATACATTTTTTATTTATACCACAAGATTTTCGAAAGCCTATAATCTGCCTCCAGGTTTTGCGTTAGTCTCACTTCAAGAGGTAACGACTGGCCCAGAGGGGTTTATTATTATTATTAAAATCGGTTTAATTTTCGCGAAGAAAAAAGGGGACTAAGAAACGACTTTTTTTTTTCAAAGAATTTTGTAGGTAAAATCTGCTTCAGCTATATTAAAAAAAAAGTTTTTATTTTCATAAAACATTCATTTTAAAACATTATCTTGAATCAGTCTACCTATTAAAAAACGCATTAATATCCGTTGTGTAGTTTTAAAGATTCAAGCTCACATATGGACATACATACAAATTAACGACTTTGTTTTACAGTAAGTTAAGATACAATAAAAATTTCAATTCTCTGTCTATCATGGTTCATGAGATACAATCTGGTGACTGAGAGACAATGTAATATTAGTAATAGGATCCCTTTGACCCTTTAAGTAAGCGGAACCCTAAAATCAAGATATAGAATCTAAAGATTCTAAGCTCCTAGGTTATAATTTACCTGCTATTATAATTTAAATATTAGGCTAAAAATATTTTAAAATAATTAAGCTATTTTATTTATTACTTAACAAACCGTAAATAAATAATTATGAAGTTTATAGATGATCCAAATTATCTACAATTTTGTTGCCAATTCTTTAATCATCGATTAAAATAATTATTCTTATCTCAAATCCGTTTATTTATTCAGTATCTGTCAGTAATTATTTAATTACAACTGCGCCAATGTAGATAAGAAGAATTGTCAGTTGTAAGTTCGCGCTTTATGAGTAAACACGTTAATTACGCTAACTATGATCGTATTATTAGTCGGTATTATTGTGTTTTTATGTATATTACATTTATTACTAAATTATAATGAACGAGCACGGATGATCAAGAAATTGCCAGGGCCTAAATTGGATTTTATTTTTGGTAATGGATTAAGGCCCGCAATATCGTCAGGTACGACTTAAAATATTTTTAACCAACCTCAGGCATAAGCATGACTCAAATCGTCTCATAAAATAATGTTGAATATATAAAATAATAAAATAAAAGAATATGCACGTACACTTCACATAACGTCCTCTATTCCCGAGCTAAGCTAAGCTGCATATACCTATGCTTATATGCGTAGGAGCTTAGGCCACGGACATACTTACTACATAAATACCTCTTTTTTGTAAATACATACACACTCATACCTCATACATCTAAATCATACAGTAAATCATTTCTTATATTATAAATCTGAAGAGTATGTTTGTTTGTTTGATCGCGCTAATCTCAGGAACCAGACGTCCGATTAGAAAAATTCTATCAGTGTTGGAAAGAACATTTATCGAGCAAGGCTATATAATATTACACTGTGACCAACGGGAGCTAAGCATCAGTGAAAACTGTTCCAAGACGGCAAATATTTTTTACAAATTCCACGCGTACGGAGTCGCAGGCAACAGCTAGTACAATATAAAATGCATGGCATATTAATGCGTAAGCCAAAAACTGTACGAATTTTCGTAAAAAAGGCAAATTGCGCGAGCGAAGAAATATGAAATTTCTCAACATTTTTTTTAAAGGAAATGATAATCATTTAACCATGTAGGCACAAATTCTTTTGTCAAAAACAATGCTCCAAATTTATTTATTTATTGTCCAAATTGTTTTCCCTACCACTGGTTAAGTTCATTCAATTCATCATCATCACAAATCAAAAGTATAGTTTAAATAGAAAAGGGGTGCAGAGTGGTAATATTTTAGAATATTTTATAGTAAAGTTTCTTCAGCGATGTACTTCAATTAATGGTAGGTACCTTTCTGATTGATTACGGATATCTAACAAAAATATTATGTCATAGTTTTTGATAACAAACGAATTAACCTATATTTTTACTAGCTGTTGCCCGGACTCTCTACGCGTGGAATTTAGTAAATTGTCTCCATGTTTGCAACATTTTTTACCCATGCTTCGATCCTATTCGTCGTAGCGTGATGTTATATAGCCTATAGCCATCCTTGATAAATGGACTACTCAACACGAAAAGAATTTTAGGATTCGAATCAGTGGTTCCTGAGATAAGCGCGTTCAAACAAACAAAACAAACTCTTCAGCTTTATAATATTTTTTTACAATGATTGTCTCATATATTTTAAATCGATAAAATTTGTTGACTGAAGTCCATAGCGGTTTTAGATAAACACTATATCAACCAAAATGTAACGTGATAATCCAGATAGTCTTATTTTGTAAATAATTATGTTATACTAGCTGTTGCCCGCGATTTCGTACGCGTAGAATTTAGAAAATGTTCCCCGTTTTTGCCACATTTTTCACTATCGCTTCGCTTCTACTGGTCATAGCGTGATGTTATATAGTCTAAAGAATTCCTCGATAAATCACTATCACTATCTATCACTAAAAGAATTTTTCAAATCGGCCCAGTGGTTCCTGAGATTAGCGCGTTCAAACAAACAAACAAACTCTTCAGCTTTATAATTTTTTTTTTATCTCCTTTTTTTTGGAACTTTTACCCTTTGGGTATGACAGTCCCATCGTACCCTAATCTTTGTTTTATTTTTTTTATTTTATTTATTTAAGTAAAATACATACAGTTGTTATTAAATCTAACTTAATATTAACAGTGTAGCATAAACCAAACATTGGTTTTTCCGCACACTGGTATTCGTCTTGACGTAAATTTATAATATATTGTATTAATAACACATGATGCCAAACAAAACAGTGTATGTATAACACCGCTTTGTCTAGCATCACGTAAGGTTAACATCTACGAGTAAGTTACAAGTTTAGTTTGTGGGTAGGTACAATGTTATCTTATTGTTTTTATCTCACTGAATACCGCTTATACGAATACGGCGGCAGCTCGCACGGTGAAAACATACGGGTGAATATTATGATGACTAATTTTATTAATTTTATTTAGTAAGTATTTATAATTTTTTTTTTTTTATTTTTTTTATTATTATTATTATTTTTTTTTTTTTTTACATGAATTTAGATAAGAAGTAGTTTTTTAACTTGTATTTTATATTGGTTTCTTTTATTTGTTTTTTTATGTTCTCAGGTAGGTCGTTAACTAACCTAGGTATTTGGTATTGAAGACTCTGTTTGCCATAGAGATTGTAGTATTTAGGCACTGTGTATATAATTTTCATCGCGCTTCGTGTTTGTCTTTTGTGCTGCACAATGTTTAGGTACAACTCATTAAAATAGTTTTCAATGAGTAGTATATACTTGACTTGTTCATGTACGGGTATTATCTTAGAGTAGTAGAAAAGCTTATTTATGTCCCCATTAATCTTCTTCTTGATTTTTTCAGGTGTAATGATTTTCAATATTCGCGTCTGCAGATTATAGATTAGATCGAGGTGCGACTTGCAAGTTCTGCCATAACTGCTTAGACCGTAATTTATAGTTGTTTCTCCTAGTGCTTTGTACAATTTTAAAACAATGGAGTATGGTATCTGCTGTTTGACTATACTAAATTTAGCCAGCATTGCACGTAGCTTGTCACCTATAAATTTAATATGATCCGTCCATTTGAATCTGTCATCTATTATTAGTCCGAGATATCTGTGCTTGCTTACTACTTCTATTAATGCACAGTCAGATGTACAGTTATTAGTATGAAGACATTCATGACTATGTGATATGATCTCAGGTATGGTTTGACTACGGTTTTGGCTGGAACTCACGTAAATTAGCTTGGTTTTTCCCGCGTTTAGAACGAGCCCAGCATCATGGGACCACTTACAAAGTGTCGTAAATTCATTTTGAAGGTTTTGTAAGGCTATGTTAATGTCTTTATTTGCAGATACAAGGCATGTGTCATCAGCAAACTGATATATCTCGCAATTGGTGATGAGATTGACTGCATCATTTACGTAGGTTATATAGTGCAGAGGACCCAAAACAGATCCCTGAGCCGTGCCCTCATTAACCATGACCTTCTTACTTATCTCATCACCAACCTTGACAACATACGACCTGTCTTTAATATAGTCTTGACACCAGTCACTTAGTGGACCTCGTATACCACAGTCAAAAAGTTTTTCAATTAAAGTATTATGTCTTAGAGTGTCAAAGGCACTACTATAATCAATAAATATTATTAAGACGTGTTTTTTGCTATTTAAATGATTATAGACATTATCAGTAAAATTTGAAAGTAATTGTGTGGCACTTTTTCCTGATTGAAATCCAAATTGTTTTTCTGTGATTATATTATTTTCTTTATAAAACGAGTGTATTTGTTTCGATATGATCTTTTCAACTATTTTATCAATCATGGAAAGTATTGTTATTGGACGGTAGTTGGTATATTGATTGTGGCTCCCTTTCTTATGTATTGGTCTAACCATACCCGTCTTTAAGTCATGAGGGTATGTACCTTGTTTTACAGATTCGTTTATAAATCTAGCCATTACGCCTGCAACATCAATCGCAATCATTTTTAAGTCCTGTGCTCTAATATTATCTATACCTGGTCCTTTTAGGCTATTCATCGATTTAATTTCATTTACGATATCCTCAGCAGTAATTGATTGGTATCTGCAGCTTACATTTACAGAAATAGCATATGATTTTTTATTTAACAGGGAGATGTTACATTTTGGTACAATTTTTTTTACATTATCAGCAAAATTTTTAGCAAAGTTATTTGCTATATTTTTTGTTGTAGTGTTATTATTAGCAAAGGCGTTAAGAATAACAGCGTCTGCAATTAGTTTTGTCTTGCCAGTAATTTCATTCAATAGTTTCCATAGTTCTCTAGGGTTGGTTTTCTGATCATTTATTTGCTGTCGAATCGTTTTATTTTTATTACTGTTAATAAGTTTATTTGCATAGTTTCTAGCTTTATTATACTGTTGTTTTATTATTATATTTGTCGTGTCCGATGTCCATTTAATAAACAATTTATCTCTATATTTGCAAGCCTTTAGTATCTTTTTATTGATCCATTTATTATTATTTTTATAATTATTATTTGATAATTTAACTTTAATTTTAGATTCATTATAACATGTTTGTATATTATCAACTATAATTTTGTATATTATGTGAGGATCAATTACATTTTTTACCGGTCGCCAGTCTAAAGCTTTTAATTTATTGATTAGTATATTTCGGTCATATCGGGTTACGTACTTTATATTCGCCCGTGTGTTTTCACTATCTACGGACGCATCGACTGCTGCAATTGTAATTATGCGATGATCCGCCAGTGTAGTCCCGAGAGCCGCCGTGTATAGGTCAAGTGAGCGGGATCGCGCATAAATGTGATCTATGCAAGATTTGCAGATTCTACTATTAACTATTTCTATACGCGTGTAATCAGTGATCCCGCTCGCTAATCCATTTTCGTACATAGCGGTGTTATACATATGTTTTATAGGACAATCATGTTTTAAGTTAATGTTTACATCGCCCAGCAAATATAAGTCATTTTGTCTACCTATCTTTTTTAACAAAACATCTAGTTCTTTAACAAACAAGTGTTTACTCTTGGAAGGGGGACGATATAAACAACACAAGGATATCGAGTAGTTTCGTGGAGTAGATAGTGATCCTATTATACTTTCACAATGTTGTGTTTTAAAACTGTTTAAATGGAATTGGTGCTCATTTTTAACATAAATAATAATTCCACCCCCTTTTTGGTTTTGTCGTAATTTAGTATACATTTTATAGCCCTTGAGCTGATACAAGTTACAAAGACTATCAGAGATATTGACTTCAGTCAGCATTATAACGTCAACATCCCTAGTTGTTAGTTTACAGAATATATATAAAAAAGATCACAACATGAAAATTCTGTATACCATGATAGCCCCTACACTCTCAGGTTCACTGAGAATGGCCTGATACAGTCCCATATTATATCTATTGAGTTGTAATTTAGAAAATAATTCCTCTCTTTTATCTTCGTACTTTACACATTCCCACAACAAATGTTGGACATCATCATATAATATTATATAGTATAATATAGTATAGATCTGACCTTGCCCCTTTATTTTGGGGTCGGCGCAACATGCCGTTTTCTTTCATGCCCTTCTGCCGGACGTCATTTCTATACTCCTGTCTGTTTACTCCTCTTTCGTTCATGAAACGATGGATAAATTGTGTAAAAGAGGATCTTTTACACAATTTATCCATCGTTTCTTCGGCCTTTCGCTACTTTTGTTACAGCTACGGATCGCAAAGTGACAATGTCATTCTCCCACTTTCATCAGTATATCCCTGCTCCTCTGCTGCTTTATAGTAGTCTATGATATAAGACCTGGTGCTCAAGTCCACTATTTTGGAACAATTGTCATACCGGCACAATACCGGCACGATACCGTTGCAATTGAAGTCAAATATCCGTAGTCTGCTATATGCCGTCATAACGGTCTTTCAATGGTAATAGAATTGTCGATCTCTTTTATCTATGCATTGAATTTTCGGTCTCTTTTATCTATGGATTGTGTTAGAATGGTATGTATGTGTTGCCGTTTTTAAAAAATGCGTTAGTTAAAGTGATTTTCGAAAAACTACTAATAAATTTAAACATTTAATCATGCTAGACTTCGTTTAAATATATTTGTACATACTATTTATTAGTATAAAAAGCAATGTGAAGTTTAGGAGATTAGTAAATTGCAATAAATTACAAAGAACAATTTCTAATATTTCTATCTATCTATTTTTTATTTATGGCAATCTGTCGACACAGGACAATTTAAAAATATTACTGTCAAATTCAAAATAGCAGACTACCGAAACATTTCAGTCATTGAATTGCAATTGTGAAGCAGTTGTGTACGAGACTAGCAATTTATGTCACTTTGACAATTGTAAGACAATGATGAAGTCGTTATGACGACACATTAATAGTAGACTACCAAAAACTTTACTATTGCACCATAATGGTACAATAATGGTACAGTTGTGACACCGTTGAAATACCCGACTCAGGGCCCTGAAATGATATAGCCACTTTGCGATCCGTAGCCCAATTTTCCTTAAGGCCCCTACACACCTTACGATTTGTCGAACGAAAAGTCGGCCGACAAAACTGTGCAGTCCAATTTGGGTATTCTTTTTTTAAAAAATGTATGTAAAATCACTGCAAATCGAATCGTTCGTCAAATGTGCGTTGTTTAGCGCGCACTAAATTATCGTACGATAAAACTGTGCGATCTCTTGATCTTCGATTTTTCGTTCGTTTGTAGAACATTTGCTGTGAATTATCGTTCGTCGAAGGAAGATACAATTTTTATTTCTTAAAATCGTTTCGATTTTCTTACCGCTTGATCGACGGTCCTCGTGGTCTAGTGGTTCATGTATTTCATTACTGCGGCCGTTCAAAAGGTCAAGGGGTTCGATTCCTGCGCGGGACAGCCTTTAAATTTTTGTTTTTATTTGTTACACAAATACTATAATAATAAATATTAGGTACTGCGTCTGGTCGTTTGTATGTTTTCTTTTTTATTTGTTTGTTACCTCATAACTTTTAACTGGGCAAAGCGATTATAATGATTCTTTTTTAGGGTTCCGTACCCAAAGGGTAAAAACGGAAACCCTATTACTGAGACTTCGCTGTCCGTCCGTCCGTCCGTCCGTCCGTCCGTCTGTCACCAGGCTGTATCTCAAGAACGGTGATAGCTAGACAGTTGAAATTTTCACAGATGATGTATTTCTATTGCCGCTATAACAACAAATACTAAAAATAAAATAAAATAAATATTTAAGGGGGGCTCCCATACAAAAAACTGATTTTTTTTACCGTTTCTTGCTCGATACTAATAACGTTGCCTTATGTTGCATAGATAATGGTACGGAACCCTTCGTGCGCGAGTCCCACTCGCACTTGACCAATTTTTTTACAAATCTGCTGATTCCGTGTGGTCCCATTGGCACCAGGTCAGGATCTGATAATAATAATAATAATATAATAATAATATTCATGGACATTTCACACAACGTCCTCTGGTCCCAAGCTAAGCTTATATGCTTGTGTTATGGGTACCAGAATACGGATATAATATACCAGAATACATAGTAAACACCCAGACGTAGTGCAAACATTTGTATGACAATTAAAAACATCACAAAAATGATTGTCCAGACCGGGAATCGAACCCGAGACCTCGCGAACGGCAGGCCGTTATAAGAACCACTAGACCACGAGGCCCGTCATGATGGTTATGTCCTGAGAAATTGGGTCGTCTCAAGGGCCTGCAAGGGACCTGGGGGTGCCGGTCAAACTTAGTTTATTTCGGCGGATGACTCGATGACGAGTTTGGCAGTCTCAGCGTCCATTCTATGGATAGGGGGTTTAGGAGCGGCAGGCGCCACGGCTGGAGCGGCGGGCGCCTGTTTCGCGGCAAGCGCCGCGATGGACACGGCGGGCGCTGCGGACTGCTCAGTGGGCGCCGTTACTGGCGGTGCGGCTTGTTTGGGCGCCTTCTGACGGGAGGGTGCGGACTCGATTTTCGCTGCGGTGGCATTTTCTTCTTCTCTTCCTTTTAGGGTAGGCTGCATTGGCGCCGGCTGCGTTTGCCGCCGCCACCAATGAGTTAGACGCACTGTCTACCGTAGCGACAAAGGTCACTATGGGTTTGGCTGCTGGTGTAGTTGTCGTGCGCGACACCGTTCCCGCCCGTTTGTTTCTTGCTTCCGTGCGAAACACGCAGCAATGACGTGACGCTGTTGGCGGTGTGTTCGCCGCCGTACGGCTGTCCAAAACCCAAACCTAGCAAGTTACATTTGAGTAAATTTTTCAGCAGAAGCTTTTGCATTTTAATCAACAAGTTTAGTACGAAGTGCTGGTTGCTAGGTTTATACATGCTTGTATCTGTGATTCTATGTAAGATAGAAATACAGTTGTTATTGCATCAGACGCAGTAAGAAAATTGGGAAATAATTGGTTTAGGAAAACGAATTAAAAAACGTCACTTGCTAGGTTTTGATTTTGGACAGCCGCGCAGTTTCAAGGATGTTGTTAAGTGATTGATGTTTTATAATTAAACTAGATGGCGCCCCGGCAACCCTCGGTGCCACACGAAAAGTTGTAAAAATACGTTGTAAATAATGCCATCTCCAGCAAAAATGCATTACTATTTGAACGCTTGAAGAATATAACTTGATACCGTATGAAATACTACACTAGAAAAACAACAGATGTCAGTACCAGCTGTTTAGAGTTGGTCATATTTCACAAATGTTTACAACAACGTATCACATGGCGCCACTCCACTCAGCCTGGTGTAACCGCCAATAACGGTTCCGTAAGCCATTCTAGTAACTATCTATCTACTAGTATCTATCTACCCATATCACAAGGACATCAAGGACTCAAGCATAGCATATAAGCTTAGCTTGGGACCTGAGGACAATGTGTGAAATGTACATAAAATTTTTATTTATATGTAGTTTATGTACTTATGTGTAATGTGTACATCTGTGATACTAAACAAATATTTTGTCAAGGTTATACGTAAATGCATTAAACGAAACAATAGCTGGATGTAGCGATACGGCACAACGCCATCTATCAAGGCGGATAAAAACTTCTTGTGACATTTGTTTATTTAATATTATAATTTATCGTCTGTAACTGTTGACGACATGCTACTTACACGAGCTTGTGAGGAGAACTGACGACCGCGGTCGTCCATAAAAATCGTTCGATAAAACTGCGCAGTTTTTTCGTTATGGTTTATCGTAACGTGTGTAGGCGGCATTACCTACCTATGTAATTATTATAAATTACTTATATGATTTTTTTGGGTAGGTACAGAACAGGTTTTTGTTAATAATTATATAAAGTACCTAATAAAAAATAAATGTGTTTCATTAATAAAAATAATTTTAAATATAATGTAACATAAAGTAATGAAAAAAAAAACTTTTGTTGACTTTAATAACACCAAGGATTAACTGGTTATGTATGACCGATGTAATAGATACAGTTTAAACTTATACTTATACGTGTATATCATATCCTTGTAAAGATAAATACCTATACTTACATATAGTTCAAATGTCACTAGACGAATTATGTCCTGGAAAAGCTGATCTCCATTGGCTGCCAACAAACCATAGTTTTACGTTTTAAAAAATCTAAGAAGCACACGATAAATCCTAGATTTTTTTTATAGTTAAAAAAAATGTATTTAAGATTTATCATCTTGTCATCCCTCCATAATAAGATGAGCATAATTTCAATGCCGACTACTGCAAGTACGTGAAAATCACTTTCAAGGATTCCATTACACAGCTGAATAGCTTGTTAGAAAATATCTATGTTTACAAATTCCACCCCTTTTTAGCTTTATTCACATTACCTACTTTTGATTGAATGCTCTCTATATTATTAAAAATGTCTAATTATAACTTTTTACGAACTCTCATACAGAGACATTGATGTCGGTGGGAAGAAAATTTGCTAAAACTTGGAATGGTATTTATAGTATTTGGATATATCCTTTCGGCGCTGTGATAATATACAACCCTGAAGATATTGAGGTGAGTCTTAACAAACAGTAGCACTTATTTTGGTACGTTTCTACTTAAAGAAAGCCAGCCTAGAATACGTAGATGTAGAATATGTAGATGACTTCAATCAGACCGTGTAAGACATTGTGAATTATCCAGTAATGTAATAATAAATTATAGTATCTTTACTTGCACGAAAATTGGTATACAGATAATTTATAGTCCTGGAAGTAAAATAGGCTATATATTATTTCGCTAAAAACTCTGTACGAGATAATAAGCGCAAATATTTGTGAAATATGGTAATAAAATAATTGTACCGCCATCTTGATTATTTTACAGTTATCATAGCAACTCATAGAATCCGAGAACTTATAGGTACTTTTTTTTTAATTTGGCCACGAAGGTTTAATCCCAGACACATGCGATTTACGCGGTTGTTCGGAATAGAAACTCCTTGTGTGGTACTTAGTTCCAATATTTTTTTTATTGAAATGCTTTCCTATTTAAAGAGGATGGAATAGTTAAGGAGGTATTTATATTCTATACTACGTCGATTTTTTTTTGCAATGTTGAATTAATAATTTCTTACAATTTTAATAACAATTGAACTTAGTATTTATTTTGGTTTGTATTTTGATATCAATCGTAGTTGTCATTTTGCTATCGTATTTAACTTTGATTTTAGTAGATATACATAGTATTTTGTACCGATTGTTGATTGATGTAAATTTTGCTACGGATTTCAGTATCGATTTTAGTCTACTAATTTCAGTTATTGTTTTAGGTTTGATTTCAAATTCGATTCAGCCACTCATGCGTGCGAAGCCGCGGGCAGAAGCTAATAGCTGAATAAGTATATTAATGAATGACTCTTACTGCTTCTGAACAAGCTGTCCTCAGCTTGTCTTTTTGGACAGGTCAAACATGAAATGTCTTGTTGCATATTTACTTATTGGTCGTAAAAGCTTTTTTTTAAGTGATAGTTAATCTTTATAATTTAAAAAAGAATTTTCTAGTAGACCTAGAACCCTTTCTAGGCCTTCTAGTTATTTCTTTCTTAAATTCCATTCCATTTCAAAGGCCATTCTGGTTTAATAAGGACCGAAAGAAAGTTGTTAAAATGTCTTATAAAATAAAAATGTCTTTTATTTTATAACACATATTTATTTATATTTTATAGATATTTATAATTGCAGACGATTCTATCTCAAATAAAATATGGAGAGAAAAGTGTTATCTACTCCTTTCTTAAACCTTGGCTCGGAGATGGATTGCTCATCAGTAGTGGTAATTTTAATTGTTTTTATTTTGTGTAGAATACATACGAACTCATTAATGCCAGACAGATTATAAATACATATTTAAAAAAGATAGGAGAGACAGAATATTGAAGCGACAGTTGATCATTCTTCCGACTATCTTTTCTTTAAGATAAGGACTATATAATAACAATGACTTTGACTTGAGCAAAAACTAATAATAGATAGCAAGTATACCTAATTTTGATGTTTAAAAATGATATTTTATTCAAAAAGATATTATTAATAATTTTAATTAACCTCCAAATATTATTTGATAACCCTTACTTACGTTTATGATGTAATTATAAAAAAATGCCTGAGAGCGATTTAATTGCGTAGGTATTTTAAGCACTTATATAAATTTTATGAATATTTAAATGAATCGCTAAAATGTGTTGCTAAGTATAAATCTCGTAAGCAAATCGGTTCAGAACCGATTTGCAAGGGTGGCTCTTAGACAGAAATGAATTGAAAAATATGCAAGCAAAAAGGAGCATCGCTAGTTTCCAATACAAATACCAACATCATAAAAATAAATAGTATTTTAAAATTAATTTCGTAATATCGTATATAAGTTATAGTTTAAATGGCCTAAATAACGTAACCTTGTTTTAAATTTGGAAGTACAATTATTATGGCCATACATTTTAAAATAATGTTTTACTTTTTAGGGTTCCGTACCCAAAGGGTAAAAACGGGACCCTATTACTGAGACTTCGCTGTCCGTCCGTCCGTCCGTCTGTCACCAGGCTGTATCTCAAGAACGGCGATAGCTAGAGAGTTGAAATTTTCACAGATGATTTTGCCTTTTGATTTCTATTGCCGCTATAACAACAAATACTAAAAATAAAATAAAATAAATATTTAAGGGGGGCTCCCATACAACAAACATGATTTTTTTACCGTTTCTTGCTCTCATACAACAAACGTGATTAATTAAGTATTGTGTGTGTTGTTTGCTCATTTATTAATAACGTGCCTTAAGTTGCATAGATAATGGTACCTACGGAACCCTTCGTGCGCGAGTCAGACTCGCACTTGACCAATTCTAACCTATAAAATTCTACTGTCCCTGTGTTTGCCACCATATATGAACCATTTTACCAATTTTTATTAAATTTTAGTGTTATATTCAAAAACCGGAAAAAATATTTATACTATTTTTCTATATCTAATTTTATGAGTTCAAAAACTAAAAACACATATAAAATCGTTAATATTTTTTAATTTATTGTTTTTCAACGGTCTTCAATAAGTGTGTAAAATTTCAGATCACTCGCGAAAATTACATTCAAATATTCCGTTTCATAGATTTTAATATTGATAGATGCATACTCTTATTAGTATAAGAGTAGGTTATTAAAAAGGAGTATCTCTCCAGCAAATAACATATTGTTTGTTATTTATCATTGCAATGTTATAATTTTTTTTCTATATTAGGAACAAAATGGCAAGAGAGACGGAAAATCCTGACCCCAGCATTTCACTTCACAATACTAAAAGATTTTTTCCAAATAATTGAAGAAAACAGTGAATTATTTGTAAAGAATCTTATGGAGACCGCTGGGCAGCCTATTGATGTGTTATCGGTATTATCAGAATTTACGCTCAACACAATTTGTGGTAAGTTCCCAATTCGTATTTTTGTTTTAAAATAAAAGTCAAGGTTAAGTTTTTTGTATTCAAGAAATATAAACTGCAATATATATGCGTATTGTCTTGTTTTCATTAACAAGTTTAGTGGTGGAAGTCTTAATTAGTTTGTATGCATATTATGCATAATAACCAACAATAATTCACACTACATAACTAACTAGATGTTTCCCGCGACATTATACACGTGGAATTTAGAAAATATTCCCCGTTTTTGCAACATCTTTCACTGCTGCTTCGCTCCTATGGCTCACACCTGTTACATAGCCTATAGCGTTCCTCCATAAATTTACTATCCAACACTCAAAGAATTTTTTAAATCGGAATAGTAGTTCTTGGGATTAGCGCGTTCAAACAAACAAACTCTTCAATTTAAAATATTTATAAAATAAATTTTTATGAAGTTTTTTGTTATCAACTATTATCATAATAGAATACAAAAGTTATTTTTCGTTCTTCAAAATACCTCAATAGTTTTTATATGGTATTAAATTAAGGTGTCTTTTATAGGTCAATTAACTCACCCGAATAACTTGCTATTTTTTAGACTTCCGTACCAAAAGGTAAAAACTGAGACTTCGTTGTACGCCCGTTTATCTGTCATCCCTGGATAGCTAGGAAACTGGAAATTTCACAGTATTTATGTGTATCAGTTGTTGCTGCAACAACAAATACTCATCGCCAATCTTCTACAATCGAGTCGAGTTGGAATTAGGGAGTCCCATTATTTGGGGTTATACTGATAGATGATAATAACGGTACGGAACTCTTCATGTGCTTGTCTACTTCAGTATTAGTCACGGTTTTTTTTTCTTTTCGCCTCCTGCCCTGCCGGGCCATGATGGTGCCTTGAGCTTTACCATGACCCGGCGAGGGGTGGCCACTTTAATCGGGGCCCGACCCGACTGGGGGAGCATTAGGTCCCCCTGTCGCGTTGCCGTGACCGACAGCCACATTTGCCGACCACCTCGTCGGGAGAGGCCGCGGCTGGCTACAGCGCGCCGACGACCCCTGAGTATTATTCACGGTACTATATTATTTACAGAAACTGCAATGGGTACGAATTTGAGTGAAGATACTACTGGCTCAGGCAAATCATATAGAAATGCTATATATAACTTAGGCACATTAGTTTCTTATAGATTTGCTAGAGTTCTATTATATCCTCAACTTATTTTCGACTCAACTCCTTGGGGAAAGAAATTTAAAAGAAATTTAAAAACCGTCCATACTTTAACAAAAGCGGTTATTGAAAAAAGAAAGGATTTTGTTGAAAGAAATGGAATCAATACAGCATTACTGAACAATGATGATGACGAAGATTTACAGGTTTATAAGAAAAAGAAGAAATTCGCTATGTTAGATTTACTTATACTAGCTGAAAAAGACGGGCTTATTGATAATGTTGGTATCCAAGAAGAAGTCGATACATTCATGTTTGAAGTAAGTTTATAAAAAAGATTTTTATTTTTCTTTTATATATTTGTATTATTTGGACTCCGACGAGGTTGGCAATAGTCGGCCAGAGTGGTAGAGCCTAATGGGAGAGATATACAGGAATTATCTCGTAAGACCGCCTTCTGTATCTGGGCCATCACTGATTTACTGCACGCCGAGCCTCTCGAGGTGTTGTGAGAGGATCTTTGGGACCAAACCGTTGACCGATACAACTATCGGGATTATTTCTGTCGATACAGAAGTCCAGATTTTGTAAAATTATTTATTATGTTTGTGTTAAAGAAAAATTTATTTCTTGCCTGCGCATTGTATTATAAACATTCTTTTGTTTATTTCTCACTATGTAGAGTTATTATTCTGTTTTTTTTTTTCAGGGACATGACACAACCGCATCCGGTCTGACGTTTTGCTTTATGATTCTTGCAAATCACAGAGACGTTCAGGTAATTTACACAATGTTGTAATTAACTTCCTCGATATAACTACACCTCTCTCTCCCTCTCTAGCCCATTAACGTCCCACTGTTGGGCCCGGGCCTTTTCTACTTTGGGAGTAATTATGGTCTACTACGTCGTGCTGACCGGACGTGATCGTGAGGGTTCATTGTCTAATTTTCCATGTCTTACCGAGGATGCTATCTCTGTTCAATATCCCTTAGCTGGCTTTTATAGCCTAGGGAGGCAATAGAGTGCTGACACTTGTAATTTTAATCCGTCACCACACGGACTACACCTACCTAGGTATGCGTATTTACAAAAATATTAAACTAATTCAAGTTCAAAATTTTTTTTTTTTAGTCCTGCAAACGTTGTTTTGCCATACAAAAAAAAAAAAGTTTGAAAAATAGATGTTGGCCGATTCTCAGACCTACTGAATATGTTTGTAAAATTTGAGAAGAATCGGTCAAGCCGTTTCGGAGGAGTAATACTAACTAACACTGTGACACGTGAATATTATATATTAGATTAGCTCGGGACCAGAGGACGTTGTGTGAAATGTCCATGAATATTTATTATTTATTATTATTATTTATTATTATTATTTATTATTAACATTAACTTCACAAACTAAATCTCTTTTCTAAAGGGTAGCGCTTATCACCAAGCTTTCGAGATGTACGTTGTATCGGCCGTTTTCAATAACCAGTGTCCAAGATTAGGGACAGATGGTTTTCTCGTTTATCAGTAAGATTTTATCTACCCATAGCTAACGTTAAAATAGTGAATGATATCCATCAGTAGCTTATAGAAAAACAAATAACTTAGGACAAAAGTTTAGATTTCTCTATCTTTGGTAGCGTCGTAGAAAAAAATATTGAAAACAGTAGCTTTAAACAATTACTTTTTTTATATTAATTTATTAATTTCTTGCAATAGACTTGCAATGCTTTTACTTAAATTTAATAAAAAAAATTTAGCTTGTTTACGATACAAACTCAAGACCTTGGCTTTTCAATATTCGACATATTTTTAAAATTACTTTATGATCTTCTGCGGAACGCGACCTATGCTTTATCCAATTTTTATTGACATTATCTACGAAGAGGCGAAGATCATTTTAAATGTCATTTTAATTTTATAATAACAGATATTAGCGGCGATCAGTTCAACAATTACTTACTTTAATGGAAATAATATACTTTCAATTTAATTTTGTATGCATCGATAATTTTATTGAAAGACGATGTATTTCCGTCTTATTTTGCTGACTGCAAATTCAAACACGTGAATTAAAAAATTGGTCAAGTGCGAGTCGGACTCGCGCACGAAGGGTTCCGTACCATTATCTATGCAACATAAGGCAACGTTATTAGTATCGAGCAAAAAACGGTAAAAAAATCATGTTTGTTGTATGGGAGCCCCCCTTAAATATTTATTTTATTTTATTTTTAGTATTTGTTGTTATAGCGGCAATAGAAATACATCATCTGTGAAATTTTCAACTCTCTAGCTATCACCGTTCTTGAGATACAGCCTGGTGACAGACGGACGGACGGACGGACGGACGGACGGACAGCGAAGTCTCAGTAATAGGGTCCCGTTTTTACCCTTTGGGTACGGAACCCTAAAAAAGAATATAGTTGATATATTTTTCACTAGCCTTTTTTTCGCGACCTCGTTCATCTAAACTGTAATTTTCATAATATAGCCTATAGCACTCAGGGAGACTAAATTACGATAAGTGAAAAATGGTTTAGGATCATACTATTACATTAGGAGACTATGCTTTACATATTATAAACTTTATTTATTGTATAGGGGCACCACAAACGGCACATTACGATATATTAATATAGCGAGAAAGAGACAGATGTATATAAAAAAAGACGAGGCGAGAAAGAGACAGACATATATTATATATATTGATATACCAATATGTATCTATACTTATGACGTCACCGACGGATCACTTATGTTCACACTTTATTATAGAAAAAAATTCAAGAGGAACTTACAGAAATATTTGGTGATACAAAGGGCCGTATAAAGATGGAAGACCTAAACAAAATGAAGTATATGGAATGTTGTATAAAAGAATCATTACGTCTGTACCCGCCTGTGCATTTTATCAGTCGGAAATTGAATGAAACTACAATATTAAGTATGACTTTTTTTTATACTTTTTAATCCGTGACTATTTAGCCAAGACTATTATTATATTTAACTTTGTTAGCTAACAGGCGTGGCCTAAATACAGTACGCCTCCTATTTTGTTTGTTAACAAAGTTGTCCATAAAAGTCTACGATTATATTTAAAAGTCGATTAAATGATTGCTCATCAGAATTTTACTACATCGTGTATACATTATTTTTTTCGATTTTCAGGCAATTACACAATACCAGCAGGAACTCTATGTCATATTCCTATTGTCGACATTCATCGACTTGAAAGAATATACGAGAATCCAGATAAATTTGATCCAGACAGGTTCCTCCCTGAGAACAGCGCAGGACGCCATCCCTATGCTTACATACCTTTCAGCGCTGGTCCAAGGAACTGCATAGGTATGCATGAACATATATTTTGTTAATTTCAATTTACTAAATGTATTTCGACGCGTGTATTGTTTTTTTTTTATCTAGCCTGACGTTTTGAAAACCTTTAAGCTACCAACAATGGTCACGGGTAAGATAGAATGTGACCGGAAAAGTCATCGAGTCTTCTATAAATCTGGTGGTTTTATTTAATTATATTAGTTACACAAGTATTAGAGAATATTGTAAAAGAACGGAATTGCTCCATACAACTTCCCGTTGTCTTTAATCTGTATTAAACTTAAATCGAGTTAGTCTGTTTTTGTTAGGGATGGAAACATGCCAATGTTTTGGCGTTTTGTTGCTTTTGTATTTACATTCTCTAAATTTAACAGGTCAAAAGTTTGCGATGATGGAAATGAAGATAGCTTTAGCAAAGGTTCTACGAGACTTCGATCTGGTGCCTATAACTCACCCTGAAGATATTCGCTTCACAGATGATATTATTTTAAGACATGATGAACCAGTGCTTGTGAAATTTGTTAAGAGGTTATAAGAGGGCTGTTTTTTTTTATAGTTATTACCAAACGTAATTAACATGGGAATTAGTTTAATAGTCGTAGTAAATAATAAAATTGTATCTTTTATTTTCGCAAATATATCGATTGTCTTGTATTTGCAAATATTTAATGCTTCGCTCCTATTGGTCGCAGCGTGATGTTATGATTTGAAAAATATTTTTTCAATTCGAACCAATAGTTCCTGAGATTACCGCGTTCAAACAAACAAACTATGATGGTATTACAAACAAAATTCGACATGTCCTTAGATAAATTTCATTGACATTAAACCTTGCATTAAACAGATGGGGCAAAAGGGTAAAAATCATTTTAAATGACATTTATACGTAATATACAATAATTGCAATGACTATAACAATTACAGACAGGTTGAAATCATTATGTGTCATAAACGACATGTGAATTGTTATACCTACTGCAACGCGACGAACAATTACTGTTCGATAAAATGATACACTTACCCTTGTACTTTAAACGTGAACCGGTTTCCTTCTTCAAAATTATTTTGCCTTAAAATAATGTAAGTATTGTGCTTATTCTGGACATGACAATTGATTTACACGTGTTGTCCGCGTAAAGACATAAATATTTTAAATGTTAACGAATTATCAACAAAAACAGTGCTTGATAGAAGCACAGTATCTTAAAGCCGAGTGCCAAGCGTTGTTTCAGACCCTGTACACATGTTAAAAGCCGTTAATTTACGAAAATTTCAATACATAAATGTTTCTTTATAAATATATATAGATGATAGAAATAACTTATTCTTTATTAAGGTTGTAGAGAAATTTGTAAAAAATATAAAGTAACTGTAAAACCTCGGAATACCGTTTCGTAGCTCTGCCAGCTGAGCTTATTGCGGTTGTGCTATTCTCATATATTCTCGATAGATGGCGTTGTACATCAAAAATGCGATGTAGACTCAATCGAGTAACGTTGTAGTGGTCAAATTGGTTACTGTTAGCACGACCGCAATAAGCTCAGTTGGCAGAGCTACGGAACGGTATTCCGAAGTTGTGGGTTAACGTCCCGCTTGCGGTGACCACTTTTTCCACTACAATTTAATTTATTAAGTAAAAGCGTAGCAAGTCAATTGCAAAGTAATAAATTACTTTACCTGTATGATTTAAAAAAAAATCTTAGCTGCTGTAAATTAAGTGGTAAATCATTAAAATAATAGTGTTTGGTGTCTGTTCATCGATTTGCTCGTTTAGATGATATTATACACATTGCTACAACACATTAATTAATACATACATTTTTCCTACGTTCTGTGTATGACCTTTCTAATATCACTTATATTACACAGAAATATAATCATGTTTTACTGTATTTTTATCTTATATGTAGTTAGTCAACAATAGTACCGATTCTACGTGCACAACTAACTAAACTAAAAAATGAAAATTGATACTGTCATTATTACAATTCCGCAATGTTAGCTGAACTTTCTCATTATAAAAACTGTGTATTATAGACTAAAGATTTTAGAAATAAATGTGTACAACGAAACAGCAAGTAATATAAAGCAAGATATATATAGTTAAGTTAAGTTAAGTTTAGTTGTGCAAGCAGAATTGGTGCCGTTAAAATGTATTTAATTTATTGTATGAGAATTATTGCGAACAGAATAAAAATACTCATAATACCTAGCAATAGACCTTGATTGTGTACAACGAGAATAAAATACAATGAAGAATGATATAATATTTATATATTAAAAATAAAGTTATATAATTATCTTAGATCTTGGTTTGTTTATTTCATAATTACTAACACACGACATTTCTTAGGCTAATATTAAAATAATTTGCTTCGTTCAAAAACTAAAAAATGCGCTTGAAAATCCCGGACACATTTTATGTAATTATTGTTTTGTCATCGATTTTGCACACATATTAAGAGGGATTATACTCCATACAAGAATATGGCATCGTAGTCCCCTGTTGTCTTCATGGATATTGCCTCCGGAGCAACGAATTTTTTTTACAGTATGTAGGTATTATTATCTATGCTTCTATCACTTTCTTTTGTTCAAAATATAATAACGAAAATAAATATGACCATCCAAAAATCCCGTTCTTGCGGTATGCTTTAGATATAGTTGTAGCGTCTATCACACAAATTTGGTAAGAATTTACCAAAAAAAGTGATAGAAGCATAGATATACTCAAAAATATCTAATATAGCGTAAATATATATTTAGCGTAAAAAAATCAAATCAAATTTCGCGAAAAAAAAGCGGACTACGAAACGTCTTTTTTCAAAGAATTTGCAGTATAAATCTGCTTCAGCTATTATTGTTCCAAGGTCATCCAGGGATTCTGCCATGACCACGATATCGTCTGCAAATTGAAGGTGAGTGACGTACCTACTCGCCGTTGATCGCGCATGTTGATGCCGAGTGCGGTCCAATCCAGAAGTTTAAAGACGTCGCCGTCGTGCAATGCAGTATTGGACTGCAATGCAACGGTAAACAGTTTTGGGGAAATTACGTCCCCTTGTCTGACACCCTACTGCAGTGGAATCGGTCTGGTACTCCTGTCTTAGATTCGGACTGACATGGTGGTGTTTCTATACAAACACTTCAACGCTTCGATGTACCGATAGTCAATTTGGCACCGCTGGAGGGACTGCAGCACCGGCCAAGTCTCGACCAAATCGAAGGCCTTCTCATAGTCCACATACGCTAGACACAGAGGCCGATTATACTCCTCAGCCTTCTGTATAATCTGACGCAGCGTATGTATGTGGTCTATGGTACTAAAGCCTTTTCGGAAACCGGCTTGTTCGGGAGGCTGGAAGTCGTCGAACCTATGTGAGACTCGATTTGTAATTACTCTCGAAAACAACTTATAGACGAGGCTCAAGAACGAGATAGGTCTATAGTTTTTCAAGCGGGTTTTATCACCCTTCTTAAAAAACAGCACCGCAACGCCCCTAGTACACATACATTTTCTGGTAATTAGTCTTCTAGTTTGATTCCAATAGAACCAATTAATAGGTTTAGTTTAAATATTAATAAGCAGCCTTGGTTCTAAAGTTGTTTCGGAGAGGCCAAGCAAGGGCACCTTGTCGTGCTTAGTTACAAAATGTCTGTGGCACTGACATATTATTAACACAAACCACTATACATATAACTTTTATCGAGCTAATTCCGGCTATTATCTTTATTTATTATAATTATAATATCTTACGTTTATTTAATTTCAAGAAAACAATTCTAGTACATTTGCGGCAACCGTTAATGGCAGACGTATTTATTATAAAAATGATTTATTATTTACTGGCAGCTGTGATATGTTTATATGTGGTGCACATCATAATAAACTGTAACAAACGAGCAAGAATGATAGGAAAAATTCCTGGTCCTAAAAGGAACTTTTTAGTTGGAAATGGATGGACTATCTTGAGATCACCAGGTAGACTATGTTCAATCTGAAATAATATTACGGAATAAACACAAATGCAACCCAGTATTATTATCTTATATATAAAATTCACGTGTCACAGTCTTAGTTACCGTACTCCTCCGAAACGGCTTGACCGATTTTTATGAAATTTTACATGCGTATTCAATAGGTCTGTGAATCGGCCAACATCTATTTTTCAAACCTTTTTTTTAGTATGGCAAAACAACGTTTGCCGGGACAGCTAGTAATAATATACAGGGTTATAGGAAAAGTCGTGCTAGAACCGTTAAGGGCGTGGAGTAACCATCATTTCTGGCTTATTTCACTATGAAACACCCTACCCTAAACTTAACCGTTTTCGAGATATTCAACTTTTAATTTTTTTATTGAAAATGCCGATTCTTAGGCTAATAATACTAATTTTGTATATTTTGTGTGTCTTATTATTATTATTATTGCATTTTTACATGTATAATAAGATGCTTTAGGACGTCAATCATTAAAATAGTGCATAAGTTAATTGAATAGGCCGCAGTAGACAAGTGAAAGTTAAGAAATTTAAAAAAATATTAAACGTTTATTTTTCTTTAAGGGATATCTTAAATATCAATCAATCAATATCAATATATAATATCAATATATAATATATAGGGATATCAATGCCAAAGTAATAATAAAGTGGTTATTAAATAACGCTAGGTTCTCACGGTGTTGTTTAAAATTTTACCTAAAATATAAAATGTTTTTCTTTTAGTTGAAATCATGAAAATGGGCAGAGAGTTTGCTAAAACTTACAATGGAATATATAGTATTTGGGTCTATCCCTTTGGAGTTGTTCTAGTGTACAATCCTAAAGATATTGAGGTATTTACTGAACGCTTTTATTGTTGTGACTTTAAAGTAACAATTAAGCAGTAGTACTAATTTTGAATATATCCGTCTTAATAAATCAAATTATGGTGGAAAAAGTGAATGTGCCGCAAGTGGGACCTCGGAATACCGTTCCGAAGCTCTTCCAACTGAGCTTATTGCGGTCTACTTGCAACACCTTCAAATTAGCCACCATTTATATATTTTTTTACGTACACCGCCATCTATCAAGATTGGTTTACACCATCTCGACCAACACTTGAGTATTCTTTCCAGAATACGAATGGTTGAAATAATGACGCGACGTTCATTATTAATTTATTAATTTTTGCATTTGACATGCTATGCCTTTTACTTAATAAATCAAATTATGGTGGAAAAAGTGAATGTGCCGCAAGTGAGTGTCCCACTTGTATAGCATGTCAAATGCAAAAATTAATAAATTAATATCCGTCTTATCTCATATTCAGATTGTATTATCGGTGAAAAATTAAAATATATTTTAACATTTTTATGTTCAGAAGTCTTTGATACCATAACAAGTCAAAGTAAAGGAAGAAAAATATTTTTTTCTTACACCTACTTAATTAATTTATTAAATTTTGCAATTGACTTGACTTGCTATTTTGATTTAATAAGTAATTATTAAATCAAATTACAGTGGAAAATATTAATCAATATAAATCAATTGATTTCTTAACCTAATTAATTTCGAATAAATGATAGGTCTTACCAACTGAAAAAGGAATTTGAAGTTGCCTGTATTACAAAATCACGTAATGAAAGCATGAGCACTGGGTGTCGTTGATCTCTACTGCTACGTCTTGTCTATGACTTCACGGATGTATGTAGATAACTTAGTAGCAGTTAAATTGTTAAAAAATTTTTCTCGTTTCAATTTTAAATTTATGTATTTATTATTGGTCTTATTCATAATGACTTATCGGAGGTTTGAAATTCGCTAAAATCGGTTTGCAAAAATTGTCAAAAACTGTTATTTATAAGGTTAACGAATTTTTATTTCTCATTTATAATAGTCTTTTTACGATAAAACGTTTATTATCTCTCCGATGAAATCTCCTTTTAAACCTCCGATAAATTATTATGAATAAGGCCATAAGTGTATCTTTATCTTTATATAATATGAAAATAAAACAAAGTGCTTTTTAGTATGTATGTCTCTGTGTGAGCTTATATATATATATATATATATTATATATATATATATATATTTAGCTTATATATATATATATATATTTATATTTAGTAAATAAAGTGGTTAATGAGAATGGTTTTTTTTCGTATGATTGGTTAAGGTATAGTTAAGTATGTAGTTAAAGGCAGGCGATATCTAATAGTAAGTAGTATATTTATTTAATGTACTCACTGACAATACAAATATTTGTTTCGCGATTTAAACTTACTCAGAATTAAATATTTATAGCTATATTTTTAATAGACGTAATACTTATAGAAATAGTTATTTGTTTTCAGACTGTATTATCGAGTATGAAATATGCCGACAAAAGTATAATATATTCATTATTGGAGCCTTGGCTGGGGGAAGGTTTACTCATCAGCAATGGTAATAGCAAAAAATTATGTCCATTAACATAATTACGACCTATTATGTTAATGGACATAATCATAGTGTGTAATAATGGACATATTATCATAGTGTGTAAAAAAATTAAGAGTCAGGTAGAGGGCAGGCAACAAGACCGACAAGAAAGTATCTGATACTTTATGGGTATTTTCATATGAAACCCAAAGACATCAAACTGGCTAAGGATGTTAACTGCTTATATATGGTTATTACCCTGGAGAAGATATGGGTGTCCGATTGTTTGACCAAAAGTCATTTGGCAAAGCTACACTTGACAAACAACGTTTGGCGAAACAATGAATTCGCCTATTGATCATTTTACTACTGATCATTTCACAAATGTTTCTTTTTGCCAAATAATCAACACTTAAATTTACATTTTACAAATGATTACTTTACAAAACTAACATTTGGCAACTAGTTATCCGATAAATCTACTATTGATCTAAAAATTTGTATTTTATTAGATTGGGTTAGGTTAGGTTAGAACTTTAACCCCAAACGCGAAACAACTTTCCAGATTTTCAGATTCTTTTTTCTTGCCAGAAGCGACTTTAGGGCATTTCTCCCATTAATAAGGATTCATGATGATAATGATACATTTAAAACAACTTAATTTACAAAACATATCATTTGGTGAAATGAAAAAAAGGTCAACTGACATTTGAATACTTAACACATTTTTCAAGTGTAGTGTTTGCTAATGGATCATTTGTTAAGTTTTTGTAAGATGATACTTTTGTCAAATGTATCGTTTGCCAAAAGATCATTTGGTGAAACGTTGTTTGTCAAATGATCATTTGTCAGTAATTTTTTGGTCAATCATTAGGGAACTGAGGATATGAGGTGGTGGCACTTGTATTCTTAATCTTTCACTACACGGACATCCAGCATGTCGTCAATAAAACTCATATTTTAAGTTTTACTCTGGCTAATATCATAAAGTTATAAGGTCTTAATTGATGTGCAAAGTAAATTTGTTTTATCGTCTCAAGGTTTTAATTTTTATCTGACTTTAAAAAAAGGACGAGGTTCTCAATTGGACTGTATGTTTTTTTTATGTTTGTTATTACATAACTTTTAACTGGGTGAAGCGATTTTAATGATTCTTTTTTTATTTGAAAGCTATTGGTTTCCATGTGGTTCCATTGGCCATTGACAGGTCAGGATCTGATGGTTATCTCCTGAGAAATCGAGGAAAACCCTCAAATTTCAGAGGCACATGAAGTCAGTAGACCTTTTTTTTTAAATAGGTACTCTTCTCTTCTTTTTATCCAGCCCTTTTACGTGTCACTGTTGGGCACGGGCCTCCTCCAGTTTGAGAGGGATTATGACGACTGTACGGCGCTGACCAGGCGTGTTGGCACAGGGTTTATTTTCGAGCTTTCCGTCTCTCACAGAAGATGTTATTAGTGTGCAACATCCCTTAGCTGACTTTTACAGCACCCTTGGGAGGGGATGGGGTGGTGACACTTGTATTCTTTATCTGTCACCATATAGAGGTGTACATGTAGGTGTAAATACTCAGTTATGATTTTTTTAATTAGGTGTGAAATGGCAAGAGAGACGAAAAATACTTACTCCAACATTTCACTTCAATATATTAAAGCAATTTTGTGTAGTGCTAAATGAGAATACGGAGCTTTTAATTGATAACCTTAATACAACAATGGGTAAAGCTATCGATGTTGTACCAGTGTTATCAGACTTCACATTGAACTCAATATGTGGTAAGTGTTTCATTAAACACAGATGCAATAGTCATGTGGATGGATTAGAGACGATTAACGAAATGCATATATACGGCGGAGGTAAGTGGAAATGCTGGGAGAGGACGCCCGAGAAAAATATACTCCGATGTCATCGCCGGGATACTCCAAAAGGGGCAAGTGGGTAGCACTTACAACCGTCGGGCAGGTATGACCAGATGTATGAGTGTGGATGAAGCCAAGGAAGTATGTTTGGGTCGTAGCTGATGGCGCTCTATAGTCTTTGCCTACCCCCATGGGAAAAAGGCGTGATGTTATGATGATGATGATGCAATAGTCAGATCTTTACATTGTTACAATCCTTCTATAGATTCGAAAGACACAAATATATTTTACTATTTGTTCTGTGTATCTGTATGCCCGCGACTTCGTAGGTATCCACTGAATTTAGAAAATTATCCTCGTTTTTGCTACATTTTTCATTGATGCTTCGTTCCTATTGGTCGCAGCGTGATGTTATATAGCCTATAGCCTTCCTCGATAAATTTACTATCCAACACTGAAAGAATTTTTCAAATCAGACCAGTGTTCCTGAGATTAGCGCGTTCAAACAAACAAACTTGACGGGCCTCGTGGTCTAGTGGTTCATATAACGGACTGCCGATTACGAGGTCTCGGGTTCGATTCCCGGTCAGGACAAATATTTGTGTGATGTTTTTAATTGTCATACAAATGTTTGTACTGCGTCTGGGTGTTTACTATGTATTATAAGTATGTATTTACAAAAGAAAAGTAGTATATGTATTATATCCGTATTCTGGTACCCATAACACAAGCATATAAAGCTTAGCTTGGGACCAGAGGACGTTGTGTGAAATGTCCATGAATATTTATATTTATTTATTTATAAACTCTTTAGCTTTATAATCTATGCTAATATTATGAATCTGAAGAGTTTGTTTGTTTGTTTGTTTAAACGGGCTAATCTCAGGAACCTCTGGTCTCTGGTGATTTGAAAAATTCTTTCAGTGTTGGATAGTCCATTTAGCGAGAAAGCCTATAGGCTATATAACATCACACTGCGACTAATAGGAGAGAAGCAGTAGTGAAAAATGTTACAAAAACGGGGAAAATTTTCTAAATTCTACGCGTACGAAGTCGCGGGCAACTCCTAGTATTAGTATTGATTACCAAAATTTTTTTTAGATCTCAGTTTCTTATTACGTCATGTCAAAGAAATTTTAGAAGGTAAAAAAGCTTAAAGCTGAGGATCAGTTAAATTTAACTATACCTATAGTGAGAACATGACATGAATAGAATAGGACAAATGAATCGCATTGTGGAAACAATGAAGTAATTTCACAATAACATTATTTCAAAATATCTAATTAATACTAAATACTAAAAGATAATTTCTACTAAAAGTCTAAAAGGTATCAGAATTAACAAAAGACTTATTTTGCAGAAACAGCGATGGGTACAAAACTAAACGAAAATACTTCAGGAAAATCATATAAACAAGCTATAAACGATCTAGTGTATATTATTTATCAAAGATTAATAAGAGTTCATCTGTATTCAGATTTTATGTTTAATTTGACATCATGGAGTAGAAACCAGGCAAAACATTTGAAAACGATTCACGATTTCACTGAATCTGTTATAGATAAGAGAAAAGATTACATAGAGAAAAATAGTTTTGATATTAATGAAGTGATTAATGATGATAATGATGATGTGTATATTAACAAAAAAAAGAGAAAGACTGCAATGCTAGATTTGTTACTCTCCGCTCATAAAGAAGGCCTAATTGATAAAGTTGGCATTCAAGAGGAAGTCGATACATTTATGTTTGAAGTAAGTGTATTTTATGGTCCATACTTACTATTAAAAAGGTAAAGTTTATAACATTATAATCATAATAATAATATAAATGTGAAAGTTTGTGGATATGATGTGTGGATGTTCGTTACTCTTACACGTAAAAAGCACTGAATGGATTATAATGAAACTTTACAATAATGCGTATAATAACATATATGCTACTTTTTATCCCGAAAGAATGTAATGTTCCCGTAGGATAGTAAAAGACGAACAGATTTTTTATAGGTAGTTAGTTAGAAGCTACAGTCTCCGAAAGTGACAGCAGCTGTAATTTATTTGATAATCAGACTTTATTCAAACGAAGTCGCGGGAAAATAGCTATTAAACTTACTTGACCTTTTTGAATTTTTTTAATTTATAGTCCAGTACAGCATGATTTATGCTTAACTTTATATGATGCTTTTGGAAATATTTATTGCCGATGCTTTCATACGAATGTTATCTGTGACATTTTAAAAGGACAGTTCCTAGAATTAATGAATCTTCTTGAGATAATAATATTTATATTTACAGGGACATGATACTACAGCTGCTGGTTTGACTTTTTGTCTTATGGCAATCGCTAATCACAAACATGTTCAGGTTAGTTAAATTAATAATGTTAGTGCTTGGAGTTCACTTATTCTTAAAAAACATGACGTCATTGACAAAACGCCTTGAATGATACTAGCAGTTTTGGAGTACACGGACGTAAAAATGAAAACATTTAATAATTTTATTATATACCAGCAGTTGCCCGCGATTCCGTACGCGTAAAATTTAGAAAATTTACCCCGTTTGTGCCACAATTTTTACTACTGCTTCGCTCCTACTAATCACAGCGTGATGTTATATAGCCTTCCTAGATAAATGTACTATCCAACACTGAAAGAATTTTTCAAAGCGGACCAGTGTTTTCTGAGATTAGCGCGTTCAAACAAACAAACAAACAAACTTTTCAGCTTTATAACATTGGTATAGACTGGTAGTTCTTGAAATTAGCCCCTTACGACTTACAAACTTTTCAGTTTTATAGAATAGAATAGATTTTACAACTTTGGCTTTTGTATACCCACTGCAGTGGAACGAAAGTGTTTCCCGGTCGTCCTAGGAACACGGCATGGAGCCGAAAATCGGTTGATTTGGTTAGGACCGCAATGCGCGCCAAATAAGCCTATGCCGAGTATTTCTATACTATTTTAAACAAAATAAAATAAAAAGCCTTTCTTATTATTTCATGCATTTTACAATTTCAATTCATTTTTATATATAGGCAAATCTTTCTTTTCTTTTCTTTCTTTTTTATAAAATATTTGTTTTATCACAAAAATAAATATAAATTACACTATCATCTTAATTCCTTAAGCTATCTATGATCCGTCATATATACATATACAATCAGTCACAATCAGTGGTTGTGTACATTTACATTTACGTGATGTACATTACAGGACAAAATTAGTGAAGAGCTGAACGAAATCTTTGGCAATTCAAAGCGTCCTATTGTGATGGAAGATTTAAATAGGATGAAGTATTTGGAATGTTGTATCAAAGAATCTCTTCGCATGTATCCACCGGTGCATTTTATTAGTCGTAGTTTGAATGAAACTACAGTGCTAAGTAATTATATTCATTTATACGTTTTTATTAATTTATTAAACTAGTCACCCGTTGGTTGAAATTCGGCTGTATTGATACAAATTATTAAAAAATATATTTAACTGAATACTGTCCACCTTCAAATTTGCCCGTTTGGATGTTGAGGTTGTTGTTCCTAAAAAGGGGTGCAAAGAGTTTGGCTTTTTGATTCATTTAGAAATAATTTACTGTTTAGTCGTTTTTAAAATGAAGACTATCGAGTCATCTCAATTAGGGACCTTCTGAAATAAATCACCAGATGCTCTGGGTACCTACTTTAATTCGTATATTTTCTATGTTTTCAGGTAACTATACAATTCCTGCAGGAACACTCTGTCATATACCAATAGTTGACCTTCATTACTTAGAAAGCATATATAATAACCCAAATAAATTTGATCCCGATAGGTTCTTACCAGAAAATAGCATTGGTCGTCACCCTTACGCATATATACCATTTAGCGCCGGTCCCAGGAACTGTATAGGTAATGAAATATTCTCTAGCTTTTACCAAATCTAATAAAGTAGAAAAAGTGATTTCTACCAGGGGCAGTGCAGCCTTAATTTTAATATCAAATCAAAAGTAATTTTATCTTTACACAATTATGTGCTCTGAATTCTTCCTGATGAAAATTCCATTTAACTACACTGCTAACCCAATGCTTCAGAAGAAGCCTTTAATTATTTTAAACACATTAAGTAAGAAACTTGGTCGGTAAATTTTATTGATAATCCTCAACTAGCTTTTCATAAAATTTATAAATGAAAATATTAAAAGCAGTAGTTAGTATCGAATGGCCTTATTCATAATGACTTAAAATGATTTTATCGGAAAGATAATAAACGTTTTATCGTAAAAAGACTATTATGAATAACAAGTTTTGACAATTTTCGCTAATCGATTTTAGCGAACTTTTAAACCTCCGGTAAGTCATTATGAATAAGGCCATATGAGTTTTACACACATTGGTAATCTTGTGAAATAATGTGTTAAATATTTGTCAAAGATAAGCTTAAATATTTAATAATCATTATACTTTCAGGTCAAAGGTTCGCTATGATGGAGATGAAAATAGCAATTGCAAGGATTTTACAAGAATACGAGTTGGTGCCAATAACACGTCCTGAAGATATAATTTATGTAGCTCACATGGTGTTAAGGAATGATGGACCAGTTCTTGTTAAATTTGTTAAGAGAAATCAGTGACAGAAATATGCCCAAGTTGTTTAATTTATACACACATGTTGATTATTTGTATGTAGTTAGGTACTTTATATTTATATTCAGTGGTGGATTTACACTAGGGGCTAGTGCCCAGGGCGGCAATTTTTTTTGGTTCGGCAAAATTTGGAAAGTGGGAAAAAAATTTCTGTACAATATATAATTAACAAATTCTTTTAAATAAACATTTTATCTTTCAAGAAATATAATTTAAGTATTATGTATCAAATAAAAATTTTGTATATTATAATATAGGAAATTTAAGTAAAAACTATACAAATAGTTTAATTTATTTATTACCATAAAGGTTTGAAAAAATTAAAGTTGTTTTTGTGTTTTTTATTTTCTGGAATTGATAAATTTATGTAGTATTTTTGAAGAATTAAAAATATTTTCAAATTATGTATGTCTTTTTAATAACAGAAACTTTTATTGATTAATGAATTTTTCTAAAATTGGAGAATTATACAATAACACTAATTCATTTTAATTTAAAAGAACAATTTTATATTTTTAAAATTAAAATGTTGTTTCAAAATGGCATTAAGGGCCTACATCAATATTATCGTATATCATCGCCGACACGTACATATTAACACAGCCAGTAGGCACAGAAAATGAAGAATTAGGGATACTTTTCCTATTTACTCAAAATCTACTAAATATATTTTAATTCTGATCCACGTGTTTCTATACATAATAGTTACCTATGTTTTTAAAGTTATTTCATTAGTTAATACGCGATAATAGACCGACAAATGAAAAAAATAAAAAATTAGAGAGGTTGTTTCGCCAAGATTTTGTATCGAGAAAACTTTTTTCAATCGCGTTTCTGAGTTCATGCGATCCTAGATCATATATTGAAAAAACATATACTTATAAATTAGAGCTCAAGCCATTCAATCTAAAGAAACAATGAAAACTTCGTACATAGAAAAATGCACGAAGCTATTTTGGTATCCTCTTAAGTGTAAAAGTCGCTGACCGTCACAGTATATTAAACACCAATAGGGTGAATTTCAACAAGACCGTATTTTTGTTTCATTTCGGTTGACTTTTTCATTATTAGGTTTAACAAAATTTAAACAGTATGTTAGTGTACTTCTTAGTATTGTTAATGTGAGTTATGAAGGGCCTCAACATATCTTAATAAACTTAGGAGATATAACAACTTAAAACCTTTATGCCACCGAAATGAAACTCATGTCCACCGAAATGAATCTCAAATCCACAGAAATGAATAAATTAGCCACTGAAATGAAATAGCTAGCTAAATATAAATAACCATTTACCATAGACTAGGCCATTTAAATAAATTGTATTATGTCACATACGTATAATATTGATGATGTCTCAGAAATAAACTTGTACGTATAAAAGTTTAGTAATAGTATAAGAAGTGGAAGTAAATTAAATTAACAAAATTAAAATTATCTTTATTTCACAAAATACAATCACTTAAACAATTATTAGTACAAATTAACATAAAGTAGTTACAATGTATCATGTGTCCCATGATAACATTGGTCTTGCCCTTCAAACCCACATTAGGCTAGGCTTGTCTTGTGGGACCCGCGTCCTACCTATATGTTACCTAAGTGCAACAAGTTCAACAGTTAATCATATCTTACAAGTCTGTCCGAGCTGTAGGCGTTTACGCCTCACTACATTGTGTTTATTAGAGCGATCAAGCACTAGTTAGACATAAAGATGTAACTTTAACAGGGATAGAAAATTATTAAACAATTCAAACCATAAGCCTGCATTACGACCTTGAGTAATTCTTCAGATTCTCTGTAGTTCAATTGAGAAAGCTATAAGTATAGTACACGCGTACGTACGTAGCCTTGTGAAGTGAAATCGTTTTTAAATCGCAGCATTTTAGAATTTTGTTGAAAAGGAAGGGATGTTAGAATGTTCCAAATCGTTTAGCGAATGTGGTTTTCATTATTGGGATCAGTAACCTTAAAACTTGTGAGTTTTGAATATAGAATCCAGTCTTAAGCAGGTGTTTATGGCAGAGTTTTGAATATAACTAAGGCAAATTTTAATACAAACCATCGGCGCACGCTGAGTAATTCCGAATCTATGTAAAACAAGTCCGTGGGATGACGACAAAGTTTTTTAAACATATATATATATACTTTCAAGAGTGCACGTTGAGCTCTTTCAACTACGATCATAAGGGAGATTCCTTAACTGCCTCAGATGTCGATTGAGTAAGTGAAGAGAATTCTGTTGAACCAGAGGTTTAAAATTTCAATTTCTTCACGACGGTGTTGTTGATGCCGTCCACACCTGCAGCACTATTTGTTTTTAAGTTGTCAATCAATAGTTCTATCTCGCTCTCATCAGTCAGAGTAAAAAACAAGAGAGTGTGAGGGTAAATCGTTCGACCTAAACATTGTCGCCAAGGAGTCGACAGATACTTTTAGATGACTTTTTATTGCGTCTGCCAGATTTTGTCCAATATGTGAGAAATAATTGTTGCAGAAGCTCAGTGATTCCTCGACGCTTTTTTTATTAAAGTAAGTTCTGTGAAAGGTCTGTTAACACGATGCGTGTTGGTGATACTCTTTATGGTATCCCAGAGTTTTCTTACGTTGTGTTTGTGTGTTCTGAAGCTCCTTTCGTTTAAAGTCATATTTTAGTTTTCTTATTAGTTGAGTGTAAAAGTTTCTATACCGAGTGAAAATTATTTCATTGATTTCATTAGTATTATAAGGTGTAGTTTATCTTTCACTTTTGAGTATTCGACTAAACCTGGCATCATCCAGGGTTTTTAAATGTGTGTAGATCTACTTTCGGCTGCAATGCAAGTATGTTCGTTTACAGCAGAAGTTATAATGGTTGTCAGCGTGTTGGCTGCTGTAGTAGCAGAGGAATTCGTGAGCAGTTCTGTCTAATCGATAACCTTAACTCTATCGCAAATCGCGGCATAGCCGAGCCTAGTTTTAGAGCGGTTACTGGAGTTGCGTTTGAAAGGTGTTTTAATTTCAGCTATTACAAAATCATGATCAGTAAAATCAGTACTAAAAGTAAACTAGGTACTAAACTTAGATAAGTTTGTTAAATATTAGGAATTTCTATAAAAAAGGGATAAAATAAAATATGGTATTATATATCCGATTTCTTATTTTGCAATAAGAAATCGGATATATAATACCATATTTTATAAACAATATAACCGAGTCGCGGGATAAAGCTAGCCTATTATATTTATTAAACAAAGTTAAACTAACTATCTTCTTAGAAATACAATGACTAAGAAAATAATCCAAACCTAAAAATCTTGCCAAGATGAAACATTTGGTAACCGAATTATGATAACACACATCACCAAAATAAACAAATTCACACCGAAGTTAAACAAATTCACACCGAAATGAAACAAATTCACACCGAAATTAAACAAATTCACACCGAAATGAAACAAATTCACACCGAAGTTCATAACACACACCGAAATTAATTTTTTGTTCATTTTGGTGAGATTTTCTTCATTTCGGTTGACAGTTTAGTCCACCGAATCAACCGAAATGAAGACACCGATATTAGAACCAAGCACAAAAATTAAGATTATAAGAAAAGTAATTATTACAGAATGTAATAAGAACTCTACAAATAAAAGTATGACAATTAGCGTTATCAACAAATACTTAAATAAATTCACTGCACTTTATTAGAAACGTTATCCCTCTACACAGAAATGAACAGAAATTTGCCGCATGTCACCGATATGATACATTTACGTATTTGGTGGGAACACGCAGGCACGCAGCGCACGTCTCCTTACACAAACACTTACAGTAGGCGCGCGAGTTCATGTCCATCCTGAGGAATGCGGTAGTGCTGTGACCTAATCAATAATGGTAATGCCGATGTCGATAATTATTACACATTTGGTCAACCATATCTATCACAAATTTATTACAACTGTAAGTAAGTAAATTAATACATATTATCAAACAGTGGCGTGCACAGGAATATGACACAGGGTATGCGGTGCTGTACTCAGTCACAAAAACTTTTTCTTTTATAGATTTTTAGTATAGCCACGCGACGGATCTCGTAAGTCGGAAACCATGCCAACAGAACAAATTTAAATCTGAATATCCCGAATCAGTCCACACTGTACTAGAATTACTAAACAATAACTACGTACGTACATACATACGTACATGTACGTATGTACATACGTTTCATAACTTTTAACATGAAATTTTTTGCTGGCTTAGTTGTCGTAACACAGGTACACAGAATCTTTTCACTGAATGACAATTGTGAGAACTTGTTATTTTTAATTTTTAACAAACACACACTATCAACACACATTTCACAATCAAATAACATTTTAAAATCAACAAACGATAATCCATACAATTATTAAATTATAGAAACTCAATATTAAACAGTTCAATGAATCACACGAAAAAATAAAATGGCCTCCGTCGAACCAAAATATTTCTGCTATTTAAATAGATAAAACCTTACTAAACAAAAATGCATACGTGATTTATTAGACTTCCGACTATTATATTTATTCGGATTATAAGTAATGAACGAACGCCGAATACTCGCGGAAACATCCGATCGCCAAAGCATGCCGCATGACATGCAGTACAAGGCGTCTTCAATATGCAAGCCTGTGTGCGTTTGTAAACTGTGCACGGACACCAAAATTTCTACACACATATGAACTCATGGCAGGCGGTGTCGAGCTTGTCCTACGCTTTCATCCGTCTGACCAATATTATTCCTTCGCCAAACGCCTGGCAAAAAGCAATTTGCAAGCACATATTGGTGCTATTTATGAATTATTAGGCGTTTTTAAGTTATAATATTTTGTTTAATTAATAGTAAATAAATGAATAGAGTCATCTAAAACATACGAACGTTTTATTAAAATATCTGTGAATGGCAACTAAAGCAGTGCTTTTCTGCCTTTATGGAGCGCACGCCCATGTTATCAAATGAATCTACCCAATACTTGTTAATGGATTATTACAAAATAAGGAAAAAAAAAATTATAAAGCACAAAAACCCTAAATACGAATTAGTCACTATCAGATGCAAAGATATTCTCGTGCTTGTTTATGTATTATAAAAGGTTTTTTTCTACTTGAACTTGTTGAAGGCGAAGTACTCATGTTTTCGTACACAAAAAGAAACAACACAAGCAGTTAACAGTTTATAGTATCGCTATTGACAAGCGCGCGTCAATGCCCCCGCGCGTCACCTCAGGCCCCGATAGACATGAACTCGCGCGCCTACTGTAGGTGGCACTGCTCCGCAGCTTTTAAGCGCGAAGAGGAGGAGCTAGTGTTATCCTAGGCAAAAATATGTTCGATTAACTTTTGGTCACCGAAATGAAAGGATTTTCTAGGACAAGTACATTTGTACTTATCAGCTATTAATCTACGTAGATAATTTGATAAAACTGGGTTGTGACAATGCTACCATTAATCATCAATTTAATAAAAATAGCCATATGCCTCAATAACAAATAGAATTCCTTGTACGAGGGAAAATTCATTGATAAGTGTGTTCAGGACAGCCACCGTGATGATGAAATTTGGCATTCAAAATTTATTTTAACTAAGTAGCTGCAATTATAATTAGAAAATACTTAATGCCTCATGTTGGTAATGACCTCCTCTATCTAAAAAAAAATATGAGAACTTTATAGTAAAGTTCCACACTACCGATTTTACTCACGCCGCAAAAAAAAATGCTGTCGGGAAATTGACCATTTAATAGCGGTCTAGTAACTACTTAATTACGTCCATAATTGTTTATAATTAATAATAGCACAGTCTAATCAGACAACAAAAGATAAAATAACTCTATAGTATTATTTTTTTCAATAGTTCAATAGCTACTCACACAAGTTTAGTAAATAGAAGGATTTGCACGTCTCTACGATGTTCTTTTACTTATTTTATATTTTATTGTTTGTTTGTTCATTGCATATTTTATTTAATTATAATTATAAAGCACGAAAACTAGGAAAATTGCCCGGTTTAAAAGGAACGTTTCTTTTTGGTGATACAATCGAACTAATACAGCAATCCTCAGGTAAATACAAGTTTATATTTTTATTGACTACAGATACGAGTATGTACAGTTTTTCATTTAATTAATTTCCAAAATTTTTAAAAGGAGGGGGTTCTTAATTTGTCTGTATGTTTTTTATATGTTTGTTACCTTATAACTTTTAACTGGACGAAGCGATTTTAATGATTTTTTCTTTATTTGAAAGCTGATGCTGATGTGATGGCTATCTTCTAAGAAATCGACAAAAACCCTCAAAAATTTAAAACAAATATACGCGTCTAAATCCGTAAAAAGTAGTTTTATTTAAAAACCCTCAAATTTCGAAAGCACACACATTGTTTTCAATTATTATATATCTAAATTATCAAAGAGTAGATTACCGAGGTGGTCTTTTGAAGTCGGTTAAATTTACATTAATTTATGAATTTTTGCAATTGACTTGCTATGCTTTTACTAAATAACTAAATTATAGTGGAAAAAAATGCTCAATATATGGCGTTGTACACAAAACATCGCACGATGTTTAACTCACATTGAGAAGGTTGTAGTGGAAGATTTGGTAAACATATGCGGGAACCATGATAGCTCAGATGGGAGAGCAACGGAACGGTATTCCGAGGTCGTGGGTTCAAGTCCCGCTCATGGTTATCATTTTTTCCACTATAATTTAGTTATTTAGTCGGTTAAATTTGTTTAAAATAATAAAAAACTTTTACTTTTTTTAAACTGATTGTATAAAAAGTACTCACTATCAATTTTCTTCTGTTGAGGTGTTGTGTTGTGCCTATTCCTAAGTAATGGTATTAAACAATTACTAAGGAATAGGCACACATCTCGTCTAGTTCTTCTGAAAATCTGAGTTCACATCTGCTTTCATATCCTTTTTCACGCAATTATCTTCTTTTCTTTGGACTTTTTACGTCTACCTTGCTCTACACTTAATTCCCCCAATATTTTATTTAATATTTTGTAGTTGGCTTGATGAAACTAGCTAGAGAACTAGCAAAAAACAATCCAGGGATTTATAAAATTTGGACATTTCCTTTCGGAGCAGTAAATATTTACAATCCTGAAGATGTAGAGGTAAGAGAATAAGCGAATCTTTCTATTTACTATTTTCTTTACCTAGATCACATGCGCGTAAACAGCCGAAATGCCGAAAATTTGACAAAAAGGGAATAAAGCTTAATTTAAGATCAGATAATGTTTTTTTCTTTTTTTTTTTCTCTCCTCTACTCTGCCGGGCCATGATGGTGCCTTGAGCTTTACCATGACCCGGCGAGGGGTGGCCCCGCTAACCGGGGCCCGACTCGGCAGGGGGAACAATAAGTCCCCCCGTCGCATGGCCGAGTGCCACATTTGCCATCATGCCGCGGCGGGTCTCTAAATACCGACCCGCCGCGCACGACCACCTCTTCGAGAGGTGCCGCCGGCTCTTGCCCGTCGACCCTGCGGGATGGCAATGTGTCGCCAGCGCGTTAATGCTCCCGCAAGGCCTCCCTCTTTGCCGCCATCACCTCCCGAGCAAAGGTGGCGACGGCGGCCCAACACCGTTCAAGATCAGAGAATGTTGTGTGAAATGTCCATGAATATTTATTTATCGAGGTTTAAACTTTAAAGAATGAAATTCCTAACTGTAACAATATGTTTTTACTAAGTAGGTAATTATTCAAATCTACATTTATGTTTCAGATAATTATATCGAACATGAAATACAATGAAAAAAGCATTGTTTACAAAATATTAAGACCATGGTTAGGCGATGGTTTACTTCTTAGTAAAGGTAATGAAAAATCCGTGTGGTGGTGGATTAAGAATACAAGTGTCATCCTATTTTCTCCCCAAGGTACTGTAAAAGCCAGCTAAGGTATATTGTACACAGATAACGTCCTCCATGAGAGACAGAAAACTCGAAAAATTAACCCTATGCCATTATGCCTGGTCAGCGCGGCATAGTAGATCTGAATCGTTTTCAAAGTGGAGGAGACCCGTGTCCAACACTGGGACGTTGATGGGCTGGAGAGATAGAGAAAATGGTAATAAATATCTGACTGATATTTTGCGTCCCTCTAGCTCAATTGTGCTCAATAGTAACTGACAGAGTTTCTAATATTTCGTAGCAGATGGTGTTTTATAGCTTCTGTTTATCCCTATAGGAATAGTCGTGATAATAATAATGCATCAAATTCATATTGTTATGTATACAGGACACAAATGGCAAGAAAGAAGAAAAATTTTAACACCTGCCTTTCATTTTAATATTTTGCGACAGTTCAGCCAAATTATCAGTGAAAATAGTGAACGTTTGGTTGATAATATTAGAGAACAAACTGGAAAACCTGTGGATGTTGTACCCATATTATCAGAATTCACTCTGCATTCTATTTGCGGTATGTGTATTCTAGACTTTTGTGTGGTGATAGATTAAGAACATGTTGCAGTTATATTAATAACTTATTTCATATGAAATAAGTTGTATCTTCGTCATAGGTGCCAATGAGATCATTGGCACCTACGACGGGGATAAAGCGTATCTATACGCCTAATAATTCCAAACCAACCTCTAAACCAACACGCCAGGTCAGCGTGGTAAATTGAATAAACAGCTGCCGTTTCGATATAGTCACTATCCAAGACTATTCTCTATCATTGTATTTTTGTGATTCTTTTATATTGTGCATGGGAAACAAAACTATATAAGTCTCAATCCCTAGTCTTTCTCTCAAAAAAATCTCTTAGGTAACTTATTCCAGAATTTCCTTTTTGAAATATCATAACTCTAATTTCAGAAACTGCTATGGGCACTCAACTTAGTCAAGAGACATCAGCAAAATCATACAAAGAAGCGATATATGACCTGGGTTTTATATTTTACCAAAGAATTCGTAAAGTATATTTGATCTTTGACTTCTTCTTTAATTTAACACCAACAGGAAAGAAGCAAAAGAGATATATAGCTATTGCTCACGATTTTACACGAAACGTTATAGAAAAAAGAAAAGAATATATAAATCAGTATGGAAGTCATATCTTTGATGACATAGATGGTGAATCTTACGTGTATAAGAATAAGAAAAAAATAGCAATGTTGGATTTGTTGTTAAATGCACACAAAGAGGGTTTAATTGATGATACAGGTGTACAAGAGGAAGTGGACACGTTTATGTTTGAGGTATGTATATAATATACTTAGATATAATTATATAATAATGCATGGAATGTTACATATCAAACATCGAACCTCGTAGACGACAGCTTGCTGCATAAACTACTAAAACACGGACCCCATCACAAATGTAAGAATAGTTTTTCAGAAAATTTGAATATCATCATCATCATAACATCACGCCTTTTTCCCATGGGGGTAGGCAGAGATATAGAGCGCCATCTGCTACGATCCAAACATACTTCCTTGGCTTCATCCACACTCATACATCTGGTCATACATGCCCGACGGTTGTAAGTGCTACGCACTTGCCCCTTTTGGAGTATGCCGGCGATGACATCGGAGTATATTTTTCTCGGGCGTCCTCTCCCAGCATTTCCACTGACCTCCGCCGTGTATATGCCTTTCGTTAAGCGTCTCTCATCCATCCTCTCCACATGACCAAACCACCTAAGCATACTTTTCTGGAGAAAAGTATAACATGAAAGAATAACATGACCATGAATAACATAACCAAACCTGTTATTCATGGTCATGTTATTCATCATGTTATTGTCACTGACCTTAGTCACTACATCCTCAATTTGAATATGGACTTACTAAACTATCAGTGATGTGATCGATTATGAATTTAAATATCATGCTGTCGTAGAAAGCTTGTTAAGAGCCACCTAAGGAATATTACAAACAGATAAATATCTTCTGTAAGAGACTGAAAATTTTTAAACTTGCCTTTCTTGTCAAGACGCCTGATCAGAGCGGTATAGTAGACCGCATACTCTCCCGAAGTGGAGGAGGCCCGTTCCTAACAGTGACGTCAATGGGCTGGTAAGGAAACTATGTACTATATATAGTAGTATCTTAGGGAATATTTTTTTCAAACTGTCTTATTATTAAATTTTGTCAAAGATCGTTTTTCAAAAATCCCGCAATAGCCTACGGTTGCGGGAAATAGTAATTTACTTTTATGAGGGGATAATCGTTGTCTAAAATTATTATATTATATAGAAAAAAATCTTTCGAAATTATTGCGTTATTATATCATCAATTTACTGTTACCGGATCTATAAAGTCGTAACAATGTTATCTAATGGTATTATGCAGATAATAATATTTAATACCTAAGTAGGTATCTAATATTGAGATAATTTTATTATCACATATTACGCTTATAACTGTTATCATTATCATATCATATAAATCTGTATACGTAAAGACAAAATTTCATAGCCTTTTTTGCAATCTCAGACTTGTACTTAAAATAATAAATTAATAAATATTCAAGGACATGTACCTTCGTCCTCTATGGGCCCCGAGGACGTAGAAGCTAAGCTTATTTATCTTTTTACATGAGGAGTGGGAATTTTTCTTGAAATACGCCAAGAGTACAAGCAAAGCGAGCTTTAAAATCAAACATAATAAGATTGTTATATTTATTAGATTTCGTAATTGACAGTAAATGACTTTTCACATAGATATCACAGTCTCAGAATCAAATATGTCTCTACCTTTCTCTATCAAGCCCGTTAACGCCCCACTGTTGGGCACTGGCCTCCTCCGCTGTGGGAAGGATTATTTCTTACTGTCCGCGCTGACCAGGGGTGTTGGTGCTCTATAGTCTCTGGCCATAGGAAAAAGGCGTGATTTTATGATGATGATGAGTTATTTAATTTCCGTAAATAATTTTGTAATACTATTTGTAATTTCAGGGACATGATACAACCGCATCTGGTTTGACTTTTTGTTTAATGTTACTTGCAAACAATAAAGTAGAACAGGTGAGTTATAATAAAATTAATAAAAAAATATCACCATCAAGTTGCTTATTTTAGAAAGAAATAGGAAAGAAAGGCGTTAAAAGCTTATTTAAAGAATAGAAGTTCCTGAAAGTTAAGAATAGAACTCCGTTCCGCTTTAAGTATATTAGATATCTGATATCGACCACAGTGCCCTCTATCAGGCATTATTGTGAATCTAAACCATTCTCGAATCCACTGAAATACGCTGCGTATTTATGTGAGCTGCAGTAAAATTTTGTGTGCGTATTATACACACAATTTTTTTTATCTATAATATCCAGCCTGTTAGGATGTGTTGATTGAAATACACACGTACAGAAGAAATTTATATAAAAAGATTTTATTTTCACCATTTCATTAATTCTGTTATAACTAAATTAAAATTTTTGTAGGATAAAATATATGAAGAATTAAAACAAATGTTTGGTTATACGAGACACCCTATTACTATGGATGACTTACCTAACATGAAGTATTTGGAACGTTGTATTAAAGAATCACTTCGTCTTTATCCACCAGTCCATTTCATCAGTCGAAATATACAAAACAGTGTTACTTTGAGTAAGTATTTTTTGTCTAATCTACTCATAACTGATTGCCCACTAAGTATTATACAAACATTTTGCAAAAAATATGCATGATATTTATGGTTTTTTTTTTCGACATAATATAATAATATCTTTATATTAAAAAAAAAACGATTTTGTATTTAAATTTACGAAAATAAATCATTCTTTCCTTACAATCGATCAAATATCATAAAAGCAAAAGTAGTTCTGTTAGTCTATCTTTCATGGCTGAAAATCTTAACCGATTTGAATGAAATTAAGTACACAGATAATCTAAAGCCGAAGAGAAAGGCCTTAAGGGCCTACATCAATATTATCGTATATCATCGCCGACACGTACATATTAACACAGCCAGTAGGCACAGAAAATGAAGAATTAGGGATACTTTTCCTATTTACTCAAAATCTACTAAATATATTTTAATTCTGATTTACGTGTTTCTATATATAATAGTTACTTATGTTTTTAAAGTTATTTCATTAGTTAATAAGCGATAATAGACCGACAAATGAAAAAAATACAAAATTTTAGAGGTTGTTTCGCTAAGATTTTCTATCGAGAAAACTTTTTTCAATCGCGTTTCTGGGTTTATGCGATCCTAGATCATATATTGAAAAAACATATACTTAACAATTAGAGCTCTTAGTCTAGCCATTCAATCTAAAGAAACAATGAAAAATTCGTACGTAGAAAAATGCACGAAGCTATTTTGGTATCCTCTTAAAGGCTACTTATTGATGTGAAGAAAGTAGCGAAATTGCAAACTACAGCTAGTAATAAATATTTGTGCTATTCCGAAATGAAAAGTATTATCAGTTGTTTATTGTAAGATAAATACTATGAAATGTTATACTAAACTATTTAGAAGTAAACAAAATTATCTACGATGTAAAGTTCATAATATATGACAACATCTGTGACCTGAAACGATATACATATTTGCGTACATAATGTAGTCGTTTCTCAATGCGGCTAATAATAGAACGATAAAACTCCATATTATATATTTCAAGGCAAGGCTTATCAGATCAGTCTTTACTAATGTTATAAATAATTAAGGAACGCTGTCTTTCTGTCACGCCAAAACAAATTCAGAAAACAATTTAAATAATATTAGGTACGCAGATAGTATATTTAGAGCCTGGGAAGGAATATAGGCAGGCCACATGTTAAATATAAAAAAATGTTGCATAGTGATTTTAAATTCTAGACATACAAAGTCGCAGTCTGAATGAATGAATGAATGAATGAATGAATGAATGAACTTTATTTCACTTAAAATAGAGTTAACAAAGGTGTTACATAAATTTGTTACAATAGTCCATCTATTTAGCCACTGAAAGGCATGTGAAAAATTGCAACATTTGACATAACCAGTCAAGTCACATAGATACATAAATTGTCATCGTAATACATAGATATAAATATATTATTATAAATGTGGATATAAATTTTATTAATTACTACAGCTAATGTTATTAACAATTACTATTTTAAAAGCAATTACAAGATATCTCTTATTAATAAGTTTGATAAACTATTTGTCCTGACTAATTTATAAATGTCAAAACGAGCTGATGACACTATAGACATTTTGACGAGCTTAAGTGTTAATGTGTCGAACGAAACTATAGCGCGATTCAAAAAAAGGTACAACGCCATCTATCGACTGTCATAGTAAACTTCTGTTTGTTAAGGTTTAATTTCTAAATTTCACGCGTACGTAGTCGCGGGCAGCAGCTAGTAAACTATAAACTTATTATTACCAAAAAGTGAAAAAGCTTTTTTGTAACTTCTTTTTTCATGGTTTGACATCAAAAATACTTAAACATATATAATTATGTAATTTACCATAACAACCAGCTAGCTACTTACGTATTGATCTTAGATTCTAATAAAAAATAAATAAAACATTATAAATATTCTTGCAATTAAAACGGAATGCAATGATCACATGCATTTATTCAAAGAAAATGTATTTATTACAGGTAATTACGAGATACCAGCAAACACGTTATGTCACGTACATATTTATGATCTTCATCGACGTCCAGATCAATTCGAAGACCCTGAGAAGTTTAATCCTGATAGATTTCTACCAGAAAATAGCACAGGTCGCCATCCGTACGCCTACATACCTTTCAGTGCTGGACCTAGAAATTGTATAGGTATAACGATTACTCGCTTAAAATTATGGGATTGGATGCGTATATTATCTGTTTTAAATTTTAGCCCGACGTTTCGGAGACTGTTCAGTAACCATGGTTACGGGCGGGACTGGACTGGAACACGGTGATTGAAGTCTCTGAAACGTCGGGCTATATTTAAAACAAGTACAGGGTTTAAATCTGAAAAAATGGTTAATATTTAAATAAAGGCGACTCCTTTCCTTACAAGTGTTGTAGAATTGTTTAGTTTAATGTCAGCGCTGATTGAATTATGTAGAAGTTTTCGTATAATTTGTAGGCTAAGGCGATCGTGATCCAAAGCTGGTCATTTAATAAAATAAAAAATATCGTCCAGCGATGTCCTTGATTTCATTTCAATCTACTAAAACTTGCAATTTATAGTTATGCTCGTGTTTTGTTTTAAAGAACTATACTTAATTTTTGTAAAAAAGTGCCATGAAGATATGGTTCAATTACAGTAATTGACGTGCAAAATTGTATCCTGGGTAACAGGTATAAACCTAATATATGTAGGAAAGAAGGAGCTATTTGTTGTATTAAACAACCATGAATATGAATGTTAAATCAGGACGTTCCCTACGGATGTTGCCAACATTTATCTGGAGAGATAGGAGAGATCCGAGCAGTCTATACGGATGTTGTTAAAAAAAACTCAGACTGTGCTTTCTGTGTTTGGTTTAATAATAATTTGATGTTTAATGTCAGGAGGTGTTTTAGCTCCATTATGACTGAATCATTCAGATTATTATTGAAATAATACTACAGATACCTCCCTCCACATGATAGTAATCTAAGATAAGGGTCTAAGATAAGATAAGATCACGTCATAGAACAGGAGTTCCCAAAGTAATTTTATCAACTGCCCACTTTGAGAGAAGAAAACCAGTGCAACCTAATTTTTTTCGGATCTCTCATCACCCCCTTTAGGCTTGCAGCGCCAACAAGGCGGCGTTATTGCCCACATTGGGAAAGGCTTTCATAGAATATGGGGATATCTACCAAACCTCTAATTGCTAATTTGTTTCAGGTCAAAAATTCGCCATGATGGAAATGAAAATGGCTGTTGCTAGTATATTGCGGGAGTTCAAACTGGAACCAGTTACACGACCATCTGATATAGAGATGATCACAGATGTTGTAATAAGAAACAACGGGCCTGTGAACGTTACTTTTAAGGAGCGGTATTAAACGTTAAATGAAACAATTTTGAATTAAAATGAAAAAATATCCAAACGTTATTTCTATTAGATAATTTAAATCATATTTAAAAAGCCAACCTAGGATTGAGTCGGATGTTGTTTAGTTCTTGTGATAGAGAGAAAATTGTCTTATTTATGTTTGTATATCTAAATAATTAAGATTACATTTAAGATATAAATAAAATGTGTAAGATAACAAAGGCTGTATTTTTTCTCATATCTGAAATGTGGTTATATATTAATTTGTTTCCATCACACAACTTAATATCCCCATGTATATTTTGGATTTAAAATATTCAGAATTAAGCTTTATGGTAGGTATTTCTTAAATCAAATTAGAAAAATGACAAGTTTAATACGATGTATACAACTATTCACCAGTCAGCTATTCTGCATCCCCTGCTAGACATTGGTCTCCCCCAAAAGAACGTTAAAACGCGCAACCTGTGCCGTTCGCGTCGGGCGACTACCTACTGTCTTCAGAATATCGTCACTCTAATTTGTTGGGAGTCAGTGAGCATAAAATAAATAAATAAACATATTATATACACATATTGTTTTTTTCTTAACGAACCCCCCCCCCCCCTAACCAAGAATCCCCTGATCGTAAAATCCTATCAACTGACTACGATCGTGTCTCATTGGCATTTATTAATTAAAATAACTCGCACATTTCCATCATGTTGTGGCTATTATTATATATCGTTATTTTTGTGTTATCATTACATCCTTACTAATTTATAAATGCGAAAGCCGGATGATGCAGAATAATAATTTTGACGAGCTTAAGTGTTAATGTGTGGAACGAAACAATAGCGTGATTTAATAAACGTACAACGGCATCTATTGAGCAGAAGTGTAAACATCTGTTTGTTAAGGATTGATTTCTAAATTTCACGCGTACGAAGTCGCGGGCAACAGCTAGTATTATAATAAATTACAGTTATAAAGCTCGGAAACTAGCAAAATTGCCAGGACCTAAAGGATTGTTTTTTTTTGAGATATAATAACTGTCATGCGTCAAACACCAGGTATTTTATTTCTACATAGTAGCTACTTAATATTTTTAATATACATAGAATGCAGCTTGTTTTATTCTTTATTTTTGATGACTTTTTGTCCTTGGAAATGTCAGTTCCACTCTAATAAGAGTTACGAATAAAAGTTTAATATTAGTAAGGAAACTATTTCTAATTTAATTGCCATAAATACACAGAACTGCCTATACCCGATATGTCTCAACGAAGAATGTGTTGATAGAGAATCAGTGTATAAGAAACTTAATTGTTGTTAAATATTATAAATTGGGATTCATTTGATTTGATCCTTAACGGGCCTCGTGGTCTAGTGGTTCTTATAACGGACTGCCGAACGCGAGGTCTCGGGTTCGATTCCCGGTCTGGACAATCTTTTGTGTGATGTTTTTGATTGTCATACAAATGTTTGCACTGCGTCTGGGTGTTTGTTTACTATGTATTATAAGTATGTATTAATTTGAAACGGTAAAAAAATCATGTTTGTTGTAAGGGGGGCTCCCTTAAATATTTATTTTATTTTATTTTTAGTATTTGTTGTTATAGCGGCAATAGAAATACATCATCTGTGAAAATTTCAACTCTCTAGCTATCACCGTTCTTGAGATACAGCCTGGTGACAGACGGACGGACGGACGGACGGACGGACAGCGAAGTCTCAGTAATAGGGTCCCGTTTTTACCCTTTGGGTACGGAACCCTAAAAAAGTACTCATGGTAATTTTAATATTTGTATTAGCATTATCGACTAGGTTTTACTGACCTCAAAGGAGTTATATAGTTATAATTGTTATAAAGTTCCCGTCTTCAATTAAACGAAATTTTTTAATCCTACAACAACTACCAAACCTTCCTAAAATTGTCGCAGTCAAAACATTTTATATTAAATTTTTTACTGTTAGGAAACGTTCAATTTATCTATGCAATTTATTAGTGAATAAATTGCATAGATAAATTGAACGTTTCGTAACAGCAATAAATAAAACATCATAAATATTCTTGCAATTAAAACGGAATTCAATGATCATATGCATTTATTCAAAGAAAATGTGAATTTATTACAGGTAATTACGAGATACCAGCAAACACGTTATGTCACGTACATATTTATGATTTTCATCGACGTCCAGATCAATTCAAAGACCCTGAGAAGTTTGATCCTGATAGATTTCTACCAGAAAATAGCGTAGGTCGTCATCCGTACGCCTACATACCTTTCAGTGCTGGCCCAAGAAATTGTATAGGTAAATATTTGTTGCAAATTAAATAATATTGCTCAGTATCATTACGTGTCATTTAGTTTCGTTTGTATCTATATATATGACCAGGTAATGAAGTTTTTAAAAGCGTTTGTTATTTATTATAAGTAGATTGATTTTAAATTTTATACATAAAGTAAAAAATGTAGGCATTTAAAAAAGTATCCAAGTTTAAGGGCCTACATCAATATTATCGTATATCATCGCCGACACTTACATATTAACACAGCCAGTAGGCACAGAAAATGAAGAATTAGGGATCGTTTTGTTTACTCAAAATCTACTAAATATATTTTAATTCTGATTTACGTGTTCCTATATATAATAGTTACTTATGTTTTTAAAGTTATTTCATTAGTTAATACGCAATAATAAACCGACAAATGAAAAAAATAAAAAAATTGAGAGGTTGTTTCGCTAAGATTTTCTATCGAGAAAACTTTTTTCAATCGCGTTTCTGAGTTTATGCGATCCTAGATCATATATTGAAAAAACATATACTTGAAAATTAGAGCTCTAGCCATTCAATCTAAAGAAACAATGAAAACTTCGTACGTAGAAAAATGCACGAAGCTATTTTGGTATCCTCTTAACGAGTTTTGTTAGTTTTGAAACCAAGGTTTTGACTCCCGTATCTAAATCTATCTGAAAATATTTTACAAACATACCAATACCATGAGGCTGTAAAAAAACGTGCGCACATAATAATATTTTCATCTAGAAGTAGTAGCATCAGTAGTAATACCAAATAGTTAAAACATGACACAGTAGTAGCAGCACTGGTCAATGTGGTGTAGTAGGCTAAATAGATTTAAGCGGTGGAAGAAGCACTTGTTCAGCAATAACTACCATTTTTGATTTAGGAATGGTAGGCATATACCTCAAGTTTTAGGAATTAAATATTGTAATTTCATCTTAATATATATATTTCTTGTGTGCGTGTGTATGTGACTGAACTCCTCCTAAACGACTGGACCGATTTTGATGAAATTTGTTGTGTGTATTCAGGGGGGTCTGAGGATGGTTTAGATTCACAATTGGCTGGACCGATTTTGATGAAATTTTTTTTACACAGAATTGTATGGCAAAACAACGTTTGCCGGCGCAGCTAGTATTATTTTATAACAAATTGTATGTGTTGTGACGAACTAAGAATACAAGTGTCATCCTTTCCTCCCCGGGGTGCTGTAAAACCAAGTTAAGGGATATTTTACACAGATGACATCCTCTGAGAGTGATGGAAATCTCGGAAGTAAACCTTGGGCCAACACGCCTGGTCATCGCGGCACAGTAGACCATAATCCCTCCCAAAGTGGAGGAGGCCTGTGCCCAACAGTGAGACGTTAATGGGCTGGAGAGAGAAAGAGAGAGAGAGATAATAACAGATACTTTGTATTTGAATAATTTGTTGCAGGTCAAAGATTTGCTATGATGGAAATGAAAATAGCTGTTGCCAATGTGCTGTGGGAGTTTGAACTGGAACCTATCACACGTCCTTCTGACATTGTTATGATTACAGATTTAGTACTGAGAAACAACGGCCCAGTTAATGTAACTTTTATAAAGCGGTCCTAAGATGTCGGTCATGACAGTAGGTTATGGGACACGGACACGGCACGTAACTGAGTAAAGTAATTGAAATCACGAGTTATAATGATTTAAATAAGGTTTAGAAATATTTGGATTGTCTCATCAAATGCAATAAATTGGAAATGAAATGTATAATGAAGACATTAAAATAGAATGATTAAATGGAAACGTTTTATTATTTTACTAGCTGTTGCCCGCGATTCCGTAGGCGTGGAATTTAGGAAAGTTTCATGAAAATCCATCCAGTAGTCTTTACGTTAAAGAACAACAAACATCCAACATTACATTTATACAATCCAACATTAACCAAACATCCAAATACATATTAGAGTATGGATAGAAGACCGAGGAAACGTTCGCGTTGCTCAGCCAACAGTTTAAGTATTTTATTTTGCCACGCGTAATTCTTTTTTCGTCATATCTCCTAAGATATTCATTTAAATTGCGTGCTGTAAAAAGCAGTTATAATCTATATTAAACGTGTAAGCTAACTAAGGTATTTAATTTGATAAAAAAGAATACTGTATACACATAAATAGCTTTTGAAAACACCCTATTGAATTTGATAATTTTTGCGACATTATTATGGGTACAGCGGGTTTCCCTTAAAAGATAGACATATGCCCTCGCTGACTTTTTTGAAGAACTATAGGTAACAAACAATTCCTCCATACATTAGTTTGTTGTACCTCACATAGATAAGGCAGCGTTTTCATTTATAGCTCGCACGCGTCCGAGTTTCTCGACAAATTTAATCATATCTCATCCAATATATAGCAAACCCCAACAAATTATGCAAAAAAAAGCCATCCTCTTGAACCATCCCATCTATTAAAAAAACCGCATCAAGATCCGTTGCCTATTTTTGAAGATATAAGCTCACATAGGGACATACATACAAAAATTACGACATTGTTTTATAAGAAGTAAAGATAAAGATAGACTACAATAAAATGACATGCAAAATTATTGATTTTGATTGATTTTTAATGTAAAGAAAGCTTAAAGCAAAAATGTGTAGGCAATTATTATACATACAGCTCAAGGAAAAATTAAGAAGTGTGCTTAGTTTTGGTTATATTTTTAACCGACTTCAAAAGAAGGAGGCGGTTCTCAATTCGTCTGTGATTTTTTTATGTTTGTTACCTCCTAACTTTTAATCTTTCTTTTTTATTTAAAAGCTGGTGGTTCCCGTTTGGTCCCATAGGAACCAGGTCGGGGTCTGATTGAATGAATGAATGAAACCCTAAAATTTCAAAAGCACATGAAGTCGGTTGCACTTTTTTTTAAATACTCTATTAATAATCCTCATCTACTCCTCATCTGTGTCACCTATATGTATAGAAAGACCTAGAAATATTCTTTAGAAAAGAATAATAATTTATACATTGCATATACGAACATCAATGAAGTCAATTTTTGCACAGAAATCTTGAAATTATACATCCCTGTCTTTGTTTTTTAGTTTTATAAAACTCGTGTGGTGACGGATTAAGAATACAAGTGTCACCACCCCATCTCCTCCCAAGGGTGCTGTAAAAATCTGCTATGGGATACTGCACACAGATAACTTCTTCCGTGAGAGACGGAAAACTCGAAAATAAACCTTGTGCCAACACGTCTGGTCGGCGCGGCACAGTATACCTAGAGCATAATCCCTCCCAAAGAGGAGGAGGCCCGTGCCTAACAGTGGGACGTAAATGGGCTGGAGAAGAGAAGAAGTAGAGAAACCTCGTGTACAGGCTGAAATATCACGGCCATATAAACCACAATATATTACACTACCGGGTTAAAGATTCGTGTGAATATTTCTAAAATATATTTTGATAGCAGCAATTCTATCTCCGGGTCCAAAATAAATCATTAGAAGGATTGCAATCACATATATACGCACGGTATACGGACTAAAATTGTAAAATTAAGTAAATTGACTTTATTAACATAAATCATTGAAAGTACATATTACATTATATTCTTTGGGCCCTACACTAGGAAAACCTCGTCGTAGGGCTCAGTCTCTACCCAAGTTATACAGAAAAAAGAAAAATTAAACATAATTCTAAATTAACAAAGTTACATATTATTTTCAGTTTAGAAATATATTTGAAGCTTTTATGCTAACAGGTGTAACATAAAATATTTGTGAGCGCCAGCGTTTGAGTTGTAAATTTTCATGGATATTTATTTTTTATGCGTCCTCTGGTCCAAAGCAAAGCTTGTAATGCTTGTGTTACGGGTACCAGAATACGGATATAATACATAAAATACTTTTCTTTTGTAAATACATACTTATAATAGGTACATAGTAAACACCTAAACATTTTTATGATAGATTTAAACATCACAGAATTGATTTTCCCGTGCGGGTATCGAACCTTTGACCTCGTGAACAGCAGTCAGTTCTATGAACTACTAGACCATGGAAGCCCGTCATATTATTATAATAAACATATTGGCTAATGTACGAAGTCATTAATAACAAATATCTGAATCAGCCTTATTTCAGTATTTAATTGTTGTTTGTCTAGACGACAACGGCTTTAATGAGATAACAAAGGTTATATAGACGGGCCTCGTGGTGTAGTGGTTCTTGGTAACGGACTGCCGATCAAGAGGTCGCGTGTTCGATTCCCGCTCGGGACAATCATTTGTGTGATTTTTCTAATTGTCATACAAATCTTTGTTCTGCGTCTGGGTGTTCCTATGTATTATAAGTATGTGTTTACAAAAAAAAAGTAGTATATGTATTCTATCCGTATTCTGGTACCCATAACACAAGCATATAAGCTTAGCTTGGGACCAGAGGACGTTGTGTGAAATGTCCATGAATATTTATTATTATTATTATTTATTTTAGCGTTATCATGCATATAAACACACAAGATCGTATTCAATTGTTTACAATAAATAAAATAAAATGTATGAGACTTTGAAACTCGTACAGTTGCATCCGAACTAGCAAAATTTGCTGTCTGATAATAAATAAAATATTTAAAGATATTTTACAAAACGAAATCTAGTCTTGGGATGATGATCTAACATTTTTAATATTATAATTAAAATATCTAATATTAGACTCATGATCTCGAAAACGGCAGCTAAATATAAAAATCACTGCACCACAACAAGTAACAAATATCCACATTGTATACCATTTGGCTATCAGCATTCAATTTATTATATTGTATGTTATCACTTTTTACTTAATTAAGAGAGTTAATTATTAAGACATAAGTGTTTGAAGGGTAAAAAGTTGCTTTGATAAAATATTATTGAACCCTAGAAAGACAAGCCATGTCGAACGCGGTAATCGATGTTGGCTCATATCTAGTAGTTAATTGCTCATTTTCGGTGGTGATACATTATAACAATTGAAACCCGTGGATGTTAAAAAAACATGAAATCCAATTTGACGAGGAATATTAAATATAAAAAAAATTTCATTCTCTTTTACTGTTGGTCTCCCAAGAACATTGCAACAAACAATGTTCAGGGTGTGCCTAGTGGCTATGGCTTCCTATGGTCATTTAGTTACACCGCTTAGTTAAGAGGATACCAAAATAGCTTCGTGCATTTTTCTACGTACGAAGATTTAATTGTTTCTTTAGATTGAATGGCTAGAGCTCTAATTTTTAAGTATATGTTTTTTCAATTAATGATCTAGGATCGCATAAACTCAGAAACGCGATTGAAAAAAGTTTTCTCGATAGAAAATCTTAGCGAAACAACCTCTCTCATATATTTTTTTTTTCATTTGTCGGTCTATTATAGCGTATTAACTAATGAAATAACTTTAAAAACATAAGTAACTATTATATATAGAAACACGTAAATCAGAATTAAAATATATTTGGTAGATTTTGAGTAAACAGAAAAATATCCCTAATTCTTCATTTTCTATACCTACTAGCTGCGTTAATATGTACATGTCGACGATAATATTGATGTAGGCCCTTAACTTAAAAACATTTCTTCCATATAAAAATTTTTCAGTTTGTTTCAGTTGTGTTGCAAGCCAAAACCTTAATGTTCATTTTGCTATAATATTACTTAAGTATTTTATCTATCAAAAAATGTAATAATGCCAAAGTCAACTTGTACCATAATATTCAAAACTGCTATTTATTTATAGAACAGAACTGAACAATTTTCTCCAAGAAGCTCGCAACAGATTTTTCAAAACAAAAGGCTTAAAAGGCGAAAACAAAAATGAAAAGATTTAGGAAACGCACTTGTGTTTTTGCCCTAATATGATTAGTTCTTTCGAAACACTTCACTTGTTTTCAAATAGAATAAAAAATTGGTCAAGTGCGAGTCGGACTCGCGCACGACGGGTTCCGTACCATTATCTATGCAACATAAGGCAACGTTATTAGTATCGAGCAAGAAACGGTAAAAAAATCATGTTTGTTGTATGGGAGCCCCCCTTAAATATTTATTTTATTTTATTTTTAGTATTTGTTGTTATAGCGGCAATAGAAATACATCATCTGTGAAAATTTCAACTCTCTAGCAATCACCGTTCTTGAGATACAGTCTGGTGACAGACGAACGGACGGACAGACGGACGGACGGACGGACGGACAGCGAAGTCTCAGTAATAGGGTCCCGTTTTTACCCTTTGGGTACGGAACCCTAAAAATAAGGTTATCTATCCAGGGTTAATGTAGATAATATACAAATAGAAAGTGCTCAGTACCGGTTGAATCGTAGTTGTAACAACATACGTTGTCGATAGTATTCTAAAATGTTAACGTACATATTGGTGATTGTTATATTTCTATTTTTTTTAGAAATTCTACTTAATCATAATGCGAAAGCCAGAATAATGAAGAAAATACCTGGCCCTAAAAATCACTTCTTAGTTGGCAATGCATTGGTTCTTATGGTTTCTTCAGGTATGTTATCGTGTACAAATGGATGTTTCTAAGAGTCCTCAGCGGGCGTATTATGAGCTTTTTAAAAATTATGCAAGTTCCAGGCAGGCCGTACACTGCCTGACTAAATTATGTATTATGGTAAACATAAAACAATTAGTTGAAAAATTTTTGTTAGTACTTAAACTTTTAGTTGTACCTTCTCATAAACATATTAATCTACGACTGTTTTAGCGAACTGGATGGCTGGGAGTTATGTTCATATTACCAATTTGCCGGGCTGTTCCATTCACGGCGTAAAAGGCCTGGGAATAAGAGCTCATAATACGTATTATGAGCTCTTATTCCCAGTGCTATGGGTGCTATATGAATAGCACCCATCCCTTCCTTTTCCCTTCCTTCGGAGGAAATAGGACGGTGACATGTGAATTATTAATCTGTCACCACTCGTACCAATGGAACAATCAATGAAATATTATAATGCCTTTCTATTTTGTGTGAAAGGGTTTAGTTTATATTACAATATCTGCAATAATTATAACAAAGACATGTTTTTTTTAGTTTCTATATAAATAAAATATAAATATTCACGGACATTTCACACAACGTCCTCTGGTCCCAAGCTAAGCTTATATGCTTGTGTTATGGGTACCAGAATACGGATAGAATAAATATATGTACTACTTTTCTTGTGTAAATACATACGTATAATACATAGAAACACCCAGACGCAGTACAAACATTTACTGTATGATATTTATAAACATCACACAAATGATTTTAGTTCCTATAATTAAGATTAATTAACAATTATGTTATTTACAATATTGAGTCTTGTATTAAGCTAAATTATTCTGTGTGTTTTTACATAGAGACATTTAGAACAATGAATTGTTAGCGAATAATTGTTATGTAACGTTTATTACGTAATAATTGAGTAACAATTTTTAAAGAAAATAATTTAGTTACATTATTGGTTAATTTAAAATCATGAAAAGCTTAAATATTGTTTTCTTTTGGTTTATACTAAAGTTTAGAAAAAACATAGCGACAAACCTAACAGTTTTGTTGCAGTGCAACTAATGAAAGATGGCCGAGAATTTGCAAGAAAATGGAAAGAAGGAATATATAGATTCTGGATGTTTGCCTTTGCAGCTATTAACATTTTTCATCCGAATTACGTTGAGGTAATAATTATAAACCAGAGATTAAGCGCCACTACACTATTCATAACATATTTTTAGAGTTAAATGCTTTTTTTTTCAGATAATTACATCAGATGTAAAGCATAATGAAAAGAGCGCATTGTATTCACTCTTAAAACCTTGGTTAGCTGATGGATTACTTTTAAGCAAAGGTAACTAAGTCATATATGTATAACAATATTTTAAATAAAGATCTTTAAAAAATTTGCTTAGTTCAAAAATAAAAAAAAAACAGGCTTCAAAAGCGTATTTTTTTTTTCTAATCTACATTGTCATCGGTCATTAATATGTGTGCAAAATTTTAGATCAATCCGACTACTCCAAGTGGGATAAAATTACTTGCAAAGATTCCTTTACATAGATTAATCAATTTTTTTTTTTTTTTTTAAAATAAATAAATAAATATTCATGGACATTTCACACAACGTCCTCTGGTCACAAGCTAAGCTTATAAGCTTGTGTTATAGGTACCAGAATACGGATATAATACATAAACTACTTTTCTTTTGTAAATACATACATTTAATACATAGTAAACACCCAGACGCAGTACAAACATTTGTATGACATTTATGGATTTATGGATATCACACAAATGATTGTCCCGACCGGGAATCGAACCCGAGACTTCGTGATCGGCAGTCCATTACATAAACCACTCCACCACGAAGCCCGTCTATATATACATTGATAGATACATACCGAGTTAATAAAAGCGGGCCCTAAAAAGTCAACCTTCAAGTTTTTTGTGTTTACTCGTTGACTTTTGAAGGTTTTCGATTGACTCCAGTTTGTGAAGAACTCTCAGAGCTCCCACTCTTTAACCCACGAATTTGTAAAAGTTAAGGCTTTCTTAGCTTTTCTAACTATACTTAAGATGGTAAAAGAATTCCGGGCCCCGCAATGAAATTACCTATAGGTTCCGCACTGGCTTAATTTGGTTCTGTCGTAAACGACGTCACAATAAAAGCGATCAAAATCACGATGGCTGAAACAGCCAAACTCAGTAAGGTAGTTTAATTTAATAGCTATATAAAAAATGCAGGCACAAAATGGATGACACGAAGAAAAATTCTCACACCAGCATTTCACTTCAATATTCTACGACAATTCTTTGGAGTAATGAAAGAAAATAGCTGTGAGCTTGTAGAAAAACTGAATGATACTGATGGACAAGTTGTGGATATTGTACCTTTCGTATCAGATCTTACTCTACAAACTATCTGTGGTTAGTATTAACTGTTCGTCAAACAAATCTTAATATGCTTTAATCTCTATCAAAGGTAGAGCTCATTGACATTTTACCAAATTGATTTCTCATTAAATATTAAAAAAAATCCAGAAAAACGATCACCAAGCAGTTTGAAATGTATTAAATTAACTCTACTTAAAGAACCTCACAAACTTTAAGTTACGAGCGACATGCGAAAGTAAAATGAATCATTGAAATGTGTGTTTATTTTTTTAGAAACTGCTATGGGCACTAAATTAGATGATAAATCTTCACTTCAAGGCAAGCAGTATAAACAAGCAATTAAGGAACTTATACAAGTGGTGTATCATAGAGCTACCAAGATACCTTACTTCTTCGATTTTATATTCAATTTATCTCCGCTAGCAACAAAACAGGCTAAATATCTAAAAGTCGTTCATGACTTTACATCGGCTGTTATTCAAGATAGAATACAATACATAGAACAACATGGCATAAACTTAGACGATAGTGCAGAAGATGAGACATTGGGTTTTAAAAGAAAAAGACAGATAGCAATGTTAGATCTACTTATATTGGCTGCCCAAGAAGGATTGATTGATAGGCAAGGTATACAGGAAGAAGTAGATACATTCATGTTTAAGGTGAGTCATACAAATAAAATCCGTCTCTGACAACAGAGTATCTGTATTCTATACTAATATTATAAAAATGAAGAGTTTTTTTGTTTGAAGGCACAATCTCAGGAAACGCCGGTCCGATTTGAAAAATTCTTTCAGTGTTGTATAGTATATTTATCGAGGAAGGTTAAAGTCTTTATAACAGCACGCTGGGACCAATAGGAGCGAAGCATTAGTGAAAGATGTTGCAGAAACAGGAAAAAAATATCTAAATTCCATGCGCACGTGCAAAGTTGCGGGCAACAGCTATTAAAAATATAAGACATATTAATAATATATAATTGTTTAATCTATTGCAGGGTCACGACACCACAGCTGCGGGTTTAATATACTGTTTGATGTTACTGGCAAATCATAAAGATGTTCAGGTAATTAGTGCAGAAACTGCCATCAACATCCGATGGAATCCTTACACTCGTCTGTGTGAATAAATATTCAATGCTATTCTCATCCCTACTAATATTATTAATGCGAAAGTAACTCTGTCTGTCTGTTACGCTTTCGCGCTTAAACCTCTCAACCGATTTTGATGAAATTTGGCACAGACAATCTTTAGACCCTGAGAAAGGACATAGGCTATTTTATTGCGAAATAAAGGGATGAAAAGTTTTCTAAATTTCACGCGGACGGAGTCGCGGGCAACAGCTAGTTATTTATAAGATAATCGAATTTCAGCGATTTAGGACGATTGATTTGTTACAGATAGATTTCTATGAATCGATTAAAAATTTCGTGTTCCATAATTATTATTCTAAGTGTTTTGTGTTGTGTTTTAGGATAAAATATTCAATGAGTTAAATGAAATATTTGAAGACAGACAGCGTCCTATAAATATTCAAGATTTGAACAAAATGAAATATTTAGAGTGTTGCATTAAAGAATCGATACGATTATATCCACCAATACATTTTATAAGCCGTAGTTTAAATGAACCTGTAACTTTGGGTAAGTATGTTTTATGTGCTTATCTTAGAAATATAATTGTGCTAGAGATAACATTACTTAAATATAAGCAGTGGCAACACCGACCCACCTAGATTTAGGTCACATAGATATTTAACTTAGCCTGAAATTAAAACATTGTGTGAATTCTCTAGTAGTTACAGGTGTTAGTATAATGTAATTGACAGGCGTTTATAAAAATAAACTTATTAACATTATATACCTACACAATTTTCTTAGGAAATTAATTTGTATATAATTTCGCAACGTAGTATTGGCTTTTAAAAATGTCGAGGTCTTGAGTATGTTGCCAGTTCACCTGGTGGTAAAGGCCCGTCTTAAACATCAACATCCCTACTAATATTATAAATGCGAAAGTAACTCTGTCTGTCTGTCTGTTACCCTTTCCCGCTTAAACCTCTCAACCGATTTTGATGAAATTTGGCACAGACAATCTTTAGACCCTGAGAAAGAACATAGGCTACCTTTTATTGCGAAAAAAAGGGATGAAAAGTTTTCTAAATTTCACGCGGACGGAGTCGCGGGCAATAGCTAGTACCCAATATGCCTACAATAGAGTCTCAAGACAATAAGCTGTGAAGTTTGATTCTTTTAATTAAGAGGATACCAAAATAGCTTCGTGCATTTTTCTACGTACGAAATTTTTATTGTTTCTTTAGATTGAATGGCTAGAGCTCTAATTTTTAAGTATATGTGTTTTCAATATCTAGGATCGCATAAACTCAGAAACGCGATTGAAAAAGTTTTCTCGATAGAAAATCTTAGCGAAACAACCTCACTAATTGTTTATTTTTTTCATTTGTCGGTATATTATCGCGTATTAACTAATGAAATAACTTTCTAAACATAAGTAACTATTATATATAGAAACACGTAAAACGGAATTAAAATATATTTAGTAGATTTTGAGTAAACAAAAAAAATATCCCTAATTCTTCATTTTCTATACCTAATAGCTGTGTTAATAGGTACATGTCGACGATAATATTGATGTAGGCCCTTAAAGGATCATTGTTATATCATGTATCTTGAATTTTGACAAATTCGTTATATGGATCATTAATTAAGTAATATTGATTGGTAACGTTATTAACCAAAAGAGCTGTATTTCGTAACCTAAAAAAGTTAATATGTGAGTACATTATTCATCCCGCATCTAATAGAAGTAAACTAGTATTTTTTAATGAATAGATACAAAAATCGTAGCAAATAAAAACAATTCTAGCAGCCCCTATACAGGATTCTTCGATTAAGATAACGTTTTAGTGCCTTAAATTTCTTTTTGACCTAATGTTTTTAGAATTTAATAGGTACTTGGATTAAGTATGAAAAAGGTAAGTGCGTACAATATTAAGGTACGTTACGGCCTACATAATAAGCACGCTAATAACTAGAGATGTACCAAAAAGTTATCATTCTGCATTCTAGATTATAGTGTGGTTTCTGGTCCTATTTATCAACATATAGGTATACTTGCTTAGCCATTTATTACAGATTCTTTAATTTCCAGATAATTACGAAGTTCCTGCTGGAATTTTCTGTCATATCCACATCTATGATTTACATCGCCGGGAGGATCTTTTCCCAAATCCCAATGACTTTATCCCTGAAAGATTCTATGTAGAAAACTCATTGGGTCGTCATCCTTTTGCGTATATACCTTTCAGCGCTGGACCTAGGAACTGTATTGGTAAATTTTTAATGGGATTTTTATTTTATAGCTTAGGTATGGTGTCATAGATAAAAAAAGTATAATTGTAAATAGACTCTTAGATTCGGAAGGTCTTGATCACAGCAAAATTTTCTTTAGTTTTCGTCGGATCATTTATCTATATTCAAGACATTTCACACAACGTCCTCTGGTCCCAAATTAAGTTATATGCTTGTATTATGGGTACCAGATACGGATAGACTACATATACTACTTTTCTTTTGTAAATACATAGTTATAATAAATAGTAAACACCCAGACGCAGTACAAACATTTATACTATCTATTATTAAGAAATTTGAATTAAAACTGTTTGTGGCCTCTGATGCTACAAAAATTTTCATAATATTTAATAGCTAGCAAAGCATCTCGCATCGCTTCCATCAGTTATAATATGGTTCTATTTCTCTCTCTAGCCCAGTGCTAGGCACGGGCCCCTCCCTATTTGGTAGGCATTATGGTCTACTGTGATTTATCGAGTTTTCCGTCTCTTACAGAGGATGTTATCTGTGTACAATATTCTTTAGCCGGCTTTTACTGCACCCTGGGAAGGAAAAGGGGTGATGATCCCTATATCCTTAATCCGTTACCAAACGTCATCATTCAAAGAAAAAACACCTTAAACTTTTTTATCTTTCACAGGTCAGAAATTTGCTCTCATGGAAATGAAATGTGTTGTAGCTACTATACTGAGATCATTTGAATTGATCCCTAAGACACGTCCTTGCGATATTGAGTATGTAGCTGACTTAGTTTTAAGAAACAATGGACCTGTTGAAGTCAAATTTGTTAAACGTGCACAAAACTAGTTTTTGTGAAGAATCATATAAAATAAAAGCAATGGTACTAATTGTACGCGAACAACTAAACTAAACTAAAAAATAAATTTTGTTAATGTCGATAACATAATCAATCCGGAAATGTTGATTGAACTTTCTTGATAAATCTCGTTTTTCGCAACATTTTTCACTACTGCTTTGCTCCTTTTAGTCGCAACATGATGTTATATACCCTATAGCTTTCCTCGATAAATGTACTATCCAACACTGAAAGAATTTTTAAAATCGGCCCAGTGGTTCCTGAGATTAGCGCGTTCTAACAAACAAACTCTTCAGCTTTATAATCTTATAGACTAAAGATTTTAGTTAATATTGCACAACAAAATGTCCAATTGATCTAAATATACCAATCGTTGTTTTTACTTTTAGTTCATTTCGTTATGCACGTAGAAATGTTACCAATATTGATACTATTATCGAACATTTAAAAAATAACTAGCCATACAAGTTCATAAGTTAGGTACCTTTCCTAAAAAAATTTATTACAGAATCTGTAACAAAAGACTGTTTTCTATTTATGTACCTATATAACATATAGAATGAATTCATTATTTTATTACGTTTTGATTTCAGTTACTGTCAAAAAAAATATTTGCATGTTTTAGACAATAAAATTTATATAAATAACAAAAGTGTTGTATTTGAATAATATTCTAGACAAAAACAGTGTTTGAATAAAACTACTTTTAATGACATTAATTTATTAATTTTTGCAATTGACTTGCTATGCTTTTACTACTGCAAACCGCTCAATAGATGGCGTTGTACAAAAACATCGATGCGATGTTTAAGAGGATACCAAAATAGCTTCGTGCATTTTACTTTATCTATCATTCATCATCATCTACTTTTCTACGTACGAAGTTTTCATTGTTTCTTTAGATTGAATGGCAAGAGCTCTAATTTTTAAGTATATGTTTTTTTCAATATATGACTTAGGATCGCATAAACTCAGAAACGCGATTGAAAAAAGTTTTCTCGATAGAAAATCTTAGCGAAACAACCTCTCTCATTTTTTATTATTTTTAATTTGTCGGTCTGTTATCGCGTATTAAATAATGAAATAACTTTAAAAACATATGTAACTAATATATATAAAACACGTAAATCAGAATTAAAATATATTTAGTAGATTTTGAGTAAACAAAAGAAATATCCCTAATTCTTCATTTTCTATACCTACTAGCTGTGTTAATATGTACATGTCGACGATAATATTGATGTAGGCCCTTAAGAGGATACCAAAATAGCTTCGTGCATTTTTCTACGTAGGAAGTTTTCATTTTTTCTTTAGATTGAATGGCTAGAGCTCTAATTTTTAATTATATATTTTTTCAATATATAATCTAAGATCGCATAAACTCAGAAACGCGATTGAAAAAAGTTTTCTCGATAGAAAATCTTAGCGAAACAACCTCTCTCATTTTAATTTTTTTTCATTTGTCGGTCTATTATCGCGTATTGACTAATAAAATAACTTTCAAAACATAAGTAACTATTATATATAGAAACACGTAAACCGGAATTAAAATATATTTAGTAGCTTTTGAGTAAACAAAAAAAAATATCCCTAATTCTTCATTTTCTATACCTACTAGCTGTGTTAATAGGTACATGTCGACGATAATATTGATGTAGGCCCTTAACTCACATTGAGAAGATTGTAGTAGAAGATTTGGTATATTTGGTAGATGATACCATCTACCAAATATACCAAATCTTCTACTACAATCTTCTCAATGTGAGTTGGTTTGAGATATTTGGTAGGTATATTTGGAGGATTTGGTAGATTGGATTTAGTTTATTTAGTAAAAGCATAGCAAGTCAATTGCAAAAATTAGTAAATTAATGTAGAAATACATGTACAGTCATTATTTCGGTCCAATTGTGTTCTGTAAAGAACACTAAACGATCGATTGATCGAGTTGGTTCAAACCGCTCAATAGACGCCGTTGTACAAAAAAAATCGATACGATGTTTAACTCACATTGCAAATTAAATAAATAAATAATAAATAAATGATTTATTTTCTCACAATGTAGACACAGTAACTTAAAGAGGATTAACAAAAGAAGAACAAAATTTCACAAAAGGAATCAACATTGTGAGAGCTGGTGCCTATTATGGGTTTATTTAAAAGCCTGTATTACAGGTCACCAGTGCCCACTCCGTAGTGATATACGATTGTGCGATTACAATTGAGAAGATTGTAGTGGAAGTATTGGTTAACATGTGCGGGAACCATGATAGCTCAGATGGGGAGCAACGGAACGGTATTCCGAGGTCGTGGGATCAAGTCCTGCTCATGGTTATCATTTTTGCCACTATAAATTAGTTTATTTACCTACTTTTAACGAATTTAGACGCGTATATTTGTTTTAAACAGCCCACTTTGCCGTCTAAATCCGTTAAAAAAGTAGTTTTATTTATACAAATAAGAGGTGCAAGTGTTAGAGAATGAAAATAGTGATAATATCATTACTCAGTATAATATTCTTGTTTTATTCATGTTTTATGTACCTCTTATGTATTATTTAAATAGCGTTAGACATAGGTATCTTGTATTTAATGGTTTGAGGTTAAAAACCGCAGCCATAGAACTAATACTAATATACATTTGTTCTGAATTTACTCATTGATAGTACATTTAGTTATTAGCAGTAGTAGTACATACATATTAGTTTTGAGTGGATTCAAATGACTGAATCTGACTCTATCAAGAGCAAACCCTGTTTATAATAAACACAGTGCATCAATGTACAATCTGGTAACTAAATCTTCTATACTAATATTATAAAGCTGAAAAGTTCGTTTGAACGCGCTAATATCAGGAACCACTGGTCTGATTAGAAAAATTCTCTTAGCGTTGGATAGTACATTTAAGGACGAAGGCATCAGTGAAAAGTGTTGCCAAAAAGGGAAGATTTTCTTAATTCCACGCGTACGTAGTCGCGGGCAACAGCTAGTCGGCTATTAAATATAAGGATAACCTTTTTAGCCGTCACCATACATTTTACATACGAGGTAAATACAAGATATTTTACATAACGTCCAGGTTTACAACGCCAAGACAAGAAGTTTATGCAACATGTGCGAGTCCGATGCAATTTCAGTAGGCGTTCTGTAAAATTCTCATATGAATTTTTTGTTAAATGATGTAATAGTTAAGTATTTTGCTTGTGTTTGAAACGAGTAGTTATATTGTCATAAATATAATAATATGTACTCTGTAACAATACTGAGTCTTTATAGTAAGTCACGGAGAAACGGCAATCAGCTCGTCATATAGAACGCGAGTAATCGTGTTGCTCTTAATGGTGGTTGAATAATTATTCACAAGTTAGGTATCGTAAATAGTAATTAGAAAAAAATCGCGTAATATATGCAGGTTGGAACGCGTGATAGCTACGTATTCAACTATATATAGGTAGGTGAGCTTTCTTGCTAACTAATTTGGCTCTCCCAGACTCATAGACAGTATATTTATAAACGTCAGACGGAAGGAGAATGGCTCAGTATTCTGTGCGCGGAAGTAGCGTTCATTTGAAACAAGTGTCGCATCAGTTGTTGAGGGTACCGGCGTATGTACACCCTACGTGGTTGCACTACGCCTCGGTTATGCGAAATTTCTCTCACTCTGGATTTGAAGAATTTATGATGGAATGTGATAACGGTTTTGAGGTGAATAATTAATTTGTTTATTACATTGTCTAATATGTGATTATTTATAAATTCTGTGACAATATTGTGTGACCAGCGGTTAGTCGCGACTACTTTACAATTTATACGCAAATATATTTCATCGTTTGTATAATAATATGTAGGTATAAGGTGTAAAATTTGTCTAAATTAATTGAAACTCACTATTTTGCTGGCAATGGATAACATGTTACTGCCTACATGAAAATCTAGGTAGAGCTATTTCCAAATCTTAATTCATATAAGGTTTAAAAATATAACGTCTCTACGTTACCTTGATCATATATTTTTAAGAAGTTCAGACGTTGGTATGTATGTATTTGCCACTTTTTAGTCGTGTCATCTATAGCTTTATGCTTGGGTTTTACATATTTAGATTATTTCGGTATCCATTTTTATTAAATAGTGGTAATTAAATTTAGTTTTGTTTAAAACCTGTCTCTATAGTTATGCAAATTTTGTTATATTCGTACTTCTATTAAATTTTAATATAGCTATAAATATTTAATTAAAGCTAACGCTTTAGATAAGAAAGCCAAAATATAGATATATATATATTATGGTAAATCGTAACTAATATGCATTTTTACGTAATTGTAAAAGAAGCTGTTTCGCTGTTGAGCACGAACCTGCTTAAGAGGGTACTGTACTCCTCATTTAGGTATTTGCCTTAGGTATTGCTATCCCTATTTCCGAGCGCCGCGCTGAAAGGGACAAATATAGATGAAGCGGATTTAACCTAGAAATTCTTTGAAAAAAGACGTTTACGTTTAAGGTAAAGAGTATATCTATGCTTCTATCACTTTCTTTTGTGGTAAAACTTTATCAAATTTGTGTGATAGACGCTGCAACTTTATCTAAAGAAAACCGAAAAAAATGGGGTTTTCGGATCGTCATATTTCTTTTACTTATTATTTTTTAAAAAAAAGAAAGTAATAGAAGCATAGATATACTCTTTATCTATAATATAACGCAAAAACTATTAAAATCGGTTTAACTTTCGCGAAGAAAAAATGGAAGTACGCTACCCATACTTTTGTATGGAGCATAATTTGGTATCGTCCCGTCTTAACTTGTAGAGGGTATCCAGAATACTTACGTCACATTGACCAGGCATGGTGGCATACATAGAGTTCAGTTTCGAAATTTCCGTCTCTTCTAATTCTATATCTATTTTCTAATCTTCTTCTACTTTAACTGCAGTATTTTGGACACATAATGCGTAATAAGCAATATGATCTTCTGCAACTGATTATGCAAAGAAAGATACAGGGCCGCCGAAGACCAGGCAGACGCCGCACATCCTGGCTGAAAATTTTGAGACAGTGATTCGGCATGAGCACCAGGTCTCTGTTTAGAACCGCTGTCGACAGACTAAAGATCGTAATGATGATCGCCAACCTCCGGTAGGAGACGGCACCACAAGAAATTATTTGCATATAACATTCCTTGGCTGCCTTTTACAGTTTTTAGGAAGTAAATAAGTTAATTGCGTTACTTAATTTAGTCACTGAATAAGATAATTGCGTGATATTCATTATTTGATTCAGAAGAATACTTTTCTACATCTGGCACCCACACTGGCTTATCTCTGCACTGTCATTTGGTTGGCTGGTAGATAATGCCTAGGGCATTAAGTCCGCCATTATACTTTTTTATGTGCATGAAGTGTTTATAAATAAATAAATAGGGTGGAGGCACTTGTATTTTTAATCAGTCACTACAAGGACATTGTGCCAATATGTCTATGACGCTGTTATGAGCTCTTGAAATAATTCTTATAGGTAATTAATCTTAAATTAAAGACTATGGGTTACCAATTAATTATTTCTATGCTAGGTGTGTAAGTCGTTTTCCTTATAAAATTTCCTGTTTCCTTTAAAAACCCAGCGATAGCAAATTTATTTGCGAATAACAAGAGCAATTAAATTAATTTAAAGAGAGTAAATTTATGAATAAGATTTTATATTCTGTGTTACATATATTAGAAAAAATTACATAACCTTATTATTTTACTTTGACCTATATATTTTATATATTTTACATAACCTTATTATTTTAATTTTACCTTGACGGGCCTCGTGGTGTAGTGGTTCATATAACGGACTACCGATCATGAGGTCTCGGGTTCGATTCCCGGTCAGGACAATCATTAGTGTGATGTTTTTAATTGTCATACAAATGTTTGTACTGCGTCTGGGTGTTTACTATGTATTATAAGTATGTATTTACAAAAGAAAAGTAGTTTATGTATTATATCCGTATTCTGGTACCCATAACACAAGCATATAAGCTTAGCTTGGGACCAGAGTACGTTGTGTGAAATGTCCATGAATATTTATTTATTTATTTATTAATATCACGGTTGTATAGATACTAGAAATAGAATAATGAAGCCTTGAAACAAGGTTGACGAATTGTCTATAATACGAATGCTATGGTATAAATAATTGTGTATAATATAGGTACTAGCTGAGTGTGAGGACAGATTATGGATACAAGTGTGTACCCCATTCCCTCTGAAGGGTGCTGTAAAAGCCAGCTACGGGATATTACACACATAACATCCTTTGTGAAAGACAGAAATTACAAAACTAAAGCCTATGCCTACACGCCTGGTCAGCTGGAGAGAGAAAGAGAGATGTTTCCAGCTGTTTCCCGTTGCTTCGGAGGCGTATTAATTACGAACAAGAACTTAGGAAACAAACCTAAACAAATCATACAAATAAGCCTAACTCTTGAACCACTCCATCTTAAAAAAAAACCGCATCAAAATCCGCAGCGTAGTTTTGAAGATCAAGCCCACCTAAGAGAACATAATATTACATAAATAACAACTTTGTTTTTTAATAAGTCTAGATACAAACATTTATATCATCGTATTCATAGTATTAATAGCAGGCTACGCAAGGAAATACACATTTAATTACGAGAAACACTGGTTTATATATAATAATTAAAGAAATAAAAAAAAACTTAAAAACAAAACTTTTTTTGACAGTTGAACAAAGATTTTTCTAGATAGGTATATATATATTTTTTTAGTTTGTATTTTTAATGCCCCGTGTCATATCTGTAGTAACCGAGACTATTTTCAGCTCCTTCATGTTGCTCTATTGCACATGGGTCTCCTCCTCTTAGGAAAGGTTTTTGGATTTGGTACTGTGCCACACTGACCAAGCGTGTTGGCATAGGGTTTAGTCTTGAGAGGTCAATAACAATTTTTAAATTTTTTAATTAATTACTATTTTGTTACCGTCCTTGAGAAGTATGGATGAGGATACCAAAATTCTTCGTGCATTTTTATACGTACGAAGTTTTCATTGTTTCTTTAGATTGAATGGCTAGAGCTCTAATTCTTAAGTATATGTTTTTTCAATATATAATCTAGGATCGCATATACTCAGAAAACGAGATTGAAAAAAGTTTTCTCGATAGAAAATCTTAGCGAAACAACCTCTCTAATTTTTTATTTTTTTCATTTGTCGGTCTATTATCGCGTATTAACTAATGAAATAACTTTAAAAAACATAAGTAACTATTATATATAGAAACACGTAAATCAGAATTAAAATATATTTAGTAGATTTTGAGTAAACAAAAAAAATAGCCCTAATTCTTCATTTTCTATACCTACTAGCTGTGTTAATATATACATGTCGACGATAATATTGATGTAGGCCCTTAATCAGACTATTAGACTTATTAAAAGGGAGCGAAAATCATCATCGATGATTCATAGGTTTATGGATAGATACGAGCGAAGTTGATAATAGCGTGTTAAAATGGAGTTGATGCTACGATAGATACCTATGAAAGAAAATAATACATAAATACACCATTACAAATCTTGTACAGTTTATTAAAAAAGTTGTTTACACGCAAACACTCAACTATTTCAAAACTGTAAATACGTCTTCGGTAGTATAGTGGTAAGTATCCCCGCCTGTCACGCGGGAGACCGGGGTTCGATTCCCCGCCGGAGAGACTCTTTTTGTTATTTGTTTGTTGCATTTAAATTTTTTGTTAAACATATCTTCGTATTTATCTGAGACTAGCAGTGCCCGCGACTTCGTACGCGTGGAATTTAGAAACGAAAAATTAAATAAACTAACAATAACGCCATTTTACAGCTAATTAATAAATCGTCCGTTTGGTTTTCTTTTTTTGCACAATTCTAAAGAAGTAACACACATGGCACCAATGTCATTTTAGTAAATGATATCCCAGAGTTTTACCTTTCTAGGGCTTCGTATAAACCCTTATAGTCTCCTACGGTGTCCGTCTGTCTGTCTATCCGCCCATTAAACTTTTTTTACTCGGCAACGGCTGAAGGTATTAATATGAAACTTATACCAAATGTAGATCTATGCGGTCCCTTGCTGCAAAAGATACAATCAATAATTTAGATCTACGAATTCAGAAGATATAACCAAATTACAGCCATTTTTGAGTATTTTCAACTTTCGCTAGGGAATCAAAATTTACAGGTTACTTCCCACTATCCCAGAGACTTGGAACTTGGCATGACCAAGCCTACATAGTGCTGATAAAAATCCAAAAAACTCCACATAACATGAAAGATTTGCTAAAAACTAACGCCGATGCCGACGCCGACGCCGATGTCAATAGCGACGCCGACGCCGACGCCGATGCCGACGCCGACGCCTATAAAAACCAACTCAGCACCGATACGTACGTCGGGATTTGAGCAGCGTAACGACCATACGCCGACGCTGATGCCAATGGCGACGCCGACGCCAATGCCGACGCCTATAAAAACCAACTCAGCACCGATACGTACGTCGGGATTTGAGCAGCGTAACGACCATACACCGACGCCGACGCCGTCACCGATGCCGATGCTGACGCTGACGCCTATAAACATCAACTCAGCACTGATACGTCGGGATTTGAGTAGCGTAATGACCATACGCCGACGCCTATAAAAACCAACTCAGCACCGATACGTCGTGATTTGAGCAGCGTAACGACCATACGCCGACGCCTATAAAAACCAACTCAGCACCGATTCGTCGGGATTTGAGCAGCGTAACGACCATACGCCGACGACGACGCCGACGCCTATAAAGACCAACTCCATACCGATACGTCGGGGATTGAGCAGCGTAACGACCTGTAAGCTATATTATTGGAAAGTTTCATGAAAATCCATCCAGCAGTCTTTACGTGAAAGAACCACAAACATCCTTACATTCATACATCCAACATTAACCAAATATCAAAACATTGGATAGAAGTATGGATAGAAGACCGAGGAAACATTCGCGTTGCTCAGCCAACAGTTTAAGTATTTTATTTTGCCACGCGTAATTCTTTTTTCGTCATATCTCCTAAGATATTCATTAAAATTGTATGCTGTAAAAAGCAGTTATAATCTAAATTAAATGTGCAAGCTAACAAAGGTATTTAATTTGATGAAAAATGTTATCATATACACATAAATAGCTTTTGAAAACACCCTATTGAATTAGATAATTTTTTTGACGTTCTTATGGGTACAGCAGGTTTTCCTTAAAAGATAGACATATGGCCTCGCGGACTTTTTTTAAAGATCTATAGGTAACAAACAATTTCTCCATACATTACTTTGTTGTAACTCTCATAGATAAGGCAGCGTTTTCATTTAACGCTCGCGCGCATGACAATTTTCCCCGTTTCTTGCAACATTTAACACTGATGCTTCGCTTCTATTCGTTGCAGCGCGATGTTATTATAGCCTATAGCCTTCCTCGATAAATTTACTATCCATCACTGAAAGAATTTTTCAAATCGGACCAGCGGATCCTGAGATTACCGCGTTTAAACAAACAAACAAACTCTTTCGCTTTATAATATTAGTGTAGTAAGTATAGATTTTTTCTATTTAAGATGTTTGTTGAGCATCAAATATATTAATAGGTTTCCCCACTTATTACGTTTACGTCCGTCTAAGTTTACGTTATTAAAAGCACAGAGAGTCAAGCAAAATTAATAAATATAAGATCTTGTTTTAATGTTCCAAGAAACTTGGATAAGTAGATACTTTGCCAACAAAAAGGTATTTCATATATTCACACTTGCTTAGGGAGTGAATAACGTAGTGGAAAATGTCTGGCAACATTTATTGTGAACAAGCCGAAAACGTTTAAGAAATAATTGTGTTTACTGTTAGCAAATGGTTAGCAACTGCGAGTTATTGTCACACTCACTATCACTCACATATTCTCATAATGACAATACTATTTTGAGATAAGTCTATGTCTACCTACTATATTAATATTTGCAAATATCATTTGGCGTTTGTCCAAAATAATGGTGAGTGATTACATTCTTGCCGTTTAAAAAAAGCGAGAAAATCACGTTGTTATTTACTCAGCTTGTGAAACCTTTTCACGCCCTTCGCTGACAGATATAGAGGCGGTGGAAAATCTATTCTACTAATGTTATAAACGGAAAAGTGTGTAAAAATGTATGGATGAATTTATCCACATCCATATCTACAGTTTTTATCTTTATTGTATACAGCTGTTAACGCTGTTTCATTAAACCCCATTCAGTTGTTCTTAGCTTAGAGTAGCTTAAAGATTAAAAGATTAGAATAACATAATATCATACATTTTATCTAAAAAATTAAATTATGTACTAATAAAGGTACGTATATCCAATTCTAAAGCTAAAAATCGGTCAAGTCCGAAGGAACGGAAGTACTTGAGAGGTTCTTAGATCCATAATTTATTAAATACTCAGTATTTTTTAATACATATAGTTGGCTTTTTGAATTCAAGATAATATGTGAATGTTAGCCAGAATGCCACAATACTAATTAAAATAACATATTTTCACGTAGGTAAAGTTAGCAATAACATATAAAATATCTTGTTGTGGTATAAGACTAATAAGACATAATTCAGTATTACAGCAACCGTTGTGTACCGTAACTAAATTCTCTTATTACAAAATAAATACCTACTAATCTCTAACTGTTTACAATAGCTTGTTTTGTTGCTAGTTTTAATTACTAATGACCAAATTCTGATTACAAGGTTACTTTCCGTTAAATACGTCGACAACGCTGTTGTCCATCGATGGAACGTGAACGTAACAAATACAATTTGTTACGGATTTCTTTCCTATCTCAAGATATCTTTACATGATCTTGATATCAGGGTAACGTCATGATATTAATATATTCAAAAGCAATTTCATAACAGCGCATTGAATATCGTGCATACACTTACATCCAGCTGTTACAATTTACACTTACTATTACCTCACTTCCACCTTTATTATTTTAATCATTATCCAAATATACCCTTATTGCGCAATTACTTAATTTTCAAATACTTACGATTTCGTCAGAAATAAACCAGACATTATAACGTTCCATTCATCAAAATGACGTATAGATAATTATTTATCAGTATTTAGGTAGTTGTTAGGTGACAAATATTCTATTAAGATAGCATACGACTCGATAAAGTCTCACAAACTGATTTTCACTCATGCGCTATCGCATGTCAGGCAGAGTGAATTATTTCGCATGATATTTAATATTAAAATAGTCGTTTCTAAAAAACCTATGACTCAGATGAAGCCATGTAATATTTGTAAATGAATATTAAAATGCATGGCTAGGATTTTCACAGCGCGTCACCGGTCTTGTAAACACCTAAAGCAAACAGTGATAATAATTGAGAGAGGTGTTCGCTGTGACGGGCGTCAGTTGGCGCCTGCGCGTTGAATGAAGCTCGTAGCACGCCGTCGCGACTCGCCGGTAGCTCCGACCGGCAGGGAGTTGCCTAATAGCCTCCGATAAGCCCAACACCATGAACTCCCGTCAGCTGTGCCGGCTTGCTGCCAAATCGCGACCCCTTGTCAAAAACTGCACCTGCCTCCGCCGATATAGTCAAGTGAGACCCGTCTATAGAATAAGCAAACCTGAAGTGAGTGTCTCAACCTTTCATACTTCCGGACAACGGGGAACCTTTTATGTCTTTCTCTGTTTGTGCATCGTTCAAAACTACCTATCCAAAAAAAACATGATAATATTAAAAAAACACTTTATTTTCAGAAATGGCGCAATTCCGCACCACACTTCTATGCTGTCCAGACCATAGACATGAGGTATGCATTTACAATAATATAAATACAATGACTACATACACAAATTTATTAGAAACAAATTGATGTCAATAATTCACATCAACTCCTATTGATCTAAATTATATCGTCGGCGCCGATACTCGTTCAATTCACCCTTGACATTTAAAAATAGTCACTACAAACATACAATAATTGTAACTACTATAGGAATCTAGATTGGAGATGGTTTTATTTTACTGAACTTTTCCATAGTTTTGAATGAAACGTTATGCAACAAAATGCGATTTATTATCGATACAATACCTTCTTTATAAAATGTTACGAATATTATGATAAATTTATTTACTTTTCGCCGAGATTTAAAATGAAAGATGATTGTGAATGTGTTATTGCAAGCTGTGCTATTTAAATTTATCTTTTTGGTCAAGTTCATTTGACTCTGATAATATTTTATCAAATTCATTTTTGTTCACGTTTCATGGTGCAGAAAATTATCGTTCGCCCACAACATCGATCCAACGTGAGTACGGTGGTTACGACTGCTTATCTTTTTTGGTTTTATATATAGCGTGTGTTTTAGGTTAATTTATTCTTATAGGTTTTTGCACGGGTGTACTGTTACCAATATTCTATACGCACCACTAGTTATGCATGGTATCACTTTATTATTTTAGCTTATTTTGTCACCTTGTACCTAAGTCTGAAGTTTGGTAGTGAATTTAAATAATCTAATTAGTATTCTGCAAGGTTTTCTCTGTGTGCCAATTACCTACCTAACTACGAACTAAATGGCAAAGTAATTACTATTTGTCATGTTATCAATAGACTAAATCCCACGCAGAATATACTACGACTGATATTTGCAAATAACATTTCTCTAACAATGCCTTAGAAAAAATCGTATGATCTTTTAGTGTAAAATATTGGCATTCTGTTCTGTTCTTAATATAGCTAATGTGATCAGGTGAGGGCAAACAGTTCTGACGAAGTGTCTTATGTGTGTTTGTCGTGTCAAGACACACCCGCAATACGTAGATCAGTCACGACTAAGATAAATTTAGAACGTAACCTACGCCACAATCTGTATACAAACTGCTCATATTTACTAATATTTACCTACATATAACGACAAAGTGCTAAATGAAAACTAAATAATTGAACATGCATGCTTTGAATATTCTAGGCAGTGTTAGAAACTAAATAAAAGATCATTTATTTATCCAATAAATTATAAAAGTTTGCAATCGGGATAAAGTACTTTAATTTAGAAACTTTTAATTTAATCAACATCTCTCTTAGTTGTCGGAAAAGGCCCTAGTATGTACTGAATATACTAGCGCCCCATTCTAAAAAAAATAATAATAATACGAGACTGTATACCTATTTCGAATTTTATTAATCTTCGCACACATTAGCTGATAAGAAAACTGATATGAAGAGTAATTAATTTTATGTGTGTTTGCCATGGTCACTGTGAAAGACAAAATAATTATGAATATATTTACTACATTAATACTAATCAAGTCCCGCATTTTTACTTGAATTAACATTGTTTTTGAACAGTAGCAACAAAATCTTGAAATTCCTTATAAATCTAGGATATACATAAACGAGAGAAAGTTGAAATTTTAGGTTTTGGGCTCGAGTTGATACTTTTTCTATTTTAGATATGTAGAAAAGGATTTTAAGATAAGTCTTAAAATAAAAACTTATTAAAAACATTTGGCCCAATATCTAAAATATTTCTGGAGTGGGGGACCCTATTTCCAAGCGTTAAAAAGTAGTTATATAGTTATAGCTTTATATTCAACATCGGCATCGGTTAGTTTAGTGCGTTAGCCATAGTTGTGTTTTATAGGCATTAATTTTTTATTTCCATGTGGTTATTAAAATAAGAATACAAGTAAATATAAAATAATACTGCAACACGAATTATTACCTACCTATAAAATCTTAAGTAAATAATTTTTTGTCTAGCAGGGTGCGTGAAGGAGCTCATAAAAATGCCGACGATGTATTGTTTGACATGTTCAAAAATGAAGAGACTGGACTTCTGCCTGTTGGAAAGTTTCTGGCCGTACGTATCAAAAACTAATTGCACATAAAAGATATAAGATAAATTCCCTAATGTTGCGCCTCGTGGTTGAGTGGTTCATGTAACGGACTGCCGATCACGAGGTCGCGGGTTCGATTCCCGCTCGGGACAATCATTTGTGTGATATTTCTAATTGTTATACAAATGTTTGTTCTGCGTCTGGGTGTTTCTATGTATTATAAGTATGTATTTACAAAAGAAAAGTAGTATATGTATTCTATCCGTATTCTGGTACCCATAACACAAGCATGTAAGCTTAGCTTGGGACCAGAGGACGTAGTATAAAAAAAAATTAGCTGCGAAGAAAAATATCACCAAAATGAGGTTTCCTTATCATCACACCCGTACATAGCTCAAGTAGTAAACAGATGTATATATTTTTACAATTAATTCGAGATCATGAGCCTAGTGGCATACCTAAGAGTAGGTACCTATATCGAGAAACTAAGACAAAATACTAAAGCCACAAAGACTGTTTTCTGACGCAACACTTTTTTTCTTCAGCCTGAGAAAAAATTACATTTAAATTTTTAATGCTCTTATACTTATAATTTATTACAGGCCTTGAGAACTACCGGCATAAGAAAAAATGATTCACGTGTTAAAGAAGTCATGCACAATCTGTACAAAGTTCACAAAGACTCAAATTTTGAAGGAGGATCACCAGAGACACTTAAACTGGACCGAAAGACCTTCAAAGAAGTAATAGCTCCTAACATTGTTTTGATAACGCGAGCATTCCGCAGCCAGTTCGTTATACCAGATTTTCAAGATTTTATCAAAGATATAGAAGAAATGTACTGGGCTGCTAAAAGCAATACAGATGGCAAAGTAGCCAGTTACATCCCTCAACTCGCAAGAGCAAGCCCTGATAGTTGGGGTGTGAGCGTATGCACGATAGATGGCCAGCGTTTTTCCATTGGTAAGATTCTTTACAACATATACACCGTACACGGACAGTACAGTACATAATATGTACTTAACAAATAGCTAGGTAATATTAATACTAAAGACACGTTTTAATCTAGACCTAACAGAAACGTAATAAAACAAACCTTAAAATCTTATGTAGGTACTAAAATTTTGAGTGGTTGTTACACAATTAAAATTGCTACTCTAGTAAAAATCTTGCCTAAAAAACATTCAATATGCTCGAAGATAAATAAAACATTTGGTCTCGTGAAACTTACGAGTAGGTATGCCACAGGCACGAGACACTTACACAGGATTAAAATGTGTCCAGCTGTCCGGGTCCAATAATACTTTTCGATAATGCTATATTGCTATATACGACTGGGATATTTTACCTCTTACCACTAGCACAAAATATCCTAGTTCGATATTTTATGTTAGTGGTGGTGCTTCTCATAAAACATACGTCGCGTCGTGCTGATAGAGATTAACCCAACAAACCAACATTCTACAGCACTTTTAATCTATCCTATTATTCGTTTAATGGTGGTAATACATTACCGTGACTAGTAGTAAAAAATAAGGTCTCGTTATTTAACGATTTATCTGTTGAACAATGAAGAAATGTTCAATGCGCTGAGGCTGCGTATACAAGTCATTAAAGCCTTTAAGTTGTTTTAAATTTGTCTCTTCCTGTAGTTGTATTCTGTTTTTATGACATATCCTTGAGATCACTAACCACTAACAAGAATTCACGAGGCTGTAAGTTATGATTCGTAAAGATCGTGGATTCGATTCTGAGACAGAAGAGTTGTTTTGTATTTCAATGGATGTATTACATAAATATTTTAAGCTTAGTTTTAGAGACCGGTGCTGTGTCAGATATTCATGCTTACATAATTACTTTCGATAAAGATGAGCAAATACTAACATCAAACCGTTGTTTGTTTAGGGGATGTTAATGTGCCGTTTACTCTACAATCGTGCAGCAAACCCCTCACATATGCGATGGCTCTAGAAACTCTCGGGCCAGACGTAGTACACAAATATGTTGGCACGGAGCCCAGCGGCCGCAACTTCAATGAACTCGTCCTGGACTATAATAGTACGTATCAACAAAGTTTCGCATCAGCTGTTGCTGTTGAATAGACACAATGTTTTTGAAACTATGCGTGTACTGAAAAACATCAACAATTGAGAATGCCAAATTGTGTTTAATATTGGTCAAGTAACAATAATCACACTACTTTTGCATTTTCACAGTGAAACCGCACAATCCCATGATCAATGCTGGAGCAATTTTAGTATGCTCCTTACTGAAAAGTTTAGACAAGCCAGAAATGACGCTTGCAGAAAAGTTCGATTACGTCATGTCATTCTTCAGCCGGCTCGCTGGCAACGAAGTATTGGGTTTCAACAATGCAGTATTTCTGTCCGAGCGTGAAGCTGCTGACAGAAACTATGCACTTGGCTTCTACATGAGAGAACATAAATGTTACCCAGAAAAAACAAATCTAAGAGAATGTATGGACTTCTACTTTCAGGTAAATACTTTAGTTTTTTCTTTGGCTATCTAAAAGTATTCTGGTACCTGAAAAGAACATATCGAAGTTGAATTATTTATCCAATTCTAATTAATTCTAATCAGAAATAACATGCCTTTATTACTTACAGTGTTGTTCTATGGAAGCAAACTGCGACATAATGTCCATCATGGCTGCCACTCTTGCAAACGGAGGCATTTGTCCGATTACAGACGAAAAAGTACTTCGGCCTGATTCTGTTCGGAATGTGCTCTCCTTAATGCACAGTTGCGGCATGTACGACTATTCTGGACAGTTCGCTTTTAAAGTGGGACTTCCAGCGAAATCGGGAGTTTCAGGCGCCATGCTGATAGTTGTACCCAATGTCATGGGAATTTGCACGTGGTCTCCTCCACTTGATCCACTTGGCAACAGTTGTAGAGGCTTACAATTATGTGACGTAAGTAACACGATTTCCAACATCGAATCCTATAACAGCCCATCTAATGAACAATCAAAATAACTATAAGGCAATCTGATTTATGGAAGTAAAAATTTTATGGAATTAGATTACTACACTCTTCCTTTGAGTTAGTAAATCTATTGCCGCTAACTGCGTGACAATCCGTTAAGTTTCCGCGATAGGAGTACATAAGGATTACGATTTTAACAGTTTTTCTTTATTTTAGGACTTGATCAAAAGGTTCAATTTCCATAAGTATGACAACATTCGCTATGCCAGTCACAAGAAAGATCCTCGCCGTTACAAGTTTGAATCAACTGGTCTAAACATCGTCAACCTGCTGTTCTCAGCAGCCAGTGGAGACATCAGCGCACTTCGAAGGTGAGACTTTAAATATACTTGATTATTTTCACAATAGGACAATAAAATACGTTCGATGTTGCTGACAAATTTATGTTTTTTAACAGGCAAAGGTCTGGCCCGCCTCTCCTTCCTGTTTGGTGAAACCTTACAATCAAATTGCTTTTGACTAAATACCAATCTAGTACAAGTATATTATGCTTGTCTGCTAGAACTTAAACACGTACGCTTTATGTACATGCTTGATGAGTCAATCATTTTTATTTTTATTTGAGTATAATCAATATAAAGCTTTGTATTACCTAATTGATAGAGACACGGTGGCATAGATATAAATTTTATTTATTCAGACACAACATCACGCAATACGTAGATTTGTATAATTAAGCAGGTACATTTAGCTACACAAATCTATAGATAACATCATAAAGGTACCCAACTATATTCTGTATTTCATTTGGCAGGCACCATCTGTCCGGTATGGATATGACTCTATCGGATTATGACGGTCGTACCGCCTTGCACCTGGCCGCAGCTGAAGGTCACCTAGGTTGCGTTGACTTTCTTCTTGCCCAGTGTGGAGTACCCCACGACCCCCGAGACCGTTGGGGAAGCCGACCCCTGAACGAAGCTGAAACTTTTGGGCACACCGCCGTAGTCCAATACTTAAAGGAATGGGAGCAGACTCACCCTCCTCAAGCTACTACTGAAAGTCCTTCTACAGTCGAGGAAATGATTCTAGAAGCTAAACCAGACTCAGAAAATGCTACTAAAGATCCTAGTATTCAAGAAATTGTATCTAGGAATGGTGATAAAGTTCAATAGAATCTCAATTAATAGATCGATGATACAAAGAGATCTCATAGTTTTTCAGAACTAATTTACATGCAACTTGTAGTGTAACACTAACATGCCTGCGCAACATTTATTTGCTACGTAGAATATGTACAGAATTATTTTTTATGTGTACCTATTTTCCAACGTGATCTATTTGTGCTATAGGTAAGGCAGTATGGACAAGCGAGTACGTAAAAATAAAATGCATTTTATGTTTGAATGGTTATACAATAAACGTCTGTTGTCTATTTATTATGTAAAGTATTTTAACAATATTTATATTATTTTTTTGTGAGAGAGTTCTGAGTAAGAATGAAATGAAAGGTTTAATATTTTGTGAGATTGTATGGTTAGGATTTGATGACGTATTTATTTGGCGTGATTTATTCATTATAATGATACCTTAAGCATAAATATCATAAGTGGTATCACTACTTATTTAAAATTAAAAAGAAAAATTCTCGGAGAAAGAAAACCGAGAAAAGAATAAAAAAATGGAATGGGATGAATTTACGTAGTAAGATAATCGTCTTTCCTTAATCAAAATATGTAATACGCGTTACAGACTGTTAAGTCTAATTAAATGTCTCTCTTTCTGAATGTTTACATGTTATTAGTATTAGTGAGTAGTTTGTAGAGATGTTCCTTTTAGATAAGTTTACTAGTTCAATTATACGTACTGTATTAGGTACCACAATAATGACTATATAAGATATATTTACGCATCCGAATGTTGAAAATACTACGCTATATTTTATTTTAATCATTCCATTTATGAATTATTATTTTAAGATATATGTTGTATCGTATTCAGACCTATATTTGCGCAAATAATTATATAAAATATTGTAATCGATATTATATTTATCAAATAAAAAGGAATGTTAAAAATTATGTCGATGTAAAATATATTCTGACAATAAATAGATGCTATATTCATTATTAATGTCCAAATTAATGTATGTCAATTAAGGAATAAATTGTTGACTTTAAAACGCCTATAATTAGTAGTATCATTCCCCAACACCAATTTGAAATTTCATTTAATAGTTGAAAACACAACTAGTTAACATTAATATAACCAGATGGCAGCAGTGGTACGTTATTTAGTTGTCTTTATTATTAGCTTACCTGCAGCTTGCGGTACTTGAAATAAGGAACAAGTTTCATTGCATAAGAAAATAGCCTATATCATTTTCAGGGTCCAGATTGTCTGTATACTACATGTCACTAGAAATGGTTTAGTAATTTTGGCGTCAAAGAGTAACTGTCAGATAGAGTTACTTTTGTATTATTTACGAAAGTATTATTCATAGATAGGTATAGAATTCAGTAAGGATTCAATTATGTATCCATAGTAGAACAAATACCTTCCCTAAGTAGATGAGGCCCACACCCAATAGTGAGATATTAAGAGGGTACTGTACTCCTAATTTAGGTATTTGCCTTAGGTATTGCTATCCCTATTCCCGAGCACCGTGCTAAAAGGGACAAATATAGCTGAAACAGATTTTACCTACAAATTCTTGCAAAAAAAGACGTTTCGTACTCCCCTTTTTTCTTCGCGAAAGTTAGATCGATTTTAATTGTTTTTACGCTATATTATAGATGAAGAGTATATCTATGCTTGTATCACTTTTTTTGGTAAAACGTTACCAAATATGTGTGATAGATGCAACTTTACCTAAAGAAAACCGAAAAAATCGGGATTTTGCGGATGGACATATTTCTTTTAGTTATTATGTACTGAAAAAAGAAAGTGACAGAAGCATAGATATACTGTTCATCTATAATATAGCGTAAAAACAATTAAAATCGGTTTAACTTTCGCGAAGAATAAACGGAAGTACTATACCCATATTTTTGTATGGAGCATAATTTGGTATCGTGCCCTCTTAATAGAGTGAGGAGGAGACACATTTCATTAAAAGAAAAAATAACATTAACCAACAATTTTATGACTATAATATGGTACAAACTACAAATAAAATTATACTAATTATTGTTCATTTACAGTAGCTCTAACTGGCGTTGATATAACTCCTAAGAGCTTACAATCAGCTTCTAATAAGGTAAGGTCAGTGGAAGAGCCCAAAAATCTGGATGACAGCTCTAAGTCCTTAATTTGAATCCTAACCCTAGCTCCTCTTACATAGTCATCAGGCCTAACAGTGGGTCGAGTACATACACAGTGGAATTTCCATCCAAAATCAATATACAAGTCATCTTCAACTACATGAAATATTTTTCCAATTACCACTTTATTTGTTGGATCACCGAGCTGAAAATATCAAAAAAATTGATTGTTATAGAAACTGGTTTGTATCTCAATCCATTGATGTTCAAATCTGGAATTAGTATAGACATTACGGACAGAGTAGATTTACCATGGCATATACATAAACATGAGATAAAACTTTAGTTAGTATTTGTTTAACATTTAATAAGTAGTACTAGATACTTACATCCATTAATTTTGAATGCCTTAATAAGGATGCAAACGTATGATCTTCTTGCCCTTTAACACTTTCATCACGCATTTGATTTTGTTTCTCAAACGCTTTCGCAAAACCACTTATTTTTTCATCTGAAATATTTTCTCCAGTATGTGTACTGGAACTGAACATACGTGAGGTTATGTCACATTTTGGTCTCAATTGTTTATAAAACCCTCTAGATAGCACGCCACCAAGTTTCTGTGCTGATTTCTTGACGCAAAACATTTTTAAACTGTACTCTTAGGGCAATTATATTTTTAATATTTTTATTTGGTTATATTTTATTATTTTTATCTTTTTTTTCTCATAGATCACAGATTAGAGTGCGACGGGTTGCTAGATATCTGCTACTATGATTCGCCGTTTCGCGATTCACATATAGAGCGAAGCTCCATTAGAATTGCATTGTATTAGTAATGCGCAAAATAAATCTTTTGTGTGAAACTAAATCTTTAATGCTTTGGCTTGAAAAGATTTAAATCACTCTTTTAAATCTTTAAATCAGAAAATCGCAACCAAATCTTTTGCCTCTTCTATACAAAATAGATTCTAGATTGATTTTGAGCCGATGATTTATAACGACTGTATCGTAATTAAATCTTTTGAAATTTTTAAATCATCAGATAATTTATTTTCTCATTGTCGCTAGTGCCTTTTTTTTTATACTACTAACGGGTGACGAACAAACATACGGCCCGCCTGATGGTAAGCAGCTACCGTAGCCTATGGACGTTAATATGAAGCGGTTAATATATTTTGATAATTTCTATGGTGGCCAAGTTTTAGAATAGTTGAAAAATTGTTTGTTGGCATGCCTGTCTATCCCACGCTTACGAATCTTAAACGTATTTCTTCAAAGAAAAGCTTTTCGTTCTTGGTTTAAACTAACAAAATTTTATTTTATTAGAATGCTTAATGTTGTAGCCAGTTCGATTTTTAGTCGTCATTTTGTCCGTCAAGATCGCCAAAATGGCGATGATTTGCCAAACACTGCACTCCAGTCGTAGTCGGCCTTAGTCTATGATGCTGCTCTATGGGCTCTATGTGTCAATTGGTTAGTCTGTGTGGTTATTAAAGCAAGTGCCAAAGAAATGTCAAAAAAATTACACACGACACGATTTTCGGATTTTTGATAATGTTGAGTGATTGATTAAACTAACGGATATAATAATTAAAATTGTATAATGACTGAAGATCAAGATGCAAAAGAATCTGAATCGGGCAGTAAAACTTTTATTAATAAGAACAAAGACAAGAAAATAAAAACTCAACGGCCTTTGACCAAAGTGATTGTTTATTATATCTAACAGGCTGTAAATATTACACTTAATAGAGTAAATTTCAGTGAAATAATATTTTTTCTATTTCAGATAATTCTACGGCGTTTGCCGCCCACTATGACCGAGGAAGCTTTCTTGGAGCAGGTTTCACCCATACCTGACCATGATCATTTTTATTTTGCCAGGCCAGATCCTTCAATTGGCAACAATTTATACTCTAGAGCTTACATAAACTTCATTAATGTTGATGATATATTCTTATTTCGGGATAAATTTGATGGTTATGTGTTTTTAGATGAGAAAGGTAAACATTTTTTTTTATTGTTTTGCCAATTGTTAAATTTCAACATAACTTTCACACTCTATAGGTTCATAAATCATTCCTTAAGGTACTTATGTTAAAATCTTTACTTCTTGAAGGCATTTCTGTGGTCTTTTTATCTGCTATTACATTTTATTGTATTAACCTCATTTCAACATATGGTACAAATTCTATTGTCACTTGAAAACAAAGCTATATGGTTAGTATGTAAGGTTATATTTCCTAATCTAATGTGTATATTTAGGTGTAGAATATGTGGGTATAGTCGAGTATGCCCCATTCCAAAGAATACCAAAAAAGAAGAAAAAAAAAGACCCCAAATGTGGCACCATTGAAAGTGACCCAATTTATCAAGATTTTGTTGAAAATCTCAAAAAGGATCCAGAGATTGAGAATCAACCGAAACTTGAATTTTCATACCCAGTAAATGACTGTAAGTACTAGTTTAGATATTTTTTATAACATTTGATGTGCGAGTTTGATCATTTGCATATTTTCTCCAATTTATTGCTATGCGTGACAAAAGATTTTTATGTTGTGAAGTTGTATTTACTGTTTCTTTCTCTGTGCATATCTATTGAAAGTGTCTGTTTGTAACAGTAAAATCAGCATTTTACTAAATGCTGTTTACAAAGTACTAACACCAAAAAAGCTATTAAAAATTGTGGTAGTTATAATATGTGTGGTAAGTATAAAAATTACTGAATTAATAAATGACTCATTTATTGAAATAAGCATACAAATGTTTTAAATTATATTTTCTTTTTTTTCAGCAAATGACAAGAAGGTACAATCAACACCATTATTAGAATACCTAGCAGCTCGTAAACAGGATAAAAGAGGAAGGGACGAACGTCGCAGGCGTGAGAATGATAAAAGGAAAATGAGAATTGAAAGGAAAACCAAAGATATGCCTATCAAGGTAAAGATTACATTACTAGTTGCGCCCTGTAGTTTCACTTACATAATCACTAAAACTCATATCCTACATATAAAAACTGATCTTGACTATTTTCAGACCAAATTCATATTAATATAAATCTATTTACTTAATGAAAGTGTTATTCTGTCGCGGTTGTTTATTGCACAGACTAGAATTAATATCTAAATCAACCAATTTCATATATTAGCATTTAGCATACCTACATATAGATTGAGACTTCTTTTCCATTTTTGATGAGGGCACAATCCATAATAAAAGTATTTATTTAAGTGCCTATAAAGTAAAAATGTAGTTTTGAATCTGTAAAATAAGATGGACTAAATTCAAAGACCAGTTTTTTTTTCTACTTGGGTTATTTATTATGAGCAAAGGTTATTCACTAGCCCCTGTTTGTGCATAACTTTCCCTTATATATTTTATTTATTTAGAAATCTGGTGATGTATCAGAAGATGAAAACTTCAATGATAATGCAGATTATTATGATCATAAGTACAACAGTAATATCTTTTGGTATGGAGAACAAAGAATATATCATAAAAGCAAATTAAAATCTGTCAAATCTGAATTGAAGACTACCCATGGATCTGATGAATTTATTAGCACAGATTCAGACTGGGACAGCCATTTCCCGGCTTTATCAACTAAAACACATAATACTTTTACATTAACATCTGGTAAATTCTGTGATAAAAAAGAGATACAAGAAGGTAGTCAGAAAAGTGGTGGAGATACTTGTTTAAAGGTTCAATTTGTAACTTAAAATTCAAGTCACTTTGTATTTAATACTGTATTTATCTAAAAAAATATGGTTAATGTAGCTCTATCATAGTTAAAAAGTATTTAATTTTAGTTAGTTGTTTCATTATCAATTTTTAATAAGAATTTTAGCTGATTTTTAAAACTAAGATATTTTCTGTGTGCTAATTCTAGGAGGAGGAAGCAGGAGATGGCGAAGTCAAAAGAATTAAATCCAGGGAATGGGAAAAAGATAAGATTGATGATCAAATAAAATCAGAAAAAGATGGATCTGTTTTTGAATCTAAAATATATAGAGAGCAGCGAAAAGCTGGCATTAATAATATAATTGATAAGAAGAAGAAATATGATATAGAAAAGAAAGAGGTAAACTATGATGATGAGGGTGATGATTCTGATAAAGCTTACAAAAAAGACAAACGTGACAAAGTTAAGGAATCACCTCGTGAGCAAAAGAGTAAGAAATATAGTGATACGAGAAAGGATAGACTGAAACAAACTGAAGTTTTGAAGACAGATAAGCAATCAGCTGTAAATAAAATCATTTCCTCTGAAAGCAAAATGAAATCAATCAACCATGATGACATCAAACCCTTCACACAGCTTCCTCAGGTCAAAACTGATGACTTATCTAAAATTATAGAAAGCTTGGATAAAAAATTTAAATTAGATGGAAGTAATAAAACTAATGATGAAGAAAATGTAAAACCTGTAGTTATGACAAAGCTAAGACGTAGCAGCTTGGGCTCTAGTGATCTATCTGTGGATGACGATAATGTATTGAGAAGACAGAAATCTCTCGATGAAAGAGGCAAATCAACAGATCGAGAGGGTTCAGAAGAAAAAGAGAAGAGTGAAAGTGGCGACCGACGCACCGAGAGGAGAATTAGAAATAAGGTACTTTTTCATTCTTTATAATTAAAAATATGTATACTTTCTTGTTTAATTTAAGAAAAGTATGAAAACCCTTTGTTGATCCTTTTGGGTTACCAATTAGATATAATGAATCTTTGATGGTTAGGTACATTAATAGCACTTATCGCTTGTTTATACCTCAATCTCACTAGGGTTTGGTTATTCATGATATATCTATTTTCTGTATATCAATGTAAACAATTTAGAGAATAATTTTGAGGCTTCTGTTTGCCACATTGACGTGGTAATTAATTTTTCTATAAACAATCTACATTTTCGTATTAACATTTTTTTTAATACCAATTTAGTAAATACGAGCGCTAACTTTTGCTGAACATGTAAATCATGTTCAGCAAAAGATAACGCTCGTATTTTCTTATAACATTTACTGGATAACAGTGTAGTGGATAGGTCCTAAAATTGCACCTTGTGGTACGCCGGTGATGACATAATTATTTAAATAATAAATGCGCATAGATACCATCGACTTTTAGAATTTAGAATATCCTGTCCACATTCGGAATTGGATGTTTTGTATTACGTCGCCAATTGCAGTTCTGATAACTACAGTCGGATTTTATATAATTCCTATTATGCTAAACTCTATCGAACGCTTGTTAAAAGTCAAGGGCCTAGCTTCAGTTCCTTGACAACGACAATAACTGCCTCTAACGAAATAACTAGGGCATTTTTACACGCTTTATATTAGCTTCACTTGTATGTTTGTTTGTATGTTTGTTTGTATGTTTGTAACCGACTCCTTGACCCACTTTAAACGGTCAGATTCTATTCAAATTTTGCACACCTGTCAAAGACCGATGACAATGCAATAATTCGATAAAATAAGCGTGTTTTTTAGTTTTTTAAACTATTATTTATTTTAAAAAGGAATTTGTGAATGTAAGGCTTCTATAAGGACCCTCACGTTCAATTTCTGTATTTATTTTATTAAAGTGATTTTATTTCTGTCTTAGGATCGTCCAAGCCTTGTAATTTATCAGCCTGGAATGGGAAAGTTTAGTAAACAACGTTTAGCTAAAGAAAAGGACCCACAGCCACTAACTAAATCAGTTAGTGACAGTGAAAAGAAAGACACCTGAAATTAATGTGACATCAACCAAATCTTGGACAACATTTAACGGAATTACCCTGAAGCTGGCATCCAAACCATGTCTAGGCAGACTCGGACGACGACATTTGAATGTGCCAATTGAAGGACCCACTGTTCGTGTTTTATTCAACCGTTTTATTATTTAGTTTACCTTACAATACATTTGAAAATGTTTTTACGTAAAAATAAAGATCTACTGCTTTATGTTTTTAGCTTGTGACAATTTAGTTCAGTTTGTTTATTTCATATAAATATAATTCGTTTTTTGGAAAATGGATTGTTGAATTTTATTTTACTTATAAAATGAAAATGCTTTTTTTTTGTAATTTGTAACAATTTTATTACTTATCACAGTGAATTTTACCTTATGAATTATTTAAATATTCATTACCTAGTTAAAAAAAATATACCAAAATGATACTACATTATTATCAGTGTTAGTAAGAGTGAAAAAATATTATATCTTTGGTAAAACTGATAAAAACTAAAGCTTAAAAACTAAACTTAACGTAGTTATACTTTATGTTCGCTTTAATTTTTTAGTATACCAATGCAGTTGACACAGATATCTTCACTATTCTTCAGCGAAGAAATTTGAGTGAGCTCTAAATTACATGCCAGGCACATTAATATTGCATTACTTAGGTGTATATAAAGACTAATGGTCTTATTCATAATGACTTATCGCAGGTTTAAAAGTTCGGTAAAATCGGTTCGCGAAAATTGTCAAAACTTGTTATTCATATTAGTCTTTTTACGATAAAACGTTCATTATCTCTCCGATAAAATCTCCGTTTAAACCTCCGATAAGTGATTATGAATAAGACCATATAATATTTTAACAGATGCATTTTCTTTTTGCCTGCATGTGTTGGATCTGTAATGTAGTCCCATGGAGGAAACCAAAGCCTACTAATGGCGCTCTATAGTCTTAGCCTACCCCTATGTGATAGAGGCGTAACAATATGTACCTATGTTTTCTAGGGTACAATTGATTCTATGTTACCTCATCACGCCATTTTTTGGAGTAGGCAGAGATTATAGAGCGCCATCTGCTACGATCTAAACACACTGTGCTCCTAAACTATAAATCAATTATTAAAAAAATTACTTACGTATCGTAAATCTAAGCTCTAAAATTATACACAAAACTTTGTTAGAAAACAGCTTATTAAAACTAGTCAGCCTTTTTAGACTTCAAATGATTCATAAACTTCTGTGAATAATGACATGAAGTGATGAGGCACAGAATTGTAGGTACGGTTGTTTTATACAAACAAACGAATTGTAGATACCAAAAAAAAGAAAGCTATAATAGAGTGAGTATAAATGAAATTGTTATAGCACTTCCTTTTTCTATAAATTATTTAGTTTATTGTTACAAAAATAGTTCAAACACGATTTTGGATAAGACATTTGATTTGTCTCACGAAACATTATAGAGAATCTTTTTATGGATGCAATTGTTTTAGGAATATGGGTATTATTATTATTACTTTATTATATAACTATTATCTTAATCATACTTAGTACATATTATTATGCCTACCTAGGTACTGACGCTTATGTATTTACGTAACTTTCTGCTGTATCTATACTCTTAGCAGTATACCTAATTTAAAATGTAGATCAGTTTAATATTAAATTGAGGTACCTACTCATAGGTAGGTAGCCCAATCTCTCAACTATCTTGATATTTCTTATCGTGTTACTTTCGTCAATATTTATCAAAAGTATTGCGTATTTAACATAAAATATGATTGCTACATTAATGGCCGTGTGAGTTACATATTAATATAAACCTATAACTATGAGACATTTCTGAGAAGATTTGCTGTAGCATTTCTGTCTGGATCGTTGGTAGGGGTCGCTTGTTTCAGCTTCTCTGCTTTAGTTTTTGTTTGCGCAACGTTATGTCTGTGCATTATATATAAAAGTAGGATAAAACCTATGAGAAAACCGGCAAGACCGCCACCTATCGTCAGCCAAGTGCGTCGAGACGTCCTTACACTTTGGACCTGAAATGTTTGAAAATAGTTAAATATTTATGATAGATTAGTACAATTGTCGACCATATCGCAAAAAGCGATTTCTGGCAGCATGGAGAGTTACAAAGGGGCACAATTGTGGGGAAGTCAGTGTATAATTAATGAAATAAATAAGTTCAATAAACATACTTAAAGACACATTTATGTAGCAAATGAGCTAATTAATGTCTTTATTGGAGCTGACAGTCTTCGGCGGAAGAAGAGGCTAAACTTACTTCAGGATATTTGACTAACGGTCTTAATCATAATGACGTTTGTACGGAGATTTTATCGGAGAGATAATAAACGTTTTAGCGTAAAAAGACCATTATGAATAACAAGTTTTGACAATTTTCGCGAACCTATTTTAGCGAACTTTTAAACCTCCGATAAGTCATTATGAATAAGGCGGTAAATGTATAGACATCTACAAATTAATATACTGATGCGTAATTCTTAAATCTGTGCAGAGGTGTCGAAGTCGTAATCTATACTTATAATAAATCTGTAGAGAGGTCAATTCTGTACATGAAATATATTTTCAAAATAACTATCAGGGGGTGATTAGTGAACGATACTGATGCCAAAAATGCAATCAGTAAAATTTTTGTCTGTCTGTCTGTCTGTCTGGCCGTCTGTATGTTCCTTATAGAAACAAAAACTACTCGACGGATTTTAACGAAACTTGGTACAAGTATTCTTCATACTCCTCGGCAGGTTATAGTATACTTTTCATCACGCTACAATCAATAGGAGCAAAGTAGTGAAGGGAAATGTTGGGAAAACGGGAAAAGTTGTTCCATTTTTTAAGCTTCCGTCGCGTGTGCAGCCTTAATGGTTAAAGTTACATAGAAATCGTGTATGACGGAAATATTCTACATAAAATTGTCTAAAAAATATCCCGAAACAGGACATATCTATATTTTATGGTAGACTCACAATAACACGTGTAACTCCTGATAGCTTAGCAGTTCGTTCATTCTGATTATATTTGTTACTCTTACATTTATAATACTCTCACTCAAGCAGTAGTTAAAAATGTTGCAAAAAACGGGGAAAATTTCCTAAATTCTACGCGGACGGAGTCGAGGGCACCAGCTAGTTCGAAATATATTTTCATTTTATTCGTACCTGCAAATAATCCGCTTTACATAGGTGATATGTTGCGTTATGGATATAAGTGTCGTTCGGTGCCATACAGCTTTGGAACTCTGAAAATAAAATATGAGAACTCAGAACACAGGATAAAAAAAACGTTTATATCTTTTTAGTGCACATGATCCTAAACTCCATTACCTTCTTCTTCTCCAGCCCATTTATGTCCCACTGTTGGACGCGGGCCTCCTCCACTTTGGGAGGGATTATGGGCTACTGTGCCGCAGGCGTATTGGCACAGGGTTTCTTTTCGAGATTTCCGTCTCTCACAGAAGATGTTATCTGTGTGCAATATCCCTTAGCAGACTTTTACAGCACCCTTGGGAGGAGATGGGGTGGGACACTTGTATTCTTATTCCGTCACCACATAGAGAATCATTACCTTACTTATTATAAAACAAAATCTTTACTTTTGTATGTATGTCCCTATGTGAGCTTATATCTGTCAAACTACATTTTTTTGTATAATTTGATAAGTTTTAAATTCCACGCGTACGAAGTTGCGGGCAACAGCTCGTTGTAACTAAAAGGTACTTGTTTGGTTTGTCACAGTATTTTGGTTCAATCATAAAAACGAAAGAGGCAAAGAAAAACATTTAGTAAAATACAAACCGTTAGTGTTTAGTTTGGAATAATCTTCCAACTGGAAAAATATTTTCTTCGCTTGGAACCATAAAACCGTCGATCTCATATCACACAATTTTAAATTACCCGTAGATTCTGTTAGATCCACCTTCTGTAGATTACACATTGGCGCGAAGTGTCCTGTATTCAACACTAAGAGAGGATTATGTGATATATTGTAATTAATTAATTGTGGAAGACTACCCCAGTTTGGTAACTGTCTAATTTTACAGTCTGAAATATCTAAAAGCTCCAGTGGAGCCTTAATAGGTCGAACTATTGTAAGTTCGTTAAAACTCTTATGAAGAATAGGATTTCCTCTTAAATACAATTTCCTTAGTGATGGAAGTTGAAGTATAGAATTAGGTAACTCTAAAATGACATTGCTTGATAGATCCAGTGATTGTAGATTAGTGAATGACGTCAGTGCGTCTTCGTCTATTTGATATATCTGGTTGTCGGCTAGATACAGGAACCTTATGCTTGAGTAACCAGACAACGTGTCAGCATGTATCTCTTGCAGTTTATTGTCACTGAAGTCTAAAATCTGTAAAAACAAAATGCTAATATTCAGCAATTATTGCTGCATTGCACTCGTCGCAACCTAATAAAATGTGCTAAGTAGGTGATAATAATTTAGTAATGTAATCTTTATCTGTGTTTCAAAGATTACAGTTTCAACTGATTTCAGAAGGCTATATAAAATTATTTTAGCTAATGTAGCACAGTGACTCTATTTAGCTGTCTCTTACATGTCAATTACAGCTTATTTCACCATTCTGCTAATTAGGTATGCACACTCGTGAAGTTATACATAGTAGGTACTTATAAATTTAATTTCTTGTTCACGTTTATTACGATGCTTAAAATTGTTAAATATATCCATTTATACAAAACAAACTTACTTCGATTCCGCCCTTCAATCTAGGTATCTTTCCCAGTCGTAACCCAGCACAATGGGCTCCATACATATCATAAGCATACTCGTAGGTGCAATGATTTGGTCGGGAACTGAGCACCTCAATCTCTGTCATCTCCTTTGTCCATGTTTTCACCACACAGAAGGCTGACACTATAAAAAATATCTCGTTCAATCTGTAAACAATTAATAATAATAAATAAATACTCATTAAAATACATACTTATAATACATAGTAAACACCCTACGCAGTACAAAAATTGTACAAACATTTGTATGACATTTATGGATATTACACAAATGATTGTCCTGACCGGGAATCGAACCCGAGACCTCGTGATCGGCAGACCATTACATAAACCACTCCACCACGAAGCCCGTCAATTGTTTATTTTTAAACCGATTATAATTACAATTGAACTAATCTATTTTGAGCACGTAGTATCTAATATCTATTTTGTGAGATAAACGAAAGGCAAGACGTTATTCCATTCTTTCGAGAATAGGTAATTGATATAACCGCGAACATAAATTTCTACTGTATTAAAATTACTTCATTAATAAATATCATTAAATTTTTTTTATAGGAAAATGTATACATTTTTTTTTAATGTAGGGTTAAAGGTTAGCTTTTTACCTATTCAATGATACCATATAATCGGTGATTAGTTTATCTAAGTGATCGAAAAGAATAGGCAATAACAAACCCAAAAATTGCATGCTTAGCTCGCCACAGTTTGCGTGACCAATTGCAGGTATAAAAAGGCATGTTTTAAGTAAAACGTCATCATTTGCATTTCAACACTCAACCTGAAAAGACGTCCAGTGACTACAGTTGCATTCATCACAAGATACTACTCCGGAAAAAGCTGCTCACGTCGTTGTTTTAATTGCAGCGGGCCAGAACCAGAGGGCGGTAGCTCGACAGCTGAATATCAGCTGATATTCCGTTCGTCGTGTATACCAGCGTTATCGGGAGACTGGTAGCTTTGAACGGCGACGAGGATCTGGTCGAGCTAGAGCTACAACACAGCGCGACGATCGATTTCTCGTAACGACGGCATTGCGAAATCGTAGTCTGACTGCCGTTGATCTTGCACAGAGTCTTCAAAACGTGCGTGAAGTGGGAGTCAACCGGTGGACTCTCTGGAGAAGGCTTACTGAAGGTGGCCTGACTGCGCATAGGCCAGCATATGGCCCTAAATAGACGCCAGCTCACCGCCAGGCTCGTCTTCGATTTGCACAAGAGCATGTACTTACATTGGACAGTCGACCAATGGAGAGCAGTTCTGTTCTCAGATGAGTCCAGGATGTGTCTTCATGGCACCGATGGACGTGGAAGGGTCTACAGAAGACCTACAGAGAAATTTGCATAGTGTTGCATCACGGAACGTGTGGCATACGGCGGTGGTTCGTGTATGTTCTGGGGAGGTATCTCATCGGAAGCTAAAACTGAGCTTGTCTTCATCGCTGGTGCCAATATTAGGGGACGATGAAGAGGACTAACATCTCAGCGGTACATAGAGGAAGTTCTCCAAGAACATGTGGTACCATTTGGTGCTATTCTTGGAGAAAACTTCCTCTTTATGCATGACAATGCAAGACCTCACACTGCTGCTATAGTACGCCAATACTTGCAAGAGGTAGAAATCCCTGTTATGGAGTGGCCAGCTCGGAGCCCGGACCTTAATCCGATCGAACATTTATGGGACGAATTGAAAAGAAGGGTAAGAGGCCGAAAAATTGCTCCAGCCAACATTCAGGAGCTACAAAATGCACTCAAGGAAGAATGTTGTTTGGTTAAGAAAAAAGCTTGTAATAAAGATAAAATTGTTGTTGTTCTTTGTTTTCCACAAGGGAGTAGACTTATATGGTATCATTGAATAGGTAATAAAATAACCTTTAACCCTACATTAAAAAAATGTATACTTTTTTCCTATAAAAAAAATTTGATGATATTTTTGAAAAAATGTCCATAGGTGCGATTTCATTGCACCCAAGTGTATATCTATTTATTGTACTATGTATATACATTCGTTAACAATGATAAGAAGTATAAAGTAAACCTTAGATATACATTAATGTAATTGTTGAAAGTAGAAAGATAATATTCGATAAAACAATACAGCTGTATGATGTTATTGACACCAATATCTTATTATCTACAAAAACCGTGAATCACTCATACACATAACTATACAGGAATTTATTTCTTACAATAAAAAAATAATTACTTGGAAATTACTTAGTACATAGGGAAAAGACTGCCTTATTTGGCCTAATATAATTATGTTACGTTTGCTTGAATTAGGCTATACGTTCAGTGCTTCTAACGCTTATGCGCGTTTTTCTGTTCTTCACCAAGTGCGGGCCGACGCGTAAAGGCCTGTTCAGACCTAAGCGGTATTGGCTACCGTCTGCGGCAGAGAAAACCCAGTGGGTATGCGGTAATATTACTGTTCAGACTTCAGACCTAAGCGGTATTCGCAATCCTTGTGGGTAGAATAACGCGCGGTAGTCGAGTTTCGCTCAGAGAGGTAAGAAATTTTCGCCAGTTAGTCATAAATATTTTTGTTAAATATTCTCGAATTTAAAAGAGAAAATTAATTATTAAAGTTATCATATCATTTATGAGTCGCCAAAGAATATACACGTCAGTCACGATATAATTTCTGCAGAACATCTGATTTTAGTGATTGATAGTGATGATGCGGCATGTACCTCTACCCACAGCGGCAGCGAATATCGCTCAGGTCGCTCTAGCCGCGGTACTTGATACTAAATACCTGAGCGAAACCCGCGCGATATGTACCTCTACCCACAGCGGCAGCGAATACCGCTTTGGTCTGAACAGACCTTAACGCGTCCATACAAAAAAAATCTTTAGACGAGTGCGGTGCGCCGCACTTGTACGTTTATAGCCTGTATTCTGGGTGTCTATTGTTCCGGATACGTCGTAAAATATGGAATTGTAAAAGAGACTAGACACTAGTCAGGTTTCTGCTACGAATCTTGTAGGAGAGGGGGCCGGCGGCAGCGGTGACAACAATAACCTAATTTAGTACAATAGATTATTGAAATATTTTCATCATGACTCGCTCTTTTAACTAAAGTAATAGGTAGTTTTAGTTTATTTATAAATGGTGTCTATTATGAAGCGAACGAAAAGTCGTAAATAAAAAAATATTTTGATTATTAGGGCTTTTGGAAGATGGTACCTACCTGTATTATTACTGTTTTTATTTAGGTTATTACTTACTATTTTAAAGTTGCCGAACGCACATAAGCATCGACCGCACTTTAACAAGGTAAAAGACAACGCGTTATAAGCCACACAAATTGGTAATGCGCCTGGCGGCCATGATGGTGACGTCAACGTTACGTCGGGCAACGTTAGCAACGTTGCCCGACGCGTACGCGTATCGAGTTGTGAGCTTTAATACGATCGTTTTTATTGTTGTTTTTTAGTTATAGTTGTGTTTGCTGCTTTTGTTATTAAATTTGATATTATTTTGTTTTGTTATCTTATTGTGTTCGCTGCTTTTGTTGTTATTTTTTTGTTATTATTGTTTTGTTAAAATGAGTAAAAAAATAATTCACATTCGAGCTCGTGAAATCATTATTAAAATGGATGATTACTTTGAAAAAGAGAAGGAGGACACTAAGTTACTACTTCGGAATGTAACTCGAATCATGAAAAATACATCAGACTCTAGTGAGGACGTAATGATGTCGAAGCAAACTGTAATAGAAATTTTAGACCACCTACAAAATGCAACCAAGGTCACACAGCGTGTAGTTAGTGCTACAGGAGTTGTTAAAAATACAGTGGCAAAGTTAAGGCGCGAAAAGGAAACTGCTACTGCTAGTGGCAGTAAAATCACAACGCCGATTAAAAAAAAGCGGGGTAAAAAAGAGTTTTTTGACGAATTTTCGTTAACAGCGTTAAGAAATATAATTAGTACAATGTACACAGTTCGCAAAGAAATACCCACTATGCGTAAAATTATGGCTGCTGCAAAAAAGGACTTAAATAATACAGGAAGTGTGAACATATTACGTGGAATAATAAAGGTAAAACTAGGGTACCGATTTAAAAAATGTTACCCAAACCGAAGTTGTTAGATTGCCACCGTACAACTGTGACCTCAACCCCATAGAATATAATATATGGAACCTCGTAAAACAAAGAGTTTCAGACAAGAATGTTGAACAATTAGAGAGTAAGATCGAATCTTTAACTTTAGAGGCTTTGCAATCAATCACTCCTGAAGATTGGAAAAAGGAGGTAGATCATGTGAAGAGGCTGGAAGAAGAATACTGGCGAAAAGATAGATTGGTCGACGAGTCATTTGTTATTAACACGGGAAATGATACTGATTCTGACGAGACATCAGACTCGGATACCAATTCTGAGTCTGATGTAGATTATATGAGTGGTGTTGAAGAGTTAAATTAAAATTTCAAAAATGTGATGAATGATGATGATGATGATTAAAAGTTAAACATTATTCAAACATTTAGTTTTATCGTTTTTTCCATTATAATTTAGTTTATTTAGTAAAAGCATAGCGAGTCAATCGCAAAATATTAATAAAATTAATGTAGAAATACATGTACAGCCATTACTTCGGTCCAATTGTGTTCCAAACGCTAACTGATCGATTGATGGAGTTGGTGCAAACCGCTCAATAGATGGCGTTGTACGACAAAACATCGCACGATGTTAAAACTCGCATTGAGATGATTGTAGTGGAAAATTTGGTAAACATTTGCGTGGACCATAATAGCTCAGTTGGGAGAGCGACGGCACGGCATTCCGAGGTCGCGGGTTCAAGTCCCGCTTATGGTTATCATTTTTTCCATTATAATTTAGTTTATTTAGTAAAAGCATAGCGAGTCAATCGCAAAATATTAATAAAATTAACATTTAGTTTTAATTAAAAAAACATCAAATTACCTTTATAAACTTTTATTAATAGATGAGAATATTACATTTTGTTAGCTCTACCTTTTCTTTGCTGATGACGTCACAAGGGCGTTAATTTGACAAGGTTCCAGCGCATTACCAATTTGCGTGGCTTATATTGCCTCTAACCGCACTACGTGAGTTTTAAATGAACGCATATACGCGTCCATAGCACCACGCGTAAAATTTTCTGGACGCACATAAGTGTTTACCGGACTGGGCTAATGCGACTTTTGTTAGCATTGGGTATAAATTGGCAAATTTCTCAGAATGCGTTTTTAATGTTAATTGGGTTTTTGTTGCTAGTTCTACAACTGTATATTTAAGTATAGATAAAATATTGTCTCTACCATGGGTGCATGGTTGCAACTTTCTTATAAAACTATAAGAAAGTTGCAACCATGCAACATAAATGTTTTTGAATTCGGTCAAATAGTTAATAGTATATCCCTACCTATCTGTACAAGAAATCTTGTTAATATTAAAAAAAATACCAAATCACTGAATATAATATCTATACTTAATATTATAAAGCGAAAGAGTTTGTTTGTTTGTGTGTTTAAACGCGGTAATCTCAGGATCCGCTAGTCCGATTTGAAAAATTCTTTCAGTGTTGGATAGTACATTTATCTTATCGGTGCTGAGTTGGTTTTTATAGGCATCGGCGTATAGTCGTTACGCTGCTTAAATCCCGACGTATCGACGCTGAGTGGGTGTTTATAGGCGTCGGCGTTGGCGTCGGCGTAGGCGTAGGCGTAGGCGTCGGCGTCGGCGTAGGCGTAGGCGTCGGCGTAGGCGTAGGCGTCGGCGTCGGCGTCGGCGTCGGCATAGGCGTCGGCGTCGGCGTTAGTTTTTAGCAAATCTTTCATGTGAAGTGCATAGTGAAGTGGTAATAAATTACAAGTTTTTTGGATTTTTATCAGCACTATGTAGGCTTGGTCGTGCCAAATTTCAAGTCTCTGGGATAGTGGGAACTGGGAAGTAACCTGTAAATTTTGATTCCCTAGCGAAAGTTGAAAATACTCAAAAATGGCTGTAATTCGGTTATTATATCTTCTGAATGTGTAGATCTAAATTATTGATTGTATCTTTTGTAGCAAGGGACCGCATAGATCTACATTTGGTATAAGTTTCAAATTGATACCCTCAGCCGAGTAAAAAAAAAGTTTTTCGAGCAGACAGGCAGACTATAAGGGTTTGTACGAAGCCCTAAAAAGGTAAAACTCTGAGATATCATTTACTAAAATGACATTGGGGCCATGTGTGTTACTTCTTTAGAATTGTGCAAAAAAAAAGAAAACCAAGCGGACGATTTGTTAATTAGCTGTAAAATAGCGTTATTGTTAGTTCATTTAATTTTTCGTTTCTAAATTCCACGCGTACGAAGTCGCGGGCACTGCTAGTAATATTATAAAGCGGAAGAGTTTGTTTGTTTGTTTGTTTAAACGCGCTAATTTCAGGAACTACTATTGAATAATGTTATATAAAGTGGCAACATTTATATTTGTAATTTGGTTTTTTGGTAGCAGACTTTTGTTTTATGTATGGCAACTCTCTCTCGCTAAGCCGGTCATGGCGACAACGTCCATATTTGTACTGTGTCTTAAATTAAAATAAAATACACAATATTCCGTTTACAAAACCGTTTTATTTCGCTGCATCCACTGCAAACAATAACTTCAAAAGGTTATGGGCCCAGCAGCCCGCAGCGAAATAAAGGAATTATCGTGTAGCATAGCAGCTGTGGTAAAACGGCGGTGTGGTTCTGCGGTCAAGCAGTGGCGTCGGTACAACAAAATGGACGGCGAGGGCGATATTTTTGGGGCGTCTAACAATCGCCTGTTGTTGGAAAATGCCGGTAATTGGCATACATGGAAATTTCAAGTTAAAGTCATACTGAAGGCGGTAAATGTCTACGAGTTGGTGGATGGCTCATCCAAATGTCCAGAAAATGATGACACAAAGTTAGCCACGTGGAAAAGGCTAGATGCGAAGGCCCAAGGAGTCATCGTGAGCAGGCTAGGTAACACAGCTATGCTGCAGGTGCAAAACTGTGAAACTGCAAAAGCAATATGGGATAAATTAAATGTAATATATGAGCCAAAATCTGATGTGTCACTGCACATACTGCAGCAGCATTTTTTCGAAGAAAAGTATAACAGTTCGGAGGATGTGTCAACATTCATTGCAAAGGTCGAGGCAATTGCAACACAAATTAAACAAGCAAAAGGAGAAATTGCAGAAAATATGATTGTCACAAAAATAATTAGTTCTTTAGGTGATAAATTCAGACACTTTGTCTCCGCATGGGACTCTGTCCCATCTGAAAAACAAAATCTGTCGGAGTTGACAGCAAGGCTCATCATAGAACAACAACGGAATAAATTATACCAAGAAGGTGAAAACAGTAGTTCCACAGCGTTTAAAACGGATTCTAAAAATAGAAAATGCTTTAAATGTGGTAAGGTAGGCCACTACAAAAAAGACTGTAAAGCCAGAAACAACAAAAGTGGCAAAACTGAAAATATTCCATTTTGTAATTATTGTAAAAAACGGGGACATACAAAAGAAAAGTGTTGGTTTAATAAGGACAATAAACAAGAAAAAACAGATATAAAACAAAACGCATTTGTCATGTCAGTGTGTGGACTTACATCAAGAAGTGTAAACAATGAATGGTTCTTAGACAGTGGTGCTTCTGAGCATATGAGCTTTACAATGGACAGCTTCATAAATTATAAAAAGTTGTTAGTGCCAATAGACGTTGTTATTGGGGATGGGACAATAATACAAGCTTTAGGTTATGGTGACATTGACCTTGAGGCATATGATGGTGAAAAATGGATTAAAACATTGATAAACAATGTGTTGTATGTGCCGAGCCTCAAGGCAAACTTATTTTCTATGAGTACTGCACTGGACAAAGGTTACAAGCTGGAGTCAACTGCCACTGAGTGTCAGTTTATCAAAAACAACAGTGTGCATGCTGTAGCCAAGAAACATGGAAAAATGTACAGAATGTTATTCAGACAGCAAGACACTAGTGCCATGGTTGGAAAAGTGATGTCAGATCTGAGGGAATGGCATGCAAAATTAGGTCACCAAGACATAAATCAAGTGAAAAGCATCTTGATAAAACAGGATATAAAGTTTGAAAATAGTGAAGAAGAAACCTGTTTACCATGTTTGAAAGGAAAACAACATAAGTTCCCCTTCCCATCCAGTACCCATAGGGCAACGAAACCAGGAGAGGTTATACATATTGACATTGGAGGTCCAATGGAAGAAACTTCACTAGGAGGGGCTAAGTTCTTTCTACTCATCAAAGACGATTATTCTAAATATAGAAAGGTGTATTTTCTGAAGAATAAAGGACAGTCAATAGAATGTTTAAAACAGTATTTGAAAGAAGTTCAAGTTAACCCCGGTCACATAGTAAAATACATTAGAAGTGATAACGCGAAAGAATTTATTAGTAAAGAAATGGAAAACTTGCTAAAGTCATATGGGATACAACACCAAAGAAGTGTGGCATACACTCCACAACAGAATGGTTGTGTAGAGCGTGAGATGAGGACAGTGGTTGAGTCAGCACGAACAATGCTACTAGAGAGCGGCCTAAATAAGAACTTGTGGGCAGAAGCGATTAATACAGCTGTCTACGTCATAAACAGAACCGGTCCGAGTCGAGTAAAAGACAATACACCATATGAACTTTGGTGGAACAAAGATTTTGATGTCAACAACCTTCAAGTCTTCGGTAGTCAAGTATCAGTACATATTCCTGATCAAAAACGATTGAAGTTTGATAGCAAAGCAGAATTTGGCCATTTCATGGGATATGGAGAAAATACAAAAGGATACAGAATATATTTTCCAGAAAGAAACAAAGTAGAAACCAAGAGAGACGTTGTATTTATAAAGCAGTCTATAGAAAACAAAGAAAGAAACAGAAGACAAGGAAAGGAATATCACGTAGATTTTGACAGTCAAGAAGAGACAGCACAAGTTTCAGAAGAACAAGAAAGCCAGTATGAAGACACAGAGAACCATGAAATAATAGGAAGAGAAAATGAACAGAACTCCATGCACTCCTTTTATGAGCAGTCAATATTAGAAGAAGATATAGAGGAAGATGTAGAAGAAGAACAAGAAAATTCACAGGAAACTCCAGAAACTTCAGGACAGTCCGAAGAGGTAACAGAAAGACCTAGAAGGACGAGAAAACAGCCAAGCTGGTTTAAGGACTATGTACAAGGACAAGAAAACATGTTCCTGAGTTACTGCTGTGATGAACCTATTTCCTACGAAGAAGCTATGAAAAGACCAGATAAAAATAAGTGGGAAGAAGCCATAAACAAGGAGTTGAAGACACTGGAGGAAAATAATACATGGGAGGAGGTGACAGAAGTTCCTGATGGAGAAAACACAGTAAGTAGCAAGTGGGTATTCAAAGTCAAGGAGGCAGAAGGAAAAGCTTTGTATAAAGCTCGCTTAGTAGCCCGAGGATTCCAGCAGAAGAACTGTGATGACCAGACATACTCACCTGTTGCCAAGTTAACTACCTTCAAAGCCATGATGGCTGTAGCTATACAGAAAAGACAACCAGTGTACCAAATGGACGTTACTGGGGCATTTCTTTATGGAGACATCAATGAGACAGTTTTTATGAGATTACCAGGAAATAAGGTATGCAAATTGAATAAGTCAATCTATGGTCTTAAAAAATCTCCTAAATACTGGAATGCAAAGTTTAATAGTTTCATGTCAAATGAAAATTTCTTAAGATCAAAGAATGACCCATGTTTATATTTCAAACATATTGGAAATGATTACATTTATGTGTTATTATTTGTGGATGACTTGTTGTATTTTGGTAGTAATAAAAACCAAGTAAATGACTTTAAAAATTCAATAAGTAAAAACTTTAAAATGAAAGATTTGGGTCTAGCAAGTAATTATTTGGGAATAAATATAAAACAAGATGTTAAAAATTGTGTAACTGTAATTAATCAGAAAGGATATTTATTAAAGTTGTTGGATTTATATCAAATGTCAAATTGTAAAACTGTGTGTACTCCAATAGAACAAAACTTCAATTTTGAATTATTACAGAGAGATATAAGTGAAAGTGTTGAAATAGAAAAAGTCTGTAGAAGTTTAGTAGGTAGTCTTTTGTATGCTACTTGTACTAGACCAGACTTATCTGTAGCAGTAGGATTTCTTAGTAGATATGTGCATTGTGCTAGTGTAGCTTTGTTTAAATGTTTGAAGAGGATATTAAGATACATAAAGGGTACTATTGATTTATCTTTAACATACAAATATGATAATGAAAGCAAAAATGTATGTAAATTGCAAGGTTACAGTGATGCAGACTGAGCCGGTGATGTTGTAGACCGGAAGTCAACCTCAGGTCAAATATTTTATATTTTTAACTGTCCAGTTTCTTGGTACAGTAAGAAACAGTCTTGTGTAACACTGTCATCTTGTGAAGCAGAATATGTAGCTTTGAGTATGAGTATTATGGAAGGTTCTTATTTAAAAAAGCTACTTAGAGATTTTGGATATGATAATGTAGATTTTGAAATATTTGAAGACAATCAAAGTGTGATTAATATAGCACAGAACAATGACAGTAATAAAAGATTGAAACACATAGATATCAAGTATCAGTACATTGTAGAAAATCTATCAACAGGTTTAGTTAAAATTACATTTGTTTGTAGTAATAACAATGTAGCCGATTTGTTTACCAAACCCTTAGGAAAAATACTTTTTGTTAAGCTTAGGGATATGATATTGTCATAAGTTTGTTAAAATGTGTACATGCATAGGATAGTGCTGAGTTAGTATTTAAGGTATCTTGTGTATGTGAAGAATGTTTTAGTGTGCCTAAGTTTTGTTAATACTTAAGAGTATAATATTCAGGGCTCTGCATATTTGGTTAGAGGTTATGTTTATGTTATTAAGGGGATGCATTACAAAGTTTGTTAAGGGGATGTATCTCAGAATTTATCTTAAGGGGGTGTAGTACAAAATAAAGGTTTTAAATATGTTTAATGGTAAAATTAAAATTTTATAAATTAAAATATAATGTTGAGGGGGTGTATTGAATAATGTTATATAAAGTGGCAACATTTATATTTGTAATTTGGTTTTTTGGTAGCAGACTTTTGTTTTATGTATGGCAACTCTCTCTCGCTAAGCCGGTCATGGCGACAACGTCCATATTTGTACTGTGTCTTAAATTAAAATAAAATACACAATATTCCGTTTACAAAACCGTTTTATTTCGCTGCATCCACTGCAAACAATAACTTCAAAAACTACTCGTCCGATTTGAAAAATTCTTTCAGTGTTGGACAGTAAATTTATTGAGGAAGGCTATAGGCTATATAACATCACGCTGTGACTAATAGGAGCAAAGCAGTAGTGAAAAATGTTGCAAAAACGAGGAAATTTTCAAAATTTTACGCGTACGGAGTCGCGGGCAACAGCTAGTTAGAAATATACAGTAACAATTATTTTGAACTTCATCATCAGCATTTTTTTTATCAAGCTTAAAGTTTAGCACAAAATTTTTGCACATTTATTATATTGTAAGGAATTCTTGTAAATTGAGTACAGATAGAGTCTTTGTAGTCATCTTCGGGTCATCAAGTTCAAACTGCAGACAAGATTCCACATTAACATTTTCTTAGCAAAAGGTTATCGCGTGTGCCCCCAGCTGCATGATACATATCTATTTATTATTGATATTGTTAGAAACAGTTATGGAATGATATTTAAAAGTCACGTAGTCCCTGCATAGGTAGCAGTTTATGGAAGCGTACAATACAATCCAGTTCAAGAAAATTAAAATAATTTTTCCTGTTATTTTCCATAAGTAGATTCAAACGGCCCCCCTAAAATGACGAAAATTGTGATAAAAACAACATTTGATGCTATTTCCGATAAATGTCGTCCTTTTTCGTGTCAGATCCCAAATGAAAGGCAACAAAGAATTTAGAAACCGTCCCTAACTAAAACCTAGTTACGCCCGTGATCAAAAATAGGTACCTAGAGAGCATGTTGATACCAACACCTGTGGAGTTGTTTGTATATGATAATATTAAAATTTAAAGTAGTCCACTGAAACAATGTGACCGTGTTATTATGTTTTTCACTTAATACGAACACTTGTTTACCTACACGAATATCCTCGTTATATTACCAACTTCGATCTAAATAGGTACGTTGTGTATTTCGATCGAAGTTAGTGCTTATACTCCATGGACCACATGGACATCCATGTTGTGACAGATTAAGAATACAAGTGTCATTATTACTTCCTTACCATCCTTCCCATGGACCTTTAAAAGCCAACCTATACCAACACCCCTAGCATGGATAGTGGACCTAGAATTAGTACTTACATGGACTTAGTTACTTCTTAGCTAAGTTTTACTTAGTGGCAATCTTTTTTTTTACATAAAACATGTTGGCACTTGATATCTAAGTTAATCTATTTTAATCAAGCGATCCCAGTATAATTACAATTGACGGAATTGATATACATATTATGTTAATTCCATGATAAAAAATGCGCAATTTTATGCATTTGCGCACATTTGGATCAATGGATTTATGATTTGTTTAATCTTTAGATAGAGCCTGCTATAGTAGATATGACAAAGATAACACCTAACATTAATGAGTGCTTTCTATATTAAGCATGTCAATTTTTAGACATTATCTTAAATACGTTTAATTTCCTATCACTTTATGTATTCATATAATACAGTTTAAGAGTTTGTTTTGGTATTTATTGGCTCTCTTACTCAAAGTGCCAGACAGGCTGCGAAAAGCCAGCCTGTCAGCTGTATACAGCCAAAATTTTTCCTTTTGTTCAAAACCTTTGGTTCAAAATCTATAATTTTAATTTAAAACTGGCTCAATTGTCTTATCAAAACCGGAATATAACAGTTATATTATTTATTATGATTTATTTAACGAAAACCAGTTTAACAAAAATAAAAATAATAAAAAATTAAAATTAAAACCTATTCTTGAACTAACTAACTTCTAAATAAGACTACTTTCTGCGGAACTGACGCATATATTTTTTTTTAATCTAGTAGAGCATTCGTAGACTTTTTAGCAACCATCATCATCATTTCGTATGGCGTCATGTGAAAGCCCTAATTATATGCGAATGTCCAGTTTGTGGAGCCAGCCAGCAGCAGCTGCAGTTAATTCGTGGAGCTCGACCATACTTCTGGGGAAACTACGAATAGGGCAGTCGTCAACAATTTAGCAACTGTAATTATTTTAGATTGTAATAAAAATGGAAGAAACGAAGCTAGTATAAAATTTTGTTGTTGTGTCATTTTCTGCTAGTTATATTTTATAACTAATATTTTTATGTCATATGACACTAATCTTTAGCAGTAACTATTATCAACTGTGATGATGATTATCTAGAGCACAAATTGTATTACCAATTAAGTTCCGGTGACATAGTAAAGATTTATGTTTCGAGGTCTTTGTCCTGGATACCTGAGACTAACAAAGCGCAATAGATAATTATTCCTTGGATATATGACTTATTTTTTTAAATGGGCCCTTGAATATAGAGAGAGATTTAGACGCGTATATACATATATGTACTCGTATCTGTTTTAAATCCAGCCTGACATTTCGTAGACTTTCAGAGCTACCCATCGTGGCTGCTGTTATTGTTGCAAAGTCTCCCAAATCTCGTTACTTACAGATATCGACATCTGTCGACGGGCCTCTTAGTCAAGTGGTTCAGGTAACGGACTGCCATTCGCGGAGGTCGCGAGTTCGATTCCCGCTCGGGACAATCATTTGTGAGATATTTATAATTGTCAAACAAGTGTTTGTACTGCGTCTGGTTGTTTTCTATATTATGTATGTATTTACAAAAGAAAAGTAGTATATGTATTCTATTCGTATTCTGGTACCCATAACACAAGCATATAAGCCTTATATTATAAGGCTTAGCTTGGAACCAAAAGGACGTTGTGTGAAATGTCAATTAAAAAAAAAATTTTTAAGTAACTATATAGGAATTAATGTATCCATATATCAGTCAATATGAGGCCAATAGCTGATGTTAAGCTAGACACTTCGACAGTACAATGTTGATAGATATCGCCGCGTCGTTAATAGGCACCTACTAGTAAAATGCAACGTGGAAATGCTAGACTGGTCAATCTTTATCATAATCCAGTATAGCATTTCTTCAACTGAGATGTGGTTTATCACAAGATGATATCATTAATACAACGATATGTAGTTCTTACTGTCCGTTGCAATTACCAGTGGCCTCGAGTGTAAGTGATTAACAATTTAATTCTTTTGAGATAAGAAGAGAGTCTGAAATCTATCTTCAAACACGGATCAAGTACTCTAGTTAATCGCCACAGTATTGAGGCGAGTTTGGACTTTAACATACAAATATAGACACGGGTTATTTAAAGATATTTATTGTGTACTATAATAATAATACTGTGTATTATCTCAATAAACCTGGAAATAATTTTGTAAAATTTGATGTAATTCCGCGCTCTACTTATATGTAGAATGCCCCAGCAGAATAAAATTTTGTTTTTACGCTTTATTCTTGTCATTTCGATTTGAAACCCCTACCATCCTCTTCAACTACTAAGGTCATGCTTTTATGTTCTTATTATGTAATAACTTTATCACTCAAACCTATTAAATTTTTGAGTGATAAAAATCATTAGCGATGGTCATAGGATTCTTCAAAATGCAATAGGACCTACTGTAGTACCAATTCTATTCGGGCATTATTTTCGAGAAATAACAACTTTGCAATCACAAAAATAATAAAAATATTATGTTGTCATCATACATCTTCTCTTTGCCGACTGCTGGACATATATGCCTCTCTCATAGAACTCTACTGTAATATATAAATATTCTTAAAAAAATTAATTTATAAATAAATTAAAAAAAATTATTTAATTGAGAAAACTCCCCAATAATTTTTTTATCAATGCATGACTATACTAGGTATACTTACATCGAAAACTATCTTGATATGCTATTAAAACTAAGTCAACTGTATAATCAAATACCTTAAATTACTCATTTCTGATTACTAATGCTATGACTGTACAACAAATACGGAAATAGTTTCCTGAAAAAACATTGTTACCATCCCACTCCCTAACATATCATTTGTTCACATAACATGATGACATTGTAAAACTCAGGTATTCTTATAATGTCAGTGTAGATAATGAAAATAATTGAGGCTAAATAATACGAGATTATATGGTTAAAAATAATGTGTAGAGTATAATACACACTGCATACTCGTGACATAGAAGTGAGTGCATGTCTGTTATGCATCTGCTCTTTTGTCATTAGACAAATTGCTAGGTACTAGCCAGTTGTCACCGGTAGTATTTATTCACAAAATTCTACCTACTGATGTTTATGTAGACTGAGTGGTAATAAGCACTAGTTTTACGAAATCTCAACTAAAATTTGCATTTGTTAAACTAGATTACCAAATGAATAAAATTTATTTTATACTCCTTTTTATAGATGATTCACAAACACCTTACGTATGCTTTATCGCCTTAGGAAATTCTTACCATGCAGGACCAAGGAAACGCTTGTACACACATTGATCTTTCCTATGATTGATTACGCTGATGTGTGTTACTTAGATCTTAACTCTGACCTACTCAACAAATTTGATCGCCTTTTAAACAACTGTATCCGTTTCATTTTTAATCTTCGTAAGTACGATCACGTGTCTCCTTCTCGCTCTCAACTAAAATGGTTGCCCATCCGTTACCGCCGTGAACTGCGCGCTCTTACTACACTTTTCTCCTTTCTTAAATCCCCTTCTCCTCCAGCTTACTTATCTCACTTTTTCCAGTATCTCTATTCTAACCAGGACAGACTTCACCGTTCTTCTAACGACCTTCTACTTTCTTGTATACCCCATAGGACTAACTTTATCAATTCTTCTTTTCCCGTCCAAGCTGTCATATTGTGGAACTCTCTTCCACATGAAATTAGATCCGCCAAAAGCCGCCTCACTTTCAAAAAAAGAGTCTAACATATGTTGTTACAAAGGTTAGCTGAACTATCGTAACTATAGATTATGTAGTATTTACTTTATGTATATTTGTATGTATGTATATGTACCTATTGTGTATCTAGTATGTATTTTGTATGTATAGTGTACTCTGTATGTATTATATATATATTTTAGTAAGATCATTGTGTATTGTATGTAGTCTATTGACAGTAATTATAAAATTTATATAATATCACAGAATATACACCTACTTCATTTGTTTCTGCACCACCCAAGGTTGACTGGTAGAGAATGCCTACGGCATTAAGTCCGCCTTTATACAATCTGTTTGTATATGAAGTTTTAAATAAATAAATAAATAAATAAATGATTCTAGAAGAACTAGAGTGAATATTTTTAAAGACTGTCCTCATAGCTACGATTGCGATATGCGAATTTAACCTATTTCCAACATACATAGTTATATACATACATATGGAATCATTATAGGCACAATTTAACAATATAATAGCATTAAGCACGTTAGGGCCATTACTTATTAGAGATAACTTCATTACCTATAGACATACACACAGTTGAATAGATTGCTATTATTATACCGCATATTAATATCATAATTTAGATAAAGTCTAATCATTTAAATATGATATGCGTTAGCTCTACAAGCAAAGTTTTAGAAAAAAAATCTATGTAGGTATATGTCGTAGTAGGGGACTTGATGAAAATAGTTTACTTAAGAGTTTTTATTTTAACTTAGCTTCTAAGATTATGAAGTAAGTCCTTAAGACGATACCAAAATAGCTTCGTGCATTTTTCTATGTACGAAGTTTTCATTGTTTCTTTAGATTGAATGACTAGAGCTCTAATTTTTAAGTATATGTATTTTCAATATATGATCTAGGATCGCATCAACTCAGAAACGCGATTGAAAAAAGTTTTCTCGATAGAAAATCTTGGCGAAACAACCTCTAAAATTTTTTATTTTTTTCATTTGTCGGTCTATTGATTGATTGATTTGATTTTGATTTTAAAATGTCTTTATTATTCAAAGATTGTTACAAAAATAGCATACAATTGATCTTATTCTAATTGTTTCTTATCATATATAATAATGTTCCTTAGACTAAGTGCGTCTATATAAACTTATTAACGTGAACAATGTACATTATTACAGTGAAATGTCTCAAAACTTACAAGAAGTTATAACATAACAGTTTTTTTTTTAATAGCAAACTTAGCGAGTTCAGCATTATTAGTACATCACAGATTTTATTAAAGAATTGCTTTAAAACATTGCAAGTTAAGAGTTTAAATATAAGTTTAGTAATAACTTGTCGGTCTATTATCGCTTATTAACTAATGAAATAACTTTAAAAACATAAGTAACTATTATATATAGAAACACGTAAATCAGAATTAAAATATATTTAGTAGATTTTGAGTAAATAGGAAAAGTATCCCTAATTCTTCATTTTCTGTGCCTACTGGCTGTGTTAAGAGGATACCAAAATAGCTTCGTGCATTTTTCTACGTACGAAGTTTTCATTGTTTCTTTAGATTGAATGGCTAGAGCTCTAATTTTTAAGTATATGTTTTTTCAATATATGATCCAGGATCGCATAAACTCAGAAACGCGATTGAAAAAAGTTTTCTCGATAGAAAATCTTAGCGAAACAACCTCTCTAATTTTTTATTTTTTTCATTTGTCGGTCTATTATCGCGTATTAACTAATAAAATAACTTTAAAAACATAAGTAACTATTATATATAGAAACACGTTAATCAGAATTAAAATATATTTAGTAGATTTTGAGTAAATAGGAAAAGTATCCCTAATTCTTCATTTTCTGTGCCTACTGGCTGTGTTAATATGTACGTGTCGGCGATGATATTGAATAATATTGATGTAGGCCGTTAATATGTACGTGTCGGCGATGATATACGATAATATTGATGTAGGCCCTTAAATTGTGTTTATGGTGAGTAAGTTGTTAGTTTCCTGTAATTAGTTGATGAGTTTGAAATGGTGACCCGTTGAATATTCGTAAAAGGATCCTTCCAAACCAGTTACACGTGTTGTACGCGACGGATCGAGCTTATCGTAGTCAATAGAATGTTGTGGTTAACGTAGTTGGTTTGTCCAGTATTACAAGGGCTTTAGATAGATGACTACTGTGGCTGTGAATAGAGGTAATTTGTATGATGTTTTCCGATTGAATTTTATTCCTAAGATTGCGTTGGTAGCGCTTGATTTAGTTAGCAATTCTAATTTGTTAAAAAAAAACCTAAGAATGCCGTATCTCTTGTCTGCCCGTATCTCTTGTGGCAGACAAGAGATACGGGATCCTTAGGTTTTTTTTTGGACCCAAATAGGACGTTAGTTTTGTCACTTGATGGAACTTGATGGTGGTAAAAATTGCTGGCCCTTTCAGGATAATTCTTAATCATCACCATAACATCACGCCTTGTTCCCGTGCGGGTAACAAATTACTAGTTAATTGTTAACATTGTATCTTAACCATCACAACACGAAGAACAAAATTGCAGAATATATATTGATAGTAGATAAAATAAGTAGTAAATATGACCTACTTCTTAATCTGACTTTTAAAGTGTAATTGACCATGGCCGACATATTGCTATGAAGATTTTACGTTAAATTACTATAGCAGGTTTAAATCTTGATATCATCTTGTCTATACAGATAGGCCGATAACAATGTTACTTATAATTTAACAATATTACCGATAAAATACATTCAAGGTGAATGAATACGGGCAAGTTTTTACTTATCAACAAAGCAAAATATGAACATAACTAAGATATTTAGCTATTTGTAAAGCCACACCAACTGTGAGCCACACATCACACCATGCGTTGATTATAACCGTTTACCTAGATCTTAATAATATGCTAGAGCACTTCTGAAGCCTATCAATAGATCTCCTTTCCTCCTCAGCCTATTAACGTCTCACTGGCACAGGCCTTCTCCTTTTGGGAAATAGTTTACCTGGCTTTTACATGGGGCGCATAGCTTTTATGCCCTGGGGATCAGGATAACTCGAAACTAACCCTGTGCCACCACGACTGGTCAGCGCGGCGTAGTAGATCGGAACTTACTTAACTCAGTATTTATGAAATGTAACTTTTCGTTTATTTTATTTATTTGTTACTTTATGTATTTTAAGTATTTATTATTTCTTTTTTTATATTAGATAGGTATATCACACTGGCATCTACCGGCTCCAATAAAAAAAATTTAGATACGTACGAGCACAGCGTACGAATACCTTATTGCAAAACAGTTCTGCAAAAGCGCAGAGTTGATTATAGGGATGTGTCAAACGTCTAAATTGCTTAGAGGTCAAATTAATTTCTTTTAATTGTGTGTGCCGAGTTGTCTCAAGACGACCCGCTGCTAGTAAATGCCTAAATGACTCAATGCGATAATCAGCACAATAAAAAGTTCCAATGAAACAAGTTACAATTGAAAGTAGCTCATTCTGCGAAAACACAACATGTTTTCATTGTGATACATTATTTATCTTATTATCTAGCCAAGTTCAAAATACGTGCAAATCTTCCATATTGCGATTGTTTAAATAAGCACAACATGCATTGCAAAATGACGTTCGTTTCATTATTAAGTATGTAGTTGTTTAAACTTTTTAAGTACTAAAACTTTGTCACAGCCACCATAGCTTTCTTTTACCTTACGACGCCGATCTTATTATTAAAAATTGACATACTTAACATTATCTTCATAATTTGTTATTCTACAGTTCTTAAGCTATACCTAACTTGTTTGTTCTAGCGACTAAAATATTAGATACAATTAAAACATTTATGTAAAAATAACTTCTACAATATTAATAATTTCTTTAATTGTAAAAATCATTAAGTTATTGCATGCTATAAAATATTAGTTAAACATGTAAGTGCTTTAAATTTGTAACACCTTATTGTATACTATGTTTATGTCATTAAAATATGATGATGATGACATATGTTTACTACAATCATGAACTCGTGACTTAGATTTAGGTGTATTAAGTAATTAAAAGCATAAACCGATTTAAGCAAAATTAGTGACGAGCATCGTAGTAGTAACGTTATGTTCCGCGCTGTACATTGATTCGATTCCCATTCCCGAATGGATATTTTAACTTTTTTTCAAACAAAAAGGCATGCTATAGGTACCTACTATAGTGATCTCTTCCAGGTATTGATTTCATTAAATATCTCCGTAGCTACATGTTAAGGCGTTTATCGTATGATAAAATTGTTTAAGAAACAGAATTTTTCATCAATAAATTGTTTTTCTTTTTTTAAAAGATCAGATTTCAATCTTATATTGTATTGAATGTACATCACATACCTGTACATTAAACATAGGTAGTTATTTCATAACAACTACCTATTTCATGTTTATTGTGCTCAGTTGGGAGTCCCGATCGGTTCATTCAACGGTAGCTATTGAGAGAGACACTCCTGCGCAACATGCGTGGCGGCCTCAATTGTCTGATTGATCTTTATGATGCGACAACGCCCACTGCCAATGCCATTCCAGAAACATTAAATAGACATTTCAGCCGCGTGGGTACAGAACTACGGAATTCTTATTCTGGAGATGACAACTGCGTTTTGGTAACTCATACATAACAACGTTTAACGACTTCAATGAATTGGTTTCAGCGCTGATCAGAGTAAAATTAGTGGATTGTCACGCCAATACTTAAGGGCCTACATCAATATTATCGTATATCATCGTATATCGTATATCATCATATTAACACAGCCAGTAGGCACAGAAAATGAAGAATTAGGGATACTTTTCCTATTTACTCAAAATCTACTAAATATATTTTAATTCTGATTTACGTGTTTCTATATACAGGGTGTCCCAGAACTCAACGTCAAGCCGAAACGGGGTGACAGGATAGATCATAACCATCACGAGAAAAATCAGAAAAAAAATCTATCCCATGCAGTTTGAAAATTATGGGCATTTTAAGAAAAACCTAGAAATTTGGTCTAACTGTACCATTTTTCGGTTATTGTGGTTAATTTTTATTATTTTTGGTCATTTAAACTTTGGAACCGTAACCCTAAATAACATCTCGAGAATCACAGTCTAAAATAATGACACAATTACCCCAAGTTTCCTAGAATTTAGACTATTTGTTAAACTATGAATTTAAAATTTTCAAACTTTGTCGACTTTGAAACACCCTCCTTTAAAAAAAATGTACTAGAGTGCCTTGGCAAGTGCCATTAAGAGTTGGCGCATTTAATCAGGATTGTAAAATGGTACAATACTTGTAAGTTTCGTACTAAAAAAAACGAGTAAAAAATAAAAACCTCAAGTAACCCGATTTTTGCTAACCCATTTTACTCAGGAAAAATGTTTTTTATTCGCACAAGCCCTTGGTAGGTTCTTTATTTTACGGCAAAATGATGAGAGAGATGGATAGTGGACATGTTTGCCATGAGCGAGCGAGACAGATAGTGACGCCACGCAGTGAGACGGAGATGCATCGTTTAAACGAGTGCGAATGAAACAGATACAGACGCCATACCAAGCAAATAGCTACGCTGCCAGTCTGACACCAGTTAGTACATTTCGCTCATTCGTCTACTGCGCACCTTTCCGTATTCGCTTGTGTTAATTTAGTACTGACAACTTTGGCTTTTCTTTTTGGACTTGGATTTTTGTGAATTGGACTTGTTGATTACATACCGGCAACTTTGGCTTCTCTCTTTTGGAATTGGACTTTTGTGTTGACATCCTTCTCATCACTATGCCTACGCGCTACACTTCACAAGAATATGCGAACATGCATCTCATTTATGGGGAATGCAGATGCAACGCAAGTGCCGCCGCTAGACTTTATCGTGAAAGATATCCAAATTTAGAGCGCTATCCGGATCACCGCGTGTTTGTTAATGTGCACCATTCACTCACAGAGGACGGCCATTTCCCGAATCAAATACGGGCTGGAGGTAGACCTCGCTTTCCTTACGAAGAAGAAGTGTTGGAAGAGGTCGCAGATGACCCAAGTATTTCCGTTCGTGGAATTGAAGAAAGAACGGGAATACCCAAAAGCACAGCACATCGTATTTTACAAAGAGCTGAAATGCATCCATTTCACGTACAACGAGTTCAAAGTCTTCTCCCTCGAGATTATCCTGAAAGGATTTCATTTTGTAGAACAATGCTACAGAGGCATAATGAAAATCCCCAATTCATCCAAAAAATTCTCTGGTCAGATGAATCTACATTTAAAAAAGATGGCTACATAAACTTACACAATTTTCATGAGTGGCATGTGGAGAATCCACATTTAATGCGAGAAGACCGATCCCAATATCGCTTTAAAGTTAACCTGTGGACAGGAATTTTAAACGGCAAAATAGTTGGGCCTTTTGAGCTGCCTGAGAATTTGAATGGCACGAATTACCTAAATTTTTTACGAGAAAATTTACCAAGTTTGTTAGAGGACGTACCACTAACAGATCGTTGCCACATGTGGTATCAACAAGATGGCTGCCCAGCGCATTACGCAGTGCAAGTAAGAGATTTCCTTGACCAAGAATATCCGGGAAGGTGGATTGGACGTTCAGGCACTATCTCGTGGCCAGCCCGTTCCCCAGATTTAAATCCCCTGGATTTTTTTTATTGGGGCGTTCTCAAAGAAAAAGTTTATTCTAAGCCCATTGAGAGCGTAGCCGAGCTGCGTGAACGAATTTCTCAAGCTGCTGAGGACATCAACTCTCGAGGATATGCCCGGCTAATAAGTAGATCTTTTTTAAGAAGATGTAGGGCGTGTGTTGAAGCTGATGGTAAACAATTTGAACATTTGTTTTAATAAAAAATGTTATTTTCAAATCTGACTTTTATTCCAATAAACCTAAACAAAACAAGGTCAACATTTTTCATTATTTTATTAGTATTTTGTTGCTTTGGTAAAAGTGGCGTCACTATCTGTCTCGCTCGCTCATGGCAAACATGTCCACTATCCATATCTCTCATCATTTTACCGTAAAATAAAGAACCTACCAAGGGCTTGTGCGAATAAAAAACATTTTAACTGAGTAAAATGGGTTAGCAAAAATCGGGTTACTTGAGGTTTTTATTTTTTACTCGTTTTTTTTAGTACGAAACTTACAAGTATTGTACCATTTTACAATCCTGATTAAATGCGCCAACTCTTAATGGCACTTGCCAAGGCACTCTAGTACATTTTTTTTAAAGGAGGGTGTTTCAAAGTCGACAAAGTTTGAAAATTTTAAATTCATAGTTTAACAAATAGTCTAAATTCTAGGAAACTTGGGGTAATTGTGTCATTATTTTAGACTGTGATTCTCGAGATGTTATTTAGGGTTACGGTTCCAAAGTTTAAATGACCAAAAATAATAAAAATTAACCACAATAACCGAAAAATGGTACAGTTAGACCAAATTTCTAGGTTTTTCTTAAAATGCCCATAATTTCCAAACTGCATGGGATAGATTTTTTTTCTGATTTTTCTCGTGATGGTTATGATCTATCCTGTCACCCCGTTTCGGCTTGACGTTGAGTTCTGGGACACCCTGTATAATAGTTACTTATGTTTTTAAAGTTATTTCATTAGTTAATAAGTGTTAATAGACCGACAAATGAAAAAAATAAAAAATTTGAGAGGTTGTTTCGCCAAGATTTTCTATCGAGAAAACTTTTTTCAATCGCGTTTCTGAGTTGATGCGATCCTAGATCATATATTGAAAATACATATACTTAAAAATTAGAGCTCTAGTCATTCAATCTAAAGAAACAATGAAAACTTCGTACATAGAAAAATGCACGAAGCTATTTTGGTATCGTCTTAAACTGTTAGCTGAGCAACGCGAAGGTTTCCTCGGTCTTTTATCCGTACTCCAATGTTTTGATGTTTGGTTATTGTTGGATGTATGAATGTAAGGATGTTTGTGGTTCTTTCACGTAAAGACTGCTGGATGGATTTTCATGAAACTTTCCAATAATATAGCTTACAGGTGGTTACGCTGCTCAATCCCGGACGTATCGGTGTTGAGTTGGTCTTTATAGGCGTCGCGTCGGCGTCGTCGTCGGCGTATGGTCGTTACGCTGCTCAAATCCCGACGTATCGGTGCTGAGTTGGTTTTTATAGGCGTCGGCGTATGGTCGTTACGCTTTTCAAATCCCGACGTACGTATCGGTGCTGAGTGGGTGTTTATAGGAGCTGGCGTCGGCGTCGGCGTATGGTCGTTACGCTGCTCAAATCCCGACGTATCGGTGCTGAGTTGATTTTTATAGGCGTCGGCGTCGGCGTCACCATTGGCATCAGGTCGGCGTCGGCGTTAGTTTTTAGCAAATCTTTCATGTGATGTGGTAATAAATTACAAGTTTTTTGGATTTTTATCAGCACTATGTAGGCTTGATCATGCCAAATTTCAAGTCACTGGGATAGCGGGAAGTAACCTGTAAATTTTGAATCCCTAGCGAAAGTTGGAAATACTCAAAAATGGCTGTAATTCGGTTATATCTTCTGAATGCGTAGATCTTTATTATTTATTGTATCTTTTGCAGCAAGGGACCGCATAGATCTACATTTGGTATAAGTTTCATAATATATTGATACCTTCAGACGTTGCCGAGTAAAAAAAAATTTTAAGGGGCGGATAGACAGACAGACAGACACCGTAACTTTAAGGGTTTGTACGAAGCCCGAAAATGGTAAAACTCTGAGATATCATTTACTAGAATGACATTGAGGCTATGTGTGTTACTTCTTTAGAATTGTGCAAAAAAAGAAAACCAAACGGACGATTTATTTTTAGATATATGTATTATTATACGCGTACGAAGTCGCGGGCACAGCTAGTTTTCTTATAATATTAGTATCCAGAAAACTCCAGAAAACGTTTATTATACATAGAATAAATGTCTTTGACTGTTGCATAAAAACAATCTTTGCATTGTAGTCCTTACTCAACCAAATTACCAATATTCGATTTACTGGGTCTGTTGTGACCCCGACTGATATAAAGCAGCGACATTAAGGTTAATCAAAATTCATGGCCAGATAGACCTAGTTATTATATTGTAAAGGTACTTTTTACAGGCTTAAATCGTACGTATTAGGTCTGAAAGACACATTTGATAAGTAAAATAATCGTATTGGTAAACATAATTTGTAATGAATGATTGCTAGGTATGGCTTTTCTTACTCGAATACTATTAATAATTAGATAATTCTTTTTCCAATTACAATTTACTTACAGACGGCTTATTAGTTTTTATAGTTATTATTTAGCATTTTTTTATAAAATTGTTCTCCAAATAAGTTAAATGCGTAGCACTTACAACAGTTACAACCATTGCGTCGGTCATCGTCGAAATCCTAGCAGATAGAGCACTATAGTCTCTACCTAAACCCATGCGAAAAAAGCGTGACTAAGAATACTATTTATTATATGTGAACTTAGGACTTCGTAAGTTTATTTTAACACGTCTATTACTTTAGTTTTCTTTTCATGCTTACACTTTATGCGATGATTTCCGTGATTCGTAGAAGTGATTTTACTCCACCGTGCTACGGATAAAGATTAGTTTGTTATAGTAGAGACTACATAACAACGGAGTACTAGACATTATTTCCAAAAACTCTACTTACAAAAGAGTTTGAAACTTTTTTCAAAATATTTACTAGTGATATGTTTGTCGAAATGAACTACTCCTAAAATAACATGAGGTCGTTACTAAATGTGAGATTTAATTACCCTTCACAAACGAGAAGAAAGATGATATTCCTTTAAAGTAAATAAGTTATTATTATCCTAATGTCATCAATTATCTGACCTCTTCAAACATAACGATTATCGAAATTTACGCTAGATGTTGAGATACTTGGGGCTAATGACTTTCCCTTAACTGTCGCCTATCATTATGTTCTTGAAAGTCAGGACTTCTTAAGTTATTTTCGAAAATGTTTAGAGCATACTTTCGTTGGCATTGTGCATTATAAAAAGTCATTCGCGTTTCCAATTTTGGATTCCTAATAAGTATAAGATTTTTGGATTCCTACTGTATAAACGTAAAAGTTTATAAGAATGTACTAACATTTTTATAAGCTAGCCCGCGACTTCATAGGCGTGATAGGAAACTTTCTCCGTTTTGCAAAATTTTCATCTAAGGCTTCCCTCCTATTAGTCACAGCGTGATGTTATATTGCCTATAGCCTTTCTAGATAAATGTACTAACAACACTGATAACAACACAATTTTAAAATTTTTGACTGAGATTAGCGCGTTCGAACAACAAACAAATTCTTCGGCTTTATGAGTTTGTTTGTAACACAAATACATTCTATCCGATGTATTTGTGTTTATAACTCTTTCACGTTCAAGTTTAGCAACTACAAACGCGGATGAAAGTGCGGGCATTAGATAGTTAATATGTAATCAAATGAATCATTGTTTAAAAAGTATCTTTTGCGCCTTTTGTAGGCAGGCTTTTGGAGATCTCGGGTTAAGATTCAACCGAAAACCTCGCGTATAAATCCTACGCCACAGCTCCTCAAAGAGACATTATAATATTTTTAAAATAAATACGGAATTGGCATTGTTCATATTATTTTTAAACTCTTAATTCGAAAACCATTTCGGGGAATAGAGTTTCTGATCATCCATTAGTTTTTTTCGGATAATTAGCTATATTAACGATTACTTTTCCAAAAATGCAAATCTCTATTTGCCCTTGAAATGAAGGACTCAAAATATTAAGGCGTTCTTGAGTTGAAATTGAGCTGCCATAGTAATTTATTACAATTAATATCAACTTGGCAACTTTGAAAAGATGTATTGCAATCTGACTTAAGTCTATCAGGAAAAGGCAATACACAGATTGCGTACAACGATGACGTCACAACATTTAAAATAACATCTTTACGTATACTAAAAAATTCTATATAGTGAATATTTCAATAATATTGAAATTAGTTGCTTAAAATAGTCTATATTTTCTAAAAAAATATAAAAACAGCAGGTCAAAAATTGAACAATCCCAATTGCCTTTAGAACATTGGACTGATAAATACATTTCCATATCTATTGATACAATATATTTTGACGAAATAAATCATTTTTTTGATAAGAACAATGCGTAAACTATTCGTATTTTTATGAATCATCCAGGAAAATAGTGCTTGGTGTTCCAAATACATAGGTACCTACATGTGTAATTTCAAAATTTGTCCAAGGAGAGGCGAATTAACTTACGGAACAATGCTGGCTATCGGTATTGAAGACGTCCATCTATAGCACTCATAATCTACGATTGGTAACGGGAAAATGTACAAAAAATTAGTCCATAGTCAACTAAGGGATAATAGTACCAATTCTATGTGCATAACTAAACTTAACTTAACTAAAAAATTAAAACAACTATGTCGTATTTTGATTATTTGCCTATTGCGTTGTGCACATTTTTATTAACTAAAATGGTTAGTCTATAGTATACAGATTTTCTAATAAAAAATTTCTATTAGCATTGCCAAATTGTGTTTTTGCCACTATCAACTTTCATTTTTTGGTTAAGTTTAGTAGTGCACGTAGAATCGGTACCATTATGAAAATAATTTTGGTTCATTAGGGAAGGAATTCCTGGAAACTAAATCATATACTAACATGCCTAAAAAGCTTAGTATATAACTATATATAGTAGGGTAACAATATAGAGCACTCTCCTTTTACAGTTCAATTAAGGAAATTCGTACCTTTATGTTATTAGGCCGTGTGGTGACGGATTAAGAATACAAATGTCACTACCCTTTTTTCTTTGCAGGGTGCTGTAAAAGCCAGCTAAAGAATATTGTACACAGATAACATCCTCTGTAAGAGACGGAAAACTCGAAACTAAACCCTGTGCCAACACTTTCGGTCAGCGCGGCACAGTAGACCTTAATCCCTCACAGAGTAGAGGAGACCCGTGGCCAACTGCGGGACGTTAATGAGCTGGAGAGAGAGATGTTATAAGAATGGGTCTCTTGTTACCTTTTCACCTTGCATCTTTGAAAAGATGTTAAGGTTACTGTCTTATTGCCAGGGTAAGATTTATGAAATGAATTATGTTAAATGGAACCAAGATGGTAAACTACCTACTTTTAGTTCTTCACTATGCGAAAATCAAAGCATATTATAGTTAGTTATCTTTTTCCTATACAGTTATGTCCTGTGCATGGGACTATGCCAAGAATACTTGCGAACGTCTAAAGTCAAAATATATCCGAAGTTGATCAAATAATTTAATTCTCTATCTATCTGTAAATTACTAGTACGCTGGCGGAATGGTTTAATTACGTTTCCAAATTCTTTCTTAACCACAAACGTAATAAAAGTGTCATTACAATAACATATTGTGTTGTGTTGTGATTTACGTATTTGAAATTATTCTTAAATTTTTCTTTTGTCATATTAATTAATTGAGTCTTAAGCTATAAACAACATTTAGACTTATTATAAAACAAAGTCGTTATTTTTGTATGAATGTCCCTATGTGGACTTAGATCATCAAAACTACACTACGGATTTTGATGCGGTCTTTTTTAAGATAGATCGGTTCAAGAGGATGGCTTTTTTGTATAATTTGTTAGGGTTTGTTTTATAATTCCACGCGTGCGAAGTTTACGAGCAACAACTAAAATTATATACAAGTTATAAATTTTAAAGCTCACAAGTTCTTTTGTAAGAAATACAATTTTCTGAAAGTTTTCTTTTGTGTCTCAGATAATGTGCCTATTGTGTCAGAAATGCTCTCTTTCTGTTATCATACGGTTGTCACGGAATCATTATACTGCAGTTTTCTTAACAATTATGTTAGTTTGACACAGAATCTTAATCGCTTTATCTATTCGTGTTGAAAACGTTGAAATGTATGCAGTCTTAAAGACACAATGGATACATTATCCAATTGGCTTGATTTTAAATAGATATCGCTTATAACATAACCATTTTTTTTTATACTTAGTACTTAAATGTAGGTTTTATAAGTAAAGTTTCTAATGAGTAGCAGTAACTTAATAGGTACCATTATTATCAAATTTGAATAACAAGAAATTGAAGCATCGGTTGACTTGAAAATTTATTAAATGTGTCGACATATTTTAAATAATTAATTGATTGAAATATTTTTTTATTACAACAAAATATTATTAGCGTGGTCTTACTATTGACTAATATTAAATATTATATTAGAAAAGGATTCTGCGTACATAACTGTACCTAATTTTCCGTGGTGGTGCTGATTATTATAAACCAGATAAAAAATTATGGTACTTAGGTATTCATTTTGGAACCTTATATGGTTGACCATAGTATTCTGTAAAAAATAAATAGTTAACTTTCAAATATTTTACCTGCCCATGTCTTTTGTTCACCTTTCAGCACTTTAACATTTTAACACGAAGAACTGAAAATGTTCACACCACAAAACAGACTCGCGTTCACAATTCACAACACAAACATTACAGATAAAGTCCAATATTGCGCTGCACTATGATGACATGTAGTCGTTGGGGAGCTGCAATCAGCGACGGAAGACATTCGTTGAATTGATTCAATTAATTCTACAGTACTCGCATGTTGAGTTGTTCAAACTTATTTAATGGGATGCTCCTTCCGCGACGGTGGGTCAACTGATACTGGTTACACTGTAATCTTTTATCAACGCGTCCTTCTGTGCCTAAACTCCATTTAACAAACACTTGGCTTTAAGACAATGCCTCGAACAATATAACACAGATAGGTATCTGACAGCGATACTGCTTATATCTAAATGTTGTGCTATTGGTCCGTCGATTACTATGATTCTGTAATGATTCCCACAAAGGAATAAAGACATATTGATTTAGTTCGTAACAATAGCTGATAACAGTTCTTGTAATTAATATTTAATAACCCTATTAGATAAGTGCGTTTATAAATTCATTCACAAACAAACAAAATTAGGTACTTACTAAACGACGTTGTACTGTTGATATTGTTGTTGTGTGGTGTTACATTTTCTTCTAATTTCTTTCAGATAAAGAAAGTTCCTTTTAGTTTAATTTATAGATGAGCGTATGGTGTGCGCTGTTTTTAACTAAAGCAATAAATGTTGGTAAATTATACCCGTCATCTACTAGGTCCACATAGTACAAGGGTCACGCTTACTTTAGGCCTAGAGTACCTTTTGTAACATGTCTGTGAATATTAAAAAATAATAAAAATGCATCATTTTATATTTTGTTTTCTTTCCTGGTAATTTCGCAGTTATGCAAAATGGAAAAAGAAAAAGGGCTATAAAAAGAAAACAATAGTTTTACTGGCGTCATCTATTGACAATATGAGTAAACTTTTTATTGAAGTAAAATAACTGCTTTCATTCATAAATTATTATCATAATAGATAATATCCATAGAATAAAATTATAGTATTCTCTTGGTTATTAAACAAGTATTTAAGGATTTCACACAACGTTTACGTCCTCTGGTCTCAAACAAAATCCAAGCAATTAATATTAGATACCGTTGGTAGCTTACTGTATAGGTAGGTACTGAAGATGTTCTCAGTTCTAACGTTTTATTTTTTAGATTGTTTGCAATTAAAGACGAATACATAATGAAATATCTGTGGTTTTCCAATTACAGAGCATAATGCGACTCAGTGCCGCACAATGCTGAACTATGCTGACCAAAGAATATACTACTCTCTAACGAGAGAAGAAGTACATCTCTATAGTAAAAAAATGCAACCACAGCCAATACACGTACGAGACGCTAGCGCCATTGCGGAATAGCAATAAATCAACACGCGCGGGAACTTTCAAACGTTGTAATATTTGCTCTTGGCTGTACTATATAATATATTATGATCGTGAACCATTTTAAATATATATTGTTCCTTAATATATTATTAAGGATCGTGCTTCATATTCTTGCCTACAGGAAGTAATTAAAACAATCATATTATTATTTTATTTATTCTTTAATATGTATTTTCATTTTGCGTTCAAAACTTTTCTTTTTCTCTTCGTCTTCCATAGCTCTATTAATTAAAACACAATATCTTTTAATTACAATAAAAAATGAGCTTATTTTTAAATGATTTTCATTTAATTCTAAATGATTTATACATTTATTTAAAAAAACAAAATTCACACATTCTAGATTTTTAACAACATTAATTTTAAGTTGTTGCCTAAAGGCATTTGTTTTCATGAAATCATTAATTATAGTTGACATCGTTTCTACACACGTCACCATATCTTTGTTAACATAATTTAATGACTCATGACTTGAGTCATATTCCTTGAAACTTGTAAACATGTGTATGGTTTCTATATTTTGGGACAAAAATGCCTTTCGGCAATCTAGGCAGTCATTGTATTTTATTCTTTTAAATATGAAACCACACACATATCCACAAGCCTGACTTTCGGATGTCCCTTGTTCAACTGCTTCAACTGCATCAGATAGTAAATTTGCCATCTCTTTATTTTCGTCAAATTTGAAGGAAGACGAGTTTGGTTCACACGACGAAGGGATGGTTCCCGTTAAAAAAGTTAATTAATTATTTGCAATTAATGCTGAGTCATTTTCACAGTTCCTTTTTTGTCCAGCATGTTTTAAATTGGATATTATAGCAGTTTTGATTCCCGCTATAAATTGATTAATTGTTGGATTATTATTGGATCCACAGCTATATCTGATGCAGCCAAAACAGTTTTCCAAGGGATCTTGATTTAAGCGACGTGTGGAAAGACTCTTAATGCCTATAGCCCGCAAATTATTCCACAATCTATCTATTGCATTTAATGAATGAATCCACCCTTCTTGGGACGGAGGATTCGATTTACTCCCTATGTATTTCATATTAGCTATAAAAAATTTCATTTCTTTAAATAAACCTAAATGGGGAGTCCACTTTCTTAAATTTGTAGAGTATTTTTTTCCTCTCCTCAAGTCTGGGCTGTCTGCGTTGACAGCATCAAAAAGCTCGTCAAATTTTTGCACGAAAGTGGCTGTTGCATGGGCTTCAGCTGGAAGTTCATCTGAAATCACAAAAACAATGTTAATTTTTTTTTCGCCCAGATGTTAAGAGTCAGTCTCAGGATGTAACTAATACTTACTAACTTTGAAATATTTACCCTTATGCTTGTTTACAATCTATGCGGAATAAAAAAACGTCTTGCAGCAATCATTTGGGCTCATATTAGGGAATGGGCTTAATTAATATAGATTTTGTGTGTAAAAGAAGTAAATAAGATAAGAAATGATGATTGTTATCATCCTCTTATATTTTACATCAGTAGATCAAATCTGTATTTTATAATTATTCTTGTGTATCTTTGTAATTATGGGAAGCAATAAAGCTTTTATTTATCTAATAATATTGATACCAGGCAACAAAAGTTGACATTATTTTAATATACTTACTTTGAGCAATTTTCATCAACATGCCACTTGTAACTGAGTGGCTAAAAACTTGTGCTGCTAGCTTCACCCACATTCGTTGCTGGCAATTTGGATGCAAATGATGATCTGTTAGCTGAGGAGCATATACAAAATACGGATTGTTCTTGTCCAAGTTATAAAATGCTTCTATATGACTCCATTTAACAGTGCCTAAAAAGTAAATTTCATTTAGAGATACTGTATAGGCTAATAATTATAACAAGTAAGGATTATTTATTCAGATGTGATGTGACATAAACAACTTTAATTCGGAATTTGAAAGTACGTCCTCATACACGCGCGCAGACACATCCTCCTACCATTAGTATGTAGCGGACACACACACATACACATTCCGCTTATCTTATGATGTCTCTAGCATATTATCTGCAACAAGGAGAAATAGGTATCCCATAGCACAGGTTTTTAACCTAGTAAGGATGCCTATCTACCTTTAATGCTTTAATGACTCAAGTTTATTTATGTTTTTACTTGTACATTTGTGTGAAATGTGTGAAATAAATTATTATTATAAATGCTAGTTGTGCAAGCCTACTACAATGCCTACTATTATGTAGAACTGTATATCTAACAACACAACACTAAAGTTATTTGTGTACCTTTTATAGGGTTTTCGTTGCATTGAACATCTGTACTTTCTCTGCAAGTCCGCTATTATCAAACTAATAATAAAGATTAAAATAAAAATCTAAAATTAATTACCTGCGTAGGGCTAATGGATTCAGTTGTTCTTATGAAATCTGCAAAAGTGTGTTGTTTTGATGACCCTGTACTGGTACTAGGTTCCATCACAACATTTTCTATTTGCGACATAGGTGTTGTTAACTTTGGCTGTGCAGCAATTACATCGGACTGATTGACATTCTGAAATTAATTATTAATTTTAAACTTTTGCAAGTGCTATCATAGTAGTGTAAAGTTTTAGAATCTTGATCCATTGTGCTAACTTTGGACGCATAACTATTATTGTATCTATAACAATAATAGTAACAATATTGACTAGATTTATAAAGTAAAACATGTTGGTCACTTCTAGGCTGGTTCTACCGACTTCCCTATATGCTTCACCACTGCTATTTAGAACAATCCTTCATCTGATCTCTTTCCAGCAGTGTTCGATTGTCGTCCCATCGGATTATGAGAGTGAGCGAATAGTGTACGAGGGTGTGCGCAAACATAGGTGTAATCTCACACCTATGTTTGCGCACACCCTCATACACTGTAATATGTCATGCATAGTTGGCTGAACCCAACTGAGATTGGTTGCTTTTGTAGGAATTTGTTCGGGAGACTATTACTAGAACAATCTATATGAATACAATACCTGGTTGAAAATATTTTCTCTTTCATTTAGTATTTCTTCCACTATAGTTGACTCAGGAACGGCAAACTTACTCAATTTTTGCCTTTTATCATCCATAAATTGAATTGAGTTGAAATGTCTTCCACACAACACCTTATTCCGACTATAGAGTGAATGTAATGATTCAATGGAAGTCCAATCTTCATTTGGCCAACAGTATTTAGCCCAAACACGAGCCCTGTAAAATGTCCATATAAAATACTGGTATTCAGTTGAATCAGGTAATACTGGAAGCCCACTCCAACATAGTTTTGGAAGAAAAGGTAGAAGGATGATGAGTACAGTAGGTGATAGTATATGATGATGTAAATATAGATTAAAATAGTATTTTGTTTAATAAACGCATGAGGTCTTAAATATACCGGGTTGTATTTTGTACTTACCTAGTAACATTGGTTATTCCTGGATTTGGAAACCTGTGATAGGTCACCGTCATGTCTTCGGCACGTGTTCTGCCGCACTTAGCACACTTTCTATGGTTATTCACGGACATAATTAAATAACCAAACTTAAACAAAAATAAGAAAAAGTAACCTAACAATAAACGTCCTTTCGTAAATAATGTTCTCTACACACAACACATAGAATTCACTCCAAGAACGTAGAATATTCAGTCAAAATTACTATAATAACTACTAGAGAGTATATTTTAATAATATTTTGATTCTTTGGATAAAATATTAAAAACCACAATCATAACATAATAAATATTATGATAATGGCGGCCGGCCTCATTGAAGCGACAGTGTGACCAGACCAAAAATTTTTAATTTTTTTCCTATGCAATACTGCTACAATAGCAACGCACACATACATATTTGAGCATGTGTGCAAGAGCAAAATCTCGTCATACAACATAATAGACCCTGATGCTGACGCTTAATTGGAACGTGAATTAGTTTGCAAATGCACCAGCAGATTGCGCTAAGTTCAGTGTTGAAAAAAAATACTAAAATAAAATTGTATTCACATTAAGTGTAGAATATCAAAAAATTGGTCAAGTGCGAGTCGGACTCGCGCACGAAGGGTTCCGTACCATTATCTATGCAACATAAGGCAACGTTATTAGTATCGAGCAAGAAACGGTAAAAAAATCATGTTTGTTGTATGGGAGCCCCCCTTAAATATTTATTTTATTTTATTTTTAGTATTTGTTGTTATAGCGGCAATAGAAATACATCATCTGTGAAAATTTCAACTCTCTAGCTATCACCGTTCTTGAGATACAGCCTGGTGACAGACGGACGGACGGACGGATGGACGGACGGACAGCGAAGTCTCAGTAATAGGGTCCCGTTTTTACCCTTTGGGTACGGAACCCTAAAAAAGTCATCAATACTTAAATGTTTTTTTTTAACACAGCTTTTGAATTAACTTTGATTATTTCCAGAAAACTCCGACAAAAGGAAAGCCTTAAAAATTTTTTTAACAATAAATAATATTACTAACGATAATATATAAATAAAATTTCAATCAATGCCAATTTAAAGAAAAAATACTTGTTAATTTTCAGTCGCTGAAGTTGGTATTGATTGCACGCATCACTTTTGAGAGTGCTCCATTGTGCGAAGCATTGTTGTAGTTGTCGTCGGAATTATATGTGTGTATGGAGGGTAGAGGTAAGGAGAGTCATTTCTTATGGTAGAAAATTGAAAAAAGTGTCTAGCTGTAAGCTGTAAATAACAGTTCAAAAACCTTCCAGAATGGCGCTGGTGTAGACACAGGGTATGGTACGAATGTAGCAATTGTAAACGAATTGAAGTACGCCGAGTTAAAAAATTTAATATCATTGTCGACTAAAGTAGTTACTTATTGAAAATGTCAACTACTTGCGTATTACAAAATAATGCAGTAAATATAACCTTAAAGAGTTGTTATGAGAAAACGTGTAGCTAAAGTGATTTTATTTTCTGAACTGTACGTTTATTGCACGAAGTATAGATACAAGGAGTCCGAACGTAATGTTGAACGAATGGTCTCAATTTAAGGGACAGGTGCTCAAGTCTACTATTTTGGAACAATTGTCATACCGGCACAATACCGGCACGATACCGTTGCAATTGAAGTCAAATATCCGTAGTCTGCTATATGCCGTCATAACGGTCGTTCAATGGTAATAGAATTGTCGACCTCTTTTATCTATGCATTGAATTTTCGGTCTCTTTTATCTATGAATTGTGTTAGAATGGTATGTATGTGTTGCCGTTTTTAAAAAATGCGTTAGTTGACGTGATTTTCGAAAAACTACTAATAAATTTAAACATTTAATCATGCTAGACTTCGTTTAGATATATTTGTACATACTATTTATTAGTATAAAAAGCAATGTGAAGTTTAGGAGATTAGTAAATTGCAATAAATTACAAAGAACAATTTCTAATATTTCTATCTATCTATTTTTTATTTATGGCAATCTGTCGACACAGGACAATTTAAAAATATTACTGTCAAATTCAAAATAGCAGACTACCGAAACATTTCAGTCATTGAATTGCAATTGTGAAGCAGTTGTGTACGAGACTAGCAATTTATGTCACTTTGACAATTGTAAGTCAATGATGAAGTCGTTATGACGACACAATAATAGTAGACTACCAAAAACTTTACAATTGCACCATAATGGTACAAGAATGGTACAGTTGTGACACCGTTGAAATACCCGACTCAGGGCCCTGATTTTTTGCCGGTAGAGCGCGCCATTTTTCAAGAAGTACTCGTTTGAACTATTGACACCTGTGGAAAAAAATATTCTGAGAAACGTGGAGTTAAATATAAGTTTTAGGAAATTTTTCGAGTGCTTTAAACCCAACAATACAGAGAAGGTCAAGAGATATTCTGATATTCTATAATAGCATCGGTACGTCCTGAATACTTGCGCAGCCAGTGGCAGAAAATAGAACTATGATCTGGGTTTATTATTGTGTACACGAAATATTATGGAAAAGCCTATACCGTTCGGACTCCTTGTATCTATACTTCGTGGTTTATTGATTGCGGAAGTTGGTATTTGGCGCTTCCTTTAAAGTTTACTCTGATGATAATGTGGCGCCACCCTAATTTAATGCATTTTAACGGACACTTTTTCATGGATGATTCTCCTTACCTACCTCTACCCTCCATACATTTGACACATGTTTGACACGCGCATAGCTGCTGTCAATTTGAATTTGACAATTGACATTACTTTTTCGACATTTGCGGCTTTTTGGTTGTATCGCTGGTGTAAACAAAATTATTATTAAAGTTTAAAGTAAATGTTCGTCATATTATTTTTGTGTAATGACAATGAATGCTACAAGTTTATATGTTTCCACATGTCGACTCATAATCCTGGCGGACGCAGCAGATAAATCGTCTTGGACAGATTTATTTCGTTTGGTTCCTTACTTGCGACAATCTTTATCTTGTACCGTTTGTGGTAATCTTTTGAAGGAACCTTACACGCCTACAAACTCCAGCTGCCAACATCATGTCTGTAAGAAGTGTAAAGGAGGAAGAAAAAAGCTTAAACCATCTTGCGGCTGGTGCAAAGATTACGACAACTATGCTGAAAACTTACAGCTACGTATACTTTTGCAATGCTATAAACAACTTTGTGAATACTTTATGGACACAGAAGTGTATAAAATATTATTGGAAGAGGATGAGATAGCAGCTGGCATTAATGGAGGCACTGTTGCTAGTTCAGGCTTAATAGATTTAATACAGGAAGGCGCCGGCTTTAGTGATGATTATAAAAGTACTGCGGGTCTTTCTAAATCAGCATATAGCATTCTGCCTTGTGTATACACTAATTCTGCTGGTACACAAACTCAGACTGCCTCCTCATCAAGTAATTCTGAGGCTAGGTCTTCAAAGGGTTCACCTAATTCTAGATCAACATCAAACGGTTCTCCGTTATATTCAGTGATGTATGCTGGATCGGGTAATAAAATAACAATCAAAAGAAAAGCCATTGATGAGAGTGATTCTCCACCAGCTGATTCTCCAACTAGTAGGGAGGGTAAAGTAAGTCTAATAGCACTTTGACTATAATAATATAGAGATTAATACAATTTTACAGCCACACAATTGTATTAATTCTACACAACTAAACTAAAAATGTAAATCTAAAATGCTAGTGTCAAGTTATCTATAACTTGCTTGTTGTGCACATTCATATTAAGTAAAATCGTTGCCCTGTAATGCATAATCTAATTAATAAGAATGTTAACATAGCCAAATTGTGTTATTGAATCATTTTTTAGTTAAGAGTTGTGCGCATAGAATCAGTACCAATATTTATTTTATTTAGTAATTTTACACCTTTTTGCACACAATAAAAGATTTTTACAATGGTGGACTTTATGCAATATCAACATTACTAGTCATAAAAAGGTCTACTATTCAAATTACTTGAATATAAAACTGATAAATAGTAAATATGATTTATATACCACAATTTAAGTAATTAATTTCTTGAGTAAATAAAATAAAAATATTAATTGATTTTTCAAAACTAATAAAGTAAAAAAAATAATAAATAAAAAAATTCAAAAATAATAAAATCATATCAAATATTTTTATTAATGTTGTATTATACATTTGAACATTACAACTCAGATAAAGAATTTTTATTTATTTATTTAAATACTTAAAAATGTTTTTATATTACAGTCACAACTAGGTTTCAAGAAACCTTCGAACAGATCTCGTAGTTCAGCGAGCAGTAAGAGGAAAGGTTGTAGGTGTGGGAATGCAACAGCTACTCCCGGTAAACTGACATGCTGTGGACAGAGATGTCCATGTTATGTTGAGAGTAAACCATGTACAGAATGTAAGTGTAAAGGATGTAGGAACCCACATAGACCTGATGGTATGAAGGTAATTATTCATATTTTAATACCAAAACTGATCTTTATTCCATTTTTTATTAGAAATATTCCATATTCTCGTACCTATAACACAAGCATATAAGCTTAGCTTGGGACCAGAGGACGTTGTGTGAAATCTCCATGAATATTTATTTATTTATTATTTAGTTAAATAGCAAAGGAGATAGATGTCATGAATTTTTCGACAGAAAGATGGAAATTGGTTACTACCAGATAAAAATTTTGCTCTTCCGAAATGAAAAAAAACGGAAAAAGGAGACTGGGTTTTGGATGGATTTATAAATAATTTTTGACACAATATCGTCGATATAAGTACTTATTTTATTTCAGGTAAGACCGCACATACCACAGTTGGATAACTTACAGTTAACGCTCAACTCAAATGATGACACATCGCAGTCATGTTCCGGTTCTCTAGACAGTATGGATGGAGATACTCTCAGCATGGAGGCTATGGAAGAATCTCTTAATTACTCCTCAGATCTCAAATCTTCTAATATTAAAGGTAAAAAAATGTCGATATTTGCTTTAAAAGTTGATAAGTCGACAGTCAACCTCTTAGTTAAACGCAACATTTCACATATGAAATTCTACGTCATAGTATTACCAAAATCCAAAACTTGGTTTGGTGCATGTTGGGTTTGTCTGCATATAAAACTTACCTATGTAAACAATCCTTGAAACATATTTATTTAGTGTGAAATATCTCAAACTAATTTTTTTTTCTTTTTTGAAATTTGCAATCAGCCTTTCAGCTATAAGCAAGTGTGTTTATTGTCTTCTAACGTGAGATGCTCAGTTCTCCAGCACTCACTGGATCAAACTCTATTATCTAAAATTTCATGTAAAGGGCATAGAGTTGTATGGATAGTATAACTACAACAGTACAGCTTTCTATTACGGTCTATTCCAATCCATGGATCATCAATTATAGTTCCGTCAAATACTAGCTCTTGGCCGCAACCTCGTACACGTGAAATTTATAAAGCAAATATTAACATATTATATTAAAATATCCATCCTCTCGAACCACACTATCACTTAAAAATAGGTATCGTGATAAGGTATTTAAAAAAAAGTGTCAAAGGCAGGTCCTTTGATTTTAGAGAGAGCCCTTCGATTTCGTAGAAGATAACCATCAGATCCTGACCTGGTACCAATGGGACTACACGGGAACCACCAGCTTTCAAATAAATAAAAAATCATTAAAATTGCTTCAGCCAGTTAAAGTTATGAGGTAACACAAAAAACATACCTACGAGAGAATTACGATTGAGAACATTCTCCTTTTTTCGAATTCAGTTTATAAAAATGAGAATAAAAATGAGCAAAGATCAGTCTCGGTCTACATATACGTGTACCTATTGTTTCAGTATACACAAGTCAACTACAAGAAGTGTCACCATCATTACCAGCTGCTATTATGATGGATGAAGACCTCCCTGGAGAAGATGATGATGAAATAAGTTCACCACAAGATTATGCAATAGCATCACCGCATGATTACAATGATATGAATGATCATAATGATACAAATGACAATGATATGAATGATCAAGATTCTCCTCAATCTGGTAATGATGGTAATAGTGATATCGAGGTTGATGTATGACATCAGCTTAGCCTAGAGAGTGACTAGGGCCAACTTCAGAGCGTAGAAGAAATTCCTATGCCCTGTACACAATATTCAACGGTCACTCGTCGTGGCAGAACTAGTCATATACATGTGTCACTGGTATTAGATGTAAGTATAAGTGTATTATTTTAGTTAATTCTTCGCTGTATTAATATAGCAATTTTTTTTTACTTTCTACCTTTAGAATGTAAGATCATCTTCCTTAGTACTACCTACTAAGACAAAACTTTGATCTATAATCATTATTCAATGAAATGATGTTTCTTTCTTTTTTTGTAGTTTTATGGCCTTATTACAAAAACCAAGATTTATAAAATAGATCCATTTTATCTGGATTGAAGACTACATTATTCTATTTCTATTATAATTCTATAATGATTCTAATTCAAACTACTAGTGACAATCATAAGCTTAAATTGTCTTTGGCACGGTATTTCACTGATGTCAAAACTTTTTTAGTTCTGTACCAAAAGGGAAATTGGGACCCTATTGCTGAGACTGCTGTCCAGCATCCGTCTGTTATCAGGCTTTATCTCTGTAATGGTAATAGGTAGGGAGCTGATAATTTCACAGTTTGTGTATATCAGTATGCTAGAACAACAAAAATTTATCAACATTATCCTTCTGCCCTTATCCCATTGTTTGAAGTCCCTTATTTGGGGACGGTATGACAAATATATTATTATATTAACGATACGAAACCGTTCGTGTGTGAGTCCGGCTCGTGCTTGACCGCTTTTCTTAAAGCATGCCCTCTAGTGTAATGGAGTAGGCTGGTGTATACTATCTCTATGACCAGGACAAACTAATAAGTTAAGGGCACCACAAACGGCATATTAATATATTAATATAGCGAGAAAGAGACAAGTGTATATAGAAAATAGATGAGGCGAGAAAGAGACAGATATATTTATATTAATATACCGACATGTATCTATACTTATGAGATCACCGACATATATATCTGTTTCTTTCTCGCGCTCGCCTTTTTCTATATACATCTCTCTCTTTCCCGCTACATTAATATACTTATATTAATATGCCGTTAGTGTTTTTGTAAAAAGGCCTATCGAAAATCAATTTTGCCAATGAAATTTGTAAATATAAATTAATTTAATGTATATAAAATACCTACTTATTTAATCTGACTGACTTGTATGATTAAAATATTTCTATTGCGCAATAGAAATTGTGTACATAGCTTTTAGGATACATAATGTTTAGTACTTAAAATGTCCAAAGCAAAATAAACTGTTGACTATGTAAGGTGTGTTGATACAAATTATGTTACAAGTGTTTATGTTTCCATGTGTTATTAATATTATACCCCATCCATCCATCCATCCATCAACCTTTCTCAGTCCACTGCTGGACATAGGCCTCCCCCATAGAACGCCACAACGTGCGGTCTTGCGCTAACTGCATCCAGCGGCCCCCGGCGTATTTGACGATATCGTCGGTCCACCTTGTTGCGGGCCGCCCCACGCTGCGTCGTCCGGTTCGTGGTCGCCACTCGAGGACCTTCCGTCCCCAACGGTCATCAGATCGTCGAGCGATGTGGCCTGCCCATTGCCACTTCAGCGTGCTAACTCTTCGGGCTATGTCGTACACACCAGTCCTTCTACGGATCTCCGCATTCCGGATTTTATCACGTAGGGAAACACCGAGCATAGTCCTCTCCATAGCACGCTGCGCGACTCTGAGTTTTGTTATGAGGCCGACATTCAGGGACCACGTCTCAGTTCCGTAAGTCATCACTGGTAACACACACTGGTCATAGACCTTTCTTTTCAGGCACTGAGGTATTTTGGACGTGAAGATGTGCCTAAGCTTCCCGAACGCTGCCCAGCCGAGTTGGATTCGTCGGTTGACCTCTTTCTCGAAGTTGGATTTGCCCAACTGGACTGTTTGTCCTAGGTAGACATAATGATCGACAACTTCAAGAATCGCATTCCCAACAGATACTGGTGCTGGAGTGACATGGACATTGAACATGACCTTGGTTTTATCCATGTTCATCCTCAAACCAACCCGCTGGGAAACACTGCTGAGGTCATTGAGCATTGTGCCAAGGTCCTCCAGGGATTCTGCCATGACCACGATATCGTCTGCAAATCGAAGGTGAGTGATGTATTCGCCGTTGATGTTGATGCCGAGTCCGGCCCAATTGAGGAGCTTGAAAACGTCTTCCAATGCAGCGGTGAACAGTTTTGGGGAAATTACATCCCCCTGTCTGACACCCTTCTGCAGTGGAATTGGTCTTGTGCTCCCATCCTGGATTCGGACTGACATAGTGGCGTTTCTATATAAACACTTCAGCGCTTCGATGTACCGGTAGTCAATTTGGCACCGCTGGAGGGACTGCAGCACCGCCCAAGTCTCGACTGAATCGAAGGCCTTCTCATAGTCCACATACGCTAGACACAAAGGCCGATTATACTCCTCAGCCTTCTGTATAATCTGGCGCAGCGTATGTATGTGGTCTATGGTACTAAAGCCTTTTCGGAAACCGTCTTGTTCGGGAGGCTGGAAGTCGTCGAACCTGCGCGAGAGTCGATTTGTAATGACTCTCGAAAACAACTTATAGACGTGGCTCAAGAGCGAGATAGGTCGATAGTTTTTCAAGCGGGTTTTATCGCCCTTCTTGAAAAACAACACCACCACGCTCCTGGTCCACGCCTCTGGAACGATGCCCCCGAGGATGACAGAATCGAACAGCTTCTGAAGGGCCACAAGGACCGGCTTGCCGCCCGCCTTCAGGAGCTCCGTAGTGATTCCATCATCACCCGGTGCTTTACTGTTTTTAAGCTGCTTGAGAGCCATTCTGATCTCGTACAGGCTGACGTCCGGGATGTCCTCGGTATAGTGCCGGGTTAGCTTGGATCGTGGATCTTGGACCAAGCCGACAACAGGAGTTTGGGATGTCTTGTACAACTGTCCATAGAACTGCTCAACTTCACTCAAGATCTCATCTTTGGAAGAAACGACAGTGCCGTTGTCGGTCTTCAGTCTGGTTAGCTGGCTTCGCCCAACAGACAGATCTTTTGCGAACACTTTGGAGCCTTGGTTCCGCTCTATCGCCTCTTTGATACGCTTGGTATTGTAGAGGCGAATATCGCGTCGCACAGATTTCGAGATCTGTCTGTTTAGCTGCCTCAGCATAGACCAGGAGGCTGGAGACTGCACCGTCATCTCTCTCCTCCGTTCCATGAGATCAAGAGTGTGGTCAGAGAGTTTATTGGTTCTAGGAGCACGGCGGGTCCTGAAAAATTTCGACCCAATCGTGTGCACAGTTTCCACAAACTTGTTGTTCATATCGTCCGCTGTTTCGCACTCGTCTAGGCATTGGAAGCGATTTTGGAGTTCGAGCTGAAAGCTTTCGGGGTTTTCGTACTCGGCAGGTGTAGGACGTACTGTAGACTTCATCAGTCGGGACCGCTCGGCTTTGACACGAATATTCAATGTGCCTCGTACCATTCGGTGATCGCTCCCGGTTTTCACCCTATTGATCACAGAGACATCATTGAATATTTGCCGTTTGTCCGACAAGATGAAGTCTATTTCATTCCGTGTCGAACCATTAGGGCTTATCCAGGTCCATTTCCTTTGTTGTGGTTTTTTGAAGAAGGAATTCATCATGAAGAGATTTTCCTTCTCCAAAAAATCAGCCAACTTCTGCCCCCTCTGGTTTCTCTGCCCGAATCCGAATTTCCCCACTCTCAGCTCACCGCCTTTTCCTTTGCCTAGTTTCGCGTTAAAGTCTCCCATAACCACAGTGAACTGATTTTTGGACGAGTGGATGGCCTTCGAGATGTCCTCGTAGAGAGCCTCCACCTCGTCGTCGGGGTGTGCCGAGGTCGGCGCGTAGACCTGGATAACCTTCAAAGAATACCGTTTGGTTATTCTGAGTATCAGGTACGCTACCCGGCTCGACACACTCTCAATCCTCTCCACGTTGGCTACGAGAGACTTGCGAACGATAAACCCGACACCACCCTGCGACAAGTCGTCGCCTTCCCGGTGGTAGAGCAAGTTATATTATATTATTATACCCCATTAACTTATAATTGATGATGTTAAGGTTTACCTAGTGTTATGTACCAAACGATTAACTTATCATATTTTGTCTGCGCACGGGCATCTCTAATTATTGATAACGTCACTATCGATGACGTCGAGAACTGACCGGTGCATCTGTCCTCGTGGCTCGTTTCCGCGCGCGCGACACGGTTACCGAGCGCGCGTTGTCAGTCGCAAAACACCTCTTGTTTGCAAGTTACGTCGCGATTTTTGAATGCGATTGAAGCGTTTTCCTTGCAATTGTTTCGCGAGTTTAAAATTGTCACTAGAATTAATTGTTGATAAAACTAATTATCCTTGTTGTGTGAATCGATAATTACAATTGAAACAAAACCTTGAAATGTCACCGCGAAATGTAATGTTCGCCATTTTTGTATGACATAAATGCGTTATAAAAACTAGTGAATTTTGTGTCTCCATACTTGGTACTATTTGGTGTAAATTGAACTGTTTGATAACTATAATTGTGATAGTATAAGTGCATTAAGACGATTGGTGAAAGTTCACGGCTTAAGTCGCGCCAAATGTGGTCATTTTGAGGACTTAAAGAGTTCGTGTCTGCCTGCATAAAGTTAAGTATAGTTTGATTAGCATTCTGCGTTATTTTGGCCAATTTATCGTAGTTAGTTAATGAAGCTATAGCTAGGGCTTGACACAGTGAAGACATTGTTGAAGAACAAAACAGGGTAAGTTTGTACTATTGTAAATTTCTAACGCTGTGAAACGCAGATTTTAAGTTAGTTCGTCTTGACCTGAAGAATTGTCACGCTTCCACAAAACTAATAAATTATAAATCCCAGGTTGAACGCAACATATTTTGGTACCCAGAGCGTGGTTTAAACTCCGTTTCTCGAATGTTCCATGTTGAACAAACTATACCCTCATTATTTGTGAAAATTGATTTAATTAATTTAATTAATTTAATTTGATTAATTTAGTTGTTTGTTTGTTTAATCTAAATTGTTGGTATAGTTTTAAATAATTAATTTGAGTACTTGAATTGGCAATTAGATTTTAAAGGATTTGATAATTATTTGTGCTATTGCTAATCGTATTTGTTGTTGCTCAGGTTATTATTTAATATAAATTATTATTTAATTATTGTCTAATATTGAACAACGTTATAGTTAAATTGTGGCGTTGTGCGTTTGTGTAATACAACATTTATTTTATACGTTTGTTTGTTTGTTGGTTACCTTAAAATAAATAATTTAAGTCTTAAATTAATTGCACATTGGCAAGGAATTGTTTGTTTGTTTGATTTAAAATATTAAAGATTTGATATTTGTTTGGAGTAATAGCGGCTTGTCTCATTGAAAGATATTTTGTTTTTCGCTATTGTAATATTGTTTGTTTGTGAAAGATATTTGTTTTTTTTTTGTTAATATAAGATTGTTTGTTTCGTGCCGTTTGTGCTTTGAAGATGTCTACCGCCGCGTATAATGTTGTCCGCGAGACATATTCCGGGATTGCGACTCATTTGAGATGGTTCACGTCAGCTGCCGCCTTGGTGAAAAGGGAGAACCGAATCGAGGCATTGTTGGACAGGCATGAGAAATGCCCTACACGACTTCAGGAGGTGGAGGCGCTTTACCGGCGCTTCATCTTGCATCTGGATGATGTGCCCCTGGAGTCATTCCCCCAGGAGCGACGGGACCAAGTCCACGAGGACTACGTCCAGATTATGGACCTTGCCGACGACATCGCCCAGCGCGCGCGGGAGATTTTAGCCTCGCGCGCCGGAGTACCGGCTCACCGCGCCCCCTTAAAGACTCCCGTGGGCCTTTTGACTAGATTACCCAATTTGGATCTTCCACGTTTTGATGGTCGATTAGACACGTGGATGGGGTTTATTGGTTTGTTTGAGAGCCTTGTGGACTCGAGGGACGATTTGGGTCCGTCTCAAAAACTGGCCTATTTACTCTCCGTGCTTGATGGAGAGGCGAGGGGCTTAGTACAGCACCTCCCAATATGTGACGGGAGCTATGGGATCGCGCGGGCGTTGCTCACCAAGCGCTATCACAACCAGCGCTGTCTGGCAGATACCCACGTCGACCAGATTTTGAACCTTCCCGTCGTGAGCAATGCTGCCCAGTTGAGGACCGAGCTGCTGAACCCCCTCCTAATAGCCACCAATTCGCTCAACCGCTTAGGACTGCCGGTTGCCAAGTGGTCTTACCTACTAGTGCGTATTGTGCTCAAGCGATTGCCGGTGTCTTTGAGGGCACGTTTTGAACAGGGGCACACTAGGGATGAGGCATCTGCTCTCCCTACCTTTGACCAGCTCCTGACGTTCCTGGAGGACGAGTGTCGCATGGGTGACGTCATGGTCGCCGACACGCCGGTGGAAGCATCACGTCCCAGACCCACCAACCAACGGCGCAATGCCCAACCTGCACCAAGAGGAGGTACGGCCGCCCGCTTCGCTGTCGCTCAAGCTGCGCCACCGGACTGCCGGTTTTGCAAGTCGCAGGGACACCAAACGGTGCGGTGCCCAGACTTCGCGGTCCTGCACGTGGCCGCTCGTAGGCGGATTGCCCAGGCCCGCGGCTGGTGTTTCTCTTGCCTAGGGGACCATTACCAGCGCGCCTGCCCCGACACTCACCCGTGTCCTATTTGCGGAGGGCACCATTTGAAAATCCTGTGCGCCAACGCGAATGGCCGTCGCGACCACGCGGGGTCGCCTTCGGGCGGGTATGTCAGCGGACACCGGGACCAGTCCCGCAACTTGGAGTCCGGCTCATCACCCCCACGCCGCGCAAACTGCGCTGCCGTTGATCGCCGAGTTGGTTCGGCGCGCAGCCCCACGGGCGGGTATGAAAGCGGGCCCCGGGTTCAATCCCGCACCTTTGTGTCCCGCTCGCCCTCCCCGCTTCCACGTGATCAAGCGAGATCACCTCCGGTAGTGTACCACGATTACCGTGACGCACGTCCGGTACCACTACCGTCCCCCCCTCTGGCGCAACGTCCCCGTTTGGAGACGCGCAACCCTCGGTACGGACGCTCCAGGCGCTACGAACCGCCGTCTATGGCTCGTGGCAGTCGTCACCGAGAGGAGGCCGAGTTTAGGCACTACCCGCATTTTGATTTGCCGTCTCGGGACAACGGCGCTCAGTCGCCGCCACGCCAGCATTAGGATGTTGGCGTCTGCCCCCGCTATGCACCGCCCCCTTTTGAGACCGTCCTCTTGCCCACGGCCCATGTCAGGGTCTGGGGACGGACGGGCGCCTCGGTTGTAGTCCGAGCGATATTGGACACAGGCTCACAGGGGTGCATAGCCTCGTCTTGGTTGGTAGGGCAGACTGGCCAGACTATTGAAAAATATTCAGATGTAATAAGGGGTGTCGGGAACGCCCCCGTGGCCACGGTTGAGGGCCGTGTTTTGTTTGAGTTCTCCCCCTCAAATTCTCCACGTCCGACGTTGGAATCGTCGGCCATTGTGATGGCGAATATCTTGGGCAATCACCCGCAAGTTCGTTTGTCTGCGGATGCGGTAAAATTGACCGCGGATTTGAATTTGGCTGACCCTAAATTTGACCTGCCTGGCACGGTCGATTTGTTGCTTGGTGCCGATGTTTTGGGTAAAATATTACTCGGCAAGGATCGTGTTTTGCAGCCAGGTGGCTTGGTAGCCCTCCGGACCATATTTGGGTTCGCACTGATGGGGCCTGTATTGAGGACTCCCCCCCCTGCCGAACTTGGAACGGCCTTGATGGTGGGGTCCGCCCTTTCTGACGCCGTGCAGAGATTCTGGGAAGTGGAGGAGCCACCACAAGCTCCCCGCTCTGATCCGGAGCATGAAGAGTGTGAGGAGTTCTACAAGACCAACACCAGTTATCTCCGTTCTGGCCGGATCATGACAAGATTGCCATTTCTCGCCGTACGTCCGCCACTTGGCGTCTCGCGGCCTATTGCAGAGAAGCGTTTGTTGGCGATGGAACGCCGTATGAGCAGGGACCCACTACTCAAGGAGAAGTATATTGACTTCATGCGGGAGTATGAGGATTTGGGACACATGTCTGTGTCAAAATTGGATTGGCGTTCGACGGAGCACTTCTTTCTTCCGCATCATGCTGTAATAAAACCATCCAGTGGTAAGTTACGCACAGTATTTGATGGTTCTGCGCAGACTACTTCAGGAGTGTCATTGAACCAGTGTCTGCATCCTGGTCCCAAATTGCTGAAGGACCTTTGTGACGTCATCACGCGGTTTCGACGTCATCAATTTGTTTTTGTGGCTGACATCAAGATGATGTTCAGGCAAACGGTAATTCACCCGGATGATCGCCGATACCAGCTGATATTGTGGCGAGAAAACCAGCAAGATCCCATGCTTGTCTACGAGCTCAACACGAACACATACGGGCTGAGGTCTAGCCCCTTTTTGGCTATACGTTCGCTTTGGGAGCTCGCGGATCGAGAGCGTATGTCGTTTCCTCGCGCAGCCGCCATTTTGAAGGAGGACCTATATGTTGACGATGTGTGCACTGGCGCGGCCACGGAGAGAGAGGCCCTGCTCTTGCGTGACGAGTTGATTGGCATTCTAGCCTCCGCAGGATATGAGTTGCGTAAATGGATCTCCAACTTACCTGCGCTCTTGGACGGGCTACCGGATGACCACCAGCAGGATCCTCACCTATTTGAGAACCGTGACAACCCTACCATGATGTCAGTGCTTGGAATCCAGTACAGACCAGTCCAGGACATCTTTACATTTAATGTCAATTTGGATTCGCATCACACTTGGACGAAACGACTGGTTCTGTCGACTGTCGCGAGAACCTTTGATCCCAATGGCTGGATATGCCCGGTCATATTCTGGGCCAAATGCTTCCTGCAGAGACTTTGGACTGCAGGTCTTGGATGGGACGAGCCACTTCGCGAAGCTGTTTTGAAGGACTGGCTCCTATTTGCTTCCTCATTGCCTGCCATCAATAGGATATCGTTACCCCGTGCTCTGCTTCCGCCAGGGAAGCACACCGCGTCCCTTCATGGTTTCTCGGACGCTTCGGAACGTGGGTACGCAGCAGCCGTATACTTGCGCACCGTGACCACAGATGGTCAGGTGAAAGTGTTGTTGGTCATGGCGAAGAGCAAGGTCGCGCCTCTTCGAACTGCCTTGACAATCCCTAAGTTAGAGTTGTCAGGGGCGGCCCTTCTTGTTCGCCTTTTGAATCACGTCATGTCCACCTTGTGCACGTCAATTGACGTTTCCACGATATATGCATGGACTGACAGTCAAATTGTGCTATGTTGGCTGAAGACGTCAGTTCACACCTTAGAGGTGTTTGTAGCAAATCGTGTCTCTCAGATACAGAAATCGGAGACCCCGTTGGTTTGGAGGCATGTGCCTGGCGAGGTCAACCCTGCTGACTGTGCGTCACGGGGATGTATGGCCCCCCTTTTAGTTGAGCACTCTCTGTGGTGGGGACCTGAGTGGTTGACCAGATCAGAATCTAATTGGCCGCGAACTCCGGCCTTAGACATTGTCGCACTGCCTGGGTTGCGAACGCTTGCGCTCGAACGGCAGGACCGTCCGTTCGACCCCGATTTCTTACTTAATCGTTACAGTTCATTGGACAAATTGTTGAGTGTCACCGCTTGGATCAAGCGCTTCATGAGAAATTGTAGACATCCACAGAACAAATGTTTGGAGGCCTTCTTATCGCCACAAGAGCTCCAAGATGCTCTTCTTCACTGGGTTCGTTCTGTGCAAGAGGCACATTTTGAAGACGAGATTGACATCTTGAGGAAAGGCAAATCCAAGCTGTCTGGAGCCATTTGTAAGCTGAACCCTTTTTTGGATAGTGAGGGTCTTTTGCGTGTCGGAGGGCGTCTTAGGAACGCAAACCTCCCTTATGGATCTCGTCACCCCCTCTTATTGCCAAAGAGTGGCCACTTGGTGAACATGTTGGTGACTGATCGTCACATCAAGAACTCCCACGCCGGCTGTAATGCCTTATTGGCCATTTTGCAACGGGAATTTTGGATTTTATCGGCCCGTCGGACGATCCGTAGTGTGGTCTTTCGTTGTATGCCTTGCTATAGGCTCAAGGCCCCTACCATGCAGCCTATCATGGGTGACCTACCTTCGGATCGGGTCACTGAGATAAGGCCCTTTGCTGGAGTTGGTACGGACTTTGCAGGCCCTTTTTTTGTTAAGACCTCGACCCTCAGGAACAGTAAAACTGTCAAGGCTTATTTGTGCGTCTTTGTCTGTCTGTCCACCAAGGCGGTACATTTGGAACTCGTCTCAGCCCTCTCGACAGAGGCATTTGTTGCGACGTTAGATAGATTCGTGTCACGACGAGGACTACCGTCCTTGATTCGGTCGGATTGCGGTACCAACTTCAAAGGCACAAACAACTATTTAAAAGCGATGTATGATTTTTTGTCGGCTAACGAGACTGAAATTGCGTCTAGACTAGCTACACGTAGAATAACTTGGAGGTTCAGTCCCGTGTCATGTCCCCACTGGGGAGGAATATTTGAAAGCGTAGTAAAGGTTGCTAAGACACATTTGCGACGGGTAATTGGCGAGTCTGTATTGACCTTTGAAGAGCTCGCAACTGTGTTTTGCAAAATCGAGGCCGTTTTGAATTCACGCCCGTTGTGCCCGATCTCTTCAGATCCTAACGACTTGGAAGCCCTCACGCCGGGCCATTTTTTGATTGGGCAGCCACTGAACGCCCTGCCGGAATATCCCCTTGTTGATGTGAGACCTAATCGTCTCTCGCGGTTTGAATTGGTCCAACAACTCACTCAGAGCTTTTGGAAACGTTGGAATTTAGAATATTTGCACATTCTCCAGCAGCGCGTTAAGTGGACTGACAAGACTGATCCACCTCATGTTGGTGACCTCGTTTTGGTTAAGGACGCTAACTCACCGCCACTGTGTTGGCGCAGGGGGCGCATTCTCAACCTCGTCTTTGGAGCAGATGGAGTGCCCCGTTTTGCTGAGGTCCGGGTGGACGGTTCAATTTTGAAGAGAGCTGTATCAACCTTGTCGCGACTGCCAGTGAATTAGCGGCCAGGTAGTCCTGGCCGAGGCGGGTAGATGTTATGTACCAAACGATTAACTTATCATATTTTGTCTGCGCACGGGCATCTCTAATTATTGATAACGTCACTATCGATGACGTCGAGAACTGACCGGTGCATCTGTCCTCGTGGCTCGTTTCCGCGCGCGCGACACGGTTACCGAGCGCGCGTTGTCAGTCGCAAAACACCTCTTGTTTGCAAGTTACGTCGCGATTTTTGAATGCGATTGAAGCGTTTTCCTTGCAATTGTTTCGCGAGTTTAAAATTGTCACTAGAATTAATTGTTGATAAAACTAATTATCCTTGTTGTGTGAATCGATAATTACAATTGAAACAAAACCTTGAAATGTCACCGCGAAATGTAATGTTCGCCATTTTTGTATGACATAAATGCGTTATAAAAACTAGTGAATTTTGTGTCTCCATACTTGGTACTATTTGGTGTAAATTGAACTGTTTGATAACTATAATTGTGATAGTATAAGTGCATTAAGACGATTGGTGAAAGTTCACGGCTTAAGTCGCGCCAAATGTGGTCATTTTGAGGACTTAAAGAGTTCGTGTCTGCCTGCATAAAGTTAAGTATAGTTTGATTAGCATTCTGCGTTATTTTGGCCAATTTATCGTAGTTAGTTAATGAAGCTATAGCTAGGGCTTGACACAGTGAAGACATTGTTGAAGAACAAAACAGGGTAAGTTTGTACTATTGTAAATTTCTAACGCTGTGAAACGCAGATTTTAAGTTAGTTCGTCTTGACCTGAAGAATTGTCACGCTTCCACAAAACTAATAAATTATAAATCCCAGGTTGAACGCAACACCTAGAAAATTAGCGTTTTCATTTTTTTTCGAAATTTTATTTTTACAAGCCTATGCCCGCGACTACCTATAAGTGTAATTTGTAATCACCTTTTTTTCTCACCAAATTTTAATATAACCTACTATCACTAGCTAATTTGAACGAAAAAAATCATTGTTGAGTAACAAAAGTTGAAATTGAAGTATAATTTTCAATTTTTTTTTGTTTAATATAAAATAGCACTTGCCCCAAATTGTCTCTGCATCGACGTTGGTTGACTGGTAGAAAATGCCACTGTCGGCATTAAGTCCGCCATTGTACCATTAAAGTGCATGATGTTTTAAAATAATTAAATAAATACAATAAAATAAAACTATGCGTTAATTCGAACTCATCGGCACCAAACACTCGCTGTTTCAAGCTGCAGATAGACAGAAAGAGAAACATAGTATGTTGTAGTACACTCATATAATCGAAGTTTTTTTAACTTTTTAAAATTTCGAACCATTTAATAGAGTTCCTTGAATTTTGAATTAACGAGAACTGTATGTTCTTTCTCTGACTCTAGATTATTTGCCTACTAAAATTTAATAAACAACGACAGTACTTTCGCATTTAAAATATTAGTAAAGATTTGTTCAAACAGCATTATGCTGCATATTTTACGATGGAAATAATATAATAAGAAATATTGGTAATTTTTATTATCCAGTATTTATATCTAAATGATTGTTAGCTGTTAGTTTAAGACACATTTTAACTTATGAAATTTATATTGGCGCCGAAAGAAGTACTATAACGTTTTTTTTGTTAAAGTAAATATATAAATATGTGTTATATAAAAAAAAGTTTATATTGTGTCGCTGTCTTAGAGTATTGAAGAAACAGGAGCAGCTACACACGATGTTTTCTATGACAATTACACTGCCACGTAGACGGGGTGCTGAGCTGAGCTTGAGGCAAACTCTATAACGTTATTTCATTGGTCACTACGCGAGCCCCGCCCAAAATCGCCTCACGCTCATTACGAGACGACAGTGTCCGTACGTAATGAGTATGATCATTGTTCTCGTACCTTTTTCAGCAGGAGTCTCCTTATAACGTCACTTCTAGGTGTAAACCAAACTTTCGATAGAGACGTTAGTTACATATTGGCAAAATTTTCTTTAAAAAAATATGTCCTAAATTTTTTAGCACTTTTCTGTAACATATTTGACTTATAGTTATGTAAGAATACTTAGTGTGACTGCGTAGATTTTACAATTTTAGTATAATAGTGTTTCTCAATTCTTGTACATACTGTCATATTATTTTATAGACGACGCTATAAATTAAATATAACGTAGGTAGCTAATAAAATCAATATATAAATACACATTCAAAGCAAGTTGTTTTTAAATGATTGATCATAAGAAGTCGATTAAAATGACTATTATTTGTTTAAATCGAAGTTCAGATTGCAATACATATTATGTTGTCACTTAATCCTTAAAGCATTAATCCAACAAGAGTTGAAGTTATAAGGCGACCCTGTCGAAAAAGGTACGGGAGCTATGTTCGTACATATTGGCACTTATTCTACGTGCAAACTAATCTTAACTAAAAAATGAAAATTAATAGTGTCAATAACACAATTCGGCAATTTTAACAGAACTTTTTTTTCAGAAAATCTTTTACTAAAGAGTCTATAGACTTACGATTTTATAGCCAATAGAATAGCCAATTAATCAAAATACGCCATAGTTGTTTTCATTTTTTAGTTTGGACGTAGAAATAGTACCATTGTGTATAGACACTGCAGTCTTTCAGAGTGGGGCGATTTTGCGCGATGTGTGCGCAGCGAAATTACAGAGAATTAAGATTAATTTTAGAGCATTCTGCGACAAAACAGCGCAAGTAACAACTCCCGTTGGTTTAATACTCTAGGGCTTTATAAAATAAATAAATAATAATAAATATTCAGGACATTTCACACAACGTAATAAATATGTTATGTAGGTATATTTTTTTATTTAATTTATTTAGAAAATTAACTTACACCAAAACATTATTTCATAGAATTTTAGTATATCAGTATTAATCCTCTATTTGTTTCTAGTACCTATATTTGCTTTTGTACAAATAATACTAAAATGATACTAAAATATGCAATAGTCGTGCATATATTTACAGACTTCGTGTAAAATGTATATATGTATTCTACTTTAGTATATAGTGTGTTATTTTAATACTTATATCTTCCCAAAGAACAATATATGCTTCTAATCATAAGGAAGTTATTGTTTTACCTTGTACATATTTTTTTAGTTGAAATATCTGCTCAGTAAAATTAAGAAATCGCCCGATCTTAATACACTTTTTTTTTAAATTAAATTTCTAATAAAAAGAATCATTCTAATGTTTTTTTTTTAAATTTTACTACTGCTATACTGGCCAGATAGATTGACATAGAACCTTTTTCAATTTTATTTTTCTGCAATATTGCTTTTAGTTCATTTAATTGGCTGGTTGCCAGAAAGAAAACCGTTTCATGTTTGCTCTTAAATTTTTTTTTTTAATTGAGTCTGAGAATCGATCAAAATCTATTTTTATACACCCAGATGAAAACTGCGGATCACAGCATTCACGGCCAATATACCTATCTTAGCGTATTAATATTCCAACTATTGGGCACGGGGCTTCCCCTATTTTAGGAGAGTCGTAATTTACCTTTAGTAATCATTACTTATACATAAATCTTAAATATACTGATCAGATGATATTTTCTTAATTGTTGACTAGTTTTTACTATAATTCCTATTCATTCCCACTGTATTACTGTTTCTCCAGTGGACGTCGTATTAATTTATTTTTTTATAGTTTTAATCACAGACTTACCAGATAATTTGTCGATGGCTACACCACTCAACCAGTTTGAAGCCACATAAATATCTATGTGTGCGTGAAATTGTATCTGTGTCTCTGATATAGGCTATATGATGTATGAAATATTAGTTTATGAAGTTTGATTAAGCCAAACTAAAGTTAAGAGTCTTTAAGATTGATTGCGTAGCCACTATTTGGTGAATCTGTGGTTTTAATAAAGTTTGTAGTAATTTCACAATGATCAATTTAAAATTCATAATATTATATTAATATCATAAGTAAAATTAAGAATAATTTAGAAAATTTCCATTATAAATACTTACAAAGTGAACTGTGATACTGTTCTTTTGATATATGGTACACCACTTCCTTGTAGTCTTGTTTCCACACTTCGATATGGTACTATCCAGCTGGTAGAAGCAGTGGCTTTCCTCGTAACTTAAACTTTGACTAAGAATTTAATCCACCGGACTAAATACTGACTACAGCTATGATCTTGCACCTCCCCCTAAAACCAGCCTTTCTCAAAGTGGGCGATAACACCCCTTGTATGCGTTGCAGGCTTAACGAGGGGCGTTAAGAGGTTGGGGCTATAGAGGTTCGTAAGTAGGTGAAAATATGCGGCCGCTGTAAGCAATTTATTCTCAAAGTAGACAAAATAAGTATGGTAACCTCTACCCAGAGGCTGGTTTAGCTTATGAACTTTGAAATAATATTGTAATATCTATGCTATAAAATATTAACGGCACTGGAGTACAAAAGAAAAAATAGTTCTGTACTGTATTTTTAACGTCTTATTATAAATTAATAGACAAAATGATGAAATTAAAAAAATATTTTTCGTTAATAACGTATTTTTATTTACCTAATAAAACACTTAAATAACAAAACGTAAGTATTTCTAGCAAGTTTAATTTATTTATTTTAATGTAGGTATCTATGTAACAATATAACAATATTTTAACGTGATGTATCTCACTATGAAAATACTTGCAGTTATATAGACTAGATACTCGATATCTTTTTTATTCATATCATCATAATCTTTTAAATATTATGTGAAAAACATGCAATATAAACTTAAAAGATTTTTACAAATATAAGTTAATACACATGCCATAATAAGTCCACTTTCAAGTCAAAATCACACCATTTATTTAAACTGTTATTTTTATTGGATGTGTTAGTGTTTAAAAATGTTCATCGCCAGGATTAGAATTCCATACTCTGTCGAATTCAGCTTTTAAACCATTTACAACAGCAATTTCCGATGTAATTATAGTAGCGTCATGATTACAATTAATTCTTGTAGTGTCATAGTCTAGAGAACCCATAACTGCTATAGCATTATCAGTAACTGCAGCATCGATTAACAAGAATTCATACGACAATGGTACAGTAGGACTGATAATCTTCACTTCAATACCATTTTGTGCAAACTGTTGCAATTTGTGGAACCTCTTACTTCTGTGTATGATTATCCTCACTTTCAATTTGCATTTTAACTGCGCAGTGATTAATCTTCTAGCTAATGTATCACTTACAAGTTGGGGCACACACACATCCAAAGTTCTCGTTGCACGTAGAATTATGTAACAAATGCAGAATAAATTATTTAATCCAATTTGTTTGGTTACTTCCTCGCTCTCACCACCTCCGTATATCAGAATTTCGTTAATTTCTGCTAGTTTGTTATTACGTCTTTTCAACATCTTTTCGATGATTGTAAGTCCCATTTTGCAGATATACGAACTACCTAAATATAAATACTTAGACCAAACTGTAATCATTGTGAAAATACTTGCTATTTAATTGAGAAACAAATCGCAACGGAATATTATGGTTGATTCACGAAGATGTTGCAGATAATTAATTGAAGATCTGTAATTTTATTGTTTAGACCTACCCACATTTCCGAAAAGTAATATTTAGTTGAAAGGGATAGAAATATACATTTTATGACTTAGCAGAAAGAGAGGTCCCTTTAAACATCTTACAAAATAATTTAATACACTGGTACTTAGCATCTACCCACTTTTACCCTATATTCTGTTTTGAATAGCGAATCTTATACTATTAATTAATATGTGGGGCATTTGTATGTACAAATATGGTACCTACTAACGTGATATGTATTAAGAAGTAATATATTAATAATATACCTAACTGCGATTATAAAATACGATGTACCTATTTATATAGAGATTTAAAATAATTATTTTTAAACAAAGTCACATAGAAAAAATAAAATGACAGAACAGTTGACTATTGACGTTTTGAATGTCCATTTTTATAATGATATTTAATTTCATGATAAATGTTTAATTGTTGTGAAGGTTTTAATTAAATAGAATATTACAGATTCTGTTCTGTGTTTGTTTTCGATGGTGTAATTTTTATTACTAGAATAATGTCTCAGGGTCGATTGCACAAAGGCACGCCTTTGGCAAACAATCGCAACGGCGCTAGTACAAAAGTACCTGCCGCCAAGGCGGCTGACGACTCATTAGTCAGGAACCATCGTCACATACAAGAGAACTCAAGAAGCAGCAGGAAGAATAAAATACCAAAAAGCGTACGTGATGATTTGGAAAATGCCTTAGTTGGTGTAAGCACATTCAAACCTACTACCTTTCCAGCTCCCTAGCCTTTAATAGTCGGTCTAATGGCCTACTATGCCAACAAATCAGGCTTGCTCGCGACAGATGAAATGCCTATTCGTCTCACAGATGTTAATTGGTTGCTTATATATCCTTTAGCTAGCTCTTACAGCACCTTGTGGGACAAATGGGGTGGTCTCATCACAAGGGCAATGACATGAAAAATCCGTAGGTAGGTATAACTAATGAGATTTGTTTGAATTATAGCTGTGTGACGTATGGTTCGAAGAAATCAAACCGCATCTTGTGCGTAACAATATAAAGTTGCATATTCACGGTGCTGCTAGCGGAGACCACGACCAGCAAGAGGAGCCAGCATCAAACTGCGCTCACCACGACCCAGGTGCTGCTCCCGATGTACGAGCCTCATGCCATCGAAAAGCACTCCCTTTCTTGCATAAGAACAACATTTGCTAGAGATGGACAGCTTTCAAGTAAATCCTAACAACACGCATGTCAGCGTGGTTGTTTGTTACACACTCCCATTGTGGAGAAGGTCCGTATCCAGCAGTGGGACGTTTATGGACTGGTGGCTTTACAAAATAACGGCTGTCGTTAATTCGACTAGTCAAAACATTTTATTGAGTTTACAACGTCTCCTGATTGGTGTAATTGAATTGATATTTTCCGATAACTTTATGATGGAATGAATGGAATGTCGACATCTTGTTTTAAAAAAAATTTAAGCTGTGTTATATTTTTAGGAATAAAGAAACAATAATATATAAATAAATAAATACTCATGGACATTTCACACAACGTCCTCTGGTCCCAAGCTAAGCTTATATGCTCGTGTTATGGGTACCAGAATACGGATATAATACATAAACTACTTTTCTTTTGTAAATACATACTTATAATACATAGTAAACACCCAGACGCAGTACGAACATTTGTATGACAATTAAAAACATCACACAAATGATTGTCCTGACCGGGAATCGAACCCGAGACCTCGTGATGGCAGTCCATTATATGAACCACTACGCCACAAAGCCCGTCAAAATTTGCCCGATTTGATTAATATACTCGAAGAACATACATAATATAAAAGACAAACTAAATTACTCGTAACTATATCTTTACTTCCAATGTAGCCTCCACAGCGCACAGCTGCAAGTTATGCCAGCTCCTATTTAATGCCTCAAACAGCATCGAGAGCGCAGTCTGTCAAGCCGCCAGCGCACAGTCACCTAAAGAATCCACTTCTGCAACGGCCAACCACAACGTTGTCTCTTCGGGAAGTGCAGGTAAAAGTAGTTGTATACCTTTACTTATTATATTACAGAGTCGATATTTTTGTATGTATGTCCCTATGTCAGCTCCTAGCTTCTACATCACGAAACGGATCATTATAAAGGTAGTTTTTGATGGAGAAAAGGTCCAAGTGAATGGTAAAATAGAAAGCTACTCGTATGCGTTTAAAATTACATTTTCAACAGGCGTTCTAACTTAATTTCATAGATTCCTAAAATACTTAAATGCAGAATCAGATTACAAAACTTTTTTTCTAACATTTAATGTAGGTATTTACAATATGTACACCTGCCTATGAATATTAAACCAAAATCACACTAACTTTATACCAATAGACGAGTATTTTGAAAGAAGATTTTAACTAAGCTATTGGTACCTATACCTACCTATCTATTAGTTTTTATTTTACATAGTTTTTCATGTAGAAATCGTTCTTCTTTACTGTGTGTGAAGGCACCTAAAATGTGCTGAACTGGCTGACATTATTGTACCTAACTATTATTTTTGCTACAGAATCCACACCTCGTATGTGAAGATACGCGAGCACAAAGGCCATTAAAATGTCGTCGTAAAAAGAGACGTTCCTCTCAACGTGAGGCTCAATTAAACTTTCGTGTTCCTCGCCTGTGTCGTACTTATGGAACCATACCTTCAGCTCCAGCTGTGACTCAATTGTCCAAGTCATCGGTTATCAACAACAACTACGTACGCGAACTATTTAAATCTATTTTTAATAAAGGTAACTGATACGGTCATTGGTATACGTATGAATTCGTTTTTTTTTATAAAACCACGCACTATCTGTTTTCATTTATATATTATTATTAAGCAGACAAGTATCTATTGTCATAGATATACGGTCTTATTCATAATGACTTATCAGAGGTTTAAACGGAGATTTAATCGGAGAGGTAATAAACGTTTTAGCGTAAAAAGACTAGTATGGATAACAAATTTTGACAATTTACGCGAACCTATTTTAGCGAAGTTTTAAACCTCCGATAAGTCACTATGAATAAGACCAATAACCGATTAACCATATTTTCGTACCGTTAGCTAATACAGCCTAGCAATTCTAGCCTCATTTGTTTTGGAACTGGTAACGGACGGTTACCAGTTACCTGTAGCTAGATAACCTAGTACATATTGACTAGGCATAAGTTTCTTGATAACTTAAATTAATAGGCAAATAACACCCAAGTTAAACAGTTGTTTCCCTTGCTGTATTTTTACCACAAATCAATGTCCTTGCTGAGTATAGTTTTAGCTTTTAGGTGATACATTTAGAAGCCGATTTTCTGACGCTTAGTGATGGGGTTAGCATTTATTAGCTATTATTAGACTCCGTTTACTTACAAAAAGTAAACGGAGTCTCCAAAAATCTGTTTCTACAATATACACCTCAGAATTACTTAAACTACATAGCATGTTTTATAATTGATTATAGCGTCAATGTGTTCCTCATCAACGTCATCAGAAAAGTGTGAATATCAACAGAAGCACTCAGACTGAGTTGTCGATACCCTCTGGACATGTGTTGAGTGTATCCACACAAACATATTCACAAGGCGCTCCGACGTGTTCTCCACTGACAGCAATGGGTTCACGCCTAACCAGTAAGCAAGAAAAGACCACATTGATATCATCGCCAATGCCGTGCAGTAAGAACCGTACGAACAATAAAGAGCCTGTTCTATTCCAGGATGTGAGTACGGAATTCAATGTTATCTATGAGTATAATACTCATAGATCACAACCAAAAATACTCAGAGTATTTTTGGTTTTCTATTTACTAGACTAGATTACATACATGGGCGTAGTTAAGATTTTGTATCGGGCAGGATTTCCAACACATCTTTTCATTACTTATCTTAATTTTTTCCATTTTTTGGTCGGATGCGTACGTCTATGCCAGCCTATTTATTAATTTTTTTTCCTAAATCCTGCTAATAACATTTGACGTTGATAATGACCATTATATGAGGTACTTAATTTATTTAAGAGTGCAACTGTCTGTCTCTCTTAGGTTTTTATACAAAAGGATTTGCATAAGTATAGGTCCTTTTTTGGCTAGAATTCACTGCTATGTTATTATTTGCTTATCGTCTTATCGTAAGGAATTAAAAAAATATAAACACCACTTTTTTACATTAGTTTAATAATTTTTGCAATTGACTTAATATGCTTTTACTAAATAAATCATACTATAGTAGAGAAAGTGATCACCATGAGCGGGACTTGTACTGATTGGGTTGACTTGGGTTCAAATCCTTAGTCCCAAGTCCATGGTGATCATATTTTCCACTATAATTTGATTCACCACTTTTCTTTCAGGATTTATTGGATATAATAAGTGAGAAATATGATAAGAGATTAAAAGTTATTTATAACAACCCTGTGCAAGTGGAATATCCTTCGCTGATGTACCTGATGTCACCTAAGAAACCAAAGAAGTCACGAAGCTCGAAGAAGTTGCCTCCATGGAGATGAGATTCCTTTCATAATGGCCATGCTCGCATATTTATTAGAACCTTTGTTTTAGTAGTTATTATATCGTAGACATATTTCTTTGAAGATTATAGGTACATTTTTTTTTTATGTCAGTTAAGCGTTTGTGATACTAATTGAATAAAGGTTCTAAATAAAATACTATAATGTTTTATTCCATTGACTTTATTGTAATCATTAGTTATTTTTTGTAACTAAATATGAAATGGAAGCATCTGGACAAATTTAGAATACTTGCGTTGCAAATCCTTTAGTTTTGGCGGTTCAGACCTATTTGACTAGGAACTAAATCCACTAAACTGTTTTCGTTATGTGAGGATAGTTATAACGGCTAAAACAACAATATTATTCTCCTTCTAGCTCTGTGTGCAAGGTATTCCAGAATTACCTAAGCATTAAATGTATAAATATCATAACACCATTGTTCAACGCTGGTTTTTAGTAACTAGACACTTTAAACCAGTAAGTACGATAACACGTTACGTACAGTATAATTTCTTCTCACTGGGTGAGTGTAGATATTAAAGTAAAAGTAGAAATGTTTGAAGCTAATTGTGTCAACATTTCAACACAAATGCTGCCTCAAATACCTATTTGAAATCAGTAATCTTTAAATAATTAAAGGGTTAAGGATTAGGGAGAAGCTGAGTACCTGGCACCTGAAGTATATGGAACTAATTACTGCGCAATCTTATGTTGGATAATTTTCTCTGGGAATTAAAATAAATATATTTCTCACACACGACACTTTTGATTGGTATATTTAATTAGTATTTTACTTACAATAAATCTTACTTACGACTCTTTACAAAATTACAACAGACGTATCGACTACAAGGTAGATACAGGTGCTTTTCACACGAATAAAATAATTTACAAAAAAACAGTCGTACATATTTTATACATCACGCTCATTACGAAACTAAATAAATATTTCACACAGTCACCGAACTTCGATCGCGACCGCGACAGCGGCTACGCGCGCCGCCAGCCGGCCGGGGCCGAAGCCCGCACGCTCTTTGGATCCGAGTAAAGTCTGTGAAATGTCCTCGCGTCACATTCGCACCGTTCGCATTTTTTAGTTTGCGTGCTTCACGTAATCTGTTTCGTAGTAAGCAGCAGTTCCGTGGGCACCTTTCCTGTCGAGTGCACGGACGCGCACAAACAGGAATGCAGCCACGAGAGACGCAACTACTAACACTAGCAGTAACATTACTAGACCTGCGACGAACGAAGGCACCGACATGCATATTGTCTCCGGATCATTCGCCGGAGATTGAATCACTACAGTCTCATTTGCAGCGCCATTGTTCAAAGCGAAGTTAACATCACCAGGTGCTACCACCTGGATTATTCGACTAGTGTTGACATCGGTCATTTCTTGAGCATCTCGTTTATAAATTCGTGTTGGTGTAGATGTGTCTCGTCGTCTTCTCAATCCAACCAATCTCTCAGGTAAATCTTCGACGGATCGTGGACGTCCTCCAAGCGTGGCTAGATTTCCGTGAACTTCATCTTTCCTTTTAACGGTATTGTATTGACCTCGGCGGCCAGGAGGTGGTGGTGGAGGTAGATTTACTTCATCTTCATCTCGTGGTGGAGCAGGTGATGAGGGACTTGGTGCATTTGGTGTAGAGGAAACTTGTGCTTGTGGCGGAGGCACAGCATCTTCACGTTTTTCTGAGAAAGCTCCTGTAGCATCCGCGGGATGTCGCGGATCCGGGAACGCTGGTGGAACGCCGTATTCCGAATGAGATGCTGGTGGTGGAGGACCGTACTCTGCATGAGGAGAATTACCTACGCCATACTCCTCGATGCCTAGAGTATTGCCACCTAATAGTGGTACTCCATAATCAGCGCCAAGTCCACCGCACTTTGGTTCTGGGCAGTTGTATCTGCATACTTGAATTACACATTGGAAATGTACATTCATAGAGTCGGGGAATTTGAAGGCCTGGAAGTATGCAAATGAGACTACAGATGCTGATGGGCCAAAGTTTTTGATTTTTTGGAATTTGCTCATTATTTTTGGTCTTACGACACAACCGTATTGGTCGACTAGTTGGATCGGTGCTCGTTTTCCATCATGTGCCACGCAATTTCTGACTAACATGTCGAATTTGTTTTCATCGTCTTTAATTGCTAATACCATAGTCATTGTCTGACCAATTTTAACTATTCCTGACACCTCTGAAGCCCAAGGTCCTTTGCCGACCTGAATTTGCATCCAGCATTGCAAGTTATCTCCGAGAAAGTTCGCCGTGACAGCATGTAACATATCAACTTGGAACGGTCTGAATGTAACTGCTTTTTCATAAAAGTCATACCACGTGCAACGTAATTTTCTTGCTTGATCCCATACCTCTTGTACATAAGGATCGTATTGGACAATAATCGTGTTTTCTACGTAAGAACCACTAGGCGTGGGACTACCATAAGCTGCAACATTATGATTAGCAGAGCTGGTCATGCCACACGCGTTCAGGAAGATTTCAAATGTTGCACTGAGATGACCAGTACCCGGTTTTAAGTGCATACAGTGAGGGTCACTGTAGAATCCTTTAGAAAATATCATACCGTAGAAAGGACGGTCAAATTCTATGTTGACACGCATACGTGTCTTTTCACACTGAACTTGTAAATGTTTAATTTTTGGACTATCAGGTGTTGCTAAAGGCCATGGGTCGTCTGTATGTGAAGGTGGTAGCGGTGGACCGTAGCCGGCTCCTGTCCGATGTTCCAATGGCAGTGTAGCCGAGTCCACCGGAGGCTCACATGATACTTTCTGAAAAGCAAAAAACATCCCATTAAAAACTATTCTGTTTGATTTTTTACTTTTAGAGAAAATACTAGCTGTCCCGGCAAACGTTGTTTTGCCATTACTAAAATAAAATAAAAATTGAAAAATAGATGTTGGCCGATTCTCAGACCTACTGAATATGCATGTAAAATTTCATAAAAATCGGTGAAGCCGTTTCGGAGGAGTACGGTAACTAACACTGTGACACGTGAATTTTATATGTAAGATTAGATTATGGAGTGATGAGAAACAATATTGCTTTATTTTTGTCTAAACTGATTATTAACATGTTTCCAAGGCCGAACAGCATCTACAGGGATTTTGCAGTTCAAAATATTCTAAATACTTGACAGGTTGATGTCTCAGGATTATTTCAACCTATATATAACCTATATCTTTATTTTAGAAGCTTTTGTTAATTAATATTTATAAATATACATAAAAAATTGAAATACAAATTGAGACAATTAAACTCGTTTTATAGACAATTGAAATAGCAAACATGTAAATAATAATGCTGCAACTTCCGTCCAACACAATTGTGGAATGCTTTGATGCGTCTCACTCTAGATACTGCGCGTGCATTGCACGCCCAGCCTCCACCCCACGAGAGACGCGTTCTTACCGACTTTCTACACTGATGGATAGCGCGCGACCAATTATAATATTAATCAGTGTGATCATATTGCCTTGATGAGTTACACGGAATGCTTTCACGAACTAAACGTTGCAATAAATGTAATACACTATCATATTTATTAACCACGCTTAATGTTTCCAGTTTATACTTAACAGCTTATTGCACTTGATTATTCTCAATTAAGCTTGATCCCGACTAACTAGAATGCTCTATATTTGGAGATGGGCATAGAAAAATAAGGAGTGAGAGCGGTTTTGTCAACTATTAGGTAGGTATAGTATTAAAGAATAGTAGTTACAAGTGACAGGTTGGCGGCGTCAAAACGGTGGCCGGTGCGTACCGACGCTTGCGTTTTCTAAACCGGTTAGAAATTACCTAGTGATCGAGATTGCGAGTTGCGGAAGAAAACGCCAGACCTATAAACATGTGCAACTTTGACAACTAGAGCTTTCGTGAGCAGTTTTCACAGGAACTACCTATACTTAGTAGTAACATTTATGTTAATAACACTTGTACTGCGCTAGACCCCGCCCACCTTAAATTCCTAAATAATTGGAAAATAGTGATGTGTCTTTAGACTAATGTTTCTTAGTGTACTTAACTTATCATTTAACTCTGTCTACAGCCGACGTGCCTACTGACTTTATGCTCCAAAGGAAAACATAAAAGAGCAAACGAATAATGAATGAGTTCACTTGCTAATCGAAAATTACATTTAGAGTAAGACTTTAGTAACTGCGATTATAGTCGCAGTTACTAAACTTTGGACAGACATTGGGACTTGATCAATGTTATTGATGCCATTGTAGTTTGTAGAACTCTGATGTCATTACATTTTATTTTATGCTATTTTAGTTTGAAACTCGATCATCGAGTAAAAAATTTGACTGAAACTTCATCACTTTTACCTAAAGCTAAGAAAATCAGTATTTAACAGCTCATTCAAACATCAATTACTTAAACCTGTTTTAAAGTCTTTAAAAATTGATAAAGAAAAATTGAATCACAAAGGGTTCAAAACGATAAAAGTTCTGAATAAAAAGACATAGTTTTGAAATTGGAATTAAACTCTCATCATACTTCTACTATTTTTAGCAAAAAGCTGGAAACGTAAAATGTGACACAGGCCTAAACTTAAAAATTAATTAATAATCTACTGTTTATACGAATAAAGGGGAGTTGTATATTGTGCGTATTTCGTGTAGAAACGGATATAGCTTGGGCATACTTTCACCTGTGGTCTCGACACCTGTCGCCTGAGACTTGTACTTACATGAGTAATCGCTTTATCAATTTCTCACAAGTATTGGCCACACTAACGAGCAGTATGAAATAAAGCCAAGCACTTCTCACATGAACAATTTGATATGGTCTACGAGTTCGTCATTACGACGCGACGTTAAGAAAGTTACGTTTTCTCAAGTATTAGCGTCTTAGTTAATGAACTTGATAAAAGCAGTCACTTCATGTTTAAATAACTAATTAACTGCATACTTGTAAAATATTGCATATTTAAATCTTATACAATTCACAAGTCTTTAGCTATCCAATTTATTGTAATTTCAATATAGAAACTTTATAAAGTTATTTAGAAATAGTTATAAAATATTACAAGATGCTAAACCAGCTCATAACCATTTAAAACTTGTATCTAACGCAGAAATGACATGAATAAGATAGCCAATGAGTAATTAAGGATAGTGAATATAGTTACCTCATAAAAGGCACATGCTTGTATTTTTCTACAGTTTTAATTTATTTTTATTTATGTATTATTATACATAATTTATGTATTTTATTTGGCGGGCCTCGTGGTCTAGTGGTTCATATAACGGACTGCCATTCACGAGGTCTCGGGTTCGATTCCCGGTCAGGACAATCATTTGTGTGACGTTTTAACTGTTTTAACTATCATACAAATGTTTGTACTGCGTCTGGGTATTTACAAAAGAAAAGTAGTATATGTAGTATATCCATAACACAAGCATAATAGGCTTAACTTGGGACCAGAGGACGTTGTGTGAAATGTCCATGAATATTTATTTATTTATATTTATTATTGATTACATAAATTGACTTCTATAATTATGTAACCAATTATACTTCCAGTTCTTATGGTGGTGACAGATTTCCGTGTGGTAACGGATTGAGTAGCAGTAGACAGCAATCTCTCCTAAGGTGAAAAAGGCCGTGCTCAGTAGTGGACAAAAGAAAAAAGACATTTTGTACCTTGTTAGATGTTTTTTACATGTTTTATTTATGTACAATACCTACATTGTACCTACGTATATATTTACCCATAACTAGCCACAAATACACAAATATACAAATACACAAGCATTAAGAACATTCGGATCAGAATGCGTTAACATTAAAGATGTTCCATGTCCGTAAGTAGTTCTTCATTAATTATTAATATTTAGGTAACTGTTAATAAAACATAAAAGTAAATTTTTATCGTTTTATAGATCGAGATAAAACTCAAATTGTAACAGAATTTGGCATTCCTAATGGATTCTTAGTCGTGAGCGAATATAAATAAAATATACCCCAAATTAGTGCAAAATAAAAACCTAGATAAAAACAAATGAGTATATTAATTTATCATAAATATTTATGTATATAAATCAAAGTCGTGTCAATTATTCTTTTTATAATTCTACTTACATAATTTTATGAACTTTGATTTGTTGGATTTGTTTTCGTTTTGAATAATTAATTAAAATTGGAAAGATAGGTATCAAGATCAAGACAAGATACTTCGATTCTTCAACTGCACATTTAATCAATCAGTCAAAGGGTTGAAATCGACTCAAGTTACAATTTTATTTTAAAATAAATCATGAATATATTAGTTTTATTTTAAGTGTATATGTTTTTAAATCGTAATCGTAAGACCGTTTGTATAATTTTTGTGGCATTTGTAACGGCAATATCTCAAAAAGAATGTTTGGAGAGTAGTTTGAGTGTTACTTATACATGTATTGTAAACATTTTGATTGTAAAAATATCTACATACTGCAATGTAAAAAGAAGTACAACTTGGATAAAACTTGAAAGTTGTTTAAATGAACAAGAGAGATAAATAACCAGATTTTTGTTTGTGTTCTTTTTGACTGCGTTAATCCTAATAGGGTCGAGGTTATTTATGTTCATCTCGTTATTTCCATGTCATATTTGATGTATGTTACATGCTATTTATTAACGTTGTTAAAGAATTTTATAAAAGTTTATTTTTAACAAAAAAGCATGTGAATATTTTATATAACTTTTAAGGTTATTTTTGTGTTTTTTTTTGTTTTATCTTGAAGGTACGCCTCAAGATAAGGCATTTTTAATACCCAATTCATTGAAATACACCACAGACCACATGTATTTTTATGTAGGAATGCTGTATGAGATCACGATGCAATACGTACCTATAGCCATCAGGGTACCAATAAATGAAAAATTACAAATAAAGACTCAGTGACGTCATAAGGCTATTTCATATATATGTAAAACTGCTTTGAAAAGAAGGCTCACTTCGGACTAATCAAGAAATATTAAATAAAACTACTTTTCACGGATTAAGACGCGTATATTTGTTTTAAATTTTGGCCTGACGTTTCGGAGCCATGAGTCACGGGTGAGACTGAGCTGTAATGTGTCTTCTACGATCAGTTATTACAGGGTTTACCCCCATTCAATTTAATTTTACATTGACTACAAAGATGGACCATACCAAGATTTTACCATAAACTATTTCATATTATCACATTACATTGTGCTCAGACTACATGGGGTGACTACACGGGCCAAAATTTAAAACAAATATACGCGTCTAAATCGGTAAAAAGTAGTTTTATTTAATATTTCTTGATTAGTCCGAAGTGAGCCTTTAAGAATTTAATTTTTAAGAATTTAAACAAATGAGTCGTGCAAGCGTGACAAAATATTAAGAAATATTATTTCAGACTGATTGAAAGCATTAAGACAAAGCCGATATTTTTGTATGTATGTCCCTATGTGAGCTTTTGTCTTGAAAATTACGCAACGGCTTTTATTGTTGTTTCTTTGTGATAGAGTAGTTCTAGAGGATGGACGTTTTTGTAATTTGTTGAGGTTTAGTTACTTAATTCCACGCGTACGAAAATGTGGGCTACAGCTAGCTGTAACACAACAAGACTAGTCATGTTAATAGTAAAAATGTACCCTTTAAAAATCTTGCTTTATCTGATAGAGACAATGATAAAAAAAGCCTAATTGTCAATAATAATGTTCAAAATGAGGTTGAAAAGAAACAACGAAGATACGTATAAGTAAAGCTTAATAAGTGTTCTAGTTTCCTAGCAACTCTCCCTGAGCATTGAGATTCATTATTGTCTCATAAAATGTGTATTGTGTCAGTAGGTACGTGGGAAATATGTTCATAGCACTATCAGATAAAGTTAAGCAGATGATATCAATATTAGAGAAAGAAAACGAGCTTAGACATTGGCCTTATAATACGCAGTCTGTTTCGTTCCTCTATACTAGCAAAATAATATATACAAATATAGGGCTGTTGCCCGTGGTACGCGTGTAGTTTAATAACCGAACTTTAAAAATTATGCAAAAAAACCATTTTATTGAATTAGTCTATCGTTTAAAAAAAATCATGTTTGTTGTATGGGAGCCCCCCTTAAATATTTATTTTATTTTATTTTTAGTATTTGTTGTTATAGCGGCAATAGAAATACATCATCTGTGAAAATTTCAACTGTCTAGCTATCACCGTTCTTGAGATACAGCCTGGTGACAGACGGACGGACGGACGGACGGACGGACAGCGAAGTCTCAGTAATAGGGTCCCGTTTTTACCCTTTGGGTACGGAACCCTAAAAAACCGCATCAAAATCCGTTGCGTAGTTTAGAAAATATAAGCTCACATAGGGACACATACAAAAATAACGACTTTGTTTTATAATAAGTAGGATATGATTTTGGGATCAGAGGACATTATCCTTATCTCAAGAAAGATGTCAGTAAGGACTTGTATTCTATAAACAAAAATAAATGAGTATTGATTTATTAATTTTATAAAAATTTTCTTATTTTATTAAGCTATGCATAAAATTGGTTAATTTAATTTCATCGGTTACATTTATTGCTTTCTGTGTAGCAGTTCGAAGTTTAGAAATAAATGAGTTAGTATAAAATAATAGGTAGGTAAGGTATGTATAAAATAAGAAATTGTTGTGCTTTTAACATGGATTTAATTACATAATATGAAGGATAATAGATCATAATTAAAATTTAAATTATGCGGCTTTCTCAAAAATAACTAGACTGATACGTGATAGATATTAAAAATCTGTAAATTTACGTAATAATGTTAGAATTATGCGGATGTATAGAATGTACGGAAACATTACCGTTACTTAATAACATTAATTATCTCAAAATTAAAGAGAAATTTAGATTTATGAAACTTATACAAATGTTTAATTTGCATATCTAAATCTTAATATATATATATCTCGTGTCACAATGTTTGTCCTCAATGGACTCCTAAACCACTTAACCGATTATAATAAAATTCGCACACCATGCGCAGTTCGATGCAACTTGAGAGATAGCATAGTTTAAATCTCAAACTATAGTCGCAATTTTAATTTATTGCAAATTATTTGTCTACCCCTGTCATTTGTATGGAAAAACAACGTTTGCCGAGTCAGCTAGTAATGATATAAATAAGTAAAGTTTGTAATATGAATGTAGGCGCTTAACACGGAAAGTTGTGGACTTCTGACTGCTAAATGAAAATTTGCGAACGAAATCGCGGGAAAAAGGTTAGTTATATAGATCGAGAGCAATATCGCTAATACGAAACGAATATCAGCTTCAATCCATCTCCAAAACTAATTGAGTGATATGTTAGTACGACAATATTAGTACAGATTTTGCATAGCTCAATGTCCCAGTGTTGGGCACGAGCCTCCTCCACTTAGAAAGGTCTGCTGGCTGGCCGTGGCCGTGTTTTGTCTCCCAGAAGCTGTTGTCGGCTTATAAGGCTCTTACATACAGCACTCTTGGATGGTAATGAGGTTATGACACTTGTATTCTTAATCCCTCACCACATAAAAATTTGCAATATATTTTTTATCACAATACTAGGCTGTTGCGCGCGAATTCGTGGAATTTAGAAAGTATTCCCCATTTTTCAATATTTTTTATTGATGCTTCGCTCCTATTAGTTGCAGCGTGATGTTGTATAGCCTATAATTTATTTATTATTCCTCGATAAATGTACTATCCAACACTGAAAGAATTTTTCAAATCGGACATGTGCTACAGTGGTTCCTGAGATTAGCGCGTTCAAACAAACAAAGTCTTCAGCTTTATATACATAATATTAGTTTAGATTGTAGAAAGTAGTGATTGATAAATGCGTGTCATGTCACCTGTCGCTGTGTTCTACAGCTAGGTCAAAAGCATTCATCAATGTGACACTAGGTGCGTTATTAGACTCTAATGTACAGGCCTAATGTGTTTATGTTTTGTACGACCCTGTGTCCCGTAACCTATACCAATATTATAAAGAGGAAAGATTTGATTGTATTTTTTTAAATGAATTGGCGCTGAAATTATGGGACCGATTTCACTACAAATTCTTTTACCGCCGCCATAAAGCTACATTATCCCAAATAAACATAGGCTACATTTTACTAAAAAAAAAAGTAGAGATCCTTGCCTTTACGCGTTCACTTCGTCGCGGGGAACTTTAAATTATATGTAGGTAGCGTCGGCTATGGTCACTGTACAATTTTCAGAAAGAAATCCATCTAATACGCAATTAAGCACTAGCCTTTGTTTACGATATTGTCCGCTTAAACTTTGAATATAGCCTTTTAATTTTTTTTAAATATACTTTGGACCTATTACTTTGATAGAATATTCCCTACATAAGTGTAACAAATTTTACCTTTATTTAATACGAGTGTAGTATTAGTTATGTTTTAATATTTACTCGTACTTTCTGCTAACAACGATATGTTTATAGGTTATGGGCAAATGTCATAAGCTTGAACTTTAAAGTGCGGAATCTCGAATCCTTACAAACACTTTCCCTCTTAAAACGAGAAAGTATAAAGAGTAAGATTTATACAGAATATACACACACAGTGTAAAGTATCAGTAAACTTGCATAGATCGTAATTGTTATTATATTGTAACATTATAATGCTTATGACCTTTGTTTTGTATGTAGGTATAATGTTTCTTATATTATGTAGGAGTAGATATAGCAATGGAAAAAATGCCATGATAAATGTGTATCTAATATCTATATTTCTTTACTTATTATAAAACATGTATGTATGTCCCTATGTGAGCTTATATCCTCAAAACTGGAACGCAATGGATTTTAATGCGGTTTTCTTCAAAAGATAGATGATTGATTCATGAGGATGGCTATTTTGTGTAATTTTTAAGTTTTTTTTTAAACTTAGAATTCAACGAAGTTGTATGCATAGTAATTATAAAGGTGAAGAGTCTGTTTGTTTGAACGAACTAATCTCAGGTATTAATCTTTCGAATTGAAAAATTCTTTTATTTTCGGGAAGTTCACTTATCGAGGAAGTCTTTAGGCTATAACATCACGCTGTGACCAATAGGAGCAAAATATCAATGAAAAATGTTGCGAAAATGGGGTAATCTATCCATATTTGAAGGCTTTCGCAATGCGCTGCGTTGGAGGTTTTTTTTAAATATGACGTGTACATAGTTGCAGCCAACAGCTTGTTGTGTATACAAACAAGCACACAGATAGGTAATATATTTGTGTGCTTTTGTATATTTGTTATGTACCTATATTATTTAGAATAAAAGTAATATAATTAAAGAAAACCTACATTATAATCATGTTCAATAAATATGTTTCTTGTGTGGCAATAAACATGTTTTAGCAATTCATTTGCTTCGTTATTTATTTAAAACGGTAAAATACTAACTTACTTAATAATAATACTTAAACTTACTTACTTAACTTAGTTAGATCCTGGCTTTATTATGTCAGAATATAAGGACAAAATTAGCCAAACAGCTATCGATAAAGCAATTGAAAATAAATATAAAAGTGTGTCTGTACTTCGGCACAGGCTTCGTAACTTACTTCAGAATGACGATGTGCGCAGGTGTTAGTGACTAACCTCATGGTGTACCTACTTCGTAAAAATGTATTCTCTACTTTTTCCCCTAGCGCACCAAAAGAAGCAAAACTTCAAAAATAAAATCTTAATTGAATGTTGCGAATCCGTTAATTGCAAAATAATTCCTAGCATTTACTCATACCATACTAATTTGTATTACAAAATGTCTTTGAAACAAACGAATAACGCAAGTTTTGTGCGTTTTTGCTATACCTACATTTGTGCGTAGGTATAGCGCACAAAACTTGCCTAAAGACGAAATCCAAAACAATAAAATTTAAAATCTAAAGCTCAATAAAAGTCTATGACAATAATAAGAACCTAACATTTTTCGTAAAACATAACAAAAAGAAATTCATTGCCACGCAATATTTTAACAGTGAGTGTGGTGTTTATTTACACAATACGTATGATCATATTTATATAAAATATTCTTATAACAGTTATGTAACAAATTGGAACAAGTTTTTTAATTTAAATACAATGCCGTTGTTCGTGAGTAAAAATGAAATTGATTGCACAAGCCGATTGCGTCATTATTTTACAAAGACGCGAAATTTTACCAACAAGTGAAAGCTCTTGTATTATATGTATGTATATCTGTTTGCTAAAATAATTCATAATTAAATTTTAACTATATTAGTACGTGGTAACTTAAACAGTGGTATAACTACTTCCTAAGTTATATTTACACTCTATGTTAGACTGCTTTTAACAGCGTTGTAATCGTCTATAGTCTAATTTTATAGATAGGTTATAAATTCATCAATAATTAATTCATTCAGTACACCCACAACTACCGCTTTATCCATATCATGTATCCATCCAAAGGTTGCCTGGTAGAAATCGCTTTCAGCGATAAGGCCGCCCATTGTACTACTACATTATTTTAAGAATATCCTGTAATGTTAAACTAAATGGTGTACAATAAAGAATATAGTATATAAACAAAAAATAAGTATAGTCATTAGAAGATGATTTTATGCTTTAAATTTGTGTTTTACGCTTCTATCTCTCTCCAGTCCATTACTATGCCACTGTTAGGCATAGCATGGGCCTCCTCCACTTAGGGATTATGGTCTTCTCTGCCGCGCTGACCAGGCGTATCGGCACGCTTTTACTGTAATATTGCTAAAATCTAAAAGAATTATAAATTATAAATCAAAGTCAATATTTTCCCTGTAGTATTTAGTTTTATGTGAGCTTAAAACTACGCAATGAAATATAATAATGCTGATTTTTTAATAGATAGAGTGCTTCAAGAGGAAGTATTATAGCTATAATTTCTTTTGATTTGTTTTAAAAACTCCACGCGTACGCAGTCGCGGACCAGACAACAGCTAAATAGTTTCTGCAACGACAGTTAGTCCCCAGTGTCTATATGATATTAAGAAGAGTGTACAGTGTTTTGTTTCTGTTACCTTATACCTTTACAATATTATCTTATTAGAATGTACATATTTGTATAACGTCATCTGAATGAAACCGAAACACCTAAAATACTATTTCCTTGCAATATTCAAAGTGCGTAACCTTTTCTTAGTAGTATTGCTATTTTAAGTTTGATACTATTTATAAGTGTTTTAATCTTTTAAAGGCACCAAAAAGTACTCGCCTTTGTGATATAACGGTTTCTTTGTTGTACTTTTTTCAATTTTCTGTAACAAGCACTTGTTAAGGGCCTACATCAATATTATCGTATATCGTCGCCGACACGTACATATTAACACAGCCAGTAGGCACAGAAAATGAAGAATTAGGGATACTTTTCCTATTTACTCAAAATCTACTAAATATATTTTAATTCTGATTTACGTGTTTCTATATATAATAGTTACTTATGTTTTTAAAGTTATTTCATTAGTTAATACGCGATAATAGACCGACAAATGAAAACAATAAAAAATTTGAGATGTTGTTTCGCCAAGATTTTCTATCGAGAAAACTTTTTTCAATCGCGTTTCTGAGTTCATGCGATCCTAGATCATATATTGAAAAAACATATACTTAAAAATTAAGAGTTCTAGGCATTCAATCTAAAGAAACAATGAAAACTTCGTACATAGAAAAATGCACGAAACTATTTTGGTATCCTCTTAAGTCACTATTCTAGATTGTGCTCTTATTTGATTACAATCTTACTAAAATCAAGAGCTGCTATATTTGTAATAACCGCTATAATTGGACATTAATTCTCTCGTATATTGAATATAAGTGTGATACGCAGTTATGTTCCAATGGTCCACTGTTTTGTGTATCTGCTAACGGAATCATTAGCCTAGTTGCCGAGAACTCGAGCGAAAAAAGTTGAATAATGTAAGAGAGTGTGGAATAGAGCATATAGCATAGAACATTGCAACACATATTTTAACCATAAATATTAATAGAAATGTTATGAAAATTGTAAAGTAATTCATATTCTACCCCAAATTTTAATTATTACTGTATATCTTACCATCAATAACAAGCAGTATGGAATATTATGATTTGCTAGCAAATTGTAATAAGTACAAATAAATAGCTTCAAAATGATTTATTTACGAAGAAAATTTCCTTTTCCATTTAAAACATCTCTTTTTTCTAGGTTTAAGAAAAGTTTTTAATAATCATTAGTCTCTTCGTATGGTAACAGAAATAGAGAAATTGTTTCTTAGATACTAGTAGCCAGAATAAAAAAATTAGAAATTCTTTGTCTCTATAGTCAGACAGCTTAGAGGTGCCTCATAATTATTAATTATCTTCAAAGGTTTGATTTCAATAGATAACTGTTACATAATTACATTATTTATTAATTTTTGCAATTGACTTGCTATGCTTTTACTAAATAAACTAAATTATAGTGGAAAAAATGATAACCATGAGCGGGACTTGAACCCACGACCTCGGAATACCGTTCCGTTGCTCTCCCATCTGAGCTATCATGGTTCCCGCATAATATGTTTACCAAATCTTCCACTACATTCTGCTCAATGTGAGTTAAACATCGTGCGATGTTTTGTGTACAACGCCATCTATTGAGCGGTTTGCACCACACGTTTGTTACATAAGCTGTATTTTTATTTCACTTACGATACATAAATAAGAGCTCTGACGCGTGTGTATTTGGAATCCATAATACAGTTAAATACTACCTCACGAATGACATGGAATTCGCATTCTAATTACATATTTTTAGCTGGCACATGTTTGCGTGTTATGTAGAGCTATTATATCGAGGATCTGATCCAGTGAATAACGTAGTTGGGGACTGTTATTTCTCGTGACTCCATCAGCGTAAGAAAATGAGGTACAACGGTGTTATAAGTATTACACGTACGCTGATTGAAACAATGCATAACCTATAATTTATGACTACTTCTAATAAATGTATTTATATCATAATAAGTACCGATAGCATAAGATACGTTTTAACTAGTCGAGGTATAGGAGAATTTATAAATGTAATTAAATCAAATATTTAAGTCGAGCTTTGAATACACAGAGATACGGAGAAGAGTTTGTCTCTTTATAACACTCTAATTTTAATGTACTTTTATTTAGAGATTTAAAGAATAAATCCAGTTATAATTGTCGCAGAAATAATTGATATAATATGTGCATTACATTAGACTTTCTTAAGTTATTATCGCGATTTATTAAGTTCTTCTTCGATAGATATTCTAACAAAAGACAGTATATCTCAACTGTACTTGTAATCGGGTCAAAATGAAAAAAAATTTAAGAAAATAATACGTAGTGACTTACCTGAATGAGAAGCACAGCGGCCACCAGCAGCAACCTGATCCTCTTCATGGTCACAATGCAGTCAGTCAGCGCCCTGCAACCAAACGAGTTGAGGTGAACACTAGCCAAAGGGCGTAATAACACGGGTGGTATCACACATGGGTAGTATAACGTGGGAGCACGGCCATACGAACCATGTCGGCGAGGACTGTGGTGGACTGAAACTCTAGCGCGTATGCCCCACTCTGCCTAAGCTCGCGGCTAGTGGGGTTGACCTACTGACCAAGTGCAACTTCGCCGGAACTGCATCGCCCGCCTAACTGACTGCTATGCACTGAGCGCGCATCGCTCCTGTTATATGAGAGGAAATCTTGCACGGCCTTCACCTTATTATCGCACAAGGCCGTATTTCTTCACAGGTCTTTGTGTGTCTTTAAAACATTACGCAACGCTCAACAATTTGTTAATACAATTTTAAATGCTAAGGTATTCTTCAGTGCTTCTCACATACTTTGCCCGAACTTCAAATAAAATATACAAACCTAGTTTATGTACATAAAGAAATATTTTGTGATTTATCACAGGTCTCTAAAATTAAGCATCATTTAAAATTAATTGTACACTATTTTTAACACTATTTGTACTTTTTAGGGTTCCGTACCCAAAGGGTAAAAACGGGACCCTATTACTGAGACTTCGCTGTCCGTCCGTCCGTCCGTCCGTCTGTCACCAGGCTGTATCTCAAGAACGGTGATAGCTAGAGAGTTGAAATTTTCACAGATGATGTATTTCTATTGCCGCTATAACAACAAATACTAAAAATAAAATAAAATAAATATTTAAGGGGGGCTCCCATACAACAAACATGATTTTTAGGGTTCCGTACCCAGTATCTCAAGAACGGTGATAGCTAGACAGTTGAAATTTTCACAGATGATGTATTTCTATTGCCGCTATAACAACAAATACTAAAAATAAAATAAAATAAATATTTAAGGGGGGCTCCCATACAACAAACATGATTTTTTTACCGTTTCTTGCTCGATACTAATAACGTTGCCTTATGTTGCATAGATAATGGTACGGAACCCTTCGTGCGCGAGTCCGACACGCACTTGATCAATTATTTATCTTATCAATCATAAACAAGTAAGACTATACAGTAATACACACAACTGATTATATTATTGACCAAATCTATCAATTTAGTAATAAACTTATTTCCATATATTAAAAACTGCTGTCGTGAAGCGAATACGCATTGCGCGTGTCTGGACGCTGCCCGGACGGCTACTTACACGTAAAACTGCTGGCGATTTCCCCACAGACACTCGATCGCTTGGTGGTTAGAAAGCACAGAAAGTCTCATCTGTCGATCTCAGAATATACTATATCTGCATGAAGCCGTTTATTGCGCCAACGAGAAAACAGTACTCATTTGATAAATTTACCGGCTTGACCACATTGTTCAGCAGTACGGTGCTTTCAGTTTTACACTTATTTATTAGTAAATTATGCTCGTAAAATAAATCGGACATATTTCTGTGTGTTTCTTACGACAGATATGTGACTATCCGTAACTGACTGTTGGAATTGCAATTCGACTTTCCTTAAGACGTAGTGATTAATGGATATTTTATTTTATTCATAATGACTTTTCGGAGCTAAAATCGGTTTGCGAAAATTGTCAAAACTTGTTATTCATAATAGTCTTTTTACGCTAAAACGTTTATTATCTCTCCGATAAAATCTCCGTTTAAACCTCCGATAAGTCATTATGAATAAGACCATAGGTAATTCATATTTTTAAATAGTACGCCTAGGTACATATTAAAACAAGTAAATAAAAATATAACGAGCATAGGTGCTCGTAGTAAATTGTTTAATTTGATTTTGACATTCGTAATATATGGCATAGTTTATTTAAATTCACGAAAACATTTTGGAATGTAACATGAATATTTTAAATGTTTGTTTGACAGACACCATAATTCAACTGTTGTTAATAACTCAGCTATTATTTATGAGTGAGTGATAGTTTCAATGCCCATCCGAAATGCCTATTATATAATATATTGAGTGATTACTTTAACTATATTTCATTAATTAAGTTATTTAGCAATTGACATGCTATGCTTTTACTTGGATACTAAATTAAATTAAAGAGGAAAAGTGATCCATTTTCCTTACATTCGTTTGTATATGAAATAAACGATTTTACCTACTTATTTATTTTATTTATATATTACTTCATGCACATAAAAAAGTACAATGGCGGACTTGAAATTTGTTGTGTGTATTCAAGGGGGTTTGAGGATAGTTTAGATTCACAATTGGCTGGACCGATTTTGATGAAATTTTTGTTGTTGATTTTTACACAGAATTGTATGGCAAAACAACGTTTGCCGGGACAGCTAGGCTCTAGGCATTATCTACCAGCCAACCAACTAGCAGTGCAGAGATAAAGCAGTGTGGGTGACAAATGCAGAAAAGTATTCTTATGTGACTGAAAAGTATAAAATATCCTCAAAAAATTGCTGTAGTTACTGTATTTGTCCCTTCTTCCTGCTTTAATCCCAAGTCCTTAAAAATACTTGTCGTTACAAATATGCACGTGCTTTAAAAATATAAAGTGAGTCATCGATTATTTTGTTAACATTAAAATACTAATAGAAAGAGTGAAGAAGACAGGTGTTACATTTGTAGAGGTAACTGCGCCCACCTGTCACTTATAACTGGGCTACTTGTAAGAAAGTGGGCCCTCAGGCATTTTCTATTTTCTGCAATCTACGGCTATACTATAATAATAGACGTAGTAAGCGCATTCAATTAAGAACATCGGACTTGAGCAGGCGCCTTCAACACTACCCAATCAATTTGATAAAAGCTTACTTGCATTTTACCCACCGCAAGTGCCGCTCCTTTGCGGTTTCTCCACAGTAATTTTGCATTTAATTTCGATCAGGTTTAAAGCTTGAGTGTAATCAATATTTTTCGTAGTCACGTAATCTTATATTTATACCACTATATAGAGAAAGTTACAATAACTGTATATAAATATGTCAAGACCTAGTTCAGCCATGTAGTATGTAGCAAAAAATTCTCCATTTACTTTCTGTTTCATATTCTGTTAATGAAGTAGGCGTTTATTACCTTTGTCTATACTTCAGAGAAATACAAGTATGATGATGTCTTGTAATACTACATTGTAACATAGTATTTAACACTTTAATTGTATTCGCACACAAAGGGTTTTGTACCGGAATTTTTATATTATAATCGTCATATTCTCAACCCCAAATAATGGAATAAGGGCAGGAGGATGGCGATGATAAGTATTAATTGTTGTAACGTCAACTGATATACATAAACTATAACCATATCAACGTTTAAAAAACTTGTTAAGGATCACTACTTATCGCTACCGATTAACTGATTTACTTTCATATGAATGTTACTAAGTATTGGTATTTATGCATTTGTTATAAATATGTATGTATGTGTATGTATATGTATGTATATGTTTATACATGTATATAAGTAAAATTGGGTGTGTAGTGTATGTATTTATTTCGTATTAGCTATTAGTACTTTTACTTATTTTTGGCATATAGTTAGCATATTATTAGTACACCATAAGTTACCTATTCAGGCTCGGTCAAGTCCATTCTAAGGTTATCTGGAAGAGATCGCAGCTCGCGATAAGACCGCCCTTTGTACCTATTATTAAGTCTAGTTAGTAAGTTCTGTAAATCAATAGGGTGTGCAATAAAAAATATTTTATTTTATTTCATTTATAAACTATGAAATTTTCAGCTCTCTAGCTATAAATATTTAAGAGATACAGCCTGGTGGGACCGACGGTCGTATGAATGCACAGCGAAGTCTCAGTAATAGCGTAATAGGATCCCGTTTTACCTTACAGTACAGAACCCTAAAAATGTAGTGACTCTGTAGACGATCGCACTACTAACATAATTTAAAACAAATTATAAGAGAAACATTGAAATTAATAGTATATAAGTCGTAAATTACCAATTTAAACTATGCAGACATTAAACGCTTGAAGGCAAATCATTATTTGCACGCATCTATTCTAATTTCCTTAATTGCTCTGTCAAAATACCCATTAGACGGAGGAGTCAAAATAGTGTCCAAAACAACATGTATCATTGATCAATGTCTAGCTTTGGAGAAAGTGCTTTTCTTTGAAATAAGGAGACATTATCTGATTTGTACAGAACACTGGTTAAATTGTTTGATTAGCTACTTCCCACGCCTGCACTTCCACTCTATTTTAACTTATACATACTTTATATATTAAAATAAAAACGACGAGATACTATCAATCATGTTATTCATACAAATGAACGCATAAAGATCATTGTATTCATCTATTATTGCCAAATCTTACTTCAGCACACACAAGATATAGACTTGAATTTGTAGACGATAATTCTCATAAATTTAGACTATTATCCAGGCTACATTTTAATTCGATAGAAGATGTTATTTTTGTATGACCCAAAATAGAAGTCAATCTTTAACAACGGACATTATTTATAAAAATGTCATAAGTAATTTATATGAAGTTTATTTTAACAAACTGCTGACTATTTTATATGACCTATTCTTATTTTATTATAATTTTTATTATAATTTTGTTGGATTTTAATTTGTGATTCTGTCTGTTATGTGTTTAGTTTAAATTAAGATCATTTTTACAAAATATGTTGTGACATAGTAAGCACTGATTTTTAATTATATTATTTTATATACATATTAATATGGATTTAAAGTTATATGTATTTTAAATCTGAAATAAATTATTTTGATTTGATTTGATTTGATTTGAAATAGTATAACCAGCCTATAAAGTATCAGAAAGTATCCAATTGAATGACGAGAAAATGTTGTAAATGAAGCGTAGCGATAGTCTCTGTTCACGCATGTCTATAAAGTTGCGGCACGTTGTAAGAAGGTGGTAATCCGTTGGTGGGGTTGAATTATCGTCGCGCATATTAAAGATACATAAAAAGTCATGAACAGATTTCACACGAGATGATCAACAAAAAGTAACGTGAATCGCAACTTTGAACAAAACTTTCCTTTTCTGCCTATCTCCGATTTGCAAGTCAATATTGTGAAGATTTCGTATGTCCGATGCAATTACGTACGTTTTAAACCGCAATTAGTTGGCGTGAAAAGCAGATAATTAGACTAGCGTGTTTGTGATTCACAAAATATTATACATAATTGATATTTTCTTAATAAATAGAGGGTGTGGTTAATTCATTATCTTAATTCTTCTTCATTTAGATAAAATTGTACGTTGTATTTTGGCTTACTGGATATCTCCAATAAGCTAAAATACAACGTACAATTTATGCAAATACAACGTACGCCTAAAACCACAGTCGTTACCGTTCATCCGTTTTAGAACATGTCCGGAAAGAAATTATTACTATTGCAAACAAAGCGCTATATTTAGTCGCGAATATTCGCTCGCATAATTTTTTAGAACCGAAATAAGAATATTTCGGCTCTATTTTTAGCTTCAATCTAGGAAGCAATATAATCCAATAAAAATAACGATTCATTCACTTCAATAAAAATAACAATTTTCCGAAGATCCTGTTCCACATATCAAGTAACACAAGTGTCAAGTTACATCACGGACCGTATTAAAGATTCAGTTTCAATAATGCCACTAACAATAATTTCATAAACCTGTTTATTCTACTTGATTCAAGGAGAACTCAATTATGTGAGTACTTACGTGGTATCGAAGAAAGCTGCCAAGTCACGTAAAGCAATTACATTCTGGACGTGACTACGTTCATTTTATCGTTATCATATCTTAACACTTCAATATCTTATTGTCTTCAATACTAGCCTAGTCATGATCTCAATTGATATCTATATAACGATGATTGTTTGATCGTTTATAGTGTACTATTGCTTTCTTAGACATATTTAAGATTCTATAAGTATACCTATTTACAATCCTGGTCTGTATTAAAACGCACATTATTATTGTCAAATTCGACGCGATCTTTTTATTGGTTAAGTTCAGTTCTGTAAAGGTTACGAAGGAACTAAATAAATATGTGATGTAGATAAAATATTTCAGTAAACGATATCCGACCAAAGTAAAACCAAAGTGCCTACGTAAATCAGACGGATCAGTGAAAGGCAACTAATGTGAGTGAAGGCTAATGATGTAACACCAACAAAACTGAAATATTTAGGGTAGAACTGCCCTACGACACCAAACAAAGCATTAAACTGAGTAGAAACTGAAGCCAACTGAACCAAACTGGGTAGAACTCCGGTCAAGGTTGCACTGTAATAAGCAAAGTTTGTGTAAAACCTTCAAAGCTCTGATTATTTAACCAAAATGGGAAAAAAATGACTATTGAGGCACAAAAACTTTTTTCCATGTTTCTGTTCTTAGATATCTTAGTTTTCTTAGTCGAAAAAAAAGGCTTACTGCCTCTTTAGGCTAAAAAGTATCCAATTTTACATTAATCTGTCAAAAATAATATAAAGCTGGAAGTGTTACGACATAGCAATAAGTATATTAACGTGTATTGTGGCTAGAGATTGGTGTCATATGAAATGTATTGTGTTACTTTCATCTACGAGGAGTATTCATAACAATATTAAACATTTGGCTTAATTAGAGTGTAACAATTGTAGTCTCAAATATGAAACTCGGTTAACTAACTATAATTTTATTTATAAATACGAGTTTTATGTTCTTTGAAAGAATTATATTGTTAGGAATCGTTTGTTTATGCGTAAGCCCCACATAGGGCGCGCTCATTGTGTCTACTGTCTACCATTAAAAGAATACAATAAAGTAATAATAGACTCGACTAAGTAGTAGATATTTAAATCTTAGTATTTTTAGGCTGGTGTTTATGACTAGATTTTAATTGACTAAAGATGAAATATAGTTCTGAATAGGCATGTAGATTTTTCATTTCGTATGGTGACCGATTAAGAATACAAGTTTTACCACCCCATTTCCTCCCAGGATGATGTAAGAGTCAGCTTAGGGATAACATAAGCAAATCATTTCTTATTTTTTTTTTATTGTAATCTCTATGCTAAAACGCTTGTTCAGCGTGATATAGTGACCCAAATCCTCCACCAAAGTGGAGCAGCATCTGTGCCAATTATAGGAAGTTAATGGTTTTGGTAAGAAAGGAGAATTTTTCATAAATAATATTCTTTGCAATATAGCACTGACACGCTAACTTTTCGCCGTAGTATTCGTAGTCTGGAACTGAGTGCACAATTCCAGAATACAAATATTTACTAAGTTACTAATAAATTTGGTAATACCAGTTGCTTAAATCTGAGTATTACCTATGTAAAAAGGTGTAAAATTATAGTAACAACTGGAAACTATCCGTATAATACATTAGATAAACATTTTTTTGTTTCTATTAATATTATACAAAATATTTGTTGCATATGATTAATATGAAAGATAACTATAGCAGTTATTTCTTCAAAAAACTAAACCCTAGCCACCTATATCCATATTGCAGGACAGTTAAAAATCAAATCCAAATAGACAAGTTTTACCTTTGATTTCTTAATACTACATAACAGATGATGATACATAATATATCTACATAGATATTCAATCATTCTCTTGAAGTGTTTAATAGTCACTTTCGGCTCTGATTAGCGACATTGGGCGCGTCTGCACTGACTTTTAATTGGCTAGTTAAGAGCTGAAAGTTTTTTCTTAATTAATGAATGAGAATCACTTAGAAGATTATCTTTTCTTCTCCATTATTATACATTTCATTTAGAAAGCGAGCGTGTATTTACCTTGGATTTGTTTGCTATTGTTCACATGTAATCGTGGATATGAATATTCTAAAGTAACTAAGTAACTTTAGACGTACATTAAATTTCTCCTTCGCGAATGTGGTTATATAAACCTAGTTACTTTTGTTTAAATTAAAAATTATTATTCATTTTTAAACGAAACCTTTTACCATATTCATAATAGAATGTTATATACTTTCTATAGATTTGATAATATTTTAAATAAACAAAAAGCGTAGGGAAAACTGTTATAAAGTTACAGCATGGCAAAAATAAGCCAAAAACGTATAATTAAATTAACTATAGCCTTTATAAATATATAGCATTTAAAGTTACTTTAATGTATTTATCGTCTTCATATGATATACATATAACATACTAGTTCAACAAAATCTAAATTAAAAACAATAAACTTTAATTTAGATTTTGTTAAAAGGATTATTATCCTTTGTGACATCTGGGTGGCTTAAATTTAAGGTATCACTGATATGGTTATCAGAGATACCCGAAATTTAAGCCACCAACAAACAAAAACACAAGCAAAAGAATATTATGCAACTTTTACTAATCATGTATCTATCTTTAAGCAAAAAGTCTTTGAATAGATCACTAAGTATCAATTGCCGATGAAAAACAGTATGTCATTTTCATTGTTATGTTTTATGATGTTTAAAATGAGATTTTCACTTACGGGGTCACTGTACGCTCGCCGATGGAAAGCTTGGTAAAGGTTATTGTTTTAGAGCGAGTTCTAAACAATATATAATACAACCAAGTTAGGATCATTAACAATGTAGAGACTGAAACATTTTCATTTTAATATCAACAGAGTATTAAAACGTTAAAATATTTATTTATACATAAAACTATCTAAAGATTCTTTTAAGTTATGGACTTCTTTATTACGCAAAACAAACGATTCCTTTTCATACATCACTATTAGCACTTTCTTTAAGGTACGTACGAGGTACCCGTTATTAAAAATTAAATAAGATACCTATATCAAAATACAAAGTTAATTTAAAAAATATTTTATTTTTTATATAATTAAAATTATATTAACACACTTACTAGTTCACTATTCGTTCGTACGAGCAAACGAATAGTGAACCAAAAAAAGTAAAGATCTCTTTTTTGTAGTGTGATATAAATAAAACAACATAATTTGTAATCTACAGACGTGTGTCCTTAATCTTTTGACTATAAATTCATGCCTCGATACATCACTTGTGTTACCAATTGATAATTACGATGTTGCCGAAATTTTCGACAAAATTTGAGGATTTTTTGCGTCAACCATATTGATAAAATTTGCCTCACACCACGGGCGTGACCATGAATAGGATAGCGAAGTCAAAGAATTGTTGTAATGCCACGAGTGTAGAAAATGCAGGTACAGTATGGATATATCTAAGTATTTCAGCTACTGACAACGTAATATGTATATTGCCCTTTGATTATATAAATGTATGTAATGACATTTATATAATCAAAGTATATTGCCATACATAGCTGGGAATATTTTCCAATAAAAATCAATTAGACTCTTTGCTAATTCCGACAAGTGTGCGTGTGTACTTAAATGGTATTTGTTTTTATCTAGAAAGCATACTACTCAATTGATTACTTTTACCTTAAAAACATGCGTGTTAAAAATAAACACTTCACCATCGATAATATGCGTAATTGAACACTTGTGTATCGAAAACATTATCGTAGCGCATGGCGGTGACGTATTGATTAGGTGATTCGCTAAAGAGCAACGTGGGCTCAAGGTTACGGCAGGCAACACTTTCACCGATGACCGCAGTTCGTTGCTCTCCAAATTCAGCGGCGCACTCGCAATACTCTCAGCATCAGTGGACATACGCTTGAACTCACACTTAGGGGTCTTCCCAAACAAATTAACGCGAAATTGAACCCAACCAACATAGCCTTAGCATATATTGCTGAGTGATCCGAATCACTTCCAAGATGCTGTTCGTTGACGTTTACGTTCAATGCCCATGTTAATGGTATCGAGAAACGTAACGTGGCCCACTTTCTCTTTTAAGCACACGTTGTCTCTTTCTTGGCTTGATATTACGAGATCCGACAAACGAGACGGTAATATATAAGACGTTTCGTCGAAGATGCTGAGATCGCTTTCTTCGCCGCACTTGGCATTGGCAGTATACAAAATCTGGTAACTTTCGTTAGGTTCTAGCGATTCTGTGGATTCTGTAGGACGCATTAGCGTCGGTCGAGCCGCGACGTCTCGGTACAATTAGCCGGTCTTTTAATGGTTACATAACGATTATTTGATCAGTTCGGTAACATAAAGTATTTTATTGACTAACGATTGTGTAGATAACTATTATATTTTAGACCGAGTAAATAAGGGAGGCATTATATCATAAATCTCTGTTATAAAGGTAGTGTTTGGAACTCACTTAGAACAGTCTTTTAATCAACTAGTGATTAAAAGAATATTCTTAATTAATAATTACATCACTAATCTTATAATTACTGTTCTTATTGCTATTTGAATACTTTCTACTACATAAAATCTACATTAATGTTAGATGTAGAATGTATCTTATAGTACCTATCGGTAACAATTGCCTAGTTCTTTAAGAAAATTGAGTAAGATACCCATAACTTTAAGGAGTACTACTAGTATTCTTTATGTCTACAGTCTCAGATAACATTAATTTAAAAATAATAAAGAAATATTATTAAAATATTTAAAAGTAATCTCTTAGTCTCAAGTATAACATAGACAGTATAGGCACAACTGCGTAAAAAATATAGGTAGCAGTTTAACAATTGGATAAAATAAGATACTATGATATAATTACGTTACGGGTTGGAAGGTCAATGGATGCTCCATAGCATTACATAATTTATTCATTAAAGTTGGTTATAAAAATCAGCGATGGTTAACATCCATCGTTTGTGTTGAACTTGACCGGTTACAGTGACTGGCCTAATAATTGGTTACGCAGTTAAAAGCAGTCATGGGCAAGGTGGCAATGGCAATCAAATGGATAACTATTACCAGGCGTGTAACGACAGTTTTTTGTAAACATGTAATTATGCTATAAAAGTTGGAAAAGTAAAATAGCTTTCCTAGGGGGCGTTAACTTGTACTCAAATGTTTTAAGAAGTACATAGATTTATTTAGATTTTTTTTTCTATAAGTCTACTGCCTTTCTACTGAGCCGATTGAAGTACAGAAAATATTTTTTTTTTAAACTGCATGTTTATCTACTGTTAAAAACTGTGCTTTCTATGTCATTTTTATTAAAATTAAAATAATATCACCTACTATCTGTTTAATATAGATGGATATATTATTATGAGTTATTGTCAAACTAAAACTACAATTGAAGTGAGATATTTGTTAAACTTACGTAAGATTATATGAACACAATGTCGCCATTATATTCACATTAAGTTACGTTCCCATTTGACAAAACTATGACCGTCACATCAACATTATGTAAGCGAAAGTTGACACTAAGTTAAAAATTATATCATTAATATAAATATATTCATTTCCTTTTTTTAATATTGCTGTTGATAATTTAAAATGTTTTGCACTTTGGTTTTATGTAAGTGAAACTTTTTAAATGATTTTCTTATATGGCTGCGGTTGTTCGGTGCGGTTTAATGTTCTAGATAAAAGATATTTCATTTTGTATTACGAGTTTCAGTTTACTAGCGTTTATTAATAAACAAAAGGACATATAATATTAAATGAACAATATTAGATGATGTTCAATATTCACGTAAGAACACAGAGGACAGAACAATTAAAGTGATAAAGATAAATACTAAATGCCGTGTTCATCAAAATGGAGTAAATAGAGAGAATATAAAGTGCTAATTAGATTAGAATACTTATGTAATCTCTATGTTGTTATATACTTCTCCAGACTATATTAAATTTACACATATTCTGGGCGAGCCATCTATAACATCAACATTACTGGAATATTACAAACAGATGGAAATAAGAACGATCTTAGGTCTACAATCCGATACTAGTTACTAATGCGATGCCTATTTTCTTTTTCACATATTTATGATAATCATCACCAAATTATCACGCCTCTTTCCTATTTAGATAGGCAGAGACTATAGAGCGATATCTGTTGATATCTGTAAGTAGTAAAGTAAACATTGGAAAATTAAATTATTAGGTAGGCATCTAGTAACTTAATGTAAGTCAGCCAATGAGTAAGGTTGTATCAAGAAGAATTTGACCCAGTTTTCTAAGAAAATTGCCTTATTTGCATGAGCTTGAAGCTTGATAAAAAGTATATCAGCTATCTCGACCGCAGACTTTGATCTACATCTTAGTCATAAACAAATACATAGTAAATACCTATTTTATTTAAAAATATATACTACTAAACTAGATTATGCATACACATTCCAATTTTATAATTTACCCAATCAATAAATATTATTTGACTCAACGAGGTCACACAAAATTTATAGGAGGTAATAAATAATTTAATTATATAAAATCACGCGTTATTTTCATAAAAATTTGGCATCTCAAATTTTTTGCTATGGTCTTGGGACCTCTTCTTTGTACCATGGAAGGCTACGAACTGGCTGGATATATGATGGTGAACTGGATACAAAACTACTATTAATAAACTACGAAAGAGACTCACAGTATAAGAACAAACCACTCTCTAATTACAGAGAAAGAATGCACATGGGCGCAACTATGCAACTTGTAAGAAAATACCTCGAAGGATATAATATATGACTAGTATCTGAATGGAAGTCAACTTTTTGCCTTACCTAGCAATAAAATCTAAATCTAATCCACAATCCGAAAACCTATTTATTTCACTACATGTGTTTTATATAGGACAGCAAACGGTCAATAAAACCTACATCTTGCAGAATAAATAAATAAATATAAATATTCATGGACATTTCACACAACGTCCTCTGGTCCCAAGCTAAGCTTATATGCTTGTGTTATGGGTACCAGAATACGGAAAGAATACATATACTACTTTTTTTTTGTAAATACATACTTATAATACATAGAAAACACCCGGACGCAGAACAAACATTTGTATGACAATTAGAAAAATCACACAAATGATTGTCTCGAGCGGGAATCGAACCCGCGACCTCTTGATCGGCAGTCTGTTACCAGAACCACTACACCACGAGGCCCGTCGAGAATGATTTCGATATCAATGAATCAATTTATCGATATCATTCTGGTGTAAATTTAAATTACCTAAATAAATTATAGCTCTGTTTACCAACAACTGCAATTAAAGTTAATAAACATGTTAAATGAAAGTTAATAAACATGAAATTAACACGAAGATCAACATTCCTAAAGTTTCAATAAAAATGTTTAACTAAACCTGTTTGTGGGAGTTTTAAATTGAAATTGAAAGTGAGTTAACCAAAACAAGTTATTCAATGTATTTACAAAATACTATTGTGAGGGACTTCCTTAGATTGATGTACACAAGCATAACCGGAACTGTGGTAAAACTTTCCCTTCTAGACTTTTCCCCATAACTGATACATGTTATCGTTTTACAGGCTGTGAAATTGTATTGCAAATGTAATGCGTCCGATAAAATACAATATGCGGTTTCATTTTCTATCGATTATTTATTTTTGCAAAATTATACCCATTAGCTACTTTCTTGTGGAAGGAATAATATAGCATTACTGTAGGTATAAGCAGTAGGTACTGTATTTTCTTTAATATTATTATAGTCACTGCTGACATACCGATATTAATGTTATAAAGAAAGTATTGAGTATTAGGGACTACTTCAGGCCTACATTGAATTTGATCTCCATCTTGGGTAAATTTCACACAAGCATATCGCGTTGATTTTCCCAGCATGTAATGTTGAAAATCAAACCACCGCACCGCTGTTTTTTTTTAGTCATATTCTTCAAAGTACCGATTTAAATATTACTTAGCTTATATCATTAAACTTATATCATGAAAAACTTATATCATTAAATGTTTTCATTTGCGCTAGAACCATGCGGTAAAATAAGCAACACTGTGATCGATTCGTTTCAATTTTTTCTTTAACTGAAACGTTTAAAATCTAAACACTTGAAATTAATGTAAGTAACCCAGGCACTGGTATTACAGTCAGTAGGCTTGTAGGTGCATGTATTATCTATGGCCGATTATATTATCTATGGTAATTCATGCTAAGCACGTCAACTTCACCTATTTATTTAAATACGTTGCAATTATCTACAGGTTTTCTAAATAGCTTTAGATGGTAGGTTAAACTTTACATTCAATATTTATACTTATTTGCTACTGCTGATTCCCAATGGCACACACCTATTCATAAACGATAAACACATCGGAGCGGTTTATCCCATCATCATTATGCTAAAACCTACTTAAAACCATTTATTAATTACATTGTAAACACTGATTTTACAACTGCAATTCCGATATAAAAAACTACTTTTAAGTAGTTGCTCACAGTGTCAATATATATAATATATATATATATATATAATAGTTCTAAAGTAATTTATTAATTTTTGCAATTGACTTGCTATGCTTTTACTTAATAAATTAAATTATAGTGGATATATATGGAACGGTATTCCGAGGTCGTGGGTTCAAGTCCCGCTTGCGGTGATCACTTTTTCCACTATAATTTCATTTATCAATAATAGTTCTTTAAAACGAAATGGGGGGACTACGTTATAGTAAGTAAGAGAAATCAACTATGTTGAAAACTCTAATTACAGCGCAGTGAAATACACACAAAAGCTTATCAGTAAAAGATCTTCACGCGGCCGGAACAAACGGTGGGAAAGAATGATTTAATGTTGAGTGCATTGGCGGCAAAGAGAAAGTTAGTACACGATTACAGGCCAAGGACGAGGGCATCGCTCCCGAACCTTGCGCAACAATGATATAATTTATTGCGTCGACGGTCAGCGGCGCCTGCATGGACGCTTACACGTGGATACTGAACAAAGGACGATGACTTTGATGTTCTGGCAACCCTATCATCATTTCGACTTTCACTGCCTCAAGAGAATTTCACGGCTATTTTCATTCCCAAATTGTTTCTTGCTCACATGAAGCTCAATTGGTTATTTATGTGGATGGTATTTAAGGATTGTTATAATATTATTATATATAATTGATACGTATTTAAATAAGGAAGTTTATAGGTAACATCGAATAGAAGATAATACCTATACGTTTTCTAAATTTAAAAACAAATAATAAAGACGTGAGTAATAAAATATAACATTTGCATATTTTTATTAAATTCTGTGGTAATTGCGATAAAGATGAAAACGGTAGAATTTAATTTCTAAGGTTATTAAATGGTGATAATATTACGATTTCCCGCTATAGGCCTGTGAATATTTTTTTAATGGCATGGCGACAGTTACGGTTGTACTTGCGTAATTATTCTAGGGTGAAAGTCGATACATTTCGGCGAGATGATCGAGCGCACATGTACTCGTACTAAGCTTCACTTTCAGTTCTTAACAGTTGCATAACATTTGAAATTCAATTTGAAATTAGATAAAAGTTACGCAAGTTTATGATACATAGAAAATTTATTATTCTGAATTTCTTATTTTTCACCAACTTTCTTATCTAACAGAGAAATGTCGTAACATTTGAAGAAATTTCATAATATATCATCAAATATATTTGGAGTTAAGACCTTAATTTATGACCATGAATACGAGAATTGAAGGACATCATCTGTTAAAAAATTATACCTACTAAAAGGAATTGTTAAGTATGCATTTAATATTAAACAAAACAGCTACCACTTATTTTCCTTGAAGACTTGTGCTCGGTTGTATATAGATTGGATAAGTACTTGTAAGACAATCAGAGGGTAATGCGTTTTGGAATAAAAATACGGAATGGCTTTTTCATTTTTTGGTTGGGATTAAAATGTCTAATACCTGGCCTATTAAACAGATGGCGTTCTCAATTAGTTTTATTGAAAAAAATTAAGAATCTACTTACAAATTTATCTCGGTGACATATATGAATGTGCCCAATCAAGGAAGTCTGGAACAAAAACATATTATTTAATTTTCAATTTATTATATCAATTAATTTATTACTAATAAAAAAGAAACCCACCTACCTATGTAATACCTACAGGTCAGTTAATCATTTAAACCAAATTATTTTGTACGCATACTATGCGTTAGGTAATTGTGTGTTACGATATTGTTCCATTGAATTCCATAATAGTTCAGTGATAATTAAGTGCAGTTGCCAAAATTTATATAAGTTTCCATTCAATGACAAAACAGTAGAATGTGAGCAGAATAAAAAAAAATAACAAGATGTTTTTACTGAGTAAATGCGAACTTCAATTTTTTTTTTTATGTGGACATAATCGTAGTTTTTTTCTTCTTTACCGGTTCAATAATAATAGTTCACTAGCAAATGCAAAGCGAAGCCAACCCTCTTGAAGAAGAAGAGGGAAAGAAAAAAAAAATGTTCACTAAAAGCATTGACGTAAAACCAGAGATATTCTCGCGTTTCTTTTTTTTTACTTTTTTTTTCAATCCAATCAAACATTATCTATATATTTTTACTTTCCAAGTCCACCTTGTGTAATGAAATGAAATGAAATGAAAAATCATTTAATCACGTAGACACAATTTTTTAGAAAAATGATGTGCTTATGACATGTCCAATTTTTTTCCCTACCACCGGTTCAGGACGCAATCTGCTGAGAAGAACCGGCGTAAGAAACTCAGCAGAGCTTTTAATCAAATCAATATTTTTAAATTAAATGTCAATTATACTTACAATGCTAATAACTTTACAATATAGAATATATATTGCTCCAGAGCAACCTACTCCCAAGCTTTATCATCTTTAATATAATCAGAAATTTTATAATACGCCTTTTTACATAATTTAGTTTTAATGAATTTTTTAAATTTAGAATTATTTAATTCTCTTACATCAATAGGGAGTTTATTATAAAATCGTATACAATGACCCATGAAAGAGTTACATATTTTGTGGAGACGGGTTACATGCATCACAAGATTGTGTTTATGCCTTGTATTAACATTATGGTGGTCGCTTTTTTTTGTAAAATTACGAATATTTTTATGAACATACGAGTACAATAAATTTTCATATATATATTGCGAAGCGACCGTTAAAATATTTATGTCTTCGTGTTTTTAACAAACTTTATTATTTTCTTTTAATGAGTTTTAATATCAATAGAAAAGAGGACACGTATTATTCAATAAGTTATTGACATGTACACATAATTAGATATACGCATTCATAACATGCTTAAGCAATCAGAACAGGCTTTGCTTTGTAATTCCATTGTTCCATTATGATGTCATAATAAACAATAATATTATCTATTATCCAAGTAAGTTATCTGTGTCGCGCATTGCGAGTAGTGAAATCGTCCTTGCGACAACTTAGTACAACACAATACTATTTTAACTTCCTATACCGGGAACGAGGCGACGGAAATTTGTGAAAGTGAAAGCACTTATCTTTATGAGGCGTTCACTGAAAGGGATTGTGGTTTACCTTACCGTGTCGCACTAAACAATACAATAGTTATAATTATCCACTTTTGTGTAACGTAACGTACCTGTATTTAAGTTATAAGACACTCTAACAATAGCTCTACAATGGTGTTAAGCAGTACCATACATTAAAACAAAAACACCAAAGAATAAGACGACGTGCACACCTAAACTCAACTAATACATAAAAATAGATAATTTCGTTATCACAATACGGCAACGTTAGTTAAACTTTATTATTTTAAAAACTGTGTATTGAATAACGACTTTAATTAATACGAATGTGTACAACGTAATAGCCAATCAATCAAAATACATCACAGTTGTTGTCATTTTAAGTAAGTTAGTTGAGGCATAAGAAATGGAACCCAATATTTCTACTTTATAATCACGACTTTTTTATAAGGATGAAGGCACAGGATTAAGGAATACGTAATTCGTTTTATGCTGTAAAGAATCTAAGTACATAACATAGATGTTAATGTAACAATGTCCAGGAGTTGGAATAGGGCTACAGAAGCATTTCAAAACGGAAGTGACTCCACAAAATTGGCAAAAAATACCCTTCTTTATTCCCCTCGACAGTGGTCAGTCCCCTTGACGGAAACACCGTTGGCGAAATATTGGGGCCAAAATGAGGCACTTACATTGTAACAAATTACTGTATTTCCTGTTTCTGTTATAAATAAGGTTTCATACAAAGTAAAACATACGTGGCCTTTTTAATGACTCGATAGTACAATGCTAGATAGATAGATAGATAGATAACACTTTATTTGCACATTAATGATTTACATTTCATAAAAATTAGATTACAATGACAAATGCACAAAGGGCGGCCTTATCGCGAAATGCAATCTCTTACAGGCAACCTTAGGATGGACAAATAATTGAAATATAGTAGTTGAAAGTGTTACATAAGTTTACAAATACATAAAATCGAACATACGAATATAAATACACATACACGAATATAAATAAACGTAAACAAATTCAAATACACATATACATAAATATATACTACTTAAATATATAATATTACTACTTATATTATGTCTGAAGTGATGTGTAATAATGAGTAAGTTTCGATTTAAAATTTGTTAAGGACTGCGCTCTTCTAATTTCTACAGGCAAAGCATTCCAGAGGCGTACGGCTTCAACTGTAAATGATTTTGCATAAAAATCCGTTGAGTGTCTGGGCACGCTCAGTTTCAGATATTCGGATGACCTTTGAGGTCTCAGGTGTGTGTCATGAACAAAAACAAAACGTTTTTTAAGATAACTGGGGGATTTGGGATTAAATAATACATTGTAAAGTAATGAAAGGACATGAGTAATGCTAACTGTTTAAAAACTTAATATTCTCTAACACTTGCGCGACTCATTCGTTCAAATAAAATTTTTGTCTTTTTGACTTATGAAAAGGTTAGAATAGGTATCTACTATCATATTAAGACCTATCAAGAAAAAGTGTATCAATTCAGTCAAAAGATAATATATCTACATTCTCCTGCTGACTCTATGATGCGCAATGTGCAATTTTATTTATTTACATTGAAACTAGTTCTACTGAGGAACTTCTTTTTGTAGAGGAAGTTTAATACTGGCGTTATCTAGATACATAGCTTATTTTACTAAAAACATTTAAATGATGAATCATATACCAGTTACAGTATCTGTAAATAATACAGTTAATTGATAACTGTTACGTGTTGAACTAGATTGCATTGTGGTAAGTACTAAATTATTTTTACCTATAAATAAAACAACAAAGTTGTAACGTGCTCAGTTGTCTAGTAAGTTAAACTGGATAGAGTAGTTAAGAGAATAGATACTGTATAAGTACTTGTCGATACAAGATGAAAGTGGTGAAATCTTATGACGCTGCGAGAAATCGCCGCAGTAATAAATAATGCACTAGTTCGGACGTACAAGCCCTTAGAACAACCAACTGGTTTTAACACACACAGTAATTCCAAAAGAAATTTGTGCATACTTATAAGGTAATCTAATATCAAACGTTGGTAAGTACCTTTCTATTTAGATAGTTGCCGGAACATTAAGCTATTAGATTAAACGATTTGATAAATGAGTAATTTTAGAAAATTAATAATGACATAATGTGAGATGTTAGTAATAATTTCGTAATGAAAAGCAACAATTTTGATGAGTTTGTATCAAGAAACTCAACCTCAATATTTTGATTATATGCATATATTAGGTGATCGACGATGATAAAAATATTAGTAAATAGTTTCACAAAATACAGGAATAATTAGTGAATGTTTATTTTCAGACAGGTAACGGCACTTTTAGGAACCGATACAGCATTTCAGTAAAGGCGAATAAAAGTAATACCTAGAAACCTAGATTCATAAAAACTATAATTTTAATATGAAACATTTTTTATTAAATCGAGCTGAAGCAGCATGAGCAAAAACGATTCCAAAAGCTGTTGGAGCTTGTCCGCAACTTTACTCAATGAAGTCTTTAAATAAGTAACGCTAACTAAAAACATTAATAGTAAAGTAATTTTCACATCTCTATCATAAAAGAGTCAATTTACTGATTTTTTTAGAGGCATTATGTATAGTATAGTAGATAGTTCGTTATATTATATTTAGAATATTTTCTAATAGAAGGCGGAAGACGAGCTGTCAAGTAAATTTTAATCCGATTGTAATCTCTTTATTAATGTCGAATGCAATTATGGTAGTGAGATGTTGGTTTTGACTACTGTTTGACATTGCACTGTCTATATTTACAACTCATATTACATTCAATACATCAAGCTTTGTTTATCGAATTCGTTTTTATGTTTATTGTAATAAGAGTGCTTGTTAAAATCTGTGATCTGGCTCTCGCCTTCACCACATCCGTCCGTCGTCTCGGCGGCCGACCAAACTCATTTGCCGTAACACAAAACTTCACGTCATAATTGGAGCACAATAATTTGATATACTTTCTCCTAACGTTTAAATAATTCATAAAATTCAAACATTATACTCATGTTAATTCCTACTGTAATTTAATTAATACTTTCAATTTCTTCTCGAAAATAAAAAAAGACATAATGCGGTAGTATTTGACAATTAGCGTGCTATTTTAGAATAAATAGTAATAAAAAATAATTTAAGTATAAAATGCTGTTAGCGCATAATTAAGTTAAATAAAAATAACTTTCACGTCATTAAAACTTAAGTATATTGTCCTGACGTTACGTTAACTAAACATCTACCACAGAGTACTAAGTTATTTAACTTCAAAATTACGTTCAGATGTTACGTAAATCATTTTAGAAATAAAAAGTATTGTTTAATATATTTAAGAATTTATTTAATTTTAATTAAATTAAATAAAACTAATTTTTAACAATTCTATCGTTATCGTATCGTTTATTTTTATCTATTTCCATGTTTTGGAGACTTTTTAGTAGGTAATCACATTGGTTCCTCTATATAATGTCTACAAAAAATCTCTTGTTTCTGACTTGAACTATTCTAGCTGAAAAATATCCGAAATAACGGAATATGTACATATTTACCAAAAGTAAGAAGCTCTAAGCGCTTTATTTCAAGACATTGATGTTTTATTTCTATCTAATAGTAAATATTCATTATTAAATGCCATAAACTTACTTATAATTTGTTCATCATCAGATAATTTTGATATGTAGTTTTTTTTAAATTGTGTTGACTATAGAATGAATTAAGTAAAGGTTAAATTAAATAATGATTGATCGCTTACAATACATCATTTCAAGTGTGTTATTCAAGTTGACACTTGTGTGTCGTATATCCCGAATTTGTGGTTAAATGTTTACCAAACAGGTATTCGTTACTTGAACGGTAATGGACAGTGTCCACATAAGCGTTAACTGTGGGAAATTTCAACTGTCCCAATCAATGATAGCTGCATAACAAAAGTGAAATCAGTAGTTTCCCTGTGAATGAACAAACTCACTTAATGGGATTGTATAGGGGCGTTATCGCGGTTGTAATAAACATACGGGCTCAGGTAGTTGTGATATGATTATTTCATATATAATAATCTAATATTGCACTATTATAATTTTAACAACGTATTTCTGTATTTCAAAAGGTTGTGCAGAGATCGTCCGTGTGGTGGTGGATTGGGAATAAAAGTTTCATCATCCCATTTCTTTAACAGCGGACTGGAGAGAGAGAGAGAGAGCAGATTTGTTTTACCAATTATCTGTACTGAACTGTATTGAATACAACTTCAAAATAAAAAGTAGGTTTTAAGGCTGCTTGTGTTACCTTTTGCCAAAAAGTAATATTGTAGTATATTCTCTTCGTGTAATATCTGTATACGGCAATGTCATACTTATAATCATTTTTCTAGGAATTCCTCGTATATTAATTGAATTGCACCGCGATAAGCAAGCACAATCTTTTTCAAGACACGCGTTATAACTACTAGAACTAGACTTATCCCTAGACAGGAACATACTTTTGAAGAAAAACCTACTTTGAAGAAAAAAACTTTACTTATGACTGGCTAATATTGAAATGTTTATAAATCAGTAGATACGTACACCTGTTACACTATTTGCCTATGAATTTAGGCTATGGAATTCCACCTGCTGCTTGGTAAAATATTTGAAGTCAATTGATCATTATTTCTATACCACGTTCTTGAATAGTACTTTTACTGATCCGTCCAAACATTATTATTATCCGAATGATTCCTAGCGAAATAAAAACTGTTTGTTAATTGATAGTTTTGCTTATTTATGAATATCTGTATATGTTACAAATTACAGTTGCGAATAAATATAATGAATAGGTTTTTAAGTGTATATATCTATGCGTGTATCGCAGGTAATGAGCGTTTAATCGATGCCTAGAGGCGGACATTTGGTTCGATCAAAACAATCAGTGGAAAGCTGTTAGTCATCGAGCACTGTTCGCATAACCGCATTCCTTCTAAGCCTCTGTCGATGACAAAAAATCAAATGAAATCTACAAAATTATAGAGATTTATCATTGATATCTATTATTTTTATTAGTTTTTATTTCTTGGTACACTTTCGTTTGCCTTTTTAATGCAAAGATATAATTTGTTTATCAGAAACACGAATTTGTCACTTTAATTAATACATTGATCGCGAATAATATAATAGTTCTTCCGTGTGGTGACGGATTAAGAGTACAAGTGTCACCACCCCATCTCCTCCCAAGGGTTCTGTAAAAGTCAGCTAAGGAATATTGCACACAGATAACATCCTCTGTGAGAGACGGAAAACTCGAAAATAAATCCTTTGCCAACACGCCTGGTCATCTCGGCATAGTAGACCATAATCCCCCCCAAAGAGGAGGAGGCCCGTGCCCAACAGTGGGACGTAAATGGGCTGGAGAAGAAATAAAAGTTACTGTATGCTACGATTTAATAAAACAAGAGAATCTAAAACTAAAATACATATTTATGTAAAAATAAATATAATATAAATACATATAAATAGTAATAGACAATTCAAGCAATGTCATAAGCTAAACTATATTTCTATGCTTGTGTAAGGTAAATACAATGTTATTTACTCAGTTATTTCCAATGCGTCAAATAAGGCTGACCTATTAACACAAACCATTTGCCTAGTTTTGATTCGCATTTTTATCGTTAATTACGGACTGTAAAAAGGGAAAGGATTATTATTTCTCAATTTTACAATTACAACGAACATTTATCTCGCAGGAAACGAGGTATTAATATTCATTTGCACTCATTTAGGACTATAACTATAGCCAGTAAATGTTGCACCTTTTATTATCATTGGTCAATAACACTAACAAACTAATCAATAAAAGACATAAAAGAAATTCTCGAAACTATTTCACAAATAAATTGTTCTAGAATTTTAATACATATATCAAAATAACTTGTAAACAAAATCCGGTTTTATATTGACCAAAAAAAATAAAATAAATCTTAATATCCATAGGTGTGATATTTCATTTTATCCTTGTATAACATACTAGCTGTTGCCCGTGACTCCGTATGCGTAAAAATAAGAAAAAAAATCCATTTTGGCGACATTTTTCACGAATGCTTCGCTCCTATTGGCCGTAGCGTGGTGTTATATAGACTTAAGCCTTTGCCGATAAATGTACGATGCCACACTGCAAGAATCATTCAAATCGGACCAGAGGTTCCTGAGATTAGTGCGTTTAAACAAACAAACCCCAATATTAGTATATATGTATAAACAAATGATAAATTATATAAAAAATTATGGCTTCGCGAAATTGAAAGAGCGATCTGCTAGGTGTTGTGACAGGCTCATAATTAATAGAGACTAAAATAACACGGCCTGGTTTGATGAAAACAAGCATAGTGAACAAGGTCAGCTCGACTCAATTCCCAGGCACAACAAATGAGTCCCAGTTCTGATGTGTACAACAATACTATTAGTTCATAATAATAGTAGTATATGTATTCTATCCGTATTCTGGTACCCATAACACAAGCATAATAAGCTTAGCTTGGGACCAGAGGACGTTGTGTGAAATGTCCATGAATGTTATTTATACCATATATGTTATTTATTTTAGTTAGCATCTACATTAATATGTGATAGGAAATCACTTTGTAATAAGTAGTTTCATTGTTTCTATCCGCATGCTTGATGATAGTCATTGGTATAGGATAAGAAAAAATAAAAAATTAATATTTTTATGCCAGAAAACATATTGTTCTAAAACAAGTAAGATTTAGACGAGAAGCAAAGTTGGCATCGATACCTCTTGCCGGGTCATAGTAAAGCTCAGGACACATACTATGGGCCGGTTAAGACGAGACGAAAAGAAAAAAAAATTTTGTATCATGGCGTGATAAACAAACTCTTTCAAAAAGTCAGAAGCTAGATGTTAATCTTTTTAGTTTCACGTACCTACTTAGTAAAGAAAAGACCCTCGGATAACAGACTAAAGCTCATGTTCGGGTCTAGCAGGTAACAGGTGCGCCAAAGCCAACCATGTACTAATTAACCCGCTTACTTTACTTAGCATAATATCACCCCTCTATCATGTAGTAAACCAGTACCTTGACCTAAAAACCTTTAATAATTTTCTTTATAAAAACATTGGGATAATTGACAATGTAAAACCGTATGTGCTTGACTAATTGTTAGAATACTAAATACAAATGATGATAAATTTTGTGATTCAAGGTATCAGGCCAGTTATCAGAAGATTATTGCATTAAATCCATGCAGTAGGTCAATAATGTTTTGATAGACTATAAATATCACTACAAGTATTTGCTATATTTTCCCCAAAAGTTATAAATAAGTCAGTCATAAATTAGTGTTGATATTAGTGCTACTATTTAAACAACAGGTTGGACCTATCGAAGTGCTTGAGGAGTAGGAGTGCCCCTCGGCTGTAACTTGTGACACACTGACTCGCTTTCCACTGCGATGCGACGAGCCATCGAGCGAGATGCATGCCACGATATCTGTGTTCTTTTATAGTACATACGTCTTATGCTACAGGTACGACATAGTATAAGATAATGATCAATACTTATTGTTATAATAAAACTGTAACTGTCAAATGTTTGTTCGCTATTATCTCAAGATCTACGGATGATTACATTTGTATCGGACAACCTGTTTATTGAGGAATTGTATAGGCTATTTGAAGTCACACTACGGCGTACAGGAGCGGAACAGAAATGAAAATGCAACCGAAAGTCCCTATTCCATGGTCGATGTCGTGAGCACAGCTAGTTGAACATACGTCTCCTGTCAATCACGTTCACTTGACATTTAAGTCAAGATTGTTATCCATAGTTATGTCAAGAAATTGTTACACTTCTAAACATGAGCGGTCTAAAAATATCTGTGATACTTACTGCCTTGAGATCTGGTTTAGAACATATTTGAAATTCATAATTGAATCCCGTTAACCGCTCTCATAATGTTACAAATTAATTTTGACTATCGCATAATATTTTTTATAGTTGTAGCTGCATATTCATTTCTTTATATCGAGATGTTAGGCGCCACTCTAATTTAGATTTACATGCAATAAAAAATAGCGGCAAATGTTAGACAGCTGATTTCTATAGGTGGATTTGTAAAATATACAAGATATTGAAAAAGTATTGAATAGTAGATCATTAACATGCTATTATTTTATTAATGGACTAAGGAATTTATAGGCATTGATGTAAGTAAAAAGGATACTTCAAAATACATAACATAGAAACCATAAGAAGGTGCAACGAAACGTTACTTTATCTAGATGTACTTCTGAATTTTGAAACAAATTTTTATCCCAGATAATAACAAACTAGTAGATAAATTTGTTCGTTTATGTAGAAGGTGCGTATGTTACAGAGAGCCTTGAGTTATTCAAGTAATATGTACAATAAGTACATCTTAATCTTAAGTTTTTATAATTTAAGACGTCTTGTCGGAAATTAAAACTGGGCACGCTTATTAACGCTTTCACTTGATGTTTCCGCTATATTTGAACATTATCTCTTAACTTGAATACTATACAGAGAAAGTGAAAGTGTCAGTTAATATATAAATATTACGTCACAATTATATTATAAAACGTATTGTGAGGTACAACCAATCTGAATTTCTAATGTGAAAATAAAATATCGTAATAAATGCATATCGAATAAACATACGTAATATTTAACGTAACGTATAAGTCATAATGATTGTGTAACTTAATATTCGTTTGCTAAAAATAACTTATCAGTAATCGGATTATAGAAAGCTAATCTCCATTAATTATTGTCGGGCCATGACAGTGTGGTGTGAATGTGATATGTAGGCGGAGAATTGTTTTACATGTATTAACATTAAAAGCCTTACTAAGATAGAGACAAAACATTTCTAGACGAAAGTAAAAATATTAAAATTTGATTCTCACTAAAAAGATGATAGAAACTTTAATATAAAAAGTTACTTAAAAATATTTCTTTGGCGACAAGAAAACGGTATTTTGTATTTGTGAAATCCATCCTTACAGACATTACCTCTAAGGTAAGGGAAAGTTATGTACGAATGTAAACTAAAACAGGCAAATCCTTTTAGGCACGTTTGTGACATAAGGATGTTTCATCAGACCACTCAACAATCCCATAATATGATCCAAGGTGACGCAAATTTACTTGCAAAATCTCGATGCATACAAACAATGAAATGTCGAAAATCTCATGTGGACTTATTTCGCAATGCACTGTTTAACGTCTGCCTCGGAGCGTAAATGCTACAAAAACATAATCGGCTTCCGTTGAAATAAAGATAAAACAAATATAAATTCGCCGTTTCACTACTGCGACTAGATAATTTTAACTGCCTTAAATATGTATTTTGCAAGGATTAGAAAATGTGTACGTCGTCTTATCTAGTAGCATTCCTTTGCTTTCACTGAAGAGCTAGGTACTAAATATAGCTACTAATACTTTACTATGATGTAAACAAATAAATATCGATGTTAACTTGTCATTAGTACAATTTTATCTGTAATAACTAATAATAAAATTACCCAGAGCGCAACATAACATGTTTTGGAAATAATCCATGAATGCAGATCTGTAAATTAATTAAGGCAATATAAAGTAATTATACAAATCGTTAATATTAAAATCAATCGAAGCCGCATTAGAGCTGAATATACAAATTAGGAGTTACGAAGCTCTATTGGTTATAGAGACGGCTTCTTAAGAGGATACCAAAATAGCTTCGTGCATTTTTCTATGTACGAATTTTTCATTGTTTCTTTAGATTGAATGGCTAGAGCTCTAATTTTTAAGTATATGTTTTTTTCAATATATGATCTAGGATCGCATAAACTCAGAAACGCGATTGAAAAAAGTTTTCTCGATAGAAAATCTTAGCGAAACATCCTCTCTAATTTTTTATTTTTTTCATTTGTTGGTCTATTATCGCGTATTAAGTAATGAAATAACTTTAAAAACATATGTAACTATTATATATATAGAAACACGTAAATCAGAATTAAAATATATTTAGTAGATTTTGAGTAAATAGGAAAAGTATCCCTAATTCTTCATTTTCTATACCTACTAGCTGTGTTAATATGTACATGTCGACGATAATATTGATGTAGGCCCTTAACATTACCTGAATAACTTCTAAACGCGTTGAACTCTTCTCTTACGAAAATAAATACGTCAAAATATTAAACGAACTCAACATTAATACAAACTATTACGTGTACATTTAAACACTGTTATTTGTTAATTACTCAATGATATTATAAATAGGTATATGTGGCAAACCAAATGATAAACGATTTTTGTGTATTCATTTTTTTATAATTTACGTACATTTTCTATGAAATTAAGTGCAGTTCCATTGTGAATTCGTAAAAATAAGCTTGTGATTATTAATAATAGAATATACTTCATTATAAGTCGTATTATGTTTACGTATATATTAAGGCAAACTTATAGGCAAAAAACATGTGTAAAGAATACCAGGAAAGCGTAAGTATTGCGTGTGAAGCGGCTTAATCTTCTATTATATTAATATTTTTAATTAGGTTGTTGGTTCATATAGCAACTTTCATTTCTAAAATATACTAAAAACGTAACCCTCTAGCAATTTGAAAAAAGTACTGTAAAGAAAATGCAACACAACAATCTTTTTATATTTAGCTATTGATTGCATTACAACATAAGTTAGCAAAGAAACAGAAAAATCTCTATTTTTTGTTTTTTGTTACACATAAAAATTAACCTATTTACTTCCGGCTACTTCCGTGTTTAGTTTATAAGTGTATTAGTAATAAAGTAAACGAGGAGTACCGCGGTACGTCTATAAAATGCGAGCTGTGTGACGCGTGGCCCACTTTCCACACACCGGCTTCACCACATGACGCCACATCAACTCTTCAATCTACACTGATAAAGAACAAATTGCCTTAAGCAAAAAATTATGTTAAAGAACGTCAGCTGCGTACAGAAAAATCGTTGAACACACACAAGTTGAATATGTGTTCAAATATTTGCGATATGCGAAAAGATAATTTCGTCGAGTACAAGTGAAAGTAAAAATTATGCAACTTTCTACAACTGTATAATAACTGTTCAAAGATAAAAATGTATACTGAAGTTAGTGAACCTATTCGTTAATGTATTACTACGTAGCGGTGATTGTAGTACGGCGTAGCAGTTACGTAGACATCACTATCATCAGAAGAAATGCTGTTATTTCCATCCACAAATTTTTTGCTTTACATAAATCGTAGAAAATAATATTCTTAATTTGTATTCGGAAAATGTGTTGTACTGTTAGGAAATTATCTCATTATAAAACACTTTTTAATAACAAAAACTATTGTATTAATTTGATTCCACAATAATAACAATTAATGTTTATTAACACGAAATTTCATAACACCAACACGAATTTTCAAACACAAACATGTATATGTTGATAATCCACAAAATCCTGTACCTTTTCAGGTGAACGTCTCAAGTTCCAGATGTTAGAAACAGTTTCAGGATAACACAGGCAGCTACCGATCACTGTTCCAGAGTTCGCACAATCACTGTCACAGTCTGGGTGGTAAGGTTATCTATCACTTTCGTTTTCGCGCGTGGTTGGTCGCGGCGCGGATGCTCTGCCGCAAGTTCGCCGGTGGGAAGCACACTGGTCGCGGCGGCCGCCCACCGCGTCGTTTTATACGCGTGAAAGTTCCGTGGCTGCAACAGTAGTTGACTTCTGCTTCTATCCCGGATCACACCTAAATAACACCCATTATAATTTTGAAATCCTTTGATGACGTCAATGATGTCATCACGGACTTTTGTTGCTTAACATCAAAATATTATGAGATCATGATACTTAGTTACTTAGGTTTTTACAAGCTATATGCATAGAACATGTAAATCCAATTATTTACCTTCTATATTACTTTAGTTTTATAATTTAATACCAAAGCTAATTTGTTAAAATAATTAAAATTATAGGTAAAGTTATTAAGACGATACCAAATAAGCTTCGTGCATTTTTCTATGTACGAAGATTTCATTGTTTCTTTAGATTGAATGGCTAGAGCTCTAATTTTTAAGTATATGTTTTTTCAATATATGATCTAGGATCGCATGAACTCAGAAACGCGATTGAAAAAAGTTTTCTCGATAGAAAATCTTGGCGAAACAACCTCTCAAATTTTTTATTTTTTGCATTTGTCGGTCTATTATCGCGTATTAACTAATGAAATAACTTTAAATTCATAGGTAACTATTATGTATAGAAACACGTAAATCAGAATTAAAATATATTTAGTAGATTTTGAGTAAATAGGAAAAGTATCCCTAATTCTTCATTTTCTGTGCCTACTGGCTGTGTTAATATGTACGTGTCGGCGATGATATACGATAATATTGATGTAGGCCCTTAATTGCATTTCTCAACAAAAACAAATTAATTACAACATAAATTATAATATAATTAATTATGATACTTTCTGATGTTAACGTGAGTAATTAGACAAATTCCTTAAAATAAAGTTTTATTTAAGAATAAAAAATTCTAATACAAATTTTAAATATTTTAAATATTATTATTTTTAAATAATTTTTACTTATAATTTTTTATTTTATCCATTAACATCCCATTGTTCGACACGGGACTGTTCCCATTTTGGAGGTTATTTAATTGTGTTCAGTATTGCTTATATGTATTTATGATCACCGCGCTGGCTCTTCCAGCACCCTAAGCAAAGACTGGGGTGGTGACATGGCCATAACATGTATATAATACTTTCATATGTTCCATAAACAAAAATCATAAATAAAACTACTTTTTACGGATTTAGACGCGTATATTTGTTTTAATTTTATATTTGTTTTAATATTTTTTTATATAAACTAATTTAAATCTTAAACCAAAAATTCTTTTTAAAATTTCTTGTTATTATGTAAATAATATTGTATTTAAGTATATAAACTTAGTTTTGCTTGCTATATTGTATACTACCTCTATAATAATTAAAACTTTTGTCTATGATAAAATTATGTATGTTTTACCTTATATAATTTAAAAAGGTTCTTTATATTGTTACAATTTGTTAATGTATTTTTAGAAACTAAAATAGTGTTATTGATTTTATGTAGTCTGAGCGCAATGTAATATGATATAGTTTATGGTAAAAGTCTATCTTTATGGTCAATGTAAAATTAAAATTAAAATCGAATGTGGGTAAACCCTGTAATAACTGATCGTAGAAGACACATTACAGCTCAGTCTCACCCGTGACCATGGTGACTGCAAAGTCTCCGAATCGTCGGGCTAAAATTAAAACAAATATACGCGTCTAAATCCGTAAAAAGTAGTTTTATTTATGCAAATGAGTCGCGCAAGTGTTAGAAAATATTATAAAAATCATAAATCTAATCTTATACATAAAATTCTCATAATCATAATCATAATCATAATCTATATTTGTGTGAAATTGGGTACAAAAGATGTAATAATAAATACAATATTAAATAAGTTCTCCAAAATCTGCCGGTTGGCTTACACAATTTCTTTTTCTTAACGACTAACCTATCTAATTGATTCGTAACAATAAATTAGAATTGTCAAACGAATTAACAGCTAATGAATAACATGTAATGTCAAAATAGTACATAATAAACAGTCAATAATTTCAAATCAATTTAAATAAAAATGAATTTTTTAGTAAAATGTAAAATTGATTATTAAAATGTATAAATTGGTATAAAGTTTAGTAAAGTGTAAAATTGATTGATAAAATCTATAAAATGTGGTAAAATGTAAAATTTATAAATAAAAATGTATAAAATAGCAATCAAATTGTTAAAGTTATAAATAACTATTAAATAAATTGATTTGTCACAATAAATTATTTAATTATTAATAATTGAACTAAAACAGAACCCAACAAACAAATAGTCAGATGTTGCGATCATCTAAAAACTCGGCAATGTTGTAGTAGCACTTCTTTATTAAAAATTCTTTTAAGTGACGCTTAAATAGTCTGTTGTTTTGCTGTTTCTTAATGTAATCAGGTAATCTATTATAAATAACTGGAGCCATACAGAAAACGCTTTTATGTAGTAGAGCTGTGTTACGTTTAGGCATACATAGTCTATCATTATAACGGCGATTACGGCGCGCCGTGTCTGAAAACTTCTCAAAGAGATTAGGGTTTGTTTTAACAAATATTGCCACTTCATATATATATAGGGCGGGCAAAGTAAGTATTTTATTTCTTTTAAAATGAATCGTACAAGTATCCGTACTTTTTAGGTTAAACATACATCGTATACATCTTTTTTGTAATTTAAATATCATTTCTCTATTGGTAGAATTTCCCCAGAAAATGATTCCATATCGTAAAGCAGATTCTACAAGACCATGGTATGCCGTAAGAAGAGCATCCGTACTAACAATCTGTGCGAGTTTCCTTAAAGCATACGCTAAAGAATTTATTGTTTTATTTAATTTTTCAGTGTGCGCTTTCCAGTCTAACTTCTTGTCAACAATCAGCCCTAAGAACTTTGCGCTGTCCACTTTATTGATAATAGTATCTTTGTATTTTATAGCTAAATTAGGGGTAGTTAACCTTTGACTAAAGAACATCAGGTTAGTTTTGTCTAAATTAATTCTTAGATTATTTTTATTTAGCCAGTCAATAATAGAACCAATTGTCGCATTTATATCATTTTCAAAACCATTCACATTTCTGCCGCTTACAGTAACTGTGCTATCATCAGCGAAAAGTGTTATTGGGTACTTGGTAACTGTTGGTAAATCGTTAATATATATAATAAAAAGCAACGGCCCGAGAACACTTCCCTGCGGGACGCCATATTTGGTCGTACGTATGTCAAATTTATATATTATCTCTTTTTTTGTTGTTATGTTAATATTCTTAATTTCTACATACTGTTTCCTATTTTTTAAGTAGTTCTCTATAAGATTTAATATATTGCCCCTGATACCATAGGCCCATAACTTATTTAGCAAAAGAGAATGTTTGACATAATCGAAGGCCTGGGTCATGTCACAGAATATAGAGCAGACGGGGTGTCTTGAATCTAAATTACCTATTACGTGTTTAATGAAGTCAAAAATGGCCATGTTAATGGTTTTATTTTTTCTGAACCCTTTTTGATTTTCAGTTAGGATGTTTTGTTTTTCAAAGTATGTATAGATCTGTGAAAATAAATATTTTTCAAAAATTTTCGAAAATATAGATAACAGCGCAATAGGTCTGTAGCAGCTCATGAGTTGAGTGCTACCTTTTTTGAACAACGGCTTAACCACTGTGTATTTTAGGTTATCGGGGTAGATGCCTGTACTAATACACGTATTTATGATGTTGCTAAGGGGGCAAGCAATAACGTCAGCTACGTACTTAACCACCTTTGTGCATATACCATCATGTCCTACACTAGAAGTATTTTTAAGAGACTTTATTATGTTCACTATATCTTCCGGTAGACAAGGTGCCATAAACATTGATTGACAAAAGTTGGATCGCATAGTATGTGTTGTAGGCATTTCTGCTTCAGGGATAGGTACAACTTTATCTATAAAATATTTATTAAAAGAATTGGCTATCTCTCTAGGATTAGTTATATGTGTATTTGCATCTAATATTGATGTAATACACTCAGTAGGTAAGCTTAACTTTGAGCTATTTATTATACCCCATGTGGTTTTTGCTTTATTTATGGATGTTTTTATTTTATAATTATTAATAGCCCGTTGTGTAAGTTTCATGATTTTTTTGTATATATTAGAGTAATGTTTCCATTTAGTTTTATTATTATCACTCGGATTTAAGCGGTATTTCCATAGAAGCTGTCGAGATTTTTTACTACAGGTTTTTATACCTCTTGTTACCCATTGTGGTTTTTTTCTGGTTCTGATAGTCATTATACGGTATGGAAAGCACAGATCATAGATGAAAGAGAAAACATCAATGAAAGAATTATAAGCCACATTTGGATCATCGCTGTTGTAGGTTTCAAAGAAAGTCAATTCTTTCAGGAAATCTTTAAATTTTGATAAATTACTAGCGTTATAGTCACGTCGTTTAATACGCCAATAATTAATGAGACAAATTTTATCAATAGGGAATTTCATTATTTGTGACGTGTGATCAGATAGACCGTATTCAATTATTTCTGTATGACATCTATTCCCAAAGTTATGTGCGAAATTATCGATGCAAGTATTTCTTGCAAGTCTAGTGGGTTTTTTAATTTCTATTTTTAAGTTATAACTTAATAGAAGGCCTTCTAATTCAATTGTAACTTTACTACGTTTTAAAAAATCAATATTAAAGTCCCCAGCAATTATGACCTTTCTTTTCCCTTTTTGCTTTATTATTTGTAATAGTTTGTCCATTTTGTCAAAAAATATGGTAAAATTGCTAGACTTAGGAACCCTATAAATACAAACAATTATGGTTCCACATTTAACTAACTCAATGGCACAACATTCGAATACACCACAGACAGATAGCTTTTCTACACTAGGGATACGATTCCACTGATGGCCGTTCCTCACCAAAATGCATGCTCCTCCTCTTTTGATAGCATCCCTACAAAAACTAGCAGCCAAATTGTAATTTTGTAAATGCAGAACATCTTCACAACCGTCCATCATGAAATGCTCTGTTAAGCATATAATATCTATTTCCTTGTTTTGTTCTATTAAATCCTCTAAACATACAGTAAGTGCATCAGTTTTATTCAGTAAGCCTGCAATATTTTGGTGCAAAATGTACAAATATTTATTATAGAAAAAACTGTGCTTGATTATCTGGGTTTTCATTAAACATAAGCTGTTCATACTTAATGTCTCGAATATATTGAGCAATATCTTGTAATATCATACTCACGCCCTTATTATTTAACCTTCCAGAGTTTCTTTGAAACATTGTGTAGTCGTATTTCAAATTTTTATTTGTGTCAAGATAATATGCATGCTGATGAGTAACTATGTCTAGGTAAAGTAGATTATTGAAGCTCTCAACACGCCAATTATACACATTTGCATATTGCGAATATTTAAACGTAGGTGTACATATAATTACATTTGTGTGCTTAATTCCTTGCAATTTCTCTCTTAAATCATATATAATATCAAAATAATCCATTGTTTCCTTAAAATCGGTTTCTCCTAATAATAAAATGCAAAAGTCATTCATAGTAAAGTCTTTCAATTTAGTTTGCAAATTATTTGTAATATTTTTTATACCACAGTTTGGTGTAAGATAATGGCATAAAATAGAATCTTTAGAGTTTATATTAAGTTCTTTTTCGGCGATGGATCGCACTTGATTATGTTTATTTTCACTTAATATATATATTTTACTCTTAACTTCACTAGGTAATCGAGGGTGTGTTACGTTCGCTGTATGCAATCTCTGTGACATTAATAGATCAGGATTTTTTTTCTTCTGTTCGCCTGTTAAAATATTTTGAGCAGTCTGTGTTTCCTTATTAAGTAAAGTTACTTTTTGTCTTTTAGGCGTAGAACTATTCTTTTTGGTTACAGGACTAGTAGTAAGTTTTTTATACCGTTCATTCTTTTTAATTAATTCCTCGTTGTTATGTTTTAGTTTGATATTTTCTAATGAAATTGATTCAATTTCTTCATGTGCGCTCCTCAATTCAATTGTCAGTTTGTCGATTTGATTCTTTAATATTGAGATTTGCACTGAGTAATCGTTAACATCATCATCACTAATGTAAGGCAGGCTGCAGTTGCTAGTATCAGGTGTTTGTGTCGTACATTTATTACTTTCGTTATCTCATGTCACAATGTTCGTTCCCATACTCCTCCGAAACGGCTTGACTGATTTTTATGAAATTTTTTAAGCATATTCAGTAAGTCTGACAATCGGCTTGACCGATTCTTATGAAACCTTTTATGCATATTCAGTAAGTCTGAGAATCGGCTACTATCTATTTTTCATATCCCTAAGTCATAAGGGTTGTCCACCCCTGACATTTGTATAGTAAAACAACGTTTTCCGGGTCAGCTAGTAATATATATAACTAGGAATGTAAAAAAGCCCAATCATCTTTTAATTTATAGTTGATATCATTAAAGCCTTTTTACCGACACAAAAATGATCTCCAAACTCTTTTGAGCAACAGTTTTTAACTAACAACCTTCAGTATACTTGTTAACAATCCTTTTCAATGCATTTCTGTCACTATCAGAGAAACTTACCTGATGGTTTAGTCTCACATTTACCTTACCTATTATGAATTTACACAAACACGTGGTCTCATGCTAACTATGCTGTATTGATATCTTTCTTTTAGAACGTTTTTCAGGTCAGCTAGTTAGTACATAAAACTATGCCGTCACAATGTTAATATTATTATAAATATTTAACTCTGGTGTTTTATCTATGTAATGTATGCAATTCGTTTCTCGTCATAGACGTAGTTTAAGTATGATATGTAATTAAAATTATGTGTGTATTGGTAAAGTGAAAAAGAATAACTCATATTCTCAAAGACTGTAATATAAAATCCCCCTTTACTTCGTCTGTTTGCAATAAATTCAAAAACTACGGAATAGATCTTTATCCGTTCTCATAGTTTTTATATATTATACATAACAATAATTGATTCAACAGCAATGAACGCTGGCCGTGCAAAACCAGAACAGATTGTTAGTTCTTCTCTTCTTCTCCAGCCCATTTCCGTCCCACTGTTGGGCACGGGCCTCCTCCACTTTGGGAGGGATTATGATCTACTGTACCGCGCTGACCAGGCGTGTTGGCACAGGGTTTATTTACGAGTTTTCCGTCTCTCACATAAGATGTTATCTGTTTATTGTTTATTATTTATTGCCCGGACGTGTATACGGACTATGGCGCAGAAGTAACGAGCACACGCCCGTAATCAACGGGTTTAAGGAAGTTGCGGCTAATTGATGTTACTCCACGTGCTGTGAGTGATAAGTGATTGTAATCAAAATTGGATACTCAGTGGCAGCATTATTGTTGTGTGGTGGTAGTGTCGCCAGGCCGTGTCTTATTGAACTAATGGGGGGCTAGCCTGAAAATCAAGACTAGAAAAGTATTCAAGATAAATTTTAAAAATTTTTGTTGTTTTATTTTATTTTTATTGCAACAAACAATTTTTTATACTCAAACATAATGTATTTATTGTAAAAAAAAAAAGAAACTAAATAGACTTGAAATGCAACAAAATAAAGTGATTTGTAAAGTGATTTGTTTATTATCAATGGATTAATATTGTTAGTTATCAATAGATTAATATTACTTTAAAAGCGCACTAGATTTTTAATTTTAATTGTTGAGACATGGAGTCATAATAACTTCATATTAAATGATTACAATATCACAAAAAATTTAATCTAAAAATGTGTATCGTATTGAGAAAATTGCTTTGTGAGTGGAACCACTATATTGACTTCAAAACGTGATTGCGTTGAAAATTATTTATAATTTTACCCAAAGAAAATAGTAAGACATCGATAACGTTTTTATTGCATGTAAAATCGTGATCTATGTTGTTGCTGGTCAGACTCGGAAATCGACGAGATCACTCTTACCTTAGTGCGTGAGTTTGTAACGAACGTAGCTAAAATTGGCCTCCCGTATTTTTAGGACAAAGATCATAAGTATTCTGCTTAGCATACTATGAGCATTGCTGTTCTAATAATTGTTGATGTAATAATAATAAAGCCATTTATTCCGAGACTTATTACAATTTTTTTTTTACATAAGTACTAGAAGTTACAATATATCCCTCTGCTCGGTGTGCCTTACGGCAAAGGCCTCCTCCAACGATTTCCACTGTGCCCTGTCTGTTGCCACTCTTAACCATAGTGGACCCACTGTCATCTTTATTTCATCTTCCCATCTTCTTACTTTGCGGCCGCGGTTCCTGTTTCCATCTCTTGGATACCAGACTGTTACCTGCTTGCTCCACTTTTCCTGCTTACAGCGGAGCATATGCCCAGTCCATCTCCATTTTAATGTATCAATTCTTGACAAAATGTCAGTAAACTTTGTTTTTCGTCTTATGTCTATACTTCTGATTTTGTCCATTAACTTTATCCCTAGCGTGCTTCTTTCCATGGCTCTCTGGCATTTCGTTAGCTTTTCTCTATGCTTTTTTGTTAAAGCCCAGGTTTCACAACCATACGTGATACAGGGGAGAATGCAGGTGTCAAAAGTAGTTTTCTTAATTTTTGTACTGAGTTCTTTGCTCTTCATGATCTCTTTCAGAGCCCAAAATTTTTTCCACCCTGTTGCAACTCTTTTGTCAATTTCTTTGGACATTTGGTCTTTTGGAGATATAATTTGGCCTAGATACACATATTCTTCGACATAGTCAAGTTTTTGCCCATTAACAGTTATATCCACAGCTAGTGAGTTTGTCATCATTTTGGTCTTGCTCGAGTTTATTTCTAGACCTACATCACGACTTCTATTTGCAAGTGTCTGTATCATAGATGTCAAAACTACAGGGTCTTCCTCCAAGATGACTAGGTCATCGGCGAATCTCAGGTGGCTCAAACGTGACCCATTTATGTTTAGTCCTAGATGGTCCCAATCTATTTTCCTAAACGTTTGTTCTAACACTGCTGAAAACAGTTTTGGCGACAGTGGGTCGCCTTGTCTGACTCCTCTATCAATGGGAAAGGAATTCCCTAAGGATTCCAACTTGATACTTGCTTTGCTCTCCCTGTATATGTTTCTTATAATATTTATATAAACTTTCTGGATTCCCTGTTGTGTAAGACTCTGCCATACGAATTCGTGTTTAAGACTATCAAAGGCCTTAGAATAGTCTATGAAGGCTATGTATATTGGTTTATTGTACTCGTTATATTTTTGTATGAGCTGTTTGATGGTGTGTATATGGTCGATGGTGCTGAAGTTTTTCCTAAAGCCTGCCTGTTCCACTGGTTGGTTTTCGTCTAGCTTATTAGATATTCTATCCAGAATGATTTTGGCAAAAACCTTGTATACGTTAGAAATAAGAGATATGGGCCTGTAATTTCCTATGTCGTCCTTTGAGCCTTTCTTGTATAGAAGTATAATAAATGATTCAGCCCATTGGCGTGGAATGTTACCAGTTGATAATATTTGGTTAAAGACTATTGTTAGTATAGGACTTATCTCTTCTATTGTTCCTCGCATAAGCTCATTTGTAATTCTATCTGGACCAGGACATTTTTCTATTTTCTGGCTGTTTATAGCCTTTTCGACTTCTGAATTGTGAATCTCTGGTACATCTTCGATATCGTCTTTTCTAACATTTTCTAGTCTAAAATCTCCAGTGGCTAATGCTATATTTGTTTGTTTAGAGTATAGCAATCGGTAATAGTCTGTTGCGATGTTTAAGATTGTACTGCGCGTAGTAGTAGTCTGATCTTTGTCTTTTAACCGTGGTATCCATTCTTTCCCCTTCTTTCGTAGTTCTTTAAGGGCCTTACGGGTGCCCCCTGTTTTGATAATATGGTTTTCGAGGGTTGTGATTCTTTTTTGTTTCCTGTCCTTTCTCATGTTTACTCTAATTTGTTTGCTCAAGTTTGAAATTTCTTTAAAGTTTTCCTGTTTGTTCTTTTTTGATATTAGATCTTTCCTTTCTTTAACTAGTCTTAGCGTATCTTGGCTGAGATAGGAGTCTTTACTTTTAATTAAATGTTTTCTTGTCTGTTCCGTGAGCTTACTTTCTATTCTGTCATATTTTTCGTATAAACTTATATTATTAGAAATAACAATTTCCTTCAAATCTTCTGTGGACGTATTTGGTCCCTTATTACTATTGAGAATTTGCAGATAGTTTGTGTGAACAAGTTTTGGTCTACGATTCCTTGGACAATGCTCAGACAGACAACAACGGACCATGCGATGATTGGTATTAAAGTTCAAGTTCTGTATTACACTAGTGTTACTGAACAGCCTTGCTCTGTTTGTCAAGATGAAGTCTATCTCATTTCTAATCTTTCCGTCTGGGGATATCCAAGTCCATTTCTTTTTGTGTTTTTTTCGGAACATGGAATTGAGCAACCCTAAGTTATGTTCTAGCAGGAAATCTACCAGTTTTTCACCATTTTTGCTTCTTTTATTTCCAGTTCCATAGTCTCCTATTACATGTTTCTCTTCAGCATTACGAGCACCTATCTGGGCATTAAAGTCCCCCATGACCACTACGTTATTTTCAGAGTATTTTCTTGTAAGCTCGCTAAGTTTACTATAAAACGCGTCTATGTCAGTTCTAGTAGCTTGTTCCGTAGGTGAATAGACTTGGATGATAGTCCAGTGCCTTGTGTACTTTGGTAATTTAATATGCATGGCAGCTACTCGATCTGATATACCTTCGAACCCAATAATCTGGTTTTTAAGTTTAGTTTTTATCAGAAAGCCTACTCCTCTATGTCCAGCAACTTCTCCTTTGTAGTACATAATATAGTTGTTCTTCTCCTCTATTCCTTCGATCTTCTATTGATGTAATAAGTAAGGAAAAAAAAATATAGCTTTTATTTTTTCTTTAACTTAGTTACAGAGACAACACGCTATACGACAAATATATTTTTTAAATTATATTACTGTTTCTATTATTGCGACCTTGAGTTACAGAAAAAAGAAATACTTTCCTAAAAACTGAAGTTAATATATGGTCTAAATTAATTATGAATGTTATTAATGATGAATGTTAGCATAATTTACAACGCTATTTTAAAATTAGCATTAATATTTAATGGTTTTGAATGCGCGAAATGAATTCTGGTTGAATCTATCTTAAGAATGAAAATCGAGCTGCAATCTTTCATACGTATTCAAGTTACATATTATTATACTAATTTTATTTAAATCTAGAACACCTCTTTCACCATAGTCCCAAGTAAAATACTTTGTGTGTATTTTCAAGAAGGGCGTAAGAAAGAATAATAGAACTTGGAGACGCGAGATTCGATGCCATCTGTCAATAAAAATCAGTTTTATACCCGTTTTAGAGGCTCCCATTTTGCGTCAATATTGCTTATAAATACCGAAAATTCCTACTAAACAGCATACACAGCCCAAATAAATTATTAATATCTCAGTAGTTACAATCAATAAGCTGTCTAATATTTAGATTATTTAAGATACAGAATTGCAATTATTTATGTATTCTACTTTCTAAATACAAGACAAACAGTTAGCAAGTCTAGTTAATTAGCTTTGGTATACTTCAGAAGGTATATAGAGTACCAGTTAGTCTGTTGGGGCAGGCTCTGTAAGATAACGATAACGTATATCGCATTGCCAAGGCTGTCGCTTCATTCAAACAAAATAGTGTATATTTTTCATTTTTCATAATCAAATAAGGCCTAATAATAGTGTAGCATACTGTGGTCAACGAGGTCGCGAGTTTGATTGCATGACAATACAATTATATGTGTGATGTTTATATTTGTCATACAGATAATTGAACTGTATCTTTAAAATTAAAATCAAAATTAAAATTTCATGCAGGTACTATATTCAATTATTCATATTCTGGTACCCATGACACATAAGCTTAGCTTGGACGACCAGAGGACGTTGTGTGAAATTTCCATGAATATTTATTTATTATCCGATTTTAAATACTAATAACGCGAAAATTTTATTTGCCGGTTATCCCATTTGATTTAAATTATCAAACTTATTTCTTGGGCGATGAATTAATTAATAGAGACATTAAATTAACTGACTTAAAGTTAATTAAATCAATGTAATAAAATGTTATAAATCGTTGCATAATAAAATATTCTGAAATTACAGAAGTTATGAAATCTTAGATTTAGTTGGAAATCTAACACTTGTAAAAGTGGTATGACTGGAAATCTGATGCTATAATACGTATTGATTTAAAATAAAATAAAATGTTAACATACTTTTAAATGTATCTTGCGATGCCATTAGAATATTATAGACTTTATCTAGATGACTAATATTATCAGATTGAATATTTGATCACAGATATTTTAGGCTTATGCTAAAAAGTCTGGCGTCATGCTGAGTTGTATTGGATTTAAGCTTTCTAAGTCTAACGACACTGTATAAGGATGTATTTAAAAATATTGTTATGAAAAATATCTTTATTTCACTGTATTTTTTATTCGTAGTTCTCTACAAATAAAAAAACGCTGAGATAAATAGACGCCGAAGTATTGTGAAAAAAATTGGTCAAGTGCGAGTCGGACTCGCGCACGAATGGTTCCGTACCATTATCTATGCAACATAAGGCAACGTTATTAGTATCGAGCAAGAAACGGCAAAAAAATCATGTTTGTTGTATGGGAGCCCCCCTTAAATATTTATTTTATTTTTAGTATTTGTTGTTATAGCGGCAATAGAAATACATCATCTGTGAAAATTTCAACTGTCTAGCTATCACCGTTCTTGAGATACAGCCTGGTGACAGACGGACGGACGGACGGACAGCGAAGTCTCAGTAATAGGGTCCCGTTTTTACCCTTTGGGTACGGAACCCTAACAAAATATTTTCACAAATCATTCAGCCTTTCAAAACCAAGATCTGCAAAGATTGTTAAAAGATACTTATTTGGAATCCTTTTGGAAATAGTATTTTCCTGCTATAAGTTAAGCCTGGTGGCTAATTAAATTAAATTAATATTTGCGTATGTACATTTTACACGTAAATTAAATATGCAATTTTTATTTCCATTTCAAATGCACAAGATGGTAAGTACATAAGTTTGTTAATGAATAACATAGTTAAACACCACAAATTGACTATTATTTTGTGGAACATGACAAAAAATTATAGATCTTATCTTCTTCCCAGTGTTTAACCGAATCGTTATTTTTAGGGTTCCGTACCCAAAAGGTAAAAACGGGTCCCTATTACTGAGACTTCGCTGTCCGTCCGTCCGTCCGTCCGTCCGTCCGTCTGTCACCAGGCTGTAACTCAAGAACGGTTATAGCTAGAGAGTTGAAATTTTCACAGATGATGTATTTCTATTGCCGCTTTAACAAAAAATACTAAAAATAAAATAAAATAAAATAAATATTTAAGGGGGGCTCCCATACAACAAACATGATTTTTTACCGTTTCTTGCTCGATACTAATAACGTTGCCTTATGTTGCATAGATAATGGTACGGAACCATTCGTGCGCGAGTCCGACTCGCACTTGACCAATTTTATTTTATAGTTAGGGTCACACTTTGTCAATATTATGACACCTGATCAGCGCGTTGCTGTACCACAAACCCTTCTAAAGTGGAGGAGGCCTCTGCCCAACATTGGGACGTTAGTGGGCTGGAGAAAGAGAATCGAACTGGTAGTAGGCTGAGTGTATTGTTTCACAAAAAGTGTTCATTTATAATGGGCGCTTAGCACACACGTCATAATTTAAGCACGCTCTCACAACGCAGGCTTGCGTTCAGAGCGCGCCAACACACAAATATGAAATTTACGGAAAGAGTGAAATCGAATAAATTGCCCATTGTCTTAGTATGGTGCACGAATTTGGCCAGTAATACTTTCTGTTTTCATTTGAACATGTGCTCCGCAGGTGAATGATCTCGCATAATTGTTAACTACCAACACTCAGTCATTATATACCTACTACCTCTAACTGTATCATTATACATATCCACTTACTTATATTTGCTCTCTTATTACTCACCGATAATCACTCTTTCTTTATCTAATTAGAAAGATTTAATACATACGTAAATGGCATAACAATGATTGGAAACTCTTTTAATTAAGCTCGCGAAGAAAGTTAAGATTACCGATTTAAAACATTTACATGACAAAATAGTCGAGAAATGAGATACATTTTTAAAATTCTTACAGACGTTTTATTAATAAAATGGAGCTTCTGCATGTAATAAGTAAAAGTTGTACATTTCTAATAGTTTCGTCTGAGAGAGAAGGATCGCTAGGTTGCGCAACAATCAACTACATATACAGGGTGTCCCAGAACTCAACGTCAAGCCGAAACGGGGTGACAGGATAGATCATAACCATCACGAGAAAAATCAGAAAAAAAATCTATCCCATGCAGTTTGGAAATTATGGGCATTTTAAGAAAAACCTAGAAATTTGGTCTAACTGTACCATTTTTCGGTTATTGTGGTTAATTTTTATTATTTTTGGTCATTTAAACTTTGGAACCGTAACCCTAAATAACATCTCGAGAATCAGTCTAAAATAATGACACAATTACCCCAAGTTTCCTAGAATTTAGACTATTTGTTAAACTATGAATTTAAAATTTTCAAACTTTGTCGACTTTGAAACACCCTCCTTTAAAAAAAATGTACTAGAGTGCCTTGGCAAGTGCCATTAAGAGTTGGCGCATTTAATCAGGATTGTAAAATGGTACAATACTTGTAAGTTTCGTACTAAAAAAAACGAGTAAAAAATAAAAACCTCAAGTAACCCGATTTTGGCTAACCCATTTTACTCAGTTAAAATGTTTTTTATTCGCACAAGCCCTTGGTAGGTTCTTTATTTTACGGTAAAATGATGAGAGATATGGATAGTGGACATGTTTGCCATGAGCGAGCGAGACAGATAGTGACGCCACTTTTACCAAAGCAACAAAATACTAATAAAATAATGAAAAATGTTGACCTTGTTTTGTTTAGGTTTATTGGAATAAAAGTCAGATTTGAAAATAACATTTTTTATTAAAACAAATGTTCAAATTGTTTACCATCAGCTTCAACACACGCCCTACATCTTCTTAAAAAAGATCTACTTATTAGCCGGGCATATCCTCGAGAGTTGATGTCCTCAGCAGCTTGAGAAATTCGTTCACGCAGCTCGGCTACGCTCTCAATGGGCTTAGAATAAACTTTTTCTTTGAGAACGCCCCAATAAAAAAAATCCAGGGGATTTAAATCTGGGGAACGGGCTGGCCACGAGATAGTGCCTGAACGTCCAATCCACCTTCCCGGATATTCTTGGTCAAGGAAATCTCTTACTTGCACTGCGTAATGCGCTGGGCAGCCATCTTGTTGATACCACATGTGGCAACGATCTGTTAGTGGTACGTCCTCTAACAAACTTGGTAAATTTTCTCGTAAAAAATTTAGGTAATTCGTGCCATTCAAATTCTCAGGCAGCTCAAAAGGCCCAACTATTTTGCCGTTTAAAATTCCTGTCCACAGGTTAACTTTAAAGCGATATTGGGATCGGTCTTCTCGCATTAAATGTGGATTCTCCACATGCCACTCATGAAAATTGTGTAAGTTTATGTAGCCATCTTTTTTAAATGTAGATTCATCTGACCAGAGAATTTTTTGGATGAATTGGGGATTTTCATTATGCCTCTGTAGCATTGTTCTACAAAATGAAATCCTTTCAGGATAATCTCGAGGGAGAAGACTTTGAACTCGTTGTACGTGAAATGGATGCATTTCAGCTCTTTGTAAAATACGATGTGCTGTGCTTTTGGGTATTCCCGTTCTTTCTTCAATTCCACGAACGGAAATACTTGGGTCATCTGCGACCTCTTCCAACACTTCTTCTTCGTAAGGAAAGCGAGGTCTACCTCCAGCCCGTATTTGATTCGGGAAATGGCCGTCCTCTGTGAGTGAATGGTGCACATTAACAAACACGCGGTGATCCGGATAGCGCTCTAAATTTGGATATCTTTCACGATAAAGTCTAGCGGCGGCACTTGCGTTGCATCTGCATTCCCCATAAATGAGATGCATGTTCGCATATTCTTGTGAAGTGTAGCGCGTAGGCATAGTGATGAGAAGGATGTCAACACAAAAGTCCAATTCCAAAAGAGAGAAGCCAAAGTTGCCGGTATGTAATCAACAAGTCCAATTCACAAAAATCCAAGTCCAAAAAGAAAAGCCAAAGTTGTCAGTACTAAATTAACACAAGCGAATACGGAAAGGTGCGCAGTAGACGAATGAGCGAAATGTACTAACTGGTGTCAGACTGGCAGCGTAGCTATTTGCTTGGTATGGCGTCTGTATCTGTTTCATTCGCACTCGTTTAAACGATGCATCTCCGTCTCACTGCGTGGCGTCACTATCTGTCTCGCTCGCTCATGGCAAACATGTCCACTATCCATCTCTCTCATCATTTTGCCGTAAAATAAAGAACCTACCAAGGGCTTGTGCGAATAAAAAACATTTTTCCTGAGTAAAATGGGTTAGCAAAAATCGGGTTACTTGAGGTTTTTATTTTTTACTCGTTTTTTTTAGTACGAAACTTACAAGTATTGTACCATTTTACAATCCTGATTAAATGCGCCAACTCTTAATGGCACTTGCCAAGGCACTCTAGTACATTTTTTTTAAAGGAGGGTGTTTCAAAGTCGACAAAGTTTGAAAATTTTAAATTCATAGTTTAACAAATAGTCTAAATTCTAGGAAACTTGGGGTAATTGTGTCATTATTTTAGACTGTGATTCTCGAGATGTTATTTAGGGTTACGGTTCCAAAGTTTAAATGACCAAAAATAATAAAAATTAACCACAATAACCGAAAAATGGTACAGTTAGACCAAATTTCTAGGTTTTTCTTAAAATGCCCATAATTTTCAAACTGCATGGGATAGATTTTTTTTCTGATTTTTCTCGTGATGGTTATGATCTATCCTGTCACCCCGTTTCGGCTTGACGTTGAGTTCTGGGACACCCTGTATAATATAGTCTGATACATTCAACAGATATTGTTCTTGTTAGTAACACGAGTTTTATTAATCCTTAGACATGTACGTTGACTTATGTGAGCTCGTTACCTATTGACTGTGTCCACAGATCCGCTTTGCATAACAATGCTGTCACAACTTTCTTGAGAACGGAACAGTCTAAATCCGACTTGGAAGTTAGTCACTGTTGTACGCCAAGTGTGCCGATTTACATAAAAGTATTACATACATAGTATTATTAATATTGTCAATATAAGATGCATTGACACATTTACAATGTATCATTTAAGAGAAAGTTGATTTAATTATATTCGTAATATTATTTCAGGTTGTTTCGATTGCAGTGTGAAATGTTTTAGCATATTAATGTAAGTACACTTTCGAGAGAAGTTGCAGTATATACAAAAGAATGTTAATGCGTGGTCATACTCGCTAATGTTTGAATAAGCAAGAATTTTAGAAAGTTATGTAAGATTTTTCTTATTTGTGTAGTAAACTAAATTTCTAATTAAGATAGAAATACATATGCAATGTAGCTGGCGCGTGGAAAATAACATTATATATGTTGAAGACCCAGCGTTAGATATTTGTTAAGTAGTTAGTATCTGCGAAGTGCGAATAAAAAACATACAAACCCTAAAATTAAATATGTTTATTATTTGCATTTAACTTTTATATAATGACTATTTTTAATATATCTCTTACTAAACAGGTAACTTAGCTCATACACAATGGTTAATCTTTGTCTGAATGGTTTTTGTATAAAAATTAAAACTTATCCGACCTCAATCCTTGAAAGGAAGTAAGGTAATTTCTATTATTGATTCTATAGTAGGTAACACAACAACTAAAAACGTCCTTATTTATTAAAAATATCTGGAAATGACGGGTCTTTAAATAAAGTCCTTGAAATTTCTATTTCAAGGACAGCTTAATCACAAGAAGTACAGCTTTATTATTAGCTTTGACAAGTACAACGCAGCAGTTTTTGATGGTGCATATAGCATGCTGCTTATCAAAACCTGCTGCGTTACGTACATACCTATTACTAACCAAATAAGGAGTACTTATCACAAAAACTTATAATATAAATATGCGACACTGTTTCTTAGATCATATTTACTTAATTTCATTCGACATCTTTATCTGCATGTTACATAAACTAATTTTAACGACCGTAGAAAAGGGAAAGTAGATTCAATGTAATTGACAAACTCACTTCGAACTATAAATCAAAGTGTAATGCTTGATGATTATTAGTTCTATAGATAACATAATATTATATGCCAGTGACCTTTGTTTAAAAAAATTGACGTTGTGTAAGTTAATGCGTCAAGCATTCATTAGAATGGACCGGGCGGTTCCGATTATTCAATGGTCGATGATGCGGACGCCAGAAGAATGAGGGCGGGCTTTACTATTTCATAACTTTACGTAGTTGGTACTTGAATGAAAGTGAGACTTGCGGATCTTGGAAATTCCCAATTGTTCGCAATGTAAACGGTACATTTTCAAGGTTATGTTTTGTTTGGCAATACATTACTTTCACATACATGCTTATGATTGTTGTTTTTATAAGTGGATTATGAATATAATAATATCTTAGTAAGGTTTTAGAGTCTGTAGTGTTGTCTTAAACTTGTCAGAAGTCGGTAGAGAATAAATATAAAAAATTGGTCAAGTGCGAGTCGGACTCGCGCACGAAGGGTTCCGTACCATTATCTATGCAACATAAGGCAACGTTATTAGTTTCGAGCAAGAAACGGTAAAAAAATCATGTTTGTTGTATGGGAGCCCCCCTTAAATATTTATTTTATTTTATTTTTAGTATTTGTTGTTATAGCGGCAATAGAAATATATCATCTGTGAAAATTTCAACTCTCTAGCTATCACCGTTCTTGAGATACAGCCTGGTGACAGACGGACGGACGGACGGACGGACGGACAGCGAAGTCTCAGTAATAGGGTCCCGTTTTTACCCTTTGGGTACGGAACCCTAAAAACAAAAGAATAAATAAGTTCCTATCTAGTTATATGATACTCTACGTCTTAAAGTTAAGTTATTGTAAAAAAAAAATTAAAAGATATCAGAAATCTACAGGTTAAATAAATAAATATGATGTCTGATCAACAAAATGTAGAGTAAAAGTTGCAGATCTTTATCTTTAATATTTGAAGTACCTACTGATATTTATCACAGATATTTATAATATCATTACAAACTACAAAGTGCTGATACTTTGTAGTTTACATGTAGCCTACATTATAATATCTCTGTAAAATATATATTAATATTTGTGCCTCATTGGATTTAAAATTCAGAAATGATATTTGTACGTAAATAACATCATAAAGACAGTGATAAATTATTATTTATTATCATTTTTACAGTTCAATTTAGACAAATCTTAAATACTTATTTAAAATGCATCAAAACTTACACACTATATATTTTGCATTTTGTATACACTTGAAAAAATTTTAGAATAAATTTTCATCGCTAATGTTAATATTTAAATCCCCTCTACAAGTGATTATATAATTAAAATTAAACGAAGTGTTGAATAAATTTTATATTATCTTAAATAAATATATGAAGGCAGTCCCATGAAGCAGCGTTTTCTCATACAAAATGTACCTAATGGCACTTTCGCTCCCCAAACACTGTATAATACTGTATATGGTTGTGAAGCCACAAAGTGATCTTTTGTCATTGTGTGCAGATTAGTTGACAATGTGTATGTAATTTTACATAGGGTTGAATTTCATTAAGAATTAAAGCTAAATGCACAACAATAATATTCCTCTCTCTCCAGCCCATTACTGTCACACCGTTGAGCACAGCCGTCCTCTAATTAGGGAGGGATTATAATTTGTTTATTTTTTATTTATACTCATAATAAAATTTCGGGAGTCCCTTCTGTAGCTTTTGTTTTACTCTGACGTAGATTTATTTTGAATATTTAATGAATGAAAATTATTTAAGGAACGAAGTTCTTCCCGAATTCAAATCCTGGTTACGCCAATGAACTAACCACAAGCTATAATGTTTCGCAACTTTACCGCAATCATCTCAGAATATTTAGGTCCCGCTTTTGGGTACGAGCCTCTTTTACTTTTAGAGGGTTTCAGTCAATATAGGTATGCATATGCCACTCTCACCAGTCGTTTTAACATACGGTCTTATTTCCAGTTTGCCTTCTCTAACGGAGGATGTTATAATCTGCTTATAGCCCTTAGCTGGCTCTTACAGCACCTTAGGGAGAGATTGTGGTGGTAACACTTGTATTTTTAATCCGTCATCACAAGAACCAGAGTTCAAATGATAAAAATACTAAATTACTATTTTAATGGCAACCCTAATCATATCTTTCCACTGAATATCAGAAAGAGTGCACGCGATGGGAACTTGCATGAAACTAAGCTGGTAGAACCATTGTATTGTATTTAATTCGCCTAATTTACCACTAGCCGAGTATATCAGCTTGTATTGTATGTTACATTTGCCTTTCTTATTACGTATCTAGATTTCTAGTGAAATAATATTTATATGTAAAGAAATGTAGCACTGCTTCTAGATTGTAACGTTGCACTCCTTCAAGAGAGAAAGAGGCAAGTCACAATTGTTAATTTGTAAGGTACTATTAGGACCCTAACAAGTAACAAAAAAATACAAGAATTAAGATAATATTTAGAGTTTATATTAAAAAAGGAAAACACTTTAAATAAAAAAAGGAAAGGTAAACGTAAATTAATCTATTTGGGGTTAAAAAAAATTAATCTAGTTGGGATTCTGGTATGGCGGTTGAGCAATAATTCGTTAGGTCTACAACTCAGTTCGTCAACCTCATCAATAGTGGCAACGGCAGCAGGCGGTATTAGTCAATGATAGCAGTAACGGCAAAGGCTCCCCAAGAGCAAGGTGGTGGCAGTCAGCTATATTATTGAGATTCAATCCACTCCGAAAGTAAGTCCAAGACCTTAAGTGTAGTTGGGCCTGGAGAGTTCAAGTATTGCAGAGTTTAAAGTTTAAGTCACTGACCTTTCTAGAATGATTCACAATCCACTATTCACAGGAAATCTTAGAATCCGGACAGTCAACCGTGCTCTCTCAATTCCTCCAGCCGAATGCCTTTTAGTATCCACAGGAAAACTTAGAATCCGAACAGTCTACCGTTCTCTCTCAATTCCTCTAGCTGAATGAATCTTCTCAAGATCCATCAAAGTTTTAGAAATTCAATTTTTAAATTTAAATCTTTAATTCCATACCAGAATTCTACAATTCAAATTTTAAGAGAAGGACAAAAAAAAATATAAGGTTAACAAATGTCATTCAACCTCTATCGTTTTAAGAATAAATAAATTAATAAAAAAAAGTAAAAGATTTGTGACATGACATTTGTCACTCCACAATAATATAAACATTAAAATTTTACACATTTTTAAGACCAAAATAGTATAAAAGAAAAACAAAGAAAGGTAATAAGATACATAAGAAATACTTAAATTATACTACAGAATCTAGATACAAAATTTCAAAGAAAAGTAGAAAATACAATAAGTATAACAAACATTACAAGATACGGCACGCATAATGAGAAGATTTTGAAGCCTTTGAATTCTGAACTAGCATCATAGTTCTTCTTTCACGATTAGGAGTCGATTTAATGTTACTTGTGCATATTTATGTCCTACTAGCTGATGCCCGCAACTATGTACATGTGGAATTTAGAAACCAAACCATAACAAATTATACAAAAAAGCCAACCTCTTGAACCACTCTATCTATTAGAAAGAAAACTGCATCAAATCCGTAGCGTAGATATAAGCTCACATAGGGACAATCATACAAAAATAACCACTTTGTTTTATCATAAGTAAAGATTTTGTATTTTCTAAGGTTCTTCTAAGTTCTCACGTAGTGTAAAAAGTGACAACGGTGAAGAATCAATTCGGAACAATATTTTTAAATTTAATTCTTAATAACTGAATTAAGTTACACGTTACATCTAAAAAAGTTCGTCATCTTGGTTTAAGGATGAATCATTAGCTTAATTTATTGTCCCTCTTCACGTAATATTAAGAAATCAAAAGTTAAGCATTTTCGAAATTTTTAAATCCTCCATTGTATGAATTTGGCGTTCTAAATTTGGATATGTCCATTACGTCCAAATAGGTATTTTTTAGCAAGGGCGTTGACTCATTGTTGTTATTAATAACTGCAAAATGCGGACGCGATTACACAATATGTCGTGAACAACGCATGTAAGAGGTATAAAGCATCCTGTAGTCGTAACTGGCATGATTCATACTAAGAGTGAAAGTGGCACATTTTGTGAGTAGTCGAGCACCTTGAGTAGCCCTATCTATGCATCGCGTGCAATTAGGGCTGCCATCTGTTCTGAATTTGACTTAATTTAAAGGACACCCGAGGGTTTTCCGGTAGGTGTTTTGTTTTTAAAAAGAGTTTTTTAAAGGGATACAAATAAAAATTTAAAAAAATTACCTTATGATGTTTTAATTAGTGTCGCGGATTTCGCTTTAATTTTCCGGGATTTTAGTTGTGTTTATCCGGCATGGGAATTTAAAGTGATGGCCAGCCTTAAGTGCAATCCACTTTTTTGCATTATACTAGTAATCTGCCTCAAACATCTCTCAACATTATTGATAAAATCTGTTTCTTTAGACTATGACCGATAATTTTCAAAGTTTTGCTACCTTTGTTTATATTGTTCCTACTTAAGTAATGATCTGTATAATTTTTAAATGAAGTATAACCTATGTGTTTCATTTTGTTATTGAAGCGCTCTGTCGCTCTATATAACTAGTAGTGAGCGTTTAAACGAAAAGCTTAAAATAAGCAATGCTTATTAAAATAAGCAAAAAAGCACGCTGCCGTTTATAAGCAATCCTCGCTTAATGCTTATCTTAGAATTGCAACACAGTTGTGAGAATATTTTCAAAATGTTGGTAAAAACAGAAGAGGAAAATGTAAAAAGAGATACATCTCTTTTACACTTACAAGTGTAAAATTTTTATTTAAACGATAAGCAAATTTTTAGCTGACAACGTAAATTAAGTTCAGTTAAATGTTTTAACGAAAACGTTAAAAAGCATAAAAGCTAAATAGTAAGCAAACAGCATATTATGAATTTTAAGCAGACTACAAAAATTAAGTTGAGTTAATTTTCTTAACGAAAAAGTTAAAAAATAGCTGCTTAAAAATAAGCAACTTTTTAAGCAGCTAACTTTTTTAAGCATCATGTTTAAATTCGTTTAAAATTTTAAGCCTATAGCCTATGTTTACTAGGAATAATGTAGATAACGGCTAGAGAATTTTTTAAATCAGTCCAGCAATTTTGAAGCCTTTAAACATACAAACAATCGAATCTTTATTCTTTATCAGTGTAGCTATAACAGTGTAATACAACGCAATTTCTTCCAACTTCATTGTGATCTTAAATTTATATTATTACGACAAATTAAGATCAAGTACAAGATAAGTAATTACTTAACGTCATTAAAAAAAAACTTTCCCTTTCTTCTTTCCTTTTTTTAATTTAAGTGCTTACACTTATATACTTACAATTTATAAATGAAGTTGTTTAAGTCAAATTTGTTCTCACATATTTTATTTAATTAATTAATATATAGTTGTAGTATTTAATACAATAAATTATTAGGTATTTTTTTTTAAGAAAAAAGGTGTATCGATTTCGTGTGCCTTTGAAATTTGAGGGTTTTCCTCGATTTCTTAGGAGATAACCATCCGATCCTGACTTGATAACGCAATGGGACCACATGGGAACCACCAGCTTTCAAATAAAAAAAAAGCGTAACAAACATAAAAAAAAACATGCAGACGATTTGAGAACCTCCTACTTTTTGGAGGTCGTTTATTATTATCATCATTGTAGGTACTAATTAATAAGAAGGATGTTCTTGATAAAGTTACGAAGATTGGAATTCTATTCCAAAACACTGGCCTAGTGATTCTAGCTTTACCCTTGGCCTAGGTTTTATGTACTGGGTGCAAAATTGCTGTTTTATTTATTAGAAGTTAAAAAAACAAAGTTCTGTTTCCTAGAGCTAAAAGACATCATCATCTTCATACCGTCACGCTTTTTTCCTATAGGCAGAGATTATAGATAGAGTCTCTTCAGCTACCTACGGTTTATTTTATTATCAGTTATGATAATAGTATTGATTTTACGGGCACAATTAAACTTAACTAACATTTGATTTGCTCTGTTGGGGTAGCCCTAATTTTCGTCATATACTTGTTTGTACACATTGCACTTGCACTACCCATTGGAACAGACGCCTAGCTTCTGACTTTTTAAAAGAGCATGTATATCTTGCCTACTTAAAATAATACACCATAGTTGTTTTCATTTTTAGTTTAGTTGCGCTCGTAGAATTGGTATCAATGGTACCGATTCTAAAAGCACACCTAAGCTTAACTAAAACATGAAAATTAATGCTGTCAATAACACAAGTCCTTAATGTTGACTGAACTTTCTTGTTATAAAAACTGTTTTTAAACTAAAGATTGATTTGTTGTGCACATTTACATTAATTATAATTAATGTAAATGTGCACAACAAAATAGTTAAATAATCACGATACAGCAATAGTTGTTTTCATTTTTTAGTTATGTTAAGTTTAGTTGTGCACGTAGAATTGGCACCAATATCTAACGATTACTACCATTCTGTCTATTTTTGTGTAAGTTGCAAAAAATGTCTATGATGACGTTTCGATACTATCTACTAAAGTTTTAGAAAAAATACAATGTAACTAATTCAATCAAAGCAAAAATATTTGTAAAATATTTTGTGCTTGTCTATTTTTGTACATACCTTTGCGGTTGCTTAACTTCCTCGCTGTTATAGTAAAAGTTTAAAAGTAGGTTGCTTTAGTTATCAAGTCTTTTATTTTCTACTTAAAACTATCGTAGCTTTTGTTATTTTAGGACTCTAATATAAAAAGAATCTAACTTAAGGGAGATATATATCGGGTTATTAAAAAACCATAAATAAAATAATAAAGTGTTAAAATCTGTTCAGAAAACGTTATTGTAGTTAACAGCGATGCTATAGACATGATATTAGTGTACTTTAAAGTATCGGCTCTAACGCAGCTCCTTGAAGTACTCCTGACAGTTTTCCCCTTCTGGACTGTTTATTCACAAGTAATGTATACAGTTACTAGTTTCTATAATAATATACAGCAACTAGCCGTTATTTATTAGCTTTGATGCCAGAAACCGCTCGCCACAGCGCGCGTTTTACACTTTCACTGAAGGCGTAGGCTCTGCAATTGTTTATACCTTGTTAATGCACCTTTTCTGTCTCATCTAGATGTATCCGGTTGATGTGACGGCCATTGACTCCCGTTTCTAATTGTGATTAAATGTTGCATTACGTACGTTTTTTTTTATTTCACATTTAATCTTTATACTAAAATATATTTTTATATACGAACGTTTATTCTTTATTTTGAAATATTTCTTCTTTTTTTGTCACTTGTGTTTTTCTATACGTATCTTGTTAAATAATATTTTTTTATCAGCAATAAAATTAAGTAATGCATAGAATAAAAAAAACTGTAATTTTATTAAACATATTCGTTCGAATACTGTCCTCTAAAGATTCAGTAAGCAAAACGTGTCTGTATGACAAAGTATGTCTGCTTGCTATTGATATTTGAGCGGCGCTTTACCATTTTACCAGTAGATGCAGTGGATTAATGGTGAATTACACTAAGCGAGCAATTAGGTTAGTTTGGGCCCCAGACTCATATCAACTGACACATTTGTAGGGCATTTTGTCCCTGTAGTTATAACTTAACGTGAACTTAAATTCAAACTTATATTCATACAATTTAATAACGTATTTTTGAAGCACTAGGCGAAGCTTTTCTTTTACATAACTATTCTGTACAATTTTATAATTCTTTAATCGGTTTCCATCCATTATGCATAACTTAAGATAATAAATGCCGTAAGTACTTAGAAGTTTTACTTCATGTTTACTCGCGTAAATATTAGAAAGTGCAGTAATTGATATATATCTAGAAGTAACCTTACCATTCAACTTATTTAAACATAATCCATGGCAAAGGCTCACGTAAAGGTCGCGGTCGAAAGCGACATTCACCTTGAGTTGCCAACTCTTCGCTAAATTCATTTTTGTGAATGTTTGCCAAAAAATAAACAAGCAATGAACCGACATAATACTTTTCTGTAGACATGAGAGTGAATATTTATGTTATTTGAAATTTATATGTATTCATACTCATGTTTTATTGATACCATTTTAGCCTCAGGTATACGTTTTTAAGAATCCATGATATTGTTGCGTACTACTTGTGTAAATATTTAAAAACTATGGTAAACTTAGCTTTTAACAATGAAAAATATCAATAACACCCCATATAAAACATAATATAGGTAAAAAGGCAAAAAGGCTTGTTCTTAGTTTATTAAGTAAACATTCCAATAAAAAAAGCATTGTGGGCTCAATGGATTTTAGTGACAAATTTTATACAAAATACAAATATCTTTGGGTAGCTCTTGAATATATTTTATTTATCAAATCGTTAACACAGTAGTAATTTATCCTTGTTTCACTGCTTGGCTGTAGCTGTATGGACGGATTAGGCTGGCTTTGCCTTGGCTGTCGTAGTAGTTTATCAATGACTTAACACTACCGGGCCCAGGAGTTGTTATTGGGTTTACCGCTGGCGTGGGGTTTACAGGCACTGGTTTGATCTGATTAGTGTTTTGAGGCGTTGGCTTTTGTGGTTGTTGTACTGGTTTCACTGTCGGTTTGGGAGTCGGTAAATGAGGGGTCTGCTTAGCAGCAGGAACTGACGGCTTCGTCGTAGGCGCAGCAACGGGAGCTATATTCGGTTTCATAGGCTGAACTGTGATCGGTTTGCCACTCATACCACTCTCCATATTGATAAAGTCAATGTTAGCATTCTTATCAATAGGTTTGTAAATTTTGCGACCTGAAAATGACAATATAACGCATTTTTTAGACATATAATACACAAAACCGTTATCATCTATTAACGAGTTTAATTGGCAGCAAATTATTGTATCTTTATCATTAGCTACATTCTAAAAGAAGACGTATTGAGAATCTGTAAGTGACTCTGTTTGTTGAACTTTTAACAAAAGTATTTGAGTTATAATATAAATTTTACTTACAATCAGCATGGTAGATGGCAAGCAACAAAAATAAAACTGCGACCTTCATTTTGAATACAACCTCCGAAACGTGTGTAGCACAGGAACTATTTTGTGTTTATGTATAAGCTTTTATAGCGCTAAACACTATTAATAAATCTCGTCGGATTGGTGGAATAAGATATCAACTATGCAGGGTCGAGACGTCGGCGTGTACAGCCAAACATATACTGACGCGTCACTTCAAGTTCGACCTCTTGTATACAGAATGACCTCATAGAGATACACTTCTCGGTAGCGGTGTCGCTTGTTTACAAACTATATGCTAATAAATTTTGCAAAAATGATTATAATTAAGTACTTGATTATCCGCACATAAGTAATTTATACGACATATTTACACTAACAAGACCTTATTTGCCAACTACCATTGCTCAAGTCAGACACAAGCTATTGAGTTATACTCTAATGGTCTTATTCATAATTACTTACCGGAGGTTTAAAAGTTCGCGAAAATTATCAAAACTTATTATCATAATAGTCTTTTTACGATAAGACGTTTTTTATCTCTCCGATAAAATCTCCGTTTAAACCTCCGATAAGGCATTATGAATAAGACCATAAGCCCTAGTAATTAGAGTATATAGAGATATCCAGTCAGTGAAACGTTCATAAAACAGCATTATTGTACATGGCACAATTCACCGTGTGGAATAATATAATATCTGTAATGAATTATCTAAAAACGTCAATAGACCTGATTAAGTATAATAATATGTAGTTCATAAACACTGTTTGGTCAGGTGAAAAAGCAACCAAAACAAAGTAAAATATTATATTCATCTATTCATCGTTGACAAAATCAGAAGTCATTATAATATTGATAAAAAATAGGTATTTATTACTTTAATTACATGCAAAGTTATGTTTACGTCTCAATGTTGGGCACGGCCACCTCTACTTTAGAAGGGATTATGGTCTATGTCGCGCTGAGCAGGCGTGTTAGCATAGGATTTATTTCTAGATTTACGTCTTTCACAGAGCATGTTATCTGTGTACAATATCCCTTAGCTGGCTTTTACAGCATCCGGGGAAAAATGGGTGACACTTGTATTTTTAATCCGTCACAGCACGGACTTACTGTTGTCTACTTTAACATTATTAGCATTTAGGAATTAAGTAACTGAATGTATACACGAAAAATTATCCTACTTACATAAATATTGTTGTATAATACAAGAAATATATGACAATACACTGTTAATAATTGAGGTAATATATAATAAACATAATTTAATTACACTTGACAAATGAATAAGTCTTGTTTCAGGAAGTGCTGGTTAGTTTTATGCAAAAAATTTAATTAAAAGTGTACACATCTAAGATGGCAGTTGAGTATTCATAACAACAAAATTTACGTAAATTGTGTATGATCTTATTGTTTTCTTCCCGGGTTATACGGAAATTATTGTTAACTAGTTCATGCTCGTGCTTTTACTCGGGTTTATAGCCACTACCACGCTTCGTGCCTTGTATCGTGATAATATGTAGCCTATGTGTTAATCCGTTTAGTAATTTTAGCGTAAGAAAACAGCAAACATCCCTTCCGCGAAAACTAAATCGCTAAAACTTTCGCGTATATAATTTTAGAAGAATTAATTTGAGACAGTATAATATTTCGTACATAGATATATTTCGTAATATCTAAAATTCGTGGTACACAAAATACAGATAAACAAAGTGATGCCGGTCAACAGTCATCTATCATACGATAACAGCTATAATTTGCTAAGAGTAGCGGGGGCGATAAGAAAATAGCACAGCTACCGGAGATGCAAATGTAACACAAATCTAGCACATTAGTATCTTTATTAACTGCATTTTTCTTTGTTTCGTTTTAAATTAACAAGAGAGATTCTATCATATTCTTTTCTGTTTTTAACTACAGGGAATATGCGTATTCAAGATACAACGATAAATTAGCCTTAGAAGTTTTCTCACAGTTTTAATATACTTGTTTTCTTAATACAAGTTTCTATATACAGGTTACATTTTCTTTATTTGATCACATCGGTAACATTTCTCTTGGTTGCTTACTTGTCAATCAATGAAAGCTAGTCGCAATCCGCTATAACGAGCCGATTGATAAACTTAGTTACAGATGTCAAACAAAATTTGATTTGAAATACACACACGGCTGTGACAATTTATCAGCATCTTCATCTAGTTATGTTTTGTCGTATTATTCAGATACACAGCAGCTAACTGGATAAGTAATTAATAAACATCAGAAACATATTGTCCATTAAACGCAATAAATTTCTTTTATTGCCACTTTGCTTTTCTATAAAGTCGCAATCATCCATACAAACAGGTGTTTCTCTTAGAATAATTATGTATGTATGTAGTTTCTTTATTTATTAAGAGCGAAATTCAATAAAAAGTAGCAAAAGCATGGGGCTTAAAGAATCTAATCTACTCGTATGAAGAGTTCGGATTAAGTGGGCCTAAACCTCATATGAGTTTAGGGTCATATTAAATGCCTAGGTTGAAACCAAACTTATAATCTGATAAGTATGAGAGAGAGAGAGATACAATTATATGATCTTTCTTTCCGATATCTAAAAACAAAGAAAGTAGTAACCATGTGTAGTAATATACAGTACTATAACAGCATCAAGAGGTATTCAAAGATAAAAGACGATCGAATGAGAGCCTAATGCATTATACAAACGTTAAGATACAATTTTCCCGGTGCGCGGCCACACATCACGCTACCATTGCATTTCGCGTGCTCGCTCGCCCGCAACGATGCGCTTCTGATAATGTCTCCTTTCTTATGACTTTCTTTTACTTCTGGACAATAAATATAAACCTACTATAGCAACATGAATGATTGTTCTAATTATTGCTACGTTTATGTAACAAAAGTGAAGGGTAGTAAAACGCTCCAGATTTGACATTAACCTATTTACGGATATCAATTTTAACATACTAATTTTAGTCGATAGAGATATCACGACTGTAAACTTTATGTAAATCAATTGGAAGCCTACTTAACACAGATTCTAAACCTCTCCGTATTCGTTTAAAGGCCAAACACTTAAAATGTGACGCCTTTGCCAATAAGCACTGGATTAAAAAAAACAGTAATTAAATAAATACTTAATCATTAGATGAAGTGCCAAGTAGTGGCAGGTCATACCTTTGCATCCGTGGTGATAGCCGCATATCCTCGTTTTAATGTCGCCTGCCACAGTCTTGGTGAATCTAATGAATAGGTAATACCTTTATAAAATTTACATCAATTGGTAGTATGAAAATATTATCCGTGGTGATAGCCGCATATCCTCGTTTTAATGTCGCCTGCCACAGTCTTGGTGAATCTAATGAATAGGTAATACCTTTATAAAATTTACATCAATTGGTAGTATGAAAATATTAACGGTCTGGGGTAAAAATTTAAATCTGCTCTACGGTAAAACTAGCTCGATACTTGTCCAGACAGCACCATTATTCACACTTATCTACTAAGATTAGCTAACTAATGGAACATATCAGACATATACTAATGTAAACGTAATAGATACTCTTTTTTTCTCTCTCATTGTTTCTAATCCACATGAATGTTTGATTTCATTGAGGCACATGTTCAGGTACGCGAGATTGAAAACGTCGCGTCTGCAAGGTTTTATTGAACGCCATAACAATCAAAAGCATGTAAATAAAGTTTATGCACTGTGAAATAATTTAAATCTGTCCAAAATATTTGCTATGTTCTAAGGTTTCAATCTAATTGAACCGGTTACTGCGAAGGTTAATTTTGTTTATTCATTTAATGTTCTATTCTATGTCTCTTAACACAATAAGGGCAATCACCGCTGTCGACGCAAAAATTCTGTATCTGCGGCTTGAATTTCAACAACATATGTATCTCTACATTGTCGGACATGACATCATTCAAAGGTCGCTTGTTTTGTATAATCGCTGTGGACTCAGAGATCACTAGTGCGCAGTGATCGCGCTAGACACAACGTATTTAATTTAAATTACATCCAAGATGAAGATTGCTTTGATATTCGTAGCCTGTTTAGCGGTATGTTATGCCGATGACATAACACACGCTGCTGGACAGATCTTTAACAGCATTTTGCCGAATTTAATCGGCAATCAAGTGACAGGGCAGCAAGGTAACACAGCGGGAAACACTATACAACAAATAGGCACCGTAGTGGGAGGTGTTGTGGACTACGCTAAGAAGAAAAGCTACGATGATCTTCTACGTCAAGTACAGGATAGTACAACAGATGATGATTTATTGCGGATCAGTGAGGAAATGTTTAACGCGGATATAAACAACGCCTTAAACTACATCCAAGTTAATCTACAAGGGAAAACCAGTCCTCTTTCCAAGAACGATGAGGCGCAATCTTCGTAAGTTGTTATCTGTTAAACAATTCAAAATTAGTACCTATGTTCGCTTCGATTAAAAAGAAGTAATCTATTGTATCTATCTTAATTTTAGTGCGTGACAATGACCTCTCACGATAACCTGTTATTTTAGTTATAACTACTAATAACTGATATCACCTACTACACTGTAGAAGTGTAGATGATAACATAAGAGTATTTCGAAATATACTTAAGACTTTATAATCATGTAGGTGTAGCTTTTACACTACACTATCTACAACTTTTACCAAAAGTTTAAAGTTCGCATCTTATATTGAGCAAAAAGTTTGTTTGGAAGCGTCTCTATCCAAAACCTCATTACATTTACGTCTTAAATCAATGATAGGGAAGATATTATTATTACGGGATACAATCCGCCCATGACCAAGCCTTGTAGCATTATTTGAGAGATACAGCATTAAATTAGGCTCGTCGTTCATATTGCGAAACTTTGCATTACTACTTACTAATTTATTTATTTATTCATTGGGTACTTATTGCTTACAGTAATCCTTTCGCAATAAGTATATACAATATACACTTATAAATCCAATTAGGAATAAAAAATATGTACATTATTAATATTATCGTGATACATTTTTGTTATACGCAAGTCACAATAATAATTGGTCAAGTGACTAAAGTAAGTAAGTAAAGACTCGCGTATGAGTATCGAGCAAGAAACTGTAAAAAAATCATGTTTGTTGTATGGGAGCCCCCCTTAAATATTTATTTTATTTTATTTTTAGTATTTGTTGTTATAGCGGCAATAGAAATACATCATCTGCGAAAATTTCAACTCTCTAGCTATCACCGTTCTTGAGATACAGCCTGGTGACAGACGGACGGACGGACGGACAGCGAAGTCTCAGTAATAGGGTCCCGTTTTTACCCTTTGGGTACGGAACCCTAAAAAGGCATTTGAAGTCAAAAAATAATAATAAAATTTTACAGAAATGATAAAAAGTTCAAAACTAAATTCTAATTCAGTAATATTTTGTAAGTACATATAAATAGTAATTAATGCAATAATCAAAGGTTCTGTCATTGGGTAATACTGCTGCCAATGGCTCATGTCTCAGCGTATCGCTGCGCTGTTCTTATAAATTGGTTTGCGGTGCAAGAAAACAAATCCAATGATAGTCATGGGACATTATTTCATTAACATAATGTAGTCCACGAGGCACTGGTGCGTCCCGGCCCAGGTTCGTTCTCGTCTGTAAGGTCGACAGTATCGGCCGCTGTCGCTCGCGTAGTCTAGACATGGAAGGGTGGGGCACGTTAAATTGCATCTGTGCTAACAATAGTGGATTAGATGTATAACCTCGTATAACATTAAAAATATATTTATATAATTTTCCTGACATGAAGAAATCTCTCGGTAAACAGAGAAATCTCACGATGATAGTCAACCTAAAATAATTTAACGATCTACTAACTTAATTATTAATTGCAGTCTTTTGAACATACCAGAAAACGTCTGGAATGGACCCACAATAAGACCGTTTGTGGCTCTTTTTGACAATTACCACAAGAATGTAATAAGACCTGAGTTCGTCACGCCCAATGTAAGTAAACGTTACAATGTGCTCATTCATTGTGCATGCCATGTGCGTATAAACAAGTAGACACCTGCATTATGAACAAGGTAAACTAATGTCGGATGATGTCATGTTGCAGGAGGAAACGGAACAGACTACTTACATTAACACTATACTCGCAACTGGTCCTATTAGAAGCCTTATGAACTTCTTGGTCAGCAAAGGTAAAAACATGTTTTAATAGTACATTTTTTGTAATAAAGCTACGTAAGTAATACGTTAACTAATATATTGGTACGGCGATCAGAAAAGCCACCTTGGTAGTGGCTTTTCTCGTTATACTAAGTAGTATATTGAGCACCCATTATTATTTATTTGTCGGAATAGGTATAAATTTGATCAGAGCGATTACCATTTCATCGGTTTACGATGATGTCATATAAAACACAGTTCCGTTCCTCACGATGTGTCATAATTAACAATTACAATATACCTAGGTACCAGTTCTACACAATAAGAAATAATTGAACCTATAAGTTTAAGATGGTTTATATAACTGAGTTTTTAACTAACTTTATGAGAAGTATGCATATATGTATTTTAAAATCTATGATTTTAAAGAACTATACGTATTTATTCTATACCTTGTAATATCTCGCACAAATGGTAAGGTAGACCGAGTTTATAACAATTTTAATTCGATTAGTCAAAACACTACACGGATGTTACAAGTCTGCTCCATATTAATAACTTATATAAAGTCAATACTAAAATAGAACATAATTATATTTATAGGTGTAACACAATTTAACGAATACCCTGAACAAGTAGAATTATTGAAGAAGATCTGGTTTACCAAGTATGCTCGCCATTGGACCGGCCTATGCAAGTGTAGCTGCGCCTTTGAAAACATATTTATGGCTGAGCTTAAGTCTAACGAGGTTCTTGGTAAGTTACAATTTCGTTGTCTCACGTACACACGATGCCTTAATATCATGAAAGAAATGTAGTTTTTAAGTATACATACTTATCATACTTATAGGTTTATCATTATATTCTTCTCAAAGTTGACTTTTATATTCAGGACTTCACAGCTGGCTGTTCTTCGCGAAACGTGAACAAGATCGCAAAGCAAACTACTTGGGCTACATCGACAAACTTGATTTATCAGGCGTAAGTAGCACTATTATGAATACATTAGCAATCATGTTTATATATCTACTAAAAAGTCGTAACAAAACCCTATTCCTGTTTGGGGAGATATAGTTTTGGGGAACCATCTCGATGTTAAACCCTCAAAACCACCCCTAGTTACGTCACTACAAGAAAATAAGTAATAACCACAGAATAATATTACGTTTTACAGAAAGGTATGATCCTGAAGCAGCACTCTGTATTGAGTGACACAAAGGATGCACCAGAGATCACAATGTTTGTTGGTACATCACCCGAGCTGGAGACAGCGCTGTACACACTCTGCTTTATGGCCAGGCCAGACAGACCCTGCAGATTGCGTTTCAATAACATCAACTTTAGTATTCAAACTAAGACTTTGAAATCCGACAATGTACTACTCATCGATACTGCTTACCCATTCTATTAGAGCCATAGTACCTATATTCCAAATATAAAATTTGTCATCATCGTTGAGATTTCAAATGCTACTTAGCAATTTTACACCCAAGAGCAGAAAACACGGTAACTCACATCAAGCTTATAGCTAAGCTTGATGTGAGTTACAAATACGGAGAGCTATTTAAAAGTTAAAAACTGCATTTGTAATTATGCTATTTAGTTTTAAATCTCTATATTAAATTATATAACAGCCCAAATATTACTCGTATTCGTTCAATACGGTGACTATTATTTAATCAATACAATCTCAACTAGTGCCTACATTATCAGGCTTGTAAGAAGTATGTGTTATCGCGATACAAATTAAAATATATTTTGATAACTAACAGCTCTCTACTTTATAGTTATAAATGTAATTATTTATTATTATCTCTAGTTTACAAATAGATAATAGAGATCACTTGTACTGGACACCGAGGATAGTTGTTCAATCATTTATCCGCGGCACTTGCTCGTAACGATAAACTCCTGAACTTTCGCAATAATGTTGATATGAGATAATAAAACAAAATAACTGTAAACATGTTTTTATTATAATGTTCATCTAAAACAACAACTTCTATACAATAAATATTTGATTATTAAGATCTATTTATTCACAGTGCCACATACAGACAGTCCTGTCATCGTCATTCGTTTTCTTATATCTAAAATACATTTCATTTTTGCTGAAGAATGTCTTTAGATATTTAGTTGAATTGTTATTAAACTGATTCTAGACAAATCTTTGTATAAAATATTCGTTGATAACAAACACTTTATAAAAATAGAAAAGTGATTTGACACGACAAATAAGTATAGATATTTCATCGCCAGGTCACCATTGCCCTGTAGAGGCGAGGCGAAAAAAGAATTTAAAGGTTTTAAATTATTATATAAATTTAACATAGGTACTGTCATAAATACGATAATAATTAAAAACTCAAAATGCAGTAAAACATAAAAAAATGCTTTGCGTTGTTTTTTGCTTACACTTTAATATGTACCTATTTAACTTAAGAAGTATTAACTTAAATATATGATATGATTATTACAACACACATGTATATGACATATTATATGCATATTACCTACGTCAAAATATCGACACGTGATTCGCCTCTGGGTAGAGCATCATAGGGACCGATCGACAAATGTTTTTTTCACATCTTTATGTCAAAAGAGTTTTGTCTTCAACACAATTACAAGAAGGTTATAAATAGGGAGTAACAACTCGGGAACATAGATATGTTCCAAGGCAGGGCCTGCCTGTTTATGGTTTAAAAGTAAAATAGTAAATAGTAGCCTTGCTTTCTCTTTTACTCCAGATCAAAAAGAAAGAGCTAGAAAGGCTACTAAATAGGCTCTTTGTCATTTTTTTTTCTTAATGTATTCAACAAAAAAAAGCAGCGGACCGGATTTGTTGTACCGAGTGTTATAAGCCACACAAATTGGTAATGCGCCTGGCGGCCATGTTGGTGACGTCATAGTGACGTATAGATGAGAATTTTTAAATTTTGTTAGCTGTATTTTTTCTTTGCTGATGACGTCACAAGGGCGTTAATTTGACAAGGTTCCAGCGCATTACCAATTTGCGTGGCTTATACGTCTAGATCTATATCCTAAGTCTATGCACAATTACATATTATATTTTTTTTTTCTTAAGTGATTTTAACAATAAGTGGTTATGTGTAACAAACAAAACTTAAAATCTAGTTTCGAACATTCTACTGCAGATCTATGATTAAAAGTATGTATGTAATATTCTTTAACTCTTTCGCAATTCATTTATTTAAATAAAATCATTTTTACTGATTTAAACGCGTATATTTGTCAAACGTCGTAAAACGTTGGACTAAAATTTAAAACAAATATACGCAGCTAAAGCCGTAAAAATTGCTTCATTGGAGTATTTATTTATTTTAAGAAAACGATACCTACATGATTAATACATAAAATAGACACTGGAAGTTACAATAGGTACAATAGAATTTATAAAGAACTACTTGGTGTTTATACAAACATGAACTAGTCTATCTTTCAAACATGAAGTATAAAAGATTAATAATATCTTTACTTATAAGCCACACAAATTGGTAATGCGCCTGGCGGCCATGTTGGTGACGTCATAGTGACGTATAGATGAGAATATTACAGTTTGTTAGCTGTAATTTTTCTTTGCTGACGACGTCACAAGGGCGTCAATTTGACAAGGTTCCAGCGCATTACCAATTTGCATGGCTTATACTAAGTACCTATTCTATCTTTGCTCAATATAGCTAGAGAATTTTTAATCTGCAGCTGCATTACTCTACAAAATTTCATCAAAAAGTCTAGTCGTCGTTCAGGGCCCTAAGTCCAGTGAATGAATTGTGTCAAACAAAAATTAACAATAGACTACCAAACTTGATAAAATTCGCCACTAAGCTTTCAGTTATTTAGAGTTATTGCAAACAAATGCAATAACTGATTGCTTAGTGGCGAATTTTATTAAGTTTGGTAGTTTATTGTTAATTTTTTGAGGTTATAATGTGCAATTGAGCTGTCATTGTGATACAATTCATTTACCGGACTTAGGGCCCAGGATGTCTTTAAAAGAATGTGTAATAAAATAACTAGAATTTTGGAATAGCTACCACGAAGTTGATACATGTGAATAATTTTACATTCAACATATGCGCCATCTTACTTCATCTCAATTGTCAATTTACAATCTAATAAACATTTAAGTTGTTTTAATAAAAAGACTAGCATTAACTACAGATCCACAAACTGCAATCATGACTATCAAATAAATATTTAAAAAATAAAGAGTAAATGTAACACATGATTTGATTTAAAATAGCAACAATATTAACAAAAAGAAATTGATTTCGATAAATGTATAATAGTTTTTCCACATATCAAAAGTAGGATTGAGGAGCTTTAAATTTAATAATTTATTGTATATTCAAGTCAATTTCATAATATCATCATAAAATCACGCCCTTTTCCCATGGGACTAGGCAGAGACAGTCACTATAGAGCACTACGGTCCAAACATACTTCTTTTAGTTTCTCATTATTTAAGAAATATCAAAATATATTTAACTAGCTGTCCCGGCAAACGTTGTTTTGCCATACAATTCTGTGTAAAAATCAACAACAAAAAATTTCATCAAAATCGGTCTAGCCGTTTAGGAGGAGTTCAATTACAAACACACGTACAGAAGATTTATATATATAAAGATTTAATTACTTAACAAAAATAATTAAAACAACGTACTAACTTAAATGAGACGTTATAAAACACTCATGACTAGAAATCCGTTGGTAAAAAGAACAAATAAAAAGTATATCATAGTCTTACTTTCATAATTATGCTAATTGCTTAGCAAGTTAAAACAATTACAAAAATATATGTACATACATTAAATATAGTCATCTCGGGTAACTTATAATGGAACTGGCAAGACGATACAATTTTTTTCAATGGAAAAAAGTCTAGAGGAAGATCTAAGAAAACAGGGATAGACTGCGTGAATGAGGATATGAAAGAAAGAGGAGTTAACACATATATGACGTCTGACAGAAGACTATGGAAGAAAAAGTGATGTTGCGCTGACCCCAAATAATGGAATAAGGGTAGGAGAATTATGCATAGGTTCTTAAAGTGAAAATGGACGGTGTGAATAGGTTCTTTTTAAACCCTGTCTTTTCAGATAAATATTAGATAAATAATTTGATTCCAAGAATTTGTGTCTTTGTAGTATTTAGCTCTATTAGGGTTCCGTACCCAAAGGGTAAAAACGGGACCCTATTACTGAGACTTCGCTGTCCGTCCGTCCGTCTGTCACCAGGCTGTATCTCAAGAACGGTGATAGCTAGACAGTTGAAATTTTCACAGATGATGTATTTCTATTGCCGCTATAACAACAAATACTAAAAATAAAATAAAATAAATATTTAAGGGGGGCTCCCATACAACAAACATGATTTTTTTACCGTTTCTTGCTCGATACTAATAACGTTGCCTTATGTTGCATAGATAATGGTACGGAACCCTTCGTGCGCGAGTCCAACTCGCACTTGACCAATTTTTTTTTTGCATTATTCTGTATTTTCGGCCTTTATACCGAACTAGTATCATTGTAAATTTCAACCAGGCGATTAGCTTAAAACGCTATGACAAAATAGTAATAATATATGCGTCGCAGAATGAAAAAGGTTGGAAACCCGAGAGTTAATAGTTATGAAGAGTACATTTTGTTAATGGCACAATATATACACAATACCACTTCGACAACGTCGCATATCGACTTCGAGAAAACTAGTCTTAGCAGATCTCATTTAAAGTAACCCGAGTGGACTATAAATCTTACAAAAAAGAAATTTCGTAAATTACAAAATTATCTAGCGATCGACAATTGATTTTATACACATTTATCTTTTTGTTATTTATACTTAATTTCTATGAGTATTATTTAAACTTAGACGAAATATGAGCCGTATTCATGCGGCATAACGCCACGTCGCGGATAAAATGTATGTGTTAGTGAATAATTCATTAAATGTGTTATATTCGATGTGTAGATATCGGCGAAGCGGAACAAACGTCTCGAGAAGTATGTCGGGTTATGGTATGTGCGGAATACACTACCAAATTGTGGATTGAACACAGCTTTTATTTCATTCCTGGAATTAATATAAAAACTCCTACATTGGCAAGCATGAAAATAAAAAAGCCAACGTCATTTACAGCCAATTATATTTCCTATTTTAGAATTAGGTAAAACATAAACCGTTGTAATCACTTCGGTGTCCGTACGTAACACAGAAACCCTTACAAAATCTTCGGTATTCCTCTGTCTGTCTATTTTATTCATAAACATGAATATACTATGCGTAGACAAATGCCATATAGGTTAAGAATAGAAGTGTCACCACCCAGTTTCTTCCAGGGTGCTGTAAAGCCAGCTAAGGGATAATACGAGTATAACCAAATAGCACTCTATGTGAGAGATAAAAACTCGACCATAAACCTTGTGCCTACGCCCCCTTGTAAACGTGTCACAAGTAGACCAAATACCAAAATGCCTAAGTGAAGAAGGCCCGTGCCCAACAGTGAGACATTAACAGGCTAAAAATAAAACAAGTAAGAGGCTAGCGGTAACCATAGGACTACTATCAATAGCGTTTTTGACATTATATGCGTTAGATAAAACCATTCAACCTTACAATATTTTGTAGCGGAAAAATACTGGATGATACAAGAATTGGCACTGGCGAACTGACTTAGACAACTGACCTATTTAAACATAAAATTACTAATATGTAACGATAGGCGCTAGCATATTAAAAGAAAAGAGATATACATATTTTTAATTGTTGCTAGGGAATACTCCAACTGATGGTAACTGAGATATAATTGAAATATGCAAACAGCTAGTACAATGTCAATAAAATAAAAATTTTTATGCAATAACTCGATTCATTCACTATCAACTCTCAAAATGCTTTAGGCGCAATACTTTCGAAAAGCTTATAAATAAACGCATTTCAGTAGTAAACGATAGTATATAGATTTTATTTCTTTCGTACTCTTTTTTTTTTGGACAATAAAAACAGTTGATTGTACTTCCTATAAAATCAAATATCCTGTCAAAATCAGTCTAACCAATCCTCATAGACAATATTTTTTGATAGATTTTTTTAACTCCGTGTGGTGACGGATTAAGAATACAAGTGTCACCACCCATTCTCCTCCCAAGGGTGCTGTAAAAGTCAGCTAAGGGATATTGCTCACAGATAACAACCTCTGTGAGAGACGGCAACCTCGAAAATAAACCGTGTGCCAACACGCTTGGTCAGCGCGGCACAGTATCCCTCCCAAAGTGGAGAAGGCCCGTGCCCAACAGTGGGACGTAAATGGGCTGGAGAGGAGTTTTTTTTAGTTAGCACCATGTAAATATTAATGTGATGCAGTCAGTCTAACGTTATTATTGGAAGTTTAATTGTAATATGGATAGAACACTGCCTCGCCTCGAAAGGCGGCAGGACGCACTCCGATGAGGTTAGCAACAGTCGGCTGGAATGATAGAGCCTAATGCAAGAGAAATCAACTAACTAAAGGGGCATTGGATGCAAGCGGCATAAGACCGAGCGTTTTGGCGTTCTATGGGGGAGGCCTATGTCCAACAGTGGACGGAGAGAGGCTGATAGAAAAATACGGGCATTGTTTAGCAAGACCAAAGAATTTTATTTATTATTATAGATATACATACCTTAAATAATCTCTTTCAGTCATCCATTCACTGAGGACTTCTTGTGCTTCAGGTTCTTTATGATCTTGGTGGTCTTCTATAAGTTGGGTGAGCATCTGTAGCCAGTTGGCGTTCTCTTTGAACGACTGATTATTTAAAGTGTTGATTTCATGCTGCAACGATATTTCAATTAAGAATAAAACGACCAAATATAGTTAAGTTAAAGTCGCACTGAAGAGTTCCATAACATTCATTACATAATATACTAGCCGTTGTCCGCGACATCGAACGTGTAAATTTAAGAAAATTTCCCAGTTTTTGCAACATTTCTCAATGATGCCTGGCGCTTTTTAGTTGCAGCGTGATGTTATACGGCATTCCTGGATAAATGTACTATCCAACACTGAAAGAATTTTTCAAATCAGACCAGTGATTTCTGAGATTAACGCGTTAGACACACACGGATATAGATTCCTATATAGTCCTGAGATTAGCGAGTTTATGAGTCTAAATTAAGCTAAAGAAGTGTATCTTGATCGTAACAGATGGCGCTTTATAGTCACTGCCTACCCTCATAGGCCAAAGGTATGATTATGATGATGATGTTGATAATAATAATCTCAATAAATTAAATTATGGTGGAAAAAGTGACTACCCGCTTGCGGTAGTCACTTTTTCCACCATAATTTTATTTATTAAGTAAAAGCATACCATGTCAATTGCAAAATTAATAAATTACTTTGATAATAACCTCGTTATTTTTTTCAAGTCGTTTAACATACTAACCGTTAATTCATTAATAATAGCTCCAGTACGCCAGCCATGTTCTAGTGTGACATCAGCAAGATCACTATAAGGATGATCACCGAAGTACAACACCTGATGTCCACACCAACCTGTCAATTCTTGCAATTGTTTTACTGTACCCTGGAAATAATAAAGCAATATTTAGGTTTTTCAATTTAATTAAGGGCCTACATCAATATTATCGTATATCATCGCCGACACGTACATATTAACACAGCCAGTAGGCACAGAAAATGAAGAATTAGGGATACTTTTCCTATTTACTCAAAATCTACTAAATATATTTTAATTCTGATTTACGTGTTTCTATATATAATAGTTACTTATGTTTTTAAAATTATTTCATTAGTTAATACGCAATAATAGACCGACAAATGAAAAAAATAAAAAATTAGAGAGGTTGTTTCGCCATGATTTTCTATCGAGGAAACTTTTTTCAATCGCGTTTCTGAGTTCATGCGATTCTAGATCATATATTGAAAAAACATATACTTAAAAATTTGAGCTCTAGCCATTCAATCTAAAGAAACAATGAAAACTTCGTACATAGAAAAATGTACGAAGCTATTTTGGTATCGTCTTAACTTATTAATTTATTTGTCAGAAATAATAAGTTCATGTTCCATGTCCGTAGTTTGACGGACAAAAAGAATACAAGTGTCACCTTGGGACTAGACCGCGGGGGCCGTACGAAACCATCGAGGGAAACAAATCGCATAAAAACTGCGCGTTTATCCTAGGAGGGTTGACGTCAGGCAGGCGGCCGGTCGTAAAAATAGGCTAAATACCATTGCAACATGAATAAGTCACGTTGCGACGACCTCGATTAATGGGATAAGGGTAGGAGTTTCACATACGTTCACGATACTTATAACCGGTATTTAAGAGGGTACTGTACCTTCTCCTAATTTAGGTATTTGCCTTAGGTATTGCTATCCCTATTCCCGAGCACCGTGCTGAAAGGGACAAATATAGCTGAAGCAGATTTTACCTACAAATTCTTAGAAAAAAAGAAGTTTCGTAGACCCCTTTTTTCTTCGCGAAAGTTAAACCGATTTTGTTTGTTTTTACGCTATATTATAGATGAAGAGTATATCTATGCTTGTATCATTTTCTTTTTTAATAAAACGTTATTAAATATGTGTGATAGACGCTGCAACTTTACCTAAAGCAAACCGAAAAAGCGGGATTTTCGGATGGTCATAATAATATTTCTTTTAGTTATTATGTATTGAAAAAAAAGAAGGTGACAGAAGCATAGATATACTCTTCATCTATGATATAGCGTAGAAACAATTAAAATCGGTTCAACTTTCGCGAAGAAAAAAGGGAAGTACGATACCCATATTTTTGTATGGAGCATAATTTGGTATCGTGCCCTCTTAAGGTTATCAGAGTCTGAAATTAAAAATGAAAATGTATTCTACGAATTTTTTTTGACAAATCCTTCACCATCACAGCCATATGTTTGTGGAACGCTCTTCCAGAGGACATTCGACAAGCCAAAAGTCTAGCCACATTCAAAATTAAAGTTAAGAACCACTATCTGAACATGCAGTTGTAACTTTTCCCGTTTAGAATTGTCTATGTACGTTTATATATGTATTATGTGTATTGTTTTGTAGATATGTTTATTTGTATGTAGTATATATAAGTGTATGTCTATAAAATATTTGTGTAATGATAATTAGTACACCTAAAACTACTGCTCTTATCTATTCTCAACATCTCCATCCAAAGGTTGCCTGGCAAACATTGCTTTTAGTGATAAGTACTATATTGATACTTATAATTTATTGTAAATTTTATTCTTATGGTGTACAAAAAAGTGTATATATATATGAAAAAATAGGAGAATTTTGGCAGTAATTTCACGTTTTTGTCAAAGTGAGTACTAGCTGTTGCACGTGTCTTTGTTCGCGGTTCGCGTGTAATTCCCAATTACTGACACCCTTTGATTTAAAAAGTAGTATATCTTTTATCAGGCACTATACAATCTGTAGACCAAATTTCAATCCAATCAGTTGAGTAGGTTTAGCATACATACGGGCCCGGTCTAGTGGTTCATGGACTGCCGTTCACGAAGTCTCTGGTTCGATTCCCGCACGGAAAAATAATTTGTGTGATATTTATAATGTCATGCAAATGTTTGTACTGCGTCTGGATATTTTTAGGGTTTCGTACAAAGCCTTATAGTCCCACTACGGTGTCCGTCTGTCTGTCCGTCCGTCAAGTTTTTTTTACTAAGCAACGGCCGTAGGTATCAACTTGAAACTCGAACCAAATGTAGATCTATGCGGTCCCTTACTGCAAAAAGTATAATCAATATTTTAGATCTACGCATTCAGAAGATATAAACCAAATTACAGCCATTTTTGAGTATTTTCGACTTACGCTAAGGAATAAAATTTACAGGTTTACTTCCCATTGTGCTAGAGACTTGAAATTTGGCATGGACAAAGCCTACTATAGGAAAAATCCAAAAACTTGTGATATGTTATCACATCACATGAAAGAATTGTTTGAACTAATACCAACTTATGAAGTAGCTGAAATATAGGCGAATCCCTTTATTGCAACTACAAAGTTAAGTTGGTGAGTTGCTTTATGCTTAATTATCTGTTTTGTGTTGCTTTATGCTTAATTAACCTGCGTATTTAGTTATTTAAAGTTTTCGGTCATGTAGGTACGGAACCCTAAGCGTGCGAGTTTACCTCGCTCTTTACAGGTTTTTATTTAAGTATTATAAGTCTAGTATTCTCTGCAAAAAAACAGTAAGAAAATGTTTCAATCAGTTTATACTGGCCTCATAGTAAATAATTCCTTTTTCTAACGAAGTAACTTTCTCCCATATATGTGTGTTAGCATTTTTATCAAACACTCTGATAGGGCGTGATATTTCTGTGAAAAAGGTTGGTTTGTTCGCGTTCACTATCACCACGTCGAAGAAATCTCTCCAGCCTTGACCAACCAACATTTCCATGCCGGCATTACTGAAAATTATAAAGAAAATAATTTAATAGCGAAACAATAATAGAAAGAAAGAAAGAAAGAATGAACCACTCTATTAAAAAAAAACCGCATCAAAATCCATTGCGTAGTTTTGATTGAAGACATACGCTCACATGGGGACATACATACAAAAATAATGTCTTTGTTTTATATAATTATATTGTTTGTATTTATATTGTTTGTATTATATATATTGTTTGTATTTGTATAAGTTGTAGGCGAATTATCGGTTTTACGAGAAAGGGTCAATGAACCCAGTAGCTTCCTATGGCAAGTCCAAGACTCCTAGGAAGCTACTGGGTCTGGGTACACTGGGTAGCTGTTGCCCGCGACTTCGAACGCGTGAAATTTATAAATCAAACCTTAACAAACAAAAGTTTACTATGACAGTCGATAGATGGCGATGTACCGTTTTTTAGATCGCGCCATAATTTCGTTCGACACATTAACACTTAAGCTAGTCAACAATTCGAAAGCGTCATCAACTCATTTTCACATTTATAAATTAGTTATAGGATTAGGATAAATGGCTTGATAATATTTAAAAAAAATCAGTGATGAACAAAAATATCACTGAATTCAGTCAAGCTGTTACGGAGGAAGTCGATACGATCGATAAAACACTAGACTTTATTAGAAGATTAGACAACCTACGCAAATATTACACTAAATTAATTTTGTAAAAGATATGAACAGATATTATCTGTGTAGATAGTGATTTATGGAACACAAATGTACTAAATACGTTAAATATCTAATACATTGCATAGCAACATCTAATCAAAGATAAAAAATTGGTCAAGTGCGAGTCGGACTCGCGCACGAAGGGTTCCGTACCATTATCTATGCAACATAAGGCAACGTTATTAGTATCGAGCAAGAAACGGTAAAAAAATCATGTTTGTTGTATGGGAGCCCCCCTTAAATATTTATTTTATTTTTAGTATTTGTTGTTATAGCGGCAATATAAATATATCATCTGTGAAAATTTCAACTCTCTAGCTATCACCGTTCTTGAGATACAGCCTGGTGACATACGGACGGACGGACGGACGGACGGACAGCGAAGTCTCAGTAATAGGGTCCCGTTTTTACCCTTTGGGTACGGAACCCTAAAAAAAGTAACTTACACAAAATGATACGGGCTGTTAGTGACTAGGAATAGCTTTTTATCATTGTCTCGTAACATTCGGAAGTATTTCCTCAAATCTGGATTAGGCCTTATATACTCTTCTACATTTTGCGCAACTATCTTGTGCATTATTGGGTGACAACTTTGTACAGAATTCTGCAAAAAGAAACAAAATATAACCATTTTTAACGTAATTCAAAATTGATACTAGATTATTAGAACGGAATATAATAATAATTGCGATAGTTATTCGCCGAGGCTATACGGGAAAATAATAATGTTAAACTAGAACTAAACAAAGATTCCGTTACATAGATTAATGCATTGATAGATACGTACCGAGCAACTAAAGGAGTGTTAAATAATAGCAAACGAAAAGTAAAGCAATATAAATAAAATAAATAAACATCAAAAAATCATGGACATTTCATTATAGTTTTCAAACTAGTTCTGAGATTTGTAATTAACTCTCTTATCGCAGAAAGCATGCATTATGCTCGTGGTATGGGTAGAATGACTTTTTAATAAAAGACATTTTTTTATAGTAATGTCAATAGAATGTAAAATGAAACATAACTTACTTTAACATCTAAAAATAGAATTTCTGGATGATAATCAATATGATTTCTTATAAAATATTCAGCTACATTACACAATAAACCCATTTCAGGAACTGAGAATAAATCTGCTAAATGCACCATCTTCGCTCTGTTTGGCTGAAACATAAAACAATAGAAATAAGTACAACCTGTGGCTACAACATTTAAATGTAACTACGAGTGAGAAATAAAGGACTTTATGAAAGGAATTTTAAAATGTTGTCACTAAATAACATTTAAAAAATGTCTTTTATCTATAATAGATATTTTTAACCAGGTAAGAGCTGTGGGGATGCGCGTAAATATATTTTTCCATTGCGTTAAATAAAAATAACTATGTTTAAAAACATGAGCGACGAGAAAGGTAAGTAATTTAAATTTATTTCAATAGCTATTTTCTATCCCAGCCAACCATTGGAAAAGTTCTGTGAAAATCCCAATTTTCTTTCATTTCTAACATTTTACTCAGCCAAAAACGTCCACTGCTAGTCAAAGGCCTAAATATCATAACTATTGATGTACGATATTATTACCCACATTTTAACTGATCAGTACTTTTTGGGACACAAGCCTCCATCAAAAACGACACAACTCTTAGTCTTATGCTTTTTGCATCTGCAGGTCTGTACGCGACCCTAATTAAACTTCCCTCGACCTGTCTAAGAGCCTTAAACACTTCGTTAACCGGTTCGTGTTTACTAGAGAACCTTTATTTCTCAACAGTTCTCAGGTATATAACATACTAACGATTGCCCATACGCCTAAAAGAGTAGTCACCATTTATTTCGCATTTAAAAAGTAGCAAATATCCTTTCTCAGCCTCAAGAAACTATTTGTGTTTTAGCGTAAAAAAGCAACGGAAAGAATTACTTGCGAATTTATAATATTAAGTAACGATTAATATGCATACCTAGAAAAAAAAAACTAACAACCGAAAAGTAACGCAGTATCAATCGGTCCAACAAAATGGAATTGACAACTTTACAAAGTACAGGCAGTACAAGTTATAAACCTGCTAACACTTTCTGCTAACAACAGGTTGAAAAGAAAACGTGTGTCAACAACCTCAATTCACATGTTTTATTTGTAACCACTTATGCAAATACACAGTATATACTTTATAGTATTAATACGTAAGAAGATAAGGAGATATTTGCATAATTATAATTATGTATATTATTTCACTATATGTAGTCTTATACGATTTCATATCGGGTATAATATTTGAAAGTTTATTATTTTGTATTGACAACATAAATTTACATAGGATAAAAGCTAACCTTGTGTGTTTTATTTTCAAATATTTATTCTCTTTTAGAAATGTAATACATATTTAAATGTAATACTGTTTAACTGAGACTAATTGCAGAAGACACTGGCTCTTTCAAGCTATGGGTGTTTTAAAAATGCTAAAGGATAATGATAACAGATAAAATCTTTCGCGAGGCGAAGTTCTCGAGGATTAGCTCTATAATTATACACCGGTATATAATTATATACCGGTAAAGACATATAAGTGACACCACCCCATTTCCTGCCCACGGTACCGTAAAGACAAGAGGGATATTTATCGACATATCACAAAAATACTTCTTCTAGTTATTTGAATTAGTTTTGTTGAGAAATGCAACATACGCAGCTCGTTTAATATTTTTTGCGAAACTAATTTCTAAACACAGATATATAAAAACAAAATAAAAATCTGCCTAAACTTTTCGAGTGTGGAACATTAGTTATCACTAGTACCTATATGTTCCGCCTTCCTTTATGTACCTTCTCTCTGGAGATCCAGCCCATTAACGTCCCACAGTTGGTCACGGGCCTCCTCCACTTTAGGAGTGATTATGGTCTATGCCGCGCTGACCAGCCGTTTTAGCACAGGGTTTATTATCGAGGTTTCCATCTCTCACAGAGGGTGTTATCTGTGTACAATATCCCTAAGCTCGCTTTACAGCCCGTTGAGGAAATAGGGTTGTCACACTTGTATTCTTAATCCGACACCACACGGACTTATGTTGTTACCCTTACCAGGTACAATAATGACGCCGTCCTCTGTATTGGTGACGACGTAATAGTAAAGAATGACATAAAAATTGGAACGTACAAGACAACTAACTATTTCTAATTAACTTGCATCAGCCATTATAATTATCTCGCCAAGACTACTAGTGAGTGACTGACTGATACATTGTTATATAGTTTAAACATAAATGATCTAATCTATAGTAATGCTATAAGGCTGAATAGTTTGTTTGTTTGTTTGAACGCGCTAATCTCATGAACTACTGGTACGAATTAAAAAAATTTTTCAGTGTTAGATAGTCTATATATCGAGGAAGGCTATGGGCTATATAACATCACGCTGCGACCAATAGGAGCGAAGCATTAATAAGAAATATCGCAAAAACGGGGTCAAGTTTCTAAATCCCACGCGTGGTTTCAAATTCAGTAAGTTAAACGATCCTTCTGTTTATACAAGGGGAGCACAAATGAATGATTGCCTACAAGTGTCGTATCATTACTAAACACAGTCTAGCCTAGTACTGCGTACTTAACAATAGGTTTTCAACCATAACACAATCATTATAGTGTATATGCTTGAACAATAATCATATGTTGCTACGATCAGTGCTTGTTATTTACACAGCATATGTAATCAATTAAGTCTTTCTTCATTCATTTTGCAAGTGCATTATGCATTTTATTATATCCTATGTCATGACCTATGTAGAAAATATTGCACATCATTACTTATTATAAAACAAATTGTTATTTTTGTATTGTGAGTGTAAGTGACCTTAAATAATCACAACTACGCAGTGGCGTATTTACCCTTGGGCTATAGGGGCCATGGTCCGAATCGAGTAACATCATAAGGGCGGCGAAAGCCTTCAAGTTTAAAATTTTGCTCTATCTCTATTAATTTAAAGGGCGGCTAATTAAATTGGCCCGGGGCGTCAAATTAAATGGCCCGGGGCGTCAAATTAAATGTCCCTGGGCGTCAAATTAAATGGCCCAGGGCGCTAAATTTTAAAATACACCTCTGCAACTATGTGATGGATTTCCATGCAGTTTTAAAAAAGATAGGGAGGTTCAAGAGAATGTTTTTTGTATAATTTATTAAGATTTGGTATATATTAGGGGCTGGGGGGCTCAATATCTATAAATGTGTTATTTTTGCTATATTGTCAGACTATGATAATAAAGTAATGCCAGCAGGAAACTACTGGATGCATATCATTGGACTACATTACTACATTCAACATTGGAAAGAAGCAGGCTGATCAATGGTAGAATCTTTACTTATTACAAAACAAAGTCGTTTTCTGTATGTATGTCCCTATGTGAGCTTATATCTTTAAAACTACGAAACGGATTTCTATGCGGTTTTCTTAATATACATATACAGAGGTTTAAGAGGAAGGCATTTTTGTATAATTTGTTGAGATTATTTAATATTTTGGAACGAAGTTCCTTACGGCAGGCTTGGAGGGGATAGGGATTTCGCTGCGTGACCGAACCGAAAAAAAATGTGATAGTAAAACCGTAAGAAAAATGCGTGGAAAAAAACCGTTAAATGAGACGTGCGCAGGCGCGACAGTCGCATACACAGACGAGTAGTGTATAATACCTTTCTCTTTCTTTCTTTTTCTGCAAATTGTGTCGATTCTACATTAGCCGAAGGAACTTCGTTCCTACCTGGTGTCCCATGACACCACATTCTTTTTTTTTTATAATTCCACGCATACGATTTTGCGGTCAACAGCTAGTTAAGTATATAATAAATAAATAGTTACCTTATGTAATCTTGTGTCACCTTCTACATAAGCAATAGGTATAATCCTGTTTTTGTATAATTTGAGTACTTCTTCAGTAGAAACTTGAGTGAGACCTCTATATACTGAACCAAATTGTATTTGCATGAATGAATCCAACTTTAAAAGGAGGCCTTTTTCAATATCATAATGTAAACCTCTCACTGCAAAATTGGGCTTGTATTCTAACTCCAAGATCTCCGGAGGATACTGAAAAATATTTTTTTTTAGTTTTATTTATTCATTTATTTAAACCTTTTACATCTACAAGGTTACATAGACCTAAGGCTGGTGTCATTTACTTTAATTTAAAAAATTTTTTTTAATGCTTTTTTACATAACCCGCCGAGTTGGGCCCCCCGTAAAGAAAGGGGGTCAACATAGCCGGGTCATGGTAAGGCTCAAGGCACCACCATGGCCCGGTAGGGCAGAAAGGGTGAATGGAAATGAAATGCTTGTTTACATAGCTCTAGTAAATAGTGGGACAAAACAACTTCTTCACATTGTGGCTTGTATAGTCAACTAAGGGATTAATTAAATATATTAATAAATCTGTGACAAGAGCCAAACTTAAAATTAAACTTTCATAACAACATGATGATGTAGAAGTAATATTGAATAATATCATCACCAAATTTTAATGAAGGAAGCCTAAAAGTGAAATGTTTATAAGCATAAGTGTATTTTGGGACGGACGTGTATTAGACGGGCCTCGTGGTCTAGTGGTTCATATAACGGACTGCCGTTCACGAGGTCTCAGGTTCGATTCCCGGTCAGGACAAATATTTGTGTGATGTTTTTAATTGTCATACAAATGTTTGTACTGCATCTGGGTGTTTACTATGTATTATAAGTATGTATTTACAAAAGAAAAGTAGTATATGTATTATATCCGTATTCTGGTACCCATAACACAAGCATATAAAGCTTAGCTTGGGACCAGAGGACGTTGTGTGAAATGTCCATGTTATTATATTTATTTAGTGTAAATACACACTTATTTTATCAAGATATTTAGATGACAACAATTTGCTATAAATTGCGAGATTTATAATATCTAAAAAGATTTCCAAAACACTTACAGAGTATTGGAAAGTATTTCTCATTGCTATACTACTTCAAAAATAACATCATCATATTCTACCCACCTTGTATTTTTCCAAGAGAATCTCTCTGCCCAAGTTGTACAAGAGATGTTCTAATGTGGGTTTATAGTGTGCCAATGTGTAGTCATAGTCAAATCCATAAACTTGTACTTCAGACAAATCAAGCTCATTGCAAGCAAAAACACCCCATGGATTTACATCTTGAGGTAGTTTTTTTGCTAGAACAAAAGTAAATCTTAAATAACATGCATAATTTGAAATACATTAAAATAATTAACTATAATATTTACTTACATTTGAATTTCAATTTCGTGCGACAATAAGCCTCCTTCAATAACTCACGCGTAGTGTAACTTTTAGGGCAGTTTTTACAATAAATCTGTGTTAAACTGCCCTTAAATGGAGTAGCATGAGAAAGATTGTTTAAAACACGACTTCTTACAAGTATTAATGAAGACATTTTCGGCTAAAATAACAAAATTATGTTAATTTTTTAATACCTCTCGAACGAGCTGCTTTATGTTTTTCAGAAGATATATTGATAAAAAGAAACTATTTAGCAAATAAATAAAAAATTTAAAATCGATTTATGTGTTTAATTTATTTATAAGTTTTTCGAAAAATTAATTATTGCATAATTTTAATTTTAATAAAACACTAACGACGTACACTCACACCGGAAGCTACTTTATCTACTAATGCCATAGAGTAAGTTCTTTCTTATGTCAGTCAAAATAATCACAGAGTAAGTTGAAATTATCAAGGAGCTCGTTTATGGTATAAGCCACACAAATTGGTAATGCGCCTGGCGGCCATGTTAGTGACGTCATAGTGACGTATAGATGAGAATATTACATTTTGTTAGCTATACTTTTTCTTTGCTGATGACGTCACAAGGGCGTTAATTTGACAAGGTTCCAGCACATTACCAATTTGCGTGGCTTATACCATGTGCAATTATTTTAATTATGTGTTGTGTTAATGATAAATTTCATTCCAGAAGGTGATCATTTCGCCTCATTTCATTATTCATAGCATATTATCATCATCAGCCATGTAGCGCACCATTACATTTAGACTAGAGTAATTGGGATTGTTCATAATTTTTAACCTGCTGCTTTTATATTTTTTTTTAGAAAATATAGACTATTTTATGCAAATAATATCAATATTTTTAAAATATTTACTATATAGAATCTTTAAAAAATAACTAAAGATATTATTTTAAATGTTGTGACGTCATCGTTGTACGCAATCTGTGTATTGCCTTTTCCTGATAGACTTAGACAGAATGCAATACATCTTTTCAAAGTTGCCAAGTTGATATAATTTATTACCTAGACCAATTTCAACTCCACCACACAGTAGTATATCCCTAAGAACACCTTAATATTTTAAGTCCCTCAATTCAAGGGCACATAGTTATAATTTGCTTTTTTGGAAAAATAATCGTTAATATAGGAAATTATTCGAAAAAATCTAATGGATCATGATCAGAAACTCTATTCCCCGAAATGGTTTTCGAATTAAGAGTTTAAAAAAAATATGAAAAATGCCAATTATATTTTTTACTTGGTATTGGTTTAAATTTAAAAAATAATTTCGTGCTGGATAATCCCTTTATTTATTGAGGAAGGCTTTAGGATAGGTACCTATAATATATCGCCACGCTACGACCAATAGGATCGAAAATTATTGAAAAACTAGCTGATCCCCGCTACTCCGTACGCGTAGAATTTTAGGAACCGTTTAAACCTTCCTTGGATTTTCATGAATATTTCAAAACCAAAATCACCAAAATCGGCCCAGCCGTTTTCGAGTTTTAGCGAGACTAACGAACAGCAATTGATTTTTATAATATAAGATGGCACAATAGAGGAAGACCGAGTACAAAGACAGGGGCTGCAGGTAGTGAAAAATAAAAGTGTCTTTCTGTTTGCTGGTAATTCTTGCATGTACACTAGAGTGTAATAAAATTTAAAATTTGGCAATTCTTTTGGCACGTTACCCAATGACTGCAATGCGGAGGAATTTTTTGATGCTTAATTTTAACCACTTTTTATTTTCCTTTTTTTTTGTTTTGTTTGGATTGTTGTTGTAATAATTTTATAAAATGTAAATAAATAAATAAATACTACCTAATAAATGAAGAGCGTGGCACTTACCTTCAGTAGCTCACTAAGATATTGATATCAATTCTGTGTGCTCAGCTAAAAAAGTTTAAATGAATTGGTCAATAACACGATTTCGCAATGTAAACTGAACTTTTTAATATAAAAGCTGTGTATGGGTATTGACCATGAAGGTATAGATATACCTTCATGGTATTGACACTATCCATTTTTAATTTTAGGTAAGTTTTGTTCAAAGAGTATACTTAATAATATAGGTACTTAAAAGTTTAGTTGTACACTAGGTATACGTTATATCTATATTATTATACTCTTTGAGGTATACGTAGTATCTTCTATCTATTCTGTGCACTAGGTTGTCGAGTACAGTTTTACAGAGATTGAAATAAAACGACATTTCGTGAAATTATGTAAATTTTAATTTTTTTGACCACTGCTTTCAAAGCATAATCTCGTACACGTTATTCCTTATGAATATTTATTAATGTTATTTATTCTGCTACTTTATGAGATATTATTATTTTATTTGGAAAATCCTATACTACATACCAATTGAACGACTTGTTCTTCTTTTCTGTTTCTAATAACAGAGTATCTGTTCTTGATTTACATAACTTTTCATGTTTTATGAGTAACTAGCTGTGCCCCGCGGTGTTACCCGCAGTAAAAAGGATAGAAAAATAAGTTCATTTTCTATTCCATTTTACATTGGAAAGTTTCATGAAAATCTATCCAGTAGTCTTTACGTGAAAGCACAATAAACATCCTTACATATCCAAACACTGGAGTATGGATAGAAGACCGAGGAAACGATCGCGTTGCTCAGCCAACAATTTAAGTATTTTATTTTTTGGCGCGTAATTCTTTTTTCGTCATATCTCTTAAGATATTCATTTAAATTGCATGCTGTAAAGAGCAGTTATAATCTATATTAATTGCATAAGCTAGCTATGCTATTTAATTTGATAAAAAATACTATATACATATAAATAGCATTTGAAAACACCCTATTGAATTAGATAATTTTTTTGACATTATTAAGGGTACAGCTAAAGATAGACATATGCCCTCGCGGACTTTTTTCAAGAACTAATGGTAAGAAACAATTCCTCCATACATTAGTTGGTTGTACCTCACATAGATAAGGCAGCGTTTTTATTTATAGCTCGCGCGCGTCCGAATTTCTCGGCAAATTTAATCATATCTCATCCAATATACAGCAAACCCCAACAAATTATGCAAAAAGCCATCCTCTTGAACCATTATATCTATTAAAAGAAACCGCATCAAGATCCGTTGCGTATTTTTGAAGATATAAGCTCACATAGGGACATACATACAAAAATTACGACTTTGTTTTACATGAAGTAAAGATAAAGAAGATAAAGATGAACGTAAGTACATATAGCTACATAATATTCCAATAAGCATTCACAAGAACAGTCGATAACACTATTTTCACTTAGCATACGATTTCTGTAGACTATTTATTGTTTTTTAAACTATTAGAGCGATGCGACGATAACGTCTATTTTACTATATTTGAGGAAAAGCACTTCCAATAAGGTTTTTGCTTCGATACCGATAATTATATGTAACAATGTTCACGTCTTTAGTTGCTAACTTGAGTTTACAATCATCATCGACTCGTGTGACGTAACAGAGAGTATACAGAGCCATTTCCAACTCCGGTGATGTACCAACAAATAAGGTATTTACTGGTTTATCTACACCTTGTTGGTTAAAATGATATTTCAGCACTGCTCCTTTCTGTAGACAGAATAAAAACAACTATGTTACTTGTGTACAACTTCCAAAAATATTTTAATACATATAAGTATTAAGTGGGAATTTAACTGAATAACCAACAACTCCAATTCCTGGCATTAGAATGTTTAATACATATTTTATACATATTTTGTAAACTATGAGAAAACAAGGGTGTTACATTTTGTGAGAGAAGAAAACCTCGAAACTAAACCCAATGCTAGTAAACCTGATCGATATTGGATAGTAGAAAAAATATCCTCCCGTCATGAAAGCCCTTTCTACATAGTGGGACATAAATAGATTGAGCTTAGGAAAAAGGAAAATAATATGTTTTAAAAATGATGTAATATTTTACTATTACTGTATTGCTAATCACTAAATGAGCTACAACACACTGGTGAACTTAAACCTCTTCCAATTTACTCAAAATTATTCCTCGTCCTTACATATCCAGTCCTACCACTCTTAAGATCGTCAATCCACCAAGCTTGCCGAAACGCGGTGTCCACTCAAGAACACTTCTATTCTATGGTCTATCAATAGAACTATAGATAAAATGGAGCGGATTGTATTGTGGCAATGAGAACTTAATTTTCAACATGTTTGCTAAATTATTCTGGCGATGTATTTTCTATTTAAATATAGAATTAACTTACGTCATTTAATTCCACATATTTTAAATACCCTAAATAATTTACTCGATTGGCAGCTTCCTCTCTCGCGTAATACACCCAGTTATGTAAGCCTGTAAACATAATTACATTAAAAGGTGGTTATTGACACAATTGCTAACTTTGTAATGAATGTTTCGCCAGAGAAGAAATCTAAAGATCAGCTTACATGCTTTCAAAAAGTAATAAACATGTAATGCAAGGAGATCAATAGATTCACCATCTATTAAAGGGAATCTCCATGCCATCTTCATAAATACTCGTTTAAAATAATTGGAAGAAAATTGATACAAAATTAATAGGTAAGAGAAAGATTTAACTAAGTAAGTATTATTGACAAAAAATAAATAAACCTATTAGTTTGTAGACTGAACAATCTATTATCAATATATTTATAAAATACTTACCTGAAACTTCTCCATTTTTAAGTTCTGACACAAATATATGTTCAAAACCCGAGCTGCCAATTTTTCCTTTGCCTCTTGAATATAACGTAAACCAAATTTGCTTTACAAAGTCTCTTTGCAGCTTTGGATCTAGTGAGACATATCCTGTAATATCAATCAGAAATAGTTTTTACGTGAGTGCAGCCAGGATTTAATTTAGGGGTTAAGAGGGCACGATACCAAATTATGCTCCGTACAAAAATATGGGTTACTCCCCATTTTTCTTTGCGAAAGTTAAACCGATTTTAATTGTTCTTACACTATATTATAGATGAAGAGTATATCTATGCTTGTATCACTTTCAAAACATATTAACTACTAAAAGAAATACGACCTACCGAAAATCCGTTTTTTTTCGGTTTTCTTTAGGTAACGTTGCAGCGACTATCACACATGTAAGGTTTTATCAAAAAAGAAAGTGATAGAAGCATAGATATACTCTTTATCTATAATATATCGTAAAAACAAATAAAATCGGTTTAACTTTCGCGAAGAAAAAAGGGGACTACAGAACGTCTTTTTTTCAAAGAATTTGTAGGTAAAATCTGCTTCAGCTATATTTGTCCCTTTCAGCGCGGCGCTTGGAAATATGGATAGCAATACCTAAGGCAAATACCTAAATTAGGAGTACAGTACCCTCTTAAATCATCCTTATTGCATAGGTAGATATTGATTCATAAGTTTCTTTGCTCAGCAAGTTCACCTAGTTTAATCTCGGGGAAGGTCCTCTCTATGTCTTTTAAATGATAAAATTCATAAAAAATTTGTTAAACATAAGCCGGTTCGAAATTTTAAACTCAAATTAATAGAGCTTTTTCTTTATTAAGCGTATACAACACCCAGGCCATATACAGACCATTATTAATCGAAAGCACAACCTCGTACCGTACCAAGAAATCAATTCATGCACAGAGAGCCATCAGATTACCTTTGTTCTTCAAAAACGTCATCAAGTGCCTCATCACTGCTGTGGACATCACTGCATCCATAAATGCATTTTCCTCGACCCGTTCCTAAAATTAGAAATACGTTAAATTTACAGTTAGGCGACAAATCAGTATGAAAGTTGATACAAAATTCATTCTTTAATCTACAATCTAGAGAAAATACTTACATGTAAACTTAAACGTTTACAAGGTCACATTGAAAAGAATTGCAGTAGGTACCTAAAATATTATGTGGTTTTAAAAACAAAAAATATTTGTAATTCAAAATAAAATGTTATTACAATGAAAGTTAAGCAAGGCTTAGTAACGTAAGGTTACTAATTAAAAACAATTCAACAGGGTTACTGCAAAAACATGAATAACATTCCACGTCTATAATGGACATGACACACGGTAAAAAATTATGTAACTTATATTACGGATTTATTTACAATTTTATTCAATTGAATACACAATAAGAAGCTAGTAGAACTTAAGTTAACAATAGGCCACAGCTGATTATGATGACATTTTTAAAGGCAATTATTTATTTAGATTCTAAGGTTAACTTCGTGCTAAGATCAGTAAGGTCATTCAAAATCTCGAACTAGAGTGTAGGTTTTGAAATATAATATTTACCTGCGGTGTTACGTGTTCATTAACCAATGTATCTCTTTCATAGTTGTCTAATAAAGGAATAAATTTCTGTATTGTTGGAATATTCCACGCTTCAGCTGACACGGTGAGCAATCTATTAAACAATATTTGTTTTTAGAGAAAACGTTATCAAAAAGAACATAATCCATTAACGTTCTGTAATATGGATGAAATTCTTTATACGTTGGTAATACATTTAATGCTACGAGGACCAGATAACTGATAAAATATATTTTAAAAGGACAAGCGATATGAAATGTTTATAACAAAATATGAGTAATTGTTCTGTGTTTGTGGAATCGAACTTTTAGGGTTATAAGTCGTGTGGTTGGTTAGAGGATAAAATGAAATACGTCCGGACTTGAATGGCGTTTATTTGCGACTCAATATATTTGATATAATATTAGCATATATAGGTAAGGAGAACAATCGTTTCTATATATTCCTAAAACTGCTGATACGCTGAGTGTTGCATACAATGAATTCATACATAATATATTTGTATGTATACAAATAAATTAGCCGGCGAGCAAACAATAGGACATACATACTGTAATAAATACATTTGTTTATAATAACTTATGTGGCTAGCACAATGGTCTCTATGCATTCGTAGACTTGTTGACATTACGTCTACTGCAAGTAATTTTACATTGAATTCATAAAATGTGTTCCTACAAACTATTACCTCGTCGCGCAAAAGATAATGTTGCTATCAATCACGCAATGGATCTACCATAAATCGTGTAGTGTAGTCTGATATTTACATAGCTGTATTATAAAATGTGCCAAATAATGGACAGCTATGATAGTTACAATAATGCTCTGAGCCTATATGAACATTTTCAGCTATTTTCATAATTTTATATCGTGAATAGTGAAGGAAAAATTTAAGGTAAACCCTATGTCATTACGCCTGGTCAGCATAGCATATTAGACCAGATACCCTGCCAGACAAGGCCCGTGCCTCATAGTGAAACACTTTTGGACTGAGAAGATAAAATGAATGTAGTGAAAATACTTTTTCGCAATTATCTAATTAACAAATTAAGTAGTTCAAATTAAGTATTCAGTTCAAATAACACAATAGTGTTTATAAATATGATTAGTTACTAAATGCCAAAGATTCGCCCATCAACATCGAGTTCAAACGTATTTAAATCAAATTAAATCATGTTTCATAATCAAACAATATGTTTTAATTAAGAGGATACCAAAATAGCTTCGTGCATTTTTCTACGTACGAAGTTTTCATTGTTTCTTTAGGTTGAATGGCTAGAGCTTAAATTTTTAAGTATATGTTTTTTCAATATATGATATAGGATCGCATAAACTCAGAAACGCGATTGAAAAAAGTTTTCTCCGTAGAAAATCTTAGCGAAACAACCTCTCTCATTTTTTATTATTTTCATTTGTCGGTCTATTATCGCGTATTAACTAATAAAATAACTTTAAAAACATAAGTAACTATTATATATAGAAACACGTAAATCAGAATTAAAATATATTTAGTTGATTTTGAGTAAACAAAAAAAATATCCCTAATTCTTCATTTTCTATACCTACTAGCTGTGTTAATATGTACATGTCGACGATAATGTTGATGTAGGCCCTTAAGTATATTTTTTTGTGCTAGTAATAGTATTTACAAAACTGACTCGTTATCTAAGTGATTACATATTTCAAAGACGTAGAATTGGCATTACTGGATCAAATGTTATCTAAAAAACATATTACGTTAGTAATCTTCTCACCCAAATGATCAGCATTATACCGAATATCATGACTCCCGGTTAAACTGGTTCGTGGACAGATACAGGTCTTAGACGTCAAGCTATGAATGAAGAAAACGTGTATACAGCGCATTTTTTGTATTTGCGTTGCGGCTGATTTTAAAATTTGTTTATCTATTAAAAAGTCAAAACCAATTGTCAGGGTTAGCATGTTCGCACAGTCTGAATAGAAAAATTTCCAAATTACACTACTTACGGTCTTGGGGCCTTATCTTCTTTTGAGCTAGACGTAGTCTTTTCTTGATAATTTATCGTTACGTAACGTGCTGCGTTATTAGTATCCTTTCGTAACAATTCTTCACTGAGAGTTTGTAGTTCAGCATCAGTGACAGTGTTTCCATTATTATTAGATGTACCACGATTATTATTAACAATAGAACTTGGTAAGACTAGTGTTCCTGGACGAGATCCAGGTGATTTAGGTACAGGACTTGTCGGTTTGGCAGTCGTATGAGAGGCAACATTAGCAGGATTGTTTGATCCTGTAGCAGCTGAATTAATTGGTTTCGTAGGTTGGATTGGCAAAGATGTTGGCCTTGGTTGCGTAAATGCTGTTGAGGAACCTGGTCCGTTATTATTTGTAGGATTTCTCAAAATAGAGCTGTAACTTGGTGGTCCTTGATTAGGATTTTTTCCATTGTACATATTTATAAGATCTTGAACCTGACCTCCAGCTTGGTTGTTATTCTGATTAGGTTGATTACTGTGAATGGGTTTAAGTGTAGGAAATTGTGGAGCAACATAATCTCTTTTCCCGTTAGAAGATTGGGGATTTTGTTGCGATCCGGATTTATTATTATTCACTATTGGTGTTGTTGGTTTGGTAGGACCAGCTTGTTGATGTTGAGTTGGTTTCAAAGTTGGGAATTGCGGAGCTACATAGTCTCTTTTCCCGTTAGATGATTGAGTATTTTGTTGCTGCCCAGCATTAAAGTTGTTAAAGAAGGTTGTGCTAGTGGATTTAGAAGTAACCGGTGGACCCAAAGCTGGAAATTGGGATGCGTAATCACGTCTGCCTCCATTCTGGTTGTTATACTGTGGTTGTCCAAATGAATCTGGTGCCACAAAGTCTCTTTTGGGACCATTACTTGGTACTCCGGTTTCATGGAGCAAAAAATCAGTATTAGCATTTCCTCGTTTATTATATTCCAAAGCTGCAAAAAATAACATAGAAAGATTATTTTTTTTACATTCTCTGTTTTGTGATTAGGTCAATACCCTATGCAATTAGTAAATCACAAGTGACTATTTGAATAAATTAAAAAGTCATTGACGCTTCATAGTCATCCTACTTCTTACTAATCCTGTTAATATTAAACTATGTGAAAGTTTGTACGAATGTATGCATTTTTGGATGTAAGAATGTTTGTGGCTCTTTCACGCAAAAACTTCTGTTTATATTTTCATGAAACTATGCAGATATTTGGCTTATAGTAGATCACTAGATGTAGCCTGCAACATCTTACGCGTAGAATTTATAGACCAAACCCTATCAAATTATACAAAAAAAATCATCTTGAATCACTCAACCTATAAAAAAATACCGCAATAAAATCCGTAGTGTAGTTTTAAAGATTTAAGCTCACATAGAGACATACATAGAAAAATAACGACTTCGTTTTATAATAAGTAAAGAAGGATAATAATACACAGGCTATGTATGTTCATGCTATAAGCCAAGCAGTGGGATAGTAATTATTTACGCTGGTGAAACCGCAGACACAAGCTTGTATATCATAATAATATGTTAGACATAGTATGTAGACATAATATTTTTATCTCAAAAGATTATTTACACTGTTTTAGAACTAAAGCCTTGATCTATGATGACCTTATACTGTAGATATTTATGTGCCATTTTTTATACTCAACGCGAATAAATAAGCAGTTCTTTGTAAATTATGATATACGAACAAACTACGGGGTTGGTACAGTTTTTATGCTTTAAAAGTAGCCTATGTCTTTCCTCGTGTTCTTGATATGCTGTATATTTAGAGAAACTATTACTTTTATTAGGTGACTTCAATTTTATTTATATTGCTTTAGTGGTTTAGGTGTCGAAGAGTGATAGAGAAACGGAGTTATATTTAAATAAAACTACTTTTTACGGATTTAGACGCGTATATTTGTTTTAAATTTTGGCCCGACGTCACCATGGTCACGGGTGGGGCTCGAGTCTCACCCGTGGCCATGGTGACTGCAAAGTCTCTGAAACGTCAGGCCAAAATTTAAAACAAATATACGCGTCTAAATCCGTAAAAAAGTAGTTTTATTTAGACAAATGAGTCGCGCAAGTGTTAGAAAATATTAGAGTTATATTTACGCATAAATCGTTCGCCCCTAGTTTAAATTTGGCGCAAAAATGCGAAATAATATATTTGCGACTGGAAAACTAAACACAGTAACGTAATAATTCCACAGCAGACCAACTTTCCATTCTTTTCTTTGCATAGTTTGCCATTTATATGACTAAAATGATTTTGCTTATAATTTTACTACTAATGTTCATAATTAAAATAATATAAGTATACAAAAAATATGTAGGTATTTACTTATGCATTATGTTATGTGCTACATAAATAATGTAACGGGTGCAATACCTACCTGCACTATATTTTAAAACAAATAATATGCCACAAAGTATTACAACACACTTCATTTTCACAATTAATTCTACGTAGTTATTTATTTTACTTAACAAACCCAACACATATTATTTAAAACAACCTTCCTTAAAGGCTACAAGTATTGTAACAGTATAAAGCAGCGAATAAACTAATCTGTTTCCTATCTAAGTTCATCTGTGTCAAGCTCACAACTCAATGTAATTGGTGAGACTAGAGCTTGATTATGTTGAACACTAAGAACAAGTTAGTAAACGAGGACGGAAAACACAAAAGAATCAATTTTAATTCCACCTCTTTAAAGTGCATTTTAAAACAGCAGAAATGTGTAAAAACAAATGATGTCATGACGTTCTGAACATTGCATCTTAGCATACCTACCTACGATTCTTATATTAAAACAAACACTATAATGTATTATATTCTAATCATATCGTATGTTTATTATCGTATATTATTAGTATTTACGTTTTATAGCCACTCAGCATATAAAGATGCTGGGTAGAATGACTCAAACTAACATACAATAACTCAAATTTGGTAAAATTGCTGATTTCATCTAATGACCTAATTAGTCCAGGTGAAGATGAATATATGACAGTCTCTTAGACTAAAAGCAATCAGCGTGAAATAAAAACTACAGACTAATAGGAAAATACATGAAGCAGTAATCTGTGGTTAAAGTAATAAGATAAGTACGGGGGTACATAACTTCCGGTGACATGAACCAAAGACTAGTAAAAATATTAGTTATCTGTGGCCCCATAAGCATGCCAAAGAGAATTTCATTCTTGTTTCTGGAATTTGTCTTCAATGCTAAGAGCATTAATTTAACAGAAGTTGACATTATGACGACCCCGCTGAAATAAAGAGCAATGCTCAAGGGGGGCTGCCAGGCCAGATGTCCGGTCAAAGTTCAAGTTAAAGTGGCAGCTGAGAGGTTAATAAGCTCTATATAAAATATCTATACGTAAGGCGTTTTTGCCATTGTCTTATGTCAATGTATGGTCTTAAAACGGATATTCTCTACTTTTCAAGCTACAGTTTTGGTGCGCCGCCGCCGCTCGGCCGTATTTTTGTCAACGCAAACAACGTGCCTTACTGCTCCTGTTGATTTAATACTCTAAGCATAAATGACATCTCAGAGCTATGAGCTATGATTGCGCCCTCTATGCTTAAAAAATTTTGATCCCATTTCCGTCCGTCAAATATGAAAGGTGTAAATTAAATAAACTGAAATAAACAAAAACAAATAAACATGGTTTATTTACAGTTTTGATTTTATTTTTACTTATCCTCGCGATAAAAATTTATTCACTGGTGGTGTTTCACATTTAACAGTAACCTGTAACAGTAACAGTCATGAAAACCCGTTTGGGTTTTATTGAAAATAGTTTTTATTTTATTGGATGGACTACAGCTTGTTTTTATTCGTTATACAAATTATTTGATGCACAAAATGGTAAGTAATAATTAAATAAAGCATGGTTTTAGTATATTTTGCCCCAATTTTAATTCATTTTAATATTTTCAGGCTTACTTGATAACCATCCAAGCATACTACATTCAATGACAGATTTATATCCAGGTTGGAGATTCTTAGGGAGGTTAAAAGACGAGGCTGATGTTGAGTGGAGTTCTTGGAAATTTTTGATTAAAACCACATGCTTTTATATGTGCCTACAATTTTTAATTTCAGAGATAATACGTAGAACTTATGCCCCGATTTTAAAACACTGGTACCTAGTTTCAAGTATACTATTTATTTCTTATTACATGGGTATTAAACAATTAACATTAATCCTTATTCAGCCTACAGCATATTGTGGAATTTTATATTTTGGTGGTAAAAAGATAACTGTTTGGGTGACAAGTATAATATTGTTGGCAATATACAATTCAATAAAATATACATATTACTTATGGCAGTTTCTAGATATTGAATATGATGAGGAAGTGTTTCTATTGCTGTATGCTATTCCGTGGCTTGAATTAAGATGCATTAGTTATTGCATTGATTATGTCGACAGATCAGACAAATTAAAACAGTCACAAGACAAAAACAATACTCATTTGATGGGATTAGAAAATGTTTTAAATATGTTTAGTTATGTTTTATACCTGCCAGTATTATTTGTTGGTCCAATAATTTTATATGAAGATTTTGAGAGAAGCTTTAACATTAGAAATGAAAAGTTAAAAACTAGGCTTTTAACTTTTGTGTGGAACATGTTAGTTTATTTTATATATAGTTTATTACTGGATCTAGCATTACACTATATTTATTTTTTTGCTATGCAAGCAAATATAAAGGTATTTTTTTTCTTTTTTTGATTATTTTATATTTTTATTATTTCATGCATACCTGTATTGTAATTAATTTTTTAGGCCATTGAGATGTTGCCATCTGCTGCACTTTGTGGAGGTGGACTATGGATGGGTTTAACATTTCATGTAAAATATGTGATATCATATGGTACAACTGCATCATACGCAAAGTTAGATCATATTGAACCACCTCCTACTCCAAGATGTATAGCCAGAATACATCTATACTCACAGATGTGGAGATACTTTGATGTTGGTCTTTACAGATTTTTGTTTAAGTCAGTATTCAATCATATTTATTGTTTTCTCTACATAGCATCCATGGTTGGACTAGAAATAAATCACTGAATAGTGTGTGATAACCTAATATTTTAATTTCCTAATCAACCATGTATTAGCTGTATTCCATTTGTTGATGCAGAAGTGTCTACCTCAAAAGTCAACTTCCCGTAATCAAACCATGGCCTCAACCAGCATTCAAATGATAGCATCAAATTAGATTTTGTTATGTATTTTACTGTTAGGTAAGCATAGGAACTGAACTCAAATCCTCTCTTATGTAAAGAGAATGAAACAAAAAAAAGAAACCTTATTCTTATGACATTTAGCTAACCACAATTAATTACACACAATACACCTGTAATAATGCAATAAATAACAATTGCCATGTTTGTTCTCAATATTTCACAATAAATCTTGAACTAGGTACTTTAAAATGCAATTTCTGTTTCAGATACATACATGCGCCAGTGTCAAATATAATAAAAGAACTCATAACAATGCCTAAGCTATATTACAAGTTAATATCAGCATTTATAACATTCATTTTCATCTTTATGTGGCATGGAACAACATGGAATATATTTGTGTGGACTTCATTAAATTATTTAGGTATTATATTAGAACATAGTTCTAGAGTAATTGGACAAAGTGATAAGTATAAATGGTTTAAAGAAAATGTTCTAAGGACAGATGCGTTTGAAGCACGTTTTATTGCTCTTTTATGTGCCCCATTACTAGGTTTATCAGCCATATCAAATTTTTATCTATTTGGGGGAGCTGAAGTAGGTAATTTATATTTTGGTTTATTAAAATCACCATCTATCCTCAATTGTGTAGTAGTTTTAATATCATTTTACTGTTGTTGTAATATTTGTGTAACACTTAAAGACGTGCCTTCAAGAAATGATGTGAAGAAAGAGGAAAAACTATAGAATTTCACGCCTTTTTCACATATGGCAAATTATAAGACTGTTTAAATATTAATTAATAATTCTCTACGAATAGACTGACAAAATTGTATTATTAATTTATATAAAATATACTCATTTTTATTGTTATGGCCATTTATTTTGTAGGGTAGGTTGAGATTTTTAGGTAGGTAGTTGGAGTTAAGTGTTTAAATAAAAACCGGCAATGTACTATAATAATTTATATTAAATAGCTATTAATTGATAAGTATTAGATGCTTTAAGTAATAAATATGAGTGTGTATGCATTGCATCAATCAAATCGTTTGGGTCGCCGGCTACACCAGCCGCCTTATGAATTTGTATCAATTCTTGTCTTGTGAACACATCTTTGCCTAATTGTTGCGATCTACGGGTTAAAGCGTCTAGGAATTTCTTGACCTGCAACATTACAAAATTTACATGTAATACATAATTTTGACTTGTTTTAAAGTTATTTATGGAAATAGACGACATTTTTTTACTTTCGAAACTAATATAATGAATACCTATTTTTAAAATAAAAGAAAAATGTCGTAGCGCAGTTGACGACTCATAGAACTACAGACTATAGAGATCGTCCACATTACCTCTTGATGTGTTAGTATTTATGTACCTACGCGCGTTAAATAATGCATTAAAATAGTACAGTAAGCAGTACGAACTTTATTTCTGGAGCTGACACCAGACCCGTTGATAGACCTTGACAACTGTATGTTTCCAAACTCATCGCTAAACGTGTCGATAAGACTGTGTTTCATCAAACTTATGACGTCATTAGCATCTTGAACTGTCGCCTCTTCTCTCAGATCTATTCTCGCTCTCGCCTATAAAAATAAGATATGGCAATGTTCAACTTAAAACAATGCATATGATTAGGTTGCAGCAGAAAGCAAAAGCAATATTTTATTTTCTTGAAAAGATAAAAAGTAACAGCTATGCGTAGAACAAGTCTATTTCAGCTTAGTTTAGGAACAGACGACTTCTGCGAAATTTATATGTATTTTTATATAGCATCAATCTACTTACGGCGCCAGTCTTTAATTAGTATTAGGTCATAAATAAAGATTTAAATAATTTTCTTACTTGTGTCAATCTTATGCAAGCTTCAAGCTGTCTAGTCGTAATAGGTGTGCCATCTCGAGAACCGCTCTGATGATTATGACGTAATTCCAAATAAAAGTTTTGTAATGCATTCGCTGCTTCCATACTTATTTTGGGATGTACATATCTTCTAGCGTATGCTATGTATTTTCTCAGCAATACAAGTGGTAAATGGTCTATCACTTCACCTGGCTTCAGTCGCAATCTTTGACTATTAGACAAAAGATATTAATTATTTTGTGTGGAGACCACAACAACCTTGTTTATATATTTACTAAAAATGTGTTAAATATACTATGCGGTTCAAATGAGAATAGGATTGACTCCATGTTGTGACGTCATATCTGTCAATTCGAACAATTTTGGCAGGGTCAACAAAATAAGATATTTTGTAATATAATTTATTTATCACTTTATCGTCATTTTTTAGTCATTTTAGAGTAGTTAGCGAGATCAATACAAATTACAAACAATAGCAAAACAAGACAAATACAAAATAAAAACACTTACAACGAAAAACTGCGACAAATAACAATAGCTTAAAAACAAAATTGTTTAACGGGGTTCAACCACATCAATAAATGCATTGAAAATAAAAATTAAACACGCTTCTTAACTCGTCAAGGCACACTAACAACGACAAAATGGCGGTTGGTAGTTAAACATAATGTCATCGTTTCCAATGACGAAATAATGAAATAAAATTGTTTTATTTTCTAACACTTGCGCGACTCATTTGTTTAAATAAAACTACTTTTTACGGATTTAGACGCGTATATTTGTTTTAAATTTTGGCCGGACGTTTCGGAGACTGCAGTCACCATGGTCACGGGTGCAAAGTCTCCGAAGCGTCGGGCCAAAATTGAAAACAAATATACGCGTCTAAATTAGTAAAAAGTTGTTTTATTTAAAATTGTTTTCTTTATCAATAATGTAATAAGTGTTATAACTCAATAATTTTAGACGTTTTTTCATTTAAAATAACTGAGATTAGATTTCGCAAATAAAAATTCGTTGCTGACAGTACTTTTCAAAACACTTTTGACAGATAGAGGTCATTGCCAATTCGCATTTGAAACGCCAATCATATTCGCATTTGAAACATGTAGTATAATCTAATACTCATAGCCTAAGCATTTATCTTAAGTTGGGATCAGAAGACGAAAGGTTGAGTACCTTACCGATTAATGATATTCTTTTTTAAAATCATAAATTTCATTCTTACCTTAATGAAGTATCGTTATCAGCTTGACTTGTGTTTATACTAGTATTTGGATTAGTTTTGGTCGAAGGTTTTCCTTTAAAGCCAGAATGTAGAGCTAGTACATGTTCAGACAGCATTGCATCCATTTTCTGAAAGGAAACACATATTAGTCCCGAATGTCTGAATATGCTATGGGAAAGACAGAAAAAGATCGTACTATTACTGGAAGAAAGCAGTTAGTGATTTTTTTGAAATTTTTGACGCAAGTTCACTTACGTCTTTTTTTTACGGGTAGTACGATATTTTATCCTTGCTATCTCTGTTAGCTACCACAATCGAGATTTTGGAATAGAAAATTATTGGGCGTCTCGTCATAATAAAGCTACTCACGGAAAATCAGCTTGATAATAATCAAGTGAAAAAAATGTACTACGGATCCCGTACTATTAGAAATGTAGGTAGATATTAATGAATAGAGTTTAATACAGTTATACAGCTGTGCATCAGAATAACTTCATAGGCTATTTTATAATCAAGCTTAAATCCAAGGAACGGGATAGTAACTAATATTGCAGGTCAAAGTGTACCTTAGTTCATTACGATTTCTTTTGATTCGTAAAAGATACAATAATGGCGACGTTTAATTACCTCATCAGGTTGATCCAGTAAAATAAAAACTAAATCAAATCTTGAGAGTAGGGCGGCATTGAGTTTCAGATTCTCTGCTACTGTTTTAGATCTGAAATTAAATTAAACAAGAAACTAATTTTAACTCTAGTATTAAAACATTAAACAAACACACATGCATACCTACTATTATTAATTTAAAATAAGTGTGAGTGTAACTGAAGCATGAAGTCAAGGTTGTGTTTAGATTGGCAGACGGCGCTCTATAGTCTCTGCCTAATCCCAAGAGCTAAAGGCGTGACAGTATGATATAAACAATTAGTTAACTAGCTAATTGTCTGGTATATTACTAGTACTTTGCATGGTATAATAGCTACTCGGCGCAACAACATTGAGGAAATCTTTTTTTATAGAATCGTCAATAACCAAGAGAGTGAGCAAGTTTTGTTGACAAAAGCCTTGCCAAAGAATAAAGATTTGTCGTTATTTAAGACAAATATAGCACTTTTTTCTCGAAATCCCCCGAAATGAAACAATGAATTGGAATTCTTACCTGTTGTAAGAGCCAGCTGCAGGGTTTGCTGCCGCCAGTACTGTAGCTCGAGCCGCTAGACTACATACTACACCGCCCTTAGCGACGCTCACACGACATTGTTCCATTGCTTCGAGCAAACTACCGTGGTGGCTTGTCATCTACAACATAAGTGCATTCTAGACGTGCTTCGTGGTCTAGTGGTTCATATAACGGACTGCCATTTACGAAGTCGCGGGTTCGATTCCCGCCCGGGGCAATCATTTGTGTGATGTTTATAAATGTCATACAAATTTCTGTTCTGTTGCGTTGTGTGAAATGTCCGGTGAATTTTTATTTATATTTATTTTATTCTATAAGTAAGTATCAGGATTTATTTCAGTGTACGTCTATATAACAAATTTTATCTATAGCTGAAGTACACGACGTAATATGTCGTATAGTCGGTTGTATTACGTCGTAATGCGACCGCAAGACTTACAAACATTTTACTGCAAAATTTCTGTAATGATTTTGACGTTTGAGCGTCTGGTCGAAAACCCTATTTGGCACGCATTATTACTTCATTTAGCGCTATCTTGGTAATGTGTGAATGAGTGTCGTTTGAGCGTATGGCTAAGCCTAACGTATATTATATCTCAATAGAACTATTCAATGTGGAGCAGAAAGATTGTGCCTTTTAGACTCGACATTTTTACCACAAATTACTTAACTACCTATATTTTCTTAAAGATTATGTACCTTGTCAAGTTCGTCAATACAACAAACGCCTTTGTCAGCTAAAACCAAAGCGCCTGCCTCTAGAGCAAAATCTCCGCCAGCTTCTCTTCCCAAAGCTACTGTTAAACCACCAGCGGACGCTGACGCACCACATACGTATACACCTATATTTAATCAATTAAAATGAAGTGCCAGAGGGACTTCAACACACAACCTCGCATCGTTACTTTTAATTTATCAAAATACACCATAGTTAAAATAAATTGAATTATGGTGGAAAAAAGTGATTACCGCAAGCGGGACTTGAACCCACGACCTCGGAATACCGTTCCGTAGCTCTTCCAACTGACCTTATTGCGGGCGTGCTTTTCAGTAATCAATTAAGGGGCTACATCAATATTATTCAATATCATCGCCGACACGTACATATTAACACAGCCAGTAGGCACAGAAAATGAAGAATTAGGGATACTTTTCCTATTTACTCAAAATCTACTAAATATATTTTAATTCTGATTTACGTGTTTCTATATATAATAGTTACTTATGTTTTTAAAGTTATTTTATTAGTTAATACACGATAATAGACCGACAAATGAAAAAAATCAAAAATTAGAGAGGTTGTTTCGCTAAGATTTTCTATCGAGAAAACTTTTTTCAATCGCGTTTCTGAGTTTATGCGATCCTAGATCATATATTGAAAAAACATATACTTAAAAATTAGAGCTCTAGCCATTCAATCTAAAGAAACAATGAAAACTTCGTACGTAGAAAAATGCACGAAGCTATTTTGGTATCCTCTTAAGCCACCACATTCGTCACTCGATTGAGTTTATATATTTTTACGTACAACGCCACGCTTTTTTCCACCATAATTCAATTTATTAAGTAAAAGCATAGCATGTCAATTGCAAAATTAATAAATTATTTTACACCATAGTTGTTTTAATTTCAGTAAATTTTTTAACCCATCAGAATTGGCCCCACTGTTATTACTATAGTAATGGATATGTGTGATAGCAATAATCAACTATCACTTTGTTATACTTTACTAGTTTTATTTCAGGATTTACAGGCTTCGTACGACGTCGCGGGTAACAATTAGTTTAAAATACTTACCTCTAGGGGCAGCATGAGCAGCTGCTTGCAACAACTGCGACTTCCCAAGTCCAGGATCTCCCACCACTAACACATGGGGGTTGGATCTAGAACCACACTCATGTTCTGTACCACCTATAAGACCTAATATTAGACCAGCTTTAACTGCCTCATGGCCAAATATTGTAGGACATAATGAGTGAACTAATAATTTGAACACATCTTCTGTAGCATAGATTTCCTGTAAAGAGGTTTGATTCTTTGATTATAGTCTATAGTTTATAGCGCCTAGTAATAAAATAAAGCGCATAGTTTTTAGGGTTCCGTACCCAAAGGGTAAAAACGGGACCCTATTACTGAGACTTTGCTGTCTGTCCGTCCGTCCGTCCGTCTGTCACCAGGCTGTATCTCAAGAACGGTGATAGCTAGACAGTTGAAATTTTCACAGATGATGTATTTCTATTGCCATAGCATATAACAACAAATACTAAAAATAAAATAAAATAAATATTTAAGGGGTTGTGTGGGAACAACAAACATTATTTTTTTACCGTTTGTTGCTCGATACTAATAACGTTGCCTTATGTTGCATAGATAATGGTACGGAACCCTTCGTGCACGAGTCCGACTCGCACTTGACCAATTTTTTTTACATTTTACTTTTCTAATAATAATAGACAAAAAGAAAAAAGAAAGAAAAGGTATTTCTTTCTAGACAATTATTCAAATGTTTACGTTGTATTAAAATTTGGCATGAAGATGTGTTTTAATAAAGAGTGGTGATAATGACGGGGCCACGTACTATCTTGATCTTGTTGGAGTTTTTTTCTAAAGTAAGTAGTATAAAGTAGAAATACTCTACTATGCATTATTCAGCAGATATTCGAAAAAGCGTGGTCCCGCCGTCATGACGATATTAGACAGACTAACATTTTGTTATACATATAGGTAAATTCAAATCTATGTTTTAACAACGAAATAACTGAAAAAATATAAAGTTAAAGTAATATGAAGCGTTGTTAGTGTAATTAAAATAAAAAACTTCAAACAACGCTTTAAATTTATATATAACACCCATTGTAAACCTCTGAGATCAACAGAGAATTTGATGCATAAGACACCTAAACGTTCCACTCAATTTTAATATAAATCCTTTGAAGTACAGGCAGTTCTATTGTGGAATGCTTTGCCTGAAACAATCAGGAAAGCAAAATCTCTGCAAACATTTAAAACATTAGGAGCAATACATATTCTATATTATAAAGTTATTAGCATTGTAAGTATAATTGACATTTAATTTAAAAATATTGATTTGATTAAAAGCTCTGCTGAGTTTCTTACGCCGGTTCTTCTCAGCAGATTGCGTCCTGAACCGGTGGTAGGGAAAAAAATTGGACATGTCATAAGCACATAATTTTTCTGAAAAATTGTGTCTACATGATTAAATGATTTTTCATTTCATTTCATTTCATTGGTCAAAGGATTTCGCTATAATTTATTTGTATATGTGTATGTATTCGTATGTATGTGTATGTATTCGTATGTATGTGTATGTATTCGTATGTATGTGTATATAATAGGTACATATTTATTTATATATATTCTTTTTATGCCATTATTTATTTATACAATCAATCTCTCACAATTTCACACTCTTAAACAGACTACCACACTGATTTCTCACCACCAAATCCATACGGTTGTCTGGAAGAATTCGCCGAGTGCGATAAGACCGCCACTTGTACATCTGAACTAGTGTTCCTGTTTGTCTGCCTTATGTAATTCTTGTGTGTACAATAAAGAGTGAAATAAATAAATAAATAATTTTCTTACCTGTATTGCATAATAGTCTTTCAAAGTGAATGATAAAGTTGGATTGCTCAGATTTCTATGACTATGAGTAGACACTGCTTCAATATATAATTGTAAAAGCCTTGCAGCTCTTTTACCATCTTCACCACCTTTACTTTCTCCGCGCACCTATAAATGATAAATCGGACTTTAATTAACTCTCTCTCCAGCTCATTAAAGTGCCACTGCTGGGCGTGGGTTTCCTCCACTTTGGGAGGGGTTCGGTTTGTTGTGCCGTGCTGACCAGGCGTGTTGGTATACGGTTTAATATCAAGATTTCCGTTTCTGACATACCGCAATATAAGTATCAAATGAAAAGGCTTGCTATAACTAGGCCTGACTGTAAAGTTCCTATTTAACAACTTATAGCAAATTTATTTTTTTATTCTTGATTCGTTTGTACCTATTAAACTCAAAAAGTACGTATAAAATACTGTTTACATAAATACCTACTTGTACAATACCTGTAACAGACAATACATCTCCTGGACAGGCTGTACCAACTAGATCTCCTTGCAGTTCTATCTCCACATTTCTTGGTATAGTTCCAGATAAACTCTGTAATTTTAATTCACATTATAGTATTTAAATAGGTATGTAATGTATACTGACAACTAATTAAATTGGTTCATGCATTGTGATTCTGCAGATAAACATGCACATGCATACACACATATAAACACACATACGTACAAACTACTATACACAAACTACTACACACAAACTACTATACACAAACTACTACACACAAACTACTACACACAAACTGCTATACACAAACTACTACACACAAACTACTACACACAAACAACTACACAAAAACTACTACACACAAACTACTACACACAAACTACTACACACAAACTGCTATACACAAACTACTACACACAAACTACTACACAAAAACTACTACACACAAACTACTATACACAAACTACTACACACAAAATATTACACACAAACTACTACACACAAACTACTATACACAAACTACTACACACAAACTACTACACACAAACTACTACACACAAAATACTACACACAAACTACTACACACAAACTACTACACATAAACTACTACACACAAACTACTATACACAAACTACTACACACAAAATATTACACACAAACTACTACACACAAACTACTATACACAAACTACTATACACAAACTACTACACACAAACTACTATACACAAACTACTACACACAAACTACTACACACAAACTACTACACACAAAATACTACACACAAACTACTACACACAAACTACTACACACAAAATACGACACACAAACTACTACACACAAACTACTACGTAAAAACTACTACACACAAACTACTACACACAAACTACTACACACAAAATACTACACACAAACTACTACACACAAAATACTACACACAAACTACTACACACAAAATACTACACACAAAATACTACACACAAACTACTACACGCACTAATAAAAACATACATTGTGTGCGTACGTCCTATGCACACACGTACATGCAACCCCACACACAAAACGTACGTAGACGCTCACGTACACACGTGCACGTCAATCTTTACTCTAAGTTAGACATACTTTTGTGTGCGTGCGTTTTTGTTGATATTGCTTTACAGTCATTACCTGTGATTGTATCTCTTGTATTTTAGCAACTTGCCAGTCGGTAGTGTTAGTGTATGTTGATGACAATAGTGGCTCATACTTGGCACCACCACGGCATTGTGTGCATGATATTGGCGCTGTAATATTAAATGTACTATTTAAATCATTGTTTTATTAGTCTCCGTACTTTAAATGTATAAATAATTCACTTTATTTACACATTTTTTAAATTACCTACAGTTATTAAACTTTATTTTGTTTATATACAAAAAAAACAAAAATTTTACATTCTATAAGATTAACAAGTGGTTATATGAACACAAAGATGCAAAGAGAATGCATATAGCCAAGAAAAGTCAGCAACAGATGTAGCCAAGAGATGGAGCCTGTATCTAGCAGTTATGGTATTTTTAGTGAATGTCTATGTACAACTTTGGCTGACCTTAGCTAACGAACATATGAATTTTAAAGTTGAAATTTCTTTTGCTCCTCCAAAACCCCCCTTAGCTATATTAGACTTATATAGTTTTATAATCAGTGAACATACCTGTAAATACTCCTTGCGGTTGAATAACTACTTGAACATTGTGACAGCTTGAACATTCAAATGCCATAGAAGTACAAATAAGACCTACACTGCCTACTCTTATCACAGTGCCTTTAATAGTGACTAACTTTCCTGAAATGAGAACTGATTGGAATAATGTAGCAATAACAAAATATCAAGTAACACATCTTAGGAACTGCAAACTGCTCTGTTGACTAAACAGGATTACGGGATTATTAAGTTTTTGTGTTCTGTATGAAACAGTTGCTAGTATTTTACTTACTTACATATTTTCTTATTAATATTTTCTAGGTACTTACCAAAATAATTAACTTTTAAATTTGCTAAAGGTATTATTGGTTGATGGTTTATTATCCTTACTTTTATTTTAGATTCACATTTGAAGGTCTGTAATATAAAGAATAAAATACATATTATGCTTATAGTCTTCACCTGTGGTACTTTGGTGATTCTTTTAATTCCAAAAGAAGGGATTTTTTTAAGAAATTACTCTTACATCTGGGGCCTTTCTAGCGCAAGGCCCTTATATCTATTAGAAGTATCTATATTATCTACTATAAGGCTAATAACACAAAGTTTTCTTAGTATAGGGCTATGCATCTTCCTAGTCTAGTTTGTGTTTTGCGAGAGTGAAAACTAAAATAAAGCCTTATAAACCTATTAATGACTATAACATTAAGTTACCTCATGAAAACAGTATTCCAATAGACGTAAAGTATTATCAGGATACTCAAACAATTCAGTATTAAATGTAGGCCAGCCTTCATTAAATTCTGAGTCAATAATAAGATTTGCGACATCCAAAGGAACACTTCGTGTCTGATCTATTTTCTCTAAATCAAACAGGTTCCTATTTTTATCTATGTAGTTTTTGAAACAATTTATACAGCTGGATAGATCATCTTTAAATTTTTGATCTAAAACAAAATTTATTTGTGTAAAATCCAACGGCCACAGATTTACCAACTTGAAATTTTCAATTCTTACCACTTGAAGGAAAATACAATTTCCAAATATCATTTTCAGTAACAAATGGAAGAACTATTGGTAACTGATTAGCTGGTGCTCTTGTTGAAGAAGTAGAACCCGAGTTACTTTGCACTCTTGAGGATGAATTATTTAAACTTCGGCTTTCAGAAGAATTATTTTGCCGCGAGCGAAACCAATTACTTTTGTATCGACCTCGCCAATTTCGTCGCATTTTGTTTTATTTATTTTTGATCAGATAAAATATTTTTATTTCTGAAAAACTTCTAAAAACACTCTCTATTCCCGCCACAGAAACATGATAGAATGAACCGAAAGAATGAAATCTATCTTTTTCCTGCCCATGCTCCATTAGTGTATTATTGTCCATGGTCCACCAGCTCAGAATGCACCAATTTATCATTGTGGTAGACGCTAAACACTATTACACTACTGTCATCCGCTTAAATTAGCTAAAGTTATTTGAATTTTAAAATGAAGCTGTACTCGTTCTTGTACTTTTACCTGCGGGACATGTTGCCAGGAATAGCTAAATGAGTCAGTATTATTGGATTTGCAAAGTACATTATGCGACTTCACGACATAAGTGTGCGGTTTTTATTATATAAAAATCTATGACGGCTTTTATTATTACAAGCAGCTTTGTGTCTACGTCTCTTTTATAACACTACAAAACATAATGGAATTTAGATAGTTAGTAAAAAAATGAAGATTAGCTTTTTGCTGCAGTCAATGTTAACAATGTTTAACTTTGTTTAGCACCTACCATACAGATTCCTAATTAGCGCGTTAAAATGTGGGTCGATTATGTTCATTACGCCGCTAATGAAGCCCGTGCATACTTATTAACTTTATTCCGTACGTTCAACTTCATTCATTTCCGGTTTCTGTGGCGGGAACTGTGAAAGTGCTACAAAAGTCAAAAAGTTAACTTTTGTTAGTGTTACGATTACGATTTACGAGAGTCGAAAGTCAAAGTTTAAATAATTTTGTCCTGAAGAATGTAAAGTTTGCAGTTGGTTTTAAAAATAATATTTTACGGTACATAGATTTTCACATGGAGTGGTTATCAGAGCGTACGGGGAACATACATGTTGTTCTGACATGATGTTCTTAAGGGCCGTGTTAAGTTAGGCTATTATTCTAAATAATATTTAAATATGTGTTGACCCTTTAATTTTAGGAAGTGTTGACAAGGTTTCGTCGTCAGAACAGGCAATTGAAATCCAAGTTTATTACGTAAGTTGAATTCTGATTTTTTTAGTAAGAAAATGTTTATTTAAACCGGTTCATGCTTAGTTAGCTGATTTTTAGCAAATGTGTTTATTAAACTTTATTACAACATTAAAGAATGCAGCACATGTGCCGAAAAAGAATTTAGTCTTCATTTGAAGACTAAATTCTTTTAAATCATTTTCTATTGATTCAACGCAACGCATATAATAATTTGTTTTAAATCTATATCCGTAAAGATGTCATCACTCATAATTTTTTTATCAAGATCTGCCGTGAAGGCGTGACGTGAACTGTTATAAAAATTAAATAAAAATTATTAATTAAATTAAATTAAGTAACGAATACATACGGGTACGCTTTTTTTCGTAACTTTTACAGTTCTACTATGTGGATCCTTATCTTTACTCTTATTTCTTATCTTACTAATTTATAAATGCGAAAAGCGGATTATAAACAAGAAATTTTGACGAGCTTAAGTGTTAATGTGTGTAACCAAACCATAGTGCGATTTTAAAAACTGTACAACGCCATCTATTGAAAGGTATAGTAAAGTTCTGTTTGCTAAGGTTTGATTTCTAAATTTCACGCAGACGAAGTCGCGGGCAACAGCTAGTGGATCTATAAATGGTTGAACATAATATTGGTGGACCCGTTTCTAAAATTACCTGGAACAAACAGACTATCAAGCTTCTTCATTAAACAAATAACATAAAAGTTACTTAAATAATTTTAATCCCAGTTATGTACAACCTTGACTTACATTCTACAAAATATTTAATAATTAATATTCTATTCATCATCCTCCTGACCTTATCCCATTATTTGGGGTCGGCGCAACATGTCTTTTTCTTCCACAGTCTTCTATTAGCCGTCATGTCTGTGTCAACTCCTCTCTTTATTAACATATGCATTGACCTGATTAATTGCACGCGGAAAGAATGAGTTAGATCTATAATTTGTATCGACTAGCGATACTGCTAAGCAGGATGGATTTCTTACCAATCGCTTCGGAGTATATAGTTGAATTCTTTGCAGTAATTCTGAAGAGTCTATACGGCTGTTAACTATGTCAGAGAAGTAGGTGACATCCGCTATTGTCCTGCGATTTTGCAGTGGCAATATATGGTGCCTCCTGCAGCGATTAAGGTAGTTAGCATCACAACACTTTGTCTTATATTCAAGGTACCTTAAGAATCTTTTCTGTATGCATTCTAATTGGTTGATATATATACTATATTGAGGATTCCATACCTGGCATGCATATTCTAAAATGCTCCTTACAAGGGAACAATACAGTATTTTTATTGGTTTGTTCTCTATTTTATTGGTTTGTTCTATGTTGTTTCTCTATTACTTTCTCCCAAATTTTCATACTGTGAGAGATGAGCTTTATTCCTCTATAATTGCTGCAATCCTGTACGTCCCCCTTGTTCTTAAAGATTGGTACTAAAGTGCTACTACACCATTCGCTCAGAATAGTCTCTTACTGCAGCAATTTATTTAGGAATAAAGTCATCCACTCGCATCCGTCTTCTCCCAGCACCTTCCATACTTCTACTGGTATACCATCTGGTCCGACTGATTTTCCGCTTTTCATGCCTTTGATAGCCTGTTTTACTTCCTCACATTTTATCGCCTTTACTAGACCGACATTCCCAGCTTTATCTTGTAATATTTCAGTCCACACATTCTCTTCATTCATTAATCTTTCAAAATACTCCTTCCATCTCTTTCTTATTTCTTCATCTTTAATTAGAATAATTAATATTCTATTCTTGTATAAAAACATATAATTATACTACTTGTCTACGCACAAACTATTTACTAATAGCCTCCGTACATCGAAATCAATAATGGCAGTCTTGTGACGCATAAAATAATTATCTTCAAAAATAGAAGTGACATATGTCAACAATAAATTGCCATAATTTTTTTGCCTTTGAAGTGAAAACATCTTTTATTCTTAAAGAGTATTGATTTTAAATAGTAAGGTAGTTCTTACATTAAAATGGCTGAAGGGGGAGAAGCACCTTCAGATATAGCGGAAAATCCGACGGGAGGAGTAATAGATGAGGGAACAGCAGGGGCAACAGGGGAGGCAGCAGATGGTATTACAGAAGGTGCTACAGAGGAGGGTAAAGCGGCTGAGGGCGAAGCTGCGAAAACCGAGACAGCAGACGTCGTGTACGACGTCGGTGTGAAGATTAGTGAAGTGTCTAAAAGGGCGGCTAAAAAAGGGCGCGAGAAAATGGAAATAACACCTGGAGAACGTGTTGAAGTAGATAGAACGGCTTTAAACGCCATACTCGATGTCAGTTCTCGACTCCAAGATATTCAGAGAAAAAGCAAAGTATCAATGAGTACATTAGCGCTAGGTCATGAAAGTTATAAAGACAAGCAAGTAAATAAACTTGATTATTAACTTCATTCATTTAGTTTTATTTGTAGATACCTTTTTGATAATTCATAATTTTATTTGTAGGCTAAAGCTAAAGAAGCTCGGCAGAACCGAATCGGGGGTTTAAAGACCCAACACAGATTCTTAATAGAGAATGCATCTATTATTATGAATAAAACACCTGAATATTTGCTGGTAAGTATGATTCGCAGCCGTAACTATCAAAATATCTTGTCAGTCTTCTCAAATTAAAGCCTTATAAACATATTAATGACTATAATATTAAGTTACCTCATGAAAACAGTAGTCCAATAGACGTAAAGTATTATCAGGATACTCAAACAAAGTTTTAAATGTTCTAAGATATTATGAGAGATTGAGGTTAGATCGGGTTTCGGAAATAAATTCATTACGTCGTCAAACAGATTCTTAAGACCCAACACAAAAAGTAGGTCAGAGTCGATGGAAATGATTCTATTATGTGTAATAACGTAACCAAATAAATGTTACAGGAAGGTGTTTATGATGCTGATATTCACATTGACTTGTTAGATAGTGCTATAGTCGAAGGCGGAAGGAACTGTATAGTCCTGTGTGATGCAAGTTTACCGCCAGTGAAAATGGGTAACATCCACGACTTACATATTTAATACTCATTACTTACACGTTTTTCGAAAATAAAACCACCACATCCGTCTAGTCAGTGATTTAATTTATGTGTATGGGTAATTTGATAAAATTATGTCATTATGTATACCATACCTACGTTATTTCTCAAATACAGCCTGGTGATGGACTTGCGGATGGATCAATGAGCAGCGAAGTCTCAGTAATAGGGCCCCGTTTTATCCTTTTGCACGAAATTTTAAGAAGCTGGTATCTAGAAAGGTTTTAATGAAATTGTTATCTTCGTAGAGTCTGGGAGATTTGTTCCCAATCAAAAGGGTAGAATGGATAGGACTTACATATCTGACTGTTCGACTATTGGAACTGAAGGGAAATGTGTTGCTATGTACAGAATTAGGAATAAAGCAGTCGACGCTAAAAATATTGCTGATGTGAGTTTTTATATTAAGTGGCTAACTACTACAGTTTCATCTACGTTTGATATGCGTTATTACTTGGATTTAGGTATATAATGGGTCTTTCAAATAGAGCGGGTCGATGTTAATAATCTGTGGCGGCCATTTTGTTTTGGCGGGATCTTTCAAATCAATTTTTTCTTATTCAGTCACTGATGCCAAATCACCGTGGCGAGTTACACGGTTGAGCAGCATGTGCAAATGATAAAACTGTATTATCAAAAGGAGTGTTCGTTAGTGCAAACGTTGCGCGCATTGCGCCCATTTTATGGCAGACGCGGTGGCCCTTCAAAGTCTACTCTCCAACGATTGGTGACTAAATTTGAGACGACCGGTTCGGTAAACAACCAACCAACACCTTTACGTCAAAGAAATGCCAGATCGGCCGAGAACATCGCTGCTGTACGTGAGAGTGTTCAGGAGACTCCGAGGCAGTCGATTTCTCGCCGTGCACAAGAACTCGGCCTTTCGCAGACTTCAACTTGGAGAATTTTGCGTCGGGACTTGGGTCTGCATCCGTACAAGATTCAACTGACCCAAGAGCTCAAAGTTAATGACCATAGACAACGCCGTGTGTTCGCTGAATGGGCTTCGGAACGCTTGGAAGAGGACCCCGATTTTGGCCGAAAAATAATCGTTAGCGACGAGGCACATTTTTGGATGAATGGTTTTGTTAATAAGCAAAATTGCCGTATATGGGATGACCACAACCCATATGAGGTTCACCAGGTGGCAATGCATCCACAAAAACTTACTGTTTGGTGCGGATTTTGGTCTGGCGGCGTCATTGGTCCGTACTTCTTCGCAAAACGACGTTGGCGAGGCCATCACCGTCAACGGCGAACGCTACAGATCAATGATAAACAATTTCTTTTGGCTTAAATTGAACAATATGGACGTGAACGATATGTGGTTCCAGCAAGATGGCGCTACTTGCCACACAGCGAACGACACAATCGACATTCTGCATGAACGGTTTAAGGGTAGGGTTATCTCTCGCAGAGGTGACGTGAATTGGCCACCAAGATCCTGTGATTTGACTCCGCTAGACTTTTTCTTGTGGGGTTTTCTGAAGTCGCAGGTCTATGCCAATGAACCGCATTCGACCGTTGCCCTGAAAGCCAACATAACGCAAGCCATGGCGCAGATTCAGCCGGATCTATGCAGCAAAGTCATTAAAAATTGGACCTCTAGAATTCGTGCCACCATACGAAGCCGCGGCGGACATATGAACGATGTCATATTCCATCCATAACGGCATAAACGAGCCATTCAAATAAAAATAAAATTTCGTTAATATCTCACACACATCTTGTTTTATTCAATTTTAACATCGACCCGTCCTTGTTGAAAGACCCTGTACATATTCCCATTTATTAGTTCAAGCAATGAGAATGCACATAATACACTTCTGGACACATCTATTGGCCCACCTTAGAGTTTAGGTTTCGATGGCCCCTACCGAAATATGATTGCTAGATTGAACAAAAACTGTTGATGCAGTTTTAAACCTGATACATTTTACCATCTTTTTCGATCGTATTGTTTTAAATTTGAATTCAGAATACCATACGACATGGAGCTACGCCTAACAAGTCGGATATGCTCCTTGTTAAAGGCAATTGATTTTTGAATAAAAAACATGATTTATCAAATAAAGGTTTAATTTAATAACGCGTGTTGCCTCCATGGGCATCTACCACAGCTCTCATACGATCAGGCATAGAGTTTATCAACCGCTCTATGAAATTTTGAGGGATCATCTCCCATTCCTCTTCTATGGCAGTTTTCAACTCCTGCATCGTCTGGGCAACTGGCTGACGAGCCCTAACACGTCTTTTTAGCTCGTCCCACATGTGCTCAATGGGGTTCATGTCTGGGCTTCTGGCTGGCCAGTCCATAACTGTGATGTTCACATCCCGAAGATATTCCCTGACGATGCCGGCCGCATGGGCTCTTGCATTATCATGCATAAAAAGAAAATTTGGGCCCACATAGTCCGCGTATGGTATCACGCGAGGTTCTAAGCACTCGCGAATGTACCTTTCAGCATTTAATGTTGGCAGCCGTGGTCCTGTAACAACCTCAAGTTGAGTTTTGCCGCTCGCGGATATACCGCCCCAGACAGTCCATGAGCGACCGCCATAAACAACCCTCTCTTCAAAGCAGCATTGTGCGAAACGCTCTCCCTTACGTCGGTAGACCTTCTTCCTTCCATCATTGCCATGTAACACAATTTTAGACTCATCAGAAAAGAGTACACGGCTCCAATCTTACTGTGTCCAATTTAAATGACTGCGTGCGAAATGAAGGCGCGCTGTTCGGTGGGCTCGCGTTAGTTTGGGCCCATTAGCTGGCTTGTGTGGTACCATATCGCGTTCTTTTAACCTTCTCCGAACAGTTCGAGCGCTCACAGATACTCCGTGGAAGTCGCGAAGTTGGTTTTGTATCTCAATGGAGGTAAGGTGACGATTTCTCAAGCTGGTCGTCACGATGAATCGATCCTGCCTTTCAGTTGTGACCCGAGATCGTGGCCTTCCTTGGCGACGAACAAAGCCGCCAGTCTCTAGGTACCTTCGATAAACCTTTCGGACCGCAGATCGACTTAAATTAAGTTGAGCACTCACGTTTCTTTGGCTGTGTCCGGCCTGGATAAGTGCCACAGCTTGGGCAGCGACTTCAGGTGAAGTATCCATAGATTATTGATAGAACCTCACCTTAATGTTAAGAATAAGTAATGTTTGTTGCAAAACCAAAGATATCAATCACTTTTTCAAGAATTAAATCCAAGTAAACCAATAAAACCAAGTTTTCTTAGTATTCGATTGTTTGATATCAACAAACAGGCTCCAAATTGTCTTTTGTTTCTTTAATTTCTGTGTTCGAAATTCAAAAAAAGACTATTGAATGAAATTGTGAATGTGCCAGGTTCAAAACTGCATAAAAACTTTTTGCTCGACCTAATATAAAATTTTAGCTAGGACCAAACGAAACTGAAAATACAAGGTGGGCCAATAGATGTGTCCAGAAGTGTATTAATTTTCAGTTAATGGTTCTTAACAAACATAAGTAATTAACTTATGAAATCAAAACGAGATTTGATTTAATTTCAGGAATATTTCATGGTTCTCTTCGATGTTGATCAAGAAACTGAAAATATAGTGTCAGGTATTTTCCGAACTATGGAGCAGGTATATGTTCCAGCACTTAAGCAAAGCACTGGTTGGGGAGACCTTAATCCACCAAACCCAAAAAGCGTAGATGTTATAAAATCTTACATTTCTAAAATTATGCTGTTTGTTGATTATCTTGCAAGTAAGTTCGTGATTAAGAAATTAATAATTTTATTAAATATAATTATTTCAGATATTTTATTCGCAAGTGTTTGTTCGTTTCTCAACCTAATATGATCCCTTATTAGTCGCTACTTTTCTCTATCTGCGAGTCATAGCACTGTTATGCCATGCTCTAACAATATATGTTAGAATGTGGTGCGTAGTGTTAGTTCTTCAACTTTCTTTAAATTATACTGATGACCCTGTTCTTAAATAAATTAGCTTTTATTTCTATTTTTACTTTAGAAACGAAAATAGATCTGGATTGTTGTACGAGATTCAAAATAGATATACTTTTATATGAGGACGAATTGTCTGATCCCGATAAAATGATGGCTGCGATTACGAAGACTGCTGTGTTAGAAGAAATATGTTCATATGTAAAACAGTGGATCAAACAGATAACAATGGTAATACATCATTTATTTACCTAAAATTATTCTGAATATTGTATTATGATACAATATTCAGAATAATTGTATGTATTGTATGAAATTTAAACCTGAAAAGTACAAAATTGTACTCGACCTATGCAATATTATAGTCAGAACTTACTATAGAGAGCATTTAGCCCTACTTATAAATTAAAGAATTACGTTGTGCAAAATTTATGATAAAACTTCATAGTTCCATTTTCAAGTTTCGTATCTCAACAAATGTTATATTGTTTTCTATACTTTAAAAATTAATGTGCTGCATTTCAGGTGTTAGTACAAAGTCAACAACTAAGACGCGAGCCATCTCATATAGGTCCACTAGCGGAGTTGGATCATTGGAGACGACAACTTACAAGCTTCACCTCTATTATTGAGCATCTTAAAAGCGAGCCTACCATGATGTATATTCATACATTAATACGAGCACAATCTAAACTTCTGAAGGTAGTTTTTTAAACACTCGATTATTAAACGAATTTATATGAAGCCAAGGAAATATGTTTAGATCGTTGCAGATGACGCTATATAATTATTCTCATTATTTTCAGAAATGGAAACAATTAGATAATTTAGTAACTGATTATTATAATGAAGCTTATGATAATGTTAAATATTTATATGCTCTGGAAAAATATTGCGAGCCTCTCTACAGGTACCTACGTAAAAATGTGACTCTTCCGCAATTATCTCGTGTGAAAATTATCTACTTATTTATAGTAACGACTGCACGCTGGTAGATACAACGGACTATGCAGTCGTAGTCATTAAGGGCCTACATCAATATTATCGTATATCATCGCCGACACGTACATATTAACACAGCCAGTAGGCACAGAAAATGAAGAATTAGGGATACTTTTCCTATTTACTCAAAATCTACTAAATATATTTTAATTCTGATTTACGTGTTTCTATATATGATAGTTACTTATGTTTTTAAAGTTATTTCATTAGTTAATACGCGATAATAGACCGACAAATGAAAAAAATGAAAAATTTGAGAGGTTGTTTCGCCAAGATTTTCTATCGAGAAAACTTTTTTCCATGGCGTTTCTGAGTTTATGCGATCCTAGATAATATATTGAAAAAACATATACTTCAAAATTAGAGCTCTAGCCATTCAATCTAAAGAAAAAATTAAAACTTCGTACGTAGAAAAATGCACGAAGCTATTTTGGTATCGTCTTAAATGAAATTTTCATAAATAATTTTTAGATGTGATCCGGAAACAATGCAACAGTACATTCCAGGCTTATTATATACAATACGTATGATATTTGCGACGTCTAGATATTATAACACGACAAAACAAATATCTACGCTTCTAGTCAAAGTGACTAATCAGATTCTTAACATGTGTATGGATTATTTGACCAATAATGGTAAAAAGACGATATGGAACCAAGATAAGCTGAATTTTATCAAGAAAGCAAATGTAAGTCATATAATTATTCTACAGTAAGAAAGTGTATTATGTAGATATTATGGTGTCTGTATCTTGTTTAAAACCTAAAAGTATCAAAAAAAAATTCTTGATTTATCTTAAGGCGCGTTTACACGGGTCGATTTTCGCCGTGCGGCGAGTCGCTTCAGAAATTGCCTCACTAAGCCGCATCGCTATCCCATTTACACAGGTTACTAAAATCGCATGAGGCTCAGTCATTTCCATCGAAAATGTTGAGCAGAATAGCCGTTTCTGCCGGAATTGAAATAATTAATTATACAATTATTCAACAATTGCTTAAAGAACAAAGAGAAGAAAAAACAAAAGGAAAGAAGAAGCACCTTCATGTGGCGGGCGATCGCCTGCAACTGATCGTTTACACGGTCGATCGTTTAGTCACCAGTCGCATGCGGCTGGTTGCCGCGCGGCCAAAGTCGGATGCGACTTAGCCGAATTGACATTTAGATGGTCGATTTACGCCGCGCGGCAAAAGTCGTGCGGCTTTAGTCACCCGTGTAAACCCCGCATTAAGCCTTTGACATAATTTGCCGCAAAAGTCAGATATAAAAATAATTGGTCAAGTGCGAGTCGGGCTCGCGCTCGAAGGGTTCCGTACCATTATCTATGCAACATAAGGCAACGTTATTAGTATCGAGCAAGAAACGGTAAAAAAATCATGTTTGTTGTATGGGAGCCCCCCTTAAATATTTATTTTATTTTATTTTTAGTATTTGTTGTTATAGCGGCAATAGAAATACATCATCTGTGAAAATTTCAACTGTCTAGTTATCACCGTTCTTGAGATACAGCCTGGTGACAGACGGACGGACGGACGGACGGACAGCGAAGTCTCAGTAATAGGGTACCGTTTTTACCCTTTGGGTACGGAACCCTAAAAAATTATATCCCTCCTTACAATGAACAAGTTTCAATTTCACGATTTCTAACAGGTATAGATACGTTAGTGATAGGTATTACATTACGTTAAAACAGAAAATTTATAACCTACCTGCAAAAATCTTTACTGGTGTACCTCAGGGCACTGCTTTGGTCCTCACATTAATTCGTAATTGGCAATGCTTAGTTAATTTCATTTAGTGGAATAATGCAATTAAAATTGTCTAAACTAAAAATTAATAAGTAAATACATAAACAAATATAAATATTTTGCCTATTGGGAAAAACATACATCAATTACGACACCGCCATTTCTTATATCTCATCTTTTCCAGCTGTGCTTGAACCTATATAACTTTTATCGCGAGTGTTACGATGAAACTCAAAAAGAAATGTCAGAAGCAGCAGATGAGAGGCCTTTTGATTGTTCTGAAATGTATATATTTGGTAAATTTGAGACCTTTCGTAAGAGATTGACAAAGGTAAGATTGGTTATACAACTTTGATTTGGGACCGACTACCCCACGTTTTCCTTTTATCCTACAGGCGACACTTTGCTACTGTATTCGTGTACATAACAAATTCTGTATGATTCGTATCTATCTATTTATAATTTAGTTTTGATATTGTACCAAACTGAAGATGTTAAAATTTATTGATTCCATATTTTTACATTAATCATCGAAGCTATTTACAGATTATAGATTTGTTTCAAACGTATATAACATATTACGTTCTGAACAAAACAACACTGAAAGGTATTGAAGAACATGCCACTAATTTTAATAAATTCTTCAAAACGATTTCTACAAAAACGTATGATGCACTTGATCATAGGTAAGTTATGTAAACATTTTCTACTATATATATATACTATAACTATCATTCTCTAAACAACCTAACTAGAATAAATAGTCTGAATGGGTTATTATGTCATTTACGTACTTAGCTGTAGAAACAGTTTAACACAAATGTAAAATATTTCAAAATGTTGCTCAAATCTCGCGTAAGTATATAGAATAAGAATAAAACATTTCATCTGATTGTATTAATATTGTCACCAGACGTCCCGATTTCGACAAGGACTATAAAATATACAAAGATCACGTCGCTAATCAAGAATTGCTGCTAGAAAACTTTATGATCAATGTAAATACCCTCTTTATTTTCTATCGGATACTTCTAGAGAACATTGACCGCAAAATCGATAGTAAATAAACTACTTTTTAATTTTTAGAGTGTCAATAAGTGCCCAACTACCGAGATAGCGTTACTTTTGTTGTTAAGGTTTGAAAAACTGCAGCTAAACTGTTTGTACCTTGAAGATCAGTACTATGATTTGATTCGGAACTATACTGCCGAAATAGAGGCCATTCGAGACAGGTATTTTATGTTACGTATTACTTACATTTTGTATATTTGAAAGGTATCGTTGTTAACTACGCATATATTTGTCCTAAATTATTACAGCATACATTACAGCAATATTCACTTACAAGGCAAAAACATTAGGCCATTAGTAGCGTGCCTTACTTTTTAGGGGCTCTGTATCAAAATGTGATAAAAACTCCAAAGAAGAAAGATTATTTTTTAGGAAAACTTTCTTAAATTTTCTAATGGATCCCTGAATCGGTATCATTGAGGCAGCCTATACGGCTCCTGCACTGTCAGATACATTAAGGACTCCATGTTGTAGGTATAATGAAGAAAGGGAACAACCAGATTTACCAAGAAACATGCCTCCAGTAGCCGGACGAATAATGTGGATTAGATTTTACGATAAATACGTTAAAGTGCCGATGGAAACATTCAAGAAACATCATGAAGTTATCACACATATGGTGAGTACTAGGGAATGAGAGTGTCGACAGAGTTTGATTTGCCACCCCATAGATTATTGGAGGAAGAGCAAAATATTAAAAGGCAACACTTGCACCGCCTCTCACAGGGGTCTTTCCTGGGTCCGGTCTCTAAAGGATTCAGCAGGGCAAACGTCAGCTTCATCCAAAGTATTCTAAACCCCAGTGACTACAATTTCTAATTTACATAAATTTCATGGGGTTTTGAACACCATTTCGAAATTCTATTTTAAACACTGATTTTTAATTTTCAGAATACTCAGCGCTGTATAAAACTGTACAATGTGATGGCTATAGTCTTTACGGAGTATGAACTGATATATCATCACGCATGGGCCGAAAATGTTGGACAGGTAACTTGTACAACAAAACAGCTTTTTTAATATTTTATTATCAGGTAAATTTTGTCCATGGGCTGACAGATAAAAAAATCTTCTCCGTGTCTTGCTGGCGGGGGTCGTAGAACCAACCGAGACAACCACGTTGCATGATACCTGCGACATACTCAGCCAGTCGTAAAAATCAGCCAAATGCCATTGCAACATGAACAACTAGTCATGTTGCGCGGTCTCCCAAATAATTATGATGATGATTTATTATAAAGTATTAACTAAATATGGAATTAGTACATACTATAATGATTCTTTGCTTTTCAAAATGAATAATTATCTATTTTAGGTTCGGCTAGGCCTGATTGCGCCACTTTTGATTCGCCATCCTACAACAAACATGTACATAGTTAACTTCAGCATATATATACCAGAATGTATCAGAGAAGTAGAATACATGTGGCAGTTGGGACTCAGTAAGTATACAGTTAAAAATAGTACTATTTTGCTTTATATTGTGTAAAATAGAATATAGAAAACAAAGTAGTAAACAAAGATATAACGTATAGAAGAGTATGGAAGAAGTCTCGTTGCAATTTCCCAAAGTGATGGAATAAGGAGACTAAAATGATGATGAGTTTTCTTCGTGAGTTCGTGAGCTTCAGCTTCAATATCACAGTTTTTTATTAATACGGTTTTATTAGCTTATCTATGTAACGGAATCTTTAAAAGCAATTTTCACCCGGGTTCAATTCAATTTTCGGGTTGATAGGAAAATCGGGATTTTCGATTTTTTCTAGTTTTTGAATAGCTACTTATTCTTATTCTCATAAACCTATGCTTATTCTCTTATCTTATTATCATAAACCTATGATTCTAAATTTTAGAAGGGTCATTAATTTGCAAAGGGTCTGCATTAATATTACGATTACAGGTGTTCCCGACGGTGCACAAATTGTGGCGTTTTGTAAAGATAAAATATTAGGCAACTACGAGAAAATAATTAATCTTGTTGAGAGAAATAACCAAATTAGAAGGTATATACAAACATAAATTCTGTCATACCTTTTACCATGAAGCCATATGGAAGGAAGTCATTCATGTGGTCGGATGTAGATGTATATACATATTAGTTATTGCCTGCAACTTCGTACGCGTGGAATTTAGAATATTTGCCTCGTATTTGAAACATTTTTCATTAATGCTTCGCTCCTATATTGTCATTCATTATAATATAGCCTAAAGCCTTCTTCGATAAATGGGCTATTCAACAAATAAATAATTTTTCAATTCGAATCAGTAATTCCTGAGATTAGCGCGTTCAAACAAACAAACAAACTCTTCAGCTTTGTGATATTAGTAAAGATTTTTATGAAGACCGATACCAAGTGCCTGAACGAACTTAAATCCATTTCAGGAGTATGCCTAAGCTTTATTTACCATTGATGAGAGCCCAATTGATAAAGTTGGAGAAAGCTTTCCAACCGGGGTTCTCGACCATTACGTGGACATCTCTGGAAATACCCGCATATTGTGACAGTATTGAGACAATTCTCGATGAAGTGGACTTGTTTGTTAAAGAGGTGAAATAGAAAACAGATCTTCATTACCTTTGCATGACAAAAAGCAAAATTAATGCGTTATTGGAAGCTCCTACCAATTTTATGTACACAACTAAACTTACCTAAAAATGAAAATTAATAGTTTCAAAAACACAGTTTAGAAATATTAACTGAACTTTCGTGTTGTGAAACCTGTGTAACTATAATAGCTGCGATAATAGACTATCTCTCTCTCTAGCCCATTTACGTCCCACTGTTGGCACGGGCCTCCTCCACTTTGGGAGGGATTATGGTCCACTGTGCCGCCGGTTTATTTTCGAGTTTTCCGTCTCTCACAGAGGATGTTATCTGTGTGCAATATCCCTTAGCTGACTTTTACAGCACCCTTGGTAGGAGATGGGGTGGTGACCCTTGTATTCTTACTCCGTCACCACACGAAGAATAATTTGCGGCGATAATAGACTAACGATTTTAATGAATATATTATTGTACCAGGAAATTGCCAATCAATCAAAATATACCATAGTTTAAATAAAACCACTTTTTACGGAATTAGACGCGTGTATTTGTTTTAAATTTTAGCCCGACGTTTCGGAGACTTTGCAGTCACCATGGTCACGGGTGAGACTAAAACAAATATACGCGTCTAAATCCGTAAAAAGTGGTTTTATTTAAACAAATGAGTCGCGCATGTGTTAGAAAGTGTTATATACCATAGTTGTTTTCATTTAGTTAAGTTAGGTTTAAGTAAGCATAAGAATTGGTTTCGTTGTCTTACGTGGGTGCGTTAATAAACGGGTAAAGATGCGTTTTATATGATGGAAAATTTTAAACTAGAAGTATTAAGGACGTTTTTACCAATTTCATATTGTACCCATTCTGAATGGGCAGGCGTTTAATCAGCTCAGTTTAATTACAAGTTGAGTACATTAAATTTTATCTCATATAGCTTTTTTGTCCCGTTTCATAGGTAATTGATATGAAAGAAGCTCGCATTGATGCGATATTAGCTTCTATGACAAAAACAATGCTTGTTTATTTGCCTGAAAAGGCAGTTGAACCGGCTGTTTTTTATGAAGATAATCTTCTTCGACGGGATCAAGTTGGTAAGCTAAAAGATGTTAATAAAATTTTTAAAGCAAGTGATGTCGATGAGTACCTAACATATAATGATTTTCATAGCCCAAGAGATTCAACAAAAATCATGGAATGCTGAGATTGCTGTAATAGAGCTTATTCACAAATTCCTTGACAGTGTACCTTCCAAACAAATAAGAGATTTGAAAGATAACTGGTAAAGTTTAAGTGATTTTTCGATAATATGTTTTATGACTATCATTGTTACTTCTCAGCCCAGTTTAAGGTAGACTAATTTCTCAAAAGATTATAGAATCATTTACCGAGAAAATTCAATTTTCACTTCATTTCTAGAGTACAAATGCTAATATTATATAGCGAAGAAGAGTTTGTTTGTTTGAAAGCTCTAAACTCAGGAACTACTGGCTCGAATTGAAAAAATCGGGTAACTCATACAGTCAAGCTAGAAACGCACCGGGGCCGTTGAGAAATGATTTGTGCCAACGGCCCCAGTGAACGACGGACTCGGCGTCACCGGGGCCGTTGCAACTTTTTTCCCAACGGCCCCGGTACCGGGGCGGTTCCACCGGGGCCGTGGCACTCACCCAAAAAATCTTACTGTGTTGGGTAGTACATTTATCGAGGAAAGCTATGTAACATTACGCCGCGACTAAAAGAAGCGGGGCATTAGTTAAAACATTAAGCATTTAAAGCATTAGTGTTGCAAAAACGGGAAAAATTATCTAAATTCCACGCGTACGAAGCCGCGGATATCAGTTTGTTTTTTATATGTAGCATTTCAATAGGTAGGTAGTGAATACAAAAATTTGGTTTTTAAACAGTTGTAGGTAAAGAGATATAAAGAATATGTTTAATTTATTTATCCAGGTTGGATATAGAGAAGGCATTGAAACAAGTTACATCAGCAACAAGGGTGATTCCGGAAGATGCAGGTATGATACTACAATTGCAATCATGCTGTAAGCAGCATGATTGCAATTTTCTAAAGTCCAAAATAATGCAAAATTTATTGTGCGTGTATGCACTGTGTTCTAGAATATTTGTTCTTCACGCTTGCCTTATTAAATGGATTATGATCTTAACAAGTGCGCAGCACTTACAACCGTCGGGCATGTATGACCAGATGTATGAGTGTGGATGAAGCCAAGGAAGTGTGCTTCGATCGTGGCAGATGGCGCTCTATAGTCTCTGCCTACCCCCATGGGAAAAAGGCGTGATGTTATGATGATGATGATGATGATGATGATTTGTGACTGTAAAGCTAAGTGGAGCAGCAGTAATAATAATGCTCATGAGTAAACTTCTTCTAGAATAATTCTTATCTATGATTTGTACAGTTTCATCATAATATGCTTGTATGCCAAGTTTTGTAAAAATAATTTGTAATGACTTTACTCTAAAATTTAAAGATCAACAAGTCACTAAAAGCGGAATTACCTTTTTAATTAGGATTTTGTTTCCAGCGTTTATGGAGATAGATGAGCCGGACAGATTTGAAATATTACCGACACTTAATGAATGTAATGAATTATTCGCTTATTTTGCCACTAAATGTGTGGAGGCACTTATCAAATGTACTCGAACAAGTCTTGATACTCTAAGACGTCGAGCTTCTGTGTCTAGGTAAATAACAATTTAAGTAGTTACTGTTCGTTCTGATCTTTTATACGGTAACAAAAAAAAACTGGCCAGTACGTTTTATTCTTATTTTACGCCTTTCTTTTTATTAACTTGTATGATTGTCCTCATACACACTCGTTCGATGGAGAGTTTCCAAACCCACGCACCAATAGTTGAGGTTTCAACTATTGGTGCATTTGTTTTGCATCTTTAACACAATAATTCCTTCCGGTTGTACAAATTGATGTTTGTTCTTAAAAAAATTCATAACACGCCTTGTTTTAGAGCTTTAGGGATTATGTTTGTATTCCATGGCAATTTCATTTTTTTTCAGTTTTCTCACAATGACTACGGACCCAGAAGAACAAAAGAAACTGAATCCTCTTATGTCGACAAAAATGTATTTGCAAATACCTAACATTTTAATAAAGCCTACCTTGGAAGAAATACAGTCTGCTTTTTCGCAAGTTAGTTTAATTTGACTAAAAAGCTAAGTGTCGGATATGAACCAAAGTGTCAACACCTTATTTCCTCCCCACGGTGCTGTAAAAGCTAGATAAGGGAAATATTGTACACAGATGATATCCTCTGTGAAAGACGAAACACTCTAGACTAAGTCCCATGCTAACACGCTTGGTCAGCACGGCTTTGTAGACCCTAATCCCTTCCAAAGTGGAAGAAGCTCGTGCTCATCAGAGGGACGTTAATGGGCTGAAGGGAGAGGAAAAGAGAGAGGACATAACTTAATATTGGGATAGGATGACTACAAAACTAATTAATTAAAGTTTTTTAAAGGTTGTATTGAATTGTGTAATGGATATTCATCGCAATGTATTTATGTGGGGACAACAAGAACAGATCAAACAAGAAAAACTGGCCGGCAGGTCTCTTACCACGACCAGAAGCGTTACAGGTACCTATTTATAAACGCTTCGATGATTATTATTAATTCATTTTCTGGCTTAGCTATTGAGATAGTTATATTTAACTAGCTGGCCCGGCAAACGTTGTTTTGCCATACCAAAAAAAAGTAAAAAAAAAATTAAAAAAAAATGAATTATAAACCTCACGGAGCCCGAGACCTTTCCAACGAATGCAAAACCGTGGAAATCGGTTCGTGCGTTCTGGAGTTATAGCGTCAGGAAGGAAAATCCGACTTATTTTTATTATATTTAATTATTTAACTGCAAAATACCTGACCTGATCTTATTAAGAGAATTTATAATTCTGGCTTAACGTATCCTTATTCCTTATTAATTTATAAGTTAAGTGTCAATGTGTGGAACGAAACGATAGCGTGATTTAAAAAACGTACAACGCCATCTATCGAGCAGAAGAGTAAACTTCTGTTTGTTAAGGATTGATTTCTAAATTTCACGCGTACGAAGTCGCAGGCAACAGCTAGTAGAACATAAAATCGACTACTTTTGAAATTACCCAATGGTTAGCCTCATCCTTGGAGAATATTAGCCCTAAACAAAATGTTTAAATAAACATATCGATTCTCTGCTAAAACACCAAACTAACTGCGACTAAGGTTATATTCAAAACATAATTTGCAGGATCTCGATCTGGTTCAAATATAGGTGGAATCAGAAACTACTTTCGAATGGTGTCAGAACACAAAGATATAGTTCGAGCTGTTATGGCATTACAAGGAATGATGTATATGTATAAGCCTGATATAGAAAAATTGTTGACTGTAAGAAAATATTTTAACTAACAATGAATTTAACTATGTTATGTGTCTATCTATTTGATTAGGTAATAAGCCATAATACTAATCTTAATACTAGTTCTTCGCACATATTAGCTCAGAGTGCTAATTTGTTTATAGAACTAGCAATAAGGTTAGCATTATGGTTTTAACGATGTTAACGAACTATGTTATCCTTGAACTTGCAGTTGTGTTGTCCATATTATGCTTGTTTTAGTTTAGTTGTGTAACTTCTTTATAGGGCTATGGAAGATTTGGTCACTTATGGGTTGAAGATAGGGTTCAACAAGTACAAGCTTTCGTTGATTCAAACCCACTTAATGTTATAGTAAAGGACATGTTACTCAAATATGAAAGGCAGACGGAAGAAGTGGTGAATTTACCAGATCGTCATATAATCGGCTCTATTCAAATTGACACTGGTATATCTTTGATTTGGCCTTTTTTTGATGGAAGAAATGTGCATAAATATCATAGATTTTTCAATCAAAAATAATCTTTTTACGTGTTTTATGAACTTTAATAATGCACTAAAAAGTATCCCGTTCTTTGTAAGGGTTCACTTATAAACTCGTTTTATTCCTACTATACTTAAAAGTTTAAACTCAGCTACTTTATTGTATGTCCACTTTCGTTAGTCAATTTTGGGCTGTCTTATAAACAAGACTGTAACGATATTATTATTGAAATCACTTAACTTTTTTTTTCTTCTTCTTGTTAATATCTTATTTCCTACTGTTGGTACTCTTTGACCTAGTTTATTATTCTTTAATTTGATACTTAATAGGTCCAAATAATTATTCATTATAGATAATATAAAATTGGCACTACATTTGGAATCAATAGAGTGGAAGAGAATATTAGGCAAACTATTATGTCTATCTTATAAAGAACGTGTAACAAAACTGATGCAATTCATTAATGATCGAATGAAAACTATGGGTAAAAAGATCAAAGATTTGGATGATGTCAGAATTGCCATGATGTGTTTGGAACTTATTAGAGAAGAATTTATTGGGTAATTTGTTATTGTAAATGTATTAATTGTTAACCAGTTATATAATTAAAAAACCTGTCAAGAGCGCGGCAAACTCAACATATTTAGGGTTTTCTACATACTAGAAATATAAACTTAAGTAACTGCATTCAAATAATCGTTTAATTAAACTCAAAACAACTCACCAACTTAATTTTGTAGTTGAAATATAGGGAATCGCCTACATTTCAGCTACTTCATAAGTTGGTATTAGTATAAACACTTTTTTCTTGTGATGTGATGACAAATTATAAGTTTTTGGATTTTTCCCTATATCAGCACTATATAGACTTGATCTATGCCAAATTTCAAGGCTCTAGGGCAACGGGAAGTAACCTGTGAATTTTGATTCCCTAACATAAGTGGAAAATTCTTAAAAATGGTCGTAATTCGGTTATACTCGTATCTTTTAAATGCGTAGAGGTGAAAGGTTGACTGTATTTTTTGCAGCAAGGGACCGCATAGATCTACATATCGTATGAGTTTCAAGTTGATACCTTCAGCCGTCGCAGAGTAGACGTAGTAGTAGTAAGTTTGACAGACGGACAGACAGACAGACAGACACCGGAGTGATCCTATAAGGATTTGTACGAAACCCTAAAAATCGCCAAATCCATACACAAACTTGTAACGCCCAAGCCCAATTTTTGATGTAGTTAATTTTAGAAACACTTTGTAAAACATATATAAAAATTATTGGTTTAATCAAAAGCTCTGCTGAGTTTCTTACGCGCGGGCTGCTTCTTCTCAGCAGATTGCTTCCTGAACCGGTGGCAGCGAAAAAAATTATGGATTTGTCTTATGTCCCTGGTTTTCGAAAAAAATGTGTCTACATGATTAAATGATTTTAATTTGATTTCATAGATTAGACTAGTCCATTTTCAAATACACGATATTAGGTATATACGTTATTTATCTTAGATTTTGTAATTGTTAGTATGGACATGGAGTTGGATCTTATTGAAGAGAGTTACACGACATTCCATCAGTTCAATATTGATGTGCCTAAAGAAGATGCAGATATGGTATACGGATTACGATATGCTTTTCAGAATATGTTACTAACGGTAAGACACTATTTTTTTTAAATAATAAATTGTCATAATAATTAATCACAGGCGTTGCACAATGTTGTACAATTATGGATGTATAGTCCTGTATCTGTGACTTTCTCCAGTGTAGTATGTTTCTAAACATTTTTGTCGTTGTTATACTCTTATTGACAATCTTGAATCTGAATCTGCATACTTCGTAGTTAAATAAGCATTAGAACAATATAATTTTGTTGTAGCAATGATCTTAAATAATGTTTGTGTAAATAATACCACTTTTTACGGATTTAGATGCGTATATTTGTTTGATGTTTCGAAGACATACAGGACACTTTACAGCGCAGTATTACCAGTAACCATGGTGGCTGCAGTCTCCGAGACGTCAAATAAAATATACGCGACCTAATCCATAAAAAGTAGTTTTATTTATAAGTCGCGCAGGTATTAGAGAATATTATGATATTTGTATATTTCAGTCACAACAAGTGCAACAGAGAATAGTAGATATGCAAGGACCTCTACAGGATGAGCTTACAGAAGGTGTGGCTACATTCGCAGCAGATGTGACTAAGTTTGATGCCGATTATGACGCGTTCGGACCTTTGACACCTGGTTTATCAGCTCGTGAAGCTAGTGATAGGTATAAAGGCTAGCACAGATCAAGTGCGTGTGCAGCACGTATTGGAGCATTATGTCATACTGAGTGCTTGCTGGTCATGTAGGCACTTTAACTTATTCTTTAAATTAGCCGTCTCGAAACGTCACTTTTACATAAACAAAAGTGACCATAGATATAGCGAGATTTCCTTTAAAGATAGACATTCTTTAGTGACTTTTTTGTAGATCAATAGGTACGTAATTTCGTTATGTCTATATTTGCCACGTTTATAAAGAAAATAGGTATTATAGGCACATGCTGCACACGTATTTCCTCGTGCCTTTGTGTTTATTCTCTAGATGTATATAATATTGACTCATTGCAGAGTGATCATGTTCCAATCAAGATTTGATGAGTTATGGAGAAGATTTGAGATGTATGCTAACGGTGAAAAGTTATTTGGGATGGAGGTTAAAGATTACCCTATTTTACACCAAAAGAAGAAAGAATTCAATCTGCTGAGTAAACTGTAAGAAAACAAAAACTATTCATTAAAAAGTTTAGTGATATAATAAAAGTAGCCCTTACGCGACTTCGTACACCTAAATACCGCGACTTTTCATACAGTCGTCTGACGGGCTCCTTTTAGCTGGATTTTTGGTTGTGTTGATGATAGTATAATACTCTGCTGTCTATTTCGCATATCTTTTTTATATTTTTCTTTTTCATACAGTTACAGTTTATACTTGTCTGTAATGAATTCTATTGATGGGTACTTTGAGACTCCGTGGAGTGAAATCGATATTGAACAGATAATCGCACAATTGACGGAATTTGATTTAAGGTATGTTATCGATAACTGAAGTGATTTTCGACAATTTCTTTAAGTAATTACATTATACATAAATTTTCAATCAAATATAGATGTCGCAAGTTACCAAGGGCTATGAAAGACTGGCCTGCTTTTATAGAGTTGAAGAATAAGATAGATGATTTTAACCAGACATGTCCTTTATTGGAATTGATGGCTGATAAAGCTATGAAGGAGAGGCATTGGAAAAGACTGGAAGATTTGATGAGTATGGCAAAACATTTACATAATTATAATTATTGTCATATACAAATACTGCAGCAAGTATAAGTAAATGCACGTAAGCTTGTACAAGTGATGTAATATATGGATGGAAGTATAATGCGTACATCGCTCAAAGAATTAATGCCTATTGGTGAAAAAAGTTCTATAGTAGCAACCATGTACCAAATGATGCTTGGGTGGCGTTTGATAGCATTCTATGGAAGAGGCCTATGTGCAACAGTGGAGGAAGAAAGGGAGATAGATACGATAGAAAGGAACGAAAGATGGATGGATATTGCGTACACAGTGATCATCATCAAACCAGCACGCCTTTTTTCCTATATGTGTAGTCTAAAACTACAGAGGCCTAACACACTTCCTAAGTGTCATTTACTTCATACACTGTTAAGTGTACCTACACTCAATACACGTTGCAGGCGTATTCAGTCTGTGATGGTCTATAACATCCTCTTGATATTTTTATCAACGGTATCGGAACTTAAAAAAAGCCCAATCTTAGAATAATTATTTTATTTTTAATTAATATTTTGTATTACAGATTGTATTCTAGATGTAGAATCAGAAGCGTTTACACTTGCCAATGTAATGGAAGCTCCGTTACTAAAATATAGAGAAGACGTAGAGGTAAGTGGTAAATTGCTATAAACTTAGGTTTCGTAATTTGTGACCTTAAATAGTGCATTTTATTGGTGTAATAAAATAACTCACATTTTAGATTGGCAATTATATTCTAGCATTAATTTATAGGATATCTGTATCAGTGCGGTAAAAGAAAAAGACATAGAAGCTAAGTTAAAGCAAGTCGCCGCTGACTGGATGGTAATAGATCTGTCATTCACGCACTTCAAGAATAGAGGTGAACTGCTAATCAAACCACAAGAAACACTTGATATTATTACTTTACTTGAAGATTCTTTAATGATCCTTAATTCCTTGGCATCAAATAGGTAATGTAGGTGTTTTTAAGGCGAGAAAGTCATTAAAAGACAAATGTAACGCCCTTATTAAGTTCATAAAAACACTAGTTCAAAACACTAATTTCCACTTGCTAGAATGCCTTCTATTACTGATTTCAGGACATAAATAGTGTGATAAAATTGCATACCTATAAACAACTACTAGATTGGTTAAGTGTTTTGCAGATATAATGCACCTTTCAAACGAGATATATTGATGTGGATTAATAAATTAGTCAGCACTAGCGAAATTTTAGAGAAATGGTTACAAGTGCAGACATTATGGATGTATCTGGAAGCTGTCTTTGTAGGCGGTGATATCGCTAAGCAATTACCTCAGGAAGCTAAAAGATTCGCGGTGGGTTACATTAATTTATTAAAACAGGTTTTTCCATGATAACACCAACTTTTGTCTATGGCCTTTAATAGAATACTTTCTAGATGTCTACTTCTAATAAAGACTGAGTTTATCTTTTAATTACACCCATAAATTAAGGTTTGCAAAATGAGATTCTACTTTTGGGTCAGTGCCTATCGTGACTATGTTGATGCGTAAACTTATAAATTCGCGTTTATCTTTTGTGTTTAGTAGTCGTGTGTAGTCGGCTCATAATAATACGATAGGCTTTCTGTTGGTACCAAAACTGTCTGAATTTTCAGACCATTGACAAGCAATACGTGAAGATAATGTATCGAGCACGCGATATAGTGAATTGCGTCGAGACATGCACCTCAGACGACACTTTGAAGCAAATGTTGCCACATTTGTACGAACAGTTAGAAGCCTGTCAAAAATCTCTCACTGGTTACTTGGAGACAAAACGTCTTATCTTTCCCAGGTTCTTCTTTGTGTCAGATCCAGTGTTATTAGAGATTCTTGGACAGGCATCAGATCCACATTCTATTCAGGTAAATAGATCTGTAATGTCATTTGAATTGGTTTTATTATGTATTAACATATTTAATTAAGGTACAGAAAATTCTGTTGATAGCTTAGGTACTTTTATTGAGTAATTTTTGTTTCAGCCTCATCTACCAAGTATTTTCGATGCCATTTATACAGTCGACTTTGATGACAAAGAGAGGATTGTAGCTATGAACTCTGATAATGGAGAACACATTGCTTTGGACAAAGCAGTGGTTTGCTTAGGTGGTGTTGAGGTGAGCCTTATTACCCTTACGAATACTTTTGAGAAAGTCTCTAGTCGCTTAAACTCGTATGTCTGTTTATGACATAATGTAATGTAGTGTTTAACAGAACAATTCATATTATAGCACCACTATTTTACAGATCTGGTTAAATGTTTTACTGGCTTCTATGAAAGAAACCGTCAAGAATGTAATTGCTAACATATCGCAAACAATGGTTGGAGATCCTGAGTTTGACTTTTTGTCCGGATTCTGGAATTTCGCAGGCCAAGTAACTAGCACGAAAGCTATAAAAATTTATATTTTATATAATAGGTTTTTTTGGGGTTTTCTGTCGCCCACAGAGAATGTACAATATCCCTTAGCTGTTTCTTTCACTCTTAAACTTAAATATTTAAGAATTTCTAAATCATAAAAATAATAAACACTTCGTTTTCTTAGGCCGGTTTATTGGGAATGCAAATTTTGTGGACTAGTGATGCGGAATATGCATTGAAGAAAGCAAGAGCAGATCGTTATATTATGAGAATTACTAACCAAAAGAATCTCGACTTGCTAAATGGTTTGATAGATCAGACGGTAAAGGATTTAGTGCCTTTGGATAGAACTCAAATTGAGACTATGATCACCATTCATGTACATCAGAGGTAAGATAAAAATATTGGTTATTCTTATTCCTCTATAGGCTCTTTAAAATCTTATTCAAGAACCGAATTAATACGATAAATAAATATCATCTCAAAACATTATTGAATGTAATTTTTTACATTGCAGAGATATATTTGATGACTTGGTAAAAATGAGGATTAAAACTCCAATGGATTTCGAATGGCAGAAGCAAGCACGATTTTATTACTTTGAAGATACTGATGACTGCTTAGTGTCAATTACGGATGTAGATTTTGTTTACCAGGTAAGTTTATGTAATCATGATTAATCATGTCTGTATCAAAAATATTTCTAACAATGTAGGCTTCGTATAGTGTCGTATAGTGTCAGTGTTATCGTATCAAGGGATGTACTTTTACATAAAATGTTCCATTAAAGTTTATTCTATTTCCAGAATGAATACTTGGGAATAACGGAGCGTTTAGTAATAACGCCTCTTACGGATCGGTGCTACATTACCTTATCCCAAGCTATTGGTATGAGTATGGGTGGAGCCCCAGCTGGGCCAGCAGGGACTGGGAAAACTGAAACTACTAAAGACATGGGCCGTACACTGGGCAAACTTGTTATTGTATTCAATTGTTCCGATCAGATGGATTTTAGAGGTTTGCTTATTTCAACTTTGCTGTATTCGTAGATACACACATACATATTGTCAAAGTACTAATGATCCAGGAGATGTTTTAAGTATGAAAATCTTGTAAATTATTTTGTATGTGAAGTTTGTTTTGTCATTGTTTTTTAAAAGTTATTATTGGTGAAATTGGGAAGAAGCTTCTTGATTGGTTAATTATGTTACAATTGGTAAAGGCAATTCAGTATAGGATTTGAACTCAATTTTATAGCTTCGGTGATAATGAAATATGAAATTTTCTTTGGGATAGAGGTCTAGCTCATTTTGAGTTCCTGTGCAGCTCGTAAGCCTCCACATGCGTTGTAATGTGTAGGATTCTATGAAGTATTAACTGAACAATTTGCTACCATTCTATATATTACAAAGTAAACTGTACGTACCGATAAAGCTAGTTAAAAACTGAATAGACTTTCTCTACTTTTAGGATTGGGTCGTATTTACAAAGGACTTGCTCAGTCCGGCACTTGGGGTTGCTTCGACGAATTTAACCGCATTGAGTTGCCTGTACTGTCAGTAGCTGCGCAACAGATTTATATTTGTTTGGTTGCTAGAAAAGAAAAGAGAGACTTCTTTATATTCAGGTACCATTATTCACTTTAAAAAATATAAATACACCTTTTTTAAATACCAATTAATAATTTTTAGACAAAAACAATTACTAAAAAATTTTATTACATAGTTTTTGAGTCAGATATAAAAAGCTGAATATTTTTTCTGTCCCAGTGACGGTGATACTGTAAGTTTAAATATGGAGTTCGCATTCATCATTACGATGAATCCAGGCTATGCCGGACGTCAAGAGTTGCCAGAAAATTTGAAAATCCAGTTTCGTTCCGTAGCGATGATGGTTCCTGATAGGCAAATCATTATTAGGGTCAAGTTGGCCAGCTGCGGTTTCAAAGAAAATATTCTATTAGGTAATCTAATTAAATATGCCATCTTTAAAATAAATGAACATTTAAATAACGCATAATTCTATAGTAAATATTTAGGATACATTTTAGATTAGCCATTTCGTTACTAATCTTGGACTCATGTGTAAGTCGTTATACTGATTTTGGTAGATTCATCTTACTTTAAATTTCAGCTCGTAAATTTTTCACGTTATATAAACTTTGCGAAGAGCAGTTGTCAAAACAGGTTCACTATGATTTTGGATTAAGGAACATTCTCTCAGTGCTGCGTACTATGGGAGCTCAGAAACGAGCCAATCCTGATAGCACGGAAGAAAATATTATGATGAGAGTGTTGAAGTACGTCTTCATAGAATTTTTTATCTATTTCTTCTCTTAGTATAATGTTTTATTTTAATAGATGTGTTTTTCAGGGAAATGAATGTATCTAAATTGGTAGATGAGGACGAACCCCTGTTTGTTTCCTTGATTGAAGATTTGTTCCCTGGCATCAAACTCAGTCAAACACAATGGAAGTACGTATATACTACTAATAGCATTCCGTTCAAATGTGCATTACTTATTAGACGAAATTGAATTATGTCAAGAGCATCTTAGTACACAGCCATTTAAGCCCCCATTATAGGAAGGCATTTAGAGAGACCTAATTGTAAGATCAGAAAAAAATGGCATATTGAGGGTCAAAATTTTTTTTTTCAGTTTAAAAAAAAATTTTTAGAGTCATACCGACCTCTTTTTTCTTATACTATTTTTGATGATTTATTGGTTATTTTAGAGATATGCAACGTGCTATAGCGACTATTGCCGATCGCTTGGGGCTAGTGAACCATCCGGACTGGAACTTGAAGATTATTCAGTTGTATGAGACGTCCTTGGTACGACATGGTTTAATGACCATGGGACCGACCGGTTCTGGTAAAACCACATGTATACATACGCTTATGGGATCCCTTACTGAACTTGGCAAACCACATAAAGAAATGCGAATGAATCCGAAGGTATTCTACATGTTTTAAATTTATTTTTGACAATTTGACATGCTGTTTTTGATCAAATCAAGTAAAGCAGAAATAATTATAACTTTGAATGAGATTTGAATCCACGACCAACAAATAATATTTTTTAATGATGCAAGAATGTTTTAGGCTATCACTGCGCCACAGATGTTTGGACGTTTGGATGTTGCTACAAATGATTGGACTGATGGTATATTCTCAACTTTGTGGAGACGGGCATTGAAAGTGAAGAAATCTGATACAACCTGGATAGTCTTAGGTAAATACATGCGAAAAGCTTACCAGGTGACAGTTTTTGTAGCAGATATTTTTCTTTTCTTGTTGGAGAAGTGAAGTTAACTGTAGGTACGTAAGAGAGAATCAATACAGCGTATTGTGATTAATATTTTCAATATGTTTAGGATTTTTTTTTTATGTTATTCAGATGGTCCAGTCGATGCTGTGTGGATAGAAAACTTGAATTCCGTGTTAGATGACAATAAAACATTGACTTTGGCTAATGGTGATCGAATTTCTATGGCACAAAATAGTAAACTGGTGTTTGAACCGGATAACGTTGATAATGCCTCGCCCGCTACTGTTAGTCGGATGGGAATGGTGTTTTTGTCTTCTTCGGTGTTAAAATGGTCACCTATATTGGAGGTAATCATATTACTGTGTTAATAATTATCAATATATTAAATGAAAGTTTGTGAAGGTGTTTGTCTGTTACTTCATAAAGCTTGTCGTTGAGCTGCATGGAAAAAATGATTTTTTTTAGGAAATATTGATCTCGCTTTTTAAGGCCGCCGTTGATACGGCGCTATTTACGGTTTGCGCTCCTGAGTAATGAAATCAGAACTAATTAACTTTTATTTAACATATCTTTTCATTTCTACAGGGTTGGTTAAAGACACGCCCTCAAAAGGAAGGTGATTCATTGCGTAATATATTTCATAAAATATACGACGAGGTACATACTTATGTGCAACAAAAACTACCAGTCAAGATGAAGCTCCTTGAAGCGATTTATATTAGGTACTAGCTGGCCCGGCAAACGTTGTTTTGCCATACCAAAAAAAAAGTAAAAAAAAAAAAAAATGAACTATAAACCTTACGGAGCCCGAGACCTTTCCAACGAATGCAAAACCGTGGAAATCGGTTCGTGCGTTCTGGAGTTATAGCGTCAGGAAGGAAAATCCGACTTATTTTTATATAGTAGATTTGTTATTTTATGATGATCGAAGCTTAGCCAAGATTTGGTTTCTTATTCGCTTTCGTTCAATGCAATTTTCTGAATAAGAATGTTTCAATATTACTTAATTTACAATTTTCCATTCCAAGAGAGTTAAAAACTTCGTGCTTGCTACGTTGCACGTTATATAGATTCAGTTTTAAAACTTACAGAGTGATTTATTTTATTTTTATGTTTATTTTTCAGACAATGTATTGATGTACTATCAGGATTACTGCAAATTGAAATACCTGGTGGAAGTGAGTATTAAATATTATTAACTCTATTAAAATGTTTACTTCGGGCAATTAAATGTGATTCTTAAGAAGTTATGACGCCATTCTTTAGAGACTGTAGAGAATCGACTAAAAGTAACATATAATAAATACCTTTTTTAATCCTTAAAAACGTATTAATTTCTATGTCTAATGTTTTTATTAAAATGTTAGGGTATTGTAAGTATATTTTTGTAACCAATCATTGCAGAAACTCATACAGATCGTCACTTAGAACGTTTGTTTATATTTGCAATGATGTGGTCGTTGGGTGCGGTGTTAGAATTAGATGGTCGTACACGTATGGCTGAGTTTATGACTAAGTTGCCAGTTAGGATGGACTGGCCTGGCGGCAAGTCTAAAGAGTGGATAATGCCTTTCGAGTATGTGGTTGGCGTAACTGGCGTCTGGCAGCATTGGTTAGTATAAGTGATTTTACTTTAGCTTTTCATCTCTGTTTATTTTAAAATTTCCTTATTCTCGATCCTAAATTCGAAATTTTTTGTGAATGAAATTAAATGAAATGAAAAATCATTGAATCACGTAGACACAATTTTTCAGAAAAATTATGTGCTTAAGACATGTCCAATTTTTTTTCCCTACAACCGGTTCAGGACGCAATCTGCTGAGAAGAACCGGCGTAAGAAACTCAGCAGAGCCTTTAATCAAATCAATATTTTTAAATTAAATGTCAATTATACTTACAATGCTAATAACATTACAATATAGAATATGTATTGCTCCAGAGCAACCTACTCCCAAGCTTTATCATCTTTAATATAATCAGAAATTTTATAATACGCCTTTTTACATAATTTAGTTTTAATGAATTTTTTTAATTTAAAATTATTTAATTCTCTTACATCAATAGGGAGTTTATTATAAAATCGTATACAATGACCCATGAAAGAGTTACATATTTTGTGGAGAAAATAAACTTGGTGACTGAGCCCTGCTGAGTTTTTTACACCCGCGCTGCTTCTTCTCAGCAGATTGCAACGTGAACCGGTTCCAATCTAGGAAAAAAATGTTAGAACTGTCAAGCACGTAGTAATTTCCGCCAAAAATTGTGTCTACATGATTATTGACTTTCATTTCATTTGTTCAGTTAATACAATTAAAAATAAATGACAAATATCGCTTAGATAACCAGTAGCCTGTATCTATCGTTATTGGGTTTGGTTGGATTTATACGTGCTTGATTAGTTAGTTATTATAAAATGACATATAATTTGTACGCCCTTTGCAAGGCAAAACATAGCGATGAAATTTCTTTGTTCTAACTTTTTTTATATCCCTACTACCCTATCCCTACTAATATTATAAATGCGAAAGTATCTCTGTCTGTCTGTCTGTTACGCTTTCCCGCTTAAACCTCTAAACCGATTTTGATGAAATTTGCCACAGACAATCTTCTCATCCTTTCTCAGGGTCTAAACCCTGAGAAAGGACATAGGCTACCTTTTATTGCAAAAAAAAAAAATTCCAGCTTCCACGCGGACGGAGTCGCGGGCAACAGCTAGTGTTAAATAAATAAATAAAATGAATTGAATGGGTTGGGTGATTAAGTAATTAGTTTTGCCTTCTTAGATAAGTTTTTATTTTTGTAGATCTTAGTCATTTTGTGAAATGCCATTGGAAAGAAAACATATTTTTGGAATTTTTTATTTTTTATTTCGTATCGGTTATGTCGCCTAATTCTGCATTTTATTTTCGGTACAGGTCTGAACACGTAGAGGATTATCTTTATCCACCAGACAGTGTCCCAGAATATTCATCAATATTAGTTCCGAATATCGATAACGTGTGTATAACATTTTTAATCGAGACCATTGCAAAGCAAAATAAAGCTGTGCTTTTAATTGGTGAACAAGGCACAGCGAAGACGGTTATGTTGAAGAGTTATATGTCTTACTATGATAATGAGTTTAAGTTGTTTAAAGTGATTAATTTCTCGTCTGCCACCACACCTAACATGTTCCAGGTGAGATATTTAGCGTTATATCGACAGAGGTTTTGTGATCATTTATGTTTTAGACGGATAGCTTTTCGTTAAGAGTAGTCTGTAATGCTATTTGCTGACGAGAGATTTTGGAGTTCTGTCCGATACATTGCATTCGTGTGCGAATAATGTAGAAAATATTAATATTATAGCGACCGTACAGTAAATTTTCACTTGTTAATGCTTCCATTCAAAGAAAAGAAACGATGTTAAATATTGGCTAATGTTTTATTGTAGAGAATTATTGAATCGTATGTTGAGAAACGTGTGGGTATGACATACGGACCGCCGGGTGGTAAATCTATGACAGTCTTTGTGGATGACATCAATATGCCCGTAGTCAATGAATGGGGTGATCAGGTATCTATATTATTTTATATCAATACTAGCTGATGGCCGCTACTCCGTACGCGTGGAATTTTAGGTTCCCATATATTTTGTCCCCGTTTAAACCTTCCCTGGACTTTGAAGAATATTTCAAGACGTTAGCACCAAAACTGGTCTAGCCTTTCTAGAGTTTTAGTGAGACTAACGAACAGCAAAAAAAATTATGTATAAGTTTAGCTTTAAGTTCTATTTATCATGTTAGTGGTTTTATTTACAGTCCAATGCTAATAGTTATTAATGGTTCACATACTCGTAACATACTCGATTACCATTAATTGGCCTTATCTTATTAAGAAAGTAGCTTTAAAATTGTCTATAATGTTGTAGGTGACAAACGAAATAGTACGACAAATGATGGAAGGTCGTGGATTTTATTCTTTAGAGAAACCTGGTGAATTTATTATTATTGCGGATATACAAATGTTTGGTGCCATGATACATCCTGGTTTGTTTGAATTTTTATACATTCTAATTATTCTTCTAACTACTGCCCGCGACTTCGTACGCGTGACATTTAAAAATTTTCTCTGTTATTTGCACCATTTTTCGCTGATGCTTCGCTCCTACTGGTAATAGAGTGTCAAAGTCAAAGTCAAAGTCAAAATTTTTTAATTCAAGTTGGCATGTTTTACAAGCTCTTTTGAAACATCAGAAACTAGGTGTCTGTTCCAAACGCGAATCCTATGGAGAAGAACGGACAAGAAACTCCATGGATTTTTTTTTCTATTTTCTTCATTCCTTTTAATTTTGTTTTTCAATTATATTATACATTGTTGTATCAGGAGTGTGAGAATGATGCCGAGTGATGTTATACAAGCCTATAGATTTCCTCGATAAATGCGCTATCCAACACTGAAAGAGTTTTCCAAATCGGACCACTGATTTCTAACATTACCCCGATCAAACAAACAAAGAAACAAACTCTTTAGCTTTATATTGAGTAAAGACAAGCATTAATGAATGTTGTGTTTAAACATAATTATGTGTTTGTCACAGGTGGAGGCAGAAATGATATACCGCCACGTTTAAAAAGACAATTTAACATTTTCAACTGCACTTTACCGAGTACAGTGTCAATGGACAGGATTTTTGGTAATTGCTATTGAGTTTTGTAGAAGTTATAACAGTACCTGGAAATATTTTAAAAGAAAAATTTCGAGCAAGGCACTGATTTTATGTTTTAATATCATAACTTTTAATAAATATGTATGTTAGCTTCGTGGTATGAGCTATTTTGGATATAGATGGCTTACAATATTGAAATCCAGTAAACTGAGATCTCGTAATATATTATTTAAAACTAGTACCTACGGGAAATAGTTCGTATAATTATATAGCCACTGGGTGTTCAGGAAAAATAAAGTGTATGTAAGTTAACATAATGTATAAACCCTTTTTTATTGCAATAAAGATTATACACTATTGACCTTAAACCGTACTTTCTCCTAGTGGTAACCCATTTCAATTCAGACAAGTTAGTACAGAGATATAAGGAACTCGTAAAGCCTTTATAAAATATAGGTCTCGTCTACTTATCAGAAGGTGTATGTCGATGTCTCTCTTTGGCCTGGGTTTTTAAGTTATCGCTTGTTTTGATCATTCACAGAAACAATAAGCGCTGGATATTTTTGCAAAACACGGTTCGATAAGAAGATTGTTGAGTTTATGCCGAAACTTGTACCAGTCACACGAATAATTTGGCAGCAAACCAAAGTATGTGATTTAAAACATCATGGAAAAAATTACTATAGAAATAACGATTTAATTCTGAGTAATTACTTAAAACCGTCTATATAGACTGAGTATACCGATAATAATTAGCTAAATGAGTTTGTATTTTAGTGTATTTTGACATGCATTTATAAGTTAAGAATTATATTGCTGTAGGTAAAAATGCTGCCAACGCCAGCGAAATTCCATTACGTATTCAATCTTAGAGATCTGTCCCGTATATGGGAAGGGATACTGTTTATAAAGAAGGAAGAACTTCCGTCGATCCAAGTTGCTATAAAACTATGGTTTCATGAATGTTTGAGAGTTATTTGTGACAGGTACGATATTTTTAAAAGGTAGTAATGATAATCATAATAAGCCATAAAGATATATATTTGTATGTATGTGCATCCATTCATTAGGCTCTCTCCGTTTGCTGCCGCTCCCCCAAAGAATGTCACAATACGCGGTTTTTGCACCGTTTGCGTCTTGACTCCTTGCATCTGTGTAAGCTTTCTGTTATTGCAATACGTTGCTAATAAGAAGACTAGCTGTTGCCCGCGACTCCGTCCGTATGGAATTTAGAAAATTTGCCCCGTTTTTGCAACATTTTTCACTACTGCTTCGCTTCTACTGATCGTGATGTTATATAGCCTAAAGCCTTCCTCGATAAATGCCCTATCTAACACTGAAATAATTTTTTAAATCGGCCGAGTTGTTTCTGAGATTAGCGCGTTCAAACAAACAAACCTCTTCATCTTTATATATTAATATAAATCTTCTGTACGTGTGTTTGTAATTGAACTCCTCCTAAACGGCTGGACCGATTTTGATGACATTTTTTGTTGTTGATTTTTACACAGAATTGTATGGCAAAACAACGTTTGCCGGGGCAGCTAGTATTAGTATAGATATTTAATTCAAATATTGGCTTTGATAACAATCGCTATAGTCTATTTTAGAGACCTACTTGTCAAGCTTTTTGAATACTAGCTGTTGCCCGCGACGTCGCACGCGTGGAATTTAGAAAAAAATCCACGTTTTTGCAACATTTTTCGGTGATGCTGCGGACCTAGAATATTGAAAGATTCAAATCGGATTAGTGGTTCCAGAGATTAACGCGTTCAAACAAAACAAACAAACAAACTCTTCAACTTTATAATATCAGTATAGAAAAGAGTATGTCAGGTATAATTCAATATTATCTACTTTTAAAGGTTCATTACATTCGACGACAGAGAGTGGTTTGTAGCTAATTTCTGGAAAACAGCAGCAGCAGAACTTCCAGAATATGTTAGTGAATTCTGTGAAGAAGAAACATACTTTGTGAATTTCTTAAGGGAGCCAATCGATCCTACTGGCGATGAAGAGGAGGATTTCAGCACTGAAGCACCCAAAATATATGAAGAATTGCCATCGTGAGGGATTTTTTTAAGCCTTTGTCATGCTTTTTGTAGGGAGTATGGGGAAACACTATACAACACAGCTAAGATCTAAACAAACTTATAAGTATAAACGATCTTAGTACATGCAGAGCACATTTAGAAAATTTCTCTTAAAAAAAACATGGTATTATCAGGGAAGCACATGAAGATACATATAAGCGTTACAAAATATTTTATTAACTTATTTAATCTATTGAAACAAATACATGCAAGATTTTCTTCCCAAGCCAAGAGACCAATAATTGTATTGTCGATGCTAATAGTAAACTTCAATTTGTTACAGTTGGGACTTTGTGCTCAGCAAACTAGCGTCATTTCAACAATTGTTTAACGAGCAGATTCGAGGAGCTCACTTAGATTTGGTATTTTTCCATGATGCCATGGTTCACTTGTTCATTATATCCAGGATTATCAATACTCCACGGTTAGTCTTGACTTCAAACATATACCTAATGAATGCCCAGCATGTATTGCGTGTATACGCGCGCTCGAATTGCTAACGTATGTAATTGTAGGCTTATTATAAACTAGCTGTTGCCCTCGACTCCATCCGCGTAGAATTTAGGAAAATTTCCCCGTTTTTGCAACATTTTTAACTACTGCTTGAGTGAGAGTATTATAAACGTAAGAGTAAACAAATATAATCAGAATGAACGAACTGCTAAGCTATCAGGAGTTACACGTGTTATTGTGAGTCAACCATAAAATATAGATACTCGTATGTGCTGTTCCGGGATATTTTTTAGACAATTTTATGTAGAATATTTTCGTCATACATGATTTCTATGTAACTTTAACCATTAAGGCTGCACACGCGATGGATGCTTAAAAAATGGAGCACCTTTTCCCGTTTTCCGAACATTTCCCTTCACTACTCTGCTCCTATTGATTGTAGCGTGATGAAAAGTATACTATAACCTGCCCAGGAGTATGAAGAATAATTGTACCAAGTTTCGTTAAAATCCGTCGAGTAGTTTTTGTTTCTATAAGGAACATACAAACGGACAGACAGACAGACAGACAGACAGACAGACAAAAATTTTACTGATTGCATTTTTGGCATCAGTATCGATCACTAATCACCCCCTGATAGTTATTTTGTAAATATATTTCATGTACAGAATTGACCTCTTTACAGATTTATTATAAGTATAGATGATCCTTAACTTTTACTATTGAAATTCTGTAATTTCTATTTCTTTATCACTTTAATGGTCAAATCAGAAATAGCGTCTAATCTTTTTGTCAAAATTTTCTGCTTTTATAGATAAACCTCTAAAACTATTACAGCATATTTAGCAATATAGGAATAATTGCGGCAAAGAAACAGAACAAATTTTCTTTCTTTTAACACGCTTTTATAAGTTCAGTATGTATCTATCAATGTATTAATCTATGTAACGGAATCTTTGAAAGTGATTTTAACCTACTTGCGATAGTCGGATTGATTTGAAATTTTGCACATATATCAAGGACTGATGATAATGCAATTATTTAAAAAGATATAGAGGATTTTCAAGCGTATTTTTTAGTTTTTGAACTAAGCAAATTATTTGTAATGGTTTTTAGATGCCTAAATCATAAATCTCTTTTATTTCAGTGGTAATGCTTTGCTGGTGGGTGTAGGTGGTTCTGGCAAACAAAGTTTAACCAAATTGGCGTCATTTATAGCCAACTATACATTCTATCAAATAACTTTGACCAGGTACAAATTTCATTTATTTTCTTTCATCACACAATGAACAAGAAATGGTCTTTTCTTGTTCATTGTGTCAAAGGTAAAATAATAAACAAAATATTTATAGATCCTATAATGTGAGTAATTTTATGGATGATATTAAAATATTATATCGTATTGCTGGGCTACAAGGACAAGGTATATCATTCATATTTACAGACAATGATATCAAAGATGAACAATTTTTGGAATTCCTCAACAATATATTGAGTTCAGGTGAAATCGCCAATCTTTTCCCCAAAGATGAAATGGGTAAGTTTCTATTGTAATTCAGGATTAATAATTATTTACAACTAGCTGCTACCCGCGAATCCATACGCGTGGAATTTAGAAAACTTTCCCAGTTTTTGCAGCAGGTGATGTTATACAACCTATAAGCCTTACTTGATAAATGTACTATCCATAATAAAAAGAGTTCTTCAATTCGAACCACCAGTTCCTAAAATTAGCGCGCTCAAACAAACAAACTCTTTACAAACTACATATTTTAGCATTGTCATTTTCGTGAGTTTGGACATAGGGCTCTCCCATAGAACGCCACAACGTGCGGTCTTGTGCCACATACCCTGCCTCCCCGCGACCTTGACGATATCATCGCTCCACCTTGTAGAATAAACCTAACTAGCTATAGACAAGGTAGAGCTAAGCTGTATATATTGTTGAAAATGAAGATTGGTAAACCTTCCTTCTTGGCATTTTATAACTTAGGAGCAAAAGCTAAGAATTTTCGATCACGATTATTCTAAAACCAATTTTAAAACCAATCTCAGAGTTAGTTTCTCAATTAGGTCAGGATAATCAAATGGTCTTTTAACTACGGTAATCCCTACTAATATTATAAATGCAAAAGTAACTCTGTCTGTCTGTTACGCTTTCCCGCTTAAACCTCTCAACCGATTTTGATGAAATTTGGCACAGACAATCTTTAGACCCTGAGAAAGGACATAGGCTACCTTTTATTGCGAAAAAAATATTTTCAAAATTCCACGCGGACGGAGTCGCGGGCAACAGCTAGTTTTTAAATAAAAGCACTTTTTACGGATTTAGACGCCTGTGTTGGTGGTTTAATATATGAGTCTTAATTGTTAGAGAATATTATGTTATTTTTATGAACTTCAGACGAGATTCTCAACGAGTTAACGCCAATTATGAAGAAGTATGCGCCAAGAAGGATTCCAGTGCCCGATGTGTTGTATGAATATTTCATCATTAGATCGAGAGCAAATCTACATGTCGTCCTTTGTTTTTCACCGGTATCTTCCTTTGCTCTATTTCTCTAATATTATATAACAAATTTTAATTTTGGTCTTAATTATCTTATTGTTTTACGATATAGGTGCAAAAGTTTTTAGACCTGTAATATTTGCTATTTAAACGGCATATTTTTAAATTGATTCTATTCTGTAACTAACTTACGAGTGATTGTATTTTTTGTGAATCCGGTACAAAAGCAATAGTTTTTCGCAAATATCACTTATTTTGTACTTATCTAATAAAAAAAGGAAAAGACGAAATAAAAACAAGAAGGAATAAAAGTTACTTTAAGAGAGTAAGAATACCGAAGCATTAATCTAGAACAAATCATCAAAATGTAATTATGTTTCAGGTGGGTGAAAAATTTAGAAGCAGAGCTTTGAAATTCCCAGGACTGATATCTGGATCTATCATGGATTGGTTCCAGAAATGGCCCAAAGAGGCGCTTATTGAAGTAGCTCATCACTTTTTGTGGGATTTCAAGGTTTGATTTGGTTTACTTAACCTAAGTTATTATGAAAGGGTTGTCATTTTTTTGCATTGAATTGTGCATATTTAATGAAGTTATTTAATACTTTTTCGTTCGTTATATGGTTCAACCTCGTGACAGCTTGAAAACTAATAAGTTGAAGATTGTTGTCTAGAATTAGTTTTTTATTTTATTGGGCAAAATGCTGCATGTATCTCTAACTAAAAGAAAAAAATGGTATCCAACTATTCCATTCATCCATCAACCTTTCTCAGTCCACTGCTGGACATAGGCCTCCCCCATAGAACGCCACAACGCGCGGTCTTGCGCTAACTGCATCCAGCGGCCTCCGGCGTATTTGACGATATCGTCGGTCCACCTTGTTGGGGGCCGCCCCACGCTACGTCGTCCGGTTCGTGGTCGCCACTCGAGGACCTTCCGAGGATCCAACTATTACCTAACAATTTTATACTAAGATAATTATCAATTTTCAGGTGGTATGTTCAAGTGAAACAAAGCAGCAATTAATTGAAATAATGGGAATGGTTCAAGATAATGTGGCTGATATGTGTGTGGCTTATTATGATCGGTTTAGAAGACAGGCACACGTTACTCCTAAATCTTACTTATCCTTTTTGGAAGGGTATAAGTTTTTGTATACCGACAAACACGATGGTATAGCTGAAATGGCAAAAAGGTTAGTAGATCAAGATTACAACTAGTTATTGTTATTTTAATTTTGGTTTATTTACTTTACTGGAAGTTACTAAATTATTATTTTACAGAATGACAACAGGTTTACACAAACTAGTTGAAGCTGGTGCAAGTGTAGATGAACTGAAAAAAGAATTGGAAGTAAAAGAACTAGAAATTAAAGAAGCGACAGCTAAAGCTGAGGAGGTAAACTATTTTCTAGATTTGTGAGATTGAAGCGGCGGGATGCGGGAGTGATACCTATATAAAAATTTTCTAGGTGTTTTATCCAAATTAATTCCTAGGTATATTCATTTCGCAATCGCCATTGAGTATTTAGTATCCTCTTTTATTGACAATATTCTATCAGTGATCACATATAAGTCAATGTTTATGTGCTGCCACTTCTACATTCCAGTATGGATTACAGCCAGCGTTAAATGGATATGTTTGATAGAAGGTGTAATTTTAAAGCTACATTTTAACAGGTACTAGCTGCCGTAGCAGAAACTCAAGCAGCTGCAGAAATCGTAAAAGCAGAAGTAATGGAAGTAAAGGAGGTTGCTGTAAAGCTCGTCACAGTGATTGCGGCTGAGACTGCGGTGGCTGAAGAAAAACTTGCCGCTGCTAAACCTGCTTTAGACGCCGCAGAAGCAGCATTGCTGGTAGGTAATATTCGGATCTCTACATTTTAATCGTTAATGTTAAAATCAAATGGCAGTAAATATTTGAAACCGTAACGTTAAAGTATTAAATTTATAACAACTGCAAAAAACATACTTATTATAATTAACAAAGATTAATAAACATAAAAAACCCAGATATGATGATGACACTCTTCTAAATAATTTGGTCCTTAGAATCACTAAGCAAAAGTTGCAAAACTTCGACGCGATGTGACGTCTTGAAGCCATGTTCAAAGTGTTATAGTTACTTACTTTCCCAAAAAAAACCAAGTTTGCTGTGAACGATCACTTTTATTGCAGACTATCAACGCTGGTGACATTGCGACAGTAAGAAAACTGGGCAAGCCACCTTTCCTTATTACGTTAATTATGGACGCTGTAATTTTGCTATTCAGAAAAAGAATAGACCCTATTAAGGCTGATCCTGAGAAGCAGTTTCTGACTGCGTCGTGGGCAGAATCATTAAAGGTAAATGTTATGGTATTGTCAAGTTTTCAAAAATTTTGATTCCATTATTTACAGACATGGCCTACAGTCGCTTTAATCGTAAAGTTAAAATCGCATGTTTTGAATCACACAAAGAGCATAGAACCATTTTTATGATATATGTAGAGTTTTATAGATTTCAGTAATTCTAATTTTTATGGGCAGGTTATGGCGGATGCCAGATTTCTAAACAATTTGAAGTTTTATCCAAAAGACGATATTAATGCTGAAATGGTGGATTTATTGCAACCATATTTCCGATATCCGTAAGCAAATCATACAATGAATTAGTTTGTTTAGTAGGTTTAATATTCACAAATGTTAAAGACATTAACTTATTTTCAAAAATGTTTTTAGCCAATATACATTTGAGGCCGCTAAAATAGCTTGTGGTAATGTTGCCGGATTGATTTCATGGACAATTGCTATGGCACAGTTTTATTCTGTAAACAAAGATGTGTTGCCACTGAAGGCAAACTTGGCGGTTATGCAGGGCAAGTACCAAGGTGCTAAAAGGGAATTGGAGACAGCAGAGGCTGAACTTGCAGCTAAAGAGGTATGTAGCTTTGTATATGTTAAAAAAGGTAATTTAATGTCTTTATTTGAGCAAGACACGCCAAAATTTATATTTGTTTGTTTATCGGTCTGTATGTTTTACTGTTACTGATGAAAAAACTTCTTCGTAAAGGAAAATTTTGTTATTACTGTAAATTTTATTTCTACTTGCCAATATCATTTTACTTTAAAATATAGGCTGCAATTTCTCTTTCACATCCAGGCACTAGTTATTATTTCAATTTTACGAAATTTGTGTGTTTATCGCAATGGTTTTCTAGCGTGAATTGGCTGGTGTACAACAAGAGTTTGATGAAGCAATGTCGCTAAAGCAAGCAGTGTTGGATGACGCTGCAAGATGTCAGGAGAAAATGGACGCAGCCACTGCGCTCATTAATGGCCTCAGTGGAGAACGAGTGCGATGGACTGAACAGTCTGCACTATTTAAATCTGAAATAGAACGACTAGTGGGAGACATACTTCTTCTGACAGGGTAAAGATTCTATACATCATCGAATATTTACAAAGTAACTAGGAAAGATCGCAACAACCCTTATAAAAAATTGCCATAATGCATAGTTAGGACGTTGATAAAATATTTTGGCAGAAGGTTTTTTGAGTTTCTATCGTGACGACGGAAGCTCAAAAAGCCATTCAAATCACCATTCGATTCCAGATTTTTGTCATATTCTGGACCTTTCAATCAAGAGTTCCGCTCTTTGATCGTAAGCAGTTGGTTAAGTGAATTGCTAAGAAGAAAAATACCAGTGTCAATGAACTTGAATATTACGGATCAGCTGACAGATACGGCCACAGTAAGTTTTGATTCACACACAAAACTATGTGAGGATCTTTCAATGTAGTTTTCATTCTCATCTCTTGCTCTAGATTGGTGAATGGAATTTGTACGGATTGCCTACTGATGAGTTGTCTATTCAGAATGGAATAATTGTTACAAAAGCTTCCCGTTTTCCGCTTTTGATTGATCCGCAAACACAAGGGAAGATTTGGATCAAGAATATGGAAAAATATAATGATTTAATAGTTACTACGCTTAATCACAAATATTTCAGGTATTTGATTTGTTAATCAGATCCATTAAAAATGCATAGATTGTAAAATCGCGAAATAAATAAATTTTATTATAAATATAAATTTTATTTAAATATTTATTATAAATTTAAATACCTGATTCCTAATATAACCATGTAAACAGGAAACACCCAAACACCGAGCAATGTTAATAATAATCATGGCCTCCATATCACTCAGCAACAAAAGCGGTTTTCTTACAGTCCTTCACCATATTTTTTCAGAAACCACATAGAAGATTGTGTATCTTTAGGAAGGCCAATGTTGATCGAAGATGTTTCGGAGGAGTTAGATCCTGTGTTGGACAATGTTCTTGAGAAGAATTATATAAAAATAGGATCTTCATATAAAGTAAAGCTAATATTTTCCTTTTGTTATTTAAATGACTAGATTAGTACGATTCTTTCTTTTCTCAGCTCCCGATGTTTCCCAATTTTGTAACTGTATTTACTTTGTTATTCTAGGTACGATTAGGAGACAAAGAAATAGATGTAACAGCAGGACACAAGATATACATAACCACGAAGTTGCCTAATCCAGCGTACACGCCAGAGATATCAGCTCGAACTTCCATCATTGACTTTACTGTTACAATGCAAGGTACACTCGTTTTTCCACTTCTTGTCACCTTATAATCATCTCAGTTTGTAATTGCCTCCTTAACATACCTCGTTATGATTAGAATAAGAAACCTACATATTTATAAGCACCTAGTGTGTGACACAAAGTGTCAGCACAATACTAATATCGCTCTGAAGAATTAAGCGCCTGTATTAAAATCTGATCCACAAGAATAAAGAAGCAACCATATTTTTTGTTTTTTACGATGCTAATGGAGCTATGGATGCTGTAATTAATATTCAAAAATTTCTAATTCACAGGTTTGGAGGATCAGCTTCTTGGTCGTGTGATCTTAACTGAGAAGGCAGAAATGGAAGCAGAACGTACTCAGCTTATAATGGATGTGACGGCAAATCGACGTAAAATGCAAGAGTTAGAAGCGAATTTGTTGCATAAGTTGACCACTATACAAGGCTCGCTGGTTGAAGATGTTTCACTTATACAAGTGCTCAATGTTACTAAAGCCACGGCTACTGACGTAAGTGTTTATTTAGTTTCTGTGTTAAGTTTCAGATATTAGCAGCTTTTTGTCTACTTGGTTAAAAATTAAAATCTTGTTTTAGCTACTGCCGTTATAATTCGCCAACCTAAGTTAAATGGCTTGAACTTGGGCGGATCGAGACAGTTGGGCTTGGTTAGGATAAATAACCCGAATTCCCGACTCTCCATTCGTCTAAGTTCACTTACTCACACTTAAAGTAATAGTCTAGAGTATGGCTTTATCTTAATCTAGCTTATCTGTATCTTAGGTTACTGATCTTGCGACCACCCACACAAAATATCTGTATATTGTATCTAAAATAATTAGATAATAAATTACTATGGTCATCAGGTTAGAGAGAAGCTAGATGTTGCAAAGGAAACTGAATTGAAAATCAACTTGGCTCGTGAAGAATTTCGACCAGTGGCTACTCGCGGGTCCGTGCTATATTTCTTAGTGTGCAACATGTCACTTGTATGTAATATGTACCAGACTTCGTTGGCACAGTTCCTTGAGCGTTTTGATATTTCAATGGAACGATCTCCGCAAAGTCCTATTACTCATCGAAGAATCGGATTTATCATTGACTACTTGGTATGAAATTCATTTTTATATATTTCAGGTTTAAGAGGATACCAAAATAGCTTTGTGCATTTTTCTACGTACGAAGTTTTCATTGTTTCTTTAGATTGAATGGCTAGAGCTCTAATTTTTAAGTATATGTTTTTTCAATATACAGGGTGCTTCAAAAAAATGTATACACACTTTGAACTCCCATAGAAAATTTATTTACCGTTCTACAAAGTTAAATTTCAGGAAAATAGAAAGCTGAAAGTCCAATGTAAATGAAACATAAATAACAAATGTTAATACTGTTCAAATTGGTGACCTGCAGCATCAATACAATTCTGAGTACGAGTCACCACTGATTCTGTACATCGTATCAAAGCGTCCAATGAGATTTCTCTACACACTACTTGAATCTCATTCCAAAGAATGTCTAGGTTACGTGGTTTACGTTTGTACACCTCATCTTTTACTGTGCCCCACAAGAAAAGGCCAGTGGATAGGACGCAGGGGGCCAATCGAGTTTCCAGCATGCTCTCCAGACCTTACACCGCTGGATTTCTTCTTGTGGGGCACAGTAAAAGATGAGGTGTACAAACGTAAACCACGTAACCTAGACATTCTTTGGAATGAGATTCAAGCAGTGTGTAGAGAAATCTCATTGGACGTTTTGATACGATGTACAGAATCAGTGGTGACTCGTACTCAGAATTGTATTGATGCTGCAGGTCACCAATTTGAACAGTATTAACATTTGTTATTTATGTTTCATTTACATTGGACTTTCAGCTTTCTATTTTCCTGAAATTTAACTTTGTAGAACGGTAAATAAATTTTCTATGGAAGTTCAAAGTGTGTATACATTTTTTTGAAGCACCCGGTATAATCTAGGATCGCATAAACTCAGAAACTCAATTGAAAAAAGTTTTCTCGATAGAAAATCTTAGCGAAACAACCTCTCTCATTTTTTATTTTTTTCATTTTAGGTCTATTATCGCGTATTAACTAATGAAATAACTTTCAAAACATAAGTAACTATTATATACAGAAACACGTAAATCAGAATTAAAATATATTTCGTAGATTTTGAGTAAATAGGAAAAGTATCCCTAATTCTTCATTTTCTGTGCCTACTGGCTGTGTTAATATGTACGTGTCGGCGATGATATACGATAATATTGATGTAGGCCCTTAACGCTTACGTTAAATCGTGACTTGTACGTATACGTTCGACACGCAGATATACGTACTGCAAATATGTTTGAACTGCATCGGCCTTTTTATAAGTGAGGTCGTGTTTGAATTTTATTATTTTTGGCTAAACTTAACAAGTGTTAACGGTATGTTTTCTATTAACTTAAATTTGGTCTATCAATTTCAATTTTAAGTTATGTTATAATTCTAGGATGTCTATCATTCCGTTGTTTTATTGTCGTTTACATATAATAATATAAGCCATTAATTTGTTTTATTTCATGCAGACATATGACGTATTCAAATTTATCAGTCGAGGATTTTATGAGACTCATAAGTATTTATTTACTATGCTGTTGACGTTGAAGATTGATATGCAGAGGGAATACATAACGTTTGAAGAATTCCAAAACTTCATTAAAGGTATTAACATTATCACATTAGCTATTTGAAAGTATTTTTCTGTATTTAGTCTTTCAAGTATATTAAGTATTAGTTATATTTTTCTTCCTATCTTGCATAATTCTTAACTATACCTAATAGGTGGTGCTGCTTTGGATCTAAATGCGTGTCCACCAAAACCATTTAGGTGGGTCACAGATATGTCTTGGTTAAATCTCGTACAATTATCAACACTAAGGCAGTTTACAAATATATTGAATCAAGTTATTAATAATGAAAAAGGATGGAAATCTTGGTGAGTTTGATAAAATGTGGTTGAATATTGCTTTTATAATGTAAACGTCATCTTCGTTAGTTTAAACATTATTATTAAAGTTTCTACTCACATTGTTATTCAAACAAGGATTGCCCAAACTCTGTGTTTGTGATTCCACTTAGACGGCTGGGCCCTAGATTTGAGTGTGAAGCTTTGTTGTCCAAAACTACGGCTGGCGTTAGTTTAATTTTTCCCATCGATATCTCCGATTCGATCTCGATTGAAATCCATGGTTAGCAAATTTAAATTTATTTAGATTTATAAAACTTCTAAGAGATAATTTGATAATTCACGAAGGTTTGACAAGGAAGCACCAGAAGAGGAGTCATTGCCAGATGGCTATCACACTTTAGATGTCTTTAGGAAATTATTAGTTGTGCGAGCTTGGTGTCCCGATCGAACGTTGGCGCAAAGTTTGTAAGTTATTCATAACGTGTTTGGAAACTTTTAGATCTTTGGTTGCTATTATTTTTCATGTCATATCAAGTTTAGATTGTTATTTTTTTAAATTACTCAATTACTTATTAATGAATGCTATTTCTTTATTAAACTAGGAAATACGTAGAACAATCAATGGGCAATCGATTCATTGAAGCTGTGATAGTCAATTACGAAGTAAGAAATTTCTCATAACCTATTGTAGTTTTTTTCTATTAGTTTTTGTGTCGTCGAAAAATATGGTGTTAAAGGAAACATTGATGATAGTGATTCTTTTATCTTAGCAAATGGTTGTGGAATCTCGGCCTCTTGTACCGCTGATCGGATTCCTCGCCATGGGATCTGATCCAACACCTTCTATCGAAATTACTGCAAAGCGAATGGAGAATATCTCTCAGTCTATATCTATGGGGCAAGGTCAGGAGGTACATGCGAGGAAGCTTATTGATCGTGCTCTTAAGGAGGTGAGTCTTATTTTTAACACGCTTTTATAAGTTTGGTATGTATCTATCAATGTATTAATCTGTGTAACGGAATCTTTGAAAGCGATTTTCAGCCACTTGCAGTAGACGGATTGATCTGAAATTTTGCACACCTAACAAGGACCGATGACAATGCAATAATTTAAAAGAATAATCCCAATTCCTTGATCAGAATTACTAGAATAGCATGTTGAAGTATCACTATGACCACACTTGTATTTTTAATTATACACGTAATAGTTTAATTGTTTAACAGTAGACTCACCAAGATTATTGTGTTTCTACGTATGCCTTTCATATACAATCAGATAATTTCACATAAAAACGCTTTGTTTATAGAATCAGGTAAAAATATCATAATTGTTTACTTGTGTTTACTACGATTGTGACAACATGGGACAACAGAAACTTATGTCTCTGACAACATAAACTGTCAACGTCTTGTAAGTAGGTAGCATAGAATAGAGTATTGATGACAATGCCATCATTTAAAAAATATTCAGGATATTTAAGCGTGTTTTTTAGTTTTAAACTAAGTAGATTATTAAAACTTTGTCACTATTGCGTGATTTTTAATATTCAGATCTGTTTTAACATCTGAATCGAATATGTTAAAGCAGTGTAATATAATATATTTTTTCATAGATTCGTTTTTGTAGTTTTCATCGAATTTAATCTATATTTTCACTATTATTTTTATTTTGATAAAATTGTGTTCAGGGATTCTGGGTGCTGCTACAAAATTGTCACTTGGGCTTAGAATACATGGTGGAGCTCGTCGAACAGTTTGGTGAACTTGAAAAAGATCCGTCTCAAATTCACGATATGTTTAGGTATAATAATTTGACAATTTTCAAATCAAATTATTTTAGGCTCACAAAAATGTTTAACATTCACCCTCGTTGCAGGTTATGGATTACGACAGAAGTTCATCCAAAATTTCCAATTACTTTATTGCAGATGTCCATTAAATATACTTGCGAACCACCTTCTGGTGAGACATTAATGTCAAATAAATAATCCGAATGATGCCATCATAAAATTTGTAACAAAATTAAATTTTTCAGGTGTCAAGGCTGGTCTTATGCGCACTTATGATTCTATGAGTCAAGATTTCCTAGATTACAGTGATAGTCCCTTCTATCTACCATTGATATATACCATATCTTTTTTGCACACGGTTGTCCAAGAACGACGAAAATTCGGTCCACTTGGATGGAATATCCCTTACGAATTCAACTCGGCAGATTGGTTGGCTTCCTGCATGTTTGTGCAGAACCATTTGGATGCACTGGAACCAGGACAAGGTGTTAGTTGGAATACAACTCGGTATATATCTATTTTAACACTTTTTTTTTTCTACAATATTTGTATTAGGAGAAAGTGTTTGAATTTTTTTCTACCTATCTTATATCTCGACATCCAAAGAGGTATTGTTTACTCCGAAATACATTACAGGAAACAGTTTAACTCGCTGATGTTAGCAAAAAATCAGTATCCTATTTTGTCTTTAGTATTACTATATGACCTGCATAGTTATATCGTAAACCTGAAATAGAAATGTTTGTCGTTGCTGTAAATGCCAAAAGCATCTATTGTTGTTTCAGTTATATGGTATCAGCTGTACAATATGGTGGTCGTGTCACCGATGATTATGATAACAGACTGTTGAGCACTTTCACCAGAGTATGGTTCACAGATCAACTGTTTAATGAAGACTTCCAGTTTTATAAAGGCTATGGTATCATGAAATTTAAAAATATACCCGAGTATATTGAAGAAATTGACAAAATGAGAGCCGTCGATCCACCTCAGGCTTATGGATTGCATACCAACGCTGATATTACGTTAGTTCAAAATGTTATTTTGTATTATGTTAAACACATTAAATTATACAGGTATATAATTTCACTGTATTTAATAGTGTGGAATAGGTAAGTGTTAAATGTCTCTGAAGATAAAATAAAAGTCAATTTCTAGAAAAAATATTCTTAACGTTTTTTGGATGAAATTTTTAACAGATTTAAATACTCAAATAATTCAAAGAAGATAATAATATAGGTAGCGTCCCTGTTTACGTGAATCTGTTGCGAAGGGATAAGTTAATACAAATTAGTCTAGTTTTTACTGCATTTAATATTACGACAGTAAGTTAGTAGCTAAGAACTTGGTAAATAATAGTTTAGTAGCTATGTTAATTCTTACTAAATATGTTTGCAGCTATCAAACAAATACAACCCAACTACTTTTGGATACTATTCTATCTATACAGCCTAAAGAATCTGCAGGTGGAGGCGGTGAAACTCGCGAGGCGTCTGTCTACAGGCAATCGTTAGAAATGCTGGAAAAAATTCCACCTAATTTTGATCCCCATGAAGTAAAAGAGAGGTATTTTTTTAAGTTTATATATAAGATAAATTTTGAACTAAATCAGCATGGATTTTCATAATAAAATGGAGAAGGCAAATGTCGAAATGAAGTACTTTACCCGGGAAGGAGAATTCTTACCAGAAAATTTATTGGAACATTTGTTTTAGATTGAAGTTTTATGGTATGCTTGGTTCTATGGTAATCTTTTTGCGACAAGAAATCGATCGAATGCAGAAAGTTATAAACTTAGTTCGAACGACATTGAAGGACTTATTACTGGCTATCGATGGTACAATTATAATGAATGAGGTAAATTTTTGACAAAATTATGAAAAGTAGTGAAAGGCAATAGTGTACTACTTTATAGCATCCTTTAAGAGAGAGAACTTAATCCATCCATACATCAGTCTTTCTCCGTCCTCTTCTGGACATAGGCCTAACGTGAACGTCACAACTTACGATCCCGCGTCAATTGCATCCAGCGGCTTCCATACTCATAGATCTTTATATTCTGTTTTAGCATGTATGGAAACCATTAGAAGTAAAAGAACTTTTAATAAAATCATTTTGTTTTAGGCACTTCGAGATTCCTTAGACAATATCTACGATGCAAAAGTGCCAAGTATTTGGCTGAAATCATCATGGTCTTCTTCCACGTTAGGATTTTGGTTTACGGAGTTTTTGGAGAGAAGTATACAATTCTCGACTTGGTGCTTCCAAGCTAGACCTTTCTCTTTCTGGATGACTGGCTTCTTTAATCCACAAGGTTTTTAAAATTTCTCCACATATTTATATTGTGTAGGTACCTACTTAGATCAATTTATTTGCTCTCTTATCTTGTAATTTGTTGTAATGTAATTAAATAAATAAAATAAATAAATAAATATTCATGGACATTTCACACAACGTCCTCTGGTCCCAAGCTAAGCTTTAATTTTAATTATATAATAATATTATTTATATTTATTTTTAATTGTTCTGCACACACATTTTGCTGTGTGCAGAAGTGTTCTTTGTTTTCTTTTTGCAGCCCATTTACGTCCCACTGTTGGGCACGGGTCTCCTCCACTTTGGGAGAGATTATGGACTACTGTGCCGCGCTGACCATGCGTGTTGGCACAGGGTTTATTTTCAAGATTTCCGCCTCTCACAGAGGATGTTATCTCTGTGCAATATCCCTTAACTGACTTGACACTTGTATTCTTAATCCGTCACCACACAGAGAATTTAATTTCTTAGTTAACTTTAATTGTGCACGTAGAATTGGTATCACTGTTTCTTTATTTGTAATTAAATTACTTGCCAAAATTATCTAGGTTTCCTGACTGCAATGCGTCAGGAAGTTACAAGAGCTCACAAAGGATGGGCCTTGGATATGGTTTCATTGCACAATGACGTCACCAAATTTACTTACGATGAAATTAAGGCACCACCATCGGTAAGGACAGATTTTATTAGGCTCTTGGTAGTTTCAAATCCAAATATGGTGCTAGATGTGCAAATACTTTTAAGTTTTAATCATTTAATTTGGTGTCTAATGTGCGTAAAGTGTGATCATCTGTTGAGTGGACAGATTATATAAACTGTGATTAGTCAGGTGATTGAAGAGTAAAGTAAGAAAGCAAAAAAAATCATTTTATTCTTTTTTGTAATACATACAAAATGAAAAATAAAATATACAGAAACAAACATGTGCCGGAATTTATAGAAAATAGTGTTTGTGCATAGAAATATACATTATAGAGATGTATTCTAAGATTGCTTTGTTGGTGTGTAGGAAGGTGTGTACATCCATGGATTGTTTTTGGACGGAGCGGGTTGGGATAGGCGCAACTTGCGTTTGTGTGAGTCAACACTTAAAGTGTTATACACACAGTTGCCTGTTGTACACGTGTATGCCATTAACTCTACAGCGCCCAAGGATCCCAAACTTTATCAGGTAGTTATACAATAGATTGTTTTATCTCAAATTATAACAGTTTGTGCAGAGAAGGCCGGTAGAATATAATGACCAAATTTTCAAATCTTATTTATTTCTTAATTTTTTATTGAAGCTTAGTTAATATGGAACATTTATTATCTTTATACAATGTAATTCAAATTTAAATCGTACAATTTTTTTCTGATTTATGATAGGTTCGGCCTCCTCTTTGGCAATATTGTATACGATGATGAGACATATCATGAGATCTTAGACAGAATTTGTTTTTGTTCTGATTTAATTTAGATCGTTATATAGGCCTACATATTTTTATTGGGCTTTAATTTAATAGAAACAGAAGTAAGATTTACATAAATACACAATTTATCTATTTATTTAAAAATTAAAAACATATAAAAAATTTCGGGTGACCTTTTACTTGAAGCTCATAAGCTTTGTAATAAATACGTTACAAAGTTGAATTTCATTTTCTATTAGGCCGTAAATGAACTTAAAATTTAAATACATACATATTATTATATTAAAACAGTAGTTACCAGATGTTATTGGAGGGTATTATAAGTATATAAAATTTATTATAGTGCCCGGTTTACAAGAAGCCTGTCCGTACTGGATTGACGTTTATCACTCCACTCTGGTTGCCAACTATAAAAAATCCAGATCATTGGATATTGAGAGGAGTCGCCATATTGTGTGACATCAAATAGTTATTATTAGTGTGGTTTATCTATCAAGTTTCTGATTAATATAATTTCATCGCCGTGATTTGTGCACGTTTTAGATGTTTTTTTTTATATTTGGAGCCGGTAATGTATTGCAGTATTTTATTGTTATCTAGTTTTTAATGGGTTTTGTTTAAATAAATCAAGTTTATTATAATCCTCGTTTATAATTTCATAAGCATTGAGGTATTGAAAATTACTTACAATAGATGTAACTTACAATACTGATCGGATGGATTATTACTTACAATTGTTTTTGAAACTCAGCAAGCTTTACTAAATTTAGTACTAGCCATGTAGCTATGATATTTTAAATGAAAGCGTTTGTAAAAAATTGATCGTTGTTACAATCTTCATGGACGGAGTTTATTCGCTGGATAGTCTACAATTGCGTGCACATATACACCTACCTACGGATGGATTCACAGACTATTATAAAATTGAAGGGATTTTATATCAAGGAAATATAATAAGAGAAAGCTGGCAACATAGGTAATGAATAATGGCGCAGCAAACAAAAATGCTTCAAGATTCTCATGTTTAAGTCTAAAAAGCTTTGGCAGTAAAATAGGTACACAAATTATTAAATAATATCAGTCTGATAGGATTTATGAATGTCATGCGTTATGGAAGTTTAGATAACATCGTAACGTAATGTTTCTACAATTACTATATTACAAGGTTACAGCATATAACGAGATCTAGCATTCCTAGCTTTAACAATAGTTAGTGTCTTAAGAACTATAACAAATAGTTTAAATTAACTACAGCTATACATACAGTCTTATTTTTACAGAGCTAACGGAAATGTAACATAGTATAACATATACCATATACTTTAGCAATTACGTATAATATCATACGAATCTAAATTAGACTCAAAGCAGACTTCAAATGTTAGTGTGATTATTTATTCCATCATAAAATCGGTAAATGTGAATTAAATTATTAAATAATTATTGGAACTGTTTGGTTTTCTTATAAATATATACATTAAACCCTGTCCGCCTTATTACAAAACGTGGGCTAAGTTTAAGCCACAGTTTAAGCCTGGTTTTTAAACACTTCAATTACGCATTTCAAGCAGATTTTTCTCAAATCCTAGATCTAAAAACGACCTTAGTCTTAAACCGACGCCAAACTAGTGTCAGAGCGGGTCTAACTATCCAATTCCTCGTAAATAAATTTTGTTAAACCTGGGTTTAACGTTGAGCCGCGTTTTGTAATAAGGGGGTGTAGGTTTTACAGTTACATCGCATGAATTTCAAGTCTGTTTTGATCTTTATACTAAAATAATAGAATAATTATTTGATATTCATAATAATTATATTATTAATGTGTATAATAATATCGTTACATTATAGAATTTTATATAACGATAATCCGCTTCAGCGATAATTAAAATTAAATGGAAAACATGTCCTTCCTTCAAGCGTCTGGGGTTTGCCTTTGGCTCATAGAATCAAATGATTTATTGCACACAATAACACCAATATCTTAACGGAACAAATGATTAATTCCTTTTAGCGTCTCCGCGAAAATTGCCTAGAGGTTCCACGGATCGTGACCTAGGTGCTCTGAAAAAGAAAAACGATTTTCATACCAATACTATTGTCTAATATGTTATACAATTTTAATGCCGATATAGCCAACAAAAAATGATTTATTTTATTATTTCTCTCTCTCTCCAGCCCATTTACGTCCCACTGTTGGGCACGGGCCTCCTCCACTTTGGGAGGGATTATGGTCTACTGTGCCGCGCTGACCAGGCGTGTTGGCACAGGGTTTATTTTCGAGTTTTCCTTCTCTCACAGCGGATGTTATCTGTGTGCAATATCCCTTAGCTGGCTTTTACAACACCCTTGGGAAGAGATGGGGTGGTGACACTTGTATTCTTAATCCGTCACCACACGGACGTAAAACACGGTATTTTATTATTTAAATGTTGTAAAATATACATACCTTCTTCTTGAAAGCGTCAGTTCTATTTTACCTTCTTTTACTTGTTTAAAAAGTGATATTGCCCCAGCATGGCTTAACCCACGTGTTGGCACAGTGTTTACTGACAAGATCTCGTCACCTGAAAATATTTTATTTATTTAACAGGCACTACATTTAAGAGTATTAATACAAAGAATAACGACGTAGTACAATAAATATCCTACCTTCAAAAATAGTACCCTTATCAGCCGCTTGACCATTAGGAAATACAGTTTTGACGAAAATGCCCATTTGCCCTTTCGGTGAGTCGGTTCCACCAACGATACTGAAACCAAGACTTTTGTGTCCTTGACCTTTCCAAAAATCAACTCTGTGTATAGAGCTATGTGCATAATGGCCTCCTTGCGGGCTATCTCTATGATGTATTGTAGCAGCGTGTTCTTGATGTCTTGATATGTGTGGCGCAGGGTGCTGAGAACATCTTTGTGAACCAACTCTGTTGAAAAATCTACTGCGACTACTATTTCTTACTTGTTCAGGAATGCTTTCGAAAGATCTGTTTTGATATAGCCGAGGGACATGCTTTATGTAATGAGAGTAATTTTCTTTTATCTCGTTATTGGAATTATCATTATAAATGGTGTGGGATACCGTAGGCACTGGTGGTGGCCTAGAACTATGAAATGATATTGGTCTGTAATTGTTACTTTGATCATTATTTGTTCTAGGTATAGGAGAAGATCGCAATGAGATTTCTATGTTTGTAATATTTTGTAACGACGAAGATTGTGTATAACAGTGTCTTTCAAGTAATTTTTCATCATCACTTTTTAAATTTGATTTAATAAGCCCGTTATTTACTTGAATTCCAACTTCACACTTTTTGTAAGGGTCTTGTTGTCTGTTTATATTATATTCACAATTGATGTGTTCATTTGATAATTCTTTGGTTTGGTTGTTCATACTACTGATATAATATTGATTCTCTGTTGGAAAATGTGTTTCTATTGTTATTTGGTTAGACGGCGCTGTTTTATGTACAGTTTGCGATATTATATCTGGAGGGACATTAGATGCCGGCAGTGTCATATTATTCTGTTCTAATGATTGGTTGTTTATTATTCTACTCAAAGTTATGGGAGTGACTTCGTCATGTGCCATTACAAGATCTACTTGATATCTTGGGAATAATGAACCATCTTCTAGGTTAGCTTCAGTAGAGCAAGAATTTACTATATGTTGTACGTCCTTTAGTGATGTTAAACCTCGTAATACTCGCCCATTCACATTTACGATCTCATCACCAATACGTAGTCGGCCATCTCTGGAAGCTATACCTTCAAAATCCAACTTTACTACTATGTACCGTATTTCAAAGTTTGTACCAGTACTGTCAAAATCTACTCTATGTTGTGCCAAGTAAACTCCTAAGCTTTCATCTAATCTTGATTTTAAAAGTCTTATTTTCCTAAAACGCTTTGTGCAAGGACCCGTACCAAAAAGACCAGTGCCTGGAATCTGTTGCATTTGCGTTGGGGGTTCAACAGCTATGTTATCAAAGTTAGGATTATTTGATGGATCAGTGGGTACTATTTCCGAGTGCAAAAACTTAATTTTTCTTGTTTGAACTCGTTCATCTAATGTAATGGTTTTATAGACTAAAGGTTGTTTTTTATTAATAGTCTTCTTAGGAAGTGGTGGAGGTTTTGATTCAAGATGGTCAAATATTGCATGTTTTAAATGATCGATCGGAAATTTGTTGATATTTTCCGTACTTTCATGATACTCGTAAGAATTATTTTTTTCTACTGGTAATAAAGCACACGGAGTAGAACTTCGACGTACTGGTATTTGAATCCTACCTACGTTACTTTTGTGATTTAAACTCAACTGTCTTGAAAAGTTAGGTGTTTTGCTTTGCGTATCAATAAGATTATTGGGCATTGAAACATTGACATATTGAGAAGAGTAACCAGGTGGAGAATGATTGCTGTGTTCATCTGTTGGGCGACCATCGCTATCATATCCAGATTCATTGGAACTAACGTAATTACTTAATCGATGGGCTTGTATATCCGCATTTTCTGGACCGTGATGAATACTTTGCGTTGACGAACTAAATTCTGCTTTTATATCTCTCATTGAACCCAACACTAAACTATATTCATATACAGGCAAACTATTTCTATTTCTAGGTATAAGCATAGGATCGTAATCTAAAGGTGCTCTTTGCGAAATCATCGATGCTCTTCGAGGTATATCGTCGACTCGTCCTATTGGATAATAATCTCCATCAATTTCATTGATACTCTTCATAGAACTCCGCGAAGATTCGCAATCTTTTCTTAAAACGCTATTAAATAACATGTTATCTTCATGAAAAGATATGCTATCATTGCTCTGATATCGCTCTTCTGATCGTGAATTTGTTAAATATTTTTTGTCTCTTCTCAATCTCGGTGATTTTCTATCTATTCGTTCCGATAAACTTTGTCTCATTGAACTAGACCTTTGCTGTAGGGTCATACCATTTTCTTCAGGCAGAACTGAAAGTTTAGATCGCAAGAACGCATAAGGAAAATTTGGTTTTTTGGAAGCACCGTTATTGCTTTGACCGTCGTTTATGTTGGTAATATTATCACAACTAACAGCTTTACTAGAAGATGTTACCAGAGTATCTTCAGAAAGACTACTATTTTGTTTTATGGGAGAATTTTTGCTTTCATTTTCAGAATTTTGTAAATCAATGTCATCTGAGGGATCATCAGCTTTAACGTATGTTGAAAGATGTGAAGTGGAACAACTACGGTATAAAGTAGGCCCATTAGCTACTGGATAGTTTTCAGATGATTTATGCATATTTAGAGATTGAGACTTTGCGGAATTCAACATTCCTGTTGAACCCATTCTATGAAAAAATGATTTAAATGGGCTTGGCGATCTATCCCTAGACCCGCTTTTAATTGAATCAGAGTCATTGTCTCTCTTCAATGATGTGGAATCGGAACTACTTCGTCCCATTTTCCAATGATGCTTTTTCTTATACTGCCCAACAATAACCGCGGATTCTTCTTTCAAGTCTGTACATAGTGTTGCTTCTTGATTTATATCTTTGGGATCAGATTTCTTCAACATTTCTAATTTTTTTCCCATACGTCGACCCCATGTAGCAAACACTGAAAATATTCAAATTTATATAAAAATTTTGTAGCAGATACTAAAACATAGTGAAATACTAATTATAATTAATCAAAGTAATTCACCTTTTTTCATCTCCTTGACATCATCTTCCATAACCATGGCTGGTAGTGCAGTTACAAGTGCAAAATCTGTTAAAACGTGCTGTGGAGTGGTAGCAACGTCTGCGGTGGCGACGTCTCTGCGTGGAGACGGCGACGCGACGGCTCGCGGCCCGGTCACTTCCCTGCGCTTCGGCCCGCGGAAGAGGCGCATGATGACCTTTTACGCATCCATCGCGCCAGTCCGCTTGCGCCAACTGCGCTGTAAAATTTCATGTTTTATTATCATTAAAATAAATGCATTGATGTGATATTTCTTGTATTTATGGCTCATAAGGACGTAATGTATTAACTAAACAAATTTTGGTTTATAAATATATACTTAAGTATATAAGTAATTTCTGTAATTTAATAGTTTCTTATTAGCAATGTTTACAAATAAGAAAAAGAAAAAGCAACAGCTTGTGGGTGGGAACGGAAAGTGGTAGTTCGGGAATGTGGACCACAGCCAACTATTATTAGGTTTGCGTGATTGACAGTCGCCACAATTAAACTAGTATTGCAACTAATATTATCTATAATACAGGCCTACGGTAGCAACGTTTATCTTGCATAGTAGGTTTCTAGACAATCGCTTGAACAAGTCTTCGGTTATCGTAGGATGACCGGAAACTTAAGTTCTCAGACGTTAGTCTTAATCACTGTAATACCGATCTTATCTTCAGCTTAATGTTTTTCACTTGCTTAGACATTTCTGTGATAACCGTGGATAAATATGTGGAAGGGCCTTATTAATTTGTGTACTTCACAGGAAACATTAATAAGTAAAATTTTATTTATGTCGATTCAGTGCAACTTTATCTTTTAATAGAAGTAGTTATTGTTATGTAAAAAAATAACAAACTGATTATTGATCTCATAATTAATTGTAATATAAACTAATTTTTACTTAATGTGTGGATTTGGACGAGTGTCTCTGTTGCATTTGTTTGCGTTATAGGGTTCAAGTACCTGAATAGGTTTAAATTTTATTTTGTTTGTAACATAATTGAGATTATCTAGATATTTTTTAAATAAGTATTTTAACTTTTATGGCTATGGCAATAACAACACCTTATTAATACTTTATTTGTACAATGGGGTAATGTGTTTGCTTTACGAGCCACGTTTCTTTTGGGAAGAATGGTAATGACGTAACGTGTGATGGATTAAGGAAGCGTATACCTGCCGGATGTGTTGCCACACGCTCGCGTGCCGTTATCGGTCACCTCGATACTAAAACTTTTTAGAAAAGCATTCTCCATCATATTAACATCCTGTATCAAAATTAATTACTTGGAAATAAGAGTGCTCGTTTAATCTTGTCCTAATATCTGATTTCTTACAAATTAGGTAAAAATATTTAAGCTTTGGTAAGAATTTGAAAAATGAATGTTATTCAGTAATGTTTAGTAATGAATTCTTTCCAGATCCAGTTAAATTATGTTTAGGGGACGAAAGGTCCTACTTAGGTACTTACCGTGACATTTATTACGAATAACGTTGATCACACCTTTCACATAATCAAAACTACAAGAACTCTATGGTAAAACTTTGCATTTTGCTATACATTAGTCAATAGCACATTGGGGACCTGGTGTCTGAAACAGGAGGCAAAAACTTTTCAATTGATGGACAACAAGACTATATTAATTATAAGCAACAAGACTATATTGTCGGTACATCGCCTCATAATGATCTCGCTAATCTTGTCAAGCCACGGTAATAGTTTAATATCAGTAGATTACTCTCATCTTAAGATTCCTAGCGGCACAGTTCTGTGGAAGTCGCCGATCGAGGACGTCATTTGTTTATACTGTTACTTTGCAATTACGTTTTTCTTAATGACACCTACATAGGTAGATATATTATATAGAATTAGAGAGACTTTTCACGACATATCCAATGTAAAAGTCGTATTTTGAAGTAATTTCTCTAATATACAATATGTCTATGGAGAGTGTAAAAAAAATGTCTCTCCTGATACTCAAGTTTATCTTAACTCTTTTTAAATGTGTTTAAGAACAAAGAGCTTAGGAGATGGCGTGTCTACTCAAGCTCGTCAGGAAATAATGTAGTTCCGTGTGATATTTTTTTATTAATGTTAATTATTAAAGAGATGCTAAAGTAAGCAGACGTAGGGGCGCGTTTGACGGACATTGACACCAAGTCTTGTGGCAGGTGTGCGTTGCTAAGTACATAATAGCTAGCTCACGATAATATGTGTTGCATGTCTCACGTTTCATTTTAGCGTCTATTTTATTATCTTTACTTTGTTAAAGAAATACATAACAAGCGCTAATCGTCAATAGTTTCAATAATATTTGCAGTAGCTGTAAGAGGTATAAATGCGGCGGACGTTGAAATCATGAGCTATTTACGGTTGTCGGGCGTTTAGCAAGTAGCAATCCCGGTTTTAAATAAGTATGGTGACTCACCTCATACCAGTGTACATGGGGTAGACAGCGATGCACGCGGAACGGGTGCAGGCAACGCGTTTCTTCACTGTAACATTATAATTATACATTGTATCAATGAATAATTAATCTTTGTGTTATATTCAACTTAAGAATTAAGACATCTCCTGCTTTACGTAAAATAAATATAAACTTGATATATAAAACTGCTACCAAATCAGTACGCGATCTGATAAGTAATTAACCGTCATGTTCACGTTCATAAAAGTGAAAATGCCAAAAATCTTCAACATATTCATTCTAATTTTAGCGCGAAACCATAAGTAAAGCTTCGTAGTAAAAAAAATTGAAGAACCACAGATAGAGGATCGACCGTTAGGTCAGTTTTTGAAACATCTGTGTGGAACCCTTTTTAACAGCGCTTTAAAATATGGGAAATATTCCCTCAGCAATATTGGTTTTCTTAAGAAATTATTCCAAATTGTTTTTGTTGAGGTATCATAAATAATAAATGAGTTTTGTATTTGTATAAAGTATGACTAAAGAGACAAACAAAAGATAAAAGTGGTCCTATAGCTATTGATTGGTTTAATATAGCTTGAATAACGACGTGTTTATAGAATAAAAAAAGTTTTTAATATCATAATGCCAGCGGCGTCTAGGGATCGGAAACATAAGAATTCCATCACGTAGAGAGTGTTTTATCGCCATCTATTGCAGGACAATAGCCGCCCTATTGTTGTTGAAAAAGTTCTTAGTGGCAATCTAGTGAGTTTAAGTCCCACTGACAACGTGACATGCAAATATGAATAAACATTCTGACTCAGAACATTCTTAACAATTATTATTATCCGCTACTGTAATGTAAAAGTCACATAGCAGTTACTTTATTTGTAAAATATTATTGGTAAACGAAAGATCATGTAACACATTCGTCGTATTTGCAATGACCTATCTATTGAATGGGTTTTTAAACAATTTTCATTAATAGATTATTATTGATAAGTAAGAAGGTGTAAAATGTCTAACGTTTTAGTGTAAATTCATTAAAAGAAAATTATAATTATTGAACATGCCAGAAATAGCCAGTCCAGCTGGGTGCTTCCATCTATCTATGCTCTTGCACAACTAGCGTGGCTTACTAGCATTAATAATTATGACTTACTATTAATCTCCCAAGTATTTCATAAGAAAGATTGACAATGAAAATATGTATAGTTATTAGTAAGATATACTTAATATTATAAAATATGTAGGTGAGACGAGTTCTATTGTTTTATAAATTACATAATTTCTTAGTGAACCTTTTTACCACACAATGTGTGTGAATGTATGTAGGTATGTGTTACATCTAAAATATGTAGGCTGTTTTACATGCGCTTAATTTGTTACGACGTTCTTGTATTTGAGTTTTCATTATCATTTTGTATACTACAAATACATATGGTATGGTAAATTCTACGTAGAACTTTGACTTTTAGAATTAAACGAACGGTAGTTTACCCTATTTTCCTTGTCAAATATACTACCAAGTCCAAGGTTTCACAAACATTAACATCATATTATTGGTCACCAAGCACGTACCGCAAAAAATCACACACATGTGAAGAGACTATACAGTCTGTACACTTCAAACTGAGATACTCTACTTAACTCTACTATCAAAAGACTTACACCTTGCTTTAGTATCTTTTTCAGCGAGGGTCATCTGACTAACACTGCCTATTCATCTACTCCTACTTTATTGCTTTCTATCTTAAGGCTTATTTGATTGAAACACGACGACTATGAAACGTTAGGTAGCTATGGCTATGACAGCGAGTTAAGTACTTCCGGCTATATACAAGATGTCGACAGATGAACGGATAATGAGCATCATATTCACATTAATTACCTTGATTATTATTAACTTTATGGTGTCATCATTATATAACAGGTTTACCATTAAACATCATACGATAATATAAAATTCATATTTGAAAATATTAAATTCGGTGGTTTATTTTAAAACTAAATAAAATAACTGCTTCATACTGTCTGCTCTATAAAGAACGTATAGATAGTTATGATGATAGTAAGTACATAGTGTAGCATTGTAGAGTACTTATATAATTTAATTAGGATCACAGATCTTAATAAACATTGTTTATAAAGATATTGAAATCACGTGTATCCAGATATTCTACTAATTATGGGAAGATTTTTATAATAGTGGCTTATACACCTCTTTGGCTTTAAATAATCTCATAATTCTACACAATAACTACTAACAACAGATAAACATCTCTAAAATGTTTGCTAAATTGAAACGTCTAAAAGCCACAAGACCTTTGTCATCTGAGTGACTGAACGTACTTTTTGTAGAGCCTTTGAGGTACCTGCACAATACAAATAAAACAATGAAAATAACAAAACAATACGGATTTGAGCGTTTTTGGTGCTATTCATATCTCGAAAGTGGGATTCATTGTATGTAATGTAAACATAAACGGGCTTTGGCGGTAACTCGAGAAGAATTTGTATTCTCTGTTTGCTGTGACCACAGAAACATGATATCTACAACAGGTATTGGCTAAGCTTAGGCATATGGATGGATAGGTAAGTACTTACTACTTGTTCTTTATGTTATGAACTTATTGATTAAGACGAAGCTCAACGCAAGAATGATAATGTTAGCAATTTCTATGCTACTTTACTACAGAGATGTGACATAATCCAAATTCTACAATCGGACGTCTACCTGACGCCAGCCCTAATAAAAAAATATTTTTAATAAACACCACTGTTTATTATTCTTCAAATATTAAGTTCGTCAAAAAACCGCTATCTACTTTTTTACAGATTTTAAGTAACGTCATCTTTCTGTTTTTCCTTGCTTATCCTTTTTATGCTATTACTAGGGGTCGGCGTAACTAGCCTTTTTTGTTCCAATCTTTTTGTCTGATATCATATCTAAGATTACTCCTTTCACTTCCTTTATCAAGGATAATTTCTACGGTCTCCCTCTTTGCTAATATTTATCTAAATACTTGACAAATCTCACTAAAAGGAATTTTGCAATAATATAACGAGGTTTGGTGTTATACAATATGTTTGGTTTCCTTTTGTCTTATCCAGTTTTGTGGTTATATAAGGTTCTTAAAAAATGATTCTTTAGCTCCCACACTCAGGTTAAGGTGTTGACCTGACGTCTATTACCTATTCTCTGATGAAAAAATACATTAGCACTAATGTAATTAATCCATTACGATGCTGTAATATAAAATTATATATATTTAAATAGCAGCAAACTTATGATACAATCTAATATTTAAAAATCTCGCTGTATAGTGATAGGTAGGAAATAGGTTTTTGAATAATTAATGCTACTTTATATTATACTTGTTTTAAATATATTTTGGTTAAATAGTCTATGAGCTGTTGCTCGCAACATATATCATACAACAAAGCCATCCTCTTAAACCATTCTATCTATTGAAAAAAACTCCACCGAATTTCGTTGCATTGTTATTAATTTAATTATTAAATTATTATTATTATTATTATTATTATTTTTGTTATTTTTTAATTAATTGTTATTGTTGTATTATATCCGTATTCTGGTACCCATAACACAAGCATAATAAGCTTAGCTTGGGACCAGAGGACGTTGTGTGAAATGTCCGTGAATATTTATTTATTTATTTATTTATTTATTTATTTATTTATTGTTATGAAGATATAAGCTCACATAGGTGACATAGGGGCATACAAAAATAACGACTTTGTTTATGTAAAGATTTGTAAGATTAAATTTTTTTCTTATATATTTAATGTTTTATCCTTTTACGGAACAAGTACGGAACAGAAAATAAATATAATCATATATTAATACTCAGACCAGTTAGTGGTGATATCTACAACAGCTAGCTTATCAATTCAATACTGTGTCTAATTGACTAAGTATTTAATAATTTTTATGGCTGCTTTTTCTTTTTTAATGGCTAGCCATGTAATACAAATTTATTGCCGTATGTAAATTAAAAGAGTACTTAATTTAAACTTGAAGTTTAATTCCATTAGGTACTAATTAATATACTCATACATATGAATCTGAAATGTTTTTAAAATTTAAGTTAAACATTTATGGCGATATCCAAGGATGAAATGACATCATCTACGCATATGCATTTTCATGCAGTGGCGTGCACATAATTTTGAAGCAGGGTAGGCTCTTATACTGTAGGTAGTACTCTTATAGATTTTTAGCATAGCCACGCGACGGATCTCTAAGTCGGAAACCATGCCAACAGAACAAATTTAAATCTGAATATCCCGAATCAGTCCACACTGTACTAGAATTACTAAACAATAACTACGTACGTACATACATACGTACATGTACGTATGTACATACGTTTCATAACTTTTAACATGAAATTTTCGAGTTACATTGGTGCCTATTCTATGTGCAGACCTAAACTTAACTTAACTAAAAAATGAAAATTGATAGCGTCTATAACACAATTCGGCAATGTTAACAGAACTTTTTTTATATAAAAACTGTTTATTATAGACTAACGATTTTAATTAATATAAATGTGTGCAAAAAAATAGCGAAACATTTAAGATACAGCAATAGCTGTTTTCATTTTTTAGTTAATACCTATTATACCGTTGTCCGTCCAGCTACGCGTGGCGCTGATTCGATCGGTACCGCGCTCGCATGTTGTAACAAAAAACCTTTATAGCTTCTTATCTATAATACCTAGAGTGAAGACAAATACTACGAAAAATTACTAGAAGACTACAGATGAAATCTATCTATTTTTTAAGATCTGAAAACTTATTTTAAAGTATTAAAAATGAGAACAGAAGAGGACAGAGGAGAAAACATAACAATTCAAAATATAACTCGATTTTACTCTTAAAACTGTGATATGTATGCTATATGTATACTTAATTATAAAGCACAAATCATCTAGTTTATCTTGATGTATAATAATATTAATAATCTATGAACTCATAAATAAAACTAAACTACTTACGACAATCCGCTGGAACTTCAAAACCACTTGTTTACTAAACACAAAGCGTAAAGTGGACTGAAGATAAAAACTGCCATCTAGTGATTATGGATTGTGAAGTAATTCATCAGCTATCTATTACACAACTTATAGACGCAAAAAATAACGCAATTTGTCCATAGATGTCGGTATATCTAATCGTAACTGACTGTTGATACTCGTTTCGATACGAGATTTACCAAAAGTATTTAATTTTAAGCAGGCCTCCAGATGTTTTTCTGTATGGTCATGCTTCTTTGTCGCGGAATGGAAATTATTTAAATCTGAATATCCCGAATCAGTCCACACTGTACTAGAATTACTAAACAATATGCAAGGGAAACAAAATAATTTATTCGTGTGTACACAACCACATAGCCAGTTATACGTTTCATAACTTTTAACATGAAATTTTCTAGTTACGTTACCCTTTTGTTGATTAAGTTGTAACTCGGGTATACATCTACCTATAGACACAATTTGAATTTTTTCACCGAACGACAATTGTGAGAACTTGTTATTTTTAATTTTTAACAAACACACACTATCAACACACATTTCACAATCAAATAACATTTTAAAATCAACAAACGAAAATCCATACAATTATTAAATTAAAGAAACTCAATATTAAACAGTTCAATGAATCACCTCCGAATGGCCTCCGTCGAACCAAAATCAGTGTTGCCAGAGTGATTTGGTCGAAAGTTACGTTGGCATCCATGAAAAGTTACATTTTTAAACTAAAACTTACGTAGTGGTAATTTTATGAGTGTGAATGTAACAGCCATCAGCCAAATTTATAATTATTTACAAATAGAGTAAATAATTAATAAAAGATTTTTTTTAAATGCGTATTTAAAAAATTTTCAAATTAATAAATGCATTTTTTATAAATATTATTTTTTAAATTATTTACTCTATTTATTTGTAGTTTTAAATTTTTCTGATGTCTGCTACATTCACGCTCATGTAATTTTCAGCTCGCAGATCAAAAATTATTATTATTTTATTTTTTCTTGTACACAATAATTTAAAAAAAATTATATTTATCAATATAATTATAACCTTTTTTATTTTTTGCGGTAGTTTTTGTTTTCATTAAATAAATTTAGATAAGAATATTTTAATTTTTCAAGATTTTTTTTTCATTTTTACCTCTTTTGTAATTCTTGAGAAGTTACTTAAATCTAACTAAAATTGTTTCTTACATACATGTTACATGAACTGATCAAAAGTTACGTAAAATGTAAAAAATGTAACCTTCTGGCAACACTGCTTCCGACTATATTTAATCGTAATAAAGTAACGAACGAACATTGCCGAATACTCGCGATAACATCCGATCGCGAAAGCAGACGGCAGGATTTTCAGTATAAATCGTCTTGGATATGTAAGCCTGTGTGCGTTTGGGAACTGTGCACGGACACCAAAATTTCTACACACATATGAACTCATGGCAGGCGAGCGGCGTGGAGCTTGTCCGATGCGTTCGTCCGACCAATATTATTCCTTCGCCAAACGCCTGGCAAAAAACAATTTGCAAGCACATATTGGTGCTATTTATGAATTATTAGGTAGGCGTTTTTAAGTTATAATATTTTGTTTAATTAATAGTAAATACATGAATAAAGTCATCTAAATCATACGAACGTTTTATTAAAATATCTGTGAATGGCAAGTAAAGCAGAGCCTGTCAGCTTGTATGGAGTGCACGCCAGTGTTTTCATGTGTATATTCAAAAGATATCATACAACAATGCTGCCGCATTTAGATAAAAAAATCAAAGATACTGCGTAAAAGTAAGTTTCAATATCTCAGATTCTTCATAGCAAATACGTTTAGCTATAGGGTTGTGATTCTTACGAACCTGAGTTCTTTATCTAATTATGTATCTGCTGTGAAGAATCTGAAAAGAAGAAACTGAAAACGCTTGTTAATAATTTTAAACAGTACGGGAACTGAATCAATTCAGTTTCTATATTGTTTAAAATTATTAGATAGTACGGGATCCGTAGTAAATTTTTTTCACTTGATTAGTATCAAGCTGATTTTCCGTGAGTAGCTTTATTATGACGAGACGCCCAGTAATTTTCTATTCCAAAATCTCGATTGTGGTAGCTAACAGAGATAGCAAGGATAAAATATCGTACTACCAGTAAAAAAAAGACGTAAGCGAACTTGCGTCAAAAATTTCAAAAAAATCACTTACTGCTTTCTTCCAGTAATAGTACGATATTTTATCCTTGTTACCTCTGTTAGCTACCACAATCGAGATTTTGGAATAGAAAATTATTGGGCGTCTCGTCATAATACGAAAAAAATGTACTACGGATCCCGTACTAAGTGTTTCATAACTACAAAATGAATATTTGTCTAGTTCTGTAGCAAATATACCTAGCTAAAATTTATAAAGAAAACGATATAATCATATCATGGTAGTACTGGAAGTATAAATTTATTGAACTTGTTTAGTCCATAAATTATTTTAATATATTCGTAGATAAATCTATCTGTCACAGTCTTAATTTTACTTTCTATGCACTTCTAATATATTAATAGACTAGCTGCTGCCTGATTTTCGAAAGAACAAAACGCCATCCTCTTGAACCACGATAGTAATAAAAAAAAACAAAATCTGTTGTGTAGTTTTGAAGATATAAGCTCACATAGGGGCATACATACAAAAATGGCGACTTGGTTTTATAATAAGTAAACATACAAAGCACATTACATAACGAAGCTCGGGCAAATTACAGCGGGCATAGTTAGACAGTTAGGGAACCATTTAGATGTACGTGGGCGGGCGGAATACATGGCTCGCACTTTGTAGGTGGACTTAACCATTCAAGAGAAATGCTCTTCGAAACTGTCTATCCTCCTACGGTCTTACGACATACAACTAAACATGCCATATTAAGCTCCTAAACATAAACAAGAATGTATGGGAGTTCTGAACAGAGGTGCCAGATACAGCCAAAAGTTATGTCGCACATTGAACCAGGCTTTGTTTTTAATTAAAACTGAAGAGGATGTGATAATATAAAAAAAGTGTAAAAAGGTTACATTCCGAACTCGCATAATTATTATTTCATTGTGTGTTTTTTCTTTGTATTTTTTGTGCATTCTAAAACTCAGCGTAAATTAAATGCATGAATATAATAATACAAAGTTATAAAACGGTTTAGATCTTCATCCTACGTTTAAGTACGGGCATTTACTTCAAGCAACTTTTGCAGCACCCTTGATAGGAAATAATGATATTCTTATCCGCCACCTTACAAAAGTATTTTGAAATACGTAGCTAGTAATGTTTTATGTTAAACTCAACTTTATCTTACATTAAGTATTTGTATGATAAAAATATTATTCTACTAAAATATTGTCACCATTTGCCACAAAATTAGAATAAAGAAAAGATAATAAGGAGAGGTTTTTAGAAACAACACGATATTTTTTTGAGCAACTGAATGCAACCTCTAAGCCTCAGGACGTTCAAAGGTGGCTACACGGTTAAATTTAAGTGTAGAGGTCAACTCTAGCTGCAGTCCTTTTTTAATTATAAAAGGTTTTAAATGTTTATAGATAAGCTCGGGTCAATGCTCGTCTTAATTGATTAGATAAGTGATGCTCCACACAACGGTATCGGCAATGGCGTCACCTTAGTCTTGTGTAGGTAAATCAAGCACATTCATCTATGAGACATTAATAGCTGGTAATAAAACAATCTGGACGGTTTCCTGTCACAGAATTGGATCCCGGCCACTTCACATTAACTTATTTACGATTATGTATTAGCATAACATAATATTTCCTTTTTTATACATTTCTGTAATACTGTAATGATTTTATTTTTACTTGCGCAAGTGCGTTTATGGATCCGCATAAGTGAAGTAATATATTTGATATTAGTTAGATAAGGGAAAGAACTACTTTTATGACGTAAAGGTGTTCAATTTAATAGTTTACTAAGATACGTAAAAATTTAATAGATTTGTAACTATACCATATTTTTGTTAGTTTTAACCACCAGCATGTAGGTAAGCTTTAGTATTTATTTATATTTTTGTCGTGTATTTATCACCTAAGTTGGTGCACTTAGGTGATAAATAAACTTGAGACTACCAACTTGTCCTGCCATATTAGATTCATCCAAAGGTTGCCTGGAAGAAATCGCTTTAAGCGATAAGGCCGCCCATTGTACGGGTTCTTTCAATTATATTTCTTTTTTTTTATGTAAATTGAATGTAATTGGTGTACAATAAATAAATATAAATAAATATTCATGGACATTTCACACAACGTCGTCTGGTCCCAAGCTAAGCTTATATGCTTGTGTTATGGGTACCAGAATACAGATATAATACATAAACTACTTTTCTTTTGCAAATACATACTTATAATACATAGGAACACCCAGACGCAGTACAAACATTTCTATGACAATTAGAAAAATCACACAAATGATTGTTCCGAGCGGGAATCGAACGCACGACCTCTTGATCGGCAGTCCGTTACATGAACCACTCGACCACGAGGCTCGTCACAATGAAGTATAAATAAATAAATAATAAATAAGCTTAGCTTGGAACCAGAGGATGTCGAGTGAAATGAATATTTATTTTAATAGCAGTTTGTCTTAATTAGCGATGGGTTATAACAGCAGAAAAGTGATATCTGTTATTCCTGTTACTGTTATACAAAGAAAACAGGTGTCAATACCTGTTATTAAATAACAGGCTGTTATATTGAGATAGAAGCAGCTTCCGGCTGCGTCTTCGAATTTCGACCACAAGTTTCCAAGTCGAATGAATAAAAGTCCCAAGCAGCACTTACTTTTTTACTCGACATGTTGCCGATATAACTAAACAAAACTTGTACCTATATTTTATAATTGTATGTATAATATATAAATCATTTCATTACATTTATACTTTATTAGAACTAAAGTTCACAAACTCAAAACTTTTTTTATTTATTTTTTACTGAAATTACAGCAAACAACTGTATTTTTGTTTAGTTTTTATAGGGAGAAATTAAAAAAAAAATTGTAATAATTCAAGTATCAATTCAAATTCGCCTTTATCATCCATTGTTAAAGTTACATTTGCTTGTAATATAAAATTTGATTGACAGAAACAAAAACGTTCTAAATCGCGATTTTTCGTCTAGAAATTAAAGTTTAAAATATTGAATTGTTATAATTTTATATAAAACTAGCTGACCCGGCAAACGTTGTTTTGCCATACTAAAAACAAAGGTTTGAAAAATAGATGTTGGCCGATTCTCAGACCTACTGAATATGCATGTCAAATTTCATAAAAATCGGTGTGACACGTGAATTTTATATATTAGATTTATTAATTGATCCTTTTTTTATTATCAATTTTCTGTTCGAATTACAAGAAAATTCCGTTCTGGCAACTCATGTTAATCCACTCTATATGTATATATACTCTATATAACTTGCATCTCGTTTTAGCACGTGCCAATGCAATAAGCGTGAACGAGACAGAGTAAATAACAGATAAAACGACCAAGTTTGAAAGTTACTTATAAAGAAGGATTTGTTCTTGATAAGCGACCAACTATATTTCTTGCATTGGCGGGCTGTTCCTGATAACACATTACACGACCAAAGATGGATGTATCATATGTAGAATGATTTCTTCTTGAAAAACTACCAACTATATTTTTCGGATAATAATGAACTGTGAAAAAAGAACAGCTGTTCTTTTTTCACAGTTCGTGCAGAGCTGTTCTCAGCTGTTTTTTTAATAATTTGTATGGACGGTTGAATGGTATTGCCTGTTATTTTTGATCACAGTGATTTCTTAATTGCAGCAACAGCTAGTATCTGGTATCTTTAATTCACAGTGAAATCTACCTGTTACGATAAATACGCCTCACTCCTAGTCTTAATACTCTTAATTTTTAGGGTTTCGTACAAAACCTTATAGGATCACTCCGGTGTCTGTCTGTCTGTCTGTCCGTCTGTCAAACGTTTTTTACTCAGCAACGGCTGAAGGTATCAACTTGAAACTCATACCAAATGTAGATCTACGCGGTCCCTTGCTGCAAAAAATACAATCAACCTTTTACCTCTACGCATTTAAAAGATATAACCGAATTACGACCATTTTTAAGAATTTTCGACTTATGCTAGGGAATCAAAATTCACAGGGTACTTCCCGTTGCCCTAGAGCCTTGAAATTTGGCTAAGATCAAGTCTATATAGTGCTGATATAGGTAAAAATACAAAAACTTATAATTTGTTATCACATCACAAGAAAACAGTGTTTATACTAATACCAACTTATGAAGTTGCTGAAATGTAGGCGATTCCCTATATTTCAACTACAAAATTAAGTTGGTGAGTTGTTTTGAGTAAAATTAACTGATTATTTTAATGCAGTTATGCTTATATGTCTAGTATGTACAAAACCCAGTGTGCGAGTTTGCCTCGCTCTTGCCAGGTTTTTATACTTAATTAATATAAAATAATGCTTTTGGTTTCTAAATACCCAATACATGAACAATAAATATTTCGCTACATTTGCATATATGTGTTATATTTTATTTCTTAATTCACATTTATTCATTTTATAAATACACTTATGTTTTCGCAAGACGTTATTTATTTGGTGTTAATTAGTTTGCATTTTTGCATACACTGGTTAGGAGTTTCGCCTATTACACACTACTGAGGTTGTTGGTATTATTTCTTTGCATATCTATACTTCTATACTTAATGTTATAAAGCAGAGGAGTTTGTCCGTTTACTTGTTTGAATGCACTAAACTCAGGAACGGTCCGATTTGAAAAAACCTTTCAATGTTGAAACGTACATTTATAGAGGAAGGCTATAGGTAATATAACATTACGCTGTGACCAATAGGAGCGAAGCATTAAATCACGGGGAAAATGTTCTAAATTCCACTAGTGCGTATTCGCGGGCAACAACTGGTTATATAATATAGCCAATATTAAACATAACCATTCTACAAAATCATAAGTAAATCTTACTTTGTCATGTTATTAGCTATAACATGTAATCGCGTAGGTATAGTTTTATATGTGTGTCAGTTTCGTAACTTAAACGCATCAGACACGTTGTTCCAAGGATAATGTGTATGTGAATTTCATTAGATACTTTAATGTAGGTGTTAATTAATTGTTGAAGATGTCCATTTACGGAACGATATTACGATACATACATAATTGTTCTTTTCTCTTAATTTAAAAACGTACGTGTATCTGTTCTCGACTTACTACTATTCACACAATAATTATAATATGTGAGAGCCTGAACTAATACCTCAACCAACCTTTCCATTAAAATGTAAATACCAAGAATATTATCGCCCCTCGCAAAACGACTTTGCCAGTCGACGTACTGTTTGTAATACATTTTGCCCGCCTTGTACCATCCCTAAATAAATACAAGTTTGTTTGTGCGTCACGTGATTTTGTAATATAAGCTATATAGAGCTTACGAATAAATTGATTTGAAATATACTTATACCTATACTTTATCGCACACAAAACTTAGATAACAGTAACATAACATAGGTACCTACAAAGGGTGTTACGATCTCTCCCAGACAATCTAAAGATGAACTTGACTCAGACTGAATAGAGATGATATGCGATGGATTTAAATTAAAAGATATTGCATTTACTGAAGACGTCTACGTCTCAATGTTTTCTTAAAAGTGGGCAAATCTTACACAGGTAGGTAATTTTTGCATAAATTTTTTTTTCTCATTTCCCCACGTACTTACTAAGAAAATTCACTTGATTTTTGATGTTTATTATTGGGAGATAAAACATATTTATGTACCTACTGTAAAGTATTATAATTTTGTATTTTAAACCAAACGGACACAACAGTTGAACATTGTGTGCTAGATTTTCCCAAATTTCACACAAGCTTAGCGAAATTTAGCAGACAACACACAACGTTACACTTGGTGATCATGTTTCTACTCTCGTTTAAAAGTAAGGAAAAATATCCGTAGGTATACAATAACAGTTTGCCGTATACATAAATACATACAACGTAATACGTATATTAAACCGCTAAGCTCTAGAAATTAGGTGTAAAAAAAAGGTTTCATCAATGTATGCATCGTTGCTTATATTGTTGCTATGTCATTATTAGCATTATAACGATAGACATTTTATAAGCATAAGTATTAATATCTATATTAGAATTTTAGTCAGTTTCCGGTGATTTTTTATATCAATTAATAATACCGTAAACTTATTTTTTGCGTTAGATCTGGTATGTAAAGGAGGATGTGGCTATGGTTTTTGCTATTGATCTTTTATTCTACAAGGTTTTATGTCTATTAGCGTGAAGTCTTTGATCGTAATGAACAGAAAATAACGAAGGCCAATTGACGCACAGTTACTTAATTATTTTTAGTACGTAAGTGATTTTATGAATATATTGGATACATGCGCAAAATTCATTTACAATCTTATCAGGATTAACCTAGAATAGTCTATTTTCGTAAAACAAGCAGTAGAAAAAAAAAAATATAAATAAAATACCCATGAGAGTTACTTGTCTGTTCTTCTTCATTCATCTAAACATGGAATTCACTTTTGGAACAGACACCTAGCTTCTAATTTTTCAAAAGAGCTTGTAAAACATGCTAACTTGAAATGAAAATTTTGACACAATATTTGTTATTAACACGCTTACATAAGTTCAGTATGTATCAATGTATTATTCTATGTAACGGAATCTTTGAAAGTGATTTTAACCCATTTGCAGTAGTTAGATTAATCTGCAATTTTGCACATATATCAAGGACCGATGACAATGCAATAATTTAAAAACATATTCAGGATTAAAGTAATTTCTTAATTTTTGCATTTGACATGCTATGCTTTTTCTTAATAAATCAAATTATCAAGTTCAAATTTCAAAGTTCAAGTCCCACTTGCGGCATTTCACTTTTTCCACCATAATTTGATTTATTAACATATTCAGGATTTTAAAGCGTGTTTTTTAGTTTTTGAACTAAGTAGATTATTTTAATTCTTTATCCTTGATACGTGAGACTAAGGCTAAAGAATATGATATAAGCAATACACATCTGCCACTAAATATTAAAAAAGCCTTTGTTTTATAAGTTCCGTTTCGAGTAATTTACTCATTTTAAGAAGAAATGTTGTAATTAATTTAAGTGTGTCTGATTTCATGTCTCAGTGATAATGATCATCGTTTTACTTTTACAAAACAAGTAGATCGAATCGCTATACTACAGTTTATTATGCGGAACTCGCGATTCCGATTTGTTTCACATGTGATCAACAGAATTCACCAATAATTTAGAGTAATTATTTCTAGCTGTTGGTTATGCTTCACGGTCATGGAATGCTTTTAAATGAAACTAAGAATTACACAAAACTCTGCAAAAGTTTTGATTCATCACGTTTTATTACAAACTTTTTAGATACGGATTTTTTGTTGCTGGTTTAACTACATACTTCTAAAAATAGATAGGTATATTATTTAAAGTTATTTTATTTATCTGTTTGTCAAACAATAAAATTGTTTGCAGTAAATGTTCGTAAATAGACTTATGCTTGCTTTGTGTTTAAAGTACATCTTGTTCTGTTTTCTAAGAGTACTTAAATCTTAAAAGAAAACACGGAAAGAGAGAAATTTATTTACTTGCAGTTTTAACGAACTCTACGATATAGAGTGTCACTGTATCGTAGCGCAATGAAATGATTGAACGCTGTTTACCTAAATATGTTGCGTGCGGATTCGATTATAATAACTTGAAACGAGTGAAAGCTGTATTACTTCATATACGTAATAGGTACATACAAAAAAAACGTATTCTCAATATGTATCTATTTATAAATATCTTTTACAAAGGTTCTTTAAAAATTAAGGTGTTAAGATGATTTGCAAAATGGTAATGACATCGCCTCGCGACTGCTAACTGACTGAATACGCTAGAGAAAGTGAAGAACAGACACCTTTTCGAATAAATATTGATGAACAATTCACAATGCATACTTGTCGGAAACTTAACAAAAGCATCGTTATGTGTTCTGAGATAAATGATATGTAATTTACTAATGTAAACCAAAAATCATTCGAAACTTGTGTTACGTAGTGATAGTTATTTTCTCTGTGATTAAGAATACAAATATTGCCACCCCTTTTGCTCCCCAGGGGGCTGTATTTTTTGTTTTTTCTCAACTCATATAGTACATACGATAGATGACTACTAATTCTGAATTAAATTCAGAACTTCGCAAGCCTTTTACGTGTGTTTTAGAATTCATTACGACTTTTTGTAATAATAGTTACTTTCATGTGATTACTTAATAAACTACACACCCTGTATAGTGTAAACATCGTTAAAAATAAAATTTCATTTTATATTCATTCCAATCAAGGCCTAAAGCTATCACGAAAGTAAAGGTATTCGGTATTCAACGATGATATAAATTTCGCAACAAAGTACGCTCTACATGTTTACATGGCACTGTGTGAGTGGACTAATAAAGTTTACTTTGTGATCGTCGCCTGCTTATCTCTGTAAAATTCGCATATCGCAATTTAGCAATTAAGGTCAAGTTATTTTCTTTTTTTTTATTAAAGTGGCCAGTTTCTTTATTGATTTATGTTTATTGTACATACAAGAAAATGATGATTAAAATCGTATTAACGATAAAAAATAACATTGTAGGTGGCTGTAAGAATTTATTATACATACTATGTGACAATACAGCATAACGTCTGACTTGTCTATATAATAAGTCAAATAATAAGTCACCCGAATGAAAAACAGTACGTTTTTAGGGTTCCGTACCCAAAGGGTAAAAACGGGACCCTATTACTGAGACTTCGCTGTCCGTCCGTCCATCCGTCCGTCTGTCACCAGGCTGTATCTCAAGAACGGTGATAGCTAGAGAGTTGAAATTTTCACAGATGATGTATTTCTATTGCCGCTATAACAACAAATACTAAAAATAAAATAAAATAAATAATTAAGGGGGGCTCCCATACAACAAACATGATTTTTTTACCGTTTCTTGCTCGATACTAATAACGTTGCCTTATGTTGCATAGATAATGGTACGGTCGTGCGCGAGTCCGACTCGCACTTGACCAATTTTATTGGCTTTGTCACTGTGCGGCCATACAGCCCTGCGGGCGTATTATGAGCTTTTTAAAAATCATGCAAGTTCCAAGCAGCCGTACACTGCCTGACTAAATTATGTATTATGGTAAACATAAAACATTTAGTTGAAAAATTTTAGTCAGTACCTACTTAAACTTTTAGTTGTACCTTCACTATAAACATATTAATCTATGACTGTTTTAGCGAACTGGATGGCTGGGAGTTATGTTCATATTACGAATTTGCCGGGCAGTTCCATTCACGGCGTAAACGGCCTGGGAATAAGAGCTCATAATACGGCCGCTGGTAGGATTGCTGTTATTAGATAAACGTTAGTTATGCAGGTTTCAAAAGTATGTAATAGGTGCGTTGCTCCACAGAGAGTGTCAAGTGGTTCAAGTTAAGAATTGGCGATTTAACGTCAATTCTTAAAGATTTAGCTAATAATGTTTGCAGGAGATAAAATAGTCCAGTTAGGTAAAATTAAAGATCATAGGAGAGATAACGATTACAGTACTCTATCAATACTGCAACTACTGCAAGTAAGAAATCGTTACGTGGGAGAGACACACGACGACCAATCCTTTAAAAGAAAAAAGTAAGAAAGCCGTGATATAGAATCAGATGATCGGTGTGATTAGTATTTCTTTAAAAGATAAAAACTGAAATTTGTATAAATATAAACGTAGTAGTAACACGCAAAATGAGAGTGTTGGGTTGTCCTCCTGTACTCTTACAGTGAAAGAACAAAAGACATAAATGTTTTATAAATCATTAATGTTTGACGGGCCTCGTGGTGTAGTGGTTCATATAACGGACTACCGATCATGAGGTCTCGGGTTCGATTCCCGGTCAGGACAATCATTTGTGTGATGTTTTTAATCGTCATACAAATGTTTGTACTGCGTCTGGGTGTTTACTATGTATTATAAGTATGTATTTACAAAAGAAAAGTAGTTTATGTATTATATCCGTATTCTGGTACCCATAACACAAGCATATAAGCTTAGCTTGGGACCAGAGGACGTTGTGTGAAATGTCCATGAATATTTATTATTATTTATTTATAAACGCAACAACCTTAAAAATACGGTCATAGCTGTAATGAGTTCAAATATGATACTAATGAATTTCAATCCATTGATAAACTTCTAAGAATATGTTCAGGACGACAGTTGCTATAGAAAAACAAGCGTTATATCTTTAAAAGCGACGAACATAAAATGGGAAAGAAAACTGCGATATTAAATTATATTCACGGGAAAGTTGCTGTGATGTAATAAATACTGAGTGATTATAAAAATACTATAAAACGAACCGTAACGAAACATAACATTTAGTCATTTAATCAACATTAATAAGATGAATCTTTTTATAAACTTGATTTAGTAGGCAGTAAAACTAAATTAAACACATATTATTTTATTATTATATTTTCTTTATCTTTAAATATATATATCTAGCAATAATATTTTACTTTGACGGGCTTCGTGGTGGAGTGGTTTATGTAATGGACTGCCGATCACGAGGTCTCGGGTTCGATTCCCGATCAGGACAATCATTTCTGTGATATCCATAAATGTCATACAAATGTTTGTCCTGCGTCTGGGTGTTTACTATGTATTATAAGTATGTATTTACAAAAGAAAAGTAGTTTACGTATTATATCCGTATTCTGGTACCCATAACACAAGCATAATAAGCTTAGCTTGGGACCAGAGGACGTTGTGTGAAATGTCCATGAATATTTATTTATTTATTTATACAAATAAATATTTAAGTATCGATATCTATATATAATATACTAATACCTAATACTAAGCTGACAAATTTGTTTGTTTGAACGCGCTAGCATGAACCGCAGCGCTGCACGCTGGTCCGATATGAAAAATTCATTCAGTGTTGGATGTAACATTGATCGAGAAAGACTATAGGCTATATAACATTACGCTGCGACCAATAGGAGTGAAGCATCGGTGAAAAATAATGTAGAAACAGGAAAATTTTTCTGAATTCCACGCGTTCGAAGTCTCGGGCTTAATAAAGCTAATGAATACGAACAAACTTGTTTTATGCCACTTCGCGAAATCAAAACAGCTACCGAATTTAATTTATAGAATGATCTTAAAGACAAGATGTTGTTAAGAATATTTATCTGTACTCAGAATGCTCACTCAATAATTTATTAGTGTTTGGCGATTTTTTGAATTGTAAAATTTAGTCAAAATACAAAGATCGTAGATACAGATGTGATTTGTGGTATTTATGTTGAAACATGTTGTAAGAAATATTTGTATCGAGTTTCAGAGTTTGTCTGTAGGTAAAAGAAGTGAATTTACTTATGCAGAAATAAGTTTAAAAATGAAACTTGAGAATTAAGCTAAAAATAAACTTATTTTAACGTTACTGGTAGAGGTCGCTATTCTCCCTCTTGGCCCTTGTCCCAAATAAAAGCATAAGGGCAAGGTAATGATGGACTCCATACCACAAAATGCTTGTCCAGTAAAAATGTTACAGAAAGAGTAACATAAAAAAAACATAACCTAAGTATTTATTAATTAAACTAAGCGACAGTGCTGTCTCAGGTGTCCTACTAATTGTTTCACATGCTTTGTAATAAATATAATTACTATCCTTTTCAATTATTATTAATAACTTTTTAATTATAATTTCTTTAATAAACTGTGAAAGTATTAAGCTTGTTTACGTTTCATATTTATACTTCCGCAATCTGTAAAGTAATTACCAGACATCAAACATGGTGGAAATAAATTTGTGTAGAACGTATTCAAGAGTTGTGATGTATGTTTAATTATGGGATGCGATGTTGATGAATTGTTCAGATACTCCAGATTAACTCTGTCGCGACGGTCGGATGGCATCCAGGTCGCATCTGCGGCTACGGCTCATTGCGATCAACATCGTACTTGAAGCTCAATGACTTCTGTTTTATCTTAACGCAAAATCAAATAGCTTCTAGCAGCTTTGGTATTTGCTGTGAGTTCATTAGTTATATGATATTTTGTTGCGTAGTAATTGACTACGTAACTGCTAAATTAATTTATAAATTTTTGCAATTGACTTGCTATGCTTTTACTTAATAAACTAACTACTTAATTAGTTATTTATTTATGTATGTATGTATGTATTTATGTATAAGTAAGTGTATTTTATATTATTGAAAGCGTATTTTATGTATGTGTAGTATAACATGTTGCTATATATTAGTATGTAAGTTTCATTATTTAAATATTTATACACCTTCCACTAATTTGTTTCTGCACCTCCTTTGGTTGACTGGAAGAGAATGCCTAAGGCATTAAGTCCGCCTGTATACATGTCTGTATATAAAGATTAAATAAATAAATTTAAGAGGTGAAATTACCTACTAAGTTTACCTGTTGTAAGGTGAGTATTTCGAACTTGCGACCTCGTATGCAAGTCGTTTATTAACAATTTACACTACCGATTAGCCAAAAACCTCGTCAATATGTAGTACAAATATTATTTTATCATAATAACAACCTTGACTTTATAAATGTCACAGTTGTGTCGCCAACATTATTTTTATATACTGTTCTCGATTATATTCTGTGTCGTAGAGTATGTATTAGTAATGATTTTTTCGTATTACTACTTACTACAATACGATGACGTAAAAATTCATATCTAAGACGGTAAGCACGAAAAATAGAAATCGATTTTATAAAACAACAAAGACTTTTTCATTTACAAATGGAAACATTTATTTTTATTTAGGATACGCATTGAATAGAAAAAAATATTATTTTCCACTTTTTCAAACGTTAGAGATACGTTTTTGTATCATTATACATTAATAACGTGGAATATTTTAATACAATAACAGAAAGTTAAGTTCTGTAATATATTTTCCTTATATTGATTAAGTAAATAAGCAAAGATGAATGTACCTACAGTAAATTTATTACATCATGTATACGCCGTAATTTACGGCTCAAAGATTTCCTTTAACATAGTTATTAATGAGTAATTAATCAATGAACATGATGATATGTGTTAACGTTAATTACAACCCTATATCAAATAAGGAATAAACAACTTGCATTATGTGTCTGGGTGTTTTCTATGTATTATATTATAAGTTTATAAGTATGTATTTAGAAAAGAAAAATAGTTTATGTATTATATCCGTATCCTGGTACCCATAACACAAGCATAATAAGCTTAGCTTTAGCTTAGGGACCAGAGGACGTTGTATGAAAAATATTTACTTAAGTTTATTATTTTGCCATTTTTTCTCGATTGTTAGATATTAGATTGACAAGCTTCGTTGTCTAGTTGTTCATGTAACGCGTATGTAATTTGTCGCGTAAATGTTTGTACTGCCTCTGGTTGTTTTCTATATAACTATGTATTTACAAAAGAAAATTATGATAATTATGTAGTGTATCGGCATTCTGGTAATCACACAAGCAAATAAGCTGGGGACCAGAGGACTACATTGACGCCAGTGGATTATATTTTTAGGAACTCCACTTACTCTATCAGGTTATAACTGGGTCATATCTATAATCCGTAATAAACATGTACTTTTTTATGGCTCTGAGTGGTAAATTAAGTCAGTTCTATTATTCTTTTAATTATCTGAATCAGCTTGGTATGAGTGACGTTATACTATATCCATCTTGAAAAACGATCAGTAATAGGTCAACGGCCCTTTTCTCTAACCAGCTGAACAATCTACCGTTATAGACTATTTCGGTCATTCTATTAATTGGTTTAATATTAGACGATATTTTCGTGAAATATTCTTGTGTTCTTTTTGTCCGTGGAGTGACGGAACCAAAGTATATAAGTCCACCTCAACGCGTCCTGTCTGCAGGTGTCTTAAAAACCGATAGAGGGATCCATATTGCATTACACCTGCACTAATAGCCGAAAAGGGTTGACGTCAGGCAGGCAACCGGTCATATAAATCAGCTAAAACCCATTGTAACGTGGAGAATTGGAGACATGTTGCGCCAACCTCAAATAACGGGGATAAGGACAGGAGAGTAATGATTTTCGTAAACTATTCAACCACCCGAACTAAGAACTATCTCCTCATCCTAGTACTTAAAACAATGTATAGAAAAATGTGTGCTACTAAACTACTTATGCTAATAAAGCTACACAAGCTAAAGCCTACAGTTTCTAGTTTTTTCGCTTTCAGCGTGATGATAATATAGCCTTTGTGTCATTCTGATCTAAATATAAGCTACACAGCTGTAAAGATTCATTAAAATTTATTCAGCAGTTTCTGCTAGAGCAAGCACGAAAAATCTCTACTTTCATACACTCTTATAAACTTTAGCGTTTATAATATTACATTGATTTTATGATTGGTTAAGTTATATCTCTGAATATAGCGTTATCGGGATATTCAAAATGCTACAAACGCTTCATTTTAATATCGATCGAATTCTCAAGAATAAACGTGCGCGGTATATGTAAGCAATTATATGTATTTATATTCCACGAATTTGTCAATAAATTGCCACACAAAAGATGTATTGAGTACATGAAAATAAATACAAATTGCTCATCGTTGTCACAATTTGTTGTGTGATCCTAATTAACAGTCAACACAACAAAATATATTATGTTACAAATCGGAGAATGTCTCATATTGATTTATATATCAACTGTATTTATGTTTAAGAGGATACCAAAATAGCTTCGTGCATTTTTCTATGTACGAAGTTTTCATTGTTTCTTTAGATTGAATGGCTAGAGCTCTAATTTTTAAGTATATGTTTTTTCAATATATGATCTAGGATCGCCTAAACTCAGAAACGCGATTGAAAAAAGTTTTCTCGATAGAAAATCTTAGCGAAACAACCTCTCTAATTTTTTATTTTTTTCATTTGTCGGTCTATTATCGCTTATTAACTAATGAAATAACTTTAAAAACATAAGTAACTATTATATATAGAAACACGTAAATCAGAATTAACATATATTTAGTAGATTTTGAGTAAATAGGAAAAGTATCCCTAATTCTTCATTTTCTGTGCCTACTGGCTGTATTAATATGTACGTGTCGGCGATGATATACGATAATATTGATGTAGGCCCTTAATTAAGAAAATAATATAACAAGCGAGTTAAGTTTATTGCAGTGTGGAGTATCACTTATTTGTTACATTTTAAAGCAAATATTCGCGCCAAAAATTATCGTAACATTTTACTTTTATGTAGGTACTCTTTTCTTTCATAATATTTAAATGGTTTAAATAATCATATCTATCATAAGATAATAACGTATCATCAGAGGGCACACACTAGGCAGAGGGCACTGACCTTATAAATAAAGTGCGAGTGTATTTGGTAAAAGTACTAAGCAACAGTAAGTTTAAGGTCGTCTTTGAAATTAAACCTAAATGTCATGAAAATATTACATTCGAAATTGCTACTACAATAAAAAAAGTTGGTTGGCGAGAGACTCCACTCCTTTGTTATTTAAAAGTCATTATACCGCAAGTTTATGAAGATCAGATGACACCCCGTTGAAAGGTAATACATATTGTACTGAATCTAGTTACTTTAGAAAGCTGAGCTACATACAATCATTAAAATAAAAGCCAGGATATAATTATATTATTATTTTCCATTATTTTAATCCGATTAATATATAATAATCAAAATATAGTCAATGTGATCAAAAAATATATATTCTTAGTATGGAGATATATAAAAAGTTTATAACGCTTAATCGCTTATTATGGGTTCAAGTGGTCTCTCTCTCTCTCTCTCTCCAGCCCATTAACGTCCCATAGTTGGGCATGTTCTTCCTCTACCTCGGGAGGGATTGTGGTCTACTGTACAGCCCTGACTAGGCGTGTTAGCACAGGGTTTATTTTCGAATTTTCCGTCTCTCACAGAGGATTTCATCTGTGTGCATTTCCCTTAGCTGACTTTTACAGCACCCTTGAGAGGAGATGGGGTGGTAATACTTGTATTCTTAATCCGTCACAATCAATGCCGTCATCATCAACATAAGCGTCATGATTTTTTTTATTACAGACATTAAAACCTACTGTCTATATTTAAAAACACAAATTACGCTGAAATGTAAGGTGTGGGTGTAATGTGGAAGTGTGTGGGTTTATCTGAAGTGTAAATAATTGGATTTTAAAAGCATTATAATAATAACACGAAGCAAAGAAGATGATGCGTGTAAAATTCTAAGCTAGATGTATTCTCTCTCGTTGTGAATAGAAAAAATCTTATTTTGTGTAGGTACAAATATTTTGATTTATATATTTAAACTACACAAACCAAATCAACGAGAAAAGTAAGTAAGTTCACTCTACTTTTATTTAATCATATTGTTGTTGTTTCTGAAAATGGATTATTATTTAAGTATATGAAATGTTTACAGGATTATGACACACTCTGATTAATATTTATCCTAGGATTTATGAGTAATTTTATAAGTAACCAATGATTAGTAATGTGATCAAAACAAGTCAACAAACTACTACAATTTAATTTATAAAATAAAATTCCACTACAATTTAATTTATTAAGTCAACAAACTACATTTTTTTTTCTATATCTACGCGCTGCTTAAGCAATCGTAAGAGCAACAGTAAAAGTACATATTATTATATTTATAAAAAGCCATGAAATAGACAAAACATAGCTCTGAAATAATTTTATTAAAATTAATGTTTATTATTCAATGTGAATGAACCACACACGAGATGATCTTGACTCTATCTATCGCAAGATGCATGCTCTATATTATTTTAAACACGTTGCTGCGTATCGTCTTTATTAATGTATTTATTCAACATATTTATAAATATGATAATATTATATATTACGTGACATATTAATGCACGTTGGCGGTGTGCTCACTGATTCAAACATACATTTCAGAATTGAGACCAGAATAGAAAAATGGGGGAATTTTATACATTTTTAATATTATCTGAAATTTTAGGGCTATTCCATCTCTTCTTCTGTACCAACTCTTTTGGGAAGAAGAAGACATTTAATTTTGTTGTAATCTAATAATATTTTCAGCACAGGTAACTTAGTTGTTACTTGCCGAGTAAAATATGGCCGCCTTTTATACGGTAAATACGGATGTTGAAGGTGGAACATTAAGCCTAAAAATATTTCTAACAAAATAACCTCAACAACATTTTCTCAGCCTGGATCAAACCCTTCACGTTGCAAGGCCAAAACATTAGCTGTATTATGGCGACATTTAACTCTATAGATTGTTATCTAAGATTATAATAATTTTAATAATACGTGACATTATTTATGCATGCCTGACATCAGGAATGCTCATTGATTAAATATACATTCTTAAAAACTGATAGCGTTTAAAATTAAAACATTTAATATATTTTCTACCCTTAAAACCTGTGCTCTTTAGTGTGTTTCACTATTTTTCCACTCATGGGTTAGGGCCCAACTAAGTTTTTTTAGCCCAACTTAGTTTAACTGGCTGTAGCCCATGACTTTGTATGCACGAAATTTAATGTTAACTTTTTTGTATCATGTATTTTACGTCTTTTCTTTGCCTCGTCACTGTCTGTATACAAAGATTTTATTCAAAGCAGTTCAGTATTTTTGGCGTGAAAAAGCGACATACAGAGTTACTTTCGCATTTACAACATTATTAAGGATAAATAATAATATTCTCGCATGTACCAGCATTTTGACAACTTTAGCAATTACGTAGATTTTTAAATGCAAAAAGGCTCTTTGTGAACGTGAAAATCTTTACATTGCACACATACGAGTGCTAATAAACTGCTGTCAAAATTGTTATTTTTTATACGCAATGTACTTTTGCAGCTAATATATAATATATAATATTAAACAAATTGAATCAATACTTTTGGTAACATACGCTTTAATTAAAATAAAAACCTTGAATAAAAACTACTTTCTGTGTTCGCTTGTGAAATTAAACAAGAACATTATATTTTTAAAGTCATAAATATTTGTTCCAATAACACCAGCTGTTACTGCTATTAGTCCTGTTTCTTTTGACTTGTCTTTGATGCGTTCGTCTCTGAGTAAAATGTGATGTATCTGTTCCATTTTAAACTATGTTCCTGTCCTTTGTGTATAAATTCAATGAAAACATACTGGGAATATTCTCAGACGGAAATGAAAATTAAGAATACAAACTTCGGTATACTTAATTATTTCGCATTTATTTAAAGACCTTGCTATTATCTTTAATAGTATTAATTTAGCTGTAATCATTATATTGCATTGTAGTAGTACAGATAGGTTTAAAAAAATCGATAAACGGTATAAGTATCGATCATAAAGTCTGTGATTTTCGCTTATATGAAAAGTCATTAGTTAAGGGTTAAAATTTCACTAAAGCGTATCTGTTGACCGCGTTATTTACTGAACAGTGTAAGATTTTTTCTTTGATTTATTGATCTATTTTAGCGGCGGATGTCTATATCAAACTCGTAATGTGAAAGTATGTGTCTAAAATATCTTAGTTATTGCTTATAGAACTACTAAATGTGTTTTTATCATGCAAGTTTTAAGTTTTCACCGTATTTTATTGTTACTGAATTTTTGTTACGTATCTACGTGAAATTGTTATTATTAAGATTTTAAAAAGTTTAACACGTTATGTTATAATTTAGTTCTGTTAATGTTACTATTTTCTTATGTAGCTATTTAAAATATATACTTATATAAATAACTTTAAATTGCCAAAACAATAAAAAACTTGTCAGAAGTTTTGTATAACTTAAGAATATTATATTTTAAATTATTGTATTATACTCGATTTAAATACTTACAATTAATCCTCGAGTATAATTACTCGTAAGCCAGCAATTATCCTGTACGGCTTAATTAAAAATGGAAACTGTAATCACACGTGAAACACAACACAATAGTACATCCAGGAGCACTCAAGTCACAGTGTCACGTAGCGGTTGTGAATTGTTATCACTACGAAGCGCGTAAGACGTATGCGGATCGATTCCAATGCGGGAATGTTTTGATAAGGGCGGGTGGCGCGTTGCTCTAACAGCAGCGAACGAGCTCCAAGCTTGGAGCGACACTCTCGGTGCGCACGGCGCGACTGAATGCCCGATTCCTTCACTCGTCTCACCAATCGAGTCTCGCATGTCCTCTACTCCTACACCCGCTTTGATAAGCCAACCTCCGAGCTCCATGCACGCGACAAGTGCATCCATTCATTCCACGATGTTTCACTCAACCGATTTAATTCAAACAATAACATTTGTAAATAAAAGAGTTGATGACAAACTCGTGCATCAATTGTTTTCAATACAGCTTGTTAATAACAACAATTATACATATAGAAAACAAAAGATATATACTTACTAAGATACGTAGTGAAATATAGATTGCGTTATTGTTTACTTTTTACGTACATAAATAGAAGTAAAGAACATTTATTTTATGGTAGACCTAAACAGTGAACACTACCAGTTAAGTGTTCACTGTTTAGGTTTCAAAAATAAATCAAAACAGGTCCAGCATTTTATAGGATAAGTTAAATAATAAAGAATACAGTATACAGTTTTTAAAATTTGTGAATAAAATGTAGAAATATTTGATAGAGTATGCAGTTTCCCTTATTGTTCTTTTATTTGTTTAATGAGTATTTCAAAGCCCATATTATCAAAATATAATTATTTTTATTTTTATCTTAATGCCTAGCAAACAAAACATGCCAGTCTTAAATTAAGGCAATTAAGCCTAAAAGTATAAAATGTACTTATATTTTCGCTGATATCAGAGGAATTTAATCTTTCATGACCGCGTAATTCCTGTGGAATTTTCTTGGTAAGCAAAGTAAAACAGATTTAATAACCAATTTATGGAGATCACATTCTATCAATAATTTAAGAGGGTACTGTACTCCTCATTTAGGTATTTGCCTTAGGTATTGCTATCCCTATTTCCGAGCGCCGCGCTGAAAGGGACAAGTATAGATGAAGCGGATTTTACCTACAAATTCTTTGAAAAAAGACGTTTCGTACTTCCGTTTTTTTTGCGAAACGTAAACCGATTTTAATAGTTTTTGCGATATATTATATATAAAGAGTATATCTATGCTTCTATTACTTTCTTTTGTGGTAAAACTTTACCAAATTTGTGTGATAGACGCTGCAACTTTATCTAAAGAAAACCGAAAAAGTGGGTTTTTCGGTTCTCATATTTCTTTTAGTAATTATGTTTTGAAAAAAAAAGAAAGTGATAGAAGCATAGATATACTATTTATCTATAATATAACGCAAAACTATTACAATCGGTTTAACTTTCGCGAAGAAAAAACGGAAGTACGATACCCATACTTTTGTATGGAGCATAATTTGGTATCGTGCCGTCTTATGTAAGCAGTTTGAGATTTTATTATTCACTAGCTGTTGCCGATAACTTTGTACGCGTAGAATTTAGACATTTTCGCCTTTTTTTAATGTTTTTTTTTCACTGATACTACTCCTATTGATTGCAGCGTTATGTTATATAGTTTAAAACGTTTCTAAGATAAATGTACTATCTAACATTGAAACAATTTTTCAAATCGGACCAGCGGTTATTATCGAGTTCAAACAAAGAAACAAATAAACTCTTTAGCTTTACGATATTAGTATACCTAGATTATTTCGAACAAAACACACATAAATGTTTTGTTATTTTATCTACCCCGTACAGAAGCTTTCAGTAAACAATAAAGTAGTATATAAATTAAGATTACTCCCCAAGTGTTCTCCCAATCTTAGCGATTGTCGATACGCAATCTGTGGTCCAATTGCTCCTTTACGATATCACCACTTAAATTTAAGTATCCTATTATCGTATATTCAACTTTCAAACTTCGTTAAGTACTTTTGTTATCAGCAACTTTAATTCCCTTCCTTTGATATTTTTCGATGTATTGGATGGGTATTAATATGCATTTAAATAGAAAATCAATCAAAATTCAAAAACTTTTTCTCGTTTGTCCTACAGAACTTGGTCTGGAGAAATATATAATTACTAGCTGTTGCCAACAACTTCATACGCATGAAATCTGGAAACCAAAATCTTAATCCTTATCCTTACTAATTTATAATTGCGAAATCCAGATGATAACACAATAATAATTTTGACGAGCTTAAGTGTTAAAGTGTGGAACGAAACGAATGCGCAATTTAAAAAACGTACGACGCCATCTAGTGAGCAGAAGAGTAAACTTCTGTTTGTTAAGGATTAAATTTCTAAATTTCACGCGTACGAAGTCGCGGGCAACAGCTAGTCAATTATACAAAAAATCCGTCCTCTTGAACCGCTCTACTTATAAAAAAAAACCGCATCAAAATCAATTGTAGTTTGAAGATATAAGCTCACATAGGGACATACTTATAAAAATAACGACTTTGTTTTATATTATGTAAAGATGCTGATATTGATCTGCGTATGTGGTACTGAAATTTAACTACCTTGTTCACATAAGACATTATACTTACTCGACTAGTCCCAAATATTGTGTAGTTATCATTATGAAGAAAAAGTGGCTCTTTTTACCCAACTAGCTGACTCTGATACTAAGCGATTTGGTGTCAAGCTGCAAGTTATAAGGATTCTCTTAAACAAGCAAAGTCTCACAAGTATTATGAGTAGACTTGGAAATGAAGCCTTATTGATATTATCACGCTGAACTAGCGTAAAATTTGGTGACAGTTAAGTTATAAACCTTATATTCTAATTTAAATCAATCACTTTGAACGAATTTTAAGGTAAAAGTATTAACAAATATGTACCAAAAAATTTAATTATCATATAGTTTGATGATAATCATCATACTTAAATAATAATATTTTTATTAAATTCTAGATTAATTGGGCTTTTTATGGAAAAATATGACGTGTAATGTTTTCTAAATAACAATAATTAGGAAAGATTGAAAAAGGTTACAAATTTAATGATTCTAAAATTGTTTCAATAATATTACATGACGTTTTTAAAGTTCTTTTGTTACTACAGTGATATCGCTTTTTACTGATGTCTAACAAGACATCAAAATAACCGTGAGTACTCTTATATCACGTCAGTGGCAGTGAATGGTAACATTCTATTTTTATGTTCACATTCAACATGATTAATAGGTGAATGTAAAGTAATTAGGTAATTAAGATACGTACTTTGAATATTCTGACCACCATATCTACGGCTATAAGCTATAACATTTGTGGTGTGTTGTGAGAATATCCGGAGAAACAAACGTAAGTATTTGGAATCTACCGCCTTTGTTTCTCACTCGATGTTATAGCATACTCAGCAAACGTTGTTTTGCCATATAAATGTTAGAGGTAGACAAACCAAGTAGCCGATTCTTAGACCTACTGAATATGCATACAAAATTTCATGAAAATCGGTTCAACAAAATTTGTGTCACGAGAACTTTATAATTAAGATAAACATTATAGACTCCATGGTTGCCGGAGTGGCCAGTTCTATCATGGTAAAGGTCTGTAAAGTCACTGAAATGTTGGGTGTTATGTAAAGTCAAAATTAAAAGGATGAGTGAAAAGCTGTTCTAGGTGTTTTTAGGGTTCCGTACCCAAAGGGTAAAAACGGGACCCTATTACTGAGACTTCGCTGTCCGTCCGTCCGTCCGTCTGTCACCAGGCTGTATCTCAAGAACGGTGATAGCTAGAGAGTTGAAAATTTCACAGATGATGTATTTCTATTGCCGCTATAACAACAAATACTAAAAATAAAATAAAATAAATATTTAAGGGGGGCTCCCATACAACAAACATGATTTTTTTACCGTTTCTTGCTCGATACTAATAACGTTGCCTTATGTTGCATAGATAATGGTACGGAACCCTTCGTGCGCGAGTCCGACTCGCACTTGACCAATTATTTTTTTATTGATCACACAAGCAAACAAACATCATCTCATAACGAAGTATACTTTACCTGCAGAAAATTTTTCTTATCATTTTTGTGTCTATAAACCTCTCTATCAAAATAAATGCAAAACTGTGAAGCTTTTCATCCAAATATTCTTCAAGGCTAAATTATTAATACTACAATTATAATTTCACGATAATTTACTAAGAATATTTTGTATCGAAATGAAATTGGGTAAATATGTGCCAACACATGAAATTTTGTAGCGAGTAACACTATAGCGGTATTGTATAAATTTATGTATTTCAAAATGTAATCAAATCTTTATCTCTAATCGTTAAGATCTTAAAAACTTCCATGTTATAATAATTTCAGTTAATTTAGCAATTGAAAGACTACGCTTTTCGTACTCAGTTAGGTACCGTCGAAAAAGCGGTAGAACAGTTTTTCAAGATAGTGACGTTCTCGCTTCGTAATAATCAACTTTTCATTTTACTTTAGACCAAAACGACCCTAATAAATTTTGTAGTGACGACATAAACACTAGATTTTACATAATATTTTTTAATAGAGTAGTTTTCTTTAGTAAACTGTTATTAAATTCAACTACCTCGTTAATGACTGTACAAGGCGATTAAAAAGGTTGAAAAAATAGTTTTAATTTTATAAACTAAGTGCTACTAAATGATTTTAATATTTAAAAACTCTATAGTCTGTCTCATTGTGGCTATATCAAAAGAGATTATATAAAACCCGCATACCGCATGTTTTAAAACTATAAATATACTCGCATCGCTATGATAGTACTGTCGTTAGAAGGGGTCATACTTTTGTTTTAAGACGATACCAAAATAGCTTCGTGCATTTTTCTACGTACAAAGTTTTCATTGTTTCTTTAGATTGAATGGCTAGAGCTCTAATTTTTAAGTATATGTTTTTTCAATATATGATCTAGGATCGCATAAACTCAGAAACACGATTGAAAAAAGTTTTCTCGATAGAAAATCTTAGCGAAACAACCTCTCTAATTTTTTATTTTTTTCATTTGTCGGTCTATTATCGCGTATTAACTAATGAAATAACTTTAAAAACATAAGTAACTATTATATATAGAAACACGTAAATCAGAATTAAAATATATTTAGTAGATTTTGAGTAAATTGGAAAAGTATCCCTAATTCTTCATTTTCTGTGCCTACTGGCTGTGTTAATATGTACGTGTCGGCGATGATATACGATAATATTGATGTAGGCCCTTAACTGCAAGTCAATTTAATTAGTAATTAGTGCATAAATATATAAAGTTATAATCGCAGAATATAATTAATTGCATAATATGTTGGTTCAGTGACATTGACTTTCGGCGAATGTATGTTATTCGAACTACTTTTGTATTCGTTTAGCTAATTCAACTCTTTATTATCTAAATTGCTGCACATTACATTCTTGTTTATTGTATTTGTTTACAAAAATAATTAAGTAATTTCTAAAACTTGTACTGTATAAATCAAATATTTGAACGTATCTCAGAACGGGTAACCAAATATATATAACACTTGCTGTTGTCAACAACTTCATACGCGTAGAATTTAAAAACAAAACTAAAAAAATATACGAAAAAGCGATCTTCTTAAACCACTCTATCTATTAAAAGAAACCGCATCAAAATCCTTTGCGTAGTTTTGAAGATATAAGCTCACATATGGACATACATACAAAAATAACAACGTTGTTTTATAATAAGTAAAGATTATCGTGTCGTGTCGTGGCATTGGTTATCAAACTCCTCATAAACAACTTGACGAATTTTATAAAATTTTGTGTAAACAACTGAGGAGTATTTTCATCAAGTACGTAGATCAAACTGCAGGTCACAGCTAGTAATTTTATTTGTTCTACTGTTCTTTGTACCCCTTACATCAAAACTTACAACCAAAACGCATAACTCGAACGTGAAGAAAAAGTGATGGGCCGATGTCTTATTTTTCGAACAGGGCTAAGCGCAGTTATAGCAACATTATAGAAATAAATAATTATTATGCTCTACAGTCCGAGTCAAAATTTTCAGAATTTATTCTTGTATACTAACTAGACAGTCGGTTGCGCTCTAGCAAATTCAGGTTACGGTACAGAAATTCAAAACTTTTCTAGAAAATATGCATCAGTTGTGCACATAACCTATTTCAAGTATAAAATTATTTATCAAAAATCTATGAAATTAACTACAAACCCGATCTGGTTTTGTATACATAATTTTAATTGTATAAAGTAACTTTTAACTTCTTGACTTTTTATGACATTTTCTTTCACTAATGCTCGTCATATCTCCGTATTTTACGCAAAAGCGTACCAAAGCGTATTAAAACCTTCGTTATGGATATCTTTTGGTAAGATCCTCATAAAATAAGTCGAATAGCTCTCTATTCGACTTATTAATAGATGCGGAATAGTACTTTGTTTTATAATAAGCGATGTTATTGTTGTCATCATCTGCTTTAGTTCTACATTCTTAAACACAACCGCAAACGCATGCCGATGTCATTCGCGGTGGACCACAGGGACAAGATATTATGTAGTGGCATCCGTTTCGCTCGACATAAGTGAAACTATAGAACATCACTTGCGGTTTGTGATAATCTAGTCAAATTGTTGCTCTACCATCTTCCGTCACCATTCATATTTATTTCATTTTTGTTATTTTCTTTTGGTAGCTTTTTAGCTGTCATCATCTTACCATCATCTTAGGAAATGAATGAAATTACGTTGTAATCCTTACACAGTTATAAAACAAAGTCACTCATTGGGTCTGTTTTTTTATTTATAACTAGCTGCTGCCCACGACTCCGTACGCGTGGAATTAACAAAACTTTTCCTCGTTTTTGCTACATTTTTCACTTATGCTTTGCTCCTATTGGTCGCAGCGTGATTTTATATAGCCTAAAGCCTGTAAATGGACTATCCAACAAAAAAAGATTTTTTCAAATCGGACCAGTAGTTCCTGAGATTAGCGCGTTTAAACAAACAAACAAACAAATAAACAAACAAACAAACAAACTCTTTGGCTTTATAATATTAGTATAGATAGCATTAAACCAACAGTGAGCAGCATTTCAGCCTGTCACATCGTGTGCGTTAACTGCCGAGTTACGCCATTTCATTGGAAGCTTCGCACGTTACACCCAAAATCGTTTCCCGCGCACTAAGAGACGCTATTATCCGTAAACAATGATTATGAGCATTGCTCTCGTACCTTTTTCAGTGCGGGTTGCCTTATGATGTCTACTCCTGTTGGATTAATTCCTTAAAGATTTATTTATTTATGTATAAGTTATTTCAACAATAGACAAGTCATGCACGAGGAAGGTTATCATATATGGGTAGTCATGCAGGAGAAAGGTGTTTATATTTTGTTAAGTTTTTCTGTAAATTGGTTGACGACTTATTACTACGCATATCGATTTATCTTACGTGGGGCTGGTATTCTAAGAAATCCTAATCTTACAAGTAGGTATAAAAACAGTGTAGCTTAGCGTGACGGATCTGAATATTTTAAACTACTTATTTTACACTTACTACATGGTCCAAGGAGCGGTCTCACCGTTACTACTCAAATTACTCTATATTCATTTATATGATTTTAATTGTGAGATGCCAGATTATTATTAATATTATTCCAACAGCGGTCAGCTTAACGGTTAATACGCAAATAAATTGTGGTACCATTAGACTTTTGAGATATAAAGACTTCACACTACTGAATGTTTACAACTTACTGTGAAACGAATGCATTCTATATCATAATAAAAACTATTTAATGCCGTCTTTCTTCTTTTTTATTTTATTAAGAACAAGCTGTTGCCCGCAACTTCGTACGCGTGGAATTAAGAAAACAATCCCTAACAAATTATACTGAACCCATCTTCTTGAACCTTTCTATTAAAAAAACTGCATCAAAATCCGTTGTAAATTTTCCTAAAAATAAGCTCACCCTATATAGATACACATGCAAAAATAACGACTTTGTTTTATAATAAGTAAAGATAACCATCTAAAAGAAGACCGCTGAATGATTGACTGAATCCTGAATGTTTGTTTGTTAGACCGTTTTGTGCTATAGACAAGCTAATTATATCACAAGACTCGCTAATGGTCACGACTTCATACGCGTGAAATTTAGAAATTCTTTCCTGTTTTTGCAACATTTTTAATTGATACTTCGCTCATATTGGTTGCAGCGTGATATTGTATAGCCTTTCGAAAGAATTTTTCGAATCGAACCAATGCAGTAGTTCTTGAGATTAGCGCGTTGAAACAAATAAACAATCTATTATTTATTAGTATAGATTAGTGTGTTATCAGATTGTAATAGTGTTTAGGCGCAAGTAAAAGTCTAGTCTTCTATAAGTAGAATCTTTAACACGAATATTAAATGTAGTTTATCACACAATACATAATAATTAAGTAACTCTTTTTTCTTCCCTTCTTGCCCTTACCGGGCTAATAGTATAGCCTGACCATGACCCGGCAAAGAGCCCTGGTCCTGTTATTCAGTGCCCGATTCAGTGGGAGGGACATTAGGCTCCCCATAATTAACTCTTGACTAATACCTAATTGCAATATTATTAATGGAACTAATTGTTTCCATTTAAGGGCCTACATCAATATTATCGTATATCATCGCCGACACGTACATATTAACACAGCCAGTAGGCACAGAAAATGAAGAATTAGGGATACTTTTCCTATTTACTCAAAATCTACTTAATATATTTTAATTCTGATTTACGTGTTTCTATATATAATAGTTACTTATGTTTTTAAAGTTATTTCATTAGTTAAAACGCGATAATAGACCGACAAATGAAAAAAATAAAAAATTTTAGAGGTTGTTTCGCTAAGATTTTCTATCGAGAAAACTTTTTTCAATCGCGTTTCTGAGTTTATGCGATCCTAGATCATATATTGAAAAAACATATACTTAAAAATTAGAGCTCTAGCCATTCAATCTAAAGAAACAATGAAAACTTCGTACATAGAAAAATGCATGAAGCTATTTTGGTATCCTCTTAATAAATTAAACTAATATATAAATTAATTATTTCCATTTTTTTCTAATAAACTAAGTAAATATATAGATTATCTATGAAGGTTACTTTCTAAAAGTATGTAATCGTTGATTTATTATGTTTGATTATCCAAGTGTTATAGGAAGAGTTCATGTCTAATAGTAGATAAATTATCAACGCAGATAAATTATCAAGTAACATATTTCCTTTTAATACTCGTCACCCTGCTCAGCAGTTAATATTCCCAGATTTACCTATACTAGATGGTGGGTTGACGTTTAAAATTGAGGACAAGTAACTTTAACCTGGCTAAATCATACTTCATAGAATAATGACGTTTCATATGACTTATAGCCTGTATTCTACATTTTTACGCAAACATAGATATGTAAGTGGCTTCAAGCCAGCTGAGAGATGTAGCCATAGACGCTACATCTGGTAAATCTATGTTAATATTCTATTGAGCAAAGATACATCTAATTTAAATGAATCAATGCATTATCCTAATAATGTTTCATCATAAATCATAACACTAAATTCAAATCTAATACACTATAAAAGCTGATGAAATGACAATAAAGATAATTTAATATAAATTTATTGCTCTCAAATTATTAAATGGGTAGTTTATGAGAGCATTCAGCTCATTATTTTATATCTTTGTTTTAATTATGCAAGGAAACTGGGACGATGTACTAACAGTTTTTGTAATGTAACCACGTAGCGTAAATATCATGTAGGTCTCTCTTGTACTGCTTCATGTGTTAGATATGACGATGTGTATAACACACATTTGAATGTTAACTACACAGAAATATACTTTATTTGTTACTAGCGGCAGCTCGCAACTTCGTACGCGTAGAATCCTTATCCATACTAATTTATAATTACGAAATCCGGATGATGACGCAATAATAATTTTGACAAGTTTAAAGACTAATGTGTAGAACAAAATGATAGCGCGACTTTAAAAACGTACAACGCCATCTATTAAGCAGAAGAGTAAACTTCTGTTTTAAGGATTGATTTCTAAATTTCACGCCTAGGAAGTCGCGGGCAACAGCCAGTTTAGAAAACAAAACAAATAACTTCACAAATTATACAAAAAATCTATCCTCTTGAACTATCAGATCTATTAATAAACAAAAACTAAAAAAAACACGCTTGAAAATCCTGAGTATTTTTTTTATTATTGCATTGTCATCGGTCCTTGTTAGGTGTGCAAAATTTCAGATCAATCCGACTACTGCAAGTGGGTGAAAATCACTTTCAAAGATTCCGTTACATAGATTAGTACATTATTATTTAAGACTACAAGATGATTTTAGATGATATCTTTAAAGAATGTAACCAGATATTTTAATCATATTATCTAATATTATTATTTTTTACGTATTGTACACCACACACGGCATATTAATGTAACGATAAAGAGACAGATGTTAGAAAAAAGATGAGGCGAAAAGAGACAGATATATATGTATTAATATACCGAGATGTATCTATAATAATGACGTCACCGACAGATATATCTGTCTCTATCTCGCCTTGCCTTTTTTTCTGTACACATCTGTCTTTTTCTCACTATATTAATATTATATTAAAGTGCCTTTTGTGTCGCCCTTAATATTTAAAAAAATGCTTATGTAAAAGTAATTCTTGGCCACAGATTTACTTGGGGTAAAATATTAGTCCGAATAGAATATCAGAAATTAAGTTATTATTAGTAATAATTTTGTTATATAGTTTAAAAAAACCAAATAGAATACAGTGAAATGAAGTTTAAATTGTAAATAATTAGTCTGCACCTTGCAACTGTTTACTACATTTCAAGAACACATTAGTTTTGTTATTGTAGTAAAATTAATAAAAAAAAATTGGTCAAGTGCGAGTCGGACTCGCGCACGAAGGGTTCCGTACCATTATCTATGCAACATAAGGCACGTTATTAATAAATGAGCAAACAACACACACAATACTTAATTAATCACGTTTGTTGTATGAGAGCAAGAAACGGTAAAAAAATCATGTTTGTTGTATGGGAGCCCCCGTTAAATATTTATTTTATTTTTAGTATTTGTTGTTATAGCGGCAATAGAAATACATCATCTGTGAAAATTTCAACTGTCTAGCTATCACCGTTCTTGAGATACAGCCTGGTGACAGACGGACGGACGGACGGACGAACAGCGAAGTCTCAGTAATAGGGTCCCGTTTTTACCCTTTGGGTACGGAACCCTAAAAACACAAATTGAAAGCGTACCGGTACTAGTTAGCATTTATTTATTACTATTAGGTATGTTATTTTTGAGTCAAGACTAGGTCTTGGAATTATTTTTTGTTTGACTTTAATTAAATCTAAATGAAACTTTTTTGTTAAGTTTATTTTTCTTTATTCACAAAATTGTTTTTATTGTAACGACTACACTGAATTAACAAAACTACGCGTTTAGCCATAATAATTGATTTGTTTGTCCTCACAATGTACCTTGACACGCAAAAGGCAAATATCATTTTGTGTAATCAAGCACTTATATAATTTAAGATAATGACGACTAAGTTAAAGGTCTTCGATTTTTTCACCAAAAATTATTTTAATCACCAATGCCAAATTGTATTAATGTTATTGAATTTAGCTTGGCTTCTCAAAGCCAGAATAAGATTTTTTGTTTTTTGATCTCGTTATTGTAAAGAAATTGGGTCAGATATTATATTATATGATGTAAAAAATTTTACTGAGATTCGCACTATACTATGTCTTGGATACTGGGATTACAATAGATACCCCAGTTCCAAAGAAAATCTCAATTTTACTCTAGATACTTCTTCTGAGACACCTGTTTTATAGAGTCAACATTTCACCGTTAGTTTCCCAATGCTGGAGTACTTCTAGTGTACATAATCAAAGACGTTGCATACGATCTTTTGTTCTCCCGAATTGATTGGGAAAAAGGGGAGGAATTGATTATGTTGCAGACCCTCTTTAATTCTGAACCATTATGATTAAGACTTCGCTAGAAGTGTCTCTACATCGTTAACCAGATAACTAAAATGTAAGTTCAACAATTGTGCTCGTATTGCATACAGTTAACATAATTTATTGCATAATTAAATGATGGTAGCATATTCATTTCAAAGAATTTGGTATGCAATAACCGAAATAAGCACGTCCATTGGTCCCAGTAAAATTGCATGTTGTTAAATACTGCACGAAAATATAATTTCGCCGATTTATCTCCATTGTAAACGCCTTTGGAATAAACCTTTACAAATAGATATTTTCGGGAATTTAAAGTGTTTAACTGGCAGGTAGGTATTTTTTCTTTACCAAACAACATTACTGCCTAAAAAATTTTGTGCATTATACACAATTTTTTTTTAACCAGTTAGCTTGTGTCTGCTAGTAAATAGATCGTACATACAGAAATATCTAATTGTCTAGGCATTGTTAAAATTATGCATTATTACGTCATTATGTATTTGGTTTTTTAGAATTAAATTCGTAATTTGTCCCATAAACATAACATACGCAACGTATTGCAAAATACTTCGCTCACAGGTTTTAGTAGCTGGCAAAAATTTACCAAGCATTACATTTTAAATGTATGTAATGCATCCGAATATAATCGCCAATATCCGAATATGTGTGCGTTCGGAAATGTTCTAAGGACGTTACGATAAAATTGAATAATAAAGTAGATACGCGCAATTAGAGTTATATCTGCATATAAATCACTATAATATACTGTTGCTAAACACAGATATGTAGTGTGCGCTTCCTACCACAATTTTGTAACTGCGGACGTTTGGTTACCTTGCAACTAATTACATTCCATACACATCTCTGCGCACTTTTCATTTTATTTTTTTGAATTAATAACAATGAAATGTAGTAATGTTTATAACTTAATATTGATTTCGTTCAGTAGTAAGTAAGCTGTTAATGCCATACTAGGTGTTAGATCTAAAATATCATAGAGCGTATAACGTAGCGAATTTTTTCTAATCTTTCTTCTTATCTTATATATAAAACTCACGTGTCACAGTGTTAGTTACCGTACTCCCCCGAAACGGCTTGACCGATTTTTATGAAATTTTACATGCATATTCAGTAGGTCTGAGAATCGGCCAATATCTACATATTTTTTAAAACTTTTTTTTTTTAGTATGGCAAAACAACGTTTGCCGGGTCAGCTAGTATAAGTATAGATTCTAATGTCACCACCCCTTTTCCTCCCCAGGGTGCTGTAAAAAGTAGCTTAGGAATATTGTACACTGATAACATCCTGTATGAGAGAGCAAACTCAAAAATAAACCCTGTACCACCACACCTGATTAGCGCGACACAGTAAATCATAATCCCTTCCGAATTAGAAGAGACCCATGCCCAACTGTGAGACGTTAATGGGCTGGAGAGAGAAGTAAGTCTCAAAAATCATAAACCCGACGATAATATGACATTCGCCAAGTTTCATATACTGTTAGTACGTATTCTAGTCTACTTTATAAAAAGCATCATCAATTGAACTGTCTAACAGCCGTATTCACAAACGTTACTGTGAGGTCTCATAGTAGGCATGGACGCACAGGGGTAGCAAAATAATTTCACAAACAATACCTAAGTGGTGAAGCGCACTATGCGTTTGTTAAACTGAACGCATAGCTAAGTTTTGTCTATGAATACAAAGGCTCGATGAACGGAACGCACTGAGAATTGTTACCCTTTGCACAGTGCATCAACACTTAAGTACTTACTTAAGTAAATATTGTTTGTGAATACGGGTGTATATCTAGCTCTTCGCAATACATCGAACTGGGGCGTCACTTACGCAGTAATTGAAGCACTTAATCCTTATTTATATCTGCTGTGCACGTTCCGCGAACAACTGAATAATCCAATTTGTCTGCGTTGCTTTTGACGCTAATATGAACAAAGCCTTTTTGTAAGCCTCTTACCACTGTAATTGCGTCCTAAGGTTACATCGCTAATTGCATAAACAGCTCAGTAGATATATGCTGACCTAAGGTCCTATTTTGAACTAAATTACATTTAATACTAAACCAAGCCATTCTAGCTTTCGTTTGTCCTAAATTTGTATCTTTTGAATTAAATTAATGTGAGCCTTATGTTAAAGTTCTCTATTTAAAATAAAAAATAGGAATATCCATTCTATATAGAATAGATAGCTGTTTATTATAACAGTAAATAACATACCATTATTGATCTAATAATAACATTATTTCTTTTGATAACATACATTATGTGAGTGATGAGATACAAAACCTAACAATATTCTTTTTTGTTACAGATGTATGTGTGTGAAGTGATGAAGCCAAGGAAGTATGTTTGGATCGTAGCAGATGGCGCTCTATAGTCTCTGCCTATCCCCATGGGAAAAAAGCGTGATGTTATGATGATGATGATGATGCTAGGTATTGTGCTTATTCAAATACAATAATTAATTTACAGATGTGTAAATAGCGATCTGAGGTTCTTTATTATTCCAAATATGGGTGTGCTCTTGTAGAAGAAAACTACTTTCTTTGCAAGTTACTTTCAAAATTATATTAATAATAATAAATATTCAGGACATTTCACACAACGTCCTCTGGTCCCAAAGTAAGCTATATTTCTATGCTTGTATTATGGGTACCAGATACGGATAGGCTACATATACTACTTTTCTTTTGTAAATACATACTTATAATACATAGTAAACACCCAGACGCAGTACAAACATTTGTATAACATTTATGGATGTCACACAAATGATTGTCCCAAGCGGGAATCGAATCCGCGACCTCGTGATCGGCAGTCCATTACATAAACCACTCCACCATGAAGCCCGTCGAATATTCTTACTTGTATGACTATAGTTTTCGTAACCATTATAAATAATACAGTATAGTTCAATTGTCTAATGTGCATGTAGCGTTAATAATAAATTGTAAATTAACTTTAGGTAAAATAATAAAATATAAATTAAATATGCAAGATGGCTTACTAAGATTATCAGTAGACAGGTAATTATGCATCTATGTATAACATAATAATTTGTTTGCATATACGAATAGTTCACAGTTGCTCGCGTAAAATTTCACGATGCAATGTGTGATTGTATTTCACATACAACCGTCATGGTGGTTGACCAACACATATTTTAACACTAGAATTGCTGTCGGATTGGGGTTACGTATGACGAAACATTGACGTTTATTTGATCGATAAAGAATGCGTACAAATAATTTTAACAACGATCGAATCGTCGGCTTGTAGTTTTTCGGTATCCGTTTAATTGCAAATTACCTCGCAAAATCTAGTAGCATTAAGATATTTTAAGAATTATCGAACTATTTATGATTCCCATTTAATATGCTAAGATTATATCTACTTAAAATAGCTATAAATTAATATTTTCATTTAATTTTTTTTCAGAAAATCTTATCAGTTATGTTATTAAAGAACTTTGCTGTGATACATGATACATATTACAAAAATATTAAGACGAACAATTAGCCACAAAGACCATTCAGTGTTTACTAAAGTCACAATAGGTTACATCGCAAGATGAAATGATAGTTAGATTTTGTTGGCAGCAGCTGGATGGATGGATTTTTCAAAGGATTTATGCATAACCATTATACCGTACATTCGTAAAATAAAATGGGAACTTAAGCTTACTTAAAAGAAACAGGTGTGTGGATGCCAACAGGATTCCTTTGGTAATTCATCAAAAAAGTTAGTTTTATTTTCGAGATCTACAGTCTTGACAATTAACTGGCTGAAAAATGTCACTCCACATCCTAAGAAAATAAAACATATATATACACCTGTCCCGGTCTAAAGCAACTAATAACTAGTATTCAGTTCAGTATAAACTATTTAAAAATTCTTGTTAAAGATGTTTTTTTTTTCGATTGCTTTAAGAACTAGTTTGATGCGTTATTTATCTCATCATTAAATAATTAATTCAACCGTGTGCTTGTACTGTCGGATTGTTGTATGTCTTCTAATTAACAAAGCAAGCTATTCTCTCACGGGGACATGCTAATTGAAATTGATCAAAGTGGAAACATTCAATGTTGCACGAACAAATGAACGTACGTGATCAATATTAATCAAATGGTAAATGTCAAAGTTTGTAGAAACAACTCTGCGTCTACAATTAAATTGTACCTAAAGTTTTTAAGGGCCTACATCAATATTATCGTCGACATGTACATATTAACACAGCTAGTAGGTATAGAAAATGAAGAATTAGGGATATTTTTTTTGTTTACTCAAAATCTACTAAATATATTTTAATTCTGATTTACGTGTTTCTATATATAATAGTTACTTATGTTTTTAAAGTTATTTCATTAGTTAATACGCGATAATAGACCGACAAATGAAAAAAAGAAAAAATGAGAGAGGTTGTTTCTCTATGAATATAAAGGCAGTTGTAAGTTTTCTCTATGAATATAAAGGCTCGATGAACGGAACGCACTGAAAAGTGTTACCCTTTGCACAGTGCATCAACACTTAAGTACTTACTTATGTAAATATTGTTTGTGAATACGGGTGTTATATTATTTCGGTAAGTATCTAACAATGTATTAATCTATGTAACGGAATCTTTTAAAGTCATTTTCACCCACTTGCAGTAGTCGTATTGATCTGGAATTTTTCACACATATTAGGGACCGATGCCAATGCAATAATATAAAAAAATATTTAGGATTTTCAAGTGTGCTCTTTAGTTTTTGAACTAAGTAATTTGATAGGTAAAAAAAAGTTCATTTTGCAAACATTAGTACATAAATAGAAGTAATTGATGTAAATACAAATCGATGGCGATGGCTTATAGTAATTTAATTTTAATCTGTAATTATGTAACGCAATATTTTACTACTCTTTGAGAACATCGAAATTTACAACTTTGGGAATATATTTTGTACTACCAAGAAGTTTCTGGAACTAGATCGGGATGCAGGAAAATTTTTATGAGGGGTTATAATTGTATTTAAAACTCTAAATAAGAAACTCCCCCTCAAAACCAAATTACAAATGGCAAATATACATATAGGCGTAGACATTAATTATATATTGACTGCGTACATTTTTATTTTATTTTTGCTATTTATTATAAATACGGCGACTTGAAATTTGGTATAGTTTTTATTATTAGATTATATTTCCCCAACCTACTTATTATTTTGTGGTTGACAACCGTTCCAATGTTCCGCGACATTGATAAATCACAACGCGACCACAATGCGACAGACGAGTCCTTTGACGTGCCTTTATATATTTAAAAATAGCGGCTAACAAAAAATGTATTCCTCACTACATATTTGTAGCTGACTAGTTTCAAAATGGAACCTTTTATAATGTTATAGATTATTTTAATGTGATACATCTTAATCATCTCGATAAATCGAAAAAATGAGGTAATTCGCTCGTCGTTATTAAAATCAAGCCGTATATGTTTGTGTAGACATAGGTATCATACATTCAATATATCATCATCATCATCATAACATCACGCCTTTTTCCCATGAAGGTAGGTAGAGACTATAGAGCGCCATCTGCTACGATCCAAACATACTTCCTTGGCTTTTTTCGCACTCAAGCATTTAATATAGTCAAATATAATACGGTTTGTTATAATATCATGATTTTTCCAATAACGATAAACTTTCATGGTTCTCGTTTGATGAGCATCCCATGGGTCTGTGCTGAATATAACATTTTAAGCATTGGATACTTTGATATTGATAAAACATTTAGCCAACTTCTCTTTAGGACCACTGACGCATTTTCAGGGAGCATGGCAGTTTAGTGGTGCTCTACTTATTATTAATTATATATGTTATTCACAAACCGGTGCCGGTGGTTTATGTATTATATCCGTATTTTGGTACCCATAACACAAACATAATAAGCTTAGCTTGGGACCAGAGGACGTTGTGTGAAATGTCCGTGAATATTTATTTATTATTATTTATTTATTATTATTATAATAGACTTTTACAGCCGTCATTAGTTATAGGCAATAAATATGAATATATGTCTAACTAGCTGTTGCCCGCGACTCCGTCCGCGTGAAATTTAGAAAACTTTTCATCCCTTTTTTTCGCAATAAAAGGTAGCCTATGTCCTTTCTCAGGGTCTGTGCCAAATTTAATCAAAATCGGTTGAGAAGTTTAAGCGGGAAAGCGTAACAGACAGACAGATAGAGTTACTTTCGCATTTATAATATTAGTAGGGATTTAGCTAGATTGTAGTTATCCATAAATATCATCAATTTATTGTGTAAAACACAAAAGGATCTGCCAGTCTATATAGTTAAACAAAACTAAGTCTGAGTATTATTACAGTGTATTTTAACACCTAAAATATTACATAAACTCACTAACCATGATTAATTCAATATTAATCAGTTCCTTTTTGAGGTTAGTTGAAAAAAACTAGACAATGCGCTGCGGCATTGAATTTCTGTGCGCGTAGCTCCGCTCACGTAACATTTCCCCAAAAGGCTTTAGTGCAGGAAGGGCCCCTGACTCAGCGACCTTATGCGCTTGCCGTGCTACCATAACAACACCCCACACGCCTTTCACGATGATCAATAGACCTTAGAAGCGAACGTAACGCAATAACTACTCATTATTGATTTGCATCCACATTGCCTTATACGACACACTGACAGGTGTGTTGATTATCAGTAGGTGGATTGTTTTAGCTGACATCTTCAATTGTTCGTATCATTTAAATATTACATTAATATGTATTTAATTAATAATTAATTTTCCGTGTGGTGACGGATTAAGAATACAAGTGTCACCACCCCATCTCCTCTCAAGGGTGCTGTACAAGTCAGCTAAGGGATATTGCACACATATCACATCTTTTGTGAGAGACGGAAAACTCGAAAATAAACCCTGTGCCAACACACCTGGTCAGCGCGGCACAGTAGACCATAATCCCTCCCAAAGTGAAGGAGGCCCGTGCCCAACAGTGGGACGTAAATAGGCTGGAGAAGGAGAAGAAGAAGAAGAAGAAGACGTATTTAATTTATACACACGTCTAATAGATCATAAATGATCATGACTGACTGTTGATGTCTCTACATTTTATACATCAGAAACAGAAACTCTAAATACATCCAGAACATCACAATACGGGTTGATTGCTAATTACCACAAATCTAGAACTAACCATAAACTTAAATTTAAACAACGGGACCAATTAGGTAATCATAACTGATATCTATTGGTTGATATCAATAGAGGTAAAATCGAAAAGCGAGACAATGAATAATAATTAGAAACCTATAGCCAAAACAATTGTTGAAAATGGTTTTAACTTAAATAAAACCACTTTTTACGGATTTAGACGCGCGTATTTGTTATAAATTTTAGCCCGACACGTTTCGGAGACTTTGCAGTTACCATGGTCACGGGTGAGACTCACCGACAAATACACGCGTCTAAATCCGTAAAAAGTGGTTTTATTTAAACAAATGAGTCGCGCAAGTGTTAGATAATATTATGGTTATAATTTATTTTATTAAAAAGACTAGCTGTTGCCCGCGACTCCGTACACGTAGAATTTAGAATATGTTTCCCGTTTTTGTAACATTTTTTACTACTGCTTCTCTCCTATTAGTCGCAGCTCGATGCTATATAACCTATAGCCTTCCTCACTAAATGGACTATCTAACACTGAAATAATTTTTCAAATTGGACCAAAGGTTCCTGAGATTAGCGCGTTTAAACAAACAAACAGACAAACAAACAAACTCTTCAGCTTTATAATATTACTAGTATAGATAAATTGGTTGAATTTGTTACATGAAATAATCTGAAAAATGTCTGATTTTATCAATGTGAAAATTATCAGTTGTACAGCTGTAATGACGTGGACGGTACGACACGTTAGTGTTTACAAGCAGTACATCTGTGGCTGTACTGGCTTGTGACTAGTTGTGACTGTACTGATGTATGTTATGCGCATAGTATTACCGTGTACAAATTAATGGTGACGTGAACGACCGTAGCGTAGTTTGTTGCACTCGGCTGCGTGTCCGTTGACACTGCGGTGCACTCGTCACTCGTCAGTGTTGACGTGCCTACTACCAGGGCCCGCACATAGCCAACCTGACGGACTTTCTAAGCGATCATTCTTTCCAATTAACAGAATGATTGGTGGAGAACATCTTCGGTTACACACGCGACACACTTACTCTTGTTACAAGTCATGCGATTTTTATTGTGATTCTCAGTTATGTTAACGCTTCCGTTTAGCAATAGCTGAGATTTCTCTATATGATTGACAGGTACTGGCATCATGACGTAGTCATTAATCATACTTTCTGCTCATGAGCTTGAGGGTTAAATTCTCAGTGACCACCATTTGTGGTATGCATCCTTTTCCTAATAGTAAGGTCTGTTTTATGTATTACATATTAAAATATATGGCATCTATATCTGGTACAAGTAATGATGAAAGTAATAAGATGTATTCGCACTGAGCGACCCTATTCGCAGACTAGTAGTCCCTATCATTCCCATAATAATTATAGAAAAAAAATCTATGGTAAAATATACACATGCTTCAACACAACCCTTGCCATCTGTATAATAAACAGCCAAGGTTTATGATAAGCTAACAAAACCGACTACTAACTTGGGATAATTAAGATATTGTACCTTGTCGACAGCCAGCATGATATATTAGGCCAGTGACTCTATACTCTCTTGTAATAGAGAAGGCACGTGCCTAATTGTTAACCACAAATACTAGTACCTACTTACAGGTACTAGTATTTGTAACATTGTATCACAAAGCAACAATTATAAATAACTAATATTATACAAATATAATCACGGTTTACGGATTTAGATGCGTAAACTTTGTTTTTGAATCATTACGGTTGTTTATACCCACTAAGTGATATTTTTTTTTATTAATCGCGAGTTAGTCTGTATAGTATATTACTATTAGCTAATGGTCGCAGTTTAACATATAATATGTGTTTATATATTCGCATCTAAGCTATTTCGTTACAAAATTTCATTAAAATTTATTCAGTAGTCTTTGCGTAAACATGTAACAAAATATTCCTGCATTCATATATACATTTATACATTCTTATAATTTCTCTATCATAGTAGAGTATGTCTGTCCCCTCAGCCTATTTGATAATAGGCTGCGGGGACAGACAGACGAATTGGAAAAGGCCCGTGCTCAATAGTGGGATGATTCCCACTATTGGGCACGGGTCCCACTATTGGGCACGGGCCTTTTCCAATTCGAGCGGGGTTTTGGTCTACTGCAACACACTGACCAGGTGTGTTGGCAAAATTATTTTTAGGTTTTCCATCTCTCACAGAGGATATCTGTGTACAATTTTTCTTGGCTAACTTTTACAGCACCCTGGTAAGGAAAAGGGGTGGTGAGACTTGTATTCTTAATCCGTCACCACATGGAAAACTAGTATAGTATTATTAAATGTAATTAATTAATTAAATTAATTTGTATATTAGCTTAGAAAACCTTAATTAGTTTTTAATTTTAGAAAATGTAATTCAAGTCTCGTAGAACGGCGGCATTTGATTATATCGTAGTGTACTTTCACTAAAATATGAGTGTACGTGTAAGCATATATTACATACTATCCCGCACCTTCTATTATCACATAAAACAGTACATACTATTTATGTTACCATAAAAATGCTAATATTAGTTCATAGAATACGACTGCTTAACATAAATAACATTGTGTCCGTATTACCTAACCTTAACTTTAGGCAGGGGCGTATTTAGAAAATTTGCGCCCCAGACCATAAAGGTCTGCCGCCCCCATAAATTAATAGAGATTGAGTAAAGTACTCCACCAGACGTCTATCTCTGTCTGTGTGTCTGGTTTTGATAAACTTGAGACTACTGAATAAATTTTCATGCAGTTTTAAGTTGTAAGTGCGGCTTGCGCCGCCCATCGCGGATCTGCCGCCCTGGGCCATGGCCTCCTTGCCCCTAGGGTGAATACGCCCCTGTCTTTAGGAGACATAGGCATTATGATTATATTACTTTATTAGTGAAACTTCGTACGCGTCTAATTCAATAAACCGTAACAAATTTTACAGAAAAAAACCATAATATTGATCGACTCTATTAAAAACCGCGTCAAAATCTGTTGGGTAATTTTTAAGCATAAATAAAGTCATATACATTTTTTGTTTGTAACAAGACACAACAACAACAACAACGAATTTGTTTTATAAAAAGTAAAGATTATCCTTACATATTTTAGGACTTACGAATACCCGAGTCTAGTTACTTAGCTTAGTATAATAGCTTACTGAGGTTAGTACAAAATCTATTGTTTGAATAAACTCTTTTTTAGAAAAATTCTTTCGATCCGAATTAATAAAAACTATCATAAGTGTTATGTTGAGAATCTTTTGCCAAGTATAAAGTTTAGCTGCACTTTTCACGTCAACGTTATAACTCCTCTAAAAAAATTCAAGAGAAAAATATTAACTTTGCTTTGATCGTAAGAAAAAATGCAATCACTGTATTCCATAGCTACTAACACTAAAACTACTCAAACATTTGGTTGAAATTCTTATCCTTATGAGAGAATAGGGTAATAGCAAACGGTTATGGATAACAACGGCCTATTTGGCAAAATGTCCGACCTACATATTTTATGATATGACGTTATTACGCAAACGTCGTGAAACGGAATATTACCAATTCAACCCTCGTACTATTGTAATTTTCTACAAATATACTGTGTATTATTTGAAAGTTATATAAATCTGAAAATAAAAATAATGGCGTGAAACAACTCAAAGACTACGCGTTGCAATTTGCAATATAAAATTTATTATTCGAAATTCAATTTTTATGTACCAAGCCAATGTTTTTCAGAAATTCTGTATCTAATAAATGAATATTCTCTCTTATTTATACCGAGGTATTTTGGTTTTAGATTTTTTTTTAATTTACTGCGATAGAAGGATTTCATTTCGAACATGTTCTACTTGCTGTTGGGAGCACTTAAGAGGCGTGATCTACATAACATCCTCTTTAAAACACGTATAACATTATGGTGAATAACAAGGTCTAACAGATTCCGTTTTATAACGGTGCTATACCATTTTATAAATTACATTATAAATATAAAACAATGTGAATTAAAATTTAATTATATGAACACCATAAAGTACAAAGTACAGCACATCTAACTGTAGAGTATAATTATCTAGCAATTTTAATGTGAAATATTTGTTCACAGAATTAAATAGGCTACCGCTTCGCTAAGAGATAGATTGAGGTCTTAAATGCCTAGCGCGTGTCCGGCGCTCATCCAAGTGAGTCAGATTGCTATTGGATTGGAATGCCATAGTTTCCTGAATCGGTCATTGATTTTACGGGTATTTGGCAAACGATCACTATAAAGGTACAATTGTGGTGAAATATATCGTTCATTTATACCTATAATAGCCGCGATATCGTCGCAATTAATTTATTGTTCAATTAAAATTAAAATTTGTATTTTTAAATAAATATTGAAAAATTCGGAATAGAGACTATTAAATATGTCACTGAAAGTACAAAGTCCAGAATCCTAAGATCATTTATGTAAATTTTTTACTGTCTATTTGCAAATTGTTGCGATATCCTACTGTTTCTATGTTCGACTCTACTTGCCCTCTATACAAATTTATTGAGAAATCTAACATCTATCCAAAAATATAAGATCGCAGAGTAAGAAATCAATACTTTGTTTTATACCCCCACTTCAAACATATCTTAGTAAACAACTGTTAGTGTGAAGTTTTAGCTATGTCTTTTGAATCCGTTATTCATGTTAGAAAAATAGTTTCCTAGCAACAAAATCTCTACTGCAAAATATGAAGTTACAAAGTAGAAAAATCATTAACGGTCTAATTCATAATGACTTATAGGAGGCTTAAAATTTCGTTTAAAGCGGATTGTCAAAAATTGTAATTCATAATAGTTATTTACGCTAAAACGTTCTATATCTATCCGATAAAGTGACATTATTCCGACTACGGTCTTATTCGTAATGACTTTTCAGAGGCTTAAAAGTTAGCTATAAGCGGATTGTCAAAAATGTAATTCATAATAGCTTTTTTACACTAAAGCGTTCTATAACTATCCCATAAAGTGACATTATTTTAAACAAGCTCCGACCCTACTTTAAGCCTATATTAGTGAAAAAAATGGCGTATATATTCATCAGCTAACTATTTATATTGACGTTTGCCCCGTCATTTGCAAAGGTGTTGTTCATAGAGTCACAATAATTAACCAAAAAGTTATTAAACTAACGAGGTTTTATATTATAGTGATACGTGCATAAATGACGATAAATATCCAAAACGGAATTTGCTTAATTATACATGTCTTATGAACCCTGCAAAGCATTGCGGCATTAACAATCTTGTTAACAATCGGCGAAGAAAAGTGTACCGCTAAAGAAGTAAGATATTTTCTTTGGAAGATGAGGAATTCTGAAAGTGGTAGTTTACAATGCGATGGAGGACAATGAGCCCATTATAGAAGGGCTAATGGAACAGCCAATTAAAGTAAATGCAAACCATATGTGAGGTAGAAATGCCGCAATCTTGAAAACTTTTATTGCAAGGCCTTGTAATGAACAAAGTTCATCCTACTTGCAAGTAAATAAAACAAAATAAAATGGTTGATTTAATAAATTTATTGTTTTTCATTTACCGAGTTACGGGCTATTTCTATTAAAGAAGAAATTCTTTAATAGAAATAGCCCGTAACTTGAACATCGAAGAACACCGGTGTGAGTGGCTTGGGGTGTAGATATTCTATTTTATATTTGAGTGATTCTTGCTCCAACTTAAAATTTTCAGACTTTTTATTCTCATCATAGCTATTATGTTTGTAGGTTTTGGACCCAGCGCTTGCGAATCTCAAGACATTAGTGGATCCAGCAAATCTGCAGGTGTTGGATGAGCTGGTGCCTCTACTGTATCATACATTAAAGATTACCTGATTTTCACTTTACTGCTGTAGTTTATTTACTACAATAACACTTCTCGAATATTGTGTAAATTACAATGTTTGTTTATAAACGCTATGTCAAGTTTGACAACTAGTAAGATTTTTTTTTCTACCATCCATATTTCACCATGTTTCTACGAAATGGTAACATTCTGTAAATTAGAGACATTTTAGCTATCGGAAGTTTTTTAAACGAATATGAATTAGGATTTTTATCTGACATCTGATAAGCTTATAAGACTTTTTAACTAATATAGGATTATGCTTTAATTTTTGATTATGCTGATCTTCATCATCTAGTTATTGATGTTTGCAAAGAAGTTGAAAAGAAAAGCCATTAAAATTGTTACATTCAATTATAATTCTTAAATATCAAGCCTTACAAATCCTACACAGTATTGGGATTGTCCATAATTTTTGACCTGCTGTTTTTATATTTTTTTTAGAAAATATAGACTATTTTAAGTAACTAATTTCAATATTATTGAAATATTCGCTATATAGTTTTTTTTTAAATGCTTAAATATATTATTTTAAATGTTGTGACGTCATCGTTATACGCAGTCTTTGTGTTGCCTTTTCCTGATACACTTAAGACAGATTGCAATACATCTTTTCAAAGTTGCCATGTTGAAATAATAGACCAATTTCAACTCCACCCCAGAGTAGTATATCCCTAAGAACGCCTTAACAATTTAAGTCCTTTATTTCAAGGGCAAATAGAGATCATTTCCTTTTTTGGAAAAATAATAGCTAAAATAGCAAATTTTCCGAAAAAAAAATTGTGGATCATGATCAGAAACTCGATTCCCCGAAATGGTTTTCGGATAAAGAGTTTTAAAAAAATATGAACAATGCCAATTGCGGTGATTGAAAGTCTTGCTTTTAATCCGCGCAGAAAAGTGAACGTTACGTTTACGAAACTACAAATTTTCTTCTTATTTTATGGCTTACCCTCTGTCCAGCCCATTTACGTCCCACTGTTGGGCACGGGCCTCCTCCACTTTGGGAGGAATTATGGTCTACTGTGCCACGCTGACCAGGCGTGTTGGCACAGGATTTATTTTCGAGTTTTCCGTCTCTCACAGAAGATGTTATCTGCGTGCAATATCCCTTAGCTGACTCTTACAGCACCCTTGGGAGGAGATGGGGTGGTGACACTTGTATCTTAATCCGTCACTACACGGAGAAATTTTTATGGCTTTGTAATTTGGAAGAAACATACCACCAAAATGATTCATAAAACTAAAATAACTAAGTGAGAAAATAAAAAATTATACTAAAAAGAAATAAATCAAGAAAAAAAAAATAAGAAACAGAAAAACTAATGTAATGAATGAAAATCAAAACTAATAATAGTTTATAATAATAAGATTATTAACAAATAAGTTTGTTTACATTTACAAACAGCGTCAAAGATGCATTTTGTTAACTTGTATCAAAACCAGGGATAAAACTCATAACGAATTTAAATGGTAGAAAAATGCTACCATTCATATTTCACCATTTTTCTACAAAATGGCAACAAAGACATTTTATAGTTATCGGAAGTATAATAGACGAATATGAATAAGGATTTTTATCTGACATCTGATAAGCCTAAAAGACGTTTTAACTAATATAGGAATATGCCTTCAATAAGCGTTTCAATATGAATAAGACTGTTAGAAGTTAGTAATTATGCGTAATGTGTAGCTATTCTTTAATTAGCTGTGCGGTGCGGTCAAGCGAGCTATGCGGATATAGCGCAACCGTAGCGAGTACAATGCGCGCACCGCCGCCGCGCCGTCCTTCGAGGTCGTTCTACTTCCACACACGTTTACTTGTAGGATAAAACCGAACACACACATAAACACTGAAACAAAGTACTCATTACTTAATACATCCTCTAAAACCAACCAACATTATTAACCATATTACAACGACCATGTAAATTACCTTCATAATCCATAGCGCTTATCCTCATGCCTTTTATTATAGCAATAAAATTAATTAATATATTCAAAATGCTGTTCCGTTCTTGTATTTTGCGTGGTTGTTTGATAGTTAAATTTCATAGAAGAAAACTAGTAAACTAATGTGGTTTTACCAGGAGTTTTGAACAAGATGACTCTAGACAATTCTTGGAAAATTATCAGGTCAATTCAATAACAAACATAAAATATTCTAAATTTGTTATATGAATGACTTAAATGATGTTACGCATAAATGATGACTAAACTATATAGGTAGCTGTAGATATTAGGTAAGAAGTTGAAAGCGAAGACTCTGGTGTTATTTATTTATTTACTTATTGGCTTCTTGGAAAAGTAAACACGAAAACATATCCTCTTGACCTAGTCCACATAGTAAATGTTTACATTCTAAGGGTATATTTATTTATAAACACTTTATGCACAAAAAGGTTGTACCTTTTTGTGCATAAAGTGTTTATAAATAAATATAATGGCGGACTTAATGCCCTAGGTATTATCTACCAGCCAACCACATCGCAGTGCAGAGATAAAGCAGTGTGGGTGAAAAATGCAATATTCCCGTAGCGCATTGATAAACAAGTGATTAGTATCCGCACAGGTATCCGGCAGTAAGAAATCAAGTTTTTTAGACTTAGTTTGATCGATTAATCACCCTCTAAATCACACATTTTTATTATTTTAAAGATTTATAATATGTAGGTATATTTTGACAAGAATTACACGTTAAAAGATGTTAGGTAATTAATAATATTGTTAGAGCATTCCATTAAAAGGAACCCAAATTGTATCATTTCTGCTGAACAGTGAGTATATTATAACTTTATATTAGAAAGCTAAGTTATAAAGTAAGTAGTGAAAAGTTATTTGAACTCGAAGTGAACGATTTATTAGAATTAAAGAGCGGTGAGTGTCAACAAATCGCCTTTATTACGTGAATTACGTACTTGTTGATACGAATGAAGCTACGTGAAGGTAATGGCGTCTATAGATTACATTTCGAGTGGAATCGCCGACGCACATCCGCCCTCACATGTAATTGGTCATTCACTTCAATGGATTCTGAGCGATCTCACGATGTATGGGAACATAACATTGATTCATTTGACTGTTACTGATTAGTCTAGCTGATGTGATGCGTAGACAATTCTAAACAACAACCATTTATGAACTACATTGTCACATAATATTTTCTAACCTCAAATTTTTTCTAAGTCTCATTTGTGACCATGGTGACTAGAAAGTCTCCGAAACGTCGCGTCGTCGGGCCAAAATTTAAATGAAATATACGCGTCTAAATCCGCAAAAAGTAGTTTTATTTATACATTGTCACAGTTAGCGATCAACTGAAGATACTGCACGATTAATATGCATAAAATTAAAAAAAAAACATTTAATAAATCAAATTATGGTGGAAAAAGTGAAATGCCGCAAGTGGGACTTGAACCCATGTCAAATGCAAAAATTAATAAATTACTTTAATAATGAATGTCGCGTCATTATTTCAACCATTCGTATTCTGGAAAGAATACTCAAGTGTTGGTCGAGATGGTGTAAAGCAATCTTGATAGATGGCGGTGTACGTAAAAATATATAAACTCATTCGAGTGACAGATATGGTGGTTAATTTGAAGTGTTGCAAGTGGACCGCAATAAGCTCAGTTGGAAGAGCTTCGGAACGGTATTCCGAGGTCGTGGGTTCAAGTCCCACTTGCGGCATTTCAATTTTTCCACCATAATTTGATTTATTAAGGGCCTACATCAATATTATCGTCGACATGTACATATTAACACAGGTATAGAAAATGAAGAATTAGGGATATTTTTTTTGTTTACTCAAAATCTACTAATATATTTTAATTCTGATTGACGTGTTTCTATATATAATAGTTACTTATGTTTTTAAAGTTATTTCATTAGTTAATACACGATAATAGACCGATAAATGAAAAAAATAAAAAATTAGAGAGGTTGTTTCGCTAAGATTTTCTATCGAGAAAACTTTTTTCAATCGCGTTTCTGAGTTTATGCGATCCTAGATCATATATTGAAAAAACATATACTTAAAAATTAGAGCTCTAGCCATTTAATCTAAAGAAACAATAAAAACTTCGTACGTAGAAAAATGCACGAAGCTATTTTGGTATCCTCTTAAGTAAAAGCATAGCATGTCAAATGCAAAAATTCATAAATTACTTTAAAAGAAACATTTTAAAACATGTACCTAACAGATAATTTTTAGGGTTGCGTACCAAAGATAAAATGGGACCTCGTTACTGAATTTTCGCTATCCATCCTTTCGTCCGTCCGTTGATGATACTAATGCTGTAAAAACAAATACTCAACAAGTCAACATCATCATTCTGCTGCCCTTACCTCAGGAATAAGACGAATATATTATGATAGGTAATAACGGTACGGGATCTTTCGTTTGCGAGTCCAACTCGTACTTGGCCGAAGTCAAAACAAATGTCGAGACATAAAGAAGCTTGTGGTTTTCTGTTATAGGCTATAATAACAATAGTAAGCTAAATATAGTTTTCCGCCGAAAATAGGAGATAATAGATATAGGAATCAAAAGCGTAGCGTGTCAATCTACCATAGACGCTAAATAAGCACAGTTTAAAAAATATATTCTCGATTGGTACTAACAACCTCGAAGGGAATATAAAAGGAAAATAAATAACAGGAAGAAACCTATCTTGTCCGGTAATGCGTCCATGGACATATTTCATGCAAAACGCTTGGTAATACAATAACACAAGGTTATGTTCACATATTTGGCGAGAATGTACTAACAGCGTTATGTTGATAACCATCGCTATAAGAATATAAAATGTGGCATTGTAATAATGAAATACACAAAGAAATTGCTAAATACTGACTGTAATTGTTACAATATCAATCTTTACTTGAAGAAAGGAACCAGCTATATATGGCAAAGCTGATAATCGAAATGCTTCTATACTAATATTATAAAGCTGAAGATTTTATTTTTTTGAACACGCTAATCTCAGGAACCACAGGTCCTATTTGAAAAATTCTTTCAGTATTGGATAGTACATTTATCAAGGAAAACTATAGGCTATATAAAATCACGCTGCAACCAATGTATAGGAGCGAAGCATCTGTGAAAAATATTGCAAGCAAAAGCGGGGATCAAATCCACGAGTACGAAGTCACGGGCAACGGCTAGAGATGTAATACACGTGTTAAGATGAAAAACGTACGCGTAAGTTCATAACTTTGTATACATAAATTCTACTTATTCTTCTTTTCTTCATACTCTACCTCTGTATGTCTAAACTACAAATGTCATGGACCCTTATAGACAAGGTATCTTTGTCAATAACAACTTAACAATTTGTACGGTCATATAGAGAAAAAAATTGGTCAAGTGCGAGTCGGACTCGCGCACGAAGGGTTCCGTACCATTATCTATGCAACATAAGGCATATAGTTAAAGCGTCTACCTGTCAACTTTATTAGTATCGAGCAATAAACGGCAAAAAAATCATGTTTGTTGTATGTAAATATTTATTTTATTTTATTTTTAGTATTTGTTGTTATAGCGGCAATAGAAATACATCATCTGTGAAAATTTCAACTGTCTAGCTATCACCGTTCTTGAGATACAGCCTGGTGACAGACAGACGGACGGACGGACGGACGGACAGCGAAGTCTCAGTAATAGGGTCCTGTTTTTACCCTTTGGGTACGGAACCCTAAAAATAACACTTCCTTTTTAAAATTAATTGAAAAGTTATACAAATATTATATTTGTTATGCATAGCGGAGTGTTGTAAAAAGTTATACTTTAAAGGTTCTAAAACATTCATGTTATTCACAGCAAGTACATTTAGATAGATAACAATGCGTAACTTACGTTCAAGAACGTGTAATTAAACCATAGAACCGGATTGTTTATGATCGGATGGCTATTCATCGTAAATGAGGTCCTTGCTGAGACGTGTGCTATTCTACTACCTACTGGAATTACTATAGGGATGCCAGCCTATAAAAATATTTTTACATTGTAAATTAACCACTCAGATATGGCAAGATTGCAGGAGATTTTTGTTTTAATATATGGAACATTAAAAGGTATAAATACTTATACTACACTTTCTTTAAAAACTAGAGTTTTTTTTGAAAATATTCTCTTGAACATTTTTTAAAAATAAAAAGACTCGAAACTATCCTCAAAATTGACACAGAGAACCAACACGACGATTGCTTATCTGTATTTAAATTTGGTGGGTTTAATTTAAATTAACAGTGGTTTAATTATTAATGTCTATTAACTATCTTAGGTTAGCTTTATTAAGATTACACATTAATCTTAAGATAACTACGATCTGTTAATGGTTTATATTCAACCATAATAAAAAGTTGTCGAGATTTTAATGTTCATCGCTGTCACTTTTATCTATCTACTGTTTAGTTCTTCTTTATGGCGTTATGTTATATTTAATTAAGTAAAAACTTTTTAAGGAAGTTTTAATTAACCTTACCGGCACAATTAACTTACGTTAAATAGCCTATTTTAAATAATCTCTTTGTTTATTTATATAATTTAAGTAGCTTCAAGAAAATATATATTGTAGGCGATCTTGTTAATAATTGTAAGCGGATTACTATTAAACAAAGTACTAAATTAACTTTTTATAGACCATAACGTTCATATTTTAACCCAATTAAAATAAGTATATCAAATTTTACATTCGTCAGGGTTAAATATTGATAGCTAGCAACACAGGATTGAAAGAGATCCAGGGCGCATTCCAGATTCGTTCCCTGTTGTTTTTGCGGCTAGGTACACACTAATAGGTACTGGTTTAGCTTCAGGCTTTTGAGATGCGTGATCTGAGGTATACTCTAACTTTTAAATGACATAGCGTCATTGCATTAGCATGAAAACCCAATATTTTATTGGAATTGTTTTATTTGACGGCCTCGTGGTCTAGTAACGGACTTCAATTCACGAAATCGCGGGTAAGATTCCCGTACTAAACAACATTTAGATATTGTAGAGATAAAACTACCTTTTACAATACTTACTTTTACTTTACTTTTTTTTTAAATATACGCGTCTAAATCCGTAAAAGGTTGATTTATTTAAACAAATGAGTCGCGCAAGTGTTAGAAAATATTATATTATAGAGATATTTATAGTTGCCATACAAAATAAATGTTTGTACTGCGTCTGGGTGTTTTCTATGTATTACAAGGATGTTTTTACAAGAGAAAAGTGGTTTATGTAGTACATCTGTATTCTGGTACACATAACACAAGCATATTTCTGACTGCATAAGAATAAGAAAATTATTAAAGAGGTTTTAGGCTCTATAAATATTTTATCTCGCATTTCCAGACTCCAATATTATTTTTGCATGCACAACACGCAAAACTTAAAACACATATTTGAGTATACAAGCCGAGTCTTCACGCAGAACAAATACAAAGAAACCATCCCTTTAAGATTTTTATTAGGTAGTTTCTATGGTACTAGAATGTTAACGTCAACAAAAGCGCAACTAGCTTTAAGTTTTAAAGCAAAGACAAGTTGCCATGTACGGCAACACATAACTGGATAATTTAAACCGCTTAACTTAACTACAGCTGACAAGTGGTGTTTTATCGTTATCGCTACTCGTTAATTGTTAGTTTGTTTAGTATAAATACATTCGTCTTGTATTTATGTTACGCACTTGATAATTTAATGTTATTTGGTTCAATGACAAACAACACAATTAGTCACTAACATGAATGAAATACTTATCTGTACTTAATAATATTACGACTCTATTTACATTTACTGAAATGATACATCCACAAAATTATAATAAGATGTAGGTTGGTGTTATGGTATTTTTTTCTTTATAAATAGATATTTACTTTAAGTGATTTATGTTAATAAAGTTAATAATATAATTTACTGACTTTTATTTTCAAATGGTACAATGACGGTAAGCGTAGGGCGTTCCATCATCGTTCGATTACGATGAGCTTTAGATTTGAATCCTATACTTACATATAAGACTAACAACACCTTAGCCAGTGTACCTACAAATACACAAATTGTGATAATATAGAAAAGTATGCTACCGATTCTAGGCGCACGTCTAAACATAACTTAACTAAAAAATTAAAACTGGTAGCGTCAATATTAACTTTCTTATTATAAAAAAGTGTATTATAGACTAACGATTTTAATGAATATAAATGTGTACCACGAAGTAATAATTAATAGATATACTGACAGTACTGACACTATCAATTTTCTTTTTTTAGTTCAGTTTAGTTGTGCTCGTAGAATTGGTCCCAATTCTGATTAAGGTATACTGATTCTATTTAAACTTACAACAATAGCTCGATAGAGGTGAAATTTAATTAACACTAATAGATGTCTGTTTATTGAAATTAGTATCTGCTCATAATTATTATTGAGGTCGCTTAAAAGTGTTAACTAACATTGGCTTTGCGGTAAAAGTTACAATAACAAATGTAGAGAAGTATTTTTTATAGAAACCTTGGCTGCGTATTGTATACAACCTTAACCATTCCAATGTTCCTTAAACTAATAAAAATTATAATTAATAAATGTTATTAACTTGGAAATTATACAGGATATTATTTTTTTATTTAACGGTTACAAAACTACGATCGTGGTTTAATTTCCTTCGGGGTTGTTACGAAGCATGTTTTCCGTAATCACTCTTATTCCGTGTTCGCCAAGAAAAGTGCCCAAAGCTGAAAAAGAAAAATACAAAAAGGTCAAGATTTTGAGTTTTATGTTGATAAAGGTGCAATGGAAGGTTACGGGTCTTTTCGGTACCATTTGTATAATTTTAACCAGGCTTTCTGGCATAGGGTGTCGTTTCAAGTTTTTCATCGCTTACGGAATTTTATCTGCTTCAGTTAGTCTTAGCTGCTTTTACAACACAAACAGGGAACTATGTAGCTTGCAGAAAGACAACATGGTAGAGTTTTACAATAAAGAAATATGTAGAGTTTTACAACATCGCAGAGCACCAAGTTCAACCAAGTGTGTCAACCCATGAACGCTCATACTCGATCCCATAGCAGCTACTAACTACTTTATGATATTGAAATTGTAACAAAAATATATACTACATTTTGTAATTCATTTCCTAACTGTTTGTATATAAGTTCTGTCATTGAATTTTATTTGTACCTTGATAATGAATAATTACTAAATAGAAACGATTACTGTATGATTTTTATTGCAATATTTCAATTGAAAGTTGTGCTATATTAATATATTGCCAATATTAGTAGCCTACATTTAAAATTGCATTTTATATTCTCTTGTTAACATTGTACGAGTTGTGATGACAATCAATTTTTGTCGCATGCTCGATGAAAGTTCAATTCTTTAAATATAATATAGTGAAAGTAATCTTGCGGTAAAAAGTGAAATAAATTGAGAATTCACATTGCTAGTGAAATCTTAATATTGTAATATACTTGTGAGTCAAATGGTTTATATTAATTTGTTCGGTTTGCAATAGAAAACGCTATAAAAATTCAGCTACTTTATATAAATATACTGAGGACATTTAACCATAGACATTTACACCTTCCTTTGTAAAGTGAGTTTACAATTCAAAGTTTATTTCGAAACAACAGAAGTACGAGTGGGTATTCGTGAAGGGGATTTTCTTTAAGGAAGTAATATGGCATATTAAGCATTAGGACTAAGTTTAAAATATATGTTGTACTTTTAATGGACAAATCGCATAGACAATCGTATAGTAATTACCCTTAGAAAAAGTAGCTAAAGCTACTCTGTGGAGCACCACAGAGTAGCAATCCAAGCATATCCAAGCTTTAAAAGGACTCAGAGATAGAAAATTCCTGTGGAAAATTCAAACAATATTAAATGTTATTTTCTCCTAACGACTCTCTACTCGTATAACATTGTGTTACTCCGATAAATTTATATAGCCATTAACATTTATACTTGGACAAAATGTGACCACATAAAAAAAGTCATAAAATGTCATATAATTCTTTTATGAGGACTATATCGATAATTTACTGATATTTTACGTAGAAATTGATTCAAATTATTGCTTAATATTGTTTCTTCCTACTAATGTTCTTACGAAAAATACGTTCATTTTATGTTTTCCTTAAAGAGAAACAGTTGAGTAGAAAGCTGGATCACCGTTCGATATGAATTCGAATCATCTCTAACTTTTCTGAAGGTTAATTGCAATATACGTTAGAGCAGAAAGATGATTCACGAATAGTTATAACTTATTTGTTAAAAATAAAAAAGGGTAGCAAGTCAACTAAGCAACACAGAATCTGATATCTATAGTTTAGGCTTATTTCTCTATTTTTTGCAAAAGCCTGTAAGTTTGACATTACAATTAGATTTTAGAGTATAAAAAATTTATTAATTAATCAATTATATTAAAGTAAAGTTGCAAAGTTGTAAAGTAGTCCGTGTGGTGATGTATTAAGAATATAAGTTTCACCACCCCATCTCCTCCCAAGGGTGCTGTAAAATTCAGATAAGGGATATTGCACACAGATAACATCTTCTGTGAGAGACGGAAATCTCGAAAATAAACCCTGTGCCAACACGCCTGGTCAGCGCGGCACAGTAGATCATAATCCCCCCCAAAGTGGAGGAGGCCCGTGCCCAACAGTGGGACGTGAATGGGCTGGAGGAGAGAAGGAGAAGAAAGTTGCATTATTTGTGCAGTAGGTACAAAAATAAATGTGAAATAATAGCGACACTACCAATTGAAATCGTTTTACTCTATACTGTCCCAGTAACAAAATTGATTGACCATGAAAAATAGGTTAATGTATTTGTTGTTTTCTTCACAGTTAGAGAGATAGATGTAGATACTTTCTTCTAGCTTAACTTTCATTTTCATGTATAGCAGAGTTCGGTAAGGGGTTATTAAGCGTGGAGCAACGAACCTTGGGCCGTGACTTCCTTTTTAAACGTCACAGCACTGGGAAAGTGTCGAGGAATTAACAGGAGCATAGCGTGAGCCTTTGTTCTTTGTCTGTAACGAAAGAGCCGGTCCGTCTTAAATGACTAGTCATTACCGAATCCATTATATTGTTGAATATATTTGTTTATATTATTTGGTTTTTAAAAAGACAGAATGTCTTTTTAGTCTCGCTTCAAATGATTGTCAAAGGACTTTTTAAGACGTTGATAATTTTATTTTTTATTTTTTATTATATTATTTATTAGGTATAATGGCTTTAGTAATTTTGCATTTGTGACATAAATCATAACCAGTAAAGTTCCAATCAGTTAACTTCTCACATCAAAAGTGGCAACTCATCTGTGTTAACAGACAGGTCCTGTTTTATAGATCCATTGTGCTGTAAGAAATCCGACCTTAATCTGAATACGAAATGATTTAACCAAAAACCTAAATAAGATGCGCTACATTATTTTCTTTATACATAATGCAGTTGGTAAAAAAAAATATTTAATTTGTTTTTTATGTTAGTTGGTGTATGTCTTTATCTCGTTCTGTTGCCTAAATTACTGTAGATGAGTGAGCTTCGTCATATTTTAATTTATTGAGCTTTGCGGCGCCGTTGGATGTATGTATTACAGTAAAAAAAATTCGTACTAAATCTTGCCTTCACCGACAGACAGAGACAGAGACAGAGGACAGAGTGGGGTCGCCAGAGCTATATGCTCGGGGGTGGAAGTGTCAATTTCAAGGGCGTAATTACGGGAAAACCCGCTCCGGGTCTCGGCCCGTGATGGTGAAACCGGTGCCGCACCGCTCTACACCCCAAGCCACTCACACCGGCGTTGCTCCCTGCTGCCTTGTCTGGCGGCTGTGTGGGCCATCTAGTAAGTCAGCGAGTCACCGTCTGCCACGGTTCAAGAAGTATCAGTATTGAAGGCAGGCGACCGGTATTATCTGCAATAGTTTTATATACAACCAGTCCATCAAACACCTAACACAATAACCCAGTGAGTTTCTCTACATTATTTTGCAATAGATCTACAGCTACCACTGGCATTCCATGACTCCACTTCTATAGTGCAGGTTTGGAGTGTCGGTGGTAAGTGTCCCACCACATTTATTTATTCATTAAAATTCTCAAAGGGCCTCTGCATGTTGGACCCATACCCCCATGTAAGCCTTAAAAAGGACCGGGTATTTCTAAAAAAATAATAGGAATAACCCGTGAATTAAAACAGAGATATAATAATAAATAATAATAATAAATATTTTGGACATTTCACACAACGTCCTCTGGTCCCAGAGTAAGCTATATTTCTATGCTTGTGTTATGGGTACCAGAATACGCATATAATACATAGACTACTTTTATTTTGTAAATACATACTTATAATACATAGAACACACCTAGACGCAGTACGAACATTTGTATGACAATTAGAAAAATCACACAAATGATTGTCCCTAGCGGGAATCGAACCCGCGACCTCTTGATTGGCAGTCCGTTACTTAAACAAAATGTAGGTAAAATCTGCTTCAGCTATATTTGTCCCTTTCAGCGCGGCGCTCAGGAATAGGGACAGCAATACCTGAATTAGGACTACAGTACCCTCTTAAGCTACACATTGGCTGCGCAATGCCTGTTTTGTACTTAAATTTTCGTTAATGTAATTTAAGGTTTGATTTCTAGCTTCATACAAGTTGGGCACTTAATTTCTTAACTTTAGAACAAATATGATGGAATTCTTGCTGAATTGAACACTCGATTAAGATGATATGGTAGAGTCAGTACTTTGTAAGTGTAATTTAAATTAATACTTGCTTCAAGCAACCGTTATTAGCACTACAGTAAGGCGAGAACATTACCGAGAAGCACTCACTCATTTGCACTAACCGAACGAAGCATAAGCTCAGATTACAATAATGATTTCATTGAGTTTTAAATAAGTATTATGTTTAACGTGTAGTCACTCTTATATGAAGGCAGATTGAATGTCGGTCATGACCGTGATAATGCTTACAATGTCACAACAATTGCATAATATCTGTTTACATAATAATATTATAGAGTAAGTGAATTGCCGAGGGCATTATACGCCTAGCACAAATAATACATAAAATTTTGAATTAAAATCAAAATTTGAAAACAGAAAGTCGAAACTTTTTACGGACAATTTTTTAACAATAGCCCGTAAATACAAAGATACTATAAATGCCCTATACTATAAATGTACAAAGATACTTACTTATAATTATTGTAACTTAAATAAAACTTTAATTGTTTTTCTCCAAATTTCTAAATTTGTAAAAAATTCTCCAATTTTGTAAAAAAACTTTTAACAACAACAATATCGTATTCTACAAACCGCAGCTTTATTTTAAAGTTATTTAAACAATTGTGGAATGAAAGTTTCAATTATTTGGAAACTGGGGTAGTTATTGCACTATGCATCTAGTTATTTTTAAATTTCGAATTGGGTGAGATTTAAGTGCAAATTGTTAGAATTGCAGAAGAGTTGGAGACAAATTGGCGCTGTGCCAACATTCGTGCGACGACCTCGATATGACGCCTACCGTGCAACACAGTACTTCCTAATTGGTACTGAATCTTCCTAGTCATAAGCGAGATGCAACGAGTGTGTATCTTATCATACGATGTACATATTGACTTGGTATTTAGTGAGTCAGTCTTCAGTTTACAAGGTAACCACCCACCGCGCTTACAAAGTATTCACATGATCATGAATTAAGCCGTAACTGTTCATAATTTTATTTATCCATAATCGATGTATCAAATAAAATAATTGAACACAAGACCTTTTTGGTTTGAATCCTGATATGAAAGTTTTTTTTTAAGACACTTGAGACCGTGTTCTATACCAGATGTCTGTTTTATCAGCGGACGATATAAAAGTGCGTTGGTGTGAGCCGCTTAATGCATGCTTGTTCCTATAACCAGTTTTAAAGTGTAACAGCTCGTCGTTGTATATTATGTGATGTTGTATCGTTGTATAATATTCTGTATGACATAATGTTAGCTTGTGGCTTCGTGTTAGAAACGTTTATCAAGTGTTTGTACATTAAGGTAATGGTAATGCAGCGCTGCGTCTTTAGATTTACGGCTCACGTATAATTAAAAGCAACGGGTAAACATGCGTGTGCGCAGCCCGAGTTGTGTGTGACGCGACTGAACACGACGTTTTAGGAACTAATCCCTTTTAGTATCTTGTATTTGAAACTATTCTTAGCGTACGACGGATATTTTTTGTTCTTATATTATTTTGTACAGTAGTCTGTGTTTTTAGGTCATGGTATGGTGATACGAATCGATGTAGAATGCTTTACCTTCGTTTATACCAAAATTATTGAAATTAGGTTTTTATTTATTGCAAATGGTTTTACGGTACGTTTCGCTTGTAACAACGGATGAATTAAATTTAAATAAAAAAGAAAATGAATGCAACATTAGTACGAACGGACACTTCATTGCCTGTATAAATCTTATATATAAAATTCACGTGTCACAGTGTTAGTTACCGTACTCCTCCGAAACGGCTTGACCGATTTTTATGAAATACTAGCTGATGCCCGCTACTCCGTACGCGTGGAATTTTAAATTCCCATATATTTTGTCACCGTATAAACCTTCCCTGGACTTTCACGAATATTTCAAGACCAAAATCACCAAAATCGGCCCAGCCGTTCTCGAGTTTTAGCGAGACTAACGAACAGCAATTGATTTTTATATATAAGATTACATGCGTATTCAGTAGGTCTGAGAATCGGCCAACATCTATTTTTTAAAATTTTTTTTTTTAGAATGGCAAAACAACGTTTGCCGGGTCAGCTAGTTATGTATACAGGGTGTCCCAGAACTCAACGTCAAGCCGAAACGGGGTGACAGGATAGATCATAACCATCACGAGAAAAATCAGAAAAAAAATCTATCCCATGCAGTTTGAAAATTATGGGCATTTTAAGAAAAACCTAGAAATTTGGTCTAACTGTACCATTTTTCGGTTATTGTGGTTAATTTTTATTATTTTTGGTCATTTAAACTTTGGAACCGTAACCCTAAATAACATCTCGAGAATCACAGTCTAAAATAATGACACAATTACCCCAAGTTTCCTAGAATTTAGACTATTTGTTAAACTATGAATTTAAAATTTTCAAACTTTGTCGACTTTGAAACACCCTCCTTTAAAAAAAATGTACTAGAGTGCCTTGGCAAGTGCCATTAAGAGTTGGCGCATTTAATCAGGATTGTAAAATGGTACAATACTTGTAAGTTTCGTACTAAAAAAAACGAGTAAAAAATAAAAACCTCAAGTAACCCGATTTTTGCTAACCCATTTTACTCAGGAAAAATGTTTTTTATTCGCACAAGCCCTTGGTAGGTTCTTTATTTTACGGCAAAATGATGAGAGAGATGGATAGTGGACATGTTTGCCATGAGCGAGCGAGACAGATAGTGACGCCACGCAGTGAGACGGAGATGCATCGTTTAAACGAGTGCGAATGAAACAGATACAGACGCCATACCAAGCAAATAGCTACGCTGCCAGTCTGACACCAGTTAGTACATTTCGCTCATTCGTCTACTGCGCACCTTTCCGTATTCGCTTGTGTTAATTTAGTACTGACAACTTTGGCTTTTCTTTTTGGACTTGGATTTTTGTGAATTGGACTTGTTGATTACATACCGGCAACTTTGGCTTCTCTCTTTTGGAATTGGACTTTTGTGTTGACATCCTTCTCATCACTATGCCTACGCGCTACACTTCACAAGAATATGCGAACATGCATCTCATTTATGGGGAATGCAGATGCAACGCAAGTGCCGCCGCTAGACTTTATCGTGAAAGATATCCAAATTTAGAGCGCTATCCGGATCACCGCGTGTTTGTTAATGTGCACCATTCACTCACAGAGGACGGCCATTTCCCGAATCAAATACGGGCTGGAGGTAGACCTCGCTTTCCTTACGAAGAAGAAGTGTTGGAAGAGGTCGCAGATGACCCAAGTATTTCCGTTCGTGGAATTGAAGAAAGAACGGGAATACCCAAAAGCACAGCACATCGTATTTTACAAAGAGCTGAAATGCATCCATTTCACGTACAACGAGTTCAAAGTCTTCTCCCTCGAGATTATCCTGAAAGGATTTCATTTTGTAGAACAATGCTACAGAGGCATAATGAAAATCCCCAATTCATCCAAAAAATTCTCTGGTCAGATGAATCTACATTTAAAAAAGATGGCTACATAAACTTACACAATTTTCATGAGTGGCATGTGGAGAATCCACATTTAATGCGAGAAGACCGATCCCAATATCGCTTTAAAGTTAACCTGTGGACAGGAATTTTAAACGGCAAAATAGTTGGGCCTTTTGAGCTGCCTGAGAATTTGAATGGCACGAATTACCTAAATTTTTTACGAGAAAATTTACCAAGTTTGTTAGAGGACGTACCACTAACAGATCGTTGCCACATGTGGTATCAACAAGATGGCTGCCCAGCGCATTACGCAGTGCAAGTAAGAGATTTCCTTGACCAAGAATATCCGGGAAGGTGGATTGGACGTTCAGGCACTATCTCGTGGCCAGCCCGTTCCCCAGATTTAAATCCCCTGGATTTTTTTTATTGGGGCGTTCTCAAAGAAAAAGTTTATTCTAAGCCCATTGAGAGCGTAGCCGAGCTGCGTGAACGAATTTCTCAAGCTGCTGAGGACATCAACTCTCGAGGATATGCCCGGCTAATAAGTAGATCTTTTTTAAGAAGATGTAGGGCGTGTGTTGAAGCTGATGGTAAACAATTTGAACATTTGTTTTAATAAAAAATGTTATTTTCAAATCTGACTTTTATTCCAATAAACCTAAACAAAACAAGGTCAACATTTTTCATTATTTTATTAGTATTTTGTTGCTTTGGTAAAAGTGGCGTCACTATCTGTCTCGCTCGCTCATGGCAAACATGTCCACTATCCATATCTCTCATCATTTTACCGTAAAATAAAGAACCTACCAAGGGCTTGTGCGAATAAAAAACATTTTAACTGAGTAAAATGGGTTAGCAAAAATCGGGTTACTTGAGGTTTTTATTTTTTACTCGTTTTTTTTAGTACGAAACTTACAAGTATTGTACCATTTTACAATCCTGATTAAATGCGCCAACTCTTAATGGCACTTGCCAAGGCACTCTAGTACATTTTTTTTAAAGGAGGGTGTTTCAAAGTCGACAAAGTTTGAAAATTTTAAATTCATAGTTTAACAAATAGTCTAAATTCTAGGAAACTTGGGGTAATTGTGTCATTATTTTAGACTGTGATTCTCGAGATGTTATTTAGGGTTACGGTTCCAAAGTTTAAATGACCAAAAATAATAAAAATTAACCACAATAACCGAAAAATGGTACAGTTAGACCAAATTTCTAGGTTTTTCTTAAAATGCCCATAATTTCCAAACTGCATGGGATAGATTTTTTTTCTGATTTTTCTCGTGATGGTTATGATCTATCCTGTCACCCCGTTTCGGCTTGACGTTGAGTTCTGGGACACCCTGTATAACAATGGACTATCTGTCTGTGATTATTTGGACGTGGTTTTATGTACGACATCAAAACTAAATACAATGTGAAAGAATTTATTTAAATACACTAATAATAAGATGTGTTTTATATATTTGACGGGCCTCGTTGTCTAGTGGTTCATATAACGGACTGCCGTTCACGAGGTCTCGGGTTCGATTCCCGGTCAGGACAAATATTTGTGTTGTGTTTTTAATTGTCATACAAATGTTTGTACTGCGTCTGGGTGTTTAATATGTATTATAAGTATGTATTTACAAAAGAAAAGTAGTATATGTATTCTATCCGTATTCTGGTACCCATAACACAAGCATATAAAGCTTAGCTTGGGACCAGAGGACGTTGTGTGAAATGTCCATGAATGAATGAATATTTATTTATTTGTAGATATATTTCTGTGCATATGCTATGGGTATATTTTATATTTAAAGTATTTACATAATTCCATTATGTACATAGAAAACACCCAGTCGCAGTAAAAATATCTGTTAAAAATTACAATTATGTCTCTCGCAAATTACAAAATTGTATTGGGCGTAAATCAAACTCACGTCATGAAAGACACTACCACTGCACCACAAAGCATAGTCAATTAGGGAATGTTTCGGCGAGATGATAAAACATATTATTTACCGTATAGGGACTGATAACAACGGAAACAGACGTTCTTCTGGATTCGCTGCTCCACGTGTACGTGTGTAATGTAAATTAGGCCGGGCTCTAGTTGCTTGTTTGAACAACAGTCGCTCACACATAATATTTGTACAGCGGTGACAGTGCACACATGACGAATATTTGAACTTGTTTTAATTACAGAATGTTAAGAAATATGTATATTGAGAAAGAAAGCACACACTGTTTGAAGAATAACTTTTTAGAGGTGTAGATATAAAAGGCGTAAGGTACAGAAGTAATTTGGGAATTTATAGTCAACTTAGATGCAGTTTCAAATTTTGATTGCTTTTTGTTAGTGTACAAAAGAACTATCATCCAACTAACTCATTTTCAATGATCTGAGTTGCCTGAAGATAACGGGCTCAGTAGGCGGTTTTCTGGTCTATCCGTGTGGTGCAGGATTAAGAATACTAGTGTCATCACCCACCCCAGCGCGCCGCCAGGGGGTTACGGTAAAAAGCCTCCGAGGGATATTGTACACATATCATGTGCCATTACGACTGATCTGTCGACTATAATCCTACCAAAGCGGAGAAAGCCCGTGCCCAAATGTTGGACTTAAATGGGCTGAAGAGAAAGAGGGAGTAACAGTAGGCAAGCCACTTCCCTCCATGAGCTGAACATCGATTCTGCCTAGGGCAGAGTGGAGCGATGATATAATGACGTGCGTTCTATTGGGGAAGTTCATGTTCAGGTATAGATGGAAAAATACTAAAGGATGCATAGGAATCTATTAGGTACTATTACAAAATACAATTACAAACCTATTAAAATCAAAAGAAACTTAGCCTAAATTACTTAACTCACAACCAAAAGATAAATTTAAATACCAATTTCACATAATACTGTTTATCTAGAGGATTATAATAGCCTCTCGTTATCAAAAAGTTCCTAAGATTAGCCCTCACAATAAGAACTCATTGTGTGGGCTTTTAAAAACTGTTCATCTGCCAGATAGCGTGGATGGAAAATATAAAAGGAGAATAGTAAAATATGTCGACATGGTTACAACAATTTTTTTTTAAATTTTTATATCACACATAACGACTCCTGGTCCCAAACTAAGCTTATATGCATGTATTATGGGTACCAGAATACGGATATACTAGATAAGCTACTTTTCTTTTGTAAATACACACTTATTATACATAGAAAACACCCAGACGCAGAACAAACATTTGTATGACAATATAAACATCACACAAATGATTGTCCCGAGCGGGAATCGAGCCCGAGACTAGTTAACGACAGTCCGTTGTATGAACCACTAGACCACGTGGCGCGTCTAAGTAAACTAAGTTTTGTTCCATGTTTAACAATAGTTTTCTTATTAATACGAAGTAAATAGGTATCTAAATACAGTTCATTGCAAAAATACAACAACACATCGAAGTAAAATCGAAATTAGAATATTTATCAAATAATGATAAATGCATAACAAATGTTAAATGTTAAACTGTCACAGCAGTCCTCAAATAGCAACAATATACAGATTAAAATTCTTCAACAACCACTCGATTAATTTGAGTGTACGACCACAAAGCCTTTTGATCCCATAAAGCCTCAAAAGGTTGATATATTAAAGGGAATAGCAGAATAGCTTTGATAAAAGGAAAATCAGGGTGCTAGGCAGTCAGTTGACAAAATCTGGGCCCAAAAGAGTCGCTGACAATATAAATTTTTCGTGCACCATTTATTTCAGCAAACGATTGCGAGGGTTGTCACAGAACTAGGGCGGAGGGTCCGAAAGAAGGGGCTCCAATTTCATTATTGTTTCTATTGTTTTTGTTTTGATGAATACGTTCGCCCTACATTCTGTTAAATTACTATTATGTCCCCATATCTTTATCGGTATGTGAACGGAGTAAAACCTTTGTGATTATTAATTTTGTTTTCATGACTGTAATTTGTCAAAGAGGAAAGCCTAAGCCAAAAGGAACATTACTACCGATTTACATAATATAAATAGTCATTATGAACACGTTTGCCACCAGCAATGTTTTACACCAATTAGTTAAGTATTTTAGATTACACGTCTGCTGACATGCATCAGTAAATCATGACAAGAACATGTTAGTTATGCACTATGTTTGTTTTTATAGTTTAAACATATTTTATCGAGCTAGTGAGAGCTATTTTGAACCACTTCACAGTTTTTCATACTTATATCGTCACCTCATTTCATTCTTCTATTATTGACAATAAACAAATGCAAAAAATGCAAAATTATGTCTTTAAGATGTTGTCCAACCAGATTTTACAGGAATAATCAGTAAGTCAAATTATGAGTACAAAAATTTTGCTGAATTACTTAATATAAAAATTTATCCAAAAGTTTTCTGGAAGAATTAACAATATGTGATAAGATTGTCTATTTTGAACAACTTAAGCATGAAATGTGGTGTCTTATAATATTTTCTTTCTAAGTAATTGAATAATGATATCACCTATTTATTAAAGTTATTATTTACCCGCATAATTAGCGCCACCGTTGACGATGGTAAAATAGATTAACTAACATGTTTCACAGATTAAAACTATTGTCGTCGTTTCACTAATTATTTGAGTTCGTGAGTACTCTGTACATATTAAATTTAAGCAGTAACTGTATGTGAACATGCTTGTAAAACAAACGCATGCAGTATACTGATCGTGACTGTACTATTAATATTGTAGACATTAATACTTAACATTTTAGTCATCTTTATTTCTCTTAAGACCTACGTAAATATAATTTTTTTCTCACACTACCTGTTGTTAACACTTTGTACGCGTGAAGAAGTCTTGCTTCGTATTGGATTTCAAAAGATTTATTTCCTATGTAAAGTGTCTTTTATTGCATTGTCGATTATATGTTACATAATCTATACTTATAATAAATCTGTAGAGAGGTCAATTCTGTACATGAAATATATTTTTAAAATAACTATCAGGGGGTGATTAGTGATCGATACTGATGCCAAAAATGCAATCAGTAAAATTTTTGTCTGTCTGTCTGTCTGTCTGTCTGTCCGTCTGTATGTTCCTTATAGAAACAAAAACTACTCGACGGATTTTAACGAAACTTCTGGGCGGGTTATAGTATACTTTTCATCACGCTACAATCAATAGGAGCAGAGTAGTGAAGGGAAATGTTGGGAAAACGGGAGAAGTTACTCCATTTTTTAAGCTTCCGTCGCGTGTGCAGCCTTAATGGTTAAAGTTACATAGAAATCATGTATGACGGAAATATTCTACATAAAATTGTCTAAAAAATATCCCGGAACAGCATATATCTATATTTTATGGTTGACTCACAATAACACGTGTAACTCCTGATAGCTTAGCAGTTCGGAGCATTCTGATTATATTTGTTTACTCTTACGTTTATAATACCCTCACTCAAGCAGTAGTTAAAAATGTTGCAAAAACGGGGAAAACTTCCTAAATTTTACGCGGACGGAGTCGAGGGCAACAGCTAGTACGTTAATAAGATGGTGGATTATGCATTTCATACCATACCATACCATTTAATGTAATAGCTCAGCAGCTATTACATAAAATAAGTAGTAAATAATAACTTCAGCAAGTTGGTTAGAGAAAAATTTAAGAAAATACCATATTTTACGAAAAATGGGAATACTTTGTTATTACCAACATTTCTGGTCTGCATGGAAATGTCTCGTAGAACATTTCGGGCTAAAAATTACATAATAATACATAGTATATTTTTCAATAACTAAAATTGATATGTTTACCGTCTGATGTATACCTTCAGATAAAAATTGTATTGTAAGATTGCCACAACGAGTAGTAGTGTAGATATAGTAGTGTAGTACCACTCCTTACATAAGTAGTTACATATAGAGTTGGTTTCTTCTTTATGCCCACAGAGTTTTTATGACTAGTGAGTTAATGAAATAGGTATAATAGTTGCGCACAAGCGGAAGGACGAGTTACGTTATTCACTTTATATTCCGCATAAGATGTCGAGGCTCTAAAGTTCCCGGAACCTTCACCGTACTTGGCAGTCGACGGACTAACGTTGACATACCAAGTATTTCTTTTGACTCGTTTATTATGATGTAAAATAAAGAGTATGATCATCTGTTGTATGGTGTGAAAATGTTTCGTTAAGAACATTGAACTTCTCAAGGTTTTCGTAAACATGTTTTGTTTTACTTTATCCCATGAGCAACTAGGTTGTTTTCTGAGTTCTACCCAGGTTTTCTCAAAAGTCTACTGCGGCTTGGGTTTCTTCAAAAAGGGAATACGTTGTTCATTTGCGCAGCCGTACTATCTCTTTATTTTCTTTAATGTTACTGACGAAAATGAAACAGATACTAAAATGATTAACAAAAGTATTATATTACCTTATATAAACTTTTTGTCGACAATTTGTTCGAAAAATTTAAAGAAAAAGACCCGGATAATAATCATTTATCCAGGTCTCAACTTTTTCACGGAACATACTTATTTTTTATATACAATATCGGAGAAACATTACCTGTATTTAGAGCCAGAGCAGTCATCTATCTAAAGACCTTGTAATACTGGACCAACTAACTACGTTAACTACAACATTCTAATAAGAGGATACCAAAATAGCTTCGTGCATTTTTCTATGTACGAAGTTTTCATTGTTTCTTTAGATTGAATGGCTAGAGCTCTAATTTTTAAGTATATGTTTTTTCAATATATGATCTAGGATCGCATAAACTCAGAAACACGATTGAAAAAAGTTTTCTCGATAGTAAATCTTGGCGAAACAACCTCTCAAATTTTTTATTTTTTTCATTTGTCGGTCTATTATCGCGTATTAACTAATGAAATAACTTTAAAAACATAGGTAACTATTATGTATAGAAACACGTGGATCAGAATTAAAATATATTTAGTAGATTTTGAGTAAATAGGAAAAGTATCCCTAATTCTTCATTTTCTGTGCCTACTGACTGTGTTAATATGTACGTGTCGGCGATGATATACTATAATATTGATGTAGGCCCTTAACTACGATGATATTGATCCGTGGCTTACGACACGTGTAACTGGCTTGGAAGGATCCTTTTATGAATATTTAACGGGTCACCATTCAAACTCATCAAATAAACTAATTACTCACCATAGACACAATTTGAAGACCTACTTCAGAATCTTGGAACCTAAGTTAAAACTAAAAATCCTTAAGTAAACTATTTTATTCAAGTCTCCTACGACATATACATTACAAATTACTGATAAGATAATGTATTCATTCATATAGCTTGCTTTAATATTGATTAAATTAAGAATTATTTGTACAAAATTGGAAGTGGTTAAGGATTCTTCTATGACTAGAGATTATTGAATGAATGCTAAATGTTCTTAATGCTTACGTTATACTGCTATTGGTTTACGTTATAAATTTTTACTTTAAACTACAGGCGTGAGTAAATCATATCCATCGATGACAATCAGACAATCTAATTGTGTAGCTACCATATATTGGAAGGGATGACCTATCTTATTAGATAACGTCATGTACCATGTCATACATACTTTCATACATTACAATGTCACTTGTACGCTCAATCACATGTTCATGCACACATTGATGCATGCAATGCGCATCTATGGAATGACATTAATACAAACTTTATAAATTAAGTATTTCAATTAAAACATTAAATTTATTACAAAATTTAAATGGAATAGAATAATTAATAAAAAATAATAAATATTTAAATGAGGACAAAGTAATTAATTAAATTTCGACAGTAAACATGTTTTGAAACATTTTTCCCGCAACGTCATTTAATAAAATTTTACTGAGGTATTGTTTCCATTTTGAGGTTCTTTTACTTACATTATTAATTTCTAAAACAGTTTTTTAAGTGAATAAATTTATTTACAAAGTTCGCCCCTCTTAAAAGTGGATGCATCCATGATCGGCAATCAACTTTAAGCAGAAGGGGATTATCAAATCAATGCTCATAATTCAGTAGCATATAAATACCAATAGATACGAGTCACTTAGAGGAAGGTATGTTTCAAGTAGTAGTTCTAATACGGAGGTTCGAAAGTAGCAAAGGAATAAAATAAACTTAATGATGTGTATGTCATTCATCCGTGTTCGTATCGGAGGTTTAAAAGTTCGCTAAAATCGGTTCGCGAAAATTTTCAAAAACTGTTATTCGTAATAGTTTTTTACGCTAAAACGTTTATTATCTCTGCAACAAAATCTCCGTTTAAACCTCCGATACGTCATTATGAATAAGACCATTAGAATACAAATTGCCAGTACCCCTTTTTTTCCCTAGAGTAAGTAAAGAAAAAGAGAGAAGATAAAGAGCTAACAAAGGAATATTGTAAGCAGATAAGTTTCTAGCTGTGAGAGTCGGTCTCGAAACTAAATCCTATGCCAACATGCCTGGTCAGCTCCGAAAAGTAGATCAAAAACCCTCCTAAAGGGGAACCGTGGTACAGTGGGACGATAAAAGGCTGGGAGGAGAGACAGGAGATGGTTATGTTTAAAAGATCAAATTCCACTTAAGAAATATAAAATTTTATACAACGGGAGATAAATTTATTTCAGTTTATATCGCTCAATAAATGTATTACATTAATATAAAATAAAACAGTAAGACTGATATTTTTCATTTCACTTGAATTTTACGGTCAATTTGAGCGTCGAACGAATTTTTTATGACGTTAATATTGATGTAGGTTGTATGAAAAACTGTAAAAGTAACAGGATGTGACATTAATATTAAATGTTTCCTTTTATTTTTATTTTATTGTGAATAAACATTTATCAATATGTAAATTTACCTCATAATTACCGTCGTTTAGTCTCACGTCATGGAAAGTTAATTTCTTGACTGATATTATTTCCAGACGATTGGATTTTATTGCGGACTAGCTGCTGTTCGCAACTTCGTACGCATGAAATTTAGAAACCAAAATTTAACAAACAAAAGTTTACTATACCGCTCGATAGATGGCGTTGTACTGTTTCTGAATCACATCATGGTTTCGTTACGTGCGTTAACACTTCACAACTCGTTAAAAATTATCTATTTGTAGCCAGTTTAGTTTCACAATTATAAATTAGTATATTGACAGAATCATAAGTATTGCACATGCCAAGGGTGTCGAAAGTGGGACCTTATTATGTCACATGAATATACAATGCAATCATAAGACGGTCACCCTTTTTCTAGCTTCATGTTCCTCTCTTCTAATATTACCTGATTAGTTTATCATTTAGCAGACTCTTACATCACTCATGGTATACAAATTAATATGTAAATCATAAGTTATTGTAATGATTGCGAATAAAGATCGCTTCAACAATAAAAAGTTTGCTCTAGTTGATTGACAATAAAATAAGTTTGCTCCGAGCATATTTGCTAGGAAGATAAGCGATAGATTGACGTGATAAATAGCTGGTAGCTGTATTGGACCCAACTGTCGGCGCCAGGCAGTCTCATTTCATGCAAGTCGATACCCAACATTTGATTTCATCATTACAAATAGTGTTTTTGACATGTATTTGCTATATTAAGATAGATAACTTGAAACTGGTAACTGGTAAATGATTTTTGTACAATATTTTATGGCTTGCCGACAGATTCAGAATTCAACTTTCACCCTCCCTATTTCTTCACCAGGGTGCTGTACAAACCAGCTCAAATATGTTCTTTATCAACACACTAGCTGTTGCCCGCGACTCCGTCCGCGTGGCATTTAGAAAATCTTCCTCGTTTTTGCAACATTTTTCACTCCTGCTTCACTTCTACTGGTCGTAGTGTGATGTTATATAGCCTAAAGCCTTCCTCGATAAATGCCCTATATAACACTGAAAGAATTTTTCAAATCGGCCCAGTGGTTCCTGAGATTAGCGTGATTAAACAAACAAACAAACAAACTTTTCAGCTTTATAATATTATAATGCGTATCATATAACACACATACATACAGATAACATCTTCTCAGGGAGACAGAAAACTCGTCAATAAATAGGATGCTACGCCTGGTCATCGCACCCAACTGCGAGATGTTAAGACGATACCAAAATAGCTTCGTGCATTTTTCTATGTACGAAGTTTTCATTGTTTCTTTAGATTGAATGGCTAGAGCTCTAATTTTTAAGTATATGTTTTTTCAATATATGATCTAGGATCGCATCAACTCAGAAACGCGATTGAAAAAAGTTTTCTCGATAGAAAATCTTGGCGAAACAACCTCTCAATTTTTATATTTTTTTCATTTGTCGGTCTATTATCGCGTATTAACTAATGAAATAACTTTAAAAACATAAGTAACTATTATATATAGAAACACGTAAATTAGAATTAAAATATATTTAGTAGATTTTGAGTAAATAGGAAAAGTATCCCTAATTATTCATTTTCTGTGCCTACTGGCTGTGTTAATATGTACGTGTCGGCGATGATATACGATAATATTGATGTAGGCCCTTAATAGGCAGGGATCTGTCCCTGCCTATCCTATCCTATAGCTATATCATCTCTATAAGAGTTAAGTTATATACCGACTCATCCAAAAGCGGACACTGAAGTGACCGCTTTTCTTCAAACGGGCCGTATGCCTGTTTACCACTTCAGTAGTATAATTTTATTGACTCTATACCTAAGTAATAATTTCTATTCTGTAAAAACATAAATTGAAAATATGCACCGTTATTGTTTTTCATCTTTTTATGTGGTTGTCTAATGAAATGTGTAGAAAAAATATAATAGACAGTTAAATCTATTCTAATATTATAAAGCTGAAGAGTTTGTTTGTTTGAACGCGCTAATCTCAGGAACCACTGGGCTGATTTGATAAATTCTTTCAGTGTTAGATATGACATTCATAGTGGAAAGCTTATATAACATCAAACTATGACCAGTAGAAGCGAAGCAGTAGTGAAAAATGTTACAAAAACGGGGAAAGTTTTCTAAATTCCATGCGGACGGAGTCGCGGGCAACAGCTATTATTTTATAAAGCTCACCAAGTTCGCAATGTTGGTAATAGGATCTTAAAGAAGTTGTTTTGATCATTCTAAGGAGATTATCTCAATATGCTTGTCATACTCATATCCATAAAATCGTTCAATTTAAGGCTAACGTACAAAGTTTTTATGTTAAAGCTTCGTGTTTGTGCAAAACTTTGTGAAATTCCTGCTGAGATCACGTTATCATATCGAAAGCTTATCTTATCGTATCGTACAGACATAAAATAATACTACTTATTAGATTATCCTACCTCTTGATAAAAGTACTTTGAGTTTCATCTCACGTCTATTCTTTTTGTATTAAATATGGTACAAACGGAATTGGATTTCGACTTCTTTTATCGTGAGAGATATAAAATACTTTACCAACTTTTGGGTGCACATAAATTGTGTTATGTATCTCACGCCCTACCTTAATCAGTAGTGACTTTGTCTACAAAGTAATACATTTTCCATACTCTACTTCTCGATAATTGAAAATCTTCCCTTAGTGTCTTCTTTCTTTTCATTTTCTTCTTCTAAAAGTGGGTTATGAGATGTGTATTTGATCTTTCTGTATATGTGTTAGTGTAAAAGTGTTTTAGATTATTTAACCTACAATAAACTTATTAAAAAATTTTTTTTTTCTCTTTATTAAAACTAATATACAAAGAAATCAAATACATTGGCCAAACGACAAAAATCTACCGAGTTATAATAATTTACAATCAGTTCTTACTAATAAAATCACTTATACGTTCAATACGTTTATTTGTCCAAGACTTAAATAAAGTTCAGCGTCCGATGTATAATTCAAAATCTACGATTTCCCTCGACATTTGCTTAGTTGAGGCCTGGGCACGAATTCGCTGACTATCGAACACGTAGTAAATGATTTATGAATTGGCACTCTGTGCCGCCGGGACGAAGCCCGCAAGAGAACACTTCCGATTGATTTAGTCAAAGCTCGCACGCTTCTGCCTCCGGATATCACGTGTGTGTTACTTCCCGTTGGATCAATTTTTTTTGCAAACTATAGGTTTGCAAAAACGGTTTGCACGCATTGGGTTATGCCTTATCTAAATATTAGCTTCGAGCGTTACGATTTATCGCACGCAAGGTTACAAATAAAGAGCTTGTTTTTTTTTATATTTAACATTATGATACTGACGTAAATTCGAAGTACCTGCCTAGCAAATCTCATTGGGTTATAATATTTCTGTTGATTCTTGCATCACTCACTAGACTTTATAGAAAGGTGATATTTTTATTTTAAGTCACATAGAGAGGAACGAAGCAATAGGTGTGCAGTTATGTACAGCCTAAAATAGTGCAATGTAACCTACTGTGTGTTTAATTTTTTGAAGGCCTAAGAACTCTATATACTTTCTTTACGTTTCCACCTGCAAAATCTGTAGTGATAACTGCGGCTATATATTTATTTATTTATTTATTCTTTATTGTACACCATACATATGTCTTAAAATTAGCTTAAGCTAAAATAATCAAGTACAATGGGCGGCCTTATCGCTTAAAGCGATTTCTTCCAGGCAACCTGAGCATGGACATTTTACAGAAATAAATGGAAGTTGTATGTGCACGTTAAAATATACTAACAATAGACATAAGTACATATATACTTTTTAAATACACATACACACAATTACATAATAGATAAATTTACTAGGTACTATAATAAAAAGTATTTATAATTACATAGATAATTCCAAATAGTGTTCCTTTAGCAACAACTTAAACGATTTTAAAGTCTAAGCTTGGCGAATAGCTAAGGGCAAAACATTCCACAATTTCGTAGCTGTGATGGTAAACGACTTGTGGAAGAACGATGTGGAATGCTGTGACATCTTCAGTCGCAGCCTGTATGATGACCTAACACTTCTGTCTATGGTAGCATCTAAGAACTCGAGACCTAAGATAGGGAGGGTATGAAGGATTAAACAGAATGTTATAAAGAAGATGGAGTATATGAGCATTCCGGCGATGGCGTATTGATAACCACTTGAGTTGTTTTCTGAATTGCGAGACGTGATAATATAAACCTTATGCAGAAATTTTGGAGACGCTCAAGTTTATTTAGTTTGTATTCTATGAGATCTAGATAGCTGACGTCCGCGTAATCATATATGCAGCTACACTTAAAACCTAAAAGAAAATTCATTAATATCCTCGACATATAATTTGCACGCTAAGCTATTAATGGAGTCCGGGAGTTAAGTTAAAAGTTATTACGAGTATTACAGCTATTTAATTATTTTAAAAATTATTAAAATATATAATTCATTACAGTATTTTAGTTTAATAGTTTGATAATTGGATATTAAATGACGTAATTATACTACAGACGTTAACAAAAACTAATTATTTAAAAAAAAACTAGTCGATAAAGAACAGTTCATGTGATAATATTGTGGATATACATAAAACCGTCTGAAACGAGGGCTCAGGTGGCTGCTGTGTAGTAAAATCCCACCGTTGATCTTTATTTGCTCTCCCCTTACTTTACTGTCATCAATAACATATTAAGTAGAAACTGCAATATTCGCATTGCTACTCAAATCCCCTCAAAACATATTTTGAGATCTCCTACATCTAGTTTGTTAGCAAACGATATTAAAATACAGAATTCAAAAATATATTTTACAGCGTTTCCACATCTTTTTGTTACAAATGAGTCAATATTATAGATAGGTATAATGCAAAATAAGTTTTAAGTATCCAAACAAATTTTAATGATGATGAGTACTATAATAGTTTACAAGTTTACTCACTCTTTCTCTCTCCTATTAACGTCCCACTGTTGGGAAGGGTCACTTTGGGTGGGATTATGGTCTACTGTGCCGCACTGATTGGGCGTGTTGGTACACGGCTTTCCATCTCTCACAGAAGATCTCTGTGTACGATATCCGTTAGTCGTCGTCCTCTGGGGAGGAAAAGGAGTAATTAAAATTAATTCAATATTAGACTTAGTTAATCAAAATATTCATTTGATGGTATTTCATATGTTTAAAGTACCTATCCAAGTTTCAGTGATCAAATAATTGACATTAAAGGGAACGCCCAAAGGGGAGGTTTTGTGTAAACAACGTCAATCTTCCAGTATTTGACTTGACATTAACTCTCGTCCGTCCCGGAAACTAGTGTACTAAATATTCTTGCTACTTGTATAATAAATACTAGTAATTTGTCCTGGCTTCGTACGGGTAAGTTTTTGAAAAAAAATTAGTCTATTTTACTGGTTAGTATAGTTTCCCGTAGCTGAAAAAAATCTTAATATTGGTTTAGGAGTACAGGAGTACTAGTAGTCCTGAAGGAGTCTTTCTCTCTTTCTCCAGCCCACTGTCTGTAGGTTCCGTACGGGTCTCCTCCACTTCAGGAGAGATTAATGGTTTACTGTGCCGCCCTCACCAAGAGGAGAATCCTTATCCTTGCTAATTTATAAATGCGAAATCCGGATGATGACGCAATAATAATTTTGACGATTTTAAGTGTTAATGTGTGGAACGAAATGATAGCGCGATTTAAAAAAAACGTACAACGCCATCTATTGAGCAGAAGAGCAAACTTCAGTTTGTTAAGGATTGATTTCTAAATTTCACGCGTACGAAGTCGCGGGCAACAGTTACTATATTATATAGTCTATCAGATATCAGAGCCTATTTGTAGTTAAATAAACAAATAATCATATCTTTACTTTACAATTGAATATTAATAAATTTGATTAGTGTCTATAGACATAGACCAATATATTAAAGGCGAATGTTAATGAATAGACTACCTAATATAACAAATGAAATTAGCTTGCAGAACAGTTCTACTTACTTATAGTATTCCATTTATTTATTAAGTTCATTTGAATTTAGCTGACACTAAATATATCTGTTATGACTCTACTATACTGTGCTGAGGTTACTAAGACCACCTTATTACATCCTGTGTTTATCTCAAGAGTTGAGTCATGGAAATATGAGATGAGTGTGAATGTGAATGACGAATGAAAATAATATTAGTAGCTTTTGTTTCTTAATCAACGTTTAAATTTTAACAAACGGGGACTTTGCTTCAAAATATTTACCGAAAAATCCACAATTATTTATCATTACTTATAAAATAAATGACCAATTTAAATTGGCCTACTGTCAAATATTATGAGCCAACATATTCTTTTATATTCACTATCATTTATTTATAACTAGATAACCAGATATAGCTACATCTTCACCAAAGTCACGTACACTATATATATCACGTACCCAATTGAAACTCGGTTTATAAAAATGTCTAAAAATAGTGTAAAAATGTTCCCTTTCACTGTTTCCGTTTCTCATTTCAAATATTATTTACACCCTGAAGTAATTTGCCGACTTTAGTAGACACAGATTTCAATATCACTGTATCTTTGAGTTTGTGTTTGACATTCTGGTATACTTCAACCAATAAGTTAGACTGAGATTCATATCTCAAGTTGGATATAAAAGAGCCGACAAATATTTAGGCCGTAGGGCTGCTACTTCTAAAGTAGCGAATAAAAAACAAAGCCATAAATATCTTGGTTTGATTGCTCTTTTCATTTAATGAATTTAGTATAATAATTCTTTAAATTTATTTACATCCTGACTATGAACGTAGAAGGATAATATTAGTATATGTTTTAAGACAAACACTTTTATTTATATCAGAAATATAAACTAGAAAAACTCATCAATAATAAATTTGTGATATAATAAACGAGAGCTAGGTATAAGGATTTATATTTTTGAAACCAATGAATCATATAGATTTATTTTTTTCTTTCCTCAACCCACGTCTGTCCTTAAATAACAATCTCCAAAGTTAAAACTTTAGCATTAAAATACGCCGTTTCATAAGTAATTATTATAGGAAAGTAATAAGTTTAATATCGCTATCTAATCGACTCAACATGGCTGTATCTTGTTGTCATCAGCGTCTGAGATATCCTACTACATTTTCTATTTAGCATAATCGACTAAAATAGTTTAGTGGCCGAGCTTTGCATATAAAATGCATGCACATACTATTTCTAATTTAAAATAATGGCTCATAAGTAGAGCGTCAACCCTGGCTGAGTGGAGCAAGCGACGGCGACTGGTGCACAGCATCGATCCGTCGCGACGCCAGCCACCGTACATGCTTGCCCTGTCTGCCCTGCCAGAGTAAAGGATCTCCATCGACCTTTTATTATTTACTGTTCATACGATTTGTCAATATTTAAATGCCCACAATGAACTTATGAACTTGTTTGACAAAGGTCATAAAAATAATTTATTTATTCAATAAGCAATCTTAAATATTGTCAATGTTATCGTCCTAACAGGCTACCTACTAAATCATAACAGCGCTTTAAACGTGAAGGTACTAATACCCGCGTCTTTTCAGACTATGTGGACATTTAGTCCTACTAACATGAGCCTCGTTTACCGTGGTATCAATTTATTATGAATCGTGACTGCTGCTGGTTTGGTGTAAAATTAAGAATTGTGACGACCGAACAAGGAGAGTTAGACCAAAGAAAAAATGGATGGATTGTGTGAGAGACGATATGAAAGAGAAAGAAGTTGATGAGAATATGACGGCTTATACGGGAGGTTGGAAGAAAAAAAAAGAGCTGAGCCGACCCCAAATAATTTGGGATAAGGACAGGAAGAAAAAAATACTGTTGAAGGTTTGGTGTAAAATTATGTTTCTAATTAAGTTTCATTTTTACATAAAGCAAATCTTCTATTACTAACTTTATTAATGATTTATATTTACGTAACTGTTCCATTTACAGCTTGTGCGTATTGATGCAAAGATGATTAGGGTCAGTTAGTGCTGCCAATTAGATTCTAACTACTGTTTGCGTAATATATTAAATTGTGATTGATAATTTCATTTCACATGACTAAGCACAACATTGTTATATCAACGGTCAAGTGTGTGTCGGTTTTATACAAATGAAGGACTTCCTCTTACAAAAAAAATGTCGTTTTCAGTTTACCTATACCTAGCCTTTTTATTAGCACACCCACACCTAATCATTTTATAACATTGCTAATTATTTTTTAACATTAGACATAATTATTTTTTAACATTAGACATAATTATATTAATCAAAAGACGTAGGTACAAATAAGCTTGTTTTGACTCGAGAATAGAATACAGATTAGGCAACAAAAAATAGAAATCATTTTTACTACAATTATTAGCAAAACCATTCCACAGAGTTCTAAACTAAAAGCTAGGCTATGCTAAGCTATAAACTACGTTCTTTAATAAGCATTGCAGCTAAACAAATAACAATTCAAATCTTAAATACACGGATATCTCGTCGATCATCTAAGAGTAGCTGCAAAGCATTCGATTTCATCTGAATATACTATCCTGTCATCGGTTAGTACTCGGATTATTTATTTGTTTGGTCTACGATATAATTACATCCTCACGAGAAGCTGGCACGTAGACCAATCTTGAATAACTGGTCTCGTTAATATTAATCTGAATAATGCCAATATGCAGATCTATAAGAATCACATTAAAGTTGCGTGCCTACAGTGCATATAGAGCTATAATTTATTTTGTTTTTCTTTTTGCATACTTACATGTAATAACTTTATACTTATTATTAATTCTGAATCTGAATATGAGTCTGAATAAAGACTTTTCGTACTTACGTAAAAAGACATCTCCATATAATTTTGAAGAGTATTGTTTTAAGTTTCCTTTGCACTAGCTTTTAATATCAGCGCTTTGTCTATATTTCGAAGATTCTATGTTTAATTTTAATCAAAATATTTATTATTTAGTTAAAGCGTAAACTCTAATTACAGCTATGGGTGGCAAGTTTTTAAAAAATAAAAATATTTCACATTAAATCTATACTTATAATAAATCTGTAGAGAGGTCAATTCTGTACATGAAATATATTTTCAAAATAACTATCAGGGGGTGATTAGTGATCGATACTGATGCCAAAAATGCAATCAGTAAAATTTTTGTCTGTCTGTCTGTCTGTCTGTCTGTCTGTCCGTCTGTATGTTCCTTATAGAAACAAAAACTACTCGACGGATTTTAACGAAACTTGGTACAATTATTCTTCATACTCCTGGGCAGGTTATAGTATACTTTTCATCACGCTGCAATCAATAGGAGCAGAGTAGTGAAGGGAAATGTTGGGAAAACGGGAGAAGTTACTCCAGTTTTTAAGCTTCCGTCGCGTGTGCAGCCTTAATGGTTAAAGTTACATAGAAATCATGTATGACGAAAATATTCTACATAAAATTGTCTAAAAAATATCCCGCAACAGCATATATCTATATTTTATGGTTGACTCACAATAAGACGTGTAACTCTTGATAGCTTAGCTGTTCGGAGCATTGTGATTATATTTGTTTACTTTTACGTTTATAATACTCTCACTCATCCCTAATTTAAAAAAGTTAACATTATTACCTATTCAATAAAAAAGAATCATAGAAATCGGTATAGAAACACCAAACTTATACATGAAATAAGCCATCGCGCCCTCGCACGTGAAAATTTTCTAAATTCTACGCGGACGGAGTCGCAGGCAACAGCTAGTAAATAATAAAATAAATAAATATTCATAGACATTTCACACAACGTCCTCTGGTTCCATGCTATATGCTTAGCTTATATGCTTGTGTTATGGATACCAGAATACGGATATAATACATAAACTACTTTTTCTTTTGTAAATACATACTTATAATACATAGAAAACACCCAGACGTAGTACAAACATTTGTATGACATTTATGGATATCACACAAATGATTGTCCTAAGCGGGAATCGAACCCGCGACCTTGTGAACGGCAGTCCAGTACATGAATCACTACGCCACGAAGCCCGTCATTAGTATCGCATTGCTGAATATCGTGTATGTATATTTTTAGAGGTATTTGTTATTTGGATTTATTTTTGAAGCAAAACTTACTGATAACACTGCAATTTAAGCCCAACAAGAGATTTAAAAACTCCTCAGACTTACACAAGACAATACTCAAAGTCTTATATTACATAATATTCCAAAACGTAAAACGTTTATATCTCTCCGATAAAATCTCCGTTTAAACCTCTGATAAGTCATTATGAATAAGACCATTAAAATACACATACAAACATTTGTCGCAGAATGTACTGAATTGCTAAGTGAATAGGAAACTATAACTAGTAACTAACTAACACCTTTGCTAATAAACAAAGTTAAAAAGAAACACAAGTTGTGCGGTTATTTAACGACGCTCTGCATTTGATAGGTATTCTTGTGTCCCCTTGGTGTGTATATTATGTAGCATAGTACAACATAAAGTAGGAGCAGGTGCTTCACCGCTCGTAACTATCTAACAGGGTTTAATGAAACACTTTTATTGCTATGTGACATCTAAGAGTATTCTACTCGAATTTATGTATAGAATAAGGATGTTTGTTGCTCTATCACACAGAAAATACTGGGTAGATTTTAATGAAAATTTTCAGATACGCAGCTTGTAGTTCAGTACAGCGGTTCGTGTAGTGACGGATTAAAAGTACAAGTGTCATTCATTTCTTTTTCAGGGTGCTGTAAAAGTCAGCTAAGGGATTATGCACACAGATAACATCCTCTGTGAGAGACGGAAAACTCGAAAATAAACCCTGTGCCAACACGCCTGATCAGCGCGGCACAGTAGGCCATAATCCCTCCAAAGTAGAAGAGGCCCGTGTCCAATAATGGGACGTAAATGGGCTACAGAGGGAATATAGCAAGAAAGAGAGAGATGTATACAGAAAAAAGGCAGGGGCGAGAAAGAGACAGATATATCACATATTTGACGGGCTTCGTGGTCTAGTGGTTCATGTAACGGACTGCCGTTCACGAGGTCTGGGGTTCGATTCCCGCACGGTGCAATTAAATGTCATACAAATGTTCGTATGGTGTCTGGGTGTTTTCTATGTATTATAAGTATGTATTTACAAAAGAAAAGTAGTATATATAGTATATCCGTATCTGGTACCCATAATACAAGCATAGAAATATAGCTTACTTTGGGACCCGAGGACGTTGTGTGATATGTCCTGAATATTTATTAATATTATTAATATCTGTCGGTGACGTCATAAGTTTAGATACATCTCGGTAAATTTATATTCATATATCTGCCTCTTTTTCGCTATATTTATATATATTAATATATTATGCCGTTTGTGGTGCCCTTTAACGTACCAATTAGATATTTAACAGTTCTCGTCAGCTACTTGTAGTCGTATAAAATTGCTATTAAAATTTATTTTATTCCATCCCAGGGCTATGTTTTAACTAATTTTAGTAGTGTATTTTAAGATACAGAATCGGGCGATTTTAGAATGGTATTCGACTTTTTATTACTTTGACCTTATTTTGAATATTTTATCTTGGGCTAACTTTGGTTATATCCTGGTGTGCTTTAGAAACATCTATATAAGGAATTTGTAACACTTGTTATAGCATTTGTCCGTGCTTTAAAATATTACCCCATTTCTTTACCAGATTGCTATAAAAGCCAGCTAAGGGATATCACACAGGTAACATCCTCTGTGAGAAACGGAAACTCGGAAATAAACTAGATCCAGATCAGATTCAGACCTGATCAGTGCGGTATAGTAGTCCATAATCCCTAAGAAAAGGGGAAGTTCCGAGCCTAAGTGAGCTGGAGTGAGAGAGAAAAAGAGGTTATATCACTTTATTAACCTTATATATTTTTGTGTCAGAAAACCATCTTAGTTTAGCTACTTAGCTTACTTGAATAGCTTACTGAGGTAATAGTAATTGAGTTAACACCAGTAGGGTATAAACATAAATACGTAATTGAGTATACAGTCAACGATACTGAAATAGACGCAGACTGCAAAATGCCGCTCAAAAGTTCATCATCCTCGCTGCTATTCTAAATATGCCTCATATGAAACACCTTGGTAGACGCAGTTAATGTAGATACATGAGTTGTTTATTGGTTAAGTAAGGAGAGTAATTACGCTCCCATTCTAGTGTAACTTGCAAAAATACCTTCACAATGATGCAGCCTACATTTTTAAATATATCTCTGCACTAGTAGTCTGGCCCGGCTTTGCACGGGTAATTTTTGTGCCAACAATAAGAAATATAGCTTATGTTCACCGGAGATATAACTAAGAATTTTTTAATTAGTCTTTTAATCTCGAAACTTATTCATTATTCTCCCTTCTCCCGGCTTACTGAAGTCCCATTGTTGGGCACGGGCCTCCTCCACTTTGGTATCGCTATATTGGTCTATTATGCCACACTGACCAGGCGGCATAAGGTTTAATTTCATTTTTATTTGAGCCGATTTTGTGCGGTGCGTGAGTGAAATGGTTCTGTGCGTAACCTCCGCATCCCACTGAACTGTTGTTGACAAAAAAGCGTGTATAACTAGTCCTGTTGTTGTAGTACTCTAAGGTTTGATTTTAAATAATAGCAATAATAAGGATGACAGCACTGTATACAGGACAGTTGACAGAGGTAACCAACAGTTATGACAAAATCACGATAGATAATCACGCACACGTCATGCCCATAAACAGCCACCTAACGTATAAAGTTACATAGTGATATGCAAAACTGTTATACCTAATATAAGTTTCGGGATTTCCCTAGATACCGTCTCATACAATAATGTAAACGATATTTACGGTTCTTGTTTTAGCCATTACAACAGATTATATTTTAAATGAAATCTATAGATTATTGGCACTTGGACATATTTTTATTGAGTAAACAGCATCTTATAATAATAAAGTTATTGATTTTCTGCTTTGACTTTTAATAGTTGCTGGAACGAAACTGAATCGAACGTAAAATTGAGGTTTCAGATACTTTACCTCATTGTCGCCCTTTTAATTTTACCTAAATAGCATTTCATTTTCAAAGGCAATACTCTGTTTTTCTCTTTTTTTTATATCAATATAAAAAATTTTTGTTTTACTGCCTAGTTAACTAAAATTATGTGTAACTTCTTTTAGCTACTGTAGCAATACTAAAACAGAGATAAACCCGATTATTATTTCGAAACATAAGTAGACTCTAGTTAAACTGTAGGCAACGCAGTAAATAAGTAGTAAAGAACAATATCGCATAGCATTTCACGATCTAGGAATACATTCGGTTATGGACAGTACACGAACCCCGGTCGTATTAAGAAGCCTACACCCAATTATCGGTGTGAATCCACTTTGGCAATGTTTAAACATTAAATATTTGTTTTAAAACAACTATGGCAAGCGAGAATCGTCGGAGCTGTGAACAATTGACGTAATTAGAGAGCTTCATGTGTTAAAAAGTAATAAACAAAATATGTGGAACACCACTATCATGATCCAATTTCATGTTTATACAGGTAAGAAAAACTATGAATGTATTACCGTTGTAAATAGTTTACGAAATAAGTTGTGTACGTTGCGATGTATGTGCGCCGTTGTAACTTTACATGTAGGTAATAGTTTAATGGATTAAGGTGATATAGTAATTTTGTGGTTTGTATGGTCATTCAAGGGCCATCTATTGCTTAAAAATTAAACTTAAAAAAAGTCATAGGATGGAAATTACTGAAAGGGTATTTAAAAGCTTAGCTTTAATATCGGTGGTTTAGATACCTTCGATAAATAATAAAAAATATATATATTTATGCAGTACTAGCTATTGCCCACGACTTCTTACATCTGGAATTTAGAAACATTTCCCCGTTTTTGTAATATTTTTACTGCTGCTTTGCTCCTATTACTCGCAGCGTGATATTGTATTACTTATAACCTTCATCGATAAATGCGCTATCTAACACTGAAAGAATTTTTTAATTCGGACCAGCGGTTTTTGTGTTTAGCACGTTCAAACAAACAAACAAACTCAGCTTTATACGAGTAATATTAGTATAGATGTGTGTCGTAATAATTTTAACAATCTCTCTCTCTCTCTCCAGCCCATTTACGTCCCACTGTTGGGCACGGGCCTCCTCCACTTTGGAGGGATTATGATATACTTTGCCGCGCTGACCAGGCGTGTTGGCACAGGGTTTATTTTCGAGATTTCCGTCTCTCACAGAGGATGTTATCTGTGTGCAATATCCCTTAGCCAGCTTTTATAGCACTCTGGGAGGAGATGGGGTGGTGACACATGTATTCTTAATCCGTCACCACACGGAGAATTTGAATTTTAACAATAATAATAATTAAATAAGAGCTAAGAATACGACATAAAATGTATCACATTTGCATTTACAAATAAATACACGTGAATGAATCGTTTCGATCTACGAAATATGTAGTAATATACACCTGGTTATATATCTATAATTAGTTGTATTACGTAATACTATCGAGGAAGTGAGTAATCAAACAGTTGGATCAAAACTATAACCCGTACAGAAAGTGAATGTTGGGCGCTTCCATTTGAAACATTAAAGAGAAAAACAAGATGTTATAAGACGAAAACCACACAAACTTGGGGTGTAAAGCAACATTTTGCATACCAAATTGCCGACATTTTTATTTCACAATGCTATATTTGGAGGGGCCGCCATATTTTGGGTGTCAACGTGATCAAAATAAAATAAAGTAATATAAAGGAATTATGTTTGTTTTTATAAATTCTGTTACTTTGTAAAGCTTTGCAGAGAGGAGTGAGAAATTTCTTTGAAGAAAAATATTTCTGGATATAAATAAAGCAGTAAGTATATTGTTTTATTTGCGTACATTGTACATTCAGTGCCATAAATTTGCGGATAAACTTCATTACTTATACCCTCTTCCGTCCGTCTCGCTACGTAAAGTTAAATATCGCAAAGGTCTTCGCTTGCACCTGTATTATAAATATTTACTTCCGCTCTCTTATATCATATTCTCTTTATATTTTTTACAACGTGGTGTTTACATTTTTAAAGTTTTACTTCTTTAAGCGGGTTAGGGAAATATAATTATTGACGATTTCATAACCATGCACGCTCACACTGTCACAAAAAACCGACACAATTAAATTTAGACTACATAATTATTTTTGCTGCTAGAACCCTGATAGTACGAAGCTTTCAATGAATTACTGCCAGGCTTGTATAATGGCATTTCGGCACCATGAAGTTAGTTGTAATTAAACATAATATATTAAACTTTTTTGTCATTTAATGTAGTATATTTCAATAGGACTAATCTGTCTATTGCATTCCATTAAGGACACTATGCATGGAGCGCAATATTTACTTAAGGTTTAAATGCGTACATAAAAAAGTTTAATATTATTTCTAATTTCACATTTCCGTTTAAACGTATATCATAGACGACGTGTTAATGTTATTGTAATAAATATCTCTTCCTGGTAACACTCGTAAAATATACGAGTTTTAGAGACATCCTAAAATAAACTACATACCTAATATGTTTATGATATCAAACATTTAAATGGCGTAATGTGCTGGCTGTGAATTTCGGGGATGGATATATTATGTAGGTATAGGGAGACCATGTGTAGTAGTTTAGATATTTAATAGTAAGATTATCGATTTCATGTTTTGTTATTACACACATTGGATGATAAAGAAAATATCTGAAGAGCACCGTCGAATTGTGTGCTCTCATTCCAACTAAACACAAAAGTGCATCCGGATCGTTCAAGCTGCAGCATCGATGAAGCCAAGAATAAAATTAGCTGCCAAAATTAACAATTGCATCATAGCGTTTGCAAATTGTTTTTGCACTTCATGTCCAGGGATTTTAATTCCTTTAGGATCTTACTTCTGTAGTTTAATGAATTAAGGACTCTTACGTCCAAACTACTTAGATGTCGTTAGTTTAACTAGTAAAAAACATCAGACAAAAAATGTAATCAGAATTCGCGGACTTTTACAGATTTATTAATATCGAGAAGTCTTCGGATACGCAGAATATTATATCAGAATAATTCTAAGGTTAGGTACAACATTTTGAATTTGTAAAAGCGTAACAATTATTGTAACCTCAAATTGAGTCATTGTTTCATATTTGACACAGCTAACTGTTTATTGTCCATATTACAAAGTGAGGAAGTACAGCCATGCACCATTGATTGATACGCAACTTCCTTGACCCACATAACCAAACATTATTGTGATTGCTAGCTTACTGTGCACTCTACAGGGTAAACAAATAAGAAAATAGTAAAAAAATGTCCTAAATTCCTCAATACCCTGGGTTATGGTAAGAGGCAGCTATGAATTTAATTGATATCAACTTTATTAAAAATACTTACGGCCCCATTTTAAGACGCAATCCGATTTATCGGTAGTGATAAAAATCTCCTTCTTTCGTCGTAGAAAATAGGAACATTTAGATTAAAACTACGATTTCGCTGTCATTTTATTAACTTTCTTCCGGTACTATAACTATCCCTAAACATAATTACCAATTTACCCCTAGCTACACCGATTCCATAAACTGTTAATATACTTAGGTACATTTTTAAATACTTCAAATTCAACTCCTTATTTATTGCAACAATACAAATATCTACATCCTGTTTGAGTAACGCGACATGATACTAGAAGCAAGACAGTAAATTGCAAAAATATGTAAACAAAAATGACACTGTTTATGTTTTAGTATTTCATAAAACTAATGAAATATGGTTGAAATGGACTGAGATCAACAACCGGCACGTTCTTATCAGTGAAACCATTCGCAAGAATATTACGAAAAAATCGCTAAGCAAACTGTTGACACGTCCTGAGGATTATGTGAATTAATATCAAATAAATTTTAAGGCACATGACAGACAAAACGTGGCTGGCGCACGTGATAATTTTTACACTCTTGCATTAAATAATTGGCTCGAAATACGCGCATAGGAACGTCCTTTAAAATGCATTTTCTTTCTCAGCCAATTAGCTCCCACTTTTGGATACGGCGCTTCTCTAAAATAGCAAGATATTTGGTTTACATAATATGTCTCACAGAACGAACGATTTCCGTTTTTTGCAGAGTAACATTCACAACAACATTACCGTTTCCAAAGCCCTGGGGAGAATAGAGTTGTAAAATTTATTCTCTATCTGTCCTATATAAACAAACATCCATTGACACGATATAAATTTATAAGCTGAAATTAAAACAGTAGGTAAAGATAACTCCTAAATGTCAAGCTACTCGGAAATAGGAAGCGAATAAGAAACAATGTGGACAATATCGGTGAAAGGATGTCAGATGGATAGCGCGTGTAGGCTTTCTTGCATTCCTGAGGTATTGAGTTTTTATACCATATTGATGCATTTTCAAGAGGCCCTATATGTAATTTGCTTTTAGGATATCGCTTTAATGTTGTATTAAAGTTTGTGGTTGTCTTTATATGCTAAAAGAAGCTAAAGCATTTATGCTTAACTACGTTTATTTTAAAAATAAGTGTTATATAATACAGACATTACTAATTGACACAATAGGTGGCAGATCCCACGGTTGTCTTCATGCTGTTTTATCTATCAACTTCTAAACTAGTTTTCCAGGTGAACTAAATATTCTAAAATAATTTTTGTTACATTAAGCACAATGCAGACTTGTCCATGTCTAAAATGGGCGTTTAGAACCTAAATTTGTACCCGTTGAATTACACCTTATTGGTTACAGTTTCGCTTTTGATAAACTATAGAACATCTGTTCCCATCGAGGCAAATTAATGAACAATTTCACATTGTTGCACAGTTGGCGATGACATTTGGTAGGTGCGCGCGCAGTGAGAGGCAGTCTTGCCATTACCGCGACCCTTCGACCGATGCACTATCCGATGCATTCACCAGTTCACTGGCCGTTTGCGTAACTTTGTACAATCAATGCCAAATTTTGCATTGTTTTAACGAAAATTGCTGCTATTTAAATACTATTATATATTTTCGTAATGCAAGTGTTCAAAATATTTTGTGACGAGCGTAATCAACTCACTTATCTCGTTTCATTATTTGAAGTCTGTACAAAATGTCTTTTTCTTCCCAGCTCGTGACAGACTTCATATCTGTGTTCTCTCCTTTTTACATCTTCTTTTTCATATTTTCTTTTGTCTTCCTGTCTTGACTTATAGTTTAGTTAATTTTAGATCTTTTAATAATGTCTAATGCTTGCGCGTAACAATTTATTTAGTTAGTTATTTTTTGAAGCAATATATTTTAGACGATACGATATTAATAATAAACGGTCATTAATATTTCTAATTATTTCTACATTAAGCCAAGTAGCTGAAGCATCACCAGGTATTTCTGTAAATTCTATAAAATAAACACTCCCCGTTTAACATATATTTCGTGGATAACCTTACGAAATGTAAAACCTCGGCAATTATAAAATTATAGACCGTAGCTACAAGTAACATTGCCAAAGGTAAACGGTACAGTTAGTACAATTATTTTAATTATATTCTAGACTTACACAGCTTCTTGTTGCATGCTACCAAGATTCTTGCTAATTTTATGATACACATGTTTATAATACAGAATAAATAAAAATATTAGCTTGGTTATACGCTAAATCAAGATAATCTTCTGTTTTAAGGCAACTAGAAACAATTTTCGGCCACTTCTATAAAATTTTGAATTCTTCTGATCTGTGAAATAATTACGGTCATACTTAATACTTATTTTCGTAAATATATATATATAGATCACAAAGGAACATTTCAGAACTTTCCCGGCAGTATTTCCCGCCCCGTATATCTGTATTCATCACACAAATATAATAGTCCTGAGTCAGGATCGAACCCAGAAACTGGTGTCAGAAAGTAAGTTACACTTCCGAGACAACGTAGCATCCCGAAATTGTGGAAGAGTTTTGTCTTTCAATTTTAATGATTAATTACGGATAATAAACCGTAGTTGACTGTAAATCAGTTTATCGATGATATTTAAGATTTCGTTGCGTGCCTGCTCTATTTGAAGGTTAGAATCAAAATATCAGCGGTGTTCGTGAAGGCGTGGTCCTTGGTTTGCGTTGCAAAAATGGCTGTTAGAGCGCCGATATAAACCTATTGTTTGTTGAAAAAACTTAATGGTTATTTTATAGATTCTATATACCTAAATATATTTATGCTGATCCTTTACATAATTTTGGCTACTTTTCGCTATAAAATTTTAAAAGACTCACCGGAAAAAGTTTTGTAAGGACGCCCGAGAATAATATGCTCCTTTAACATTGTTGATATATTTCAAAAGAGTCCACTGCGTAACACTTACAACCGTCGGGCATGTATGACCAGATGTATGAGTGTGGATAAAGGCAAGGAAGTGTGTTGGGACCGTAACACATGGCGTTCTATAGTCTCTGACTACCTCCATGGGAAAATGATAATAATGAAAATAACTTTTCTTCGTAAAAGTTTTATATGTAATAAATAAATAAATAAATGTAGGTAATTAGTGATCGTCATATTGCCTCTATTTCATCTGAAATTCTCTTACAAAACAAATTATCATTTCGTTAAAATTAATACCGGAGGGGAGAAGTTATACAGAGTTATGCCCAAACTTTTGTTATTATACAAAGCTTGCTAAAGTTTGTATATAATTAATTAATCATTGTTTTAAAGCATAAAAAATGAGTTAAAGAGAACTTTTATTTCATGAATAATATTAAACAATTACATAAACAAGAATGAAAATTTTGGATAAGTTTTAACAAAAAGGAAACAACCGCATTAATGCTATTTCTATGGAAATTCAATCAAAAAATACACTTCAAATACTTATTTCATTAAGGTATTCTGTCGATCTGACTGCCATAGCTTATTTACTGAAACCGATAGTACATAATAGTATGGTTGCGCTTATAACTAGAGTGCTACCACAATTTAAAAATTTTTTTTTTGTAATATTTCGATTTCATATATTTTGACAACCATCTATTTATTTTGTCGTCAGGATTATAAACTTTTTAGTTCGTATCAAAACGATACAGGTATAGTGGTATACCATTGTAAACTAATAAATAAACAAATATTCGATTCGATTCCCGATCGGGACAATCATTTGTGTGATTTTTCTAATTGTCATACAAATGTTTGTACTGCGTCTGGGTGTTTCTATGTATTATAAGTATGTATTTACAAAAAAAAAGTAGTATATGTATTCTATCCGTATTCTGGTACCCATAACACAAGCATATAAGCTTAGCTTGGGACCAGAGGACGTTGTGTGAAATGTCCATGAATATTTAAATATTTATTTATTTAAATATTATATGAACATTTCACACGACGTCCTCCCTCTGGTCCCAAGCTAGGCTTGTATATGCTTATATGCTTGTGTCATGAGTAACATAATATAGAAAGACTACGTGTACAATTTTTTTTGTAAATACATACTTATAATACATAGAAACACCTAGACGCAGTACATACATTTGTATGACATTAATAAATATCACACAAATGATTGTTACGTGCGGGAATCAAACCCACGACCTCATGACCGACAGTCCGCTACAGGAACCACTAGGCCCGTCGAGATAAGGCTTTGTTAATAAGCAGTTACCAGTGGTATATTATGAGGTGTTTGATTTCATCAACGTTAGACGGAAGTTATTGCAGAAGGCGTGCGTTGAATAGACAAGGCGAACTTACTTATTTATATCTATAGATACTAATATTATACAGCTGAACAGTTTGTTTGTTTGAACGCTCTAGTCGTAGAAACCACTGTTACGATTAAATAAAATTATTTCAGTGTTGGATAGTACGTTTATAGAGGGAGGTTTTAGGGTATGACTAATAGGCTTCGACTAATAGGAGTGAAGCATTAGTGAAAAATGTTGCAAACGGAGAACTTTTTCTAAATTTCACGCGTACGAATTCGCAGGCAATAGTTAGTTTTAAATAATTAATATTCTGAAGGTGGAAATGTTTGGTAATTTACTGAACAATATAATTTATTTATTTGATTGTGTAACATCAGTTCAAATATTTATTAGCTTAAATACGAAAATTACGAATAAATAAATAAATATTCACGAACATTTCACACAACGTCCTCTGGTCCCAAGCTAAGCTTATATGTTTGTGTTATGGGTACCAGAATACGGACATACCACTACATATACTGCTTTTCTTTTGTAAATACATACTTATAATACATAGAAACACCCAGACGCAGTACAAACATTTGTATGACAATTTAAAATTTCACACAAATAATTGTCCCGAGCAGGAATCGAACCCGCGACCTCTTGAAGGGCTGTCCACTATGTGAACCACTCGACCACGAGGTTCGTCGAATGAAATTTAACTTATAGGTACAGGTTTAGGAGTTGAAGATTTGGTAGTGAAGTCCCAAAATTGTAAATAACCCTTAAAATAAACCTCAAAATAACCCTAAATAAAAATGTTTATCCACTTTGATATCTATGTTTTTATCGCCTTTGAAAATATGCGATGTAAATTTAAGTTATTTAAAAAATCAAGTTAGATTATAATGACCTTCGAACGTTAACATTAGGTATATAGGCTTATGTGTTAGAGCTACGACAGTTTGTAGAAAAATGGTGTATAAAGTTAATAGCATTTAATTTACTCGTCTATTCTTCAATTAGGTAACGTTTGGAGGCAATTTATGGACATAATTCTTCGCTGTTGCGATGCCATATTTGCTGTATGTTAGTTGTTTTCACAACCTGTTCAAGTATGTGGCTGTACGGTGACCATACTTTGAGTGTTTTATCAAAAATCTAGCAAGGAACAGCTAGTAGCAACAGTGGACAACAGCTAGTGACTTCATACGACTGAAATTTCAAGTTAATACATTTGTTATACATTTGTCTTATTCATAATGACTTATCGGAGGTTTAAACGGAGATTTCATCGGAGAGATAATAAACGTTTTAGTGTAAAAAGACTATTATGTATTCATAATAGTCTTTTTACACTTTCTTTTTACACAAGATAAGACAATTTTCGCGAAGTGATTATAGCGAACTTGTAAACCTCTGATAAGTCATTATGAATTAGATAGACCATTAGCCTATAACAATTTCGGAGACCGTAGCGTACTATTACTTTTGAAGATTACCCGTTACATATATCACACACCTCCATAATAATTGTAAAATAGTGTGTAAGATTGGAGCGTAAATGAAACTAAGACCCAAGCCGTCAGCTGGAGAGCAAGCCACAGATAACATTGTCAGCTAACAAAAGCGAAAAACAGCAGACACTTTAAGACCGTGTAAACATGAAGCTTAACTAAGCTCTAATATCGTTTAAGGTTAATTAAGGCAAACAATGTTTTAATAAATAACCAAAATTTTGTTGTACAATTTCACATTGTCCGTGTAGTGACGGATTAAGAATACAAGTGTCACCACCCTCTTTCTCTCTTAGAGTGCTGTAAGAGACATTGACTAAGGGACATTGTACACAGTTAACATCCTCAGTGAGAGATAGAAAACTTGGAAATAAACTCTATGGCTCAGGGCGGTACAGGAGATATACCATTATTCCTAACAGTTTATGCCTAACAGTGGGACGTTAACGGGCTGGAGAGAGAGCGATAAAAACATTAGTAATTTTAATTAATATGTAAAAAAATATTTTATCCCACAAAGTAACATTTTTATAGTGCACCTAGTGACGTATATCTACCTATGAACATCATTGGTTTCGGCTGAGTTGGTTGATTGCCGCACGCGTATTGGATTGGTGGTGTAATTGGTGCGTTTGAAATACCTATCATCTAGTTATGACACATCGATTGAATTGCGTGTTTACCATGTATCTACAGTTAGGTAAGCAACAGCAGCTATATGGGAGCAATCAGTCGTAAGATTTTTACATTAGATGTTATCCGCGAATTCTTATGCGTGAATAAAAAAAAAAGCCCGTTTTTGCAACAATTTCATTGATGCTTCACTCCTTATGGTGGCAACGTGATACATAGCCTAAAGCTTTCGTCGATAGATAAACTATTCAACACACAAATAATTTTTCAAATCGGACCAGCGGTTCCTGCCATTAGCGCGTTCAAACAAATTATTCAGCTTCATAATACTAGTATAAATTTTACGATTTTTTGAGTATTAATCACATCCCTATCTATCTAAAGCTTGCATTAGCGATAAGGCCGCACTTTGTACTAGGACTAAATGACATGACCCTATTGCTTTGTTTATGCATATAGGTGTAAAAACAAAGGTATTCTATACTTCAAGAATAGTCAGTATAAAAATCTGATTAGTTGAATATTTTTTTAATCTTGTAGTCGTAAAGTAACTACCTAATAATTTGATAATTCAAGTAAGAAACTAGACAATCCGTACACAAATAAGATCAGTACTTAGAAATTCAATACAGTTTATTACAATATCCACTCAACTCCACAACTCTACTGAGTATCAAGGAAATACTCAACTGTAATCAGGTTAATGTTCCGATACGACACGGGATTCGCAAATATAGATACTTCCAATCTACTTTTCGCCAGATGATAACGAACTGAACGGAGAGTCAATGTTCTTCGATTGATAGCGTTACAATTTATTATTCTTATATCTATTAATAGAATATATGTATCAGTGAATAGGACAATTTAGACATCTACTGTCCTGATTGTTAGAGTACGCAGAAAGTTCAACAGACCAAATACGTCTTCAAGGCTAGATTAATCAAAGATAGTTAGTTACCAATTTGTTGTAATATAAAATCAAATATACCTAAGTGGTGGTAAATACCAATAACGTGCATAATAAAATGTTGATCGTCTTTTTAAATCATTATTTTCTTGCTCTTACTCCATTCTTGGGGTTGTCTTTTTCTTCTATATTTGTCTGTCAGATATTTTATGTGTCCTCAATTTTATTATTTTGTATGTTTTTTTGTTTGTTACCTCATAACTTATAAACGGGTGAAACGATTTTAATGTCTTTTTTTATTTGAAAACTTGTGGTTCCCGTATGGTCTCATTGGCATCAGGTATTTTTTTTCTCCTTCTTACCTGCCGGGCCATGATGGTGGCTTGAACTTTATCATGACCCGGCGAGCAATGGCTTCAGGTCGTGATCTGATAGTTATCTACTGAGATATCGAGGAAAACCCTCAAATTTTAAAGGCACACAAAGTCGGTTGAACATTTTCTTTTTAAATACTTAATTATTTTTGGTCGTTCTCTAGACTTAATCCCTTCCACATTAATTTCGCTGAACCTTTCTCTTGTTTTAGCAATACAGTAGTACTGAAATGTGCAACCATGTCTGCTGTTCTATAATAGAACTACAGTTTTTATCTTGTAAATTTGAATAAAGTAATGCATTCATTTTTATGCAAATTAAAATCTGTGTAGTGTAATAGATTTGTAACTGTCTGTAACAAGCGTCTAACACGTTTTAGTAATCAGGTTACATAATGACCTGAACAAAAAATAGTTATATTGTTTCGTTGAGTCATTCTTCGTTTTGCCAGTAATTTTAGTAGGTTGAGGTTTATACAGCCAAGGCCAGAGGGGCGATGATGGAGCTAAATGATATAACAGTAGGTAAGCACATAATTTTGATTTTGTTTGTCATGTTATCATAATGGGTTGGACAAAATCACCATTTAGTAAGAGTCTAATAATATCTAAATCTAAATCTTATATATAAAATTCACGTGTCACAGTGTTAGTTACCGTACTCCTCCAAAACGGCTAGACCGATTTTTACGAAATTTTGTATGCACATTCAGTAGGTCTGAGAATCGGCTAACATCTATTTTTCAAAATTTTTTTTTTAGTGTGGCAAAACAACGTTTGCCGGGACAGCTAGTCTTATATATAAAATTCACGTGTCACAGTGTTAGTTACCGTACTCCTCCGAAACGGCTAGACTGATCTTTATGAAATTTTACATGCATATTCAGTAGGTCTGAGAATCGGCCAACATCTATTTTTCAATTTTTTTTATTTTATTGTTTGGCAAAACAACGTTTGCCGGGTCAGCTAGTCTAATATATAAAATTCCCGTGTCACAGTGTTAGTTACCGTACTCCTCCGAAACGGCTCGACCGATTTTCCTGAAATTTTGTGTACATATCCTCTAGGTCTGAGAATCGGCCAACATCTGTTTTTCAAACCTTTGTTTTTTTTTTTTTTAGGATGGCAAAACAAAGTTTGCCGGGTCAGTTAGTCTAATATATAAAATTCTCGTGTCACAATGTTCGTTCCCATACTGCTCCGAAACGACCTGACCGATTTTTAAGAAATTTTATATGCATATTCAGTAGGTCTGAGAACCGGCTACTATCTATATTTCATACCTCTAAGTGATAAGGTTGTATCTTCTGATTTAACCTATTGGTTCAAAATATAATATCGCACGGTTTATGATACACGTTGGTTTCAGAACTAAGCAAACCGATTAGGCGGTTCAATGCATATATAATTTCAACCACACTTACCAGTTTCTTAGAACGTAACAAACATTTAATACATGTTTTTATTTATACCATTATCTGACTTGACACGCAAGCATAGGAATAATTATTAATAATAGTTGATGATAGTTTTGATAAACATTACCAAGTAAAATTTATCTTAACCTTCAGGAGTAAGGGCTTGGTGTCCCTTTTATAACCGTTAATGTCTCTCTAATGCTATACAATTTCCGCCTCCCGCAGCCAACGACTTCCTTTCATATCAGATGCATTAGCGTTTGCAAAAAATATGGCCGTGAGGGTATTCGCACTGATACTAAGAAAATTATTCGTAGACCACAATCTAAAATGCTTTTAGTTCTTGTGGGTTTATTTATTAAAATGAATCTGTATATTTAATAGTTACCGATGCGTACATATTCTACTGTTTGATCTAACTATTTTATTTATAAAGATCAATTTTATGTTATGTGATAGCCTGATAGCATAGTTTGGTATGAGTAGGTGAAGCTAAATAATCTTTGGTGATAGTAAGTTATTTATTTCTCTGCCTCAAGGAAACTGAACACAGTTTACCGTTTGTATATATACTCTCTCTCCAGCTCATTACCGTTCCACTGCTGGGCACAAGCCTCCTCCACTTTTTGAGGAACTATGGTCGTGTTGGCACAGGGCTTACTTTAGAAATTTCCGTCTCTGACAGAGGATATTAACTGTGTACAATATTCCTTAGCTAGCTTTTACAGCACCCTAAGATGGAAAAGGGGTGGTGATACTTATATCCTTAATCCGTAACCACACAAAAAATGTGTAGGTTTATAAACAAACTGTAAAATGTTCCTCTCCAGCCCATTTACGTCCCCCTGCTGAGCACGGGTCTCCTCCACTTTGGGAGGAATTATGGTCTATTGTGCCACGCTGGCCAGGCGTGTTGGCACAAGGTTTATTTTCGAGTTTTCCGACTCTGACAGAGGATGTTATCTGTTTACAATATTTCTCAGCTGGTTTTTACAGGTCCCTAGGACGGAAAAAGGGTGGTGACACTTGTATTCTTAAACTGTCACTACACAATAAATTGTGTATGTACATAAACTTCTTCTGTTATCGATCTTGCCGTTATATTATATCTTAATGGTAGTTACATACAATTATTATTATTATTATTAAGCCTTTATTGCTAAAAACAAAACAAGGTAATACAATATGAAACGAATATTTTTTACGAACTAAACCCCTGGTTCCCCGGTTCCGTAATTAGCGTGTCCTGTGACACATAGGCCTCTTCCAGCTGCTTCCATTCGCTTCTGTCCTTAGCTTTTCTCATCCAAGCAATACCTCCTACTTTTTTTAAATCATCTGTCCATCTTTTTGCTTGTCTACCCCTTTTCCTTTTTCCATCCCATGGTTGCCATTCCGTTATAAGTCTTGTCCATTTTATTCTGCTGTCTCTTGTCATATGCCCTGCCCATCTCCATTTTAACTGTTTTACTGTCCTTATTATATCTTCTACCATTGTTATGGATCGCATATCATCTGCTCTCACGTGGTCTTTTATTGTAACACCTATCATGCTTCTCTCCATGCTTCTTTGGCAGGTTCTCAATTTTTGTTTGTGCTTATGATTCAGTGCCCAAGTTTGGCATCCGTAAGAGAGACATGGCAAAACACACAAATTAAATACCTTTTTCTTAATAGCTATAGGAAATAGTTTACTTTTAAATATCTCTTTTAATGACCAGTACCTATTCCATGCACTGGCAATTCTTCTGTCCATTTCGGATTCTGTTTGGTCTCTGAATGATATTTGTTGTCCTAAGTATGTGTAGCTCTTAACGTATTCTATATTTTCTGTATCAACTGTTATGTCTGTCTCTTCCCTGTTTGTGATTAATTTTGTTTTGGATTTATTAATGACAAGGCCAACTTTTCTGCTTTCCTCTGTTAGTTGTTGTAACATTTTTTGAAGTGTATTACCATTATCAGTGATTAGGACCAAGTCATCCGCAAACCTTAAATGGTTGAGTTTCATTCCATTGATGTTTATACCTAGCTCTTCCCACTGCAGGTTTCTGAAAATACTTTCTAATACGGCAGAGAATAGTTTAGGAGATAACGGATCACCCTGTCTCACCCCTCTAGCTATAGGAAACTCAGCGCCTCTATTATCTAGTTTTATATGTGCAGTGCTATTTTTATATATGTTTATCAGTATACGTATGTATTTTTCAGGAACTCCTTGTTCGTATAAAGCCTTCCAGAGTGATTCGTGTATTACCGAATCGAATGCTTTGCTGTAGTCTACGAACGCAATGTAAAGCGCTTTGCCGTACTCTTGGCACTTTTCAATTAACTGTTTCAAGACATGTATGTGGTCGACAGTTGAAAACCCCGCTCTAAAACCAGCTTGTTCGATTGGCTGCTGTTCATCAATCGTCCCTGAGAGTCTATTTAGAATCAGCTTGGAAAACACCTTGTATATATTTGACATTAGGCTTATTGGTCTGTAGTTTTCTATGTTATCTCTATCTCCCTTCTTATGTAGTAATATAATCGTGCTCTTAGTCCACTGTGGTGGTATGCATTCTGTTCTTAAGATGGTGTTATATATTTCTTTTAGTTTTATTAGGTTATCAGGGGCAGTGATTGAAATTTTAATCATCTCGTTTGTTATCTGGTCAGGTCCTGGTGACTTATCATTCCTAAGACTTCGTACGGCCTCTTCGACTTCGGATGAAAGAAACGGTAGTATTTCGTCCAGTTCATTACCTTTAACATTCTTTATTGAATCAAGTTGTGTATTTGATTCCGAAGAGTAAAGTGATTTATAAAATTCTGTTGCTATCTGGATTATGGATTTTCTTTTATTTTCCTTTTTTCCCAATTTATTTCTTAAGTAAGATACCCATTTTTTTGACTCATTTAGTTCCTTTAAACCTTACATACAATATGTATAGTCAAATATAGTTTATCCACGCTTCTTAATAGTTCTTAATTCTTACTAATGTTCAAAATATTTCAAAAGTGAAACACAACTTCTATAAAAAAAAATACATATTTTCGCTAAACCGCTCAAGGTAATTACGGTGATTAGCGGTTACATCACAAAACAGACGCGCAACCTTCAATTATTACGCTTAATGCACCAAAAGAAATCCTAGGTAGTTTGAAAACATCAGTCCGTGTAGCTCGCAAGGGTATAATAAGGTAATAACATGTTATTTTCATAAATTTTTTTATAACTGATTTCAAAAAGATGTTAATAACTTTACAGAATGTTTTTATGTGTATTTAATTTGTAAAAAAAACATAAAATATTTATAAATTTAAATTAAAAACAAGGCATGTCACATTTAATGTGCATTTTATAAAATATTCCTTGGAAACAATACATTACAAACCAAACAAATGCAAATTTTATTTTAATCATAGGCACTTAAGTTTCATTTTCTACAGTAATTTGTTTATGTAACAAGCTAATGCCCGCGGTTTCACCAGTCTTTGTAGTTATTGAGCTCTCAAAAAAGCTGCAAAAAGTTTAATAAATAAATTGTAAATCCGTAATTGGCTATAAGTGTAATGTAAATAATGGTTTTCAAGTTTGTGTAATATTTGAGAGCTGTGGATTTTGTGATTGTAAATAAATAAATAACAAAAAAACCATCCTCTTGATCTATTCTATCTATCACAAAAAACCGCATTAAAATTCGTTGCGTAGTTTTAAAGATATATAAAAATAACCACTTTGTTTTATAATAATTCATATAAGTAATAACAAATCTAAGGCAATGAGGATTCTCAAAGTATGTGTCAGAAGTGCACATTAAGATGGTTCCGTAGTCACTTGACCCGGTTGCTATTGTTGTGGCGACAATGCAACGACAAATCGACCCTTTGTTGTCACTCAACTTGCGACATACACTATACAGAACTGTTCTATTCTCAAAGTAGTTCGCTATGTTAGCGTGCGATATTAAATGCTCCATAAACATGGTATTGTTGCCCTATTTAGATTTTGGTACAAATTGCGGACAAGCATTTGCAGTAAAGAAACTGAAATAATGGTCTTTAATTTACCTTTCCTAGTCAAGCGATCTCTCCATTACGTATTTCTTAAAGAAACAGAAAGCATAGTACGGTTGCTTTCTATTTCTCAAAGAAATTCGTTGGTTGCAAGCAAAAGTACAACAGAAAAAACTGACGGAGGTTTAGAAATACCCATACTTAGACACAATACAAATATCGATGCCAAGTACAGTCTGTCCAGTATAAGTTGGCGCGTGGCAAAAAAGAGAACTAATTTTGACAGTTCACAATTGCTTGTGTTTGGTACAAGGTAAGAGTTGCTAGTTAAGATTTATACATTACCCCAAACTTGGGGTAAAATGTACATGATTCTTCTGATTCAGATTCTTATGATTCAGATGAATCTGAAGAATTTTTTACAGGCATATCTCCGCTAATAGATCACAATTATCATAAACAATAAATTTTTGTTTTATTCAAATGCTCACCCAGAAAAACCCTATTAATCTATAATATTTTATAGAGGAAATTATTTATGGGTACGAAGTCGCGGGCAACAGCTAGTGTAATATATGTTAATATTATTATAATTATATATAATAGACGGGCTTCGTGGTGGAGTGGTTTATGTAATGGACTGCCAATCGCGAGGTCTCGGGTTCGATTCCCGGTCAGGACAATCATTTGTGTGAAATCCATAAATGTCATACAAATGTTTGTACTGCGTCTGGGTGTTTACTATGTATTATAAGTATGTATTTACAAAAGAAAAGTAGTATATGTAGTATATCCGTATTCTGGTACCCATAACACAAGCAAATAAGCTTAGCTTGGGACCAGAGGACGTTGTGTGAAATGTCCATGAATATTTATTCATTTATTTATTTATTATTTATTATATACATATAATATTATACATATATATGTCAATAAATATTTTGTTAGGCAGATATAGGGAATATAAAATAAAGGTGGCAACACCCATAGCGTAGGAGGCGCCCCCGCTCAAACGCCAAATTATACTGGACAGACTGTATGCTTACTCCAAAAATATTTGTTCCACTAAACTGTCACGTCACGAATCATGTCATCTACTATATAAAAATAAGTCGGATTTTCCTTCCTGACGCTATAACTCCAGAACGCACGAACCGATTTCCACGGTTTTGCATTCGTTGGAAAGGTCTCGGGCTCCGTGAGGTTTGTAGTTATTTTTTTTTATTTTTTACCTTTTTTTTGGTATGGCAAAACAACGTTTGCCGGGCCAGCTAGTTATGCTATATTACTATGACACAGTTTATCAAAAGTAGCAAAGTAACTATTACAACTAAACATATGTGTGTAAATAACGTATGACATAAGAATACACTACGCCAGATTTCGTTCATTGTTTGTCTCTTATTGTCTTATGAAAGAGCCGCTTCCTCCTAACACTTACGATAGCGTCTCTACGATGTCACTAACGTAAGACTTTTGTCATAGAGCGACATTAAATTATGTGTTATTTCACTAATTCATGCCACAAGGTCTGCGGTTTAACCATCTGAATCGAGTGAACAATAGAAATGTGTGTAATTTAATGAAATTAGGATGGTTTTATGGGGCCTTCAGCAGCTGTTCATTATGTTGAATAATTTTGATAACTAATCCTCACTATATTATTACATAAAAAAAAGAATCTCTGTCTGTCTGCCTGTCTCTTTTTTATGGCAAATATATTCAACCGATACCAATGACATTTGGTTCACACATAGTCTAGAGCCACTTTTAATGCAAATTGCGGTATGCAGAGTACTATATTTTTCATTCCTTTTAAAATTAATTATTTAAAGTATTATTGAAGTTGATGAAATGATAGTATCGGTAAGATAGTTTAAAATAATAAATGATCGTAAAGAAATCTTCAACACACAATCGAAACATGGAGTTTCTTTCTGCCAACCAGGGAAGAAAAACGTAAAGTAACACCTTACATTTTACCACCCTAATGCGTCAGTTCAGAACATGACATAGGATTTTGATCAAGCACATCTTATTTATTTATTTATGCTTTATTGTACACAAGAGAAAATAACAACAGAAAAAAAACATCAAAACTAAAAAATGTACAAAGGCGAGCTTATACAGTTCTTCTAGATAAAATGTATGTAATAAAATTAAAACCTAGCACAAATCGTTAAATACAATGACAGTATCTAAGAGACATTTAAAAGTTTAACTTTAACACTAAGTACCTATTCTTACCTTAAAATCTTATCACAATGCCCAATTTGTTCAAAGTAAGTATGGTCTTCTGGGTAATATTATATAACAATACTGGAGAAAATGCGATCATAAAATAAAAGTTAGAAACCCAAACAACGAAAGCTATAGATCATAATAATACCAGGCACAATACGATTTCCCAATTGATTCAAACTTTATCTATAGAACCAAGCAGATTATTTTGTTTGCTATTCAGTTAGATATTACATGGCACTTTATTTCTACTATCTAAAGGTAAATATAAAGACGATATTTTGCTATGGTATGTTACTAATATAAATTTACAACATCAAAGCTAAACTATTCAAAGATCGGTCACTGATTGACAAATAAAAAAAAACTAATACTTGGGTACTTTTGCAGCAGCCCTCTTGTCTTTTTATGTAAGAGCTATTATTTTCAGCTGTGGCTTTTAGGCGACAAATGTTTCCTATAACTTATAAGCTATTGTGCAGATGGCGGATAGGAAGCTATCTACAAGTTTGTTTAGCCATAAAGGGTCTATCCCTTTATTAAGATTACGTACGCTCCACTGTGTCCCCTTATTTATCTTCGTGACTTGATTCCGATATCATTTTCTCGTATTTGATGAAGAAAAAATAGACAAATAATTTTTATTCATCAAATAAAATATTCTGGACGTTTACGTTGTGTAAGTTTACAATCATAAGCTTTACATAAAACGAGGTTGATATTTGTATTGCTTTTACTCTTAGATTTTGCGAAATAAAAGCCACAATCCATTAATTTTCTGTCAAAATATAATTACGTACTTATTTTATAGTGAAAAGAATTAAGATTTTGTCAACAATGTACCATTTTGTAATCATTGCGACATAACTTATTGTTTGTGTATAAAATAAACAATCGCAGATGTGATTATGTCGACTCTACAATTTTATAACAAGTAATGTTTTTAGGTCACTTCTTATTTATCAAAGGCCAAATTGAATAAGTAATATTTATTGTAATTGTATACATTAATAACAACCAAAGTCAATCTAATATTTATTGTATAGGTACCGGCTGTGCTCTGCTTTGTTTCAATTACTTGTTTAAGAAGTTATGTTAAGAATCTATGGAAAAGAATTCTGAAAAATTGACCAAGCTGTTTTCTAGGCTTTACCTACCGATATAAAAATTAATACCTCAGTGCCTGAAAAGAAAGGTCTTTGACCATTGTGTGTTACCAGTGATGACTTACGGAACTGAGACGTGGTCCCTGAATGTCGGCCTCATAACAAAACTCAGAGTCGCGCAGCGTGCTATGGAGAGGGCTATGCTTGGTGTTTCCCTACGTGATAGGATCGGGAACGCGGAGATCCGTAGAAGGACTAGTGTGTATGACATAGCCCGAAGAGTTAGCACGCTGAAGTGGCAATGGGCAGGCCACATCGCTCGACGATCTGATGACCGTTAGGGACGGAAGGTCCTCGAGGCCCCCAATAAGGTGGACCGACGATATCGTCAAATACGCCGGGGGCCGCTGGATGCAGTTAGCGCAAGATCGCGCGTTGTGGCGTTCTATGGGGGAGGCTTATGTCCAGCAGTGGACTGAGAAAGGTTGATGGATGGATGGATGGATAAAGATTAATATATTTTTTAAATTTTTAATAACTTTAATTAATTTTTTTCTTGCACCTAAGTAAGAAATTAACCTATAATACTGTGTACCAATATTGATTAATAACTTAACGACTTTACATAGCGAAAAGAGGGCTACCAATGCTAACGGAATTATGGTAAATAATATTAGGCAGGGTGCTATAGGTACAAAAAGGATTTCTATGTTACTCACAATTTAATAGTACAATATAAAGGCATTATTTCCATCTTTTGAACAATAATATAGCATTATCACGTACTTGGGGCAGTCGTTATGTTGACACAAGACGCATGATAATTTTGTTCCGTCGTATCATGAACTATATTATTGTGTTACAAAAATATATTTTATATTAATGGAAAGAGAGCTTGTTTGTGAAAGAGCAAACAATCAAAAAGTTTATTAGAATTGCTGAAATTAATTGTCAGCGCGGTGTGATACTTACATAACTAGGTAAGTCTTGTAATCCGCAGAAAGTGGTTTCAATCGCAATAAATCTAAATTTCTGTGTTAGAAAAATAATGATACCAATTACGTGCAGAACTAAACTTAACTAAAAAATGAAAATCGATAGTGTCAATAGCATAATTAGGCATTGTTAACAGAAGTTTTTTTATTAGAAAATTTGTATATTATAGACTAACGATTTTAATTAATAAAAATGTGAACAACGAAATACCCAATTGATCAAAATATGCCATAGCTGTTTTCATTTTTAGGGTTCCGTACCCAAAGGGTAAAAACGGGACCCTATTACTGAGACTTCGCTGTCCGTCCGTCCGTCCGTCTGTCACTAGGCTGTACCTCAAGAACGGTGATAGCTAGACAGTTGAAATTTTCACAGATGATGTATTTCTATTGCCGCTATAACAACAAATACTAAAAATAAAATAAAATAAATATTTAAGGGGGGCTCCCATGCAACAAACATGATTTTTTTACCGTTTCTTGCTCGATACTAATAACGTTGCCTTATGTTGCATAGTTAATGGTACGGAACCCTTCGTGCGCGAGTCCGACGCGCACTTGACCAATTTTTTAATTACGTATATTTCGTATATGTACGTAGACTTACTACGTACATATAGAATTGGTACCATTGTCAAAAAACATTAGTAACTTTTTTATAGATAAATGTGACTAATAATATTGTTACATCACATCCTTACGAGGGCATAATGTGCTTTTGGTATTGACTAAAAACATCCCTTTGTCTCAAAGAGCTTTGTCTGAAATTCCAAAATCTCTGTTCATATTACTGCATTCATTTTAATCTCAGAATTTATAACAATGCACGTGTCTAATGCAGAGCAGTCGTTGACACTCATTTATTAAGCTTATCTGAAATTACACTACATACAATGTTTCTTTACGTTGATAAAACATGCACAATCTCCAACTACTAAAACTTAAAGGGAAAATACATTGCGCTAAACAGCTTACTAGAGGTGCCAATTCTACATGCACAATAAAACTTAACTAAAAAATTAAAACAAGTATTGGTGAATTTTGATTAATTGGCTACTTTGTTTGTGCACATTTATATTAATTATAAAATCTTTAGTCTATAATAAACACATTTTATAACAAGAAAGATCTGTTACCATTGCCGAAATGTGTTATCGACAATATCAAAATTCATTTTACGTTAAGTTTAGTTTATTTGTGCGCGTAGAATTGGTACTAGAGTCTACACTGGAAAAATGTTAAATAAAGCGTGTTATTATGCTCTTTGTATATCGCTATTTTTGTATATTACTAGGTGCCAGCTAACTTACAAAAATAGCGTTATAGATAGATGATGATGATAAATAGCGATCAATTGAGACAGAACAGACAGCTGAGGAGTTCAACTAAATGTGTGTGTCTATGATGCCTATCTTCGAATGAAAGCTACTCCCAAAACTATGTAGGCATTTCACAAACTGGTAATCAAGAATTGTTTAGTACCTACCTTATTTGTTATCAATATCACAACACCGGCTGCACTTGATTCGTGTAGTAAAGCTGCACATATAATATTTATCAAGCACTGTGTAATAAGCTCTTTTTATCTGTATACTAAGAAACAGTATGTGTCAACACTTATGCCTCAGCAAACATTTATCTAACTGTAATTTAAGGCTAGCTTAAGCAACCGTCGTTTTTGTGCCTAGCTTTATGGCATTTTCCACACAATTCGCCTGTAAATATGGATAATGTTTCTTTACAGTTAAGTGGAAAATGTTTGTTACAAAATTGAACAGTAATAACGTATTAAATGAATACTAAATAAATAAATAAATATAAATAAATGTTCATGGACATTTCACACAACGTCCTCTGATCCCAAGCTAAGCTTATATGCTTGTGTTATGGGTACCAGAATACGGATATAATATACATAAACTACTTTTCTTTTGTAAATACATACTTAAAATACATAGTATACATTATACACATTGAATGAATATCTAGGTGTAGCAGTTCTTAGTACTTAGACGTTCGATATAATATGCGATGTCATGCCAGTACTCGACCATCAATCTATGTAACGAAACTTTGAATATGATTTTCACCCTTCCGATGATTACTTAATCAAAACTGTTTCAGAGTTAATGATCATCATTATAATATCGTCACGCCTTTTTCTCATGGGGGTATGGCTACTATCCAAACACACTGTTAATGCAATAATTAAAAAAAGTCCCTTCTATCGAAGTGTTTTTTTTAGCAAGTGTATTAATAATATGCCCCACGTCATAATACGCGATGTAGTTGTTCCAAAAACGGGAATTTCTTTCTAAATACATTTAGAAAATTTTCTACGCTTCTGGAAGATTTTTTCGCGGATGCTTCGGTCCTATTGGTCATAGCGTGATGTTATATAGCATTAAACCTTCCTCGATAAATGTACTGTCCATCACTGTAAGAATTATTCTAATCGGACCTGTGGTCCCGGAGATAAGCGCGTTTGTTATGTCGGTGTAGATGACCGTTCTTATGTGTCAGTTGCAGCGAGACAAAACCCTTAACCTGAACGATATTTTGTCATTCTTAATCCTTATTTGTCTTTCTATGAAGCAGGGAAGTACGAGAATAGATAGTGCGGAGTGACATCGTCAATAATGCGCTGCTTTCTTTATCACTAATATCTTCCGTCCCTTTAAAACTACGATCAAAATTCGTAGATTTAAAACACGCTACTCTATTGTTTTAAAAGTAATAATCGCAGAGAAAGTTTCACACCGCAATTAGATCGGATCGATGGCGTTCTAAGAAATGACTATGAGGAAGCGTAAGAGAAAACTATTTCGTGTTCTCCAATGAAATATTTATTAGTTTTGTCTTTATGACGAATGTGTTGAGCCACATTTATTAATTGCGTGAAAGCAGATTAAGCTGGTTACTGAAACGTGTATTTCACACAATCATTATTGTATCACGATCATTAATCTCGTAACATGGTAGAGTGATCCGCATAGTTCACGTAAAGAAATCGGGATAAGTATTTGTGTGGAGAACATCGATGTTTATTAAATATTTGTTCAGGTTTTTTCTGTGCGTTGCCGCGCTGGTGCCTACTAGAGTTGCGGCGCAGACCGAAATGGATCTCGTGACTCTAGAATATAGGTACGTGAAGGAGGATTTTAAAAAAAGGTATTTTTCTGTGCATAATAATACCTACTTACGTATTTACACAACAGTAGGTAAATTAGGTCTAGTAGCTACATATTATAGATATTTTAGCTCAGTCAGGTTCGATTATGTTGTTGGCCAAAAGTGTTACCTATTAGGATTTTTCTGTTCCTTTTGGGAACATTGCTTACAATGCCTTCCACATATACATTCATACCATTAATGGTAGGATTTTGTACCATAGAGTTAATAACATATAACGTGTGGTTGAGCTACTGTTGCCATCTATCAAAGCATTAGCTGAATAAATGGGCATACATACGTATGAGCATAAAATAATGTAAAGTTTCCTTCTGTCATAGTACTTAATACTAGATAGCTTCACTAGATGTCACTGTTACCCATTTTAGATTTACAATACTTACCGTAGGTATGTCACCAACATGGTCACCAAAGAGTAAAATAATATAGATATAACTTGGTCACCAATGAGAATAATAAACAAAATGAATATGCCAGCCAATGTTAAGATGATCAAGAGTCCAACAGTGGGGCGTTTAAAGGCTAGGTAGTGACCAAAAGTTACCATGTTTAACAGTTTTATTTTACCTCCTTTCTTTTTACGATTTCATTAGAACTCATTTTAAATTTCAGTTTAGCTATTTTTCATCTCAATGCATGGAATCGTATCGTATACATACCTAGGTTTTTTCTTCAGCGAGTTGTTTTATAATATGCAACTACGGGGGTAATAAAGATACAATAATACAACAGTTTCATAATTTCCTCATTTTATAATTAAACAATTACAATTCAGAATTGATGATATGTTGTAGCTAACTGTAATAAAATAACAATGCTTTTGAATTTGTCGAAAATGATAAATAAATAAATGCAATAATTTCACCTAGAATTTCACATGTAGGTAAAATGCGAGCGTCTACAGATAGCGAAAAGTTTCTAATTAATTTTCAGGTAATTTTAAATGGAAGTTTCTCGTAACTGATGTCACTTACTTATAAGCCGATTAAGAATATTTTATAAGATATTAGTTTATACGGAACCACAGATATCTAACTGCGAGGAAGGTTATAAATAACATACCCAACAGGTTTATGTAGATGACCGTTCTTATGTACTCGAGTTGAAAATTGAAATACCAATAAGAGTTTCTTCAAAGTTACCTTCTTATCCTTGGCTGGCTTACTAGATAACTACTATGTAATGAATATTAAGAAAGCTTATGAAGTATTGGCTACTATGTACGTATATCTGAGAAACCAGCCACTTTTAAGTGTGCGTACATTGGTATGAACAGTGCGAATATGAAAAGGCGTATTTACCCTAGGGCCATAGGGGCCATAGGGGCCATGGCCCGGTTTTTCGGCTTTCAGCCCCCAGAAAATGGCGGCGAAAGCCTTCAAGTTTAAAGTTTTGTCCTATCGGCGGCTTATTAAATTGGACCGGGGTGTCAAATCAAATATCCCAACTCATTATTTGTTGCCAATCAGATTGTTCTTATATTATCCAGTGTGATTGTATTTATTGATACTGTCTGCAGGACCTTAGAATCCATCTGAACAATACGCACTGTTCTTAAATTGCTGTAATTTGTTTTTCCATAGTACTTTGAAAGTTAAGAGAATAATTTAAAATCATAAAATATGAGAAATAGAGTTTTAAAACAGTCAAATATGAAACATTTTAAGCGCATATTACATTTTGCAAAAAGCTAATCTAGAAAATACACGCGGCAAAAAGCCAGGTGCTAATGCGCTAACAGTGTGTACGGGTTCAGCCACTGTTTCTTTCCATTGTAGTGTGTTCTATGATCTATTACATTCGCATTTATTTATATGAAAGTGTCCTCCACTTATTATGTAAAATGTAATAAGCCCTTTAACTAGTCAAAGAAAGTTAAAACGAATTGTATTCCAAAATAAAAGGAAAACTAGAAAAGATATAGTTAGTTATGGCATAGCAACTTGCAGCAATTCTTAAAAATATGAAAGATTTTGTACATATTTTATTTTATTCACTGTTCAGAATAATCATACATAATTTACAATAATTTTCGCTAAAACATAATAAAAAAGAAAATATAACCACAACTAGAAACATAAGTACATATGGCGCCATCTACTTAATTTTTAGGTATTTTATTAATTAAGTGCATCCATTTATCCATCCATCTTTACCTGCTTCGAGACGATGAGTTTCTTATGCATTTTAATTACAAAATTTAAAACATAGATACATTGCGTATCATAGACCTATAGTACGATACCATAACGTTAAGCTATGTGAGAATGAATGTAGTTACAAAAAAATACAGGCAAATTGGGAACCTCCTTCTTTTTTGAAGTCGGATAATAATATTATGACTACAAAATAATAATTTATTAACTATTCTATTGTACCTATTAAATTTTGTAATTAATTTTCTAAAATACTTTTCCGATAAATAAATCATTTATAGAAAAATTAATTTCTTAAATTTAATTATACAATCACAGTATACAGATCATTTTATCTAGAGTGCGCACATTTCTATAATAATTTCGGTATTTTATTGCACGAAAATTTTAACTTACTCTGATCTATAATAATTTATTTATACTTAAAAAATATTTATTGATCGTGGCTACTAACATGTGTCTAACAAATAATTCTAAGAATCTGTCTTTAATTTCAACATATTTTTGACACAATAAAAAGACAAATAACAAGGACGTGATTAGGGATACAATGAATAATTAGCGAATTAAAAATTGCTATAATTTAAGTGACAATATTATTTCAAGTTACAGACAGTCTACATTGTCTTTATTTAGTTAAAAATAATTTTGTTTTCTCATCTTGTCAGCTAAACTTAGAGTACTAAACCAACAGGACCCGACCAACAGGACACGTGCACTTTTCTCTGATAAATATACTGCCAAATGAGCGGGGTGCCGAGATAACTCACGATGTCACCAAATTACCTCGCGCACTAAAGAGTAACCGTGCACAACTAGACAATGAGTAAGAGCATTGCTGTCATAACCTTTGCAGAGGGGGTCGCCTTATAATATCTATCAACTCCTCTTGGACTAATGCTCTAAGGCTCAAAACAAATCTAAGTACATATTATATTCTCTAACACTTGCGCGGCTCATTCGTTCAAACTAAATCACTTTTTACGGATTTAAAAAAAAATACATGCGTCTAAATCCGTAAAAAGTGGTTTTATTTGAAATATAAGTATTACTTCAATCAAGCATTGGTACCCTGACTTATAATAGAACATTGAATATCTATATTAGTACCTACTATCATTCTCTAGTTCAGAAACACCTAATGTCTTATCTTTCGATTATATAAGATATCCATAGGTACAGATAATAATATAATTTTGAAACATGTTAACTTAATAAATGTGCTACTATATTAAATATTTAAATGGCACATTCAGATATAGAAAGAATATGAGTTTTGAGTTCAGTTTATCTTTGCAGTAACCGATATAATAGATACTCTCAATATAATTATTTAAAGTATTTCATCTTTACAGCTATTAAATAGCAAATGCAATTTATTTGCAAGATTATATTTGGAAAGAATAGTTCGTCATGCTTCTACACACAAAATTGTAGTACTACAACATGCAATATATCAGATAACCATACATTTAAACTATATAAACTATATACAATAGATTTCTTCAGAAATTTCATTCGTCGTCATTGAGTAGATCTGTACACGATTTTGCTTTGGTTGACCTGTAACAAAGAAATATCTGTTAAAGATATAATAAGGATAAATAAAATATTCATGTATAAACTAGTAAAATAAAGTTTATGACCGAAGAAACTATGGATGGATTGGGACAAAGTTAATATGAAAGAAACAGGTGTAAAAACAGAAATAACGTTTAACAGAAAGGCATGGAATGGATGGAATGAATGAATGGAAGGTATATTGCAATGACTTTAAATAAAGGGATAAGCGCAGGACATTGATGATGACTAGCTTACGACAGTATAGTTATTTCGCTACTAACATATAGAAGAATTGTTATGTTCTAATACGAAGAATTAGGTACGTAACCCACTGTTTTATTTGTCAAATATACTAGCAGATCGGTGAGCTACCGAGATAAAGTACGTAATTTCATTGGCACACGCACAACCAGCGTAATCTTTACACTATGAGTATGACTATTGCTCATGTACCTCGTTCCACGGGGATCACCTGCCAACTCTTGTTGGATCAGTGCTCAACTTATTCCGTTAATACGATCTAAGCATATTCAAATACTCTGGGTGTAAAGAAACAGGATAATATTACGTTGGGTCCCAGGACTTGCTGAAATCGAAGGCAATGAAAAAGCCGACGAATTAGCGCGGGCGGGAGCTAAAGGTGTTCAGTTTCGTCCAGAACCCTTTTGTGGAATATCCAAAAGCCTGGCCAGACTGACTCTAAAGGCAGACTGCATGGGCTCAACAATTCAACTCTGGAGAACAAATCTCGGATTGAGACACTCCAAGGCTCTCATAAAACCCTTTAACCTAAAGGCTGCTTCTGAAGCTCTGACATTAAGTAGGAACAATCTGCGAATGCTAGTAAGAATACTTACTGGGCATTGCTGCCTAAATAAGCATGCGCAGACAATAGGACTAACTGACAATTAACACCCATTCACATTCTCACTGATTGCCCTTCAGTGATGCACATGCGATTCTCCTCTCTGGGCAACTATACCATGCATCCAGAAGAGACCAAACTTCTCGGAGCCAAAATGATCCTGGAGTTCTTTATGGCAACTGGTTTGGACCGAGAACTGTAGAAAGTGGCGATCACAATAGATCAATCTGGTCGCAGTGATACTAGGCGTAATGTAGCCTGAACAGCCGCTACTCAAAAAAAAACATAATCAATGTTTGCTACAAATTACATGACATACAGATATGCCATGCCATACATGACCATCGCCACAAGTTCAAACATATTTAGTAATTATAGCATTCTCATTCATGAGAATTAAACCACAAAATAAACATAATTTTCTGCATTTGTATAGATACTGTATTTATGTTCATTGACGACAGAGAACAAGACAGGATACGTCATAAATTATAATTTTATTTTATTATATATTTGTTTATATTATTGTTGGAAATTCTGAACAACTATTTCATTTAAATAGCTTATAAGGTAACATTAATGTAAAATGTTAAAGGAAACAACACGATTTTTATATAGAAATTCATCATTGGGATTTCAACTGTATGTAAAGTTTTATTTGTAAAGAGCGTTATATGTATATTTTCAGAGTGAGTGGTGGAACCCTTCGTATTTGGGTGAGTAGAATACAGTTAGTAACAACTTGAAGAAAGACATGTTCTGGCTCAGGGCATGCACTATGACCCGGTTTGGGAGAGGAGATAAAGTAAAAAAAACAACATTTTGAAGAAGACTGAAATGGATGCAACGAATCAATCAATCATAATGGAAAAATTTGCTAGGGTAGTTTTGTGTATTCGTTTAGAGACCTCAAAAGAAATGGATAGTTCCAAAGTAGTTAGTTATTTGATAGTTCCGTACCATAAGGTAAAAATAGGACCCTGTTGTAATGTTTATGAGTTGTCAAAAGAAATAAAGTTGAACTTACTGTGTATTCTTGACTCTTCTACAGATTCTAAGCTCGATGGGACCACTGCGCACCGACTTAAATAACGCCAGTGCCTCTACATGTGCTAGTTCATGACAGGCGTGACCATTTACAGCCAGCACCTCGTCACCTGGAATTGATAATTTATTAGTATTATGAAATATTTAATTTAAAAAATATAGAACGATTTTTCTTTAATCTTTTAACTGGCCGGTGTGCCCCAAGCATTATTCCAATAAGTTTTTAATAAGCATTGAACGATTTGATTATGAATTATACTTTTTAGATAGTCTAGTATTGCGACAGTCGTAAAATAATGTGATAGCAAAATTGAAATGGCATTGAAACCAATTTGAAGCACTATCTCTAATTAAAGTAGCTATTACTAAAATGTGTCCCGCGGTGAAACTCATTCATGAACTGTTCTGCCCTTGCAATATATTGCCCGATTTACTTTTATTTAAAATAGCGAATTGAATTATTTAAAATATCGTACTTAACCGGTAGTCTCACAAACTAAAGCAGACGACAGGCAATAATATTACAAGTAGACAGATTTATCTGTTTCTTATAGAGTTTAAAGGTCAAAAATATGCATGTTCTTCTCACACCTTCGCGATAACGTTTGCCCCTGTGTCGTAGTAAGAATACGCATAAATCATAATAAAAACAAGCATTATTATTTACACGGCTGTTACAATATAGAGCTATTCGATATCATGTTTTGTTATAACTCTATTTCATCGAACTAACGTAACGACTTCCTATGCTTATCAAACGGAATGTACTGATACTTGTTTGAACTATAGTAGATAACTACATTTATCAAAGGTATGTCGTTTAAAAATAATAACTTCGATACAATTTTAAAAATATTTGGAATAAATATTACTGTGTTTTACATACCTGCTTTCAATCTCCCATCATCTATAGCTTGTCCTTGTGGAAGAATACTTTTAATAAATATGCCTAGTGGACCTCTCGGTGAGTCGCGCCCTCCTACGATTGTAAATCCAAGAGGTTTTTTCCCATGTCCTTTTTCAAACGTGATCGTGTGGTAAGTGTGCGTAGGCGCTCTAGGTCTTCGAGGTAATGTACAGAAATTTGCTGCATTTTGTGTTTGTGTATCATTTTCACTGTCATCTTTACACTTTGTCCGGTCTACGCCATCAGGCGTATCAACGTTGACGATGTCACTGGCACAACTGAGCGCAAGTCCGTCCTTGTTAGCGCCTCCGTAGCTTACAACTTGTCGACGGAGCAGCTTGTTATTCATACTGCTGTAGCTCGCGTTCTGACCTTTGAGGAAGTGTGAGTGAGCGCCCGCAGAGTCGGCTGGCTCGTCCGCCGCTGATAGCGCGCTGCGATTACATGCGGTCTCATCCTGCGAGCGACGTCGGTCTTGTTTGACGTCACGTTTGTTACTACGTTTTTCCTTCCCTAAAATGATCGCATTTTCGTAATCAACTGAGCTTTCTCGCATTAGTGCAATATTTCTTTGTGACGCTTCCTTCTGCCGTAATTTTGGCGATGCTTTGTCTAGTGGTCTGCCAATGACGATGTCAATTTCGGCAGTTCCTGATTTTAAAGCTTCTTTGGCTTCAGACATAGTCAAATCTCGAAGTCTTCGACCGTTCACATTGAGCAATTCATCTCCTATCCTTAGAGTTCCTTCCCTGGAATTAAAATAATTATAAATATGAGTAAAGTAGCATAATTGCTAACAAAAATGCCGAATTTTAGTGCTTAGTGCTTAGTAAGTTTTTATATTTGTCTTTGTTTTTGCCAATAAATTAGAGTAATTACATAGGCAAGTATAACTTATTTTAATTTACATGGCTTTATTGTTACTGCAATTACTTTAGGAAATTACTCATAAAACACTACTTCTGTAGTATAAGAGTCGATGAGATGCTAAGTAATACAAGTAAATCATATAGCCCGATTTTGGCACAGAAAATTTTGAGAAAATTAAAATATACCACAACTATACTATAGATACTCACTTTTCAGCTGGTCCACCTGGGATCACATGAGCGACTAAATATCCCATATGCCCTTCATCACTTAACTTTGTTTTAGCTATAAATATCCCTAAATCATCTGCAGGACTGTTTCGCTTTATCCTTACAACTTTAAATTCTGTACTTGTTTTGTCTGATTTATTACCTCGTATAGGTTTCCTACACGGTGGAATAGGAGGTATACCACAATCTCCTGTGGCATCTCGCTGTCGCATTTTTTGCTTTTCTGTTAGTTGGAGGTATTGTGGTTCATCATATTGGTTTTCTTTTTTGGGCATGCGTCTAAGGATTTCTTTTCGATCGAGTGATAAAGCTCTTTGGGTGTGTCTAGATCTGGGTTGAGGGCAATCCCTTCTCTCTCTACTCATTCTACTTGACATTCTAGGCTTTATATAAGTTTGATCACCTGAAACACTTCTTCCATGACAAGGTGCTAAGGTGTTTGCTTGGGACGCAGAGCTTTCACAACGAGTTGATATTCTATCACTTTCAAATATAGAAGAAGCCGCTGATTCATTGACTAGAATTCCAGAATCTGCATCCTCATAGTCCTGTATTAAAACATTTTCATCATCACAAGAAATTTGATAGACATCGTCATGGAATACAGAATGGCCTTTCTGGTATTCTTCTAAGCCTGGTAAGGCGCCGTAAGAAAAACTGCGCAATTTGGCCTTAACGCCACCCTTCTTCTTTCGACTTTTCACTACATTATTAGATTTTAAAATATTATCATTACTAGAATTTATCTCTTCAATATTATCTCCTGCTTGTCGGTATATTTTTGAAAAAAACCTATTTGTGGATGATTTAAGATATCTATCAGACATCGCTCTTAATTTTGCTGATAGACAAGAACTAGGTCCAACTGAATCTTTTCCATCTGTAATCTTAAATTTATCAGTCTTTTTATGAGAGTTGAGCGTAATAGGTGGGCTATCAAATGTTTCGTAGTCATCGTTAAAAATTTGATCACTCGATTTGGATAGTTTCGCTCCAGCTTTATGTATTGCGTGATACCTATCACATTCGGAACCAGAGCTATAACATCGAGTGCCCCTGTTTGTGAAGGACTTGCCTTCTCTCCAATGGCACTCAACAGGACTTACGTTTTTGGCGAAAAAAACTTCTTCATCATAATTAGGCATTTTTACCCAAGGATTATGATTTTCGAATTCAACATGCGTATCGGCATAATTGATTGTATACCGACAATTACCGACATCTTCTACATGTCCAAATCCACTGCAATCACTTCCAGATGTCGATGCTGTGTCGTCACCATGTCGCAGTGGACCGTTTGATTTAAAACATGATAATTTTGTGTTCTTGACTTTATCGAGTAACGGATTTCGCTTTTCTCTGTATACCATATATTCTTTTTCCAGCGAAGCACCGCGGTTTTTACATGATGCGTTATAATTTTCTTGTGGTGAGATGGGTCCGTTTTGTAGCGATATACGTCGAGTAACTGGAGTCTCGCCACTACGGTGACATCGGTGAGGAGATTTTTCCACGATGATGATTTGATCACTTAGATTGTAGAAGTTTGTTTCCACTGAGCTGTTACTATGTTTTCGATTAGAGCAGCGCACTGGAGATACATCTGGAACCAGAATAGTTAATATTATTAAATTTTCAATAAAATAGATGTAGATGATCTATGTTTCAACCCCTTTTAAAATTATTAACTTAAGCAAAACTATTGGGCACTGTGTATCACTTCATGACGAGTATAATCAGATAAATAGTTAATTGTTACAGATTCCTTGTATAACACTATTAAAATACTTGTTATATATCAGAATCGTTCGTTATCGCAAAATCGGTATTTAAAACGTTCGTAGAAAGTAACAGTGCTAACGTGTAATACAAAATTGTTAGTAGATACTTTATCATTTCAGCTAATATTATTAATATTTTACTAAATTTTTGATACTAACTAATACCAGTTTGTATCTCATTTCTAATACTTTGATGATTTTGTCTACACCAGATAACGGACTCGAAATCTGACACTGTGAACTGGTTAAAACGAAAAACAGACGTGGCTAATACCATAATTAATATTTAGAATCTTGCATTATGAGATCCTGAATATTAACCACCTCTTTCGTTGTGTTCAAAGCCCAGGTTGCAACTACTAAATTATAACACATTACCCACATGTCATTAATAACAACTTATTAATGAATGTGTACCATGCATTGTAATTTAGCGTCAAACTCACGTAGACGGAAATGGTAATATATATTCATGTTATTAAGTAGCCTCAAGGGAAAGTAAATCCCTTTCCCTTGGTTAGAAATGCCTGCTTTCTGATGCCAGCTGTATCAGGTCAGGTGCCGCGGCGACTGAGTCAAATGATCTGTCAATTACGCACTAATTATGTAAGCTGATATAACTAATGGTATGTATTAGGCATTACGTAACGGAAATCAAATTGTTGATCTTAAAAAAATAGTATTGAGTTGTAGAGTAAAAAGTTGAGGAATATAGCAACGCGAAGGAGCCTTATCACGATGGAGAATTGTTGTTCTATTCTCTATTCGCCACAAGTCAAAGTGTCACAGTTTTGTAATTTTTTTCTGAATTTTACAAGATCATTGTCACATTGTCACATAACATTAACTTTAATATTTAATAATATTAAATTTAACCTAACGATGCGAAGCCAGGTAGGTATTGTGGAATAAATCGATCATTCCCGAACATTCAGGATTACTGAGTAGAAATTATACCTAAATAATTGAAAAGAAGTTCGATAGTTCTTATAAGGGCATTAATTATTTGGTGATGAACATTTTTCTAATTGATTGTTGATGATGTCTGCTTTGTGACTTGGTGTTATAATTTTAAGGATGCCTTAACACTCTTGTTTATTATCGGATAAAGAAATTTGAATGATGTAATAATTTATTTAAAGAGATTTATTTTATGAAAAGAGTGATATGATGTAAGGTCATCGTAGTTAGTGTGGTTCGGGTGACCAAGATTAGGAAGGCAATTTTTAGTTGGTTTTTTAATTTCAAGTTTTTCGAAAAAAAAAATTAAAAAAAAAAATATTTTATCCTCTAAGAGGGGGAGAATGTAAAGGTCGTGATCATTGAATATAATCTATTCAATGATACAGGCCACATATGGTTTATTTTTAAAGAAAAGTAATAAAATTTTTAAGAAAGGAAAAAAAAAACAAAAGAGATTGGGGGATTCGAGAGGACATTAAAAAGATGATGTAAAAATAGATTGTGAAACAAATATGAATTTAAAAAGAATGCAATTATTTATAAAGCCTTAAATGTTTTTATTTTTTAAATGTAACAAGTTCTAGAAGGGAAATAAATGAATTGTTCTGCAAGAAGAAGGTTTATGTGAAGCAGAGGCTTCACAGTATCTATATAAATGTGTAAACGAGCTAAAGAAATTTTTACGAGCTTAAGTGTTAAGGGCCTACATCAATATTATCGTCGACATGTACATATTAACACAGCCAGTAGGTATAGAAAATGAAGAATTAGGGATATTTTTTTTGTTTACTCAAAATCTACTAAATATATTTTAATTCTGATTTACGTGTTTCTATATATAATAGTTACTTATGTTTTTAAAGTTATTTCATTAGTTAATACGCGATAATAGACCGACAAATGAAAAAACTAAAAAATGAGAGAGGTTGTTTCGCTAAGATTTTCTATCGAGAAAACTTTTTTCAATCGTGTTTCTGAGTTTATGCTAAAAATTAGAGCTCTAGCCATTCAATCTAAAGAAACAATGAAAACTTCGTACGTAGAAAAATGCACGAAGCTATTTTGGTATCCTCTTAATGTGTCGAACGAAACTATAACGCGATTTAAAAAAAAGGTACGACGTCATCTATCGACTGTCATAGTAAACTTCTGTTTAGTAAAGTTTGATTTTTAAATTTCACGCGTACGAAGTCGCGGGCAACAGCTAGTAATATATATAATATAATATATTAATACAACACTAGCCAGGTTAATGGTTTACATTACATTTAGGTAGTTTAAATTAAAGTTGATATATATCAACTTTAATTTAGCACCTCCTATTAAAGTGTCAACTGTTCAACCATTAAACGTATTTGCTATTTTCTCTGTTAACATACAAATACTTACATAACCGTATTTCCGTCAGTACGCAACAAAAAAGGCAGCAGCTCGATCAATATTAGATTGAACGCTTTTTATATTAAAATGAATTAGCTAATAGTTGAATTTCCCAAAGGAGTCCCTTGAAACTTAATACTAACAGGCATCGGGACCACATTCTGTCCTCTTTAGTGTAAGAAATATTGATAAGACCAGTTTCATTGGATGATGCTATGTTAGGGATATATTTGCGTTTTTTGTATTTATTTTTTATTCGTGGTTTGTGTTCATTGTAGCCAATTAACCCATTCATTAGCGCGATAGCTGAATTGTCCAAAGCAACAAAAAGGTGTAGGTAAAATCTACACGGTTTTACCCATAAGCAGTTTTATTTAGTAAAAAATCCACTTGTACTAATATAATGATTATATTATGCATAAATATACTTCGGTTTCATTGTTAAAATAAAGTTTGGTAGTTTATCACAGCCGGATTGTGGACCCAGTTCAGTGAAGATTTGCTTTGCTAAAATATTTTATTATTAAAATGTTAAAAGAGACACTATTTCTATGAAACAGTAGTTAGTTTATATTTACCCCTCTAAAGATTAAAAGTCTCCCTCATCTACGCGTTGGTGCAATGGGAGCTTAATTTAGCCAATGCGGATCACAGCATATTGAAAATATTTATAGGTACACCGTGTGTTATCTCAAAGTATGTAACAATATGTGGGGTTGATTAAATTTAATACGCGGTTAGACGTTAGAATAGAAAGAAGTCTTATATCTATTTAACTTGTAGTAAATCACATCACAGGTCCAATCCTTTTATCTCCCAAAATAAATTAGGCATATCTTATTGAAGGAAATTCCTATTAGTTTTAGCTTGTTCTATGTTACTTGACTGGGAAAGACTATAGTGTTTGATTAAAGTTGATAGTGGTATTACTAAACTATAAAGTCCGCTTTAGTTTTATCATAGCTATAAGGGATTTCAGGTAATTTTCTGTTTTATTTCTGCTAAGAAAATATTTAGGATTTTGCTTTTTAAAAACAACGGTAAAATTATTAGTCGCAACATAAGTTTTAGTGTTAAGCGACGTTTGTATTATCGTATTTATATCTGCACTTTACAGAAAAGCAGGCCGAATTACGTACAAATTAGTCCATAAATACCAACTAATCTCGTAAATTATGTTTGACTTGGTATTATAACACATATTTATGCATAATAAAGACAAATTTATTAGTTATTTACATTATCCAATATTAATTATTTGCCTATCTGACTTACTAACCTCGGAGGGTAGCCTAAACAGTTATGTTATGTGATAGGTGAAGCTTATAACCTAGTGATCTAAATATCGATATAATACGTGATAATATCGATATATTGCCACAATGTAAAAGGAAAACTATTTAGTGCATGTACTTATATGAATCTTGCTATAGGGCACGTAAGGATGTGTCATGATGCAATTGGTTTATAAGATTATTAATGTATCCTCGAAAACCTGGCCAGTATACTGGCTTGTATATAGTCACTAGCTGCAGCCCGCCACTTCGTACGCGTGTAATTTAGACAATTTTCCCCGTTTTTGCAACATTTTTCACTGATGCTTCGCTCCTATTAGTCGCAGCGTGATGTTATATAGCTAATAGCCTTCGTGGATAAATGGACTATCTAACACAAAAACAGTTTTTCAAATCAAACTTGTAGTTCAGGAACTACACGTTTGATTTGAAACACTGTTGTTTATTTGTGTGAACGGGCTAATCCCAGGGGAAATAAACAAACAGATTCTTTTTATAATATTAAAAAAAAAAGAAATATATGTATAAACTCGGTCCAAACAATGAGAACATCTCAAACTAACGAAACACTTCAGCTTTATAATATTTGTATAGATTCTAATGACGAATACGTTTGCGTTCAAGAAATATTATACATATATAATAATGTAATCTTATATAATAAAAGACTTTATTGAGTTTGTTCAAATGTATTTAATAAAACAACAAATAAAGTCTTTAATTATTTACAATAATAATACAATAAGTACTCATAATACTTATTTATAACACAAAACAATATAGTACGGGATCCGTAGTACATTTTTTTCACTTGATTACTATCAAGCTGATTTTCCGTGTTGATTCGATTATTATTATCCGAAGTTTATTCTTCTGCCATTGCCATCAATTACGTAGCAGGTTATAAATACACCCCCGTGAATAATACAATCATGATGAATAGTTGAACATAACACAGAGAGAATAGTAGGAGATAATAAATTGTAGGAGGCACTTTATTTTCAACATATTAATAGAACTATTGGTAAATAATACCATCGTAATCCCGGTAAGACCGGCCTTTCTCTGTCCAGATCTGGACATAGATATTCTACTACCTAATATGTACCTAGGTATTACAAAGGTAGAAGTTTATAATAATGTATGGATGGCTGTATGGATTTTGATAATTTTATGGACGTTTGTTGTTCTTACTCGCAAAAAGTATTGGATGGGTTATAACGAAATTTTGAAAATTTCGTAGATCACAATAACACATATAATACCTACTTATATCATCACGCTAAAAGCTACGAAGCGAGGCAGTCACTATAAACATGGGTGAGATCGTGGACTTAAACTAATCTGTTTAAATATTAGAACAGAAATCAGTAATAACTTACCAATTCTCGACCTACGAGCGGATCGTGGTTCAACATCCGGCGTGACGGCAAGCAGCCGAGGCGGCTCGCCCTTCTTGAACCACCGCATTTCTTTACTGATTACTTCATTGTTACGTCACTGTAACAAGCATAAGTAAAATCAATATAATAAGGTAACGAACTTTCGTATTTTGAGATCTTTCCGTGCTGACATTATGAATGAACCTGGATTTATGGTGATATGAGAGTTGGATATTAACTAGGTGATTATGAATTTTCTGACTCGTATTTGCAAAAGCCAATCATTATCTACTGCTGCCCGCAACTTCGTATGCGTGGAATTAAGAAACCAAATCATAACAAATAATAAAAAAAATCCATCCTCTATCTATTAAAAAAACCGCAGCAAAATCCGTTGCGTACTTTTAAAGATTTAAGCTCACATAGAGACATACATACAGAAATAACGACTTGGTTTTTTATATAACCAAGGATTCTGATTTAAAGAGTTAGCTAAGACATTTACCGCCTTATTCATAATGACTTATCGGAGGTTTAAAAGTTCGCTAAGATAGGTTCGCGAAAATTGTCAAAACTTGTTATTCATAATGGTCTTTTTACGATAAAACGTTTATTATCTCTCCGATAAAATCTCCTTGTAAACCTCCGATAAATCATTATGAATAAGGCCATTAGTTTATATCGTTTATTTTTAACCACTGAGAATAGTTTCTAAAAAACATGTTCCTACAAACACAATTTTTACCAATATTTATTTCAGATTCGTATTAAATCTTTACTTTATACTCGCATTTAACTGTATTCCAAAAATTTCTATTACTATTCCAGTATATTTTTTATGGTATTTCGTTTATATTCGTTGTTTTACATAGGTAGTTCAAGTAGTAAATTAACGCCCTCATAGTTTAGTCCCACGCTGAGAAATATTATATTCATTGTTGCATAGCCACAGATGAAAGTCAGTGGATTGTCGATTACATCACCCGAAAGTTTAAGCGTGGACAAAAGGACTTGAAGTAATCGACAAGTGATTAGCTGTTATTACTAGTCACTACTATTTATGGCGTTTTTGGATTTGTAGTAAGCACTAGGAAAAACGGTATCATAGTATGGATATCACGCCGAAGTTAGGGCCTATGACAGATGTCAAGGTCATTGCGATCGCCGTTAACTTTTTAATTTATTTGTATTAAAATTAATCGTCTCTGTAGGTATACAACTGAGACTTAGGACATAATAATAATTTTGAATTTTTTTAACATTGCTATACCTAACAAGTCGATACACAGTCATCTATGTCGACAGCCTCTTATGAAACTCACTGTTGGTAGTATTTGGGTACTGATGGCATGTTTTATTAATAACAAAGTTTCTTCAAATTATATCTTAACATTTATGTCATACCTGTAAAATCTTTATCATCATCGATGGGTTAAAAGCACCATTAGAAGCCAAGCAATATAGTTAGTGCTAGTCGCAAGATTGGTGTATATATACAGGGCTGTTTATTAACGTGATGATGTCGCAGTCTGTAGGCAAGTATGTACCACTTCAACCATTGAACACTCAGTCATTAAGTCCCGACAGGTTTCTTAACTTGTCCATCTCCTTTTACGATACTATTTGCACATACCAACGTTTCTACATGGACCTCAAGCTGTGGATTGCGCAAGTATATAAAATTTAATGTTAATTATTTCATAATGTGATCACAGCTGAATGTGTAACCATTTTTCTATTGCAGACAGTCCATTGTCAAAAAGGAATTAATTTTGAGATAACTTATCGAGCTAGTATGTGCTTGTATATTAATGCAGTAGTTTAACTTTGTAAATCTCCCTAAATGAAATACCTGTATATGTACTTGGTAATTTTAAACCTTCAGATTGAATATCATTACAGAAAAAGAACATTTTTAATTCATTATAAATAAAATGCTTTTGACATTTGTAAATTACTCAGAAGGTGATCAAGAGGCCTTAAAATGTATACTTTTGAAGCAATAATTTATTAATCTTAGTTACGTTGCAAACCGGTAAGTTGCAAATTAGTTGCGTAAATAAAATCGTTCTATTCTCGCTTACACTGACGTGTGGGAGTGAATAGCTAACAGATAGACAGTCCCGCTTGCGGCAATCATTTTTTCCACCATAATTTAGTTTATTAAGTAAAACATAGCATGTCAATTGCAAAATCAATAAATTACTTTAGATAGACAGTAGTTTATTTAACAGCCCTTTTTATTGCGTGCTTCCTAAATGCATAGTTTGCTGTATACACCACACGCCATAAACCAAATAGTGGCAGAAGAAAAAGAATGTCAACATTATCTTATACTTATCCAACAATTAGTTAGGTACTTTACGAGGAAAATCTTTATGAAGTACTCATCCCCTATTGAGAAAATAGAATTAAAAATTGGTCAAGTGCGAGTCGGACTCGCGCACGAAGGGTTCCGTACCATTATCTATGCAACATAAGGCAACGTTATTAGTATCGAGCAAGAAACGATAAAAATATCATGTTTGTTGTATGGGAGCCCCCTTAAATATTTATTTTATTTTATTTTTAGTATTTGTTGTTATAGCGGCAATAGAAATACATCATCTGTGAAAATTTCAACTCTCTAGCTATCACCGTTCTTGAGATACAGCCTGGTGACAGACGGACGGACGGACGGACGGACAGCGAAGTCTCAGTAATAGGGTCCCGTTTTTACCCTTTTGGTACGGAACCCTAAAAAGCATTATACGTTATATTGATTGCTATACCCTAGAGTAATATTCGTAGTCTCATTCAATAGACCTTCCTATCTTCACAGAAAGCTCCTACTTTACATATTATATATCCATTACATTATCGTTTACCGTCGCATCAATCATAATCACGTATAATTACATTATCTGGCTTATCCATCAGCCGTCATAACATTGTTACTATTAAGTTACGCTGTCGACGCGATAAGAAATAGCCAGCCATCTACGATCATATTGCAAGAATCGAAACCTGACTCGATTTGAATAATCACGTAACACTTAACCTTGCAAGTTGTACAAGTAGCATTATGACTATTGTGTAACAAATAGATTTTTGAACCAATCAATTATTGAAAAAATTAAACGTAATTTCAACTTGTGGAACGTAAACAGATCTCGATACTTGTTAATTAATTAAACAACATAATTAAATCAATGATTATGTTTTATCTGTGGCAAGGTTTGATTTATTTCAGACGAAATTGACACTGTTTTTGCTGATAACCTTCTGTGCTTACTTAATTGAAATGTTAGACGAGAAATAAATTCTAAGGTTTTAATTAGATGGAAAGTAATTACGGCGGGTGTAAATTATCTAATTGAATATTTTATTACGGTTCTTTGCAACGTGTTTTTAATTATACTTATGTCGCATAAAACAATTTATATCCAAGGATAATAATTAAATAGGAACTAAACATTTTATTTAATCTCGACTGCCTGATACTTGATTGGGTTTACGAATAATTTAAAGAGGTTTATGATGTAAGATTAATTGGACAAAATTAGCATGATAGGTCGATAAAACTCAAGAGGCCCAATTTCATTAGTCAAATGTATCTAAAAGGGTTAAATATAAGATTTAATTATTAGATTAAATTAACAAAAGGCTTAAATTTAATATGTAGTTAAATTTAGAAATGCTGTATTGAAAACGTTCATAATAATATATTTTTTTAGGCTAGGTTAACCTTGTTGTCACACTTTTGTAGATTTGTCATAGCTATAAAAAATGTTTAGGTTAGGTGTGTGCCTTTCTATTTACCCATTTGTTTGACAATGTAATTAATAGGTAAGTATACAAATATGTATGTTTTGGTTATAAGATTTCAATTCATATCATTTAGATATCGAATGAAACGGACGACAACTTCTTATTTGTACCGACTACAGTCCACAAGGTTTCCGCATATAAATTATGCAGGAAATGAGCAAAGAAACCGCAGAGAATACTGTCGCATTGCTAATGTACTTCATAAGAATCAGTAGTTGTACAAAGAAATAAAGTCACCGCAAAATAATTCTTTATAGATTATGCAGTGATTTTAATAGAAATTGTATTTCTAGCCACTATTATCTTATCGGAAACGTGATTGTGAAGGTAATTTCTCATGACAAAATCATACAAGTAGATATTATAAACTTCCATTAAGGAAACATATTACAATCGGCAAAGCAATCAAATTTGTTTACGGTTGCATGCTTATCAAGAGCTCAAGTAAACAAGAAGCAAATTTATATTTATTTTAAAAGAAAAAGCTGAGTAATTGAAACAACAAAGTTAGTACAAGTAAGTACAACAAGTAAGTACTATAGGCGAGCACTAAGAAAGGATTTTAGGATGAAAACGCGAGTTTTAGACTAATTATTTCTAACATTTTTTATTAGACCTTTATTTTCTCTGCTCATAAACATACCTCAATTAATTAAGGTATGTTTATGAGCAGAGAACATAAAGGTCTCTCGTGTTTAAACACGAGTCTCAGTAACAATCAGATGCAATATATTGCGTTAGAAAAATCCATCTTTAAATATACGTATATCATAAAATCGGGCAAGGCGGACGAGTATTTTGAAACCAATTCAATTAAATAAGGTTATTAGGTGATAATAGGTCGATTTTGCCGATCATATAATTAGATTTTTTTTTAATCGTTTAACAAGAAACCGAACGAAAAACTTATTACATCTGAGGATGGGCGGAACAATGGAGTATATAACACTCGTTATCGGTAACACAAAAGTATATTCCATAGAACTTTCTCATCTAACTTTGTAATAAAGTTATACAAGTTAGACATTTATTACACGTTAAATATCAATGAAAGCGCCTATAATGGCTAATTATTATTTAACGTTATGTTTGAAATGAACTTACTATTTTTTTTAAATATTAAATTCACACAAAATTACGACGTTTTTATATTGTAAGTTCTTTTACATTAATCTACTCATACACTGCAGCCCCACTCCATTTTTGTTCCTAACTTTTGTTTCCTGGAAGAGATCACTTTATGTGAGTAAGGCTAAATTAAATAGCCTTCTTCTTCTTCTTTCCATCCTTGACTACGCTGACGCCAGCTATCTTGATATTACTGAGGACCAACTTAATAAACTGGAGCGAATCCAAAACTTTTGCATCAGGTTTATATATGGACTACGCAAGTATGACCATGTCTCAGAATTTCATGCTAAATTCCAGTGGTTACCCATTCGCCTTCGATGGAATACTCATATACTTGTCCTTCTCTGTAATATATTATTTAGTCCCACTACCCCTATGTATCTCAAAAACCGCTTTAACCTTCTTCATGACACACACACGAAAAGCTTGAGATCATCGGAAAACCCCATTCTAAATAAAACTACTTTTTACGGATTTAGACGCGTATATTTGTTTTAAATTTTGGCCCGACGTTTCGGAGACTTTGCAGTCACCATGGTCACGGGTGAGACTGAGCTGTAATGTGTCTTTTACGATCAGTTATTACAGGCCCATATTCGATTTTAATTTTACATTGACCATAAAGATAGACTTTTACTATAAACTATATCATATTACATTGTGCTCAGACTACATAAAATCAATAACATTACTGTAGTTTCTAAAATACATTAACAAATTGTAACAATATAAAGAAAATTTTAAATTATATAAGGTAAAACATACATAATTTTATCATAGACTAAAGTTTTAATTATTAGAATTATTATAGAGGTAGTATACAATATAGCAAGCAAAACTGAGTTTATATACTTAAATACAACATTATTTACATAATAAAAAGAAATTTTTAAAAAGAATTATTGGTTTAAGATTTAAATTAGTTTTTAAAAAGAAAATTGTTAATTTTTATTTGAATTTATAGAAAATTAGTATTTATTTTAATTATTTAGTTTTTATTATTTTATCTAATATACTACCACCAGATCGGAACGCGTTCCACTTGAGAAAGATCTGGCAAGAAAACTCAAGGGGAGTCAAAGAAATTATTTATTATTAACTTTATGTTGTCGGTCTAAAGTGAAGTTAAGGGGATTTTAAGTCTTGTTGTCTGCAAAATGTCCGAAACGAAATGCAAAGTCTCCGAAACGTCGGGCCAAAATTTAAAACAAATATACGCGTCTAAATCCGTAAAAAGTAGTTTTATTTAAACAGATGAGTCGCGCAAGTGTTAGAAAATATTATGTTAACCCCATTCTAGCTATACCTGCCCATTTCACCTAGTTTTATGCTAAATCATTTACTATCGAAGCAGCTCGCCTATGGAATGAGCTACCTAAAAATATAAGAAGTGCTCAATCAGTAGCTACTTTCAAGAAAAGGGTAAAAGAGTACTATCTATCACTGACATAACATAAATAACATTATAAAATTTAAAAATATTATTTTATACTCCTATATCTCCTGCGTGTAGGCATATTTGCTTATGTATTTGTGTAAGTATGTGTATGTATAGGTATGTATTTATGTATGTGTATTAGATATGTATTATGTTTATGTAAGTATTAGTATGTAAAGCTTATCTTTGTAGGTTAGTGTACACCACATAAAGCCCTCTCTTTGACCAAACGTAGTCCATCCAAAGGTTGTCTGGAAGAGATCGCAGTATGTGATAAGGCCGCCTATTGTACTAAACTATTGTTAACATAGACTAAGCTACTGTAATGTAAAATGGTGTACAATAAAGAGTAATCTATCTATCTATCTAAATTTGTCTAAAGCTTTATTAATGTTTCTGTTTTTTATAAAGAGTTAATTTATCTATCTATCTTTGTCTCCTTGAAGCATTACTCTGATAGATGTTAATAGAATTCAATCATGATTCTATCCTGTCTCTCGTGTGAGGCACAATTATTAAAGGTATGATTCAAAGACCTGTCTGTCTGTCTAAAAAATTGCAATGAGTTTTCGTGAATGGTTAGCTTTATTACATAGCGATGTCATGTAGTGGGAATACCAAGGGGAATACCAGTTGTACTATAATATTACACCATGCATGCTTAAAGCATTAATCCAATAGGAGTTGACATTATAATGCTGAAAAAGGCATAAGAGCAATGCTAATACTTATTGTATACGGCCACTGTTATCCCTTAGTGCATGAGATAATTTTGGGCGGGGTGCGCGTAGCGACCAATAAAATTCCGTTAAATTTTTACGGTCTTATTCATAATGACTTATCGGAGGTTTAAACGGAGATTTTATGGAAAAGATAATAAACATTTTAGCGAAAAAAGACTATTATGAATAACAAGTTTTGACAATTTACGCGAACCTATTTTAGCGAACTTTTAAACTTCCGATAAGTCATTATGAATTACATCATTAGTGTTTTACCACGGCACCCCACTGATGTGACAGTATATTTGTCAAAGAATAGCGTGTCTTATGCTCTTGTTGGTTTGATGCTCTAAGCTAAGCATACACGTAATTTAATTGATTAAAGCTAACTGTGTGACAATATTTTCCAGGTAAATAAACACTACTTAACTAGTCAGGTAGTTGTTGTTTCTAAACATTTCTAAGTACTTACGCCGTACTAGTTACTCGTAATACCTATGTCAGCACTTACAACTTGGATGATTCATAGGTATTAAGTAATGATGCTAGCTAATATAACATTCAGATTTATGAAGCCGAACAACTACTTATGTACATCTTGCGCCATTGTTTGTTGACGGCAAACGGAAAACTGTCGTAAATGGAACGTCGTTGTTTGCTTAAACTTGAACTTGGAAATTTCTTTCAAACGTTTTAAAGGAACAGGCTTACTTTAGTACACTTACTTTACACATAAAATGTAGGTACAACACTTATAAATATGAATGTTATACGCAAAAATTGCACACAACTCAAGGTATTACTTAGTCTTTGTTTCATCGCAATCGGTCCACTCAAGCAAGAGATATGTACGAAGTCGTAACATCTGTTTATTTTTATAACGGCATTAAGTTTCAATATACCGAAGTAAAATATATATGGATATATTTTTAACACAGAAGATCTATTTTAATAGCCTAATATATTTCGTTGATTTAACTAATTAGTAGCAGTTATCAGATGTTTACGTGTAAAACTCGAGAAGCCGGTCGAGTGTTATTTGATCTCTAATCTTATGATCATTTACTAGATACCTACATAAAAATACACTTTTATTTTTTGTGTTATAAACATGTTTTGCTATTTATTTTATTCACTAAATATCATTATAATTGGAAGTTGAGTAAATAAAGAAGTTTGACACACAGACAAACGGACACCAAAGTGATGCTGTATGACTTTTATAGGGTTTTTAAGGGTTCGGACGCATAAATCTATAAAACTTCAACTATAAAATTGTATTTTTTTTCTTTATTTATTTAGAAGCTTTTAACCCTAACGAGATAACATTCATATAACTAACTTATAATACATAAAATAAAGTAAAATGTTAAATTTTGAAATGAAGAAATGAAAATGTATGTATTTCAGTGCTTATCAATATAAAATTAAATGAATATTGGTCCAAAAATAAATTACCAATTTTGTTTTCCTGTTAAAAACTTAATTTTAACTTCAAACGTTGAATAAAATTGTACGACGGAATTGATGGAAATCGCCTTATTAATGACTTCACAGAATAAATAATAAAAAATAATCGAATATAAAAGTAACAATCGTAAAATTCTTTTACGTAATTTCTGTTAACAATATTCTGAGTAAAACAAAGGCAATCTCCATAAAAATGGCATAGTACAATATTTTGTCCATAATATTACATCGACAATAAGAATAAACTCAAACTGAGGAAAAAATGAAGCAAAAATATTCCTGAGTAGGCAATGAATTGCTGAAATGAAATGAAGCGAACTTTTCTTTATTTTTGCTGATGTTAGCAACATAATGCTTTATTGTGGAGTTCTTAGTCAACACTTTTCTAGTTACATATTTTTTCTTGTTTATATTCGCTAGAAGGATTGTGAAGGAATAACAAGCATATCTGAATTTCTTTAGAATATAAACATATTCAGTAAAACGAGTGTATGCTTTGTTAGTCCTATCTCTATACTGTTATGTTTTGCCATATAATTGATTGGGGTGGATCACTCTTAACATTTAGGGGGATGAAAAATAGATGTTGTCCGATTCTAAGACCTAACCGTATTACGTGATGTGTGTGATGTGTAATATGTATACAAAATTTCGCGAAAATCGGTCGAGCCATTTCGGAGGAGTATAATTACAAACACCGTGACCGGCGCTGCGGCGTATATGCGGCCCCCCGCAAGCTTATCGTCGCTAATGACTTGAAGTCTCACCGCCGCTGTTTCGGCTTGCTGGCCGGCAGAGCTGGCCAGCCTCAACCGCTACGCCGAGCCTGCAAATCACTTGCTCCTCAGCTCGCGGGCCGTCACACCCCTCCATGCCTACGCGGGCTTAAATTGCACTCTAGGGTAGGGCAAACAAGTCTACGTAAAGTCGGCTTTGCAGCGATTCGTTTAGTCACAAAATTTTGTAGCTATTTTCAGATTATTCGAAGTAATGAAAATCGGAATTTCGTTTTTCGGACAAATAACCCTTCGAGCATTTGACTCTTCGGACAAATGAAAATCGAAAAAGTAACAAATCGGATTTATGACTTTCGGTATTATGTTTTTCGTGATTTTGAATAATAGACATTACAATTTTTCGGTATTATGAAATTCAGACTTGAAAATCGGCATTTCGAAATTCGGAATAAAGCTTTTCGGAATTTTAGGGTGTTTCCCTATATAACATCACGCTGCGGACAATAAGAGCGAAGCATTAGCGAAAAATTTTGCAAAATGGGAAAAAATTTCCAAATTTCACGCGTATGGACTCGCGGGCTAGTTAGATATACAAAGGAACATTAGACAAACCCATATTTATTAGCTGATTTATCTATTGCAAAATCTGTGACTTATTGTTTTTTTTTATATTTATTGACACTTAAACTATTATATACTTCACTTTTATTAAGTTTTTAGGTGCTCTTTAAAGAAAATATATACTAAATTAAGTCACGTCTGCTTGTAGGCAATGCGTAACTTGAAGTTGGTAGACGCATGTATAAATTAGCCTTCACGTCGATTATGTAATATGACTAACAAGATTCATGAAATGTCGCAGTATTACCTAATAAACAACGATACACTTATTGCCTATAGTATATTGTATAGGTAGTTAGTTCATTACGAACGCTTGCACCTAGTTGGCCATACTACGTCCTACAGCAATTCTGCGCTGCTGTCTTTGATATTTTCCTACGATATATCTCTAATTTATAAGACAAAACATCATTTAGGTACTAAAGCAACTAATCTCTTTCTGTCTCATTCCAGCTCAATACGTCGCACTATTTGGCGCTGGTTTCCTCCACATTGGAAGGGATTACTACCTACGCGCACACAGAGCGTATTTTCACAGGGTTTATTTTCGAATTTCCCGTCTATTACAGAGGATGTCATCTGTGTACTATATCCCTTAGCTGACTTTTACAGCACCCTATGAAAGCAAATGGGATGATGACATTTGCTTCTATTCCTAATCCGTCACCACCCGGACAAAAACAACTTATAACTAACTGGTATTATTGATAATCCTCCTTTATTGGCGCAATTTGTACATATTTATTTCTGTATAAACAACTGAGAACCGGCTGCTACGGAAACTTAATTTGCAAAATTAATTTGTAGTAGTATTGGAGAGAACTACACAATAAAATAAATGTAAAACAACTGGCATAAGACCATTGCGTGTTATAAAATGCTAAAAGCAGTTTCAAAGCGCTACAAATTACCACCTATAAGCATTTCTGTTGACAACACGTATAAAAACAGCAACCCATACACGTAATACAAGAATATTATGTTACACAAGATAAGGCTAATACTTGACATATTTTATACAAATTGTTGGACCCGTTATGGCCGACTCAAGGAAGAATAACATAATGACCAAACATATACATAGACATACTATTTTATATCCTTGTTGTTGTCTACTTTTAGTTTCATTCATCGACGGGCCTCGTGGTGTAGTGGTTCTGGTAACGGACTGCCGATCAAGACGTCGCGGGTTCGATTCCCGCTCGGGACAATCATTTGTGTGATTTTTCTAATTGTGATACAAATGTTTGTACTGCGTCTGGGTGTTCCTATGTATTATAAGTATGTATTTACAAAAAAAAAAGTAGTATATGTATTCTATCCGTATTCTGGTACCCATAACACAAGCATATAAGCTTAGCTTGGGACCAGAGGACGTTGTGTGAAATGTCCATGAATATTTATTTATTATTTATTTATTTATTATAGCTGAGTGGCACATTTTATGGCACTATAGCCGTGGTCCGCAAATTCGTATGCGCAAAATTGGAAATGTACATCAAACCAAAACAAATAAAATTATACAAAAGGACCGTCTTCTTAAAACACTCTATCTAATAAAAAATACCGCATCAAAATCTGAAGATTTAAGCTCACCTAAGGAAATGCATACAATAATTAAAAATAGTTAAAAGAAACTAAAAAAAAAACACGCTTTATTTAATCGAATTATTGTATTGTCATCGGTCTTTGACAGGTGTGCAAAATTTGAATAGAATCTGACCGTTTAAAGTGGGTCAAAATAGCGTCCAAAGGAGTCGGTTACAAACATACAAACAAACATACAAGTGAAGCTCATATAAAGCGTGTAAAAATAATAACTTTTATAAAAGAATGAGTAAAGATTTCAGTTTTATTGAAATAACACTGTAGGTACTACAATACAATACAATATACTTTATTGCACACCGATAATACAGAGTTTTTAAATTATCTACAAACAATTAATGTACAATCGGCGGTCTTATCGTTGTCAGCGATCTCTTCCAGACAACCTGCATGGTACTAGCTTAATATAAAATGATATTGGCCTTATTTGCATATCGATATGATTATGTATTAAACGAGATATTATGTACAAATACCGAGTATATTATTCTCTATAGTTGATAGCTCTATCATAGTTAGGGTGAAAAGGGGGTTAAGGACCTACATCAATAATATCGTATATCATCGCCGCCACGTACAAATTAACACAGCCAGTAGGCATAGAAAATGAAGAATTAGGGATACTTTTCCTATTTACTCAAAATCTAGTAAATATATTTTAATTCTGATTTACGTGTTTCTTTAAATAATAGTTACTTATGTTTTTAAAGTTATTTCATTAGTTAATACGCGATAATAGACCGACAAATGAAAAAAATAAAAAATTTGAGAGGTTGTTTCGCCAAGATTTTCTATCGAGAAAACTATTTTCAATCGCGTTTCTGAGTTGATGCGATCCTAGATCATATATTGAAAAAACATATACTTAAAAATTAGAGCTCTAGCCATTCAATCTAAAGAAACAATGAAAACTTCGTACATAGAAAAATGCACGAAGCTATTTTGGTATCGTCTTAAAGTCAAAATTGTTCTTTTTAAAAGTGAGAATTACAGATTCGTTTTCTTACAATAAATATTTTGTAACAAATTCCTCTACAGTAGACAAACGATTCGATAAATTCTCAAAAACTAAATTACCAGCTAACAGGCTACCAATCGACCTGACCAATTCTCAGAAAAAAACAAATTACTAACTTGTCTATATCATTCCAAAGTATGTCTATTAGTATTTGTATTACTACCTTAACGAAACGATATCTTGTAAAATGCTGCCAAGAATTTACATTTACGAGTTTTAGTAGTCAGCCTTAAAATAAATAAGTTTACCGTAACGAAAGCAACCCAGCGCGGCTTAAAATGGAATGAAAAACACTCCTTAAAGCAATTTCAGAGTTACGTAAATGATAGAGTTATTTCAGGAAATTTTAATTAATATTACAGCATTAGACACGTATCCACTTAAGGGATTAAAGATACGTCACTTATAATAACGGTATATGTAATTGGTGTGAGGAATTTAGGTACCGAGTAGCTACATAAAAGAGAATTTCGTCATTAGTGTGGTATGTAGGGATTCATAATGTGAAATCTAAAGCCCTTTGTAAACCGCTTCGTAACGTAAGTAATTATGATTTTAAGTAAAATATTTTATGAGATACTAGCTGTCTTGAAAGTCGTTAATGATTTGTGGTTATATTACATCTAGCGTTATTAGAATTAGCTTAGCAAAATAAAGATTTTATTCAATTTTCACTAGTAATTAAATACAAATATTTAATCTAACCAGAATTAATGAACTATTCAGTGAGTTATTCTTATTAAGTAAATTGGTAACGGTTAAGAATGATGTTAAACTATTACTAAATAAAATTATTTTTCTATTTAATTAAATGATAGATAGATATTGTGTGAAATGTCCATAAATATAAAAACTAAACAATTTTCGAGAATTGCTAAATATTGCTTTTGTTGCACACTTACAAAAGTAGGTTCGCGAAATACGTTAGTTAGTATACCTACCTACTGTTAAGTGTTAAGCACCTACTGTTGACCGGTGTTAAGGTCGTGTGAATGATCACTAAGTATCATTTAAGAACTCTAGATTGCGTGACAACTATTCTGTTAATGTTCGTGGAATTTAGTTCATTCTACATTTAAAACTACATATTTCCATTAGCCTTGTTTTATAACTGCAAAATAACTCTAAGTCACCGCTATAGTCACATTGTCTTGGAACGTTGACAGAAATACACTCGAATCGTAAAAATATCCAACTTTCATTAACGCCAATACAGTTATTTATATTCACAGTAGACTATTGATTATTCAGAGTCTGGTACTGATGGTAATCGAAAGGTTTTCGAGTGAAAACTCCTTAAAAGAGTTGGTTGTCACGTACTGATCAATATTGAGGTCGTGATCCACGCATCTAGCTGTGAATACAAAAGTTGTGTTACGGATGTGATGATAGGATGGTAACAAAAACCTCATGATACACCTGACATATATGGGATTGAATGTTTATCAAATCATTGAGTGCCAAAAATGTACGAAAACGTTTGAATTATTTATTATGTTTGCGTAATATACATTGCCGTTGTCGTTTTATTGCTTCTAAAGCTTTGAATATCGCAAATATGGAATCACGGAATATAACGATTATTTAACCAGTAAAATAAATATTGATATTTTCGACATTTTCTCTGGCTCTTATAATTATTATTATTTATTAACTCAGTGGAAATAATGAGAATTAGGTAGCGTCCTTTTTATTTCTAAAAATTTGTACATTTACTACATATCCAAAAAATAAAGTCAAACTACCAATCAATAGATATTTAAAACTACGTGTTGCCCGCGACTCCGTACGCGTGGAATTTAGAAAATTTCCCCCGTTTTCGCAGCATTTTTCACAAATGCTTCGCTCATTTTGGTCGCAGCTTGATGTTATACATATATGGTCATATTCATAATGACTTATCGGAGGTTTAAACGGAGATTTTATCGGAGAGATAATAAACGTTTTAGCGTAAAAAGACTATTATGAATAACAAGTTTTGACAATTTTCGCGAACCCTATTTAGCGAATAGACAATATATTTCGAAGATCAACTTGTTATTCACAAATGTTGAAGAACCCACTAAAATAATATTAACTAATTAATTTGACGTATATTTCTGCAATATGTAAAAACTAGCCTATGGCATTAATCTGCATTTAATATACAACCGTATCTTCTATTCTGCTCCATCCGTGTTTGAAAAGGAGTGCAAACATTTTTTTTTATAAAATATCGATAACCTTCTTTAAACTTATTGTGATAACACTCCCTATATGAATAAATCACTTGTTGAAGATACAAAGAATGTTATCTATAAACTGAAATGCCGAATATGTTTGCATTGCACTTTGTCGTGTCAAAACGATTTTATTGATAACCGATATCGTTTGACCCATATTTCGACAAGGCCGTAATATATTTATCTAATATTGTAATCAGTTAAGTTGAGCACAGCGAGCGAATATATTTGCGAAAAATTTGTTTGTATTTTACTTTAGTAAGCGTTTATCTAAGTTAAAAACAAAATATAGGTATCATACCTATACTTTGTTTTTAACTTAGATAACGTCGTATAAATAAAGTGGATTTGATTATAGATATGGTATAACAAATTGTACGAACAATTATTTTAGATTTCAAATAAAACTACTTTTTACGGATTTAGACGCGCGTGTTTGTTTTAAAGTTTAACCTGACGTTTCGGAGACTTTGTAGTCACCATGGTCACGGGTTAGACCGAGCTGTAAAGTGTCTTCTACGGTCAGTTGTTACAGGGTTTTAGATTTTATTATTAAACCGATTATTTTTCAGCCATTTTAAATTATGGTAGCTAGCCGATAACTTGTCGAAGCTTTTTCTTGAAGTTTTTTGTGCAACGGAAATTGGAGAAAACTTAGTAAAAACTTTAACATTATACAATTTTTAAGTGCTAGTATATACGTGTATATATAAATAAACATAATGTTGATTTTTAAACAAATCCAGTTAAGTAAGAGAATTGTCAAGTAATCAATGATAAATATGCAGTCAACCAAAACAGTTTACACAAAATATTGGTGTTGGTTTCAACATTTGTATTGACAAGTAACATGAATGAATTGTCTTTGAAATAGGTATACAGGAAACCGAACTTTCTAAACTAATGTAGACTTAAAATTATTTTGAATTGTAAATTAACAGTCTCTCTGACTTACTGTAGTTAACACTACCCAAAACTTAAAGATCAACTACAAGGAGAAGAACTTCTTCCTTTGGCCATTCTGTAGCATGAGCTAATGCCAGTACGTGTTCCTATAATACTCTGGACTCTATACCTATGATCTGTGCCTATAATAGAAAAAATAAGCTATTTTAAAATTGGAAGTTATTTTAAAATTGAGAGCTATTAAAAAAAGAAAACGATTTTAAAAATGGACATTTAAAAAAACCCTATTTTGACCAATGACATTGTGGTATTACTAACTTCACAATTCTGTAGTCTATGACTGAGTCTCAGTTACGCCTTTATAAAGTTATTTTGTCTTGAAAAATAATAAACATCAAACGGTACCTATTAGATTCAATGGGCTGTATAGTTTCTTTATTACTTTTATGTACGCTCGTTTGAGAACTTGTACGCAACATTTAACCTCAAAATTAACTTTGGTTTTTAACTAATTGCAAGTTAAAATTGTTATACTCTTAGTTCGTACATAGTTCAGAGTATTTAGCATTTATTTATTAATCTTTGTTTAACACGGGTTTTGATCATAATTATAAAATGTGCTTGCCATGTGTCACCGATAGGCCTAGAGAGAAATAGTTATGAGTTACATCCTGGTGACAGACGGACGGATAAAGATGTCAATAATAGGCTCCAGTTTTACCCTTTGGCACGGAACCCTATAAACATCTAAACTAGCTGTAGGTATATATAAAAATAGAAGCAAACAAAAGTTCACTTTTTATTTTAGTTATCAATTACATTGATTTAGATAAAAAAGTAAGTGTACTAACAAATCAAGTGAACTAATCGTGTTGTAATTACTATTATAATGATTGTTGGCAAGTGAGTCAGCTGGAGGTCAAGGTACGTCATTCTTACGTGTTGCAGATCGCTAAGATTAGCAATGACACATAGTTGGATAGTGTCGGTCACTACCCTTAGAGCTAAATGCGTGGCTCTTACACACGTGACAAGACAAATAAGGCGTAAATTAAACTAGACTACGTATGTATGTATTTGTATCCTAAAAATATAACAACACTTTACTTAATTATTTTGGTTATAAATCCGTATTAGTCGTTTTACATAACTATTTGGTTATCTTGGATTTAAATAGTTTCTTGTGCCGGCTAATTTATTAGCGCACCTTTCATCATTTTTAGGGTTCCGTACCCAAAGGGTAAAAACGGGACCCTATTACTGAGACTTCGCTGTCCGTCCGTCCGTCCGTCTGTCACCAGGCTGTATCTCAAGAACGGTGATAGCTAGAGAGTTGAAATTTTCACAGATGATGTATTTCTATTGCCGCTATAACAACAAATACTAAAAATAAAATAAAATAAATATTTAAGGGGGGCTCCCATACAACAAACATGATTTTTTTACCGTTTCTTGCTCGATACTAATAACGTTGCCTTATGTTGCATAGATAATGGTACGGAACCCTTCGTGCGCGAGTCCGACTCGCATTTGACCAATTTTAAATCATCTCTAATTAAGCACTTCTAAAGACAGTTGATTTTAAATTAAACTTGTTTCTTTAGCTAAATATTATGGGTAATTCTTATTTTAAATTAGTAATTAAGTAGCTAAAATGTATTCTGTGTGATAAAAGTAATTACATCGGCAAATTAAAAAAAAGCAGTGGCCTTTCTTCTTCACTAGAAATTCATTGTAAAGTAATATCGTTATAGTAACTTCAAATTCTATGCAAACTTCTATACCATTAGGTATTAGACTAAATATATATTAAATTTCCAAGTAAACATGTCACTTAAAACTAAAATCAAAAAATACCAATGGAAGAGGAGTTCATATTTCTAATCACAACTGTTAACAATTTGAGTACACTATAAAGAAGATAGACAGCTTTACTTATAATGTTTACTATAACAAATGATAAATCATTTCTACTGAGCCCATGTTTTAGACAAGTAAGATGTGCGTGCAAGGTCTTAAGTTCAACTGTGAGACCTCTGCCTTGATAGAATAACGGTTATAGCGTGGTTTATGCGTTTGTAGTTTATGTACTACTTACAATAAGCTTAAGATTTATGGCTTACGACTGTATCACAAGATTAAATAGGAGATAAGCTTCACTTTAATAGGATTGCTTAATACTTAAGAAATACTTAGTGTTAGTCTGACAGATACAGCACATATTCCAAATATTGATCTAAGAAAAATAAACTTTTTTTAAGAAACATACTAGACACTTTATTTAATCGAACTATGGGTCTGGAATTATATTGCTTTTTCATGACCTAAGCGTTTAAATATTTATTTATCAAACGACAATGAATAATAACCAAATATACATAATATATCGAAAGAAATTTAATAAGCAATTCTTATTTAGAAATTCTGGTTTTATTTTGAAAGATTTAAGAGTAGACATTTCAATAACAAACAGTACATAAGCTATTTTGTCAGCACAGCTGGCTGTGCTCTTAAGAACTGTGCCGGTTTAAGCTTTCACGAAAAGGGTCTTTTCTTACTCTATACGGAGGCAATTCTATAGAGTGTCGAGACGTACATTGTGACTTGACTTCAATGAACTGCATTCTGCCAGTCAATAAAACTCCAGGCAGGAAATACGCGAATTTACTCTGTGTGAATACATTACGTATTGTATGTCTGAAAAATTTATTTGTGGAGCGTAAAATTTAATAGTAACAGTCATTTTACTTGAATGAATGTGAAATGAAACAGGAATAAGCGTGCTACAATGGTTGGTAGCCTTCTTGGCAAGATATCTAATACTATAACAAAGATCACAACCATAGCTTCGATAGATTTCCCAACACTCGTGCTCTCTGAATAAGTGGCAACCGATTTTGGACGAATCAAGGCAGATATAACTAGCCCCAATATAAATGAATCAGATAATGATCATGTACAAGGTGTAAACCGCTTTTCTGGATGAACAAATGATATACACAAACTTACTCCGACTAAACCTCTACTAAAGGATATTCCCGTACTATTGAAAATAACGCAGAAGTCATGCAAAACAATGACTTGGCTGAAGACGAGCAGAATATTAACTATCTTGCACTTTAACTGTTTAATACAGGATAAGAATACTGGATTTTACTGATGTAGCTTTTATAAAATCACAGCCTTTTACATAATAGTCCCTATCCTAAAGTGTATGTTATTTGCGCGCTTATGTCTTTAAAACTACGCAAGGGATTTTGATAGGGTTTGTTTTATTAGATAGAATAGTTTAAGTTTTAAGAGGATAGATTTTTTGGTATAGGTAATTTTTAGGGTTTAGTTTCAAAATTCCACGCGTACGAAGTTGTGAGCAAAATCTAGTTAACAATATGTGTGTCATACAAAGACTCAGTAAAAAAGCGGATGCCATTATAGCGGCACTTTGTTGAACCGCAGAAGTGCTTGGAAAAATATGATAATAAAGTACTGAAAGGATATAAAAGCAAAAACTCATCAACTGTTTCCTTTACCGCAATTTCTGCCAACTGAAACTTAGTGTTGTTTCGTCGTCATGGCAGTAATGAAAGCATAAATAAGATTTCCACGTTTTACAACGTCACTGAAATTTACTCCGGGGAACCGAAAACCATTTTGCACATCGTTTCCCTCGTTTTATTACTTTCTGAAACCAGCTTTATTTAACTTCTGAAAGTTGGGGCAAGTTTAACAGGAATTTTAGCTCATGTTATTACAACTTACGACTTATCTTGTAGATCTGGCAGTGACGGCATGCTACCCTCTCTATGGATGGAGACACTTACCTGGCAAAGAAAAAAAGAAAATTTTTGATTTTCAAAACTAATATGCGATTATTAATTTCGCTATCCGAGATAATCCACCATTCTTCCATGAGCCTTTATCTTTTCACTACTAAAAATAGCTCAAAAATTTATTGCAAGTAGCATTAGTAGCCTAACGCATTATCGTCTACACAACGAAGGTATTCAATGTCAAGTACAGTTGCATTCGTCTTTGTCTGATGAACCTCAAACATGTATACAAAGGAAGCAAGACATTACGGCAATAGATACGTAAATAGCTTTTTAAGAGTCACTAGTTAATAATACTGATAAATATTCATTACACACATGTTAGGTTTTTGTATAAGAAGTAATTGTTTGACGCCTAAGGAAAATAATTTTAAACAAAAATATGAAATATTCACAAGGTTCTTTGTCTTAAATATTGTGAAACTTGACGGTAAACTTGGACATTTACAAGATAAAAGAGCTACAGTATTTGTAATGAAATAATTTGAGGTATACCATAGAAGCTGTTTGCTTTCGACGTGCTCTATTGAATAGCTAAACAGCACAAACACCTTCTGTTTCGAATGTAACTCGTACATTTGTCTGTGAGACTTCTGTTTTTGTAATAATAAGTCTAAGTCAAGCTAAGTCAAGTATTTAAAGATCTATTACATACATTATTATAAGCAACATGATTTATCTAATAGTAATTATTCTATGTACCTTCATAATAAATGGTTATGCTGATTAGGAATAAGCCATAGACGATTAATAGTCTAAGGGCTGGTTCATTCCTTAAACTAACAGATTTTTTTTACTTAAATATTCATGGACATTACACACACGTCCTCTCGTCCCAAGCTAAGCTTATATGCTTGTGTTATGGGTACCAGAATACGGATATACTACATTATACTACTTTCTTTTGTAAATACATACTTATAATACATAGAAACACCCGGACGCAAAGCAAACATTTGTATGACATTTATAAACATCACAGAAATGATTGTCCCGAGCGGGAATCGAACCCGCGACCTCGTGAAGGGCAGTCCGTTACATGAACCACTAGACCACGAAGCCCGTCAAGTGTTTATCATTCTTTTGGTCTTTTCTGGTCAACATTTACAATACTCATTATCTATCATATCATTCTATTTCACTTCAAACACAAAATAGAGTGGTTTTAACAACTTTTTGTGATTGTTATTAACTATTAAATAACCGACTTTTAAAAAATTCAGGATTTTCTCAATTCTGTAGGTATTTCTAAATCACTCCTCGTACTCAAAAACAATGAACTAATAATAGTATTAGTTTCCAAACACAATTGTATTAACTTACAGCCACTGATCGACAGAATGTCAATCGAGTTGATACATAAGTGCTAAATCATATTCTCTAAATTGAATTATAATTTAATCCTACAGCAATCCAGTTTGAATCATGATTGGCTTAAATAAATTAACAGAATTTAGTCTCAAATTAAGTTACCAGCTAGGAGTCTGGTTACTAAATCGATATTTGATTTCATTACGCCAAATCACATTTTTATGAACTCTATTTTTGAGTAACTAAATGTTTCAGTCCACTTTTGCAAACGGTTATCCTAATAGTTCAAAATTTTAGTGTGTTTATTCTTTTTTCTTTCTATTTTATTTATTACAAAACAAAACCGTTATTTCTGTAATGTATGTCCCTATGTGAGCTTATATTTTCAAAACCACGCAACGGATTTTGATGCGTTTTCTTTTAATAGATAGAGTGGTTCAAGAGGACGGCTCTATTGTATAATTTGCTAAGGTTTGGTTTCTAAATTCGACGCGTACGAAGTCGAGAGCAAATGCTAGCTACTTATAAACGTGCTAACATAATATTACAGGCGTAATGTATGTTGTATGGTGACGGATTAAGAATACAAGTGTCACCACCCCATCTCTTCCTAAGGGTGCTGTAAAAGTTAGCTAAGGGATATTGCGCACAGACTCTCTGTGAGAGCCGGAAAATTCGAAAATAAACCGTGTGCCAATACGCCTGGTCAGCGCAGCACAGTAGACCATAATCTCGCCCAAAGTGGAGGAGGCCCGTGCCCAACAGTGGGACGTAAATGGGCTGGAAAGAGAATTTATGTTGTGTAAGTAGTATAAGTGATCATTTTTAAAGTATAAATATCCTTGTGGAGTATAAAAACAGCATAAGATGGCATTGAACCAAAGTATTTATTGAAGTGAATTAAAAATAGTCTTTTAATGAAGTATATAAACTTCCCGGTTCACGAGTTCGCAATAAAAATGCAATTAAAATAGCTTCCATTTTTATCGAAGTCGAAGATTAATAACAAGACAGACTATTATCTCACATGGTACACGGAACAAATGAAATACAAGTGTATTGAGTTCACTGCACCGACGATGCCTGTTTATGGTAACAGATGATAACCTACATACTGTCCTAATCTACGAGTGTCTTTAGGTAAAAACCAACAGGAGCTTCTTAGGGTAAAAATCAACACACCATATTTTCTTTGACAAATTAATATACTCGGCGGGGTGCCAAAATAATGCACTCAAACACGATAACGTAATTTCATTCGTCGCTACACACGATCCGCTTAAAATCACCTTGCGCTAACAACAGTGTCTGTATCAGTAAACAATGAGTATGAGCATTGTTCTCGTACCGTTTTAGCGAGAGTCGCCTTATAATATCAACACCTGCTGGATTAATGCTCTAATTAAACGAGTTTAGTATGAGTATAGGCTCGTATGTACAAATTATAATAGTAATGTCCAAATGACGTTTTGACACTATTCATAAAGAGGTTACTGTCTATAGGCAGTAATCTCTGAAAGTTATGGCCCGATCCTAAAGAGAATTAACAAATAGCAAACAAGAGTCTCCGAGAGTGCTATAGCTTATAGATCTTTAAATATAATATGTAGTGATTGAAATTCCAGGCTTACGAAGTTGAAGGCAACACCGCTAGTATCTACTATGTTTAAACGATTAAGTGCTATAAAAAGAAATGGTTCAGAAAACAGTGCTATGTTACTCGTACATGCTGAAAATATTTATTTATTTTTAAACTTTTTGCACAAAACACATAGTACAATGGCGGACTTAATGCTAAAAGCCTTCTCTACCAGTCAACCATTGGGTAGTGTGGAAAACGGAAGGCAGGCGCATTACCAAACACTAACCAAATTATAATATCCTTAAGCTCTAGCAATCGTAGCAGAACTTATATAATAGCAATTACGTCATAATTGTAGATGAAATCATACCATATTAAAGCAACTTTCTTGCACGATAAACACTATTGTTTCAAACATATACATACACAAGCTACTCGTACTAAAGCGAAATGTTGTCATATGATATATTTGTGAATACTACTAAATATCTTTTGTTTAACTGTTTTACCAGCAAGAGTTTCATTTAACAATGTGTTAGTGTATAAACGATATTTAATTTTAGACTTATCTGGAACTACAAACTTGTGTAGGCAAAGAATTTTAATAATAATGCTTGCTAGTGTGATTTTTTATTTTGCCATAATCTCATTAGGTACACGTCTGAAATATATTTTGATGCAAATTCCTAGAATTCGAGTTAGATTCGAGTTAGATAGAGAGCTTTTTTCTTTTTATATACACGATGAGTGCAAAACGAGGCTTGAAAGATCTCGTCCGTGTTTTGTCTTTACAGCGGTAAGAAAAAACTTAAACTTCCCTGTCGTGTGAGAGGCGTAACTTCCATCTGGTTCAGTTTAGGAAAGAGATAACTATATATCTGAGATGTACTATTGATTCTGAGTATTTTGGTATGCCTACCTTAATACCTGATGTTTTAGGCATCGCGCCGCACTGAATAAATAAAAGTTTAATACAGTGCGGAACGAGGATCCAAACACCTCGTACCCAAGCGCACCGCGTACCGCACCCTACGCTAGCTTCACGCGGTTAGTGTTGTGCAAAACGTTAGACGCTGCGCCCGCGACGCTATAATAAAATGTCGAAACGTTGCCGAAAAATAATAATTGATAATATTAATGATGATGAAGAGGAATCTAATTCAAAATTACCGATATTTGAAAAACAGGTAAGTTTCCAATCAATATTTACAAATTTTACACAGTCTAAGTGAAATAATGATGTAGGAATATAATAAATAAGTTACTCCGCACCTTCTTATCAAGTCGTGAGGCCAACAAAAAGCAAATAATATTCTCACAGACTGTATCGGTTGCAAAAAATATTATTTTTATCCTGTTTTTATAAAAAGCATCGATAAGTATAATTAAATAAAATTGTTTACTTTTACCATCACTATACAGAATGAAAAAACTACCCTTTTTCAGTGCGGTATGGGGTACATACGACCCCACATTATATTTTACGTATAGAATCTAAACTAAATAATCTGCCCACAGGCGGCGGCAGGTTTAGGTTGATCAACTCATGGTTAATAATAATCGCGACAAAAACCGTACAATTTGTCTTATTTGGCGCCAAAAAAGGATTTTTGTCTCCAGTAGGCTGGTCTCTCCGTCTGGTTCAGCGGGCGTATTATGAGCTTTTAAAAATCATGCAAGTTCCAGGCCGGCCGTATACTGCCTGGTTAAATTACGTATTATGGCAGATATAAAACATTTAGTTGAAAATTTTTAGTTAGTACTTAAACTTTTAGTCGTACCTTCTCTATAAGGATATTAAGAGGATACCAAAATAGCTTCGTGCATTTTTCTATGTACGAAGTTTTCATTGTTTCTTTAGATTGAATGGCTAGAGCTCTAATTTTTAAGTATATGTTTTTTCAATATATGATCTAGGATCACATAAACTCAGAAACGCGATTGAAAAAAGTTTTCTAGATAGAAAATCTTAGCGAAACAACCTCTCTAATTTTTTTATTTTTTTCATTTGTCGGTCTATTATCGCGTATTAACTAATGAAATAACTTTAAAAACATAAGTAACTATTATATATAGAAACACGTAAATCAGAATTAAAATATATTTAGTAGATTTTAAGTAAATAGGAAAAGTATCCCTAATTCTTCATTTTCTGTGCCTACTGGCTGTGTTAATATGTACGTGTCGGCGATGATATACGATAATATTGATGTAGGCCCTTAATCTATGACTGGTTTAGCGAACTGACTGGCTGGGAGTTATGTACATATTGCGAATTTGGCAGGCAGTTCAATTCACGGCGTAAGCTGCCTGGAAATAAGAGCTCATAATACGACAGCTGGACGAGGTTTCAAGCGACTCGTAACGGAACGTGTTCAATTCGCAATCAGTAAAATTTTAATATGAATACTAATTTTTTTTATTGGTATTCTTATTAAATTATTATGTATATCTACAGAAATACGATAGTGTACACCTGTTTATTATATTTTTCAGAAATAAGTATGTATGTATATATTTAGTCAGTACGGGTACGATAAATTTTTTTAAAATTTTATACTAACAAATTCTCTCACATAAAAATACACGCGGCTTATACAAATTGTGTCTTATAATTTCATTTTAAGTTATTTACCAAACAATTGAACATTTACACAATAAAAATTGTAATATAGATAAGAAAACTACTTGCAATAATTGTTATGTCTTTATTAAAACGTTACTACTTATTAAAATTTTTTCACACAGACTTTTATCAATATGGCGCCACACACATTATTCATTTTGCGGTTACAGTTTCTGATATGTTTGTTATTTATACTATAATTATATTAACGAAAAGTAATTTATTATAAATAATCATGGTCATTTCACATAACGCCCTCTGGTCGCAAGCTAAGCTTACTATGCTTGTGTTATGGGTACCAGAATACGGATAGAATACATAAACTACTTTTCTTTTGTAAATACATACTTATATTACATAGAAACACCCAGACGTAGTACAAACATTTGTGACAATTATAAACATCGCACAAATGATTGTCCCGAGCGGAAATCAAACCTAAGACCTCATGAACAGCAGTCCGTTATATAAACCGACGATTAACGAAAGGCATATACACGGCGGAGGTAAGTGGAAATGCTGGGAGAGGACGCCCGAGAAAAATATATTACGATGTCATCGCCGGGATACTCCAAAAGGGGGAAGTGCGTAGCACTTATAACCGTCGGGCATGTATGACCAGATGTATGAGTGTGGATGAAGCCAAGGAAGTATGTTTGGATCGTAGCAGATGGCGCTCTATAGTCTCTGCCTATCCCCATGGAAAAAGGCGTGATGTTATGATGATGATGTAGTACAAACTTGTCGTTGCATCTAAATATATCTAGCTATATCTATCTTATATATCTATCTTTAGAATTGATAACTTAAAAGGAAAGTTCGATTTAATCATTATTTTTTGTTTTCAAATTTTGCCTTTAGTCTTAGTAAAGTTAGAAATAAGTTGTGAGAAATGATATCTTTGAGGGTCTAAATGTCTGCACTGTTGATACGTCTACCAAACGTTGTTTTTTCATTTTGGCGCAAAATATTAAGAGAATATCTTGGTTTTCTATATTTGTTTAGTTTATTTATTGCATACATTTATTTATTGCATTTATATTTATAAAACAAAACCACAACGTTATTTTTGCATTTTAGGCACTAAAATAAAACCACTCGGCATAGGTCTAAAGTGCCTTCATTGCAAAGTCATGACATATTGTATATGTTGAAATATTTATTATAGCCGATTAAAAATAAACACGTTTACTTAAAAACTTGCTGGATGGCAAATATATTGACCGACTTTTATATAAATAAAGTGAATTACAAGTAAACAAGATAGTTTTATGGACATTTTACATTATTTCTGCCATTAAATATTAATGGTATTGGATACGACGTAATCATCATCGCTCTACCCTTATCCTATTACATCATCGAATTTTGACTTACGTATTCTATTCCTGAAGGAAGAATGTAGGTAGCAACCTTGAGAGGCTCATTGTTACTGGCAAAGTGGACGGAAAGAAACCGCGTCGGCAGAGCCCAAGGTCGCACCAGTCACGTACAGCGAAATGGACAAATGGAGAATTGCTGAATAGTGGTCACGACCCTCAATCATGAGGAATACGACGCGAGAAGAAGAAGATTCTGTTCCTAAAATTAGCTTCTATAGAAATACTATGAATACCAAATTATAGATAAAACATTAAATAAGATAACGTATTGTTAAAAAACTTCCATGTTATCATGATATGGTTAATTAAGCCAAGACATGCGCTCTATAAACAATAGAACAATAAGACCAAGGAAAATAATAGCTGCCTAGAAAAATAGTTCTTGTTTAGGAAGTCAAACAATTGATTGATGATAGTCACACAGTAGAAATAGTTTCATTCCTATTTCGATAAAAGTTCTTCCTAGATTTAATTTATATAAAAATGTTGTCAGTCTATCGCTCTTTCATGCCAAAACTACTGCTCCCATTGAAAAGAAATTTAGTATAGGAACAGATAGTTTAGAGTAAAACGGACATATACTCGTACTACTTTAAAATGTGATTCGTAATTCTACAGGTACAACTTCGTGGGCCACAGCAAGAGTGTAACTGTATGATATTTGTCATAAACACTAAAAATATGGTTATTAAAATTATACCTAAGTATTATATTAACTTAATTTTTGTTATTTGTATGTATTTTAATGATAGCTTTTAATAGAAATAACTTTTTATTATCTTTAACTTCCTTTTGATTTTCAAATGTAAAATTGCGTATAAATATTTTAATAATTACATGTATGTAGTTAAGTTAAGTTTTCCTTCGCATTTGTAGTTTTAAACTCAAATAATAACAAAATTAACTTGTATTTGTTTATTTGTCTGATAGAGTTAATAAATATTTATTTATTTCAGTATACCTACATTGCCATATTTGCTCCAGATTGATACAACTATCTTAAGGAAATAAGCGAACATAGAATCAAATGATTATTTTATATCTAACTAGCTGTGCCCTGCGGTGTTACCCGCGGTAAAAAGGATATTAATAAGTTCATTTTCTATTCCATTGTCCATTGGAAAGTTTCATGAAAATCCATCCAGTAGTCTTTATGTGAAAGCACAATAAACATAAACATTGGAGTACGGCTAGAAGACCGAGGAAACGTTCGCGTTGCACGGCCAACAGTTTCAAGTATTTTATTTTGCCGCGCGTAATTCTTTTTTCGTCATATCTCCTAAGATATTCATTTAAATTTCATGCTGTAAAGAGCAGTTATAATTTATATTAATTGCGTAAGCTAACTAAGCTATTTAATTTGATGAAAAATATTACCATTACACTTTATTACACATTATTACACATAAACAGCTTTTGAAAACACCCTATTGAATTTTAGAATTTTTTAGACATTATTATGGGTACAGCGGGTTTCTCTTAGAAGATAGACATATGCCCTCGCGGACTTTTTTGAAGAACTATAAGTAACAAACAATTACTCTATACATTAGTTTGTTGTACCTCACATAGATAAGGCAGCGTTTTCATTTATAGCTCGCGCGTGTCCGAGTTTCTCGGCAAATTTAATCATATCTCATTCAATATACAGCAAACCTCAACAAATTATGCAAAAAAAGCCATCCTGTTGAACCATTCTATCTATTAAAAAAAACCGCATCAAGATCCGTTGCTTATTTTTGAAGATATAAGCTCACATAGGGACATACATACAAAAAATACGACTTTGTTTTATAAGAAGTAAGGAGGATAAGGATAAGGATATAATTTATATACCACTTCAGTACTTAGTAATTAGTAGATTAGGATCTACACCGATGTTATAAGAAGGTAAAGTTTGCAAGTTATTAAGAAAGCAATCGTTAAATCATAAATTATTTATATACACTAACTTGTAAGAGGCTACATTCTTACCGAGTGCTAGAAACAATGGGGTGTGAGTAGGTACTATGTGTCGAGTTCTATGACTATAACTGGTGGAGCCTAAACTAGGAAAACCTGGCTTTTTAACCAGGACCGTCTTTTACCTGGCCTAGACACACTAGAGGTTATGGGCAAATTAGGATGTACGCCCCGCTATGACTTATTAGATATTGAGTGGAAATATAATAATATGATGAAGTAGATACTAGAAGGTCATAATGATCGGGAGATCTTAGGCATGTGCTCACTGCTCAGTTCGGCTAGTAGAAATACGGGCCTGGTTATTACTAATTCATTAAAAGTCAAGATTTGACGGAAATACAAGTGTTGTATAAGTTATATAGTTATATAGTTGTATAAGTATTAATCAATACAAAGGAAAGTGATAATATAGGTGAATATACTGATAATTTGATAAACAATAAGCGGACGTGATGATGAGTCAATATCATTATCCGTGTCTTGTAAGATAACACATTTAGTAATAGATCTTTATATTATACAAGGGATCTAATTAACTCGTGTGCCTAGAGCGTATATAGAGCGAGAATATACTGAAATTACGAAAGGAATATACTAAAGAACTTTGTTTACCGTTTCTATACAAAGTATGAGTGGAGTTATACCTGTACGAATGGAACATAAGTATGTTAAACATACTTGTAAGTGTAATAAAAGAAAAAACAAGCAATTAAATAAAATCACTTGTTTTGTTTTCAGTGATGCTACTTTGTAAATAATATAATTACCTATGAAATTTCTAGAATAATCGATGAACTAAAGTCTCTTAAAGTGATGTCTGACGAGTTAGGTTGGAAAGAATACAAGTTAGTTACTAATCTTTGTTTATAATTGTTAATACTATCATTTTTGATTTGTAGCTGTATCCAATGACAATAATGTAAGTATCTATAGTCAACATTCGAGCACTTAATTCACGTACATTCCTAGAACTTATCATCAGTATCCTGCGCTTATCCTCTTATTAGAGGTCGACAAAACCTCACTGCTGTTGATGTTGCATTGGGTTTTGGCTGATTTTTATGACTCTGCTTGACGTCAATCTTCCTTACGTATGATATTTAGGTAGGTATTTACCTACATACCAATCCATAATTGGAAATGAAAAAAAAAAGGTCCTTTAAAAATTTATATTGCCAATGAAAAAAATAATTGACATTCCTTTATTGCTACTGTTATTATAGTGTCCCATCTTTTCATTAGCAATAAGGTTTTGTAATATTCAAAAGGCAAATTTTCGGATCGTCTCGGGCTATTGTTACAATTTAATTACTTTTTTGTAGAGGGACTGAATATGGTGGACAGTCAGATATGTCTGAAATTTTAACTTGTAACTTTTAATATTTACAAAAAATGCTACTAGCTTCTGCCAATGCTCCGTAGCTTCACTTGTATATCTGACCTAGGGGTATTAAATTAGATGTTAATAAAATGATACAAAAAAGCTACCCTAGTTAAACTAGGTAGAAAATTCTAAGAACTAACACGACTGTTGATAAATTGACACCATCGCAATTCAAATTCTTAGAATTAAGTTGTGTTAGTACATATTTTAGGTATGATTCTTTGCCCCTATTTGTTCGTTACGTACAAAAGTGGTAGGTATAAATATTATAGAAATAAAATTTTCTGACATTATATAACATTGTAACTGGTGGACTCCTAAATTAAAAAAATATATATAAGTGTCTTATACTCTAATAGGTATTTATAGTTGATTTTATATGCATTGTCGAGTCATCTTTCGTTTCTACATTTAGAACTCGGTTTTTTTGCATTAGTCGAATAACTTAAGGATAATGCCATAATGTTTTCAATGGCATTGAGTTGGGTTTCCAATATATACACATAAACTCGAAAAACAGGATTTAAGTTGTTTTTTTTTTCGCAACCTTTTTGCGTATTACCTTATTATTTGCTTACGTCTGCAACCACTTGTATTCAACATTTACCTTAACATAAGTTTCAATTCTAGGAAGGTAATCACCTATCATAGCTTTAATAAGCAAGTTCACATATAAACTACCACAATTATACAGTTAGTTACTTTTTTTTGTTAATATTAGTGTTTTATATGTCATTTAATGCAATTGTCTATAAAATGTTTTACTATACTTAGTAGGTATTTTAAGCATATCTTTGACCTATGCATAGCACATATCTAGTTAACTATGCTTAGTAAGATTGTTCTAAGAAAACAAAAGACAATATATTCTACAACAGTTTTGAGAATTTAACGATCAAAATAAGTGACCCTTTTAGTCAAAAATACCTACATTTTATCACTTGCGTTAATAGGTCATTTGTGAAACGACGGCTTACGTGATGCACTCAAGAGACACCCTAAAGGCAGATATAGAGTGTTTTAAGATGAAAAGCGTTTCTCTAAAAGGTGTAAAAAGACTACCAAAGCGTCAACGACTCTTTGGGAGTTACAACCTTCAAAGGTACTCTGTAAGTCTCTTGAGAAAAATGGAACCAAAGTACATAAGCTCTGTTGGTTTCAGATAGAATGTTTAGGTTTATACGTAAATCGCAAAATAAAAAAATACATAGACTTATAAATTGTAACCTGCTTCTTTTAATATAATATATGCACTGGAAGGAGTGGAGAAACAACTATAGTGTTTCATCTTTGTTAAGTATTAATTTAACATTTTACGATAGTAACTAACTACTAACTGTTGCTAGGAACTATATTGACATCATTTTTTTACGCATTAAAAGGTCTTTGGCTAACCTAACCTATTTGATTTCTTAGCTCTTAGAAGTCCCGTGTACAAAATGTCATTTAAATCGATCCAGTTGCAACTAAATGCTAAAACCCACATAGACTGGCTGCATCACCCACATTCTGTCAAATATAAACGTACTGAATTTCATCAATTACACAACTTATCATTCATAATGTTGGTTCAGTTGAAATCAACATTTGCATAATTTGTGTTACGAAGTTACTAACTTTACCTATTGGTTTATAGATTAGGTCATGACAATGATGTAAATATTATAAGAGACCCAATTTAGGTTGTGGATTTAACGCTGAGCCATTTTTAGACAATTAGTTTTATTTTACCGTGACTAGTGTCATCATTAGTACATTTCTTGACTAAATTAAATTAGTAAATATATGTATTTGTTCTATTTAATTTATTTGTTCTAAAGAATGTTTAGGGACGGATCAGACGGAAAAAATAAGATGATTCTGCCAAGACAAAACGTTGACCAAATGGATCGTACAGTTATTTTCTTTTGCTTATTTAATCTTTATTTTCTTTACTTCTTATAAAACAAAGTCGTTATTTTTGTATGTATGTCCCTATGTGAGCTTATATCTCCAAATCTACGTAATGGATTTTAAAGCAGTTTTTTTTGTTCAAGAATATGTTTGCTTTTTGTATAATTTGTTTAGTTTCACGGTCTTATTCATAATGACTTATCGGAGTTTTAAACGGAGATTTTATCGGAGAGATAATAAACGTTTTACCGTAAAAAAGACTATTATGAATAACAAGTTTTGAAAATTTTCGCGAACCTATTTTATCGAACTTTTAAACCTCGGATAAGTGATTATGAATAAGACTTGAGTGTGTATTTCGAATTTTACGTGTACAAAGTTGCGGGCCACGGCTAGTGCCGGATAAAATATTATTTAATCAATAAATTATTAACTACAAAACCCATTATACGTTGTTTTTAAAAATCCCGCAAAGCGCTCTTAAGAGGATACCAAAATAGCAATTTATTTTAGCCAAATGAAAGTTTCAAGCTAATATTATATACGGAACTCTTAGTGTCAAGCGCTGTACAGGATCACCTGTACAGCGCTTGACTGACATTTGTTATTTTTTCTCACGTTCGATAACGAATATTACTTCATCGATATAACATTATTATACAATATCCATTATTTTATTAGAAAACACATTTGAATAATGCCAATAACGGAAACGCAATCTATTGTTATTACTTCGTGCTAAGGGTATTTGTGAAAGTGAGGGATAATTACAACAAGCGTCATCTTCGATAGGACCAACAATAGGAATAAACCCCTAGTTAGTATAACAAAATAACTCCTTAAGAGGATACCAAAATAGCTTCGTGCATTTTTCTACGTACGAAGTTTTCATTGTTTCTTTAGATTGAATGGCTAGAGCTCTAATTTTGAAGTATATGTTTTTTCAATATATGATCTAGGATCGCATAAACTCCGAAACGCGATTGAAAAAAGTTTTCTCGATAGCAAATCTTAGCGAAATAACCTCTCTCATTTTTTATTTTTTTCATTTGTCGGTCTATTATCGCGTATTAACTAATGAAATAACTTTAAAAACATAAGTATATAGAAACACGTAAATCAGAATTAAAATATATTTAGTAGATTTTGAGTAAACAAAAAAAAATATCCCTAATTCTTCATTTTCTATACCTACTAGCTGTGTTAATATGTACATGTCGACGATAATATTGATGTAGGTCCTTAATTAATTAGGAATTGCAATGTTGCGTTAGATAGTTTTGTCTTTATCAGACACCAGTATTTAATCAACACAATCATAATGCATTGGACCGTGTTACGTATGAAGTCAGCCAACAGCAATATTGGTATGAACGCTATTAAAAATATATGTAGTAATTAATCTAATCCATAATCTTACTTAACAATAATAGGCTCATATAACTAAATATATGGATACACGGATTTTATTCTTCAATATAAATTCCTATGACGTGAGTATCACTTCAAAAGTACTTCATTACTACCGATTTGTCATCACATTCTTATATGTATATGTTGTAATCTTTTTGATTGAATCAAAATTAAAGATTTGTGTGACAGTACTATGGACATATTTTACTTTGATCAATGCAGTATAAGCTTTTAGTTATTATAAAACAGTCGTTTTTTAGGGTTCCGTACCCAAAGGGTAAAAACGGGACCCTATTACTGAGACTTCGCTGTCCGTCCGTCCGTCCGTCCGTCCGTCCGTCCGTCCGTCTGTCACCAGGCTGTATCTCAAGAACGGTGATAGCTAGAGAGTTGAAATTTTCACAGATGATGTATTTCTATTGCCGCTATAACAACAAATACTAAAAATAAAATAAAATAAATATTTAAGGGGGGCTCCCATAGAACAAACATGATTTTTTTACCGTTTCTTGCTCGATACTAATAACGTTGCCTTATGTTGCATAGATAATGGTACGGAACCCTTCGTGCGCGAGTCCGACTCGCACTTGACCAATTTTTTGTATGTATGTCCCTATATGTGCTTATATCTTTAAAACTCTACAACAGATTTTGATGCGTTTTTTTTTAAAGATTGTTAGAGGCTGGCTTTTTTGTATTGTTTAATTATGTTTTCTAAATTCCACGCCTACGAATTTGCGGACGATAGCTATTTTTAATATTTTAGAAGATTTTATCAATTGGTTTAAAAATCAGGATTAATGAATTCATAGTCATTCCTTCTGGGAGGACGCCCATGCCAACATTGCGAGGTTAATTAGAGCTAGAGAGAGATGTTAGATCGAGATCAGTTAAAATTTTGTCCAACTGAATTAAGTGTACCTATTAGTTTATTTATATTATTACTAGCTGTCCCGGCAAACGTTGTTTTTCCATACCAAAAAAAAAAAAATTAAAGACTTGAAAAATAGATGTTGGCCGATTCTCAGACCTACTGAATACGCATGTAAAATTTCATAAAAATCGGTCAAGCCGTTTCGGAGGAGTACGGTAACTAACACTGTGACACGTGAATTTTATATATAAGAAGATGTATAAACTTGTTAAATAATAAACTTAAGAAATATTCTAACAAATAACGTTCATGCCGTATCTAATAGCATGCCTGATTGATTAACAGGCCTTAACGTATTCCAGGAGCGCAAAATAGTTTCTTTTACAATACTTTCTGACTTTCACTTGAATTTTAAACAAAGTATGAAATAAAATTTTAAAACGAAACTTAAAACAATAAACTGCTTTTACTATGTTTAATTCCGTTGCTAACCACTTGTTTTGTAGTTGTGTTGGAAAGATTGTATTTTAAGAACCAAAATGGCCAATTTTTCGGCACGTTTTTTTAGCATATACCTAAGTGTCCTTCTGTTACTGGTCTTCTCCGCAATAGAATATCAAGCAAATCGTACACTCACTAGACGTATGACCTTTGTGACATTAAACCTGCTTAGATTTGCTAGATTATTGATACAATACAACTAACACTTAATTGTTAAGTCTCATAACTAAGAGTAAGATTAAGTTTTTTAACTTAAGTTCAGGTTCAGCTCCAATGGGAGTTTGGTGAAAGCTGATAATTAAACTACTTCTAATCTCAGAGGACACTACTTTATAGCTCAGTTTTACTCGTGACCAAGGTGACTGCAAAGTCTCCGAAATTTCGAGGTAAAATTTAAAAAGTAGTTTTATTTAAACGTATGAGTCGCGCAAGTGTTAGAGAATATTATTTCTCATCTGTTTACAGACATTATGACTGAGGCATACAGTGAAAAAAAAATTTGGTTGGTATATAATTTTATGTCCAGCACAGAGATTCCTACAGGAGACGTTGCGTCTACTATTTTAGCTTTAACGACCACGGAAGCATTATGTAAACTATCTTATTTAATGATCTAAACAAGTTTCATTATAATAGACTAATCAAATTTATTTTAATGACTATTGCTTTTAATGATTTGACTATCGTGAATATTTTTATATGACTTGTTACATCATTAAGAGGATACCGAAATAGCTTCGTGCATTTTTCTATGTACGAAGTTTTCATTGTTTCTTTAGATTGAATGGCACATAAACTCAGAAACACGATTGAAAAAAGTTTTCTCGATAGAAAATCTTGGCGAAACAACCTCTCAAATTTTTTATTTTTTTCATTTGTCGGTCTATTATCGCGTATTAACTAATGAAATAACTTTAAAAACATAAGTAACTATTATGTACACGTGGATCAGAATTAAAATATATTTAGTAGATTTTGAGTAAATAGGAAAAGTATCCCTAATTCTTCATTTTCTGTGCCTACTGGCTGTGTTAATATGTACGTGTCGGCGATGATATACGATAATATTGATGTAGGCCCTTAATAATCGTGATTACATTTTATACCATAACTTACCAACAAAAAAGCTAATACATTGCTAGTGCACATTCATAATCTTAGATTATGGATCTTTTAAATAAAATCTTTAAGTTTCTTTTTATGTCATTATCGTAATAAAGTAAAATAATCCAATTAATAAAACGGAAGGCTGTATCAGTAGCATGTATCTGCTGCTACTGAAATATTCTAGCTTTAATAAACTAACTAGAACTACCCAGTAGTTTTCTTACCTACCTATATGAATAAAGTTTGTCAAGTTTTGGTCAAGAGGCAACGTTTAATAAATGATAACACAGGATTATGTTAGATCCACTGCACTAAATCCTATTTAGAGTACGTAATCTAATGTATAATAAATAGTTCACTTAGCTAATGGTAAGTGTTAAAATATTCACAATGATAAACACACTGAACGTTCACTTCGATGGCAACTCTGCGCGGAACTAAAGCTATTTTGTTGACGCTGCCGATCGTCGAGGCAATCTGAACTTCGATAACTTCAATAAACACGCCTTACATCGCCCTCTAACAAGGTATTGTATCAACTAACTTCAGAATAAATGCGTCAATGTATTTTTTGTATGAAATAATATTGTACGATAAATTTTTTATTTTGTAATGGAACGTCGTCTGAGCTGAGTATTTGAGATACGTTGTCAGGCGGGATTTCTCGCACGTGAACAAATTTGATCCAAGAATGAGATTGTAATATCCAGGTGAAATTGTCGAACCATTTCTGATCTAATATATATGGTAAATGATATGTGAATTGAGCGACGGAGGACGAAACTCATGGCCGCTACAAAATTTAGTAGGTACACCATTGAGATAAATATATCATTGAGGTACACTATTGATAAAATCTATTTTGTAATTTTAGTCGATAACTTTCCAGACGTAACGTTTGACATCAATTAAAATAATATTTTCAACACTTTAGTAAAACTCACCAAAAGAAAAAAATAGTAAAATCTTAGTTTTGGCTAAAATGTTGCCTGGGCAGGTAACTTTAACTGAAAAGTTACCGTTCATTAATGATGACGACCTTTGTAATTTACAAGCGTCAATAGTAATAGTTATAGCAGTAATGGTATTTTAAAAAGAGTCCAATTTCCAGCAGTATAAAGTAAAAACTAATGTCGGTAATGGACAGATTGAATTACTACCGAAAAAACTAAAACGTCGATGGAGCGATCAAATCTCTCTAGAATGTTATCTCAAACCGCAATATTCCTTAGTCTCTAGTGCTAGTTCCAAATAATTATTAGAATACTTTAGTACTTGAATTAACGCTACAAGGGGTTGTTAATAAAGACCCTTTGAGTTTTGACTTTGATTAACTGATAACTTTCTGTAACTTTGGCTTTGACGAATACTAAGAGTAAATTATACCATTTATAGACTTTGTTTTATTTTACTTTTTGTTAACAATTTCTATTATTTTATTCGTTAATCATTATAACCTTTAATTTCATAATTACTCCCCTATGTTGTTCTCTAATAGAATAACTCTTTAACGCCAAAGGTCTACTATAAGGTTATACTATAAGGTTATCACTACAAGAACTGCCCTGAAGACAGGGTCGGTCCACGTTCTGGAAAAGTGCCCAGTTTGAAATGGGCAGCACCAGTCACGACATCAATTGGCATGGAAAGCCTCTCTTTTTCAGCTTTATATTATTTATGACTCCGAGCAAATATTCAATAGTGCTTTTACAATTACCACAAGAAATACTTCTATCGTCATAACTATGAGAAATCTATCACAGCGAATAAAAAAAAGATTATTTACAGCTGTGACTCATTCTACTAATTATGCATACCTTCGTGTCAAGCATTAGTTACAAAGATTTGTTTACAAAGTTCTCATTAAAGCGTCACGAAAACATTGAAATGGTATGACACAATCAACTTCGCTAACTCATCAAGTGTACTTTTTTAGTTAGCACTTTTGAAGCAATGTGTCTAGTCGTGAGAATATAAAGCATTCAAATACATTGAAATCCATAAATATTCAAACTCTGGCGTAAAATGTTTCATTATTATGGTTAACAATTACCACATACCATAATTTGGAACCGGTTCGGCAAAGAACAATGCAGTGATGACGATTTGGTCTAATAGAACGGGTTTTAAATTTAGCTTAGGAAAATTGGCAAAATTTTGTATTTTTATTTTTGAACCGGCATCAAAATTAATTATAATTGTTTTAAAACGTGTTGTTTTTTCCTGAATATAAATTGCCGTGATGTTGCAGATAATTGACATTAACACGAGTTAAGCTTTACAAAAACAAATAGCAAAAATTCAATATATCTATTTTAATTCTGAACGAAAATATAAAATATGTTTTTTCCGTAACTCCGTTTTATGAGGTAATGCAATGACTATTCTTTTTTTCTAAACTGTCTCAACTTATTAGCTTTTTAGTGATTTTGGTCATAGTAAACGGTACGATTTTAATCCACATTTCAATCCAACGTGCTCCAAAGAATACGCCTAGGTACCTTTTTGAACCTTAAACTCAAATGTTTATTGTAAACTAAGTGTATTTCTAAGAAAATAAGGTAAAATACATGCATTGTGCTTTTAACTTAGGCCTTTTGTCCCTAAGAAAAATTTTTGAAGCATATGACCAATAAATGTCAGAGTAGAAACTATGACCTCAAGAATTAACAACACCCAGCCCACAAACCTATATTGAAAGGTTATAGCCATAAAGATTTTATCAGTTTCAATAAAACGATTTTCAAATATCACTGTAGTGTGATTCGTTAAGCGAGGCGTATTTTTCCTGAGAGAAATATGGGACAAATAAAGAGGAAAAATAAAGGCTTATTGAGTTCGCTCAGTCGTTGAGTGGGGTCATTTCCTAGTACAGGGAACGGCCGGCAAATCCGATTACCTGTGCCTAATATCGATCGAGCTTTTTCTGTCTTGTTTTCTTTTACAAAGTTTAATGAAATGTGTGCATTCTATTTAGTATGGAGAGGGCTATGCTCGGTGTTTTCCTACGTGATTAGATCCGGAATACGGAGATCCGTAGAAGGACCGAGGTGTACGACATATCCCGAAGAGTTAGCACGCTGCAGTGGCAATGGTCACTCCACATCGTCTGCGATCCGACGTTGGGGACGGAAGGTCACGAGTGGCGACCATGTACCGGACGACGCAGCGTGGAGAGGCCCCCAACAAGGTGGATTGTGATATCGTCAGATGTGCCGGGAGCAACTGGATACAAATAGCGTAGGACCACGCGTTGTGACGTTCTATGGGGAAAGCCTATGAAAGGCTGATGGAGGAATGGATGGATTGTAGTTATGTATATACTCATCGTTAACTTTAATTCCATCCATTCAGTTTTAAAAATAAATAATAATAACTTTAATACAAACTGGCTCCGAGAACCCCAACATTACAAAAGTGCGTTGCGAATTCAGTCTCCTTAAATATAGTCCGATAAATAAACAATTTGGGATAAAATAAACTACTTTAGTTTTTAAATTGCTACAGATCTTAATGGTGGTATTGTTTATTTGAGAAAATTAGTTTCGTATACAGTTATGCAAATGAAATCTATTTTTATACTATCTTGCACACTCTTATAGGTAAGTGCTCTAAAATAATGCGTTAAGACACACACACAAAAATAAAGAAGTTATTTTTTAATAGCGATATTTTAAACAATCGTGGCGTCGGCATGTCTAACAATACGTTTGGATTTTGGATCTTGCAGATGGCACTCTATAGTCTCTGCCTATCTTCATCGGAAAAAGGCGTGACAGTATGGTGATGAATATTTTAAAATCAAATAAGCAGATAATTCCTGTGTGAGAGATGGAAAACTGGAAACAAAAACCTTTGCCAACGTGCTTGGTCAGCACACCATAGGAGACCTAAAACCCCCTTGAAAAACAGGTGACCCGTGCTTAATATTGGAAAGTTAAAGGGCTGGGTAAAAGAAGTGGTTTAACATTAAACTTAGTAAGACAGAGATAAAAAATAAATATAATATATGTCTTTCTTTTTTAGGGTTCCGTACCCAAAGGGTAAAAACGGGACCCTATTACTGAGACTTCGCTGTCCGTCCGTCCGTCCGTCCGTCCGTCCGTCCGTCCGTCCGTCCGTCCGTCTGTCACCAGGCTGTATCTCAAGAACGGTGATAGCTAGAGAGTTGAAATTTTCACAGATGATGTATTTCTATTGCCGCTATAACAACAAATACTAAAAATAAAATAAAATAAATATTTAAGGGGGGCTCCCATACAACAAACATGATTTTTAGGGTTCCGTACGCAGTATCTCAAGAACGGTAATAGCTAGACAGTTGAAATTTTCACAGATGATGTATTTCTATTGCCGCTATAACAACAAATACTAAAAATAAAATAAAATAAATATTTAAGGGGGGCTCCCATACAACAAACATGATTTTTAGGGTTCGGTACGCAGTATCTCAAGAACGGTGATAGCTAGACAGTTGAAATTTTCACAGATGATGTATTTCTATTGCCGCTATAACAACAAATACTAAAAATAAAATAAAATAAATATTTAAGGGGGGCTCCCATACAACAAACATGATTTTTTTACCGTTTCTTGCTCGATACTAATAACGTTGCCTTATGTTGCATAGATAATGGTACGGAACCCTTCGTGCGCGAGTCCGACTCGCACTTGACCAATTATTCTAATTTTAAAGTTATTATTAAACAATTAAAATCATATCTGGCTCATAAACGCGTTATACTAATTACTTTGATTTGTCGAACATATTTCATATCGACATAAAACAGCACGTGGGCTTACTTTTACATCGCGTGTTGAACAACTAAAAATATTAAAACGTGTTTTGTTTTACGTAGAGATGTACTTACATATAAAATTAAGACGGGCCTCGTGGTCGATCATGTTGGTTTCAATCCCCGCACAGGACAAGTAATTATTTGTGTGATACCTATTTGTATTTGAAAATACAAATACTGCATCCGGGTGTTTTAGAATAGAATAGAATACACTTTATTGTACACCAAAACATTTTACATGTCACTTATACATAATATCGAAATTAGGATAAAACATGTACAATTGGCGGTCTTATCGCATATTGCGATCTCTTCCAGACAACCTTTGGATGGACTCAGTTGATCTGGAACTGGGGTAAAGTGGTGTACCTACTATATAAAAACAATAGTGAAAACACTTAAATGCTAATTAAACCTACCTAAAATTAAATATAGATACACATATAAAAATATTCATATATATATATATATATATATACATACATAAACCTATACATACATACACACTATAAATAAAAATAATAAATAAATATGCATAATGACTTAACTGTAGAAGTAGGATTATTAAATAGTTTGCAAATAGTGTTCCTTTACAAGTTTATTTAATAAGACGATAGATTGAGCTTTTTGAATCGTTTTTGGCAGTGCGTTCCACAGCAGAGCTGCCTTCTATGGTGAAGGATTTATTGAAGAACCTAGTGGAGTACGCTGTCATGGCTAATCTCAGATTTTCCGACGATCTTAAGGTTCTCAGATGTGTGTCATGGAGAAACGTGAAGCGTTTTTTGAGATAAGTAACGTTTTCTAGGTATTCTAAGTATATACAATATAAAATTATTATATGTAGTATATCCGTATACCGGTATATCTATAACATAAGCATAGAAATATAGCTTATCTTGAGACTATAGGACGTTGTGTGAAATGTCTACGAATATTTATTATCAAGTATTTATATTATTAAAATGTATTTCTTTAAATGCTTTTGAGAACGTACTTAACATGGAATAGAACATAATTATTGGGTCCTTGACACGTGTTGTACAGACTGCACTGCATTAGACATACTAAAGTATTATATTCAAATACATAATATCGTATTAGGACTAAAGAATGCTATTGTGTTATAATAATTGTATATTTATAGCACTACTAGCTGACCCGACATACGTTGTTTTGCCATACTAAAAAAAAAAGATTTGAAAAATAGATGTTGGCCGATTCTCAGACCTACTGAATACGCATGTAAAATTTCATAAAAATCAGTCAAACCGTTTCGGAGGAGTACGGTAACTAACACTGTGACACGTAAATTTTATATATTAGATATTAGGTACCTTAAGCATAAGACAACAGTTTATTTAAGTTTGTATCAGGCTGTAGCTGATAGTAGTATAAACACTCTCGTTAGATAGCTTATTGGACATTGGTAAGGTACACCAACTAGTGTGGTAGGTCCCAGAAGGAGTAAACCTTGATGTATTACAAATATTATACAAATCTAGTATGATTACAATAAAGAATTTCAGAGTATCGCGTAATAGGTGATTAGTCTATGAGATACAATGGTACCGATTCTACATGCACAACTTTACAAAAAAAATGAAGATTGATAGTGTTAATAACACAATTACCAATGTTAACAAAACTTTTTTATTAGAAAATCTATATATTATAGACTAACAATTTTAATTAATAAAAATGTGCACAATAAAATAGCCAATCCAATATTATTCTAATCGAGGAGCCCATTTTTCAATTTTTTAACAAAAGATGTGTTTTATAGTCTATAGCATCTACTTTAGTAATCAGGAATTTATCCACTAGGTAATTAACATAATCCTACTGCAAAAAACGTCTCAATATCGATAATATGTATAAGGTCTTATGCCGATTGCATCCAACGACTCCTCTTAACCCTAATAAAATCGCTACTTAACCTGGTAGGTGGCCAAAAAATAAAAATTTCAAATGCCTCAGAATTCGTAGGTACTTGAGAAAATTATTCAAGTCAGCAGTAAATATTTGCGATGTTTTTCTTCATCGTGAAGCAAGCTTTTACTGTATGTATATGATATTTTAATGGTATTTACAAAAATATATTTTATAAAATGTATTGCTCTTGTTATTTTGTTTTGATTCTTATGATTAGTATAATTAAATCGAGTGAAATGTAAACATCTTGTTAACATGCAAATAAAAACACATACTTAACACTTTGTTTTGCATTGACTTGATTGTATTTATAGTTTTTCTGTAAGTTTACTACATCGCGGCTTTGAATTTTTTACAGGTAACACCTTCGATAAAAAGTCTGAATTTGATTATTTTCTAAAATCAGGTTTATCTAATGTGCTATATTGGTCTAGCATAAACATTTTCGTATAAACTTTAATTATGCGCCACAAGATAATAAAACTTTATTATTTATTACCTCTTATTACAATATTTAATCAAGTTCCCAGAGTTATGAGAGTAAATTAATTACGCATTGCCCTCCATTGGCTCTCACAAGCGGCTGGGAGAAAATATCGTATGCATGTTTCTTTTTAATTTTCCGAGCTGAACCGGAAATTGTCTGTGAAGTTGCTTAGCATCGCATGAGTAGAAAGTTTTTTTTGTAAGGTAGGGGTTAAAAAAGGACTGTCAGAACTGTTATTGTATTTTCTGTAGTCATCAGAATATAGGTACATAGTGTTGACCCATGCGGGTTAACCACTATATATAATTTTTATATTGCTATGTAGTTTCTAACCACATGACTATATTACAGGACTGTAAATAAAAAACTGCATATTGCGTCATTATTACAATGGTGTTATATGTGTGTTTATGTATTATCCAACAAGTTATTTTTTTTACGTGGGGTAATGCATTTACTCACTTCGCCTTTCCGGTTGCGGGGCAACCTTCTGACTTCGTGTGGGACTCCCGCCCTTTTGGTGCCGGACTACCCACTAAACCCCACGGCGTTGTTCTTCGCCTTTAGTCGGGCCATGGTAGTCACTCAGGTATTACCGTGACCCGCTAGGGGTGGCCCCTTATGTTAAGGGCTCACTGCGACGGGGGGAGGGGTCATTAGCCCCCCCCCTATTATTAACCAAGTTAGTTATTAAGAATAAGAGTGCATTACAAGTTTCAGCTGACAGTTTGTAGAATTAGTCCTAGCTGACAATTCTTCTTAAAGAGAAAAAAAAATGCAAAAAACTGTATTTTTTATTTGGGTTACAGAAGCATAGAGATAGATTACGCAAGAAATTATTAAATTCATTACACATTTTATTTTCTGATTTCTTTTTAAAACATTATTAAAAGTTCACCTGACCTTCTCTATAGGAGTGGTAATGACGACCGGTTATCGATGATGTCAACTTATAAGTTAAGTAAGTTTGAAATAAAATATTTGGCATCTATGTCGATAGTAACCAAATATAATCGTCGTATTAGAAGAGAGCGGACTCTAGCACATCGAGTAGGTCCCTGTAACGCGTGATTTAAAAAAAGCGTGAAAGGGAAAGAGGTTCGGATTAATTTTATGGGTATACCTATACAATTAACCTCATAACAGATTAATATTCTAATTACACCATTATGATCATAATTATTTTTAAGATTTATTAAAACACACCGCTACTAACTTCGTTGCGAAGACTTAAATAACTATGTCCTATTTACTTTCCGTCCACGTGGTAAGAAAGAAAATATATGCTCAGTTAACTATTTTAAATCAATTGAATGCATTAAATATTAGGAGAGTTCTGCGTATAAATGTGGAAGCAAAGAAGTCTAGAGGAAGAGCTAAGAAAAGATGGATGGACTATGTGAACGAGGACATGAAAGAAAGGGGAAATAACACAGACATGACGGCTGATAGAAGACTATGGAAGAAAAAGATATTTACGTCGATCCCAAATAATGGGATGAGGGCAGGATGATGATGATGAATACATTGAATGTTGTACTTACAATAAAAGACAATTTTAAGTCTATAAATTAAGTATTTTTTATCGTCTATGATTCTGATTCTATCCATTGAATTTAAAACAATTTTGACTTACCAGCTGATTTGAAAAAATCGAGCAACGCAGGACAGACAGATGTGCATAGTGTTTTATCCTAATTCTATCTTAGGTGACGTTGTGGATGTACGGTGTCCTGCAACAATTAAATATTTTATTTGACGGGCCTCGTGGTGGATTGGTTTATATAACGGACTGCCGATCATGAGGTCTCGGGTTCGATTCCCGGTCAGGACAATCATTTGTGTGATGTTTTTAATTGTCATACAAATGTTTGTACTGCGTCTGGGTGTTTACTGTGTATTATAAGTATGTATTTACAAAAGAAAAGTAGTATATGTTGTATTATATCCGTATTCTGGTACCCATAACACAAGCATATAAGCTTAGCTTGGGACCAGAGGACGTTGTGTGAAATGTCCATGAATATTTATATTTATTTATTTATTGGCATTTAGTAGATAATATTATTTTATCTACCTGTTCCAGAATTATTTGGAACAGTAGAATAATCTATTATAAGAGAAATGCATTAGGATTATCCTTATAAATCAAGACAAATACTACTATATTATGGTATATACTTAGATATTAATAGGTAGAGCGCAATTAGCGTGAAAAATTTAGGAGCTCATTCAAAGATAGTTCAAGCTCTGTATTACGTTATTCTCATGTGTGTAGTAGGAACATGCTAGGTCTAATGACTACTATTCATTTTGAAGTGTCCCACAATTATATTAGAGGGCCACGTTAATGGCCGTCAAACTGCCTCTACATTTCAGTTTAACTGTGCTCAGATTTATACTAACTACAAGTCTTAGTACCTTTATTTTTTTTATTTATTACCTTATTTAATTTTTGTCCTTCACAGCTGTTATTTACATGGTTGTTAATCTAGGATTACAGATACACCAATTAAGAAAGTACTCCATTACTTACCCTTAAAAAGTTTGTGATAAATTTTGAATAATATTGATGTTTTAAATACGAATATGTATTAAAAGATAACGTGAGAAAATTCTGAACGCATTGCAATAAGGGAGTCGAGAATTATTTTAAATAAACATGTTTCAACTAATTGGGACCTCTTAAAGTTATGGAAAAGCAACGAAAATAAAATATTTTATTGTTTCATATTTTGTGAGTAAAAATTTGGTGTCTAGGTATTACGTTCTCTTTTGACAATTTCAAGTTTAGAAGAGCGCGTCGTAGGTACCAGTCATTTAATATAAATTGTAAGTGCACCTCAATTGTTCGTTTTGTGGTTTGAGACGAAAAAGTAAGTAAGTAAGGCTTAGCCCTTCAAAAATGTATCCCGGCCCGTAATCATGTAAGCGTCTTTTGCTTGGATAGATCAATTTGATGGTCTCACTTGTAAGTATGGTTCTCACCAAGAGACGCGCGCTCTATGGTTATTTATATAGGTACACTTCAGCCCATTAACGTTCCACTGTTGAGCCTCTGACTGATTATACTCTTTGGGAGAGATTATGGCCTACAGCTATGCCGCGCTGACAAGGCGTGTTGGCACAGGGTTTACTTTCGAGGTTTCCGTCTCTACTACTAAAACGACTCTGCTACCGAATAAATACCTAGCTATTTAATGTATACTGTATGATCAATTGATCACTAGGAATATTATTTTTCGATTAAATATTATTACGGAAACAGTTTGACAGTAACACGAATAACTTTTCTAATAATTATTGACATCAAATGTCACACATACATGATCGTCAAACCTTCTCAACTTCCTAATAGTATGGCTATTTTACTTAGGATCATGTTACTACATAATAAAGTATATAGTCAAATAAATAAATTGATATTGGACGCGCTTAGCCAACCAGATAAACCTGTGTTAATTTTCGCTGTAAATATTGGGTTATACAAATAGACGAAAATACGTTTGTCCTCGATGTAGATAACGGACATCGAGAAGTATATAAACTGAAACTTTAAAAGGGAGGCTACTCGGTGAAGTTTCTAACAAATGGTCATCAAATTTGTTTTTAATTAGTATATTAATAAATATAAATAAGTAATAAATATTCATGGACATTTCACACAACGTACTCTGGTCCCAAGCTAAGCTTATATGCTTGTGTTGTGGGTACCAGAATACTAATAGAATACAAATACTACTTTTCTTTTGTAAATACATACTTATAATACATAGAAACACCCAGACGCAGTACAAACATTTGTATGACATTTTTATAGATCATACAAATGATTGTCCCGAGCGGGAATCGAACCCGCGACCTCGTGGATGGCAGTCCGTTACATGAACCACTAGACCACGAAGCCCGTCTATTTATTTTCTTCTTTTGGTTATTAAGTTAGCTATTTATTCACAAAAGAAATTTTTTGGTAATCTCTATCTTGTTGAACTGTGATAAGGAAATAGTGATGATTTTATTATATTATGTACTAGCTGTCCCGGCAAACGTTGTTTTGCCATACTAAAAAAAAAAAGATTTGAAAAATAGATGTCGGCCGATTCTCGGACCTACGTGAATTTTATATATAAGATTACCAAAAATTATCATCATATTAATAAATAAATTTGGTAATGAACAATTGCGATACTTCATCATCATTCCTACATACATAATTTAATCTCAAGATGACTATTAACTGAGAAAAATGCAATACATAAAGTGGAATAATATACCTATTAAAACTATAAAATTATACAATAAAGAAAAAAAAACACTTGTGTCAATCCAATTTTAGCACAAATTTTTGTTATTAATTTAAACAGTACTTATTATAATGTATGTGTAATCTACATTGTATTTTGCATTTTAATTAACTTTATATTATTGTGAAATTATATTTTGGCTTACGCAAAAACTTTATAAAATAAGAATGAAAGAAAGGGTCATATTGAAGAATAGTGCACCAAAAAAAAGGAAATAGGTATATCTACGAAGTGATAATATGTCGATAATAAACATGAATGCTGAATATCTAATAGAAAATATTGGGAAAAATGATACATTGTATTGAGCCTGGTTCAAATATCGAGCTTAGACTCAGATAAAGAAAAAATCTTAGTTTTATTACCTACCCCTTGCATAAATGCAACGAACATGCTGATATTCTAGCAGAAGGTATTACTACTACCAGAACTAATTTTATTAAAAACAAATATTCAAAAATATTACCCTGATTCTGTAAACAATTAAAAAAACTGTCAGTAGAAATTAAACCTTTGTCAATACTTTGACGAAATTAGATCATTTCACAAAAAAGTGACAATTTGTTTGTACAATATAAATATATATAAGTGTTTAGTTTATTTAATAAATAAACTTGGTTTTTATAAGTTACACAGTTCTTATTATGTTTCATTATTGGACAGTTCTTAAAGAGAAAAGAATCTGATGATCGATGTCGAAGAATTGATTCCCATTCACTCAAAGATAACGGGATCCCAAATAATGAGATAATGGCAGGATAGTGATGACTTTTAGTATTTGTTATCATGGCATCATCTGAAATACACATACTGTGAAAATTTCTGCTCTCTTGGTATAAGCGTTCCAGAGATATAGCCATGTGACAAACGGTCGGACGGACGGAAAGCCGAACAGCGAAGTTTTGGTAAGGAACCCTAAAAATGAGTAAGTGTTTTGTTTAAACGCGCTAATCTCAGGAACCTCTGGTCCGATTTGACTTGTTCCGTTGTCCGTTTCAGTGTTGGATAGTACACTTATCGAGGAAGGCTATAGGCTATTTAACATCACGCTGCGACCAATAGGAGCGACGCAGCAATGAAAAATATTGCAAAAACGAGAAAATTTTGCTAAATTCCACGCGTATGAGGTCGCGGGCAACAGCTAGTAGGTAAATAAAGTAGGTGCTACTATCCATGTAGGCATAAAGTCCATTGTAAGAACCGTGTTTTGCACCTGTCGGTAATGTCGGTACTTTTACAGACAATAAGTTGAATAGCCGACAGTACACTAGAATTATGTATACCGTTATGCTATGCATAATTGCACTATACCTATTCAGTTAAGACATCTCGACAGCTATGCAGCTTTATGCTTAAGATTAAAATTTTCTTGAAAGGATAATAATGTAATGAAAGTAAAAATGAAAGGGCCCGTCTGGCCACAGAAGTACAAAGGTTTCAAGGACTTCTAAGGGACCATACGGTTGATATTTCATTTTAATGTTTTATGTGTCTGGGTTCTTCATGATATTCATGACAAAATATGAGCCTTTTGCAAAATGTTTAAAGTACTATTACATACAATATTATTCCATTAGCGAATAGAATTATTGGTGTTCTATAACATATAGCTATTTCAATTCCCAGTCGACACAGAATTTTTTTATTAAATAGGAGATTTTTCTCAGAGATGACTGTAATATTTAGAGACTCTTCATCATTTTCGTAATTTTTATTTGTTTTAAGAAAGGTAAGATTAAGATGTCTACGACCACGCATCGTCCGCGTACTCATTACCAAAATTATAATCAAGTGAACAAAAGAAGGCAACATTTTGTTACACGAAATTTAGCAATAATTGCATTATAAACACAAATTATAAAAAATAATAACTAACTGCGTAAAAATAATTAACTGCAAATGAAAAAAGATGTGAACATTTATTTTACCATTCAGTATTAATTTTGATAACAAATAAACCTTTTGTATTGTTTGCCTTTTTTAGGGTTCTATTCCAAAAGGTAAAACAAGACCCTGTAATTAAGACTTAGCTGTCCATCTGTCATATTATTGATATACGAGTATCCTGTTCGTAAGATAGATCTCAAGAACATAATAGCTAATATATTGACAACTGTACTTCGCAGTTTCAATTGGGATTGTTCATAATTTTTGACCTGCTGTTTTTATATTTTTTTCCGACAATATAGACTATGTTAAGCAACTAATTTCAATATTATTGAAATATTCACTATATAGAATTTAAAAAAAATTCTTAAAGTTATTATTTTAAATGTTGTGACGTCATCGTTGTACGCAATCTGTGTATTACTTTTTTCTGATAGTCTGAAGACAGATTGCAATACATGTTTTCAAAGTTGTTAAGTTAATTTAATAGACCAATTTCAATTCAACCACAAAGTATTATGTCCCTAATAACGCCTTAATATTTTAAGTCCTTCATTTCAAGGGATTTGCCCTTGAGCGATGATGAGCGATCATTTGCTTCTTTTGAAAAATAATCGTTAATATAGCAAATTTTCCGAAAAAAACTAATGGATCATGATCAGAAACTCTATTCCCCAAAATGGTTTTCGAATTAAGAGTTTTAAAAAAGTATGAACAATACCAATTTGGTATTTTCAGGAAATATTGGCAAGGTTCTCTTCTTAGCATAAAATGTGGCCTACGTTAATTTGGGATCGTGTAGCTACACGAAAAGAACACGGTAAAATAATTTTTGGTTCAGTACCATACTTTGAAAGCCTATTCATTTCAAATAATAAAAATTGGTCAAGTGCGAGTGGGACTCGCGCACGAAGTGTTCCGTACCATTATCTATGCAACATAAGGCAACGTTATTAGTATCGAGCAAGAAACGGTAAAAAAAATCAGTTTTTTGTATGGGAGCCCCCCTTAAATATTTATTTTATTTTATTTTTAGTATTTGTTGTTATAGCGGCAATAGAAATACATCATCTGTGAAAATTTCAACAGTCTAGCTATCACCGTTCTTGAGATACAGCCTGGTGACAGACGGACGGACGGACAGCGAAGTCTCAGTAATAGGGTTTCCGGTTTTACCCTTTGGGTACGGAACCCTAAAAAATAAAATCCTTCCTCTTTATAATATTAGTATAGAAGTATAACTAGACAGATAAGGTTTTTGCAGATGATCTAACTATTGATGTTCCCACTTTAACAACTAATATTTAAAACTAGAATATGATAAATATTTGAGGGTCTTTCATACCACATTATCTTTAACGTACCAAGATGATTCACTCATGACAACGTGATTATTATGACAAATGAATCCAACGTATTTCCAACTCGTTGATGGTGTTTACTCTTAAGAATATTTTAGCAGTTTTAACATTTCTTTAATCTTAGTCGCGTAACAAAGTTTAACGTCAACATCCACGGTGACTGGTATGTTAAAATTTAATCGCACCGTTACATAATTGATGCGTATAAAGCTCAAGGGAAATTACTGAATAAATTAATTTAATAGTGGAACTAATTTGTTAATTATCCGGTGGCTCAAGTCGAGCGTCGTTCCGTCACGACAGTCATGTTGTGACGCAGAGTCACTTAAATAGTTACTACACCGTAAAAGCCGTCTTTACAGTATGAGAATCTGACTTTAAAATAAAGTCAAGAGCCCATAGATCGCATACATCCTTGCTAGGCTCTATTTTCGGCGTGGTCGCTAAACGCAGATGACATCTTATCGCAAAATATTATCGTGCATTCTAAGGCATTGGGCCACGTTTGTTATCGCTACTGATAACGCAGGTCGAAACATAGAGCAATAATAAGAACAATACAAATGTACTACAACTTACTATCATGTCATCTTTCCCGCTTTAATTTAACCTACTTTTTGTGAGAACATTATTCTTTGTGCAATTAATTCTGTTGCAATATTTTTCTGTTAGCAAAATTACCTATGTTCACGGTCCATGGGACGAAAGGTATCAATACAAGTGAATTTATTTTAAAACACAGTGCTCAATATCTTATCACCCCTAACAGTGCAGGTATTTAATTTAAGATCTGGACAATACTAATATGGGAAAATTCTAGAAATATACATTTAAAATAACTTAATGAAATATGTAATGAGTCTAAATGAAATGCGTTTTCTCATCGAAAAGCAATTACAATGCAATTTTTCTGTTTTATTACTTTGATGACTTGCAGCAAAAAACCTATATTTCTGTTTGAAATGAGTTTTGATATAAGACTGATTGCGTCAGTATTTTTTGTTATAATAGCTTCATTAGATAGTATTATACCCCTGTCGTTTTTGTCGAGTTAATAGTTTTATGGTAAATTTTGTGAGTAGACTAAATGTGTGACAGGCACGTGATATCTATCTTGAAACTTTAAATTGCCGGAACTAATGGGTGTACAACCTCAGGTGTGGAACAGCCTCGACACTCTGCAAAGTTCACTGCTCCTTCAACCACCACTCTCATAGTAACATTCCTGAACATAGCAAATCCTGCTCTATAACAAAAGACTTTGAACTTAAAGTAAAATAACTTTAACAGTTTATCCCGGTGAGCCATTACATTATATTTTATTGACGAAAGGAAATGAGACCACCGAAGAAGCCAAAATGGAGAGTATTACGATTATATAATGCTATATAATATTTGTAAGAAATAAGTATCATCAATATTGATATCTAAAGATTCATAAGATTACATATTTAGCTAAGTATAACATTTGAAAGGACGATTATCCGTATTTAATTTATAGAATTTATTATAAATTCCTGATATTTATGGACATAAACTATAATCCATCCGGTCTATAAAAAAAACAACGGATTACGTTGTTTTTCTTCACAATATCAATTTAAAAATATTTGGAACTGGTGCAAAAATACTAGAGTTTAACTAAACTAGAGTTCAACTTTCGTACATATTTTAAATGTAAATGAATAATGACATAAAATGATTATAAGCTTCGATAATCGCAAAGGTGACAAACAACTTGTATTGCTTACGTAGTATATTCACAAGTAGGTAGTTATAGTGTTGTGATGTGTTGCAACTCTACAAACAGCATAAATTTGACTCGACAGAATTCCGGTCTTGTTGAATATCACACCAGCATAATATGCTAATTAGTAGTATTGCATGCCTTGCCTATTATAAAAGTATTTAATATAGAGATGACTGCGTTTTGCGTGATTAAAAAATCGATGGATATGTATTGCGTCATAATTTTATGTCAATTCCAAGTGCGGATTAAACTTTAAAGAGGTTCTCAGTAAAAAGCCGATTGAGTTAAAAATTAATTAATTGAATAATAAAGCTTGATTGCGATAAGCGATAATTCGTTAATTTAATTACGATTTTGACATAATAAGTCAACGAAAAATACGCCCGAATCGACATTAACCCTGAATAAGATTTTAACTGAATTTTTAATTAATTAATGTGAGACTGTATGTGCATAATAATTATTTAATTTATTTATTATTAAATATATTTAATTTATAAAATTATTTAATAAATTACTATTATTTTAATTAAATATTTATTATAGTTATTAATTGCAACAAGCCTTCGCCTAATTTCTACGTAATTTTTAATTTGTGGAGTAATCTTCAATAGATAAATGAAAATTCTATAAAACAATTTATGTCATATTTATTAGACAATTTGTTAAATTATTTTACGTATATAAATCATGTTTATATCTGATTACAATAAAACTTATTAAACGTGAAAAATGGCATTGTGCTGATTACAAAACAGATTTTATTTTATTTTTATATGCATTGTAAAACATTTGAAGTTATAAAAAGGTCGTTGTCATAATAGTCCTATGTGAGGTCAGTAAGTTATAGTATATGGTATAGTTTCACATACCCATGACTAAGATGCGATTGGTTTATAGAAATAAATTTATTTCAAGACAATTTTAAAGCTGTTGCTATTAGTTATTTCATGTGATATCGTTCGGTCTTTAACACAGAGTTTAATTTTTAAAGAGATTAAAATTGTGGTTCACGTCACCTGAAGTATTTTGATGTGGATTTTATTTGCGATTATATACAGTGAAACTCCGGTAGTCCGACAAACACTTTGCAGGGCAGTCTCGAACTATCGAATTTGTCGGATTATAGAGCACTGCCTAAGAACAGTAAACAATGAACACACGCTAGGCGCACGCATTACCATCCTCATCGGCATGTAGTCAAATTCAAACTAAGCAATCAGAATCAAAACAATAACCTATGCGTCGAGCACAATAATGATGGTGCGTACAAGTTGTAACTTCATCTTCACTTCAATCATGCATAAGCGAATACATATTATCAAAAAAATATTCAGTAATAAATAATAGACCATGTCGGATTACAGGGTGTGCCGGATAAGCCAGGGTCCGGATTACCGGAGCTCCACTGTATTTATTATCAAGTATTTTTGTTATAAACAAAATATGTAAAAAAATTCAAACTTTTACATAAAGACCTAATTATGGGAGTGACTTTAATTACGGTTTACGAATTAGAAGCTTAAATATTTCAAAATGGTGAACATGTTGTGGAATTGTTTTATAAAAAAGTTTAGTATTTAGTCATCATACCACTCAGCCTACTGAGACAGGCAAAGGCTAGGTATAAAGTTCTGCTAGGTCTAATCACACTTTGTTTATATATTTTAATGTCCTTTATACAATAGGCCAATATCCCATTTCCAACAAAAATTTTTAAGGTTCACAACTATAAATTTTCATCGATTCTGACCAAAATAAACTAACTAATATAAATGTATTATTTGAAGACCGTATCAGAAGGCGAGGTAGTGGCAATGTACTGCAAGTCGGTCGACAAAGCCCGTCGTTAGAATTAGCACATTATTTATATCACACCACCCCCGCGACAGGTGAACCAGTTCTGGACGTTCTCATTGCTTTTAAATACTTCCGTTACCCGGTCACTCTATCGATTAATATCTATTTCTGTTAGTTAACTTAACAACTGTTGAGTAACATCACTTCCTATTGTATCTATTTTTCGATTGTTTTGACATGACATAAAAATAATTTAATAAACTATAATATTTATTGTTTAACGCTATTGGTTTGGTCTATTAGGCACAATTATACCAACGGATGGCTCTTTTATTTTTATTTTTTTATTTTGAAGCTTTTAGTCCTAACAAGACTATGCCGGCTTCACAGTAAACAGATGGCTCGAAATTAAAAGAATATGAAAGTCGTACAATTGCGATGGAATGACCACAAATAAGGCTTTTGTCTCTTTGCCCCATTATTGAATACGAGCTTCCTTCGTTTCAGGAGGGTATCCGGTCTTCTGGTCATATTGGAAAAGGCCTAATTACGATTTTCTGTCTCTTAAAAAATATGTTATCTGGTCACGATATCATTATAGCGCTTATACTCGTAGCACGATCCGGAGGAAATGAGAGGGTGCCGGTGGTGGCACTTCTATTCTTAGTTTTTTGAAAATAGGTTTTTTTAAGGTTTTTCGCCTTCTGTCTACAACAGCGCTTATGAAAATAAGTTTGTTTGTCATATTCTTAACTTATTAGCACATGGTCAAGGTTATTAAAAATTAAACAATTAATTATACATATAATAAAATAAAACTACTGCAAAGACAATTTAATAAGCAAGTAATTACGCAACGTAACGAGCTCGCAACAGCAATGACTATTTTTATTTACGCATTAAAATATTTTATCAGTGTTTGGTTTTGCAAATAATTTGTTCTAGTAAGTCAGTTAAAATAATACGTAAATACTTACTTGTTATTAGCATTTTATAGATGCCGTACCATTTTCTGCAGCATGTCAAGTTTATTAAATTAGTTGGCATACATTTTTATATAACTTCCGTAATATTGATTTGCTATATAAACAAAATTTTACATATAAATAAAGAATAACTGCTACGGAAGCTATCTACAAACAATATTTATGTATATTTTATCGTAGGTCATTGTGACAAACGGTGTTTCCTTGTTTCATTTTTTGCCCAGTACTCCCCCATGTTGTCTATCTATGCAGATGTTTTAACGGTTTGCGCAGCTAACTTTAAATTCTAAATTCGTTGAGGGGAAGATACACTTTACTTGGATACGGATGAATAATTTAAGGGCAGTTTGTTTTTAAACCGACAAAATTTACAGTAGATAAATAAAAAAAGATCTGACCATATTTTACAGTTGAATAAGCCAACACTTTAGAGGCTAGTTTAGATTTTGTATAGACAACAATTTTATTGTAATTGAATACATCTAATAAAAAAATAATTTAGGTTGACATCGTTAATGTATTTTAGTTAATTCTCAAATGAAGTAGTAGTATTTCGATCATTACTTTAAATTAAATTTATAATTCGTGGCTGCTTCTGAATAAATGGAATAAATATTAATATATGAGTATTTGTCCATGTGGTGACGGATTAAGAATACAACTGTCATTGCCAGCCAGTAAAAGTCAGTTGTGGGATATTATACGACGACATATAATCGATCTACATTGAGTACATGAAAGTAAACATTATAACAATGTACCTAGTCAGCGTGGCATTGTAGACCAAATACTATCCCAAAGTGAAGGAGCTGGTGTCCAACAATGGGATATGAATCGGTTATAGAGGAGGAATCTTGTAGATAGTCCATAATAATTTCAAACGTCTGATATAACAGCTCGAGCTTCAGAAAAGTTAATTATCCACAAATTAATTTACTTAGTAAATGAAGCTCAGTCCAGTCAGTGGCGTGCACTCCATACAAGCTGATAGGCTCTGCTTTACTTGCCATTCACAGATATTTTAATAAAACGTTCGTATGATTTAGATGACTTTATTCATGTATTTACTATTAATTAAACAAAATATTATAACTTAAAAACGCCTACCTAATAATTCATAAATAGCACCAATATGTGCTTGCAAATTGTTTTTTGCCAGGCGTTTGGCGAAGGAATAATATTGGTCGGACGAACGCGTCGGACAAGCTCCACGCCGCTCGCCTGCCATGAGTTCATATGTGTGTAGAAATTTTGGTGTCCGTGCACAGTTCCCAAACGCACACAGGCTTACATATCCAAGACGATTTATACTGAAAATCCTGCCGTCTGCTTTCGCGATCGGATGTTATCGCGAGTATTCGGCAATGTTCGTTCGTTACTTATAACCCGATTAAATATAGTCGGAAGCAGTGTTGCCAGAAGGTTACATTTTTTACATTTTACGTAACTTTTGATCAGTTCATGTAACATGTATGTAAGAAACAATTTTAGTTAGATTTAAGTAACTTCTCAAGAATTACAAAAGAGGTAAAAATGAAAAAAAAATCTTGAAAAATTAAAATATTCTTATCTAAATTTATTTAATGAAAACAAAAACTACCGCAAAAAATTAAAAAGGTTATAATTATATTGATAAATATATTTTTTTTTAAATTATTGTGTACAAGAAAAAATAAAATAATAATAATTTTTGATCTGCGAGCTGAAAATTACATGAGCGTGAATGTAGCAGACATCAGAAAAATTTAAAACTACTAATAAATAGAGTAAATAATTTAAAAAATAATATTTATAAAAAATGCATTTATTAATTTGAAAATTTTTTAAATGCGCATTTAAAAAAAATCTTTTATTAATTATTTACTCTATTTGTAAATAATTATAAATGTGGCTGATGGCTGTTACATTCACACTCATAAAATTACCACTACGTAAGTTTTAGTTTAAAAATGTAACTTTTCATGGATGCCAACGTAACTTTCGACCAAATCACTCTGGCAACACTGGTCGGAAGTCTAATAAATCACGTATGCATTTTTGTTTAGTAAGGTTTTATTGGTGTGATTCATTGAACTGTTTAATATTGAGTTTCTTTAATTTAATAATTGTATGGATTTTCGTTTGTTGATTTTAAAATGTTATTTGATTGTGAAATGTGTGTTGATAGTGTGTGTTTGTTAAAAATTAAAAATAACAAGTTCTCACAATTGTCGTTCGGTGAAAAAATTCAAATTGTGTCTATAGGTAGATGTATACCCGAGTTACAACTTAATCAACAAAGGGTAACGTAACTAGAAAATTTCATGTTAAAAGTTATGAAACGTATAACTGGCTATGTGGTTGTGTACACACGAATAAATTATTTTGTTTCCCTTGCATATTGTTTAGTAATTCTAGTACAGTGTGGACTGATTCGGGATATTCAGATTTAAATAATTTCCATTCCGCGACAAAGAATAAAATATAAAAAAATAGAAAGAAAGCTTAAAATTAAATACTTTTGGTAAATCTCGTATCGAAACGAGTATCAACAGTCAGTTACGATTAGATATACCGACATCTATGGACAAATTGCGTTATTTTTTGCGTCTATAAGTTGTGTAATAGATAGCTGATGAATTACTTCACAATCCATAATCACTAGATGGCAGTTTTTATCTTCAGTCCACTTTACGCTTTGTGTTTAGTAAACAAGTGGTTTTGAAGTTCCAGCGGATTGTCGTAAGTAGTTTAGTTTTATTTATGAGTTCATAGATTATTAATATTATTATACATCAAGATAAACTAGATGATTTGTGCTTTATAATTAAGTATACATATAGCATACATATCACAGTTTTAAGAGTAAAATCGAGTTATATTTTGAATTGTTATGTTTTCTCCTCTGTCCTCTTCTGTTCTCATTTTTAATACTTTAAAATAAATTTTCAGATCTTAAAAAATAGATAGATTTCATCTGTAGTCTTCTAGTAATTTTTCGTAGTATTTGTCTTCACTCTAGGTATTATAGATAAGAAGCTATAAAGGTTTTTTGTTACAACATGCGAGCGCGGTACCGATCGAATCAGCGCCACGCGTAGCTGGACGGACAACGGTATAATAGGTATTAACTAAAAAATGAAAACAGCTATTGCTGTATCTTAAATGTTTCGCTATTTTTTTGCACACATTTATATTAATTAAAATCGTTAGTCTATAATAAACAGTTTTTATATAAAAAAAGTTCTGTTAACATTGCCGAATTGTGTTATAGACGCTATCAATTTTCATTTTTTAGTTAAGTTAAGTTTAGGTCTGCACATAGAATAGGCACCAATGTAACTCGAAAATTTCATGTTAAAAGTTATGAAACGTATGTACATACGTACATGTACGTATGTATGTACGTACGTAGTTATTGTTTAGTAATTCTAGTACAGTGTGGACTGATTCGGGATATTCAGATTTAAATTTGTTCTGTTGGCATGGTTTCCGACTTAGAGATCCGTCGCGTGGCTATGCTAAAAATCTATAAGAGTACTACCTACAGTATAAGAGCCTACCCTGCTTCAAATATATGTGCACGCCACTGAGCTCAGTCCATCAATAGAGTAAATTTTTATCTAAAATCTCTAGTGACAAAGACTTCTGAGTCTTTATCCTTCATCATCTTGAGCCTTCAAAGCCTTTATCTGTCTTATTTTGATAGTTGATGTACTTTGGCTGCAAACATCTATAGGTACTATACTAATATTATAAAGCTGAAGAGTTTGTTTGTTTGTTTGTTTTTTTGAACGCGCTAATCTCGCTAATCTGGTCCGATTTGAAAAATTCTTTAAGTGTTGGATAGTAAATTTATCGAAGAAGGCTATATGCTATTTAACATCACGCTGCGACCAATAGGAGCGAAGCAGTAGTTAAAAATGTTACAAAAACGGAAAAAAATCTAAATTCCACGCGTACGGAGTTGCGGGCAACAACTATTTATCTATAAGATGTAGATAGGCACTTTATTTTCACCGGATGTCTCCAGGACATTTACCCTATGTTATCATCACTGACGTCAAACAGAAGCTAGGTCAACATAAAGTATTATAATTAGTACTACGTCTTCATTCTCACTCTATAAATAGCATGGTGAACGTGATATGTAATAATTACAAGACAATGCCGTCACCATTTAATTATATTCATAAAATATTTGGTAAGGGATTTTGCCCTAAGGATGGTAAAATTTATTCAGGCTGGCAATAATTTTGTATGTTTTAGATATAAATTGTTCCATAAATAAACAATCATAAAAGATGTACAATCTGAAATAATGAAATCGCTAACAGGGCGTAGGATAGCCAGTTATTACCAAGACTCGTGTTTTAATTAAGGTAGCTGGGAGTCAATGGATATAGACAGTAGGGTTGTCAATTGAAAGAATAAATTTACCAATAATCCCGAGTATCTTCTCTTAGGAATAAACATTCGAGTTTTTTTACCTCTTCTTTAAGATATTTTAATAAAAAATCTGTATTAGAATTTATGTTTTAATCATATTAAATTGAAAGTCACGTTTTATTATTTTGGTATTATTCACCACCCCTCTTCATTCCCAGAATGCTGTAAAAGCTAAGGAATTTTGTACACAGATTATTCTGTGTGAGAGACGGAAACCGCAAAAATAATCCCTGTACCAACACACCTGATCACCGAAGCATATTAGACAATAATCCCTCCCAAAGTGGAGGAGGACCATGCTGAACAGTAGGACGTTAATAAACTAGAGAAAGAGAGATAAACAGAGCAGGTAATATGTATATAACTATTCCGTGGGGCAACCTTGATCAGAGATTAATCAGCAGCAAAGCTTACATCTACATGAGTCCTCATTACCTTTGAAAATTTTCTAATTAGGAATACCGACAATTGAGTAGGTGAGAAGATGCTGTTAATAAGGTGTATAAAGGCCTATGTGTGGAATTAATATCAAAGACAAGAAATGAGGGGTGGCCATCAACCCTCGCTGTTTCCTCCCTTTGATAATAAACAGAAATAGGCTTTCTTGTTATATGACCTTATGATATGTTTATATTGTTACGCATACAATATTTTTTTAATATAAGCGCCTAGTAACTACTTATGTAAATCTATTGTCATGTCTTATTATTTTATTTATTTTTGCTGCTAAATTTTTACTAGATATTTGCCTACCTAATACTAGGTATTAATTATCTATCGAAAATCATTCTAAATTTGGTATTCCTATCCACTAACATCTACTTAAGTGATGTTGGTAAAAATAAAAGAAAACGTGCTGATTTTTGTAATACACATTCCATGTACTTAGAATTGTAATAAATTCCACTCTTTTCTACAGACACCCCATGACTGTCTAGTAGAAATCGCTATTGTCGATAAGTCTTCCATTGTAGTCTATTGACTATTATAGATAAGAAATTCTGGTTTTTTTTAAGTATTTAAATCACCCTGGAGTTTATTTCGTGTCTACAGTCCCTATTATAGGAGATCATTATATAGTTATATACTGTAATTAGACAGTTATTTTACTAAGTTAAACATTCCAAAGTGTTTGTGTGTAAACATAAACGTGTAAACACCGACGAATTTCTTAAACGTAATAATTACAAAACCATTTTTATAGCTAATTTATAGCTAAAATCTAAAATTCAATTCGAAGAATTGGCAACAAAATACCAATTCTGGACTCAGTAAACGCTAATAATATCAAAAACAATAATTTATGAATTTCGTGCCTGTTTAAAAATTGTTAACAACTTTTTTTTATGTCGAGTTTTTCTAAAGTATTATACCATTTTAGAATCGTCTTTAGTTGCGTCAACTTTTAAAAATACTTGCCATAGTAGTGTCAGTACAATTTTTTTTCACCACGCTGAGTGAAAATGATCTGAGAGTAAAAAACCTTCAAAATTTTAGGGAAAATATCAACTTTGATTGCTTAATGCGTAAAAACTTTATGTACTGTGGGCATTTTAAATATTGTGGTAGACAGCAGTACTAATACTGTTACCGATACAAAAAAAATCGGAAATATTTGGAAAATTGTGGTAATTATAGTTAAAAGACATTAGGGGGTGTGAATTTTCAAAGGTTTTAATACTTTTTTGATATCTCTAAAATAAATTACGATATATTTTTTTTTTCAATTTTACTTGAGTAGTCATGAGTGATGAACTTCTGGTGCCCGCTTATCGTTGAATTTTGGGACACATTGTATATGTATGTATGTATATGTTTATATATGTATAAAAGTAGAATTGTGTTTGTAGTGTATGTATTTATATTGTATTAGGTATTAGTACTTTCACTTATTTTGGCATATATTTAGCATAATATTAGTAGACCACAAGTTACCTATTCAGTCTCGGTCAAGTCCATTCTAAGGTTGTCTGGAAGAGATCGCAGCTCGCGATAAGACCGCCCTTTGTACCTATTATTAAGTCTAGTAAGTAAGTTCTGCAAATTAATATGGTGTGCAATAAACAGTATTTTATTTTAATTTTATTATTTATTTATTTAGATTTTGAAACGTTTTCTAATCCTTGTAATTAACGATCAGGTATTAGGGGACATTACATCCGGCAAGTTATGAAAACGCCATTAAAACACTTAAATATCCGGCAACTTTTTTTTATTTTATCTATTCTCGATTTCTGCTATTGAAGTTAGACTAGTTACTTTTGTTCAATAGGCTACTGCTAAATAATTAGCTACTTTTTATAAATAAGCTACTGATGACAGCAACAGTTAATTGGCAGTAATCAAAATATTTGGATTACTACATATTAAGTTTATTTTACTGAATACAATAGCACAGTAAGATAATATTTTAGGTAGCAGTAAAGAACTAAGCTAATCCTGGGTAAAATCAACTGAATTGAAAAGGAAATCAATGTTTAAAATTCAATTTGTTTGCTGTAAAGTTCTCGATGTTTGCAGTCAAAGTATTGAATGTTGATGATTCCAAGAAAAAACTAGTTGTTTGCATAATGCGTTAGGCTACCTAACTACGTACCGCTGAGATTATTAAATAGCAATCAGACAAGCAACATACGACCTTTTTCACTTAAGGTAATGGGTATTTAACGTAGTAGGTAACAAGTACTCTATGTTGACTATTATGGTATTGCCTAACTTGTTAGTGTGCTAATACCACTTAGGTTTTTTTTCCTTTTCCTGTCCTAGTGGGTCATAGTAGTGCTTAGACTCTAGGCACTACTATGGCCCACTAGGACAGGCCCTAGAGAGTTGAGCCTTACCATGACCCGGCAAGGGCAACCCCTTACAGGAGGCGCAAGTCGACGGCGGTAACATTAGGTTCCCCTGTCGTCCTAGTGTGGGCTTCTGCCACGATTAGCGCGTACCTATAACTTAGCAGCTCAGGTAATACGTTTTGTTGCTAGGCACACTTACACTGTCTCAAAACAAACTGTCATTGAATACTTTTACACTTAATAATTATGCTGAAATACACACTCAATGTTACACTGCGCACTGGTAAATTTTAAAGATATTTATAATAATTTCGTTGTCTTGTGACAGCGTAAAATAGTAGTTGTTTCTCAATATCTGACCGCTGAGATATCCGCTCGGGGCAAAAAATAATAACAAACTATCATCTGGCCAAGAACTGGTTCCAGTCGGCGGATGAGCCGACTCGATAGATATAACAGGCAAAAAATATTATGTTTTTTATAAACTGCTCGAACATGGATGATGTTTATGTGCTGATGATGTAAGTGTAATAAAAATAACTTAAATATTAAAGGTTTTAAAATATTGAATTTTTTCCATGTATTTACAATTTATTGATCTAAAGTGAAGTATAAAATTTTTGGAATAACTACTAGGTAATGTTCACAAAATAACGTCTGCTCGTAGGCACGCTATGAATAAAATTACAGGAATGATGTCGAGGTATGTATCCATTAGCAATTACAACGAAAATCTTGCTTACTTACCTCCGCACACAGCAATTAGTGTACCGGCATAAACTGTTAACTGTGCAAACAAAAACAAAGTTTGTGACGCAAATGTCCACTGATATTTAGAATAATCCAAGCAATCCTTCTTCTAAAAATAATATTCAGTAGTTTTTCTTAACAATTTAGGCGATATTTTAATAAGATTCACTCCACTTATAGTCACAAATGTGTGACGAAGAGAATAACTTAAAAAGGCATGCGCGCGATGGAACGAAACGTAGTCACACGGCGATGCTTCGTTTCGGACTGGCTGGTTTCATTGGTCTTGTTCGTTTGGTCTGGTTGGTTGTATTCTTGTACGAGCTAATACGCTCGCTCTACACTCACAAGGGTGCTAAAGAATGACGAGGTGACAACATAAAGTATGCGGATTTTACTAATTAATACAACGTTCTTTTCGTTGCTATCTTTGTTCTTCATTTGTTATCTCCACCGGGCCTCGGGTCCAAGACATTAAGACTTCTAGTATGTTTACTTCCTATAAAGCCTTTGAATTTTTCAGACGAAATCGTTGCGGTCCTTTCTCATTTATTCAAATCCTCTGATCCTGAGAACTAAAGCTTTTGCCTTCAAAAACTTTAGTTCTCAGGATCAGAGGATTTCGTCACAGGCGGCTTTAAATAAATAGATGAGGTAAGATCCCTGTAATAAAATTCTACTAAAGGATAGATACTTCGAACTCAAAAGTAATATTATTGTAATCTTCAAGTCATTCTTAAGTCAAGACGTGAGTGTGGAGCAAGCGTACCTTTTGTAGGACTCTGCATTGCGCATGTTCTAAACGTAAACTACAAAGGATTGTATTCGTTCATAGATTCTGTGTCTTAAAATAAAACTTTTAAGTACTACAACTACTTATAATATTGGCGATTAACTTAAATAATAATTACACTTTAGAATAAACATATTAAATGTGACCGGAGAATACCCCTAACTCCTATTACAATGAAAGGGCGTAAGTGATAGGCACTGAAGACTTTTACTACAGCTCTTAATTTTTTTAACAAATATCTTAACCACGTCAATGCATATAATAACGATACCATATAACAACGGTATATACTATAAAGATGACGTAGTAATCCACGCACCAAAGACTTATTACGTCAAAAAGCGTGATATACAGCTTATACTCGTCTTGTACTAGATCGTGCTTCAGTGATTATTAAATCTTCGATAAAGACATTCTTGTCACGCATTTTATGGTTATAGCAAAAAATTGCGATCATTAAGCCAGAAAAATAACAAACATCAAGACCCAGTCTAATCCAATCCAAACGACTTGGAAGGTAAAGCGAATATTTTTAGAAGTAACAGTATTTTCTGTTTTTGAATACCTAAATAATGCGTTTTGAAAAAAATGCGACCTCATCGCGTTCCAATTGTGACTTCTTATAGATTTTCTATCTATCAAATATCCATACAATAAATACAGCGTGTATCAAATAGAAAAAAAAAATCTGGGTTAATAATAATAAAATTCGCATGTAAGTGCAATGATCGCATGCTCAGTCTTCGCATGTGCATGTGCAGCATTGACGTAAATATAATTAGGTATTATAATGTGTTTACTAAGCACATAACATAGCATATACTCGTAAGTGGCTTCAAGCCGGCTGATTGATGTAGCGATAGACTATATAATCTACTAAATCTGTGTTGTAAGTATAGCACTTAATATAATAAAACAGTTAACAATATTAACTATAACACTGGTTTAAGACTCCCCATAAGAGGTTAATAGTACCTTAATAATTCCACAGTATAAATATTTATTGTAGGTCAGTATGTAACTTGGAGCACTAATTACTTTATCATTGGCCACAAAATGTTGTAGGTACACTCGTCAACAAAGTCATTAATTAAACTATAAATTATAATGAAACAATAAAAATACTATAAAACTCGCTCATTAAGCTCAACTTATTTTATATCGCAATAAAACTTTAATATGAAGGAAACATTTTTCATTTCAAAACTTTATATTCCTGTGTTATGAAGTTGAATGAAATATGAAGCGCTAAAACCAGCAGATTAAATCGTGGTGCAAAATAATTTGAAAATTTGTGGAAATTTTACTCTGAAATCCAATATGGCTCCCGCACCCATCTACATCGCCAATGAAAATATTGAAAGGAAATCTTTAATGGATGTTCCATCATTCATTTTATACAAAATGACTGATGGAGATTTGTTGTTTGGATCTACATATTTTATTATTCAAATTCAAAACAACTTATTGTTATGGCAAGATTTTACTTTTGTTATAGCAAAGAAAAGATATTATCACACAGCCTTTTGAATCGCTCTTATTAATAATAAGAGCAAAATAATTTATCATATTGTCTCCCTCTCACCTATTAGCGTCCCATTGTTGGGCACGGGCCTCCTTAACTTTAGGTCTACTGTGCTGCACTGACCAGGCGTGTTGGCACAGGGTTTATTGTTAAGATAATCATTGTACAAAGTATTTTCAGAAAAGTAAGACGGCGTATTGCTAAACAAAAAATTATGTTTTCATTACATGCAATTTGTCTTTAAATTCAGAGAAAATGAGTTGATAAGCTATAAAGAAACTCATCAAAGAGCATAAGAATTGAGCATTTAAATGTCGCATCTCACAAAGGACAATAGGCAATAGCGGTTTCCATGAATGGTTAGTGAACAAAAAGGCGGATGCAATACGATTAAGTCTCCTGAGGAACAAACACGTTATAAATACGCAATTAGAAGTTATTGATAGATTAAAGATATATTTTAATGATATTTTTGCCGTGTATAACTTTAGTGTGTACTTAATTTTTGTAAAAAGCCTTGGCCTAGGCGGTCCACCCAGTCTTGAGAGACTGGGTTGAGGCAAGGCACCGGGATCCGACGTATCGCCTTACCCAGCTCTTCACAGGTCACAGCTGTTTCACCAAGTATCTGTCGGTAAGTGGTCGGTATAGAGTCGGATCCCGTTTGCCGCAATTTTGGAAGTGGGGCCGTTGATACGGCGAAACACACCCTCGCCGTATGCACGGCCTGGAACGCCCAGCGCGCTGAACTCGTCAGCGTGCTGGTTCAGGACTTGTCGCTCTTGGTCGTCATTTCGTCCATGGCTGAGAGTGAACAGTGTTGGGCTGCCGTCGCCTCCTTCGCTAGGAAGGTGATGGTGGCAAAGAGGGAGGCCTTGCGGGAGCGCGAACGCCCTGTCGAAACTTTGTCACCCCGCAGGGCCCCAGGCATGGTTCGCCAGCGCGCAGTAGCAGGCGTCCCCTCGAAGAGGTAGTCGCGCGCGACGGGCCGGTACCCAGAGACCCGCCGCGCCAAACATGACGGCGAGACCTAATGTTCCCCCCATCGAGTCGGGCCCCAATTACCAGGGCCACCCCTCGCCGGGTCATGGTAAACTTCAGGGCACCATCATGGACCAGCAGGGCAATGCTGAGAAAATAATAATAATAATAATAAAGTATACATGTAGAGCCAATAAATGGTTTAGGTACAATTCACAATCAAATTAACGATGCGCAAAAAGTTTACTGCAAACAACAAGACACTTAAACTTTTTGTGAATTGTTTTTGTTCTAGGTAATAAAACCACAAAAAATGATATTTAACCTTATGAATGACAAAAACAGAGTTTTTGCAAAGCAATGTGTTTCATTCGTTAATTAACATCCCATGATCTTGAAGTATATCAGTATATTTTGTCCTTAGACGTGGATATACACCTCGTATTCGTAAAAGATAGCTGTCTACTACACATTGACAAACAATTCTGTTATTTCCTCCTGTAATTCTAAACACTTATTCCAAATTTTTGTAACTTAGTTTGAACAAAGCGTTAGAAAAATTACCTCTTCTTATCTAGGCTTTAGTCATTCCAGTTTTAGCAGGGGCGTTAGGTATCACGGTTCTCAGCTGTTCTATGTGGAGATTTCCTCTTGTTATGTGGGGTCAGCGTTACATGTCTTCCTGTCATACTCTAGCTAGTGTCTAGAGTCTACTCTTTCTTTCATATCCTATATCACACAGTCATTCCATCTTTTCTAGACTCTATTCCTTCCAAATTCATTTGTAGAGGATTCTTTATCCTATTACTTTCTTTTCGTCTCATGATTATAATAAGACCGCTCATTCCACAATTTTTCAGTCACTGGCATAACTTTCAGGCGTCCTCATTCATTTCTTGTAAATCCTTACGTAGTGTTTTATCACACTCTTTACTATTATCTGTGCTATTACAGATGTAACCAAATCGATGCCACACTTCAACGAACAGAAACAGATTTAATTACTCTTAGATCTCTCTCAATCAAGCTATTTGAATGGATGACTCGATGCAAATGGTATTCGTATTATCTAGAGCACTCAACCGCGGGAAAACTTCATTTATTAGCCATGTGTGTTACTGGTTGATACAATTCATTCATGATACTGTCGTTTCATATACCCGTAAATCGATATCTTTTTCGTCTTCCAAATTTTTCTTGTATCAAGGTTTGTAGGTTTAATTTTCCTTGAGACTCTTTTGCGTAACTCATGTAAATTAACTATCGAGAATAGATAAGCACAATAATAATATTTTATAATTGTTAGAGAACCACATTTACCTATTCGCCACATTTATCAATCGCTATCCAGCAATAAATATTTACTAAGTAATTTTTACACAAAAGTTTTACAAAGAAAATTTATACAAACGCACTATAGAATACTGCTTTCGTTTATTTTTTTGTCACATTTCACTTTTATAGTTTCTATAAATAAATAAATAAATATTCATGGACATTTCACACAACGTCCTCTGGTCCCAAGCTAAGCTTATATGCTTGTGTTATGGGTACCAGAATACGGTTAGAATACATATACTACTTTTCTTTTGTAAATACATACTTATAATACATAGAAACACCCAGACGCAGTACAAACATTTGTATGACAATTAGAAAAATCACACAAATGATTGTACCGAGCGGGAATCGAACCCGCGACCTCTTGATTGGCAGTCCATTACATAAACCACTCAACCACGAGGCTCTTCAAAATAGTTTCTATGATTTGTAAAACTCATTACAAAAAGAAAATGAAAGCGCTTTGTAAGAAAAATAATAATTGAAAGAGTATATGGTTAATATTTTACAAAAACTGGCCTCTATATTACGTAGATATAACCTCTTTTTATCCCGTACAGGAAATAGGCATATACATAAACAAAATTTTTGTGAACCCGGATAAAGAACCCGCCTATTTTTTTATTTGAGGTACAGTATAGCTTTCTTGTTTTATCGTTGTTTAAAAAATACCTAAATATTACAAAATAGGGCTCTAACATAACAGCTACTTTATTGCATTATTTGAAAGATATACGGCAGATTAACATTATAGACAAATTTCATCTATTACATAAATGTTTCGAAATTAACCTAGTTTTTGCTGCGTGTGAATACTTCCTATCCATAAACAATATGAAATTTTGTTATTCACGATTCACGTAGAAAATTTAATAGGCATGTCTTAGTTCCGACAGTGGATCGGTATCTTGTAAATTGTTTGTACAATATCGTAATGTATATCAAATCAATTTGTTTACACACAGAACGAATCGATTTCGTCGTGTTTGAATAGTACATATTAACCGAAAAACATATTTTAAAAGCTAAATGCGTATTAGATTTAAATACCGAAAGGACAAAAAGAGTACTTCTAAAATTCCGCTGTTCTTCCTTACATGTGTATTTATTTCATGAACAGTGATAGCTAAAATGGTGAAGTTTTCACAGATATTTTTTATTAAAAGTGCCTACATACTAAAGAGCAGAATAAAATAAATGGCTAAGAGGACACGATACCAAATTATGCTCCATACAAAAATATGGGTATCGTACTTCCCTTTTTTCTTCGCGAAAGTTAAACCGATTTTAATTGTTTCTACGCTATATTATAGATGAAGAGTATCTATGCTTAAAAGAGGACTACGAAACGTCTTTTTTTCAAAGAATTTGTAGGTAAAATCTGTTTCAGCTATATATGTCCCTTTCAGCACGGTGCTCGGGAATAGGGATTGCAATGCCTAAGGCAAATACCTAAATTTGGAGTACAGTACCCTCTTAAGGCTGCTTTCGTACAAAAACTTAAAAAATGAAAATGTGCCTAAGACGACAGGATTTGTAAATATGATCCATCGATGAATATAATTACATATATTATGATGATAATAGTACAGAAACCTTCTTACGCTTGTTCAACGCTCCATTACAATGCTAATAGAAAAAAAAAAAAAAATTAATAAATATTCATGGACATTTCACACAACGTCCTCTGGTCCCAAGCTAAGCTTATATGCTTGTGTTACGTGTACCAGAATACAGATAGAATACATAAACTACTTTTTACTTGTTTTTGTTTGTAAATAAATACTTATAATACATAGTAACACCCAGACGCAGTACAAACATTTGTATGACAACTAGAAAAAATCACACAAATAATTGTCCTGAGCGGGAATCGAACCCGCGACCTCTTGATCGGCAGTCCGTTACATGAACCACTCAACCGCTAGGCTCGTCAAAAAAGCGATGAAGTTGTAAAGAAATTAAGTTTAATTTAATTAAAACTAGCTGTTGCCCACAATTTCTTACGCGTAAAAAAAGCCATCCACTTGAACCAGTCTATCTTATGTTAAATATCAAGCACACATAGGGACATACATACAAAATAACAACTTTCTTTTATAATATAAATATTCAGGACATTTCACACAACGTCCTCTGGTCCCAAAGTAAGCTATATTTCTATGCTTGTATTATGGGAACCAGATACGGATAGACTACATATACTACTTTTCTTTAGTAAATACATACTTATAATACATAGAAAACACCCAGACGCAGTACAAACATTTGTATGACATTTATGGATATCACACAAATGATTGTCCCAACCGGGAATCGAACCCGCGACCTCGTGATCGGCAGTCCATTACATAAACCACTCCACCACGAAGCCCGTCGAATATGTAAAGCAAAGTTTGTATTTCTAGGGATAGCCGTTAAAGTCAGCAGCTAGTAGTGATAGCTGCGGTCTACTAAATCACTGTTATTATGTACGTTAATGACGAAGTTCGTAGGTTTAATGGAGTTAATGGCCTCACGTCTACGGAGAGCGCACCCTAACATGTTAGACTAATGCAATATGAAGTATATCTCTCAAAAGAATAACAAACGACCCCTACCATTCTCCATTATCTTAAGAAGCATTTATGGAAGCACGTATTGTTTGTATTTAAAAATAACTGCAAAGTTTAATGAAAACTCGGATTTCATGATTTTATGCAATTAAAAATAAAACCAAAAACATTGGTGCCAATTCCACATGCACAACTAAACGTAACTAAAAAATAAAAACTACTGTGGTGTATTTTGATAGACTGGCTGCCTTGTATGCACATTAATGTTAATTAAAATGGTTAGTATATAATAAATAGCTTATATACAAAAAAGTTCAGTTATCATTGCCGCATTGTATTATTAACACTATCAATTATCATTTTTTAGTTAGTTAGGTTTAGTTGTGCTAGAATAGGTACCATTGTCTGTCCAATCTTATAAATAAATCTTTGTAAGTCTGTGTCTCAGAATATTGCTTTAAATTCATTAACGGTGTAACATCAACAAACTAGGTTCTTATTGTCTTCTATACTTGGCAGATTATACTTAAGCAAAAATAATAGTGTGGTTAACATATTATATCCTTCTGTGAATCTTAGGAATTGACACACGTTTCAACATAATATAAATAAGGCTATACTACCATTTTAAGGATAGATGCCATAAAAGAATCGGAGTTTTATAATTATTCCTGTTTACTTTGATTAATTAAGGTATAAAAAACAAAGCAGATAATAAAATAGGTATATGTGATTGCTGCTTGATTTTCCTATTTGCATTTCGTCTATTTCCTTAATTAGGAAGCAATTTACGCGATAAAAACATACGTGATTGAGTAGGTAAATAACAATTAGGTACATTATTACGGAGATAGCCATATTAAGAAAAAAGAAATTATGTTCCGTTTAAGATCTCTTCTACCAGCTGTACGGTATATCTTGACGGGCTTCGTGGTAGAGTGGTTCATGTAATGGACTGCCGATCACGAGGCCGCGGGTTCGATTCCCGCTTGGGACAATCATTTGTGTGATATTTATAAATGTCATACAAATGTTTGTACTGCGTGTGGGTGTTTACTATGTATTGTATGTATGTATTTATAAAAGAAAAGTAGTTTATGTATTCTATCCGTATTCTGGTACCCATAACACAAGCATATAAGCTTAGCTTGGGACCAGAGGACGTTGTGTGAAATGCCCATGAATATTTATTATTATTATTTATTATTAAATCTTAACAAAGTGGTTATTATGTATGTCCCTATGTGAGCTTATATTTTCAATACTACTAATAGATAGATATTTTTATATCATTTGTTAAGGTTTTCATTTTCTTAATTCGAGCAACAGCTATAGTATTTTATAAAATAATATCAATATTGTAAAACCTATGCTTTATTTTTTGTATCAAAGCGCCAGGAATTTTTACTTGAGGGCGTCGTGGTTTACGACGGCACCGTAAAACCGTCATTAATTTTGTATTGTGCTGTCAGATCGCCGAGTAAAAATAGGATGAATATAGCACATGTGTAAGATATTACGGTATTACGGCTTGTCTTAACACTTCTATCATATAAATAATTATTATAATCTGTTTTAACGGTGTTTCGGTTGTTGTTATACTTTATTGCTGAACTTTGATATTTGATTTATTAGTAAAAACTCTTTTGATGTGATGTTCCGCTTTTCTTTGTCTTTCAATATTTTTTAATACAACGATAGAAACAAGTTCATGTAATATATCCATATGGTCTTATAAATAATTACGGCTGCTTTGTAGAAATAATACGAGCTAAAAAGGATTCCATGGCTCTTTCTGAAGACTCTACTTGAAAGAGGTATGGGATAATATAGATAAAGTAAGTCTTAATTTAACTAAAACCTTATACCGGCCATTTTATATTATTTATATTGCAATCTTTGTTTATCAGTTAGATATGTATGTCTATCCAGTACAGAATGCTGTCATCAGTAGCTTATTGATATGCAAGTATGAACAAAAGTTTAGATTAAGAAAAAGAATCGAGGATGGATAAAATATTAAAAATGTCCGGAGAACAGTCACAGTTAACGATGTTAGTGTTCTTAAATAGAAATAATTAAATCAATAAATAAAAAATATAAAAAAAAACCAAACACTAACAATGCATCACAATGTTTGGATAAGAGTATTTAATAATTTAAAAACCCTTTATTTTAGAGATAGCCGGATAAGTACATCCACTTACAATTTTAGTTCGTAAGATATACAGATTGCAATGTGTAATAATGATGTCATCTGTCATCCTTTCTTCGTCCACAACTGGACATAGGCCTCCCCCATAGAACGCAAAATCGCCAGGCGATCACATCGCTCGAAGAAGACTGTTGGGGAAGGAAGGTCCTAGAGTGGCGGCCACTACCGGACCACAAGCATTGGACGGCCCCTGATAAGGTGGAGCCACGATATCGTCAAGGTTGCGGGGAGCTATTGGATGCAAGCCATGCAATAATAATAAAAACGATGATTAAAAATATATTGAGCGACCTTTCAAAGTATATTGCTTAGTAATGTGCTATCAGAATACATAAACCGAGTCATGAGTCAAGCCGACCTAAATAGAAGCAGACGCCCGATATCTGCGAGGAGAAAGTGATGTATCGTTGCAGCAGCCTTTACGCAATCTCATGTTGTTTCTAAAGACTTAATAGCCAGTGATATAAGAACAAAGGCTACCAAACATGATGCTAATTAGATCAGAATTGACGCTTGTATTCAAATAACTGGTTCTGTTACATAAATAGGCGTAATATTTACCACACTTTTTATATATACGGTCAACAGTTTTCAAAGCGCACACAAAATAATGATTTAAAAAAGGCATCACCAAAAGGCCTTGAGTTACATTGTTTGTTTAAAAGCAAAGATTTTTTTAGATTCTTTTTTCAGATTAAATAAAGCCTGTGTTCATCGGAAATAGAGTAGGTTCCCAAATGTGAAAGAATCCAATAGCCTCGGAGCTAACAAACAAATTAACAATCAAATCTTTTTAAAATTATATGTATAGATAATGTTATCTATTGATTATAGTTCTACCTTTAAGTTTATCTATTATAGACAAAGTATTTTAGATTTCTTTGGTCTACTCTAAAAACATCACATTCTTGTCTCTCTTTGTGATCTAAATTAATAGTCATTAGCCTAGTACGGGCTTGTTTTATACCACGACTCAGTTTATTCTTGGTAATCCGGAATTATTCACGCCAAAGGGTGCCATTTCTTCGATTAATATAATACATACTTTTCATCAATGTTGTATACCATATTTATTCGTCATCATCATCATCATCATCATTGTAATTCTTAACAAAATTGGAACATCTAATAGACAGAGCCAGTCAGCAGTCGCGATTAAATCATATAGATTTAGGTAGGTAAGTACTACTAGGTATATAAATATAAATATTTATGGATATTTCACACAACGTCCTCTGGTTCCAAAGTAAGCTGTATTAGTATGCTTGTATTATGGGTACCAGATACGGATATAAGTATGACATACTTTCTTGTAAATAAATACTTATAAAAAACACCCAGACGCAGTACAATTATTTGTATGACATTTATAAATATCGCACAAATATTTGTGCAGTGCCGGGATCGAACCCGTGACCTCGTGGTCTCGTAGGCCCGTCGAACTAGTCGTCCAGAAAATTTGTGTATAGGATGTGCTGCATCGTCTAATGGTAGTTATTTATATCATCATTGTATAAGAGTTTTAACAATAGTGTATTAACGTGTTTGAGATAACGAGTTGTATCAATCAGACATTCATTGCAACTAAAATTATCGTTGGTAGGGCTTTGTAAATCTACATGTTATTTGATTACATGGTGCATGTACCACCCATACTTTGTTTAAACATGTATTGTGCTCACACCTATGTCAACTTAATAGCTTATAGACGTAGTCAAAGCTCTGAGACCGCCACAGTTACAATGTACATACAGTGTACACAGAAACCTCACTTGAGTCAATATTTCCCTACGACTCTGTAAGGCTTCAGGATCGGGCGTAATTCAAAACTCTTTGCTGTCGTTTTCAAAATACGAGACAGGATTACAAATTGTAACAGAAATCCCGTCGCTTTTATATGTTTGTAATCCTTACTTATAGTAATGATACTAAAGTATACAATTTACTGCCTATATACTATAGAACATCGAGAATTTTATTTATATGCAACACCAAGAATAAGAATCAAATGTTAATGATAAAATAAATGGGTTTAAGTAGGTCATTCATCTATCCATCAGCCTCTCTCCGTCCACTGTACACAGATGCTTCCTCAATAGAACGTCACAACACATGGTCTTGTGCCGCTTGCATCCAATGCCTCCCCGCGACCTTAACGATATCGTCACTCCACCTTGTCGGGTGCCGCACAACGCTGCGACGTACAGGTAATTCAATGTAACAAACATTGCAAGAATTCAGACCTAAGAATGTAAAAGGGTCCCTAAATAGAAGTCCTAATAATGCTCTTGGAAATAATATTTTTACTTTTTATAATTTTATGTAAGTTAAGTTAAGAGGATACCAAAATAGCTTCGTGCATTTTTCTACGTACGAAGATTTCATTTTCCTTTAGATTGAATGGCTACAGCTCTAATTTTTAAGTATATGTTTTTTCAATATATAATCTAGGATCGCATAAACTCAGAAACGCAATTGAAAAAAGTTTTCTCAATTGAAAGAGGTTGTTTCGCTAAGATAGAAAATCTTAGCGAAACAACCTCTCTCATTTTTATTTATTCGTTTGTCGGTCCATTATCGCGTATTAACTAATGAAATAACTTTAAAAACATAAGTAACTATTATATAAAGAAACACGTAAACCGGAATTCTAATATATTTAGTAGATTTTGAGTAAACAAAAAAAATATCCCTAATTCTTCATTTTCTATACCTACTAGCTGTGTTAATAGGTACATGTCGACGATAATATTGATGTAGGCCCTTATGTAATATATGTACGTTCTCCTCCTCTCCAGCCCATTAACGTCCCACTGTTGGGCACGAGCCTCCTCCACTTTGGGAGGGATTATGGTCTACTGTGTCGCGCTTATCGGGCGTGTTTGCACAGGGTTTAGTTTCAAGTTTTCCATCTCTCTCAGTAGACGTTAACTGCTTATATTGTTCCTTAGCTGGCTCCTACAACACCCTGGGAAAGGAATCGGGTGGTGACACTTGTATTCTTAATTATAATAATAAAAATAAATATACATGGACATTTCACACAACGTCCTCTGGTCCCAAGCTAAGCTTGTTATGCTTGTGTTATAGGTACCAGAATACGGATATAATACATAAACTACTTTTCTTTTGTAAATACATACTTATAATACATAGTAAACACCCAGACGCAGGACAAACATTTGTATGACAATTATAAATATCACACAAATTATTGTCCCGAGCTGAAATCGCACTCGCGACCTCGTGATCGGCAGTCCGTTACCTGAACCACTAGACCACAAGGCCCGTCATAATCCGTCACCACACGGACCTACGTTGTACGGATGTACGTCCTATATACTATGTATTACTTAGTACTTACATAACAATATGAGGGTGTGACTAGTGTACAAAGATTGTAATAAACTTGTTGTGTTACAAAAGAAGTAAGTATGGTAATTTTAACAGTTGAGTAAGTTTGAATGTTGTTCCTTGTAAACTTAAGCTGGATAGTAATCTGTAGATATTTGATAGCAAGACAATAAGAATACTTCACTCAATTAACATAGGTATTACATTGATGGATATCGTATATCTAGTTAGGGCGGTGACCAGGGTAGTAGTGCTTAGTTTTATAATATTTAACACTTACATAGGTGATCGGCATTTCAATTTTTTTGTAAATTTTGTTTCTTTGCTCACGAATATTCTAGTTTTAAATTACACGAGCTGTATCCTATAGATTCATTTATTGCGGATTAGCAACAAACTTATAGTCAGATTAGAAAGCAGTATTACTACGAACTACTCTATAAAGCCTGTATAGTTTGCTACCTAGGCTACCCTGCCCTGTTCCAGTTAGCAAGTTTTAGTTGTATTGATCTGTGTAAGAGATTAATCAGGGTGAGATAAACAAACTTAAACTTTTATTTCTAAAATCGATTATTTGGCTATTTTTTTTAATAATTCATATTGGCACTTGATCATTTTTACATCTTAAATATCGCAAAATAAATATAATTAATTGGTCTTTCCTAACATTTGATTTTAAGTTAAATAAAATACAAGCTTATCATTTATTATGGTCATGTTACGGTTTACGGTGTGGTAAAAGCTATAATTTTGTAGGGCGGAGTTAAAAATTTTCTGCGGGCGAAATATTATCCGATTAAATTTCGGAGGTCAAAAGATAACAAGACTCATGTCCGTATATCTGGACCATCTTAATCGGTTGGCTTGTTGACCCGAGTAACAGGAATTTTGGCGTCCGTTACGATTGGATACACTGTAACGATGTTTTGTTGGACCAGCGGCGTACCGTGTTTGACCAACACAAGAACCTACCATTTACGAGCGATTATGCGCCCGCCTGATTATGTAATGAATTTTAATGTTACCGACAGTCCAGAATATTACCAACAGGTATAAACATAACTGGGTCTTCTACAAATAAAAATTCTTTAATATTTATGACGTCGGAAAGTATTATGTAACTGCATTAGGTTTATTTATCGACCCACTGTCCTTTGATTTTCAATAAGATCTAATATGACATTAATTTTTTTAATATCAATTAATATTTGTCATCGTTAATCATACGTTTAAGCAACCATCCTGTATGATGATCAAACCTACGACCCAGTCAATAAAAATCAGTTTCACTACCGATAGATTTTGTTTCCGGATTAGTACCTATAGATTGGACATTTATACGTTTTTAATCCTGAATACTCATATTTGAAACGTTCTCGTATAAAAGTATAAAAAATAGAATATTAACCACATATTTCAGAGTTCTTTCAGAGTTTCGGAACATATAAAATAGGCTACACATGTAATATAAAAATAAAATGGTACGTTGACCTCAACAGGTGCAATAAATAGGGTCGCAAGATACTCGTGCCAAATCGCAACAGCCTGCCTTAGAATGAAACCTCACAAATCTTTGGAAAGTAAATGTAGTTTTGACGTACACTCCTCGTGGTGGAGTGGTTCATGTAGTGGACTGCCGTTCACGAGGTCGCGGGTACGATTCCCGCTCGGGACAATCATTTGTGTGATCTTTATAATTGTCATACAAATGCATACAAAAATTGTCATACAAATACTGCGTCTGGGTGTTTACTATGTATTATATGTATGTATTTACAAAAGAAAAGTAGTACCTATATGTAGTCTATCCGTATTCTGGTATCCAGAATTTGTATTCTGGATACCAGAATACGGATAGCTACGGATAGCAGAAGCTATATTTCTATTCTTGTGAATAGAAATTTAGCTTACTTTGGGACCAGAGGACGTTGTGTGAAATGCCTATGAATATTTATTTATTTATTAGTTTGGTTTTTATTTTATTAAATTTTTATGAAATTTATGAAACTATTCATTTATTAATCAGGTTATTCGTGTAGATACAGTATGAAGATATTAAATCTTTTTAGTTTTAAAGTCGTTACTGTTGTATGTATGTCCCTATGTGAGCCTATATCTTCAAAACTTGGATTTTGTTGCTGTTTTTTTTTAATTGATAGAGTTCTTTAAGAGGGTGTTTTTTTTTGCATAATTCGTGAAGTTGTTTTTATTTTTTCCTTTTTAACATTCCACGCGTACGTAGTTGCGGGCTAGCTACTTTACGTAGGTATTAGCCTCTACGCTCCCCTCTAATTGCGACTCACACTAAGTTAGTTTTGGAAATTAGACCTTCAAAACAATGTGGTTCTAGTTATTGGTTGGGTGTGCTTCGATTTTTAAATGGTTTTAATGTACTTGACCTTCAATTTAAAGGTGTACGATAACGGTATCAGTCCTTAATTATTTATTTAAAAGCTTGTAATAATATTACAGTACCGTGTATACGCAATAAAACAATGTGATAAGATGCTCTTGAAATTCCATATTGAATACCACGCACCGTGGTAATAACGATCACAATAGAGAGAGATAGCAATAGTGATCTCGTTTTGAGGTATGTAACGCGCACACGCAGCCTTGATCAAGGCAGCTCACGATACATAGATTGTACTAGGAGACAACTGATATTTCATAATCGTAGAGCATTAATTCAACAGCAGTCGGCATTATTAGACAATTCCTTATGAAAAAGGTACTAGAGCAGTGCTCAGTTTTTTTAAACTAAATATTCATGTACATTGCACACAACGTCCTAAGCAAAGCTTATGTGCTTATGGTACTCATTATGTATCTGAGCGGGACGTGCGTAGTGACCAATAACATTACGTTATACTCTGCCTGTGCGTTTCCTAGGCACCATAATGACGGTATATTTGTCAATCTCCTGTTGGTTTAATACTCTAATGGTCTTATTCATAATTACTTATCAGAGGTTTAAAAGTTCGCTAAAATTGACAAAAATTGTTATTCATAATAGTCTTTTAACGCTATAATGTTTATTATCTCTATCATAAAGTGACATTATTTTATTGTTTATACCTCCGATAAGTCATTATATTGTTTATGACCATAAGTTGATAATGCAGACAAAAGCGTGTTTAAAGAATTTGTAACACTTTCCAAAATATTATTCGATGTAATCTTATTAATAGTATTGGCTCAAATAGTGGTTAATATAACCCAAATATTACGAATATAAACATAATGGTAACAATTCTATGTGCATAACTAAACTGAGCAACAAACAATAAACAACTATTGATGTATTTAGTTTTTTTTGGCTGTTGTGTTGTTGATGTGTATAACATGGCGTGATACTGTGGCGCCACTGTGCAATACTGAAGCATAAACGATGTACTGGTATGTATGTGTGTGTGTGGTGCGTGCCCGCACCAAGTTCTGTAATAAACTAGCTTCTATGTGCGTTGGTCGTTTTATTGATTTTATAACTGTACACCTCAGTTGTGCATATTTGTATTAATGGAAATCTGATCAGATCGGTATTCCGACTGATCAGATCAGATCTGATGAGTCTATGATACATAATTTTTACAATTTCAATTGTTAACATTGCCAAAATTATGTTACACAATAGATGTTTATCTTTTATTTAAGTTTAGTTCTGCACCTAGAATTGGTACCAATGTCTGCTAATTCATAATATGTATTTACAATTAGACTGCTCCAGTTTATTAGATTAAATATTTGTGGTATAATATTATAGTGTTAGTAAATAATTTACAAACTAGGTCGCAACCAATGTTCAAATTTCTATAACAATCTATCAAGGTATTCTGGTGTTTTATAGTATTGAGCAACGGAATTTAAATATTATTTACACTTACATAGGGTTACTTTCCTACGAAATAAAAATAAGCGTAATATGATACTATTTTTAAATAAAATTGGTCAAGTGCGAGTGGGACTCGCGCACGAAGGGTTCCGTACCATTATCTATGCAACATAAGGCAACGTTATTAGTATCGAGCAAGAAACGGTAAAAAAATCAGTTTTTTGTATGGGAGCCCCCCTTAAATATTTATTTTATTTTATTTTTAATATTTGTTGCTATAGCGGCAATAGAAATACATCATCTGTGAAAATTTCAACTGTCTAGCTATCACCGTTCTTGAGATACAGCCTGGTGACAGACGGACGGACGGACGGACGGACAGCGAAGTCTCAGTAATAGGGTTCCGTTTTTACCCTTTGGGTACGAAACCCTAAAAACTCCCCATAATGTTTTCTGTAGAATGATGTAATTATTTTAAGTATTTCTAAGAAAAATCTATTAAAGTGACTATCCAAATATTTTGTCTATTTTTGAAAGCAAATTCATTTACGTGAAACGTATATCTAAAAATCATAGCAATGATACTTGTTGAAAATTGATTATAATCACTTAATTAAGACCTTATTTATTAAAATCACAAATCATTTCTTTATACAATTAAAAACTAAAATAATTAATTAGAAATAATTAATTATTAATCACTTAATTAGAAATTATCTAGTCGACTTTCCGAAAGTAACGCAAGGCTACATTTTCTGTATACCTTTCATTTAAATTCTTTCTATATTTGAGTGTGAACAAGTGACAGATAGGCATATAGTTTTAACTATATGTTCTATAGAACAACGTTTACATATTTGATATTAGTAAGGAGATACACAATTAGAAAACAAATGTAATTAATGTTCTTATCAATAGCATGTATTCTGACAACTTCCGCTTGGGGTGACTTCCTGTCGTTGTCTTGTCCTGATACAATTAATTTGTCTTTGATGCCATTTATTTTCTTTTGTCTCACTTTCCTGTTGAACATACTCATTTATACATATACACTTCTTTTTACTATTTTTATTTGTACTCTTTTTAGAGTTCCGTACCCAAAGGGTAAAAACGGGACCCTATTACTGAGACTTCGCTGTCCGTCCGTCCGTCCGTCTGTCACCAGGCTGTATCTCAAGAACGGTGATAGCTAGACAGTTGAAATTTTCACAGATGATGTATTTCTATTGCCGCTATAACAACAAATACTAAAAATAAAATAAAATAAATATTTAAGGGGGGCTCCCATACAACAAACATGATTTTTTTTACCGTTTCTAGCTCTCATACAACAAACGTGATTAATTAAGTATTGTGTGTGTTCTTTGCTCATTTATTAATAACGTGCCTTATGTTGCATAGATAATGGTACGGAACACTTCGTGCGCGAGTCCGACTCGCACTTGACAATTTTTTTTTATTCTTTTTATTTGTAAAGCTAGTTAAGTGACTCTTTTAATTAAGCTATAGATTTTACATTTGTCATTATATTTACTTCGTAAAGAAATGACAATAAATGTAAAAAATAAGTGTAGGTAATAATAATGCAGTGTCGAAGTTCTTAGAGTACATTGCCATTTTTGGTTGTGTCTTTTCATCAGTTCAGTTTTTTAATATTAAGTACCTAAACATTTGATGGTTTTTGTTTTATTATATTACCAGCTGCGGCCCCAACTTCGTGCGCGAATTTGAAGACCAAGCCCTAATAAAGCATACAAAACAAAGAAACCATCCTCTTGAACCACTCTATCTATTAAAACCGCATCAAAATCCGTTGCCTGGCTTAAAGTTTTAAGGATACATAGGGCCATACATACTAAAATATCGATTTTGTTAATGTTAGTTTTAGTTAGTCGTGATAGTACTGATCGGCATCATTATCACACCCCTTATACAATTATGTATAAAATTGTTAAAAAAAAATGAAAGGAAATGAAAAAAAAAAAAAAATCCATGGAGTTTCTTGTCTGTTCTTCTCCATAGGATCCGCGTTTGGAACAGACACCTAGTTTCTGACGTTTCAAAAGAGCTTGTAAAACATGCCAACTTTAAATAAAATATTTTGACTTTGACTTTGACGTTTTATAATAAGTAAGATTTACATGACTTGTCACATTTTTTTAGAAAATATGGGTGTAATTATTAACGCAGTAAAATACTTTAACGTTATTGTAAAGAAATTGAGGACAAAAAGAGATAAAAGTGTCGGGAAAAAGTAGACCAGAATGGCAGTATCCATTTCAGATTTTAATAGCTTAATAAAATTTATGCCAATCTCAATAAAAAGAAAAATCAATTCGATAAGTATTTTTATTTATGAGCCAGGCAAGTATGTTAAGATTTAAAACGTGGCGTCGTGTCTGGTTCAGGAAAGACATTTTTTGCTCTAAACATGCAGTCCATGTCTGCAAATAGATTCCAATTAAAATATTTCTCATGCAGGATTGGTAGCCTATCCTGAATATTCATCAGGATATGATAACGAAAATTAATAGCTGTGATCGCTGCAAAGTTTATGGTTTTAAGATAGTAGATATGAGATGCAGAATTTTAATAGAACATATCCGCTTCGAATGTAAAATTTTATTTATACAGGCTTGAATATTCTACAGTATTTAAGAAAACTAAATTTGGGTACAAGTATAACGTATATTATGATATTGTTTGTAATCCATGTAAGTTATGAGTCTTAAGGAAATCTCATTGTTTTTGCAAACTGACTGGAGGACATCGAGCCATTTGTCGGAATATATTATAGCTTAGACAATATGTGTCCATTCACTTAATTACATCTATAGTTAACGACTGCAAGTGGTTTTCGGTTATTTTTCTCCTAATAAAAAAAAAGTTTTAAATGCCTGTGCTTGCGTTGTGAATAAAATTATGGATTATACATTATATATAAATAAGTATTCTGGGAGGGAAACTGCAGTCTGTCTGTCTGCAAACATAATATAAATCTTAAGCTTATAAAATTCTATTGATGGCCTCCTATGAAAACTTTATAGTGACGCTATACAATTTAATTATCCTTGCCTGAGAGAATCGGAATGTTGATTACGGAACGTAGTTTTTACGCGAATCTGCTTCAAGTAACTGTCTTTTAAACCCTTGTTTTATTGCAATTTTATTGCGTCAGTCTTAGGAATTTTACAATACTGGTTATTGTGAAATTAGCACGCTGAAGTAGCCACATCGTTCGACGATCTGATAACCGTTGGGAACGAAAGTGGTGACCACGTCCCAAACGATACAGTATGGGACGTTCCCCAACAAAGTGGACTGACGAGATCGTCAAATGTCGGGGACCGCTGGATGCAGATATCGCCGGATCGCGCGTTTTGTGGTCTTACGGCGGTGGTCTATATTAAGCAGTGGACGGAAAAAAGTTGATGAATGAGTGATAATAATATATAAGGCCTCAAACATACCTAAAGGACATTTTACACTAAGTATATGTTGAAAGTATCAATTAAACACTGTATAATTTAGACGGCTAGAAGTGCAGTGGCCTTAATATTTACGTGGTCGTGCACTCTTGTCGCCGCGATAAAGGGAGCTGGTACGGTCACGTCCTCATTAACGAATACATCGGGTATCAGGTTACATTGTTATCTATCTTGTATATTAAACTTACAGTATGCCCTATTAACCTCTTTAAATACGACTTCAACTGCATTTATATGACTGTAAGAAAAAATAGCATTTCAATTGTTTTTAGGATTCTGTACAATAAGACAAAACGGGAGGCTTTTACTGAGATTTCACTGTCCGTCCGTCTGTCTGCAACCGGGGTATAGGTATCTCTGTAACGGTGATAGCTAAAGGGGTGATTTCACAGTTTGTATATATCAGTTGAAACTAAAATAACAAATACTCATCATCATTATTCTCCTGCCAGTATCCTGTTATTTGGGGTCGAGAAAATGACGAAGATATTATTGTAATAACGGTACGGAACCCTTTGTGTGCGAGTCCAACTCGTACTTGACCAGTTTTTGTTCAGACCTAGCTGATGTTGCAAAATTGTGAAACAGTATATAATATTGCAACTCAATGTTCACGTTCAAGGTTTATATTTTAAAACATAATATCAGTATATGAGTCCAAAGCACGAACTCGAAGAAATAAATGACTGAACATTTAGCGAAATTTTCTTCACGTAATTTACTATCATGTGAAGGTTAACTGCACATATTCATGCACACTTACATAGACAAAGTTGATTTCATAGATAGACATGTGGTCACGGATTTTGGTCTCATTTCCGTCCTAGTGATTCGTAAGAGTCACCTAAATATGGACAAAAAGCTTCCTCTGTGAGATTATAAAATTCGAAATTATGTGCCTCATCTGATAAATTTTTGGCAAATTTCTTTATATCTGTGTATAAAAAATTGATTCACCTACATTGTATCAATTAAATCAATTTGAATCAGTTTTTTATACTGTAAAATATTCTTAAAACCATAAAGCTATAAATTTTGCGGCGTTGTAAACTGTGTGCGTATTCGAATACTCTTGAAAATTTATAAAATTTTAGTAATACTAGCTGTTAGCAGCGATGCGACGTCATACGTAGGTAACCTCTACAAACATTTAATTTATGCATTAAAAGTTGCTTACCTATGTCTTTTCTTAGAATCTAGGCTATCAATTTGGTGTAAAAGACCGACGGATAGACGGAGAGGTTTTTTTTTTACTAATTATGTAATAGCAAAGGCTTGCTCACACAGCCCTATCACTTGACTATACTAGATTTAAAACTGGTCTATATTGCTTCTACCATTTATACTTGACTTGGTCGATGCTCCTACTTTTTTATGGATAAATTGCAAAATAGTGGTACCAATTTCTCGCGCGCAACTAAACTTAACCTAACTAAAATATGAAAATTGATAGTGTCATTACATCTCTTATTTGCTATTTCATTCTACACAATTATAATCAACTAGCTGTTGCCCGCGACTCTGTCCGCGTGGAATTTGGAATTTTTTTTTCGCAATATATGGTAGCCTATGTCGTTTCTCAGGGTCTAAAGATTGTCTGTGCCAAAATTTCATCAAAATCGGTTGAGAGGTTTAAGCGGGAAAGCGTAACAGACAGACAGACAGAGTTACTTTCGCATTTATAATATTAGTAGGGATAAAATCGTTAGTCTATATTGAACAGTTTTTATAATAACAAAATTCAATTAACATTGCCGAATCGTGACATGGACGCTATCAATTTTAATATTTTAGTTAAGTTTAGTTGTTCACTTATAATTGGTACTATCCTCACCATGTGCAGTATGATTCCTCTCAAATGTTAGTTTCCTTTCATAGCATGTTACTATTTATCAGCTACTTTTTGCTAAGCCCCTACTAGCACGACAGCTGTTATTTTAATAACATAAGAACCATAATTAAATATCATTTATGAAGTAACATCCGTTTTGGTGCAAAAGTTTTAAGGCTTCAAGTATTTAGTTCAATGGTTCGAATACTAAAGTAATTTTCCTTTGACTTAATGTCCTACCTAAATGACAATATTATTATATTGAAACTAGCTGTCCCGGCAAACGTTGTTTTGCAAAACTAAAAAAAAAAGTTTGAAATATAGATGTTGGCCGATTCTCAGACCTACTGATTACGCATGTAAAATTCATAAAAATCGGTCAAGCCGTTTCGGAGGAGTACGGTAACTAACACTATACTATACTATAGTAGATTCTAGATACTATAGAAATCTTAATATATATAAATCTCGTGTCACAATGTTTGTCCTCAATGGACTCCTAAACCACTTAACCGATTATAATAAAATTCGCACACCATGTGCAGTTCGATCCAACTTGAGAGATAGGATAGTTTAAATTTGGCTGGACCGATTTTGATGAAATTTTTTGTTGTTGATTTTTACACAGAATTGTATGGCAAAACAACGTTTGCCGGGGCAGCTAGTCTACTATATAAAAATAAGTCGGGTTTTCCTTCCTGACGCTATAACTCCAGAACGCACGGACCGATTTCCACGGTTTTGCATTCGTTGGAAAGGTCTCGGGCTCCGTGAGGTTTATAGTTCATTTTTTTTATAATTTTTTTTTTTACTTTTTTTTTTTGGTATGGCAAAACAACGTTTGCCGGGCCAGCTAGTAAGATATAAAATTCTCGTGTCACGGTTAGTTAAATTAAAATTCTAAAATAAAATAAAATTCTATAAAATTCTTGTATAATTACAAGAATTTGTATATGAATTCTATAAAATTCTTGTATAATTACAAGAATTTTATATATTAGATAGATATTTAGATTATAATAATATATTCTTATTTAATTACTTATTATTCTAAATTTACCTTGTCGATTTTAAAAATAATTATTTAGGAAAAAAACGTATATCAAGGGACTAATATTAATAACGACAGTCTATAGATAAAAATCGGTTCCGTCTTTAGCAAAATTTTATCCTGAACCCATTTAGAGACACAGATCCGGCGAATATTGTTATAATTAGTTTACTAGTGCTTATATTTGGTGCCATCTATAGAAAATGTATGGAATTTCTCACGTTAGCTACATTTTAAAGAATTGCAGTTTGACGCCATCTTTTGAGAGTATACAACAACATTTTGTTAGCGGTACTAACCACATCCTATCTATATTACGGTACAATTCATAGATGGCGTTTTCTACAAATTTACTAATTAATATGTTTTGAAGATAATAAAATAATAAGCTCAAAACATGCATACAAAATGACGGCTTTGTTTTATAAAAAGTAAAGATAAGGATTGCCATAATAAATTAGCCTAAGGTAATTAAAGGTACCTTTTGATAATCTAGCATTTAGCTATGTTTTATTAAATAACTAATTACTAAGTAGTAACACTATTGATTATGTGCTTTCATAAATAGGAGGAATTTAAAGCAATGCTGATTTCATAGAAGTAAAATAATAATAATAAATATTCATGGACATTTCACACAACGTCCTCTGGTCCCAAGCTAAGCTTATGTGCTTGTGTTATGGGTACCAGAATACGAATATAATACATAAACTACTTTTCTTTTGTAAATACATACTTATACATAGAAAACACCCTAGAGAGGCCTTCATATGTGTAGAGTAGAACAAACAAATAAATGATGATGAAAAATATCAGTAATATAGTCTAACTTCCCATTCTTAGCTTGTTCATGATAGAAAAGTAATCTTAGGCCACCGATATGCCAGGTGTAGTGCCAATGGCTACATCACTCAATCGGCTCGAAGCCACTTACATATTATCTTTGTGTGCGTGAAAAAATGTATCTATGTGTGTCTATGCTATGATACTGGCTACACGTAATATGAAACATCATTATCTATGAAGCACGAATTAGCCAGTGTACCAGTAGAATCCGTTTATAACGACTCCGCGTATATTGACCAACCGGTTATTATGACGGTAGTATACTTTGAAGTTTGGTTTTCTTAAAAATAAATTCTTTATAAAAAGTCGGATATAATGACTTCCTTACAGTTACATGTCGCTTATTATGACCCATTTTTAATAAATTATGTCCAGTTATAATGACCGACATAATTCTTTACACCTCCCGGTAATGTTCGTCGATTCCCGACGACGCGACGTTGGCCATGTGGCTCTTTTTTATTTTGTAAAAAAACAGACAAAAATTATAGATTACTTACAGTAAAAAATACAGTTAAATGTGTTATAATGTGCTGATTACGTGCAATTTTGATTTTGATTTAATATGTATTATATAACATATATGATTACTATGTTTCTGTATTCAGATACTTAACACACATACATACGTACATACATATTTACATAAAAAGGTTTTTTATTTCACAAAACGCTTAGTATAATGTTCGGTTATTATGCCGTGTTTGTCAATTCCTCAGTCAATTAAACGAACTCTACTGTAGTTATTGTCCTCAATTTTAAACGTCAACCCACCATCTGGTATATCTCTGTCTTAGGCAATATAATACTTACATAAAGATCGCGTATCATTATTATGATTTCTTCTAAATCTTGTATAGAGGCAATTTTATTCAGATTTCCATATATTTTTTGTTATCATCCTAGACATTTACGAGGACATAAAAAGTAATATCGGTTGCTTTATTTTCCTCTTACAAATGTCAACGGTATGACATGGGTCACTTCAGTAATAGCTACTCATGGAAGAAATAATTATATACTTCCTACAACCAAAGCGATAACTGTCGTTTTATATTATTATGGCTTGTTTGGGATAAACAGAAACAGTAACTATTTGTCCAGAGAAATAAAGTTTCGATTTTTAAATTATTTACTGCTAAACCAGTAGCAGCAGTAGGGATAGAGTTAGCACGCTGAAGTCGCAATAGGCAGGCCACATCTATCTTAGGACAGTCCTACGATAGATGTGTCCTGCCTATTGCGACTTCAGCGTGCTAACTCTATCCCTACTTCTTCGCTACTGATTCAAGGGGAAGAAAGTTTCTAGAGTGGCAACCACAGGGTGGCCCCCGACAAGGTGGAGTGACGGGAGGAGAAACTTTTATTTAACATTTATTATATAGATACATAAACAACTTACTCAAGTTTGAACTTGAGTAAGTTGTTTATGTATCTATTTATTAGTTACCTATTTATTTGCATTTATGTAATATCTTTTATTCGTTCAAGTTCATTATAGTAGCTATTAAAACAAGTCTCAATTACATGGTAACATTATTTAACAAAGTTGCTTAAAACTTAATTGCTATTTCACTGGAAACACAAATTATACGTAGACTATTTTCTTGACTACTGTAATAAGGAAAATTAAATTACATTTCAGCTTTATTAGTCTTAATTAATTTATTATCTTATTAAAACATATTTTACTATGCTTTCCATACAACAATGTACAATTTTCTTACTTCCACCATAGTTAAGAGGAATTGAAAAACTGGTCAAGCACGAGTTGCACTTGCTCACGAAAGGTTCCGTGCTGTTGTTATTATTATAAAACTCGATACCAAATAACGGTTGAGACAGTAAAACGCTGATGATAAGTACTTGTAGTTGTAGCATTCGTGCCAGAAGACAAATGTCAGTATTTTCCCAGAGATCACTTTTTTCGAATCGACTGAAGACATCTTCAAATATGCTGCAAATATACCCAAAGATAACGATCTCTGCTGAGCCTCTTACACCGGTTCTTCTCGGCGGATTGAATGTCCTGAACCGATGGCAGAGAAATGCAAATTTGGATTATAAGAGCTTATTTTTATTTTATATATTAAATGATTTTCATTTCATTTTATTTCATTTCAAATTGCGACTTTTGTATTAGTTAGTGATATAGGTACCGATAAAAATTACTAAAAAAAATTGTCGATAGATAAGTTACAATACAAAATCATTTTGTTATTTCGTTTTCAAATAGACGAAGATCTATAAAATCAATAAAGCAGAAACTTGTTATAATGAAACCAATAAGGGCCTCAAATGCACTAACCAGATTTATGCTGTCTCCGAGTTGAATGTCAAGATAGGGACAACATTCATGTCAAAACAGAAGCTTTACCATAAATCAAAACTATTCAGGGCGTGGAGCAAGGCTATTTACTAAATCCTCGTTGGAACACTTTTGTCGTAGAAAACGAGGACTGTCTCCACCTACTAAGATTGTAATATTGTTCTATATTAGGCGTCCTTGATCGGCATACAATCGGGACTTAATATAGACAAGGTTTCATGACGTAAAACAGAGTTGTAAACTACTAGAGGTTGCCCGCGAATTCGCACGCGAGGAATTAAAAATATATTCCCCGTTTTGCAACATTTTCCACTAATGCTTCGCTTTTATTGGTCGCAGCTCGATGCTAATTAGCCTATAGTCTTTCTCGATAAATGGATTATCCAACACATCAATAATTTTTCAATTCGAATCAATTGTTCCCGAGATTACCCCGTTCAAAAAAAAACAAACTGTTCAGCTATATAGGCGGTCTTATCGCGGTATCTTCCAGGCAACTGCCTAACAAGTCTTATAAAAAATAAGGATTATTTTTGAAGATTTTAAAACACAACATTCCAGCAAATAAGGTTGTTTTGATAGTGCAATGTTTAAGTTTATTTTTATTCTTATTATACGATTTTTAATATAATATTTATAAACGAATATTCGAATTTATTATTATTGAACAATGTATTCACCCTTTTTCTCAATATCGTAAAAGTTTCGTTTCGTTTTATTTTCTTTCGCCTTTCATTCAATTTAGTCAAACTACGTCTTTGAATTGGTAGAAGCATTCTTAACTTTTTAAATCAATCTAAAAGTATCGTCGAAACAAAATAATGTATTTTTGCATGCAAAAGAACTTCGGACAAACACAACAGTTTATGTTCTAGCTGCAATATGTACTGAATATACAATAAATTGTATCTTATTTACCTAATCCAAAGCAAGTACATGTTAGAAAGTTTTATTCTGTAGGTAATTTTGGAGTTTGAGACATGAGTTTTAAATTGTGTTTTGTCCTCTATCGGAAATAGGTACCCTTAGCTGACATCCATAATCCATGATTTTGACCCTAAAACAACACCAACGACCATTGTATTTGCAAGGTACCTAATTGAACAGTAATTAAAATTTTGTTTCATAAAAGTTCAAATACGTTAACATGAAAAATCAAAACAGTAAAATGTTTTATTTTAATAAACAGGCTGTTTGGTTACATCGTTTGCAAATTAAATTTGCTAAAATAAAATTTGAAGACAATTGAAAAATTGAACGCGATTAACAGCAATTTTTTTATTTTTTGGGTTTTAAAGCTCAGTATGGAATTTTTTATGAAAAATTTCCAAGAGCAAAAAAAAAAAATCTGACGGCGCAAAAATAAAATTCAATATGCTAAACTATAGCAAATGACACTATCTTTTAGCAAATTTAATTTGGCAAACGATGTACCAAACAGCCTGTATATTATTCTTGTTTTTATTCCTTCTTTGCCCTTGCCAGGTCATGGTATAGTGCCCTAAGCTTGACCACGACTCGGCAAAAGGGTGGCATTGTTTTCGGGGCTCGACTCAAAGGGTGTCCCTTTGAGTCATAAGCTTCGATATGGAGTTTAATTTCATTTTATTATACTCTATGTTTAGTGTAGTCCTTCTGGTGACGGATTGAGAATATAGGTGTCACCAACCCATTTCCTTCCCAGGGTGCTGTAAAAGCCAACTAAGGTATATAATATTCAAACATCCTCTGTGACAGTTAGGAAACTTAAAAATAAACCCTGTGCCAACACGCTTGGTCTGAGCAGCTCTTCTTCTCCAGCTCATTTACATCCCGCTGTTGGGCATGGGCCTCCTCCACTTTGGGAGGGATTATGGTCTACTGTGCCGCGCTGACCAGGCGTGTTGGCACAGGGTTTATTTTCGAGTTTTCCGTCTCTCACAGAAGATGCTATCTGTGTGCAATATCCCTTAGCTGACTTTTACAGCACCCTTGGGAGGAGATGGGGTGGTGATACTTGTATTCTTAATCCGTCACCACACGGACAGCAGTTCAGTTTAGTTTATTTATTTTAGTTTATTTATTGCGTTCCATAATGTATACAATGATTGATTAAACTAATAGTAGACCATAATCCCTCCCAAAGTGGAGGAGACCCGTGCCCAACAGTGGGACGTAAATTAGAGAAGAAGGATAGAGAGATTAGTCTATCTTATTTGCATCTACGAGCCTCGTGGTTGAGTGGTTTATGTAACGAACTGCCGATCAAGCGGTCGCGGGTTCGATTCCCGCTCGGGACAATCATTTGTGTGATTTTTCTAATTGTCATACAAATGTTTGTCCCGCGTCTGGGTGTTTCTATGTATTATAAGTATGTATTTACAAAAGGAAAGTACTATATGTATTCTATCCGTATTCTGGTACCCATAACACAAGCATATAAGCTTAGCTTGGGACCAGAGGACGTTGTATGAAATGTCCATGAATATTTATTTATTTATTATTTATTATCTATTCTTAAATATATCTAGTTAATTTACAGCAACAAACTAAATTAACTATTAACTCCAAGACTTTCTTTAATCCCCAGATATATTGGGGTTATATTGTCGCTTTTATTTTATTACCGACTGTGCCCAATTCCCCTTTATGGCGAAGTAATTAATTTCAGACGTCTCGCGTGACTCTTAATACGTTTTGTTATAATATAAAACACAATATACATAGTGAGATCATTATTTTGTAACGCTGTGCTTTGGGAATTGTGATATTATTTAGTTACTGTTGTTGAATATAAGAGTCAACCGTGAAGATAGAGATTTCAGGTAATTACTCGTATGTAGTCTGGATCAAAAGGGTAATGAAGTCAGTGCAATATGTTGGGATTCACTTTATTGCCATTAAACTAAGTTCATTTTTTAATCATAAAATAAAATAAGTTAAAGGTAAAAAGCTTTATAGGCTAGCGTCTAGGTATACTAAAGAGCCAAAGTCAGCTATATCTTTATAATTAGTATCTTAATATTGTAGTGGTACAAAGATCTATATCCAAGTTCCGAGGAAGCCGGTGTTTATTCTGTAGATATTTACTTCTTTTCAGGGTTCCGCATTCTGTTCGTAAAGCCCAAACACGGTTTTAAGTAAAATGTCAGCGCTAAAACAGGTACCTAGAATAAATAACGTTTCTATTGATAAGATGAAAGCTTTTATTTGATAAAACAAAGGGCTCTTTGAGTTATTGGTCTAATCGAGACGCAATCGATTAAAATGTAATACGACTAATGTCATTGTATTTTCATCGGTTTTTGGCCGAACTTACGAGTATTAGCTTGTGTTTGAAATTAAACCGAGACTTCGATCTACGTAGGTATCCTACTAAACATTTTGATTAGATAGATAGATAAACTCTTTATTGTACAAAAAGAGGAATAACAAAATGGAACTTAAAAACTATTATTACAAGTACAATTGGTGACCTTATCGCACACGGCGATTTCTTCCAGGTAACCATGGGATGGAAAGTATTGAAAAAGTATATGATAGAAGGGTAGCTAGCTGTTTACGCAATTATAAGAAATATGAATATGTCAATAAAGATATACAAAACACACAATTTGGTAGTTAAACGTATAAAAATATATCACAATTTACACACAATATGTATATTAAATTTATATGAAGTAAGCAAGTATATAATTATATAAATACACATATTATGTTCAACATAGATATTTAAATACATAAAAAGTACCAAGATAGTGACTGCATTGACTTGGCTATGACAGTGTAATGAGCTCTTAATAATTTTTTAAAAGAAAATAATGTCTTAGCTTGTCTAATACTTATCGGTAAATTATATTAAATTAAATTAAGATTAGATTAAATATATGGACACTACCTATTAATTAAGCCATCCATCCTAGCTCGTTAGCGACCCACTGTTGGGTACGGGCCTCTTCCAGTTTGGAAGGGATTTTGGTCTACTATGCAGCGCTGACCAGGCGTGTTGGCATAGTATTTAATTTCGAGTTTTCCTTCTCTCACAATTGATATTTTTGAAGCCAGCTCCTACAGCACCCAGGGAAAGAAATGGGGTGATGACATTAGTATACGCTGAATAGTACAGATGGCAGAACGACAATAATATTGTATTTATATTAATTTAAAATTTTATCAACATCATCTATGTAAGATTTTATGTATACGTTTATATATATATCAAGTATCTTTGTAATAATGTGTAGGTATGTTATTTATGTATATAATATATGTTTAATGGTTTATATTATATGTATTAGGTATGTATATTTTTATTACTTAGGCTAATTTAGTTTATTATTAATTTCTACTTTAACTTCTCATTGATCGATCACACCTATCTGTACCTTTGCTCTCTGCACCATCTAAAGGTTGACTGGAAGAAAATGCCTGTGGCATAAGGCCGCCTTTGTACAATTAATGTATATAAAGTGTGAAATAAATAAATAAATAGTAAAAGTATAAGCAACTCAAATAAAAGCAACTCATTACGCAGTTTTAATAACCAATTTTTTTTTGGAGTGTGTACACTAACTTAAGCTAACTTTTAATTATGTTAGCTTTATTTTAACCTCACATTAGTTTCTCGCTCTTCAATGTGTAGTCTATATACTGATAGTTGTTTATTTGCAACTTAGCAATTCTACCAATTACGGAATTGAATAATGTGCTTTTCCCAAGCCACAGAAATGTAGTGTAAATTCAATTCATGATAGAATGAACAGCTGTTTACTGTTCTAAAGCGCTTCCAATCGTACCAACAGTTTTGTATTTAAATGGTATTAATTTGGGTGACGACTACCAATTATTTAGTGGTGAATGAACAAGGTATTACAGAAAACACGGTGACATTACTACTAGCTAGGTATAAAAGAAAGTGTTCTAAAAGATTGTTTAAAAAGACAGGTTCAATATCACCTGTTAATATGGTTCGTACATTTTGAGCCATAAAAATCTTGGTACGAATCGATCAACGATTCGCTTGCCTTGTTTCGTACACTTACGTGCATTAAAAATGCTATTGAGTTCTCTGTTGGCTATGTACGTTAAATTAGCATTGCACGCCCCATCATAGAAAATAAATAACTATGGGACATGTGCTCCTATGAAGAATAACTGGATGGTAACAATCGAAAGAGGATAATATTCAAAGTGAGAAAAAGATTTTAGTCTCAAATCAGTCACATTTAAAATGTTCTTAATTATTTAAGAATCTTTATAATGCATACGTAGGTACATAATATGTACCTACGTATGCATATTATTACGGTATATTATTACGGTTCCTTCCCATAAATGTAAGCAGAGAAAATCTAGCTGCTACGATCTAAACATACTCGTACTTCCTCGAGATCTGTTGTTTGCATATTAATAAGTCAAATTATAGTGGAAAAAATAATTACTATGAGCGAGACCACCATTATCATTTTGCCATAATAATTTGATTTACCTAAAAACCATTCCAGCAGTGGTATTCAGTAAGAAAAAGTGAAGTGAATTTTCGGTGAATCTTAATCACGTGACAGCGCTCCTCTATTTTTATTGAATGCACTTAATTTTTTCTTACTGAATACCACTGCTGGTCAATTGCAACGTTAATAAACTACTGTGGCTGTACATTGTTGATTTCAGAGTATCTATGTAAATCTGCTACTAGAGATCCCTTTACATGCATCTACATTTTTCGACAAGTCCTTCAGTGTGCAGGCAGCGCGCCTCTGGAACCAACTGCCATTAACGATAAGACAGGCTAAATCACTGTCTATTTTCAAAAGAATGGTGATTGAATACTTCACCACTAGTTTATAACTTATTTACTTCCTCTATACTATATTTAAGTAGTTTTTACACAGATATTATGTATTTAGTATATATTTATATTATGCGTTATACACGTTTATTTTATTGTATTGTATGTCTTTCTCGGGCGTAACAAACAGCGGCTCCATTAACTCTGCCATTATCTCTTCTTAACCATCTTTAACCTATTGTGAACACATGAACATACCATATGAACATACCATTTAAGCATATTTTCTACCTTAGTATACTATTACTACTACATCTTCTTTGTATGACAACGATGTCATAATTTTGAAATCACTATAAAAATTTTGATAGTTTATAAATCCTGCAAAAATGAGAGAAGTAAAACAAGCAATTTTTCACGTCATTGGTATTCACTTCAGTCGCCCGTAAGCGTCTGTGGACTGCGTTTCTCGACCATTTATCACGTCACGAAACGTGAAAAAGTCACGAGCTTACTGACCCGTTTCCTTTCTATTTACGGAGTGTTCTGACTTATCTCATCCCTGTAATACCATTTAGACGTAGCGTTGTTCGGGAATAGTGACTTGGTGTTATTGTTTGCCCAAGTCATTTGTATTATCACACTTGTGTTCACGAGCCATGAAGAGTAGGTGTCTTCAGTTTGTTTTCTTCAAAAGATTCTTATTGTCGTGAACTAGATTTAGTACCAATTAATCATCATTTAGAAATTTTCCAACGAAAAACATGCGTTAAAATTTTAAATTCATCTTTTTCTTTTTATAATTAACGAGATGCAGCACACATCATGCAACACTGAATACTCAGTTATTGATACTGGATACTCAACACCCGACACTCGAATCTTAACAATCTGCACTCGACAATCCACACTTGACGCACATAGTAGCCTTCACTTTCCGTGCCTCTTCAAAAACGATACATTATCACGATTGACGAGCCTCGTGGTTGAGTGGTTTATGTAACGGACTGCCGATTAAGAGGTCGCGGGTTCGATTCCCGCTCGGGACAATCATTTGTGTGATTTTTCTAATTGTCATACAAATGTTTGTACTGCGTCTGGGTGTTTCTATGTATTATAAGTACGTATTTACAAAACGAAGGTACTATATGTATTCTATCCGTATTCTGGTACCCATAACACAAGCATATAAGCTTAGCTTGGGACCAGAGGACGTTGTGTGAAATGTCCATGAGTATTTATTTATTTATTATTTAAATTATTGTAAGAGATTACAACATTTTTTATATATCTCATTCATTGGCAACATTCTTTGACGAATACCAATTTTAATATTAAATCTATATTTAGGATTTTATCTTGAGATTATAAAAGTATAACGGTGATGCCGTTTGTACGAAGCTATTTTTCACGTGATTATATTTCAGCTAAAAAAATATACAAAACGTATATGAACAGGGAGAACAAACAGCAAATATTACACACTGTAAAAATATTTATTTCGAGACCAGTTGACGGGCTTCGTGACCTAGTGGTTAATAAAACGGACTGCCTTTCACGAAGTCGCGGGTTTGATTCCCGCACGCGACAATCATTTGAGTGATATTTATAATTGTCGTACAAATGTTTGTTCTGCGTCTGGGTTTTTTTTTTACATTATACATGTTGGCACTTGATCCCATGTCACCTAATGCTAAGCGACAATGGAATCTTTGATGGTAACGCGCACCAACTATGTGAGTAGCCTATTTACCCATTTTTTAACGTGTCTACATTGAAACTCTGTATGTTTTCTATGTATAAGTATGTAATTACAAAAGAAAAGTATAGTATATGTATTCTATTCGTATTCTGGTACCCATAACAGAAAGCAAGTACCATTGTATTATATTACTATATTATTTGAGTGTAAAGAAAAGACGAAAGCGAATTCTTAACTACCAATGTTACCCACTCTAATTGCAACATTACAGATAATAGAATGAGGTATTGTAGAATCTTGACTGTCGGTACTATCTTATTTGGAAACTTCAAGGCATAGTTGCTATGAGTATTAAAAAACAGGAGTTGATTGACTTGATATATAATACCCATTTTCAGTGGTACTTACTTTTTCGGAGTATACCAAAAGCTCTGAAATCTGGATAAGTAACGAGGAAAATGCTTATAATCACAATTTAGATACAGACAGTGTCGTTTTTAGTGAGCGTAGAGCTAACTCTACGAAATTTTGTTTGTGCATGCGTACTGACGCGATAAAAATGCCTAAGTACCATGAGGTACTTAGGCAAAAAAGTTTGTAAAAACACTGCTATTTCTCCATAGAAATAGCTTACAAACGTTTTTCTACTCCTGTTGATTTTAAACTCAAAGTGCCATAGCAATAGAAATCGCAATGTCCAGAATGTTTTGTGTAACAACAAATGTCTACTTAATGAAAAAGTAATGTTTAACTTCAGTAAACTAACAATACGAACTACTGAATGAATGTTCCGTCCGCTGTTTCGTGTATTCAGGAGTTATTTGAAGTTTAGTTGTAGTTTTACTCAATCAGTGAATGAAACATTTCTTATAAACTTCAATATTGTAAAGTATTGCGATAAATCTTGCTGTTTTAGTGTTGATTAATTACACTAAATCTTAAAATCTGCTTCAATTAAAACAAGCTTCCCGCGACTTTGTACGCATGAAATTTAAAAATCCTTACTTATTTATGCATGCGAAAAGTTGATTATAAACAACGATTTTGACGAGCTTAAGTGTTAATGTGTGTAACCAAACCATAGTGCGATTTAAATAAAATAAATAATAGTTTAAAAAAACTAAAAAACACGATTTATATAGAAAACCCAACTAAAAAATAGAAAAAATAGTTTCTCTGGAAATGCGCGCATGCGTAGTTCGCGTACTAGCCCTCTCTCTTACTCTCATGCAAAGGATCCGGAAAGAGATTAATGAATCCTGGCGAATCTAACCAGGATAATCGGATATTTTATTTTGCATTTTGAATTATTGGAATTATTGCATTGTCATCGGTCTTTGACAGGTGTGCAAAATTTGAATAGAATCTGACCGTTTAAAGTGGGTCAAAATAGCGTCCAAAGGAGTCGGTTACAAACATACAAACAAACATATAAACAAACATACAAGTGAAGCTAATATAAAGCGTGTAAAAACGGTACAACGCCATCTATTGTGCGCTATAGTAAAGCTCTGTTTGTTAAGGTTTGATTTCTAAATTTTACGCGACGAAGTTGCGGGTAACAGCTTGTATCATTATAATAATTTCCAATGTTTAAACTATCCTATGTATACATTTTCAACCAAATCAGTCCAGCTGATCTTCAGTGTAACTAATACGACTTTCTTCTTTATTATTATTATTTATTATATATCTTTACTTATTTATAAAACAAAGTCGTTATTTTTGTTTGTAGGTCCCTATGTCTGCAAAATTACGCAATGGAATTTGATGCCGTTTATTTTTTCATTGTTAGAATGGTTCAAAAGGATGGCTATTTTGTATAATTTGTTAAGGTTTTGTTTCTAAATTCGACACATACGAAGTTACGTGAACAGCTTGTTTACAAGATATAAAGATATATAAGATAATATTATGTAGATTTATCATTGATTATGAAATAAAAAATGTTAATATTTACGAAACTTTTTGCTGTTTCTATGGGCTATCTTATTTTAGTGAGCTGATGAACGCTTAGGCTTAAAATGTAGATTTTTTTAATGTGGCTTGTTGACGAAGAAGTTATTATACGGCAAGGGTCTGAATTTCAGGACTCCAAACTCTGGTTCTTCTGGACGAGTTTTGTATCCCCCGCGCACCTCTGTCTAATAAAGGCAGGGGCCCTAACATCACCATACCTATGTTAAGTTTTTTTTATTAACTAAAAGGCTTTTATAATTAGTATATATTTTAAGCTATAGTAGAAAATGGTCCAGTCAGCATTTATTTCAATTAATCTAAAAGGTTTGCCGAGACAGTAAATACCAATTAAGTATTTCGTTGTTTTTCTTTCTAAATATAGGCAAATCACGCATTTTGTCCTTCATTAGGGACGGACAAATCGTTTCGCGACTATTCCTTACTTTAATTATACCATTTGATAAGAAAACAGCGTCTCTAAATTTTGCCAATCCTCTATAAAATATGTTAAAATCAATACAATTTAGATATCGTCTCCTTCCTTGCTCTCCATCGTGTTCTGTCAGTCGTCATATCTGTGTTAACTCCTCTTGCTTTCATATCCTTATTATAAGGTTATTTTAACTAATTTGTTAGCATTTAGAAGTGATAATGAATACAATCAGAAAATGTATTAGACCGTTTTATCTAAACCGCTGCTTAATTACGCATTGCTCCTAGAGCATTGAGTCCGTGATTAGTCGGGTAAGCTACCTAATGAAGGGTCATTTGAAGTACAAACAAACAATGAAGCAATACTAATACTACTATAAAGCCCTATACCTAAAGTAAATATAGCTTGGCGTTAAATTCGTTAATGTAATGTGGTTTCAACATTTTCTTTTATACTATGTATTTTTTTTAATCTTGTGTGTATAAATACACAAGACCGTGGGTGGTGCAGAGATAATGTACCGGTGGGTGTATAAAAACAAAAGTAAACAAGAGACATACTCGTAGTTACTTACATAAATATACTAACTATCGTCCGCAACCTCGTACGCGTGGAATTTAAGAACCTTATCCTAACAAATTATACAAAAGTGTCATCCTATTGAATCACTCTATTTATTAAAAAAATCCGTTTCGCAGTTTTGAAGATATAAGATCACCTAGGGAAATACGTACAAAAATAACGACTTTGTTTTATAATAAGTAAAGAAGATAAGTACTTGTATATTATACATATTATACATACACTCATATCCAAGCAAATGCATAGGATTAAACTTAATTCCATACATAAATATAGGTATCGGCACGAATCTTGAGCGCTAGTCTTTACCTGCGCAGAAGTGAATTATTGGGTCTATTTGGAGGTGAAGCGCGGGAGCGGTTGAATCAAATCATCGTATATGATTGGACTGCTGCGCGTCGCGTCATATCTGCCACTCGTGATTCGTTCTCTGTGCTAGATGCACTTTCCTTACGACTACGAGTACACTTCAGGACAATTAAATTGATACATATAAATTTTTGAACGGAAGCTTTTAAAATTAAAATTTTTATATTTGTTTTTTATTGACGGGCCTCGTGGCGTAGGGGCTATGTAGCCGACTTACGATCGCGAGGTCACGGGTTCGATTCCCGCACAAGACAATTATTTGTGTGATGAACACAGATATTTGTACTGCGTCTGGGTGTTTTCTATCTATTATAAGTATATATTTACAAAAAAAAGTAGTATATGTATTATATCCGTAATCTGGTATCCATATCACAAGTATCATTACGCTTAGTTTGGAACCAGCGGACGTTGTGTGAACTGTCCGTAAATATTTATTTACTCTTAATTAGAAACAATTATTATCCCTAAAATGATATAAATAATAGACAATAACCCAAGTAATACAGTATTTTATTTTATTTAATCACAGCTTACCATCAAGTGGAATGTAATCAATAATCAACATGTATTTTGTAAAAAAAAAATTCAGAACATAATTATATTAAAGTAAATCATCCCCATTTTTTTGCAATGAAGTATACGATGCGCAAAGCGACTACCACCGAGCGCTCAAGATTCGTGTCGTGACCTATACCTATCATCTTTATCTTTATCTTTACTTCTTATCTTTACTTCTTCTTTTTTTTATCTTTATCTTTATTTCTTATAAAATAAAGTCGTAATTTTTGTATGTATGTCCCTATGTGAGCTTATATCTTCAAAAATACGCAACGGATCTTGATGCGGTTTTTTTTGATAGATAGAATGGTTCAAGAGGATGGCTTTTTTTGCATAATTTGTTGTGGTTTGCTGTATAATGGATGAGATATGATTAAATTTGCCGAGAAACTCGGAGGCGTGCGAACTATAAATGAAAACACTGCCTTATCTATGTGAGGTACAACAAACTAATGTATGGTGGAATTGTTTGTTACCTATATATATTCTTCAAAAAAGTCCGCGAGGGCATCTTTATCGAGGGCTATCTTTTAAGGGAAACCCGCTGTACCCATAATAATGTCGCAAAAATTATCAAATTCAATAGGGTGTTTTCAAAAGTTATTTATGTGTATATAGTAATTTTTTTTATCAAATTAAATACCTCAGTTAGCTTACACGTTTAATATAGATTATAACTGCTTTTTACAGCATGCAATTTAAATGAATATCTTAGGAGATATGACGAAAAAAGAATTACGCGCGACAAAATAAAATACTTAAACCTTAAACTGTTGGCCGAGCGACGCGAACGTTTCCTGAGTCTTCTATCCATACTCTAATATTTGGATGTTTGATTGTATGACTGTAAGGATCTTTGTTGGTCTTTTACGTAAAGACTACTGGATGGATTTTCATGAAACTTTCCTAAATTCCACGCGTACGGAGTCGCGGGCAACAGCTAGTACAATATAAAATATACACACGTACACATAAACTATTAGATATTATAATACTACTAAGGTGACAAGCAAGTATACACAAACTGATGGTAAGCGATTACGGTAGCCTATGGATCGTTGTCCGTGTGGTGCTGGATTAGGAATACTAGTGACACCACTGCATTTCCTTCCCAGGAAGCTATAAAAGGATATTGTACTCAGAATATATTCATTTTGAGTGATGGAAACCTATAAAGATACAAGTATCACCTCCCCGTATCATGCCCGCGGGAGTCTTAAGAACCGACCGAGAGCACCACGTCGCATGATACCTGGGCACATACCCAAGGAGGGTAGACGTCAGGTAGGCAGGTCGTAAAAATCAGCCAATTCCAAGCAACATGAACAAGTAGTCATATTATGCCGACCCTGAATAACGTGATTTAGAGACGGGATTTTTGATGATGACCAGCATTTCTCCGAATCGGATAGACAAACCTCTTTTTTTCGACAAGAACCATGTACCTATCATGGCTTAGTATGATTTGATACTTCAGGACGAAAAAACAGGACTAGTAGAAGCAAAAATAATTAATTCAAAGCACATAGCACAAACGATGGACAGCGCTTAGTTGCATGCAAAATTAAAAACTAATGGAATACCAAATGTGTTTGTGTTCAATTCGGAGATAAATCAAATCTGAAACTCATTTCAGTTTCATATAAATTTTAATTAAAAACGAAATACAACTTTAGCACCCAATCAAAGTGTCCTTCTTCTTCGTCCTTAACAATTCACATTAATCAAATCTTCAAGATCGTTTAATTTTTACCTTACAGTTTCCAACATGATATGTATTTTGATAGTATTAATTAAGGATATGATTACGACAGTATGCAGTTGACTCAAGACCATGCGATGCGAAGAATTCTTTCTTTCTTTTGATTGAGCCTTAGTGTTGGGAGAAACTAATCAATGCATAATCTTATTTTCGGCTTTGATCTTAATTCTTAAATTTTACGTCTCGTTAAGTCATCATACATATTTGTTTTTCTGACTTTTTTCTTTTTTCTTAACTGTCTTCTTATTATTTGGAAAAGCACTTGCAATGATGTACATCAATAGTGGGAAATAAGCTATAGAAGCTCTTTTAGATATATTTCCGAATCACTTATTCGGAAGATTTTTTAAGACTTGGATGGAAAAGGAGGGTACTCCTATTCATCATTTTCCTTCCCTATTCCATCATTTGGGGCTAGAGCAATATGTCTCCATTTATCAATAAGTTCTGGCTAATTTTTACAACCAGCCGTCTGCCTGACGTCAACAATAAACGCAGATGCCATGCGACGTGGCTTCCTTGGTCGGTTCTTACGACGCCTGCGGGTAAGACATGAGGAAGTGACACTTGTATAATTTTTTTCCGTCACCAGGATACCATCCTATTATGAAATATATTACATAGGCTTTACGTTACAAACGTTTTACTCATAATATTGTTTATTAAATACTTGTGTAAATGTTTTGGAAAAAAATTTGAAGTTGGAATTTAATTTAATACAATCTTGACGACTTGTACAATATTACATTACTAAAGTTCATAAAGATATTTCATTATACACCTCAGAGAGAATTTTATCTGGTTGTAGCTAGCCATAAATTTATATTGAGATACTTGATATTTATGCCTTTGTCGTAAGTTATCAAAAGATGTTTTTTAGATTTCTTTAAATAAATGAGTTTTTAACATCGTTTTTTTCTCGGCCTGTTAATGTAATAATAGAAAGGGTATTGCGTGGTTGTTTGGATAGAGTTTGTCCAAGTCTTATTAACGATATCAACAATTTAATCAAAAGCGTTCAGTTACTAAAAACAGGTTTAAAATGCATAATATTTCGTGTAAATTTCAGTTAAAGATTCTGATGTTTCATTTATTAAATCACAGCATACCATACAACAATCATGGAGACTGTAGATTCCTGTTAGTAAAACAAAACAGATCAAAGTATTACTTTTGGATTCCCCCATAATAATATTATTACCTCTTTATTAATGCCTATAGAATAACTAAATATAGGTATCTGTTAAATCTGAAAACATAAAAAGTATAAATTGAATAAATATAAATTAAATTAAAAATATAATATTCATGGACATTTCACACAACGTCCTCTGGTCCCAAGCTAAGCTTATATGCTTGTGTTATGGGTACCAGAATACGGATATAATACATAAACTACTTTTCTTTTGTAAATACATACTTATAATACATAGTAAACACCCAGGCGCAGTACAAACATTTGTATGACAATTAAAAACATCACACAAATGATTGTCCTGACCGGGAATCGAACCCGAGACCTCATGATCGGTAGTCCGTTATATGAACCACTACACCACGAATATAAATTAAATTTTGAAACCTCTTCAACATATTATTACAATGCTACAAAAAAAGCTTTTTTTTTTCAGATGAAATAATTCCCTTAGCCAGCCTCAAGCTATTTTCGGAACAGATAGTGACCAGCTCTCTGTTAATTAATTATCCTAACCCGCTTTTCTCTTGCATAAATAACTCGATTTGTTGTCTTTTTGGCATCTTTTCAAATGGTGGCATTTTTAATTCAATAAACAAACTTTTGCTTACAAGTTTTAATTAAATACAAAGTTGAGCTGTGCTGCCGACGATCTTATACTTCAGCTAATTTATTTAAATTTTTATCCTTTACAGACTTTAAAACACAACTTAAGTATGGCGACGGATTACGGATACAAATGTCACGATATGGTCCTCCCCAGGTTGCTGTAAAAGCTAGATAAGGCATATCGTATACAAAAAACATCCTCTGTGAGAGACGGAAATCTTAAAAAACAACTCTATTCCAGCGCAGCGTGATAGATAATGTCGCCCTAAGTGAAGGGGGTCGGTACCTATTAGTGGAACGTAAATGGGGTAGAGAGAGAAAGAGATTTAAAGGAAATACTCGTATCCACCAATACTAGCAAAAAGCTTGATATGGTACTGTTAAAGTGGATGAATAATACTAAGCATAATATAAATGTTAACTTAAAATGTCCGAGCAGCGTAGTGTTACCTACCAAAAAATCTAATTTATATTTAGAAAAAAAAATATAGAGAAAAGAAAAGGTATTCATAAAAGAAGTATTTATAGAATTTCTGTAAAAGTACAAAGCGCTTTCAGCATTTATGTTAATTAATATAACAGCATAGCTGGAACAGCAAATGTCAATTAACTATTTCGTTCTGTTTCTTAAGAAAAAACGCCCGAGTAACCATTCGTCCTTTATTAGGACGAAACAAATCTTGTTTCTAAGATTGCCTTCTCTAATTATAGCATTAGGTAACAAATAGCGCTATTAAAGAGCATTACGTTAAACAGTCTTTACCGTAGTTTGTTTCATGTGGAACATTTTGTTGGTACTGCAACACTATAAATTATGCGAGTCTGCTATGTTAAACAATAATCTTTATAATTATTATAGAAAAAAGTCGTTATTTTTGTATATGTAAGTCCCTATGTGACCCTATATCTTCAAAACTACGCAATGGATTTCAGTTTTTGGTATTAGAAAATGGCTTTTTTCTATAATTTATGAATGGTTGGTTTTTAAATTCCACGCGTACGAAGTGGCAGGCAACAGCTAGTTCAATATAATTTCATCCATCTATCAACTCTTAAACACATTTTAAATACGCCGTCTGCATCCAACGGCTTCTACGATCTTGGCTATATCGTTAAAAGAGACGCTTAAATTATTTTTTTAATGTTACAAATTATTTAAATAATAAAGATTTTGTTGAGTGTATTTATGACTAGTATTTAAAGTCTTTATCATAATCATGGTGGCTACAAAAAGCTTCCAAAACGAGGAGCTTATAGGTTTAACAGTTGTTTAATTGTAGCCTAGAGACTATAAAAATCTGCATTAGAACTACAATATACCTATGTATATTGTAGTTCTAATGCAGATTTTTATAGTCTCGTACTACAAACACTTTGTTCAAATATCAAATTTGATCCAGTGCGCTACACGAATTTTAAAGCGAGAAAATTATTCATTGCTGCTTTGTCAATTTTCATACAAACTTACCTATAATCTTAGAGAATTAATAATTTTGCTTTATTAACTAGTGAGATATGCTTAACTGCTAAGAGTAAAAACTCATAATTGAAAAAGTAACGAACAGAAGAAAAACATACAGACGAATTCATAATCTGTTTCCTTTGATTGAACCAACGAAAAATAAATAAATACCTACACAAATATCTAACGTTAATATAAAAAACAAAATATGAAAATTTATATTTCCACTGTAAGGAATATGTACATATAATAAACGACAATTTATTCAAGGTAAGATTCACCGCATTTAATCTCAGGAAAAAATGGCAAGCATTTTTTCACAACAACGAGGGTATCTGCGGTATTTATGTGCTTTGTGGAAATTCCACAAGGCCTTTAGCATTGGAATTGAGCATAATTCTACAGCTCATAACTTCAATTGCTCAAATGCTAGCTTATAGAGTGCCTTAAGGTAATTTATATGCTATTTTGATGCTACACGCATTAGAAAGAAATAAATAAATTAGACATAGTTAAAATATCTGAAAGTGCTAGCTGATGTCCGCGACTCCGTACGCGTGGAATTTAAAAAATATTCCCCGTTTTTGCAACAATTTTCACAGCTGCTCCGCTTCAATAGGTCTCAGAATTATGTTATATAGCCTAAAGCCTTCCTCGATAAATGTACTGTGCAATACTGAGTGAAGTTTTGTGAAGTCGGACCAGCGATTTCTGAGATTTGCCCGTTCAAACAAACAAACTCTTATGCTACTAGTTATTGCCCGCAACTTTGTACGCGTGAAATTTAGAAATCAGACCTTAACAAACAGAAGTTTCCTACTACCGCTCAATAGATGGCGTTGTACAGTTTTTTTTAAATCGCGCTATGGTTTGGTTACACGCATTAACACATAAGCTCGTCAAAATTATAGGTTTTCCGTTCCGCTTTTTGCATTTATAAATTAGTGAAGATAAGGATAATAATTAGTAGGTATAGATCATGTCTTGCAAAAGTCCCCCGCTAAGTTTAATGTAAGTCTTTCATGAAATGATCAGTCATCTCTAACAAGTCTTTATGCGCTTTTATCAATTAACAGATTGATTAGACAGTTTTAGATGTACAAATTGTTTAGAGTTTGAGAATATCATTTTTGTCTACTTTTTATTATGACGGTAATAATTTCTGTATGTTTTAAAACAACTATTGGTGCGTAGCCGTAGGTCTTTAGTACAAAAAAGTACTACGCTTTTTGGTTCAGTTGCTTTATAAACGTATTAAAATAAGGTACCTACAGAAAATACCACCCGCATCTTTTGAAAACGATGACGTTGGCGCCTTTGATTTCAAAAAGAGATTGCTCTTTCAAAGTCTAAATTTAACAGACATCTATATTGAGTAGATATAAAACATCAAAACGAACATTTCAGGAAGGATTAACATAGGATTTTGTTAAAAAAAACTACTTTCTACGAATTTACACACGAATTTTCGCTAAATAGTCTTCAAAAAGTCAGGATAGGTTTAATCTAAGAATATATTGGTTTGAACCAGTAAAAACCAGTAAAGTTTTATTTAAATAAATCAGCCATGCGAGATTTACAAGGCTTTCTTTGCATCCCCTTTTAATTATATAGCGTATTTTATACAAATCTATAACACTAGCTGTTGCCCGCGACATCGTACGCATGGAATTTAGAAAATTTTCTCCGTTTTTGCAGCATTTTTTACTGCTGCTTTGCCCCTATTAGACGCAGTGTGATATTATTTAACATATAGCCTTCCTCGATAAATGTAGGTAGGTACTATCCAAAACAATTTTTTTTTTCAAATCGAAAACTAAAAAAAGCTTTATTACATTAGTATATATAGTATTTTTTATATTTGAATGAATTTCTGAGAAAACTTATTACCATTAGAGCATACGGTGTCAAAAATAAAGCCAGGTTTATTTCCATCAATACCAATCCGTAAAATTGCTGATAAAAGCTATATTCACCCCACGTATTTTTCTGTGCGAAAGGACCCAATCCACCAGGGGCTTACAGGTTGATTTAAGTCTATTCAGCAATCTTAAAATAAGTTATTTCTTTCTTTGAATCCAATAAGAATCAAGTTTTAAAAAAGTGGAATGTTTTTTATGATAATAATGTTGTAACAAAATATACACCTATAACATTTTTAATATTAAGAATACTGATAAAATTTTTGTCTAACACAAGGAGATACCTGTTCTCATATTAGAGAAAAAAGAAACATCCATATGTCACCTACATAATAACGAAACTAATCGGGCATGTATGTAAATGTATGAGTGTGGATGAAGCCAAGGAAGTATGTTTGGAATGTAGCAGATGGTGCTCTATAGTATCTGCCTACCCCTATGGGCAAAAGGCATGATGTTATGATGATGATAAAAAACCAATTTTCTGAAAATTTCCTTTGAGTTATTTATAACAAGTCAATCAAAAGTCAATTTTCCTAAAATATCACGATAACCAGTAACCATGTATTGTAATTATAAAAATTCATAATATATATTTTTATATAGACACACTCAAATTACCGTGCTAGTCACCACTCTCCGAAACAGCTTCACCTATTCATATATAATGTAAAAAGTACAAAAGTGATAGTCCCGCTTGCGGTAATCACTTTTTCCACCATAATTTAATTTATTAATGATGATTGCTTTGTATACTTAGACGATCTGTAAAAAAGTTTAAACCATTTGTTATACTGTGTGTCTTATGAGTGACCGCGGAATTTTATTAGTACTAGTAATATTTATAAAATATTTTATTCTACTAGTCTGTACGGCATCGTTTTAATAGAGCATTATCCACCTCTGTCATATATAGATGGCTGGACATAAAATATGTCTCAGGTGTAGCTGATAGCTTTTATTAGCAAAAATGATAAAATATTCTTTTAGCTCAAGACTTTAACGTTATACGAGTAGTTTATGTTTGCTTTCATGTGGTGCAAAACCGTTTCTATTGCCTAAGAAAATATTTTGTGTTAATGAAATAAAATTTCATTAAGTTCGATATCTTTAACACGCTTTTAAAAGCTCGGTACGTATCTATCAACCTATAGAACGTATTAATCTGTATAATGGAATCTGTATAATGGAATCTCTAATATAGTTTAACAGACATATTGTCCTACAAATTTCGTGGTACGTTATCCCGGTCCTACGCTCAGACATTGTTAATACCACAAGACCATTTTTCTCATTACTAACTGTAGGACAAAATTATTACGTAATAGGTTATATGTGTACACTATTTCAGATGAATCTGACTACGGCAAGTGTGCGAGAATCACATTCAAAGATCCCGTTACTTACATTAATACATTAATAGATACGTGGCAAAAAAATAAATAAATAAATAAATATTCATGGACATTTCACACAACGTCCTCTGGTCCCAAGCTAAGCTTATTAAGCTTGTGTTATGGGTACCAGAATACGGATATAATACATAAACTACTTTTCTTTTGTAAATACATACTTAAAATACATAGAAAAAACCCAATAAACGCGTGGGTTCAAATCCCGCTCTTGGTTATCATTTTTTCCACTATAATTTAGTTTATTGAGTAAAAACATAGCAAGTCAATTGCAAAAATTATTAAATTATTGTAATAAAAGCGTGTTAAAAATCAAACTATTTTGAAACATAATTTACAGAAACACGAGTTTCCCAATATCGAATCGGTTCTCAATATATCCAATATACGTCGAAATATTTTCCGTTCTGATAGAAGCTTTTAAATTCCCGAGACATCGCCTTAGCGAAATTGGTTTAATGATAAATTTCGTATCATATATGTTATTATCTTGCTTAAGCTTATACATCGGTTGCCATCTGAGCAAGATTGTAATAATTTAATATTATATTGAGTGATCTTCGCATTTAATAAGCAATAAACCACTATAGGAGACTTTTTAGACACCGTATTGGGGAGGACTTAGCCGGAAGGTGACCTAGGTCATTTTATTGCCTCCTAAAATTTGCATAATATTCTGATTTTAACAACTTAAAATAATAATGTCCATAGTCTACCGTAGGTAACTATTTACTATCAGACGACCCCTATCCTTATTAAAAAGTTGAATTATTATATACTATACTAATTTAATCTACTAATATTATAAAGCTGACGAGTCTGTTTGTTTGTTTGAGCGCGCTAATCTCAGGAACCACTACTGGTGCGATTCGAAAAATTCTTTCAGTGTTGGATAGTACATTTATCGAGGTAGGTTATATGACATCACGCTGCAACCAATAGGAGCGAAGAATCAGTGAAAAAAGTAGCGAAAACTGAGAAAATTTTCTAAATTCCACGCGTACCAAGTCGCGGGCAATAGTTAAAATCTAAATCTAAAGTTAAAAAATAAAAATCCTGCATGTAGATATCAGAGGAAGTCTATGTTAGGGGATAAACAAAGTAAGGAACGCTTCTGCGAGAGAATTAAAACTGGAGCATGTCCTAAAATTGACAAGTAACATCTAATCACATAAAGGAAACTCTATCCCACTTACTTTCATATTGCTATTCAATAACTTCCAGTTTCTTTGTTATATTCCATAGCTCGAAATCGTTACTTCCACAACTTTTTATTATCATCAGTCATATCGCTGCTTTTATTTTATTACCAGCTGTGTCAAATTACTCTTTGTTGCGAAGTAATTAATTTCAGATATCTCGCTTGACTTTGGTTATTGGTTTTTCTTCATACATGAAATATTAGGTATAAATAGAAGCTTTGGAGACGTTAATATTTTGATTCCGTTCGTCGAAAAAAAATCACATTTGAGGTAGCGTTTATCCCATGAGGACACCGTATTTTTCTCTGATTGGAAGTAGTTTATAAATATGTTAGTATAAATTGTATTTCTACTAGTAAAAAGTTTCAAATATCCTTCAATTCTTTCAAGCGGTATGAGACACACACAGACACTCATCTCATACAACCTACAAACTTTCACTTTTACTGATAACAATAGTAATTACATAAGTATTATAAATGTAAAGGTTTTGTTGATTATAGGAGTTTTAACTGTATCTAAGTGTTAATAAATAAAAGGAACAAGCTTTGTGTACTATTATTGTATTATTTATAGCATTATCAATACGTTTCTACGACTATCCATAACCGAGAAAGGCAAGAAAGCTCAGGTTGCCGTGCGACACACATAGCTCATAAGTAACATCAAAAGGATCAAAAGTATTACTGGATCGCAGAGCAAAAGAAATATTTCCTTTACGCTTGTGTGAAGCGCAAAATTTCTAAAGGTTTATATAGAATCTCATACTCGAAAACATTTTATAAATTTCCTATTCTAACTACGTTTTAATGTTGATTGTGTAATATAGGCACGGTATCAGGAATAACAAATTGTGATCTTCCTCGTGATCAAATAGAGTAGGTAGGTACATGTATAATAACATAATAAACAGTCAGAAACCACTAAACACTATTATGAAAGGAGGGTGAAAGTGGAAATATATAAAAAAATAATCAATACCATATACCTACCATTGGTAGGCTTGGCTATGCTCCTGGTACTGCAAAGTCACATTGTCACAGGTAACATTTGGTGAGCCGTTAGTTCTTCGACTCAAGCCTTAGAGCATTAATCCAGCAGGAATTGATATTTTCTGGTGACCTCCGCTAAAAAGGCACGAGAGCAATGCTCATACACATTGTGTAAGGACGCTGTCGTCTATTAGTGTGCGCGAGGGGATGGTGGTACACACATGCGTGCGAAGCGACCAATGAAATTACATTGTCTCATGTTTCAATATGTGCCTAGTTCACGTCCAATCATAGGGGGTCAGGGACTGTATCCTAAACACAGGCTAAATTCTTAGCCTAGTTAGGTAATGCAGGACCGCACTCGCATCTCTGTACTTATGAAAAAATTTTGTAATATTCACAAACAGTTTTTGTAAACAGCTGTACTGTACTACTAAAAATCTTGTATTTTGAGAAAATAAAGAATTATTATTATTATTATTATATATATGTTTGTGTGCATTACTTCGGCACTCTGTCAACAGTAGGTATATTTGTCGAAGAAAACGGCGTGTGCATTTTAATAATGTTTTATTTGTCTACAATGTTCCCAAGAAAATACAAGCGGTTTTGAATTCAGTTTTTTAATGGTTTATTTTATATTATTAACCGCCTTCCGAAATTAAGCATTACAACCATGACCTGTTAAGTATTATTCGTCTTATTGCTTTTATACTGTTGCTGGTAGCGCTTAATACGACTTTATGGCATAGTAATTAATTTCAGACGTTTCGCGTGACTCTTGATATATTTCGTTATGTGACACATTATACCTACATAGTGAGATAATTATTTCGTAGCGCAATATTCTTAAAAGCCATACGCTTTATATTGTTACGCAAATTGGTTTAACTATTAAGAGAATCACAAAAAGAGACAGAAAATTTATACTTTAGTTATGTCTGTGGTCCAAGTGGTGACGGATTAAGAATACAAGTGTCACCACCCCTATTCCTTCCCACGGTGCTGTAAAAGCCAGCTAAGGAATATTGTATACAGATAACATCTTCTGTATGAGATGGAAAACACGAAAATTGAGCAGTCGGCGCGGCGAGGTAGACCATAATCCCTCTCAAAGTGGAGGAGGCCCGTCACCAGGAAATCCTAGCCAATGACCTAGAAATAGCTGGAGTCCCTGAAAATATAGGCGAAAACTTACACCAAATTGTGCAATTACTCTCTGATAAGCTAGGCGTTCATATTGAGGAGAGGGAAATATCACACGCCGAACGCATCGGTTCGATTTCTCATTCACATCAAACTGCTAGTGCCATCAAATCTCCAAGACCACGGCACATTGTAGTCAGTCTCACGAGGCGCATAACGCGTGAGCATCTTTTGCGTGCAGCTCGCATTTACCGCGGCCTTACCTCTGCAGACTTAGACTTAACAAGCCCACTTTCTAAAATATAAATAAATGAATGCCTGACACCGCACAATAAGAGGATGTTCTATCTCGCAAGAAAAAATGGGGAAGAGCATAATTGGAAGTATATCTGGCGTAAAAACGGCACAATATTTGCTCGTAGAGATGATGGTGAACAGGTTGTAGATATACGCTGTACTGGAGACCTAAATAAAATTGTTACACCTGTATAATAACTTACTAAAAGATTAATTTGTTAATTTTTGCAATTGACTTGCTATGCTTACTTAATAAATATATATAATCCTAGAAATTATTACGACTCTTGTAATAATGATTATAGTATAGGTTTGTTATACATTAGATTTATAAAAATGTCACAATAGAAACTTGTAAAGTAGTATATTATTATAAGGCCTAAATAAAACTACTTTTTACGGATTTAGACGCGTATATTTGTTTTAAATTTTTGGCCCGACCTTTATTTCTTTATTTTAGTCTCACCCGTGACCATGGTGACTGCAAAGTCTCCGAAACGTCGAGCCAAAAATTAAAACAAATATACGCGTCTAAATCCGTAAAAAGTAGTTTTATTTAAACAGATGAGTCGCGCAAGTGTTTGAAAATATTATTATAAGGCCTTTTAAATCTTTAACAACTAATTATATAAATACTTTTTACCATTACCGTTAACAGTTTATGTAAATCTAATTAAACTTTTTACGTAATTTTATTGCTAGTTATTGTCAAGATTTATTTTTTAGATATTTTTTATTTTTAACAGCTAAAATACAAATATACGTTTAGAGTGACTTTATAACAACTCATAAATATTTTTGTCTGTTATAAAAATAGTTTAGTTGAATTGGTTTACACCTGGGTAATAATTTTGACTAATGATTTTCATTAAGCTAGTGTTTATTATTTAAATGATGGCTTGTTCGGTATCCGCGACATCACCCAAGGGGCCCATTTGAAAACCAGCGTCTAGTCCTATAGACTTGACATATGCTGAAATGGGCACCCATTGCTGCTGTCCCGACACTATTATACATTATTATTTGTATTTACGTACTCATATGATGTATATTTTAATTGTATATTCTTTTAGGACAGCAATAAACGCTTTCTTTCTTTCTTTCTATTTCAATTTGTGCTATTTGACAGACTTCATGAATAGGGCAACATGACAATGGATTTCTTATGTTAAAGCAAAACTTTTGACAACATTATAGCTATTTGTTAGCCCATGTCTTACGTGGTGTCACATAATAGAGATTTAGTTTAAGTTTGTTAGTTTGTTTTTTATACGTGTCGTAACACTTTGAAAAGATACATCTTCGATTTTATATTATTATATTAGCAAATAAATTATGACATTCTTATGTGCAATTGTAATATTATGGTACCTAACTCTAATTTTTTTAAAAGGTAAACTTAATTAAAGCTAAGATAGGATAAGGATAGGACTCAAATAAAGTTCTTATTTTATGGAATTAAGGATTCATGTGTGGTGATGGATTTAGAATACAAGTGTCACTTACCAGAGTGCTGCAAAAGCTTAAGCAGCAAATCATCTGCAAGAGAATAAAATAAAAATAAAATAAGAATAGCCTTTATTTCTACTATATGTTCTAATTACATAAATTATATAAGTAATATAGTTTGTTTGGTATGTAATATTACACATTTTCTTTGTTTTGTTTCTCAAAAATTATTATTGCTTTTTATTTTCTATTGTTTTCCTTATCTTATGTTGACCTAGTCCTATGCGTAATCGCCTCTGCGGCATAGGCCTCTCCTAAACCTTTGCATGTCTTCCTATCCCGAGCTGTCTGCATCCAGTTTCGTCCACAAATTTGATGAAATACGTCTCTCCATCTCGAATTCGGTCTTCCTCTCTTTCTGTTTTTCTCCCTAGGTACCCATTCTGTTAATCTTTTTTCCATCTGTTGTTATTAATTTGAGCAGCCTAACTCTCTTCTTTACATCAATAACTTTAGTTTTGTTCCTAAGGAAATTATTTTTAATTTTGTCTAACAGATTTAATCCTAACATACTCCGCTCCATCTTGCGTCGGCAGACAGCAATCTTTTCTTCATCCTCTTTCCTCAGCGACCAAGTCTGACAACTGCAAGAGAATACTTGAATTTAAATCCAGTGCCAACACGTCTGATCAGTATAGCATGGAGGCCTATGCAAAACGGAGAGACATTAATGGATACAGAAGACAAAGGAATAATATCAGTCACTGTCAAAGTAGTTCTATTAACAAATGAGTCGCGCAAGTGTTAGAGAATATTATTATGTTTTTGTTTCATTTATATACCTAGTTATTGTAGTATGTTTTCTTAACGACTATCCATTAACGTAGCAAGTTAGCTCACTTCGCCGTACTAGAACATATTACTCATAAGCAACATAAAAAGGATCAAAAGCTTTACTGGATCGCAGCAAAAGAAATATTACCTTTACGCTTCTGTGAGGTTCCAAATTTCTTGGGTTTTATATTACATGCGTAAAATTTGTATGCCAGAACAGCTTTACGTAATATCTAATGAAAACTGCACTGATTATGACGAAAATAGGCATCACAAAACTCGATGACAATTTCATAATTAAGATGAATTTAATGATGCATTTTCAAATGTAGATTGTACTGGATTTGAAAATGCATCAATATTAGGAATTAATAAATAAAAAATCTTGTAACATAGACCTAATTATATTAACTTCTGAGTACAGAAGCTACTGAAACCAGTAGAGTTGAAAGTTTTAATATACAATACGCCCTTTGCACGAAAAAAGTCGTGTTTTAGGAGATTCACGTATGTCACTCGCATTAAATTACACATACCTAGAAAAAGGAAGAGACAGACAGTCTAGGCCAAAAGTCCTTACAAAGTAGGTCGGTCCCCTTTACAGTAAATTAATAATTATATTTTCTTTTTTAAATTGTTTGAATGATGAGAGAAATAAGAGCTATTTTTCACGTCATTGATATTCTCTTCAGTAAAGTCAATACGAGCGTCTGTAGACTGCGCTCCTCGGCCATTTATCACGTCACAAAACGTGAAAAAAAGTCACGGGCTTACTGACCCGTTACTTTTCTATTTACAGAGTGTTCTGGTTTATCTCATCCGTGTAATACCATTTAGTCATCTAGTTCGAGTTGCATGAGATTCCGCTAAGTCACTCTTACAGTCACATTTACCTACAATAAGAAAAGGTAGAGAGGAAAATTTTAGATGGCAATTATAAATGTAGTGTAGAATTTTTATATACCAAATCGTGAATAATATAAAGAACTTTCTTTATAACGTTGTCGTTATTTTTACATGTATGTCCCTATGTGAGCTTATGTCTTGAAAAGTACACAACAGATTTTGATACGGTTTTTTTTTAAATAGTTAGTGTAATTTATTAATTTTACAATTCACATGCTATGCTTTTACTTTTTGCGGGACCCGCTTGCGGTAATCACTTTTTCCACTGTAATTTAATTTATTAAATAGTTAGTGTGTTTAGTTTAGAGCAACAACAGCTAGTATATTATAATATCTTCTAAGCACTGTTCTCTCCTAGCTTTGGGAGAGTATAATAATACTATCTAGGTACTATACAAGATGCGCTGACTACACGTCGTGTTCGCATACTATGTATTAAGTGTCCAGTTTTCTTATATCTCATGTAGAATAATATCAGCTTGTATTATCCCTAAGCTGACATTTATAGCAATTTCGACACGAAATGCGGTAGTGATACTTGTATACGTAATCCGCTACTACATGTGTAAAGATCCACCCATATTCGGTAAATTAGCGGGATAACTAGTGAAAACTTTATAAGAACCTAGAATATTATTATATTTCACTATCTCATTCAGATGAGCAATAAATATTTCCTCTAGCTAGCCACAAACAAATCTCTTATTCGCTTGTGGCTGGCTTTTTGCTTATTAATTACGCTACGGGATTACGGGCAAAAAAAATACTCAAGTAATATTTGTTTATTTGCCATCTTTTCAAACGTTGACATTATTAATTAAGCAAACAAACTGTTACTTTCAATTTTTAATTAAATGCAAAGTAAAGCTTTTATATTCCTAAAAAGCATTGCAAAACTTATTCAGGTTATTGCATTTTTCGTGTCTTTCGTAAAGAAGTTAAGAGAGTTAGAGTTAGAAGTTAAGAATAGATTATTGGTAATTATTCTCCTACTCTAGTTCTATTATTTAGGGTTAACGCAACACGTCTTTTTCTATCATACTCTTCTATCAGGTATCACATCGCACATCAAATGTTTCCTTCATAACGTCTTTCACACAATCCATTCATCTTATTATTGGACGTTCTGGAGACTTAATTCCTTCGACAAGCATTAGCAAAAGAATTCTTAAAAGAATTCATACTTTCAGTCATGATTTTTATAGCTTGTTTAGATATCTACTCTAAAATAATTTCCAGATTATATCTAAACTCTGCAATATCACATAAATAATACCGTAACACCATTCTGAGCATATAGAAGCCGAGCCATTTTCCAATTTACATGAAACTGCCAAATATTTGATATACTGCACATGTATCGCCTATTATGGTATCAAAATAATGAATAAGCGATTAATATTTATGGGGCACTTACTACAAAATATCAGGCTATGCTATGAAGCTAGTCGAGCGCGAGGTAAAATCGCACACTCACCCTGAGTGTTCTTCCATATTACAACGAAAAGCCTAATTAACTGCTTCAAAATAAGGCCTATGCATTTTAGGAACTTCATTTTATACCTGGTTATAATGTTAGTGCAAGTGCAGTATCAGTTGCATAAATAACTTTGTATTCTTCTTCGCATAAACTATTTTCTCGTGTGAAAGGATAACAGATGATTTTAGTAGTTTTGTAGCTAAAACAGTTGCTAATGAAAAGTTTGACAGACATACGGATGTCTGCAATCCTACAAGGTTTCTTATTAACACGCTTATTAGCTCGGTATGTATCTTTCAATGTATTAATCTATGTAACGGAATCTTTAAAATTGATTTTCACCCACTTGTAGTAGTCAGATTGATTCGAAATTTTGAACATATAAAAGAACCAATGACAATGCAATAATTAAATAAAAATATCCAAAATTGTCAAGCGCGTTTTTAAGTTTTTGAGCTTAATAGATTATGTATTATTAGGTAAGCAACTCTACAATAGGTTGAATAGTTTCAAGTGTTTAAGACGTCTACAATTTAACATAAAAACTAAACAAAAGTATTTTGGCGGGCCTCGTGGTGTAGTGGTTCTGGTAACGGACTGCAGATCAAGAGGTCGCGGGTTCGATTCCCGCTCGGGACAATCATTTGTGTGATTTTTCTAATTGCCATACAAATGTTTGTACTGCGTCTGGGTGTTTCTATGTATTATAAGTATGTATTTACAAAAGAAAAGTAGTATATGTATTCTATCCGTATTCTGGTACCCATAACACAAGCATTGAGCTTAACTTGGGACCAGAGGACGCTGTGTAAAATGTCCATGAATATTTATTTATATTTATTTATTTATTTTAAGTGAGTCTAGGAGTTAATACTTTTCTTGTAATATTAAGTATTTTATAAAAACTCTTTTAAAACAGTGGTTATAATTTTAAATACAAACGTCAAAAGTTGTAGAAGACTAAACTTTGAAACCTACTGTTTAAGTATCTTAATTTCTTAATCATGAACTAGGTTATGTATATAGACGAAATATAAACTAAATATAATATTTTACTTTCAGTTCCTTAATTTGAACTTAACAGAAGTATAGTATTTCAAATTCAAATTCAATACTCTGTATTGTACACCAAAAATAGATTACAGAGTTGTTTATATAAAATTAAAACAGGTACAAAAGGTGGTCTTATCACTATCTGCGATCTCTTCCAGACAACCTTGAGATGGAATACTTAATTTCTGGAATTAGATGTTTGTGGTGTACCTACTAATTTGTTTTTATCTACCTAATAATAGATATACATACACACATACATAAATACAACAATACACATACATAAATATACAATTACATATAAGCATAAGCGTAGATGATAGGCGAATGGGTGTAGGAATACAATTAGTAAAGTTATTGTGATAGGTAATGCTGTATCTCTAAAACAGTATGAATATGAGTATGAGTATGAATAAAATTTCACAGTTTGTGTATATCACTTGATGCTATAATAACAAATCTTCATCAACATTATTATCTTACCCATAACCTGACATTTGGGATCGGTATCACGAATATTTATTTTGAAAATAACGGTATGAAACCCTTAATGTGCGTGTCCAACTTGGACGTTTACTTGACCAGTTTTTAGTTTGTAACCTAAGGCGATAATTTCTTAATATATATTATTACTAGCTGACCCGGCAAACGTTGTTTTGCCATAAAAATTTAATGTCAGTTTGGGTTTGAAAAATAGATGTTGTCCGATTCTCAGACCTACTGAATAAAAATGTAAAATTTCATAAAAAATTGGTCAAGCCGTTTCGGAGGAGTACGGTAACTAAAACACTGTGACACGTGAATTTTATATGTAAGACTAGCTTTCCCGGCAAACGCTGTTTTGCCATACGAAAAAAAAAAGTTTAAAAAATAGATGTTGGCCGATTCTCAGACCTACTGAATATGCATGTAAAATTTCATAAAAATCGGTCAAGCCGTTTCGGAGCAGTACGGTAACTGAAACACTGTGACACGTGAATTTTATATACAAGAAGATATAAAGCCTGTTTAGCAAGATGTTATGATATATAGTCACACTAAAGTACTGATGCTATTATTAAACTCATGTCAATGTTTGCAACCTAATCTCTACAAAAATAAAGACACAAAAAAATAAAAATTTAATCAAATATGTTGTTTATGTACATACATAAAACAATAAACGGTCATAATTCAGCAAGCAAGGTAACAAAACAAATTAGAATTAACAAAGCTAATTCTGTCCGGTTAGCTTACGAGCGACTTTTATAATTTATCTTTTACCGGATGAGTACGTTGGGAAAACCATAAAAAATTTAGAAAACAGACAAAAAATTTATTTTGCGATATTTAACATAATATTGTGCTAATCTCTGTTCTTTTTAGCCTGTTAAATGTCCTATTTTATTGACACGGGCCTGTTCCACTTCGGGAAAGTCTCTGGTCTGCATAAGCCCATACTAAAAAGCGTGTTGGCATACGGTTTAGTTCCAAGATTTCATTACCTAAAAGAAGATAATATATACGGCTTATATATTCTATAGCTGGGTGTTGGTGTGACCACATTTGAATTCTTAGTCTGTCACCACGTGGAAGCTTATTTTGAAGTATTCTACATCGATATAAACACAGCATCACCAATAACCATTGCTAATAGGTATTCTTCAAGTTCTTGCACATTATTTCTCAAATATAAGAATAAAAAATCTTAAAAGAAATCCTTCACTTACAAAGATTTAAGAGACTTAAGACTTAAGAAACAGAATAAAATAGAAGCTAGAACTAATAAGGACACAATCACTTTACATTTATAAACTTCTCTAAAAACTTCTCTAAAACATGCTTTTAACTTGAAGAAAAGTAGTTTGGTAACAGTTCTTTACAATTCATTTTTAATATGTTAAATCTCTTTATAAAATCTTGTTAAATAAAATAAGTCGATATTCTATACATGTGCTAATGCAGTCTACTGGAAAGAAGCCCATTTCTATGCATCTACGTAGCGTCGCGCGTCGTTCTGTTATCAGACACTATCTACTCCATTGTAACGTACAGAAACCTATATGCATTTATAGTGAAGTAACTTCAATTTGAAATTCACAGTTTTCTTTTATAAATTCTAGAATTATTAGTTTTATGCTATGTGGAATTGTATTCTGTTGAAAGAATTATCACTATGTGTCAGAATAGATTTATTGTGAATACAAATGTGAAGTTAATAAGAGTTTGATCTACTTATACTATTACAATATTTTTAACACGCTTATATATATTCGGTATGTATCTATCAATGTATTAATCTATGTAACGGAATCTTTGAAAGTGATTTTCACCCACTTGCAGTAGTCAGATTGATCTAAAATTTTGCACACCTAACAAGGACCGATGACAATGCAATAATTAAAAAAATTGGTCAAGTGCGAGTCGGACTCGCGCACGAAGGGTTCCGTACCATTATCTATGCAACATAAGGCAACGTTATTAGTATCGAGCAAGAAACGGTAAAAAAATCATGTTTGTTGTATGGGAGCCCCCCTTAAATATTTATTTTATTTTATTTTTAGTATTTATTGTTATAGCGGCAATAGAAATACATCATCTGTGAAAATTTCAACTGTCTAGCTATCACCGTTCTTGAGATACAGACTGGTGACAGACTGACGGACGGACGGACAGACGGACAGCGAAGTCTCAGTAATAGGGTCCGTTTTTACCCTTTGGGTACGGAACCCTAAAAATATTCAGGGCTTTCAAGCGTGTTTTTTAGTATTTGAACTAAGTAGATTATTATGACTACTAAGTAGATTATTATGACTACTAAGTAGATTATTATGGCTACTAGAGTAGCATTTTCATTTATGCTCTGCGCCTATGCGTTCTAGAGCGATGCTAAATAGCCTTTAAGTTTTCGCGCTAAATAGACTTATCCAATATAAAATCAATATAAATAATTTGTTCCTAAGATAAGTGTGAACAAATATTTGTCAGATACAGTGTTTGGTATATAGAATATAGATTTAGATATTTGGATGTCAATGTCAAAATACATACACAAACACAAATTAACGATGTATACACAAGCTTATTTTTTTACTTTCTTGTTCTATGATGGGATAATAAACAAACAACAGATGTAGGTTTTTATCTATACATTTTCTAAACTGTATATACTTTTGAAAGGTTAACTCTGAGATTAATTTGTGCAAACAAATACTCTACGATTTTAACTAATTATTCTAAATCTTTGTATAATAGGAGGCAAGACTCCTTGTATAATAAATCCGCTTAATGTTGCGCTCGGTTCATTCTTATCCGGCTTAAGCACGTAGGATTTAGTTTCGTAGCTAAGAAAATAATAAATCTAGACAACACCGTACACGACATCCGAACTTTCGCACATTTTTTAGTTTGGTGAAAATATAACACAGATTCAGACTTACTGAAAGAAATGTTAGCAATGTGTTGTTCGTTTTCTGTTAAGGGCCTACATCAATATTATCGTCGACATGTACATATTAACACAGCTAGTAGGTATAGAAAATGAAGAATTAGGGATAATTTTTTTGTTTACTCAAAATCTACTAAATATATTTTTATTCTGATTTACGTTTTTCTATATATAATAGTTACTTATGTTTTGAAAGTTATTTCATTAGTTAATACGCGATAATAGACCGACAAATGAAAAAAAAAATGAGAGAGGTTGTTTCGCCAAGATTTTCTATCGAGAAAACTTTTTTCAATTGCGTTTCTGAGTTTATGCGATCCTTGATTATATATTTAAAAAACATATACTTAAAAATTACAGCTCTAGCCATTCAATCTAAAGAAACAATGAAAACTTCGTACGTAGAAAAATGCACGAAGCTATTTTAGTATCCTCTTAATTTTTTAGTCATGCACTTCGGCTTTATCAAACCTTTTCCGTTTCCTTAGTCGATTCCAATGAACTTAGATTATAAAAAATAATCTACTTAGTTCAAAAACTAAAAAACACGATTGAAAGTCCTGAATATTTTTTTATTATTATTGCAATGTCATCGGTCCTTGATATATATGCAAAATTTCAGATCAATCTAACTACCGGAAGTGGGTTAAAATCACTTTTAAAGATTCCGTTACATAGGTTAATATAAAATGTAATTGATAGTCACCTAGACTGGAGAGCGCAAGCAACTGCTGTTTGCCAAAAAACTACTGGAGTACTCCTTAAGGAAATTTCTTCCAACAACAACTAAAACAATGCTTGTGCAGAGTTTGGTGTTTCCTATCATCGACTATGGTGATGTGTGCTATTTAGACCTGAATGCAGGTATTCTTAATAAATACGACAGGCTTCTCAATAACTGCATTCGATTCATCTTGAATCTTCGCAAGTATGATCACGTTTCTACTTATCGCTCCGAATTGAAATGGTTGCCTATTCGTCAACGTCGTGATATGCGTTCTCTCACTACCCTCTACTCTATCCTTACAAACCCTTCTGCTCCTAATTATTTGACTTCTTGCTTTAATTATTTGTCTTCTACCCACACTAAAAACCTCAGTTCTACTAATAATTCAATTCTCCTATGCTCAAAACATACTTCAGGTTCTGTAACATCTTCTTTCCTTGTTCGTTCGGTACAACTCTGCAATGCGTTTCTTACTTTTTACATCTATTTACGTCCCACTGCTAGACAGGAGCCTTCTCCACTTTGGGAGAGATTATGGTCTACTTTGCCGCACTGACACAGTAGACGATACACGCCATAGTACACCATGTGGCGAGTTGGTACATACTTTTACTTACTACGACATAATACGTAAGAACTTTTAATATTAGGCTTAAACAAATATAGCCTGGTTTACAAATACTTTTATTTAAGCTTTTTGGAACCCGCAATTATAAATTACTCCAGCGCCTAAGACATTTTGAACACTCGTAGAAACTGTATCAAGGAACGTGATATGAATTTTGATCAGTGGATTAATAGGTCTCGGTTGCAATCTACTTAACTTCAGGTACCGTTCTTGTTGGTTACTAATTCAAAAGTAATGAAGAAACGTCCTTACTCTTTGATGGCATTACTTTCATTATTCTAAGTAAGTAGTTCTACAAAAAACTTACTTAATATTGTCAATTGTTGCTTCTATTCATTTAATCCTTACTTATATATAAAAGTGAAAGTGAGTTTGTTTGTTTGTTTGTAAAGTAAAAAGTAAAGTAAAATATTCTTTATTGCACACCATAATGATTTACAAAGCTTACATAACAGACATAGGTACAAAGGGCGGTCTTATCGCAAGCTGCGATCTCTCCCAGACAACCATAAGATGTATTTGACCGAGGCAGAATATGCGACTTTTGATGTACTAAAAATAAGTGAATATACTATAGTAGCAGATATAATATACAAATACATATACATACATCACATTTACATAAATATCTACATAAATACATATTTTAACATATATATATATATATATAATTATGTTTGCGACGTTTTCACGCAAAATCTACCCAATGGAATTGCACGAAAGTTGGTATAAAGATAATTTATAGCACTGGAAGGAAAATAGGCTTTATAAAAATAAAAATAAACAGTAAAGTCAGCAGTCATTTATCATGTAGGACAAATATTTTTACCAAAAAAATTATAAAACGTCCATTTTTTTTTCACATTTCTGGATTCAATTTGTTAAATCCACATAACATTACATTTGTCTTTAAATATAATAAAGGTTTCCATTCTAACATAGCTAGCTTTGTCGTGAAATATTTGCGCCAATTCGTGTTAATTAACTTTTATTATTTTTTAATCAAGCTAAAGATGTTTGTAATTAAAACGTACAAGATTGAAATCATATTTTCTAATTGAAATAATATGAAGCTAATATAGAAACAGATTTTTTTACACTATAAGACTTACGCATGTATTTATTTGTTGGTATCTGTTGCAAAAACCATGAAGAATCATGAGAAAAAAAATCTATACCTACTATTATTATATTGCTGAAAAGTATGTTTATTTGAAAGCAGTAATATCAGAAAATATTAGTCCGAATTGAAAAAATCTTTTTGTGTTGGATAAGCCACTTATCGAGGAAGGCTATAGGCTATATAAAATTACGCTGCAACTAATAGGAGCGGAGCATCAGTGAAAAATGTTGCAAAAACGGGGCAAATTTTCTAAGTTCTACGGGTATGAAGTCGCGGGCAACAGCTTGTGTCTCATAGATTGAGAGACATCTCTCTCTCTCTCTCCAGCCCATTTACGTCCCACTGTTGGGCACAGGCCTCCTCCACTTTGGAGGGATTATGGTCTACTGTGCCGCGACGACCAGGCGTGTTGGCACAGGGTTTATTTTCGAGTTTTCCATCTCTCACAGAGGATGTTATCTGTGTGCAATATCCCTTAGCTGACTTTTACAGCACCCTTGGGAGGAGATGGGGTGGTGACACTTGTATTCTTAATCCGTCACCACACGGAGGTATTGAGAGACATAAAAACTACAAAATACAGAAAAACAAACGAGTGTATAAGGATTCCCAGTGTACAAAAAAATGAATCTTGAATTTTACAAAAAGATTATGTATTAGGAACAGTTTGCCGAAAGTCACACTTATATATTAGACTCCTTCACTTCTCGATTCAACCCTATATTATACTGATCTTATTCAAGCTATGTTACCATTGAGTCAATATTCGTTACATTATCCCAAAAGGAACACTTACGTTTGGACTGCATTACTTATTGACGATTCAACCCTTGCGCGGTCGAACAAACTGGATTAAGATGGGACATGTTCACTCACAAAGGAAAATAAATTGATTTTTTTCTTTTGTTCTATTTTCAAATCGCGTCCTTTGTACTGGCCTGTAATAAAAAAATAATAATTTCTACGACACTGTAAATAATAAAGATACATTATTCGTTATTGGGTATTGGATACGTTATTGGGCCTTACATAAGCTTGAAGTAGACTTTTTAGCGTGTCTCCTGGCTGCGATTTGGTGATATCTTTGGAATCATTCATTATACACTAAGTTGTAATGACGAATTAGGTACTACCAAAAGTTAAATCATCAAAAGATGGATCGTTTGATATGTGTCAAGTACGTTGCAATTCCAATGAATCCTTAAAGACTTTCCACCAAATATTTTTAGTTTTTTGTTCTTACGCCAACTAATACGTTTTCTCTACTCTTTCAAATATAAATAGTCTTAAGTGAAGAACAGCGTCGCTAACACTAAAATATTTCAGACTATCTAAAACACTTTTGAACTGTCAATTATGATTGTGGCAGAATGTACAAGACTTCCATGTTACTTACTCATAGAAACTGTGACAAGAGACGTGAGCTGAATTTTGATGAAGGGATTATAGCCGCTCGTTGCGTCCAACTTGGCTTTAGATATCTTACCCAATGTTCCTAATTAAGACAGAGCTAACGAAGATATGTAACCATGTAATTGGAACAAGCTTTTAATAAGTTACTGTATTAAATTTGAGTATTGTAAATAGTACAGCATGATGTGTTAGCCCAAATATCTCTTAACTATTAAAAAGGGTTCTTTGCAGCAGGGTTCATCCATATTAACTGCATACGTACAGGTCTAGTACAGTACGTTTCCAGCGATCATTTCAACCATATACCTACGTGCAGGCTCTGAAATGAACTCTTTGCTAAGGTGTTTCCCAAGCGCTACAACATTTCCTTCTTTAAACGAGGTTTAAGAGGAGTTTTCTTTCCCCGGTAGGCAGCGACTTGGCAATGCCCTGGTATTTGTGCAACGGATACCACTTAACATCATCAATATAGGCAATAGTAAAAAATTTAATTGAGCATGCACCACAAGTAGCCCTCTCCAGAGCAATCGTATCCACACAAAGGAAGATAGAAGAAGAAATATCAATTGTCTGTTAAAAAATCGCAAACTGTTATAAGAACGACTGTAATAGTAATTATGTTCTTGAAGTCTTTAAATTTCGGTATAACATTATGATGTGCATAGAGCGTCTATTTTATTCTACTAATATTTCAAAGCATATTTGGGATTTTAACAGGTGTGGTGGTATTCACAACCATTGTTCCTGTATGATCATTTATATATTATAAATTCAACAAAGAAAGTGTATTTAGATCGTAGCAGTTGGCGCTCTATAAATCTTTGCTTATGGATGTGAGAAAAAAGCGCGACCATCGTACGTATGTGTGCAATCAATTGTCAACATTATTGAATACAATTTTGCTCTACGTAGAGTATATTATGTACTAAATTGAAATCGATATTTATATACGTACTACCGCTTTACTATTTACGACATTTTTAATAGACACAGTACGTGTATAAACATCAAGAAAACAAAATTTTCTTGTCAACCCTGAAAACAAATCCTATTAAAGTTGACCGCCCCATTAATTACATTTCAATAATTAAACAAATCAATGCAAAACCATAAAACGTTTAAAGACTGTAAAAAAAAAAATTTTTCAGAAATAGGTTCGTTTAAATTATATACTAAGGCTATTATTACTACACAATCGGGGTTAGCCTGACAGGAACTAGTGCGGTTGTAATGAGAAAATTATACAGTTTAATCATTTCAGTGCACGCTAGTAGGCGTCATGGATGACATAGTTGCATGATGGCTATAAAGTGTAACTTTATAATTTTTAATTCTTACATAAGTCTACAGGATTACAATGTAGTTACTTATGGTCAATTCAATTGTTAATCGTATCTAATGCTGTTTACCTTTTTAAGCATTAGCAGAATTCTAACCGAAATGTAATATTAGTGCTAACCATTTATTTAGTCTAATTATACCTACTCTGTACAAATTTTTGGAATCATAAAGAATAAAAAAAATAAAATAAAAAAAACAGCCTTGAGACTCGAAACTTGAATAGTGGCTGGATGACGTTGGTAGATGCCAGAAGTATCACTTTAAAGATAAAGTTTTATACATATACCAGCCAATGTCAGCGATTTCGAGTTTTTGAGATTGTGAAAATATACGCCAAACCTTAACAAATTGTACAAAAAAGCCATCCTCTTGAACCACTTTCTCTATTAAAAACCCGCATCTAAATCCGTTGCGTAGCCTTGAAAATTTAAGCTTACATTATAATATTTAAAGATTTTATCTTAATTTTATGTATTACAACACCTACTTTTGACAAAGATAGTATTTTTTTGAAAATTTTTAAGTACTGTTTATTTTTTTTATTTTACTGAGGTCACTCCTATCTTTTTATTCTCTTCCAAGATATAATAATCCAATAACTTGCGTTGATATACAACTTACATAAAAACCCATTGTAGATTGTTGTTTTAAAAATGAGTTGACACAAGTTGAGCTGGTATTTATTACATGGAACGACCTTACTTCGTCAATGTCGACGTCACAGATTTATGTGTATCATTCACGATGTTTTACCCCCCGTAAGTATGGCAATAAATAGTTCAAACTGTTTAATATATGGCAAGGATGTTATTAATATAACATTTTATACTACGGTATTTTATTTATATCATTGGGATGGCAAACAGGCTTAGGGGGCTACCCCTCACAGTGTCAAATTAACAAGAGTTAATACAAACGCGGTTTTTTGACCAATATACCGTCATGTCGGCAGTGTGAATGTAATTTCATTAGTCGCTTCGTACTATTACGCGGGCCTTTGAGAAAAGGTTTTTAAAAAAGATATTTTCTTTATTAACACTTTATTATATTTAAAGACTTTTTAATACATAGAAATTTGGCCAAGCGCACGAGAGAGATTACTGCAGACTAACTCGAGAGAGCTTGTGGGCTCGTATATATGGTATTCATATACACGAGTCAGCAATTAATATTTGCTTACAGTTATTGAATTCTAGAACAAAGGCAGGGTTAGAACAGTACGCTCCGCCAAAAACCACATTGGGCACTCTAAGAGACATCAGTGTCCGTACACAATGAGTATGAGCATTGATCTCGGACCGTTTCTAACAGCGGTCTAACTCCTAGTCCTGTTGGCTGTAGGGGCTAACCTGATGGTAAGCGAATACCGTATCATATTCACGTTTACAACACGAGAGGTCACAACCCGCGCGTGGCCGACCCTGTAGAAATATTTTAACTGGGCCCATGCTGGTTTTTTTTACGATTTTCGTTAAGTGTGGCATAAAAAAAACATTTTCCTTTTTCATTGAAATCCAGTACAACTCAAACTTAAAATAAGGAACTTTACAAACTATCTTTATTCATTTCATTTAGTGCTTCTAAATCACTCAATAGAAGCAAAGCAAATTAAAGTAAATCTTATTCATGATAGGCCTCAATGCAGAGAGCCAATATTGGATACTTTATACCGAGTGGCACGCTTTTACATTTAGACTGCGTTCCTCATTGATGATTCAACGCTTGCGTGTTTGTACAATCTGGATTAATCTCGTACACATTATGTCTCAAAAGGAGAATATAATATTTTTAACTAACTTTAATAAAACCCGGAATGAAATATTAAATACTTAAAAAAAAAATTAATTCATTGGAAGGTGTTAAAAAAACATTACGCATTTTTAGGGTTCCGTACCCAAAGGGTAAAAACGGGACCCTATTACTGAGACTTCGCTGTCCGTCCGTCCGTCCGTCCGTCCGTCCGTCCGTCTGTCACCAGGCTGTATCTCAAGAACGGTGATAGCTAGAGAGTTGAAATTTTCACAGATGATGTATTTCTATTGCCGCTATAACAACAAATACTAAAAATAAAATAAAATAAATATTTAAGGGGGGCTCCCATACAACAAACATGATTTTTTTACCGTTTCTTGCTCGATACTAATAACGTTGCCTTATGTTGCATAGATAATGGTACGGAACCCTTCGTGCGCGAGTCCGACTCGCACTTGACCAATTTTTTTAATTATTGCATTGTCATCGGTCCTTGTTAGGTGTGCAAAATTTTAGATCAATCCGACTACTGCAAGTGGGTGAAAATGACTTTCAAAGATTCCGTTACATAGATTAATACATTGATAGATACATACCGAATATATATAAGCGTGTTAAAAATATTGTAATAGTATAAGTAGATCAAACTCTTATTAGCTTCACATTTGTATTCATTCCCATACAACAAACATGATTTTTAGGGTTCCGTACCCAGTATCTCAAAAACGGTGATAGCTAGACAGTTGAAATTTTCACAGATGATGTATTTCTATTGCCGTTATAACAACAAATACTAAAAATAAAATAAAATAAATATTTAAGGGGGGCTCCCATACAACAAACATGATTTTTTTACCGTTTCTTGCTCGATCCTAATAACGTTGCCTTATGTTGCATAGATAATGGTACGGAACCCTTCGTGCGCGAGTCCGACTCGCACTTGACCAATTATTTTTACTAGTCTAAAGAATTTTTCAATGTGATACGCAAGTGACATCTCTAATGACGCAGACGTCCACTCGCTGTGGGCTGTATGCTCGTTCATCGATCTTTAGAGGTATACAAAAAAAATTGTTTTTTCTTTACTTGTTCAGGAGCTTTTAGTCTTAACAAGACTATGCTAGCTCCATAGTACCTAAAAGATGTAAATAAGGATATTTGTAATAGTATTTAGTTTAGAATTTAGTGTTAATTATATTTTTAAACCTCAAACATCTTTAAAAAATACTACCGCAATATAATGCGTATGATAAGACTATTACACGTTATAGTCGCGTGGACCCATAAGTAACATAATTTAATCCTACGTTTTATCTTTATATTTGGTTTACTTTTTCATTGACAATTCAACTTATATGTTGAACAAAGTAGATTAACTCGGGACATACTCGCTCACCAGGGAAATTAATACAATTTTTTATTTCATTATATTTTAAACAAGCATTTGAAATAACATACAAACAATAACCACAAGAATCTGGGACAGTATTACGTAAACGGATTATTAAACAGACGCATATTTGAATATTTCATAAATGGTGATTAACTTGCACAAGTGAAGTAATTTACGAGTAAAAGAACTTAAAGTCTAATTGCGTTGCAATACGAATCGATGTAAGAATTCGTAGATTTTGAGTAAGTAATACATTCTTGATATTATCGTCGTAGCACTCGTAGCGTCGTATTACGAAGTAGAGGGTCTACGTTTCGTTGTCCAGTACGTGGTTACCTAGATTAAGCAAATGCAAGGCCTGTAGCAAATTTTATGAAAGAGCTCTTTGATTACATTATCATGAAGGTGATTATTAGAAAAGTAAGGAGTAAGCTGAGCACAAAGAGAGTCCTAAAGGCGTAGGGACGGACCCTATTGCTATTGCTGCTGTTGGGTTAGTTCGCATATGGCATCTTTTTAAAAGTAAACAAAAATCTTTTCTACTAAACGTCAATTTTCTATCTTCGTTTCACACCTATTCTTGTCTGTGTGGTAACAGATTCACAATACAAGTGTCACCACTCCATTTCTTTCCCAGGGTGTTGTAAAAGCCAGCGAAGGGATATTCAACACGGATAACCGTGAGAGACGGAATACTTGAAAATAAACCCTGTACCATCACACCTGGTCAGCGCGGCATAGTACACCTTATAGGTGTCCATCAACCCTTGCATATTTCTGTTTACAAAACTGAATTTCCGATGCGACTAAAAGTAGGTATTATGATATTTTCATAGAACAAATGACGACTAATAAAATACAGGTAGCGTTAGCAGTAATTTACCACTACCAATTTCCAAACAAATTAACTCTGCGCCAGTGAGCATTATTACCTATAGTTAATAAAGGATTTTATGGCTGGCCAGCTTATAACATTTTAGATTGGCGCATAATTATTATTTGTTAAGTATGAAATTTCTGATCAAAATTCCGAGGGGTAATATTGTATGAGATTTCTAAAATTTTTTACTAAAATATATGATATATGATTGAAAATATAACACAAATAAAAACACTAGCTGTGTACTGCAGTGTTTGTTAGCAACGTTAATAAAACCATAGTGACTTCTAACTTGACTCTAACGCCATCTAGGTGTTCATTATTGATTGTTCACAACAAAACTTGTGTTTTATTGAATAAACACACACATATGAACTTTTCGTATTTTAAATATCGGTCTTTAGCATTCTCATATTTTATAACTAATATAAACGAAATGAAGCCTTGGTGAAATAGAAATTTAGAAGCAAGCGAAATAGAATTTGCTAATTATAAACCAAAAGAAAATGAATAGGTTTCGCTTGCAACTACAGTTAATGCTTGCATTTAACTTAGGCTTTCAGTTCATAAATTGTCTCTATTCTGGAGTTTAAATGCTATTATTTAACAGTTATATATTTTTAAAGCGGGCCTGGTAAATATATATACCGCTCAGAAAAACACAGATATACAATATTTTAATAACAGCAGCGCCATCTACCGGGTAAATATCAATCATTCAATCATTCTCCAATGCATCTAACGACGAACAAAAAATAATTTAGTATCGATATAGCCTTTTATAAGAAGTTCGAACGCACAGAAAAAGAAAATATTATAGTTATATTTATACAAATAGGTACTAGTTGTGCCTCTAACTTACTGAAAGATCTGTTTCGAAGGATCTTAACAAGAAAAACCGTGACAGGAGAATTTTATAAAGATTCTAATAATGTTTTAAAAACAAGTTAATCTTGTCTCCCAATAAATTAAGGTGAATAACAAATAGATACTGATCTCATTCAAATCGAGTCTTCATTGCGAAAAGCCAATCTTCGATACCTTATCCTGAGTGGCACGGTTTTACCTTTGGACTTCGTTTCTCATTGATGATTCAACCCTTGCGCGGTCGAACAAACTGGATTAACTCTGTACATTTTGGCTCACAAGGGAAATAAATTGATTATTTTATTTTGTTACCAACTCGCATCCGCAATAACGTAGCACGAGTATAAAATATAGTACACTTAAAGCGACAACTCAATAATGAAATTAGATCCCGACATAAAAATATAAATAACATGATAGAAGCTGATATCCGTAACTTCGTACACGCAGAATTTAAAAAGCAAACCTTGACAAATTATGCAAAAAAGCAATCCTCTAGAACAATTCTCTCCATTAAAAAACAGCATCAAAAATCCGTTGCGTAGTTTTGATGATATAGCTCATATACAGAGATACATACAGAAATAACAATTTTGTTTTATATTATGTAAAGATTAGTAACATAACTATAATAATGAATGTAAATGGACTACAGCATGGAGTTCTTCAAAAAAGGTGTGAAGAGATTTCTGCAGGGTCGGCGACGCGCGAGTGATGCCCCTGGTGTTACAGACGTCTATAGGCTACGGTAACCGCTTTCCACCAGGCGGGCCGTACGCTTGTTCGCCACCTCAGTAGTATAAAAAAAATAAATAAAAAAAATGTAAAAACCACGGATTAATGCCACAGGTCAATCATCACGCACATGTATTGTGTTTTTTACTTTTTATTCAATGGTCTTTTGTCTGACTCTACGTGTTTTTACTTTTTAAGTACTCCTACACATAGTAGAGTGCTATAAATATATCCTATTAGATTATTTTTTTGTCTTGTAGATAGATAGATAACTCTTTACATGTACACCTTTTTACATAATCATTAATTACATTAGGATTAAGTCATTACGTACTGCGGCCTTATCGCTAGTGCAATTTCTTACAGGCAACCTTGGATGGATAGGAGTGTGTCTGACCTGATACGGTAGTTAGGTGACACTATTACTACTCTATTAAAAAGATAAACTTACATAAACCAGTTAAATACATAAACATATAATATATATATACAATACACATACATACAAATAAATACACACATAAATATAGGTAAGCTATTGTTTCGATAAATAGTATTCACTTAATCTATTTTTAAAGCAATGAAGGGACTGTGCCTATTTCATTTTGAAATATAGTTATTCCACAAAAGCACAGCTTTAACAGTAAATGATTCACCAAAAAATTTAGTAAAATGCCTTGGGACATTCAGCCTCAAGTTCTCGGTCGACCTATAACATTTTGGATGTGTGTCATGACAGAAAACAAAACGTTCCTTAAGGTAAAGGGGAGTTTCTTGTAGTTTATTTTCTTAATTGTTTTATCTGTTAAAATATCGAATCAAATTCAATTTCTTCTGAAACATTATATATCAATACACAAATTTGATTTGGCTGTTTGAATCCCTTAAAAGCAATGTTCCTATTCGGAGAATAAAAATAAATGTAATGTAGAAATTTTTTTCTCATCTTATATTTATCTTCATTGTTATAAATATGCGATGTGTATCTGCTCATACTTACTTATAAATAGGATTTTATAATAGATAAAAAGTTGCGATTGTCATAACCAAAAAGGTGTATATTATCATTTATATAAATGACTAATTATGTACAGGTAAGGTTAGGTAAAACCTAACGCGACAAATTTCGAAACAAATTAACTTAAGGGCCTACATCAATATTATCGTATATCATCGCCGACACGTACATATTAACACAGCCAGTAGGCACAGAAAATGAAGAATTAGGGATACTTTTCCTATTTACTCAAAATCTACTAAATATATTTTAATTCTGATTTACGTGTTTCTATATATAATAATTACTTATGTTTTTAAAGTTATTTCATTAGTTAATACGCGATAAACGACAAACGAAAAAAATAAAAAATTTGAGAGGTTGTTTCGCCAAGATTTTCTATCGAGAAAACTATTTTTAATCGCGTTTCTGAGTTGATGCGATCCTAGATCATATATTGAAAAAACATATACTTAAAAAATAGTGCTATAGCCATTCAATCTAAAGAAACAATGAAAACTTCGTACATAGAAAAATGCACGAAGCTATTTTGGTATCGTCTTAACGCCATTGAGCATTATTACAGTCAGTAAAGGATTTTACGGCTGACGAGCTTATAACATTTTAGGCGTACAATGGTTTGTTAAGCATGAAATTACTGTTCGAATATATTCACAATGGTACCTAATATTGAACAGAATATTCACCTATTAATTTAAATTAATTAAAGACACAGCATAATCTGTGAATTCTGATAGATAATATTAAAGAGAATAGATAATAGTACCAATAATACGAGCACTACTAATCATAACTAAAAATAGATATTAATAGTGCCAATAACACAATTCGGTAATGATATCTATACAATTCTAATATTACAGCTGTGATTTGTAGACTAAAGGTTTTAAGAGGGTACTGTACACCTAATTTGGGTATTTGCCTTAGGTATTGCTGTCCCTATTCTGGACCACCGCGCTCAAAGGGACAAATATAGCTGAAGCAGATTTTACCTACAAATTCTTTGAAAAAAACACCTTAAGTACTCCCCATTTTTCTTTGCGAAAGTTAAACCGATTTTAATTGTTTTTACGCTATATTATAGATAAAAAGTATATCTATGCTTCTATCACTTTCTTTTTTGGTAAAACCTTACCAAATATGTGTGATAGTCACTGCAACTATACGTAAAGAAATCCAAAAAAATAACGGAATTTTCGGATGGTCATATTTCTCTTAGTTATTATGTTATGAAAAAAATGAAGTGATACAAGCATAGATATACTCTTTATCCATAATAAAGCGTAAAAACAATTAAAATCGGTTTAAGTTTCGCAAAGAAAAATTGGGAGTACGATACCCATATTTTTATATGGAGCATAATTTGGTATCGAGCCCTCTTAATACAAATGTGTACAACAAAATTGTCAATTAATACATAATACATATTATGTACCTAGTTGTTTTCGTTTTAAGTTTTTGGTTTAGTCTAATTTGGTTGTGCATATAGAATTAGTATCAATATCTTTAAAATTTAAATCTAAAAATCCCTGTAAATTATTATGTTGTAATCTGTCCTCTATAAGTATGAAAATTTTTAAATTAATACGGCTATTGGAAGCATGCTTGGAAGAAGGAAGAAAATCACGTTAAAAATTTCATTATAAAGATTAATATTTATTAGGTAAGTATTTATTTATAGAAAATAGTAAGGAACGAAGCTAATCAAGCGTAAGTAAATCCAAATAGTGAAAGCTTGTATGAAAGTCCGTCACTTTCTAACATCAAGAACGATAGGCGGACGAAATAATGGGTGAAAAGCTAATAGTGTTTCAGAAGCTTTTTGTGAATCATTTACCTGAATAAAAACAACAAAATTGTTTACAGTAAAATTTTAATTCCAGCGCTCTCAAACCATCGTTTATGTTATTAATTTTAGGACGTCAGAGTCCAGAACTTTCGTGGCACTCTAGCAAACTGTGACAAGAAGCGTGATCTGAATATTGATGATCAGATTATAGTATCTTGTTTCGACCAACTTGGTTTTAGATTCATCTTCCCCAGCAATTTCTAATTAATAGACAGAATTAAGAGCCATGACGCAACATAATTAAAAATATTTCCATTACGCTAATAAATTTAATGGAGCTTAAATTTGTTTCGAAACAAGTAAAATAAATAAGTCGTGTTTTCAAACTGGGCTTAATATCGTTTAATTATCAGAACCCATATAAGCTTGTACCTAAGACTTTAAAAGTTTTAAGACGATATTTATTACATCGTGCATGAGAGCGGCCTTTAAGTGTTTGTGAAGCATATATTGTAAAATACGTATGCATAAGCAAGCTATAGAATTAAAAAAATTGTTGTTTATTTTAAAATCAACGATAGTTGAAATGTTATGTATGAAAAAGGTGCATGAAGTAGAATAAATGTCGTTTTGAAAGGATAAGAATAGAATAATGCTATAGGAGAAAGCTCTGGCTTAAAAGAAATTAAAGTTAAAGAAGTAGAAAGACTTTTTTTAAATCACTAGATGATAAAATGTCTCTCTTAAAACTCTAGGTAAGACGATAAACCAAACGTACATGTCGGAGGGATGTTGCAATGCTCTGAGGGAATGCCTGTATTTAATAATATCGGTTATGTAGCACTCTTAACCTCCGTCCATGTATTACATGTATAAAGCCCAATAATTATGTCATTATTTAGTTCTAAAACAAACGGCAAAACGTTAAACTTTCCTAGTGCTCTCCATCTGAAATATATGATAAAGAGTCAAAACCAATATTTTACAATTGTGATTTGTGTGAATCTTGCTTATCCAAGTTATAAAAAATGTCCCTTTTATTATATTCTTTGTAGAGGTGTTCCATTTGACCTAGTTTTTTTATGATGTAATTTACAGTAGCGGAACATGAAGTTAAATAATTCATATTTTTAATATGTCACATCAAATTCCTAATAAGGTTTTATCCTAATAAGAAATGAATATGTTAATGACATTAAAGTTTAGCATAATTTAGCGATTTCAACTAAATAGAAATATTTAATTCAGTTAATAAATAAATTTAAATTAATGATAAACGCTTGTTTACTATGTAATTTTACAAGAGCAAATTGTTTACAAATAATATTCACCTTTCTATTTTTAAATAGATTTACTCTTTATTGTAGGTACTACAATTTACATCACAGTAATTATTTTCATACTTACATTTTATAAAAATACCAGCTGACCCGGCAAACGTTGTTTTGCCATACTAAAAAAAAAAAGGTTTGAAAAATAGATGTTGGCCGATTCTCAGACCTACTGAATATGTATGTAAAATTTGAGAAGAACCGATCAAGCCGTTTCGGAGGAGTACGGTAACTAACACTGTGACACGTGAATTTTATATATAAGACAACTATCAAACATAAATAATTATAACTATCAACCTTTTTCTATGCACCTGTAGCTCATTTAGAAAAAGTAAATTGCATAATGTAGAATCGTTTCAAGCAAGTTGACACGAACTGGGCTGGTATTTATTACATAGAACGACCTTACTTCGTCAACGTCGACGTCACAGATTTAATGTGTGTATCATTCGCGACGTTTCTCTTGGCAAGTTCAGTAATGATAGTTTAGGACTGGTTGATGTTGGTATGTTACTATTGCATATTTTTTACAGTTATTATGAATTTAAAAAGCAACATAATAAGCCAAACCTCGGACTGATAAAAAATGAAGTCAATGATTTTACAAGTTACAAGTCAAGTGGAGATCTTGTTCACAAATGTTTGTTACACAACCGATAGTGTCATATTTATATTATATCCTTTTTACTAAAACCCCTTTGTTAACGTTTGTTGTTTCATTTATCTATCTACCTATTAATCTTTGTAACGTAACATTTGAAAGTATTGTCACACCTTTCCAAATGTTGGAAATTCAACATTTACAACATTATGGAAATCTTTAATAAGTCTTTGATATTTATGTAGAACCATAAATATTAAAGACCCGAGAAAATGATATGTTAATAATTGTTTTCGGTTTTTTAATGGATTAGTTACTATTTTACTAATATTATCTATACTTTAAACTAATATTATAAAGCTGAATAGTTTGTTTGTTTGTTTGAACGCGTTAATCTCAGGAACTACTGGTCCGATTTAAAAAAATCTTTCAGTGTTGGATAGTACATTTATCGAGGAAGGCTATAAGCTATAAAACATTACAAGCAGTAGTGAAAAATGATGCCAAAACTGGAAAAGTTTTCAAAATTATACGCGTACGGAGTCGCGGGCAACACCTAGTGACAAATAATAATGAAATTGAAAATGAAACTAACGCGTAATTTGTAATAAAAATCCTTGTACAAGAAACTTAATTTCCTGCACCACTAAAGGCATTATGACATTTTCATAAAATAAAATAACAAGTAATAAACTACTAGGTAGCATTGACTATAATTTACCGCAACCTATTTTCAAACAAATTAACTCTACGCCAATGAGCATTATTACAAACAATAAAGGATTTTATAGCTGGGTAACTAATAACATTTTAGATTAGCCCTTAATTGTTTGTGAAACATGAAATTCTGATGGAATTCATTCTTGGAGGTAATATTGAAGAGAAATTTAATATTTATTAAAATTATTTTGATAGCTGGCTATTTTGGGGAGAAAATAGTCCAATATTATTTACGGTCATTTTTAATAATCAATCTATGACTATGGATAGCTTGTAATCTTCTTGCCTTATTATAAAACAAAGTTGTTATTTTTGTATGTATGTCTCTATGTAAGCTTATAACTTTGAAACTTCGCAACGGATTTTGATGCGTTTTTTTTAAATAGAGTACTTTAAGAGGATGGCTTTTTTATCGAATTTGTTACGGTTTGCTAACCATTTTCACGCGTACGAAGTTGAGGGCAACCGCTATTTGCTTATAATGCTATCATCAGTAACTTATTTAAATGCCAGTAAGGACAAAAGTATACATCAGTCAGACTTTCAAGGGTACACAACAGAAAAAAGAAGAAGAAAGAAAGAAATATTTAGATAGTAATGAACGTCGCGTCATTATTTTCAACCTATTTGTATTCTGTAAAGAATACTAGGTGGTTGGTCGAGATTGTTGCAAAGCAATCTTGATAGATGGCGTTGTACGTAAAAATATATAAACTCAATCGAGTGACGAATGTGGTGGCCTAATTTGATTACTAAAAAGCACGACCGCAATAAGCTCCGTTGGAAGAGCTACGGAACGGTATTCCCAGGTCGTGGGTTCAAGTCCCGCTTGCGGTAAACACTTTTTCCACCATAATTCAATTTATTAAAGAAATATTTATTGTCTCTCCAAGATATTACACAAAAAAGTAGTAGGTATAAATTATTACAATTATATAAAAAACTAGGTCATGTGCCCATTAATAATGGGAGACAAAAGGAGCGTTGATCAGCAGATGTCGTAACAGCACTTGGCAATCACAACGCTAATATTCTCCAACGTCCAACACAGTATTTAACTAAGAACTATGTTATTCTATTAAATAGATACCTTGCAAAATGTACCCTAAAATGCACTAATACCAACAGCAAAATTTGTGGCCCTGTGATGACTAAAAACTTCAGTATGTACATGTATATAGATTTTCAACTCTCTTACTAAAGCAGGCACTCAAGTTTCTAAAAAAAACACTGTGACAAAAATATGCATTCACAGAGACTTTTCTTTTATTACATCCCTAATGTAGTTCTTGAGATGCATGGCCTTCAGGCAAAGTGCACGACAAACCAATAAAAAGAAGAATTCACAGTGAGGTGACTATTTTTACTTTTTACATTAGAAATACACTTGTCTGATAGCATTTCCTTGTATTTTTGGAGTCTGATTTTAAAATACGAACACAATGTCTTGATATTAACTCTATGTATACTGATTACTATTGATTTTAATTGAATAAATGTCACTTAGGAGTACGTATATTACTCCTACATTTTTATAGAAATTGACAACTATTTCAAAAATCTCAAACCAATTTTTTAACTTCTCCGTGAATCTTTCCTTACGTGGTGAATATGTGACCATAGAAAATTTAAAAACGAAGGGCACAAGTATCTCCATGGAGCTGATATATAGCATAACAAAATTTTACGTTTGCTGTGTACCTATCCGGATAGACCGCAAAACATTCCTTAGGGAGCAACACATTTTAAACACCGATTATATTTTAGTGAGACATGATGTTTACTTATTCATTAGTTAATAGATAAATGAAACGAATTCTCCGAAATGTTCATGACAAAGAAAATATGCAAGAAACTAAATAGTTCTAAATAAAATTGTTTACTATTAAGTACAACTCGGTTCAACACAAACATACTCCATCAATTATTTGGATTATATTCTGGTACCTTGATAAATTAATTCAGTGTACATGATCCATCTGGTTCACACACACGCGGTGTAAGATTTATTACTTACTTCCCAATACTTTGAATCTTTTCAGAAAGTACTACAATTGCCATATTAGGCTACATAAGTGTCAGAAAACAGACTCGTGTTACATATAAACAAGTTTATTTTCTGATACTTCGGTGCAATATTGTGATACCTATAGATAAAACTTATTTTTTCGAAAATGTAAGTATTTTTTATTTTAGACACCCATATTTAATTAAACCATTAAGTAAAACATTTTGCATTTATAGAAGCATTTTGTATTAATTACATGAACAGTGAAAACAAGCAACATAACAGTATTATGCAGCATCAAGAGGATCATAGTCGTAAATACTTACGTGAAGTTTACACAAAGCTCGTTTAAGCTGGACCTACGGGTTACGCTGTGAAACCATAGTGCACTTTTATTATTTTATTAAATTTTCATGCTCATTTTAATGTAACATAATTATTTTAATATAGTTTTTAATCTTTATTGTCGCCATCTTTATTATTTGTAATGGCTCTTACAATTCGTGAAGAATTTAGGTTTGTGTAAGCATTAGGTTCAGTTTCGAGTTTTTCGTCTCTCACAGAAGATTTTATCTGCTAACAATATGCCTAAGCTTGCTCTAACAGCACTCTGGAAATGAAATGGGGTAGTGTCATGTGTATTCTTAATCTGTTATCAAATAGTTACATTAGTTAAAGTAACTGCTATTTGCGGAAAAAAGTACCGGCATTATATTTATTTTTTAGGGACTTCGAACTACTATGAGTTCATGTGAACCCCGTAAATGGTATTAAATACCTAAATACGCTTTTAATTTTCTATAACTATTGTGTATGTCGGAGTAACATAATAGAGAATGGAATTGCTATGGTTTACTATCAGTCTACAAATTGTAGAAACTATCTTTAAGATTCATCAATATCATAAATCGAGATACATCAATCTGACATTCTCTTTCACACATAAAAGGGTTCCACAGCAGGTCTCCAACCAAATCCCCTATAACCTGCGCCTCTACCACCAAGATAATTATGTTCACACAAAACATCTTTCTATCGTCACTTTACACTTTCTCACAAATACACACTTTATAATTATACACTCGCGATTATGACCGGTATGAACTCTTTATCACTACTGTGAGTGAGCAACTAGTCGGGCAGAGATTCGTCCCGTCTAACGTCTCAAACGATACTGACTGTTAGCTCTGTGGCTGTCTCGTTTTTATACTGATTGCGAGATGGGGCAGCGTAAAACACAAGGTGGGGAAAACACGTGTTAGGACTTGTCTACAATTCTTTACGTTAACGAATTATACGTTTATATTTATTTATTTTAATTGTCGCTCCGTCATATTATATAAACTAACTTACACTTAGGGTAATAGAAATAATTTGATTTGTTAAGTAAAAGTACCGCAATTATGAGTTCAAAAAGATTCATTATGATATTCAAGTCGCTTTTATTAGATTAAGCACTTCAACTGGTGTCATGTATAAATGTTATATTATTACAGAGACTGTAATAAAACGCAGCTATAATGCTCAAAACGTACCTACAATGTCTGCTGTGAAGCATAATGTGAATGTAGTTTCAGAAACAGTAAGCCCATTTACCTTTTGTAGTGGCTTTGTGTGCGGAAACTCGCGCGGCGGGTATGCTGTGGACAACGGCAATATGGAACATACGACATTATTTCAAATTATGCTACCATTTCTTGCTGTCAGCAAATATGAAAACCAAATAGTTTTATTTTAATTGCTACAATTTTGTGGTTGTGAATACTGTAATATATGTATAATACTCCGTGTGGTGATGGATTAAGAATACAAGTGTCACCACCCCATCTCTTCCCAAAGGTGCTATAAAAGTCAGCTAAGGGATATTGCACTCAGATAACATCCTCTGCGAGAGACGGAAAATTCGAGAATAAACCCTGTGCCAACACGTTTGGTCAGCGCGGCACAGTAGACCATAATCCCTCCCCAAGTGGAGGAGGTCCGTGTCCAACAGTGGGACGTTAATGGGCTGGAGAGAGAGAGAGAATACTGTAAGTAGTAGCTTACGATGTCCAGTGCATGTTTGAATGTTATTTGCGTCTTTGTGCACATTATTTTCAAACTTGGAAGGGCTGTATGGCATAGCAACCATGATACTGTATTTTAGTACAAAATCTTAAATTGTTACTCAAAACAATTATTTTAATACCTACTTAAAAGTAGGTGTACTTTTCTGATATATTAAATTTGTACCAATTTAAGTACGAAAAAAATCCATGTTCAAAATAGGTTTAAGAAGAGTTTTCCTGTCTCAGAAAGCAGCAATTTAGTTACGTCCACGGTAATCCATGATCCAGGGTTACCTTTTACGACCGGTAGACATTAGATTGCCAAAAAGAAAAACGAGTTAACAGTTCATCGTTTTTGGCCATTTCAAACAGAATATGAATATTCAAATAACAAACAATATCGAAAGTATTTACTTTATCCTAAACTAAACTGCACATTCGAGCACCACACAAGATCAAATAAATTTTATTAATGATAATTTTTGTAATGAAATGAAATGAAATGAAAAAACATTTAATCACGTAGACACAATTTTTCAGAAAAATTATGTGCTTATGACATGTCCAATTTTTTTCCCTACCACCGGTTCAGGACGCAATCTGCTGAGAAGAACCGGCGTAAGAAACTCAGCAGAGCTTTTAATCAAATCAATATTTTAAAAAAATTAAATGTCAATTATACTTACAATGCTATTATCTTTACAATATAGAATATGTATTGCTCCAGAGCAACCTACTCCCAAGCTTTATCATCTTTAATATATATAATCAGAAATTTTATGATTGAATGAATGAATTTTGAATGAATTTTTTAAATTTAGTATTATTTCGACGAGCCTCTTGGTTGAGTGGTTCATGTAACGGACTGCCGATCAAGAGGTCGCGGGTTCGATTCCCGCTCGGGACAATCATTTGTGTGATTTTTAGGGTTCCGTACCCAAAGGGTAAAAACGGGACCCTATTACTGAGACTTCGCTGTCCGTCCGTCCGTCCGTCCGTCCGTCCGTCCGTCCGTCCGTCCGTCCGTCCGTCCGTCCGTCCGTCCGTCTGTCACCAGGCTGTATCTCAAGAACGGTGATAGCTAGAGAGTTGAAATTTTCACAGATGATGTATTTCTATTGCCGCTATAACAACAAATACTAAAAATAAAATAAAATAAATATTTAAGGGGGGCTCCCATACAACAAACATGATTTTTAGGGTTCCATACCCAGTATCTCAAGAACGGTGATAGCTAGACAGTTGAAATTTTCACAGATGATGTATTTCTATTGCCGCTATAACAAAAAATACTAAAAATAAAATAAAATAAATATTTAAGGGGGGCTCCCATACAACAAACATGATTTTTAGGGTTCCGTACCCAGTATCTCAAGGACGGTGATAGCTAGACAGTTGAAATTTTCACAGATGATGTATTTTTATTGCCGCTATAACAACAAATACTAAAAATAAAATAAAATAAATATTTAAGGGGGGCTCCCATACAACAAACATGATTTTTTTACCGTTTCTTGCTCGATACTAATAACGTTGCCTTGTATTGCATAGATAATGGTACGGAACCCATCGTGCGCGAGTAGACTCGCACTTGACCAATTTTTTCTAATAGTTTTTAAATTTAGTTTGCACTGCGTCTGGGTGTTTTTACACGCTTTATATTAGCTTCACTTGTATGTTTGTTTGTATGTTTGTTTGTATGTTTGTAACCGACTCCTTTGGACGCCATTTTGACCCACTTTAAACGGTCAGATTCTATTTAAATTTTGCACACCTGTCAAAGACCGATGACAATGCAATAATTCGATTAAATAAAGCGTGTTTTTTAGTTTTTTTTTATGTATTATAAGTATGTATTTACAAAAGAAAAGTAGTATATGTATTCTATCCGTATTCTGGTATCCATAACACAAGCATATAAGCTTAGCTTGGGACCAGAGGACGTTGTGTGAAATGTCCATGAATATTTATTTTATTTATTTATTTATTTTATTTAATTCTCTAACATCAATAGGGAGTTTATTATAAAATCGTAAGAAATAAAGTAGTGGAGTAAATGTGTGATTTATATTTGTAGTATTAATTAATTTTGTTAACGTTATATAAACTCCGTACACGTTTATGATAAACGTGCTCGTAGGTATTTGGTAAGCAAATAAATTTGCCTAATAATAAGTTCTGAACATATTTATCATAAACTTACATAGTTCATGCCGGCTTCGTGGCGTAGTGGTTCATGTACTGGACTGCCGTTCACAAGGTCGCGGATCCGAATCCCGCTTGGGCCAAATATCATACAAATGTTTGTACTACGTCTGGATGTTTTCTATGTATTATAAGTATGTATTTACAAAAGAAAAGTACCCACAACATAAGCTTAATAAGTTCTGTTTATTTAGATTATCGTAACTTTATGAATTACAGACTTTCAAACTAACTTAACTCTTTCATTTCCCAGTCTTATGTGTTAAGGAAAATTCTTTTTCAGTGCAGTTTTTCTTTCTTATGTTTTATTTCAGACTTGTGGACCGTAGATCTGAGAATAGAAAGTAGACTAATATTACACCCGCATTTCTTAACAGTTTCTATTCGCACAACCACACGCAAGTGCAACTACGGGTGCGGTGGTATAAGTTGTTTGCTAAGTTATTTAAATTCAATGCTTCCTGCAGTTTAATGAAATGAAAATAATGAATAAACTTAATTATAAAATGCAATTTCTTAGTTAAGGAAAAATGAGAACAACCAGAAAATTAACTGGTGTAGCGCATAAAAATATTAAGCAAAAGTTTTTGACCGGAGCAGCTGTAGCTTAAATTACTGATGCAACTGCTAAAACATTATGTAGGTGCATGCTACAAGTTGAGTGTATATGAAAATTTCATAATATAATGTAGTACTAGTAGTCTATATTGTAGTGGACCACCAAGGAAGACCGTACTTAAAACTGAGACATCAAAAAACTGACAAAAAAAGCAAAGTAACGTCGTTTTTGTGTCCAAAATATTTAAATTTAGTATCGGAAAATTATCTACCTTGTAAAATATAAAAATGAACAAATTATAAGTTCAAATCGTGCATGTTTTAAATCAATATTCAATTCTTTTTGTCCCTTTCTGTTTAATTGACTTCTGGTCTTTTTGTCACAAGGTGCCTGATCCACGTATTCTAGGTTGTTATCAAACCTAGATTCAGGGTTATTCGAACATTGTGGTGCCTAAAGATTAAATTTTATTATAGGACGTTCAGAGATATTTTGTATAGTTGTAACAACATATTCGTCACCCCCTTGTTGAATAATAAGGAGATGACTTACAGAAGACTTAAATAAACCTCGGAGAAACTTGTATCGAAAAGGTATATTATAAAATCAATAAAATAAGCATGTAGGAATTTAAAAAAAAATAATTTTACCCATTTTCTCCGTACCCTAAACAAGTGTATTGCTTAATCTAGATTTAATTGGGACCACCGTGAGTACATTGTGTAAATAATCCTTCGAAAAATAGACGCATTTTAAATACGTACCTAACGTACAATATTAATGTCAATCCTTATGTTGAGAACAGTAACTGTTAGTTCTCGTTGCCTTGCAGAGGAAATATTTTCCAATCTAAGTGACAAAGTGCACTTAGGTCGGCTTGCCTGAACTCAAAACTTTACTATTCGAAAACAAGAGTTGCATCTTTGGAAAGATATATTTCGTGACTGTGTATTTTTTGCAGAAGTGTTCTTGGTTTTAATTTTTTCTTTATTATACCATTCATCCATTCACTGCTAGACATAAGACTACCCCATTGAACGTCACAAAACTTGAGTCGCGATTCTTATAATTTTTTTTTTCACCTCGTTAAAGTCTGCCCTACGCTACGTAGATGCGTATTATTGCTACGAATGCTAGGTATTAAATTATCAGAATGTGCTTTATTCCTTCTTTTATAGACACGACGCCACTATAAAAAATATCTGATTATATAATTATAAAAAAAATATAAGTATATAATTTATTGTTCCTGTTTTTCTGTCTAATGTAATTCCTTGTGCGTACAATAAAGAATTAAATAAATAAATAAGTTACACATTATCAAATCATACTATAATACGTACTAATTACGTACGTCAAGTAAGTGTATATTTAACGCAATATAATTCTATGTATCTATAATGAAATTATTAATTCTGATTGTGCAGTAGATCATTTAACAAAGCGTTTGCTTTGTTTGTGTTTAATTAATACGAAGCTTGAGATAGCAGTCATTTCCTCAACACCACAGTCTAAGAAAAAGAATACATATATTTCCTGTATTTACTACGTTTGACTATAATTATTTTCGTAAAAAGCTATAGTCACTTGCACAACAATTTGAAGTCTCACATTCAATTGTAGACCTGAAAAGTCTAATATTTGTGATTACTTAACCTCCCACATAAAGTATTGTTATTTTGCTTAATATTTTGGTCCCGACTAAATATTTTTTATTAACATCAATAGATTTGAAAAGCTTGTGATATGTCACTGAATATTTCGTCTTCCATTTTCTGTTTATGGAACCTGAAAGAATTCGACAATCTAAAAATTATAATTCTCACATTACAGCCATCCATCCATTAAACTTTCATAGTCCACTGCTGGGCATAGGCCTCCCCCATAGAACGCCACAACGCGAGGTCCTGCACGAACTGCATCATGCCTGTGCACATTACGGCGTTTGTGTGTAAGTTTTATAAAATCCATTTTCACATTAATAAATAAATACACTAAATAAACTAAATTCATTCACATTACTAAATAAACTAAATTATATTGGAAAAAATGATAACCATGATCGGGACTTGAACCCACGACCTCGGAATACCGTTCCGTTGCTCTCCCATCTGAGTTATCATGATTCCCGCATATGTTTACCAAATCTTCCACTACATTCTTCTCAATGTGAGTTTACATCGTGCGATGTTTTGTGTACAACGCCATCTATTGAGCGGTTTGCACCAACTCGATCAATCGATCACTTAGTGTTCTTTACAGAACACAATTGGACCGAAATAATGACTGTACATGTATTTCTCTAAATCTATTATTTTTTTGGAAATATTTCCAACTAAAATAAGAACTGAATCTCGAATTGAAAACAACAAAATTGCTGAGAAACATAAAAACAATTCTTAAAAAACTATTAGAAAAGCTTCAAGAAGTTATTACCATAGGATAATTAGCGTAAGTAAAAAAAGGGCTATACAATATTTCAGTGTTAGAGAATATTGTCAACTCACGGTTCGCTATGAATATTCTGACGTTTATTCCGACGTTGACGTTTTATTTAAAGAGGATCTCGTGGCTTTGTACATTTTTTGCTAATAATAACGTCAACAAAAATGTTCGTAGTGATTAAGTATTAAAATCAGCTTATGTTTGTGAGCATGATAGATTGCTGACCATGCATGGTCTAGAGGTTTAGAGCACGGTAGCTAGTTTTAATTATGGAGAAGGCTATTCACAGATTCCCTTATATTTGTGACTATAATATTGCTGTTTAATAATTATACAGATAGAGTTAGTTGATTTTATTCTCATTTACCGAGAAATCTTTAGAATTCCATGATGCTAAAAGCTAAACCATCAATAGAAAAGCTTCGAAATATGTTACCTTTCTATAATCAAATTTATATACAGTAAACTCGTAACATACTTTTCATTGATTTTTAGGATGGAGATTGACTGCAAAATAGAATATGGCCACGTAGTTTCTTGTCTGTTCCGTGGAGTTTTCCTCCTTAGGATTTAATTTTTTGAACACACACCCCACTTCCGGCATCTTATAAGAACTTGCATTTAAAATTCAAATAAAATAACTTTTGAGTTTTTTCTTATAATTAGATATCAAAATGCATCCATTATTCAAATAACATCACAAATTGTTCCACTTAAGTTCGTCCAGTGAGAAATGTTAGGTTGGACTTCCAACTGTTACATTTCGTTTTAAATCGGGCGACCGTAACCTGACGTTGATAAGTGTTCTATGGGTAACGTCTCCATTTTCTTGAAATTCAAGATAAAAGGTGCAGTATTTCACATAGAAGTAGAAATTATTTTGCATTTCGAATCTGCACACATTTGCAGACTTTGTATACGATATCTTATAACTCTAGGTTATTCCCGAACTAGACAAACAACTAGCTTATTCATGTCATTGATATAATATTTTTTTTACTGTTTTTGAATGTCTTAGGGCTGGCGGTGTTCTTTATTTCTTTTCCTGATTTAAAAAGGCCCAAATTATCGCCAGAAAAATCAAGGTTTTTTCTGTACACGCAATGGATATTATTTGCAAACTAAATCGTGAAATTAGCAAGATTTCATAATTTCAGGTTTTACCAGGGTTAAACATAATTAGGTAATGTACTTTTTGTTGCTTGTGCTGTTATTGTTCCGCAAAGCTTATATTTTGATTACAAATTTGATTGCCCATATTTTAATTTCATTGAAAGCTAGCCTCGAACTCGTCGTACAACGAAAAATAAATATCCAATTATTATATTTTTACGCAGCTGTTGTTAGTAAATTTGCCCTTGCAGTTTATAACTTTTTCAATTTAAGAGGTGAGGATAAAACACTTTTTTTATTTGAAAAAAAAACTGATATAAACTTCCCAAACCTTTTAGGTGGGTAACTTGGAAACCTGCAAACTTGCAAAATCTTCAGAGAAAGATTTGGTTGGTAACGCATGAGTGGATCTTTTATAGTTCGTTGAATAGCTTACATTTTATACTTGGGAAGTAATTTATTTTACTTAACTTTTCCTTGTTTTTAGTCTTTGATTAAAGATTCTTTTGTTTTACTTTTTTTATACCTTGTGTTCCAAATATTCGATCATTGATGTTACAGTAATGCTTTGTCTTTAGAGTTAGTACCTATATTTACTTGTGTATACATTTCAATTAGTTATTATATTCAAAACGAGAGATGTTAATGTTCGCTTCATAAAAGTAAATGATTCGTTAAATCGTTTTCGACTGGTAGGGCTCAAATTGAAAACGATGACAATGCTGCATGTCGAAGACTGAACCCTATTGTTATACATGACAGCCATTATTGACATTTTTTAATTTTCTTTTCAGTCACTTTTTGACGAGACACAATGATTTAAGAGTGAACGACATCAAAGTGAATGATATAATTTTTGTGATGACCTACGAGTACTTCTGAATATAATCATGATACTGTTTTCTTTGCAGACTCTTAACTTCTTCATTGAAATATTTACACCATCATTAGATTAGCGTTGTGGTTTGGTAGTTCCTATAACAGACTGCCGTACACGAGGTTGATGGTTTGATTGCATATGATAATTATTAGTGTAATTTTATATGTCACACAAATATTTACTGTGTCTGTGTTTTCTTTAATGTTTACATCATAAATGTTTACATCTATAGCTTATCCCAGAGTTCCAAATGTTATTTGACATTTACTGTGTTGCTAGGTAATTTCACTTTTAAAATAGTAATATCCTCCAACCGTTATTAAACAAAAAACCATACGTAAATCTTTAGCAGATTTATAAAATTTTGTAAATTAATTAAAGTTAACTATTTTCATAGAACAGTGCAACGAGAATAAAATAATTACTAACCGTAAAATGGCGAAATTTTAACCTTGTTTGTTTTTGAAGACATGTTTATTTTACTTTATATAATATTATACGAAGCAGTGATTCTCAATTTCACTTCTGACTTCGCAGGCAATAGCTAGTACGACATTTCTAGTCGGTTCGAATAATCGGTATGTAATAACCGGGATAAAAAAATTACGATTGGCCGAGTTGGTGCAAACCGCTCAATAGATGGCGTTGTACACAAAACATCGCACGATGTTTAACTCACATTGAGAAGGTTGTAGTGGAGGATTTGGTAAACATATGCGGGAACCATGATAGCTCAGATGGGAGAGCAACGGAACGGTATTCCGAGGTCGTGGGTTCAAGTCCCGCTCATGGTTATCATTTTTTCCACTATAATTTAGTTTATTTAGTAAAAGCATAGCAAGTCAATTGCAAAAATTCATAAATTAATGTAGAAATACATGTACAGTCATTATTTCGGTCCAATTGTGTTCTGTAAAGAACACTACGTGATCGATTGATCGAGTTGGTGCAAACCGCTCAATAGATGGCGTTGTACACAAAACATCGCACGATGTTTAACTCACATTGAGAAGGTTGTAGTGGAGGATTTGGTAAACATATGCGGGAACCATGATAGCTCAGATGGGAGAGCAACGGAACGGTATTCCGAGGTCGTGGGTTCAAGTCCCGCTCATGGTTATCATTTTTTCCACTATAATTTAGTTTATTTAGTAAAAGCATAGCAAGTCAATTGCAAAAATTCATAAATTAATGTAGAAATACATGTACAGTCATTATTTCGGTCCAATTGTGTTCTGTAAAGAACACTACGTGATCGATTGATCGAGTTGGTGCAAACCGCTCAATAGATGGCGTTGTACACAAAACATCGCACGATGTTTAACTCACATTGAGAAGGTTGTAGTGGAGGATTTGGTAAACATATGCGGGAACCATGATAGCTCAGATGGGAGAGCAACGGAACGGTATTCCGAGGTCGTGGGTTCAAGTCCCGCTCATGGTTATCATTTTTTCCACTATAATTTAGTTTATTTTATTTTATTTTATTTTATTTTACAATTAATGGAAAACTTACAGCTAAATACTTATATAGAAAAACAAAATAGTAAAAATATGGCCAATTAAAAGTTTTCACAAATATATAGGTAGAATTCTGCATATTATTAAATTCATTCTAATTATTGTATTATAAAAATTATGTCAAAGGATATATTATGTATATAAATACTATGAAAAAATTACAGTGATAAAATATAAATTAAATAGAAACAAAACAACAACAATAACAAATAATACAAACAAATCAATCGCGACCATCCTCAAAGAAAATACAGCTCAAAACTTTCTTAAGCCTTGCAACACTGGTGTTGAAAATATCGATGTCTACATCCCGGCACACCTCGTTAAACATACGACCAACTCTAATTAAATATGTGTTCTGGCGATAATTAGTACTTGCCGCAGGTACGTGTAAAATGTTATGCCTACGCCGGAAAGTAGTCGGTGCGCACAATCCTATTTTGTTCACCATCTCTGTTACATCAATAGATCCGTTTATTAAATTGATCAAAAATGATATATCAGCAATTCTGCGTCTTTCATGCAGGGGAAGTAAGTGAAACTTCCTACATCGCGTTTCATAGTTTGATAAGTAGCAATTTGTGCGAAATTGTAGATACCTTACAAATTTTCTCTGTATACCCTCAATACGATTTAGGTAGATATCATATCGAGGGTTCCATACTTGAGAAGCGTATTCTAGGTGACTCCGTACCAAAGAGCAATATAAAATTTTTATTGTCTTAATGCTTCTGAAATCAGCCGCTATTCGACAAATGAATCCGAGAGACTGTGTAGCTTTTTTTACTATTGATTCAATATGAGCTTCAAAAATTAATTTAGCGTCAAATATAACGCCTAGATCTCTTATCTGATTAACTCTGTCAATGGTAGAATTCTTAAAAGAATAGGCTTGCAGAATTGGGTCAGGTTTACGTGAGTAGGAACACACGTAGCACTTCGATACATTCAGATCTAGCCTATTGAGCGTACAGTATGCTTGAAATCGTTCGAGATCTTCTTGTAATAGACACGTATCATTAACGTGCTTTATCGGCTTCATGATTTTTAAGTCGTCAGCGTACAGCAGAATTTTAGAATGAAGGAAGCAAGAGCCAACATCATTAATAAAGATGTTGAATAGTAGAGGTCCCAACAACGATCCCTGAGGAACACCTGAAGGAACCCTATATGATCTGGACCTGTAACCATTCAACACTACAATCTGACACCTATTGTCGACGTATGAAGAGAACCATCTGTAAAGGTTACCTTTTATTCCCATATGCATCAATTTGCTCAGGAGCGTTTTATGATGAATACGGTCGAAACATTTACTGTAGTCGGTATAAACCACGTCCACTTGGGAGCCATTGGCCATGTGCTGCGACCAAAAGTCACTACAAAGGACCAAGTTCGTTGTAGTGGACCGTCCTGATAGAAAACCGTGTTGATATTGTAAAGGTTGTGATCATTGGATATAACCTATACAATGATACAGGCCACTTAAGATTTATTTTTAAAAAAAGGAATAAAAAATTTAAAATTTGAAAATAGAAGGAAAAGAATTGGTGAGATGAAAAATGGGACATGAAGAGAGGATGTTGAAAAATGATTGTGAAATAGTTTTTCTTTATTATAAAAATTATAACAAATTAATTAAATGTGTTTTAAATTATTATTATAAATTAATGTGAAGAAGCTTTACAAATGGTGGAGGCGCGCCGGGTATAGCGGCCCGATTGGTAAACCAGCTCCTACGCCCAGGGATGTGTTGACGTGCAAAGGGTCGACACAGGATAAATATTAATTATCAGAGAAGTAGCCGTATCTTGTTATTAAATTTTTATAAATTATTTATAACTAAGATGGAACTAGCCACGATAACTTTCGGTGGTTGCGCACAGGAGTGCCTAGATGAATTCGAAGAAATGTTTTACGCTTTAACAACTTTCAAGAGATGCTCGTCTGAAGAAGAAAAATTATCACTATTGCCCTCATTTTTAAGGAGTAACGCCTTACTTTTTTTCCGGGGCATTAAAGACACGTGCAAAAGCGTGCAGGAGGTATTTGATAGACTAAGGGAAGAGTTCCAAGAAGTAAATTACCAAGAATGTTCGCAATAATTATTTGCATAATGATGTAAATTGGTTTAGTGATTCAATTAGATTAAGGTTATATATTAGTGATAATTATAATTTACTAATATTGTTTTATTTTGGTGTGTTTCATATTATTCGGGATCGGCGAGACTTCATAATGACGTCAGCAGATTTGTACATAAGAAAGATGCTATGAAAAGGAACCACATCAAAAATTTAATTATTTTTTCATATTTATATTTTGAATGTTTAGTTAAAAATGTGAGATAAATATATTAACATAGTAATTGGATAGTGAGTATTTTGTACTAGATTATGATTATGGTGTTAAGGTGGAGCGATTGATAGGTATAATAATGGGTTGTATTGAGTTATAGTGTCGAAGGTGGTGGCTTGGTAGAGTTAGTTGGATGAGTCGTATCAACGGGTAATATCTTTGAATGCAACATGGTAAGGCCATAGGCTATTTGTCATGGAATCCTGTTTTGGGATATCACGCATTTTAGAGATAGAACTCATAAGATAGGATTTAGGAAAGTAGGTGCTAGAGTAAAGTATTTGTTTATTAGGAGAGAAATGTGAAAGGTTGAGAATTGAAAGAAGTTGTATTATAGTGAGAGGTTGCTGATAATATTTTTATTTTATTTATTGGGTAATAGTTAGATAATAATGATTAGCGAATAGTTTATAATTACTTAGATAATAGAATGATTGATTATTTAAAACGTTACTTGTGGTAGAAGAATGGTTGGTAAATTTATCTCACGAGAAGGAATTCTAAATGTGGAATAAATTGGTTATTCCCGAGCATTCAGGATTACTTAGTAGAAATTATACCTAAATAATTGAAAAGAAGGTTGAGTATTATCTGAGCATACTTTAAATTTTAATTTGATAATCTCTGGATTCTATCAATTATAATGGTTTCTTATGTAAATTTTCTCATTAAGCTGGAAAGCTGTTAAATTAGCATATCTTTCGGATCTATGATGCTGACCTCATAATTGAAGCTCGATAGTTTTTATAAGAGCATTAATTGTTTGGTGATGAACATGTTTCTAATTGATTGTTGATGATATATGCTTTGTGTCTTGGTGTGATAGTTTTAAGGATGCCTTATCACTCTTGTTTATTATTGGATAAATCAATTTTAAAGATGAAGTAATTTAATATTTTATGAAAAGAGTGATATGATATAAGGGCATCGTAGTTAGTGTGGTTCGGATGACTAAGATTAGAAAGGCAATTTTTGGTTGGTTTTTTGCTTTTCAAGTTTTTCGAAATGTATTGCTTCGAAAAGCTAGGTCCTAGCTGGATCTAATCTGGTTCATTCTAGTTTGTTATCATGCTTTCCAACCTTAGGTAGGGTGTCCAGTATTTTGTAACTTAGCAAAAAAATTTTTTTTTTTTTTTTTGGAAAAAAAATTTTTTTTTATCCTCTAAGGGGGGGAGAATGTAAAGGTTGTGATCATTGGATATAACCTATACAATGATACAGGCCACTTAAGATTTATTTTTAAAAAAAGGAATAAAAAATTTAAAATTTGAAAATAGAAGGAAAAGAATTGGTGAGATGAAAAATGGGACATGAAGAGAGGATGTTGAAAAATGATTGTGAAATAGTTTTTCTTTATTATAAAAATTATAACAAATTAATTAAATGTGTTTTAAATTATTATTATAAATTAACGTAAAGAAGAAGTTTTACAATATTCACCAAAATCTGCTTTAAGTGTGGTATAAACTTGTTTGTGCACAATTTTCTCTAAAATTTTGGCGAATATACACAATTTTGAGATGGGTCTATAGTTTTCAACCAGGCCCTTCGGTCCTTTTTTATATATGGGTGTTATGTAGGCAGACTTCCAGATGGCTGGCATCAGCCCACCACGTACAGAGCAATCGAATAATATGGTGAGAGGAACGGCTAAACTACTGGCGCAGTTCCTTATTAAAATCGGTGGTATATCGTCCGGGCCAGATGACTTATACAGGTCGACTTGTTCAAGTAGTCGCAAGACTTCGCATTCACATATCTCAATTGAACCAATATGAGTGTTTGAGTTATACGGGTGACTTGGTTCCGCAGTCGTGGCAAATGAAAGATCACGTCCCGTGTCTTCCATAGAGAAATTTGAGTAAAAGTAGTCACCGAACATATTGCAGATGTCGTCACCGTTACCAGACACACGCTGCCCGAACTGCAGAGTTGAAGGATACGAGCCAGCTCGTCTTCTGGACTTGACATAACTCCAGAAAGTTCGTGGATTTTCACGAATACTGGTTTCGATTTTAGACATGTAATCGTTAAAAAATGTTATCTCTAAGTCTTTGATTCGTTGCCTTAACATTACAAACGAGTGATAATCTGAGACATTATTATATTTCTTAAATTTACGGTGGTATTTATGTTTTTCTTTAATAACCTTGATCAAGGGAGTTTTATACCATGGAGGATATTTAGACTGAGGAGTTGTTATTTTAAATGGTATATATGTATCGCGTAATCTATTAAGTTGTTCATAAAAGAACTTTAAAGCATCCTCAAGCTGTCTAATCTCAAGTTCATGCCGCCAGTCAATCCGATCCAACTCAGCCCTCATTGCGTCAAAGTCTCCCTGATGGTATAAGAATTTCGTGTATGGGCGAATGGATAGGGTATGTATTTGAACAAAGTTAGCAGAGATACACAGAGCTCTGTGATGAAGGTCTTCAGTCACCAAGGGATCGTCACATGTGGAGACAGATACATCGTCATTGGATAAAACAAGATCTAATATCCTATTATTAATGTTCGTGCAGCTGTTGTATTGCTGCAGGCTGCAAATGTTAAGGTTATCAATAAAATTTGACTGAACCGGACCCTGTAGATTAGTGGGGTTTAAGGTAATAGCATCTTCGGAGGGAAACCAAATTATGTTGGGTTGATTAAAGTCACCCAAAATAACATATTTGTCGGTTGGGTATGATAAAACTTTGTCCAATAAACTGTTAGAAAAGTGGTTTAGTTGGACTGACTGCGGGTTCCCAAGGTTTTGGTTACAGATGTAAACTACACATATATGCATCTTGTAGGACACCCGAGGAGTTCTGCATTGCAGAGTGAGTGTTACCCAGAGATCCTCGGCAGATGAACACCAGTCGTCACGATTGTTGGCAATCAGTTCTTTTCTGACCGCTATTAAGACACCTCCTCCCATGACCTGATTAGTACTGATGTAGTCCCTATCTCGTCTCCATACCACGTATCTATCGTCAAATAATTCACAATTGGAAATGCCGATAGGTTCTCCGAGTTTGACATTGGAACACCCTTAATTTCAATGTTGTTCATGCGGGATCGTTGTTCATTATCTCGACATAGTGTTTCTAGTCTGTCAACACGATCCCTCAACTGCGACACCTCTTCCTTCGTCTTTTTCATTGCAATCAGTTCAGATTCAATACTAGTAATTTTTGTAGTTAACGAGTCAATTGAGTCGTGCATAAACGTGATCGATTCTTTCATATTAGAAACTTCCGACTTGATCAACTTGAATTCGGTGAGTTCCCGTTGAATAGCATTAACAGTGTCGATCAGAGCAGGCAGCGCCTCCATTTGGGTTGACAGCCTCTTCAGTTCCGAGAGTATATTATCTGCGTCTATTGGAGAAACCTTGAGAGTGTTGGTGCGTGGACTTGATGTGGCTAGTGATTTGCAACCGCTACATTTCCATGTCGATTTCCTGTCACCCAACTTTCTCCATCCCCCCTCTGTGATACCCGCGCAAGGAAAGTCATATTGACCTTCGCACACAGTACAGGTCACACCATCTCTGGCCTCAGACTTGCAGGATTTACAAGTAAACATTGTACGCTGTGCAAAAACTTTGAGAAACACCGAACTTGTGTTGCGCGCGTGGTAGGGGCGGACGACAGGTTAATGACCTTACCGCTCAGCTGTTCAAAAGTAGCCGTTGAGATATTTTCAAATCGTATTTGCGGTGAAACTACTCGTCGTATCCTGGATCCGATGGTATTACTTCGTAGGTATTGTAACAGGCTATACGGTGGTGTAAAGTTTATAGCGCTAAGCCGCGATTAATCACTACTTTGGGCTTATAACCGCAGATAGATAAAGATATCGTGTTGGTCGTGAGCGAGTCTACGACGGTACTGAAAATATTATTATTTAATTATTTAGTAAAAGCATAGCAAGTCAATTGCAAAAATTCATAAATTAATGTAGAAATACATGTACAGTCATTATTTCGGTCCAATTGTGTTCTGTAAAGAACACTACGTGATCGATTGATCGAGTTGGTGCAAACCGCTCAATAGATGGCGTTGTACACAAAACATCGCACGATGTTTAACTCACATTGAGAAGGTTGTAGTGGAGGATTTGGTAAACATATGCGGGAACCATGATAGCTCAGATGGGAGAGCAACGGAACGGTATTCCGAGGTCGTGGGTTCAAGTCCCGCTCATGGTTATCATTTTTTCCACTATAATTTAGTTTATTTAAATGCTTATCAATTGGAAAATATCTAAATTAGAATAATTTTGTAGAAAAAGTATAATAAACGTAGTGTTCCAACACTCCTCATTTCCATGCATCATCAATCATACTTTAGAATCATTTGGAGCGAGAGATAACCACAGTTTTTTGAATAGAAAGATTTTTGTTCCGCAGAGATATAGGACTGAGTAAATGGTTAAGATAAAATAGAAAGTAAAACTTTTTTATAACATTTTAAACAAAGAAGATTAAAAACAAAGATATATCATGGTTAAAAATGAATTTAAGGGGTTGCAAAGAAATGTATTTTATAGATTCAACGTCAGCGTCATATAGGTACTTTTGTTTTAAATAGACATGATAGGCTTAGAAACCTCTTTTATGACGTCTGAAACTAGGTTACTTCCAAAAGTGAATTCTAGTGAATGCTAGAAGAATAGACCAGAAAATCCATTAATTATATTTTACGCTTTTTATTTTTAGAGTGTCGTACCAAAACGTAAAGCAGGACCCTATTATTGAGTTCGTTCGCCCGTCTGTCTCTGAAAGGGTGATAGCTAGAGAGCTGAAAATTTCACAGTTTATGTAAGTTATTACTAAAGTAATTTATTAATTTTGCAACTGAAATGATATGCTTTTACTTAATAAATTAAATTATGGTGGAAAATGTGATTACCGCAAGCGGGACTTGAACCCACGACCTCGGAATACCGTTCCGTAGCACTACCAACTGAGATTATTGCAAAACATTCTCGATAGATGACGTTGTACGTGAAATACGATATAACCTCGATCGAGTGACGATTGTGGTGGCCTAATTTGATTACTGAAAGCACGACCGCAATAAGCTCAGTTGGCTGAGCTACGGAACGGTATTCCGAGGTCGTGGGTTCAAGTCCCACTTGCGGTAATCACTTTTCCACCATAATATAATTTATTAAGTAAAAGCATAGCATTTCAGTTGCAAAATTAATAAATTACTTTCTCTTACCCTTGTTTCATATTTATTTTAATACGTGATCTTTTACTGATATAATTTTTACTAATAATGTATAAATAAATAAATAAATATTCATGGACATTTCACACAACGTCCTCTGGTCCCAAGCTAAGCTTATATGCTTGTGTTATGGGTACCAGAATACGGATAGAATACATAAACTACTTTTCTTTTGTAAATACATACTTATAATACATAGTAATATAATTCAATTTATTTTGGTGTTGTAATATCTTATTAACCTGCATGCATTTTAGTTACGTATTGTGATTTTTATTTTAGTTACTATGAATTGAATGTATTTTTTTTATAAGTCATCTTTTGTAGTGGTGAATAAATAAATAAATTAAAAAAATATATAATTTATTAAGTACTTATCATGATAATCTTTCAGCTCTTCTTCTCTTCTGTTTTCGTAATAACTGTACAGAGCTATTCGCATGCGAGTCCAACTCGTACTTGACCGGTTTTTTACCTTAATCAGGTTTTTTATTTTTTAGCCTTCGTTGTCTAAAAATACATAAATAGAAGACAATAATAAAGCTACCTATCAATCACCAGTAAGGCACTTAAGTTGTGTTAGTGCCTAAGTAATTAGAATCATAAAAACGCGATGTAGACAGAAAGAAAGACTATTAATCACGCGTAGATGTACTAGGGTAATAATATTACCTATATATTGACCATGGTCGTAGACATTACTCATAAGTTTTGAACAAATGCTATTTAGATGACAAAAGTTCATCAAACTATATTGCAGCCATTTAAATAATAAAGTAAGAAGATATTTTGGCAAAACACTTACGACGTTAACGAATATTATTTCTATGGTAAATTTTTCAGGTTATTGTCTATATCATTAATTAAGCATTTTATTATTTTTTAAATATTGTTGTCACGTTATTAGGTAAAATTACAATTACTATATTACATAAACATATTTGTATGCATCATAACTTCTGAAAAACTACACCAAATTGAATAATTCCTCTTTTCTATGTTCTTCTGTAACAAACCAGAAGAACATAAAAATAGGAATTTAGCTAAAAAACAATAAAAGAATTAGAATATAGTGGATAAAATGATCACCATTAACGGGTCTTGAACGGTCGTGGGTTCAAGTCACGCTCATGGTGATCATTTTTTCTACTATAAAACATTTTTTTTTTTCATTTATTTAATTTAGATTATTAAGTAAAAGCATAGTAAATCAATTTTAAGTAATAAATTTATATAGAAAGATAAGTAATTTTCATATAATACTCAACAATACGTCTATAACTAGCAATGATACTTTTCTGTACTTATAATAAATAATATTAAATAGCATAATAATAAATATTCACGGACATTTTACACAACGTCCTCTGGTCCCAAGCTAAGCTTATATGCTTGTGTTATGGGTACCAGAATACGGATATAATAAATATACTACTTTTTTTTTGTAAATACATACTTAAAATACATAAAAACACCCAGACGCAGTACAAACATTTGTATGACAATTAGAAAAATCACACAAATGATTGTCCCGAGCGGGAATCAAACCAGGGACCTCTTGATCGGCAGTCCGTTACGTAAACCACTCAACCACGAGGCTCGTCGAATATAATAATACATCTACTTTTAAACTTTTTAAAGTACAGGAACAAACGACCGCGTTTTGATTGCATCAGAGAGTAGAAATGTTAGCAGGCTTGTCAACCATCCTCTGTTATTAAATTATTATCTCACTTTTACTCTATCTTAATTCAATATTGCAACTATGCTTTTAAATTTGAGTTGGTGCAATTTGCTTTATTATGACAATAAATAAATATTCACGAATATCGTCCTATAGTCTTAAAAGGATACCAAAATAGCTTCGTGCATTTTTCTATGTACGAAGTTTTCATTGTTTTTTTAGATTGAATGGCTAGAGCTCTAATTTTTAAGTATAATGTTTTTTCAATATATGATCTAGGATCGCATAAACTCAGAAACGCGATTGAAAAAAGTTTTCTCGATAGAAAATCTTAGCGAAAATACCTCTCTCATTTTTCAGTTTTTTCATTTGTCGGTCTATTATCGCGTATTAACTAATGAAATAACTTTAAAAACATAAGTAACTATTATATATAGAAACACGTAAATCAGAATTAAAATATATTTAGTAGATTTTGAGTAAATAGGAAAAGTATCCCTAATTCTTCATTTTCTGTGCCTACTGGCTGTGTTAATATGTACGTGTCGGCGATGATATACGATAATATTGATGTAGGCCCTTAAACAAGGCATAATGTTTTTTTCTATCAATATTAAATTATGAATGGTGTAGTATTTTGTTACCTAGTGCAAATCTAACTAATATTATAAAGCGGAAGAGTTTGTTTGTTTGTTTAAACGCGCTAATCTCAGGAACTACTTGTCCGATTTGAAAAATTCTTTTTTTGTTGGTTAGTCCATTTATGGGGGAAGGCTATATAACATCACGCTGTCACTGATAGGAGCGATGCAATAGTGAAAAATGTTGCAAAAACGGGAAAAAATTTCTAAATTCGACGCGTTCGGAGTCACTGGCAACAGCTAGTAGGTATTTAATAAAGATTTTTTTTTCAGTAAGCCATAAGCAGATGAGTTCCATGGGATAGGCAGGTAGAGTGTGTTCACCACTGAGAACACTACTCATAAAACTGGCTATACTGTAATGTCATGATATCCTTTCTTTTCAGTCTCTTGTCGTAACAGCAAGAAAGCAGGTTTCTATCCAATTTGTCGCGATGGCATTCAAGCCGTTTCTGATACGTAAGTAATATATTATATATATTTTAAACCTTTTTAACAATAGTAACATAAAGTAAAAGAAACACAAAAACGCAACAAATACTCTTGCTCACGTGACAAAATAATGACAGGATTAACCATACCTACTAAAAAAATCTGTAAGAACGATTTATAAGATGTACTATTAAGACATTTCTATTGCAGTATAAGGAATTTTAATAGCAACTGTAGCTTAGCTTCGAGGGATAATATCTAAAAATTAAATGGTTTTTTTTTTTTTTTTTTTTTTTTTTTTTTTTTTTTTTTTTTTTTTTTTTTTTTTTTTTTTTTTTTTGTATTTATTCTCGCAATCTGTTTCATGAACATTCAGCTCGAGGTAAGACAACTTTTACACATTGTCTTGGAAGGCAGTGAGTCCAGTGTCTCAGGCCTTTTCATTCAGTGTTGTGCCCTATAAATCTCTAGGGGACTTTCTTTTTAGTCTCTTAAATGTTGCATTACTCTCCATGAGATGTGAGGCCAATGTGTTTGGATGATTGTCTAGTCTATTCCTGTACAGCTTCATTGAGTGTTTGACTTCTTCCTTTACTGTTCTTATACAAAGATCGTGGTGTAATTGTTGATTTGTTATGAACCATGGAGCGTTACAGATCATTCTTAACAGTTTTGATTGGTATCTCTGCAGTATTTCTATGTTGGAATGAGAGGCTGTTCCCCAGAGTTGAACACCGTAAGTCCAGATTGGCTTCAAGATGCATTTATATAGTAACAGTTTGTTCTCCAGTGTCAGTTGTGACCTTTTACCGAGCAGCCAGAACATTTTCCTAAGCTGAATTCCTAAGGCCTTTCTTTTGGTGAATATGTGCTTCTTCCAGGTAAGGCGTCGATCCAAATAGATTCCGAGATATTTGGCTTCATTTGCCTGGGGTATTTGGACACTGTTAAGTGAAACGGGAGGGCATGTTTCATGTCGTAAAGTAAAAGTTACCTGTACCGATTTAGCTTCATTTGCCTTAATCCGCCATGTAGCAAGCCATTCCGTGATATTGTCCAGGGACTTTTGGAGCAAATTACTAGCTCGCGCTGGTTCATTATGAGTGCTTAGGGCCGCTGTGTCATCAGCAAAAGTACCGATTACGACACCGTCCGTCTCAGGTAAGTCTGCTGTAAATATTAAATATAGGATCGGGCCAAGAACACTTCCCTGTGGAACTCCTGCATAAGCTTTGTGAAGTTTTGTCACGTCTTCGCCTTGTTTCACATAGAAGAATCTATCAGCAAGGTATGATTTCAGGAATATATAATAGTTTATAGGAAGTTGTTTTTTTATTTTGTACAGTAAACCTTCGTGCCACACTCTGTCAAAAGCCTGGGCAATATCTAAGAAGGCAGCGCAACAGTATTTTTTGGTTTCAAAAGCTTTATGGATTTCTTCTACTAATCTATGTACCTGTTCGATTGTACTATGTTTTTTTCTAAAGCCAAATTGGTGACTAGGTATAATTTTATTCTCTGTTATCACTTTATCAAGTCGTTTGAGAAACAGTATTTCCATAACTTTTGACAGAATGGGTAATAAGCTGATCGGTCTATATGAACTCACTTCTTCTGGAGGTTTACCTGGTTTATGGATCATTTTGATTTCAGCTACCTTCCATTGAGGCGGAAAAATGGCTCTTATCAATATATTGTTAAACAGATGCTTTAGAAAGTGTATTGCTGTTGTTGGTAATTCACTTAGTATTTTTGAGGTAATTAAGTCGTATCCTGGGGCTTTTTTTTTATTCAGGTTTTTAATTGTTTCCTTTATCTCACACATTCCAATTTTGCAGATTGGCAGATCAAGTTGATATGGCTTAGTAAGAAAGTTAGTGACTTCTTCAGTATTCGTTTTCGATAGGTTTTGGGCAGCATTTGGTTGAAAGACATCAGTTAGATGGAGAGCAAAAGCCTCAGCCTTTTCTACGTCACTTTTTGCCCATGTTCCGTCTTTTTTACGTAATGGCGGATTAGTAGCGATGGGTTTTTTAAGTTTTCGGGTAGCCTTCCAAAGGGAATAGTCAGTAGCAGCAGTCGCATTTAAGTTGCGTAGATGGTTCTGTATATTTTCATTTCTTTCCGTATACAAATATTTTTTTAATTGAGCTGTTAGATAATTTAGCCGTGCTTTGTCTCTTGGAAATCTAGTAGTTTGCCACAATTTACGAGCGTGTCTTTTTTCAGCTACCAGTTCACGAATAGGCTTAGAGCAGTCTGATTTATTTGTATTTTTGGCAACAGGAGTGCTAGTCCAGGCAGCATTTTGAATACATTCGTTAAAATGTTCCACTGCATTCATGATCTCCTGTTCATTTTTAAGAGGTAATTTCTTGATCGTAGATTCCACCATTGAGCGGAATTCATCCCAGTTGGTTCGACGTTCGTATAGCCTTAGTATTGGTTTAATGTGTATGAATTCCTGAGAGACTTCGAGTATAACTGGACTGTGGTCTGATGAAAGGTCATGAAGAGAAGTGCACTTGAAACAGCCAGTAGGTATGCCCTTGACAACACTGAAGTCTACCAGATCTGGAACTTTTTTTTGATCTGTTGGCCAGTAAGTTGGCTCACCACTTGATATTGTATGCAGGTGTAGCTCGTCTAATGCAGCCTTTAATTGACGGCCCTTAGAAGTTGTCAATCGGGAGCCCCAGTGGGTATTCTTAGAATTATAGTCTCCACCAGCTATAAACCTCAGCCCTAGTGTTTTAAAAAAGTTCACGTAGTCCTGCTTTTTAATCACATGTTTTGGGGGAGAATACAGTGCAGCGATAGTCAAGTGACCTTTCCAGTCCTCAACAACAATGCTTGTAGCTTGTATTTCAGGAGTTCTAAATGAGTCATTTTCGTGATGTTTAATATTATTCTTGATGAGAATTGCAGATCCTCCGTGCGCCATACCATCTGGGTGCATTGTTTGGTAGAATCTATAGTTGTGAATTTTTAAATAATTTTTATGAGTGAAATGCGTTTCAGATACCAGCATTATATCAATTTTATTTATTTTAAGAAATGTTTCTAGTTCTAGAGCATGTTGTGAGAGCCCATTGGCATTCCAAAGGGCTATTTTTAGTGAATAGAATTTGTAAGTCTAGTCGTGAGTTCCATTAGGAGATTAGTTACAGTAGTTAATTGTTGCATTAGTTGTGACATTGTATTCATAATGTGTTTCATATTATTATCATTATTAATTGTTTGGAAGTTTGAGAATTCATTCTGGTTTGGTTCGTTAGCGTGAGCTTGTTTAGGTTTATTTGAAATCAGTGCTTGTTTATATGTCATTTGTTTTTGCAGTGTAGTATCAGTGGCTACTTGGTCCGTTTGGTGTTTGTTGTATATTTGTCGCTGTCTTGTTGGCTGGTTAGGATACTTGATTTTCTGAAGTTCCTTATATATTGTACACCCCTTGTAGTTTGCGGGATGGTTTCCGTTGCAAAGTACACATTTAACTGCGTCAGATCTTTCTTTTCGTTCGCAGTTGGATGATGCATGGTCTCCAGCACATTTTATGCATTTAGGTTTCCTGTAGCAGTATTTTCTCGTGTGGCCATATTGTTGGCAATTGCTACATTGTGGTATTTCTCTTTTAGGTCTTGGCGGTTCAAAGACAACTTTACAATGGAGGAGAGTCTTGATGTCGTAGATACGTTTATTATTGCTATTAGCTTCAATTTCTATGAAATGTAAAGGTAATGGTTTTTTGGTTATTCTTTGTTTCACATTCCAGACATTGGTAATTTTGTGTCCGTGTAATTCCAGCTCGGCTTTTACATCTTCTATGTCAGTAGAGGGGTGGAGATTTTTGACCACAACTTTAAAGCCGCGATCTTGCTTGAGTCTGTAGGTATAAAATTCAGTATTCTTTTCCTGCAGCTTTTTTACAATTTTTGTGTATAGCTCTGTGGTTTTGGGTTGTATTCTAACTTGTTCATTGTGAAGAACTTTTATTTCATAGCCTTCCTCCGCTGTCTCGTCAAGCATTTGCAGCAATGGTTGGATATTACTGACACGATCTATATATAGTGGAGGTGCTTTAGCAGGTCTTACGACGGACACTTGTGTATCCTGTGTTTGGTTGTCCAGTTCAGAAAAGCTATTCGAAGTTGGTGTAGGTTGGCTGAGCCAGTAGGTATCAATTTTTTGTTGCTTACTGGTCTGGTGTTTTCCTGGACTATCACGTTGTCTTTTTCTTTCAGATACTTTGGTCCACTGACTATCATCTATGTCTGTTTCAGCTGGTATTATATTGTCAAGATTATTCAAAGACTGAGTTCTAGTTTGATGGAATAAGGATTTGTGGAATATTTGTTGAGTATAAACTTTGTTATTAGGTTTATCAGATTGAGAGTGTGTGTTTGTTTTTTCTTTATTTTCCATAATGTTCCCACGAGTAGGGTCGATTTCAACAGGTCGCACACAGGGTAACGCCCATTCCCATGTGAAGGCACTATACAACAATGTGAGCCGGGTCCATTGAGGTTGGCGCTGTCGGCTGATAACCCATCAGTCATTCATCCTTTTGGCACGTATCCCACCGTAGGATTAGGGGTAAATTTTTATGGAGGCTTTCTACCTCTTGGTCCGGGCGGTTAAGCCAAGGCCTCCGATTTCGTTTAAAGTTTTCAGTAGAAACGAAGTTGCGGGCTGTGGTCTTCGCATGTTTTTTATGAAGACTGAAGATTGGGTCTTACTCATGATACTTTCTCAAGGTACTCTGGTCACACTTTTAGGAGGGATTTAATCCTCCAGGGCTCGTGATTGCCTAGTATTAAGAACAGGTTAATTAACTGCCGCCTGTTGCTCGGCATTGCTGCTCGTTTAATCAATCAAACCAGGGACCTCTTGATCGGCAGTCCGTTACGTAAACCACTCAACCACGAGGCTCGTCGAATATAATAATACATCTACTTTTAAACTTTTTAAAGTACAGGAACAAACGACCGCGTTTTGATTGCATCAGAGAGTAGAAATGTTAGCAGGCTTGTCAACCATCCTCTGTTATTAAATTATTATCTCACTTTTACTCTATCTTAATTCAATATTGCAACTATGCTTTTAAATTTGAGTTGGTGCAATTTGCTTTATTATGACAATAAATAAATATTCACGAATATCGTCCTATAGTCTTAAGAGGATACCAAAATAGCTTCGTGCATTTTTCTATGTACGAAGTTTTCATTGTTTTTTTAGATTGAATGGCTAGAGCTCTAATTTTTAAGTATAATGTTTTTTCAATATATGATCTAGGATCGCATAAACTCAGAAACGCGATTGAAAAAAGTTTTCTCGATAGAAAATCTTAGCGAAAATACCTCTCTCATTTTTCAGTTTTTTCATTTGTCGGTCTATTATCGCGTATTAACTAATGAAATAACTTTAAAAACATAAGTAACTATTATATATAGAAACACGTAAATCAGAATTAAAATATATTTAGTAGATTTTGAGTAAATAGGAAAAGTATCCCTAATTCTTCATTTTCTGTGCCTACTGGCTGTGTTAATATGTACGTGTCGGCGATGATATACGATAATATTGATGTAGGCCCTTAAACAAGGCATAATGTTTTTTTCTATCAATATTAAATTATGAATGGTGTAGTATTTTGTTACCTAGTGCAAATCTAACTAATATTATAAAGCGGAAGAGTTTGTTTGTTTGTTTAAACGCGCTAATCTCAGGAACTACTTGTCCGATTTGAAAAATTCTTTTTTTGTTGGTTAGTCCATTTATGGGGGAAGGCTATATAACATCACGCTGTCACTGATAGGAGCGATGCAATAGTGAAAAATGTTGCAAAAACGGGAAAAAATTTCTAAATTCGACGCGTTCGGAGTCGCTGGCAACAGCTAGTAGGTATTTAATAAAGATTTTTTTTTCAGTAAGCCATAAGCAGATGAGTTCCATGGGATAGGCAGGTAGAGTGTGTTCACCACTGAGAACACTACTCATAAAACTGGCTATACTGTAATGTCATGATATCCTTTCTTTTCAGTCTCTTGTCGTAACAGCAAGAAAGCAGGTTTCTATCCAATTTGTCGCGATGGCATTCAAGCCGTTTCTGATACGTAAGTAATATATTATATATATTTTAAACCTTTTTAACAATAGTAACATAAAGTAAAAGAAACACAAAAACGCAACAAATACTCTTGCTCACGTGACAAAATAATGACAGGATTAACCATACCTACTAAAAAAATCTGTAAGAACGATTTATAAGATGTACTATTAAGACATTTCTATTGCAGTATAAGGAATTTTAATAGCAACTGTAGCTTAGCTTCGAGGGATAATATCTAAAAATTAAATGGTTGAAGCAAATATTGTGGTAATCGGTAAAAACTACTGTTTCGAAACACACCCTTCACTGCCCTAGTAAGTAAAGGGCGTGACCCAAACCTGTTAAAACCCTGTCAGTTCCTAGAAAAATAATAAAAGTGAAACTAATTGCGACATTAATATGCGCGAGTGAGTTCTGCGTAACCATTGTTTGTAAAAGGTGTGAATTTAACACATATCTTTGTAATACCGTGGCCACCTTATTACAATGTTAAAGTAGCTTCACAAAGCCTCCAACGTGCCTTATCTGTGGTACCGCAAGAGCCTCATAAGCACAGGTTGTTATATCTCGGAACACATTGTAACATATTACGCGCGAACGCGACGTCGACCTAACGCTCTCATACTTGTAATAAGAACACGCTTTCTTATGAATATTTCGTATTTTCTGACTAACACGAGAATAAAGCTTCAAAATTTTCTTACATAACCACAACAGTTTACAGAGACAGAGCTGTAGTGAGTGAATAGTACTGAGAGTTGTTAATGTAATAACTATTTGCGTATTTTCATATCCACATAATTTGAATTTTTTTTATTGCAAAATGATGTTTATTATTATTTATTGTCATACTATTATGCTTATTCTTTTTGGTGTAAGAAAGGATGATAGAGCACCCCTAGCTAAAATCTATAGACTTATAACTTAACTTCAATATGCATATACCTCGTCTTGAAAGCACTGCAATTGTTAATGCAAACCTATATATATTATTAAATCAATTTATTTTACAATGAAAGTAGTAAAAAAAAATATTGTCAAATTACTTATGGTAATCATTTTTCCACTAATTTGATCTATTTGATTTTGTTTTATAGTAGTTCACTACGTAGGTAAATCATTACTACAATAGCATAGGCGATTCCTGTTTTACCTTAGATCCGTGTCTATCATCATCTTTATTCAAAACTAACCTCATAAGTATGATCCTAAATAAGTTTGCTGTACACCCAAGTTTGTAAGGACCATAGGTACTTCTCAACAACGTTATTTGGTACCCGCATTATCAACCATAATGTCCTATATTAGCATAATGCGTTGCGTGTATAGCGTAGATTAGAAAGATACTCAGCAGATTTGATTGTTTACGATTTGTTGAACAAATCAGGGTAAGACATAACATTATGTACGAATTTATATTACTGTAACATTTTAGTTTATTAAGAAATACGAGTACCTATGGTATTGTTCATATTACAGAAATATTTTTTTTATTATTTAAGAAAAAAAATTTGATCTTGGAAGTAGAAAAGTTATATAACGACTAGAAAAACGAGGAGGGTTGATTTCAGGCAAGTCGCCGGTCGTGAAAATTTTTCAAAATCCAATGCATGCAGACTTGTCGCGCCAAGCCCAAATAACGGGATTAGGACAGGAAATTGATGAGAGATTAAAAACACCTGTCAAGAGCGAGGTAAACTCGCACACTTAGGGTTTCGTACCTACTAGACATATAAACATAAGTAACTGCATTCAAATAATCATTTAATTAAACTCAAAACAACTCACCAACTTAATTTTGTAGTTACAATATAGGGAATCGCCTACATTTCAGCTACTTCATAAGTTGGTATTAGTATAAACACTTTTTTACTTGTGATGTGATGACAAATTATAAGTTTTTGGAATTTTCCCTATATCAGCTCTATATAGACTTGATTTCAAGGCTCAAGAGCAAGGGGAAGTAACCTGTGAGTTTTGATTCCCTAGCATAAGTCGAAAAATTCTTAAAAATGGTCGTAAAACTGTTATATCTTTTAAATGCGTAAAGGTTGACTGTATTTTTTGTAGCAAGGGACCGCATAGATCTACATATCGTATGAGTTTCAAGTTGATACCTTCAGCCGTTGCTGGGTAAAAAAAGTTTGACAGACGGACAGACAGACAGACCAGAGTGATCCTATAAGGGTTTGTACGAAACCCTAAAAACGTTATTATTATTTTTATTTTTAATCAAAAAAGCTTCTAAATCATGCCAATTAATATCGTCGATTAAAAAGAAAAGTGACTTTTCTCAAAAATATTGATAATTGACATTAACTGTTAAAACATTTTGTTATCGTATGTATTTAAATAGAAAAGTTTATTTTTTGAGAAAATACCTATTCAATAATCATAATGATTACTTTTCATATGTGGAAAAGTGACACTTCCAGCTAGAATTGGATTTTTTTTTATCAAATTATTAAAAACAAATAAATCATCTTAATCAGCATTAAAATACCTTTGAAATGATATACAACACTTTATTTTACTTTAAATCTAACAGACGCCAAAAAATGAATTATAATAAAATTGAAATCTTTAAATGTGTGTACTGTAAAATTTGGTCTACTTGATTAATGTCACTTTTCTATTTAACCGACGATATGTGTATAGCTTTTGGCCTTAAAATTGTTGTTATTTCTCATATATGCTGTTTGTAATCTTAATAAAACATAAAAAATATAATCAAATTATTCGATGAGAATAATATCAATCATAACAAATGATTTAAGTTTTCTATTAACATGTTCTATTTGTTTTTTCACGAGAATTTTAAAATGATTAATATGAAACAAGACTGTATTCGGATTTGAGTTTCTAACATAATTCTTTTTGATAGTAAGCTTTTTTACATAAATATACTACGTAAAATAAAGAAACTTTGTGGGATTACTAAACTCATAAAGTCTGTCCTAATTTCTTTTGAAATTTTAACACAGCCATCTTTCATTTAAGTTGACATTTGTAACACGAAAATTCAGGCTTCGACACGAAGTTTTGGTAATTTCCATACTTGACGACACTTTTTTGTGACCCATACTTTGTCGTTAATCTTGTTAACAAAAAGTTACCAAAGCTCCCCGACTCGTTACTGGTTACTGTGCGAGACGACAGTTTTAAATTACCGAATTAAGTTGATCGAATGTATTTTACTCGCCGAGAATTCGCTTTATTACTGTACTTTTCTAGTATTTAGCGTTATTCCCTTGCTCTCTCTCTCTCTCTCTCAACGTCCCAATTTGGGCACAGGCCTCCTCTTTTTTGGGAGGTATTAATTGCCAACACATAGGGTTTATTTTCGAGGTTTGCGTCTCTCACAAGGAGTGTTATCTGTGAACAATTTCATTAACTGGATTTTACAGTACCCTGGGGAGGAAATCGGATACTGACGCTTGTATTCTTAGTCCGTCACCACACGGACAACCCATCGTAAACAAAACCAGGTATAGTATTGTAATTAGTACGGTAGCAAGCACGTCTTTAAACGTCTTATCTACTATGCTGCGCTGACCAGACGTGTTACCATAGGGTTTCTTAACGAGATTTGCGTCTCTCACAGTGGGCATTAGCTGGCTTTTACAGCACCCTGATGAGGAAATCGGGCGATGACACTTGTATGCCACACGAACAATCTAGTAATATTATTAAATCTAAGTTCTCCTCTCCATTATCGCAATAAGTAAATAATAACCAAAAAAATAGGTATAGTAATATACTTAGTACTAGTACCTACGCCTACAAAAGTATGATGTACGAAGTTTCGTAAGTTTTATCAGTCCTATTACTCCATACCAGCTCGTTGCAATAAAAGTAATCGCTGCTCTAAACTATCATCCAATAATGCAATATTATTGACTCGCTTGTTCAAGTTCAAATCAGGCATAACTGAATAGCTACTGTTTTGAAAGGCACTAGTAGCAAAATCCCTTCGTTCATTTAAACGAGTGAATGGCTGACCTCGTAAAGTTTCACGGCACACCGCCCCTGAATGTCAGTCTAAGACTGAAGTCTACGGGTATCTCAAACCATTTACTACGATCAATCACAGGCTGAAACGGCAATGACTTTGAAGCTTACATCGTTTTACGAAACTGAAGGTTATTTTGCTGAAAAGCAATATTGATAAGCAAGAAATCCCTACTCAAAACAATTTTTCGAGGTCAGCAGTCGGTAAATTTCATTAGAGTTTTTAGACTTTCAATCTTTTAGAGAATTGTTATAGATGTTTACTTTTGTTGCAGTTTAAAGACAGTGATTATCTTGACTTCTTCTCGAGATTTAATTTACCTTATGTAGTTATGGCTGAGCCACTAACGTCAATGCCGCACATAGTTAAAAGTCTTAGCCGTCAAAACAAAGTCAAAATGACAGCTGTCACTTCACCCTTTGACGGCTCTGTCACCTCGGTGGCACCTCAATTGTTGTGCGAGCACGACGTCGAACGCACGTAGGCGGGAATTCCGCAAGATTTAAAAAAATATATCACTTATTATTCGTGTAATTTTATCGGGATGCTGAAAAGAAAGAATGGTGAGGCTTAGGAAAATGAAAAGATATGAAGAAAAGTTGAATACTAACCACGGGAAAGCGCATATGACTATGGATTCTAACAATGAGAACGAGGAAGTGACCATAAATGAAGGTAGGCTGAAATAATGTACCATATTGGTTACTAAATAATATCTACTCGTAATTATTTTATTGCTTATTGCTATCTATACAATTAACAAAATGAAAGATTGTTCCGTAAATGGCATATTGCCTACACGATATTCGTGTTTTGTATTTGTATGTATTACAAGTTAATAATTTTTCTTTATTTTATTGCAATTGTATCTTAATATTTTTTTTTTATAGCATATTGCTATCTATACAATTAACAAATATGAAAGACTGTTCCGTATATGGCATATTGCCTACACGATATTCGTGTTTTGTATTTGTATGTATTAATTACTACATACAAGTAAATAATATCTCATTATTTTACGGCAATTGTATCTTAATTATTTTATAGCATATTGCTATCTATGCAATTAACAGAAATGAAAGATTGTTCCGTAAATGGCATATTGCTTACACGATATTCGTGTTTTGTATTTAGATGTATTTCTACTTACAAGTAATAGCAATAAGGACGTATTTTCGTTAAAAAAAAAAAAAAAAAATTTATATATATATATATATATACTTTCTGAGGCCATGCAGACATATTGTCTTGTTGGTCTAATGTCTTGTTCTATTTTCAAACGAAGCTACATACTAAGTAGCAAAATTGTTAGTATCTGCGTTCATCACGCATAAAACTACGAACGACTAAGAAGGCTTAGGTCCATTATCTCAGTTCAGGGAATTCCATATCTATTGTTTTTTCACCACAAGATACGACATTTGTTCATTCTAACCTTAGTTTTATTACATTACCATGCCGATTGCTTTTATGCCGTTACCAATCGCTTCTGTTATCATTTTGCAGCGCCAAAAGAAAACAGTGCTTCCCTACATATTGAAACTGAACTTGAAGAAAATTTTCCAACTGAAGTACCATCGAAAGGTATACAAGAAACTGTTTTTCCAACTGAAGTACCATCGAAAGGTATACAAGAAACTGTTCCGGACATAGACATTAACTTACTCTAAATACTGGGAGATTTCCAACCGGAATTGGTGGAATGGGGTGATGACTTGATCGAGGACATCGGAAAACTTTTTTCAAATATTTTATTGTATGATCTTAAAAAGGAAAAGAAAGAAGAATTACATGAAAAATACCTTTTCCCAAGAACGTCCGTTTGTCTAAGTTACCAGTATTAAACCCGGAATTATTATCAATTTTGCCAGATACCTATAAGAATCGAGACAAACTTGTTAAGAATAAACAAAATCAAATTTTGTCAGATTTAGGATGCGCAATGTCTTCTTTGCTGTTACGAGCGACGAGAAGATACAACGACAAGCGGGCCTGGCACGACAGGCACCACCTTGTTCGCCGCCGCCGCTCCGTTGCCAATCAGCGCACACATCATGGCGACCACTAGCGCCAGCGCTAGACAATCAAGCGAGACGTCTATGAGTTTATGTCAGGTACGAACAGGACGTCTTAGATATTTTTTGCATAATTGGAAGTCTATTACAGGTGACGACTTTATAATAACATTATATACAATATCTGATTACCGTATTCTTATTAAAACAATACTGAACCAATCTCAGTCCAGTATCAGGACCGTTTTTAATAAGTCAAGTTTGTGAGAAATGGATAAGGAGATTTTAAATTTGTTAGAAGTAGACACCTTTGAGTCATGTACACACGTTTCCAGGTTGTTTGTATCCGTAATTTTTTTTTTAATCTTATAAGTTTAACTGTGTAATTATGTATAAAGAGCATTGATGATGGAAGACTTGAATTGAAGATTGATGAAAGACATCAGACCGGCCGTAATGCTTTTACACTATGGGGATTATATGAGTAATATTGACATCAAAGACGCATATCTTTGATTATTTAATCACATAAGTCGCAGGAAGTATTTTAAGTTTTTTTTTTTAGGGACCATCTGTATCAATTTACTGTTCTACCGTTCGTTCTTTACTCAGCTCCGTATATTTTTACAAAAATACTTCAACCTTTTGCCATACTTAAGGTCTCCTGGATATATATGTCAGTCAGATAGCTCGATGTTTTTATTTTGTAAATAGGAAATTTTGAGGATGATTGTTCGAGAAATACTCATAAAACAATATAGTACCTGACTCGATTACGTATTATTAAAAATTGGAGTTAAGGTTCAATAATCCCTGATACCGTAAAATTTTATTTTAGGGTTCGTTTTAAACTCTCTTTTTATGACGTCAGAACTGCCCCGAAAGAAAGCAGAAAGTATCTCAATATTACCAACAAGTTGATGGGTTCTAAGGTAATGTCAATTAGGGAATTTTCTAAGTATTTAGGTTGCTTAACCGCTGTTTGTCCAGCAACAAAATACGGATGGTTACATACTAAAAGGCAGGAAAGGACATGGTATTTGGCACATATAGATAGCAATGGTATTTATAATGGTAATTATATACAATAAGTATTTTCAAACTTACAGGATGATTATGGGGCAGAAATTACATATTAAATACATTCAGATCTTTAGAATAACAGAATATAATATAAAAAGATTTTTACTGACGTCTACGTCAAGTTGGGTGCTGCTTGTGACGATGAAATAGTGAATAAAATAAATTTCACATCAATCATTCAGAATTACATGCTGCTTACTTTGGTTTAAAATCATTTGCTAGAGACATTTCACATATCAGTATTCTCCTGCGAATTGATAATACTACTGCCACTTTGTACATTAATCGAATGTGGAGTTCAATATAGGAATGGTGTGAAGACAGAGGTTTATTAGTCTTTGCATCCTATATAAAATCATCTTTGAATTAGGACCCAGATAGGGAATCTAGACGTATTAATGTAAACATTGAATGGGAACTAATTAATACAAAAGCCTGATCACTCAACTATTTGTTGAAGCTGATATTGACTTTTTCGCGTCTAGAATTAATACAAATGTGAAAAATACGTTTCATGGAAGAGGGATCCATTTGTGAATGTGACTGGTTCCTTCACTATTGATTGTTCAATTATCTTCTTTTATGCCTTCCCCCCATTTTCGAAGACAAGGCAACTGGAATTGTCGTTGTTCTTCAATGGCCATTTCAACCATGGTATCCCATATTTAAATCTCTTTGCGTTACTAAACCTATAATTTTTAATTCTCACGGGGATCTTCTTTATTCCACATTTAGGTCGAGGCATCCACTGTACCAACATCTTTCCCCTGGCAGTGGCAGTGTTATCAAGAAAGTATTTTCACAAAAAAAATTCCAGAAAGGGCGATGGTAATATTCGTAAACTCGTTTTCGAAAAATACTAACGCCCAGTATTTAAGTCGTCTCAACTTATGGTGGCAGCATTGTCAAACACATCAGCTAGATTCCTATAACGTAAAAGTTAAAGATCTGTAAAAACTTTTATTGAGAAAATTTAATTTGAGAGCCTCTTATTTCTCACCTAATAATCATAGATCTGCAATTTCTCGTATCTCTACTTGTATTTATTTCACAAGATGATAGATCAAGAAGATTTTTAATGGCATATTCAGGTTGAAACCAGTTTTCCCTAAATATACTACAGTGTGGGATACGAATTTAGTTTTAGACTACTTAGGTAATTTAGCTTTTCTTTCTTTTTCTTTCATAATAGTTGAGCTACTTTAGAAATGTTAACAAAGATAAATGTAATGTTGTTAGCTTTGGCTTCTGGTCGAAGAACCTAAACCCTATCCTTGATTAAGATAGTGAATGTAAAGGTTTACAGCGATCGCGGTATAATAGTAATCACTGACATGATTAAGACACCAGGAATCGAGGTCGAGCACGACCAAAAATCAATATAAATTTTTCTTGATAATCCTATGATCTGCGTTGGCAGGACTTTAACAAGCTTATCATAACTCTACTGCTAGGTTAAGTGATAGTAATGTAGACATATTAATTTTGACCTCAAGCAACCTCAGGCTTCGTCTCAATCTATTTAGTCGTTGGTTAAGACAAATACTTCATGATAATGGCGTCGATACAAGTACCTTTAGTGCTCATAGTACTCGACATGCGAGTACATCTGCCGCGGTTAGGGTTGATTTTTTAGTGCGGACATTATTAGAAGCGCAGCTGGCTGATCAGACCACTCTACTATATTTGCAAATTTTTATAGCAGGCCTTGTTAGCTCTAATGGTAATTATGAGTCGTAGGTGAATTTAATTTAAATTTCATAATTTTTGCTATCTTATTTGATGAAAGTTATGTTTCTTGTTTGTAATCATAATAGATAAGATTATTTCGTATACATGTTATTTTATTATGGATGTTTTTTTCTTGACGCAGTTATTATACTACTTTTTTTTTTCTTCTCTTACAATATTGCTCACTCCAAACATCCTACATAAGGTAAATTAAATCTCGAGAAGAAGTCAAGATAATTGAATGATCAAACGAACTTACCAAGTGAAGTTCGATCTAAATTATGTAATGAAACAAAAAAAGGTGAAAGAAAGTTTAATTTATTGGTCCCTGAATCACTATTGTCCCTAAATCACTGCTGTCACTATGAAGAAAACTGCACAAACAAATAAAGTACTTTAAAAGTCACTCCACTCGCGAGTTACGAAAGAAAAGGGAAAAAGAAAACACTTAGTTCTCCGTGGAAGAGTTGGCCGTGCTTTGACGGCCGCAACAGGAGACCGGTCACCAGGTCAGGACTGTCCCTCCAAGTCCGGTAGGTGGAATCTGTATAATAATATACTTGAGTTTATAAATTATTTTAGGCCTGGTCGGCGAACTCGGCGACTCCAATTATTAGATGAGATCTTGGATCACACTTAGGCGTAAAAGATTTTCAGATAATCTTGCCAGCAACTACCACTCGATCCTCGACCCAGACCAAACTCGAACTGTCGCCTTCTCTATTTTTTACGTCTTCCATCTCTAAATTTAAATAATTTAAAAATAAACATCGATACTAGAATATTCTAGCAATCAGCCAGTATCTTAGGTAAAATGATTCATAATACTTAGAAACTCCATAGTTTTACATAGAGTAAAGAAATAACATTAAATTTATGACAATTGACAAACATCAAAATTTTGACATGTTTACTTAAACATATTAAATATATTTCATTACATATCAATTATCAATCCAGGATATGTACAAGGATATTAGCAAAACGAATAATTGCAAAATAAATAAGGAATAAACGTAAAAGGAATTATGTAAAGTTAATAAAGATATTATGGAAATGTCACCATGGACGGTATCAGGTATAATATTAATTTATGAGAACAAATCATATTTATTCTGGAATTAAAATAATTATAAAGTTACAAGCGTTTCATTTATGAGAAGAAATAGATTTATCGTATCCTTACATTTCCCCAACAACCCGGCAAAAAAAAATTAAAATGTCCTCACAACATTTTGATTTTTTTTTTTAGAAGAAATACCTATCAGCAGGCTTAGCATACCTAGTTTACCTCATAGCTCCGATGGCTACAAGATCCTAAGAGACAAATAGAAAAATTACAGACACCTAGGGTCTTTATGTAGTAAGTACTCCCCTTAAAGCTTGGTATAACAAATAGTGACACGTTAAAGGTTAATGGCTATCACATTCATTATTCATCTTTCATACCTATAATAATATTTAAAGATAGATATATATTTATATACTGCATACATCACCATTCAAAAACAAGCGAGGTAGTTACTCACATCCAATGGCAACTACACTCTAACCATACCTGAACCGCCTGCACTATATTGTAAACCTATACCTAAAGTAAGTCTAAATATAATGGCCCTATAACGTCCATAAAAGAAATACAAAAAATATAATATGTAAGGATAAGATAAAATTGGTTCAGTATATTAAGGCAATCATTGTACATATCCCTTCGCAACTAAAATTAACTAAGTATTAAATTTAGGAACAACAGCATCGATACCTATTTAGAGCTTGAAAGTTAGTGACATCTGTCCACTAGAGTTAATTTTAAAGAAATTTGAAAACATACCTTTTTAGCTTTATTATATACTTAGATGTGGACAGATCTCATAGTTACAAGCTCCCTCTCTCCATTACTTATCTGTAAAACACAATAAGTTAAAGTACATTTATACTAATATAAAATTAACAGAAAAATTTGATAAAAAAAAAATTACACATGAGTATTATAAACGTAAAAGTAGTTACAGAGTTACAATTTTAAGTCCTTAATATGCCATTTTGACTTTGCACCTTTACTGTCCTGCAATATATAGACGAGTGGAGATAGTTTTTCTACAACTGTGCATTTGATAAATTTTGGTGCTAATTTTGCACTGAAATAGAATCCTGCCATGTCTCACAGGTTAAGGTATTTAGTTCAAACTGCGATTTATAAGTTGTAGCGTAGTATTTTATTACTTTTCGCTGCAAAACCGCACAAGCTGCACAGTCACACAACAGACTTCTCCCCTGCCAGATTACCACCGGACAGTTAAGATTAGAGTCTGAAATTACAAAAGAAAATATCTATTTCAAAATAATATTTATCGACACAATGTTATTAATAGAATGATAGATGAGAGTTAAACAAATTAAAAATGTCAAATACGATGCCAAAAAAATAACACCAGGCTTGAGCAAGCCGAAATTTGGAATTTTGAGAGTTGGGGTGAGTTCACCCAGTTGAGGCGCCACTGTAATGAAACAAAAAAAGGTGAAAGAAAGTTTAATTTATTGGTCCCTGAATCACTATTGTCCCTAAATCACTGCTGTCACTATGAAGAAAACTGCACAAACAAATAAAGTACTTTAAAAGTCACTCCACTCGCGAGTTACGAAAGAAAAGGGAAAAAGAAAACACTTAGTTCTCCGTGGAAGAGTTGGCCGTGCTTTGACGGCCGCAACAGGAGACCGGTCACCAGGTCAGGACTGTCCCTCCAAGTCCGGTAGGTGGAATCTGTATAATAATATACTTGAGTTTATAAATTATTTTAGGCCTGGTCGGCGAACTCGGCGACTCCAATTATTAGATGAGATCTTGGATCACACTTAGGCGTAAAAGATTTTCAGATAATCTTGCCAGCAACTACCACTCGATCCTCGACCCAGACCAAACTCGAACTGTCGCCTTCTCTATTTTTTACGTCTTCCATCTCTAAATTTAAATAATTTAAAAATAAACATCGATACTAGAATATTCTAGCAATCAGCCAGTATCTTAGGTAAAATGATTCATAATACTTAGAAACTCCATAGTTTTACATAGAGTAAAGAAATAACATTAAATTTATGACAATTGACAAACATCAAAATTTTGACATGTTTACTTAAACATATTAAATATATTTCATTACATATCAATTATCAATCCAGGATATGTACAAGGATATTAGCAAAACGAATAATTGCAAAATAAATAAGGAATAAACGTAAAAGGAATTATGTAAAGTTAATAAAGATATTATGGAAATGTCACCATGGACGGTATCAGGTATAATATTAATTTATGAGAACAAATCATATTTATTCTGGAATTAAAATAATTATAAAGTTACAAGCGTTTCATTTATGAGAAGAAATAGATTTATCGTATCCTTACAATTATCTTGACTTCTTCGAAGAGATTTAAGTTCCCATCCCACCCAGAATAACATCTGCTCCCTTTTGTTTATTCATCGCAATATTGTGACCTAGTGAGTTCTCTAAAACAATTGAGGTGCCACCGAGGTGACAGAGCCGTCAAAGGGTGAAGTGACAGCTGTCATTTTGACTTTGTTTTGACGGCTAAGACTTTTAACTATGTGCGGCATTGACGTTAGTGGCTCAGCCATAACTACATAAGGTAAATTAAATCTCTTCGAAGAAGTCAAGATAATTTAGATCGAACTTCACTTGGTAAGTTCGTTTGATCATTCAATTATGAGTTTTTGAAAATCTTTACAGAGACACACAAGGGCAGTTACTCAAAGTACTTGTATTAGAAACTTAATACCTAAATCATGCGTAAAAAATCTTTGATTTTGGTAAAGAATTAATCCGCAATGTATTGAGATTATTGGAATTAATAAATAACAATATGTTATGAAATAGTTCCAAACGTATTCCACGATAGTAAATATGTTTCTTTATGGACGAAGTTGGTAATATACATGGTACTACTAATTAGGATAACACTACTAACTTAGTAAGATCGGCTAAGATATTTAAGACCTTCTCAATACTTTCTCAAAGGGGTTAGAGTTTAATAATATTTTAAATACTTAAAACCACAAGGACGGCCGAAGTACTAAAATTTTGAAAACGGTCTGTGTAGAATCGTATAATTTAGATAGAGAATAGTTTATAAGTTGGTAATTTAATAGTTATGTAGCGACATCTAGTGACTAATAGCTGTCACTACATAGTACAGCACAATAACAACAGATGGCGTTAAATGTCAAAATATGACGTCACAATGAATTCTACATCGCGAAAGCAAGATTTGCATACGAGTTAAGATAGCTACAACATCTGAACATACAACAGTGGGGCGAAAGCCCTGGCCAGAGCAGATCACCTAGCCTGGTCGGAGAATTCTCCATTTGTGGTTGGAGGAGCCCGATCACCCACGCTCCTCCACAGTGGTGACCCCGACGTGATTGGAAGCAGCCTTCACTCAGAGCAGATCCAGTCATCATCGCTATCTTCGCCGCCGCCGCCATCTTCGCATCCACATCCTTACCTCATCACTCACAGCACTCAGCCAGCCAGCCAGCTCACAGTACGGCCTCTTTGGTATACCACAGCCTGCAGCCTGCACTCCAGCCTGGTATACCCTACGGCCACATCGCGTCTAGGCTTCACAGCACCCTGCACTACGGCTAACAGAGAAACTACCTCTCACCGTCTAGCAGCAGCCAGAAGCCACTACGCAGCAACCAAGTCCCGACTCACTGCGGACTTAGCGGATTACAAGCCCCGACTCACTGAGGACTTCGCCGCAGCAACTACGTCCCGACTCACTGTGGACACTTCAGTTCCGACTCACTGGAACTATACAATTCCGACTCACTGGAATACGCAACCTACCTCCTGATCCTGGCAAGAGCATATCTACAATCAACCACCGGTCTTGGAGGGGAGTGATGTAGCGACATCTAGTGACTAATAGCTGTCACTACATAGTACAGCACAATAACAACAGATGGCGTTAAATGTCAAAATATGACGTCACAATGAATTCTACATCGCGAAAGCAAGATTTGCATACGAGTTAAGATAGCTACAACATCTGAACATACAACAGTGGGGCGAAAGCCCTGGCCAGAGCAGATCACCTAGCCTGGTCGGAGAATTCTCCATTTGTGGTTGGAGGAGCCCGATCACCCACGCTCCTCCACAGTTATATCTACTATTATTTATTGTAATTTATAAATATTTAATTGAACAGTTTGTTTGTCGTCAGCCTCCGTCCATCCGTCTGTCGCAACTGGTGTATCACTGGAACTGTGTTAGCTAGAGAGCTGAAAATCACTACAATTTGCATATATCAGTTGATATTACGACAACAAATATTTAACATCATCATTCTTTTACCTTTATTCTGTTATTTGGAGTTTTGTGTGACGTATTCTTCTGTAACTTTCGACGAGTCTCGTGGTTGAGTGGTTCATGTAGTGGACTGCCGATCAAGAGGTCGCGGGTTCGATTCCCGCTAGGGACAATCATTTGTGTGATTTTTCTAATTATCATACAAGTGTTTGTACTGCGTCTGGGTGTTTCTATGTATTATAAGTATATAATATTTACAAAAAAAAAAACTAGTATAATTATATATTCTATCCGTATTATGGTAACCTTATCACAAGCATATAAACTTAGCTTGGGACCAGAGAATGTTACAAATATAAAAAAAAAACTTTATATGAAGACACTTATTTGTTTTAAAAACCCCTTCGTGTGTGAGTCCCACTCGTATAACAAAGTCTACTTAAAAAAATTTTAATCGCTACAAGATATTTTAGGCTTTTTAATTTTATTAATAAATAAGTTACTTATAATCTTTAATTCTTAATTCTTGAGCTAAGTGTACCTATAATGTATTACTGTTATTCAAGCAAAATGTATCATAACAACTGTAAACTAGCCACAAAACTGTTCGCGTAAGGAGTGACTGACTCCTAAAACACGGGTATTCCTAACCTATATCAGGAGTTACAGCCGTATTCACAAACGTTACTGTGAGGTCTCATAGTAGGCATGGACGCACAGGGGTAGCAAAATCATTTCACAAACAATACTTTTTGTACACATGAGTGACGATGACAATCCCATCGTGTCTATTCTAAACAAAACTACAACATGGCCGCCTATTGCAAAAACATATAGACCGATCTTGCCACCTCTGATGAGGGGTCAGCCAATACCCCATGCCACATGCCAATGTCCAACCTGTTCAAGTTTAACAAGTCTATCAATCCGTCTCTCTCTCTTTTGTGCCTGACACATTCCATCAACAAGTGGTGCACATCTTCCAGTACACCACACGTTTCAAACAATACTTAAGTGGTGAAACGCACTATGCGTTTGTTAAACTGAACGGAACGCACTGAGAAGTGTTACCCTTTGCACAGTGCATCAATACTTAAGTACTAACTTAAGTAAATATTGTTTGTGAATACGGGTGTTAGTGTTTATTGTAGATGTGAACATTTAAATATTAAATAAATAAATGATTAAATTATTTATAAAAATCTTATAATGCTGGACAATTTGAATGTTCTTATAAGCAATCAGATCCATTTGAACATTATCTTTTACTAACTCAAGAAACAGGCATGTTTATGATGAATTATTTATTGTTATTAAGGATATGGAAATTTCCTATACAACGAATCGTGTCCCGATTCCTGTAATCGTATATGTATATTTTGGATTAAGGTAAACAAAATATCGTGGAATATAGACAATTTTCCCCGTTTTTGCAATATTTTTCACTTATGCTTGGCTCCTATTGATCGCAGCATGATGTTATATAGCCTTCCTCTATAAATGGACTATCCAACAAAACAAAAAAATTGATACTCGAACCAGTAGTTCCTGAAATTAGAGCGTTCAAAGAAACAAACTTTTCAGTTTTATAATGGTTTAGGTTCCCAATCAACCTATATACCTTTTTTAACCATAAAACCTAATTGAAGTTATATATTTTATCATCATCGCTCCGCCCTTATGTCAATACTTGGAGTTGGTACAACATGTCTTTTTCTTCAATGTTGTTGTCTGCGTTTACTCCTCTCTCTTTTTAATATCCTCTTTTAGATAATCCGTCCATCTTATCCTCTGTCTTTCTGTCGGTCTTGAAAACATCTGTTTGTTAGTTTCTGACAAAAATCCTGTTCAGATTAATTTTAAAATTTTGAAAGTTGACTGGCAAGAAAGGGTTACTGCAGTTAGGCCGCATATAAGCGAATTCTTGTGCAAAAAGTTTCAATAAATAGGGTTTTAGGGTTGTTTACATAAGTATTATATTTTAGAATAGGTAGTATCGTAACGCCAAAAAGAAACATATTTCCAACAATCCAAAAGTAGTTTTAAGGCTCCAAATTCTATCGGATATTGGTAAACGATAGCAGTGGCCGGATCAAGACTAGTAGATACTGATATTTGATGCAATATTGGAATATGCTGTCATAAAACTGTTCGGGTACGATATTGACCTTATAGCATTTCGCCAAGAAAGCAAATATCCGAGGCAATTTTACCATCGTAAATGATTTTTATCGTTGTAACTAGTGACCCTCCACCTATGAACACATCTCAAATGTTACTGTATCGTGTTATAGAATTTCTGTACACGTAGTGAAAGGACGTGTAGGTATTGAAATAGTTTTCTTGTGTATTGAAACTATTGATGTAATATTGAGAATGTCACTGATTATTAAAGTTAGAAAAGTTTAATACTATTACAATACGGTGTTATTTTTGTTAACACGCTTATATAAGTTCCGTAGGTACATAGATATGTAACGGAATCTTTGAAAGTGATTTTCATCCACTTGCAGTAGTTGGATTGATCTGAAATTTTGCACACCTAACAAGGACCAACGACAATGCAATAATGAAAAAAAAAAATCAGGATTTTAAGAGTGTTTCTTAGTTTTTGAATTAAGTAGATTATTTATTTACTATAACGATATTGAATACTTATTAACATTTAATGTTGTCAAACCACAAAGCTATGCTCTGTCGACATCGTACGCGTGAAATTAAGAAATCAAACCTTAACAAACAGAAGTTAACTACTCGGCTCGATAGGTGGCGTTGTACAATTTTTAAATCGCGCTATGGTTTTGTTCCACACATTAACAATTCTAGTCAATAATTTTACTGTGTCGTCATCTCTTTCACATTTATAAAAACACCTTGGTTTGCTTAAAATACTGACAGTCAGAGATACCATATTATGCCTGACAACATAGCGAAAAGAAAATATTGGGCTATATTGCCTTTATTACTCTAGAATCACATGAACCGCATGAACGTACCTACCCCACATTTCATTTATTTAGAATAAGCATAATTACGTGTATGATATATAGCATAAATAATTGTAATCATTAGTGTATGGATGTTACTTTTCTTTCCTATTTCTTCTAAAGATGCAAAAGATCCTAAAAAGCTTACAAAAACTTCAGTTCATAAACTTGAATTAAGAGTACTATATATACAAACACAGTACACAAACTGTAATAGGTAAATGCAGCTATAATGCTCACAGTATACCTACATACCTACAACGAACGTCTGTGGAGCGTAATGTGTGTTCAGAAACAGTGAGCCCGTTTACTTTTTATAGTGGCTTTGTGTTAGAGAACCGACGGGTTAAGCGTTGCTACGTTGTGGAGACAACGGCAAAGTAGGACATTGGAGTTTATTTTAAATGGTTCCGCCATTCCTTACTATAGCAATGAAGACTTTATCTGATTAAATTATAAGCGAAATTGGCAAAAATAACGCAATGAAAATAATGGTCTTGTCTTTATAGAATAATCTCTATTACCAATCTTAATATTCACGGTAATGGAACTAGAGACTAATAAAGTTTAGTTACTGACAAATGAAATTTGTTTTTGACAAAATGTGTCAATAAAAAGTAATGCTGAAAGTAAATGTGTAACAAACAATAGTCTCTATTACTCTTTATCATATAAAATCATAAATCGAAATTAAAAAGGGAAACTAAAGATCGAATAATCTTAATAGGTATCCCTATTTATATCTTTACTAGCTGTTGCCCGCGAATTCGTACGCGTAGAATTTTGAAAAGTTTTCCCCGTTTCTGTAACGTTTTTCACTAATGCTTGACTTTTATTGGTCGCAGCGTGATGTTATATAGCCTAAAGCCTTTCTCAATAAATGTGCTATCCAACACTAAAACAAAATATCAAATTGGACCTGCAGTTCCTGAGATTAGCGTGTTCAAACAAACAAACAAACTCTTCAGCTTAATATAAATATAAATATAGAGTATAAATACCTGGCATTTCTTACCTCGAAAGTGTATATATCTCTCTCTCTTCCTTATCTCGAGTATCATAAGTGAGAATTTGTTTCCACAGGTACAGGTGTCTCCATCTTCAGCTCTTTGTTTATGTAGATTGGTGTATGTCTATAAGCTTTGCGTCAATGATAACGTCATATTTTCATACTGAATTAAGTCATCACTTTTAAAAAGAGACAAGTTGCTGACTTCACTTCAAATACCTAGAGGTGAAACATTTGTATAATATCACTGAATGCAGTTTCGAAACTATATGTGACTAGAATATTATAACAACAGATTACTGCCGCACTTTTTAAATCGTATAGAATAACAATGCCACTCTTCAACTTGAAAACTGTTACTCAACGGATTCTCTGCAGAGAACAATATTTTCCAATTTAAGTGACAAAGTGCACTTAGGTCGGCTTGCCTGAACTCAAAACTTTGCCTTTTTAAAACAAGAGCAGTGTCTAAGAAAAGAAACACTATAGCTATGTTCTTTTTTACAATAGCCGTTACTCAGGCTCCTTAATTTATTAAAAAAAATATTAATATTTTACTTTTCATTTGACAATTGCTGTCACTTGAAAAAGGAAGACGCCAATAAATTAGTTAAAATTAAATAAATATATTTTACAAAAGTATTAGAGTTTTTTGAGTAGCAACAGTGCGACTAAGTTGAAAAAAGTTAGTACAGAAGTAAGATAGATAAATCTTTATGGTATTTAGTCATATTGGTCCATCATTTTCACATGTACAAAAATTATATTTTGAAATATACTTATGATGAGAGTGGCACATACGTCTATGCGTTATACGTCTGAAAGAAATTCGAAAGTAAAGCACGTAGAGTTGTACTATGTATATTTAAAAGGGGAAACTCATCAAATGTAACCTGCGGGCCTATGTGACTAATATTGGTTAAGTGCCCACGCAGGCACGACTAGTTTCCAAAAAATTAAGACAAACAGAACTTGTAAGTGAAATAGTAGTAGTGAATTCTAGTTTAATCTAAAGCCTGTGGATGTAAAGGTCACAATTTAGTTTATCAAATCAATCACTTTTCATAACATTTATCTTTGTTTTAAAACTTGTCTAAAGTCATTTTTAGAAAGAATGCTGATATTATGGTTACAGTTGTTGAATGTTCTAAAATTTAACTGCGTTATAATGGCTAGGCTCTAGGCAAACATTTATGGTCTTATTCATAATGACTTATCGGAGGTTTAAACTGAAATTTCATCGGAGAGATAAAAAGCCTTTTATCGTAAAAAGACTTATTATTTATTGAATAACAAGTTTTGACCATTTTCGCGAATCAATTTTAGCGAACTTTTAAACCTCCGATAAGTCATTTTGAATAAGATCATTATTATTTAGGTTCAGTTTATTAGTTTCATTATCGTGATGTTTCGAACTAAAACTAAATCCATAGACATGACTGGCCTGAAAAGTGGCCTTCTAATGACTATCTAGATTTTTAAGTCCTCATTATTTGCAAATTTGATCACGTAGGTACCTACTAAAGTTATTTTATACAATACTCGTTGATTGATGATTCCAAATTGCAGATTTTATAATGCGATTTCAATTACTATACTCAAAAGAGATGTTCTCTTATTAAACACATAAAGGCAAATGACTTTTTTTTTCATTTTCCGCTCGGAGGGCACATATTGAGAGCGATGACAATACTTTCCGACGGGGACTGAACCCTATTATTATACACGACAGGCTATTATTAACATTTTCGAAGGGCTATAAATTTAAATCCTTCACCAATTTTTGACCAAACGTTTTAATCTAACTTGTATGTCAATAAAGATGACGTTATCTTATATATAAAATTCACGTGTCACAGTGTCAGTTACCGTACTCCTCTGAAACGGCTACACCGATTCTTCTCAAATTTTACATACATATTCAGTAGGTCTGAGAATCGGCCAACATCTATTTTTAAAACTTTTTTTTTTAGTATGGCAAAACAACGTTTGCCGGGTCAGCTAGTCTTATATATAAAATTCACGTGTCACAGTGTTAGTTACCGTACTCCTCCGAAACGGCTAGACCGATTTTTATGAAATTTTGTATGCACATTCAGTAGGTCTGAGAATCGGCTAACATCTATTTTTCAAACCTCTTTTCTTTTTTTTTTAGTATGGCAAAACAACGTTTGCCAGGTCAGCTAGTTTTTTTATAGAAATTCTTTTCTACTCTTTGGAGTCGTAGTGAATTTTTGTGCAATATTAAGTTAAACAAAATATGCAAAATATTTAAAATTTAAACGCACTAGTTAAATATAACTTACCACGTACATCAGTAAGTTAATTTGTAAGCACGTAAATTATATTGTCGTCCTATATAAAGTTATGTTCCTAAAACAATTAGCTAGGTTATAATAACGAAAATACAGTTCTTATAAATTCCATTTTTTTATATAACATGTTTAATAACATACAACATATATATTTAGATATATTTATATAGAGGATAGATTTCGAATATCTATATTAAAACTATTTATAGCTTAAAAAGAAAACTAAACATAATATATGATTATCTTTACTAGATGAAACTTTTAATGACTAACCAGTCAAGTATAAAAATTGCAATCCGAGCAGGTATTTTTTTTTTATCTTGTTGTAAGTTACATAACCGGAGAGCAAATCGATAAAACTTTTCGATTAAAAAAGTTTTTCAACCTCATCTATTAATAGGTTTAGCATCAAATATTGTTAGGTTGCCATAGTTTAAAAGTTATCTTCTATGTGTTGGCTGTTGGCCGCAACTTCGTACGCTTTGAATTTAGAAACTTAACCCTAATAAATCATATAAAAAAGCAATCCTCTTGATCTATTCTATCTATAAAAAAATCATGTTTGTTGTATGGGAGCCCCCCTTAAATATTCATTTTATTTTATTTTTAGTATTTGTTGTTATAGCGGCAATAGAAATACATCATCTGTGAAAATTTCAACTCTCTAGCTATCACCGTTCTTGAGATACAGCCTGGTGACAGACGGACGGACGGACGGACGGACGGACGGACGGACGGACAGCGATGTCTCAGTAATAGGGTTTCCGTTCTTACCCTTTGGGTACGGAACCCTAAAAATGGTTAAATAGCGTTTTGCAAATGATTTTGTCTGCCTAAATACCGATTTCTGGTTCTACGTTAAAATATGACACATTTTTAATCCGTCTTTTACACCATCAGTATTAAATTTCGAAAAATATTGAAACAGATATTTCTTTTTTGTTTCTGAACTGAACTGCTAATCCCCATGTTCCACTATATAAAATGTAGAAAATCCTATTTCAGTGCTAGTTACTTATCTATATTTTCTTAACTAGCCTCTAACTCTATTATAACTACTTTTAAAAATAGTATAAACTAATAATTAAATCTAGCCACAAGCTAATAAAAACTAAATTACTTTAGGGTAAACTTTTTTCCCAAAAAATCCTTGTTACATCGTGAACTTCACATAAATTGTTAGAAGTTTGCAATATGCTATATAAATGGTCCCGCCTCTTTTACAACGAGGAACAAAAATTTACTCATCGCACCACCCCGATGTCCTTTTGCTTCATAATTGTCTCATAAAACAAAGAGAATGAACCGTTTTGCGTTCCCAGTTTTCCGTTTTTTACTAAAGATTTTCTTGACGAATTATCTTCATTACATTTTTCGTACTTAAATATTGGCTATATCTTTTATTTTTAATTCATATTACTTTAATTGCAATTAGGAAATTTATTTTTTATGATTGTCTTTAATGTTTTGAAATATCGAATGTAACATAATCCAAAAATAAAAAAATCTATTTTTTTTTTCAATGTAATATATTTTGATACCAGTGTAATTGTAATAACAATTAATTTGCACATTACATTGCATAATAATGCAATTCATTTTTACTTTAGCAACCATTATAATAATAATATTATGATCAGTTTAAAAGTTCATGAAGTTTATTTTTCTGAAGTATTTAAGTGCCTATCTGTTTTGTCTCTAAATATACACAGATGACCTTAACTATAGGTACTTTAGAAGTAGTAGGCATTAAATTATAGTAATATACCTAGCTATTCCATATCCATATTCCATTTTACAGTAATTTGGTCCCTTTGCTCAGTGTGCCTTACGGCAAAGGCCACCTCCAACGATTTCCACTGCACCCTGTGGCCACTCTTAGCCATAGTGGACCATCTTTATTTCGTCTTCCCATCTTCTTGTTTTGTGGCCGCGGTTCCTGTTTCCATCTCTTGGACCATCTCTTCCATCACCAGACTGCTACCTATTTGCTCCTCTTCTAGGATTAATATATTATCGTTAAAAAAAAATATTTTCGTTTAAAATAGGAATTATATTCGTTACGAACTAGTGTCTGTTGCGTATTATGTAAATAGTTTTAGTATACAGTACTGAACAGCTTTGTTACATGTGTCTCCACTACGTGTACAGAAACTTGATGCGTGATCCGATATTATTTGAGACGTGTTCATAGGTCACTAAAACAACAAACATCAATGAACAACGTTAATTTATCTTTTTTTTTTGGAGAAATAAATATCGGCTTCGATATCTGCTTTACAATAATGAATGTCATTTGCATTGAATTAAAAAATCCGAATTAAAATAATCAGATTTTAATACTTGACTAAAGGAGGGTGTAAAATGTCGGTAAATATTTATGGTCTTATTCGTAATGACTTATCGGAGGTTTAAACGCAGATTTTATTGGAGAGATAATAAACGTTTTAGCGTAAAAAGACTAATATGAATAACAAGTTTTGACAATTTTCGCGAACCTATTTTGGCGAACTTTTAAACCTCCGATAAGTCATTATGAATATGACCATTATTATTTAACATTGCCCATGGGAAATATAGGCTACTGCAGTTTTCATTTCATAAAGTAAATGTATGTAATCTGTGACAAAATGACACAATAAATAAGACTTACACATGAAAAATACATCAAGGTATTTGTGGGAAATTTCTACTGTTGTATGGTTAATGTGGCGCTTCGTAGCTAATGACGAGTTCCGACTCACAATTTATCTTCGTAGTTAGTAGCAGAAATCACGGCGACTGGTGCGCTTGATTGGTTTTCTTTTCCATTACGCTTCCATTAGCAAAATAGCTTTATAGTGTATCCTACCCAGCAAATATTATACATTTGTGGTAAATTATGTTGAATATTCTGTCCTGTATTCTGTCTGTTTCCCATGCTGCTGTAAAAGTCAGCTAAGGAATATTGTACACAGCTAACATTCTCTGTGAGAGAGGAAAAATTCGAATATAAACGCTATGCCACCAAGCCTGGTCAGCGCTGCAAAGCAGACTGTAGTCCATCCCAAAGTGAAGAAGGCTGGTGCCAAGCAGTGACACGTTAATGGACTAGAGGAAGGAAGGAAGATGAGAGTTTTACCCAGTAAGAAAAGTTTCAATTCTTTAAAGAAAGAAAGAAAGAAAGAAAAACTTTATTGCACTGACGAAATACACATCATCAAACAGGTTCATCAAATTAGGTTACAGTAAAAACAATTTGCTATATATAATTACAATAATGTGATGTCCAGTCAGCAGCAATAGGTCCCATTTCAGCGTAATGTCAAGTCTCCGGGACTTTACGCTGGTTTTCAAATGGGACCTTGGAGTGCTGACACGAACGTCCACAGTCAGTAGGCGTAGTTAATACATTCCCATGGCTACTTTATTTTGGACAGTGAATGTTTTAGTGTAGTAAATTTAGCTTTTATGAAATTTACAATAAATTATTGTTTAAGTACATTAGTATATGTAAATAAATATAAAATATAAAAAAAAAATCGTTGCTGTTCACTTGAAAAAAAAATATAACAGAAAAAAACAAAACAATATAATAAATAACAGAAAAAAGAACAGTAAAATTAACAACTGGACACTAAAGCGTTAAGAGGATACCAAAATAGCTTCGTGCAATTTTCTACGTACGAAGTTTTCATTGTTTCTTTAGATTGAATGGCTAGAGCTCTAATTTTTAAGTATATGTTTTTTCAATATATAATCTAGGATCGCATAAACTCAAAAACGCGATTGAAAAAAGTTTTCTCGATAGAAAATCTTAGCGAAAATACCTCTCTCATTTCTTATTTTTTTCATTTGTCGGTCTATTATCGCGTATTAACTAATGAAATAACTTTAAAAACATAAGTAACTATTATATATAGAAACACGTAAATCAGAATTAAAATATATTTAGTAGATTTTGAGTAAATAGGAAAAGTATCCCTAATTCTTCATTTTCTGTGCCTACTGGCTGTGTTAATATGTACGTGTCGGCGATGATATACGATAATATTGATGTAGGCCCTTAAGTTTTTCTATCCATACTTTTGGGTTGAACTTTGATAAGACTTTAACAGATGAGATTAAATACTATTTATAGATTATAATACTATTGCATTGCACAATGTTTCTTTTTATTTTTGGTGGCTGTATTAGTACGAAACACAGGAATTTATAGTCGTAGTATTGGTTTTTCAGACAAGGTTTCAGTCATTAAAATCTAGTGATTGATGAGGGTATATAATGGGATTTGTTCCAAATCCTATTTAATTTCCTGTTCGGATATTTGGCTGTCATTTTATAATACATTCAATGTAATCGCTCGCGTTTCAGTACCTACCAAGCATTATTTTATTACGAATTCAAAATTAACTTTAATTTGATTAACCTCTATAGACCCAATATGGTTTAAAGTAGGGGTAGAAAAGGTCTATATACCTACAGAGCAGCAATTATTTTGTTTTTCTTGAAATAAAAATATTCTTTCCATCTGCTATTAAAAATTGTGACAAATAACAGATAGTATAAAACAGTTGCTTCAAGATTGTTACCAGAAACAATTTAATATTTATTTTATTAATTATTAATAATTATATATAATAATTTAATAATATTTATTTTTTTATATTAAAAAACTTAAAAACTGGAAGGCGTTGCAAACTTTGACTTTTAAACTTTTTTTTTATAAAAAATCTTTCCTTTTATGTTTTTCTACAAATATAAACAGCGTACTTTTTAAATCAACTATAAAAAATTGGTCAAGTGCGAGTCGGACTCGCGCACGAAGGGTTCCGTACCATTATCTATGCAACATAAGGCAACGTTATTAGTATCGAGCAAGAAACGGTAAAAAAATCATGTTTGTTGTATGGGAGCCCCCCTTAAATATTTATTTTATTTTATTTTTAGTATTTGTTGTTATAGCGGCAATAGAAATACATCATCTGTGAAAATTTCAATTGTCTAGCTATCACCGTTCTTGAGATACAGCCTGGTGACAGACGGACGGACGGACAGCGAAGTCTCAGTAATAGGGTCCCGTTTTTACCCTTTGGGTACGGAACCCTAAAAATAATTACTTAAATTGGTGCAGTCAATCGGAAGTTATGTGCATTTATTCATTAAGGATGTCTAATTTTTATTAAAAATTTATGTATACATCAATATACATCAAGTCAGATTAAGATTATTACTACTTCCTTTAAGCACGTAATCGAAAATAATATAGTGTATATTATTTTCGATTAATCTTAAAAAATCGAAACAGCTTAAAAAAAATTTCATCACAATTCATTAACACATTTGTTAAAACAAAATCATCAAATCACAAGTTATTTCTACCGTTAATAACCAGGTATCGAAATCTAACAAAAATAGTATCAAAAAATACTTTCTATTTTATTGTTGCCTAAATTCATTGAGAAAAGGATTGATTTAATTAACAGATATCATAACTGGACCTTTGTGTTTTTGATTAGATTTTCGTGCAACATTGTGTCAAGGGACAGATAACAAATTGCGTCGCAAGTTTATTAAAATTTCGTTGCCATTTATAATCAAAAAATTCTTTTGGATTGGGCCGAGAACAATGAACAAAATGGCAACATAAAAATGAGCTAGGATTCACAAAAGTGACAAGAAACAATATCAGTGATGGAATGAAAATAATATTGTGATGTGTTCAATATGATTAAATTCATTGTTTCTTTTTCTTTCTGTTATTCAAGTAATATCAAAATTACTGGCAGTGAACCGCGACTTATATGAATAAAACGCAAACTAGAACAAACTATACTTTCCACGCCTCCTTTTCAACCACTCTATCCATTAAAAAAACGACCCTAAAGTTCGTTGCGTAGTTTTAAAGATTTAAGCTCACATACATAGCTACATACAGAAATACCAACTTCTTTACATATTATAAAACAAAGCTGTTATTTTTGTATGTATGTCCCTATATAGATAGAGTGGTTCGAGAGGACGGCTTTTTAGTATAATTGGTAAGGTTTGGTTTTAAATACACGCATGCGAAGTTGCGGGCAACAGCTAGTTGTTTTTATAATAAAAATTTATTCTGTTCTTTCTACCTATCCTATAAGGAATTTAGTTTGATGATTAGAAGTAGATATGTCAGCCTGGTAAATAAGCTCAAGGTTGCACAGCGTGCTATGGAGAGGGCTATGCTCGCTATTTCCCTACGGGATAAAATCCGAAATACGGAAATCCGTAGGAGAACTGGCGTGTCCGACATAACCCGAAAGGTTAGCACACTGAAGTGGCAATGGGCAGACCACATTGCTCGTAGGTCTGATGATCGATGGGGAAGAAAAGTCCTAGAGTGGCGACCACGTATCGGACGACGCAGCATTGGGCGGCCCCCCACCAGGTGGAGCGACGATATCGTCAAAGTCGCGGGGAGACATTGGATGCAGACGGCACAGGACCGCGCGTTGTGGCGTTCTATGGGGGAAATCTGTGTCCAACAGTGGACGGAGAGAGGCTGATGGATGAATGGATTAGTAGTATAAATTTAAGCAGTTCTGTTGAACTCTTTTATATATAATTTGTTATATTTCGAAGCTTATAACAAAATACTATAGTTAATTTTTAATGAGCAGTCATAATAAAACTTTTGTTCCGAAACAACTTCAGAAAAGAATAGAAAGAAAATATTTGTAGTAATAGCTCATCTTTTTGAGTCCTCTTTAATATTACATCCTTTTTTTTTTGTTTTTATTTAAATTATCTGCTAACAATAAAACTTGTTGAGGGAAAGGTTCGAAAATGTAATACCCAATTTGAAATTGCTAAAGTTTGACGAAGGCAAACAATTCGTTAGGTAAAGTTTGAATAATTTCTCGTAAATACAATCTTTCGCTCGATTTGCAATTCACGTAACGGTATTCAGCCTAAATTATTCATTTCATTTTTAATAATCTTTATTCAGATAAGTGTTTTCACTTTATTAGCATAAGTAAAGTTTAATGGATTTCTTTTATATTTATAATTATGATGGAACAAAAACATGTTTCTTTCTATCCCACTGTTAAGCACAGACCTCATCAGCACTTTAGTAGAGTTCTAAGTCTACTACGCCTCACTATCCAGGCGGATAAGGCATAAGGTTTTAGATTTTCGTTATTCTTCTTTCAAAATGCTAATTGTTTACATTACCCTCAGTTAGCTTTTACAGCACCCTGGGGAAGAGTTGGCGTGGTGACACTTGTATTGGTATTTAATATGTCACCACACGGATAAAACGCATTTACTTTACACCAATTTAAACAGCTTGTGAACTTAAGAGGACTATATTTTTAGTGATATACTCTTACCGAATAACACGAGCATTAAAACCATTATCATAGCTACGAAATACCTTGTTATATAACTAGTAAACATATGTAAACCAACGAGATAGTTAGCGTCCGAAAACTTTCTCAGTGAAACTGGAACGAGTAACATAAGTAGTAAAATTCGCCGTGAGATAATATTTCAACACCTCGCTCCATATTTGCATAACACAGTTATTTTTGTTATAAGCAAAATAATTTAAACCTCATTCGAATATTCGTTGTACAAGTTGCAGGTTCAGTGCAGTGGAGTAATTCAAGTTTTAACTTAGCAATGTAAGATGTTCTGGCCAAACTGCAATTGTTTCCTTTCTTCAATAATCCCCTCTTTCAGCTAATAGCGTATTATTATATAGCATATTAGCGTATACTACTATTGTTTGAGCAGACCATAGTTTAATAAACACTATTAAAATAAAATAAAAACTGTCTGAAGTTTCTTAAGAACAAGACGTCCATATCAGTATTTAAAAGCTGAAGAGTTTGTTTGTTAATTTTAACGCGCTAATCTCAAGAACTACTAGATTGATTTAAAAATATTTTTTGTGTTGGATAGTCCGTCTATCGAGGAAGGCTACATCGAACACCACACTGTAATCAACAGGAGGAAAGCATTAGTGAAAAATGCTGCAAAAAAGGCGAAATCTTTCAAAATTTCACGCGTCCGAAGTCGCGGGCAACAACGAGTTTAGAATATACACAATACAGATTGGCTACAACTATAAATTCAGTTTGACAGTGGTAAAAATAATCTATCTAATAATCTATATATATTAGCAACACTTAAATAATTCTCGCAAAAAGGTTCGCTGTTCGGTTTTATATTTAATTTAGTGACAATTATTCATATTATTAATTTTTAAGGCAGTTTTTTCTGAAGTAACCTGAGTTATAAAAAAGGGTCTTGACCCAACTAATACCCTTGTCATGTTGAGATGAAATTAGTTGAACTCGTGCAGCTGCTCCCAGAACACCGCTATTTGTATAAAATTTATGTAAAATGATATATAATGACAGTGCAGGTACATGAATGGACGTTATAACTTCAACATTTGTCATAAATTATGCGTTAGTGAATACTTTTGAATTCAGCCACGGTTTTATAAATTTTTGGGATTTATATATCAGCTTTCTATTTAACTCTTTTTTATCGGAGATCTTTCTTTACAACTGACGCAAAGTTTTATTTAGGAATAAAATCGTATGATTCTTACATTTTAATTACTGGTAGCCTTCTCGGGATAACGTGAGCCGTTCGGTACTGGGTGTAGCACAAGACTTACGTAAAGTAGGCGTGCTATCATTGCTATGCATGGAAACCATTTGAGGTGAAGTCCCTTTCATATCCTAGGCATTCCAAGCAGGTCTACTTTGAGCGATCCTTGCTAACTACGGCACCGTATTTTATTTTGCCGCCTAATTTTCAATGCTAGACTAGTGGAAAGTAAGACTTCATGTTGTTTTCTATATAAAAAAATAAGTTATATACCTCCATATGTACCTACCTATAAGCCGCTTGTTATATCTTGCCACAATATTACAGCAAATAAATAAAATCATTTTGAATAACATTTTCAGTTTTAAAATTCATGTATCTACAAATATTTATAATATAATGCGCAGAAAGAAATTTTTATTTTTGCTATTATTATCGAAGCCCTAATGTCTTTAGAGAAATATTACACGAACGGCCATATAAAAGACAAATGACCTATGAGCACGATTACGAAACGCCTATAATGTTTGAAATATATTTTCTTAAAAGCCTTAACTGCCTTTTTACCATTATTATACTCTCTTGCTTAGAGCAAGAGAGTATAATAATGGTAAAAAGGCAGTCCCATTTGTTAAAAACATTAAACAATTTATTCAATAAATATGAATCATAACGATAGTAACGCTTTCAGTTAATTTAAAGTCTAATTTTGATATTTCTTTAAACCATAATAATAAATGCTTCCTAAGGATCCTATACACCTGTATTTAATTTGTAATCACGATATCCTCTCGCGGGTCTTCAGGCAGAGATTGTCCTAAGAAATATGTAGATCTCTACACAAACTGATCACTGTACCTATGTTTTTTTATTCAACTGCACTTACTCTGTGTTTTTAGACGAAATAAATTTTATTTAATAAATAAATACACCTCATTCTTCTTGTCTAGCTTTCTGTTCTAGTCTTGATATCAATAAGGCTATCCTTAGTCATAGCCACATACTTGAATAAAAATAAGTACCACCCGTAAAATACAATTAGAAACCCCCAGATTAACATTAACGCACTCGTTAAAAAGCTTTTTATAAAAGCTATATTGTTTTTACAGACCCTTGTCACCTGTAATTTTGTATTTAACTAATTAATTTATATTTTCACTAACCACCTGCTCCATTAAACGTGCATTTATTATAAAATGGTAAATTTTTATGCTAACAAGTAAAACTGAGGACCAAGAGAAATTGAATTTAAGCTGTATTTTTATCAAAACTATTTTAATAAAAAAATATATGCACATACATATGCATTTTTTTTTTACTTAAAGAATTTGACCATGTTAGTTAAATATGTCCGTGTGCTGACGGATTAAGAATAGAAGTATCAACACCCCTTTTCCTTCCCAGGGTGCTGAAAAAGCCAGCTCAGGGATAATGTACATAGATAACATCCTCTGTGAAAGACGGAACAACTCGAAAATAAACCTCGTGCACGTCGGGTTAGCGTGGCACGGTAGACCAATCCTTTCCAAAGTGAAGGAGGCCCGTGTTCAGGGGTGGGACTTTGATTGGCTGGTGAGTGAGATAGTGAGAGAAAGACAGTGAGTTAAACATAGAATTATGAAATACGTTGTATTATTTATCTATTTTAGGAGAAAAAGAAAGTCCAATTGTTAGTTAAATGTAGCTAATCTTCAATGGTACCAATTCTAAGAGCATCTCCAAAAATGAAAACAACTATGATTAACATTTCCAAATTGTGTTATTGGCGCTATCAATTTGCAGTTTTTAGTTAAGTTTCGTTCTGTTTGTAGAATTTGTACAAATATCAGCAATTTATAATATCCTAGATAATAATATTCTTCTACTGTTACAGTTATTCAAAATTAAATTCTAACATACGTCGTAAAGACGTCTAACTTTTGAAGGCCGCCGCGTGCTTTGAAAAGTTGTTCGTCGCGTGTTGTGAGTTATGTTTATCGCATAACACGATGAAGAACAGATGTATTAAAATACTATGCACATTTAGAAAACGTTTTATAACTATTACTAGCTGTTATCCGCGTGGAATTTAAAAATAAATACTTACAAATTAGGTATACAATAAAAACATCCTCTTTATTAAACTTTCCTATTTATTAAACAAACCGCATCAAAATCCTTTGCGTAGTTTTCAAAATATGAACTCACATAGGGACATACATACAAAAATAAAGACTTTGTTTTATAATAAGTAAAGCTTATAGTTTTGGAAGATCTAGGTTTCTTCTCTGGTTCAAAACTAATCTCAATAAAATGTGTATGTATGTAAATATATTTCACAAAAAATAATTATTGAAAAGCACCTACCTACACTTAGGTTGAGTTCGGGAATTGAATTCTATAAACTATCTTTACTTATTATAAAACACAATCATTATTTTTATGTATGTAATGTATGTCCCTATGTGATCTTAAATCTTCAAAACTATGCAACCGATTTTGATACAGTTATTTTTTAAAAGATAGAGTGGTTGACTATTTTAGAGATAAAATATAAAATAAATGGGTACTATCAAGTGTAGATAATGCATGTCACTTAACCTAGCTCAAATTAATAATTAAATATGATACAAATACTTATGCCCTGCAATTGTACCACGTAACAATGAACTAATATCGTAATATGTATTTAAATTTGTAATTTTATTATTGGCTTCAGATATAGGACATTGACATACTGTGTGTGCTGTATTTAATTTCTGACATGAAACGTGACAATAGTATTGTATACCTACTAGTATTTGTTTTAAAATTTTTTTCTTAATGAATTGTAACCTAATAATTAATTTTAATTGTAATTTTAATATTTTATTCTAATTTTGTACACCACCTCTAGTGGTAAATGTAGCGGATAAGCATAACAACTGTAACATCATAATGTACCCATATTTACAAAATAAATTATTGATTGATTGATTGATTCAAGCGGATAACTTTTTGTATTATTTGTTAAGGTTTGGTGTATATTGCGGGAGGGTTGATACGGCGATAAGAAATTTAGTCACATTGTTAAGATGACTCAAACTCACGAAAATTCCAATACAAAAATAATTTAGTCATTGACCCAATAACTATAAACACGTGTGAAACCACGGACATTATATACATATAAGAAATTTAGTCACATATACTTTTCATGTTTGTAAATAAAGTAAAATAATGAAAATCTCTTAAGGGCCTACATCAATATTATCGTATATCATCGCCGACACGTAGGTACATATTAACACAGCCAGTAGGCACAGAAAATGAAGAATTAGGGATACTTTTCCTATTTACTCAAAATCTACTAAATATATTTTAATTCTGATTTACGTGTTTCTATATATAATAGTTACTTTTGTTTTTAAAGTTATTTCATTATAAATTTTCATTATAATCATTATAATTTATAATCATTATAATTGTCATTATAAATGATTTTATTATATAAATTTATTACTTACAATATTGTATTGGGATCTCCTGTAAAGATATTGTTAATGTTTTATAATAAATAAATAAATAAATAAATAGTTAATACGCGATAATAGACCGACAAATGAAAAAAATAAAAAATTAGAGAGGTTGTTTCGCTAAGATTTTCTATCGAGAAAACTTTTTTCAATCGCGTTTCTGAGTTTATGCGATCCTAGATCATATATTGAAAAAACATATACTTAAAAATTAGAGCTCTAGCCATTTATTCTAAAGGAACAATGAAAACTTCGTACGTAGAAAAATGCACGAAGCTATTTTGGTATCCTCTTAACATTATAACGTGACTGCACCGGTGGCACTCCATTAACTGACACATTATCTCCCTCTGTTGTGAGCTCTCCTCATTTTAAAATATCTTTTAGATTTAATGCTACAACGCTTTTAACGTAAAACGGCTTTTATATCCAATTATGATGTGGTTTAGAAACGTTTTACACACTACTTCTAGTTTATTCCACAGTTGAAACAAAACATGTTGCAAATAAACAGACAATAACCCCGTTTTAGAATAACTACGTCCATTGTCCATCTAAAGGTTGTCTGGAAGAGATCGCAATATGCGACAAGACCACTTATCGTACATGGTCTATTGTAACTACATTTGCAATAAAGTGTATTCTATTTTATTAACATAAAAGAAAAGAAAATAAATGAGGTTAAATATCAATGAATGCTTCGATTGTAGCAGATGGCGCCCTATAGTCTTTGCCTACCCCCATGGGAAAAAGGCGTGATGTTATGATGATGATGATGATGATGATATCAATGAATTTCCGTTGTAGGCATATAGAGAAGAAGAAAAGTAGATAATATTATATCCTTATTCTGGTACCCATAACACAAGCTTAGCTTGGGACCAGATGATGTTTTGTGAAATATTTATTTATTTATTTGCGAAATGAAATGTTGAAATGTTCAAATTCAAATTCAAATATGTATTGCATACTAAGTGTGCTTCATGATAGTACAATACATAGAAAGTGCTTTTGACTTAGGCCTTTTACAGGCATAGCAATTGGCAATGTTAGTAGGTATATATGTTATTTATTAGTTTGTTAGTGCATACATATTTAGGTATCTAGTTATTAATTTATTTATTTTTATAGAATAATACTTAGGTAGTCAATTTTATATATCATGAAAAGAACAGCAAAAATCAAAGAGGAAAAAAAAAAGAATTCATAGTTCACATTACAAAAGAAGACGTAAAACAACAGTCACTTAATAATACTTAGTTGTCAATTGTTAGACCACATAAAATTTGATGTATAAACGGGTCAATTTCCCAACAGCATTTTTTTTGCGGCGTGAGTGAAATCGGTGGTGTGGAACTTTACTTTACAGTTCTCATTTTTTTTTCTAGATAAGTAAATGAAGTCATTGCCTACATGAGGCATTAAGTATTTTCTAATTATAATTGCAGCTACTTAGTTAAAATAAATTTTGATGGTCAAAATTCATCATCACGGTGGCTGTCCTGAACACACTTATCAATGAATTGTCTCTCATACAACAAATACTATTTGTTATTTAGACATATGGCTATTTTTATTAAATTGATGGATATTGATAGCATTGCCACAACGCCGTTTTATCAAATCATCTACGTAGATTAATTGCTGGTGAGTACAAATGTACTTGTCCTAGAAAATCCTTTAATTTCGGTGACCAAAAGTTCATTGAACATATTTTTGCCTAGGACAACACTAGCCTCTCCCCCCTATCTTAAAACTTGCGGAGAAGTGCCGCCTAATGTTTGTGTAGAAGAGAGGTGCGCTGCGTGCGCCAAATACGTAAGTGTATCATATCGGTGACATGCGGCAAATTTCTGTTAATTTAAGTGTAGAGGGCAGAGGGATAACGTTTCTTATAAAGTTCAGTGAATTTCAGTGTGAATTTGTTTAATTTCGGAGATGTGTGTTATCATAATTCGGTGGCCAAATATTTCAACTCGGTAAGATTTTTAGGTTTGGATTATCTTCTTAGTAATTGTATTTCTAAGAAGATAGTTTATTTCTGAGACATCATCAATATTATACGCACGTGACATAATACAATTTATTGAAATGGCCTAGGTTTTTAATTTCAGTTGTCTAGCTATTTCATTTCAGTGGGTAATTTATTAATTTCTGTGGATATACGTTTCATTTCGGTAGCATAAAGGTTTTAAGTTGTTATAATCATCTCCTAAATGTATTAAGATATTTTGATGGCCTTCATAACTTATATTAACAATATACCAAGAAGTACACTAACACACTGTTAAAATTTTGTTAAACTTATAAATGAGAAAGTCAACCGAAATGAAACAAAAATACGGTCTTGTTGCAATTCAGCCAAATCATAAATAGTGGTCTAGTATCTACATTCTAGAAATTCTTTAACAAAGTAAGTAACAATGTTTACCCGTCAACAAAATTCATATTATTTACGAAGTAAATGGAATGTAGCTTAAGCTATAAGTGCGTACGTGATTTAATTTTCAAGTCCATTAAATTAAGCACAGATTAAATTATGCAACGCTGATCAATTTACGTCCAATTTTAATGCCTTGGATTTCAAAGAATTATCTTTTAGCATTACAACACATATAGATAAACTTGGTTTGGCGTAAATGTTCTTTATCGTTTAACACTAAACCTTACAATTAAACCCGATTAAGACATCCAATAAAGAATTAAGATAAAAAATATATTTCATTTGTATACATTCAATTTCAATATCATTATAACATTAAATTTTTGTTTTATGTCTGATACTAAAAACTAAGAAAATTTTGCGAAAGAAAATTAAAGCCAATTTGAATTTAATGTAAAATGAATTTGATGCATCATGTAGTTCCTTCTACTTGATTTAACTTATCATTAGAAATAACATATTTTTACAATAATATACTTCGAGTAGGTACGTAATAATATTCAATATTTCGATATACATAATTTTTTACGAAAAAGTATATCGAATTTATTAGCCAATAAATCACAATTAGATTATTATGAAAATATTTTCTTCTAAAATTTTTAACGTTGGAAGTATTGTAGTTTCATAAATACTCTATTAATATATATGACAAAAGATTTACTGTAATGAACCCACATAATGTTTACACAAAATATGCAGATTTAACCTTTAATTTTATTACCTTTACCTTTAATTTAATTTTAAATAAATATGAAAAACTGTTTAAACATTGTTGTGTGATTGATGTCTTTAGTAAAATTAAAATGTTTGTCCTGTGTGAGGAGGTTGATAAGATTACTTTACTAAAAGAGCGGCATCGACCGCCACAACTGCGTAGTCTTACTTACCTACCGAAGTATGTAATACCTACCTACATCTTATATATAAAATTCTCGTGTCACAGTGTTAGTTACCGTAATCCTCCGAAACGGCTAGACCGATTTTTATGAAATTTTACATGCATATTCAGTAGGTCTGAGAATCGGCCAACATCTATTTTTCAAAACTTTTTTTTTTGTTATCTATGGCAAAATAACGTTTGCCGGGTCAGCTAGTAATAATGTATACGGCAAACGCACATGGCAATGTATGTTGCCCACTATATTAAACGATCTACACGACGATATTGTAACAAAAATTGTAGCTAACCCAGACAAATGTAAATCGATTCTTAGATGTTTTTACCGCCCTAAAAAAAAAAAAAACGTTTGTGAGTGAAGACAGCGACACATAAACATTTATAGTCTCTGTTGCTGTAATGTATTGTTATATAATGTAATATATTTTATACCATGGATAAATAAATAAAAAAAAATAAAAAAAACCGTATCCCGTACTTATGAAAATAAAAGAGTTTTAAGTAAACTAACTTATGGCACAGATAAAAAAAAATATTTGTGGCTCCCATTATCATTTTGGGATATATATTAAAATTGTATTTCTATTTATATAGGTTTAACCTTCATCTTGTGAGTCCTGAACAAACAGTGAAAGTAGAGGGTCAACGACAGATTAGATTTAAATATAACGCAAGACATCATAACACTCGAGTTTACTCGTAAGTCCTCAATAACGATAGTTTTTTAGGACAAAGCAATCTCTGGGATCAATACTTCAAGACGGACAAGGAATGTACATGGCGATATATCCAAATTAACTTTCAACCTGACAATATCTTGGGTTTTTTTCACGTATACATTTGGTCATTTACACAGGACAGCTGTGATATGGCGCTACTCAAACCCATTTGAAGAACCACCAGTGACATCGTGGTATACATATATGGTGGTCTCAGGTCTCTTATATTTCTCTGACGTCCTTTTATAGTATTTTTATGACGATTTACATTTTTAATAATAAACATTTTGCCGACAATTAAATACTATCATCTTACGAGTATTTCGACCAATTTTCAGAAAACTTTTTCACGCTAAAACTATTTGAATAAACCACAAATATTATTATAGAGTCTTAGAAACGACATAGACTAATTTCAATTCCATAAAAGGGTGTGTAATAATTTATAAAGTATAATTGATTATTCTTCGATAAAAGTGGACTGTATTTTATGAATTAGCGTGGTCGTTAAACAAGAGGAAAAGACGGAATACACAGCACTTACTTGATTTCTCCTCGTAGCTCGTATCCCGGCCAAGGTCTTGGAGGTTAGTCTTCCGGATACGATACGATACGATAGGAAACGACCATAATTAAAAAGTAAATCAATGTATTATCAATTATAGCATATACTGGCGCCACCACCACACATACGAAGAAAAAAATGAGATAAATAAATTAATATATCATGTTATACAAAGTCCCGGCCATAAGCTCAACTAGTTTGAATTACGGTGAAGAATATATCCTCGCATCTTTTACATGACACATAAATCACACAAGGTACCATAATCCCAGGGGTATTATGAAGGAGGAATATAAGCAATAGCTAGATATTAACCAAAAAGTGAAACGGAACTTAAGGAGGATTTCTTAGCGAGATATATAATATGTGAACGAAATATCTTCTATTAAGTAACATTAGGTAATGTATGATTACATAAGAAATATTTTATCATATAATGTATGTCAGCTATAACCTACATTTTATTTGTAAGTAAAATTGTTCTGGTTACGGTTGTCTGAGATCGTGCCCCCGATTAGACGGCCCATTGTACCTACTTTAAGTCTCTAGTTAGTGAGTTCTGTAAAACTATCTGGTGTATAATAAAGAATATTTTTAAAGTAATTTATTAATTTTGCAATTGAATTGCTATCCTTTTACTTAATAAATCAAATTGTGGTGGAAAAAGTGATCACGCAAGCGGGACTATCGGATCACTTTTTCCACCACAATTTGATTTATTAAGAATATATTTATTTATTTTTTACTAAAGTAATTTATTAATTTTGCAATTTACATGCTATGTTTTTACTTAATAAATCAAATTGTGGTGGAAAAAGTGATTACCGCAAGCGGGACAGTAAGGGGACTTTAATTTTTACTGTAAAATGATACTTTGTCTATCTCGTGATCGCCGATATTTAATGTTCTTGTTGATGATTGAAAAATTAAATACGTTTAGAAGGAGACTCAGGTACAAAACATACAGGAAAAGTAAGAGCAAGAGATACAGTAACAACAAAAGAAGATATTAAAAAAACACATGGGGGCTAACAGTAATTTAATAATTTTGCAATTGATTTGGTATGCTTTTACTTAATGAATCAAATTATTATGATGATTACTATAAGCAGGACTTGAATTCATGACCATAAAATACAAAGATGTTGTTCCTCTACCAATTGAAATATCATGTCACAAATGTTATGTGGATAAACAGTAATATTGTAAAACTGAGGTATATACCAAACGTGTTAATACTTACAACCGTCGGGCATGTATGACCAGATGTATGAGTGTGGATGAAGCCATGGAAGTTTGTTTGGATGGTAGCAGATGGCACTCTATAGTCTCTGCCTATCCCCACGGCAAAATGCGTGATGTTATGATAATGGTAATGATGATGACGATCTGTTGATAGATCTAACCCTTGAAGCGGAACCATAAAAACAAAATTAAGTTTTGTATGATTCATGATGACGCGTGTATTTTTCATTCTATCGTATACAAATAAGACAAAGTTGAACTGAAAGTGTATATAAATTCGTATCATCTCTCAGGATTTGTATTTCATATCTCCACAGGGAGAGACGTGTCGTGAATATGTAACGAAGCCTTACTTTTCGATATATGTTTGAAAGAAATCTTAACGTTTTGCTGGTCACACTCATACAAAACTTTCATTCCAGTATACAGAGAACGTGACAAATATTAAATAAGACAAATAAATACGTTAGAGCAGTTATTTGTAATCTTATATATAAAATTCACGTGTCACAGTGTTAGTTACCGTACTCCTCCAAAACGGCTTGACCGATTTTTATGAAATGTTACATGCATATTCAGTAGGTCTGAGAATCGGCTAACATCTATTTTTAAATTTTTTTTTTTTTAGTATGGCAAAACGACGTTTGCCGGGTCAGCTAGTATATTTATAACTGTAACTTATAATGAAAAACAAACAGGTTTCACAACCACATACACATAAATACACTACACACCACACACATGCATGTTTTATGTTAAGAGGCTTTAGTGGGACTTGTAATATAAGAAGAAGACATATTTTATAACATATAGATAAACCATCTATAAAGAGAGAGCACTGGCAGCCATAATACAAGTTTAATCTTGGTATGGTTGCTAGAGACTAAACAGAATTTTTGTGGATTTAAAAATAAAATAATTCAATTCATTTGAATTTCATTTATTTGCGATAATGGGTAATAAATAAGATTTTACAATAAAAAATGCATCATCACAATCAGCTAAAATAGCAAATATACCTAGATATTAAATCTGTAGAAATTTTTTTTGTTGTACATTGCATATATTTGCAAAAAAAAAATATTCAGATGGTTATAGAACTACCAACAGAACCCATTTCCAGCATTTTTGAAATTTTTGTCTGTTTAAATGTTTCACTTGTTATTATATGTATTGTGTAGTTAAATACCTGCATATATTTTTTGACTAAAATGATGACCATGCTACGGTGACCACCTACCATCAGGTAGACCTTTATGCTTATTCACCATTATACATACCACATTATTCCATGAGAGAAAAGTGCGAGTCTTCTATTTGTAAGAATATAGTACATAGATATACAATCAATATTGAAACAGCTGGAAGAGGTAAATCAAGTAGGTACGGCGAGATGCTATCGTAAATCGTGAAGGCGTCTTAGCCTTTCACATTCGCTCGAATCACCGGGGTGGAATTAAACGATTTATCGAAGTCACGGTGTCTGAATTCTACGAATCACTGTTACTAGCTGCAACATAGTTGTTAAATATAGCTTCTCTTGTGTTTACTTTAGTAATAACCCTCCTAATCAAACATAAAATACAACGGTATCAATTCTGTTTTACATTGAACTAAACTAAAATCAACTGACATAAGTTAGTCTCCAAAATTTTAAATTTTTCTAATTTTACAGAAAATAAACATTATTTTAAACAAAACAACAAATATTTATTAAAATAAAACCAAATATGGTACATTTTCGTTAAATATTTATAACTAGCTGTTGCCCGCGTCTCCGTCCGCGTGGAATTTGGAAAAAATTTTTTTCCCAATAAAGTGTAGCCTATGTCTTTTCTTAGGGTCTAAAGATTGTCTATGCCAAATTTCATCAAAATCGGTTGAGAGGTTTAAGCGGGAAAGCGTAACAGACTGACAGACAGAGTTACTTTCGCATTTATAATATTAGTAGGGATTTTGTAGACATTTATATCAATTAAAAGCAGTATTCTTTAGTACATATAATATTTGAATAAGAATTAACATTTATGTTTTAGTAAAGTTTTGTTAAGTGATGTACGCAGAATTGGCATATTATGCATTACCGATGATACCCCCAAGTGCAATGAACAGTGCAGACATAATAAATTAGTGAACTTGTATGATCTCTATGTCTCACGAAGTCTTAAAACAATTACATTACTAGGTTGTAGAACTAATTAAATGTTTTACTGCTTTTTGCATAAAGTAACTAAATAGTCTGATAAAAATCTTAATGTCACGGGATATTCACAAACCTAAATGGTAAAATCAAATGACAATCGCTAAATAGTTAGTTAGTTAGCTAGCTTATATGTCAACTAGGTACAATATTAAGGTTTTACAATCTTGAGTTTCTTACAAAAATTTTATGTCCTTCATTACAATGCAATGCTAAGTAATTTTAAGTAAGCGCTTTTTACTTGCCTACAAATCACTAAAAATCTCATTACCCTGTCAGGTAATAGGGCATCAATAATCAAACATTTCCAATAACGTCGGAAACCTCTGGTAACAAAAAGTGAAACGCTTTCACAAAAATAAACTGACGGGTGTTCGTAAGGCGCTGAAAGTTAATTTCACGGTTTGTGAATGCTTCTTCAAACTCATCTTGCTTGAATAATCTTACGTCATTTATCATTAATCACAGCTCTTAAAACAAATATCATTACTTTTTAACTCGGTGTTGAAAGTAACACAAACAAGAGTTTCAAAGTCTCAATGTATTTTTTAATAACTACAAATAAATAAACTGACTTCAAAAACTCAAGGTGAAACTTATTCTAAAAAGCTCAATATTATACTGCCACCTAAACTTCTGAAAAAAAAAACTCCATATTTCTGAAAGTCTGGCTGCAGACAACATCAAAAATGTAAAAATTAACAATTTTTACAGTAATTTTTATTTCCTGCCACTTACATAATTTTTAATTTAATGCCACTGAATGAGCAATCTTTGTAGAATCTCAGAAATCTCTACAACTAATTGCCTAAAATTTTGTGAATAAAGGGTTTTGGGGATGGGTTATTGATCTCAGTATGTTTCCATTGCAGAAAACGATTTAAAGAAAAAACGTAAAGCTTGGGGATTCAGGTGCTTGAAAATATTATATATTTTATATCTCTTAATATCAGTTTCAGATTAAGAGCATTCTACATATGTATGTTGGCATGGCATTTGCTGAAGCTGTTTGGTGAGATATGCGAAGCACATAGGTATAACGCAAACGATCGACCGTGCTACGCCGCATACGAGATCAGAAAATTGATGGAATTCAAAATGTGTTGTCCGATATTCAGTATACTGCATATTACTCCTATATGCTTCCAAATGTTCCTTCAACTCAAAGTGCTATTTAGGAAAATTGTGATAGTCTATACATATAATAAAAATCTAGATATTGGCTAAATCAATGGTTCATAGAATTGTCTGTCTGTCTATCTATCTGTATGTATGTTTGTAAACGCATCATACCAAAATTACTGCTTGGAATTGTATACCGTATTCAGTGATATCTTTGTAGGGATCTAACTCAAAGTATAGGCAACAATTTAAGTCCTGACATTTCATTTCTTCGACAAAACCTGCTTTTAGTTTCTTATTGCCCAGTAATAAAAAAATTGACGCGAACTAACATCCGGGCAGTAGCTAGTTTTAATAAAAAAGGTAAACGTATAAAACAAGAACAACGGAAATGAGTTCAATGATTTTATGAATGAATTCATTATGTGATAAGGCAATGGGTTGTGAAAATGCTATAATAGCTTGATTGGTTTAAATTATTGGAATGATTCCTGATCTTTATTTTAATTGCTAAAAATTAAAAGCAAGTCAAAAAATACGTCTTCACAATTTCAATATATCACCTCCACAGAATAATCACACCGTAACTTTCTAAGCTAAATACAGTTAAGACAAATATTTGTTCAAGTCTCAACAAAACGTTACTGAGTCTACGTAGCGCTATGCGTCACCTACGGCTCGTAGCAGCTCTACACGACAAATCTGAATCATTGGTTTGGAAACATTTACTCGATTAAACAGAAGGCATACACTTTAGTGGAAACTGGAATTCCTTGCATACATTGCCGGTATTTGATTTACATAATGTAGCTACTTAAGTATTTAAAAAGGAAATACTCGGTACTTATATCTCAATATTTCTTAAACCCGGAGACTTTATAAGAAAAGTTACAAGAATAATAATTTATGTATAGAAGACTACTTGGTTTAGGAACCTATTAAGTTAGTGTCACAGATGTACCCGACGGCGGGTTGATGTTTAAAATTGAGGACAAGTAACTTTAGCCTGGCTAAATCGTACTTCATACAATAATGACGTTTTATATCACGTATAGCCTGTATCATAGACACACGTAGATACATTTTCACACTTACAAAGATATGTAAGTGCCTTCAAGCCGACTGAGTGAAGTAACCATAGACAATACATCTGGTATATATATTGATATATATATAATATTAACAATGGTTAGTCTTATATTAAGCTATCTTACCCGCGTTACTTTATCTAAGAAACGAACCTATCAAAAATTCTTGTCTTTTCTGTTTTTTTACATATTATTATTATATTAAAGCAATTCTAACATTCTTAAAACATTTGAGACGGGCCTCGTGGTGGAGTGGTTCATATAACGGACTGCCGATCATGAGGTCTCGGGTTCGATTCCCGGTCGGGACAATCATTTCTGTGATGTTTTAATTGTCATACAAATATTTGTACTGCGTCGGGGTGTTTACTATGTATTATAAGTATGTATTTACAAAAGAAAAGTAGTTTATGTATTATATCATTATATCCGTATTCTGGTACCTATAACACAAGCATAATAAGCTTAGCTTGGGACCAGAGGATGTTGTGTGAAATGTCCATGAATATTTATTTATTTATTATTTATTTATTATTGCTTAGAAACTTCAAAAAGTAATTAATTAAAATAATCAATAGTTTAAAAAAAAACATTTTATAAAAGCTATAGACGACAAAAATGTAACTATTTTCTTTTGCAAAGCGCATTTCATAGCAACATAAAATATGGTTTGGATTCCGTTCGGCTTGTCGTCGAAGATATTGAGCTTATTACTAGTAGATTTACAGCCTATTCAGAACTGGAATATTTTCTTCGCCGTATAAAAATATTCACCTTATTCGTAAACAAGTATTACTAGGTACACAGTTTTATCAAAGCACTTAAATACTTAAACTTTTGTGACTTGGAAAAGATAATGATATCCATTCTATATGCACAACTAAACTTACCCAACTTAATTTCTTTTTTTAATAATAGTAAATAAAAGTAAATGCTCATGTGCCTTTGCATATTTTTTATAATATCTGATTAAAAAAAAAAAATAGATAGTGTAGACAATTTTCAATCAATTTTAATTTTTTTTACTTGTCCAATATAGAGAATCGATATCATTACCTTTTCCATGTCCAACACAATTCGGCAATGTTAATTGAACTTACTTATTATAAAAACTGTGTATTATAGAATAAAGATGTTAATTAATATAAAATTAAATAATATAATGTACAATGAAATAGCAAATAAGAGATAATATTGACACTATCAATTTTCATATTTTAAATTTTGGTTGCCGTTACAATAAAACTAATAATTTTGACAAAATATGTCTATACTGTTACACAACTGTCAGCCTACGGGCTACATAGCGTTGTCGCATTGAAAACACGGGTAAGGCCATGTTCAGATGACAACATTTTGACGCGCGTTTTCAAATCGCGCGACTAGATATCGTAGTATTTATATACAACCGATCACATGAGCGCGTGTTAACGCGCGTTAGCGAGCGTTGACGCGACGCTCAGAGAAAAATACTCTAGACGCGGCGATCGCGCATTGAAATTTGACGAGCCGCGTGGTTGAGACGAACGGACTGCCGATCAAGAGGTCGCGGGTTCGATTCCCGCTCGGGACAATCATTTGTGTGATTTTTGTAATTGTCATACAAATGTTTGTACTACGTCTGGGTGTTTCTATGTATTATAAGAATGCATTTACAAAAAAAAAGTAGTATATTGTATCAGTATTCTGGTACCCATAACACAAGCATATAAGCTTAGCTTGGGACCAGAGAACGTTGTGTGAAATGTCCGTAAATATTTATTTATATATATATTTATATCTAAACTAGCTGTTGCCCGCGACTTCGTACACTTCGAATTTAGAAAATAGTTCCCGTTTTTGCAACATTTTTCACTAGCTCTTCGCTCCTATTCGTCGCAGCGTAATGTTATATAACATTATATTACTTTGTCGATAAATGGGCTATCCAAATTAACCATTTTAAAGTTTTTTTTATCTGTTGCTTCTATGTAACGACTTTCAAATTGGTAAAGTATCAAACAATATTTGTGATATAAATTAATATGCGCAGAATTCACCCACGGAAGATACTTTCAAATTAAAAATAACGCTGTGTAACTCAGATAGGCGCGTAGCAGAAATTACATCCTCTCCTGACAAGCCTCACAATAATGAAACTCAAACAACGTAACCATTTCACGAAATTATCGCGTTTGAAAACGGAATTAACAATTTCATTTCCTTTTAATAAACATTACGAGTTTATTCTATGACATGCGTATTCCGAAGTATGCCAATATCATTAAAAGATAACATTGTATCACTGGCAGACAATAATATAATAACAGATAGAAACGATAGCACACAAAGGTGTGTATAAATTATTGAATCGATTACATTCATATCGATATTTCATTGTAAAGTCACTTCTATTGGCATTTTAAATTTGGAATGCATTCGTATTCTCATTCACAATTCAACCCTTACGCGGCTGAATAACTGGATTAGCTTGGGACACGTGCGCTCACAAAGGAAATAAATTGATTATTTTATGTTACTTTTTCCACTCACGTCCGCAATAAGAGACCACAATTATTACACGGGAACTTGGACAGCATATTATATCTTGTACTACAAAATATATATTAAATCTCATATATAAAATTTTAGTATCGCAGTGTTTATTACCAAACTCCGAAATGGCTCAACGGGTTGTATAAAATTGTACGGTCCGTCGATGGATCTACATCTATTTTTATATCCATAAGTCTAAATAATCATGTAGATATAATAAATACACTAGTAGTAAACAATGCCTTTCCACGTTTTCAGTTATTTGGTTATCTCAATTTATGGTAATGTAATACCAAAACCAGATAATTTTACGCACTAACCATAATGACCTAATGATGTCATTACTTTTGGTGTTGTTTTGCTGTGTAATTACGCACATAGATTTAATATACTGACGATAAAGCATGTAGATACTAAATTATTACAGATCAGTAAAGGTTTCTGATATGATTTTTCCACAAAGAATAATATTGGCATTAAGGGCAGTACTACGTAAAATATTATAGCAAGTGACGTAACGCGTTTTAAGAGGAAACCACGAGGTTTAACGAATTTAAAATTAGGTATTTGTAAAATGTATTGCTGTTGCGCATTGTTTGAACAGGTGCAGCAACTGCTGCTTGGATAGGAAAAACCTTTTAAAAGTTTATGAAATCGAAGTTCCGTAGTCCCCTGATTACTTCAATAAAACTTAAGAATCAATTTATTAAAAAAAACTTAAGAGATGTCAAGGGACACCCGGTTGGAACGAAGTTCCTTTCTTTATACAGGTTTTTTTGTACATAATAAATATTTTTTTATTATTTATCATCTACAAAAAACATGTATACACTCCACAAAAATAATCTTCGCGACACCACAGTGTTCAATCTGAAATAGAAAAACGAAACGAAAATAACTGCCTTGCTTTCTATGAGAGAGAGAGAGAGAGAGAGAGAGAGAGAGAGAGAGATAGATAGAGATAGACAGAGAAACATGCCGCACGCCGCACGGCTTACAACTACATAATATATTTTATAGCAAAAAGTATCGTTACAACTTTAGGTCTTCATTTTTTCCATCTAGCCCCTTTCCGCAACGCGCGATAAGGAACTTCGTTCCAAAAAGAAACACATAGGAACATGTGAATAGTAGCTGATAATTATTGGAAAAAAAATGCTTTACTGGCATTATCCAAGCAGGTATTTGGATACTACGTTTGTACGGAAAAACTGCCCCTGTAATTTCTTCTTATGATCAAAATCTTGTTAATAGTAATGGGTGATGTAATTTTTGGAAGGAATGGTTTTTGGAGAGTTAGAGTTGGCAACACGCGAGTCAGGTGTTGCAAACGTCCTTGTGCTACAGCAATCACTTACCATCAGGGGAACGAAATGCTCGTTTGACAATTAAAAAATGAGTTGGACACGGGCCTCCTTTCTTGCTCTTTTTTTTTGTGCTGCGCCGACCAGGCGTGATAGCCCAGGTTTTTTTTAAGCTTTCCGTCTCTTACAGAGGATGTTATCTGTGTACAACACTCCTTTGCTTTTACAGTGCCCCGGAAAGGGAAAGGGGTGGCGACACTGGTATTCTTAATCCGTCACGACACGGACACAAAAAATGAGTCTTGAAAAACAAATGTAAGGTATTTCATATCTCCAGAGACCAACAAAGTCTATGTAGAATAATGGCTTCAGGCTCGACTCGTAACATCTCCATGCGACAAGTCTGAACCACTGGCTTGGAAACATTTAGTCGATTAGACAGGAAGTACACGCTTTACTGCTATTGGAATTTTCTGGCTATGCACTGAATGCTTGGTTTATGCACACACTTCATTAAAAAACCGGCCAAGCAAAAGTTAGACTTGCGCATAAAGGGTTCCACGCTGCAATAACCATAATATTGTAAGAAACTTACTCACTCTTTTTCCTCTAACTCAAATCGTCATAATCATTTACAATTATCATATTATAATTATCGTTATAATTATCATAATGGCCCAATGCCCAAACTGTGGTAAATTTTTATCGCCAAATGGCGCTGCCGCTTGCAGCAGTTGTCCTGGAATATACCACAAAGAGTGTGCTGGCTTGCATAGTAACACAGCTGTTGCAAAAGGATGGGTATGTCCCCAGTGCCTGAAGAAGAAACCTAAAGGCGACGTCTCGGGCACATTGAGTGAAAATTCGGATCTCGCGGACTTGCGTCGTGAGCTCACAGAATACATAGCGGATCAGCGGGAATTTCGCATGGAATTTCGCATTGCAATGTCCAGAATGGAAGAGCGCATGAATGGCTTGGAGAAGATAATTGAGGCGCTTGAAGTAAAAGAAACTACGCCAGTGTTGGGAGTGGCTACCGTACTCAGGGAGTTCGTTAAGCAATTAGAACTCGACCTTAACGACAGTAATCAAGATTCACTATCAGCTGATCTTGATATAAGCCATCTTCCTGAGGAGAACGGAGAGAATGTCGTCCATTAGTTCATTTTGTTGGCGTCAGAACATTGGCATTGATCATTTCATCCAATCTTTTGGTAAGTGACCCTTCTATGTTTTGCACTAATTTGTCTACATCTATGCCCGGTGATTTGGGAGCTGCAGTTTTTAACTCCTGATATTCTTTTTTGTAGGCCTTGGCTTCCGTTTGTAGGATTTCGACATGTCGCCTGAGTCGCACGTTGTCCGCTCTGAGCTGTCGCGATTCTTCAGAGTCTCTGTCGGCCAGAGTTTCTACTATGGTTTGAAACCCGTGGGTGGCATCCTTTAATTTTTTAACGAAAGTCCCTTTTAGATTTTTGGATTTGGTGGCCACTTCGATAATATCCGCCGCTAGTCGCCCGTGTAACCGGTAACCGTGTAGGGTAACCGTGGAGAAAAGTGACGTAGTTTTCGCTGAGCGTATCGGAGTGATCGATGCAAGCAGAAGCGCGGCTAGCAAGCGACCGCGTCGCTTGCTGGTGAGGTTAACACGTCGCACATAGCGCGACGAGGTATTGAGCGCCGCACGTGCCCGCCGCTTTCTCGCTTTGGACTCGCCTATATTGTCGCCCTGTATCTACATAAATGAACGACTTACCAAAATCAACCGGCTACTATTCCGGCGGGTGCGGCAGGAATGTCGCACTAAGCAATGGAGGTACTGCAGTGCTGGACTAAAAGGGGTCGCATCTATGTACGCAAAGCTGATGGCTTGCAAGCGTATCACGTACAGACAGACGACGACTTTCCGCGTATATTCGGATTAAATGATGCTTGATCTATGTTTTTAACCGTAATGAAATTTTAAAATAATATCGTCTTTTTTTCATTGTAATTATGTTAAAAATTATTAATTAAGAGGTTTTTATGCATTAAAAGTATGTACCTATTATTAAAAATACCATACCATTTTATAAATATTATATTTATTTTTCTCATATATTTTTTACCTTAAAAACAAAATATTATAGTCATATGTACCTAATTTTATGTTTTCTTAATTTGTTTGTTACAAATTTTTTTATCCTAGATGACTTACAGTATCAATTCAGTTATTATTATTGTTTTTGTTTTCTTTTTACAATGGATCAAATTTAGTTTAGTAGATTTGTTTACCTTTAGTTGTTTATTTATTTTCACTTTTTATTGTTTACCTACTTAGTTGTTAGTTGAATGCGCGATGTCCTCCAAATACGGCCCAACGGAAGACCAGCGCTGGTTTTTAACCAGCATTATGCTGAGTTGGGTCCGTATTTGTGACTACTCACATTGTTAAATTGTTATTGTTTATTTTAAGTATGTGTGTTATATTTTTTTAAACCTTTTTTGTTTGTTTATTATTCTTGTTTCGAGTAGTTGCAAATAAAAAAAAAAATTCTTTCTCTTTCTTTCTTCATATCGTCTAAGCGTATCATGAAATTAAACTAAAAGCGTTTGTTGTATCGAAGCCAAGTCCCTTTTTATTCTTATTTTAATATATTTGTTATCAGAAATACATCATCTGTGACAATTTCAACAGTCAAGTTATCACAGTGCACTACAGTGCATGAAATAAAGTGTCACAGACTAACGTAAAAATGGACGTATAGATAACGAAATCTAACCGAACCCTAAAAATAATAATTTAAAATCAATTCTCATTCATGAAATTTTATATCGAAATAATTTTTCGTTCGAACTCGAATAAATATTGCCAAAGTAACATTCTATAAAAAGCTATTACCAAAACAGAAGCATCTGGCTTTTAATAAAAAATAAACGAAAACCGCCGGCGGTCGGCAATCTATCACGTTCTCAGTCATAAGCTGACTTTAATGTCGGGTCATTGCAGGCCTTTTCGTTGACGTTAATATTAGTTTAAAAATTACAAACTCATCTAGCTCTCCTGCAACAAACTGGTATTTGAGTCTGAAAAAAAAATCTCGCAATATATGTGGATTTTTACAAGACTATGGTTTAACCAAACTTCTTTATAAATATAAAGGTTACAGGAAAATTGTATTTATAACAAAACATAACATAAAGAAATAAGAATAACATAAAGAATATGAAAAATAACACAGATTCCGTTTCGTTCAACGGTCTGTTATAACGTACCAAATAACTTCAATAATCTTTTATTTACAACCTTTACTGAAAGCATAATAAAAAATAAAAAATCTATGAATAATTTCAATATCCAATATCCATAATTTATTACATTAGAAAAATTAAAATATTAAATTATTCTTAATTATGTTGTCCATGTGGGGATGGATAAAAATTAAGTGTCACCATACCATTTTTTTACCAGGGTGCTGTAAAATCAGCTAAAGCATATTGTACACATGGATAACATCCTCTGTTAGAGATGGAAAACTCGGAAATAAACCCTATGCCTACACCCCAGGTCAGCGCAGTGTAGTAGGTCATAATCCCTTCAAAAGTAAAGAACCGTGTCCAACAGTGAGTGTGGATATGATCAATGGTCAGGAGAAAAAGAAGGAAAGAGAGAGAAATTATAAAATGAAAATTGGGACGTTGAATTATTTTCTAACCCAAGCGTTGCTATTTGTTCAGACAACGATTGGCTATCCCTTGAGCTTTGAACAAATATGTAATCATATCAACGGATTTTGATTAAAGTGCTATATAAAATTGAATTGTTATTGATAAAGATGCAATATTTGTATTTAAAATAAATTTATCAGAAAATAATGATCCGCTAATTTCAAAGACAAAAATCCCGAATATTGTTGTACATTATTGCAAGGTCATCGGTTGCTCGATAAATGGACTATCCTACACAAAAAGAAATTTTCAAGTCGAACCAATAGTTCCTGAGATTAGCGCGCTCAAACAAACTCTTCAGCTTTTTAATATTAGAGTAGATATAAGTATATACGGTTTTTTTCTTCATCATGCTAGATAACACTGTGCAGTGACTCCATCATGTTCTCTTCTCTGTTAAGGAGTAAAAAATGTGTGACGAATGATGTTAAATATAATTTTTTGAGAAAAAAATTACACTAAACATAACCACTCGCGTTTTCTTTACTTTTGGAATGAAAATTAACAGCAGCAAATTAATTATTTTCAGATTCCATTTTAGTACCGATTGCTGTAATTTTACAGTCCAATTAGTACTAAAAAGGACAAATATTTGCCTATTAGAAGGGTTTGTATTTAATTTTGTTTCAATCATACTTCTCTGATGAAATATACTCATACCCAATCCAATAAAGATTTATGTATTGGCAATTTGTGATTGATTGTATTTAAAGTGGTTAGTTATTTTGTATTAATATGAAACACTATTTAAATTTGACTTCTTTCTAACCTCGCGTAAAACTTACTCGTTAAAAATTATTCACTTATTTTATAACCATAGACGTACGAATCTAAATGAAGCCATGTAAGTGTGTCTGGGTTGCAGCAAATGGCGCTCTATAGTATCTGCCTACACTCAAGGGAGAAAGGCGTGACGGGATGTTGAAAACTGATTTATAAAATAATCAAATGTCACGTATCAAAGTACATAAATACCCAAAACTACCTACGAACCACTACTGTCCAGCTATCACCGTTCCTTAGATTTGGCCTGGTGACAGATGATCGTTTTACTTCCAGTGTGCAACCATTCGAGTAACGACCACACATCGGACGCTGCAGCGTTGGGCAGCTCCTAACAAGGTAGACGGACATCATCGTTAAATGTGCCGGGGGCCGCTAAATTTAGATAGCGCAGGACCGTGCGTTGTGGAGTTCTATGTCCAGCAAATGACCAGCAATGGACGGAGAAATGTTGACATAAAGATAGATGGAACCATAAAAACCAAAATTCGTTTTTAATTATTAATTTTTCTACTTTGTTGGCAGTCATAGCATTCCACTCGTATATGACGACTTTGGAAGTAAAATTAATAAAAGCCATAAAAATGCTTTGTGGATGGTTACTTTAAAGGATTAACACGAACTGAGCTGGTATTTAAGGAACGACCGTACTACATCAATGTCGACATCAACGATATATATGTATATCGCTCACAATATTTTCCCAGCCCAAGTATACTAATAAATAATTAAGTTAAGACTGTTTATTAAATTCCGAGCACATTATAATGCTGAATATTTTTTTAGGTTTAGGATGTCATTAATTTATTTGTTTCTTTGGACTTTTTATTACTCCAAATTGTACAATTTGTACTTTACTTTAGAGGATACCAAAATAGCTTCGTGCATTTTTCTACGTACGAATTTTTCATTTTTTCTTTAGATTGAATGGCTAGAGCTCTAATTTTTAAGTATATGTTTTTTCAATATATGATCTAGGATCGCATAAACTCAGAAACGCAATTGAAAAAAGTTTTCTCGATAGAAAATCTTAGCAAAACAACCTCTCTTGTGAGAACTTCTCAATGTGAGAACAGAACATGTAGGCTTGTTGTATGGCCACTGTCTTGTCATCTGTGAGTTTAATGTTAGGCGGGCTAAACCTGTACCCAAAACTATAACATACAGACCAAAAGGGGAAATTGTTCTCAGCGAATTTGACAATGATCTGGAATCTATTAGATGGGATTTAATAACGCTCTCAGGTGACGTTAATGAGATGGTAAGTACTTTGTCCCTCAACGTCTCGGCGTTGTACGATATACATGCGCCACTAAAGACAATAACAATCAAGGAGCCAAGTCATCCTTGGATCACCGAAGTAATTAGAAAGATGATGAAACTGCGTGACAAGGCTTTGAAGGACTACCACAGGACCAAATCAAGTACAAAAAAAATGTATTATAAGGATTTGAAAGCTTTGGTAAACCAAGCACTGTTTCGGGAAAAGACTGCTTATTTCAATCTTCAAATCAATGACAATATAGGACAACCCAAGACCCTTTGGAATAAACTCAAAAAAATCATATCTCCTGACAATCGGATAGAATTACCATCACACTATGGGGACCCCAACATTATAAATAATCATTTCTTAAACATTTCAGGAGCATCCACTGTTAACATCTCACAGCTAACCTATTTTGAACACTACAAATACAGTGATGCTGTGTTTAGTATGAGACAAACTGATCTTGAGACCATAGAGAGAATATTTAAGGATTTAAAATCTAACGCAGAGGGTTGCGACTCTATTACACTGGACATGCTAATTTTAACACTACCGCACACAGCTGAACTGATTAAGACCATTGTCAATACATCAATTAACACTTCCACATTTCCTGACCTCTGGAAAACAGCAATAGTGCAGCCTTTGCCAAAGATACCAAGTCCAAGTGAACTCAAGGATCTCAGGCCCATTAGCATATTACCTTGTTTATCCAAGGTCCTAGAGAGGGTTGTCTGTGAGCAGCTTACGCGATACCTGGAGAACAATGACATTCTACCTGAAGCACAGTCTGGTTTTAGGAAAGGCAGAGGAACCGTAACTGCTCTACTTGATGTCACGGACAATATACTCTCTGCACAGGACCAGGGGATGTGCACTATATTAGTGTTACTCGATTTTTCCAGGGCATTCGATTCGCTGAACATAGACCTATTGCTCTCAAAGCTGAGCTATTATGGCCTTGACAGTAATGCACTACTTTGGTTTCGGAGCTATCTCATGGGTCGTCAGCAATACGTAAAAATCAAAAAGAATGACTCTGCACTAATTTCAGATACAGTCAAGGTGGTTAGAGGTGTGCCACAAGGTTCTATACTGGGACCATTACTGTTTATGGTGTACTCTGCAGATATAACTAACCACATTAAACACTGCAAGTTCCACATATATGCAGATGACACTCAGGTGTACATTTCTTTCAAACCAGAAAATATCAATGATGCTGTGACCAAACTCAATAGGGACCTAGCGGGGATAGCCGCATGGGCACAGGCTAATTGCCTCCTGCTTAATCCAGATAAGACTAAGTACTTAGTATGCGGTAGCAGGAGTGCAGTAACTAAAATTGGTACTGGGGCAAATGTCACACTCATGAATAGGCCCATTGAGCGTGTTTACGAGGCCCGTAACCTTGGACTACTCATGGACAGCAGTCTACGCTTTGAAAAACATGTGACCAATTCAATTAAAAACTGCTTTTACAAACTTAAAATTCTATATCGCATTAGACCCTATCTAAGTGAAAAACTAAGAATCCAACTTGCTGAATCACTTGTTTTAGCTAAGCTGAACTACATGGATCTGGTTTTTGGACCTCGACTCTTGGTAAAGACACAAAAACTCATTCAAAGGGTTCAAAATGCCTGCGCTCGCTTTTGCTTTAACATTCCATTGAGGGCACATGTGACACCATTTTTGAACAATTATTCTATTCTAAAAATGAGACACAGGCGCAAGTTACATTTGGCTTGCCTTCTATTTGGCATAATAAAATATAAAATACCTTCTTATCTCTATGACAAATTATCATGGGTCACTAATCAAAGGTCGTGCAGTGGCCGTAGACTCGCATTGCAGCTCTCAACACCACAGCACAGTTCTGCCGCCTTCAGAGGTAGTTTCAGCTACTCTGCTACCAAGTGTTGGAACAACATCCCACCACCATTGAGGAACCTGCATCAGAGCAAAACTAGTTTTAGGAAAAAAATAAAAAAAATTATGCTTGAGCACCAACTAATGCAGGAGAGCCTGAGACATGACACTAGTGTCCTGTAACGACTGACACACTGCAGTACCTGTGAGGCTAACCAATTGTTTTTAATTCCTGTCCGTATCTTTTGTCTATATTCTTTTGTTTTCCTTTATTTTAAATTATTTAATTCATTTATTTGTGGGACGTTTCTACTTACTCGGCAGTCTCAGCTCCATTTGCTTGGATGGTGAGACAAAACCCGCCTATATGCCTTGAATATACTCTGTCTGCTACAAATTTCAGTGCCCAGATGCTGAGCAACCTGTTGCCTGGCTCTGTGACTTTTGTGTATTCGATCTGTGTATATTACTTGCATGCTTGTCGATGTCGGCCTGCAAATAGGTTAAGACGCATAAATAAGGTTTGCACTCGCTTAAAATATGTATCAATTGTTGCTCTTATTATGTGTAACAGTTCTCCTTATTGTTGATATTATGATATTATTATATAAGACTTACCTTATGATTGCGGTATAGATTGTGATCAGACTTGGCTGCACCTTGCAACTATTCGTTTTTGTATGCCTATATTTGTGCTTGCTATTAGTGTACGCACGCGTAGCAAATCTATATTATTTTACTCCTTAGTGTGGCAGCGTGCATAATAACATAATGCACGCGCGGGGGTTACATTTGTCGGGTGCAGTCGTGCAGACATGATCAAGTGACAGAACTGTCAATGTCAGTGTCGTCAGACTGAGTTCTAACATAGATTAATATATAGTATAGATAAATAGTTAGTCGTAATAATTTAATCACCCTCATATTTTTAATGCATTAATGCTACCGTAATTTTAATTTCACTTTTATTACATATTATTATTATTTTAATTTTTTTATTCTGTTGCTCTGTGTGTTTACTTTAGTGTTTAGTGTTATATTCTAACTTGTGCACTAAGTAATAATTGTACTACACTCTATGCGTCGCCAAAAGGGCCCAGCGGAAGACCAGCGCTGGCTCCTTGCCAGCATTTTGCTGAGCTGGGTCCGCTTTGTAACGCCTACTATGTATGTTTGTAATTTTTTGTTTCTATGTGTAAATTGTAATCGTTACAAATAAAATTATTTTTCTTTCTTTCTTTCTTTCTTCTTTCTCTTATTTTTTATTTTTTTCATTTGTCGGTCTATTATCGCGAATTAACTAATGAAATAACTTTCAAAACATAAGTAACTATTATGTATAGAAACACGTAAACTGGAATTAAAATATATTTAATCGATTTTACATGAACCACTACGCCACGAAGCCCGTCATATGAAATTATGTCTGTCTTTTTTGTAAATCTGAGAACAGGATGTATTTTGTTTAATACCCTAGATAACATAGAAGGACTTTTCTAGAAAGTCCGCTAATAGCTATACTAATATTATAAAGCTAAAGAGTTTGTTTGTTTGTTTGAACACGCTAATCTCAGGACCCACTAGCTAGCGATTTGAATAATTCTTTCAGTGTTAGATAATATATTTATCGAGGAAGGCTATATAACATTACGCTGCGACCAGAAGGAGTGAAGCATTAGTGAAGAACGTTACAAAAACGCGAAAAATTCCTAAATTCCAGGAGTGCGGAATCGCGGGCATCAATAATAAGTATAATAACATAAATTGTATCATGAATTAGTATGTACCTACCTATTCTTACTAAAATGTTATGTTACTAGTAAATTATTTTATTTTCCATTTATTCACTTCAATATAGTCTCTTACTTTCAAGTAGGTCTCACCAGCACGTATAACTTAAAACCTCCCGTCAGATTATAAAGTTCTAGACACATTTTAAAAGAAATTTGGATAAAGATTTTTATATCTGCATAATATATCAACGTTATGGTACATTTCTGTGATTTATAGCTTAAGTTACAGAACTTTAGCTTGTCATCTAAGGAGTCAGCGAAATTTTCTAAAGAAACTTTAAACTTTATGCATTAGCTAGATGGAAGTAACTAACCTCAGTACGTGGTTTTTTTTCATTTCATATTAAACTTTTTACTAAGTAAGTTAGGTTTTTTGATGAAAAAGCGTATACTATTATAATTTGTGTGTTAATGACGTCATAAAGATAAACATACCTCATTTACAACTGTAAGTATGATCTTTTTTAAAATTGAATACTAATTACATTGAATACGAACTTGGATGTTAAAAAAAAACTTTATTTATCACTTACATCGCGGTATCCCAAATTTGTTACTAAATTCAGAGACAGTGCGCGCGCACATAAAACAATTTCCTCTCATTATTTACCGTTAAAAGAAGTAAAACTTCAATAAAAAAATATATAAATAAAATATGGAATGAGATTAGAAAAAGTGACTAATAAGATAGTAACACTTAATCTTATATATAAAAATCAATAGTTGTTCGTTAGTCTCGCTATAACTCGCGAAAGGCAGGGCCGATATTTGTGATTTTGGTCTTGAAATATTCCTGAATATCCAGGGAAGGTTTAAACGGTGACAAAATATATGGGGATCTAAAATGTCACGCGTACGGAGTAGCGGGCATCAGCTAGTACTCGATAAATATATTCTATACATTTATAACTAGGATTGTTTTAAGCTGTGTTGAAAATGATCACTTATTATTTTATCAAAGGTTATTTTTTCTATCGAATGCTCCACGAGCTTCTAGCGTTTGCAGATTTATCGATTATTTAAATAGGTTATGATTGAGTATTTTTAGAAAAAAGTCTACTTACCTGACTTCATGTGCTGCTGAATATTGAGGGCTTTCCTCGATTTCTCAGGAGATAACTATCAGATCCTGACCTGATGCCAAAGGGACCACACAAGAACCACCAGCTTTCAAATAAAAAAAGAATCATTAAATTCGCTTCACCCAGTAAAAAGTTATAACCTCCTCCTTTTTTGAAGTCGGTTAATTAAGTTCTTATGATTTTGATTTGTCACTCTCGTCTATTGCTTACAAATAGATTTTTTATGGTACTACTTACTATTATTTACGTGCACTGGAATAAGAGGATATCCCAAAATCCTAAAGCGTATTTCTTTGTAACGAAGAACGCTATATATTTAAAGCTTTTGAAGAAAACAAAGATCTTATGACAAATTGTTGCAAAACATTCTTGATGGATGGCGTTGCACGTCAAAATACGATGTAAACTCAATCGAGTGACGATTGTGGTGATCTAATTTGGTTACTGTGAGCACGACCGCAATAAGCTCAGTTGACAGAGCTACGGAACGGTATTCCGGTATTCCGAAAAAGTTGATCACCGCAAGCGGGACTTGAATCCACGAGGATTCAAGTCCCGCTTGCGGTGATCAACTTTTTCCACCACAATTTGATTTATTAAGTAAAAGCATAGCATGTCAATTGCAAAATTAATAAATTAGGTACTAAAGATCTTATGAATTAATAAAGTAATTCTAAGACTACCTACAAAGGGAAATTCCTTAACTTTACTAATAAAGCACAAAGTTACGTGTAATGTATTATGATGTGTTCGGGTGAATACCACTATATGATAATATTCTGAACGAACATTGGGTAACAAAGCTCTGTCTGCTAGGATAGATAAGGTTGTAAATGTCAATCTACGTAGGTTTACTGCATTTTGAAAGGATCAAAGTTCCGGGTAGGGATTATAAGGGTCTAAGATAAGCTTATTTTCTAAAGCCTAATTTTATACCCGTCTAGTTCCTTTGTAGAAACGTTAATGACAAGACTTTTTGTGAATTTAACATGGTGGGTGACCAAAATAATCTGCATAATGAATTCCACAAATTATACTTTATGTTTACTTTCATTTTTGTTACATTTATGTTAACGTAAGTGTTTAATACACTCTTGCTCTCTTTCTCCAGCCCAATAACATTCTAGGGCCTCGTCAACTTCGGAATGGATTATGATCTACTACGAAGCGCTAATCAGGCGTGTTGGCATACAATTTAGTTTCAAGTTATAACTGCTTATGACATCCCTTAGCTTGATCTAACAGTACCACAGAAATGGGGTGGCGACACTTGTATATTCCGTTACCATACGGATATAGAATACTATAATCTTTCCTTGTATTACGTAGTTTAAATAAGTAAAGGCAGAGAAAAGTTCATAACAGTAGAAGTTTTACTGCAGTCTTTAAATATTTATACAGTCGTTTCGCAGCAAACTTACGTGCCATTTAGAGACCTACAACGTTTTAGCATATCTCTAGTACATCTGTTACGAATCATGTGTAAAGATTTCTTTAAATTTTTTAAAAACTAGCCTGAAATTAAATTGCAATTAATATGTAGAATTTGAAAAAGGAAGGTTGACGTCAAGCAGGCAGCCGTTCGTAAAAATCAGTCAAATCCCACTGCAACATGACCACGATGTTATGCTGTGCCGATCCCGAATATAGAGATAAGGGCAGGAGAATGACGACGATGAATGTTAAATATATTTAAATTAAAATTTTGAAAATATAGATAATTTAAGGGACTGGCGATATATGTCTGCCAACCGATTTGTAGAGAATTATCGATTTTGTGTATCAAGAACACACTAGCAATGTTCATCATCATAACATCACGCGTTTTTCCCATGGGGTAGGCAGAGACTATAGAGCGCCATTTGCAACGATCCAAACATACTTCCTTGGCTTCATCTACACTCATACATCTGGTCATACATGCCCATTCATATCTTTATGTGTATAATAGGCATAACTATAAAACCAATACGCAAATAAATATATGTAGGTATAACAATTTATATCACGCGTCCTGAAAGAAGATACCTAGGCACATATTAATATATGTATAGTCACCAAGTAATAAACGTCGATACTCGCTTTGTCGTAGCAGTCAGAGTTTGTTCCGTATTATTTTGTTTAGTTATTTGTAACTGAAATAATAAAATATAGTAAGAATATTGAATCACAATAATAATGCTTTGGAAGCTTTGGCAATTCTATTACTAAGAATTTTAACGTATTTGGTCGATTTAATCCAGTTATTTAAGTCTGTCATCTCACACAGTTACCAGTAACGAGTCGGCAAGAATTGGCGACTTTTTGTTTGTAAGATTAACGATAAAGTATGGGTCACAAAAAAGTGTCGTCGAGAACGGAAATTGCCAAAACTTCGTGTCGAAGCCCAAAATTTCCTTGTTCTAAATGTCGACGTAAATGAAAGATGGCTCTTTTAAAATCGGAAAAGAAATTTGCGACAGACGTTTTAGGATTACGAGTTTGGTAAATTTTTAAACTTACATTTATTTTGTAAAAAAATATAAAATATCCCCTCATTATTTTATGTGATTGTATTGTGAAGTATTTATTTTATGTAAATAAATACAGAAACATTTTTTTTACGTACCGCATTGTGCTTTAAAGTACCGTTCCGGAAAATACATAGAAAACTCTTACGACTAGGAACCGAACATAAATATCTGCGCACAAAATATCACTAATACAAGACCTACATATAAATATCTAAATACAATTAATATAATCGAGCCTCGTGGTTGAGTGGTTTATGTACCGGACTGCCGATCAAGAGGTCGCAAATTCGATTCCCGCTCGGGACAATCATTTGTGTGATTTTTCTAATTGTCATGCAAATGTTTGTACTGCGTCTGGGTGTTTCTATGTATTATAAGTATGTATTTACACAAGAAAAGTAGTTTAAGTATTCTATCCGTATTCTGGTACCCGTAACACAAGCATGATAAGCTTAGCGTGGGACCAGAGGACGTTGTGTGAAATGTCCATATTTATTATAAAAAAAAAAATTAAAAAAAAATCCACAAATTTTGTCTTTGCATTTAATAAATACAAAAAAAATGCTGCGTACTTTTAAAATTACAGTACAAAAGTTGTCGTTTCACGAATTCGTGATATGAAACAAAACAGAGGCAGGTATGCAAAGCTTCACGTTCTAAAAAGTTTATAATAAAACAATCTGAAGCACTGTGTGTAATACGCTGAAAAATGAGACGAAAGAATTTAAAATTGCCAACGTTTACGGGATATTTTTGTACAAAAATAGCATAAAAGAGATATGACATGAGAGTATGGTTCATAAACATACTTTATTTTGATATACGGCTGGAGTTAAGAGTGAATAATATCTATGATATATAAATTATTCATGTCATGACTAAAACTGACTGGCATCAGGTGATCACATAGTTCCCTTCTACACTTTTTTTATTTATTTTTTTTAATTTATTTATTCATGGTATAAAATATTACATTAAATAACAATACATTACAGCAACAGAAACTATAAATGTTTATGTGTCGCTGTCTTCACTCACAAACATTTTTTTTTTAGGGCGGTAAAAACATCTAAGAATCGATTTACATTTGTCTGGGTTAGTTACAATTTTTGTTACAATATCGTCCTGTAGATCGTTTAATATAGTGGGCAACATACATTGCCATGTGCGTTTGCCGTATACATTATTATAGGTATTACATACTTCGGTAGGTAAGTAAGACTACGCAGTTGTGGCGGTCGATGCCGCTCTTTTAATAAAGTAATCTTATCAACCTCCTCACACAGGACAAACTTTTTAATTTAACTAAAGACATCAATCACACAACAATGTTTAAACAGTTTTTCATATTTATTACGATATTTATTTTTAACAGAAGAGGAAATATTGTTTTTTAAGTAATCTTAATTGTAAGTTGTATATTTCTGTTATGTGTGATTTATATGTTCTACCATAGCTGCTGAGTCCGTAGCTTATTACTGAATCAGCTAGAGCATTATATAATATTTTTAATGTTGTAAATGGTAATTTTGTCTTTAATAAAATCATTTTAGCCAGCACTGCTCTTAATTTATTACATACATGATTTATGTGTGGTTTCCAATTTAATTTGTTATCGATAATAAGACCGAGATATTTATGTTGAGTGACAAATTGTATTTCTGTGCATTGACAATGATCGGATAATAGCGCTTGATTATGTAAACATTGATGTTCGTGCGCTTTTATGACTGGATTTGATTCATAATTGAGTCGAGAAGAATGTATGTGCATGCATTTTGTCTTCTCATAATTTATCACTAAACCAACATCATGTGCCCACTTACATAACAAATCGAAGTTAGTTTGAATTTGATTTTGCGCTGTGGTCACATTCCTATCGGCAACTATTAAGCACGCATCGTCCGCGAATTGGAATAAGGAGCAATCCTGGAAAATGTTACAAATATCAAATAAATACATTTAAAGTAGTAAACTAAAGTTAAGATGCAATCGCTTTGCATTCGAGTCTGATAAGATAATTTAACACTTCAATATATTGTACTAGACAAAATGATTTATCAGCTAGTTTTTGCCTTATACTTTTTTTAATCTTTGATTAAAGTAGTTGGAATATTACGAAAATCATTAAATGTCGGCTTTAATCAAACAAAAACCTGAATAGTCCTAAATTATATATCATTTATCCTGATAAATGATATATAATTTAGGAATAAATAAATAAATAAAACTACTAACGTGCATAAGTAGATGCACTCACATTATCTTTAGGTATGTATTAATTCTTCAGTCCATCAATCGATCAGCCATTCTCCGTCAACAGCTGGATGAAAGCCACAATACGCGTTTCTGCGCTATATACATCCAGCGGCTCCCATCACATTTGAATCCGATTGCTAGACGATCCGACGACCGTTAGGCCGTTGGGTAAGGAAGGCCCTCAAGTGTCGATCACGTACCGGACGATGCGGGGCGGCCCCTAACGAGGTATCATCATCATAACATCACGCCTTTTTCCCATGGGGGTAGGCAGAGACTATAGAGCGCCATCTGCTACGATCAAAGTATACTTCCTTGGCTTCATCCACACTCATACATCTGGTGATACATGCCCGACGGTTGTAAGTGCTACGCACTTGCCCCTTTTGGAGTATCCCGGCGATGACATCGGAGTATATTTTTCTCGGGCGTCCTCTCCCAGCATTTCCACTTACTTTCGCCGTGTATATGCCTTTCGTTAAGCGTCTCTCATCCATCCTCTCCATATGACCAAACCACCTAAGCATACTTTTCTCCACCTTAGTCACTACATCCTCTTTCAGACCGCAACGTTCTCTTATAACTTCATTTCTTAATCTCTCTTTCAAAGTCACACCACACATACTTCTCAAAGAGCGCATCTGTACAGCAATTATTCTACTTTTGTGCTTCTCCTGCCACACCCAACATTCGCTTCCATACATAAGCGTAGGTAACAACACGCCATTGTGGATCGCCATTCGAGCCTTTTCAGTAATCGCTTGGTTAGCCACAATAGCATGCAAGGCACCATTCAGCTTATTTCCCGCTAACACCCTTCTTTCCACATCAGCATCAACCTTACCATCTCTTGTAAAAACACTTCCCAAATAAACAAATTCTTGTACCTGTTCCACACTTTCATCATCTATTTTAATATTACACGCAGACATACACTCCTCTTTTTCAAACACCATAACTTTCGTCTTGTTTACGTTTACTTTCAATGACATCAATTCTAAAAAAAATATCGAATATAATTAGTCTTTAACTTTTTATTATCATTTCACAATCGACATGTTGTATAACACGTTCAGTGTTGATATTAGCTAGTATTTCATTTGAACTAACAACTCGTACCTACCTATGTTTCGTTCGCATGTAGAAATCTATTCAACACGATGGTGAAGTTCCACAAGGCTTGATTAATGGTCTCGTTTCCCCTCGACGTTTATTTTTGTGATGCAAATAATGTGAACCTTTGGTGCAAGGCAAATTGGAAGGGAGGGCTGATCACCATCGTGGTTATCCACCATTTACTTTGATGAATAATAAAGGACAGTTTTAGTTAGAGTTATTATTGCCATTGCAATAAAAAAAAACCTTAACTAAAATGAAACTAAATACGCTGAACTTGCTAACTACTTTGATGTAAACTTAGATATTAACCGAAGTCGTTATTAAGATCTACAGTGTTTTAATAAGATCTTGTAACATTGGCGCTTAGTGTTATTGACATCACCAATCATCATCGTTTTAGTAAAATATTGTGGTACCAGTATAATTGGTACAAATGAATATCAACTGTTTAAGGTGAAACTAGTAGAATATTGCACCTTTCGGTATTTAATGCATTGTCATCATCCCTGGACATTATTTCGCAAAATTTCAGGTCAAACTCGTATTTGGAAGGGAGTCAAAGTATACATAGATATACAGATAGATACAAACGAAGCTAATAAACTTTTGTCAAAATATATTTGCACATATGATATACTCAGAATTTATTTTCCCGAAATTCTATGATTGTGTGCGGTGTAGGCATCCTAGCATTTATTACTGTTTTGGCTATTACCACTATTGCAAACGTTATTTGATTTCCCTGAGAGAGATATCTTTGAAAAAACAAATAATATCAATATTTTATGTTATCCATTTTAATCCATCAATTTCATTCGATAGATAAATGTGATGTTCTCTTGAGAATTAAGGTAAAGAAATAATACAAAACATTTTTGTTAAAGTGATGATTACAATCCTTTCTTATTTTAGAAAAATGAAAGTGAGTTTGATTGTTTGTGACGCTTTCACGCAAAATCTACCGTATGGAATTGCACCAAAATTGGTATAGAGATAATTTATAGTCCAGGAAGTAAAATAGGCTATATATTATTTCGCTAAAAACTCTGTACGAGATTATAAACGCCAATGTTTGTGAAATATGGTATAAATAATAGTCCAGCCATATTGGTTGTTTTACAGTTGTCTTAGCAACACATAGAATCCGTCGACTTAAAGGTATTTTTTTTTAATTTGGTCTAGAAGGTTTTAGTTCCAGACTGACACATGCGATTTACGCGGTAGCTCGGAATAGACACTCCTTGTGTGATACCTACTTAGTCCCAACTTTTTTTTTTATTGAGACGATTAAAGGAGTTGGAATAGTTAAGTATTTATATTTACGTCGATTTCTTTTTTATTTTGGAAGAAAAAAGAGTGACAATATTGAATTAATATTTTCTTTCCATCTGTGGTCATCAGCCAGCAAGTCCAACATTATGTGCCTACAGAGAGCCCAGAACAACATCTTAAGGACCCTCTCATCGGCTCCCTGGTACACTTGGAATTCGGAAATCCACGAGTACCTAGAAATCCCAACTATCACGGAAGAAGCAAAAAAGTACTCAGCCAACTACAGGACTCGCTTAGCAACTCATCCCAACCCGTTATCGAGTGTGGTCTTGGAGCCGAACCCGATCAGGCGACTTAAGAGAGCCGATGTGCTAAGTCATTAGAGTGGGTAGAGCAGTGGCTCTATCTCGCGTAACCTCACATCCCTTTGCAACTCACCTGATTATAGTCTAGGTTGACTGATCGCAGGTATAGAAAAAAAAAAATTTTCTTACAATTTTGAGAACAATTGAACTTAGTGTTTGTTTTGGTTTGTATCAATTGTAGTTGTCATTTTGGTATCGTATTTACATCTGAATTTACTATAGCTTATCCCGGAGTTCCAAGTGTTATCTGACGTTTACTGTGTTGCTAGACACTTTTAAAATAGTTATGTCCAACCGTTATTAAATAAAAAACTATACGTAAATCTTTAGCAGACTTATCTAATTTTGAAAATTAATTATTGTTAACTATTTTTACGGATTCATACGACCAGTGAAACCCTGTGTATTTCTGAGATATGCGCGTACAAACTCACCCACGCGAACAAATAACTAATAACCTTACTAGAGTTCAGCATGGTGCTAAGCTATTAACGTTACATTACAGAATCACAGAAAGATAATTTAGGTAGGGATGAACTTTATTTTATGTGTTATCCAAAATAAATAAAACAGAATATAATGACTTAGTATAAATGCGGCGTTCTCCAGAATGCAAGTTTTGTAACTTCTAGTTTGTTTACGCGTTGAGTAGTATAATATAAATAAATAAAAAATATCATTCATTTTTTCATGTATATTTTATTCCATAATACATTACTTCAACTGAGTCGCCTTATATCTTTGCCATTCAAAAACCTTCTTATTCAAAAATGCGCTTATCTCCCCTCTGGTGATTTGAAAGTATGATTGATGATACATGGAAATGAGAAAGCTCTCCATAATTTAGTTGTACCAATCACGAAGTATAAAATTGTTTATGTATGTAAAATTGGTTTATGTAGATTTAGATTTTAAAACATTTAGCGAAAGAAGTGAACCAAATATTTCATCAATCATAATTTTATCATTTAATAACTGTCTGAAAATCTTTTAATACTTAGTTATGAAAAATCAGTCAGTCTTTATACAGTTATTTTATAAATAGCTTTTAAATTATTAGACCGTGTAATTAATGAATTATGTCAAATTATTTTTTTCTTTTTAAAAATTGATAATCAATTATTTAATAAACAAGACTCTGATGTCATCACCGATGTCCTTCAAAAGGGTCTAAGTGCACAGTTCCAAGTCAAGCGTTTCACATGTTCGCCATGTATGCTTTCATGTAAGAGTGTAAGTGAAGGCAAAGAAATATGTCTGGATGGCAGATGGCGCTCTATACGCTCAACAGGCATCTGATACTGTTCATCTATAATATAGCGTAAAAACAATCAAAATCGGTTTAACATTCGCGAAGAAAAAAGGGGAGTACGATACCCATATTCTTTTTCAAAGAATTTGTAGGTAAAATCTGCTTCAGCTATATTTGTCCCTTTCAGCGCGGTGCTCGGGGATAGGGATAGCAATACCTAAGGCAAATACCTATATGAGGAGTACAGTACCCTTTTAATATTTGAGAGCAAGTCGACGTATCAACTAAACGTGACTGAATATGCCTAGCTGTCTAAACCTCAAGATGAAACTACTAGCTTTGATATCGGAGCAAACAGGATAACATAATCCCTTGTACCTTAGTTGGTATAAATAATCCTACTGAGAGAGTATCATAGTTTATTTGCAGCTGTTGTTTTGTTATTAGATATGTTCATAAGCAGTTGTCAATTCGATAGTTGTTGAAACTAGCCCTCGCTCGCAAATTCGTTCGCGAAAAATTCAAAATATACACTAAACCTAAATAAATTATGCAACAAAGTTATCCTCTTTAGCCTTTCTATCTATTAGGAAAACCGCATCAAAGTCCATTGCGTAGTTTGGAAGATATAAGCTCACATAGAGACATAAATGCATAAATAACGACTTTCTTTTATAATAAGTAAAGACTTATATTTCTTTATGTGTTTCAAAAATTCAGAATTTTTGAAACTCGGCTGTCTGAGAATAGATATTTAAACAAAAGGAAAAGTTCCAGTAAATATACAAGTGAAACTGCGGGACATGGTTACCTATTAACCCGATAACACTTACTACTTACTTAATAGTCAGATTTAAGTACATTGTTTAAAAAATGAAGAATAAATTACTGTTTATTATATAATATCAATAACTATAGGAAATGATCGATACAAATTGAAAATAGTAAACCTTCATAACCACTCCAATCCAATTTGCCACCCTAGAGGATAGAACTGTTCATTAATTAAGTAGTTGCCTACATTTGTAACCAATGTAACTCGATTCGAGAAACTTTAATTACTGGTGAAGTCGAAAACTATCTATTGTGGAGAACAAAAGGAAGTATTTGTAAATTGATCAAGCCAATGCTATTGTTTTAAAATAGCAATATCATTGCCAATACAATAGTTAATATAAGATGCAATTTATTGTAGCAGTAACTTTGTAGTCTGTAATGTTGGTAAATTTGATAACTTTTATCTAAATATTTAATCTGGCGACTTGATACTCTTATTTTTACTGTTGTCATATATAATAGCTAAAAGTATGAATCTAAACAGGAATTATATGATTTATTTTCTAACATATTTCATTACCATCTGCCAAATTTTTGTGATATCTCATTTTGCGATAAGCAAAATTTTTCAGTTTTTCCTGCACCTATGCATCTCATTACAATATTTTCTTAATCCAAAAATGGAGATCTTATGAACAAAGAAAAATATTTGGTCTGCTATAGTGATAAGATATATAGGTAGATCAAAGTACAAAAGAAGTTTTATGCTTAGAATAAGCCATAACTACAACAAATAAAAAGGGTTATCAAGTTTAATGTATTCTTAATCCGCCATGACATGTTTATAAAGTTTAACGTATGATGCGGCGTTGTATGTTGCTTGCCCTATAATACTTATGTGAAATATTTTGTAGATTTATTACCGCATATTTCCCTAGTTTTACCTAAATTATGAGTAACAGACGCGCACGATCACACTTGCTGTTTTTGTTACAAAGATTAACGGCGTACATAGAACCGCCTTCCCTAAATCGTGTTACAAAAGTTGATATCCCTCAAGTTTGAAGCGTAAATTTTCTTTATTATGTTTTGAAGCACTTATGTAAATAATGTCAGAGCTTTTACAACTATGGATTTCCTTTTAAGGAGGATTTAACTATTTATTGCCTATAAAATGTCTTTTTCGCAATATTAAAACTGAAAGATTTTCTTTTTATTCTAATAAGTTTGACGCTCGAGAGAGAGAAGTCTGACGCTCGCTATTATAGTACCTTTCTACCTCACTAAGCTTAAGAGGGCACGATACCAAATTATGCTTCATACAAAAATATGAGTATCGCAGTCCCCTTTTGTCTTCACGAAAGTTAAACCGATGTTAATTGTTTTTACGGTTTTCTTTAGATAAAGGTGCAGCGTGTATCACACATATTTCGTAAGGTTTTACCAAAAAAGAAAGTGATAGAAGCATAGATATACTCTTCATCTATAATATAGCGTAAAAACAGTCAAAATCGGTTTAACTTTCGCGAAGAAAAAAGGGGACTACGAAACGTCTTTTTTTTTCAAATAATTTGTAGGTAAAATCTGCATCAGCTAGATTTGTCCCTTTCAGCGCGGCGCCGCGGCGCTCGGGAATAGGGATAGCAATACCTAAGGCAAATACCTAAATTAGGACTACAGTACCCTCTTAATTTGTTATTGTTCTTACATTTTTATGAAGTTTTAGAGGACATGAAACCTACAAACATACTATAGATATGACCATTGAATTGTATTAGTAACAACATGCATGTTTTAATTTGATTTTGTTTAGTATAAGGAAGCGGAATTGTGACTATAATCTCGATTAATAATAAGTTGTTCTCCAGATAATTTGTAGTATTGAAAGCAACGTTGGTAATATTGTAACTCTATTGTGACTGATATAATCTTTTATTGGAATTTATCAACACAAAGTCATTAAGTGGATGTGAGGGTGAGATAAAAGCGATATTTCCTCATCGCAATATATGTGAATCTTGCTCGTAGCTGTAATGAAAATTCAGCTGTCACAGCTTTCAGTAGGGCGGTGCTTTATACTTGCGTGTGATACAATTTGTGATAGTGTCACGTTGTAACGTGAGCTAAAAATGGGACATACGGATATGGATGACTTGACATAAACTGTATGTTTATTTATAGCTCGTTTTATTAATTGGATTCCGACAAATCTAATAATATAATATAATCGCTGGTCCGATTTGAAAAAATATTTTAGTGTGGCTATAGGCTATTATATGTTGCCTGAGACTTCTTATGCCTAGAATTTAGAGTGTTTTTCCTAGGTGTTTTATTAATGCTCCGCTCCTATTGGTACCAGCGTGATGTTATATAGCCTATAACCTTTCTCGATGAATGGACTATACGACACTGAAAGAATTTTTTCAATAGGACTAGTGATTCCTGAGATTAACGCGTTTAAACAAACAAACTCTTCAGCTTTATTATATTAGTATAAATATGTAAAAAATAAAAAAGTCTTCTTAACGAAAATAATATGGAAAATATGAAACGAAAAAAAAAATATTAAAATGATTAAGCTAAGATTTAAAGTTATGTACTAATAAAAGACTGACTTAGTTACACATAAAAGTAAATTAAAATCATTATTCATGACCCAGATTATTAGTAAGCCAGTTGCTTCAGAAAATCAGACCCATATAATCCAACCCTTCAGTTTCAACCTTGGTTCAATCGAGTTCAATTTTCATTTGATTGACGTTTTGCTAGCAATTAGACCCGTCTTTATATGTATATTAGTGGACCTTGGACTAGAACCACAAGTTATTTATGACAATCACCGTTTTAGTAAGAAACTTGTTTTAAATTTATGTTTAATCTTATTAACATCTTTATCTTCTTAACTTTACTTATTATAAAACTAGAGAGTTGAAAGTACAGTGTACAGTACAGTTTAAGTACATCAGTTGATAATATAACGACAAAAAAAATAATAATAATAATCATCGTCATTTATCCCTTTAATATGACGTAAATATTATAATAATAATGGTACAGTAGGTAGGTACACTTTGTGTGCAAGTCCAACTCGTACATAACCAGTTTTGAGTAATATACAACAGTTGCTACTTACACTTTTAAGTAAATGGTTTGTTTCTTAACACTTTTACTATACAATTAAAACAGCGCCTCAAGCAGACACTTAAAAGTTTCACAAAATAAGATCAGCATATTGTTGTCCAATACACAAAAGATATTTGAGGATTAACGTAGCATTTTCTTAATAACTAGGTTTTATGAGAATTATCACCACGATTATACCTTTCCTTTGTTTTTTGGTAATAATTCAAAATAAAAAAGAAAACGAAAAATTTGTGCTTACAAAAAATAAATACTCACTATACCTATTTTATTAATTTAAAAATAATTTCTCTTTGTGTAGTAATTTCGTATTAAATTGTTTGGTAGCGACTACTTCCTTTGACGTTTATAATAAGCTGGCGTAAAACTTCTGCTCATTATTCAGTTATGTCAGTAATATCTGATTCAATTGGGCGTCGACCACTATACTTAAGTTTCAACGTGATTAATGGTCTTGTGCTATTGTGTTTTTGTGATGCAAATAATGTGAGGATTCTGATCAAGGCAAATTCAATGGGGGGTACGCACTAAAAGCACTAAAGGCAAAGTGCTACCAGAGCGTTCGCGCTCCCGCAGGGCCTTCCTCTTTGCCGCCATCACCTCCCGAGCAAAGGAGGCGACTCCTAGTGAAGTAGTAGCCTAAAATGACAAATAAAATTGTTAGATCGATTAAGATCTAAATCGTTTCTCAAAACACGCAATAAAAATCACAATAATCTGTAGAATATATCTCTACTAATCACATAAGGTATACATGAGTGTTTTAGTGTAAGATAAATATCATAAAAAGAAAACAACGTGTATATTTATTTGAATTGGAAGAAACGTACGGGAAAGTGATTTTAATATAGTAAAGGTTGTTGTTAGGCAATGAATATTAACGGATATTGGAAAAAGATAGTAAAAGATGGCCGGATCAAGGCTAGTAGGCACTAATATTCCCTGACTATAATATCGAGGTACATTCCCATAAAACTGCTCGGAGCGAATATCTGGGATAGGTACGATATTGACCTCTTAGCATTTCGTTGAGAAAGCAGATATCTGACGCAATTTCAACGTCGTATATGATGTTTATCGTAGTAACTGCTGACCCTCCGCATATGAGATATTGTCAAATACAACTATCATGTCATATACTTTCTGTACAAGTATTGTAAAGAGTTTAACTAAACCGTTTTATCTTATACACTGAAAATATTTTATATAACATACATGAGACGTTTAAGAAAGTTGTCATGAACAGTTTTTGATCTGTTAGTTAATAAAATTAGCGCTATTTTGTTACCGTTCGTTACTGTAACTTTTAAATCTTTGCAATCTTGCTAAGCTTTTGGTAATTTAAACTTTAGTGGAAAAAATACTGTAGAAACAAATGTAATCTGTAAAGAATACCAAGTGATTTATAGATCGAGATGTGCACACTGCTCGGTAGATGGCGCTGTAGTGGAAAATTTGTTTTTTTTAATTTTGCTTTTTCATCTCTTACTCTCTCTTGCTTCTTTTTTCTCTTTCTCTCTTACTCCTTTTGTAATTAGTTGTTACAAGTTAATTATTACGCACTTGCCCCTTAGTAATTCAGTTTTGCGTAGCACTTACAACCGTCGGGCATGTATGACCAGATGTATGAGTGTGGATGAAGCCAAGGAAGTATGCTTCGATCGTAGCAGATGGCGCTCTATAGTCTCTGCCCACCCCCATGGGAAAAAGGCGTGATGTTATGATGATGATGATGATGATGAAGTTAATTACTATTTGGCGAATGTCTGTTATATTGTGTTCTGTAAACAACTGTTGGTAAACCTAATAAATAAAATACAATCTCTTCTTCGGGCCATGGTGGTGTCTTGAGCCTTACCAAGATCTCATAGTGGCTACTATGAGATCTTGGTCAGTAGGAAGACCAATGGAACGATATTCCGAGGTCGTGGGTTGAACTAATAAGAATGATCTTAATATATAATATATGTTCCTACATAGGAGAAGGATGTGTATACATTTTAATATAAATCCTTAATTTGTTTACGACATTAAAAAATATTTATAAAATGACAAATGAAAATATAATGAATGTTGTGTCAATGATACGTCAATGATATTTTAATAACCTGTGTTTTATATCTTCAGAATTCTGTAAAAACGACAATATTACAAGCACATAACTTTGTTTATTATTACAAAAAAGTTAAATGTCTCTTATATTCGGTAGTAGTATTTTGAAAATAAAGAATTTTCTACCAAATGTAAGTTAACAAGATTTTTTAAAAGTCTATCTAGTATGTAGATTTCTATGAAGAAATTTTCATCTAACCATGTGTACCTAGACTACTACAGTAAAGTATACTAAATAGGGTAAGGTGGGGTAGAAAGGTCCAAATTCTTTGTTAGCAATTAATTATATTGTGAAAACCAAACCTACTACATAAACAAACAGACAGACACACCAACACAACGACAGACAAGCAAACAGCTATATGAAACAAACAACATATATGAAGCAAACAGTTATCGAACTATGTTAGGATCAATTCTTGGTTCCATCATCAACAGAAAATCTTTTTACTGTTTTTAGGGTTCCGTACCCAAAGGGTAAAAACGGGACCCTATTACTGAGACTTCGCTGTCCGTCCGTCCGTCCGTCCGTCCGTCCGTCCGTCCGTCCGTCTGTCACCAGACTGTATCTCAAGAACGGTGATAGCTAGACAGTTGAAATTTTCACAGATGATGTATTTCTATTGCCGCTATAACAACAAATACTAAAAATAAAATAAAATAAATATTTAAGGGGGGCTCCCATACAACAAACATGATTTTTTTACCGTTTCTTGCTCGATACTAATAACGTTGCCTTATGTTGCATAGATAATGGTACGGAACCCTTCGTGCGCGAGTCCGACTCGCACTTGACCAATTATTCTTGATTTGTCATCTGTCTCTTTTTGCCCCATAGTAGAGGTGAAGAGGGGACAGCGAGGAGGCAAAAAGTCCAATATCTTTTAAAATCTAAAAGTTGTTTAACAAAATGTTTCATTATCTTTTCTAGGTCATCACTGCAAGAAAGTTTTTTACTACACCTAGGGTCAATTCTGATGAGCTCGTAGTCCACAGAGATACTAGAGATAATAATAGTGATGTCTCCTTCCAATTTACAGAAGCTAATATGATGGTAAGTAGACAGATATGGATTTGCATCTAATATACAGGTTGTGGCGTAATTAATGGATAAGCCTGTGCCTGTGGATAAGCCTCCTACTGCGCTATACGAATATGTATATTTTTAATTAATCCTATGTATGGTCTTGAAAAAAATGGCATAAGTCATGTTTTTCATAAAATGACTACTTTCACTAACCAATTCTGCTACTGTTGCCACAATTTTCAAAAGTTTTGCTTTCTGTTTTTTTTATAATACAGCTTAAGACTTGAATTATTGCAAGCAATAAAGAATTCCCTATTCGTAATACAAATTTTTTGAAAATTATGCATTAAATATCAAAAAAGGGTTATTGATTATTCAATTTGTTGACTTTGTACATCGTCTAGCTTAAAAAATCTTTATGGGAGTTGATTTGCCCAATATCTTAAAAACATGCTTGTTTTATGCAGTTTCCGAAATGGTATAATACTTATTATAATACTTATTAAGTTTGATGTGATATTAAAGAACCAAATGACACTCGTAAAAAAATGTTCTTATTGTGATTTAATTAATCAAATTAATACTGTTAACTTAAACAAACTGTCAGTGGTATTTTAACTTATCTGTCTGAGTTTACCAGTGGGAATGTTAGTCGTTGAAAAAAAATAACAACTTATTTTATTTTTTTTATTCTAAAGATGCAAACACTACATAAATTTTATTTTACAAAAAATGTTCGAAATGGCGGCCACCTGCGGCTATGCAGGCCCTGCATCGACGGATAAATGACCGCTTTAGGCGTCGGATGAAGCCGGACCTCTTGATTTCATCAGCGGCTTCAAAAATCAGGGCCTTTAGTTGTTCCAGGGATGCTATTTCTTTTTTATACACTTTTTCTTTTAAACACCCCCAGTAAAAAAAGTCTAGAGGGTTCAAATCAGGGGACCTTGGTGGCCACAAAATGGGACCCAAACGACCTATCCACCTCTCATTGTACTCATCATTGAGGTAGTTCCGTACAATTCGTGCGTAGTGAGCGGGACAACCATCATTTTGTAACCAGTAGTTTTCTGGCACATTTAAACTTTGTAATAGTTCCGGCAACGTATTTTGCAGAAAATTTAAATAATTGGGACCTGTTAGTGTCTCGGATAGTTCGACGGGCCCAACTATTTGTCCATTTAAAATTCCTGTCCAAAGGTTCACTTTAAACTGGACTTGAGCTCGGTCTTGCCTTATGTTTCTCGGATTGCCTGCCAACTATGAAGATTGTGCATGTTGACGTAGCCATTTCTTTTACATGATGACTCATCGCTCCACAGTATTTTGTCAAAAAACGCCGAATCTTCGCGTATTTTTCGCAACATGACGCGACAAAATTGGACTCTAGGCTCATAGTCTCGTGTCATTAGTGTTTGCACCCTTTGATAGTGATACGGGTGAAGCTCATGCCTGTGCAGAATTCTGCCCACAGTACGCGTATCTACACCGGTTCCTCTACTTAACTCACGAATTGATAACTCTGGATTAGCACGCACAGCTTCTAGAACTTCGTCATCACGATGTCGTCGAGGTCTGCCTTCCGAAGCACCACCAACACCGGTACCAGGCATTCGCCCTTCGCTAAAAGCGATGTGCACACGTGTAAACACCCGGTAGTCTGGGAGTCGCAAATCGGGGTATCTTCGACGATATTCGCGTGCAGCTTCATTTGCATTGCAGTTACACAGGCCGTAAATAAGATGCATATTTGCATACTCTTGAGGAGTGTACGTATGACGCGGCATGATCAGTAGTCCAGGGATATGTAGAAGTCGTCGATAATATCACAATTGTCCAATTCGTATAGCAAAAACAGAGTCCGTAGTACATAAGCCAAATTCACGTCACAATAACAAACACGATAGAGCAAACGATATGTGCGCAAGAGACGATAGTCAAAAGAGCACTAACTTTGTTAAACAAGTTCAAAAGCTGTTTTGTTGTTTGTGAGAATAATAAAAATCTATCTCTGTCGCACAACTGTTATTTACCTGACATCAAAATGCTTTGTCTCTGTCTTATGATAAGACTAACCGTCTGGATTTGCCGTGCGATAAACAACCACAAGTAGTTGACTTAGAGTCGTTATCTGCTTACCCTATTCATGGTGGATGACTACCTGCTCCCGAGCACCCAAAAAAGGGTCCATTGTGAATGACTACCTGCTCCGGAGCACACAAAAAAGGGTCCATTCAAACTGTTTACAAAGACATGTTTAAGATAAATTAATAATTCTGTTAAAGAAAATTAGGGTATTTTTTTACAACTGTCGTTTTTTTTTAAAACCTCGTGAAATGTAATAAGTATTATACCATTTCGGAAACTGCATAAAACAAGCATGTTTTTAAGATATTGGGCAAATCAACTCCCATAAAGATTTTTTAAGCTAGACGATGTACAAAGTCAACAAATTGAATAATCAATAACACTTTTTTGATATCTCATGTATTTTTTCCCAAAATTTGTATTACGAATAGGGAATTCTTTATTGCTTTCAATAGCTCACCTCTTAAGCTGTTTTATAAAATAATTGGTCAAGTGCGAGTCGGACTCGCGCACGAAGGGTTCCGTACCATTATCTATGCTACATAAGGCAACGTTATTAGTATCGAGCAAGAAACGGTAAAAAAATCATGTTTGTTGTATGGGAGCCCCCCTTAAATATTTATTTTATTTTATTTTTAGTATTTGTTGTTATAGCGGCAATAGAAATACATCATCTGTGAAAATTTCAACTGTCTAGCTATCACCGTTCTTGAGATACTGGGTGCGGAACCCTAAAAATCATGTTTGTTGTATGGGAGCCCCCCTTAAATATTTATTTTATTTTATTTTTAGTATTTGTTGTTATAGCGGCAATAGAAATACATCATCTGTGAAAATTTCAACTCTCTAGCTATCACCGTTCTTGAGATACAGCCTGGTGACAGACGGACGGACGGACGGACGGACGGACGGACGGACGGACAGCGAAGTCTCAGTAATAGGGTCCCGTTTTTACCCTTTGGGTACGGAACCCTAAAAAACAGAATGCAAAATTTTTGAAAATTGTGGCAACAGTAGCATAATTGGTTAGTGAAAGTAGTCATTTTATGAAAAACATGACTTATGCCATTTTTTTCAAGACCATACATAGGATTAATTAAAAATATACATATTCGTATAGCGCAGTAGGAGGCTTATCCACAGGCACAGGCTTATCCATTAATTACGCCACACCCTGTATAAAATTCTCCTGTCACTGTGTTTGTAATTATACTCCTCCACCGCTCGACCGATTTTCGTGAAATTTTGTGTTATCCGATAGGTCTGAGAATCGGACAACATCTAGTTTTCATCCCCCTTAATGTTAAGGGTGTCCACCCCTAACATTTATATGGCAAAACAACGTTTGCCGGGTCAGCTAGTAGTGTTTTATATTTATCTAAAACAGTAAAGACATCTATAAACTAGATAACTATATAGAATGTCTTTAGACTGATCAACCAGAAGTTTTGTATGCTATGGCCAACATGTAAAAAAAAAAATTCATTCTTGTTAATTTTTACTTTAGTAAAACTGAAATTAGTATAAAGCTTCTTGAAAATAATGTTCATAAATTAAAATTATTGAGTATTTTAACTTAAATAGACGATAGGTTATCTTTTACGGAGCATGAAGACTCAAGTGTCCGTGTGGTGACGGATCAAGAATAGAAGTGTCACCACCCTTTTTCTTCCCTGGATGCTGTAATAGCAAGCTATGGAATATTACCCAGATAATATCCTCTGTGAGACACGGAAATCTCGAAAATATGGCAATACGCCTGGTCTGCGCGGCATAGTAGAACTTTAGAACTTAATCCCATCCAAAGTACAATTTATAGGCCCGTGCAGTGGGACTTTAACGGGATAGAGAGAAAGAGAAGACTGAAGTACTATTTTAATTACAAACTTTTTCGTCAGCGATTAGCAGCTCTTATACAGAACTATCCAAAAGGAGCTCAAAGGTCGGCATTATGTGCAGCTCTGGACATTGCCCAGCGTCAAATAGGATGGGTTCCGATATCAGCAATGCATAAGGTAGCTGAACTTCTAAGTATACCACGGATGAGAGTCTATGAGTGGGCTACTTTCTATTCCATGGTAAAAAGGTAAATTCGTTGCTTAATATTGAAAAAAAAATTTTTTTTTCTTGTTAATACAGAATTGGCAGTTGATGGAATCAACTTCGTTCTGATATCAATCTGCTATATCATGATCTTAATTATTCGCTTTTAATCATTAATTTAATCATATATTATATTACCTATGCGATTATTTTTTAATTATACTAAAACATTCTCTTTACCATTTGGCAAAAAGAATATAAAGATGTCTGCAGCGTCTGCTACGTGTGACCTCTACCTTTGGTGTTGCAGACGAGTCGTATTTAGGCTACGGTGGCGGTAAAGTGGCGAATAAGTTATCAAGGCCACCCTAGGCTTATTCGCCACTTTAGTGGTACAAAAAAAAAGTACATTTAAATAAAACTACTTTTTACGGATTTAGACGGTCACGGATGGGACCATGGTGACTGCAAAGTCTCCGAAACGTCAGGCTAAAATTTAAAACAAATATTCGCGTCTAAATCTGTAAAAAGTAGTTTTATTTAAACAAATGAGTCGCGCAAGTACACTGTTTGTTAACACGCTTTTATTAGCTCGGTACGGATCTATCAATGTAATCCACTTGCAGTATTTGTATTGATCTGAAATTTTGCACACATATTAAGAACCGATAACAATTCAATAATGTACAAAAAATAGTCAATATTTTTAGGCGTATTTTTAGTTTTTAAACTTAGCAAACTATCCATGTTTTATTTTTATTTTACAGGCAATATAGAGGAAAATTCCACGTCAAGGTTTGTAGAACAACACCATGCATGTTGCGAGGGTCAGATTTAATCCTTAAAGCTGTTGAAGAAGCTACTTGCTGCAAAGTTGGCGGTCTGTCATCTGATCTGATGTTCGGAGTTGATGTTGTGGAATGTCAAGGAGCGTGTGCTAATGCCCCAGTGATCGTTGTTGATGATGATTACTTTGTTAGTTAATTATCTTTTATTATAATTATGTGGCACATAATTGTTAGATAGATACTTCAGACTTCCTTCGTGAATTTTTGGAATTTTTATGCAATCAGTGTATGTATGCACTGGCACTGTCACTGAAAACCAACATCGCCACGAAGTTCTTTGATAGAATTTATACCTAGAGAAAACAGTACAATACAAAATGCATGAATTTAGTTAAGAATTAAAAATAAGGAAGAATTTTTGAAGTTCAGTTTATGTGTTTTGAGCAATGCAATACTTTTTTTTCAGGAAGATGTAACGGTTTGCGATGTGTATAATATTATACAAATCCTCAGATGTGGTGGGATACCACCGCCAGGTCCTCAGTAAGTCACATATAGTAATAGTATTAAATAACTCAGTGCCAATTACTTTCAGCGGTTTCCTGCGATGTATGAGAATAAACCTGTAGCTATATACTGTATTGATATCTCACAATTATTGTAGAAGTGGCCGATTTGCAGCGGAACCCCATAGTGGGCAAATGAGTTTGTTGGAATGCCCACCCCCACCGGGATACGCAGTACAACCAGCTTTGATTGGTACAGGGAAGTCAAAATGTTAGAGCAACTCACCAATGCCAATGTCGTATTACCTAACAAATAATAAAAAATTATTGCTTATTTATTTGTTTCAGAGAAAGATTAAATAAAAATATAATAATATATCACATAATTAGTGTTTTAACTGAAATATACTCGTACTTTAGGACTGTCAAAACATTTTAATTTGTTTTTATATTGGATATTGACTTCTTTTTTCATTAAAATAAATAAAAACTAAATATAATAATATCCTCCGTGTGGTGACGGATTAAGAATACAAGTGTCACCACCCCATCTCCTCCCAAGGGTGCTGTAAAAGTCAGCTAAGGGATATTGCACACAGATAACATCTTCTGTGAAAGACGGAAAACTCGAAAAGAAACCCTGTGCCAACACGCGCCTGGTCAGCACGCCACAGTAGACCATAATCCCTCCCAAATTGGAGGAGGCCCGTGCCCAACATTGAGACGTAAATGGGCTGGAGAGAAGAAATAAAAAATCTCTCATGCGCGTTTTGAAGTTAAGTTCTGAAGTTCTGCGTTTAGTTACATACGTTCAGGTTAAGAGGATACCAAAATAGCTTCGTGCATTTTTCTATGTACGAAGTTTTCATTGTTTCTTTAGATTGAATGGCTAGAGCTCTAATTTTAAAGTATATGTTTTTTCAATATATGATCTAGGATCGCATGAACTCAGAAACGCGATTGAAAAAAGTTTTCTCGATAGAAAATCTTGGCGACACAACCTCTCAAATTTTTTATTTTTTTCATTTGTCGGTCTATTATCACGTATTAACTAATGAAATAACTTTCAAAACATAGGTAACTATTATGTATAGAAACACGTGGATCAGAATTAAAATATATTTAGTATACATATTTTGAGTAAATAGGAAAAGTATCCCTAATTCTTCATTTTCTGTGATTACTGGCTGTGTTAATATGTACGTGTCGGCGATGATATACGATAATATTGATGTAGGCCCTTAATGTATTGCTAAGCTAAACCTGCTAACCTCAATGGGATAAGGCGTGGCGGTAAGATGCTGATAATAAACATAAGTATACTATCGCACTTACCTGTATTTTTTTTTATTAATTTTGTTTCAATGAATGTTGAATTAATAAAAGTATGAAAGATTTAAATCTTCAAACGGAATAAATTATATTTATGATTGCTGAATAGACTTAAATGAACCTATAAGCTGTCGTTGAAAAATGTTTTTCTCAAAGAAATACGGGGGCTGAATAATGTTTTATGAGCAAGTTTACAACATTGACACGAGCGAAAATAAACAAATTTTACAACATGTTTTCGTATAGATATTATTATACATCTCTATTTACTATACAATGAAATTATTATTTTTGCATGTATGTCCTCCTTTTGATGCAGTTTTCTTTAATAGATAGCGTGGTTCAAGAGGATGGCTTTTTTGTATAATTTGTTAAGATTTCGTGTATGTTGACTCTCCTGAGTGGGTTCACTAAATATAAACGGGGGTGGAACTGCGAGCATTAGCTAGTTAAGTATAATCGAAGGCGTGTTGTTCTTAAAATAAAGGTAGACGACAGGTTGTCTGAACCACATCTTTAACTTCGCATTTTTTTGCCCTCTTGTGAGGTATTAGAAAATAGAAATTAAAAGCCTATATGGTACAGAGTACCCTAATCTTACTAGCCAGGTAACACTAGATATCTGTTGTGGTCCAGACAACCTGACGTACACATATAAAGGTAAAAACCAATTTGATGCATCGTAAACCGCTTCATTTCGAAAATTTCTATCTGCTTTAAATGGTAAAACATTTCAAAAACTTCCAAGCCATTGTACTAGCAACGTTGCGATACTTAACCCACTAGTCTCTGCATGCAAAGCTTTTACAAAAGATTAATGGTTTTTCTGCTTTTGAAATTACATCTTTGTTGCATAATATTGTCTGGAATTTGGACATTATAAATAACTTAAATACTTAGAAGTAATTAATATTAAATTAACTAAAATAATTACAATGTTTTTTTTAATTAATATAGGCAAAATATAAATACAAAGCTAAAAAGGTAAATAACAAAAAAATAAAGTACAGTTATTCGTCAAAATATTCCCCCGCATCGTCCTCAACCGGTAGAGTGCCCAGAACGCTGGCAGCATTGCCACGTTGGATGGCCATGCTTATACCTACGTTGTGCAAAATAAAGGCCAGCGTTCAGCGGCCGTATTATGAGCTCTTATTCCCACGCCGTTTACGCCGTGAATGGAATTGCCCGGCAAGTTCGTAATATGAACATAACTCCCAGCCATCCAGTTCGCTAAAACAGTCATAGATTAATATGTTTATAGGGAAGGTACAACTAAAAGTTTAAGTATTAACTAAAATTTTTCAACTAAACGTTTTATGTTTACCATAATACATAATTTAGTCAGGCAGTGTACGGCCTGCTTGGAACTTGCATGATTTTTAAAAAGCTCATAATACGCCCGCTGGTCACCCGAAGCGTCGACTAGAATTAATTGATTATGTTGGTAGTTGATGGTTGATAGAATTGCAGTGTTGGCATTGATTATTAGTTTAAATAATTATTGTAAAAACGTATTAGAATACGTTGCGTAGTTTAAAGTCTAAACCTCATATAGGACAAAATCTAAAGAAAACGACTTCATTTTACAACAAGTAAAGAATCCTTACTGATATTATATATGCGAAAGTAACTCTGTCTGTCTGTCTGTTACGCTTTCCCGCTCAAACCTCTTAACTGATTTTGATGAAATTTGGCACAGACAATCTTTTGACCTTGAGAAAAGACATAGGCTACCTTTTATTGCGAAAAAAATTTTTTTCCAAATTCCACGTGGACGGAGTCGCGGGCAGCAGCTAGTCTAATATATATTCTGGTGTCACAGTCTTAGTTTCCACACCTACTCATCCGAAACAGCTTCATCGATTTTTATGAAATTTTATATGCATACTAGCTGTCCCGGCAAACGTAGTTTTGCCATACCAAAGAAAAAAGGTTTGAAAAATAGATGTTGGCCGATTCTCAGACCTAGAGGATATGTACACAAAATTTCATGAAAATCGGTCGAGCCGTTTCGGAGGAGTACGGTAACTAACACTGTGACACGTGAATTTTATATATTAGAAGATTCAGTAGGCCTGAGAATCGGCTACTATTTATTTTTCATACCCCTAAGTGATTAGGATTGTCATTTACATGGTAAAACAACGTTTGCTGAGTCAGCTAGTTAGCTATAAATATATTACTTTAGTTTATATTACTTATTAGATATGACCTTTTTTAGATGATTCAAAACATTTTGAACAAAAACATATTTTTAATTGAAAAATGATTTAACCTAAAATGATTGAAAGAAGGGATTGATCAATTAACAGATATCGAAAACGGGTCATTTTGTTTTTCACCAGTTTGATTAGGTTTTCGTAACACAATATGGCAATGCAATAATAATAAATTGATTCGTCAGTTTATTAAATTTGTGTTTTTCTTTATTACAAAATATTTCTCTGGCATCAAACGCAAGTCATTAAAGAAATTTGTCAACATACCGGAACTCTCATTTTCCGTTATATCGATAATTTGTTTAACGAGTGTGATGAGAGAATGGAAGAATAATTATTTAGATATTTGAGACAAAAACAAATACAAGGAATACAAACATGTCATTATTTTCATAATAATAATCTTTATGTAATTATACACTTTAGGAAACGTTACACAAAACAAACAATAGTTGCCGTCAAGGCTAGTACGAGTAGCACTTTATATAATATAACTAATAATTTTATATCCCCATATATTTTGTCACTGTTTAAACCTTCCTTGAACTGTTATTATTTCAAGACCAAAATCCAAAAATTGTCACAGCCTTTCTCGAGTTTTAGCGAGACTAACGAACAGCAATTGATTTTTTTAAAATACTAGCTGTCCCGGCAAACGTTGTTTCGCCATACTAAAAAAAAAATGTTTGAAAAATAGATGTTGGCCGATTCTCAAACCTACTGAATATGCATGTAAAATTTCATAACAATCGGTCAAGCCGTTTCGGAGGAGTACGGTAACTAACACTGTGACACGTGAATTTTATATATTAGATAATATTTCGCGTAGGTTATTGTTTAATTAAAATATAATAAAGTAGCTTAAAAATCTTTTCAATTTTCGAAAAAATTGCGATTATTATCTTTTCAAATCTAGCCAAGGTTCAAATGAATAGAAAGACTTTTAGCTAGCGGAACTATTGTCTATCTCGTTAAGAGTAATTGTGTGACGATAAACAAAATAGAAACATAAAATTTTAAAGTGACTCGTTGTCATAGGTTAAGCCTCTGACGTATACTAACTTACTAGCCTTAACATATCTTATTATTTATCCTATCTTATCTTATTATTGTTTACGCGCGCGTAATTTGTGAAGAAACGATATATACTGATATGAAATTGGTGGTCTATCATAAACTTATCAATGACTATATTTACGAGAGACATTGCCAATTTTTCAGATGAAAGTAGCGCGCTCTATCTTATTTGGAAATTTACGATGATCTACTTACATCCCATACAAGTTGCTGTCAACGATATTGATACGATGCATCATAAAAAAATATTACCATGCTTATTTAAGACATTGCTTATTTTTACACATTTGACATAGTTAAACATTTTACTGCAAATTCATCTTTGCTGACATCTGAAAATATGTAATAACTTATTTTTAAATTATGTTTCTTTATAGTTTTGGCACAGTAGTTACTGGCACAACCGCCCGGCTCTAAGAGGTGGACTACTCGCTAAACTCACTGGTGTTTTTCTTTACGCAAACCAGGCCATGTTATGGTGCCTTGAGCTTCACCCACTTCGGAAAGGTATCTGTTGTACTAATGCCTCGTTAAACCAGTGTGTTGGCATAGATGGTTTAATTTCGAGTTTGCTTTTTTAAATAATTAAACTTTGTAAATATCGAGCACAATATTATTTTATAGATCTCAATCAATGTGTTTACAAAGATATTACTAATGAATCAAATTACTATTATATTTGTGTAACGCGATCACACTATTAATGCGAAAGAAGAATAATCTTGAAATATTCATCTTATTAAGAAAATTGCAATATTTTACAAAATAATGTAAGTAAATATAAATCGAGTTACGAAGAAAAAATAAGTAAAACGTACTGTTACAGAAAACTTTACTTTTCTAAGCTTGCAGTTCTTGAAGTTTATATGGCTAAGTTTTGGTTTCAGACAAGCCGACCTAAGTGCGCTTAGTCACTTAAATTGGAAAATATTGTTCTGTACCAAGAAATAAGAAAAAACGGGTTTCAACTAAAAGAATCGTAGTTATATTTTGCAATTTAAAAAGTGCAGAAATTTTATGGCAGATATTTCAATCAGACCATGTTAGTAGCCACCTACCTTGGAATGGTTTTTGTAAAGGGTGTACACGATGTATAATATTGTCCGTGTGGTGATGAATTAAGAATACAAGTGTCACCACCCCATTTTATCCCGTGGGTGCTGTAAGAGCCACCTAAGGTATATTGTTATTAGATAAGTCTGTGATAGACAAAAAAGTTAAAACAAAAACCCAGTGCAAACTCGCCTGGTAAGCGGCACAGTAGACCATATATTATAATCCATTCCAAAGTGGAGGAGGCTCGAGCCTAATAGCGGGACGTTAATGAGCTGGAGAGAGAGAGAGAGAGAGAGAGGGAGAATATTGATAGGATTATCAAGTTCACTGTCCTATTGTAGGTTAACCTTCAATATCGTCTTAACTTCACAATTGATCATCATTTTAAAATCGACCTTTTAAAATTTGGTAGCATTGTTACGCAACGTCTGTGAGGATATTACTTTTATTATTATAAAACTGTTAAATAAAAAAATATTAACTTTACGTCTGGATTATGACTCCAACTGGAGTCATGGACGTATGGGGTTGGTACAAATGTGACTCTAAATTGAGTCATTAGAAAGCGAATGTGTTATTGCAAGAACTAATAAGACCAAATTTAAATAATGAAGTAATAATCTATTGTAGTAATAAATAAATAGTTGTTGTTAGCTTATTGTATGCCAAAGTTAAGAAACTTAGATGTAACAAGGCTATAGTTTATTACCAGGAGAGAATGTAATTTTCCGCACGGACGGCCTTGGAACCAATAGAAAGAGGATAAAACTGCTTATAAGCTTTCTTACTTTAGATATACTTAGTAAGCTGTCTTCAATGTTCTTTTATAAATATTAGTTGGTATTGAAAAGATTCTTATTCTAATAGATTTGTAATTGTACTGATATAAAAAAATATTATTACAATATCTACTCATGGGACTCGTGGTAAGAAATTCATTAATTAAACAGAGGTTTAAACAGAGATTTTATCGGAGAGATAATAAAAGTTTTATCGTAAAAAAATAATGAATAACAAGTTTTGACAATTTTCGCGAACCGAATTTAGCGAACTTTTAAACCTCCGATAAGTCATTATGAATAAGACCATAAATCTATATCAATACATCTTTACTTCTTATAAAACAAAGACTTCATATAAAACAAAGTCGTAATTTTTGTATGTATGTCCCTATGTGAGCTTATATATTCAAAAATACGCAACGGATCTTGATGCAGTTTTTTTTATAGATAGAATGATACATAATTTATTGGAGTTTGCTGTATATTGGATGAGATATGATTAAATTTGCCGAGAAACTCGCACGTGTGCGAGCTATAAATGAAAACGCTGCCTAGTACATATATTATATTAACAGTAATAAGTAATAATTATATTAATATAATTTATGTGTATATAGTAATCTTTTTTACCAAATTAAATACCTTATTTAGCTTACACGTTTAATATAGATTATAATTTCTTTTTACAGCATGCAATTTAAATGAATATCTTAGGAGATATGACGAAAAAAGAATTACGCGCGACAAAATAAAATACTTATTAAACTGTTGGCCGAGCAACGCGAACGTTTCCTCGGTCTTCTATCCATACTCCAATATTTGGATGTTTGGTTAATGTTGGATTGTATGAATGTAAGGATGTTTGTTGTTCTGTCATGTAAAGACTACTGGATGGATTTTCATGAAACTTTCCTAAATTTCACGCGTACGGAGTCGCGGGCAACAGCTAGTAATATATAAAGCTGAAGGGTTAGTCTGTTTGTTTGAACGAGCTAATCTCAGGAATCAGGAGCTAATCTAAGCCAATTTGAAAAATTCTTCAGTGTTAGATAGGGCATTTATCGAGGAATCTTTAGGTTATATAACATCACGCTACGACCAGTAGAAGCGAAGCACTAGTGAAAAATGTTGCAAAAACGGGGCAAATTTTCTAAATTTCACGCGGACGGAGTCGTGGGCTACAGCTAGTGTTACAATAAACGTCATAATATCCCACAGTATCACAACTAAGGGCATGAGAATGATGATTATGACTATTTGTTGTTAAAGTATCAACAGATAGGTAGGTATAGTACGCGTCACGTAAAAGGTACGCTGGAAGAAAGTGGTGGCGGCGTCTTTGCGCGTGGGTGCACCCTCGCGCGAAAGTTATGTGCCTATTATTTTATTTTTGAACTAGGCTTTCGCTGGCGAGTCGTGGCTTGGTACCTACATATTTGTTATTCTTAATATTGTTATTCTCGATTGGAAGAAATAATGCACTAAAAATATTCTTAATTAAACTTGTAACAATGTATTGTACCTTAGCTCCCCTTTTAATTTTCTTAAATTTGGTACCGTACTCAATACCTATACATTTACACGAGGTCGCGGGTTCGATTCCCGCCTCGGACATTCATTTGTGTGATGTTTATAATTGTCATACAAATGTTTGTTCTGCGTTTGGGAGTTTACTATGCATAAAAATTATGTATTTACCTTGAAAAATGTAGTAAAGAACACTGTGTTTAGGACTTATCGAAAAATACCGTATTGAAAGTTATTTACGTATTCGGAAGTTATGAATTAAAAATTAATAAAATACCTACATTCAACATACGCACTTGAAATACAATCCTTCCTTAACAGTCGGGAAAAAAACGCATACTGTTAAGAGTTTTCAATTTGATATTTAAACATTGTAGCTTCTTTCATTATGAGGAACAAAAAAGTACTTTACTCGCCATTCCAACTTCTATTTGCGCCTTGTCTCATAAAACAAAGAATGTAAATGTTTTGTGTTCCCCGTAGACCCATTTTGTTACAGTTTTGTAACCACTTGACTTTGCAAATAATGTTTTAAGATTGTCTAATTTAATTGTTCTTTTCTTCATTATTTAAGACGTGTATAGGTTCTGGCACGAATCTTGAGCACTTGGTGGTAGAGTGGGGATCGCTTTCCGCATCGTACACTTCATTGCAAAAAATGGCTATAATTATATTCTGATTTTTTTTACATATTACATGTGATGCTTGACTACATTCCACCTGCTGGTAAGCGGTAATTAAATTAAATTAAAATACTTGTATTATTGTCTATTATTTATATCATTATAGGGATAATAATTGTTTCTAATTAAGATTATATAAATATTTACGGACATTTCACACAATGTCCGCTGGTTCCACACTAAGCGTAATGTTACTTGTTATATGGATACCAGATTACGGATATAATAGATATATTTTTTTTTTGTAAATAATATATACTTATAATAGATAGAAAACACCCAGGCGCAGTACTAATATCTGTGTTCATCACACAAATAATTGTCTTGTGCGGGAATCGAACCCGTGACCTCGCGATCGTAAGTTGACTACATAGCCGCTACGCCACGAGGCCCGTCAATAAAAACAAACAAATATAAAAAAATAAATTTTAAAAGCTTCAGTTCGAAAATTTATATGTATCAATTTAATTGTCTTGAAGTGTACTCGTAGACGTAAGGAAAGTGCATCTAGCACAGAGAACGAATCACGAGTGGCAGAAATGACGCGACGCGCAGCAGACCAATCACATACGATGATTTGATTCAACCGCTCCCGCGCTTCACCTCCTACTTCCAAACAGACCCAATAATTCACTTCTGCGCAGGTAAAGACCAGCGCTCAAGATTCGTGCCGATACCTATACTAGGTGTTCGTGAAGAGTTTGGTGTTATTTATAACAAGCACACGTCAAAAAATATTGTGGTAAAATAACTGCAGTCAAAACAGGATATGCTACTTTATTTTTCTATTCTACAACTTTAAAAGTTAGTTCAAAGTACGTAAGCTTGTTATGTATGTACATGAAAATATCACAGTCACTTTTTTAACACGATGAGTGCGAAACGAGGCTTGAAAAACCTCGTCCGTGTTTCGTCTTTACAGCGGTAAGGAAAAACCTAAACTTCTCTGTCGTGAGAGAGGCGTAACTTCCGTCTGGTTCAGCTTAGGACAGAGATAACTATTTATCTGAGATGTGCTATTGATTCTGAGTATTTTGGTGTACCTAGCTTAATACCGGATGTTTTAGGCCTCGTGCCGCACTGAATAAATAAAAGTTTAATACAGTGCGGAACGAGGTTCCGAACACCTCGTACCCCGCGGACCTCGTGCCGCACCCTATGCTAGCTTCACGTGGTTAGTGTTGGTCAAAACGTTAGACGCTGCGCCTGCGACGCTATAATAATATTCGAAACGTTGCCGAAGAATATTAATTAATAATATTAATGATGATAAAGAGGAATCTCATTTCAAAGTTAACGATATTTGAAAAAACAGGTAAATTTCCAATCAATATTTACAAATTATACTCAGTCTAAGTGAAATAATGATGTAGAAATATAATAAATGAATTCCAGCTATGTATATTTAAAATATGGTGTATCAATACAATATATTATACTATAAATTATACACTAAAGTTAAAATTATAAGTATAATTAAATAAAATCGATTAGTTTTCCCATCACTATACAGAATAAAAAAACTGTTCGTTCAGTGCGGTATGGGGTACATACGACTCCACATTTTATTTTACGTATAGAATCTAAACTAAATAATCTGCCTACAGGCGGCGGCAGATTTAGGTTGATCAACTCATTGATAATAATAATCGCGACAAAAACCGTACAATTTGCCTTATTTGGCGCCAAAAAAAGGATTTTTGTCTCCAGTAAGCGGTGGGGTTTACTAAGCCTGGTACCGCTCCAACCTCTGGTTCAGGACCAGGTTCCAAACGCCTCGTAACGCAGTAATGGAATGTACAGATAAATTAGTGCCGCTGGGAACGTGTTAAACAGTTAAAATTAAAGTAACATCTAAGAGTACGGCAAATGTTGAATCAGAAAAAGCTCACTTGAATATTTTTAGGCTAACGAATCACCTCATCGCAAGCATTTTAAATTGGCGCTGAATATATTTGTCGCTCAATTGAAAACTCATTTCAACCTAACGAACGCCGCAGTCAATGAGAAAGAAAATTTATCGATAACAATTTTTCGTTGATTTATCTTGCATCATTTGAAGTCATTGCCTATCTGTCATGTCGTATATTTATAAAGCTCTACACATTGGCTCCACACATTATAAATCAGACAAAAACCAATTACTGTTAAGAGTCTCGCTAAACCTTGAAAACAGTACCCATTGAGATAAATAGGACACTACCTATATGGCTTGAAAATAGCTGATTTTACATTTCTTTATTTAGTTTTGCAATTGACTTGCTTTGATTTTACTTAGCTGATTTTGTTTTTAAAACTTTGTGATAGCCCCGAGAAGGCTTAGTTAAATATCGAGAGTGTATGAAAAAAAAATCCATAAACATAGCAAAATAACAATGTATTTTTACTTAAATACTGTAAGAAACTTACACAAATAACCTGCCAATGGTGCCGATTCTACATGCACAACTAAACTTAACTTAACTAAAAAATGAAAACAACTATTGCTGTATCTTGATTATTTGGCTATTTTTTGTGCACTTTTATATTAATTATAATCGTTAGTCTATAATAAACAGATTTACTAACAAGAAAATTTCGTTAACATTACGGAATTGTGTTATTGACACAATCAATTTTCATTTTTTAGTTAATTTTACTTTAGTTGTGCATGTAGAATTGGTACCAATGTCATACTTTGAAAGTTTGAGGCATAGTAAACGTGTATAGCTTACGTCATCAATGTTATTTTGGTTTTAAGGCCATTAATATTCAATTGTATTACCTATTTGAAAACGCGAGGACACATTAGTATAATATTTTCTAACACTTGCGCGACTCATCTGTTTAAATAAAACTACTTTTTACGGATTTAGACGCGTATATTTGTTTTAAATTTTGGCCCGACGTTTCGGAGACTTTGCAGTCACCATGGTCACGGGTGAGACTGAGCTGTAATGTGTCTTCTACGATCAGTTATTACAGGGTTTACCCACATTCATTCAGTCTCACCCGTGACCATGGTGACTGCAAAGTCTCCGAAACGTCGGGCCAAAATTTAAAACAAATATACGCGTCTAAATCCGTAAAAAGTAGTTTTATTTAAACACATTAGTATGTTAACAATACAAGCAAATCTCTTTGGATTGATTCATTTATATCGATACATTTTCATGGTTGTGTGCAAACCATGATGTTAATCAATTGAATACGGTTGTTGTCCTGGTATGTTGGCACAGGGTTCACTTTCGAGATTTCCGTCTCTCACAGAGGATGTCATCTCTGTTAAATATCCCTTAGCTGGCTTTTACAGCACCCTAGGGAGGAGATGGGGTGGAGATACTTGTATTCTTAGTCCGTCACCACATAGCCAGTAATTATTTATTAGTATTAAAATCTTGTTTTACTCTGATAAAATTATATTATTTTTATCCATCAACACATGCCCAAACATGCGTATAAAATATATATCTAAACACAAAACACATATTATGTGTGTTACAACTAACACACAAAAAAATTTCACTCCATAAACTCTGATCCAAATGTTCGAATATATTTTGTAAACAGTTTCAATAACATTAATTCTTTCAAAAATTACACCTGAATATTTTAATCTTTTTATTTATTTAAATGTATCAAGGAAAATACATTGTGTGTTTAATGTATTCAGTAGACGTACCGCGTCCGTATCACATGCAAAATAGCGCGAACACATTACCCATGTGTGTACGTGTACAAATGTATAGAATATTATTTTTAGATTTTAATAAAATTGGACTAATTCTGATACTGGTTTTAATTTTGTTTAATACAAATTGTTTGTTTAAAACTAATAGGGTTCGACAGTAATGGAGCGATTTAAGAAAGAATCTCACACTCAGAACGCAATTTTTAACACGACTTTATTAGCTCAGTACGTATCTATGTATCAATGTACTAGCTGTTGCACGCGACTTCGTACGCGTGGAATTTAGAATGCAACGGAAGAATAAATAAATAAATATTAATGGACATTTCACACAGAATATGAATAATTTTGCCCGTTTTAGCAATATGTTATGCTATTGATCGCAGCGTGATGTTATAAGCATAATGGTCGCAACGTGATGTTGAAAAGCCTATCGCCTTCCTCGATAAATGTACTATCCAACACTGAAAGAATTTTTCAAATCGTACTAGCGGATCCTGAGATTAGCGCGTTCCTGAGATTAGCGCGTTTAAACAAACAAACAAACTCTTGCGCTTTATAATATTAGTATAGATAATTTAAAAAGTTACAAATTCGGAGCCTATAGCCTTCCTTGATAAATGGCCTATACAATATTCAAATAATTATTCAAATCGGACCAGCGATTCCGGAGATAGCGCGTTCAAACAAACACTTCAGGTTTATAATATTACTAGCTGACCCGGCAAACGTTGTTTTGCCATACAAATGTCAGTGGGGGGGAGGGGTTTGAAAAATAGATGTTGGCCGATTCCCAGACCTACTGAATACGCATGTAAAACTTCATAAAAATCGGTCAAGCCGTTTCGGAGGAGTACGGTAACTAACACTGTGACACGGGAATTTTATATATTAGATAAACTTGAAGTGTTTGTTTGAACGCGCGTATAGATTATTCTATACTTACTAATATTAGTAAGTATAGAATAATCTATGTACGCAGCCCAACTATTTCTCAACTTGTTAAAATGTGATATCTTTATTAAACCTTCAAAATGAGATAACCCTTTGTTAATGTAACCATGTATAAAGATTTTTATACCATTTTTATTTTTAACTTGAAAACTCATCACAACAAGTGGAATGCTCCGACTGTTGGCTTTGGAACAGAAAAGTTATGAATGAAAAATGAATTCCTTGGTTTTTAAATTAGCATTACAAAGGAAAGGTAATTCACGTACATTTTTCACCAATGAAAGAATTGTATCAACGTACATTTTACTCTATTTATAGAAAATCAGTATTTTATGTTATTTAATTTTTGTTTTCATATTTCCTTTGTGAAAATCACAATTATCTTGCTGTTATATTTTTCTACGTATTATAAGTATGTATTTACAAAAGAAAAGTAGTATATGGAGTATATCCGTATTCTGGTACACATATCACAAGGGTATAAGCTTAGTTTGGGACCAGAGGACGTTGTGTGTTATCTCCATGTATATTTATTTATTATATTTTGATTCATTAATGGTATTTTTTTAAGTGTTTCCCGATCTCTTCCAAAATTGATCAACCGATTTTATAAAATGTTTGTGTCCATATATAGTAATTAGGTCTGAGAATAGGAATACACAGTAAAATATATTATTTTATGCTCATTTAAAAATGTATATATTAGCTCTATACCGCAGTTACACATTCGTGCGTTTCAGTTTTTGAATATTTTAAAATCGGTTAAATCGATAAAGCAATTTTCGAGTTTTAGCTAGACTAACAGCAACTGATTTTTTTTATATAAAGATTAGGTATTTTTGTAAAATAATCTAGAAAGCTTATCCAATTCTAATGAAAGGTCAAAATACAATCCACCAACATACAAATAGGTACCTAAATAGATAAAACTCCAATTTCACTTACAAATCTTGATAGGAAATCACAAGTACCTACTATGATTTTCACTTAACCTTACTGTGTGGTCCCACTTAATACTTTAAAACTCTCCGTGCTTACGTGGGCACTTAGCCAATATTAGGACATGGGTCCGTATGTTACGGTCGATGTGTTCCCTTTTAAATATACATAATACAGCCTTACGAAATAGTGTTTTGAAATTCACTTAGGTGAATAAAATAATGTTGTAATAAGTTTAAAATAGTACCTACTAGACTTTTGGCGCTAGGAAAATATATTATGATGTAGAATAATCTAAATTATGTATAGATTTCATGTAAATCTTTAATTATTATAAAACAAAGTAGAAAGAAAGAAGAAATAAAGAAAATAAGTTTATTGGTAACGATTACATTTTACATAAGGAAACAACAAATTACATGCATAACATATTAGGTACGTTACAAAGCAAGACGTTATTTTTGTATGTATGTCCCTACTTGAACTTATATATTCAGAACTACGCAACGGACTTTGATGCGGTTTATTTTATTAGATAGAGTGGTTCATGAGGATGGTTCTTCTGTATAATTTGTCAAAGTTTAGTTTAAATTTTTTTTTAAATCAATATTAATATGCAAAGGAGTTCAGAATTTTAAACCATTCAGTTTTGTACTTACTTTGTTTTTGTTGTACCCATTACAAATGACAAAAGAAATAAGATTAATTAAGTAAAGTACGCGTCACGTTAAAAGAACGCTGGAAGAAAGTGGTGGGGGCGTCTTTGCGCATGGGTACAGTCTCGCACGAAAGTTATTTTATTTTTGAACTAGGCTTTCGCTGGCAAGTCGTGCCTTGGTACCTACTTATTTGTTATTCTTATTAGTTAAAAATATATTAGATAAAATATCAATAAAATGAATTAACAACATGTTTGAATTATGTATTATAGAATGTTTACGAGAAATAAAATTAAAGTAATATTGAAACTACTTCCAATAAATCATGGTGTTAGTTAGTGTCTGTTATTTGTTTTGTTTTTTTTTCTTACAGTTTTGCCGGGAGTTCGGAAAGCTAGGAAATTCCGAATCTTTTGAACTCTTTTCTATTCGTCTCACTGTCGACTCGGAACATTTTGTTGCCTCTGCGGTCCGTTTCATACATTGTTTCAAATAAATTAACTGCATTATTATCTGCTTCACTCTTTATAAAACAGTATACGTCATAAATCATTTTTCTAACTTCTCAACCCAGAATTTAATTAATTTAATTATTGAACATTTTAATTTATACGTATTTCTAACTGAAAACAATGCTGCCACATTCTTGGCAATAGTGTTGGCCAACGGTAATTTTTTTGTCCCGGTTAGTACCGATTATTCAAACCGACCAGAAATATCGTTTTAGCTATTGCCTGCGAAGTCCTACGCGTGGAATTAGGAATCGCAGGGTTGTATAAATAAACATAAAGTAAAATAAACATGTCCATTTTACGGTTAGTCATTATTTGATTCTCGTTGCACAGTTCTATGATTCTGGCGAGCATAGCACCATGCTGAACTCTAGAAAGGTTATTAGTTATATGTATATACGCGCATATCTCAGAATACATAGGGTTGCACTGGTCGTATGAATCCGTAAAAATAGCTAACTTTAAAATTAATTAAAGTACAAAATTATATAAATCTGCTAAAGGTTTACGAATAGTTTTTGTTTAATAACGGTTGGAGGACATAATTATTTTAAAAGTGTAATTGCCTAGCAACACAGTAATCGTCAAATTACATTTCGTAATTTAAAACTTTTGTACGCGATGGTATTTCTAACTGACGCACCAATTAGGCTTGTTGAAAAAATATCTATATATCGATATAATTTTTTCAATATATCGATTATTTTGGGCGATATTTAACTTTTCCATATATCGATGTATTGATATAAAATTTCAAGTATCCAAAATTGATATTTTTTTTCAGAACGAAATCATTTATAAGTTTTTTTTTTATACTTATTTTTTTAATAACTAATTACTTAATATGTTTCTTTTTGGTGGACTCTTGATTTGATGCTTTTTAATTTGATACTTATGGTGGTTTTTAAGTTGGCCACTCTGTCTGTCAATTTCAACCTTAGATTTTAACTGTCCGTCTGTTGACCGACTTCTATAATATAAGCTCAACGCTTAGCCATATGGACTAAGATCATCTAGACCCATAATTTACAGTGATTTTGATGACGTGCTATTGACAATGTAATCATTTTGAATGTAATACGGAATACGCATCGTAACAGATCGCGCTCTTTAGACTATGCCTGCCTCCTTGGGAAAATGGTGTGACCGATGATGATGATGGAATAAGGAACTAGGTATTTACGAAACTCTTTGTGTTTGATTCCTATATCCCACTTGGCTAGTAAAAAAATCTTTTTAATAATAATAAAATATCTTTTCTAATTTAGATATTTTTATAAATATCGATATATCGATACGCCCATATTTTTTTCGTGTCCGAGATCCATAGCACCCGCACATCCCCCCGGGCCCTACCTCGTGTCACCAAATAGACCGATAAATCGCCTATGCGCGGCTTGTCAGCCAGCGTTCTTTTTACATGACGCGACCTATACTAGACAAATTAGTTATATATTAATGTAATACTTGAAAGGCCATAGTTGTAAAAGCGAATATTTAATGTCTGTGTTTTTCTTACCCTACAAATTTATTATTATTAAAGTTAATATTAAACTCGTAGGTTAAAAAAAGTAAAAACGTTTCTTGAGAAGCCTAATAAAGACCTAATTGTTGAATTTTATACATCAATTTACACGATAAATATAAATTTTAAAGTACATACTGTTGTGAAACAAATTAAAAAGTTATAATAGTTATAATTATATAGTTATAATATTCTGCAGTTATAAAATCAAAGGTTGGAGAACGATTTCGTCACGAACAAATATGTATGAATATATTATTTACTTACTGAGAGCGTAAATAAAATAAACTTTGTGGTTTTTGCACTGATCCATGTACCTACATTGTCGTTATATTATCAGATTACATAAATTTTACACAAACAGCGGGTTTCAGTGTAGCAGCTGCACAAGTTCAACTAATTTCATCTCGACATGACAAGGGTATTAGTTGGGTCGAGACCCTTTTTATAACTCAGGTTGCTTCAGCAAAACCTGCCTTTGTAACAGGTCGGAGTAATTGTCACTAAATTAGGTATAAAACCGAACATTACAGGTTTATAACCCTGCGATGGTTGCTGTAATTATTTGGTATCTTTTACCTGTTTACGATACCAATGGGTATATTTTTATAAGAAAAAATTCCTTATGTAACTTATATTGTTGTTTTAGAAGACCTTGGCTTTAGAAGACGCAGCGTGGGGCGGCACGCAACAATAACCATTGGCAACATCGTCAAATGTGCACGGAGTCGCAGATATTGTGGCGTTCTATGGAGGCCTAATGTTCAGCAGTGCTCGGAAAAAGGTTGGTGGATGGATGGGTGGTTGGATATAAATGAATCTTAGCTATAAGCATTTTTTCACAATGTTATTGAAGCAAACCCGGCCATGCGTTGCTGTGGCTAACGATTTTTTTATATTACATTTGTAACAAAATATAGCGACTATAAATTTAGAAATCTTAACTTAGAGATGTTGAGATCTCTTAGGTTGGATCGAACTGCAGATGGTGTGCAAATTTTATTAAAACCGGTTAAGTAGTTTAGGAGTCCATCGTGGACAAACAACGTGATACGTAATTTGTGTATTAATTACATTTATTATATAATACATGTACATTTATTACATAGATATCTCCAAGGCAAATCATAAATCTCTAATTTCATTACATAAATACGTGTCTCAGAGGAAATCAAATAACAGATGCAACATAACTACTGAATGAATACGCAACAAAAATCAAAATTTAATTAAAGTGTTTGTCTAACAAGAAATAAAATGAATAAGGCAAACAGAATATTGTGAATTGCAAATGAAGCAAAAGATTCTTAACGAGTTGTTTGCTGTCGTCAAATTTTAGAAATCTATAAACTAATTAAATATGTTGATGGACGGAAAAGGAAAGACAAAAGAAAGGATAGTTGGACTGTATGAGAGACAATATAAAGGAAAAGGCAGTTCAAAGAGAAAGAGTACGGAAAACTTGGAAGAAAAATATACGCTGCACTGAACACAAATAATTTTGGACAAATTCTATACTAATATCATAAAGCTGAAGAGTTTGTTTGTTTGAACGCGCCAATCTCAGAAACGACTGGTCCGATTAGAAAAAATATTTCAGTGTTGGATACTACTTTTATCCAGGAAGTCTATAGGCTATTTAGCATATCATTGCGACCAATTTGTTATGTAATCCTAGTAAATAGAAAGAAATACAATTTTTACCTATGAATAATATTGTTTTAACATAGACCATTATTATTTATGTTTATAACAGACATAAAATAAATCTTTTGAATTTAGCATATTATTTGATGGACAAAATGCTATAAAAATTCTGCTACCTATATAAAATGTAGGAGTAAAAATTTTGGTGTTAAACTACTCCAATGCCCCTTTGCCTCTTAATTGTCTCACAGAACAAATCGTTTTGCGTTTTCAGTTTCCGTTTAAGCTACTGATTTTTAAACCATTTTAGTACATGAATTTTACTCTACATTGTTTTATACATATTGTCTTTACTGTGTTTAGTTTAATTTAGATGCACAGGATTATGAATTGTTTGTATTTTGTTCAAAATTGAATCTTCTTTTTTAGGGTTTCTTACCAAAACGTAAAACAGGACTCTATCACTGAAACTTCGTTGTTCGTCTGTTTGTCTGTAACCCGGCTGTATCTATGCGACGGTGATAGATGGATAGCTAAAATTTCAGTTTTTGTGTATCCGTTGATGCTTTAACCACAAATATTCATCATCATTTTTCTGTAACCCTTATCACGTTATTTCGGGTCGGGAATATGACAAATATATTACGGATTCTTTTGTATGTTAGTCTAACTCGTAGTTGTTTGTTTGTTTTTTTCTTTTTTCTCTTGGCGCATAAAAAACTCCATTAGGTTCAGGCTTCGTCCACAGTTTGAGAATTTTTGATTTGTGGATTAAGTATTTGAAACTCATAAGCTATGTATAAAGATTTCCGGCTCTTGCAGAAGACGTTACCTACTTATATTTTCTATTCTAAACTGAATCTTGCAACAAAGTCTTTCGCCATTCATTTTATCGCCTCGTACAAAAACACTACGTAGCAGATTTAAAGACTATAGGAAACATAATAGGCGCCTTGAAACTGTGGACATAAATTTTTAAAGTTTTCCAATTAAAATTTTACAAACAACTTTAGATCTTCTTTGGAGTACACTAAACAGTTATTACCTTTGGTGCCTTGCGTCTAGCAAGACAAATTTTAACCCCACTATGCGACCTTAATAGTTTAAATATTTTAGTTTCTGAGAAAGAAGAAGACTAATATACTTAGTTTTTTATGGTAGGCCAAGACAGGACCCTAGGACTGACACTACGCCGTCTGTCCGTATCAGGTTGTGTCTCTGAAACAGCAATAAGTAGAGAGCTAAAAATTTCACAGTTTATGTATGGCAATTGAATATCAGTTGCTAACAACGAATTCTCATCATCATCATTCTCTCTCCAGCTCCTTAACGGCCCTCTGGTGGGCACGGGCCTCCTCCACTTTGGGGGGGATTAATGTCTACTGTGCCGCGCTGATCAGGCGTGTTAGCACAGGGTTTAGTTTCGAGTTTTTGTGTCTCCCACTCCTGTGGGAGACATAAAATGTCTCCTGACATTAACTGCTGATATTGTCCCTTAGCTGGCTCTTACAGCACCCTGGGAAGGAAATAAGGTGGTGGCACTTGTATTCTTAATCCGTCACTACACATCATCATCATTATCCTGCTCTTATTCCGTTATTTGGGGTCAGAAATATGATGAATATTATTATGATAATAACGTACGATTGGGAGCCATGCGTGTATGAGAGCAACTCGTTCTCCGATTTTTTAGGTAGAATAAATAAAATGTAGTAGTTAAACTACAAACGCGAATTGAGAACAAACAATGATGTGTTGCATCGGCATCAGATAAAATACATTTTATGTAAGTGTGCTAGATCGGCATTTGAGTAAACCGTAGCGCTAGAATGACTAAGATATGCGAAACACATATAAAGCAAACGATCGGTTGTGCTCCGCCGCATACAAGATGTGAAAATTGATGGGTTATAAAATATTCTTAGCAATATTTCTGTCATATATATTGCAAATAACTTGAATATACCTATAGAATGATTGATTTATTAATCTAAAATTTGACACAGCCCTTCAACATAACTAAAGATTGGTCACTATACCAACATTTCTCTCTCTCTCCAGCCCTATTACGTCTCACTATTGGACATTACCTTCCTTCACTTTTGGAGAGATTGTGATATCCTATGCCATGTTTACTAGGCTTGTTTGCATAGGGTTTATTTTCGAGGTTACATTTCTTACAATAATAACCCTTAGCTAACTTTTACAGCACCCTGGGGAGGAATTGGGGTGGTGGCACGTGTATTCTTAATCCGTCACCACACGGATTAATCTTGCTGATCATAGATGATATATTAGGTATTATCTAATAATGATGTGGCTATTTTAGGTAAATGCTATCTGCGCGTGTATCCACGTGAAAATAGTATTTAGCATACCAGTTTTATTTAAGTTAGTAAATGGTAACCAATTCTGAAAAAATGCTTCATTTTCATTATAATGTCCATACAAGTAGAAATGAGATATCAAATTTTTGGTCGCGTTTTAGGACTTTTACTATTTACTAAGGCACATCTGCAGCATACAGAAACAATTTATTATATGGAATATGTTTAGCATAAGCAATAAAAAGCTTACATTACAAAACATATAATAAGATTTTTACGAAACCTGTGAAGATGGCCTTCTTCTAGAAGTTTATTTCATTACACGAGAAAGATGATGTGAACCAATATGCCGCCACTAAAGTTTCGTTCAATTCTAAAAACAACTTACTGAAGATGTATTTTTTATTTCAAGTTAAATTCTATATTGATATCAATTCTACGTCCACAACTAAACTAAACTTAACCAAAAAATTACACAATTTTAACAATATATGAAAACGTTTTATTAGCTTCTTTCGTATCAATCTATTAAGGTATTAATCTATGTATTCGTGTAACGGAATCTTTGAAAGTAATAAACAACTAAATATATATAAATAATCAACAATAACCTGCAATAGTCAGATAATCTGAAATTTTGCACACTTCTAACCGATGGCAACGCAATAATTGAAAAAATCAAACATCCAATGTGAAACAATCAATTCATGTGTTTTTACGACAGTTTAGGTTGCAATATTTTTTTAATAAGATATGGTCTCAATCAACCAGAATAGTTGAGTAGATACTATTCCATACAGTTTTACAACATTTTATTCCTTTTTGTATTTTTGTGATGCAAATAACTCGAGCTTTCGGAACAAGTAAAATTGTGTGAGGGAACGAGTTCCACCGCAGTTTCAATTGCTTTACCGCTGAATATTGATGAAGAGTGTCGGTTACAAGCATTATCTTAGTTGCAATATTCAGAGATAAAAGCAAAGGGATTTGTAATTAAAACAGTACCTACTTTCAAGCAATTTAATCTGGGAATTTTAAGTTAAATATTCTATTTAAACACACCGTTTGAATTCTCTAAAAGTTAGGCTTAAACTGTCACGATAGTTTTGTCCGTCGACATATAACATGCTTGCTTTTTAGGCAATAAAGTCCACACTGCCCAATGGTTGACTGGTAGAGAATGCTTTTAGCACTAAGTCCGCCATTGTACTATGTATTATGTGCAAAAAGTTTAAAAATATTAAAATAAATAAATACAGTGTAGCTTTATTTATCTTCTCAAACAAGTTGTTTGTGATTGTACTTTCACATATTTTGTATTGCGAGTATAAAAACTTTTTGTTGAACTTGTTTATACACTTAAATAGGTAAAAAATCAAGTCGTTTACGTTCAATTAAATACTTTTATGTAGGGTCAGCTTGAATACTTAAATAAGGAATGGTACGGACTAAACGAATAAACTAAACGTTTTGCGTCGTCCTTTATTTGGCGGACAGCTAAAGACTGGAACAATCTGCCGGCGTCTGTGTTTCCGGACAGTTACAATGTGGAAGCATTCAGGAGAATGGTGAATAGGCTTCTAACATAGTTGTTGCGCTTTACCATCCAAGGCTGCATTACCGCTTACCATCAGGTGGAATGTAGTCAAGCATCAACATGTATTATATATATTAAAAAAAAAGAAAACTAAGAAATAAATAAATATTAAAAATCGTTCTAAAAATGACGGAGAAATTGGTGAACATACATAGACAAAAACCTCCTTTTTTAAGTTGGTTAAAAGATTGCATATAATAAAACTAGCTGTTGCCCGCGACATCGTATGCGTAGAATTTAAAAAATGTTCCCCATTTTTATAACATTTTTCACTACTGCTTCGCTCCTATTAGTCGCAGCGTGATGTTTATAGCCTATAGCCTTCCGCGCTAAATAGACTATCTAACACTGAAAGAATTTTTCTAATCAGACCAGAGGTTATGTTAAATGTTTATGTTGCCTTATATTGTTTATGTTGCCTTACTTGTATGAGTGTACAATAAAGAATAAATGAAATGAAATGAGGTTCCCGAGATTAGTGCGTTTAAACAAACAAACAAACTCTTCAGCTTTATAATATCAGTATAGATATTGTTCACTACAAATAATAAAACTGTTTCAACCAATTTTATGATTATTTTACCTCAGTATTCTCGGTTATAGAAAGAGAATATTGTTTTTAGTCATTGCACCATTTGCAAACAAAAACAACAAGTTCAGTGGATTGCGCCATAATTTAAGGGGACCAAGTGCTAACGACATGCGGTGCGGTGCTGTATTACCTACCATAATCTAAAACTGGAACGATTATAAAATTACTTATTTCATAACAGTTACTTACTCTGTGAAAAACTGTTTCCTTTTTAATACGCTTTTATAAGTTCGGTATGTATCTATCAATGTATTAATTTTTTTTTTCTTTATTTATGGACTTGGTACACAAAAGGAAAGCGACCATGTCGTCCTCATAAGGCTTCACTAAATCTAAATACATCAAAAGTTATTCTCTTAAATCTAGACCTAATTTAACAAGTTTGTATAATAATTTGGCATCCTCAGACATTGGATCAGATAGTACACTATTGCATCCTTGTATTAACATTTGTAACGGAATCTTTCAACGCGATTATCACCCACTTGCGATAGTCGGATTGATTTGAAAATTTGCATACATATCAAGGACCGATGACGATCCAATTATTTAAAAAGATATTCAGAATTTTCAAGCATGTTTTTTAGTTTTTGAACAAAGAAAATTATTAAAAAGTTATGTAAAGTAATTTCAACAAACGAAATCTACAAACAAATGTATAAGTTTTAGGCATTATTATATTGAAAACGATGTTATTCCAAATAAACTACTAAGAAAGAAAGAAAGAAAGAAAAATATTTTATTTTCAAGTATTCAATAGTACAGGATCTGTAATAAAATAGTACAGGATATGTAAAAATACAAATACAAGACAAACAAATGTGCCGTTCGGCAATTGAACCAGCGATCTTGTAAACATTAGTGTTAGTGTTAAGAGGATACCAAAATAGCTTCGTGCATTTTTCTACGTACGAAGTTTTCATTGTTTCTTTAGATTGAATGGCTAGAGCTCTAATTTTTAAGTATATGTTTTTTCAATATATAATCTAGGATCGCATAAACTCAGAAACGCGATTGAAAAAAGTTTTCTCGATAGAAAATCTTAGCGAAAATACCTCTCTCATTTCTTATTTTTTTCATTTGTCGGTCTATTATCACGTATTAACTAATGAAATAACTTTAAAAACATAAGTAACTATTATATATAGAAACACGTAAATCAGAATTAAAATATATTTAGTAGATTTTGAGTAAACAAAAAAAATATCCCTAATTCTTCATTTTCTATACCTACTAGCTGTGTTAATATGTGCATGTCGACGATAATATTGATGTAGGCCCTTAACGCTGTACCATTAGCCGTGTCTGGTTGTCTAGCTCAATGTTCTATTAGGCTAGCAGAAAACTGGTTCATTCATGATAATAAAGAATTCAGTATAGAGAGAATTGTGCTCAAGCTACAACTACACGTGATTAATAGCTTTTTCTCGCCGTTTTGTTTTTGTGATGCAAATAACCCAAACCTCGGGTACAAACTAAATTGAGTTGGAAGTCCGAATACTACTACAGTTTCAATTACTTTAGAACTGAATGCTGATGAATCGTTTAAATTTTAACATAATAGAATTGGGAACGTAAATAACTCTTAACAGAATCGTTAAGAGTTATTTAGGTTCCCAATTCTATTATGTTAAGAATTTAAACTAAACTAAAATAAAACCTAGAATGGTGTCTTTTGTTTTAGTGGCTATTATGTTTTAAAAACTTTCAATAACTTTAAGTTTAGTAAGCCAAGCTGAGTTATTTGTTATTTCAAGCATAATATTAAATTAGATATATTATAATATGCATACATAGATTACCACACCCCATACCTATAATGTGATAAAAACACAAGCTAAAACAAAGCTAAAGTAATTAGATTTTTTCCACTCTTAAGAAACCCTTTGTCCCAAATCGTGTACGAAAGTAAACGTAAGAGATCCTTGAGTGCTCTCATGGAGCCGTGTAATTAACGAATTATCTAATTATATCTACTTAGAGCAAGTTTCAAGCCAAGAGAATTTCCTAAATTAGTAAATGAAATTACATATAAGAGAAATGTTATGGAATCTTTTCAGCTACGTTATAAAAAGGGTTAGAAGCAATTTACAGGATGTTATCTAGTGCGAATCTAAGCTTACATAAATATACCTTATAACCGGCTTAAAAAAAGTAGGAGGTTCTCAATTCATCTGTTTTTTTTAATTTTGTTACCTAATACATAACCTTTAACTGGGCGAAGCCATTTTAATGATTCTTCTTTATCTGAAAGCTAGTGGTTCCGTGTGGTCCTATTGGCACCAGGAAAAACCTCAAATTTCAAAGGCTCATGAAGTTGGAAGGACTTTTTTTTTTAAATACTCATTATTTATAAGCTCGTATTATGAAAACATATTCGAAAAACCAGTGATAGTAAAACTTATACTATGATAGTCATAATAAAAAAATGAGATGTAAATCTGGTAATTGAATTAAAAATCAACTGATTAAAGCTTTTGTTATAAGTCACAACGAAGTTAAATAATTAACTAAAAGTGATATCGTATTTAAATATTGTTTAAAGTAAATTAAGGTCATTGTCGTTGATAAGAATATGAATAATCCAGTGCCTCGAAGAATTAGACCCTTATAATCCAACCCTTCAGTTTCAGTTGTGGTTCAATCCAGTTCAACCGTCGCTTGATTGACGTTTTGGTAGAGATTGAGAACTTGAACCCTTTTTACCAGTCTTAAATTATTCCTACAGATCTTTCTTGTCTGCACTTTCTTGATAAAAAAGTGTTTATCGACTAAAGATCTCAATTAATTATGAATAAACTAAGTCCATCTAAAGGTTGTCTGGAAGAGATCGCAATATGCGATAAGACCACCAATTGTACATGCTCTATTGTTACATTAGATAAGTGACATGTAATTTATGGTGTACAATAAAGTGTATTCTATTTTATTCTATTCTATTTTATTCTAAACTAGCTGCCCCGGCAAACGTTGTTTTGCCATACAATTCTGTATAAAATAAAATTTCATCAAAATCGGTCCAGCCAATTTGTAGCCTATGTGTTATTCTGATGTATAAGCTATATTGTGGTAAAGTTTCAGTCAAATCCATTCAGTAGTTTTTACGTGAAAGAGTAACAAACATCCATACATACATCCATACTTACAAACTTTCGCCTTTATAATATTAGTAGGATATGCACAATAAAATAGCAAATTAATCTAAATACACCAATAGTTGTTTCATTTTTTAGTTAAGTTTAGTTGCGCACGTAGAATTGGTACCATGTCTCTCTAAAACATATTCCTGTTTCTGTTCATGATCAATCTAAAAATTGGGTTGATTTTAGTGCCGTTACTATCAATACACAATGTGATTCACGTGGGAAGTTTTAATGAATAAGAAAACCCCATACAAAATTGGTCTTAAAATAAACTAAGCAGAATTTAATCAAAGACATAAGGTTCACCGATGTATACAAACAAATACTTTCTTTACAAAAGATTTCTAAAACGGGAGCAAATAATAAAGGCCCCATCTTTCAAATTTTTGGAGAGTTTATATCAGTTCTACCTTCAAATAAAAAGAAATGAACGATTTATCCTTACCTGTTAAATTGAAAAAGTTGCCAGGACTATTGTAAGGGCAAATTTTAGTGCAACGGTTGCTAAGCAATATCAAAGTTTATAGTGAACGATTTCTGAAAGTTTCTGTAATAGTCCCAAACGCTCGGACTCGAGCAAATTAAATCAAAGAATTAATAATACCTTAAAAATGTTTTCATTATTTGCAAATAAATTATTACTGACCCAGATTTCGCATAGTCCGGCGATTTTTTACCTATTAGGACTCATCACTCCGGTCGACTGTTGTAACCTCGTCAAGGTGCATCTAGACGCTTTTCGTCCTTCCGTGAGACCAAGTCCGATCCAAAAAATGTATGTTCAATTTTTATCAGAAATAATTAATCAATGAAATTGATAAAAAAATTTATTAGAGAAATTAAATACTTAACTAGAATTTCGGTGTTAATTTTTCTATTAACTTTTTCTGCTGAATAAACTAAATACAAATGAATCTTTTATGGTCTTATTCATAATTACTTATCGGAGGTTTAAAAGTTCGCTAAAATCGGTTCACGAAAATTGTCAAAACTTGTTATTCATAATAGTCTTTTTACGATAAAACGTTTATTATCTCTTCGATAAAATCGCCGTTTAAGTCTAACACTAGTCAATGTCATCCTATAATTGCAGCAATGAAAGGAAATTTAAGAGCTAAAAGTCCATTCTCCACTACTTACTTGTCTTGCTTTAGTAGAAGAATTTACGGGACATTCGAATAATGGACACATTTAGAGAACTATTTTTATAGATAGTAATCCTGAGTCTAATCCTGACTCCTGATTTAGTTTTCAAGCTAAATATTCTTAAGTGGTAAGTAAGACACTGAATAGTTAAGGAATTATAAGCTACTAGCTGTTGCCTTTTGAACCACTCTATCTATTAAAAAAAGACCGCATCAGAAGTCGTTATTTTTGTGCGTATGTGCGTGAGCTTATATCCTTAAAACTACGCAACTCATTTTGATGCAGTTTTCATTTTGACTGACTCATTTTGACGGGCTTCGTGGTGGAGTGGTTTATGTAATGGACTGCCGATCGCGAGGTCTCGGGTTCGATTCCCGGTCAGGACAATCATTTGTGTGATATCCATAAATCTCATACAAATGTTTGTACTGCGTCTGGGTGTTTACTATGTATTATAAGTATGTATTTACAAAAGAAAAGTAGTTTATGTATTATATCCGTATTCTGGTACCCATAACACAAGCATATAAGCTTAGCTTGGGACCAGAGGACGTTGTGTGAAATGTCCATGAATATTTATTTATTTATTATTATTTATTATTTATTTTGTAATCGATAGAGTGGTTCAAGATAATGGCTTTTTAGTATAATTTGTTAAGGTTTGGTTTCTAAATTCTACGCAAATGAAGTGGCGGGCAAAAGCTAGTCATTATATAACTAGTTGCAGTGCCTTACTGCGGTCAACGGACAAAAGAAAAGGACTTCAGAATGCATTCTACCCCAGGCAAACTCCTTCTTTGTTTCAAATGATGAGAAGTCATAAAGCAGTCTAAGTGTGCAAGATGTTACTCCTCTCTATGCTTAGAAATTCTGATATAATTTGCATCACTTTCTGTCTAAAATTTAACCGCGTACATTTTGATATTACTGTAACATTTTTATCTAGGTAGTAAGGGTAATATTAGGTCTAGTGTGGTCTGGGACTGATTTATATTTTTAAACTATAGCTACAATTGCGTATAAGGTCTATTGTGTAGCGCAACAACAATTCTGAAAGCAGAAGCAGATGTATGGATCAATAAAGCCAAGGAATATGTTCAGGTCGTAGCAATTAGAGCACTATAGTCTCTACCTACCCTATAAGACAAAGGCGTGACTGTCTGATGATGATACAATAAAATTATTGATTTTTTATTCGTGGGATCGAGAATATTATTTTTATAATATTAAGACAAGATCTTAATTTATAATTCAGAAAGAGCCCATAATATTTCATTCATATACCTAAATACCTCAAAACAATAAAAATGACTACATTTCACTGTCAATTAGAAAGTTAAAATTATTGTGAAGTTCGGTGTATTCTCGATTAAATTAGTAACTTTATCTCCTTTAATTAATGAAAAGTCTAATTTGTATGCAAATGTATAAATAATTTAACATGTAAAGTTTACAAATTTCGCGTTGATAAAAGTCTGTTGTTTGTGGTACCTAATTATTTATATAAATGACTCGCCCAAAGAAAAAGTAAGCTATCTATGTATATTATTTGGCGGGCTTCGTGGTGGAGTAGTTTATGTAATGGACTGCCGATCACGAGGTCGCCGGTTCGATTCCCGCTTGGGATAATCATTTGTGTGATATGCATAAATGTCACACAAATGTTTGTACTGCGTCTGGGTGTTTTCTATGTATTATAAGTATGTATTTACAAAAGAAAAGTAGTTTATGTAGTATATCCGTATTCTGGTACGCATAACACAAGCATATAAGCTTAGTTTGGGACCACAGGACGTTGTGTAAAATGTCCGTGAATATTTATTATTTATTTATTATTATCATTATATTATCTAATCTAGACCAGTAATTAAATAAAAAATAAAAATTCCATTGCCATTTACCATCAGGTGGTCTTACATTAAAAAAATTACATAGATAAAGTGCTTAAAAATATTATCGATAGCAAATTTAGTTAATTTTGCAGCATCCAAAGAACGAAAACAGATAGTATATTATTGTGCTCATCACACAGATGCGCTTTGCGAAACGAGGTAAGCATATTTTAGATTAATACTATCTTTGTTTACGAAAGTCCTGAAATAAATAAGGATCTCTGTGTTACTGTGGCCATCTTATTACATTGTTAAAGTAGCTTCACAAAACCTATAACGTGCCTTATCTGTGGTACCACAAGAGCCTCATAAGCTCAGGTTGTTACCTCGAAACACATTGTAACACATTACACGCCGACGCGACGCCAACCTAACGGTCTCATACTCACATAATAAGAATATGTAGTCTTATGAATATTTTGCATTTTCTTCATAATATGAGATTAAATGTTTAACCTTGTAACTTTACCATCTTAAACTTGAATTAAAAACAAATACACCGATTACGGCACAACGCGCATTGTGCCGTAATCGATTGGATGATATCGATTAATATGATACATTTTTACTAATGATTCGCAACGTGATGTTATATAGCCTTCCTCGATAAATGTACTATCCAAGATTGAAAGAATTTTTCAAATCGTACTAGTGATTCTTAAGATTAGTGCGTTCAAACAAGTAAACAAACAAACAAACTCTTTAACTTTATATTTTATTTGTGCATCGGAAATATATATTTTAAAAGCATTAATTAATATTTTTACTACGAATCACTGATTGTTAAAAGAAAATACGAATTAGATTGATTTAATTGACATAAAGTCATTACTGTCTTATTTATTTCCTGGAATAGTTCATGACATTAGTAGCCCTTACATAAAAGTATATTGTCCGTTCGGTGACGGATTAAGAATACAAGTGCACCACCCTATTTCCTCTACAGGATGATTGTACACAGATAATAATCATTGTGAGAGATGCAAAACTCGAAGATAAACACTGTGCCATAACACTTAGTAGACTATAATCACTCTCGTAGAGGCGGAGGCCCATGCCCAAAGTTAAAGGGCTGGAGAGAGACACATAACAGTAATTTAGTTTAGTTTTGAAAACCACAGAATTGGCATCATTAGTGCGTCGTGCGTCCTTGAAGAGACAATGTTTGTAAACCTGACTTTTATTATGCAGTTAGTAGCAATGCAAATAAAGTTGGAACATAACCACCTCATGTTTTGCAAAATGAAGGGTTAATGAAAATTTGAATAAATAAAAAGTTATTTTCTCTTGCTACGTGCACTATAAAGTTAAAACATTTATGTTTTATGCAAATGAATTCTATTTAACCAGTTGTTAACATAACCACTTTAATTAAAAACCGTAGACAGCGCTAATTTCTAGCTGTACTGTAAGAGTTTACGTGCTGTAAATTATTATTATTTGCATCTTCAACCACGCCCAATTATTAAATATTACGGTCCTGTTATTTGTTAAGAGACCACGACAGCAAACTATGCTACATACAAAAATATGGGCTTCGTGGTCCGCTGTTTCCTTCCTCGGTATTGCCTTCAGTGCAACGAGTTTGACCATCCAAAAATCAGCAACTAATGTTCAACCAAATTTTATACGTAAAATCTGGTTGAACTATCTTTCGGCGCGGTTGGAAATAGGGATAGCAATACCTAACACAAATTATAAATTTTCCGAGTCTGTAATTGGCTTTTAACACTGGCGTACCCTGAGCACTTTCGTTACGTTCGGAAAGAAGCAAGTGCCTTTATTAACACAACAATTGTGAACATGTATTGTGTAATTTTACTAAAATTCGTCGCTGCCACAAAATCATTCAAAACAAAAGCGGTCATTTGAATATTTTTGAATCAGAAGTAAGGCAAACGCGTTAACGAAGCACCGCGTCGGTAGCCATTAAAACTGGCACTGAATATTTTTACCGCTCGATAGAAACCTCGTTTCAATCTAACTGATGCCGCGGTCAACAAGAAATTAAATTTGTTGTTCAAATTTGGACTCTGATTTTTTGTGCAGAATTTGATGTTTGCTTAACTGATTTTTTGAAGCATTTATAATTATATAACGTAAGGCACTAGAATTGCTTAATTAAAGGTGAATCAACAAAATTAAAGGTGAATCAATATTTACACCATACATGACGCATAACACGTTTATAATAATTGTGGAATGACTTAAATGGATATATTTAGAATTTTAGAGAATCCATCTCAAAGCCTGAAACTAATAAGTCACTCTAGCTATTTCGTACTTTGTTCAAATCTACAACGTGTTGCAGAAAGGTGTAGTCATATTTTAAGGTTGCATTCGATAGGCCTTAAATATTATAAATATTACAGTTACACATAGAAAAATACAGTTTATAAATTTTTTCTTGTTTATAGCCGACTATTAAATAACTACCAGGAACGCATCAATTATGAGATGTTTACGGTTCATTCAATGCGATTGAACCTTACGATAAAAGATTACCTCATACTAGTGTTGTATTTAAAAAAAATCGATTAATTTAAAAAAAATATTAAATTTTCATGAACACATAAAAGTCATAATATAACTAGTATTTGCAAAATCATCCATACCTAGTGCCTAGTCACCGGCCATGTGTAACGATGGTCAAATATGACTACACCTTTCTGAAACACGTTGTATAGATAGATTGCTAAAAATAAGGTTTCAAAACCAACTATAGGGCCGAGGTCGTTACTAATGAATAAAAAATCACAAAAGTAAACTTTCAACGCTAAGATATTCCATTAAGGGCCGATTTTTCAATCCCCAGATAAACAGTCAGGTAGTACTTATTAGACAGATAACAAAATATTGCATTTTTCAATCGTCAGATAGGCACGATCTGGTGAATAACAGCCCTAACTGAGGAATGAATCTATCTACCTCTTGGACCGGCAGATAAACGTTTATTCAATAGATACAACTAGATTCCTTTATTGAAAGTATTAATATTTCATTGTAAATAATAATATTGTATAAATTCTGTATTGTAAATAATAGTTTTTAGTAATAATAATTTAAACAAAACTACTTTTCATGGATTTAGACGCAAATCTTTATTTGTAAATCCGTGAAAAGTGGTTTTGTTTAAACGGATGAGTCGCGCAAGTGTTAGAAAATATTATAATATTAGTTTATTTTATTTTATTAATTATTTACTGAAACCTCTCCTGAGTTGATCCATGTTTCCAAATTAAACGTTAAAATTTTATAAAACAATTCTTTTCCTAATTATTAATATGGTAAAAGTTAATGTCAAAAAGAGAAAAAAAGATTACAATAATTGCAAAATAATAACAAATCACTAGAACATCTCACTCATGGTCAAGTCTAAGGTCGCTCCATCTAAACCACTCACCATCGCTCGTCTCGAACTTTGTGGCGCACTTTTAATGTCAAAATTACTACGCATAGTCCTAGATAGTTACTCATCCATCTGTCCGATACAGGTGTACGCTTTTACTGACTCAAAAGTAGCGTTATATTGGATAAGGAGTTCACCGCATAGATGGCAAACCTTCGTTGCAAACAGGGTTGTTAAAATTACGGAAAACATATCCGCTCATAATTTCTATCACGTCGCAGGCGTTGATAACCCTGCCGACGTTCTTTCTCGTGGCATTACACCACAGAAATTAATCTCTCATCGGCTATGGCTGCATGGGCCTCAGTGGGCGTCATTAGATATTGTTCACTGGCCGCTGACTAGTCTTGACGGTCAATCTGTTCACGATATTCCGGAACAGAAGATGTTTACGCACACTGTATGCATGCCTATAAAACAATGCGTTTTATATGAACTTTCTTCTCGCATTTCCTCATGGAGTAAACTACTCCGTACTGTTGTGTATGTTTTTAGATTTGCAAAGTTATTGCCCCGTCGTAGCAGTGTTGTTGTAACTGCTGATGATCTTAACTTCGCTGAAAACAAAATTCTTCTCGCCTTGCAAAGCCAGCACTTTGCAGAGGAACATCAGAATATTATAAATAATAAACCTTGTTCGCAGGCTCTCAATCGTTTGAGACCCTTCATTGACAACGGATTGATTCTTGTAGGAGGTCGTCTTGTCAATTCCGCACTGGGATTTTCTCAGAAACACCCAGTTATATTACCGCGCAGTGACCATATAGTAAACATGATCATTGACTATTATCACATTAAAAATTATCACGCCGGACCGGAACTTTTAATGTCTTTGTTAAGACAAAGGTTTTGGATTCTCTCCGCACGTCGTATTATACGACAGAGAATACATTTGTGCAACACGTGTTTTAAAACTAAACCGCGTTCTACATATCCGCTTATGGCAGACTTACCTGATTGTCGCACTCAGCCGGCAGTAAAGGCATTTACACATACAGGCTGCGATTACGCCGGTCCTATAGCCTATACACCTGTGCGTCGTCGAGGTGTTCGCAGTGAGAAGGCATATTTGTGTATCTTTACGTGTCTCACAACACGTGCCGTACATGTAGAAGTCGCCACGGACCTCAGCACGCCTAGCTTTCTAGCTGCACTGAAGAGATTCCTTTCCCGCAGAGGGCCTGTTCAGATTATGTATTCAGATAACGCGACCAATTATAAGGGTGCTGATGCGTATTTGCGCGATTTATATAAATTTATAAATTATGAATACCGCTCGAAGCTAGAGGAAGAGTTCGCGGAGAGTCGCATAAAATGGAAGTTTATTTGTCCCAATTCTCCACATTTTGGGGGAGCCTGGGAGAGCATGGTTAAAACAATTAAAACACATTTGTTCCGCGTCATCGGTCAACAAATCTTATCGTACGAAGAACTCTCTACTGTCCTTATTCAAATTGAATGTTTACTCAACTCTAGACCGCTGACAGTTTTGAGCTCTGATCCCGCTGAGCCTTCTGCTCTCACACCGAGTCACTTTTTAAATACCGCGCCTTTATTATCATTACCCGCGCCTGACATCAAAGCTGATAATATAAGTTTGATTCATAGGCATACGCTATTAGACAAGCTGGTCCAAGCGTTTTGGAACCGCTGGAGACTGGAATATTTACATAAATTACAAGTCAGGCAGAAATGGAACACTCCTAGTGTACCTATTGTTCCTGGCACGGTTGTAATCGTTATGAACGATAATGCACCGCCTTTATCGTGGCCGTTAGCTGTGGTAGAGAGTGTCCATCCTTCAAAGGATAACGTAGTTCGTGTTTGTACCGTTAGAACCGTCAAGGGAACATATCTCCGCCCGGTCGTACGATTATGTCCTTTACCTAATCAATAATTGCTAACAGCTATCATTACATTAGTTATTGCAATATACCGCAAATTTTTTTGTTAATTTTTTCATAGTAAATTTAGTTGTTTATGTACCGCAAATTTATTTATCATTACCGCAAGCTTAATTGCAATTCTAGTAATATATTATGTCGCATCACTTTAGTTGTAATTCAGCGTAATATCGCACCGCTTCGCTTAACATATAATTGCATTTCCCGCACTTTATTTGTTGTCTCTTATGGTTGTTTGTTGTTTAATGGTGACCCATTAAGGGGGGGTGGATATGGTAACGCCAGTATATTTTATAATTGTTAATACATTAATTTACTTTTTAAATTGTGGTCATTTCCTACTACCAACCTAACAACGCATAGCATCACGACATAGAGAGCCAATGAGATTCCGCCGGTTCGTACCGACGCCGACGTTTCCAGAAAATTGTTGTTGCAAATTTTAATAAGTACACCTTTGACATCGATCGAGATATTACATGTATCGATCGTAACCGCCGCGCTTCCGGACGCATCGGAAGTTCCCGCCAGAAGTCGTACAAGCTTCTTGTGAATGTACTCCTAGTTTACCCGCCAGGAAGAAATTTCCTTTTTGTGACCCGCAATCGCCAAAGAGACTACAATCTCTTATATAAACTACTCGTGAACATTTTTATGAACTCTTTCCTTATATGGTGCACCTGTGTTACGTCACGCGAGTGTGTGTTCGTTTTGAGAAGAGAGATTGAGGAGGAAGGCAGTCACCAAGACCCCGGTCGAGATACAAGCAACGAAGACCGAGAAATAAAGGTACCTATGCATCCCATCTTTCCATCTATTTTTCTTTAACGACCATGCTTATCACATACAGTCCACTTTTACCGAATTGAATAATCAATTATATTTTATACTGGCGTAATCACAAACGGCGTCACCATATTGTTTGGTTAAGAGAGACAATAAATGAAACTAACCTACAAAATCACCACACGAGAAAGAGAAAGTTAACAAATTTTAATTATCCATAAACGTCAAATAAACGAGTGTCAACACATTTGCTATCCTCTTTTATCACACAGTACACCATACGCGTGTCTCGCTTCCACAATATTGCAGTGAAGTTGGCAACATAAAAGTCACAGAAACTATTCGCTTGTTATGTAGCCATTGAAAAATGCAACAATTTTATTTGTCCTTTTATCAATCAGATAAGTTAATTCTTTAGTTATTTATTCGTTCAGTTATTCGATGATTGAAAAATCGGTCCTAAGTTGACTAAACAATTCTTGTGCATAAGAATTCCTTGCTGTATCATAAAAATAATTATGAAAGCCAGGCACCCGAGGCGATTTAATCCTTTGTTTCAAATGACAAGAGGTATTCGTCAGCATCCAGAAACATTAAGTGGGCAACATATCACTGTTACATCGCTCTCCCCTACATACTCAAAACCGAAGTGTTCTTCCATGCTGGATGCAAGTGGAATGTAGAATTCAACAGTCCTTTGTACTGATGCTGTTATATGCAAAATTACAAGATGTAACTCACTTCATGTCTGTAGTAAACAACACAGTACTAAGTATCTATAAAACTATTGCATATTTTGTTCGTTAGTAAATTTTATTTATTATTTATTAATATTTTAGAACTTATTAAATATTCACAACGAATTTGTGCACGATAACCACTGCATTAGTTAAATAAAACTGTGTCGCAGCTATGAACGCCCACCTTCGAACAGGCGACAATAATGTAAGATAATAAGTTGTTCATTTTACAGAACTTAAAAAATAATAATAATAACAATTCAGGAGATTTGTGTAACATACAATAGGACACATAGTGATGGTAAATGTGAAGCCACTTCTCAAGAACCTTTTTACAGTTTCGAGGAGGCAACGAATGAAATTTGATACTCTTATTGATTTTATTGTATAAAATTGGGCTCAAAAGATATATGTAGGTATTTTATAAATTATTATATATTTTGTAAATTATAATTATTGTACTTTAATTGAAACCTCAAGGTGATCTTCCGATGTTTGCAATCGGGTCGGGCGAGCTGCTGTGGTTTTGTGCTGATGTTACCGTTCGATTTTATTATGCGGTCGCTGCTTGATTGATGCTCTCACTGCTTTGTATGAGAAGCGACACAAAAGTTGCCGCACGATTGTGTAAAAGTAACGTATTCTTGTTTTCTATCCGCAACGTGAAAATTTACATTATCTGATGGTTCACGCATTGCGACCGCACTTCGCGAATCTCTTAAATCGAAAAGCCACTTTAACGTGCACGTGTTATTGTATATTGCTTACTAACTTATTTAACATAATCACCATTAGCTTTATCTTGATTAAGAATTAAAGAAGCTCTCTCAAACTTAGTTACTTGTTACGAGATACTTTAATTTGGACATCAAAATTCAAGTCACGTATTGCGCTTCAGTCATAGGTATGCCAAATGTTAGCCGAGGCTTCCCTAAATTTATAAGTGAGGGATCAAAATTACCTACCCCAGTAGCCTTGTTTTGATAAAATAGATACTTGTTTTATACAGCGTGTTTCAGAAAGGTGTAGTCATATTTGACCATCGTTACACATGGCCGGTGACTAGGCACTAGGCATGGATGAAATTACAAATACTAGTTATATTTTCTAGACGGGCCTCGTGGTGGAGTGGTTCATATAACGGACTGCCGATCATGAGGTCTCGGGTTCGATTCCCGGTCAGGACAATCATTTGTGTGATGTGTTTAATTGTCATACAAATGTTTGTACTGCGTCTGGGTGTTTACTATGTATTATAAGTATGTATTTACAAAAGAAAAGTAGTATATGTATTCTATCCGTATTCTGGTACCCATAACACAAGCATATAAAGCTTAGCTTGGGACTAGAGGACGTTGTGTGAAATGTCCGTGAATATTTATTATTATTTTTAGGGTTCCGTACCCAAAGGGTAAAAACGGGACCCTATTACTGAGACTTCGCTGTCCGTCCGTCCGTCCGTCCGTCCGTCCGTCCGTCCGTCCGTCCGTCCGTCCGTCCGTCCGTCCGTCCGTCTGTCACCAGGCTGTATCTCAAGAACGGTGATAGCTAGAGAGTTGAAATTTTCACAGATGATGTATTTCTATTGCCGCTATAACAACAAATACTAAAAATAAAATAAAATAAATATTTAAGGGGGGCTCCCATACAACAAACATGATTTTTAGGGTTCCGTACGCAGTATCTCAAGAACGGTAATAGCTAGACAGTTGAAATTTTCACAGATGATGTATTTCTATTGCCGCTATAACAACAAATACTAAAAATAAAATAAAATAAATATTTAAGGGGGGCTCCCATACAACAAACATGATTTTTAGGGTTCGGTACGCAGTATCTCAAGAACGGTGATAGCTAGACAGTTGAAATTTTCACAGATGATGTATTTCTATTGCCGCTATAACAACAAATACTAAAAATAAAATAAAATAAATATTTAAGGGGGGCTCCCATACAACAAACATGATTTTTTTACCGTTTCTTGCTCGATACTAATAACGTTGCCTTATGTTGCATAGATAATGGTACGGAACCCTTCGTGCGCGAGTCCGACTCGCACTTGACCAATTATTTTATTTTTTATTTTGACTTTTATGTGTTCATAAAAATTTAATTAATTTGTATTTTTCTATGTATAACTGTAATATTTATAATATTTAAGTCCTATCCAATGCAACCTTAAAATATGACTACACCTTTCTTCAACACGTTGTAGAAGCAATAGAACAAACAGAAAGTGACCTTTTGAATTTAAAATATTAAAATACCCGACATGCCCTAAAATGGTTCTTCATTAAACTTAATAAGGATACTTGTATATACTTTTGTGATCCTTTATTGTTTATAAGGACCTATGACACAATGAAATAATTTCGAAATTCTGCATATTTTCGAAATGATTGCACATGTTGCACATGATGAACAGCAGATTAAAACACTGCTTTTATAAGTAGCTGTGATATATTTACTCCTATTTTTCTATCTCCAGCGCATTAATAAAAAAACATATACTAAAGATCTTTTCGAACTCGTTTACGCTACATTATAACAAAAATAAATGAAGTTGAACTTTTTACTTTTCACTTTGCAAAAACGTTTCTACTTAAATAATAACTGTTTGGGCTTATACTTAAAACGTAAGAATGTAACGTACTTTAAATATTTTCTTCAAACTTTTGCAGTTAACTTTGAAAAACCAATAACATCATGGCGATATGTACTTTATAGATAGATTTACCTATTTTTTTTTCATTGAAATAAATACCTATTAATGTAACTTATTAATTTTGCAATTACCTTGCTATGATTTTACTTAATAAATTAAATTATAGTGGAAAAAGTGATCACCGCAAGCGGGAATTGAACCCACGGCCTCGGAATACCGTTCAGTCACTCTGCCACCTAAGCTATTGCGATCGTGCTAACAATAACTAATTTACGTAAGACTACACAGACAAAATTTGATAAAATAAAGTTTTGGAATGCGAGAATTTTATTTATAAAATTTAATACTGAAAATCTATTTACAATAAACTACATATTAAAACTAAAGCATATATTAGAAATAAGTAAAACATTTAGAAATACATGAAAAAATACCTGATATAACATTGGTAATCAGTATTTCTGTTATGTCGGTTTACGTTGATGCTCGTATTTTTCATTCAATCACGTATAAATAAGGTGAACGTAACAGGTATACAGATTCCTATCCTCTCCCAGGATTTGTATTTCATCTCTCCACAGAGAGACGTGCCGTAAATACGCAATGATTTTGAAGATAAGCGAAAGCATTGCCATTTGACATACTCATATATTCGAAAGAAATCCTAACCTTACAGTGGTCATGCAACACAAGTTTCATTTCAAATATGTCGACGACGTGACTTGTTTTTATTTATTGATTGTTAATAAATATTATATTATTATATAAATATTATATAATTTTTAAATTTCTAGTACTTATAAGCCTTCATAGATTTATTATCACATCTTGACATTGCATTCATTCAGATGCAAAGATTTGTCCCATGACAATCTACAGTCAGTGGCTTCTTTGTACTTGAGCTTACTACGGTTAGTAACTGAAAAGCATCACAAAATTACTCGATCTTATCTACATGAACTGACTTCCGTCGTGGTTCCCGTTTGCACCATTATTTTGTTAAAAACCCACAGTAAGTGCCTTATAAATTGGGATCATTAATTACTCCGAAGGCATAAACGATACGTACCTACACACCGTGTCAAATAGTTAGCAGTAAATTAGAGTGGCTTGGCCCAAAGCCTTAATTGTTACGCTCAACACTTGCTCAGTTTTCCTAAAAGCTAGTCTGATATTTCGGCAAAATTCTTATGTTTTAATAAGTAGTTATTATAATATTTTCTAACCCTTGCGTGACTCATTTGTTTAAAAGAAACCACTTTTTACGGATTTAGACGCGTGTATTTGTTTTAAATTTTGGCCCGACGTTTCGGAGACTTTGCAGTCACCATGGTCACGGGTGAGACCCAGATTCGGTGACAGTCTCACGCGTGACCATGGTGACTGCAAAGTAACCGAAACGTCGGGCTAAAGTTTAAAAGTGGTGTTATTCAATGTAGTTATTATTTGTAAACCGATGGCCTACGCTAGCCACTGGACTGGCGTTATCCAGATCACGGTTCAATCCCCGCACGGGACAATTTTCATTCGTTATTCTGGTACCCATAATAGATTCCTATTTGCTTATGCTTAGCTTAAAACAAAAGGACGTCGTGTTCATGAGTATTTATCAGTTTTATTTAATAGGTAGTGTAACGAGGTAGGAATAGGTAACATAAAGAAGAGACTATGAAAAAATAAATGTAAAGACAGAAATGTATCTACGTATTGCAATAAAAGTAAACTAAATTTTAAAAAGTCTCAGTAATAGGGTCCCGTTTTTACCCTTTGGGTACGGAACCCTAAAAATAAAATTAATGACTATTTGAATAAAAGCCAAATTTTATTGGGGTAGGAAATGAATACTTAAACAATGAAAACAAAACTACGAAATAATCACAGCTTACTTTTATATAAAACTTTCAGCATAATATAGATAACCGATAAAAAACCAAACTAAAATAGAAATGTGCGATGTGTTAGCACCAAGAGATTAAAAACTTCATCGCTTTGCATAGGCCATATTTTAAGCGAAAAATTGCGTTCGTTTCAATCAAACATTGAAAAGCTTTCATCGGATATAACAGCCACTACAATAACAAATGTATAAAGTAGCATTAGAGTATTCTATTCAATATGCAATCTCACTAACAATTTACGTATTCTAACTTGTATTGAAATGTTTAAGCCCCATTCATAATATTCAATACATTAATTACGTTATTTCAATCTGTCTTTTAGGCAATTATCGTCCCACTGTCGGGCACGGGCTTCCTAAGATAACCATCTTCTTTATGAATAGCCGATAGCTAGTGTTTGCACCACCCTTGCAAGTAAAATGCGCTCTTTGAGAAGTATGTGTGGTGTGACTTTGAAAGATAGATTAAGAAATAAAGTTATAAGAGAACGTTGCGGTGTGAAAGAGTATGTAGTTACTAAGGTGGAGAAAAGTATGGTTAGGTGGTTTGGTTATGTGGAGAGGATGGATGAGAGACGCTTAACGAAAGGCATATACACGGCGGAGGTAAGTGGAAATGCTGGGAGAGGACGCCCGAGAAAAATATACTCCGATGTCATCGCCGGCATACACCAATAGGGCAAGTGCGTAGCACTTACAACCCTTGGGCATGTATGACCAGATGTATAAGTGTGGATGAAGCCTAGGAAGTATGTTTGGAGCGTAGCAGATGACGCTCTATACTACTCTCTGCCTACCCCCATGGGAAAAAGGCGTGATGTTATGATGATGATGATGATGAACTGAGTAAAATTTGGTTTGGATTTAGCAAGTATTTACATTATTGTTTTGAATTTATTACCTTTCAAAGCTAATTAATTACATGTTTATTCATAAAACCAAAAAAGTGAACGTACATATTTTTCCTCCAGATTCAGGCTAGAGGCCATTTGAGTACGCGTAGGTTTAATATAATATTTATAATTATTAATTAAATAAAAAATAAAATAACAACATCTATTTTTCGTGCTCTCATTAAATTTTTACATTGATAGAATTATAGAAATCCATGCTAAAATATATTAAACGTGATATTTATAATATTCCATAAATAGATCCCAAATACACAAAATTTTATTGAAACCCAATGCGGACAGCAAAAATATTTCGCTAATAACGGACTTACTAAACAGTGTTAACTTAACTATTTACTGGCGTATTCACTAAGGGAAAGTACGTGAGCATATACATATATTATACATCTATAATGTTGACGTTGATGAAGTACGGTCGATCTATAAATACAAACTTAAGGTGCCGTTCGGTTCAGAGCAACGTGCGTCGCGCAACCTGCAATGTAGTTATACTGAAAATCGTATTCGGTTTTTAGAGGTTCGCGACGCACCATCTCGAAGCTCACTGAATTATATGATTATAATTTGCTTAGTTTAAAAACTAAAAAATACGCTGGAATATCCTGAATATCTTTTTAAATAATTGAATTGTCATCGGTCCTTGATATGTATGCAAAATTTCAAATCAATCCGACCCGACTATGGCACGCGGGTTAAAATCACGTTGAAAGATTCCGTTACATAGATTAATACACTGATAGATACATACCGAACTTATAAAAGCGTGTCAAAAAGTAAGCGTAGTTAAAAACAAATATGGTTATTGCGAAGATGGCACTGCTCAGCGTGCACCTGTGACCGATATAAATAAATATACTCTTTTCTTCTTGAGACAATCTAAAAATTTACTCAAGTTCTGGTCGCTGTCACCTGTCGCAAGGAGTAGAAAACTGCCTTTAGTTTGTGTTAAGCCACTTTTAAAACAACCTTAAAGCATTTTATATTACACTTTTAACTTCAAAACTCATCACAAACAAGTATGAATGCTCCAAATGCTGGCTTTGGTGGAGGAATCTTATGAATAAAAAATTAATTCTTGGTTTTTAAATTAGCATTGTAAAGACAGGGTAATTCTCGTACCTTTGCGTCTGGTAAAGAAATGTATCAACGTACAAGTATAATATTTTTATATCAAAGTTTGGGTATGAAATAAGTATAATAATAAGGATTTAATATCGGATTTATGTTCAATTTTATTTATTTGCTAAGTATATCCTAATTTATGCTTTTTTTACCATGAAAATGAAACAAACTTATATATTATATTCTCTTACATTTGTGCGACTCATTTGTTTAAATGAAACTATTTTTTACGGATTTAGATGCGTGTATTTGTTTTAAATTTTGGCCCGACGTTTCGGAGACTTTGCAGTCATCATACTCGTTATGGTCACAGGTGAGAATAAGCTGTAAAGCGTCCTCTACGATCTGTTATTACAGGGCTTACCCACATTCGATTTTAATTTTACATTGACCATAAAGATAAACTTTTACCATGAACTATTATTATATTACATTATGGTCAGACTACATGTAGTCTGACCATAATGTAATATAATAGTACAAAAGTAAACTGTAGTACTTATAAATAAACTAAATTATAGTGGAAAAAATGATAACCATAAGCGGGATTTGAACCCACGACCTCGGAATACCGTTCCGTTGCTCTCCCATTTGAGCTATTATGGCAAACCGCTCAATAGATGGCGTTGTACACAAAACATCGCACGATGTTTAACTCACATTGAGAAGGTTGTAGTGGAAGATTTGGTAAACATATGTGGGAACCATGATAGCTCAGATGGGAGAGCAACGTAACGGTATTCCGAGGTCGTGGGTTCAAGTCCCGCTCATGGTTATCATTTTTTCCACTATAATTTAGTTTATTTAGTAAAAGCATAGCAAGTCAATTGCATAAATTAATAAATTAATGTAGTACTTGTAGTTTTATAAACTTACTAGCTGACCCGGCAAACGTTGTTTTGCCATACTAAAAAAAAAAGTTTGAAAAATAGATGTTGGCCGATTCTCAGACCTACTGAATATGTATGCAAAATTTGAGAAGAATCGGTCAAGCCGTTTCGGAGGAGTACGGTAACTAACACTGTGACACGTGAATTTTATATATAAGAAGATATACTTGGATATTGAGGAAAATAAATAAGGTTGTTTTATATTCTTACATTGTCGTCGGTTTTTAGATTAATTGCAAATTTTCAGATTAAATGGCACTAAAAATTCAATAAAATAGATAGGAGCAAGAATACCTTTTTCAAAACAATTAATTTCGAAGTTTGGCATGGTCTGTAGGGATATTACCAGTACATATATGCGTAGAAAAGACGTCAGTTTTGACTTATTTTTTCTAACAAAAGATAGAACTTATTTTTTTAAGATTGTAATAGTTTTATATTTACGTTAGTTTTATGTTTTTATACTTTTGATGCTTTTTATGTGGTAAAACTATTTACTGTCTAACAACTTGCCATATGTTGTGTTGATAGTGAATTTTTTAGCGATTTTTAAGATTGAGATATTTTTGGAATACAAAAACAAAGAGAACTCTTAGATATGAATAAAACATAGCCCAGTAAAAATAAAGTAGGTATTGCATGAAATATCAGCATAACAAAACGACTCCATTTTTGCGTCAAGTACTCAAACTAGAAGTTACATTACGTATATAAAGACCAAAATCACCGGTGTGTGTGAAGCTAGTACATTTTATACAGTAGAACTGGTACATATTCCAGAATGTTTACATCATGGACGATTTGTTGAGGAGCCCTATATATAACTCTTATAGAATCAACCGCATACTATGTCTGGTCAACGGTCTGTTACTGATAATTTTAATTTAATCTGTCGAAAAATTAAAGTTGTTACGTTTTGTGATTTTGAATACGACGTAAAATAGACAGAATAACGGGACTAAAACGTATTAGCAATAAGAAATGTAAGATGGCATTGTGGGATGGAAAATAAGCACAACAAGGTGGAAGAAACCAAACTTAAACAAGAAAATATGAGGCGTCCGAATGAGAGAGTTAAGCTCTACTACTCCGGCTGACTGTTGCCAACCTCCGTCCTACCGCCTTTCGAAACGACGTGTTGCAAGTGTTATATCCAGTAATTAATGTTAAAGAAACCAACTGACTGTACGGGCATTGTCCAGAATGATCACTTGGCCATTACCAACTTGCTATTGACGCCGACCCTTTTCACGTATTTTGAGAGACTCGTTGGGATCAAATCATCATTATAATGATTTTTTCCTAATAAATAATATCGTTAAATTAACATAATATGCTAAATAATACACACATAGAAACAAGTTTTGTTTTGTCGTATAAGCTTAATGTAAAATGTATCATAAATAGTTATATAGAAGATTTGTGCTTAATCTTGTGTAAATAACTTTATAGAAAATGTTATTGGCCTTTATTAAGTCGTGTTGCTCTGGTAAATACCAATCAGATATATCAAAGTTACTCCTCATGTAGAGAATTTTGCTTTGTATGTTTGTAGTCCGATCACGTGTAAAACTTCACTCAGTATTACTCCTTAAACTTTCTTCGATATAACTTTACTTATGCTACTAAATGTTTATATTTTTATGTTATTACTACTAACAATACTAGTAGTTTACTGCAGTGTTTTCTTTTTTGCTTGTTTTTCTCTATAGAATATTATTATACGCAATAACATTCTACACTCTTTTAAATAAAAGAACAACGTATCTGGCTGATTTACAGACAAATCAACGTACAGCTAAAACAAGTGCTAAAAATTTAAAAATTAATATGCTCTCTCTCTCTTCAGCCCATTTACGTCCCACTGTTGGGCACGGGCCTCCTCCACTTTACGGATTATCGATTACGGTCTGCTGTGCCACGCTGACCAGGCGAGTTGGCACAGGGTTTATTTTCGAGTTTTGCGTCTCTCACAGCGGATGTTAGACATGCTAGTTCCATATAAACTCAAAACAACCATTAATAACTGGCTTTAGTTCTATGAAAGACTTTCATTTAGTGTGAAAACAACTGATATACATAAATTGTGAAATTTAGAGATCTTTTTCTAACACTTGCGCGACTCATTTGTTTAAATAAAACCACTTTTAACGGATTTAGACGCGTGTATTTGTTTTAAATTTTAGCCCGACGTATCGGAGATTTTGCAGTCACCATGGTCATCATAAAACAGCTTGTCCACAGAAAGACGGAAGGACAGCGAAGTCATAGGGTCTCGTATACCTTTTGGTACGGAACCCCAAACATATCGATTAACACCAATTCGCTTATTATAAGATTTTCTTGTTAAAAGCGTGACACTATTTTTACCTTCGTCATAGTAATTTTGTTACAAGATAATTAATTTACATTTTGACTAGACACCTGCGGCGCTTTTTATTAACCATTCTGAAATTTATGAAGTAAATCTAACAAGTAGATATATTCTAACAGATGCTAACGACAGATTGTAAGCTTGTTTGTTAAGATTTCGCGTGAAAACTGCTAAACGCGATGTGTGATCATTGTAATTTACATTGAGATTCTTTTTATTTCAAACGAAAATAATGGTTATTTAAGAAAAGCGTTTGTGCTACAACGAGACGTACAAAAAGGATTGGGGATTATTAAAATTTGATGGAATTCAATTCTTTTCTTACTTATAAACAATTTAAACTTAAACCATCCATATAATTAATTTCCATAGTTAATTAGAAACCTCCTCCATAGAAAGCCCCAATACGCAGTCATGCATCGTCAGTTTACAAACCTAAATGTAGGTAACTTATAAATACGTGAATGAAAGCAAAAAATTAACATTAGGAAACGAGGCAAAAGTAATGAAATTCTGTAAAAATAATTTAATGTGTTATTCGCAACAATGTAAGTGCAGTTCAAATTTATCTGCCTATACTTTAAAACTTTTTAAAGTGCCGGAACAAGCCGCCGTTCTAATTGCTCCAACACCGGAAAGGGGAGAGATGAATGGAAGGAAACGGTAGAAACCTTGCCAACCGCCCTACATTATTAAAACTTGCCTCTTACTCTACCGCGTTCCACTCTTGCAGCTGTAAGCATAATGAATCGTGCATCTCAAATAGTCTTGATTATTCGTTTATTTTATTTTAGATACTGTAAAAAGTTTTGAATATCTTGTTGCAAACTGTACTACAAAAGTGCAGTTATTTTAGTTTTTGCCGAGAAAGTTTTCAGCACACAATATTATTTTACTTACGTGAATATAATCTCGTTTCTTAACGAGTGTACGAGTACTCTGTAATATGACATTATTACATTGTAAAACAGGCTTTACAGGAGCTCAAACATAGCTTATCTATGGTGACATAAGAAAATCATAAACTTTGGTTGTTTCATCAAAAGCCAACGACGTACCAACATTTTGATGAAGCGTACCCGTATAAATAATTTGCTGAGTTCAAAAACTAAAAAACACGCTTGAAAATCCTGAATATTTTTTTAAATTATTGCATTGCGTCATCGGTCCATCCGACTACGGCGATTGGGTGAAAATCACTTTCAGAAATTCCGTTACATAGATTAATACATTGGTAGATAAGTACCGTGCAAACAAAAGCGTGTTAAAATCTCTTATAGAAACATGTTAACTAAACGTATAAAATTACGAAATAAACGAAATTCTATGAAAACTTTATTTTACAAACCGCAGTCTACGTATATGATAAACTTGGAATATTAGCACATAAGTTTTATCATCTTAGTTGTAATGTAACGATGTCAGGTACATTAAAACTTAGTTGATCAAACTTGCTGTAATATGTGTACATTTCTCACTTAGTACACGCTTTTCTGGGTTATGATCATGAATGCCGTACCCTTACTTTTAAAAGTAATATCAGAGGCTTTCTAAGTCCTTGATATTAAAGCAAGGCCGCAAAGCATTTGAAATTTCTAAGTTTTATCATTTTACCGTAAGTTGTTAGAATGATTTGAAAAAGTAAATAGGTAAGTAGTTTTAATTTATAAGCTTTATTTTCTTTCATTATCTTGTAGTTCTTCATTATTTTACAGCTTTTTTTCTTTTTATCACTAATATAGGCTTATCGAAGGTTTATAGTAGGATTGAAGCTTGTTTAAAATAATGCCATTATATATCGGAGAGCTACTTGTCTTACCTCCGATAAGTGATTATGAATAAGACCATAATTAGTATAAAAGAATTTCTTTTTCTTTCTTACTGGATCTCTCTTGTATCCGTCTTTCTGTAAGACCTCTCTCCAGCTCATACAACGCCACTGTTTAGCACGGCCCTGTTCTACTTTGAAAGGAATTATAGTCTACCGTGCGCACTGACCAGACGCGTTGGCATTTTAAGTTTTCCGTCTCTTACTTCTTTTTTTATTCTTACTAAGGTTTTTAATTACGTTGGTTAAGTAAAACACGCATCGGTCATTTTATTTTACTACACTTATATTATAACACTACGACAATAGTACTATTAAGGTAAGCACTCTAGTGTTATAATATTACTTTACTGCTATTTTTGGATAATATTTCCTAAATGTTGTTCATATAAAATTCTTTTCTCTTATTTTTCAGTACATTACACTCGGTGTTTTGGATGGCTTTATCACAAACTTTTTTTAGAACGAAAAGCTTTTGCATACCTGTGGCTGTTTTTATTCATATCATGAATTCATAAAAAGAGAACTTTTATACTTTAATTTAAAAGTACGTAGTAATTTTGTTATTATCTATAGCTGATGTTTAGTAATACGTTTCTATATAAAGTTACATGTAAAAAGCTTTTATTGAAAAAATATTTATTTATTTCAAACTTCATATACAAACTACAAACAAATTGTATAAAGGCGGTCTTAATGTCGTAGGAATTCTCTACCAGTCAACTTTGGGTGGTGCAGAAACAAATGAAGTAGGTGTACCTATATTAAGTGATAATAAAAAAAAATTATCATTACTGTCAATAGATTACATACAATACTCAATAATCTTACTAAAATAAATAACAATCAAATGATAAATTAAATTATGAAATTATACCCATCATGACCATTTTCCGGCCCTTATCCCGTTATTTGATGGTATCGTTATTTGATGATAATCTGTCTATACTAATATCATTGAATAGTTTGTTTGTTTGAACGCGCTAATCTTAAAAACCACTGGTCAGATTTGAGAAGTTCTTTCAGTGTTGATTATAGTAAGTTTATCGAGGAAGTTTATATGCTATATAACGTCACGCTGCGCACAATAAGAGCGAGGCAGTAGTGAAAAATGTTGCAAAAACGGGGAAAATTTTCTAAATGTCGCTCGTATGGAGTTGTGGGTAACAGCTAGTTCTAAATAATTTCAATCGTATCATTAAAGTTAATATAGATTCATAACTAAAAAGTAAAGATGTCATTTAGATATACAGTAACTGTACCTATTAGGCACGAGTAGAGATCTGGTTTAATCATAATAACATTTTTATTGTTACCACTAATACTCTCCACTCAACCAAACTATTGACAGTTTATTGATATGCTCATCTAAATTCAGTTTGTTCGTGACAAGAAACTTAATCAACAGAATTCTTTTGTGGGTACTTAATTTGTACTGAAAGTGTCTCCTGAAAGAGCTTACAAATTTTCTTGAACACTTACTGAAAATTAACGATGTTCTTACGCTGGCAAAAGATATAGAATAATTTGGTAACAACGTTAATATTAATATTTATTCTAATGTACCTAGTGAGTTAATATTAATAAAAATATAATACTTAACAGCAACTATTATCAAAATTCTGATACAAAATGTTATATAGCAAGTCTAAATAAGATAAAGTCTGCCTCAAAGTAGGCAGTGGGTCACACTCCAAGGAGGTTGGTAACAGTCGGCCAAGCTATTTAGAAAGAAAGTGACATAAAGGATATTTACAATTTTTAACTAGTATTAACTAGTATTTACAAATAACTATTTCTATTTATTTATCTTTTCGATGACAAATCTATAATAGTAAAAATCTATAATAATTATTATATTATTATATTTATTATTTGTACCATCCCTATCAGTTTCTCTGACTCTAATATAACCTTGCACTTGTGTGATCGTTGTACTTTTATAAAATGATACATACGTAATGTAAAAGGATAGGAAAAGACGAGCTATCATCGAGAAAAAAAAATGGAATAGTATAAAAACGTTCTTTATTTACATTTTGGTTAAAGTAAATTATTATCATTATCGTAGACCGAAATATTAGTAATTCAGTTACTTACCAGAATTAGACCCTTATAATCCCTCGCTTCAGTTTTATCCTCGGTTAAAACAAGTTCAAACCGCTTTTGATAGACATTTTGGTAGTAATTATTATAACCACATTTTGAACGTCGTCTGTGCAGATAACTCGGGATTAAAGTCACTAAAATTTTACTTTTGTTTGTAAGACGCAAGTTAGATCATAAAGTTAGTTTATATTCTCTAACTAGTATACATGGCAGACGTATATTAGCTTATATTCTTACTAAAGTTTAGCAACGATACAGTAACGAGAACATTTTGATTGTATTGTACCTAATATGAATTGCAATGTAAAAATTTTATGAATTCGTCGAATTCCTGCTCTTTTTCGTAATTACTTGGGATCTGCTTAATATGTATTTTCTCTCCATATTCTTCTATCAAGCGTCATCTGTGAATTTACATCCAACTTCTAGCTGTCCTCATTCACACAATCCAATCTATTCTTGGGTCCAGCTTTAGCCTTACATCCATCTACATCATAGGTACAATCTATATTTAATTTTAAGTAGCCCAAGCCAAGTGGCTTTAACTTAAATCCTTATTTAGTACATAGGTATAAAACAAATTTATTATTTTTTGTATGTATGTCTCTATGTGAGCTTATATCTTTCAAACTATGCAAAAGATTTTGATGTGGTTTTTTTAAGCTATAGAATGATTTAAGAGGATGGATTTTTTGAACAATTTGTTAAGATTTGGTTTCTTAATTCCACGCGCATAAAGTTGTGGGCAACAGCTAGTTTTCGTGTAAAAGCCAATACATGGTGTTCATATTTCCACAAGCGCTAGTTTCAAAGCGTTGCCTGTTGAGACAGATAACATTGTAAATGTCAATCTCTGAAGTCTACTCCATTTCGAGAGGATCAAAGTTCTGGGTAGGGATTATAAGGGTCTAAGATAAGCTTATTTTCTAAAGCCTAATTTTATGCTTACCCACTTTCCTTGTAACGTTGATGAGTCGAGTTTTTGTAAATGTATTTAGGTCGCTGTCCAACCTCTATTTTATCATAATCACACGATCTGAATCTTCCTAGCTGTGACTCTAAATATTATAATAAGTTAAAATTCATGGGTCAAGCAAATAATTTAATAGCATCAATGCTGTTGCGTCAAACACTTAAATAAAACGGAACCAATTGCAGTGTATTTGCAGTTATTATTTACTTCTTATAAAATAAAGTCGTAATTTTTGTATGTATATATATTATGAAAGCTATGTGAGCTTATATCTTCAGAAATCAGCAACGGAGCTTGATGCGGTTTCTTTTTAATAGATAGAATGGTTCAAGAGGATGGCTTTTTTCGCATAATTTATTGGGGTTTACTGTATATTGGATGAGATATGATTATATTTCCCGAGAAATTCGGACGCGCGCGAGCTATAAATGAAAACGCTGCCGCATCTATGTGAGGTACAACAAACTAATGTATGGAGGAATTGTTTGTTACCTATAGTTCTTCAAAAAAGTCCGCGTGGGCATATGTCTATCTTTTCAGGGAAACACGTTGTACCCATAATAATGTCAAAAAAATTATCAAATTCAATAGGCAGTTTTCAAAAGCTATTTATGTGTATATAGTAATATTTTCTATCAAATTAAAAAGCTTAGTTCTGCTGTTCTGTTAAAACTGCTCCTTACAGCATGCAATTTAAATGAATATCTTAGGAGATATGACGAAAAAAGAATTACGCGCTATAAAATAAATAAACTGTTGGCTAAGCAACACGAACGTTTGCTCGGTCTTCAATCAAATCTTTGGATATGTAAGGATGTTTAATATGCTTTCACGTAAAGACTACTGGATGGATTTTCATAAAATGAACTTATTTTTATCCTTTTTACCGCGGGTAACACCGCGGGGCGCAGCTATTATAAATTAAAAAAGTTTTATTAACATTGCGGAATTATGTTATTAGCACTATGAATATCCATGTTTTAGCTAAGTTTACTAATTGTGCTAATAGAATTAGAACATTGTATGATTTAAGATGGAATCTATACTAATATCATAAAGCTGAAGCGTTTGTTTGTTTGAACGAGCTAAGCTCAAAAACAACAGGACGGTTTGAAAAATTCTTTAAAATATTTATCGAGTAAAGTTATTTAACATGCCGCTGCGACTAAAAGCAGTATCAATGAAAAATACTGCATAAACGACGAAAATTTTCTAAATTCTACGCGGTCAGTCTCTAGTTTTCTCATAAGTCTTTTAAGGCATGAATATATTTAAGATACCTATTCATATAAGTAACAAATGTAACAGCCTTCTGCTAACTTCTTTTTCGCTTTCTTTAGTATCTAATCAAATACGAACTAAAGAAAATACACAAAAAGTTTGTTCCAACGTCAAGTTGTTGATAAACATGAAAAAAAGAGAGAAATGCTAGTCATAAAAGGGCTGTTCCATTATTTACATAAACGCTATAAAGCCGAACAAAGAAAATTTATGCGCCAAACTTTTGGGCAATATCCACTTTTCGTGACACTATTTTTCGAGGATCGTTGTTCATCGTTAATCTTGGAAACAAAAACAGCAAGTTTGGTCGCGGCGCGTCTGGTATCCATAATTTACGTGAAACAAGTGCTAGAGACATGCGGTTATGTAATACATAGCCAAAGCTGAAACTGTCAACAAAAATAACGTCTTCGTTACAATAAGTTCCACTTAAGGCTTAAGAGTACGGTTTCTGTTAGGTCGTAGTGTCTTACATAAGTGCTTATTAGGTACTACTTATAAAATTGCCACACTAATAAGTTTCTTTCTAAATTACTGGATATATTATACAACGTTCTCTAGTCTTGCATTAAATGCATTTATTTATCTAGGCCCAATTTTTAACAAAATTATAATATACATATCCTTTATTATATCATTTCTCCATACACACACAGTTTGCTGGAAGAAAACTCAATATGAGATAAGCTCGCCTTTGTACACATTTGTAACACTATTGTTTATGTTGCCTTACTTGTATGAGTGTACAATAAAGAATAAAGGAAATGACTTAAGATAAGTCCAATATGTTTTCCCTACCACCGGTTCAGGACACACCCCGCTGACAAGAACCGGCGTTAGAAATTCTGCAGAGCTTAGCAAGATTGTGGTACATTGGATTGTGTACATGGATTGCGTTGTTTAATAATATTCCCCGTTTTCCAATCAGAGCACAATAGCGCATTATGCGGCACAATGCTCAACGTTGAGTGTTCCAATTACAGCATCGCATCGCACAATCGAGCACTCTCAAAAGTGATGCGTGCAATCCATACCAACTTCAACGACAGAAAATTAACAAGTATTTTTTCTTTTAATTGGCATTGATTGAAATTGTATTTATATACTAGCTGTTGCCCTCAATACCATCCGCGTAGAATTTAGGAATTTTTCCCCGTTCTTGCAACATTTTTGACTACTGCTTGACTGAGAGTATTATAAACGTAAGAGTAAACAAATATAATCAGAATGAACGAACTGCTAAGCTATCAGGAGTTACACGTGTTATTGTGAGTCAACCATAAAATATAGATATGTGCTGTTTCGGGATATTTTTTAGATAATTTTATGTAGAATATTTCCGTCATACATGATTTCTATGTAACTTTAACCATTAAGGCTGCACACGCGACGGAAGCTTAAAAAATGGAGCACCTTTTCCCGTTTTCCCAACATTTCCCTTCACTACTCTGCTCCTATTGATTGTAGCGTAATGAAAAGTATACTATGACCTGCCCAGGAGTATGAAGAATAATTGTACCAAGTTTCGTTAAAATCCGTCGAGTAGTTTTTGTTTCTATAAGAAACATACAGACGGACAGACAGACAGACAGACAGACAAAAATTTTACTGATTGCATTTTTGGCATCAGTAACGATCACTCATCACCCTCTGATAGTTATTTTGAAAATATATTTCATGTACAGAATTGACCTCTCTACAGATTTATTATAAGTATAGATTATCGTTAGTAATATTATTAATTGTTAAAAAAAAATTTAAGGCTTTCGTTTCGTCGGAGTTCTCTGGAAATATTCAAAGTTAATTCAAGTTGTGTTAAAAAATAAATAAATATAAGTATGGATGAAGGTTTAAACAATGACTTTTTTATATTTCACACATATAATGTGAATACAATGTTTATTTTAGAATTTTTTTTTTCCACACTGAACTTAGCGCACTCTGCTGGCGCATTTTAAAACTAATTCACGTTCCAATTAAGCGTTAGCATTGTTCAGCATTGTGCGGCACTGAGTCGCATTATGCTCTGCCATTGGAAAATGGGGATTAGCAGCATCATATTACTTAAGTATAAAACATACATATGTCATTTACGACGTTATACATACACATAATTATGTAATGTGTTTGTTGATTATGTGTCTTTTATGTTTTTTTTTACTACGATATTTAATATTTCGTAAAGTTTTTCTTGTATTCAGCAAAAAATCAGTCAATTTACTAAAGTGATTTAAACATTGGGGTTGTTGCGGTCTAAGTCTGTGATTGATGGTTGTTAATGGTTTGTGATGCTAGTAGGCTTCACTCTTCAAACTGATTGGTAGTAGCGACGTGCCATAAATGTTTACAAGATAAGTATATTTTACAGTGGCGTGCGCTCTATACAAGCACATAAGCACTGCTTTACTTGCCATTCACAGATATTTTAATAAAACGTTCATATGTTTTAGATGACTTTATTCATTTATTTACTATTAATTAAACAAAATATTATAACTTAAAAACGCCTACCTAATAATTCATAAATAGCACCAATATGTGCTTGCAAATTGTTTTTTGCCAGGCGTTTGGCGAAGGAATAATATTAGCGTAGCTAGCAAGCTCGACATCGCCCGCCTGCCATGAGTTCATATGTGTGTAGAAATTTTGGTGTCCGTGCACAGTTCGCAAACGCACACAGGCTTACATATCCAAGACAATTTACACTGAAAATCCTGCGGCCTGCTTTAGCGATCGGATGCTATCGCGAGTATTCGGCAATGTTCGTTCGTTACTTAGTCGGAAGTCTAATAAATCACGTATGCATTTTTGTTTAGTAAGGTTTTATTTATTTAAATAGCAGAAATATTTTGGTTCGACGGAGGCCATTTTATTTTTTCGTGTGATTCATTGAACTGTTTAATATTGAGTTTCTTTAATTTAATAATTGTATGGATTTTCGTTTGTTGATTTTAAAATGTTATTTGATTGTGAAATGTGTGTTGATAGTGTGTGTTTGTTAAAAATTAAAAATAACAAGTTCAACAACTAAGCCAGCAAAAAGGTAGGTAATGGTGCCTATTCTATGTGCAGAACTAAACTTAACCATTCACACGTTCAAGGATACTTTGATATTCAAAAAAAAAGGGCAATTTACGTGTTTATTTATTTGTTAATTCTTTATTGTACAGTAAACATTTAAATAGTTACAGAAAGTTCATAATAAATGTACGAAGGCGCGCTTAACTTAGACATGAGTTTCCTTACAGTAAACACCTGTGTGAAAGAGAAATTTGAAATCTTTTTGTTTTTGTAAATAATCGTATTCTATTCAAATTTACCACGAGCCATTTTTGGATCATAAATCAATGAAAATATATTTCCCTCTCCCCCTCTCCAGCTCAATCACGTCTCATTGTTGGGCACCGTCTCCTTCCACTTTGGGAGAGATCATAGTCTACACTATGCGGTACAAACCAGGCGTTTCGGCATAGAGTAAATTTTCGAGCTGGCTTTTACAGAACCCTGGAAAAGATAGGGTGGTGATTTTTTTATTCATTTATTTGTCATGTTTGTATAAATAAAAGTAAAATGGCACCAATCGACGAACGTCGCGTTGAAACAGACTGCTGATATTTAGTAAGTTCATTGACTCGCCTACGGTTGTAAGTTGTGCAATTTATGCATTTGTATTTTCAAATTCGCGTGTTATTTCGAATTATATAAATATTCTATACCTACTTAAGTACTTAAGTAGAATTTTGCCATTCCTAATATTTTTAGCACTTGAAAAGAACATTATATTCGATATAGAAATGAATAGGATGGGATGACGGACCTGGAGTGTCACCTTCCCATGTCATGCAGGGTGTAAGAACCGTCCACGGGAACCACGTTGCTTATCAGCTGCGCATATACCCAAGGAGGGTTGACGTCAGGCAGACGCTAGACGCCCGGTCGTTAAAATTGGCTAAATCCCACTGCAACATGAACAAGATGTCATGTTGCACTGACCCCGAATAAGGGGATAAGGGTAGGAAAATGATGAGGTATGGAATATTGCCTTTTAAATACCAGCTATGCTTCTAACATAAGTATAAAAGACAAACTTACGACGAGTCCTCACAAAATGATGGTCACTCATTAATCTTCATACTATATTTTTCATATTTCGTTATTACCCTAAAATATCTCAACTCATCTATTAAAATTGCGTTACGAACAAAAATGTTTTTGTCACACAAAATAATGTAAAGTCACTTTTCAACCCCATGTCATTGCATAACCAGCTTATTGTAGAAAAACAAAAGTTCAAAAGCTTGGCCACACATACAAAGTGTAATTGAGAAATTCCTCATTACTGACACAAACTAGATTACCACACATCACGATGGCGAAATCTCGCTTATTACTTTTTCTGTAATCTCCTAATGAGTGTAGTACTTTTTTGCGGTTACAAGGACTCACAAGCAAAGTGTACAAAAACAACTAACTTTATATATCTTTAAGAAAATAATTTCTCTCTCTCCAGCCCATTAACGTCTCACTTATTATTTTTACAGTCACATGTTGATCCACCCATCAATCCATTAGCCTTTCTCTGCCCACTGTTGGACATAGGTCTTCCCCATAGAACGCCACAACGCGAGGTCCAGGGCTATTTGCATCCAGCGGCTCTCTGGCCACCTCACGCTGCGTCGTCGGTTTGTGGTCGCCACTCGTGGAACTTCCTTCCCCAACAGTCATCAGATCGTCGAGCGATGTGGCCTGCCCATTGCCACTACAGCATGCTATCTTTTGTGCTATGTCGTACACACTGGTTCTTCTATTGGATATCCGTATTCCGTATTTTGATACTTGATTTGAAACGAAACGCGTTATAAAGTCTAAGTGCAAACAAAATGATAAAATATGGAATACTATCAAAATGAATAAGTGTCTTCTTATTTTGTGAATATAATAATGTAAAATACATTGTCGCTGGATTTTTATTACGGTTGTAAGGGATCGTACAGTCTTTCCATTCGAGGTTATATTTGACCCAAATTCGTCCAAATGTGAACACATTTTCGATGTCTCGGGGACACTTTCGTTTTATTGGAATGTATATTCAGATATTTTTTCCTAGAGTATTTCTGAATTTTATTGCAAATGAATGTAGCTTGATAGATGGTTATATATTGCAACTCCTAAGTATTTATTAAAATCTTAATATATCACGTAAATAATTTGATTGAATAGTTTAAACGAAAACGTCCTAATTATGTCTCGTATACAAAATTCTTGTGGCACAATGTTAATCGCCATTTTTCGTAATGGAAACGAACGGGAAACAGCTCGACTGATTCTCGTGAATTTATCTAGTAGATTTTTAAAAGGGATGGAAACTATTTTTCATATCCGTATGACATAGGAAAAGTCATCACCAGAATTACGTAAAAGTAAACCTGTGTAGTAAAACTAGTTTTGTTCAAAATAAGGACAAACGATAGACTTAATTATATAGTTGAAAAAATTAGATAGCAGTCTTGGAAAATCTGTCTACGTAAAGTAATAGAAATTGAAATGTGTCTAAATTACGTAGCATCATGCATCTCCATTAGCTCCGACTCAATTAGGAATCAGAGGGGATCTCTTTGCCTAACTTGATAGCAAAGGGACGCCTTAATCTCGGCATCAAAATTCAGATCAGGCGTCTAAAGTTTCTGCGGGGATACTAAATGTTAGTACTGGCATCATCAAATGTATAAATGGGGGTTTAAAATGCTAAAATTAATATAATTACTTACCTGACATTATATTAGATCATAGACAGAAGTTGTAGCGCCTAGTTTTATTTAGATTTGTTAGAGCTTCAACACTCGTAATATTCTCACACGAGTATGGAAATTATGAAGACTCTTAATCGTAACTTATTTGAAAAGACGTCATCTTTACCTATAATAAAACAAAGCCTCTTCTTCTTCATCTTTAAAATTACATAATGGATATTGATGCGGTTTTTTATAATACTTATAATGGTTCAAATGGATTGTTTTTTCGTGGCATTTGTTAGGGTTTGGTTTTTAAATTCTTCGCGTACAAAGTTGCGGGCTACAGCTAGTCAAAGTTAAAGTATAAAAATGGATAAAATAAAAAAGCACTTAAAGAAAACGTTAAAAATGTACAATACAAGTCAAGCAGAAATTTTCAAATTTATTGTCTCACATTATGTCACAATTAAAACTTTACACCTGAATACGCTATTTAATATTATCACAGATATTATGAACCAACTTTGACTTTCACGTAATTAGGCTGCAAGTGTATCTACATATAAGAGAAGTTCCTGTATTATCAATCGGGGAGTTGAAATAAATTCATGAAGTTTATAATAAAATTAGTAACATGAAATTCAATAATTAGTCTAAAGTCTAATTTGTATGCAAAAGGTGGGAATAATTTAACGTCAGAAGTCTTAACATTTCTCATTTGCAAAACTCAGCTATTTTCTATTTTAAGAACTTACTTCATGTTTAGACGTTTAGTAATAATTAAAGAGCAAATTATTACACTCAAATGTTTCGTTTTACTTGACTGTTTTGTTAAGTAAATTGAATTATTCTATCAGAAATGTGTAGACCCCTACACGAATTATCCTATGCATATTTTATTCTACTATTCCTTTGTGTAAAATTGTTAAATAATAATAATAATAATAATAAATTATTATTTCATTGGCTTCATCTATGTGTTTGATAAATATATACATTTAAAAACATATTTTGATTTTAATTTCTGATGAAACCCGCTCATCTTTTTAGTCAATACGAAATCAAAAAATTATATAAGGAAACATATTTTTTTTTTAAGTTTTTGTATGATTTTCAATTGAATGATTTATTCAATAAAATGACTATTTCCGCTTTCAGACGTGTATATTTTGTTACAAAATAGCCTAAAGTTTTGAGGACTTTTCAGACACCAAGTTCACGTATCACAGTGAGCAGCTGTAAGGTCCGCTCTTTGCCCAGGGTATTTCAAGTAACAAGTTAACAACTTAGGACACGGTACATCTGAATCCAAATATTTAAAGAAAACATTAATGTTTAGTTTTTAATACTGTATATTATGATACATATTCAACATAATGATATGCTTACTGTATTAAAGCTGTATTTATGTAGCAGTCATGCTTCACTAGGTACTTTGATAACTAAATGCACTCACAACCCGCGTGCACTCAAGCAAAAACTTCTTACCTATGCACTTATTGATCACTAGATCCGTTATTTCCAATATATCTTTGTCATATTTTATTACATTAATTTATATAGAAACTTCTATTAGATTATGGTTGAGAAACTTTCCATAGATCTACTTAGTATATGACCATAATAGATCTACCTAATATAACATTACTAGCTGTTACCCACAACATCATATGCGTGGAATTTATAAAATATTATATACTAGCTGTTGCCCGCGACTTCGTACCCGTGAAATTTAGAAATTAATCTTTAAAACAGCAGTTTACTCTTCTGCTCAATAGATGGCGTTGTACGTTTCTCTTCAACCACTTTATCAATTAAAAAAACCGCATTAAAATCCATAGTCTTGAAGATATAAGCTTACATGGAGACAAATATACAAAACTGACAACTTTGTTTTATTATAAGTAAAGATAGTAAATCTTAGCGGCTAATATAATAGCTTAGCGGCTAATAATGGGGTAATTAGCCGCTATCGATTTGATACTCCATTTTGTGAAAATTTAAGATCGTTTTAATATAAACAACATTCAAAACTTGTAAAAATATTCAACATTGCAACGGAACGCGAGTGACGCAGAGTTTATCTGTTCAGTTCTAGACTTATGTTTATGCAGCAGAAACGCTTCACCGGCTTTCCTTCGACTACAAAATGCACTCACGTGGCCTCTCGTCTGCACTCAGGGAGAAATTCAATATGTATAGTATATATTATCGCCTACTTATATTGATCGCCTACTCAATATATAGTTTACATAAAAGTTTGTCATTTTTATTTTAAATTAGAACCCATTGCAGTGTACTGAATATAAGTCTACGCCAATTTGTCCCACAATACACTGTTCTTCACTTTCCACAGTTAGATCTACATTACATAGACCTTTTCCAATTTGGTCCGCAGTACACAGGTCATCATCCACCTCCAGATCTACACTTCGACCTTCTTAAGTCTCGGTAAGTCTAGCAAAAGGAAACATTACCTACGTTTACAGAGTTCCGTCCTCGTCTATAGAACTCGACTGCTCCATCACTTTTCAATTTTTTATCAAATATGGTCAGCCCTACCTTTAAAAAGGGCTAGCACTACGACCTATATTAACTATCTTAGTTCTGTGATAGATAACCTCATTTATTTGTAGAATAAAATTTTAATGGTAACAAAAGTTAAAGGCTAAGCTTTAAAATGTCCACAAGAACACCACGTAGAACGAATCAAACAATAATATAACTTGGCGGTCTGGATGTCAACATAATTCAAAATATTATATAAATAGCAGTGCCCGCGACTTCATACGCGTGGAATTTAAAAACGAAAAATTAAATGAACTAACAATAACACCATTAGAAATACTATATTACCGGCTAACACTCACAGCTTTGGGATCGAAGATGTCGACCCAGGTTTCGAGCATATCCGATGCTCATCTTCAGGACGAGTGCGCCGCGGCGTCTGCGACCTTCCGGCGTGCACTGCGTCGATCCCAAAACTGTGAGTGTTAGCCGGTAATATAGTATTTCTAATATGACTCAAACTCACAAAAATTTCAATACGAAAAATAACACCATTTTACAGCTAATTAATAAATCGTCAGTTTGGTTTTTTTTTTTTTTGCACGATTATAAGGAAGAAGAACACACATGGCCCCAATGTCATTTTAGTAAATCGTACAAACCCTTATACACACTACGGTATCCGTCTGTCTGTCTATCCGCCCGTAAAACTTTTTTTACTCGGCAACGGCTAAAGGTATCAATTTGAAAACTTACACCAAGTGTAGATCTATGCGGTCCCTTGCTGCAAAAGATACAATCAATAATTTAGATCTACGCATTCAGAAGATATAACTGAATTACAGCCATTTTTGAGTATTTTCAACTTTCGCTAGGGAATCAAAATTTACAGGTTACTTCCCACTATCCCAGAGACTTGAAATTTGGCATAACCAAGCCTACATAGTGCTGATATAAATCCAAAAAACTTGTAATTTATTACCACATAACATGAAAGATTTGCTAAAAACGAATGTCGACGCCGATGCCAATGGCGACGCGGACGCCGACTCCTATAAAAACCAACTCAGCACCTATACGTCGGGATTTGAGCAGCGTAACGGCCATACGCCGACGCCGGCGCCTATAAAAACCAACTAAACACCGATACGACGGGATTTGAGCAGCGTAACGACCATACGCCATCGCCGATGCCGACGCCGACGCCAATTCCAATGATGCCAATGGCGACGCCGACGCCATTTCCAATGATCCCAATGGCGACGCCGACGCCGATGCCGACGCCGACGCCCATAAAAACTAACTCAGCACCGATACGTCGGGATTTAAGCAGCGTAACGACCATATGCCGACGCCGACGCCGACGTCGACGCCTATAAACACCTACTCAGCACCGATACGTACGTCGGGATTTGAGCAGCGTAACGACCATACGCCGACGCCTATAAAAACCAGCTCAGCACTGATACGTCGGGGATTGAGCAGCGTAACGACCTGTAAGCTATATTATTCGAAAGTTTCATGAAAATCCATCCAGCAGTCTTTACGTGAAAGAACCACAAACATTCTTACATTCATACATCCAACATTAACCAGACATCAAAACATCGGAGTCTGGATAGAAGACCGAAACGTTCGCGTTGCTCAGCCAACAGTTTAAGTATTTTATTTTGCCGCGCGTAATTCTTTTTTCGTCATATCTCCTAAGCTATTCATTTAAATTGTATGCTGTAATAAATGCGTAAGCTAACTAAGGTATTTAATTTGATAAAAAATGTTACCAAATACACATAAATAGCTTTTGAATACACCCTATTGAATTAGATATTTTTTTGACCTTATTATGGGTACAGCAGATTTTTCTTAAAAGATAGACATATGACCTTGCGGACTTTATTAAAGATCTATAGGTAACAAACAATTTCTCCATATATCACTTTGTTGTAACTCACATGTATAAGGCAGCGTTTTCATTTAAAGCTTGCGCGCGTGACTATTTTCCCCGTTTCTTGCAACATTTTACACTGATGCTTCGCTTCTATTCATTGCAGCGTGATGTTATATAGCCTATAGCCTTTCTCAATAAATGTACTATCCAACCCTGTAAGAATTTTTCTAATCGGACCAGCTGATCCTGAGATTACCGCGTTTAAACAAACAAACAAACAAACTCTTTCGCTTTATAATATTAGTATAGATACATGTGCAGAAGCGTCTGTAACTAGCAATACTTATATATTTTCTTGTCATTATTCTCACTTAATATAATGAAAAATTCCCTTACATTAGTCCTCAAATAAGTCTCGAAGAAATGAAGTAAAAATTTTTGTATTCCGGCTTTTTCTTCGTAAAATTGCGGGAGTGCTTCATTAGAGTGAAACAATATCTTTTACTGCTATTTCCTGTACTAATAGCATTTTGTTGAAAAGAGTGCACTGTAATAAAATGTCATTATTCTTTGTTATGATCTTACAAAATAATCTTTAGGTAAATACCTAAAGATTATTTTGTTAAATAATCTTAAGGTAAATACCTAAAGATTATTTTGTAAGAAAACAAATATATTAATTTATCATTACTGATTTATTACAGCTTGCTGTGAGCTAACTACTGTTCTGTTGTATTCAAAATTGATTATCATTAATTTAGATCTAATGACCGTTAGTGTCCGTTTAGTGACAGATTAAGAATACAAATTGTCACCACAGTTGAAGTTTAGGAGCGGAATTTAAAATTTAAAAATACTTTTGTTTAAGAAATACGTAAATACCGAACTCAGTTATATCTCTGCTTATTATAAAACATAGTCGTTACTTTTGTATGTACATGTATGTCCTTAAGTGAGCTTATATCTTCAAAACAATTTTTGTTGATATATCATTGCCAATTCCAATTCTTGGATCTGACTTTCATTGAATTTTCTGTTAACAGTACACAGGAACCACTTCAGAGCAATATTTCAACACAAAGTTTTAGTTTCCGGTATAAGTAATGACGTTATCAATATTACCATCATTCAATTGATCGATGATATTACCTTATTTTGGTAGACAAATATTTTAATTACAAACTTGTATTTAAAGCAAAACGGCAAACTATTTGCTCCTAACTCTATAGATACCTTAAAAGTGGATTAGAGTTACCACATTGCTTAGAAACCAGTAGTATCGATTGTACTTCTCCAAACACGGTGTCAAAATTTGTTTGGAATGCGGTTGAAACCCAAGCTGTTCACTCAAGTTAAATACGACTTAGACAAACCTCTTCGATTTACCAACTGAACTAAAATGTTAATCGTGGTGACGACTTTAGTCAATATATTATATACTAACATAGCTTTACTTTCTTTCTATAAAACTTTGGCGTCTTCATAGGCTCCTTTCTTTTGTTCTGCAACAAATACTTGATCTCAAGGCTAGAAGTCAGAAACTGCGCGATATTCACAAATCTGAGCTCACTAATATTTTATTGTTCATGAAAAGAATATCTATTCTTAGGTAGTAGGCATCTATTCTTCTATACTATAATATTATTAAGCTGAAGAGTTTGTATGTTTGTTTAAACGCGTGAATCTCAAAAATCTCAAAATCTTTAAATTTTGGCCCGACGTAAATATACGCGTCTAAATCCGTAAAAAATAGCTTTATTTAATCTATATCTATACTAATAATATTATAAAGCGAAAGAGTTTGTTTGTTTTGTTTGTTCAAACGCGTGAATCTCAATAACCGCTGGTCCGAATTGAAAAATTCTTTCGGTGTTGGATAGTACATTTATCAAGGAAGGCTATCACGCTGTGGCCAATAGGGGTGAACCGTTAGTGAAAAATGTTGCAAAACGGGAAAATTTTCTAAATTCCACTCGTACGAAACCGCGGTCAACAGCAAGTTAGAAAAAAAAACAAACCTTTTACTAATCACTAATCCGTTATTGTAGTTTTTAATCTCCATTACATTTTTCCAAAAAAATTTTTAATAATTCATTGCTCTAAATTACATTCACTCAAAACAATGTTATAACTCCATTGCTGTAAGTTCTTACTGATTACATTTGTATTAGATAATTTCATTTATCTTTAATAAGTAAAGTCTACAGTAACATAGGCATATCTTTGAGGGGAAAAATAACATGAACGAGTAATATCAACAACGTGATGTATTTACAAAACGTTTCAACCTTCGGGAATACATGTTACAAAACCATGGAGATGACACAAATCTGTATACCATGACGTTCATTTTAATTTTCAATAAACACACATTTATACTAGATAGTTGGATGACATTTAAAATTGATGACAAATAACTATAGTCAAGCTAAATGGTACTTTATAGAATAACTAGCTGACCCGGCAAACGATGATTAGCCATACTAAAAAAAAAAAATTTGAAAAATAGATGTTGACCGATTTACAAACCTACTGAATACGCATGTAAAATTTCATAAAAATAGATCAAGCCGTTTCGGAGGAGTACGGTTACTAACACTGTGACACGTGAATTTTATATATAAGATGACGTTTAATATGACACCATGAACACACATGTATACATTTTACGCAAACATAGATAAGTAAGTAGCATTAACCCGGCTGAACGATCTTACACTCTCTCTCCAGCCCATTTACGTCCCACTGTTGGGCACGGATCTCCTCCACTTTGGGAGGGATTATGGTCTACTGTGCCACGCTGACCAGGCGTGTTGGCACAGGGTTTATTTTCGAGTTTTCCGTCTGTCACAGAGGATGTTATCTGTGTGCAATATCCGACTTATACAGCTATATAAAATAGCTGACTTTTACAGCACCCTTGGGAGGAGATGGGGTGGTGACACTTGTATTCTTATACCGTCACCACACGTCAGCGCAGCACAGTAGACCATAATCCTTCCAAAGTGGAGGAGGCCCGTACCCAATAATGGGACGTAAATAGGCTGGAGAGGAGACATAGATAGTTTTTATCCAATAATGATTTCATTTTTTCGTTAAGAGGATACCAAAATAGCTTCGTGCATTTTTCTACGTACGAAGTTTTCATTGTTTCTTTAGATTGAATGGCTAGAGCTCTAATTTTTAAGTATATGGTTTTTCAATATATGATCTAGGATCGCATAAACTCAGAAACGCGATTGAGAAAAGTTTTCTCGATAGAAAATCTTAGCGAAACAACCTCTCTAATTTTTTATTTTTTTCATTTGTCGGTCTATTATCGCGTATTAACTAATGAAATAACATTAAAAACATAAGTAACTATTATATATAGAAACACGTAAATCAGAATTAAAATATATTTAGTAGATTTTGAGTAAATAGGAAAAGTATCCCTAATTCTTCATTTTCTGTGCCTACTGGCTGTGTTAATATGTACGTGTCGGCGATGATATACGATAATATTGATGTAGGCCCTTAAGAGTATGTCATAGAGCCCAACGTATCACCCAGGAATAATGAAAATACTACCCATGTTTAGCATAGTCTATTATTTAAATTCTACGTAATAGGTTTTAGTGATATAATACTAGTGATGGATATCAGAGCCACTATCTTTCTTGCTTTGAAAGAAATTCAAAGGTAAAATAGGTGAAACATTTCAATAGCTTGTTTAAAGAAATTTGTCCTTTATTTAGTACTTAAGTTTTTACAAGTTCATAGACAATAGTCTAATCAGAACCACTATCGTACTTGGAAGTTTAAAGTACGCATATGACTTCCCAAACAGCCCTGTTATAATCTGTACTGCTACTATCAGTTTATATGGCTCCAAAGTCAAGTTGTGTCGTAAACAAAACCAACATCTTAGTTTAATATGTCACAGAACTCCGGTTAAGTCGTATTTAACTTCAGAGCATAGCTCTGATGGCAACCGCATACTAAACAAGTTTTGACACGCAAGTATAATCGTGAACTGTCTACAAACTAAGTACTCTGGTTACTTTAATTTACTTTCTACTTATCTAAATAGTTTGAATGTAAACGGTTGGTTATCGCATTTTGAAATCTACTTTGTAATTAAAGTTTTGCTTCCTTCGACGCAGTTAATATGTAGAACAGCGGCCGTATTATGAGCTTTTATTTACAGGCAGTTTACGCCGTGAATTGAACTGTCTGGCAAATTCGTATTATGAACAAAATTATTAGTCAGTCAGTTCGCTAAACCAGTCATACATTAATATGTTTAAGGAGTGGTACAACTAAAAGTTAAGGTACTAACTAAAAATTTTCAACTAAAAGTTTTATTTCTGCCATAATACCAAATTTTGCCATGCAGTTTACGGCCTGCCTGGAACTTGAATGATTTTAAAAAGCTCATAATATGCCAGCTGATAACTATATCATGGCGTAGTATAATAATATTTATATCTTCAACTTCAACTTTAAATGTACTTGTGGAAATAAAAAGCGGAGCTAAAGTTTAAGTATTTATAGTTTAATTGAAATTATAAATAATTAGGTACAAAAGCAATGAGGCGCGAGCACAGAAGAAAAAAGTGTGTAACTAGTCAACGCGCTCGACGTAACTAGATGGCGCTACTTTGCTTGTGTTCAGTATATTTACTACATCCTCCCTTGAACATAAGCCCATTTTTCTAGAGAAGTAGTCGAGCTTGACCTGTGGAGTCGCTTTGGTGAGAACATCGGCGACCATCTCTCCAGTGTTGACATATTGCACATCAATCTCCCTTTTACATATATTCTGCCTCACAAAATGGTGCCGGACATCTATGTGTTTGGTTCTGGAATTATAAACATCGTTTCCTGAAAGTTTAATACAGCTTTGATTATCACAATAAATACGTATAGTATGATGCTTGAGATGTGGCCAAAACTGTTCTTGCAGTTGTTTTAGCCATAGTGCTTCTTGGGTGCATGCCGATAAAGACATGTATTCGGCCTCTGTGGTTGATAGAGCAACAGTAGGTTGTCGCTTTGAGCTCCAAGATATAGATCCTCCCTGAAATATAAAAGTATATCCTGTGCAGGATCTTCTGTCATCTTCAGAGTTAGCCCAATCAGCGTCACAATAAGCATGAACTATTTCTTCTTCTACACATTGTTTGTAAGATAAACTGTAGTTTACGGTACCTTTTAGATATCTCAATACTCGTTTCAAAGTTACCCAATGTTTCATTTCTGGTTTATTGTTATATTTACTTAGGTAATTAACTACATAGCTGATATCTGGTCTCGTCCCTTGAGATAAATATAACAGACATCCAATTATTTCTTGATAAGGAATATTTCTTAGTATTGCATTTTCTTCACCAGATGAATGTAACTTTGTAAGCGGATCTATTGGTGTCTTGACAGGTTTACAGTCTGACATACTATATTTCTGTAGTACTTCCTGTATGTATTTCTTTTGATTAATATACATGATACCATTTTTCCTGTCTCTCGTCACATGAAGTCCAATACAGTAATTTAATTCTCCCATGTCTTTCATGCAGAACTTCTCACATAATTTTTGTTTTACATGGTTTTTTGTAGATTTACAGTTTGTGAATAAAATTATATCATCGACATAAATTGCTACAAATAAAATATCTTTCTCACTGGATATTTTATAATAAATACATGGGTCAATACTTGATCGATTTAGACCTATTTCTCTGAGTGTAGCATCTAGCTTTTTATTCCAATTACGACTGGCTTGTTTCAGTCCGTATAACGATTTTTTTAATAGGCAGACATCTGTGACATTGCCATTTTCATACATAGGCGGCTGTACCATAAATAACTCTTCTTCGACGTCGCCTTGTAAGAATGCTGAAATGGCGTCCATTTGATCTATGTCCATGTCATATTTCGTAGCCAGTGCCAGTAGGTAACGGAGCGAGGTATACCTTATAACAGGTGAGTAAACTTCATCATAGTCAATACCTTTTTTCTGAGCACATCCTTTTACAACTAATCGTGCCTTGTACTTAGCTATGGTTCCATTCTCATCTTTCTTAGTCTTGTACACCCATTTACATGGTATTGCCTTCACACCAGGTGGCAGTTTGGTTAATATCCAAGTTTTATTCTCAATTAAAGACTTATATTCTTCATCCATGGCTTGTAACCATTGCTGTGAATTTGTGCATGATAAAGCTTCATCTAAACTCATCGGATCATTGCATATAGCCAGATTTGCATAACATAGATTGTCACCAGGTTCATTGATCATTTTGCTTCTTTGTACACGCTTCTGATTTCGTGTTCTGAGTGTGACATTAGAAAAATTTTGTTCAAATGAACTGTCATTGGCTGTCTCTCCACTGCTAGGTATATAAGTCGAGTCATTTGCATCTAAAAAACTATCTCCTGAAGTAGAATTTTCAGAGTCTTGGATAAGTGTCTGATCATATGTATTATTTTCTAAACTAGATTCATCCGGAGTTGGTACTTCTAACTCAGTACCCTGTGTACTTACTCCCAACGTTAATGAAATTGGTTCTATGTTCCGTTTTGTCATAGTAGGTGTTGGTTTTAACGTCTCCTGACTTTCTTCTATGAATACAACATCTCTACTCTTCACAATAATTCTTTTTTTTATGTCTAATAATCTGTAGCATTTTGTATTATGACAATAGCCAACAAACCTCATTTCAGTAGATTTGGAGTCCCATTTTTGTCTCTGTTGCTTCGGTACATGAACCATGGCTTTACATCCAAATATTTTCATGTGGCAAATATTAGGTTTTTTTCCTGACCACTTTTCCTCTGGTGTCATGTCATTAAGAACTCGAGATGGAGATCTATTTATGATGTAGGCTGCTGTTGACACAGCCTCAGCCCAATAGGTTTTTTGCAATTTTGCATCACTGAGCATGCATTTGGCGCGTTCTACAAGAGATCGGTTCTTTCTCTCACTCAAACCGTTCTGTTCAGGTGTGTACGGCGTCGTGGTTTGATGCTTGATGCCAGATTCTGAAAGATACTTCAAAAAAACTTTATTACAGTATTCAGTGCCGTTATCTGTACGGATAATTTTTATCTTCTGATTCAACTCATTTTCGACTTCACATTTGAAACTATGAAAAACTGAAGTTATATTTGATTTGTCCTTTAAAAAGTATACAAACACTTTTCTAGAGAGATCGTCAATAAAAGTTATAAAATATTTTGCCCCTCCCATTGATAAACATTCCATAGGACCACAGAGGTCAGAGTGAATGACCTCAAGAAGTGATGTTGCTCTTGATCCTTCATTTTTAAATGGTAGTCTAGTTTGTTTGCCTTGTATACAGGGAATACATGATTTACTATCATTTTGGGTAATTTTTACCCCTTCGGTACAAGTTTCTAACTTTTTTACATCAACATAATTCAGGTGTCCCATTCTGCGGTGCCATACATCTAAACTCTCAATGCTTTCAGTGGCAGTAAGATATGCACCCCCACCAACAGTATTCAGCTTATACATGTTGTTGATTAGTCTTGCCGTTGCTACTAACTTTTTTTCTTTATTGTAAATATTACAGCCACAACTATGGAAATTTATTTGACATCCATTTTTTACTAACTGGCTAACCGACAACAAGTTAGTACTCAGTTCTGGTATAAACAAAATGTCTCTTACCTGGACTTTGCTTACTTTATCATCACTACAGCAGAGATTGAGATCTAAATTTCCCATCATCTGTACGGTAACTGAAGAATTATTGGCCACCTTTATACTTTGTATCGAAGGTGTCTTTGTATCATATAACCAATCAGATCTTCTCGTCATATGCATGGATGCACCAGAATCCACATACCAATCACAATTGTCCATTACTGTGCAGGCTGAAAAAACTGCAGCATAATTTTTATTAGTAGGATTATTAGAATTTTCCTTTTTATTGGCAAAACAGTTCTTACTCAGATGCCCAAGTTTATTACAATTGTAGCAACGGGGACCACGGGGTTTATTCTGATAATTATGGGAACTATAATTTTTCTTTTGTGGGTATCTATGCTTTGTGTACAATACAGTAGTATCAGATTCCTTTTTTACTTCTTGTAACAACTTAGTCTTAATAGAATCTGCACTTATTACAACACCGGAGCTTTCTATTCCCATTATCATTGGTTTGTACTGGTCTGGCAAACCAGCTAACATCAAAGTTCCCAACCATTCATCATCAATTTTGAAACTTATATTTCTCAGTTTATGAGCAGTAGTTACTAGTTTATTTACATAATCCTCAATATCGGTACAACTATCTAGGTTTGTATTAATGAGATCACGTAATAAAGATACTTTCCTGCTCAATCCGGAGTCTTCGAACGCAGACTTAAGTTTGCCCCACACATCGCGTGCACTCAGGGCCTGTTCTATGTGGTGGTAATTATTTGGGTCAACCAGGAGAATAATTTTACTTTTGGCCTTTACATCCTTGGTAAAATCAACGGTTTCCTTGTTATCAGGATCCACACACGACCACAAATCTTCGTGCTCTAAGTAGGCTTTTACAGCGAATTTCCATGTATTGTAATTGTCCCTTCCGGTCAGTTTTTCAATATGCACGGTGTTTATCGACATTGCTTCGGAAACTGATAGGTTTTAAATGTAAAATACGCTGAAAAAGAAATAACCGGCAACCTAACCTCAATTTTTTACACGCGGTACTTTACGGAACTAAACTTTTAACTTTTAACTTTTACGAAAAACTAATACTTTTTCCAATTATGAGATAAGCCCATAACCTGTGGAAATAAAAAGCGGAGCTAAAGTTTAAGTATTTATAGTTTAATTGAAATTATAAATAATTAGGTACAAAAGCAATGAGCAAGTTTCTACACAGTAAGGTAGTTGTCGGGAGTAGAGCTACTCTAATTCTATACCCACGAGAAGGTACAAAAGCAATGAGGCGCGAGCACAGAAGAAAAAAGTGTGTAACTAGTCAACGCGCTCGACGTAACTAGATGGCGCTACTTTGCTTGTGTTCAGTATATTTACTACAGTACTACGTATAGTACAGTGGGCGCAAATGGGTTAAACTATTTAAAGGAAGAATTACAAACCGGTCAAATAGCAGTGGCACTCGTATACCTACATACCGCTATTATCATGATAAAATCGTCATATCGACCCCAAGTCACACGAGATAACAAGATCCCAAATAACGGGATAAGGGCAGGACAATGATGACGATAAGAAATTTTCAGCTCTGTTACTATATTCGTTCCGATACAGCTTGGTGACTAAAGGAGGACGTACGAAAGGACGGATTGACAGTGAAAATTCAGTAATGGGGTCCTGTTTTACCTTTTGGAACGAAACCCTAAAAATTTGTCGTTTCTCGCTATTTAATTTGATCATATTACTTATTATCCTAAGTAATTATGAGCTCTTATTGAAATATATCATCATACGTTTTGTAACATTTGTCACTACTGCTTCTCTACTATTAGTCACAGCGTGATGTTATCGCCTGTGCCTACAGCCTTCCTTGCTAAATGGCCTTTAGGTGTTTATATCGAGTGTGTCGGTTAGAGGATAAAATGAAATACGTCCGGACTTGAATGGTGTTTATTTGCGACTCGACTTCGTAGGCCTGTTGACATACGTCTACTTGCAAACAATGAAATCAGTATATTGTGTCCCTACATGGCCTATCCAACACAGAAGGAATTTTTTAAATCGGACCATAGGTTCCTGAGATTTGCGCGTTTAAAGAAACAAACTCTTCAGCTTTATAATATTATAGTTTATATATCATATATCATTTCGAGAATATATTGTCGATGAATAAAACCCTTTGTACAAACAGTAACTGTCATAATCGATAGTAATTGGTCTACCTTAACAAAGGCAGCATTAAAAGCCAGCGCATTTATGGACATAAAGAATGACGTAATTATGTTTCAATACTTTCAATCCATTAGTTATACACTTACCCATAATTTAAACTTTAATATGAAAAGAGTAATGCTACATATTGTACAACAAATGCTACCAACTATTTAAAACAAATTTTAAATTTACCTTTTATTTTATTAAATTTCATGAAATTGCAGATTTATTTTTAACTAAACACAAAATTACACACACACGCACATAAAGATACAGACATATTCACACATATTATATACACATTCACACCAAATTAAATTTATATATATAATTATATATATAATTTATATCATCTACTTAGTTATTTGTTTTAGTAATAGGGTTATTCTTGTTAATGTAAAAGGTTCGAGTGGAGACCTGGTGTTCTGTATTCACAGAACACATTATCTATTTCAGACATCAGCGATCTACGACCAAAATTTAATTAGTACAAAATTGTTTAATTTTTTCATCTGTGTTTTTTATGTAATTTTCGGTTGTGGTGAGAAAATAAAGATTTTATTTATTTAAAAAAAAAATATTTTGTCTAGATCAGGGATGCTTACAATCATTTTTATATTTGGCTCAAATTTACTTGTAGCAACCACGTCAAACTGCTTCCAAACTTTCATTTGCAAGGCGGTTTCGATTTTTTGTTTTATTATTAAACTGTTTTATGGACGTCGCTCACAATATCAAAAGAAACAAAGTACTTTAATTTTTATTATTTTGTGAATTACTTTTCGAACATTATTTTTTTTGGTTTTATTCTGGAATACAATTCAATATTTTTCGAATGTACGAGAGTAATATTTTTGCTGTTGGCGGGCCACCAGTATTCGACGGACGGGCCGCATGCGGCCTGCAGGCCGCGGTCTGTTCATCCCTAATCTAGATAATGAGAGCACGACTGTTGCCCCACGACTTCGTAGCGTGGAATTGGTGCTTTTGCAATATTTTTCACTGAAGCTTTACTACTATTGGTTGCAGCGTAATGTTATATAGCGTAAGGTCTATAGACTATACAACAACATGCTGCGATCTATAAATTTTAACTATCCAATACTGAAATAATTTTTCAAGTCGTATCAGAGAATAGTTCCTGAGATTAGCGCGTTCAAACAAACAAACAATATAAAGATATTTCGGTCATAAATTCTCTTATGCAGCGAATTTATTTAATTGTCTAGTACGTAGTACATGGTAGATACAAGTTCTTGCTTATATTTATTCTTCGTAATATCTGTTGGGATTCCGCGGCTTACGTGATTTATGACTAATGTTAAGAATGAGAGAATATTTTCTTCACCATTACTCAGGTTATATGAGATTAGTGACGTTTCTTTGTTAAGAATGTTACATTAAGATATATCTCAAGTTAATACTTACTGTGTGAAAATAACCAGCCTAGAGCGAGGTAGACTTACACACCAAGGGTCTCGTACCTACTTGATTGAAAAGCGTAAAAATTTGCCTCAAAATAAAGTTTAAAGTACAATTTTCATAACTGGGTATATAAAAAAATAATGTTTAACCGACTTCGTTTGCCTTTGGAATTTGAGGGTTTTCCTCGATTTCTTAGGACATAACCATCAGATCCTGGTGTCAATGTGACCACACGGGAACCACCAGCTTTCAAATAAATAATAAGTGGTCAAGTGCGAGTCGGACTCGCGCACGAAGGGTTCCGTACCATTATCTATGCAACATAAGGCAACGTTATTAGTATCGAGCAAGAAACGGTAAAAAAATCATGTTTGTTGTATGGGAGCCCCCCTTAAATATTTATTTTATTTTATTTTTAGTATTTGTTGTTATAGCGGCAATAGAAATACATCATCTGTGAAAATTTCAACTGTCTAGCTATCACCGTTCTTGAGATACTGGGTACGGAACCCTAAAAATCATGTTTGTTGTATGGGAGCCCCCCTTAAATATTTATTTTATTTTATTTTTAGTATTTGTTGTTATAGCGGCAATAGAAATACATCATCTGTGAAAATTTCAACTCTCTAGCTATCACCGTTTTTGAGATACAGCCTGGTGACAGACGGACGGACGGACGGACGGACGGACGGACAGCGAAGTCTCAGTAATAGGGTCCCGTTTTTACCCTTTGGGTACGGAACCCTAAAAATCATTAAAATCGCTTCGCCCAGTTCAAAGTTATGAGGTAACAAACATAAAAAAAAACCTACAGACGAATTATGAATCTCCTCCTTTTTAATACGATTAAAAATGAATAGAATACGATACTTGACAACCGTTTATAATAGAAACCTATTGATTAATCATTAATAGGTTTGATTTAGGTATTTAGGTAGGTATTTAGGTAGAATTGATTAATTATTATCAACCGGTGATCACTTTTTCCACCACAATTAAGTAGTATAATTTATTAAGTAAAAGTATAGCAAGTCAATTGCAAAATTAATAAATTACTTTAGAAACCTATTGATTATAGAATATATTAAGAAAAATATATGTAGTATCCTATTGCTATCTTCTAATATATAAAATTTCCATGTCACAATGTTAGTTACCATACTCCTCCGAAACGGCATTACTGATTCTTATGAAATTTTATATGCATATTCAGTAGGTCTGAGAATCGGCTACTATCTATTTTTCATAACTCTAAATGTTAAGGGTAGTCCACCCCTGATATTTGTATAGCAAAACAACGTTGGTCGGGTCAGCTAGTATTTATATAAAAATCAATTGATGCTCGTTAATCTCAATAAAACTCTAAAAGGCTGAGCCAATTTTTGGTGATGTTGGGCTTGAAATATTCGTGAAAGTCCAGGGAAGGTTTAAACGGTGACCAAATATATGGCGATCTAAAATTCTACGCGTACGGAGTAGCGGGCATCGGTTAATACTTAGGTATATATTATTTATGTTAAGTTAATCAACAGAGATTAAGTTAATGTTATTGTACGTGTATTGTATAAGCTTCCACCAATGTTATATTTCTTTCCATTGTTAGATTGAAAAGTTTCGTGTTAATAGTTCATAATTTACTTCTGTGGCATTTATTGTACAATTTGTTGTAGATACAAGGCCAGAATTGGCTTAACATCGAATTTACTATCAATAAAACTAAGATCAATATTTAGTAGTATTTCCCTTAGTTGTGGGTCTCAACTACGTTTAAATAAGACCTAATTATATCGAAAGAAACTGACAATAATTTTATATTTTTTAACACTTACGCGACTTATTTGTTTAAATAAAACTACTTCTGACAATAATTTGATTAATTCAAAACCTAACTAAACAAAAACACACTGGAAATCCGGTCCTAAATATGTGTGCAAAATTTCAGATCAATCTAACAACTGCAAGTAGGTGATGCAGTAACTTTCAAAGATTCTGTTACATAGATTAATAGATACGTATCGAGCTAATAAAAGCGTGTCAAAAATTCTTTATTTTATAGTTCTTAGAGAAAGCAGGCGTAGCCGGTGCTACGCGCTACGCCCAAATGTTCGTAGGTAACTACATTCATTGATGAACATTTTATTTCTACACTAGCTGACCCGGCAAACGTTGTTTTACCATACTAAAAAAATAAAAGTTTTGAAAAATAGATGTTGGCCGATTCTCAGACCTACTGAATATGTCTGTAAAATTTCATAAAAATCGGTCAAGCCGTTTCGGAGGAGTACGGTAACTGACACGTGAATTTTATATATAAGATGAATTTTATATATAAGATAAGCGAACTATTTACTACACTATATAAGATTAAAATTAAAAAAAAATAGATATTGTCAGAGAAACTTTTAATTTTGAGCATATTTTTTATGGCAAACAATACAGCATTTGTTGTTGTTTGTTGTTATACTCCAAATTCTTTGTAATAAATGAAGCTACTACTAAATCTAGCTGTAATTAAGTAATCATTTTAAATAAAAAATAGTATAAAAATAATAAGTTCACAGTATACCTATGATGCTCATGCCCATTTTGTGTAAAGTTTTAAAAATACTATAAAAAATTGTAAAATGAAAATAATGGTCGTAAAAACAAAGATGACTGACGAGAAACTCCGGTATTTTAATATGAAATAAATCATAAAACAGAAAAAGCAAAATCCTTTTCACGTAAATCAAATACATTGTCCATAAATTTTGTTGTAACATAACTTCAGGATAGAGTTATTGATTGATTTGAAAAGGTAGTTATTTAGGAAATTATATTTATACTTTTACTAAAGAGGTAAAGATTATAGTATAGGAGTAAACTCCGAAAGTATTAGTCCGATCCTAAAATATTTTTCTATGTATTATAAGTATTTATTTGCAAAAGAAAAGTAGTTTCTGTAGTATATCTTTACTCTGGTACCAATAACACAAGCAAATAAGCTTATCTTGGGACCAGAGGACGTTGTGTGAAATGTCCATATATATTTATGTATTTGCTAGCGATTGCTTGCAACTTAGTACGCGTGGAATTTAGAAAAAAAAACATAACAATTTGTACTTTTCATCATCATCATCATAACATCACGCCTTTTTCCCATGGGGGTAGGCAGAGACTATAGAGCGCCATCTCCTACGATCGAAGATACGGATACGATCGATCGAATCTTGTACTTTTTATCTATAAAAATAAAAATAAATGTTCAGGACATTTCACACAACGTCCTGTGGTCCCAAAGGGACCACAGGACGGGCCTCGTGGTCTAGTGGTTCATATAACGGACTGCCGATTACGAGGTCTCGGGTTCGATTCCCGGTCAGGACAAATATTTGTGTGATGTTTTTAATTGTCATACAAATGTTTGTACTGCGTCTGGGTGTTTACTATGTATTATAAGTATGTATTTACAAGTAGTATATGTATTATATCCGTATTCTGGTACCCATAACACAAGCATATAAAGCTTAGCTTGGGACCAGAGGACGTTGTGTGAAATGTCCATGAATATTTATTTATTTATTTATTTATTTAAAGTAAGCTATATCTCTATGCTTGTATTAAGGGTACCAGATACGGATAGACTACATAAACTACTTTTCATTTGTAAATACATACTTATAATACATAGAAAACACCCAGACGCAGTACAAACATTTGTATGACTTTTATGGATATCACACAAAATATAATTGTCCCAAGCGGGAATCGAACCCACGTCCTCGTGATCGGCAGTCCATTACATAAACCACTCCACCACGAAGCCAGTCATCTATGACCAATATATCTTTAAAAAAAAATCCGCATCCAAATCTGTTGCGTAGTTTTGAAGATATAAAAGCTCACGTAGGGACATACAAACAAAAATAACGACTTCGTTTTATTATCAGTACAGATTTTCTGATAAGAAGCTTCAGTCTCCGAGAGTGCTACAGGCTATTATGTCTTTATGTAGTGATTCGAAATTCAAATCATAAATAAATAAATAATAAATAAATATTCGCGGACACTTAATTAACACTTAACACACAACGTCCTCTGGTCCCAAGCTAAGCTTATATGCTTGTGTTATGGGTACCAGAATATTTATAGAATATAAGTACTACTTCTTTTCTGTAAATATATACTTATAATACATAGAAACACCCAGACGCAGAACAAACATTTATATGACAAATTACAATATCACACAAATGATTGTCGTGAGCGGGAATCGAACCCGCGACCTCATGATACTCTATAATAACTAGGTACCTAATGACCTCGTTTAAATTTAACTAAAACCCCTTAAATCTTTTATCAAATATCGTCAAAGTTATTAGCTGTTGAGTTTGAGCGCTTTCTAATATTAAAATTAATCCGTATTATTCATTCAATTATCTTCGTTCGTGTCTCCTTCAATTTATCATTCAAATCATTGAGTTATTATATTTATATTTTTAGTTTAGTTTTTAGATTCATGAATGCTTTTATCCAAGAATAATTAATAATTCATCATTCTCCTGCCCTTAACCCATTATTTGGCGTCGGCGCAACATGTCTTTTTCTTCCATAGTCTTCTATTAGCCGTCATGTCTGTGTTAACTCCTCTTTCTTTCATGTCCTCTTTCACACAGTCCATCCATCTTTTCTTAAGTCTTCCTCTAGACTTTATTCCTTCCACATTTATACTCAGAACTCTCCTTGCGACATTACTTTCGTCTCGTCTCATAACATGCCCATACCAGGACATCCGCTCGTTCTTCAATTTTTCAGTCACTGGCATCACTTTCAGACTTCCTCTAATATATTCCTTATATTATCCATTCGCGTGACGCCACACATCCATCTCAACATTCGCATGTCCGCAACGTGCACTCGTCTTTCAATAATTAATTATTTTATTCATTTATTTTACATAACGTCCTCTGGTCCCAAGCTGAGTTATTTTTGCTTGTGTTTTGGGTACCTACCTGAAAACTGGTATACCCACTACTAATATATTATATCTGTATTTAGAGATTTTTCGGATTTAGTTACGTTGTGAATTTTTTAACAAGCTTTTATAAGGTATGTACGTATCTATCAATGTATTAATCTATGTAATGTGTTGTCGGATTGACTCACACTTCAAATTTTGCACATACATTCAGGACCGATGAGAAAGCCATAATTTTAAAAAAATCAGTTTATCAGCTTATAAACTAAGAAATTATCATATTTTATTTTATTTCATATAACATGAACTATAAAGTTAAACAATACGACATTAAATTCACGTGATAAACAAATTGATTCTGATGAATTAAACCATTGTTTGAATAAAAAAGGAATATAATCAAAAGAGATGTAAACAAGTCTCACTCATCAGCCTAATGGTATAATAGATGGTTAATGAATATTGGTACGACGGTGCTGGGTTTATTGTTTAAGCTTTGACCAATTCCACTATTGTCTACATCATTAAATTAAAAGCTTTCGTGTTTATATGCCATTAGTAATATTTGGCTTTTTTGTACAACGCTACTTTATTGTAACAGCTACAAGGACACTAGTGATTTAAGTTATAACAATGAAATAATATTTTAAATGCTTACTTTTTATGCTTGTTCCCATTTTATCTCATGGTACCAATGGAATCTTTGAAATAGAAATTTAACCAACTTATGAACATGTCTATATTCCTAAATTCCATTGTAGAGTCTATTAAATCTGTAGATGATGGAATCGGGCGAGGAAAAATAAAAAAAACGTGCGTACAGTAGCGGCGAGTATCCGAGAAGGAATGTGCCTCCTCGGATCCCCGTATATTTATTTTCATAGTATTCTAAGTACAATTTAGAGTTCTGAGTACACAATCTTAAGTACCTACTAAGTACTTAAGATTATGTACATAAATATAATAATATGTGGTGCGTCGCCTACAAAATCGTTTATCCAATGTCATTCTAATTCTAAAAGCTTAAGATATAAATATTACTAAATCTGTGTAAGCAATTGGCATCTGTACTAGGTATACTTGTTATATAAGCTAACAGCCTGTTTAGATTTCAGAATGTATTTAGATCAGTATAAGCTTAGCTTTGGGACAAGAGGATGTTGCGTGGAATGTCCATGAATATTTTTATTTACTTAGTATAGCCACCGAATGTAGAGGTCTCTTTTTCTCTCTTCAGCCCCTTAACGTGGGCACAGGTCTTCTCCGCATTGATCTATAGTCTACTGTGCCACGCTGACTAAGCGTGTTTCCACAGGCTTTATTTTCAAATTTTCTGTCTCCACAGAAGATGTTATCTGTGTACTATATATATTCCTTAGCTGGCTTTTACAGCACCCTAGGAAGGAAAAGGGGTGGTGATACTTATATTCTTAATCCGATACCAAACAGACAATGTACAACTATGTTAGAGCTGTTGTAAATGCCTCTATTTAATAACATGAGTGATCTTCAAAATATCACCTACGTTTGAGATGACAAAAAGCTAACATCAATCATAAGTCTAGCAAATATGATTCTAATATCTAGTGATAGAATATTACCTCGAAGTTATGACTGGCATGTAGGATAATGTGTTTTTAGAGTTCAGTACCAAAATGAAGAACGGGACCCTATTATTAAGACTTCACAGTTCACTGTCCGTCCATCCATCTGACACCAGGGGGCCAAGTCTGCTAATTAATGTTGTCACAATGATAGTTCAATGACACTATTGTAACCTCAAAAAATTAACAGTAGACTACCAAACTTCATAAAATTCGCCACTAAGCAATCAGTTATTGCATTTGTTGATTGCATAATAGCGAATTTTATCAAGTTTGGTAATCTACTTTTTTGGTATTTTTGGTCACAAATGATACCATTCAATTGAACTTATATTGTGACAACATTGAATATTGAATAGCAGACTTAGGCCCCAAGCTGGTTCTCTAGAACGATGATAGAGAGCTGAAAATTTTATAGGTTATTGTATATCAGTCGATACTATAACTACAAACACTCATCATCATCATTCTCATGCTTAAATCTGTGCTCTAGTTTGGGTTCGGTAATTTGACGAATATATTATGCAAATAACGGTACGGAACCCGTTGTGTGCGAGTCCAACTCCTACTTGAATGGTTGTTATTTCAATATACATTTGCTCAAATAATTTGACAAGTATAACAGGGGCATGGACGCAAAGGGGTAGCAAATTCATTTCACAAACAATACTTATGTGGTGAAGCGCACTATGCGTTTGTTAAACTGAACGCATAGCTACGTTTTATCTATGAATACAAAGGCTCGATGAACGGAACGCACTGAGAAGTGTTACCCATTGTACAGTGCATCAACACTTAAGTACTTACTTAAGTAAATATTGTTTGTGAATACGGGTGTAAGTCAGGTTTGTTGCAGATTTTTAGTTTTAACTTAGGTTCCAAGATTGTGAAGTGGGTCTTCAAATGGTTTCAATGGTGAGTAATTCCTTTACCTGATGAGCTTGAATGGTGACCCGTTGAATATTCATAAAAGGATCCTTACAAACCAGTTACACGTGTCGTAAGCCACGGATCGAACTCATCGTAGTCAATAGAATGTTGTAGTTAACGTAGTTAGCTTGTCCAGTATCACAAGGTCTTTAGATAGATGACTGCTCTGGCTGTAAATACAGGTAATGTCTTTGATGTTTTTCCGATATACTTACTAGATCTAACGATATTTCGCAGTACTTTTGAAAGTGATCACATGTGAAAACAGAAATTATTAGGTTTAAAAAATTATTTTCGGTTAGATATATAAAATAACTTTATGTCATATTGTATTAAAGGTTCTTTCTACACAAACTACGCAAAAGAAATATATCTTTTATAAACTGATATTCTGTCGGCAGCCATCGTCAAAGACATAATTCTTTATCCATCTCAAGAAGAATGACACAATTTCCAATTTTCTACCTGGGTAGTCACAATCGTGACTAAATTACTAAGGACTAAAATAAGATAGGAATTTTCTTGTAGTATTTTATTCTCGCATTAAAGATTAAGTACCTAATTTATTGTATTGTTTACATTCTACGCAGATGTGGTTGACGGTTTAAGTTAAAAAGCATCATCGTGTTTTTAGGGTTCCGTACCCAAAGGGTAAAAACGGGACCCTATTACTGAGACTTCGCTGTCCATCCGTCCGTCCGTCTGTCACCAAGCTGTATCTCAAGAACGGTGATAGCTAGAGAGTTGAAATTTTCACAGATGATGTATTTCTATTGCCGCTATAACAACAAATACTAAAAATAAAATAAAATAAATATTTAAGGGGGGGCTCCCATAAAACAAACATGATTTTTTTACCGTTTCTTGCTCTCATACAACAAACGTGATTAATTAAGTATTGTGTGGGTTGTTTGCTCATTTATTAATAACGTGCCTTATGTTGCATAGATAATGGTACGGAACCCTTCGTGCGCGAGTCCAACTCGCACTTGACCAATTTTATTTTTTCATAATTCTGATATTCTTACTTGGTTTTTAAGTGAGATGTTATGTTTATACCCAAAGTTTCATTGCTTTGTCTGTTTTAACGAAGTCGCCCCATTCTCATTCTATATAAGTAAACAAATGGTGATATTTTCTTGTGATTTGATAATGAGGCTGATTCTGATGCGTCAAAATCTTAACCTTACTAATTAACCAAATTAAAAACAAATATGGTGTACTTTGAATTTTTATTAACTGTCAATTTCGTTATACACCTCAATTTATCTTAATTTAAACTGTTATTCCAAAATACACAGTTTTTATAATAAGAAAGTTCAGTTAACGTTGCCGAATTGTTCTATTGTAGGTACCTATCAATATTCATTTTTTAGTTATGATAAGTTAAGGTTAGTTCTGCACGTAGAATTAATACGTAACAATATTTCAGTGCGTAAGAAAACATTACTTTTTATATACTGTTGTAGATGCGCTAGAAGAAAATGACAATAGTAAATTTACATCATGAAATTAGTTACAAACATAGATGTGCTTGCACACCATCTCTCTGGAGTTAACTACACTTGAGTTACCGTGTATGATAAACAAAGAAGTACCTACCTATACTATTTTCTGTGTTATAAGTACGCACTCACATGTTTCTCAAACTATAGCTCCCAAGTATATACTGTTGGTTTCATTATTAATTGAATAAAATAATTAAAGCCACGTAGTAACCAAATGGCGCACATCAATGGAATTCATTTTACAATAGATTTGTGGCCGTGATGTGAAACCGCTGTACCTAAGATTGGAAACACGTACCTACTGAATTTTAAACATCATTTATAATGGGTATCTGCCCAGATATATTTGCTTTACATATTGTAGATATTTCATAAATTATTCATAATATATATCCATTGAAATATTCTATTTGAAATTGTTGAGAACAAAAGTAGGTAGGTACCACGATTCTACTAACAGTGGAGTATTTGTAATTTGGTAAGTATGATTGAGATATGATAAAGGTATGTAGGGATGTTGTTGGCCTTGTTAGTCTTATTTGAAACTATTATACTCGTATGTATGATTTATAGGAAATAATCATAAATTGAATCATACATAATCATAAATTTTAGGAACTCTTGTGCAAGCTTTATAAATAAATAAATAAATAATAAATAATAATTCGAATAGTATTTATAGAACCTACCTATCTTGACAATCAGATTAATATTATAGTTATTTGGAATGCATTTCAATTTTATTAGCTTCCATCGTTGCTAATACATATTATAAATGCAAAACTAACGCTTGTTTACGCTAAAACTTAGTAAACGTAGGTACATAGAGCTTAACCATAACATATAGCTTGAGAAAATGCATAATTTTATTTGCGAAATAATATCCGTAGGTATCATACAGGTCAGAGGAATTGCATTCCTAATTTATAGTTAAAAGCCACAGTAAGTGAATAGCGCTAACGAAGTGGCAAACAGAGCACGTGGTCATTGCTGGCAGCAAATCCGTGATTGCGCTTGACACCTACCAGTAATATCCGACAGCGCGTTCATACCTACCGATAGAATCAATTTCAATTTGTTGCGGTAACATGACTACTTGCTCCAGTGGAGATATTAATCGATTTTACTTTATTTTGCCTTTGGTTATTGGTTTAATAATCTCCCTTTTTTAAAGTCGTTGGAGATAGAACGAACCCATTTTAATATCATCATCATCGTACCGTTGCCACCTTTTTTCACGGGCGTAGGCAGATGACGAAAAAGATACATTTTTAACATTTTAATAAAAAATTGAACAATAATTTTCATGTATGCACCCAAGAAGTTACATTTCTTTGTTTACCTTCACATAGAATAATATTTTACGCAAGCTCTCTTAAGTTTCTAACTAACTTCAGAATGTTGGTATTTAGTGCTAATTTACACTCTTCATTATTCTTTGTCGATTCAATTGAAGTAAGCACATAACTTCCAAATTCTAAAATACCTAAATATAAACAGTAAACGCTCACTCTAAACGCTGTTGGAATCTGGTATCAGATACAGAATATTTGATTCAGAACTTACTTAGAGATTATTTCAATGATTCACACTCGCTTTCAGTCACAGGTGTTACAATATGGCAGCTCAGTTATAATTTAGCGATATTAAAAATCTTGAGGACTTTAGGAAGCCTTTTTCGTAAAAATTATTAAACAGATCGTTCTAAAACGGCATTTTTTTTCGTATATTTCGATGTTAATTTTTTTGGACGTGGTGACGGATTAAGAATACAAGTGTCACCACCCCATCCCCTAAAGGATATTGCACACAGATAACATCTTCTGTGAGAGACAGAAAACTCAAAAATAAACCCTGTGCCAACACGCCTGGTCAGTGCGGCTCAGTAGACCATAATCCCTCCCAAAGTGGAGGAGGCCCGTGTCCAATAGTGGGACGTAAATGTGCTGGAGAAGAGATACTCTGTTTAAGTACACATACTAGTAGGGTAGGCAGATCTATACTAATATTATAAAGCTGAAGAGTTTGTTTGTTTGTTTGTTTGAACGCGCAAATCTCAGGAACCAATGGGCTGATTTGAAAAATTCTTTCAGCGTTGGATAGGGCATTTATCGAGGAAGGCTATATAATATATAACATCACGCTAAGACTAGTAGAAGCGAAGCTGTAGTGAAAAATGTTGCACAAACGGGGAAAATTTTCTAAATTCCACGCGGACTATATATAGGTAGCTATATTATAAATATAATGTTATAATAGTCTAATCTGTTAATGAAACTCTGTAATGCCTTTGCAAAGTTTGGGTTATATAACAAAACTTAATCTTAATTTAAACCCGTGTGGTGGCAGATTAAGAATACAAATGTCACTACCTCGTTACCTCCCCCAGGGTGCTGTAAGGGGATAATCATAAGCAGATAATTTCATTGAAAGGGAAATCTCAATACTTAACCATAATTCAACACGTTTAATCAGCATCATAATAAATAAAAATACCTTCCAAAGTGATGTAGGATTGTACCCAATCGTGGAATGTTAATGGATTACGAAGAGAAGAACACAATACTTATATGTGTTAAAACGTTATACTTTTCTGTTTTAGTCGATAAGATTTAGTAAACCTTTTCAATAAATAGTCATAGCCTTGTATCACGGAGATTTTCAATTTATTAATATCATGAAAAAGGTGTAATAATTATTAGTCGTAACCTTGTCTTTCCCGCTCTATTTCTCCCTTGTACTCTATCTAGAATTTTTATTCACAATTGTTACACAGAGAAAATCGCTGCCGAATCTTATAAAAATCTTCTGTTAAAAATACAAAAATAGTCTCACGTCATGAACATATCCTAACCTTGTTCGTTTAACACGTGACTGGCTATCGGTGGTAGTTTAATCGTCTCGTTTATGCAAAGGACAGGCGCAGTCTGCCTCCAGGCAATAAAACAACATGGCGTCAAACCGACCATAACTTGGCTTGTGGTCGAACAACCTACTATTACAAAGAAGAAAATCTGTTTGTTTGTTCGTTTGACCAAACAAGCACTGTAAGTACTTGAGAGAATTAGAAAATTTCACCGTCGGGAAGCTACATTGTCCCCAATGGTCCCAGGAATATTTGATTAGCTTATTACTATCCATAACACATTATATTGATGACTTATACTAGGTATATTATTAATACAAATATTTGTGTTTTTAATCAAATTTAATTTACTGTGTGCTGTGCAGTTACTGACTATATCAAAAAGCTCTTTATTTCATAGAAAATAAACGTGTAGGTATTATGAAACTGAAACGCTTATTACAGTTCATAAATGTGCCTAGTCTTTGCAAGTGACATGCCAACTACGTACACAATGTAGACTTGAACTAACTAAATTGTTTTGTCACTAACATGTTAACATTTTAATATCGTCAATTAAGTGGGTTTTGTTATTTTTCTACTTATTAATCCCAGCTGAATTAATGCCCTGATATTGAGCACGGACATCATAAACATTGGGAGGGGTTCCACCGTGTTGCTTATCTTTCTTTTTTTTTCGAGTTTGCCGTCTCTCACATAGGATGTTATCTGCTTATAATAATTCTTAGATGGCTCATACAGCTCTCTGGGAAGAATATGGGGTAGTGATACTTATATCTATAATAATCCGCAAGCGATACCGCGACCTTTGTAGAGTGTATTTGTTATTATGTTACGGACGTGTTTTAGAACAATTGAATCCACCTTATTTTTAGTAGTCGGTTGAAAATAAGTTTTGTTTATTTATCAGATATCCGATAAACGATTTTTGCACCTGAAAACGTACCGCGTTTAATTTCCTATTTTTTATCCGCAAACATATTTATCTCCCCTCGTGTTTCTATTTACATTGCGCTTCATGAAACGAGATTCGTGTTTGTTTCGTTTTTACAAAATATGCTACGTTTATAAATTAAAATACAAACAGAATAGCAATAGCAAAATTGTTAACTTGACATACATTTTAAAAGTAACAAAAGTAAATACACTTGATGAGAAGAGCTGCTAAACAAACATTGCTGCCATTTTATAACTTTAACTTTAACTAACGCATGTTGGGCATAGATTAAGATTTCTAACCACCATCCCATTTCTACCAAGAAGAAGCTATGTATTAAGAATCTTTTAGATCTTCTAGAAGTAAAAAAATTTCCTTTTTAGATATTTAAAAGGTATAGGATTCCTTTTGGTCGGGTTTATATTTAAGACCGTTTGTGTGTATGAGTTTTGTTATGGAATCTCTTGGTTCTACCATACTTCGTGGTTTTCATCTTGAGTTAAAATATTCAAGCAAGTTGTGGGAGATTAAAAGTTTTAGCAAAAATGTTCTTGTACAAAATATTATTTTCTGCAATCTATAATTAAATCTTTTACGGAAATGTAAAGAACTGGCTTATTTTGTATTCTGTGCTGAGTACCTAAATATTTCGTTATTTATAAGGAGCAACCAACTAAGTTATTTATATACAAACATCAAAGCGTCGACACGTCTTGAAAGATAATTGTTGATATTTACTACGAACAAAAGAAAAGTGAAAATATAACAATTTCATTCAATAATTTTATAGCTCAAGCTCTCATTACTAAACATTCTACTTCACGCAACGTAACGTTATGTAATTGAACCGAACATGAAATTCTGTGGTCGCTTCAATTATGTTTCTCATACAGGCGCAACATACTCCTGCGTTTATTGCTATCATCTTATGTGTAAAACATATATTGCTAAATATTATTTACTGTGAATTTTTCTTAGTAAAATTAAAATATTTAAATTTCTCAGTTTAATTACAATATGGATTTGTAGATTTGAAGTTATAGTCTCTGCATAGGTACATGTAAGTACCTAATGCATTTAAGTAATTGTTTAAATTTTTTATTTAAAAGATCTATACCTAAAAGAATTTATTTTGTAACACAAACTAACAAACACCACGCGGTTTCACTTGTGTTTGTAGTTGCTCTCCCGCTCCTTGGTATTAGTGTAATGATTATCAAAATATTATTAAAGCTATGCTGTAAATTCAGTAGTTTGGCATACTTGCTTATATATATTTTTGAATGAATGAATGAATAAATACTCTTTATTGTACGCCAGTAAAATATTACCATTAATTTTAACAAACAGTACTTATGCTAGGTACAATAGGCGGTCTTATCACAAATTGTGATCTCTTACAGACAACCTTAGGATGGAAATAGTGTATTAAAGAGAGGGTATAATATGGCGCAACATAACTTATAAATATACTATAAATAAATAGATAAATAATCTTATAATACATACCTACATAAAGATAATTATAGTTTTGTATGTACAATATTTTTATTATATGTATAGAGATTATATATAAGATCGTACTTTTATCCGTGCAAACGAATCATTATAATAGGTATAGTTTATTTTTGTAATGAATAGATAAAATACACTAGATCGCTTTTCTAAGAATTTGAATATTAGAACAAAGATTAATGATGTCATTTCCCTCAATAGAAAAGCTATCTACATAAGAAACAACTAAAACTACGTGATTGAATAGTTGCATGCTTAGAGGTATTAAAAGTCTCGAGGATGTCGTGGCTTTATGTTGTAAATACGATACAATTTTAGCTTGGTAATGACTCAGGAAAACACTGATTTTATAGAGTTTACTGTAGCACGCTAACCAGTTCCAATTGATGTATACTTACAGATAGCGCAAACTTTGGTATCATATTTGAGTGATAAACGTTGCGTTTTCTATTTCTATATTAATATTTTAAAGATTTAAATGTTTCTTTATTTAAAGTGAAAAGGCTCTGAAACTACTGGACCGATTAAAAAAGTTCTTTCATAGATTATAAACGTGTAAACTGCAATTTAAATTAAAATCGGATTTCTTGTTACAAAGTTATGACGGGTTTAATAACTATCTATTATATGTCCGAACAAACTGTAGTTTTTAGTTGTATGTAATGTATTTAATTCTCATGTATTAATTATTATAACGTTTTGTATTTGAAATCAGTCTTTATTGCCTAAATTCCGAAGCAGTAATTAATTGTTAAACTTAAAGGCTTTCTAATAACTGTAATCTATGCTCATATTCATCAATCAATGTCCTATTCTATTTCCATTGAGACAACCTTATTCATTAATTGATATTTTAATATAAGTAATTAATAATCGGAATATAATGGATTTATTTCTACAATACAAATGAATTAGCCTATTTAAGAAACTGTAAATAAATTAAAGTTTTGTATGTAAATACCTACTGTGATTAGTGAAAAAAAAATCAAACGATATATTCCAATCTAACTATATGATCAGAAAGTAACTAAACTATGTATATGATCAGAAAGTAAAAAAAAGTATGACTAATGTTTGTGAACGCGAAAGCTGCTACCTACCATAAAACAGCCGCCATTCGCTATTTTGTCCTCCAAAAACTAGCAAATGGCGGCACTTGAACAATCCTCTGCCACATAACATAGAGGCTTGATTATGGTCTTAAAAAGAAGTCGAAGCCAGCAGCACTGGATCAGCTATTGTAACTTGGGGCAAGTCTTAAACCTAAAAATATCAAAAATTGGCCACGTTATTTTATGTACCAGTCCTGTTGGTGGTCCTTTATACTATAAATAGGTACCTTTGTAATCTTGGAAAAAGTTAAGAAAAAAATGTCCAACAAAAGTAAGCATTTTAGTCAAGTGCCGTTTAAGTTGATGTAGTCATGGCTTGTGATCGTGAAAATAGAATCATAGGTATATCAGGCGCATGTAGCAACATACAACAACTCTACTAGCACAGAGTTTTTAATATGTCGATGTAAGTATTGTTTTTAACAAATATTGTATATTAATTAATTAATTGTTTTACAATTGACTTGCTATGCTTTTACTAAATAAACTAAATTATAGTGGATAAAATGATATCCATGAGCGAGACTGAACCCACGACCTCGAAATACCATTCCGTTGCTCTCCCATCTGAGCTGTCATGGTTCCCGCGTATGTTTATCAAATCGTTCATTCGTATATGGTCAATGATTTCAATTTGGACTACATCTGCATTCAAAATAGTCACATACAACCAACTAAAAATGTTCTGTTAGGCTATTTTCATTACAGGACAGTAAATAATCAATTAATTTATTATATCTCATATATTTTTCATTTGACTAACTAACTACCTATATTGCAAAACACAACTAACACTACCTACACACGTCACAGGGATGTGCTGCGTTCGCTTCTGAAGACATTGTTCCTTCACGCCTTGGATGCGGCGTATCCTTAAGATGTGGCAGACCAGACACTTATCACACTCTCCATATGACAACACATACATGCAACGCCTACATACCTTCTAACCCACTTTAGTTAAACTTAGATTATATCTTTGACTTGATTTTATGTTGACTAGGTACTATAGAGACACAAACTTGTTTGTAATTAATTTATTTTTTCTCTTGACTAATGTAAAATTAATTTTGTTAACGGAGTGCTTCATAATTGGCGTATCTATAAGCCTAGCCTAGATTAACTACTATGTAGGTAAAATAATAGCTGTAAAGGACCTAAATTAAATAAATAAATAAATGAAAATAAATACATTACAAGACCAATGTAAACCAATGATAAAAGCTGTCAAATCTGTTAAATTTTATAAGGGAGTGACACAAATTAGTTACTAACATTTTCACCCAAAATTGTATTAACGATGATGGACTGAAATTAAAACAAAACAGCATTGCCAATACCTATTAAAACTTTAAGACTAAATAATGAAATTATTTCGTTCCTGCCATAATATCTATAAGGTTGGCTCGTCGATGTTCCTATCCAATTACTTTTCTTATGACAAAATATCTGACAACAAGGAATGCAAATAAGCTGGCCTTTTACATTCTCAATAAATTAAATTAGATGGGAGGAATAAATTTTGGTTGCATTTGTTAATACACAAATGTTCTGATTTTTAAGTCGCTTTGTACGTAGTACGTACCTATCTAATAATGTATTAATATGTGCAAAGAAATGTTTGAAAGTGATTTTCACCCACTTTGGATTGATCAGAAATTTTGCACACATATTAAAGATAGGTAACAATACGATAATTTCAAAAATCAAAATTTTAAAGCGTGTTTTTTAGTTCTTGAACTCAGCACATGATTTTGTATTAAACAGAAAACTAAGTACCATGAATAATAAGTACCTACCCTAATTTATAAGTGTAGTAAGATTTCATATTCTTTACTTGTACAGAAAGAAAAGTTAGTTAGGCAAAGGGCCTAGTTGTTTTCGAATAATATTTTTATTTGTATATTCTCCTTTTGAGCCCGGTAATGTTCCACTATTAGGCATTAGGAGGCCATTTGGTTTACCTAAGCCACACTAACCAGGCGCGTTTACTTCGGGTATAAAATCGAGTTTTCTATCTTTTATAGAAAATTATGTTTCGTACTTACCATAGATCTTCATGAGTGTATTGTGGGAGGAAATGGGATGATATTATTTGAATTCTTAATTTTTCTGGTATAATAATAATAATATCTAATGTATTATATTTATATCTTACTTATTATAAAACAAAGTCTTCATTTTTGTATGCATGTCCTTATGTGAGCTTATATCTTCAAGACTACGCAACGGATTTTGATGGTTTTTTTTAATAGATACTCGTAGAGTGGTTCAAGAGGTTTGCTGTTTCTTATAAATTGTTAAGATTTTGTCTTAAAATTCCAAGCGAACGAAGTTACGGGTAACAGCTAGTAGGTACGTAATAATATGAATATAAATGTTGTTACGTTAGTATCAAAGTACATAAAACATAATTTCTGTGATGCTAAGTGGATCTTGTTCTTGTTCTTGTTTGATGGCTTCTTTAGAAGCGACTTATCGTAGTGTTTAAGTCGCGACTCTGCCAGTATCCTTAGTGATAGTGTCACAAACTAAACGGGTTGTGGTGTTTGTCTACCAACGTGTAGATCGGTTGAAATTTTGGGAGATTCCGACAACCAAGGTAATTTAATTAGAAATTTAAACTATATACAGAGACCAATACTGAGTCAGAAGGTTAGTATACTTATCTACAATAAATTACATAAAATGTTAGTAAATGTTAAAAACTTAAAACACACGTATCTACAGTCTAATATTATTTTTTTGTACAAAATTACCGAGTGAAGAGTTTACACGAAGGGAAAAAGTATTATAGAGGAGACATTTAACAGAGGTAAGACGAGGAATAAAACGGGGAAGCGAGTCATGAAGAGATTGGCGCAAGTTAGGACAAACAAAGAATAAGTGGTCAACATCGCCTTCATCCAGACCGCATTCACTAAGTGGATCTTTTTCAACAAAGAAAGAATGACAGAAGGCGTGTCACCTTTCTACGCACGTTTTTTTTTTCAGAAAGCCCGATGTCAATTCGGGACAATTACGTCATCTGACACAGCCAAAATGAAATGTTGACCCTTTCTGTGTGCCTCATCTCTATTATTGGGTAAAGACTTTCCCTTAACGAGCTCCTTTTATGCGCTTACAGATCGATATTAACCGTGTATTATATAATTTAGGCATTTTAATAACTGCCTTGGTGTAAATAAATTGTAAAATTTCATACACTAGCTGTTTCCTGCTACTTCGTAAACGTGATATTTAGAAACCATATCAAATTATACAAAAATGCTCTCCTTTAAATTTACTCCATCTATTTAAAAAAAAAACCGCATCAAAATCCGTTGCGTATTATCGAAGATATAACTCACATGAGGGACATACATATAAAAATGACGACTTTTTTTTATAATAAGTAAAGATAAAGAAATATCTTTTAAATAAAATTCACGTGTCACAGTGTTAGTTACCGTACTCCTCCGAAACGGCTTGAACGATCTTTATGAATTTTTACAAGCATATTCAGTACGTCTGAGAATCGGCCAACATCTATTTTTCAAACGTTTTTTTTTAGTATGGCAGCACAATGTTTGCCGGGTGAGCTAGTCTACCTATAAAATTATTTATCCCATTATTGTCATTTGATTAAAATATTGGTCTCGACTCCTTAGTCCAAAAAGTAAGTACTAAGTAGGTAAGTACCTACCTTTAGCCCTAAAAATATCTAAATAAAATCTATAAAAATAAGTTTCAGAGTTATTATATACACTAACTGAATTTCGAGCAATATTATTGTATTGTATCTATAAAGATATTTTGCGCGAAATTTAGGTTAAAATACAAATATTTTTAGTAGAGTTTAGTTTACCCCATGCTACCTGCTCTACATAAAAACAAACAATTTTTTTATGCCACGAATTAATTAAATTCATTATAAAGTCATTTAATTAAATTAACACATATACTGCACGTTATTTTAATGTAATACCTCGGCACGGAAATTGAATTTCGCTTTAATCCAAGTAACATTTTAATCATCATTAAATAAATAATGTTGAAAACCGATGAACGATGCATGCTACATTTACTGTTACGCTTTCTGTATTAATGTACATGAGACTAACAAGCTTCCTTGTATAGCAAGCAATGGTTGCCGTACTTGTGGCCTGCTAAGTTTACGAGAAATACGAAATGCGTTCTAGGTACACCCAGTGGACGCTTCCATACGTAAGGGAAGTAAACACCGCACCTCTACGATAAAAATTCTTAAAATACGATATAATACGATATATGAATGGACTTTATTTATATAGAATATACTTACGCAGCAAACTTGTCATTTAAATATTTGCAGTCGGATCAATATTTTCACTCTTGTAATTTTTACCCTTACCATCTTATTCGCTTAAAACGCTCTAATTAAACCACTTTGTTTCCGTTTTTTTTTTTTTATATATTATATTCTATAACAATTGTGATACCAATACTAATCCTATGCTGTAACAAATATCTTAAATAAATTGTCTAAGTAGATGTTGAGTGTTGAATAGTTAAAAACTAACATAGAAAATTAGATTGGTTTAGGCAGCTTATACATGCTACGATGCAAAATATTGCCTGATATATTATTATCTTTGAAAGTAATGACAACAATCTCTCAGGTCGACAAAAATAAGCTTTTTATGCAACACACTTTGCTTCTAGATTGATAATAAATCTCTTTATTAATTCTAACTCAAGCATTTTTCTCGAAAAACTGTTCACTAAAGTCACAAGATTTTTAATAACGGTAACATAATAGAGTTGCCGTATTTTGAACACCTGCGTCGATAAGTAAGTGTGATCTGAAAATCTTTACTTATATAAAGATATAAATTTAGAATCAATTGATTTCATTAAGTGCTGGGAACGGTAATATATTAAAAGAACTGTATTATATTAACTAGTAAAAGGTGCTGTTGTTTGGATGATTAAAAGTCTTGTATGCATTCGTTTATCATATTTCCGATTTTTAATATAGCCTAAATGTGATGTTTAGTAAAATGACAACTATAACTCACATGATGTAAGCTATTTTGACGAGGCTCTCCGTGTGGTGAGGGATTAAGAATACAAGTGTCACCCCCTCCATCTCCTCCCAAGGGTGCTGTTAAAGTCAGTTAAGGGATATTGTACACAGTTAAGATGGTACTGTACTCCTAATTTAGGTATTTGCCTTATGTATTGCTATCGCTATTTCCAAGCGCCGCGCTGAAAGGGACAAATATAGCTGAAGCAGATTATATCTACAAATTCTTTGAAAAAAAGACGTTCCGTAGTCCCCTTTTTTCTTCGCAATAATTTAACCTTATTTAATTGTTTTTATGATAAATTATATGATGAAGAATATATCTATGCTTCTATCACTTTCTTTTTTGGTAAAACAATACCAAAAATGTGTGATAGTCGCTGCAACTTTACGTAAAGAAAACCGAAAAAAAAAACGGATTTTCAGATGGTCATATTTCTTTTAGTTAATATAATTTGAAAAAAAGAAAGTAATACAAGCATAGATATACTCTTCATCTATAATATAGCGTATAAACAATTAAAATCGGTTTAACTTTCGCAAAGAAAAATGGGGAGTACGAAACCCATATTTTTGTATGGAGCATAATTTGGTATCGTGCCCACTTAATATCCTCTGTGAGACGGAAAACTCGAAAACTAATTCTGTGCCAACACGCCTGATCACCGCAGCACAGTAGACCATAATCCTTCCCAAAGTGGAAGAGGCCCGTGACCAGCAGTGGGACGTTAACGGGCTGGGGAGGAGAGAGGAAGCTATTTTGGGTGGGAACACCCTAAAATTCCGAAAAACGTTATTCCGAATTTTGAAATGCCGATTTTCAAAAGTCCGAATTTCATAATACCGAAAAATTGTAATGTCTGTTATTCAAAATCACGAAAAACATTTTACCGAATGTCATAAATCCGAGTTGTTACTTTTCCGAGTTTCATTTGTCCGAAGAGTCAAATGCTCGAAGGGTTATTAGTCCGAAAAACGAGATTCCGATTTTCAATACGTCGAATAGACTAAAGTTCAACATGTTGTGCCACAAAATTTTGAGTCTGAAACGAATCGCTGCAAAACCGACTTCACGTAGTCTTGTTTGCCTACACTAGAGTGCAATTTAAGCCCGCGTAGGCACGGAGGGCTGGGGCGGCCCGCGGGCTGAGGAGCAAGTGGTTTGAAGGCCCGCTGCCGAAGCTGAGGCTGGCCGGCATAGCCGGCCAACACGCCGAAGCAGCAGCGGTGAACATTCAAACCATCTGCGACGACATTAGCTCGCGTGGGCCCGCCCAAAGCCCGTAGCGCCGGAGCAGTGACAGAAACAATGCTTGGTGCTTGCTTGCAAGGTGTATGCCTCCTTGAATGTTGCGTGCTTGCTGCATGCTTGTTTGCATGCTGTAAATCCTCTGTATTATTGATGAATCATTTTGGTCAGGTTAAGGGAAACAAAATATTTTTATTCATAACAAAAAATTTCATTGATGTTTCGAATTATCAATAATTCGGATTTTTTATTATTCGGCCTTTTGAAGTTAGGAATTTTGAGAAAAAAGAATCGAAAAAAGAAATAGCCTAAAAGATGTAAACAGTGAAGTAGCATAATAATTATCACAACCATGAACGTGTGTGTACTTATTATCAAAAGCTTTGCTAACAAATACAACAATACAACAATTACATAAAATAAAGCTGTAATAAAACATTTTATCGTAAACAATAAGCAGAGAATAATAACAAAACTAACTCAGCCAACATAAATCGGCACGTGATTTCCTAGTCTCAAAGACAAAGCAATTTTGTTGGCTCGAGACACAGCCGTAGTTGACATGTCACTCGCACAGATTCATTGTAGTAAGCATACATGTGGATTCTAAACACCAGATAAGCTTTAAACGCGTATCTACTCATGGAATACATTACCTCATTAAAAAGAATTTGATAGTGTGTCAATAATTTTTTTTTTATATTCAAAGACATTTCACACAACGTCCTCTGGTCCCAAGGTAAGCTTATATGCTTCTGTTATGGGTACCAGAATGTGGATAGACTACATATACTACTTTTTTTACCCGCAACCTCTTGATCGTCAGTCCGTTACATAAACCACTCAACCATGAGGCTCGTCTTAGAAATTGAGAATTAGGTATTAGCATTTTTCTTTTTTAAACTTAAACCATAGATAATACTATTTTTTTGGCTCAAGACACAGTCCTAGTTGATATGAATGACATGTTACTCGCACAGATTCATTGTACTAAGCTATCGGTGCTATCTATGTGGTGACGGATTAAGTATACAAGTGGCAGCTAAGGGAAATAAACAATGCATAGTAAATATTATTATCATCTGTGAGAGATGGACAACTCGAAACAGAATCCTGTGGTAAGCGTGGCATAATACCACAATTCGTGAAGAAGGCCTTATTATTGGGCTGGAGAAAGAAAGAGAAAGAAGCACGCATATAGGTTCTGAATTTCGTTTATGTTTTGAACGCTTACCCACTCTGGAACACATTAGATACCTCGGTAAAGGGAATTAAAAATTATCTGTATGTTTTTAAATTATGTAATTCTAATCTTAATCTATTTCTGAAACGTCTAGTCTTCAAGTCTATATAACCCTTATTTTACTTACTTACTGATCAATCTTAGCCTCATCAATGAGGCTAAGATTGATCAGTAAGTAAAATGAAAAAATGGAAGCTCAGTCAACTGAGCTTCCATTTTTCTTACCTACTGATCGTTTTCTTTGTTCCCTTTACTACCTTACACATAAGCGTGGATACGATTGTTGGAATTAATACGGTTTGGGTAGCAAATTTCAACACATCAATATTTATAACTAGTTAAAATGGCTAAAAGTTCCGTATTGTCCATTTAGTTCATGACTTTATGGAGATCTAATTTGACTGCTGGAAAACCTGTTTTGAGTTACAAAGTTTATTAAGTGTCTTAACACTAATAAGATACCTAACCATATTATTGTAATAACAAAAACTCTACGTTCATTTTAAGAGACAGTTTATTTAGAGAACTGAAATAACTAGTATTGTGAAACCAGACTACCTATTCCCAAAACGCAAAGTTTAACGAATGGTTAAAATTTTGCTGAATATTATGTCGTATCGTAGTATAGTAACTATGAGAGCGTTGATTGTGAAATAAGCTTTTTTTTACAAATCACTCTTTAACTCACTGGTACCGATTCTACGTGCATAACTAAACTTAACTAAAAATGAAAATTGATAGTGTCAGTGTATCTATTAGTTGCTATTTCATTATATACATTCATATTAATTAAAATCGTTAGGCTATAATACACAGTTTTTATAATAAGAAAGTTCAGTAAAAATTGCCGAATTGCGCTATTGACAGTATTAATTTTCATTTTTAAGTTATATTCAGTTGTGCGCGTAGAATCATTACCAGTGAGTTAAAGTGTGATTTGTAAAAAAAAGCTTATTCAACAATCAACGCATGTGTAGTGTAGTGTAGTTACTATGAAGTAACTACACTACGATACGACATAATATCAAGCAAAATTTCAACCTTTCGTTAAACTTTGCGTTTTGGGAATAGTCTGGTTTTACAATACTAGTTATTTTAGTTCTCTAAATAAAACTTTAACTTAAACAGCGTTATTAAACTAACTCCACTGTGAGGACTAAATTTTTCATGTATAAAAAAATGTATGTAAAATTATGCATGTGTTTAACAAGTCGTTGTTCTCGAAAAAACTTCACGTATTAGTTAAGAAAGTAATAAATTTATATTTTACCTACTTTTATTTATATACGTTATAAATAATTTTTTATGTGCTATTTGGATTTTTTTTCCTGAAACAAGGCGTTATGTATTACATTACAAGTCATAAGCTACACAGCTCGCCCATTAGTTAGCCATTAGTAATATAGAATAATCTTCTGGAAACGAGCTAACTCATAAACTTCGACGGAAACTGTCCTATGAATATGTAATATTAGTTCAGTAACAAGTTACTAAGTTGACGCTAGTTCTAAGTTTATGTAATATGGTACATAGTTAATTAACGTTTATGTAATTTTACTTGCTTTTTAAAAGAACCCTGTTAACATTAATTAGGATAAATCTAAGACGAACGAAAAAAAAAACCTGCTTTTAGGCGCCATTTATTCAACATGCTGGGGTGAACGGCAAAGATACGAGATGGAAAATTTGATTATCGGAAAGAGTACATCAAAATCTATAGAATTGCCAGTTTTCAAAACTCCTGGAGAACTTTCCAGGCAACCTTGTATTTTTTAACCAAATTACCTACTGGGTCATAGGAAATATATTAATATTACTTGAATCATTGTGTTCATCGCTCGGCTCGTTAATTTCAAGTCAGCACGCTCATTGCGTGTGGTTGGTGTAATAAAAGGCCCATGTTATTGTCTAGTCTGTGTGGTGACGGATTATATAAGTGTTACCACTCTATTTCCTTACCAGGGTTCTGAAAAAAATAGCGAAGATCAAAACGCGAAACTAAACCCAAAGCTAAACCATAATATCTCCCAAAGTGGAGGAGACCCGTGCACAACAGAGGCAAGTTAATAAGGCTACATTTTAAATAACTAATATTGTTTTGATTGGTGGTTCATTTAATATAATGGAAACGCAATTTGATGAGAAATTGAAGAAACTCTATACACTCTACACACCAGAGAGCGTATAGCGTTTCTTAAAAAAGAGAAACGCTATACGCTCTTCGGATCACGGAAATTTAAAAAAAAAATTGTTTTTTTTTTTGTTTTTGATTAGCAATAGGCAGTTAGGGTAAAAATGTGAATTTTCGTCTATGGAATTAGCAAAAATATCTTTGAATTCTCAACATTCAATTCGTTGTGGGTTTCAGTATATTTTTCGCATTAATTGCAATGTTTTTCTTGAATAAGAGAGAGCTAAAACCTTTTGTATGCTTGATGATGGCAGCCGGAGGTTCCATCATAATTGTATAAGGTTTTTCAAAAGGATGACTGTATAAAAGTTTTCTTTGATATAGGAGAGGTTTTTAAGAATTCATAAAAGAGTTGGGAAAATGGTTATGTCATCATTATCTTGATGGCTTTTTGTAAGACTCCGTAGAAAGACATATTTTGATGCATTATTAATAATTTATATGTACTTTGTATTTTACGGATGAGATTAAAGAAACGGCTAAGCGTACCGGCTGACCGGATTTAACGGGGCGTCACGTATTATTTGTGGAAAGCATGATGCCTTTTGAATATCAAAATTATGTCATGTAAGCATGTTTTTCACGACAATATAGAAAAAAAGACTTGAAAAAATATAACTACGTGGAAAGCTTTTGTTAGAGTTTATCTTTTTCTATTAACGTCTAACGAAACATAGCCATTTTGTTCTCGTACATGTGTATACATATTTGTTCAGATGGTGAAACTGTAAGAATGTATTGAATGACAACATATTGTTTTTCTGCATGTATCTGCTGTAAGAGCGAGCTAAGAGAACCAATAACCTTAGGAGGATCATTATCTATCATCCTTTCTGAAGTAGAAACTAGCAGTGTGATAGCTAAACCGAAATTATACAATTAAACCGGAAATATTTAAACTTACCCTCACGCCAATATCTAATAGACGAAACATATCAGAACGCCAATTTAGAACAGGTATGCGTCGAGTACAAGAAAGCATACATTAGCTATACGACCAAATAGTAAGCTTAATTTAGGATATCTTCGAAGCCACGTTAAACGTATAAATTTTCAGCAAGTCAAATAAGTTCCGCAGTTTACACATTTACATAAATACGTTTACATAACAATGTAGATTCTAAGCGTTGTTTCTGTTTCCCTAGTATACTCGTAGTGCCTTTATATACATATGGCTATTTCATTTGTTCCCTGTTCTTGTATCTGTCTAAAACCCTTTTTAGTAATTTATTTCTGAAACACAGCTAGCTATATATTTTTAACATATTATTCCAAGAGTTAATTATTTGATTTTAGCAACTATGTCAAGTGACCATGACGTTGGTATTTCTAAGAGATCGACATTTTCTTTTTCTCATCGACATTTTCTCATCGACAAAAGATTGATAGTAATTAAAATTGGTATAAAATATTAAAATTAATATAAAATATATTTTCTGTGATATAAGACACAATTTAAACTAGTTTAAATTGAGAATTTAGAGAAGAATTTAATATTTTTTGAAACCAACGTCAAGCTTAAATTTTTCATTTACTAGTTAGTCTGTTTTAGTTAAGTAATAACTAAATAGTAGATAATGCAATTCTTTTACTTCTCTCCAGCCCATTTACGTCACACTATTGGGCATGGGCCCCCTCCACTTTAGAGGGACTATGGTCTACTGCGCCGCGCTGACCAGGCGTGTTGGCACAGGGTTTATTTTCGAGTTTTCCGTCTCTCACAGAGGATGTTATCTGTGTGCAATATCCCTTAGCTGACTTTTACAGCACTCTTGGGAGGAGATGGGGTGGTGACACTTGTATACTTAATCCGTCACCACACGGACCACGTTCTTTTGGTTATCTGAATTCCTGGAAGAATAATTTAATGTACTAAATAAAGGTTACTTGCAAACTAGATGGTATAACTACGTTTACGGTTTTTGGTTTTTGTAGAAAATCAAGATACAAATACAAAAACAGTTAATACAAGAAATTTTGACATGGGTCAGGCTCGGTATTGTAAGTAACCCTGTAATGGGGCCACTAAATCTCTGTGTGGAGTGTGGATTGTATTTTTAAATAAAATTCGGAATATACATTAACTTGTATTATGTGTGTAGGTATTGTTAATAAACATAACTAGCTAATTCCCGCGATTTCACCCGAGTTTTTAGTTATTGAGCCCTTTCTTCCCGAATATACGCTAAACCTTAAGAGGGTACTGTACTCCTCATTTAGGTATTTACCTTAGGTATTGCTATATATTATATATCGCCGCGCTGAAAGGGACAAATATAGATGAAGCGGATTTTACCTACAAATTCTTTGAAAAAAAAGACGTTTCGTACTTCCGTTATTTTTTCGCGAAAGTTAAACCGATTTTAATAGTTTTTGCGTTATATTATAGACAAAGAGTATATCTATGCTTCTATCACTTTCTTTTGTAGTAAAACTTTACAAAATTTGTGTGATAACTGCTACTTTATCTAAAGAAAACCGAAGAAAGTAGGTTTTTCGGATCGTCATATTTCTTTTAGTTATTATGTTTCGAAAAAAATAAAGTGATAGAAGCATAGATATACTCTTTATCTATAATATAACGCAAAACCTATTAAAATCGGTTTAACTTTCGCGAAGAAAAAACGGAAGTACGATACCCATACTTTTGTATGGAGCATAATTTGGTATCGTACCGTCTTAACAAAGTATACAAATAAACCATTCTCTTGAATCAATCTATCCGCCTACCGCATCAAAATTCATTGCGTAGTTTGGAAGATATAAGCTCACATAGGGACATACATACATAAATAACGACTTTGTTTTTTAATAAGTACAGATTAATTATTATATTATTTTGATCTGGCGCTATGAAATAACAATAAATATCTTTCCGCTATGGTTTTTTCAATGTAAATGTTGATAATATGTCTATAAACTATTTGTGTTATGATACTTAGTACACCTACAACCACTGCTCTTCTCTCTTCTAAACATCTCCATCCAAATGTTGCCTGGCAGAAATTGCTTTTAGCGATAAGGCCGCCCATTACACTATATTTATTTATTTTAATTTTTATTCTTATGGTGTACAATAAAGAGTATAATAAATAAATAACTTCTTAACATAATAAACAAGTATTAATTTGTAACTACTAAAACTACTTGTCCTGTGTAGAACAGGACAAGTAGTTTTATTTCAAAACAAAAGTAGTTATAAATATTCTGAACTTACACGTTTTAGTTATTTCAAACTAATTATATTATTAGTTGGCTTGTGAAATAAGCTGGTATAATTAAAGTTTCAATTTCACCAATTATAAAGTGACGAAATGTAAGCTATAGGTAACTATTATATATTAATTACCAGTTTGTAATAGAAACAGTATTATTTGGTAAGTTATTTCAGTATTTGGTTTTAATTCGTTGAGTAATTGGTTTACTTGTAAAGCTATCAAGTTATAAGAGTAAGCAATTAAGTGCTAAAATTTGAGAGTATTTAATTATGTAATAGATTTTAGGTCTTCTTGTGTTAAATAGTTATTTATTTAATTATTTCCTTCCCGTTTAATTGTAAATTAAGGCTAAGAAACACTTAATACGAATTCAGATGCATAATAATAAAATAAATAAAAAATAAATATTCACGGACATTTCACACAACGTCCTCTGGTCCCAAGCTAAGCATATATGCTTGTGTTATGGGTACCAGAATACGGATATACTACATAAACTACTTTTCTTTTGTAAATACATACTTATAATACATAGAAAACACCCAGACACAATACAAACATTTGTATGACATTTATGGATATCACACAAATGATTGTCCCAAGCGGGAATCGAACCCGCGACCTCGTGATCGGCAGTCCATTACATAAACCACTCCACCACGAAGCCCGTCAAATATAATATACCTACTTGTTTTAAATTTTAGCCCGACGCGCGATGTGTCGGAGAATTTTTAGTCACCATGAGTACAGTTGTTATGAATAGTCGTTTTATTTGTATGAGTCGCACAAATGTATGAGAATATTACAGATTATTAAGTTATAGAGATTTATTATAATTATTTAGGGTTCCGTACCGAAAGGCAAAACAGGACACTATTACTGAGATTTCGGCGTCCGTCCGTTCGTCTGTCATCAGACTATATCTCTGGAACTAGCTAGAGAGCTGAAATTTTCACTGTTTTTATAAGTAGGTATATCAGTTGATGCTGCAACAATAAATACTCATCATCATCATTCTCTTGCCCTTATCCCTTTGTTTGGGGTTGGGAATATTACGAATATGTACTCTACGTGTGCGAGTCTATTTCGTACTTGACCGGTTTCTTTTTCTTTTTTCGTTTTTATAATAAAAATAATCTGAAGCAGTTATTTGTTATCTACTAAAATATGGGTAATGATTACGTTTTAATTTGAAATGCTTTTTAACATTTACCTACTTCTTAACTAATATTAAATTATTTTAATTTTATTATAACAATGGACATTAAAAACTTTTTACAAATGAAAGTAAAAATATTAAGATTTACGGTATCTATTATGAACAGGTTTTTTTGATACTTCAATAGTTACGGCATCCATTTTAATAAAATCTAAAATTCCATTAAATTAAAAAGGTTTCATCCATACTATATAAAAGACGAAAATCACATACATTCACCTTATCCGTATTTTACCAATACTCTTTTTTTTCTTTTCCCACTGTTTGGCCCGAGGGTTATGTCTATCAGGCCTCACTTACGGCGTGCTGACATAGTTTCATCTTATAATTCAGAATCTGTTTTTATATCCCTTCGCTGGCTTTTACAGTGGGTAGGTACTTTAAAGAAATAATAGAGCAAAAAATGTGTCCAAAAGGAATAGTTTTTAAGAAATATAAGATAAAAAGCACATATTATAAATGGTTATATTTCACTTCAACATGTCAGGTGACGTAATTGAACTGGATTGTTAACAGACCTTGTGATGAAACGTGCGTAGAAAGATGACACGCCTTCTATCATCTTTATATAGTTTAACTTAGTACCCTTTTCAAATATTATGTTTTTATATGATAAGATCTGCTAGTGTATATATCTATTCATCTGTGTAGTTTAGGTACAGCATCCCATGTCCTTCCCAGAGTGCTGTAAAAGCCAACTACGCAATATTGTACGCAGATAACATCCTCTGTGGAAGACGGAAAACTATAAATAAATAAACTAACGAAAATAAATGCGGCATAGACCATAATCCTTTCCGAAGTAAAGGAGACTCGTGCCCTACAGTGGAATGATAATGGGCTGGAGAGAGTGTGTGTAATTTAAAACGTTAACTAACGTGATGGTTAACAGAAAAAAAGTAAACAAGGAAAGAAGCCGTATATTTCATTCATAATCTATTGGCTTTCCTGTTTTCATATTTATCAATCCATGGTAAAAGTCATGCAAATAATCTCAACTAATATCAAGTCTCAGAATAGTGTTGACTTATTGTAATTACTCGTAATGGGCAAATGTCGTAAAATAAAAAATTTCAGCACTGAGCTGACTTGCAAAATGTTATGGTAGGAATAAAATAATTTTATTATTTAGTACAAAAGTTTTAATAGGTATTGGAATGAAATATCTCAATTTCTGTCCATCAACATTAAGAAAATAATGGATGAAATTGTTGGTAACAAATTTGTGTCAGCCCCTTTTAAGATTTAATAGAATGGAAACCTGTCATCGGCGGTTTCAAATTATTGTTAGAAATAAAGATAATAAATAAATGTGTTTTAAGTAAGACTTTTCCCCCCAAACCCCTTTTCCGTCATAAGGAGCTTCCCAACGAGCTTAGGTATGTTGTTCATGGAAATCATAACTAAATATTAAGAGGATACCAAAATAGCTCCGTGCATTTTTCTATGTACGAAGTTTTCATTGTTTCTTTAGATTGAATGGCTAGAGCTCTAATTTTTAAGTATATGTTTTTTCAATATATGATCTAGGATCGCATAAACTCAGAAACGCGATTGAAAAAAGTTTTCTCGATAGAAAATCTAGGCGAAACAACCTCTCTAATTTTTTATCTTTTTCATTTGTCGGTCTATTATCGCGTATTAACTAATGAAATAACTTTAAAAACATAGGTAACTATTATGTATAGAAACACGTAAATCAGAATTAAAATATATTTAGTAGATTTTGAGTAAATAGGAAAAGTATCCCTAATTCTTCATTTTCTGTGCATACTGGCTGTGTTAATATGTACGTGTCGGCAATGATATACGATAATATTGATGTAGGCCCTTAATGCTCGTTTCAAAAGAACCTGCTCATATTAGTGAAAGCAATTATGTAGGTATGCAATAATGGAAATCAGGAAAGACGTTTTGAAATTCAGATCAATGTTGAAATGCCAAATTGGAACTTCAGTAAAGTTTGACGGGAGTCTTACTTCTAACACTGATGCAGAGGAAATTATGTATAATAAAGCCATTATTCCCTAATCTCTTTGTGAAAGTCTGTTATGTGCAAACTTTGGGTTGTATAGCAAAAGTTAATAACGTAATGTTTGGAAAAATCCTCTTTATGAACCGGTCTAAATCACAATTATTTAATGATTTATTTGATGATAAAACAGAAAGTCTGTGTAAAATAAAATATTTTTTGGCGTACTAATATTATTTGAGTACCTACTACTTAAATAGATAGTAATATTCTGAAAATTTCTCGTAGTTTTTAGGGTTTCGTACCAAAAGGTAAAACAGGACCCTCATTGATTACCCTTTACCCGGGGCTATCACTGATACTTACTTTCTGTTTGCTTCGCTCCTATTAGCCGCAGCGTGATGTTATATAGCCTATAGGCTTCCTCGATAAATGTGCTATCCAACATGAAAGCATTTTTTAATTGGACCAGTGGTTCCTGAGATTAGCGCGTTCAAACGAACAAACAAACAAATTCTTCAGCTATATAATAATAGTAAATAAAAGAAACACCAACACGGATGCAGTCTCATTTATTTTATGGTTCTGTATTAACAATCTAAGACCGTTCCATCAAATCACACATTGCATTACAAACTGGACTGAATGATAACTAAAGTTCTTGATTGTGGACACCATTATTATTTTATCTACAGGTAGATTGTCTTCGCTCCATAAAGCGTTATTAAGAACTATAGCCATTTATAAGATTATTGTTTAAGTACATAACATGTGTTCTGTCAAATATATCTAAAATTGATTTCACGCCTAGACAGTTGCACTAGATACCATCTAAGAAGTGAACAGAGGCCTTAGTGCGAGTTTTCCTTGTTACTACGATCGCGAGTGCTGTCGCACAACGTTGTCACGTTGACGCAAATCTAAATTGAGATAATGCACGCTGTTTCATTTCTATAAAATTTCAGTTTACGTAGTGAACATGTGTCGTACTAAGGCCTCTGGTAGGTACATTTAGTTCGACAACGAAGCAAGTTCTACACGAACTGAAAATGTTAATACTAAATGCCACTTTTGATATAATATTTTAATATTGTCATTGTTTTATTTTAATGAGTATTATTGAATACTTTACAAGTACCTCACTAAGCGAAGTCGAGAAAATAGAAAAACAGCATTTATTCAAAGTTTTTATAAATAGCTTATGGTGAAAAACATAAACTAATAGTTACCAAATATGCTATACTAATATATCAATTCTATATATACATATTATTACGTATATATTTAAAAATTTACAAGTTTAGAAATAAAATGCAAATTCGTTATTCAATTGTAAAGTAGCTTAATTACAACCAGTTTTACTATATAAATATCTGATTTTTTTGCCATAGTAACGTTCTTAAAGCTATTATTTAACATAACTATTATAAGGTTACTATAATAGTTAATGTAATACACAGTACATCATTTACGGACAAACTATAAAATCTTACGAGTATGTCCATATCTTAGAACAAGATGATTTCTTTTTTATGAAAACGTATAAAAAAAGTAATTTATTAATTTTGCAATTGACATGCTATGCTTTTTACTTAATAAATCAAATTATGGTGGAAAAAGTGACTGCCGCAAGCGGGACGCTCGACGGGTCCCGCTTGTGGCAGTCACTTTTTCCACCATAATTTGATTTATTAAACGTATAAATAATCAAATAAAAATCATAAAATTATTGTCACTGAAATCGCATTAATGAAATTCGTGGAATTAATTCATAAATATTGTGTGTATAGGTGTTTCTATGTATTCTAAAAATCTATTTACAAAAGAAAAAGAATATATGTATTCTATCCGTATTCTGGTACCCATAACACAAGCATATAAAGCTTAGCTTGGGACCAGAGGACGTTGTGTGAAATGTCCGTGAATATTTATTTATTATTTATTTTACAGCAAATTTTTTTACGAGACTTCAAGCTTACAAACTGTTAAAGTTCATGCTATTAAACACTTTAGCTATTTGGTTTTCTATTATTGGAACGGTGGTCTTTTAGTGGTTATCTTCATTTTCTTATTAGACTGGCTAAAATATTCCCATTAAAAAAATCAGAGTATTTAAATAGTTTGGTATAGCAATTAAAGATAATAATTTAAAAATATTTACTGAATCAATGATCAAAAACATTTCAGTCTTGTAGTCACAAAATATGAAGGCTAACTTCTAAAGTTATTGAACTCGATGTTAATTAAATTAAGTCTCATGAAAAATTCTGACAGGATATTTGCATGAAAATTAGTGCTAAACCAAAATAGTTATTTAGGGTTTGTAGTTTGATGAGTTTATGTTTCCACAAATGCCCTTATGACATTCTAACCAATAACTTAGAAACATTAACTCTCTAAGGATTTGCTTAGAATGTAAATACTTGGTTTAAACTGAGTGGAGTAACTTAGTTTGATTCAATAATCTTAGAGAACGGACTTATTTGACGATGGTATAGTCGATAGTGATAATAATTTCTGTGTACGAGGTCTTTTCGTCGATCTCTGTTCTGAATTATTATATTTATGTGATTTGTATAGCTTTTACTATGTTTTATATATATTTACAAAACAAAAGCGATGTGTCTGTTTTATGACATTATCAAACTAAAGCAAAAACTAATTATGTAACAGTGGCCTATAAAATCTACTATAAAGTTATTATTTTTATTTACATATGTTACAAATATAATCTAGAACGAGATGAAAAGATATATATTATTGAAAAAAAACCACATTTATAATTTATTAATTCACGTGTAACTAAATGCCCTAAAATTATATATAGGTACGTAGATACAGAAATACAGTATAGAAATACAATTAGTTAATAGCAATAAAAATTATTATCAATAATTAAAATCGACTTGTACAAAAGTAGCCAAATTTACGTAAACTTATAAATTTTAAATAGCCTTTTACATTTTTTTTATAATAAGCAATAATAACTAACTTTTTCCATCAGCGTTTACTTTATCTTTTTAGCGTTTAAATATTTTATAAGATGTAAAAGTTATTAGTCAATATAGAAATAAAATACCAACGTCGTAACTAAACGCTGAGATTTCTTAAATTTTATTTCAAAAAGGACATACAAGCAATTAATAATTGAAATAGTATTACTTTTTACGGATGTGAAAGCATTTATTTTAATTAATATTCTATTGTTCGTAAAAACTGAGATTTTGATATTTTTTTACAAAGTCAACGATAGTGGGCCTGTCAAGTTTAACGCGAGCGTATGGCAATGAAACAATGCCACCTAGCGTCTCCAAACGATTCCACGTTAACCTTGACGAACTCGTCGGCGTTAAAAACTTGCATTAAGGCTTCTTATCACAAAGGACTCTACAAGTCAGTCCTGCTTACCCGTGATCAAGGTGACTGAAAAGTTTGTGAAATATTGCAATAGATATAAATACAAAGTCACATAAATGTTAGAGAATATAAAATAAAATAGTTGCTAAAAATAAATAATTATTCTAAAAAACTAGTAATGTTCCAAGTTTTTGCAACATTTTTCAGTGATACTTCCTTCCTATTGGGCGTTGCGTGATGTTAATATCTCAAATCGGACCAGTGGTTGCTGAGATTAGCGCGTTCAAACAAACAAACAAACTCTTCAGCTTTATTAGTACGGTATCTGTAGTACATTTTTTTCACTTGATTACTATCAAGCAGATTTTCCGTGAGTAGCTTTATTATGACGAGACGCCCAATAATTTTCTATTCCAAAATCTCGATTGTGGTAGCTAACAGAGATATCAAGGATAAAATATCGTACTACCCGTAAAAAAAGACGTAAGTGAACTTGCGTCAAAAATTTCAAAAAAATCACTTACTGCTTTCTTCCAGTACTAGTACGATATTTTATCCTTGTTACCTCTGCTAGCTACCACAATCGAAATTTTGGAATAGAAAATTATTGGGCGTCTCGTCATAATAAAGCTACTCACGGAAAATCAGCTTGATAGTAATCAAGTGAAAAAAATGTACTACGGATCTCGTACTATATAATATTAGTCTAAATAAAAGAAACTTATTTTTTATTATTATTATATCAGAGTGAGTATATAATATACCTAAAACAACTACTGTACAATTACTATGGCACTCTCATTTATAAATATTTACTAAATAATATTCACAGTATTTGGGAATGGCAAAATTGGAATCAGTGATAATTTTATTATCAAATAAACTTAGAGCATTATTACAACAGGAGCCGCTATTATGAAAAAGGTACGAGAGCAATGCTCATACTTATTGTGTTGTGTCTTAGTGTGCTCGAGGTTATTTTGGGCGGGGCGTTCGTAGCGACCATTGAATTTACGTTATCGCGTTTACAAGAAGAAGAAAGAAATATCATTTTATTTCTCTCTTGCGGAAAGGACAAACGACATGACAGTATATTTATCAAAGAAAACAGCGTGTGTAACAGATCCTATTGGTTTAATACTCTAAGCAAATAAACAAACAATAAACTTGTATATACTTTTGCTTATACTTGTATTTACTTTTGCTTATTTTTATTACAGAGTAATTTTATCTTACTTGTTCGAGTATATTTTAATAGACAATTTTATGTATATTTTCTGTAATCAATAACACAATTTACAGCCCAATATTAAATCAACTTTAATCAAATACAATTTATTTATGATCAATAAGTTTTTAAAACTTTACATTTATAACGTAACATGTCGTATTGCTTATTGCTGATATTTATATACTTTTTAAAAACTAATCTATGCACTACGTAATATATTTTTACTAAATGTTAACAACAGATTGTTAAGAGTCTTCATTTCCTTCCATACCATAATTTTACACTCTGTGAGTGTAATTTAAATGATAACAAATGTTATATAAAAAACTCAAAATTAATTAAAATTACAAAGTAAATTATTATGGAAATTTTATGTTTTTTGGTTAAATAATTAAAATTCATACTTTTAACTAGAGGTGATATGAAATTTCCTTCGAGATATGTTTAAGCATTCTTTGTAGACACTAAGAAAATCTCGAAACGGATATGTATTTATAGGTACAATATAAAACAGGTACATTTTACAAACTATTAAACACAATAACTATAAAATAATACTTTTGAAATCTCACAATTCAGTTGAAGTTTATGTACTAACAAGTCACTTGGTTCATGGTTTATTTAATCAGTCACAGTGCCGTACAACGGTCGTAGGTCTTATGGGTTGACTAAGATCAATATGGCGTCCGCTTGCTTTCACACTAGCGACGCAACCATGTAGACCCGTATAAAGCGCCGCTGGTAATCCCAAAGGCAGTGATGGAGATCCTCCTGTATGTAAATTATTAAATAAAATACATTTCCACGAACATAACGCTAATACAAGTCTGTAGTAGAAATTTTTAAAATAAAAAGAATTTTTAAAGCGATTTAAAAAGCGATTTTTTTTTACATTTCACACAATGCAAAAAAAAAACAATAAGATTGTTAGAAAGTTTGACTAAGTTTAAAATCGAGCTCAAAAAATTCCTGTTAAATAAATGTTACTATTCAATTGAACAATTTCTTAATGACCAAATTGATTAACATTCTATTGTATGTATGACATTTAGTTTCTTATTTTTTGTTTACATTATTGTACTATTTATTTGACTTTTGTTTGAAAAAAAAATTTATTATTAGTGTTTATATTTGTACGCCATGTTTTGACAGGACGTAGCAGAATATATTGTTCTTTAATACCATATATAATACCTATGTACACAAATAAATAAATTTGATTTGATTTAATTTGCTTCTGGTTACAAGTTAGGTATACTTCTCTTTCTCTTTTTCTCACTATCCTGTCCATCACCAACGTCCCACTGTTGGACAAAGGCCTAAATTGGGAGTGATAGTGCCGCGTTGACCACGTGTGTGGTATTTATAGGATTTATTTTCGAGATTTTCGTCTTTCATAGAGGATAATATTTGTGTACAATATTCCTTAGGAGGCTTTTACATCACCCTGGGAAAGAAATGGGTGGTGACACATCTATTCTTACTCCGTTACCACACAGACAATGTGATGCTTACTTGTGATAAGCGTACGAAAATAGGCACCGATACTATGCAACTCTGTAAAAAAATGTTAAATCAACTACAAAGGTAATAAAAGTACATACCAATCCATAACTTTGGGTTTGACTTCGAAGGTACCAGTAAAGATTGTGAGTACCCTCTAACAGGCGGTGTATTGTCTACCTGCAGCATAGCAAGTCTTTTTCTTCTTCTTACAATGGCGGTATGCCATCGTCCATCATCTACCCTTAGTTTTGACTCTATAGACTGGAACCAATCCTCATGAGACGCAGAATTTGTTTCTTTAACATCAGTATCTGTGTAAATCAGTTGTAGTTTTCCTTCACTCAAGCCCAGACCAATGAAGTCTCGAGGGCGAATTCCAATTTTACGTCTCCACATTAACAGACCTGATTCATTATACGTTCGAAATTTTATTTCATATCTAATGCCTCGGGCGCCATTATTCCTAAAATCAATGTAAGGTAAATTAACTGATACTTTTGTAGTTATATATTTGACAACACAGACTGATATACCAGATAGTAAACTCGTGTTCAATCTTGAAGACACGTAACTTTAGCTGGGCTAAATCGTACTTCAAGGTCTAATAAAATATGGTTTTCATGTGATATGTAGTTTTCCCAAACTTCAAACGTCACTTTTACAAGCAATAAACCAAGTAATCATTGGCATGAGTAGATCTGTCTATGGTTCAAATTAACCTGTGGCTTATATCATAGAACGTATTTCGCGCACACTTAGATAGGTGTACCTCCAAGCCGGCTGAGTGATGTAACCACCATCTGGCATATATATATGTTGGACAATATTATTAATCAAACAATGTTTACAAAAATTATTCATTTTTTATTTCAATTTAAGATATTTACATGCCATGCTATGATACGATAGGTATAGGTAGTAGTGTGATGTTAAAATCTAATTTTATCATGCATTTTTGCTCTTGAAACTCTATAAAAATTGCAAATTGTATGTGTGAGAAACTTAGTTGTTTATTTTGTGTAATTTTTAATAGATTATTTTAAGAGGATACGGAAAATAGCTTCGTGCATATTTCTACGTACGAAGTTTTCATTGTTTCTTTAGATTGAATGGCTAGAGCTCTAATTTTTAAGTATATGTTTTTTCAATATATGATCTAGGATCGCATAAACTCAGAAACGCGATTGAAAAAAGTTTTCTCGATAGAAAATCTTAGCGAAACAACCTCTCTAATTTTTTATTTTTTTCATTTGTCGGTCTATTATCGCGTATTAACTAATGAAATAACTTTAAAAACATAAGTAACTGTTATATATAGAAACACGTAAATCAGAATTAAAATATATTTAGTAGATTTTGAGTAAATAGGAAAAGTATCCCTAATTCTTCATTTTCTGTGCCTACTGGCTGTGTTAATATGTACGTGTCGGCGATGATATTGAATAATATTGATGTAGGCCCTTAACGTTTATTGACCAAGTTATAATTTATACAATTTATATAGGAAATTTTGATTTTTTTAGCATTTTAACTTTAGTAAACATATGGATCATGTGTCCGAAATAAAGATTATTTATTTATTTAGTCTCCAAAAGACGAAAGAGTATGAAATTAAATTAGATGAAGTCTTATTTTAACCAATGTACGACAACTAGCATGTATCAATTTGAAGTTTTTAGAAAGTGGACATACATTAAAGACAAAGTTATGTACAATTCTAAAAATAATTCTTTCTATCGTATTTTTTTTTAATGTAAACGTTCAAGTTTTATTTGAAGGATCGGACCCTTACATATCATCCAAAATACGAACATGTTATTATTGACCTAAAATAAATAGCAGAAATACATTGGGACCCTTTGCTATTTGCAAATGAGAGTAAACCTACAAATATTCGGGTAACATTAGAAAATATTCACATGAGACGGGTTTGTTTTAATGTAAGGGTTTATTTTGGGTTAGAACAGGAATATGGTAATAGTGCAGTTCCGAATATTTTGCGTAATATGACTGTTTACTTTAATCTTTCAGTAAAGCGTGTGATCGAGTATATTGTAGGATTGCTATTGGAAGTATCAAGACAGTTACGTTAAGTATCATATGAGACAAAGATTTGGATATCTTTGTCTGGATTAAATACTAACAGGCCTCGTAGTCGAGTCGTTGATTTAACAGACTGCCTTTCACGAGGTCGCGGCTTTAAATCCCGCATTCGACAATCACTTGTATTGCGATATTTGTAATTATCATACAAATGTTTGTACCTACTGCATCTGGGTGTTTACTATGTATTATAAATGTAGAATATTCGTTTGTATTCTTGTACCACAAAACAAACTTAGCTTGGGACCAGAGGAAGTTGTGTGAAATGTCCATGAATATTCATTTATTTATTATCAGGACACCAGTGGAAAAGAACTTATAGTCTCATTGAATCTGTCCTATACAAATACCATTAATTGCGAAAAAAATACATAGTAATAATACATACTAACATTCTTAAGATCATAAGATCCCAGTCTTTTAATACCTATGTCTATGGTTTGAGAGCGAATTGAAATATCAAGTAAAATACACCCTTGTGAAGAGTAAATTGGAGTAAATTAATTCAAACAGTTGTTTTGACAAGACACAGATACATAAACAACAAACAAGTGTTAGGAACGTAAAGATGAGTAAAACGTAAAAATGAGAACAGAAACAGTACCTAGAATTCTATAGATGTAAACTTGTTTATGTAAATGTATAACGTAAGTTATTTCGCTTGATGTAAATTTATACGTTTAAAACGGAATTTATAGGGACGCCCAAGATATGCTTATTGAAGCGCAATATTACTATAGTATAAGTATCAAGTAAGAATAAACTCGTCTCAAATAGGCATTAAGTTTTGAAAAAATATGTATGATCCTAAATATTACGAAATACTAGGAAGTTTAATTTTAGTTATAAATGTAATTATAATTAGAATGGTCAGCAAAGTGGCATATTAGGTTGTATCTATACATAAAATAAGTCAATTTAAAAAAGGACTAACAATAAAAGACTGGCAATGTGAACTAGTTGAATAATTAAAAAACATAATATGGTAAATTAAATACCATGTGTATATCCAGAAGGATTAAACTACTTGATGAAAACAATACTATGGTATATTAAATTCCCTTTTTTAATATCACATTAAAAATATAATTTTCACAATAGCTAGAACACAGAAGATATATTACAATATTCATGAAAATTCAAGTGTCAAAATTGACGAGTGTCACACGACTACTTCCATAGGCCATAGTCAAATAAAAAGTAAAATAACATAATATAGTGAACCATGAAGTATTAACATCCACGACATTACCCGACGTGAGAATAAAGTGTTTTCTGATATTATTATATAATTATAAAGATAAATCTATTGTATGTAAAGTATGTCTGTGCGTGTGAATGATAAAATATATAAATAAATAAACTATATATAATATGTATGTATGTATAACATGTAAACAAAGTTATTACATATTAGCAAAACTATCCACTTAGCTTTCTTGAAAAAAAAAACTCGTTAGCTGAATGCAGCTTTTCACACGAGATTACAAAAAGCGGAAGCTGTTACTGTAGTTTAATTATGTTTTTTGCCTTCCTAACTAATTGAGCAAATGAACAGAATAAATCTTTTAACTGTGGTATTATGTAGTGATATTTAATAAATAACAGTAGAGTATAATATTTATTTAATCTGTACTTGAGGCAACGACGGATTGATATTTGAGATTAAATTACGCAATTTCCTACCTCACCATTATTTATTCAAACAGTGTTTTTTAGTTGTAGAATGTTACAAACTATTATATTGTCTACAATTACTACCGTTTACACACTCCAACTACAGGCAAAACAGTCTCCTTATTAGGGCCATTAACAGTTTCAATAACCTTAATAATATTGATTTAGATCTGTTTCACGGCAGTTTAAGCAGTGTACGGGATTCACTGGTGAGATTATACTCAAGTCGCCCTTAGCAGCTTATTATATAAGGTTTTTTAGTTTTGTTATAACTTGTAATATTTAGTTTGTTATCTATCGTATAGGTATAACGTAGTAGTTATTTCTTTTTGTACTTTCCTTTTTGCCTAAACTCTCAAAGTCACCTATATGTGGTAGCTTATCATTAGCTTTTTAGTTGTAATTTTAGTTTCCTAGTTTGTTTAAGATGTTGTAAGCTACCCTAACAAAATAAAATAAAATAAAATTATATTGTCTACTATTATATTGTGTGTAATTTAATATTGTCCGTAGTTTGTAACATTCTGTATATTTTCTGTATATTTACAACATTTCCTGTATATTTACAGGAAATGAAATTTACGCACTACCCGTAAAAAAAGGACGTAAGTGAACTTGCGTCAAAAATTTTTTATTGCATAAATAAATCGAGCTTCACGGCTTACACCTTCTGTCAAAATCTGGTGAAGCTATCGACAAAAATGAAGAAGTAAAGGCCAAAATACTAAAAAGTTGCGACTTCAGAAAAAATAAAATTCCAGATAAAAAAGAGGTACTTATGCATATTTACACTTATTCGCTTTAAAATTTTTTTCACTCATAAAGTCATAATTACGTTTACGTAAATTTTACCAGAAGATTTACAAAAAAAATTGTAACGCAAATGTACTTAAATACTTGTTCCCATGTTTAAGAATCTAGGACTTTTGTGTAATTATAGTTACGTACTTTCTACCCAGCATAACTTCAGAATGCTTAAAGCGTTGTTACTTCTTTATTACACGAAACATTTCACACGATTGATGTTGGATAATTTTGAATACTTACATGCTTTTATAACGAATAAGCCATAATTGTAGTTACTCCTGTAAATATATTTTGCGTTTCGTGGAATACAGAAGTAACCGTGTTTTTTTAGATTATCTCGAAGTACATAAAGCTGTTCCTAAATTAAATAACACGTGTAGTTGGAGGCAAGTGTTACCTATGATTTTCTCTTTGAAACTTATTTATAGAACTCATACAAAAAAAATAGGACAGTTTTTTTACGCTCCTGAAAAGTTGGCGAAAATCACTTACTGCTTTCTTTCAGGAATAGTGCTATATTACATTATTAAGTTTCTATTAACTAAGGAGGAGCGAAGTTACTAGGCCTGCTGGATATGGCCTTACAACTTTCTATGATGACGCATAAATCATTTTAAATACTTTTTACTAATAATAATTATATTATTATAATGTTTTACCTAAACTATTTGTAGTGACGTAATATTACTAAATTACATAATGATTAGACGATTTGTTCGAATGTTATCTTACACCATTATGTCCCTCACCAAGTTCCTTGTTAGTATGTAAGCTAAAAAAATAGAAAATTAGTATTAGTTGACATTCATATTATAATAAGTGTAATTTTAAACTTTGTTAAAACTTAATTTTTGTTCAATTAGAGACTGAAATATGTCTTTAATTAAGTTCTAGAAACATTACAAAAAGTATTAGTATTTTTTAGGTTTTTGTTATACTGCCCGAACATTCGCATATCTTTAACTATTTACAATAATAGTGTTAACAAATGAAACATTACCTTCTACTTCCCCTGCTTCGATATGAGAAATAAGTATTGCCGTCAAACTTGACTGGAGTTCTTTCATTTAGCATTTCTACATTGATTTGAATTTCACAATTTCTTCCTTGGTACCCATCTCTGCATATACACTTGTATTCATTCAATAGGGGTATGCAAGAACCATTGTTTTTGCATGGCGTTAAACCTGTTTTAATTCATTTATCATGATAAGATTCAAAATTTTTATCCAATAAAAATATAAAAATATGAACTAAGAAATTAAACCCACAAAATCTTAAGGAAATAAATCTACGACAAATTCCTTCTTCTTAAGTTGATTAAAAATAGGCTGATATCAGCGAGTTTTGAAAAACTCGGAAACTAAATTTTATACCAAAATGTCTGATCGATGTTAGTAACCTAGACTAAATAATCTCCTGTTATGGAGAAAGCCCGATATCAGCAATAGAACTTTCCTAGGCTGAAAGGAATTAAAAACTTAAAGCACCTAAAAAGTTAGCAAAGAAAAGGAGATTTGGATCATACCATCTCCACAAGGTGGGCCTGTATATTTCGTCACACCCATAGTAGCGCAAGGTAAGCGGTCTTCTTCTTGTACTATAGCACATTTAACAGTATCAGCTCCAAACAGAGATAAAGGTTTTCCATTAACAAAGACTTGTTGTACTGCACCTATGAAACTGCTGGTCACACCCGACATTTTATGTGGCCGAATATATGAGCTAGAAAGCAAAATTTTACTTTAATGTCACACGGCTCAACTTAAATCTAACTGTCAATAATGACAAATGAAACAAATAGAACAGCTATAATACTATTTCAATTGAAATAGGTACTAAATAGTGTACTTACGGTAAGGATCCAATATAGAGAGGAAGTGTCAGGTCTAAATGAGTGAGTGGTGGTGACGAATGGCCTTTTTGTACGGGATGATGATCCAGCTGTAAGCTTCCATGACGTCCTGACCTAGATACACTAACCCGATGCCAACGACCCTTTGTAATTGAAAGAGGCGACCTAAAATAAAATAATATTAAAATTTATTAATCAATTTTCAGCAGGCAAGTACCTATTTAAATATAAAGTACATTTAAATTTATTTAAATCTAAAACGGAATACTTACGTTATATTAGCAACACCGCTCCCTAAATTGTACCTAAACTGAAGGTAACCATTAACTAAGTTAATCGCTATAAAATCCCCCTTGGCTTTATTAGACTGGCCCGTATAAAGGAGCATTCCAGAAAATCGGTTCGTTAAAAACCAAATTTCGATGCGAAACGCTTTTCCAAGTCCTTCAAGTGGAGGCAATTCAACGTAACTTGTCCCATTGAATTGAGGGGTCCATGTCTCTTGTACCACATTTACGTCTGTAAAAGAAAATCATCTTAATGATAATCCTAATCAAAATACATATATAATCAGTTTATTTTTACAAGTACTCACCATTATTGCAAGTTTCACTATTCGTGCTGATTTCACCGCCATACATACAACGACAAATATGTTCACCCATAGCACCGATATCGCATACTAACCCTTCATCAAATCCACAAGGATTTGACTCACAAGGATCTAACCTTTCATCGCAATTAAATCCTTGAAATCCAATGGGGCATGTACAAGTATATTCAGTTGTGGAGCCATCAACAGATCTACACGTTGCTCCATTCATACATGGCATACTCATACAGGGACTAGATTGACACTCTTGAACGTTTTCTATAGCGACAACTAAGGGGTCCGGTCGACCCAATTTTTTTGTTACTTGATGTCGTATTATCCTCAAATATTTTACGCAGCCAATAAAACTGCTTCGAGTTCCAATATTATCAAAGACCCTAAAATACATAAATTGGTTGTTTAATTGTTTATATTGAGATTTTAATGAACAATAATTAGAAGTTTTTAAGATTTAATATCGTTTTTATTCATATTTACCTGGAGATGTTGGTCGGAACACTACCTACGTAGGCGTCCTCACTGAGATCAAGAGCTTTTAAATAGCCACTGGATTGACCGACAACATCTTCCATGTTATCAACAGATAAAATGCCGTCTCTATGATATCTCTTGGCAGACACTTTATGATACTCATTCAGTGTTATCTTTTCTAAGGATGTCAATATTAACACACCGTTTCCAAGATTATATCTGTACCAGATATGAGAAAATTTTACATTTGAGATAAGTTGCCTAAAATTATTGATCAATTAATCAGACATTATTTAAGTGAAAGTTAAAACTCACCTGAATTCTATAAATCCATTTACCAAAGCAAGGGACACAAAGTCGCCATTACCATCAGGTTTCTGCTGATTATATAATATCACACCATTTTCAGAAAATGCCTTAAATTCGATATCAATATTCAACTTGTGGTAAGCTTTCAAAGGTTTTAATCGTATGAATGAAGTTCCATCAAAAGAAGGTGTGTCGATGTAGGAGCCCAGAAGTAAATCTTTTGTGAAAGATTCGCAATGCAATCCAGTATAAGGACCAGCACACAAGCAAGTGTATGTTGAACCAGGTAAATCAATACATGTACCAAAATTATAACATGGCTCGGACAAACAAGCGCTATACTCCTCTGTTGTTTCTTGAAGGCTTTGTTCTGTTGGAAATATATCAGAAAGAATTTTTTAGAAACTCAATTTAAGTCAACATTATTCTCGTAAAAGGAAAATAAATACCAAAGTTCAATTAACTTGTCTTGCTAAACTAAGATTGTTTAGAAGTTGTCTCTGTAGAAGTTTAATTTATGAAAAAAGATTTAACGAAAAAATTGGAAATAATGGAGATCTATACTAATAATGGGACTTACCAATGCATGCCTTTCGGTGTAAAGTAGGAACATGTCCAGCACGACAGACACACGCCGCTCTCGCACATTCAGCGCCGGGTAGTGCAGCACAGTCGGAATCATCTGTGCATAAATCTCCTAGCAATGCGCCTACTGCCCCTATTGCACCACCAGATCCAACGGTAGCAGTTGTAGCTACATAATTATAACGTTTATTAAAACGCAAAGGAATAAAAATGTAAAACATTAATTCAAATTTATATATATTTAGAAACACTGAACACTCCATATTTTTTAACAAAAATATTAAAAATCATTTCTCTGTTTGAAACCACTGAAATGTGGATATATGTTTCTTTTATTGCCAAACAAATTATAACTATTTGTGACATCCTATGAAAATGGAATATAAAACAGGTGAATGCAATTTATTGAAGGTATGAACCAAAAAAACCAATATAAATCAATGACGTAAACATATTGCTAGATTGTTGGAAACACGATTTTGTATATGGAGTGTTGAAAGTATATCGATGAAATGGTATCGCGAAAGTGTAATATAATATTGACAAGAGACTATATTGTTACATAGTTTTACACAAAGGAAAGGCGACCGAAAGCTTGAAAAAAATCTGAGTATTAAAATTTTTTACAAAGCATTTTTTAATACAATGTTTTAGTTTTAATTACCAAAGTAAAAATCTTTAAGGTCCTTACCTTTGAACTTTTGTCCTAAAATCATGCTATCAAAATCACTAGGGGTTTCTTTTCTTGACCAATCGTATTTGTTGTAATATTTGTCAGGGTTCAATAAATGTCTGGTTGATTTCGAAGCGGCTCCATCGTCTTGTTGAGTGAATTGTATGGGTGATGATGGTCTAGGTGGACCTGCAGTACCAGCAACTTCACCAAGTTTGCAAGGCCCAAATGCCTGGACTACGATATCTTCTTGTGTACGACATGCTTGTAGTTTCAAGTGACATTCGGACTCGTAAGTTTTACCATCACTGCCGCAAACCTGTTGTAATTTTTTTATTATCAGTTCCAAATCAAATTATAACCTCTGTATATTTCATAGGACTAATCTAAAAGATATTTTTTTATATTTTAATACCTACCTTTACACGATTTTTTTCTAGAGATAACTAATTATAATGTTGAAATATTCTCAAAGTGAAGCGAAAATCAGCTTGCAATACCATTGATTGGTTTGCAGAATATTGTAAAACCACATAAGCGGAAAATCAACTTACCAACATATTAGTATCGCTTTCAGGACATGGTGCAGCCGCACATTCACATAAGGCACCACCTGTTCTCTCTGTACATACTGCTCCAAAGTAACATGATAGCTCCGCGCAAGATGATACTACACCTCCCATTTCAGCTGTGAATATTTATAAAATCTTTACATTTTTACCTATGTGATACATATGTGCATCTTGATACGAAATTGAAATAATTTGAAATTATTTCATAAAACTCGTTCGCTAGACAGATTTCTAGCATATTTTTATTTAGAAAGCTTTACCAATTTACACAAAAACGTCGTAATTAATTAAATGTATCCCAATAAGAATTAAAATAGAGAGCAATTTTGATTTTGAGAACTTACGATCGGAACACCCGTTAGGTCCTAATCTACGTCTATGATCGGCACACACTGTACACTTTTGTCCTTGAACTCCTGTTCGACATACACATCTTCCAGTCATTTGTTCACAATCTTCTCGTACTGAACCAAAAGCTGAACAACCGCAGGCTAAAAGTAAAACATTTCTGTACTACTCCGGACATATTTTTAACGATTTCATCTATTGAAATATACATACGTATACACCCAGTATGTCCAGAACCGATCCTTGGTAAGCCCCAATAACCGGGTTCACAACGATCACATTTATTTCCACCCACACCGGGTCGACAAACACATTGTCCTTCCTCATCACATCGATCCGAAACCGAACCGAGACGGTTACAACCGCATGTCGAGCTTGTTATTGGACATCCCTCTTCATTAGGGCCTATAGCTGCCATTGAACCATCAGAACAACAGCCATATGTCGATTCAGCACAATGTGTTACTTTCTTATCATCTCCTTGTTTGGTATCATCTGTGTTAAAATATTAAAATCCAAGTTACTTACTAACCAGAAAACTCTTTTATCAATAATAAATAATTCAACAAAACAGATTCTTTGTATGTTGAAAATAAATCGAACCAGTAGCTAGCGTGTTTGTATACAATTTACATTCCATACTGGTACACCGTACCGTTATAATCTTCACCCTAACAAATCATATTAATATGTTTAAAACTATTATGGTGAAATACGGTAACATATTTCAAATCTACTATATTGCATGCCACAATCGTAAATGAGCTTGACCAAGTTTACACGTTGTATTTCTTAATTTATAAAATTCTGTAAAAATCGATATAAAAGACAAGATACTAAAACATGCTCCTAGCTTTGTTAATCATAGATTTGTAAAGTGTTTTCAGAAAATTATTACAGAAATACAGTCGAAGTTATTATGCAATCACATATTTTTTCGAGCCAATATAGAGAGTTGCTATAATTCTTTATTATGAGATACTTACTTTTTGGACAACACCTAGCAGCCGTTAGGGTAATATGACAGTAGCTACCAACAGGACAGTCTTGACGATGTGGTCCATTACCACAGTCTATTTCAAGCCCCGTGGTTTGATCAATCATGGCTTTGTTATTACCACATGGTCTTACTTCCATACCTGTGGTACATAAATTTAATTCTAGGCTAATAATCCCTTCTAAATTGCTTAGTATTCAGAAATTATTAAAAGCTTTGAAACGAATGTTAGATTAGTTTGTTAGATGTTAGTATAAAGTACAAACCTTTACATAAATCCAATGGTCGTAATCGTAACTCCAGCTGTTTTTGACAGCCCTCTTTTCGCATAGCACAAAGACTGGAATAAAGTCTGAAGTCCGAGGCGCAAACAGGAAAATATTCTTTGTCATGCGGACACTCGAAAAGACAGGAGCATCTTGGGTAACCATCGGAACCAACTTCACAACTTGCACCAAAGTCGCAACGAATGTCCCTACAGGCAGTAGGACTAACAGTTCCATCTTGATTATCAGTAGACCCCCAGGAATCCGTCAAGTTGTCTTCTGCTTCCGTAGTGGTCATAGCCGTTGTTGCTATAGCCCATTTAAATATTTGTGTTAGTAGAGCGAAAAGTTAATAACAACCTAACGCGAAGTATTCTATCAAAATACTGCAGAAAAAATGACGACAACGACCTGATGTGATAAAATCTAAAGTCAGTTACGATATAGTAGCAGAGACTGTGAATGAGAGAGATGTTAGTAGTGTTAGTTAATATGATAATATTGAAAGCTATCTGTAAGTAAGTGATTGATACATACTCATTGCAATTGGTGGTACAATTGCCAGTCTATCCTTGCAGTCTCCATAAAATATGACGTGTAGAGTTGCTGGAGGTGATAGTCTACAAGCTGCCTTCTGTAGTTCGCATTCATTAGGAAAAGTTTGCATGGTGCTTCCACAAACTGGTTCCCGTGCTGCTCCAGTGCAATCAGTGGGACAAACGCATTCTCCCGCAGCACAGTGGGCTCCGAAAGCACATTTCATATTTTCACAAAGAGCTGTTAAAATATATACCTTATAGGACCACATCGTATAGGACCGACCACACCTTATAGGATCACAACATAGACACACTTATCGGAATTTATTATATTTATTATAGTCAATTTAATAGATGATAGCTTTATTGATATAAGCTGTATGAAATTGTATATTTTTAGGTATTGGTTACTGTATGTTACCAATTTCCTACAAAAACAACACCAACAATATATTGAAAACAAAAGAAATGACTATAATAACCTTGTATAAATATTAAACAAATGTTTAATGGAAAATTAACCAATATTAAACTCACCACAATCTCCTTTATACGCAAGCCGCAGATCACTTTGTTCACGACAGGCTGTCGAGTCCAATTCGCATTGCGATGGATAAGCTTGTCCGTCGCTCCCACATACCATATCTGATTCCTGCCAACAACCCCAGAAAATAAGAGATAGGCTGAATTACCCTTTCGGTTTTGTGTACTACAAAACATAAAAAGGCCATTTAGCCTTGAGTCATTATATACTCAAATATCCTGTACATTTTGATTATAAATTCATATTGAAACTAATTTTGATTATTAATGTTATTACAAATTCTAAACTTAACTAAAAAAATTAATAACGTCAATAATACAATTCGGCAATGTTAACTGAACTTTCTTATTATAAAATTAGTTGTTTTAATTCCAATAAATATATATATTTTTTCTAACACTTGCGCGACTCATCTGTTTAAATAAAACTACTTTTTACGGATTTAGACGCGTATATTTGTTTTAAATTTTGGCCCGACGTTTCGGAGACTTTTCGGAGACTGTAGTCTCACCCGTGACCATGGTGGCTGCAAACAAATATACGCGTTTAAATCCGTAAAAAGTAGTTTTATTTAAATATATTTTTATTTCTTTATTTTATAAAATCTGTTTATTATCGACTCACGATTTTAATCCTAACTAATTTATAATTGTGAAACTATTTGATGACACAATGAATATAAAACGTTGACGAGCTTAAGTGTTAATGTGTGGAACGAAACCATATCGCGATTTAAAAAACACTGTACAACGCCATCTATTGAACAGTATAGTAAACTTCTGTTTGTTGGTTTGATTTCTAAATTTCACGCAGACGAAGTCACGCTAGTAATATAATATGTGCACAACGAATTTGCGAATTAATCAAAATACATCATGTTTGTTTTCATTTTTAGTTAAGTTTAGTTGTGTACGTAGAATTGGTACCATTGTCTTGTACACAGGTCTTGTTTATCTACAATTCTTATATAACGACGCGACACAATAAGGCTACAAATATCTAAGTAAGAGAAAAACCGTACGTAATATTATATGTGACATTATTTTTGATAATATAAGCCGTATCCATAACATCATACCAAAGGCCGCAATGATAGTAAGTTATAAGGTAATCTGGGACACAAAGACCCATCTGAGTTCCACAATGTCATAAGAAAATGATCTAGAATAATCTCTTGGCTCACGTATCTATTATTTATTATGTTTAGCTTTCATTTATTGTCTGAAAATATTGTGGAAAAAAATGTTATTTATTACACATTTAGGTCTCTTTTTCTGCTTAAAAACGTTCCACTGTTGGGTCCTGCTTCTTGTATAACAGGAGAGACAAGCATAGATAAGACAAATAAAAGATAAAGTCAGACCAAATTAGATGGATAGAAAACTATTTGTGAACCATAATAATAGGTTTTGTTTACATAAAAACATCTTAAAGTAAGGTTTGGTACAAAGGGTGGCTTTATCACGTGTGATTTTTCGCAGGTAACCTTAGGATGGATAAGAATTTTATTTGTTGTACACTTTTCTGTATCACTTAGTATTTAAAATTAATAAAAAATATTTTTCACTCGACAACTATGATATAGCACATGTGTGCGTATAAATTATATCAGATTACAAACATCCTCGGCGTAGATGTTTGAAATATCTCTTAATCGTGATCCCTCCCACCCAGTGACGATACATATTACTTTAGTGGCAGACATGGGAATTTATGAGGAATGCTTTATGTAGCTATGTTTAAACAGATATTAATCTATCTTTCAACAGCACCGGCTTGATGGTTTGAGAATTTGAGATATACGTATTTGATGCTTTGATTTGCAGCCAACTATTACATTCTATTTTACGTGTTACAAAATTTTTCTATTAAGATATTTTACTGTTAGAATAGATAAACAATGTTACATAATATTTTTAGATGAAAAAATACTGTTTATTAACATTTTAATTTGATAGTCTATTATTTTCGTATAATCATTATTTTAATTACTAAACTTAAAGTAATTTATTAATTTTTGCATTTGACATGCTATGCTTTTGCTTAATAAATCAAATTATGGTGGAAAAAGTGAAAGTCCCACTTGCGGCATTTCACTTTTTCCACCATAATTTGATTTATTACTAAACTTAATTTATTTTATTTCGTGCATTTTATTTCATTTTTTCAGATGTTTTGTTATGAAAGTGTAACATTACTATAACTAGCTGTTGCCCGCAACTTTTTATATCCGAAATTTAGAAACCTTAACAAATTATACAAAAAAGCCATCCTCTTGAACCACTCTGTCGTTTAAAAAAGCCGAATCAAATTTCATTGCGTACATTTTAAGATATAAGCTCACATAGGGACACTACGACGATATAAATAAAGGTATAGAGTAGGTATAACTATTACTTAGTAAATGATTATGTTTAGTAAGTACCTGGGCTTCAGTGCAATTGTGGTTACATTTACATGTAGGACGACCGGTGTCTGGGTCTACAACACAGTCACCTCCGCCCTTGCACACGATGTCGGAACAAGTCTCTGTATAAAATTTATACACATGTTATTAATTTTTAATTATTATTTAATTCAATCTTAATTTACTGTAATAAATAATGCTGCTGTTATTAAATTCATACGTCAATGAATGAATAATGTCGGCACTGGTTAAATAATTAACAGAGCGCCAGATATTTCATTTAGGTATTAAATTTGTACTAAATATATCATGGAAAAGAATAAATAGTGGATTCTTTTATTAACCTTTTTCAACAAGCTGTTAATATTTTTAGTTTGGAAATAAATACAGAAATATTAATTTTAAATCCTAAAAAAATTGGATTGCAAAACTTAGGAAATATTAGTCCCATTTTAATACTCACGGCATGTGCCATTGTATAATACATGTAGTTCACCATCAAGAACCCCTTCTTGGCAAGCATGCATACGCATCTTGCACTCCGAGCCGTATGTGTTGGTGTCTGAAGCGCATACAGGCGAGAGCATAGCATCGCAAACTGGACAAGCACATTGAGCTGTCCCTCCTCTGGCGACGCAAGCACCTCCCCAAGGACATGTCGCGCGAGCACATGGATTTTCTACCCCTGATAAAAGTAGTTTCTATTACCGTTCCGGAGTTCTGCCACCTGAGCTATCATGGTCCTTGCTCATGTTGACCAATTCTTCCACTATTATACCTCTTAATTCAGTTATGCATCGATACAATGTAACAGTACGACGCCATCTATCGAGCGTTTGCACAAATCAACAAAATTTGGTTAACACGAGCAAGAACCATGATAAGTTAGTTTCTATTAGTTTTAAGTACTATTATAACAATTTCACTTGTTATATACACTTGCACATATCTAAGAACATATCTTCATTTATGCCGAACACTTGAATGAAATTAGTAGGTACTTAGATCCAGATTTAAGAAAATTATGAAGTCTGTTTACACTTGAACTGTTTTGTTGTTATTTTAAAACTGTTACATTATCTAACTTAACAAAACCTAATCTACTAAATCTTCTTATTGTAACTGTTTATTTAAAATATGTCACTAAAGTAGTTGTCAATAGAATTACTTACCACAAGGACCTGTGTATGCAACGCGCACATCTCGGTTATCTAAACATGATGTGCGGTCTAAGTGACATCTACTATCGTATGTGCGTCCATCAGAACCGCATACAGGTCGTACAACAGGCTCACATTCCGAACCACACCCGCATACAGCCACTCCACGAGCATCCAACGAACAATGTTCCTTTGAACCGCACTTCACCGAGTCACAAGGATGTTGAGCTATTTCAAAACAAATATATTTATTACATTAATTACTTACAATAAATTTAAACCACAGATGAGAGGTTTCTATTCTATTAAATCTTAAAAGGGGCTGACACAAATTTGTTACCAACAATTTCACCCATAATTTTATCAGCGCTGATGGACAGAAATTGAGACAAAACACCATTCCAATATCTATTAAAACTTTAATACTAAATAATGAAATTATTTCGTTCCAGCAACAATGTTTTTCGGGTCGGTCCGTCGCTTCGATTTTCGTAGCCAATTACTTTACTTGTGACAAAATATCTGCTCAACACGCGATACAAATAAGCCGGCTCTTTGCATTTCTGAATAAATTTAATTATAGATGAGAGGAATTGATTTTAAATGCATGAGTGTTTATCATAAAACAAGACTTTGGAGAATAGGTATCGGTGAAAGAGAATTAATAATAATGTTTTGAGAGATTTATGTAAATAAGATTTTCTTACCTGAAGCACATTCTCCCCTATAAGCAATTGTGAGTTGCTGTCGAGTTCGACATGATTCTCGTCGTAAGGCGCATTCACTCGGATAATCCTTATAATCGGATCCACAGACCGCAGATCCGGGTAGGACCAATAAATCGCAAGGTGGACCACATCTGCAGACGGGTGCTCTCACTTCATTTAACTGGCATACGCCGCCATCAGAGCATTCATGTTCCAAACATGGGTCTGAGAAAATGATGTAAGTGAAAAATATGCGAATTTTATTTGTTTCTTGATTTGAAAATAATATGTAGTGTCTTTTAACGTGTGTCCGTTTGTGTATATCTGTGTTGTATGTATGCAGCATCACGAAACGGCCAATTTGTTTTAAAACTCCTAACAAAACTCATTAATTTTTACGAAATTAAATTTATTAGATGAGTAGATTAATAAAACATTTCGATTTGTTCAACAAATGGATTTAAATAGATATTTGCCAACGTTGAGTTTAAATATTTGCTAACGTTTCCACAGCGATCAATATTTTATTATTACTTAGAATCATTTTGAAGGCGAATGGTTAACTTTATTTACTTACAAATTTTACTACAACATATAAAAAAAAATTAATCATTAATTGTAATAGTTTTGAGGTAGGTCTACAATAATAATCATATTTAACTCACCACACTTTCCATGATATTTGATTGTTATGTTCAACTGGTTATCACATGCATGTTTATCAAGATGGCAAACTGATGGATATTCTCTACCATCAGTACCACACACTGGTTTTCTTCTTTGACAACTTCTTGGACATCTACATTCTGGCTGGCCAAAAGCAGCAACGCAACGCGCTCCTGCAGGGCAAGATATGCCAGCACAGGGATCACCCGCTTCTAAAAATAAAATTAATTTCAAAATCTAATCATAGAAATTCTGTATCTTACGAGTATCTATTGTAAATGAAATATCGCTATTACTCTGTAATACCAATCGGTACCTACTTGCTAAAAATTATAATATAAATTAAGGGAAATCTTTAAAATGCGACAAGAAAATACAATTGACGTTTTCATCAAGATCACAGGGAGTCGTTGGATGTAAATGGCACGGGATCGCGTATTGTGACGTACTTTGGGAAAGATCTATGCAGTGGACAGAGACCAATTGGTGAAAGGAGCATATCATTATGGTACTTAATTTATGTCGTTAATTTCATATAACTACCTATCATGTATAATTAAAGTTGGCATATAATTAATTTAACACATGCACGCAGTTGACGTAATGTTAACATAAGCCTTCGGATCGGAAATTGAATTTAGCTTTTAGGTCAGTAACATTTTAATCATTATGAAATAAATAGGTTACATGAACGATAAACGAGACTAACCACATTCTCCTTCATGCTTGACGCGTAAGTTCAGACGACGTTCACAAGCTTCCTTACGTAAATAGCAATGGTTACGGTATGTACGGCCCGCTGTAGAACAAACGGGAGCTGGGGCGGTAGGGCACGTTGTGGGACAAGCGCAGTGGGCTCTTCCATCCCCAAGGGATACACACTCCGCGCCCCAACGACAAAATGTTTTTTCACAAGCTTCTGAAAAATAAACATCACTAAGAATTTATGTTTATTACACGCGATAGGAATAATGAAACCACAAAATGGTTAGAAAATATGTCCTTTCTGAAATTACGTTTTAGATGTAATGTTATTATAGAAGTTTGTGTATAAAGAAAAGTATAAATCTAATAAAATCTATACTATTAATAAAGAGTTAAAATTTGTAATATCTATGTAGGGTATTGTAATCTCCGAAAGGAATGATCCTATTCTAAAACTTTTTTTTCAATAGGAAACTAGTCTCCAAAAGCTTTATAGGCTATAATATTATTATGTTTTAGCGCCACATGGTGTTTCGAAATTCTAGGCATACGATAGGGCCTGCATATTATTATTAGCAGATATATCATGGCTAAGTAAAATAATGTAGCCGCAAAACAATAATACAGGAATAATGTTGTACAAATGATGTAATTGAATAAGGTATGAACGAAATCTTCACAAAACATTAACAACGATATTCAAACCCATATTTTATAGTCGGCAGTCATTTACGAGATTCTGAAGGATCAAATATCGATAGAATGACACAGTTGCCTTTTTTCTATCCGTAAAACTTCATCATATCTAAAATATGATACGGGTTTTCTTTTTATCACTCCATTGAGCACTTTTAAACATTATTGTTATTATTTGTAACCTTTATATTAATACCTGTGAAAAATAGGGTGGTGACAGTGGTATTTTTAACCCGTCACTACACGTAAAAAATGTTCACTGTATAATCCTATCTATACTAATATTATAAAGCGGAAAAGGTTGTTTGTTTGTTTAAACGCGCTAATCTCAGGAACCACTGGGCCGATTTGAAAAATTCTTTCAGTGTTAGATAAGGCATTTATTGAGGAAGGCTTTAGGCTATATAACATCACGCTACGACCGGTAGAAGCGAAGAAGTAGTTAAAAATGTTGCAGAATCGGGGAAAAAAATCTTTTCACTCGACGGGGTCGCGGGCATCAGCTATGATTAATATTCTAGCAGACAGAAAACTCAAAACTAAACCCTATATTCACATCTCTGGTTAAAGCAGCATAGTAAACTAAATAACTGTACCCAACAGTGGGACGTAAGTAAATAGGCTGAAGTGAGAAAGAACCAAACTTATGTATATACTGGAGGTATTTATTTTAAATAATATGTCGATGTAGATGTTAAATCATAATGCCTAAATTTAATTTGATTGCAGAGCATTACAAATAATTACATTGGTACCAATTCTACGTCCACAACTAAACTTAACTAAAAAATGAAAATTGATAGTTTCAATAACACAATTCGGCAATGTTAAAAGAACATTTTTTCATTTGAATCTGTATTTTATAGACTAACGATTTTAATTAATAAAAATGTGCACAACAGAATTGCCAATTATTCAAAATACGCCATAGTTGTTTTCATTTTTTAGTTAAGTTAAGTTTAGTTGTGCATGTAGAATTGGTACCATTGAGCACTTTTTGAAATTAATTGGTTAAGCCTATGTCCAGCAGTGGAAAAAGAGTTATGGATGGGTGGATAGACTTTTGAAAATGTTTTTTGATCGTATTGACAATTAATTTTATTACTGCTTGACGTATTAATTCTTGGCGACCACGAGTAATTCTAATTGACGAGCCTCGTGGTAGAGTGGTTCATGTTACGGACTGCCGATCAAGAGGTCGCGGGTTCGATTCCCGCTCGGGACAATCATTTGTGTGATTTTTCTAATTGTCATACAAATGTTTGTACTGCGTCTGGGTGTTTCTATGTACTATATGTATGTATTTACAAAAAAAAGTAGTATATGTATTCTATCCGTATTCTGGTACCCATAACACAAGCATAAGCTTAGCTTGGGACTAGGGGACGTTGTGTGAAATGTCAATGAATATTTATTATTATTATATTATAAATAGATACTGTTATTAGTGAGCTACTTTATTAAATTATGCTACATCTCGTAACACAGCCGTAACATTCTTTTCTGGAATTAAATTCACAATTTCGATGTCAATTTGAACTTGTAAGTGCTGACAATTGTTATATACTTGAAAGTTCAACAGGAATGTAAGCCTCTTTACGCTTATTCTTGGATAAATTATGGAACTTTTCGTTTAGGGCCCGTATATATTAGGCACCGCCTTTCTTTACAAAAGGGAAAAATATTTAATTCGGCTATACTAGTCAGAGCAAACGATTTTAGTAGGTTACTTACTTTATAAACCTACGCCGGATGTTTATACGTCTAAAATGTAAGTTTTGAAACTTACATTTCAATAAAAAAATTACGTAAGTTTTCGATATCGAATTTTACAGCATAATAAATGTTATTGTAATTTTAATTAAGTAATTTGGTTCAGAACGTATAAAATCGTCATCTATATTAATATTATAAAGAGTAGTATTATAAAGAGTTTGTTTGTTTATTTGATCGATTTAATCTCGGGAAGTACTGATTCGAATTGAACGTGAATTGTTACTATGTAACGAACGTGTTATTATGTAACGAATTATTTTTGTGTTGAATAGTCCATTTATAGAGAATGGCTATAGGTCATGTAACATCTCGCTGCGACCAATAAGAGCAAAGCTTTATTGAAAAGTATTGCAAAAACTGTGAAAATTTTCTAAATTCCACGCGTACCGAGTTGCGGGCAACAGCTAGTAAAATATGGCTCACACTTGGCGGATGTAGTGAAGTTATAAGCTAAAACTCTTAACTCACACTTGGCTAATGTATTATTACGTTTAAACAGAAGGTTAAGCCACAGAATTCAGCTACGAATTCAATTTCCTTACTTTCATATATAAAGGTCGCAGGCGAATCCGCTTAGAAAAGAAAACAATCGGAAATAAACAAAATAACAAAACGCGAATCGCTCTTAAAGAAGCACGAGATAAATATAGACACGAAGGGGAGATAAAAATGATGGCGGATGTTTCGCGAATGGGAGAAAATTAGGAAATTCACCGCGGCACGTTTCCAGACAAGAAATGTGCGTTTTGAAATTATTTATATTACCTGTTTAGTAAATAAATATGCCTTTGTTGACATATTGGATTTTATTAATATTTTATACTAGCTGTTGCCCGCGACTCCGTTCGCGTATAATTTAGAAAATTTTCAACCCTTTTTTCGCAATAAAAGGTAGCCTATGTCCTTTCTCAGGATCTGAAGATTGTCTGTGCCAAATTTCATCAAAATCGATTAAGAGGTTTAAGCGGGAAAGCGTAACAGACAGACAGAGTTACTTTCGCATTTATAATATTAAGTAGGGATTACCATTGGTTATTTGTCTATATTTTTTATTACCCTGGTTATCAAAATTAATGTTAAGCAATACTTACGTTTGTCAAGACCTGGAATAAACTTATATTTTAAAAACTAAAAAGCAATCATTGAATATCCTGAATATTTTATAAATAACCTACTACATTGTCATCGGTCGTAAGTGCGCAAAATTTCAGACCGACCCGACTTTTGCAAATCACTTTTGAAGATTTTGTTACATAGATACCTACATAGATTGGAATAGATGTGAACGAAGCTAATAAAGTCGTGTTAAAAAAGAAAGAAATTTGTCTGAAAATACCACATTTTTAGATATCACTGCAGATATTACCTATATCACTAATACAAATGATTGTAACTATGATTTATCGGCATATTTTTATTGTGACTATTAAAAATGAGTGCAATAAGTTACATAATTAAACATCGTAAGTAATTACAAAAGATTCATTATAATTACGTAGAAGCTATTAAAGTCTCCATTCGTTGACTTCAAGCGTAATCCAGGTTTTCAATTCATTAATTTTATTGATCGTTGGGTTTTCACGAAGTTTCAAAACTATAAATTTAATCAAATTGATAAGCTCAAAATTGGTTCTGCGAATAGTGTATAATGTTTAGTTAATAAAATAAATAAAATAAATAAATATTCACGGACATTTCACACAACGTCCTCTGGTCCCAAGCTAAGCTTATTATGCTTGTGTTATGGGTACCAGAATACGGTTAGAATACATATACTACTTTTCTTTTGTAAATACATACTTATAATACATAGAAACACCCAGACGTAGTACAAACATTTGTATGACATTTATGGATATCACACAAATGATTGTCCCAAGCGGGAATCGAACCCGCGACCTTGTGAACGGCAGTCCATTACATGAACCACTACGCCACGAAGCCCGTCAATTAATAATAAACAAAAAAGTTAACTATTATTTCAGTTTTAAAGCATGTAATGGAAAATTTAAATTTTTGGGTTATACGATTACAAAACGTTTCTACTGTTATCTACGAATCTACGATAAATTAACTGTCTGTAGGCTGCGACTCCGTAATATAGAAAATTTTCCCCGTTTTTGTAACGTTTTTATGCATATAGCTTTCCTTGATAAAAGGACTATCCAACATAAAAAGAATTTTTAAATTCGAACCAGTAGTAGTTCATGAGATAAGCGCGTTCAAACAAACAAGAAAATTCTTGAGCTTTATAATATTAGTATATAGATTCATATATTTTTGTAACATTCACCGAAACTGGATTAATTCCCGTAAGTCCCCCTAATATAGAGGTGCTGCGATGACGAATAAATCAATTAAAAATAAATATTTCATACAGCTATTTACTATTTAAGTACATACATACGGCTAGCACGTTTGGAAGATTTTCAATAATTACAAACAAAAAATTGACACATTTATTAGCCTCGTTCAACCCTTTCAAAATGTCGGATTACTCAAAAATTTTCCACACTTACCAAAGATTGATGACTATTATACATAGTTTGTACTAAAAGAAATATTCAGCTACTTTTTGTGTAAATTTTTATATATCCTACCTTCTGGTGCTGGAGGTCTAGGTTGATAGTGTAAATCTGTAACAAATACAAAAAAAGGTTTTATTTTCAAGCTCTTTTATTCTTCAGTTTTTCAGTCTATATCATAATTGTGATTGAGGCCCTTTTCTAACAGTGGGAGATTTCTGTTAGGCAAAGCCCTTATCCACTTCAGTAATATGTTAGTCTACTACGCCACACTGGTTTATCTACGTTCAAAATATTAAAATGTTGCGCGAGATAGAAAGGCGGTTCCACCACTGACCAGAGCCCCAAATCCGGTAAATGAGTTGTGTCACAATGACAGCTCATAGTGGCATCATCTGTGACAAAAAATCAAGTTTGGTGTCATTATGAGACCATAATGGTGCCATAATGGCGGAATTTTATCAAATTTGGTAGTCTACTATTACTTTTTTGTCAGTCGTCAATGACTGATCATTATAACAACATTGTAATATGATTGTAATATGATTGGATTGTAATAGCAGAATTACCAGACTTGGCTACCTGCAGTGTTGGTTTAGTTTCCTGATTTAAATCTCGCATAGAAATATGGTGACAGTTGCATCCATAATCCATCACCATAGAAAAAGCAGGGAAAGTACGATGAAGTGGCATGGTCATTTATTTTGATTGCAACTTAAATACTAACTAGCTACTCATTGTGTGAACCATTTGATTCACAAATCCACATATCTAGCGTAACTGTAAAACCAGACGATTCCCACACCGCAACAAGTTTAACTGCTGCTCATTTCGTTTAATTATGTCCAGGTACTTTATATTGTGGTAATCACAATCAGTTCAGAATTTATTTACATTCAGTAACATTTATTAGTGGTTTTGATTATGTTAACACAGTAATAACACCATGTCATCATCATCCTCCTGCCCTTATCCCATTATTTGGGGTCGGCGCAACATGTCTTTTTCTTCCATAGTCTTCTATTAGGCGTCATGTCTGTGTCAACTCCTCTTTCAGGCTTCCACTAATATATTCATTCCTTATTTTATCCATTCGCGTGAAGCCACACATCCATCTCAACATTCGCATCTCCGCAACGTGCATTCGTCTTTCATCCATCGCTTCATTAACTTTAATTGAGTGCAGCTCGGAGTCTCTTTAAGGGATGAACATTAAAATGAGGAAATCCGTCAAAAAGTCAAGGCAGTCCACATAGCTCGCAGGGAAAGTACGATGAAGTGGCGATGAGCTGGCCATATCTGCTGAAGAACTGGTGGCCGTTGAAGCAGATATCCTAGAGTGGAAGCCGTGACTGGCAAAGTATGGGTTGTGACGTGAATCGGAATAAACCTATGTCCAGCAGTATACGGTAATAGCATGACTAGATGACCCTAATTGAAATCTGAATCTGGCTATCACTATTCAACAACCTGAGCTTTTCTTTTAGTCTAATATATAAAATTCACGTGTCACAGTGTTAGTTACCGTACTCCTCCGAAACGGCTTGACCGATTTTTATGAAATTTTACATGCATATTCAGTAGGTCTGAGAATCGGCCAACATCTAAATTTCAAACTTTTTTTTTTGTATGGCAAAACGTTTGCCGGGTCAGCTAGTTAATTTATAAAATAGTAATCCATTATACCCAAATCACAGAAAATTTGGTTAAAAGTTCAGAAATGTAAGCGACGACTAACTTATTGATAACTTGATAGAATCAGATATTAGAACAGATGGATTTTAAGTGAATTTCTAGATTTATATTTTATTCCTACGTTTGATGAACGTATTTTATAATATAGTAATTTAAAATATATGAATCTTAATGGCTAAAGGAGGTTCTTAAACATTCAATAAAATTTCTATATTCATAATATATTTAAAGCCAAAATATAAAAAATAAACCAATCTAATATTATTCAACATTTTATCGCGGACAATAATAAGCTAACAAGCATTTTAAATGTAGTTCCTTTCGCCTTTCACCTACAATAATAGCAAAGCAGGTAAATAGGATACAGGAAATGAAGCAATAATGTGTCGCTTCATCCTCGAGATGACTCATTTGTCACTTTGTTAATACCATTCAGTTTAGATAAATAAGATATTAGTGCATTGAATTAAAATTTGAAATATTTAGTTGTGGTAGTTGCTGTCTCAGATTTCTTAATTTATCAAGAAACTATTCTTTTGCACGCTACTTCGTCGGTCCTATTACAGAACTTTTTAACTCTTTATTAAAAAATAAGACTACTAAAAATACACAAAATAACAGGCTTTTAGCCAACTTTCACTCCTACTTTTAAATTCCTAAATATTCATCTTGAAACAGACCGTGGAATAGATGAACTCAATTCAAAAGTAAGCCGCTAATAAACTACTTTTAAGGCCCTAAATCAAAATATTTTCTATGCTTCTTTCCGCCACAGAAAGAGAATTTTTTTAAATCGTTTTTTACTTAGTATATATTCTTTCTATTTCGTTCTATATCATTCTTTCTATAGCATATATTCTTTCTATATCGTTTCTTCACTTAGCTAATATCGCTATATTAAAATCAAAATCTAACTATCACATCCTATAATCCCACAATAATCATCAGTATGATTAAAGATTTAATTAGCGTCAAGGACTTCGAGGATTAATTTAGTCATAAAAAATCCCTATCAGAGTTGTGACACAATACAAAGAGATTGCTTATAGCCCTGTGGCGTATGTAAATAAATATAAACTACAATAAGAGTCTGACAGGTTGTTTGGCCACAAACTAGGTTATGCTCTGCTTGGCGCCATATTGTTTTATTGCAAATTGGCTGTAGATAGACCGCGTCTGTCCTTTACACATACGAGGCGATTAAACTGCCAACGATGGCCAGTCACGTATTAAATGAATACGATCGATGTATTTTATGTTATGAGACTTTACCTAGTGATATGGCGGCACTTTTGATATACCAAATAATATTTACTAAACAAAAAATTGTATGGACCGTATGATGACGGATTAATAATACAAGTGTCACCACATTTTTCTTTCCCAAGGTGTTATAAAAGCTAGCTAAGGAATATTGTACACAGATCCACTCCGAACTCCTCTGTGAGAGAAGGTAAGCTTGAAAATAAACCTTGTATAACACGCCTGGTCAGTGCGACGCCGTAGATCATATTTCCTCCCAAAGTGGAGAAAACTCGTGCCCAACAGTGGGACGTCATTGAATTTATTAACGTCTTCAGCTAAAGAGAGAGGGATACAGAAACCATAAAGGTAACCATTATAACGGAACAAATACCTACGCTTGTTTAAATATCCAATAAGCGAAATCATAAGGTACGCGTAGGTTTTATTTCGCATCAAAAGAAAGAAAAATCTTAAATAAACATAACAAATATGCATATTCACTAGGTATAATTAAAAACACTGATACAATATAGCTTCAACAATAGCATTAATCAACAAAATGGAAATAAAGAAGATAAAATCATTACAATATCATATTCAAACTTCACCACAATTTACGGTTTTATGGATCACGCACTTTACCCTGTTTATGTCTTGAACAGTACAATAATTGTGTATTGGGGGTATAATTTATAGAACGGTAATGAATATGACTAACTGTTCGGTATCACGAACGTTTACCCTAATAAGGGCCTCGAGACATAAGGAAAAACTTGCACAAAATCTATCGAATTATGTCTCAAGAGAAACATTTCATGAACTTGGAGTAAGTAATGAATCACGCGTATTATATTGAAAAAGAACTTTGAAAACTCTACCATTTACCTTTGTAAAAATGGGTAAAACGTTATACTAAAGCTCAATTCTTTAGCAAGTATAGACCCGAAATATCATTTTGTAATAAAATATTAAGACCGTATATTTAAGATTTTAATACACTTGAATGATAATTACATGCTCGTATAGAATAATTTCTACTAAGTACATGATTTTTTATTGGAAACCGATAAGTGAGTATTATGGATATCGGTTTCAACCGTATAATTTCGCTTTTACGTCTCCATTTCATTTTTAGCTAACTATATAGGAGTTAATGAACGTATGATTATAAATTTCTATCCCTTTTCTCCTATCAAAGCTATAAAATGAACTGTATGACCTGTGTGTACGACATAAATGTTAAGTCAATTATTCAAATTCATAATGTATGACTGTAAATGAAGCTAAAGAAGTGTGTTTATATCGTAGCAGATGGCGCTTTATAGTCATAGACTATTTTCCTATTCAAATCAGAGGCCTAAAAAGGCCTAGAAAAAGGGGCGATGTCATGATGATGATGATGAAATTATTTTAAATATGTTTAGTTAAATGTCTCAGGACTGACATGAAATATTTAACTACCACTTCCGTGTTTTTTCAGTCATGTAGCATACTTTTAATATTGATTTTGCAGCACTTTTTTTTAACCCGCACAGTTTTTAACAGTTTTAACATAAAATATCCGCTTCGTCCTTAAAATCTATGAAGTTTTCGAAATCTTGAATCTACTTAATTCATAAAATCAGTTAATAAAAAAAATAGAAGAATCCAACACACCTAACAATGCAATTGACAGTACAGTTAGCTATTGCTTGCAGCTAGTGCGTGAATGAGCTTGACGCTTATATCCGGCAGCACGCTCCTGCCCACTGATAGTATCAGATTCAATTTGTTGTGGAACTATGCTGTTATACACCTCTACTAATTCGATATATTAATCGATTTACCTGCAGATTTCTCACGCTACACTGGTCTAATGATAAAGCATTCGATGGAACCCTATTCCGGAATATTTACATTCAGTTATAGCCTATGTTTAAACAATGAAGTACCTAGTCGAGATTTTTACGGCTTCGCGGTCTAGTTGTTCATGTAACGGACTGCCGTTAACTAGGTCGCGGGTTCGATTTCCGCACGGGACAATCATTTGTGTGATGTTTATAAATATCATACAAGTGTATGTACTGCGTCTGGGTGTTTTCTATATATTATAAGTATGTATTTACTGGTATTTACAAAAGAAAAGTAGTATATGTATTCTATCTGTATTATGGTACCCATAACACTAGCAATAACTGCTTATCTTGGGACCAGAGGACGTTGTGTGAAATATCCCTGAATATTAATTTATTTGTTTATTTATTTTGCCCTATTATTGTAATTAATTTAATAATGTCAGGTATAAGTCATATTACTTGGCTATACATGTAACGATTTATCGTGGCATTTAAATTGTGTAAACCAATTGGCAGTGTTCATATTTTTTTTAAACTCTTAATTCGAAAACCATTTCGGGGAAAAGAGTTTCTGATCATGTTCCATTAGTTTTTTTCGGAAAATTTGCCTTATTAACGATTATTTTTTCAAAAAAGCAAATGATCTCTATTTGCCCTTGAAATGAAGGACTTAAAATATTAGGGCGTTTTTAGGGATATACTACTCTGAAGTGGAGTTGAAATTTGGTCTATTATATCAACTTGTCAACTTTGTAAAGATAAAGTGCAATCTGTATTAAGTCTATCAAGAAAAGTCAATACACAGATTGCGTAAAACGATGACGTCACAACATTTAAAGAAATATCTTCAAGATTAAAAAAAAAATTCTGTATAGTGAATATTTTAATAATATTCGTCTATAAACACAGTATCGATATACACATTGTATAATCGATACTGTATTTATAGACGAATCGTTATAGATCTACACAGATATAGGAACATCATTAGATTAAAGGTAAAAGTTCAACGTTATATTCTAATTTAAATCAAATCCTTTGCACTCCACGAGAATTCGTGTTCAAACAGCGTGAAAATTAATCGATCGATTAGCCATTTGTGCTCGACTCCAAATTTGAACGTGACTCGTAGAGCAGCACTGTGCCGACTTTGGTAGAAAATAATTGTGTCGTAAAAAAGAATGATCCGTTTAGAGTTTTTGGTAATCGTTTTAATATTGCCCGAAGTAGCTGTGCAATTATTGCAACGTGTAAAATTCTTGGATAACAAGGATATCTCCCCTTAGGTATATAACAATATTATTATATCATTATAAAAGATTGTAAAGCAGAAGAGTTTGTTTGTTTAAACGCGCTAATCTCAGGAACCACTGGGCCGATTTCAAAAATTCTTCAGTGTTAGATAGGGCATTTATCGAGAAAGGTTTTAGGCTATATAACATCACGGTACGACCGGTAGAAGCGAAGCAGTAGCTAAAAATGTTGCAAAAACGGGGAAAAATTTCTAAATTCCACGCGGCGGGGTCGCGGGCAACAGCTAGTATCATTATAAGTTTTTACATGTAAAACGATACCACTTCTTGAATATTTTTAATAATATAGAAATTGTAGAAAAATAAAGATTTTAAAACAATACCTTAAAGAAATTCTAGACAAGAATATTTGAAACTTAATATTCTCTAACGCTTGCGCGAGTCGTTTATTCAAACAAAATCATATTTTACGGATTTAGACGCGTATATGGTCACCTATCACCATGGTCACGGGTGGGTGACAGACAAATCTCCGAAATATGGGTTAAAATTTGAAAAATAAAATATACCTACATGGTCTAAATCCGTAAAAAGTAGTTTTATTATTTGATACTTCTAAGAAACAACTGATTCTGATGCACAATACTAAACTGATTATGATTAAAATTCACACGTAAATATTACTTCTACAACTTAATAAGATAATTATTGAAGCAGTAATTTATAACCACAAATGCGAATAATTATATTGTCATCAAAAAGACAGTGCATCTTTTAAAGCCACTCTGTTCTCTAAGTGATAAAAGAATCAATTATTTCTTATTCAAAGTATTTTATAACAAGTTTGAATGAAAATGCATTTTCCATTGAGAAGATTTTAATTTTATCACTTCAAACAGTTTGGTAGGACTCGATCTTTTATTAATTAAAAGTTTATCGAGGACTCTCAAAGTTTAACGGCACCTTTCGTGCCACATCTCTTACCCTCTAACTTATGCTGGAATGAAATTTTCCACATGAAAAGTGACGAAAGAAAATGTTACATGTAAGTGAACAACTTCGTCGCGAACCTAATAGATTTCCTAAAAATATTGTCCTCATAAATTCTAGTCTTACGTCAACTCACGTCTCGTAGTTTTCGGTACATTAAATTATTTCTTTTTTTGTAAAGATATTGCAGTATTTTATTGAATAAAAGAATGATACTGGGTTTATAGTTAAGCCTCATAATAAAGGTATACTTTTATCAAATTTTATAAAGTTTTTCAAAAGAATGACTGCACAAACTTTTTCTTTGATATTGAGGAGTTTTTTAAATTCATAAAAGAGTTGCAAAAAAGTATATTATTATGTCTTTTATCCCTATAATTTGCATCATAGAAAAACACAAAGTAGTTCAGATACACTCCTCGGAATACGATTGAGGATGTTTTGAGTAAGACGAATAAGACTAAAGGCATAAAATGATAACGTTAGGTACACTTTTTCGTTTTCGCCACCAATTGAACACCTCACGTCAATGTAGAGCTCATAACATAGGTACTTTAAGGACCTTGTATGACGGTGTGATGATAAATAAACAGGATTCTTTATAGGATACCACACTTAATATGAAACAGTAATGTAATACTAACTATTGCGGCATCACTGACCCGTGGCTCCTTATTAATACAGTGGGATATACATATGCCCCTGATGGAAATATCATTTTAGGTGAACTTAAACATGCTATCGATTAGTTAAGCTACAAAAGGACCTATAAAAGGTAATATGAGTTAGTAAGTTTTATCTTCGTTGTGGTTATGGAATAAGAATGCAAATGTCATTGCTCTGTCTACGCCCTAGGGAGCTACATTAAATGCTTAGTTTTTTTTGTTTTTTTATTATTTATTTATTCACACAAAAACAAAACACATAGATACGTCACAAACAAGGTACAAATTTATCACAATATTGTGTTCTATAGCAAAAAACTGATCCTGTACTTGTACACATAGAAAATACATACAGAGTAGGTACTTAAAAATAAAAGGCATGTACATAGGCGAGCTTAATGCAAATATGAATTTTCTTCCAGCAAACCTTTTTGAGATAGAAATTTCAGGAAGAGGGGCTTATAAAGTGCACAACAGAATATTTAACTAAACCAATTTGCTTATATATATATATATATATATATATATATATACACACAAATATTTACATGCAATATCGTAATAAATACATATTTTATAACAATAAACTACATACATACAGGAAATGCGCTTTAGTTCTAAAATTAAAAAAAAAATCATTTTTACCAGAATTTTACCCACAGTCTATCCCTTAAACCCCACGTTCCTTGTCCCAATTTTCTGTATTAGTACAAGGTTTGTAATTTAGGGCTATTGTTGAGTAAAATACTGGTTCCAATAAAAAGGTACATTTTTCACGTATTTTATTTGCTTTGTAGTGTCAATAAATACACCTCAAATATCATCGTCCTTTGTGAAACTAGTGCTGCATCGGCTGGCTTTATGAATGGCCGCTTATCATTTGGTTCACTGAGTCAGTGAGAGATGACTGCAGTTATCACTGCGTCAATAATTAAAGAATAAAATTTATATACAATTTTTAAATAAGGTTCAAACAGTAATTTTATTAGTGCCATCAGTAAGGTTGCTATTACTACTGTATCTATTTTCAGAAGTGCTGCTAAAATTAACGTATTATTTCTGAATTCAGTTGCAAGTCATACTACGAGTAAACGATTGAATTATTATTTATGTATTGGTCCAACTTTATCAAGAATGAGCACAATAGAGATACAGGGTATATTTGTATGCAGGCTACTTTCAAAATTTTTTATAGTCAAGTACCTAAATTAAGAAATATATAAAAATACAGACAAGGTAATAATATACGATAATCATCATCGTTTATTGAAATGAAATAGTTTCGGACGCTAACACGAGCAATGGGTATTAAAATGAGAAAACTATTGTTATTTCTGTGCCTTTCAAGTTGTACATTTCTAGCCATTAAAGAGTAATTAAGCTAATTGGTATCTTTAGAAAATGAATGAAACATTAAAATCTAATTACTAAGGAAAATCAATTTAATAAAATTTATACTTACAGTTATTCGTTAATAGGAACCCAGCGGATACGCCCAACAAGACTAGAAAAAACAAAAATAGCAGGACTATCAACGCGGGCCGACAGTAGTGTATCCAACAATAATCTTCGGAGTTCGCCGCCGGTTGAGCTGATGAAAATCCACAACACTTACTACAAGACGGTCCTGAAGGTGAATTAGCTCTCACTACCGCACTATTTCCTTGTTGATTTACTATTACACCTTGCACTGGAGCATCGCTCCCTTGTCCATAAATAGTACTTTTCTCTGATATTCGAGCAAACCCTGAACTTTCATCATCACGGGGGTTCCCGTACACTCCGTAAGATGCGACCATATCGACCCCAGATAACGATCTTGTTGTTTCATTTCCTGTAGTGCTGTCTTGGATAATATTATTGTCAGTAGTAGGCCAACATTCGCATGAACATCTATCCTCTTTCCGCCTCTGTCGCGTCTGTGTTGCATCTGCCCGCCTAACAGGCACTTCGGTTTTTTTCTCCTCTTCTTTTTTAACTTTGGCATCTTGAGGTATCACGTCATTAATTTCATAGCTTGGTTGTAAGTTCTTATGGTTTTCTATATACCAGTGTCTCTCCTCAGCTCTGAGAGTAGTATCATTGTTGCCTTCATAGATATCTGCGTAGTTGGATAGTGGGTGCGATGAAGGACTGTAAAGTGGGCCGGCAGTGAGTTGACCGTAACCGCGCTCGTATTGCGGTGGTCGGTTATTACTCGCATAATATGTGGTGGATGCAGGCACGGTATAATCGTAACCCGGCCTGTTCATCTTCAATGCGTAAACGCCTCATTTGAACTTATTTTTCACTGTTGAAAACATATTTAACGTGGCTGTATAAAATATTAATTAATGGACTAATCATGATGCTATGTTTGCTTACGGCTGATTTAATTGCTTAGTTAAGTTTTCTTTTAACAGTCTCCTAAAAGTTAATTAATTTTGCACATCCCTAAGATAATTCTATGTTTCATGTACAGGCGGAAAGTTGTGTAGTGGAGAATACACGTCTGTTTATCTCAATTACCCTACTTGTACAACGGAGGTATTTATCTTTTGCGTTAAAACAAGCGCCCGCACCCCGCACTTACCCGTTTTCCCATGAATGTAGACAAAGAAGTTCCGACGTGAGTAAATAAACTCCCCTAACTTAAATTAACTGTATTTATTCCTCTGATTTTGACACGTACGAGTCAAGTAACTTGATCAGCAAACTAACCATAAGGATACAAATAAGTTGGAAGTTACCGATTTGATTATTGACATTCTTGCTACACAAATAGAAAAGTTATCCACGTTAACAAAGGTTCGTCGACCTCTCAACAAAGTCAATAACAAACTTTTCTGTGAATCCCAACGATAACTAGGATAATCCGTCCGAATTAATTAAATTAAGAACAAACAAAAGTCATTACATAAAAGTTGAGGGACAGCAAATTACGATTCGTGACTGCTGGTCCATTTAAAATTAGAAAACTGATAACAATAAATACGGAGAAACCTGAGGGTGCTTCACACATGTGGGGTTATTTATGTACAAATAACTTTAGATATGTTATACCCGTACAATTACTTGGTGATAATGGAATGAATCGAGGTTAAAGAATATTACCTACGCAAGATGCTGTAACAACCAGTGATCCTGTGATAGACTGAAAACTCAAATATAGACTACAAAAGCATAATTTTATGCTTTTGTAGTTATCTTCCCGAAGTGGAGGAGGCTCGTTCCTAAGAGCGGTACATCAATGTACTGAGAAGGAAATGCTTTAAGTGGGTACACGCAACTTAATAGAGACGAAAGTCCTTAATGTTTTTTAACAGTTACGCGACTCATTTACTGAAATAAAACCACATTTTACGGATTTAGCCGCAAATATTATATGTTTTAGATTTTAGCCCGACGTTTCAGAGACTTTTCAGTCACTATGGTGACGGGTGGGACTAAACTGTAAAACCCTGATAACCTGTCACAAAATTCTTTTATTAGTCTACAGGGCATAGAAATAATATAGAGTAAAGTGGCTTGTTAACTATTTCTATTTTCTTTAATATTGTTAGCAAAAACTTTTCATTCTGCTGAGTATTCCATATAACTAATCTAAAAACAAGGTCTATTATACGGAACACAACTAAGTAGCCAGACGCTTTAACAAATTTAACACCATTCATGTAATGAATACTAAAATAGCCTGTAATTTGCACCAAACTTGTGCTCCTAGCAAATGGGGATAAATTAGGAAACCACTATTATTCACTACTAGCAGTGCCCTGCGGTGTTACCTGCGGCAAAAAGGATAAAAATTAAGTTTTTTTTTATTATTCCACGGGATTAATAACCCGATGAAAACAATGGTGGTTTTTGTACACCGTCATCTATCTTTCAATTCTATTTTCAATCGCTAGATGGCGTTGCAAGTAATTGAATTGAGTGTTCTTTAATTTCTTAATACTTATTTCGTATTTTCTAAATATCTCTTGATCGAGTAGATCGATTGCTGCTATGAAACAAACCCTAAGTAATTACCTTTAGTTGTGTACAAATTTTACTTATAACATTTAATTTTATATTCCCAATTGCCGTATATTTTACGTGATGCATGCACAGACAAACAGACAAAAAAAATTCTACAGATTTATTATATGTATAGATACTGTAATCAGGGATTCTATGTTTAATATAAGAATGTATTCATCACATTTACGCACGCATTCAAGCCTATTACGATAATATCATGTGAGACTACGAATGTAATGGTAAATCTTTTGAAACTCTTTTTTATGCATAAAAACGCAGTTAGGTCCTTGGTATGCTATTTTGGCTGCAAACACGTAAATTTCAACGATCTGTCTATAATACAATTACAACTCATAACTATATATAATATTCCATATTTAACCTGTTTTCTTCTACCGTTTTCTAATACGGTCACGGTTCATCTGATACAGTACAGTCATATTTTTTCAATTTAGAATTTGGAAAATAATAGCTCCATTATCTATTTACAACAAATATTGAATTTATTTGTTTAAACTACAAACGTGCGTATTTCAATATAGAAAGAAAGATCAAATATATCAATCAACCGTATGGATGTTTGATTTATGTGAGCTATATTGAAAATTGTTCTTATTTATTCTGTTACAATAAATATGTGCCTTTTAAAATAGTTTTCCATTAATTTAAAATTAAATTAATTAAATTAAAATTAAAATTCATTTATTGCAGGTGTCATAGACCCATAAAAACAGTTGGCACATTATAACATATTATCACAATATTGTATGCTAAAAGAAATAAGATTTAAAGTATACAAATAAAAATGGTAAAAAAACAAATTGTTATAGTCAACATTATATGAATTAAAACACTTATTAAATCAAATAAAATAAAATTTAAATTTCACAAATAAACTCAGATAAAAATTGTATTATTGTTAATATTATGAATTTGCAAAGCTTACATTATATTAAATGAAATAAAATTAAATTGATATCAATGAAAGAAAATATTAATAACAGCATGATACAGAAGATAAATAATTTATTATATTATTGGTCATTGTGATATTTGAACTGCTACTTCATTCGACACTGCGCTAGACATGTCTGTCACAGCAATGCCGCATGTAAGAGCAGTCAAGTCTGTCCGCTATCATAGCGAGTACTGTGTTGGAGCTGGCCCGCACTCTGCGCACCAGGGATGCGCACCGCTTGCGCATTGTTGCATGGAAGCAATCGGTGCGCGCCGCAGCAAACATACCCGAGGCGCTGCAGAAACGGGGCAGCCTCAACACAGCTCGGAACGCGTTGTTGAATTGAACGCGGAGAGCGCTGTATGCACGCTGCGTATAGTCCGCCCACAGGGCACATGTGTACAGCGAGGTGCAGTACGCTCGGAATAGCGTTATCTTCACCCCTTCTGAACTCCGAGCAAACCTGCGGGCCAACATATTCGCCCGTACAGACAACGCCCTCCGCTCCCGCTCCAAGTCACTATTGTCTCTGAGGTCGGCGGTCAGTATATGTCCCAGATATTTAAATTTAGAATGAATGAAATTTGTTTACAAAGTTTGTTGTGTATTTGTGTTATATTAATTTCCATATTCATAAACATTTCTAATAAAATAGAGCCCAAGATTATTGGAGATACCTAGTGTACTTAACCGAAGATTAAAGAATTTTTGGAATAGATGCAGCAATTTCGGAGTCAAAAGACTCATAACCAACCAAATCTTCCTCTTAGTAATATTAGCTCCAAATTCTATTTTTCTGAATAGTATACTTTTTTGAATATAGAAAACACTCAGATGCCGTAGTAATATTTTGTCTGATAAATATGCATCTCCCATAGTTAAACGTTCTTTGCAAAAATTGCACCTGCGACTTCATGGATGACAGTTAACAGTTTTATAACCACTGCACCACGGAGCCCGTCAGCTGTAAAATAAAAAACTCTACATAATACTGCTCTACATTTTGTACTTATCCTCTCCTACATGAATACCTATAATTATTAGAGAAATAGCACAAAAATAATACAAAAAACCCGTAGGATCGAAATCGAAATAGTTGAACGGCGCAAAATAACTGCTCCACTATTCATAAACGTATCTTTGGGTTGTCATCGGTCCAACATAAAATGTACATGCTTAGATCTTCGAAATTGAGTCAAATAAATTCTTTGCTCAATTCTCTCGTAAAGGGATTTTATCGTGGGACCTCTTGTTGATTTTAACTTATTTTTTGTGAAATGTTATTTCAAAAGATTGCTACTGTGTTTCTTTAATTATTAAATAATGTGCATAGAGAAACTCTTGAAGATTCTCTCGTACTAGATATTTAGTGGATTCGTAAGGTGACATAAAAAAAGAGTACAAGTGTCACCTCCCCATATCTTGCCCATGGGGGTCATAAAAACCGGCTGAGGAATATTAACGCCCCACTATTGGGCACGGGCCTTCTCCACTTGATGAGGGTTAGTAGACTTTGTCTCCCTGTGTGTGTTCTACCGCCTGTATAATGGACTGTGTCCTGACGAACTGTTCGAAATGGTGGGAACGGCCTCTTTTTATCGTCGCACCTCTCGTTATCGGCAGAGAGTTCATTCTCACACTCTAGAACCAATGCCATCACGTACCGTACGATTCCTTCGGAATTTTATCCCACGTACAATAAAGTTGTGGAATGAACTACCTGCCGAGATTTTCCCATTGGATTACAGCATGGGGTTCTCCAAAAACGGTGTGAAGAGATTTCTGCCGGGTTGAGATATACCCCCGGTATTACAGACGTCTATAGGCTACGGTAACCGCTTTCCATCAGGCGGGCCGTTCGCTTGACGCCACCTCAGATGTATAAAAAAAAGCCTATGCTATGCTAACCAGTCATGTTAGCACTTATAGGTCTTTAAGTAGATGTTAACTGCTTATGATATCCCTTAGCAGGCTGGCTCATACTCTTATTATCCTTAATCCGTCAGCACACGGACAATATAATTACATAATTATCTTTGGTTATTAATTTTTTACTCAGGAAAAACAAATGTGTCTTTTTAATCATAGTTAATCGCATGCTTGACAAGTTTGAAGTTACAATTTTAGAAGTCAATAAATAATTCAAAGTTACTTCTAATGATCAATAATACTAACCTATCTATTTATAGAATCAAACACAAACAACCGAGCGTTGTTATTCTATCATCAGTATAGATTAAATGATTCTAAAGGAAGCCTTAACAATTTTCGGACAGGGATTTAAGAAGTATTTAGTTGGTACTTCCCTCGCATTATAACATGAAGAACACGGATCAACGGTTTCATGTCTCGTTCAATGAGATTTATATTTTGTTTTGAATTGTCTTACAAAGAAAATTGTATTATTCTTCGATAATAAAACTGTGGGTGGTACTTTTATTTTATTTTATGTATTTCCTTAATATTTTAAATGTCATGATCTCGTAAGCAACAGTTTGTTTGACAGGACCCTATTACTAAGACTTAGCTGTTCGTGCGTCCGTCAGTTACCAGGTTGTACCTGGAACACGTCGTGTGCGAGTCCAACTCTTACTTGACTAGATTTTTCAAATCGATATTTAATTTTATACCCGCAACTACCTTTCCTATTTCACTCATTGGTTGGCTAGTAGAAAATGCCTTAGGTATTATTGCCGATGTTGCACGTTTTTGCATGATATGTAAACAAATAAATTTTTGTGTAATAAATTAGTGGTATGCGTCCATATTGGAACGGATTAAGAATATAAGACAAAATGTCTTGTATTCTTAATCCGTTCTTAATCCGTTTCTCATAAGGGTGCTGTAAAAACACTCTAGGGGATTTCAAAAAGAGAATGTCCTTTGTGAGAGAAGGAAAACTCGAATATAAACCCTACGTCAACTCGCCTGGTCAGCGTCGCTAAGGAGTAGACACCCTAACCCTAAATGAAACAGGCCGGTGCCTAATACGACAATAGTAAGCTGATGAGTGAGTTTAATCTCTAAATTTACCAAACCAAGAATATAACAATATATATAACATGTACTGTTTTCAACTGAACAACATTAATTTAATTATTTGTCTCCACATACATACAGCCTACGCTTTTGATAATCAAATTCGTAGCTAAAACGTTTGTCTCTTCCCTTAATGGGTTGGTGATGTAATAAAACAAGGTAAGCAACAACAATTAGATTCCGCTATCAACGCCAAACACATAATATGTTGAACCAAGATTTATAGTATTGAAATTTACAAGAACGATAATGGATCAGGTTTCATGTAGTGATAATATTATATTCATTGGAAACAAAACTTTTGAGTTTATGTGACATTTGAGAATAAATTAATTATTACAGATATCAATGGTATCAATTATACGTGCAGGACTAAACATCTAAAAATAAAAATGAGGGACAAAACACAATTCGGTAAATTTATTTGAACTTTTTGTATTTTAGAAACTGTGTATTCTTTCAAACTCACGGTTTTATTACGTAAGTATAAGAAAGCTCACTTATCATTGCCGAATTGTATTATTTACACTATCAAGTTTTTTTTTATAATAAACTTTGTTGTATAGGCACCATCCCCTGTGATGGACGGAAAACTCGAAATTAAACCCTGTGCCAACATGTCTGATCAAAGCGCAACAGTAGACCATAATTCCTCCCAAAGTGGAGGAGTCCTGGGTCAATAAGTGGAGAGAGTTTATTATTTACGACGGGCTTCGTGGTCTAGTGGTTCGTATAACGGACTGCCGATCATGAGGTCGCGGGTTCGATTCCAGCCTCAGACAATCATTTGTGTGATGTTTATAAATGTCTTACAAATGTTTGTTCTGCGTCTGGGTGTTTCTATGTATTATAAGTATGTATTTACAAAAAAAAAGTACTGTATGTAGTATATCTGTATTCTGGTACCCATAACACAAGCATATAAGCTTAGCTTGGGACCAGAGGACGTTGTGTGAAATGTCCGTGAATATTTATATTTATTTAAAAAACTCCTTTTATATGAAATTAGATGTTAGAATGCGATGTTAGCTGTCGGAATGTTTAACTACATATTTACTTCAACTTTAATCTATTTCATTTGTAACTATGTAGGTTACAAATAAAAGGTGCTTACAATTATATTTATCTTATATCTATTGCCTCCCTTAAGGCACATAGATACAAAAGATAATTACATGCTGTTCGCAGACTATGATATTATATGCAAATAAAATTTAAACAAAATTCCTTGTGGAAAATTACAACTTTATTTAATTTTTAATCCCTAATTTTTCTTTCCATCCTGTGAATGGATAAGGCCGCTATTTCTAGGTAGTTAATTGTGTAACATAAATAGTTTATACACGAGAATTGTATTTGTAAAATAAGATCAATAAATACACATCATTTGGAAAAATACTCGTACGCCTACATTTTAATATGTAGCCTCTATACCAAAATAACTAAACAAAGTAAAAAATATCAATAGATTTGTTTCCTCTCAGAATTCATGTTATCAGATCTCTTTCTCGTTTAAGATACCTATTCTACATAAAATATGAAGGTACCAATCCTTTAAAAACATACTTGCAAAACTTAGAGTATGAAAACAACAGGAGTTGTAACACACGCTGTTTTCTTCAAATATCCTGTCAGATCGATGGAGTAGACAGCCAAGGTAATGCACACAAACACTACAACGTAATTTAATTGGTCATTTCGACAAATCTTGCCAAACACGTCTCAAACGCACTAAAGGTAGCGTTCGGTAGTCCCGCAACCCGATCGCGCGACTAGCTCTGATTTTGTTCATTCTTCGCTAGCGCGACCGCAGTTGTAGCCCAGATAAATGTATTTTTGTCTTCTTTTGACAACGTGAAAATTGACACAAATTTGACGGGTCACTTGTAGCAGTCGAAAGTCGCGGTCGCGGCATTTCCGAATGCCACTTTAGGCGATTAATTGCGCAATAAAGTGCGTCAAATTAGTGTCAATTTTTACGAGACGAAGTGTAGTGCACAATGATGATGAGCATTGCTCTAGTACCTTTGTCGGTGTGGGTCACCTGACAAAGCCAACTCCTATTAGTTTAATGCTCTAAGCGTGAAAATGTCTTTTGTATTTAAATATTAATGAGATACTGAATTATACTTTTCAACCTACATTAATTTTAATGTTGGTTTCGTTTATGATCCCATTTTCTGTTTGTATTTCGACAAAAATTTTCCATTTACAACTCCAGTTAATTAAATAGGAAGGCAAAAATTTTCGCTATATTTATAAATACAACTAGATATAATGTTTTACATTCATGTATTAGACTTAATAAGTCTAGATAAACTTTTTAAATGTAACTTTAATTCCACTTTTGAGAGTTAATATACGACTATTTTACAAGCTGAAATCTCGCTTTAACAATATAGACTTTGGATATGGGTGAAACTTTGTATAGTAACAATACACAGTAAAGTAGTATAACACGACATGCAGTTATGACTCGACACTCTCCGAAGTTTAATAGCACACGAAACTTTCGTTTTAGCATTAGTACTAACAGCTTGTGTACAAAATAGCAAAAATTCTATTATACAGATGGAAATATTTTTCTTATGACACTTTTAAAACGTGGTCATTTTTATCGTTAGCTTTTTTATACCACTAAGGTGGCGAATGAATGCAAGCGGTCACTGTAGCCTATGTAGATGTCTGCTATACCTGATGTATACCATACAGCAGTCTTTTCGACTGGCTTACGGTAATAGGTTTATCTGGTTTTCCCATTACGTAGGTTGTTATCATGGAGGAACGTCGTGAAACGTCCATTGGTGTAGAGTCGTTGCTCTACATGGCATGGTTTTATTTTTTTTAATTTCTATTCCGCCTTACTCTAACCAGGCCGTGGAATGTGCCTTCAGTACCTATGTGCTCAGATAATAGCCTATGGAAGGGATTGCCAAAAGTCGTAGGTTCAAATACCACTCTCGATAACAACTTATTCTATTTTATCCGATTTGTTAAAATCTATATATTTGTATTTACATGGGAAAATTAAAAAGATATTTATAAGTCTTACGTATCTGTATTTTTACGTTTTATTTCTTGTATATTACATACCATACTGTAGTAGTTAAATATTTAAATATCAAATACTAGTAATAGCAACTCTATATTATTTATTGATAGCTGACATTTTAAAAAGTTCACATTAATAAAATATTTACAAATGCTATGTTTTTTACTAAATAATTGTCTTGATATTATAACAATAAATAACTAATTTTATTAAGGTCGTGCCTTTTCTAAGCTATTTATAGAGTAATAAGCTCGCTTTACAGTCTCATCACGAAATTTGGTTTACGTCCTCGACTGACAAAATGAGAATTCTATAAAAATAAATTATGAGCAAAATGTATCTTGTATTATTATTGTCGTTTTAATACTTTTTCAAAATTACTTATATTATAAGGAATGACAAGACAGTAATAATAATATTAGAATAAAACTAACGAAAGATTTAACGTAGCGTAACAATTTAAAAAAATATTTAGAGTTTATAAGTTTCGTGTTACGTTTAGAGTTTAGAGTAACGTTACGTTTAGAGTAACACACTTATATTATTAGTTCGGAACGTATCTATCAATGTATTAATCTACCATTAACCAATGACAATGCAATAATTAAAAAAATATTCAGGATTTTCAACCACCTTTTTTAATTAGAATTAAATAAGTTATTTTTGAACTAAGTATATTATATTCACTGTGAGAAACTCAAAGCTAACTTTAGAGTCAACGTAAAGGAACCCCTTTCTTGACTCTTAGATGCAATAATTTAACTAGGGCAACAGTTAAAGAAACAAATGGTAATTTTATTATATAAAGGAAAAGTCAAACTCCTGTGGTATTGTGCTCCATAGCGTTAGGGAAAAGTCGTAGAAATACCCGTTTTACACAGCAATTTTCTAAATAAACTTTATATTACAGTTCTGTCGAGTGATTTTTTGATTTTACCGCAAGAATCATTTAAAATTATTTGGAATGGAATTTATAAATGGAATAAATAAATAAATATTTTTGAACATTTCACACAACGTCCTCTGCTCCCAAAGTAAGCTATATTTCTATGCTTGTTTCATGGGTACCAGATTACGGATATAATACATATACTACTTTTCTTTTGTAAATACATACTTATAATACGTAGAACACACCAAGACGCAGTACAAACACTTGTATGACAATTATAAACATCACACAAACGATTGTCCCGAGTGGGAATTGAACCCGCGACCTCGTGAACGGCAGTCCGTTACATGAACCACTAGACCACGAAGCCCGTCAATAACTATAATAAAATATATCTGATTGATAGTCCACATAGATTTTCTTATAGAAAATTTTGTGAGTTTGAATTTTGAAGTTTTGAAGTTTGAAATTTTTTTGAGTCATATAAGAAATCTTTATCTTATCTTTACTTATTAAACAAAGTCGTTATTTTTGTATGTATGTCCTTACGTTGGGTTATATCTTCAAAACCAAGCAACGAATTTTGATGCGGTTAATTTATTGATAGAGTGGTTCAAGAGGATGGTGTTTTTTTATATAATTTGTTAGGGTTTGGTTTTAAATTCCACCCGCACGAATTTGCGGGCAACAGCTATATTACCAAAATAATGAGTGTTAGCTGGTAACACATATGTCTAGTTTACATAATAGTTAAAGGTACGCAAAGAAAAGTTTTCGTAATTTTAATGTTATGTAGGCTACATATTTATTTCAACATAGCCAAGCTGATTAACAATAACTTGAACTTCATTGAACTGCATAAATAGCAATAATATATTACTTTGGATAGTATTTTTACAATACTTTTTTTTACTTTTTTATATTAAAAAGTATCATGTGTCCCTTCATATGCTTCCTAAGACAGTAACCAAATTTCGTGCGAATCAGTTCAGTAATTTTTACGCGAAAGTGCTTAAAACGGAGAAATTTTCCCATTCATAACATTAGTAAGGAATCGAACATACTTGTGACATATATTGGACGAAACGTAACCCTTTCTATACTCGATAAAGTCTGTCATTAAATATGTATGACTAGTACAAGATTTCAGGCTACCCATTTCACCAAACGATTGTACTACGAAGTATCAACTTCCACGCAGCTAACCCGTAAGCCGAGGGGTTTTAAACGCTGAATATATGGTTCTATAGTATTAATTCTATATAGAAATCTTCTGGTTAACACATTCTTGCGTTTATTTTTCGTAAAGCTAGAAAATTTTACTTCAAACGTTACGAAGATAAAGGTCTTATTGTGCTTTTCGCGTTGCTCACATTTATCACACTAAAGTTAAGTATTTTAACAGAATTAAGACTTAACAGGCAATCATTACTTGTTAGTACTCATAAAGTTAGATAGGAGTTTGATATTTTCATTAACATTAAATACAACAAATATCATTTTATTCTTACTGTTATCTCAGCATGGATATTGGAAAATGCAATCAAGTCAACGAAGTCATAGCATTAACTTTTCTATATAAGTTAATTCTATAATTTTGTTGAGTTGTTAAATTATGTCAAAATTAACTTTATTTAGAAAAATAACACGCTATGAATTAAAGTTCAACGTCTTTAAACAATTCCTTTTCTAAAAGGGAAAATTTTAATGTTATCTGACTTGTAGTTCTGTTTGTTATTTGGTGACATAATATGTTTATTGTTTACTCAACGAATAGTAAATTTAAACCGTTTGAATGTTAGTAATATACGTATATGTCAGCTTTATTACTAAACTTGGCAACGCAATGCCTTATTATGTTTAACGTCGTCAAATACCACGAAGGTCTTGTTAACATATAGCAAACATAGCATCATAATATAGCCATCGTCTCCGTGCGTCATGAACTAGTTCATTCTAATCATCAAAAGTGGGTGACAAACCGTGCAGGACAACGAACGAGTGCACCCATATAAACGGAACTGTCTTTAACACAAATTACATAAAACACATCCAAGTACACTGAACACATTCGTAGGCCAAATTATTCCAAGGAGGGTGGAAGTATCCATAACGACGGGTATAAAATGTTTCACGATATAAAAGTCGGAAAATTAAGGGGTTCGCGATCGCGAGTGATAGGATGAGGCTCAGCGTCGCGACGGCGTAATGTCGCCAGTGCGGCGCGGCGCGGACTGGCACAACTACCCGACCGGTGAACCCCGCCCGCCCTTGCCTCTCTTTCGCCTATGTCACCGCCACTCTTCCCCCAAATCTAGACGAGTTTTCATTAATGTTGTTATCGGTGTAAAAGTTCCACCAAGTTAAACTAAGAACTGTTACTTACAGCTTTAATTAACTGTCTCTAAAATAACACTAAACAAACTACCAAAGAACCGACAGACTTCAACTGTACTTATCGATGAATCTCGATAGTGAGAGATTGACTTTGTAGTACAAACACAGTCAAGCCAATTTCTAACTGTACTAGTTAATTTATATCAGGTCAAAATGTTACACTTCTATTTCAAGAAAACTTGATAGAATCTATTTGTTCGGTACCTTGACGTAATAATTTTCGTAATAGGTAAGTTTTTCTCCATTATGTACATTTTATTCAATGTTGGCCTTCAATCATAACATAAATGCCATGAAGGGCAAGCGTCATTAATACTTGTACCTTAGGGTTTTACCTTATTATTTTTCTAGCTATATTACGTAGACGTCAATGTCAGACCATACAATCCTATCGCGTCAGATTAATAGGCTAGATAAGGTTTTCAAACTAACTCTGAGTAGATGTTTATCAGTATTTTCGCAGTCAATAATATTAGAGTTGACTCCGTCGATTGAGTACAAGCACAAATTGTAAGAATTATTGATATCGCGTTGGTGGAGGCTCATACAAAAAGTTTATAAAAGGAAGTGGAGCGAACAAACTGGCGGAGAACAAACTTTTATGCGGGGACGCGTCGGGGAACGCGAACGTTACTTATCTGCCGTCGCCGCCGAGCTGACAGCTGCAGATGAAAAATTGAAATTGTGTGAGATAAAACTACCTAACTGCTGCCACAACACTGCAGTGCCTACCGAACAATATGACAACAAGGACACTGATGTTTTTATACAAACATTTTAATTTGAATTTCATTTTCAACTCGAATGACGAGTGTTATAATTTTCACATTTTGTTTGTTAACAGTTTAGATTCAAAACTGCATTCGAAAATTAAAATAATACCGTCATCATCATTACTTAATTTAACTGCAGATGCTGCTAACTGGCTCCACCACCTAGATATTCCCGCATAAGCAGGACTTCACAGAACGCCATACGAATTGAATTGAATCATTACTTAATAATATCATTACTTTATTGTATGTCCAATTGACTCGACATACATCGTTCAGGCTAATGTACATAATAATATGGTTAAAAGCAAAAAGAATGGGAAAAAATTCTTATTTCAAATTGAAGGTTGTCATGTGTAGTAAGCGCTATTAACATGCTATAATGACGTGTCTCTCCAACCGTCAGCCTAGGACCCTACTCTATTTATGAACACACTACGACGTCGAGGGTGCCACGTGAAAAGTCTCGCGTAAATCAAAGTCATAAATTCTGCTATCGTGGATGAACATTTCTCTTCGCGGACGTCTACACCGGCTGAATGGATAACGTCGACCCACCCTCGCAGGATCACCTATACCGAGTCATTTGCTTTTGTTCGTAGGGCAATTAATAACGAGCAGAAGGGCGTTTTCGAACCGCAGGCGCCATTCGCATATCAGTAATGATCTAGCGGTGCGCTACGACCGACCTCCGGTTATGTTTCGCTATCGATCATATTTTATAATATACGGTACATCTGAAATTGAGGAAGTAATATAGAGTCAAAGGTAGAACTATTAATATATTCATAGAGATCTAGTTATTACTCGTATTAAAATATTTTTTTGGTTTTATCTATCTCTAGCTTTGCTCTCTTTTAATAAAGTTTTTAATACTCTAACTTTATGAATCGCACAAGTCTTAGAGAATACTTTATATGTTATTAGATAATTACAGAAATTGTTAGTCAATACTAATAGTTTAAAGAGATATTGTTGGTAATATGTATGTACTATAATATATAGTGATAATCTCCGGATGATGGTGCGAACCTAAAAGTTTGGAAGCTACAGTTTTCCCGATATTTGGCGAATGAAATCGCGGGCAAAAGACTATATAGGTACTTGTTCACGTTGAAAAGCGCGGGCGCGGTGGCGGGTGCGGGCGCGGAGACGTGGCGATTTTGTGTTCACGTTGACCGCTAGGCGTTTGCGCGATTTGACATGTTGTCAGAGATTGTAAATAGGAACGACGATCTTATATTTTTAACCGAAAATTCATATTTAAAGTGGCAGATGATAAAAATTAGAATTGGTGTGCATGAAATTAATAAAGAAGAGAACGGTATGGTGAATTTCATACTTTATATAGTAATTTGAGAGAACATCCTTCAAGATTTTTTTGGATATACCAGAATGACTGTCAACTGCTTTGATTACATATTGGATTCAATAATAATATCATTATTTTTATTTATCTTATTTCGCATTCGACTAGTGTTTTGTTCATCATCGTCGCTCTCTAAAAATTCAAACACCTCCAATTCATCACCCATCGTTAATATGTAGCTAATATTTACCTTTAATTCTAAATAAACCATAACAATTTATTATAAGTAACGATGTAGCAGCTTCTATTGAATGGATTCTATTGAACTTGTCACTTTTAGATAGCTAAAACGGGCAAACAAATGTTCGGCCGCTGGTTGAACTTACCTGAAAGTTTGTAAAACAATTTTCTATAATACCTTCATACAATACACTGAGTTAATGTAATAAAATTTAATAATTCCATCAATATTTTAGACTAACTAATACTTCGTAATTGGTAAAGTTACACGCGGGCGGCCCTTTAAAAAGCTGTAGCAACTAATTTTGTTATTGCGTGCGGCCTTACATTAGAAACATTTTGCTTTTACATAGATATAACTACACATTAAGGATTCAACTAAGTAATTACAAATTTAAATAAATAAATAAATATGTAGGTACGTACTTTTATCATTAATTTGCTTATCCTCTCAGTGTTAGAGTCTTACTAGATTCTTTCTTTATACCTCGACGAATAAAAATAAACACTCGTAAAAGCAGTGTTCTAAATCTATTGCTTGTATAAATACAGGCTAAGAAACTTTTATATGCGCAGCAATAAATTCATCCGAGTGTCACCACCCCATTTCAAGGAGGAGCCAGGTCAAGGATAATATAAGCACATACTATATGGATGCAGAACCTGTACCCACACGCCTGGTCAATATCACATAGCAGGCCAAATACCTACACGAATAGAAGCAGGTTCGTGCCCACTAAGGCGACGCTTGTGTTACATAAATAGGCTAAGATAAGAAGAAGATAACATAATAATCATTAACGCTGGCGCGACTAATTTATTTAAATAAAACTACTTTTTACGGATTTAGACGCGTATATTTATTCATCAAGCTAAAATTTTAAAACTAATACACGCTTTTAAATCTGTAAATGTAGTTTTATTTAAGAAGATAACATATTAAGCCTACGTGTACACAACAAATATTCCATAACAACATCATATTGTACTTTAATTTCAGAAATTTTGTTAGGGACCGCTGAGTGCTCCACAAACAACATTTTACTAAAAAACTTACAAAGTCTCATAAAACAGCTTCATGCGAATATTTTACTGTGGATTTCTTTTCGTTTTCGCCGTCACAATTTAGGCCTGGCGGCACCCTACAAACATTGGATAACTCCTATATTGTTGTTTACGCCAAACTTGGAACTTACTCGTAGCAGAGGCAATTCACCTCATAAATTTTCGTGTAATAACAGCTCACAGTTTCCCTAGACACTTGTAAGAGCACCGCAATATGGTACCGCTGCTAAGTAACCGGGTCACCTCCCTCCCTCAAATGTCTTAGTTATTCACATGTTGTATTAATGTTCGTGACACGAGAAAGTGTGTAAACTAATATGACTACCTGGGGCGGACGACAATAATTATATTTAAGTAGCCGCACTTCATAATACTACCTACATATAACTACATACGAGTAGCTATATCAACAGTAAGCCGCTACGGACGTCTTCTAATGATGCTATATGCAAATCCACCGAGCTAATACTGAATAACATTAGCATATTACAGCAACATATATATATGGCTGCTAATATAAATATTCCGCCAATAAATATCCATGTTAAGCTTTGAAACTATTTAATCATTTTGGATATAACATTCTCTATTGAAGGTACGCGACCTAAGGGTGAAATAAACTGTAATATTTCATCGTGGAAAACGAAGTGTTTTCAACGGTTAGACCCAAAAAATCTGGGCAATCGTGGGCAATAAGCTATTTATAAGTTATATGTACTATTCCTACGGACTGGCCTCGTTGTCTAGTTGTTTATTTAACGGACTGTCGTTCACGCGGTTGCGGGTTCGATCCCCGTACTGTACAATTATTTGAGTAACTTTTATAAATACCATAAATGTTTGTCCTGAGTCTGAATGTTTTCTATGTATTATAAGTACGTATTTACAAAAAGAAAGTGTATGTGTAGTATTTCCGTATCTGATGTTATGGAACACAAGCATAAAACCTTATTATGGGACCATAGGACGTCGTTTGAAGTGTCCATAAATATTTATGTTTTATTTAATTATTATTTTGCTAAATAAAACTACTGTTTACGGATTTAGATGCGTGTATTTGTTTTAAATTTAGCTCGACGTTTAGGAGACTTTGCAGTCACCATGGTCACAGGTATGACTGCAAGCATCAGTTTTATTTGTGAGTCGCGCAAGTGTTAGAGAATATTACATAATTTCGCTAGTTATGTGACGGCTATCAAACCCATAGTCAAACTGTATTAATCCTTAAATATGACAAGGGCAGTGTTTATCTTTAATCAATTTATTAACCCGTTTGTAACGAGGGTTTCATTTTGTCCTGTCAATATTTAGATAACAATCTCTATTCTATTCAGTATACCAAAGACGTCATCCCTTCTCAATGTATCAGTTTACTTAACTGTTCAAGTTACAAGTAAAAGTTTGGGCAAGAAAATTTACTCAGTAAATTCTGTGTTAGACATTTATTTAATTGTGGTAGTTTAAAACCAAAAGCGTCTATTTTCTCTAAAACTATTAGTATCATTGTGCAGTGTCAGTGTTTGTCTATTTAAAAACTTTACTTAATAATAAATAACTTAATAATAAAATAACTTAATAATAATCCTTACCAAGCTTATTTTTTTTTATTTGTTTTTTTATTTTAAGCGATTTCAAATGAAAAGTGGACGTGAAATTCAATAGATGTTACAGAAATACAGTTAGATTATTTTTTATACACATTACATAGATACTATAGAGAAAGACGAAATAAATATCCGCATAATAGGCTTACTATCACATTCACAGAAGGTATAATGACTGCCAATCGTCATACGTAGCCTTGATAATACTTATTATATTATATTATCTGTGGTAATACTAACGACAGGATACCCTAAAAAGTTATTGCTTTTATTACAATCGTCACAGAATATGACAAACCGTATAAAAATTAATAAGTTGTTGAGTATGTTAGAAGGGCTGACTTTAGTCTTTTACAAAATACAGTAAGTATACTAGCCGTTTCCCGCAACTTAAAAACGTAAAATTTAAATAACAAACTCAAAAAAAAATTCTTATATATAGACGTTTCTCTTGAAATTATCCATCCTTAAGAGGATACCAAAATAGCTTCGTGCATTTTTCTATGTACGAAGTTTTCATTGTTTCTTTAGATTGAATGGCTAGAGCTTTAATTTTTATGTATATGTTTTTTTCAATATATGATCTAGGATCGCATGAACTCAGAAACGCGATTGAAAAAAGTTTTCTCGATAGAAAATCTTGGCGAAACAACCTCTCAATTTTTTTATTTTTTTCATTTGTCGGTCTATTATCGCTATTAACTAATGAAATAACTTTAAAAACATAGGTAACTATCATGTATAGAAACACGTGGATCAGAATTAAAATATATTTAGTAGATTTATAGTAAATAGGAAAAGTATCCCTAATTCTTCATTTTCTGTGCCTACTGGCTGTGTTAATATGTACGTGTCGGCGATGATATTGATGTAGGCCCTTAATAAAATTGCAACACGATGCATTATGTAATTTTAAAGATCTAACATACGGGCATACCGAAAAACGACTTTTATTTACAATGACTATTTGAGTATTTGATTTGGTAGTGAGTTAAACTATGTGTATATAACGTACTATAGAACCTAACCTAAGTTTAAAACAAAATAAAACAATAAATTTAAGTAGGTATTTACCAAATCACAAATTTTTATTACGGCTTATTTCTAACGGAAGAGGATAAGAAAGTTATTTCCTTCGAAGTGAATTCTTACCAAAACTTTATAAACACAGGTACAAATTAAATTGCAATGATCTTACCAAACTTTTCTAATTTACCTTATTGCGGTAAGTTCACAGCCGTATAAGTGAAAACACAATGGCTTTACCTTGGTGACTTATTGCGTACGTAAATTGAATACGTATTGATCTTTATTTGATATCTTTTAGTTTAATTTGGTGCGCACATTTATCAGTCTATTTATTTATAATATGTAATTTATATCCTACACAGTGAACTAAAATTGGTGATAAAAGGGTTTTTGGAGTTAAAATTTTACTTATGGATCCAATCCGTTAAAGAAAAAAGGTAAATTAGCCATAGAAAAAAACTTAGTACTTACAATAAATTATTTCTGACGTACAATATATTATTATATTATATTTTTATAATGGAGAGGCCTATGCTCGGTGTTTCCCTACGTGATGAGATCCGGAATGCGGAGATCCGTAGAAGGACCGGTGTGTACGACATAGCCCGAAAAATTAGCAAGCTGACGTCGCAATGTGGGGGCCACAATGCTTGACGATGTGATGACTGTTAGGGACGGAAGGTTCTCGAGTAGCGGCCACTCACTGGACGACTCAGCGTGGAGCATTCCCCAACAACCTTATTGGGGACTGCTCCAGTGCACCTGCACTAACGTTAAATTTGCCGGGGGCCGTTGGATGCAGTTAGCGCAAGACCGCGCTTTGTGGCGTTCTATGGGAAAGGCCTATGTCCAGCTGTGGACGGAGAAAGTCTGATGGATGGATGGAATATAAAAAGTTGGTATACTGTTTTGTAAGAGTTCGTTAACATTTTATTTTAACCGATTTCAATTTCACCCTTGTCAATTCATTTATCGCTAATGATATGAATATTACCTTCTCATAATCCTATTTACTTAGACTCTCACGGTTATTTTACAGACAATTTCAATATATCGTAAAAACACAACACTATCTTTAACACCTGTTCGTACAAACACATCACAATCCGGCTGTCGTGATAACAGGAAATATATGTAAATGTTCGTCCGTATCTGAGTCCCGATCGTTTATACGCGAAGGAGAAGTCTTAAGAAATGTAAAGGTAAGAAACTAATCCAGCGTATTATCCACAACTTGTTATAAATTTGTTCTAAACTTTTTGTACAAACTTAAAAGCGCTTAATAGCAAGCCGTGCTCCATACAAAAATATACATACATCGTACTTCGCTGATTTCTTTGTGGATCCAGAGCAACAATTTTTTTTTAAAGTATCTTCTAGGTATGTTATTTCTATGCTTCCCTATTTTTGCCATTTTTTTTGTATACAACGTATACACGACAACTAAAATAAATATGACCATCTAAAACTCCGTTTTTACGGTTGTGTTACGATGAAATTTTAGCGTCCATGACACAAATTTGTTACAGATTTTCGGAAAAAATAGTATTAAAAGCATAGATATATATACTCTACATCTATAACATGGCGTGAAACATTTTTGAATCCGTTTATTTTTCACGAAGATAACAGCGGAGTTCCAAACGCCTTTTTTTAAAGATTTCGTAGGTAAAATAAGGCTGTTTTAATTCTGAGCACTGAGCTAAAAGGAACAGTTATACTGTTCCTTTTAGCTCAGTGCTCGGAATAGGGATAGAAATACCTTACACAAATACCAAAATTGTGAATTAGCTGGCTCTATAGTCCTCTCTTACCACTACGGCATCTGTTACGTAACTGTAGAGTATTTCTGCTACGAAAATTATTACGTAGAGGTCAATACTTTAGTTGAGAGGTTTCCACCCCCGACTGAAAGAGTTTGCTGTTTACAAATGTAGCGGATATTGAAGTAGTTTCACTGAAGTTTAATAAAGGAATCTTTTGTTGGGAATAGCGCTAACTAGCATCTTAACAATATTCTGGTGTTAACTTCTATATTATGTACGAAAAGAATTCGATGATATAATAAATACATAATAAATAAATATTCGTGGACATTTCACACAGCGTCCTCTGGTCCCAAGGTAAGCTTATATGCTTGTGTTAATATATCATACATTATAAAATAGTATATTTAAATTAAAGGACATCAATCTGTACTAATATTATAAAGCTGAAAAGTTTGTTTGTTTTTTTTAACGCGCTAATCTCAGAAACTACTTGTTCGAATCAAAAAAATCTTTATGTGTTGGATAGTTCATTAATCGAGAAAGGCTAAGCTATATAACTTACCGCTGCAACTAATACAAGAGAAGCATCAGTGAAAATGTTAAAAAGTTGAAAAAAAAATTTCAAAATTCCACGCGTACGAAGTCGCGAGAAACGTTCAATATTTTATCAGACCTCTGGTTTAACTCCAACAAAAAAAAATGGTACTATGATCTTATTTATTTATTTAAAACTTTTTGCACATACAAAATAGTGTACAATGGCGGGCTTAATGCTAATGGCATTCTCTACCAGCCAACCATCAGTGGTGCAGAGATAATAAGAGGCAGGTGGTAATTTATCACTGAGAGGTGAAGTTTTAACCTTACAATAATAATAATATTACTTAAACTACAATAAATAAATATAATCTACATACATAAACAGATAATATAAACATACTTAGTAATAATACATACATAATATACTACATATACTCGTACCTATATAACCAATGAAACAGTGAGGAATTACTCAATGAGTAGATTCTGCCAGTAATGTGATGTAATGGTTGCGAACTTTAATTTTAAATGTCTCCAGGGTCCTAGCCATCCTGATCTCAAGAGGAAGGGCATTCCAGAGAAGAATTGCTTGAATGTTGAAGGAAGAATGTACTAAGCTAGAGGTGTGAGGTGGACATGTTAGACGACGATTGTGAGAAGAACGTAAATCTCGATCGTGGGTGGAATAGAGAAATTGAAAAGGTGATTTTAAATACAAGGGAGAGCTTGGACAGTTTCAAATGGAAAACAGAGTAGTTAAAGCTCGATCTTCGATGATCTTCTTATTTCTTCGGCAGCTTTAGGTAAATAGGTCAATATGGAATCCTGCAGGCATCGTCATCAAGTATAGTGTAGTTTCATTACATAAACCAGCCGTATTAAATGCTCTATGATAAAACTAGTTAACTATAAAATATTAATAAAGACCAAAAGTTCATTATAAGAATTCCGATCCCGCGTCGACTTACATTAATTGAGACTACAAACGACTAATTACCATTCATTCATATTTAAGAAGAGATATAAATTGTATATTTAATTTCAATATTAACATAATAACATTCAAGTTATGGTTCGCACAATTTTATTTTTATACAGTATATACAGTATTATACAGTTTGGAGCAGTATTCTCGGTCAAAGTACGCCAAACCACCACCCGGACAACCGCAGCCCGCAGCGTAATTAGCTAAATATGACTTTTAAACTTGGAGCTCCCAGTTAGACGCTTCTATATATTCCATTTTGTTTTACGAACATGTTTCTGTTAGAATATTTTAGAAAGAAAGAAAGAAAGCTTTTATACCTATTTACTTCTTCTACTTTTACTTTCCTTTTACTTCCAATATATTGGAGATCGAACAAACGTGAGCGTAAAAAAATTAAATACTGTTACTAGAGAATAATATGTATTCTATTTGACCCACGATTGTATTAAGAAACATAATAAAAATGGTTTAAAATTACTTCCAATGACAAAATGTGAAATGGCCATATGTATTTATTTTTTTATAAAATGTTTAAATTAATAAATATTTATGGACATTTCACACGACGTCCTCTTTCTTGTCCCAAGCTAAACATATATGCTTGTATTGTAGGTACCAGCATACGCATAGAACACATATACTACTTTTCTTCTGTAAATACATACTTATAACACATAGTAAACACCCAGGCGAAGTACCAACATTTGTATGACATTTATAAACATCACATAAATGATTGTCCCAAGCGGGAATCGAACCCGGGACTTTGGGAATGGCAGTCCGTTATAAGAACGACTCGACCACGAAGCCAGACATAATAATTCACACAAACATAATTCTCTTGATCAATGACTAAAGTATTCAAAGAAATAAATTCTACTGACAAGAAAAAACTGTATTCTATGTAGTACTTATTTATTTCTTTACAAAAAAATGTCCCAATAAATGAATTTTTGATGATTTCTGCTTTCTCGTCACGTTTAAAAAAAGTATTGGCTCATTATAACAGCTTGTGAAGGCCCGCTATAAATCATAACGCTGAATCAATTTTCCACGTCTGTAATAGAAACCACTGCCCACCGTGTTCTGAAAGACCTGAATTTGTATTCAAGAAACGATATCATCATTAGTTACTGCAATTTTCTTCACATTCAATATGTATAGTTGAATACGCGATGCTACGAATAAATAATACTTTGTAATTGCATTGAGTTCTGCCTTGAAATAAAATGGTACGATAATTTTATGGATATCCACGTAAATAATGATAACATAATATGTTTCTATATCAAGCTGTTAACATTTACCGCCAATTTGCATAATACAAGTTGGGTACTAAAGAAATATAATTACGTTACATTTTTACGGGCTATCATAATTTTATCGAAATGTTTTCATTTTAATGATATCTAGTAAGTGACTGTGTCGGATAAAACCGCGTAAGCTATAAGAATTATCACTTCATTTACACTCTGTAGATAACGAAAGTCAAGTTATTATGTAGTTGAGTGAGTCCTATGAATATCAAGAACGTTGTGAAGTGAACTTCTTCTCGTTTTTTCAACCCAATATATCCTACTATTAGGTAAGGGTCTCTTTCTTTACTTATGGAGAATAATTGGTCTACGTTACAGTCGGTTTGTTGGCATAAGGTTTAGTTTTGAGTATTTTTTGTCACAAAAAATGTTTTCAGCTTACATTGTCCTTTAGTTGGCACTTACTGCTCTCTGGAAAGAAATGGGATTGAGACATAAGTATTTTTAATCCGTCACCACACGGACAGAAGTTTACCTACTTACTGACTTTGTAAATAATTTAATCATATAAAATTTAAAAACAAAACTTGGCAGTAGAAAGTTTCCATAATGTCTAAATGTAATAATCTTATAGTCCTTGTACACAGGGCGGCATTGTGATATATCTATTTCATATATCAATTGATTTTATTGCCAGAGACAAATTCTGCACATTATGTTAAATGCGATCGTTTATATAATATTCCCCTGACCACCGCGGTCTTGAAGTGGAGACTTTAGGAAGCACGTACATGTAATATTATTGATTACAGGGTGCGGCGGTCCAGCTACATTTGAATTTCCAATGAGCTCGTTAGTCGTTAGAATCGGGCCGGATACGAGCCTCGGACAACCAATGGAAAAAATCTTTCCTTTTCGCTCTGATTGTAGAAAATTGTAACTTCAGCAAAATTAATAGTATACGCTTGAAAGATAAGCGATTCGATAATAAGCAATTTTTATCGAGATCATTTCTTTTGCGCTTTTTTTTTGCAAAAGTACAAGATATTTTAATAGGCTGGATGAAAGAAAACACTATTTGAATAACAGTTAATTTTATTTTATCCAATATGTTCAATGGTAGCAACAAGCAAAACGGCGAACTCTAAACTTCTGCGATCTGTATTCACAAAAGACTATAAATTTCCTAGACACGATTAAAGAATGTATAAAGTTAGCTTGTAATAGTATAAAGTAACTGACATTTCCTATAGTACGAAGCGAGCTTGATATGTAGCAATTGGAGTTGGTACCAGCTCTTAATTAAACCCGGCGGCAGGGCCTAGCGGCAAACTTCGATTGCGCTGTCAAAAATCCGAAGAATTATTCTACCAGTAAAATAACTTCTGCGATTTTAGGCTTTATCGTACCAGTTCAGGCATATTAGCAAATTTATACTACGCGGATGCAATATGGTGCCTAAATCTCGTTGTGTTGGTACGCTCTCGCGGAACGAAGCAATTTTATTAAAACTGTTTTTATTTATCGACGGTTCGAGGTGGCCGACGATTTTTCTTTTGCTTCTTAATTTATTTTGCGATATTGATTCATATTTGTTTTTATATCTGTGGATTTAAAATTAATAATCTTTTTATAGTAAGTTTTTTAATGATATAATCCCTCCCAAAATGGAGGATACCCCTGCCCAACCATGCGACGTTAATGGGTTGGAAAAACAAATAAGGTTAGTTTTTACATTAAATATTGAAAATGACGCGAATTATAGTATTGTAAAATCATAAAAGTACTCATTACTTGAAAAATTGGAATAATTAATAAGTAAATTATTTTAATGTTAAAGGTCAACCTGAAAATCTAATATACGAGTATAAAATTCTCGTGCCATAATGTTCGTTCCCATACTCCTCCGAAACGGCTTGACCGATTCTTATGAAATTTTATATGCACTTTCAGTAGGTCTGGGAATCGGCTACTATCTATTTTTCATACCTAAGTAATAAGGGTTCTCCACCCCTAACATTTGTATGGCAAAACGTTTGCCGGGTCAGCTAGTAAAATAATAAAAAAAAAACGGCACAATATCATGGCCCTGTAGGGGAAGAGGAGGAACACCATGGGGCTTAATTGTTAGGTATAACAAACGCTAAATGAAATATTGAAATCAATACCTCATTACGAATGTTTAAAATATTCAGTAATCGAAATGTATATTTAAGTTATGATTAACATTTATAACAAACTCGATTCCTTTGTACTATTTCATATTATAATAGAAAAAAATAATTATCGTTTTGCGTTTTAATTTCAGCCGATATCACGGTTTTTAGAGTATCAATAACACGCACTAAAAGTACAATTCCAGTATTATGCCTCGGCCGTTTTTATTTGACCTGTGTATGTATAGATTTCAGCCTAATCTTGTTTAAAGTGTAAGCAAACAACTGCAGCTGTAGAGCTCATGTTAAACTAGACAATATAGTGAATCTCTAAGTCGCCTGTAATTAGCTCAAAATTGAACCACAGCACGCTACCAAAAGTTAAAAATATCTATCTGTAATTCTTGTTTAAATAATGTAAATACGTAATGATTAAGTTTCAAATTAAGGATGTAGTAATTTTCTAATCTGAGCGAATTGCATAACCATAGTATAATTTTTTATTTCCATTTGCCACATAAATAATAAAATTTATACAACATCTGGATATATTCTATGTAAAAGAAAATTTTTTACATGTAATATATTCATATTCTGGTACACATAACATAAATAAATAAGCATAACTTGGAACCTGAGGTCTCGAGGAGGTTGTGTAAGATATCTATATATACTTATACTTGTTTATGTTTTATTTATTATAATAAAATCTTTTACTCTAACTAAATTTTATTACCTCAATAATTATCTACATTCTTGCAATCATTCATTTATAAAGTCTAGCAATCGATACGCGTGAAATAATTTACGACTCTACCCATGACTCTACCTTTTGACATTAACTTATACCGATTTTATTTATCGAGAAACTCATTCGATTTTATTAAAGGAGCTGCATCTGAATGCTTACTTCGATATTCATAACAGCTCAATTAGTGACCGGTTTTTTAAAGACGATATGATGTTTCAACTTGTAACATAAATTTATGAAAATTGTTGCCCATTGAATATCGAATCGACATAGCTGCTGATGTTTTAAATCGTCTGCAGTTTACAAGATACGTGTCCTGTTTTAATTAAATTATTTTAAACGTATACAAATTACGGTTGTTTTAAAAATGATTTCGATTCTATAAACTCCAAAATTAGAATATCAAATATAGAACGTGACTATATCTATTTATCTGCAGGTTCGTATAATAATCCCAGATATTTTTTTAATAACTGCATTCGGTTTAATGCTTTCGTCGTAAATATGACCATATTCTGTAATTGACATGGCCATCATTCGTATACACTGCTAGTCTGTTAGTTAGTAATGTATATAGTTTTCATTTGGAAAGAATGTGATGATAACACTTTCTCTCTCTCCAGTTTAAGAATGTCCCACCATTGGGGACGGTCCGCCTACTCTTTGGGAGGGATTATGGTCTACTATGCCACGTTGACCAGACATATTGGCATTAGGTTTATTTTCAAGTTCTCTGTCTCTCACAGAGATCACAGATAATCAACTTTAGAAGTCAAAGTCAAAGTCAAAATATTTTATTTCAAGTTGGCATGTTTTACAAGCTCTTTTGAAACGTCAGAAACTAGGTGTCTGTTCCAAACGCGGATCCTATGGAGAAGAACAGACAAGAAACTCCATTAAGAAAACTCCAGAACTCCAGAAGAAATACCTATAGGTTTTCACGCATAAAATGTAGGCAATATTATATATAGATTAAATCCTATAGTGTGGTGAGTTCCTCAGAGTCGTAAGTACTCGTAGCATGTGTACTTTACTGTCATAGCGGATAGGACAATCCGCGATACATTGTTTAGAGGCCGACATTTGCACGGACAGTCACGCGCCACCGCCCAAACAGAGGAATTCCCCTACGATATTTTAGTACCACAACTGACGGTCTACTTGAGGCTTATAGCTTATTGTCGTGTCGGCATTTTATCACAAGGCGCGGTTTTGCGCCCAATATATTGTAGATAACTTTATATGAAGTAATATAAAAGACTAAAGGATTGAGAGGAATGATACACTTGACCGATTTATGTTCAGGGTCCATGAAATAGAATGGAAATATATTGCTTACTTGGGGACAACTTACACTTGAGGACACTATACTAATAAGAAAATCAAAGAAATAAAATTCTTATATATTTTTCTTCGGAGGTCGTTTAGTATAAGCAAATATTGTATTTATTTCTTTATTTCTTGTAACCATTATATTAGGCCGTTATTTTACTGGTTATAATAAAAACAACTTTATATTTAAGTAGTTAGCTACCAATGGACATAAATTTAAACCCATTTATAAATCTACTCAAGATTAATAAAATAGATCGTAATTCATTTTGATCCACAGATATAACCCGGATCTCTGTGATAGGTACGAGCTTAATAGAGACACCTTAGTTATTATAAAGGAAAGGAAATAAAAAAATATTCCTAAATTGTAAATTTTATAGGGATTTCAAACATGATCTTTGTAATGCATAAATTGTAGTCCATCTGAAATAGAATCCACATTCAATAATTTTAAATTCCATTCAAATTTAGTTGACATAGAGCGTGTTAAATGATATTAATAAACATGTCTCGCCTCCAACATCCCCTACTGTATAATACATTAGCTTGGAACCTATAACAATATTCTACCTTGAGGGTAATGCATGTAGCTAAGTCTTCATGAAGCCTAGGGGGAAATGTCTCCGCGCAGGGGCGCTCCAGTGTTCATTTAATTGTTAATGCTATAGTGATCTAAGTAGAGCCGAGGTGGCTCTTGTAGGTTAATGAGGCCGCTGCTAATTTATGGAGACACAAAGCTCCCCCTAGTTATGAAACTTTCGGTCCGGTAGATGGAGGAACTTTTATGGCCGTTTTATCATTTAACAACCTTTGCTTTTAGGTCTAATACCTAAGTTAACATTCTTACGATGACACAGCAAATGAGTAACACATTAGCTGTCTTTGGAAAACATAAATTCTATTGTTTATTTTTTCTCTAACAAGATTTATTTTCTAAAGGCTATTTGTATTAAATATGAAAGTATTTATATGTGTATTTTAAATGAAAATGATAATTTTATGATATTTGTTTAGTTGATTAGCCTGGGAGTCATAACAAAATAATTTATGATTAAGTAATTTGTTAAATAATGATTTCATAAACAAACATTATTATAACTTGATTATACAGCTCATACAGTACAAATATTTGTTTAAGCCATGTGGTAAGTAAATCAAGCCCATTCAATTTAAACATTTAACTGCGTTGATGGCGTATACGAAATATATATGTATTTAAGTGAAATTTGGTTAGCGGTAACGATTGTTTTATATCCTCCTGGTCGGCATAACACTCCTAAATGCAATCAGTAAAAAGTCGTATTATTTATTATCGAACACTTGCGAAACTTTTGTTTTCTTGATAACAATGTTTTGGAAATTTGCCATCATATTCACGAATAGGACTTGGCTGCAAGATATGTTTTTTTCTTCAGCCCTACCCAGCCATGGTGTCAGGAACCTTACTATAACCCGGCAAGGGTAGTATGCTCACAGGGGGTACGACTCGACGGGGGTATGGCTGTAAGGTGTTCTCTTTTGTTAGTTTTTATAAGAGAAGTCCATATTTGCTATTTAATTTTTGATCATAAAGGCTTAACTAATTTACCATAAGCCTTTATATTTTTCTCAGACTACATAAAAAAATGTTCTTGATTCCATCATCACTTTCTTTTACTTACTTTTATTACGATTAGATACTCATACTTGAACTTGTCTCACAAACTTGAAATATTAATGAAATATTAAGCGAATCACTCTACATTTATAGAAGAATGTTTAACCCCAGATTGAGATATTTATAACAAAACATTGAAAGCAACCGAATTTTCGGAACTATTTCTTCATAGTTTTACTTTTATTATACCGTTTATGCTAGCATAAGCTGTTTCGGGCATGCATAAAGCGAACCTAAAACTGCATAAAAGTTAATTATGATATTCAAAATAAGATATGCAATATAATTTATGTTAGTTTGTGCACATTAAAGTAAATATCTGAGCTAAAATGAGATTCTACAAGCTTCGTTTTGTTAATTCAACGCAAAACTTTGTAGCTACTAGTGTTCCAACATAATATATTTAATTGAAATGACTGTACTATATATTTGAGCTATGTTTATTCCTGTGTAGTGCTTAAAATAATAAAATAAAATACACAGTAGTGCTTAAACATATTAATTAAATTGAGGTTTGGTAGCAATATCTGTATTAACACTTGCTTATATTCTGTGATTTAATTTCTGCAGGAAACAGTTCTTATACCGATCTCCGGTATGTTAATAAACTAACTGATAATGGAAAAAATTATCACCATGAGCGGGACTTGAACCCACGACCTCGGAATACCGTTCTAGTTGGTAAGTGTTCCTTCCATCGGTAAGTATTTTCTAACACTAAAAAAATTCATGACTCATTTTCTTAAAACCGATATGGGACTCTATGATCGCTTTTAAGAATACCAAGAGTAGCGCTATCAGAGACTAAACAATTTCTATTTCTAATACGTGCAAAATATGGTAGTTTTATAAAAGATACTGGCAATAAATTTTTGAGTCACAGCTGAAAAGTGCTCCTCTATATTGAAGACAAATAAGAATAAACGACGAACATTGAGAGCATTACCGTAGTGGTATCTCTTGGAGCACAAAGCTCGGAATACTGGTACAATCACAAAGAATTGCAACACAATATAGAGCTGTAGGACCACATAATCCGATGTGATGTAACACTTGTTCACTATTGCAAAAATGGAACAATATTCTATAACAGAGAGCTTTTGGAAGCACATCATTTTTCTTTCAGCTTGAGAACACCGCGACATTATCGTAATAGCTAAGGAGGCAATTTATGCTTTATGATGTGAATTGAGATGTAATTCACTTAAGCTATAACCGCTTCATATATTTTTTTTTGTAAATAGGCATAAAAGAGTTTGTTTATGAAAAATAAGCAGATCTAATTAGGAAGCATTTTTGAATTCATTTATAAAATAGAACGTGGTTTTGATGCCTAGATAAGGCACGAATAAGCTAAAACATTACTACAGGCCTCATCAAATAGAGAGCAATAAGCAAATAAACAAGGTGTAAATGCTATTCAGAATTTTAGACATTTTCTTATCGGAGGGCAGCCGAGCGGGCATTGCAGTAAGCAAGATACCATCGCACACCCGACCTAATTCGATTCGCCAAGTTGGCTGAATCCGCCAAGTCCGTCTACTACATATAGCTAAGCTTACGTTGTTATACAGTTATGTCACATCTTATCGCTAGCTGTTTAATTATTGAACAGTAAAAACTTGCTTTAAGTTAATAAAATTGCCGTTGCACAATTTACCTAGGTAGGTGTTACCTATATACAGTCGTGGTTGTAATTTCTGCACCATATTCAAAACAAAATCACTTGCACAGATTTACTCATACTGTGCTGGTAACACTTGGAATGCTCAAATCGCACATAAGGTGGTCAAGCCTGGTGTCTTCGATTGTTCACTAGTCTATATTACATAAAAAAAAATCTGTTAAATAATACATCAATATTCCGATTACTGATCTGGTTAAGATATAATTATGTATATAAAAATTCGATTAAATAAGCTACAATTTGTTTTCGCACAAAAGATTAAAAAAGTCCTTACGTTTGGTTATCACTGTGACTACAGTATTTGCATTATATTTTATGCTAAGTATGTACATTTTTCAGTATAAATAACGCTTATGATGCCGCTATAAAGTATAATCTCGCTCAAAACACATTTGAGCAAATGTGTCTCTGTTTAAAAGTAAATGTTACGAAAAGAGTGATAATATTGAAAAATGTGAGGTAACATAAAGCATGTTCCTTTTTGCACAGCATGATTTCTACCTACTAAAAAGATTGCAGTCATAAAGTATATAGTATGTAAGGCTTTATGGCTTTTTCTTTATAGACTTGAAAGACATTTACGGTGTACATCTTAGAACAAATACGGAAGAACAAAAAAATAGAGAACCAATATTTATAACGTTCGTTATAATCAAAATTTAGTATGATGGCGTTTCGATTTACCTTGTAAACACACCCCAATAGCTTTGTGGTTTCAACAAAAGATTTTGATGAAGTGGTCTCGTTGTTAAAATAAGTGTGTTTACTCAGAGAAACACAGAAAGATTTTTAATCGACTCTTAACTACAAACGAATTTTAGGAATAGTTAAAGCTAGCATCCTTATCCCCACATAAATATAAAAGTGAAAGTGAGTTTGTTTGTTTGTTCGTTTGTGACGTTTTCACGCAAAATCTATTGAATGGAATTGCACGAAAATTTGTATAGAGATAGTTTATAGTCCTGGAAGTAGCATAGGCTATATTATTATTTCGCTAAAATTTCTGTACGAGACAAAAAATGAAAACTTTTGTGAAATATGGTATAAAGTAATAGAGCCGCCATTTTTGTTAATTTACAGTTAATAAATTTACAGTTGTCATAGCAACCCATAGAAATCATCGACTTATAGGTAATTTTTTTTAATTTGGCCATTATGGTTTTAATGCCAGCTACCGCTTAAATTGCATGTGTCAGACATGCAATTTACGCGGTAGCCCGGAATAGAAATTCCTTCTGTGTTACTTAGTTCCAAATTTTTTTTTATAGAGACGCTATGGATACTTAGTTTTTGGGGTCGATTTGACGTTATTTTTGGTATTGATTTTGATTCTAGGCTCGATTTCAAATTCGATCCGGAACCTAATGCGTGCGAAGCCGCGGGCAGAAGCTAATAGGATTATATTTAAGTAGTTATTTAATCACACCACCTGTTACAAGACAACGAAAATTAATTTGAACGTATCTTTAAGTGTAGTTATTGCTGGAACGTTAGTTTAAATTGAAAACTCGTTTATAGTGGAAAGTTGTTTTACGCCCCGCTCTATAAAATGACACTCCCTCCACCCCTCATAATCCTTGTAATTAATTCAACGATCATCCGCATAATGACTTGCATGTGGAAATCCTTGTGGAGTGCGCTCCTAACTAACGCTTACTAATTGCCATAGCGTACACGTAGGGGATTCTCCTTAGAAAGGTTTTTGCCACCGCTACATGTGGTATTAATGAGGATTTTTGGCACTGTCACCGTCAACCGTTTAAACGTTCAAACCATTAATCGTTCTTGCCAACAAAAATGCATTTAAATATTTTTTGTAACAATTTCCCTTGGTATATTGCTTTATTTCCATTAACACGCCTGCTATTAGTAAATAAAAACTTTCGAAACGTTATTTAGTATATGAAATCTGTTATTTTTTGTTTTCGTCGTACGTGGCCCATACAACCGTTGCGCATCGAATGTATATAAGAGTGTAAATGAAGCCGTTGACGTTCTGTAGTCCTAGCTTACCCCCATGGAAAAACGCGTGAATGATGATGGATTATTAACATTTAACTACATACGCAAAGTTTTGTTTAAGAGATCAAAAATTGTGGTAAGTCCGCTCGTTGTAAAGGTAATATAATTATGATGTTAAATGTATATTACTATTTAAGGGTGCAATAAAGAATATTCATTTATCAATTCCTATTATATAAGTGGTAAAGATTATTGTCTATCATCAGATACAAGCCGTTAGCTCTCATTATGCAGGATGGATTTTCATAACAACATTATGAGAGTAGTAAAGGACTGGAGACTGCTCTAGGCTACTTAGAGAGCCATTTGCAGAGAGATTGTTCCGACCTACGAGGTAGATTGCTAAAGTTTAGAGATAACTTGCCCAAAGTTAGAACATTTTGACGCTGCAATACTTGGATAAGGTATACTGACTGTCTTAATTAAGTTAGAGATGTTTAAACAGGGCCTAGATACAGATTCATAACGCCTCTGATAAAATTACTTAGTTATCATCACGGATACATGTTCTTAAAGAGATACGCAGAGTTAAATTAGTATGAACACGCTTCTGATACCAGAATTTCCAACCTAAAAACTGAATTTCTTTGCTCCTCTTAAAAGGTTTTAAAAAAGCAGAAAATCTATGAGTGGAAAACCATGACCTCATGCAAAAGTAAGAGCGTCTCTACCACCTCGGAAAAAAAAGAAAAATAAGAGACAAAAACGCCATAAACTAAATGCCCATAGTATCTATTCTGTGTAAATGACTTTAACAGTTCACGTATAATCTCAAAGGAGTAGAACTGACGTAATATTGGTCCATACAGTTCGATTACACGTTTTTCATCTACAAAATGACAGCTATATTTTGATGAAAAACATGTAAATGGGCTGGGTTTAACTTTATTTTATAAGCTTTTTATGAGAAGTGCTCATGAATTACTTTATTACTTTCATGTAAGTGCTATGTTTATCCTTGCGTTTTGCTATAAATTACATTATTTAGTGGCAGCTTTTAATATCCATGTTACAGGGTCAAGGTTAAGATTTGGATGTGATTTTATAACGTTGTTATTGGTCTTGGAAATATGTTTCTAAAGCACCACAACTTGTGTCCAGGGCAAGGGATTCCATTATGTTCTGATGCCAACAATGATTGAATTTTATTTTATGAAAAATGATAATGAGTGTTGCAGTCTTCGTCATATTTAAATTATTGGTATAACTTTATACTCCTTATACAAAACTCCATAAACAATAATGAATATTATCAAACAATGCATTGCATCTTTTGAAATAATTATATTCAGCTTGATGATGCCTTAATGATAGGCTTGGACATCAGTCTGTAATTTCCTCTCAAGCATTGAATTAAGTCATTACTGTGTGGTCTGGGGTATACCATTATGAGACATGTCCTAGATATACAGAGGGCGTTAACGATGAAGATAAGATTATGCATTAATTTTGCTGTTGCTATATAAGTTATTCCTACAGTGACCTGTACTTTGAGCAAACAGAATATCATCACATTACATAGAACCACCTTTTACAGATTAAGAAATTATATTAGTTTTAAAACAAATAAACTGTTGTAAAAAAAAAATTTTAAAAATTTATATACTGCCATTACCCTGTTTATATCTTATATATAAAATTCACGTGTCACAGTGTTAGTTACCGCACACCTCCGAAACGGCTTGACCGATTTTTCTCAAATTTTACATACATATTCAGTAGGTCTGAGAATCGGCCAACATCTATTTTTCAAACCTTTTTTTTTCTTTTTTTTAGTATGGCAAAACAACGTTTGCCGGGTCAGCTAGTATTATATAAAATAAGTATTTTTATAAGAAGACATCAACATTAAATTTATTTAGTAAACGTGATGACGTTTCAACCAGGCGGGGTAGAAACGCTCATATATTGGTAATACCAAAACAAAGGATTGATCTATATAGTAGAAATGTGTACTGTATGGCTATAAAAATATATAACAATTTACCTAGCAGAATCAAAGACAGCAATACTACAGCTGGATTTAAAAATAAATTACTCACATTACTAATACATGAATGTTTTTACACTATTAAGGAATTTTTTAACTACAAAGAACAATGACATAATAAAATATTTATAGCAATAGATTAATATAAGAATAGAAATGTAATGTTAGTTAGGTAAATTAATAAATATTTGTACACCAGCTTCTGGTAGATCATGGAATGAACTATGTATGTATTTTAACAACTTTGTATTACCCATTTTCAACGAATAAATGTTTTGTTTGTTTGTTTTTAGGGTTCCGTACCCAAAGGGTAAAAACGGGACCCTATTACTGAGACTTCGCTGTCCGTCCGTCCGTCCGTCCGTCCGTCCGTCCGTCCGTCCGTCTGTCACCAGGCTGTATCTCAAGAACGGTGATAGCTAGACAGTTGAAATTTTTTGTTTGTTCAAATTTTAATAACATCTCTGGCCCACCAATGACAATAGTGGCTGAATATTTTCTAACACTTGCGCGACTCATCTGTTTAAATAAAACTACTTTTTACGGATTTAGACGCGTATATTTGTTTTAAATTTTGGCCCGACGTTTCGGAGACTTTGCAGTCACCATGGTCACGGGTGAGACTGAGCTGTAATGTGTCTTCTACGATCAGTTATTACAGGGTTTACCCACATTCGGTTTTAATTTTACATTGACCATAAAGATAGACTTTTACTATAAACTATATCATATTACATTGTGCTCAGACTACATAAAATCAATAACATTATTTTAGTTTCTAAAATACATTAATAAATTGTAACAATATAAAGAAATTTTTAAATTATATAACTTGCCAGATCTTTCTCAAGTGGGACGCGTTCCGATCTGGTGGTAGTATATTAGACAAAATAATAAAAACTAAATAATTAAAATAAATACTAATTTTCTATAAATTCAAATAAAATTAACAATTTCTTTTTAATATAAACTAATTTAAATCTTAAACCAATAATTCTTTTTTAAAAATTCTTGTTATTATGTAAATAATATTGTATTTACGTATATAAACTTAGTTTTGCTTGCTATATTGTATACTACCTCTATAATAATTAAAACTTTAGTCTATGATAAAATTATGTATGTTTCACCTTATATAATTTAAAAATTTCTTTATATTGTTACTATTTATTAATGTATTTTAGAAACTAAAATAATGTTATTGATTTTATGTAGTCTGAGCACAATGTAATATGATATAGTTTATAGTAAAAGTCTATCTTTATGGTCAATGTAAAATTAAAACCGAATGTGGGTAAACCCTGTAATAACTGATCGTAGAATACACATTACAGCTCAGTCTCACCCGTGACCATGGTGACTGCAAAGTCTCCGAAACGTCGGGCCAAAATTCAAAACAAATATACGCGTCTAAATCCGTAAAAAGTAGTGGCTGAATAGTCTCCGAAACGTCGGGCTATAATTTTAAACTAATATACGCTCCTAAATCTGTAAAATATGATTTTATTTGAATAAATAAGTGTGTGTTGAGTTTATTTGTACATTCGTAGTAGATGACGAAATGAAATAAAAAGATTCATAATTGTAAGAAGAAAAGAAATCTAAGCGTAATCTTGCTCGAAGGGTCCAACGAGACAGTGTGATAGATTATATAAAGTAATATACTTCAGTTAGGTATTTATAAATGTAATATATTTCTGTCGCTACAAGGATTGAGTATAAATCCCGTATAAGCGAAGAAACGCCCAGATCTCAACACAATACTCCGGGAATGTATTGTAAAGCATTTCAAGAAATCGCTTTCTCAAAAGCGGTGTTCGCCTTTTTGCAATTTATAACGGCTCTCATCCAGATTGCATGAATACAAACAGTATGCCTTTTGTGTGTACGCCTGTGTCCCTTTTGATTAAGATGTTCGTTCTCAAGTCTGAAGAAATTTAATTTCACGTTATATGGATTCTTAAAAGTTCGTTCATGAAGTTTTTCAATTCAGCCTCTTATTTATACGTTATAGAATTTCTTCCTTATATTATATATAAAAATCTTGAGTAGGTATTTATGTATGAAATGAATCAAAGAGTTTATGTGTATTGTTTAATAAGTAAATAAAATACAAATAGTTCTTTATATATTTTCCACACTCTTTGCACCCTCCAACTAGCAATTGTGATTTCATAACTATTTAAAAAAACATAGACATGATGCCTATATTTCTTGTATTTTAAAACATAGTATATCTCAGACACATCTTTACTTATTATAAAACAAAATTGCTATTTTTGTATATATGTCCCTATGTTAGATTATATCTTCAAAATTACGCAATAGATTTTGATGCGATTTTTTCAATAGATAGAGTGGATCAAGAGGATGGCTTTTTTTAAATTACACACGTACGAAATTACTGGCAACAGCTAGTGAGTAAAATTTATTATTCAACAAAATATTAAATATATAACTAAATAAATACAGCTTTGACTAATGTCTTAAGAGGGCACGATACCAAATTTTTCTTCATACAAAAATATGGGTATCGTAATTCCCTTTTTTCTTCGCGAAAGTTAAACCGATTTTAATTGTTTCTACGCTATATCATAGATGAAGAGTATATCTATGCTTCTGTCACTTTCTTTTTTCAATACATAATAACTAAAAGAAATGTGACCATCCGAAAACCCCGTTTTTTCGGTTTTCTTTAGGTAAAGTTGCAGAGTCTATCACACATATTTGGTAACGTTTTACCAAAAAAGAAAGTAATACAAGCATAGATATACTCTTCATGTATTACGTAATATTTACGTATATTTTTAATACGTAATTTGTAACGTTGTAAAAGCATGCCGAACATGAAACTATCCAGCTGTGAACAAAGTTAAATTGTTGTGCATTTCGAACAATGTATAGATAAGCACTTAGTATCGATACATGAGTAAAGCCTCAAAAACTTTATATTTTAAGTTAAATATAATGTATAAATGTTATGTAATTAAGTAGTTTAAAATGTTACAAAGTCATGGTCAGAATTTGGTAATGTTGTACCTAATCCCGACCTTTATTTTTTGTGTGAAAATATTGATATTAATTTAGGAGTTTATTTTTTGTTCTCCGCTTTGCCCTACCGGGCCATGATGGTGCCTTGAGCTTTACCATGACCCGGTAAGGGATGGTCCCGTTAATCGGGGCTCAACCTGATGAGGGGAGCATTGGTCCCCCCTGTCGCGTTTGCTGCGGCGGGTCTCTGGACGCGCGCGACCACCTCTTCGGGGAGGACCGCCGGCTATTGCGCGCTGACGACCCCTGGGCCCTGCGGGGTGTCAAAGTTTCGCCAGCGCGTTCGCGCTCCCGCAGGGCCTACCTCTTTGCCGCCATCACCTCCCCAGCGAAGGAGGCAACAGCGGCCCATCACTGTTCGCTCTCGGCCATAAGCGAAACGATGGCCGAGAGCGACAAGTCCCCACCCAGCACACCAACTAGTTCGGCGCGCTGGGCGTCCCAGGCCGTGCACACGGCGAGGGTGTGCTCCGCCGTGTCCACAGCCCCACTTCTACAATTACGGCACTCAGCAACCAACCAGCAACCAGCTCCCACAGGTACTTGGCGAAACAGCCATGACCCGTAAGGAGCTGGGCTAGATGATACGTCGGATCCCAGTGCCTTGCCTCGACCCAGTCCCTGAGGACCGGGCGGACCGCCTCGGCAAGCCACCTGCTCGCAGTGGGTCCTCCAACCTCTCCGCCCATCGTCGGAAGAGACCGTCACGCAATTCACTCCTCCAGCGAACGATCTCTTCCGCGGGGGGCTCTATTGTCTCCTGCCGCATCAGGGCCCTCCGGCGGTAGCTCTCCGCTAGGACCTCGCCTTCGAGGTCCCACGGGACGCTTATCAAGTTATACAAAAAAGCCATCCATTTGAACCACTCTATCTGTTAAAAAACCGGATCAAGATTCGTTGCGAAGAAAGGAAGACATAAGCTCACATAAGGACATACATAAAAAGATAACGAGTTTGTACTATAGTAAAGATCACAGATTTTTTTCCATTCTTTTAAAATTTATGATAAATTTACCTTACTCCGACCTATCCTTGTAATCATTTTTAGCTCTAGTAATCTCTATCAAATAGAGATGTAAAACATATAAAATTATCTTTATTAAAGACAAATATATTACTTTCTAACAATTATTAATCAAGGATAAGCTATTAAAAGTCTTTAACAATCGTAGTTTATTTATTTAACACGCATTCACGACTTCATGTTGTGATTACATAATAAGCATTACGAACGAGAATCCCACAACGATAAGCATACCAAAATTAAACGACTTAGACGCTATAACTTTAAATGATATGCATTTAATATGCAAATTTGAGTTAAACGCGAATAAGGCTTAATATTTTAACGAATGTAAGTGGTGCAAAGTTGATTTGAGCCGCGCGTCTGGTCGACTGGCGCCAGTTGCCGATGCGTGGGTGGACCTGTGTCCGACCAATGTGGCCTCGCGGTTCAACTGATTAACTGTGAATTGCACACAAATAACTTTTAGATATCTACCAATAGTTGATAATGATGACAACATCTTGATTATTATACATAATTACAAGCAAGTTACAAAATAAATACATTAAGACCAACAATAAATGTTTCTCTATGTCAATAAAATGTTAAAAATGTATAGTGGGATAAGCAAGAAATGTTTGTTTTCAATGTTATATTATAAGATAAAAAAAATGTCTGATGATGTTATTTAAAGTAGATAATATAATATGTTACTATCTGAACATGATAATTATATTTTAGTTTGAAACCATATATGTATTTATTAAATTAGCGATGTAACGAAATGAGGAAAAATAAATTAAAATTTCGATTAGAAAGGAATAAAAAACAGCTTATAAATTTTAAAATTATGAGAAGAATATATCTGAGTTTGTAATATGCGTTAAGTAGGTAGGTACCTCACTAGTTACTAGGCCAACACGTCTGGTCAGCGCGACACAGTAGACTATAATCCCGCCCAAGTAGAGGAGGCCTGTGCCGAACAGTGAGACGTTGATGGGCTGGAGTGAGAAAGAGAGAAGTACTCGTACCTTACTTCTGCACAGGTATTATGTGGTAAAATATTTAAAGCAAGTTTTGCAAATCTCGATAGCTGTGCATACATATTTATCATTCCACGCAATAAATAATCTGGTGCACCTACACATGCGTAGTATTACTTTGATAAATTAATGAGCAACGGAAATTATAATAATGAGATATGGTTACTCTTTCATCTAAAATTATTCTGGAAAATCTTATTTTGAAGTTGCAGTATCACCTTTTCTATGTTTAAATTGGAGCTATATTTCAAGCAGTAATTAAGTTATATACCTACTGTATTCAACTTAATTAAATATTATAAAAACTTTTTCGGCAAAAAGTAAAAGTAATAAAAAGTAAATATTAAAAAATCTGTTATGAAACATATATCAAGCAGATTTTAACACAATAAATTCTCAGTACAGCCTAAGGAATCCTTTTCTAATGTCGAAACAATTTCTTAAGAAAACTAGTACCAAAGCTTAGCTTTAATTTTAAATAAAACAGCCAAGATAACTCAATGGTCGGCGCTAGAATCTAGATAACAACGAATGTTGTAAACTTTATGAACTATTCGCAGTTTATTTTATTAGTACTGTAGTTAATGTTTCTAGACCTAATTACATCTTTGTAAGTTTAAAAGATCATTAAAACAACGACATTTACAACTAAATATATTATTGCAGCAACGGGTAGTTAACGATATACAACAATTGAAATGTAGCTCAGTAGTTTACTCGAAATATTTGTTACAGCAAATTATGCTACAACATAATAAATCAACAACTATGTATGTAGAGTCCCGGAAGGATAAGAAGAACTGCTCTATAATAAAACGAAAGTCTAATTACTGTCAGTGCTGTGATTAATGAGGAGAAAAAAAACTTTCCTTGCCTTCTTCTTCTTCTTTTAGTTTATGGCTTTTCTATTACACAATTTTGCCAACAATATTTGCCATTGAATAAGTTTAAAACGCGTAGCGACACAAGTAATTTGATCATTCAACTACGTTATACGCAAAATTCTCTACATTAATTAAAATGGAATGCAATTAAAATAGGTTCTTTATTAAGTAAAAAAAATAATTATGTTAATATTTTATTCTTTGTTGTTGTCTTTTTCTTTGCTAGTTTTTTTTTACAGAAAATATGCGGCGTAAGAGTATAATTCAGGCAGAGTTGAGAGACGTGATACCTCTATATCAACTGCAGTAATCTGCGCACGTGCTAGCCTATTGCATTTTCGCAGTAACTTGCTAACTTCACAACTAGAAAATTATTATAGACCTTTACTTCATAAAACTCATAGATAACAGTCAACTCTTGTCGTTGTAATTACCAAAGCAAGGTACTTATCTACAAACCATGAATTTTGATCCGATTATATTTATATACATTTTGAACACCAGTTTTGATATCTGATCCAACATAGTAAACAGTTACAATGGCAATCAATCACACTGATTTAATGCTTCAAACATATAAGTGGAAGTTGACAGCTAATAGCTAAAAATCTTATGCAAGCCCCAATGTCTTGTAAACACGTATAAGAGGAATGTACTTACTGAACACACAAGAACTGGCTCGCACACTTACGGCAGTAATAATTGAATATTGAGAGATATGCGCTGTTACATCCATAGACAGATTTTCTACTGTTCACACATGACGTATTGCGCTAAATTGACAAGTCAAACGTACCATTGATGTGCATAGCAGTGTTGGCACCCAAATACATCTAATTATTTGGACAACTTTAAGTCAATATCTGTTCATACATATTTACGTATTCACTTACGTAGGAGAGTACACATTCATTTAAAATTAGTAGTCATACAGCACATAATTATTACTACATACGAAAAGATAAAATATTAAATTTTAGACGAGTAGCGGAACGTAGATATACTACTTTTTTATGAATACTAATTTCTAATGAATGGATGAAGGTTGGATTCGTTTCTTGCTCTTTTACGGAACAGCAATTGACTGGGTTTTAATCAAACTTTACACGGTTTATAAATCAGAAACACGCAGATGAAACTGTAACATTATTAAATAAAACTCTTAAGTTAAATAAAAGTATTAATGGAGAATTCGGAATATATTAGAGAGTTTGCATAGTAACTGACTATGGAACATACAATTTGAAAGCCTAGATACAATTGTAACTGCACAAATTTTGATTTTAGTAAAATCTGCCCTATATTTACCTTGGCACTCAGTTTGTATTAGTTGGTAAACCAGAATACAGTGGTGCCTCTGTCAACTGACTACGTACGTATGTCAATACAAGTTGGTAGAAGCCAACCTTCGGGCATGATTCCAACTTATGTTATTTGCCAAGTGAACTCTTGACTGAAAACTAAACTAGCTAATCCCGAGTACCGCAGGCAGTGTTCACTTCTCTGTTAATGTCAACATCATAATAATACAAACATTATTAAATTTAGATGCAATAATATAATTTAATCTATACTTACATAATAAACTCTACTCTCTCTCTACTTCTATACTAATATTATAAAGCTGAAAAAATTGATTGTTTGAACGCGCTCAGTAACCAATGGTCCGATTTGAAACATTCTTTCAGTATTGGATAACACATTTATTGAGGAAAGGTATAGGCTATATAACATTGCGCTACGACTAAAAAGAGCGAAGCATTAGTGAAAAATGTTTTAATAACCTTACGAATTCGCAGGCGCCGCTAGTTTAATGATAGAATCAATAACATTATTATAATGATTTTATACAACCTTTGCTCTACTTATTATTACGTTTATCTTATCAAAATAAATAATAAATAAATAAATATTCATGGACATTTCACACAACGTCCTCTGGTCCCAAGCTAAGCTTATATGCTTGTGTTATGGGTACCAGAATACGGATATAATACATAAACTATTTTTCTTTTGTAAATACATACATGTAATACATAGTAAACACCCAGACGCAGTACAAACATTTGTATGACATTTATGGATATCACACAAATGATTGTCCCAACCGGGAATCGAACCCGAGACCTCGTGATCGGCAGTCCATTACATAAACCACTCCACCACGAGCCCGTCATCAAATAACATTCTACGAAAACGAATAATCGCAAAATATTTAGATTTTAATTTTATCATCGACTAGTAATTTACCCCCAGGTTTGCACAGATAGCATCGTTGCTATTTTTAGAGACCTTGATACATATTTTCCAAGAATCTGCTACCATAGATAAGTTTGTTCCTATTTGGGAAATGATCTCTATTCCTTTTTAAATAAATTAATATAGCCTATGTCTTTGGAATATAGTTAACCGTTGGTAAAATGTATTTAATTTTTAAAAACGATCCAATAATTTTCGAGCATATTCTTTCAAAGAAACAAACAACCATAATCTTTCCTATTTACGGCATAGATATAAATCCTAGAGCCAGATTAATTGAAGGACAGGTATAAAGTTAGAATATTTTTAACCCAGCACAACACAACTAGTTTAAAATAAATGTATAAATTTGTAAGCAGACAGAAAGTTAAACTAATTGACATTCAGACGGATTAATTAATGAAAAGTTTTACGTGATTTATTAAATAAAGCGCTTTTACGGTTCTCTTCATTTTATCATTTAGAAATAAAATTATTATGAAAATGTTATTTTATTCTTACGAGGCCATTAGCAATTTCGAATTCGAAAACTCAATTACAAAATAATTAAATTGTAAATAAGATAAAACTATCACAGGTTACTTTTCGTTGCCCTTTAAACTTGTAATTTGGCATTAACCTAGGTATAAAAATCCAAAAAAAATGTTATTTATTATCACATTATACGAAAAAATAGTTTATATTAAAACCAATTCTAGTTATTGATCGGTATTTTTTTTATCAAGCCAAATATTTACTTACTTTCGTTTAAAAAATCAAACCCTACTATTAAAAAGGTCAAGAGCAGGTTAACTGGGAACATTGACTGTTCAGCATCATTAAGTTTGATTACCTCTGCAGTATAGACGATTACACTTGCAGCATTCTTACAGAATTCATCGACCGCAAAATTAAAATAGTTGCTTGCATTATTCTAGAAAAATTAAGGGATTTGAGTCCGTGTTATTTAGCTTAGCATTTAAAACGCTTTGGACTAAACTGTTTTTAACGTTCCGACCAAAAGGTAAGATTCTAACACAGAGTCTTCGCTGTTTATAGTTCCGTCTGTCACCAGGTTGTGTGATGTAAATATGACATGAAATGATCACAAATGTAAATATGAAGTACGGAACCCTTTGTGCGCGAGTACAGATCGTACTTAGCTGGTTTTAGTTTAGTATAACTGTACCACTAATTACTAAGTTTAAACTCTATGATAATAAGTAAGTGATTATCTTTTATTCGTGGCAGTAAAAAGCATAGTGATATATTTAATAATTTAATAAATATATAAAATAAATATTCATGGACATTTCACACAACGTCCTCTGGTCCCAAGCTAAGCTTATATGCTTGTGTTATGGGTACCAGAATACGGCTAGAATACATATACTACTTTTTTTTGTAAATACATACTTATAATACATAGGAACACCCAGACGCAGTACAAAGATTTGTATGACAATTAGAAAAATCACACAAATGATTGTCCCGAGCGGGAATCGAACCCGCGACCTCTTGATCGGCAGTCCGTTACCAGAACCACTACACCACGAGGCCCGTCATTTACGTGCCTAATAAATAGATATATGAAGACAAAAAGATAGATTATCTAATAATTTAACAGATATCCAAAACATATTCTGTTCTGTTTTTTTTATATCGGCTGGTCTGTACCTGATATCATAACACTAGAGCTGACCTTGCCGGACGAGACACTACCATACCTGTAACAATAGCGAATGAAACAATTAGAAAAACGTGTTACCTCATCCTAACAGATAACAATACATCAATGCCCCCGCATCATTGTTGGGGACCAACAAAAGTGGGTGTAGACGATGCAAGGGCGGAGAGTCAATAAACGATTATTATGTAACCTAGAACTTCTTGATCACACCCACAACCCGAATATTCCGACTCGATTATTATAATAATATATAAATGGTCTTTAAAGGATATTCCTATAATAAAAACAATGGTATCTATTCTACGTGCACATTCTAAACTAAACTTAAGTAAAAAATTAAAGTTTATTGCGACAATAACATAATCTGGCAATGTTAATTAAAATTTCTTATTATAAAACTGTGTATTATAGGCTTGCGATTATAATTTTACATTTTATAATTTTTTGTACAACGTAATAGCAAATATTATATGTATATGTATATTGACAAAATTAATTAAATTGTTTTAGTTAAGTTTAAGTTGTACACGTAGAATTGGTATCAATAGCTAGCCAAATAAACATATTGGTGTGAGTTTTTCCAAAAATGACTGTTTTATGATAGCAAAATTCTATGGTGTTAAATATAATTTAGACTTATTCATATGCAAATGAAATAGGAACAATAATATTATAAATAGTGATGAAAACATACGAGGTGATTTTTATCATATGTTTCGCATATAGTAAAAAATCCATTACACAGAGTTTGAAGTCCTGAAGTCAGCCATCACAACATACAGTAGATCAGAATACTCGAACCCGCCGCACCCAATATGACATAAATGGCCACGCAAACGGGACGTAGGTACCTAATATTCCTCCCGTCGAGTCGGGGGATAAAGGAACCTAGATAAAGGAACCACCCATGCCGAGTCAAGGTAAAGCTCAAGGCTCTACCATGGACCGGCAGGGCGGAGAAGAAGAAAAAGTCCTATTAAACCAGTAAGGGCGAGAAGTAAAAATATCCTATCAAAATAGGAACATCCAAAGCAATCAAGTTTGTAGTGAGAAAAAAAGCGCTAAAGTAACTCATAAATCATTGTAGTTGAAAAATGTAAGACGTTATTAGAGTCGTCTTTTGTTGACATTTAAAAATACATTAATTATCTACCTACGGTGTCGGTAAACATCTCTTAACTAACTATTAGGTATACAATGATGCAAGATACTAGTTAATCGATAACCATTTGGTTTTAATTTCCAAACATTGGCTCATTAAAACTAAACAAATGAAATTATAGCTGGTATTTAACAAGCTATGTTTAATTGGGTACCCATTTTGTGAAAATGGATAGTAAATTTAAATGTCTATAGATAAAAGCTTATTTCGACGTTCATATCTGAAAATTATATCTGAGAATAATCAAGTTATTCGTGTTATTAAATGTATATTTAAGAAATGTTTCATGGAAAGTTATGGTTTTAATTTTAATGGTTTCTTTCGGTTTTAGTTAGTTGCTATTTTTATCTTTTCTATTTCGAAAATTTTAACTTTTTTTACAAACTACTGCTCAGCGATAAGTAGTTTGAATTCGAATTTTTTAATAAGTTATTATAGTTATTGACGGGCTTCATGGTCTCGTGGTTCATGTAACGGACTGCCGTTCACGAAGTCGCGGGTTCGATTCTCGCTCGGGACAATCATTTGTGTGATGTTTATAAATGTTTATTCTGCGTCTGTGTGTTTCTATGTATTATATGTATGTATTTACAAAAGAAAAGTAGCATATGTAGTATATTCGTATTCTGGTACCCATAACACAAGCATATAAGCTTAGCTTGGCACCAGAGGACGTTGTGTGAAATGTCCGTGATATATATTTATTATTTTATTTAGCTGACCCGGCAAACGTTGTTTTGCCATACTAAAAAAAAATGTTTGAAAAATAGATGTTGGCCGATTCTCAGACCTACTGAATACGCATGTAAAATTTCATAAAAATCGGTCAAGTCGTTTCGGAGGAGTACGGTAACTAACACTGTGACACGTGAATTTTATATATAAGATCATTTAGTTAAACACAGTAAGTTTAATATCATGGTTTGTAATTCAATTCATATTTGTGAGATAATAGAAGGAATAGCACTAAAATCTACATAATACTAATATTATGAGTTATGAGTTATTATAAAGCTATTTGTTTGTTTGTATGAACGCGTTAATCTTGAGAACCGCTGGAACGGTTTGAAAAATTAGTACATATATCAAAGAAGGTTATAGGCTATATAACATCACGCTGCAACTTACAGGAGCGCAGTATCAGTAATGAAGTAGCAAAAACGGAGAATATTTTCTATACACCAAGCGTATCGAGTTGCGGGCAACGGCTAGTATATTATATATAAAAAGTAGGAACGAAATCACAGACCAGAGTACTTTCTTATGCAGTAATCTTAATAGGTAAACTTCTGTCATAAACTTTTAATTTTGGTAATAGAATTAATTAAGCGTAACGTCTCAGATACTTTATAACGACTATCGGTAACAATATTATTTTAGTAATGGTTATAATAAAAAATCCCTTTCAGAAAGTTAATACCTCGATCTGGATTTTGTCATCACATAATATTAACGATCAATAAGATTTAAATTTAATGGATTCAACTTTAACGTTTGTACAGATTCCGGAAGTGTGTGGGCCGACCACCATCAACTTAACAAAGCAGAGGAATGTCGGTCAAATCCTACCTGCGCACGAGTCATTCCCAATCCGTTTTAGTATTTAATTTTATTAACATTTGTATGTACGACAACATAAAGTTCAGATTTGTGAGTTATTGGATTTAATAACGAAACGCTAAAGTGTTAGAGGCTTAATAATTTCAAATAAAAAAATACTGACCAAGTATGAGTTGGAAATATAAAGGGTTCCGTATAATAAGTAACATAATATTATATTTTCATCTTTAATCATAATCATGACTTCTAAGCGCATCATACTTATTTTGGTTTTTAATACTTGTTTTCATAGCATCAATAGATATACATCAAATTTTCTAACACGTGTGCGATTGATTTTTTCAAATAAAACCACTTATAAGTATTTAGACGCGTAATTTGTTTCAACAAAGAAAAAGAAATGTATGCGTCTGAATACGCAAAAACTGATTTTAGATATACCTACATAATCTGTAATAATTTCAACTCACTAGCTATCACCGATCCTAAAATATAGCCTGCTGACAGACCGGCGGACGGAGAGCGAAGTCTCGATAATAGGGCTTTGTTATACCTTTTGGTAAGGAACCCTAAAAATTATGCTCTCATGGAATGATAATAATGGCTCTCCCTTTTCTTAATAGGAATTTAAATGTCCATATCAATACATAGATAACGATCTATCAGTCACTTTTTTTTAATCTATTGTCTCGTATATCACTAAATAATGTGACGACTTTCTTCATCATTTTACAATCATCTTAATAAATTAATGATGGAATAATTAACAAAGTGATATGATTTATACTAGTTATATGAACGAGCATATAAATTAAGGTTTGTATTATTTTGAAGTAATTTACGATTATTCCATAATACTAAGCGATAAATAATAGGGTCCAAAATTTATTTGCATGAATGTCCGAATTATTATTTAGAAAATTAGTACGTTACAAAAATGTTGATCATCGAAATAAATTATTAAGTGACGTGATGTAAAAAAGCATAAACGCTTTCTATGAATATGTTCTACTATTATTAGCACATGCGTATTAACTTGTGCTATTATCGTCCTCCTGCCCTTATCCCATTATTTGGGGTCGGCGCAACATGTCTTTTTCTTCCATAGTCTTCTATTAGCCGTCATGTCTGTGTCAACTCCTCCTTCTTTCATGTCCTCTTTCACACAGTCCATCCATCTTTTCTTAGGTCTTCCTCTAGACTTTTTTCCTTCCACATTTATACTCAGAACTCTCCTTTACGACATTACTTTCCTCTCGTCTCATAACATGCACTACTTCTTTACTTTATAATAAAGAAAATAAAGACAATAGTTTTTATTTTAATATGTTAGGTTTCTTTGTTGTAATAACAACGAAACCTAATTATTTGTTACACCTATCAATCTTAGCCTTTACAGTAACTTTTCAATATTTTATCTATCCTTGATTCTTGCTATCAAAGTCAGTATAGTCTAAACTTTTGTTCTTACTTATCTATCAATTAGCTAAGATTTCTTAGATTTTTGATCTCTAGAGATTGTTTATTGAAAATTTGACAGGAGATAGAAACATCATATTGATAATCGAGGATTATCGATGGTCCATGTGGTGACGGATTAAGAATAAAAGTGTCATCACCCCATTTCTTTCCCAAGGTGCTGTAGGAGGACAATATAAGCAGTTAACTTCTACTGTGAGAGACGAAAAACTCGAAACCTAACCTAAGTCAGCGCAGCACAGTAGTCCACAATCCCTCCCAAAGTGGAGGAGGCCTGTACCCAGCAGTGGGACGTTTATGGGCTGGAGAGGAGGAAACGAGGATTACAGTCTATCCGTAATTGTAAATCGGTTATTGATAATGGTCGTAAATATTGTAATTTAAAGAACAAAGTTAAGTGTGGTCTTATGTCGCTTTCGTCCACTTTATGGCTTTAAAACTGTCATTTTTACTTTTAGGAGGTCTTTTAGTTAGCACATTCAATTCAAGTCGGTTTTCAAAGGTGAAAAGTACAGGGGTGCTAATGAAATCATAGCTTAAAGTCAACTTTTGGACACAAATGGATAGACAGAGACAAATCTATTATTTTTTACTAATATTATAAAGCTGAAGAGTGAAGCAGTGTTCCGATTTGAAAAATTCTTTCAGTGTTAAATATTACATTTATCGAGGAAGGCTACAGGCTATAAAAATCACGATGCGACTATTACGAGCGAACCATTAGTGAGATGTGATGCAAAAACGGGGAAAATTTTCAAAATTGGGTACGAACAAGTAAAATATAATTGTGTGCATTTACAAACAACAATTTTACTGTAGTTTTATAGACATTTATATTGGTCATGAAATTTTATTACATAACATACGTTTTACATTAGATATAGCCAACAAAAGTCATTTTGAATGCAGCTTTTAGAATCGTTGAATAAAATAGAGTTGGCTACTAAAGCATCGGGCACCGTGTTTCAATTCAAATTGAGCTTTCTTAAGCGAGTGCCGCGCAGTCGGTCCCCTTTATAGCGCAAGCACCCTGCGCCGTAACACAAGTTTACGACCACTACATACCCTTCTTTCCATCATCTTGCTGGAAAGCAAAATCTCTTAGAACACTACTTACACTGTAATAGAATGTTACTTTCAAATACAAGCTTTTTATTTTAGAATCAATAAATATTTATAAACATTTCATACAACGTCCTTTGGTCCCAAGTTATGCTTATTTACTTGTGCTATGGGTACATATACTAATAATATCTTAAATATGAATATTTGTGGCTATGGATGTTTGTATGTTTGTTACTCTTTTACGCAAAAACTACTGAATGGATTTTATTAAAACTTTAAAATAATGTAGCTCATACATCAGAATAACATATAGGCTACCTTTTATTTCGAAAGAATGCAATGTTACCGTGGGATGATAAAAAAGAACCGATTTTTCATCTTTTTTACCGCGGGACACAATACATACATACATACATATATTATATTAGGTATAATTTTCTTTTGTAAATACATACTTATAATTATAAAATACCTAGACGCAGTTGCAATATTTATGTAACAAATACAAATATTACACAAATATTTGTAGGTACTGTGCAGGGATCGAAGTCGCAATCTCATAAACAGCAATTCGTTACATGAACCACTAGACTACGAGGTCTGTTGAATCTTTACTTATTATAAAACAGTCGTTATTTTTGTATGTATGTTTCTATGTGAGCCCGTATCTTTACGATTACGCAACAGATTTTGATACGGCTATTTTAATAGATAGAGTGGTTTAAGATGTGGTTTCTAAATTCCACCCGTACGAAGTAGCGGGCAGCAGCAGTAGTATCTTAATATTTTCATGTTTTTAGGGTTCCGTACCCAAAGGGTAAAAACGGGACCCTATTACTGAGACTTCGCTGTCCGTCCGTCCGTCCGTCCGTCCGTCCGTCTGTCACCAGGCTGTATCCCAAGAACGGTGATAGCTAGAAAGTTGAAATTTTCACAGATGATGTATTTCTATTTCCGCTATAACAACAAATACTAAAAATAAAATAAAATAAATATTTAAGGGGGGCTCCCATACAACAAACATGATTTTTTTACCGTTTCTTGCTCGATACTAATAACGTTGCCTTATGTTGCATAGATAATGGTACGGAACCCTTCGTGCGCGAGTCCGACTCGCACTTGACCAATTTTTTATAAGATTTCGTTTTGATCTATATCTCATAATAGCATTAATGTCATCATTTTTAATACACAATATTTAATATTATATTTAATAATTTTTAATTTTTATGACAGGGCTCGTGGTGTAGTGGTTCTGGTAACGGCCTGCCGATCAAGAGGGCGCGGGTTCGATTCCCGCTCGGGACAATCATTTGTGTCATTTTTCTAATTGTCATACAAATCTTTGTACTGCGTCTGGGTGTTCCTATGTATTTGTAGTGTAGGTATATTGGTTTTATATAGATACAGAGAAATAATGTGGGTATCGTAGGAATGATCACTTCTTGTAACGCATTGAGGAATAAAGTAGCTTGTGGACAATAACGCTGTTTTATTACAAACCAGAAATATCACAGTGGCGACGAGGATTATTTTAGACGAACTGGGAAGAGATAGAAACAAAAACAATAATGTCAATCGGCAAAATAAAGGAATTCGACGTAAAAAGTGGTACGTGGACAGTGTACGCCGACAGGCTTGAGATGTATTTTAAAGTGAATAAAATAGTAGAAGATACGAGATTGCCTACCCTTATAGCTGTTATGGGGGACGAGGCATATGAGCTACTGTGCAATCTCGCCAGTCCAAGGAAGCCGGCGGAGCTCACGTACGTAACCGCAGTAGAATTATTACGTGAGCATCTCGAACCAACGCCGTCAGTATTAGCTGAACGATATCGGTTTAGACTGCGGAGACAGACTGTTGAAGAAAATATAGCCACGTATGTAGCAGAACTGAAGAAACTCGCTCGACATTGTAAATTTAAAGAAGGGTTGAATGAAAATTTGAGGGATCAATTTATTTGTGGCCTACGGAGTGATATTATTCGACAACGGTTATTTTCGGAGGCGGATACTATAACGTACACAGATGCGATAAGATTGGCTATATCGCTGGAAGCAGCGGAACGAGACGCGGCCGCGGTGGAGGCCACGACATGCAATGACAAGTCAGAACATGAGGGTAAGGCCGGATTACCGGAGCAGGCGATGCACGCGCTCACAAGGGGAGGAAGTGGTTATCCTAGAAGACAGACACGGTTGGTACGGACGGGTATCAAAACCACAGCTCACAAAGGAAATGTTGATCAGAATTATAATTGTGTTGGTTGTGGATCTACAGAGCATAGCTACGCAGTTTGCCGGTTCCGTAACTATACATGCAGTAACTGTAAGCGTGAAGGTCATCTACGGCGCGTATGCCCGGAGCGCGCGGGTCGCCGGGCGGCGGCCGGAGCGGCGGTCTCGAGGCGCTCGCGGGTAAATTACGGAGCAGCACAGGGCGACCATACGGACGAGGAGGACTCGCCGACGGAGAACCTGCACCACCTATGCTTGGACGACTACCGTGCGGTAAATTTATTTGTATCTATAAATAATATCACCATTCCTATGGAGGTCGATACCGGCACGGCAGTGTCGTGCATTAGTGAAAAAACCTACATAAAATATTTTAGTAGGTACATGTTAGAAAAATGCAATATTGTATTGAATTTTTATGATGGTTCAAAAATTAAACCGTTAGGTATGTTTAAACCGACGGTAGATTATAATAATTGTAAAAAGCAATTGGAATTATTTGTAATACAGGGTGGTACCACTTCATTACTTGGCCGACAATGGCTAGCGGAGTTAAAAATAAATATTTCTGTTTTAAGTAACTGTAACAAGATAGTTAATACAAATAGCATAATAACTAATGATATCAACAAAATGTTAAACAGATATAAGGAGTTATTCAGTGGCGGGCTGGGCCGGTACACCGGAGGCAAGGCAACCCTGCGCGTGCGCGAGGGCGCGGCGCCCGTGTTTCACCGCGCGCGGTCCGTACCGTACGCATTGCTGGGCCGGCTCGACGCGGCGCTCGACGCCATGCTGCGCGATGGTGTCATCGAGCCTGTCGACTGCTCCGACTGGGCCTCTCCACTCGTACCGGTAAATAAACCTGATGGTTCACTGAGAATCTGTGCTGATTACAAGGCTACTGTAAACCCTAATTTGTTAGTTGATCGTTTTCCATTGCCTAAAATTGAAGATTTAATAGTTAAACTTAGTGGGGCTGCTTACTTTTCAAAAATAGATTTTTCTCAAGCCTACAATCAAATAGAATTGGACGATTCAAAAAAGTACACGGTAATAAATACCCATAGAGGTCTGTATAGATACAATCGGTTAGTATATGGGCTAGCGTCGAGTCCTGGAATTTTTCAACGACTCATGCATCAGTTACTCAAAGGAATTCCTAATGTAGAAATATTCTTAGACGATTTAATTATAGGTGGGAAATCTAAACAGGAGCACTTAGTAGCTTTAGAGGAAGTTTTTAGGCGATTGCATGAAAACGGATTTAAATTACAAAGTAATAAATGTGTTTTCTTAGTCAAAGAAGTAAAATATTTGGGGTATGTAATTAGCACTGAAGGAGTTAAAAAGGATCCATGCAAAGTGGAGGCCATAACGAAAATACCTCGCCCGTCAAATTTAACAGAATTACGTTCATTTTTAGGTATAATAAATTTTTATGGTAAATTTGTTAGAAATATGAGTAGTATGTTAGTACCACTGTATGAATTATTAAAAAAGGGACAACAGTGGTACTGGTCGAAGGAATGTGAAAATTCGTTTACACGAATTAAAAAGAAGCTAGCGAGCACTCAAGTGTTGGCACATTATGAACCTAGGAGGCCGCTAATACTAACATGCGACGCGAGTCCGCGCGGCATAGGCGGTGTACTATCACAGCTGAGCGACCGGGGTGAACGACCGATAGCCTACACTTCGCGTACGCTCACTGAAGCGGAAAAAAACTATTCACAAATACATCGGGAGGCGTTAGCAATTATATTTTGTGTAAAAAAATTTCATCAATATTTGTATGGGCGTAAGTTTACGTTACGGACAGATCATAAGCCCTTAGTATCGATATTCGGTCCGAATGTAGGTATACCTACTATGATAGCTAGTCGTATGCAGAGATGGGCGATTATTTTATCGGCTTACTCGTTTGATATTGAGTATGTGCGCACCGAGGAGAATGGGGCGGACGGATTTTCAAGGTTACCGTTAACTAATAGTAAACAAGAAACGCACACGACTGCGCCTGCGCCGCCGGAACAAACTCATTTACATTTCGTACAACAATCATTATTACTAAACTATAATGATCTTAAAAAACAAACGTTGCGTGATAACGAATTATCTAAGATATTATGCTACGTCAGAGACGGATGGCCTAAAGAATGCGAGCTTAACAATTTAAAACCGTATTTTAATAGAAAACATGAACTTTATGAGGAACTAGGATGCCTTATGTGGGGTCATAGGTTGGTCATACCGGCCGCATGTAGAAATAGGGTTTTATTAATACTACACGAGCCACACATGGGCATAGTGAAGTCCAAGGCGCTTGCTAGAAGTTACGTATGGTGGCCCGGCGTCGACGAGAGTGTGGAGCGGATGTGTCGCGAGTGTGCCGTGTGCGCCGCTCACGCCGACTCGCCGCCGAGACAGGCGCCGCGCGTGTGGCCCTGGCCGCACCGTCCGTGGAGCCGTCTGCACATCGACTACCTGGGGCCCATACATGGTAGGACGTACTTGGTGGTGGTGGACGCCACTTCTAAATGGCTTGAAGTATTCCATGTTTCGAGCGTTTCGGCGAGTAGTCTTATAGAAAAACTAATTGAATTATTTAGTAGGTGGGGGCTACCGAGACAGATAGTTAGCGATAACGGTACACAATTTGCCTCTAAGGAATTTCAAGAATTTACAAAGTCAAACGCGATAGAACACATTTTTACAGCACCCTATCACCCGGCATCGAATGGTCTTGCTGAAAACGCTGTAAAACTTCTAAAACGGGTAATAAAAAAGGCTGTATTAGAAAAACAAAACATAGACAAAGCGATATGGACTTATTTATTGTATTATAGAAATGTAGAACATTCCACGACCGGAGAAAGCCCTGCTATGATTTTATTAGGACGTCGTATACGAACTAGGCTTGACACTATCAAGCCTGATAGGGAAAGCAAAGTAAGTCATTCGCAACAACGACAAGTACGCTCTGCCGGCGGGGTAGATAGGACTATAGGGGAAGAAGGGGAACAAGTATGGTACCGACAGTATCTGAAAGCTGAAAAATGGATTCCTGGTCGAGTGGAAAGTTGTCTAGGGCCAAGTAATTATAGGGTGAAGGGGCAAAACGGTGAAATAGTTCATAGACATATAGACCAATTACGTAGGAAGTCTAGTAGGAAATCGTCATTCATCTCTGGTGGTACTTGTACTAGGCAACAATCAGACACAGACTCTCAGACCATAGGTAGGGACGACGAAGCGAGGAGCGAGGGAGCTCATTTGGAGGGGTCGCCACAAGCAGAGGTCTCGAGCGCTGAGTCGACGCCGGCACAGCTAGTGGACGAACCATTGACAGCCAGCGAGACCCCAGCAGAGAGCATGGTTGTCTTGCCTCCAGTACCGTCACCGACTATACAACGGCCGCGCCCCGTGCGCTCATGTAGACTACTTAAGGTACCTAATTGTAAGAATAAAGATTAGATGTTATGTAAGGCTTTTGGATATAACATATATGTATCTTTATGTATAAGTTATAGTTGTAAGTTCTAGTAATAATTAAGTTGGGAGAAGTGTAGTGTAGGTATATTGGTTTTATATAGATACAGAGAAATAATGTGGGTATCGTAGGAATGATCACTTCTTGTAACGCATTGAGGAATAAAGTAGCTTGTGGACAATAACGCTGTTTTATTACAAACCAGAAATATCACAGTATTATACATATGTGTTTAAAAAAAAAGTAGTATATGTATTCTATCCGTATTCTGGTACCCATAACACAAGCATATAAGCTTAGCTTGGGACCAGAGGACGTTGTGTGAAATGTCCATGAATATTTATTTTTTATTTTATTTTATTTTTAATACAATAAATAAGTATGAATACATCATAATTCTTTCAAATGAATAATATAGACGTAACTGCTAAGCTATTTTGAAAGCCTTAAGAAAAATAAGCCGATTATTTTTTCATTTATCGCCTTGATGCTTTGATAAATGCATGTTTGTAAGATGTAAAATTATTATTATGTAAATATTTGATAAATATACGGGTGTTTTATTGGTTTTAATATTACTGCTAAAGACAGAGTAATGTATAAAAACGTCTGCTATATTTTGACATCTGCTGAGCAGTAAAAGTCATAAAGATCCTTATTGAAGTCGTAAACCTTTGTTAAGAGTTTCTCATTGCGTTATATCTCTGAAGATATACAAACATAATGAATTTAATAAACTGATAATTATATTCAAAGAAATATATTAATTTGCTAATGGACATAATGTTGCCTTAGGACTAAGGACTTAATTAGATCTGGTTCATATTATCTGTTTTCATAAGAAACATAATCTATTTTCATACACCCTTTACATTGTGTTCTAATGATAATATGAATTAACTTATTTATATTTCAAATGGTAACTATTACTATATTTATTTATATAGATATATACCTTATTTAAAAAAATTGCCATTGCATTGTAAGTTGTTTGTCTTCTGATGCATTGGCTTCTATTTCCTGATTTCCAAACTGCAAATTGGATTTTAGATACGTGTTGTTTGTACGAGCTATAAAATTGACATCAGTAGACTTAGAGCCTGATACCTTAAATGATACCAGAAGCTTAGACATCATCTATCTATAAAATGCATCATGCATGTGTATGCAATTATGCATAACAAAGCGACTGTATGAAATTGGATAATTCTTGTTCCTGCAAGTGTGTATGTGCAAATTTCGTATGAAAAGTATTTGAACAAAACATCTTTTTACAAATTAAATTTCCTTTATTGGATAAACGCGCTATCACTATCGAAGCGCGCTTGTTTCTATTAAAAAATTTTTTTTAAATAATCTTAGAATTATTGATTACTAAATCTGATAATCAATGTTTCTGATATCGATATTGGTATTCCATTATTATAATATACCACCCTATAGAAGTTAAATAGGCATGGTTTAAAATATACTTTGTTACCGAAAGGGGTTTCATAAAACTGAATTATAACTATAACCTTAACTTGGCTTTGAGAATCGTCGTAAAGTAGCATCTTGGGTACTCACAGGACACATGAAGCTCAGTGTTGTTAAATTTTATGGAAACTCTAACTAGAAGATACAATGGAGATATGTAAATTAAGGTAACGACAAAAGTTACTGGACCCGCTGTGACACTTTTGAAATTCGCCGTTTTTATAGAGAACAAATGCCGCCAATGGCCCATATCAAACATTTTATTTGTAATGTTTATGATATACTGCAACTGTGGCTGCATCAAACTGAGATATGTAAGGCCGTTTTCCCTGTCGTTTTACCCATTTGTTGTGAAAAAGGCTTTTATTTTTAAGGGAACTTATTCTGATTTTAAAATTAAATTAACTCTACGTCCTATCAATATACCGTTGACAGGCCTGTCAAAATTAGTCCCACCAATCTGTATATCTGATGTTTTACCTTCCATGAGTTTCATATTTTTATAATTATATGTGGACTATATCCACGTTTTTGATTCAATGTAAAGGCGTAATCGCGTAAGCTTATAATCAATAAATGATTATTTTGTTAAAAACATACAAAAAAATTAAAATAGCAAAATACAGTTATATGAACATTACTAACAGACACCTCCATTTTATTTATTTGTATAGATAAGAACGTTTGTTGTACCATTTGCTACGTATCCTAGGAGGGTCGTCTGTACTCGGTCCATCGTTATATTGAAATTCATGTCGCGATGTAAACATTCATTATATTCTATTCAGCTAAACGCAAGCAAATGGCATAACCACAAGTGTTTTGCTTATACAAAATGTATACTTATACATATTTGAAAACAATTGTGAATTATTACCAGAATTTCATTTGCGCCTTTTTTATTCTAAATGTTGTTATGCTTGCTATGTCTTAACATAAAATTCATGAATTTACTACTTGTTAAGTATTATAATTTTATAACTACCAAGAAAATACTTAATGAAGTATTAGCACAGTACAAAAAGCTCAATTTTAAATTGCTCATAAGACGTCAAATGCAATAGTACCTAGGTATCCAGGATTGTGGTAGCCTTTCAACAAATACCTAAATCGATGAAGTTTGGTAAAGCCTTTTAGGACACGATTACAATAACTTCATTAAAGTATTACAAAAAAAAAATACAGATGTTAACATCTGTATTTTTTTTTATAATACTCGTGCACTAGAAATTAGTGCACGAGGTTCATTAAATGATATAACTGTTGGGTATTTGTATAAAAACTGAAGGCCATAGGTACAAAGAATCTATAATACCATGGACTTACTATGTTAAACTTATAATACCCATTTTTATGTAGAGTTAAAAGTGGTTTAACATCTGACGGATATACAATAATATACGTTTACTCAAAAGCCTGTTGACTTGTGAGTATTAGTTCAATTTAAAGTAAGTCCCAGTTCCTGGAACGTCACACGTCCTCTGTTATCCAACTCCCAAAACAATGCGTCAGCAAAAAAATATCTCATTCTTATGTCACGTCCTCCAGGAGATTATATCCGTCGTCTAGTCAACCCGTACAAAAACAATAACATTTTGTGACTCTAAAAAAGATAATACAAATCTAACAAACATGAGTAATTTCATTTTGTTATGGTTCTTTGTAAATAAAAACGCATTTATCAAGAAACAGTATTGCTAACTAGTGTGGGTGGGCCTTTATGGTATTAAAATTGCCTAAGTTTATTTCCTATTATGAATTTATAGTTCTGAGAATGATATCTCTGCCTCCTATATATAACGGAAAACATGTTAAATTATAATAATTTATGGTTTCTAACAACATAATAGTGATTAAGATAATGTTTGAGTTTCGTGAATAATGATATGGATAATTTTAACAAAAGATGAAATTCGTACCTATGTTAAAATTTCTTACGTATTTAAGCATTTTGCTTAATTCTATATAGGACCATAATAATTAAATATCTATTACGTGGTGAAATGGTATGGTAAAATGGTAGAAACTATGATCAATAAACTATACAGAAAAACTATGTCGGCTGTTCACGTATGAACATACATACGGACAAGTCCACCCTAGGTTATATATATTGAATAACTAACTTCCCGTTTATGAATAAACTCACGTATTAATATAATCAGCAAATTCCTTCTATGCTCTATTTTAGTAACTCTCCGCGGTCACGTATTTTGCATATGTGTGTATAAATGAAACTACTATATAAACTATGTATTTCTACAATAAACCAGTCCAGTGAAATCACCCGAAGTTTCATTGACTCCCTCCTCACCACGTGGTTACCGTCGCGCCGCCCTAGCGCTGCCTGAGTCCAGCGCCGCGTCGCTCTAACTATCGCGCTGCCCGAATTCAGCGCCACGCCGCCGCCCTAGTGCTGCCCGAGTCTAACGCCGCGTGGCTCTATCCTTCGCGCCGCCCTACACCATCGTTGCACAAACCTAACAGTGCCTAACATCATGTAGTCTAGGTACTGAGCGTCTACTACGTCCGACAAATCAATAAGGTAGCGAGAGTCTACGTGTTTACGAGTATCTATGGACTCTCGTTCTGTACACGCCTGTCAGCGAGCAACACAGCACGTTCCCGGCGTGTACATTTGGTCCTTCGAGGTAAGAACTAGCATTTCTCTTTTCTATTACTACTTGTGTCTTATTAAATCACAGGCTGGTGAGCCCTATACACTCACTGGTACTGTTATATGTTGAAAGCTGTTTATAACTCAGTTGCCTTCGTGCGGTAACGAATCAGGCATCGGTCTCCCACAAGCGGGTCGCCCCGATGCTCGAGAAGTCGTATGTAATTGTATTATACCGTAACGGGAAAAGAGAGCGCAACTAAGTTTAGTCTTACATCTACCAATTACAAGTAGTACCATCACTGGAAAAGAGATATTGGAAATACAAGAAGACATAAATTGAGGAATGAAGAAATATCAAGAAAATATCACAAGAAAAGAATAATGGAACAGAATAATACGTATTAGTTTTAAAAAGAAATAACAGAAACTCGTAGACATCTGCTGCCCAAGAAGCTACCTACTTATGAAACAGATTACGTTAATCAAGAATGAAATTAGTCTACAAGTGCAAAATGAGCTCAATAAAATAATTGCTGACTTACGCAAAAAGAATACGCACAAAGAAAGTCACTGACGAATGCATTCGAATGTCACACTGGTCGTGATCGTGACATTGACATGAATTGAACTTCATTAATGAAAAGATATTGCTATTAGCACAGAAAAATGCGAATTCGCCAAAATAACTAGTACTCTACGGAATTATGACATCATGATGTGTTTACGTTTATATATAAAAGCGCTATATAAATAAAATAAAAGGGGTAAATTAATATTAGCACCTCATGAATATGGTACCTTTGTTATAAACCTTATCAATTTTAAGCAGCTGCATATGCATTATGACAATATTACAAGCAAGGAATATGGATTAAAATCGTCACATGGGATCCCATATCAACAAGAATTAGAAATACACAAATTGAGGAATACGCAAGGAACGAAATAAATCAGAATCAGAAACTCAAAGTGATTAAACAAGTCATGGGTCAAGTCCTAATTCAAGTCAAATGAGAAAAATAAAAATCAAATAGACGTTACGTCACAAATTTGTTTATCAATTGAGTGAAACAATTAAAACAACACGTATTTGTGTAAACGAGTTACTGCTATATCAGCACAAATACGCACGATGGCGGTCAATGCAGAATATAAACGAAAATAATCTAACAACATAAAGCAAGAGAGTAAACAGAGTATCACACATACAAAAGTTATTGCCACAAACACGTTGGAATTACGGTAACACTAATCATCATGGGCACACAAGGGCACTATACCTCTATTCTCTCCGCACTTCGAAAAAATACAAATATATAGGGTGAATTCAATAAAATGTCATTTGCGCAGAGTAATAGGCGCATAAACAGTTGCATGTGAAGAATTGCATATCTACATTCTTACATCAGACAAAAGCATGGTTATACTCAAGACTACTATGTGTACAATGTGAGGACATTAATGATAATACGGTACTGAAACCAAGTTACTTCATAATTGGAAATGAAACTCCTGCTACTAAGAACCTACATAAAAAAAAAAAATTAAGAAGGGAAAGCTGGGCTAGTGATTATATTCATGATCTACAATATAGATATAGATGGAAAACAAGAGAAGATAATTCAAAGACGAGTACCTTAGTATTATAATAATAAAGGACGAAGACATTCGCTTAGCCAAATGGCTACTGGCAAAAGAAAGAAATACACACTTGAAATGATGGATTAACAAAAGTAGTAACGTTAAAAAGATGTTCGTGATCACTTACACACGATCAATATACACAAAGATACCTTTACCGGTACAACCAAACGATGAGAATAGCGTTAACGTAAATGGTTAGCAGCACAGAATATAAATCCACCATGCAAAAGTCTATCACCTGGATTCTATACAACAAATGACTCAACAAAGATAAATGGAGGGACATTACAAATCGAGACAAACATTAATCAAAACGACCTACAAATAGACATACAAAAGTTTACTAATATTATCATGGATTTCAAGCAATCATGCAACAACCCAGAAGACGCGAAGACACACATTGCAACCAATTTTATCAACACCTAGAACACAAGCAAAACAAGTTAACCACATTATGAGGATACAAATATCAGCAATATTCGGGCAACAAATTCGAAAATATGCATTTCACACTAATGAAAACAATACCTATTTCGTTGGCGGCATAATTAAGACAACACTTTACTAACGAGGGTAACTCGCCCTGATCCAACTAACAACAGAAGAGAAATTGACATTATCAGTTACCGTATTACGAGTGTCCTAAATAATGATACTAAACAGATATCAAGTACTTACGACCATATGACTGTGTGTGGACATGGAAAATTATAACATGACAAGGGAAATCACAAAATGCGTACTTATACACATACCAACATCCATACGACTGAGAATTACACGTAAAAATGGCACGGGGCATTAGAAGAAAAGGAAATGTATAATTTAACTAAAACGTCATGTGAGATGAACAGACACTACAAATCATGATGTATACAGGCACATGTTACTAATAATGAAGCGATAATTGAGGACAAACAGTCTAGAAGATAGTCCGTAACATAATAAATTTGGCATGTTTCTACCATATTGATCACTAATCATTCAGAAGAAAAGAAGATGGCAATTAAGGCATTAACGAGAATATACAAGAAGTTCAGAGGAGTTTATAATCAGGTCAGTTATCCAGGATGGCAACCAAGGCTAGGACGGGGTCCAAAAAATTGTGAAATTACGGAATACGAATTTATGACCCAAAATTGTTAGAAAAATCAGAACATTACTACTGCCGTAAAATAAAAATGAAACCAATTAATATACGTCTGCTAATATAAGACTTAAACAGCGGGTCAAAATATACCACTATTATTCTATCAGGCAGCGGCTTCTAAAGTTTTTTTTGGATGGAAAATGGGAAAAGGAGGCAAAATCAAATTACTCTAGGAAGACTGCACAAATGATTATTTCTATTTTTAAGACAAGTGTTCGAAAACATTGGAAGAAAATACAATTCGAGGATTATGGAATTGCATCTAAGAATATAACGCCTAAATACATATTGAAGAAGCCAGAAGAAACTCAGCAGACATAAAAAAAAATATAAAAATAGTTAAAAAAAACTAAAAAACACGCTTTATTTAATCGAATTATTGCATTGTCATCGGCCTTTGACAGCTGTGCAAAATTTGAATAGAATCTGACCGTTTAAAGTGGGTCAAAATAGCGTCCAAAGGAGTCGGTTACAAACATACAAACAAACATACAAACAAACATATAAACAAACATACAAGTGAAGCTAATATAAAGCGTGTAAAAAAACAATATTTTATTACCATACCTAGATTATGCAAACAATTTCATGGCTCATTCATGAAAGCAATACATGAAAATATTATCACTATCAGATAGAGAGAAAATGATACAATCAAAATTTTTACATCGAAATGAAGTCGTCAACGTCGTTACTTATGTGTAAACATATTTCTGAAGAAAACTATCTAATGGGGTGGTCAATTTAAAATACTACTATAATGCATTTGGACTCATAACCAAGGGACATACAAACAATTGTATGACACAACTTATAAGAAAAAGAATTTGTATACAAAGACCTCCATTATGGAAGAAAAACGGCTGTAGGAAGCAAGTACCTACATTGAAAAAAGCAATAAGCAAACAAGGGTTGGAAGCAAACTTACAATAAGAGCCATGAAAATATCTGTGGAAAAATACAATCTAAAGAAAATGGGCTAAATCTATTAACCACACAATCATGTCGATATAGGACATACAAAAATACTTATGGAAATATAAACGTACAGTCTTTAAGCAAAAAAATATATATCACATTTGTGAAGAAGTGTATAGCAATAAATTGACAAGGGGTTACGAGAGTTTACAGTACAGCACGAAAAGACTCAGATATAAATCATTCAAGAACTGACCGCGAGATTATCGCAGCTAACTACTAAAATGGCACAATAAAGACTGAAATTACGTGTAAATAATGATAAAATGAAGAAACATCTGCGCAGATAATATAACATACCGAAGATAGTACGTGTGCCTTAAACTAAAATACGTTTGCAATTATTTCTATATGCTATTGGCACCAAAGGAAGTATAAAACATGGAATCACATTTATAGAAACTTAATAATGACGCAACGCAATAACAAAGGATTTAAGATAAAACTATTAAACGTACCCGGTGTACTATAAAGGAACATAATAATGAAATTAAAGGGAGCATATTTAACACTGCTATTGAACGTAAGAAACAAATCACTAACAATTCTACAATGCCACTTAATGAACAATTGAACTAGAGGCATATTTCTACCTCTGACAATACGACGTCGACAATCTGTGTATGTATTTCTCTTCTAATGGCCATTTATAACGTTGATCTAAAGTTACCAGACATTTCCCTGTCAAGAATTGTAAAAATGATTGTACAATGTAATGAACACAAAACATACTTATTCTCCATCTAGCCATCCATCAGCCCCTTTTCCGTCCACTGCTGGACATAGGCCTCCTCTATAAGACACCTTAACGCGCGGTAGTGCGCTATTTGCATCCAAAGATACTTATTATCATTATCAACTAAACTAAAATAACAGAAAAACGTAAAATAATCAAAATTACGAGCGCTCGGAACTGTATACAAACAATATCACAAAACAAAAACCTGTCCAACGAAAAACAGAAAATCAACGAAAAATCTATACGATGCTAGATCTAGCAAGAATATGAAATTGACACCAAGCGTGTACTAATGTGGAATACGGGATGAATTTGAAACATTATTGTTCGGATGACAAAAACGGGCACATTTAACGATAAAGCCACTCTAATGACATTTATTAAAGTTTTATGAAAATCGAAGTTCAAATATAATCATCTAACAAACCAAGTCTAAGAACATTGAAAAACATTTAAAGACGCTCGGTGCCAGAAGTCCTCCATTTAAATGTACAGAACATAAGAAACATGAACATGTCGCCTGGAAAAATACTATCAAGCTATGCAAGTCTTACCAGTTCAAAGCTTAAGAAGCTAGTGTAGTGGAAACATTGACAACGTGCACGGAAAGCAGCCTTCCTTAAATATACGATGCAACAAAAAAAAAATTCTAATGCCAGTACCCAAGGAATAATCGGGCAAGAGTTCAAATAACGCTTAGTGCGATCATTGCTAAAATACATTTGATGCAATAATGTAAAGTCCTCCAGAGTTATCATATTTTTATTAAGAAATCAACGAAACCAGTCAATCAAGTAAAGAAGAAAGGAAATAATGAAAACATACAAATCACAAACACATATCGCACTACCCGTAAAAAAGGGACGTCAGTGAACTTGCGTCAAAAATGTTTTATTGCATAAATAAATCGAGCTTTACGGCTTACACCTTCTATCAAAACCTTGTGAAGCTATCGACAAAAATGAGAAGTCAATACGTATATCATAATTGTAACAAAACAATCCAGCTGGTCAGAATGATAATAATCAGTGAACATGTCGCAATGCTGCTATAAACAGAAAGTCTCTGTAATAACAGGGAAACGAAGTGAAATTTCATCTGTATGTATTTTGTCACAAGACAAGAGCATTGCATACCTGTACATTAAGAAGAGGATATCCTGAGGAAGAAGTTTTATGTGCGGGGTGGTGAAGATAATGCACCATCTTACATAATTGCATTATTGACAATCAGTGAAAGGGACCACAATATTCTTGTATATATAATATATCATCATCTAAACTGAATACCTGTAAACTGAAACAACATGATGATAATTAATTATTAAGAATATACCAAACAAAGAATAAGAAAATTTAACCAAAACCAATAACTCGAGTTGGATAACAATTGGACAACTTTAGACCACTGTTAACAAGAAGGATGAAAATATAAAAAGAAATATATATGTATATGAAGGATACGAGATAAAGAAGCTGAGCAATACAATATGCAGAGATTGAAAATAACATTAATAAAGTGATACAGAAATAACCCATTATAATACATATTTCTTGGGGAAAAATATTTTACAGAAGAAGGATTGGGCCCGGGCCATAAAGAAATGAAAATTATTATTTACACTTTATAACACTATATCTACTTAATACATCTTTATATATGAATATTGCATGAAAACTCACTCCTACTTATTGTATGAGATATCTAAGTATACATTACATGATACACTAATACAATACTAACAATTTACACGGTTACTAATATATTAACACAAGTATATACAACTTATTCTTCATAAATCAGACTATTAACGTTTGTATTCAATACTAAAATTATTGAAAAATAACAGCGGGGGACGTTGCCAAGGGAGCCCACCACTGGAACAGCCCCGGTGTGACCATGACGCTGATGACACCACATCCACGGCGAGACATCGCGAGGCAGGACAACGTGCAGTCGCAGGGTGTCCAAGCTGTACGAAATGAAGTCCTTCCCCGGAGAGTGGCAGAAGAAAGTCTTCAAACTTAGAAGAAGAGATCCAGGCACTGCATGAACCTTACAGAAGCGTGCAGTCAGAACTTATCGACATTACATATAACAATTCTGTGACGTATGATGATTGCAACGTCACTGAGGAAACGGCCATTCCGCCGCTACCACCAGTATCACCAACTAGTGATACCGATGATTATCCTTTCCCGCCATTACCATTACGGGAACCAGTATCAGAACCTACAACAGAACCATTAGAATGCCTTACGAATGAAAACGTGCAGATGGAAGAATGCCAGGAAGAGCAATTGGTAATGGAACCAGCTATCACAGAAGAGGTTGTTGGAGATAGTTTCGAACCTATACATCGAATCTACAAACAAAGTTTACACACACTAAAAGTCTCTACTAAGTACTCTGGTATAAACAGAATGTAGTCTTGAAGGAAGAGACAGATAAATACCATTGCTACAATAATAACACCAAAAGAGGAGTACAATTACTACTGGAAGCTATGGAAGCAGATCCCGAGGAAGTGGGATTAAAGTCCGCAGCAGTGAAGAAAAGGCAATACTACAGAAGTTGCATTGTTGATTACGTGTACAAATATTATCATTACACTTAGACAAGCAACATAAGCAAAGCAACGAGCGGCTTTGTGAGGTCTTCAAGATAAACGAGTTGAAATCCCTGCCTGGAGAGTGGCAGAATGTTCACGTATGAACATACATACGGACAAGTCCACCCTAGGTTATATATATTGAATAACTAACTTCCCGTTTATGAATAAACTCACGTATTAATATAATCAGCAAATTCCTTCTATGCTCTATTTTAGTAACTCTCCGCGGTCACGTATTTTGCATATGTGTGTATAAATGAAACTACTATATAAACTATGTATTTCTACAATAAACCAGTCCAGTGAAATCACCCGAAGTTTCATTGACTCCCTCCTCACCACGTGGTTACCGTCGCGCCGCCCTAGCGCTGCCTGAGTCCAGCGCCGCGTCGCTCTAACTATCGCGCTGCCCGAATTCAGCGCCACGCCGCCGCCCTAGTGCTGCCCGAGTCTAACGCCGCGTGGCTCTATCCTTCGCGCCGCCCTACACCATCGTTGCACAAACCTAACAGTGCCTAACATCATGTAGTCTAGGTACTGAGCGTCTACTACGTCCGACAAATCAATAAGGTAGCGAGAGTCTACGTGTTTACGAGTATCTATGGACTCTCGTTCTGTACACGCCTGTCAGCGAGCAACACAGCACGTTCCCGGCGTGTACATCGGCTTCCGAAATAGTTCTTCGATCATAGTTTATAACGAACCTCAGAAAGCTAAACCATTGAATACCAGTTTTATGTCCCAAACATATGATAAAGATTCAACAATTTTGAGGCCTCAATCGTTTTACATTATAATGAAAAAGTTTGCGACGCGACGGCGCGCTACTGACAGTAGCGGTCGACAAGCAGCGCCGTGAATTTTCCCAAGCCCACGCGCTGATGCTTATCTGTAGTGTTCTCACATTGAAAATATACAGGTGCGTGCTAGTGTTGGCGCCTAGTAAAGTGCGGTAGATCGTAGTAAAGCCCTCGTTGCATTTTATCTAGCATGTCGCAACTGTAGCCTGCTCCGATATGCAGCTCTGTATAATATGAACACCCGACAACACCCAAGGGACGTGGGCGAGAGCGGTCGCAACCGTCGCGTTTTATAACCTTTTTATTCCATTGTCACTCCACCGGAGCGGCGTATCCGAGGGAAAAATAAATTTTACTCTTTATCTAAATGTCAAATCGTTCGGTTTCGATCGAATCAGTTTCCAAATAGTTTTAATAAATCTCCTTTTACGGCGTTCGGTACGGACAACGGCCGATACGGGAACGAACACATTACGAATACACGCGGCGAGTTATCGTGTTTTATTCTGTTATGACCGCTGTGTCTGTTCAGAGCAACAATAGGTTTAATTGAAAGAGTGTCAATAAATTTGTCGAGCGTTGTTCAGCGGTGGTGCGCGTCGTCGGTGGTCTCGATAAACTTCGTCGTCCTCGAGCTCGGGACACATCCCGAAGGATCGGACCCTTGTTTCCGAGCCCGAATTTTGTTTTATCCATAGCCGACCATGTTTTCATTATAATATACCATTAGATTTATCTCAGTTACATGATTGGTGATCTGTGTACTACCATGTTCTACTTTACGGTAAATCTTACAACAGTCGTAATCTGAGAGTCGTAAACAAAACATTGTACAGTTTATGGTGTATCTTTGGGAAATAAAATAAAAGGAAGGATAAAGAATTGTATCCTGTTATCACAGGGGCTCAACATTAACACTTTTCTCGTGTGTATGTCAAGTATCCAAATGGATGGATATGAGAACCACTGACTACACTTTAAGTAAAACGCAGTCATTATAATAAAAACAAAGGATCGGACTAATTGCGTTGAATAATATGGGACCCATTTCCTGTCAGTTATAAAAGCACAGTCGTATAATTTTGGGATTTGTTTTCTCACGGTGGACGGCAATCTACGCCCACGGATTCTATGAATACATACATTTTGGACGAAGGAGTGAAATTTTGTATTCATAACTTAGATATAACACGCATAATCAAATTATCACAATTTGGACAAGCCATATAATATGTAAATAATGGTTGTTGAAAATTTAATAAAATACGGTTACAATGTACAAATGACAAATAAAATATACGATTAATATAACGTAAAACAAGAAAAATTGGTCAAGTGCGAGTCGGACTCGCGCACGAAGGGTTCCGTACCATTATCTATGCAACATAAGGCAACGTTATTAGTATCGAGCAAGAAACGGTAAAAAAATCATGTTTGTTGTATGGGAGCCCCCCTTAAATATTTATTTTATTTTATTTTTAGTATTTGTTGTTATAGCGGCAATAGAAATACATCATCTGTGAAAATTTCAACTCTCTAGCTATCACCGTTCTTGAGATACAGCCTGGTGACAGACGGACGGACGGACGGACGGACGGACAGCGAAGTCTCAGTAATAGGGTCCCGTTTTTACCCTTTGGGTACGGAACCCTAAAAACTAATGCGGAACTATAAAAATAATGTAAATATGGATATGAAAACTAGGTTTTATGAATGCCACTGATGATATTTGATATGATTTGCATATCATTTGTTGCCTTATAAAATATATACTGTTGTGGCTATTATAAAATTTCGACTATGTAATGAGTAGGTACGGTCTCTCATTCAAATTAAATAAAAGAAAAATTAAATAACAGCTCTCTGTTACCAAACAGAGAGCTTTTATTGAATTTTTCTCCTTGCTCTTACCGGGCTTATACTGCCTTGAGCCTGACAAAAACCTGGCCAAGGGATAAACTCGAGTGGTGACCACGTACCGGACGACGCAGCATGGGGCGGCCCCCAACAAGGTGAACTGACTATATCGTAAAAAACGCTGGGGCCGCTGGATGCAGTTAGCGCAGGACCGCGCACTGTGGCGTTCTATGGGGGAGGCCTATGTCCAGCTGATGGATGGATAGATGAATTGAGTTTTAATCCTATCATATAAAATTTGACATCAGCAGTAAGTTTCAACTTTATTTCGTTAACACATTGTTTCTCAGCTTCATGTTTGATTTTATAGCTATATTCTATATTTGGTTCTCCAATTGACACCTGATAATCTTAAAGATAAAGCGCCGACGTTATACCACCATGAAACGACTATAGATGTACTATAGATAGTTTATTTATACTACTATTTGTACTATAGATAGTTTATTTAAATCTAACTACATTTTTTACGAAATTTTAATGCTAGATAATGTCAAGATTTATTTTTTAGATATTTTTTATTTTTAACAGCTAAAATACAAATATACGTTTAGAGTGACTTTATAACAACTCATAAATATTTTTGTCTGTTATAAAAATAGTTTAGTTGAATTAGTTTACACCTGGGTAATAATTTTGTCTAATGATTTTCATTAAGCTAGTGTTTATTATTTAAGTGATGGCTTGTTGGGTATCCGCGACATCACTCAAGGGGCTCATTTGAAAATCAGCGTCAAGTCCTATAGACTTGAGCTGAAATGGGCACCCATTGCTGCTGTCCCGACACTATTATACATTATTATTTGTATTTACGTACTCATATCATGTATATTGTAATTGTATATTCTGTTACTGCAGCAATAAACGTTTTCTTTCTTTCTTTTCTTTTCTTTCTTTCTATTAACTTGGCGACAAGTGACGTCCATGCCATCAAAGAGTTCTAATCTTGTATTAAAACAAAAAGAAAATTTGGATGATTATAACTAAAATATTAAAGTATATATTATAAGTAAGCACGCAAGTCAAAATGCTTGGCGTACGTTGTATGTATGTAAGGGATAATTTCTGAAAGTAGTCGTTCGATCCAAAATTTTTTTGACTAATGGAAAGCCACACTCTTCGTAGGTACTCGAACTCTTTAAAAATGAAACAAGCTACCCACAGCTTGTTTCATTTTTAAAGAGTTTTGATAAGCAAAATCGCGGGCTAACAGCCAATGTATTATGATAAAGCTGTGGTTAGAGTAAGTTTTACAAAACTTTAAGTGATATTTATATTATTCCAGCCCTATGGGTAGGTAGGTAGCTTATTACAACCTTCTTAGGCCCATAGCACACGGCGTATTTTAAACGCGCGTTTCAGGAACGCGCGTCTTCGGCGCCGTAAACGCTGATTGTTGCGTTTGCATTGATAATAAAAACGCGCGCATGAAGCGCGTATACGCGCATTTGAAGCGAAACAAACGCGCGTACAAAGGAGCGGGGTACGGGCAGAGGGGGGCTGGGATCAGGGTTGGCAACTCTACGTCTTTTTACGTAGATCTACGTATTTTAAGCCTTTCCTGCAAACCTACGAACTTTAGTCCCAGAATCTACGTATTTTCTATCAAAATTGTTCAAATTTGCAAAATAGACTGAATGGGCATAAATTCCTTTACTTTCGCTAAAAAAAGTTAATAAATGTTCCGTTTCATACTAACACACACTCGCCTCGCCACTCAACACGTCGCGCCATTCATTTTAAAAACAAAGTGTCCATTCTATAGAACTGTGACTCATGTCACATGAGTCATGTGACTGTGAAAATGAAGAATTAGGGATACTTTTCCTATTTACTCAAAATCTACTAAATATATTTTAATTCTGATCCACGTGTTTCTATAAATAATAGTTACCTATGTTTTTAAAGTTATTTCATTAGTTAATACGCGATAATAGACCGACAAATGAAAAAAATAAAAAATTAGAGAGGTTGTTTCGCCAAGATTTTCTATCGAGAAAACTTTTTTCAATCGCGTTTCTGAGTTCATGCGATCCTAGATCATATATTGAAAAAACATATACTTAAAAATTAGAGCTCTAGCCATTCAATCTAAAGAAACAATGAAAACTTCGTACATAGAAAAATGCACGAAGCTATTTTGGTATCCTCTTAACCTAAAAAAAATATTTCAAACTAAGACTTCGAAGGAGTTGTTTAATTTCGATATTTTTCAACTTCCTGCTCAATTTAATTAAATTCAATTATGGAAATAAGCAGTGACAGTGAGGAAGAGCAGAATGTGACTCTTACTAAAAAAAGAAAGCTACATTGAAAATGATAATAAAAATTGAATAATTTAAATAAATTGATGATGACTCTGAAAGTAGCAAAATTCATAGATTTTTTTGTTTGCTAATGGTAATTTTTTTTAAGTTTATTGTTTGTCTGCTCTCTACTACTTTTAGGGTAATATAAATTGTCGTTTTATTCACTTTTACCTACCCTACTCTCTTCAAACGCAAAAGCTACGCGTGACTACAGCGCGTCTGTACAGCTGTACCTGCGCGTATACGCGCAGTAGAGGCGCGTTTTACAATCGCCCCGTGTGCTTAGGTTACAAGGTTGCGATCAAATCTCGTTTAAACCACGTATACGCGCGTCGTCTGCGCGTTTAAAATACGCCGTGTGCTATGGGTCTTATCCTTTCGTTCGGCTAAAAAAAGTTAACAAACAGAAATAATTTTACCAGTTTTCTTATAAATTAGTTAGCAAACCAATATTCATGTTTTATTTGTGGAATCAAAAATATATCATGATAATAACTGCACAGAACTCATCGAGCGCGAATCAAAATCGTACTTGGCCCATTTTTATCATTAAACTTAATCAAGCCTATCTAGCTACCGATAAAAAGGTACATTTTATTAGTTTTCAACATAATAAAAGTCTCTATTCTTCAGCATACATAAGACAATAAATTATCTTTCCTTGTAATTACTTTTTACAAGTTTTTTTTCTTTTGATTAACTGTCGTTTTGTATAAAAATGTCTTGTAATTAAGACAAAAACGTTTTGTGATACCTTAATTGTAAGATATTCAAAAGAAGAATAAAAGAACCAATAAATTCTTCATTATACCTCATAATGATGAGGACTGTTTCGGAATTTTGGTATATTTTACTAATTGATTTCATCTGTGTTTTACTGATTAGTAATTGGTTGTTATGTCGTATTCAAGAAAGTTTTCTTTATATTCAGCAAACTGTTTTGTGCAGTTCATCATGTTATAAATATAGTCCGTGGGCGGAGCCTGTCTATGGCCATGGAAAAAAGGCGTGATAGTATGATGATGATGTTGCGAAGCCAGAAATATTAAATTTGGGGGTACAAGCACTACATAGTTCAGTACGACGAAAATAGTTATTTATAGTCATAAATATGACACTTTTGCCAGTATTTAGGTACTGCAGTATTTTAATGTTTTACATAACCAAACCACTTCCCATGTAATGCTCTAAGATTTATTTTCAAACGTAAGAAATCGTCTACGTATTACTCTAACTAAGGTGTCTTACTATAGAATACTATACTCGCAATAGTTTTTCCGAGAGACGTAATAATTTGCAAAAGTTGGTCTTATTCATAGTGACTTATCCGAGGTTTAAACGGAGATTTTATCGGAGAGATAATAAACGTTTTAGCGTAAAAAGACTATTATGAATAACAAGTTTTGACAATTTTCGCGAACCGATTTTAGCGAACTTTTAAACCTCCGATAAGTCATTATGAATAAGACCATTTTAATCTTTACCTTTAGTTATTATAAAATGAAGTCGTTATTTTTGTATGCAAGTTCATATGAGAACTTATGTTTTGAAACCTACACAACGGATTTTGATGCGGTTTTATTATTTGACGGGCTTCGTGGCGTAATGGTTCATGTAATGGACTGCCGTTCACAAGGTCGCGGGTTCGATTCCCGCTTGGGACAATCATTTGTGTGATATCCATAAATGTCATGCAAATGTTTGTACTACGTCTGGGTGTTTCTATGTATTATAAGTACAAAAGAAAAGTAGTTTATGTATTATATCCGTATTCTGGTACCCATAACACAAGCATATTAAGCTTAGCTTGGGACCAGAACACGTTTTAATAACTGATATTAAATATTATTGTTACGAACACACAAAACACAAAGGAGCTAGCGCCATCTAGCAGCAACTAGTAAAACCAATTAAAGAACCGAACAGAGTGAAACCCCTATTAGATACTAGATGGCGTTAGAGGAACTACCGTACATGCGCGAATCTTCTAGAAAACATTCGTTCCGGGCGATCACGTTCGCGCACAGTCGGGAACATTCTGGAACTCGTCTCGGCGCATATAAATAGCGGCAGGGAGGCGAGCCCGGGCAGTTCATTTCGAGCTACGATCGAAGCGACTTCGAGAGCGAAAACAAGTGATCAAGAGTGATACCAGTGAAACCTACGACTTGGCTACGACCTAGGACATTGTTAGTGCTTAGTGTTTGGACCTAGTGCTTAGTGTTTGGACCTAGTGCTTAGTGTGTAACTAGTGCTAGTGAATAAAGTCTTCAAAAAAGAGTCAGCAGGTCTTTCTCTCCAAATCCTTCGAACCCTAACACGTAACAACTGGTGTCGGAAGTGAGGTTTGGAGATGCCATTGACTCCGAGAGAGGACTTCGAGGGCGTCAGGACAAGGGCACAACGAGCTGCGGAGGCCACGCCCGCTGTGGACCAAGCCCCGCCCACTGGCCCCACCCACCAGGCCCCGCCCACCGACCACGCCCCTCTAGACCCGCCCACCGGCCACGCCCACCATGCCACGCCCACCGACCACGCCCATCGGGCTCCGCCCACCCAGGCCCAGGCTCCGCCTACTCAGACTCAAGCCACGCCCACTGGCTCCGCCCACCTTGCCACGCCCACCACACCGGCCACGCCCACTAGACAAGCTCCGCCCACTGGATCCGCCCACCTTGCCACGCCCACCACACAGGCCACGCCCACTAGACAAGCCACGCCCACGAGCGGCGCCGTAGCGTCAGTGGCACTTCAATTAGGAAATTTAATTGAACTGATAGAGATGCAAAGGGCTGAAATTCGGTCAATGAAGGAGTTACAAGAACGCAAGTTCGAGTCACAAGAACGCAAGCTCGGCGCTTTGCAAGAATCACAAGAACGCAAGCTCGAGTCACAAGAACGCAAGCTCGGCGCTTTGCAAGAGTCACAAGAACGCAAGCTCGGCGCTTTGCAAGAATCACAAGAAAAAGTGCTTTGTGCTATAAGTGATGTTAGTAACACGGTGATTAAGCTTCGAAAAGATGTCGACGTAGTGGAAGAACGAGTTACCGGGTTAGGATTGGATGTCGAAAATGTGAAAACCGGCCTCATTGAACTACAGAAGAAAGTAGTGCGCCTTGAAACCACGGGAGTTGCGATCTCTAGTGGAACTATCGGAGTGGCACAAGGACCAAGAGTGAAAGTTCCGCCATACGACGGCACTACTTCCTGGAACGCTTATCGTCAGCAATTCCAGACGGTTGCTACTGCCAACGGATGGACGGAAGAACAATGCTTGACCGCTCTCACTGTTGCGCTCAGAGGGCAAGCTTTGTCGGTCCTGGAAGCACTGCCACATACAGGAAATGGGTTCCAAGACCTGATGGAGGCACTTGAATCCAGATACGGGGAGCGACACCTGGAGCACGTGTTCCGTGCCCAACTGCGTGACAGAGTCCAACGCTCAGGAGAAGGACTACAACAATGGGCGTTGGAAATTGAAAAACTCGTCAGAAAGGCACACCCAGGAGCCGACACCAAGATGGTAGACACGAATATTGTTCAAGCATTTGTCGACGGAATCAAAGACCTGGAGGTCAGAACTGCAGTGAGGCTTCGTCACCATACCTCGCTAAAAGAAGCATTGGCGCATGCTTTGGAGGTCGAGGCTGTTCGTTATGACATACGGCATACGCATAAGATCCGCGAGGTCTCTGAGGAAGTCAAGGAGGTTAAGGCCCCTACGAAGAAAAGTTCTGGAGCCATGTGCTACAAGTGCGGTGAGAGGGGCCATCTTCAGCTCAACTGCCCGCAGAAGGAAACCCAGATGGCCAGGATGAACAGACTCGAGGAACAAATAGAGGTGCTGAAGAAGCAGGGGGCTTTGTCTCTTGCCCGGGATCAGGGAAACGAATAAAAGCCAGGACTAAGGGGCGAGTACTGGCTGACGCGGAGGGAGCCCCGATAACTGTTATCTCCCAGGCATGCAGCGGGAATAGTCTTGCGATTCAGGGGACTATTAACGGGACGGATTGCAAAATGACTCTGGACACAGGAGCCTCTAGAACAATAGTGAACCCAACTCTGGTAAAAACCGCAACGGGACACAAGAGGAGAATTAACTGTCGGCTACTTACTGCCTCCGGTCAGCCAATACCCGTCCTGGGAGAAACGTCAGTTACGATGTATGTAGGGGGGTCCTCATACTCTCATAACGTAATCGTGGCTGAGATTGTGGATGATTGCATCTTGGGTTTGGATTTCATGAAGAAACACAACTGCAGAATTAATGTCGCTGACGGAGTTTTCAAGTGTGGTGAAGAAGAAATCTTCATTCTTGGAGGCGTCTGCGGGAAAGTCGCATGTGTACAGAAAGTCATCATACCTGGACGAGCGGAAGCTCAGGTACTGGTGGAACTGCCGCCAGCTGGAAAGAAAAAGTCAAACAGATGCGTGTTGATCGAAGACACACCTACCAAGACATCGTCACAAAAACTGATGACGGCGAGAACCCTTGTTAGTGGAAGCAGAAACGCTGTGGTCAGGGTTTTGAATCTTGATGATCGCGAGATCTGCCTGAACAAAGGTGATGTCATCGGAAAGTGCGAGGAAGTTGTCTGGATGAAAAAGTGTAGTTCGATGACAGGCGCAGACTCGGCAAACAGCAATAATTACGGTTTAGTGACTAAGCTACTCGATGACTGTAAGAGTAATCTGACTTATTCGCAGAGCATGAAAGCTAAGAAGTTTTTGCAGCGCTACGCGAATATCTTCTCCAGTCAAGAAGGGGACCTTGGAAGAACGTCAATGGTTCAGCACAGGATAGATACCGGAAGCGAGAGACCAATTCGTCAACGAGCAAGACGGATACCAATTGCAAAGGAAAAAGAAGTTGAAGGCCTTTTGGAGGACATGAGAAGGAATAAGATTATTGAACCGTCTACAAGTCCGTGGTGCTCACCTGTTGTATTAGTGAAGAAGAAAGATGGTAGCACGAGATTTTGTGTGGACTATAGGCGTCTCAATGATGTCACTAAGAAGGACAGTTACCCGTTACCTCGAATCGACGACACTTTAGATACCCTGAGTGGCATGAAATGGTTCTCGACCCTAGACCTGAAGTCTGGCTACTGGCAGGTAGAAATTCATCCAAAAGACAAGGAGAAGACAGCTTTCTCGACCGGTAAAGGTTTATGGCAATTTAACGTCATGCCCTTCGGATTGTGCAACGCACCTGCCACATTTGAGCGACTCATGGAGTGTGTACTGGCAGGCTTAGTTGGAGAGGCTTGCTTAGTCTACTTGGATGACGTCATAATTGTCGGCCGCGACTTCGAGGACCATTTGCGAAACTTGGAGCGAGTTTTCGCCAAAATAGAGGGAGCCAAATTAAAGTTGAACCCGGAAAAGTGTCATTTATTCAGGAGCAAGGTCAACTATCTCGGCCATATTATCTCCAGTGATGGAATCCAGACAGACCCGGAGAAACTGGAAGCAGTTCAAAAATGGCCTACCCCGAAGGACAAAACCGAAGTGCGGGCATTCCTCGGCCTATGCTCGTACTACAGGCGTTTTGTTAAGGGATTCGCAGAGATAGCCAAGCCATTACATCGGCTGACAGAAGATAAACGACAATTTAGTTGGGATGAGACTTGTGAAGATTCTTTTCAGAAACTGAAGAAACATCTGTGTGAAACACCAATCCTGGGTTATCCACAAACTGAAGGTCAGTTTATAGTTGACACGGATGCAAGCAACACGGCCATTGGAGGGGTGTTATCTCAAAAACAGGGTGAAAGAGAAGTTGTTATTGCATATTTCAGCAAATCTTTATCCAAGCCAGAGAGAAACTACTGTGTGACAAGACGAGAACTCCTGGCTGTTGTAAAGACGCTACAACATTTCAACAAATATCTCATCGGCAGACAGTTTTTACTACGAACTGACCACGCAGCCTTGAAGTGGCTACTGCAATTCAAGAACCCAGAAGGTCAAGTAGCTCGATGGATTGAACAGCTCCAGGAGTATGACTTCAAGACGGAACACCGCAGCGGAAAGACACATGGGAATGCCGACGCACTCTCACGAAGGCCGTGTTCGGAGGACTGCAAACATTGTGTTAAGCAGGAATGCAATGAAGAAACATTAAAACTAACGAGAACAGATCCTTTGAGTCTCTGGGAGAATGATGCTATGAGGGAGGCTCAAGAAAAAGATGACGACCTTCGGCACATCATCACATGGAAGAAACGGGGTGACGTAAAACCAATATGGAGTGAGGTTGCACCCACTGGCGCTGTCACTAAGGCGTACTGGGCGCAATGGGACAGTCTGATACTCCAAAACGGAATACTCTACCGGAAATGGGAGAAGACTAACGGCAGAGAGTTCCATCTTCAGATAGTTGTCCCAAGAACGAGAGTACCAGATGTTCTCCGTGAAATACATGATGGCGTATCAGGAGGGCATCTAGGTGTCAAGAGGACGTTAACAAAAGTGCGAGAACGATTCTACTGGTTGCATTGTCGAGATGATGTACAGGATTGGTGCCGCAAATGTACTACTTGCGCTGCTGTAAAAGGACCACAGACCAGGAGCCGTGGGAACCTGCGGTTGTATAACGTCGGTGCACCGTGGGAACGAATTGCAGTTGACGTAGCTGGGCCATTTCCTGTAACGGATTCGGGAAACAAGTATTTTATGGTCGTCATTGACTACTTCACCAAATGGCCCGAAGTGTTCGCCATACCAAACCAAGAAGCCACAACAGTCGCTTCTAAGTTAGTCGAAGAAGTTATATGTCGCTTTGGTGTGCCTCTGGAAATCCATTCTGATCAGGGCAGGAACTTCGAATCGCAGGTGTTCCAGGAAGTGTGCAGAATTTTGGGCATGCATAAGACGAGGACCACCGCGTACCATCCACAGTCTGATGGAATGGTTGAGAGATTTAACCAGACCCTTGAGAGGCATTTGGCGAAATTGGTAGATGACAAACAAAAGGATTGGGACAAGTATATACCACTCTTCCTTCTGTCTTACCGAACCGCCGAGCATGAGAGCATAAAAGCTACCCCGGCGTATGTCAATTTCGGTAGAGAACTACGAATACCAGTAGACCTATTGACAGGAGGGTCACCGGAGGGACCAAAGACTGTACAAGACTATGTCTGCGATTTAAGGGAAAAGATGCGCTATATACACGCCTTGGTTCGGGAAAATGGGTTACAGTCAAGTGAGAACATGAAAACCAGATACGACCGGAAATCGAACACGAGCGGCTTCGAGGAAGGGTCACTGGTGTGGCTGCATAACCCAACTCGCCGGAAAGGGAAATCTCCAAAGTTGCAGAACCAGTGGGACGGTCCATACAAAGTGGTTACCCGACTGAATGATGTGACCTATAGGATTCAAAAGCAACCAAGAGGGACATTCAAAGTGGTACACATAGACCGTCTGGCGCGTTACCATGGTAGTAACAACGATGCTCGGGACGAGCATCTCTAAGAGGGGAGTAGTGTTACGAACACACAAAACACAAAGGAGCTAGCGCCATCTAGCAGCAACTAGTAAAACCAATTAAAGAACCGAACAGAATGAAACCCCTATTAGATACTAGATGGCGTTAGAGGAACTACCGTACATGCGCGAATCTTCTAGAAAACATTCGTTCCGGGCGATCACGTTCGCGCACAGTCGGGAACATTCTGGAACTCGTCTCGGCGCATATAAATAGCGGCAGGGAGGCGAGCCCGGGCAGTTCATTTCGAGCTACGATCGAAGCGACTTCGAGAGCGAAAACAAGTGATCAAGAGTGATACCAGTGAAACCTACGACTTGGCTACGACCTAGGACATTGTTAGTGCTTAGTGTTTGGACCTAGTGCTTAGTGTTTGGACCTAGTGCTTAGTGTGTAACTAGTGCTAGTGAATAAAGTCTTCAAAAAAGAGTCAGCAGGTCTTTCTCTCCAAATCCTTCGAACCCTAACACGTAACAACTGGTGTCAGAAGTGGGATTCGAACCCACGCCCACAAAACTCGCCGGAAAGGGAAATCTCCAAAGTTGCAGAACCAGTGGGACGGTCCATACAAAGTGGTTACCCGACTGAATGATGTGACCTATAGGATTCAAAAGCAACCAAGAGGGACATTCAAAGTGGTACACATAGACCGTCTGGCGCGTTACCATGGTAGTAACAACGATGCTCGGGACGAGCATCTCTAAGAGGGGAGTAGTGTTACGAACACACAAAACACAAAGGAGCTAGCGCCATCTAGCAGCAACTAGTAAAACCAATTAAAGAACCGAACAGAGTGAAACCCCTATTAGATACTAGATGGCGTTAGAGGAACTACCGTACATGCGCGAATCTTCTAGAAAACATTCGTTCCGGGCGATCACGTTCGCGCACAGTCGGGAACATTCTGGAACTCGTCTCGGCGCATATAAATAGCGGCAGGGAGGCGAGCCCGGGCAGTTCATTTCGAGCTACGATCGAAGCGACTTCGAGAGCGAAAACAAGTGATCAAGAGTGATACCAGTGAAACCTACGACTTGGCTACGACCTAGGACATTGTTAGTGCTTAGTGTTTGGACCTAGTGCTTAGTGTTTGGACCTAGTGCTTAGTGTGTAACTAGTGCTAGTGAATAAAGTCTTCAAAAAAGAGTCAGCAGGTCTTTCTCTCCAAATCCTTCGAACCCTAACACGTAACATTATAAATAAATATTATTAGATAGAATGGTTCAAGAGGATGGTATTTGTTAGTTTTTGTTTTCTTAATTCCACGCGTACGATGTTGCGGGCAACAGCTAGTGTATGGATATCATTAATATGCTTTATATTATTCCAAATTATTTTCAATATTTAAGAAAAAACATTGAAAGATTCAGATTATTTTTAAAGATGCCTTTATGTATTGTGAACCTTTTGTTGTGTATATCTTTATAACATATCAACCAATTAAGGCCTGTTTTTGTAACATTGAAAAGATTTTATCAATATCGAATAGAATCTGATTAGTCTTTGAAGTAGCTCGGCGGAGGAGATATTCGTAGTTATTTAAGAAAAAAAAAAAGGATTTTTACGTTATTATCTACACAAAGGTATACCTTGACTCTAAACTTTTGTTTAGTAAAATGTTATATCTACTAAACAAATTAGACGGGCTTCGTGGTGGAGTGGTTTAGTAATGGACTGCCAATCGCGAGGTCTCGGGTTCGATTCCCGGTCAGGACAATCCATTTGTGTGATATCCATAAATGTCATACAAATGTTTGTACTGCGTCTGGGTGTTTACTATGTATTAAATGTATGTATTTACAAAAGAAAAGTAGTGTATGTATTATATCCATATTCTGGTACCCATAACACAAGCATATAAGCTTAGCTTGGGACCAGTGGACGTTGTGTGAAATGTCCGTGAATATTTATTTATTTATATTTATTTGATGACTTCGAACTTCGTAATCTCATCAAATAAAATATGTCTAATAAAGTAATAAATCTTGGCTTTATTATGTCTTTAAATTTTGTGTGTCAAAAAATTGCTAATATTTGATATTACTATTTGTTATCGATACACACTAACTATGCAGTAGGCCTCGTATACGATAGATTAAAAAAAATACGTGTGGCACTCGGAGACTGCAGCGGTAAAGTTATTGCATAGCATTTTTTATCAACATATGCAATTATAATTATTTATTTATGCAAGAATCTAAACACCACAATAAACTAAAATAAAATTAATAATCCTTATTTACTGATGCTTACATCTGTCCATATGGTAATTATGATAAAATAGCGATGGTCAATCAAATGTCAAGAATATAAAATAAACATTATTTTACATTATTAAAATCTGAAATACGCTGTTATCTGAACATGTCGGATATATGTTGTCGATTCAAAATCCTTATTTTATTACGCTGGTTAATTTGAGGAAGGCGGTTACCCTTAGTATCAACAGGATGAAATAAATTGCGGGGCGAAGAGGGGATACGCTTGCGCAGTAACGCCGATAATGTAAAGTTTTTTCATTACGCTATTTTTGTTACGGAATTTCTGGATACGGTCTCCACGCTCAAGGCCCGCGATAGAAGCTATGCAATAGCTTAATAATGGAGAGCGAGTCTTATAGAGCAATCTACTACGTATACCTTTACGTAGTATCAAGACTACCCTACCTAGAGTATCACTTCAATCTACGTAGAGAATGACCTCTATGAATTAGCCTAGCTCTATTTTCTCTAGGTGGACAAGGGGCTTAACCCTTTTGCTGTAGCGCTTAGTTAACGATAAGATACCTATTCATTTTTATTCCTTACAAAGGGAACATAGAAACAACAAGATGCGTCACAAAAGAAACGTAAGTACGTATTTAACACGACTCTCATATAATATTGCGAGTCGTTGTCTCAATAAAATACCAATAATCTTTAGATCGCGTAATTGCGTCTGTTTTATCTCAATAAGTTGCTTTTATCGAGAAAATGATAAGTAGCAAAATTATAGAGAATATCTCACATTAGATTAAAAATAATGTATCAGATATTTACAATGAAAGTTAATAGGTATTTAAAAGGTATTATTTACAGAGCCACTCACGATCCTTTATTTAAATACCAAACTACTTCTGTTATTGCTAGTCTATTTAACAGTTACAGTTACAGTAAGATTACAGGTAGCTCTTATTTTTTCGTTTTAATTTTTTTTTCAAACTACCGCAATGGGCTTCGTGGCGGAGTGGTACATGAAACGGACTGTCGTTAATGAGGTCGCGGGTTCGATTCCAGCTTGGGACAATCATTAGTGTGATATTTATAAATGTCATACAAATATTTGTACTGCGTCTAGGTGTTTACTGTGTATTATATGTATGTATTTACAGAAGAAAAGTAGTATATGTAGTATATCCGTATTCTGGTACCCATAACACAAGCATATAAGCTTACCTCGGGACAAGAGGGCGTTGTGTGAAATGCCCATAAATATTAAAATGTATACATATAATTGTAATAATTTATAATTATTTTTTTGTATAATTGTTAATCTATATTATATAGTTCATATATCTTTATAGTTTATCTCTTTTACCTTTTATAGCTGCCTTCACCCTGCGGACATTATCAAGGTTGGAAGGAACTGGATCCACTAATAGTTTCAAGGGTGAAGTAAATTCTCCGTCGCTAAAGAGCAACGCTGGCCAGCCTTGAACGTGACGTACACACCCTCGCCTCCAAGTTTTACTTACAGCCAACAAATAAGCACGATTTGATGAATTAAAAGTCCTCGTTTCGAAATTTAATATCTCACTCAATGCTTCAAAGTCACCTTTCAACACTCTTCTAACAAATACTTTAAATATACTTCGTTTAAATTTGCCGCGCTTCCGTTTACGCTCTGAAGAAATTTTCCCTATAAATATATACCTCGCTTCAAACACAATCCTTTTCAAGGTGTCATTATTTTTTAATACAGTATCGTCGTTGAAACATCTCCGAGGGAAATTTTCATTTATTTTTATAATCGTGTTTCGCTTTTTAACTTTTCCTTTGAATACAAAATCCGCTTGTGTTATGAAAATTAGCGCAAACACAATAGTTATTACAAATAGCTTGAACATTTTGTGTCACTGTTGGTTTTTAACACTTTTTTAATCAATTTTAGCATTATTAGGTAGTAGTATAACTTTTAGGGGTAGGTACAATCAATTTCAAACATCGCGTCGATCATTGCGTAGGGTGAAAACTGTATTGGGTAGATGCGCGCGCGCCGCATGCCGTACTAGCTTCGACTGGAGGCTTTATCGTATCCGCTGCAACTTGCAACCTGTTATAATATTAATCCTTAAGCTCACTACTACGGCTTTTGTAAACATTATTATTACAAATGTGTATACTGTTTGAATAATGCAGTTTTTATTTTCTTTTTATTTCTTAAAGGCATATCTTCTTATCTCAATCAATGAAAAATATTACACATTACTTTAGTATGCAAAGCTATTGCAAGTACTATTTTACTGTAATATTGCAGTAACGGGTATTATTCATATTTGTTATGCTTGATAATAATTTGTTTATGATGCGAAGGCAGCAAATAAAAAATATATTGTATATACTTAAGTACGCATTAAAAAATTGTTTTACTTCTCTGTTCCTTCCCAGTATCCTGTTTGTAACAAAGTTAAACGGTGCTGGACTTTTAAAATCGTTATGTGTGCGAAAAATTTTCCCCATAAAAATTTTCTCCTCTAATTTTTCCTCATATTATTATAAAAAGGTTAAAAAAACTACTCATCATAAGTTATCGTTAATATAGCATGACATTTATGTGATGTCGACACAAAAATGAGTATAAGACAGATCTATATAGATTGAAAATAGAGAAAATGCGTAATATTTTGCATAAATTAAACAGTTATTATACAACTGCACATGTGTATGGGAATGTGGTTGAACAGAAATGAAAACATGTTTGAGTGACACACGTCCTTAGAGAATATCGGATAGAAATGCGGTAAATAATTATGTACCCATGACGATAGTTTTACCATATACTTGTTGCTTTGAGTATTAAACAACAGGAGTAGTTGGACACGCTATTTTCTTTGTCAAATAGACTACCAAAAATATACTAAGTCCGTGGGTGAATGCACACAAATACTACCAAAGTTTCATTGGTCGCTACTAACGCAGCGCACTGAATCGGCGCATATATTCACGCAAACTAAAAGCCAACAATGGTGCTAATTCTACGTGCATAACTAAACTTAACCTAACTAAAAAGTGAAAACAACTATTGATGTAATTGCATTGATTGGCTATTTTGCTGTGCACATTTATATTAATTAAAATCATAATAAACAGTATTTTTATCAAGAAAGTTCCGTTAACACTGCCGGATTGTGTTATCGAGACTATGAAAACAATTTTTTTTAGTTAAGTTTAGTTAAGTGGTCCGCGTTGAATTGGTACCATTGTCTGTACACTTGATTAGAAACATTGCATTAATATTTTTTTCAGTGAGGGCCTTTAAGAATCACCTGCCAATGTCGGCTCCTGTAATAATTATACTCTAAAATCTTTTGCATTGATTTGTGAAGCGATTACGTACATTGTATTCTTAAGTAGGTAAAGGTGCTAATTGTCCGGTTAAAAGCCATGAGACGTAAATGTTTTTGTGTAAATAAACCTACGCTTGTTTAGTGAAAAGAAATACGAATTCTAATTGCAACATTAACAAATTTTAAATAAGCCTTTTTCCATTTCTGGGAATGTTGATATAGAGTCATATTATTATTTATTTTACTTTTCATATAAGTTATAGCAAGGATATGGTTGTAGACCTTTTGATATGCAATAACGATAATTGTACTGTCTATCTGTACACCAAGTCAAAATTTTTTTCTTTCCAGGCTGCTTTAAAAGCCAGCTAAGGAATATTTAAATGTTCACAGATAACATCCTCTGTGAGAGACGTCAAACTTGATAATAAAATGCACACGCCTGATCTGCGCAGCACTGTTGCACCATAATCCGTCCCAAATTATAGGAGGCCAGTTCCCACTGGGACGTTAATGGGCTGAAGGGAGAGAGAAACTGAGGAAATGAATACAATGTATACGACGCTAAAGTGGGATAATAAGTGCAGAATATGCAAGAAGAACAAATAAATAAATAAATAAAACTAAAACTATAAGGCTGGCGCAGTAGTTGAACCCAGTATTAATAACCTGACCAAGAATTTAGGTCACCTTGTAGCTTAACGTGTTTTACCCGTAGCAGTGCACTTTTGAACTCCACCCAACTAGAGCAATCGATGGACATTTTACAAAAGATTTTACAACTATATAAGTAGACAAAGTGTTTAAATAAAACCACTTTTTACGGATTTAGACGCGTGTATAAATTTTAGCCCGACGTTTCGGAGACCTTGCAGTCACCATGGTCTAAATACCAAGTAGCTAAAATTTAAAACATACAATTAACGCGTCTAAATCCGTAGAAAGTGGTTTTATTTAAACAAATGAGTAACGCAAGTGTGAGAGAATATTATACAAAGTATTCCCAAAATAACTATTTGCACTTCAATGAATATTAGAAGATGAATGAATGTATAATGACAGTTTTTAGTTCACTAATCTTGATCAAAGCACTCTTAGCAATATATACTGCACTTGATAAATAATTAATCAAAACAACCGCTAACATATATTATATGCACACGAAAAGCTAACACACTAAAATATTAAGGAAGAATGTGGTTCGCAATAAATCAAGACTAAGAGTCACTAGTAATAAATACGCTTCCACATTTAGACAGTCTTTTGAAACGGTCTATAAATGTTATAAAACGGTAAAAGTATTTCCTTTAGATGACTTAAAAATATTAAAATATTGATTACAGTATGGTGACTCGTGTGGTGACGGATTAAAAATACAATTGTCACCATCCCATCTAATCCCCAGGGTGCTGTAAAAGTCAGCTAAGGGATATTACACACAGATAACATCTTCTGTAAGAGATGGAAAACTCGAAAATAAACCCTGTCCCAACACGCCTGGTCAGCGCGGCACAGCAGACCATAATCCCTCCCAAAGTGGAGGAGGCCCGTGCCCAACAGTGGGACGTAAATGAGAAGAAGAAGAAGATTACAGTATGTTATTTTTTTGTTAAGTCTACATTTAAGATACTTGCATAGTTACACTTAATAAGTAATAAAGTTACACTACGATCCGTGCATCTTGACGCACGTGGGCGAACAGGCTAACTAAACCTTAGGTCGCGTTTACACTAAGCTTATCGTAAACTACTAGCTAAAAAGAAGCTCTGTACTATTCAAACCTCCATTGATATATCTCACACATTCTTGACGCGTTCTATGCATAATTCGCGTTAATAACACGCTTTTTAACACGCTTTTATAAGTTTGGCATGTATCTATCAATGTATTAATTTATGTAATTCTAAAATCTTTGAAAGTAATTTACACCCACTTGCAATAGTCGGATTGATCTGATATTTTGCACACATATTAAGGACCGATAACAATGCAATAATATAAAAAAATATTCAAGATTTTGTAGCGTGTTTTTTAGTTTTTGAACTAAGCATTTTTTTTATACTTTATTACTTATTTTGTTATTTATTATACCTCGATTATATCAATGTCACGCTTTGCTGGCTTAAAGTACTAATATAATCAAAACTAGCTGTGTAATTTAACTTTTAAACTATTGACAATTTAGAAGTATAGCGGAACAATTAATGTTACGCTTTGTTTTTTACTTAGCCACAAGAACAGTACTAAAGATATTTAAATGAAAATTTACAGGTAGAGAATAATTATTATTATCGTGCTTAAAGTTTCCATATGAAACAGTCTTACTCATCTGATATAGCAACGATATTACTGTGCGTGCTACAAAATACAAAAAAATATGCTCATATATTAATAAATAAATGAAAAATGTTAAAAGCGCTTTATAATAATTATGAGAGTATGTTAAGTGAGAATGCAGCCTAAAGCACAATGACATCGTGTCTTGATAGTATGCTTGGCAGTGATTGCATGACAGTGATAGTGTCTGCGATAGTGAGCTTATTTCCTGTTATTCTACGACATATCTAGACAAAATGTATGATTGACTAGTTAAACTTTGAGAAATCAGTATATAACAACTTTTCTTATAATTTCTGGTCTCACGAAACACCGTAAAATATGATTTGTTTTAAGTGCCAAACGGCAAAAGTTTTCATTTAAATATTTATATTTTTTTTAATTATTACACTAAACAGCAACTTCAACTATGGTATTTATTTGCCCTACCGGGCTATGGTCGTGCCTTGAGCCTTACAATGACCCAACAAGGGTGGCCCCTTTATCTGGGGCCCGACTCGACGGGAAGAACATTAGGTCCTCCATCACGTGGCCATCTGATACATTGGAACTTGAACTATGGTAGATAATACGAATATATCCTGGTTAGGGCTTTCTGACTTTTTAAATTCATAATAATCTAATGTATACTTACACAATGAATATTTTACATTGAAATATTAGTAAACAATTGTCATCTTTACTCATATTACGCCACAAACACAATAATTTATGACGACACATGTGGCATATTAGCGGCGAATTTACTAAAAGTTGTGGTATGCTAAAATTTTAAAGCGGTATGACGAGTCTCGTGGTTGAGTGGTTTATGTAACGGACTGCTAATCAAGAGGTCGCGGGTTCGATTCCCGCTCGGGAGAATTATTTGTGTGATTTTTCTAATTGTCACACAAATGTTTGTACTGCGTCTGGGTGTTTCTATGTATTATAGTATGTATTTACAAAAGAAAAGTAGTATGTGTATTCTATTCGTATTCTGGTACCCATAACACAAGCATAATAAGCTTAGCTTGGGACCAGACGACGTTGTGTGAAATGTCCATGAATATTTATTTATTATTTATTTATTATTTATTTACTGTTTCTTAATAGTATTATAGTAATTATATCTATTAGATATTTTCTATAGAGCGCTATCTGCAATATAAGTAGGTAACTACGCATATTTGATATTCATTTGCACGCACATTTATTACCCAAAAAGAATATGAAATGTAGTAACAGTAAAATAGCAAAATAAAAGAAAAAATATTTATTAAAAATAGGTACATATCTTTTAGTTTCTCCATCTGTATATAACTGAGATGTAATTTTGCATAGGTTATAACATAAGCATCATTCTTCAGCATCTTCTAGTCTTTATTTGGAAGTTTGGAACTATGGAGACATTTTTAAGCTTGGAACTATTTGGAGACATTTAGCAAAAGAAATCAATACATACAATACAGATCTAATATAACTACTGACCACACTTATCTTGTACACAATAAAACAGAGCTGTTTTTCTTTACTACGGGCTATTATGTAGCCTATCTAAGAGAACAGAACGTCACTAAGAAAATGTAATCCAAAATAAGTAGTGAATTGTTATCTTTTGCTCAAATTTGTATTGTTCTACAGCTGTTTTTATGAAATAAAGTATTATTAATTTTCTTCTCCTTAACCTTTCTATGAGATAGCGGCTCTCCTGCTCTAAATTACCTACAACATATATTTACTATTTTTAACAACTTTAGTTCAGGCTATGGCTTCATTTAATATCCTCTCCAGTCTCTACTATTTGCCAACAAAATAAACTTTATAATAACAGTATTGTGAACGAACCGCAACATAATCACACACATATACCACGCGGCTAACGAGGCAGTCTAAAAATATTTAAACAACAATGCCTTTTACAGCAGAAAAAAGAACAAGCGCGAAAGAATTCACTTTGTAACATGAATTCTCAGTATCGAGAATGTTCGCTTTTTCTAGCTACATAGATTGAGTATAGTATAAATAAATTATAGGTGTTGTCCATCGTATTACGATTTAACACTAACCCAGAGCTATGAGAAATAAATTGAATAGGAATATATTTTATTTTAGGTTCAAGATGTCATAAATACTTCGGTACCTTGTATAATACTCGACAAGTAAGTTAACGATAGGCTTAACTTCGCCCTCGGCGTTGCATATACATTATAATCTACACTCAATTACTATCAACAACGTTAGTAACACATATATAGTATATACAATAATTAGTTCAATTGTAATCGATTTAAGTGATGTATGTGTAATTTCTATTCAATATAGGCATTTATTCAAGAACGAAGCTGACTGAGTGACTGATGTACGTGTTAACCCACAGTTATAACTTTGAGTATTAAACCAACACGTATACTCACTCGCTCTCGGTCGTCGTCTCATCCATGGCCGAGAGCGAACAGTGTTGGGCCGCCGTCGCCTCCTTTGCTTGGGAGGTGATGGCGGCAAAGAGGGAGGCCCTGCGGGAGCGCGAACGCTCTGGTAGCACCTTGCCCCCCCGCAGGGCCCCGGGCAGGGGCCGTCGGCGCGCAGTGGCTGGCCGGCACCCCCGACGAGGTGGTCGCGCGCGGCGAGTCTGTATTCAGAGACTCGCCGCGGCAAATGTGGCTGTGGCTACGAGACAGGGGGACCTAGTGCTTCCCCTGTTGGGTCGGGCCCCGATTAACGGGGCCACCCCTCGCTGGGTCATGGTAAAGCTCAAGGCACCATCATGGCCCAGCAGGGTAGAAGGCGGAGAGATAAAAAAAAAAAAAAAAAAAACACGTATACTCACGTTGTTTTCTTTGTCAAATATTCTGCTAGGTCTGTGGGGTTAATGCAAATACACACACATGCACATACGCACCGCGCAAAATTGACACGCGCTCTAAGGTTCGACACTGTCCGTATACTATGGTGTATGAACATTGCTCTGGTACATTTTTCAGCAAGAGTCGCTTGATAAAGTTAACGACTTTTAGATTGATGCTTTGAGACTTGTAAAGTTTCATGTATTTTTTCGTTAAAATATACTTGAAACTTTGCAAGTTGTATTATTTTTAGGACTTCTAACATCAGTTGATAAAAGGAGGGATGTAAAATCTGTATCGAAATCGTTAATATTGGGCAGGGATTTCCGTATGCATTTGACGGTCACTCATTTGTGAAGTTATTGTGCAAATCAGTGCTAATAAAATCATCCTAAAATATGTTATCATTAAAATTTGTAAAACAAATGCATCAATCATTGTATGTTTTATCAAAACATTGACGCCTAGTTAATCTTTAGAAATATTAATGATATTATTTTGTACAATATAAATGTATAATTCAACATTATTTATTACTAATATCAACATAAGCGTATAATTTTAAAGCCATTTGATTTGCATTAATAACGTCTTTTACAATATTTTAAGTACAATTTAATATGACAATATTTAACTGATAACGAGAAATTATAGGCTATTATGGTACTATAGGAAAGAAAATGTATTGAATTTTGATGCATAATTTACTAGAAAACCTGTTGGAGACTGTAACATCAGATTATTTAAAAAATGATTATTATAAGTTATTGCAATGATTTAATTACATTTTGTTATTTAAGTATGGTACAATAAGTATTTAATCATTATTTTAATTAATGAAACGGCTGTTTAAAATACAATGACTTTATTCAATGTATTGATAAAATATCATCATTATTCTCCTGAATTTAACTCGCTATCTAGTTACAGCGTAACATCTCTGCATGTTGCAAAGGGTTTTGGCTGATTTTTAAGTCCACAGCATCTAGACATAATTAAGTCTAGTGGTTCATGTCCGTTGTATGTTGTATGTTCCGTTTAATCTTATAAGTTAGCTTACGCCATAATTTCCAGAATCTTCAGTTGACCTTAAATTCTAATAATTTGTACTATGAAAATATTAATAATATATTGTTTATCAGGTATTTATTCTAAGATTCCTTCTAACTTTAATAATAATAAAAAATAAATCTTTATTGTCAGACACAAGGATCTATAGGAATATGGCATGTTTAATAGTATTTAAATTTATGTAAATTTAGCATCTACCATATTCAAACAATAGTCCTATTTCATTATTTCTATAGTCCTAGTCTATAGTCTCTATATTCAATAGTCCTAGTTCATTAATATTTTTAGAGTTAACTATAGACTAGACTAACTTTTATTATAATATTTCAGTTTTATTCATCTTCCAGTTATTCATGTTTTGAAGTCAGTTGAACTAAATAAGAATATATAGTACTAGACAATATCCAAGATTAGTTTGCCGTAGTAGTTGCAAACAATACCATACAGCTATAAAGACTATGCACTTATGAGTGGTTTCATACTCTTAAGTTGTAAAAGATGCTATGGATTCTTATTTGTTTCAGCATCGGAATGCAATTCGAGCATAGCTGCGGTAGACAGCGGTCGGTAATTGCATTTTGTGGTCGCAGCACTCCACTTGGCGAGTACATGCACGATTGAACGAAACGCAAACACACTCAAAAATTTCAGCTGATTGGACAAATACGGACCGTACTGAGAAACACTTACAAAAAGAAAGTTTACATAAGAAAGCTATTAACTTATTAAAAATACATAAATATGAAATATTAGATTTAATAATACTATACCTATCTCACTTTCTATCTCTCTCTTATCATTCCCCTATTGGGAACGGGCCACTCCACTTTCTGAGGCATTATGGTTTACTGTGCCGCGCTGACCAGACGTGTTAGCACAGGGTTTATATCGGAGTTATCTGTCTCTCACCGAGGATATTATCGGTGTGCAATATTCTTTAGCTGGCTTTTACAGCACCCTGGGGAGGAAATAGTTGTTCATGTGTTGACGGATTAAGAATACAAGTGTCACTACCCCTTTTCCTACATAGAATTAGTGACATACTATTCATTTTGTTTAGCTCCGAAATTCCTTTAATTAAGTCATGGATAATAAAACAGTCTCCATAATTTAATCACATTACATTAACCGGTAAATTTAACAACGGTCATAAAAGTTACGACTTCTCACGTAATCACACTTGACATAATGTCAGATAAGTATATTTATGTTCACGAAATGCATTTCGCAGATTTTGTATGCGTGAAATTGTAATAACTATATTTTTTTTCTCGCACTAAAATGAAGCTTAAGACCTTTCTCAGGTTCGAAACTATCTGTGTACAATTCTTGATTTAAATCGGTTTCAATTGTTTTGGTGTGAAAGAGTGACAGACAAGAAAACAGAGTAACTTTTACATTTATAATAATTAATAAGGATTGGTAAAAATAAGTATACTAACATATTTAACAAACTCAACGATACAGTAATTAAAAATAGTATTTTTCAAAAATTTTGTAATTCGTGTCTGCACTGATTTTCTTTTGCATTTTAATATAGGTTTATGGAACATATCAAAAACCTTTTTAAATATAAAAGCGAAATAGAACACATACTTGATAATATTAATTCATTCACAGAAAAACATGAACTTAGCACAAAGAATCATCTTATTTAGGCTGCCATATTAAGAGGTTACCAAAATTCTTCGTGCATTTTTCTACGTACGAAGTTTTCATTGTTTCTTTAGATTGAATGGCTAGAGCTCTAATTTTTAAGTATATGTTTTTTTCAATATATAATCTAGGATCGCATAAACTCAGAAACGCGATTGAAAAAAGTTTTCTCGATAGAAAATCTTAGCGAAACAACCTCTCTCATTATATTTTCTAACACTTGCGCGACTCATCTGTTTAAATAAAACTATTTTTTACGGATTTAGACGCGTATATTTAAACGTCGGGCCAAAATTTGAAACAAATACACTCGTCTAAATCCGTAAAAAGTAGTTTTATTTAAACCTCTCTCATTTTTTATTTTTTTGTCGGTCTATTATCGCGTATTAACTAATGAAATAACTTTAAAAACATAAGTAACTATTATATATAGAAACACGTAAATCAGAATTAAAATATATTTGGTAGATTTTGAGTAAACGAAAAAAATAGCCCTAATTCTTCATTTTCTATACCTACTAGCTGTGTTAATATGTACATGTCGACGATAATATTGATGTAGGCCCTTAACAGCTATAAATAACTGTTTTCCGTCAATGTCTACGTAATTAAGAAGAACTACAGCTATATAATGGATCAGCAAAAATGTTAACATGTTTATAAGAGGAAAAACATCTACATCATAAAGATTTACGAAACAACATTATATTATAGAATGAGATTAATAAATTCTAAGTGTTATCTTAATAAAAAGCTCATATCTATATTATAAAAGTAAATAGCTGAATATGTTTCGAAGCGGTAACCTCTAGAATAGATTTCGCTAATTTTTCTTACAGATTTTTCTCGAAGTACGAGGGTTGTTGTTAGGCAGAAAAAATTATAAAAATTGCCTTAAAGTTACGCTAGTGAAACTGAGAGGCACTGCTATTCATTTATACAAGAATGGAAAAGTCGAAATATACCTGTGTTTCGACAAGAACAATATATATATACCATCATTAGTAGAATGTAATCAAGTACTGACATGTTACAAAATAAAACAATAAAAAGTTTAAGATTATGTTTCTGATGACTAACTTTATAACTAAGACGACTACTAAAACATACATGCCTATTAGAATCCAAGCTAATTTTTCAATCTTATAACCTAGTGTAAGAGTGTAATAAAAAAGGGGTCTCACGTGTTTATTGATCGATTTCATTTACTTCAAAGCCCAAAGTAAACCTCGACTATCATCATCATCATCATAACATCACGCCTTTTTCCCATGGGGGTAGGCAGAGACTATAGAGCGCCATCTGCCACGATCGAAGCATACTTCCTTGGCTTCATCCACACTCCTACATCTGGTCATACATGCCCGACGGTTGTAAGTGCTACACACTTGCCCCTCGACTAATATTCTAAATAAGTCTATTTTCCTTCATCGTTTAACAACTCAACTAAATACTTTAGCACCAAGAGTAGCTTAGCTCTATTGCAATTTGGTGTACATAATAATTAATATTATGTCACGTTAAGCTGAGATTAGAGAGGGCTCAAATCAAAATTGCTACTGTGAATGTCTGCCACCGTACACCGAGATAATCCCTTTATCTCAAACAGTCTTTGTATATGAAAATATTTACTTAATTTGTGATACGATAATTTACAATTAAAGTATAATGTTATTTATAAAACATACATGATTTTTAAGATTCCGTACAAAAAGGTAAAAAGGAGCTCTATTACTGAGACATGGTTGTCCGTTTGACTGTCTGTCACCAGGCTTTATCTCTTATACGGTGGTAGCTGTGGTGTTGAAAATTTCAGGATGTGTATATCAGTTAATTTTATAACAACAGATACTAGTCATCATTCTCCTGTCCTTATCTCATTGTAAGGGATCCTGTTATTTGAGGTTATCACATAGGGATATACATACAAAAATAACGACTTTTTCTTAGAATAAGTAAAGATAACGAATAAGTCCAGAACCCTTCGTGTGCGAATCCAACTCTTACTTAGCCAGTTTTTTAAAATGTAGTTTTGATAGTACAGTTTATCGCAATAAAATATCAATACATTTTCAATTGAATAAGAAATATGTTTTATTTCATATGTAGGTAATCCATTTGTGTTTGATGTTTCATTTGATCTTCAATTTACGATTTATTGAAATTGTATGATTGCCTCAGTACCATATCAATAAAATTCTGAAAAGGCTATATTCCATATAGTATGATATAAGTGAATTTTCTCACGGTTCAATATCTCTGAAAGCTCAATATTTACTATAACATTCTGTAACAGCAATTTGTAAAATTGCTTTCATTTTTGGAGTTACATAGAAGTAATTTTTAAATTTTTATAATACCTATTTAGGTTTCAATCATGATTTTCTTTTAACTATGTTTATTACGTTATTTTTCGAATGGGTAATCAAAATTTAAAGACCGCTTATCGTAGTCTGTTTTCTTAATTATTAACATGTACATAACTAAAATCTAGTTTATTTATATACATAATCTTAAATTAAAGGATTCATTTCTATTATCTGAATTAAATTGTATATAATACTTAAATTATTTAGTTCCGGCACGGTGAAAAGTAGTCAAAACTCGGTCAGAGTAATGGCTTTTAAGTGAGGTACACTCATTTCTACATATATGACTTAAAAGCTCTTCACTGTTTGAACAAATAAGCAAACATTCTACAAAGCTAATATAGAGAATTAAAGAAAAATGTTACGACTTCTAATTCCCATTCTATGTCGGTAAATAAACTAAGAGCTCAGCCACCGTACCGCTTCTCAATATATGCAAAGATATATTGTATTATTCACTGCTAATAACAAACAAATTAATTTTTTATGTACTTAGATTATCAAATACTTTTCTCCAAATGAAACACATATTGTATACTGTCAATATAAATATTTTTTTACAAGAATATTTTAGCAACTCAATGAAAACCATAAATTCTATTTGGCTATGAAAATAATAAGTGTTCGTATTGGTTATATGCTCAGCAAGTCCACAACGGTGGTTCTTCGCTTGTTTCGCAGAAATTTATTTATCTCAATTTTATACATCATTTCAAAGACTTTTTAACACGCTTATATTAGTTCGGAACGTATCTATCAATGTATCAATCTATGTAATGGAATCTTCGAAAATGATTTTCACCCACTTACAGTAGCCTGTTCTGAATTTTGCACACAATACATTATTATTTTAAATACCGATGAAAATGCAATAATTAAAGAAAAAACTCAGAAATTTCAAGCGTGTTTTTTAGTTTTAGAACTAAGTAGATTATTTCTTTGACCAGTATAGGGTTAGGGATCTAGCTTCTTGAGAACTTTTTCTCACGTAGTACGCGCTCAAGGAATACAGAACTTACATATCAATCGAATAGCACAGTATCAAATAAAAATAAGAATACTGAGTAATTTGGCCAGAATAAATTATTTCTTCTGCATCGAGCTTACATGACAATTTTGAAGCGTGCTTTATTTATGGTCATTCTTAAATAAAACGTAGCAAAAAGGTTATGCAGGAGAAGATAGGAACAAAAGCACTAATGCTGTATAGAGCTGCCGATAGTTTCCAGTCAGCTCGATTCGTAGCATTGTTAGGACGACACACAAGAGAAATGCCCGACAAATTGCATCATGCCGTACCGTGCTGCAGTCGAGTCGCGCTGACACAATGCCCAGTCCTGTCAATTGTTATTTTATGTAACTGGACGTGCTGACAAAATGGTAGTTTTATGTCTTACAAAAAACTCACAACAATGAAGCCAATTCTGATGCGTCAAAACTTAACATGACTTAACTAAAAATAAATCAATTATGGTGTATCCTGACTTAATAGCTGTTTCATTATACATATTTATAATTTTATATCTATTAATAATTATAATAGTTGTTATAAATTACTAATATTTATTAATATATTATTATTCATAACGACAAATAGTGTTAGTGATACTATCAACAATCATTTTAAGTTAAATTAGTTAACGTTATGTGATAAGGCCGCCATTGATATTAATTTAGTCTTAAAATTTTTGTATTTAAATATTTGTAAAGTGTATAAACATTTAAATAAAGACGTGTGTTTTATTTTATTTATTTATTTAAAGTGTACATTAAAGAGTTTATCTATCTGTAGCTACTGCCCGCGACTCCATCCGCGTGGAATTTATTTTATTTTTTTCCGTTTTTGCAACATTTATCACTACTGCTTCGCTTCTACTAGTCGTAGCGTGATGTTATATAGCCTAAAGCCTTTCTCGATAAATGCCCTATCTAACACTGAAAGAATTTTTTAAATCGGCCCAGTGGTTCATGAGATTAGGGCGTTCAAACAAACAAACAAACTCTTCCGCTTTATAATATTATAGTATAGATTTTTTGTTGTGCAAGTGGAATTGGTACCAAAGTCTATCCATTTTAAGCTATTATGTAAGCTAATATGATTTATCACTCTTCGCTTTCAAAATAACGGCAGCTGGTACGTATTGTTTACTGGGTTTTATTGATTTTAAATTTGTGCCCTCAGGTGCTGCAAGTTCATACGTACGCGTGTAAATAAATAAATAAATATTTATGGACATTTCCCACAACGTCCTCTAGTCCCAAGCTAAACTTTTTATGCTTGTGTTATGGGTACCAGAACCCCCGGTCGGATCATGTTAATACCTGAGTGATTACCATGGCCCGGCCAAGGGTTGAGGAGGAATACCGTGAGGTTTAGTGGGTAGTCCGGGTCCAATTATGACCCGGGAGTCCCACACAATGTGCGTATGGGTACCGGAATACGGATAGAATACATAAACTACTTTTCTTTTGTAAATACATACTTATTATACATAGTAAACACCCAGACGCAGAACAAACATTTGTATGACATTTATAAACATCACACAAATTAATGTCCGAGGCGGGAATCCAACCCGCGACCTCGGCAACGGCAGTCCGTTATATGAACCACTAGACCACGAAGCCCGTACCGTGTAGGTATATAATAGAGTCGATAATTAATGCTTTAAAGGTTCCATTACTTATTACTATATCTTCAGGCATTTTTGTGAAATTACTAACCCTAGAGGTACATTTGTGCCGTAGAGATTTCATTCAATCATTTTTTTTTAATAGGTCAAAACCGAGTCTCATATTTTCCCCCGGAATTTATGCACAAATTTAACGCGTCACATTAGTCGGAAATAACTAAGCTAAATATAAAAGTTTTTACAGAAAATAACATGGCTATCAATTTATAGAATTTTACGAAAGAGCCCAACGGGTAAGTCATAGTAAAGAGGTCGTAAAATTCAAAAGGGTTTTCAATACACGCTGATCTAAGAATAATATTAAAATAGTATTTCTTCGGTTAGCAAATAACACGGAAATAAAATTTCAAATCTAGTTGTATTCAGGCTTATTATGTAAGTGTTGATTATATTATTCGATAAGTTTCATGGTGATTTTGAATCTAGCCGCAACGAAATGAAAGAACGCCAATACTTATATTCGGGCGTCCTTTTCCTTAGAGTATCTACTAAATCAAAAGGAGCTGTTACACATGATGTTGTTAAATTAATCCTCTTAAGTTCTTTATTTAAATCTTGTAGACCAAAATTGTCTAGTGGTAATGAATTGGAAATAAATATTCATAGTTTTTTGACTAAAAAGCGATAGGTAAATATTTTTTACCAAAATATTCTATCCCTTTTTTCAAATCTCAAATATTTTTATAAGAAACGTGAAAATAAACAGATGTTTTTGTATAATAACAAGTACATTAAACATTCTTTTGATGAAAGTAATGTGTTTGTAATATTTAAACTACAATAGTGCATACTTTAGTATTTAAATTGCAAGCGCTAACTTTAAACATGTGTGTAGTTAAAGTTATGAGCGTACGGAAAATGTTTGAGCAATAAACCTATGTTTTGTTCTAGTCTGTAACACTGAGTTATCAAAGGCACATGGCTTATGGCTACTATATGATACATTGTTATATTACTATAGGTAACCAGGTGCCTTGCGTACTTCAACCCCAATACGGTTAGCAAGGTTGCCTGATAACAAATACTTTTTCTGTGTACAAAATTTTCTGTGTTATTGACACTGTTAATGTTTTTTTATTTGACTACCCACATTTTTACTTTAGTTTAGTTTATTCAAGTAGGCGGTGCAGTAAGTTAGACGTCACTACAAGTGAATAAATTATTACAGCAGCAAATTAGATCTCTCGTGATAACACATGTCAATTATTTGCCAAGACTTAATGAGGAACATGTTCACCATTTCTTTAAAATAAACTAGCAATTTTTATTTCGCTATTTCAGAGAAGTTGGACTAGACGGACGTCTGACGTAGGCGGATTACATTCCAGCAATCTATATATTTTGTAAAGAAGCAAGGTCGAAACTTTGTAGTATTTCCAATCATTATCAACATTTATAACAGTGCAATTTCGTCGTTTGTTACAAGAATGCTTGATAGGAGAGATTTATATTCAAGATTATAGTCTTCCTGGATAAATTTACCATCCAACACTGAAAGAATTTTTCACATCAGACCAGCGGTTCCTAAGATTAGCGTCTTCAAACAAACAAACTTTTCAGCTTTATAATATTGGTATAAGTAATTGAATATTGAATTACGTTAAATATATTTATTACAGGATATTAGTGTGCTAATTTATTAAAAAATATTATATATTTTACTACTATTTTAGTGCATGTCATAATTAAAGTAATTTATTAATTTTTGCATTTGACATGCTATGCTTTTACTTAATAAATCAAATTATGGTGGAAAAAGTGAAATGCCGCAAGCGGTTGCAATGCAAAAATTAATAAATTACTTTAATAATGAACGTCGCGTCATTATTTAGACCCATTCGTATTCTGGAAAGAATACTCAAGTGTTGGTCGAGATGGTGTAAAGCAATCTTGATAGATGGCACTGTACGTAAAAAATATATAAACTCATTCGAGTGACAAGTATGGTGGTTAATTTGAGATGTTGCAAGTAGACCGCAATAAGCTCGAAGAGAAGAGAAGAAGAAGAAGAGCTTCGGAACGGTATTCCGAGGTCGTGGGTCAAGTCCCGCTTGCGGCATTTCACTTTTTCCACCATAATTTGATTTATTAAGCATGTCATAATTGTTAAAATTGAAATAGAGAACAATTTTTACCGTTTCATTAAGGTTGTCCTTGTTTTTATCATTTTCGACGTCTTTATATGTTGAGTTTTCATTACGTCCAGATAGTCAACCATTCAGACAGCCGATATCGGTTAAAATTGCAATCGTTACGTTCTTATCAAATATCAAAAGACGGAACGTTTAAAACGAGAACACTAAACGTCGGAATTGCTCGGGACAATATTACGACGTAATAAAAACTGAATTTTCTTTTAATTCGCAATTTCGTGTCGAGAAACAGCTACTCACAATAAAACATGGCTAGCAGTCGTGTTTCGACGGTATCGAGTCGTTCACGCAGGACAATAAATGTTTGTTTAATGTGTTTTAACAGAATTAATGTCACACCTAGATACCTACTAAACATAAAAAAATAATTATAGGTCAACAAACCAATTCTCTTACATAAGAAAGCACTTGAGTTTTTATGCGCACGCAGCACTGGTACAAAATGATTTACTCGCAACCGAAAGAATAAAATAAGTCGCGAAATCAAATTACTGAGCATTTTCTCGTTAATAGAATTCTATTATGTGTGTATAGATTTTACGTGTAATAGCAATAAATATTATGTTAACAAATAACCTCACTTCTATTTGACGTTTCCCTAGAGAGAAGTGTTGATCGAGAGGTCGCGGGTTCGATTCCCGCTCGGGACAATCATTTGTGTGATTTTTCTAATTGTCATACAAATGTTTGTACTGCGTCTGGGTGTTTCTATGTATTATAAGTATGTATTTACAAAAGAAAAGTAGTATATGTAATCTATCCGTATTCTGGTACCCATAACACAAGCATATAAGCTTAGCTTGGGACCAGAGGACGTTGTGTGTAATGTCCGTGATTATTAAAAAAAAAACATTTGGGACGTGTGTTTTTAGGTTATTTTTCTATCTGTATCTGTCTTATTAAAGTTAAGCGAAAAATAATAATCGGTACTGCGGTGATAAACAGGACCATAAAACCGGTTTCACTGCGCTCGGCACGTCTCATTTGGATTACGCGAGGGTCGCCACTTTACTTTCTTTTACACTTATTTACGCTCACAGGTCTTAGTTATATATACTGAGCAGATATTTTTCTCGTAGTATTTACGATGAAACACCTACCTATAACTCAAAACTAACAACTTACAAAAATTTTATCCATCAAAACCTACAATTATGAGTAGGTACACCTACATTTAAGACCATTTTCAAAACGTAGATAAACGTAGTAGATTACGTATAGAATATTGTAGTCTTCGTTTATCATTAAGATATTTCTATCTCCTGTATAATTATCAATATAGATAGTCATCAGTGCCCTAATAATACTGCAAGTCCTTACAAAAGCTTAGATCAGTCTGACTTTGATAGCAAAAATCGAGAGCGGCCGTTAAGTGTCAAGATTGAGATAAGATTAGGCATGATAGGATTAACAAGTCGTGTAATAAAATGACATAAAAATTTTGAAGAAAAATATTGTAAATGTCTTAAGTCTCGTATTTATAACAATGAGTAATCATGGAATGTAATGCAAAGAATCTATAACATTTCCCATTTGTCACAACATTTAATACCATAGGACTCTCATGCAAATGTTTACACAACAATTTTCTCGACGCTTTGTTGTCATTATGTATAATAAGGAGGATCCACTTCAACAAACTGTAATAAATTTCAACTTCACAATATTAAAATAGACACGAAATATTTGTGGAGAGTCAAAATGGCAAATGGTACCTACTTATTTAAAAATAAAAGCCGTCTCACTCAATGTTACGAGCGAAATCACAGCCACTTAAAAATATACTTGGTGTTCCGAAGCCAGCACAATTTCACAAGTACCTATTCAATGTTGGCGTTTTCTGTAAATAAATGTTCCGTAGACATACCAATAATCGTTTCATGTTTTTCTTATTAGGATCTTTATTTACGTTCTCACAGTATTATACATGTTTTTGTTTATTTTGCTCCATATTTATTGAGTAGATTGAGGGAACAGAATGCTTTGATTGTGGTATACATTTATTGCTACTAATCTCATAAATTTTTAAGCCAATTTAAAGTTGACACTCTGATCGTGAAACTATTAAAATATCAAGCTGGAAAAATTTATACCAGAAAGTTATACAATTACGATTTTACTTTTCAAACATACTAATCGTAATTGCCGAAGTATTTGTTTCTCTCCGAGTATTTTTCCTAAATATTTCGTTACTAGCTGTTGCCCGCGACTTCGTACGCGTGAACATTAGAGAATTTCTCCATTTTTTAAACATTTTTCACTGATGCTTCGCTCCTATTAATTGTAGCATGATGTTATATAGTCTATAGCCTTCCTCAATAAATGTGCTATCCAACACTGAAAGAATTTTAAATATCGGACCAGTTGTTCATAAGATTAGCGCGTTCAAACGAACAAACTCTTCAGCTTTATAATATTACTATAGATTAGTAATAACACTACTATGTTTGTTTTTTAATTCAATGACTATATCTTTATTCATAATATTAGGCGAGTATAGGGTTGGAAAGGGTTGGTGCGGCGAGCGTGTCCGTTGTTTGAAATGTCAAAGTAAGGGTGAAAACAAGAGGCGTGTGTTACAATATTAGTGTAAATTAAATAAGTATTATTTAATTTAGGGATATAATTTTGTAAAATAATCGTACTATTGATGACAAATCATAAAAACAAATTAAAATAGGAACATCAACGTAATTTTCTAACACGTGGGGGTAGTCTTGCTTTGCAACTCAAGTGGGGATTACATTATAAAAACAAGCCGCTAACGTTAAAGACGGTCAGTCTGCAGTCTGTCGTGCTGTCCGATAGGTCACACGTTACTCTCTCTACAAAGTATTTATATTAGTACTATTGTTAGTAAGTGGTGTTAATTATAGTTAATCATGGAGTGTTTTGTGATTGTGTCAATATTACATTATTGTTGGATAATTCCGGTAAGTACATGACGTGTAAGACTTTATATTATTTTAAGTGACTCTACAGTAATATTACAATACATAGTGACACTATGTACTTGCTGGGACATTATGGCGATTGTAATAATAATATTGTATCGTATCGTATTTATATAAAACAGTAAGTCAATTGGGTTTCTTGTTGGTTCTTCCCAATTGATGAACATTTCCGAACCAACGGTAGTATAAAAGATTACACAATGGTAAATGAATCTATGATGTGTTTTATTTCAATAACCAAGAGTTACATTACATATTACAACCTCTGACGTGGATATACCTAGACAACAGTACATTTAATAGCCTATAACTAGCAATATTCATCCTGACTGATATAGAATACGACATAATATAACCCTAATAACTATAGTCTCATAACATCAGAAGTGGGATATGAACCTGATCTGAACGTAGCGCCTTGTTAACACAATTTTTTGCAAGTTTTCAGTGACATTAATGTAAAGAAGATTACACAACTACAATGTGATAATCACAAGAAACAGGAAAACTATAAAGGTACCATTAAGTAACTACAGCCTAGTGGATTTTAAACTTAACTACATCAGGATAACAAAGCAGCAAAAGGAGGTCAAGGTATGAGAAGCTCTGTAATATCATGCGGCAAGATATGAGAAACAAATTAGTATAAACAGGATGACCAAACGGCTAAATGGATTTTGGTATGTGATAATTCTTATAGTTATAATTGATTCTGTAATTTCAATGTGCCTAAATTGAATTTCAAATACAAGTGTGGAACCACAAGACTATGTTAAGTATTTAAAAACGATCTAATAGTTACAATTATACCACAAAATTAAAAAAGTCAGACTATTACATATGTGTAGTAGTTTAAAATGAATCTTTAGTTATTCAACGTTAAGGAAAATAGTAGATAGTATTATTAATTGTACTTTTCCATAGTAAGAGGAATACAAAATTTATGATTTTTAAAACTACTTGATATAATAAATATCTTTGGGACTTGTTTAATGAGTTTCTAAAATGTAAAAATGTTTAAAGTATTTTTAAGAAGAAATCAATTTCATTAAAATGATGTAACTGTATTTCACAGTATCTTGTAATGTTGGTACAAAACGATAAGTAACTATTATGTAGAAAACTCTCCTCCATAAACTGTCATTATGGACTTCAGGAGATATCTTTGTCACATTCGCTTTTATAGTGTATTGTGATGTGAGTCATGAGTGGACAAACGTAGTATATCCAAGTAACTTAATCAATGGGTCTTAATACATAAAAACAGAACTATAACAGTTTAAAAAAAAAAGCAAACGGCTGGAACGTTTAGTAATACATTGGTATTTATTTTAAAAGGATTATAATCTACGACAGTCGGATTTTTAGAAGTTTACATTTTATAGTTGGTCCAATTTGAAACATAGATAGACCTAGGAATACTAGACAACCCACACGAGGTGTGGTAGGGCACCAAGATTTTAGTGTCACTGTGTGAATTTGTTATAGGAATGTTTTATTTCTATTCGTTTTAGATCCTGGTAGACAGTACGAGACAGCTTGTTCCATTAATTTGTTCAGTTTATCAGTACAGTTTATCTAATATATCTAATATATAAAATTCACGTGTCACAGTGTTAGTTACCTTACTCCTCCGAAACGGCTAGACCGATGTTTATGAAATTTTACATACATATTCAGCAGGTCTGAGAATCGGCCAACATCTATTTTTCAAACTTTTTTTACTATGGCAAAACAACGTTTGCCGGGTCAGCTAGTATTTATATATATTTTATAACCCATCCCAACCCATTTTACATCCTAATACAATAATATCGCTACTACATATATTTATTTACTTTTGTTTTGTACAGTACAACTAGTAATAAAAATAATACGTGATAAATATTCGTGGTCATTTCACACAACGTCCTCCGGTCCCAAGGTAGGCTTATAGTGCTTGTGTTATGGGTACCTGAATACGGATGGAATACATATGATGCTTTTCTTTTGTAAATATAGCACAGATGATAGTCCCGTAGTAGAGCACTAGTATAAGTGTGATATTAGGATATTGGTTTGATATTTCTGTATAGACGTTAGTCAGAACCACCGATTACAAAAAAATAGGTTCCGTAAAGATACTACATCACTGACGGTAGTCGGGTGTCACTGATGATTTATGAATTAAATTGTGATCAACTAATGTTGCTTTGTCCGGTCATTCAAGTTATTGTTCTACAGACATAAACTTATATGATTTATTTTGATAAGTCTAGGTATATATTGCTGCAGACACTAGTAAATAATACTTTTCCAATAAAGTTCATGATAAAAACAGTTCAAGGAAGGAGTTGTACGTGTACTGTATTTTTGGGCTTAATATTTATGAACATTCATTTATTATTCTTGTAGTGGTAGTTTTTGCTAGGTTTACAGAGGTGTAACAATGTCATGAACATGAATGGGATTAAATCAACAGTTTAGGCTCAGGCCTTCTTCTTTTTCAGTTCATATATTTTTTATTATCTAATCAGTGTAGTTATCGGATTATCATACTATATAAATACAATAGGTGGAGATCTAAGTACTAAAGAAAACTGTGCCTTTTTGTCTGCTACATGGTTGTAGTAAAAAAAAAAAAAAAATCCTTTGGGTGATTACTTTGGTCTTTTTGCTATGATAGTCATAAAAGAAATAAAATACAATACATTACGATAGTATTTTTGTTGCAAACATTACTAAATATTCTTAGGCGTCTATAAAAACTATAACAATTGTGTACGTTTTGGTGTACTATACCATGACCAACCAGGTCATCATCGTCATACTTTATCAGTGGATAAAGGATGTTACAGGATACTGTAATAATTTAAAATAATGTTATTCATAACACGAATTGTGGACCTTAATGGTTATTGGTGGCATCATCATGATTATCTGAAACATGGGTACCTATGGACATATTACATTCGCTGTGAGGAGCGTTTTGACAAAGTTAATATAGCGTTATAACAGTTTTTAAATTATAACTACTGACCGACTTTATTACTATTGAAGCTATTTGGATCACTAGTACTTTTTAATACCGATATATAATAACATCATGACTGTTTTGATATGACTGTTAGGAATATTATGACGGCCGTGGATATCATAATGATGATTAAAACTTTGTCTTTACTGTGTCCGGCTGACACTGACGCGGGTGTTTGAGTAACTCTGACAGCGGGTGTCTAGCCGCATACAGTGAGACTTTACTATTGTGTATAATATGATGATGATTTGTCTTTACTACTATAAGTATTATAATGATAATTATCTATATTTTTGTCTTTACTGTATCCGGCTGTCACTAATGCGAGTGTTTGAGTAACTCTGACAGCGGGTGTCTAGCCGCATACAGTGAGACTTTATTATGATGATGATGATGATGATTAATGTAAGAATTATGATAAGTATTATGACGAATACTATAAAGATTACTGTGTATAATACTATGATGATAACAGGAACATAGCCATTGTTACAATTGGGATTGTTCATAATTCTTGTCATCCAGTTTTGTTTCTTTTTAAATGAAAATGAAGACTATTTTAAGTATCTCCAACGGTCGACACTTCTAAGTAAAGTTAAAAAGTTTTATATTTTGATGAAGGTTAACATAACTCTCAATAGAAAATGCCTTCAAATTCTACAGTACTTTTAGGTAATGATAAGTAAAAAGTATTTTGGGGACTGATGAACAATGCCAATTGAAAATTAAAAGGATGTATTATTTATCGATAAAAATTACTCGGTTACGAAGTGTATTCATGACTAGGATCTATAATGAACTTAAAACATTACTGTTATGGTTAACTAATGATGACTTTGATATAGTTTGTAGGTATAACTATGATCATTTATTGGAAGTTAGTGAGAATTATTACAATTATTGTTGTACTAAGTTAGTGTGAACCGACACGTCCGATATGGTTTTTCAATAGCTAAATAGGTCCAATATAACTTATAAATGTGCAAATTTATCCCTGTTTCAGGATTAATACTAAAAGTACATTGCCTACAACCAAACATACATTCTAGAAAACGGTTTTGGCAATCAAGTCACTCTTTGTATTTATTAAACAGTTGTAAAAATTGTCTTGGTGGTATTAATAGTGAAGAATATTCATAATAATTCAAATTAAAAAAAAATATTAATAATAACTATAGTGACTTATACTTTGGAACATAAGGTTATGTATGATATCTACAGTATCTTGATACATTTTATCTCAATTGTACTAATTTGAAAGACTATTCGACATTGTCTAGCATCGCCCAAAATTTAATGATTTTAAAGATCCAAAAAGAAAATGTTATTGAAATATGATATGAATTTATGATTAAGGAATATAATAATTATGATGAATATTTTTATGCCATTGTAATGATGGATACTTCGGGGACGAAGTATTTGTCAGTATGGCCGTGTTACAATATTAGTGTAAATTAAATAAGTATTATTTAATTTAGGGATATAATTTTGTAAAATAATCGTACTATTGATGACAAATCATAAAAACAAATTAAAATAGGAACATCAACGTAATTTTCTAACACGTGGGGGTAGTCTTGCTTTGCAACTCAAGTGGGGATTACATTATAAAAACAAGCCGCTAACGTTAAAGACGGTCAGTCTGCAGTCTGTCGTGCTGTCCGATAGGTCACACGTTACTCTCTCTACAAAGTATTTATATTAGTACTATTGTTAGTAAGTGGTGTTAATTATAGTTAATCATGGAGTGTTTTGTGATTGTGTCAATATTACATTATTGTTGGATAATTCCGGTAAGTACATGACGTGTAAGACTTTATATTATTTTAAGTGACTCTACAGTAATATTACAATACATAGTGACACTATGTACTTGCTGGGACATTATGGCGATTGTAATAATAATATTGTATCGTATCGTATTTATATAAAACAGTAAGTCAATTGGGTTTCTTGTTGGTTCTTCCCAATTGATGAACATTTCCGAACCAACGGTAGTATAAAAGATTACACAATGGTAAATGAATCTATGATGTGTTTTATTTCAATAACCAAGAGTTACATTACATATTACAACCTCTGACGTGGATATACCTAGACAACAGTACATTTAATAGCCTATAACTAGCAATATTCATCCTGACTGATATAGAATACGACATAATATAACCCTAATAACTATAGTCTCATAACACGTGCATAAAACTGTGTTGACGCAGTGACCGGAGCGAGGAGTATGTAGAGCGAAGCGAGATGTTAAACAACATAGAGCTAACGCTTTGCCCTGACGCCTGCCGCCAAACGCAATGCGTTGGCTGGGTGGACAGTGTACGGACCCACTGAAGAACAATTCTACTGAAACCGACATCTACTGGGATAAGCGGCTCATTATTCACTAAAAGCTCACGGCGCTCGCTCGGGTAATTGGAGGCTTTGTTCCTTTGCGCTCGGCTTTGACGCTCTTAGGAACTATACGAGACTCCGCTTCGTCGGATTATTATTCGCACAATCAACGATGCACGCCAAGCCTTAGATTAATCTGACAGTTGAGGTATGAATTGTCTGGAGACTCAGGATAAGCGTCGCTTCACTTTTTGCAGTTTTTTTATGGAGTAGGTACTTATACTTTACAACATAGATATAAATATTACATTATCTATACATCCATATAATCACGATATCTTTTGCTAAGTATATTGTGAAAGAACCAAATATTAGTACATAAACTTCTGTTTACTGTGAGTTATGTCATTAAAAGCATAATAATTTAAAAAAATATATGGATTTATATACAAAGGCATTTTGACGCAACGATACAAAGTTTAAAAAAGTGAAATATTACACTATTGTCGAAACCAGTTTATGGTTTTGAAACGATTTTGAATTTGCGTGAGCGTGGGAAAAGTAAGAAGAAGTTATAAGAGTTTATTGAATGAGGAAATACCAGATACAACAGAGCAACACCAGCGGTGCCAAGAAATATTACTATCGAGCGACATAACGTGGGTGTTACAAATATTCAATAACGTCGAAGTAACTACTCAAAATAGGTTATTACTTAAAATTAATTTTATTGAACGCCCATGCAGTGTTTTGTAATTACTCGTACTTTGTTATTTACAAGTTTTACAACCATAACTATTCTGTGTTAGACATAGGTGGAAAACTATATAATTATGTAACAATATACATTAAGCTATTTTCTGCAAAATAGTTTGAGATATATTCTATTGTGACGTAAAATTGAGAGAGGCCTATATTTAGCTATGGATTGCAATAATGTTATGATATTGATTTCATTGATTGATTGAAATATTTATTATTGGATAAGTTAGTCTACAATTCATGTATGTTATTGTATAAAATTCTATTGATTAAGTAGGTATATTGCACTACGTCTAATTAATTCTCCCGCTTTCTGGTTTAGTACTTTTATTCTTAAGGGCCTACATCAATATTATCGTCGACATGTACCTCTTAACACAGCTAGTAGGTATAGAAAATGAAGAATTAGGGATATTTTTTTTGTTTACTCAAAATCTACTAAATATATTTTAATTCCGGCTGACGTGTTTCTATATATAATAGTTACTGTTGTAGTAAAGTTATTTCATTACTTTAAAAACATTATTACGCGATAATAGACCGACAAATGAAAAAAATAAAACATAAGAGAGGTTATTTCGCTAAGATTTTCTATCGAGAAAACTTTTTTCAATCGCGTTTCTGAGTTTATGCGATCCTAGATTATATATTGAAAAAACATATACTTAAAAATTAGAGCTTTAGCCATTCAATCTAAAGAAAATATGAAAACTTCGTACGTAGAAAAATGCACGAAGCTATTTTGGTATCCTCTTAATTACATGCAAGCTCAATTTCAACTCCTCTCTCAGTCATAAAGCGTTGATATTGCAGTACATAGACGTAGTCTCCTTAATTGTTACTAAAGACAGTATCGTCACAGTAATTATACATTAAACCTAGCTCTTAACTATAACTAGTCTAGTAAAAGGTATTACATTTAAAATTTAATTGTACACTTGTGCAGCGAGATTTAACTACGCTTACAACGAGTGTATTTAAATTGTAACAATGAATATTTGACGGATCTCATTTTAAAATCAGTAGAGTAACGACTTCAGTCTAGTAGATAGAGAGTTTGATTCGCATTCAAAGCTATAACAAGTTATCTGCAGAATGTTAAAAAGAGTACTAAATAAATACCATCCAAGTTAGCAATAAAGGCCGCAAATTAAACACAGTATATCGCCAATGGGTAAAAGAAATAACTTTCGCAGAACTAAAAATAGAAGGGTGCTTAAAGTGCCAGTGAAAACCAGGACGTTCAAATAACTGCTAACGTCATCTACTTCACTGGTTATTTTTATGACTGGTATCATCATTTCCCCCTCTTTTACTAATCACTTGAGTTCGGCACAAAATCTTTTTCCCGCCCTACTTTACCGTCAAACGTCGTCTCGGAATTCACACCTTCCATATGCAAAATGTTCATCGCACAATCGATAGTCGATACATCTCTTTTTGAGTCTGTTTCTGGCCTTACATAAAAACTATATTGGTATAAATACTGATAAACTGGTCGCTAAAGGTAGCCTTCTGACAAATTAATAGGCTGGTCGATCTCGAGAAATTATGCAAATAATTTAATACGCAATTACGCAATTTATTATTCTGATTTTAAATAAAAGCCCGGAAGTATCACGAGGCGTTTTAAGTATACAATTCCATAAAGCATAGCAGTTCTGAATATTAAAATCAACAGCCAATTTTAAAAAAGCCCGAAACGTGGTTTGTCACGATCGACAGCTCTGCGTTCCGACAACGCAGGGCGCTCGTTATACCGAGCCCCGCGGCAATAGGGATACAATTGCAAACTTATTATATACACCTACATTTAGCAAATCTAAACCTTAACTTCTATAGTAAAGTGTAAAATGTATTTATTAAAATCGTGGCAAAGGTTTACTACCAAGCTTCCTCATTACGTCTGTCGGCGTTATTGCTGTCTCGAAGCAACATCAGAACGCACCGCTGAGAAAAATATTTACATACATCTCTAACACAAACATTAGAATAAGAAATATACTGATATAAAATATGTAATTAAGTTCTACTTCTGTTATTTTAAAATAATTATCAATATATGGCTGCAATTCTTTAATATATTTTTAACAATATGGATGATTATAATGGACATGGATGGATGGATAAAAACACGAGCCGCTAAAAAGCAGGATAATTTTCTTTATATCGACATCATTCTCATACCCCCTATGAATTGTATTGAAAAATATGGAAAGAAAAAAATTAGAAAAAAAAAAACCATGGAATTTCTTGTCTGTTCTTCTCTATAGGGTAGGCGTTTGGAAGATCTTGTAAAACATGCCAACTTGAATAAAAATTTTTGACTTTGAATTTGAATAACAGTTAAAATTACAAGAAAACAAATAATATATTCTAAAATGTAGGCATACTATTTACTATTTACATATTTTTTGCCGATCAAAAAATTCGAAATTTTAATGATAATAATTTGCCACTAAGACTTTTCGACTCAGAAATTGATCGATGATCGATTTTCGCTCGGGACAATCATTTGTGTGATTTTTCTAATTACAAATGTTTGTACTGCGTCTGGGTGTTTCTATGTATTATAAGTATGTATTGTATTTACAAAAGAAAAGTAGTATAAGTATTCTATCCGTATTCTGGTACCAATAACACAAGCATATAAGCTTAGCTTGAGACCAGAGGACGTTGTGTGAAATGTCCATGAATATTTATTTATTTATATTATATTATTTTCCAAATTATTTGCCCTAGTGATATTTTTTTAACAAATCCTTTACGTCATGTAAAAGAAGCTAATAACAGACACGGTTTCATACGTAAATTCTCCAACTTTTAAAATAAAAATGTTAATAATGCATATTTAAAATTTGCGTTAAATCAAAAACTATTGTTATCTTAGCCTGCTACTAATATAGGAGCTTCCTTAAAGCTGATATTACAATTTAATTCCATTACAGTGCGCCGCACCGTTCACGAACAATGGCGTAAGCTTCCTCCATTAAACAATATCTACTGTATTGATCTTGAAGCCTTATTTAATATTTTTTAATCATCGGTTCATGTATTCCTTCATTCTTCTGCCCTTATCCGATCATTTAGGGTCAGCGCAACATGCATTTTTCTTCCATAGTCTTAGAGTTAAATCCTGTTTCTGTTATCCATCAACTTACATTCCAATCTCTGCTTTTTGAACATCTATAACCACGAAGAGTTTTTTGTAGAAGAAACACAAAAAACATTGTTAGTAATAGTGTTTTTGATGTGAAATAGCCATTATTTTCTGATTGCCTTACACATAGCCGGTTATAAGAATAAATTCTGATAACATATTATCATAAACTTTATTTCCTTCGACATCAAACTATGTGTACAAGTATAAACGACCTTCTTCAAATGCGACTTTATTTAACTGATCAGTGTTTGCTTCCATGTTTTAGGATTCCATTCCAAAACGTAATACAGGACCCTATGACTGTGACTTCGCTTTCCAACTGCTGGTGATCAAGCTGTATTTCTGGAACGATGACAGTTGAATAATTCCACAGTTTACTTAAAAATATTATATTAGTTAATGCTATAACAGTAAATACTCATCATCATCATTGTCCTGCCCTTATACCGTTATTTGGGCTCTCATTATTTGGAGTTATTTAGGATCAGAGCTTTTTTGTCCGCTCGTATTTGATTAGTTTTTTTCTTAGACATAAACTTTCAAACTTCCATTTATCCCCGTAGCAATACTTACCAAAAGTCCATAAATAGATCACCCTACATAAGTTATTCATTATTTAATACAATGCATAATTAATAGAAAATGGTATCTAAACTGTAACTGATGTTTTGGCGAAACGTCAATCAAAGTAGCTGAACGAACAATTAATCATAAAGGTCTACATTGTTATAATTAATAGTGGTTAGCTAAAGTTCTGATTGAAACATACTCCATCATCTAAGCCTGATATTAACCCCTTCTATAGTCTCGTTAATACCCCTTCATTTATTATGTATTAAACTAAGCCATATATCAACCAAAATTTTGTTGAATACTTATGTAAAATTAAATAAATAAATATTCAGTACATTTCACACAACGTCCTCTGGTCCCAAAGTAAGCTATCTTTCTATGCTTGTATTATGGGTACCAGATACGGATAGACTACATATACTACTTTTCTTTTGTAAATAAATACTTATAATACATAGAAAACACCCAGACGCAGTACAAACATTAATTGTATGACATTTATGGATATCACACAAATGATTGTCCCAAGCGGGAATCGAACCCGCGACCTCGTGATCGGCAGTCCATTATATAAACTACTCCACCACGAAGCCCGAAGCTATTCAAGAATTTATTTATACTTCTTTACTTATTATAAAACAAAATCGTTTTTTTTGTTTGTATGTCCCTATGTGAGTTATATTTTCAAAACTACGCAATATATTTTGATGTGGTTTTTTAATAGATAGAGTGGTTTAACAGGATCTCTTTTTTGTATAATTTGCTAAGGTTTGGTTTCAAAATTCCACGCGCATTAAGTCGCGAGCCATAGCAGGTACTTACATAATTATATAAAGTTAAAAGGTATTAAAGAATCCAAAGGAAATAAAGGTTTTTAGAAAAATATTCAGTTATGGTTTTTTAGTTTTTCAACTCAACGAATTATTTGGGTATTTCAAATAGACAATATAATTAAAAAGCTCTTATATAACGTCTGAAACTTGGTTTCTTTTCTAACAGAGAATGCAAAGTACTGACAAGAAATCTTTAAAAAAGAATAATTTTTATATTTTTTATTCATTTCAGTAATACAAACAAATACATAAAAGTAATGTTGTGAAGTTCTTAGTTCTTGGAAGAAATTCCACTTATCACTTAACTAATGATCTGTTAGTGAGAGCTAATTAATAGACGTCTCGAAGGAACAATCACTGCTATGTCACTGTTGTAGTGACTCACACGAGTTTAATACGGATGACAAACAAGCTTAAGACGATACCAAAATAGCTTCGTGCATTTTTCTATGTACGAAGTTTTCATTGTTTCTTTAGATTGAATGGCTAGAGCTCTAATTTTTAAGTATATGTTTTTTCAATATATGATCTAGGATCGCATAAACTCAGAAACACGATTGAAAAAAGTTTTCTCGATAGAAAATCTTAGCGAAACAACCTCTCTAATTTTTTATTTTTTTCATTTGTCGGTCTATTATCGCGTATTAACTAATGAAATAACTTTAAAAACATAAGTAACTATTATATATAGAAACACGTAAATCAGAATTAAAATATATTTAGTAGATTTTGAGTAAATAGGAAAAGTATCCCTAATTCTTCATTTTCTGTGCCTACTGGCTGTGTTAATATGTACGTGGCGGCGATGATATACGATAATATTGATGTAGGCCCTTAATAGAGCTCAAATACAATACATATACTATTTTTTCTTTTTAATTTTGAATTACTGTCTCTTCATTAATGTTGAAATATCGATTGTTTAGTAATTTATGATGAACTAACTGCAGCCAGCGACTTCGTACAAGTGGAATTTAGAAAATTTTCGCCTTATTTGCAACATTTTTCAATTATTCTTCGCTGCTCTTGGTCGCAGTGTACTAAATAGCCTTGCTCAATAAATGGACTATGAATTATTCAATTCGAACCAGTAGTTTCTAAGATTAGCACGTTCAAACAAAAAAACGAACAAACTCTTCAGCTTTAAAATAGTAGTTTAGATTTGTATAATTGAGAAGGTATAAAGAATTAAATATTAAGTTAAAAATATCAATGAAAGTTACAACAAATTGAATTTCTTAAAACATTTACAACGGTTTTTATAGACCAAAATATTAAGAACTATTTCAAATTATTGACGAGCCTCGTGGTCTAGTGGTTCATATAACGGATTGCCGTTCACGAGGTCTCGGGTTCGATTCCCGGTCAGGACAAATATTTGTGTGATGTTTTTAATTGTCATACAAATGTTTGTACTGCGTCTGGGTGTTTACTATGTATTATAAGTATGAATTTACAAAAGAAAAGTAGTTTATGTATTCTATCCGTATTCTGGTACCCATAACACAAGCATATAAGCTTAGCATGGGACCAGAGGATGTTGTTTGAAATGTCCATGAATATTTATTTATTTATTATGAGGCTAATGTTTTTCGTTTTTATTTTGAACTATAAAATCAAATGACAGAAATAAATCTTCTACGAAGACATTAACATACCATACACATAAAACAAATATCTTACGTAAAGAAAATTGAGTAGAATTATTGTAGCTTGTATTTGAGAAATTTAATAATTGTATGAAATAAAGCTCTTATTATTTTATGGCATCTATAAACCATGTTTCACGTGACGGTGCAATGTTGATGGGACATGTTTGCGACCATCTGTGGGTGCATAAAGACAGTCATGTTTCGTAGGCGTCCCAGGGATTGTAATTTACGAATGGATTTAACGGTACATAGCAGTTGATGAACTACTTTTGTTTATTTCTATGTCTACAATGACCTAGATACGCTCCTAGAATACGCAATTTTCTGTTCATAGCGGTACTTGCAATAGGAAATTTGATGTTAACTTTTGTATCTCCGGTATTAATTGAATTCCATAGAATTTATTAGATTTCAATTTTTCAGCTCCAATAGTGTTTACTAAAGTAATGATTAATTTTCAATTTAGTGGATAAATCACAATTAATTGTAAATGAGTACACTTTCTAAACTCCTTTCTAATTTTGGGTAATACTAGCTGTTGCCCGCAACTTCGTATGCGTGGAAATTAGAAAGTAAAAAAATCTCAACAAATTAAAAGTATACAAACAAGCCATCCTTATGAACCATTACATCTATAAAAGAAAACCGCATTAAAATCTGTTGCGTAGTTTTGAAGATATAAGCTTACATAGGGACACGCATTCAAAAATAACGATTGAAGGATGAAGTATAATGTGTTTGTTTCCCTAATAAAATACCTGCAAAAAATTAAAAAAGATATATAATCTTTCTCTATCTATATATTTAGAGATACCTGGTTTTATAAGCTGTAGGTGCATAATAATACTGTATTATATGTCATATGTATTATATACCTCGTATTTTCCCGATCACTTTACATGATTGTTTCCTAGGCTACCATACACGAGACGCTTGCAATTTGGCCTACTTTATACAAAGACCTTATTTTTTTGCCTTAAAAACTGTAAACAAATGAGTGAATGGTCTGTTTTAGTGACAATTATAAATAATCGCGTTCTACATAAATACGGGAAGGAGAGACTAGTCTGAATAGACCATGATATCGTTTTCAAATGTTGAGACAGCTGCATAGGCATTATTATAAAAACAGTTTTAAGCAAATTGCAATTGCAAATTGCAATTGTAATAAAATGCATTATTAACAATAAATAATGATAATCAAATAAATAAAATGCCATCACAAAATATAGAGATAAACAAAAACTAATGAAATAAATTCCCATTTCTCAAAACATGTTCGCAATAAACATCTAGAAACACATTAGTTACTGCACAATAAAAATAGCAAAAACAGGAAAAAAATGCGCATATGAGGCTTTTCAATAAAACCAGTCGCGTGAAACTGGGCTATTGGTTTTCTTTGCAAGTACATACTCGGTTGTAATTCGTGCCCGCCAGCGGCCGAGTTCGCGTGCAAAATATGAAATACTTGTTGTACTCCCTATTATTTAGTAATTGAATAGATATAGCCCTTGTTTATAAGGTTTCGCTTTATCAATCTGTCCGCCCACCCAACAGTATCGGATGCCCGTCTATTCCGTCTCATAAGATATGTCTAATACCTTAAACAACATCGTTATCTCCTTATGTATCTTTATGAGGTCAAAGAGTTATTGTGTATTATATTATCTCTATCTTAATATTTACATACTTATACAATTGTTATTGAAACATAAGGAGTAAAACAAGCCTTCTTTTGTCATTGAATATACCATAATAATGTTATTATTCTTACTATTCTTATTTTTTTACAGAAAGCAAAACTACCTTGTCGTGTGACTTCAAGATCTTCATACACTTATTAGCAGAAGATCGTCAAGTAATTTGTTAATTCATAAATGTAAAAATCTGGGCATCTACCCCTATCCTAATCGTAAAGTAGAAGTAAGTATATAATATATGCAGGTATCACAAGCTGGAAGTTTTTATTTACCCTAGAGATTGAGCAATAAGAGATATAATTCCAAAATAATTTCTTACCATTAACGAGTACTGCTTATTTCATAAATTGATAAAACAAATAACAGTTAGATTACTCTATAATAGTAGGTTCTGCATCAAATTTATTGCATTTTGCAAGATAATGAAGCACAAAATTAGCGCTATGTAACATTCATGTAAATCAAACGTAGTAGGCGACTATATACGAGTAGCGTACACCAATTTCATATTAGGTAGCTCCAAGTGCTACTCACCCATAATTCAAGCTCTAGCTGTTATACGACAATCATATCTAGTACAAAAATAATCTTATCTAGTACAAAAATAATTGTGCTAATTATATCTAGGACAAAATAATCTAAAAAAAATTTATGAACTACTACTTTTTCAGGATAAAAAGTACCCTATACGTTATTCTCATGTATAAGCTACATAATTCTGATGTATAGGCTACATTATTGTAAAGTTTCCCTAAAATCTGTTCAGTGGTTTTTGCGTGAAAGGATAACAGACATCTAAATATACTCACAAACTTTTAAGTTTATGATAAAATTATTTATGAATAGAGTTTAGGTTTAAATATTTATTACAAACCACGTATCGGTCGTATTGACCTTACTATTTTAATCATCTTGACATTCTTGCATTTTTAATCGTAAAAATAACAATAGGTTATTGAAATCGAATCGAAATTAAAAATCATTTTTTAAACCGATGTGATATCACAATATCAAATTACAGAAGGAATTTTAATATTTATAACGATGTCTTATAATTTGATTCATTTTTTTATTGATAGCCAGTAGTTATGAAATCTGTCACTTATAACAATGTGATTCAATTTAAAAGCAATATTATCTTGTAACTATCGTATTGTAAGGTATAAATCATAGTTTTATAACCTATATGACAAACAATTCAAATCATCCAGTAAAAAAACAAGATTCAATTTTGAAGTTATGAAATAGGCTGTATTTTTCTATTGGTTGGTTTGTAATTTTGTTCAAATGTTAATAATCTCGCTTTCCACTATTTGAGTAAACTCTCTAAATCGTGTCAAATACCCACAGCAAATATCCTAGTAATGTGAAGAACTTACTCCTCTTCCTCCTTAGCTCACTAATGTCCCTTATTTGGGAATAGGCCGCTTTCACTTCGAAGGTATTATAAAGATGTTATTCCCTTACAAATCTTACAATATCCCTTAGCTGACTTTCACAGCAGCTTTGACAAGACAGGGAGTGATGACACATGGATATTTCACAGAACTTATTATACAATATTATGATTATATATCGCCCTCAACTTTATCAAATATAAAGCCTCGATAGGTTATGTAGAAGAAAATAATCGCTAGAAATGATATACAAACAATAAACAAAGGTCCCTTATATTCCCATTTTAGAATTGTCTGAATAATTATTCAAATATACAAATATTCTAGAACTATATTATAGTTATTCAGTATAAACAATATTATTGTTTTCATATTACTCAGATCTTGAAAACTTTAATATTTGTTGTATGTTGTGTCTATTTATTGTTATCAATCGACTTTAATAAGTAGATTATTTACCAATTCGATTGTGGGTATGTTTTATATCATACTATTATTAGTTTACTCTTCTCTATGCAACGGAAACTATAGACGGAATTTCCACACGTCGCGGATTAAACTGTAACACAATTATTAAAACCCGCAGAACCGCGCATTCTAGCATTTTGTGGAAGAGGCCTATATCCGGTAATGGATGGAGAAAGACTGACGGATGCATGGAGGGATGGATAATTCAAAAGCAGGCATTTTCAAGGTCAATTCATTAAGGTCAATTATTAATGCGAATTTTTGTTTTTTAAAATAATTATCAGTAATTATCAATAAATAATTTAAATAAAACTAATTTTTACGGATTTAGACGCGTATATTTGTTTTAAATTTTGGCCCGACGTTTCGGAGACTTTGCAGTCACCATGGTCACGGGTGAGACTGAGCTGTAATGTGTCTTCTACGATCAGTTATTACAGGGTTTACCCACATTCGATTTTAATTTTACATTGACCATAATGATAGACTTTTACTATAAACTATATCACATTACATTGTGCTCAGACTACATAAAATCAATAACATTATTTTAGTTTCTAAAATACATTAACAAATTGTAACAATATAAAGAAAATTTTAAATTATATAAGGTAAAACATACATAATTTTATCATAGACTAAAGTTTTAATTATTATAGAGGTGGTATACAATATAGCAAGCAAAACTAAGTTTATATACTTAAATACTAATAAAAAATTATTTTTATTATTTACATAATAAAAAGAATTTTTTAAAAAGAATTATTGGTTTAAGATTTAAATTAGTTTATATTAAAAAGAAAAATTGTTAATTATTATTTGAATTTATAGATTAAAGATTTAAAAATTAGAGATTTAAAACAAAATAACGCGTCTAAATCCGTAAAAATTAGTTTTATTTAAACAGATGAGTCGCGCAATTGTTAGAAAATATTACAATAATTAATTATTATATTATTAATTAGTAATTATCAGTTAAATACGTGTTGAATATTTCTCTAATATACAGGACATTTTCATATTTTATAGCAAATGTTATAAATATTTGCTGCATCATGGTTGTCAGTACACCGGTTACGCTGGAGGCACGCTCGAATGCTGACGACGAACATGACTCTACAACTTCTGCTCCATTTATGTTAAATTCCATATTAACATATTCATTTACATAGCTTGCTTGTGGGATAAATGCGGTCTTATTATCGAACCTAATTATTGGTCTTTGTGTTCAAATTCAAGATGAATTTTTATTTAAATCAACTCACGTCCGCGTTGGCGTACCTACGGGCGAAACAAAGATGAAAAGATTTTTTCTTTTGAGTTTCATCATTGTAAGCTAAAGTAGCTTCGGAATAAAAATAATATTTTCTAATACTCATATATTTTATTTTCACTAACGGAATACATTAGAAAGTACGCTCGCAGCAACATAAATCCTACTATGGCAGGAGATGTCACATAAACTTGATTTATCTTTTGTGACGTAAGTTAACTCTTATCAAAATTGTAGGCTAGATATTCTACGTGGCCGAAAATATTTAATAGAAAGATCTTTATATTTTTCGAAAAACGTACCCTAAAATTAAAAAAAAAATATTGATTCCAAACTTGAATATAACATGATTTACATCGCATTTCCTTTTGAATAGTCCTTAAGGAAAGTTTTTGTCTACCTATTCGGATACTTCGGAGCATTGAGGTAATATAAAGTATTTATTTCTGTACGGTTCTCAAATGCCTACCTTCCATAAAAGGCACTCTATTTAAACCTCGCTCAAAAAGAGAGATGGCATATCGATCGGGCATCACAGTAACCTACTTGATTATTTACAAAAGCTAACTATTCGTGACATATTTTCTAATGTTAGGTCAAAATCTTTACACTCTACTAGTAGAGCGTAAAGATTTTGAATCTATGTATGTCTTTCCAGATATCCCAAGGTGGCACTTTGACGAGTATTTTGACCTATTTCCATGTTCACCTTTCAATAAACATAACAGTCGATCTCGTAGTAACGTTAATCCATATTAAATGTATACGATCCGAGCGAGTATTTCCCATTTTCAGCATTTATTTTACCCCATACGTGTCGTATGCGGATTAAACTACTACCGTGATGCCCGATCCCTATGCCATCTCTCTTTTTAAGCGAGGTTTAAATAGAGTGCTTTTTATGGTAGGTAGGCATTTGGGAACCGTACAGAAAAAAAAACTATATTATATAAATAATAATAATAAATATTCACGGACATTTTTTATTCATTTTTTATTTCATTCATTATTATACCTCAATGTTCCGAAGTATCCGAATGAGTAGACAAAGACTTTCTTAAAGGAATGTTCGAAGGAAATATGATGTAAATCATGTTATATTCAAATTAGGAATCAACATTTTTTTTTTCAGGGTACGTTTTTTAACAAATAATTACTGAGCTATTTCCGGGCATCTCAATATCTAAGTTAAGATCATAAAAATATGCTATGGTATCGTCATATGGACTACATCGACGTTAGACGGGAAAGCATATACATTATACCCGGCTGAGGTAAGTGACCATTTATAAATGTCAAACATTATATGGCCAGGCGTACAAGTGAAATGAAGGCAAGGAAGTGTTTTTAGTGCGAAAAATAGCGTGGTATAATTGTAAAAGTAAACCCATAATTGCACACTTGTTACTTTAAAAAAATCAATCACATTCAAAATCCTATAAAAACATCTTTACAAAGTAATACCTCAATAGCTCTATATTCAAAGCGTTTGATCCCACCTCTGTACAATGTATACGTTAATTGACACCAGTAACTTTGTGTACTACACAGTACTGTATTCGATTGGATGAATGAATATTCATGTGACATTCTCTCGCCGAATGGCGATGCCGCTAATTCCACTAAAAGCTCCTCAAAACATCTCCATGTCTCCCGGAGTTTGTTTTTTTTGTTTTTACAAAGGATTTTTGATTAACATTTTTTTCAACAGTGAGAAGCAGTAAGAGAGTTTTGAAAAGACGTAATTAATTGTTATTATTTATTTGTAATTCCAACATGTAATTAATGTTCTTTTGAAAGTATACGTTTCTTGATACATTAATATACATAATACTCGTAGTATAGCGAATTTGATGCCCGAATCTATAAAAAAGTTACGAACCAACGAGTATATACACGAATTTGGAATTTTTAAGATATTAATTTTTAATTTTATCCTTGTGTAGACGATAGATACAGGTGCCATCGCGCCATTTCTTCAGCATGCCTACTATGCCTATGCCAAATAGGCTCTCAAATCCACTTTGGAGGTTCGTGCTCAACTGTGGGACATTATTTGATTGAGGAGAAGGATATGTTCTTGTCAATATAAGCTTACAATAAACTAACTGTCGCCCGCAACTTTGTCCGCGTCGAATTTAGAAATCAAACCTTAACAAATTATATAAATAAGCCGTCATCTTAAGCCACTCTATCTATAAAAAAACTTATCGAAATCCGTTGCATTGTTTTGTAGATCAACATCAGACAACTCTGTTTTATCTATACTTATATTATAAAGCGGAAGAGTTTGTTTGTTTGTTTGGACGCGCTAATATCAAGAACCACTGGTCCGATTTGAAAAATTATTTCAGTGTTAGATAGGGCATTTATCGAGGAAGGCTTTAGGCTATATAACATCACGCTACGCCCTGTAGAAGCGAAGCAATAGTTAAAAATGTTGCAAAAACTAAAAAAAATTTCTAAATTCCACGGGACGGGATCGCGGGTAACAGCTATAATAAGTAAAGATTTAGGACGATAACAAAGCGTTCAAAATTCGAGATATAAATATATCATTTATAGATCCAACATATTTCTGGTTCGTTAATGAAATGTTTGTTCTTATTTGGCTTTGTGGTGAATTATTTTACGATTGTGTTGTGAATCCATTTTTAGAACTGATTCTTGAAATAGATTTCTCGGGTTTCTTATAAGTGTTTTAAAAGACAAAGTTATTAAATCTAAGTAATCTAAGTAACTATTAAATTACATCACAAGTCACCTATTCTGTCTCATTCATGTCCATCTGTTGTCTGGTAGAGATCGCAGCCCGCGAGAAGACCGCCCGTCGAGCTAAAATTTTAAATTAAGTACACCCGTCTAAATACGTAAAAAGTAGTTTTATTTAAACAAATGAGTCACGCAATGGTTAGAGAAAAATAGTTAAGTTTAGTTTTGCAAGTAGAATTGGTAGCAATATACTATTGATATATATATTGGCGCCATAACAACAACTCCGTGTGGTGACGGATTAAGAATACAGGTTTGACCACCCCATCTCCTCCCAAGGGTGCTGTAAAAGTCAGCTAAGGGATGTTTCAAACTGATAACATCCTCTGTGAGAGACGGAAAACACGAAAATAAACCCTGTGCCAACACGCCTAGTTAGCGCGGCACAGTAGACCATAATCCCTCCCAATTGGAGGAGGCCTATGCCCAACAGTGGGACGTAAATGGGCTGGAGAGAGAATAACAACAAATATTAAAATCCGAATGTATTAAATATTTCATGGGCTTCTATGCCCCAAACCTTTGCAGTGTAACTTAATGATACTCTAGTAGACGATATGGTTATGACGATAACATATTTTAATATTACAATAATGAATATATTATGACAATAATGGTACCGAACCCGTTCGTGTGTAAGTTTAACTCGTACTTGGCTGTTTTTTTTTTCTATTTTCAGAAACGTTAGGAAGTGCTGTGGGTTGACACGGCGGCCGGGACCAACTTCCGACTTGTATCCGGCACACATTTGTATAAATGTACTTACATATCACTATGTGTTTTTGGTTTGACAAATAAAATCGTCTGAATATTAACTTATGATAAATAGATTTCATTTATTTCAACAGTAGAAAATCATTCAGGAGGAGATGGGGTGGTGACACTTGTATTCTTAATCATTCACCACACGGAAAGACACCTATTTTTACAAGTTACTTTAATACAATAATACCAAACACACAATATTTTCTTACATCGTGGTCTATCCAACTCTCCTTAGTGTAAATATTTGCTAGAAACTTCGCCATTAAATCGATTATAGTTTGTGTACTGAAGGATATTGTTTTATACTTCTGAAACTCGATTGCTACAGCTTCGATTCAGTTTGAATTTAATTCCATTCTAGTAATTGAACTATTTGTAAATATAAGAATTCGATTACTTTTAAGCGATAGAGACAGAGAAAGCAAATGACATTGATGGACTATGTGATAGATATTGGTGTGGCAACTAAACTAGAACTTACTTGTCTATTATAGACTAACGATTATAAAAACTGTTTATTACCTATAGACTAACGGTTATTAATTAATATTTTCTAACACTTGCGCGACTCATTCGTTTAAATAAAACTACTTTTTACAGATTTAGACGCGTATATTCGTTTTAAATTTTGGCTTGATGTTTCGGAGACTTTGCAGTCACCATAGTCACGGGTGAGACTGAGCTGTAATGTGTCTTCTACGATCAGTTATTACAGGGTTTACCCACATTCGATTTTAATTTTACATTGACCATAAAGATAGACTTTTACCATAAACTATATCATATTATAAATTATTTAAATGTTCACAACAAAATAGCCAAAATACAGCAATAGTTGTTTTAATTTTTTAGTCAAGTTTAGTTGTGCAGTGTGCACTTAGAATCGGCACCATTATTAAATAGTCAGACTAACACTCTCTGGAGAATACGAGGGTGACATTTATATATTACTCTTATATCTTACTAGCTATTCCTCGCGACTTCGTACGCGTGGAATTTATAACGCAACTGAAGAATTTGGATAATTTTCCCTTAATTTTGCAACATATTTCACTGATTTTTCGCTTCTACTGGCCTTGCTTGATAAATGTACTATTCATAACTGAAAGAATTTTTCAAATCGTACCGTTGGTTCCTGAGATAAGCGTGTTCGAACAAAAAAAACAAACCCTTTACTCTCAACTTTTCTTTTCTTCAACATTGTAAATGCACAACTTTGTATATTTGCGGGTGTCAGTTTGTTACTACTTTATGCTTGAGCTGTGCCAAACATTGGTGCAAACATAACTTACATTTCACAGATTACTTTACATATTACTAAACTTATAGATTAACATGTAGACTAATATTCATTCTATAAATACAATGCTCCCGTAGAATAACTAAATATAAGCAAAGGTAGATAGCGTTAGAAGTTAATAGGTACTTCTATCGCCATCTACCTGGAGTCTCTATAGTTCTGTTTCGACCTTTTATCGACTTCCATTGTTTTCCAAAAGATTTTTATATCTCATTTTTCTCTAGAGATTTTTCAAGAGAAACACCACGAGATAAATCTATATTAAATTTAAAATTAAATAAATAAATTTAAATTAAAATTAAATGTGCAATAATATTTCTACAAAGAAAACCTTATCATAAAAAGTATATTGAACGGGAACAAATATTTGTCCCACGTGCGGTTTGATTTCACAATACGGTGTGCAGCCCAGTCATATTATAAATCATAGACTACAATCAATACCAATGAAAGCAGCATTTTATTTTTACAGTATCAAAATACATTATTTATGCGTAATTTATGTTTGATTACCAAATAAAGGAAGAGAAAATTGAAGCCAAAATTGATAAAAAAGTACGCTTTATACACAAAAGTCAGAGTCCTAGAGTGAGTCCATCGTTGGGCGGCCCCCGACAAGGTGGAGCGACGATATCGTCAAGATCGCGGGCAGTCATTGGATGATAGCGGCACAAGACCTTGCGTTGTGGCGTTCTATGGGGGAGACCTAAGTCCAACAGTGGATAGAGAGAGGCTGATAGATGAATGGTAAACTTTACTGTACGCCAACAGTATTGTACGTATACCCAACGGTATAGAGACAAAAGTGGTGTCGTGAAAGTGTCGTTTGCTGCCTGGTTCTTTGAATCCTTTTTTTTTCGCGGGTAACCTAGTCATCATAATATATTCGTCATATTCCTGAACCCAATTAACGGGATATAGAGAGCAGGAGAATGACGATGATGAGAATCAAGTGATATACATAAACAGTGACATTTTCAGCTCTCTAGCTATCACCGTTTCAGAAATACAACCTGGTGACAGACGGACGGACATACAGACGCACAGACAATAAAGGCGCAGCCATAGAGTCCGTTTTACCTTTTATTAAGTAAACTTAAAAAACTTAATCAAAAATCTAAACAAATCTTTAAGTTAACAAAGCTAACAAAAGTTATATTCTCGCGGTATTCGAACCAAAGAACATTACAAGTTCACATCAATCACGTCATTTGTTATACCCTTATAAGTTTCGACATCAGGACCATCTCTTAGAAACATCTGTCTTAATTAATGAGGAGAGTCGGCAGGCTCCATTAACTTAACGAACGTACGTCAAATTGTCTGTCAATCATCACATATCCTGACCATAAACCACAGGACAGCCGACACGGTATTAATTATATTATGAACTAAAGCAGCTTCACGTATTATCATGTTAAAATAATAACTTTAATTCGAGTAATATTTTAAAGGCCTATAAGTACAGTGATTGTCAAAAGAAAAATTATTTGTAATAACAGTAAACAGTGGGCGTTTAATAATTATGCTCAAACTTCATATTTATGCAGATTTTTTTTATAAACTTGTCTATAAACTTTTTCTACTTAGTTGCTTTAGTAAAAGTAGCCAGTTCAAGGAAACCCAGATCATTTAATCATCCCCTAAACTCTGTGCATACAATGTTTCAGGAAAATCGTTAGGGCCTCTTCCGAAATTCAGATTATAATAACAGGTATACGTATACACTTAATAGGCCCTGCTCCTTTTTTAACATTAATACTAAATAGTAAAATTTCCAGGAAGTTTAGGAATAAGTTAGTAAATTATGTCTATAAAAAATATACTTAGATAAGTTTACATTAAAATAAGTATAATATTTTGAGAACAAGAAAACGAAAAGCACTTAAAATAATTCAATGATGCACATGTGGCTCAATTGATGCTATCAAAACTTTTCTACTGTCCAACGCGGTGCGCATATTAAATATGTTTATTTTTCTATATTCTACTGTAAACTAAACCAGCTGGCACTCAAAATTGTCTTAGTTTATAATACTACGTCCGCATTTACTACTTAAAATCTAATGTTTTCACATTATATTTATACACTAGCTGTTGCCCGCGACTTCGTACGCGTAGAATTTAGAAAATTCTCCGTTTTTGTAACATTTCTCACTATTGCTTCTCTTCTATTAGTCTCAGCGTGATTTTATATAGCCTATAGTTTTCCTCGTTAAATGGACTATCCAACACTGAAAGAATTTATTAAATCGGACTAGAGGTTCCTGAGATTAGCGCGTTTAAACAAACAAACAAACTCTTCAGCTTTATAACATTACAGTATAGATATATGAGTGGCACTTTTCAATATTATCGGCTGTAATGTAATTATTAGCTGACTCGAAAACTTTGTATCGCTACGTTTCTTCTTCAAGTTATTTTAAAAATGTATACAAGTTATACTAATCTAGCAACTAACAAATAAGTGTATATGTTTTATTATTTAATTTTAATGAAGGAGGTTATATTATGAGTGATAAAATACATAAAGCTGAAAATATATCATCTAGATGCTGAATAAGTTATTTATCGTTTTACAGGTCTAGCACGAGCTATAAAGCACGGTGCACAACAGCGTGTAGTCATAACAGAGCCAAGCAGAACGTTTGGACTGATATATAGATGGCGCCACTACGCGAAACTACGTACATGCTCGTAAACATTTCATTTCGCATTTAACCGATCATAAAATATAGTATAAACACGTCTTAGACCAATAAATAATTAAGCACGTCAAAGCAATATGCCGCGACGTGTTGAGTGAATAATAAAAACGGTACAGTTACATTAATATTGCGATGTATCATTTGTTCACCTTTGCAGAAAGAAAAATGCGAACTAGAAAGATACAACAATAAAAGAAATCCCAGAGATTTTGCTCTTATGCTATGTGTGATATGTGCATTTAATAAAAATAGACTTATCAGTTATTCACACAAAAAGGTACCAGAATTTAATATCCTTCTCAACCAATAATTTTTTTTACTATTGGGCATAAGCTTACCCGCCTTTGAGAGGATTTTGGTCAATTATTAGACACAGATTATGTCAACAGAATGTTTGTTTCCATTAGCGGTTTTCGCGCAACAATCTAAAAAATTATCACGTTCATAATACATAATAAGAATCTAATATACTAAAACTGTTGTAGACACACAATTAACCCGATTACTTAAGCAAGACATACTTCTCTAGTAATTTTAATATACTACGCCTTACAACCCTGATTAAAGATTACAGAATAATCCATGATTCCCCCCGAATTAGGAAGCTTAATTAACTCAACTCCAATTATTTCTATACTATCTATATTTGTAGACGTATCTGCTATCAGTATGGCGTTTAGAATCCTCAAAATTTGTCACAAACCGGCGTTAGAGTACCACTTAAATTCGATCATTAGGCTAATGATGTAAGCTTAAATGGCGATATGGTGTTTCTGTGGCCCTTCAACGCGATTAATACTAAAGGCAGAATTACTTACAATCATCTATTCATTACTGAATGTGGAGCATAGTGAGGTTTTAATCTGTGATCAAACACGACGCCTTTGCATGCAACGCCAGCAACAAACCATTTATTAAATTGAATATTTAAAGGTTCTAGCAAGTATATTACTACTACGTGGTTCGCGTGGTAATTACTTGTACAAAGTGTTACGGTTACCTTAAAAGGAAAATGTAAATAATTATCCAAGCGAAAATATACTTTGCTAAAATAGGTGCAAAATTGTATTTAAACATGAAAGCATTGAATTTAGTTTTACAAATTAAGTACCTAAAACAAAGTATATGAGCAAATTAATATTCGTTTAAATCTTAATCAAATATATATCGGAATACATCATAGACATTACCTGTATTTACAGCCAGAGCAGTCATCTATCTAAAGGCCTTGTAAAACTGGACAAGCTAACTTCGTTAACTACAACATTCTATTGACTACGATGAGTTCGATCCGTGGCTTACGACACGTGTAACTGGTTTGGAAGGATCCTTTTATGAATATTCAACTGGTTACCATTCAAACTCATCAACTACAGTAAATAAACAAATTACTCACCATCGACACAATTTGAGGACTTACTTCATAATCTTGGAAGCTAAATTAAAACTAAAAAACCTTAAGTAAACTATTTTAATCAAATCTCCTACGACATATATAATATTCTTATTTCGCGGTAATCGTGGTGCTTGTTACTGAATTGCTCTGAAACGGCTCTACCAATTTTTATGAAATTTAGTGTGCATGTTGGGTATAGGGGTAATTTAGTGTGCATCTTCTTTTTTATACGCCAGGGTCACAAGAAGAATTGCTTTCAGTAGCTTTTGCCCGCAATTTCGTTTGTCTAAAATCAGATATACATAACAACAGCCTGTAGCATTTTCGAAGGCTGTAGTTACTTATTAGTGCAAAAAACTGATTGAATAACTGACTTTTAGAAATTACATAAAAATAGTTAAGAGGATACCAAAATAGCTTCGTGCATTTTTCTATGTACGAAGTTTTCATTGTTTCTTTAGATTGAATGGCTAGAGCTCTAATTTTTAAGTATATGTTTTTTCAATATATTATCTAGGATCGCAGAAACTCAGAAACGCGATTGAAAAAAGTTTTCTCGATAGAAAATCTTGGCGAAATAACCTCTCAAATTTTTTATTTTTTTCATTTGTCGGTCTATTATCGCGTATTAACTAATGAAATAACTTTAAAAACATAAGTAACTATCATATATAGAAACACGTAAATCAGAATTAAAATATATTTAGTAGATTTTGAGTAAATAGGAAAAGTATCCCTAATTCTTCATTTTCTGTGCCTACTGGCTGTGTCAATATGTACGTGTCGGCGATGATATACGATAATATTGATGTAGGCCCTTAAGGAAATAGACATAAAGGCGGCCGAATATGTAGCCGTAAGGTTATAAATAGGTAGATAGATATATGACTCTTTATTGAACACCAATTTACATTGCAGTAGCTTAATTTATATTAACAATAGTATGGTACAATAGGCGGTCTTATCACATGCTGAGATCTCTTCCAGACAACCTGTGGATGGACTACGTTTGGTCAAAGAGCGGGCTTTATGTGGTGTACTCTAAACCTACAATGATATATAAGCTTTACATACTAATACTCGTATAAACTTAATACGTATATACATACATACCTATACAAACACATACATAAATATACTTCAGTATACCTACGTATGTAGGTTTTTATTGATAACTTCTGCAACAACTTAACATAATATATATTTTATGATATCTGGATGCGATACCACAATGCGGGGCAATCGCCATAAAATGAATATTATAGATACATAATAAGGCACTCAAAGTCTTATGGTTCAGTAAGCGACAGCATAGTTAAATAGTGACGTAAAATTCCTGTACAATATATTTATTTATTGACTACGTAGATATAAGGATAACTTAAACCACAAAGTTTGCCCGGGTGACGGATTAAGAATAAAAGTGTCACCACCCCTTTTTATTCCCGGGTGCTGTTAAAACCAGTTAAGGAATATTATCTATAATTATCTATTCTTCTATACAAATATTATAAAGCTGAAGAGTTTGTTTGTTTATTTGTTTGTTTGTTTGAACGCGCTACTCTCAGGAACCATTGGGCCGATTTGAAAAATTCTTTCAGTGTTAGATAGGGCGTTTATCGAGGAAGGCTTTAGGCTATATAATATCACGCTACGACCAGTAGAAGCGAAGCAGTTGTGAAAAATGTTGCAAAAACGGGGAAATCTATCTAAATTCCACGCGAACGGAGTCGCGGGCAACAGCTTATAAAGCTGAAGAGTTTGTTTGTTTGTTTGTTTGAACGTGCTAGTCTCTGGAACTGTAGGCTCGAATTGAAAAATTCTTTTTGGTTTGGATAGTCCATTTATCAAGGAAGGCTATAAGGCTGTATAATATCACGCTGCAACCAATAAGGGCGAAGCATTAGTGAAAAATGTGACGGGGAAAATTTCCTAAAATGCACGCGTACAAAGTCGCGGGGCAACAGTTAGTAAAGAAATAAAATCTTGTGTAAGAGACGGAAGACCTTAAACTACATCCTCTTGAAGTAAAGGACGTCTATTGCCAACAGTAGGACATTAATGGATTGACAAGTAAGAACATAACAAACAAAGTCCCCAGCTGTCCGGATAGACATATACTCGTAGATATGTCTATCCAGTCACGATTATCGTTAAAACTACTAAACAAATTTTTATTAATCATTAATAAGGAGAGTAATACCATTCATAAAACTGTCCAAAATGTATAAATTGATTAAGAAATGATAATTTTATTTTTTAAATTTAGATTAAGATATTAAGCTTAGGAATTTTCATCATAAATGCTATTTGTACGAAGCCAGGGATATCGCTACTACTAAATATAACGCGTTACTTCAAGATTTGTAATTCACATCACCCTCTTAGGCCACTGGCATGCGAATACGAAATTTGAAAACGATTAGAATAGCAAATATATGGTAATGATATTACGAGCAACGAAATTTTCTGTCAGTTTCATACAACTTCTTTTATATTCTATGTTGAATTTCATTTATGGAAAATGCAATAACTTGTAGAATATTGGTATGCTATTTCGGTTTGTTTGTTAAAATGTTTTCTGAGACATGAAGAAAACATTATAATCAAATCAAATCAGGTACCCTTTATTGTACACCAAAATTTTACAAAAGATTAACAGTGCTAACAGTTTTATAAGGTACAAAAGGCGGTCTTATCACTATTTCTGATCTCTTACAGACAACCTTGGGATGGAATTTTAAGATTGAAGATTAGTTATAAGTGTTGTACTAATAGTATTAAAAACTACATAAGTTACTAAATAAATACTTAAACTTATACATAATTACTGAGTGGCAATGGGCAGGCCACATCGCTTGACGATCTGATGACCGTTGGGGACGGAAGGTCCTTGAGTGGCGACCACGAACCGGACGACGCAGCGTGGGGCGGCCCCCAACAAGGTGGACCGACGATATCGTCAAATACGCCGGGGGCCGCTGGATGCAGTTAGCACAAGACCGCACGTTGTGGCATTCTATGGGGGAGGCCTATGTCCAGCAGTGAACTGAGAAAGGTTGATGGATGGATACATAATTATATACATAAGATAGACACATACATATATACATAACTACAAATATACTAGAACGATAGAGTGAAACGTAATAATAATTGGCACAGCGTATCAAACAGTATGATATTTATTAGAATTAAATTGATAGATAGTGTTCCTTAACACGTTTTTAAAAACTGCTACATTCTGAGCACTTCTAGCAGTCTCCGGCAGCGCATTCCAAAAGCGAGCTGCCTCGCTGTAAAGGACTTTCCATAGAACTTCGTGGAGTGCGCTGGTATATCTAATGTTGTATTTTCCGACGATCTCAGGTGTTTAGTGTGAGTTTCACGAAGAAACTGAAACCTAAAAACTGAAACATTCTACTGCTTATTAAAAAAAATATTGCTCTTACTACGCAACAACTTGCAAACTTCATAATTATAACGTAATACTAGCTGTGTCCGCAGATTCACTTGCATACTTCCTGGAACCCTATATAACCTAGAGTTATAAAAATTACTTAATTTTCTTTATTACTTTCTTTTCTCAGACCTACCCGATATGCACAATTGCACGCGCATTTTTAAAAATTGGTTTAATAGGAGTTTTGGTAAACAACACCGCGACACGTATGTTACAAAAAATTATGGTAAAAATTGGAAAATATCCTGGACTATTAGACTATTATATGGTAATTTGAATACGTCATATCGCCCATCTGACCTATCTCAAGTAAATCTGTAATGTTTGATGTCAATTCATAGCATACGGATAATATGGATATGAAGCATTTATGATATTTTCCCTATCAAACGCCATGTGCACTAGACAGTTTTTGAAAGAAAATTGTATCGATGTCGCATTAAAAATGGCTTATAGTTATCGAAACTATCACTTGAAACTTTTAAAAAATTTCAGCTTAAATAAATATCAATACTAATGGATCGATTCTCTTTGAAATCAATATCAAACAGATTTAAGAAAATAAGCCACCTGTACCTGTACCCAATGATGTTAGTAGGTCAGTTAAACATTGTAACTAAATGGAATAGTTATCCAAAATACATAAAGTTTGTTGCAATGATGATGTAGAATGGAATGATTAATTGTCGGCACGTCTTAATCAATCAACGTACAGTGTTAGGAATAATCTCTTCTACGAACCAAGAGTAGTTGATGCAGATATTGGAATGGGGTTTGTATTCGTTTGCTTCGCGTTGCCCACGCGCCAAGCTCCGAAGTGAACACTGGCTATCTTCGCTCTAGAATCTAGAAGATAGCCAAATTTGTATAGTGTGACATAACGAAAAATGCTTATAGAGCTGATATTAAACCTATATTAAACTTCGTCTATTTGCAAACAATATTACATATTGCATTGTTTTCTTTCTTTATCAGCTCTTCTGGGGTCCTCAGCTCCTTGTTGGTGACGGGCCTGACTTTGAGAGGGTTTTTGGTCTACTATGCCACGCTGACCAAACATCTTGGCATGGACTTTAGTTAGAAGTCTTTCATCCCTCACAGAAGATGTTTTCTGCTTATATAGTTCTTTAGTAGGCTCATATAGCTCCTTGGAAAGGAAATCGAGTGATAATAATTATATTCTTAATTTCTTTCCACTTGAGCCACCATCATGGGTGAGCAAGTCTAATCGCCTTTCAATTACAATTACGTTATCAAAGATTATGCAATTGTAAAAACTTACAACTGCTGACCGGTTTGGTGCAAGCTGCATTTGAATAATTAATATAATACACAGTACACCAGAACTGACATGTTGAAAGCACAGTCAAGGTGATACACTTCTACCTCGCACGACTACTTCCCACACAAATGCAGATTGTTACGTATTTATCTCTAACCTGTACCTACCTTATCTTTTAAGAAAATTCTCTTCAAGGATATTACTATATTTATCTCAGCATACAAAAAACGTGTAAAATTCCAGCAAAACTTTTTGTGAATAGAACACCAAGGATCTTTAAGTTATTAAAACATCAAGCACTTTTTTGGTTTTAATTTGCTGCGCTTCTACCAAATTGACAGCTTTATTGAGCCCCCCTCCTCCAATATACAAAAAATCTCAATAAATTATATAAAAACACCATTCTTTCGAACCACTATATCTATTAACAAATTAAAATCTACAGCGTACTTTTGAAAATTTAGCTCACATACATACAAAAGTAACGACTTTTTAAGTGAAGATAAACGTGCAACTATTTTAAGAGTTATTTCACGTATTAACTACTTTTCTTGTAAGTCTAATATAGCCCCGAGCTCATTATATTCAAACGACGCCTGACAGCTGAGGGACATTCAATAAACCCTTTTGCAATTAAAAACTTGTCAGAGATAATTGTTCGCTTGTTCTGTCCTTAATCGTACATCTAATATCCATTATAAAACGATGTTTTACTCAACTTTATTAAAATATAGGTTTCTATTTCGTCATATCAGACGAGTACATAATAAATATATAAATATAAATAAATAAATATTCATGGACATTTCACACAACGTCCTCTGGTCCCAAGCTAAGCTTTATATGCTTGTGTTATGGGTGCCAGAATACGGATATAATACATATACTACTTTTCTTTTGTAAATACATACTTATAATACATAGTAAACACCCAGACGCAGTACAAACATTTGTATGACAATTAAAAACATCACACAAATATTTATCCTGACCGGGAATCGAACCCGAGACCTCGTGATCGGCAGTCCGTTATATGAACCACTAGACCACGAGGCCCGTATAATGTAAGGAATGTACCATTTTTATTTACAATACACTAACTGTGCCTCTAATTTTCCTTGCGTACTTACAGTTCTTGAAATAAGCGCGTGTAAATAAACAAAAAACTCTACATACAGCTTTATAATCTTAGTATAGATTTTTATTATTTCTATGATCTAGAACTTACTACATATTTTTATCACCAAGACAAATAGCAAAAGCCTGAGATAAAATAGCGACCATTTTCTTTTCCAATGAAAGGTTCTATTGGCACCATTAATAAAAGAGAAATAAATGTGTAATAGACGTTAACGGATGGAAAGTCAGTCACTGAATGAATCAACTTTAATAGTATAGTTATATATAGCACACCAAAAACGTAACCATTTTTTATTCATTCATTGGACGTTTTCCATTTATCATACACTGTAATGTATTTATTATTATTGGTATTTCAATGTGAAAATATATATACATACAGATGTATGAGTCTATAGGTGATTAAAATAATACTTTGAAGTTGTAGTTATATCTTCATTTATTATAAAACAAAGTCGCTATTTTGTATGCATGTGCCTATGTGAGCTTATATCTTCAAAACCTCGCGACGGATTTTACTACAGTTTTTTAGGTAGATAAGTAAATAGGTAGAGAGTGGTTCACGAGGATGGCTTTTCTACATAATTTGTTTTGGTTTGATGTATATTTAAAATTTTACGCATACGAAGTTGTAGATGACAGCTATATGTTATATTTTACGTACTCAAGCTCAGGCTCAAACTTAATTAAAGTTGAAATAAAATCACTTGTTATGGATTTAGATGCGTATAAATTTTCTTTTTAGATTAGCGCGACGTTTCGATGACTTTTCGTAAAAAGTGTTTTTAATTAAATAATAATAATAAATAAATAAATATTCACGGACATTTCACACAACGTCCTCTGGTCCCAAGCTAAGATTATATGGTTATGTTATGGGTACCAGAATACGGATATAATACATAAATTAGTTTTCTTTTGTAAATACATACTTATAATACATAGAAACACCCAGACGCAGTACAAACATTTGTATGACAATTATAAATATCACACGAGCGGGAATCTAACCCACGGCCTCGTAATCGGCAGTCCGTTACATGGACCACTCAACCACGAAGCTCTTCTCGTTTTACTTTTACAAGAATAACTAAATCGCGGAAGTGCTAAAAAATGTTATGATATTATGACTTACTTATATTTAACTACCGATCTAGATGGACTAGGTGTGGCCCGCGACTTCACACGCGTGGAATTTAGAAAATTTTACCCATCTTTTGTAACATTTTTCACTGATGCTTCGCATCTATCAGTTATAGCGTGATGTTATATAGCCTACAGCATTCCTAGATATATGTTCTATACAACACTGAAAGAGTTTCCCAAATTTGACTAGTAGTTCCTGAGATTAGCGCGTTCAAAAAACAAACAAAGTCTTTGAAATAGAGAATAGACTACTATATAAATTTAATTTTTAACTTAAACTAAACTAATTCGACAAACGAATCAAATATATTTCTTTTCACAAAACTACTAAATTAGATTAATGGCACAATTTAGATTACGTTTGGTTAATATACTTTCCATGTTTCCTTGAATATCAGCTTATCAATATACTTTATCGGAGGAAAGGGACCCCGGGTTTTCTTGAATATTATGAGATTAAGTTTACTTTGGCAATATTAATATAAACGGTGAAAATTTGATACTTTCATTAGAAGTACAACAAGTATTTATTTAATCAAATACCGAGTAAGCTAGATATTATTATAACACAGACTTAAACAAACACTTTAGGAGTATTTACCTAAAATCAATTATATTGTTTTACTAGGTGTAGCCCTTCGTACGCGTGTAATAATCGATGAATATAAAAAAAAAATCTTAATATAATAAAAAGTAAAAACCATCGTCTATGAATGTCTCTATGTATTAAAATCTGCATACATTAATCAGTTATATTATTTCATATGTCCGTATGGTGACGGATTAAGAATACAAGTGTCACCACCCCATTTCCTCCCCAGGGTGCTGTAGAAGTCAGCTAAGGGATATTGTATACAGATAACATCTTCTGTGAGAGACAGAAAACGCGAAAACAAACCCTGTGTCAATACGCCTGGTCAGCGCGGTACAGTAGACCAAAATCCCTCCCAATGTGGAGGAGGCCCGTGCCCAACAGTGGGACGTAAATGGGCTGCAGAAGAAGTAAATACGAATCTAAATAGGTACCTATAATATGCTTTGTAGAACAGCTATCTTTGCTGCGATTATGACTACAGATAAAATAACACATAAATACCATTTCTGGATCATAGATTGTTTTGAAATATGGTTTTGCGTAGGTTTCTTGTAAGCTATATTTTTGATAATGTCAGTCTTAGCTTGGACTATAGCAGTATTATACATTCTTTTTCATTATAATATTGCAGTAAAAATGTGGGCGTAAATAATTTTACCATGCATCGTCATATTCTGATTACTTTGATTTCGAAGCTATTTATATTTTATTTTGACTGCAAAGACTCTTATTATTGATTTTTTATATTGATTTCAAAATGCCACCTATAAACGTTCCTGATAATTTATTTAGCAGGTAAAATATAATATTATTTTATAGATAAATCTATTAAGTTTCAGTATATTATTTCATACTGTACTCATTCGACTACAATAATTCTGATAGCCTTTTGCCCAGCCAGCCCCTTATTATCACACTGTTGGGCACGGGGCTTTGGCACTTTGGAAGAAATTATGGTCTACTGTGCCACGTCGACCAGGCCTGTTGGCATAAGGTTTATTTTTGAGTTTTTACGTCCCTAAAAGTTGATTTCTGAACTGCTTCTAAAATTATTTAACCAGCTCTTACAGCTCCCTGGGAAGAAAATAGAGTAGCGGACAAATCTATTCCTAATACGTCACCACATTAACCACAAGCCTTACAATCTAAGTACCTCTGTTGAAAAACCGATAAACCCAAACCTAAAGTTACTCTTAGTAGAAATACCTACATATTGTAAAAATATGTAGGTATGTCTTGCATTCGTGGATAAATACACATATTTTATGTAAAATAAATACAGATGAAATTATTACGATATGCAACACGATACATTTATGTAATGTTCATTAAAGATAGGCCACCACAACGACGGACGGTTTCAAGCTGGGTCTCAGTTACACGGTTGATTTACGAGTTCACACATCGGAGCCGATCTCACTTAGCAATGATTTATATCAAACATCTCCCTCAGCGAGTTAAGCGCATTATCGGACCACATGCCCTATCAACTTTATTAACCATTCGAACATTAGTCTAATATACACCAATTACCACGGCTCTCGGGTCGATAGGAAACATTTTTAAAAGTTTATTGAGTCGCGTGTGCGGTAAGAGTCGTATTTAAAAACTTAGGTTATAAATTTAAAGAATTGTATTTTTAAGGGCATTGAATTAATTTCGGTTTTATAAACATAGCTGTTACATTAATGATACAAATACGTAATACATTTTTGCATTATGATGTTGAATTGTCTTTTCATCCATTCATCAGCCTTTCTCATTACACTGTTGGACGATGACACACACACACGGTCCTGCGCCGCTTGCATTCAATCCCAAAATCTTAAGAGGGCATGATACCAAATTAGGCTCCATACAAAAATATGGGCATAGTAGTCCCCTTGTTTCTCCACGAAAGTTAAACCGGTTTTAATTGTTTTTACACTATATTTATATTTTATTAGATAAAGAGTATATCTATGCTTCTATCACTATATTTTTTTCAAAAAATAATAACTAAAAGAAATATGACCATCCGAAAATCCCGTTTTTTCCCCGGTTTTCTTTAGATAAAGTTGCAGCGTCTATCACACACATTTGTTAAGGTTTTACCAAAAAAACAAGAAGCATAGATATACTTTTCGTCTATAATATAGCGTAAAAACAGTCAATATCGGTTTAACTTTCACGAAGAAAAACGGGGACTAAGAAACGTCTCTTTTTCAAAGAATTTGTAGCTAAAATCTGCTTCAGCTATATTTTTCCCTTTCAGCACGGCGCTCGAGAATAGGGATAGCAATACCTAAGGCAAATACCTAAATTAAGAGTACAGTACCCTCTTAACGATATCATCGTTCGCCTCTGTCATTCTCATTGATCCGCTGGCGTGTACTAGAAGCGTGGTGGTGTTGTTATTCAAGAAGGATTGATTGTCTTTATTTCTATGATTTTGGTCCCTATGTCTATCACATCTTACAACCAACATCTTTATACATGTTGTTTAACTAAGTAGTATTAAGCGAATCGGTTATTACTCTTTTAAAAACTACGCCAATTTTAACTTTAACAACGATTTCATAATCAGAATACCTACTAACTTCCATCAACAAAATATATAAAGCTTAAATAAAACACGTTGAAGGAGTACATCAACAGAAACATGGCGACGCAATTTCATAAAAATATTTGAGTTGTGCCGTCTGTATGCCCACATATGCAATGCTGTCCCATTTTACAGAACGATGGCTCCCTCGAGACGCCCTCGAGACGGCGCACCTCAAAAAATATATTCCGGGCCGATTTAAAGCGATTGTTGACCTACTGTATCACTGTCATAATATAAGGTATAAAGTTTCATAACTTTTTATATGAATTTGGTAGTAAATGAATGGTAATAGAAGTAAACAACTGACTACTTTAAATGCAAGCTTTGTCTTCAAAATATAAGAATACTAAATATAGTTTTCATGATATGTATCCAATGCAACTCATCATACATCATTATTATGTAAAAGTTACACGTTACAATACTTCGCTAATATTTCACTTAGCATGGCCCTCCCAGTAAAAATCGGATTTTTATATTTTTGTAAAGGCGTATAAGACGAAAGACGGCGAAAGACCTAGTGTATATTTAGAACTGAAAAATTCTTACATTGAGAAAAAAACACGCTATAGTTATATAAAGAATACAAAAATAACATATTTGACTGTTTAGTGAAACAAACAAACTGTGTTCTGAAAATAAAGTAAGAACACGATAAGAGATAGAACATCATTTCTCATAAAATGAAGCTTTTAATTTAGAAAAGGGAAGGTCGCGTGTCTATACATTAAGGGCAAATATTATGACCCACGCAAACGAAACAACTTTGATGAATAACCTTTATTATTTAAGCAGTATATATGAGGTTAATTTTACAAACTTAATTAATAAAACTTATTTTGTGTACACAATTTAATCAACATTTTTAATTAGGACAGCCCTAATTCTGTGACGTCTATTCTTATTTCAAGGAATATTTAATGTTGTGTATTAAAAATAAAGGCAAGAGAGTTTCAAATTAAGTAAGCGATATTATGTTTTGACAAGGCTTGTTGTTGAACATTGGCTTTTAAAACACTAGTGTCAAAGAAACAGAACATACTTAACTATGTAAAGAACAATGGTCTTATTCATAATGACTTACCAGAGGCTTAAAAGTTCGCTAAAATCGGTTTGCTAAAATTGCCAAAAATTGTTATTCATAATACCTAGTCTTTTTACGATAAAATGTTTATTATCTCTCCGATAAAGTGACATTATTTTATTGTTTAAACCTCCGATAAGTCATTATAAATAAGACCACAAAGCTATGAGAGTGTGAGTATGTTAAAATGGAAGCTATTTATTGGTGCTCAAGCCCTTTTCTATTGCTACTAAAGCAAGAGAACAGGGCTTGATGTTACGTATGTATAAGAAAAATGATTTCAAATGGAAAATAAAACTACGAAGTTGCGTACAGGCAGATAGACATCGTTACGTCATAACCCTTATATCTCTCTCTCTTCAGCCTATTAACGTCCTACTGTCAGACACCGGTCGTCCTGGCCGTTGCCACTGACCAGGCGTATTAGTATATGGGTTGCAGGGCTTATTGTCAAGTTTTCCGTATCTCACAAATCTGTTTATAATATCCTTTAGCTGGCTTTTACCCCAACCCTGGGAAAGAAATAAGGTAGCGAACTTGTATTCTTAACCCGTCACATCATACAGTTATAACCCGTATGACTGTAGCCCTTGTATATCAGTAGTAAATACTCGTATGAAGACACACTAAACGTCATTAAGTAAATAAAACTACCAAACAGGTTCCTATAAGCAGAATAATAATAGCAATGCCGAAACAGTAATAAAAGCAGCTATCATCATTTACGTACAATTATGTACGACATCAGAAACAATAATCACCACAGTCATTTTAAATTGGACTACGTAAATCCTCATAGCGTTAATTGCTTTATTTATGCCACCAATAAACAGAGATTTTCTACCATCCCGCTACACCGCAACAGATTTTAAAACCTTATATAGCTATTACTAGCAACGATATTTTGTTTGTTTTTACGATTCCCAACCTTTTTTATGATGAAACAGTTGTCTGTTTTCGCGATTTACGGTGCTCTCAAAATTTTCTATTCCATCCGTTCTGCTATATTGTGATAAATAAAACGTAAACATTTCTTGCTTTAATATTTTGTATCTTGACCCGAAACTAAAAATTTTATTCTATATAGGAAGTTTAGAAATATTAAGCACATTCCTATGAATAACATTTCTTCATGACTAAAAATAAAGTTCTGCGATCAACTTGTTATCAGTTGAACACACAAAACATAAACCTGTCACTATTTGAAAGTTGGCTTTGAATGCATAGACCAAAATTTGACATTTCCCCAAGTTGTAGATTTCGACATAGTCTGAAAAAGTTATGTTTAAAGTGCATGGCTAGGAGCATGTTCCGAAAACCGCAGGGTAGGATACCACAGAAATATGAAGCGACGTTATTGTCAATGGAGTGGTTGACACACAACCATGGGTACTTTAGGGGTAGTCTATATCCAACAATAGACAGAGAATAGTAACATACTGTCTACACTTGCACAATTTGAATGTCATTTTATTTACTGGCTTTAAAATTAAATATAGTTAAGAATTACATAAATCAAATAACATTGAACAAGGCATAAATTGTCGTCGATATAAGCTGATAATCACTTGACACATGTATATATCGAGATTTATATTGTTAGGTTAATTTTCCAGGTCAGCCGGGTGCGGTCGGCGGGCAGCAAGCGTCGAATGAATTCAATCAAAAGCAACAACCTAAGCAATCTCGACTCCAGTGAAAACGATTGCGGACGAAGTGTATATTGAGTTGACCGCCAGAGGAGAGCTATTGAGAGCCCTTACCTCACCCGCCAACTCGTGCACTGACGAATCTATTAATTCGCCTACAATATCCAGAAAAGTACTGAAATACAATTTACTACCTTTATTCACTATTAAATACAAATTGAAAAGATATTTTTTTAAGTCAGTACATAAAGAACATTTTTTCAAATTATTGCTCGTATATATGAAGACGTATGGTCACTGAAGTAGCAATGATCAGGGCCACATCATTCGAAGAGCTTTCGTTGGTATTGGAATACGCGACATAGGGCGGCCCTCGACATAATGATGTGACGATAATCGATGACGAATTCATCAAGATCGCTCACAACCGCTGAATGCAAGTAACGCAGAGCTGCGTGTTGTAATATTTTGTAGAAGAGACTACGTTCAGAAGTGGATAGAAAAGGCTGCCAACGAAAGTATCGATAATTTCAGAAGTAAAAATTTTTCGTTACTTTTTTAAACCTTATTTAGGTTTTTAGATTTACCGCAATAGCGTTATATTGAGCATATAAATGGTAGACATCGGGTTATAGGCAAAGGTTTAAGTGAATGAACAAAGAACCACTTAACCTTCGTCTTGTTTTGAAAGGGAAGGCCTTATGTTGGACACGGCCCACTTTACTGGCGTTCACGACAATACAAAGATTCAACTTACTGGAATTTACATTTATTTTATAAACCCTTAATTTATGAATGAATCAACAGCTTGTTTTATATTATATCGTAGCTAGATCTTCGTCTATATAACTATCGGAAGTTCATAATATTCTACTAGAGATAGCTTCTTTATTAAGTAGTAACTGTTAGATATTGACACATAAAATCATAATAATAGCAAAAAGCAATTAATTTTTAACTGTGCTACTGGGTCTTTCAATCATATTTTATTGCGATAATTGTGATTGTCCTCTATGTAGTAAAGAATCTCTAGAATAACTCTTGTGAAATCTGTATAACCTTAGAGTAAATAAGCTACTTATAAAAACCAAACTTTTAATGGACTGCAGCAAATTGGATAATTGCTTTTCTGTTGTTTTCCCTAGTGTCGGGAGAAGAAATATTTTGTTTGAATATAATTATTAATAAAATGTGTCGAAATATGTCAAATAAAATATGCCAAAGGCCGCCGGTTAACCTGGTGATTTTTTTATTTAAATGATTGTGACGTAATTTGCACCAGCAAATTACGTCACAATCATTTAAATAAAATAAATATATATTCACAGATATTTCACGCACCGTGTTCTGGTCCCAAGCTAACACCAGAAGAGAAACTAACTAACTCTAGAAACACCCAGACGCAGAACAAACATTTATAAAAAAAATTTACATCTCACAAATGACTAACTTGTGCGGGAATCGCACCCGCGACCTCGTGAAAGGCAGTCCGTTACTACACCACGAAGCCCGTCAATTTAGCACTGATTCATGCAATATGCGTACTCAAGCTGTGCCTAAAGTGAGCTTTCTTAGTATGATTTTTATAGCAATCATAAGCAGGCCCCTCAATCATACGTTTATAGTATCACTGACCACTAAAGTGTCACCGATCCTTATAGACGTTGAGACGCTCGATAAATTGACTCAATTATTTTACTTTAGAAAGTGTTTGCTTGTCTGTGACCTTAATGTAACTTCCATTCATGTTAGTGGGCGCGTGCGTACAATATTATGACTTATATTTATTTATAACATTTATAACTTAGACACGAAATGGTTGAACGAACCAAAACCAACAGTAAATTCTATACACTACAATTATTATTGTACCAAGGTGAAATAAATTTATATATAATTTTATTATTTCAAAACTCACACGATATATGCCTAATTATTCTGGGAATAATAGGATTAACGTTGTTACACAAAACAAATATGCGAAAAAAGATAATGCGTAGCGTGTGTATCTACTTGTGTATTGTACGGTGATAATTAACTCCTTGTTGTCCAACATTTTTTAGAGTGCAAACGTATCTTTAGAATTTGCTCTTATCATTCTCTAACGCGAAGTACTTCAAAAGCAAGTAGAGCAAGGCATGGCAATTCAATGTCTTCTAAAATAATTGAGTATTTAAAAAAAATTCTAGCGGCTTCATGTGCCTTTGAAATTTGAGGCTTTTCCTCGATTTCTCAGGAGATAATCATCAGATCCTGACCTGGTGCCAATAAGACCACACGGGAACCACCAGCTTTCAAATAAAAAAAGAATCATTAAAATCGCTTCGCCCGGTTAAAAGTTATGAGGTAACAAACATAAAAAAAAATTACAGACGAATTGAGAACCTACTCCTTTTTTGAAGTCGGTTTAAAAGAAATCACATTTGATTGCACAATATTTTAGAGAATACATAATGTTTGACACCATAAAGGTTTGTTAGATGGAGCAATAAAACCTTATACAGTTCAATAAAAAATATGTTTGTATCTCACAATGTGTGACCACCTACGATTTGATTAGAATGATACCAATTCTACATACACAACCAAACTAAACATAACTAAAAAAATAATTTTGAAAATGTCGATAACACAATTCGGCAATGTTAACTGAACTTTCTTGATACAAAAACTGTTTGATAAAAAACAAAAACATAAATAAACATTCATGGACATTCACACAACGTCCTCTGGTCCCAAGCTAAGCTTATACGTTTGTGTTATGGTTACTAGATACATACATATTATACTAATTTTCTTTTGTAAATACAAAAAAAGATTTAAAACAAAGATTTTAATTAATATAAATGTGCACAACAAAATAGCCAATTGATCGAAATACAACAATAGTTGTTTTCATTTTAACACGCTTTTATAAGTTATTAATCTATGTAACGGAGTCTTTCAACGCGATTTTTACCCACTTGCGATAGTCGGATTGATTTGAAATTTTGCATACATATCAAGGACCGATGACAAAGCAAATATTTAAGAAGATATTCAGGATTTTCAAGTGTGTTTTATAGTTTATGAACTAAGCAAATTATTTTAGTTAAGTTTAGTTATGCACACAGAATTGACACCAATTTCGACACGAAGTAGCCCAACAATAGTAAGAAACATTACGATTATAATAGCAAACTCATGAAATATCTTTTGTTGCCTTATCTTACAGTACAACATTTTGTTAAAACTCTTCAGTTTAATTTTATGGATCATAACCAACAAGATCAACTTTTGTTTACAAGATGAGCGTTTAGAAGTTAAATTATAAGTTATGAGCAATTTTATGGTTTGTTATACCGACCATCGTAGCAAGTTTCAGAGGTCCTCTGCATTCTCTCGCGTTACACACATTTATATATAGTGGCACATTTCAGCTTTCAGATGAAGTTTAATAAATCCATAGAAAAACTGGTTAAGTTCGAGTCGTACTCGCACGGACTTCCATATTATTGTTACTAATTAATCCCATATTTACCATCAGAACATCCTGTAATAGTAACATCCTGATAGGGATGTCATCAAAACAAGTAACAAACTAGTAGCAAAATATTTTACAAATAAAAAACCAGTTAAGTAACTTCAAGATGGATGACACACGAAGGACAACCTAAAATCGTCAAATTCCCGACCCCAAATAACGGGATAAGGACAGGAGAATGACGATGAGTATTTATTGTTATAGCATTTATTGATATAAATAGCAGCAAAGTGTATATTTCAGCTCTCTAGCTATCAACGTTCCACAGACAGCAAAGACCCAGTAATAGGGTCCAGTTTTACTCTTTTTATACGGAACTCTAATAATGATTGCTTCTGCTGCGTGTGTGGTACCGTAAAATAGTGTAAATCTAACTATTAGTTAGTGATGTAAATTTGTGCCAGGAACATTCTCGCCGCCGCTAATATATGTAACTGACTAGTCGGATTTTAGATGGAAATGGGTTTAAACGTTTTGCACGTTAAGGTCATTAATCTTGTCCAGTTATCTTACAGGGTGAAAGCAATTTAGTCACGCTAACTTTATAGATCTTTTAATGCACTTGTAAAATGTTTTAGACTTTATGAAAATGGTGAATAAGTGTCCATTTGTGTTATTAATGGTAACATTATATACCTAGAGTATTTTAATTATTTCTGCGGTATTTTATAAAAATATGACGCTTACACAAGTACAAGGTCATACCAAAATCGATAGAGCAAATCTTTACTTATTATAAAACAAAGTCATTATTTTGTATGTACTCGTATATATGTCCTTACGTGAGCTTATGTCTTAAAAACTACAAAACGGACTTTGATGTGGTTCTTTTTAACAGGTAAAGTGATTACAGAGGATGGCTTTATTGCATTATGTATTGCGGTTTTTTTTTATTTTCTGAATTCTAGGCATACGAAGTTGCGGGAAACAGCTATTAATAAATAAATAGATAAATTAGATCTGTCATCGATAAAATAAAATAAAAATTGGTCAAGTGCGAGTCGGACTTGCGCACGAAGGGTTCCGTACCATTATCTATGCAACATAACGCAACGTTATTAGTATCGAGCAAGAAACGGTAAAAAAATCATGTTTGTTGTATGGGAGCCCCCCTTAAATATTTATTTTATTTTATTTTTAGTATTTGTTGTTATAGCGGCAATAGAAATATATCATCTGTGAAAATTTCAACTGTCTAGCTATCACCGTTCTTGAGATACAGCCTGGTGACAGACGGACGGACGGACAGCGAAGTCTCAGTAATAGGGTCCCGTTTTTACCCTTTGGGTACGGAACCCTAAAAAGGAAATAATATAGTCGAATTAAAGTCTCTCAGTTATAAATAAATCGGTCTTCCTTTAAGCTCAAACTTATTCCTGTATTGGACATGGGCTTCCTCCATGTTTGGAAGGCATTTGCTCTACTTTAAACAAAAAAAGTATTACCCTACAAATTTATTAATTATCTACTTATATGTATAAGATCCCTGAACTAGCCCATACAAGAATCCTTGAGAAGAAAAATAAGGTCGTCACACAAAATTTCAAAGTCTTTCGAAAAAACATGTACATTATTTCGTTAAACCAAAAAAATATAAGTTACTTTTAATCATTGAATACTACCAATAAATCACTCAAATAAGGATATTAGAAGAATTGTTGTCATAGCAGTAATATTCTGTGGTCTTCCACAGAATGCACTAAAATAAACAGTAACCAATAATTTTCTACCGTTCCAATGGCCAAACAAAAGGCATTCCTATAAATTTATATTCAATACAAATGCTATGAAATAAATGTTTCCAAAATCCATAAAAGATAGAAACAAAACAATATTCCATTCGTTGTAGAATGGAATCATAGGTCTCCCTTTGAGTATTAAAATAACAGGAGTAGCTGTTTATGTGCTAAATATACTGCGAGATCGGTAGTGTACTAAGGTAATGCACACAAACGTTAACGTAATTCCATTGGTCACTAAAAGCGTTACACTAAAAGACGACGTAAGGGAGGGGTCAATGACGAGTGAGTCAGAGTAATAGCTGTGGTATTGCAGGTGACTATGAGCGCTTACCATCAGGCGGACCGTATGCCTGTTCGCCGATTTAGTGATATAATAATTTACTTAGTTCAAAATCTAAAAAACACGCATGAAAATCCTGAATATTTTTTTTATTATTGCATCGTCATCGGTCCTTGTTAGGTGCGCAAAAATTCAAATCAATCCGACTTGTGCAAGTGGGTGAAAATCACTTTCAAAGATTCTGTTACTTAGATCAATACATTGATAGATACCTACATACCGAATATACGAGTATATAAGCGTGTTAAAAAACGATACTCTGTGACGAATGACATTATGAGTGTGAGCTTTCGTAACTTATTCAGCGGAGTTCGCCTGACAACGCTGTCTCCTGTTGGATAAATGCTCTAAGGCTTCGATAGAGAGTGCACATACATACAACATTCCAAATGTCATGTAAATAGTTGACGCATATTTTACAACCTTCTGTTCACGGTGACCAAGTTAAAATACTGAGAATGTGAACTTTGTGCCAATATTATTAGAAATTGAGGAACAAAAGCAAATTCATTAAATTACTATCATAGCGCTCACAGCCTAGTGCCATGAAATGTGGTGCTATGACGAATGCCCAAGTCGTTATATTGGCGACAATAGTCAAGTTACAGACTAATATATTTTCCAGATACCTACTTGCTTATATTAGAGAGGAGTTCATAGCCTGCTGGCTGTTTACGCGTAGAATTTAGAAACCAAACCGTAACAAACTTAAATTATACAAAAACGCCATCTACTTACACCATTCTATCTTTTAAAAAAAAACCGCATCAAAATCTAATAAAGCTCTAAAGATATAAGCTCACATGGGGACATTCATACAAAAATAACGATTTTGTTATATAATAAGTAAAGACTAGGTTAGGATGTTCAAAAAATCGACAACTAATTATAGCTTTGCATATTTTATAACAAAGTCTAGAAATGAATACTTTGACAAAGATATAAACTCCTTAGAAGTATTAAATAAAAAAATAACAACAATAATGACTACACTGGTGAGAACAAAACATAATAATTTACAAAGACATAATTATCATTTGTTTTCTGTTAATAAAAGGTCAAAACAAAGACGGAAAGGACAGACATAATGGAGTATACACAAAGAAATTTAATTATTTAAGCCGAGAAAGCAATTAATGTAAGCCCTGGCCTCTTCGATAAAAGTAACGTCACAAGTTCTTCAATATTTCAAAGGTGAAACTGTTCTAACACGCGACAAGTAATAAATTGTGATTGTCCAAAAGCAATTATAACAGCAATAGTCCACGCTATTCTTAGAGTATATAACCAGCAGGAGCTGTTAGCAACAGCAACATACGCTGTTTTTGCGGAGGGGTGCCGAGGTAACGCAACCAGCATCATCATCATTATCCTGCCCTTATTCCGTCGTTTGAGGTCGGCACAAGATGTCTCCATGTTACAATGGGTTTTAGCTAATTTTTACGATCGGCCGGCCGTCTGACTCAACCCTAAGGTAACGCACACAAACAATATAATGTAATTTTATTGGTCGCTAAGCAGGCCCCGCCCAGAATAATCTCTCGCACACAAGGAGACAGTGTACCGTACACAATGAGTATGAGAATTGCTCTCATACATTTTTTTGCGAGTTCCTTATAATTAGGGTTCCGTACCCAAAGGGTAAAAACGGGACCCTATTACTGAGCCTTCGCTGTCCGTCCGTCCGTCCGTCCGTCCGTCCGTCCGTCCGTCCGTCCGTCTGTCACCAGGCTGTATCTCAAGAACGGTGATAGCTAGAGAGTTGAAATTTTCACAGATGATGTATTTCTATTGCCGCTATAACAACAAATACTAAAAATAAAATAAAATAAATATTTAAGGGGGGCTCCCATACAACAAACATGATTTTTAGGGTTCCGTACCCAGTATCACAAGAACGGTGATAGCTAGACAGTTGAAATTTTCACAGATGATGTATTTCTATTGCCGCTATAACAACAAATACTAAAAATAAAATAAAATAAATATTTAAGGGGGGCTCCCATACAACAAACATGATTTTTAGGGTTCCGTACGCAGTATCTCAAGAACGGTGATAGCTAGACAGTTGAAATTTTCACAGATGATGTATTTCTATTGCCGCTATAACAACACATACTAAAAATAAAATAAAATAAATATTTAAGGGGGGCTCCCATACAACAAACATGATTTTTTTACCGTTTCTTGCTCGATACTAATAACGTTGCCTTATGTTGCATAGATAATGGTACGGAACCCTTCGTGCGCGAGTCCGACTCGCACTTGACCAATTATATTAACTCTTGTTTGGTTGCAGCTCTAAGACGCTATTAGACGGAGTTCAATTCTTCATATTCGAAGGGGGCCGTGGACGCGACATCAGTTATTTGTTTCTCACGCTCACACCCGCCCACAACAGTTCGAACCTCGTCTCTATGCAAACGTACAAGTAAAACATCTAAACTATACAGATACTAGATAGCAATACTTGTTATTGATAAGCTTATTGCTATCTTTAAGTAACTTGTCTTGATAAATGACCGTGTGTATATACCTACATAAATTTATGTCACAGTATAGGTATTAAAAATAGAACATAAAACTACTATTGATTGCAATTTTCATTCAAATGAAACAGATTTAATTAGATGCCTTACTATCATTAAAGATGATTGATTCCCCTTTAAGCCCGAGATAATGACATAAATCTGTAGTAGAAATCCTACTAAGTAGTTACAAACACAATAGATGGTATTGATCTCGGTATGTGAATGTGTGTGTAACTAAACGCGAAACACCCACGTCCTTACCATTTCTTACTAAGGTACTAATTTCTATTACCATTATTGACACATAATAATGTTGGTTAGTTCCGTGCGCGGCAACTGTAAAACAAAGTTATTACGATGTTTGGTCTTACACTTGTGAGATTCTGTACGGCGTGTGACCACCATAAGTGGCCGACCACTTAGATGCACATTAATAAATTATGTCGCATCGGTAGAAGTTGTTAATACATTCTTTAAACGCTGTTAAATGAGATGTTATGTAGCTTTGCTTGATTTCTTTATATGGTTGTAATGGGACTCACTTGATTGGGAGTAGCTTCTTGTACGAGATAATTGTTTATGTATGTAGGTGAAAGCAATTTATATTAGCTTTAGCATTTTTTTCTTTATTTTGAAAAACAGGTGATGTGGCATTCCTTAGTTAAAACATTGAAATAATTTGTTTAATTTATTAATAACATATATTATTATTTATTTCCGAACAGCGAATATGTTGGAAGAATACGAGCTGCTTTTGATGAATTATAATGGAATAATTTGGTTAGCTCAGCAAGATGTATCGTATAGTAGGTAGCATAAGATACAGTCTCTACACCACACTTATATATTTATTTATTGGTAATAATTATTACAAGTACTAAACTACTGAAAACATTTAACAGAGATTTAAATAGAGACGCGCGAGTGATACCCCTGGTGTTACAGACGTCTTTAGGCTACGGTAACCGCTTTCCATCAGGCGGGCCGTACGCTTGTTCGCCACCTCAGTAGTATAAAGAAAACGTGAATGGTCAATTAATAACGTAAATTTTTAATATAACTATTATAATTAAAACACTAAATAAAGAGTTTAGTAGAAGCTCTAGTCTCTTAGCGACAATTACATGCAATTTTTATATAACGAAAGTAACTGAGTTTTATTCACAATTCACTATTTGTTGCTATACATGCAGCCGCACACACATATAACTTTCTACACAAACTAAATAACAAACGTCATTGGAAACTTTTAACAAGCTCCTAGTATTTCACTAAATTGATATTTTGCTAGTGGCGCGCTACATGCGTCAGTCTAAGAATTTTGCTTAGAAATAATAAAACTGCTTCGTTTGTTTGAGCTAACAAAATATTTTTGTAAGATATTGGACAATAAATGTCCATTTGAAACTTATGTGGCAATACAATGTTGTGAATAAAAATTTAAATGAAGGCTAGACTGATCTTAACAAAATTCATATTTAGCTAGACTAAGTTCTAGTTATGGAGTTTTTGATGATAGGAATAATTCCATATAACTTTATTTTATACACAGATATTATCAAAACTTACGTTTTATATTTCAATAATTTATATTATTGACCTCATTGTTGGTAGTAAGGGGTCCTATTAAACTAGTATGGATACCTAACACTTTCGAAGTAGAAGTAGGTACAGGCTACATAAATTTTCAAATCTTTGAATATAGTGCGACATAATAAAAAATAACAACGAAAGTACGTATAATTATGCGAAAAATGAGTGTAACACAAAATATAAAAAATTAAAATATTGTAATGTAAATAATTAATAAAAAATTAAATATTTTATAGAAATAAAATAAAAAATAGTTTAATTTTAATCAATAAAGGCGTTATATTAATACTAGCCGTTACGCACGTATGCACGCGTGGAATTTAAAAAACAATATAATATTAGAATAGATAACGAAAGAGCTTAACACTATGAACATAGTACTACGTATTAACTAATACCTATGTAGAAACAGGTTTATGAAACTCGCTCAAAGTTAAAGCACGGTTGCGTAGTGCTTAAGAGGCGTACGGCGAAACAGTCATTAGTCATTTTCCACGAAGTTGTAGGCAAATTTAGTCACGATTACGTCACTCATAGTTTCACCTTTGCTGTTTTAGATATTTTTTTTTAAACAAAGGTTTTATTTTCAAAGTTTCTACTATTTTAATAATTACACTTCTATTTCAAAACTTAGAAAAATAAAATTATTTAAGCATCCTAACGACATCGTCTGCATGGAGTAGTCACTTTGAGTAGCATTTTACAACTATTTTGCGCATTAAAAAGTAACTTATGTCCATTCTCAAGCTCTATGAGTATCAGTTTTCATTATCAATACATCTTAGTTTTTAATTACTGCCGAGAATGCCCCCGAAAGATTACATTCAAAGAAGAAGTTACATTCACATTTATAATATTGGTCATAACAAAAAAAAGTATTTCTTTCTTTCTCAAATGCTATTTGTCTGTATTCCTGTAACTCGTCAAGTCCGTGAGGCAGTCAAGTACAGTTGCTAATTTGCATTGTTCGTCGCTGAAAGACAAATATTTTATGTGGAACTGTAACAGTCAACATTATAATATTTCATAAACAAACATTAACTTGAAAAAAAGTACCGATTGCGCTGTACTTACTCTTATTAGTTGCGTCAAATTAAAGTTCAAATATTTAAATAGAACGATAGATAGATTAACTCTTTAGTATACACTTTAGTAAAACTTATGACGAGGTACAAATGGCGGCCTTATCTCATAAAGTGATCTCTTCAAGGCAACAATGGTATGGAAAGAAAAGTTAGGGACTAAAATAAAATAAATAGCTAATATACATACCTACAAGCTATTACATTTAGGATATATTAATATAAAAAATATAAGATAAGAACATTATAGATAATCTCATTGTTATATTAGATATACGCGTAACAATAGTCCTAATTTGATTGAGAACATACATATATATGTATAATAATGCTTCTTGCATTATACTGGGCTATTAACTAAACTAATATCTGCGTAATATCGGAACTCTGTAGGTAATTATCTTGTAATCTACTGTCGATATTAAGAACACTCACTAATATCCTATATTTATCGTATTAGTGGCACATTAATATATTTCTTTCAGATATATCCAAATATACGCGTAGTTGTCAATACAATGCTAGAGTATTAAGATTATTATGTATCTTAGCTTTTTTCTGCGACTTTCCGCGTAAACACTGATTATAAAATAGCTGTTTCACGGAATAGTCTGCCGTGTCGTGTATGTTCATTAGAACATAGAGTTCGAAAAAACGACAGACTATTCCGTGAAACAGCTATTTTATAATTGATTGGGTAGATTTCGACTTTTAAAAATACATATTATATTAAGAAATAACGAACTATCACACAAACTTCCGCCTATTCCCCGCCATAAATGTCAAATTTCCAAAATCTTCAACTACATATCTTTTTTTTTTGACTTTCCATCGTAGAAAAGGTTTTAAATTTTTCCTCCAGATAATTTTTATTTCTGCAAAATCAAAGTAGTTTAAATTGTTTTTCGTAAGTAGTTATTTAAAAAAAGTGAAAGTTAGTTCAAAATCGGTCCAGATGATCAGGAGATTTTCTCTCACAAATAGATAAGCACAAATTTTTTATTTGCTTTTTGGTATCAAAATATTCTTGTTAAACATTAGGTATATTGTTTTTTGGATATTACAAACGGACATTTCAATATTATTCTTTATTATTTATTATAAAACAAAGTTGTTATTTTTGTATTTATATCTTTCGTCTGTCTTTCAGCTTATATCATCTAAGCCACAACACGGATATTTTTACATAAATAATAATAATAAATAAATATTAATGGACATTTCACACAACGTCCTCTGGTCCCAAGCTAAGCTTATATGCTTGTGTTATGGGTACCAGAATACGGATAGAATACATATACTACTTTTTTTTTGTAAATACATACTTATAATACATAGGAACACCCAGACGCAGTACAAACATTTGTATGATAATTAGAAAAATCACACAAATGATTGTCCCGAGCGGGAATCGAACCCGCGACCTCTTGATCGGCAGTCCGTTACCAGAATCACTACACCACGAGGCCCGTCGATAATAGATAATAAATAGAGTGGTTCAAGACTATGGCTTTTTATACAATTTGCTAAGGTTTTGTCTCTGAATTCCACGTGTACAAAGTTGTGGGCATCAGTTAGTAGATGTATAAATGTACAAATACATAAATAAAAAGATGAATCTACGAGGTTACAAATTACGGCGACAACAAGATTGGTCTCTGCTGAAATAGAAAAGAATTGAGCGGTACGTTTTATTAAAATCCTATTACGAATAGTAATAAGATTTTAATAAAACGTTCCTTTATATTAAGACTTTAATAAAAGAAAAAGCTTGGCTTTACCAATTGTTTAAAAGTAATACTGTCATCTCTTCATTACTTAAAAGCATCAAAAAATTGAGGCTAATTTGATTAAGACACTGGACAGTAAAATTTTGTAATTTATTTGAAGACGTAAAACTAAAAAGAGAATATTAATACTAAAGTAATTTATTGATTTTGCAATTGACATGCTATGCCTTACTTAACAAATCAAATTATGGTGGAAAAAATTGACTACCTACTAATTACCTACGAGTGCAATCAATGATTATACCACAGAAATATGTCCCTGAGTCCAATGATCTCTAGATGTTACTATAGAGGATCGAAGTCCCGTCACTGTAGGGGGTCACCTTATTGAGCAAACAGAAACTAACATTTTTGACCTCAGGAAATAGGGTATACTTACTTGTCGGTGATCATAAAATAATATTTCTTTTAAAAATAACTCAAATAAAATTGTTGAATCGGAATACTTAAACCATGAGTTTTTGTTATGCGTTTGACTCCTACTTCCTTTATTGATAATTTGAGTCAAAATAATGCGGATATAAATCTTTTCAGTCCATAAAAGTCTTGTAGTTGTACACGGATGTCTTATAAATATATAGTGGAAGTATAATCTACTGCCAGGCTAGTTAGTATAGGTATTAGTTTCAAGGTTTCCGTCTCTCGCAGTTGATATTACTTGTATTGATTTTTTCATAGCTGATTTTTAAAAGACTTACGCAAAGAAGGTTGTGACACATGTTTTAAAATCACCAGTAATTACAATAAAAATCTTTAGTAAGTACTGCATACATTTTAATAGGTGATAAAATTATAATTAATTGCCAACACTACCTGTATTACGTGACTGAATTATGTCAAGCCGTGTGCCCTCTCTCTATCTGATGAGTGGACCACCGGAACCACGCTCATACGTCATATGTTATCTACCCGGCAGCAGCCCTTAATTAACCTAAGTCAACACTGTACCCTCTTTATAATAAAGAACCTACTTAAAGTGAAGATACCCAAAAGCTAATAGCGCTGTACATTGATCAGTGTAGACACTGAGAAAAGCTTAAATTTTATTATAATGTAAATATTTACCAATTTATTGGTACTTCCCCCTCCCCCTTCCCCAATTTACATCAAACCTTAACATATTGTACAACAAATCCATCCTCTTAAACTATCTATTTAAAAACACTGCATCAAAAGCCGTTGCGTAGTTTTGAATATATAAGCTCACATAGGGACATAAAAAAACAACGACTTTGTTTTATCATAAGTAAAAATAACGAAAGCAAGGATGTAAAGTTCTATTTTATATTATTGTTAATTCTAAAAAATGATCTTGCAGTTAGAATTGATATCGTCACTTGCAAAGTGAGAAACAAATATTAAGAGACCTTAGGCAACAAATGTGCCCCAGAAATATACAGCTCTGAAGCGTCTAGGACAGAATATATCTCTTGGAATTATCATTGACATTATATTTTAAATTCCAATAGATATTTATGACGTATAAGTAATGATGGTATATGAGTCACGTCGCGAGAAGCATCGTGGAACGTCGCAGGCTGAGCGCGTGGGCGAACCAGTCCTACGATCAACCAGCAGTACTAACAAATTACGTTTACTCCAACAACAATCCCAGTCTACTGAGTTAATATACTAGATACATTTAGAAATGTAATATTACGTGAATAATATAAACATCTGAATGTGTGAGAAATACTCGAATAGGCATCTGTTGAAGATCCACAGAATATTATGGTATCATTTAAGCTTTCATTGTAAGTGAACTTGGTCTGGTAATGTGTACAATACTGTGGCTTGTTATAATAATGTATTTTACATTACCATTTACATGAGATATAATGTAGCCACTGGAGACTATAACAGTAGTAGGTGCAGTATATTACATTTTGTCATTTACATGAAGCAAAGTATTACAATCAAGTAAAATGTTGTATTCCAAGTGTATTTTATTTATCATGTAACATTTTTTTTTAAATTTCTGTGTAGATTAAGAATACAATTGGGAACTGGACTAAAGGATAATTATGAATGGATAAGATATATTTTTATCATTTGTAAGAGATGGAAATTTTGAAACCCTTTGTCAACACATCTGATCAGCTGTTTATAATAGACCAATAACCCTCTCTAAATAAAGGAGGCTTGCATCCAGCAATGGAATCTTAATGGGCCAAGAAGATACAATATCGAAAAACCATAAGAATACAAAATGATATATACATTTTGAATTTTGTCAACCGGTGCAAAAGAACTTCAGAAGCAATACTTTACAGAAGAATATCTTTTTAGGGTTCCGTACCCAAAGGGTAAAAACGGAAACCCTATTACTGAGACTTCGCTGTCCGTCCGTCCGTCCGTCCGTCCGTCCGTCCGTCTGTCAGGCTGTATCTCAAGAACGGTGATAGCTAGAGAGTTGAAATTTTCACAGATGATGTATTTCTATTGCCGCTATAACAACAGATACTAAAAATAAAATAAAATAAATATTTAAGGGGGGGCTCCCATACAAAAAACTGATTTTTTTTACCGTTTCTTGCTCGATACTAATAACGTTGCCTTATGTTGCATAGATAATGGTACGGAACCCTTCGTGCGCGAGTCCCACTCGCACTTGACCAATTTTTTTATACTGTTTTCATTCATCGCAGTCTCGGAGTTAAGCGTGGATAACTTTGCTGCTAGACAAAGCACAAACAGAATTGTATATTTGCTACCTCATTACTATTGCTTTAGCTTATCTTTAATGTATTAATATTTAATATTGCTGTCAACAGAAAATCTAAAACTTTAATTAACTAAAGTGCACTTCGTTGTCACTTAGACAAGCATACATTAAAAAATGTTAGAAAGATATATATTTATAAGAAATACATTTGAAAAAAAATCACGCGCACAATCTGAAAAAAAGAAAGACAATATTTTGTTTTCATAACATAATGGCAGGATGACTTTACAAAAAAGTGATAAAATCTATTAAAACAAGTAGAGTACGCAAAAATAAATACAACAATATAGAACAGTAATTACTGCGTAGGTAGATCTGACCAGATTTGTTGTAAACATGCTGTCTGTAAAAATATACCCTTTATAAAAAACAACAAATGTTTTGAACGCATACACAAGCCTTACAAAACTCAACTTTTTGCTAATATAAAAACATGTTTCTTTCTTAATAGTAAAAACAAATATCTTTTAAAATCAAATCTTTGTCAAATAACTATAGCGATACTATAATAGGTCAGTTTTATCGATAACAACCGTTAGACATAAAACTAAAACGATAAGATTTCGAAGGCCCTTCAAAAGAATTCCATTATATGAATTCTTTCAGGCCCGTATTTTATGGTGAAATTAATGAATATTTATGTATTTGACTGTTTCCCTGAATGTTGAAGCGAGATAGTAACAAATTATATAACTGTAGCTATGTATGTTGCGATATCACCTTTAATCTTGTATAGAGGCGGCGCGGCGTGGCATATAGAAATAGCTTATTTTATCGGCAATTTCCATTTCAGTGTATTTTTGTTCACTGTTAAGACGGCACGATACCAAATTATGCTCCATAGAAAAGTATGGCTATCGTACTTCCGTTTTTTCTTCGCGAAAGTTTAACCGATTTTAATAGTTTTTGCGTTTTATTATAGATAAAGAGTATATCTATGCTTCTATCACTTTCTTTTTTTTTCAAAACATAATAACTAAAAGAAATATGACGATCCGAAAAACCCACTTTCTTCGGTTTTCTTTAGATAAAGTTGCAGCGTCTATCACACAAATTTGGTAAAGTTTTACCACAAAAGAAGCATAGATATACAAAAGAAGTGATAGAAGCATAGATATACTCTTTATCTATAATATAACGCAAAAATTAATAAAATCGGTTTTAATTTCGCGAAAAGAAAAACGGAAGTACAAAACGTCTTTTTTCAAAGAATTTGTAGGTAAAATCCGCTTCATCTATATTTGTCTCTTTCAACGCGGCGCTCGAAAATAGGGATAGCAATACCTAAGGCAAATACCTAAATGAGGAGTACAGTACCCTCTTAACGAATTATTCTTTTTCGGGGTTATATTTTGCCCAACATTGAGAATTTAAGTGAGCTTTAAGTTATAGTCGTTCTTTTTAAAAAATATTGGTGCCGATTCTAAGTGCACAACTAAACTTAACTAAAAAATTAAAAGTGATAGCGTCATTATCACAATTCGGCAATGTTTACTGAAGTTTCTTATTATTAAAATTGTGTATTATAGACTAACGATTTAATTAATACAAACGTGTACAACGAAATAGCAGGTAATAGCTATATTGACACTACCAATTTTCATTTTTTAGTTAAGTTAAGTTTAGTTGTGTACACAGAATTGGTACCATTGCCTATTTTATAAATATTTATTCACGGCTCTTACAGTTGAAGCAGTTTTTGATTAATTTTAGTACTTGTAGTCGAATGCAAGTATTCCCACTTACTGTTCAGTAAAATACGTTAAGCAGTTTTTTAATAGTTTTCTTTAAAAGCTTTAGGTACCGAATTTGAAAGTAAATTCTTAAAAATGGACTTGCTGTCTATTTTTAAGTACCTTAGTGCTCTAAATTCTATTGATTTTATGAATTAGATACCGCTCGTGACGAAGTGTTGGTATGTACCTAGTTGTTTGCTTATCCCACGAGAACTGTGGTTTTTGCTGGACATAAAGTACCTGTAAACTAAGTCAGTTAGTCTGTTGAATAGTTCAGTTGCTACAAACTAGAATAATCACAATAACCTGCAGGATTCACTTGCGAGAAACGCTAAAAAAATTTCGTTTTGGATTTTATTACATCTACTATTAGTTTTCTAAAGATTGATTTTATATTCTTTTCACATTTAATTATGTATTACTGCAAATATAACTTAAACCATACTTAATATTTTCTAACACTTGCGTGACTCATTTGATTAAATAAAACTACCCTTTACGGATTTAGACGCGTATATTTGTTTTAAATTTCTCTTCAGTCTCACCCGTAACCATGGTGACTGCAAAGTCTCCGAAACGTCGGGCCAAAATTTAAAACAAATATACGCGTCTAAATCCGTAAAGGGTAGTTTTATTTAAACCATACTTTATTAACCTATATAATTTACCACCAAATAAATCCCAAACATTGAAGCTTTTGTTTTGTTCCAAGGCAAAGGAATTAATCTTTATAATCTTATTCGGCTTTAAAATTAACATAGGAATTAATGGGGGCAGTTAAATTGGGAACACGTATCTAAATTCCAGGACGCGTCAATAATTAATCTACGCATGCGCGGCCTGTATTTTCGCGACGTGGTTTATAATCATACGCATCTGTGCACTACACTGAATTTAGAATATTATGCAAAGTTTACTTGATAACCTCATTGACATTACGGCGTAAATTTGCAATTATATTTTGGTGTGGTTGCGAGTTTTGCTACAGTTTTGTGGTTATAAAAAGCTTAAGTAATTAAGTTTTACCTTTTACTGTAAGAGGAAGCTAACATCTAAAACTTTATATGCATATTATTTTTAGCACTTGAATACCGCAAATATTTTCTACTAGCTGTTGCCCGCGACTTCATACGCGTGGAATTTAGAAAAGTTCTCCCGTTTTTGCAAGATTTGATTAATGCTTTTCTCCTATTGGTCACAGCGTGATGTTATATAGCTTAAAGCCTTCCTCGATAAATGTACTACCCAACACTGAAAGAATCCTGAGATTAGCGTGTTCAAACAAACCAACTCTTCAGCTTTATAATATTAGTCTAGAAAAGAATTTTAAATTTGTATTATTGCTCAAGATCTCACAAAGAATGTATTACTGAATGCTCAACTAAGATGAAGTCAATTATTATTACATTGTGTTAGTAAAAAGGTGGGAACATTTCTAACCAAACAAAGAACTCCAGAGGAAACAACTATACAAAAGCAATCATCGTGATATCCGCCTCATAATTTATATTCCGTTCCTGCAATAATCTAGTAAATATTCCTAGAGGGGAAGCTATGAAAAGTTTAGTTCAGCGTAACAGTAAATTTGTATCCGACAAGTGGAACAGTTGCATAAAAATGTGAATATTTTTTTCTATTGAAAATAGATAAGACTTACTAGTATATTTTGATTATTTGGCTCTCTATTCGACTATGTTTTAAAAAGTATCCATTTTAAGGTCACAAATGATATACAAAGGCAATGCAAAGGTAATAAGTTGCCGTAAAATTAAAGACAATGTTAAAATAGTACTCGCAAATTAAAATTGAAAATGTTTTTAATATTTCTACATTTTCAGACAATAATTATGATTACTTGAACTACAGTCTAGTTTCTTTCGATTTCTCTCTCTCTCTCTCTCTCTCTCCTCAGTCCATCAACGTCCCACTGCTGGGCATAGGCCTCTTCCACTTTGGGAGGGATTACGGTCTATTCACTATTGGGTCGTACCGACCAGGCATATTGGCACAGGGTTTATTTTCGAGATTTTTGTCTCACACAGAGGAAGTTATCTGCGCACAATGTTCCTTAGTTGGCTTTTACAACGCCCTGGAAACGAAAAAGAGTGGTGACATTTATATTCTTAATCCGTCACCACACGGACATATTTGTTTTTGACTTCAGCAGCTAGATATTTCTTGAAATTGCGAAATCCCAATTTTAGCTTAGAATAGATGATTTTTCTATGGATTTCTTCACATTCTAGTTGTGAGTCAAGAAAAAATAAAATAGTAGTTTAACCCAAAACCTACTGATCCCTTATGCCTATGAGCCTTAATTTTAAATCACCTAATATCATGTTTACAAATTATTTACTCAATAATTTTTGATTTCCTTTCTAATAAGTGGTCTATATTCTTACAGCTGTATTCATGTAATACTCATATGACAGAAATTTATTATTTTCTGATAAAAATATTTTATTCAGCAATGCAAGTGGCACGTGCAGCGCAAATTATCGTCAACAGTGCAAGTAAACAAATTTATAAAGATATGTTATCACGGGATAATATTCGATCATCGCAAGACAAGGGCACTATCTGAATATGACATTAATATATGAACAGAAACAGTCTCCATCAAACGTGTATTAAAAGCAAGAAAAAATGCAAGTCTTAAATGCCAGAATAATATACGGTGATCAAAAATTTTCTATACCTTCTCACATGAATTATGGACAGTTTGTTCTGGATCAAATGTTATTATACAAAGAAAATATTGCATTGGTAAGTATTACTTTATAGAATTTATATTTAATTCTAAGTACCTAACTCATTTAAGTAGCTATGAAAGTTAATTCAATGAATTTCTTTGGCAAATATAAATCGCAGTTTTGTCAATGTGAAAGAAATATTGAATTTTTGGTTGATGCAATACGGATTAGTCTTAAAATTAATGATCTAATTACGTCAAAAAGACTATTATAGACCTACAATTACATAGAATAGGCAGAATAATAGCAGTTTATTATCACTACGTATCCATGTATGTTACTAGATAAAATAAATCAGTCTAGGAGGAGTCTCAGGGAGCCATTTAGAAGTAGCCATTAACCACAATAACCTTTACTGTGCAAACTCCGACAAGTGCTTAACATAATTTAGTGTTAAACAAAATTAAGCTTGATGCTTTGAAGCTTGTTGGTTCTTAATAAACTAAGAACACAATTAAGCTAGATTTTGATTTTGCCACAAACGTAGCAAAATATTTAGCAGCATTAAACTAGGGCTGAGTTTAACTTTAACAACAGCAACTCAAACTGCTTAAAAAAATATAACATTGAAATTGAGTTTTATTGTGAGGGTTCCTTACCTACTAGACTAACCAAAAATATTATGAATTAATAAACCTTTTAGATGCATGACTACATGACGCAATGCATGCCTATTACTTAAGCTGCATAAGTAATTTTACAATATACTAGCTGACCCGGCAAACGTTGTTTTGCCATACCAAAAAAAAAAGTTTGAAAAATAGAAGTTGGCCGATTCTCAGACCTAGAGGATATGTACACAAAATTTCAGGAAAATCGGTCGAGCCGTTTTGGAGGAGTACGGTAACTAACACTGTGACACGGGAATTTTATATATTAGATTATAGTAATCAATGATACTAGTATGAAGTCACCTGTATGGTTGCTTTATACGTTTGCTCGAATTAATCTTATTACGCCGTGGGTTAAATAGAAGCCTATTTTTATGCAACAAGGGAACATCTATTTTTACATTCAGCGTTAAATATTATTTTTGTTTAAGATTGATGGCAATACAGGAGAACAGATGATAGCACGTGAGATGGTCCAAGCGATAGTAAATACAGCGGACGCTTTAAGACGATTAGGTGTTAAACGTAAAGAAGTGGTGGCCATATGTAGCGAGAACAGGATGGAATACTTAATTACTGTAGTCGCTGTTTGGTGTTGCGGACTTACTTTGACTCTACTGAACTCTGCTTACAGTTTAAGTTAGTAGTTTAAAAATTTCTACTATGGTCTATTCTTCCTACCATACTGCTAAAAAACATTCTTTCATAAATTCATACTACGAGTCTGAATTTATAAAAAAAGTAAGAATATGTTAAATTTGCCAAACATTTTAGATATTGGTTCTTTTGTCACGCTTGAATTTGAAGCTTTTAAAACTAAGTTACTTTTAATATATTTTTAGAAGTAACTCTTGTGTAAACTGGCCATAAAATCGTAGAATAATCTTATATAGAGCAGAATTTTTCCTGTGAGATACTCAGTTCAAAATTATTCACCCCTCCACAGAATGACTGTTACAAATTTTCTTCACGTTTAGCGACCACGAGATTTACTGTCTATGTCGTATTCATTATAATATATTAAGAGCAGATTAAAAGCTCGCATTTACAGATGGAATATATGCATACATAAATACCACGGGCGAATTGACTCGTAAGTTTAACAAAACATGAACAATTTAAATTTGTTATTGGTGCAATTAAGAGTTGAATTATAGCAAAATTTAGATATTGTCCTACTGATTGCTTTATTTTTGGCAAATAAAGAAATATGAATAGACATTTCAGACATAATCTTCTGGTTTCAAGTAAAGGTATTTCTCATTTCTTGTTTATTGGATACGAACTAACCGAACAGACTGTTCTAGAGTTCTTAGTTTTTCTTTTATTTACAGGTGAAATGGTTCACACTATCAATATATCAAAGCCAAAGTACATACTTCTGTCGCCGAATACTTATGAAAAATATTATAAAACAATTTTAGAAACTAAATTAGTAAACCAATATTTTATATATGGAAACTCTATCAAAAATTCGAAGCTTATTAAGTTTGATGAATTTGTGAAAATTCATGTTGATATAAATAGTTTTCAATCTGATATGGATGTAAATGGTAAGTGAAATTATTAATTCAATTATTTGTTATTGCATCAAAATACATAATATAAATTGGCTTTATATTGATCAAAACATAAATACAACATTTTAATGAATTTCAACGAAAAGGCGCAGGCGTTTGAAACGTTTTATGTGATAAACGCAGATATTAAGAGGGTACTGTACTCCTAATTTAGGTATTTGCCTTAGCTATCCCTATTCCCGAGCACCGTGCTGAAAGGGACAAATATAGCTGAAACAGATTTTACCTACAAATTCTTTGAAAAAAAGACGTTTCGTTGTCCCCTTTTTTCTTCGCGCAAGTTTAACCGATTTTATTTATTTTTACGCTATATTATAGATAAAGAGTATATCTATGCCTGTATCACTTTCTTTTTTGGTAAAACGTTACCAAATGTGTGTGATAGACGCTGCTACTTTACCTAAAGAAAACCGAAAAAACGGGATTTTCGGATGGTCATATTTCTTTTAGTTATTATGTATTGAAAAAAAGAAAGTGACAAAAGCATAGATATACTTTTCTTCTATAATATAGCGTAGAAACAATTAAAATCGGTTTAACTTACGCGAAGAAATAAGAGAAGTACGATACCCATATTTTTGTATGGAGCATAATTTGGTATTGTGCCCTCATAAATGCATGTTCTAGAAAATTCCTGTACAAACTAAACAATGCTTTGGTTTTGTTTTTACTTTATTTTCTTATTTTATATTAAAAATCTTATTATTATGTGTGGTATTATGTTATAACTGTTTGTTTCCATATTAAAGATTATTTTAAACTAAAGGATTAAAAAAACCAAGGCTTAAATATTACAATCAAAGGAGAATTTAGTAAGGTTGGAAATGTGACCTAAAAACTTTGCTATTGACTTAAAAAGTATAATGATATTAAAACAAATTTATTTATTTTACACCGCTGTGGAGTTCATTAATTTTGTAGCGACAACATAATAATAAATTCGTAGTTGTTGTAACTGAATAATTAATACAAATTTTACAAAGGATGTTGATTTAATAGGGTTGGCACAGACGGCTCTAATTCTTTACTCGTCGGGGACTACAGGCTTGCCCAAAGGGGCGAAACTGACACACCTCAATTTAATTACCAACGGTAGCCAACCACAGTAAGTTTCGCATGTTTGACATGGTTCTCTTACATTATTATTAGGTTACCATTTTGACTTATAAGTACCCTAGGTTTTTATCAGTAACTCAGGATATTAATAAAAAACCCATAATAACGTGTCTGCTTTTTAGGTTACCTTATAAAATATGTAAAATAGGACCATATGGCTGGGATTTCGCTGTTTTGTTTTTTATAAAATACCAGCTGTTGTCCGCGACTTCGTACGCGTGAAATTTAGAAATCCAACCTTAAAAAACAGAAGTTTACTATAACACTCGATAGATGGCGTTGTACTGTTTTTTAAATCGCGCTATAGTTTCGTTACACACATTAACACTTTTTATTGAATAATCATCCGGATTTCGCATTTATAAATTAGTAAGGATTATTTCTACTATGGAGGGAAACGATATGTTTTACAAAGAATCTTCTGTTATAGACACTAAGCAGACCCTTTTAACGGAGATTAATTTGTATTTATAAAATTTTTGGTCCCTGTACTAAGTCATCCAACTCAATACTTTTAGGAGCAAAAACAAATTGAACAAAATATTTTATACCTTGTATGAATCAGTATGTCAGCTATTTGTAATGTAACTTAATATTTTGACACTCCCCAGCTTGATTAAAAGCAAAGCAATGATTACTTCTACATTGCAAAGTTTATCAGTAGCCCCATGGTCTAACACAGTTGGCATAATATGTACCATGAAAGAACTGATCAACAATAATACCGTAGTATTTTTACCGAGATTTAAGGAAGAGCGGTATCTATTGTGTATCCAGAAATATAAGGTAGGCACTGATATTTTAATTTTACCGAATAAAATAAGTGTATTGTATTTTTTATCTTAGTTAACTCTAGTTGTTATGTACCAAACTTAACTTATCGTATAACTACGCGGGCAGTACGGCCCTGCGGGCACGCAGTCCGGCCCCGCGCGCAACGCGGCTGTCGAGCTCCGCTCAGTAGTAAAACACATCTTGTTTGCAAATTACGTCGCGATTTGAATGAGATTTGAAGCGTTTTTCTTGCAACTGTTTCGCGAGTTAAAATTGTCACTAGAATTAATTGTTGATAAAACTAATTATCCTTGTTGTGTGAATCGATAATTACAATTGAAACAAAACCTTGAAATGTCACCGCGAAATGTAATGTTCGCCATTTTTGTATGACATAAATGCGTTATAAAAACTAGTGAATTTTGTGTCTCCATACTTAATACTATTTAATGTAAATTGAACTGTTTGATAACTATAATTGTGATAGTATAATTGCATTAAGACGATTGGTGAAAGTTCACGGCTTGAGTTGCGCCAAGGAGTGGTCTTTTGTGGACTTCAAGAGTTCGTGTCTGCCTGTATAAAGTTAAGTATAGTTTGATTAGCATTCTGCGTTATTTTGGCCAATTTATCGTAGTTAGTGTTAATGAAGCTATAGCTAGGGCTTGACAAGTGAAGACTGTGTTGAAGACGAAACCAGGGTAAGTTTGTACTATTATAAATTTGTTAACGCTGTGAAACGCAGATTTTAAGTTAGTTCGTCTTGACCTGAAGAATTGTCACGCTTCCACAAAACTAATAAATTATAAATCCCAGGTTGAACGTAACATATTTTTGGTACCCAGAGCGTGGTTTAAACTCCGTTTCTCGAATGTTCCATGTTGAACAAACTATACCCTCATTATTGTGAAAATTGATTTAATTAATTTAATTAATTTAATTTGATTAATTTAGTTGTTTGTTTGTTTAATCTAAATTGTTGGTATAGTTTTAAATAATTAATTTGAGTACTTGAATTGGCAATTAGATTTTAAAGGGTTTGATAATTATTTGTGCTATTGCTAATCGTATTTGTTGCTCAGGTTATTATTTAATATAAATTATTATTTAATTATTGTCTAATATTGAACAACGTTATAGTTAAATTGTGGCGTTGTGCGTTTGTATAATACAACATTTATTTTATACGTTTGTTTGTTTTGTTGGTTACCTTAAAAATAAATAATTTAAGTATTAAATTAATTGCACATTGGCAAGGAATTGTTTGTTTGTTTGATTTAAAATATTTAAGATTTGATATTTGTTTGGAGTAATAGCGGCTTGTCTCATTGAAAGATATTTTGTTTTTTCGCTATTGTAATATTGTTTGTTTGTGAAAGATATTTGTTTTTTTTTGTTATTATAAGATTGTTTGTTTCGTGCCGTTTGTGCTTTGAAGATGTCTACCGCCGCGTATAATGTTGTCCGCGAGACATATTCCGGGATTGCGACTCATTTGAGATGGTTCACGTCAGCTGCCGCCTTGGTGAAAAGGGAGAACCGAATCGAGGCATTGTTGGACAGGCATGAGAAATGCCCTACACGACTTCAGGAGGTGGAGGCGCTTTACCGGCGCTTCATCTTGCATCTGGATGATGTGCCCCTGGAGTCATTCCCCCAGGAGCGACGGGACCAAGTCCACGAGGACTACGTCCAAATTATGGACCTTGCCGACGACATCGCCCAGAGCGCGCGGGAGATTTTAGCCTCGCGCGCCGGAGTACCGGCTCACCGGGCCCCCTTGAAGACTCCCGTGGGCCTTTTGACCAGGTTACCCAACTTGGATCTTCCACGTTTTGATGGTCGACTAGACATGTGGATGGGATTCATTGGTTTGTTTGAGAGCCTTGTGGACTCGAGGGACGATTTGGGTCCGTCTCAGAAACTGGCCTATTTACTCTCCGTGCTTGATGGAGAGGCGAGGGGCTTAGTACAGCACCTCCCAATATGTGACGGGAGCTATGGGATCGCGCGGGCGTTGCTCACCAAGCGCTATCACAACCAGCGCTGTCTGGCAGATACCCACGTTGACCAGATTTTGAACCTTCCCGTCGTGAGCAATGCTGCCCAGTTGAGGACCGAGCTGCTGAACCCCCTCCTAATAGCCACCAATTCGCTCAACCGCTTAGGACTGCCGGTTGCCAAGTGGTCTTACCTACTGGTGCGTATCGTACTCAAGCGATTGCCGGTGTCTTTGAGGGCACGTTTTGAACAGGGGCACACTAGGGATGAGGCATCTGCTCTCCCTACCTTTGACCAGCTCCTGACGTTCCTGGAGGACGAGTGTCGCATGGGTGACGTCATGGTCGCCGACACGCCGGTGGAAGCATCACGTCCCAGACCCACCAACCAACGGCGCAATGCCCAACCTGCACCAAGAGGAGGTACGGCCGCCCGCTTCGCTGTCGCTCAAGCTGCGCCACCGGACTGCCGGTTTTGCAAGTCGCAGGGACACCAAACGGTGCGGTGCCCAGACTTCGCGGTCCTGCATGTGGCCGCTCGTAGGCGGATTGCCCAGGCCCGCGGCTGGTGTTTCTCTTGCCTAGGGGACCACTACCAGCGCGCCTGCCCCGACACTCACCCGTGTCCTATTTGCGGAGGGCACCATTTGAAAATCCTGTGCGCCAACGCGAATGGCCGTCGCGACCACGCGGGGTCGCCTTCGGGCGGGTATGTCAGCGGACACCGGGACCAGTCCCGCAATTTGGAGTCCGGCTCATCACCCCCACGCCGCGCAAACTGCGCTGCCGTTGATCGCCGAGTTGGTTCGGCGCGCAGCCCCACGGGCGGGTATGAAAGCGGGCCCCGGGTTCAATCCCGCACCTTTGTGTCCCGCTCGCCCTCCCCGCTTCCACGTGATCAAGCGAGATCACCTCCGGTAGTGTACCACGATTACCGTGACGCACGTCCTGTACCACTACCGTCCCCCCCTCTGGCGGAACGTCCCCGTTTGGAGACGCGCAACCCTCGGTACGGACGCTCCAGGCGCTACGAACCGCCGTCTATGGCTCGTGGCAGTCGTCACCGAGAGGAGGCCGAGTTTAGGCACTACCCGCACTTTGATTTGCCGTCTCGGGACAACGGCGCTCAGTCGCCGCCACGCCAGCATTAGGATGTTGGCGTCTGCCCCCGCTATGCACCGCCCCCCTTTGAGACCGTCCTCTTGCCCACGGCCCATGTCAGGGTCTGGGGACGGACGGGCGCCTCGGTTGTAGTCCGAGCTATATTGGACACAGGCTCACAGGGGTGCATAGCCTCGTCTTGGTTGGTAGGGCAGACTGGCCAGACTATTGAAAAATATTCAGATGTAATAAGGGGTGTCGGGAACGCCCCCGTGGCCACGGTAGAGGGCCGCGTTTTGTTTGAGTTCTCCCCCTCAAATTCTCCACGTCCGACGTTGGAATCGTCGGCCATTGTGATGGAGAATATCTTGGGCAATCACCCGCAAGTTCGTTTGTCTGCGGATGCGGTAAAATTGACCGCGGATTTGAATTTGGCCGACCCTAAATTTGACCTGCCTGGCACGGTCGATTTGTTGCTTGGTGCCGATGTTTTGGGTAAAATATTACTCGGCAAGGATCGTGTTTTGCAGCCAGGTGGCTTGGTAGCCCTCCGGACCATATTTGGGTTCGCACTGATGGGGCCTGTATTGAGGACTCCCCCCCCTGCCGAACTTGGAACGGCCTTGATGGTGGGGTCCGCCCTTTCTGACGCCGTGCAGAGATTCTGGGAAGTGGAGGAGCCACCACAAGCTCCCCGCTCTGATCCGGAGCATGAAGAGTGTGAGCAGTTCTACAAGACCAACACCAGTTATCTCCGTTCTGGCCGGATCATGACAAGATTGCCATTTCTCGCCGTACGTCCGCCACTTGGCGTCTCGCGGCCTATGGCAGAGAAGCGTTTGTTGGCGATGGAGCGCCGTATGAGCAGGGACCCACTACTCAAGGAAAAGTATATTGACTTCATGCGGGAGTATGAGGATTTGGGACACATGTCTGTGTCAAAATTGGATTGGCGTTCGACGGAGCACTTCTTTCTCCCGCATCATGCTGTAATAAAACCATCCAGTGGTAAGTTACGCACAGTATTTGATGGTTCTGCGCAGACTACTTCAGGAGTGTCATTGAACCAGTGTCTGCATCCTGGTCCCAAATTGCTGAAGGACCTTTGTGACGTCATCACGCGGTTTCGACGTCATCAATTTGTTTTTGTGGCTGACATCAAGATGATGTTCAGGCAAACGGTAATTCACCCGGATGATCGCCGATACCAGCTGATATTGTGGCGAGAAAACCAGCAAGATCCCATGCTTGTCTACGAGCTCAACACGAACACCTACGGGCTGCGGTCTAGCCCCTTTTTGGCTATACGTTCGCTTTGGGAGCTCGCGGATCGAGAGCGTATGTCGTTTCCTCGCGCAGCCGCCATTTTGAAGGAGGACCTATATGTTGACGATGTGTGCACTGGCGCGGCCACGGAGAGAGAGGCCCTGCTCTTGCGTGACGAGTTGATTGGCATTCTAGCCTCCGCAGGATATGAGTTGCGTAAATGGATCTCCAACTTACCTGCGCTCTTGGAAGGGCTACCGGACGACCACCAGCAGGATCCTCACCTATTTGAGAACCGTGACAACCCTACCATGATGTCAGTGCTTGGAATCCAGTACAGACCAGTCCAGGACATCTTTACATTTAATGTCGATTTGGATTCGCATCACACTTGGACGAAACGACTGGTTCTGTCGACTGTCGCGAGAACCTTTGATCCCAATGGCTGGATATGCCCGGTCATATTCTGGGCCAAATGCTTCCTGCAGAAACTTTGGACTGCAGGTCTTGGATGGGACGAGCCACTTCGCGAAGCTGTTTTGAAGGACTGGCTCCTATTTGCTTCCTCATTGCCTGCCATCAATAGGATATCGTTGCCCCGTGCTCTGCTTCCGCCAGGGAAGCACACCGCGTCCCTTCATGGTTTCTCGGACGCTTCGGAACGTGGGTACGCAGCAGCCGTATACTTGCGCACCGTGACCACAGATGGTCAGGTGAAAGTGTTGTTGGTCATGGCGAAGAGCAAGGTCGCGCCTCTTCGAACTGCCTTGACAATCCCTAAGTTAGAGTTGTCAGGGGCGGCCCTTCTTGTTCGCCTTTTGAATCACGTCATGTCTACCTTGTGCACGTCAATTGACATTTCCACGATATATGCATGGACTGACAGTCAAATTGTGCTATGTTGGCTGAAGACGTCAGTTCACACCTTAGAGGTGTTTGTAGCAAATCGTGTCTCTCAGATACAGAAATCGGAGACCCCGTTGGTTTGGAGGCATGTGCCTGGCGAGGTCAACCCTGCTGATTGTGCGTCACGGGGATGTATGGCCCCCCTTTTAGTTGAGCACTCTCTGTGGTGGGGACCTGAGTGGTTGACCAGATCAGAATCTAATTGGCCGCGAACTCCGGCCTTAGACATTGTCGCACTGCCTGGGTTGCGAACGCTTGCGCTCGAGCGGCAGGACCGTCCGTTCGACCCCGATTTCTTACTTAATCGTTACAGTTCATTGGACAAATTGTTGAGTGTCACCGCTTGGATCAAGCGCTTCATGAGAAATTGTAGACATCCACAGAACAAATGTTTGGAGGCCTTCTTATCGCCACAAGAGCTCCAAGATGCTCTTCTTCACTGGGTTCGTTCTGTGCAAGAGGCACATTTTGAAGACGAGATTGACATCTTGAGGAAAGGCAAATCCAAGCTGTCTGGAGCCATTTGTAAGCTGAACCCTTTTTTGGATGGTGAGGGTCTTTTGCGTGTCGGAGGGCGTCTTAGGAACGCAAACCTCCCTTATGGATCTCGTCACCCCCTCTTATTGCCAAAGAGTGGCCACTTGGTGAACCTGTTGGTGACTGATCGTCACATCAAGAACTCCCACGCCGGCTGTAATGCCTTATTGGCCATTTTGCAACGGGAATTTTGGATTTTATCGGCCCGTCGGACGATCCGTAGTGTGGTCTTTCGTTGTATGCCTTGCTATAGGCTCAAGGCCCCTACCATGCAGCCTATCATGGGTGACCTTCCTTCGGATCGGGTCACTGAGATAAGGCCCTTTGCTGGAGTTGGTACGGACTTTGCAGGCCCTTTTTTTGTTAAGACCTCGACCCTCAGGAACAGTAAAACTGTCAAGGCTTATTTGTGCGTCTTTGTCTGTCTGTCCACCAAGGCGGTACATTTGGAACTCGTCTCAGCCCTCTCGACAGAGGCATTTGTTGCGACGTTAGATAGATTCGTGTCACGACGAGGACTACCGTCCTTGATTCGGTCGGATTGCGGTACCAACTTCAAAGGCACAAACAACTATTTAAAAGCGATGTATGATTTTTTGTCGGCTAACGAGACTGAAATTGCGTCTAGACTAGCTACACGTAGAATAACTTGGAGGTTCAGTCCCGTGTCATGTCCCCACTGGGGAGGAATATTTGAAAGCGTAGTAAAGGTTGCTAAGACACATTTGCGACGGGTAATTGGCGAGTCTGTATTGACCTTTGAAGAGCTCGCAACTGTGTTTTGCAAAATCGAGGCCGTTTTGAATTCACGCCCGTTGTGCCCGATCTCTTCAGATCCTAACGACTTGGAAGCCCTCACGCCGGGCCATTTTTTGATTGGGCAGCCACTGAACGCCCTGCCGGAATATCCCTTTGTTGATGTGAGACCTAATCGTCTCTCGCGGTTTGAATTGGTCCAACAACTCACTCAGAGCTTTTGGAAACGTTGGAATTTAGAATATTTGCACATTCTCCAGCAGCGCGTTAAGTGGACTGACAAGACTGATCCACCTCATGTTGGTGACCTCGTTCTGGTTAAGGACGCTAACTCACCGCCACTGTGTTGGCGCAGGGGGCGCATTCTCAACCTCGTCTTTGGAGCAGATGGAGTGCCCCGTTTTGCTGAGGTCCGGGTGGACGGTTCAATTTTGAAGAGAGCTGTATCAACCTTGTCGCGACTGCCAGTGAATTAGCGGCCAGGTAGTCCTGGCCGAGGCGGGTAGATGTTATGTACCAAACTTAACTTATCGTATAACTACGCGGGCAGTACGGCCCTGCGGGCACGCAGTCCGGCCCCGCGCGCAACGCGGCTGTCGAGCTCCGCTCAGTAGTAAAACACATCTTGTTTGCAAATTACGTCGCGATTTGAATGAGATTTGAAGCGTTTTTCTTGCAACTGTTTCGCGAGTTAAAATTGTCACTAGAATTAATTGTTGATAAAACTAATTATCCTTGTTGTGTGAATCGATAATTACAATTGAAACAAAACCTTGAAATGTCACCGCGAAATGTAATGTTCGCCATTTTTGTATGACATAAATGCGTTATAAAAACTAGTGAATTTTGTGTCTCCATACTTAATACTATTTAATGTAAATTGAACTGTTTGATAACTATAATTGTGATAGTATAATTGCATTAAGACGATTGGTGAAAGTTCACGGCTTGAGTTGCGCCAAGGAGTGGTCTTTTGTGGACTTCAAGAGTTCGTGTCTGCCTGTATAAAGTTAAGTATAGTTTGATTAGCATTCTGCGTTATTTTGGCCAATTTATCGTAGTTAGTGTTAATGAAGCTATAGCTAGGGCTTGACAAGTGAAGACTGTGTTGAAGACGAAACCAGGGTAAGTTTGTACTATTATAAATTTGTTAACGCTGTGAAACGCAGATTTTAAGTTAGTTCGTCTTGACCTGAAGAATTGTCACGCTTCCACAAAACTAATAAATTATAAATCCCAGGTTGAACGTAACACTAGTATATCCTCTAGCTAAGCCTTACTTTAGTGTTATATATCTTAGGAATTATATCTATACTAATATTAAAAAGCGGAAGATTTTGTTTGTTTGTTTGTTTGATCGCACTAATCTCAGACAGATTTGAAAAAGACATAGATAGGGCATTTATCGAGGAAGGTTTTAGGCTATATAATATCACGCTACGAACAGTAGAATCCAAGCAGTAGTGAAAAATGTTGTAAAAACGGGGAAAAAATTCTAAATTCCACGCGAACGGAGTCGCGGGCAATAGCTAGTAGAATTATAAATATCAGGATATTTTCTTAAATTTTGGTATCAGCTTGGTCAGGCCTAAAGTTGACGCTAGGCTGAAGAATTTTTGATTGTTTATTTAAACGCGCCAATCTCAGGAACTACTTGTTCGAATTGAAAAATTCTTTTTATATTGGATAGTTCATTTATCAAGGCATGATATAGGCTATTTAAGGTCACGCTACCATCAATAGGAGCTAACCATTAGTGAAAAACAAAAAGGTATAAAAACGGGGATTTTTTTTAATACCACGCATACTAGGTCACGGGTGTTGCCCGTGTAGTATTAAGTGTAGTCCTAATTTCTTTTTCAGGTTGAAATGTTAATAGTAGTTCCACCAATAGTGGTCATGTTAACGAAATCAACGATTATACAAAACTATGACTTAAGTTCTATCAAGTTTATGTATTGTGGAGGATCACCGTTAGACTTTTCAGTAATTAATGAAGTCAAAAAAAGGTAAGCGCAAGTTTTGTAATATGTCACCTAATCTCTCTCTCTCTCTCTCTCTCTCTGTCTGTCTGTCTTCAGCCCATTAAGGTCCTACTACAGGGCACACGGGCCTTCTTTACTTTGGGAGGGATTGTGGTCTACTGTCCCGCACTGACCAGGCGTATTTGCACAGGGTTTATAAGCAAGGTTTCCGTCCCTCACAGAGGTTGTTATCTGTATACAATATCTCTTATGACAGTTGTATTCTTAATCCATCACCACACAGACTGTACTTCAAGCGTATGGTATGACAGAATGTTCTGGAGCTGTTACAGAAGAAACTGTATCTGATAACAGACAGGGAAGCGTTGGAAAAATAGTTCTTGGTAACATAATAAAGGTAAAAATAGTTTTAATATTATATAGAGTTTCATAGAATAACTTTGATCCCATGAAAGTTCTATATGTATCATCATCATCATCATAACATCACGCCTTTTTCCCATGGCGGTAGGCAGAGACTATAGAGCGCCATCTTCTACGATCCAAACATACTTCCTTGGCTTCATCTACACTCATACATCTGGTCATACATACCCGACGGTTGTAAGTGCTACGCACTTGCCCCTTTTGAAGTATCCCGGCGATGACATCGGAGTATATTTTTCTCGGGCGTCCTCTCCCAGCTTTTCCACTTACATATGTAATGATTACTAAGTTGACTTTTGTTTAAGCTAAACTGAAACTAAACTAAACTAGCAATGATTCCAGATTTATAAGGTAATCAATACTAATATTATAAAGCTGAAGAGTTTGTTTGTTTGTTTGTTTAAACGCGCTACTCTTAGGAACCATTGGTCCGATTAGAAAAATTATTTTTTTGATAGCACATAAAATGTGCTATCAAAAAAATATTTTTTTATTGAGGAAGGCTATAGGCCAAACAACATCACACTTCGAACAATAGTAGCAAAGCATCAGCGAAAAATGTTGCAAAAACGGGGAATATTTTCTAAATTTTACGCGTTTGAAGTCGCGCGCAACAGCTAGTTTTTAGATAATATTGAAAGGATTTTAATCTTTCAGGTAGTAGATATTGAAACAAGAAAACTTGTGGGTCCAAACCAAAAAGGCGAAGTTTGTATAAAAGGACCGCTTCTATTCGGTGGTTATATTGGTAAGGATCATAATACAGATTTGGACGAAGACGGCTTTTTCGCAACAGGAGATATCTGCTACTACGATAAAGATGGTTATTTCTTCTTTGTTGATAGAATTAAAGAACTAATCAAATACAAAACATCGCAAGTAAGTGCAAATTAATTTAAGTTACAAGTTCAAACATAATAATGTCATTAACTTCTTGCTGTATGATAAGACCAGACCATATGTGGCTGCGTCTTCAATTTCTTATACTAGTGCTTCTTAATGCTAAGGTTTTTAAGATTATTTCGTATTTCTTGTAAATAGCTAATTATTATTACGTTGTCTTAAAACATATGGTTTAGAGAATTTATAATCTTGATTGAAGTAAAATATAAAATAAGCTTCAAACGTTTAGTCATAATTAAAAATAAAAACTTTGGTGTCCATGAGAAAAATAATACAAGATAATTACAACGTTGTTTTTCTTGAGACCGTTTTTTTTTCTTTTTATTAGATTTGGTTGCTCCTTCAGAATTAGAAGCAATATTGCTACAACATCCAGCTGTAAAGGATGTTGGAGTGGTCGGTAAATTTGATTTACTAGCCGGTGAGCTTCCTACTGCTTTCGTAGTAAAAAGACCAACTGTGGCCGTCACAAGCAGCGAATTGATAGATTTTGTTGCGTCAAAAGTGAGATTGAAACTATTCTTTTTATAGTTTTTCTTATTCGGCACGTTTAGGAAAAATGATGCAAGTAAATTTATGTGATGTGCGCGTGTGCTCCACAGTCTTAAAAATTCCGACAGGATTCAGCAAGCTACCATAACAAGTGATGCACAAGCACACCATCTTGTTTGTAACAAACGTATGATAGTACGAAAGTTAAAGAAATTACATAAAATAACTAGCTGACCCGGCAAACGTTGTTTTGCCATACTAAAAAAAAAAGGTTTGAAAAATAGATGTTGGCCGATTCTCAGACCTACTGAATACACATGTAAAATTTCATAAAAATCGGTCAAGCCGTTTCGGAGGAGTATAGTAACTAACATTGTGACATAAAAATTTTATATATATAAAATTCACGTGTCACAGTGTTAGTTACCGTACTCCTCCGAAACGGCTTGACCGATTCTTCTCAAATTTTGCATACGTATTCAGTAGGTCTGAGAATCGGCCAATATCTATTTTTTGAAACTTTTTTTTTTTAAATTGGCAAAACAACGTTTGCCGGGTCAGCTAGTATTAGATAAAATACAAATACATTTTAAAAAATTATGGTATGATTATATTTAATTAATATTTTATTTTGACAATCGTTAGAGATCATTATAATTTCAAAATCTTTACTTATTATAAAGCAAAGCCGTTATTTTGTACCTATGTATGTTCCTATTTGAGCTTATATCTTCAAAACTACGTAACGGATTTCGATGCGGTTTTTTAATAGATCCTTAGAGGTTTTATAGTGGCGATGGTTTTTTTAATTTCTAAATTGTATGTGTACGAAGTTGCGGGCAAAATCAAAACTAAAAATAATAATTACTATAACTAAAAATAGTAATTTGATAAATAATAATTGTTTACCGTTAAATATTTATCTATAGTGTTTACAAATTGTAAAATTGCATTATCATATTTTATGATGATAAGACATAATGAAATATGGATTAGGTATGACTTTTAAATTTATAAGTACTTTTCATAAGAGATTATATTATTTTTATTATCATGTCCATAACAGATATCTTGCTTTTACTTTTTTGGACTATTACCCTTATAATACAGAAACTCTTTTAAGTAGGTATTAACGACAAAATAGTTTGCGGTCTTGAGAATAATTACTAAGAATAATAGAACTTGACCATGGTCATGCTCAAGGCACGTACAAGACATGGCGTGGAGTGGACACACCATGGAGTTTAATGGGCAACCCGGCCCTAAAAATACCGGGAGTCCCACACGAAGCCATCCGATTATCCCCGTAGCCGAGACGGCGAAGGGAATTCATTAATAAAGGCTGTTAAAAATTTTACTATAAGTTTTTATGAAGCATTAAAAATAAATAAATAATATTATAGAAAACTAAACTTAAACGATTTATCAAAGTAATATAACACAGATTTCTTTTTCATAATAGGTCTCTCCGTGGAAACAATTACGAGGCGGTGTCTATTTCGTCGAAGAAATCCCAAAGGTTGCCAGCGGTAAAATATTGAGAAGGATTTTACGAGATTCTCTAAACAAGCCTGCTGCTAGTAAATTGTATTATGATTATCAAATATTTGATTAAAGATTACTCAATATTGTTATATTTTTTTATACTTCAAGATTTGTGTTATTCCATTGCTAAATTAACGTCTCTGTAAAAGGATTATTGATGGAAAATATAGGTTTAAAATTATTTTTACCTTCTTAGTTCTTAATATTTTGTAACACTAGCGCGACTCATTTGTTTCAAAAAAACTACTTTTACGGATTTAGACGCGTATATTTTTTTTGGCCCGACGTTTCAGAGACTTTGCAGTCACCATGGTCACGGGTGAGGCTGAGCTGTAATGTGTCTTCTACGGTCAGTTATTGCAGGGTTTACCCACATTCAATTTAATTTTTCATTGACCATAAAGATAGACTTTTACCATAAACTATATCAAACTACAAATTTCTTAAATTCCACGCTTACATAGATAATCTCGTCAGTTTTAATTTTAGCTGACTGCAAAAGAAGGTTTATTATTTAACTATTTTCTTGCTACCTATATATAGAGTTCTTGCTATTTCATATAGAAAACATGTGCTATAGTATATGCAAAATGAAATTACCCAACATAATCACAATAATATAAGGCGATTTGACACTAATCTGATTGTATTTGCATTATGAACTAGATTCTGAAAGATAACTTATCTTTCGTTCGGATACAAAACATTTTTCAAAGATAAATTTATATCTTCTTTTATTTATTATCTTATCTAATATATAAAATTCATGTGTCACAATGTTAGTTACCGTACTCTTCCGAAACGGCTTGACCGATCTTTATGAAATTTTACATGCATATTCAGTAGGTCTGAGAATCGGCCAACATCTATTTTTCAAACCTTTTTTTTTAGTATGGCAAAACAACGTTTGCCGGGACAGCTAGTTTATATATAAAAATACAACACTCCGTGTGGTAACGGATTAAGAATACAAGTGTCACCACCCCATCACATTACATCATCACACCCAAGGGTACTGTAAAAGTCAGCTAAGGGATATTGCACACAGATAACATCCTCTGTGTGAGATGGAAAACTTGAAAATAAACCCTGTGCCAACACGCCTGGTCAGCGCAGCAAAATAGACCATAATAGACCTCCTAAAGTGGAGGAGGCCCGTGCCCAACAGTGGGACGTTAATGGGCTGGAGCATAACGTACTTTAAAACCGGTTAAGTACGAGTCGGACTTGCACATGAAATGTTCCGTATCGTTATTATCATAACATATTTGACTTACCGACCCCAATAATACCAAATAACGTTATAAATAATGGGACGTCACTATCCTGCCCCTATCCCATTATTTCTTCTCTTCTTCTTTTCTCCAGCCCATCAACTTCCTAAGCACGGGTCTCATCCACATTGAGGGGATTATGGTCTTCTATGCCGCGCTAACCAGGCGTGTTGACGTAGGATTTATTTTCAATTTTCTCATCTCTCACAGAGGATGTTATCTGCGTATACAATATCCTTTAACTTTCACAGCACCCTGAGGAGGAAATGGGGTGGTGAAATTATTCGTAATCTGTCACTACACGCACTAGTTATTTAACATTATAATAATTTAATGAATTTATTATCACTTATCTAAACTTTTTATGATAATAAAGATAAAATATTTACATGATAAGAGTTGTACGCGAAGTGGCAGTTCAAAGTCAGTATCTATTAGATAATAGGCACCATATATTTGTTTGATCTTTAGCATCTGTCGGACGTTTACTACAAGTGTTAAAATGAATTCGAAAAATCAAAATAGTAGAATAATATATGGTGATCAAAAGTTTTCAATTCCATCTCACATGAATTATGGACAATTTGTTATTGATAAAATGCTGATGTCTAAGGAAACGATCGCACTGGTAAGTTTATATTTTTTCTAAAATTCAAATAAATCGTGGATATTGGTTTTTAACTTTTGAGAAATTTAAGTGTCTAAATAGATGCATTTATATGTTAATCCAGACGATTATCTTATTTTATGTTTTTTGATTTATTATTGTCAAGTTTTATTTATATAACAAATTTTTTGTATAAAATCTGAAAATTATCAAAATTTTAAATAAGTAGTAGTTTTTATCGTTGACATGTTTCCTTCTATTCTGCTTATTATTTTTTATTAACCTGGCACAATTATTCATGAATATATTAAAATTTTTATTTAGATTTTTTAAGTTTTTCCCTGGTAACCTTTAATTTAATAGAGGAAAAAGATGGACGATATTATTTAATAAAATAAATGAATAAATAAATATTCATGGACAATTCACACAACGTCCTCTGGTCTCAAGCTATGGTGCTTATTATGCTTGTGTTGTGTTTTTTTGTAAATACATACTTATAATACATACGTAGTAACACCAAGACAATTATTATTTACAAGAAGAATATTATTATTTAGTAAGTCCATTCATAAGGATACTTTAAGTTAGGAGTTTATCTTATCTTTGTTTAAGATCGATGGTAATACAGGGGAGAAATTAACAGCGGGTGAGATGGTCCAATCTATAGTTAACACAGCTGGTGCCTTGATGCACTTAGGTGTTAAACGTAATGATGTCATCGCAATATGCAGCGAAAATAGGATGGAGTTTTTAATTACTGCAATCGCTGCGTGGTGTTGTGGTATCACTGTGACGTTTCTTAATGCTGCGTATAGCTTGAGTTAGTATTTTAATTATAATCCTACTAATGACATATAGCTTAGAACTTTTAAAATACGAAATGTTTTAATAAAAAAGTTCGTAAAACCTTTACTTCTTATCAGCAAGTAGTATTATAGATGAAACTCTAATCTGCCTGTTACTTTTCGACACCAAACTACAGAACCGATTTAAATTTATTAAGGGCCTACATCAATATTATTGTCGACATGTACATATTAACACAGCTAGTAGGTATAGAAAATGAAGAATTAGGGATATTTTTTTTGTTTACTCAAAATCTACTAAATATATTTTAATTCTGATTTACGTGTTTCTATATATAATAGTTACTTATGTTTTTAAAGTTATTTCATTAGTTAATACGCGATAATAGACCGACAAATGAAAAAAATAAAAAATTAGAGAGGTTGTTTCGCTAAGATTTTCTATCGAGAAAACTTTTTTCAATCGCGTTTCTGAGTTTATGCGATCCTAGATCATATATTGAAAAAACATATACTTAAAAATTAGAGCTCTAGCCATTCAATCTAAAGAAACAATGAAAACTTCGTACGTAGAAAAATGCACAAAGCTATTTTGGTATCCTCTTAAATTTAGTACACAGATAGAGCCTGAGAAAGGGCGGGGACTACTTGTAAAGATTGTGTAGAGTTACCAAACTCTAAGCGTTTGAAGTTCCAGACAACAGGTAGTCTATACTAATCTATAGCATACATATTATAAAGCTGAAGAGTTTAGTTTAGTTTATTTATTTATTGCGTTCCATAATGTATACAATCATTGCTTAAATTAAATATTTAAAATACAATTATGGACCCTGTCTGGCACAGCAATTTAGATCAGAAGAGAGGAAGAGTGACAGCCCGGCAACTTTATCATCTTTTAATGTATTTCTACAAATTGCAATTGTATTTATTTATTTATTTATTTAAACTCTTTATTGTACATTTTTACATGGTATAGGTAGTTAATAATAATACATTACAAAGATATACAAATTGTACAAAAGTGGCGGTCATATCACTCGTGGCGATTTCTTCCAGACAACCTTTGTATGAAATTGCATGAAAGTAATCACTTTAGGTAGTGTGATTATGTACTAAAAGAATGAAACGGGTTAGCAGTTAATTATAAGACCTATAATAGATACATTTAAATATACAGACAATTGTACATAACTATATAGATTATTGATACATATGTCTGATTGATTAAATGTCTATATTCTTTTATTTTATTAACACGCTTTTATAGTTTGGTATGTATCTATCAATGTATTAATCTGTGTAACGGAATCTTTGAAAGCGATTTTCAGCCACTTGTAGTAGACGGATTGATCTGAAATTTTGCACACTAACAAGGACCGATGACTATGACAATAAAATTGTTTTATTACTCTTTATGTTTAAAAAGTAATAAAAACATAGAAATGTAAACGGTTGCAGAAGTTAGTACCTACCTATTCGTATTGTAAAATGAGCAACTATACGAATTCAATTTAAATATTATTAGCTGATATGCAGACAATGAAGATTTTTCTTTAGAAAGACATAATGGTTTTCATAGTTTTTAACGAATACGAGTAATTGCAGTCATGTCATGTGCTGGAACACGTTAAGCTAAATAAGGACAAATCTTCGCAGTGCGGATCAGAGAAAAATAATTAAAAAACAGGCATGGAGACCACTTTGTTCGCCGACGGCCAGTACGATATCATACATGTCAGTGGTGTGAACTTATAAGATTTTTCCCCCAACTATTAGACTATTACTCATAGCTAAACTAAAGAAGTCTTCACGTAAAATACTGACGAAAATTATACATCCTAAATGTGATTATCATTATCATTAGGGGTAGGCGCAACATGTCTTTTTCTTCCATAGTCTTCTGTCAGACATCCTATCTGTGTTATCTCCTCTTTATATCATATTCTCATTCTCACAGTTCATGGAACTATAATATATTTTATTTTATTTTACAGGCGAAATGGTCCACTGTATGAATATATCGAAGCCAAAATATATATTTTTGTCACCGACTACATATGAGAAATATTACAAAACTATAGTAGAAACAAAATTAATAGACGTATATTTTATATATGGTAACAGCGTGGATGATCCAAAAGTAACAAAATTTAATGAGTTAACTAAAAATCACGTTGATATAAACAACTTTCCTATTCTTATAGATGTAAACGGTAAGAGACTTTTTTATTAAATTGTAATAAACTGTATTTGAACCACTAGATACAGGTGATGACCACGCATTGTGCCGTTGATTGAGCTCTCTCAATCAACGACATCTGATTCCATCCATTTTACTCCATCCACTTCTGGACGTAGGACTCTTCCTACGTCCAGAAGTGGATGGAGTAAAATGGATAGAATCAGAATTACTCAAATATTTGCAGCTAGGAGATATGGAGTAATAAGTCACAATCACTTTTTTTGTTAATACTTTTCATAATATAATAAATAAATAAATATTCATGGACATTTCATACAACGTCCTCTAGTTCCAAGCTAAGCTTATAATTATGCTTGTGTTATGGGTACCAGAGTACGGATAGAACACATAATAATATACTACTTTTCTTTTGTAAATACATACTTATAATACATAGAAACACCCAGATGCAGTACAAACATTTATATGACAATTAGTAAAATCACACAACGGTCGCAGGTTCGATTCCCGCGCGGGACAATCATTGTCGAGCGGGAATCGAACCCGCGACCTCCTGATCTGTCCGTTACATGAACCACTCAACCACGAGGATCGTCTATTTAATTTTTGGATTTATCAGCAATGCATGTACTTCAAGCGTAGTAAATAGTAAAAAGTTATGTGTTATACTTTTTATCTACATGAAAAGTAAAGTAAGTAAAGTACACTAATAGCTTCTCCGTACTATTTCTACGCTATTTATTTCAAAACACTAGTGAATATGTTGACACTTGTTACTCTTTATATCGCAGTTGTAGATATTTTTCCCGATTCTCACTTATTATTATTGGGATTCCATAATTTATATTCTACTTTTAGAGAAATAAATAAAAACAAATACATTTTTTATTATTAAATTCTTCAATAACTATGTAACGATGTCTTAATAGTAAATTAGCAGTAGTTGTTACTAATCTAAAAATAAATCAAAGGATGTTTATTTAATAGGATTGACACAGACAGCTCTAATTCTTTATTCGTCGGGGACTACGGGTTTGCCCAAAGGGGCTAAGCTAACACACCTTAATTTAATTACTAATGGGAATCATACGCAGTAAGTTTTCCGTGTTACGCAAGTATTATTTCTGACTATTTTTTTTCGTAATAACAGTTTTGTAATGTTTTCAATTTTATTGCATTATTAACCTAACTCATTTTTTTTTTTCATTACCATTTGGTTTGATATTTAAAATTTACATAAACGCATGTAGTTTATATTTAGTAGTTTATGAACCTAATAACTAATTTATCTTTAAACTTATTCACATTTAAATATAAGATATACTGCACATACAAATAGGCGTAGAAACCCTAAAGGAGCACAGGAAAATTTATGTAATTTCTTATTTTTCAATACATTTTTCAGCGTAACAACCAGCAAGGCAGGGACTTTTGATAAACTAAGATGTTTAGTGATAGCCCCATGGTCTAATACTGTAGGCATTATATTGACTATGAGAGAAATTTTGAATAATAATACAATAGTATTTATGCCAAGGTTTAAAGAAGATCTGTACCTTACGTGTATCCAAAAATACAAGGTATTTAATTATTATTTAAAACTTTTATAAAATCAAATCAACCTATTGCAGTGTACTGCTGAATATAGCCTCTTCCCAGTGCGTGCTAGAGAATAACATTGTCCCCCGCTTCCGCAGTATATACATTTGGTTGTATTTTTAGGCTTTCCACTTTTCAAACATAATTTAACACTGCTTTACATTCGAGTCACGTTGTTAAAATAATCGTATTAAAAAATCTCCTGTGAAAATTTTTATTTCAAAATGAATGCGTTTTTTTTTTAGGTAGGGATGTTAATCGTTGTTCCTCCAATGGTGGTTATGTTTACAAAATCGACGATAATACAAAACTATGATTTAAGTTCTGTAAAGCTTATTTACTCTGGTGGATCTCCATTAGATTTGTCTGTTATTGTTGAAGCTAGAAAACGGTAAAGTATGCACTAATGCTTTTAATAGTTTTAACATATCCGTGATTGAGCGGTTAACTTATTTAAGCTACCAGATACATCACTCTCCTCTCTCCGTCACACTGCTGGGCAAAACCAGCCACTATGACACGCTGACCAGGCGTGTTGGCATAGGGTTTCGTTTCGAGTTTTCCGTCTCTCACAGTTGATTTTATCTGCTTATAATATCCCTTAGCTGACTCTTGCAGCACCCTGGGAAAGAAATGGGGTGGTGACACTTGCATTCTTAATCCCACCATAATGTCACCGCACGGTGACAGATACATCGCATTACGACATATTACAACTTAAACGCGTCTTAGATTTTAAAAATTGATCGTAGAGTTTGTAAGAGTCCAAACAAAAATGCAACGAGTGATATGACATGTTTCAGGCATAAGTCCTATCTATTATTTAAATAAGGAAATGAATGTTCTCAGGTTTCCAAATTTGAAAAACGTGTTACAAGGGTACGGGATGACTGAATGTTCTGGAGCCGTAACTGAAGAAACTATAACTGATAACAGACAGGGTAGTGTGGGCAAAGTGGTCCTTGGAAATATAATAAAGGTATAGGCACGAATCTTGAGCGCTGGTCTTTACCTGCGCAGAAGTGAATTATTGGGTCTATTTGGAGGTAGGAGGTGAAGCGCGGGAGCGGTTGAATCAAATTATCGTATGTGATTGGCCTGCTGCGCGTCGCGTCATATCTGCTACTTGTGATTCGTTCTCTGTGCTAGATGCACTTTCCTTACGACTACGATACTTACCTTACGATACTTCAAGACAATTATATTGATACATACAAATTTTTGGACTGAAGCTTTTAAAATTGAAATTTTTATATTTGTTTGTTTTTATCGACGGGCGTAGCGGCTATGTAGCCAACTTACGATCGCGAGATCACGGGTTCGATTCCCGCACAGGACAATTATTTGTGTGATGAACACAGATATTTGTAATGCGTCTGGGTGTTTTCTATCTATTATAAGTATATAATTACAAAAAAAGTAGTATATGTATTATATCCGTAATCTGGTATCCATATCACAAGTATCATTACGCTTAGTTTGGAACCAGCGGACGTTGTGTGAAATGTCCGTAAATATTTATTTACTCTTAATTATAGACAATTATTATCCCTAAAATGATATAAATAATAGACAATAATACAAGTATTTTAATTTAATTTAATTAACGCTTACCATCAGGTGGAATGTAGTGAAGCATCAACATGTTATATGTAAAAAAAAATATTTCAGAATATAATTATATTTAAAGTAAACCATGTCCATATTTTTGCAATGAAGTATACGATGCGCAAAGCGAACCCCACTCTACCACCGAGCGCTCAAGATTCGTGCCGGGACCTATACAAGCATAGAACTAGTATGATATTTAAAATAAATAGATTTGTTTTAATTTCTATATTACTAGCTGTTGCCCGCGACATCGTACGCGTGAAATTTATAAAATTTTCCCCGTTTTTGCAAGATTTTTCAGTGATGCTTCGCTTGTGTTAGTCGCAGCGTGATGTTATATACGCTTAAAGCCTTCGTCGATAAATGCACTATCTAACACTGAAAGATTTTTTCAAATCGAAGTTCCTGAAATAAGTGCGTTCAATCAAACAAAATCTTCCGCTCTGTAATATCATTATAGACTATCCGCTCTCTTTACTTCAGATTTGAATTGACATAGGACTACGAGAATGCAACATGAACTCAAGATTTTATTAATGCAGTAGTATTTTATTGAGGATAGATTCTGTATCTAAAACTATAGTGGATGAATACATAAATGAAGTCAAAATTTTCAGATTGTAGATGTCGAAACAAGGAAATTGCTTGGTCCCAATCAAGAAGGCGAAATTTGTATTAAAGGACCACTATTATTTAAAGGTTACATTGGTAAAAATCTAAGTTCAGAACTAGATGAAGATGGATTTTTCCCAACAGGAGATATTTGCTATTATGATGAAGATAAATATTTCTTCTTTGTTGATAGAGTTAAAGAATTAATCAAATACAAAACATCACAGGTAATTATTACCATAATATGTATGTATATTATTTGTTTTTATTTATTAACCCATAACATTTAATAGTAGGTTTATAATTTAATTAGATATATAACAGGAGTGGCCAACAACTCGATCGGCGACCAATTTTGGTTGATCACTCGCAAGTTCCATGAGGCGACGCATTCAATGCCAAATGTTTCTAGTACTTGATACAGGAATGAACATGTACGCAGCTCATGCTTCGAATAGGAAGACGTTCAGCGTGACCACTTTTAGTAGTTTTAATTCCCCTGGACAAACTTTTTTAACTCATTATATAAATATTCATGTATGTTGCTGGAACTCGCAAGGGTGCACGGCGGTATAAAAGCACATTTCATAAACATCCTCCTTCTAACCTAAGAAATAGGTCGATCGCGACTCAATTTTTAAATAAAAAGTAGATCTTATGTGCACAAAAGTTGGCCACACCTGATATATAAGAATAAAATTGTAGCGAGAACATTTTATTTCCTATGGTTGTTAAAATTTGTTGTGCATAATGTCAAAAAGAAAGAAATAAACTTATATTTTGAATAAATACTCAACATCATATACAAATATAATAAATCAATTACATCTCAGATTTATGCCGAATGCCCCATTTTTTATGTTTTTTTTTTTGTAATCCTAGGTAGCTCCTTCAGAGTTAGAAGCAGTATTACTTCAACATCCAGCCGTGAAAGATGTTGGAGTGGTCGGTAAGCCTGATCCACTTGCTGGTGAGCTACCTACGGCCTTTATTGTGAAGAAGCCAGGGTATGCTGTTACTGCAACTGAACTTATAGATTTCGTGACGGCAAAGGTAAGCTTCTTACCAAATTATTTATGCAAGGAATTACGATAATGCAATATATTTGATACTGGCTAACGCTCGCGGTTTCACCAGCGTTTAGTTACTGCCCTACCTTGATTTTTCATTTCATACGTCATAATATTATCGCCTATGTGTTATTCTTATAAATAAAATTTAAGGGCTTACATCAATATTATCGTTTATCATCGCCGACACATACATATTAACACAGCCAGTAGGCACAGAAAATGAAGAATTAGGGATACTTTTCCTATTTACTCAAAATCTACTAAATATATTTTAATTCTGATTTACGTGTTTCTATATATGATAGTTACTTATGTTTTTAAAGTTATTTCATTAGTTAATACGCGATAATAGACCGACAAATGAAAAAAATAAAAAATTTGAGAGGTTATTTCGCCAAGATTTTCTATCGAGAAAACTTTTTTCAATAGCGTTTCTGAGTTTATGCGATCCTCGATAATTAGATATTGAAAAAACATATACTTAAAAATTAGAGCTCTAGCCATTCAATCTAAAGAAACAATGAAAACTTCGTACATAGAAAAATGCACGAAGCTATTTTGGTATCCTCTTAAAGCTCTAAAGTTTTAGCCAAATCTTATCAAGAAAAAAACATCTTTACCATCCATAACTTCGCGCAAACTTTCGCATTTATTGTTTTAAGTAGTAGGATGCAAATTATTATAGATAATCATGCATAGATAACATAAAATATTAGCCACAGTAACTGTATTGAGTCGTTGAGATATGTCAAAAGGCCTTAAAGATAAACTAAAGCAAACAAATTTCCACAGACAATTTACACAACCTTATTTCGTCCCAATGTTACTGTAATGCTCGCACTATAAGTGCTAGAATATTATTATGTTATGAATGTATCGATTTTTTTTTTAAATACGACTTATAAATAATAAATAAATAAATATTCATGGACATTTTACACATCGTCCTCTGGTCCCAAGCTAAGCTTTATGCTCGTGTTATGGGTACCAGAATACGGATAGAATACATATACTATTTTTCTTTAGTAAATACATACTTATAATACATAGTAAACACCCAGACGCAGAACAAACATTTGTATGACATTTATAAATATCACACAAATGATTGTCCCGAGCGGGAATCGAACCCGCGACCTCGTGATTGGCAGTCCGTTATATAAACCACTAGACCACGATGCCCGTCAAATGATTATAATATGTATTAAATAAGGGAGAACAGCGGTCTGTAAGATCTCTACCTATGTATAAAGAACGTAAAAGTATCATATAGTTCTCTTGTTTGTCATCTTAAGACTTTAAAAATATTAGCAACCATTTTGTTAGATCCATATTTGCATAAATAGGTATAAATAACATATTTATGTGTACTTTATTAAATACAAAGTTATTTTCAAAAACGACAATGAAATATTGAAATAGTAATAAAATAGTCTATTTTAAAGTTTCTGTAATCACGCAAAATATTGTTCAAATATCGTAACTATAACTGCAAATAGATTCAAGAAAATAATATAGATTTCAATTTAATTATAGCCATATATCATATCAAGTCAATGAAATAAAATTAATTCAATTTGTAGAGTCGCTTAGTCTTCATGATACTGAATTTTAATTATTTTAATAACTACTCGTAATACCTATCGTTTTATTAAATTACTAGTAATCCACCCTGGATTTGCATGGTTAACTTCATTATTAAAAAAGCTATTGCATAGCATTTTTTGTCAACTTATGCATTTATAATTATTTATTTATTTTATTTATGCAAGAATCTAAATACCATAAACTAAAATAAGATTAATAATCCTTATTTACTGATGCTTACATCTGTCCATTGTTTATGGTAATTATAATAAAATAGCGATTATCAATGAAATGTCAATAAAATAAAATAAACCTTATTTTACATTATTAAAATCTAAAATACGCTGTTATTTGAACATTTAGGATATATGTTGTCGATTTAAAATCCTTATTTTAATACGCTGTTTAATTTGAGGAAGATGTTTACCCTTGGCATCAACAGGATGAAATAAATTGCGGGGCGAAGAGGGGCGCATGCGCAGTAACGCCGATAATGTCGGGTTATTTTCATTACGCTATTTTCGTTACGGAATTTCTGGATTCGGTCTCCACGCTCAAGGCCCGCGATAGAAGCTATGCAATAGCTTAATAAATACATAATAATATAGTCTATATTAACTGAGGATAGTGTGTGTTCCGGCCGATTAAAAACTTTTTTAGTCGGTCCAGTACATGCGGATTCTATTCGTTTCACAAACAATCAAATCTTTCTTTTTTGTAATAGTCGTATAGATACTCAAGAATTATCTAACAACATGAAAGTCTTTAATATAAACTAAAATAATAGAATAACTAACTGTTATTGAACACGATTCCATTGTTTTAAATTGTAGGTATTGTAGTTTATTTCTAGGTAGTGAAACCCTATATACCTTTATAAATCCCAACTGTAATAATACAGATTTCAGAGAATATTTATTTTAGAAGGTACGAAGAAACTAAGGTCTGGAAACCCAAAGAGAATAAAAAATATTATTAGGTATTAGAAAATATTCTAATTATAATATAACTTGCTGTTGCCAGTGACTTCATACGTGTGGAATTTACAAAATTTTCTCCGGTTTTGCGACATTTTTCACTGATGCTTCGCTCCTATAGGTCAGAGCATGATGTTATATACTCTCCCCTATAGTCTTCCTCAATAATCTGACTATTGGTTCCTGAGATTAGCACGTTCAAACAAACAAACTCCTCAGCTTTGTAATATTAGTAAAGATATTGAAAATTATTGCTAGGATATTTTATTGGATTACTTACAGCTCCTGGCGACAATTTAGAGGAATTTACAAGCAGCCCATTTTTTGCTATGGTCACAGGGAAGCTTGTTTAGCTGGACTTTGGAAGACTATACTTTTATTAATAGTGTAGAAAATATAAAGGTTCTTGGTTACAGGTATCTCCATGGAAACAATTACGTGGTGGTGTTCATTTCATTGAAGAAATCCCGAAGGTTGGCAGCGGGAAAATATTACGAAGAGTTTTAAGAGATCTTCTAAAGAAGCCTGCCAGTAAATTATAATATAATGTATATGACTGTCTAATTTAAATAAATATAATTCTAGGATATTTTTGTTTTGCACTCTTAGATAAGACAATTCTAGTAGAGAATAATCGAATAGTATCTGTTCGATTAGAAATCAAGTCAAATAGAAAAGTCAAGACGCTTATAGGTCAAGAAGAGGGCATGATACCAAATTATGTTTCATACAAAAAGAAAAAAGGGGATTACGAAACGTCTTTTTTTCAAAGAATTTGTGGGTAAAATCTGCTTCAGCTATATTTGTCCCTTTCAGCACGGTGCTCGGGAATAGGGATAGCAATACCTAAGGCAAATACCTAAATTAGGAGTACAGTACCCTCTAATGCGCTAAATTTTATAGTTTAATGGCACAAGTCAAATTGTCTCTACTAATATTCTGATACACGTATATTGCACAATTAAAGGCAATGACAACTAAGTACTTAATTAATAAACAAAATTATTAAGAGCATTTTGTACCCTCAATTTTATTAAACAGCATTTTAAATATATGTATAAAATTAAATTTTAAGAACATAAATACTTCCCCGCAAATAGTGAGATAGGTCACAATGGGACTCACCAGACGAGTGAGTAAACGATGCCCTAAGGGCTACTCGCTTAGTACGATTCTCAAGAGTACCTTTCAAACATCACATTGGATCAATATGTCAAGATGTTTTTCAGCAATAGACATATTCTTGCATTTTGTTGATAGGAACGTTTAAAATAAATATGACTACAGCAAATGACGTAAAACTGATAAAATGGTTTATTTTGCCTATAATAAAAGTAGTGTCTATTATAACTGAATTAAAATTCACATCTATCGCATCGCTATATTGTCGCAAGGCACTAAATTCAATTTTCAATTTAGTTTATATACCGCTACCAGTGTGATGGTTATCATTTCTTACCAAATGTTCTGAAAGAGCTATGGTAATTTATAAATGAATATGCTATAACTATATCAACACAACTGGCCAGACCGCCATAAAAGACGAAAGAACCCCCCGATGTCGAAAACATAATGACTCAAATAAGATTATTATGTTAGAGAAGTTTACAGGCAACAATGAACCAGAGTAGAGACAATACATCAATTTAGGTAATGTTTAACATAAGTGTAGGTAGATTGTAGATATATATCATCAGTAATAGGCCATAAGACATTAAAGCTTCGTCCTCGCCGTAGTAAATTGTATGGTTCACTACGATCGACCCCCGCCCACGTGCTATGGACACGTAATGACATTGCAAATAGCCTACTTAATTTTTTATTGTAATAGCTACGACCATAAAATGCTAAAATATTCTTCAAGCAAATTATCTTCGATATCTCTAAGACATTATCTGATGAATATCCCCGATATGAGCGGTATAGATAATCATAATATATCGATAATTCAGCTTGATTAGGTACCGATGCTGAAATCTAAATTATAACTACATATAATAGAAAATACTAAGAATGTATATAATGCGTTAGCTTAAGAAATGGATATGTAAGTTTTCTTGTGTCCATTGTATTGGCTTAAGCTTTTAGAACTGATAAATAATTAAAACCACTGATTGAAAGTTAAAAAGGAACTTTTATAAACCTATTCGTGCAAACTTTTAGTAAGCCAGCTAGGAAATTCATGAAAATTTCTCTTTATGTTTGCCCACGTATGCTTTTACAATTTCATCAAAATGAAACAAAGATTTCTGAATTAACAATGTAAGGAAATTGCAAGTCACGTCCCAAAAGAATACACGACTGAATTCCGCACGAACACGCAATGTTGATGATAACACGACCTGCAGCCATGGAGCAATGGACAATAATGTAATTCTGTATTTATATTTATCAGAAAAGTTTCAAAAATGTCTCTTTCTCTCCTTCTCTTTAGCTCAATAACGTAATACCAATAGGGACGGACCTCCTCCACTATGACAGAGATTTAGGTCTACTTTGCCGTGCAGATCAAGCGATTTGGCAAACTGTTCTTTTTTTCGTCTCTCACAGAAGATTTTGTTTACCAGTGTGCAGTATTCCTTAGCTGCTTACATACACTTTTGCAATACATTGAAAGTTTGATCTATGTTTTAATTGCAAGGCATTTAAATGCGGTTTATGATTAAAATAATCCAATATTAAAAGCACTTTATGCTAGAACACGTTTCTTCATAAATACACAAAATGCCGAATGTTGCAATCTTTTAATAACAACGCTGTAAAATGTTATTAAAAGTAACTAAGAGCTTTTGTAATCCTTCGATTCAAATAATGTTTTTCTTGTGACTCTATGAAGAATATGAAGTTTTGAAATACCGAAGTGTTTTAGGTAGTACATTTCAATTATGTTGAGTCAATTGTGTTTTTTTTTCTTATTGGTATATAAAGGTAGCTGGCACCCTAGATTTACATAATGCCTTATTATTAAATTTATAATTAGATTTAGAGTGCTCCCGTAGAGCATGCGACTAACGCCATGGGGTGCAGTTGGTAATTGATATCGATAACTCATATTAATGTAAGTTAAAATACTGCTGCAATATAATGTTTTATGAATATTATTAACATAATCTACGGAATTTGGAAGTGAATATCTTAGCAGTGTTATGATTGGTTATGATGTCATTTAAATATGTAAAACGATTAATTTTAAAAGAACTGTAGGTATGCTAGTCATAAAGATGTAAAACTACTTATATGGAGAACATAATGTAGGCCAATAAAAATTAGAATATACACGAGAACAATAAAACATAATTTATGTAACTTGTTTCCATGCTCAGTCAGAAAGTCGGCTCGCATTTTACAAGATAGTAAACATTTACCTTTCAAAGCGGCGTTTACTCTATCCAAATCATAAAGTGACAGTGGAAGAGGCTCACTCAAGAGACGAAGCCGAGGCTTGTTCCCGTTGTTCGAGACTTCATAGTAACCGTCACTCAGAAATATACCTGAAGAATGTCTATACAGTTTGTAAGCACACTTATTGGTTCGAAGCCAGTCGACAAACACTATCGCTCCGTTCAAAGTGTACTCATGTCCTGAAACGACGTGACTTTTTAAATCGTTGATGTTGCCTTTCATAACTAACCGTATATATAATTTGTAAAACATAAACACTTTTATATTGGGTTTTGTCCCTCGCTTTATCTTCTTCACACTCAAGACTCTGGCAGTGAAAATGTATTTAGATTCAGACACAACTGACGAGAGAATCTCGTAGTCATTAGTTATCGTCTCGTTTAAAACACATTTGGATCCATTTATGTCTTTCTTGCGGGTAGCCGTATCCCGTTTTCTCACTACATCCTTTATATGGGAACGAGCATGAATTATTGCTAGGCAGTAGAGTAGTAACACTAAAAACGTTAACTTCATTTTTGTTGTTATTGTGTGACTTACAACTGTCACGTGTATATCGTAGGCATTTTAGTGTTTTATTTATGTAGAAACTTTGAAGTAACTCGTAAACGCGCGGCAATCACAAAGTTGCGCAAGCGACAGCTTTGGCGCCACCGAGACGCGTGAGCTAGTGCAGCCTCGCGCGCTGACTGGGAGACCTCGCAATTCAATACAACCTTCATCAACGTAAACAAACATCCACTTACATTAATCTACAAATACGACAAATCACGTAACAACTACTTTAACCGCCACGAAGCGAAAAGAAATGTTACAATATAGAATTTAAGCTAACAAAAGTTTTGCGCGTTAGAAAATAAACCTGATGAAATGAAAGCATAGTCTGACGCTCAGTCGTTTGCTGTCAACTGTAAGTGGAACAATCTAGAAAAAAAAATGAAGCGTTTGAAAATAGAACGTCAGCGATGGAAGTCAAAGTGTTGCCAGTTAACAGATATGATAGAGCAATACGCGGTACAAGTTAACAGTTACTCGTAGTGTTTAACACAACGGTGCTCGGCTACAACACTGAATATTCATGTAGAAATTCGACACTGAAATTTAAAGTAAACTTTTCCTGTGTTTCATACGTCAATCTAGAAATGTTAAAACAAACATAACTAGAGGTACACCTGTAGCTCGTATTTTGTTGTATGTATTTCACCAACACATAATATATTTTAATAGAATTTCAAAGAGTAATAAACTAATAATTTTTAAAGAAATATTTTTCAGATAGAAATCTTTTAGAAAAACAATGGCTGAAAGGTATTAATAAAATATAATATAAAGGCTCTTTAAATCTATTTTAATATTATAAAGCTGAAGAGTTTGTTTCTTTGAAAGCGCTAATCACAGAAACATTTGGTCCGATTTGAAAAATTATTTCAGTGTTGGATAGTGCATTTATCGAGGAAGGCTATAGGCTATATAACATTACGTTGCGACCAATAGGAGCGACGCATCACTGAAATTTGTTACAAAAACGGGGAAAATTTTCTATATTCCACGCGTACGAAGTCGCGGGCAATACCTAGCTAGCTAGTAATGTATAAAGCAAAGTTTATTTAACAAAAGTCACCAAAAATGTCGGCCTCTTTTATTTGAAGGAAAAAAAAAATTGTATCATATTTTAAACGGGATTTAAGAAATGTTGTTATCCATCGCACGTACATAGGTGATTGCAAGCGCTTACACGAGGAATTTGGAAAGTAGTACGAGCGTGGGCGGGCGAGTTGCCTCAGTCGCTTTCTTGACGAATCTTCAACGTCGCACATTATATTTTGTAACATTTTTCACCGATTCGTCTATTTGAGTGTTTATACTATAGCTGTATTATTTCTATAACCGAAATATGGATATATCAGATGTATAAGTGTAAGTTAATCCAAGGAAGTATGTTTGGATCGTAGCAGAAAGCGCTCTATAGTCTCTGTCTACCCTCATGGTAAAAAAGCGTGGTGTTATGATAATGATGATTATAACCGAAATCAAATTTTTCTTCACATCGAATTATTTCAACCGAAACGATATCCAGTGACGGATAAAAAATACTACTGTCACTATTCCATTTCTTTTACAGATAAGAGCTAGGAGATATTCTTGACATCAACATTTAAAGGAGTTAACATCATTTGAAGGAGAAGGAAATATCTAAACTAAACCTTAAACCACTCCGGTCAATACATAAAAAACTTCGCGAAATGGAGAAGGCCCAACAGTGGGACGTTAATAGGCAGGAAAAAAGAAGAACAAGAAACATTATTTATTTCAATAAATTCACAGAAAATATTATTCAATTCCATTATGTAATAACTAGCTGTTGCCCGCAACTCCGTATACGTGGTATTTAGAAAATGTTCCCCATTTTTACAACATTTTTCACTGCTGCTTCGCTGCTATTGGTCGCAGCGTGATCTTTTATAGCCTATAGCCCTCCTCAATAAATGTACTTTCCAACACAAAAATAATGTTTCAATTCGAACCAGTAGTTCCTGAGACTAGCGCGTACAAGCCAAACAAACAAACAAACTCTTCAGCTTTATATTATGAGTATATATATATAGTAGTATTAGTAGTATATATATAGTATAATAAATTGAAAGAGTAGTTGATAAACGTATTGGTTTTTCTAAAAAGATATCAAGTAAGTAGCAAATTCTATAGCTAAACGATAATTGAATATCTCAACCGATTACAAGCATAAGATATTTTAATTTTATAGTCTCTATATGCGTGCAGTATGCAATCAGATATAATCTTCGTGTGTGGTACTTTAGTATCGTGACGAATACACTCAGTCATTGCTTTCTATGCAGTCTATAACGCCTCCTGAGATTATAGCTTAAGATATGAAACACTACGGTAAAATATCGACTTATTGATGAGATAGATGCTATGTTACTATATATTGAAACATTGCATGAGATAACTATCTAAAAAAATATATTGTTGAATGTTCATTACGTCTCACGCGAGTTCCTTTACCATACGAAGCCTTAAACGTCTAATGAAGCAGATTAAATCGGATACATTTGTGGTGTCCTTGTTTATCGGGTAGGATTCCCATGGATCGTGCGGCCTCTACACTGATAGGGATCACATAGTCGCAGCGGGCGACATCGTCAACACTAACTAAGGCAACGCTAAAGTGATACAAGAAAGACTCACGTGTCTACGATGAGGTGTCTGATAGAACAACGCCTGCCTCAAAGTTATACGTGCGAACGGTTGGACTGTGAGGACAAAACGCCGCGATACTCATCTCATCGCCGGATTATGCGAGGCTTAAATTGGATCTTCTTGGAATTTTTAGGTTAAAATGGCTTTCGCAATAAAATTTATTGCAGAGTATTTGACTCGGAATAAAGTCTATTCGTGACCCACTGCGAATTCAATTAAAGAGCATCTCAGCGTAATATTATTTACATTCTTTCTTACTGGGCAACCCTCTTTTATAAAAGGTATAAAAGATATTAGAGTAGCGAATAAACGAGGAATTTGTAGCATTCGTTTTGTGGAAATTTCATGAAAATGGAGTATTTACAGTGCGGCTATCTTTAAATGTTACATAGGTATAACGAATGAGATAATTACTTTGTAACAGGAATGTTTGTTTACTGTTCGCCGGATTAGGCAGTAATGAACCAGAATCATTTTGCAATTCGTATTTCTATTTGATGTTTGCGATTAATTAATATTGGTTTGTATTTATTATTATTGGACGGGTCTCGTGGTCTAGTAGTTCATGTAACGGACAGTCATCACGATATCGTGGTTTCAATTCCCGCACAGGACAATCATTTTTGTGATATTTATTTAGACGAGTGATATTTATTTTTTATTTAGACGAGTCTCGTGGTTGAGTGGTTCATGTAACGGACTGTCGATCGGATTGTAACGGACTGTCGGTCGCGGGTTCGATTCCCGCTCGGGACAATAATTTGTGTGATTTTTCTAATTGTCATACAAATGTTTGTACTGCGTCTGGGTGTTTCTATGTATTATACCTAAGTATGTATTTACAAAAGAAAAGTAGTATATGTATTCTATCCGTATTCTGGTACCCATAACACAAGCATATAAGCTTAACTTGGGACCAGAAGACGTTGTGTGAAATGTCCAAGAGGTAATAAAAAAAAATTACTGTAATAATAAGGGAGTACATTGATTGATCCTTGTCTGAACTCTGAACATAGCTATGTTTATGTTTAAGCACGGCCGGACGAACCACAAACGTACCGATCACATTCACTCCATTAACTTAACGAACAGTTGTCAAGATGTCGATCAGAATAGACTTTTAATACCTTCAAGCTGTTATGTGCATTATGGACGCATCCCACACATTATTGTAATTTACACAATGTTTAAACCGATTTCAACTCGTAGCAACATATTTGTTATTTATTTGAAGTTTGTGAGTACTGTTAGTAATATTTCAATTGCTTATTTTTGTTTCTTTAAAAAAAAAAGTAATTGGTAATACTTCAGACGTTAAATTTCTTAAAAATATTTGTGTTGGTTTTTAGGGTTCCGTACCCAAAGGGTAAAAACGGGACCCTATTACTGAGACTTCGCTGTCCGTCTGTCCGTCCGTCCGTCCGTCTGTCACCAGGCTGTTTCTCAAGAACGGTCATAGCTAGACAGTTGAAATTTTCACAGATGATGTATTTCTATTGCCGCTATAACAACAAATACCAAAAATAAAATAAAATTAATATTTAAGGGGGGCTCCCATACAACAAACATGATTTTTTTACCGTTTCTTGCTCGATACTAATAACGTTGCCTTATGTTGCATAGATAATGGTACGGAACCCTTCGTGCGCGAGTCCGACTCGCACTTGACCAATTTTTTATTTGTTATTACTAAAGTTATAAAAACATCTTCTGTTGTCATAATTTAAGTCGCAATTTTTCTGAAATGTAAAGAACATAAACAATGGACGCAAAAAATTTAATGAATATTCAAATTAAAAATGACAAATAACCACCAAGTTCATAAACAATGGTACATATTCTACGTGCACAACAAAACTTAAATAAAAAATAAATAAAATAAATAAACATTCAGGACATTTCACACAACGTCCTCTGGTCCCAAAGTAAGCTATATTTCTATGCTTGTATTATGGGTACCAGATACTACTTTTTTTTAAATTTAATATAAAAAAAATTAAATCAACTAGAGTGTATTTTGATTAAAGGGCTATATAGTTGTGCACATTTATATTAATTAAAATTGTTAATCAATACACAGTTATTATAATTGTAAAATTGAGTTAACATTGCCGAATTGTGTTATCATGATACTATCAATTTTAATTTTTTAGTTTATTTAGTTGTGTACTTAGAATTGGTACCAATATAAATACAAAATCTTACCTTTAACAGCTGCGTTCACCCTATCTAAATGGTAAAGGGTTAACGGCACAGGGTCAGTCAAGATTTTCAGTCGCGGTGAAGGTCCCCTGCCAGCCTCGGCGTATGTACCATCACTCAGAAAGATCGCCGAAAGCCTAGGTCGAGGCGCCGGCGCACATGTATCGCGTGCACGTGGTCTCTCCACAGTCAAACTAGAACCACTTAAAGTTTCCTCCGAACCTTCCGACTTCACAAAGTTTCTTAATTCACTTACATTCCCTTTCAATAATCTCCGAAGATACACAGTATACAAATTTGACTTTTTCTTTGTGGCTCCATCATCGGAGCGAAATTTTCTCACGTTCAATACTTTGGCAGTAAATATAAATTTTGATTTCCCTATCGCTTCCATTAAAGACCACTCATCGTTTATAATAGTTTCATTGAAATCACATTGTGGCAGAACAGCTCGATGACGCCTGTGAGATGTATGTCTTTTTTTAACTTTACCGCGTATCCTGACCTCGCCACCGACAACAATCGCAAGTGTGATAGCATAAACGATAATCATTAACGGCTTCATGACGTAAATGTGTGTGTTAAGTCACTTAAAGACCACTTAAGGATTCCAATCTATTTATCACATTCTGCACGTTATTTATGTTCATAAAAGTAAAGAATAGGCTCAGATATTTAATAAAATATCGCACTCATTACATGCTAACAAATAACATAAAAAAATTATATATGAAAATTATATGAAGTGAAAAAAAATTAAGTCAGTGTCATAATTAACAGAGATTAAGTCTTCGATGTAGAGCGCTCGTGTTAGTAAACAAATCGTGTCCTCTGTGTACAATTATGATAGTAACTATACGACGGGAAACGCGTGCGCGCGCGCTTTTAGCCGGCGCTGACTGAAGCCTGTCATACGCAGCCTCCCGTTACAGAATAAGGGAAGCCTCTGTATTCACTTACACTGATCGTAAATGGTTAATTAACGCCTAATTGACCTGTAAACATACCACAGTCAAATAAACAAGATGAATACAAAAATATTGCTCTAATTTTGTTGTAAGTTGAAAGAAAAGCTTGGTTTGATCAAAATATGTCCAGTTATTTTACTCTCGATTGTATGTTTGTTAGTAAAATATAAGTAACCTTAAGGATAAAAAGTAAAAAAATATGCATCTGCTATACAAATGGATTACAAGCCATTGTAGTCATTGAAATTCCAGGCAAAAATGGGTTTGATAATTCAATAGAATAAGTATGCTCTGAATGCAATACAATAGATATAAGCAAATAAATCTATCTAAAATGAGTTAGATAGTATTGTGCATAACTCTAATCGGTCCGAGAGTCTGTGGTACGCTAGAGTGGTTGTGAAAGCCTGTGATCGCGATGCGTATATGCGTGGGTGAACGGGATGTGGCGCCGCGATCACCGCCCTGAGAGCATACGGTGCAAGGCACAGGCAATACTTTCGATGACAACAAAGAATCAATGTACAATTGTTTCGATAAAAAAGGTTACAAGACTCCCGCTTCTAATAATGTAGGTATCTCTCACAAAGTATTACAGGCAATTTAGTTTGGACACTTAAGCCAGTTAGAAATCAAGATTCTTTTTAGTTTGAACGCTTACGATTATTAGGTTTTACCTATCACCAGTCTCTGAAAATGGCAAGAGAAGTGTGCAAATTTGGTTTTTAGGGTTCCGTACCCAAAGGGTAAAAACGGGACCCTATTACTGAGACTTCGCTGTCCGTCCGTCCGTCCGTCCGTCCGTCCGTCCGTCCGTCCGTCCGTCCGTCCGTCCGTCTGTCACCAGGCTGTATCTCAAGAACGGTGATAGCTAGAGAGTTGAAATTTTCACAGATGATGTATTTCTATTGCCGCTATAACAACAAATACTAAAAATAAAATAAAATAAATATTTAAGGGGGGCTCCCATACAACAAACATGATTTTTTTACCGTTTCTTGCTCGATACTAATAACGTTGCTTTATGTTGCATAGATAATGGTACGGAACCCTTCGTGCGCGAGTCCGACTCGCACTTGACCAATTTTTATTAATTACTAATAAGTACATTGCCAAAAACTAGAATACTCTCTTATAGCTAGAAATAAGTCCTAGTTCATAAATCACAACATAAAATATTATAAAAGCTCCACGAAACATAATAATTTGATTGTCTGCGAAAAAATATTGACATTTAGTATATTTTACTACACTATTCGATTCAGTAACTTATACATACATATTTTTTATAATCTGTAAAATTTTCTGTATGATAGTCTAAGTTCATACAAAATAATAAACATGTATCAGATATAGCAGTAACCGTAGGGACCTTAATGAAAAATAAGCGAAATACACACACACACACGCTTACTCTCACACACAAACACACACACACACACAACTTTGTCGGAATCATTATCTATAGAGTTTGTTTGTTTGTTTGTTTAAACGCGCTAATCTCAGGAACCATTGTTAGATAGGGCATTCGTCGAGGAAGGCTTTATAACATCACGCTACGACCAGTAGAAGCGAAGCAGTAGTGAAAAATGTTGCAAAAACGGGGAAATTTTTTTAAATTTACGCGGACGGGTCTTGGGCAACAGCTATTCAACATAAAATTAGATTAGGAACGTATTCCTACCAATACTGCATCCATCGGTGGTGTAGGTATAGATATTCTATTGAAGTCTAAAGTTATTTGGCTAATATTATGCCTATCGTACCTAATAGCTTTTGGGAGGCAAAAGACTATTATTAGCGGCAGATAATAAATTTAAATAACACTAGTTAATAGAATGTATAATAAATATTTCTATGCTTGTGTTTTGGTTACCAAAATACGGATATACCTACTATTTGTGTATATTCTTTTACATACACAATACATTAGTTCTTCGAATCCAAATGCTTGTCCCTTTTTAAAGCTGTTTTAAATTATCTCTTTCTTTCTCTATCCTGCGCATTAACGACCCACAGCTGGTCAAGAGTCTCATCCACTTTAGGAGGGATTATGGTCTAATAAGCTGTACTGACCAAACGTGTTGGCAGGGAACAGGGTTTTTTTCCGTTTTCCATCTCTTACAGAGGATGTTATCAGTTTACATTATCCCTTAGCTGTCTTTTTAGCACCCTTTGTGACACTTGTGTTTGACACGGACTATACAATACACACAAAACAGTACCTTCTAGAACTCTTTTTACGTAAACATAAGTTTGTAAAAGTTAAAAAATAATTTAGACTTACTTGTTAAACATGATAATGTATAATTTTATATAATAATCTATTCATTCAATTCCTCTATTTCTTAATAAACTAAATAAATAAACTATTATTTAGTTTTTTTTAGTAAAGGCATAGCAAGTTAATTGCAAAAAACAATATAATTTAACGTCCTCTATTTCTTTCATAACGTGCACCACATCTGAAATCGAAGGTAACAAATCTTTAAGATGTAATTGTAGTATACGTACATTGATACAGAAACTGTGTGGTAAAACGGGAATGTTATCAGCCCCGCAACAAACTACAAAACACTAATGGCGGAACGCTGTACACCAACGAGGCAACATCATTTATGCTAATATTTCGTAGATAATTTTATTATCTTTACTTGAACCCATTATATATAATTAGGTTTATAATTTTCATAACAATTTTATGCTTTCTCCAACCCATCAACATCCCACCGTTGAGCACAGGCCTCCTACACTTTGGGAGGGATTACGGTGCACTGTGCCACGCCGATCGGACTTGTTGGCGCAGGGTTTATTTTTTAATTTTCCGTCTCTCAAAGAGGATATTATCTGTGTAAAATATCCCTTAGCTGACTCTTACAGCACCCTCGAGAGACACGTGTAATCCTACTCCGTCACCATACAGACTTTTGTTGTGTTTTATTCATAGTTTAGGAAATTAGCAACACTACGAAATCTGCCTGTTTCCGTGTAGACAAACATAGTATTACCTACTATCGATAATGGTTTTAATTTTTGTTATTCGTAATCGCAGATATAATGTTTAAGGGCCTACATCAATATTATCGTATATCATCGCCGACACGTACATATTAACACAGCCATTAGGCACAGAAAATGAAGAATTAGGGATACTTTTCCTATTTACTCAAAATCTACTAAATATATTTTAATTTTGATTTACGTGTTTCTATATATAATAGTTACTTATGTTTTTAAAGTTATTTCATTAGTTAATACGCGATAATAGACCGACAAATGAAAAAAATAAAAAAATTGAGAGGTTGTTTCGCTAAGATTTTCTATCGAGAAAACTTTTTTCAATCGTGTTTCTGAGTTTATGCGATCCTAGATCATATATTGAAAAAACATATACTTAAAAATTAGAGCTCTAGCCATTCAATCTAAAGAAACAATGAAAACTTCGTACGTAGAAAAATGCACGAAGCTATTTTGGTATCGTCTTAACTTGCTTGTGCTATAAATACCAAATTACAGATATAATACATTATTACCATGTACTGAAAATTATTACTTTGTTTTTCAAATACTGCGACAATAAAAGTCCTGAATAAAAAACCGATTCTACGTGCAGAACTAAACTTAACTAAGAAATGAAAATTTATAGTGTCAATAACAATTCCGTAATGTTAACTGAACTTTTGTATTAGAAAATCTGTATATTGCAGATTAACGAATTTAATTAATAAAAATGTGCACAACGTAATAACCAATTAATTAAAATGTAACAAATAAATAAATAAATATTCACGGACATTTCACACAACGTCCTCTGGTCCCAAGCTAAGCTTATATGCTTGTGTTATGGGTACCAGAATAGGTATAGAATACATATACTACTTTTCTTTTGTAAATACATACTTATAATACATAGAAACACCCAGACGCAGTACAAACATTTGTATGACATTTATGAATATCACACAAATGACAACCCTCGTGAATGGCACACCTCGTGAATGGCAGTTCGTTAAATGAACCACTACGCCACGAAGCCCGTCAAAATAAAAATGTGCACAATGTAATAAACAATTTGTCAAAATACGCCATAGTTGTTCAGTTCATTCACAAGTATATACACGATAATTTGTATTATAAAAAATGCGCTTTAGAAACAGATTAATCCACTATCATTTCAATGTTGAATAAATTACTTAAAATTAAAAAGTAAAGGGTCACAGTCAACAAAACATCAAAAAGCTTAATTACACAAGCGTCTCTTCTAAAATACTATGCTAATGTTATAATAACAAACCGGGTACATTGTCGAAATAAAAAATACGCAACACAATACACGTCATCATCCCACACATAGGTTTTGTTAATAACTGCATACGAGAAGTAACAGCGAGCGAAGCTCTGCGAATGCAAGCCTCGTCGAGTTTGCTGGCATGCCTTTGTTACGCCGATGTACCACCCGCACTACATGTAATTGATGTGCTTGTGGACCGCTTATCGTGTACGTGTTCACAACTCATTTTGTATACTTATAAAGTTTTAGTCCCGTTTTAAATGTAAAGTTGCTTACATACTATCCTCGTGAAAATATCTGTAAACTGATTTCCCCAAAAGTCGCTTAAGAAAGAATGCAGAGCAATAATATTCCAAAAAACCTGCTACAGTTGGTACACTGATAGAAAATCGGTCACCGAAGTGAAAAAGTGAAAATTCATTTCTTATACCACTTAGTAGCGAAAGAAAATAAATAAACATTAAGCGAATGTGTTTTAGATACGTCATATACAAAATTATCATCATAATGTACGATATGAGTAATTTGAACAACCGATACAGTTTATCCAATCCGAAATTCTTTCTTTAGTCTATTAGTTTCTAGTCTAGTCTATTAGTCTAGTTATCTCGGACACAGTCTAAATGCCATAATGTTATTGACAGCACCTTCAGCAAATAATAGGGCAGTAAAAACAAATTAATATGACCCAGCAGTGCAGCTGATTGTATTTACGAAATTGACCCAGAATTTAATTTCGGAATCTACTACGAGGTACGTTGCCGCAATAATTCACGCTTCGGTCTCATACCAAACTAATCCCGATTTAGTGAAACGATCAGGCTACGATATTAAATCACTCTGTCAAACTGCAACAAGCCGCTCATTAACCCCGCCCCGGTTAGTAAACACCGATACACCCCTATTACGGTTCACTAACTCAATTAATATACTACCGAACCCAAGAAAAAGGCCACGTTACAAATATACAATGTTTAAGTGCACCTTTTCACTGAAAATAATCAATATTTTCTAACACTTGCGCGACTCATTTGTTTAATAAAACTACTTTTTACGGATTAAGACGCGTATATTTGTTTTCAATTTATGGCCCGACGTTTCGGAGACTTTGCAGTCACTATGGTCACGGGTGTGAGCCAAAATTTAAAACAAATATACGCGTAAAAAGTAGTTTTATTTGAAAATAATCAAGTTTTACTACGAGTATTATGGTTATGTAATGAGACGAGAAGACAGCAACATTGTTAGGACTTATCTTCAGATGAGTGGGAAAGGAATTACTGGCAGCGTAATAAAATAGTACCTAGAGGATTGGATAAGGGAGGAGTGGAGACAGATATGACCTCAGATAGAAGAGAAAGACAGAAAATTACATAGGTAATGCGCCGTATCCAAGTAATGCGGTAAGAATAAGGCAGTAATGATGATGATCTTTAAGCTATCGACTAGTATCGACCATAGAACTAAATGTTTATAAGATGCTCATGTCTGCTATAATAAAAATGCAAATCAGTGCTCCCACTATCCTTAGTGATATCAATTTATCGCTAATAATATTATTTATGAAGTAGACACCATGTAGCTTAAGGCGTTCCCTCAATTAATAGCAATTTCCTACTGAAAATTATGCTAAGTGAATGCTGTCAGTGATAGTATTTTACGTAAATTAGATAGGAAACTTAAAGATAGCAATTATAGCCATACTTGGTCACGAAGTATTGATTAATCAAAATGCTATTTAATTTAATAACTTTCTGTGATATGTTAATTAAATTATCGTTGGTATTAATATAGAAAGCTGATATTTAAGTAAAATTCTTTCCGTGTTGGAGAGTACATTTATCGAGAAAGGCTACTAGCTATATAACATCACGCTGCGACCAATAGGACTAAAGCATTGAAAAATGTCTTTAAAACGGGAGTTTTTTTTTAAATTCTACGAGTACGAAGTCGCGGGCAACAGCTAGTTATTAATAACGAGTATCCTATTGTCTTTATTCAAATCTAATAACATTCGGCACAGAAACGTTTACATCTAGTAGTCTACAGGTGCTGTCTTAAACATTTTCCCGCCCTGTTATTACTTGGCATTGATGTAACCTGGGTTGTTTGTTAGTTTTTGGTGCTGAAACATCACAACGGATTTAAGCAAAAGGTACTGAGATAGCTTAAATTCTAGCGCAAACCTGGTCTAACATTGGTTTGTGTACACTTTCGTAATAAAACCCAAAAGAATGGTTTACGAAAGTCGACTAAATTTGTAAAGTTAACTATAGGAACAGAAGTCTCAAGAGAATTACAAATAGTGTACTATACACAACGTTCAACAGCCAAGTTAATACAGCAATTTATTTCAAGAATTTTTATTTTGTGGTGATATTATCTCCTGTACACCGTCTTATGTCGAATTTTGTACCACTCTTGGGAAGAAATCGTGCCCCTTGATAAGAAGTAAGTAGCCGGAATTGGATAATAACATTTGTACCCTCATCATACGTACAAATCATCAAGTTATCTCCATAATTTTATACTTGCACCTGTGGGACTAGACCTTTCGTTGTTTGGAGTCACCAATTTTGGTCTTATTTATATTGACTTTGAATGACTTTGAATTACTTTAAGACCATTTGTCTTTACTTAATATAAAACAAAGTCTTCATTTCTGTACGTATGTCCCTAAACGAGTTTATATCATTAAAACTAGTACTATCTTGTGCCCGATATACAACTCGGCATATTAAATCAGTCAAATTATAATAATAATTATCTATGTTCATTTTGTCCTCGGATAATGGTTATAAAATTTGCTCAAGAATTTAATCACTAAAAGGCCATGTTGTTTAGCTAATAAAATTGTAATTAATAATTCATTATTAAAATCAGGATAAAAATTAATAATAAAATTAATATTAATTATTAGGTGTATTATCGCATACAAAGTTTAAAAAGTTACTGAGATTATCACTACTGCACAGCAGCACTACTGATGATTCACCAATGAAACAATTTTATGACAGTTCTTATCTGACTCAGAAATTGCCTCACTTTGTTGTCCTTTCTTTGTTGTTTACGCTAATTATTGCACCTAAATACTTCTCTAAATGTTATTTCTGATGGTAATGTCTAAATATATAAAAATAGTAACCACTAATAAGTATGAAAAGAGAATAATAATTTTAGATTCTAAATTATTTACAGTGTAATTTCGTAGCCGCTGTCATTCTCCACTGAAGAATTTTCTGTGATGAATATTAAATAGCGAGATCAAACAAATATCTCTTTGACATAAACAAAATATTTTTTAATAATAGCTGTCTATAACTATATTTCAAAAATAAAATGGTATTAAATATTTGGAAGTGAACGCTACTGAAGAAACGTTGGGAACTTTGGAGGCGTTAAAAACAATAAACTAGATAATGGTAGCAATTCCACGTGCACAACTTAACTAAACTAAAAATGAAAACAACCATGTCGTTTTTTGATTAATTGGCTATTTCATTGTACACATTTTTATTAATTAAAATCGTTTGTCTAATATACAGATTTTCTAATAAAAACTTCTATTAACATTTCTAAATTGTGTTATTGCATTATCAATTTTAATTTTATTGGTTTTAATATCAAATTTATTCATAAAGAGATTGTGGTAGATTTTATAGTTTTAAGTATTCAATTCTCTTGGAATGCAACGATAACGCAATATTGTATGTAGTATATTCCAAATATTTATTCTAAAGATAAAGAAATGTAAAGCAGAAGATCTCATCTGATTCCTTTTTAACTATGACTTTTTTTTTACTAAAAAGGAACTTTGCCGGATAGAATTTGTACTCCTTACATTTTATTTTAAATCTAGCTTACGGCAAACAAAATAGATGCGTCTAAATCCATAAAAGGTGGTTTTATTTCAATAAATGGGTTGTGTAAATGTAATAAATTATGATGACCAACTTTTTTAAATATTATACCGCGTCTTTTTTTCATTTTTTCTTTCAGAAATAAATATAATATTTACAGTAAATTTTTTGATATAAAATTGATATTTGAAAAGAAATTATAATCTATAGCTAAAGACAGAATTTCTTAATGAGGTATATTTAGAAAAGTGATTGATCTTCAACTATCAAAAGATTCAAGAGACTATTTTTAACAAATAGAATCGCATCGCAAAGAGGACATCATTAGGGTTTTACTGTAACGGTCCAACAGAGCAGAAGCTGTTTAGTACAAAGGTGTTAAGCGAGGAAGGACGGCCTGATTTCGTTTGAGTAGAGGCGATGATGCGAACCAATTGTGATGTTCTACATCCGACAGACAGACATACCTTTTTTGTTATACTTAATCCTCGATCTACAGTTTATTGCCTATACTAAACGCTCCAAGCTCTCTCCACAAAGCCGCATGTTTATGAGCTGCTGAACTCTGTTCTACGACAATTCTGAATTTACTATCAACGTATACACCAGTCCTAATGTAAAGTATGTACATAAACACAGGATCCGTTTATCATTATAATAGTTTCAACTGTTTCAAGTCACAAAATGACCCTTGTTTTATGATTATTAGCCCTAGTTGTTTGATAAAGTTTGAATTATCTGCATTTTAAAGCGATTGTAGCCTTTGATTGTTTGTATTGGTTTATATAACGGACTGCCGATCACTAGGTCTGGGGTTCGATTCCCGGTCAGGACAATCATTTGTGTGATGTTTATACTTGTCATACAAATGTTTGTTCTGCGTCTGGGTGTTTTCTATGTATTATAAGTATGTATTTACAAAAGAAAAGTAGTATATGTAGTATATCCGTATCTGGTACCCATAACACAAGCATAGAAATATAGCTTACTTTGGGACCAGAGGACGTTGTGTGAAATGTCCAAAATATTATTATTATTATTATTATTATTGTAGCCTTTTTGAGATAAGCTGTCGTTTTGGCTGCATTAAGGTATAACTAGCCAGTAATAAAGGTTACCACCTAATTATGATTTTTTATTATCACGACACACATAAATAGGTTAGTTTAACAGACCCAGAGGCTTAATGTGTTAACGGTCTAAGTGAGTACTTTTATCTACTCTCTACTTTACATTAATTTTTATTCAAGAAATGAGGACTGTTTAAGCCACCATAATCTTCTCTATAGTAAAGAAAAACATAGCCGACAATACGTCACAATGTGCTATGTAGATCCGAAAATGTTTAAAATATGAAGAATTTGTGTGAAAAGAAAGCTGGCTTGTAAGTACGTAGTTAGCCAGTAAATTACTATTATAGATACGAAGAGTATCGAGGAGTAGTCTGTAGTTTTTTTTTATACTACGAAGTGGTGAACAAGCGTACGGCCCGCCTGATGGAAAGCGGTTACCGTAGCCTATAAACGTCTGTAACACCAGAGGTATCTCTCGCGCGTCACCGACCCTGCAAAAATCTCTTCACACCTTTTTTGAAGAACTAACAACTTTTTTGTAGTAGCTAGTAGTCTTTGAAACACTGATGGGAATTTGATTTTGTTAAAAAATAAACGTGACATACAAAACTGTATATCCAAAATTTTCAGCAATGTCGGATAAGTAATAATAATATTATGCAGAAATTAATACTTAAATGGATATGTATAGATCTGAGCTAGGACCGATTTATAACATGTACATTAGTTTTCGCTCATATTTATATCACAATGTATTAGTCTAAGTTCATGTTAAAAATAAAATTTATTTTGTTTTGTTTGAACAGATATCGATTAGAAACAGGATAGAAAGAGTAGCTAAGAATAATTTAGCTCGTTTACAATCAATTCTTTAAAGATTGCAAATTAACGTTAAATGATGAAGTAGAGAACGGATCAGTTGCAAATTTACAGTAAATTGGCCACTTCAATCTAAAACTTAACCACGAGCGGAACTCACATTGACGGGCGCCGGAACTTCCGGTAGGCACGACGACATCTCATCAATAATTCAATTTATCTACCCACCACTGCCAGTTCCGGACTACGGTTAAACCGCTCTCTGTATATTTTATTTCATTTTATCATTTCATAAGGGGAACTGATGACGTAGCACGTCAGTTTTGATGTGGCATTTCAATAATGCGTTTGATATTTTTGTTAGTTTTATTTCACTTGAATGAAATATAGTACGGGATCCGTAGTAAATTTTTTTCACTTGATTACTATCAAGCTGATTTTCCGTGAGTAGCTTTATTATGACGAGACGCCCAATAGTTTTCTATTCCAAAATCTCGATTGTGGTAGCTTACAGAGATAGCAAGGATAAAATATCGTACTACCCGTAAAAACAAGACGTAAGTGAACTTGCGTCAAAAATTTTAAACAAAAATTTCAAAAAAATCATTTACTGCTTTCTTCTAGTAATAGTACGATATTTTATCCTTGTTACCTCTGTTAGCTACCATAATCGAGATTTTGGAATAGAAAATTATTGGGCGTCTCGTCATAATAAAGCTACTCACGGAAAATCAGCTTGATAGTAATCAAATGAAAAAAATGTACTACGGATCCCGTACTAATAAGCTATTTATACTTAAAGATTTGCGAATAATAAATTGATGGTATTGAATACGTTAATAAGGATTTTGAGACTAACTTTCACCGTTAAAGAGATACAGCCTGGTTACAGACGGACGGAGAGCAAAGTTTCAGTAATATTGGTACCAATTCTATGTTCACAACAAAACTTAACAAAAAAATGAAAACAACTATTGCTATATTTTAATAATTTGGGTATTTTGTTGCAGACGTATTTTATTAAAATCTTTAGTCTATAATAAACATTTTCTAAACCAAGAAAGATCAGTTAACATTGCCGAATTGTGTTATTGACAATAACAAAAATATTTTTTAGTTTAGTTTAGTTGTGCGTCTAGAATTGGTACCATTGTCCTGTTTTACTTTTTGGTACGGAATCCTAAAAATGATGTTCGTGGTATACAATTTAATTACTACAAACTGTATTTACCACCGAAATAATTAATAAATTAACCTGCTCAATAATTTTTGTAGTTTGTGAAATGCATTTAAATATTTATTTATTTTTATATCAATCGTTCACTGAGATATAACGATGAAGGAACACAAATTTAATTATTTATCTTTTATTTAAACCGCAATAAATTAAAGTTTCTTTTTAACAATAAGACATTTAACATGCACAGTTGTGAGATGTATGACCTGTGTCAGTGTTCACGGTAAAACAAAACGGTAATGGCAAAGTTAAAAATATTATGAACCTTTAATAAGTTAGCCTTGATTTAAGCTCATCTTTGTACTTATCATATTAATATTGTCTCATGCTTCATGTAACTGCAATACATTTTACGTTATAATATAAACTAGGTGTTGCCAGTAGTCTATGCCTACCCCAATGGGAAAAAGACGTGATGTTATGATGATGATGTGTTGCCCGTGATTTTGCACGTGTGTTATTCAGAAATATAAACCTTATTTTATTATACATTTTAACCTACCTCTTGAAACAAAGACATCAAAATACGTTGCGTAGTAGCTCACATAAGAACATACACCAAATCTTTCTTTCAAATATTAAAAAAGCAAATTTATCATATCGAATAAACAAAAAGCCGATTTACGTACAACCCAAACATGGTTTTGAATTATTGCTTAGAAATAATTTACCTATTAATTAAATTTATTTTTTTATTTACAATATCTATTCCACAACAAATGAAGCAATAATGAGGCATTGATAGAACATAATGATAGCGTATTGAATTGTGAGCCCTGTATTTGGAGTATTTGGCATCGTCCATAGTGCCCGATAACTGGTGTTAATTAGTTTAATGTATCGTTTAATATACGGTAATATTTAGCTCAATGGCTCGCGTCGTACCAGGCACAAGACACTCATATTTCAGCCTCTCTACAAGAACACAATATTTATAAATTGAACCCATATTTATTAAAAAAAAACCTGTCAAGAGCAAGAAAGGCTCACACACTAAGGGTTTCGTTCCTGCTAGACCGAAAAACATAATTAACTGCGTTAAAATAAACCGGTAATTAAGCTTAAACTATTTCACCAAATTAAGTTTGTCGTTGAAGTTTATAGAATAGCCTACATTCCAATGTGATTATAATTTTGCAGTATATATCGCATAGATCTATATATTGTATGAGTTTCAAGATGATACCTTCAGTGGTTGCTGAGTAAAAAAAATTTGCAAGATGGACAGACAGACTGACGGAGAAACGGATACCAAAGTGAGACCACAAGGGTTTCTTTTTCATACGAAACCCTAAAAATACTTCAGTAACAGCTTTAACAAATCTTCACGAAATTTTTTATAATATCGCATATAAAATATACGAAAAATTATTGTAACTTTACTTGAGATTTAGCGATGAATATTTCATACCAAGATAACTCTTAAAACGAATGTAAAAATATTTCGACAATAACAAATGGAACTCAATTTTTTATCCATTCATAACTCTGAATTTCAAAGCATTATCTAGAGCTAGTACTGTTGAATAGATTTATTTCAAATGCTCAAGACAAATTCAGCTATCTTTAAGAACAATGAAATGTCCTAATAAATTTTGTACAAATTTGAGATAAGCTAGACCAAATTAGAAGCAATATTTCAGTAGCTCAATCAAACATACTACAGTAATAAAATAAAGTACCTTTATATTGCTCTTTGTGAATACAAAACAATGAATGACGCAGATGGCATTTAAGTAATAGATGCTTTTTAGTTCTCTTAAATATTGAAAAAAAAATATATACGAGTATATTGAAAACGTTCTTATAAGTCACGATATCTATCGAAGTGCTACTAAGTATTAATTAACAGCCGTCCTACGAGTACATAACTTTTTTTATGGACATGTCACACAACATCTGCTGGTCCCGAGCTAAGCTTATTATGCTTGTGTTATGGGTACCAGAATACTGATACAATATACTACTTTTTTTTTGTAAATACACACTTTTAAATACATAGTGCGTCCTGAACCGATGGTAGGGAAAAAATGTTTGGACCTGTCATAAGCACATAATTTTATCAAAAGAAATTATGTCTACACAATTGAATGATTTTTCATTTCATTTCATCATATTAGTAAACACCCAGACGCAGGACAAACATTTGTATTACAATTATAAATATCACACAATTATTGGTCCCGAGCGGGAATCGAGCCCGCAACCTTATGAACGGCAGTCCGTTACCTGAACAACTACCACACCATAACCACAGACTACGAGGCCCGTCAGTTTAAACACAAAAAAGAAATCTTTGTCTCCCTATACAAAAGTTTTGAGATTCTGGTTTTTAAGCGTAGTGATGAAATGCACAGTAAATGTTCTTCAAAAATATATGATTTTAATTTAGGAGACCTACTGCGGTTGCTTAAATTTTCTTCTTCAGACTTTTTAATACGTACACTATCATTGTTAAGACTTATAAAGTAAGGTTTAGACTACTTTAGACTACTCACCACCACCATGTTGACAAAACTGAGATTTACCTAGATCTATTCCTAAAAGCACTAGAATAAAATGAGTCCAAAAAAGAATGGTACATATGTATTTTCATCGTTCCATATTTATTTTCCCAACAAAGGGAATCAAATGTGACGTATATTCCGTCTGACTTACTAATATCATGAATATAAATTGAAACATCATGGATATTTATGCGGGATTGCCAGCGGGTATTGCTTACAGCATCGATACGCGCCCAGGCAGGTGTTCAGACAATGTGGCCGCTAGCAATAGATTCCTGATACCAATATTTATGCCTATTACTGACCCGTTTAGAAGAAATACAATATCTACTGTAATTTTGACTACTGATATTCATAGACTACCTATTTAAATATTTCTAATATCATCATTATTTTTATATATAGTATTTTTTTTATCGTAACATAAAAGTCAAGTCAATGTCACTTTGGATTGTTAAGATTTAAAGTAGGTATCTTCACTGTATTTTACTAATTCATTTTGTCTCTTTTTTATTTTATTTTCCGATTACTTTTACGAATTATAGTTATCATTTTGTAATGCATAGGTGTATTTATGTCCTACTCTTTTGTTATTATTATTTACTCTTTTCTTATGTTTTTTGCTATTTAATGGTAGCAATAAGTTGTTTAGTTTTAAATTGTGTATTATTTTATATATAATGTCACTAACAAGGCCCTGCGGAAGATCAATGCTGGTTTTATACCAAGCGTTAGCTGAGCAGGGACCTATTTCTAACATGTGCACTAGCTTTCGCTTATATTTATATTATGACAATGTATAAGCCATGTTAAAAATAAAATTTATTTTCTTTCTGCTTTCTTTCTAAAATATATTGTTAAACATTTAAACGGTATTTTTAGAGTGAAATCTCTACTTATTATAAAACAAAGTCGTTACGTTTGTGTGTATGTCCCTATGTGAGCTTTTACCCCCAAAAGTACGCAACAAATTTTGATGCGAATATTTTTAATAGATAGAGTGGTACAGGCGGATGGCTTTTTGTATAATTTGTTAAGGTTTGGTGTATATTGGGAGAGAGGGGGGGTTCAGTAACTGTAAACGTGGGTGAAACTGCGGGCAATAGCTAGTATATTATATAATAAGTTTATTTTACTATTTAGAATTCGTCATCGCCAGTTATGACTACCAAAAACCTATTAGGTTGTTAATAAATGAGTATTTAAAAAAAAAAGTTAAACCGAGTTCATGTGCCTTTGAAAGAGGGCTTTCCTCGATTTCTCGGAAGATAACCATCAGATCCTGACCTGGCGCCAATGGGACCAAACGGCAACCACCAGCTTTCAAATATAAAAATATTCATTAATTAAAATCGCTTCGTCCAGTTAAAAGTTATGAGGTAAGAAACATAAATATTTTTTTTTTTTAATTTACATACCTGACAGACGAATTGAGAACCTCCTCCTTTTTTGAAGTCGGCTAAAAAAATGTATGTATAATGTATCTAGAATGCAGAAAGTAATATTATTAAAAGAGCGATTCATGTTCTCTTTTCAAACTATTAGTATGGTTTCTTTTGTATTAAAACTGTAAAGTTAGAGTGTAAACGTTTTAATTTGTATCGTTAACGACAACGCAGTATTAACTTTTTATTAGTAAATTATCGTGTCAAGTTGCAAGAGATTTTTTATTACCGTGCATTATAAAAAAGACGATTAATGTCAACTATATTTTTGAATTATGAGGTTTTTATATTGGCACCTTGTTCACGCTCTTATTTATAGATTGGCATTTAATAATATTGTTCAGACTTGTTATAGTTTTTAACTTGATGATGCCACGGCATTGTAATTGCTAGACGAAAGTTACATTAACTTTAAAACAATTTTAGTTCGAAAATATCTTGTTAATAATAATTTTAAAATAATTACTAAAATTAGTTTTATTAAAAGTTTTTTTTTTTTAAGCAGATACACGTCTTCAAATTCGTAAAAAGTGGTGGTATTTTATTTTGGTTAAAACAATATTCAAAATTTGTATTAACTTAGATAGGTAAAGATAGTTTATGCCTATACTTTATGTAAGTACACAATGGGAGTTCATTGCCAATATAGATTTTAAGCTTAATTATATCTGTACAAAATTTTCTAAACTGCTCACGGAGTAAGAAGTTAAAAAATATTTTAATTACTATGAATAATTTGTAGGGCTGTCTGGGTCGACTTATATTAGGCTGTAGGCCACTTCGTACGAGTATAGATCAGAAAAAATAAATAAAATAAATGTGGTGTCGTGGGACACCAGGTAGGAACGAAGTTCCTTCGGTTAGCCGTACAATCGACGTCGTCGAGTTAGTAGAATCGACACAATTTGCAAAGAAAGAAAGAAAGAGAAAGGTATTATACACTACTCGCTTGTGTATTCGACTGTCGCGCCTGCGCCACGTCTCATTTAACGGTTTTATTCCACGGACTTTATTCCACGGACTTTTTTCCACGGCCTTTTTTCCACGGACTTTTTCTTACGGTTTTACTATCACATTTTTTTCAGTTCGGTCGCGCAGCAAAATCCTAACCAAAACCCTATATCCTCCAAGCCTGCCGTAAGGAACTTCGTTCCAAAAAAATGTAACAAACTATGCGTACATAAAAGCTACCCCTGGAAACACTCTACGTATTAAAAAAACGTATCAAAATCCGTTGGGTAGTTTTGAAGATATAAGCCCACATAGGGACATAGGTACATAGAAAAATAAAACTTTGTTTTATAATGAGTAAAGATGTTCACACGATTTTATTGGTAATTCAATTCTTTAGGCTTAAAATAATCAAATATGCGTAAATTATTTAACTAAGATGAAGTGATGTTATTCATCACTAAATAATAAACGTACCTAACTACTTCGTTATATTATTCTTCTCCATAGGATTGCCTTTTGGAACAGCCTTGCTTTTGACTTTTTAAAAGAGCATGTATATCTTGACTACCTAAAATAAAAATTATTGACTTCGAATAAAAACTTTTAAATAATTATATGGGCTAAGTAACCCTTTGATGAGATGACAAATTAACGTTATATTTTTTCCAAGATGTCATGACAGCAATTTACAATGTTAATTACGAGCCTTTAGTCATAACGACGTCCATTCATGATGGAAGCCATATTTTATTTTATGCAGTACTTAGTTGTCGCGTCAAGTTTTCAATTATGTTAATTGTAGAGTTGCATTTCTTGCTAGCGATGCTTGGCGCCATCTTCAGGCGGAAAGTTAATAACATGCTCTCTGACTATAATCTATTAAAGAATATTCAAAAAATTATCAAAAAAAATCAAAAATTCTTTTTATTTCATTTATTATAACTAAAGCTAATTTTTACTGATTGTATAACTTTATCGACGTTTCCATCCACTGGAGCTTATTTAAATTTAAATTAAAAGTCTCTGAAAATATCATAAATATACAATAAACAAGACACAAAGCGTAAAAGAAAATTTTATTTGAAATATAATAATTTAATAAACTTTATTAAAACAATTAAATAGCTACGAAGACGCTTGGGGCTTGGGCAACCCTAGTAACGTTTCTATGTCAAAAACTCCTTTACTATGATACTCGGAAGAAATTTTGAAGACAGATACATAATAGAAGATATAGATATAACAATAATTAAAATTGGAAGTCCTCCAATTTTACTGACTGTTTTACTACAAAAACATATTATAGCTTAAAGTCATATTGATAAACTGTGAATTTTCAGCTGTCTAGCAGTTTCAGAGATACCGCCTGGCTTTAAACAGATAGACAGAAAAGTCTAAGTAATAGGGTCCCGTTCCACCTTTTGGTACGAACCCTAATTAAATATACAGGGTGTGGCGTAATTAATGGATAAGCCTGTGCCTGTGGATAAGCCTCCTACTGCGCTATACGAATATGTATATTTTTAATTAATCCTATGTATGGTCTTGAAAAAAATGGCATAAGTCATGTTTTTCATAAAATGACTACTTTCACTAACCAATTCTGCTACTGTTGCCACAATTTTCAAAAGTTTTGCTTTCTGTTTTTTTTATAATACAGCTTAAGAGTTGAATTATTGCAAGCAATAAAGAATTCCCTATTCGTAATACAAATTTTTTGAAAATTATGCATGAAATATCAAAAAAGGGTTATTGATTATTCAATTTGTTGACTTTGTACATCGTCTAGCTTAAAAAATCTTTATGGGAGTTGATTTGCCCAATATCTTAAAAACATGCTTGTTTTATGCAGTTTCCGAAATGGTATAATACTTATTATAATACTTATTAAGTTTGATGTGATATTAAAGAACCAAATGACACTCGTAAAAAAATGTTCTTATTGTGATTTAATTAATCAAATTAATACTGTTAACTTAAACAAACTGTCAGTGGTATTTTAACTTATCTGTCTGAGTTTACCAGTGGGAATGTTAGTCGTTGAAAAAAAATAACAACTTATTTTATTTTTTTTATTCTAAAGATGCAAACACTACATAAATTTTATTTTACAAAAAATGTTCGAAATGGCGGCCACCTGCGGCTATGCAGGCCCTGCATCGACGGATAAATGACCGCTTTAGGCGTCGGATGAAGCCGGACCTCTTGATTTCATCAGCGGCTTCAAAAATCAGGGCCTTTAGTTGTTCCAGGGATGCTATTTCTTTTTTATACACTTTTTCTTTTAAACACCCCCAGTAAAAAAAGTCTAGAGGGTTCAAATCAGGGGACCTTGGTGGCCACAAAATGGGACCCAAACGACCTATCCACCTCTCATTGTACTCATCATTGAGGTAGTTCCGTACAATTCGTGCGTAGTGAGCGGGACAACCATCATTTTGTAACCAGTAGTTTTCTGGCACATTTAAACTTTGTAATAGTTCCGGCAACGTATTTTGCAGAAAATTTAAATAATTGGGACCTGTTAGTGTCTCGGATAGTTCGACGGGCCCAACTATTTGTCCATTTAAAATTCCTGTCCAAAGGTTCACTTTAAACTGGACTTGAGCTCGGTCTTGCCTTATGTTTCTCGGATTGGTTGCCTGCCAACTATGAAGATTGTGCATGTTGACGTAGCCATTTCTTTTACATGATGACTCATCGCTCCACAGTATTTTGTCAAAAAACGCCGAATCTTCGCGTATTTTTCGCAACATGACGCGACAAAATTGGACTCTAGGCTCATAGTCTCGTGTCATTAGTGTTTGCACCCTTTGATAGTGATACGGGTGAAGCTCATGCCTGTGCAGAATTCTGCCCACAGTACGCGTATCTACACCGGTTCCTCTACTTAACTCACGAATTGATAACTCTGGATTAGCACGCACAGCTTCTAGAACTTCGTCATCACGATGTCGTCGAGGTCTGCCTTCCGAAGCACCACCAACACCGGTACCAGGCATTCGCCCTTCGCTAAAAGCGATGTGCACACGTGTAAACACCCGGTAGTCTGGGTGTCGCAAATCGGGGTATCTTCGACGATATTCGCGTGCAGCTTCATTTGCATTGCAGTTACACAGGCCGTAAATAAGATGCATATTTGCATACTCTTGAGGAGTGTACGTATGACGCGGCATGATCAGTAGTCCAGGGATATGTAGAAGTCGTCGATAATATCACAATTGTCCAATTCGTATAGCAAAAACAGAGTCCGTAGTACATAAGCCAAATTCACGTCACAATAACAAACACGATAGAGCAAACGATATGTGCGCAAGAGACGATAGTCAAAAGAGCACTAACTTTGTTAAACAAGTTCAAAAGCTGTTTTGTTGTTTGTGAGAATAATAAAAATCTATCTCTGTCGCACAACTGTTATTTACCTGACATCAAAATGCTTTGTCTCTGTCTTATGATAAGACTAACCGTCTGGATTTGCCGTGCGATAAACAACCACAAGTAGTTGACTTAGAGTCGTTATCTGCTTACCCTATTCATGGTGGATGACTACCTGCTCCCGAGCACCCAAAAAAGGGTCCATTGTGAATGACTACCTGCTCCGGAGCACACAAAAAAGGGTCCATTCAAACTGTTTACAAAGACATGTTTAAGATAAATTAATAATTCTGTTAAAGAAAATTAGGGTATTTTTTTACAACTGTCGTTTTTTTTTAAAACCTCGTGAAATGTAATAAGTATTATACCATTTCGGAAACTGCATAAAACAAGCATGTTTTTAAGATATTGGGCAAATCAACTCCCATAAAGATTTTTTAAGCTAGACGATGTACAAAGTCAACAAATTGAATAATCAATAACACTTTTTTGATATCTCATGTATTTTTTCCCAAAATTTGTATTACGAATAGGGAATTCTTTATTGCTTTCAATAGCTCACCTCTTAAGCTGTTTTATAAAAAAAACAGAATGCAAAATTTTTGAAAATTGTGGCAACAGTAGCATAATTGGTTAGTGAAAGTAGTCATTTTATGAAAAACATGACTTATGCCATTTTTTTCAAGACCATACATAGGATTAATTAAAAATATACATATTCGTATAGCGCAGTAGGAGGCTTATCCACAGGCACAGGCTTATCCATTAATTACGCCACACCCTGTATATATTATAATTATATTTTTACTAGCTGACCCGGCAAACGTTGTTTTGCCATACTAAAAAAAAAGTATGAAAAATAGATGTTGGCCGATTCTCAGACCTACTGAATATACTTACATGTAAAATTTGATAAAGATCGGTCAAGCCGTTTCGGAGGAGTACGGTAACTAACACTGTGACACGTGAATTTTATATATTCGATTATAACGTAATGCTAAAATTAGCACGACACGCTTTCTAAAAGTTTAATATATTGTTCAAAAAGTTAAATAAATGCATTCACAAAATGTCTGTACGAGTAAAAGAGACAAAATAATTTTCTCATCACCATTATACCGCTCGAGATTAACTTAGATTATGTTTAATTAAATTAATGGAAGCCGTATGTTCGTAGTAGGTATGAGCTACTTATATTTCGGTAGTAGCTTGTAGCACATATTTTATTTATATTAAAAGGTGTTGTTTGGTTGTTGATAATTCACCTACAGCGGCCCTAGAGCATTAATCCAACAGGATGGTGACGTTATAAGGCGCCTACGATATTTATAATTGTCATACAAATATTTGTACTACGTCTCGGTGTTTAATATGTATTTTAAGTATGTATTTACAAAAAAAAAGCAGTTTATGTAATATATCCGTATTCTGGTACCCATAACCATACCTTAATCGCTGCAGGAGGCACCATATATTGCCACTGCAAAATCGCAGGACAATAGCGGATGTCACCTACTTCTCTGACATAGTTAACAGCCGTATAGACTCTTCAGAATTACTGCAAAGAATTCAACTATATACTCCGAAGCGATTGGTAAGAAATCCATCCTGCTTAGCAGTATCGCTAGTCGATACAAATTATAGATCTAACTCATTCTTTCCCCGTGCAATTAATCAGGTCAATGCATATGTTAATAGCGTTCAGTTGGATATTTTCTTTAATAGCAAACAACAGTGCCGTTCCTTATTGGCTAATTCGTTTTTTGACGTCTGATCCTGTGTGCTGTGTATTCCTGTTTTTATCTTTAAGTATTTCTTTTTTTTTCTCTGTAAATGTATATCTGTGCTTCTCTGCTTTGTTTGTAAACCTATTGTTTTCTCTAACGAAAGAACTGTGTTATCTGTAATCTGTAAAAGATGTAGTGATTAGTAAAGACCACTCTTTACTAATCACTACATCTTTTATTTGTATAATTTATATTATTTGAGTTGTTTTCCTATGTCTATCTGTGGAAGCTTCAAAAGGCTTATTTAGATAATATTGTAATCTAGCTATATTTTATTGTACAAGCTGCTTGCTTTCCAAAATAAATAAATAAATAAATAAGTAAATAACACAAGCATTTAAGCTTAGCTTGGAATCAGACGTTCGTACTCGTTGTGTACGGACGCTGTCGTCTCTTAGTGAGCGTGAGGCCATTTTGGGCAGGGCGGGCACAACGACCAATGAAATTGCGTTATAATGTTTGTGTACATTACCTCAGCACCCTGCCGACGTGGCAGTATATTCTGTCTTAGTCAAGTCCATCTGAAGGTTGTCTGGCAGAGATCGCAGCTCGCGTTAAGACTTACTTGTGTATAGCTACTCCTGCTGGTTCAATATTCAAAGGCTGCGGCGAACAAGGCTTACGAGCCTTATTTAAAACGCGTGCGAAAGTTTTAAGAGATATTTTAATAATGCTCTACGGTATTAACAAAATGTTTTTGAACAAGAAATGAGGTTAGATAATAACTATGGCAGTGTTGAAAGATTTTGGATAAGGATTCAATACGTCTTGTGTTTTTGTGTGTTTATATCCAATTTCTTGAACGGAAAAAGTGCTTTTCACTTTTCTCTTCGCAACCTAGCCTATGGCCTCTTTCGAAAGATAATAAATAATAATAATTCATGGACATTTCACACAACGTCCTCTGGTCCCAAGCCAAGCTTGTGCTATGGGTACCAGAATACGGATATAATACATAAACTACTTTTCTTTTGTAAATACATACTTATAAATACATAGTAAACACCCAGACGCAGTACAAACATTTGTATGACATTTATGGATATCACACAAATGATTGTCCTGACGAGGAATCGAACCCGAGACCTCGTGATCGGCAGTCCATTACATAAAACACTCCACCACGAAGCCCGTCAATATATATGTATATATATATATAGGTTATACTGACAATTTTGCTGATAGACGCTTACTAAAAATTTTTATTCATATGCCAGGAATATAATCTAAAAAAATCTGGTTACAAGCAGAAGCCATTACACTATAGTGTTTAGATAATAATATGATAGTTTACCATTCATTCATCCATTCCTTCCCTCGGAATTTCAACCCGAGAACTTCGTGACAAGCGACACGCATTACCTATTAGACCAGAGACCATAGAGGCATCCCACGCAGATTAGTGGCCAGAAAACGTGTGGCAGAGATTTATTTAGGAGAAGGATACGGGTGATACTCAAAATTAAGATATTTTTTTAAACTATTATCGCCGAACGAGCAAACGGCCCGCGCTAGCTTAGCCTGATGGTAAGTCGCGACCGTAGTACACGTCATACGAAATTATGATAATAACGGTTGTATATACATATACGTCCGTTACACCATAGGTATCAACGACGCGTTGGCGATCCGTTGCAAAGAAATTATACATTTTATAATTCACTCGCTGTTGCCCGCGATTTCGTACGTGTGGAATTTAAAAAAAATTCCCCGTTTTTGCAACATTTTTCAGTGATGAAAATAAATGGACTATCCAACACTAAAGGAATTTTTCAAACCGGACTAGCGGTTTCTAAGATTAACTCGCTCAAACAAACAAACTCTTCGGCTTTATAATATTAGTATAGAATTGTTTAATTATATATATTCTTTATAAAAATTGTTACAGCTAATTATCTTAATACAATGGGCGGCCTTATATATAGCGCCTTATATAGAGCGATGAATGTTACAAATGAAAATACGATTTACAGATTTAAAGACGTATTTTTTTTTAATCTAGCTCGTTGTTTCGTTCAGGTTCCATGGTTACGAGTCGAAATAGATATTGCAGAAAATATATACAATAATAAAAATAAAATAACCCATTTCATAAGCAAAAAGTATAATTTCACCGCTCACGTCGTCTCCATGACGTGATTGCAAAATTATAGCTAATTTCGTTCATCGTGTCACATCGCGGTCGTAGTTAATTCTACTTCATTTAACTCTACGGATTGTCCTAACAGTCTTCATAATCGCGGATTAAACTCCATCCTTTCACGGAATTTAAATTTAATTTAGTTTTAGAATTATTCAGTCTCGTTAACTAAAAGCGGTTTTGTATCGAATATTAGCTGCAGTTTAAAGTTAAATATATGTAGGTACATGCTATAATTTTACCATAATAGATTTTGATATTAAAAATTGTTTTGTTAAACGCTTTAATAAAATTATAGAGATACAATTTCTTTTTAAGTAGGTACATAACAAACATAACATCAATACACTAAATACAGTAATCAATGGACAAGGAATGCAATGTAATTCTATTCAATTAACTATGATCCGATTAAGATGCAATTGTTATGCAAATATTTGCCTGATACTTGAATGTCTATTTGTATATCAAGTGGTTCCCAGTCAGCAGCTAATTAATCGAATCTATATTCGGTTGAGACGACACGTTGAGTCACTTTGAACTTCTCGCACAATGGCTCTCCGTGATCGAAGCTACGGTACTACGTCAGGCCTCTTACGTCATCAATATAGCCTGGTAGCTCCTCATTGCAGAGTATTTGCAAAGTTAACCAGATATATTGTTGTTACTCTGACCTAAGTTACTCAAATGTGAACCACTTGAGACGGCAATGACTTCCAATAAAATAATATCTGTTTACAAACTACGCGACAACAAAGAAACAATCAACAAACAAACAAAGCGACGATATCGTCAAGGTCGCGGGGAGTCATTGGATGCTAGCGGCACAAAACAGCGCATTGTGGCATTCTATGGGGGAGGCCTATGTCCAACAGTGGACGGAGAGAGGCTGATGGATAGATAGATTTGTGACGTGACATTCGGGATTATTTTGGAATTAATGTTCATTATTTGTGTTATTTAGTTTATATTAAATTAATAAAATAAAATAAATAAATATGTATAAATATTCATGGACATTTCACACAACGTTCTCTGGTCCCAAGCTAAGCTTATATGCTTGTGTTATGGGTACCAGACTACGGATAGAATACATATAATACTTTTTTTTTGTAAATACTTACTTATAATACATAGAAACACCTAGACGCAGTACAATCATTTGTATGACAATTAATAATAAATAATAATAATAAATAAATATTCAGGACATTTCACACAACGTCCTCTGGTCCCAAAGTAAGCTATATTTCTATGCTTGTATCATGGATACCAGAATACGGATAGACTACATATACTACTTTTCTTTTGTAAATACATACTTATAATACATAGAAAACACCCAGACGCAGTACAAACATTTGTATGACATTTATGGATATCACACAAATGATTGTCCCGAGCGGAAGTCGAACCCGCGACCTCTTGATCGGCAGTCCGTTACATGAACCACTCAACCACGTGGCTCGTCAATTAATGGGTACATTTAGGGCATTGACTCGTTTATAGATATGACATAGTAATAGGTATATCTTGTACAAAAGCCTCGATGCACTATAAACAGTTTGAAAGATTTATGATAATAGCACATCATTTTCATGTTTATTCAAATAGCGTGCAGTCGACGCCAACCCTACACTAGTTTTGGGGCACTTTCAATCCATTATCGCCCACATTACTCGGGTAGTCAATATCTCAGTGTGGTATGCAATCTCGCCGTAGGTGCCGTCCGTCGAGGATCGCTCGCATATCTGCCATCGGTACCTCTCTGTGTAGGCATGCTTAGCTCTTGTTCTAGCTGACTTATCTAATAAATACTGGATGTCAGGGATTCGAGAACAACTTCAGGGAATTTACCACACATACTTATTAAGTATTACTGAATACCAGCTTTGCAATAGTGAAATTGAACTTCATAATCATTTTTATTATCAACACTATATCTTAATTATCTATTAAAAACTGATCGACTGATTTCTTCGTTCCTAGCCCGTTAATGTTCCACTATTAATGTTGTTATAAGGCTGTTACAGTTTGGAAGGGTTTTTGGTCTGTGATGCCGTGCTGACAAGGCGTATCGGCATAGGTTAGAGTCTTCTCTCATAGAGGATATTATCTGATTATTAGTTGACTCTTAGTTGACTCTTACGTGCTATAAAAGGGGAGGAAAGGCACTCGTATTCTTAATCCGTCACCAGAGAAGAAACTGAGGCTGAAGACCGACTAATTAATACAAATTTAAAAAAAAGTTTTAATGGAACCTTTTTGATGATAAGTCATCATCATAATATCATGCCATTTTTCCATGGGAGTAGGCAGAGACTATAGAGCGTCATCTGCTACAATCTAAACACACTATTTATACTCGTTTGACTTGATAATATAATTATTATATATATATATTCGCTCTATTTCATTAAGTGAATTCTAATTGCGAGTAGAGTAAAAATAGTCTCAACTAATGCAACTTTTACTCAGATAATACCGGTCTAGTGTAAACGTAATAAGTAGGTGCTTATTACGAGTTACTACTACTAGTACCTATGAAGTAAAATATAATAGAGCGCAAATCAACCCTTCTGGCTTTTTCATAAAGCAATTCCTTTTTGTAACAGACTTCAATAGATGGAGAATAAAGGACATTTCAAATAAAACAAAAAGGTTAACAGTGATTTTATAGTCTAGGCAAACTGAAAATAATAAAGAAATCCGAGTTTTTCTTGAAACTTTATTACAAGAAAGAAATTTGATACCCCAGTGAGACAAAAATTATTATACGATATTCATTTTTTGTCGTAGCCAAATAAACGGCGTCCTTCTTTGTTGATTATGGCAGATTCCAAACAAATTTTGACCTAATATATTCCTATGATGTATTCTATATTTTATAAATCAGACTACTAAATTTTGGAGAATAATGCGTTCAAATAAACAAATAAAAAACTTTTCCGTTTGATTACATTCGTATAGATAAACTAGTTATAAATCCTTCAGTGCAAAACTTTAGCCTTTATATCATTAACTGTTATAAATATAATATTCGTATGGTAAATGTTAATAATCTACTTAGTTTAAAAACTAAAAAACACGCTTAAATATCCTGAATATTTTTTAAATGATTGCATTGTCATCAATACTCAATTCGATGCTACCTACCTTTATTCCTATATCAATGCTACCTACTTTCAAAACGTGGACAGTTTATAAACACAAGTAAACAATTATGATATTTTTACCTGATTCTATAAACAAAGCGTTCTTATGTGAAATTATCTGATTTTATATGAAAGGCATACGTAGAAACACAATAATCTTGGTGAGTCTACTCATATACAATTAAACTATTACGTGTATAATTAAAAATACAAGTTAATATATATAATGCAATAGCATGTTGAAGTATCACTATAACCACTTATAGTGATACTTCAACATGCTATTCTAGTAATTCTGATCAAGGAATTGGGATTATTCTTTTAAATTATTGCATTGTCATCGGTCCTTGTTAGGTGTGCAAAATTTCAGATCAATCCGTCTACTGCAAGTGGCTGAAAATCGCTTTCAAAGATTCCGTTACACGTATTAATACATTGATAGATACATACCAAACTTATAAAAGCGTGTTAAAAAAAAATTGGTCAAGTGCGAGTTGGACTCGCGCACGAAGGGTTCCGTACCATTATCTATGCAACATAAGGCAACGTTATTAGTATCGAGCAAGAAACGGTAAAAAATCATGTTTGTTGTATGGGAGCCCCCCTTAAATATTTATTTTATTTTATTTTTAGTATTTGTTGTTATAGCGGCAATAGAAATACATCATCTGTGAAAATTTCAACCGTCTAGCTATCACCGTTCTTGAGATACAGCCTGGTGACAGACGGACGGACGGACGGACGGACGGACGGACGGACGGACAGCGAAGTCTCAGTAATAGGGTCCCGTTTTTACCCTTTGGGTACGGAACCCTAAAAATACCAACCACGCAATAATTTTTTTTTTTACTAAGTATATTATATTTTAATTAAAAATTTTAGCATTCTCTTCATTCTTGAAGTTCCGCTGCTGGCGGTTTTGCTAGAACGTAAGATTGTAAGAGCAAAATTAAATTAATTTATGAGTAGGTGCCAGTAAGCCGCATAAAGGAGTCTTAAAACGATATTACGTCAACATGTAGGTAGTAGATACATTTAATATATAAATAAATATTCATGGACATTTCACACAACATCCTCTGGTCCCAAGCTAAGCTTATACGCTTGTGTTATATATACCAGAATACGGATAGAATAGATATACTTACTACTTTTTGTTTGTAAATACATACTTATAATACATAGAAACACCCAGAGGCAGTACAAACATTTGTATGACAATTAGAAAAATCACACAAATGTTTGTCCCGAGCGGGAATCGAACCCGCGACCCCTTGATCGGCAGTCCGTTACATGAACCACTCAACCACGAGGCTAGAGGCTCATAATAAGACTAGATTATAAACATAGAGTGCAATCGAATATTCTCTTAAAATTATTAATAAACTAGCTATAGACCGCAACTTCGTGCACGTGGTTTTTAAAAAGATTAAAAAGCTTTAGCAAATTCTACTAGGCTTGTTGAAAAAAAATCGATATATCGATATTATTTTTTCAATATATCGATATATATCGGCGATATTTAATTTTTCTATATATCGATGTATCGAAATAAAATTTCAAGTATCGAAATAGTATAAAAATCGAAATTTTTTTCAGACCGAAAACCAAGTAGGTACCTACTTTCTATATAGGTATTAACATTTTTTTTTGACAACTTACTTTTTCTCTTTTGTTTTGTTTTTTGGTTGACTCTCGATTTTATGCTTCTTAATTTGATGTCGAAACCTTTTGAGTCCTATTCGCACTTAGCCAGTTTTCTAATTTTGCCGATATATCGATATTTTTCAAATAAAATATCGACATCGATATCGATATATTTATAAATATCCATATATCGATACATCGATATTTTTTTTCGTTTCCGTCATCCCTAAATTGTACAAAAAAAACATCCTCTAGAACTACTCCATCTATTGAAAAAAATCGCATTAAAATCCGTTGTGTAGTTTATGCTCACATAGGTGCATACATTCAAAAATAACAAATTGTTTTTATAATAAGTAAAGATAAAGATTATTAAAGATTGACAGACATTGTCAGAGGCAATAAATGAGTAATGGGATATCAATTAATCGGCTAAGGCCCACTCACTATTCATTTAAAACCTGAGATAATTCCGAAACCAAAGAAGGGGCTTGTTGTACCTGATAACAAATAATAACTGCTAATTAATAAACGTAAAGGTGGCCTTCCGAAGTACACGACTTGCGACCGCATTATATACCTAAATATCTACTTAAATATACAAATGAATCATGTAATGTTTAAATTATATAGTGGTATGCTACGTAATCAAGGGAAAGAATGTGTCCTAGTGAACACAAGCCCTTAAACAAGTTAGCTATGTAATCAAACGAAGTTTACACTGCATTTACACATAAATGTTGGCGAGTACATTTTCATTAAAACTCTTCTCCTTAGCCTGTGTCTTTAGCTTAGGAAATTACGGACCGGGCTATAAAATACATCAATTTATTTAACAAACGCTGTTTAAAGGGATCATTTCGCTTTTACAGAAGTTTTAAGTCATTTCTTATATTTTTTCTTTCAGTCTTAGCTTTAATAATATGCACATCTCAAAAGGCAATTGGCATTGTTCATGTTTTTTCAAAACTCTTAATTCGAAAACCATTTCTGGGAATAGAGTTTCTGATTATCACCCATTAGTTTTTTTCGGAAAATTTGCTATATTAACGATTATTTTTCTAAAAAGGCTAATGATCTCTATTTGCCCTTGAAGTGAAGCACTTAAAATATTAAGGCGTTATTAGGGATATATTACTGCGTGGTGGAGATGAAATTGGTCTTTTATATCAACTTGGCAACTTTAAAAAGATGTATTGCAATCTGTCTTAAGTCTATCAGGAAAAGGCAACACACAGATTGCGCTCAACGATGACGTCACAACATTTAAAATAATCTATTTAAGTATTTTTTAAAACTTCTATGTAGTGAATATTTCAATAATATTGAAATTAGTTGCTTAAAATAGTCTATACTTTCAAAAAAAATATATAAAAACAGCAGGTAAAAAATTATGAACAATCCCAATTGTAGAAAATCTATTATCTGGTGATAGCGCGTACATATTTACCAAAGTTCAATTCTGTTTTGATTGATTTTCAATTATCCAACGTTTCTTCATAACTAAAAACGTTAATAATTAAAATCCTAACTCAGGCATAGCGGAGCTTGTAGGATGTTCCTTACAAACATTTTTTGCTTGCATAATTTTAAACATTTTAGCATGAGCATTTCCTGTTCACATCACCCATCGGTGATTTTCACATAATTGTCCCGATTCCACATACCTAAATCATCTGTCTATAGTATAGGTGAACATTATGTAGAAAACGTGTTAATAAAAGTTGATACCTACATTACATACCAAAATCCATTCTTTGTTCAGGATTTATTTACAACTATCTCTTTGAAGTAATGGAAAAATATTCAAAACAAAATGGATCTACGTCTTCACAATATCTCTGTTCCTAAACAAATGTCACTTGAAAAAGATCAGAGGGACCAACAAAAATGTATAAGTAATTCAACATAAACGGTCTCACAACCCCTTATTCTGTTGGTACAAAATCCCGTAAATCCGTTCAAGCCGGGGCCTGCCTCTGGCGTCGCCGGCGCGCACATTGACTGAGACGTATGCAAAGGGATCAATGAGATAAATTGCTCTCCGCTGTCACTTATTTCACGGCAAATGGGTGAAGGGGGAAAAGAGGACCGAGGTATGGGGTGCGAGGGAATTTGCAGAGCTAATGGTGCGCGTGGGCATTACCCTTCGCTCGGCTTAATTACACTTTAGACAAAGGCAAATGATCACCACCCATTCCACTATAATTACATACTCCGCAACTAACACACTAGCAAGAAACGTATTTAGCTAATCGATTTGCTGTTTTATAGTAGAAACTTTTATAAGACCGATATAAAGAAAGTGTCTCCATGTTAATTACGAATTAGTATCACGAGAACTTGTTCGCAACATGATGGCTTTTAGTAGATACTTTGACGCTCTTGAACCAATTTATATTCAAAGAAATGAACCTTATTAAGACAGCAACACTTATGAAAAATCGTTTTATAGATAGACTGAGCTATCAAAGGTGATCACCTCTGTTAACTCTTGATTATATTGCTGGAATACAACTTCAAACGAATGGGAGCAGTTGGAACGTTGTTCACGCAAATTACACCGTTATGAGACTACAAATAACCGCAAATTTATGTAGATAGCTATCGAGTGCTCGACGTTACGTAAAACGTGTTTAAGACGGTGGTGAGGGCGATAACACGACACTAGTGTTAACATCTGGCCTCGCTCCCATCTACCGAACATAAACATCCCGGTGTCGGCGTCATGTCTTCATTTGCATGTTTCAGACGCGGCTACGTCGGCACTCGTGCCTACAATGTCAATGGGATTGATGCCTGAATTTATTCAAAGTAAGTACTTCAGATTAACTGAGACAAGTTTATGCTACAGATTAGTTAGACAAATGCAAACATAATTTAAGTGGATGCGACGAAAACACAAAGTAAAAAAAAGTTTAACATCGCAGTGAAATTTCATTGTGCCCGTTTGTGAAATTGCAATGTCAAATCGATAATGATAAATGCAAATACATTTTCCAATACCTCTTATAAATTGGGCATTGAACAATATAATATAAGTATTCCTGAATCTTTTTTCAATTGGGAACATTATAGTACAATAGTATTACAAAGATTTTTATGAAAGAACTTATAATAAATTTAACATCCCTCAATCATGAACTGAATCTACTACATTAGCAAACGCATTATTTCATATAAATAATACACAAAAGGCAGAAAATAACAAACTATAAAATTTTCAAGTTATGTAAGTACTGGGACTTATTTTCCTTGAAGTGTGCGTTTCACATGAGACATTCAGGATAGAGGCTCTATCTACGAGCATCGTTGGACACGCGAACCTCTCGTTAGACGGACAATAAGTAAATAGGTAGATTCTCTAAATAACAAATGCTTCACGCACGTAAGCTTACTATTAACCGTATGATCACCCTCGAAATAAAAATAATACAATTTTACACTAAGCACTAGTGTAAGAAATAATAGAAGTACTTTTTTCTTTATTTCGTTTTAAAACAGAATCGTTAATCCTGTTAATTCTGAATGTATGTCCCTATGTAAGCTTATTTTCAAAACTACGCCACGGATTCTTATGCAGTTTAGCAGATGGATTTTTATACAATTTGATAAGGTTTGGTTTCTAAATTTTACGTGTACGAGATTGCGAACAACAGCTAGTTTGCTAATATATGAGTTAAATACCTGCGAGTTGGACTTTTAGTCGAGTGGTTAAAAATGATCCTACTTAACATCTCAAATATTAGCTTGTTTGGTTTTTTTACACACCTTCTGCCTACCGGGCCATTGTGGTCCCTTGAGACTTACCATGACCCGGCAAGGGCGGCCTCCCTTTCTAAGCTTGTTTGGTTGAAGAGTAGTAAGTAATTTGAATAAATATACGAGGTTGATACGACATATGGGCTTTTTTTTAAACTGGATATACTAGGTAACATTTTTAAGCTCTGTACCAAAAATCATATAAATACAAGCAATAGTTTAGACGCAAATTAGGTTAAAAGTGGTAGTTCTATAAGAACACGATGTATCTTTCGTTACAGCTGATAAGTTTATAGGCAAAGGTCATTCACCTTACATTCTTACAACGATAAATTACGGTACATTTTACTATGCAAGTTGCCATTCTTCACTATTCAAATCACTTGCACTTTTATTACGAAAGTAACCAAAATAACAAAAAAGTTGCGCTTGAAATAGATAGAAAGTTGCTATTGTACCTTAGATTATTTACAACCAACCTGTGGTTCCAACCAACCTGTGTAAATAACTCCAGTTAAAAACTATTTAGTTTGTTTGAAAAAAAAAAAATACTCATTTTTGGTGCTATTTATTTTTATACTGTATCGACTTCATACTATACACCTACAGTATACGTAGTCTAATTTAATGCCCCTATGTCGTATCAACGTTGTATAACACTAGTTTACGCGACAGTCTTCGTAATGTTTTTTTTAGTAAAAATTTTTGCTAACAATTTTCTATTATACGGTCCCTGTACCTGTACTTGACCGTAACGAACACAATAAAAAAGAAATTATTCAAAAAGAACAAGAAGGAATAGTAGCTATATTAATTTGCGCATTGCATATAGGTACCGATCTGAATATTCATTAGCACAAAGCAGTCTGAAGTGACATTTAAAGTCCCCTTCTGCTTGTTAACTTTATAGCTTGTTAAGCCCGAAACCATACAGTTCAATTGATTCATAAAAATGTGATTGTGATTCATCAACGCCCAAATAAGACGTTATTAACCACGCACATAATGTAAATATAAATAAAACTAATAAAATTGATACGAACCCACCATTGCCCCTGCGTTGTAAATGGGCTGTGACCGGTGACGGCATTGACATTAGAACCACTTTCATCTCACTAATCTTAATTGTGCCGTTTAAGATAATTTATGTTCATATAATTTGTTATTAAGCCATTGATGTACACTTGAAATATTCCGTCTGATATGTATTTGTTATCAAACTACAAATGTGAAAGCTCGGCAGTAAAGTTAATGATATACTGTTGTTAACACAAAATTTTCGGTATATATTGTCTTGAACTCGTACAGCCAGCATTTTTATAGAATAACATTTTACTCCATATATTGTATTGTGTTGGTAATTTATCTCATAAGATATATCCATATCATAAAACAGAGTCGTTATTTTTGTGTATAGTTGTCATCTATGTGTCTATGTACCTATGTAGGTGTGTCTATGTAAAGGTTGTCTGGAAGAGATCGCAATATGCGATAAGACCGCCAATTGTACATGTTTTATTGTTACATTAGTTATGTGACATGTAATTTATAGTGTACAATACAGTGTATTCTATTCTATTCTATTCTACTCCATTCTATTCTATTCTATTCTATTCTATTCTATTCTATTCTATTCTATGTATCAGGTATGTATGTACCTGAGCCCCGAGTCTAAATAAATTAAAATAAATTATAAAGAGCCCGGTAAATAAATTGTGTCACAATTGTAGCTCAATGGCACATTGTAACCTCAAAAAATTAACAATAAACAATAGTGGCGAATTTCATCAAGTGACATTCATAGACTTGGGATATAGATCTATGCGTAACACTCGGTACAACGAATCCGGCATGCTGCTTTTTTTAGTTGAACACATTAAGAAAAATAAATGATTTAGTAGCCTTTCTAAGTCTTTCTTTTTGAGCTGGAGTAAAAGAGAAAGCAAGGTTACTATTTACTATTTTACTTTTAAACGATAAACGGGGCGGCCCTGCCTTGGAACAAATCTATGTTCCCGAGTTGTTACTCCCTATTTATAACCTTCTTGGTGCCATTGAGCTACCATTGTGACACAATTCATTTACCGGACTCGGGGCGCTGCTGTAGTGTCTATGGCTAAATCACTCAGTCGACTTGAAGCCGTTATATATATTATCTATGTGTGCGTGAAATATGTATCTATGTGTGTCTATGATACAAGCTATATGTCATATAAAACGTCATTATTCTATGAAATACTATTTAATACTATTTGAAAGATAATAAATAAAAAATAAAAAATCCATATATCCAACAATTGGAAATTAAAAGAACCGCAGATTAAATCGAATTGAGCTTAAAATTATTTAATAAAAATAATAGTGCCATGATATTAAACAATTTTCATGTCATTAAGTCCTATTCATTATTCCAAATTTCAAAGTGATCAAATAAAATTATATTAAACATAAAATGTTTGTTAAACCCACGTACGATATTTTAATATTATGTATGTACTCGTAGGTATCATTAAAATTATAATATTTTAATATGCGCGCCAGTTTCAGGTGAAATGAGAACTGCCACCGTGTCATAAAGGGTTTTAATGAAATCCATGACAGGAGTTGATTTCAATTTATGAGTATAAGCCCAAACACCAAACTAAATTATTTATATTATGAAACTAATGAGCTGTTATCGCGTTACAGTCTCGGTTACATGTCGAATCCAATTTTCGATGTAGGTACATTGAGTTTATTACACGTGTATCTTTTATGTAACAAAAGGGTTATAAACTAATAATATTGTAACAAGATAAATGAGCATGTAGATAAATTTAATCAGTCCAAAATAGGTTTAGATGGTAAGGGATTTATAGATTAGGTTTAAAGGTTATTTTTAGGGTTCCGTACCCAAAGGGTAAAAACGGGACCCTATTACTGAGACTTCGCTGTCCGTCCGTCCGTCCGTCCGTCCGTCCGTCCGTCTGTCACCAGGCTGTATATCAAGAACGGTGATAGCTAAACAGTTGAAATTTTCACAGATGATGTATTTCTATTGCCGCTATAACAACAAATACTAAAAATAAAATAAAATAAATATTTAAGGGGGGCTCCCATACAACAAACATGTTTTTTTTACCGTTTCATGCTCGATACTAATAACGTTGCCTTATGTTGTATAGATAATGGTACGGAACCTTTTGTGCACGAGTCCGACTCGCACTTGACCAATTTTATTTAATAATAATTTACTTAGTTTATATTTTTAACAACTAAAATGAACGCGCTTAAAAATATTCATTAAGTTGTTAAATTACCTATTACATTATTATTGGTTCAGAGTGTGTGATCACTTTTAAAGATTTCTTTACATAGATAATTACATAGATGCGTATTAAAATATCCGTAATATTGTCCGGGTGGTGACGGATTAAGAATACAAGTGTCACCACCCATCTCCTCCCAAGGGTGCTGTAAAAGTCAGGTAAGGAATATTTCACACAGATAACATCTTCTGTGAGAGAAACTGAAAAGAAACCATGTGCCAACACGCCTGGCCAGCGCAGCACAGTAGACCATAATTCCTCTCAAAGTGGAGGAGGCCCGTGCCCAACAGTGGGACGTAAATGGGCTGGAGAAGAAGATGAAGTATTAAAATACGCTAAAAAGCGGGTTAATAAAGAATATTAAATAGGGAATACTAATGGTTTTTTTCACTAGAAAATCACAAAAGTTAGGAATATGAATACTCTAGTCTAATCTCTCTCTCTTTCTCTGTGTATTAGATATTTAACATGCTCAACGTTTCTATTTAGCTTCTAGTTTACTATTTCTCTCCAATTTGTTATAAATCAAACAAAGTAGAAGAAATGATTACTACAAGTAGAGTTTAAACCATTGAACTTGAAATACCATTCTATTGATTTACCAACTCAGCTATCGTGAAATTTACTTATACCACAGATAATATAATAAAGACAGATACACGAATTAGAACATTAATATTGGATCACCCTAAGTCGAGCTATTCATCGAGCAATTTTTCATTCCTGCGATTATCAACAGATGGCAAAAATTATTGCCTTCTAGTGACATCTACAGCTAGACTACTTGCCATGCCCGCATACTAAACAGTTTCTTTGCCATATTTTGCTTTTGGTATTTTTATTTACTGGGTAACATACCAGTTATATATAGAGAGTACGGCACACTTTGGATTGAAATAAAAATTTATTTTCTTTATTATAATAATACAACTCTCTGCTACATGTATTTATATTTTTCTAGACAAAATTATGTATTAGCATCTCGTATCTTTAGATGTATATACAGTGGCGGTATAATACATAAGAAATCTAACACAAATAACCCATATGATACACACAAATAATGTAAATGTAATTTACTGAGAACCACCCCAGCGTGCATTACAAACGGACTATACAAACAACAAAGCTGTAAATATACACAAAATACATGAAGGAAAAATAAATAGAAGCCTAAACAATCATAACGTAACTATATAACAATTGTATTTTCATAACTCATAGCAGTCTATGATATTATTTGTGTATTTACTTATACAATTAATTACTATATTTGCTAGTTCCTAAGTAAAGATAAGGGGTTAAAGATCCCATTTTGTTAGGCAAAGATAACTACATAACAAGGTTCTTAAAACTCCCAAAAGGACATTAGAACAGGTACTTTAAATACAAAGTACTACGAAAATAATTCCACTACGTAAATATTACAAGCACATAAGTTAGAAGTAGAGTTGAGCTCAGAGGGTCCGTTTATAGAATTGCTTATAATGTAATGGTGTTATTCATAATGACTTATCGGAGGTTTAACAGTTCGCTAAAATGGGTTCGCGAAAATTGTCAAAACTTGTTATGCATAATAGTCTTTTTACGACAAAACGTTTATTATCTCTCCGATAAAATCTCCGTTTAAACCTCCGATAAGTCATTATGAATAAGACCATAAATCTATACTAATATTATAAAGCGAAAGAGTTTGTTTGTTTGTTTGAACGCGATAATCATAGACCAAAGATCCAATTTAAAAAATTCTTTAACTGTAGGATAGTTCATTTATCGAGGAATGTTATAGGCTATATAACTTCACGCTGCGTTTAATAGAAGCGAAGCATCAGAGTAAAATGTTACAAAATCGATACATGTACTATGTAACACTGAAAGTATTTTTCAAATGAGACTAGCGGATTCTGAGCTTAGCGCATTTAAACACAAACAAACATACTTTCAGCTTTATAATATTGTTAGGTATAGATGGATTTGATGCATACGTACTTAGATTTGTTATCGGTACAAAATTTCAAAATATCAACGTTAAGAAAGTTTTGAAAATATCTCTATTTCAAGACACTTTCAGGCTTGAGTGGACATATAGGTTAATCGCACAGAGGCCCTTTCAGAAATAAAATTATGAACGCTGTCTTCAGCAGGTACGGGAATTTATATGGAATAATATTTTAAGACCCATGTTTATTTTGAGCAGATCAGTTACGGGCCTTACACTTAAGTTAAAAATAGGTACCTATGAATACCTTACCTATACCCTAGTAATTTTTGGCGGGGTATTGACTTCAATCCTTAATAAGATGGCTCCCTTCATCAAAGTGGCTCTTGTGTTAATATTATTAAAATTATAAGTTACATCTATGATTGAGTAAACTAATTTTCTGGATTTAAAATTTAGTTAGATATATAATTATAAATATAAAAATTACATATAATATACCATTACCCACGAATTCGCACGCGTGGAATTTACATAATTTTCCTCGTTTTTGCAACATTTTTCACTTATGCGTCGTCCTATTGGTCGCAGCGTGATGTTATATAGCCTTCCTCGATAAATGTACTATCCAACATTAGAAGAATTTTTCAAATCAGACCAGTGGTTCCTGAGATTAGGGCGTTCAAACAAACAAACGACCTCTTCAGCTTTATAATATTAGTAGAGAAAACACAAAATTACTCAAAAGTTTTGGTTGTGGTTCTCAGCAATAAATAAATTAATTCGTGAGAAACATTGAAAGCTGTAAAAGAATATGTTTAATACATTATTCTAATATTGTTTCATAGCAAGGGTTTCGCTTACAGTTCAAGTTATTAGTTCTCGACTAGTCCACCCACGTTTTAACTTTGTAATATTGAAACCTGATATATTACTTCAGTGCTTATTTGCAGAAACTATTCATATTTACAATAATGAATATCATTAAATGCTATGATCGTCTGGAAGAAATTACTAACAGCAAAGAGAACGCTTAACGCTTATTTTCATTAGTTCAATCGTAGTCTTTGGTGTAGGTAGATATTATTAAATATTCATATACCTAAGCTCTCTCTCTTTTTCTCCAGCCCATTAATGTCCCACAGTTGGGCTCGGTTCTTCTCTGATTATGGTCTACTATACCGCGCCGAACAGGCGTGTTGCCATAGGTTTTATTTACAAGTTTTCCATCTCTCACAATGGATGTTATATGTGTACAATATTTCTTAGCTGGTTCTTACAGCTGCAGGCGAAGGGAAACGGGTAGTGACTATGTACATACCTATTCGAATGTACACAAAAAGTGGTCAACTGGTAGACAATGCCTTTGGCATTAAGACCGCCCTTTTACCAACTATGTTCATGAAGTGTTTAAATAGAAATAAATAAATCTTGTGACAAAAAAAAAACTTACACTATTTTAATAATTTCAAACCAAAAGTGATCCGCAACTGAACCTGCGGTGCACGGCACGAATTTTTTTTTTTTTTTTTTTTTTCTTTTTGATGTCTCCGGTCTTTGGAGACCACATTCATCAAACTATTACAATCTAGCCAATCAAGGCTAATAGGTAATTTTAGTCTAACTTAAATTACTAAATAGAATAATATATAAGATTGTGTCCATCAACACTTTTCTTATTGTCTCTATTTAAGGCGAAGGCACTTTGTTTTTGTGTTCCTAAAAGTTAGCACTCACTGCACTAATTAACACTATCACTATTAAAGAACTAGTTCGAACGGTTTTGTTCTTTTAAGTCTTCTAACTAGATCCGTATTGTCAAGGAGCTGGATAGCCTCGACATTAACGTGATGATGAAGCCTCCGTTCATGGGCTTCGGCAAACTTTTTTATTGTATTAGCGACCGTGTCCACATTTAAGTCTCTGTGAAGGTCAGCATTTCGGACGTACCATGGTGCGTTCACAATACCCCTAAGCACTTTATTTTGGAACCTTTGTATAATTTCCACATTACTTTTTTTGGTACAGCCCCACAGCTGGATACCATAGGTCCACACTGGCATTAGGACCTGTTTGTACAAGAGCAATTTATTATGTACTGACAACGACGAATGCTTATCCAGTAGCCAGTACATATTCTTGTAGCGAAGCTCCAACTCTTCGCGTTTCTTTTTGACATGGGCCTTCCAGCGAAGCTTTGCGTCTAATGTCATGCCTAGGTATTTGGCTGTGTTCTGGTGAGGTATTACCTGATTATTTAGATACAAAGGCTCGTAATTTTCTTTTTTGTTAGTAAAGTCTATATGAGTAGATTTTGACTCATTTAACTTTATTCGCCACTTTTTAGTCCACTTGAGCAGAGTGTTTACAGATGTTTGAACTTTTTCTACCGCTTCCGCTTGAGTAGATCCTGTGGCCATAATAGCCGTGTCATCAGCAAACGTAGCAATTATATTATTACCCAATTCTGGTATATCACAAGTATATAGCAAATATAGTACCGGACCTAGGACACTTCCTTGAGGTACACCAGCTTTGATTTGTTTAAGGTCGGAATATCCATCGTCATGCCTTACTAAAAACATCCTATGTGTAAGATAGGACTCTAAAATATCGGCATATTGTTTTGGAAGCAACTTCCTTAGTTTATGTGTGAGCCCTTTATGCCAGACTCTATCAAATGCCTGCTGAACATCTAGAAATACTGTTGGCACGGCACGAATAAATTTATTATAAGATTTTTTCAATATTGTGGTAGGTACCTACTTTCCTAATCTAAACTTTATACTTTGTTAAACCGAATATCAGTTAAATATTTGGTTTAGGTACGTGTTATAAGCCATAACATGACCAAACAAGAATTGTTTTTCCGTTTTTAGGGTTCAGTATTTGAAAGGCAATTGACGTAACTCCTAAACCTCCTTCCTATATGTGCTGCTACTTCAACAGCGAAAACGCTTGTATGCAATTATTTATATTTATTTTAAAACGGCGCGCGCATACGGAACCCAAAAAGTACGAGTGAGTTTCACACTACCTACTCATTTTACGAACAATACTTAAACATATTGATACAAAAAAATAAACGATACAATCACAGTGTGTGGTCTTTGTGTTGTATACATATAGTTTTGATGTAATAATCTACTACAAAAACAACATGCCATCTCGCTTTGTGTAGTGACCAATAAAGGAGACAACACGAATGTCAGCACTCCATTTCTTCTATAAGGTGCTGTAAAAGCTAGCCAAGGTATAGCATATATATTGTATAGGCCGATAGCATACTATTACAGAAGAGAAAAAATGAAACTCATACCAACACGCTTGGTGAACATGACTTACTTTAATATTTTTGTTTGCATTTTTTTTTTTGACATGTTTTTTTTTTCATTTTGACAATTTGACATGTTTTTTTTCATTTTCAATAAGTTGAATAAAACTAAAATATGGTTCTAACGACTACGGTTTGAACTTGGAATATTTGTCCCATTGCTCTACCAGATAAAGCATTGTAACATTAATTAGTACCAACTAACATCTTCATCATATCTTACCTTGAGATGAGTGCGTTTATTTGCAGTGAAAAATTATTTTCATCCCAAATAACGGCTCCATATCAAAAATATGCAACAATATATAATTTAAGGCTAATAAGAAAAGCAATATCATTGTTACAAACTGTACAAGCCAAATATATAAACTGTTATTTAAGGACAACCTCAACAATAGCGTTAAACGACAATAATATTAATTGCAAATTACAAAAGCGTATTTACTGAGTTTAGAATGGTCACTAGGTCAGATAATAATGGAGAGTAAATATCTTAGGCGAAACAGCTGCAATCTTAAAAAGAAGTAAATATTATGGGGCATGTTATAAATCTACATTTTAATTTTAAAAATAGTAATATTTATGTAGTAACTACGAATTTGTAAAGACGGACTTAAACGAGAAAACCATACTCCAATGTCATCACCGAAATCCTTTAAAGGGGTATGTATGTACTTACAACCGTGGGGCATGTATGATAAAATGTATGAGTGAGGATAAAACCAAGGAAGTATGCTTGTGTCGTATCAGATGTGGTTCAATAATTTCTGCATACCTACCCCAGAAAAGGCGTGACTATGTGGGGATGTGATGATGATGCTGATTTCTTAAATATTTAATTCTTTTGTATACAAACTTTGTCCTGACAATAAGGAACCCAACAAAAAGTGATTATTAAATTTGATACGTCAGAAGTTAGTGCATATTAAAGTACACTCTTGAACAAAACAGTTTTCAAATAATTGCCTCCTACCAACACATCTTGGCTATTAAGCCATAAATGAATAAATAGAACAATGTATAAATTGTTAAAATAAACGTGTGCTAGCTAAGTACAGGAGTTGCTCAGCTGCCGTGAACACGTTCCGTAAACTCTATATCGAACTAATCGAATCGACCTATAACTTGGCTACGAGCCTGTCGTAAATACGGTCCACTTTATTATCTACACCAGATTTAACAGCTCCCTGTACCGGGATGAGATGTTAACGTTACTCGATAACTTGCTGTACGCCTCAACACGTAATTGAAACGTACTGTTTCATTAACTTGTAAATTTTGTTACACCTATTTATTTAAATACCGCTTCATTATGATGTGCAATGAAAACTTTAATAAATAATAAATAAATATTCAGGACATTTCACACAGCGTCCTCTGGTCCCAAAGTAAGCTATATTTCTATGCTTGTATTATGGGTACCAGATACGGATAGACTACATATACTACTTTTCTTTTGTAAATACATACTTATAATACATAGAAAACACCCAGACGCTGTATAAACATTTGTATGACATTTATGGATATCACACAAATGACTGTCCCAAGCGGGAATCGAACCCGCGACCTCGTGATCGGCAGTCCATTACATAAACCACTCCACCACGAAGCCCGTCAAACTTTATATCACTTTATATCATATAACTTTATATCACACTATTAACTTTATATCACTGATGATTTAATTAAACGATGGTAATTCTAAAATATAGTTTTACATTTACCAGTGTTTAAACTATTAATTATGGTGGAGATCCGAATGTAACCAGTTAACAACATATAACCTAATATTGGTAAGCATACCTTGTAGGTAAGTCTAATTTTAAATAACTATTAATAGGTATAGAAAAATGTTCTTGAAATTAAATTAATTGATTGTCTTCGTTATAAATAAATAAGATTCAGGACTTTTAAAAATACTTTGTATTTTTAGCGTAGGTAATTTTAGTCATTAGATGCACATAAGACTTGTTTCAAACCTAGGAGAAACTGGCATCTAAGATACAGGCTCGGCCTAGTTTAGATGCTAGTGGCTATGGTTAAGTAATGTTTTTATCTTAGAGTTACATATTGTTAAATTGTTTTTGAGATGTTCACTGTATTTTATTCAATAAATTTATTCAATTATTCACATAGGTTTTTGTTGATGATAGTAAAATTCATAATAGGTTCTCTAATAGGGCATACTGATACATTCCCCACTAAGGGAAATTTGGATCAGCTTACGTCGAATAAATTTCCAGCAAGTTGATCAAAAATATATTACACACTTATATCACAAGGACGATGACAAATAATTTACAACAAACAATAACAGATTAGATTTACAGTTTTATAATAATTTATACAACTGTATATCGTAATACACTGTTTAGAAAAAAAGTATGATATTTTACGTCTTTTTATTCTTTACAAATCACTACCCGAAACAAATAATGTAATATAAGATTTTTGTAACAATATTTTACTAACTTAATAAATATAACTTGCTTATCGTATCCCAAGTCTACCTCGTACAGAAACATTAGGACTATTTTATGGGCATATAAATATTTTAACTTGTGACATAAATGTATTTTTGGAAGCAGTCTAGCAAAAATAGGTTTCTACTCTTAGTACATAAGCGTAGAATAAGTTCGTTTTCTAATATACACATAAATAAAATCAAATAAATATTCATGAACATTTGACACAACGTCCTCTGGTCTCAAGCTAAGCCTATTATGCTTGTGTTTTTGGTACCAGAATACGGATATAATACAAAAACTACTTTTCTTTGGTAAATACATACCTATAATACATAGTAAACACCCAGACGCAGGACAAACATTTGTATGACAATCATAAATATCATACATATGATTGTCCCGTGCGGAAATCGAACCGGCGACCTAGTGTACGGCAGTTACTACTAGACCACGAGTCCCGTCAAACACATATGGTCTTATTCATAATGACTTATCGGAGGTTTAATCGGAGATTTTATCGGAGAGATAAAAAACGTTTTATCGTAAAAAGACTATTAAGAATAACAAGTTTTGACATTTTTCGCGAACCGATTTTAGCGAACTTTTAAACCTCCTATAAGTCATCATGAATAAGACCAATAGTCAGTAGAGTGTCGAATAAGTAATAGTAGTACATAATGTAAAGCCATTTTCAATAATTAATTAATTTGATACTAGCTGTTGCCCGCGACTTCGTACGCGTGGAATTTTGAAAACAAAAAAGAACTTAACAATTTATAGAAAAAGTTCTTACTGTAGTTGCTATAAGCTTAGGCACAATTTACGCTATATTTTCTTATGTTTACAACTTTTAATGCGTGTTCTCATCCAGAAGCTTCCTATCGCTGGATTTTACGGCGCATACGAAATATTGAACTATACAAAATTAATAATTCTATTTTCAAAACGAGCACTTTCAACTTTAGAACACAATAGTGTGAAAATACTTTATATTTGCTACGTGTTCTTTTGCAATGTTCTATTTTCATACACTTGAATAAAATTGCGGCTTTGTGGCCAAGTTTATATTGTTAGGCAGAGCGGCGATGTCATTATGTCGCTATTGTAGTAGGTGGTAACCAAAATGATATTTTTATTTTGAGCTTACACATAATAGAGAGGTAAGTAAATCTAAATTAATAATTCAAAAACCTAACATTTGACCTTCGTGTAAGTATAATAATCAAAAATAGAAATAGAAAAGGCTGACAATACATTCCAGCGGCCGTATTATGAGCTTTTATTGACAGGCAGTTTACGCCGTGAATGGAACTGTCTGGCAAATTCGTATTATGAACAAATTATTAGTCAGTCAGTTCGTTAAACCAGTCATACATTAATATGTTTAAGGAGAAGGTACAACTAAAAGTTAAAGTACTAACTAAAAATTTTCAACTATAAGTTTTATTTTTGCCATAATACCTAATTTAGCCATGCAGTTTACGGCCTGCCTGGAACTTGAATGATTTTAAAAAGCTCATAATACGCCGGCAGGTGTTTATTTTTATACGCAGACTACGTACTACTACATTTATTTTAAAATTATTGGGACTTTAATAGTTTAGTATTATATTTATATTAACTAAGGCCCTTATCTAAGGCGATATTATTTCGGTAATGAAGACTAAGGTAGACTAAGGTACATATTAAACATGTAAATCCAAAGAAATTCATTGTAACTTTTGCAGATAACGTCAGAATTTTTAATATTGGTGCATTTGCCATGTCTCAGTCAGTTGGAGCTTTAATTGAATCGCATGTCAGCTTTGTGATATACGAGAAGTGAGCCTCCCGCCGCCGACGGCCAATCGACCCACGCCGAACAATTAATCCCACATAAACAATTATGGAAAACCCATTTATATTCCATAAATTCGAAGAATCGTGACCGTCGTTTTATATTTTATTATATTTATGTACAAGTTAATTATGTAATAAGTATCTAGACGATTTAATTTTAAACCGCCTAAAGTGTTTAATTTAATAACTAAAGTGGCAAGTCACAGGAACGTTTGTCGATTTGTTGAAGTTTATTCTTGGTGTTGTTTTCTCAAAGGATCTAAGTTGACCGAAGTTGAAGCCGAATTCAATCATGAACTTTAACGATCTGCGAAGTTTGTACATAAATCTTTCTACTTTTGCGATAATATTATGATTATCAATCGTGAGTGACGTTAATGCACTTTACAACATTTTCCAACACTGAATAAAGTTGTTATTTAAAAAGTTACTATTTGTTCTAAGATTATTTAAAAAAATATTCTTAGTCAAATCATCAATCATCTATCATTTGTGATTTATAATTTTTTTTATTTTAGACTTTAACAGACATGTTTGCAACATTTACCTAGTAATAAATTACGAAAGAATTAACATACAAATACATAAAGTAGAGAAAAAACCTCAATACGATAATCCATAGATTTTAAGCACAGACTTTTTAAGTATGGATTTTTAAGACATTATCAATCAATTTATTTTCATTTGAATTTTATTATTGAAGTCTGCTAACCTCCGGTTAGCAATGATGCTAACCGGAGGTTAGCAGACTTCAATAATAAAATTCATTCGCAAGTAGATAGACGTCTGCAATGACATAAAACGGGAGATGTTGTATGTCATTGCAGACGTCCATTACGTGTTCTTGTAATAATACCTACGACGATGTGTGAAATATAATACGTGCTACAATTGAACATAAAATGTTGACGATCTATGTGTTTACTACATCAACAACTAATACCAATCCAAACATCGTAGGAATTACCACGGCAACAAAAGACTAAAAAAAAAAACAAACACCATTTCCGTTCCCAATTCATTTCTTATGGGGATACTGTCATAATTAACATCCTCTGTGAGAGGCGGAAAACTCGAAAATAAACCCTGTGACACCACGTCTGGTCAGCGCGGCATAGTAGACCAAAACCTCTCCTGAAGCGAAGGAGGCCCGTGCCCAGCGGTGCAAAATTTTTATTTATGGACATTTCATTTCACACAACGTCCTCTGGTCCCAAGTTAAGCTTATATGCTTGTGTTGTGGGTACCAGAATACGAATAGAATACATAAACTACTTTTCTTTAGTAAATACATACTTATAATACATAGAAAACACCCAGACGCAGCACAAACACTTGTATGATAATTATAAACATCACACAAATGATTGTCCTGACCGGGAATCGAACCCGAGACCTCGTGATTCGCAGTCCGTTACATGTACCACTAGACCACGAGGCCCGTCAAATATTCGTCAGACATTAGTGAGCTGGAGAGAGAAAAAGAGAGACATTACCTATTCTTACATCCATTCTGCATGAAATATCAACTAAAGACAAAAGTTAATACAAACAAAACAAAAGTATCATTTCTTAAAGTTAATAAGTTCGAAGAAGCCGTCGCCTTATATGAAATTCATCTATTTATTGACAGAAGTTTCTCATAAAGTTCACCGTTTCATATTATTAATATCACTCGTGATGCAATGGGCAGGTAACATAAACTTTGAACATGAAGAACTTCGTAAAGATATGAAAGCAGAACATTTAACATCCTTGTGTATTTTAAGTTATAACTAAACCATTACCTAGGTATATGAGAAATGTTTTTCATAACATAACTATGTTTAATATTCATTAAATATTGAGGGTAAAATACAAATAATATAAATAGCATAATTGGTACACATGATTGTGATTAGAGACTTCATATAAAAGATTTGGGAGTTTAACAAGAAAAGCTGCCAAAAAGTTCTATAATAAAACTTTATTTGTTTAAGTCTTTAAAATTTTTAAAAACTTTAACTACTTACTAGATATATCAAATTAAATTGTAACCATTTATTTTATTAGAAGATTAGACAAGGTTCGTTCAATTGGATAGATAAATTGTCGTCATAAGACGCACATTTGTAGATCATGTCGGACTGTAATATAACCCAGCACTTTTGTGCTATAAATATGTTGTAGAGTAATAACTCAGAGAAAATATGTATTAAATTTTATAGCTGTTGATTTACGACTGCATTTTAGCATGTTACAATGATTGGTATAAAAATTACAACATATTGATGTGTCTTGGCCTCTTGGCCACATAAAGATAACCGGTAGCCGCAATATGTCGTGGCGGCAGGCCTCTCTGACACACGACACGCCCCGCAGCTAATTGCCGCCTACTTGTTTATTTACGCGTCACTATCGCTGCTGCAATATACATTCCTGGCTCGTAACCTTTAAGTAGACAAGAAATATGACTACATCTTCGATGCATATTAATTATAACAACTATTAGTTCAACAACTCTTTCGCCGCTAGCTAATAAAATTCGTGCTATATGTAACACTTGAAATATTTTTAAGTGTAAGTTTAACTTGTTGTGAAGAACTAAATGGTTTTTCATGAACTTAAATTCTGACGTGCTGTTGTAGGATTGTAGTACTTGTGCTAGAAAATTACAAAAGTCACAAATAAAGAAAAAAATATTTACGGACATTTCACACACGTCCCCTGGTCCCAAGCTAAGCTTATATGCTTGTGTTATGGGTACTAGATTACAGATATACTACATATACTACTTTTCTTTTGTAAATACATACTTACAATACAATACATAGTAAACACTCAGACGCAGAACAAACATTTGTATGACATTTATAAACATTACACAAATGATTGTCGTGTGAGGGAATCGAACCCGCGACCTCGTAAACGGCAGTCCGTTACATAGTTACATGGACCACTAGACCACGAAGCCCGTCGAATTTATACATATTTAAAGGTATATCAAAAAGATAACATATTATACCGTACAGCAAAGAGTGTAGAGAGAATCAAATCCAAAATCATTTTACTTATGCTGGAACATACACTTCATTTGATATTTTTACGGGTTTACAAATCGTCGCAAACCAGACGAGCTGTCGTAATAACTATCAAAACATGATTGTGAGTTGACAAGGTTCATGCCCAAGTCCACTCTACTCCTTACCCGCAAATATCCTAATAATGTCCATATATTGTATGACAACTCCTTTTCTATACAGAATTATATTATCACTTAAATGAAACGTATAAAACGTTTTATGTAGGCTTCAAGTAAAATCCGAAGATTACAGAAATTGCTTTGAAAGCTTTAAAACCATTTCACTTACAACGATAAAGTATACCTTACCTTTAACTGCAGCCTCGATTATTTCAATACTCCTTAACGTCAACACCAACGGCTCTATAACTAAACTGAGACACAACACACCCGCGTCTTGCCTTTTCTCAGTTAAAAATATACCGTATGTTCTCACACGTAGAGGTCTACATAAAACATCGGAGCTTTCAACGAAAACTGTAGCGTCACTGAAGCGTAAGGAGCTTGCAGTTCCGAACTTAACAGACACACCTATATCATTTAAATCGCCTTTCAATACACGACGAATGTTTACTTTATATACTCGCGAATCATTAAAACCAGAGTTTACACTGTATATTTTACCCGTAAATATGTAATTAGATATCAATGTTATGTGTTTTAACATAACCCTGTTATATGTAGCAGTTGTGTTACATGACAATGTTGCGTATGTATGATGTTCGCGAGAATGTATCCTATCTTTGAGTAACACTGTCATATGGGCTGTGTTCATAGTCAATATAAACATTGTAAAACATCTGAGAGCCCGCATCGCGAATTTATAAACACAAACTCACTATAGTAATCAACACATTTATTTACTAGAACTGCATTTTTTAGATAAGGATAGCACGTCAATCAAGGATGTCGACGCTAGAAAGCGGCTTTATAAGCGTGCGCACGAGCGCAAGTCGCGCCAGAGGCTGTCTTGCCACTAAGGTTCTCTACCCACACAATCCAGAACATTCACCTACCCTACATATTAACATACTGATTGGTGCCGCGTAAATAACAACATGTATCTAGTAATAGGACACCAGGTGATTGGATGCGACGTTTATCGTGACACTATCTTGATTTGTCGAGCCAGAAAAACGAACTAATGTTACCCTATTCAAGTCTTTATAGAAAGCCCATTTGTTACCCAAATGTCTCTATAAAATTTAATGGAGTGCTTTACAAATACTCTGTATAATATAATGTTACAGAAAAATGAAATGGAACGATATTTACCTACTTAAAATGAAAAACGTCAGTAACTCAGTACACTTTGGTTGTTGGAATATCTTCAAGACAATCGAATATCTTTACTACAAGCAGCTCATTCCAAGAAGAAATATTTACTGTACAAAATGAGAATTAAAATTTGACTACATCCCTTATGAGCCCTGTCGTCAGCCTTACCATTATTAAGAATCTGTTCTTAATAATAATATTTAAACTGATAAAGGCAAGATATATACATCAGTCTATCAGTATTACTCACGTAGTTGATTAAGAAATTCAATTAGCTACTAATAAAAAATCTAATATATAAAATTCACGTGTCACAGTGTTAGTTACCGTACTCCTCCGAAACGGCTTGACCGATTCTTCTCAAATTTTGCATACATATTCAGTAGGTCTGAGAATCGGCCAACATCTATTTTTCAAACTTTTTTTTTAGTATGGCAAAACAACGTTTGCCGGGTCAGCTAGTAATTCTATAAGATGCTATATGTTTTGGCGGTTCCAAACATATACTCGTAGCCTTTTATCACATAACATCTCATCATTTGAGATTAATCATAGTATTTTCAATGAAAACTTTTGTATTTCATATCAAAAAATTTGCTCTATATTTACTGAGACCAACGTAAACAAGGCTTATACAATTAAAATCCATGCCTACAAAAGCGCTCTAGTTGAGTTGCAATTAATATGAAAATATCTGGCAATATTTATGTTACTGACACGAGCGAAATTATCGCACAGTTTAATATTTACTGACGGGCCGTATTTTACACATCCAAAGGATTACCAGCGAAATAAAAAGGTAATACGCTTTATCGAATGGTTGCTATTTGACACCTTGATCATTTATTTCCTGCAAATAATCATTCGGTATAGTTATAGCCAACAATTACAGCATATAGCCAATGGCCATACTTACCTGTCGGGTTATTTATGATTACGACGACAGCCTTAGATTTGCTTTTGCATTTTATGTATTTCTCAGTATCATAAACTTTTCACGATAAGCCTATGTAATCTGAATTTATTGTTACGAACATCATTCCTGTATTATAGAAAATGGCTGAAAGAATAGGAAGAATTAAAAGTATTCACAAAATTCACATTACTTTGTCAAATAAACAATGCAATTATGACAAGATCAACCGCACTTTGAGCTTGGCGGATGCTTACAGCATCAGATCAAACGCATCCTGTAGTGGCAAGAAAGATCGACCATCATCATCATCAGGAAGAAATATAGTTAAAATTTACTTTCACCATAACTTGTCAAATTGCTCATATAGGTACTTTAATCCGAGATTTCCTTGTTATAAAGCACCAGTGTCTTATCCCTACGAATTTACTTAATTGGTAATGTTATTAAAATCGTATTTAAATGAGTACATGAATTGCATTCATGTGTAAGGACAAAATCGATCACGGCAGCCAGGTAACGAACTTAACCAGTGGGCTGAAACAAATCCGTATTCCATTATACATTCTGTCAGTGCATAACAAATGAGAATGCGCTAACCTCGCTCATCTGAGCGTGCAATGTGGATAATTTTCGACATGTTTGCAGTGATTACTTTCCCAACTGCCATCTGACAACAGCGGTGGCGTGAAATATGAACGTAGTACACACCTACGCTTACGTTTTCATATTATCCTCTTCAACGAGAATTATAACCCGTGAATAAACACAAAAGCTCGCAGTAGCGCGGCCGACTGTAACTGCGTACATACTGAAATTGTCGTAAATAAATTGTAGATTTCAAACTAATTCTTTATCAAGATATTAGAATAGTCGCAACTGGACTTACCTGTACATAACTGTTCTATAACTTTGTTTTCAGAAACTTTAATCATTTGAAAATTATAGAGAATCTTATTCTGGAATTGGAAGGGATGCGGATACAGTAATTATTAATATTTTATTTTCTAAAGTAGCTGCTACCGATAAACTAAATCAAACTATAGTCTTTACGGGGTAGAGATATGTATAGTTGCAAAGATTCCACCTTATTTCTTTGAGTGGAGAGACTGGTCTTATGATATTACTTTAAAATGCTGTATCTACGCCATAGTTCAGCACAAAAATAAGCATAAATTTTATTTTATTTTATTTTATTTTATATGGAAAACGTACAGCTAAAATTACATTTGCTAAGAATTGGTAATAACAAAAATATGGCCAATTAAAAGTTTTCACAATTAGATATCTATACAACATGTAACATATTTAACGCACACCCTCAAACACCCCAACGAGACTTTAATAATATAAACGCTATGCATACACCAAATATTATTTATATGTGCGTTAACATTGATTATTTGTGAAATTAGTTATTCCCATTTCGTGGAAATAAAATGGTCACCGATTGACACTTCATGTTGACACTCCGCTGCGCACGCACACACAGACACATGTACCTACTCGCCGCGCCCGCTCCCCGCTGTCCGAGTGCCACCCGACTTACGTTCCATTTTCGTTTCTATGAACTGTTTAGCTAGCTGTGTAAGGTGACTGTAATTTACATAGTTTTAACTAAATTTTAGAAAAAAAAATTGGTACATAAAAAACAATCAAAATCGATCCAGATTCCGATTCTGAACAAATTACTTTCAGGGTGTGCGTTAATTATGTTACATGTTATATAGGTATGTGATTAAGCAGCGTGATATAATATGTCAATTAAGTAAATAAATAAAAATTAAAAAAAAACCAAGTCAAATGCTAGCACTAATAAAATTTTTGGTTATCCAAAACCTATATTTTTTAGATATCCTCATTAGTGAGGACTACACGCAATCAAGAAATACATTTAAAAATACATATTAAAGGCTGTTGGTTATACTAACTCTGATTTCCAATGAAAGTTTTGCTATACTTAATCAAGCATTGTTTAATCAAAGGTATACAAAGCAAATTATAGACACGTAATCTCAAAAGGAATTACGAGTAGAAACAAAGCTTGTTGGCATGGCTTGTCAACTTGTCTTGCACCCTCACATTGACGGCATAGCACACAGGATGTCACACTCATAATTAAACATACCACCTCGCTAATATTACGCTGTTCGAAAATTCTAACAATGTCGCAAATATATAACGTTGCTCCTACTAAAACAATATTGAGCAAGCAACCTATTACATAACTTTAATCTGTGCTATACAATGTATCAAATCGTAAGTACCTAGGTACTCATTGACGGCATTGACTCATAGACGGGCCTCGTGGTCTAGTGGTTCATATAACGGACTGCCGTTCACGAAGTCGCGGGTTCGATTCCCGCCTCGGACATTCATTTGTGTGATATATAAAAATGTCGTACAAATGCTTGTTCTGCGTCTGGGTGTTTATTATGTATAATAAGTATGTATTTACAAAAGAAAAGTAGTTTATGTATTTTATCCGTATTCTGGTACCCATTTTATTTTTTTTTTATTTTTTTTATTTATTTAGGTTCACCAACAATTGTTAACATTAGATAAAGTAAAAATTACATTCAAAAACAAAACAAATGAACATGCAACAATTACATATAGGCAAACACCGCTTGTACACAAAAAAAAAGTCTCAAAGTGAGTTCAAGACTCACAAATGCAGGACTGGTCAAATAACATTGGATAATAATTAAATAACCAAATTACAACAAAAAATAGGTGATTAAAATTAATAATAACATAATGTACCCACACATAAAATAAAATCGCTAATTAATATTATTATAGTTATGTACCAAAAGATGGGTCAAAGGTCGATAAGTTTTTTAATTTTATTAAGAGATTCACTATGTATATCAAATCTATTACTATAAAGATTCCCAGCCTTGCATAAACTAACATAGGGTGAATTTGCGCCTAGAACTGTCCTTCTGTAAGGAGAACAGAGTGGTGTGATTGGTTTTCGCGGTATTCTAGAAGGTACCCGAAATTTGAATGTAGCTAACAACTGGGGACTGTCCAACCTGTTGTTTAATACTTTGCGTGCCAACATTAAATCTATAATATTTCTACGATTATTTATTTATTTCCCATAACACAAGCATAATAAGCTTAGCTTGGGACCAGAGGACGTTGTGTGAAATGTCCATAAATATTTATTTATTAGGGTTCCGTTCCAAAAGATAAAATGGGATTGGCTACTGAAACTTTGCTGTCCGTCTTACACCAGAGGCTCAAGTCTGCTATAACAAATTTGACACAATGATCAGTCACTGACGCCATTAATGCGCCATAATTGCGTCATTTATACTACAGTAGACTACCAAACTTGATAAAATTAGATCTCAGGAACGGTGCTAGCTGTAGAATTAAATAAATAAATAATTACAATTTTTGATGATGTATGTCTATAGACGCTATAACTGAATTTAAAAATAAACATATAAAAACCAGAGTAAAATCAAAATTAAAAAGGGGTAGGTACATGCTATAAAAATTATATCCTAGTAGACTAGAGGCCTAGTTCGAAAATGACAGAAATAGTTTTCTATCTAAAACAATTTTATCTTGATCACTAGGAATAGAAATTCTACTGCTTTACATTTCCTATCTCATTATAGCTACCTAGCTACCTCGTCGGATGGCTTGGTCTGATAGCGAGGGAAATGGGATTAACGATAAAGTTTTTTTTAAGTAAAAGTAGGTAGCCAGCTTAACACATTATATCTCCATGTGTCGTTAGTACCTTACTAATATTATCCTCAAAATATCACCACAAAGGGAGGCTTTAATATAATCATTGTGTAAAATTCATAGTAGGCACGCAGGCAGCTATAGTTAGGTCTCTCTCTAAATATGGCTGAAAGCTTTTACCTTTTATGAAAGCTTCGTTAATTATTCACTGTAACAAACGCCTGTGACATATAGCTAGCTATTTCCTTGTTCGTCTTTGCAGCACTATCGGCAAATTGATATTAAAATAAGCCTCTGTACATACAACAACAAAACTGTTACGTATTTAACCCTACTTTTATTCTAAAATCAAGCCACAATATGGATAATGGACAGTCGATGCCCGTCTATATTTTTTTGAACTATTTCCAGCTTGCGAATAAACCAATTGCAATCCGTTTGATGTGCTTTAAATTTGAACACTACCGACTTATTTATTTACACTGTGTAGACTATTTAATACTTGCGGGGCATAACACTCTTTTAGTTTGTTAAAAAAATATAAGCTTGTCTGTCAGAAATCGTAATACATAAGCTATTGTATAAGAGTGTTATTACTAAAGTAAATTTTAATATCCATTTATGACAACTTGGTGTACAATATAGAGTACAATAAATAAATAAATATAAGGTACTACACCTTGATCACGGAACACCGAAATTTGCAACGACATAGATGTGTTGAATTGGTATATCCGTTAAACTAATCGTAGATAACATAAACACTCCAGTAACTAGAGAATGCGAAATAATGAAACGCTATCCTTAGTCTGTTCTCAGACTTAAATATAATATTAGATTTAGTAAATCTGTATAATTAAAGTGGGCAAGAATATTTAAGAATATTTAGCTTTGATTCTAACTTGAGTCCTAAACTTTACATTACTCTATTCATTCACACACACACACATACCTACGTACTCGGGTACAGTAAAGCTGACAACAAAAGTAAATGTTATTAATACCCAAAGGCATACCATCGCTACAAATTACATTCCAAATAGTGGCTGCAGTGTGAGATAATTTTAAAATCTGTGGTTTAAACGCTTCTAAGAACTTCCGTGTGGTGACGGATTAAGAACACAAGTGTCATCATCCCATTTCCTTCTCCAAAGCCAGCTAAGGCATAGATATCATCCTCTCTGTGAGGCGGAAAATTCGAAAATAAAACCTATGCACACACGCCTGGTAAGCGCAGCGTAGTAGACCATACCCTTCTAAAGTGAAGCAGGCCCAGTACCTACCCAACAATGGGACGTTAATGGACTGGAGACAGAGAGAGCGAGAGAGAATTTTCATCAACCTACTTAAAGAAGAAAGTCACATCAAAACAACGTTTAAGCAATGGAGTGGAACCGCGTAATAATAAATATAGGCTTTTAGCTATATTACTGCGAGTAACGGTTGGGTAAATGACTATTATGTTAAAATTAATGTATCTCGTCTAAGTGAGTGCTCATATGGTTCACCTCAATCTTAATGACGAAGTGTTAAAAATTTGTTTTACTCGGCTAAGTTATTGAGATTGCAAAAGTTTAACCTTCTGTGGAGACAAATGGGTGTAATATTACGACTGCGAGCTTTGCATGATATTTATTAAAACGTTTAAATATGCCTTTGACATGTAAATCATTTACTGAGAACACTTCTGGTTTATTTTGTTCTTTAATATTGTACGACGCATAACATCATCCTCCTGCCCTTATCCCATTATTTGGGGTTGCCTTTTTCTGCCTTTTTCTTCCACAGTCTTCTATTAGCCGTCATGCCTGTGTCAACTCCTCTTTCTTTCATGTCCTCTTTCACACAGTCCATCCATCTTTTCTTAGGTCTTCCTCTAGACTTTCTTCCTTCCACATTTATACTCAGACTCTCCTAACGACATTACTTTCCTCTCGTATCATAACATACCAGGACATCCGCTCGTTCTTCAATTTTTCAGTCACTGGCATCACTTTCAGACTTCCTCTAACATATTCATTCCTTATTTTATCCATTCGCGTGACGCCACACATCCATCTCAACATTCGCATCTCCGCAACGTGCATTCGTCTTTCATCCATCGCTTTTGTTGCCCAGCATGAGGCGCCATACACGACAGCAGGTCATATCACCGATTTATAGATTTTGCCCTTTATTTAAGGGGCACTTTGGAATCGCAGATGGTTAGTGGTAAGTCCCGTGACCTGCCGCCATTTCATCCATCCTGCATCAATCCTGTGCTTTACCGCACGATCTTCGTTGCCATCGCTCTATATAACCGATCCGAGATACCTAAAGCTTTGGCATGCTGGCAGAAGTGTTCCATCGAGGGACACAGGTGTAAAACTGGAGAGACCACCGAAATCGCAGAACATAATTATGCTCCGTTTTTGTCGGCTGATTTTGAGGCCTACGCTCTCCAGCTTATTCGCAGCGTGATGTTATATAGCCTATAGCCTTTCTCGCTAAATGGGCTATCCAACACTGAAAGAATTTTTAAAATCGGACCAGAGGTTCCTGAGATTAGCGCGTTTAAACATACAAATAAACAACTCATAACGTGATACGTTAAAAGAGTGTTTTCAAATTTTTCTCGCATTGTGCAAGCTGTTTGTTTCACTAAATAACGTTTAAGTGCATGTGTTCATTCATGAAATTCATCTCAGCAAAGCATTTATGAAATATTTTTGTTACGATATGGATAACTAGCTTACTGGCATAACTAACGTTATGTACTTATTAGTACCACGTACCTACAGCATATTTATTACTAGATGTTGCCCGCGACTTCGTACGCGTAGAATTTAGAAAATGTTCCCCGTTTTGGTAACATTTTTCACTACTGCTCCTCTCCTATTAGTCGCAGCGTGATGTTATATAGCCTATAGCCTTTCTCGCTAAATGGGCTATCCAACACTGAAAGAATTTTTAAAATCGGAGCAGAGGTTCCTGAGATTAGCGCGTTTAAACAAACAAATAAACAAATTCTTCAGTTTTATAATAATATAGTATATAGTATAAAAGTATAGAAGTATAGATTAAAAGACACTTTTCATTGAGACACGCGATAGTCAAGCCAAGTTCCAGTAACAGAACTGGCGATTATTTTGGCATGTATCTGTTGAATGAAGATAAGAGAAATAAGATAAATATAAAACTAGCTTTATTACAGATGCCTTGAGAATAATACCAGAGCCTTACGTAAACAATACAGAAACGTCAAGTTAAATACATAAACCAAATAAAATTATAGCGCTACTAAAACTAAACATTAAAACTAAAACATAAAAGAATTTACGACTTTACTACCTCTTCGAGTTAGGGGATACTGCTTTTAAATTATGAAATCCCTGATTTTACGGAGGGCAGAGATAAGGCGGGTTATAAAAGAAACGGGGTGAACGACTGATAAGAATACAATAGGATAGAAGACAAAGGAGTAATTAAATGAAATTTAAAACATTAATGTGGACATTAACTTTTGTTATTACGAATTAGAGGTTATGAATAGATATCGAATCCTTCTGCACTGAAACCCACGGGCATATATAGCTGGAGTGGTTTAAGATTAAAACACCACCATCCTACTAGTAGCCCAAATGCGCCAAAAATTTAGATCAGCGGCCGTATTATGAGCTTTTATTGACAGGCAGTTTACGCCGTGAATTGAACTGTCTGGCAAATTCGTATTATGAATAAATTATTAGTCAGTCAGTTCGCTAAACCAGTCATACATTAATATGTTTAAGGAGAAGGTACAACTAAAAGTTAAAGTACCTACTAACTAAAAATTTTCAACTAAAAGTTTTATTTTTGCCATAATACCTAATTTAGCCATGCAGTTTACGGCCTGCCTGGAACTTGAATGATTTTAAAAAGCTCATAATACGCCGGCTGGCACTATTTCTGACAAACTTAGTCCTTTTTAGGGTTCCGTACCCAAAAGGTAAAAACGGGACCCTATTACTGAGACTTCGCTGTCCATCCGTCCTCCCGTCCGTCCGTCCGTCCGTCCGTCCGTCCGTCCGTCTGTCACCAGGCTGTATCTCAAGAACGGTGATAGCTAGAGAGTTGAAATTTTCACAGATGATGTATTTCTATTGCCGCTATAACAACAAATACTAAAAATAAAATAAAATAAATATTTAAGGGGGGCTCCCATACAACAAACATGATTTTTTTACCGTTTCTTGCTCGATACTAATAACGTTGCCTTATGTTGCATAGATAATGGTACGGAACCCTTCGTGCGCGAGTCCGACTCGCACTTGACCAATTTTTTATTAATTTAACACACTTTTATTAATTGGCATTGTTCATATTTTTTTAAAACTCTAAATTCGAAAACCATTTCTTGGAATAGAGTTTCTGATCATGATCCATTAGTTTTTTACGGAAAATTTGCTATATTAACGATTATTTTTCCAAAAAAGCAAATGATCTCTATTTGCCCTTGAAAGGAAAGACTTAAAATATTAAAGCGTTCTTAGGGGTATACTACTCTGTGATGGAGTTGAAATTAGTCTATTATATCAACATAGCAACTTTGAAAAGATGTATTGCAATCTGTCTTAAGTCTATCAGGAAAAGGCAATACACAGATTGCGTACAACGATGACGTCACAACATTTAAAATAATATCTTTAAGTATTTTTTAAAAATTCTATATAGTGAATATTTCATTAATATTGAAATTAGTTGCTTAAAATTCTCTATATTTTCTAAAAAAATATAAAAACAGCAGGTCGAAAATTATGAACAATCCCAATTGTTCGTTGTTGTTTCTATCAATGTATTAATCTATGTAACGGAATCTTTGAAAGTGATTGTTACCCATTTGCAGTAGTCGGATTTAAAAATTTTGGTCAAGTGCGAGTCGGACTCGCGCACGAAGGGTTCCGTACCATTATCTATGCAACATAAGGCAACGTTATTAGTATCGAGCAAGAAACGGTAAAAAAATCATGTTTGTTGTATGGGAGCCCCCCTTAAATATTTATTTTATTTTATTTTTAGTATTTGTTGTTATAGCGGCAATAGAAATACATCATCTGTGAAAATTTCAACTGTCTAGCTATCACCGTTCTTGAGATACTGGGTACGGAACCCTAAAAATCATGTTTGTTGTATGGGAGCCCCCCTTAAATATTTATTTTATTTTATTTTTAGTATTGGTTGTTATAGCGGCAATAGAAATACATCATCTGTGAAAATTTCAACTGTCTAGCTATCACCGTTCTTGAGATACTGGGTATGGAACCCTAAAAATCATGTTTGTTGTATGGGAGCCCCCCTTAAATATTTATTTTATTTTATTTTTAGTATTTGTTGTTATAGCGGCAATAGAAATACATCATCTGTGAAAATTTCAACTCTCTAGCTATCACCGTTCTTGAGATACAGCCTGGTGACAGACGGACGGACGGACGGACGGACGGACGGACGGACGGACGGACGGACGGACGGACGGACAGCGAAGTCTCAGTAATAGGGTCCCGTTTTTACCCTTTGGGTACGGAACCCTAAAAACGAATCGAAATAATAACAATATCGTAATACACAAAACAGTGGAAGTCTTCTAGTCTAGACGACGTCTTCTGGTACCTATACATATAATTAATTAGCAAAGTAGTAAATAATTACGTAATTTATAGGAGTCATAAATTATTAAGCACAGTCTATCTGTATCGGTCTTATGTTACAGTAGATAAATAAAACTACTTTTTACGGATTTAGACGCGTATATTTGTTTTAAATTTTTGTCTCACCCGTGACCATGGTGACTGCAAAGTCTCCGAAACGTCGGGCCAAAATTTAAAACAAATATACGCGTCTAAATCCGTAAAAAGTAGTTTTATTTAAACAGATGAGTCGCGCAAGTGTTAGAAAATATTATGTTACAGTAGATAAATTGAAATCCCTACTTAATATTATAAATGCGAAAGTAACAGTACAGTAAGTAAAAAAAGGGATGAAAAGTTTTCTATTTTTCACGCGGACGGAGTGGCGGGCAACAGCTAGTTATTAATATTAAACAAATTAATACCTATATAATAGCAGCTACATTACTTGGCTCTGACAGCACTCTCCATGACGATCAATAGAATTAATATGGTAAAGCGAATTGGAACTCTTTTCTCACTTAATTTTATATAACTAACTTACGCCTATTTATCGCCATCATCGTCATCATTCAACTTTCATTGATAGATAGTAGATACTATACCGCTACTTAGTTTTTAGCATTATTAATAATTATATTATTTAACCTGTGTTATTCTGAACTTATAGCTGTAAAGTTTTATCAAAATTCATCCTTCTAATCCATTTGTATAAAAGAGCAACCGACTTCCTCTCATTTTTCAGGACAAGCTTTTTCATTTTGTAATTAACAAGCACCGAGTGCACTTGCTAGGTTTATACATGTTTATATCTCTCATTCTATTTAAGATAGAAATACAGTTGTTTTTGGATTAGATGCAGTAAAAAAAATGGTAAGCGAATTTTAAAAAAAAATGTCCCATGCTAGGTTTTGGTTTTGGACAGCTGTCATGTTATGGAGAATTAATATGGTAAAGCGAATTGGAACTCTTTTCCCACTTAATTTTATATAACTAACTTACGCCTATTTATCGCCATCATCGTCATCATTCAACTTTCATTGATAGTTACTATACCGCTACATAGTTTTTAGCATGATTAATAATTATATTATTTAACCTGTGTTATTCTGAACTTATAGCTGTAAAGTTTTATCAAAATTCATCCTTCTAATCCATTTGTATAAAAGAGCAACCGACTTTCTCACATTTAGGAAGAATATTTACATGATGAATATCAATATGGTTTTCTATTTTAGTCTATTTTATTTCGTAGTCATTTTAGGTAGAAACAAAAACAAATTGATAAAATAAAACAAATATGTAGTGTATTGTTAAATGGTTAGATATATTTATTTCGATATGTTAACAATAACAATTATGTTATAAAATTTAGTTTGATAAGAGTTTAAACATACATAATATTTTAATATTATAAATTTTAGAATTTATAAAATCAACTGATATTTAAATTACGTGGTTAAATTTTGAAAAAAGTTATTTCTTTAAAGCAGGGAAAATATTAGAAAAATATGAACCGGCTAAAACTCACAGTTATGAGATCGATAATGGTACCAATTCAATTGCCGAATTGTGTTATTGACACTATCAATTTTCATTTTTAGGGTTCCGTACCCAAAGGGTAAAAACGGGACCCTATTACTGAGACTTCGCTGTCCGTCCGTCCGTCCGTCTGTCACCAGGCTGTATCTCAAGAACGGTGATAGCTAGAGAGTTGAAATTTTCACAGATGATGTATTTCTATTGCCGCTATAACAACAAATACTAAAAATAAAATAAAATATATATTTAAGGGGTCTCCCATACAACAAACATGATTTTTTTACCATTTCTTGCTCGATACTAATAACGTTGCCTTATGTTGCATAGATAATGGTACGGAACCCTTCGGTGCGCGAGTCCGACTCGCACTTGACCAATTTTTATTTAGTTCAGTTGTGTACGTAGAATCGGTACCAATTTCGACCCAACTTTTGAGCATATCCGAAGCTCATCATCCGGTATGTTAGTCGGTTATACATTTTTCTAATATGACTAAAACTTAATAAATTTAATTGTAGTGGAAAAAGTGATCAACGCAAGCGGGACTTGAACCCACGACCCCGGAATACCGTTCCGTAGCTCAGCCAACTGAGCTTATTGCGGTCGTGGTAACAGTAACCAATTTGACCACTACAATGTCACTCGATTTGAGTCTACATCGCATTTTGATGTGCAACGCCATCTATCGAGAATGTTTTGCAACAATCTCGACCGCTGGTCGAACCTAATATTCTTTACAGAATACAATTGGGCTGAAAGTGACTAAAACTCATACAAATTTCAATATTAGAAGTGAACATATTAATAGCGTATTGTTCTACATTTATATTTTATGTAATAGATTTATTTTCAAAACATAAAATCAAATTTGGAACAAAATTGAAACCGAATTATATCACAACACAACCAAACGCGCTAAAAACAAAACTAAAATGAAGTGTGTTTTTTGGTACAATTATTATTCACATTATTGCATTTATTGGTACCGATTCTACGTGCAAATCTAAACTTAACTTAAAAATGAAAACTGATAGCCACAATAACATAATTCGGCAATGTTAATTGATTTTTTAATTACAAAATCTGTATATTATAGACCAAAGATTTTAATTAATAACAATGTGCACAACGAAATAGCCAATTAATCAAAATATTTTTATTTCTATTTTATATAAAACAAACAGACATGTAGTTCGAATATTAACATTTAAGGAACAATAAAAAATTATCTCTCCGTGTGGTAACGGATTAAGAATACAAATGTCACCACCCATCTCCTCCCAAGGGTGCTGTAAAAGTCAGCTAAGGTATATTGCACACATTATCTGTGTGAGACGGAAAACTCGAAAATAAACCCTGTGCCAACACGTATGGTCAGCGCGGCACAGTACGTAGACCATAATCCCTCCAAAGTGGAGGAGGCCCGTGCCCAACAGTGGGACGTAAATGGGCTGGAGAGAGGAGGAGAAAGAATTATTTTCAAGGACACATCAATTGTGCCATATTATGTGGTGTACAAGATCGAAGTCCACTTGATGATATGGTGACGTCACGAGATGGAGGTATTAAGTCCCAACCACTAACACGCAAACGATGAATACAACCCACGAAACCGGCTATACCTGTGGCACCAGATAACCTGCAATGTTTAATTAGATATTACCCGGTTCTTAAAGTAGAGTTATGTTATGACACACACATATCTATGTTAATACTATAAAGCTGGAGAGTTTGTTTGTTTGAACGTGCTAATCTCAAGAAGCGCTGCTCCGATTTGAAAAATTCTTTCAGTGATGCATAGTACATTTATCGAGAAAAGCTATATATGCAAATTTTGCAAAAACAGGAATTTTTTTATAAAGTCTACGTCTAAAACTATAAATTTACACGACTTCGTATAGATATAATCTTTGCAAGATAACCATTTTTTCGTATATCTTTGCAAGAACAGGGGGCCAAGTCTGTTATTACAATGTTTTTACTTAATAAATTAAATTACGGTGCAAAAAGTGATTACCGCAAGCGGGACTCGAACCCACGACCTCGGAATACCGTTCCGTAGCTCTGCCAACTGAGCTTATTGCGGTCGTGTTTTTCAGTAATCAAATTTGGCCACCGCAATCGTCACTTGGTTGAGTTGATAACGTATTTCTACGTGGCATCGTAATTTAATTTATTAAGTAAAAAGTATATCTTAATTTTTGTCATAAATGACGCCATTATGGCGCCATAATTGCGTCAGTGACTAATCATTGTAACAACATTGTAATGGAAGACTTGGACCTGAGGCCTATTGCCACAGTAGTTAACAGACTGCCTGACCTGCAGTAGCTCACGAGGCTGTGATTCCCACACAAATCAATTTAGAGATATTTGTACTTAGTCGAGTTTTAAATGTAATACGAAAATATGTACATACTTGGTAACATTCTCCGGAGGATAACCAATATAAATATGAGGATCAACATCTAACGAACTCATTTTTCCTTGTGAAGAACCACGTGCTATAGAAGATCCTACTTTCAATACAGCATCTCTCTTATATCTCCTTGCTGATATTTTTGTCTTACTATCAATTTTTATCTTACCAGTATGAAGTTCTACAGGTCCACTACCAGCGTCCCAACGTAATACGGCTCTATTATCCAAAAATCCGAGCCATAAATGGTCCTTCGTTCCAGAGGCACTTACTATTGCCCCTTTTCCACATACAGCGGTTACTTCAGCCCAAATATCGAAATGTTTAGAAGGAAGTCTTGCACGTGCGATCATAAGTGCTTGCCCATCAAACAAAGGCACCTCATATTTCTCATTACTATTATCTTCCGAGTATTCCTCATAAACAGAATACGCTTCAAAATCATTAGAATCATAATTTTCTTCGACTTCCTCAATCCAATTATGTTTTCCAGTTTTATTAGATTTAGGACAGCTTTCTTGAAAGTTTTCTAAAACGCTATCAGATATAGTGAAGAGTTTTTCTGTGAAGTTTTGGAAGTGAATTAATTCTGAATATTGAAATAATATTCTACAAAAACAAATTCTACTGTACTAGCTTAACTAGCGATATCCAACTGGTGGGAGAATATCTATGCAAGTCATTTCAGGTTCTGGGCTGTCGGGTTTACCACTATCGCTTGTGTCTACTGAAGCGTCTGTGAATTGCAAAGAACTTGTGCTTTGGTGCTTTATATACTCAAAATTGTTGAAAGAATTCTCAGTTTTAATCTTAGCTTGGAGATCAGGATTTTTAAGGTTCGAGCGATTAGATCTACCAACGCGGCTACCTCTGCGAACATGTGGGGCTTCTTCACTGCAAGGTCCAAATGCTTGTACGACTATATCAGATTGAGTCCTACAAGCATGTGTACGTAAGTGGCAAGCTGAAAGGTATGTACGACCGTCACTACCACAAACAGATGGTCCATCTGTCGGTGGGCACTCAGTTGTGGAACATTCGCATATTGCCAACCCACTCCTAACTAAACAATGAGCTCCAAAGTAACACGTCATGTGCTCACAATTTGTTGCCGGCAATTGAGTCGATTCAGCTGTTGACAAAAATAAGTTTTTACTACCTACTACTTATGTACCTAGGTACATACTTCTAATCAATTTTTAAGAAATGTACTTAAATCGATTCAAGAAATCAAGTTTGGAGTCTTTTAAGATCTTTCGAGATTCTAATTTGATGATTATGGCACCACCTTGGAAATATATCTACGTAATCAATTTTCTAAATCAATTCAGGCGTCTTAGAAACGTACCTTATATAAATAGCAAAGATTCTGCCAATTTGGGAACCTCCTTTTGAAGACAATTAATAAAGCTTGTAACATTGCGCTTTAAGGAATATTATTAAAATAAGACTAATGAAAAATTACTCACGATCAAAACAACCATTAGGTCCCAATGTATGTTCATGATTAGAACAAACTGTACACTTCTGTCCTTGTATACCAGGCTTGCATACACACCGACCTGTCATCTGTTCACAATCTTCACGTACAGAGCCGAATGCCGAACATCCACAGGCTATATATAAAAAGTAGTATTATAATTTTAGTGTAAAGAAATAGCGTAGACATAACTATTTATGAAGTCAATTAAGAAAAAATATAAAAAAAAAAACAAAGTAATGAAAGCGAAGTAAGTAGAGAAACAAAGAAAAAAAATGTGAAGAATAAATTGTTTAATATTCACTCAAGTCTGGTTTTTTAATATTTTTATTAAAGCGGTAACAGAAATGCATCATGTCTGAAAATTGCTACTTCATAGCTATCATCATGAATGATGGGCAGTATTTATTTATTTAAATACGCATTATGAATTGAACTCACGTATGCATCCAGTATGACCAGTCCCAATTCTTGGTAAGCCCCAATATCCAGGTTCACATCTATCACACTTATGTCCTCCTACTCCAGGCCGACATACACATTGCCCAGTTTGGTCACATTGTTCTGTAACTGAGCCTAAACGATGACACCCACATACCGCTGGACAACCTGCACCGCTAGGCCCTCTAGCAGCAGTTATACCATCCGCACAACAACCATGCCATGACTCTTGGCAGCCTTTCTTTTCTACAACTGCTTTGTCTAGAACCATAAATATAAAATTGAACTCTGTAAAGAAAACTATTACTTGTATTCCTTCTTCTCCAACCCATTTACGTCCCACTGTTGGGCACGAGCCTCCTCCAGTTTAGGAGGGATTATGGTCTACTGTACCGCGCTGACCAGGCGTGTTGGCACAGGGTTTCTTTTCGAGTTTTCCGTCTCTCACAGAAGATGTTATCTGTGTGCAATATCCCTTAGCTGACTTTTACAGCTCTCTTGGGAGGAGATGGGGTGGTGACACTTGTATTCTTAATCCGTCACCATACGGAAGATGTATCAGGTACTATATATGTATTAATATATTATATATATTCAATCTTGTAATGCATGTTACTCGTCTACACAAAATAAGTAACTCTTTCATGGGGCATGGTATACGTTTTTATAACAAACTCCCTAATGATGTGAAAGAATTAAATAAATCTAAGTTTAAAAAAATTTGTAAAATCTAAACTATGTAAAAAGGCGTATTATAAAATTTCAGACTATGTTAATGACAATAAAGCGTGGGAGTAAATTATTCCAGAGCAACACATATTATTATAATTATAATTGTAATTTATATAAATTGTAAGAACTGAAAAGATTTTTTTTTTAGTTACCTATCTATTTGTTTATTTATTTATTTATTAAGGATAACAACAGTCTTCACAAACAAATCTACATATTTAGAATTACTTAAAAATAGACCAATTATAGCTATCCAACTTATACTTAAACTTAAAGTATCAAAACAGCAATAGTGATCGAGCCGGCGCGGCAAGAGCGCCGACTGGATGCTTAATGGTAAGTGATTGTTAACATTAAGGGCCTACATCAATATTATCGTATATCATCGCCGACACGTACATATTAACACAGCCAGTAGGCACAGAAAATGAAGAATTAGGGATACTTTTCCTATTTACTCAAAATCTACTAAATATATTTTAATTCTGATTTACGTGTTTCTATATATAATAGTTACTTATGTTTTTAAAGTTATTTCATTAGTTAATACGCGAAATTAGACCGACAAATGAAAAAAATAAAAAATTTGAGAGGTTGTTTCGCTAAGATTTTCTATCGAGAAAACTTTTTTCAATCGCGTTTCTGAGTTTATGCGATCCTAGATCATATATTGAAAAATAATATACTTAAAAATTAGAGCTCTAGCCATTCAATCTAAAGAAACAATGAAAACTTCGTACATAGAAAAATGCACGAAGCTATTTTGGTATCCTCTTAAATAAAATATCAATTTATTAATATGCCCAAAAAAAATTATTCAAAAAAAAGATTAATATGACAAAAGATAACGATATCTGCTGAGTTTCTTACGCCGGTTCTTCTCAGGCGGATTGAAAGTCCTGAACCGGTGGTAGGGAAAAAAAATTTTTGGACATATCATAGGAGCTTTTTTTTTGGCAAAAAGAGAATAATTATGCCTACGTGAATAAATGATTTTTGATTTTGATTACATACCAAGTTGGAATCGCATACGAAGGGTTCCATACCACTATAATCTATAACTATCATTTTCATTTCATTTCATTTATTGTCACGACGGGCTTTGTGGTGGAGTGGTTTATGTAATGGACTGCCGATCACGAGGTCGCGGGTTCGATTCCCGCTTGGGACAATTATTTGTGTGATTTCCATAAATGTCATACAAATATTTGTACTGCGTCTGGGTGCTTACTATGTATTATAAGTATGTATTTACAAAAAGAAAAGTAGTATATGTATCTGGTACCCATAATACAAGCATAGAAATATAGCTTACTTTGGGACCAGAGGACGTTGTGTGAAATGTCCTGAATATTTATTTATTTATTTATTGTTGTTTAGGAGCCACCTTAAATATTGATTATATTCTAGTTGTTGGAAATACATTATCTGTGAGTCAACTCTCTACCTATTACCGTTCATTAGATAAAGTCTGATGGCAGATGGACGGACGAGTAGTGTCAGTAATAGAGCCCCGTTTTATATTTTTTACGTAACCCTTAAACCGGTTTACGCGTAAGGAAAATATATCCTTGACACTCAAGCTAATATAAATTATAACTCCATGAGTTATTAATTGAATATAATAACAGTGACCTTTTCTGCAGCATCGTGCGACTTTAGTAGTATGATGGCAGTAACTGCCAACTGGACAGTCTTTCCTATGTGGACCGCCTCCACAGTCAATGGGTCTGCCTTCAGCATCGGTTAAGGGCTCGTCATCACCACATGGTCGAAACTGTTGATACATTTACCTACGTCATTGATATGTCACATGAATAATAGATATTATTATATGGTATACGCGTGTAGAATTCGAGTGTCACAGTGTCACCATCACACCCGAATTCATCCCAACGTCACGTAAAATTCGTAAGCGAAAATTTTTAAAATTTTACTTAATTTTATGCCTCAATTATTATGTTATTTGCATAACGCTTATGCTTATTTGAAAAATGGTTATGCATTATGCAAATAACATATTTTGTAAGAGGTGGAAAACTCGCACAGCGTTATGCCAACACGCTTAATCCGTGTGGCATAGTAGACCAAATAGGGACCAGTGGGAGATTTATGGGTTAACAAGATTAAGTAATATGAAAATACCGGTTAAGTACGAATAGGACTCGCACACGTAGGGTTCTGTTGTGTTATTTATTACCTATCATAATATATTCGCCATATTAACCCAAAATAACAGAACCCTGAAGAATGAGGTAAGGACAGGAGAATGTTATATTACTATATACACGAACAGTAAAATTTTAACGTCTATAGCTATCACCGTTCCAGAGATACAGTCTGGTGACATACAGACGAACGGACGAAACGCGATTTCATCCGAAAAACCATCACTCTACCGTGACTGATAAAATTTGTTTCCTTGTTCCATGCTATTCGGTTATCTACTTAGCGTATTTGTGTGTACCTCTAATCCTCTACATAATGCAAGTGGTCTCAATCTCAAGTCCTCCTGTCTCCGACAAGCTTCTAATTTCATATGACACAATGTTGGATACAGTCTAAGATCTGATGCACAAACAGGAGATGATGATGAGGCGGCAGCCGCAGCTGCAGCACAATCAAACAGACACGCGCATCTGAGGAGTATAATTGTTCTTCAGGTCTAAAAAGTACTTTACTTTCAGATGGCCAGAAAATCTATTATAAGCCACACAAATTGGTAATGCGCCTGGCGGCCATGTTGGTGACGTCATAGTGACGTATAGATGAGAATATTACATTTTGTTAGCTGTATATTTTCTTTGCTGATGACATCACAAGGGCGTTAATTTGACAAGGTTCCAGCGCATTACCAATTTGCGTGGCTTATACCTTCGATTCGATTAATTAAATAGCGAGTTTCGTCATGAAACCTTATGCCACTACTTAACAGAACGTCATCATTCAATACATTTTTTATTAAATAGTCTTGTCTTATTATTTTCATCCAAAAATTAACTTTCGAGTTACATTTAGTACCCATAGTAGTTGGAAGTCCCAAATATATAAAGAAAAAACAATGGTCGAGTCAAGAGATATTTAAGAGTAGTCAAAAATAACTAGGTTCGTCTTAGGTTAATATTTTCTAACACTTGCGCGACTCATTTGTTTAAATAAAACTACTTTTTACGGATTTTGACGCGTATATTTGTTTTAAATTTAGGCCCGACGTTTCGGAGACTTTGCAGTCACCATGGTCACGGGTGTAATAACTGTAATAACTGATCGTAGAAGACACATTACAGCTCAGTCTCTCCCGTGACCATGGTGACTGCAAAGTCTCCGAAACGTCGGGCCAAAATTTAAAACAAATATACGCGTCTAAATCCGTAAAAATTAGTTTTATTTATACGTCTTAGCTGTTACTAATTAACTACCTAACTAAATGTTTACTGATTCCTACCTTGGCTGACCATTAGAATCAACAGCACACGTAGCTTCATAGGCACACTGGACTCTTGCACACACTGCAGTCCCTCCTGCGGCTTCACTTGAGTTCTCAACATTCTCCTCACCAGAATGTATCTCATTACTTAAATCTAATAACTTCGCTGTTTTATTGCCATCTGAAAATAGACTGTGTGATTAATAAAATTGTTATAAATCTCTCTCTCCAGCCCACGTTCCATTGTTGGGCACGGGCCTCCTCCACTTTGCCAAGCGTGTTGGCACATGGTTTACTTTCGAGTTTTCCGTCTCACACAGAGGATGTCATCCGTGTAAAACATCCCTTAGCTGACTTTTACAGCACCCTGAGGAGATGGGGTGGTGACACTTGTATTCTTAGTCCGTCACCGTCACCACACGGACCAATGTTATAAATATTACTCCGAAATTTGTCGCGGGTAAAGTATCGCATTTTTTGAACATCAATATTTAGGAGACAATGGTATCGATTCTACATGCACAACTAAACTTATCTTAACTAAGAAATGAAAATTCATCAATTACACAACCCCGCAATGTTAAAAAAGCTTTTCGTTAGAAAATCTGTATATTTCAGACTAACAATTTTAATTAATAACAACGTGCACAACGAAATAGCCAATTAATCAGAATACGCCATGTTGTTTTCATTTTTTAGTTTAGTTCAGTTGTGCGCGTAGAATTGGTACTAATGTTTGGTTATCTGTACTATGCGAACCTTGGAGGATATAGCCAGATACATGCTCTCAGATTTGTCCCAAATAATTAGTATACAAAACCAGTGCCAACGCTTTTATAAGTATGTATACTATGTAGGAATCATTGAACATAACATTCATCTACTTTAAATTGTCGGATTATTCTGACCGACTGATAACAAAAAAATCTCCTGTTATTCTCTCCAGGATTTTTATGAAAACGGACCTTTAGTTCGACTCTCTATTGATGCTCCATTTTTTAGTTTTTAGAACCCATTATTTTTATATTCTCTAACACTTGCGTCACTTATTTATTCAAGTAAGACCTATACTCAATTAAAATTTTGGCCCGACGTTTCGGAGATTTTTCAGTCACCATGGTCATGCCACACGTCTAAATCCGTGGTCTCATTATTGTTACTAACCAGCAGTATTATTTTCATTATCATTGCAGTCTCCATAATAAGCGAGGACAGGCGGCGGATCTCCTCTCGTTTTAGCTTCACAAGCGGCTCTTTTAAGCGCGCAATGACTAGGGTAAGTGCGTCTGTTGTCAGCACAGACCGGAGCTCTGGTCGACTCTGAACAAGCCGCTGTACATCCACATACACCACGGGCACACCAAGTACCAGCCGGACATACCACTTCCAAGCATGACTCTGTCGTAATTAATTTATAATCCAGTCATTATAGGAATTTCACCTAGGAATTCCGAGCTATTTAGACTTTGCCGACTTCACTTTAGACCTTACAATTTAACAGTTGCGTTGGTTGAAAAGTTGTCTCAAAACCTAAATATGGTAGGGTATATATGTAAGTTTTGAGACAACCTTTAGGGTGTTAATATAAAATATTTACAGCTTTTTTAGCTGGATAGCTCCGAATTCCGAGATTTTTACCTCATATAACCTTAAATGACTGGGCCATTATAAAAGAATTGTCTTAACTACATGAATGTAACTCAGAGATTATTACAGTTAAAAATTACTTATGTATATCTATCTATACTAATCCATACTAAAAGATAATATTATAAAGCTGAAGAGTTTGTTTGTTTGTTTGAACGCGCTAATCTCAGGAACCACTGGGCCGATTAGAAAAATTATTTCAGTGTTAGATAGGGCATTTATCGAGGAAGGCTTTAGGCTATATAACATCACGTTACGACCAGTAAAAGCGAAGCAGTAGTGAAAAATGTTGCAAAAATGGGGATTTTCTTTTAAATTTCACGCGGACGGAGTCGCTGGCAACAGGTAGTAAATATTACAAAGCTGAAGAGTTTCTTTGTTTGAACGTTCTAATCTCAGTAACCGCTGATCCGATTTGAAAAATTCTTTTAATGTTGGATAGTCCATTTATCGCGGAAGGCTTTAGGCTATATAGCATCACGCTGTGACCAATAGGAGCGGACCATTAGTGAAAAACGTTGCAAAAACGGGGAAACGTCTAAGCACGCGTACGGAATCGCAGGCCACAGCTAGTCAACGTATATCAATGACCATAATCACGGAGATTAATCGCTCTACCTACATAAATAAACACACCATTTTGTTGTGTGAAATGTCCATAAATAAAATAAATAAATATTCATGGACATTTCACACAACGTCCTCTGGTCCCAAGCTAAGCTTATATGCTTGCGTTATGGGTACCAGAATACGGATATACTACATATACTACTTTTCTTTTGTAAATACATACATATAATACATAGTAAACACCCAGACGCAGTACAAACATTTGTAAGTATGACATTTATAAATATCACTCAAATGATTGTCCCAAGCGGGAATCGAACCTGCGACCTCGTGATCGGCAGTCCGTTACATGAACCACTCCACCAAGAAGCCCGTCAATGAATATTTTTATTATTATATTTATTTTTAGTTAAGGTAAGTTTAATTTGTGCTCGTAGAATTGGTACCATTAACTGTAAGAATATAATACCAAAATGTAAGAAGCATTAAAAATATATAATAAAATACATACCACATGATCCCATATGTTTAATATGAAGATGCCTCTTCTCTTTACAAGCAGTATCTCTCAATGCACACACACTACTGTACGTCTTATTGTCTGTACCACAAACTTCTTCCGTTTCCTTCCGAGACATAAAAAGATACAAGTATTTAAACTGTATTGCTATGTGTATACGAATATTTAATAAGATAATGAAAGATATAAAAACATTAAAATTTTTATTATTCAGGACAAAAGTGTATCAATGGCTAAGTATAAATAACTTCTACAATATTAATGATTTCTTTAATTGTAAAAATCATTAAGTTATTGCATGCTAATAATATTAGCTAAACATGTAAGTGCTTTCAATTTGTAAGACCTTATTGTATACTATGTTTGTGGCAATAAAAAATAATGAACAAAGAAAATAATAATAATGACATGAAAAAAAAATCATCATTAAGAGGATACCAAAATAGCCTCGTGCATTTTTCTACGTACGAAGTTTTCATTTTTTCTTTAGATTGAATGGCTAGAGCTCTAATTTTTAAGTATATGTTTTTTTTAATATATAATCTAGGATCGCATAAACTCAGAAACGCAATTGAAAAAAGTTTTCTCGATAGAAAATCTCAGCGAAACAACCTCTCTCATTTTTTATTTTTTTCATTTGTCGGTCCATTATCGCGTATTAACTAATGAAATAACTTTAAAAACATAAGTAACTATTATATATAGAAACACGTAAACCGGAATTAAAATATATTTAGTAGATTTTGAGTAAACAAAAAAAATATCCCTAATTCTTCATTTTCTATACCTACTAGCTGTGTAAATAGATACATGTCGACGATAATATTGATGTAGGCCCTTAACTTGTTTTTCTTAGAGCTAGAGAAATTTATAAAAATCTTTACTAACATTGAACAAACAAAACTGAAGAGTTTGTTTGTTTGAACGCGCTAATCTCAGAAATGACTGTCGCACTGGTCCGATTTCAAAAATTCTTTCATTGTTGGCTAGTACATTTATCTAGGAAGGCTATAGACTATATAACATCACGCTGCGACCAATAGGAGCGAAGCATCAGTGCAAAATGTCGTACGAAGTCGCGGGCAACAGCTAATCCAATACGAGTACTTAAAAAATAAAAAATAATTGGTCAAGTGCGAGTCGGACTCGCGCACGAAGGGTTCCGTACCATTATCTATGCAACATAAGGCAACGTTATTAGTATCGAGCAAGAAACAGTAAAAAAATCATGTTTGTTGTATGGGAGCCCAAATATTTATTTTATTTTATTTTTAGTATTTGTTGTTATAGCGGCAATAGAAATACATCATCTGTGAAAATTTCAACTCTCTAGCTATCACCGTTCTTGAGATACAGCCTGGTGACAGACGGACGGACGGACGGACAGCGAAGTCTCAGTAATAGGGTCCCGTTTTTACCCTTTGGGTACGGAACCCTAAAAAACTATCTTACCGTTCCCTCTTCACAATGTTTAGGACACACACAACTGGCTTCCGAAACACCATCACTTTCACATACTGCATAAAATTCACATTTCTTATTTTCACATCCGTCTGAAAATGAAAATATATGACAATGCAATTGGAGATCAAATAATGAGTAGATATAAACGAAATAAAGTATGTTTAGGACATAAAAGGCACTCTCTCCCGCGTACATTCAAGAGAAAAGGTTTGACGGCCGGTTTAAGTGATCATTGAGAGTAGTAATATAATTTTATTGAGAGTAGTATATCTTTGTTAATCTTGATTGAAAATTTCACCGAATTTAAAAGGTGCTATTCTCTTACATATAATTAATATTGGTACCAACTCTATATGCACAACGAAACTAAACTTAACTAAAAAATGAAAACAAGTAGGTACGTTGTATTTCGATTGATTGGCTATTTCATTGTACAAATTTATATTAATTAAAATCGTTAGTATGTAATATACAGTTTATATAATATGAAAGTTCAGTTAACTTTGCTAGATTGTGTTATTGACAGCATCAATTTTCAATGTTTAGGTCAGTTATGTTTAGTAATGAATGTAGAATTGGTACTATCAGCTAATTAATAATAGATACTAACTGCAAGGTCCATCGTAAAGTACTTGCACGTCTCTTCTATGACGGCATGCTTCCAACTGCAGCTTACATCTGTTGCCGTACGAAATGCCGTCAGAGCCGCAGACTGGAGCGAATTCGTTGGAACATCGTGGACACCGACATACGCCTCGACCACCAGTCGCTATACATTCTCCGCCATGAGGACATATGCGATCAGCACAAACACCGTTTGAACCTGATAAAAGTCATTATCATGAACTAGAAAGTATCCTGTAGGCTTGAGCTACCAAAATATGGAAAATACCTACTTCTCTTTTAAAACCATACAGGTTACGTTATTGAGTACGTGTTTCTTCCATATTACATGTGTAAATGGGCTACTATATTACGCAGACCAGGAAGACAGAAAATTTGAACTAAGCCGAAATTAACACACTTTCTCTGCCCGGTACAACCCAAATATCCTACTACCCATGGGAATAGTCATCGATTTGAAACGGAAAGGAAGAAAAAGTCGAAGTTATTACCACAGGCTCCTGCATGTAGCACTTTTAATTCTCTTCCAAGTAGGCAGGCGGCACGTCGCAACTCGCATTCACTGTCGTGCGTCCTAGAGTCGGAGCCACAGACAGGGCGCAGCACCGGTTCACAAGAAGGTGGACAAGCGCATACAGCTCCACCGCCTTCTACTCGACATTCAGCGCCGTGACGACATTCTACCTCCGCACATGGATTTACACCTACAGAGTAACAGACATAAATTCAACAGCGCTCTAGTAGCTAGATTGTAATCAGCTGGATTGTATTCAAATAATCGACTTGGTTCAAAAACTAAAAAACACGCTTGTAAATCCTGAATATTTTTTTAAATTATTGCATTGTCATCGGTCCTTGATATATGTGCAAAATTTTAGATCAATCCAACTACTGCAAGTGGGTTAAAATCACTTTCAAAGATTCCGTTACATAGATTAATACATTGATAGATACATACTGAACTTTATAAGCGTGTTAAATACTCTATAAATAAAATAGGCATCGATTATATCAGAAGAGTATTCAAGTATATAAAGCTGATTATATTAGGTTTGTGAAAGTATGAACCAATATCTTCTACTGTTTAGCATGGTAACCTACCTAATAGCATAAACAAAGCTGCTTATTATTTTTTTATTTAGAAATATTCATACCAGAACTGCACTGTCCTTTAAAAACAATTTTCAATTGTTTTCTAGCACGACAAGACTCGCGATGCATTTGACACTCGTTGGAGTACGTCTTGCCGTCTGAAGCACACACAGGAGAGAACTCCAGAGGACACGGCTCCGCGCACCGACAAGATGGAGCGCGACGTTCGTCCAATTGACACACTTCAGGATCAGGGCAAGTTACTCCAGCGCAAGGGTCTGAAATATTAGTGTGTACTCAAGGTTGGCACACCAATTATTCGGTTGCACATCATTTAATAAGCATTACGTAATTTGTACTCGTAGCATTTTGCAACACAACAAGCATATAATGAAAGAACTACAAAAATAATCTAGTAAAATCGAAACCTGCCAACCCATGTGGTCAACCATTAATCACGAAATAGGATTAAAACGAAGAATTCATAATTATTTGATATATTTTTAAAAATATAGAGCTATATACCTAAACATATGCCTAATATATAATGAAAAGTACCTACATAAGTAATGAATGGTACTTACCGCATTTACCATAATATTTAAATGTAATGTTAGTGTTAGATTCACAAGCAGCTCTTCGCATCTCACATTCTCCAGGATAGTCTCGAGCGTCACTGGCACATAGCGGCCGTGACCCCTCGTGATCCCCGTAGCTAGGACACGAGCTGGGACATTCGCAATTATAGGATCGGCCATCGGGAGTCGGTCGGCACAAGGCACCAGGGCCGCAAGTCACGCTACGACACGGGTTCGGGATATCTACACATCGAAAATAAAACAGATTTGTAGATAATTGAAACGAACCAACGACGGGCACATTAAATAAAAAAAAAACATAGCCTCTGTAATTTGCCTATTACTTACTAAAATAACATAACCAAACCCTGAAGATAAAAGTAGGTACATTCGTTATATTTCACTTTCTGTCTGAAAACATTAGCAACTATTTTCAGTCGCTGCCGCCGTGCTCGCTATTTGATATTAGGTTTAGATCTAATTAATAAAGATCTATACTAAATAGTGTCATTTGAAATTATGAAAGTAGGTACACACTCAATCATAATTGACCCTAATTACAATACAGGCACTTTCTAGGCCAGTAGGGTTATCGTCATAGGTCCAATTCTTAAGATATTTTATAATTCATACCACTAGGAAACAGATAACAAGATTCAACAGCCGCCACTAGGAGCAGCACTGCCAGCACCCTCAGCATTGTCTGGTTGTAGTGGCTGTCGAAGCGCGCTCAGTCGCTCTTCGCATTATCACAAAAAATTCTGTAAAATATTTGTAGTGTACAGCTCCAATACATCTTCGTCATAATATGCAAAATACTATGTTTTAAATTACGGTCCGTAGATAAATAGCTACGTAGAATTAATTTAATAATAAACAACGCTGATCTACAACAATAGATTATTAAAATGAACCAAATTGCAGATGACGAATTGGCGAAGAAGTTGGTGGTTATTAATGGTAGTTTTACACCTATCACGATCAATATTATTTAGGCTAAACCAGCAGCGTTTTCATGTAAATTAAATTAACTAGTGTGTTTGTTTACAGAATACAAGTAATTAACTCACCATATTAAGCGATTTTGTTTGTTGTTCCTATTTTACATGGCACTAATATTGCTGCAACACGTAGTTACTGCGTATTAAACCCTCATTAGATGCAATTAGAACATAGCACACGTTTATTCTGGACTGAAATCAACAAAGAATCCTGGATTACTGAAGTCACGGCAACAATTTGGTCTGAATGAAACCCCACCGAGCATGCGCACAAATAAATAGCCTTTTAAGAAAAAGAACACACTTTATGACGTTAACATTTAATTACGTATTACGGTATTAATTTTAGACCGTAACTAACATTTCGTAATCAGCCAATATTCAGCAATCTCAATAAATTATCGTGGGTTTTAAGTGGAGAGGATACAGGTACATTTTGTTTATCACTGTTAAGTGAGGATAAGTTAAATAACACGGTAGTTAGTATTTAGTGCTTGTCAGCGTTTTTATTTTTTGCAGTTCATCTGCATACTCCAAAATGCACTGTATATTTAACGCAAAGTCCCAAAGCCCCATGCTTGAAACTAAACTTTTACCGGGGCCGTCAATTAACCTTTTGACACGTCTCACATTCCAATTTTTCAAAGGCCTAGCACAAACTCATGTAACGCGCGTTAAATGCTCGTCAACACAACAGCAATTTTTAGAGTTCGTGTGCTAACTCACTAACATACATTACGTACGAGTATCACTACATAGAAACCGCCTAGACTTAGTCATCTATTTTTTAGGCCTAAGTATCTAAAGGCAAATCGGGACCCAAGTCTCAGTAATAACTGAGACTTCGCTGTCCGTCCATCCATCTGTCGTTAGACTGTACCTCTGGAACGATGATAGCTAGAGCTAAAATTTTCAGTACATTTATGATTCCTCGAGTATTTCTAAGGTTTCGATGTTATTGCTTTAAAGTTAAACTATGCTTTTGATGCTGTAACAACAAATACTCATCATCATTTTCTTGCCCTCATCATTTAGGGTCAGAAATATGACGAAAACGGTACGGAACTGTTTATGTGCGAGTCTAACTCGTACTTGACGGGTTCTTTCATGGGCATCACCGCATCAATTTTTTATTTTTTAATAAATGAAAATTTCACACAACGTCCTCTGGTCCCAAGCTAAGCTTATATGCTTCTATTATGGGTACCAGAATACGGATATAATACATAAACTACTTTTGTAAATACTTACATATAATACATAGTCAACACCCAAACGCAATACAAACATTTGTATGACAATTAAAAACATCACTCAAATGATTGTCCTGACCGGGAATCGAACCCGAGACATCGTGATCGGCAGTCCGTTATATGAACCACTAGACCACGAAGCCCGTAGATTAAAACCGTCCTTCCACAGCTATTAGAATTAGGACGCTTTTATTACGTCTAGGTAGGTCAATAACCCCTATCTACGCATTAGGTTCAACCCCTATTTACGCAAAATTGTTACTTATGGAGTGGCGCCAGAGGTGGGATAAGACACGGGTTATTTATTGCTCGACCCAGAGTGGAGATACTTATATATAATAGTCTGTGGTGGAGATCTACCTGCATTTATTTTATTTTTGCAATAGATAATAAAATTAACAAGTTAGCTGTAGTGCTGATTCAAAGAAAACGTGAACACTCTAAAGCAGATTTAATATCTGCTTTAGGTTTAAGTATTCAAGTTTTCTTAATGATTAGTTAGACCATAAGGATTTCTTTTTTAACGATTAGACTAGGGGAGACATTGGTTGTCACGACATAAACCTGCTAGTCCTGCTACTGCACAGAATAGATAGAAGATACTATGCTACTGCTTAATTAAATCTGCAGTTTTGCGATAGGTAGAAATGTTTAAGGATCATACAGGCTCAACAAGAATCATATTATATCAGGGTGTTGTGGTGCGTTCACACTTAGACCTCAAACTGGTTCTGGCTCTATTGGGATATAAAATAAACAAAATCAAAAAATCAACTTCAATATGTATTTATTATAATGGTATAAACCATTTTAAGACGTTTTTACTCTTATTACATTCGCAATTACATGTAACAGAGAACAATACTTTAGATAATGTATAAAAATAGGACTGTACGAGTCTGTTGGAGACTCGCGAAATGCACGCAAAATGAGAAACAACTTCACAAATTAAAACTTTATATATCCAATGCCAAAATGCAAGGGACATATTGTGTTGTTATGTGCTCCTTTCACTAAGATATACACAATTCATTTGAAATTGCACATGATTTAAAATTATTTGCAAACCCTACTTAAGATTAGCTAGACTTTGTACATTAACTACAATTTATATCACTTGTTTTGTGAAGTTACATTTATTAAATGACAATAAGGCATCAAATAAATACAAAATTGGATAAGAGATTTTCAAAAATATTACGACAGCCACAAAATTAAAACAATATAAAAATTAATGGTATTTTTCAATTCTATACATTTACAATTAATTCGACATATTGGTAATAAATAAATTTACATACATACAGTCTTACTTAAAATGACAATAATAGGGTCTCTTTCAAATCGATGCGCTTTCACTTATCACATAGATAACCACAGCACTTTAATTAGTTATGTACACTTTCACGGTCACACCAGCGTCTCGAGAAAGAGAGATATCACAAACTATATATTTACAACAACTACATACAATTAATATGTACAAAGAGCGTAGGCACAACAGCGTTAAGTGGGCGGCGCGCGTCTATCGTAATCTCTTCTATACACTTCGCGCTCATAGTCCCGCTCATCGTAAGCGTATTCAGGTTGCGCATAACCGCGCCAATCCTCGGGGTACGGCCGTGTTGGAGGGTAGCCCATACTACCCGGCATCGCAGCATTATCGTAGTACCCACTGTATGCTGGCATGCCGCCAAATGCACCGTATCTGCTAATAATGTAAATTACTAATTTATATTATTCTATTTCAAATAGAAATGACAGTTTTCCTTAGTGCTGAAGAAAGCAATGTAATTTTCATTTATAATCTGGGACCTGCTTCCAATTGAAGAAAGCTTTACACATAAGCAACACCAATGGTAGCTTGGATTCTGTTGTTGATCACGCACTATCGCTTTCTTAAAATTATAAGTCAAAATATATTTAAAAGTTGGGGAATATGAAAGGACATGTATAGTAATAATAAAATAGTGTGTAATTATGTAACAGTCTATCTGTTAAATCAATAGTTACCTTCTCTTGTCGTGTGGTCTGGGTGCTCTGTCGGCTCGGTAGTGCCTGGGTCCAGGGTAGGCGGGCGGCGTCCAGCCAGGGTGCGCTGGATGCGGCGCGTGCGCAGGATGCTCTGCGTGCGCCACAGGATAGGGAGGCCGGGCACGCCCGCCACCGCCACTGTCTCGCCGCGTGCGCGACCTGTCCCTATCTCGCTCCCGGTCCCGGTCCCGCTCTCTGTCTCGATCCCGCTCCCGGTCCCGGTCACGTTCACGATCCGTCCGACTCCGCTCTCTGTGCATCAAATCGTCTCGCTTGAGGCTTCTATCACTATCCTTGCGATCCTTGTGTTTGTTTTTATGTCTGCAGGGATGTAAGCGACATGGTGGTGAGCGATTTGGGAGGTTAGCAAGATGAAGGTGAAATTGTTAATGACAAAGCTAGCGAGTGAATGAAATGATTTGAAAGTTGTTTAAGACTGATTAGTGATCAGTGGACAATATCACTTACCTTTCATGGCGTTTATTATCATTAGGCTCTGGATCACATTCTCCTTCTTCTAATTTTCGCTTGATTCCAGATGTGTGTGGAGTTTTATCGTTAATTTTATCGAATTTATTTCTATCAGTTTTAGGTTTCTTGTCCTTTTTGTCATTCATGTCATCTTCATGCTTTTTACTTTTCTTAAATGATTTAATGTGATTACCCGTATTGTGATTATTCTTATTATTAGACTGCAAAATACATAACAACTTTAATTTAAATCTATAATAATATTATAAAACTGAAGAGTTTATTTCAACGCGCTAATCTCAGGAACTACTGGCCTGATTTGTAAAATAGTATTGAATATTACATTTATCGAGGAGGGCTATATAACATCACGCCGCGACTAATAGGAGCAAAGCATCAGTAAAGAATGTTGCAAAAACGGGAAAGTTTTCTAAATTTCACGTGTACGAAGTCGCGGCCAGCAGTTAATACATACTAAAGTACACAGTTCATTTATGTTATAAACCCACACAATATTATGAACTCTTACAAAATGGCAATGTTATTGTCATTATAAAACATGTTAATAATCTGTTTCACTGATGATTTCACTTACATATAAATGAAGTAAACCAGAATACAAACCTTAACGTTTTCTTTGTGTTTGCTAGCCTTTGGTTTTGACGCCTCATTCTTCTTCAATCCATATTTGTATAATCTATAGAGCTGCTTTGCATCAAAGTTCGTAAACTTCGATACAAAATACCAGAGATTACTTCTCCATTCAACTTTCTTTTCAGGGTCAGGATATGCGTCAACACATATATCTATTTGGCTACCAATCTGAGTGAGACACGCTCGCGTTCTAGATACTTGCTCAGATTCAGACAATGTTTGATCGGGATTATCTAATGCTCTTAATGCTTTTTTAACAGGTCGCATTTTCTCTTTACACTGAAAATAAGTCGCAAATAAAGACTACTATTTATGGAAAAATGCCAATGGATTGTTAAACGATTGATACAAATATAAGCGTCTCAATCCGTATAAAGTAGCTTTATTTAAACAAATGATTCGCGCAAATGTTAGAAAATATAATCTAGAATAAATTGGATAAATTTGAATAAAAGACTTTTGATATTCAGTTATTTTCAGGTGATTAATTAAAATCATAATAATGATTAGAAATATAATAACGACTTTAAAACACTTATATAATTTGACAGACTAAATTGTTGTTATACAGGGTGTTTGGTACATTGTTTGCCAAATTAAATCAGCTAAAAGATAGTGTCATTTGCTATAGTCTTAGCATATTTAATTTTGTTTTTGCGCCGCCAGATTTTTTTTTTGGTCATGTAACATTTTTGTTAAAAAATTCCATACTAGGCTTTAAAACCCAAAAAATAAAAAAATTGCTGTTACACGCTTCAAATTATTGACACTATCTCTTAGCTGATTTAATTTGGCAAACGATGTACCGAACACCCTGTATATTATTACCTCTTCGAAAACAGACGGATCAAGGTCACCAAGAACTTCCAATGCCCTAGGTTCATTATTGGCAGTAAAATGCATTGGTCCAGCTGGCTTTTTCCTCGCATTTCTTTTGTCAGCTTTTCTATCTTTCCCATCTTTCTTTGGACGTTTCTTATCTCTATCTTTCCTATCATTTGAGGTTTCATCGTGTGTTAGTATATCTTCTAATTTAAATTTACCCTACGAGAAAACAAATTGTATAAGAAAAAGTTGTTTAAATTAGTAAGAAATCCATTTTGTTGTCACACAATTTTCTTGTTTAAATCATAGACTTTGTAAGTTGTAATATAAAAATGTTATGTGATACATATTTCGTAACATAATAGAGCAAACAATAATTCATGTAGTTCATATTTTACAAAAAGAAATAACTTACTTTTTCTGATTTATCAGTTTTTCCAGTCTTATTAGTCTTTTTGTTCTCATCACCAGAACTTGCGTCATCTTCCACTATATCCTTAGTAACAGGTTCCTTAGTACCTCTCTTTGTACGAGGTTTCCTTTGTTTTTGTTTACCATTCTTTTGATCTAGTAATTTCTTAATTAATTTTAACAAATACTCTGCTCTAGAATGGAGATGTTTCGCTTGAGGTTTCTTATCTTCATTAGTAAGTATTTTATCACCTATTTCAAAGGATGAATCCATTTTGATTGCTTCCCATGAGCCAATTCCGTATTGGTAAATACCTGCTAATAATTTTGAATCCTCGGCAATACCCCATTCTACGTCGAAATTCGCTGGTCTTGTCCTATGAACGACGTAAATAAAGTATTATTAGAAAGTTATTTTAGTAATTTCCGTTTTCAAATCACACATACAATATGAGCAAAATTATACTTTTCAGATATTATATAGTTATACTTTTCAGAGATTTTGTTTTTAATGTATTAAAATTGAATTTGATCCAGTACCCATTTGAATTTATAATTTTTTTTTTTTATTTATGAGTTTTGCATGCAAAAACCTAACCACGCCATAAAAACAGGACGACGTAAACAATTTTAATTTAATGTAATGTTATTGAGTTTAATTTTCAATATATTTACCTGAAATCTAATTGCCATTTTAATCTTTCTTCTTTTGTTTGAGGCAAGAATTCATCTAAAGGCGCCAATTCATCTTGACAAGCTGCCAAGGTCTTCGCATTAACAGGAACTCCGCCCAGTTTGAACGTTTTTCTTGTATTTTTGCGACCACCTTCCGTTTGTTCATCTACAAAAATAAATATTGTTTAAAATTTTCTGCGTCATTGAATCTTTTAAATTGTTGAACTAATTTGTAGACTTTAAGTAAAGTAATCTAAACTGAATATCTTACAAGACATTTTCTGAAATTCGTGAGCATATTTATTTAATTTGTGAAGCTCAAGTCTATCATAATCTTTTAGTGTCAATAACAGAACTTATTTATAAGGGCAAAAATGCGTTAAAAAACATATCTAAACTAGTTTAGTTTACCATTGCACTGTAATACAAATACATATTCCACTTACTTTGTGTTCCAGAAGTATCATTTAACACAGCTTTACATCTCTCCTGTAGAATTTCTCCCAATTTCTTAAGCTCATTTAGTGGTTTTTCTTGTAATTCCGCATCACACGCTATACTATCTAAATGTTTTAAAGGTGCCGAAAACTTCTTATAACTTTTAACAAATCTTCGAATCTGAAAAGAAGTATTATGTGTTAAAGGCTTATTATGACCAACTCCTCGAAAATGACCCAACTGAATAATATATTCTAATGGTTAATAATACCATTGAAATATTCCAATGGTTTAAATTTCCATTTAATCATGTTATATGTGATTTCGGAAATCATACTGCACTTATTCTCTAAGTCTCACTGCTAGGCAGAGACCAACAAGGTAACTCTCACACCTGTTGGTGTAAAAATGATCTAACAAATCAACATGGGTTCTGAACCCACTTAATATAATATTGAAAGAAGAATACTAACTTCTTGGTCTGTGAATCCTTTAATTTTCTCTCTGTGCGTTGCGGGCGGTCGGCCACGTTTCCTAGGTCTGTCGTCATCAGCGCTGATATCACTAGCGTCACTCTCCGCGTCACCATCTCCATCAGCACCGTCCCCGCCATCGCCATCGGCGTCGCCAGAACCACGGCCACGACGCTTACGACCGCCCTCTGCTTAATAGATTATATTTTACATCTATTGTCTTGGCAGTAATACAACCCATATATACACAACAAAACAAATAATTATATCTATGTTAATATTATAAAGCTGAAGAGTTTGTTTGTTTGAACGTGCTAATCTCAAGAATCACTGGTCCGATTTGAAAAATTGTTTCAGTGTTAGATAGTACATTTATCGAGGAAGGCCATAGGCTATATAACATCACGCTTCAACCAATAGGAGCGAAGCAGTAGTGAAAAATGTTGCAAAAACGGGAAGTTTTCTAAATTCCACGCGTACGGAGTCGCGGGCAACAGCTAGTATGAGTATAAATCATGCAACAAAAATTTTATAGCTTACCATTTTCAGCATTATTAGCCTGGACATTCTTCCTTCTTGGTGGTAAGTATAAATCTTCCATTTCTTTGTTCTTTTCTTCTTCTGCTATTGTTTTCCGAACATTTTCTGGTATAATATCGTCCTAAAAACAAATTATCATTAGATACTTGTTAGACATATTTTCAATATACTAAATCTAGTTAACTATCTGTGTGGTAACAAAATACACAGTAAGAATTATACAAGTGTCACCCCATTTACCCCAAGGTGCTGTAAGAGCTAGCCAAGGGATAATATAACCAGTTAAAATCAACTGTGATAGGAAACCATTTATCAACACGCCTGCACAACATAGCAGGCTAAAAACCTTTGCGAAATGGAGAAGACCTTTGCCCAACAGTGGGAAATCAATGAGCTGGAAGAGGTTAACTAAATAATAAACATACCCAATCTTTAGTTTCTTCATCATTGTTTTCTTTTTTAACTTCCATTACCGCCTTGTCTTCATCAAATGCAAAACTAGCTACTTTGAATGCCGAGAGCAATTCATCTCCAGCCATAGATGGAACTTCATCACGAGTCTCGGCACGTTGGAGAATTTCGTCAATATCACACTAGAATGGAAAATATTGCCATAATTAACAAAAAGCTCAAAGTAAAATCATTTCATTCAATTTGGTAATTATTGTGACTCGCCACAAACACAAAGAAATCATGAGCCACATTGGGATATACATACTTTCATAAGTCAGAACTATTAATTTGGACACTAAGCAAAATATTGTGCTGTTTAATTATTGAAAATATTCGCCTTTAAATCAGTCTGATTTGATACAAATGCATGATCAATCTCTTGGGCGTTAGTACAACAAAACAGCAATAACTAATATACAGAGGTCGGAATTAGGTAGAGTTATTTATGTACTTACACTGATATCATACAGCGAAAGAATATAGTGGATATGCCTCAATTCCCGAGATTAATTTTAAAGAGCAGAAAAAAACCCCATGATTTTTCAAATAAAAATTTGATAGCAACTGATTCAATAAGAAAAGTATTCGCTCGTTTTTATAAAAAAGGTAAAATATGCGTATGAGAATTTGCTTAAAATATCAATAATTTGTATTGTGAATTAATGTAAACTAATAAAAATTGTATGCTAATTATCTTTGTTTTATTTGTCTATTTCTGAGGTTTTCATTATTATTTATTCGTAATATTGTTGGCCACACGGAATTGTCTATTAGAAATCCCGGGAAGTTCCACATTAATATCAACATTTCGATGCAAGTACATAAATAACTAGCTAATTCCGACCTATGCTAATAACAAATGTTACATAATACTTACGACAGGTTCCTCATCATTTTCATCATCGTCCTTAAACAATTCTTCAGCACCAAATTTCAAAATGGCATTCAGATCTTCTTTATTGAACGGATTATTTGCAGTTGTTGCAGATCCATCACGTTTATTAAGAACAGTACGACCAGTAGTGTCCATCCTTTGTATTACTAGATGGTCAAGCACCATCTTTCTTTTGGCCCTTTCAACAATATCTTCTTCAACAGATCTGGCTGTAACTAGCCTATAAATATTCACCTGTAAATGTCATGTTTCTTAACTAAGACAATAATAATACATAGTATGTATGTACAAAGTAAATTCTGACAAGAACTTTTAAGTACCTGATTCTTTTGTCCAATACGATGTGCTCGAGCTTGTGCTTGCAAATCATTTTGCGGATTCCAATCAGAGTCAAATATAATAACAGTATCAGCTGTAGCCAAATTAATACCTAATCCACCAGCACGTGTAGACAATAGAAAACAGAAATCCTGTGAACCTTCAGCATTAAAATGGTCTAAGGCTTGCTTTCTTATTTCACCTTTTATACTACCATCTAAGCGTTGGAATGGAAAATGTCTTCTTTGTAAATATTCAGCCAAAATGTCTAACATTCTGACCATTTGTGAGAATATAAGGACTCGGTGACCAGTCTCTTTGAGCCTACATAGCAGTTTGTCTAATAGAAGTAACTTTCCTGAGCCTCTTAATAATTTCTGAAATAGAAAAGCATATTTATTAAGCAAACGTTTATGTACCTTTATTTATTATAAAACAAAGTCGTTATTTTTTAATGTATGTATGTATTTATGTATCTCCCTGTGAGTTTAAATCTTAAAAAGTATGTAACGGATATTGATCCAGTTTTTTTAAATAGATGGTGATGAGAGTGGTTCAAGAGGGTGGTTCTTTTTGTATAACTTATTATGGTTTTGTGTATATTGGGGGAAGGAGACTTGAATAACTATAAACTGCTATCTAACTAATCTAACTAAATATAAAAGATAAACAAAAATTATTGTTCCATTTACCTCTACAGCATCTGTCGTAGCTAGAGATGCTCTTGATTCAAAATCTTCAGGTTTTGTCAATAAAGCATGATTACAACATTTCTTTAGCTCTATCACAATATTAATAAATGTATTTATTGAGCCTTTAACTCCTTTTCGTAATGCGCTATAGTTCTTAGTAAGAATCCATTTGTAATATTGTTTTTGTATTGACGTCATTTCTACTCTCAATATTTGTTCTACTTTAGCTGGTAATGATTTCTCTACGTCTTTTTTCTGTCTCCTTAGAATAAATGGCTCTAATTGTTTATGAAGTTTTTCATAACCTTTTGTGGCCGCATCTTCGTGGTCCTTCTCAAAATCTTCCCATGATTCAAATCTAAAAACAGTATTATTGTATTAAAACCTATATATTTAGGAGTATGCTAAGATTATTTGTAATTGATCACTTACTTATAAGGCATAATAAAATGCAATAACGCCCATAACTCCTTCAATGAATTTTGTAATGGTGTACCAGTGACTAACAATCTATGATTAGTATCAAACTCTTTTAATGCTTTGTACAACAAAGAATCATCATTTTTTAATCTATGTGCCTCATCAACTAATAAGCATGCCCAACTAAACGATCTAAGAAATTGTCTATCTTTGAGTAAAATCTCATATGTTGTTAATATAGCATTAAATTTCAGTCTTTTCGAACTAGCAAAACTCCACTCGAAATTTTGAATCTGGAAAGAAAAAAAAACTTAAAATTATAAAATCAATATAAAAATTCTTAAGTCAGCTCAAACTTTTGTCAAGAAATTGGACAAGTGTCACCACCCCATTTACTTGCGGCAGTCAAGGCAGTCTTGCGGAAGAGATCGTTCGCTGGAGGAGCCAATTACGCGACGATCTCTTCCGGCGATGGGCCGAGAGGTTGGCGGACCCCTCCACGAGCAGACGGCTCGCCGAGGCGGTCCACCCAGTCTTGAGGGACTGGGTTGAGGCGAGGCATCACATTACCCATCTCCTCACAGGACACGGCTGTTTCGCCAAATACCTGTAGGAGGTGGTTGGTATAGAGTCAGATGCCGTCTGCCGCAATTGTGGAAATGAGGCCGTGGGTACGGCTAAGCACACCTTCGCCGTATGCACGGCCTGGGATGCCCAGCGCGCTGAGCTCGTCAGTGTGTTGGGTGTGGACTTGTCGCTCTCGGCCGTCGTTTCGTCCATGGCCGAGAGCGAACAGTGTTGTGCCGCTGTCGCCTCCTTCGCTAGGGAGGTGATGGAGGCCAAGAGGGAGGCTCTGCGGAAGCGCGAACGCGCTGGCGAAACTTTACCACCCCGCAGGGCCACGAGCAGGGGTCGCCGGCGTGCAATATCTTACATCTGCCCACCCCCATGGGGAAAAAGACGTGATTATATGACGATGATGAAGAATATACTTACAATATTTCTACTGCTGAGATCACCAATATATGTGACAACATTAATATCAGGTGCCCATTGCTGGAATTCTCTTTGCCACGCTGTCATTGTACTTAATGGCACTACACATAGGAATGGTCCATATAATTGCTGTGTTTTGAAGAGGTAGTACAGGAAACATATGGTCTGAAAATTAACAAAAATTTGCTTTAAATGTAATTATATCATAATCTTTGACAAATATAATCTAATAGCATGACGCTGTAAGTATGGAATTTAAAAAAAATCCCCGATTCAGCAACATTTTTCGCTCATGCTTTGCACCTATTGGTTGCAGTGTGATCTAAAAAAAATTATCAAATCGGACCAACGGTTCCTGAGATTAGCGCGCTCAAACAAACAAACTCTTTCTTCTTCTTCTTCTCCAGCCCCATTTACGTCCCACTGTTGGGCACGGGGCTCCTCCACTTTGGAGGGATTATGGTCTACCTACTGTGCCGCGCTGACCATACGTGTTGGCACAGGGTTTATTTTCGAGTTTTCCGTCTCTCACAGAAGAAGTTATCCGAGTGCAATATCCCTTAGCTGACTTTTACAGCATCCTTGGGAGGAGATGGGGTGGTGGCACTTGTATTCTTATTCCATCTCCATACGGAAAACAACTCTTTAGCTTTATAATATTAGTATAGATATTGTTTTAAAACCATTTTTGTACAATGAAACAGACAATCAATTATAAGTTAGTCAATCCCTAAAAACATATTTTTGGTTTTGATTTCAAATTTGATTCAGCCACTAATGCGTGCGAAGCCTTGGACAGAAGTTAGTTTCATATAACCCTAACATAACACAAAAATTCATAAATATTTATTAGTGTTATAATAATTTAATGTGTACCTGGATAGTTTTACCTAATCCCATTTCATCGGCAAGAATAACAGAGTTATCTTTACACCAGGAATGTATCATCCAATTCAATCCATCCATTTGATAATCTCTTAAAACGCAACTCTGGAAAAAATTGTTATTAAAATAATGTTTAAATAATAATTTCCCTTTCGTTAGCCCTTCCAGGTTAAACAGGCGTTATGATAACTAAGAATACTTACCATAATATTAAAAAATAAAACATAAATTTCACATTCAAAAAACAACTCTGATGTTATAAGTCTGATCTGTGCTAAGTAGTTACAAGTAACAAGTACCTATTTGTTACATAATTTTTAATAATAATAATATAATCATATAGTTAAATTAATATTAATGCAATAGGTATAGGCTAAACATTGAATGCAAAACAATATGGTAGAATAAATTTTATTTAGTGACATCTAGCAATGTTGTCTAGAACTTGAATTGAGAATTCCAGCAAAATAATTTACGGTAAATACGCTAGATGGCGTTGTAAAAAATAGCACTACGTTGTTTCTGTAGAAGAAAGTTGAATTATGTCAAGGATGGTTCCAAATCAATTTCATTTGGTTGGAACCAGATTTTTGCAGAACATGCATAGTAAAATATTTTTACAATAAAGAATCGTTTTCTTTATTATTCCTGTGGCACTTGATGTAATTTCACAATAGCAGAATAAAATATTCTTTATTTACCTAAACTCGCTTCAGTTTTGTCATTTGCTGCTTTATCAAATTTAAAATCTATAATTAGTATTGGTAGTTACACCTGCATTTGTCATTACTGCCTTGCTCCTTAGGTTTTAGTGTAATGATATATAGCCTGTCTTATTTTAATGTGCCGTGAATTGAATGTCACATTACAATTGGGATTCCAATTTGGACTATAAATTAGTGAAATAAAATATACTTACGGAGTCTTTTCCTATATATTCAGGTTGTTCTTTGACTTGATGGAACTTTGGCCGTCTTCTTAAAACAGGACAATGTCTTGAAGGAGTAGTTTTAGCAGCCTCTCTGTATTTAAAGTTTTCTACCATTGTAGGCCATCGTTTTTCTATTAAAACAGCATCCTCCCAAGTGGCGTCAGCATATGGGAGTGATTCCCATTTACAAAAATATTCATGGGCAGTACCACCAGTTTCCAATTCTCGCGTTTGTTCCGCTAGCAAGATAAGCAAGTTAAGTTCAATACACATGCATAAAAATTCTCAGTAAAATATAATCAAATCATGTAACAAAAGCTAGTGAGCATTGTAAAAACTTACCAATTATTCTTTCTACATTGTTGTAAGTCTTAACTAATTCTTGCTGCAGCTCACTTTGACATTCATAGTAATCAATATCTTCAGGGCCTGCCTGCTGCCGCCACCATGATAATTCTGCTTCTTTTTTTATATAATTCTCTAATTTCTTAAGACCCTTAACTTTTTGTTCATTTAGTGACTTCTCAGACTCCCATGTGTTATGTATATGGGACCACCCTTTCCATTTAATCAGGTATTGTGGTTCAGTAGAGTCAGCATCCTCAGGATTACAGCCTTCATTAAGGTCGCCATTCTCCTCTATATAATAAATTGTAGTCACATTCCCAGTGACTGCATAATGATAAGAAGACATTAGCTAAAATTCAATATATCATATTTGCACCAAAATGCAAATCAAACAGTATTTCATTAAATATCTTTACATTTAAATCAACACTTCACATTTTAACACAGCAATCATGTTGTTACAACGACATATATACTTTTAAAAATATAGCTAAGTATTGTGTACAAATTAATCTAACATGATTGTTATGTTAAACAGTTATCAACAAAATATCATAACGAAATTTTACCTCCTTTCTTTCCACGGCGATGTCCTAAGACCCTTTCTATCGTCTCGCTATGATCTTCAGGTTCCGGTTCCGCATCAAGTTCAGCATCTCCACCTTCCACAAGATCAGAAGAATCAGTTTGTTCATCACTGGCCTCTTTATAACTAACTGCGGCCCCGGTACGTCGCGTTGCTGTGCGACTATAAAATTATAGCTAAATGATTATTTTATATAGAGACCGGCAATTGCAAGTTACAACTAGCGACATCTGTTAGATTTTGATAGCACTTTTAAGGAAATACACGCGCTGACGTAGGGCAGTCTGGTACAATGTCGTGTAAACAGGACGCCGCCATTTTGTTGTGCTTACGAAAATATCAAGGCATCTAGAACTTCAGCAGCGCATTTTTGGGGAAACGGATTGCTTGCATCAATTGTGAAAAACTTTATAGATATATCTTAACGATTATTTTTTATAAATAAATATTGGTGACTATTTCTTTTAATTAATTTCCTTTGTTTTAATAATGAGAAACAGAACATTTTGTCTGTTATGGGGCAATGGGCTCCCCAGTGTGAGTGAAACTAGTTTTTCTTACATTTTAACACAAATTACTCAAAATTACGTGACCGCACGAAATACATATTATAGTAATTTTGTTTTTTCAGAACGACTGGGCGATTGAGTTTAGCACTGCCAACCAGTTGTGATATCAATACAACACCGGGTTTGTTATGTGCAGATGAAACACGAAATAAAACTACCCACATTTTTTCATTGCTGACATACTCTTTCCTAATAAATAGCATTGAATTAGGAGCCGGGTTTAAACATGGATGGTTAGTACTGTAGTAGCATTGACGCTGGAATAATTGAGCGAGATGCTGCATAGCCTAAATATGCCATCCATGTTGGTCTGGATATGAAATCGAAACAAGGAAGATGTCACGACCGGACCAATTTACGTCGACAATTAGGCACTCGAAGTTGTCAGTGAATGTACCTTTCTAGGACAAGTCATTCAGCTTGGTAGGAACAACTACGAGAAATAAGTTCACGGAAGGATCCATTTGGGCTACATTCAGCAAAACTACGTCGAGTTTTCTTTTCGCCTGTAATGCCTGGTGATGCTCTAAAACTAATACGTTCTTCCAGTCAGATATAGTTGCAGAGTCGTAGACACCTACAGTAGAGCTAGAATTGGCTCAAAGTCGCTCAGTCGCTCTAGCCTCGAGGTGACTTCGAGGAATAGAATTGGCAATGAGGTTATCCATCAAACAACTAGTTTACATAGCTCGCTAAAATGGCAGTGTGCTGGCCATGTCTGTCGAAGAACCTATGCCTGATGGAGCTGACAAGTTCTATCGGCACTCGGCGAGCGTAAGGAAAGACCCCCTGCTAGGTGGACCCACGACCTATAGAGTCGCAAGGTGGGAATGGATGCGGAAAGCGGAGAACCGTGTATTTGCCAGGTACTTATTTAAAACTGCAAGTTTGGAGAGACCATGGCCAACAGTAGACTGAAATGTACTGAATACATACATTTTTATTTAGGCTGTGGCTGTTCAGGCAGTAATCGAGTACATTATCACTGCAACCAAGATTCAATATAATAGTGTCTCAGTATACCCATCATTGCTAGAGCTCCAGGATCTTTAGACTTGAGATGTCCAAAATCTCTTCAGAGTAAGGATATGTTAACCCAGAATGCACGTGTGCTGGGTAGTCTATGAGAATGTATTTTTGCTTATAGCAGTGTAAAGCCAAGTCTTTAGACAATGCCTTTAAAAATAAGGGCTGTTATTATCTTGGAATCTTATTTTATTATCTAACTGGGTCTTTTTTTTAAGGTTGACTTGATTAGGTTTTCGAAATGCCACGAATTTGTACAGAACCAACTCACGATGGTTTTAGCTGCAACACAGGCTTTGCTCCAGGGTATGCATGTTTTTGTAATTTTCGGAATTCATTATTCGCGGGTTAATTATGGAATCTATTAGACATCGTAGGTCTGTGTGGTGACGGATTAGGAATTAAAGTGTCACCACCCCTTTTCCTTCCCAGGGTTCTGTAAAAGCTAGTTGAGGAATATTGTACACAGATAACATCCTGAGTGACAGACGGAAAACTCGAAAATAAACCCTAAGCAGCAGTGAACCATAATCCCTCCCAAAGTGGAGGAGGCCCATCCCTAACAGTGGGAACATTAATGGGCTGGAGAGAGAGAGGTGTAGTAGGCACTCTCTTGAGTAGGGAGCAGTTGGATTTAGGCAAAGTTGGATTGACCCTTCCAAAATATCTAACACAATTACTTTTCAACTAAATGAGTTATCTATTTGAAAAATAATGAACCGAATATGTAATTAAATGGAATATTCAGGACAATATTAGTAAAAACCAGTATATATTTTTATGTAGGTAGATAAATAATCTTTAATTAATGCCTTTGAGTGAGGGTAGTTGCTAAAGGAAACAAGTAATTTTAAAAATACCTACCTTTTTGTGTCATCATCACTGCCTTCTGAGCTCTCATCTTCATCACTAGAAAATCTTCTTCTGGTAGGTTTCTTTTTTCTGAGAGGTACACTTCTTTGGCCTGGTCGTTTTGAGGGTGGGGGTGGGGAACTTTTTAGGTCACTATCACTATCTGAAGAGTCTGAATTCCAAGAGTCACTAAAATTATAATAGGTGGATTGAAAAATTTTAACACAATAAATATTGGTGCCTTCAAAAATTTGTGAATTCCATTTGATTTTACCTTTTTTTCCTACTTTTTCTGCTTTGACTTCTACCTCTTTCACTGGAGTCGCTGTCAGCTAATTTCAATCTATCTGGTTCTTTACGAGATCTTCCTGATCTTCTAATGCCATATATATCTGGATTATCTTCCCAAAGATCAGACTTCAACTTTCCATGACTACTCCTTGATTTTGATTTTGATGGTGAGTAATCATCTGATGAATTTTTATCAGTGTGATGATCAGATTTTGAAGAGTTAGCATTACTGTGCTTAGGTGATGACTTTGTGTCATCGCTGTGTTGTGATCTATCAATAGATTTGTCAGATTTGGATCTTTCTGATCCAGAACCAGAAGAACTGGATCCACTTTCACTATCAAAAAGATACATACATATTTAAAATCATTTAAAAGAAAATAAAAGATTAAATGCTCATTAGCATGCAAGCCTTACCTTTCACTTCCAGACCCTGATCCACTGGACTCACTCTTCTCACCTCTATCGCTGTTGGAATCACTTCCAGACTCATTCATGAAGCCCGTCTGGAAAAAAATAGCAGAATCATCAATTTGTCCCAGTTTGTTGGGCCCAGTAATCTCCAAACAGGGAATGGCTAATCATTATGTCATGACCTTATTGTGCACGACTCTTCACTCTCTTTTAAGAGTTAGTTTTGTGAATATATTTTACTAATTAAAAATTAGCACTGTATCTAAACTATTTATGAAGCTAGCACATTAGACAACTGTGATCGGGAACATAATAGACAGCAGTTGATACTAATGTATTGCTTGAAAAACTGATGCTTGCATTAAAAAGTACAGGCACAAGTATTAATAATAAGCATACAAAACACAAAATCATGATGTATTTATTATAGTCTCTGTTGACACAATATTGTTTGTAAAGCGCCAGAAAATTAGTCACAATTACACGCGCGGTGCGCCTTAATTGTGACTAATTTTCCAGGTCCTACATAATTTTACGAAAATTTATCAAATCGTAATTAATAAAACATTTCCATGTCTGATAAATATTTCTTTTGACTAGTTTGGAAAATTTTACATCATCGCATATGTATATTTTGAAAGTTATTGGGACCATCAGGAATAATAAAACACAAAAATTGGTTACCCTAAATAAGCTAATAAAAGCACAAATTACTGTAACTCAGCAATACTGAAGACAAAATTTATTTAATGAAGATACACAGAAACTAAAAACATAACCTAAAACAACAAAATAGGAGCAAAATATGGGATATTTAGGAAAAAAAGTCATAAATGTAAATTCAGTAGTTGAGTCTGAGAAAGCATTGCTTTTTTTCCACTGGAATAAAAATTTATTTAATAAAAAAGCTTCATATAACCTCTAAGGGCAGTCGCTTCACTGGCAGTGCTTAGTTAGACTAATTTTCAAAGTTAAATTGTGAAAATGGGTCCCCTTTCAAATTATTTTTTCCCACTTGGTAGGGCACGATTACGTAACAAAGAATTGTCGGAAACTCATTTTACCGTGGGACAAGAATGTTTTCATACATAAAAACGACAAAATATATTGTAAACAATCACAAAACCCTCAAAATACACAATTACGCCTTAAAATTTCACCCTGTTTCAGGACCACACCCTAGACTTCTAGAACGTTCCACCGATATTTAAAGCATTTAAAACATAATATAATAAATACATTTATGAAAACAACAATCATAAAAGGTTTAAAAACACTTACCAAGTGCATTTTGAACAAAATACAAGGAATACACGGTTTCTTATATAATTAGAGAACGAAACTTGAAAAAACTAGATAAATCATTGAGAAATAAGTTAAAAAACACACGACAATCTTTTTTAAAGCATATTTTTATGTTAAATGAATATAATGCGAAAAAATATTTTGCAGTAAAATCTCGTCAAGCGACGCCATTTTGTCGTCGAATATATTCTGGTGACGATGGAAATTAAATACCATTAATTTTGCAACTAAACTTGTATTAAATAAAGGTAAATAGAAGCAATAATCACTTAAAAAACGAAAAACGTAACTTTACAGCCGTCAGAAATACCAATTTAGTACTAGAAATGATGCGAGCACCGCGCACTACCAGCGAAACTTGAAAGCTACGGCCATATTGCCATCTGCCATATACCCAGCGTGCAAGCCTTAGTGATGTCCACTGTTTAAAATAACAGTTGTTTGTTTAAAGGCAACTGACATAATTTTTAAACTCTTATTTATAGTCATACAAATAAGGGAATATATTATTTAATTAAAAGCCTCTATACCTTTCCTAATGTAAGCACGATACATTCAAGTCAAGGCACAACAATTAACATGTTGACCTTTAATTTTTTCGAAGAATTGAAAATTGGAACGACGTTTTTTGGAACGAGAACTCTTGGAGCATTTGACTCCTCAGACAACTGAAAATCGGAAAAGTAACAAATCAGATTTACGACTTGATTTTTAAAAATAGTCCTTACAATATTTCGGTATTATGAAATTCGGACTTTGGAAAATTGGAATTTCAATATTCGGAAATAAGTTTTTCAATAGCATACAATCTTTTGTACTAATTTCACTAGCCACTACGTTTATAACACTAACAATAGTTTATCATTACAACTTATCGAATAACTGTTTTCGAATAATTTTTATTAGTATACAAACATTGAAAAAAGTATGCATAAACTTTAACCACCATGTATCCAAACTATTACATTCTACCTATCTAAATTAGCGCAGAAAAATAATCACGAACCTAATGCACTTACAGAAAAGATAAGTAAAATTGTTTAATTAGTTTCAGTACGTAGGTGACCCATATAAAATAAAAATATTCTTCTATTATAAAAATTATTATAAAAATTATTATTCTTACCTAAAAAATGTTTATTCGGTAGACTTGTATTTACATATTTATTACTTTATGGTGATTAGATTAACTGTTATTAAAGTTCATTAGGAAGTGATTGAACATCACTAGTAGCAATAAAATATCAGAGCTACCAATATCACAAACGTCACTTCCGTATTTCAAATATCGTGGCAAACCACAGATTACTTTTGTGTATAGTATAGACTAACGGTATAGACTACTACCCCCGTTTTCCAATGGCAGAGCATCCCCGTTTTCCAATGGCAGAGCATAATGCGACTCAGTACCGCACAATGCCGCACAATGCTGACGCTTAATTGGAACGTGAATTAGTTTTAAAATGCGCCAGCAGAGTGCGCTAAGTTCAGTGTTGAAAAAAAAATTCTAAAATAAACATTGTATTCACATTCCCCGTTTTCCAATGGCAGAGCATAATGCGACTCAGTGCCGCACAATGCTGACGCTTAATTGGAACGTGAATTAGTTTTAAAATGCGCCAGCAGAGTGCGCTAAGTTCAGTGTTGAAAAAAAAGTTCTGAAATAAACATTGTATTCACATTATATGTGTGGAATATAAAAAAAGTCATTGTTTATACCTTCATCCATACATAAATTTATTTATTTCTTAACACAGCTTGAATTAACTTTGAATATTTCCAGAAAACTCCGACGGAAAGAAAGCCTTAAATTTTTTTTAACAATAAATAATATTACTAACGATAATATATAAATAAAATTTCAATGAATGCCAATTTAAAGAAAAATACTTGTTAATTTTCTGTCGCTGAAGTTGGGATTGCACGCATCACTTTTGAGAGTACTCGATTGTGCGATGCGTTGCTGTAGTTGGAACACTCAACGTTGAGCACTGGGCCGCATAATGCGCTCTTGTGCTGTAATTGGAAAACGGGGTATATATGCTAGGTACAAGTATAATTGGTCTATCTATGGTACAAGTTAAAATTAATGCTTTACCGGGTTAAGGGAATTCTTATTACATTATAGGTAATTATTATATTTTTAGACCACATACATGATCTAAGGCTAAGGTCACACGGTACTGCAGGGAAGCGAAGGCTCTGTTATAGTATAATTCGAATATAGGGTTTAGATAGGGAAACAACGTCAAAAAGTTGGTTTTAATAACGTGAACGGGATCACCTATGGAAAAATAGCTTACACGAGCACAAATATATACTTACATACACTCACGCACACACACACACACACACGTCACCACTACTATCGCCGACCCCACAAGTCAGGGCCCTGAGTCGGGTATTTCAATGGTGTCACAATTGTACCATTATGGTACCATTATGGTGCAATTGTAAAGTTTTTGGTAGTCTACTATTAATGTCTTGTCATAACGACTTCATCATTGTCTTACAATTGTCAAAGTGACATAAATTGCTAGTCTCGTACACAACTGCTTCACAATTGCAATTCAATGACTGAAATGTTTCGGTAGTCTGCTATTTTGAATTTGACAGTAATATTTTTAAATTGTCCTGTGTCGACAGATTGCCATAAATAAAAAATAGATAGATAGAAATATTAGAAATTGTTCTTTGTAATTTATTGCAATTTACTAATCTCCTAAACTTCACATTGCTTTTTTTGCAATTGCATTGCAATAAATTACAAAGAACAATTTCTAATATTTCTATCTATCTATTTTTTATTTATGGCAACCTGTCGACACAGGACAATTTCAAAATATTACTGTCAAATTCAAAATAGCAGACTACCGAAACATTTCAGTCATTGAATTACAATTGCTTCACAATTGCAATTCAATGACTGTTGATAAATTGCTAGTCTCGTACACAAGTACGAGACTAGCAATTTATGTCACTTTCACAATATTGTAAGTCAATGATGACAAGACATTAATAGTAGACTACTACAAACTTTACAATTGCACCATAATGGTACCATTGTGGTACAATTGTGACACCATTGAAATACCCGACTCAGGGCCCTGCAATTACGCCCAGCCATTTTTTAGGAGCGCGATCTCTATTTTTTAGTTAGCGATACTTTTAGCATTAGTTGATTTAATATGAACTAGATGGCAGTAAAGTAAATGAATTTTATCTAGATGGACTGTTGATGTCAATAAACTAAACTAGTCAAGTTTATTCGATTGACGCGTTTGTTTGTTTCAAAGCGCAAATCTCAGGAACCGGTGCGCTGGACCGATTTAAAATCATTTCAGTATTGGTTAGTACATTTATCTAAAGCCTTCCTTGGCTTTAAACTATATAACACCACGCTGCAACCATTAGGAGCGAAGCATTAGTGAAAAATGTTACAAAAAGGGGGAAATTATCCATATTCTTCTGTTGCGTCCGTACTTCGTTAATGACTTATATGTATCATTTATTTTCTAAATTTCACGTGTACGAAGTCGCGGTCTCGGGACTACACAACAGCCAGTATCTTGTATTGTAGAAAAATTAAATTAGAGGTCACTTTTTCTTTGTCAATAAGAATGTGGATGATGCCTCTCTATTTTAGTGTAGTAGTAGTAGACGTAGTAGTAGTCAAAGCAGTGTTGCCAGAAGGTTACATTTTTTACATTTTACGTAACTTTTGATCAGTTCATGTAACATGTATGTAAGAAACAATTTTTGTTAAATTTAAGTAACTTCTCAAGAATTACAAAAGAGGTAATAATGAAAAAAAATCTTGAAAAATTAAAATATTCTTATCTAAATTTATTTAATGAAAACAAAAACTACCGCAAAAAATTAAAAAGTTATAATTATATTGATAAATATAATTTTTTTTAAATTATTGTGTACAAGAAAATATAAAATAATAAGAATTTTTGATCTGCGAGCTGAAAATTACATGAGCGTGAATGTAGCAGACATCAGAAAAATTTAAAACTACAAATAAATAGAGTAAATAATTTAAAAAATAATATTTATAAAAATGCATTTATTAATTTGAAAATTTTTTAAATGCGCATTTAAAAAAAAAATTATTAATGATTTACTCTATTTGTAAATAATTATAAATTTGGCTGATGGCTGCTACATTCACACTCATAAAATTACCACTACGTAAGTTTTAGTTTAAAAATGTAACTTTTCATGGATGCCAACGTAACTTTCGACCAAATCACTCTGGCAACACTGAGTCAAAGGTAGTAAGTACTGTAGTACACGTAGTATCTTCTACTATTCTGTGTGTAGTAGTCTTAGTAGTCTATCCAACCAAAGAGTAAAATAATATAGATTCATGAAGTCAAACAAAAAACGAGTTATAGCATAAAGTAAAAGGATTCCTAAAATGAATATAAATGAATCTTAAACATGACACATGTATATTTGTGTAATGAATACTGTCGCGTAGCTGATTGAAAACTAATATTTAAATCTTAATACGTAATTCAGCTGTTTGAGTGAAGTTAGTTGACTAAATTAGAGCACTAGATCAAAGATAATTAAAATGGTTAAACTTGCCGCATGACTGTAAGCATTCGATAGAAAGAAGTCCTAAGTCTGTGACTCTGGGTTAGTCTAGGTTCTCATCGCAATATACTTTAACCGTACATACGGTATGTATTAATCATAATCATTACGTGTGGTTAAATAATTCGGCATAATAGATTTTCTGTTTTAACAATGGCCTGTTTTGAGGAGCCAATATTTACTCTACTATACTATTGTGTACCACTTTACCTAAATCCCATGACTACATCTAAATACCTTAGCAGTGTTCAGGAACTTTATATGTCATCATTTTAGGGTAATTTTTATATTTGGAGGTTATCATAACATGAGCTATTTCTTAAACTTGTAAAATCTCACTTTTTCTTCCCTCCAATCCATTAAATTCCCACTGTTGGACATGGGCCTTCTTTAGTATTATGGTCTTCTATCAGCATAGAAGACCACCTACTGCTAACCTTGCTGGCACAGGGTTTATTATTGTGATTTCTATCACTCACAGAGGATGTTATCTGTGTGCAATATCCCTTAGCTGGCTATTACAGCACCCTTTGAAGGAAATGGGGTGGTGACACTTATATTCTTTATCTATCCCTAGACCACAGAGACTCTGTATAGTAAAATCTCTAGTACTATAAATTTTTTATTTTTTTCAGGCAATATGCAGTTAACAGAATTGCCTGAAGAAATATTAGTTATGATTATTCAAGAACTGGATTTTTGCTCTCTGCAGAATTTATACAACACATGTAGGTTAACTAGAAATATTGTTTGTATGCCGAGAGTGGTAAAAAAATGTGATGTGTCATGCAGTGTCTTGGCCACCGTTAAAACATTGAAGAAACCGTTCTTCAAAGAAATTTCAGAATATCTGAATGAACTTCATTTGCCTGGTGTTCCAGATGTATGTAAAACAATTTTCTTACCCATTGTAAAGAAGTTAAAGTATTTAAAAACACTAGATATATCTTATACAAGTATCAACATACTTGATCTAATAGAAATATATAAATTGTGTCCAACTATTAAAAATATCACAATAAATTTTCAATTTGGAAAAATAACAGTACTATCAAATGAAGTTTTGTTACAGTGCCAAACTGTATTTGAGAAATTTGAAAACGTTCATTTTGTTGGCTCGCTCTACAATTTATTGCACTCCAAATTAGGGCTTTATCTTTTAACAAAATCAAATTTAGATAACTTGACGTACACATTATCAGAGAGAACACGTAGAATAATACCAAAATATGAGGAATTATTATTGGGTGTAAATATACCAAATTTTAAAAGGTTTTTAATTTATTTTTTGGATTGGAAGTATAAGAAAAATGAGCTTTGTCATGCATATAGTTCGGTGCTAGCTATGTTATATGCAGAACTTGACAATTATGAGTATATTGTGATTCTTGTTGAAAGATATGAAAATCAAATATATACAACACCGAACTTAAAAAATTTCTTAGAAGATAAATTTAATGTTGATGTTTCATGTCAGCGTATAGATACAATAAAACATGTTGACAATATGTGCTTTATGTTTTGGCATAAAATTACAATTACGTTAGATGATCATTTTTACAACAGACTTACGAAACATTTAGAACATTATTTTCCCCATTATTTTGAAGTACACAGTAACTTGTATACATTACCATCTGTAAGTAATTGTGACTGGTACTATACGTATCCAATTCCACATTCTATTGATGAGCACAGATTTATATTACGTGGAATAACAAAGAGAAGAGTGGGTGCTCCTAATTATATGTTAGATTATGATGCAATATTTGAAAATAAGCAGTCATTAGATTTAAGTTTATATTTTAAGCATCCTCTTGGTAGCACAATTACGTTGTCTTCGGAATCAACTTATTTAGGAAAATTAAGATATCTTAATTTGTTTGGACTTTCCCGATATGAATCAAGTTTCTTTAAAACATTGTTTCAATGTTGTACCAGTCTTGAAACAATAAATATTGAAAGTAGTCCGGTAGCTCCTTGTACATCAGCTATTTCTCGTTCCTTGCATTTAAGTAAATCTTTGAAAAATATACGGTTGGTAGAAAAGAGTATCGATTTTAAGAAAATATTTCAGTGTTTTAGCCAGTGCCAAACTTTAGAAAATATACACGTTGCTGACAGCAGTGTATATGAAAGTAACGATGTGGCTGATCCTACCATAGTGTTGGAGAAATGTTTTAGGCTATACAGTATATATTTAGAGGTTATAATGACAAAATTTGCTCATGTTAAAATTATGCGACAGTTTAAGAAAGCGAAGGAAGACTTTAATAGACCGTATCTTAATATTACACTTACTTTACCACCTGTTAATAGATACCTATACAATTACGATCCATTTGTGGACGTATTTAAATTAAATCCATTGAAACCAATTTAATTGATTTCTGGACTGTTTGGATAAGATCCTACTTACGATAGAAAATTCTTGGAATTTGGTAAATAATATTAATTTCGCCAGGATTTGCAATTATTAATAATCAATTGGCAGAAATATTTAAGTTTACGTAATTATATTTATAATATTAGTGTGATTAGCGTTGCTGCTATACCTAATAAGCACGAAAAGTATGGTGAATTCATAAGTCATGAGCAATCTTCAGTAAAAGCCAGATCCAGTCTTTAGACTTAAAACGTCTGAATAAATATCGCAATATATTGTAAGGATCCTTGAAGTAAATGTGGGCTGAATTATTATCAATTTGGAGAAAGATGTGACCAAGTTTTGGTGGGATAAAACTAAGATTGTCGGTTCCCTATCACAAATTCGGCATCACTGCAGGCAGGATCTAACTATCATATGTGTGATGGCGATTTGGACAAGCTCAAGAATGTTTCTATCAACATTAAAACGAAGATTAAGAGGTACTTACTGTGATAACTACAAGCTGTCTGGATTTTGCATCATATATTATCAATCAAAATCAAATCAAAAAGCATTTCCTATCTCAGCATTAAGTGTATGTATATAGCTATGTATGTATGTGTGTATATGTATTGTTTATGTGTTATAACATTTTATTTGTGTAAATATCTATATATCTGTATTTGTGTATGTTTATTTATTTAGTCTATGTATGTATTTTATTGATCTTGTTTTATTGGTACTTTCTTGTTGTACACCTATCTATCCTATAATATACCATTTCTCCATACACTCAAGGGTTTGCTGGTAGAAAACTCAATATGAGTTAAGCTCGCCTTTGTGCACGTTTGTAACAATATTGTTTATGTTGCCTTACTTGTATGAGTGTACAATAAAGAATAAATGAAATGAATGAATCAATCGTAGATGACTGCTTCAAAGTGCAATCCTTGTGATTCTGTATTTTAACTCAGCATTTATGTAATTTAAACTGAGATATATAAACGCATAATAATTCAATGGTGTTATAATTTATGCAATCTCACAGATCCTTCGTTCATTAAACAGTTAACTGTTTCTGAACAACTACATGATCTATTGCAATACTTTCTGGTTGAAAAACATGTGCTATACCTCTATCTAATCTCCAATCATCTTCCGTATAAAGTATGTGACATTAATGCATTTCTCTGTCTATAAATTTTCCGCTATTGACCAAGTACCTCCATATCGGAACGGTAATCTGTCCACCGTGCTCTCCAGAGCTATTATTTTAGTTTAATGGCTATAAACTTAGTCTAATTATATTTGTCCACAAGGATTTGTTCTATTATCTACTTATATTCCCTACATGTCTATTACAGTCACAGAATATTAGTCACAGATATTACAGTAGGTACCAGTTTTTTTTTTCCGCAGGGGAATGCATTTACGCACACCCACTCCTGTCATCGCGATCATCACCGCCGTGATAGGAGTGGGTAGTGTCGGACTCGCCGACGTCCAGGTGAAAAACGGACGCCGGAATACCGACTAAACCTAACTGCGGCGCTCAACTCGTCATTCTTGGAGCGCCAGAGGCTCCCCGTTCCGGACTCTCTCTGACGCTCTAACGGTGGCCTGGCGGCACAACTAGTCGAGTGTTGCTACCGCTTACTGCGGGGGAAGTAGGCGAGCATATTGTCGTAGCCTCCTTCCGGGCCTTGCTCTTCGGAGCGGGTTCGCATTAGCATCTGCTTCGCGTTCTCGCTCTGCGGCCTCCTTCAGCTGCATGACGTTTTCGCAGAAGTCGGCCACTGTTTGCCAGCACTCGTCGCTAATAGGTACTTGTTTGTGAAAATCTAATGGCGTATATTTATCAGTGCCCACACTTTCTGCAAGGCAGGCTTACGTATGTCTGCCAACTCTAATAAGATCTGGCTTGTGGATATAATACTTTACATTGAAAATTTGCGAAGGCAAGATGATTCGAAAGTTCCACTTAATTTTATAGTGAACTCATTACTTACACCGCGAAAGTTCGCAGTATCTAAGATCAGATTGGACATGTTTCAATATCATGACGGCCAAACTAGGTGTGTTTGCAATATTCCCCATATACAATACACAGCCCATATGTAATATTAGTGATCTCAAGATTTATTTATCAGAAAACGCAATAACAGAAAATTAGATTAAAGGTGGAATTATTATTATTATTTATCTTTATATAATTTACTAGTTATAAATAAACATAGCTGTACAATCCTTTAAAAATAAATTATTTGTGAAATTACAAATTTGTATTAGTTTTATTTTTGGATATAAACTTTGCAAAAGATAATGACAACATGCCGAGAACTGCACTACCGCCGCATGCGTATGTGAGCACACCTCTATAGTATTGTGGACAATCCGCTTCGTTGTCGCATTTACTGTAAAAAAAATTATAGATATAAATTATTTACATAACTGTTTTAAAATATAATCATTTTAAAACAGTTTATCATACAGTTTTGGGACCTATCACCTAGCTATAGATACCTTTTAGATTTATTACTACCTATAGACCTACACTAGCGACATCTTTATTGAGAACAAACAAACTTAAACGTGTTCGATCAGCGTGGCATAACTAGGCCAATTACTTACCCTTAAGTGGAGAAGGCCTGTGCCCATAAGTGGGACACTAAGGGCGGAGAAGAGAAGTAATAGAACTCTACATATTGACGGGCTTCGTGGTCTAGTAAGTTCGTATAACGGTCATGCCGATCATGAGGTCGAGGGTTCGATTCCCGCCTCGGACAATAATTTGTATGATGTTTATAAATGTTTTACAAGTGTTTGTTCTGCGTCTGGGTGTTTCTAGGTATTATAAGTATGTATTTACAAAAAAAAGTAGTATATTCGTATTCTGGTACCCATAACAAAAGCATATAAGCTTAGCTTGGAACCTGAGGACGTTGTGTGAAATGTCCGTGAATATTTATGTATTATTTATATATCATATTATGAATATCTAAGATATTGGTGTAGCTAGATCTTGCAAGGTAGGTAGTCCTATTAGCAAAGAGCATTTATTTGAATCTAGATTTAGGAAAACCAAACGATCTATTTCATAACTTGGTAGTGGTAACACACATAATGAATCTCTAGAGAAGAAAGAAAGAAAGTTTTTATTCCTCACCCATGGGGACACAACAAGATAGGTAGGTACGTAATGTTACAACTACAAAATTAACCTACAACAACAACTACAAAGACAAATATTATAGCTACTTACTGGTTTTCAATAGCAACGACAGCAATTCCGGTAACAAGTTTATCAGCGAAGGTGACAATAGAATAGATGGCAGCACCTTGGTGTGAATGTGGACCAATCAGATCAGCGGTTACGCACAAGCTGGAGACGAGTGTTATTGAACTACCAGCACCTGAGAGTAAGTAACTATAGCGTTATTATATAATCACGGATATACATATTTCTGGAACTAAACAGGGACATAAATGTGTTGTGTAATGTGTTAACTTAAAAAAAATAGTCCTTAGATCGTAGATCTCTTACGTAGCGTAATTATAAACCTACGTGAGAAACTCACAATTTAAGCATCAATATTTTTAGTGGCAGGTATCTACTTGGACTATTGATCGGCTCTTTTAATTTTGTTGTTGAATTATTTATTATTTTACAACTTTTTGCACACAAAAGATTTTGTACAATGGCGGCCTTAATGCCAACGGCATTTTCTCCCAGTCAAACAGCAAGGAGTGCAGAATTATTGGTATCTTTTAGTTACTGTAGGTATATACCTACCTATACTTATATATCTATACCTGTATACCTATATGTATGTACTAGATAGGTAGGTACTAGGTGTACCTACTGGAAACATCGTGGGAGAGTCTAATGATTAAAAGTTATTTACCTATTAATGTAGCAACCAAATATATTTGAATAATACTGGCTTCCGGATCTATTGTTAAAGCAATCCAAAGGCAGCTTGTCAGACTTAATAAACTGCCTACTAAATACGCCACCTGAAAGGTAATAAAATAAAGAAATAAATATTTAATAAACCAAAAATATTAAATAGTACAATCTATTTAGGAAAATAATACATAGGTTTTAATATTCCTCCTTCCCTTCCAGTTCATTAACGTCCCATTGTTGCGCTGACCAGTCGTGTTGGCACAGGGTTTATTTTAGAGTTTTCGTCTCTCACAGAGAGTGTTATCTTTGTACAATGTCCCTCAGCTGGCTTTTACAGCACTTTAGGAAGGAAAAAATGCGGTGACACTTTATTCTTAACTAGCTGTTGCCCGCGACTCCGACATTTTTTTTTCGCAATAAATGGTAGCCTGTGTCCTTTCTCAGGATTTAAAGATTGTCTGTGCCAAATTTCATCAAAATCGGTTGAGAGGTTTAAGCGGGAAAGCGTAACAGACAGACAGAGTTACTTTCGCATTTATAATATTAGGAGGGATCCGTCACACACGTCGCGCCATTCGTATAATTACAACTTTACTATACCTATTAGGTATCTACTAAATATTCAGACTAAAATCGGTTATATTTTCTGTCTATTTGTATTTTATAAATTAAAGTGACATATAAAGAGTCACCTCACGTAACTTATATATACTTTATGATTTCATTTTAAAATACCTTATGTTCTAAGCCATATAGCCTTATACCTTACCGTTTGCTTTTTTTTGTATTAAAGGGTTGAGTTTATATGATATGTTACATTGTTACCTGATTGCCAAAGCTGTTAATTCTGCTCTTCAGAAGTAACGAAAAGAAAAATGATGATACGTATAGAACCAGAGGGACGCTAGCAATCAGTTCTGATCCCTCTGTAGGGTTAAACGAGAGTCTTTCTTCTAGGAAAAGTGGCACGTAGACTAGACTTAGAGCCCAATACAGGCGAGAGAACACGTATCTGAAACAAAATAATACTCGCGTCGCTCATTTCAATTGCAATTATTGTCGCTTCTTAGCAAGGGTACACAACACAAATGTCACCGCTGTTATTTCCTACTTATAGATGGTACACGTAATTCTGAATTCTGTGCAAGCGATATTGTTTAAAAACTGGTAAACCGTTTATTACCACCATTATACATTTGACGGGGCTTGTGGTCGAGTGGTTCATGTAACGTACTGCCATTCACGAGGTCGCGGGTTCGATTTACGCACGGGAAAATCATTCGTGTGATGTGATGGGCCTGCGTCTGGGTGTTTTCTATGTATTATAACTAATATAAGTATGTATTTACACAAGAAAAGTAGTTTATGTAGTCTATCCGTATTCTTATACCCATAACACAAGCATATAAGCTTAGCTTGGGACCTGAGGACGTTGTGTGAAATGTCCATGTATATTTAAAAAAAAATTACAGACAGACTCTGTGGACAAACATATTATTATCTTCTTCTTTTAAGCTATATCCACAGTTTTTTTTGCGTATATGTTATAAGCATTTTCGAGATATTAAATTGCCTATCTGACCCTTTACAACCGGCTATTTCGTAAATTAATATACAATAATACTCACAATAAACTTGTTTGATATAAAAGAGGCATTTTCAGGAAATACATTATTTTCGACTTAGCGTTTGTGACAAATTGTTTCCCTTCTGCGTCCTTATTAACTGCAGTTCCATTGCTAACCACGTGACCGTTTGCTTTTTCTTCTTTCGGTACTCTAAGTTTAAAAAATAGTTGGAACGACATGAACGCTAATACTCCAATACTAGAAATTATAAGTGATACATTCTGAAATTAAACAAACATGTTATAAATAAGTTTGTTACCTTCATTAATAGAAGGATTTGATAAAACTACAGCAATGGTACCGATTCCAAATGGTTAACTAAACTTTGAAAAAACTAAATTTGGTTTAGTTAAGTCGGTGGACATAGAATCGGTAACAATATGTATGTACTAATCTATACAAATATTATAAAGCCACTCGTCCGATTGGAAAAATTGTTTAAGTTTTGTATAGTAAATTTATCGAGAAAGGCTAGGCTATATAACATCACGCTGCGACTAATATGAGCGAGAATCAATGAAAAGTGTTGCAGAAACGGGAAAAATTCCTAAATTCCATGGGTACGAAGTCGCGGGCAACAGTTAGTATAATATACTAACTAGGTATACAACAAAATAGTCAATTAAGGGCCTACATCAATATTATCGTCGACATGTACATATTTACACAGCTAGTAGGTATAGAAAATGAAGAATTTATTTACTCAAAATCTACTAAATATATTTTAATTCTGATTTACGTGTTTCTATATATAATAGTTACTTATGTTTTTAAAGTTATTTCATTAGTTAATACGCGATAATAGACTGACAAATGAAAAAAATAAAAAATTAGAGAGGTTGTTTCGCTAAGATTTTCTATCGAGAAAACTTTTTTCAATCGCGTTTCTGAGTTTATGCGATCCTAGATCATATATTGAAAAAACATATAAGTATGTACTTAAAAATTAGAGCTCTAGCCATTCAATCTAAAGAAACAATGAAAACTTCGTACGTAGAAAAATGCACGAAGCTATTTTGGTATCCTCATAATAAAATATACCATAGTTGATTTCATTTTCGTTAAGTTAGGTTAAGACTGACGCGGACGCATCAGAATTGATGCTATAATGTAAAAAAATAATTTCGCTTGTAGCTCCGGTACAGTGATAGAGCTATTCAAACTTTTATTTATTACAATAAAAACTGTGATAAAAAGATGACAAAGGTCACAGTTGAAAAAGATAACAAAATAATAATTAATTGATAGAAAATATCTGCGTGTATATCCTAAATACAGCCCAAATAATAAATTAGGCAATTGATTATTGATGTGAACTACTTTTTATTGATCAGTTCTTAAAACAAACGTTACTAAACAAAAGGGCAGGTCGAAGGAATATAAAATACAACTATAATTAATAGTCTAGTGGTTCATGTAACGGACTGCCTTTCGTCAGGTCGCGGGTTGAAACGTCATTATTCTATGAAGTACGATTTAGCCAGGCTATAGTTACTTGTCCTCAATTTTCAACGTGAACCCGCCATCTGGTATGTCTGTGTATCTATGTGTCTCTGATACAAGCTATATTTTATTTATTTATTTTTTCGCAGGGGAATGCTTTTACGCACACCCACTGCTATCACCTCGGTCAACGCCGTCATGGTAGGAGTGGGTAGTGTCGGACTCGCCGATAAACGGAATACCGACTAAACCTAACTGCGGCGCTCTCCACGTCTTCCGGGAACGCCAGAGGTTCCCTATTCTGGACGACGCCCCGACGTTGGCCTGGCGGCACTACACCCGGTGTCGCAGTACATTATGGCGGGGGAAGGTAGCGAGCGTACTCGCGTCGCCTCCTCCCTGGCCTAGCTCGGCGGAGCGGTTCTGCGTTGGCATCAGCCTCGCGCTCCCGCTCCGTAGCCTCCTTCAGGAGCATCACTGCTTCACTGAAGTCGGCGACCGCTTGCCAGCACCTGTCGCTGTCAAGCATGACGCTGATTACTGCTTTAGCGACAGGGCCTATTTCTTGGGTGAGGGCCTATCTATCTATGTACGATGTCTAAACAAGACTAGGATAAGTAGAATTTTACCCGAAACTTGTAGTCATCAGATGGTCCTATAAAAGTACTGTAATTACTTGCTCGTAATACTGCCCAAGTTATAAGGTACACTGCCAGGCTAGATGTAACTGACGCCATATATCTGAAAAATAACATAGTACATTAGGACCAAATACGTTAACAAAAAAATTTGAAACTTATCGCAAACCTAGCGATTAAGTTTCATAAATTAATTGCTGTATAAAATCGTTTAGTACGACAAATACTTGTAGTTTACCATTTATAATTGTTTTGCTTTACTTATTGTAGTTAAACAAATACATAGTTCAATTACCTATCGTAATAAAGACGTCATGGTGGTCACTTATTTATTATTATGGATTATGTTACAGTCTCCGCGTGGTGACGGATTAAGAATACAAGTGTCACCACCCCATTTGCTCCCAAGGGTGCTGTAAAAGTCAGCTAAGGGATATTGCACATAGATAACAACCTCTGTGAGAGATGGAAAACTCGAAAATAAACCCTGTGCCAACACGGTTGGTCAGCGCGGCACATTAGACCATCATCCCTCCCAAAGTGGAGGATGCCCGTCCCCAACAGTCTGGCTGGGAACAGACCTCATCCAGTTTCCTGACCTCAAATAACGAGCTAAGAACAGGAGAATGATGATGATGAGTGTTTGTTATTATCGCACCAACTGATATACATAAACTGAAAATTTCAACTCTATAGCTATCACAGTTTCAAAGATATAGCCTGGAGACAGACGAAACGTTTTATCTCTTGGTACGGAACCATTAAATTAAAAGAACATAGTTGATACTAAAATGGTATTTACCTGATCGATGTCAAATCAGCACGCACTTGTAGATCGTCTGAGATCGCAGGAATTATTGCTAAATGTGATATTTGTACTACAGCCCATCCAATTTGAAACACCACGATAAAGACACCATAGTAAAATGGCATCCACCACCATAGATAACCTGTATCCTCTGTAACCCAACAACCCCAACATCTTACGAATAGAAGGGGAAACGTACATGTTACTAGGATGCAACCTGAAAATACAAAATAGTAAAAGATAACCGCTTCTAATCTTCTACTATATAAAATTCTCGTGCCACAATGTTCATTCCCATACTCCTCCGAAACGGCTTGGCGGATTTTTATGAATTTTTTTTATGCATATTCAGTAAGTCTGAGAATTGGCTACTATATATTTTTCATACCCCTGGGGTTGTCCTCCCTTAACATTATTATGGCAAAACAGCGTTTGCCGGGTCAGCTAGTATTCATATAATGTTAACGAACATTACAAAGTTTTACTAAGTATCTTAACTTATTATAAAACAAAGTCGTTTATTTTGTATGTATGTCCCCATACCACATCGAAATCCGACGCGTAGTTTTGAAGATATAGGGACATAGACTTCTGTACATAAGAACACAGCCAGTGTCGAAAAAGTCTTTAATATTTAAATAGGTTAAATTTAGGGGAAGTATTGGGATTGTTCATAATTTTTGACCTGCTGTTTTTATATATTTTTTTAGAAAATATAGACTATTTTAAGCATCCAATTTCAATATTATTGAAATATTATATTATTATATTGTGTTGCCTTTTCCTGATAGACTTAAGGCAGATTGCAATACATCTTTTCAAAGTTGCCATGTTGATATAATAAACCAATTTCAACTCCACCCCAGAGTAGTATATCCCTAAGAACGCCTTAACAATTTAAGTCCTTTATTTCAAGGGCAAATAGAGATCATTTGCGTTTTTGGAAAAATAATAGTTAATATAGCAAATTTTCCGAAAAGAACTAGTGGATCATGATCAGAAACTCTATACCCCGAAATGGTTTACGAATTAAGAGTTTAAAAAAAATATGAACAATGCCAATTCAGGGGACTACGAAACGTATAAAAATATGCATAAAAGTCACATTCGTTAATCAAACTTACCACATAAATGCCATCCTTTTTTAGTTCCATATCTATCAGCCAATACGCCTACAACTGGAGTAGCTAAAGCATCCACTACTTGTCCTGTAAAATAGGGGAAAATTGCTATTATTTCTTAGAACATATTATTATTATATCACACTGTGGAAAAATACATTAATTTCACTTTCATCTAAGTTACACACTTCCAATCTAATAATAAATTATTGAAATGGCAAATAGTTATGTTAATAAAATAATGTAAGGAATATCATATAAAAAATATGTTAATATATTATGTTCAGTTCTAAAAATATAACACAACTGGCCTACACATGAATTTGGCATAAATTAGGCAGCTATGATTAACGAAAATAGATTTTTGTCGACATTTTTTTCTTGGGTACGAGCCGTTTATGCTTTAACCTGTTTGTTTTAGCTCTTGTGTTATTTATTACGAAAAAAAAATTTGTATGAACAACTTTTTTTTTATTTTCTTTTCATAAAAGGATTGGAATGGAAAGGATATCCCAAAGAGGTTTGGATGAATTTATGTGATTCTTACCTTAAGGGCCTACATCAATAAAAGCCTACATCAATTAAGGGCCTACATCAATATTATCGTATATCATCGCCGACACGTACATATTAACACAGCCAGTAGGCACAGAAAATGAAGAATTAGGGATACTTTTCCTATTTACTCAAAATCTACTAAATATATTTTAATTCTGATTTACGTGTTTCTACATATAATGTTAAATTATGTTTTTAAAGTTATTTCATTAGTTAATACGCGATAATAGACCGACAAATGAAAAAAATAAAAAATTAGAGAGGTTGTTTCGCTAAGATTTTCTATCGAGAAAACTTTTTTCAATCGCGTTTCTGAGTTTATGCGATCCTAGATTATATATTGAAAAAACATATACTTAAAAATTAGAGCTCTAGCCATTCAATCTAAAGAAACAATGAAAACTTCGTACGTAGAAAAATCCACGAAGAATTTTGGTATCCTCTTAAAGGCCTATCATCGCCGACACGTACATATTAACACAGCCAGTAGGCACAGAAAATGAAGAATTAGGGATACTTTTCCTATTTACTCAAAATCTACTAAATATATTTTAATTCTGATTTACGTGTTTCTATATATGATAGTTACTTATGTTTTTAAAGTTATTTCATTAGTTAATACGCGATAATAGACCGACAAATGAAAAAAATAAAAAGATTGAGAGGTTGTTTCGCCAAGATTTTCTATCGAGAAAACTTTTTTCAATCGCGTTTCTGAGTTTATGCGATCCTAGATAATATATTGAAAAAACATATACTTAAAAATTAGAGCTCTAGCCATTCAATCTAAAGAAACAATGAAAACTTCGTACATAGAAAAATGCACGAAGCTATTTTGGTATCCTCTTAAATCACACCCGAAGCGATTAGAGTATACCTTATATTTTCTGTAAATTAATTTGAAAATACTACTTTTTATTACTATAATATAACTGTAACTTTCTATCCATCCATCCATCCATCAGCCTCTCTCCGTCCGCTGTTGGACATAGGCCTCTCCCATAGAACGCAACAACGCGCGGTCTTGTGCCGCTTGCATCTAATGGCTCCCCGGGAACATTCTATTTATGGACTTAATTCTTAGTTTAAACAAGTATGTAAATTGTGAGATGCCTTTTTAATAGGTAGATATGGGCACGAGGGCTCGAGTCAGCCACGTGGATGTTCGTTTTTGTTTTGTTTTCAAGGTTTATTTAGTAACTTATTTACTTCCTACATCATTGCAGTCGTGTAGTAGAGTGATGTGATAAATATCTATTTAAGCAGAATATATACAGTTCATTATTAAATATCATTCTTTAGATGATTCTGTGGCATTGTTACGGACGCGCGGAGTGCAATTTAAAAGGTCCTTGATTCGATCCCTGCTCATGACAATTATTTGTGTTGCTTCTGAGTATTTTATTAGATACACAAGCATTAAGTTTACACTCGCACCTGACTGTTGCTATTTTTAGAAAGTGTTTAGGTATAATAATTTTTTTCTTATAACGTTGATTGAAAATATCATAACGGCTGAAAAAAATTTATTTACGTCATACTTTTATTTCTTGCGATGTTTTTATTAGACGGGCCTCGTGGTCTAGTGGTTCATATAATGGACTGCCGTTCACGAGGTCTCGGGTTCGATTCCCGGTCAGGACAATCATAAAATCTCGATTGTGGTAGCTAACAGAGGTAACAAGGATAAAATATCGTACTATTACGGGAAGAAAGCAGTGAGTGATTTTTTTGAAATTTTTGTTTGAAGTTTTTGACGCAAGTTCACTTACGTCTTTTTTTTACGGGTAGTACGATATTTTATCCTTGCCAAAGAATATACTACTCTCTAAAGAGATCCTTGCTATCTCTGTATGTATATTTTTATTGCTTAGGCTGATTTGGTTTAATATTAATTTCTACTTTAACTTCTCATTGATCGATCACACCTATCTGTACCTTTGCTCTCTGCACCACCTGAAGGTTGACTGGAAGAAAATGCCTGTGGCATTAAGTCCGCCTTTGTACAATTAATGTATATAAAGTGTCAAGTAAATAAATAAATAAACATCGTTATCAAAACTATGCAAAAATTCAGTCTTAGAACTGCACGTTCTCCTCTTCTTCTTAGACCTGTAATGTCTCACAGTTAGACTCAGGCTAGGCTTCTCCACTTTGGGAGAGTAGGTCTGGTTTAGTTATGCTATTTTGACCAGGCGTGTTACCCTTAGCATAGGGTTTAATTTAGAGTTTAATTTCTGACTAGATATTTTCTGCTTATATTGTTCCTTTAACTGGGTCTTACAGATCCCTAGAAAGGAATTGGGGTACACTTGTATTCTTAATCCACATGGAGGAACTATAAGTGACATCTGGCAATACATAAAAATTATACAACGTGTTTCAAAAAGGTGTAGTCATATTTGACCATCGTTACACATGGCTGGTGACTAGGCACTAGGCATGGATGAAATCACAAATACTAGTTATATTATGACTTTTATGTGTTCATAAAAGTTTAATTAATTTATTAAATTGATCGATCTTCTTTAAATACAACACTACTATGAGGTCATCTTCATCTTTTATCGTAATGTTCAATCGCATTCAATAAACCGTAAACATCTCATAATTGATGCGTTTCTGGTAGTTATTTAATAGTTGGCAATAAACAAAAAAAAATCTTACCAACTGTATTTTTCTATGTGTAACTGTAAAATTTATACTTAATATTTAAGCCCTATCTAATGCAACTTTAAATTATGACTACACCTTTCTGCAACACGTTGTATATATAAAGTAAGATATATAAGGTTTGTAAACTATTTTAAAACACTTACTTTTTATTTAAATTATGTAAATTGTCGAGATTTGTGTATTTCCATTGTATTTCTATTGTATGTTTTAATTTTAAATATACCAGCCGTCCGGTTAATTTTTATTTTGCATTAAGTACTTATTTAAATTAAGAGGATATCAAAATAGCTACGTACATTTTTCTATGTACGAAGTTTTCATTGTTTCTTTAGATTGAATGGCTAGAGCTCTAATTTTTAAGTATATGTTTTTTCAACATATTATGATCTAGGATCGCATGAACTCAGAAACGCGATTGAAAAAAGTTTTCTCGATAGAAAATCTTGGCGAAACAACCTCTCAAATTTTTTATTTTTTTCATTTGTCGGTCTATTATCGCGTATTAACTAATGAAATAACTTTAAAAGCATAGGTAACTATTATGTATAGAAACACGTGGATCAGAATTAAAATATATTTAGTAGATTTTGAGTAAATAGGAAAAGTATCCCTAATTCTTCATTTTCTGTGCCTACTGGCTGTGTTAATATGTACGTGTCGGCGATGATATACGATAATATTAATGTAGGCCCTTAATCATGACATCTATTCAAGATACTATTTTAGTACTGAATAGTTTTCTGTATGACATCTTTTCTTATGATATTACGTCATTTTTTGTAGTGAAATGTAGTAAAATGTAGTCGATATTTAAAAGATTAAAAAATTTCAAAATGTTATGTATTTAGCAATATTTAGATGTAAATCGCTGCATTTTACGTTTCGTGTCTTCATGAGCCTCAAGAGTTAAGAAAGAACAGACCGATTTCTATAAATTTATTGATTTGGCTTTCATGGCTATAATATAGACGTCTATAAAGGTTTTTGTTTATATGTATATCTTTAAGGTAAAGACATGGATCTACGATATTTTTTTACGTATATGTGTAAGTAGATTTGTTTGACTGTCTGTTATACATGCTATGTGCTTAATATTAATATATTTTACCTATTAGGAGTAAAGCTCCAGCAACACCAGCTCTCATGTCGAGGACAGCTTGAAAGAACAGCATCATATAAGAGAACCACATCGCTGCACATAGGTCGTTGTAGACATGACCTACGCCGTATAGAATGCTCTGACTGACACGCCACCATTTTCGTCTCCAAGGTGAGCTGAAATATAATAATATTTATTTATTTAAAGAAAAAGCTTAGGTGTTAGTTGATCCTTTTTAAAATAATTTGCATTATCGTCGGTCTATGATGAGTGCGCAAAATTTCAGTTCAATCCGACAATAAATTGGGATTGTTCATAATTTTTGACCTTCTGTTTTTCAATTTTTTTTTACAAAATATAGACGATTTCAAGCAACTAATTTCAATATTTTTAAAATGTTCACTATAAAGAATTTTAAAAAAATACTTAAAGATCTTCTTTTAAATGTTGCGACGTCATCGTTGTACGCAATCTGTGTATTGCCTTTTCCTGATAGACTTAAGACAGATTGCAATACATCTTTTCAAAGTTGCCGAGTTGATTGCATAGACCAATTTTAACTCACCATTGAGTAGTATATTCTTAAGAACGCCTTAATATTTTAAGTCCTCCATTTCAAGGGCAAATAGAGAGCATTTGCTTTTTTGGAAAAATAATCGTTAATATACCAAATTTTCCGAAAAAAAACTAATGGATCATGATCAGGAACTCTATTCCCCGAAATGGTTTTCGAATTAAGAGTTTTAAAAAAATTTGAACATTGCCAATTGGAAGAATTAAAAAATAAGAAAAATTACTTCCAAATAATTACGTAGACGAACTAGGATTTCGACATGTGGAATAAATAAGTATTATATTTATTCGACGTTGTTTTTTACTGTTAATTAGGTATTACTCCTAAATTTCCAGTTTCCCTTCAAAAATGTCCAATTTACAGCCAAATATATAAGACACTTACGGTAGGGCTAGTCCACAGGCTAAAGTCGCGCAGCGAGCTACGGAGCGGGCTATGCTCGGAATAACTTTGAGGGATAAACTTCGAAATGAGGTAATCCGTCAAAGAACCAAGGTGGTCGACATAGCTCGCAGAGCAAGCTCGCTTAAGTGGCAATGGGCTGGCCATATTTGCCGCAGAACCGATGGCCGATGGAGCAGACGTGTTCTGGAGTGGAGACCGCGACTCGGCAAGCGTAGGGTCGGACGCCCCCCTGCCAGGTGGACTGACGACCTGAAGAAGGTCGCGGGGAGGGACTGGATGCGGAAGTCGGAGGACCGTATATTGTGGCGTGAATTGGGAGAGACCTATGTCCAGCAGTGGACTGCGATAGGTTGACGTGATGATGATGATATAAGTCATCTTTTAGACATGGGCTCTTCAAAAAGGGTGTCAAAAGGTTTCTACAAGGTCGGGTCGGCAACGCGCGACTACGGTAATCGCTTACCATCAGACGAGCCGTATGCTTGTTATCACCCTTGTAGTATGAAAAAAAACATACTTTTTTTTGTTGTGGCTGATCAGGCTCTATCCGTCTAGTATCACTGCAACCAGATTGATTTATTGTGATCGCCACTTTCTATAGTTCTTGGTCCAACCCTGTTGCCATGAAGAACTCCAGGATCGACATACATTAGGTTTGTAAGCAAATTGTAGCAATTTGCGTACAAACCTATTATCATTATACTACTATGGAATTATTTTCAAATTGCTGTAGCTGAAATTTTCATAATAGAAATTCACCTATCCTGACCTATTTAGTATTGCTGATATACATATTATGGATCACATGCAATCGAAATTCAAATCAAACATCACTATGTTAGTTAAACTATGTGCCTATAATAATTACATTGCCGACATTTGCCTATTGTAATTTGAAAAATATTTTACCGATGTTTAATATTGAACTTCAATGTATTTGATACACATTTGAACTGAAAATTAAACAATGTTGGTACTCGTACCATGCACAAATATAGGTATATTCTGGTATATAGTTTATTACTAAAGTAATTTATTAATTTTGCAATTGACATGCTATGCTTTTACTTAATAAATTAAATTATTGTGGAAAAAGTGATTACCGCAAGCGGGAACGGTATTCCAAGGTCGTGGGTTAAATTCCCGTCAATCGTTCCCGCTTGCGGTAATCACTTTTTCCACAATAATTTAATTTATTAAGTAAAAGTATAGCATGTCAATTGCAAAATTAATAAATTACTTTAGTAACGAACGTCGCGTCATTATTTTCAACCCAATTGTATTCTGTAAAGAATACTAGACGACCTAGTATTCGAGATGTTGCAAAACATTCTTGATAGATGGCGTTGCACGTAAAAATACGATATAAACTCAATCGAGTGACAATTATGGTGGCCTAATTTGATTACTGAAAAGCACTACCGGAATAAGCTCAGTTGGCAGAGCTACAGATCGGTATTCCGAGGTCGTGGGTTCAAGTCCCGCTTGCGGTAATCACCTTTTCCACCATAATTTAGTTTACATAGTTTATTGCATATGAAACTACCTTTTACCTGTGAGAGGAACTTAGAAAACAAATTGTAAACCTTCCTCTAGAACCACTTGCTCTCTTTAACCCATTAACGTCCTACTGTTGGGAACGGGCTCTTCTATTTTGGAAAGAATTATGATCTACTGTCCCGTACTTACCAGGCGTTTCGGACATGATTTATCTTCAAGTTTTCCGTCTCTGACTGACAAAGGCAGAGACAGGCAGACAGATACGTCTATCTTACAACATAAGCTGGGTGGTAATTAGAGTGGTGACACTTGTATTCTTAATCCGTCACCACACGGACACTGTCTCAGAAACTATCTATAAAAATCCGTTGTTTTGAATATTTAAGCTCATAACTTGAGACATACAAAAATAATGACTTTGATTTAAAATAACTGTAAATATTATGTAAATCTTCAAAAATGCGAGGTGGAGACAGATATTATAAACTGTTTAATAAATTATTTAGGAGATAAGTTATTATCTGTGGTTATTTTAAAACAATAGAATAATTTATTGCCTATGCGATGTGAATGTACTTTTATTAAGACATTAACAGCTGTTGCAATAATTTAATCAGTTTATATATTGTTGTGAAATTTGGAAAAATATAGAACAATGAAGCCGTAAATAATAATAATTCGTGTATCAAAATTTAATTACTCGTTAACAGATTTAATCGTGATTATTTCGTTTATCATTTCCTTTTTTTTTAAACTAAAGGAAAACGTTTATGAGAATTTGCAGTCACAATGATCACGGTTAAGACTCAGTTGTTAGCTCAACACAAAACTTACCCTTTCTGAGAGTAATCTTAAAGTAATAATTATGTATATTGGTTTAAGTTAAGCTATTAAATATACTTGTATATGACTAGCGATCCACCCCAGCTTTGTATGGACAGTGTTTTCATTGAAAGCTCACCGAGCGTTTGACTTTCCCCGACATTTACAAAAAATTTCGTCTTGTTTCAACCTTTTATCAATTTAAAATTTAGACCAAAGCTTAAGAAAATATGCACCCCTTACTTATAAATCCCTCTAATATAAGAAAAAATCAGTAATTTTGGGAACTTATCTGAAGCAGATAGACATAGCCGTCATAGAGTGAAGTCGCCAAAAACTTTGTTTATTTTTTTAAAATATGTATGCTAAGAATATTTGGTTGTTAGTATGTATGGATACCTTTATTTACTGTGTGGTGAGGGATTTAGTATCACTAGCCCATGTCCTCGCCATGCAAAAACCAGCTAAGGAATATTGTACACAGATAACCTCTGCGAGAGACGAAAAATTCGAAAATGAACCCAGTGCCAACACGCTTCCTCAGCGCGGCACAGTAGACCATAATCCCTCCCAATGTCGAGAAGGCCCGTGCCCAATAGTGGGATGATAGTGGGCTAGGAAAAGGGAGAGAGAGAGAGAGACAGAGAGACCCATAGATATTTTTATAGGTTAAGATTAGGACGGAAATATGGCAGAGCTTTCGCTTTCAAAGATAAATTATAAATTTAAATCGCGTATTTATATGCGATTCCGGTTAATAGCAACAATGTAGTGAGTAGGTAGAATAAATAGGCAACATTTAATGTGCATATTTATCGAAATGTTGAATAAATTGTTTTTTTTTTCTATTCTCGACTTCATAAAGTATTTAATACAAGGACACATAAAATCTATTTCGGTGAAGTTAATGCGTCATACAGAAAATAAATAATTAATTAGCTACTGATAGCATCTTATTTTTAGACCAATGCGAGATTTTTTAATCTGAAGATGTCAAAAGTATGCCTTCATACCTGGCTTTGATTATGAAATACCCTAATGCATGATTATTATTAGATTAGGCTACTTTCATAATGTCGTAGGCAATTTTATGTGTTGACTTTATGTGTTTGATTTTATGTGTTTGTATGATTCCTCCCAAAGAGGAGGAGGCACGTGTCCAACAGTGGAACGTTAATGGGCTGGGAAAAGAGAGGATAGAGAGAACATGCGCATCATGGCTGACATAGAGCATCTTTACATAGAGAAGTGAGATCTCTACTAGAGACATCCCGCGGTCTCTACATTGTAAAATTTCTCTAAAATTCATCATCTTAAAATCCAATATCGGTAGATTTTGCTTGAAAGAGTAACATTCACATATGCATTCAAACATATAAACTTTCGCGTTTACAATATTAGTAGGATTAGTACTATATTAATAGGAAGGACGGTCTAAGAGCAGCTGTCACTTAACATGGTAGGTAAATGTACTGCCAATGTGAACATAACATAGCTTAGTGTACCATAGCTCATTTAACCTAAATCTTCTTTAAGTACTTTAATAAATTCAATTAGAGTAGTATCGATAATGAAGAGAAAGGTTTTACACCTTTTTCCTCAATGATCTTAGATTTTTCCATATGAAGATTTGGCCACGACGTATAGAATACGTAGTATCTACTAATGCTCTTATTCACAATAACTTATTGGAGGTTTAAAAGTTCGCTAAAATCGGTTTGCGAAAATTGTCAAAACTTGTTTTTTTTTTTTTTTTTCATGGACATTTCACACAACGTCCTCTGGTCCCAAGTTGTTCATAATAGTCTTTTTACGCTAAAACGTTTATGGTCTCTCCGATAAAATCTCCGTTAAAACCTCCGATAAGTCATTATGAATAAGACCGTTAGACTATAAGTAACTATATAATTTTGTGGTATCTACTGTTTATTCTGTTCAGAAAATCCTGAACATTGAAACTAGAAGATGAAAAGTGTGCCAAAATTGTATAGATTAAAACTGAAGTTTGAGTCTTCATTGGAAATGAAAAAAAATCATTCGAGTCGAGTTTGTTATTTTATTTTAACCTTGCTTTTATTATTATTTAACGGGCTATTCACGTGGTTCCGGTCGTTCCGGGTTCATTCCCCGTATAAGACAATTATTTGTATGACATTTCTATTGGTCACGAATTTGCTTTTGATGCGTCTGGGTATTTTCTATCTGGGTGTTTTCTATCCCAAGTTAAGCTTATTACTTATGTTATGGTTACCAAAATACGGACATAATACATATAAGCATGTTTTTTTGGAAAAACATACTATTTCCAAAAAAACATGGTATATGTATTATGTCCGTATTTTGGTAACCATAACATAAGTAATAAGCTTAACTTGGGATAAGAGGACGTTGTGTAAAATGTTCGTGAAAAGTTAGGAAATTATACAATATTCGGATAATTTTTTTGCATTTATAATGACTTATAAATACACACTTAAATTAAATATTTATTTTATTTTATGCTCTTTTTATTATCATGTTTATTAGTATTATCTCCTTAACATGAATTGGACATGTTTCCCACCTTAGAAGTAATTAAATATTAATAATATGTTTAGAGTTCTTGATAGACAATAACACATTACCTACCAGTTTTGGTGGAATCAATTATGGCACAATTCCTATAGAATACGTAAGAGACATAGGCCGGAAAAAAATTACTTATAAACGACGATTTTTATATATCAACAGCAGTTTACAGTTGTAGCACTCTAACCTAATCAATTGTAGATTAATAATGGTGATAATTTCTAGTAATGCGGTGTGGTATATAAAAATATTCTACAAGCGCTACTTTATCGCTTAAACTCTACATTTCAGTACTCTTGTCTGAGCTCAGTTCAGCCGTACTACTTTCGTAACGAAAAAGTGCATAAGGGTATAAGAATGTTTTCTGCTAAACTGCTGCCCCCTTAGCTGATTATTACAGAAACTGATTTACTTTACTTTTTCATTGTCTGTTCCTAATCTGTAACCACGTGGAAAGCTTACAAAAATTTGTAAAGTAAGAGTATATTCAGGTATATCGTCAAGCGGTGAGCAGAGTTTTGGTTCCGAGGTTCCAACTTCTACACGTTTTAGAAGTGTAAACAAAAGTATTGATGAATTTGCTCAGTTTAGGAATTAAAGAGATTTATTTATTAGAATTATATAACGTCCCAATACGAAGGGGGCTCATGCCTAGAAGTAGGGCAATAATAGGCTTTTAAGAACAATAACGAATTACCTACCTAATTGACAAATTTGGAATAGCTTTAAGTGGAAGATAATTTCATCACATCCTCTGTCAAATTACTGCATTACATTGCTGAATCATGTGCGGTTAATAGGATAAATTGCACAAAATTCGCATTGTATTAGATGATAGTCTGTTTGATTGTTAACTGTTAAATTACCTTAAATGAATATTAGTGTTAATTTCCTTATCGTGATCTTCTTTTTTCTCATTTGCATCCGTCGCACCATATTTAACACTCATTTTTTATTCGCTTTGTGCGTTTTCCTTGCGTCAATTACAACACTTTTCACATAAACACTTGTTTATACTTCACATTGAACAAAGTGATACACAAGATACCTTTTCTTCCGTTGCAACTGTGCTAACAAACATTGAACAGTTAAATATTTTTATTTGATGAATGTATGTTGCGTATTATACGCTCGCGTGTGTTATCAATGGAGCACTCTACTTGTGTGACTTTAGTCCCTATACTTGGAACAAGTAACGCACGTTTATTCTTTCGTTCAAGATGTGACTTGTTCAAACTATTAGTTACAAATAGTAAATTGGCCATTATATGACTAGGTTCAAAGACCTACTTCAATCATTTAATCTTAGAACATCGATTGAATTGTTGCGATGAAAAAATTATTAAGAACCTATAAAGGTTGAAAGTTTTAGGCAAACCGGTTAATTTATAAAAATATGTTTTTAAATCGTGGTCCTTAGACATAACTCGTCAAAATTGTTTTTTTTTCTGTTTAAAAATGTGTTATGAGTGTAAAACTTGTAGGATCTTCTGAAAATTTTTATCAACCAGATTATCAAAATATCAGAGTTTTACGTGTACATGTTATAACTGTAGAAAATCACAAACGTTACATGAAAATTTGTTCAGACAGTATTTCAATGACCTCTAAAATCAGGGCTTTATTAAATATATTTTTCATCAAAATTTAATGTTTCATTAAAAACAAGATGAATAGAGATTTTTCAGCTTAAAGCCAACCTAATTATTAATTGAATGATGTAGGTACTGCAGGTGAAAGTTAGTCAAGTACTTACTATAAAGAATAAAATATTATCTACTAATATAGTAGACAACATATTTAACTATATTCCATTACCTATGTATTTTTTGAATGACTTGTGTTATCAGGCTGGCCGATTTATAAATTTGAGTGATATCAAGAGAATTGTCAATTTAAACAGGATGTAGTGTGAGTACTGAAGAAAGTAATACTACAATACATAAACTGGCCATCGATAAGAGAGATTATTATAGCGTGGTGACTACGAACCAGAAAGGTACGTTCTTAATAACATAGGACGATCTCATGTTGACCACAAGACCGCAAATCACGGCCTATAAGAGCACACCTTAATACAAATACATAGAAACGAATGCGGAGCCTAAAATTATAATTTAGTAATATGTAAATGTAACTTTTTGAGCCAAAATAATAGGCCGAGTATTTTACTAATTAGAATAATACCTGTATCTAACTGCTTACATAATATAAAGAGATACATAGCGTATTTTGTGTGTAATAAAATATAGGCGATTAAAACATGGTATTGGCTTCCGTACGTATTGGGTTTCCTTTTCACTCGCCTATTCATACCTCAATAAGTTTGTGAGGGCTGACCTGATTGTTAATAAATAAGTAACATGATGCCATGAGGTCTTATATCAAAATAATATTTAAGTTTTGAACAATAGATTGTTTTTCTGATAAGTTAAAAACATTTTTGACGGGCCGCGTAGTCGACTGGTTCATGTAAGGGACTGTCGTTCACCAGGTCACAGGTTCGATTTCCGCACGGGAAAATCATTTGTGTGATATTTATAACTGACATACAAATGTCTGTACTGCGTCTGGGTTTATTTGTAATTGAATTTACAAAAAAAAAGTAGTATACATATACCTATTGTATTCTATAGGTACGTATTTCGGTATTCATAACATGAACATATATAAGCTTAGCTTGGAACCAAGGGACATTGTGTAAAATGTCCATGTTCATTTTTTTTAGTTTATTATACGTATACTCTCAGGGTCTAAAGATTGTCTGTGCATTTCATCAAAATCGGTTGAGAGGTTTAAGTGGGAAAGCGTAACAGACAGACAGACAGAGTCACTTTCGCATTTATAATATTACTAGCTGATCCGGCAAACGTTGTTATGCCATACTGAAAAAAAAAAAGGTTCGAGAAATAGATGTTGGCTGATTCTCAGACCTACTGAATACGCATGTAAAATTTCATAAAAATCGGTCAAGCCGTTTCGGAGGAGTAGGGTAACTAACACTATGACACGTGAATTTTATATATAAGAAGATATATAGTAGGGATTAACATTAAGGTATAAGTTCTTTTGTATTACTTAACTCATTTAATTTCAATTGCTTCTTCTTAGTTACCAAGGCCCTATTGCTTTTTAAGGTTCCGTACCCAAAGGGTAAAAACGGGACCCTATTACTGAGACTTCGCTGTCCGTCCGTCCGTCCGTCCGTCCGTCTGTCACCAGGCTGTATCTCAAGAACGGTGATAGCTAGACAGTTGAAATTTTCACAGATGATGTATTTCTATTGCCGCTATAACAACAAATACTAAAAATAAAATAAAATAAATATTTAAGGGGGGCTCCCATACAAAAAACTGATTTTTTTACCGTTTCTTGCTCGATACTAATAACGTTGCCTTATGTTGCATAGATAATGGTACGGAACCCTTCGTGCGCGAGTCCCACTCGCACTTGACCAATTTTTTGCTAATTTATAATATCATCAACAGGGATTTTTAGGTTTTTACTTAATATAGTTATCAAATTAATACTTGTTTGTAAGAACTTTTTAATAGGTTTGGCACTTATTTAATATGATTAGAATGTTTATCTGTACTAATATTATAAAGCTGTAGAATTTGATTGTTTGTTTAAACGCGCTGATCTCAGGAACCTCTTGTCCGATTTGAAAAATTCTTTCAGTGTTGGCTAGTCCATTTAGCGAGTGACGCTATAGGCTATATAATATCACGCTGCGACTAATAGGAGAGAAGCGGTAGTGAAAAATGTTACAAAAACGGGGAAAATTTTCTAAATTCTACGCGTACGAAGTCGCGGGCATCAGCTAGTATAAAATATACTTAAACGAGTCATATAAAACTAAATGGCATTAATATAAATGATAATTACTAGGGCCATTATAAAAGGTGATATGATTATGTGAGTAGCAGTAGGTTAGGTTCAGAGCATAATTGTTATTTTAACAGCTTGTGATGTGATGCTATTAGAGTACTCGGCTGAAGATGACCGTCAACAGTCTTTGATAGATAGTTTCTTCAAAGAACACTGTTTCTCACTAGCCACATATTCTGAAATTGTTTACATCTTAGGCTAATTTCTTCAACTTCAACAGGCTTACAACAGGAATTCATAAAATAAAATAAATAGTTAAAGTGAACAACCTTATTGTACTTCTTTTATAAAACTTAAGCATTTAATATCTTTACTTATTATAAAACAAAGTCGTTATTTTTTTATATATGTATATCCCTATGTCAGCGCAACGGATTTTGATGCGTTTTTAATAGATAGAGTGGTTCAAGTTATTTGTTAGGAATAATAATGAATTGTTTTGTACAGCAAGGGATATTCACCCTCGTAACACTAGAGACTCCGATAGATTGGTTCTAACATTCAAGCCTCGAATCACGATGTATTTAAAAAATTGCTACGCCATGTGTATTAATGTATACAATAAGTTACCAGCTTACCTAAAGTCACTTCCAACAAAAAAGTTAAAAAAAACCACTGAAATCATGGCTTCTGAAAAAAAACTATTATAGTGTAAGGAGTATGTATGATAGAGTGACTTAGTTACAAAATGTGAATTCTGTGCCTATGACATGTTAAATATAATGAAATTGATAATAGTAAATAATAATTAATTAAATTTATATCCACATTTATGTATATCTATGTATACATGTGTACATTCTATGTCACCGCTAATTCGTGCGCGTCGACAATTTAATGCACTCCTTGCCAGTGACAGCAACTTGGACATTATTACCGATAATTGGCACATTATAGCTTCAACGCTCAAAACATATTGTGAAAATTTAATAGACCAATGGTATAGACGCAACGCCGATGTGCATGATGTGGATAATTAAATCTAATTACTTATTTTATATCTTAATATTAGTATAAATGTTTGTAAAATGTATAACATTTAATTGCATGCTTCTTATATTATTTAATTTTAGTTATAATGTTATTGTGAGATAAATGTAAGTGGTTAATTCGTTTTTATCTCAATAAATAAATAAATAAATAAAAATAAATGTATTACGATGACAATTAATGTATTTATGTGACTTGACTGGTTATGTCCAATATTGTAATTTTTCACATTTTTTTTTTTATTTTTTTTTATTTTTTTATACTACTAAGTTGGCGAACAAGCGTACGGCCCACCTGATGGGAAGCGGTTACCGTAGCCTATAAACGTCTGCAACACCAGAGGTATCACTCGCGCATCGCCAACCCTGTAGGAATCGTTTGACACCTTTTTTGAAGAACCCCATACTGTAGTCTAATGGGAAAACCTCGGCAGGTAGTTCATTCCACAACTTTATTGTACGTGGTAAAAAATTCCGGTGGAATCGTACTGTACGCGATGGTATAGGTTCTAGAGTGTGAGGATGAACTCGCTGCCGGTGACGAGAGGTGCGATGGTAAAAAGAGGCCGTTGGCACCATTTCAAACAATTCGTCGGAACACAGCCCATTATACAGGCGGTAGAACACACACAAGGAGGCAAAGTCTCTCCTAAGATTTAATGGCTCGATACCGCCTGTAATCACGGGATCGTCGACAATCCTCACAGCGCGTCGCTGGATCGAGTCAAAAGGCCCAAGCTGGTATTGCGGTGCGCCTGCCCACAGATGGCAGCAGTACTCCATATGGGGCCGTACCTGCGCCTTGTACAGGGCAAGTCTTTGCCCCGGAGTGAAGTACCGTCTTGCCTTGTTGAGCACACCAAGCTTTTTAGATGCCAGCTTGGCCTTGTCCTCTAAATGACAGCGAAATTGGACGTCACTGGAGATGTCAACTCCTAAGATCCCTATGTGATTTGAGATGGTTAGGGCTGCGTTCTCGAATTGAGGAGCTACAGCGAATGGGGCTTTTTTAGTGGTGAACGCGCAAACTTGAGTCTTAGTGGGATTGAACTGGACTAGATTTAGTCGTCCCCAATCGGATATTCTAGCTAGAATAGTCTCGATTTCAGACACAAGTTTGCTCCGACTTTCCTCAACATCGGAACGAGGGATATTTGCACGGCCTGTGTAGAACGTGTCCCCAGTACTGTCATCTGCATAGCAATGAATACCATCAATTGTCAGCATGTCATTGATATGCAGCAGAAACAGAGTTGGGGACAGCACAGAGCCTTGCGGGACGCCAGCATTAATGCTGAATTGTTCGGAGCAGCTCCCGTCAACAACGGCTTTTATGCTTCTATTCAACAGAAAACTGGCGACCCATTTGCATAATCCCTCGGGGAGTCCGTACGATGGTAGCTTCGAGAGAAGACTCCGGTGCCAGACCCGATCGAACGCCTTCGCTATATCCAGGCTAACTGCCAATGCCTCACCTTGACTCTCAATGGCGGTTGCCCATCGATGCGTGAGGCACACTAAAAGGTCGCCTGTGGAGCGACTGTGGCGAAAGCCGTACTGACGGTCGCTAATCAGGTCATAATCTTCTAGGTGCTTTAGGAGTCGATAATTAACTATACGCTCCATCACCTTCGAGAGAAGGGAAGTTATAGCGATAGGCCTGTAATTCGATGGGTCTGATCTATCCCCCTTTTTAGGTACCGGGTGCACATTTGCGGTCTTCCACGAAGACGGAACACGCCCACTGTTATAGGAAAGTGCGAAGAGACGCGTTAATATCGGACACAGTTCAGGGGCACAACGCTTCAGCACCACTGCTGCTATGCCATCGGGCACAGTCGACTTATTAACGTCGAGGAAACGCAGTTCCCGCCGGATCTCTCGTTGCGAAAAAGAGATATCCGGCATAGCGGTGTTACACGAAGGGATTGTAGGTGGTGCTGCGTTTCCATCGTTCAGCGTCGAATTCGAGGCAAAGAGAGTACCCAGAAGATCTACCTTCTCTTTTGCACTATAGGCTAAATTACCGTCTGGCTTCCGCAGTGGTGGTAAAGACGACTGACAAAAGTTTCCCTGGGCAGCCTTGGCAAGCGACCAAAAGGCACGACTCCCAGAAGGATAGCTACATAGTCGCTTACCAATTCTGCCCACGAATTCGAATTTAGCTCTGGCAATTGCTTTTTTGCTGGATCTCGAGGCAGCGTTCAGTTTCCGTTTCGCATCGGAAACATTGGGGTCCTCTTGAGCGCGAGCCGTGGTCCAAGCCTCATATGCAGCTTGCTTCACATGCCTTTCAGTGGCTAAATAGATGGACTATTGCAACAAATTTATGTAACACCTTTGTTAACTCTATTTTAAGTGAAATAAAATTCATTCATTCATTCAAGGGATTGCTTTTTTGTATAACTTCTTAAGGTTTGGTGTATATTGGGGGAGAGGAGGCTCAATAATGATAAACGCGGATGAAATCGCTGGCATTAACTAGTCTTTTCTAGTATAGTGGTTTATAATCCCTCAGAGAGCAAGTTAATCGTAAAGGAAGGAACTAGAAGCGTGGCCTCTTCCATTTATTGACCTCAGCTATTAGTAACTTGTTATAATTTTTTATTGCATGTAAATTAGAAATAAAATTATAGATACCTATGTGAATCTATAAAACTAATAATTTGATATTTAAAAGGTGACTCAAGGGCTTATTAACAGACATCAAATGGTGTTAAGGGCCTGCATCAATATTATCGTGCATTTTTCTACGTACAAAGTTTTCATTTTTTTCTTTATATTGAATGGCTAGAGCTCTAATTTTTAAGAATATGTTTTTTCAATATATAATCTAGGATCGCATAAACTCAGAAACCGATTGAAAAAAGTTTTCTCGATAGAAAAACTTAGCGAAATAACCTCTCTCATTTTTTATTTTTTGTCATTTGTCGGTCTATTATCGCGTATTAACTAATGAAATAACTTTCAAAACATAAGTAACTATTATAATATAATAGTTGCTTATGTTTTGAAAGTTATTATATATTATTTAGAAACACGTAAATCAGAATTAAAATATATTTAGTAGATTTTGAGTAAACAAAAAAAATATCCCTAATTCTTCATTTTCTATATCTACTAGCTGTGTTAATAGGTACATGTCGACGTTAATATTGATGTAGGCCCTTAACATTTTAAATATTATCTCATAAAACCACTTTTTACGGATTTAGACGTGTGTACTTGTTTTAAATTTTAGCCTGACGTTTCGGAGACTTAGCAGTCACCATGGTTACGGGTAAGGCATGGTGACTGTTTTATTTGAACGAATGGGTCGCACAACTGTAAGAGAATATTATTACGGTATCTTTTGATTGAAGATTGTCAATATTTTGTCTATCTTTACTGATTCTTCTTCATGAAGATATAGATATACCTTCATGTTCTTCTTACTCTTATAATGACGTTCCAATCATGACGTTTCAGACAATTTGAAAGACGTGAAATCGGGTACAGGACAATGAAAATAGTTTAAATTGTGTAATAACTGCAAAAAAAATATGATACATAATATGATTACACCCTAACACCCTATATTGCGATTACACCCTAATATCTCTTAAGATATTAGGGTGTTAAGGTGTAAGATTTCAGAACAATTGAGGTTACTATTTACTAACGGCTATATATATTTATTTTCAATAACCAATAATATTAACACAATATCTTTATGAAACAAGAAGTTAACATAGAATTTTTATGTTTGATTTACTTGAATAGTGAGCCAGTTTTTGAACTTGTTATGTTAACAATATTAAAACGGCACGTGCGCTAATGTTGAAAAAATGCCGTTTATAATCTATACTATATACTATAATATTATAAAGCTGAAGAGTTTGTTTGTATGTTTGTTTGTTTGTTTGTTTAAACGCGGTAATCTCAGGATCCGCTGGTCCGATTGTATTGGATAGTACATTTATCGAGGAAGGCTATAGGCTATATATCATCACGCTACGACCAGTAAAAGCAAAGCAGTAGTGAAAAATGTTGCAAAAACGGGGAAAATGTTCTAAATTTCACGCGGACGAAGTCGCGGGCAACAGCTAGTAAGTATAATAAATGAATGAATAATATAAATAAATTAGTAATAATTTTTTAGGCAACTTAACAGCCTCCGTATTCGTTAATCCTTAATATGATAATAGCTTCTGCCCGCGGCTTCGCACGCATTAGTAGCCGCATCGCATTTGTAATTGAATTTACAATAAAAACTGAAATTAATAGGTACTAAAATCAATGGCTATATTTACATCAATCAAAAATCGATACTAAAACTATTAGGCTAGTGCAGATAGCTTTAAAAATAATAAAACGTGAAAAAAAATAATAGTAGGATGAAACCCATTAGAAATGGAGGATAATGTTATAAAAATTATAGGAAAAATAATTTACGGGCGATCTGAGGTCGGGAAGGGGATGTAGGGGGGGTTTTAAGGGTAAAAAATGTTTTTTCTTTATTTCCGCCAAAACTAATAGTCCTATGGAAAAAAGTCGAAAGGCAAAGTTGTAGGTAATAAAAAGATCTAAAACTTTTGTATTCACACTTTATTCACATAACCTCAAATTTATGAGAAAAATTCAAAAAACCAAGTTTTTGGTTTTTTATTTTTATCTTTTACAAAAAAATTTTTCTGTAACGAAATTTGGTGAAAACTTACCTTTTTATGTCCTAAATACGCTGTAATTTATTTGATTAGAAATATTTGTTTTTTCACCTTATTTTGAATTAATATCGAAAAAGCACCCTAATTTTCAATCGAAAATTCACCTGTCAAAATATCAGCGTTTTTAAAAAAAATTGTATGCTTCCTGTTCTTTAAAATCTCTACTTTCCGATGGTGAAAAAAAATATATATGTTACTATAGAAAATCTTTTCAGAAAATGCACTAAACTATCATACAATTTTAATCTTAAGGTTATATGTTACGTTAAGCATACTATTTTTAAAGAAAATAGTACTATTTTTATGTTTGAGTTGATTGATACAGATAAAAATAGAGATCAATCAATCAACTCAAACATAAAAATAGTAATATTTTCTTTATCTAGGTACCTTAAATCTATCTTCTAATCTACCTTAAGATTAAAATTGAATGATATTTTAGTGCATTTTCTGAAAAGATTTTCTATAGTAACATATATATTTTTTTTCGCAAAACAAATAAAAGATATTATAAGTATCTACCTACAAATAGCAAGGAGCCCAACACACACGAATAATAATATGTCATTGTCTATTAGCTGTATAAACATGGATTTTTAACGTGGTGCCTATAATCCGTTCTGATTGCCAATGGCATAATGTTATGTTATCTCTATAAAAACACTATACAATATACTAATACAATATAATAATACTATCCAAAGGTTGTCTGGAAGAGATCGCAACTTGCGATAAGACCTCCTATTGTACTTATCTAGATAAATTCTAAAATTGTATAATATTAATTATACTGTAATATTGTTAAGATGTACAATAAAGAGTATTCTATTCTAACACTAGGCCCTTGGAAATACAGGGCTATGATCGAAAAAATCAGTCGATAAATCCCAACATTCATTTTGGAATTTTAGAATTTGCAGCAAAATAGAAAAAGGTTTCTTGTTACGCGCTAGACGTTCTTTCTTAGGTACCTAGTCCTATTAGGTAAGTGAACTGTTAACATTCATTACTTACAAACTTACAAATTAATGTTCCTTAATATTTTCTGCTGCGGAGACATGTACTAGTTCAGAAGAATACACAGAGCAAAACATAAAAAATGGTCAAGTGCGAGTCGGACTCGCGCACGAAGGGTTCCGTACCATTATCTATGCAACATAAGGCACGTTATAGAACCAAATATTCTGTGAATAGTTAAAGCGTCTACCTGTCAAAGTTATTAGTATCGAGCAAGAAACGGTAAAAATATCATGTTTGTTGTATGGGAGCTCCCCTTAAATATTTTTTTTTTTTTTAGTATTTGTTGTTATAGCGGCAATAGAAATACATCATCTGTGAAAACTTCAACTGTCTAGCTATAACCGTTCTTGAGATACAGCCTGGTGACAGACGGACGGACGGACGGACAGCGAAGTCTCAGTAATAGGGTCCCGTTTTTACCCTTTGGGTACGGAACCCTAAAAAAGAACACCATGTGCTGTGCATGGTCTAATAAAATCTGGTATTCTCAATTCAAAAGACATAGTAGTTTTTCAGCACAGAAGTGGTTTTCGCTAACTACAAACGTCACTTTTGCTAACTCTAAAACAAGTATGTCACTAGGAAGAAAGGTCCGCTGTGTGTATGTGTGTTTGTATGTGTGTATGTATGTGTGTGTGTGTATTAACCATGTATTAACAGTGCCATAGGTATATGCGTAAGCAATCAAGCTGGGGTGTTGGTACCAATAAGTGTTGACTAAACAAGTTTAACACCTTATATGACGTGTTTTCCTTGAGGTCTTTAACACATAAAGCCTGTTGACAAAATGTTTTGATAAGTTAACTATAAATTGCCTATAATAAAATTTTATACTCGAATAATAGATAATAACTAAATTAAATTAAGGTCATATTTTTTTAAATATATTTTATTATATTAAAAAATAACGAAACCATTGCGTTTTCATATAAATCTGTCTCTCTCTCTCTCTTCAGCGTGCTAACGTCCCACAGTTGACCACGGGCCTCCTCCACTTTGGGAGGGAATATGGTCTATTGTACCGCGCTGACCTGGCGTGATGGCACAGGGTTTATTTTCGAGTATTCCGTCTCTTACAGGGGATGTTATCTGTGTAAGTATAATATATTCCTAACGGCTGTGATAGAGTTTAGCGGAGTAAAAGAAAAGTAAAGCGTTAAAAATTTAAATAATCTCATTGACGCAAAATCATTAATCTGAAGTACCTACTAAATAATTAATAAAGAAAAAAAAACGTAGAGATAATAAAAAAAAACATATCGGAAAAGAACCTTATCACACGGGTATAAAATAAAGTCGGGCAAAAACAGCTGTCAAGCTATTCACAAATCAGCCAAATTCCAAATACATAATAATATGTTTACAAAAATTTCGCTGCGATCGTTTTGTAGGATTTTGAATTCGTAATTAATTTATGAGAATATGATACCTTCATATTTTATTTTTTTATTAATTATTTATTGCAGATTTTACATCTTATTTTTCAGATTTTACATTTCTAAGATTTTACACCCATAGCTAATATCACGAAGTATAGATACAAGGAGTCCGAACGGTATAGGCTTTTCCATAATATTTCGTGTACACAATAATCAACCCAGATCATAGTTCTATTTTCTGCCACTGGCTGCGCAAGTATTCAGGACGTACCGATGCTAGTATAGAATATCAGAATATCTCTTGACCTTCTCTGTATTGCTGGGTTTAAAGCACTCGAAAAATTTCCTAAAACTTATATTTATATCCACGTTTCTCAGAATATTTTTTTCCACAAGTGTCAATAGTTCAAACGAGTACTTCTTGAAAAATGGCGCGCTCTACCGGCAAAAATCTGTCCCGTAAATTGAGACCATTCGTTCAACATTACGTTCGGACTCCTTCTATCTATACTTCGTGGCTAATATCATCGATATAGTATACCAATGTGATCTGTGCTAATATATAAAATTCACGTGTCACAGTGTTAGTTACCGTACTCCTCCGAAATGGCTTGACAGATTCTTCTCAAATTTTACATACATATTCAGTAGGTCTGAGAATCGGCCAACATCTATTTTTCAAACCTTTTTTTTTTAGTTTGGCAAAACAACGTTTGCCGGGTCAGCTAGTTGTTAAATACATTGTACTTATATTTTATGTTAGTATAATTTACATGAAAATACGAAAATCCACTAAACAAAAATTAAGCTGTTATAATGCCCGTTCGAAGCACTTAATTGGCTTATGTAGTCCGGTCCATTCATATATTTTTCATCATTTTTAAAACCATTTCTATAATTTTGCAGTCGTTGTTATGAATTTGTATAAAGCGTCCTCTATTAGAAGTATCACTAACTACTTAGAATTGCTTCAACAGAATGTTGTTCGGAATGACGGGCAAGTAATTGTCGTGTCAACACTTTTAACAAAAGTAGTGTTCGTTAAAAATCTTAACATATCTTGTAGATGTCACTACGTGTACATAAAGTTAGCCAACTCACTACCTATGTTTGAACTCGAAAACGCATATCGAGAACGGGGGAACAGCGGCCGTATTACGAGCTCTTATTTACAGGCAGTTTACGCCGTGAATTGAACTGTCTGGCAAATTCGTAATATGAACAAAACTAAAAATTTTCAACTAAAAGTTTTATTTTTGCCATAATACCTAATTTAGCCATGCAGTTTACGGCCTGCCTGGAACTTGAATGATTTTAAAAAGCTCATAATACGCCGACAGAGTTGGTACTAGCAATAGCCAATGTTTTTAAAATTTTTTACTTATTTATTGCAACAGTTTATTGCTAATAATTATACGCAAATTAATCAAGCACAATATTAAGACATACTTATGATAAAATATTTCGATGATTTCTTTCGGGGCCCGTTTGAAAATCAGCGTCAGTATATTACAGATCCTTGGAGCTGATTTTAAATTTGATTAACTGTATTCCAACGCAGAAATAAATAGAAACCAATCCTACTGGACTGGTCACAACCGATTGCGCATTGTTCCTGGTTATGACCTAGGCGCGCACAACACGAATGCCCCTGATTTATGACTCGTGCCCTCTATTCTGCCTAGATAGTCATGGAACGCAGTCGCGATAATTAAATCCAGCACTAATTGATATGGCGGCACTAATAGCAATTACAATTTATTATGTCTGCCTCAATTTCGGTATAGAGAAATCAGGACGTTCTACCACGCTGTAAATATGGAATAACTTCAAGTTAATATTATTGTTTTTTATTACAGATTATAAATGTACGTGATAAAATAATAACATAAGGCAAACTGTCTAGATGCAGTATTAAAGTCAGAAAAAGTACGTGTCTTATTCAGTAAGTATCTTTTAATATTTTTTGTCATAATCTGTGTAATACCATTGAGAATTCAGATCTGAGGGTCTTAGACACTGAATTAAAAACTTTTAATTTTTGTGCTTGATTATTATCAAGTGCAATAAAAGAGACCACTCAAAAGCATAATTAAATAATTAAAGCGTTATGTAGGAATTAAAACTAAAAATTTAGCTGTATAGCATAGTTTGTATTAGTTGTAACAGATGGCACCACCAGTCACTGTTTATAATAGTTTGCTTGAAACTTGTGACGTACGCAACATTTACATAGAATGTATGCAAATGTTATGTATAGGGGATGATATGCTTGATATTTCCATATTTATTGACGAAGGGTGCCACAAATAAGGGTAGGGTCATGGAACCACGAACCGAGGTCTGTATACAGTCGAACGTTTTTAAGGGCCTACATCAATATTATCGTCGACACGTACATATTAACACAGCTAGTAGGTATAGAAAATGAAGAATTAGGGCAATTTTTTTTGTTTACTCAAAATCTACTAAATATATTTTAATTCTGATTTACGTGTTTCTATATAATAATATAATAGTTACTTATGTTTTGAAAGTTATTTCATTAGTTAATACGCGATAATAGACCGACAAATGAAAAAAATAAAAAATTAGAGAGGTTGTTTCGCTAAGATTTTCTATCGAGAAAACTTTTTTCAATCGCGTTTCTGAGTTTATGCGATCCTAGATTATATATTGAAAAAACATATAGGTACTTAAAAATTAGAGCTCTAGCCATTCAATCTAAAGAAACAATGAAAACTTCGTACATAGAAAAATGCACGAAGCTATTTTGGTATCTTAAGGAGACTTTTATGCTTGTAAATCAAGATACGATTTGTTTTTAATATAACACACGACGCCGCATTATTTCTTATTATTAGGGTTACATACAAAAATTTCACAGCTATGTATATCAGTTCATGCTACAACAACAATACTCATCATCATCCTTCTCCTGCCCTTATCCCGTTATTTAGGGGTTGAGAATATGACGTATAATATAATATGATGATAATGGTGCGGAGCGCTTCTTGTGCGAGTTTAATACATTCTTATTGCTTAAAAGTAATTGTAATAAATTCTCAAATACCTATGTACACCTATGCTCTGCTATCTTTAGTGTTCAGTTTTTCTAGGCTTATAGCTAGAAATGTGATCGATATAACCATTATGACCTTAAGTCTATATAGAGTAGTTTCTTTATTAAAATCTCAGTAAAAAAAGATACAAAGAATCGTGATTATTAAAATCCAATAAGCTATTTTGTACTAAATTAATAAAAGACGCCATATTGTCAAATATTTATAAAGAAGCCCAAAATGAAACGAGGAATAATTTAATTTAAATTAAATTGATCTGTATTTTTAGAACTTTACAGTTTGTTATCTACCTTCTATTTTGAATTTTTTTTTCTCTTAGTTATTATTTGACGAGCATAAATATTTCTTTTGTTCAACTATACACAGATAATATCTTCTGCGAGAGATGGAAAACTCGAAAATAAACCCTGTAGGGTAGGGTGGTGTAAGATTGCGCGTGCGATAAGATTGCGCATACGTCATATCTGGGTAGTGGAAGGAATTTCGTCACCAACTTCAGTTGTGTTTTGTGTGCTATCATGATATCGTGTATAAAATTGCGCGTTTCTCGATTTGTGATTTTTGTTTAGGTCCTAAGAAGATAGCATATTTTTTGTTAAAATTATTATAGTAGGTAATCTGTAGCCAGAATGTCAAAGGTATGATTTATAAATGATTAATCTCTATCAAGACGATTTTTATTTTATGAAGCGTTGATTTCAAATTAAAATAAATAAATAATAAATATTCATGGACACTTCACACAACGTCCTCTGGTCCCAAGCTAAGCTTATATGTTTGTGTTATGGGTACCAGATTACGGATAAAATACATAAGCTACTTTTCTTTTGTAAATACATACTTATAATACATAGTAAACACCCAGACGCAGTACAAACATTTGTATGACAATTAAAAACATCACCCAAATGATTGTCCTGACCGGGAATCGAACCCGAGACCTCATGATCGGCAGTCCGTTATATAAACCACTCCACAACGAGGTCCATCGGTTGCGCGGTCTTACACCACCCTACCCTACCAACACGCCTGGTCAACGCGACACAGTAAACCATAATCCCTCCGAAAGTGAAGGGGACTCCTGCCCAACAGTGGGACGTTAATGGGCTGGAGAGAGATTTAATAGATCAAAGTCATTGCTTTCGTTATCTTTAAGTAATATCTAATAGAAGACCTAGAAACTACTCTACTTTAGAGGTGTTCTCTCTCAGAATATATTCAAAGACTCAGAAGTGGAAAACAATAAATACTTATAAACCGCTCCATTGGGTATTAAATATGCATTAAAATGAATTTTGCACTTGTATTTTTTGTCTACAAGGTGACGGACAAAAAGAATATTATTGTCACCTCCCCATGACTTATTCGTGGGGGTTGTAAGAACCGACCAAGGGAACTATGTCGCATGACACCTGGACACATACCCAAGGAGAGTTGACGTCAGGCTGGCCGATCTATAAATCAGATAAATCCCAATGCAACATCAACGAGTACCTGCGCATGTTTCGCCAACTCCGTATAACGGGATAAGGGCAGGAAAGTAATGATGAGAATGATTTTTGCACACCTTTACCTAACATAAAACAAAGTCGCTTTTTTGTTTGTATGTCCCTGTGTGAGCTTATATATTTAAAACTACGTAACGAATTTTGATGCGAAATTTGTAAGTTGCTAGTGCGGTTCAAGACGCTGGCCTTTTTGTATAATTTATTTAGGGTTTGTTTTTTAAATTCCACGCTTACGAAGTTGCGGGCAACAGCCTGTTATTTGCTCTATAAATAATGATTTTTTTAATGATCAAGTGATCTCAATTTTACAAAGACACCCACGCTAGCAATTTAAACGTAAATGAACTATGTAATGTACGGTGTTGACATGAATTACAAGTCATTTTTAAATTAATTGACAGTAACATACTTAATAACACGAAGGTTGAAATACGGATTACAAAATTTTAAAGTAATTCTTGTTCACATTGTGAAATCTATATCTGTGGTTTACAAAGAGAAAGTAAGGTAACTTCCTTTTGACAAGTTTTGTGGTCCATTTACACAATTTTCTGATTTATTTATACATAAAATTAATTGTTACCAAGGTATCGTATTGCATATTCCTCTCCATCGCTGTCCACTGGTAGAGTGCCCAGAAGGTTGATTGCACTGCCAAGTGGGTTTATCTCCATATATGATAGACTATTCGTAGATATATTTTATTATGATATAGTTTATAAAATCTCATCATACAGATAACGGTTATGCTGATAACATGACATAACATCATCATCATTAATCATTGTAATGATTTTCTTGCTGTTACTATACTACACAGGTGCAGTTATTCTCTACGTTAAGAGGATACCAAAATAGCTTCGTGCATTTTTCTATGTACGAAGTTTTCATTGTTTCTTTAGATTGAATGGCTAGAGCTCTAATTTTTAAGTATATGTTTTTTCAATATATGATCTAGGATCGCATAAACTCAGAAACGCGATTGAAAAAAGTTTTCTCGATAGAAAATCTTGGCGAAACAACCTCTCTAATTTTTTATTTTTTTCATTTGTCGGTCTATTATCGCGTATTAACTAATGAAATAACTTTAAAAACATACGTAACTATTATGTATAGAAACACGTGGATCAGAATTAAAATATATTTAGTAGATTTTGAGTAAATAGGAAAAGTATCCCTAATTCTTCATTTTCTGTGCCTACTGGCTGTGTTAATATGTACGTGTCGGCGATGATATTGATGTAGGCCCTTAATGTATCTACTGTTTAAACTAATATTCTTCAACAGAAACCGACCAGTAATCAACTAATAATCGCTGTTTTATATTGAATAATGTCACTCAAACTCAGGTGTTAAGCCTATTTGTAATAATATTTGCGAGGTTTACAAAACTTAATTACAAATCATCCAGTGTAAAGAGTGTTTACATACATAAAACATTGTGTAACAAACGATGAATGCGAGACATGGGACTCCCTGATAACAATTTGATTATTCAGCCCTACACTTTTACCTCGTATACCGTTTTAAGGTAATCTTAGCTAATGATTCTAGCCCCACCCTTCGTTAGAACAACATCGCACCCTAACAATTTACAAGCAAATTAGTTTATGTATACGCACGTATAAATATAAGGACGGGTGATAACATAGCATGTAAAGACCTTACCTTGATATATTTCCCGAGTTTAGTTGATGTTATATATAGGTATTAAAACAAGAATATATTATAAAATATTAGCTGTTATCTGCAACTACGTACGCGTGAGATTTAATAAACAAACGTTAACTAAATAGAGATTACCTATATGTAAACTTTACTTTTAAATCACTCTAACCTATCTACAATAACGCATAGATAAAATCCCTTGCGTAGTTTTAAAGATTTAAGCTCGCATATGGACATACATAAATAAGGGCTTTGTTTTATAATAAATAAGATTTTAAGATAAGCCCATAAAATTTCTACTATTGGGCACGAACCTCCACTACTTCCGAAAGATTTAAAATTTTGTCTATAATGCTACACGCTGCCCAGGCGTGCTGGTTTTCCTTCTCTCTTCTGCTTAAATATCCCTTAGCTGGCTTTTACAACACCCAGGGGAGAAAATGGGGTGGTAACACTTGTATTTTTAATCCGTTACCACACGGACATAAAGTATGAAGTACATATTAAATGTAGGGCATAATACTTGGGAGGTAATATCGTCAACTCAACTCAGTTAATACCAACTGCCGCGCGATCCCGTACAAAAACGATATCGACTTGGGATTAAAACATTTTTTATGGACATTTTTAGTATAAGCATGACCCGGTTTACATGAGATGGATCTATAAAGAAGTTAAGGATGCACAGTAATGTTTTAGTACGATATCAACACATAGCCCAAGTTATAAAAATATAAGTAAACAAGCTAGGATATTTACCAACATGGCTCGTAGTAAGAAATTTTTATGAGCAATATAACTTACTAGTTCTGGACTGTCTTCACGACAGTATTACGAAGATAGTCATTTATCCAAATAAATATTACTTTTAAATAAATAATGTATTAAAAACGAATGGCCTTCTGAAGTACGCTACGTTCATTCACGACTCATAAAATCAATGTGAATTTATGTTTTTTTTACGTTGCAAAAAGAAGGATAGAATACATTTATGGCGGTCACAGCATTTGTAATGTCCCAACGCGCAACCCGTAGCGACCGACCCTATCGCGCCGTGAGTAGTTTTTTCCCTCCTTCTGCCCTGCCGGGCCATGATGGTGCCTTGAGCTTTGCCATGACGGACGCCGTGAGCGTTGCCAATTCTGCGGCCACTTACGCGATTAGCCAGGCCGATTTCTCGATACGCAGCGCGGGCTCTAGTTGACATTCTTGGATAAAAGAGACAGAAAAAGATAGTCCAATATCAGTAATTTAATATTAATGAGGTATGCCTACATGTAGTTAGTATGTAGTAGTAAAAATCAGTAACTTCAGCAGTCTACTAAGATGAACTGTTATTATTTATATAATACTTATCAGGTGTCTAATAATATTTATATCGCTGTCTAATTTACGATAGTGTATTGTCATGTAGGTCACGCATTCATAACTAATTGTATTTGTCGTATTGAGACGACACGCCAAACAAAATTAGACCCGAAGTTAGGCCATCAGAACTCAACCTACAACTCTTACAAGTAATAGTAATACATTTATATTTTTAGCTTTTATTATAGAAGACTTCGTACGCAACAAAGTTGTTCGGTTCACTTTACTTTGTAGTAAGCCTATTTTCTTTTTGTATTAATTAATTATTAGATTTATTAGACATCTCTCTCGCTCTTTCACTCCAGCCTATTAACGCATCAGTGCTAGATTACTGTCTACTGTACCATGCTGACCAGGCCTATTGGTCCAGGATTTAAAGCACTCTGGGAAGGAAATGGCGTGGTGACACTTGTATTCTTAATCCGTTACCAGACCGACATAGATGCGGAGATATTAAACTTATACCTTATACCAAGCAAATAATTGGATGTCGGGAATGTCAGGACTCCTGGTGCAGCTCTAGTGTAACCAACAGCTAGTCACGCAATCCAATCCCCGCACAGTACTGAGCTACTATGTCACAAGTAATGAGCTTAGGTTAGGACCAGACAATGTGGTGTGACATTTCCGTGAATATTTATTAAAAAATGTATGGTACGAGTATGTATTTATATAAATGAATTTACACAACTCACACGACATGTTTCATAAACATGATAGAATTTTAAAAAACCAATATGTAATTTAATCGGAATGGTGTCGCGGAATACATCGTAACATTACACTACTAATTACCATCAAATGGGTTTGAATCCAGTTTCAGATTTAATTTTAAGGTTACTATAAATTACATTCTATACCAGTTTACCTACCGCGGACGTTAAATGCGGGAATTTCTAAAGCAATAACTCATAATTATAATATGGCAATTTTAGATGCTATTAATTTCTAACTTGTGATAAGATTGCTTATGTAATTTTCCTATTTGAAGTGGAATATGTTTAGGAAAATTACATTAGTTTAGTTTACGTAATTGACAAAGAGTGCTGTAATATTTCAAAGGATAGCTGTTGCATGAGACTTCGTACGCGTGGAATTTAGAAATTTTTCCCCTCTTTTGTCACACATTTCACTACTGCTTCGTTCATATTTATCACAGCGTGATGTTATATAACCTATAGCCTTCCTCGATAAATGGACTATCCAACACAAAAAGAGTTTTTTAATTCGAACCAATTTTAGCGCGTTCAAACAAACAAACAAACTGTTCAGCTCTATAATAATTATTAGTATAAAAGTACAGATTTATGACATAGTCTTCTATCAGCCGTCATGTCTGTGTTAACTCCTCTTTCTTTCATGTACTCGTTCACACTGTCCAGCCGTCTGTTCTTAGGTCTTTCTCTAGATTTCCTTCCTCATTTATACGCAGCACTCTCCTAACTATATTACTTTGCTCTCGTCTCATTACATGGCCGTGAGCTTACTCACGGAATAATACTCATAAACTTTAAATCCGCTTTCTACTTAAGGGCCTACATCAATATTATCGTATATCATCGCCGACACGTACATATTAACACAGCCAGTAGGCACAGAAAATGAAGAATTAGGGATACTTTTCCTATTTACTCAAAATCTACTAAATATATTTTAATTCTGATTTACGTGTTTCTATATATAATAGTTACTTATGTTTTTAAAGTTATTTCATTAGTTAATACGCGATAATAGACCGACAAATGAAAAAAATAAAAAATTTGAGAGGTTGTTTCGCCAAGATTTTCTATCGAGAAAACTTTTTTCAATCGCGTTTCTGAGTTGATGCGATCCTAGATCATATATTGAAAAAACATATACTTAAAAATTAGAGCTCTAGCCATTCAATCTAAAGAAACAATGAAAACTTCGTACATAGAAAAATGCACGAAGCTATTTTGGTATCCTCTTAATTAAGTATGACTGTTACAGATGACTATTGCGGATGTTATGTAAAAACATTTTTTTCTAGTACAGTGTAATACATAGTTTCAGCCTAGGAATAAAATCATGTATTCTGATTAGATGTAATCATTAAACAACAAAATTTTCTTTTTTTCAATTGCTGCCCATTAGTGCTTATACGAGTACATAGGATTCAAATCTATGATTTGGCCTGTAAAACTTTTCGTCTAACGTACTCGCACCTATATAAATATTTATATAAGATCACATTGTAAAGTTCGGTATATTTTTTTTGAAAAATCTGTTTTTAATTAAAAGTAATATAGTTTGTGGAATTTTATACGGGATTTAAAAAAACAAGCCTAACCTAACTTTAATTAAAACTTTATCCCGAACTTGCGTTGTCGACAAAGATTACAAACAGTTATTGGCCGAAGTTAAAACAATGGAATATCCTGCTTACCTTTTGCATTGTAAAGTTCTGCAAACGTTAGTTTGTTTGAACCCTATCTTAGTTTAGTGTGGGTGAGAATAATAAAGCATTAATCCAATGGGAGTTGGCTTCAAGAAGCTACGAGAGTAATGCTCATACTTATAGCGTACACTGTCATCTGTTAATGTGTGTGGGGAAAATTGAATGAAATGAGGATAAAACGTTTGTGTGCTTTACCTATCAAATGTATGAGTGTAAGTGAGGCAAAGGAAGTTTGTTTTTGTTTTGTAGCAGTATAGTCTATAGTCTCTGCCTACCCCTATGGCAAAAGGGCGTGATATTATAATGATGGTGATAATTCCATCGACATTGTAGGTACTTTATTATTATTTGATAAAGTAAACAGCGCATACAACTACTCCAATTGGTTTAATACTCAAAGATAAGAACATTAGTATTGTTTCAAGCGAATGTGCGTAGGATCTTGGTACTTGTATCCTCCAAACAATGCGCCATTTATTCGCTCTGATTCCTTATATATAATGCAATTAATCGATTCCGTTTTACGTAAGTGTCTTGGTTGAGGAAATGCAACGTAATTTATAACTATGTGAACTAGTGTTACATATTATGTTGTGTATTAGTAAAATTGCATTAACATTATTTTGAATTACGGATATTGGAAGCCGTTTGCTTTATTAATCTGAATATTTTAATTACATCACAAACAAAAGTTTCTAATTATATAACATCACGCTGCGGCCTATAGGAGGGAAGCATTATTGGAAAATGTTGCAAAAACGGGAATTTTTTTTTTAAATTCACGCGTATGAAGTCGCGGGCCACAGCTAGTTTCAAATAATCCTACAATAGATAGTAGTTGCTGCCTTTTTTTTGTATTTAAAGACCTTGGTCACTGTGCGACCATACCACCCTGTCAGAATATAATATATAAACAGCTTCTCACAAAATTAATATTATGTAGTTATATCAACAAAAAAAAAAGGAAAATAAATAGGATCTTAGCACACCAAGTCCGCTAAATCAGATTACGCATTACCACTACCAAAATCTATGTCTGTCCAAGCACTGTAGGTAATGGATATTTCTATATACCCTGTTCTTGGAACACTCCCAGAAGAAGGGCGGGAGAATGCTGATGATGAGTATTATTGTTATAGCACCAACTGATATAAAAAAACTGTGCAGTTTTTAGCTCACTAACTATCACTATTCCAGAGAACACCGATTTAAACATTGGGTATTAGTTTATCACATAATTTTTATTTAAAGTATAATTATTTTATTAATAGTATTAGTTTAAGTAGCGTAACACAATAGATTAACACTTATTATTTTAACATTTAAGCACTACGATAATTTTTACTATCGATATATTATTGATACTATCACCATTCATTATAATTAATTTTATTATTTTTAAACAATACCAAATAACATAAAATATAAAATTTGCGTTTATATAAAATAAAATAACAGATATTAATTAGTCTATACTATTTTGTATAGATGGCGTTATAAAGAGAAATCATTTCACAATACTTTTGTCAAAAGAGTAACTATATATATTAATTATAATAACAACGATATATTGATACATAACTTAAAATCTAACAAATTAATTTAACATTAGACATTAATATAAATATGACCAATAAATATAGTAGGGCGCCCATTTATACTACCAAACTTGATAAAATTCGCCATTTTGCAATCAGTGACCGATCATTATAACTACATTGTAATAGCGGACTTGGGCCCCTGGTGATAGACAGACGGGCGAACGTAAGAACGGACAGCGAAATCTCAATAGTAAGGTCCCATTTTACTTTTAGCTACTGAACCCTAAGAACACAAATTAAGGGCATACTGAATGAACTTGCGCCTTTTCATAAAATAAATGTCTATGAACTTTACTTTGTTCGAAGCTGAGAGTTAGTTAGATTTGTCAAAAACAATCTAGTTACAATATTTATATTTCACTTTACTTAAACATTTATTTTAATTTTTTTTAATATATTTTACTCAAGAGTAGAAAGTTAATTAACTCTCTCTCTCTATCTCTTTCCAGCCTTTGGGCACGGGTCTCCTCCACTTCGTGAGGTTTTGTGGTCTATTATGCCGACTGATTAGGTGTGTTGGCGTTAGGTTTAGTTTTGATTTTTCCGTGTCTCACAGCAGATGTTTAACATAGCTTTACAGTGCCTTGGGGAAGAAGTAGGATGGTGACAATGGTATTCTTAATCCGTCACCACATTGATTGGTTGATTGTCGATCACGAACAACTTATAAGTTTTTAGCTAAACCATGCAAATTCGGTATAATATGAACATAACGAACTAAAAAAAGTCTATTTACCTAATCAACTTAAACAGTATTGGTCTTATTTACAATGACTTATCGGAGGTTTAAAGTTCGCTAAAATCGGTTCGCGAAAATTGTCAAAACTTGTTATTCATAATAGTCTTTTACGCTAAAACGTTTATTATCTCTCCGATCAAATCTCCGTTTAAACCTCCGATAAGTCATTATGAATAAGACCATATGTGTTTATCTACTTATAATTATGGGATAGAGTTCTATTAATAGGAACTTTTAATTACTAGTGCTAAAGTTTTCATATAGGAAACGCTCGGCAGTTAGCCTAACTTTTTAAAAGCCAAGAAATTTATTCATATTTTAGTCATATTAGATTACGGACTCTTTTCGGTTTGAATTACGAAATACATTTTGTTCTAGTATTGTAACGTAATATTTTTTTTATGTAAAACATGTTTCATTTTATAATTTAGTTAATGGGAACAACAAAGGAAGGTCGATTCAAATATAGAAAACATAGGTACGAGTATATATGTAAAAACGTTTGTAACTAAATTCTGACTGGCTTCATTTATACTGTGAGCGCACGTAGTATAAAAAAATATCGTCTAAAGAAGTTAAGGGCCTACATCAATATTATCGTATATCATCGCCGACACGTACATATTAACACAGCCAGTAGGCACAGAAAATGAAGAATTAGGGATACTTTTCCTATTTACTCAAAATCTACTAAATATATTTTAATTCTGATTTACGTGTTTCTATATATAATAGTTACTTATGTTTTTAAAGTTATTTCATTAGTTAATACGCGATAATAGACCGACAAATGAAAAAAATAAAAATTTTGAGAGGTTGTTTCGCCAAGATTTTCTATCGAGAAAACTTTTTTCAATCGTGTTTCTGAGTTGATGCGATCCTAGATCATATATTGAAAAAACATATACTTAAAAATTAGAGCTCTAGCCATTCAATCTAAAGAAACAATGAAAACTTCGTACATAGAAAAATGCACGAAGCTATTTTGGTATCGTCTTAAACTTAAAAATCCATTGCGTTAATCTTAATAGTCCACATACGTGCCACACCTTAATAAATCATTCAGTACATAGATTAGAAAGTGGAGGAGTGTCATTCAACGAGTCTATAAACATAACACTACTATTTTGATTAATAAGTTATCAATTATGATAAATTTCCTAGGGAGTACTTGTACGACAGGTGCAATTGGCTGCATTCCCGCGCTCTAGAAAAACTGGATTTAAAGTCGGCTCTAGTCTAGCGCCCGCACGGAGACCGGCAAATGCACAGATTAAAAAGATATTTTTTTATCATTTATGTAAACGGTGTGAGAAACTTGTAACATTTTAATACCTAATTAATATGTCGTTTCGTTTTGTGATATAACTATCACGTCATGTAATTTATGGTCAAAATTATTTAAGTGCGTATCTTACGAGTGTAAAGTAAATTTTACGATATATCTGACATTCCATTAAGTTTTACTAGCGGGATGATTCATTAAAATATTTGCAAGGATTGTCTGAAGAATTTCTCAATTTAAATGAGTAACGATATAAATAGTCAATATAAATTACGAGTGTCTTAATTCAAGTGATATTAGTGTAATTACTCATTAGTCATGACATGTAAGAAAAAAAATGGTTGTTACATGGTTAGGCAATTACGTCATGTCGAACCTATAAGGGCTGTAACCTATAAGTTTCTATTGAATGGCACCACAAAATGTCACATTGTATGTGATCTATCGATAAATTGCATAAAAAGCACATTTATAGACCTAAACCCCGAATCTATTTTAATAATATTATGAATAAAGCTTTGTTTGTGGTCATCAGCAGAGTACATTTAAATCGCTTTCATGATTGGGGTGTACAATTTATAAGCGTAGGGCATTGTACTTTAATCTCATTAATTAAATGCACTGTGCAGACGGGTGGCTGAGGCTCGTAATAGACAGGAGGGGTTAGCACCGCTCATATCCGTCAATTCTACATAGCAATTCTATCTCCTATGAGATTAATGTCACAGTATCCAATATTATTTATATTTACTTAATCGATGTTTATGAAACTTTTTAATCTGATCTCAAAATAGTTAATAATGGCCAACTGTGTTATATTTGTCTCTAAAACAAAACAGCAAAAAAATTAAAAACTTAGGATTGTTCAGCAAATGAGAACTCGTAATAAAATTGTGTAAATCTTTTTCGTTTAAACTTATTTGTATCGTGTCAAAAGTCTATAATTCATGTAGCTGGAGGACATTGGTACCAATTCTACGCGCACAACTAAACTTAACTAAAAAATGAAATTTGATTGTGTCAATAACACCATTCCGTAATGTTAACGATTCTTTCTTGTTAGCAAATCTGTTTATTATAGATTAACGATTGTAATTTATATAAAATTACACAACAAAACAGCTAAATAATCAATATACAGCAATAGTTGTTTTAATTTTTTAGTTAAGTTAAGTTTAGTTGTGGACGTAGAATCGACACCATTGTCACAGTTACGCTATGTCGTGCATGTCTCTCATTTACGTACAAAGTTTCACCCCCGTCAAAGTTACTGAAAACTGCTGATAATATTTTTGCTTTATTGAACTTTTTAGGTTAGGGTCCCCAATTGTCAGGCTATTCGTAGGCATTCATTTTGATTACCTGCGTAAAAACTTTATACAGAATTATGTGTAGAAAGTAAACGTTTCACAGATTTTGGCTTCTTTTTGCTACGTCTTGTTTAATCTTGTAGTTACAGTTTTCCGTTTAGTAGTGAATTATCGAATCGTATGAAAAATATAAGTGTATTGTCCAATGTCCATACCTATCTTCTTCTAAAAGTAAATATTAATAAATATTTCCTGTTGCAATGAGCGGTACGTGTCAAATGGCAGAGAGTCTCTGGTTGCAGAAGGACCACGACCATGTACTGTCGTATTATTTGGCGGAGGCTTGTGTAGTGTGTAGCAAGCTAAATGTGCTTCCAAGATGGTAAAATATAATCCATGAAAAATGCTTTGGATTTAGTAGACATGGCAATGTTAGTTTATTGGTTAGTAATGTACTTAGCTATTTATTTATTTATTCCAACAAAATATTGCTTAATCCATTTTATAAATTAAGAGGATACCAAAATAGCTTCGTGCATTTTTCTACGTACGATGTTTTCATTGTTTCTTTAGATTGAATGGCTAGAGCTCTAATTTTTAAGTATATGTTTTCGCGTGTCGTATGTCGCATAAACTCAGAAACGCGATTGAAAAAAGTTTTCTCGATAGAAAATCTTAGCGAAACAACCTCTCTAATTTTTTATTTTTTTCATTTGTCGGTCTATTATCGCGTATTAACTAATGAAATAACTTTAAAAACATAAGTAACTATTATATATAGAAACACGTAAATCAGAATTAAAATATATTTAGTAGATTTTGAGTAAATAGGAAAAGTATCCCTAATTCTTCATTTTCTGTGCCTACTGGCTGTGTTAATATGTACGTGTCGGCGATGATATACGATAATATTGATGTAGGCCCTTAAGAGATTAGTCAATTTTTATATTTAGGCAATAGTTACATGAAAAGAACAGCGAAATATCACTGGTCTAATGGATGGTTGCATAAACTTCCTCATAATGATTAAATCCATAAGCTCTAACTAAATTCAGACGTTTAAATATTTGACTATCGGTCTATCCAGGTACCAACGTATAAATTAGCGCGGGCTGTGCGGCCATCGCACTTTCATTAGCGAAATTATTTGCTAATTTGTACGTAACACGACCACAGCTACTCAGTAACGGGTAAAGGGGCTTAATCTACTCAATTACCAGAGCTCGAGTGATAATTAACACAGATCGTGCAACATTTTGACTTAATTTTATCTTGGTGTTACTCGTCCTTGTTATCTTTTTTACAATTTTATACATATTCAGAACTTTCATTATCTTTACTTATTATAAAACAAAGTCGTTATTTGTGTTCCGTATCTGTTTTATTAATAGATAGAGTGGTTCAAGAGGATGGCTTTTTTGTATAATTTGTAACTTTGATGTGGTCTCAAACTCCACGCGTGTGAAGTTGCGGGCAACAGCTAGTTTAAAATGTATAAAAGAGTTTATACCATGCAGAATGGGAGCCTTTAACATAATAAAATAAACATATATTGTAAACAGCTCTTTTCTTTTTAACTTTAGCTTAAGTAAGCTTTTTGTAGCTTTTATCGGATTAATCAAAGTTGTGTTAATATATGAAAAGCAATTTGTCGCTTTATGCAGGGTATTTCTTTTCCCACCTCTTGATTAAATGTAAATACATTTCACACATTCAGACTACTTTAACCAAGGCATCATACGTTACTTTGTATATTACTTGTCTTTATTATCATCATAACATTACCCCTATTTCCTATGGGGGTAGTTAGAGAATATAGAGCGCCATGTGCTATGATCCAAATAAAATCTGTTAGTAGGTATTTAAGTCCAGCGTTTTTTAGGGTTCCGTACCCAAAGGGTAAAAACGGGACCCTATTACTGAGACTTCGCTGTCCGTCCGTCCGTCTGTCACCAGGCTGTATCTCAAGAACGGTGATAGCTAGAGCGTTGAAATTTTCACAGATGATGTATTTCTATTGCCGCTATAACAACAAATACTAAAAATAAAATAAAATAAATATTTAAGAGGATACCAAAATAGCTTCGTGCATTTTTCTACGTACGAAGTTTTCATTGTTTCTTTAGATTGAATGGCTAGAGCTCTAATTTTTAAGTATATGTTTTTTCAATATATGATCTAGGATCGCATAAACTAAGAAACGCGATTGAAAAAAGTTTTCTCGATAGAAAATCTTAGCGAAACAACCTCTCTCATTTTTTATTTTTTTCATTTGTCGGTCTATTATCGCGTATTAACTAATGAAATAACTTTAAAAACATAAGTAACTATTATATATAGAAACACGTAAATCAGAATTAAAATATATTTAGTAGATTTTGAATAAATAGGAAAAGTATCCCTAATTCTTCATTTTCTGTGCCTACTGGCTGTGTTAATATGTACGTGTCGGCGATGATATACGATAATATTGATGTAGGCCCTTAACAACAAACATGATTTTTTTACCGTTTCTTGCTCTCATACAACAAACGTGATTAATTAAGTATTGTGTGTGTTGTTTGCTCATTTATTAATAACGTGCCTTATTTTGCATAGATAATGGTACGGAACCCTGCGTGCGCGAGTCCGACTCGCACTTGACCATTTTTTTTTAATATCAATTTCCAGAAACGAAACGCATAATTGACCATTGGTGAAAACTAATAAAACTAATATTCTAGCTTAGCACGAGCCTATTAATCTATACTAATATTATAAAGCGGAAGAGTTAGTTTGTTAATCTCTGGAACCACTGGGCCGATTTGAAAAATTCTTTTAGTGTTAGATAGGGCATTTATCGAGGAAAGTTTTAAGCTATATAACATCACGCTACGATCGGGGAAAATTTTCTAAATTCCACGCGGACGGAGTCGCGGGCAACAGCTAGTAAAGTATATGCTCATGAAGCTGAAAACTTAATATTTGCCCTAGCTTTGTTTATATTACCGAGTCAATGGCTACTACGCCACGGCACAACTTTTCTAAACTCTGAGTAAACACATATAAAAGGATGTGTTATGTGAAACAGAGTCACGTCGCATTTCTAACTAACAATATTAAATGTATTTTACATGTTGTTTAAAGGACGAAGCTCTTTTTTTTTTTCAAAGAGAACCGTGAAGATTTATAATGTAAATTTAAATTTACATAATTCTCTTTGCTTGTTAACGTTTATTAAATTAAAATGTATTTTGTTCTTTTAGTTGTTTTAATTTTGTATTTTTGCACAAATTTTGGAACATTTCAAACCTGCGGTTTTTCCTAATTCCTTATCCATGTGGTGACGGATTAAGAATGCAAGCGTCACCACTCCATTTCCTTTCCAGGGTGCTGTAAAAGCCTGCTAAGAGATATTATACACTAATAAATTCTCTGAGGTCTGAGATAGACGAAAAACTCGAAAATAAATCATGCCAACTCACCTGGTCAGCGCGGCATAGTAGACCATAATCCCTACAAAATTGGGGGACGTCCGTGCCCAACAGTGGGATGTCAATAAGCTGGAGAGAGAGATGTTATTCCTAATAAAATAAATGTAGATATCTATCATTTTTAGTAATTGCTTTTGAATAAACTAAAGCGATATTTAAGCTCTTTTGAAATTTTTGTAATCAGTTTGAGTGTTAACTTATTTCATAATGCCGTAATTATAAACACTCGGTCTCCCATTATCAACATAAAAGTTTAGACTATTCGATGAATTCCAATCCTACTATTGATTTTTGTTATTGTGTATAGAACGATAATTGCTTAGTCAGGGAGTGGATTTCGCATTAAAATGTTAACCATAAAATACACGCACGTGTCCCCATTGTCGGTCTATGATTGTTATGTAACCTATTTAAACCGAACGCGTTGCGGGAGAACGTTTTCTCTTTAAAAAGGTTTTTATTTGTTCAACTATATCTACCCAATCCAGTTTATGTCTATACATAAGTAAGAATTCAAACTAAAATAGTGCAGCCTGTTCTAGTATCATAATTTTATATAGACTTTACTTATTAAAACTATTATTTACGGATTTAGACGCGTGTATTTGTTTTAAATTTTATGAGTGAAATGAGTCACGCAAGTGTTAGAGAATATTAGATTTTACTTCCTACATTACATTACTATATTGGACTCGTTAGTAGTTAGAGCTCTATCTCCCGTGTCTCCGAAAATCTATACAGATATCGTTATGCGAAAGACGGGAATCTCCAGGTTAAATTCTACACCACCACTTATGGTCTACAATTATAGAAATTTCCAAAAGCAGGGAGAATTCCTTAATCATTGAAAAGATGTTTATGGAGTAAGAATAAAAAAAAAACATAATAATGACCATTGGTAATGACAACTCATATAAATCTGTATAACTATTTGACTAATAGATTTAAAAGTCAAAATACGTATAATATTTATTCTACAAGTGTTGGTTTTGTTTTTAATCGACTTCAAAAGATTACATTACATTCTATTACATATTCATATCTAGGTACAGCTTGTACAAATAATAGAAGTTACGTTAGATCAGTTATCTGTGCTTATAACTGTACGTAATATTATTTAAGAAAATGAGAGCTGTATAAATTTAGTTGTTCTAAAATTAGTTTAGCAAGATATGTTATTGTATCGAGTTGAGAGTGGTTGTACGAACGAGTACCTACATTACGTCTGTAATAACACTTGAAACTAATTTCATTTTAGCGTTATTACTGCTTTCAGAATAGCTTCGTATCTATATTATATGTACATTAGTTTTAATGTGTGTGACAAATGCAGTCGCTATTTTATTATCTTTGTGCTTAACTAAATTTGTTTGGAATAACAAAATCGATCTCAAAATTAATCTCATTACCTAGTTGAAGATAGACAATTATTAAAGTCTACCTATAAAAAAAAATGGAAAGGAAGAAAAAAAAATTATCCATAGAGTTTCTTGTCTGTTCTCCTCCGTGGAATTCACTTCTATTCCAGACACCTAACTTCTGACTTTTTAAAATAACTTTTATTTTAATCATACCTATTAAATATTTAAAGTTTTAAAGGCACTGAATAAAAAAAATGATTTGAATCGCGGTTTACTAAATAAGCCTTATCGAATTAATGACTACTGGAACATATAATATGCATGTTTTTAGCAGTGCTGGGCACAGCTGATATTCAGAAAATGGTAGACATTTAATCTATACAATCAAAACACATATTGCTATTACAATGTCTGTTACTGACTGAGCATGTACTCGTAACTGAGTCGATCAAGCAGGATCTTTAGATTTTATTTTTCTGTATCTTGTCGACAAATACGCGATATCTTTATATTTTTCTCCCAGAAATAACATTTTACGAGTTTCGATGAGATATAAAGTAAAATTGAGGATCTTAAAATAAGGTTCTAAGTAAAGTGAATGAGCGACTTATTAAATTTCATTTATTTTATGTAATTGCAAATAAGTTAGAATTTGTTAGTTAAAAATTTTGATATTCTATAGTCGTGTGAAATTGCAATGATATGTTTTTAGGCATGAATAGTGCTGCTATGCTGCCTTTACGGCATTGGACTATATTTTGAACACGCTTTTATTAGCTCGGTACGTATCTATCTATGTTATTATTAATCTATGCAACGGAATATTTGAAAGTGCTTTTCACCCACTTTCAGAAATCAGAATAAGCTGAAATTTTGCACACATATTAAGGACCGATGAAAATGCATAGTGTAAAAGAAACAGAACCTTCAAGCGTGTTTTTAGTTTTTAACTAAGGAAATTATTAAGGAGTCTGGCCATCTCGGTTTGTCGTTATCCCCAAAGAATGAAGTAATGACTAACTTGCCACAAAGGCAGAGATAATTAAAAACATAATTGCTTTTCGTTATATACTTATAATAAAAAGTAAAACTTACTACCAATTTAGTATGTCCCACGTTAGATATGAACTTATTGACGTACATTAAGCACACCACACAGTCTGCTTGGATTATGTTATTCTCTGATTCAAATAAGAACTCCTTAGTGGTTGTGGATCTGGAGTGGTTTTAAGACTCGGATCAGCTAATTTAAAATAGTATACAATTTACAATAATATCAATCGGCGATTATTCCGCGATCACAGAAAACATACGCGTAAGTTTATGCCACGGGATGAACAAGGTTGTTACTATAATAGCGGTCATTAAATATTGTTTAATGTGAAACATCCGAATTGGTGTCATTGCCAGTTGTGAATAAATGCATATTAAGCATGTGACTATACCGTTCTGTCGTCAGTTTACAACACAGATCTTTAATATACCTACTAGATGTGCAATAAGAGGAAGAAAGAACTTAAGTTAACGTAGTGTGATCTCTAATATATAAAATTCTCCTGTCACGGTGTTTGTAATTATACTTCTCCGATATGCCTCTACCGATTTTTGTGAAATTTTGTGTACATATCCATACATATTAGGTGTGAGACATCATGTGATCTGACAACATCTATTTTTCATCCCCCTAAATGTTAAGGGTGTTCCACCCCTTGACATTTGTATGGCAAAACATCGTTTGCCGGGTCAGCTAGTACTTCTATAAGATAGTAGGGAAAGAATCACGCAAAACGTTACAAGGAGTCCATATAGAATTTATGAAATCTTCGCAAAAATAGTTTATATTTGCATGAATTCTTGCAAATAAAACAGATTTGAGCAGCCCATGGGCCTTCTCCACATTGGGAGGGTCTTTGGCCTGTTTATGCCACGATAATGCCGACTAGGCATAGCCACTGATTTACGTCTTTCACTTCTTTACTCCTAATATGTCTTAACTGACTTTTACAGTACCCTAGGAAGAAATGGATTGATGAATAAATATTTGATTGCATCTCTCTCTCTCTCCTCTCTCCAGGTCATTTACGTTTGTTGGGCACGGGACTCCTCCACTTTGGAGGGATTATGGTCTACTGTGCCGCGCTGACCAGGCGTGTTGGTACAGGGCTTATTTTCGAGTTTTCCGTCTCTCATAGAGGATGTTATTTGTGTGGAATATCTCTTAGCTGACTTTTACAGCACCCTTGGGAGGAGATGGGGTGGTGACGTTACCACACGGAGAAGATTGCATCTCTATAGAATATAAAATACATAGTTCTACATCTATTGTTTACACACACTTAATATTCATTGAATTTGCATAACGCTTAATAAAGAACTAGTCGACGTGCTATCTATTTACGAAGACGGTACTTCAATCAGTCTTAATGTCAGGTTGTGTAAAACAACGGAAATGTCAGCTTCACAAACCAAACACCTTATTGATGGAATCAATGTGTCGATTGCTCTATAGAATTTGCGAAATTATTTTTATACTATGCATTGTTAATATTATCAGCACAATACTGTTTTTGTATCAAACGTTACTGACAATAGCACATAATTAATGTTGCCATATTGACACATTAAATAGCTGTATTGTATTCTCTCACTTAAATTCTTAAATATTACTAGTTATTTGCCCGCAACTATGTTCACGCGGAGTTTTATTAATCAAACTTTAACCAATGAATGAAAAATACTTTCTTCTAAAACAAAATGTCTTTAAAAAAAAACTTCGTCATTACCCGTCGCGTAGTTTTGCAGATATACGCTCACATAAGGTTAAACATACAAAATTATCCACTTTGCTTTACAATAAGTAAAGATAGCTATGAGTAGGTACTATGAGATTAAAATAAAGGTGAGTTTATATCCATTTCTTCAGCTAATATACATTTCACTGTCGATCATGGCTCTTCTCTTTAACGGGTAGGTATTATCTCTATGTACTACGCCTTGTGCCTTACCATGACCCGACAAGGATGGCCTCCTCACGGGGAGCCTGTCTCTAGGGGGGGGGGGGGGGGGCGCATTAGGTCCCTCCGTCGTCCTAAGTTTTCTCTCACAGAAGATAATATTAGGTATCCTCAATTATTCTTCAGTAAAAAATTGGACTTGAATTTTGCTCATATGGTAGAGCAAAATTTTATCCTCCGAATTTATATTTTCATTAATTAAATTTTAGTAGAATGCACATAAACACTCATGTGATGCTTTTGGCGATCATATAAATATGTTATAATCCGACACCACACTAATAAAGATGTGACAATCACACACCACAGGAAAGCTAATTTAGCAAATTGGGTCATGTATAAAAATAATAAATCTTTACATACTTTGCTATCATAACACAATTTAAAAATAATTTCAACCTCACACATTGGGTACCTACGTTTCACAATAGCTTATTCAAAGCGTATAATAACTTTAATGTTCTTAAAAAACGTATAAAGCAATCAAGTTATTTGTTTTGTATATAATTAATACGATGAAATAAAGACCTAGCTAAAATAATAACTTCCTCGTTCTTAATTAACTCAATTGATTTATAATTATGTAATTATTCATTAGATTTCTTAGTCAATACGTAGGCTAGTAGTGAGCGTTTAAACGAAAAGCTTAAAATAAGCAATGCTTATTAAAATAAGCAAAAAAGCACGCTGCCGTTTATAAGCAATCCTCGCTTAATGCTTATCTTAAAATTGCAACACAGTTGTGAGAATATTTTCAAAATATTGGTAAAAAGAGAAGAGGAAAATGTAAAAAGAGATGTAAGTGTAAAATTTTTATTTAAACGGTAAGCACATTTTTAGCAGACAACGTAAATTAAGTTCAGTTAAATGTTTTAACGAAAAAGTTAAAAAGCATAAAAGCTAAACAGTAAGCAAACAGCATATTATGAATTTTAAGCAGACTACTTATATATATTATATAAGGAAATATTAAGTTGAGTTAATTTTCTTAACGAAAAAGTTAAAAAGCATAAATAGCTGCTTAAAAATAAGCAACTTTTTAAGCAGCTAACTTTTTTAAGCATCTCGTTTAAATTCGTTTAAAATTTTAAGCCGTTATTCCCATTTCTAACGTAGGCGTTGTTTTTATTTCTGTTGAATCGCGTATCTATACGGTTATGTTATTATTTTAGGGTTTCATAGCAAGAGGTTATTAAACCTCTTGCTATGAAACCTATTACTGAGAGCTACGTAGCCGTATAAAATACCTGCTAAGTATTTAAATACAACCTTGATATAAACAAAAATATATACCACAAAAGGTTTTTATCATTATAAATGTTGGGAACTCAATTTTAAGTAAACCACAATATATTTGTCATTGTTTATGTTTGATAATATATGTTCTTATTTCTCACGATACATAATGATTCCATTAATTTATTCTACCTATTTAACTGTGTCATAGACAGTAGACAAATATTAGACAAAAATATTTGGCTTAATTTGAAATACCTGAATATTATTTTACAATATTGTATTGTCGTCGGTCCATAATACTCGTTTGTGTACAAAATTTCACATCAATCCGACTACTGCAAGTTACATAGATTGATACGTTGATAGATATGTACCGAGCTAATAAAAACGTTTAGAATATCTATCAGCTTAAATTTTCATCGCTATTTCCTAAGATCTGAAAAGAACGTTCCACTTTCATTTTTATTAAGTTTTAATATTCCAAAAACAATATGAAATCTGTTACCTAAGCTATGACGCTTTCTTTTGATTTATAAAAGCTCTGTTTGAAATGTCCACCTATTAGAAAATCACAACTAAGTATTAGCTTTAAATCAGTATCATTTACCATATTATTAAATTCCATCCTATATCATACTATCAGTATTATTAATACACTCGACAATGATGCAAAATAACTATTATTATAAATTTATATTTATGTTTAGTTGTGGAGCTTTAAACTACTCTTGCAAATTATAATTTATATAACAGCCTCAGGAAACGACTTCCTGGGGTCGCCAACGCAGAACCTCTTTCAATTTTCATGCAAATGTATTACCAGCCCACACGTATTAGCTTAACTGTACTGTTAAATTCACCTGATATTGCTTAGATATAGAATAGCCTCGTACCACAGAAGTACTATTTAGTTTCCATCAATAAATAATAACGAAATCATTTAGATACAAATTATTGGACTCTGTCTCTCTTTCCAGCCTATTTACGTCCCACTGTTGGGCACGGGCCTCCTCCACGTAGGAGGGATTATTGTCTACTGTGCCGCGCTAACCAGGCGTGTTGGCACAGGGTTTATTTTCGAGTTTTCCGTCTCTCACAGAAGATGTTATCTGTGTCCAATATCCCTTAGCTGACTTTTACAGCACCCTTGGGAGGAGATGGGGTGGTGACACTTGTATTCTTAACCCGTCACTACACGGAGGGTGGATTATTGGACTCATGTAGATTAATATATTAAAAACTACTAATTTACGATATGTTGATATATCATAGTGTTAATATTTTGCGATGTGTTACTTTGAATGTCAAATAAAGCGATTCTATAGTATTAATCCGTACATCTGCTATAGTTTTATATATCTAATATATAAAATTCACGTGTCACAGTGTTAGTTACCGTACTCCTCCGAAACGGCTTGACCGATTCTTCTCAAATTTTACATACATATTCAGTAGGTCTGAGAATCGGCCAACATCTATTTTTCAAACCTTTTTGGTTCTTTTTTTGTATGGCAAAACAACGTTTGCCGGGTCAGCTAGTCTAATATATAAAATTCACGTGTCACAGTGTTAGTTACCGTACTCCTCCGAAACGGCTTGACCGATTCTTCTCAAATTTTACATACATATTCAGTAGGTCTGAGAATCGGCCAACATCTATTTTTCAAACTTTTTTTTTTTACTATGGCAAAACAACGTTTGCCGGGACAGCTAGTTAGTATATAAAATCATATCAGTTTATGATGTAGTACAGGGCTGTCCAAACTATACACCTTCGCGGGCTAATTAAATTTCATACAAAAGCTGGAGGGCCAGAAAAATATTTTCAGTTGTCAAGTAAATATAATACAGGGTAATTTTGTCTTTCTATGTTTATTGATTTTTCGTTAATTTATCTTTAACAATAGTATCGTAGTCTTTAAAATGTGTGTCGCGGGCCGCATGAAAACAAGCCGCGGGCCGCATGCGGCCCGCGGGCCTTTGTTTAGACAACCCTGATGTAGTATATCCGTATTCTGGTACACATGGTTAGCCTGGGACCAGAGGAAGTCGTATGAAATGTCTATGAACATTTAATAATATTAACACTAATCCTATAATATTAATTCTATATTATTAATCGTTTAAATTTATGTCTCTATTAATTTTATGTTAACAAAGCAGAAGTAAAGGGATGAAAAATATTGTTCCGATCGGCTGCGGGTATTGGCGGTGTTGTAGCGGCGTCTCTTGTCAATGCAAACTGATTGCAAGTATGCTGCGCGTATCAGATGAATCGACCATCGGCACCGCACATAATGCATCATTTACATACATTCAACTACATACTTCATGTACACGGACTACACAATATTGTAATAGACTAAATTTAAAATATTGTGTGCATTATTTACTAGGTTATCCGTTTGGTGATGTATTAACAAATAGAAATATCACCACCCTATTACTTCCCCAATGTGCTTTTAGAGAATATAAATAGATAACTTCTTCTATGAGAGAAGGCAATCTCGTAGCTAAACCCTATTCCAACACGCCTGGTCAGCGTGGCACAGTAGAACAAATGTGGAGGAGGTCCGTGTCTAACTGTGGAACAATAATAGGTTGAAAAAGTAGGAGTTTACTAGTACAAATCGTAAAAGTAGTGTCAATTGCAAGTTTGTGACATTTTATCTTACAAAAACATCTAATATTGGTCTAACTGGAGACTTTATTCTAGTAGTTTGATCACTTGGTTGATCGCTTTTCATTTCATAACTTTGTATTCATGAACCATCCCCTCGTTTCCCTCTAACATTGATCGCGTTTATGTTTTGTATGTATAACTACTTAAAGTGTTCTCTCCCATGAATTCCCATCACTCTACTTATATCGAACAAACAGTATCTATGCGATATATTGTCAGTGAGATTGTTTTGTGTTATTGGCAGTACGTGCCCAGTGTTATATTACGCTTACAAAGTTACTATAATTATCTTTATTGATAGCACAATGATGTTAAACATACACGGACATTTTACAAAAAAAAAAAGAAAGTAATTTAGCCCCAAATGTTTTTTTTTGCGTTTACTTTCATGCTGATATGCTTTACACAAACCAATTAACTGAGTAGAAATCGAATCGCCATAAATATACGCTATACATACTACAGCAGCGTTGATATTATTATGTCATTCGCAAAAATATAGGTAAAATAAATAAAATAAATAAATATTCATGGACATTTCACACAACGTCCTCTGGTCCCAAGCTAAGCTTGTATGTTTGTGTTATGGGTACACACCTCATAGAATACATATACTACTTTTTTTTTGTAAATACATACTTATAATACATAGAAACACCCAGACGGAGTACAAACATTTGTATGACAATTATAATTATCACAGAAATGATTGTCCCGAGCGGGAATCGAACCCGCGACCTCGTAATTGGCAGTCCATTACTTGAACCACTCAACCCCACAAGGCTCGTCAAATATATCCTAACAGAGTCTTTCAAATAAGACAATAAATTATACTGAAATTCATAAAGCTGAATGTTGGTAAATGTTAAATAGAGAGCCGTTGGAGAGAATTATTCGTAGTCCGGCGAATTCAATGAGGGTTGGTTCGTATTTGCTCGCGGCATCACGCGCTGGTAAACCGCGCCTTAATGCATCGGCCTTGCTTTATAAGAGAACGATTCACATCGAGTGTTGACACGACCGAGGCTCATACTTCGCAATAAATGAGCCCTTAATTGAAAAACTTCAAGCCAGATTGTTTGTACAGTCCCTTATTTATTACACTCTTCAATTTTATTGCCACGGATATTTAATATTTTTGCCGTCATCCATTTTGTTTCGGCCGCTTTATTTATATTAACGCAATACTGAAATGCGAGCTCGTTCAATTGCTTCATATTAAATTTAATGGTGTTTTAATAAAAATTCTCACGTTGAAATTGTTTTTTTTTATATGACCTGGTTACGAGAACCTAGGTCATATCTTCTTTTTCCAATTTTTTGTTGTTTTAGTTAATAAAAAATAAAAACACATTCAAGAATACACAATATACCGAAAATTCGGTTCAAGATGGTTAGCCTTTTTTTTAAATACCTTTTTCGTAAGATACCACAGACAACGTAGAAAATACTACTTTTGTTAAAAACCAGACAAAAATGTTAGATTGAAATTGCTTAACAGACATACATCAAAATAAGTCCAGCCAGCTAGCGTAGAGTCTGGTTTGTAGCTATCAAACGGCTGCACAGATGCCTATTGTAAAAAAATCAACTGCCGCCAATTGCTAATTACGTAAAAAGTACAACACCCCGTTTTCTAGTACTGTAGTTCTCATGTTAATTATTACGTAACTATAATTATATGCAATTTAATTAATTACAATTTAATGTACGTAAAAGTCCGATACATTAAGAATACTCATGGGAAAGTGATATAAATATTATTGCTATGTTAATTATTTCCTACCTCATTACCTGTCTACTATTAATAGATGTACTGATTAACTTTCAAACAAGTTACTCTACTATGTAAGACCACGGATATTGTAAATTACAAATCCGCTTTGCGTTAACTAAGGAAATGCTGTTAAATAGCATTAATAGTTTTACTTGATGTGTATCAAGTTAAACTATTCAACAGAAACAACTGTTCAATGTGTCTGTATAAGATGAAATAGTTTCCTATTGAACGCAGTTGTAATCAAGGATCACCTTCGAGTATAAAACCTAATGGAGAAGTGACACACACTCTTTTCTTGGTAAATGTACTGCCAGGTTGGTGGGGTGCCAAGATAATATACACAAACATAACTGCAATGATGTATACAATAATCGCTACACATGCACTGATCAATATTAGCATTTATAGTAACGGCTGTCTTATACTATAAGTAGGAATAGATTGCTCTCGTGTCTCAGCGAAGTTTGCCGGACAGTGTCAAATCAAAGTCAAATATTTTTATTTCAAATAGGCATGATTGATAATTTCTTTTAAAAAGTATGTCTCAAAAGTGAATCCTATGGGGGAAGAACAGACAATAAACTCTGTGGATTAATTCTCTTTGTTTTTTCGTTGTAATTTTTAGTCTACTCCTGTTAGATTAAGGTTCTAAGGTAAACACAAATGATGGGTCGCCACCGCTCTACTCAATGCTGCTACATCGCATCGCACCAAAGCACTGGCTGCAACGCCATCAATAGTGAATTACAAAGCTATTGCTCGCTTGCAAAATCAAGTCGGTAAGTAACGAGCTCAGTTGCTCTCCCTAGAGTCAAGCAAGACCGCGTCGTGACTCGGGATTCCTTCGGGAGTCTTCATGGGCGAATTATCTTTTAAAGTAGGCCATATAAATTATATTTAATGGCTTTTATTGCCGTAAAATAATGTGTTTGATTTAAATTATTCTCAAACTTATTGAAATTTTCAAAGATATGCCACTAGGAATGACCTTCATTTTAATATGTCAACGTAATCATAAACGAGTTACATAAAGAAAAAGGAAGCAATCGTGGAAGTGTGTATTCGATAAAAGCACTTTTATCGAGTATTTTACGATTCTTTTCCCACTATCCCGTCTATAAAAGTAGAATCAGATGGTGTGAGAGACCGCGGGTGGCATAGCAAAAAATAACTCTATTTACTTCGCACACATAAAGTTGAACCGTCGATATTGCCTCGAGGCTAAAATAAAGTACGACAATTTGATACATTTCTAGATTTATTATTATGTTTACAAAACATAATTCTAGATTCGTGTCATTTGAATAGAAATGGGAAATATTGGTAACATATATAAATTTATTGTTTACGTATATTTTGTATATAGATTTATGCAAGTCTCGAAGGACTGTGAATATAATTTCCCTATTATTTTTCTCAATTGCAATCTAGCTGTAAACTACATCGTTTGTGTTTAAATAAACTATTTAGTATTGGACCGTTCCAGTGGAGAAAAGCTTAATCATTTATCATGTTTGTGAGTGAAGACAGCGACACATAAACATTTATAGTTTCTGTTGCTGTAATGTATTGTTATATAATGTAATATATTTTATACCATGAATAAATATAGAAAAAAAATATTTTTACAGTGGACTGAATTTAGTATAATTGCTATATAATGTGTCTATGTGTTGACGGATACAAAATACAGTTTTTACAATCCTTTTTACTTCCCAGGGTGCTGTAAAGTTAAGGGATATTGTTCATAGATAACATCCTCTGTCAGAAAATAAATCCTATGCCAACACCGCTAACACGCCTTGTCAGCGCGGCACAATATAATCTCTCCCAACGTGGAGGAGGGCCGTGTCCAACAATGGGCCGTTAATAGGTTGAAGAGAGCTTCATAATAGTTACAGAATTGCATAATCCCAGAAAATATATTAACATGATTGGAGAGGAATCTATACCGAATGTGACCTCCGGCTTTCATTAATCAGTCAAATTATGCGTCATTTGATTGATGAATGATCTACTGTGATCAAGCTGGTAGGATTTGGCTTACGGTTTTGTTTATATAATTATGTTAAAGACACACGGAATTAATTAGTCAGAAAATTTTTGAAATCCATTCTGTAATGGAAAAGTTATGTTAGAATATCGAAACAGTTAAGTTAAAACAGAGCGAGTATAACTAGCTATAACTACACCGCAGTTTCACTTGCGTGCACACTAAATCCCTGTCTTAAACCTAGAGGTATAAATAGCACACAAAATTTCATAGAAATCGGTCTAGCTGTTTCGGAGGAGTTTGATAACTGACACTGCAACAAGAGAATACATAAGATGTTTTCTTTAAAGTGATCCGCCCGTGTGCTGACGGATTAAGAATATAAGTGTCACCACCCCATCTCCTCCCAAGGGTGCTGTAAACATCAGCTAAGTGATATTGCACACAGATAACATCCTCTGTGAGAGACGGAAAATTTGAAAATAAACCCTGTGCCAACATGCCTGGTCAGCGTGGCACAGTAGACCATAATCCCTCCCAAAGTGGAGGAGGCCCGTGGCCAACAGTGGGACGTTAATGGGCTGGAGAGAGAGAGAGCTTTAAAGTAGCCATGATGAAGTTGAAGTTCATTCAGTTTAAAAAATATCCAGTTTCATAATAAAATTCTCAGGCACTATAATAAATTATGGACGTTATTACATCACGAGAAGATAAATTGAATAGAAAACCCTTAGTTTGCCGCCTGTAGATAGTAATGACTTGGCATCAAATTGACCGGTAGGGTCGAATGAGTCGTAAAACTTGAAATTCACTGAGCGCTAGAACTTAAAGAGCATTTAAGCCAGTCAGTGAAACATAACCTGTCTCTTACAGTGACTACGAATTACTGGTAGAATTTCTGTTAATAGTACGCTTATGGTTTTAGTTTTCTGTTACAAGTATTTTAGTAAATCGGTTTCTATTCCTGACTAGCCGTTGCTCGCAATTTTGAATATAGAAAATAAAAAACCTTAACAATTTATGTTAAAAAAAACGTCACTCTTTCTATTAAAAAGGTATATATATACCTCTCACATAGCGACATAGATACAAAAATTACGACTTTGTTTCATAATAAGTAAAGATAAAGTAAAAAAAGTAAAATACTCTTTATTGTACACCAGATAGTGTTACAAAAACTTACTAACTATACTTAGAATTGGTAATGGGCGGTCTTGTCGCGGGCTGCGATATACCTAATTAAAAGTTTATAACTGTCCATAGTGTCCAATAGTGTCATAGAAAAGAATACTCGCAATCGTAGATTGTAAAACGTGTTTGATAGCGATAGATGGCATGATACATCGATGCAACCGACTCAATTAATAAATTGTAGCACAGAAATTGGTTAAAACTTGCTGGCATCACGATAGCTTAGTTATGGAACGGTATTCTGAGTTCGTTGGATTCAAGTCTCGATTGTGGTATTCATTAGAATCATGTTCAGCAGAAAAACTGCTACAATTTTTTAATTTAGATAAAGTGCAGCAAGTCAGTTGCTATTTTACTAGAAAAACTTTGATCTTCCAAAAACATCCTCCAGTGAAGGTTTCATTTCACAGAATTACTTAATAATCAAACATTTACTACTGCCAGGCTTAACCTCTTCATTTCATTAAATTCTAAACTTAGACGGAGCAAATTGAAACCTAATTAAAGTGCAGTAGAAACTTAGCGACCCATGACCCTTGGCCAATAATCGCCCCACGACTATGGAAATCCAATCTCACGGACAAATTTTAACACTCCAATTTTGAATTTAATGGTTATGAATGATAGTGAAATTGTTGCTACAGATCTTCGCTCAATTACTTGCTTTAGATAACGTTCCTACTATTATAATTGTACCTTTATGTGAGCGCAAAAACTATTTCAATAATTCTTTCTTTGCATTTAAAACTTTGTTTAGTACATTTGAAATGAAAACTGTATAAAATGTGGATTCGACACTACTTATTCCAGCGCCAATATTTTCGGTTTTAATTAAGAAATCGTGTCGGAAATGTAAACTCGGATTTCTTGATATTTTAAAGGTTTTCCGTACTTATAGTTACAGCACTACACACAAGACTATCTGAAAAAAAATCTAATATGGTTATCTACTTAAATGAAAATAAATCCCTCAAAAGGTATGTGCTTACTTTCGACCGCCTGTACCAAATTACACAAATATCTAATTCTTTTTTAAGTCTATATTGTTGTATAATCCTTTAGTACTTAAAAAAGGACACGAAACTAGTATTATTTCACTGTATGTGAGCCAATACGAGGGCAGTCACTTACTCACAATAAGATTTTATTACTAAACTAGCTATTGCCCGCGCCTTCGTATGCGTGGAATTTAGAAAATGTTCCCCGTTTTTGTAACATTTTCCCTACTGCTTCTCCCCTATTAGTTGCAGCGTGATGTTATATAAATGTTATATGCCTTCCTCGCTAAATATCCAAGACTGAAAGAATTTTTGAAATCGGACCCTTGGTTCCTGAGATTAGCGCGTTCAAACAAACAAACAAAAAAATCTTCAGCTTTATAATATTAGTATAGTTAAAGATTTTATTAAATTATTTATTAGATAAAAGATCTTATTGTGGAATAGTTAACCACAACAAGATTTTATTACTAAATAAATCGAGACATAAAACTTTATTACATCGTACTATTATTAAACATGATATTTGACTACAAAAGAAGTAATAAATACAATTTGAAAAGGTGTGTCTTACAAAAACATGTTATTTCTGACTATATTATAGTGAAATTTGATGAAAATTAAGTGAGATAAAAATAAACAGCATATTTGAGTTAAATAACTAGTTTTATAAAGGTCGTTAAATCAATGCATATACCGACAAATAATAAAGTTTAGTAAAGTTGTTAGGAAAACCTGACTGAATTATTTTTAAGACGCTTATATAAGTTTGGTATGTATCTTTTCAATGTATTAATCTATGTAACGGAATCTTTGAAAGTGATTTTCACCCACTTCCTGTTGTCGGAATGATCTGAAATTTTGCACATCTAACAAGGACCGATGACAATGCAATAATTTATAAATAAAATCTAGATTTTCAAGCGTGTTATTTAGTTTTAGAACTAAATAAATTATTCATTATACGGCCGACACTGCATAAGCAAGAAGCCTACAACTTTTCCTTTTAGTTCAGAACAATCTAGAAGGCTACAGAAAAAGGTCTCTGTAAAATTTTTTAATTAGTAAGGTGAATTTTTCTCTCAATTTTTGAAGGGTTTCGTCTAACAGTAACTGTTTCACCACCATAAGATATACGCAGATGAAATCCGCCGGCAAAAGTTAGCTATTGTAATGATGACACACTGACATTATTATACACATTATGAAACAACGTAGACAATGGTATAAATATAATTTATATTATTTTGTTTGGACAAAACAAGCTTTTTGTTTTATTACTCATTGTATTTTTTGACATTTACGAGCATGGAACATGTTCCATTAGATTGTTATTTTAACACTAACTGTAAAACAACCAATGGTACCTATGCTAACTTAATTATAAAATGAAAACAACTATGTGGCAACAATTAATTGGCTATTTCGTTGAGCACATTTTCGTTAACTAGAGATAAGTGAATATTAGAGACTAACAATTTTACGTTAGTCTCTAATATACAGCTTTTCTAGTAAAGAAGTTCTGATAACATTGTCGATTTGTGTAATTTGACACTATCAATTTTCATTTTAGCTAGTTGTGCATGTAGAATTGATATCAATTTAAGTACTTATTATCTGGTATCCAATTCAAGTTTCGAGCGGGATAATAGACAAGAAAACGATAAATATCAGGTTAACTATTAAAGTGCAGAGCGTAATAGTCACTAACCCAAAATAAACCATAGTTGTTTTATTATAGTTAAGTTTAGTGCAATTGTTGGCGCAAAGATATGGAAACTATTGGCTCCCTACTTGGTTAATTTCTCATACTCCTAAAAATGTTTTTAACCGCACCATACCTACAATGACAAGAGACTTACGCAAATGAATTCTGGTTATATCTCCTATTACACCAGATTAATTAAATAAATAATTATATTTTATTGCAAAGGCAAATTGTTTAAGTAATATGAGATTACATAAACTTTAATATTGTACATCAAATAAAGCTTTATGAAGAAATATTATTTAGTAAATGCAAATATAATTTTGTGTAATATAATAGCAGACAGACGTTAAAACATCCAATGAACAGTATATTGACAGCTGCCATTCATATCTTAATAGAATGAATGGATTTACTTTTTAAAATGCTACGGTACAACATTTGAAGTCATGAGGTAATCAAGTAATGCTCATTACGATTGCTGCAACACTTTTAGCAAATCGTCTGGCCCTCAAGTCCGGTAAATAAATGGTGTCACAATGGCACCACAGTCCACAATGACACATTATAACCTCTAAAAATTAACAATAGAGTACCAAACTTGATAAAATTCGCCAGTAAGCAGTCAGTTATTGCATTTGTTTGCAATAACACTAAATAACTAATTGTTTAGTGGCGAATTTTTGAGGTTATAATGAGTCATTGCGACACAATTCATTTACCGGACTCAGGGCCCTCATCAGTATAAGCCACACAAATTGGTAATGCGCCTGGCGGCCATGTTGGTGACGTCATAGTGACGTATAGATGATAACATTACATTTTGCTAGCTGTAATATTTCTTTGCTGATGACGTCACAAGGGCGTTAATCTCAGAACAGACAAACAACCTTGTTTGTCTGTTCTGAGGCATTAATTTAACAAGGTTCCAGCGCATTATCAATTTGCGTGGCTGTCCGGGAAAGACTGAGAAGGTAGTGTGGGGCCCTCACCCACTAAATGCCAACACGCTTGGTCTGTGTAGCGTAGTAGATCAAATTCCCTCCCGAAGTAGAGAAGGGGCCAGTGCTCAAGAGTGGGAAATTAATAGGCTGAGAAATATGTCAACATTTTAACTTACCTGATAATTTAAATTCGATTGATATTTATAAACTTTAACCCCCTTATTACAAAACGCGGCTCAACGTTAAACCCAGGTTTAACAAAATTTATTTACGAGGAATTGGATAGTTAGACCCGCTCTGACACTAGTTTGACGTCGGTTTAAGACTAAGGTCGTTGTTAGATCTAGGATTTGAGAAAAATCTGCTTGAAATGCGCAATTGAAGTGTTTAAAAACCAGGCTTAAACTGTGGCTTAAACTTAGTCCACGTTTTGTAATAAGGCGGAAGTTTTAGAGCAGATTCAATTCCTGGTATGACAAATTTAATAATGAACTAATTGGGCGTTTAGAACAATTATTCCAGGTTTGTATTTAAGTTGTGTTCAGGAAAAAAAAGTAATATTACCTTTTAGCAAACTGGTTTTAAAAATAATTGTTACAAAAAAAAATGACACTATACAAATACATTTGTTACGAAATATATTTTAATTTAGTCCAAACTAAAGCTATAGGCAACAGGGATAAACAAACAGAATTTAAAAACAAATAGAATAGTTAATGTATGAAAGTGACAGAAGGTTTAGTGAAACCTCATGTCAGTTCCACACTTTATTTATGTAGGCGTCGAGGAAGACCATAAACACATTCAGTAGAAAAACAAAACATCAATCTACAGTCTAATCAACTTCATTTACTTAGAACGATTTCTACCATTAACATAGTAATTAGTCATAAAGTTATTCTATACCTAAATATTTATTTATTTATTTAAATCCTTCCACAATGTAGCACATAGGCGTACTTATCAAAGCATTACCAGTTAACCTACAGTTAACCAAATTCCCTCTTAATATCAATTAAAAAAAGGGGATTCTTTCGATAATTTACCTGGTATGCTAAAATACAGGTCCAAAACCTAGTTTTGGTAACAGTCTCACACATGCCCACAAATGTAATGATTGTGAAAACCAAGGCGTAATTGTAACTAAAATCTATAAAAAATATACTCCCGCTTTAAAATTTTGAATACGCGTTCTTCAGTTAAATAAACAAGTTCCCTCATAAGCTCACGAAGTTCGTCTTCTTCTCCAGCCCACTTACGTCTCACTGTTGGGCACAGGCCTCCTCCACTTTAAGAGGGATTATGATCTACTGTGCCGCGCTGACCAGGCGTATTGGCACAGGGTTTATTTTCGAGTTTTCCGTCTCTCACAGAAGATGTTCTCTGTGTGCAATGTTATGTGTTGTAATGTTATGCATGTGTGCAATGTAATGTTATGTGTGTGATGTTATGTGTGTGCTCACGAGGTTACTTGAGTATAATACTGAGCGAAGAAAGTTTCGAATCGTGTGCCCAACAAAATAAATAAACAATAACAAATACATTGCGCCTTTTTGTGTTCAAAACTTGCAATTTAATTTTATACGTAAGTTAACGTACAAGTTTATAGTAAACACTAACCATGCATAGATACAGTCTCCACAGACTGTATCTATGCATGGTTAGTGTTCAGCTGTACACTTTTTGACTATTCGATGAAGTGTAGTAAAAATATTGCCTAAATGCCTCTCCGTGATCGCATATAAAAAGAGATTTTTCTTTAACATTTATTTGCGCATACAATATTATCGTCAATAACATTTAGATTTTCATTTATTTGTTATTTCACGAGTCAGTAATCCAGAAACGTAGTTTTGTGTCGAGTATGTGTTTTAGAAATGTTTAGTAGGTATGTTGTATTTTGGCTTTTTATCTACTACATGTATCTAAGCAAAAGAAAAGTATTGCGACCATCTGTATTTTCAACAAGATGACGTTATGATTTAGATAATTATTTTAAGTAAGTCCATCAGATTGTTGATATAATGTCAAACCATTCACCCATTTACGTAGCACACAGTCATATTTAGTTTCACTTTTTATGAAACAAAGTCGTTATTTTTGTTTGAATCTATTTACTTATACATAATAATCATATGTCTCTATGTGAGCATCTTCAAATGTACGCAACGAATTTAAATGCGATTTTTTCCATCTATTATATGGAGTGGTTCAAGTGGATGGTTTTTTGTATTGTTTATTAAGATTTTATGTTTGGTTTTAAACTTAACGCATACAAAATTGCGGGCAACAGCTAGTACTAAAATAAATGTTATTTTGTAGAATTTTAAAGCCCCGACTTTTGCAACTGAAATCTCATGACCTATAAGTTCACAAAACTGACAATACAGTTTAGAAATATTACGTAAATATTTTATTAGATTTATTATAAAGTATATCATTATGTCGACTAATTGTAAGCAGAGTTCATTTGAATAGCTATCACGTTTGTTGTGTGCAATACCTACAATGCCATTTTACTATTTGCAAAGAGTACATAATAGAAAATAGCCTGCATTGTACTATACTATCAATACACTACTATGTACTAAACTAATAAATACGCCAGCATAACATTTTTAGAGTTCAACACCAAAAAGTATAACGCGAAAAACCCTATACGGAGACTTGCCTGGCCGTATTCACGAAAGGCTAAAGAGTTTTTAAATTTACGTCAATTGTTTAAGACGATACCAAAATAGCTTCGTGCATTTTTCTACGTACGAAGTTTTCATTGTTTCTTTAGATTGAATGGCTAGAGCTCTAATTTTTAAGTATATGTTTTTTCAATATATGATCTAGGATCGCATAAACTCAGAAACACGATTGAAAAAAGTTTTCTCGATAGAAAATCTTAGCGAAACTGCCTCTCTAATTTTTTATTTTTTTCATTTGTCGGTCTATTATCGCGTATTAACTAATGAAATAACTTTAAAAACATAAGTAACTATTATATATAGAAACACGTAAATCAGAATTAAAATATATTTAGTAGATTTTGAGTAAATAGGAAAAGTATCCCTAATTCTTCATTTTCTGTGCCTACTGGCTGTGTTAATATGTACGTGTCGGCGATGATATACGATAATATTGATGTAGGCCCTTAATAACGAATTTCGAAAACAAGATTACAGTTTTAATAACAATAAATAATAATCTTAATAAGCTTTGATGCATGGTTATGATGATATGATATTGTGATGATAAAGATCGTTGCTCATGGCGCTCTATAGTCTCTATCGCATAGGAAAAAAGCGTGATAATATTATAATGAATTTGTTACGTTAAGAGGGTACTGTACTTCTAATTTAGATATTTGCCTTAGGTATTGCTATCCCTATTTCCAAGCGCCGCGCTGAAAGGGACAAATATAGCTGAAGCAGATTTTACCTACAAATTCTTTGTAAAAAAGACGTTTCGTAGTCCCCTTTTTTCTTCGCGAAAGTTAAACCGATTTTATTGCTTTTACGCTTTATTATGGATGAAGAGTATATCTATGCTTCTATCACTTTCTTTTTTGGTAAAACCTTACCAAATATATGTGTGATAGTCGCTGCAACTTTACCTAAAGAAATCCGAAAAACACGGATTTTCGGATGGTCATATTTCTTATAGTTAATATGGTCTGAAAAAAAAGACAGTGATACAAGCATAGATATACTCTTGATCTATAATATAGCGTTAAAACAATAAAAATCGGTTTAACTCTCGCATCGAAAAATGGGGAGTACGAAACCCATATTTTTGTATGGAGCATAATTTGGTATCGTGCCCTCTTATTAATGGTACAGAACCGTTCGCACGCTAGTCCAACTTGTTCTTTGGCAGTTTTTAAATCAACTTATGAACGAATTGACTTTCACTTTTCGTATTAATGTTTGTATTAAGTATTTAAATTTTTTTTATTTTTTATTTAGTTAATTATGTGTATTGACACGATCGTCGAACGTCAGCAACACTTACGAAACATTATTTACCTATATTGATAGGTAAATAATGTTTCGTAAGTGTTGCTGACGTTTAATTTATTAGAGATTTTAAACGTAATGCAACTATTCAGTGACGTGTAAAACTAACTGCCATTCAATATAACTGAAGTGTATAGGCGCTTTAAACGCCACATTTAAACATTATATTGAAAATCTAGCTAATATCCGCGTTTTAACCTGCCTTTATTTGTATTGAGATCCCCCATCCCCAAATATAATAAAACCTTACCAATTTAAAAAAGCCATCCTCTTAAGAGGATACCAAAATTCTTCGTGCATTTTTCTACGTACGAAGTTTTCATTGTTTCTTTAGATTGAATGGCTAGAGCTCTAATTTTCAAGTATATGTTTTTTCAATATATAATCTAGGATCGCATAAACTCAGAAACGCGATTGAAAAAAGTTTTCTCGATAGAAAATCTTAGCGAAACAACCTCTCTCATTTTTTATTTTTTTCATTTGTCGGTCTATTATCGCGTATTAACTAATGAAATAACTTTAAAAACATAAGTAACTATTATATATAGAAACACGTAAATCAGAATTAAAATACAATATATAATTGACTAGCCTCGTGGTCTAGTGGTTCACATAACGGACTGCCGATCACGAGGTCTCGGGTTCGATTCCCGGTCAAGACAATCATTTGTGTGATGTTTTTAATTGTCATACAAATGTTTGTACTGCGTCTGGGTGTTTACTATGTATAATAAGTATGTATTTACAAAAGAAAAGTAGTATATGTATTCTATCCGTATCCTGGTACCCATAACGCAAGTATATAAGCTTAGCTTGGGACCAGAGGACGTTGTGTGAAATGTCCATGAGTATTTACATTTAGTGGATTTTGAGTAAACAAAAAAAATATCCCTAATTCTTCATTTTCTATATCTACTAGCTGTGTTAATATGCACATGTCGACGATAATATTGATGTAGGCCCTTAAACCACTCTATCTAAAAATAATCTATATAAAATCTGTTTCGAAAATAAATCATCATCTTGATTGGTCTTGATCATCGAGACGTAATTAAAAGCATTACAAAAACAGCAGTAAAAGCAAACATTATGACATAAATGCACATAATATTGTAATTATTATTTAATGTTCAAGAATGATCGAATAGTAATCACGAGCAAGATGTTTTTTTATAAACTTTATGTTTTCTTTCGCAACTAGACTGCGCCGTTTTATCTCAAATAATACATGAAAATAAAAGATACAGACACTAAAAAATTGCGGCACAGAAACTACTTTCATGTAATACATAAATATGTAGGTATAGGCGCTTACTGTTCGAAAAGAAGGTGATCAAAAGCCTTGACATTAAAGCTTCTAAAATAAAACTACTTTTACGGAGCGCTTTGTATGTAACTTAGTAATACTGAAAATTAGTACATTCTAATAAAATAATTTCTTCGATTTATCGCAGTAAATCTATACTTCTATAATATAATAAGACCGTTACAGTTACAGTAAACTGTATTTTTAAACAAAGTTCTAAACTGTTTTAAAAAACAGTTTAGAACTTTGTTTGTTTAACCGCGCTAATCGCACTACTACTCAATAGATGGCGTTGTACGAAAAAACGTCGCACGATGTTAAACTTGCATTGAGATGATTGTAGTGGAAGAATTGGTAAACATTTGCGTGGACCATAATAGCTCAGTTGGGAGAGCGACGGAACGCGGGTCATTTCCCGCTTATGGTTATCATTTTTTAGGGTTCCGTACACAAAGGGTAAAAACGGGACCCTATTACTGAGACTTCGCTGTCCGTCCGTCCGTCCGTCTGTCACCAGGCTGTATCTCAAGAACGGTGATAGCTAGACAGTTGAAATTTTCACAGATGATGTATTTCTATTGCCGCTATAACAACAAATACTAAAAATAAAATAAAATAAATATTTAAGGGGGGCTCCCATACAACAAACATGATTTTTTTACCGTTTCTTGCTCGATACTAATAACGTTGCCTTATGTTGCATAGATAATGGTACGGAACCCTTCGTGCGCGAGTCCGACTCGCACTTGACCAATTTTTCCATTATAATTTAGTTTGTTTAGCACTACTACTGGTTAGAATTAAAAAAATAATTTTGTATGGGTCATCCCACCCTAAAACCTTATATGAAAACGATAACGAAAGTCACTATTCCATACATACAAAGTTAAGGGGACATCTAGTAATGTTATGAACCTACAGAGATGAGATAATAAAAAAAAACTGTTCATATCACAGGTGTGATTGGTTTCAAGTCTTTTAATAACAACTATATTACAAACGTAATAAATTATAAATTCATGTGATAAATTATTGACTTCAATGAAATACGACTTAGGAAATTTAATTTAAAACTACATAGAGAAGGAATGTGTAACGAATCACATCTGAGCTTTTGTAATCTATTTTTAAGGTGTTTTGTTTTTTTCGTGTTTTCTCTTATGAACTGTCATATTCTTTTAAGCTCATTATAATTGTTATAACGTTTACTCAACACAGATTATTACATTATTCGATTGAATCTAGAATAACCTGATATTATTGTCTTGATATGTTATTTTTCAAATTTGTGTCTTTCCAGAGTTTGCTTCTATTAACGCTTTCGAAGACATATTCTGAAACACTTTTGAATGCCCTTTCAAAAAGGAACCTAAGCAAGCTATCAAGAAGTACGTAGATCTGTGTAGCAACTTAGAAGTCAATGTGGCCAATAAACCCATTTTTTATAATTTGCACAACCTTTTTTGGGCTAGACATTTCTGTAGGATTTCTATTAATTCCACTTCGCGTAGATTTCTTCCAAATTGACAGGGTATTTCGTTTATTAGGGTTTTAGGTATACCTACGATTGCCGTACATCATAGAAAATATTGCCGGTGACATGAGTATTCTTAATCTGTCAATACAGGGATGATATTGAAATACCTATCGGGCCGATTTTTCAAAAAATTTAGGTATCTATTTCACACTAACAGCTTTCTTGCATTTTTTAAAGCTAATAACAATAAATCCAAGAAAATATATTGTACTTAATGACGATTCCTGAGAATCAACTAAAATTAAAGACCAGCATGTTACGAATAGGTATTAAATCAGTTGCCAACCATTGTAATACAGTTCAACGTTGCCAACCTGTAGAAATTTAACCTTTGCACACGTAGGAGGAAAAAATAACAGATTAATATTTGCGCAGAATCATTCGGAACACTTTATAAGTTCTGAGAATATTGACTGTATATAAAACTTTATTATCCAATAACATATGAATGTACACAGATATTTACGCTTGTAAAATAAGTTTTAATAACACGATTTCGATAAGCTCGTTTCGTAAAAAGTTCTAATAGTAGATATAATTTACTTTTTATTACATTGATATGTATCATAACATTCAAATCATAGCAAAGTCACTCCATATATGGTTATGATCCTATTAATATCATAAAATATTTAATATATTTCTAAAAAAAGCTTATAAAAATATTACAGTAACTTTATTACGATTTATAATCCATAAATAGTGTTCGTCGCCTAGTTAATTAAATCACAACATACATTTAGAAGAAATACGAAACGGAGATTAAGGTATCCTCTCTCCAGCCCGTTAACGTCCCATTGTTGGGTATGGGCCTTCTCCACATAGGTAGAGGTTATAGTCTACTGTGCCGCGCTGACCGGGCGTATTGACACAGGGTTTATTTTCAAGTTTTGCTGCTTTACAATCTGATTTTTACAGCACCTTGGTAAGGAAAGGGGGTGGTGACATTTGTATCCACCACACGGACTAGATTCCGGTATTTTCCTATATTATATGTTTACTAAGTACTTAAGTAGTGCTGTAAAAACACTCTTTCTTTTTAAAAACCCTTGTTCTTTCAAAACTTTTTCTATACATTAACTATTACGATCTATTATCAAACTCTAAATCTGCTCTCTTTTCAGTTATAACATGATAGTTTATAGCCTAGAGTTTGATTTGATACATGTGTCTACTAGAAAATAAACTGGTAAGAAACGAATATGAATAGTACCCAAATAATAGCTCCAACGATACAAAAAAACCCCAGCTTTATTAGTTTTATTAGTACAGATTGATAGCAATAGATATAAGAAAATAACACAAAAAAACCAGTTTAGTAAATTTCAATATAACGTGTCGGTTATAATAAAATATTGAATAGAAAAGTATACTGTTCTTAAAATCAGGTGCACGGCCAAACCGGCTGCGACGACTTACAAGACTCGCTCAGACCGGTCTGTGGTTTCTGATAAAAAAAAATTAAGTATCACTTCACACTTCGCGTCGCCTCAAAATAATCCATTAACTTATCTGCTCACTCAAAACTTTCGAGGTGTAAAGTGTTTACAAGAAGAGATAAGACTTTCGTAATAAATTTCAGAAATCCACCGTTAAGTTTTCAGTTATCTCTTTATGGCTAGAGATTTTTTACTGGATACATTCTATTTTATTATAATAAATAATTGTAATATAATGTTATACCTACCTAGAGAATTACGTTATGAGTATTAGAGGCAAACAAAATTAATTTTCTTTCACCAAAAAGTGATTTAAAAGTGAATATAATGAATACCTACGGATAGTTTTGAGGGCTCGGCCGTTTAAGTGGTAAATAGTTCCAATATCTGATATTAAATCCAAGGCTTGTATACTTTTTTGCTTTCAATTATTTATTTCATCATATCATCCTCCTGCCCTTATCCCATTATTTGGGGTCGGCGCAACATGTCTTTTTCTTCCACAGTCTTCTATTAGCCGTCATGCCTGTGTCAACTCCTCTTTCTTTCATGTCCTCTTTCATACAGTCCATCCATCTTTTCTTAGGTCTTCCTCTAGACTTTTTTCCTTCCACATTTATACTCAAAACTCTCCTAACGACATTACTTTCCTCTCGTCTCATAACATGCCCATACCAGGACATCCGCTCGTTCTTCAATTTTTCAGTCACTGGCATCACTTTCAGACTTCCTCTAATATATCCATTCCTTATTTTATCCATTCGCGTGACGCCACACATCCATCTCAACATTCGCATCTCCGCAACGTGCATTCGTCTTTCATCCATCGCTTTTGTTGCCCAGCATGAGGCGCCATACACGACAGCAGGTCTTATCACCGATTTATAGATTTTGCCCTTTAATTTAAGGGGCACTTTGGAATCGCAGATGGTTCCCGTGACCTGCCGCCATTTCATCCATCCTGCATCAATTCTGTGCTTTACCGCACGATCCACGTTTTGTTAAAATCAATCATGTACGTATGTACGGTTACAGTATGCCACAAAAATATGATTTATTTATTTTGTTAAAATCAATCATGTACTGTTGGTTACGGTATGCCACAAAAATAGTACAAATACAAATTAATATTAATAAATATTCATAGACATTTTACACAACGTCCTCTGGTCTCAAGCTAAGCTTATATGCTTGTGTTATGGGTACCAAAATACGGATATAATACTTATACTATTTTTCTTCTGTAAATACATTCTTTTAGTACAGAGATACCCAGACGCAGTACAATAATTTGTATGACAATTATAAACATCACACAAATGATTGACATATACAGTTCGATTCCCGCTCGTCCTGAACCCGCGACCTTGTGGACAGCAGTTCGTTACATGAACCACTATACCACGAGGCCCATCAATATGTCTTTGTTAAGCGTAAAGATATTGATAACTTTCCATTCGGGTCGATATAGAGACAGATGTGGTTGCATAGTTTTAGATAACGGCCAAGTTTTAAACTTTTCACATTTCCTTGGAAGCGTGTCCCCTGACAGTGTCAACTTTATCGCGTCTTGTGAATTTGATATCCAGCGCGCGATTAACGAGATGCGCGTACCCTTACTTTTGTAACAGATGAGAAGTTTAATGAGACTTGTCGCCGCGACCTAACTAAAATAGTTAACGCTACATGATAGTGGCTTTATAGCATTAATTTCCATGGTAACGTTATAATTGCGCCATTCGTTACTTACCCTAATAGCTATTTGTTTTGCATAATGATGTCTGGGCGGGCACATTGCGATGTGGTACAGATATAAGACTCGGTTAGTTACCCCAAAATATCCAATGTTGACCGCGTTAATCTTTTCTTGTATCCTTTAACACATAAATGAAATGAAATGAAATGAAATGAAATGAAATGAAATGAAATGAAAAATCATTTAATCACGTAGACACAATTTTTTAGAAAAATTATGTGCTTATGACATGTCCAATTTTTTTCCCTACCACCGGTTCAGGACGCAATCTGCTGAGAAGAACCGGCGTAAGAAACTCAGCAGAGCTTTTAATCAAATCAATATTTTTAAATTAAATGTCAATTATACTTACAATGCTAATAACTTTACAATATAGAATATATATTGCTCCAGAGCAACCTACTCCCAAGCTTTATCATCTTTAATATATTCAGAAATTTTATAATACGCCTTTTTACATAATTTAGTTTTAATGAATTTTTTAAATTTAGAATTATTTAATTCTCTTACATCAATAGGGAGTTTATTATAAAATCGTATACAATGACCCATGAAAGAGTTACATATTTTGTGGAGACGGGTTACATGCATCACAAGATTGTGTTTATGCCTTGTATTAACATTATGGTGGTCGCTTTTTTTTGTAAAATTATGAATATTTTTATGAACATACAATAAATTTTCATATATATATTGCGAAGCGACCGTTAAAATATTTATGTCTTTGAATTTCTCCCTTAGAGAATCCCGCGGACCTAGGTTATATATAGCTCTAACAGCGCGTTTCTGGAGCACAAATATCCGATTAATGTCCGCACAGCTTCCCCAAAGAAGAATTCCATAGCACATTACACTGTGAAAATAACTAAAGTAAACCATTGTAGCCGTATCTACATCCGTAAGTCGTCTAATTGTTTTCACCGCATATGCCGCAGAGCTAAGTTTGCCAGACATTTTTTCAATTTGTGGGCCCCACTGTAATTTCGAATCAATAGTGATTCCTAAAAATATAGTTGAATGTACTGGTTCCAATTTCGCACCACTCAAAAGTACATTGGTTTCTACTTGGGTAACATTTGGCATGGAGAATTTTATTACTTTTGTTTTCTTAGAGTTTAACAATAAGTTATTAACATTAAACCATTGTACAAGTTTAAGGAACTCCGTTCCGAAAATATTTTGTATCCAACGCATTTATAGACTCTACACGGCCACAGGCTCTCCTGTGGCCGTGTAGAGTCTATAAATGCGTTTAAATGAGTTTGGAACGGAGATCCTCTGGTGCCCTATAATGATCGGAGAAGTAAGATGTTGCAGTAGGTTTTTAGTGGGTTTTCCGATGCCTATGGTATTGGCGAATTCTACATACCTCTTAGAACTTTCACGGTGGAAGGGTTCTACAAACGCATTTTTCCACTGCGGCAAAAAAAGACTCTAAAAATGCTACTTACCTTTTTACAAAAAAGAAATAGTACTATTGATTACTACTGAATTAAATTTTAAAGTTATCTCATGATCTTGGGCTATTTTTATGCAGAAATAAGCACTTCGCTAGTTCAGTTGGAAAAGGATTTAGTAATGGTTACTTTATAAAATTGTAAGTTGCTTGGTCAATAAGGTTTTGTGTTATTATTATTCATGATATATAGAAAGTTAGAAGAAATAAAATAATGTGAGAAAAATATTATGTAGCAATCGTGATACATTTTGAGTATAGCTGAAAGTTGTTACGTGAAACGTTGATGTCAGCGGAAATGTTCGTGCGTCTATGGCTACGGGCGACTGAATCATTGTAGGCTCTGTTACGTGATTTGCGAGAGAGAATGTCTCATTTTTTTTTACAAAACGGGACATGAACACTTACTTATTCGTCAAGATAAAATGTCACTTTCTCAACGACTTTTTGAACATAATGCACACAGCTGGAAAAATGCGCTGTAAGAGGAAATCTGTAATTTTTTTGGTCATAATGTCTTTTACTTATAATCTTAAGATATCTCAAAGCCAGTAACAAGTCGATAAGTTAGATCGAGATATATATTTGTATTTTTACATATAAAACGGTTTTATTAAATACCCATTTAATTTTTTTGCAAGCATTACCTTGGTTTAGTTCGTACAAGGTCCAAAGAATATTTTTATAGCTTTGAAGATAATAGCAAACCTCCAACATCCTTATAATATCGAGACGAGCCTCGTGGTTGAGTGGTTCATGTAACGGACTGCCGATCAAGAGGTCGCGGGTTCGATTCCCGCTCGGGACAATCATTTGTGTGATTTTTCTAATTGTCATACAAATGTTTATACCGCGTCTGGGTGTTTCTATGTATTATAAGTATGTATTTACAAAAAAAAAGTAGTATATGTATTATATCCATATTCTGGTAACCATAACACAAGCATATAAGCTTAGCTTGGGACCAGAGGACGTTGTGTGTAATGTCCATTTAAAAAAAAAAGGTAATGTGGTTTTATGAAACCATGGTAAAAGTGAAACCTTTTTTCATATTATAGACATTTAACTAAAATCCGCGGAGTAGGGATAAAGTGCTTTATCCCTACTCCGCGGCCAACCGTCACGCGACATGCAACACACAGACCAAAAAGTTTGAGACGATGTAATAAAAGTTTCACTTTAAAAAAAAAAATATCTGGTTCTATGGTTATTTCTGCAACACAGTTTCATGAGATTTTTTATTAACTTGCATTAATATAATCCAATTTAGAAACTACCTATTTTGAAATAGTTATTAATGAGATAGTAGGGATGAGACAGTGATAAGTAAAATTAATGTTGCTTGTCTGTGAGCATGTGCTCTAAACCAAGTCTTAGATATTCGTGGATATTTTACACAACAGGCTCTGAACTTTAACTTTAAACTTCTCTTCTTCTCCAGCCCATTTACGTCCCACTGTTGGGCACGGGCCTCCTCCACTTTGGAGGGATTATGGTCTACTGTGCCGCGCTGACCAGGCGTGTTGGCACAGGGTTTATTTTCGAGTTTTCTGTCTCTCACAGAGGATGTTATCTGTGTGCAATATCCCCTAGCTGACTTTTACAGCACCCTTGGGAGGAGATGGGGTGGTGACACTTGTATTTTTAATCCATCACCACACGGAGGTCCGTCACCACACGGAGGAACTGAACTTTAACTAAGTATGATTATTTGTTGGTGTTATGGATACCAGAATATACTAAGGTCATCTGGTCATGTCAAGTAGAGATTATTTTCCCTATATTCGACTACCATTTTTTATATTTTTTACATGCGTAATGGTGCCAATCGTACGTGTACAGCTAAACTAAACTCAACTAAAAACTATTGGTGTATTTTGATTAATTGGCTATTATGCTGTGTACATATTTCTATTAATTAAATTTCCATCCATCAACCATTCTCAGTCCACTGCTGAACATAGGCCTTCCCCATAGAACGCCACAACGCGCGGTCCTGCGCTAACTGCATCCAGCGGCCCCCGGCGTATTTGACGATATCGTCGGTCCGCCTTGTCGGGGGCCGCCCCATGCTGCGTCGTCAGGTTCGTGGTCGCCACTCGAGGACCTTCCGTCCCCAACGGTCATCAGATCATCGAGCGATGTGGCCTGCTCAATAATTGTTGTAAATATCGTTGTGTGAAATGTCCATGAATATTTATATTTATTTATATTTATATTTAATTAAAGTTATTAGTCAATTATAAACAATTTTTATAATAAGAAAGTTCAGTAAACATTGCCGAATTGTGTTACCGACACTATCAAAATAGATTACAGATATAGACAGTATATATAGACAGTTTTATTAAATTCATAATATTGACAAATATTAAGTAGTACAAGCTAATATTTTAGTAGGACAGTGTAAATTAATAATACATTGAGCACAACGTTGTTGTTACAGCAAATGACTTAACAATATTTTGACCTCTACTTAGTTATAACAGAGATCACTCCCAATAGATTCTGCACGCAAAGCTAAATCGCACACCAAGTTCACAATGCAATATTTTAGAACCCGCAAACTGCGCCTTCCTCTAACATTGGTGCATTTAGTCTTTACTTATTATAAAACAAGGTCGTAATCTTTGTATGTGTGTTCCTTAAGTGAGCTTATATCTTCAAAAAATCGCAATAGATTTTGATGCGTTTTTTTAATATATAGGTTCAAGAGGATGGTTTTTCTGTATAATTTGTTAAGGTTTTGTATTTTAAATTCTACGCATACGAAGTTTTGGGCAACAGCTATTATTAATAAAGATATCATAATGCTCTATCTATTGTATATGATCTATGTAATAACATGAGCACCTCGTAGTATAAAACGCTACTTAAATATAAGATGAATATTGGTTTGCGTGTCGGATTAAATTGATAACAGTAACCTTTAGTGACCTGAAACTTTCTCTGTTTTGCGACGCGCTGGCGCAGGTTCTCTCGGCTATTAATCATTTTAATGATGTCAAATGGATTAAGCGTTGGTTCATCGCCGGCTTGGGAACAAAATCTGTATTATGCAATGACACTACCATAGAGCTTAGTACCTACATGTATTTAAACTGCCATGTTAAATACACACAATAAAAAATTATATTAAAAAAAAAATAGATTTAAAATCCATACTCATAGAAGCTGCGGGCGAAAGCCAGTAATAAATAAAGGGATCTCTACTTCACTTCAGCAGATTATATTATTTATTAAGTTTATAGAACTAGTTTGGTAGTATTTCAATAAATTAAATAAAATAGTGGAGAAAATGATCACCATGAACGGGACATTTGGTAAACATTTGCAGCAACCATGGTAGCTCATATATCACATCAATTTAATTTAATAAGCAAAACCATAGCAAGTTAATTGCAAAAAATAACAAAATACCTATTTCCACATTGATTTATTAAATTATCTATAGTAAAAATTATTATTTGACTACTTCTGCGCTCCCCAAGTTTTATGCCGCCCTGTTTTTATAATCAAAACAATAAACTTGATTGTTACGTAACCTATTTTATGCGTTATCCAGACACAAGACGTAGCCCACACGTGAATGATGTCAGATTATAATGATATCAGTGAACACAATCATGTCATTATTAGGATAAATGAGGCCACGGTCGCCACAATCTAGCCTTGAATGTCTAACTTTTTTCTTGTGCTTTTAGCCGCCCTAACGTCAAATGGTATTTTTTTGTAGAATACTAACATTTATAAATTGATCTGTAATCATTCCGAAATATATTAATGGTAAACTGGTAAAGAATGTTTTTGACTGACTTTGCGTTTTTACTCTACAGAATAATTTCGTGCAAGGTTTAATAAAAGTTTAAATATATATTGAAAAACATTAGTTGAAGTGTTCTAGCCAAGAAACAAAACAAAGAGCAATTGATTGAAATATTTTAACGTCCAAAACGTGAGCGTAACACGTAATTAATATTTATATTATCAATCTGTGCTTGACAAATTGCATGTGGCGTTTAATATGGAGTTGTAACCCATGCATATAATAGTAGGTGTCGCTCGAGGAAAACTGCTCATTGTTAGGACTTGTAGAATTATGTGCACCTACTATAGAATTCTAGTAGCACAACTACTTATGAACACGTCCGCGACATACCTACTACCTCATTAATAATACTACTCCATTATTTGGTACAAAAGGAAGTGCGCAAGCCTTGTTAGTACCATGAACTTAACAATAAAATGTAAGCTATACAGCTATGTGTGCAGATTGCATATCTTTAGGTCGACTACAGCTTACCAAGTAGAATACTAAATGAAGGTTATCTACGAAACAGCGTACCTACATAGTTTTACATTGTTTCTCTGGCAATAACCTCGAGTAAAGCGTCGAGTAGTATACTTAGATTAATTACAACCTTATATAATATTAATTATTTAGCTTTGTGCTTACTGGTGTTGAATACAGACGTAACTTAACTACATTTGTTAGTTATGGATGAATATAAATGAGTATCAGCATTCCTGATTTTCTTATTCCATGATTAGATACGAGTCTGATATTCACATTAATCATATAATATAGAATATTTTTTAATTTTTTTTAATAAAAACATATATATTTTTTATCAAAGCGGCTAGTCGACGTCTCTGGTGACCACATCGCTGGCCTTTATTTTGCGCAACGAATTAGCATTGCCATCCAACGTGGCAATGCTGCCAGGCAGCGTTCTGGCCACTTTACCGGTTGAGGACGATGCGGAAGAATATTTTGACGCGTAATTTCTTTTACATTTTTAGCTTTGTACATAATATTTGCTTATTTTAATTTTTTAAAACCTTTGTACATATTACGTTTTTATATATATTTTTTTTAATTAATTAAAACAGAGACTGCATATAAGAAGTGGGTTAAAAAGTTCCTCTTGTGCAAACAAAGCAATATAACTATACCTATATAAATGAGTAGGTCTTACGAATGTACATTTATTACGAGCATTTTGAACAAATCAACGTAACTAGGCCACATTAGCGGACCGCGACGAGATCTGACTAGAACATCGTATTTCATGGACCGTTAGCATATTATTTCATATGTGTCATTACCTTAATGTATAATTTGAGCATTTGAACATACCGTTCTGCACATTATACTTGAGTGAATTGCCTAAATTAGGGTTGTCAAATGTTGCTAAACCTTTGTACACATACGCGGGAGTGGTAATGCTACAAATGTTTTAAATTGTCTTCATAACGTTTAGATGTAAGGAGACAAACGCGTTTCTCGACCCTGAACTTTTTAAAATATATAATGTCCTTATTAACAATCTAGGGTTATATTTCAACTTACTTTTAAATATTTATTTTGAATTGAAAATTTTGTACCTACGTATTATTCGTTTCTTTATTATCTGGTTTCTTAATTGTCTTGCTTTCCAGCATAGGCTCATGACTTCTTCATTTGGTACGAACTATTTTTATGTGTGTGTGTGTGAATGTGTGTGTGTGTGTGTGAGTGTTGTGTTTCCCCCACAAAACGTTAAAAACGCGCGGTTTTGTGCTGCTTGTATTACCTTGAGTACTTGACGATATCTTCTCTAGAACTTATTGCGGCCCGCCCTACGCTAAATGGAATGTTTGCTGAATGCCGAAAGGAATATTCCTTTCCCTATGGTTTTCAGCTGCTTAGAAAATCACGTGGCCTGCCTATGGCCATGTATGGCTAAGTGTGTCTATTGTATGTCTAGAAGTAATTATATTTAAGTTATCCATATCACTTAAATAAAACTCATTCTCTACGTAGGTAACTATTCTAGTTGTAACTATCTTAAGGCAAAACAAAGAGTAAATAACTACCTATCTTCGTAAACTTATTGATAAAACTTGAATATTTTAATATAAAGCAGCTCTATATTTATGCTTCAAGTATCAAAAATGTGAATAAAGCCAATATCGTATGAAAAACGGTGCTGTCAAACCGAAAAAGTAATTCAGTATCGCAGTTGAAACAGAAATAAATATAAGCTGTTATTTTCGCAGCACTTTTATTTACTGCTTTTGATTTTTCAAATATTTATGAGTTTGTTTTTTAACTCAAAGCTGTGCAAAGTTTAGTGATATAAAATGTATCAGTGTTGATTGAATCAATATATGATATATTTGTTTTAGATTTATATAGATTGTTTTTATCTTTAAGTGTAGGTGCATAAAGGAAAAAGCGGACTGACTGAATGGATCAATAACTGATTGACTGTTCTGCGTTCTTTGTATTTTATAATAAGCAAAAATTTAATGTAATTTCTTAAAGGTTGTTCTTAAACTTGTATTCTTAATGCGTGGGAAGAAATACGCTATTTTCTTCCCAGAGTGCTGTAAAAGACAGCCAGGATGTTATCTGTGTAATATCCCATATATTACACTATATCTATTAAAATCCGCATCAAAATCCTTTGTGTAGTTTAGAAGATTGTCTCGCATAGGGACATACAAACAAAAATAACGACTTTGTTTTATAATAAGTAAACATAGTACCTGAGTAGTATAAGCCTCTTTACATTATTTTGTGAGTGTATTGTTGTGAAGCCTTACAAGTGAAATACTAAGAGGTGTTATCTGTACACCTCAGCCGCAAGTGTTACTATCGTGCCAAATCAACTCTTGGCAACTTGAGTGACCTAATTTAGCAGCAAGACTGTTTGACGTAACTTAATAGGTATATGAGGAAATGTTTAAATATATGAGTCACCATCATATTTGCTTATTAGGGATAATATAAACCGATACGTTTCTGTGAGAGGCAGAAAACTTAAAAATAAACTGCAAATAAGCCTGTGGTCAGCGGACCAAAAACTACCCCGAAATGGAGAAAGCGTAAATGTAATGGGCTGGAGAGAGATAGAGAGACCTTACAGCACTCTGGAGAGAAAATGGGGTGATGACACTAATATTCACTAATATTCATAATGACATAACGGAGGTTTAAAACTTCGCTAAAATAGGTGCGCGAAAATTGTCAAAACTTGTTATTCATAATAGTATTTTTACGATAAAACGTTTATTACCTCTCCAATAAAATCTCCGTTTAAACCTCCGATAAGTCATTATGAATAAGACCATTAATCTGTTACTAAATGGACATTTGGTGTTTATTTAAAATCTTAGTCATTTTACATCGTTATAAATTTTGGTTTTAAAAATATACCTGAGGTACACGTGACATTAGCCTTTGGGACTCAGAGGTTTGTCAATATAAGTACCTAAACAAATACTAAGCGGGCTACTTTTTATTTCAGTATAATCGACGTCACAAAGGAATAGGTATTTATTTAATATATGGGTACAAAATTTAATTAATTTATTTAAGTTACAAAAATTGGTCAAGTGCGAGTCGGACTCGCGCACGAAGGGTTCCGTACCATTATCTATGTAACATAAGGCAACGTTATTAGTATCGAGCAAGAAACGGTAAAAAAAACATGTTTGTTGTATGGGAGCCCCCCTTAAATCTTTATTTTATTTTATTTTTAGTATTTTTTGTTATAGCGGCAATAGAAATACATCATCTGTGAAAATTTAAACTGTCTAGCTATCACCGTTCTTGAGATACAGCCTGGTGACAGACGGACGGACGGACGGACGGACGGACGGACAGCGAAGTCTCAGTAATAGGGTCCCGTTTTTACCCTTTGGGTACGGAACCCTAAAAAGAGGTTTGACTTGGTTTTATTTTATTTTAACTTATTCAAAGCTATACAATTTAAATGTCTATTAATTTTTTCCAAGGGTGCTGTGAACGCCACCTAAAGGATATTGTACATAAATAACTTCCTCTGTGGGAGATGGAAAACTCACCTAGTCAGCTCGGCACAGTAAACCAAAATCCATACTAATATTATAAATGCGAAAGTAACTCTGTCTGTCTGTTACGCTTTTTCGCTTATATCTCTCAACCGATTTTGATGAAACTTACCACAGACAATCTTTAGACCCTGAGAAAGGACATAGGCTACCTTTTATTGCGAAAAAAAATTTTTAGAAATACTATATTACCGGCTGACACTCACAGGTTTGGGATCGAAGATGTCGACCCAGGTTTCGAGTATATCCGACGCTCATCTTCAGGACGAGTAATATAGTATTTCTAATATGACTCAAACTCACGAAAATTTCAATACGAAAAAAAAATTTTACAAATTCCACGCGGACGGAGTCGCGGGCAACAGCTAGTAAATAATAAATCCTACTCAAGTGGAGGGAGGCCTATGCCCAACAGTGGGATGTTAAAGGTCTGAAGAGAGATATCAGAGTTCTATTCTTATTTATACGAATAAAGTAGTTACTGGATGCGACTCATTTATTTAAATAAAACCACCTTTTACAGATTTAGACGCGTATATTTGTTTTAAATTTTAGCCAAACGTTTCGGAGACTTAGCACTTATCAGACACCATGATCACGGCTGTGACTGACGTGATATATACGCGTCTCAATCTGTAAAAAAGGTTTTTCTAAGTTACTCTGTTTTATCTAAAAGACTAACGAAAAGAAAGAGTCAACTGATATTTAAGTAAATTGTAAGCCATTTAAATATATAAGAATACTTTTTAACTAAATTAAACTTAATGATCACTATACGCCGCAGACTCCAAGATTTGTGGTTAGCAAAGGTGAAGTTTAATCAGATTGTCGTATAAACAATACACTAGGGACTAGCCGGACAACAATACCGCAAACAATATAAACTTTTAGTATTTCTAGAACACAAAATATTTTTATTTCCTTCGGTATAAATTAAGGTTTTATTTCCTGATCAGCAAGATTTCTTAAACAGAAAGAACAGAAAGAAAGAAATGCGGTTATGTTGCCCGCGACTTCGTACGCGTAGAATTTTGAAAATTATACCCTTTTTTGTAACATTTTTCACTACTGCTTCTCGCCTATTAGTCACAGCGTGATGTTATATAGCCTATAGCCTTCCTCGTTTAATGGACTATGCAACACTGAAAGAATTTTTCAAATCGGACCAGAGGTTCCTGAGATTAGCGCGTTTAAACAAACAAACAAACAAACTCTTTAGCTTTATAATATTAGTATAGATAAAAAATATATAATACTAGCTGTCCCGGCAAACGTTGTTTTGCCATACAATTTTGTGTAAAAATCCACAACAAAAAATTTCATCAAAATCGGTCCAGCCGTTTAGGAGGAGTTCAATTACAAACACACGTACAGAAGATTTATATATATAAAGATAGTGACAAAATAATAATGCAGAAGGCCAAAACTAGGTACATTCTCAGCATAAGCTGCAAATATGGATAGATTTCGAAGTCGAATATATGGAAAATAAAATACTGATATACCTAGGTAATATCATAGGATCGCTTAAGGGCTTGATTTTTAAGTAAAATCTATATTAATATCTATATAAATCTATAATAATAAAGCTAAACAGTTTGTTTGTATGATCGCGCTAATCTCTGGAAACACTGGTCCAATTATTTCATTTCATTTATTTTTCATTGTTATACAATTGTTAGATATATTACTAAAGTAATTTATTAATTTTGCAATTGAAATGCTATGTTTTCACTTAATAAATTGAATTATGGTGGAAAAAGTGGTTACCGCAAGCGGGACTTGAACCCACGACCTCGGAATACCGTTTCGAAGCTCTTCCAACTGAGCTTATTGCGGTCGTGCTTTTCAGTAATCAATTATGCCACCACATTCGTCACTTTTTCCACCATAATTCAATTTATTAAGTGTTAGATACATTATTCATTTATTTCTTTGCCTCCCAGACTAGGTTTAAACCTGTGTTTGTGTGTTTGAACAATTCTTTCAGTTTTGAATACTACATTTATTGAGGAAGGCTATAAGGCTATGTAATATCAAGCTGCGACCAAGAGGAGCGGAGAATTAGTGAAAAATGTTGCAAAACGGGGTAAACTTTCTAAATGCCATGGGTACGAGGTTGCGGGTAACAGCTAGTATAAATATAAACAAATATTCATTGACATTTCACACGATGTCCCCTGGTCCCTAGCTAAGCTTATTATATGCTTGTGTTATGACCAGAATATGGATAGAATACATATACTACCTACTTTTCTTTTATAATACATACATACATAGAAACACCCAGACGCAGAACAAACATTTGTATGCCATTTATAAACATCACACAAATGATTGTCCCATGCGGGAATCGAACCCGCGACCTCGTGAACGGCAGAACATATGAACCACGAGACTACGAAGCCCGTCATATTTATATTTTGCGTGGTTCCATATAACAATTTACCTGAACATTAATTTAAGCTGCTATCTCTTAGCAATATTATTTATGGACAAGGCAGTTTTATTTACCTACAAACTCTGCATAGAAAGTCATTAGTCCAGTGCGTGTTTGGAACTTGTTTTCAAATTAGTTTTTTTGCACGATTTGCCGGCCAATTATAAAATACTAGAACAATTACAAAAGTTGTGTGAATAAACACACGTATGGCGATTGTTTTATAAAACTCACCTTCTTCCTAAGATTACTTCTTTACTTATCTATACTTATAATAAATCTGTAGAGAGGTCAATTCTGTACATGAAATATATTTTCAAAATAACTATCAGGGGGTGATTAGTGATCGATACTGATGCCAAAAATGCAATCAGTAAAATTTTTGTCTGTCTGTCTGTCTGTCCGTCTGTATGTTCCTTATAGAAACAAAAACTACTCGACGGATTTTAACGAAACTTGGTACAATTATTTTTCATACTCCTGGGCAGGTTATAGTATACTTTTCATCACGCTACAATCAATAGGAGCAGAGTAGTGAAGGGAAATGTTGGGAAAACGGGAAAAGTGCTCCATTTTTTAAGCTTCCGTCGCGTGTGCAGCCTTAATGGTTAAAGTTACATAGAAATCATGTATGACGGAAATATTCTACGTAAAATTGTCTAAATAATATCCCGCAACAGCACATATCTATATTTTATGGTTGACTCACAATAATACGTGTAACTTCTGATAGCTTAGCAGTTCGTTCATTCTGATTATATTTGTTTACTCTTACGTTTATAATACTCTCACTCAAGCAGTAGTTAAAAATATTGCAAAAACGGGGAAAATTTCCTAAATTCTACGCGGACGGAGTCGAGGGCAACAGCTAGTTATAAAATAAAGACGTTATTTTTGTATGACTATGTTAGCTTATATCTTCAAAACTACGCAAAGGATTTTGATGCGGTCTTTTTAGGGTTCCGTACCCAAAGGGTAAAAACGGGACCCTATTACTGAGACTTCGCTGTCCGTCCGTCCGTCCGTCCGTCCGTCCGTCCGTCCGTCCGTCCGTCCGTCCGTCCGTCTGTCACCAGGCTGTATCTCAAGAACGGTGATAGCTAGAGAGTTGAAATTTTCACAGATGATGTATTTCTATTGCCGCTATAACAACAAATACTAAAAATAAAATAAAATAAATATTTAAGGGGGGCTCCCATACAAAAAACATGATTTTTAGGGTTCCGTACCCAGTATCTCAAGAACGGTGATAGCTAGACAGTTGAAATTTTCACAGATGATGTATTTCTATTGCCGCTATAACAACAAATACTAAAAATAAAATAAAATAAATATTTAAGGGGGGCTCCCATACAACAAACATGATTTTTTTACCGTTTCTTGCTCGATACTAATAACGTTGCCTTATGTTGCATAGATAATGGTACGGAACCCTTCGTGCGCGAGTCCGACTCGCACTTGACCAATTATTTATTTAATAGACAAAGTGGTTCAAGAGGAAGGCTTTTTTGAATAATTTCACGCGTACGAAGTTGCGGGCAACAGCTAGTATGTTATATACGTCTTATAAAAAATTACTTACACCTTCGCTCCAGCCCATTTACGTCCCACTGTTGGGCACAGGCCTCCTCCACTTTGGAGGGATTATGGTCTACTGTGCCACGCTGACCAGACGTGTTGGCACAGGGCGTTTTTTTCGAGTTTTCCGTCTCTTACAGAGGATTTTATCTGTGTGCATTAATTCCTTAGCTGGCTTTTACAGCACCCTTGGGAGGAGATGGGGTGGTGACACTTGTATTCTTAATCCATCACCACACAGACAACTTGTCACTTACACCTTATAAGTCCTTAATTTGTAGCAGATAGTTGTAATGAATTTAGGTACAAGTGACAGTAGATGTGATGCCAATCATCAATTCTGTTAACATTTGAATTGTGTTATCACTTAGTTAAGTTGGGCTGTACATGTAGAATTGGTACCATTGTCAATCCAGCCTGCTTGGTATCGTAATTGAAGTGTATATTATAGCAATTCTGTAACAAACACACTTTAGCATCCTTAACTTAAACAGTTTAACCGAGACCGATCTCACACACGACAGATCGGTCTCGGTCTATACAGAAAGAAAAAATCATACAGATTTTTTACAATTATAAGATATCTGTTTTAAATTTTACACATTTACAACTGTGACTAATCATTTTTGATATTATAACAACGGTGTTATTTCTACAGAATAACTTTCTCGAAATAGGTAGTTAAAATAGACCTAGGTATACTAATAATATAAAGCTGAAAAAATTGTTTGAACGCGCTAATCTCATGAACCACTGGACCGACTTGAAAAATTCTTCCAGTGTAGGATAACACGTTTATCGAGGAAGGCTATAGAGATAGGCTATATAACATCATGCTATGACAAATAGGAGCAAAGCACTAGTGAAAAATGTTGCAAAAATGGGAAAAATATTCAAACTTCCACGCATACGAAGTCGCGGGCAACAGCTAGCAGTACAATAACAGGGTAGACTAAAAACATTTCCAGCCTAAACATAAAAACAACGCAATAATTCACCAAACTCTATCTACAGTAGGTACGCCCGCCGACGCGATGGGAGTGATCGCAGATTTTTTATTTTTTTTTGAAGTCACCGTGTCGTTAGGATGTAAATCGATCATGTACCCGACGTGCAGTGGACGCTATGTGAATGAATTATACAGGGATGGTGTGCGGTTGTTATGTGACGTGAAATGAAACTATTAAAATTATAAAATTTACAAATTGCCTCTGTTTACTTTTACAAATTTTTAATGAACTAGTAATCCGTCCTAGCTTCACATGGGCAAAATTATTGACAAAGCTACTGTTTGTTCAAATCGTTATATTTTTGTGGGCTGAATTTTAGTACCCTGAGTTTTTAATGTGATGGGCCTCGTGGTCGAGTGGTTCATGTAACATTCTGCCGTTCGCGAGGTCGCGGGTTTGATTTCCGCACGGGACAATAATGTGTCTGATATTTATAATTGTCTTACTCGTTTGTACCGCTTCTGTGTGCTTTCTATGTATTATAAGTTAAGTATTTACATCAGAAAAGTACATAGTATATGTATTACATACCCAAGCAAGGCGGGGGCGGCTAGTGCATAATACACTGTAGTAGCCGCCCTCGCATTTCGATTGCACTTCCACTCAACATCAGGTGGACTGCAGTCATTTGCCCAACGCTTTCGATAAAAAGAAAGCATAAACTTAGCTTGCAACCAGAGGACGTTGCATGAAATGTACACAAATGTTTAAAAAAAATGTTCACCGAGGATAGTCTAACTGCCCGAGTGATGATGAAATATTTTTTTTAATCGGTTGAGTAGTTTTGAGTACCATTATCTATGCAACATAAGGCAACGTTATTAGTATCGAGCAAGAAACGGTAAACAAATCATGTTTGTTGTATGGGAGCCCACCTTAAATATTTATTTTATTTTATTTTTAGTATTTGTTGTTATAGCGGCAATAGAAATACATCATCTGTGAAAATTTCAACTGTCTAGCTATCACCGTTCTTGAGATACAGCCTGGTGACAGACGGACGGACGGACGGACGGACGGACGGACGGACGGACGGACGGACGGACGGACAGCGTAGTCTCAGTAATAGGGTCCCGTTTTTACCCTTTGGGTACGGAACCCTAAAAACAAACAATCACAGCTTTCCTATTTATTAATATATAAGTATATCACCTAAAACTTGATTAATATTATGAACCTGTTACTATAGGTATGTTTAATAATAATCCACATGAAATAATGAAAGCGGTAGCAGATTGCGTGTAGTAATTCATATGAAAGTGACTATACCTCGGCGTACTCAAACACGCATATTATATTTTTCGTAGAACTTCAACAATATGTCACATATGTAATTAATTTAGGAGAATATCGTGACAAAAACATACCTATAAATGTGAAAAATAATGTAAATAAATAAATAAATAAAAAAAAAAATAATTATATTGAAAATGAAAAATAATCTAATTTATTTTTCTTTTCCTATTATAAAAACGTCGTTATTTTTGTATGTCCTTGTGTGAAATTACATCTTATAAAAACTGATTTAAACAGATTTTAATGTGGTTTTTTAATAGTTATACGAAGGTGAAGAAATTCGCAAGCAACAACTACTTTTTCAATAACTCTTTACGATTATATGATATTCTATGTACAGTAATCAGAAAACAGAAAAAGAATTTCAAGAAATAAGTCGCTGTAAAATTTTTGACGAAAACTGTAAAATACGATTTCTCAAAATAATTTCATATTGTAGCTACAGTTGCGTCTAAAATATCATCAAAAACATGAGAACAGGAACACATAGGTTGATATTGATTGTTATTATTTTAATCTCCAAATTGGATGAAACGGTGCGTATGATACAAATAGGTCATATTTCACCGCCATCTGGACTCCACTACCAATCTACCCTTGGTCATTCCCATAATATAGAGGGCACCGTGTGTGACATTATGGTGTTTACAAATAACGTTTATGTGGTATTGACGTAACCAAAATTGATTATGGTATAATAAGAATATAACCTTTTAAAAAAAACTAAAGAAATCAAAACACCGTTTTATTACACTTTTTCAGTGAATTACAGTAATGGCATAACAGAAAATGAACGACGATTATTGATGGATGGTAAAAATAGTTATGGTTATGGATAACGCATGAACGGATTAAGAATACAAGTGTCACCGCCATATTTCTTTACTAGGGCTGTGATTAGATGGATTTTATCTATGTACATTACCTCTAAGCTATGGGGTAATGTACCTACCTACACAGATAACATCTCTGTGAGAAAGGAAAGCTCGAAAATAAAACCTGTGCCAACACACCTGGTCCGCGCGGCAAATTGGAGGAGGCTCGAACCCAACACTAGGACGTTAATGGGCTGGAGAGAATTTAATAAAAAATATATAATATTATTTTACCAATAAATGATTAACTAACTACTATTTGAAGGTTCTAGGACTTTTGAGAACAAAACTATTGTTTTATGAAATTAGTCTGGAAAAATAGTGATGGAAATAGTAAAATATTTATTCAGCATTATAATTTGAAATTGAATAGAAGCCAGACGTTTGAGCGACAATTTGGTCTAACTTATTTAAACTGAGGTATAATAAGACTGGAAAAGTGATTGACATTTAAATTGTGTAGATCTATTCACCTTACAATAAAGCCCTCTGGCAGATTTTTTCAGAACATAAATTTTTGTTAAGTAGGTATTTCAATAAAGTAAATTTTTATGCAAAGTTATTGTTAAATGCAGCAAATAAATATGGTCATGCTTTATTTTCACTGTGCTATAGTAACATAAGGTATTTACAATTTAAGTAGTTTTATGCATACTTCAAACGTCACTTTTCTAAGCAATAAAACAAGTATAAGACCTTTTTTATTAGACCATGATTTTGACTACAAATAGAGTAAATTACTCGTAAGTTTCACTAAATACAATAATATTTTTTAGTCTTATCTTTTTTTTCCAGCAGGTATTTAATATGTAATTTTCAATTAATATTTTATCCCAATAAAATTTAACATAGTCAAACACATAATAAAAGACGGTATTAAAACGGTTTACAAAAAAAATTGGTCAAGTGCGAGTCGGACTCACGCACGAAGGGTTCCGTACCATTATCTATGCAACATAAGGCAACGTTATTAGTATCGAGCAAGAAACGGTAAAAAAATCATGTTTGTTGTATGGGAGCCCCCCTTAAATATTTATTTTATTTTATTTTTAGTTTTTGTTGTTATAGCGGCAATAGAAATACATCATCTGTGAAAATTTCAACTCTCTAGCTATCACCGTTCTTGAGATACAGCCTGGTGACAGACGGACGGACGTACGGACGGACAGCGAAGTCTCAGTAATAGGGTCCCGTTTTTACCCTTTGGGTACGGAACCCTAAAAATTATCGCATAGGCTATTATTAACTTCTTAGTAATCAGAAGTGGAAAAGTTCACAAGAAAACATAAAAAATAAGAACTGAAAACAGTTCCGGCCAATGAACTCAGTTGGTGACCATAAACAAACTATGAAGACATTAAGGTCAGTGTACCGACACACGCAATTTTACAACATTTTATAGGTATAGTAGTTTTTGCGTGACCGAAGTTTTTACTGAATTAGCTCAGACAGAAATTGTGATCAAAATTAAATTAACTCATTGTAAACTGTTTGAAAAACTTAATTGCTAGATTAGATATAACTAAATACTATATGATTTAAACTGTCTAAGACATTAGACATTACTAATTAGTAGATAAACAATACTGCTATATCGAATGTTAAATCGAAATTAGTATCAATATCATATGCGTAACAAATCCATTAAAACTACCTACACTACGATACCGCCTTAGAGCTTTAATACTAGAGGAGTTGAGATAATAAGGCAGTCTCTACCAAAGGTGACAAGAACGCCCCCCCTGAGGATGCTATAGGCCGATAGAGGGACGATTAGAGACATAGAAAACGGAATTATACTAGTTTAAGTAGTTAAAAAATGGCGGCGCAAAAAAAAACAATTTATTCTCACAGTGAACAGTGTTACAAGGCGACTCCTGCTGAAATTGGTACGAAGGCAATTATGTACAGACACAGTTGACTCTTAGTATGCGTGAGGTGACTATAGCCAAGGGGTTAAAGGTAATAAACGATTTATCGTAAAAAGATTATTATGAATAACAAGTTTTGACAATTTTCAGGAACCCATTTTAGAGAACTTTTAAACCTCCGATAAGTCATTATGAATAAGACCATTATAGTATTTGCGTGCATTACCTCGACACGCCACCGTCTTGGTAATTTACTTCACAAAGAAAACAGTGTTTGTAACATCTCCGGTATGTTTATTACTCTAAGGTTACTGCCGACTACAAGTTACAAAAGTTACTAAGCGGTACTTTCACTTGGTTGGACGAGTAAGTAATTACAAGTGCGTGTTCATTTTGCTTTCTTTATTGAACAAAAAAACAATTAAATACAACAATTTTATAAGGTCCACTCACCATTTCCTTACAATTCTTAGTAACATGTGCATGACATTCGGCAACAAAGTTGTTATCTGTAAAAAATAATATTTAAGTGTTAACTAATGGTTGTTATATGGTTATATGTATTAGTAATAGTAAAATATTTACTGTGAATCACTATGAAAATGAGTAGGTAGTCTAGTTTTATAATAAAACGACCAGTTTCTCAGAATAATACTACGACGATCACGACCATGAACGAAAGTCGAGTCACACTGACTCAGTGTACTCACTTACATACAATTTTATTGTGCGAGAAAAGTGTGTTTTTGAGAGATAACACAGGTAAAATGAGAATAGTAGCTTCACTAATCCAGTTCTGCACGTTAAGGCGTTTAGGTATTCAAATGCAGTTGACAATTTGCTTATTTCCAAAACTAAAAAACATGCTAGAAAAGTTTTGAAATTTTTTTTTATTACCTTTCAATTGGTACTAAATATGTGTGCAAAATTTCAGATCAATCTGACAACTGCAAATGAGTGAGAATCACTTTAAAAGATTGCGTTACATAGAATAATACCTACATTGATAGATACGTACGGAACTAATAAAAATGTGTTAAAATCCGGGTCAAGTACGAGTTGGACTCGCACAAGCAGGGTTCTGTATCGTTATTATCATATTATATTCGTCATACTGACCCCAAATAACACTAAATAACGGGATAAGGGCAGGATAATGTTAATGATGAGTATTTGTTATTGTAGTATCAAGTGATATACATATAAAAGGAGAAAATTTCAGCTCTCTAGCTGTCATCGTTGCAGAACAACCCAATGACAGACGGACGTATAGCGAAGTCTCAGTAATAAGATCCGGTTTTACCTTTTGTTACGGAATCCTAGAAAGCAGCTAAAAAAACTACGTTAGTAGAGTATTAAGTCTAAATGTAGGAAAATAATCTTTATCTTCTTTACTTTCTTCTTACTTTTTCTTTACATTTTACAAATATTTGTTTTGCGTCTGGGTGTTTCTATGTATGTATTTACAAAAGAAAAGTAGTATAAATATGTCTATCCGTATTCTGTTACACATAACACAAGCATTTAGGCTTAGCTTAGTACCATAGGACGTTGTGTGAAATGTCCGTGAATATTTATTTACTTTACTTATTTTTAAACAAAGTCGTTATTCTTGTATGCATCTGTATGCATCAATGTCCCTATGTGAGCTTTAAAACTAGGCAACGGATGCTGTTTTCTAAAGGAGTGTTTACGAAGACGGTTCAAATATATAAAATGTTATGGATTGGTTTCTAAATTCCACGCGTACGAAGTTGCGGGCAACGTCTTGTACATTATAATAAAATAAATATTGTTACGTGTTAGGGTTCGAAGGATTTGGAGAGAAAGACCTGCTGACTCTTTTAGAAGACTTTATTCACTAGCACTAGTTACACACTAAGCACTAGGTCCAAACACTAAGCACTAGGTCCAAACACTAAGCACTAACAATGTCCTAGATCGTAGCCAAGTCGTAGGTTTCACTGGTATCACTCTTGATCACTTGTTTTCGCTCTCGAAGTCGCCTTTCTCGTAGCTCAAACTGAACTGCCCGGGCTCGCCCCCTGCCGCTATTTATATGCGCCGAGACGAGTTCCAGACTATTCCAGAATGTTCCCGACTGTGCGCGAACGTGATCGCCCGGAACGAATGTTTCTAGAAGGTTCGAGCATGTACGGTAGTTCCTCTAACGCCATCTAGTATCTAATAGGGATTTCACTCTGCTCGGTTCTTTAATTGGTTTTACTAGTTCCTGCTAGATGGCGCTAGCTCCTTTGTGTTTTGTGTGTTCGTAACACTACTCCCCTCTTAGAGATGCTCGTCCCGAGCATCGTTGTTACTACCATGGTAACGCGCCAGACGGTCTATGTGTACCACTTTGAATGTCCCTCTTGGTTGCTTTTGAATCCTATAGGTCACATCATTCAGTCGGGTAACCACTTTGTATGGACCGTCCCACTGGTTCTGCAACTTTGGAGATTTCCCCTTCCGGCGAGTTGGGTTATGCAGCCACACCAGTGACCCTTCCTCGAAGCCACTCGTGTTCGATTTTCGGTCGTATCTGGTTTTCATGTTCTCACTTGACTGTAACCCATTTTCCCGAACCAAGGCGTGTATATAGCGCATCTTTTCCCTTAAATCGCAGACATAGTCTTGTACAGTCTTTGGTCCCTCCGGTGACCCTCCTGTCAATAGGTCTACTGGTATTCGTAGTTCTCTACCGAAATTGACATACGCCGGGGTAGCTTTTATGCTCTCATGCTCGGCGGTTCGGTAAGACAGAAGGAAGAGTGGTATATACTTGTCCCAATCCTTTTGTTTGTCATCTACCAATTTCGCCAAATGCCTCTCAAGGGTCTGGTTAAATCTCTCAACCATTCCATCAGACTGCGGATGGTACGCGGTGGTCCTCGTCTTATGCATGCCCAAAATTCTGCACACTTCCTGGAACACCTGCGATTCGAAGTTCCTGCCCTGATCAGAATGGATTTCCAGAGGCACACCAAAGCGACATATCACTTCTTCGACTAACTTGGAAGCGACTGTTGTGGCTTCTTGGTTTGGTATGGCGAACACTTCGGGCCATTTGGTGAAGTAGTCAATGACGACCATAAAATACTTGTTTCCCGAATCCGTTACAGGAAATGGCCCAGCTACGTCAACTGCAATTCGTTCCCACGGTGCACCGACGTTATACAACCGCAGGTTCCCACGGCTCCTGGTCTGTGGTCCTTTTACAGCTGCGCAAGTAGTACATTTGCGGCACCAATCCTGTATATCGTCTCGACAATGCAACCAGTAGAATCGTTCTCTCACTTTTGTTAACGTCCTCTTGACACCTAGATGACCTCCTGATACGCCATCATGTATTTCACGGAGAACATCTGGTACTCTCGTTCTTGGGACAATTATCTGAAGATGGAACTCTCTGCCGTTAGTCTTCTCCCATTTCCGGTAGAGTATTCCGTTTTGGAGTATCAGACTGTCCCATTGCGCCCAGTACGCCTTAGTGACAGCGCCAGTGGGTGCAACCTCACTCCATATTGGTTTTACGTCACCCCGTTTCTTCCATGTGATGATGTGCCGAAGGTCGTCGTCTTTTTCTTGAGCCTCCCTCATAGCATCATTCTCCCAGAGACTCAAAGGATTCGTTCTTGTTAGCTTTAATGTTACTTCATTGCATTCCTGCTTAACACAATGTTTGCAGTCCTCCGAACACGGCCTTCGTGAGAGTGCGTCGGCATTCCCATGTGTCTTTCCGCTGCGGTGTTCCGTCTTGAAGTCATACTCCTGGAGCTGTTCAATCCATCGAGCTACTTGACCTTCTGGGTTCTTGAATTGCAGTAGCCACTTCAAGGCTGCGTGGTCAGTTCGTAGTAAAAACTGTCTGCCGATGAGATATTTGTTGAAATGTTGTAGCGTCTTTACAACAGCCAAGAGTTCTCGTCTTGTCACACAGTAGTTTCTCTCTGGCTTGGATAAAGATTTGCTGAAATATGCAATAACAACTTCTCTTTCACCCTGTTTTTGAGATAACACCCCTCCAATGGCCGTGTTGCTTGCATCCGTGTCAACTATAAACTGACCTTCAGTTTGTGGATACCCCAGGATTGGTGTTTCACACAGATGTTTCTTCAGTTTCTGAAAAGAATCTTCACAAGTCTCATCCCAACTAAATTGTCGTTTATCTTCTGTCAGCCGATGTAGTGGCTTGGCGATCTCTGCGAATCCCTTAACAAAACGCCTGTAGTATGAGCATAGGCCGAGGAATGCCCGCACTTCGGTTTTGTCCTTAGGGGTAGGCCATTTTTGAACTGCTTCCAGTTTCTCCGGGTCTGTCTGGATTCCATCACTGGAGATAATATGGCCGAGATAGTTGACCTTGCTCCTGAATAAATGACACTTTTCCGGGTTCAACTTTAATTTAGCTCCCTCTATTTTGGCGAAAACTCGCTCCAAGTTTCGCAAATGGTCCTCGAAGTCGCGGCCGATAATGATGACGTCATCCAAGTAGACCAAGCAAGCCTCTCCAACTAAGCCTGCCAGTACACACTCCATGAGTCGCTCAAAGGTGGCAGGTGCGTTGCACAATCCGAAGGGCATGACGTTAAATTGCCATAAACCTTTACCGGTCGAGAAAGCTGTCTTCTCCTTGTCTTTTGGATGAATTTCCACCTGCCAGTAGCCAGATTTCAGGTCTAGGGTCGAGAACCATTTCATGCCACTCAGGGTATCTAAAGTGTCGTCGATTCGAGGTAACGGGTAACTGTCCTTCTTAGTGACATCATTGAGACGCCTATAGTCCACACAAAATCTCGTGCTACCATCTTTCTTCTTCACTAATACAACAGGTGAGCACCACGGACTTGTAGACGGTTCAATAATCTTATTCCTTTTCATGTCCTCCAAAAGGCCTTCAACTTCTTTTTCCTTTGCAATTGGTATCCGTCTTGCTCGTTGACGAATTGGTCTCTCGCTTCCGGTATCTATCCTGTGCTGAACCATTGACGTTCTTCCAAGGTCCCCTTCTTGACTGGAGAAGATATTCGCGTAGCGCTGCAAAAACTTCTTAGCTTTCATGCTCTGCGAATAAGTCAGATTACTCTTACAGTCATCGAGTAGCTTAGTCACTAAATCGTAGTTATTGCTGTTTGCTGAGTCTGCGCCTGTCATCGAACTACACTTTTTCATCCAGACAACTTCCTCGCACTTTCCGATGACGTCACCTTTGTTCAAGCAGATCTCGCGATCACCAAGATTCAAAACCCTGACCACAGCGTTACTGCTTCCACTAACAAGGGTTCTCGCCGTCATCAGTTTTTGTGACGATGTCTTGGTAGGTGTGTCTTCGATCAACACGCATCTGTTTGACTTTTTCTTTCCAGCTGGCGGCAGTTTCACCAGTACCTGAGCTTCCGCTCGTCCGGGTATGATGACTTTCTTTACACATGCGACTTTCCCGCAGGCGCCTCCAAGAATGAAGATTTCTTCTTCACCACACTTGAAAACTCCGTCAGCGACATTAATTCTGCAGTTGTGTTTCTTCATGAAATCCAAACCCAAGATGCAATCATCCACAATCTCAGCCACGATTACGTTATGAGAGTATGAGGACCCCCCTACATACATCGTAACTGACGTTTCTCCAAGGACGGGTATTGGCTGACCGGAGGCAGTAAGAAGCCGACAGTTAATTCTCCTCTTGTGTCCCGTTGCGGTTTTTACCAGACTTGGGTTCACTATTGTTCTAGAGGCTCCTGTGTCCAGAGTCATTTTGCAATCCGTCCCGTTAATAGTCCCCTGAATCGCAAGACTATTTCCGCTGCATGCCTGGGAGATAACAGTTATCGGGGCTCCCTCCGCGTCAGCCAGCACTCGCCCCTTAGTCCTGGCTTTTATTCGTTTCCCTGATCCCGGGCAAGGGGCAAAGCCCCCTGCTTCTTCAGAACCTCTAGTTGTTCCTCGATCCTTTTCATCCTTTCCATCTGGGTTTCCTTCTGCGGGCAGTTGAGCTGAAGATGGCCCCTCTCGCCGCACTTGTAGCACATGGCTCCAGAACTTCTCTTCGTAGGGGCCTTAACCTCCTTGACTTCCTCAGAGACCTCGCGGATCTTATGGGTATGCCGTATGTCATAACGAACAGCCTCGACCTCCAAAGCATGTGCCAATGCTTCCTTTAGCGAGGTATGGTGACGAAGCCTCACTGCAGCTCTGACCTCCAGGTCTTTGATTCCATCGACAAATGCTTGAACAATATTCGTGTCTACCATCTTGGTGTCGGTTCCTGGGTGTGCCTTCCTGACGAGTTTTTCAATTTCCAACGCCCATTGTTGTAGTCCTTCTCCTGAGCGTTGGACTCTGTCACGCAGTTGGGCACGGAACACGTGCTCCAGGTGTCGCTCCCCGTATCTGGATTCAAGTGCCTCCATCAGGTCTTGGAACCCATTTCCTGTATGTGGCAGTGCTTCCAGGACCGACAAAGCTTGCCCTCTGAGCGCAACAGTGAGAGCGGTCAAGCATTGTTCTTCCGTCCATCCGTTGGCAGTAGCAACCGTCTGGAATTGCTGACGATAAGCGTTCCAGGAAGTAGTGCCGTCGTATGGCGGAACTTTCACTCTTGGTCCTTGTGCCACTCCGATAGTTCCACTAGAGATCGCAACTCCCGTGGTTTCAAGGCGCACTACTTTCTTCTGTAGTTCAATGAGGCCGGTTTTCACATTTTCGACATCCAATCCTAACCCGGCAACTCGTTCTTCCACTACGTCGACATCTTTTCGAAGCTTAATCACCGTGTTACTAACATCATTTATAGCACAAATCACTTTTTCTTGTGACTCTTGCAAAGCGCCGAGCTTGCGTTCTTGTGACTCGAACTTGCGTTCTTGTGACTCTTGCAAAGCGCCGAGCTTGCGTTCTTGTGACTCGAACTTGCGTTCTATCAGTTCAATTAAACTTCCTAATTGAAGTTCTACTTGAGGAACTGACGCTACGGTGCCGCTGGTGGGCGTGGCTTGTCTAGTGGGCGTGGCCTGTGTGGTGGGTGTGGCAAGGTGGGCGGATCCAGTGGGCGGAGCTTGTCTAGTGGGCGTGGCCGGTGTGGTGGGCGTGGCAAGGTGGGCGGGGCCAGTGGGCGGGGCTTGAGTCTGAGTAGGCGGAGCCTGGGCCTGGGTGGGCGGATCCCGGTGGGCGTGGTCGGTGGGCGTGGCATGGTGGGCGTGGCCTGTGGGCGGGTCTAAGGGGGCGTGGTTGGTGGGCGGGGCCTGGTAGGTGGGGCCAGTGGGCGGGGCTTGGTCCACAGCGGGCGTGGCCTCCGCAGCTCGTTGTGCCCTTGTCCTGACGCCCTCGAAGTCCTCTCTCGGAGTCAATGGCATCTCCAAACCTCACTTCCGACACCAGTTGTTACGTGTTAGGGTTCGAAGGATTTGGAGAGAAAGACCTGCTGACTCTTTTAGAAGACTTTATTCACTAGCACTAGTTACACACTAAGCACTAGGTCCAAACACTAAGCACTAGGTCCAAACACTAAGCACTAACAATGTCCTAGATCGTAGCCAAGTCGTAGGTTTCACTGGTATCACTCTTGATCACTTGTTTTCGCTCTCGAAGTCGCCTTTCTCGTAGCTCAAACTGAACTGCCCGGGCTCGCCCCCTGCCGCTATTTATATGCGCCGAGACGAGTTCCAGACTATTCCAGAATGTTCCCGACTGTGCGCGAACGTGATCGCCCGGAACGAATGTTTCTAGAAGGTTCGAGCATGTACGGTAGTTCCTCTAACGCCATCTAGTATCTAATAGGGATTTCACTCTGCTCGGTTCTTTAATTGGTTTTACTAGTTCCTGCTAGATGGCGCTAGCTCCTTTGTGTTTTGTGTGTTCGTAACAATATTTCTAATACAAGATACGAGTAACTTTCATAATCGTATGCGTATGCATTACTAATAAATTTTCACACTTTAATAGCGAAACTAACTACGTGAGGAAATATGCAAACTTGTAATATTTGGCGTGATATTGGTACAAATTTTAAGTGCACAACTAGATTTCACCTTACTAAAAAATGAAAATGAATAGTGGCAATCACATAATTCGGCAATGTTATATGAACTTTTAAGCTATTGCATAGCTTCTATCGTGGGCCTTGAGCGTGGAGACTGAATCCAGAAATTCCGTAACGAAAAAATAACCTAACACCCCCCGTTACTGCGCATGCGCAATCCCCCTCTTCGCCCCGCAATTTATTTCATCCTGTTGATACCATGGGTAAGCGCCTTCCTTAAATTAAACAGCGTATAAAAATAAGGATTTTGAATCGACAACATATATCCTAAATGTTCAGATAACAGCGTATTTTAGATTTTAATAATGTAAAATAATGTCAGAACTAAAATTGTAGACCAAGATCCTAGGGGTGAATAATTCGACTTATTTTCTCAGCGATGAAATGCATTGAATAAGGTAGTCTTTGTACGTCGCTATTTTATCATAATTATCATAAGCAATGGACAGATGTCAGCATCAGTAGATAAGGATTATTAATCTTATTTTAGTTTATGGTCTTTAGATTCTTGCATAAATAAAATAAATAAATAATTATGATTGCATAAGTTGATAAAAAATACAATGCAATAGCTTTACCGTGGCAGTCCCCGAGTGCCACACGTCTTTTTTTTTTAATAAACAAAACTGTGTATTATAGACAAACGATTGTAATGATTATAATTAATGTACGCAACGAAATAACCAAGTAATCAAAATACACCATAATTGTTTTAATTTTTAATTTTTTAATTTAGTTAGTTGAGCACTTACAATTGGTATTAAAGAACGAGTAAAACGTGGGGGTTATTTTATAGCTAAATATTTCAATTTTGAGAAGAAACAAGCGTGAAGTCGGCGTGGATTTTTATTAATTTCTAGTAATATCTAGTGATTGTAGTGATTTATATAAGTTTGTACGAAATTAATACAATCGGTAAGTACTTAATCCATATTTGACTGTTAAGATATTAAAAACGTGTCAAGTAGGAGTTTAACTCGCACACTAGCACAGAATAGATAGAAGATACTAGGTGCAGTACCGTTAGTATCACGGAAGAGAAATTGTTTTTTCTCTTCCGTGGTTAGTATCATAATAATTTTATGTCACGATTTTAGTTACGTTTGTTGCTAACAGATGGCAGTACCGACACTGCCATCTCTTAAGAGGGTACTGTACTCCTAATTTAGGTATTTGCCTTAGGTATTGCTAAGCAGATTTTACCTACAAATTCTTTGAAAAAAAAGACGTTTCGTAGTTCCCTTTTTTCTTCGTGAAAGTTAAACCAATTTTGTTTGTTTTTACTATAGATATGATATGATGATATGATATACTCTTCATCTATAATATAGAGTAGAAACCATTATAATCGGTTTAACTTTCGAGAAGAAAAAAGGGAAGTACGATACCCATATTTTTGTATGGAGCATAATTTGGTATCGTGCCCTCTTAATAACAACTCCTTTTGATTGTATCATCTTAAAATCTCTTGTTTGTATCTCATATCATAATGTAATATTAAAATCAAATTATTATTCTTGTTGTGTAGACTATTTTACTATCGAACGTCTGTGATCAGATTTTTTAATTTAATTTAAAATACAGGGGCTTGGAGTGCGGCGTGTTGTTAATTCGTGGAGTGTTCCAACATGTTAAATAATTCAGCTAGTTGTGAGTTAGGGTTTGACCTTTGTTTAGACGGGCTGACGCGTTGGGATCTGCCCAGAGATCACCCCGCAATAGATTCCGCACGCATGGCAATCCAGATAAGTTATTTTTTTGCTTAACATTTCAGAAATTATTTAATTTTCACCTAGCATTGCTTAATTTAGATTTGTCTAAAGCGGCTCTATGTAATTAATTCAGAGCACAGATCACACCCATTAGATTTCGCACGCAAGGCGATCAACGAACAGCGAATGTATAGCTGTAATTATTGTGTAACTTAGCATATGAGTTTGCTACGACCAATGATAATGCATTATTACAATATTACATAAAACGCAACACGCGCCTCCCTGAACGTTGGTGCAATTGGAGGTGATCTGTGGATCTGCTTCATATTTAGAGCATTAATATAACTGGAGTTGGCATTAGCAAAAAAAAGGCCTCAGCTGAAAAAGGCACGAGAATAATCATACTCAATGAAACCAATTGTATGCGCACAATTAAACTTTACTAAGAATGAAAATTCATAGTGTTAATAACCCAAATCGGCAATGTTAAATGAACTTTTTTATTATCTTTCTTTTTTTCTTCTCCAGCCCATTAGGAGGGGTTATGGTCTACAATGCCGCGCTGACCGCGTGTTGGCATAGGGTATATTTTCGAGTTTTCCTTCTCTCACAGAGGATGTAATCTGTGTACAATATCCCTTAGCTGGGTTTTACAGCACCCTGGAGAAAAATTAAATTAATGGAGTTAAAATGTTTATGTGCGTTATCTCAACACCACCAACCTGTCAGTATATTTGACAAAAGAAAGAGCTTGCGTAACATCTCCTGTTGGTTTATTACTCTAAGGCTTTATAGCTATGTAGCCATGACAGGTGGACATTATACATGTAGGTATAGGTATCGGCACAAATCTTGAGCGCTGGTCTTTACCTGCGCAGAAGTGAATTATTGGGTCTGTTTGGAAGTAGGAGGTGAAGCGCGGGAGCAGTTGAATCAAATCATCGTATGTGATTGGCCTGCTGCGCGTCGCGTTATATCTGCCACTCGTGATTCGTTCACTGTGTTAGATGCACTTTCCTTACGACTACGAGTACACTTCGAGACAATTAAATGATACACATAAATTATTGAACTGAAGCTTAAAATTGAAATTTTTATATTTGTTTGTTTTTATTGACGGGCCTCGTGGCGTAGCGGCTATGTAGCCGACTTACGATTGCGAGGTCACGGGTTCGATTCCCGCACAGGACAATTATTTGTGTGATGAACACAGATATTTGTACTGCGTCTGGGTGTTTTCTATCTATTATAAGTATATATTTACAAAAAAAAAAATTAGTATATCTATTATATCCGTAATCTGGTATCCATATCACAAGTATCATTACGCTTAGTTTGGAACCAGCGGACATTGTGTGAAATGTCCGTATATATTTATTTAATTGGGGCGAAAGCCCTGGCCAGTGCTGAACACCTAGCCTGGTCGGAGAATTCTCCATTTTTTGGTTAGAGGAGCCCGATCACCCATGCTTCTCTAAAATGTATTCTATCCGTATTCTGATACCCATAACACAAGCAATACAAGCTTAGCTTGGGACAAAAAAAAATTTAAAAAAAAGATATAAATAATAGACAATAATACAAGTATTTTAATTTAATTTTGTTACCGCTTACCAGCAGGTGGAAGGTAGTCAGGCATCAAAATGTATTATGTAAAAAAAAATTATATTAAAGTAAATCATCGCCATTTTTAGGGTTCCGTACCCAAAGGGTAAAAACGGGACCCTATTACTGAGACTTCGCTGTCCGTCCGTCCGTCCGTCCGTCCGTCCGTCCGTCCGTCTGTCACCAGGCTGTATCTCAAGAACGGTGATAGCTAGACAGTTGAAATTTTCACAGATGATGTATTTCTATTGCCGCTATAACAACAAATACTAAAAATAAAATAAAATAAATATTTAAGGGGGGCTCCCATACAACAAACATGATTTTTAGGGTTCCGTACGCAGTATCTCAAGAACGGTGATAGCTAGACAGTTGAAATTTTCACAGATGATGTATTTCTATTGCCGCTATAACAACAAATACTAAAAATAAAATAAAATAAATATTTAAGGGGGGCTCCCATACAACAAACATGATTTTTTTACCGTTTCTTGCTCGATACTAATAACGTTGCCTTATGTTGCATAGATAATGGTACGGAACCCTTCGTGCGCGAGTCCGACTCGCACTTGACCAATTATTACACGCTTTATATTAGCTTCACTTGTATGTTTGTTTGTATATTTGTTTGTATGTTTGTTTGTATGTTTGTATGTTTGTAACCGACTCCTTTGGACGCTATTTTGACCCACTTTAAACGGTCAGATTCTATTCAAATTTTGCACAGCTGTCAAAGACCGATGACAATGCAATAATTCGATTAAATAAAGCGTGATTTTTAGTTTATTTAATTTGCAATGAAGTGTACGATGCGCAAAGCGATCCCCACTCTACCACCGAGCGCTCAAGATTCGTGCCGGGACCTATACCGCGCGTACTTATGTACTCGTATTGTAGTTAGTCTCGTTTGTTGTATATTTAACTTGGATAATGGCTTATGATGTCATCTGGTTTGCCTATGGTATGAATTTTTTTGTAGTTTTGAGTTTCAAGCTAAACATAATAGAAATTTAATCAGAATTAGGTATATTTATTCACTACAAATCAAGCAGATTTCTAATATAGGTATAAATATTATTCCGATTCCAGATTCCAGTTTCGTAAGTTGGTAAGTTGCCGTTTAAAATTGAGGACAAGTAATTCAATTTAATTCTTCTTATAATGGCCCATATGTGACTATCTTAGGACAAGTCACTTTCCGCCAGTGTTTTGTATTAACTTCAGACAAGAACATGCTAGTATCATGATCTATGGAGAGATAACAATATTTGGCCGAAACAAGTGACAAAGTTAAATAATAAACTGACAACTGATTATTCTTAGAAAAATTAATAGATAAAAATAAAAACATACAATAACAAATAAGTAATGTTAAATATATACAAGTATTATAGGAATTAAATACATAAATATGAATGTAACATAATACTCATTTTAACTTTAGCCTATCTAAAACACTTCATAGAATAATGACGTTTCATATGACGTATAACCTGTATCATAGACACACATAAATACCTTCTTTACGCACACATTGATATGTAAGTGGCTTTAAGCCGACTAAGTGAAGTAGCCACACACACTTTAATTCACCACATTATAATATTCTGTAACACTTGCGCGACTCATTTGTTTAAATAAAACTACTTTTTACGTGCACCTGTAATCATGGTGACTGCAAATTCTCCGAAACGTCGGGCTATAATTTAAAACAAATACACACGTCTAAATCCGTAAAAAGTAGTTTCACCACATTATATTAGATACCTACTTAAACTGATTCATTGTAAACCAGTTAGGATACAGTATTTAGTTGCACGTACTACACTTACGTCTACAGCAGTACAGGCCACAGGGAGGATGTGATCCGTAATCCGTAAGAAACCCAACCCTTACATTTTTTGGTCTCATTGCACACAATCCCTCGGTCACTGGACCGCAAAGTATGTTTTTTATCAAATCTTGTTCGGCCGTCCGCTCCCAACTACAAGGGCCACTTCACACAGCGCGTTGCGTCAGCATTGCGTTGTTACAACGTAGATATGCAACATGAAGCTTAGCCATACGAGCGCTGCGCCATCGCAGCAAGATTGCGTTCCAGCGAAACAGCGAGCCATGCCCGCTTCGATTTGGGGGCTGAAGTTCAATCGTGAGTTGTGTGGACTGGCAACGACGATGTCTTCAACGTAGATATTGTAATGCACTGCTGGCCACACGAGCACTGCGTCATCGCATCGTTTTTCCGTTATGAGCTTTAAAGCAATACTCCCACCTGCTTTATTCCGGGGGCTGCAGTTCAGTCGAATATGCGTTGCGTCGACGCAGCTCATCGTGTTAACTCTATGATTTTTTAAATGACTTTAAAATTAAGTAAGAGGTTTGAATAAATAATTTGTAGAATGACGCAGTGACAGCACTATATCTGCGCAACGGCGATGCAACATGCCGTGTGGACTGGTTCTAATGCTACAATGCTCTTTATGATTCAGGGCCCGAACGCTCTCTTCGTAAACTAATTGAACATAACAAGTTTGTTTTTTCGCCTCTCCTCTTGTTCATTTTGTAATCGATCGTCGATCTAGTACGATATTGTTTTCTTTAGACAAGTTTTCGTATATAAAACTGAACAAGAAACTGCTTACCGCTGTAGAATAACGATACAGTTTTATATAAAAACGTCTTATTTATTTTAAAGGCACCTCGGATACTATTGTGTACATTTTTTAGAGATAGCGAGATACAATAATTTGGCTTTAGGAAAAATAGGTAAGTAGGTACTCTATTTATTAAAAAACTGCAACAGTAGTAGTAGTTTTTGCGAGACAGAGCATCCTCGAAACCGTCTGTTCAGACATTCTTACAAACTTGCATGATTATGATATTAATAAAATTAAATATTTCATAACTGTTTAGGTAATAATAACCATAAAATGGCAGTAAAAATTAGATTATTTCAAATATAAAATGTATTCTTATTTACTTAAAATATGAATGAAATAAAAAATAAATTCTTTATTAATTCCTTAAAATTATTTTTAAATACATTTTTTACTAAAATAATTTACAAACAATTTTGAATTTCTGTTTAAATTATTAAAAATCGATTGAATTTCTATTAAAATTGTATAAATATTTGATTTTTAAATATTAAATAATTGAACATTACATTTTATTACAAAATAGTAGTTTAAAAAATAAGAGGAACATATCTAATGAAAATTAAAATTTAAGGAAGTAAAAATTTATTTATATTTTGTTTTTAATAAATCATTAAATGAGAATATAATTTTTATATTTTTACCTTAATAAAAAAATATTTAAGGCATAAATATTAATTCTATACTTATATGAAAAAAAAAGTTTCCAATGGAATGGATTTATAAAAAATAATTGGTCAAGTGCGAGTCGGACTCGCGCACGAAGGGTTCCGTACCATTATCTATGCAACATAAGGCAACGTTATTAGTATCGAGCAAGAAACGGTAAAAAAATCATGTTTGTTGTATGGGAGCCCCCCTTAAATATTTATTTTATTTTATTTTTAGTATTTGTTGTTATAGCGGCAATAGAAATACATCATCTGTGAAAATTTCAACTGTCTAGCTATCACCGTTATTGAGATACTGGGCACGGAACCCTAAAAATCATGTTTGTTGTATGGGAGCCCCCCTTAAATATTTATTTTATTTTATTTTTAGTATTTGTTGTTATAGCGGCAATAGAAATACATCATCTGTGAAAATTTCAACTGTCTAGCTATCACCGTTCTTGAGATACTGCGTACGGAACCCTAAAAATCATGTTTGTTGTATGGGAGCCCCCCTTAAATATTTATTTTATTTTATTTTTAGTATTTGTTGTTATAGCGGCAATAGAAATACATCATCTGTGAAAATTTCAACTGTCTAGCTATCACCGTTCTTGAGATACAGCCTGGTGACAGACGGACGGACGGACGGACGGACGGACAGCGAAGTCTCAGTAATAGGGTCCCGTTTTTACCCTTTGGGTACGGAACCCTAAAAACTAGCAGTTGCCCGTGACTATTCGTGGAATTTAGGAAGCAGCCCTTAAAAAAACTATGCACATAAACTATGTAAATTCCATCTATTTATTACTCTATTTATTACTCTATTTAGTTAAATAGAGTAATTTATGAGAACTACTCTATTTACAGACAAAGGTATCATATGTACATCATTTGTATAGTTTTCAAGATGTAAGCACACATACTCGTAGGAATATACAGAAATAAGTACTTTACGTTTGTTACTTTACGTATGTTTTTACGTTTCATAATAGCTAATAAGTAAAGAAGAATGACGACTCAACTGCTCTAGTAGGTACCTCACTAACAAATTGAATATAATTTATTAAATTTCTCAAGAGTATTTTATTTCTACGGCTACATGAATCAAATTATAGGTGATATCGCAAAGATGGAGAGTACGAAACCTGCCTTATCGCTCTCGGAGAGAACTTCTTTAACTTTATTTATAAACAAAATAAATAAAATACAGATAGGAAATAACGAAGAAAACTAATAAAACTATCAAGAGTTACTTTAACAGCGCTATTAAAATGTGACCAAAGATATCTACTGGTTTCGTAACATTGAATGTTTTAATACACAGAGCACCCCTAATAGATTCCGTAAGCAAGGCGATTTTCTAGAATAATCTTCGAGCATTAATCTAACAGAATATAATACTGAAAAAGATATGGGAGCAATGCTCATGCTCATTGTGTACGGACAATGTCGTCTCTTAGTGTATGTGAGGTGATTTTAGGCGGGGCGTGTGTAGCGACCAATGAAATTACGTTTGTTAGTATGTGTTACCTCCGCCCTCGTCGACTCGTCAATATATGTATGTGTGTTGTGCTTGTTGGAATAATCAAAGTAAATAAGTTCATATGCACTTACTCTGTGTAAGTTGCTTGCATATACTGTACATTACTCTTTACTGTCTCCTTCACATATATTCATAAGACTACTTAGTATTAATGAGAACATAAGTCTTCTCGTTTTAATTAAATAAACACAAGTGAAGTTAATAATAATAATAATAAATAAATATTCAGGACATTTCACACAACGTCCTCTGGTCCTAAAGTAAGCTATATTTCTATGCTTGTATTATGGGTACCAGATACGGATAGACTACATATACTACTTTTCTTTTGTAAATACATACTTATAATACATAGAAAACATCCAGACGCAGTACAAACATTTGTATGACATTTATGGATATCACACAAATGATTGTCCCAAGCGGGAATCGAACTCGCGACCTCGTGATCGCCAGTCCATTACATAAACCACTCCACCACGAAGCCCGAAGTGATGGAAAACTGCGTTTAATTTTAAAGTAATTTGTTGATTTTGCAATTGAGATGCTATGCTTTACTTAATAAATTAAATTATGGTGGAAAAAGTGATTGCCGCAAGCGGTAAAAAGTGATTACCAAAAGTTTTTCCACCATAAATTAATTTATTGAGTAAAGCATAGCAGGTCAATTGCAAAATCAATAAATTACTTTAGTAATGAACGTCGCGTCATTATTTTCAACACAATTGTATTCTGCAAAGAATACTAGGTGGTTGGTCGAGATGTTGCAAAGCAATCTTGATAGATGGCGTTGTACGTAGAAATACGATATAAAGTCAATCGAGTGATGATTGTGGTGGTTAATTTGAATGCTACAAGCACGACCGCAATAAGCTCAGTTGGAAGAGCTTCGGAACGGTATTGCGTTTAATTTTGTTCAAAAGGACCCAGTAATCTAATAGTGCTCTCGTACCTATTTCAGCGAGGGTCGCTTTATAATGTCGACTCCTATAGGATTAATGCTCTTATTGTTGGTTTAATATCTACTCTACGCGTATCTATAGGTAATGTATGAGATCTCGGCGTATGATTCTGCTACGACCAATGAAAATTCATTATTCTGTCCCGCAAACCGTTTCTTCCTCTAACATTGGTACGTTTAGATGTTGACAAAAATCTCGTAAAGCGGTATCTATTGGTATTATCTGTGTTTGAATTTAAGCATGCCAGCACAAAATATAAGAGCCGATTCACTTCTCAGCCAACACTTATCAAACTTATTATCTGTCAACTATGATTTCCTGTTTTGAAGGCGACTACACAACAAACTATGCATCGTTTTGTTGTTAACCATTCACTTTAGTTTAACCTTCGATATACACACCTATCTTAAATAAATCATATCCAATCTTTTATATCTATCTTTACTAATATTATAAAGCTAAAGAGTTTGTTTGTTTGTTTGAACGCGCTAATCTCAGGGACTATGGGTTCGAATTATTCTTGTGTTGGATAGTCTATTTATCGAGGAAGGCTAATGGTCTTATTCATAATGACTTATCAGAGGTTTAAAAGTTCGCTAAAATGGGTTCGTAAAAATTGTGAAAACTTGTTATTCATAATAGTCTTGTTACGATAAAACGTTTATTATCTCTCCGATAAAATCTCCGTTTAAACCTCCGATAAGTCATTATGAATAAGACTATAAGTATATAACATTACGCTGCAACCAATAGGAGCGGAGCAGTAGTGAAAAATGTTATAAATATTGGGAAATTTTCTAAGTTTTGCGCGTACGTAGTCGCAGCCAACAGTTAGTATCTAATTAGAAAGAAGAAATTCGTTAGATTCGTGTGGTGACGAAGAAGAATGCAAGTCACCACTCCTTTTCCTTCTGTAAAAGCCAGCCTTGAAATATTGTAGAAAGATTAATCCTCCGTGGGAGACGGAAAGCTCGAAATTAAAACCAACACTGCTGATCACCGTGGCATAGTAAGAAAAGAACCAACCCTACCTGTGTGCAATATCCCTTAGCTGACTTTTACAGCACCCTTGGGAGGAGATGGGGTGGTGACACTGGTATTCTTAATCCGTCACCACACGAAGGATTACCCCACATATCTAGTTAGAGTTTAAACTAAAAGTTTAAAAGGGTCCGTATTAGTGAGACTTCGCTGTCCTTCCGTCCATCTGTCTGTGATCAGGCTGTATCTCTGGAGCGGTAATAGCCAGAGAGCTCCGCATGCATTCGGTAAGCGTTGATCGCTTTGCATGCGTAATCTATAGGGAATGATCTATACCTCAGCATTGTATTATATGTACTTAACTGTAAATAATATGTGTATTACACTCTCCAGAAACCGACTAAGTATGAAACATAAGCTTTTTGTTTATTAAATAATTTAAATAGTATTTATTGATCCACTTTACGGTAAAAGCTATTTAATCTTCATGCGAATTGATAAATAACTTTTGTACTATTTAAATAAAACTACTTTTTACGGATTTAGACGCGTATATTTGTTTTAAATTTTGGCCCGACGTGGTGACGTTTGACGAATGTGGGTAAACCCTGTAATAACTGATCGTAGAAGACACATTACAGCTCAGTCTCCTCATGGTGACTGCAAAGTCTCCGAAACGTCGGGCCAAAATTTAAAACAAATATACGCGTCTAAATCCGTAAAAAGTAGTTTTATTTAAACAGATGAGTCGCGCAAGTGTTAGAAAATATTTTGTACTATTTATTTAATAAAATATTTACAAGGTTCTTTTTTTATTAATTAAAACAAGCAAAATTATATACAAAGCTAAAGAAAAGGGAAAACAAAATCTATACTAATATTATAAAGCGAAAGAGTTTGTTTGTTTGTTTGATTGATTGTTTGTTTGTTTGTTTAAACGCGGTAATCTCAGGAACCGCTGGTCCGATTTGAAAAATTCTTTCAGTGTTGGATAGTACATTTATCGAGGAAGGCTATAGGCTATATAACATCACGCTGCAACGAATAGAAGCGAAGCATCAGTGTAAAATGTTGCAAGAAACGGGGAAAAAAGTCACGCGCGCGAGCTTTAAATGAAAACGCTGCCTTATCCATGTGAGTTACAACAAAGTAATGTATGGAGAAATTGTTTGTTACCTATAGATCTTTAAAAAAGTCCGCGAGGCCATATGTCTATCTTTTAAGGAAAACCCGCTGTACCCATAAGAACGTCAACAAAATTATCAAATTCAATAGGATGTTTTCAAAAGCTATTTATGTGTATATAGTAACATTTTTTATCAAATTAAATACCTTAGTTAGCTTACGCATTTAATATAGATAATAACTGCTCTTTACAGCATGCAATTTAAATGAATATCTTCGGAGATATGACGAAAAAAGAATTACGCGTGATAAAATAAAGTTAAACTGTTCGCTGAGCAACGAGAACGTTTCCCCGGTCATCTATCTATACCTACTCCATTGTTTCGATGTATGGTTGGATGTATGAATGTAAGGATGTTTGTTGTTCTTTCACGTAAAGACGGATGGATTTTCGTGAAACTTTGCAATAATATAGCTTACATATCAGATTAACACATATGCAATAATTTATAAAGATACCACGTGTCACGGCGTCTTAGTGTGTGTAAAAGTCAGTATTGTACAGGTTGTTACGCTGCTCAATCCCCGACGGATCAGTGTTGAGTTGGTCTTTATAGGCGCCGGCGTCATCGTCGGCGTATGGTCGTTACGCTGCTCAAATTCCGACGTATCGGTGCTGAGTTGGTTTTTATAGGCGTCGGCGTCGGCTTCGGCGTCGTCGTCGGCGCCGGCTTCGCCGACGCCTCCGTCGTATGGTCGTTACGTTGCTCAAGTCCCGACGTATCGGCGCTGAGTTGGTTTTTATAGGCGTTGGCATCTACAGCGACGCAGGCGACGACGTCGGCGTCGGCGTCGGCTTCGGCTTCGGCTTCGGCGTCGTCGTTGCGTCGGCTTCGGCGTCGGCGTCGTCGACGGCGTCGGCTTCGGCGTCGGCGTCGTAGTCGGCGTCGGCTTCGGCGTCGGCGCCGGCTTCGCCGACGCCTCCAGCGTATGGACGTTACGTTGCTCAAACCCCGACGTATCGGTGCTGAGTTAGTTTTATAGGTGTTGGCATCGACAGTGGCGTCGGCGTCGGCGTCGGCGTATGGTCAATAGGCTCAAAAACTGCTAGACCGTTTTTTAAAATTCATTCACCATTTGAAAGCTACATTATCTGCGCTTAAAATAGGCTAGATTTTATTTTGGAAAAATTAGGGTTCCGTAAAATATTTGGGAATCGGAAAAAAATCAACTGAAAGACTTAACTATTTTGCTTACGCTGCTTAAACTTTAAAAGATAGAACAACAAAATATTCCAATTTTTCATTTATTTATGAGATTTATTTATTTCAAGGAAGACCAACAGCTTCTCAATAAATATGAACAAAAAAGAAATATTCATCAGCAAGCGTATTATATGTCCTCACGGATAAAAAAATTAAGAGCCATGTTTATGGTATTATAAGGGTGGGTGTTTACTATGTATTATAAGTATGTATTTACAAAAGAAAAGTAGTTTATGTATTCTATCCGTATTCTGGTACCCATAACACAAGCATATAAAGCTTACCTTGGGACTATAGGACATTGTGTGGAAAATTTTTATTTATATATGCTTTAATATAATGACGTATTTTTATTTATTCATTTTGGACCATGCCAAATTTCAAGTCTCTAGGATAGTGGGAAGTAACCTGTAAATTTTGATTCCCTAGCGAAAGTGGAAAATACTCAAAAATGGCTGTAGTTCGGTTATATCTTCTGAATGCGTAGATCTAAATAATTATTGATTGTATCTTTTGCAGCAAGGGACCGCATAGAAACAAACATTTGGTATAAGTTTCAAATTAACAACTTCAGCCGTGGCTGAGTAAAAAAAAGATTAACGAGTGGATAGACAGACAGACGGACACCGTATTGAGAGTATAAGGGTTTGTACAAAGACCTAAAAAGGCATGATGAAGCTCTGAGATATCATTTACTAAAATGACATTGGGCCATGTGTGTTACTTCTTTAGAACTGTGCAAGAAAAGAGAACCACACTGACGATTTACTAATTAGCTGTAAAATGGCGTTTTTGTTAGTTCATTTAATTTTTCTTTTCTTAATTCCACGCGTACGAAGTCGCGGGCACTGCTAGTAATAAATAAAATAAAATAAAGCTATGCGTCAGAATATTCCGCCGCATCGTCCTTAACTGGTAAAGTTCCTAGAACGCTGGCAGCATTGCCACGTTGGATGGCAATGCTTATACGTTGAGCAAAATAAAGGCCAGCGTTACGGTCACCCGAGGCGTCGAATAGCCGCTTCGACAACTATGATTGAGTCGTCGGACCCCACGGTCCGAGCGTTTCGACCCCAAACGGCTCAAATAAGTAATCTCCGACAAGATTACTGTATTTGCGCCGCTTGAGTATCTCCGCTGATGCGGCAGCAGCGCCAGCAGAACCCGCTGTACTAGGAACATATGATGGCACAAGGGTGTGATTGATAAATTAATAAATTAAGTTAACCTAAGAAAAGTTACAAAAATATTTTGGGACGTTAGAAACTTTCGTTCAAAGTAACTGCTGACGGAAAGCATACACAATATAAATAGGAGTATTTTCTATAACATACGTAAATTTAAACGCTTAAAAATAAATAATAATTAGAAATATTGTTACCCATTGCTGAAAAGCGGTTAATGGGACAGAGTTGCGAATATTTTTACAATGACGCTACATACAGAGACTACCTTATCTAACACATTTTATCGCTGAGAAAATAAGTCAAGGGATACGCCCCTCGGATCTTGATCTAGAACGTTTTTAGAAGTTAAAGAGATACATCTATTCTGTCTATTAAGTATAGTGTATGAAGAAATTTTAGCCAAGCTAAATTGGTGTCTACAAGATTGAACGCGAACCCACTACCTGGTAACCTATGGATGCAATTATTTTTGAAGTAGTGTTTGACAGGAGAAAGTATAATCAAAGTAATACGTAGATTACCTAGGTAGGTAGGGATTTATTTAACCAGCACTTGAAGTACTTTTTTACATCCAGTTTGTGACCTATTTAAAAAACATAAATAAATATTCATCTACACTTCACACAACATCGTCTGGTCCCAACGTAAGCATAGTTGCTTGTGTTATGGGTACCTACCAGAATACGAATATACTACATAATTTACATTTATTTTGTAAATACATACTTAAAATACATAGAAAACGTCCAGACGCAGAATAAACATTTTTATGACAATTAACTCATAAACGATTCACAAAATCCGTGTGGTGACGGATTAAGAATACGAGTGTCGCCACCCCTTTTCTTTCCTAGGGTGCAGTAAAAGGCAGCTAAGAGATATTGTGAACAGCTAACATCCTCTGTGAGAGACGGAAACCTCGAAAATAAACCCTGTGCCAACACGCCTGATCAGCGCGGCACATTAGACCATAATCCCTCCAAAGTGGAGGAGGCCCGTGCCCAACAGTGGGGCGTACATGGGCTGGAGAGAGAGAGAGAGAGGCCAGTAAGTCAGTTATAATAAACCTTTTTCGTACCTTCTGTTTGGATATGATTATGAGACCGCAGTAGCTACAATTAGTATAGTGTGTATAGTGAAGTATTCACTAATTCCTGACTGAAGACTGACTAATTTCAATGTTCTAACTGTACCATACTGTACGTACTTAATAAAAACCGACCAGTACGCGTTGGACTTAAACACAAAGGGTTCTGTACCTATACTGACATACCATATTTGCCATACTTAACAATCATATCTTCTAAGGGCTTAGAGTATCAAACCAACAAGAGGAGTATCAAACTTGTCTTATAATAAGTAAAGATATTCTCATTTTTATTATTTCATATTATGGTATCAACAGATATACATCCATCTGTGAAAGTGAAAGTTTTCAGATCTCTAGCTATCGCCGTTCCTGAGATACAGCCTGGTGAACGAACGGATGTTTTACCTTTTGATAGAGAACTCTAAAACCTATATATGTATGTTATAATTATTGTTACACATTATCATACTAATATTATAAATATGAAATTTTGTGAGGATGTTTGGATGTTTGTTACTCTTACACGGAAAAAGTACTGAGTGGATTTTAATGAAACAGAATAACATATAGGCTACTTTTTATCCCGAAAGAATGCAATGTTCCCGTGGGATTATAAAAAACGAATAGATTTCTTATTATTATTACCTCGGGTAACACCGCGGTACACAGCTAGTTGGTTTATAAAATATGTATGTTTTAGATATTAATGAGTAATAACTTCAATGTTACGTTAGTAAAGTATTATTTGGTTGTCAGTGTTATCGGCAAATGATCTAAGTGTCAATATAAAATGTAGTACACCATCGAGATAATAGATTTTAGAGTCCATTTATAAACAGTGAACTGTGACGCTGCTCTGATTCAGAGATAAGTGAACGGTTCCGATTTTAACGTTCTAAGTTATGAGAATTTAGCGATTATAAAAAAGTTCCAATTATATAGTAGGTACTAGTTGTTGCCCCTGAATTGGTACGCGTAGAATTTAAAAAAACTTTTGATGCATATAAACCACTAACTGGAAAGTTAAACCAAAGCAATATGGATGCTTCGCTCTTATTCGTAGCGTGATATAATATAGCCGATAGCCTGTCTCATTATTTGAACTATCACACAAAAAGATTTTTTAAAATCAGCGGTTCCTAAGATAACGTGTTCCAACAAACTTCAGCTTTGTATTAGTAGAGATTTTCGTAAAAGATTGTTAAGAGAGTTGTATTTGTATATCACTATTTCCATTTTCGGTCAGTAGGTAGAGCGACGGTATTCCAAGGTCGAGGGTTCAAGTACCTCTTGCGGTGATCACTTTTTCCACTATAATTTAATTTATTAAGTAAAAGCATTGCAAGTCAATTCCAAAATTAATTAATTACTATTTCCATTGTTGTTATGTGCCATGGTTTATCACTAACACGAAAAAAATTACACCACTATTTAAGCATGACCACTGTGAAGGAGGAGATTACTAAAGCCAGCATCATATCGAAGGAGGCTTCAAGGGCATCCTAATGAGCTGGCTACCACGCTTACAACTCTGAGCTATAACAAGCGTTTGAAACGTAAGGACATACTGGCCATGTAGTTAAGCACATTGGCCTTGTAAAGATGAGGAGATGTTCTCAATGGAGAGCACACTCGACCCGCCATTCTCTTTGAGAACGCATTTGCTTATAGCTATTTTAAAGATGATTGCAGACAAAAATGAAAAATAAAAACTATTTCCATTTTTTTACTTATTCGATGCCATTCGTTACAACAACAAATAGTCATCATCGTCATTCTCCTACAATTATACCGTTATTTTGGGGTCCATATGACGAATATATTATGTTAATAATGCTACAGAACCCTTCGCGTGTGATTAAAACTTGTACTTACCGGATTCTTATTTATTTTATCTTCAAGTGTACTCTATTCTTAGGTACGATTGATTATGTAAATACTTTTAGAGCATAAAAAGTTGATTTTAAATTACAAGTAATTTTCCCCATCGAATTCTTACGTTTTTATGTAGTTTTTAGAGTTCCGTAACAAAAGGTAAAACGGGTCCCTATTATTGAGACTTAAATGTCCGTCTTTTCATCCCTCCGTCCGTCCGTCTGTCATCAGGCTCTAGTTCCCATTTTATCTATCTAATATACCTATATTGTAAAATCTTCAGCTCGCTACCTATCACCGCTCCAAAAATCAGGGGCGTAGCTATCGCCGTATCTGCCGTACCAATTATACGGGCCCCCCCTTTTTTCTTTTGTGAGAAATATTTACCCTTCATAAGGGCCCCCAAATATTTTTTTATACGGGGCCTAACTAAGGCACGCTATGCCCCTGCCAGAAATAGATCTGGTGACATACAGAAAGAATGATGCTATAACAAAAAATACTCATCATTATTCTCCTGCCCTTATCCCGTTATTTGGGATCGTGCATATAACAAATATATTATTATTAGAACAGTACAGAACCGTCCGTGAGCGAGTCCGACTTGTGCTTGACTGGTTTTATATAGTTTTTTCTTACCATTTACCTATAATTTGCGCCATTCGTTCAATTAGTTGTCCGTTTGCAGTCCAAGGTTAATACAGAAATCGGCGCGAGCGCAGGCGGGCGGGGCTACGTCACTTATATACTCGTAGTTACTCAACCTACGCTGCGTCTTGTCAAGATTTCAAACTATATCTTACCATCGACCCATAGATACTTCCAATAGATAGATCATCAGGAAATGTTTGTTAACGACTAAACGCACCAACGTTAGAGATAGGTGCGTGATGCGGTATGGAATAATGCATTATCATTGGTCGTAGCAAACTTATACGTTAAATTCTTCGTACCTTAACTACGAAAAGTACATACATTTGGTGTACGTTGATCGTCCTGCGTGCGGAATCTAATAAAAGTGATCTGTGCTCTAAATTAATTACATACAGCCGCTTTAGACAAATCGAAATTAAGCAATGCTAGGTGAAAAATTAAATATCGTCTGAACTTTAACCGCTAATGTTAAGCAATGAAATAACTTACAAATATTTCGCTCGACTGATATCTTAATTTTCAACTTCTTGACAGATTTAGTAATATTAATTATACTATAATCATTAGCCTACATATATTTACAGAACGTGAGAGGAGAATGCAGAATAAATATTATTAATTCCTTGAATAATTCTGATATAATTAGGGTTTTGTACTAAAGTTAAAACAACCTATTACGTTGTTGCTGTTGTACGCATAAATGGCAGGACATAGTGAAACCTGTTTCAATTTCTTTGTAACTCAACATCTTATATACCTATTTGTTTCCAATAAAAATACTTTGACTTTTACTTTACTGAAACTTCGCCGTCTCATCCGTCTGTAACCAGGCTAAAGTGATAGCTAGAGAGCTGAAATTTTCAGTTTATGTATATCAAATGCTACAACAAATAATAAATTCTTATTTGTTGTAGCATCATTTTTCATCATCTCGTCGTCATCATTATCCTGCCCTAATCACGTTATTTGGTTTCGATAATATGACGAATGTGTTATGTTAAGGGCCTACATCAATATTATCGTATATCATCGCCGACACGTACATATTAACACAGCCAGTAGGCACAGAAAATGAAGAATTAGGGATACTTTTCCTATTTACTCAAAATCTACTAAATATATTTTAATTCTGATTTACGTGTTTCTATATATAATAGTTACTTATGTTTTTAAAGTTATTTCATTAGTTAATACGCGATAATAGACCGACAAATGAAAAAAATAAAAAATTTGAGAGGTTGTTTCGCCAAGATTTTCTATCGAGAAAACTTTTTTCAATCGCGTTTCTGAGTTTATGCGATCCTAGATCATATATTGAAAAAACATATACTTAAAAATTAGAGCTCTAGCCATTCAATCTAAAGAAACAATGAAAACTTCGTACATAGAAAAATGCACGAAGCTATTTTGGTATCCTCTTAACTAGGGTATGGAACCTTTCGTGTGCGAGTCCAATTCGTACTTGTAAGGAGCGAACATGAAAACATGGTAGCAATTTTCTCTTTAACTTTATAAACTTGATGTAAATATAAGATTTTGTGAAGCATAATGTGACATTTATGTAGATTTAGTTCGTGAACGTTTTACTAGAGTTATGAATGAGCATCCTGGTTGAACGCCTGTAACCATTTTGTACAGTATTGTGGTGCAAGACTTGCGCCAAAAGCATTTATCCAAAAGGTATTATCGGGCAACTAACGCTGAAAAGGTCACAAGAGCAATGTTCATACTCATTGTGTAAGGATACTGTTATCTCATTCGCGAAGCTTTTTTCCGCCCATAGCAAACAAAGCGCATCACATCAATACCGTCACACCTTTATCCCACGGGGGTAGGCAAAGACTATAGAGCGCCATGTGCTAAGATCCAAATACATTTCCTTGGCTTCATTTACACTTATACATCTAGTCATACATGCCCGACGGTAAAGAAATTACATTATAGTATTTAAAGTGTTTGTGTGCGTTACTTCGGCACCACCAATCTAGCAGTATATTTGACAAAGAAAGCGTGTGTACCAACTCCTATTGGCTTAAAACTCTAAGGTGTGTCCGGGCAAGATAGTCTTATGTCCAACACAAGTACCTAACTAGACTACAGTTAATAGCGCCTCCATTCCTATGTAAATCCAAGATAGGGCAACCCTAACTAGATAATGCAGGTGCAATTTGCATAAGCTTTTACCCTTTGTGGATCTAAAACCGGCTCTTTGGCTGTGATACGTTATAGGGAGTATAGTGTCAATAGCTCATCAAATGACAAATGATAGTTAGGTGAGGCATCCCTCCTTCTCTCCAACTCATTATCGTCTCACTGTTGGGTACGGGCTTCTTCCATTTTACGAGGGATTGTGGTGTATTATGCTGCGCTGCGCTATCTCCGTGTGGTGACGGATTAAGAATACAAGTGTCGCCACCCCATCTCTTCCAAAGGGTGTTGTAAAAGCCAGCTAAGGGATATTGCACACAGATAACATCCGCTGTGAGAGACGAAAATCTCGAAAATAAACCCTGTGCCAACACGCCTGGTCAGCGCGGCACAGTAGACCATAATCCCTCCCAAAGTGGAGGAGGCCCGTGCCCAACAGTGGGACGTAAATAGGCTGGAGAGAGATGCTGCGCTGATCAGCTGTGTTGGCATAGAGTTTATCATCGTTTACCGTCTTTCACAGTGAATGTTTTATATGTAAAATATCCCTTAGCTGGCTTTTACAACACAGTTTGGTTCTTCCTGCCTTCAATGGCACATTTTAATGACTCCTTGCCCAAATTATATAGGGTCGGCTTTTTTCTTTCAATCTCTACTATCAGGCATCATATTCTCATCAACTCCTTTTCGTTAGTACCATGGGGTGGACTTTATAATCTTAATCTATTACCACACGGACAACATGAGGTATAAGTTGCATTGTCTGTAATGTCAAATTAGACAAATTGTAATATTTGGGCACGTTATTGGATGTTGCTCCAAACACGTTATTTTATTAATAAATTTTTAACATCCAGCTGAATGTCTTAAAGACAGCTTGCGGGAAAACATGACACAAAAAAAAGATGCCTGGAACATGTTAGCATACAGGATACAGGACTGACTATGTCGTGTCATATCTAACGTGCCTTGAATAATATAATTCCACGCGCCTCTTTCGTCATAACCATTCATTCGTTACACCATAATTTTCATATAAATTAATTAGTTACTTAAATTCCTTAAAATTAAATAACAGTATCTAATCCGAAATGTAATTTAATTTTATGCTGGCCTCCGTTTATTAAGTTTGCAAAACAACATAGATTAGTACTACTGGTTAGCGAAAAGTTAATATAATAAATAAAAAAGGAGCGAAATTAAAGTTAATATAATTATACATATTATTACATATAGGTGCCATTTGGAAGAAACACGACCCGGTCGCGCGACCAGTTCTGATATTGTATTGAAAATGTCGTCCGATTCATACGAGTATGTTCGAACGCGTTCAGTTGCAGAAATTGTCACTGCTTTATATGAGGAGTGGGCGAGGCTAAACACAAAAGTGAATCTTCTTTTGGCAACGCTAACATTGATCTCCTAATTTCATGTGCCGCACGTCGCAGTTGCCCGTCTCGGTCGCAGGACTTACGAATACCACCTTATTTTAGCCAGTCCTTACCTTAGCCCTGTAAATTTTTATGATTGTGAAACAGTCATTATATTAAGAGAAAAAAAACGAATAACACCAATCGTAATTTTCTATCTAATAAAATAAATATATAAATATTCACGGAAATTTCACAAAACGTCCTCTGGTCCCAAGCTAAGCTTATATGCTTGTGTTATGGGTACCAGAATACGGATATACTACATAATCTACTTTTCTTTTGTAAATACATACATAAAATGCATAGAAAACACCCAGACGCGATACAAACATTTGTACGACATTTATGGATATCACACAAATTATTGTCCCAAGCGGGAATCGAACCCGCGACCTCGTGAACTGCAGTCCATTACCTTAACCACTCCACCACGAAGCCCGTCATAATAATTATAATAGACCTATACCTGTATAATTTATTTCATTTATAAATTCTGATGTATGCCATTTCCTCTAATTACACAGCACTGTTAGTCAGCAAACGGTCGAGGTATGCAATGATGCGGGTACATAGAATCAATTAAGAGTTTTCCTTCTGGCACATCGGCATCTACGGCATCCGGTGTCATCTCAGTTAAGATAATCACCAGTCCCGGAGTCCAGATAAACGTGTGCCTACAATTATGAGATCCGGTTTTAAGCATTTTAATATTAGTGTTTGTTTATAAAGATGTTTTCTATGCAAAGCTGGATAGCTGCCTGAGCTCGGAAATGTGTAAAATGTTAATACACTATTTGATACGTAAGTTGACAATGTTATTATCCAGGGATTTTATGGTCTATGGACAACAAATTTTTCTTTTTTTAACATGACACGAATTTTGAGAAGACTGAGATGACGATCTTTACTTATTATAAAACAAACGTTATTTTTGTATGTATGTCCCTATGTCAGCTTAAATATTTGAAACTACGCAACAGATTTTGATGAGGTTTTTTTTAATACACAGAGTGGTTCAAGAGGATGATTTTTAACACGCTTTTATAAGTTCGGTATGTATCTATCAATGTATTAATCTATGTAACGGAATCTTTGAAAGTGATTTTCACCCACTTACAGTAATCGGATTGATCTGAAATTTTGCACACATATTAAGGACCGATGACAATGTAATAATAATATAAAAAAATATGGCGTCTTATAATAAAAATTTGACGGGCTTCGTGTTCTAGTGGTTCATGTAACGGACTGCCGTTCACGAGGTAGCGGGTTCGATTTCCGCTCGGAACCATCATTTGTGTGATGTTTATAATTGTCATACAAATGTTTATACTGCGTCTGGGTGTGTTCTATGTATTATAAGTATGTATTTACAAAAGAAAAGTAGTATATGTAGTATATCCGTATTCTGGTATCCATAACACAAGCATAAAAATATAGCTTACTTTTGGACCAGAGGACGTTGTGTGAAATGTCCAAAATATAAAATATAAAAAAATTAAAATATGAAATATTCAGGATTATTAGTTTTTGAACTAAACATATTTTATTGATATTTGGTACAAATTGGAGGAGCGGGAGCCCAACAACTATAAACGCGGGTAAAACCGCGGGAGTTTTTAGCTTTAGAGTATTATGGTCTTATTCATAATGACTTATCGGAGGTTTAAACGGAGAGAGATAATAAACGTTTTAGCGTAAAAAGACTATTATGAATAACAAGTTTTGACAATTTTCGCGAACCGATTTTAGCGAACTTTTAAACCTCCGGTAAGTCATTATGAATAAGACCATTAGTAGTTATCGACTAACTTTAAGACCTCTACATTTTAACACCTCTTTGAATCGCTTCGATAATATAACTGTTTGCATAAAAAGAAGAGTATTAATTGTAATTATTCGAACTTTATTACACAATCTGAATCTATTACTCAACCGTATTGTGATTATTTTCGTGTACTTGTAAGTGAAATTCAAATTGAAAGTATTTCATGACTTAAAAAGTTAGTATTATTATTGTAATAGCATTTTTTTATATACGGTCGAACCAATACATCTGTTCTACTAACATTAATGTTCTATATAGAGTAATTTGTTTTTGGCTTTTGATACGGCTCATCCAGATTATAATCTCGATAGGAATGCAGTAATGACTTACCAATTCGATATGGCGGTTCTTTCTTTTCTTACTGCATACCAACACATATAAAAACATGTAACTATTTAAATATAAGGCAACGATTAAGTATAGAGTTCCCACAATAATGTATGGACTTCAATTAACAGGCTTGTCTATTTGTTCTTAAGTCATGTATTAGGTATATTTCATTGAACAAGAGAAATGGTCACGTTGAGTTTTCGGAGTTAGAGTTGCGCTTACATAGTTACATCATCAAAGGATTCAAAGGTATATGTGATATATTATCTTATCACGCTGAGCTACGGGTACTGGATTTTCTTTCAGCTTAATTTTACAGCTATCGATTTAAATGTGGTAGTTAAATAACTACTAAAGTAAAGTGTTTACACATAATTTAATTAATATTAATAGCGGTTTATTCCTATCTATATTCTATACAAATACTATAAAGCTGAAGAGTTTGTTTGTTTGAAAGCGCTAATCTGGGGAACGGCTGGTCTGGTTTGAAGAATTTTTAGAGTTTTGGATAGTCCATTTATCAAGGAAGGCTATATAATCGAACCCGCGACCTCGTGAACGGCAGTCCGTTACCTGAACCACTAGACCACGAGGCCCTTCAGCCCGAATATTTCCGTAAATAAACTGTATTTACGAAAAAGTCTAAATCTAAAAGCCAAACGCGTAATACGGGCAATGAAAACCGCTGAGTACAATATCGTTGTGTGTATGCCTGGGAATAATACATCGTACATCAACTAAGAAGGATGTCAGCTCGAGGGTTATCGGAACTAAGATATACGTGGGATAAAATACGTTCGCTGGTTTCTACTTATCAAATGGCTGACATTGTTTTGAACCGAATTACGTAGGTACTTACCTACGCATCATTTTACAACTAAAACGTGAAAGTTTGTAGGAATGTATGGTAGTAAAGATGTTTGTTGCTCTTAAAGCGTTAAAAAGTTATATTGTAGTAGCTAGACTAGAGTGTTACTTCGTGTTCACTTCTTTTTTAGATGCTTTGATGGGTTTCGTGGTGTAGTAGGTAGTTCATGTAACGGTCTGCCATTCACGAGATCGCGATTTGATTCCCGTACGGGATTGTTATTTACATGATATTTATAATTTTCAGACAAATATTTGTGCTTCGTTTTGGATGTTTTCTATGTATTATACGTAAGTATGACCATACAAAATAAAAGTATTTATATGTTACCGGCTAACACTCACTTTTATAGGATCGATGATGTCGACCCAGGTTTCGAGTATATCCGATGCTCATCATCAGGACGAGCGCGCAGCGGTGTCAGTGACCTTCCGACGCGCACTGCGGACCATGGCGCGTGTTGCCCGCTGTGATAATGTGGAGGGCGGAGGGTCTTGCGGTGTTGGGGGGATTGTTGTAACACTGGTGTTCAGTTGACTCAAACTCACGAAAATTTCAATACTAAAATAAAAGTAGTTTATGTAGCAAATCCGTGGCAATCCTGACACGCATAAAACAAGCATAAGTTTAGCCTGGGACCAAATAATGTTGTGGAAAATGTCCATATTTTTTTATATTCTAGTACCAAGACTGGCGGCTATTACCTTATTGTTAACACGCTTTAACTAGTTCAGGTCATATCTATATATGTACCGATATAACACAATATTTAGTGTTATTTTCAACAACTTAATAACTATACGTTTTCATCAAACAACACTTTTGAAGATGTTCCAAAAAGTTAAACTTATAACACCCCAGTTTACGTCAATATGGTTCAAAATATGTGAATATGTTTAAGGAAATACACTTATAGATTTATTAGATAGAAATAAAAAGATTTATAGTAAAAAAGATTGATAAAATATTGACATCATAAAAATAGTAGCGTACCTATTTGATTCGTATTTTGTGGTAAAGTATGTGCGTGTCGGATTGCCATCTTGTTTTACGTCTACTTATCTATAAGGTATTCGCTCGTAAATTCCTTTAATATTATTGACAGAAATCCGTCCTCGTATACAATAAAAATGATATTGTTTCTGCAAATAAACGGAAATAGAAAAATGTTACGTGACAAGGATGCCCTCAATCGTGCCCTGTGTCTTTACGAATATTTGAATCACAGAAATTATTCTACAGGTATTAAGATTAACCTTTGGTTTTTATTTGTATCTACCACTGTAGATAAGACATGAGGAAATTCTTTTAGATCCAGTTCTGTGTTTATAATATTCATGGATATTGTGCACCACGTGATTTGTTCCCAAGATAAGCTTATTTGTTTCTGTTATGGGTCACAGGGACATATACTACTTAAACTTATCGATGGTCCTTAGGTAAAGTATCGAATTTACTAAGTTGCATTTATTTATTATTACTGTTTTAAACTATCAATAGACGTAAGTTTACAGACGTGTTTTTACAGACATATTTCATCGAAACGCAACAGTTTTATTGTCGTACAGCTACGAAAGTTAAGTTTAAATCACTCTCTTGAAAAGTAACGTTTTTCAGTTTCGATACTTTACCTAGGGACTATCGTTATATTAAAATTTGTAATTACTTAAAAAATACACAGAAGCAGTACAAATATTTATGTTACAAATATAAATATCACCAAACTAGCTGTTGCTCGCGACTGCTTGCTGCTTCGCTCCTATTGGTCGCAGCGTAATGTTATATAGCCCATAGGCTACCTTACTAAATGGACTACCACACAGAAAGAAATTTTCAATACGAACCAGTTAGTGGTTCCTGAGATTAGCGCGTTCAAACAAACAAACTCTTTAGCTTTATAATTATAATATTAGAATAGATAAATTGTCCTGTGCAGGACTTGAGCCCGTGACCTCGTGAACGGCAGTCCTTTACATGAACGACTAGACTACGAGGCCGTCTATCATCAACATCATAACATCACGCCTTTCTCCCATGAGGGTAGGCAGAGACTATAGAGCGCCATCTGCTACGATCCAAACATACTTCCTTGGCTTCATCCACACTATAAATCTGGTCATACATGCCCGACGGTTGTAAGTGCTGCTCACTAATAAATCTAAGAGGCCGTCTAATTTTTATTAATCAGATTAGGGGCCAAATTTACACAAAATTACAGAGTGGTAGATAGGTACCCTTATTGTTAATCGATAACAGACTTAATAGTCAATAAGCGCAAATCGCGCCCACATTTGATCAAATTAATTACATTTGATGAGCAAACACTTAACTCTACTGCATGTGATGTTTAATGAAGATGAAATCGATGTTAGTTAAGATAGTTGACTCTTGTATACATTGATCATCGGAAATGAGAGGGCGGTAAGATTGCTAGAAGAATTACCTACCGTGGGGAAAACTCTACAGAAAATCTCTATAGTATTCCTTACCAAATACTAATTTTATATTACGTTCATTAGAACCTTTACTTTTTAACTTGTTACCTATAATATATAGGTTGCGGTGCAGTCCGTGTGGTGACGGATTAGGAATAGGTCCAAATGTCACCACTCCTTTTCCTTGCCAGGGTGTTGTAAAAGCCAACTACGGAATATTGTAGACAAATAACATCTCTGTGAGAGACGAAAACATATGAAAGTTAAACCTGTGACATCACAGAAGAAACCAAAACTAAATAAATTATACAAAAAGTCATCTAATAAAAAAACCGTGATAAAATCCGTTCCGTAGTTTTTAAGATATAGGCTCGCATTGGGACATACATACAGAAATAACAACTTCGTTTTATAGTAAGTAAATATATAGTCCAATGTATTGTTTACTAACGAATGAATGCTAAAGCAGTGAGCTTGTCAAAGCTTTAGATTAGACAATCCCGTTTGAATTAAGCTCTCAGTTGCAATCTGATCTACATACCAAAATGTTTGGCGTTAAACATTTATGTACAACAGTATACCAATCGTTTACAATACCAATGTTTGTACTATACAGTCATTTATTTAAATAGAATGGATGAAATATAACTAAAGTTCTATATTAGGTACTCCACAACTGCATAAGTATGACATGAAATTAATGTCTTGTACCCTTTTAGAACGAATTGGGCTCACGAGCACAAAATAGTGGCGCATATTGGGACAAATTCTATCCAGTTTTAATACTAAGCACATTTTAAACAAATTAATTTGGCTTACAAGTAAAGTAAACAAGCTGGATACATAATTAACACCTTTTAATGATAACTACGCAAAGGTTGCAGCTGAAGTGATTCTGGGGTGACAGGTGGAGGTAGGTAATTAAATCCTCGAATCATTAGAATAAAATCCTTTAGATATAAAATAATTAAACAATCCTTGTTATTTACAATAAATCGTGATCCAGGTGTGTTAAGCCCTCTGATATATCTTGAAAGAAGTAAATGAATTCAAGTTTATTCTTCTTTTTGTCTCTGCGTGGGCAACCATCTGTATAAGTACAATGGGTAAGTACAAGACAAGTAAGACGGGCTTTTGGGTCTAGTGGTTCATATAACGGACTAATGTTCACGAGGTCACGGACGGGACAACAATCATGTGTGTGATATTTATAATTGTCATAAAAATGTTTATACTGCGTCTAGGTGTTTCTACGAGTACTTATAAGTACGTAAAGTAAAATAAAAATTGTTTTTGTAGTATATCCGTATTCTGGTACCTATAACACAAGCATATAAGCTTAGCTTGGGACCAGATGGATGATGGCGGTTGTGTGAAATGTCCATGAATATTTAGTTATTTACAAAAATAAAAAGACTAAACTGTAGTTTGCACAGGTATGGGAGAAAATTATGTCATAAAACTTATAAATAAGTCATGCTACATTTTTTTTTTGTAAAATCTATAAATATTTATGAAGTAAAGACCAACTACACAATGTACAAATTGTATAATGCCTATATAGTCGGTATAAAGTAATTATTCTTTGTTAAAACATGCCCACCAAAACATTATGTACGACTTTAATTATAATTTTAACTTTTGAATCTAGATACTGAGTTTTAGAATAAAAATATTTGGTTTAGGTAATATAGTATATTTAAAATTCTAATTATAGTTAGAATTAAAATTATAGTAACGTCTAACATGCAAAGGAGTCATTTTAAACGTAGCCCATAACCTAAAACAGTCATAATTTCACCGACGCGTTGCGTCACAAATTATCCTCGATAGATTCCGCACGCAAGGTGATCCAAACGCACTGAATGTCTGCGCTACGTTCACCTATTACTTAATATAAAATATACTCGTTATTTTTGTGTGTGTGCCCATGTGTGGGCCTAAATATCGTCAAAACTACGCGCCAGATTACATAGAGTGGTTCGAGTGTTTAGTATAATTTATTAGAGTTTAATTTTCAAAATCCACGTGTCTGATGTTGCGGGCAACAGCTAGTATCTACATAATGTATGGGAACACGGCATGGGATTTTGCTACGTCCACTGAAAATGCATTATTTCAAAAATCTCATAATGCGGTTTCTATTCTGGGTGATTTGTGTGTCACCTCAATTGACGCATATTAATTGCCCACGAAGACAAACAAATGGCGCATAAGGCTTTTTCTTGCCTTCCCACTTGTCTTTATCCAAATAGATGTTTTATAAGGCAATTTATCACAAAAGATAAACGTTTAAAAATAATAGAAATTAAATAATGATGAAGTGCTACAATTATTTCTTATACTTTTCAAAGTCAAAGTCATAATATTTTATTTCAAGTTGGCATGTTTTACAAGCTCTTTTGAAACGTCAGAAACTAGGTGTCTGTTCCAAACGCGGATCCTATGGAGAAGAACAGACAAGAAACTCCATGGATTTTACATTTGGACTTTTCTAAATATTAATGTTTGTAATTCCCAATTCTTAACTGCATTTTGTAACAAAGGATTTCTAAAAAAATACTCGATAATAGTAATTTTATCGTTTTTATTTTTTTATTTAACACACATTCAAAACAATACAATAGTAATGTAATAATGTCACTGAACAGAAAGAAAGTCACTTTGTTACCATGAACTATTCGCAAGGGCGGGTTGGCTATCACAATCGGCGAGAGTGGCCGCCCGCCCAGTGTCGCGCGAACCGCCCTACGTGAAGTACGCACACCAAAAACTACAGAATCTCACTACATCGTGTATATTTTCGACAATTGTGGAATTAAATGTGAGTGATTATTCTGCTCTTTGAAATATATTAAACGATTAGCAGGGATAATGTAAAATAACTTAGTATGCGAAAGTACAATATAACTTTAAAAGTTAAAAACTACAAAGTGAATTCAATAATTGTTATGTTGTTATTTTTAGTGGTTACAAAGACTTTTACATAATTTTTATGAGTTGACATAACTTTATACTTTGCTTTAATCAATACTTAATATTAAAAACATTAACAAAACAAAAGTGTTTATTTATATAAAATGCATTCAATGCGCTGTTACTTTTTATAAAATAAGTTATTGTCCGAAATAAATTCTTTATGAGAGACGTAGACCCTTAAAAAACAAATTAGAGACGTATGTGAATAAAAAACTCTGAATACAAGTTTTTTACCCTCGCAAGTAAGTTTACAACAGGACTTTAATGTTACTTGGAATTTAATTGGGAATCTTCGGAATAAGGTAAGTACATTTCAACGTGTATTTTATTACATCATATATAATTAGATACATTCTTATAACATTTTTTGCAGCTTAATTATCCGTAACTCGAAGAACAGCTTTTAGTTAAATTACAAAAGGGCCAGAGAATGTTCATTTTTAGGGTTTTGTAGCAAAATATAAGTCCCTATTACTGAGACTTCGCTGCCGTCCGTAAGTCATTTACCAGGCTGTATCTCGGGAACGGTGACGGCTAAAGAGTTGAAAATTTCGCTGTGTGTATATCAGTAGATACTACAACAAAAAATACTAATAATTATCATTCTTCAGCCCTAAGTCCGTTATTTGTGATCCCGTTATTTGGTGTTATTGGAGTTGATATGACGAACATACATATTATAATAATAACGTACAGAACTCTTCGTGGGCGAGTCTAACTCGTACTTGACCGCTCTTTTTAATTTTTGTTTTACGCAGGCATTTGGATATACGTTCAATATGATATACCCATTAAAGTAAATGAGACAGTGGCACACATTTCCACAGAGATTCCTGAGGGAATGAATTCAGTGTTATATTATGCATTTAATAGTCTGGCGTTACGTTAATGATATATAAAGTAATAATTTATGTGGTGACGGATTAATCTGTACTAACATTATAGAGCTGAACAGTTTGTTTGTTTGTTTGAACGCGCTAATCTCAGGAACCACTGGTCCGATTTGAAAAAATCTTTTAGTATTAGATAATACATTTGCCGGGGAAAGCTATAGGTTATATAACATCACGCTGCAACCAATAGGAGCGAAGCATTAGTGAAAAATGTAGTATAAACGGAAGGGGTTTTCTAAATTCCATGCGAACGTAAAACGAACAGCTAGTTAAGCATATGTCACAACTTTCTTTCATAATTATTGTATCGAGTACGTAATGGTTTATGGTCTTATTCATAATGACTTATCGGAGGTTTAAAAGTTCGCTAAAATCGGTTCGCGAAAATTGTCAAAACTTGTTATTCATAATAGTCTTTTTACGCTAAAACGTTTATTATCTCTCCGATAAAATCTCCGTCTAAACCTCCGACAAGTCATTATGAATAAGACCGTTAATCTATACAGATAACACGTTTTGCCAGAAACAGAAAACCCGAAATTGACAACAAAAAGTCTAGTCAGCGCGGTATACTATGCTCTGTTTCTCTCCCTCTCCAGCCTATTAATTTACCACTATTGGCCAAGGGCCTCCTCCACTTTGGGAGGGATTATGGTCTACTATGCCACGCTGACCAGGCGTGTTGGCATAGGGCTTAGTTTCGAGTTTTCCGTCTCTCACAGGGGATATTATTTGTGTACAATATCCTTAAGCTGGCTTTTACAGCACCCTTTGGAGAATGTGGGATGGTGACACTTGTAGTCTTAATCACCACACGGACAGTGGACTTTATATATTATGCAATACCCCGGAATAGATTCTAAACACTGTCATACGCCCATGCCCAACAGTGGGGCGTTTATGGCCTATGAAGATGAATACAGAGATTTATTTGATTACTAAACTAATTTCTGTCTCGGCGTGAATAAGTTAACCAAATTGTTGACCAGTGGGTGACGGTCAACAATATGATCACGGTTGCCTTGTCAAGACTAAAGCCGTGAGAAAACAAACAACCGATGCTCTTGTTAACGGTCTTTCTTATTTCGGAACAAAGTATTCCGATGGTATAAGAACATATTATATAAGGTATTGTAGGTTCAAGTCCCACTTAAGGCGATCATTGAAATCTTTTCTTAATTTAAAAGTAAGTCGATATTTTTATATGTTTGATGCGGTTTCTTTTAAATGATAGAGTGGTTCAAGAACATGGCTTTTTGTGTAATTTATTACGGTTTGGTTTCTAAATATCACGCGTTCGAAGTTGCGGGAAAAAGCTAGTAAAAAAAATCATCAATAAAAAAAATCTAAATTAATAATTAAAGTAATCTCAATTCAAGTGATTTAATAGGTTTAGGTATGATGATGATGATGCCTTCCATGCCGATTTCGGCAACAGCAAACCATATACTATATGATTTGGGACTTTGCAGTTACTTATGTGTCCTCATATGGCTGATGTACCCAATCTTTGCAGTAAATGTTCTTAAACAGACGCAACATGTGAGAACCCCGCTAACGTAGTTATAATTTATATTTAAAGGCGGTTTGCTTTTAATTTGGTCCCGTTTTAAATTTAGACCATGCCTTCTCTCATCCTCAAACGTGCGCACACTTCTATGTACGAGTACGACCTGCCGCCAATTTGTGCGATCAGCAGCCTCCTCTTCCCATGCGGGGAGTTTGATGCCACGTCCCCACGTTTTCGCTTACCTGTCCGTAATTCTGAGTAAAAGATATGCTTAGCTATCCTTTCCTTAGGCATGCGGGATAGGTGGCCACACCATTGCAATTGTCTTCGCATAAGGTAGGCCTCGAGTCCATAAACATTCGAACGCTTGAGAACTTCCGTGTTTCTGACATAGTCAGACCATTTAATATTAAGAATTTCACGCAAACATCTCAAGTGAAATCTGTCAAGAGTTCGAATATGGCGGCGGTATAGACACCAGGTTTCCGCTGCATATAAGATGTTGGGTAGAACAAGGGCCAAATATACTTTAATCTTAGTCTCAACGTTCAAATCATGTGAGCGGAATACCTTAGCTCGCAGCCTGCCAAATATACCCACTGCAGCAGAAATCCTGCTGTTAATTTCTGAATCAAGGTCAGCATTGCTAGTAACAGTACTGCCCAGGTATCTAAATTTGTTCACAAGTTTCAGATTCACTCCGTGTCAGTCATCATAACTTCTGTTTTGGTTATGCTGATTTTAAGCCCAAGCTTACAGACGGAGTCGAACTTAGATACTAAATCTTGTAGACCATCTGAAGAATCCGTCACAAAACAGAAATCATCCGCATACATCAGTTCCGTGATGGTGTTTTGCGAAACCTTGGTGTGTGCCTTCAATCTTGCCAGGTTGAAGACACCCCCATCCGTACGAATAACTGACCTGGATCCCTTCAGAGTTATCCCTCAGGGTTTCCCTAACAATCGCCGCAAAGTAGATGTTAAAAAGTACAGGTGCAAGGACGCAACCCTGTTTAACACCACAGGTAAAAAGAAGACCTGTTTTATTAAACTATGGGTATTCCTATCTACTGAGGAAATAGACAATGATGAGTTTAAAATTGAACGTTTGTATGAACAAACGTTCAATTTTAAACTTTAGAGCAATGAAACACACCTGAAATTACAACTCCATATTATTCTTACATCTATTATGATTGATTCTATATAATGCTGTGGCTTTAGCAATCTCCTCCTTCACCGCGTTCATGCTAAGGTAGTGGTGTATTTCCGTGTTGGTGATAAACCATGGCACACCACATATAATCCTGAGTGTCATATTCTGCATTCTCTGTATGATTGAAATATTGGATTCACTAGCACTGCCCCAGAGCTGGACACCATACATCCAGACAGGCTTCAAAATACTCTTGTAAATGAGTAATTTGTTGTCGACAGAGAGTTTACTGTTTCTACCCAGAATCCACGATAGGTTAGTATAACGTAGTTTTAGCTGTTGCCTTTTTGTTTTGATGTGATGTCTCCACGTTAAACGTCTATCTAGGTGTAAACCTAAATACCGCATATTAACTAACTAAGGATATTTTTTTAATTACGATTTAGTCTTTCCTTTTAGTTCAAAAAGGGCGTCAAAAGGTTCCTACAGGGTCGGCAACGCGCGCGTAATACGAGTACCTTGGTGTTGCAAACGTCCATAGGATCTTATCTAAGTTGCCTGACTTTCTCCAGGCTTAAAATAAGTGTGTTAGTCAGGAACAGAATAATAATCTACATTTAATTACTTTAGTAAGCTCACTATATTTATTCAGTTTTAATTAGCTTGGCCTACTTGTACCAAACAAGTAAATACTTTTAGAAATTTTAAAATTGGTGCCAATTCTACATGCACAACTAAACATAACTGAAAAATGAAAACAGCTATGGCGTAATTCGCTTAATTGGCTATTTCGTTGTGCACATTTTTATATATTAAATTCGTTAGTCTATATATACAGATTTTCTAATAAAAAAAGGTCTACATTAATTTATTAATTTTTGCAATTGACTTGCTATGCGTTTACTAAATAAACTAAATTATAGTGGAAAAAATGATATCCATGAGCGGGACTTGAACCCACGACCTCGGAATACCGTTCCGTTGCTCTCCCATCTGAGCTATCATGGTTCCCGCATATGTTTTTGGGTTTTGTGTTTTTTGGGTTCAAGTCCCGCTCATGGTTATCATTTTTTCCACTATAATTTAGTATATTTAAAAAAAGGTCTGTTAACATTGTCGAATTGTGCAATTGACACTATCAATTTTCATTTTTTAGTTGGTTATGCACGTAAAATCGCTACCATTATTTTTAAAGTATTAGAAACACCTAAAATGGAAACCAAAGTAATCATCTAAATACCCAAGTATGTATATCAAACGTTTGAAATTTTAATTAAGCCTTCGCGGCATATTATATTTGCCTCTTGTTAAAGGTAAATACATTTAAATACGTAATATGTCGTACTTTTATCAAGTCTGAGATCCATTTCCGTTCAGTAACAGTTTCCTTCCACCATTATAATACGCAGAACCTTACGTAAAGCTGTCTGTCAGACTGATGTACAATTATCTATGCATGATTTTTTCTTTCTAAGGATTAAAAAAGCTTTATAATAAAACCGGTTCTTACGCTTCAACTAACCGCACGAACGACAAAGTTTCGGTTTTTTTTAGTTCACTGCTCTATCTAAAGTGTCCATTCACTATCCTACATGTGATCCACGATGCAGGCCTGCGAAAGAGCTTATTGTCTTTTGTGTGGCTAAATGCCAATGTGACAATTGTAAAAAAAGAGAGCCATGCATTAATCGCTATGATTTATTGTTACGTGTGTAGCCATTACTCTTAGCACTATATAATTATGTATACTAGCTGCTGCTCACGACTTCGTACGAGTGGAATTTGGAAAACAGATAATAAGTAATATAAACTACTAAACACGCAAGGAAGCCCTCAAATATAGACAATTTTCCCTATTTTTGCTAAATTTTTATTGATGCTTCGCTCTTATTGTTTGCAGTGTGATGTTATATAGCCTAAAACCTTCTTCGATAAATGGACTATCCAACACAAAAAGAATTTGTTAATTTAAACCCGTAGTTCCAGAGATTAGCGCGTTCAAAGAAACAAACAAACTTTTCAGCTTTATATATTAGTATAAAATAATTGGAGGAAAATCCCAGGTTACTGGAATTCATGGTACAAACACTAGCAAACAAAAGCCGAGAGATAGGTCTGGAATTGAACTCAAATAAAACAAAAATGATGACAAACTCAGTAGCTGTAGATATAACCATTGATGGACAGAATCTAGAATATGTAGAAGAGTATGTGTATCTAGGACAAATTATATCCCCTAACGATCAAATGTCCAAAGAAGTCGACAAGAGAATTGCCTCTGGTTGGAAAAAGTTTTGGGCCTTAAAAGAAATTATGAAAAGCAAGGAACTTGGAATAAACATTAAAAAGAAGACTTTTGACATCTGCATTCTACCTTGCATCACATACGGATGCGAAACTTGGGCTCTGACCAAAAAACACAGAGAAAAGTTAATGAAATGTCAGAGAGCTATGGAAAGAAGTACACTAGGACTAAAACTGATGGACAAAGTTAGGAGTATTGATATCAGACACAAAACCAAGTTTACAGATATCCTATCACGAATTGACATGCTGAAATGGAGATGGACTGGCCACTTGCTCCGCTGCAAGCAAGAGAAGTGGAGCAAACAAGTGACGGTCTGGTACCCAAGAGAAGGGAACAGAAGTCGTGGCCGAAAAACGATGAGATGGGAAGATGAATTGAAAACAACTCTGGGTCCCCTATGGCAAAGAGTTGCGAGAGACAGGATGCAATGGAAGGCGTTGGAGGAGGCCTTTGCCGTAAGGCACACCGAGCTAAGAGACATTTTATAAAGACAAACATGTAAAACTCAAACACAAACATGTAATTGCTTGGAATAAATGGCTGTATTATTATTATTATAAAATAATGGTGATTTCCCTTGCAGTCCTGCCATGAATGAAGGTCTTTATAATCTAACGTTTCGAATGCAGCTTGAGTAAGAGTGAGAGAGAAAAGCTGTTATCTTGTTTTCACTCACGTTAAAGCGATGTTAGCCGAGAGTAGCCGAGACGCCTGCGCTGGTTTATTACGCCTACACATCATTTTGTGTAAAGTTTTTATTGTATGACGTAAATTCATTGATATTTTCTTACTACTGTGACGAATTTACTAAGCGTTTGTGTATTATGTAACATCGTATTTAAATGAAAGCTTTCAAAGATATACCTCTGGTGTTGCAAATGGATATAGGCTACAGTAATTGCTTATAATTAGGCGAGCAATACGCTTATTTGTCACCCTGGAAATAAAAAAAGCGGTCAAGTACGAGTAATACTTATACACGGAGGTTTTCACACTGTAATTATCATATATTAGTCATTTTCCAATCCCAAATAACGTGATGAAGGCAGGAGAATGATGATATTATCTATTGTTGTAGAATAAACTGCGAAACAGCTCGGTATTTATGGCCCTTCCGGTGATATAGCCTAGTGACAGATTAAAAAGCGAAGTCAAAGTAATATTGAGAGTAAAGATTATATTGCAGCTTTTAAACACATATTGAAAAAGTTACTTTTATAAACTCACACATGCACATACACACATATACGCACAAAAACTCACACACATACACACGTTTAGTTAACCTAAACTTGTCATATTTTATTTCCTCATCACATACGTTCTACTTTTGAATAGGTACGAATGTTCTCTATAATTAATTGTTCTACTTCACAACGCTATGATGATCGATGTAGCTTGTCATTTCCAGTTTCCTGTCTTTCACAGTTAATACTTCTAGATCAGATTACTAATTTTTAGGGTTCTATACCAAAAGATAAAACAAGACTACAACTTTTGAGACTTCGCTGTACGGCCTGGCTGTCTGTCACCAGGCTGTATTTCAGGAACGGTAATAGCAGTAAAAAATATATTTAAAGGGGCTCCGATATCACAAAAGTTTTCCGTGTGACTTTGTGATACCCTTAGACGACATGATTAAGACGGTATGACGAATATAGTCCCACTAATACATGTCATATTATAAATGTGAAAGTTTGTGAGTATGGATGTTTGTTACTCTTTCACGCAAAAACTACTGAATGTATTTTAATTAAACTTTACAATATTGTAGCTTATACATCATAATAACATATAGGCTAATTTTTTCCCAAAAAATACAGTGTTGCCGTGGAATAATAAAAAAATTAAAATGTAGATCACCCACACCTAGTATACGGTTCGGAAGCCTTCATGTGCGAGTTTATAGAAATCACGACTGATATAGGGTGGTCTCTACATTAAAATATCTAATATTTGTATAGCTGTTACTTTTGTTGTTATAAATGTAAAGCAGTTGGAGACTAAAGTCTTTGTTCGAACCGGTTTCCGTGATTGAAAGTGGGTGATTGTCAATATAACTCTAGTAAAATAAGGTTGTGCGGCAACTTTGTAGACACGACTCAACTTAACATTGAACATGACGGCACAGATCACCCTCAGTAGATTCCGCTCCCAAGGCAATAAACCCTCCACAAACGTATGCGCTTTTCTAGCATAGATATGTATGAGAATTCAGTGTGTGATTTAGCTACGACCAATAAAAATGCATTATTCCATAGCGCAACCCATGCGTTTTTCCAAAGTTGGTTCGTTAAAAATCTCGTAATGCTGTATCTATATAAGATGATCTGTGACATAAAGGTAAAGACCAATTAAACGCTGTATTATCACATTGAAAAGCATTTATAAATCATCTATGAAATATCCACCGTTTACTTGCACGAATAATAAATCAAAAACAATTAATTACGAAAGGGTTTTGGGTATTTAAGTTGTCAGTAAGTCTAACTAATTATACCTTGATGTTATGATATGAAAAGAAAAGGAACCTTCTCTAAGTCCCTAGATAGAAAAAACATCTTTGTATCTTTGTAAACAGACTTTTTTAAAACCTTTTACTCTGTATTAAGAACTAGGAAATATAAAAAATCGGCCATCGGTCCGGCATCGTTATTATCACGACATATTCAGATTACAGGATAGGTTATTCGTCATATCAACCCCTAATAACGCCAAATAACGGGACATTAAATAATCACCGTTCCAGACTTACAACCTGGTGACAGACGGACGAACGTACCGAGTAGTCTCAGTAAAAGAAAAATTTCGCACGTTTTTGCAACCTTTTTCGCTGATCCTTCGCTCCTATTAGTCACAGCGTGATATTTTTCTGCCTTCCAATGGACTAACCAACACAAAAAGAATTTTTCAATTCAAAACCAGTAGTTTCTGAGATTAGCTCGTTTAAACAAACATGCTCTTTAGCTTTATAACATTACTAGCTAATGCCCGCACTTTCACCCGTGTTTTTATTTATTTAGCACATACACGAAATCTTAACAAAACTACACATAAAAGCTATCCTTTTGAACCACTCTTTCCATTGAAGAAAACCACATCAAAATCCGTTGCGTAGCTTTGAAGATTTAAGCTTACATAGGGATATTACATACCAAAATAACGACTTTGTTTTATAATAAATAAGGAAGTATAGATGAATAATCTTAAAAAGTCAATCTATTATTTACAAGAGTATACAAAGAAATTCCAGTAACCAAGGACATTACCTGTAGCATTTTGAAACGTTCACAGCATTATTCAAAAGCTTCACGTAACGCACGCAGTTGCGCAAAGTTATACTTCCACTGAATAGTGATGACGTAACAAACATTCAAAAGCAAATGTCGATTTATATAAATCAATTGATAAAGTTCATGTTCTATGTTAAGAGGGCACGATACCAAAATTAATAAATAATAAATAAATAAATAAATATTCATAGACATTTCACACAACGTCCTCTGGTCCCAAGCTAAGCTTATTATGCTTGTGTTATGGGTACCAGAATACGGATATAATACATAAACTACTTTTCTTTTGTAAATACATACTTATAATACATAGAAAACACCCAGACGCAGTACAAACATTTGTATGATAATTAAAAAAAAAAAAATCACACAAATGATTGTCCTGACCGGGAATCGAACCCGAGACCTCATGATCAGCAGTCCGTTACATAAACCACTCCACCACGAGGCCCGTCTTGGCTTCATACAATAATATGGGTATCGTACTTCCCTTTTTTTCTTCGCGAAAGTTAAACTGATTTTAATTGTTTCTACGCTATATTATAGATGAAGAGTATATCTATGCTTCTGTCACTTTCTTTTTTTCAAAACATAATAACTAATAGAAATATGACCATTCGAAAATCCCGTTTTTTTTTTCGGATTTCTTTAGGTAAAGTTGCAGCGTCTATCACACACATTTGGTAAAGTTTTACCAAAAAAGAAAGTGATACTAGCGTAGATATACTCTTCATCTATAACATAGCGTAAGAACAATTAAAATCGGCTAAACTTTCGCGAAGAAAAAAGGGGACTACGAAACGTCTTTTTTTCAAAGATTTTGTAGGTAAAATCTGTTTCAGCTATATTTTTCCCTTTCAGCACGGTGCTCGGGAAATAGGGATAGCAATACCTAAGGCAAATACCTAAATTAGGAGTACAATATACCCTCTTAAGAAAAATTTATTAAAAGTTGAAATATAATAACTGCCAAATAAAAACGTGTGTACAAGTAAATTAAATGTGGTGTCGTGGGACACCAGGTAGGAACGAAGTTCCTTCGGCTAATGTAGAATCGCTACAATTTGCAAAAAAATAAAGAAAGAGAAAGGTATTATACACTACTCGCTTGTGTATACGACTGTCGCGCCTGCGCACGTCATTTAACGGTTTTATTCCACGGACTTTTTTCCACGGCCTTTTTTCCACGGTATTTTTCTTACGGTTTTACTATCACATTTTTTTCAGTTCGGTCGCGCAGCAAAATCTGGAGGATATAGGGACCTTTCAGCACGGTGCTCGGGAAATAGGGATAGCAATACCTAAGGCAAATACCTAAATTAGGAGTACAATATACCCTCTTAAGAAAAATTTATTAAAAGTTGAAATATAATAACTGCCAAATAAAAACGTGTGTACAAGTAAATTAAATGTGGTGTCGTGGGACACCAGGTAGGAACGAAGTTCCTTCGGCTAATGTAGAATCGCTACAATTTGCAAAAAAATAAAGAAAGAGAAAGGTATTATACACTACTCGCTTGTGTATACGACTGTCGCGCCTGCGCACGTCATTTAACGGTTTTATTCCACGGACTTTTTTCCACGGCCTTTTTTCCACGGTATTTTTCTTACGGTTTTACTATCACATTTTTTTCAGTTCGGTCGCGCAGCAAAATCTGGAGGATATAGGGACCTTTCAGCACGGTGCTCGGGAAATAGGGATAGCAATACCTAAGGCAAATACCTAAATTAGGAGTACAATATACCCTCTTAAGAAAAATTTATTAAAAGTTGAAATATAATAACTGCCAAATAAAAACGTGTGTACAAGTAAATTAAATGTGGTGTCGTGGGACACCAGGTAGGAACGAAGTTCCTTCGGCTAATGTAGAATCGCTACAATTTGCAAAAAAATAAAGAAAGAGAAAGGTATTATACACTACTCGCTTGTGTATACGACTGTCGCGCCTGCGCACGTCATTTAACGGTTTTATTCCACGGACTTTTTTCCACGGCCTTTTTTCCACGGTATTTTTCTTACGGTTTTACTATCACATTTTTTTCAGTTCGGTCGCGCAGCAAAATCTGGAGGATATAGGGACCTTTCAGCACGGTGCTCGGGAAATAGGGATAGCAATACCTAAGGCAAATACCTAAATTAGGAGTACAATATACCCTCTTAAGAAAAATTTATTAAAAGTTGAAATATAATAACTGCCAAATAAAAACGTGTGTACAAGTAAATTAAATGTGGTGTCGTGGGACACCAGGTAGGAACGAAGTTCCTTCGGCTAATGTAGAATCGCTACAATTTGCAAAAAAATAAAGAAAGAGAAAGGTATTATACACTACTCGCTTGTGTATACGACTGTCGCGCCTGCGCACGTCATTTAACGGTTTTATTCCACGGACTTTTTTCCACGGCCTTTTTTCCACGGTATTTTTCTTACGGTTTTACTATCACATTTTTTTCAGTTCGGTCGCGCAGCAAAATCCCTATATCCTCCAAGGCTTCGTTCCAAAAACTACTTTTTACGGATTTAGACGGGTTGGGCCAAAATTTAAAATAAATATAGGTACCTATATTTATTTTAAATTTTGGCCCAACCCGTGACCATGGTGACTGCAAAGTCTCCGAAACGTCGGGCCAAAATTTAAAACAAATATTCGCGTCTAAATCCGCAAAAAGTAGTTTTTGGAACGAAGTTCCATAAGGCAGGCTTGGAGGAGATAGGGATTTTGTTTAGTTTAGTTTTTTAGACACCACATTCTTTTTTAGGGTTCCGTACCCAAAGGGTAAAAACGGGACCCTATTACTGAGACTTCGCTGTCCGTCCGTCCGTCCGTCCGTCCGTCCGTCCGTCCGTCCGTCTGTCACCAGGCTGTATCTCAAGACAGTTAGACAGTTGAAATTTTCACCGATGATGTATTTCTATTGCCGCTATAACAACAAATACTAAAAATAAAATAAAATAAATATTTAAGGGGGGCTCCCATACAACAAACATGATTTTTTTACCGTTTCTTGCTCGATACTAATAACGTTGCCTTATGTTGCATAGATAATGGTACGGAACCTTTCGTGCGCGAGTCTGACTCGCACTTGACCCATTTTTATTTTTATTAAAATAAAATAACCTTTTATCAACCTCCCTAAAGTATTATTCTAAGTAGGTATTTATCTTATTATAGACACATCTTACTAAAGACACGCTTAACTTAATATGTACACAACATTCGATCGTATTTCAGCTCACAATGTAATACAATATTAATTAACTATTATACGAAAGCTATCCTGAACGAAAGCACAAAGAAGATTAATCTCAGCTATCTTGCTGTGGTATAGACAGTTGATATCTAAGATAAGTTTGATGACAGTTTACTAGTATACATGGATGTTACTGAAACCGGCAGTCGTTACCGTAACTCAGAGCCCATCAGGGTTCATCGGCAGCTGCGAGTCAACGTGCGGTTATCCTTCAGACATCTAACCTAACCTCATGGGAAAGCAGCTTGGTGACGTCATCATCAGTAATTTATATGAAAGTTAAATAAGTCTTGACAAGAATGGATTGCAGCCGTGTTCGCAGACGAGGCTAACAACTTCAACTCACAGTTAAATATTTACTATCGTACATAGTCTCTATCGTAGTGAACCTTGTAATATAATATTTAAATACAAAGCAACAAATATTAATACATAATAAATTACGCTTTACTACTGCCTTAAATTCTACAGAAGCTAAGGAATATACGTTTCAATATAATTAAGGTAATGTTGTAATATGAAGCTTCACGATGAGCTTCGAATCCCGCCAATAAAAACGTCTTGTTTTATCATCATCATCATCATAACATCACGCCTTTTTCCCATGGGGGTAGGCAGAGATGGGGTAGGTATAGAGCGCCATCTGCTACGATCAAAGCATACTTCCTTGGCTTCATCCACACTCATACATCATACGCCTTGTTTTAACAATATGATACGCAAATCTACATTTATAATAAAACAAAGACGTTATTTTTGTATGTCCCTGTGTGAGCTTACATCTCTAAAACTACGCAACAGATTTTAATACGGTTTTTTTATTTAAGAGAGTATTTCACGAGGATGATTGTTTTATTTTGTATAATTTGTAAGGGTTTGGTTTTAAATGCCATGCGTATGAAGTTGCGGATAATAGCTAGAAATGAAATGAAATGAAAATCATTTAATCAAGTAGACATAATTTTTTAGAAAAATTATGTGCTTATGACATGTCCAATTTTTTTCCCTACCACCGGTTCAGGACGCAATCTGCTGGGAAGAACCGGCGTAAGAAACTCAGCAGAGCTTGTATTAAATCAATATTTTTTTTTAATTTACTGTCAATTATACTTACAATGTTAATAAAACGTTACAATATAGAATATGTATTGCTCCAGAGCAACCTACTCCCAAGCTTTGTCATCTTTAATATAATCAGAAACTTAATAATACGCCTTTCTTCATAATTTAGTTTTAATGAATTTAGTCTAGTATGAGTGGTTCCCTTTATATATGTTTTTTGTTATTCTGTCACCATTGTCTCAATATCAATGCACGATGTGTATAAAATAATACACAGAATTAAATCGTAAGTGTTATGATACAAAGTTATTGTGACACAGTACTAAACCAATAAATTATTAACACTAATAGTCTTTTCATAACCTTGATTGCATACAAACATACATTATGTAAAAAATACTAGCACGTGAGATTTTATCTTATACTGGCTATTGCCCGCGACTCCGTACGCGTGGAATTAAGATTTTTGCATAATTTTACATTAATGATTCGTTCCTATTAGCCGCAGCGTGATGTTTTGTAGACCTACCTCGATAAATGTACTATACAAAACGAAAATATTATTTTTAATTCGAACCAGTAGATACTGAGATTGGCGCGTTCAAAAAAAAAATTGGTCAAGTGCGAGTCGGACTCGCGCACGAAGGGTTTCGTACCATTATCTATGCAACATAAGGCACGTTATTAATCACACACAATACTTAATTAATCACGTTTGTTGTATGAGAGCAAGAAACGGTAAAAAAATCATGTTTGTTGTATGGGCCCTTAAATATTTATTTTATTTTATTTTTAGTATTTGTTGTTATAGCGGCAATAGAAATACATCATCTGTGAAAATTTCAACTCTCTAGCTATCACCGTTCTTGAGATACAGCCTGGTGACAGACGGACGGACGGACGGGCGGACAGCGAAGTCTCAGTAATAGGGTCCCGTTTTTACCCTTTGGGTACGGAACCCTAACAAACTCTAGCTTTTTAATATTAGGTGATATTAGTGTAGATTTAGTTCAGGAAAGTACGAGAGCAAGTAACAGTGTTAACTTGTTAACTTATAAGTTAACAAGTTAACACTGTTACGTAATTCTGTTACTTAATTTAAACACTTAATTTAGTAAGTCGTTCTCGATATATCGAGAACGACTTACTAAATTAAGTGTTTATGGTAAACGTAGATTGTTAATATGAAACACTTCGATAATAAAAGTACTTCAACTCGGCCCATAACCTTTTAGCGACCATCGTGCATACTAACGCTATAAATTATTCGCTAGCTATGAACTCTATTACGAAAATATGTTATTTTCTACACGCCTGCTTCTAGAGCTTAATAAAATTATTAAAATTAGATTAAAAAATGGTTTCATTCAGAAATTCTTTGCATATTTCACTAATGAAGTGTTTTAAGTGAAATTAAATTACTTTAGAGGGTAAAATTTACATATACAAAGGACAAGGTTATGCAAAGCTTAGATTTTAGAAATGAATAGGTGTTGTTATGTAGCAAACCTTCGAAGCGCAAGTAGAGCAACAAATCATTCGAGTTAAATAGATTCAATGCCATTGCTAATGTGTTTGTGAGGCCTCTCAAGTGTTACTTGCCGAATAACACAATTGGATCCTGACTTGGTTTTCTTACAATCTTTTCCCCTTGACGTGTCTAAAACTAAACTAATATAGAGAAGGTTTATGATTCTGTTAACTTAATTAGCAGTGTATGTTTGTAAACGAAGTGCTTCTAGGCACTTGCACTCACTGGTGCGAAAATAATAACAAGATTAAATACATTTTTAACCGCCTTCAAAAAAGGTGGAGGTTCTCAATGGACAAAGACTGGACAAAGCGATTTTAATAGTACTTTTTTATTTGAAAGTTGGTGGTTCCTAGGTCAGGATCTGATGGTTATCTCCTGAGAAGTCGAGGAATACCCTCAAATTTCAAAGGCACTTGAAGTAGGTTGAACTTTTTTTTTAAATACTGATGACGTTGATAGTGTCTACTGTGGCTCTTTTTGAATCTTTATTTATTTAAGTGGGTAGATGACAGGTAGAGTAACGTAAGTGATGAGTAGAGTGGATACTTTTCTATCTCTTCCTATACGTGTCCACCATATTTGTACATTTATGCACCATTACATTTACGAATTCTTAGAGTATTAATTATTAGAGTATTAGGTAGTAGTAGGCTCTGTGTTGTGGAATAAATAGTACTGACCTTACCTTTTAATAATAAGGCAATCATACATAATTTTAGAGTAAAGTATACTTTTAGAATGCAAGCTATTTCTGAAACGTTCGCCAAACTAAATATTCCAATAAAATTTTTTGCCCGATATATTACTATATTATAAAGGGTAAATAAAATATCTTTCTTCTACTTTTATATCTCAATCAATACATCGTTAAATTTAGCATAGAGGTATTTCGTTGTCGAATGAAATAACATATCTCCGTGAAAAACAAATTCCTTGTAAATTGAGAGCTAGTCTGTAATATGAACATCAATACGATTTACATGTTCAATATACATTTATTTTAGAGAAACGAAGTGTAAAAGTGAGAACAAAATCCTCGAGCACCGAACGTTTTCGTAATCGATTGAACGTCTATTGTAATGTAACACATTGATGAAGATCAATTCGTGGCAATTGATATAAATAGGTCATGTAACAAACGTTATTTGACCGACATTCATTCCGACAAAAGACAACGTTGACAATTAGGTACTGATTGTTCAGATACGACGTTCACTTCCACGCATTGAATAGCATTTTATTCTATTACTTAGTGACACAGACGATGGACAAACCGTGACACACTTTTTTGTGCGTCAATTTAATTTGCGCACAATGATATTAAATCAGGTGCCAAACCATTACCATAATTTAACAGTATGGTGTCGGACTAGTTACATAGTGGTTACTTAACATCTAATGTAATATTCGGAACCATCACTCAACACAATGATCTATTCTATAACCGATATTATATAATATGATTAGTTTGCGATTTTATGTCATGAAATCTTTGTTTGTTAAGGAATGAATAGATAGTAATATGAATATGAACATGACAGAACTTCTGTACACGTCCCAAGGTTGACTGGTAGATAATGCCCCAGGCATTAAGGCGGCCTTTGTACAATTATTGTATAAAAAGTTTGATAAATAAATAAATAATTAAAAAATATGGTGTTATTAATGTATTACTTAATTTTACATCTGATCATAGAAGAGAATTTATTGCAAAAGAGTTACATAAACGAATCCAACCCGATTGGAAGTTTTATATATAAATCTCCTGTCACGATGTTTGTCCGCGATGGATTCCTAAACTACCTAACCGATTTTAAATTAAATTGGCACACTGTGTGAAATTTGACCCAACTTGAAAGATAGGATAGCTTTGATTTCAATTTATAGTCACAATATTATTTTATTGCAAATTATTTGTCTACCCTGACATTTGTATGGCAAAACAACGTTTGCCGGGTCAGCTATTTTACTATGAAAATTAGGTTAAAGAACAAAAATTAAAGTTGAATTTATGTTTAATCGATAAGTTTCTCCGCCCAAAAATTCTAGTGAGCAAAATAAAAAGCGCTAGATTTGTCTATAAGGCATTGCTATCGCCAAAATAGCCCGAAAACTTAGTACATTGAAGAGAAAATTGGTAGGCCACGACACCCTCGAATAGTGACTTCGTATTCAAAGACGCGTTTTAAACGGTCTCCCAGTAGGTGTGCTGACAACCTAATTTGGGTCACAGAGAGTCGTTGAATATAATCAAGATGCGCCAAGATGTTGAAAAAGAAAGTGCTTCTTTTAACATTTATAAAGACATATTTAGGAGGTTTTAAACTGCGATTATAGGTAGTTTAGAGCATATATAACTATTACATTGTATTTAAAATTGTTGTTTGTTTGTATGTAGATGCTTACAATTATGACTAAAAGATTATGTAACCAATATTATCCGGAACCAGCTGATAATACCCTAATGAATTGGATAAGGTCACTATAACATAAATTATTATGAAACCAGCTGTTGCCCCCAGCTTCGTATGAGTGGAATTTTGAAACTAACCCCTTACAATTTATATATAAAAGCCATCCTCTTAAAACGCTCTTATATATTAGAAAAAACCGCATTAAAATCCGTTGCGTAGTTTTCAAGATATAAGCTGACATAGCATAGGACATACATACAAAAACAACGATATAATATTATAGACAATAATGTTTATATTTATTAATTTAAATTAGTAATTTTCTTTATTTATATTTATTTACACATTAATAATATGATTTACTAGAAATGTCATCCTCATTTCGTGTCTTTAGTAAATATGAAGCTATTCCAGGCACTGTACAAATAGGTAGTATCTTTTGTCCGTTTTTCAAGGCATCTCATTAAAATTTAGCATTTAAATTCATCTACTTCCATCTTTATGCTGCTTTCGTGATAAGTAGCCACTTTGTGACAGAAAGTTAGCCTTTTGTGTTCTAATAAACAATTCTCAAAGGAAAGATTCAGTTCATTCTTAACTTCTTTTAAAGCGACGTGACTTAGACACTAAGTTTAGAGTTTAAATAAACCTTTAAAAGGAACAAAAGCAAGTAGCCATAGACAAGGCGTGAAACTTTTAATAAAACGTTTTAGATTTGTCTTCGGTAGCGTCGCTGGTAGTTCTTCCTAATTGAATTAGCTCTGAGGTAATTAGAGCTACTTACGTTTTCTAAGGGTTTTAATTGAAATAGACAAGGTAACAACCATAACATGCCTGGAATAATCAATCAGTTACTGTTTACAGTACAGTTAAAACACGATAATAAAATCGGTTGTTTTCGAATAGATTTTCAATCTCTACCTATTGTAACTATTCAGTGATTAGTTTAAATGGAAATATTATGTAGAACGCATTTAGTATTTTTTAGCTTACTATGTAATGACAATAAATAAATACAGTGGAACTCCTTACCACTATTTTACCACTAATTTCATGAAACGGAGTAATAACATTAGTTTAAATTTGCTCAAAATAGGAACAACGATTTAAACATTGTAATGTTCTACTTAAACGGTCTTATTTATAATGTCTTATCGGAGGTTTAAACGGAAATTTTATCGGAGAGATAACAAACGTTTTAGCGAAAAAAACTATTATGAATAACAAATTTTGACAATTATCGCGAACCTATTTTAGCGAACTTTTAAACCTCCGATAAGTCATTATGAATAAGACCGAAAATAAATAGTCGTAAAATTAATTCATCACAGTCTAATAAATAAAATAATCTACCTTTACTTATTTTGTACCAGTTCAGAAAAATAAATTCAGTGAAAATTGATTGTCACAGTGAAATTAGATCGTACAAAAGTACTTTGTATTGTGACATCGCAAACGATCTGAATGCAATACTTAGCTATTGTCAACGAAATGAAACTCTTGGTATGAAATACTTTCTCACGATGGAAGAGAGAGCCAAATGGCTACCTATAAATAATATGATCATTCCTTGATTTATATATAAACTAGCTATTTCGAACAACTTTGTATGCGTAGAATAAAAAAAAAATTAACAAAGACCCTAACAAATAGTACAAAGAAAGCCATTCTCTTGAACCACTCTCTCTATTAAAAAAACGCATTAAAGTGTACTTTTGAAGATATAACACACATTAATTAGTAAAGAAATAAGTGCAATATTTGTGTTCTGTCATTAAATTATACTACTCGTATATGTAAGCTGTCAATGTTTATTTGCATTATGTTGGAAGTACATTGGTACATATTACAAGTTGGACTTGAACCCACGACCTCGGAACAACGTTTCGGCCGTTATTATTAAGCTTTCTCTACATTCACTATAAATTAGTCTTACTTAACTAATTATAGTGAAGCAAACGTTACAATCATAACAAACTGAATAATTATTTATTACGAAGGTAACATTGCAGTCAGTGATTCTGGTGTTTTTTTAGAAATGGTTGTAAAAAGTTGTTATTTACTTGTTAACTCCCAGACTATGCATGCACGTAGTGTATACAAGTTTATAGTTTCAACAAGTTTAAGTATAAATAATAAATAAATAATAAATATTCACGGACATTTCACACAGCGTCCTCTGGTCCCAAGCTAAGCTTATATGCTTGTGTTATGGGTGCCAGAATACGGATAGAATACATATACCTACTACTTTTTTTTGTAAATACATACTTATAATACATAGAAACATCCAGACGCAGAACAAATATTAGTATGACATTCATAAACATCACAAATGATTGTCCGAGGCGGGTATCGAACCCGCGACCTCATGATCGTCAGTCCGTTATACGAACCACTAGACCACGAAGCCCGTCAGTCGTCAGTATAATATAAACAAGTACCAAACAAATACATATCTAATAGTAATATGTCTGCGAATACCAAAAGCACGTAACGCAATGTTTAGTTTGCAATTGGTTAGTTGTGCAAAAAATTTATTTGTCGAGGTGATTATTTTAGGGTATTATACGCTTAGAACAATAGCTCATAGAGCGTGACAAGATTACACTAACTATAATAGTGTTCAAAGATTATATCGGTATTATGTAATACGTGAACAGGATATATTACTTATAATATTATGTTCTACCTGATTTGAAAATTAATTATGCAGCAGGTGTATGCTGCGGTGGCAGATAATAATTTGAGGGTACGTTACTGATAAAGATGGTTTTTGTGGGATCATATCTGTATGTACCTAATTGATCGTCTCCGTTTCTTCTGTATAAATAACAAATTGAAATTTTTTACTAAAATATTCCCTGAAAATTATAGATAAGATATTTTTAACACAGTTTTATATGTTCAGTATGTATCTATCAATGTATTAATCTATGTATTAATCTATGTAACGGAATCTTTCAACGCGATTTTCACCAACTTGCGATTGTCGGGTTGAATTAAAATTTTCCATACATATCAAGGACCGATGACAATGCAATTATTTAAAAAGATATTCAGGTTCAAGCATGTCTTTTAATCTTTGAACTAATCTAAATATGTATGTCCTGAGTGTATTAAGTAAACTAATTGGTTTGATGATAATACAATAATTTAATAGAATTCGAACTGTCACAAATTGGTGGTTGACGAGAACTCTATTCACACAAGTCTTGTTACTTGAACAAGAAAGTCTTGAAACGCAGTAGTACAAGTAGGTACGTAGTCGGAGCGCACAGACCGAGATGTCGTTTAGAAGAAGTGGTCTCATCCAATTAAGAGCATGCCCGCTGGATTGCTTCCAGCGTTTTTGTAATTGTCTTTCTGTACTTTTCTTTTTACAACATCGAGTTGAGACCAACTTTCTTTTTATGTTTAATTGCTCAGGTTTGAAATGGCAAGATTGATACTATTGTACATAATATGAACATCTATAACATTATTAAATTATAAGAATGTCGAAGCTATTTATGATCTTACAAAATCGAGGAAAATTTTAATGCCAAGGGTGAAATTATAAGATACAAATTGTTACTGCAAATGCATTTAAATGGCGTGTTCAAGTAGCACTTAGTGTTTTTGCATAAGTAACTAGAATGTACATACATAAGTCATTATGTTGTTGTTCTTACGTATTCCCTTATGTTCCATTATATACGCGAGGTGATAGGCAGATATGTAATACTGTATACTCACTCATCTTTTGAATACCAACTATACATTGGGCAGATAGCCAAATTTGACACATTTGCATTTAATGTTCGCATATTCGGAGGTTTACCGAATATGACATTTGCAATTCATTCATAAAATAGTAAAATGTACACATATATATGCATAATATATATATATATGCAGCAAATAAGAGTAATTTACAGAAAAGGCATAGATAGATGACAGTCAGTACTTTATTGTCCTGGATCCCTTTGTGTGGAGACACGAACTAGCTAGGTCTATATAAGCATGTGTGCGGGCTTGCCTATCCGGCTCGACATCATGACAAAACGGTACCTAAGTATTTGTTTCCATTCGTGATCGACGCTCACCTCAGTTTCTTGCTCATGTCGACGTATTATGAAACCTGACAGCTTTTTTCATATCATTGTTTAACTAAACAGGATATTTTCATTTTGTTTTAAAAAGCTCTAAGTCTTATATTATGTATCTATTATTTGACTGTTCGTTATAATTATATATAAGAAAATTATGTGTATCTGTTTGCCTTAATTATTGAATGCATTGAGTTGTTGAATGCAAGAAGATCATTAATATTAAAACAATGTGCTATAATAATCACGTTTATTTAGTGAAGAGACAGACGTCTAAAGCTCGTGCATTTGAAGTCGTGCCAAATCTCTTCATTAAACTGGTTGAGGTGGCCCGATAGCGGTACATCCCGTTGTTTACATTTTACATATACTATATATAGGTAAGTTTATACAGACTATATTACCTAACACTGTATTGTAATGTTCCACTATATACCTACAGTAAAGTATGTAGATTGTAATCAGATTCTGCACACAAGTATGACCACATTCTGCATGTCTTGTACAAAATACAATTTAAGTTTATTACCACAAACTAAGGCTATCATTTGTATAATCTTTGTAGATGTTAGAATTATCCGTACTTATCGTAATTCTAAATACGTAGATATTTATTCAAATTTTGAATGAATTAAGCTACGGCTACAGTAATTGCTTGCTGCAGTAAGTTTTCCTACATTAATATAAATTAGTTTAAAGTTACGTAAATGCATCCGTAGCCCAGTTAGTTTACTATGTATCCAGAGTTTTATTCCAAATTCGAAACAGTCATAAAAAATTTGATTGTATCAAATTATTCGTGTGTTTATGAAGTTCCAAATACAAACATCAATTTATATTAATAAAATCTATTATGAGTTCTGAGGAAGTTATGGAAACATTATATCAAACTATACCTCAATGAGTTAATACGAACAAAGTTTGCAGCTAAAGTTTTGCCAAGCGGTGAGCCAACAAATAACGATCTAATAACTATTGTCTCAAATATATTATCAACAATCGATGATACATAGTAGAGAGCATGTATTGTGCAGAAATTAAGCGGTCTAGTTTTAGCTCAACTCACAATTATTATTCAGAAACTGTTCCCGCTAGTAAATTCACATAGGCGCAGTTATCGCGGCGAAATAGGATCGTAGTGTTTTGCAAAGCTGATTACAGCTTAAAGCGGGTAGATAACATTGCAGAGCTTTGTTCGCCTCTATCTAGGAATAGTCTTGTGGCGCCATGACACAGTTTCTGTTAATTTAAATTACAATAATTGCAATTACATCTAAATATAACTACACATTGTGATTCTCTGCGCATCATTACCACTCCGACAACGTCTAACATCCTCTCACGCATCTAAATAAGCGATCATCACTCCTGCGGCCTACGAATGAGGATTTAATTTAATGTTTTGGATAGTAATTCGTTTCAAAACAATAGCAGCAGACCCAGTATTGAATACATATGGAGAGATTTAACCGTTTTATTCTGTATGTATTAAGAATGAATAACTGATTTTGTATTCATGTACATTTGGTTCCAAATTATGTCAATGTAAAACAACTGCAAATAAAAGGTGAGTATGATTTAAATAAACTTAAGTTTATAGTGCAATAGACAAAAATATAAAGTGTTACGCAATACATTTCATTTAATAAATTCAATAAAATGTAATGCAATTTTGTTAGTGAAATAATATTTCGACATCAAAATATTATTGTTCAGACTTGTTGGTTTTGTTTGGCAGTCTGCCATTTGTTTCTATTGCGACGAGGTTTCTACAAGGAATGGGTTTACTTTGCAAGTTACAACCCTGAGTTTATTACAATAACAACTAATAATCTTGGATGAACTTAGCTTAATAAATTCTTCGGAATATAATATTTGTCTGTTATTATGTGCAGAATGTACATTTAAATAGCGAACACTTACAATTTGTTTAAGGGAAATACAAAAAAGCAATTAAAAGACAAACGTTATCAAAAATCTTTAACTTCCTTTCCTGTTTCTTAAAAAATGTGTTAGTTATAGTTCAATAATACACAATAATAATCAATATATTCAGTTTATATTGTTCAATAACAAACACATTTCTTAATATGAAAAGAATCTGAAAAATTCATTAGTAACTTTTGAATTAATTCTCTATTTATTTATGCCTTTATGTGTTGGAAGTCACGGTTTGTACTCGCTTTAGCTTGGCAATGCACTCTCGTTTGGAATTAATGTGATCGTAATAATACATAATTATGTAATCTAGGACGCCAGTATAGTAACGACATTGAATCGTGATCTTTAAGGGCCTACATCAATATTATCGTATATCATCGCCGACACGTACATATTAACACAGCCAGTAGGCACAGAAAATGAAGAATTAGGGATACTTCGCCTATTTACTCAAAATCTACTAAATATATTTTAATTCTGATCCACGTGTTTCTATACATAATAGTTACCTATGTTTTTAAAGTTATTTCATTAGTTAATACGCGATAATAGACCGACAAGAATAAAAAATTTGAGAGGTTGTTTCGCCAAGATTTTCTATCGAGAAAACTTTTTTCAATCGCGTTTCTGAGTTCATGCGATCCTAGATCATATATTGAAAAAACATATACTTATAAATTAGAGCTCTAGCCATTCAATCTAAAGAAACAATGAAACCTTCGTACATAGAAAAATGCACGAAGCTATTTTGGTATCCTCTTAATAGAAAGTATAAGCTAGCAAATTAAGAGCATTGTTCAGTATACATACATATTATACCTATATGGTACGAACAGCTTGCCAGTCCCGGTATTAAATATCGCCCTACCCAAAGGCTGTACCAATAAAACCCTCTATTTACAGGTTATGACTAGCACCAAGCCCTTAATTATTCTCAGTCACCGAATTACACGTTATTAAACCTGTACCAAACTTATGCTTGTTAAGTCGATATTACACTGTCTATTTACATAACAGAATACCATTAAAGCAGTACGATTCCCGGGCGAATACAAATCATGAATGTATAAGTACTTTTTCTTGTTCGAATTTAAACACCATTGTGATTATTGCATACATTGTTATTTTATAAGTTACAATAATGTTTAAACCGTGTTATTCATAATGAAGGGAAAGTTTATTCATAATATGTATATGCGTACTTACTTTGTACTGTCCTTAAACAAACATGTGTTAGTAATAGGTTTTAACAACTATTTTATGCATGGTGATGTGTGCTCAAAACACGTATCCTTGCCAAGCTAAACTTGGAATAACCTCCCAATACAGCTGCGCTAACAGCAACAACCAACTATCGTGTAAATAGTAAGAGCTCCAGGGCTCAACCGGGTTTAACGTCCTTGTGTGGAACACAGCCAAGCAATAAAACTTGATGTTTATACAACGAGTCTGCAACATGCCAGTTTATGTATCCAACTTAAACTGTATGCATAGACACAAACTTAACCAACCGGTTGCGACACCGCTAAAAGTCGCGTGCGCCGAACAAAATGTACCACAAATAAACAATATCAAGTGATATCTCTCTGAAAGGTTTTCAATTTAAATATTTTTTGTGTCGATAATAGAAAGCAGAGTTGAATCAAGCTAAACGAGCACAGGCTGGCTGCAGGTGAGCTGTTATTGTTGAATAACGAGCCTATTGTTCTGAAGGGTGGCTCACCGGTGTCATCGGAGGTGCATTGTCCATCCAACAAGAGTATTAATATCCTCACACCCTTTTCATAAATATTGGGTTAACTATTCGTTAGATCGTATCTTTAAATCACTTCCGAGCATTTTTATTACAGTTTACTTCAATTATTCGAACAGTTATGTAAACAAAGAAGTTATGTAAAGAAAGAAATTTACCTTATACACCAGATTGATTTCGATTATACAATGTATTTATTTTCAAGCAACTTAGTAAATATTTTAAAAGAATGAAGTGACGAAATAAGTATTTTAATACCCTTTTTAAGGAATCGTTGCTCAATTCAATAGACGAGTTCTTTTAAAAATATCGAATAAAGCTAATATTTATTTTCTAACAATGTTATAAGGATGTTTACCGCTTATATATCCCGGAAAAACAGATATTAAACGTTGCTATAATTAAGTATATATATTATGTTTCGAAAACAATATCGAGAGTTATACAAACAACAATAATATAACAGAACAAGCTCTATTAACATGCCGCCTGGTGAAAGTAGGTAGCGTAGGTACTGCGGACTCATTGACGACGGTACTATTGATTCCATATTGGGATGAATGGAGAAAACTCGACGTTGTAATGCATCCTAAATTTATTATAATGTACCTTAATAGTTTGTCTATATTATCTGCTGCTTAATGTTTATTTCTACATGCAATTATAACATTTAGAAAGTTAATGGACTTTTTAAATGTGTTTGTTTTCAAAACAATTAAATGAAACGGTAGGTAATATCTAAAAGTTAAACCAACAATGTTTCGATATGTACTATCTCTATACATTAATTCATGGGGCGCAACTATCTCGTTTTGATGCTGTTGTATTTACTATGTAACCTAAAGATTCTGTATTCTTTGTCTTCTTAGCCCAAAAATGTTAGACTGTTTTGGGCACAAAATTTCTTTAACTACCTTATTATATATTGTATAATTTAATTGACAAATATCTTTGCTATTTGCCACTTGATCCGACCTATAGTTTATTTGACACTTTATTTGGCAGTTAGCGCTATTTAGGGATTGTGAAACGCAAGCTGTGTCGATATTCAATGGATAAGTTGCAAGTAGCTTGTTGGAGACTTTATTTGGACTTTGTTGAAACAGGCCCTTAGTCTCGTATGTTGAGCCACACTGATTCAGTGAACTTGTGGGATTTGTTTTTCAGCTGTTTTCTGTTTCTGACATCTGATTTTCGTTTAGCCAACTAGAGCAATAGCGGCAAGAAATGCTATGGCGCCACTGGGGTATACAGATTGTTACGTTATGGTATTTCATTAGTATTTTTATTGGGGCCGCAAATAAAAGTGCGGAGCGTAGGGCAGTTTGGCGTCTGATATGAAGTCCACTCCTAATATGTTAAGTACCTATGTTATGGTTAGCATGTTTATTCGCAAATATGTATGAAAATTGTTTACTCGACTTCATATCCTATTTCAATTAAAATATATATTAAAATGTTTCCTGCTTACAGTATAATATTATACTGGCAATACGTATTTTAATTTCGACAAGGCCTTTTACTTGAAAAGCTGTAGATAGTTTGACATTTAATATTAATGTGTTTATTACAAACACGATTGTATAAAGCACCCTTGATATAGGTATTAGGTACATTGGTGTATTGCGTGCTGTATATTGTGTATCACTGCGTAAAACAAAGCCGGGAGCAAAGCCTCAATTAATCAACGTTAACCTTGAAACTTCGTGCCCTACATCTTAAGTTCAAAATTAATTTTCATACACTACTCAGATTTTGCAATTAGTTATGTTAGATAGTTCGTTGTTAGTGTGTGTAAAATTGTAACTACAATAAGTATTCCTTGTTTCATTCACTCACACATTGACAGATAGAGTCGATGTATCAAGACTGTCTTAACTTTCAGGCCTATTTTCAAGTTCCATGACTGAAATAAAAATAGGTGTTTCTCTTATTTCGACTTGTACGACTGTTTGTCTGAAAATAGTTTTGTTTCAGTAACTAATACAACATAAAGTTATATTAAACAACATTTAGTTCATGATTTAAAAAAAAACATCCTCACATAGTTATAAACTCAATGTGAAAATACTTTAATGAAACATAACCAGAAATAAACCCCTATTGTGTTACTATAAGCTCCCAATGTCTACTTTATTAGACACAGTATAATCCTATTTTAGGAAACTATGTTAATTTTATCATACAATCTGTATAGTAACTTTTGAATTATACTAATGTTTCGCTGAATAAGCGAGTAAATAATCCAATTGTCAATGTTCATAAAAATAGCACCTCTGGCTTATAAAGAAAAGTCATTGAAAGTGTTAAACTTGAGATAACAATCCCACCTCCAGTGCGATGTTTGTGGAAGTGGTTAACCACAGAATACCTTCATGGTTAGCGCTATGGAACAGTTACTTTTTTATTCCATTGCTATTTATATTACCATTTATATTGGTCAGGGTATTTACCCTGACCAATATAAATTACATTATACCCTGACCAGTGTATTTGAGTAATAATTGTAGCTAGAGTTATCGAGTAAAATTTTAGAATGCATAATAAAAATCCCGACTTTCCGAAGGTAAACTAGATTAGGGGAAAGTACTTGTCTTTGTTTTCGATGCTACCGCAGAAACAGTAGATCCTAGAAAATATAACTATTATTAAACTTTCGCGGCTTGCATACATATTAATATATAATCACCGGGTCTACTCCGCGAGAAATATAATTTATTTTAGGTACGATACCTGTTTTTGTCCCGACGTTTCGATGGACTTGTATCGACCGTGGTCACGGGTATCCACCACTGACAGAATTTTTCAAATCGGACCAGAGGTTTCTGAGATTAGCGCGTTCAAACAAACAAACAAACTCTTCAGCTTTATAATATTAGTTTAGATTCAGTTTATTGTCACTTGATTAAGTGACCCAACTGCTTTATGATGACCTGAGGTTCACTTCAGAAAACACCATGTTACAAAAATCAGTAGATAATTGCGAAACGAAAGGCTGTTTAACTGAATTCCACGCTGTAATTTCATTGATAGGGTAAAAAGAATAACTTTATTTTACTTGCGTAATCAAATATTATGGTTGCAATGGCGAAAAATATTAAATTGCGTTAGTATACTAAATTAACCGTGAAAAACGTTTCACAGTGCAGTTAAGTCATAGTTTAGTATTTGCAATCGATTAGAAGTGAGCTTGTATAAATTTATCATTGCTAGGTATCTTTTTTCTTTGCTAGGTATCTTTTTTCTGTAGATCGTTTCGATATGAACACCTAAATGGTCACAAGTTTAAAAAAACTCTAACGGAAAAAATCAAGTCTAGGTACTTCTTTACAATCTGTGATGAATTTAAAACCGAGGTTTTACTTTTGGCAAGATAGGGAAAAATTATAAGAGTATATTTTATGAGTTGTGCAAACGCCGTTATGTTACAAAAATTCGACATATAAAGTTAGTTACAAATATGGCAGATGGGCGCGCGCATACCTTATCCCAGTAGTTAATTCCAAACTTATAATAACGCGAATTATAAACCAAGGAATATAAAATATGTGTCGACATGAGTTATATACTGTTTTTATTTGGCGTATATTTTTTTCACACAACGTCCTCTGGGCCCAAGCTAAGCTTATATGCTTGTGTTATGGGTAACAGAATACGGATAGACTACATAAACTACTTTTCTTTTGTAAATACGTACTTATAATACATAGAAAACACCCAGATGCAGAACAAACATTTGTATGACATTTATAAATATCACACAAATGATTGTCCGTGCGGGGATCGAACCCGCGACCTCGTGAACTGCATATCGTTACATGAACCACTAGACCATTAACCCCTACGTAAATAGCGGTCAGTATAAACATCATTGAGACGAATGAATGAAGTTTAAATGCTCACGTAACATATAACCTATTTAAACCCATGTGGTTGTTATGTTTACTTTATGCTTATCTCTTCATGAATGGTGTCATCACTGGTATGGGGCCAAACTGTCTGTAAACTCAAGGCTAAAACATGAATGGTTACAACGAATCATTATGGATATTTTTATATCGTCAAAAGTTTCGCAACCGATCCAATGTCATATGAATTAAACATCTCTATATAAATGTCAACAAGTACTCTTAAACATCTGCCTACAGATCGTATTAATATTATTGAATAATAAGTATGTTTTTGTAGTGTCTATTGCTTATTACATATTTCGTGGAATATCTGTATATATGTAATAGCACTCAAGTTGAGGTAAATGGAATGTCAATCTAATAATTTAATCTTTATCGCATTTTATTCTAAGATATATAATATTCATTACAGAAAATATCCTTTTTTGGAGATCTTATTATAGGTAGCCGATAATTTTACTGTTTTATTACCTCATTATTTCTATAATAATCTCATTTATTATTCCTTTCAGTTTATTAAGAAACAGCTTATGCGGTTTAGATCAATCTCTCAGACGCAGGCGACAATATTACATGACATGTAATGTAAATACCTAAATAAACTTCTAACTAATGTGTGTTTCTAATAAAAACAATGTGTAATACAGGTATAATTTATTGTCTTGCATACCTACTATTAAATATCTATTTTTTGCCACAATTAATAACTTGCGATATCCCAAAACACATGGTTTTGTTTTAGGATTAGTTTTGTTAACTTTTGTTTATAAATAATAATACCTCATGGATTCCTGGGCGGTAATAGTTTTAGTAATAGTTCCACGATAGTCAAATTTGACTCATCATTCCTTTTTGTAAATAGTGTTTAATACAAAAGAAATTTTATGAAACTGCTTCTTACGGATTTAGACGCGTACCTATATTAGTTTTAAATATTGGCCCAACGTTTCGGAGACTTTGCAGTCACCATGGTCACGGGTGAGACTGAGTTGTAATGTGTCTTCTACGAACAGTTATTACAGCGTTTACCCACATTCGATTTTAATTTTACATTGACCATAAAGATAGACTTTTAGCATCGAAACGTCTCCGAAACTTCGAGCCAAAATTTAAAACAAATATACGCGTCTAAATCCGTAAAAAGTAGTTTTATTTAAACAAATGAGTCGCGCAAGTGTTAGAAAATATAATTTTATGAAACTTAGCCCGATTGATCGCCGCTTCAAGCTCCAGCTTATAAAATTTTACGAAAAGCATTGGTGCCATTTACAAGATTCAAATACTACCCGTATCGTACCGTTGTACGTTTAAATATAGGTATGAGGGCATAGACCCTCACTATATATATATGTATATTGATATAAAATTAAGTATCAAATAGCACAAAACTAAATTTAGCAACATTCATGTGTTAATAAACTATTACTGTGTCACACAGTATCATCCGCACGTTTATAGCGTGGGAAGGGACGGCTGATTGCCATAAATATCTAACTATTAACTAGATCATAAGAAACTAAACAATATTGTGCCTTTTATTAATAAAAATAGCTAACGCCTGCGGTTTCACCCGCATTTATAATTTGTATACCATCCTCTTGAACCACTCTATCTGTTACAAAACAGCGCATAAAATCCGTTGCGCAGATTTGAAGATGCGCTCAAATACGAACAAAAATAACGTCTTTCTTTTATATTAAGTAAAGATTTAAAAACACCGAAAAGTTCGAACTTCCATTTTAACTCATATTTTATCTATCCGCATTTGTTGCTGCTAAAGCCAAGCCTACTATATGTACCTACTTGGATACTTACTAAGCTACTGGTTATAGTAATACCATTTACTATTAAAACGTGGATAGCAGATACATGCCTATCTCACAGATAAACGGCTAAAACAATCTATCCGAAATTATAGATTGGTTATTTTAAACGGCAAACAGCATAATACATATTTAGATACATTTAATGTCAGTCGTACCTAAGTTTTTAAATTGCTTATTAAATTAAGGAGTTAGAATTCAAATTTCAAAATATTTCTAAATTTCATATTAGAACTCGTAAATATGGATTCATATACATATTACACATAGTGCTGTTCTACATTTTATATATACATTCATAAATTTACATGTCGTATATAATAAATATGATTAGACGTCGATATTATTTATTATGTAAATGTAATGAGCTAATTTCTATGAGAGAGTAATAAGGAAAACAGTTTTAAATCAGTGTTAGGTCATTAATCTTTTACAACTACTTATTAAAACTCATTAATATACCGTAAAGTAAATTAGTCTTGATATCGTTACAAATTGAAATTATAACGGTTTTTCGTATAGTGAAGATATCATTCGAATTTTAAAAAATACAAACAGATATAAATGCAGTCTGGCATTATCTTGTGGTGTGCTGGAAATATCTTGGTATTCTACGCAAACAGGTGTCTTTGTCAGTGTGTATGTGCCCTTGCAATTTTGCTATATCGACCGTATTCCTGTTTCGTATAGCTCTATTTAAGCTAGAGCATCCTATATAAAAACTTCGCCCTAAATTTTACTTTTTATATAGCTTTTCTACAGGTGATATGCATTAAAATAAAATTAAAGATTAGAAAACAATAAACTCCTATTTTCTAAAGAATCGTTAGACAGTCAGTACCTACAGTCGGTAAAATGAGTTTATATGAGATGTGAAATGTAAAATATGAGTTTAGTGTGCCGTATCAGTAAATTAGTGAATTATATTTTTATATACTTATAAAGTTAATATTGCCTGTAAGAAATCTACGAGAGCGTGAACTGTAACAATGAGGCGAAGGAAAACGTCACTTAGTACTTCCCTTCTCTGGGTGTTCTTAAATTAGCTCTAATGAGTCTTTAAGTGCATAAACGCGACAACTCAGCGATAAATGTTCAGAGAAAATCATTCTGTATAAAACACAATAATATTAATAGTGATCGTATTTATGTTTCAGTAAATTTTATGGTCAAAAACATTCAATGGAGAATTAGCCGCCGTTAACAGAATACGGTACCGATTTTACGTCCACAACTAAAATTAACTAAAAAATGAAAATTGATAGTGTCAGTAACACAATGGCGTAATGTTAACTGAACTTTTTTGGTATAAAACTGTTACTTTTTATTACTGTTTATTACATATATATTATAACTATTATAGACTAATGATTTTAATTAACTAAAATGTGTACAACGAAATAGCCAATCAATCAAAATCTACCATAGTTCTTTTCAGTTTTTAGTTAAACTAAGTTTAGTTCTGAACATAGAATTGGTACCAATAAATACAAAACTAAAAACTGCTAAACGGGTTTTAATGCAGTGCATAAAGAAAGTATAAGTGTTTTTGTTAAGGTTTTGTATAACTGTCACAAATCTCGCAATAACTCAAATCACTGAGCCCAATACAGATCTGTCTCTTTCTGCTATATTAATATAATAAATAATAAATAATAAAATAAATAATATTATATATTCATGGACATTTCACACAACGTCCTCTGGTCCCAAGCTAAGCTTATATTGCTTGTGTTATGGGTACCAGAATACGGATAGAATACATATACTACTTTTCTTTTGTAAATACATACTTATAATACATAGTAAACACCCAGACGCAGTACAAACATTTGTATGACAATTAAAAACATCACACAAATGGTTGTCCTGACCGGGAATCGAACCCGAGACCTCATGATCGGTAGTCCGTTATATGAACCACTACACCACGAGGCCCGTCAAATAATATATATTATATTAATATGCCGTTTGCGACGTCCTTTACTATTTAAAATATAGCATATATCTTAAAATCACTGTAATTAGCTTGCGAGTTATTCAAATTAAATGATATCCTAAAAGAATAGAATTTTAGGAATGTGGAGTTAATGTCGTTATACCTAATTATTATTCCCACCCAGACAAAGTTGTAGGTGATAACTAGTATAGTACATTTCTAATATGATTGTGGTATTAGGTTGTGGAATGCGTTTGAATGACGTAACAGTGTACACCTGAGCGAGAGCCGCCAAGCGGTCTTCTGACGGCCCGTAATTAATCTTAACTTCAACTATTTTATAATAAGGGCTTAACTATTTGGAATTCTTTAGTATAAATGAATAATGAATCATTTATAATTAGTAAAAAATTACACTAGTATGTACATATTGTACATACAGTACACTAAATACCTAATCTAATTGTAAACGAATAAATCAATCTTGTTTTTGTTTAACGATATGAAATTTGAATATTCACTGATGATATCGTCGAATGCGCCAGGAATTCGCTGGGTGCAGTTAGCGCAAGACCGCGCGTTGTAGCATTCTATGGGGAAGGCCTATGTTCAGCAGTGGACAGAGAAGGACTGATGGATGGAAGGTTATAGAATGTTTTTATTGTTATTTTGCCCTATATATTTTGATATTATTTTGAGTAAAATTTTTTTGAACAAACTTTGTACGCGCAAGTACCTATAACAATTTATATTAAATATTAAATATATATTTATAACTTTAGTAAACACATGCTCGTAATAAAAAAAAAGCTAAAAAAGCTAAAGCTCTTCATACTGATACCCGATAAGTTTAAGTGCCTATTTTAATTCATAATTTATTTTTACGTGATTTCATTTTGACAAAAAATATTCGAAGCATATTTTTAATATTTATATTATAATATTTGACTTTCTGATATCAAAGCCCTTTTATGTGACGTACTTAAAAATGTATTTTATATTCCTTGACCCTTAAAATTAACTTCGAATTCGTTTATTTACGTTATGAGTTAAATGACCCAAGCACGGCTACATGTAGGTAATGACTCTTATTCATAAAATATTAGAATTTCAATACATATTTGAATTATTTTAAAGGTCATATGGAGTCTGGACTTTAGGTACATGTTAAACTAACATAAGTGCTTTTTATTATAATGTAAAAACGCGAGTTCATTATATTTTACACCTAATATGCTGATTTAGCATATTATTATGTAATGCTGATTCAGCATATTATTATGTATTCTACTAGTTGTTGCCGGATTCTCCATTTTGTGACGGATTAAGAATACAAGTGTCACCATCCCATCTCCTCCCAAGGGTGCTGTAAAAGTCAGCTAAGGGATATTGCGCACAGAAAGCACCCTCTGTGAGAGATGGAAAGCTCGAAAATAAACCCTGTGCCAACACACCTGGTCAGCGCGCCACAGTAGACCATAATCCCTCCCAAAGTGGAGGAGGCCAATGCCCAACAGTGGTAAATGGGCTGGAGAAAGAACTGTTGTCCGTAATTTCACACGTGTTAAATTTAGAAAATAAGAAAAGCCTTAACATATTATACAAAAAACTCATCCTCTTGAACCAATCTATCTATTAAAACAAACCACATCGAAATCTGTTGCGTACTTTAGAAGATACTAGCTCGCATATGGATATACATACAAAAATAACGACTTTGTTTTATTAATTATAGGTAAAGATGAAGATTATCTTATTTTTAAACATTCACTTCATACACGAACTGCAAATTACAAGACACAAATCAATATCTCTTTTTAGAATAACAAGGGTCTATCTGAGGTTTCTTTAAATACATAATACAAAGACTTACGGTCTTATTCATAATGACTTATCAGAGGTTTAAAAGTTCGCTAAAATCGGTTCGCGAAAATTGTCAAAACTTGTTATTCATAATAGTCTTTTTAGGATAAAACGTTTATAATCTTTTCGATAAAATCTCCGTTTAAACCTCCGATAGGTCATTATGAATAAGACCATATGAGTTTTATCTAATACCATCTTTTATAACCGTCCTTTTAGACTAACTAAACGAATATTTTTTAGTAGTGTTTTATAGACTCTATTCTTTATTATACACCAATTTACTTTACAGTAGCTTATTTTATAAATTATATTAACAATAATATGGTAAAAGGCTGCTGCGATCTCTTCTAAGCAACTTTTGGTCCAAGATTGTTGTTTTAAGATTCAGTTCTAAGAATTACCATTATAGGTACTTATACCACGTTACAGGTATATAGACTTGAAAACTAGAATTTAACAGTTTCATTGTCAATAATGAATTATATCTGTCATAGTAAATTCGTTTCAATATATTTTAATCATTGCTACCACGATAACAAGGTGACAATTTGTTCGTAACTCTCACATTAAAGATATTATTCACATCTTAGCTTTGCAGATACGGTCTACTGCAGCCGTATTAAGCATTATCGGGTATCGATATCTAAGTGATTTACTAATGGTTTCTGTTGCTCACGACTAAAGATATTCTATATCGTCTGTCACTGGATTAAACTACATTTTATCAATTGAATTTAATGATGAATATTATCCATTTCATTGAGTTATAATAATACTAGCCGTTGCGTCCGCGACTTCGTACGCGTGAAATTTAGAAACCAAACCATAACAAACGGATGTTTACTATACCACTCGATAGATGGCGCTGTACAGTTTTTTTTAATCGCGCTGTAGTTTGGTTACACATATTAACACTTAAGCTCGTCAAAATTTTTATCGTGTCATGAACTCGTTTTCACAATTATAAATTAATATGGATTTAATAGAAGAATAAAGTGTCTTCGCCGTAGTAGAGAGTAGATACAGTGAATGAATTCTTTTATAATTCTACTAGATATCACGCGCGGTAGGTATATAAAATATACAACAAAGCTTACAATATACAATATAACCATAATATATACAAAAAACCATTCTCTTGAATTATTTTTATCCATTAAAAAAACCGCATTAAAATTTGTAGATACATACATACAAAATAACGACTTTGTTTTACAATAAGTAAAGAATATTTATCAATTTAAGTTATTTATTTAAGTTATAGTCATAGAAAAAAAATTATTTGCAGCGGACTTCTTCAATAACGATTAGGTACTCAATTAGTATTCCACGCCACGGCGGCCATCTTTAAATATTCATTACATCTAGTTTATTCAAAAACATATGTTTATTTTGTTTTACCTAATATATAACAAGCTTATCTTTTAGATATCTTAATGATCGGAATCAAATGGATGCAAAATTTGTACAAGGTCAAGAAGTGAACGTAAAATTGGTCGCAAATTATCTCAGGACAAAGATTGTGTTTTTGTTATTTGTTTAAATGATGTTTAAATAATAATTTCGTTTACAATGTATTAACGATCGATGGTATTAACTCTATAGGTACGTCTCCTACGTTGATAAAGAGAATACAGTCCAAAATAATACACAATTTTCTCCAAGTTCATAAATAATATTACGATTTGTCAAATTACGGTTATAATAACTGGACACACAGCTAAATAACATAACATATCAATTTAATCTGACATGTAATAGCGTATTCGGACTTTACTATTTGCATACTTGACTCTTCTATCTTTAAATTTCCGATGCATGTCGTCTTACTATTATTTAAGCGTATTTACATCCATTTACATATTACGTAAAATGTATGAATTCCATCAAACATTATCATCCCCATACTTATCATCTTTCTATAGCTAGAATTGTTCTAAGGCTGATATCAGGAACAAGAACATTTAGTACAGCTACTTGTTTTCCAATCTTGATAAAACTTATCAAACTAGCTTGCCACATAGAATTTTGTATTTACTTACCTACAGTAAACTAGTTTTAACAGTAACTCCAAATCCTTGAACGAGAATATTATTATGTATTTCTGCTCCAATTAAATTGAAATAAAATTTATGATGAAATGCGACATTAAGAAGGTTGCGAGATACTTAATTTTTTTACCCTATAGGTAATCTGGATTGATTTCGACAGTTACAACTCAAATAATAAGTTTAAACAGTTATATGAGTTGCAGAGTTCATTAAATTGTCTGTTACTAATTATATTTATCACGTCTATGATCTAAAAAGAACACACTTATGTAATACTAATTTCCAGACAGTTGAATATTATGTTGAGGATTTTGCGAGCAACCATTTTATCTTTAGAAGTTTCGTAGAAAATTCCATCTAAACTTTACCCGCACATTGTATTTGTTATTCCACTTTAAACACAGAATTGGTATAAATAATGTAAAGATACAGCGAGAAACCAAAGTAAAGGAGCCACGAGTTAGGAACACGTGGTAAATTCGCAGAAAACACATTAACCAATGCTCAACTCGCTAATAAATATAATGATTTACTTCCGAAAGTTGTGCAAGTATAAATGTGTGGAACAACCACTAAACACAAGACAATTTATAGGCTCTCATCCATTATACTTGACTGATGGCTCCTATTAAACATAGTACCGAGATCTTGATTGTTTTATAAATTAAATAGACGTAATAAATAGAAACATGAAGTAATTTATTAATTTTGCAATTGACTTGCTATGCTTTTACTTAATAAATTAAATTGCAGTGGAAAAAGCGTTGCACATCAAAAATGCGATGTAGACTCAATCGAGGAACGTTGTGGTGGTCAAATTGGTTACTGTTAGCACGACCGCAATAACCTCAGTTAGCAGAGCTACGGAACGGTATTCCGAGGTCGTGGGTTCATGTCCCGCTTGCGGTGATCACTTTTTCCACTACAGTTTAATTTATTCAGAAACATGAAGTTATACTTTCTTCTTCCTGTCGTTTTCTTTCATTAAATAAATAAATATAAATATTCACGGACATTTCACACAACGTCCTCTGGTCCCAAGCCAAGCTTATATGCTTGTGTTATGGGTACCAGAATACTGATATACTACTTTCTTTTGTAAATACATACTTATAATACAGAAAAACCCAGACGCAGAACAAACATTTGTATGACATTTATAAACATCACACAGATTATTGTCCGAGGCGGGAATCGAACCCGCGACCTCGTGAACGGCAGTCCGTTATATGAACCACTAGACCGCGAAGCCCGTCAATTTCATTGCCTCCTAATCAAATATAACACGGTTATGCAGCTCGACTATATTTTATATGAGTCGAAAGATTAGTTACTAAGACATTTAGTTTCAAAGCATCTTATCATATTTATCTGTCATATTTATATTCTTAATTAATCAAAACGAACTAAAATTTAAAACCAATATACGCGTCTAAATCCGTAAAAAGTAGTTTTATCAAAACGAACTAGTTTTATTTTTATTTTGTTTTATTGGGATAACAATGACTTTCATATGGAGACTTGAATATAAATGTATTTTTCTAAGACTCTGTGAATTATATTTTTTTTATTTTAATATCGGATATTTGTACGCCAGGTACGTTTGCTTTCGTTATGATCATTAAATTGGCACACTTTAATAATTCGAAATCAAATGAAGTTCCATGGCGATAATCTAAAATTATCAAATTGGTGGCTAAGACTGGGTTTATGATGGCTGATTTTGAGATAATAATGTAGACAAATTAATGGTCAATTAAGAGTCTATATTAACTGTCATACCTAAAAGCTCTTGGTCTAAATCATTGAACATGTCACACCAACACATTTTATTTCAAAATTGAATAAACAATATAAAAAAAAATCTCAATGATCTGTTATATCAAAAGCTCTTAATCTTTATCAATGAGCACGTTAAAACCAGAGGACGTTGTTTTAAAGCTAAATAAATATTTTTTTTAAATCCTCAGAGCTTACATAACTCATTTAGTCATAATTTATGTTTTATTGTCCAGTCAAAGGTTTCAAATGGCTTATTTATAAAATAAAAGTAATAAATTCATTGTATCTGAGCGAAAATAATTTCCAAAAAAATCTCGCTGCCATTACGTGGGTTGCAGATATAAGCCAGCGGCGCAATTTTTTTTCTAATGAAAAGATGAATAAATTTAAAAATCTAAAATTACCTCAGGTTGCAAAATTTGAAGCTATAATGTAACATAAAAACACTCCAGAATAGCTTCTATGAAAACTTCGTTTCATTTTACTGCTGATTGTGCGGCGAGAACACCTGAGCTACGTGGAAGGATGAACAATAGTACGACTGCTGCCGTATAACAGTTTCATATAACTAAAATGGGTACAGTTATTAACTACTTACAAACAGACCGCCACCAATTTTGTTACATTTTTCTAAGTACCTTTGAGTGAATGATTCTAAAGTTTTTAACAAGAAGCAGTTGGACTTAATGTTATCAACTTTCGTCAGCTTTAATTACGACCGGAATTGTAATCGGTGGATTGATCATCTTAGCCAGCCGAAAGACTATTCAACAATCGAGTTAAGATGTAAAACTGGCATTAAACTTAATTACTCCGAATAAAAGTCGGTGGAACTCTGACCAGACTGCGAAGTAATTACATTTCTACTGGCTTTGAATTTTAATCGTTTGAGAGTCTAGAGCGGTGCGTCGTATACGCTGCCATATCGAGTCTCCGTACAGCCTCAACTTTTAATGAAATAAAATAATGTTTTATAACTTGGGTATTTTATTAAGTAACGTGTATTCATTGGGATTCTTCTTCATTAATCTTGTGTCATGTAATAAAATTTTAGTTTGACTTATAAAGTATGTATACACAAATTTTCTAAGCATTTTATTGTTACTTTTTGCTAAAACTATATAATCTATAAACAGGTTCTCAGATGTTACAGTGGAATAACCAAACAAAATGTCCTAGTCAGTTTCGGTCTGACCCTCACACATACACACATACACACATACCTACACTTCATAGGTATCATACCTAAATCCATAGCATATAGCGTCTTTAAATACCGTTAACGACAAGAATATAAATATATACATTCAAAACATTAAGTACGCTTTTAATAATGCACCGAGTTAAGTAAATTGGTAAATTTATTAAGTTAAGTAAACTACCATAATTATGATAACATAATTTAATTATTACGATCAAAAATAATATTTACCTAAATCTAAGCAAGCTGCAGGGTTGTAATAACTTCAATAAATTATAATATTCCTTTATATAATGTGTATCAGTTAGTAGTCAAGATGTTGGGAGTTCATTAGGAGCTTCCTTTTAGCGACAGGTGCAAAAGATGGTACAGGAAAGGAGCTCTGCCATTGGCTGATGCGCGTACGCTGATTTACTGCCACCTCGAGCCGCGACGCAGCTGCCCAACTGCGCTTGCTTATTGTATCTATATAACAATTATGGGAAGTCGATGTTTAGACGTGATGCAAGGAAAAGGAAGTTGCGAAACCAGAGCCCTCGCGCTCGATAAGAAACACCTTGCATTAAGTATATTTTCACAGCACTTTTAGACTGATTTTTTCCTTGATAATAAAATAAACACTAAATGCAATAAACTAAAAGGTATAATTTTAAATGCGGTACCTAACCAAATTTTTAAGCCGCAAGCAGTGTTAAAAAATTATTTAACTATTTTCCTTTTTATTGTAGACGCACCTGTTTGTATAAAGTAACAATTTAATAACATAACAGGTTAGTAATTCATATTTAGTGGAGCACAGGGCAGTAGTAGCGTAGTGGCGTGACCAGAGACATGACAGCACCATCGTCGGGCGCCGGGACACCGGTGGAGCCAGGCACGGCCTGCGGTTTCCGTCACGCGATCTCGACACACTAAATTGAACTGAAATATACAATAACTATAAGAAATTATCGTAAAACGTTGGCAATATTACTCTGCAAATACAATAACTAAACTATTTCATGTATAACTCGTGTGTACTTACATTTCCTTACAAAGAAATGCATGAATAAGACAAATGTCACAGTTGATTCTTTACTTATATTATTAGCTCGCAATGCTAAAGAACGTCGGATTTAACAATGTTGCTTATTAATGCACATTAAGACCAATACTCTTGTTTATACTCTTCGATAGTTCAACCGTTTGAAAAGGTGGTTTATATCTTAATGTAAATGTCACCCTGGCCAGGTTGAAGGATGAAGAAGTTTCCGAACTCAACCGTACTTATCTGCGAAAAGAATCATGAATATTGTCAAAAATAGACTTTGACATTCTTCTCTGGGTACGCTGTTTTCTTTACTAAACCCCGTAAGCTATTATTTATCGACATTACTCATAGTTATACCCCGAGGATGCAGTTAATTATGTGTGAAGATAAAACACCAGCGCGCTAACTAGTCTCCGCTAAACAGAGCGAGACTATTTGTCATTGTCATTTACCACGCATTTCTTTTGTCACAACGTCATTCATAACCACGCTCTCCGGCGTACTCACAAAGCTTAAGTGGTACCAATGGTGTTTCTATGTCATCAAGCTATATGGAACCGGACAAGTCGACGTTGGCAAGGAATGATGGCTACAATTATTCCTAGGAGCCCACATCTCTATGATAAATGTTAATTACACCTCGATTTTGCCTCAGATAGCGATTAAGACTACCATTAGACTATATCTCCGGGCGATCATTACTCGTACCTACTTTCAAAGATCATAATGTTTTCTGTGATATTGTAAATTAACCATGAACTCTTACGTAATGCTAGTTATGTTTTATGTCAGTGATATTCTAGTCATTTTGTTTTATTTTAATAATTTTAACTTTATAAGTTATATTTTTATTACGGGATGAAATATGAAACGATTTCCTTTACTCTCTGAATTAATCGAACCTCGTGGTTGAGTGGTTCATGTAACGGACTGCCGATCAAGACGTCGCGGGTTCGATTCCCGCTCGGGACAATCATTTGTGTGATTTTTCTAATTGTCATACAAATGTTTGCACTGCGTCTGGGTGTTTCTATGTATTATAAGTATGTATTTACAAAAGAAAAGTAGTATATGTATTCTATCCGTATTCTGGTATCCATAACACAAGCATATATATAAGCTTAGCTTGGGACCAGAGGACGTTGTGTGAAATGTCCATGAATATTTATTTAATTAAATCGCTTAATAAGACATAAATTCGAAGAATTATTTTCAAATAAACTGCTTGTTAACTTCTTCTCATATACATAGGCACAAACATAGGTATACAAGGATGTCGTTGGGCATGTGTAAGGGACCAGAGAGTCCGATAGCATCACAATTATGAGATTAGTAATAGAGATCGAATAATCAGTGATCCAGAATCATACAATGACGTAAATATAAATTTATGAACGATAATAATAATCCGTAAATTGCGCAGGCGTACACGTATTGCTACGGTAGAACACTTCGTCACAATCCGCCGCTATCGACTTGTTATCGACTTCAATAACCGTTAAATTTGATTACGATGTGTATCGAGATGAAAACGACAGTTGCCTAACAAGATATTGCAATTTTGTTTAGTATCTATATTGGTAGTACGCACCTATTACCTATTGTAGTAACGCTTACAATAGTAACGTAACTAGCTATTATCTATCCGTACTGTCAGACTCTTTTTGTCAATCTATTGTAACGATACACTAACTTTATGCTATAGTGTAATAGCATACATTAATTAAACATAGATTTCTGAAACTTTCTTTAGCAATAGATATTAAAATAAGTGGAATATTTCTAGATACAAAGCGAGTTACATGATTTATTTTGAGACCACCAAAATAAAAAATGGGGACTCTTGGTATTATCATACGCAGTAAAACATTATATTATAAATATAGGTACCAAAGACAGCTTAACATCGTTAGCACTTTTCACACAAAGAAATTCTTACTGTTCTATAAGTTTAAGTAAGCAAGGTAAGTTTGACACTAAGAAATTTTCGTTCTTTCTCTTTTCGCCTGAGTTGATTAAAGTTTTAAATCGATAATTTTACAAATAATATAGTTATTAGATTTCTGTAAACTGAGTCTCAATACAATTAAATCTTATTAGCTCAGCTTACAAACAGGTTTATGATTTCAACAATTGATTGGGTGGGCGTGGGTGTAGCTAAATAAAAAACGAATAAGTGTGATTGTATCTTGGGGACTCGTTTAAGCTGTTATTTTGATAGTTAATTTCGTAGAAATAATATAGCAATAACATTGATTATTATCTTCATAAAATTTAGTATCATTTATATAAAACTTGTTCTGCTAATCAAGCTTGCTGACAATAAATTACACTACTGAATAGTGCTCTATCATCACGAATTAGTATTTATATGCTGCTAGCTGTTGCCCGCGACTTCGTACGAGTGGAACTTAGAAAATTTTCAACGTTTTTGCAACATTTTTCACAGATGTTTCGCTCCTATTAGTTGCAGCGTGATGTTATATAACATTCTTCATCGATAAATGGACCATCCAAAACAAAAATATTTTTTTAAATAGAACTAGTTCCTGAGAATAGCGCATTCCAACAAACAAACAAACTCTTAAGCTTTATGATATTAATACTAATATCATAAATGTAGAAATAAATAAAATATTATGGCTTTGATAACGCTAAATTAGCATAATCAAACGGGACTTTATTCTTTAATATTTTATTTATTTCTACATTTTATCAAATCTAAGTATGAAATTGCGCTAGTGATACAAGTGTTACATAAACCGGACCAACATACGACTTCTTTATGTATACTCGATCTAGGTATATGGTAATTCTCAATAATGACTTAATTTAAATTAAAACCTTTACCAACAAATTATTTCTTATTACAAGTTTTACAGCTATAAAATGGTAGTTTGTAAGCTATTTCGACCGAGATTTCAATCAGTTTCATAGCCATTTATTAACAGCATGACCTCCAATTAACATATTAATATTTTATAGTTTCCTTATAGAAATGTTAACATGATTTGCAATATATTTTGATTGCTACGACATATTTTAGAGTTTTCTTTTTTTCACAGAGGATGTTATCTGTATACAATATCACTCAGATGGCTTTTACAGCAACCTAAGAAGGAAAAGAGGTGATGACACTTGTATTCTTAATCCGTTACCTCACGAACAGCTAAAGCTGGACCTACTAACGAAACCAGTCACTTTTAAAAACATTTATAACGTATCTATAAAAACTAACACCTTAATAAAACCAAATACGATTTTTTATTATATTCGAATGAAGTATGTTATTGATTGTAAATTTGTTTGATATTGGGTAATGTTTTATTATGACTTCTGTCAATGTAATCCATTATGTATGTCAAAATAATTAACATTACACTTAAGTCTGTAATGGGTTTAAAAGCGTAAAAAGTCTGTGTATATTTTTGTATGTAGGTGAGTAGTTTTAATTCTTGTGTTTGAATTTGGTGGATTACCGTGTTTATTCTGTTTATGCAGACCGTAAAAATGTACTCCTATATTCTTTCCCTAATGCGCCAAAAGAAGTAAAACTTCTACAAAAATTTAAATGAAATAAATAATGTATTTTTGGTAACCGCGAACTCTTGTAGTGTACCTAGTATTTATTTCTAATATTAATTTATGTACATGAATGCGTCGGCCGAGTCATTGCAATTACGTCATTGGCTTATTAGATACATAATTGGTTACACAATAGTGGGAGTATGGACTCATCAGTGACCCCTCGACATCTCACCATTTACGCGCCCACAACTAATAAACATAGCTTCGTATAAAAAAATATAGATAAGAAAATTACGAAACAAAATACTTTAACCTCAATACAACTGTTTAAAATTTATGTAATCTGGATGATATAATGTTTTTTTGAAGAAAATTTGAAAAGCGTAGCCATCAGTTCACTGTGGCGTTTCGACATGGTTGTCGCATCACTTCGTCAATGTAGGGCACGCAGCTTGTGCCATGTTGCGGTCAAACTCAATACAATATAATATTGTCAACTCTATAGTTCCTTTATAGTGTTACGTAATCAGTAACCACGCATAAAATAAAAATAGTTTAATAATTACTTTAAGTACCTATATATTTTACTAGATGTCGCCTACAACTTCAATTAAATATACACTAATGGTCTTATTCATAATGATTTATCGGAGGTTTAAACGGAGTTTTTATCGGAGAGATAATAAACGTTTTAGCGTAAAAAGACTATCATGAATAACAAGTTTTGATAATTTTCGCGAACCTATTTTAGCGAACTTTTAAACCTCTGATAAGTCATTATGAATAAGACCATAAACATTGACAATTTATACAAGAAGTCGGTTAAAAAATTATTTTATCAATATTTTGGGTCAATTTCCAGACAGCATTTTTTTGCGGCGTGAGTGAAATCGGTAGTGTGGAACTTTACTTTACAGTTCTCATATTTTTTTTAGATAAAGGAAGTCATTACCTACACGAGGCATTAAGTATTTTCAAAAGTTCATCGAACATATTTTTGCCTAGGATAACACTAGCCTCTCGCCCTCGCGCTTAAAACTTGCGGAGAAATGCCGCCTAATGTTTGTGTAGAGGAGACGTGCGCTGCGTGCCTGCGTGTTCCTGCCAAATACGTAAGTGTATCATATCGGTGACATGCGGCAAATTTCTGTTAATTCGTTTCTTATAAAGTGCAGTGAATGTATTTAAGTATTTGTTGATAACGCTAATTATAGTACTTTTATTTGTAGAGTACATAATACATTCTGTAATAATTACGTTTCTTATAATCTTAATTTTTGTGCTTTGTAGAACCAAGCACAAAAATTATATTATATCGGTGTCCTCATTTCGGTTGATTCGGTGGACTAAACTATCAACTGAAATTATCAAAATCTCACCGAAATGAACAAAAAATTTATTTCGGTGGACGCTATGAATTTTAGTGTGAATTTGTTTAATTTCGGTGTGAATTTGTTTAATTTCGGTGATGTGTCTTATCATAATTCGGTGGCCAAGGTTCAACTCATTAAGATTTTTAGGTTTGGATATATAGGTATATATAGTCATTGTATTTCTAAGAAGATAGTTTATTTCTGAGACATCACCAATATTATACGTACGTGACATAATACAATCTATTTAAATGGCCTAGTTTATTAATTTCAGTGGACTACCTATTTCATTTCAGAGGCTAATTTATTAATTTCTGTAGATTTGAGTTTCATTTCAGTAGCATAAAGGTTTAAAGTTGTTATATCTCCTAAGTTTATTAATATATTTTGAGGGCATTCATAACTTACATTAACAATACCAAGAAGTACACTAACACATTGTTTAAATTTAGTTAAACTTCATAATGAGAAAGTCAACGGAAATGAAACAAAAATACTGTCGTGTTGAAATTCACCCATTTTGATGATGCAAGTAACCATTTAAATGTAAAGCGAACTTACCCAAAACATAAACTACGTTCTCGTGCAGCACAAAAAAGCATAATTGAATATGTAGATATAACATCCATATCCTGGTAAACGTAACACAAACAAAAAGCCTAATTTGAGACCAGAGGATGTTTTGCGAAATTTCCGTAAATATTTCGTTACTGGTATTATTTCCGTAAATATTTCTACATGAAATGTATGCGTAATATTTCTTATCATAACAAACAATTCCATACAGCAGCACAGATTTAATGTTGGAACTTTATAAATGCCTGTAAACTGAGTGTACAAGTTTTATATTAAGTTAACAAAGTAGTTTAGCCAATGCGCCACTTAAGCACTTTACTACAAACACAAATCATCTACAAGATCTGAGTGAAGGCTTGGAATAAACTTAAAATTCACTTGCATTTGTTGGACATGAAGTTAGTTTAATTGACCGACTATAATGCGATGATTTTCTAAAGGTTGATTTAGAAATTTTATACGTCTGATCTAATTGAAGGTCTTGTTGAAATACATACATACATTCAGCACGCCTTGTTCCCAGGGTATTAGGCAGTTAGACAGAATATAATTAGAGCGCTATCTACCGCGAAGTAAGTGGATGAATGAATGAATGAAAACTCTATAATTTGCACCGGAATGCGTCACATTTACAATAACGCAAGGCGGTGTTTGCACAATTTGTGATCTCTTAAAGACAATTATTATGGAGACTTTTAAGTCTAAAGATGGTTGATTTATTAACTTAAATATTTATGGCAAATAAAATTATTTGCAATTTTTGTTTATTTTTGACAGAAACTTCAAAATAATCCTTCAAATAATTCCATATTTACTATTATCTAAACTGAATAATTTTCACGAAACTTCACAATAACTTACATTTTCTTTTTATTTTCAGTACAAACAAACCTGACGATAAATGTCGTAACGTCGATACACACTCTTGTGACGAGTAATGGGTAAGTCGTAGCTATAACTGATAGATAACATATTCTGTCTTTCACCCAGGCAAAGAAAAGTGGTAGTGACACTTGTAATCTTAATCCGTTACCACATGGACCACATTGTTACTAGATATTATTGCTCTGTGTTGCGTGAAAAGTATAAAAGAACCCAGGTTGAAAACGTGATTACATTCCTTCGTATAATTAATATGTCACTGAAAAATATAAATATCATAGCAACATTTTATAATAAATAGCCGTTGCCTGCAACTTCGTACGCGTGTAATTCAAAAATCAAACCAAATTATACAAAAAAGCCATCCTCTTGATCCACTCTATCTATTTAAAAAAACCACATCAAAATCCGTTGCGTATTTTAAAGATATAAGCTCACATACAAAAATGACGACTTTGTTTTATAAGGATTTGGATTTGGTAAGGATAATGGATATATCTATCCCAATATTTTAAATAATAATATTTAGGTATAATACTCAATTAGGAAAATCTTTCCGTACAAGAAAACGTTTTATAGTCGAATATCTTGCGAGTGATTTGTTAAGGATGAACGATCCTGAAATATATTTGCCTCAACAACAAATATTTTAGCATTTCACAAATCCGACATATAAATCACACTTATGGCAATATTGTTATTGTACAGCAATATTATTTCAAGTAATTTTCCTTTATAACATGGTGGATACGCAGTCAAGGGTGAATCGTCGTCATATTCACAGTCTAATAATATATGATATTCTTAATTCAAGTAAATCTTAATCAAAGTAGTTTTTCCAAACTACAAACGTCACTTTCACAAGCAATTAAACAAGTATCCCACTGGGAAGAGAAGACGAGTTTTAGTAGTCTATGGTTCTATTTAACCTGTGGCGTGTATCATAGACACGCAGTGTATTTAACGCACACATTGATATTAATGAGGCTTCAAGCCGAGTGACGAAATATGCCATAGAGTAGACGCTCTATTTGGTAAATCTGCGGTCCCAGAAAAGAGGTATAAACAATTAGTTATTTTCTTCATGCAAGTAGATGGCATATCAAAACAAATTATACGTGTTGTCACAAGCAATTTGACTTCAAAATATAATAAGTAATATGAATAAACATGGTCGATAAATGAAACAATCTCGTGACGATAGGCTGTGGGCGTTGTCGTACCTGCTCATTCACGAGTCCACGGGAGGTAATCCGTATAGATAGTGGGCCTGTGTTGTTCGCCCCACGTCTCTCAAATTAAGCCACACTCAACAAATATCTCTGCAGATATCCACTTTTTATTAAAAAGCTTCCAAAAGATTGTAATATTTACACCACTTCCTTATCCATTGACAATATTTGTGGGTAACATACTTAATGATTTTGTGTTACATTTTTTTTCTGCCAAAATTTATTTAGGCGGAATTTATTTCAATCCTTCAATCCTCCATAACACAAAATTCAGTCCTTATTCTGATAATCCTTTGCAGATATATAAGCTTAAGTATCAACAATCTTATTCTCACAAACAACCGAAAATATCTGTAAAGATTTATCCATATAGCTATATCGTATAATCCTCTTGGAAGTCAAGTAAGATGACTGATATAAACCTCCACATCGCGCAACAGACAACGTTTCTGTGAATCGCTTGTATAAAGGTAAATATATCCTGTCACTCATTCATCTTATTGTTCAAGAGATTAAATACTCTTGTTTGTTATCCGAGAACTTCGTCCCACACGATGCAATGACAACACATTCAAGTTCAAGACATCTAATGGCGGTTGTAAACAACATTAAAGCAATGTGGTGACATAAAATGCTGGATATATGGATTAAATAATAATAAAAATACACTTACGTTGTCCATTGCGTCGATATTTCTTCTACATTAATACCTAACACTTATTACTACTATCATTTAATGCGAGAAAGCAATGGACAAGTAAAATAATTCAATTTTATAAATTCCAACATCACCACGTAAAAAGTTATGGTTAAAATATTCAGTGCTATAAGCAACTTAAATAAATGCATTAAATTACGAAATCAAAAGTCTCTTACAATCGCGGTTTTTAAATTTCATAGTAGGTAGAAGTAGCAATTAGGTACAATAATGTAATAGTGAACAATCGAACATTTCAAGAAATTAATAGAGCAATGGAAACGTGCTGCATTTAGACTATTAGAATTGATTGACGCATTCGTTACATTGCAAATGTATAATTACTAGTTTCCACGTGCGCTATGGAATGAGCTGGAATGTACATTCAAGGCGAACTGCTGACATCATTGCCTAGAAAACGCTTCGATTTTATCCGTCCATTACAAGAAATACTTTACTATCTGCTTCAATGACAGACAGACTGGCGACGCATTTAAATCTGTATGCATAATTTCAAAGTTTATAAATTATTTACTAAAATTTAGATAAAGCATTCCGTTTAAGTTAAGGAAGTAATAAAATGGCGGAATTATTCATCCTGTTGCAGCCCAAACTAATATTATGAGGAAGATAGAGATAAAAAACAAATGCCTTTAATTTCAATGCCTTAATCTACATACAAAATTAAATATTTTCTATGTCTTGGATTTTCTGGAACAGAATACTCACTTAGTTATTTATAGTACCTTATGTAAACAAAGAATTACGCGCAATAGAGCTAAAATACTGCATAGAGTATGCTCTATTGATAGTAAGTGTTACGTAATTCTCGTAAGCACCTAATAATATTGCTTAGTTTCCATGAACACTAAATGAATTAATGAATGCAGGGGTTTTTCCGTGGATAATTTTTTTTTTACGGACATTTCACACAATGTCCTCTGGTCCCAAGCTAGGCTTATATGCTTGTGTTATGGGTACCAGAATACGGATATACTACATAAATTACTTTTCTTTTGTAAATATATACCTACTTATAATACAAATAAAAGTCAGTTTCAGTCAATTTGTTGTAAAAGTAAAAAATTTAGAGTTTGTATTAGGTACACATTCTAATAGGCCCGCCTTCATCGGTGTTCTCCGCTGAGCACGTGCCCAGGGCCTCGCCATAAATTAGGGTCTCCTATAATTTATTCTATTTACCAAACAATAACTGAAAGTTAATATATTATTGTTTCTGACTTTATTACTTTTTAATGAAATGGAATTTACGATTTCGAACAAGAATCTAGTCCATTGACGCTCTATTGTTTACTCATAAAAGCTATAAAATAAATTGAAGTGTCATGTCAATAATGTTACCACTTAGTTTTAATTTGATATACCTGGGAGCTTTATTACAAAAAATAGTGGAGTTCGATCAATTTTATACATAATGTCCACAAATTGTTTCATAGCTAACTAGCTAGTGCCCCTGGCATCTCCCGCTCTCACGATATCTATTAAAAAACATAACAAAACCATTTTGAACATATAAGCTCTCATAGGGACATATATACAAAATTTTGAATTACGATCATTGAATTAAAATATCTATATTATTTTTATAGACACTCAGAAATATACAATAGCCACGCATCATGCAAATATCACAGATATTTTGCCTGCAAGCAAATCAAAGCTATAGGCCATCACGCTACTTTTATTATAGGTCATCAGCATTACGCTACTTAAGTAAGTGTACTATTTTCAATCATATACAAATCTGAATATAAGATGAAAAACTGATTGCATTTTCATAACTCCATTTTAAACCTAAGCATAAAATTGAACTCTCGTCTTAGCACATACTTTAAAATATACTTTAAACTGCTGCACTTATAGTAACATATCTAGTAGCTAAGTTTCAAGAGTTTTTTAAAACCGCTATTTAGGTTCATCTAAATTATGAAATAAAATACTTTTATTAGATAATTAAACTTCCATAGAAGCCAAAAATACAAATTTTATTGTAATCATAATTTAAGTATTCTCTTTTCGTGTCAGTAAATATCAAAATTATTGTTGAATAATTATAATAAGTATAGCCTTCGGAGTAAATTTAATTAAGGCTGATTGTATCACTGATATAATACAGTGAAATGGTCTATGAAATACTTTCATTAATTAATATACATCAGTATTTATCTTTAAATTAACTGTTAATTTTATTACATTTTTATTTACATTATTGTATACGACGTTAAATAAATATACTTAGGACGAAGCGGAATTTGGCAAAAACATTTTATAGCTAAGATAGATTAATGTAAGGGTAAATAACAGTGAAGGGTCATAAATCGAGGATTAGCATGTTATGTAAGTAATACTTTTCTAAGAATAATCCATTTTGTGGAAGCACTCAAGGGTTTCTAGCTTCTTGTGCTCGATATGCGGGTTTACAATGATTGATGACCGCAAGCTGAGTTACCACTCTATACATTGCATTTGCCATTTAAGGTTCCTATAGAAAAGTTGTGGGATTACTTTCCATGTGCGTGAACGTCTGAATGACAAATTACACATTTTAAACTAACGTCCGTTTACATAAGTTTTCATAACACTAAAATAAAAATTACGGACTTTAATTCAAATCTTTACATAGATTTTCACCACATTAAGAAATTCATTTCCGAATCAGCAACAAATCAAGTTTACATATGGTTTAATGCACTGAAAAACATCGTAGTACCAAGAAACCATATGCAAACTTCCAGGATCTTATCATCAGTGGACCTAGCGTTTGATTATAGACTCATTGAGTATACTTAGAAGTCGATTGAGAGTGACTAACCTGTGTCTCTCATTTAATTAACCAGCTTCTTCCTTTTTATATAGATGGATAGATACAATACAATATACTTACAAGTACTTTAGAGACAATAATGCCATACAAATCATACAAGTTACAACTTTCTAACTATTAATAAACGTCGTTACACGAACACAATATGTATACAACATACAAATTTTAGCTCTCACGTCATAGTAACAGGACAATTACGAAATCTCCTATAATTGCTAGACCCGAATTCGAATCCTATTTCCTTATCACTCACATTCCCTATCACACTACATCGAGCTGGCTTTTTCAAAAGACTGAAAAAAAATTATATGTTATCTGAATAATATTATAGTGATCCTTGGCCTTTTTGAAGCTCAACTTGTTCTGTTATTGAAGCGAGAAAGTTTTTATGATTGTCCAACTATAAAGTTGGCTTTACATAGCTATCTTCTTTTGGTTCTCCAGTAATTTTTATTATAAAACTCAATGCTACAATAAAATAAAAAGTACGAATAAACAACTAAATAATAGCTGGATGCAGATACCGCAGGACTATGCGTTAAGGCGTTCTATGGGGAAGGTTTATGTCCGGCAGTGGACGGATGAGGACTGATCGATGTGTTTATGGATAGATTATTCTATAAATTAATATCTCTTCGTATTAGGTAGGTATATTATTTGTAATCACTTATAGCTGTTTTATAATGTACATAAAGTAAAATTGAATTTATTACAAGTCACTTACCTGCCATTTACACCGGACTAATTCATTTTACTTCCTCTAATCTCATTTCTTCATCCCTAATTAAAGGTTGATAGGAGTTCTTAATGGTGCATTAGTGATATCGATTAAGTACCTGTAAAGTCAGAATATTAAAATCTACATAAATATAAATGAATGAATGCTCAAAACTTCCGATCGACTGCAACTGCACCAAATGATATCTAGGTTATCTAGTTTTCTACAAACATAAATTTATCATCACAGTAATGTTTTAAAAGCTTTTTATTTATAAATCTTCAACTAACTCGGATGAAAGTTCATCCGTAAGGCATATTAAAATATAATCTTAAATTTGAAATGAAATGAGGAAGATGGTCTGCGAACACGCCGTATCTAAACGGTTATGCACTTCCAGTAAGCGTAGGAATATTTTGCTCTAGAACTAAATTATCTGCTGCGGTTTATTGTTAAATATCAGCAATAAAAATAAATATTCAATAAATGAGTAGGTATTCCCGGTATCATAATATGTAACAATAGGCTTCAATTATCGAGTGGTCGGTGCAGCTGGCTGCCACCTGCAAACTTATCGCTAGACCACTGAACTCCCGTGACCTTTCACTCTCTTTGAAACACTACATTACATACACCTGACGTAATCATTTTAAACTAACAAGGAAAGGCAGATGTTATCGTAAAAACTCGGCCTCAAATATAAGCCTACTAATTTACTTTAGCACGAGCCATATAGGTACTAAATGTCAACTGTTCAATAGTTTTTATAGGCGGATAAATTTCTAGCGATTTATGTTTCTGTCTCTCTCCAGCTCTTTAACGTCCTCCATCACTTTGAGAAGGAATATGGGCTACTGTGCCGCGCTGATCAGCTGTCTTGGCACGGGATTTATTTTTAAGCTTTCCGTCTCTCATAGAGGAAGTTATCTGTGTACAATATTTTCTTAGCTGGTACAGCACCCTCGGTAGTGCAAGGGCGCGTGACGCATATATTCTTAATCCGTCACCACACGGACAGACGCTATCATTATATTCTTCATATAATAGTTATAGTCTTCATCATAGAATTATTATCTATATATAATATCCTCCTAGGTCTTCATTAGATCTCAAATTATACTTGAAGAATGAATTTAACATTGTTGTTTTTTAATCGAACATTCTCCAGCAGTATCGATTCTGTTTGAGCTTACTGACGGATTGCAATCTGACTGTAAAGTAAATTCGACTGAATACATTTATAAGTAAACATAAATCATTAAAGTTTTTACTTAGTAAGAAGTAGAACAGAATTGATTACAAATTCAATTCAATTGAATATTAAACTCTATATAACTTTTCTCTTGGAAAAGGTTAAACTCTCTTTTAGGTCAGAAAACTTGTTACTATAACTTCAGCGGTCGATCGGTTGAAATCACACCCAAAGTCAATGATAAAATAATTAAAATATCATTAGTTATAAATTATTTGAAATCCATACATAATAGGTATTTATATAACTATAAAGTTGAATGAAATAACAGTGATAAGTTACATTAGTATGAATGTACTTGTCGTGTCATTTTGGGCTCTCATTTATACTTCCATAATAATGACGCAAAACGAATTCTATATAAAATATTTTATGAGCTCAGGCACATCAAATATTTTATTGATAAATAATGTTTAAAAAAAAATGATTACTAAAACAATATCGTCATACAAATATTTGAATTGCATCTGAGTGTTTCTAACTATACTTCTATACTAATATTATAAAGCGGAAAAGTTTGTTTGTTTGTTTGTTAAACGCGCTAATCTCAGGAACCTCTGGTCCTATACATAGGCTATATAACATCACGCTGCGACTAATAGGAGAGAAGCAGTAGTGAAAAGTGTTACAAAAACGGGGAACATTTTCTAAATTGTGTATTATAAGTATATATTAGTATATCTGTACCTAGTACCAATAGCACAAGCATAGAAATATAGCTTAGGTACTTTGGGACTACAGGACGTTATGTGTAATGTCCATAAAAATATATAACACTATAGAATACCTACAATACGTATTTCTGCTCTCTTAATCTCCTTAAAAGCAACATTAGGAGATATTAGGAGACTTGCCAATCTTTATTTAACTTAGAAATATAATATCTTCACGTGTTGCAATATGTCCAAATCAAGTTGCAGACGATTACAAAATATAAATAACTTAATAATATTACGACTTAAGACAATAAATATATACTTAAGTATATAAACAACACGTTGTTGTCCCCAAAAGTCCCATCATGATAACTCAGTAGTGACTATTTTATTACCTTCTAAAACTCACAAACAAAAAACACATAATAATATTATGATTCCTTATTCTAGAGTCGCTGTCGGACAAATATTTTATTTCATAAAATACAAAGTAATGTAACTTTCATAATAATTATAACACCAATATAATTACCGATGTGTCGTAGAAACGAACGTATATGTGGTTAAGGACGGACCATTTACGAGACCGAGATGTCTACTTAAATGTTATGAGTACTCAAAGAATTTTAATAGTAGTTCATATGTTAGTGCTGGATAAGTTATACGGTAAAGGCCTCATTAGAGTTTTTCTAAAGGTACAATTAGAGGACGCTATTAGGGGCGGTCACCGTAGCGGCCTGTATCCGGTGGGGTGCCAGCGACCGTTACACGACGTACCTACTCTGTGTCACAATAATTAACCACAACAGGATCTGTGATTTCTATTTCCAGCTACTAGGACTAAACTTATAATAGATAAAACGTAACATCGCTAAAAGGAACAGAAGAATTGTCTATGTATAAAATTTAGTGTTAAATAAAGTTAACGATAAAAATTTTGATCTATAAGCTGGTATGCCTCAAAGTTTACAAATGAACTAAAAATAAGTATGTTTTAGAATGTTTAAATGCTTTTCTTCATGTTACTAATAAACATAAAAAGCAAATAAAAAGTATTTCAGTTTTATGATCGGTTCGGTTTTACTGTAAAGACGCGCTAGGAAACGGCAATAACCATGCAGTTATAATTTCCAAGGACATCAAAAATTCGCGACGCCGATAAACCCCCACCTAGCCCGCGAGCTGTACCCACCCATCGACACTACCGATTTAGAACACGCTAAAACAACGTGAACTACACCATTTTACTTTATATATACTCTTTCATTTCTTTTTCATTCAACAATAAATTTATAAAATAACAATATTCTTTACAATTTTTAACCGTCTTAACGTCGTAGTAGACGGCTTTTGTATAACATTGCATGTAATCCCTCATTTTTTTCTATCAACTAATATACTAAATTAGTACTATATATAACTAATATATTAAAAATATTATACTTTATGACCTGTTTAAATTACCTACATAAGCTCACGCTGGCATAGGTTTCATTATGGTTTTCATTTTGAATATTTTAATCTCCGGGAAACATAAATCAACACATTAGTCATACGTTGTTGACTTAAATTGTATATTCTCGGGGCGTACAGTTGTACGGTTCACACTATCGACTTGTCAGTAAGATGTGACTTTTTATGTTTGCTGTAAGAGTAAATATCCATTAGGGTGAAGCAAGTAATGGCTCTGGCTACATTAGGCGGCGGAGGTCGTCTTGCCTTATTAAAGCTACTCTTTTCTTGTGGATGATAACGTAACGACAATCATCTTGTACGCCTTTTAACTTGCTTTTATTTAGAAACTCTGAAGTACTTCAATTTTCTGTCCCAACGAACGTCAAGCTGAGGGTTCTTAGAAACAAAGGCGCTCTTTTTAAAAGAAAAAAAAAGCCGTGCGTGAATGCCATTAACCTACGTTGGTTATTGGAGAATCAATTCATTGACTGTGGTGTGTTCTTTTGTATCACACTGAAGGAACTTTGTTAACAATAGTCAAGTACAGCTCATACAAACACGAGTAGAATGTAAATGGAGCAACAAGCGGGACCATACTCTACGGAGTTCTTCGACTATAAATCGTCTCAGACGACAACGACGCCCGACTGCTCTCTTTATAACTCTATAATTAGATAACGCTGTTTATTCATCGAATGTATACTTATAATGTCTGCATAAAACTGACTATTTGTTCCTAGATCATTTTAGATGTATTCGTCACTAAGAGCTTCTTCAACTGTTTCTTTTACTAAGCCCTTTCGTTGCTTTGACATGTTGCTCTTATTTTTTAGGATCTCTTTGCTGGTTCATTAATTTTTATTCCATTATCAGAAATTTATATAAGTCTTAAACTTGTATTTCTGCTTATCCAAGCTTTATGTGGCCCACGGCACTTAGATCAAAATTAGTGTCAAGATGCCTATGTGATAACTGATATGTGAACATTATAAAACATAAGGTAGCCGTAGATATATTACGTAAAAACTATTACCACACCTATTAATATTTTTAATCTTCTATAATTTTTTCTACAATCGAATTCAAATTCAATTACAAATAGAAATTTCAAGTAGAATTTCACAAAAATTGAATATCTTATAATAACTTTTTGCTGTCAACAATATTTAAATAATTTCAAAACATCATAAATGTACATAATTTGTCATGTTTATTGAAACAACCGCTATCTACTGTTATTTGTCACTGTTAGCTCGAGCTTGGTGGCCAGTCAACGAGTGAAAGCTTCGTGAACGAAACAAACATCACAGTTCAACAAACAAGTTTGTCGTCCGGACCAAGCTGCCATCTTGGCTTCAAGTTATATACGTGTTCAAGTTTTATTGTTTAGGTGCTACACAGTGCGTCCATAAGCATCACTTCGCACCGCACCGAGCTATCCCGCCATGCATCCAATTTGATTTTATTTGCGGCGCCTCGTCTATAAAAAGAATCCGCCTGTATTTCGTCTGCCACACTGTCTCGTTTTAGTTCCGTTTGCTGGCAATGATTCTACATTTTCTTTACAAAATTGAGTCACCTTCTTACTAATGCACCACAGAAAGAATAATCAACACGTCACAAGTAGATAAATCCAAACATTGAGTACAACAAGCTGCATCGACCATTTTAATGTAATTCAATATTGCAATGTACATATATCGGATGTAACAGCTATTCCTGAGAGATATTAAGCGTTATCTACTTGTACAATGAGGCATAGCCAAGTCGCCTCCCAAAGGCAATAAACGTAGTGGCTTGGCGAGCTTACAACGGCTGCGTCTTGCATCGGGTGCCAAACCACAAGACGTCTTTCATGTAACACTATCTCTCTATAAATGCGATCATAATTTATGTCTACCCAGCTAAACCCAAAATAAAATATTTTGAATCGTATCTAGTCATTTGGATACTAAAGCAAACAATTTAAACTGTCGTTATTCGGATTTGGATCTTCGTCCTTCTGTCCTTCCAAAAGTTATTCACGATCGTTCGGTCGCTCTTACTTAGATAATATGTAGATTGTAGATATTTGATTTGAATACCTTTTTATTTGGCATTATTCAATTCAAAACAACATTAAGATGTTAACATTAATGTAACTGAATATCTTTTAAATGAGTTCTATTAGAAGCTCTTCACTGAAAACAATAATTCACTGCTGCTATTGCATCGCTGGTATAATTTTAAACTGAATAGGGAGGGCAAGACAGTGCGTGGACTGGCGCCGTCTGGTCGCTTCGACTGACTCACCGGGCTCTCCAAGCATGGTTTTGCACTCCCCTTACATTTTAATCACGTTTACCCCATAGGCTAAAAGCACAATTTATGTGACTATGAGTTAATGATTCACTATATAACAGCTTTTAAAATTTTGTTATGCAATGCATGTTGAAGAAAATGGAGTTATTCTTCATGTCGTCTAATGATTACCTAACTAAATTACTCAACCCGTCAGTGACGCCGAAATCCTTCGCAATAAAAAGCTTGTGCTACCGCCGTTGTCACATACATTTTATTTCATTTTTTGCTATTAATTTATGTAACGGTGTATAGAGTAAAATAAAATAAACGTGCTGTCCTAATTATGAATGAAAAATCTTAAATCCTTGTATGAACATCTGTTTAATGCGTGTGATAAACTATGGTCGGCATAATTATCGATGTTATTATGCAGCGGGAAGACAGAGGGCGAGTAAGGGTGCCGGGCGTCGCGTGACTTGCACCCCTGCAGCACAGCCCGGATAAGCCGCACATAGTAAATTGGGCTGTCCTGGTTATGGACTTGTCAAGCCCGACGCTCGCTTGTATCCTCTTTAATTTAATAAAGTCGTATGAAACAGCTGTATTAATTACAAGCGTTAGACATGTCTTTAGAAAAAAAAATACGGCTATAGACACTGGAATTAACCATATTATATTATTTGATAACAGAAATAGTTTACAATGCATACGATTATTTTGAGACCAAGGAAGGTTACGTGAAATATCCGTGAATATTGATTTGTTTCTGAGCTTGTGCAAATGGCTTTTATTACGCATTACATTACGAGCTAGTTTCCTCGCTGAGAAATTCGACGCAATGCTGAAATATTTACTGAATTTACAATCGGGTCTTTTTTTGCCTACTAAGTAATTTTATTTATTCTAAGGTCAGTTAGCTTTGATGACAGATTATGAAAAAATATTGACTTAAATGCGTTTAAATGCATAACATAGAGAGTTAGATAATATACCTACTATTATATGTCTACTGTTATATGTATATCTAAAATATATATCTAGTTGATGTATTTAAAAAGAGTTGCCACTGATCAAATAAAAACAAAGATCTGATACTCAGCATCTGGCTCATAAAAAAGTAATCGAATCATTTAAACTTTTGGAGAGCCGGATATTCACACAAATGTTTTATACGACCGCAGGCTTCTGCAAACGTTTCAGACGGTTAAATCAAGCTTTCAGAGAACAACAAATAAAATTTCCCACTGAAATGGTTACACTCAGAAATGGACAGACGTTAAATGTGTTAAGACCGCTATAAAAAGAAATGCAACTATGCTGTAGACGTTTCTTTTTACAATGCGTAAGACCATCAAAAATATGACACAGTGCGCACAATATTGAGATGATAAGGTCACGACATTTAACGACATACCCTTGCTTAGTTGTAATTATAAATTAAAAACTTTCTCTTGATGTTTTTGTAACGTTACCTTGTTTATTTTAGTTTATAATGAGCGCCATTGACACAAAGCTTAGGTCGTTGTTCCGTGTAGTTTACTAGTTCCCTAAATGGCGTAGAAACTACCAGCATTGTATAGAAACTAATGTCCCTGCAGAATGCCTACTTTCAACTGAATTACGTCTAGTTTGCTCATTTCATTTTATATTCTAAAACCACTTCAATTATTTACAAAGGCCCTAATTGCTCTTTTGTTTAACTCACTGAATAAAAGATTGGGTCTTTAGATATACCGCTTTACATACCAGTAGGATACAAGACAGAATTCGTGAAAAGCTACTCTTTGAGACAAAATCTTTAGATACATTTTTTATTCATTTCACAAGCTAACTGGTTATTTTAATACAAACATGGAATATTACCTACATTGTTTATTTTGTTATTCAGTTTGCTTGTAACTACTTTTACGAGAGGTTAGTGTCGTGATAGAGATTTGCATGTCGATATAAAGCTGCGATAAAACCTATCTACGTACTACCGCGATAACTGCTCTGCTTCTGAATATATTGCACAACTAAGTGTTTATTTTTTCATGCTTATGTTTAGTTTAACAGTAGCCAGTTAGTTCAAGGAATTCTTATTTATTATAACTAATAAACTGGTGCAATGTTTCATATAATATGTTAAACAGGTTGATACGGTTAAGAAATAAAAAATATTTAGCAACTTCAATTCGTTCTTCGGTTTATAGAAGTAGTAGTTCAGTAATTAAGAACTTGATTTAATAAATAAAGACGAATTAGAATAATAAGAAAATAAGAAACAATAATAACAATTGTGCTTTAGCAATACGTTAGTGGGACGCAGGGGATATAGGAACGGATGCTCTCCCATTCACCGCAGAGCCTGAACCGAAAATGAGATTAAACGAATTAAGGCATTACACCCGCATCGGCAGCGACGGGCGCTTCCAAGTATTTCCCAGAAGGCGAGTAAATCACGCATTTCATGGTTACGCCTGTTATGTAACAGCTCGCTTGTTGTAACAAATATTTCGGCATGTTACAATCCACACAGGTAGCATATGAATAAATTTTATGTAACAATCGTAACTCAAAAGTTTTGCTCTCTTATTAACTTCTGCCTATGAAATTTTTGTAAAACTTATTAGTACAATCCCAATTTTTCAAAATCTATTAAGCTCTATATGTAACGTTGACGTTTTTTCATTATACAAGAATGTGAAACATGAAGGTATTTTCATCCAAAAAGTTTTAACGTTCAACATTTTTTTACTTTTCATATTTAATTTCAACACCTTTTTAAACTTAAATTAAACATTTAATGTCATCTAACATATTGCATATAGAATTGTATAGTACAAAAGAGCGGAGTCACACACCTGTGCTCAAATACAATTTTGACCCCGAGCCATAAAGTACTAGCAGTGTGGGTCTGATGAAGGACGAATCCGAACATTCAAGGGTCATTCCCGAGAGTCTACGAGCGCTTCTAAAATCTTGTAATACGTGCCACATCAGCGACTCCTAACAGAATTACGAGCGTACTGCTTTCTCTTGAGTTATAGGCTCATTTACGATTATGATAACACCTTAAGCAGCTACAAACAAATCAGTGACATAAGACAATAATAAATGATAGATTGTGTGTATGTTTAGTTTCTTATTATAGTGCCAAGCTATCGCATGTAAGATTAAGTTTACGAGCATAAGTTTATATCAATAAATAGAACGCTAGTGATAAAATTTAATATTACAACCATTATATTCATGTAGTAAAAAAGTAGGTATACCCTATTTCATTGGATTTGAAAAATCTGTGGAGTATATTATTAGGTAGTAGCAGCTGAGAAAACCGATGCCAAACGCTAGCCAAACCACAATTTTTCGTTCATGATTTATTACTTCACGATGTCTATACAATATATAAAACACTCTGCCGAATAGAACATTTACTAATACATTTTTGATTGCTCTGTATCACAATTAAAATCGTTACAATCCAAATAACGAGTTCTATTCATTAAGAGGATACCAAAATAGCTTCGTGCATTTTTCTATGTACGAAGTTTTCATTGTTTCTTTAGATTGAATGGCTAGAGCTCTAATTTTTAAGTATATGTTTTTTCAATATATGATCTAGGATCGCATCAACTCAGAAACGCGATTGAAAAAAGTTTTCTCGATAGAAAATGTTGGCGAAACAACCTCTCTAATTTTTTCTTTTTTTTCATTTGTCGGTCTATTATCGCGTAATAACTTTTAAAACATAGGTAACTATTATGTATAGAAACACGTGGATCACAATTTAAATATATTTAGTAGATTTTGAGTAAATAGGAAAAGTATCCCTAATTCTTCATTTTCTGTGCCTACTGGCTGTGTTAATATGTACGTGTCGGCGATGATATTGATGTAGGCCCTTAAAGCATGTAAATTAATACCGTCGTATGGCTAAAGCCGTTTATTAAAATTAAACTCAGCCTGGCGTGGAACTAGGAAGATTAATGATCCCTTGAATACTGAGTTATGTAAAGAGCAAATGGAGTGGGGCTCTACGGGCCACGTCCTGGCATCATTCCAAAATCACTTATCCCTATACACATCTATACAGTTAATAATCCAGCTATAACTAACATTTTCAATTCCATCTATCACTGTTAAGTTAATGCCTTACAATTTTATTGCTTATTGTATGACCCTATAAACTTTATTTGTTACTTTGAGGTGAAGGAACGTAATAATTTTATTATTCAGTAACTTAGGGTCATATACTCGTAAATGTTGAGTACTGAGCGATTAGTCATGAACAATTTATTGCTTGATTTGGAAAAAAGCCCACACGGTTAACTGCCTAGGCGCTTATCACTTTTATATCCATTTTATGTACTCACGAAGTGTAGAAATTTACTAAAATAATGCATCTACATTTTGATATACTAGTTTGGTAGTTTGTTAAGATTTCTGATATTAATAAATTTATCAAAATATCTGTCTAGGCGGTGGTTGTCATGGATTTTAATTATTATTATTTTGTACTGTTTATATACATAAAGATTTAATATTTAATAAATAACTTGCAGCATATTCTTGATCTAGATTATCATTTTACATTTTATTCTTACTCTTCTTACATATATTATAATTTTCTTCAAATACCTACATATTAATTATTGCGCTATCTAGGATTCTCTAATTTAATGGATGTGTTTTTACTACGTGTAACTAGAATATAAATTCACTGACAAAATGTTCTTAAGGCTGAGGAGTCAAATTCATAGATATTTAATTCTAGCAGAAAGATAACGTTATCGCTAATTGCATGACAAATCTCATCAATTTCCTGGTAACAAATGAAATACCGTTCAATCTTAACTTATATAAAAGGCATTAAAACCATTTCTTTAATAGAGTCGCCCTAATAGAGTCCAATCTGTGGCGCTTAAATTCGGTCAACAATATTAGCAAATAAAGTGAACCGATGTCGACGACGCTATAATAGAACACAATAGATTTCGATTAACTGTGTGCTACGGATATTCGGAATGTTTCTCACGGGACGAAACAAACAAAGTTAAAGAAAACATATTTAACGTCGTCACGGACGCGTGCAAGAGCCGGCGACGTGCAATTCACAATACACTTGTTCAGAGACAACTTGGTTAGAGTTCGCGAGCTTCAAGTTATATTGTTCCCAATGGAATACAGAAAATAGGAAACAAGCAATAAAAATAGTTCCGAGCATCCGTCGGCCAGGGACAAATTCCAACCAAAATTACGTGAGCAAATTAGACATTCCGGGACAATGTTGGCGGAATAATTGAGGGCCTGTAGTCGCTCGTTTGTCGAAGGAAGAATGCGCCTCGTTGCGCCGCGCGCGCTGACTTCTAGCACAATCCACGCGTGCCATTTACTAAATGTATTCCAATTATAAATTGAATATGGATTACATTCTACTCGAAGAATAGTTCTTAATTTCCCAAATCCAATTATTGTTTTAAATCTGTATCAATCCTTACGTTATGGAAATAAATAAATGCAATATACTTGGAGCAGACAATTTAACTGTCAATTGTCGCACGATCTTTTAGCGAGGGTTGGTTGCATTTCACGACTTAGTAAAACATTCAGTTCCTAGTCATAGAATGAATAGCCTCAACAACGGGAACAAAGCACAACCGATTATTCTACAAAAATATGTGGTTATTCCGATTAAGGACTTACAACTATTATAAATCTATAATAGATAGTTATTAGTTATATAGCAAAAAGAGGAACGTATTATTAACGAGTCATTAAAAAGACTTGACAAAAACATCGTACAGCATTTCAAACTAAAATTCACTTTTGGGTGGGAAATACAAATTTTAACTTAAAATAACGTCTAATTCCATTCTAATTTATATAGGACACCAAATTAAATACAGAAAATTATTTTGATTAGAAGATAATCTTAATATACGAGTATATAAATCTCGTGTCACAATGTTTGTCCTCAATGGACTCCTAAACCACTTAACCGATTATAATAAAATTCGCACACCATGTGCAGTTGCAGTGCGATCCAACTTGAGAGATAGGATAGTTTAAATTTGGCTGGACCGATTTTGATGAAATTTTTTGTTGTTGATTTTTACACAGAATTGTATGGCAAAACAACGTTTGCCGGGGCAGCTAGTATTATTATAAAGATTAAACCATTTATTCAATTTTTTTTATTACATAATGTGTGTAAATCCATTGAATGTAAATAATTTACCGTTGGCCACCGTCGATGCGTGCAGCTATCTATTACACAAATAACGTTAACGTTCGATAAGTAAAATATCACGGATTATCAATATTACATCTCCACTTATTTTTATAACCGCCGTAAACATATATTCGGAACTGGTCGATGTATAACCAAAATACCAATACAGACATCAACAGGAAATATCTGTATATTGATTCACAGATGCTATGCGGCCACGCATTAGAAGTATTTTCGTATAAAAACGTAATACACCAGGATTTGCAACAATTCATAAGCGTTAAGTCTGACAGTGTAGTTATATTTCACGATTTTTCCGCTTTCGCCGCTGTATATCCAGCACGCATGATCGCCCATAATGAAGACTATCTGATAGCGAGGACTTTTCCGTCCCTTCCACCCGCTACTCACATCAATAACAATCCTCACAAATCCTCCCCAGTCCGCAGAAGCCACGGCGACAATTTGTCGGGACTTTACTCAACTGGATATTTCCAACTGAAATTTTCTTCGTCGCATCTTTTGAAACGTTTTTGTAATAAATAGCGACGTCTCGGTTTTGTACTCTGTTTCTTTGTATGCAAATTACAATCTTGAAACATTTTGTATCTAAAGTGCTAAAAAAGTGAGGTAAAATGTTTATCAGTAAGTTAATTGTTCAAGACGATATTTACTTCACAATTTGGTTTTTAAAGTCACGTGCTCATATGTACTACGAGTACCTATGTTTGCTTTTTACGGCAACGTAATACAAATGATTACTGTTATACTAAATCCAATAATGTGTTTTAATAATCAAAACTAATAAGCTATTCCACACTAGTCAATACATGTATTTGTTAATTTCATTGGGTAAACCAATTTTTAAAACTCACGAGTTTGATGGTACTTTGATGGTTCCTCAAAAAAGCTTTATCTCTATCTCCTATTTTGTGAGCCTTGTTAGGTATCTGATGTGCACCCAAGAGAATAACCAACGTTTTAGGTATGTTTCAAAATAAATTTCCGTTATATTTCTATAAAGTATATTCACTATAAATTTATTAGATAAATGTTGGGTTATCTGTCGTGAACTTTCTTAATAAATTTAAACGTTGAATAAAACATGGGTATATTACATAGGTATTATATTTCATTATTCATTTTGAATAATGAAATATAATACTATAATAACTTTACAAATAAACGTTTTGAATTCGCACACTTGGAATTTCTAACCCCCCTGTTTACGCACTACAAGTGGCACATGTCTTTTTTTTGGCTCTAGATATTAAAAATACTATAATTAAAGCAAAATATACTAGTAGTAAAATGATAAGTTACTTTGTGATGTGTGGACGCTGATTTCTGTAACACAGATTACCCACCTAGCACAGCAGGCAGAGACTCTGCTATTTAATATTATTACGATCTTTATGGAAAATAAACAAACATAATTCTATTAAAATTGGTACCTTCGTTCATAAGTTTTTCATAACGCCACTTCTAGCTGGATAGCCATAAAAATTGTGTCAGTAATCAGTATTCATGCATGATTCTTTTTGCAAACGGTTTATTAAACTGTTTTATTGGTTGGATTCATACATTTACCGTTTATAACTTCATGTTACTTTAAAATAGATCGTAAATCCAGCTGCAGGGCAATTGCGCAAAAGCTCACAAGTATCACGCGTTCAGATCACGACTCAACTCCAAATCTAAAATTGATTACGTACGAAAAAGAATACTCAAGTAGACTTCAACCGGTCGCTGCTGTAAAAAAAACAAACCCACTCGACATTATACATAATTTATTCAACATTATTATTCCATTCGGTTTTTAAAAATAATTTGCGAAGGACAACCTGAAAAGAGCTATGGAATAACAAGAATCATTGATTAATAATTACCAAATTACTTTGAGTGATAATAGCCAAATCCACTTAAGTGAATAATGTATATATTAAAAGCTATAACATAATAATGATTGATACTTCCTTGGCTTTCAAGCTATAAGTGATAAAACTAGTATTACTTCACATTAATACTAGCAACTGTTTTGCAAGTTCAAGGAAAAAACCACTGGTTTTAAAAACCACTGGTTCTCTTAAAGAATATAAACATTTTATATTCTTTAAGAGAACCAGTGGTTTTTAGTAGCAAAACTTAAAAGGGATTTAAGAGAAAGAAGAGTTCCTCTTGATTGTCATTGTCTATGAGATTGTTCCCAAAAGTTCAATATCTATAAAAATTGAAATTGGTCTGATTTATATCATTTCACAAAGACTTCTTCAATAACTATGCCAAACACTGGTCAATGTCAATAACTGCAGTGCTAAGGTATTAAAGAATGGGACAACTATGTTAGATAGAGGTATGCAAGCAAAAGGATTACTAAATTACACACATTACACAATCGTGCGTACGACTATGGTCTACAGATGGCGCCAAATGTTGGCCATTGGGCAACACAGGTAGACAAGCTTTGTGCCGTGATTGGTCCTTCGACAAAGTATCAAGGCACGCAGATAAGCTTTTTAGTCGTCGTTTAGGTAACACGTTTGCTTTTAGCTTTGTTGCAAACAATTACGTTTATTTTAAGAAAAAAACCTTTCAATTTTGTCGTGCATTACGATAAAATTACTTATTAAAGTACCGATCGTTAAAAACGTTTTAAAATGAAGAGAACAAATAAAACACGGAGTTTCTTGTCTGTTCTTCTCTATAGAATTAACTTTCGGAACAGACACCTAGCTTCTGACATTATAAAGAGCTTGTTAATAAAAATATTGATTTTGAATGAATCACCAATTTGAATCACATCAATGCGAATTGTACCCACCTAGATAAATAAATGAAATAAATACTAATAATAATTAATTATTTAGTCTTAAAGTGAGTAACTGTAGTCTCACAAGCAACTTATTTCAAAATATTTCTTCTGAGATGTTTAATGATCAACATTGAGTATATGAATTACCTTTGAAACCAAGATATGAAGTAGAGAAGCTTGCGGTCTAGTACAAGCTGCCAGCCACAAATCGTCTATTCCTCAAATGGATATAACGGATGCATTTGCTTCCGCATCTTGTGGTGTGGTGGCATAAAATGTTCTTGTATTAAACCAAATCTGACCATATTACATCCTAGTGATATCACAAATCCCAAATTAATTACAATCATAATTCCGTAAATTTCCAAATTACATGAAACTCGAAAATTATTTCGTAACTAACATTATTATTAGTTTTATTCTATAGATAATTTTAACCGCGATGGTGGATTAATGGTGTGCGTCAATAATTTGACTGAATAATTTGAGACGAATTTGCAAACGGTTTTAAAAGATCACACTTCATTCAACATTACTAAAACTTTTCTATTCTCTCTCTCCAGTACAGTAACGTCCCACTGTTGGCCACGGGATTCTACAACTAGAGAGGAACTTGGTCTACTTTCTATATCTTTAAATAACAAAATACAAATAATGCCAAATTTTTGAAATGATGCAAGTCTTTATTTTCTACCACAACAGTAGATAATTTGAAGTTTAAACACAACAGAAGAAGTCTCGTGTATTATGAGAGTTAATAATCTTCAGCTCTCTAGACATCATCGTTTCGGAGATGCAGCCTGATGAAAAACAGACATACAGACGGGTACCGAAATCACATCAATAGGGTCTCGTTTTACCCTTTTAGTACGAACCCAATTGCCAAGATACGATTATATACACACACATACATAATATATCCAGTGGTGCTAAATTTGATTAGTAACGAGTAGTAGTAAGATAATATCATGTATATCGTAGGAGACTTGATTAAAATGGTTTACTTAAGGATTTTTAGTTTTAAATTAGGTTCCAGGATTGTGAAGTGGGTCCTCAAATGGTGTCAGTGGTGGGTAATTCGTTTATTTACTGTAGTCGGTGAGACTGAATGGTGACCCGTTGAATATTCATAAAAGGATCCTTCCAAACCAGCTACACGTGTCGTAAGCCACGGATCAATCTCATCGTAGTTGATAGAATGTTGTAGTTATCGTAGTTCGTTTATTCAGTACTACAGAGTCTTTGTATTGGAGACTGCGCTGGCTGTACTTACAGGTGATGTCTACGATACCTTTTCTGCGATATGTAATTTATTAATCTATAAATATATGCGACGCATAGATACGCTTATTTTTGTGATAGAAAATGTTAGTGAATTAATTTATTTAATGGGTTTTAAAAAAGAACAGTAATCAGAAAAAGTTGACTATCAGACAATAAACAGTAATATAGAACATCAGGCTGTTAATAGTCAATCGCTTTATCCATTTTAAGCGCATAGTGCGGTTTGCGACCATCCTGAGACTAATGTAATTAGTTCATTACTTTATTCCAGACACTCTCCGCCTGCTTTGTATGTCTGTGAAAATTTATGTGATCCTCTCCTTTGTACTAAGCTCGTGAATACGTAATTGCTTTTTTCCCTCTTTTTATATACGTATTACTAAATCTGTCCATGTTAATAGGACCATATAAATAGGAAATAGGTTGATTTGCAATTAAAAACAAACTTTTATTGATATTAAAACGAATTAGTCTCACAAGTGATTTGATTGATATCCCAAGTTTCAATAGCAATGTTTTATAAACAAAATCTACCTTGACAAGTCATGCGAAAAACGAAGACACGTTGAGTCGTCAACAAAACCTTGGCCAATGGGCTCAGTAAACCTTGAATTCATTTATTATAGTTATATAGTTACGAAACTATACAAAAACAACGACGACCAATCAAAAAGTATTGATTTAATAAACTTCAATAAAGTGTATTTAAGATGCGAGTACTAAATGTTGTCTAATGAAACGAGACAGGTTTGTTTGTAACAACTTACATCTGAGTTCAAGTTTGTTAGTTAGAGACAGGTTTGGTGAGTATATAAAAGTGGAACTATCCCGTTAATAAATATTAATGCTAATGAACCTCCACCTGGCTACGATGGACTCAAACGAAGGCGATAACGAACCATCTTAAAGCTTTCCAACTTGACCTCTTCTCTATTTTGTTTTGTGTCGGTCTTTCATTCTGCAATTAAAAGATGTTTTCATTGTTTGAATCAATTATTATTTCCCGGGAAGGAAGAGTGTGTACGTATTTAAGTATTTAAAAAAATGTTAATAATGTTGTTACATCTTCTAGCATTTACAATATATAAATTGCTTTCTAAATGACACAAGTGGGTTTTTGTACTAACTTTTTCCTGTTAACTCATATAGAGTTCAACTAATTTGACACATCTCATGTCTCCTGACTAAGTCGAGTAATGGATCAGATCATTCAGCACTTATGATGCGACGCAATGTATTGTCTATGTCTGGTTCTACATGTACAGCTACCATTACATTACGGGAACAAAGACTATTCTTACGAAGAAAACTAGCAAAACAGGTATAATAAAAAATTGCTGTAAGTGTTAATCTAATTAGCATGAACTGAACTAATTCAGTACTTACAGAAGTGTATGTAGATAAATGTACGTTGATATGTATTGTTTGATGGTAATATATAAAACATCTATAGGCAGGAAATCTCTAAAATCAATTTAAACACGTGTCAATGTTTTGTTTTAGGATTATATGTCAGGAGGATGGCCTCAGGCGTCAGTAAGCCGTCTATGCCACTCTACGTGCATCGAGAGTCGATTACAACCGAACTCATAGCTGACAGCCAATTAGCCCCATGCCCCGTTCCTCTGGTGCCTTATATTCCCCGGCCACACCCTTCTAACCCGCACTGATAGACTCATTTATCTTTACTCATACAATTGAAGCATTTGAGCTCTTTGATTACGAATAGCAAGAGTGCATACTATTATTGAAACATTCATTATTCGCTAAACTTTAAAAATATCATGATTCTAAATAAAGTATTATAAAGTAATGTAGATAATCAATCAGAAAGTAAAATGTTTTTAATATTTCTAACTTAACATGTCCTTAAAAATTAGGAAAAGTTGTTAATGTACTTTAACAAGTTTTCCTAATTTTTAACAACTTTTCCTAATATTTAGATCAGACACATAGGTGTAGTCCAATCTAGTCTGATTATTTAGACATTTTTCAAATTAGGTACTTGCAATGTAAATCAAGCCTATTTGCAATACAATATATTTATAAGGTCCTAGGACCTAGAACTTTAAGGAAAATTGGCTATATTAACTGAAGTCCTGATATAACCGAGACTAAGTTCGATGAAAACTTTTCGCTTGCTATTGTCAAGGCTATTTGCTATTCTCAGAATATCTATTAGCGCCATGAGTCAGTATAGTTCGTGAATCACCGGTACTACATCACTCCTCGATTGTTTCCCGATAATTTGCTCTTTTACTGATCCATTTATACATCACTCTAAATGGAAAAGCACAAAACTTGAACACTTTAATGAACAGAATGTTTCATGACTGTGTCTTAATCAAGGACAACAGTTATTTTAGTTTTAGAATTTATTTCAAGAAGAATAGGGGGTACGTATTTAATATTATCTTATGTATTTGTAAAAATAAGACTCAAGTTAAAATCATTTAAGATATTTTATAACCAAACGATGACGCGGTCTTATTAAGCAATCAAAATATTATATATTTTTAACTATTCTCAGTAGTATTCCAATGATTAAAAGGACAATAAACGTCAATATCAGAAACCGATAACCATTACGTAATGAGAATAAAATATAAAGTGAGGTGCTCCACAGGGGCTTGGTGTTCCCGTGGTGTACGCCACAATATAGTATTCATCATGTTGAATTGCCTATCCCACATACAAAAGCAATGTTAACCGACGTAATGTTCCAAACAATACAGATTTGAAGCTGTTATTAGTTGTATTTACATTACGTTATTTGCTCAGTCCATTGTTTATCAACCCCATGTTTAAGTAAACACCAATCTTCAGAGAAAATGAGATTTCTACGAAGATCCAAGGGTAAAACAAGTCGTAGTCATAGCATTGTGTATTCTATGGTAATATTTAATGTATTTGTTTCTTACTTTTCATTAATTTGATTAAAGTAATTTGATGTTTTAAGAGGTAAAATAACTGGTAAATTAACCACTATGCTACAATATCTGTCAGCTTATTTGTGTTAGGAGCTACTTAGACGTAATCATTAAATTTAGATTTTCTATATGCTACTGCTTGTTAAGTATCCATAGAAAAAAGTAGAGGTTGGGTCGTGAATTACTCTACATTGATCGATAACTTATTAACAATCAACAGCAAGTTTTGGAACGAAGTACCTTATCGCGCGTTGCGAAAGGGGGCTAGACAGAAGAAATATAAATAGAAAGAACAAAAGTTGTAACGACACTTTTTGCTATAGTTGTAAGCCATACGACGTGCGCGTGTTTTTCTGTCTGTCTCTCTCTTTCTCTCTCTCATAACATGAATAAAGTAATAATATATTTTTTTTTATGAATTATTGAGTATCTATTATATTATATAATAATTTATTATATAAAATTTTATTACAATTAATCACTAATACTAATAACACTAATTAATTACACTAATTAATCGAAAGGGATTTCGGTCCATCCGAGTGTCCCTAACTTGAAGTCGTAGTGTTTCCAATCGCTCGTATTAATTGTTTATGAATAAATTGAGAGGCCTCGTAACTCGGCAGGCATTAGATCTGCGCAGTTGCCTTTGGTTTTGATTTGATAATTCACCTGACGAATACATATTTGATTAACTTATCATCTATGTATGACTAGTTTGATGTAATATATTACATCTCAGTGATCTAAATACATATAATGTGTCATTCATACAACAAATGGATTGTATGGTTTATCAGTACTCGGTCTATTTATATGGATTTCAACTCTGATGAATAAAGGGCATGACTTGTACTATCGTAATAGACATGTAGTTAAAGATGAACAAAAAATTATTAGTCACTATCTGTTGCCCGCGACTCCGTCCGCGAGGAATTTGGAAACATTTTTTTTTCGCAATAACGGGTAGCCTATGTCCTTTCTCAGGGTCTAAAGATTGTCTGTGCCAAATTTCATCAAAATCGGTTGAGAGGTTTAAGCGGGAAAACGTAACAGACAGACAGGCAGAGTTACTTTCGCATTTATAATATGAGTAGGGATTAAGTTCCACACACTTTGTCGCTCTACTGATTACTTAGTTGATAGTTAGTTAGTTAGTTTATTGACATTTTTATTTAATACGTTCTTAACAATTTAGATCGTACGTCATCAGTATCGATGGTATTAAACAGTATTTATCCTACTACTATTATAAAGGCGAAAGTTTGTAAGTATGGATGTATGTATGGATGTTTGTTACTCTTTCACGTAAAAACTACTGAATGGATTTGAATGAAACTTTACCACAATATAGCTTATACATCAGAATAACACATAGGCTACAAATTGGCTAGACCGATTTTGATGAAATTTTATTTTATACAGAATTGTATGGCAAAACAACGTTTGCCGGGGCAGCTAGTTACTTATAATTCGAAATAGAAAACAGATAGAAAGTAAAAGCATTATTGTAAATGGACTGTCTAATTAATGATAGTTTCTTGTATAACACAATCTTAATTTAATAGTCTATTCATCCATGTTACTTTCTCAGTCAAAACCCTAGAAAGGGTAGGGTTTTACAATACAATATTCGACAAAGTGAAGTAAAATTGTGAAAGAGAATTGTTTATTAGTAACCTGAAGCATATGCGGAGACATTTAGTGAGTAGGTGTACCATTTGACATTCAAGGCAGTTGCAATAAAGCCAGTATTATGCAAAAATAGCAGTGATGCAAGTTTAGGAGCGTCTTCATTCGTGAATGTCGGCTCTCTCCTTACGCCATTCACGTCAGACTCAGCGCCTCGGGCACACGCTCTCTAGCCGGGATAGGGTTGCAAACGTAATCTAATATGCGAGTATACACAAACTGGTTACTGTACCTAACACAATTTGTACTGTCTCAGATACTTACAATCTAACATAATATATGAATACTTGAAGGCTTTTATTTCCTATGATAAACGCATAATATCGTTAGATAGCTTTTTATTCATGTGATGATGGATAGAATTCAAGTGTCACCAACCCATTTCCTTACGAGAGTGCTGTAAGAGCCAGATTAGTGCTGAAATAAGCATATAATATCCTCTGAGAGAGACAGCAATATCGAGAATAAATAATTGGGAGATATTGGCTCCATAGTAGTGCCAATATCTGCCAATGTAGAGGCAGCCTGCGCCCTATAGGCAGTACTTTTGCATTTTCAATAGTTAGTACTTATAGCTCTCTGAACGTCAAATTTAGTGATAATATCAATTGATACAGTAAGGGCCTCGTTCACCATCTTCAAGTAAAGCGTTGATTAGTTACTTATCGATTAGCGTTAATTGTCAAGTAATCGTTACGAGTATCTTCTGTCAATTTCAATTTTTTAATCTTAAGATTACTGCTACTCGAACGTCGTGAACGTCGCACGTGTAGTTAGTTACTGGTGACTTTAACTAGCGATTAGTCTACTTGGCGCTTTACTTGAGAATGGTGAAAGAGGCCCTAAGACTATCTACCTACATATATCTATATAAATCGACACAACAACGTATTTAGTCGGCACCCTCAAATACAAGACAAGTATAATTTTCTGATATCGGCATATTGATTTAGGTTAGAGGCAAAAAAGCCACTACAAAAAGATTTTGCCAAGACTATTTGTAACAGAATTGCCATTACAACACACTTGGGAATGTTACAGGCTCCGAGTATATTAACCAGTTTCTCATTTCTATGACACTCGTTTTGTGACGGAAAGAATATTGTAACTCATTTTTGAGATTAAAAAGAAATAACTGTTTTATTTAACCTAAGAAGGGTTATTTTAATAAAAAGTTGCTAACAAATTTTACCATTTTTTTTCCTCGATTCATTTCTCTGTATAAATAAGATTTAATCCGATAGTAGCTTACACAAATTCGTTGAGCTGGAAATATACATAAATAAACAGGTGTCGAAACCATTTCGATCAGTTGACAGCCCTATAAAGGGTTAAGCCGACGTACCGGAGATTAGGTAAACGAAAATAGACCGGCTTGTTTACGTTTGATGAACACAGTTCGCGCTTCTTTGACTTTTAGAATTTGAGATAAAGTAGCCTCTAAGAAAACTGTCGTCTGATCGTAATCTTATAATACATAACGATGCCTCGTAAGAAATATCAACACGATCTTTTTGCTTTTATTTTGCAGGAAATAGCCCTTAGAATTGTAGATTTATTTTATTAGGGTTAGTATGAATAAGGATGACAAAGTATTAAACTTATGACAGAAAGATATGGAGAGGATTTTTTTACTTGTGTTTTTTTTTAGATGAGGAAAATTTCGGGAGTTGTTTGTGCACGAAAAAAATGTTGCCCGCTCATTCAAGTAGGTATGTAGTCAATTAATACGAGTATGTATACAATGTTTTGCAACCAAGGCACAGCACAGTAATGAATGATGCACCATACCTACCTTTTTTACATTAGTCTTTTGTCACTGTGACCATGATAAGCGATTGGCCATATACTCTGACACAATACAGTCCATGACGAATACCTTAGAATCACAAGCAACAAAGAGAACTAATATGCGCAGTTTGACGCATTAACTGCATTATTTTATTGGTATCATAGGAAAGTTAAAATTATTCGTAAAATGGGTTCTACCGTGCAAGACATAAAGAGGTACCTTGCTGGCCGGCAAGGTGAAGGTGGCAAGGGGATTTAGATTGTACTAGCTGTCATCGTATATAAATTACACATGCACTTAACATCAGGTGAGTATATTATAGTCCCCCAACCCTAGTCAGAAAAAAATCTTTTCATAACTATACCAACCAGATTATTTAATATAGTTTAATAAACTCATTACCTTTAGATTACCAAAGAAGCGTATACCCATGAGTGTTACATAAAATAATTGAATATATAATGATGGAGACCTCACACTTAACGTCCAATTTTTCCCAAATTATGCTTTATTTCTATGCTTGCTTTATTGGTCCCAGAATACGGATATAAATAATTGTTTAACACATAAAACTCTAGACAGGTTAGCATGAATCTGCGCCGATTTAATTGTTTTTCATCACAGGGACCCGTTGTTTATTCTGATACAACCATTTGTTATTAGTACAATATGTTGTATCTCATACACACATGGTGAAAATCGGTTAAATTTAGTCCTATATCAATTATCACCTCGAACCGTAAACGTGCTCTCATTCAAACCAGCATTAATATCTATTCGTAATACATAAATATCTACTATAAAGCTATAACCAAACCAGATGTTATGTTGAATGAATTTAAGAAACGTTAGGCGATTTTTGCATTCGGAGAATAAAAATCCATATTATGTTACACGCCTAGTTATTTAGGATCGCAAATAATCAGCAATCACTTACACGTATGTATCCCATGAATTTAGGTATAGGATCATGTTATAAAGAACTTAATAATCTTAAATGTTATTTCTTGGCAGATAATACTAGTAATAAATCTCTAATTTCCTCAGTATAACAATTTTTTATTAGGACAAGTTTAGTGTAGGCGTCTATTGAGCATAATATCGAGACGATTGTCGATTACAAGTACTACTAGAAGCAATATTCATTAAAACCAAATACATTAGCACTTATCTAGATTGCGTGGAGAAAAGATATTGATTTCGCTATCACTATTCTGATCACATTTCTCACGTGTATTTCGTATACTACTATCCCAGGTCATATTACGAACTATCACGTAGTCCATTGCGTGTGCAGTTTGATAAATACGACATTAAATGGACACAGCTTGCATGTTCACTGTCATTGGTTGCATAACCATAGTGAGTTCTCGTAACGGACTCTAATTAATGAACTTATAAAATATAGTTGTTTTATATTCACATACACATGGACGTGAAGGTGTGGTTTTACCGTCGATCAAATTTCATAATATGTACTTGTATACTGAATCACATTACATTATATTGCGATACACTCAGTGGGAGATGAAACGCAACGGAATGCTATAGAATTTTAATATCAATGTCAGTAAGAGGTCAACGCCAATTCACGTAAGCATTTACAGATTTTTCAACTTTTATGATTATTATATCACCGAAATTTAATACTTTGAATATTAATACTTAAATTGACAGAATCTTTATAATTTCAAGTAGGTACAAGTTATATTTCAATTGGCCGTGTCAACGAAAAAAGTATATCATTTTTTACAAAGTTAGCTGAAGCCGAGCCGCTCTCCCGATGCGAATTCTTTCTTTTTGTAACACTTGATTGATGACGTTTCTTACAACGTGACATTTCTTGGAGCTTTCAACTGAGCTTGTCCTCTAAATCCATCAAAAAGACTCAATTACAGTTAACGAGGCCTTAATATCGATATCTTACTAAATAAAACATAATTCTTTGACAGTGCGGTTCTAACATTTGTGTAAAATAAATTACTGAGATATTTATGAGGGATATTACAATAAGTAAGGAATTTAAGAAGTATCAAAATGTAGAGCTGCAGAAACTTACGAACTTAGGCTCTCTAAATTGTGGTTTTCTTCATCTAAATTATGGTAGGTTTCGGATTTCTTATTAAGACACTGAATTACTAGTCAAATGAGTAACGAAATTACTTGGCTGCAAATACACTTCTAATTTTTCATATTACTGGAGATAACTAACAACTAAACTACTATTTATAACAATAAAAATTTTAGCCTAAAATCCTCGTTTTTTTTTTGCCATGTACATTATTTCGATTGATGAATGTGTTTTCACGAGTACATTGTGGCTATGTAAAGAAATGCAGTGGTCGTGCGCGCCGTGACCTCACGCGTCACTACAAAATTCCGAGTTCATTTGTTGGCGACGTGCGTGAAAAAGCCACCGTGTCCACATTAATATATTTCCTCTGGGATTTGGTACAATAATAAACTTACACCAGCATTGATCTGCTCTATAACAAGTGAGTATTGGTATTACAAATATATCAATGGACAGAAAAAGAATCAACCATTACATCAAAGCGAATATATATTTTATTTAGAAGTTTAGGAACAGCATGATATTTTTTTTATAAATTGGACTGGAAGCCTTGTGATCCACAGTGCAAGCTAATTTCTACGCTAAGCTTTTAGTCGGTTTGATTACTTTAGGACCAGAACACCAAGCGGGAAATAACCATAAATAAAAACAAAATCAATCAACTTATTTACAGCAGCAAATTACAACACTATTATAAGTTCGGTTTATTATTTATTTATTTAATCTAGTGGAATGACAAGCTATATTTCCAGCTTATTCCTGCAGTTTTTTTCCTGTCATATAAGACTAGAGCCAGTTCTGGAAACTTTCTTATGTGAAACTGTCATAACGTTAGGTACCCTTCCGAAATGGAAGAGGCCCGTGGCGCCCAACAGTGAGTCATCAAATGGCTGGAAAAAGAAGGTTTATGATTAATATAACACATAACTTATTCGTCCTACTCGTTTATTTTGAATAAAGAATAAGTAGGTGTAATATTATTGACCTTATACAAAGTTCAACTGATGCAGGATGCCAAGTCAACGGACGATCCTGCGCAGTGATCCAAAGCGAAGGGAAGTACCACCAGACACGCTCTGTGCGTCTCTCACACTGTAAATATAAATAAGACACAATACGTATTTATACACGTCCTATTATGCCGTCTATACATAATATAATAAAGTTGTAGAAAAAAAATTTTTATATATAATTTTAAAAACCAGTCAAACTACGAGTTAGTCACAAAGAGGATCCGTACCTTTATTATCACAATAATATATACATAATACTGACCCCTACTAACACCACAAACAGGACCCCAAAAAACGGGATAAGGGCAATAGGATAATAATGATGAGTACTTGCTGCTGTGGCATTAACTAATATACCTACATAAACTTTGACATTTTAAGCTCTCTGGCTATAAACGTTCCAGAGATACAGCCTGGTGACAGACAGACGGACGGACGGACAGCGAAGTCTAAGTAATAGGGTCCCCTTTTTCCTTTATATACCGGAACCCTAAAAAGGTAGACATGCGTCTAGCACACGGAAACGTATGTTGCAATTTCATTGTTATTCTTACCAAAACTATCAAAACAAATAAATTATTACCTAACGAAAAGTATAGCGAACATAATAGTCAGAGTTTCAATAAAAACATCGACATTCCTATGACAATCGTCAATTTTAATTTGACTCCTTGACTAACAATTACACATCTAGGATGTAGATCTAATATACTATAGAATACTATAATGTAATAAACTAACATGTAGATTTTTATCTACATTGCGAATACCCTTATGGTCTTATTCATAATGACTTATCGGAGGTTTAAAAGGAGATTTTATCGGAGAGATAATAAACGATTTAGCGTTAAAAGACTATTATTATGAATAACAGTTTTTAACAATTTTCGCGAACCGATTTTAGTGAACTTTTAAACCTCCGATAAGTCATTATGAATAAGACCATTAATGTGTAATTGTGTGTAAACGTGTATTTTTTTAATATTAATGCATACGTCTAGACTCTGTTGTACATAATATAGTTACACAAAAATCTTAAGAAACGTCTTACCTATAAATAATCAGACACGACGTATCCTTGACATTTTACTTATAACATCAAAGGTAACTAAAACGTAACTGAGAATAATTGAAAGCTTCTTCAAATAATTACATTATGACCTTTGCTTTTCAAATTATAATGTAAACAACTTGATGTATCAATCTTTAATACTAAGATTATATAAACTACTAGCTGTCCCGGCAAACGTTGTTTTGCCATTCTAAAAAAAAGGTTTGAAAAATAGATGTTGGCCGATTCTCAGACCTACTGAATATGCATGTAAAATTTCATAAAATTCGGTCTAGTCGTTTCGGAGGAGTACGGTAACTAACACTGTGACACGTGAATTTTATAAATAAGACTAGCTGACCCGGCAAACGTTGTTTTGTCATACAAATGTCAGGGGTGGACAACCCTTATCACTTAGGGGTATGAAAAATAGATTGTAGCCGATTCTCAGACCTACTGAATATGCATGTAAAATTTGGTAAAAATCGGTAAAGCCGTTTCGGAGGAGTACGGTAACTAACATTGTGACATGGAAATTTTATATATTAGAAGATAATACACTAGCGGTTTCCTGCTACTTTTTGCGCGTGGAATTTGGTATCACTATTATTATTATTATTAAAAAGGGACTGCCGTTCACGAGATTGCAGGTTCGCTTCCCGCTCGGGACAATTATTTGTGTGATGTATAAATGTTATGCAAATGTTTGTTCTGCGTCTGGGTGTTTTTAAGTACATATAATAAGTATGTATTTACAAAAGAAAAGTAGTAGGTATATGTAGTATATCCGTATTCTGGTACCCTTAACACAAGCATATAAGCTTAGCTTGAAACTAGAGGACGTTGTGTGAAATGTCCGTCAATATTTATTTATTATAATTATGAATGGCATCATTGTTTGGTTTTTTATTTATTTCAAAAAAATAAATTACTATACACACATTCATACTCCAACACTTTACAACATTTTTTTGCTATAAAAATTAGGCTTTGCCGTCTGTTACTATGTAGTAGACTGTACACTATCAGTGTATCAAAATTCACTTAAATTAATTCAATAGTTTTGGTGTAAAAGAGCGCCAAACAGACGAATAGATTTACAATCGCAATTATATAATCAGCAATTCAACAAGGATTTTGTTTTGGTTCTCAAAGATGTATCTAATTGTAATAACCTTCAATCTTTAGTTGTTTTATGTAATGATAGGTTTCCACGTCAAAACGACTGAGAATACGACAAACAATGGTTGAACCGACCGACGAGGATATATAATATACTGGTACACAAATAGCGTTAAATCTGCAAGGGCAACATTCTTGCACGCGTTTCCAAACCGTAAGTCATCAATATAACCTTACAGTAAGGTGTTTATACTCCAGGAATGCTCACAATGGGAAAGGCCCCTTTTAAATGAATATAGTTTGTAAAGCAATTTTTCTACCTCAAACTTTATAGTTAACTTGGACAATAAGCTCGCTGCCACAAGCTTTTGTTTGTGAAATTCAATAAGTTTTTGATATATACCTGTTTCTTATTTAGTTGCCTAGATGTAATTTACTTACGAATTTCAATTAATTTTAAGGATTCTTTCTAATTATTATTACTAAACCTTTCTCATTTTGCGTAAACAGGGCATTGTTTATAAATCGTAATTAACTTAGCTTTGTAAAGCAGAGATTCGAATTTCGGGTCTATGCCTAACCTTCAAAATTAAATTTTCAATACCTAGATTGTGATTTTCCTTGACAGAAACTAGACAGCATGACCAGCTATGAAAATTTGAAATATCTTTAGTAAAAATCTTGTTTTCATCATCATAATAAATAGGTATACAGATTCACTTAATGCTGCTTATTTTTTGAGATATATATCAAAATAAACAAAAAAATAATAAGAGATCTTGGACGCCCAAGGCCATGTATTTTCATGTAACTAACAAAAAATGTAAATCAAAGCGTGATGTGATTGATTTAGTAGGTACTTTGTATGACGCAAACTAGCTATTAAATTTAAATCGTTTTTGAACTTGACTTGGGCTATTAAGGCGTTATTGAGTCTCGTATAGTATAGTGATACGTGGCTGTTATGGTGTCGGTATTACGGGGAATGTCGGATCGCGTTTGATGCATAAGTGATCAAACATACTTAACTCCGGGCGCGGGTCGATGTCCCATTGCGCAACAAACCGTTACCTATCTATTTAAATTAGGTTCGGATATATTTAATGTACCATTATGAGGCTAGTTGAACCCTTAGGCTGCATCGTGTTTGATAAACTGAGGCACAATTACTTACACAGCGGTACGTGACTCGGTAACTATTCTTGCAATATTGTCATCTGTTTGTGTGTCTTCTAATGTTATCGTATCTAATAATTAAATGTCGTAATAAATAAAATAAGTATTTATAAAATTATTTAAGCCAATAAGGTATGCAGCAAAGTCACAATTCACATTACGGTCTTATAGCTACATAAAACCGAATTATTGTTTATTGCTTTAAAATTAACTGCTATAACATCTTTAGAAATGTTTAAAAAATATTATTTATAAATATTTAACATATTGCAAGTAGAATAGGAAAATTTAAAGAATTGGTGCTTTTGCTTTAAAAGTCACACGTCAATCTACAAAAGAAAGGTTAAATATCTGCTAATAGTCAACATTAGCAGAAATTTAACCTTAAAGTAAAAAATTGAACTTCTAGAGCTTGAAAAACTAAGCGTGCCAAGTTTTCTAAGTCTATACTATGTTATGCAGTGAGAACTAAAAATACATGTCGTTGATTACTACCAAAATAAAATTTAAAAGGCGATACTGTAAATAATACTCGATCATAACGCCTTAGGCTCGATGGACGATGCAATATTCATCATAGAATAATTTAGATTATTTTCCAGAAGCTATCAATCTGGCTGGGCTTTTAATGAGATTCTTCCGGTCGTTGGCAACGCCGTCAACCAATTTGCGCGACAATGCACCCTGCTAACAAAATACTTAACAACTTGAGCACCAAGTATTTCTGTCTCGCCGATAAATAAAATGTTAAGTGAATAGACATAGGACTAAAAACATTTTCAATGCATGTATTGTCTATTGAAAGAGAATTAACTCGTATTATTAAGTTCTGCAATATTGGAGTTTCATACCTTTTTCATCTGGCTGTCAGTTTCTAGAATTTGTTAAAATCTCAGATGTCAACTACATTCAGAACAATGAAATGATTAGAATATTAAAATATTTATAATATAAATCGTGATTACAGCAAGCATCTGTAGTCACAGCTCGAATATCAATTTCTTATTTACTTAACCATCCCCAATAAACTTTCGATGCGTATTTAGTTCCAATATTTAGGTACCTATCTATCAGAAATTTTCATGAACAAGTTTTATTGACGGTCTGAACCACTCATCAATAATAAACGAAGCCATTGCAACCCATTCTATTATTAGCCATTTGACTACTAAAATATCTAATACTATGGATTGCACTTACCATTATTTATTCTATGGTATATTCTACGGCAGAATATATTAGAGAACCACAAGTCGGTGCTCGAATAGGTCTGTAAGTTCACACATGACAGGTTTTCACAAGAAGTTCAAGCCTAATATTAACGGTCACTATTGTTTATATCGAAGAAAGGACGAGTAATTTATTCTAAGAGTAAAAGTAAGACATTCAAACTCCTTAAGAAAAATCGCCTAAGAAATGATTACTATCTTCAGTTGAGGGAAACTTGTTTAAAATCTAAGTCTTTTTTTTACAAATCGTTGCCATTTTTAACTTCATTACTTTTTGCTTTTAGCGTCAAAAATTTTCAATTGCGACGTAGCTTTAAAACAGTCCATAAAGAATTCATTGAATCTCGCTAAAGTAAATTTAGCTCACACATTTTGCTGTATTCCATTTACCTGCAGCGATCGAGGACACCAATGTTGTGAGGTATAATAAGATCAGGTTATCAAGGTACACACTATTGTCATTTGTGTCAAGGCATACATAAGCACCAGAAATGGATAACGTCTTAGTGCTGACTGACCTCTAGAACCGCTCATGGTAATACCTAAGTTCATTGTAATACCTGCATTAGGTACTACCGTCCTAGCTTGAGACGAAGAGGAACACAAAAAACCCTAAAACTGTCCTAGAAAGTTGCTATCCATGACTTACAATTCTATGACTATTTTGTATTGGCATTTGACGTGATACTAACGTAACTACCATTTAAAATTTTAAGTGATTTAACCATCTTTTTCTGATAGCAAAATAGAATAACGTGTCACCCACAGCTTAGTTAAAACGGGCGACGGATAGGAGCCGCGGGCAACGACCACGACCTTCGACCGCGCTTTCTCCCATCTTCCAATAGTAATCACGCTTTCCAACCTTCTATGAAACTGTTCTCACAACAGTCCTTGACTTTCGTAAACAAGAGACACATTAAAAAAATCATTTATCACAACAGTACTTAGTGCGTCATTTGCAAACAATGGAGCGCCGGAAATGATCCATACTATTTCTGTACTGGCAACTTTCTCTCAGGTATGATTATTATTTTTGATATCATTGTTTGGGCAAACATTTTGTAACCGTGAGTCTCTTTGGTGAAATAACTCGCATAACATAATGCTCTGTCGCATTATGCCAGTTATTTATAACGAGCTGGTTCTTAAACAATGTATGTACCTACTTATAAACTAGATGAGTAGTGATTGGTCGAGTTGCAATACAGACATAAGTTTCAATCTGTTAGCTTCCTGCGCTTCTGACGTCTCAATTGCTGCTCTTTTGTAATCAACAATTTGTGCCGCCAGCCGACGAGATGCTACCGTCGCTCATTCCATAACAACGAGAACGAATTCCAGACTCTGTTAGCTCTCTCGTTATTATAATCACTTACGTAACAATTGTAGCAGTTCGTCAAAATAGAATATTGTAAACATAGATATTACCTAAATAAAACTACTTTTTACGGATTTAGACGCATATATTTGCGTGACCATGGTGAATGCAAAGTCTCCGAAACGTCGGGCCAAAATTTAAAACAAATATACGCGTCTAAATCCGTAAAAAGTAGTTTTATTTAAACAGATGAGTCGCGCAAGTGTTAGAAAATATTATAGATATTACCTACTCAATAAATTTACTAGATGCTTACCTGAGTAAAACATAGCTTAGTGTATTCCAATAATTATCTTCGGCAACTGGTAAGTTGACAGCAATAAGCACAGTTCAAGTACGGAGCTAGTGCTAACGGAAAATGTGTTACGATATTTCAACCATCACCACAAGGACCTTAAGAAATTATGAGTGTTGACTGTTGACCTCTTATACATACTTAACCTTACAGAGATGACATAGTTACTATGTGACGAAACCACTACACAAAAATAAAGAAATAAAAAAGGACCTCTTACACAAATCAATTTGAATCTGACGTTGTCACTTTATAAATTGGTACTAGGCGTTCAGGATGTCGCTATAACTAATGCTGACAGCATTTCTTTAAATGGAAAGCAATCTAAAAAGATTGCACAGGCTATACACATAGCTAAGAATTTTTCGTACCAGAAGTACATTAAAATAATTTCACGTAAGACACTAACCTATTATATCTTCACCTGCCAACACTATAACGACCCTCTATTTTGTCTTGCTTCATTGTTAATCATGTAACCAAATTTGATCTCACAAAATAACATCACCTAGGTACCCATTGCCTTCAGGTGTAGTATGGTCATGCGATTATGCCATTTAATAAAATATTATTGTTAGTACTCATAGATGATAGATAAAGTATGTTTGCATAAGACTTAAACACAATAATTATATTATTGTGTTTAAGTCTTAGTAAGCCTTGATAGCAACGTTATAACGTTGCTATCAAGGCTTACTAATATATTTGTCCTACTTAAAAATTGTCTTTACAAGATCTTTTTGCTCGTTTATTGCCACGGGCCATTGTCTCAGCATACAGCAATTTTATATCGCAATTCAAACACGCGACTATTTGTGTGCATAAAGCAAAAGCTACCATTCTACGCTAAGCATTAAAACTGCATTATATATAGTTATTTTACCAAGGATGAAGCATGTCTATTTAAGTAATTGAATACGTATTCGTGTCTCATGCAGTATAAAATTGTTACCTAATCAGAAAAAAAAACTATTGGGATTGTAGATAAAGACAAATTTTTGCTTAATAATAATATTTCATTATATGAATAATATTACTTAGAATAATTATGAATGTCACGGTTAGGAAACAAAGGCGGATAGGTCACGCAACAATAAAATTGATCATGCGCACACGTGTTCAGGCTGAGTCGGCACGAGATATAGATCGAATTGTATGTTATTTTATTAAAGTGTGCCTTTTAAATGGGCACAAGCTGTTCTTATTTGTCCACGCTAGATTAATTTATAATTGATTCTACGGCTGCATCCGCAGTAAACTACACGCTTTGACGTAAAAAGGATACGCTCATGTTAAACATGAATGAAAGCGTAATCTTATCAAACCCTGACACACATACGTGCACGCTATGCTCGACATTCATCAGTAAGGCTCCTAAGAATGTCGGCGACCGGCCTATACTTCCGATGACTACGTCAGCGCTGCGGAGAGCCAAAATGATTGAGAGTTAGTTCTGTACTCCGCGAGATTATCTAAAATGCCTGACCACAAGATTTTCTCTATTACACCTATGACAGTTTTGTGGCTTTTGTGACAGTCAAGGTAGAAGCTTTGTTAAAGTTGTCGAACTATGCCGGTCACTGTGAATAATATTGCAAATGTACCTAATTAAATACATACCATTAACTAACTTCAATATATTTCCAGCCCAAGTATTTTGTTTCAACAAAGTTACGTTTAAAATAATCCCATTGACTTTGTTATGAATTTTAACACAATACTGTTATATGAATAACATACCTGCTCTTTATCAAAACATGTCGATACGCATGTTATTTTTAAATTACGCCTGTCTGCTTCATCGTCATGGCACATGCCGGCAGCAATACTCACCACTCAATAACGGATGCCGTTGATTGTGAATTATTTTGGTCTCTCGGAAAGCATAAACTAGCGAATAGGCCACGCACCGCCTACAAGTCTTAGCGTTCATAAGGAAACGATCTAGCTTTTGGCTTATTTTAGATATTCTGCGAAGGATTGTAAAGCTTGTTTAGCTAGTGCTCAGTTAAATTTATGATTTTATGATCTCTATGACACACTAACAGAATACATCACACAACATCGTCAACGAACAAACGTGAAGAAACTGTTACTCTAGAAACCAAATTACTAACATATTACATCAATAGCTTTGGGAGAGTATTCCTGTATAGAATAATGCGTATTCAGAAGAACACCAGTTCACCTCAAATTGTCTGCCTTTGGACATAAGCACTGGAAACAAAATCGCTGGGCTGCTTTTCTAACCAAATTTCAATTTCATCGTATAATAATGATGATGTTTATGTTTTCTTACATACATACATCATGGTTATAAAATTTGTCCAAAATTAATATTCCGTCTGTGTCTTAACACTATACTACTAAAACTAAATTTAATAGTAACTTATCGAACATTTCGGATATAACGCGTATAAAAAAGTATAGATTATCACTTGTATTGTTCGTATTTTCATGCGTGTTTTTATTATATGTACCGTATTGTGTGTATAAATTATAGTATACAAACAGAGATATTTCATCACGTTGTCGTATTATTTGAGAATCAATAGATAATAACCGGACAATCGTTCTCCGAATTCGCTTATGCAAATAACTTTTCGTTCATGGACAAAACTATTGTCTCGAGGTTTACCAGACATGTTTTATGTTATTGTTCTCAGAACTTGTATTTTAAAACATCATGAGACTAATAAATCAATATATAGATATTTATCGTATGTCAGATTTAGTCCAGACCGTAGCAGTATTTAAGTGGGTAACGCTGTGGTCTTTAACTGTGCTTGCATACTATTCAATATAAACTTTAGTGAATATCTTAGTAGACCATCCACTATCAGATGGCTTACGATCCGACACCAATTCTTATACTGCCGTATCAAGCCATGGGCAAAGCTTTCAGCTCATGAAGGAATGCTATATTTTTTAGATAGACAGATAGATTAACTCTTTATTGTACACATTCACAAGAAACAGAAAACAGAAATTAAGCTTAACACTAAGTACAAATGGCGGCCTTATCACATAAAGTGATCTCTTCCAGGCAACCATGGGATGGAAAGAAAAGTTAGGGACTAAAATAAAGTGGGGCTGCAGTGTACAAGTAGATTAATGTAAAGAAAGAAAAAAAGAAGAAAAAAAAGAAAGAAAAAAAAAATTATATTTTACTCATATATATTCTGGCATATATATTCATAAATCTATGTGGATACCACTCAAAACAGGAAATTTGAAAGTTACGGTGTCCTATTTCTAAGTATTTTGTGACTGCACAGAAAACGGATCAACTTATTTTTCTATCTAGGTTAATTAAATTATATTGTTACAATTTTACTCTTAAATTAAGTTAGAAAGTTATAAATGAAGGGAGAGTTATCACAATAAGTGCCTACCATTGTTAAAAATTTTCCCAAGAAATTAAAATTTTCACGAATTGCTCTCATTTTCCCACGAGCACATTTCTACTTTTAATGTACATACAATATGTACATAGCAGTAGTTTATTGATTGTTACTGCGAGTAAAAGAAGGAGCTTTCATTAAATCCTGAACACGCTATTTTATCTTGTTAAATAATAAATGAAAATGATGTGCAAAGGTAGGGAAGGAATCTCTGATAGCAAACAAAGCGAACAGAATGCAAATCACTATTGTACACTTTCTCCATTTACGACTGGAATTACCTTCTCTTTGTAATTAATTTAAATAATGATTGTATTGTTGTAACAATGTCTTAATACGAAGTTTGAGATGAATAAATTGTTACTCTTCCCCAGTAAAATGACAAACATACAGATAATACAGAAGAGAAAAAAATATGAGATAGGGATTATTGCAAAAACTAGCAATTCGAAATCTGGAGAAATGACAATAAGAAAACAGGTTTTGTCGTAAATCGGTGAAGTGCATTTTTATTTACTTCTAGATTTACAATCGAAATAAAATGAAATTATTTAATGTGTATTTACAATATTGCCTAGTTAACTTATTTTATATGCAATTCATGATATCTCTGTGCCAAAATAACAGTCACTTACGTTTATTTTTACCGAAAACGTTAAATTTCTTTAAATGTACTTATTCAGAAACAAAATTTTATATTCTACTTCATTACCTACTTGTAAATTATGGGTGGGTCCTTTTCTTTTAACTTATAATTTCAGTTATGTATGAGCGGGAAACACCGCCAACTTCGTAAATTATCTTTAATAAGTAATAGCGGTGCTTTTTAAAATTATATGCCTGAATAAGCACTGAACTAAGTATATGTTTACTTACTTAATTACTTACCGTCACACCCTTACTTTCCCTAAGGACACTTTTAGTGTGATGTAAATACCTACTATTTAAATTGCACTTGATGTAAATACCCACTAATTAAATTGCACTCATACCTATAATTGTGTAATATCCGCCACATATAAGTGATGCTATTAAGTACATATTATTATATAGCTGTAGAGCACATTATCATATTCCGGAGTGCTGAAAATATATTGTCAGACCTAAAATTCAAACCTGGGATTGCCCTAAAGATAGCCCACAGCAGTTTAATACTGCTCTATTCGCTAAAATCATGTAACGTGTTGATACTACCAGGATAATCAAGGAACAAAAGGGAAATTATTCTTTGGTGCAAATACGTTAATTTAAAATCTCAAGAGCGTGAGAATATATTAAGCAAATTAGCTTCTACATAATAAACGTTTTTGCGCAGAATAATAAACGTAATATCTGTGTCGCATCGCGCAACGTCGACGTGCGGATGTCCGCTGACCACGGTTCCACAAAACACACGAAACGACACAGTCTACACACAAAAAGAGAAGTGAACAAGCAGGATGTGAAACATTGCAGTACTACATGACAAACGATGTGTACGTATTATTGTCCAACGACCCAGAGCTGGTAACTCGCAACTGTGCTCTTACACATACAAAAACCAGCACATTGTGTTTACGTGATGAATTATGTCAAATTAGTTTAAACAAAAAGATAAATATAGCATCCACGTGACGGGATGAGCATTGTGCCAGAACTTTATAGTATCACATATTGGTTTTTAGCACCATCATTGTCATGAGCACCCCGAAATATTCGAAACAAAATCCCAAAAACGCAGTGGCGTTGATCCTTGTAACAACATTTTTATCAAACTAAACCCACCATTATCAACCGCACTAAAAATAAATACCTACAATCGATGCCACAAACAACTTTTTATTTACAAAATGATTTTGAAATTTCGACATCATTTCCATTTTTGCCCATTTCATGGTTGCCCTTTAAATAAAAGATTCTTCAAGCATTTCATGTATCAAGAAATATTAGTATTACTAATTTTGTTACTTTTTACTTTCAAAAGAACTGATTGTTTGGATATTAATTAAACAGCAATGTATTTTTACCGCTGTAATTCGCCTCAGGTGTATGCTTGTTTTATGGCTGTTAACAGCGTGTATTGTGTTAGTAACGTAGTGCATGTTTGTATAGAGGTATATTTCTGGACGATGCGTTATACAACCTCTTAAATTATGCAGTTTAAGCTATGACTAAACACTTTCAATAAGCATGATTTATGAATAACATATATCCAAAACTTTGTTTTACGGATATTGCTAAATATATTAGGCATGCTCTGTAAAATGTAACTAATGCAAGAGTAAAATAAAAATTACATAAATAGGCGAAAATAAAAAGTGTGTGCTCACTAATTGAAGTAATTACGTGAAATAAGTTGGCTTCCAGGAAAATATTTAATGTTACATGGAAATAAATTTAGAAGTACAAAGCCTTCCCAATAAAATGGAATTAAAATGAGTGGAATTAGTTTATACTCGTAGTTTACAAAAAACCGAGGCATTACGTTTAAAATGTGTGTAAAAAATACAAAAAATCCACATGAATAACGGTTAAAACAATAGCAAATAACCCTGAGCGGGCTCTAAAAACGCAGTGCATATCGTGTGAAATCTAGTCGGCTGGATATGCACACTAAAGCCTATTGTGGTATGTTGGGAACAGGCAAGTAAAACTGTCCATTGTCCTTACGACTCATTCTTGTTCTAACTGATTCGTAAGTAACATTAAGTATTAATCTTTTAGACAAAGAAATTCCCAGCAAATATATATTGCCATTTGTGGGTGTGTTGTGGAGTTGGTGGACCCAAAGACTATACGTATTGTTGCGATCTCACGCATTATTCGTAGCCATATAGTATTATTTTCTCACACTATATACTTAAGTTTAATTATACGCACTGTTCCTGTACTGTCGAGTTGTAAGCCCAAGATATGATCGCATATCAAACAAAGGCGGAAACGAAGCAATACCTATACAGTTAATTAATTACCAAAATACCTACTTCCTCGTATAATTTTATTACCGATTCATCCGTATTTATGCTATAACATTATGTATCGCTCAAATAACCGTATTTAATCGATACTTTGGTAATGCACTGTTCATGCATGAACTATTGTTTTAGACGTAACCATCAAGGTACAGTATTTCACTTAGTATATTGAATATTTTTTGAATGTCAATATCTTGCTTTTGGTATTTGAACCTTGATCCATTATTTTCTCAGCGCTAATATGTGCGTGCCAATATGTATAAAGACGAGGCTTTGATCTAACAGCCATATTTAAGCTGAGAAAAAATTGGTCTAATTAAATATCCGTTTTGTTGATATTTTACTTCAAGTGTTTTATCTATCAAGTAGTATTTTTTTTGCAACGTCTGTAAACACACCCATTCAAATGGTGATATTCAATGTCTCTACAAAGGCCTGTTAGTTATTTAAAATCGATTTCGCAAATATAAAAGATCAATCAAACATATTGTATGCATTAAAGATAAAGCACGAAATTGGAGATTTATAATGAAAAAAGTCATTGTGCAGTTCAGACAGTAGAGTTACATATCACTACAAATTATTGTGACGATAAGAGGGTGGTGTTTCGCGTGTGAGTCCATCAGCGGAGCATGACGTCACGCTCGTAATTACGGAGTCTTGCGTACATCCGGCACTCACACCCTTTTCTTTAACCTCCAAGCCCTACTTACTTGTCCTACGGCTATGACGTTAGTTTGCATATGAAAGTATCAGTTTATATATTGTCTTATGCGTGAGAAATTAGCGTTGTGGTTATAAAAAGTAAAATTAAGACAAGTATTGCGCGGTCATTAATTCTTCATGTTAAAATAATTAAAAACTAAGATAAAATAAATATTCACGGACATTTCACACAACGTCCTCTGGTCCCAAGCTAAGCTTATTATGCCTGTGTTATGGGTACCAGAATACTTAAAATACATAGAAATACCAAAATAGATAAGAGAAATTATTATCAACAAGCAAAATGAAATTGGAATCTTATTGGTGGTTTTATTTGGAATAATAATTCGGGCAAGTGTTAGATAATATGATAACGTTACTTAATGTAACCGGCCATACTTTTTACTATAAAGATATAAAAACCACGTACTCTGTAAAGCAATACAGGTTTTTACTTCGCTATTTTCTAAGGCGTAGTAGCTAGTACTGATATTAGTATGAAATGTCACGTTCAACACCTCGACAAGCACGTTTAAAATGTCGCCAATTTAATTAATATTATTATAACAGTGGTCTATCCTAATCTATTATATAAAACTACCACTTTATACTACCGTCACAAAATTATTACCCCTGAATACTTATTAGGCTAAAAATAGGGATAATTACTAATTAAGGACTAATGGTCTTATTCATAATGACTTATCGGAGGTTTAAACGTAGATTTTATCGCAAAGATAATAAACGTTTTAGCGTAAATAGACTATTATGAATAACAAGTTTTGACAATTTTCGCGAACCAATTTTAGCGAACTTTTAAACCTGCGATAAGTCATTATGAATAAGACCATTAGTCCTTAATTAGTAATTATCCCTATTTTTCCCGATTTTAGACTTCTTATTAGCTTTCTCCAGCTATTTATCGTCCCAGTGTTGGGCACGGGCTTCCTCCACATTGTGAGGGATGGACTACTATGCTGCGCTGCCCAGATGTGTTGGCACACGGTTTATTTTCGTGTTTTCCGTCTCTCATTAAGGATGTTATCTGTGTACAATATTCCTTAGCTGACTTTTACAGTACCCTGGAAAGGAAAAGGGGTGGTGCGATTTGTATTCTTAATCCGTCACCACACGGATAGTTTACACAAGTGGCAATAAATGAATAGGATTCACAAGTTCAATACTCTTGTTTTACAGATAGGTATATATTCAATAAATATTCATGGACATTTCACACAACGTCCTCTGGTCCCAAGCTAAGCTTATATGCTTGTTTTATGGGTACCAGAATAAGGATATAATACATATACTACTTTTCTTTTGTAAATACATACTTATAATATATGGGAACACCTAGACGCAGTACAGACAAATAAAGTATATAATTTAAGTAAGTATAATATCTAATATATAAAATTCACGTGTCACAGTGTTAGTTACCGTACTCCTCCGAAACGGCTTGACCGATTCTTCTCAAATTTTGCATACATATTCAGTAGGTCTGAGAATCGGCCAACATCTATTTTTCAAACTTTTTTTTTTTAGTTGGCAAAACAACGTTTGCCGGGTCAGCTAGTATAATATAAATTATGTATAGTCATCTTGCTAACCGGTCACAATTTTGTTGAAGTTCTGCTTTATTATCAACTAGCTGTTGCCCGCGACCCCGTCCACGTGGAATTTACAAAATTTTTCCCCGTTTCTGCAACATTTTTAACTACTGCTTCGCTTCTACTGGTCGTGGCGTGATGTTATATAGCCTAAAACCTTCCTCGATAAACACTGAAAGAATTTTTCAAATTGGCCCAGTGGTTCCTGAGATTAGCGCGTTTAAACAAACAAACAAACTCTTCCACTTTATAATATTATTATTATCAATGAATTAACATACACGAGGCATAGACGTTAATCAACAAAGTTAAAGCTAAACTTTTTGCCAATTCTCATTATAATAGAAGCTTAGAAACAATTGTTTACAGCTTGCTAAAATTTATAACCAACTACTGATATTTTGTATATTTACATAAACTAAATGGCAAACATTTTTAGCTAGCAAGCTTTGAAATGGGACACTGTTTATAAATGACTAATTAATTGTGTCACTAAGACTTCTACGGATTCTATCTTTTCGTAACTCAAAATACGATAGACTGTACAAGAAAACCAGAATTTTATTCTAACAATTATGCGACTTATTTCATCCAATAAAACTACTTAGATACTTTTTACGGACAGTAATACCTTTTACATTTCTAGAGAGCGATTTTTTGAAAAAAAAAAATTATAAAGTGGTGATCTAATTTGCTTTAAAGTTCCAGAGATTTTAATACGTCAATTATAATTAAACATCAGAATCTATTACATCTATTATTTTCCGTGACTTTCATCGGTATCATTCCGTGTGATATTGTATAAAATTGCTGAGATATTATTTAAAATCTATCAATGTTGTTTGGGCAGCCGCCTACTTCCTGCGCACTGCGGTCCGAGTGCGGGGCGAACACAAGGACACAGCACGCAGCTGACACGCGAACTGTCACTAATCTTACGCTCATTATCCAATATGTACCTTCCCCCGCACTCTTTATCACTCCCACTCACATAATCTTATAATAATAGGTCTTAGAATGAGGACATTACTCAAAAAATACTCAATAGAAGTGTCCAGTGACATGTATTTTAACTCCGTGCTAGATTAAATATCAAACTTAACCATTTCTATACCATTTAGTTAACAAAAAGTTTTTTTTTACGTCTTTAAAACTTAAAGTATCGGAAAGCAATTGGAATGCAAAGAAGAATAGGTGTTTTTAACGTTTGATATTAATGTGTAAATTTCTGACTACGGCGTTTGCAATATCGTTGAAAATTTGACATCTCTAAAGATATAAGCAGATTGACTATAACGCTGCTATTCCAAAAAGGTAAATTTTTGCCAGTGATTACTATGATAGAGGGTACTCGTAAGTCTGCCAATCCATTAAAATGTCAAATACTTTAGTTATCATAACAGCATTCTTTATTGAGAACTATGATACCATACAATGGATAAAGGATAGATAACGGTAATTTCCAAGAGATAAAAGATTGCATTCCAGGTGACGCGGTCGAGTGACCGCAGCTAACCTCGTGCCAATTGCGCAACCATTAGCGTACCAGAGCACAATACACCTCCATTAAACGGATGTCCAGCATAGACCTGCCCATCCAATTTGCATTTGTTTAAAATTAGATCGTCACATCGGATCTACACCGCGCTTTATGTTGCCCGTAACATAACCGACTGGAGTCTGATCCCGCATAACTCTACACTTTAATGTGCTCCTCAAACGATTGCATTTGTTAGCGGTTAACCTAATCGTTTCTATTGTTCAACTTTCCGATAAAAAAGTCAAGCTCTCACGCGGCTTAAAGTTATAGTCATCTGGTCATTTAAATGAAGCCAAGGAAGTCTGTTTAAATCGTAGCAGATGGCGCTCAATTGTCTCAGCCTATCCCCACGGGAAAAAGTGTGAGTGTATGATGATAATGACAATAGTAGATACATTTAAGATATATCAACTCTCACTTTGTATAAAAAAATAAAAAGAGCTTTGTTCAAAGTCACTGGTTTGAACCGCAGTTAAAGCAAAAATGTTACAAGTTTTTTCTAATACAAAAAGCAATGGTAGCTAGGATTTTTAAGGATAAAATTTTGCTCGCAGTAATGTAACAATAGCACCACCAACGTATGTTAACTACGTAAATACGTTGTTACTGACCCTCATAATTTCTGTTTCAGTATTTACGTCACATAAAAATGTTAATACTAATTACCTTTACCCAACTCTTCATGATTATGCGTGGTGAATCGTATGATAATATTTTTCTTTACATTATTGGTAGTTATTTAAATTACTTACATCAGTATGCATGTTTACAACTGAAAGCGAAGCAATAGTAATATAAATACCGTTGCTATTAGCTATTAATATAGCAACGCCAAAACTATATTTGGAATAATATCTTTGTCTTTGTTCAAATATTGGTAAGGCATCTCTATCTTCATTGAGATATTATATTGTTAAACTCAATATAGCGAGTATTCCAAATCAGTACCTAAACCTCTGTAGGGCTTATTCAAGTTGGTTGAAGAACAATAGCATCAGGTACATCTCAATAATTGAGTCTGTAGATTTCATTACGACAAAGCTCCAATAATTTGTCTTTGTAACAAATTACACAACTGCCATTAGCATACCAGTCTAATTCTACGGTCACGCAACTTATGGGCATACTCGATATAATAAAAGGGAAATGCATGCCGTCTCATGCCATCTAATATTATGATCTGGTGGGCATGTCCGGTAAATGAATGGTGTCACAATGGCACCACAAACAAACAAACTTGATAAAATTCGTCACTAAACAATTAGTTATTTAGTGTTATTGCAAACAAATGCAATAACTAATTACTTAGTGGCGAATTTTATCAAGTTTTGTAGTCTATTGTAAATTATTTGAGGTTATAATGTGTCATTGTGGTGCCATTGTGACACCTTTCATTTACCGGACTTGCCCACCTGATGTGCTTCAAATGGATTTAAAAAACTAAATAACTCAAGATTCAAATAAATTATACAATTGAATTCCAGATTATAACTACATCTGATTACTTACTTTTTTATTCTTTGAACCATATCTAAATATCAGATCAGTACTTTTAGAATCATTATAAGTAGGCAAGAGGAGCAAAAGACAGGATATGATAATGACAAATGGTGTTACACGCTTATCTCTGGAGGGTCTCTGAGAAAAGAGCGGCGGTATTCATGGCAGAATGAGACGTCAAGCAACGTCGTTAGCGAAACTCCATGTAACTGATATATTTTTCGTCGTCCTTTTTCCCTCAAGAAATGCTGATGTGTATTTTCTCCTCATAGCAAAATTTACATACATAAAACTTTCAGATACCTACTCTACATTAATTTTTGCAATTGATAAGCTATGCTTTTACTTAAAAATCAAATTATAGTGGAAAAATGTTGGATATGTACCATGGGACTTACGGTACCTCAGTTGGGAGAGCAATGAAACGGTATTCCGAGGCCGTGGGTTCAAGTCCCGCTCATCGTGGTCATTTTTTCCACTATTATTTGATTTAAGATACTCTTTAATTATTTGCATAATGGAGCAAATACATAACGTTATCCAATAATCGAATTTCAAAAAACCTAGATCATGACAATTTTATTCATCGTATATTTTTATGCAAAGTACGTTAGGTAAAGTAGAGAGCAACAGTAAATACTACATACATATAATTATGATGTTTTAAACAGACTCGCTTTTTATCGAGATTTTATTTTAGTATTCGAGAAATTTCTAGACCAAGGTCAAATTTTGCATTATGCTTAAAGATTTATTCTACATTTAGTGCAGTAAATATCTGTGTGTATTTGAAAAGAATAAACAGTAGCGCATATTTACTTCATTTTTCAGTAGTTACAGTCTACTCGTCATAGAAGGATTAAATATAGTATTCATTTTATCTATGACTATCCATTTTTGAATGCCCTTGTGTTACTACGTTATACGTGCTTTATATTCCTCGCCAATTTCCTACCACAGAATTCCTAAGTACATAATTTTTTTTTTTTGCACAAATAAGAAATCATGTTTCAGTGATGCCTAATAGGTGCGTGCGTTACATTGTACAACATCGAAACACCTATAGATTAATATTCGTAGGTAAGCGAAACTACCCACACACGATGCAATGAATCTTAGTATTGCAAGACGGATGTAGAGCGATGAATAAAAGTTATAGTTATTATAAGATTATAGTTAGATACTATTTATGTTGCGTAGCGACAATTGCAAGGCTTGTACTCTTAGATGACAAAAAAAAAGCAAATAAATCTAAGGTGGCAATTTTATTCGAAGTCACTTATGTTTAAAACGTAGCCGGTATCAGAGTAGAGGAAAATATGTATAGAAGGGTCTGTGAATAATAGATATTTGGAAATAGCTACGAGACATCCAACTTTCTTCTGAATAAAGTATTGCTAAAGATAACCTCGTACAGGCCTAAGATTACTGATAGGTTGAGCAGGTAATAGGGTCGTTTGCGAGCGCTCGTAAGCGCCCACTGCACTGCGGTGGGTTATCGTGAACATTTGTCACAAACAAAGCTTTTCAATATTATGATAAAACGAACCCAAACTTGCAAATACAACCAAGTTGTAAGCGTATACCTTTTTTATTATAATCCTTTTAACATAAAAGAACAGGATAGGAAAAGTTATAGGTATGCCTTTACTTTAAGTGATGTATTTTACCTCCGAATTACGTTATCTGATCTAAAACGGTTTACGATCTCGTCGAGGCTTATTTACATATCAGTGTCGTTGGTGTGGGTTGTGGAAAGTAGAGTGGGCTGCCAGCCGGTACAATATATTTCAACTGAAGACACATGCTATCTCTTAGGTTGTACGAAATATTGAGAATGGGTACGTTTGTGGTTGGTGTTTTTGTTTGTGGCACAATGCCACAAACAAAAACACCGGGTAACTTACATTTCACCGTTGCTTAATTTCCTTTTATACTAAAGACGACAGCTGTTTTTGGTATCTTATGTTAGTCTAATACTTTACTCACCTATTACCCTAAACTCTAAGTATACACCCGTAGGTGTATACTTAGATAGGTGGTGACGGATTGAGAATACAGGAGTCATTGTTGTACCCCTTTTTTTTCAATTGTGCTGTAAAAGCTAGCTTAAGACTGACCTCTACATTTATTATCATTTCAAATTTTTAATATTTTATGATAATCGGTTTTTAAAATTCTGTCATAATATTAATATTTTTATAACAAATCTGGTGCTCAAGTCCACTATTTTGGAACAATTGTCATACCGGCACAATACCGGCACGATACCGTTGCAATTGAAGTCAAATATCCGTAGTCTGCTATATGCCGTCATAACGGTCTTTCAATGGTAATAGAATTGTCGATCTCTTTTATCTATGCATTGAATTTTCGGTCTCTTTTATCTATGGATTGTGTTAGAATGGTATGTATGTGTTGCCGTTTTTAAAAAATGCGTTAGTTGAAGTGATTTTCGAAAAACTACTAATAAATTTAAACATATAATCATGCTAGACTTCGTTTAAATATATTTGTACATACTATTTATTAGTATAAAAAGCAATGTGAAGTTTAGGAGATTAGTAAATTGCAATAAATTACAAAGAACAATTTCTAATATTTCTATCTATCTATTTTTTATTTATGGCAATCTGTCGACACAGGACAATTTAAAAATATTACTGTCAAATTCAAAATAGCAGACTACCGAAACATTTCAGTCATTGAATTGCAATTGTGAAGCAGTTGTGTACGAGACTAGCAATTTATGTCACTTTGACAATTGTAAGACAATGATGAAGTCGTTATGACGACACAATAATAGTAGACTACCAAAAACTTTACTATTGCACCATAATGGTACAATAATGGTACAGTTGTGACACCGTTGAAATACCCGACTCAGGGCCCTGGATCGTTAACAATAACGTCTATGATAGAGTTGTACCTTGCTGCGTGAGATTGCAAAGTACAACATAAATTCAGTAGTTTGGCAGGAAACATGGTCAGACAATAGCAGGTACGTTTACAGGTAGCACCATCGTAAATAAATATTAAACGCCTACATACATACATATCCTGTTGGCAAGTTTAGGTACTATAATTATACATTATTACCAAGATAATATACGAATATAACCACAAACTTGAGTAGAATACCATTTCAGTATTTAGTTTTTAAATGGATCTGTGTTTAAAGTTCAGACGAACATTAAAGAAAAGAAATGAAGGGTTGGTCCAATTTTCTACATGTTCCATTACTTACGGATGTCATATGCTTAGATTTAGTTAAGAATTTAGTTCTTAGAGCATCCATAAAGGATGTAAAGTGACAAGAAGTGTATTGTTAATGGTCCTACAAATGTTTGTTCTGCGGCTTCTATGTATTCAGGTACCCATAACACCAGCATTATAAGCTTAGCTTGGGACTAGACGATGTTGTGTGAAATGTCCATGAATATTTATTTACATTTTATTTAATAGCTGTTGCCCGCAACTTTAGCATAGAATTAAAATGCCGGAGCCCTAACAAATTAGAAAAAGGCCATCCTGTTAAACCACTCTATCCATTAAAAAAGATCGCATCAAAATCCGTCGCTTATTTTTCAAGATATAAAATCACATAGGGACATACATACAAAAATAATCATGATTTTATTTCACAATAAGTAAAGATCTATACTTTATCCATCCTCAAATGGATAAAGAGGTGATTTAAATCACTAATGCTATCTACTGGATGCTTCTAAACTGTAAGCCGTTATCTACAGTTATTATTCCCTTCATTTTCCATTCAGCAAGGTATCTCTGAGATTGTAGGTACTGTATAACGGAGTAATCATTATCTCAACATGTAAATTATTCGATTTCTATTTGAATAAATTTGACTAAGGTACATTGTTGGCAATCAAAGCAAATAAAAAAATGTTTACTTAATGATGGTTTCAATGTCTTGGTAATTTTAATTCCTGTTGTAATTTTTAGGGTTTTGTAAGAAAAGGTAAAAGGGACCCTATTACTTAGACTTCGCTATCGTCCGTTCGTTTGTCACCAGGCTGCATCTCTGGAACGGTGCGGCGGTGATAGCTAGGGAGCTGAAAATTTCACAGTTTATGTATATCTATCACAAAAAACACAAAATCTCACCATCATCATTAACCCGTTCTTATACCATTATTTATTTTGTGGAATCGTTTATTTGGGTTATTTCGTGTGCGAGTTAAACTCGTACATGACCGTTTTTTTAATGTCAGCACTAAAACAAACAAATGCTAGACTTGAAGTTGCAATTTTTTAAAAAGAATTTCTAATATTACTAGAAAAATCAACTCTGTCAAATCGTATATGACAATTATCGATTTATTTAATCAGACTCACTATAATTTTTTTCCAAAATGTTAGTTAGTTTGATGTATTTACGTATCTAGTTCATGTAGTTCAGGCTTATTATAATACAATTGGCTAATATTTAAATAAATAAATACAAATATTCATGGACATTTCGTGCAACGTCCTCTGGTCCCAAGCTAAGGTATATGCTTGTGTTATGGGTACCAGAATACGGATATAATACATATACTACTTTTCGTTTGTGAATACATACATACTTATAATACATAGAAAACACTCTTTAATTTTACATTTGGGATTATTGCTTTTAACTTGTTTGGTAAACATTAGAATATATTACCATTAACCGAGTTATTACAATATTCTAAAGTAGTTCGACGACACTATTGTGCCCATTTTATTAATTATTATATCTTGCAATCACTCGCTTAGAGTTAGGCAATAAATCAAATTCAATTATATGCAGTATTGTATAAATATATGATTTTATGACCACGCAGTTTTGTAAATTTTACTGCAACCATTCTAATGCTGCAACTAGCATAATTAAAGAGAGCAATTAGCATAGATACTGGGCTCCGAGTCCGGTATCACAATGGTGTCTCAATGGCATCACAATGACACATTATAACCTCAAAAAATTAACAATAGACTACCAAAATTGATAAAATTCGCCACTAAGCAATTAGTTATTGCATTTTTTTGCAATAACACTAAATAACTAATTGTTTAGTGGCGAATATTATCAATTTTAGTAGTCTATGGTTAATTTTTTGAAGTTATAATTTGTCATTGTGATGCCATTGAAATACGAGACTTGAGGGCCTGGACTACGTTGTCCAAAGGCTTGTTACTTAATATTCTTTTAAATTTCTTCTTATATAGTATTTTAAGTTGTATATTTATGACTTACTTTTTATACTTTGCCGTGGGTTAGCTTATCGTATTATTTTTACATTGGAGTTTCCCTTTCAGTAGCATAGATGGCGCAATACAAAACACGTGTAATTAAATTATAAAATGATACATACTCGCCAGAAGTAATCAGAACATTATAAAGTCTAAATAACAACATAATAAATTACTGCACGAAATTTAAAAACTTTTCTGGCAAAACAATACGTGTTTTTTTATCTGTTCGTATCCATGGGTCGTCTCTACGGACTCTACCTGGCGCACAGCGAGGGGTGAACGCACAACGCAGCTTATGTATAATAGATTGGGACTGCTACAGCCACATGTTGTTTCTATTCCTTCGTGACTTGTGTTAATAATAATAATAAAAACTTTGGGATAATTTAACTGTAGTTTTCAATAACAAGGTAGATAAGTTTTCAGATCGTCATAACAGTATATCTCAGTAATAGCAGACATAAGTGTTTGAATATTTATGTAAGTATACAACAAGTCCAACAAGTTTCTAGGCTTTGAGTTGCTCTAGATAAGTTGAACAGGAAACCCATAATACTTTGTCTAAGGCAGAGAATAAACTAATCTGTTAAACAATCTTATGTTATACTGAGATTTTTATTTAGCCTATTTAGTAACTTTAGTAAGCTCTACCATTATACTTTTGTTTATTTGTCAAAGTGCAATATATCTATACTTCTAAACTCTATCTTATAAAACTATGTGATGGCATAAAAGTCAACAAAATTTTTAACTAAACAAAACCTTTCCAAGATATCTTTTGGTCAGGTTTCTATTATGGTTCCTCATTTAGAAGCGTCAACACAACACAACATAAAAACTATCGTACAAACTGGCAACGTATCTTTCGCCGCACGCGCATTAAAAAAGTAGTAGAGAAGCCCGTCGGGCGAGTTTAGGCGGGCGAGAAATAGTGGGGCGCCCCTGTCGCGCCAGTGGTCTTACCGAGTGCACCGAGAGAGCACGCCACTGCGCTACTCTAAGAGCTGCTTCGTATAGGAACCCACTGTAAACACCACACAAGTTCTGTTCCACGTTACACACTCTCCTACATAAGAACCGGTTACAATCTTTGTGATCTCGTGTGCTTACTCTGTGATTGTTCGTGCTATTGTGATTTATCTGAATACATGTTAGTTTTAATACAGTGTTGGTGTATCTAATTCAATATTGTGTTGAGTTTTTACTATCTTAACAATGCGATAACCCGTGACTTAAAAACGGATGGCAATTGGATTACCTACGAGGATACTTCAAATTGGTATGTGTCTACTTTCTAAAGTAAGTTTAAGGATATAAATTAAAGTAGCGGGCATCGGGGTAACGGCCGAAAGCATTGTAGTGGAGCTACAAACAAAACCCGTAGGATAGGGGAGTGAAGGAGAGAGCGCGCTCTATTGACACAGGGCAAACGACTAGCAGGCAACCAACAACGGAGCCGATCAAAGTACCCACAAGTCGACGAGACGACTTTACCAAACACTTAACACTGTAAATTGTACGCACAAGAGCGCGTCGTATTTTTTGTTACCTAATGCGTACTAATTTAGTAGTTCTTACGACAGACAATACTTGTTAATTTGAACACTGAACACGAGACCTATTACTAAAATAATGAGGCTTATTTGTTAAATGTTGCAACTAAATGATGATGTATGTGTTAATGTACTAAGTATCATGATAACATTTTATATGTAGTATGAGTAATTAGATAAACAATGAGTTCTGTATGATAAAATTAGATAGCTTTATTAGTTCTATTTAACGTCTTAACTCGTAATCTTTTGAATGAAAGTTGATTACCAAATCATTTTAAATGATTAAAGTAACCCAATTTTTTATTCACTATGTAACGTTTTGGTATAGGAAATTTACATAAAAAAACTATAAAATAAGTAATCGATATACTATAGTAGTATATTAAGACGATACCAAAATAGCTTCGTGCATTTTTCTATGTACGAAGTTTTCATTGTTTCTTTAGATTGAATGGCTAGAGCTCTAATTTTTAAGTATATGTTTTTTCAATATATGATCTAGGATCGTATCAACTCAGAAACACGATTGAAAAAAGTTTTCTCGATAGAAAATCTTGGCGAAACAACCTCTCAAAAATTTTTTTTTTTTCATTTGTCGGTCTATTATCGCGTATTAACTAATGAAATAACTTTAAAAGCTTATGTAACTATTATATATAGAAACACGTAAATCAGAATTAAAATATATTTAGTAGATTTTGAGTAAATAGGAAAAGTATCCCTAATTCTTCATTTTCTGTGCCTACTGGCTGTGTTAATATGTACGTGTCGGCGATGATATACGATAATATTGATGTAGGCCCTTAACGTATTTAATAATATGAAATCTGTATCTCAAACAACTTTAGAGTAAAGCGTAAGTGTACTCCCGCCATAATTTAATTCTTCAATATAACCGCATAAAACTTTTTACCGCTTTAAGAATGGCTCTACCAATTTCAAATAAATATCAGCTAACTTGTTACTTTACTATGTACACTCATCCAATAGCAACAAAAAGTACTGCACGAACCTATCACGTTTATAATTCAGAGGTCTTGTACCATGACGAGTTGGTCTATAGGCCCAACATTTAAACAATAATGGTCCCCAACTACCTATAAAAAGTATATGCGTATTCGTAAAATCCAAAATTTAGAATTAATCAAGAAATGTATTATACATTTGTAAACTGAAGATGATATAACATGATAATATTTAAAATGAATAAAAAATTCTGAATATGAGCGTCCAAATAGAAGTACTGTTAGATCGTTTCAGTTATTAACTTATTACATACGTTTACATAATTTGTATTGATGGTTGTTACACGAATAATAAACTATGAAATATTTATTTACTTTATGATATTCGTAACCGTTAATTCTGTAGCCGTTGTAGTTATTTTAGTAGTAATATTGTCATATAGCATTTTAACATAATTTTCAGTAAATTAATACATTGATTATCTTACAACCCACGCACATAGAGTAACGTAGATATTAGAGACGCCGTAAGACGACACTAATGATACTGACAAACACTATGTCACCTAAAACCCTGGTTTATTTTACAGTAATGATTACAGATAAACATTTAATGGGGAACCTTGGATGTGCAATATACTATACTAAGTTACTTGGACTCAAAAGTCTAAGTTATTCCCCTAGTTGAGTGTCAACATTAGAATAAATGTTTCATTTAAATAATATTTTACAATAAGTAAAAATATTTAAATTATTTAAATATTGTCAAAACTTGTTATTCATAATAGTCTTTTTACGCTAAAACGTTTATTATCTCTCCGATAAAATCTTCGTTTAAACTTCCGATAAGTCATTATGAATAAGTCCATTAATATAAAACAAAGTCGCTATTTTTGTACGAATGTCCATAAGTGAGTTTATTATATCTTCAAAGCAACGCAACGAATTTCGATGCATTTTTTTAATAGCTATCTATTAAAAAAATGCATCGAAATTCGTTGCGTGGCTTGGTGAAATGGTTCAAGAGTGTTTCTTTTTTGTATAGTTTATTAAGGTTTTCTTATTTTCTATATTCCACGTATATGACGTTGCATGCAACAGCTAATTAATATAATAAACAATTAGGGTTTAATAAATACAAATTAAAAACCTTACAACATCAAGAAAAAATAAGTACTTGCTAAACAACGTACAACATAATAATAGGTAAGGTATAATTTATCGTCACCACGTATAAAGCAAATAAGGCTTCATTGTAACGTTTAATATATTATACCTCTTACTAAAATTGTTACTAAGGGAGCTACATATTTATATCTTATTACTTATCTCCTTATTATATTTGACGGGCCTTGTGGTGGAGTGGTTCATATAACGGACTGCCGATCATAAGGTCTCGGGTTCGATTCCCCGTCAGGACAATCATTTGTGAGATGTTTTTAATTGTCATACAAATGTTTGTACTGCGTCTGGGTGTTTACTATGTATTATAAGTATGTATTTACAAAAGAAAAGTAGTATTTATGTAGTATATCCGTATTCTGGTACTTATAACACAAGCATGTAAGCTTAGCTTGGGACCAGAGGACGTTGTGTGAAATGTCCGTGATTTTTTATAATTATCGAGGAAGGCTATATAACATCACGCTATGATCAATAGGAGCGAAGCAGCAATGAAAAATGTTGTTAAAACGATTGGATTGTTTTTTTTTATTCAAGTCGTACGAAGTCGCTGGCAACAGATAGTATGATATAAAACTTACCTCCTATTATGCAAATACCTATATAATTTAATCACACGAAATATTTAACTTCATTAAGGGCCTACATCAATATTATCGTATATCATCGCCGACACGTACATATTAACACAGCCAGTAGGCACAGAAAATGAAGAATTAGGGATACTTTTCCTATTTACTCAAAATCTACTAAATATATTTTAATTCTGATTTACGTGTTTCTATATATAATAGTTACTTATGTTTTTAAAGTTATTTCATAAGTTAATACGCAATAATTGACCGATAAATGAAAAAAATAAAAAATGAGAGAGGTTGTTTCGCTAAGATTTTCTATCGAGAAAACTTTTTGCAATCGCGTTTCTGAGTTTATGCGATCCTAGATTATATATTGAAAAAACATATACTTAAAAATTAGAGCTCTAGCTATTTAATCTAAAGAAACAATGAAAACTTCGTACATAGAAAAATGCACGAAGCTATTTTGGTATCCTCTTAATTCAAAAACTAATTCAATAAATGACCTACTTTTTTCTTTGTTATTTATTACCGTGTTTCTGCATTATTGAGTTCGTATATGAAGCAAATCTTTTGCGTACTTTTTTGTTAAAATATGACCGAAAAAATATGAAATTTTTGGCGCAATTAAAGCTTGTGTAGGAGAAGGAATCTATGGACCTAATATTTTTTGATAATATGTAATGCTACATATTTGCAAAAATTCGGACGCCATGTATTTTAAATATTTTAGAGTAATCTTTGTAAAAATATATATTATACACTAGCTGACCCGGCAAACGTTGTTTTGCCAGACAAAAAAAAAAGTTTGAAAAATAGATGTTGGCCGATTCTCAGACCTACTGAATATGTATGTAAAATTTCATAAAGATCGGTCTAGTCGTTTCGGAGGAGTACGGTAACTAACACTGTGACACGTGAATTTTATATATTAGATTTGCTCTTTTAACAGAACGCGTTAGTAAAATGACGTACGTTATAGTTAGTCGCGTCAGTTTATTTATATATGTCTGTCTCTGTAAAATCCTATTTTAGTCTGCCTCGTCTCGTCTATTTAATGGTTACGATAGTTGACGGATATGATAGCACATTAAAATAAAATAAGAAATTTATTAACAGACTGTATAATACAAATAGAGAGCCTTTGAGTCCCTAACAGAATAATTAAACAACGAATTTTACATTTCGTGCTAGTTTTTGCCCGACTTCTTTCTAATCTCAAATTTTCATAATAGTGTATAAATGTATAGTACCCAGAAAGACTATAGTCTCCCATTAGAAAAAAATATAGAGATTGATTAGGAGATTGTCCCAACATACCTATTATATGTATGTATTGTATGTACTATGTATTATAAGTATGTATTTACAAAAGAAAAGTAGTATATGTATTCTATCCGTATTCTGGTACCCATAACACAAGCGTATAAGCTTAGCTTGGGACCAGAGGACGTTGTGTGAAGTGTCCATGAATATTTATTTATTTATTTATTATCTTATATATAAAATTCCCGTGTCACAGTGTTAGTTACCGTACTCCTCCGAAACGGCTTGACTGATTTTTATGAAATTTTACATGCATATTCAGTAGGTCTGAGAATCGGCTAACATCTATTTTTCAAACCGTTTTTTTTTTTTGTATTGCAAAACAACGTTTGCCGGGTCAGCTAGTTTATTTATAAACTTTACCTCTGTAGTATTACAGATAATAATAATTTGTTATTATCAACTTCAGATTATGCACAGATATGTATGTCAATGACCCATCATTTTGCAATAACTTGTCTCTGTAAATTTTTACACCACTACTGAGGAAAATTTTGCGATCAATACTGAACTAAAAAAAATACTTAAATTTACCCAATTAGGCCACAAATGTTTACTTTATTAACACATTTGCCTCAATTTATAACACGTGCCTGTGTACACAAATGGTTATGGTATTTATTCGAGTACTTTTCTAAAGAGTGTGACTCAAATCAAAAGAAAATGGTAAAAATGTCGCGGTGCTTACAAGCCTATTTCAGTTTTTTAATATGTAGAGATACTAGATAGTGATACGCATTCATTTGTAACATGTAAATTTAAAATGCCTAAAGTCTAGTGAAAATCTTGACTTATTTACTTTTATTTATGCAACAAAGTCGTTATTTTTGTATGTGAGCGTATATCTTTCAAATAACGCAACGGATTTTGATGTTTTTTTTAAACCATAGAGTGGTTCATTTGTAATTTTCTAAAGTAAATTTTCTAGATTCCACGCATACGAAATTGCGGGCAACAACTAGTAATCTATAACTTAAATACTAATAATGTGTTGATCACGAGAACAGTACCTAATGAAATCACTCTGTTAAGCGCCACGCGCAAGTGTACGTACCTATATGAAAACATTAAATTTGTCGAGGCCCAACGGATGTTAACTAATTGTAAGTGGGGCCAATGGGTCAGACTAACCGTTAACTGTTTACATTTTAAGTGTGCGAGCTGACAGTACGATACGTGACTATATTATCATATGTGTTGTATGTACTACATGTGTATGGTTTGAAACTTTCGCGACTTAACTACTATTGCTCCTTTTAAAGATAGGTACTATAAACATTTCAAATTAGCTAACCGACGTGACCGCGTTTCACCTGATAACTTTAACAAAATTTTCGCAATGTTCCACTCAAGGAGGTTGGAATAGTATGTTTTATACAACACACGCCATCTATCAGTAATAAAAACCTAAAACTCTTGATATTTACAAAATATTTCAAATAACATTTTATTCTTGTCTAGGTTAGTCATTAACTTACGTTCACATAATTAGCCTAAAATTCCTCTTCGAGATTGGATAATAGCCCTTTAGTCCCATTATTTCTGACAAATGCAATATGGCAAAGTCAAAGTTAAGAGATCCATAATGCTTATTACACAAAGTTGGTATTGGTTTACTACTATCTACTAGTCATCATGCAACCATAAGCCATTTCGTTATTATAAATATACTATAATTATGACTTTTCCTCTTGATCTTTCTAGCCCGTGCCCAGCAGTGGGACGTAAATGGGCTAAGAGAGAGAGAGATTTGCATACTAAAAGAAAACCTCTGCATATTACGATACCAATTAATTTTGGTCTAATATATTAGGAAATGAGACTTAGGTTAATAATAAGACACTAATATGATATCTTTTTTTATATTCTTAAAACACAAAAAGAAAGCTATAAATAACAATAAAAGTTAATTTGTCTAATCGTCAAATCAATCCAAGTCTCTAACGTTATGTGGCTACAAATACTTATTCGATTACAAAGAAATCCATAACGTAAACATACAGTTTAAATATAAATATCAGTGTTAAATATTTTAAGAAGTCAAGATGTCTTGTCTGTCTAATTATAACAACACGCATTTAGTCCGTGAGTTTAGTTTTCATTGTTTGCGATTCATTTAATTGCCCTCAAATTCTGTCTTATCTTTTCACTATCGCCTACGAAAAATGTTATTATAAATTATACCAAAAATAAGCCAAATGATAATAATAAACTACTTCACTAAAAAATCGATGCCTGCGTCATGCTTTATATTTTACCTACCAAATAAGTACCTACTTCATACTTTGGGATATACTAAAAAATATAATATCGTCCACAAAAAACAATACTTATTAAACTGCAAAAGGCAAGTCTAACATGAATACAATTTAATCAAGTAATGACATCAAGACAAGGATAACTAGAAATAAACCATTGTAAGGACCCATTTAGTTTTATTTTATTGTGCAGCAACCAATTTGTCAGAGTAATTGATGTCTTGTTAAAAAAAAGAAATAGTAGACAGTTTAACTATCTTCTGCTGAAACTACGCAATTAACAAATCAAATTATGGTGGAAAAAATTTTTCCCACCATAATTTGATTTGTTAAGTAAGGCATAGCGTGTCAATTGCAAAATCAATAAATTACTTTAACTACGTAATTATTTATTTAATTAAAAACAACATTTTTGGTTACAATTTATTATCCATTATTCAGATTCTTAACAACAATTAATAACAAAATCAATTAAAAATAAATTCAACAAGCGATAGGACAAGTAAATTTAACGAATGACTAGTTAATATAGTACCTAATAGATATCAATAAATCACTTTCAATTATCTTCACATTAGATAATAAATGTACACTCGTTTAACAACAGGGACTCATTGATATGTTTACAGAAATAACTCGCAACCGCACATGAATCAGTGTGTGGAGTAGTCATCGCACAATTATTTTATTCTTTACATAGGTAGAAGTAGCTATTGTGTATAAGACTTCTATATACATAGTTCCCTAGCTTCCATATACATAGTTCTATATACATACATAGCTTATTATTAGCACATTCGTACATACTTAAATGACCATTTTTGTGTATACATAATGTATTTCTAACTGAAAATTATTTTTAAACATAATATAGGTAACAATTGGATTTTAATATTAATATAATAATATTTAATTATAATAATTGGAATTGCCGCTATATTTACAGTGTGGTTTTTCATGTCTGTGACGGCAAAGGAAATCCCAAGTAAAAATTATACTTTTCCTTCCTACATATTCCTGATATAAAAATGCATATTAAAATTTAAGGAAATATTATGCTCATCAATATAATACACAACGTGCTATGGAGAGGGCTATGTTGGTACTTTCTAATCAAAATAACCCGAAATACTAAGATTCGTTAAGAGTGGTATATTCTCAAAATGTAATAAAAAGTTAGCATACTGAATTAGCAAACAAAGTTTATCAAGAGCCGATCGTTTACTCAACGGCTATAGAGACGGTGGCGCTGGTGCAACAATAAACTCATGAAGACGCTAGATGCACACTGCCTATGACTACGTTTATAATGTGTATCGTGTACTTTGTTTGTGGAAGACCTAAATCTAGCAATGTACAAAGAAAGACTGATTGATGAAACAATGAGTGTAAATAACATCACTATCTTCAAAAATAACTGCATATGATAGTGCAGTAGGAATGCCACAGATATCTGCACCACCTACTGCAAATTGCATATTTAACATAATAATATGCAAGTGTTATCCATTGTATCAGAAATACAATAGAAAAGGGATACTCTAAATAACCTCTACAGCCCTTTGTAAAAGACTCTTATTGTTTTAAGATTTTTACACAGGCTATATAACCATTAGAAAGTAAAATTAAAATCACTACCTTTATATTTTAGTGAACAAAGTGTTATGCTTTTTATGATTTTAAACAATGAAAAATAACTAAAAAGAACATCTGGATAAACACAGCTACCTACTTTTAAATAAAAGACTGGTGCCACAGCCTAGGTCCTATAATAGACACCACCTTTTATTTAAAAGTCCCTGTGTTAAGGGCCTACATCAATATTATCGTATATCATCGCCGACACGTACATATTAACACAGCCAGTAGGCACAGAAAATGAAGAATTAGGGATACTTTTCCTATTTACTCAAAATCTACAAAATATATTTTAATTCTGATCCACGTGTTTCTATACATAATAGTTACCTATGTTTTTAAAGTTATTTCATTAGTTAATACGCGATAATAAAAAAATGAAATGAAAAAAATAAAAAATTAGAGAGGTTGTTTCGCCAAGATTTTCTATCGAGAAAACTTTTTTCAATCGCGTTTCTGAGTTCATGTGATCCTAGATCATATATTGAAATAACATATACTTAAAAATTAGAGCTCTAGCCATTCAATCTAAAGAAACAATGAAAACTTCGTACATAGAAAAATGCACGAAGCTATTTTGGTATCCTCTTAAACAGATGTCCTAACTACAAAATTAAAACAAAAAGTTGATAGTTTATAGTCAGCAGTAAAAGGACAATTAACAGCTTGCCAGGATTTATCAATCCTTACTGATATTATCATCTGTCTCTCTCTCGTTTTAGGTAGGTATACGCCAAAAATATAGAGCAAATTTAAATGAAATTTCGTACTCAAAAAAACCAAAGACCCGCCAAAAAAAGAACATTTAAGCTACTTATAATGCAAAAGACGGAATTGCAAATTACACTAGTATGAAGTAGCAGTCATTCGCTTGTACAGAAAATACACAGTTTGCAATATTGAGCTCATCGAACTCGCATTACTATGACTATGAAATATTAAATCGCATCTACGAATGCCTGTTTATGCGAAGTTGCGGGGGTCGTCACTAGAATAGTAAAATATAAATAGAAATCAGTCGCTATCCTGCGGTGCGTGACATTCTTACATACTAGGATTTTATTAGTATGCAGCACTTATATAATCCCATGCAAGGGGATTTACATCATTATGTTTAATGAAACACAATACTCGAATTAAAAAAATTTCTCGCCTACCTTAGGCGAGAAAAATTTATAAAAAAAATAAATAAATAAATGCGTGAATTTTTCCTTTTTTATATTTGTATTTCGAATTTTGAACGATTTTAGTATCGATGAGCGTTAATCTTATACCAGATATATGAAAACCTTCTAAGCTCAGTGGATACAAATCTCTATAATCCTCGCAATCATATACATATTTTTACGAAAGAAAGAGGAGTGAAAAGAGAGAATACATAGACTTATTATAATACAGATATTTTGACGTCTGACAAGATAAAGACGGGAGAATAATGAGGAGGTATAGCAGTAGTCATTCTAATTATAGAGAAAATATAATTTAGTTTAATTATAAGATTTTGGTAGTGTGCCGGATTTAGGGGGCTCGCCAAATCACCAAATCACCTAACTTAAAATCAAGTGAACAATGAATACTAAATAAGTATATTGTATGGAGTCACGCGAATGAACCTAACCCACTGTGTACGTATTTTAATAGGTCAATGTGTGTGTAATATTATCTAGCAAGTACTAGGAACCGCAAAAGACGTAATACATAGGTTCAGTCCAACATTCATTTCTATTTCCAACAAATAAAAAAAAGTTTACCTTATTTTATTCTAATAATTTATGGCCTTTGACGCATGGGAACAGGAAAGATCGCTTTAAAATTATAAATAGTAAATATCTAACGTGCGTACGTGTACGTAAATCAAGGGGTAAAATAATTTCCTAAATACATATTTCTAAATTTAAATAAAACTAAATTTTGTTTTTTTTCTCATAGTATTTTTATTAGAGATGCAATTTAAAACTTTTAAATAATAAAAACCATCGGCACAGATAAGACAATTTACAAGCATCTTTTTTTGTATTAATAATGTAGGACAAATCATAATCAGTAATTACTACACATATTTGCTAGAAACCTTATCATAAACAAGCAAAGAAGTAGTCACGTCTAGATAATTATAAAATAGTACAATTTATCAGCACCATTAGTAAATGATTGTAACATAATTATAATGTAAAGATAAATTATTATAATGAATGGTAACATTAACAACAAAATATAGACATGAATGAACTAGCATAACATAACAACGAGGTAAATACAAACTCTGGCAAGAATAGCTCTCGTAAGAAACTGTGGGTTGCCATATTCAAATAGAAGAAAAAGCTAACACATGCAGTATAGAAAGATATAAGATACTTTATAGTATAGAAAGATATAAGATTACTTATTAGATTCATATTGGTACTTAGTTATTACAGTTCTTTTTATTTTATGTGCACATAAAATACTCTATAGTTGTGCCTGAGTAAGCGCAGTCGCACTATATTTTCTTGAAACGAATATCGACAATTTTGTTATAATTAAAATGTGTCCACATTGAAAGAAATTCTCGGCAGTAGGTAATTTATTTAAAAAGTAATTCTGTCACTGATTTCTAAATAGGTCTAGTGATTTCTATTTTCTAAATCCAAAATAAATAATATTACTTGTTCTTCATCTGCGAACAAAAGGCAGCAAAATTATTATATTAAACACAAAACGCTTACTTTCATATGCAGTCCGCCAAATCTCCGTATTAAGATTCACATTTTTATTACTAAAACGTAATTACTGTGACCCGTTTATCCACTTGGCGTGAAATACATTTTAAAATCACAATTTTTAAAATATCATATTTGTTTCCTTTATTCTACATTCCTTCATTCTCTAAAACTTGCGTGACTCTAATAATCTAGTAAAAGCGCTTCTTACAGATTAAGACTCGTATATTGTTTCGTTGTACGTTGTACGTTTCGTTGTCTTTACACTTTACAGTCACTATGGTCACACCATAGTGACTGTAAAGACAACCAAACGTCGACCTGAAATTTAAAACAAATATAGGCTTACGTTACAAATTACGCGTACGCGTCTAAATCCTTTAAAGGTGGTTTCATTCGAATTGTTATATATTATATTATTATTATATTAGTATATGTATTCTTTCCGTATTCTGGTACCCATAACACAAGCATATAAGCTTAGTTTGGGACCAGAGGACGCTGTGTGAAATGTCCATGAATATTTATTTATTTTATTTATATCAATTTAGTTAAGATCTCAGCTACCACTTATACATAAAAATAATTCTGTTTATATCTACAACGTATTCATATCACATATACATACCTAATCATTATGCCATCCGTACCATACGTCCTTTAAATCATACATATAATATATCAGACATGACAACGCCAGAAGCGACAATAAATTGTGCGCTGATATGGAAAAATGGCGGCAAACTGTCTTAACGTCTTAGAAAAGTCTCTCAAGCGAACGTTAAACCACCCTTATTCCTTTAGTGGATTATGTATTGCGAACGACAGAAAAGAACCGCAACTTCCCGATCCGCGTGGGATCGTATAGGACTTCATCGAGTTTCTACCGCAATCCAAGGCTCAGTTGTCAACAAAAAGTCTTATTTTCTGTATAAAAGTTGGATCTTAAAATTTTTATGTGAAAATAGAATTAAAAGTACAGTGATATTTACGTTAAGCTGCTACATATTTTTTAAACACTAACGCACGCTAAATGTTGCAATTTACGGCTTAACTTGTAGTTGCAAGTAACTAAATAAAAAATAAAGGAAAAGAGCCTTTTTCTAAGCAGTATTTATTTTAAGTTACTGCTAATTCTGTTAACTATTTAAATTTTACAAACGACTAGTTTTATAAAATATTCAGACGATATTCTTACTTTACATTTTGATATCTTTCTCATTTCGTATTCTACATTGCAATATCATTATTTATTTATTTGATATTTCGATGTCAATACGTACCTACCACACGCTTGATTCTTACTTCACGTCGAATTCAGTATTGCTACACAAACGTTTTACGTAAACAGCGATTTATTTACTTCAGTAATTGGTACCGTATAAACAGCGCTCATAAATTATATTTACGTCCGAATTTTATTATATTGAGTATGCATTGATACATAGTTTAAATAGTAATAGTAAATACTGTGTGTGTGATCCCAAAGCCCCAAAACAGCAACGCGGTCATATGACAATCATGAAAATATCAAATGCATTGCCCTCTATTTATAAATTGTGCATTCACTCCTCCTACATTTTGTTGCACATCTGTTCGTTGAACGAGACTGTCGTTAGTTTGAATCAACTATCAAAGTTTCAACCCTTTTTAATGCCATAGTTATGCAATTTTAAACATCTGCCACATTATTACGAACATCATTAATCATTTAATTTACTGATCTCGTCTAACAACTGAAAGCACATCTCATAAAACATATAGTTTTGTTTGTATAATCCATTAGATAATACAATTCTAATGTAAATTAAAGGAATGGTAGACGCTGGAAATAATAACAATTTTGAAACAACATATGCGATCATAAATATTAGAAAACACCTCCATAAAATACAATAACGGTGATAATAGCACGTCTGGACTGTGACCGTTGTAATAACAATAGATACCTTGATTCTCAGTAACATCAACATAATAAATGTCTTATAGTTACGTAGGATGGTATGTAATTATCACATCACGCAAGAATGGCTCTTATTAGTCGTCATACACGAAGCTCTTTTATAATTATATTACCATACCATTGCCAACCCATTACCGTGCCACTGCGAGGCACAGATTTGTTCTCAGAATGAGGTGAATTTAGCTTCGCTTGGCTCATTTCATTAGAATTACAAACATACATGCATTATTGTATGTCTCTTTTCGATTTTCAAACGTTATCTTAATCATAATTCAAAATTATTGCACATATAATAAAATTAATAAATATGGGTCATAAATTCCATTAAAATGTGTTTAGTTGCATTCTAACATTCACAAATAACTCATAATAAATAATATATGTGTCTAAACATATTGGCTTCACTATAGGTTAAAAATCAATTTAGCATTTGACCAGAATTCCGTATCGTTAATTTAGAACTGACTATAAAAAAACTCTTAACTTAAACTTGAGAATGTTAGTCGACTTGTAATTCCCAGTCAGTCTTAGTATTGTGCAGTCCATGGAAATACTAAGCTAATATCTATCCTGTTTGACGAGACTATCAAGTTGAGTTTATAGGTACATCTATAATGCAACTGTGACTATAAACACGAAGCATCTTACAAAACCATATCGGGACATAAAAGATGGATTAAAAATAAAATAACGTAACAGTGAACGGTCCGAGCACGATTGAAGCGAGACGATCGAGTTTTATTTCTCACAATAGTTTAAATAATGAGAAAAAATAGTATGAAAAAATAGTATGCGAATGCGTAGCAATAAGTGCATGCACGGATGCTGCATACGTTAAACTGTGATCTGTCCCGTGTGACCAAGAACCAGACGCGACTACTCTAGATATGAGTTCGTTCAACGACATCACACATTACTAGTTATTGTCATCACATAGTTTTAATAATTAATACGCGTATTCTACTCTTTTGTTACATACAAAGCAGTAAATAATGTATAGCGTTTCAGGGTTCTGTGGATGCTAAGCCTTTACTATACATCTATCTTTAAATACGGCAGTAGGTACCTACCTATCTTATAATTTTTAACTACAAAAGCATATTTGTCGTTTGTTTAGTACTTTGACTTATTATTATTAGGTTTTGAGTATTAGGGATTACTCACAATTGTAAAAACTTATTTATTTAGCTGTTACTAACGGATTGCCACAATTAAACTTAACGCTAACTGTATGTACCTATCTACAAAAAATTTATACCCGATTTTTAGAATTAAAATCTTGAACCAAAATTTAAAGAGATTGTTTTGTAAAGATGCTAACTTTAGTCACCGCTACAAACTTAATAAAAGTAGTCAAAAAACGGCTAAAAACATAAACGTACAAGAATATATACATCGTCGGACACTGAACCTTGCTCTTGTAGTTGGTTCATGCTTAACTAGTTTAGACAAAATATATTCATTTACAAACATTCGTAACATTTGTATCTAACAAATAAATCAATTGTAATAAACTGTCATCTACACAAAATACAATTAAAAGCGGAAAGTTGTTTGAATTTTGTCTTAAAACATTATGAGTAGGGTATAGCATGATACATGAATATACACATCGAGTAATTAATATTTGTGTTTCATTAATTGTTATATTTTATGTAACATTTCCTGTGTTAGTACTAAGTACGTAATTGTAGGACGGGTTATGTAATCGTCGCGTCCCACGTCACACTGACACAACACGCGAAATAAATATAATAACTACCTACAGTTTTATAGATTTCTTAGAAATATTAGGTAGACAAAAACTTTAACTGTAAATACTTTTTGTTTAACGTTACTTATACTTATACCGTATTTTTACTATTACTGTTAAATAAAAACTGCTTTGTTTTGTTTCAGGAAGTACTGTGGCGGAGTATAGAACTATGGCTCTTATACAGAGAAGGTACTGAGGAAAATGGCCGTCGCTCGCGCGGTCCTTGTGCTCTTAGCGTCCACGGCTCAAGCCTGGATGCCCGATGCTAATGCTCGTATACATATCAAATATGGTAAGGGAAAATAAATTATTGTTTTCTTTTTAAAATTTTTATAGAAGCGAATATCTTCACAACAGACTAATTAACTATAAATGTGATCCGCGGTATACAGTGGGAGACTATGGGACAGCAAAAATAAGGAAACCAATTTACGTCTTCTATTGAGCACACTTATTCCGGTTTTCCAGTTTTCCATGTTCTCGGGTAATCAAATTAAATTATTTATACGTAACTTGTGGAATAACTATACCTATGCATTAGAAATGGGGAGTTGACATATAGTTACTCCAGCGCCACCTATGTATATTTTATCTATAGTTCGACATAATGTATCGTTCATGAGATTAAAAAGTTATGTAAAAAAAATCTTTACATCCTGTGGTGGGCCACATGTTAGCTGGCAGGTGCAAGAACACTCAGGGATTTCGATGTATTGTGTGTAGTGACATGTGAGAATTTCCCAACCAATTGTTATGAAATCGCAAAACGTTCATTGTTATTTAATCGCTGTACAATGAGAACTTTGTGCGCTTCAACTGCACACAGCAGCACAAAAAAATATTATTATGCACATTTGAATTGACGATAAAATCACGTACCTACAACTGATATTCGCAACTAAAATTTTATTCCATTATTGAATTATTTATCGCACCCAAAAAATGCTCACACTATTTTACTTAATTACCTGGTAATTTTTTACTATGCTCCAAGAATTATCTATTATTAGGGGATAGCATTTAAAGAATATTTTCCCAGTGATCGAAATAATATTTTAGGGATTATAAAACACCTCTCTGTGCCCTAAGGGAGCAATATACTAAATAAGAACTTTAATGCTCCTTAATAATATTTATTTCTATTCCAATCAAACCATTCATAAGTAAAGATTTTAAGTCTTATTCATATTGAAACGCTTATTGAAGGCATATTCCTATATTAGTTATAACGTCTTTTAGGCTTATCAGATGTCAGATAAAAATCCTTATTCATATTCGTCTATTATACTTCCGATAACTATAAAATGTCTTTGTTGCCATTTTGTAGAAAAATGGTGAAATATGAATGGTAGCATTTTTCTACCATTCAAATTCGTTATGAGTTTTATCCCTGGTTTTGATACAAGTTAACAAAATGCATCTTTGACGCTGTTTGTAAATGTAAACAAACTTATTTGTTAATAATCTTATTATTATAAACTATTATTAGTTTTGATTTTCATTCATTACATTAGTTTTTCTGCTTCTTATTTTTTTTTCTTGATTTATTTCTTTTTAGTATAACTTTTTATTTTCTCACTTAGTTATTTTAGTTTTATGAATCATTTTGGTGGTATGTTTCTTCCAAATTACAAAGCCATAAAAATTTCTCCGTGTAGTGACGGATTAAGATACAAGTGTCACCACCCCATCTCCTCCCAAGGGTGCTGTAAGAGTCAGCTAAGGGATATTGCACGCAGATAACATCTTCTGTGAGAGACGGAAAACTCGAAAATAAATCCTGTGCCAACACGCCTGGTCAGCGTGGCACAGTAGACCACAATTCCTCCCAAAGTGGAGGAGGCCCGTGCCCAACAGTGGGACATAAATGGGCTGGACAGAGGGAAAGCCATAAAATAAGAAGAAAATTTGTAGTTTCGTAAACGTAACGTTCACTTTTCTGCGCGGATTAAAAGCAAGACTTTCAATCACCGCAATTGGCATTGTTCATATTTTTTTAAAACTCTTTATCCGAAAACCATTTCGGGGAATCGAGTTTCTGATCATGATCCACAATTTTTTTTTCGGAAAATTTGCTATTTTTGCTATTATTTTTCCAAAAAAGGAAATGATCTCTATTTGCCCTTGAAATAAAGGACTTAAATTGTAAGGCGTTCTTAGGGATATACTACTCTGGGGTGGAGTTGAAATTGGTCTATTATTTCAACATGGCAACTTTGAAAAGATGTATTGCAATCTGTCTTAAGTGTATCAGGAAAAGGCAACACAAAGACTGCGTATAACGATGACGTCACAACATTTAAAATAATATATTTAAGCATTTAAAAAAAAAACTATATAGCGAATATTTCAATAATATTGAAATTAGATACTTAAATAAGTCTATATTTTCTAAAAAAAATATAAAAACAGCAGGTCAAAAATTATGGACAATCCCAATACTGTGTAGGATTTGTAAGGCTTGATATTTAAGAATTATAATTGAATGTAACAATTTTAATGGCTTTTCTTTTCAACTTCTTTGCAAACATCAATAACTAGATGAAGATCAGCATAATCAAAAATTAAAGCATAATCCTATATTAGTTAAAAAGTCTTATAAGCTTATCAGATGTCAGATAAAAATCCTAATTCATATTCGTTTAAAAAACTTCCGATAGCTAAAATGTCTCTAATTTACAGAATGTTACCATTTCGTAGAAACATGGTGAAATATGGATGGATGGTAGAAAAAAAAATCTTACTAGTTGTCAAACTTGACATAGCGTTTATAAACAAACATTGTAATTTACACAATATTCGAGAAGTGTTATTGTAGTAAATAAACTACAGCAGGAAAGTGAAAATCAGGTAATCTTTAATGTATGATACAGTAGAGGCACCAGCTCATCCAACACCTGCAGATTTGCTGGATCCACTAATGTCTTGAGATTCGCAAGCGCTGGGTCCAAAACCTACAAACATAATAGCTATGATGAGAATAAAAAATCTGAAAATTTTAAGTTGGAGCAAGAATCACTCAAATATAAAATAGAATATCTACACCCCAAGCCACTCACACCGGTGTTCTTCGATGTTCAAGTTACGGGCTATTTCTATTAAAGAATTTCTTCTTTAATAGAAATAGCCCGTAACTCGGTAAATGAAAAACAATAAATTTATTAAATCAATCATTTTATTTTGTTTTATTTACTTGCAAGTAGGATGAACTTTGTTCATTACAAGGGCTTGCAATAAAAGTTTTCAAGATTGCGGCATTTCTACCTTACATATGGTTTGCATTTACTTTAATTGGCTGTTCCATTAGCCCTTCTATAATGGGCTCATTGTCCTCCATCGCATTGTAAACTACCACTTTCAGAATTCCTCATCTTCCAAAGAAAATATCTTACTTCTTTAGCGGTACACTTTTCTTCGCCGATTGTTAACAAGATTGTTAATGCCGCAATGCTTTGCAGGGTTCATAAGACATGTATAATTAAGCAAATTCCGTGTCGGATATTTATCGTGATTTATGCACGTATCACTATAATATAAAACCTCGTTAGTTTAATAACTTTTTGGTTAATTATTGTGACTCTATGAACAACACCTTTGCAAATGACGGGGCAAACGTCAATATAAATAATCAGCTGATGAATATATACGCCATTTTTTTCACTAATATAGGCTTAAAGTAGGGTCGGAGCTTGTTTAAAATAATGTCACTTTATGGGATAGTTATAGAACGCTTTAGTGTAAAAAAGCTATTATGAATTACATTTTTGACAATCCGCTTATAGCTAACTTTTAAGCCTCTGAAAAGTCATTACGAATAAGACCGTAGTCGGAATAATGTCACTTTATCGGATAGATAAAGAACGTTTTAGCGTAAATAACTATTATGAATTACAATTTTTGACAATCCGCTTTTAACGAAATTTTAAGCCTCCTATAAGTCATTATGAATTAGACCGTTACTATTTATTATTTGTCTATCTGTGTTCATAAGTACAAAGTAGGTACCTATGTGTAGGTGCGTAGGTACATAAAGAATTACCGCGAAGATCTGCGCAGTAATAACCTAGGTACTTGATATCGCTGGATAAGTTTATTTATACATATCTATTTTATTTTACATGAGTATGTACAACATTGATTCTTGTAATACAAGTTGTAATAGATATATATACAATTTATAATTCTAATAAAATTTATTACAGGTGATGAAACTTCAGAACAATTTGTGGGAAACGCAACGGCGCCGGACCACTTTCGTATCTTAGATAAAGATGACTTCTCCATCATCGTAGGTGGGAGGTAAGCCATTACTTTATTATATACAAATAACTATCGTGTTCTTCCGTGTGGTGACGGATTACGAATATAAGTGTCACCAACATATTTCCTTCCCAGAATGCCTAAGAGTCAGCTAAGGGATATTTAAGGCGGATGACATCTGTAAAATAATGAAAACTCGAAACTATACCCTGTCTGGTCAGCCTTACTAACGTACAGCACATACACTTCTGAAATTAAGGCCCATCCCCATGCAACAGTGGAACATTGATGGGTTACGAAGAGAAATATCTATAATTAAAAGAACTTAGTATCTAGGTTTACTGCGCCAAATGTTTCTAAATGATACTATTCGAAATGTTACCTATCTACTATATAAAAATAAGTCGGGTTTTCCTTCCTGACGCTATAACTCCAGAACGCACGAACCGATTTCCACGGTTTTGCATTCGTTGGAAAGGCTCCGTGAGGTTTATAGTTCATTTTTTTTTTTTGTAACTTTTTTTTGGTATGGCAAAACAACGTTTGCCGGGCCAGCTAGTAAAATAATATATATTCATTGTATCTACAAGTAGTACATAATATTATTTAAGCAGGTGCAACTAATTTAAAACCGTTCTGGGAATAAACGTGGTTCAACGTTGTTTACTATTAAATTATTCATGAGTAACACAGATATTATTTATTTTCAGAAATACAGTCTACAACCTCAGCCTCTACGATTTGTCAGAGAATTTAGAACAGGTATTTATCACATAATTATTAACGTTTTACTAATATTATAATGATTGAAAGTTAAACAAACTCAAATAGCATTGACCTATTTACCATTTCTGTAACAACAAATTCTATGACTACTTTGTGACTACATTTTAACGTAGGTAATGTTAATATTTACATCTGTTCTAAAATACTACTTACAACATCGAAAAACCTATAGGTAAATTTATTTTTATATAGGTATATATAAATAGATAACTATTCTGTACAAAATTAATCGCTCAAGCTAAAGATAGTCACATAAATCTACCAGAACTCGATAACAAACATTAGATTTTCTAAAACAACAACAAAATACATTCCTGGACGTATATCTAAAAGCATTAGGTATCTCATATTGAGTTAAATCAGAAACTCTTCCCATCTTTTATCAAAAAATATTACCGGCACGGTAACCCGATAGTCCACATTGATATCGCTGAGGTTTTATCGATAATCTGGCTGCAGTAGCGATCGCGGTCGATGAACTAGTAAAAACCATAATAGGCATCGCTCCCCACTACAAGTTTATGTACTCAATCTTACGCAGCAACTAACTCGAAGGGTATTCTTGAACGGTACTTATCCGACCGATTAAGTATGTTTTACAACCTATTTATAGACGCTACTGTTCGATTTTAATGTGTCATGCATAGAACATCATGGTTGCATTATTTGTTAAATAAGAATTTTGAAGAAAAGAACAAATTTGTAGTCCCTTACATATTGTCGTACATTTCATTTGAACGTTTTTAGGGTTCCGTACCCAAAGGGTAAAAAAACGGGACCCTATTACTGAGACTTCGCTGTCCGTCCGTCCGTCTGTCACCAGGCTGTATCTCAAGAACGGTGATAGCTAGAGAGTTGAAATTTTCACAGATGATGTATTTCTATTGCCGCTATAACAACAAATACTAAAAATAAAATAAAATAAATATTTAAGGGGGGCTCCCATACAACAAACATGATTTTTTTACCGTTTCTTGCTCGATACTAATAACGTTGCCTTATGTTGCATAGATAATGGTACGGAACCCTTCGTGCGCGAGTCCGACTCGCACTTGAACAATTTTTAAATGATTTGTACGTTATATACGTACACTATAGATTAAAATACTACTTTATGACTACATTCATATATATAGGTACCTACACTTCATGTAATTTATTGTAAGTTTCGCTTTCGATTGACGGCAGACCACGGCACGTGAAATAAAAATACGAACCAATATGGATGAACAGACGGAGAGTGAGAGATTGTTTGGCACACGGCCAAAAGTTACTAATGTTTCAGTCACGAAGAATAATTCTGTGTTTATGTACACGAGTTTATGAGATGTGCGTCAGTTCAATAGCCTTACAATTAATTAATTTTATATATACCTAACAACGATGTTATGATGATTTATAGATAGATAATGTTGTTTTTATATAAAACTAGCTGACCCAGCAAACGTTGTTTTGCCATACAAATGTTAGGGGTAGACAAATAATTTGCAATAAAATAATATTGCGACTATAAATTGAAATGCAAGCTATCCTATCTTTCAAGTTGGGTCGAATTGCACACGGTGTGCAAATTAAATTTAAAATCGGTTCTGTAGTTTAGGAGTCCATCGCAGACAAACATCGTGACACGTAATTTTTATATATAAAGATAAAACCGGTTTTTGGCGTTATAATGAAAGATATGCTAATAAACTGGCATACTATAGAAAATCTATCACCACGCCTGATAAAATAATTCCTAAGACATCGATGTTTTTAACCAATATTTACTGCTACAGATAGGTACGTATATTGAGAGACTTGTTTTTTTCTTTTTCATATAATGTTACTATTATTGTACATGGTAAATTTTTTACCGAATTATACTGACTGAATTTAGGGTTGAATGTCAAGCTTTCTATATTACTTGTCGCATATTGGAGTTGGTTTGTCTCGGGTAGTGCGTTGAATTATTCACGGGCAGCGGCTCAGGGCGTCCACCCGAATACTAATCACATCTACAGCCATTTTTTGTTTAACCCGCCCGACTCGAGTGATGTGTTTATTCAACTTGCTATTGCATATTTAGTCAAGTTAATACCAAACAACTTATGTAGGTACTTGATTTTCGTATAAATAATTTACAAATCATCAAACACGTTGTCGGTTGCAGCAACCTCGTCAGTACTAAGTTTTTTTAATAGTAGTAGTAGTAGTTAATCCCGTTTAATTGTTTCTAAATAAAAATCACCATATTCAGATATTTCAAAATAAAATTATTGTGGACTATAATAACAATATTGGATATGACTATGCGCATTTTTTATTATCCCTCAGTTGTCGAGTCACCCCTAATATTTTTCTTCATTTCTACTCCACCCTAAACATCGGTTCATAGATAGTTTAATTTATTTAGTGCCAATAACACACTTCCCAATAGTTTTTATTTAAGTAAATAAATTATCATACTGATACAGACGGATATTATGAAATAATTACGACCCTATTTAATCTAATCTAAAACTAAAAATAAGTATGAAATTACTTAGTATTTTAGTTAAACCAAAACAGCCAAACAAACCAAAACAAACCTATCGGCCGTGGCTATCTATACCTACATGATAACTGTAGGTTTAAGTGATAACAATGTTCGTTTTGATAAAAAGTTGCAATGCATTGAATAACAAAGAAAACAGTTATAAAATTTGCCGAGAATGTTCGTTCATAAGGTCAACAACTTAAAGTGAATTTGTTACTTCAAGTAAGCGGTTTGCAAAACAGTCGTTTTCTTCATAAACTTGGCAAATTAAGCGAGCTCTTTGCTCCGCAACTTTATTTCTTTGGTTCTTGTACCGGTAGCTACTTAATATATCAAAAGAAAATATCGAATGCCTTTATCGCTTTATATTAAGTAGAATTGTTTGTTTTGATTACAATAGGTATTTTGGTCGATTGTAAGCGTACCTAATTCTGCATTTATGGTTTAGCGAGAAATATAATTATCCAAACCTCTCAATAGGTATTCGTTTTACTGGCATTTAGAAAAGCTACACAAAAATCCGCTAAGTACCTACTTACACTACTTGTATAACATACAGTTAGGTATATACCTAGGTAGTCCTCTTTTTTATGACTGTAAAACTGTTGTTGTTATTCCTTATTGGAAGTTGATATGCTAAGAAAAATAATGTAAGCATTTTAAAAGTAACAAATGAAACATGTTTACGAATGTATACGCTGACACAGCCTGGTATCCTATTTAATGCTTAGAACTTTGGACGCCTAGTTTGTTTATCAGTAATATGACAAGCTTATTACATGTTTATCTTTGCTTGAATATAATTTCTTATGTTACGTCAAAGCCGACAAGTTCGTTTAATAAACACCTACATACTGGTAACTAAGAAAAAATGTTCGTTATATAAAACTTACTGTATATTATTTTTGCCCACAGCGTTTAGAGTGGCAGTCAACCGATGCACACAGACAACTTTGTCAAGTAAAAGGCAAATCAACAGATGAATGCCAGAATTACCCGCGGGTAGCAGCACGTTCGCATGGAAGGCTGCTGGTCTGCGGAACTAATGCTTTCAAACCGTTATGCCGTCGGTACGCACGACATCCACCCAATCACCATCTCGAGGAATTCGATGGGTCCGGCCGCTGTCCATATGATCCACAACATAATTCAACTTCTATAAGTGTTGGTAAGTATTTAACAATCCATTAAAGATTTATTGAGCTATGATTTACTATATCTCTTCTGCAGCATTGAAATAGTCTAAGCAGCCTTCAGAAGAGATGGTGGCTAAAGGAAGGTTTATTTTCTCGAGAAATTGGTTTATTTCAGTTTTGAATTTTTATAGTTTAATGTAGTTTTGTCTGAAGTTTTGTAAATAAATGTTTTTTAAACTTATGTATGTAACCATAGACATACATAAGTTTAAAAAACATTTATTTACTTCCTGTACTTCTGTGTCTGTAACTTCTAAACTTTAACATAATAATATTTTCTTACAGATAACCAATTATACACGGCAACAGCAGCAGATTTCTCTGGAACAGATCCACTCATATATCGTGAACCTGTACGAACTGAACGCTCTGATCTGCGATTGCTGAACGATCCTTCATTTGTAGGAGCCGTGGCTTCCACTAGTCATGTTTATTTTTTCTATCGTGAAACGGCTGTAGAATATATGAACTGCGGAAAAGTAAGTCCATAAAATATATTACAATAACTACGCCTGTTTTGAAAATATCGGCACAGAGTTTCTAAACAATTTTCTATTTACAGGCAGTCTATTCAAGAGTAGCGCGAATATGTTTGAATGACAAAGGTGGTCCACACTCCTTTAGCGACAGATGGACATCATTTTTAAAAACTCGTCTTAACTGTTCTATGCCAGGAGAATATCCGTTTTATTTTGATGAAATCCGTAAGTAACCAAAATAGCTACCTACTTACTTAAATAAATACTTTTCTATTTAAATTATTTCTACATAACCACTAAATTACTTTTTTCTTACAGAGTCAAATACTGAAATTATAAATGGAATGTATGGAAAGAGTAGTACAAAAAATGATATTATTTATGCAGTATTTACAACACCACAAAATGCAATCGGTGGATCAGCAGTATGTGCATTTTCTATGAGAGATATCATAGATGCTTTTGAGGGATCATTCAAAGGACAAGAAAGTATGAACTCTAACTGGTTGCCATTAGAAAAACAAAAGGTACCAGAAGACAGACCTGGCTCCTGTGTCGAAGATAGTCGAACACTTTCTGATTCAGCTGTAAACTTTATAAAAACACATCCATTGATGGATAAGGCTGTTCCTTCATTCTTAGCGCGACCAGTTCTCATCAGAGTTAGTTTACAATACAGGTTTTCAGCTATAGCTGTACATCCACAAGTCCAAGCAATGAATGGTAACAAATATGATGTCATGTATGTGGGCACTGACGATGGAAGAGTAATCAAGGCTGTGAACGTCGCTGCTAATGAAGGAGATTTTGAAGCAAGTGCTGATGAATACAGTAAAAGTCCTGTTAGAACGACAGTGATTTCTGAAGTGCAGGTTTTACCGCAAGGTGTGCCTATCAAACAAATGCATGTTGCATTAACTACTGAAAAGCTAATCGTTGTATCAGGTGACATTATAAGAGCTGTAACTTTATCACACTGTGGAAATGTACCATCATGCAGGTAAATACAACTCCTTGTTTAACTTCTTTAAACTATTTACAATATTTTGATGTAGCTCTTAGACTCTATAAAATATTGCTCGGTTATATGTATGTATATGAGATGATAATTTATAGCGGATATTATTTATAGTACGGGATCCGTAGTACATTTTTTTCACTTGATTACTATCAAGCTGATTTTCCGTGAGTAACTTTATTATGACGAGACGCCCAATAATTTTCTATTCCAAAATCTCGATTGTGGTAGCTAACAGAGATAGCAAGGATAAAATATCGTATAAATATAGTAATCAAGTGAAAAAAAAGTACTACGGATCCCGTACTATTATGTAATACACAAATATAGCTTAAATATAGCTTTGATATACATGGAATCCTTTTTTTACTTTAGAGAATGCATCATGTTACAAGATCCACATTGCGCTTGGGACTCCAAGCAACAAGTTTGCGCCTGGGTTGGCAACAGACAATTCCCTAACCCTGAGAGGTTCTTACAAAATGTTGAATATGGAAAGACTGATGTTTGCAATAAGCTTCCAGCTCTCCTACCTGGAGACAGACATAGCAATAGAAATCCAGGTACCAAGAAACCTACACAATCAGAGACCGAGTCGAATAAGAAAACAGATGATATTCAAAATGAGATATTGATAGAAGTTGTAGAAACAAATGTGTTATCAGAAGAAAAGGGTACATATAACAATAAACATGAAACAGGTAATTATCACATTAACTAATTAATTAATACTTATTAATCTCCTGCACGACTATTTTATTAAGGAACTTTAATTTACAAAGTTCTACTTGGAAACAACACCACTTTTGGAACTGCTATAGAGATTGATTTGCTTTTTGTATTTCACAGCATATTTTTTAAAGCAACGTAAATAATTAATTGAACAGCGTTACAACTCACGTGGCAGGGCGCTATGTGAGAGTGAAGCCAGTTTTTATTTCGCCGGGTGTATTTTGTTTATTAAGTAAATATTCATTTCCTTCAGATTTATTGACGGTGGAAGCTGCAGACGGCAATATTTACAGTGCTCAAGCATTACTCACTGCTGTGGTAGCATCATGTTTAGTCACACTTATGGTTGGATTTGTAATCGGGTACCTTTTCTCTCGAAGATTTCGGCACCCATTTTTTGCCGATACCTCACCCTTCAATGAACAACACAATCATTTGAACAGGTAATTATTTCACTAAATGTCATACAATTTATAACTTATGATAGTAGGTACTTTTCGAAATTCATTAATCACATTTTCTATTGATAATAATTAAACAAAATCTTTACAAACTTTTTGACAGGATTAATGAACATTAAATATTCAATTCCTCCAGTTCATGTTCACATTATTGATACCTACATGCCTTTAATAACATGTTACCTAGGGCAACGCCTATTAATTTAATAATTAAAAGTAAGGAAATGTGTTTGAATAATAGATACTTTGCGCATAAATGACAGCTCAGTTTTCCTTTACAGCCGAGTTTTTATGATTTCCAGAAGTGAGTTTTAATTTTAACCTCCTCGACAAAATATACCACAAACAAACATAATATGCCGTTGCACTTATCGAATCGACCTTGTACAGTTACGATATATGATATGCTTTAAATACACATGTTTTTTGCACTTTTACACAGAAAAAGGAATGAATAGTATGCTATATAGCAAACCATTGTAAATTATTACGTTTGAAACACATGTTTGAAATAAATTACTACAGTCACAATTACCTAATTAAATTAGTAAAATAAATAAATTTCTTTTCACAGATTGAGCCCGTTAGAAACTCCGCTAAACGCAAATACAGCATACATTCCCCGATCGAAAAACGTGAATATGGTGGCAAATGTATGCCCTAAACAGGACAATTTACATCTAGAATTGGGAAAGGAACGTACACTCGATATGAGAAACTCAACGGAATCGTTGGACAAAGATCTCAAATGTGGCACTTTGCAGAAAGTTAAAAAGACTTATATATGAGAACAACAGAAACAAACTGTATATGGTTCTATCGAAAAGTGATTAGTGGTTGAGACGATGTTACAATAGTAATTTTCGCGCGTGCCAAGTCTTCCGATAAAATAGACTATGACAGTGAATTAAATGTGATTCGCACAGCGTTGACTAAGATTTGTGTACATAACATCTTATCTCAATTTAGTGTTTGTTTTTATGTCTGGACTTGAAATTTTATAACGTGGCCTTTGTGACTAAGTGCTGATATTTTACAAAATATTGAGTTGTCGGTAGTTACACTACTAAAACGACACCTACACAGTTATATGAATTGTTGTTTTGAAAAATATTCATAGGTGTTATTTTAATGGAAGTCACGTACGTGCAAAATCGTTTTGTTTTAGTAGCACCAAGATCAGACTGATAGTACGTTCCTTTATGGTACACCGATTGTAAATATACGGCTTAAGAATTAGATAAGTAGCTATACAGTTTTGTCACATTCCATAATCATACGTTATGTAGAGTTATTATAGTGCAGACGATATTAAACAAATTGAACTATTAATACGTTCAGTGCGGCTAACGCTTATGCGCGTTTTTCTGATCTTCACCAAGTGCGGGCCGACGCGTATACGCGTCCATACAAAAAAAAATCTGTAGGCAAGCGGGGTGCGCCGCACCTGTGCGTTTATAGCGTGTATTCTGGGTGTCTATTGTTTCGAAGCGGTCGTAAAATGTGGAATTGTAAAGGAGACTACACACTAGTCAGGTTTCTGCTACGAATCTTGCAGGGGGGGGGGCGACGGCGACGACAACAATAACCTAATTTAGTACAATAGATTATTGAAATAATTTTATTATGACTCGCTCTTTTAACTAAACTAATAGGTAGTTTTAGTCTATTTATCCATTTATAAATAGACTAAAACTACCTATTAGTTTAGTTAAAAGAGCGAGTCTATTACGAGGCGGGCGAAAAGTCGTAAATTAAAAAAAATTAAGAATAAAAGGGCTTTCGGGAGAAGGTACCTTTACTATTACTGTTTTATTAAGGTATAACTTACTATTTTAACAAAACCGAACGAAGATATATTATGGCGTAAACTTCACAAAATCTCTTACAAATAAACACTAGTGTGGAAGCACCTTTATCCATCCAACACATTTATATGACCCGTAATTGTTATATGACAGTCATAAAACTCGAAAGTTACCGAACGCACATAAGCGTCGGCCGCACTGCGGGAAGGTAAAAGACAACGCGCTATAGCGTCCAGCCGCACTACGCGAGTTTTCTATGAACGCACATAAGCGTTCTTAGCACTACGCGAAAAATTTTTTGAACGCACATACGCGTTCTCAGCACTGGGCGAATTACTCTTTTTTTAGCATTGGCTATAAATTCGCAAATTATTCAGCATTGAACGCGTTAATGCAAGGAGTGCAAAATTATATATCGCAGGAGTGCAGCTAATGTAAATATAATTAAATGTATATAAACGCTGTTTTGTTGTTTAATGTTAACGAGCCATAAGGCTTAAAGATAATAATCATGACTTGACATGGTCAAGTAAAATGTTAGTAAAATAAAATATGTATATACAAATTAAAAATCAAACATTTATACAGTTGACTGAATAAATTTAAATATCTATATTATTTTTACGTTAGGCACCATACTTTTGCTGTTCCTACTCTTATTAAATAGGACTATCTAATATCATGTTTAAAACTCAAAGTTAACATTTTGTTGATTAACTTTCCTTTCTTTGAGTGGATAATTTTTCTACGTGTCTGTATTTTGTTAACTACATACATATAGTTATGGATACATGCATTACGAATTCATTTACAATTAAATACAACTTTTGCTCGAAGGTACCTACAAGTCCGTTACCTACAAATAGGTATTCCAATCGAAGAACACTTGCCGGGTGCATATATCCATAGCAATAGTATTTTAGTAAAAGTTACTAGTTAACGGAACATTTTAACATGTTATTACAAATCGTAGAAAAATAATGGTTATAAATTTTGTTACGAGAATAATAATATTTATAGCATATATTGCTGTGCTAAGTGCATAGTGCCTTGTAGGTTGCCAATTTAGTGCCTAATGTTATCTAGTATACATCGGGACAGAATGATATTTGTAAACAAATTATTAACTGTCTATGTTGCTCCCAATATTGTGTATAAATAATTTTCCGTAAGCTTTACTTGCTGAAACGTAACTTCCCCGAACTATGTTATTTTGTTTAAGTCTTTGGAAGTGGATAGAAATATTAATTAGATTGAATTAACCACCAGATATAAAAAAAAATTGAGCTAGTATTCCCACCGTAAAACAATCAAAGTCTCATAAGTTAAGCGAAATAATCTATCTATTTCTGTACATACATTAAAATAAGTTTTAGAGTATTTTAAAATAAGCGATTTAAATATCTATGTATATAAAATGTGAGTACTACAAATTATCTTTTCAATGCTCTACTTATGACCTATGTAATAAATATGACCTATGTAATAAAATAAAGTATTATTATGGATACAATGAAATTCATAAACTACTCGAAATATTAGTACTCACTCAAGTATGTTTCATTTATATTTTTATATAATTATAATGCTGGCAATTATATGAATTTCAGTACATAATAGAGACGAAATATAAATATAAAATATTATAAGTATTGGTTTTATTTATGGGAACGGTTAAGGATTACATGGTTACTGACAGATGGTTTTTTGTTATCAGACCCATCTTCTCCACTGAGCACATGCCCAAGGCCTTGCGATTATTAGAATCCCAAGTCCCAACTCCATTACCGATGATGTTAGATGTTAACCGATGGGCTACTCATAGATGATAAAACCCTATTATCCTAAAGTGCTCAGGCATCACCTCTTTTGGCGGAGCTTGCCCAGTTTGTCAATATTCCTACACCTACTAGATTATAAATTAAAAGTTTAATACTAACGGAAAATCATCAAAAATATATGATTACACTAGCTGCCCCGGCAAACGTTGTTTTGCCATACAATTCTGTATAAAATAAAATTTCATCAAAATCGGTCCAGCCAATTTGTAGCCTATGTGTTATTCTGATGTATAAGCTATATTGTGGTAAAGTTTCATTCAAATCCATTCAGTAGTTTTTACGTGAAAGAGTAACAAACATCCATACATACAAACTTTCGCCTTTATAATATTAGTAGGAAGTAGGATACTTTAAATTAGACAAATCGAGTTGTTTATTATGTTCTACTTCTACCTACAATAACTTCGACAACTTACAATGAAATTTCTTGTTCTTGAACAGTTGTAGTAATGTATTAACGAAGGACGCAGTTAAATAAAAAAAATTTTATTGTAGAAATTAAAAACTTTTAATAAAACAAACGAATTTTATTACAGTAACAGAAATACAAAATCGGGATTTTAAATGAAACATTTGGGCAAAACAAAGAATGTTATACATTCGAGTTTTTAACGATATTATGAGATGCTAGTAAATTAAAAACACATAACATCAAGATTTTATATAAAACATTTAGGCAAGTTATGGTACGTACATATTTCAGCTTTTACCTAAGAGGTTTTTTGGGACTCCTTAGAAAATTAAAGTCGGGATTTTAAATGAAACATTTGGGCAAAACACAGTATGTTTTACACACGTGTTTGTTGGATGCTTTTTCTAATTCAGTTATTTTAATGAAATTCTGAAATATTAAAAACGCGTAATTAGGATTTTATTTAAAACATTCAGGTTACACAATGTAACCATGTTACACATTCAAATTTTTAAATGTTTGTATAAGATAAATATTATATCAGGATTTTAAATGAAACATTTGGGCCAAACAAAGCATGTTTGACAAATTGTGTATTAGAGAAATTTTCCTCTAATTCCTCCGTTATTTTAATGAAATCCTGGAATATTAAGATAGGTAAACAACATCAAGTTTTTATATGAAACACTAGAGATGTGAATATTAACGTTTTACACATTTAAGTGTTTTTTATTTTGTTTTTGACTTATTACTTTTTTCATTGTAAACTAAACTCTTTAATTGTGTAACCTGGTTTAATAATTTTATTGTACCAACTAAGCAATATACCACAGTGCGGCAATCAAGTGTTTACAAAGAAGATAGAACAGATACATACAGTAGGTAAGTGATTATGCAAAAAATTTAAAAGGGCATTATTTCAAAGGCAATTTAGGATTGATACATGTACATCTTCATTAATGTTTGATATCATTTTTTTCTCAAGCGATTAAGTACAGATTGTTTGTCAAATTTTCAATTATGATTACGTTTTATTAACCTCACACTAAATTCATTTCTCAAGTTCCTCTGAATCAATTATATTGATATAATTACACAAAAATTGTCTTTTTTCTTCAGCATTCTGAACAATATTTGTGTTAATAGTCACACCATCATCACATATTACAAATTCTTCTTTTACATCAGATCCTTCTTGAATTAGAATAAAATTATGAAGAATACAAGTAGCTGATATAAGAAGAAACACTGATTCAGGTTTGCTTATATCAATATGGTTTAATTTTTTGAATCGCTCCTTTAGCATTTCAAACGCATGACCAATGTAACTGCGAGCTTTCCAATGTACCTCATTAAACTTCATATCCTCGCTAGTAAGCAACTCCTCACTTGTAAATGGAGTGATAAGATTGTTCTGCAATCTGTACTCAGAATCACCCAACATATGATTTTCAAAAGCAATATAATCTTTTAATTTATTTGCTAATTTACTATCTTTATATACTTTACTTTTTTTTGACTTTCCTATTTCACTAACATAAAAATCTATAAACATTAATGTTTCATCACAAACTGCTTGCAGAAGGATTGTATCCTGTTTATCAGTTTTATTTCTTTTAGTTCCAAGTTGAAAGCGACATGCATCAATAAAACCTACACAGTTAGGGAACTTGAACCTGCTGTTCACTTTTACTCTTGTAATATGTTGTTCTTCCAATGATGGCCAGTTGATAAAGTGATGTCTTTGTTCATAAAGATGGCTAGCTATTTCATGAAATATGTAACTAACAGTTGCCTTGTGCAGGCCAAATAATTTTCCACAGTCATTATAGGAACAGTCAGTCACAAGCAGCCAAAGAAAGACATGGACTTTCTTTTCAAGTGAAATTTTTCCAGGATTTATGTATTTCTTTAAAAAGTCTATTAGCATCTGAAAATCAAATGTTTAGAGTATGGTATCTACGTATGGTAGCAAATCATTATCTTTAATACTTACTATCACATCTAAGTAACTGATTAGGAGGTATCAGTTGTCAATAAAATTATTACCAAAATAAACAATAATCTGAAGCAATAGGTATCACATACATTAAGCAGAGAAAAGTACTAAAAAAGTAACGTATAAGAAATTAGGACCACTTTAGCAGAATAAAAACGTGGAGTTTAATATTCACAAATTCACAACTCTACATACAACAGATATAATAAAGTGGTATCCTACCTGGACGCTACTACTTCTCATTTTAAATTCCGTAACATACTGTTCATCGGTGTAATTGCTAATACTTTCTTCAAAAAAGCCTATCTTACAACGGCGTGTAGCTGATTTAATACCACCAAGCTGACATAAATTTTCACACAATGACTCTTTGTACACTTCAATATTTAAATCGTTAAACCTTGTAAGATTGTCATTATTTTCTTTTATAACATCGGTAGCAGCTACTATTAACCTATTCATGGTACAAAAATTATCATCATCTATGAACATGTTCATTACAAATTCTTTATGGAATTTATTCATCGTGGTCACAGATCGCGATAGTTTCCAAAAATGCCATTCTAATGGAATGACAACCAATTTATAAAATTAATTAATTTTATTCGAAATAATTGCGTGTGCAGTACAAAATATTTATCACTCGACTTCGACATAATTAAAATAAATTACATACCGTAAAAAAATACATTCATTTTTATTTACAGAAATACAGACTACTGACCAGTGTCATAACAGTCAGTACAATTATTTTTTCTTAGAGATTTTTTGCGATATAATAGTACTACTTATTGCAGTAGATGTCACTGTTCTCAAATTAAACAATAAATGAAAGAAAATAATATGTTTCGTTATACGCAGTCGTTGCAATATTTGTTTAAGAAATATTTGAAATGTTTTTAGGTTTTTGCAAGCCATATCAGCTAATATATATATTTTAAAGTAAGTAATTTCTATTGCCCACCTTTTAAAAAAAAATAAAGCTCTTTTTAAATAAAATTACTGGATTTTGATGAATATTTGTCGATTTACCAAAGACATATATGAAAGATCGACATCTGTCAAAGATGTCAAATATGTCAAAACCAAAATGACATGTCGATTGTTGTCGATTGCCGCCATTTCGTTTCTTGTGACTCGTGAATATACTTTGTTTGTTTTTATTGATTATTTTTCGATAACTTTGTTTGATTGTTGGACTCCGAAGACTTCGCTTATCACGTTGGACTTACGCATGTACCCTGAACACCGATTTGCCTAACGATTTGTTCACTGTTGACTTGGATTATGGCTACTTCTGAAAGAGGTTGTTGTGTGCCCATATGCGGTAAAACTCGTAAGTAAATCCTACTAATTCGAATATATTTGTCTGTAAAATATTATAGTAGCTGCCAAACTACTTATGTAGTTATCAGTGATAGTTTCTAACAGTTCTAACTGGATCGTCTGTTTTAGGGAAGGATGATACAATCCTGCATTCGTTTCCTAATCCTGCTTTGGATATGGACCGGTATCTTACATGGATTCAAGCTACTGGAATTGATTCTTCTTTGGATCCTCATTATGTATATAAAAATCGCCGAGTATGCCATGACCATTTTGAACAAAAATTTTTGACATGGACTAGAAGATTAAGCCCTGGAGCTGTTCCCACATTGCTATTACCAGGTAAGAAGAAGGGTTATAAGGTTATACTTTCCTTTAGTGACCATTAAGACTGTTCAGAAATATTATTTTTTTAAGTTTGCATTTATAAAGTAATTTGCACGCCCTATACAAGTTAGGCAAGTTAGGTTAAGAAAGAAGTTTTCCGTTCTGCCGTTCTGGTTCTTCTTGATAATTAAGAAACATTAACTTAACCCAGTCAGATGCACACGGCTAAAAAAAAATAGATCTCCTTACTTGAAGGTCAAAACAAAGTTTTATAATATTTATCAGTCAATTTGGAGACTATAGTTTCATGTTTAATAAGGTGAATAAACTTCCCAAGAAACATGAGCTTTTTATTTCGAAGAAACATTCTTTTTTAGGATTCCGTACCCAAAGGGTAAAAACGGGACGCTATTACTGAGACTTGGCTGTCCGTCCGTCAGTCTGTCCGTCTGTCACCGGGCTGTATCTCAAGAACGGTAATAGCTATACAGTTGAAATTTTCACAGATATATTTCTGTTGCCGCTATAACAACAAATATTAAAAACATAACAAAACAAATCATAATCAAACAAGACGGGCTTCGTGGTGGAGTGGTTCATGTAACGGACTGCCGATCACGAGGTCGCGGGTTCGATTCCCGCTTTGGACAATCATTTGTGTGATATTTATAAATGTCATACAAATGTTTGTACTACGTCTGGGTGTTTACTATGTATTATAAGTATGAATTTACAAAAGAAAAGTAGTATATGTAGTATATATCCGTATTCTGGTACCCATAACACAAGCATATAAGCTTAGCTTGGGACCAGAGGATGTTGTGTGAAATGTCCATGAATAGTTATTATTTATTTATTTATAAATGTTTAAGAGGAGCTCTTATACAACAAACGTGATTAACTTGTAACACCTGTTAGAAAAATAATTATATGTTCTAGTCGTTTTGCTCATTCTTAATAACAGGCCTTAAGTTGCATAGATAATGGTACGGAACCCTTCGTGCGCGAGTATGACTCGCACTTGACCAATTTTTTTTTTAGATAGTACACATAAATAGGAAGCTTCTATACTCTTGCCAAAAATACTAGATAGCACAACAAAAAACAATATTTAAATATCAATGATTAATTTGAAATTTCATGTTACAATCTGTTAATTAACTACAGAATATTTAATAAACTAAAAAGAAAGAAAGAAATTTTTGTAGGAAGTACAAAATTTAAGTTGAAATATTAGGATGTTATTTGATTTTGTTTAGTTTTAGATTCAAATTGTTAAAAAATATTATTTAGGTTTGTGTTATTTATTCAGTACGAATAAAAAAGATATGATTTATTAATTTATTGTTGTTCGGATCGGACAGTAAAAAACAATATTTTTTTTTACTTTTAATATGTGGTTGTGAGTTCTTATGGATCTCTTTGTTTGGCCTATGTAACAGACACCGAAACGTCAGGCTATTAGAATCATAAAATATACACGATAAAATCTGTAAAAACTAGTTTTATTTATGTTAACTGTTTTCATTTACTTACAGGTTCTCAAGAAGCCAGAGTGCCATTGGTTGACATATCAAACATACCTGTAAGTCATTTGCTGGATGCGCCATCAACATCTACAGGTAATTACTTAACAAATATTTATAAAATTTTGTACAAAGACAGTTTAAACCTCATAAAAAAAACCAAGATAAAAAAACATTCTTTGAGTATCTCATGGGAACCATTTACCAAGATAAAGAGTAGCCTGTGTGTTAATTCAGAATGTAAGTTTTGTCATTTTCTGACTATCTAAATTTAACTTACTTTTATTTGTGTAAATGTCTTGCGCAAGTGTTTACATTTAAACATTATTTTTTTAACAATTTGCTAACTACAATGTGTTTAATATAATTACAGGGCAACTTGGAGTTCAAGTACTTGCAGCAACTCAAGCAAAGCCGAAATTAGAAACTGGTTTTAATGGCAAATCATTAATTAAGGCTATCAATAAGCTGAAAATCCAGAAAAAGCGTTATGCTCTCAGATTAAAGAAGGCTTTACAGTTAGCTGAAAATAAGACATTTAAAAATACATTGAAAAAGTTTACAACTTTAGGTGCAATGTTCACCTCAATGCAGTTTCGCCTAACAGGCAAGAAAAAAATGGGACATAGATTTACAGAGTCTGAAAAAATCATGGCATTGAGCTTATACAAGCGTAGCCCTCGGGCCTACAAATGGCTCCAAAAAATTTTTGTTTTACCATCTTCGATGACGCTAAGCAGATTAATAGCACGGGCGAATATAAAACCCGGAATCAACAAAAATCTATTTCAACAATTAGAAGAAAGAGTGAAGGCTATGAAAGATGATCACAAATTGTGCATTTTATTGTTTGATGAAATGTCTATAGGCCCACATTTTGATTACAATCAAAGAAGGGACGAAATCTCAGGTTTTGTAAATAATGGCAAGTCAAGAGAAGTAAAAGTAGCCGACCATGCTCTAGTTTTTTTCATAAGAGGAATCCAAAAAAACTTTAAACAGCCATTGGCTTATACGTTTTGTGCAGGTAGCACAAAGACAGCAGAACTTGCTGTACAAATAAAAGAAGTAATAAGGAAACTGCATAATATTGGGCTTCGGGTACTAGCAACTGTTTGCGACCAGGGGACGTCTAATGTTAGCGCTATTAATTCTTTGATTGGAGAAACAAAAAGAAAATATTTGCAAAGAAATGAAGAACTGCGTCGAGATATTTTTGAGGTTGATGACAAGGAAGTCATTCCCTTGTATGATCCACCTCATTTAATAAAGGGCATAAGAAATAATTTATTAAGTAAAAATTTAATATGCAAAATTAATGGTTCCACAAAAATTGGCAAATGGGAACACATAGCTAAATTACATGAGGAAGACCCAGCATATAAAGGAATACGATTAGTGCCAAAACTTACTGCCATTCATATCAATCCAGACACATTTCAAAAAATGAAAGTGAAATATGCAACTCAAGTGTTTAGCCAGAAAGTTGCCATTACTATGGGATTTTTAGCAGGTAATTCAATATTTTCTAACACTTGGGCGACTCATCTGTTTAAAATAAAACTACTTTTTACGGATTTAGACCCGTATATTTGTTTTAAATTTAGGCCCGACGTTTCGGAGACTTTGCAGTCACCATGGTCACGGGTGAGACTGTCTTCTACGATCAGTTATTACAGGGTTTACCCTCATTCGATTTTAATTTTACATTGACCATAAAGATGACCATGGTGACTGCAAAGTCCGTAAAAAGTAGGTAATTCAATGTCAAAATGCATTTGTCTGTATAATATGGCTGAATGATAAATATCCGAGTTTAATGCTTAGTAAGTTTAGTAGCAACCATAATCATAATTTTACATATTATATATTCATAGTTAGTAGACCAATATCTCTTCAGTCAAAAACAAAGCAATGTTGCAAAATTAATATTATATTATGTTTTCAGAAAGGAAGATATTGCCGGCTGAATGTACGCAGACTGCAGACATTATTTTATTCTTTGACGAGTTGTTCGATTCCTTGAATGGCAGTCAAGACAATTCCAAGAAGAGGAGTGGAAAGGAGTTATTATATCCAGTAACGCCAAAATCAAAACATCACTCTATTTGGTCAAATGCTAAAATCATATTTAATACTATGAAATTTATTGCACAAGATAAGCAGATCACAGTTCCTACAATCAATAATTGGTTACAAACAATAAATAATGTCGAATATCTAATACAGAAATTATTTAATGAGTATAATATAAAGTCTGTGTGGATGAGGCATTTCAATCAGGATCCACTTGAAAACTTCTTTGGGGCGATTCGTAGCCATGGCTGCAGGAACACCAATCCAACTGTAGCTGGCTTCGAATCATCCTTTGCTGCTTTGCTCATTAATAATTTAAGTGGTCAGCACTCACGTGGATCAAACTGTGAGGAAGACAATTGCCAATCAATGTTCACATCAATGGCATCCTTTTTTAAAAATATTCCATTTGAGCCCATCCACACAGATAATATTATAATTGATATTGATGAAACAATATATGTTCAATTAAATCAGAAAATAAATGATCCACGTATATTAGCGACGCTGCAATATGTTACTGGATATTTATTAAGAAAAATCAAAATAAAAGTGTTTAAGAATTGTAGGATCTGCAAAGATTCTTTGTATGACAAAAATAATGCTTGTGATTATTTGAAAGTACGTGAATACACTAAAGGAAAATTCTATTTGTCATATCCAAACAAAAATTTAGTAGAACTGTTTTCGAAGATACAAGATTTAATTACATTTATAATTAAAAACCAATGTATTGTTCCTAATATAAAAACATACATAAAACATTACTGTACACTGAACTGGATTTTGACATTTTTGATTGTGAAAACCATAAGCCTGAAATTATAAAATATATACTGGAACTGTCCTGCAATTTTTTTCTGTGCAACTGGTGCCGAGACGTTAATAAAATACTTAACGGCACCAGATTAGATTTGGATGCAAATGATGCTCTGAAAATGTATGCCTTTGAATATTTTAACAAAAGGAAACATAATAAATCACGCTACCGCTAAATTGTTTTTTTATTTACTTACATTATTGAAAAGGCTTTTGGGAATTGCAGGAGTTAAATTTTTATACAATAATTAACTCCCGCAATTTCCAAAAGTAATATAAAAATCAAAATAAAAATCAATACTGAAAAGCTTTTGCCGTTTCATTGTGTCGTATACCGATAGAGTGCGTTATTAATGTTTTATGACTGTTGTCTCTATACCCTATATATAATGTACTCTGTGCTACTGACTACATCACTGACATGGAGTGACATGCACGAAGTATAGATAGAAGGAGTCCGAACGGTATAGGCTTTTCCATAATATTTCGTGTACACAATAATAAACCCAGATCATAGTTCTATTTTCTGCCACTGGCTGCGCAAGTGTTCAGGGCGTACCGATGCTATTATTATTATTACATGTAAACACGCGCTGGCTCGTGAATGTTGAATTTAATTTAATTAAATACATAATATTATTTTATTTATTTATTTATTTAAAATTAGTTGTAATAAATAAAATGGGAAGGTGTTCAAACGAGTACTCCTTGAAAAATGGCGCGCTCTACCGGCAAAAAATCTGTCCCTTAAATTGAGACCATTCGTTCAACATTACGTTCGGACTCCTTCTATCTATACTTCGTGGTGACATGCATGACACAGTGACACCACAGAATAATAAGTAGATCACAGACTAATAGAATATGATTTGTAACCACAGACTACAAAGCAAATTTTTTTGTTTCATGGAAGATTCTTGCTTTGCTTAGCTCAATATTAACCTGTGTCTCGCTGATCGGAAATTCAGAATTTCAAAACAAAATATTGATTACTTGATTTACAATATCGTGGACTATTGACTATTGATTGTGTTCACTCATGTGATTATAACGTATTCTAATTAAAGGGCTGACATCTGACACTGCTTTTGCAATTATTATTGTACTAAGTAATTTATATGTTTAAAAATAGGCAAAATTAATTTTGTTCGATTCCTAACCTCACGGAGGCCTCTCCTGAAGATTACACCCACAATAATTAGACCAATGTCTCAAGACTTTGGAAGCACTTTTACTGGAGAAGAAAGGTAAATATCTAAATCTACCTTTTGCTTATGCTGAAATATTAAGATACTTTTTTGATGCAATATTTTATGTAATATAATTTTTCAGCATAAATGGCAGTAAATTAATTTACCCTGCTGCATCAAGAAATCAAGGTCCAATACTACAAGTTTTAAAAAGATTTTTGTTTTGTGATGTTGATAGTATAGCTGATGATGAGAGCCCTTTATTTCTGGAGATAGCATCAGGCTCTGGACAACATGTAGCTCATTTTGCGCCCCATTTCCCCGGTATTAAATTTCAACCAACTGATATGGATGAAAGTTTGCTAGGGAGTATAAGTGGTTATGCTAAAAGTTGTCCAACAAAAAATATCCTTTCACCGTTGCAACTTGATATCAGTAAAAATTTATCAAGTTATGGCTTTAAAGAAAGTTCTATTGATTACATTTATTGTGCCAATATGATTCATATAAGTCCCTATGAATGCACAATAGGATTATTTGAAAATGCAGGAAGTTATTTGAAATCTGATGCACTTATGATCACATATGGGCCTTATAGTAAGGATGGTGTCATTACACCAGAAAGTAACATAGAATTTAATGCTTCTCTTAAAGCGAGAAATTCAGCTTGGGGCCTTCGAGATATTGCTGAATTGATTAAATTAGCAGAAAAAAACAATTTGATGCTAATGGATACTGTAGAAATGCCTTCTAATAATAAAACTTTGATTTGGAAAAGAAGTTAAAACAATGATTCAATGGATTTCTAGACTACAATAATAAATCATAATGATTATAATAACATGTGATTAAAGATATATTAACTATATACATGTATTAAATGTTGTTATATTATTACCAAAAATATAGATCTAGTAGTAATTATACATTACAATTCTTTAAAATACATACTTGTAAACATTGTATCTCATATTACATTGCAATTTATTTTGCTCAATATACCACATACAAATATTTAATTTTAAGTATAAATGTAACTTCATTTTTGTTTTTTATTGCTTTCAGTATTGTGAAAAAAATTAAAAATAAACATGTAGTTTTACCATGGCAAATTAGTTCTTATTTTACCTTTTAGTAGTTAAAATCATGTGTGTACTTACTTACTTACATGTACCAGCCTTTAACATTTACAAAAGTAAAGTCATTCAGTATTTGGGTCCCGTGTTTGAATGTTTCTATAAGGAACTATTTTGGGCCATGATATAAAACCTTAGCAAGTAGCAACCCAACCCATAGCTCATACCCATACCCCCCCGGGCTATGTATCCTATGGTATTTTGGTTTAATCTGTGACTACATTTGATTTTGACAAATGGATGACTATTTTGACATTAGGGATGTCAGGATGATTTAGATCTATCGATACTTATTAAATCAATATAGGTTGAAAAATAAATATTGAAGAAATTTTTCCAACTGGCTTAGGAGAAAAGTAGGAAGTTCGCAAAACACTAAAATCATGTTTTTGAAGTATGGTATGTTTCCCCGATTCCTCGAAGACGTCTAAACCAATTTTGGTTATTTTTTAAAGTAACTGCCTAATCCACCACGTATTTTAACAGTTATAAAAAACATTGGTTTTAATACGGTTTTGATATTTTGTACAGAGGACTCTTTTAAAATATATCTGGACAAAAACGTACGTTTATAAAAATCCATATATCGATATTTTTTGACAAGCTCTTGCCCTTCTCCATACTCTTCTCTAACCGTATTTATTTCGTAAATTGTTTTGAGATTGCTTACATACTTTTAAACTTTTAAAATAAATTAATTGAATTTGTTATCCCACGTTCATCGAAATAGCTGATAATCGAAGAAGAAATCCACACCGATAAGGTAAATCTTAATGTATTAAAGCCTGTGTGCCACAAAGTACACAATTCCTGAGCTGTGTATGTACTATAAAATTAACACCAATAAATAAATATAAAACTTAATTGTTTTAAACAGGTTTTAGTTAGGATGGCAAAACGTGCAGCTTCGGAAGTCTTTGAACTAAACGAGGAGAAAAAGCAAAAAAAGCATGAAGGCAAAAAACATTCACTGGATTCTGATGAGGAAGACAGTGGCGCGGAAGAGGAGAGAAATAATGTTTTAAATGCTGATGATATCGAAGGCGAAGAAGAAGGAACAGGTGGAATGGAAGGTGAAGTGAGTAGTAACCTATTCTCTGATGAGAAATTATTACTTTACATCTGAAATTGAATTCATTATGCTGTTTGTCATATTTTAGTTAAAATCATAACAAACAAATAAAAATAATCTAGAGATATAGATATTAGGTAAATCATTATTACTGCTAACAGTTTGTCTGCCTACTTTATGTAAATAAGTCTTTTTGGGTAGGGCTACACTTTACATCGTATGGGTATGCTTGGCAGTGTTTTTGTTTTCTGCCATTTGTAGGTGAAACTTGGGCCTATATATTACTAAGTGTGGCATTAGTTTTACCACTATCCTGTGCCTGTTCAACTCTTCATTAATTAGTTTAATTTCTATTACAGATAACAATCACTCCATTTAACATGAAAGAAGAACTAGAAGAAGGTCATTTTGATAATCAAGGACATTATCAATGGAAGAAAGAGAAAGAAATAAGAGATGGTTGGCTTGATAATATTGACTGGGTCAAAGTTAAAGGTGGACCAGAAGACAAGTACAAAGTACATAAAGATGATGAAAATAAAGGGCTTGGGGATGCATCTAGCAGTGAGGACGACGAACCAGAAGAAAAATTTGATTTAATTGAAAATTATAAAGAAATTGTACAACATATGAAGCCAAGGGAAACCATTGCCAAGGCACTACAGAGATTGGGTAAGCTCTCTCAAACTATTAATGAATTAGTAAAGATGAAAATATTTAGCTCATTATTTTAATCCTTGTCTCTTTCTCTCTCCAGCCCATCTACGTCCTACTGTTGGGCACAGGCATTTTTGGAGGGATTATGGTCTACTGTGCCACACTGACCAGGTGTGTTGGCTCAGGGTTTATTGAGCTTTTCGTCTCATATAGGATCTTATCTGTATACAATGTCACTTAGCTGGTCTTTACATCACCCTGAGAAACTAGGGTGGTGACACCTGTATTCTTAATCCGTCACCACACGGACTTAACCCTTGACTATATATTCTTATTTTCAGGTGTTGGTTCCAAAATATCTAGTGCTGAACGTTGGAAAAGGAAAAAGGCTGGTATTGTAGATGAAAACAGTGTAATTGTTACAAGAGTAACAGAGCTTGCTAACCAAATTTTAACAAAAACTGGTAACATGGACATTTATCAAGAAACATTTGAAAAAATAAATACAGTTATTGATAGACAAACAAAAAAAGGTGATGATGCTGACCTGGATATGTATGCCGATGATTTTGACCAGAAAGAGAAGAATGTACTCGGTAATAGCAGTAAGTCAGATAATATTGAAACTGATGATAAGGAAGAGGAACAAAAACAGGTGAGATGGGAGTTCAAATGGAATCAAAATGATGATGAAATATCAGGGCCACATACCACAGAGCAGATGCAAAAGTGGTCAGAAGAGGGATACTTTAAAACTGGTGTATGGGTACGGAAACATGGAGAAGACAGTCAGTTTTACACTTCAAATAGAATAGACTTTGAATTATATATGTAGTGTTTTCATAACTTTATTATGTTCTATTTTTAAATTGATCTTTAATTAAATGAAAATCTAACTTTGACAGAATTTAGTTTCATTATCATTATAATAGTAAGGAAGTATGTTTAGATCAAAGCAGATGGTAGGTACTCTACAGTCCTGTAACTTGAAATCATTGACCCTTACTACAATTTGAGGATAGCAGAGGTAGACAAAAAGCATGAATCGAGTATTATTGAGTATACTATATAGCATTACTGAAAATCAGCGTTGGGATGACATTCCACGTTGCCCCAACAAAGCTGAGTAATGTACCTTTTTCGCCACAGTGACATTGGGCTTAGAGTTAGTTTGTATGTTTTTAGGTAGATTTAGTTTTAGTTTTGTAGAAATAGTTTTTAATTTGTTAATTTTTTCCATATTAGCCTAATGTGCTTGTGGCCTAAAATAAATAATTTTTCTTTCTTTCTTTCTATACTAAAATACTAACTGTTGTAAAATTTTCCCCGTTTTTATAAAATTATTTTAACATTTATAACATTATATCCGTATTCTGGTACCCATAACACAAGCATAATAAGCTTAGCTTGGGACCAGAGGACGTTGTGTGAAATGTCCATGAATATTTATTTATATTTATAAATTTTTTATTATTTTAAGTCGCACGGTGATATTATAAAGCCTTCCTCGATAAATGTACTAACACTAAGAATTTTTTTAATTAGTACAGCAGTTCCGGAGATTAGCGCGTATAAACAAACAAATTTTACAGCTTTATAATATTAATATAGAAGTATTATTGTTTTGTTTTATGGCAATCTGATAATTACTGCCAGCGTCATGTCATGGATACTCATGGATTTCTTAAAAGTTAGGGTAAATTTAAAATATAAAAAGTATCCAATTGTGGCAGCAGTAGTGGGGCCTAAAACAATCACAAACACAAAATAGTTGTTACTAAATATAATACATATGAATGAATAACATTTATATACAGTGGTAAACTAAATAGATTATAATCTTATGTTGTTAGTGTCAATAAATTGAATAAAAGCATTTACTATACTAGGGGATGGGAATAGTGCTAAGAGGTGTCGAATATTAACTGGTCTGGGAATTTTTAGTGAGGTCTAGAGGATTGGAAGAAAAAAAGTTCAAACAAACAAATTTTTCAGCTTGATAATATTAATATAGAAGTATTTGCATGGCTAATATGGATGTAAAAATATGATAGGACCATGCTTCTTGGTATGTTTCCATAGACCCACATGTATTTTCAACAGTTGTTTGGTCATCACTCATACAGGTATTTGTAAATAAAACACATCAAATAAACATATTTCTTTCTACTTTTAAATAATTTGTCAGTAAAACTATTAATACTGATATCAGTTAAAAACTTTGCAATAATATTTATTATAACAATAAATAATGTGATAACTTGTACAATAACAAATTGTGATATTGATGTCCCAATCTCGAGCCAGCTGCCAGTATTTTTCACATTATATAAGAGTTGTATTCCCATTAAATTTGAATATATTAGTACTATTACGTTTAGGTATCCAATAGGTGCCTGAAAAAAATATACCATTTTGTATCGAAATTCTCTGTGTGGAGATATGGGTTAAAAATACACCTGTCACCATACTGTTTCCTGTCAATGAATCTGTAATAGTGTGCTAAAAATCTTTAACATGTTCTGTAAAATACAAAAATCTAAACCCTATACCAAACTAAACCTAATAAGTGTGGTTTAATATGTTCTAGTGTGAATTAAGCTTAGCAGTGGTACATTTATGAACTAGAAGAAGATTATGACGGGCTTCGTGGTTGAGTGGTTTATGTAATAGACTGCCGATCACGAGGTCGCGGGTTCGATTCCCGCTTGGGACAATCATTTGTGTGATATCCATAAATGTCACACAAATGTTTGTACTGCGTCTGGGTGTTTACTATGTATTATAAGTATGTATTTACAAAAGAAAAGTAGCTTATGTATTTTATCCGTAATCTGGTACCCATAACACAAGCATATAAGCTTTGCTTGGGACCAGAGGACGTTGTGTAAAATGTCCGTGAATTTTATTATTTATTTATTTATTATTTACCTTAGTTAGAAGTTGAACTGCCCTAAAGCAGCAAGCGACACTTAAAAATGGTGCTAAAGTTTTCAGCAAGATTAATGTCGTAATTGTGAAGGGCTCAAATGATGTTATAAAACATGTTACCCATCTTATTTCAAATGAATTCAATGATGCTATATTTCCTGTTCCAAAAAATGCTAGAATAATGTACAATGTCTGTAATAACAGGATAATTAGGAAATATATTTTACAGAGAGGCAATTGTTTTTATTTTCAACCAGCTGCTGGCCACGACTACATACGAGTGTTTTTATTAGTCGCAGCGTGGTGTTATATAGTCTATAGTAGACTATATAAGACCACGCTGCGACTAATAATAAGAGGAAGGCTATAGACTCTATAGCCTTCCTCGATAAATGGACTACCCAACACTGAAAGAATTTTGCAAATAGGACCAGCGGTTCCTAAGATTAGCGCGTTCAAACAAACACTCTTTAGTTTTATAATTTAGTATAGATTTACGTCTAGCACACAATGTTCCGTGTCGTTATTATCATAACATATTCGTCATATCGACCCCTGAAAACGGGAACCCAAACATGGGATAATAGGGCAGTCGGACGGCCGCTTAAGGAACTTATCCGGTAAAATTTTTGGGGCTAGTCTTGGCTTCAAAAAAAGCTTCAATTTGTCTATACAAATTGAAGCTTTTTTGACTTTTTTTGAATTCTGTGATGCAACGAGATTAGATTTGTAAAGGATACAAAAAAGAAGGCTCTTCTAAAGTCCCGGCTGTTAATATCTCTCTCAATTGGTGTTAACGTTCTGTATCCATCATTTTTGTCACATTCGAAAGTACTTTCAACGAGCTGTGAAATAATATTTCAATTATGCAGAGACTTTGTGAAGAATTACGAAATATCATAAAGTACTTGGAGAATTAACCAAGCAAGAGTTGGTATTGACCCACGATGATAAATTTACGAAAGCAATACACATACTCATAGTGTACGGATAGTGTCCTCTTCCATCGTGTGCGTTAAGGTGGCCTTCCGATGTTTGCAGCCTAATCGCGTGTCCTGCTCTGATTTTCTACTGAAAATACTAGCCGATTCTTATATTACGATAAACCTTACAGCTACGTATAAAAAATAGACGTGGCTAAACGCTAAAGTGGCCGCAGAATTGGTACCGCTCACGTTCTCGCGATTTGATATTGCGACAGCGATATGACCGATATAAAGGTATTCTTATATTCTTTTGGCAACGAGAAAATTGACATTAACTTGAGGGGTTGCGAATCATGTACATTGGAAGGTCACCTTTAACTCGACACTACCAGTCTTGCAATATATTTAACAGAGAAAATAGCGTGTGTAACAACTATTGGTTAAATACTCGAAACTAAAACACTATATTTACCTGTATATTCTTCATATTAAGTAATTTGAATTCAATAAATATCCAACAAATTAAATTAAACATCAACGTAACTATAAATAGCCCTTCATGAGCTACTGATAATAATAGGTAAAATATTAATATCGATGTATTAATAGCTAGAAGGCGGCAAATCAGTCTTTTTGAAAATATTATAGGAATGACTAGAGAAATTGCTGAAACAAAATATAACAAAATATTAAAGAATTTCCGCTAAAAATGGACATTTTACACAATGTTCTCTGGTCCCAAGCTAAGCTAATTTGATTGTGTATTAAAAATAGAATACTTATAGAAACAGTGACGTATTTGCACAAATTCTTAGCAGAACCATAGACACAGTACTAATAAAGATTATCAATTCCCATACTTTGGCATGTTCGCCATAAAATGCACGCTAAATCTAGGTGGCGCTGTTCACTAGCGTAACAACTTGTATAAAACGGACGTTGCAATAAGATACGTTTAGACAGAAAAAAATTAACTTAAATTAAAAGTCTAATACATATTTAATATGTTACATTCAACGAAAAAATACAATAATAATTATTTTCCACTGATTAGTACATGCAAATAACCTCTTACGATAAAATAACCTCTTGCGATAGATGGCAGATGATTCGCTTCAATGATCGCTTTGTTATTTTTAACACAGTTTTTAACTAGATGGCATTTTAATATATTTAAATCATTGATTGGTGTTACAAAAACTATTATTATTATTTTAGGGTATTAAATATTAGTAAGTTTTAAGAACAATAATATATTTATAGTTTTATAAAAAAAACAAAAAAAGGTTGAAAAGATAAAAAGTTACAAACTAAATTATCTCATAAAAATCATCAAATTGGTTTATTAAAAAACAGGTAGTATTTATTTGGGTTCAAGGTCAAGCTTGTTAAAACAAATAGTGATGCGCCACTTGATTTCGACGTTTTTAGGGTTCCGTACCCAAAGGGTAAAAACGGGACCCTATTACTGAGACTTCGCTGTCCGTCCGTCAAACAAATTGGTCAAGTGCGAGTCGGACTCGCGCACGAAGGGTTCCGTACCATTATCTATGCAACATAAGGCAACGTTATTAGTATCGAGCAAGAAACGGTAAAAAAATCATGTTTGTTGTATGGGAGCCCCCCTTAAATATTTATTTTATTTTATTTTTAGTATTTGTTGTTATAGCGGCAATAGAAATACATCATCTGTGAAAATTTCAACTCTCTAGCTATCACCGTTCTTGAGATACAGCCTGGTGACAGACGGACGGACGGACGGACGGACGGACAGCGAAGTCTCAGTAATAGGGTCCCGTTTTTACCCTTTGGGTACGGAACCCTAATAATTGGTCAAGTGCGAGTCGGACTCGCGCACGAAAGGTTCCGTACCATTATCTATGCAACATAAGACAACGTTATTAGTATAATGCAAGAAACGGTAAAAAAATCATGTTTGTTGTATGGGAGCCCCCCTTAAATATTTATTTTATTTTATTTTTAGTATTTGTTGTTATAGCGGCAATAGAAATACATCATCTGTGAAAATTTCAACTGTTTAGCTATCACCGTTCTTGAGATACTGGGTACGGAACCCTAAAAATCATGTTTGTTGTATGGGAGCCCCCCTTAAATATTTATTTTATTTTATTTTTAGTATTTGTTGTTATAGCGGCAATAGAAATACATCATCTGTGAAAATTTCAACTGTCTAGCTATCACCGTTCTTGAGATACAGCCTGGTGACCGACGGACGGACGGACGGACGGACGGACAGCGAAGTCTCAGTAATAGGGTCCCGTTTTTACCCTTTAGGTACGGAACCCTAAAAACGATGTTGCTTGTTATGACGTTCAAATAGCGAGTGTATTCTTAGAAATTACATTTGTCGTGTGTGTGTGCGTGTGTGTGTGCGTACGTGCGTGTATGTGTCTGTGTGTGCGTGTGCGCAAATAGTATATTAGCTTTGGGCGATGTATGTATGTAAAAAAATTGGTCAAGTGCGAGTCGGACTCGCGCACGAAGGGTTCCGTACCATTATCTATGCAACATTAGGCACGTTATAGAACCAAATATTCTGTGAATAGTTAAAGCGTCTACCTGTCAACGTTATTATTATTGAGCAAGAAACGGTAAAAAAATCATGTTTGTTGTATGGGAGCCCCCCTTAAATATTTATATTATTTTATTTTTAGTATTTGTTGCTAGAGTGGCAATAGAAATACATCATCTGTGAAAATTTCAACTGTCTAGCTATCACCGTTCTTGAGGTATCTCGTCTGTCACCAGGTTGTATAACCTGGTGACAGACGGAGGACGGACGGACGGACGGACAGCGAAGTCTCAGTAATAGGGTCCCGTTTTTACCCTTTGGGTACGGAACCCTAATGAACTGTCTCTTTCAGCACATCCTCAATGTATAGGTCGTCATCGTACCTACTGAAAATATTTAACAAAGCCTACCGCTTTGTTAAATATTTTCAGTATCATGTAACAAGTAAGCGTAATAATTGAATGAGATATTTTGTTGTGATGAAAAGTAAAAAGGATTATTGACGTCACTCACAATATCAAAAGAAACAAAGTACTTTAATATTTATTAACAGGTTGTTATATTATGATACTAAATTTATTATAAAATAAGTTTTATTCTATTATCAGCTCGGTGAAGGTCGATTTAGGTTCGGATCTTAGACTATAAAGTATGTTGTTATGGTTGATATATGATATCGTCGAGGCCTTGACACAAGCCGCCTTCGCGGTGATCGGTGTTTTTGAGAATGTTAACAAACAGAATGAAAGCAACCTTATGCCTCAATAAAGAAAGTATATTTTTAAATGTTGTTGTTCCGTTCGACGTTCATAGCAAAAGCAGCTTTGCGTGTTTTATTGTTTCGTCTTCAATCGTCTTTAAGAGGGTACTGTACTCCTCATTTAGGTATTTGCCTTAGTTATTGCTATCCCTATTTCCGAGCGCCGCGCTGAAAGGGACAAATATAGATGAAGCGGATTTTACCTACAAATTCTTTGAAAAAAGACGTTTCGTACTTCCGTTTTTTTTCGCGAAAGTTAAACCGATTTTAATAGTTTTTGCGTCATATTATAGATAAAGAATATATCTATGCTTCTATCACTTTCTTTTGTGGTAAAACTTTACCAAATTTGTGTGATAGACGCTGCAATTTTATCTAAAGAAAACCGAAAAAAAAAGTTTTCCGGATCGTCATATTTCTTTTAGTTATTATGTTTTGAAAAAAAGAAAGTGAAACGTATTTTTAGGTGTGGTACCTTGGGTATATTTAGAAGTAAGAGATATTGCGTGTTCACGTAAACACTGTTTATTCACGACTAAGACCAAACTAAGAGTAACATATGTCTAATCTTACATTCTGCAGGAAAGGTAACGATCCCGTTATGTTCAAGGGACGCGCTACTTGAAGTTGTCAAACCTATGTCATTAACAGCAATAAATTCTTAACTAATATCGATACAAGTGTGAGAGCGAAATGTTAGGCAAAAACAAAATGTTAAAATGTCTACCATGAGTTGATCTATAAGTGGCTGGGCATACATAAAAATAATATATAATGGTACCAATTCTACATGCACAAGTAAACTAAACTTAACTAAAAAATAAATATTGATTATTTCAATAACACAATTCCGCAATTCGGTACTGTTAACTACACTTTCTTATTATAAAAACGGTGTATTATATAATAACAATTTAAGTTACTGTGAATGTGTATAAGAAAATAGTCAATTAATCAAAATACAGCATAGTTGCTTTTTTATTTTTGGTTAAGTTTAGTTGTGCACATAGAATTGGTACCAATATCTGCTTGACCGAGCGTAACTCTCGATGGATTTTTGTGAAATTATTCTTAATAAGGTAAGTCTCAGTAATAGGGTTCCATTTTACCTTTTGGTACGGTCAAGTACGTGTTGGACATGCACGCGAACGGTTCCGTGCGGTTATTATGATGATATATTCGTGACACCAACCACAAATAACACCATATAGCGGACCCCCAAACAATGGGATAAGGGCAGGATGATGATGATGGTGAGTCTGAGTAGGTATTTGTGGTTGTAGTATCATCTGATCTAAGCAAACTGAAAATTTCAGCTCTCTAGCTAAACAGAAAATTTTCATAGTACGAAAACACCGACAAAAAGAAATTTTATAAGTATACATAAATCCAAAATCCCATTTATTTAAACACAGGTATTTAATATACGTTATACATATAAAGTAAAATCACGAAACATGTAAAATATTACAAGCCGCATAGGTATGTACGATGTATCGTGCTGTCGCTAGTCGCGATGGCGATACTACAATCAACTACAAATGTAGGTACAAGAACCTCACGATGCGATAGGCTAAGGAATTGAATGAAACACAACGCGGTAACGTAACGCGCAACGTTGCCAGTTTGACAAACTTGGTAGGTAAGTACTTGATAAGAAGCTTAAAAAAATGAAGTTTGTAGTTTGCGAAAGATATAAATGTATTTACTAATTAACTAAGATATAAATCTATATACTGTAGTAACTAAATTGCCTTTATTTATGTGTTTAAAAATACAAAAAGTGAAACCGCATTATCAAAAATCCACTTTAATTTGAACGCCAGACCTATTAACATTCGTGGCCCTGCTATATATATGCTTTACCCGATACGCCACGGCACTCTTAAAAAATCGTTCGAAATTTATATGTGTATTCTAAGCCGCAAAAGCGTATCTTTACTTTTTATGATAAAAAAATTGTAAATTCTATGATAAACATATTAAACTATTCTATGATAAACAAAATTGTGTTCATTTAAATTTTTCAGATTATCTGAGGTAAATTTAAAACTAGTTACGTAATTGATTTATCAAGATTATGAAATAGTGCCATCTGCCATTTTTTTTTAGTACTACCGCTATACAACGTGACGTAGTAAGATTATGAATGATTATTGATTACGATAAATTATGTGATTTGATACGCTTAGTGCCATCTGTAGATTCAGAGTGTAATGATAATTGAGTTTCACAATTTGTTGGGAGGTTATATGTCTTTATTATACTGTGTCTATGGCAGAACGTTTTTTAAGTTGCCTGAGTGATTGTTATCAATGAAATGCATTCATTATATAAAGTTTGTAACTTTCGCTTTCCAGTCCATCAACATACCCACTCTTGGGCACGGACCTCCTCCACTTTTAAAAGGTATATAGTCGACTATGCTACGCTAATCAGACACGTTGACATAGTTTAGTTTTAGTTTTCCTCATTTATGCTATTACAGCACCCCATTGGAAGAAATGACGTGGTGATACTTCTATTCTTAATCCGTCTCCACACGACCTAACTAAGAGAATATATATACATAAGATTAATTCGGGACTAGGAGACTGTAAAATAGGTTTAACGTTACCAGCTGTTATCCAAGATAATGTTTGATAGAAGTAAGAGACCGGAGTCCCTTTTTCAAATCTCTTTGACTGTACATAAATATTTTGAAGAGATATAACTAATAATAATACTTGTACAACAGTCAATACAACTTGTTTTTTATTCTCATAATTTCTGTTAATAAATGGTAACAGAATTTTGTAAATATATACAAAAATGGCTCCTAACCAAATAAGGCCTGCAATGATTCTGAAAGAAATAATATTTTAAAAGCAAAGGCACTTGTATTCCAACAATAAGTTAACAATGTTAAACTTAATCGTACTTTAGACTTAAGGCAATAGAAATCATAATAAGATTCCAATATTTTTAAAGCTATGCTATGCCATAAGAGCCACAGATGCAGGTCGGCATCTCAACATCATTATACCGTCAAACCATTTCCCAAGGGCGTAGGCAAAGACTAGAGTGCTATCTGCTGCGATCTTAACACACTTTCTTGGCTTCATTTACACTCATACAACCGGTCGTACATTCATGTACGTAGTATAAAATATAATCATCACCATCATACTATGGCAGAGAGGGTAGGCAGAGACTATAGAGCGCCATCTGTTACCACTCGTCATACATTTACGACGCTTATATCTTGACTTATTATAGAACAAAGTCGTTTTTTTGTGTGTATGTATGTCCTAAGTGAGCTTATATCTTCCAAACTGTGCAACGGATTTTGATGCGGTTTTTAATAGATAGAGTAGCTCAAGATGACGGCTTTTTATTAGAGTTTGGTATATGGTAATATAATGTGCATGATAAAGAATAGAAATATGCTTACACTAATTCTATAAATACATCTTTACCAACAACAGGTATGAATGAGAATATGCTAAGTAGGAGGCATCCGATAGGCCATATTATTAATAAAGGTGCTGATAAATGATGTCTGGTTGGTGAAAAGAAAGGCCACAATCCCATTCCCAACAGTGGGACGCTTAACATCCATCTATAGGTAAATGATAGGCCCTGAAAATAATGACATATTACAATTCCCCTCCGAAAGTTTAAAAACTATAAATCACGGTAAATAATCCTAAATCATCATCGTCGTCGTCATCATTATAAAATTAGTCCTTTTTCCCATGAGGGTAGGCAGAGACTATAGAATTTCAGTTTAATCTGACAACTCCAAGTGGGTGAAATCACTTTACACATACACATTAAGGGCCTACATCAATATTATCGTATATCATCGCCGACACGTACATATTAACACAGCCAGTAGGCACAGAAAATGAAGAATTAGGGATACTTTTCCTATTTACTCAAAATCTACAAAATGTATTTTAATTCTGATCCACGTGTTTCTATACATAATAGTTACCTATGTTTTTAAAGTTATTTCATTAGTTAATACGCGATAATCGGTCTATTATCGCGTATTAAATGATATGAAAAAAATAAAATATTTGAGAGGTTGTTTCGCCAAGATTTTCTATCGAGAAAACTTTTTCAATCGTGTTTCTGAGTTCATGCGATCCTAGATCATATATTGAAAAAACATATACTTAAAAATTAGAGCTCTAGCCATTCAATCTAAAGAAACAATGAAAACTTCGTACGTAGAAAAAAGCACGAAGCTATTTTGGTATCCTCATGTTTAGTTGTGCACGTAAAATTGGTATTGCACATTGTATTGTTAAAAAGTTAGGTAAGTTTAACTAAGAATGAAAATTGATAGTGTCAATAACAAAATTCGGCAATGTTAACAGAACTTTTTGTTAGAAAATTTGAATTAATTTTAATTAATAAAAATGTACACAACATACTAGCTAATTAATCAATATACGCCATATTTGTTTTTATCTTTTAGTTGAGTTTAGTTGAGCATGTAAAATTGTTACATTTACATTGATTAATACATTGACGGATACATACCGAACTAATAAAAGCTTGTTAATTTCAGCTATTTTGTATGTAGGCTTAAATCTTTAAATCCATGTAACGGATTTCGATAAGTCCCCCCATGCGTACGAATACCTGAGCAACAGCTAGTTATAAAAAAAATCTATAGCAAAATTGCGTTTAAAGCGGTTTATCTAATATTTATAGCGAATTTTTTTATCTAAGCTATTTACTAACTTACCATGGCAACAGATCCCAAAGTATAACATATCATTTGTATTATTAATGAAAGCATTTGTTTATTTTTCCTACATTGTTTGTATACTTTGATCCATAGAGAAAATGACGACAGTGCATACCACCATAATATTAAAGGCATCAGAAAATATACACAATACTGAACTGGCAAATTTTGTACTGAAACAAAAGCATATAAGAATTAAATATATGCGTAACAAGTTTTCTTAAATTAACTTTAGGCATATAAAAATATTTCCGTGTGGTGACGAATTAAGAATACAAGTGTCACCACCCCATCTCTTCCCCAGGGTGCTGTAAAAGTCAGCTAAGCGATATTTTACATTAATAACACCCTATGTGAGAGACTGAAAACTGGAAAATAAACCCTGTGCCAACACGCCTGCTTAACGCGGCACAGTAGACCATAATCCCTTCCAAAGTGGAGGAGGCTTGTGCCCAACAGTGGGACGTAAATAGATTGGAAAGAGATATAAAAATATTTACCATAAACTAAATACACTGATAATGCACATAAAATCACGAAAACTGTGTTTAAAAATCTTCTAAAGGCTCCTCTTGAAGTTTGTTCCATTTGCATATTAAATAGTTGTAATAACAAAATTTTTAACAAACACGCTATCCAACCTAAAAACGACGCAGTCACCACCAAAAGTAATGGTCTTTGATAATAATTGTGATAATAATGAAGACCGAAAAGACTTAAATTTATAATCTCTTCACTTAAAAGTATCAAGTTTTCATAGTCCTCCTCAAATAATAACTTTTCTGTGAATTTTAATAGTTCTTGATATTTTTCACTAGTAAATGGTTCATAGGGTTTATAAAGTAAGGAAATAGCATTTTCTTCAACATCCATCCTCTTTTTATTGTACTGTGATGCCAATTGCCTGCTGTTACTGTACAAAGCTTTGGCTTTGTTGGGTAGAGACATGTCTAATACTTCTGTAGGCACCTTTCCCTGTAATTATAAACATGACTTTTGGAAATATAAAATACTGCTTGCATAGAATTACTAAGATTGTACTAAAGTATAGCATCTATTATTACGGATCCATGGAAAGCGAAAATTGGATGTAAGCTGGTCAGACAGGTCAATGTCTGGTCTTTAAAATAAAAATATTAATATTTGTGATAATAAGACCACGCCATGCTTCATAAGAGTAGATATTAACTAAAATCCTACTGATTCTCCAGAAAATGTAAATTCATTGGGAAAACAATCCTTACAACTTAATGATTTATTTTTACAATATATACTCACTTTAGAATTAACAGGCACAGGAATAGATAGAATTGTGGACATTAATGGTGACAGATCAACTTGGTTAATATCATGTCTGTGGTCAAGAGACATGCCATTAGTTTGAGGGTCATCTTGTATTTTATTTGTCTGTTTCACACCTGAACCCCAAATGACGTAAGGTGTTTCAGTTTCATGATTATCTCCTGCCCCATGTGAACCTGTAATTAATTGAAAATCTTTACTTATTATAAAACTAAGTCATTATTTTAAATGTACGTCCCTATGTGAGTTTACTTTTTAAAACTAATATTTTAATGCAATATTTTTTTTAAATGTTCGCTTGGTTCAAGAGGTTGTTTTCTTTTTATAATTAGATAAGGTTTTTTTTCCAAATTCCATGCATACAAAGTGGCAAACAATAATTAATTTCACTATAATATGGGCCTTAGATTTAATAACTTTGTCCAATAGCAAATAAATAGTTTTAAGTAAAACTAACTTACCCCAATCAGTCATTCCGTGGTCAGAAGTCATCAAAAATGTAGTTTTACCATCATCATTATAGTAATCTCTTATAATCTTTTCTATATCTTGTATGCCTTCATCTACATGCCTCAATGTAGTCAAGAAATTCCTATAAATATTATTAGTAATTATTAGCCTCATGTAACAAAAAAATGTATAGCTATGCTTTTAAGTTAATTTTGTAAAACAACTTACTTTGTTTTAGGTTTATGTGTGTGTCCCGCTGTATCAGTGCCCAACAGATGCAAGAAAAATAAAATTTTATTACTTTTTAACTTTTTACTGACAATGCTATCATATTTGGCCTTTTCAAAAAATATTTTTACTTTATCAAAGACCCAAGCATCTAGAAGTGTTGTATTCTTGTCTGTAGAGAATGAATGATCATATGGATCAAAATCATGAACTTCTATGTGATCATCAATATTTGCCTTGGTAAATATATTTACAATGTCAAATGTACCCCAGCACCATGTATACAACGTTTGGTTGAAAACAGAATCAAAGTCAACTGGATTCTCCTTCCACCCTTTCGCAACTGCTGAAGGATCTTCATAAAATCCTGCTATAACTGCGACATGGCCAGGGCGTGATTCAGTAGGTACCTGAGTATTTGAAATACCCCATCTTCCTAAAGTATTAGCAACAGACCTAAAACATTCATTATTAATGTTAGTTTCATAAAAACAAAACATAACCTCAAAACTCGGTTACATTACAAACCTTAAATAGGGCATGGTTGTGTAATTTACAAACGACTCTGCTCTGAGTCCATCCACTACAAAAAGCACAAGACGTTCACCAAGGTATTCATGTGTAGGTTGATAAGGAACTACATTCTTAACAATTGGCGATTTAAAATATATATCAAATATAGAAAACAGGAATGTTACATGAATAAGAATACCAACAAAAAACATTTTTCCAAGCAAGGAAAGTCATTAAAAATAAATCTTGGTGAAATCAAATTAAATTAATAATCAATTTTACATGAATTTTATTATCGATAACAAATTGATAACAATACAAACAAACGTCAATGTCAAATACGTCAATGTCAAATACGTCAAAAAAGCGATGACGTGCATAGACATGGCGTAGACTAATGTGTACGTAGATGGAGAAAGTTAACTCACAGTAAAAAATTGGTCCTGACAACCCTATCTGTATGCACTAAAGAAAACTAGCCTACACATAAAACCAAAGAGTAAAGACATAAACCCACCTAAGAATACATGAGTTACTTCATATGAGTTAGGTACTTGGACTACTAGGACTAGATTAAAATAGTTTACTTTAGGATTTTTAGTTTTAACTTAGGTTCCAAGATTGTGAAGTGGGTCCTCAAATGGTGTCAATGGTGAGTAATTCGTTTATTAGATGAGAAATAATGGTGACCTGTTGAATATTCATAAAAGGATCCTTCCAAACCAGTTACACGTGTCGTAAGCCTCGGATCAATCTCATCGTAGTTAATAGAATGTTGTAGTTAATGTAGTTAGTTTGTCCAGTATTACAAGGTCTCTAGATAGATGACTGCTCCGGCTGTAAATACAGGTGATGTCTACGGTGTTTTCTCCGATATCAGAAGTGGGATCGAATGATTGAAGAAGCGTTATTTGTTTTTGTTTTGAAAAGTCTAGAACAATCAAATTAACCGTAGTCGGCGTTTTAGTAAAAATTTTAAGTGTAGCATGTAGATCTGTAGTCAGGCACTACAGATCATATGACAAATTATTTGTCTCTTTAATTATGATTATCAATTGCGAGCGTTATTGGTGTATAGAGACGTTTAGTGAACTATTTATAATATTAACAAGGCAGTTTACCGTGGTGTATCTACGAGTAAACCAATTATTATAAAAAGAGCTGTTGGCGCGTGGAGCGTTACAATAAGCCAAAAAAAGATGCTACAATAAGCCAGTATATCATATCCTGAAAGAATAATGGCCTATGGCACAGCAACAACCTATCCGTTTATTCCTCTCCCTTGCCTACGCGGCAACATCGACTTTTCCTTTACCGATCCTTCCTAAACCCTTTATCCTTCCTAAATCCTTCATCCTTTCTATCCTTACTCATAAATATACCATGTTATTACTCTACACCAACCAACGGTTACTATTCACGATGTAGGTGTTTGGTAGCAACAGCTTACATAGTTATGTAGACTTAACTTCTACTTGGGCTACAAGTAGGAGGCAGAGTAACAGTGTTTATTCGTATGCCAGTACGAAAATTCAACATTTATTTACTGATAGTTTAATCATTAGTATTTAAACTAAATTAGAAAATCATTCCTTTACTATTGAATCCGTCTAATTTAGCAGGATAGGCAAAACGGAAACCCTACTATTAGTTTCAAGTAGGTAGGGAACACACGAGGACGTGTGCCTTCGCAGAATGGCCGTGTGACATTAAATAAAAATAAAGAAAAGAAAAGAAAGAAAATAAAGAAAAAGAAAAGAAAAAAAATGTTTTTTTGTTTTTCATATGAATAACATAAACCCTAAATAATTAGCTATCAAATTATAGCCGAGTGATTGTCTTTATGAAAATAAAATTTTAATGTGTAGTGGATTTGATTTTGACCCACTACAACACATTGTTTGTTAGCATAAATACAAAAAACCTGGCAACTAGAGCAGTCAGTATTATACGGGTCGTTACGTTGCCCAGTTCTATAACTTAAACAATTAGAATGTCCTCCAAAGTGTAATTACTGAGTGTGTATTTGTGAGAAAGTGCAAAGTAACGATAATATGAAATTGACCGAGTGTGAATGTTGAATTATTGTGGAAATAGTTGTAACTGACCTAGTGTATGGAGATAAAAATCTTAGTTCTGGGTTTCTTTATTTTGCTACTTTTTATCGGGCCAGAATTAGCCGAGCGGAAAAACTTAGTTCTGTTGCAGATTTACACACGGGGACGTGTGTTTTCGCAGAATGGCCGTGTCGTAGGAGACTTGATTAAAATAGTTTACTTAAGGATTTTTAGTTTTAACTTAGGTTCCAAGATTGTGAAGTGGGTCCTCAAATGGTGTCAGTGGTGAGTAATTCGTTTATTAGATGAGAACGAACGGTGACCCGTTGAATATTCATAAAAGGATCCTTCCAAACCAGTTACACGTGTCGTAAGCCACGGATCAATCTCATCGAAGTTTATAGAATGTTGTAGTTAACGTAGTTAGTTTGTCCAGTATTACAAGGTGTTTATGATGTCTACGATGTTTCTCCGATATATATTTTACGAAATATTATCTTACAATGTATGTTTGTAAATTTTGTATAATAAAATAACGATTCAACCATATTACCTAATAGAGAATATTTAATATCCGCATCTTGGGATTAGGGAAATTTTATCTCCACTGTTTATCTCCTTGCATAGAATGTTTGTTCTTAATTGAAATTTAGGCATTTGAAACTGAATAAATTAATTTTTTTTTTTAAATAAAATGTCAATTAATCAATTGTGGTGTCAATTATCAAACATTTATTCCTATTCTGTGATTTATTCCAAAGATTTATTCACTTACTGTGGCTTACTCAAAGAGTATAATAATATAGATATAACGGCTTAATCATATCTTACACCGTTTCAATTCATAAATTAGCAAAAATAAAATAGGTACTTTCGAATTCTATGACAAGCAAACTTACGTAAATATAGCCGTAATCCCATAATCACAGAAGGCCATAATGGAAGGAGAACAATTAGATGAAGAAACATACCATGTCACTGAAGAAACGTTACCTTTTCAGCAATTACAAAAGACGAGTACTTCTTCTCCTTTATTTCTCTGTAAATGTTTGTTGGATGAACCATCATCAGAACAAATAGTGGTATCTGAGCGAAAAAAAAGAATTTTATCTACCGTGACTAGAACTGAAGCGTATTTGCGTGAACGTCGGATACCTGAGCTTATTAGGTTTCTATTGACCAAAATGATAGCTCATAGTTCATCTAATTCAGCAGATTTTTTAGAATCATTATTGGATGAATGTATGTTATTTCGAGCAGGACTTGGTGTAGCACCTGTGCTTTACGAAGATAGGTACAGTAAAGATCATTGCTTTCTTAACCTGACATTGAATTTGCTTAGGTATTTTGATATAATATAATATTATACCAAATGGGTCCCACACGACAAATTTTGTCAACTTGAAATAGTAGACGTCGACGTGGGTAACGTGATGAAATCGCAGGATGAAATAACAATTGCGGCCAAGATTGGTAAACAGACATACTTGCATGATAAAGTTTAATTTATAAACGCTTATTTTTTCTAGACATTTACAAGCTGTTATCAAAAGTTTTGACCCAGGACACCGCGGATGGCTAAGTGCTGGGCAAGTACGAAGAGCGTTTATCACGCTTGGCCTAAACCCGCAAAAAACAGATGACAAAATTCCTTGTGATGAAGTAATGCATATCCTAAAAAGAACTCAAGAAAAAGAATTATTTAGACTATTATCTGCTGGCGTTGTTACTGGGAGTAGCACTAACAATAATATGAACGATAGTGCATCTGAAGAAATTTGCGAAACAAAGTATACTTAACTACTTGTATAAAAATATCTACTATGTCACTTCCTTGAGAGTTCACGTTTAATATTAAAATTGTTAAATTAATCAAACGTATTCATTTTATGGATACGACAGTTTTTAAATTCCGCTAATTTATTTAACTCTAAATCTGAGATAGAATACAGGCATTATAAGCCACGCAAATAACTGCGCTGGAACCTTGTTAACTTAACGCCCTTGTGACGTCATCAGCGAAGAAAAAGTACAGCTAACAAAATGTAATATTCTCATCTTTTAATAAAAGTTTATAAAGGTAATTTGATGTTTTTTTAATTAAAACTAAATGTTTGAAGAATAATGTGTAAACTTTTAATCATCATCATCATCATTCATCACATTTTTGAAAATCTTAACTCTTCAACACCACTCATATAATCTACATCAGCAGACTCAGAATTGGTATCCGAGTCTGATGTCTCGTCAGAATTAAATTATGGTGGAAAAAGTGATTACCGCAAGCGGGACTTGAACCCACGACCTCGGAATACCGTTTCGTAGCTCTGCCAACTGAGCTTATTGCGGTCGTGCTTTTAGTAATCAAATTAGGCCACCATAATCGTCACTCGATTGAGTTTATATCGTATTTTTACATACAACGCCATATATCGAGAATGTTTTGCAACAATCTCGACCAGTCACCTAGTATTCTTTCCCGCTTGCGGTAATCACTTTTTCCACCATAATTTAATTTATTAAGTAAAAGCATAGCATGTCAATTGCAAAATTAATAAATTACTTTAGTAAGAAATCATATTTTATGTTGTTCTACCTTTTTTCCAATCGAATTTTTACTGCTCCAAAAATACTGTGCAATATTATCTCCAATATTACTGAAACTTGCTTGACCCCTTGACCCCATCAAGTATATAATATTTTTTTTTTGTTTTAATCTTTGACCCCGTCCGTCCGAAATAAGGCAATGGTAGTATTGCCATTGTAAAAAATTCTTGTTACGCAGGAAAGGGAAATGATATTTAATTTATTTTTACATGTTACAACACTGTCCTACATAACCGTTGTTTTGAAAATATTATTTTATCATTTTTCTTACTCATTGTTATTATATCATTAACAATAGTTATTAAATATATAATTACATTAACTGACAAGAGTCAAACAGTTTATTTTTAAATGTTATCATTAGTTTTAAAAGTATCCGTGGACTGTCCAATAAAATGGGTAAAGGTGTTGAAGAGATACATATTGGAAAAATTGACGACTGTAATATTTATTTCTTTTTATTGTATGGCTCTAGTATAGGTACCCATTTAAAAATTTTGTAACTTTTGCATATTATTTGCATATATAGGTGATGCTGATATTCGCAAAACAGGACAAGAAATGGACGTTATAAGACAGAGAACGATAGCTTACGAATATCTTTGTCGATTAGAAGAAGCTAAAACTTGGATGGGATCATGTTTAAAAGAGAATTTACCACCAGCTACTGAATTTGAGGAAAGCCTCCGGAACGGTGTATATTTGGCCAAACTAGGACACTTTATTTCGCCAGAATTACTTCCTCTGAACAAGATTTATGACATAGACCAAAAGCGGTACAAAGTAGGTATTGTTTTCATTAGTAAAAAGATCTAATTAAATTAACGTACCTATTGTTAATTTTCTGGTTTGGGTGTATAAAATTATAATTAATGTATATATCCCAATAAATAGGGTAGCTCAGAATAGTTACTAAGTAAAGATAGATCAGCTCTGTATGGTTTGTAATTGACATCCTTTTTTATATAAATGATAAAAAACAAACAAACAGTTCCATATGCGATTGTTGTCTGCAATAAATTTCTTAAAACTAAAAAGTTTTCTTTGGATTAAGAGGCTTTTCATTCCTTTGATTATAAAACTGGACAAGTTTGAGACTTCATTAATTATTTTTATTTATCTCTTTTACATCACAATATCTTACATTTTTAAATATATAATTAAATATAAACTAAATAATAAAAAATATACATTTAAAAATATAAAATAAATGTGAGCTCCAACAGGCGGCGGGCACAGGGGCCAAGCCACCGGTGGCTAAGGATCCAGGGAGAGGAACCTCCTCACAATCCGAGCCGTATCCAAGATTACTGCTTTCTGTATTAGACCCTTAACCCAACGATCCAACGCGAGCCTCTCTAGATGACGGTCGAGGCTCTTGGCAATTAGGCCATTGACAGACACAACGATTGGCACAACGATTGCCGAGTCCACCTCCCACATGTCGACAACCTCGTGAGCTAAATCAAGATATTTAATTTCTTTATCTTTTTCAGCCTTCACGAGGTTCTCATCATGGGGGATGGTGACATCAACAATCATTGCGCGGCGCATTGGTCGATCTATCACCACGATGTCAGGTTTATTGGCAGCAATTAATCTGTCCGTGGAGATAGATCGATCCCAGTACAATGTGACATGACCATTGTCCAGAACTGGCTCAGGAATGTACCTGTAGTATGGCAGTTTGGCATCCACAAGGCCATACTGCAGAGCAAGTTGTTGATGAATTATCCTGGCTACAAGATTATGCCTGTGCAAGTACTCGCCGTTAGCAAGACGCGAACATCCGGAAACAATATGCCTGAGGGATTCGCCTGGTTGGTGACAGGCCCTACAAATATCTAAGGTACCATCTCTCAGGATATATTTCCGGTAGTTATTCGTCTTGATAACTTCATCAGCAATTGCACAGGCAAAACCTTCGGTTTCTCCGAAGAGATTGCCAAAACGTAACCAGGAAACTGAGGCTAGTAGGTCCACATCAGGTCCATGAAGAGCTTTATAGAACCTGCCATGGAGCTCTTTGCTCTGCCATATTTCCCCGCGGTCACCACTGCTGAGAACTACAGGTCTGCGCCAGTTCTCTTTAGCCATAGATAGCGGGGTAAGTCCAGAGTCCACCATGACCACATCACGATGCATGCCCGCGTCCATCCGCTGAAAATATTCTCTAAGGCTGCACACCTCACGATTGTGTAAGGTCTTGGCATTTAAAAAACCTCGTCCTCCACACTTTCGCGGGATGTACAGTCTCATAACAGACGAACGCGGATGATGCATTCGGAATGAGGTCAATAGTGTACGAACCCTCCTATCAAGGGCATCCAGTTCAGTCTGAGTCCACTTGAGTATGCCGAAAGAGTACACAAGGAGCGGCATGACCCAAGCATTGCAGGCACGCACCTTGTTGCCACCCGATAAAAGACTATCAAGGACTTTTCTCAGGCGGCCAAAGAAACGTTCCCGCAATGCTTGTTTCATATCCGCATCGTTAATGCCTAACGCTTGTGACATACCCAAGTACTTATAGGTGTCAGTTGAGAGAAGTGGTCGAAGATGGATGGACTCCGAAAGTTGAATACCTTCGGACTCCACTATCCCCCCCTGCTTCACATGCATAACCGCGCATTTATCTACTCCAAACTCCATCTTGATCGAATTACTAAACGATTCAGTCAGCTTCAGTAACTCCATCAATTGAAGCTCAGAGGGAGCAAACAGTTTCAAGTCATCCATGAAAAGCAGGTGGGATATTACCTGACCACCTCTCCGCAACTTGTAGCCTAGCCCTGAACCCTCCAGTAGTGTACTTAGAGGGTTCATTGCTAAACAAAACCAAAGGGGACTCAGACTGTCACCCTGGAATATACCCCGCTTAATCCATATAGGCTCATCATGACTCCAGATCTGCCTGCATCCTGGATAGTTAAGGACTGTTCTCCACTGACTCATACATGATCTTAAGAAGGCGCAAAGAGTTGCATTAACTTTATATAACTCGAGAACCCTCAGAAGCCAGGTATGAGGTACGGAATCGAACGCTTTCCTATAGTCTATCCAACATGCTGACAGATTCTTTCGTTTGCGACGAACCTGCTGACAAATGGTCATGTCAATGAGGAGGAGCTCTTTGGTACCACGGCTCCCATTCCTACATCCATTTTGGAAGCAAGATAGAACTGAATTATTCTCAATGTGCTTAGAGATTTTGTCTTTCAAAATAGACGTAAGAATTTTGTACGCAGATGGTAAACATGTTATAGGTCTGTAGTTAGCCGGATCCGTGGTACTACCTGTTTTGTAAAGGAGGTGGGTGATGCCAGTCGTCATAAAAGTTGGGAGACTCCCAGACTCTACAGCTGCCTGAAACTGAGATGCCAAACAAACATGAGAACTGCGGAACCATTTAAACCAGTAGTTATGCAGTCCATACGGCCCTGGAGCCTTCCAATTGGCAAGCGGATTGACTGCATTAGCTACATCCTGGGGACTAATACAAGTTTCATCCATGTGTGATATATGTTCACATGTTCGTTCGACATCTCGCATCCAACTGTTCTCCGTGTGGCTGACAGACACCGACCAAATACCCTGCCAAAAATTATTTGTTTCGTTAATATCCGGCACGTCACCCACATGTTTGCCACGACTATCCCAATTTCTGTACACCCACCTTTGGTCTCTTTGGAATGTGCGGTTCAAGACAAATCGGTCTATACGTTTTTTATACCTACGTATACGATTTGCCCACGCATACACTTTCTGTTTCCAGAAGAAAGACTTCATTATTATTATAAAATATCATGACATAAAACTACTTTTTACGGATTTAGACGCGTATATTTGTTTTAAATTTTCTCTTAAAATATCATTTTAAGAGTCTCACCCGTGACCATGGTGACTGCAAAGTCTCCGAAACGTCGGACCAAAATTTAAAACAAATATATGCGTCTAAATCCGTAAAAAGTAGTTTTATGTCATGATATGTTATAATAATAATGAAGTCTTTCTTCTGGAAACAGAAAGTGTATGCGTGGGCAAATCGTATACGTAGGTATAAAAAACGTATAGACCGATTTGTCTTGAACCGCACATTCCAAAGAGACCAAAGGTGGGTGTACAGAAATTGGGATAGTCGTGGCAAACATGTGGGTGACGTGCCGGATATTAACGAAACAAATAATTTTTGGCAGGGTATTTGGTCGGTGTCTGTCAGCCACACGGAGAACAGTTGGATGCGAGATGTCGAACGAACATGTGAACATATATCACACATGGATGAAACTTGTATTAGTCCCCAGGATGTAGCTAATGCAGTCAATCCGCTTGCCAATTGGAAGGCTCCAGGGCCGGATGGACTGCATAACTACTGGTTTAAATGGTTCCGCAGTTCTCATGTTTGTTTGGCATCTCAGTTACAGGCAGCTGTAGAGTCTGGGAGTCTCCCAACTTTTATGACGACTGGCATCACCCACCTCCTTTACAAAACAGGTAGTACCACGGATCCGGCTAACTACAGACCTATAACATGTTTACCATCTGCGTACAAAATTCTTACGTCTATTTTGAAAGACAAAATCTCTAAGCACATTGAGAATAATTCAGTTCTATCTTGCTTCCAAAATGGATGTAGGAATGGGAGCCGTGGTACCAAAGAGCTCCTCCTCATTGACATGACCATTTGTCAGCAGGTTCGTCGCAAACGAAAGAATCTGTCAGCATGTTGGATAGACTATAGGAAAGCGTTCGATTCCGTACCTCATACCTGGCTTCTGAGGGTTCTCGAGTTATATAAAGTTAATGCAACTCTTTGCGCCTTCTTAAGATCATGTATGAGTCAGTGGAGAACAGTCCTTAACTATCCAGGATGCAGGCAGATCTGGAGTCATGATGAGCCTATATGGATTAAGCGGGGTATATTCCAGGGTGACAGTCTGAGTCCCCTTTGGTTTTGTTTAGCAATGAACCCTCTAAGTACACTACTGGAGGGTTCAGGGCTAGGCTACAAGTTGCGGAGAGGTGGTCAGGTAATATCCCACCTGCTTTTCATGGATGACTTGAAACTGTTTGCTCCCTCTGAGCTTCAATTGATGGAGTTACTGAAGCTGACTGAATCGTTTAGTAATTCGATCAAGATGGAGTTTGGAGTAGATAAATGCGCGGTTATGCATGTGAAGCAGGGGGGGATAGTGGAGTCCGAAGGTATTCAACTTTCGGAGTCCATCCATCTTCGACCACTTCTCTCAACTGACACCTATAAGTACTTGGGTATGTCACAAGCGTTAGGCATTAACGATGCGGATATGAAACAAGCATTGCGGGAACGTTTCTTTGGCCGCCTGAGAAAAGTCCTTGATAGTCTTTTATCGGGTGGCAACAAGGTGCGTGCCTGCAATGCTTGGGTCATGCCGCTCCTTGTGTACTCTTTCGGCATACTCAAGTGGACTCAGACTGAACTGGATGCCCTTGATAGGAGGGTTCGTACACTATTGACCTCATTCCGAATGCATCATCCGCGTTCGTCTGTTATGAGACTGTACATCCCGCGAAAGTGTGGAGGACGAGGTTTTTTAAATGCCAAGACCTTACACAATCGTGAGGTGTGCAGCCTTAGAGAATATTTTCAGCGGATGGACGCGGGCATGCATCGTGATGTGGTCATGGTGGACTCTGGACTTACCCCGCTATCTATGGCTAAAGAGAACTGGCGCAGACCTGTAGTTCTCAGCAGTGGTGACCGCGGGGAAATATGGCAGAGCAAAGAGCTCCATGGCAGGTTCTATAAAGCTCTTCATGGACCTGATGTGGACCTACTAGCCTCAGTTTCCTGGTTACGTTTTGGCAATCTCTTCGGAGAAACCGAAGGTTTTGCCTGTGCAATTGCTGATGAAGTTATCAAGACGAATAACTACCGGAAATATATCCTGAGAGATGGTACCTTAGATATTTGTAGGGCCTGTCACCAACCAGGCGAATCCCTCAGGCATATTGTTTCCGGATGTTCGCGTCTTGCTAACGGCGAGTACTTGCACAGGCATAATCTTGTAGCCAGGATAATTCATCAACAACTTGCTCTGCAGTATGGCCTTGTGGATGCCAAACTGCCATACTACAGGTACATTCCTGAGCCAGTTCTGGACAATGGTCATGTCACATTGTACTGGGATCGATCTATCTCCACGGACAGATTAATTGCTGCCAATAAACCTGACATCGTGGTGATAGATCGACCAATGCGCCGCGCAATGATTGTTGATGTCACCATCCCCCATGATGAGAACCTCGTGAAGGCTGAAAAAGATAAAGAAATTAAATATCTTGATTTAGCTCACGAGGTTGTCGACATGTGGGAGGTGGACTCGGCAATCGTTGTGCCAATCGTTGTGTCTGTCAATGGCCTAATTGCCAAGAGCCTCGACCGTCATCTAGAGAGGCTCAACTGTTCTCCGTGTGGCTGACAGACACCGACCAAATACCCTGCCAAAAATTATTTGTTTCGTTAATATCCGGCACGTCACCCACATGTTTGCCACGACTATCCCAATTTCTGTACACCCACCTTTGGTCTCTTTGGAATGTGCGGTTCAAGACAAATCGGTCTATACGTTTTTTATACCTACGTATACGATTTGCCCACGCATACACTTTCTGTTTCCAGAAGAAAGACTTCATTATTATTATAAAATATCATGACATAAAACTACTTTTTACGGATTTAGACGCGTATATTTGTTTTAAATTTTCTCTTAAAATATCATTTTAAGAGTCTCACCCGTGACCATGGTGACTGCAAAGTCTCCGAAACGTCGGACCAAAATTTAAAACAAATATATGCGTCTAAATCCGTAAAAAGTAGTTTTATTTAAACAGATGAGTCGCGCAAGTGTTAGAAAATATTATATCATGACATACTAATAATATTGAAGTAAGCCAACCATAACCATAAAATAAGAAAATTGTTGTATGGGAGCCTCCTTAAATATTTTATTCCGGTATTTAGTATTTGTTATTATATCATGTTTATGAAATACAGCCTCTCTATGATGACAGATGGATGGACAGCAAAGCAAATAGGGTCCTTTGTTATGTTTTGGCCCCGAGCCCAGCATGGTTCACAATTTTTAGGAATTGTTATTTCTGCCAAGTGATTACTGATTTAGTTTTAATTTACTGAGTTATATCTGCTTAGTACAGTAGTTTTTTTTTAACATTTTGTAGATTTCCATAGAAAGTATGAAATAGGAGTGACAGAAGCTTATTTTACTATTGCATAATATTCTCTAATATTACTTTTTGCTATAATAAAAAGTTTTCTTAATATATTACATCTTTTATTTACCATTTGTTTATGCCTAAGCACATCATATGAATATTCTTTTTTCTTTCATTGCACACTAGAAATAAGAACATTACCTGTAAACCTTCTAACCGAATAAGCCTGACTCAGGCCTATCGGTAGAAAACTTTGAAGTCCTTTGTTAGTGCGGTTTATAAATATAGAACTTGTAATATTTAACTAATGTTTCAGGCAATGGGACTCCAGTTTAAGCATACAGATAATATAAATAAGTTCCTGCAGGTTTTGAAGAAAACAGAACTACCATTGGTGAGTAGTTAGTCAAAATAGCTTAATCTAAAAAACTACAAATAAATAAGTAGTAGTAGCCGTTTACGTAGTAGACTTGCTTTTGTTGTCTGCTGATTTCGTATTATAGGGCTAGAAGAATTTTGAAAACCGAAGTAATATCGAGAGCAAGGATCTGTCTATAGTTGCTACACAGATTTAGTCACCTTGATTATAGAGAGAAAGTCCAGCGCTGCTCTGCTCATATAACTCCATACAATTTGTCACCGCTTAAGAGTTGTTCATGGGCTGTCCATGAAATAAACGGCAGTAACAGTTTTTGCATCTCTATATTGTTAATACCCCTTTCCAGTCTGTTTGAATATGTGGCATGAGAGAAATGTTTTCAGGACAATTGTGGTGGAGATTGTTATATATACCTAAATACATTCTCCATTAAATGTTACAGACATTTCAACCAGAAACTACTGACATCTACGACAATAAGAACATGCCGAGAGTTATATACTGCTTACACGCTCTTAGTTCTCAGTTGTTTAAACTTGGCAAAGCTCCTCTTATTCATGACGTATTTGGAAAGGTAGAGTTCACAGGTAAGATTGTTTATACAATTTTAGTAATTATTTAATTGGTTTTTTTGTATAAAACACCAGCTAAATTGAGCCTCTTGATACCAATTGTGATCCTGTAACGAAGTTATTTAATTAATGATTTATTAATTAAATAACTTCGTTACAGGATCACAATTGGTCAAATCACGCTGATTTTCTATGTATATCGTATAGCTGTCGTCAGAGGCGTATTTTGAAAATTTGCGTCCTAGAACCGTTTAATCTAGCGCTCTAGACCCGTTTGGCTTGCCGCCCTATACATCAATGGCGAAAAAGCTAAACATTAACAGTGAAGGCCTGTGCCACCCCCAGGCAGGCTGCCGCCTCTATGGTCCTAGGTTGACTGGCTCGATTTGATATTGATTAGATGATTGTTAACTGGGTATTATAAAAGAATTTAATTTTTGCATTTATTATCTCCTTTAGATGAAGAATTGGATTCTGTCTCAAAAGATTTACAAAAATGTGCCCATCCTCTACCAATGTTCCAAAAGATTGGTGGGATTCTGTCTAAGAATAATAGTAATGAAAACGATAATGATTTGCATATCGCTATTGTTGAGCTCAACAGACTATTAGACACTGAAAAGCCTATAACTTCCGTCATACTGAATCCAAAATTGAAGTTAAAACATGTTCAAAATAAATTAATAGATAAATACAAAAAAGTCTTAAAAGCTGCAAAAGAAGAGAAATTGCATGCGGCGCATAATCGTTCTCTAAATGATAGCTACATACCAGATGAATATGATGAATTACTCACACTCGTTGAAATTCAAGGGCATATCACTGCTGTTAATTACAAATATTTCTGGAAGAAAATTTGTACAGCATCTCAAAATGGTGATGTTAATGATATACATAAGATTTTGAATGAAGATTGGGTAAAGATAAAAGGATATAAATACGAAAATATAGATTTTTATTGTGATGTAATAAAAGAAATATATGAATCTAATAAAAATGTTGATGTAGAAAGTGTTACAAATTGGCATAAAATATTTCAAAATATTGTCAATGAAGGTAACTGTAAGTCGTTACAACATGTAGATCATAAAAGTGCTATTAATAATGTTAATAGAGCATTGAATGAAGGCACTCCAGACGACTTGTATGTTGCTTTGAACAACCCGCATTTAGAATTGAATTTTAAAGTAAATAAGTATGTTGTACCATTATTGTATGAAGAAATGAAATTGGAGAAATATGAATTGGATAAAAATTTAAATGAAAGTGAAATAGCTGCATCAGTGTCATACCTGATTGCTGTAGCTTCGGTATCTGAAGCAGTTGATAAGGGCGACGATACGTCGGTATGGAATGCTCTTAATTCTAAACAATTGCATTTAGAAGGTCTTAGAGCACATTGCAGGCGTCGTTACTTAGCAGCTTTGGGGACAGCTCTTCAAGTAAAAGCAAGTGAAGAATGTGTATGCCCTTTGTTAACATTAGATGATATTAGAGATGCTATTGATATGGTCAATATGAAGGATGACGACAATGAGGAATGTAAGTACGGAATAAATAAAACTACTTTTTACGGATTTAGACGCGTATATTTGTTTTAAATTTTGGCCCGACGTTTCGGAGACTTTGCAGTCACCATGGTCACGGGTGAGACTCACCCGTTTTATTTAAACAGATGAGTCGCGCAAGTGTTAGAAAATATTAAGTACGGAATAATTTAAAATTCTTTCTATGTTGATTTTTGTTTAACATTTGGTGTGATAATTAAGTGATGCTAGCTAATGATAGCTGGGCGCAATATTATAGTTCTTGGCGTTTTTATCACGCATATATTTGTTTGGTTTTCAACATACTGAATTATTTTTTCCATTTTAGTGATAACAGTAATAGAACACATTAATAAAGCAGTTATAGAAGAAGATGTTAACACATTGATGGTTCTATTGAAACATTCCACTTTAAAATTATCTTCTTGTTTACAAAAGGAAGAAAATCATCTTTATTTGCGTATGCTAAAAAAGGTTCTAATTCACAAAGAATCACAAAATCTCTGGCTTGATGATATAGTTCAGACAATTAGCGAAGTCAATGTTGAATCACAATATGTCAAAGAACTGAGTGAATCATTGGTACAATTAAATTTAGCAGTATTAAAGAATAATATAAACGAATTTTGGAATGCCCTTTTCCAACCTGCTTTGGCAGCATCAAAGATGATCGAGAGCTCTTGTAAAGATGTTTATTTTCAAATGTTTTCCAAAGCCTTGAAAAAACGCGGACATAATATATGTCCATGGATTGTATGCCATACAAATTCTGGTAATACAGTGTACATTGATGTGGAGTCATATGCATATTGTTGGACTACGCCCAAAGATTTTGTTCCCTACCCTCGATATTTAACAAGAAAAGATGTTAATATAATTATAGAGAAAACCAATAAACATCATGTAAATAAATATATGCAGACGGTTATAGAGAATGCTATTATTAAACTTCAAGCTTACTGCAGAGGATATCTAGTGAGGAAAGCTTTTAATGATAGGTTTAAGTTTTTTGAAGATAATTTAGATTATGTTATTAAAATCCAAGCGTGGTGGCGAAGAATAAGAATTGAAAGGAAATACAGAACAATGATTAAAATGAAAACTATTGAAGCTAAATTGAAAAGGGAGAGAAAGGAAAATCCAATGGCCTGGTATAAAATTCAGGTAAGTTATGTATATATATTTATTTTATCTGGCCCTAGTATCACGTAATTTGTATTTGTACAGGCGAAGTTACTGTCACTTGACTAACGTCTTTGCTTCGTTACGTGAATCAATTGTTTGCTATACCGCACAATTGCTAACATTGCCGCTACTCTTTAGTAAATCGCGCACAGTACATTGCTATACCTGGAAAAGTGCTAAGTTTGTATAAGAATCTTTTATATCACCAACTACCTACATTTTAGTTGCAATAAATGTTTAGTTTGTATTTTGAAACTGGTAAAGCCATCGCCGTTTTAGTTTCTACTCATTAACATCTCGACACGACTTAATTAGTTTAAGCCGTACGCAGTAGTCGAGGTACTATGCCGTTCAAATGAGAATAGGATTGACCCCACGCCTTAAATTCATGTGACGTCATAGTTGTCAATTTGAATAATTCTGGTAGAGTCAGCAAAACAAGACATTTCAATAATATAATTTATCTATCAATTTGTCGTTATCGTTCACTAATTTTCGAGCAATTAGTGAGATAAATACAATTAAAAACAATAACAAATAACGACAAGTTCAAAATAACAACACTAACAAACAAAAACAATGAGAAATGACAACAAATAAATTTTTTTAACCGGAAGCAATGACATAACTAGCAGAATTTAAAATAAAATGCCTTATAATTCATATAATAAACAAGGCACACCAACAATAAAAAAATGGCGGTTGGCAATGCAACTTAATATTATAGTATCCAACAACGAAATTATTGAAAGAATATAGTATTTGTTTTTAAATAATATTATAATTATTATTACTAAATAGTTTAAGACGTTTTTCGCTTCAAATTACTGAGTTTAGGTAAAAGAAAAAAAACATTGATACGCAAATAAAGTTACGTAGCTGACAGTACTTTTCTAATCACATTTGACAACTTAAGGTCATTGCCAATCCTATTCTCAGTTGAAACGTGTAGTAACTATATACTAATATACATATACCTATTGATTTTACGATGACTTCTCACAGGAACATAAAATAATAAAAATCCAAGCACTTTGGAGAGGACGTCGTGCTCGCGAAGCATTCACATCTTTATTCCACTCGGCTAATCCACAATTAAAAGTTGTCAAAAAATTCATACCAATGTTAGATTTTTCAACAGAAGATTACGATAGAGAAATCGAATTACAGACACTGAAATCTCAAGTAGTTCATTCAATTAGGAAAAATCAAGAACTATCAAAACAGTTGGACGATATGGATTTAAAAATCGGTCTACTTGTGCAAAATCGTATTGCGTTACAAGAAGTAGCTGCTCACGGTTTGAAATTAAATAACTTGGTAAAGCATAATTCTATGACGAAATTGGTTTTAGAAAAACGCCCTGATGGAAAAGGCTCGCTAATGACAGTTTCAACAGCTGTTAAAGGATTGAAATCTTTGACTAAAGAAAGCAAGAGACTCCTAGATGGGTATCAACATCTATTTTATGAGCTACAAACTAACCCAACATATTTATCTAAGCTATTGTTTTGCATTCCCCAGAATAAGACTAACTTTTTTCTACAGAATGTCGTCTTAAGTTTGTATAATTTTGGAGCGTATGCTAGAGACGAATATTTATTGTTGAAATTATTTAGATTTACGTTAGAGGAAGAAATAAGTTGTAAAGTTTTGAAACCATTTGATATAATTGCGTCTACACCGTTGGTATTAAAGATGGCAGTTAGTTTGTCTAGACAGTTGTCTGGTTTGAATAGTCTTCAGACTATAATCGGCCCACTTGTTAACAAGATGTTGAAAGATAAAGATTTAAACATTGAGACTGGTCCCGTTGAGATATACAAAGCTTGGAGGAATGAAACAGAAATGAAAACTGGAAAGATTTCGTAAGTATTATTAGGTAATATAAATAATAATTGGAAGTCCCGAAAGAATCGGTACCAATAAAATTAAAGTCCTGCATGTCGGTGACGCGAATTCACACGATTTTCCCTTACCTTAAACTGTTAGAGCACCCTTTTATCGTTCGGTTTTTAGCACATACCTGCCTTATTTTTGCGCTTACATTTCTTTATCATATTGGGCTAATAACGCGAAAACGGATGGTCTTTTTCGATTTTATTGTTTCTCTTAATATTGTATTAAGACTAAGATTTTGTTAGATGTGGCACGACTATAATAAGTCTTCTGTTTTAATTTCAGCAAATTACCTTACACTGTAACACAAGAAGAGGCTTTAACATACCCAGAAGTAAAAACACGCTTAGAAAAAGCCCTTACACAACTTAAATCAATAGTTACTTTGTTCTTGGATGAAATCACTAAATCAACAGAATTGTTACCGTTTTGTATAACTTACATGGCAAGGGTGTTACATAGAACTCTTTCTTCGAAATTTCCATACACTCCTGAGAAAGATATCTTAAAGGTAATAAAATATACAGTTTAGTAATGAAGAAAATTTTTAAAATAAGACTGATCTCTTTTTAATGTATTATAAAGAAAATATAAATCAATATGTGTGTCGGTAATAAAGTGCAAATAACACTTATTTTAAGTAAACATAATATGTAAGTCAAGTACTATTCTGATGCGTCAAAAACTTAACCTAATTTAACTACAAATAATTAACAAGATAGTTTGTGAAACCGTGTCGGTATACCTGTTCGTTGGCAATTTTATAGGCTGAGTTCGATTTCTATTCAGCTCCATTTTCGTAAATAACGGCTCGGCTCCAATATTATAACATGTATAAATAATTCGCATTTTTTCAGGTTATAGGCAATTTAGTTTACTATCAATTCTTAAACGCGGCCATCGTTGCTCCTGATGCATTTCACATCATAAATTTACCTAACGGGTCAGCTCTTACGACCGATCAACGCAAGAATCTCGCTTCTGTTGCGAAAATACTACATTTTTCTGCTGCTAAAAAAGGAGTAAGTTATTATTTTTAAACATCCACAAGTCGAAGAAATAAATTGTACAATGGAAGTTCAATATTCACATTTTTACTATAGAAATGTTTATCTTTATCCAATATGTTTCGTATTGAATGTGCTGGGACTTATTGCGTATCGTTAGTTTAACAGACTTTCGTGCATAAAGTCTTGAGTTCGATCCATTCACTGGATAATTTATTATTGTAGGTACTGTATCTGAGTATTGTTGTATATATTTTTTTACATAAATGAAATTGGTAAAACGTAATTACGTGATTTTATAAGCGGTTGGTCCAGGCGTAATAATATATCTATACTATTCATAGAGAGGTTTTTTTTATTAGTTTGGTGAAGAATCAAGTCATCTGCGTTGTCTAAACCCATTCATAGTTGAATGTCATGAGAAAATGAAGGAGTTATTCCGTCGTTGCTGTCGTGGGCCCACTCTTGAAGAATATTTCGCCGTCGACGAATATACTGAAGCTACGCTGCTCCATCACCCACATATTTATATTACCGTCCAGGTATGTTAAAAAAATATTGCGTTTTACTTTCATGCCATAAGCAAGCTTTATAACCAAAATTATTGCAAATCAAAACAAGGCGTTAGGCCATAGTAATATGCCGTTATTTGTTGTGCAGTGTATTTGACTGTGACAACATTTTTAAGGATGGGTCTTATGGCGTAGTGGTTAGCGTAGCGGACTGTCGTTCATGTGACCGCGAGTTCGATTCCCGCACATAATAATTATTTATGTGATGTTTGTATTTATCACATAGATACCTATTTGTACTGCATCTGGATATTCTTTTTTATGGCTGTGGGGATAGGCACTCCATCTGATGTTAAGTAATAGTGCAATCCAAATCTGAGGACAGCTAGTACAGTGTGAAAGCACTGGCTGCCCTTACCTTGCCGGATCGCGAATTGCCTATTCACGCCTCGTTTAAAAGTGTTTGAATATATTTTTTTTGCATTATGCGGTGCCTATAACGCAAGCAAGTAAGGTTATCATAAGACCAGAAAATGTTCAATATTTCCATGTATATTTGCAAATTAAAGATGTGGAGATGCCTTGGTTTTAGGAAATAGTGGACACGCACGCTTTATTAATCGAATATCAAGATATTATAGCACCAGATCCTCGCGACAGACTCAACGAGTTATTGGACGACTTGGGCGAAGTGCCTTCTGTAGCACAACTAGCTTGTAGAGATATTGACACTGTGAGTATTGTGATAATTATGTTATTTCAAATTGAAGTTTTTGAATGATTTACAGCCATGAAAGTAAATAGATTGATAGATAAATCTCTTTGTTGTAGGTACATTATAAAGTCTTTTATCCTAATGTCAAAAAAAATAGATGAACTGCTTTCTTCAAATATTTTTAGATCTTGTTTCATAATAGTGTAATCTCATTGTACAAAATCTAATTTAATCTGTAGGTACTCATGAAATTATTTTTAGTGGTTGAATTAAAAAAAACTTTATTTACATAGATTATTAGACTATTAATGACCAATTGTTGATAGCATAATACAATTACATATTAATAAACTAGCTAATTTCCGCGGTTCCACCCGCGTTTATATTTAATCAGCCCACCCTCACTCAACATACACGAAATCTTAACAAATTATATAAAAATTGGTCAAGTGCGAGTCGGACTCGCGCACGAAGGGTTGCGTACCATTATCTATGCAACATAAGGCAACGTTATTAGTATCGAGCAAGAAACGGTAAAAAAATCATGTTTGTTGTATGGGAGCCCCCCTTAAATATTTATTTTATTTTATTTTTAGTATTTGTTGTTATAGCGGCAATAGAAATACATCATCTGTGAAAATTTCAACTCTCTAGCTATCACCGTTCTTGAGATACAGCCTGGTGACAGACGGACGGACGGACGGACGGACAGCGAAGTCTCAGTAATAGGGTCCCGTTTTTACCCTTTGGGTACGGAACCCTAAAAAAGCCATCGTTGCGTAGTTTTAAAGATCACATAGGGACATATACATACAAAAATAACGACTTTGTTTTATAATAAGTAAAGATGTCACCTTTTTAAAAAACGTTTTCGTATTTGATAGGCTAAAATTTTACGACTTTCAGCAAATGGGTGACACTACTGAAGAAAATGCAAGACTAGAAGTATGTTTGGCTCTTATGAACAAATTCCAAGCACCTGCTGATGATATGACAGATCTGAACAAACTTTTTATCAAAACCAAAGAACTTTGTGTATCTATTATTCCATATTTAAATGGTAAGTTAACTTTTACATTAGTGTAAGATATCCATCATACTCCATCTCAGTTTAGTGTATAACAATTTTACTTTTTTCGGACAAAATGCAAATAGCTTCATAATTCCTAGATTCTACGAAAAATGTCCTCTGAAATTATGTGAAACTCGCTTTGGCAAAGTTATTTCGCCTTGAAAAATATTAAACGTTAGTTATCAAACGTCAGTTTTATTATAAATATTTATTTGTTATTAGGTGAACACCTATTAGAAGCCTTGTGTATAGGCACAACAAAAGCTCAACAAGAGTTATACGCAGAAAACATACAAAGGAGGATATATTCTGGACAAGCACGTCCAGATGAAGTGACGACGTTACGTGAACACATAACAAAATTACGTAAAAATCTACAAATGCTTGAAGATGAAGGATATGTGACGCGGGAAGATGGCTACCAAGCTTTAATCACTTCTATCGCTCTCGATCTATGTAATAAAGGAAAATATAGGCAAGCTCAAAGACGTGCGCTAGCAACACTGACACGAACTAAACAGAGTTTGCAAGAGAAAACTAAGTATTATGAAGAGAAATGTAAATCATATGATCAATATATAAAATCTTGTTTGGCAAATCTACACACTGGAAAAAAGTAAGTATTACTGCAATAAAATTTTAGTGAATATAAACGCGTGTATTTTGTTTTAAATCTAACTGAAGTTTTGGAGAATATTTAGAAACCATGGTCACCACCGTAAAGTGGTTTTATTTAGTAGCGCAAGTTATGATATTATGTACTATTTTAACTAAATTATGCCTATTATATTGCCTACCCCCATAGGAAAACGGGTGATGATATGATGATGGTAATATGCGTAGTATGACTTTATGTAACTACTGTCCAGCTCCTTGGATGTCAGCACGATGCTAAATTTAAACTACTAGCAAGTGTTAAACAAAAATTTATTAGATATTTCCATGAGAAATTATCGCAATAAATTGTAAGATAATTTCTCATAGAAATCAAAGTCGGAATTTGTTTTTAAATTGTATTTATTTTTAGAAGTGTGCACGCTTGCCTTAGAAGATCGGGAAAGGATATTCAAAAAACAAAATCAAAATTAACAGTCAAATACACTGGTGCTAAATTATTAGAGAGGGGAGTCCTTCTAGAAATAGACGGACTATCTCAATCACAGTTTAAAAACGTCCAATTTGAGATAACACCGACGGATCATAATGGAGTGTTTACAATAAAAGGGAAGTTCCTAGGTGTTGAAATGGAATCTGTCGATGTTGATATTCAAGATTTGTTACAGAAACAATATGAAGGTTGTGCTGTTATGGACATATTTGGCAAGGCTAAAATAAACGTTAATCTCTTAATTTTCTTATTAAATAGTAAGTTTTATGGTAAGTAGTTATTAAACTGTGTGTATTTAGTTGATTTATATGTTATTTTAAGTTTGATTTTAGTGCTTTAATTTTTTTTTTGTAATACATAATATAATGATAGAAGTTTAAGTAACAAAAATGGAAATTAGGTATTTAAAAGTAATATAACAGTATTGGTAGCATTTTAATTATGTATACAATAAATCAAATCAATGAAATACAAAAAATCTCTCTGTCCTGTTGTCCAAGTATGGTGTCCAAGTTTCTAACTTATAAAATTTTAGCTAATTTTACCAACATTATAAAAGCAAGGCGGTTTTGGTTACTGTTAACAGTCGTTGTAGTCTGGCACTATTTCAATGCAACGTGGTTGTATAAAATTTTTCATTAAGGTGACATTCAGAAGACCCAGTTGCGCGAGCTGCTCTAATTTTGTATTGAAAATGTCGTCCGATTCTTATATTGCGTTTACTTTGTATGAGGACATAAATGTATTCTTGTCTTCTTTTAACAACATGAAAATTGGCACTAATTTAATGGGTCGCGCGTCGCAGTCGCACGTCGCGTTCGCCGAACTTCTGAATGCCACGTTTATATTTAAGAAAACTTAAAAGACATTAATTAAAAGCCGGTTCTTTCTTCAACATTTCCATTTTTGTGATTAGTATTAAATATTGTTTAGTCTTATCCTAATGAGTCTCCATTAAGTTATATGAAGTATTATGATACCAAAAATTTTTAATGAACAATGTTTTAATCTCTTCACTTTTATTTAATTAGTAATAATGATCAATATGGAATAAAATAGAGAATAAACGCTACATTAGCCGCCATGCCTGGCATCTTTAAAATTAAATACTGTTTCGAATATGACCCTGACGCTTTTAGTCAAGTAAACTTAGCCGATATATTTATTAAAATTTTACTGCTTTTAACTTTTTTCCGTGGTCATGGTAAATAAAAGTCTCCGTAGCGTGGGGCGATTGGTGTAGTTTCATCTTAGGTTCATAATATACATTTCATCCGTGCATGTCTGTTTTTTTAGTCTGTGAAACGTCGGGCGAGAGTAAGAAAGTAATACAATCTATATAATCTACTTTTATCTTAATACATTGTTCTTAATATAAGTCATTTATGCATAAGTCTGTGTTATCATGTTTTATATGAAATTCCTGTTCTTTACAACAGTTCTAAAAAATATGTATTGTGTAACGGTCTTATTCATAATGACTTATCGCAGGTTTAAACAATAAAATAATCGAAGGGATAATAAACATTTTAGCGTAAAAAGACTATTATGAATAACAATTTTTGACATTTTAACGAACTTTTAAACCTCCGATAAGTCATTATGAAAAAGACCATAAGTATTTAATAAAAAATAAAATTCACGAACAAATTAAGAAGCTAAACCATGTACCTACTTTGTAAAAGACTGTGATAGGATATCGACAATATTAATGTAATACAAACATTGAAAGCTATGTTTGATGATAATAAACTTGTAAATATAATAATATACAGTAATTTTAATATTTTTTAATAAATGAAATTGAAATTATTTATTTATGTATTTATTTTAGTTATCTAATTTTATCAAACAAAATTTCGATTTTATATGTATAAAATTCTAATTTTCAAAGTTACAAAGTTACATTGCAAACGGTTAAAATAATAGTGAATTAACTCAATATACTTTTTTGAGTAAAATTAACTTTTTCTAATAGTTTAAAACAAGATAGCTTTTGTAACGCAGTCTAAAGGGTAGATGTTATAAATTATTTATAACGCAAAAGACCGCGTATATATACTTTTGAGTTCAGTCATTTTGAATTTTATTTTAAATAGCATGTTTCTTATTAGGTACAGCGTAGGTATGTGGTCACGATCTGTTCACTAAATAAACGCCTGGTGGCGTACAAATAGCAACACTAGGGAGTACATTTTTGTACCATAGTGTATATTGAGTATCTTGAAGTTTTACTAGTCTGTGCCCTGTGGTGCCGGCTGTTTATAACAATTTGATAAGATATTTTGATAAACTTAGATAATGTATGAATAGGCTACTTATTTATTATCTAAATTTATCTCAATTCCCTTCAATTTGTACTAAAAATTGTAGTATTGTGATCAAAATGCGCAGAGTTACAAAAAAACTGCTAATATTCGTCTTTGGTGTACTTTTTACAGCGTTATATTGTGAATATATTATCTACTACATTGTAGTTGCACAGGTAAATACATTTTAACTATTTAGTACTGTTAATAAGTAGCTATTACAAGACTTTGTATGTTTAAAGCTTGCAAAAGAGCGTAGTAATTATATACCTACCTAGCTTATAACAAGGTACTAATAATTTTTGTTCTTAGGTAATATTTCATGTATTCAAACAAGAATACTTGTTTAATGAGGTTAAAAAAAGATATAAAAGATGTGACATGATTACTGGCTGTTGCAAAAGTAGAATTTTCATGTATGTGAGTTAGCGCGCCAAAAATAAATCAAGTTCTAACGGTTTATTGTTATTAAATTTTTGCCGCGCAAAATACAGGTATTTGGATGCGCCTTGTGTTGTACCGTTGTTGACGCGAACTGTCGAGAACGAGGTCGTGGGTTCGAATCCTACATAGAAAAAGTATTTTTATGGAAGATAGACATTTGTAACACTTGGTTGTTTATTATTTACAAAAAAGTAATATTGGTAGTAGGTAAATTCGTAATCATAAAGACACAAACCTATGAGGCTATACGGCATAGATCGGTATCAAATGAATTTCAAATGTTTACAGTACATTATGTTAATTGCAATACATATTTACACTTTTTTTTTTATTTTAGTGTTCCTGGCCTAATATACACAATACAAAAGATGAAGCAAGTCTAAATGCGTTTATATTAGCCGATACACATATGTTAGGTCCATGGCGAGGACATTGGCTTGATAAATGGAGACGAGAATGGCAAATGCACCAAGCTTATGAAGCGATAGTAACATTATTTAAACCGGATGTTATTTTTATTTTAGGTACGAAATTGTACTTTCAACTTACTAATATGGAAACGAGCAAATTTGTTAGACGTTTAGATGAATGCGTCTTCCTTTTCCTGCAACATCATACGCTATATATCATGACGCTGGTGGGGTAAAACCGCGAGATTTAGATAGTATAATATAAATCTAGAATCAGATACACGATTATCAACTATCTCAGATTATGAATTTTTAACCATCTCTCTATTTGCAGGAGATCTATTTGACGAGGGTGAATGGTGTAATGAAAAACAGTTCCAAGAATACGTAGATCGATTTCACAAAACATTTCCTGTGCCTGGAGATAGAGACATGTATGTGGTCGCTGGAAACCATGATATAGGCTTCCACAATTAGTAAGTTATAACAACTTTTTACGGATTTAGACGCGTATATTTGTTTTAAATTTTGGCCCGACGTTTCGGAGACTTTGCAGTCACCATGGTCACGGGTGAAACTGAGCTGTAATGTGTCTTCTACGATCGGTTATTACAGAGTTTACCCACATTCATTCAAACAAATGAGTCGCGCAAGTGTCAGAAAATATTAAGTTATAACAAATTATTAATAGAACTAGCTTTTAGCTATTTCCGATTCGTTAGCCTATATTCTAATCTCTACAGTCTCTACTACATATTAATAAAGAGGTATATTAATATGAATGTAATCTTGGAAAGTAATGGTTCGATTCCAGCTGCAGCAGCCCAGCTGTTAATTAATATAGAGGCCAAACACCAAACAAATCATACAAAAATCCATCCTCTTGAACAACTCTACCGAATAAAATCCGTTGCGTAGATTTGAGCACATACACACAAAAATAACGTAATTATTTGAATTTCAAGTCGTGCAAAGTAGCGGTAAAAATCTAGTGTTTCGTTATTTATTGGCTGTGACTTCGTACGCGCGGAATTTAGAAAATTATCCCCGTATTTGCAACATTTTTCAGTGATGCTTTTCTCCTATTGGTTACAGCGTGATATAGCCTAAAGCCTTCCTTGATAAATGGACTCCAACACAAAAAAAATTTTTCGAAACCTATAGATCCTGAGATTAGTGCGTTCAAATAAACAAACTCTTGAGCTTTTTATTATTAGTAACTCCAAAAGGGGCAAGTGCGTAGCACTTACAACCGTCGGGCATGTATGACCAGATGTATGAGTGTGGATGAAGCCAAGGAAGTATGCTTCGATCGTAGCAGATGGCGCTCTATTGTCTCTGCCTACCCCCATGGGAAAAAGGCGTGATGTTATGATGATGATGATGATATAGATAAATGAAGTAGCATCTCTGTGCCTAAGAATAAATTATAATGAATAATTTTGGTATAATTAACTGATAGCAATTCACTAATGGTTGTATTATTAATTACAGTATTAGAAGAGGTTCTGCGGAGAGGTTTCAAAAGTTACTAAATAGTCCATTAGTACAATTAATAACCATTAAAGATAATCACTTTGTTTTGATAAATTCAATGGCAATGGAAGGTGATAGGTGTAATATGTGTATGAAAGCAAGAAACGATATTAACAGAATTGCAGGTAAATTATTTAATATGTTCTAATATTTATATTAATAGACTAGCTGTTGCCCGCGACTTCGTACGCGTGAATTTTAGAAATCAATCCTTAACAAACAGAAGTTTACTCTTCCACTCGATAGATGGCGTTGTGGGTTTTTTTTAAATCGCTCTATCGTTTCGTTCCACACATTAACACTTAAGCTCGTCAAAATTATCATTGTGTCATGATCCGGATTTCGCACTTATAAATTAGTAAGGATTAGAGAAATGTCTAAAAATATATTTAAAAAATGTTAAGGGCCTACATCAATATTATCGTATATCATCGCCGACACGTACATATCAACACAGCCAGTAGGCAGGCACAGAAAATGAAGAATTAGGGATACTTTTCCTATTTACTCAAAATCTACTAAATATATTTTAATTCTGATTTACGTGTTTCTATATATAATAGTTACTTATGTTTTTAAAGTTATTTCATTAGTTAATGCGCGATAATAGACCGACAATGAAAAAAATAAAAATTTTGAGAGGTTGTTTCGCCAAGATTTTCTATCGAGAAAACTTTTTTCAATCGTGTTTCTGAGTTGATGCGATCCTAGATCATATATTGAAAAAACATATACTTAAAAATTAGAGCTCTAGCCATTCAATCTAAAGAAACAATGAAAACTTCGTACATAGAAAAATGCACGAAGCTATTTTGGTATCGTCTTAAGTAATTGAAATAAGTAAACGAAGGTAGCAGTTGTAGGTAAACGAGTTTATTTAGTAAAAGCATAGCAAGTCAATTGAAAAAGATAATAAATTAGGTAAACGAAATTTACATCTACCCACTTATAATAATCAGTGTAAATTTTTATTTAATAATTATTTTTTTAATTAATTGACTTCAAAAAAGGAGGATATTCTCAATTCGTCTGTATGTTTTTTTATGTAACCTCATAACTTTTATCTGGGCGAATCGATTTTAATGATTCTTTTTTTATATGAAAGCTGGTGGTTCCCGTTTGTCCCATTGTCACCAGGTCAGGATCTGATAGTTATCTCCTGAGAAATTGAGGAAAACCCTCAAATTTCAAAGGCACATGAAGTCAGTTGAACTTTTTTTTTAAAAATACTCAACTATTTCGATTCGATGTGATATCGACATTAAAATCTGTATAAACGACTGATTAGAATTGTAATTAATGTTTTTAAACTTTCGCAACTTGTATACATATTTGTATAATCACCGGGTCTACTTACAATAAAATAAAATATGTTTTTTAATACAAAGTAAAGTAAAGACAACAACTTACTAGCTGTTAATAAAAAAATATTAAAATCAAGTGCGAGTCGGACTCGCGCACGAAGGGTTCCGTACCATTATCTATGCAACAACATACAAATACTTAATTAATCACGTTTGTTGTATGAGAGCAAGAAACGGTAAAAAAATCATGTTTGTTGTATGGGAGCCCCCCTTAAATATTTATTTTATTTTATTTTTAGTATTTGTTGTTATAGCGGCAATAGAAATACATCATCTGTGAAAATTTCAACTCTCTAGCTATCACCGTTCTTGAGATACAGCCTGGTGACAGACGGACGGACGGACGGACAGCGAAGTCTCAGTAATAGGGTCCCATTTTTACCCTTTGGGTACGGAACCCTAAAAATATACTTTCTTATTATTGTCTATTCATATTTCCATATTATTTTAACTTCCATATTCTTTATTAACATAAAAAAAAACAGGAGATTTTTATTTTTAGCGACGTTAAAATGTGGTGAAAATCCGGATTTTTGTTTTAAGGATATTATGAAAGTTAATTATAGCAGACCAATTCTCATGCAGGTAAGATTATTACATTATTACTACTAAACATATTTACCTGGTGATGAATTATATTTATCCCACTAACGTTGGAGGAAGACAAGACGCGGTTTGTGAAGTAATTTAGCATTGGTCGTAGCAAAATCACACGTCAAGTTTTTCTACATAACGTATTTACTGCTGAAAAATTTGCGAATTTTAATCTTAGTGCTAATAAAATACGCATTAGCCCAGCGTGGTAAACGCTTATGAGCGTACGCGTAATCTATTGGTTATTCTGTGAGAATAAAGAGACACCACTCCGTTAAAACAAAACTACTTTTTACGGATTTAGGCGCGTATATTTGTTTTAAATTTTGGCCCGACGTTTCGGAGACTTTGCAGTCACCATGGTCACGGGTGGTCTCACCCGTGACCATGGTGATCATGAAAAATCCGTAAAAAGTAGTTTTATTTAAACAGATGAGTCGCGCAAGTGTTAGAAAATACCACCCCGTTACCTAATGAATACGTTGTTTGTTAAAAAATATATTTAATAAAAAGAGTATTATTATACTTTATGAGGTGGAACAATGAACTTTATATTTTTAACTGAATTCTTAAAATAAGTAAAACAAAAGTTTCTATGTTTCATCATGACTTGTCTGAACTGCTTTACTATTTGTATATTAATATAACTTATGTAATTATTTGGATCGTTTTGGAATTTAAAGAACTCTATAATGCCTATTTTTTAAATATTCCAGCATTTTCCTCTATACAGAAAATCTGATAGTATTTGTACTGAACCAGACGCGCCACCATTACCAGAAAGGAATAAGCCTTTTCGAAAAAAAATTGACTCTTTATCTTTAGAAGCTACTGAGGATATTGTGACTAAAATCAAACCACGAGCTGTATTCGGCGGACATACACACCATGGTTGTCTAGTGCATCATAGTTATAAAAAACCTGAACCTTTTGATTTTTATGAATACTCTGTACCATCATTTTCTTGGCGAAATAGACCTTATCCGAAATATATGTTGGTAAGTTAACATTTACACTGTATTATTCAATGGTTTACAGAACATTTTTTGTCTTATTCGTCATATTATCCTACCCTTATCTCGTCATTTGAAGTCGGCGCAACATGTCTTTTTTTCTTTCATACTTTTCTATTAGACGTTGTGTGTTTACTGCTAAATATTTTTTATTGATTTATGCTTGAATAAAGCACCTTCTATATATACGTCGTTATCTTTGTTTATATTATTTGGATCTCTTCATATTGTTAGTAACTAAGGTAGAACAAATTATGCTTAGGCGGTTTGGTCATGTAGACAGGATGGCTGAAAGGCTATTTACGAAAGGCATAATATGGAAGTTAGAGGAAATGTTAGGAGGGAACGGCCGAGAAAAACATACTCATATATCATAGCCGATTTTCTTCAAAAGTGGCCTTACAATCGTTGAGCATGCATGATCGGATGTATTTGTGTAAATGAAGCCTAGGAAGTGTGTTTAGATCGTAGCAAATGGCGATATGCACTCTCTGCCTACTACCATGGTGAAAAGGTGTGATGTTATGGAGATGATTTATATTATTTCGTTTTCAGGTAACTTTTACGCCTGGCGATTACGCAGTTAATAAATGTGGACTACCTCAAGAATCCACCATACTATTATCAGCAATAGTAATGATATTTATTGTAATATGGCAAACAAGGAGAAGAAGAACGATAGGGTAAAATAAAACTAAGTTATTGTAAATTAATCTCAATGATTATTTTTGATAATAAATACTTTTGACAAGATACCGCACTTTGCACATTTACGACTGAATCCTAATTTCGATTAATTATTACATACCACCAATATATTTAAAATACCAAATTATCACAATATACCTACCATGTCACAATTTAAATAACATTATTTACAGTAGTCAATAAGTTAAAAATACAATTTGAAAGCAAAAAGAGGTAGATAAAAAGATAAGAGATTCATTCATTAACTTAAATTAACAAATACTGATATTGGCAACAGGCTATTTATACAAACACTATTTTTCACAAACAATACTTTATCATTATTCAAAAGAAAATAAATGAGCAAACTTAAATATTAATTATTGTACTTGAAATGTTCATATAACAATATTTAAAATTATCATATTCGGTACTTAACACTTAAACCTAAAATCAGTCTATAAACTCTTATGAGATTTGTGTAATAAAGGCTTAGTTTTAATCTAACAAGAGCTGGCATAGTCAAGTGATCCCCGCTGAAAAATGTACGAGAGCAATGCTCAATATGCTCTAGAAAAGTGCCGTCTTTTAGTGTGCGTACGCCAGTGCTTACCTCGGCACCCCCCGCCGACCTGACAGTATATTTGACAAAGAAAACAGCGTGTTTAACAACTCCAGTTGGTTTAATACTCTAAGAATAAAGGTGTTTAAGTCTTGATGAGCATTATCACATATTGGTATAGATTAAGATCGCTGCTAAACACATATTCTTTTCAGCGCCTATTTACCAAGGGCACTATTCAAAGCAATTTCTCGTAAGGCCACATCTGTGTAATTTTTCCAAAGGTTGGTATTATTTATTCATTTCCGGAATCTATTTGTGTATGTTGGTATGCTCTAATGGCTCAACGGATTTCAATTTGGGGGTAGACAGATTAAGACATTCTGCATTAGCATAAATGCTGCTTTTAATTCCAAGAAGCTTGACATATTCGAATGTTGAAAACACGTTAACGAATAACAATGCGTAGATAGAGGGCGTTGGCGAATAGTTAAAAGTTGCTGTATGGTTTTTTACCGTCATCTGGTTTTTATTTTTCTTAAACTTTTTTAACGCAGGCAGTCGTAGCTAAGCTATTTTATGTTTATTATATATTTCCGTTTCCTCTATGATTTCCAATTCATGTATTAGTTATCTTTTCGCTTTTTAGAAAAACTAATCAAACTAAATAACTTACAAACACTAATTTGACAAGAGGTTACCAAATGTATTTAAAAAAATATTTTAATAAGAATTTAGTCAAAATTAAGTTCATTTCTAATATCCTCTCATAAGTTTCTTACTTTACAAGTTGATTCTATACTTTTTTATAATAGTCACTTGTAATACAGCACTTGGTAACTCATCATTATAATATTGTACTAATATACACACATGATCCAAATAAGGGCAATACCAGTGTTGCCCCTACATAATTTCTATAATAATATTATTTGCAGTACTCTAGGTTGTTGCGTAGTCTGTGGTTGTTGGGTGGGTAGATCATGCGATCTAGATCGGGCGTGATGAACGTGTGGCGTCCGTTGTGGTCGGGGTATTTGGCTTTGTTTTTGATGGTATCCCGTATTAGCATGTCGTGCAGATGAACAAATAACAGCGTGAAGATAACGGTCATATCGGCATAAATGAGAGTCCCCGCCTCCAGCAAGATCTAAGTACCCATTACCAGAATTCTCTGTTTTTACTTTATGGAATGCATTAACTGGTTTCTCACTTATTGTGTGAGATCTATTTCGATGTTTTTGATATCTATTTGTATATTCTTCGTCGTTAACAAGGTCACAGGGCTTTCTGAAACAAAGAGATTTGCCATTAGATCTAGTAGAACGTTTTGAGTCCAAAACCCTAAAGTACGTACAATGGGTATTATTTTGATTTCAGATCTAGACTTGTGATATTTTTAATAATTATATCATGTAGAAAACATATACAGTTCGTCGTTATCCCAAATGTTAGTCGGACCCAAGTCCCCAAGTCAAGTTTTCAATGCTTTGAAAATGAAAAAACATATGAATTTATGTATTTAAGAACTTACCTTCCAGCTTGAAAGCTCAGATGGTTCTTTTCCATGTTAGCTTGAATTATTTCTAATAGTTCCTTTCGTTGTAGGCTTCCAGAGCGTTTTTTAACATATTTTCGTTCACGGTGATCCCTGCGTTGGTGGCGGTGAGGACGAGATTGGTGTCTTTGACGTGGTCGACGTTCGTCAGAACACGATGATTTTGACGACACATCATCGTCATTGGATAATCTATCACGTTGTTCATCTTCGCTATGTTCTATACATTCCGGTGGTGTGGCATTCAGAACTGGCGAAACTTCTTTTCGTCGACGTCTTCGGCCTTCCCGTCTATCTCTATGTCTTCTAGTCTTACCATCATCAGGTACAATAGTTAGGCTTACTTGGATAGTTTTAGATCCATAATGTGGTACGGAAACAGATTTTCTTATAGATTCATATATTGTTGATACAATCCCAGCTATATCCTGCAATAAACAATATCGAGTGAGTGACAAAAATGTAACGTACGTATAATCTCTGCAGATGAAATAATAAATTATTACGAATAATACGTACATCTTTAGTCATATGTCCATGTCCCTCAAGATCGTAGAGAGTGAAGGAAAACTGCACTGGTTGTTTTTTGGAAGGTTCTGGATGTTGCATTTCTACATCACACGTTAGCTCCTGAAAAAACAATGAAAAGTTATAATATAAATATATTAGTTTACTGAATTTCAAGAATTTAAAGCTCTCTGGTATTTACAAAACGACATACGCAATTATGGGAAAACCTATTATCTCTACCTCTCATAAAATGGACGAATACGTGACTTGTAACTAGGTATTTAGCGCCAAATGATTAAAAGCCCCCATTCGATAAAGAATATAGGCGCCTGTATTTTTGTCTTAGTTTTTCAAAGTAACTAGAACGATGTAATTATGACATGGTGGCATACGTATGCCAGCAGAATAATAAACAGGGTATTTTTGATATTAGTTCCAGTTGATGTTCTGACAAGTAATGAATGCCAATTTTTTTATCTACTTTTGGAGTTGCCCTCTTTCATATGTTTGTATTTAGAAAACAATTCAAAAGATATTCAGGTTCTTTAATCGTGTGTTATTTTTGTTAATAATCGGTATGTTAGAAAGTAATAAGAATGATCTTCGTAAAATAAATGCCGCCATTGTACGCTTGACCAAGATTTAGTTCCCAGAAGCTTATTATTAACTGAACGTACTTGGTCCCACAAAAGCCGCTGCGGAACTCGTGATAAAATTATGTACATACATTGTAAAAACATGAATTTGATTAAATCTAAAGTCACGACTTACTTGGTTCCTAACAGCTACTTTCTAATTCCTATGTGCGATTAACTATCTAACTATTTTACTATGTCTTAAATGTATTTACCTCAAATCGTAATCTAGGTTGCTTGTCTTCCGCATGTTCTGTTGACGGTGTTGGTGATTGAGAACGTTTAAATGCAGTCTCATGCGTCGAGCGATGATGATTGGCAGAAGTGTTTGGCTGAAGCATAGCTCGTGCTTCACTTGGCAGTAAATCTGGAGGCGCAGAGCACTGCGAAGCTGCGCGGCCGACAAGCTCCTCCGTGTCTGTTCGCTCGCTTTCCGTAGCAACTGTAAATAATAGTAATAAAAAAAAATTATTGCCTTGCAATTGACTGTTTTTGTTATCGTAGATAATTTGCGGCCTACGTAACACTAAAGTCACCATATATTTCTAACAATATTTTAATAAAAATGCAGGCTGCCTAGTATCTAAAAAAGTACACTATTATTAGCGTAAAAAATACTATTGGCGTGGAATCTAAAACTAGTTACTAATAAACGTTAAAAAGTTAGCTCGTCAACCTTCATAAATCTTATGTTGTTACCTTATTGAATAGTTCATCCAATTGAAATTCCGGGTAACTAAAGCAAAAGTAAAATTATTTAAAAAAATCTTGTTCACAGGAAAGACTTGAATATGTTTCATGCTATTTCCACTATTGTAATTAAAGGAAAGGAAATAAATAAAAATCTACGAGTACAATAGTAAGATAAAAAGTATTGTCGGCAAAATTCAAAGTATGTGACGCGGACCGACTGAGATGTAAACGACAGCGATGCAAAGCTACGCAGAGCTGTAAGATATTTCCTGGAAGGTTCCAATCGGAGGGTCGGTTTGGGATCTACCATGGCATCGCACATCTGCTCATAATGTTGTTTTTTTTTTCAAAAGATTTGGTGTTATTTTATGTCGATCCACCCAATATTGTGCTTTTAATTCAAAAATTCAACATTATCAATACAATATGTACGAGCTGAATAAAAATAATTCCAAACCACTCGTTTTGGAATGATTTTATAACTACATAGTTAGTTAGTTGAAGTATTAGGATTGTTTATTACCTGACTGCGAGATGGATAAGTGTGTGTATGCTCGTGCGTTCTTATTGACTTAAATCAATTTTAATAAATATTCATCATAGGCGCGAGTGTGTACCTAGTTAAGAAATTATTTATTTTCAATAATCATTTGTTATTTAACTTTATAGTTACGCTTTAATGTGCGGCGTAAACATTTTAATATTCTATTCTATGTAATTACGAGTATTACTAATTATCAACGTAATGATAATTATTTAATATAGAGTTTTGTATTGTTTAGTTTCTGTTGAAAGGTTATTTTCGCGTGGTTAATTATTGAATTATTTGCAATCGATGCCAATCCCAATAACGTGTCATTTTAATAATGAATATCTGGTTGACATAGCTTTGCTCGGTATTGCTTTTTGCGAAATCGTATTTTATATTTACATATAAATTAAATTTTTAAAAATCTAGTTAAACCAAAAAATGAAGTAAGCAAGACTCGAACTGAAGCTTCTATTTGGGTACCGCTGATTACTCACATGAGCACATATCATGACAGATGGCAGAGAAAAAATATTTCGTCCTTTTAGAAAAAAGGCTGGTGGCTTTAAATTGCAGGTTCCTGAGCATATGTATACAGATTCAAATATTAATGAATGGTTGAATCTAGGATAAATAGAGACAGTGTTGCAACTTAGTCCCACTAACGTGGAGGACTCAAGTCAGGTAGACTAACGGTAGGACTGAGGCTGTGTTATAATTATAAGAAACCGTGACACGAGCCTGGAAATAAACCACTGTAAACCCAGAATATCAGCGGACTACTACGTAAGGAAAAAAACAAGGCTCTGGGAATAGTGGCGTTAAGTAATAATGGTATACGAATGGCATAAATGGATATATAACCAACGAGTTCCATGGTTAATCGGTGGCTAAAATGTTCAATGCCACTTTTTAATGTTTGATCACCTTTCGGAGAAAAATCTTCTGCAAATTAATTGGTTTCACGGTTTCTATTAAGAATTTCTATACTAGCACTCCACCATTTCAATTTACCGATAATTGATCGGCTAACTACGAAGGGCTGCAGCACCGCACAAATCTTATTTGCATCGAAAGCTTTCTCATATTAATTTTACATGGAAGTAATTTGCCGGAGCATGTTCTTATGAGAGCTGTTCTGATCTCGTAAAAGCTGAAGTCCGGGATGCCATAAGTATAGTGTCAAGATAACTTGGATTTAGGCTAATAACTTAATAGGAATTTGGGATGTCTTGTCTAATTTTGCCCATAGAACAGCTCGATCTCTCTAAAGGTTTCATTTTTGAAAGTAATAAGTAATAACAGTCCCATTTCTCGATGATAATCTGGCGCTATGCTATGGAAAAAACTTGTGCAAACACTGGAGCTTTGGCGCTCTATCACATAACAATTATATTTCCAGTTAACGAATTAACTGTGTACCTTTTTTATATTAAATAAATATTTTGGACATTTCACACAACGTCCTCTGGTCCCAAAGTAAGCTATATTTCTATGCTTGTGTTATAGGTACCAGAATACGGATATAATACATGTACTACTTTTCTTTTGTAAATACATACTTATAATACATAGAAAACACCCAGACGCAGTACAAACATTTGTATGACAATTATAAACATCACACAAATGATTGTCCCGAGCGGGAATCGAACCCGCGACCACGTGATTGGCAGTTCATTACATAAACCACTAGACTACGAAGCCAGTCATATTCTTTGTAAATTCATAAACTTAATTCTGTTAGTTTTTTAAATAATTTATTGAGTAAGAATGATCTCCGAATCTGCTGTTGGAATCAAAGCGCTCTTTACCAAAGAAAAAAAAAGCTGAGCATCCATATAAATAAATGAAAGTTGTTTTCTATGACGAAAACTTACGCCATGTTGTTGCCAAATGAACGGAGATCAAAGAGAAGTTTTGTATTTGTTTGCTTTGAAGTAGTTTTAATTTGCTGTGTTACGCTTAACATTTTTATTTTAAACTATCATTTACAATAACTACAACGAACTGGCTACATAATTATTAAGTGGATATTCATCTTCTAAACGTTTTGTTTTTCACACTAACATTCAACTTTTATTTCTTACCATGTATCTTGCTTGTGTAAATTTAACGCTTGAAGCCAATGATGTTTACATTATGGCTTGAAGGTCACGTTTTTGTTTGTATTAGTCTGTCACTCAGTCATAAAAAGCAGTGAATACACAAAAGACCCCGGTAAGAATAATAATCTATAGAACCAGTGTCTAAATACCTACTGAAAGACTAGTAATTTTACGTATATATATTTTATGCGATTTATAGTAATAATATCCTAAATTTAATAATAATAATTTATTTATTTATGTATTTCTCTCACACAACATAGTAAATTTTTGCGTAAAATTACCTTTTCTACAAACTATAAACTCACGGATTATAAAATACAAGTTACATCAACGTTTAATAGGTTTAGGTATGGATAAAACTGGTGTTTTTCTACTTCATTATCTTTAAAATATACGTAGCCATATACGTATCTAATTTGTACTAACTAAAAATCTTTAACGGTCTCTAAACGTGGGCTGTAATCTTATAGCGGAAGACGCGGACTCGTCCTATTATTTGATTTTTTTTTATTTATTTCATGTTGCCGCCATCGAAATGCCCGGTGTCGGCGGGTATTCGCCGCCGCGTATTTGATCTTGCCGACTTTTGATAACATCGAGCGAGATCGTAAAATCTTATAGTAATTTTAAGCGCGGCATGAGTAGGTATTTAAACTTTATATTATGTGGGCATGTGAATAAAGTGAATGAGCAAGATAACTAATTCACAAGAATGATATTAGAAAGTAGGTGCCTACCTACATATCTAATCGACCAATAATTTTATGTAGCTACGTATAAATAAGCGCATTAGTTATGCGTGTTTGTGTATGTTTTTCAGTAACAATCGACCATTTTGATTAGGTACTACTCCAACTTTCACAATATTATCGACATATGCAAATCTTATAATAAGTTATTAACCTATTACATAGTGCATGAAGTTTGTAGAGAAGATTTGTTGAAATAGTTATGACTGTAGCATTTAACTCCTTTTACTTTTAATATTTACTTAATTAAATATGTATACGTATGTAGGTAAAGTTAATAAAATGAAATTAATTTGAAAATAATTAGGTAACTACTTAAAATCGTTATCTGTGTGGTGAGAAATCCTCGAAATGTAGTAAATGGTGTAAAAGGTTAGCTACCATAAGACAGTTGATAAAGAACCTGTTAGGTATTTACAAGACTTACAGGCTTTCGCTAACGTTTAATGTGTTTTAATTTTCAATTTCCATTTGCGGTAATGGGAAAAAGAGGTGATGAATTAAGATTACGTAACTAAATACTATCATCCGAAATTTTGGAGGGAAAACGTAAGCACACGTTCACATATAATTATTTGAAATCAAACTCCACCAACGCAGGCATCATAGACTTGCATTATAGAGGAGGCCCCATGTCTGTATTGGAGCATTTGACAGACAAAAAGAAAATAAGTGAAAATAGTTATTATAACAACACGAAATCTTGAAAAATATTCGTGAAACTTTTTAGTTCACACTTGTTGGAATGTAAACACAAAACAGTACTGGCACATAGACAACGCCGTGAAGTACAGAAATCCTACCTCAGCAGAGCGACTTTTTTCTCATCTCTTTACTGTAGTTACTTCTAAAGTAAATGAGTCGTTTACATACAAGATAAATAAGTAAATTATGTATTTTGTAGCAATTCTGCTGGTACACGACTAACTACACGGAGATCCTATTACAAACTAGAAACAGGTTACACCATTTCAAAACAAAATAACTAACTAGTATGAATCACGAACACAAGTAATGTTAAAGTAGTGTTACTATAGCATTTCAATGGACAGCTTTAAACAGGTGATTTGGAAACCTATTCAATATTCGTTCTATTTCTGCGTGACCTTGACCAGATTAAATGAAAACAAATACACCATTTTTATCATGTCTCACAGTTGTGCGCTTTAGGTCGTTTATTACTAAGATATTATAAACCTAGCGGTTGTCTAGACGTTTTATTTAAGAGATGAACACGTAACAGCTGTGGACTTTATCAGTCTACACATATGTTTAGTGCATCTAAAACATTTTAGTAATTATCGTCTACGCGTCTGCTATATTCAATAGAGTGCTAACAATTGCAAAATGCTACAGAACTATTATAGTTTGATCGTACTTACTGCTAAATTTCTTGTATCCATTTCTAAACTTGTTGCGCCACCACTTCACGAAGTGGTGTGCCATGGGGGCGTCCGCGGCGGGTGCCGGAGCTCTTAACGTTTCGTAGCACGTCATGCGCTGCGCTCACGCACGCATCCCATACACTTCAAAAGAACCGCAACTTTATTTATTAGCACTAAAATAACTAATTTTTATCCACTTGCACTGTAATTAATCACAAACAGACCGTAAAAGGATTCAATGTTCATTAAAACCTTCAGATTCAGTTACCCGCGTGAATTTTGTGCGCCGTAACAATTCGAGCGACCGTCCCTCACATGCGCTGTAAACTGACTGACTGATGGATGAAGGGAAGGGAGCTGTAGGTGTGAGGGGCGGGTGTTGGCGCGGGATTCCGTCCGAGTTCCGACACAAACCAACAACGCGTTTATGGCGGCCCTGCACGACTGTTGTCCTACCAGACCATAGTCTTTATTTACAACTCACGCACGATCTGTTATTGCGAAAAAGTATGTAGGTGAGTAGGTACAATCTGTTAGTATACCTACACTGGTGTACTATCCAATAGTACCACCTACATCTACGTCCTCAGATGATAAAGTTTTGGTAGAATTTAATTATTAACGCTAAATTAATCAAAGTTGTTGCAATTTTTTAAATTTTTAGTCTCTGGTAGGCCAAAGCTATAATTACGAAATCAGTTTCTGTGCTCTACTTATAGTTTTACATGATTTTCCGAGAAATTCCCCAAAAAATACCACGCCATTGTATTTTGTACCAAAAATGTATCAGCCCTTCAGGAATGGTACCTGTAGTAGTAGTAGTGAGTGGTTTACTCATGTGGTTTTTCTATCGATTACCAGGATTGGCGTAGCTAGTTCTTTAATAATTCTGAAATAAAATAAGCATATTAAATTTATGTCTTTCCTGTACGATTGAACCCATTTAGACAGACAGTATTTTGTGTGAGATTTCAGATAAGATGTTATTTCATTATCATTATCTAAATCTACTTAACTTCTTGACGCTCCCAACTCTCCTTGTTCGCGTTTAAAAGAACATGAACTTAATATACCTACAAAGAACGTGTTGTCTTTGAGTTATAAATTTTAAGGTGCGAGATCTGTAGCTAACACAGCTAATCCCTACGTTTCGAATGAATTCCATCGAACCAGGACATTATTTTAAATTCCGTATCGGGCTAAATGCCACCCCGGCCGTAATAGCTTAATTTATAATACAATTACCTACCTACTTAGATTTTTCAGAATTGATTATTTGGTAAAAGAGTGAGTGTGGGTAAATACCAATAGGAGAGTAATAGAGAGAAAGGTAAACGCGCATCCGCTACGTTAGCAATGGCAGCCTCCATTCGGTCGATGACCCTTAGTAGGCGATTACAAAAAAGATTAAGGTAGGTAGATAGTAGGTACTTATCCGAGGCAAGGCACTTTGAGCCATTTCTTAAGACCGCATATAAAATGATATATTTATAACTCGACTAAGCTGTGACTAGGCCCTGTTCATAAAACATTATCACATTACACAACTCATTCATTTCGTACTTATAAAAGGGTCATAAAGAGTACATAATAATATACATTCTTACTACAGAATAAACAATAGAAACGACTGTACTACATTACATATATGTACATATAAATATAATTGAAACGTATTGAATGGTTGCTCTGAGGCCCTAGATAAGTAAGTTCTGTATTACTAAATCGTAGAGTCTGGTTGGTGATTTACACCTTGTCCAACCACAGAAGAAGGCAATAGTGCTTGTTTTCAGATTTATCTATTTATTTTAGGGAGTATTACTAATTTAGATGCAGATCTAGAGGTGCAGAGTATATAAATATCAATCGTTGAAAATGTACCACGTGGTAGGAATGTACCAGTAACTGTACATAGAGCCAAAAATTTTCCTGAGAAGAGCTAAGAGCACATCCCTATGACTGTAGTCATCCTGGATATGTAGGTTAGAAGACGCAGACATCGTGTTATAGGGTGCCGCGCATGCCGGTTAGGGATGTAACGCACCGAGAACATTCCAAATTAGAATTTTACGTGGGCTCTTCGTGTTAGGTTTATTGTCGAGAAGTTATTGTCGACCAAGATGAGGTCGTATTCCAAAACTGACTTACAACAAACAGGGTTTTATATGTGTAATAAAGAAATCTACGCTAAGACGAAAAATAACATTCTTCTGTTGTTTAATTAAAAATTTGATATTTAAGTGCCTATGTCATGTTTTTAGAGCACAAGCTATAAAACTGCAGGAGTGTAAGCATATGATAGTTAATAAAAAACGTCTTCGTAATCTTCAACACTTGCTATACATAGTTATGTTTTTTGCCAAACGTGAAACAAAACAACATCTGGAGAAACAGGCAAAATTTAGAATTTAATTTGCACTACGCTTACAAAATTAAAACGTAAACAAAACAAATATTATAAGAAAAAGAAATATGTAGCTACTTTTATAGCTTTAAGATGGCTACAAGTTTGTGATTTCATTTTATTTCACCTACTATCGGATGTTTTTAGAAACTTTTGTGTGTCGGTTATTATCACAATGACAATAAGATGACCATGCTAAGCGGTCAGGAGGGTCTCGCGCGCATGTTCTACGTGGGTGGCATATTCCACGAAATAGTGTTGATCGCAAAGCTAGTCAAACTTTAATGATATCGATAAAATTGCTCACCATACATTTTTATGATTTTATTACTATGAAATAATGTGTTCTTTTATTCAGTGTTACGGTTATTCTAAAAGGTGGCAATAATGTCTATTATAAAACTATTGAGGATGTACAAACTGCGATCACTAACCTTGTCGTTATGTTCTTTCAAGTCTTTGAGTGCTTATAAAGTTAGCTTTTTTGAAGATAATTGAAATGGTAGAGAATTTTTTTTGAGGATTTATTTTTGAGGGATCTCTACCTACTTGAAAACGTATATACAAAATCAATGACTTCTTAATTGTTCGCCAGTATAACATTACAAGCACAAGTATAAACAAACAATATTTTAACATTAAGCGACTCATTTGTATAAATAAAACCACTTTTTGCGGATTTAGACGCGTATATTTGTTTTAAATTTTAGCCTGACACGTTTCGGAGACTTTACAGACACCAGTATTATATTCATGTACCTATCTATTACTACGTATGTCTATATAATAATATGTTATGTATCAAGACAGCGTTGGTAGAGCTCTACCTTGATAGAGCTCTTTTAGGCACGAAGGTAGAGACTATGGCCCTAGATTGTTGTACACACATATAATAATAAGATAATGTTGCGAAGTGACCTGGAATGTTGATAGTGGCGTTATTTCTGCTATTCAGTGAGCTGGCACACGGCCAGATGTGGTTACTCGAATTCTATCGCGACTCGCGTGGCAATGCCCACTCACGAATTTTCATAAGACAAAGGTACTCTGATGATTTTCGAGTTTTATTTATTTTATATAATTCCCATAATTCCTTATACAGAAGACCAAAAATGTTTGTAACTCCAGCGACTATTACTGACATATGTGCAAACATAGGCATCCAAGAACGGGAAATACGAGAACACCAAAATTAATTTAAAATATACTTAGCTAGTTTTATAAAAATAAAAGATAGTTGTCTTCTGATAATAAGCCTGGGTAACGAATAAGTAAGTTTTGACAGACATAAACATACTTTAAAAAATCTTTATCACTTTTATGGATTTGGTAAAGTTTTGATTATCATAAAGATCGTAGACTCTACATACGATACATAGCAATCATCAATATAATAAAGGGAGGGATTGCACGCAGCATGGTTCTCAACAGCAGGCAACATTGTCGGCAAAGATGAAAGGGATTTAAATGATATCAATGGCTTTGTGCTACTGCGGGGCCCTTTGTCGGCTCGCTTTTACACCGTAACATCACAAGCGACATCTCTGTCTGCTCTGCTGATCCATTACTGGATTTACTGGATACAAAGCGGACATCAAAGGCGCCGCCCGGTTATTTCGTCACGTGCCATCATCATTTGGCAACCTCTTCTAGAGTGCAAATTGTGTTGCCAGTTCAGATTTTACGTTTAAACTTCGGTATTAGCGGTTTATTAAATTTATTTCTTAATATAAAATTAATCAATTTTAGATAGAACTCATGACGGTTCCCGTACCTAGTCTTTTCTCAACTCTGGGGCTACCTTCTGAGACTTAATAATATAGTTAAAGGTCTTAATATTATAAAATATTTTAATATTGAGCACAAAATGTTATATTCGTGTAATCATGATAGGTAGATAGGCATTTGAATTGAGCTTTTTCTATGATGAGTTGAGGTATTGTATTATAAAAACTTATGCTACTATTCAAATTTTAATTTTCTTTCAATAATGAAATAGCTTTTCTTTCATAAGTTGTTACAAATTTATCTTTTATCAGTTGTAGGTAAAATACGCAGTGTAAAAAGCGTACGTTTAAATGTTTGCCTGATTTCCAAATGCAGATTACAATAAGTAAACGGATAACTGCGCTAAGTTGTTAAAAAGATACAAAGAAATAAAGGGCTTGGAACCCTCGCCGCCGCGCGCCGTCCAATGATACGATACTCATCTTCGTACTCTTTGATCTTTCCGCCGCTCTCGCATGCTACGGTGCTTTCGAGATGGTCTCCGCTTCGTCTCCATATTAATAATTATTCCATTAATACCCTCCAACATTTAATGCCATATTATACCGCAGCTCTTCACTGCATAAAGTTCATGCAATAACTATTCAAAGGTACAAAACAATATTCTTTATCTATTAAGTATTAGTTGAGAAATTCCAAAAATAGAAAGTAACAGTAAAAATGTAATACCTGACTTGATAGATCTACGCATTAGGTACCTACCTACCTACGCTATTCTTAAATCGTAAATAAATGAGGCGATCAATTAAGTATTATTGAAACATTTCTTCCTCATATAGGACTGGGGCGTCATGCTTGTAAGTTACCTGTCTACGTGACCTCAAAATTAAATAGTATGAAATTGTGCTAGTTACGTTTTTAGGTCAAATCTCATAATTGGGTAGGTAGAGTAACATTGGGAGAGTCTGTTGATATACCGATTCATAATTCTATTTGGGCTTCTGTGCAACGTTATTACTGATTACAGCTACACACAGTGGCAACATAAAACAAACACTGATTTTACCTGCTCTAAGATTGGGTAGATATGCTAGCTCTAGCTATAAGATATGCGATAAATATTCGCATATGAATTCGTTGTTTTTAAAGTATAAGTTGTCGGTTTCTAACAGTCGAAATTTCATAATGCCGCTGATGCTTTGATGTTACACCGACATTTCAGACATAGATATAGTTATCTAACGTAAATATCGCAATTGAGGTCATTACTATTACAATTTAGCTATGATAAAAATCATTTTCCCAATGAGTATTGTAAAGCCAAAGATTAAAGCAGGTTGAGTAGTAAATTGTAAATAGATTATCAACTAATTCACATTATTTTTAAATCAATTTATTGTGCTAGTCATATTAGTCGAGTAAACGATAGAGAGATTATTTTGATCAACAGGCGAAGTCTTTTTATTTTATCTTCTTCAGAAAGTAAGGCCGCGATAGTTTTTAAGAATAGATATGTAAATGAAAATTGGATATTACGTACTATTTAACGACATGCAAAATGCATTTATCTTGTGTGGTGATGGTGCGTGTTTAAGTACCATTTCATGTCACTGAGTTATTATCATAACGCTTCAGTGTTTCATGTCATGAAAAAATCAACGACAAATTGACTATTTCGAGGCGTGGCCGGCGGAGGCGGCGGCAGTCAAAGGCTCGCCGTGATCAAAGGCGCCGCTATTGAATGGCCTCGGCTTTGATCTCGCCGCACGAAGTGCAAATTATGTTATAAAGACAGTGAGTGGCGCGCCCGCCGACCGCCGACCGGTGCACTACTAATTAATTCAACCCGTCGCGTTACATACGAATTACGATGGCTGTCGGACATCCTACACTTAAGTATGAAGCCTGCAGGAAAAACTGCAAACTATTTGCTTTTATCACACTTTTATTTTATCCAACTAACTTTCAAATCAGATTTTCATATTATAGAGCTTCAAGCAAGAGATACTTAGAGAGTATTATTTGGCTTGATGTTTATCTAATTCTGACAACTAGTACTATCTGTATCTAGTCTGGGTGTTTCTATGTATAATAAGTATGTACTTATTAACACAAAAAAGTAGTATATCGATGGTGGAAAGGCAAAATGCATTAACCGTCATTTAGTAAAATGTTCAGGAGAGACGATTAAAGTTTAAAAAATGTCATAACTTTTAAAGTATTCAAGATATTTCTATGAAAATTAAGTCAACTAGTAATAAATGTATTACAAATGTATACAATTTAACAAAACTAATATAAATGTCTATTATTTCTATTAAATTATGGAGTTAATACAGATAACCTCAATATCTCAGACAGGTAAAATTAGTTCAAATCCAAAAAAAAATCTGTTTGATATCGGTAAAATGTTTTATATCCAAATCGTATTATTTTATTTTTAAGTATAATGTTTTATATCCAAATACATTGTGAGAGACGGAAAACTTGAAACTAAACCCTATGCCAACACGCCTGGTCAGCGCGTTACAGTAGACCAGAGTCCCTCCTAAAGTGAAAGAGGTCCGTGACCAACAGTGGGACGTTAAAGGTATAAAGAGAAGAGACACAGCGACTAAAAATTTTAATTGGAGTAAAATGGTTTAACTCCATTAGTAAAGTACAATCAAGTTGGGTATAATGTATCAAAGTCAAAAAAAGGTAATTTTAAAATTTGGTAAATTGTTTTAACAATTACAGTTGGTTAAAGTCAAATAAGGCAAAGTAGCTTAAAGTATTTTTTTTAGTAGGGAGGTGTTTTAATTACCAAATTTACCATTTGCTATGGAGTTAAACCACAAAAAATTATGCAAATATTCCAAAATGACGGTGTATTAACGACCACAAAAGTCATCAAATCGAGCTGAAAGGGAGACCGTCCGAAAGAGCTCGTTCTCCCGATTCCAACGATAACTCAATATCGCCAAAAGTGGCGGTTAATACATTTTGCCTTTCCATCATCGATATGTAACCAGAATACGAATACAATATCCGTATTCTGGTACCCATAACACAATCAAATAAGCTTAGCTTGGTACCAGAGGACGTTGTGTGAAATGTCCATGAATATTTATTTCATTTATTTATTATCAGAAGTCAAAGTCAGTATTTAAATATTTATACTTTTGCCAGCCACTTACTCAGGGCACACCTAAATTGCATACCCCATTAACTTATTTCGCATTCGACTAGTGTTTTGTTCATCATCGTCGCTCTCCAAAAATTCAAACACCGCAATTCATCATCTATCGTTAATATGTAGCTAATAGTTACTTTTAATTCTAAATAAACCAAAACAATTTATTATACATAACAATGTAGCAGTTTCTATTGAATGGATTTAACGCCAGCCAGTGAAACAAAAGTCGGGCCGATATCAGCCTGAAGTCACGTGACCACTGACACACTAGCAATAGTATACTCATAATACGAATTTGCCAAGCAGTTCTGCTCGGCGTAAACGGCCTGGGAATAAGAGCTCATAATACGGCCGCAGTACCCGTTACTTTCGTATCGTTACTCGTTACTTCTGAAACCTCATAACATGCTGTTTACTAGAGAAAGGAATTAAGTCGTATTGCAACGAGTCTTATTTTGAATACGTAGAACTAATATTTAAATAATATCCATTGCATACCATACTGCATTTTTTACTTTTCTTTATTTAATATAACCAAGTTTGGTTTTTTTTGACATAAAAATTAAATAAAAAAAGTTGCTAAAAAATTAAAACGACAACAAAACTCTTTTGTTCTTAGAATGAAATAAACAATAAAATCATATTTAAAACAATACTAAAATACATATAAAAAAATTTATTTCATATCTAATGAAATTAAATTCAGTACTGAGTACATACATAAAAAATCATTAAAATTTGTCTAACAAATCATTTTATTAAATCAATAATTTAAAAGAAATAGGTAACTTGACTTGATAGTGCGTCAAAGATTGTCCCTACCCACTGGCACTCTCTAGGGGTTAGTACCATATATTCATAGGGGTTAATACAATAAAAATATATTCACCAACGTGACTATCGCGATACGTTTTTGCTTACTACAATGTATATGTATGATATAGGTAGGTACCTCACAATACTACCTACTTTCCCACGGTGAACGATTTTATGCATTGACGCAAACGGATACGCAAACAGGAACGCCGTTATGTAGAGAAACACGGAAAGGGGATCTGTTATTGTTACAATGAATTGAAGTTGAAAAGCCTTCTATATGTAGTCGTATCGTACACTGCTTCGTTGACAATTCTGATACAAATTCTGTCCATACTGGTAACAAACTATGTCCCTATCGTAAAGAGCATGAAAGATTAACAATAATGCAACAGAAACAGTACCTATTCATTCCACTCAATGATCTTTCTTTCAATCGCTGTCTTTAATATTATTTCTCTCTATGCTAGGTATTGTATTATTTAATCATAAAATAATAAAATTATAATCAAAATTTGTATGTATTTCTTACAAAAAACATGAGGCCAGAATTCTCCAATAAATTTTAAGAATCACGATTTATGAGGTATTCAAGTATCTGTCTTTGTATATATGTTTCTAGATTTCCAAGTTTGCAAATTTTGTCAGCAATTAAAAAAATAAAATATTCGTCTGTTATATTTTGTATAATCCTACACTTATGCCATCAAAGACGCCTGCGATTTGCTCCTTGTATTACGGAAGGACTTTGAAAAGAAACATAATCTGAGAATATTATGCAAAGACAATTTATGAGCATTAAATCGTGGTCGCTTGTAAACAATAACCGGTTTAAAAATGGAAGGAAGATTCTCTTTGAGCATTATTTTGCGCACGCCGCGTGCCGATAGGGCGGCATCTTAGAGTCGGCCAAACGAATTGAAGTTGAGGTCGTTCGTTGTTGAGTGGAATACGCGGACGCAGGCGGCGGGGAGGATGCGGTACGGGGAGATCGAGAGCCGCGTGCGTCGACCCGCGTCGCGCTTTGATGTTGCCGCCGCTCGAGCCGCCCGACCTGCCCGATCACTTTTGCCGCCGACGATGCCACAACCGTGCCGCAAAGCCCTTCAATGCCGATTTCTCGTTTACCTACCACACTCACATAGCAGCCTTCATCTCCTGTAATCATTTACCTTCGCCCACGCGCGCTGATATCACTCTTAGGTGGGTAATAATGTTATTTAATTTATTTATCTGTTAATCATCATCGATAATTAATATCTGTCTTCATATTTGTGTTATTATCGTTACGCACCTCGTGTCATAACTATTATTTATTGATGCCGCCTGTACAGGAGGACTTTAGCCAAAGTGTTGACATTAATAAGTCCTCAAGATACTTCGATGGTTATTGTCTAATACTAGACTTCGCCCACGTTTTTTGCATCTGGCTAATTAGATACTTTTCATCATACATCCTCACCAGCCTTTAATTCTTCACCTATTTCTCCAAAATAATTACTCTTAAAAATTTTATGTTTTTAAGTATGGTCGATTGGTCGTGTCTAGCAAATATGAAGGCTGCTGCATCATTCCCGTCGTAGGTATAATCCATCTCTCGTTAGAGAGTAGTATATTCTTTGGTATAATCGTTGACAAAAGTTTTAACAATGAGCATGAACTTAACACTTTAAATGCGTATACTTATAATCTGAGCCTGCCCCTGTGGGAAAACGGCGTGACGATATAATGATGATTATGATTTAAATGCGTTTTAAAGGCCTCATATGGACATTCTTAACAACTTTAAAACTGCAACTGCAGGAGATGCCGCTTACGTATATAAATGTTTAACCGGCCACGATAGTAAAAACTAAACATGTCCGGCCAAAACTGGACATATCTGACTGAAAAGGTCCTGGATTGAATTTGAGGCATAATGAGGATTTGCTTTTTTGAAGAAAAGATTTAAAAGTCCAATTAGAGTTACGGTACCTATATTTGCTAACGTGCTGTGTAATTTTTGGGTCTTAAATAAATTGTTGGCATTCTAATACATATTTAGATAAACGTCCACCTAAGACAGTATTGCCGCATGCCATATAGAGATATATTTTAAAACTGTTTCAGAATTACAAAATAGCTCAACCTTCTTTGATGTTAAGACAGTTATTCTAGTCGTGAATTGATACGATCGCAGCCGGCGCGGGCGGCCGCCATCAGATTACACAAGTTGTATAAAAATAAACATGGAACAAGCGACAAGAGATCTGATACAAGAGTTACTCGGAAGCGCTATTTCCGACATTCTAAGAATATGTCCCCTGCAATAACAACTATAATGTTGTAATGTTACTAATGCATGCAACACTGACAAACATAGGTGTACCACTTGTGCCTAGGTAATGCCTATCTCAGGTATTTACTGTGAGATTTTAGCGTAATGAAAATTTCTTGAAACTTTAAATGCCTCTTACATTTCGATGGTTTAATAAAAGAAAGAAAAAGATGTGAAATTTTCCAATTATTTGCGGTAATAAGGAATTACATATTTCACTCTTCTTTATGCATGAATCAGGACAGCAATCATATACATACATACATATCTACCATGTCCATCTACGAGAGGCACTGTGGTGTAGGCGTTAGTGATACTGCCTTCTGTGTTTCAAAATGGTACGCAGCATGTGCAGGTAAGTTAGGTTTCCGTTAAAACTCAAATAATACCAAACTCAAATCAACCACAAAATTGTCGAAATAAATTGTGTGGTTTGTCTAGCATAATATTTAGGGTTCAGTGTAATAACATAATAATTTTAAAAACTAAATCTTCTATCATTTCATCTTGTAGATTTAAACTTATTCGCGTAGGTACTTACCTACGAACGCAACTAGTTAGTAAATATGAAAGTATGCATTATGTTCAAAGTGATAACGCGACATTCGATGAACAACTATAAACACATTATTTACAATGTAACACAGAAGTTTCTTGAGACCATCAACGCAAACCATGTTATATTAGAAAGGCGGTTTTCAGAGGTTTTTTGCACTTTGCGCTGACTCGTTTTTTGCATTTTGCACTTATATACATATTGTGTAGAATAAATGTAAATATATTACAAAGATTTTCTTAGTCAAGTGTAACAAGTGACAGTTTCCTTTATAATGTATAACGACGTTCTAACGTTAACTAGCATGGACAGACATTTCTTTAAAGTCATGATAAAATAAAAAAGGATAATCTAATCTGGTGACTAATATTATTATAACAATTAATTGGTGTGTGTTGATGTGAGATGCCGCGTGAAGCCCGCGCCAGAGCCCAACAAACAAAGCGGTATTTCAATAAAGTGTCTAATTTTAGTATCTCGTTGTTTGCGTTATCAGAGCTACCCCTGGTGTTACACACTCGTAAGCAGGATCTCTTTATTTATTTAGTTTTCTCTCATGACAAGAACACCGCTTTCCTATCGCTCTTTATCTATCAACTTGTGTAAATAGCCCGGCATCATTGCCTTAACGTAAATAAAGAAAGAATTATTATCAACTAAGTGTTACATTTAAAGGAATTAGTATGGGCTAGTGTAAACATAAAAAGAATAACAGGAGAGATTCTGTTTATTTGTTAGATGCATTATTTTTGTAAGAGATTTCGAAAATGCACATTTTAGATGTATTAAATTAACCAGTACCAAGTAACTGCTTACTTCCTATACCATCTCATATAGGAAGTATTGGGTACGTTACATAAAATTTCGGTATTTTTATTCGTAGGTCCGTACGAGATGGGACAATGACTACATTTTGACATCTTTTTCCGTTGTGAAAATATATTGAAAACCTTATTGCTTTAGATAAACGCCTCAGCTTTGAATTATTAAAGTACTTATGGTTGTAAAACTTTTTGCCTGAAAAATAACATGGTTTGATATAATAAAACTAATAGAGACTTTCCACAATATTTTCTAACACTTGCGTGACTCATTTGTTTAAAAATGAAACCACTTTTTACGGATTTAACGCGTATGTTTTAAATTTTAGCCCGATGTAACAACTGACCATAGAGGACACTTTACAGCTCAGTGCCGCCCGTGACCATGGTGACTACAAATTCTCGAAACGTCGGGCTCAAATTTAATACAAATATACGCATCTAAATCCGTAAAAAGAGACTCCAGTTGGGAACCGGTCCAGTGAGCTGATGTTGGTCCGAAATCGAAAGTGTTTTGTTGGGTGTACTATGCACTTTGCAATTAGGTTCTTAAGTTTTGTAACATTTTATGTTATACTTTCATAAGAGACAATAAAACTTGTCGATCAAACGATATCCAGCCATAAAAGTAATTAAAAACGAAGCAGTTAAAAAAGTAAATAAGTATCTTGATCTCGTTGAATAGCTGCTGGAACGATTGTGTTGCGGAAGTGCACGATGTTGGTTCGATGAGAAATGCGAATGAATACGCTCGGAGGCTCGACGCATTCAGACTGAGCGCCGATTGTTAAACGTTGAGCTCGATATCTGATTTAATTCAATCCCATTCACTTCACACAACAAGTGAACCTTGTTGTGACAAGAGAACGCTGTGAAGAGAGGAGTTAACATGATTGCGGCGAAATTCGCATCCTGTTCTTTTAATTTTATTAGCACCCGTGAACGTATTCGCATCCGGTCGTGCGGAGCATAATCATTTCTGTCCAAATATTGATCTTGTTTGCTTTCATTTCCGTTCAATTGGATACGCCGGAAAAGGGTGAATTTTGTAGACGGCTTTGTAATTAATACTTTTTCAACACCCCTTTTTATGCTATCGCTGAATATGATCCTGCCTACCGAAGGTAAGGGCCAGTAACACGCAATGCAACGGAAACCACAATATCCGAGCTGTAAATTGATCCTGCTTTTATATTTAATTTTATACTTAGGTATAAACCTGCAGTAAACTTAGTACCTAACTTAGTACTTATTAAGTTATTAAAAAATTTTGGCTTATTTATCTATTTCATTTCAAGTTCTTTTCTTATAATATAAAATTAAGAAGAAAGCGCATAAAGTTGTCAGCTTCTGTTCAATACGGTTGTTATGGAATTGGAGGAATCCAGTGTAGGTCCACTTATTTAGGTATATCTAATTATGTAGGTATTACTATTAATGATTTTATACAATCTTATATATAAAATTCACGTGTCACAGTGTTAGTTACCGTACTCCTCCGAAACGGCTTGACCGATTTTTATGAAATTTTACATGCATATTCAGTAGGTCTGAGAATCGGACAATATCTATTTTTCAAAGCTTTATATTTTATTTTCGTATGGCAAAACAACGTTTGCCGGGTCAGCTAGTAATCATATAAAAACAGTTTTTCCTTATTTTATGTATCAATACAAGTACCTACATAAACACGATGTCGGAGTGAACAATATTGAATAAAAAACAAAATGTAACTTGATATACGATTAAGTACTGCGTTACCTTTTGTTCCATATTTTATGAGTAAATGCAAGCCATGAAACACTTTTTATTTTACTTTTTATGACGCCTATAAATCGTGGAATTCTGTGAAGGCTTTTATTTTGTTTTGAAGAATATAAAATCAAATGAAATAAAATAGTAATTATTATGTCGATTCCCAACCCGACTCATAACTTTTAGGATTTACTAGGGTCATATCTTCGAGCCCATAATGTTCATGAAATTTACTTTTTAATTTTTATATGTATTAGGTATGTACTTACAAAGGCGAACTAAGATTAAGGACTTCTTACCTGTAAAGTGTAAAAACCCAGATTTAGTTTTGATTTTAGGGTAAAAATAAGTTTCGATATTTTCGAGCAAATTACAAAATAATTTTGCAACATTTAGGAATAGATTAGGATTCTGAAAAAATCTCACTGTAGACACTATTAATACATCAAACTTAATAAAATATAATTTAATCCTATTAGATATTTATATAACCATGTATCTACTTGTACATGCTACTTTTTGCTCTTCTCTTATAAAATAATTGGTCAAGTGCGAGTCGGACTCGCGCACGAAGGGTTCCGTACCATTATCTATGCAACATAAGGCAACGTTATTAGTATCGAGCAAGAAACGGTAAAAAAATCATGTTTGTTGTATGGGAGCCCCCCTTAAATATTTATTTTATTTTATTTTTAGTATGTGTTGTTATAGCGGCAATAGAAATACATCATCTGTGAAAATTTCAACTGTCTAGCTATCACCGTTCTTGAGATACTGCGTACGGAACCCTAAAAATCATGTTTGTTGTATGGGAGCCCCCCTTAAATATTTATTTTATTTTATTTTTAGTATTTGTTGTTATAGCGGCAATAGAAATACATCATCTGTGAAAATTTCAACTCTCTAGCTATCACCGTTCTTGAGATACAGCCTGGTGACAGACGGACGTACGGACGGACGGACGGTCGGACAGCGAAGTCTCAGTAATAGGGTCCCGTTTTTACCCTTTGGGTACGGAACCCTAAAAATCAATGATTCGAAGTTGGTTATTTCTAAGTTACGGTTCTGAGTAATTTGGCCTACCAAACGTTAACATCTTGGAACTAGTATTGCATACAATGAAGTGATTGTTGTAGTCGGCAAGATGTCAGTATAAAACAGTCAATAAGGCCAGTCTAATCATAATGGAATTTCTGGAAACAACCCTTGTGAGGGTGTACGTGGGGTATAGTGCGGGCGGAGCGACTGTTGTAATGGTTCGGACCATCCATCACTCTGTGGGGGTGCAATTAGGCGAAGTAGATGTGCTGACACGAGCGTGCCGACTGCCGCCGACAACGTCTAGCCGTTATGCCGCCAATGTGAATGCATCAAGCTTGTGTCACTCGACGTCTTAAATTATCTCCGCTCAAGCATAGAATGCTCTTTACTACATACCACAGTTCCCCTTGGATTCCAGATTGCGAGCTTATGATTCATAGGTTTTTAAAAAAATGTACATAATATCATTATCTGTGATAATATACATAAATGCCAATGAGTTCACGCCACGCACGTAACGATCAAGCCCTTGCAAGAGGAACCACTGAAATCTTTAAAAATAGAATAAAAATACGTATCTCCATTAAAAAAAGGTCAATTACTTAGTCTAGGCTAAGGTAGCTCCACAGCTTAGCTCAATATTTGATTTTAAGTTTGACTTTGCGTAAAGGCAGAGGTTCACATTTGTAACATTTTTTGATGCTTCTTTTAGAAAATTATCATCACTACTTCGAATAAGAATAAACATCAATATTAGATTAGACAGTTCATTAAAATAAAGCTGTATTTTGCTGATTAGTAAGCAAACCTACACTTACTGTTTTATCGTAAACAAAGCGAAATCGTGGATTCAAAATCAAATGCTTTGTTTGGATGAGATTAAGAAAAAGTTACATATCTATTGTATTGTTTGTCAAGTAAAGTGTCGTCATTACACATTCCAGTAATTCCAAACAGCCATACGCTTGTTCTCTCTATTGCTCTAAGTTATCTATATCACTAAAATTCTTTAATAGCTTTCCATTTAGCGCTAACGAAAATGGTCGACGTGTGTAAGATGATTACGGTTCGATATTATGTTTAATTTCCAAATTCTATTAAAATTCAACAAAAAGTTAATGTGTATTGGGGGCGATATGTGTGGAGGGTTGACGGGTGAGGGGAGTGGTAGCAGTTCAGTAGCAGCCGCCGATTATCCGCCGATAAGACATAAAAACAACTTTTTGATTTATGAAGAAAGCCTGAGAGGCGGCTACCGGGCGCCGCGACCTACACCCCTCCACAGAGTTCCCGCTAGTAAGTACTTTGGTGTATTTAATTACATACTTATTTTTTTCTTCGATTGGGTGTTTTAAGATTAGGCCTACATTTTTAGGGTTCCGTACCCAAAGGGTAAAAACGGGACCCTATTACTGAGACTTCGCTGTCCGTCCGTCCGTCCGTCCGTCCGTCCGTCCGTCCGTCCGTCCGTCTGTCACCAGGCTGTATCTCAAGAACGGTGATAGCTAGAGAGTTGAAATTTTCACAGATGATGTATTTCTATTGCCGCTATAACAACAAATACTAAAAATAAAATAAAATAAATATTTAAGGGGGGCTCCCATACAACAAACATGATTTTACGAGTTCCGTACCCAGTATCTCAAGAACGGTGATAGCTAGACAGTTGAAATTTTCACAGATGATGTATTTCTATTGCCGCTATAACAACAAATACTAAAAATAAAATAAAATAAATATTTAAGGGGGGCTCCCATACAACAAACATGATTTTTTTACCGTTTCTTGCTCGATACTAATAACGTTGCCTTATGTTGTATAGATAATGGTACGGAACCCTTCGTGCGCGAGTCCGACTCGCACTTGACCAATTATTATTGCTAATGATATGTTTTTAAAAGGTATATTATATTTACTCACTTGACTTCATTATCAGTCTCTAAACTAATGGCCAGACTGTCGACTATGGCGAAATCAAAAAAGTTTTAGAGCTAAAATTATTTTTCATTAATATTTTCTATCGTACGTTGTTTATTGCCTTGTGTTGTAAAAATTATCTATTTATCCCCTCGCTCACTTTATTTGTGGTATTATATTTTCTAGTTAAGTACCTTTCTAGCTCTATTGACTTGCGAAGAATTGCATTTCGGGGAAAGGTTTCCGTTTTTAGGTGTTCACAATCGAAATATGCAATAACTACTCTGATTTATTTATTCCTAACTACGCGGGCCTAATAATATGTATGTGTTTAAGTATATAGGCATTTAAGTGATTGGTGTTTTTAGAATTAGAGGTGTATATAGAGTAGCTGACAGTGGCGTGCACAGGATTATGACACTGGGTATGCGGGGCAGTACTCAGTCACAAAAACTTTTTCTTTTATAGATTTTTAGCATAGCCACGCGACGGATCTCTAAGTCGGAAACCATTCCAACAGAACAAGTCTTAGATGTACTACTATTTATGTACATATTCTACGGCAACGCAGATAATTAATACGTAAAACTTACTCACCTAGTCAGCTTCAATTTATTTTAAACGTTCTGGTTCACATTCACAAAGTTCTGGTTACTGAAGATTACTATATCCCGATGTAAGATTTCGGCCACCTCAAATATCTTATCCAAGTGAGTGATAGTTACAGAACACGTCCCTTGCAAGATATCCGATGTGGCCTTTGAAAAGGCCGATTTTCATGTGATTCGCAAAATATATAAATAAACTTAAAAATAAAACTACGGGTTAGTAAAAAAAAAACAAACTACTCATTCATTTATAGATTAAATCTATGCGCCTATCCTTTTTTAAATATGATTTTAGGATATCGTCATAGAAAGTTGGATTGCATTTTAATTCCATCATTAATGCCTTTTCTATAGAAATCATGGAAAGCTCTGTAAGTCGTTGTTGATTTTGTGTGTTTCTCAAATAAGTGTGGATACGTTTTAAACACGAAAATGAACGCTCTGTCGATGCGCTGCTTGCTGGGATAGTCACAATGAATTTCGCTAATCGTAACACTTCAGAAAAAACTGTATTTAAATTGTCCTTATACAAATTTTGAATAATACTAAATACACAACTATTTGTAAATTGAGGTGATCTGTAAATACAGCGCAATTCATTTTTCAATTTATCAAAATTAAAATTTGCTTGATAATTATTAGTGAACTCCCTGATTTCATTTTCAGGGAAACGTTCACTATATTTTTTAAAATTCTCACAAGAAAGTAGCTCAATAAACTTTAAATCTTTAATGTTTTTATAGCGATTTCTTAATTCACTGACTACATTATCAATTATTTCAACAAAAATTCGCCGATAATGTATTTTTACATCATCGACATTGCGCTTTCTTTTAGGTGGTCCGGTAATGTGAACGGCGGCATCATAATAGATCTCGAACTTCTCTCTGAAACGTTCTAAAAATGACTCCAACTCTTTTATCTTTCTTACACAATACGCGATGTCACTAGTTTTTTTTTGCAAAATATCGTACAGAATATCCGTTTCTGCAAAAATATCTGCGAAAGATTTCAAAAGAAAATTAAATTCAAAATCTTTCATAATAAATAAAAATGTACTGACCTGTGTCAGTGTTTCACCGTCCCAGTCCTGTGTATTTTCGTTCATATTTTCAAACAATTCCAGGAGGTGGGTGGACGCATTATTAATTACATTAAGCGTGCGCGAGTGATATGTCCACCTTGTTTCCGCGACACGAGGCAGCTTTTTCATATTGGCAAAGTTGTTGTAATGGGCCATTCGCTTTGTACTGGTATGAAAAAAAGCCGCGATTGATTTTATAATACTAAAAAAGCGTTTTGTTTCAGCAACTCGTTCGAACGATTTCGATAAAACTAAATTTAATATATGTGCTGAACACCAAACGTACATAGCTTGTGGACATTTTTGTCTCACCAAAGCCTGCACGCCATTAATTTGTGAGGATAAAACTGCTGCCCCGTCGTAAGTTTGTGCAACTAATTTGGATACACAATCGAACTCCTCTAAAATTTCCAAAATTATAGAACTCAAGGTTACAGCGGTCCGATCCGCGCTGACATCAACATATTTGATAAATCGATCTACTACTTCAGAATCACGAAAGTATCTCAAAATTAATACTAATTGTTCACGGCCGCTAACATCAGGAGTCTCATCTACCATGACGGCGACAAAATCGGACTGTTTAATTTCGGTTTTAACGCGATCGATCATCACAGATGCAACGCTCGAGATCAAATCATTCTGCGTACGGTTCGACATGCCCGTGAATGAGGTACTTGCATTCTGTAAATGGGTTTCTAAAACTCCATCATACTTGGCTAATAAATCTACTATTTCTAAATAATTACCTCTATTCACCGATGATACTGACTCATCGTGACCGCGAAAAGCTAATTCTTGTTTTCCCAGAAAGCAAACAACATCGATCAGCCTTTGAAAAATGTTTCTATTGCGATCGACTTTAGAATTATGCCTCTCAATATCTAATCGTAACTGACTGTTGATACTCGTTTCGATACGAGATTTACCAAAAGTATTTAATTTTAAGCAGGCCTCCAGATGTTTTTCTGTATGGTCATGCTTCTTTGTCGCGGAATGGAAATTATTTAAATCTGAATATCCCGAATCAGTCCACACTGTACTAGAATTACTAAACAATATGCAAGGGAAACAAAATAATTTATTCGTGTGTACACAACCACATAGCCAGTTATACGTTTCATAACTTTTAACATGAAATTTTCTAGTTACGTTACCCTTTTGTTGATTAAGTTGTAACTCGGGTATACATCTACCTATAGACACAATTTGAATTTTTTCACCGAACGACAATTGTGAGAACTTGTTATTTTTAATTTTTAACAAACACACACTATCAACACACATTTCACAATCAAATAACATTTTAAAATCAACAAACGAAAATCCATACAATTATTAAATTAAAGAAACTCAATATTAAACAGTTCAATGAATCACACGATAAAATAAAATGGCCTCCGTCGAACCAAAATATTTCTGCTATTTAAATAAATAAAACCTTACTAAACAAAAATGCATACGTGATTTATTAGACTTCCGAGTTCCGACTATATTTAATCGGATTATAAGTAACGAACGAACATTGCCGAATACTCGCGATAACATCCGATCGCGAAAGCATGCGGCAGGATTTTCAGTATAAATCGTCTTGGATATGTAAGCCTGTGTGCGTTTGGGAACTGTGCACGGACACCAAAATTTCTACACACATATGAACTCATGGCAGGCGGGCGGCGTGGAGCTTGTCCGACGCGTTCGTCCGACCAATATTATTCCTTCGCCAAACGCCTGGCAAAAAACAATTTGCAAGCACATATTGGTGCTATTTATGAATTATTAGGTAGGCGTTTTTAAGTTATAATATTTTGTTTAATTAATAGTAAATACATGAATAAAGTCATCTAAATCATACGAACGTTTTATTAAAATATCTGTGAATGGCAAGTAAAGCAGTGCCTATCAGCTTGTATGGAGTGCACGCCACTGGTAGCTGAGAGAGACTGAAAAGTTCTCTAAACATTCCTACAATTAGTAACTAGTATTTTTCTGCAGAACCACATGCTATCGTCTCCCTTAGCCATCGGCTGATCACAGTTCTTCACAAATATATACAAGCTTAATCTAATTTCAATGATACCCACACCCATTTACAATCATCGCCATAAATAGGTACACCTTATATCTCGAAATCACTAAGCTTAATTTCCAAACGGAAAAAATAATGAGAGTGCACAGTAATGAAATATATTTAAATTGCCGACAGGTGTTAAGTCAGACAGCACTAGCGGGGAGTCGTCGAGACGTTTGTTCCGAAGCCAGATTTGGTAACATATGTAAATTAGGCAGGCGGCATGGCTTACAAGTTACAATAGAAATAAATGGTGGATACAAAGAGGCCGACTCGACCGCATCAGATTCTGTTGAGCGCGCCCTACCCTTTTATTAGATATGCTTTAATTTTACATTTATTTATAATAAATATTCCATAAGTGAATTATTGCAGATTAAAACAAAAATGATGCATTTTGTGCAAGGCGCGAGAATTATAATGTTAGTTGTATCACAAGTTGTATTTCTAGTATGTACGAAATGTGAATGCTGCTTAGCAATGTAGTGATTCGGGGTTTTGCAAACTATGTTATGTGTACTATGTTCTATTGCTCTAGCTAGACTAGCGTTTGTAAGATTTTTTGGAAGTTCTACACTTATAGCGAGGAAAAGGCATATGAAAGTCGATAATTTTTTAGCCGAGTTAAAAAAAGGAGAAGGTTCTCAAGTCGTCTGTGTGTTTTTTTTATGTTTCTTTTTTTATTTGAAAGCTGGTCGTTCCCGTTTCGTCCCAGTTGGCACCAGGTCAGGATCTGATGGTTATCTCCTGAGAAATCGAGGAAAAACCTCAAATTTAAAAGATACTTGAAGTCGCTTAAACTTATTTTTAAAAATATGTACTATTCACTTCGCTACATTTCTTATTTCTATGCTAACGATGTCGAAAGAGGTTTTCTACACTACCTGGCAAACGAGCCTTTTACTAAGCAAGATGAGAGAATACGTTTACGAATCTTTGAACTTCCTGGAAATACGAATACTTAGCAGCGGTTTCCAGCAACTAAAATAATTGTGGCGGATCTATCTAATATTATATTAATTGCAAGGTTTATAGGGTTTGATAATTTACTGTTTACGCTTGCGGAGGAAGATTTTTATACAAAACCAAATTGTTTGCTCAATACCTGTTTTTGTTATAATATAAAAATACTTTTAAGTAAGCATTCATACTTCGTTAGCATAGAAACTAAATAGACTTTTAGATTCCTTTATCGGGTATTGTGCTTAAGGTTCTAAAATAACGACACTATACTACTTATAATAGAATTTACTGACTCTAATTTCTTAACAAGCGGCTAAATTTATTAGAGTAGGTACCTAAATGGATTTGTTGTATTATTCTTTTCAGTCGTCTTTGACTTGGGTTTCAATATACTAACACCAGGATTACCAGCCAGCTTAAATGTTATAATAAATGTGAACATTTTAGACCACCGGGTGTAATAGTCATTATAAAAGAGAACAACAATAGCAAAGATAATATTGGTACCAGTTTTAAGTGCACAAAAAGACTTAGGAAAAAAAAATTAACAGAATAAAAAAAAACAAATTAATAATAAATTAAATTAATTAATTACTAACTAAAAAATGTATATCGCCATTTATTCGGCAATTTTAGTTCGACTTTTTTCTTATTACAAAAATTGTGTACATATTACGTACCTACGTAAAGTATAACGATTTTAATTAATATAATTGTGCATAACGAAGTAAAAGTCAATTAATTAAAATACATTTTCATTTTGTATTTAAGAGCCTACATCAATAGTATCGTATATCATCGCCGACACGTACATATTAACACAGCCAGTAGGCCCAGAAAATGAAGAATTAGGGATACTTTTCCTATTTACTCAAAATCTACTAAATATATTTTAATTCTGATCCACGTGTTTCTATACATAATAGTTACCTATGTTTTTAAAGTTATTTCATTAGTTAATACGCGATAATAGACCGACAAATGAAAAAAATAAAAAATTAGAGAGGTTGTTTCGCCAAGATTTTCTATCGAGAAAACTTTTTTCAATCGCGTTTCTGAGTTCATGCGATCCTAGATCATATATTGAAAAAACATATACTTAAAAATTAGAGCTCTAGCCATTCAATCTAAAGAAACAATGAAAACTTCGTACATAGAAAAATGCACGAAGCTATTTTGGTATCCTCTTAAGTTTAGTTGTGCACGTAAAATTGGTATTGCACATTGTATTGTTAAAAAGTTTGGTAACTCCTTTCTTTGCAACACCTCGAAGAAATGGAACTCGCTCCCTGCATACGTTTTTCCCTACTCCTACAATATGGGGTCTTTCAAGCGAGGCGTGAAAAGGCATCTTGTGGGCCGGCAAGGTAGGCTAGTGCTCTGACAACGTACTAGCCGTCCTCATGTCTGGATTACACTTTCGCTTAACATCAGGTGGAGTGTGGTCATTTGCCTACACAAGCTATAAAAAACAAAAATTGTAATTCGGAAGTGGTATCACCAAATACAGTAGAACACTTGATACCTACCTATATGCTCAATGTAGATTTTCACAACATTAGTTCTCATCAAAATAAAAATGTGTAAAAATCTATTTTACTTATTAGTTGTAGAATTTTGTAGATTCCACTGAATGTATTGATTATACTGCATTGTATGTTTGTACTGCGTCTGGGTGTTTCTATGTAGGTATTATAAGTATGTATTTACAAAAGAAAAGTAGTATTATGTATTCTATCCGTATTCTGGTACCCATAACACAAGCATAATAAGCTTAGCTTGGGACCAGAGGACGTTGTGTGAAATGTCCATGAATTTTATTGTTTATTATTATTATTTATTTATTTAACCTGTATCTAAGCCTGAGGGATGCACCTAGGCACCTACATATTTACGGATCCCTCCTGGGGGGGCCAGTACCTGGATTGTTTGAAGTTGTCGCAAAATCACTAAACTTAGTAAAAATAAAAATATGGTCAAGTGCGAGTCGGACTCGCGCACGAAGGGTTCCGTACCATTATCTATAGATGCAACATAAGGCAACGTTATTAGTATCGAGCAAGAAACGGTAAAAAAATCATGTTTGTTGTATGGAAGCCCCCCTTATATATTTATTTTATTTTATTTTTAGTATTTTTTGTTATAGCGGCAATAGAAATACATCATCTGTGAAAATTTCAACTGTCTAGCTATCACCGTTCTTGAGATACAGCCTGGTGACAGACGGACGGACGGACGGACGGACAGCGAAGTCTCAGTAATAGGGTCCCGTTTTTACCCTTTGGGTACGGAACCCTAAAAAGAGTAAAAGGGTAATAATAAAAATTGGTCAAGTGCGAGTGGGACTCGCGCACGAAGGGTTCCGTACCATTATCTATGCAACATAAGGCAACGTTATTAGTATCGAGCAAGAAACGGTAAAAAAATCAGTTTTTTGTATGGGAGCCCCCCTTAAATATTTATTTTATTTTTAGTATTTGTTGTTATAGCGGCAATAGAAATACATCATCTGTGAAAATTTCAACTGTCTAGCTATCACCGTTCTTGAGATACAGCCTGGTGACAGACGGACGGACAGCGAAGTCTCAGTAATAGGGTTCCGTTTTTACCCTTTGGGTACGGAACCCGGAGCCCCCCTTAAATATTTATTTTATTTTATTTTTAGTATTTGTTGTTATAGCGGCAATAGAAATACATCATCTGTGAAAATTTCAACTGTCTAGCTATCACCGTTCTTGAGATACAGCCTGGTGACAGACGGACGGACGGACAGCGAAGTCTCAGTAATAGGGTTCCGTTTTTACCCTTTGGGTACGGAACCCTAAAAAAGGGTAAAAATAATTGCAATAATTGTGCTACAATAGCTTACAGTTTCCAGGAACTTATGACAGCTAATTACTACAACCATCTACAACTGTAAAAATAGGCGAGACATTTGGATTTATGTACCTATCACTAAAACTAAAGTTGTAGATATTTACGTAAATACAAAATAAAATAATAAAGGGCAAGTGAATTCACACAACTTCCTCTTGTCCTAAACTAAGCGTAAATGCTTGTGTTATGGGTACCAGAGTACGGATATATTACATAAACTACTTTTCTTTTGTATATACATAACTACTTATAATAATACAATACATAGAAAACATCTAGACGCAGTACAAACATTTGTATAACAATTATAAATATCACACAAATGATTGTCGCGAGCGGAAATTGAACCCGCGACCTCGTGAACGGCATTCCGTTACATGAACCACCAGACCACGAGGCCCGTTAATATACAAAACTCGAAACTTAAGACGTCACGATACCAAATTATGCTCCATACAAAAGTATGGGTAAACATAATACTTAACTAAAACAAATATGACGATCTGAAAAACCCACTTTTTTCGGTTTTCTTTAGATAAAGTTGTCACACAAATTTGGTAAAGTTTTACCACTAAATAAAGTAATAGAAGCATAGATATACTCTTTATCTATAATATAACGCAAAAACTATTAATATCGGTTTAACTTTCGCGAAAAAAAAAACGGAAGTACGAAACGTCTTTCTTAAAAGAATTTGTAGGTAAAATCCGCTTCATCGATATTTGTCCCTTTCAGCGCGGCGCTCGGAAATAGAGCTAGCAATACCTAAGGCAAATACTTAAATGAGGAGTACAGTACCCTCTTAATGCTACGCCAACACGCTTGTTAACGCAACACAGCCGGCCATAATGCCTTCTAAGGTGGAGGACACCCGTGCCCAACAGTGGGATGTTCATGGGCTGAGAAAAGAAAGGCTATTTATTCAAATGTAATCATAATTCAGAACAGACTTTCTATAGTCCTGTCGCTCACACGCATGGCGCCAGTGTTCTACTTAGTGACGATTAAATAATATGTAGGTTGTAAATTCAGATGTCTGACAGACTCTAAATACATAAACTACGAAATGTAAGTAATGGGAACCTGTGTAATGTACTTTTTCTACTAATGAAATATGTCGAAATTTTCGCAGCTAATTTTTTAAAGCCATGTCAGGTACATATGCTTATGGTAAATGGTAATGTACATTTATTGAATTCTCCATTTAGTAAATTTCTCAAGATTAACTACATGGATCTTTGCTTGGCGCCATTCTGGCGGTGGCATGTTTGCACATTCTATTCGATCTCATCCCCTGTAGTTTCAACGACGCGACGTCTAATATAAAACGTTACGCGCATGTGAGCTACGTTCGTATGAAAGGAAATAAATAAAACATTCTAAACCAATTGTGACTTCTATTTAAACATAAATTGACGACATTCTATTTTAAATCTTATGCACAGCTCATAACTAGATGACAGTTTTGTAATATATGTATTAAAATACAAACGTGCAAACCAGGTTTAGGTTAGTAGGTACCTACATAATGTATGTGTGTAGCGTTATTTTATGCTGTTAAATACACTCCCACCGCCAGAGAGTAGGTATAGGAATCTTAGGTAAAAACTAAGGTTCCAAGAGCAGCAACTTTGGGCAAGAACCGGGTGTAAGAAACTATAAATTTACCTGGATAAGTATTTTGGAGTATCGTGAGCGGAATATAGGTGATATGTAATGTACGCGACGCTAAGTACTCAGAAGCAGATCCAACTTTATGTAGCGTTGCGGCGGAGAAGCATCCAGACTAAACTGAAGAAAAAAATCCACAACCGTTAAAACCGTTTTTTTTAAGTATGGGAACCACGAGCTTTCAAATAAAAAAGAATCATTAAAATCGCTTTGCCTAGTTCAAAGTTATGAGGTAACAAATATAAAAAAAATTGGTCAAGTGCGAGTCGGACTCGCGCACGATGGGTTCCGTACCATTATCTATGCAACATAAGGCAACGTTATTAGTATCGAGCAAGAAACGGTAAAAAAATCATGTTTGTTGTATGGGAGCCCCCCTTAAATATTTATTTTATTTTTAGTATTTGTTGTTATAGCGGCAATAGAAATACATCATCTGTGAAAATTTCAACTCTAGCTATCACCGTTCTTGAGATACAGCCTGGTGACAGACGGACGGACGGACGGACAGCGAAGTCTCAGTAATAGGGTCCCGTTTTTACCCTTTGGGTACGGAACCCTAAAAACAGACGAATTGAAAGCCTCCATTTTTGAAGTCGGTTAATAATTCTGAATAAAATCCTAATCACGCCATCTCTTGAAACATTATAGAACTGAAATAAATGACTACCATTCACGGCAAAGCTGTAAGACGGGATGCCACACAGTAACGTAGAATACACAAAAAGATTTAAAATATAATTTTAATTATAACATAATAGTAATAATATGTTCTTGTTTACTAGAAGTGTCCTAACTTAAGAATACTGGCAAAACAACTAGTAAAAAAACTGAGCAAGACTGACTTTAAGAGATAATCATGAAAATTCGGGAGTAACAAAATTTCTCTTTTTATGCATCTATAGTCTCAGTATAGTATAGGCAAAGAATATACTACTAGTATAGGTATTAAGTTATTAACTATTAATCCGTATTCCTTATCAAAGATCCGTATTAATCTATGCTGAATGTCTTCGCGGTAGTATCACAGAACATATATACCCTAAAAAGGGAAGAATAACGACTACATACAATTGTAGTGAGGAAATTTTTTCCTTACCAACCAGCGCCATCTATCGTTTGCCCACTTAAATTAGACAGTAAAAGAAATTGGAGGGAACTTTAAATTATACGCAGTATTTTTGTACTGCATTTTATGCGCAAGTACAGCGCGTTTCCCGATAGTTTCATAAGATGATCAATTTTTGCACAGCAATATCTGAACAAAATCACTATCGGAAAACACAGTGTACCTGTGCATAAAATGCTAACATTTATATATTATGAAGCAGTTTAATAAAACAAACAGTGATCATTTAATTATGTTTTATAATTTTACAGATAATAATCATTAACAAAATTCAAAACTAACATAATTTGCTAAATGAATACTTATTATATTATGTCTTTCATAATTGAAAATACTTATTTACGTTCTAATAATTATATTAAACATAATATACATAATACGTTCCCTCGACTGGGAAACTCTGTGAGCTACACGTAAATCTGCACTAATAAGAAAAATGAAATCTTTGTACATTCTAATGCCCTGACTAAATGACCGGTTCATCAACAGGGAACTTTACACAGCGAAACCATATAGTGTGTTCCACAAAAAATTTAGCTTCATGACAACAATGAAACATGTTTAAGCTATTTAAGAAACTTAAAACCCAAGGCATCAAATAAGGATTGAAAACTTGTATAAGAATCTGGTATTTTGGTGACTATGTATTGAATATGAGCTATAAAAATAAAGAAATAGGTTGTCATATTATCACCTCCACAAGTCAAACGGCAAAGTGCTATACTGAGACATCTGTCGTACCATCCTTTTCTGTATACATTTCGCCGAATTTTCCGGCTTGTTTTTTATAATACAATACCAAGTAGATGAGTGCGCTCACTCAGACGTAACTACGCTACAATGAAATTCGTGGAAAAGTCTTACGTTTAATTATTTATGCGTAACAATGTTCATTTTTCTTTTTAGAGCAGATTTACTTGCCTCTTCTGAAAATTTTCTATTTTTTAAAATACAGTATCTCTTTACTGTAATGTGGAAGACACTATTTATTATATATTTTATATTTAATTGTTTATGTTCCACACAACCTTCGAGGAAGTCATAATTTATAGAGTCCTGTAGCAGTTGTGTTATTTTCATTTTTATGTTCTTTTTATATGCCTCTTCCTCTAAAAACATATTTATTATACATGCACTTTTTTCTACACAAGCTATTAAATTCTTTGAGGCGTATGTAAGAGATTGTTTAAAATCTTCATAATTCTTGAACTCTATGAAATTATGCACTCCCTCTGGCGTTTCTGAGATTAAAATTGTTTTACAATTATCACAATCGATTTTATTGTTTTTAATAATGAAGCCACAGACATACGCACATGCTTGTAGTTCATTACTTCCTTGCTCTAAATTTTCTTCTAGAGAGGAAGTAATGTTTTCCTCGATTTCTTTTTCGAGTTGGTAAATATTTGATTGCTCTGTATCAATGCATATGTCTGTGGTTGGTGTCAACAATTTTTTAAAATTTTTGATTATGGCATCATTACTATCCAGCTCACAATTGCCTGAGCTAGTGTGTTTGTGTGATCACGGCAGTTTTTAGACCAGCAACAAATTGTCCAACTGTCGGGTTGCAATTGGACCCACAATTGTATCTGATGCAACCAAATAAATTTTCAAGAGGGTCCTGTTGGAGTCGTCTCGTAGATAGGCTTTTTATTTTATATTTGACACTAAGTAACCTCCATATCATCTCAATACCATTGAGGGTCCAGATCCACCCATCTTTTGATGGGGGATTACCTTTACATCCCAAAAATTCAAATGTTTGAAAAAATAATTTCATTTTGTGAAACATTTCCAGATGTTCGGTTGAGTTTTTTAAATTAGTGGAAAATTTTTTTCCTCTTCGTAGATCCGGTGTCCATGCGTTTACTCCATCAAACAGCTCATCAATATTTTTAATTAAATTGCCTGTTGCCACTGCTTCAGTCGGCATGTCTCCTGAAAATTCACAATAAAGAAATTAGATCAATATAAATAAGCATATTTTATGCTAGTCTTTAGGGTTCTATTTGCGCTATAACAACAAATGCTAAAAATAGAATTGTACAGAACCCTTCACGTGCGAGTCCCATTCGCACTTGGCCGGTTAAATTTTTTATCTATATTTAAATCTAGCTCAAACTAGGATAAGTAATGTAAATACGTAAATATAATAACAAGATGGTTTTACCATTTATAAAGAGATTGTGTAATAAGTCATAAGTCTTACCGTTAGCTATTTTGGAAAAAATTCCTGCTGCAACAGTGTGGCTTAAGACTTGTGCTGCAAGTTTAACCCTCATTTTTTGTTTTGTATTGGGGTCAAGATGTTCTTTACTTAAGAGTGGTGCGTATACAAAATTGGGGTTATTGTTGTCCAATTCATAGAACTGTCTTATATGGCTCCATTTAGCGATTCCTGTAAAGTAATAATTAAAAGTATTATGTATAATTTATCAGTATATGGTATCTATACTAATATTATAAAGCTGAAGAGTTTGTTTGGTTGAACGCACTAATCTCAGGAACTACTGGTCCGATTTAAAAAATTCTTTCAGTGTTAAATAGCCCATTTTTACTTCATATTATTATTATACATTTTTAATTCATTTTATTTCATAACATCACGCTAAGACCAATATGATCGGAGCACTAATAAATAATGTCTCAAAATCGTGGTATTTCCGATTTGAGATATAGCCGAATTCCATGCGAGCGGAGCCGCGGGCATAAGCTAGTTATGTAAATAAAATATGATAAGGACACTTGTCCTAACAGAATCAAACCACGGGTTCGGTTCAGTCAAGGAAAGTGTTGCGAGTGTACTATCACTATATCTATGAGTGATGTTATAAATACATAATTTACTATTAAACTATTATTTGCTCAAAGCCAAATAACATGTGGCTTACCAATTCCTTGATTGTTTTCAGATGTAATATTGGTCTTAAACTTTACATCATATTTCATGAAAAGATTTCGGAAGCATTTCAGCAAATGTGGTGTGTCAAATAGGGTGACGACTTTATTATTGCTCACTTCTATACAGGGATTTTCTACCGTAGCTCCTAATAGACAAAGAGCTCTCTTATTGACTCCATCTAAGTCACAAACTGAAGCGCATATTTGGAGTCCAGCATTAAAGCAGGAATTCAAAACCTGAAAGGATTTTAAGGAAGATTAGTGTGATTTTCTTTAAATCATAAGTAAGTAGAGTTAAATAGGCATAACTATCATATAAAATGAAAAAAAAATACCTCCTTAATCAAAGCAGATAGTCTGTCAGCTGTGACAAACCCACTTGATAAATAATAAGCCACTGGCTGTTTCACATTCTTTCTTACTCCAACCAGCATAAATACAAGGGCATACGTAGCTGCCTGTGGAGATCTACCTTGTGTAGCATGGTCTTGGAATCCCTCAATATGATCCTCCTTCGAGTTGTACCATAAATTTTTTCTTAAGGACATTTCATCCCACAGTAAAACGAATTCTCGGTCAGATGCCCCAAAATGTTTAATTGTGTTTTTCAACACTGTAAGAGTGGTTTTGTGTATCCCCACAGGCATCTTAAATTTGCTTAATAGTGATTTTAGTGTGCTGGGTGCTGGTAAACAAATAATTCTTCTCAATAATTTGTAGCTTGTTGGAGATCTTTTATAGAGCCTCAATGCTATTATTTTAGCCTCCAAGTTCCATCTCCGCCCAGGTTTCTTCCTTTTATAATTCTGCAGTTCCCCTTGCAGTAACAGTGCAAATGATGAACTCATTTTCGTTTCAAGAATTTTCGTCACTCTCTTATGTTGACAAATTACATTTAAAAATGCATCATTTTTTAAATGTTTCACGGTTTTTTGTAATCGGTATATTTTGTTCATACTGTTTTTCAGTTTCCTTATCAACTGTTTGTTTTTCTCATCACCTTGTGTTGAAGTAGTTGGTTGCAGTACTGTAGAACTGGTTGGAGTCATAATGTTTGTATTATGCTCTTTGAAATGAACTCTAGACGGACCAGCAACAGGTGTAAACAAGGCAGATTGATCTGGCAGATAAGAAATTGTGGTATCCTGAAAATTAAAGGTTTAAAAATCATTCAAATACATGGAACAGGGTTCGAAATTATCAAGATAATTATATATTTCTTTGATAATTATCATGAAGATAATGATTTTTTTTCAAATTTCTGACTTATTAGTAGTGTTATTATTAGTGAAATTAGCTAATCTACTGTTAACAGCCACGTCCACATTGTTAAAAACAGTCAACATTTTAAATATATTTTTCAAGTATTAATTATACTAACCTTATTGGATTGAACACCAGGTACAGCTGTTCTGAACAACTTCTTCTCAATAAAGCATGTGCTCTCAAAGTGTTTGCTGCAAAGCATCTTATGCTTTGAATGTAGTTCAGCCTGGAATTTCGGTGAAGACCAGGCTTCATTTGGAAAGCAATACTTTGCCCATAATTCACAACTGAAAAAAAAAACATTCTATAACAATCATATTCTTAATTAAATTTAAAAGAGTAATACATACAATTTGGTAACTTTGAACACTTTTTTGGATTTTTTTATAACACCCGTCGAACTTATTAATAAAAAATTTCTTTAATATGTACCATGAATGGTGTTCTATTATTTTTTTTTTCATTAAAATACCATGAATTTAGCAGAAAGTGAAGAATACTGTGTTAAAATTACAATAAAGTTCACATTCAAACTTACAATAAAGTTGACATAAGTACATACCGCAGAACATTTTTTGAGCCAGGCTTCGGAAACCGATGCAAAGTGATGCTGGGATCTTTAGAAGATGAAGATCCACACATGGTACAGGTTCTAGTATTTTCTTTCTGCGAACTCATCTTTTCACCAAAACACAGACACTGAGGAGCAAGCTCGACTCACGTTCACAATGTATGTAAAATTAAGAGAAACTGGTTTATTTATTACAAATAAACATAAGTACAAGATAAAACGGTGCAGAAACAACGGCAGACATTTTTCTTGTGACTTCAATTGTCAAATTTGTCAAAGTCAAAATTCTACAGAAAATGGCGCGTGCGTGTGTTGTCATATATTAAACACTTTTTGTTTAGTGTTTGTATTGATCGATTAAATATGATATATTTCCTAATAAACATTTTCTGGCATCAGAATAATAGGAAAAGGTAATTATGAAGAAATTTTTTTTTAAAACCAATTAAAAAGCTTATTGTTCTGGGGAATACGAAATAGTATTTTTGGTGGCAACATTATTAATTCATCTCTTTTACTTTGATGTTTTCGTCTCTTTCTAACTTCATAGCCCTCCTACCTCTTGTTCGTAGAATAGAGTTGACAGACCCTGGGTAGTATCTTCTATCTATTCTGTGCTGCGCGGTGTGCGTTCGTTAAGGTTATAAAATTTAGATAAATATGGGTAAAATAAAGAAAACTAAACCTACGAGAGCGAAGAAACTGGTAGTTGAAGCTGAAAATAATGAAGAAGAAGAACTTCCAGTCGACAATAAAGAGAATGCGATTCAAACTATATTGGACCAAATGCAGGTTAGAATATTGGTGAACAAATAAAAACTAGTTTTTAGTTTGGTTTGCATTCCTATTTATTAAACAGTGAGTTGTAGCTGAGCATACAATATATTCAACACGTAAGGTATGATATATTTAATAGATAGGAACTTTAATTGTTGATATGTTGTGTTTTAGGCAGCAGATGTGGAAGAAAAATATTGTGGGTTGCAAACACTAGCACTAATGATAGAAGCGCCAGAAAATATACAACAGATAATTGACCGTGGATTGGTGAAGGTGGCAGGTCCATTATTACTGGACCAGTCCAGTTCTGTGAGGAATGCTGCTGCTGGAACTCTTCGTAACTTATCTACAGTTACTATGGACACATGTGATGCTATGATGGAACAAGATATTATGACTCCTGTGACTTGCTATTTCCATGAGGTACATAGAATTGTGACAGTTTTTTTCTTTTGTTGTGCAATGTAGTTTAGATATTTAATTATTTTTAAAACCTCTAACAGAGTTGCATTATTATGCCGATAAGCTGCAAGAAATGAAAGCTAAGGAGAGGTTAAGGAGAAATATTGGGATTAGTTTTCCAGAAAAAACTGTTGTAGATTATAGACATTATTTTCATTATTTTATCTACTAATGGTCTTATTCCTAATGACTTATCGGAGGTTTAAACAGAGATTTTATCGGAGAAATAATGATATGTTAAATATATTAAATAAACATTATATTAAATAAACATTTTATTGTAAAAAAGCTATTATGAATAACAAGTTTTGATAATTTTCGCAAACCCATTTTACCGAACTTTTAAACCTCCTATAAGTCATTATGAATAAGACCATAAGTCATTATATTATTTACAAAGTGCTTACTTTGCTGATGAAGAGTAAATTTTGTTTACCACGTCGATAACCATTTCAATTGCAAAATCATTATTTATGTTAGTTATGGCTCATAAATTTTATAAAATTACTTTAAGGGCCTACATCAATATTATCGTCGATATGTACCTATTAACACAGCTAGTAGGTATAGAAAATGAAGAATTAGTGATATTATTTTGTTTACTCAAAATCTATTAAATATATTTTAATTCCGGTTTACGTGTTTCTATATATAATAGTTACTTATGTTTTGAAAGTTATTTCATTAGTTAACACGGGATAATAGACCGACAAATGAAAAAAATAAAAAATAAGAGAGGTTGTTTCGCTAAGATTTTCTATTGAGAAAACTTTTTTCAATCGCGTTTCTGAGTTTATGCGATCCTAGATTACATATTGAAAAAACATATACTTAAAAATTAGAGCTCTAGCCATTCAATATAAAGAAAAAATGAAAACTTCGTACGTAGAAAAATGCACGAAGCTATTTTGGTATCCTCTTAAAATGAGCAGCTGTAAAATGATTCTGAAATTAAAATTTGCCATAATTTTGAGCAGTATACTTTGATTGTTAGTGTACAAGTTACTTGTTAGGTTCTTGTTTGTTGGATTTAACTGTAATATTTAAATTCCACAGCATGCTGAACATTGGGTGCCTGATTCTAAATCAAAAACAATAGATGAAGATATTGATACATTCATTCAATGTGTTAACTTATTATTAAACCTCTGTGAAAGTTCAGGTATGTTAATTCCTAAACATTAATTTAAAAGGCTTGCTTTTATTCAATTTATCTACTCTTTAGTTAGTATTTTTCATTTACATATTAAATCTTCAAAAGACATGATGACAACCCATGTTGGGTTTAGCTATTAAACTGTATAACAAAGTCATTATTTTTGTATGTATGTCACTAATGTATGCTTAGATCTTCTAAAGTATGCAACAGACTTTAGGCAGTTATTTTTATAAGTTTGAGTAATACAATTCCACACGTATGAAGTTGCAGGCAGTAGCTAGTGCTTAATATAATCCTTACTAATTTATAAATGCGAAATCTGGATGATGACAAGATTAAGTGTTAATGTGTGTAACGTAACTATAGCGTGATTTAAAAAATCTATCGAGTGTTATAGTAAACTTCTGTTTCTTAAGGTTTGATTTCAAAATTTCACGCGTACGAAGTCGCGAACAACAGCTAGTACTGTAATAAATGGTACAGTTAATATTTTATAGCCACATAAGCAATGCTATAATTACCATATTAATAATTATGTCTTTTTGTCAAAGTTTATACTATGTTACACTACATTGCTACCTATTGCACCACAAAATGTAATCTTAAGCTCACGCAAATACTGTTACAATCGTCAAAATTTTACCTAGCCTATGTTTAATTGCAGATCTAGCCATTAAGTATGTAGGCCAGTCACGAATATTGGACATTCTTCCTCGGTATTTAGACCTTAATACTTTCAACAATGACATTGTAACTGCTGTGTTACAGTGTCTATTTGTCATAGTTGAAGATAACCCGACAGCTATGGACAAGATTAAATCTATTGCTGAAAGACCTCTTGAAGCATTGTTAAGTCTAGAAGGTAGTGACCCTTCAATACTGCTAATGAAAGCTCTCGCTGCAGGAGTGATTATAAACCTTTGTGGTGGCGATATCAGTGCATTACCAGCTGATACGATGAGTCAAATAATGTCTATACTCGCCGTTACATTAGCAGTAGACCATAGATCTTTGTGTAATCAACTATCCAGTTCTGTGCCTCTGATTATTGGGTCTAATAAAGCAGTCGCACCAAAAGGCAAGGAAGCACAACAATTAGAGAATAATATAAAGTCTGCATTACAAATGTTGACAGCACAACAGAGTTCACTTGAAATTATTGCTAACATTTGTTCATGTGATGGTAAGTTATGTATTTAAATTATTAAGCTTGTAGTATATCTCTCTCTCTCTCCAGCCCATTTACGTCTCGCTGTTGAGCATGGGCCTACTCCACTTTGGAGGGATTATGGTCTACTGTGCCACGCTGACCAGGCCTGTTGGCACACGGTTTATTTTCGAGTTTTCTGTCTCTCACAGAGAATGTTATCTGTGTGCAATATCCCTTGGCTGACTTTTACATCATCCTTGGGAGGAGATGGGGTGGTGACAAATACTGTGTAGATAAATGCACCTAATTGGATATATATCTTTTCTTCTTGGCTATTTAGCATTACTTATTTTGTTTCTTATGCTTAAGAATGCTTTGTTATGATGTAAAAATATTATTTGAATATTAGCAATTACTTCAAAAATGATATTCATTCTGATTTTTTTTCAATCTATCTGGTCTATCTACTCTTGGATGTGGTTCATGAAATGCTGTAACTCATGATCCTGCGCAGATTAGATTCGTCAGTATCATGCCATCTCGCGAATAATTTGTTGAATATTAAAATTCATACAGAACTGGTTTTTAGACTTTCATAATTGATCTAAGATTTATAAATTAAATTATGGTGGAAAAAGTGATTACCGCAAGCAGGACTTGAACCCACGACCTCAGAATACCGTTCCGTAGCTCTGCCAACTGAGCTTATTGCGGTCGTGCTTTCAGTAATCAAATTAGGCCACCATAATCGTCACTTGATTGAGTTTATATCGTATTTTTACGTACACTATACGTTTTTTCCACCATAATTTAATTTATTAAGTAAAAGCATAGCATGTCCATTCTGATGCCCTAAGATGGTTTCACTATTTTAGATAATGAAGAAATGCAAGCAGATTCATCAGAGAGTGATGATGAAGAATTATGTGAAAATGGCAATAGCTCCCTATTACCTGAAGATAAGCTGCCTCCAGAGATAATGGAAGCATTGATATCATTAGAAATATTTGATAAAGTTTGGTCTAGAACACAGTTGCCAGCACAAAATGTGATGTTAATATTGAAAGAATATGATGGATCACAATTGATTTATAAAAGGTAATTTGTTGATATCACACTTTTAACATCTGGCTAGTGAAATACAATTAGACTTTGATGACAATTAGATTAGAATTTGGGCATATTATATCGCAAATATTTGTATGATGAACTATATAAGAATTTTTTTTGTGTCTTGGTCTATCTGAAATACAAAACTTCTTCCTATTATCATAAAAGTAACGCTGTCTGTGGTTTTATCTCTGAGCCGGAAATTTCAGAACTATTTTTAATTGGAATGAAGTTAGCTAGAGCCTCAGAGAGCACAGAATACTAAATAATATTATTTCATTGACTTGGAGGTCATTGTGTTATATAATATACTAGCTGGCCCGGCAAACATTGTTTAGCCATACCAAAAAAAAAGTAAAAAAAAAAATTTTTTTAAAATGAACTATAAACCTCATGGAGCCCGAGACCTTTCCAACGAATGCAAAATTGAATTGTAATGTTACAGGCTTCTAAGTTTACAAACACGCGCATTAATTTGCGTAAATAATTTATTATCAACACTTCCAATTGATAATCTTGGAGGTGTGAATGGTGTTTATAAAATCTGGGTGGATGCTGGAAAGTTAGTTTTTAAACCGGATTCAGAAAACATGGACCTTGCGGAGGCTGCCACGGCTGTCATGAGAGCTGCATTAGATAAAATTAAGTTTAGAGAAAATGGAAATACAAGTGACTGCAACTTGTTCAGTGATCTGGCACTCTCTGATATAGAAGTAAGTTTTAATATCATTATACAATCACTCCTTTTTCCCATCAGGGTATGCAGAGACAAGAACACCATCCACTACAATCTAAACACTCTTCTCATGTTATGTAAAACAAGTCAATTCTTTCTAATATTTGAAATACGAAAGTTAATTATTTGTCTATCGCTCTTATAAGCTAAAGTTGTTGAACTGATTAACCCAAAATAAAAATAGACTGCACCTTGCACCCTGATAAATCTTTTTTTGCCATGTTTCTTTATGCCAGAATGAGTTTTAAAAAGAAGAAAAAAATATCGTTATTAACACTTACACAACTCATTTATTCAAAAGATCACTTTTTACAGATTTGGTTGCGTATATTTATCTTTATTTTAGTCCCCGACGTTTCAAAGACTGCAGTCACCATGGTCATTAAATCTCTTAAAGATCTCACCCGTGACCATAAAATGTCTGCAATAATAAGATCTTTTATTAAACTTATGGCGTTACGAAATTTTCTCTCTCTCTTCTGCATTTTGCCACGTTAAGTTGGCGTGTTGGCACTGGGTTTACTTTCGAGATTTCCGTCTATCACAGAGGATGTTGTGTGTGCAATACTCCTTTGCTAGCTTTTACAGGACCCTCGGAAGGAAATGGGGTAGTGACACTTGTATTTTTAATCCGACACTACTCACAGAGAAGACATTTTAATCGCTTTTTTGTAATTCAAATAATATATTTATTACAGATAATGTTAACTGGTGTTAAAGAATGTCAAGTGTCAGAGATAAGATCGAATTTAATCAGAATGGTAGGCATATTAGCTTTGTTATTAGTTAACAACTTGAATGATACAACAAGAAATGTTATATGTACAATAACAGAGTTTATATTAGACCAAGCTCATAAAGAGAATGAAGTATGGGTGTTAGCTGAAGCTGTAGATACATTAGTAGATCTGTATTCTGAAGATGAGACAGATATTTTAGCCGCTAAAGTGAAGTTAGTCGACAAATTGGCTGGATTGGCACCTATATTTAAAAATAAGGTAAGACATAATAAAATTATTGTAAATATCTATATCTATACTAATAACGTAAAGCTGAGAAGTTTGTTTGTTTGAACGCACTAATCTCAGGAACCACTGGTCTGATTTGAAAAAATTTTTCAGCATTGGACAGTACAATTATAGAGGAAAGCTATAAGCTTAACATCACGCTGCGACCAATAGGAGCAAGCTATATTGAAAAATACCACGCGTATGCAGTCGCGGGCAACATCTACTACTACTATTCTGTGTTGACCAGGCCTAGGGATGTGTTGAGTTTTCCTGCTTTCACAGTAGATGTTAACTGCTTTTGACATCTCTTTGCTGGCTTTTACAGGACCCTGGGGAAGAACTGGGGTGGTGTCACTTGTTTTTACTCCGTCACCGCATAGATATCCATCGGGTTGAAGTGTGGAATTTGAATGGAATTTAATTTAAGTAATTAAATAAATCCTTCATACTTGGATATATTTAATTTTAATTTGTTCTTATTTAACTTTTCAGGCACGTCAGCAAAAACGGCTTCCCAAAGAATACAAAGTTCTTGTCAGCACCGCATTGTCAAACTTACCACGATTTATAAAATATAAAAGAGATAGAGTTAGCAAACTGTTACATTGAGTAATTGTGTAAATAATTATATATATTTTAAATTACATTGACCGATTATTTAAAAGATGTTTTATTTATTAAAATAAGTAAATTTGCATACGTAGTGAATTGGCGATAATTCGTTACCATATAACCAAACTCCTCCGAAATGGCTTGTCCAATTTTTATAACAGTTATGTGCGTAGATCGTAAGGAAGGGTGGGTAACTCGATAAGCACTCAAGTGAAACTGCAGGGTATACCATAGTTCCACTACGCTATTCGTTATTAAGTAAAACTTTTCTGTTTACTTGTGAGAATAACCGAGTTAAGTCAGCGCTACAGAATTACCAGATGTTCTATGGCTACATCACTCTGTCGGCTTGAAGTCATTTACATATCTATGTGTGCGCGACTCCGTGTGGTGACGGATTAAGAATACAAGTATCACCACCCCATCTCCTCCCAAGGATGATGTAAAAGTCAGCTAAGGGATATTGCACTCGGATAACATCCGAGTGAGAGACGGAAAACTCGAAAATAAACCCTGTGCCAACACGCCTCGTCAGCGCGGAACAGTAGACCATAATCCCTCCAAAGTGGAGGAGGCCCGTGCCCAACAGTGGGACGTAAATGGGCTGGAGAGGTGTCCGCGAAAATGTATCTATGTGTGTCTATGATACAGGCTATACGTCATATGAAACGTTATTAATCTATGAAATACGATTTAGCCAGGCTAAAGTTACTTGTCCACAATTGTAAAAGTCAACCCACCACCTAGTATATTAGTAAAGTATACGGAGAGGCCTGGTTCTTGTTTTACCAGTCCTTGCCTTGCTCTTGTATCTGGGTAAGAAGTAATGAAATGTCTGAGTGCTGGCAGCAGTTCCTACTTCTGCTATTTGGATGATCTGCCTGTGAGAGGAAGTCATTATTGTTTTTGTTTCACATTTTTGCTTCAGTCGTAGAACGACTCTTGTTCTTGTTTATTGGCTTCTTTATAAGCGACTTATTGTGAGGTTTAATACGTTCAGTGCGGCTAACGCTTATGCGCGTTTTTCTGATCTTCACCAAGTGCGGGCCGACGCGTATACGCGTCCATACAAAAAAAAAATCTGTAGGCAAGCGGGGTGCGCCGCACCTGTGCGTTTATAGCGTGTATTCTGGGTGTCTATTGTTTCGAAGCGGTCGTAAAATGTGGAATTGTAAAGGAGACTACACACTAGTCAGGTTTCTGCTACGAATCTTGCAGGGGGACGACAACAATAACCTAATTTAGTACAATAGATTATTGAAATAATTTTATTATGACTCGCTCTTTTAACTAAACTAATAGGTAGTTTTAGTCTATTTATCCATTTATAAATAGACTAAAACTGCCTATTAGTTTAGTTAAAAGAGCGAGTCTATTACGAGGCGGGCGAAAAGTCGTAAATTAAAAAAAATTAAGAATAAAAGGGCTTTCGGGAGAAGGTACCTTTACTATTACTGTTTTATTAAGGTATAACTTACTATTTTAACAAAACCGAACGAAGATATATTATGGCGTAAACTTCACAAAATCTCTTACAAATAAACACTAGTGTGGAAGCACCTTTATCCATCCAACACATTTATATGACCCGTAATTGTTATATGACAGTCATAAAACTCGAAAGTTACCGAACGCACATAAGCGTCGGCCGCACTGCGGGAAGGTAAAAGACAACGCGCTATAGCGTCCAGCCGCACTACGCGAGTTTTCTATGAACGCATATAAGCGTTCTTAGCACTACGCGAAAAATTTTTTGAACGCACATACGCGTTCTCAGCACTGGGCGAATGACTCTTTTTTTAGCATTGGCTATAAATTCGCAAATTATTCAGCATTGAACGCGTTAAGTTGCGACTCTGCCAGTATCCTTAGTGTTTGTATCATAAACCGAAGGGGTTGTGCTGTCAGGCTACCAACGTGTACCTAGATCGGTTGAAATTTTGAGAGAGTCTAAAAGTAACCATAGTGATATATACCATATGTAATTATCACATATTTATGTATTAAATTGTAACATCTTTTGTAATATTGGTATAGTTAAACTATATTTTACGATACAACTGTATGATGATGTAACTTTTTAGCTAAATAAAGATTTATTATTATTATTATATCTAAAACAAACACAGACAGCACAAAGTTAGTTGATTAGTAATGTAAATAACATAATAAACCTAATGTTAGTAGTTGTTAGAACACATAATATATTTATTGTTATTTTTTTGTACAAATTTACATACTATACAATTTACACGGGGGAGAAAGTATCAAAGAGGAGACATTTAATAGAGGTAGGACGAGGGAGGATAGAGCGGGGAAGAAAATCGTAAAGAGAGCGGTGTAAGTTAGTGCAAAAGAACGACTCAAATTCCATTTTGCGGTTAACATGTTTTATTAATGACAACTAAGTAGTACAGGGGCTTACGTAAATAAAAACCATCAAGCATCAATATAAATAATAATTTACTTAACAACAATGACTGAACAAACAAATATCTAATCCCAAAGTGAACATTTGTGTATATAATATTTAGGAATCTTGCACACAGTCTAATTGCACACACAGTATTTGCAATTATATAATAATAGACAACATTAATATAATTTAAAAATATTGCAATGATATTTTTTTTAAATTTAACTGAATATGCGTACATACTTTTTACAGAGTGAATTCTTAATTTAGTGATAGTTAAGACCAATACACCTAGACATTGCATTTTAATTGAAAACAGTACCTATCTTACGATGATTTAACGTCATTTACGGCCATTTACAATAAACAATCTACGACTACGGATAGATTTGTTATCCTCGTTTATTAGTAAGATATTTCATTGTGAAATTGTCACTAGAGTATGCTGTCATCAGTCAGTAGCTTATTGATACGCAAGATGCAAGTAAGGACAAAAGATTAGACATGTCTTATTTCGATAGCAAAAATCGATAAAATATAGATAGATAAAATCATAAAATATTGAAAACGGTCGTTCGACAATTTTTCCATCGTCTCAATTTTAATGTTTTGTGTTTTCATCACACACATGTAGGTAGGTACATTCATTATTATCGATTTTAAAGGCAGTTACTTTAAAATCAGAGTAACTTAATTATTTTTGTGCTTTTTAAACAGACAACAGGCTATTTGAAGTAAAAGGACGATCGTTGTATATTTAGAACCACAATAAATTAACATAAAAATAACGTACTACAAAAGCGATACATTTAACATAACATTATTATCACATGTAAATTACTCTAAGCCTTTAAATATTTAAAATATTTTATGGCAAACATATCAATTCTCTGTGCACAACCAAACTAAACTTATATGTATCTATTATTGGCGTTGTACGTTGTATTTATCTTAATTAAATTTATCTTAATTAATTTGTTAGTCTATAATACACAGTTTTTATATTAAGAAAGTTCCGTTAATATTGCCGAATCATGTTATTTACACTATCTATTTTCATTTTTTAGTTTTGTATAGTTTATTTGTGCACGTAGAAACGGTACCATTATTATGTTTTTTGAAAAGTTACGTATTTAATGTACTTCTGTGTTTTCGTATTGAAATTTTCGTTAGTTTGAGTCATATTAGAAATATTATATTATATTACCGGCTTAGCGATGTCAGAAAGTGCACGCCGGAAGGGCGCAGACGCCACTGCGCACTCGTCCTGAAGATGAGCATCGGATATGCCTGAAACCTGGGTCGACATCTTTGATCCCAAAACAGTGAGTGTTAGCCGGTAATATAATATAATATTTCTAATACTTCTGTGTTTAAAAGGCACTGGATAGGATAGTAAGCATCTACTAAAATGTAATTTTTACTAGGCCTAATTTTTTATGAAAACACCGTAATGAATATTTGAGATCCTATGACGTAACTCATAGTTTAAATAAAATTACATAATCGATTTATCGTTAATTTACCTTCCTATAGATTTTTACAATACAACGTAATGCTACTACAAATTTTACTGGTACCTAGTTGTTGTTCTATATGTAAGTAGTCAGTGTCTAAGGAATGATTTTATATGTGCTGCAAATGCAAAAAAAAATAGTGAGCTGGCCTTTTGTAATGATGCGATCTAAAATTCTATTCCCATATAACTGTAGTTAATAGAACAGCATTCCCCGTTCTATGAGGTTATTTTGTTTATATATGTAATCACGAAGTATAGATACAAGGAGTCCGAACGTAATGTTGAACGAATGGTCTCAATTTAAGGGACAGATTTTTGCCGGTAGAGCGCGCCATTTTTCAAGAAGTACTCGTTTGAACTATTGACACTTGTGGAAAAAAATATTCTGAGAAACGTGGATATAAATATAAGTTTTAGGAAATTTTTCGAGTGTTTTAAACCCAACAATACAGAGAAGGTCAAGAGATATTCTGATATTCTATACTAGCATCGGTACGTCCTGAATACTTGCGCAGCCAGTGGCAGAAAATAGAACTATCATCTGGGTTGATTATTGTGTACACGAAATATTATGGAAAAGCCTATACCGTTCGGACTCCTTGTATCTATACTTCGTAATGTATTATAATGTAGTAGCATGAATTGCGTATACTATATCCATCAGTTATATCAGTATTTGTATTTCAGCATTGGATTATTTATATTATACCTAAGGTAATTTATTCCATTGCACGAGGCTCACACACATAATTTGACTTTATAATTAAATTTACAGTTATTTGAAATGTATCAGTGAAGGTTTAATAAATTTATCAATAAGGTATTCTTTGCAATCAAGGAGTGGTTGATCCGCCGCCATAATGACTCCTTCTAGGCTTTGGTATTGGATTTGGTGATGATACGTCGGTCTTATCAAACCTTCTTTTGATCTCCGCAACAGACAATCGTTCTCCAATTTCAGGAAGATCTTCATCAATTAATGCAGAGTTTAATTTATTAATTTCTCTTTCAAGTTCTCGTGTAGCTTTGTCTATTTCTAGAAATTCCTTTTCTGTACTTGATATAGTATCAATACTATGTTTTCTTTGAGTTTCATCATAAAGTTTACATACGACCTTGTGTGGTTCCTCATTTCCATTTTTATCCACATGTGTTACGTCATCATTTAAGTTAATATCATATGTGGTGTAAGTTGCGTCCAAGGCGTTGGTGAGACTTTTGCTTCTTTTGTTTGATAAAGAATGGAAGTCTTCTAGGTTTCCTCGTCGCAATCTTATATCATCTTCATTTACACTGGAATTTCTTCTATATTTTGTAATATCTATTTTACGGAATGTTACTGAGTCTAGTATGTCTTCTTCTGAAGTATGATTTGTAATTGGTGTTGGTATATTACCATTGGGTTGAGTTTTGACTTCTGTTTGTTTATTCTTAACTTTATCTTCTGCATTATTTATTATGGTACTATTACTTAATATTACGTTATTGTTTTCTTTGTTAACAATCGTTGTTTCTGTTGTCGTTTCATTTTTGTTGTCCTCATCTTCTACTATTTTAAGCTCAATGTTCAGGTTCATATCTTCTAATTCTAAATCGCCTTCGGTATTATTCAGTTTTTTATCTTCGTGTTCATTTATTTGTAGTTCGGAATTGGTGCTGGTAACCTGTAAAATAATATAAAGTTATTATTAAGAGCAGTCTTTACTTATATTATACGTGTCGATGTTACATGTCCGTATTTGAAATGTGTCTTATTTTGCACTATTTTCAATAGACTTATGTTTTGTGAAAATGACCAAATCATTCACGATTTGACCACAAAAGTTACAGTAGTAAACGCAACTTATTTGTAAAATAACAACTTTACCTTGGATTTTGTTAATTCTGTGTTACTGTGTGTGAATTAGCAGCGTGTATATATCATACAACAATGAATAGCAGTGGTGTATATAGTACGTTATTGAAGGAAGTATATCCATTTTGATCAGCTACCAATTTATTTGGACTCAAGTTAGCTCAGCGACTTACGGACGTTGCTTTTGGATCATAAAATTAAATATGGTTGTGCTTTATTGTGAGCTGATAGCAATATTCTAGTGCAAGTGATAGCTGTTATTAGGGCTGCTTTTTACAAAATAACGTGTATAGTCACCGAAGTTTTCTGCTGATTTTTGTACTTATTGTTCAGTAGTTGTCACACTCGAAGTATCCTGATGTTACAGAAAATAAGTGATATCTTTGTATGTAATATCTATATTTACTATTAATACTGTGGATGGACTGTTTATGTAGGTAGGTATATCAAATTAATAGACAATAAAACTAAAGACTATTAAATAAAGATATTTAAAGCGTGGCCTGAAAACCTTAACCTGATACCTTAACAAAGATGTTAATACAGTATCAGAAATTGGATGTTATCTTTTAAATTTTATTCGACCACCATTTTCTGCGTGAGTCAGTAATGGGATTTAAATACATCGTTGAACAGTCAGAATAATCAATAGGTATTTTCTTGGAGTGTAACTATAATAATGAACAGATTCTAACCGTGGTGTCTGCAATACTGTCGGCCGTAGTGTCGAGAGTAGTGTCAGCTGTGGTATCGAGAGTGGTATCAGGAGTGGTAGCCGTATGTCCGGGTGGAGGAAGAGGTGCTCGTTTCTTCTTCCGCCTTGACGCTCTCACTGGCGGCACTGGACCATCCTCGTCGAAAGGGTTCGTACTCTCCACGCTCAGACGAGATCCAGACACTTCGCTGCGAGCCATGCGGGGGGTGCTGCATGAAAGTAATAATCAATATTACTATTGAACTCAAACTTCCAAATAGCTTTACTTGTAATTTTTTTTTGCTTTTTTATTAATATCATAAAGGTGGGTTATGAATATGGAGATGCATTAGGTCAATAAGTTGTATGCAAACAAGCTCAATTTCAAGAAAAAGTAGTGCCAATATACGCTTTACCTTGAAATCGAATCAATAAATTAAACAGCTATTGTTCCTTGAAGGTTAACGAACTTAAATTAACAATCTCTTAAATGCGTCAGCATTTCTTTAAGAAATAATGTATTTTAAGATTAAACTTTTTTATTAACTAGAAAAGCTATTGCAACATTTAAAGCTCGCAATTGTAATAAAGACATGTTCCTATCCAAGTCTAATAAAACTTTTTTTATAAACGGGGTTCGGTACCTAAGTGAGTTAATGTCATCATGATGGCTGGTACTCCGCAACCGTTCTTGGAAGCGAGACCGCGGTAGAGGAGTGATTGAACCACCATAGACATAGCGATCAGGTCTTTCCGGTGATCCAACAGTACTTCGTGACGCTGCTGAATCTGGAAACATTATTAATGGAATATTAAATCTAAGAAAGCGGGCGTAATAGTCGAACTATTGACATATGGTTAGTTCCTAGATAATTTGTTACTGTAACTTTTGTTTAAACCCTATGTTTCACTAACTTAAAACTGGTGGTATACCTAAGCTCTGTAAAAGCCTTTTTTGGAGTATTTTTAATGTTAACAATCCCATAAGATTTATTGATTTCCCAGTCGACTAATCATATGCGAAGTTCAGGTTATGGGCTCAAAATAATATATATCTAACAGCTAGCGTGTTAACATATATCTTGGTTGATGTTTATGCTTATAACAGAGGCAATTATTACATTAAATCGTTTGCTTACATTGGAGCGCCTTTCTGTACACTATGGGTGAGGTTTCTCCATTTAGTTGACTATTGGATTTCTCTGTAGTTGCTTGCTGTCCTTTTTTTCCTTTTTTCATAAAAGACCTCAGAGCCCTGTAATTAAGAAATAATATTGTTCTATAAATCATATGTTTGAATTGGTAGATTAGAAATACAAACTTAATTAAAAGATGAAAATTGACGGTGCCAATATCACAATTCGGCAATGTCAACTGAACTTTCTCAAATAAAAAAACTGTGTATTATATTGACTAACGATTTTGATTAATAAAAATGTAGACAATGAAATAGTCAATTAATCAAAATACACCACAGTTGTTTAGTTAAATTTAATTGTACGCGCAGGATTGGTACCGTTTGTCGTATTTAGTAAGATTGGTATTGAATAGAAAGGCAAAAGTCCTCACAATATCATTGACGGATGTCTTTAGGCGCAATACTTACTTACAAAAGTAATGGGAGTTTAGTGCACTTGATTCCACTTGAGCGGTCACAATTGCGCCGTGACGGCCAACGGATGAACGACCATTCGTACGCCTACAGACTTGGGACATTGCACTATACATATACTTTTGTATGGACAATCAAATAACTAATACGTAAATCATATTTCTAATAAAAACTGAATATAATAATATAATAAATAATATCGGTGGTCCCTAGGTATAGTATCGTAATTGACAAATGTTACTTTTCAAGAGAGCGATTTAAGACGATACCAAAATAGCTTCCTGCATTTTTCTATGTACGAAGTTTTCATTGTTTCTTTAGATTGAATGGCTAGAGCTCTAATTTTTAAGTATATGTTTTTTCAATATATGATCTAGGATCGCATCAACTCAGAAACACGATTGAAAAAAGTTTTCTCGATAGAAAATCTTGGCGAAACAACCTCTCAAAATTTTTATTTTTTTCATTTGTCGGTCTATTATCGCGTATTAACTAATGAAATAACTTTAAAAACATAAGTAACTATTATATACAGAAACACGTAAATCAGAATTAAAATATATTTAGTAGATTTTGAGTAAATAGGAAAAGTATCCCTAATTCTTCATTTTCTGTGCCTACTGGCTGTGTTAATATGTACGTGTCGGCGATGATATACGATAATATTGATGTAGGCCCTTAAACTTAACTTTCGATGCCGTACGACGAAAATACTGTAGCGTTTCGATATAATACGTCAGTAAAAACACATCTGCAGTGACTTTTTCAAAATTTTGTAAACGCTATCATAAACATACGTCTATTGACAGTTCAAAACAGTAATAATAAAAAAATGCTATTTCATACATTCGATACTTTACTTACCTAAACTTTTACTAATTTTTTGACGAAGTGAAAATACAAGTGTCACGACGGTCACCACCTCATTCTCCTAGGGTTCTGTAAAAGCCATCAGATCCAGATCCTCCGTGAGAGATGGGAAACTCAAAAATAAACCTTGTACCGACAAGCCCGGTCACCGCGGCACGGTAGACCATAACCCCTCTCGAAATGGAGGAGTACCTCTCTCATGAAAGATTTAAAGATTTGTTTAATACTCCTAAATATTATAGATTATATCTTTTTATACGTTCAACTTCTTTACTTAGAAGGTAAAATTAAAAAATATTTAACAGTAATAGTGTCCCGCAGTTTTACTTGCGCACTTACTAAAATCTATGTGGTTTTATTTATACAAATGAGTCGTGCAAGTGTTTGAGAATATCGGTCATGTGATTATTAAATATAATATTATAATTATTTTTATATATCTACGTCATACGTCAATGATTATTTCAATGAAATCAAAAACTAATTTACTTAAGGGCCTACATCAATATTATCGTATATCATCGCCGACACGTACATATTAACACAGCCAGTAGGCACAGAAAATGAAGAATTAGGGATACTTTTCCTATTTACTCAAAATCTACTAAATATATTTTAATTCTGATTTACGTGTTTCTATATATAATAGTTACTTATGTTTTTAAAGTTATTTCATAAGTTAATACGCGATAATAGACCGACAAATGAAAAAAATAAAAATTTTGAGAGGTTGTTTCGCCGAGATTTTCTATCGAGAAAACTTTTTTCAATCGTGTTTCTGAGTTGATGCGATCCTAGATCATATATTGAAAAAACATATACTTAAAAATTAGAGCTCTAGCCATTCAATCTAAAGAAACAATGAAAACTTCGTACATAGAAAAATGCACGAAGCTATTTTGGTATCGTCTTAATCCAGCATCACTTGTTTATTCTTAGATAACTCTCTTGCAAATCAATAATTCTATTATTAAAGATATGAATATGAAGGATATTGTGGTAGATACTCGTAGAAGGGCATTCAGTGCAAAAAGTTAATCACTAGGCAAACACTGACTTAAATGTACATATGTACCTACATCTAAGTCAGTGTATATCTATATTATAATTATTCTAAAGCGGAAGAGTTTGTTTGTTTGTTTGTTTAAACGCGCTAATCTCAGGAACCATTAGGCCGATTTGAAAAATTCTTTCTGTGTTAGATAGGGCATTTATCGAGGAAGGCTTTAGACTATACAACGTTACGCTACGACCAGTAGAAGCGAAGCAGTAGTGAAAAAAGTTGCAAAAACGGGGAAAATTTTCTAAATTCCACGCGGACGGGGTCGCTGGCAACAGCTAGTTAATATTATAATGATGAAGAGTTTGTTTGTTTGAATGCGCTAATATAGGACCCACCGGTCCGATTTGAAAAATTATTTTGGCGTTGGGTACTACATTTATCGAGGAAGACTTTGGGCTATATAACATCACGCTGCGGCCAATAGGAGCGAAGCTACAGTGAAAAATGTTGAAAACAACGGGGAATATTTTTTAAATCGTAGAATTTAAAAAATAAATTAAAACTTTATTATAAACTAGCTATTGCTAGATTAATTTATTATTTTTTGCAATTGACTTGCTATGCTTTTACTAAATAAACTAAATTATAGTGGAAAGAATGATAACCATGAGCGGGACTTGAACCCACGACCTCGGAATACCGTTCCGTTGCTCGTTTAGTTTATTTAGTAAAAGCATAGCAAGTCAATTGCAAAAATTAATAAATTAGTGTAGAAATACATGTACAGTCATTATTTCGGTCCAATTGTGTTCTGTAAAGAACACTAAGTGATCGATTGATCGAGTTGGTGCAAACCGCTCAATAGATGGCGTTGTACAAGAAACATCGCACGATGTTTAACTCACATTGAGAAGATAGTAGTGGAAGATTTGGTAAACATGTGCGGGAACCATGATAGCTCAGATGGGAGAGCAACGGAACGGTATTCCGAGGTCGTGGGTTCAAGTCCCGCTCATGGTTATCATTTTTTCCACTATAATTTAGTTTATTTAGCTATTGCTAGTTTATAATAAACTTATATTCGTGGTTGATTTTACGAAAAAAATCATTACTGAAAATTACTAAAAAGTAGGTAAACTTTATTTATTTGTTCATTAGTCAGGAAAACAAATAGTCATTGTAACTTTATTGAACCACAAGAGGCTGATGAAGTTATTCGAAGATCCAATGATAAATGCTTAACCTCGACCCAGTGGGAGACTTAATTACAAGACTATGTTCATAAACAACTATTCGTTCGTTATCTTAACGTGACACACACACATACATAAAGTTTGCATGACGTTAAATCTCGTAGGTCGTCGTAGGTCGTTCAGATAAACTGTGATTTGCGCGACCCGGTCTTGAACTTTTGTGACTAGCTTGATGAAGGCGTCCAGATAAATAAGCTATCTGAGGATATTTATTTTAACTATATTATTTAAGAGACGCAAAGAGAGTTTAAGACTCTCTTTGAGTCTAATTATTATTTATATTAACTTAGGAACAATTTTTACATCGGTACTATAGTTTTCACCGCGCACGATAAATATTTGGGTTACATTAAATAAAATAAAATAAATATTCATGGACATTTCACACAACGTCCCCTGTTCCCATGCTAAGCCTTGTGCATATGCTTGTGTTATGGGTACCAGAATACGGATAGAATACATTTACTACTTTTCTTTTGTAAATACATGCTTTTAATAGAAAGAAACACCCAGACGCGGTATAAACATTTTGTATGACAATTATAAATATCACACAAATTATTGCCCCGAGCGGGAATCGAGCTCGCGACCTCGTGAACGGCAGTCGGTTACATGAACCACTCGACCACGAAGCTTGTCTTTCTATATCGGCGTTTAATCGTAATATACAAACATGCAAAAAACAATAACGTTTTTTTCTCGTTATACTATTAGTATTACTTTAATAAAATTCTAAGCATGTTTGTCGTGAAGTTCGTTGTTCAAAGATCACAATCGTTTGTTTTGCGCGTATTCGGATATATTTTACCCCTCCATTAAATATTTCATTTGCCCGATTGATCGATATCGATAAAGCTTTACAGTTCCACAGTAGGAGGTCTGTTCTTAGAACGAGGTGTTTGATCGCTGTTCAATGCATCAAGCGCAGGTTGTTGCTGGTAAGAGGAAAATTGTTTAAAAATAATTTTATACCTATACTGAGAGATATCGGTCCTTGGTGAATTTAAATCTTGATAGGGACCAAATATTGAAATACCTAAATTACCCATAAATGTTGCAATAAAATTTGTCACTACAGAAACTGTTTTTAAAAAGCTCCGCTCCTTAGTTTGACATGTGGTTCATGAAAAGTGAAAATTTAGAAATGCTATCTATGGTATCTTCGTAATATAGATATACCTGTTTGAGGGTAATATTATTTGAAACAAGGGCTTCGATGGTGACGTAAATAAGTTAAACCATCAAATATTTATATGAATCTACTTTACTCTACCCTACCCTACCCTCTAACTTACCCTACTTTCTTCCTGGTTCTTTTGGCAAAAGAAATCTTAATATATATTTTAACTTGATATAAATATTGAATTAACTAGGCATAAATAATTATGTAGTTCTACTTACATAGCGTAATGTTTCTGTGTAAGTTGGTAATATTGATTGTAAAACCCCGTTCTCCGCTATTTACCCTTGACAGTGCTAGTAATGTAGGTAAGCATTTATTCACAGAAATATCATTGATATGTATGTTTATAGATAGACACATACAGGGCTTATGTGTATATCATATAATTATTCAGTTAACAATAATAACAACATTAGCGCTATAATATTAAAGGTATTTCCCAATATTGTCATCGAGTTTCCTGCAAGAGTAACTAGTTTAGGCTGTTGTAAATAGGTACTATGCTAGTTTACAAATTGATATATCTTTGTAAAGGAATGTGTCCATCTTGTAATACGATGCCTTTACTGGAAAATTATAAAGATGATTAATGTATTGATATCATTAAAAAGAAATAAACTCATTGTTGTCTAAATAATGTATCCTACATTAGTTCCAAGGTTGTGACCTTCGTAAGTAGGTACAGAGAAAATTAACAGTCGTTTATTGTTCTAAGTATCGTAAGTTAACTGGGCATGACCCACTTCAGGCTCTAAAGATGTTTTATCACACTTTGTTGGACTAATGAATCATCTTAGCCTCTTTTATCTTATGTGTTAAACATTCCTTACCGCGATACAACAACGATACACTTTAATATTAATCTTTGTTAGTACTTCTCCGCTGATATAACGATGTATAGAACGGTATATTTAATTAGTGTCTCTGAAGGTTTCACACGTAGAGACATGAAAAATATCGCGGTAAAATGTAACACCATAGTGTTGCGGAAGTATTTCGCGTTTTGCACTTATTGAGACCCATTTTATGGAAATTTCAATTCTGTCCATTTAGATCGCAATCCAACAAACCGAATTACACTAAGTAGATGGATTAACGAATAATTCCAAAAATTTTAGTCGTAACGGACATAATTTAACAGGGTAGAGAGAAAAGTTTACCTAACTATTTGTACTTGGACATCATACACCCGCTCGTACCTCACAAATATTTAAAATTAATTACTAATTAATAAATAATATAGCTAATTTTGAATAATATACGTACTCGAATGTATATTATTCAAAATTAGCCCAATTAAAAATGGAATATAAAACTCAAATCGGAAGATTTGCAGTGACTGGTGACATGGCCATGGAAATATCCACACTTAATTACTACCTAGGTACTTGATTTGTATTCTGTTCATGGACGTTCTACAAGAAGACTGTCTACCAGCAATGTTTAACTTTTAAAAAACGTTCAATTAGTTTACACCTACAGAGGAGACACCTACGCTCTTTACTAGTGGCTTAACTTTTGTACGTAAATGATCTGCTGGATAACGATTATTCATACAAAGCAATAAAATATTTACGGTCTTATTCATAATGACTTATCGGAAGTTTAAACGGAGATTTTATGGGAGAGATAATAAACTTTTTAGCGTAAAAAGACTACATATTATGAATAACAAATTTTGACATTTTTCGCGAACCTATTTTAGCGAACTTTTAAACCTCCGATAAGTCATTATGAATAAGACCATTAGTGTTTCTTTTATAATAAAATCTGAAACTATTTATGCTACTGCTGTGACGACAACAGCAGCCTAAATACATACAATTTCCATTATATACTTTGTTGTAAATTGGTGTAAATATACAAAATATCTCTATCAAAATATCTGTTGTACCTAATTACCAATCTGTTCAAACTTTAAGACTCTGTTTATTAAGGTGTAAACTAAAAACTAGGACATAACATCAGCACCTATTTTATAAACAGAGTTCTGTAGAGGTGGTTTTTATAGACCATCTCTGCAGTATGCTGTTTATAATAGCACCTTCTCGTTTACTTATTTATAAAACAAAGTCGTTATTTTTGTATGCATGTCCCAATGAGAGCATATATCTTCAAAACTAGGAAATAGATGAGTTTGGTGAGGTTTTTTTCTATAGCTAGAGTGATTCGAGAAGACGGCGCATACAGGAGGTTTGGTGTATTTGCGATTGAAATTGCTGGCGTTAGTTAGTTATTTATATAATGCTATGCTAAAATAACGCTATTTATATTGTTTTGTTGATAATTATATTGGAAGTTTTGCTTCTATAGGACTATGAGTTAAATGCCAATATGCAATGTTAAAGAACAAATAAAGACAAACTGCAGTGTCAACATAAAGTGATTACCTGTGGTTATTACATTCGATATGTGTTGGTTTATACGGCAATAGCATGTTGAATTTTGCTGAAACTGTATTTAATAGCAATCTAGGTCAATAACACTGAAAGTCACGTTACGTAGGTATTACTACGTCTTATATGAAATTGTGTGCAGTGCTGTTTCACAATTCGATTACTGAGAAAACACTGTGATTTCGGGCGCTTTGAGTGTTTTTTGTCTCTGAGATTTTGTTGAAGTTACAGGTTAAATATATTTAAATCACAATCCTTTAACTTATAATAAAAAGAGCTAAATCATGTAGCCATCACGAAGGTGGTAAAGGTTTATTTTAGAAAAAAATGCATCTATCAGAAACCTATCCGTAACGTACCTGCTTAGCTAATATTTTCGCATATTATTTTATAGGCGCATCATAGTTGCAGACATTAATTTTATTACTAGCTAAAATGTTGCATTTTAAGTACATGCAATATAATATCTTGTAATAACCAATGATGTCATATTTATTTATATAAATAATAAATAATAATAATAAATATTCATGGACATTTCACACAACGTCCTCTGGTCCCAAGCTAAGCTTACATGCTTGTGTTATGGGTACCAGAATACGGATATAATACATAAACTACTTTTCTTTTGTAAATACATACTTATAATACATAGTAAACACCCAGACGCAGTACAAACATTTGTATGACAATTAAAAACATCACACAAATGATTGTCCTGACCGGGAATCGAACCCGAGACCCCGTGATCGGCAGTCCGTTATATGAACCACTACACCACGAGGCCCGTCATATATAAGGGAAATATGAATATTGATGGAGCAAGAATATGACTTAGCAAAAATATAATTCTGTTTGCGTTGTAGAGTTACTGACTTTATTTTTATACGGTTTACGGTATTACGGTTTTTTACGGTAAAAGTCATGTAATATTGGTAATTAAAGGTAATTAAGTTTTTTTTTTAACTTTTAACGTTTCATGAATTGACGGCAAAAATCAAGCAAAAAGAGGTTTCCAGTGGCTTTTTGCGTAGAATTTTATGTATGATTGTTTGTTTCTAGAGTAATGTTAATTGTTTCTTAAGGGCCTACATCAATATTATCGTATATCATAGCCGACACGTACATATTAACACAGCCAGTAGGCACAGAAAATGAAGAATTAGGGATACTTTTCCTATTTACTCAAAATCTACTTAATATATTTTAATTCTGATTTACGTGTTTCTATATATAATAGTTACTTATGTTTTTAAAGTTATTTCATTAGTTAATACGCGATAATAGACCGACAAATGAAAAAAAAAAAATTTTAGAGGTTGTTTCGCTAAGATTTTCTATCGAGAAAACTTTTTTCAATCGCGTTTCTGAGTTTATGCGATCCTAGATCATATATTGAAAAAACATATACTTAAAAATTAGAGCTCTAGCCATTCAATCTAAAGAAACAATGAAAACTTCGTACATAGAAAAATGCATGAAGCTATTTTGGTATCCTCTTAAATGAATTAAATACGCATATTAAGAAATTATATATTTAACTACATGTATCGTCTTTATTTATCTGTAAATTTATAACATAAACTATTTTTGTGCACCTACAACTACTGCTATTTCCTATAAACATCTCCATCCAAAGGTTGCTAGAGAAAAAAAGTCCAAAAGCTGGTAGAGATAAGGCCACCCATTGTATTTTCTTAGTCTTAAGATAATTTTTGTAACTTGTTTTTATGGTGTACAATCACGAATATATAAATAAATAAATAAGGAAGCTTGTTAATAGTAATCGTAAAATTTGATGTAGTATGCATCAAAATTTTGTATAGGTATATCACTAATATGATTATCGTAATTATTACGTAAGATATTATGACGATATCATGTAAGCGGATATTTGTGGTTTATGCTCGGCAAATATCACACTGAACAGAGTTCATTACTTACTTACTTAAGTCGTTATATTAAGTTACAAAAATAATAGCCTATAAAATATATGTTTTTATTAATCTATTGGAGCTACAAGAATCGGCACTTGAATACAACTTAATGAGGAAAGACGTGAAAGAATCTTCTATCAAACTACCTGATTATTATCATGATACACCTTACCCTTTTGGCGAAAGTGGTATTCTACATTGGGACGTTAAGGTAAAAGCACCTATTACCGAGGTAAATCAAGGAAGTTTGACTTTAGAATAAAATATTTGGGGGATCAGGACTTTCCTCGATAAATAAGGATTTTTTTAACGTTTTATAGACTTTAAATTTCGCACTTATCTCATTTCTTTTTATTTACTTTAAAGCGTTATTTTTATTAAAATTATTTTTAGCCAGCGTTACTACTTCATCTATTACCGAGGTATGCCTTACTATTTTTATCCATTACCGCGGTATATGTCTCCTATTACCGAGTATAGAAGACAAAATATATCTGCTGTCCTGATGGTTCCGTACAAAATAAAATACACACAACACTGAGCTTGACATGCTGCTGCCCGTGCTATGGTGTTCTTTCATTGACTTAGTAGTCTTTTACGACACCCACGAGAAGATTGGTGATATTATTCGTAGCCGGTACCACTCAGAAATTATTTTAAATAGGTATTCATTATCATAAAAAATAATTACCTACTAAGTAAATATATCTATTCAGAAACGGTACCTACCCTACATACGGATACTGATTGCCTTATCACTCGGTATCGGTAATAGGTTCTGTTCTGGATATATGAAAACTCTATTTCCGAGTACTTGACACTCGGTAATAGATTCTGGTATAATCTATTACCGAGGTATGCCGCGGTAACGGGATTGGAATAATATATTTTAAAATGTAATTCCGACCCATAAAAACTACAAAAGTTTATGATTTTTTGTTGCCAATTCGCAGGAAGAGTTTTCGATCATAATGAAAAGCAGTATTTTAAATTAGTAAATAGGCCGTATTATCATTATTTTGTCAAATTAATATAGCAAATGTTTTGTGCCATTTTGGATTCGCAGTACAAAAACTACACTTCAAGTACTCTACTTTTTATTATAATTTGATGAAATTTACTGGAATTTGCATACATCGGAAATATATTTTTCGTTTTTTAGGGTTCCGTACCCAAAGGGTAAAAACGGGACCCTATTACTGAGACTTCGCTGTCCGTCCGTCCGTCCGTCCGTCCGTCTGTCACCAGGCTGTATCTCAAGAACGGTGATAGCTAGACAGTTGAAATTTTCACAGATGATGTATTTCTATTGCCAACAACAAATACTAAAAATAAAATAAAATAAATATTTAAGGGGGACTCCCATACAACAAACATGATTTTTTTACCGTTTCTTGCTCGATACTAATAACGTTGCCTTATTATTAGCCTCGGTATTAGAAGCTACCCCTAATTTTACGCACCTATCACCGCGAATTTTTTTATCGATATTATTCTGTATTTTTACAAAATTTCGCCATGAAAAGTATGAGATAAAACTCCTAGAAAATCATAAAAACAAGTAAACAGACAAGGAAACATCCGTAGACCGGTAGTTCCGAGTAGTTCGGGCTTTGGTATACTCCCTAGCGCCCGTTGGTACGATCTAAAATACTACAAGTTACAACTTGTCCGAAATAATATTGTGCCGATGTTACTGTTATTAAATTAAAATACGAAAATATCTCATACATCGGTAATTGATGCCGATTTTGCATACCGCGGTAATGGGTGCTTTTACCTTATATATTTTTTTTTACCCTCCTCTTTGCCCTGCCGGGCCATGATGGTGCCTTGAGCTTTACCATGACCCCGCGAGGGGTGGCTCCGCTAACCAGGGCCCGACTCATATGGGACGTTTAGATATTGAGGAGAAAGAAAATATTGCTACCGGACAAAGTAATATCAAAAATCCATACAAATATAGCTTTCTTGCTTATTAAAATATTTAATGACCAACAATTTCAAAGAGCCACTGTATGGCTCTCAACAAATTACATTTTGTAAAATGTTGTAATATAAATCAATAAGTATGTAGATTTGTATGATGTGAATAAACCACTGACCTCTATTGAGGTCAGTAGAATAAAACACACTTATTTGATTATTTCGATTACGTTCCATTTGCGCGAAATCAGAAAACAGTCATAAACGTTAAATTAAATTATATGATTTGTGACACACATCATTTTGTTAATGCAGGCCAATCATCTAGTTAAACACAATTTAAAGTATGTGTATATCCAGAATAACAAGCATTCATACATCAGCGGCGTGCACTGCTATTTAACGTAGGGTAGGCAGTCACAAAAACTTTTTCTTTTATAGATTTTTAGCATAGCCACGCGACGGATCTCTAAGTCGGAAACCATGCCAACAGAACAAATTTAAATCTGAATATCCCGAATCAGTCCACACTGTACTAGAATTACTAAACAATAACTACGTACGTACATACATACGTACATGTACGTATTGTACGTATGTACATACGTTTCATAACTTTTAACATTTCATACATTTTAACATATAAATGTGTGCAAAAAAATAGCGAAACATTTAAGATACAGCAATAGCTGTTTTCATTTTTTAGTTAAGAGGATACCAAAATAGCTTCGTGCATTTTTCTATGTACGAAGTTTTCATTGTTTCTTTAGATTGAATGGCTAGAGCTCTAATTTTTAAGTAGGTATATGTTTTTTCAATATATGATCTAGGATCGCATAAACTCAGAAACGCGATTGAAAAAAGTTTTCTCGATAGAAAATCTTAGCGAAAATACCTCTCTCATTTCTTATTTTTTTCATTTGTCGGTCTATTATCGCGTATTAACTAATGAAATAACTTTAGAAACATAAGTAACTATTATATATAGAAACACGTAAATCAGAATTAAAATATATTTAGTAGATTTTGAGTAAATAGGAAAAGTATCCCTAATTCTTCATTTTCTGTGCCTACTGGCTGTGTTAATATGTACGTGTCGGCGATGATATACGATAATATTGATGTAGGCCCTTAAGATAACCATTCCCACGTCCCGACCTAAATACCTATTATACCGTTGTCCGTCCAGCTACGCGTGGCGCTGATTCGATCGGTACCGCGCTCGCATGTTGCAACAAAAAACCTTTACAGCTTCTTATCTATAATACCTAGAGTGAAGACAAATACTACGAAAAATTACTAGAAGACTACAGATGAAATCTATCTATTTTTTAAGATCTGAAAATTTATTTTAAAGTATTAAAAATGAGAACAGAAGAGGACAGAGGAGAAAACATAACAATTCAAAATATAACTCGATTTTACTCTTAAAACTGTGATATGTATGCTATATGTATACTTAATTATAAAGCACAAATCATCTAGTTTATCTTGATGTATAATAATATTAATAATCTATGAACTCATAAATAAAACTAAACTACTTACGACAATCCGCTGCAACTTCAAAACCACTTGTTTACTAAACACAAAGCGTAAAGTGGACTGAAGATAAAAACTGCCATCTAGTGATTATGGATTGTGAAGTAATTCATCAGCTATCTATTACACAACTTATAGACGCAAAAAATAACGCAATTTGTCCATAGATGTCGGTTTTATAAAATATGTCGCTATGGATATAAAAGTAACCTTGGACGTAAATTGCCCTTTTTTTTTTTAATATCAAAGTATCCTTGAACGTGTGAATGGTTAAGTTTAGTTCTGCACATAGAATAGGCACCATTACCTACCTTTTTGCTGGCTTAGTTGTTGAACTTGTTATTTTTAATTTTTAACAAACACACACTATCAACACACATTTCACAATCAAATAACATTTTAAAATCAACAAACGAAAATCCATACAATTATTAAATTAAAGAAACTCAATATTAAACAGTTCAATGAATCACACGAAAAAGTAAAATGGCCTCCGTCGAACCAAAATATTTCTGCTATTTAAATAAATTAAACCTTACTAAACAAAAATGCATACGTGATTTATTAGACTTCCGACTAAGTAACGAACGAACATTGCCGAATACTCGCGATAACATCCGATCGCTAAAGCAGGCCGCAGGATTTTCAGTGTAAATTGTCTTGGATATGTAAGCCTGTGTGCGTTTGCGAACTGTGCACGGACACCAAAATTTCTACACACATATGAACTCATGGCAGGCGGGCGATGTCGAGCTTGCTAGCTACGCTAATATTATTCCTTCGCCAAACGCCTGGCAAAAAACAATTTGCAAGCACATATTGGTGCTATTTATGAATTATTAGGTAGGCGTTTTTAAGTTATAATATTTTGTTTAATTAATAGTAAATAAATGAATAAAGTCATCTAAAACATACGAACGTTTTATTAAAATATCTGTGAATGGCAAGTAAAGCAGTGCTTATGTGCTTGTTTAGAGTGCACGCCACTGTCATACATAAACACATACCTACACACAACAGGTAATATTAGTAAGGATTTCTCCTTCCACGGGTACAGTAAAGTAAGAATCAATTAGTAAAAAAATAGGCTGATTACATGTCAGGTCCTGTTAATAACTAATAACGAAAAATTGAAACCAAACTCTATGCTAACATGATTGACGTGGTAAAGTAGCTGATCAAATGCGATGTGGACTCAATAATAATATGGCATGTTTATAGGAGAGGAGAAGACAATTGAACAATTGACAATTGACGGGCTTCGTGGTCAAGTGGTTCTTGTAACGGACTGCCGATCACGAGGTCGCGGGTTCCATTCCCGCTTGGGACAATCATTTATGTGATATTTATAAATGTCATACAAATGTTTGTACTGCGTCTGGGTGTTTACTATTTATTATATGTATGTATTTACAAAAGAAAAGTAGTTTAAGTAGTAGATCCGTATTCTGGTACCCATAACACAAGCATATAAGCTTAGCTTGGGACTAGAGGACGTTGTGTGAAATGTCCATGAATATTTATTTATTTAATTCTATAGTAGGTATATCCTGCATAAGGAGTAGATTTAGTGACCGCTAAGATGTTAATCAATGTCAACAAAAGAAATACCTACGTAGAGGTCTTATAATCGCAAATAAAATGTTTGACTAAATTAATAAATCGTTAAACGATTGTTTTGTTGTTCCGTAAGTGTACATTAGTACCTTAGTATAGTATATATTATATTATACATTAATACCTTGTGTTATGTATAAGTACATTAGTACCTTGTGTTAAACCATCTTTACTTGTTATAAAAGAAAGTCGTTATATTTGTATTATATGTCCCTATGTGAGCTTATGTCTTCTAAACTACGCAATGGATTTTGAAGCGGTTTTTTTTAAATGATAGACTGGTACCAGAAGGTGGCTTTTTTAATAACTTGTTATAACTTGTTAGGTTTTGATTTCTAAATTCCAGGCGTACGAAGTTGCGGGCAACAGCTAGTTTAAAATATGGAACGTAACCGTATACGCTACCGTAGTTATGTATTTACGAGTATTCATCCCAGAACGGCGGATAGATGATGTGATAGAATATTTCCTTGTTATTATATTACTAATGGCGTGTAGGTAACCAATAAAATAAATTGTGAAATATGCAACTCGTATCATTACGAAGGTTATTGTTGTACTTAGGTATTTATAGCAACTATTTAGTAATCTGTTGAAGCCACTTGTCTAATGAATAATTGAAATGTTTGCATTCCATATCGTGGTCTGAACAATTGATCACGTCATGTGCTTCTATAATTCATCAAATTGTGACAAATAATACATTATAATATCGCTTTTAATGGCTAAATTCTATCTAACCTTAGCAGTTTGTGAAGATTTTATTGAGAAATCGTCATACCTAGTTTAGTCTAGCTATAATGAAAAATATATCGTCGGTATAATTGAAGAACTAAATAACTCACATTTTGGCTAAATTGAGCTTTTACCATTTTCGTGAAGCCCAAAATGTGCCGCATCTTTTGATCTAACAAACATTCTCATATCTTAACTCAATCCAAAAATAAAGCCTTTTTTCGTGTTTTGGTGGCAGAAATGAATATCTTTAAATTAACTCTAAATGTTATTAGAAAAAATGAATAACTCTATAAAAAATGCAAACCTGTGACTTCTGATCACTTGAGTATGAAATAAATTAGCTAAATTGAGTTATTTAGTTAACCCTAGTTATAATTTCGTAATTACATTCTCATTATCTTAACTCAATCCAAAAATAAAGCCATTTTCGTGTTTTAGTGGAAGAAATGAATATCTTTAAATTAACTCTTAAATGTTATTAGAAAAAATGAATAACTCTATAAAAAATGCAAACCTGTGACTTCTGATCACTTGAGTATGAAATAAATGAGCTAAATTGAGTTATTTAGTTAAGCCTAGTTATAATTTAGTGATACCCTTCGATTACACCAAAGGAATAGCCAGAAATTGAAACCATGATGCCACCCGTCAAAAGGTTATTTAAAACCTTCTTAATACGCCCAAGTAACGCTCTCTCAATAACTATTTCGCTTTCACCTCTTCCTGTTGTAATGTTAATACAGGAAAAAGTCTAAAAATGGTAATTGGCTATCACATAATACGAAAAAATAGTTTATACCAATACCAAACTATGAGTAGCAGATATGGAGGCGATATCCTGTATTTCAATTACAAGATAAAGTTAGTGAAGCTTAATTCACTGCTCATTTTGATGCACTTAATTGTGCTGTCCGTGTGGTAACGAATTAAGAATATAAGAGTCCCATTTTCCCCATTTCCTACCCACAGTACAGTAAAAGCGAGCGAAGGAACATTGTACACAGATATTATCCTCTGTGAGAGACGGAAAGTCGAAAATAAAGCCTGTGCCAATACCCTTGGTTAGGGCGACACAGTAGGCCATGATACGTCCCAAAGTGGAGGAGCCCCATGCCCAACAGAGACATTAATGGGCTGAAGAGACAGAGAATTGTGTTTTTCGATTTAGTAGGTACAAAACCCTAAGTGTGCGTGTATATCTTGCTCTTAGTAGGTTTTTTAAACAAACGATGTTACTACTTCCAACCTTGGTATTTTTATTTCATGTGAAGTCAATAATCAGTGATAAAATTATGCCAATTTACATTTACTAAAGTGCATAACGTTCGTGGTTGAATATTTCTTTAGGTTCAGAAGTCAATAAGTGTTCTTGCTGACCCAATTTTGAGTATTTACATTCATCTAATGTGTGGAAGAACTGAATAACTACTACTCAAAGTTAGCTAACTACGGTACAGTACGATACATTTACAAAAATCTTGGTGTGGCAAAACTAGATAATTGGTTTTTGATTTTTAATATTTTTTTGGTTAATGAAAGGAATTGGTTTGATTAAGCATATAATGGTCAGCAGACATGCCTAGAGCATATAAAATTTCCGACAGTAAAATTGTTCTCCATTTCTTAATAATGTCAAAAAAAGTGTCAAAAAAACACTAAATCGCGATTATCTCGAAACTTGAAATTTTGAGTTATTTAGTTCTTCAATTATACCGACGATATACCTTTTGCGGGATTTAAGATGCAAAATTTTCTTTTTTATTTTAATCAGTGACGCCATAGAATTGACGCCATTGTAAAATAGTAGACCTGGTATACTACCTATAAAATATCTTGTCTGATTTAAACATACCTAAGTAGAAAAAAAATAAAACTTTTGTTATGTTTACATTTGGACTTCAGCCAAGGCGTCTGGAACTGCGATTATGAATTACGTTGTAGTGTATAACTAATACTATGTAATAATTATAATAACTATGTCTTCCTTGGCATTAGCTTCTTGCTAAAGTAAAACCTAGCTGTTTTAAAAATTTTGTTTGTCGACTATTTCTTCTTAGGTGAGTTATAGAAGTCGTTAAAGTAGTGTTCCACGTCTTAAACAGATCAAAATATACTAACGATAGGCAAAGTAGCACGTCGTAATGTTTTTAAGAAATGAGTACCTACCTATATGTTTAAGTATAATATAGTAGTTTCATAAAAAAGAGGCCTTATATTTCATAGACCGATAATTCTTAGGAAATGCCCATTTCTACATTAATTTATTAATATTTTGCGATTGACTCGCTATGCTTTTTACTAAATAAACTAAATTATAATGGAAAAAATGATAACCATTCCTTTTTTCATTCAGACCATCATTCATTCAGACCAACCAGTCCCCCGCTTATGGTTATCATTTTTTCCATTATAATTTAGTTTATTTAAATGCCCATTTTTTGATAAAAAGTGGTGTAAAAGACCAAGATTTTGTCTAGCAATTTTTTTTAAACAATATTTTATTACTAGTATGTAAAATTATGTGTGTAAAGCGATTATGGACCGCGCATGCCAGACGCCAGTTATAAGACAACCAATGGGTTGTCTTATGGCAGATGAGCTTAAAATAAATTTAATAGTCACAACAGAACAATAAGCTGGTACGAAATACAGGAATAATAGTCGTCAGTTACAGACGTCAGTAATTAATATTATAATTAACTTTTTTCAGAAATGAACACGGGAATATTAAAATTATTACAAGGTGAGGTATTTCATAGATATTTGGATATTATTATCTACTCATATATTGTACCTACTGACCTGCGCTTATTAGGTACAGTGGTGGTTACCGTTACCTAAATCCGTGGCAAATGTGACAGATGGCCATGGCAACGCGATAGCGGGGCCATCCTTCGCCGGGTCATGAGAAGGCTCAAGGACCATCATGGCCCGGCAGGGCAAAAATGCGGAAGTGGAAAAAAAGACGTTACCTACATTATAGCGTTTACAAAAATTACGTGTGCTGTGCTAAGAAGCTCATAATTGAAAGATTTCATAATTCTCGCTTTTTGCATTTATTTCAGTTTCCAGTTATTACACATTCTGGTTTGATTATCAAAGATTGTATTTTGAAAATTAATTAATTAATTGCGAGCATCACTCGCCTTTACTAATTAAAATATTGTTTTGGTTCTAATTAGTACGAGAACAGTTCGGTGTTTCTTAACAGAGGTAGCATCTTTTTATGAACTAGGAGCTGAATATAGACTTAATCACACACAAGTGTTGTTGAATTTAAAGTAGCTTATTGTTATTCTACAATTTTATCGTTTAAACGCGATATTGTATATGTATGTATATGTCTTGTATATAAGTAAGTAGCATCGTGTTTCTTTATATTTGTTAATGTTGACGCTTCCGTTGTGTGGTCTGCAAGTTTGTATACTTTTTTACGGAACACAAAAAGTAGATATCTTGTATTTACATAGGTATTAACGCTTAGTTATATTTTGTGTACTATTGAGAACCACGTATAAAATAACAAGTCAAATGACTTTGTAACCAAGTGTACAAGGTTATTTCTGATATAAATAGGTAGTTACTGTGTGATATAATGAGACCGCAGGTTAATAGATACATAATTAAAAAATGAAATACTAATTAATTTAACAATTGAAATATAATATATTTTCACGTACCTACATATTGTTATTATAATAGCTGAGTAGAAGACACGGTGTGTGTGTGTGATAATCAACAATACAAATATCACCATCCCATTTCTACCTCAACGGGACTCGTGGTCCAGTGGTTTATCTAACGGACTGCCGTTTACAAGGTCGCGGGTTCGATTCCCGCACGGGACAATCATTTGTGTGATTTTATAGTTGTTATACAAATGTTTGTATTGCGTATGGGTGTTTTCTATGTATTGTATGTATTTATAACAGAAAAGTACTTTATGTAGTATATCCGTATTCTGGTCCCCATAACTCAAGCTTAACTTGGGACCAGAGGACGTTGTGTGAAATGTCCATGAATATTTATTTATTATTATTTATATAGCAGATGACATTGTCTTTGAGTAAAACTTGCTCAACGTGGCAGGAATTCTCTTCTAGAGGGTATTTTGTTATACCTACTATCCAAATATCTTCTAAAAGTTCCTGTGCCTAGTAGTGCAACACACTTTTTAAGCTATTAGCTAAGTAGATAGGTACACGTTTTGATGTCTATAGGTACCGACTCCAAAAGGAAAAACATGTACAAATTATTATTATATTAATACATACAACACGAAACATGGGCCGTGGGTGAATGTGGGTTGATAAGAATAGAGAAACGAAAAGAATGACATAAATTGTTCATATCCTGCCACCACCAGATTAAAATTGGACCATTATAGTTCTAAAATATGTATATCATACCTAATGCTATTTGTAACCCTGAATTTATAAGACTGTTTAGGTTGTTAATTAATGTTACAATAACTTTAAAAAATATGGCGACGTGAGGATTGAGGACAACGACCTCTGGTGTTGCAGACGTCTTTAGACTGAGGTGATCGCTTACCATCAGGCGGGCCATCCATATGACTGTTCGTCCACCTTATTGGTAATTAATCTACGGGTCTAGCTGAGTGCTAATAGGTAATTAGGTACCTACCTAAGAAATAAGATTGTTAAGCATGCTCTCTTCCAGTCTGCAAATAAAATATTATAAGAAATAAACTGCTGATTACATATCTATACTAATATATAAAGTTGAAGAGTTTGTTTGTTTGAACGCGCTAATCTCAGGAACCGATGGCCCGATTTGAAAAATCTTTCAGTGTTGGACAGTAAATTTATCGAGGAAGGCTATAGGCTATATAACATCACGTTGTGACTAATAGGAGCGCAACAGTGGTGAAAAATATTGCAAAAACGGGAAAATTTTCTAAATTCTACGCGTACGGAGTCGCAGGCAACAGCTAGTTTTGAAAAAATGTATAGACGTTTATTCAACGGTAATAATGAGACAAGAATGCTATTAAGACGTCCATAAGGTATAAGTACCTACTAGTAATTATCAACTTTTATATTAGCGTCATCTAGTAATAAACTAATGACTTCAGCCCCATAAATAAACATAACATTACATTATTCAAAACATAAACAATCAAAGTACTAACTTATCACACTGCAACGTGATTTGTTTCATAGACTTGTAAACGCAATAACAATTATTCATACGGCCCTAATAATAATTTAATATAACAATCACAAGAAGCCAATAATAAAATAGCACTTCCTTTGAAATGTTATTCTAATGTGCACAGCTTGAAATCATTTATCTAGAAACTTTATACAGACTTCGAAGTTTCCAATCACCTTCTACAAATTCTAGTTTTTACTACAGAAATTGCTCTCTGAGTTTATTTAGTATACAAGAAGATGTTACGGGAAAAGTAAGAACGAATTTTACACTTTACAGTGTCTGTATGGTGACGGATTAAGAATACAATTGTCACCCATCATCCCTTTTTCCTTTCTAGGGCGCTGTAAAAATCAGCTAAGGGTTATTGTACATAGATAAGCGATAAGGCCGCCCATTGTATTTTTCTTAGTCTTAAGATAATTTTTAGGGATCCGTACCCAAAGGGTAAAAACGGGACCCTATTACTGAGACTTCGCTGTCCGGCCGTCCGTCCGTCCGTTTGTCACCAGGCTGTATCTCAAGAACGGTGATAGCTAGACAGTTGAAATTTTCACAGATGATGTATTTCTATTGCCGCTATAACAACAAATATACAAATAAAATAAAGTAAATATTTAAGGGGGGCTCCCATACAACAAACATGATTTTTTTACCGTTTCTTGCTCGATACTAATAACGTTGCCTTATGTTGCATAGATAATGGTACGGAACCCTTCGTGCGCGAGTCCGACTCGCACTTGACCAATTTATTTGTAACTTGTTTTTTATGTGTACAGTGGAAAAATAATGAGCCGGAGAGAGAAATACTTTACAGGTTTCAATAATAGTCTGTGCAGGTCTCTACAGCATAATATTGTACTAAAATTCATAGCGAGTAATACCGCGTGCCAAAGTTGATAGATAATAATCGTTGCTGTAAAATAGATAAGAAAACTTGTAAACATTGAATGTATGACGTACAGGTTCCTCACGTGCTCTATGATGTATGTCTTTAGCTAATGATAAAAAATTAAAAACTCTAACAACATTTAAGTATTCATTTTCGGAGTAACTGAACTCAGTTCTTAGTTGATGATAAAAATCTTGAAACACATTTATTATACAAAAAATAAGACAAAAGTGAATGAATACAGGTTTATTTTAATTTGTTTCGCAAATTTTTTTTTTAATCGGTTACTTACTTTTAGTTTTTTGGTATGTCTGCCTTCTGTCTTTTATGTTAGTTATTTTGTGGTTAAATATTTTTTCTCAGACTAATTTCTTTGGTGTATATTTTTGACAGACCATATTTTATGCAAAAAAAAAAACGATATTCGATAGATATTTTTGGTATTTAATATAACACTACTAGCTGTCCCGGCAAACGTTGTTTTGCCATACAAAAAAAAAATAAAGGATAGAAAAATAGATGTTGGCCGATTCTCAGACCTACTGAATACGCATGTAAAATTTCGTAAAAATCGGTCAAGCCGTTTCGGAGGAGTACGGTAACTAACACTGTGACACGGGAATTTTATATATTAGATTTACTATGTATTATTATCTGAAAATCTTTATTCCAAAGACAAGCTCGTCTGGCTCTACTTGATAGGGGTATTAACAATGCCACTTGTTAAAAAATTGAGACAAATTGATAGTCTTCTTCGGGTAAACTCGATTCTATAGTATTGTTAAATCCACTTGATGTATATTAATATGCGATGTATATACATTTAAAAACAACACAGGTTTTTAAGCCTATTTTAAAGAAATTTATACAAAACTAGCTGCGCCGGCAAACGTTGTTTTGCCATACAATTCTGTGTAAAAAAAATTTCATCAAAATCGGTCCAGTCGTTTAGGAGGAGTTCAGTCACATACACACGCACACAAGAAATATATATATTAAGAAGATCGATGTTAACATATCGCACCAGGATCTATTCACGACAAATACCTCCTTCACACAGGGTGAAGGACAAAGAGCGGTCATTCACCACAGACTGTAACAAACCCCGGAATAACCCGAAATATGAAGACTTTACCAATAGGTATCTAAGGATATAACGATCATAATGAGAATTTTTGAATACCCTTAACTTCACGTGTTAACATGGTTACGATTGCGAAAAAAACTTTTCTTTTAAACTATCGCACTTTCCACTTCGGAACCGATTAAAATAAAAATTGGCACATAGTCGAGAGCCTTAGATAAGAAAAGCTCCTTTTTATAATTAAAGGAAAAAGAAAGTCAAAATTCTAGCTAGTGCGTAATATATTCTCGTATACTTAATGATTCAGTATAACACTTAGGTAGAGAAATATTAACAATTCCTGTGCTTACATAATTGTACAAATACTGTGTCATAGTCTTTAAAACTCTACTACTGTTTACATGTTCTGTGTTTGCGTTAAACTTAAGTGTATTTAATTTACAGCATCTACGCTTACAATTCAGAAACTTCCTACATGCATACAGGTATATTAAATTAGATATTTAAATAAAATTAGAAGCACGATTTAGTTCCGTCTAGACTTCTAAAATTTAGAGACATTTTGAGACGGGCTTCGTGGTGGAGTGGTTTATGTAATGGACTGCCGATCACGAGGTCGCGGGTTCGATTCCCGCTTGGGACAGTCATTTGTGTGATATCCATAAATGTCATACAAATGTTTGTACAGCGTGTGGGTGCTTTCTATGTATTATAAGTATGTATTTACAAAAGAAAAGTAGTATATGTAGTCTATCCGTATCAGGTACCCATAGTACAAGCATAGAAATATAGCTTACTTTGGGACCAGAGGACGTTGTGTGAAATGTCCTGAATATTTAGAGACTGTCAACCTTCCACTAAGATATGAACTTTGTAGTTTAATCAATTTGATGAACAGTTAACTCACAGTTTAGTGGTTCCAAACTAAGCTTAATAGGTATACGAATATAATATATCTGCATCATATTTATTTGTAACAAGGAAGTAAAAAGCTTGGCTTTCTCCGTGTGGTGACGGATTAAGAATACAAGTGTCACCACCCCATCTCCTCCCAAGGGTGCTGTAAAAGTCAGCTAAGGGATATTGCACACAGATAACATCCCCTGTGAGAGACGGAAAATTTGAAAATAAACGCTGTGCCAATACGCTTGGTCAGCGCGGCACAGTAGACCATAATCCCTCCAAAGTGGAGGAGGCCCGTGCCCGACAATGGGACGTACATGGGCTGGAGAGAGAGAGAGAGGAAAAGCTTGGAGCAATATCTACAGTGCAAAAATGAATCGGGCTGAAAGCTTTCAGGGTTTTAGTTCAAATTAATTATTCTGTTAAAATAAAATATATGTTACTTTATCAGAATAACTAAATTGATGTTGATTACAGTTTTAGAAAATAATTAGATCTGTAATCAACACAAAATATATTTTTAAAAGGACATAATTTATTTGAAAATTAAAGGCCAGACAGTCACGGTAAGTAAATTCGTATGTGCATATAAGGGGTTGTAGACCTTTAGTATTATAAAAAAACTCAGTCATATAACACAAAATTAATTTTAATAGTTTTAATTGGCCTTCAAAAATAACAACTCCCGGTTAAATTAGGCGAGAAGTAAAGGAAATAAAATAATCTACTTTAAGTTCCCTTGCATTAATTTTAAATAAAGATTAAATTATGTAAAATTAGTTAACGTGTATTTTCGTTACTTAATTAATGTTTGCTTTACAAGTCGGCATCCTTTGGTATAATAGTTATTATGAATATGAATGTTGATGGCCGGAAAAGGAAGACCAAAGAAAAGATGGATGGACTGTGTGTGAGACGATGTGAAAGAAAAAGGAGTTGGTGAGAATATGACGACTGATAGTAAAGGCTAAAAGGAAAAATGTGATGCGGCGACCCCAAATAATTTTTGATAATGGCAGGAAGAAGAAGAAGTTATTATATTGCTACGATTCTTTGAATTTTTATAGGTATATAATGTATTATGGCCGTGTGGTGATGGATACAAGTGAATCTTTTTTCAAGAAAAGATTTTTCCTTCCTCTGGGTTCTGTAAAAGCCAGCTAAGGAATATTGTCAATATGTCTATATTATGAATATGTCATACAAATGTTTGTACTGCGTCTGGGTATTTTCTATGTATTTTAAGTATGTATTTACAAAAGAAAAGTAGTTTATGTAGTATATCCGTATTCTCGTACCCATAACACAAGCATATAAGCTTAGCTTGGGACTAGAGGACGTTGTGTGAAATGTCCGTGAATATTTATTTATTTATTGTTTACACGGATAACATCCTCTGTGAGAGACGGAAAACTCGGATATAAACCCTATGCCATCATACCTGGTCTTGGTCCTCTCCCAAAGTGAAGGAGTCCCGTGCCCAACAGTACACCGTTAATGGATTGGAGAGAGAGAGAGAGAGAGAGGTATATATTACAGGTATGTTCTAAATTATTCTAAAACAGTTAATTTTACGTGTATCCTTGAAATGAGTGATGTTAATACAAGGAAACAGTAGATTTTTACACAAAAATTCTGATACAGTATCGATAGTTTTAATGGTAACAGATTAGGAATAGCAGTGTCATCACCCTTATCCTTCTGAGAGTGCTGTAACCCAGCTATGGAATATTATAAACAGATATTATCTTCTGTGAAAACTAGAAAGTAAACTATATGCTTGTTGGCCTGATCAGCGTAGCTTAAATAGACCAGATATATTCCAGGAGAGAAGGTAGCTCGTGGCCAGCAATAGGACATGAACCTATACTAATATTATTAAGGTGACGAGTATGTTGGTTTGAACGCGTTAATCTCAGGAACCACTGGACCGATTTAGAAAATTCTTTCAATGTTAGATAGTACATTTATCGAAGAAGGCAATAACATCACGCTGCGATCAATAGGAGCGAAGCATCGGTGAAAAATGTTGCAAAAACGGGGATTTATTTAAATTTCTTGTGTACGATGTCGCGGCAACAGCTAGTGAGCTATATTTACTTAGATAGAGGCCAGAGACTCGTAGACTATAAATATTTATAGTTTGCTAAAGTCAGCGCAAAACTCATTTAAAATTTTTCATAATAAAAGTCGCCTATGTAAGTTATATGAGTAAAGTTGCAAGCACAAATACAATATTACGTCAAATCAATACCGTTATGATTCGTAATATATGTACACATACATACGTATTGGCAACGTTACACATAATTACAAAACATATTATACATTTTGAGATACATTGTAATAGCATTTTAACTGTGTGAGAGGATTTTCTTCAATATACATAAGTAAAACTTAACCTAACCCACATAACTATAACTTCACGACTAAAAGTATAAAGAAAAGAAAAAAAATTCAAACTTCATAAGAAAATCAAAATTCATCTTGCGCTAATTCCTATCCAGTTCTATCCACTAAATGAGTTTTCCGTGAGTCACTGATGCACGCGATGTGATCATTTTGTACCTAAAATTGGACGATGACTTCGATATTTAAAACACATGATGTAGTTATATCACAATTAAAACAACAGTTTATAGTTTTTCATACATTAAATATTGATCTAGAAAAGTTTAATGAGATTGAAAACCGATAGAACAATTGGTTTTCTGAAGCAATTAGTATAAATAGAGTTGAATGTTAAAACTATTGACAACACTATCTTAGCTTGCTTTATGTTCAAAACTACGACAACACAATATTATTAAGTGGTGATACATGTTCTAGAATATCATGTATTAGTAATCTCAATATAAACTCTACAATATTTCCTATAAGAGTTTCTCACGGTAGAGTTAATGTATATAAAACATAATTACAGCCTGTAAAGTAACAATACAATACATGAAACAATATTCACCGAACTTACCAAGAATTCTTAAGGTCCTTAAGTCCAGAGAAACTAATGCTGTTGGATCGATTTAATCTTCGACCCAACGTCCAAAACCGGATCTTGTTGTGATTGTCCTCCTCGTGGAAAGGATTCAAATGCTCCGGATAGTCGTAGATGGAGACTGTCTTACGAGAAGCCGTCGCTGCTGCCATAATTGCACCAATAATTCACTTTAGGGTTTTACATAATACACAATGCGTTAGGCGTCAACCACTTATGCTATCAGTTGTATGGTGAGTTATCAAGAACTGATAGCACATATCGTTTTATCGCGGGGAGATAATTACTGTGTTTGTTTTCGTGAAGCGGATTCGCAGAGCGTAGCGGCGCTCGGCGTCGCGAACAACGGCACACTAGCCGGCGGCCGTGGCTGTCGCCGTCGATTACCTACTCGCCAGCCGCTTATCACATCACTGCAGTGGTAGCGAGGCTTGATCGCTGATCGCCAGCCCGATACTACACCGCGGCACCGCAATCTGATCATGATCATTTGAACATTAGCGAATAAGAAAGTTACCGTTGTTATAATACTTACAATACCTATTTAAAATTTCATAACACAGCAAGTATTTCATAGTACAAAATTAACGATTTTCGTATAACTAGGCACATTTTCAATAGAATCACTAAAAATAAATGCAAATCATACTTATAAGGCGTTTTTTATTTGAATTACTCAACAGACTTCTTCAATTTATTATTCGATACACTTCTACAGACTTTCATTAGTTTGTTTAGATATAAAACTAACAAAATGTTATGTTAAATGATCATAGATATTTACGACACGGTAGTTATCACCTTGCCACATGTGTCATAAAGATGTTTTACCGTAAACAAACACTGAAGTATATTTGCTAAAGGTGACGCCATCCATGCAGGAGTCGCGTTTACGAAGGTCACATCGCCTTAGGAAAATTTAATGGCGACATTTATTATTTATTTTATATTACCTAACACTTCCTGATGATGTCAAAAACGTGGTAATTATTCTATTATTAGAAAGTACTTAATATTTGTTTGACACATTTTCAATTACCTGTTACCTATTACATGATTTATATGTCATATTTCTATTGAATTTACCCACTACACGAGGTTATTACGTTGTGTAATAATATGCTTGCGTACCATGGACTCACACTGGGTTATAGCGAATAGCAAAGAAAACTTATTATTTTGTTTGATTTCTATTTTGTTGCTATTTGATTATTCTTGTATATTTTTTTTGTTGACTTACATTATTGTGCATGTGGTGTTCATCTGTAATTGGTTGTGCATTTAGCTAAGTTATTATGTTTTTACCACTTGTTTATGTATTATTGTAACAACTGTAGGTGAACCAAATAAATAAATAAATAAATAAAATAAATAAAAACTGCTCAACATAAATGCTCTTTGTTTTAAGTCGGAAGCATTGAAAACTATCGATATTGTCCTCAATTTTTTAAACTTTTTTAAAGTAACACTGCGCTGCAGGTAATGCTAATGAAAAAACAGTGTCAATTATTTCGTAAGTGTTAGGTATTTTAAAATCGCTTAACTTAAGCTCGAACCTAATAGAAACTGTGATTTTGCATAAGTTTAAAACACATATCATACGATTTTGGCATATGATTCAAATAGTTTATAACTATATTATTACACAACGTAATAACCTCGTGTAGTGGGTAAATTCAATAGAAATATGACATATAAATCATGTAATAGGTAACAGGTAATTGAAAATGTGTCAACTAAATAACACCAAGTTGCTTTTGTACCCAATATCGATCAGCGGCTCGTTTACTAGGTAGGAGTTATACGAAGCTTGTATTTTTTATAAAGGTCATTCTTGTAATATTTTCTTTATTTTTTTAACTTCAAAGGTACAGGTAGAGATAATGTTTATACATAAAACATTGTAGAGTTACGTACGTATTAAAGCTATTATAAGCATTTATGTAATTAACTTGTGTTCGCAGTATACTTGAGCCTAAAAATAAATAGTTTACTAAATTGAAAAACTAAAACAACACGCATGTAACCTATAATTATTGCATTGTCACTGATTTTTAAAATATGTGAAAAAAATTTGATCACACCGACTTATTGCAAGTGGGTGAAAATCACTTTCAAAGATTCCGTTACACTTATAGACATGTAGATAGATGGATAGATAGATAGATACGAACGGATAAGGTGTGTAAAAAAATAATCAATATACGAAATGTATACCTAAGGTTTGGAGTTCAACGACATCCATGATGCCGTACCTTTGTAAGATACATGCCTTGTAGTCGAGCCTCGAGGTTAATGGAAGTTTGCATGAGGTTTGATTGATTATATAGTGGTGTTCCTAGTGTTTGAACAGGTGTCCTAACAGTAATTAATTAAAGAAATAGGTATATCAATAATTATATCTAAGTTTGAATTCGTTACTAACAACAAACCCTCGATACACGTTTAGAGAACAATGTGTATTGATGTTGTTTAGTCTGAGTAAATATTCTGTCAAAGCGATATAGAATGAAGAAAAACTATGTCTATTTAATACACAATAATAGCATAAACGAAGATGTCTATTAAGTCACATCAATCAATCTTCAATATAATGTAAGTGAAACATCTATTCTGCCCAGTTTAAACTATTGCAATCATTATTCTAAATACACACAAACAAAGTGTGTATAAATGTTATTGTGCTCTTTGACTCTGTGCATCACTCAGCATGCCAACTTATTAATAACTAAATTACTCCTCAGCTCGAGACGCAACATGAACAAATTACTTTTAAAATTCTTTGTTCCATATTAGGTGGCAATTTTGACGCGTAGGAGTTAATGTTACCCATTTAGGTCATTATAACTAACTGTATCACTGGTCATGTGGCCTAAGAATTAAGATTGTATTTATTACATAGTCGTAAGGTCTCTACTACTGCTCTACATTACATATCGAACACCTAGACCGCTCAGGCTTGACTTCTGGGTTAACATAAAATGATTTTTGTTTAAAAACTTCAGCTCCAATTTGCTTCGACCTCTAAGGATTTATCAAAACAAGTAGGTAGACCTTCCCGGTTATAATATTGGGTTGCTTTGTTGTGACAAATATAGGCAACCAGATAAGTAACTGATAATGATTTACGTTCAAGGGCAAAGTCAGTTGATCGATTTTCGATGGTTATGTGAGGGCCAATTTATTGATATATTATATAGGTCATTGGAAAAGTAGGAGTAGTATAATTTTATTTACATATTTTATTACAATCTTTTCTAATATCAATTCTGTACTGATTTTTTTTTAAATCATTGAGTATATTTCCCGCTTTGCCACCATATCGCTCAATCAATTGACGATCGCTATTGTAATCTTTTCCAGACAACCCTCGTAGTGTATCCTTTAGCTACTTTGTACTATGTGTAGAAATAGATTGGTAATTTTTGTTTTATAAAAAGCTATTATGGCACAGAAAAACTAAATTTAACTTACGACACAATATTGTGAGATTGGATCATCACTATTAACAAAGATACACGTACGTAATAATATTAGCAATAAACACCAATAAATTATTAGTCATTGTGTTCTTTGTATTATTTGTACTTTGAACTAAAATACAAGTGGAAGCTCAACCGGTTGTAACTTTGGTACAAAGAACCTTCAAATTAGCTACTAAACGCAATTATAATTTTTATTTACATGTCAATGTAGGAAATACAAGTGACAAGCTTTACAGCTAAACCTTCTTTACAAAAGAAAACAGCAACTAAATATCTACGTCATCGCGTTACCTTAAAACTATTACAAAAAAGTAGTTGAACCTCTTGAAAGACAAAGTACTTATTTAGATACGTCTAGTAGTTTAAAATATGTATGTATTAATTGCCTTTATTTAATACGTCTTTGTCTATACGTCACTTGTATTCTTAATCCGTGTGGTGACGGATTAAGAATACAAGTGTCACCACTCCATCTCCTCCCAGGGTGCTGTAAAAGTCAGCTAAGGATACACACAGATAACATCCTCTGTGAGAGACGGAAAACTCGAGATCCCAAAGTACGAGTATAACATATCATTTGTATTATTAATGAAAGCATTTGTTTATTTTTCCTACATTGTTTGTATACTTTGATCCATAGAGAAAATGACGACAGTGCATACCACCATAATATTAAAGGCATCAGAAAATATACACAATACTGAACTGGCAAATTTTGTACTGAAACAAAAGCATATAAGAATTAAATATATGCGTAACAAGTTTTCTTAAATTAACTTTAGGCATATAAAAATATTTCCGTGTGGTGACGAATTAAGAATACAAGTGTCACCACCCCATCTCTTCCCCAGGGTGCTGTAAAAGTCAGCTAAGCGATATTTTACATTAATAACACCCTCTGTGAGAGACTGAAAACTGGAAAATAAACCCTGTGCCAACACGCCTGGTCAGCGCGGCACAGTAGACCAAAATCCCTCCAAAGTGGAGGAGGCCCGTGCCCAACAGTGGGAGGTAAATGGGCTGGAGAGAGAGAGATTTAATACGTCAGTTATATGCTTGTATGTTTATTATTAACTTGTTGGCATCGATCTATTGGAAATAAGGAAGTCATTTTCTAATATTGCGGCGTGTTCAATATCAGCAATTAATTGGTTAGGTCATTCGTTAACTAGCGTTTATCTACTTTCTCGGTTCATAAATGTCGCTGTTTATTACCTATTGACAAAGCTATGTCTACTTGCAAGTACATTTCATCTGTTTGCGATATAAATAATATCAAATATATTATCGGAGATTTCCATCATTCTGTTGGGAATTTCCGCTAGTTGCGTTCTCCTCTTAAAATTAGTCTTTGAAAAAGTAAGTAGAGTTACACATTACACAGACATACCAATTAATTATTAAAGTACCTAATGCAATCAACTCTATAGTAACTCTATAGTAGTCTATTATAATGCTGTTAGACGTGCTAGAATATTGGGATTTATTTAATTAAGTCTCCGGATCCTACTACCAGGAAATAAGGTAATGGCCGACTCCGTGAATAAAGTGATATGTCCGATTTGTATTGGTAGCAATTTCACGGTTCTTCGTCATGGACAAAGATATCGTTCAAAGATTAGGTTTATGTAATTTATAGATTCGGGAACATCAAAGCTTAGAAAAAGTATCCAGGGCCCTGAGTCGGGTATTTCAACGGTGTCACAACTGTACCATTATTGTACCATTATGGTGCAATAGTAAAGTTTTTGGTAGTCTACTATTAATGTGTCGTCATAACGACTTCATCATTGTCTTACAATTGTCAAAGTGACATAAATTGCTAGTCTCGTACACAACTGCTTCACAATTGCAATTCAATGACTGAAATGTTTCGGTAGTCTGCTATTTTGAATTCGACAGTAATATTTTTAAATTGTCCTGTGTCGACAGATTGCCATAAATAAAAAATAGATAGATAGAAATATTAGAAATTGTTCTTTGTAATTTATTGCAATTTACTAATCTCCTAAACTTCACATTGCTTTTTATACTAATAAATAGTATGTACAAATATATTTAAACGAAGTCTAGCATGATTAAATGTTTAAATTTATTAGTAGTTTTTCGAAAATCACTTCAACTAACGCATTTTTTAAAAACGGCAATACATACATACCATTCTAACACAATCCATAGATAAAAGAGACCGAAAATTCAATGCATAGATAAAAGAGATCGACAATTCTATTACCATTGAAAGACCGTTATGACGGCATATAGCAGACTACGGATATTTGACTTCAATTGCAACGGTATCGTGCCGGTATTGTGCCGGTATGACAATTGTTCCAAAATAGTGGACTTGAGCACCTGGATGCTGGATGGTAAAGAAATGGGTATGGAAAATAAGATCTAGGTTTTTCGTTCTCTTTTTTTGTCTTTAATATTATAAAACGTGAATTAACTTAGTTCCCTAATATCCAAGTAATTACGCATAATTTTATTGGTTATAGGTATTATAACCAATAAAAGTATGCGTAATTACTTACCTACCTACGCAATAGAAAGCTCTTTCAAAAGGTATTTTAAGTTATTTCTTTGTATGGTTGTGTGATGGGATTGCTTTTCTGAGGCTATCTTCTCTTGTAAGTTACCTAAATGTTATCAAAAAATGGTCGATCAAAATATTTCGTAACTAACAAAATTGCAAATCTCGCTAATATCGCTAACAAGCAGTTAGTCTGAATTCAAGAAAACAAAGAGAAACGAAACGATTCATCAATTTGGCAAATGAAACTGAAACATTATATAGACGAAGACCGTGAAATTAGAGCTAAAAAGTGTGTCGAGCAGCAACATATTGAACTAACCGCTAACACTAGAAGCCTATACTAGAACAATGATTTGTTATTTATCTCAATGTACTAGAAGCTATTGTTATAGTTTAGGAACTAAATATAAACATATAAGAGTAAATGCTATTGATAATTAACAAAAATATTAGCCACTTATTATTTGAATAAAGTATTAAGCTTAAAGTTTATAGAATAGTTGAAGGCATTTAAGAGCGTGATTATTTTTTTTGGACCTGGCCAATTGGATTAATAAAAAGAAAAGGCAACGTTTAGCTCATACAACTAATAGATAAGCTACCTACTATAGGTGCCACAACTACATAGGATTGTCTTTTATAAGTATGCAAATTGGTTAGGAAATTAGACTCGCATTTGTTCACTTCTACGGTTTATTTATAGTATGAAACAACTTTTAAATATGTTACTTACTTAATTATTTACCTACCTAGTTGACGAAGGCGCGTAATTGAAATTGTACCTGCATTTGATTAGCACTAAATGATGTAGCACATTTTAAAGTCATTTACCTGCCTAGAAATATACAAATAAATTAGTTTCTCGTTGTTGTTTTTGGAGTAAGTGATGTTACCATACCATTTACCGTTGTTTCAGCCATGGCCAAGAGTGAACAGTGCTGGGCCGCCGTCACCTTCTTTCCTCGCGAGGTCATGTTGGCCAAGAGAGAGACCCTGCGGGAGCGTGAGCGCTCGGATGGCACTTTGCCCCCCCGCAGGGACAGGGTTCGGGGTCGACGGCGCACGAGATCCGGCGCCTCTACCCAGAGGGGAGCACACACGCAGCGGGTCACAAGACCTGCCGCGCCTAATTTCCCGGATGGCCCTCCACCAAACGTTCTGGTGAAGGCCACGCACACATGATGGGGGGGGCCTAACGTCCCTCCCATCGAGTCGAGCCCCGAATAACGGGGCCACCCCTTTGCCGGTTCATGGTCAGGCTCAAGTCACTATACCATGGCCCGGTAAGGGCAAGAAGGGAGGGAAAAAAACCATTTACTTATGGGTTTTACAAATAATACCACTACAAAAACAAACACCAGTGAAGCCAGATTCTGGTCACAAATTTTCGTCTCTTTGATCATTTCTCTCTTTGATCAACTTTCATCTTTGCCTGTAGAGCGAAAATTTATAAATATTTTTTTTTGTTTATATTAAATATAACAATAAGCTAAATTTAATAAATCTACCATGTAAAAATACTTTATTTACTAACTAACCTAGGAGCAACAAGAGAACCTGACGGGCACGGTCCAGTAACAAGTAAAAAATCGTTGAGAGTAAATAATTAGTCTTGGATAAATCACGTAGTTAAATCTATTTCTGTTAGCGAATGCTGAAGTCAGTAATCACTTGTACTGTAATTTACTGCCGCTCTATTTACTGAGGCTCTAAACGACACTAATGAAATGTCGGAACGCAAAAACAGATATCGCATTTAAGATCTTCTCTATTCTGCATCATACGAGTATGTTAGGGCTTACTAAAATAAGTTATACATTTCTTATTTTAACCATCGTAATTATAGGCTTTTTGTTGCTTATGATGGTAGACGAGCTAGTAGTCTATCTTATGGTAAGCGTTGCTCATAGACACAGTAATACCAAGGCAAAACTAATTCGCTGCTTACCGTGGGAATAAATACATATAATACACTTCGTAAACCTCGTTTAAAGATAGTCATGTCGTGGCGTTAAGGAAACATTAGGCAACATTATTCATAAGAAATACTAACTTCGTGTCACTAGGCAAGTAATAGTAATAACGACACTGTAACTAACATTGAAAAAAAAAAAGAAAGTGTTAGAAGAATAGCATATAAAACCAAGATAATGTGAAAAAAATTCGTTTCTCTGGAGGCAATATCCACGAAGAAACAGGAGACTACGATGCCCATATTTTTGTATGGGGCATAATTTGGTTTCGTGCCCTCTTATGGGAGAAATGTTTTGCTGTTTCGAAGGAGCTTGCATGTTCAGTATCTAAATGCGTATGGTGTCAGAATCTCGTAAACAACACTTGTGGTGTGTAAAATGATTTTTATTTGCACCGTCGCCTCGTATAAAGGAAGCAGCGACTTAACTCAGAAATTGCAGAGGATGCGTTACTCTAGCAAAGACGACATTGAGGTCCAATCAGACACTGCTCACTTTAAATAATGAATGCGCAGTTCTCTAACGTAAACGAGTAAATACTGCATTTATATACAAAAGATTTAAGCGACTAACCAAATAATGCTAAGTGTGCCTCATTGCTTTGTGCTTTTTCGTGACGCAATTATTCAAGAAAGAAGAAACATAAAAAAAACAGATACCTCTACAGTATTGTTACCTAATTCTACTGTGTGTAATGTATGGAAGCGAATTATTATAATTGACATTAAATAGCGACGATTGGTTCATGCTAACTCTGCTAAGTAGTTAGTTACAGATCGCGTAGCGAATTAAATAAATAGTGCCTATACTTATGTAAACAAACTGAATGCTGATATAATTAATTATAACAGGATTCAGTTTGTTTGATTGAATCACCATTATTTTTTTTCTTTTGTGAGAAATCTTTTCCCTTCAAAGTTATTGTTTAAACCTCCGATAAGTCATCTATACTTATAATAAATCTGTAGAGAGGTCAATTCTGTACATGAAATATATTTTCAAAATAACTATCAGGGGGTGATTAGTGATCGATACTGATGCCAAAAATGCAATCAGTAAAATTTTTGTCTGTCTGTCTGTCTGTCCGTCTGTATGTTCCTTATAGAAACAAAAACTACTCGACGGATTTTAACGAAACTTGGTACAATTATTCTTCATACTCCTGGGCAGGTTATAGTATACTTTTCATCACGCTACAATCAATAGGAGCAGAGTAGTGAAGGGAAATGTTGGGAAAACGAGAAAAGAAGCTCCATTTTTTAAGCTTCCGTCGCGTGTGCAGCCTTAATGGTTAAAGTTACATAGAAATCATGTATGACGGAAATATTCTACATAAAATTGTCTAAAAAATATTCCCAAACAGCACATAATATCTATATTTTATAGTTGACTCACAATAACACGTGTAACTCCTGATAGCTTAGCTGTTCGTAGCATTCTGATTATATTTGTTTACTGTTACGTTTATAATACTCTCACTCAAGCAGTAGTTAAAAATGTTGCAAAAACGGGGAAAATTTCCTAAATTCTACGCGGACGGAGTCGAGGGCAACAGCTAGTTATGAATAAGACCAGAAGTAGCTATCCAGTTCTTTAAACTACAAATTACGTTTCATAAATATTTTACATTTTAAAATATTTCGAAACGTATCCATGACGTATCCCTGGCAACGACATAATTTTTGTCAACGGGGTTGTTTGGTTAATTTTATTTATAATATGTAATTGTGGTATTTCTTGGTGTTTCTAAGTTTGCTAAACAGTTAACAATAATTAAACCTTGTTGTTTAACCACGTTCTTATATTTACACAGAATATAATGGCTGTTGTGTCACCTCCTAATATATCAGCGCGCATATTTTATGGTCTCCGAACAGATATCCAGTAAGTCGTGATTACTTTTTATAAGAAAAAGATATGTAATTCTTTTTATGAGTTATTTTAAAACTGCTATTTTAATAATAGCCACACATTATGAATACACACGTTACCAATGACATATTTACCCTAAGGTCATTGGGCTCAAGCCTTCACCCAAAGAGCTAAAAGAAATGGCCCGGTGTACAAATTTTAAAAATACGCCTGAGTATGAGTGTGAGCAGTATCTATGGGTATAACTCAATTCTCCATAGATGTATAATAATGAAAAATAAGAAGTAGTTAATTATTCTGATTACAACAGATTCTCATTATTTGCACACAGGTACAACGCTCACTACTTGTCAGAATCAGAAATAATTTACCCAGCTGGTGGAGTTATTGTCATTCATGACCATTTACAGAAGAAACAAAAGTTTATAAGATTACAGGACAAACACAAACCTATTAAATCATTAGTCTTGGCGCCTAATCGGTAAGTACCTATTTAAACCTGGCTTTAAAGTTTTAGTACACAGGTACATAATACCAATAGGTAAATATTTATATTTGTACAACAACCGGGGCCGTCTTAAACTAAGCTGGGGCCCTTGGGCACACCACGATGGCCATATCACACTAATATCTTACACCTGTAAGATATTAGTGTGTTATAATTTTTTTAAGCTCTTTTAATAATATTTACTTTTGGCGTACATCCTAGACGTTGGTTAGCACTAAATGAAATAGCAGAAGAAGGCCAAAAACCTATTATTACAATCTACGATTTAACCACGTACAAAAGACGCAAGATACTGACAGTTCCCTTTGAGAATAGTGTAGCGAGGGAATTTGCATGTGTGCAGTTTACATATGATTCTAAATATCTCGTGGCAATTACTGGAGAGCCTGATTGGTATCTATATTATTACAATTGGGATAAAGGGAAGGTTGAAAGCCATGCCAAGGCGCAAAACCCGAGTGGACAAGGCACTGTCGAAAGTGTAAGCACATTTTATTGATAATAACATTTTGTTGTAAACCTTATACTTATGACAATAAAGAATTATTAATTTATTATTGATAATAACGGTATCTAATATGGTAGTTCTCTACATAAAATAAATAAAAACATTATATTTATATAGGTACAATGTAATCCATCTGATGCAACACTGATCGTGATAACCGGACCTTACACTTTTCGTATAATGAATGTTGCCGAGACCGTTTGGCGGCAATGGGGCTGGTGCAAATCTGAAAATGTGAGCAAATTATCTTACCTATTTTCATTAAAATTTATGATAATATATCATTATTAGAGACCGAGATTAATTGAATTAAATCTTTACACGAACCTGTAATAACATCTTTTAGATGAAGAGTGCAAGTCCTATTATTACGAGATCCTTTTCATTAAAGAGATAATTATCCATGTATCCAGATCAATATCACGACCTGCATGTGGTTGACGTCGGACCGCATCATGTTCGGTACTGATAACGGTCTCATCATGATGGTTGAAAACGGCGAATTGCGGCAGAAATGTATTTTTCGTGCAGCTGAGGTGTTAGAAATGTCTCTAAAGAAAGTAGAGGCTGAGTAAGTACAAATTTTATAAGCCATTTTAGTACATATTTTGCTAAACTTTGCCATGGATGTTATCGGGAATAGAGAAACAATAAATACCTTATCTTCATATGTACAGGGCACCTGAGCAAGAAACTGATAAAGGAAGCGTATCTAGTAAACAAGAAACAACTAGCGAGTCTGCAATACTTGAAGAGAGCCACCCTGTTACATCATTTGTAAACTTTCCCAAAGGTGAGGTTTATAACACACTTTCCGAGCTGTGATTAGGTAAGCAGGTAAGGTTTTTAAATTACCCTATACCTATATTTTTAAATTAACCTATCTAGGTTTCTTTACCAAGCCGCGTGTGCTTCCAACCGTCATCACATCTTATGTGATAGCATATAATCGTTTCCAAATAACATCTAGTGACATACCAAATAATGGTTTGGCAGGGTGGTACCAACCACGCCAAAAAGAACGGCAAAGGAAGACGGTGCAAAATTAGAGACATCAAAACAGTACTTTATGTTGCACATATCTACAAACGATATCTACGAATATATATTAGAATTTAACCAAGTTTATAGTATAATATATGTACCTATGCATAGGATTTGCTTTCGCCTGTGGACCTGGCTATGTACATATGTTTGAAAAAGAAACTCCTCATCATTGGAGGAAGAGGAATTTGTTCAGAATTTCAAAGAAATCCTATAAGTAAGTTTGCCTTAACTTAATTACCCTTAATTGGTATTCACTATATTGTACAGGTAATTTTGTAATATTTTTTTATGTGAAGGCATACCAGGGAACACCCTATGTGGTCCTCGCTAGATGACATTCAACACATTGCAATAGATCCAAATCAAGACACTTTACTGATAACTACCCTCAGGAAGCAACTATATACTGTCAAGTTATTTGGCCAGCATATGCTACAGGTATAACTGTGTCTTCCATTTATTTGTTTATTATCCTTGACTAATTTATATAGTCCCACTTTCCTAAAGTAAGATTGTGTGTGCAAGTTTTTACGTATATTCAATATTGCATATTTCATCATAATATGATGAAATATGCAACATTGATGTGCCTGTACCTATCATATTATGATACCTAATGATAGTCTATGATTTCTATGTATTTATACCAAAATTATCTTTGGAAAACTATAACTCTATTGCATTCGATTCGTTCATAACCTCCGAAAATATGATCATGTGTACCATTATCGCCAGCAGCTCAGATGGCTGCCTATCCGTCAGCGTCGTAGCTTACATACACTAACCATGCTGTACTCGATCCTCAACTCCCCAAATACCCCGCATTATTTATCAACCTTTTTCAATTTTCATACTGCTAGTTACAACAGAAATCTTCGCCCCTCGAGAAATCTTCTACTTCTTTGTCCCTCACATTCATCGGGTTTTGTTCATTCCTCTTTTCGAATACAGACTGTCCTTCTCTGGAAGGCACTTCCTCTCGAAATCAGGTTGGCAAAAAGTCGGAAAAATTTCAAGAACAAAGTTCATCAATTTTATTTCGATCTATCGGTTGCTGATTCGACACTCTAGGTTTTAAGATACCTTCATCGTAATATAATTTATGTATGTATACCTACTTATTATTTATAATTGTATGTATCTTCTTATATATAAAAATCAATTGCTGTTCGTTAGTCTCGCTAAAACTCGAGAAAGGCTGGGCCAATTTTTGTGATTTTGGTCTTGAAATATTCGTGAAAGTCCAGGGAAGGTTTAAATGGTGACAAAATATATGGGGATCTAAAATTCGACGCGTACGGAGTAGCGGGCATCAGCTAGTATATGTATAGATATAAGTATGTTTAAATAAACAGTATATGTGTAAGTATATTCAATTAGAGTGATTATTTTTATCTTATTTTTAATGAAACACCTGCCATTTGTCAATCTCTGCACCACCCAAAGGTCCACTGGTAGAGAATGCCTTAGGAATTAAGCCCGCCTTTGTACCTACTATGTACATTAAGTGTTTAAATAAATAAATAAATAAATAAACTCTATACATAAGTAGTTAATTGCAACGGCAATTTCAGAATCCTGAAATATCATTTACCGAGCTTGGACCAGCAATGCATTATGGCAAAATTAATTCTCTGTCGATGTGCGCTTGGAAGCCGATATTCATGACTTCTGGAGAATATGATAAGAGCATCCGGATTTGGAATTACATGACAGATGACGTAGAAATGATTAAATTGTACCAAGAAGAGATACATTGTGTGTCACTGCATCCCACCGGTAGGGGCTTTCTCTAACGACATTGCATCAACCTCTTTAAATTGGATAATAAATCGGAGGAATATCATCTTTGTTTCAGGTTTATTTGCTATTGTTGGATTTTCTGATAAATTGCGATTTATGGTGGTTTTGATAGATGATTTTGAAGTGATGAGAGAGTTTCCTATAAGAAACTGTAAGCAAGCGAAATTTAGTACAAACGGACATTCATTTGCAGCAGTGAATGGACAAGTTATACAAGTATTTTCTTCGGTGTCATTTCAGAATGTATTCAATTTGAAAGGGCACAATGGCAGGGTATGGGATTTACTGTAATCTATTTTATAAAGTTTTATTATTCGTAGAAAATAATTAGTAAGTGTACTTAAGAACACTTTAAGGTCGTGGGGAGCCATTGGATGCCAGCGGCACATGACCGCGCGTTGTAGCGTTCTTTAGGAGAGCCCAAGTCCAACAGTGGACGGAGTAAGGCTGGTGATAGTTAGATTGAGGGGACTATTTTGATATTTTCTTCTAAGTAATTTGATGTACCTAATACTAATATATATTTGCTGTTACGTAGATAACAGGTCTGGCATGGTCAGCAAATGATCTAACACTAGTGTCATGCGGTACTGAAGGTGCTGTGTACGAATGGAGCATGTCTTCAGGACATCGAGTTGGGGAAGTTATATTGAAAACGAACCAATTTAATGCATGCGCTGTAAACAGGTGATTTGTTAAAATATTTAACTTTTACATTAATCCAAAGTTTCTTAGTATTTATTACTAGTTGCTGCCCGCGACTTCGTACGCGTGGAATTAAGAAATTAAACATCCACAAATTATACATTAAAGCCTTCCTTTTGGTCTTTTTCATCTTTTAAAAGAAACCGCATCAAAATCCGTTGCGTAGTTTTAAAAATTTACTCTCACATAGGAATACTAAGAAATAACGACTTAATTTTAAAATAAATAAGGATAAATATCTAATTATTAAATTATTTACAGTAATGGGAAAACCACTTACGGCGTAGGTACCGATGGAGAAATTAAAGAAATTGGTTCAAACACAATCAGAAGGAATCTTGGATTAATTGGGTGTGGACTTGACACTATCGTGTTGTCTCGTTCTGGCTTAATGCTGTTCATCACAGGAGGTGAAGGTGGAGTTACTACAGTACAGCTACCACTTCTGGACAAAGCTATATTCAATGAGTTTCATATGCATAACATGAAAGTAATGGCCATCGCATTATCGTATGATGATCAGACTTTAGTATCAGTTGCTGAAGATTCATCGATATGTCTATGGAGGTTGACTAATGCGGATGGAAGAGCGATAGCATTGGACAAAGACTTTTCATATTCAAAGGAAATTTTGATAAGCAAGAAGGATTTACAGGAGAAAATTAATAACATAAATGTTAGTTATTTTTACGATACACATTAAAAAATAACAACGAATTTTTATTCACATGACGTAACGATATTGTATGTAAAGCAGGCATGAGTATTGACTAAGCTTATTGGTGAGGAATTAGGCCAACAAACTATTAAGGGCCTACATCAATATTATCGTATATCATCGCCGACACGTACATATTAACATAGCCAGTAGGCACAGAAAATGAAGAATTAGGGATACTTTTCCTATTTACTCAAAATCTACTAAATATATTTTAATTCTGATTTACGTGTTTCTATATATAATAGTTACTTATGTTTTTAAAGTTATTTCATTAGTTAATACGCGATAATAGACCGACAAATGAAAAAAATAAAAAAATTGAGAGGTTGTTTCGCTAAGATTTTCTATCGAGAAAACTTTTTTCAATCGCGTTTCTGAGTTTATGCGATCCTAGATCATATATTGAAAAAACATATACTTAAAAAGTAGAGCTCTAGCCATTCAATCTAAAGAAACAATGAAAACTTCGTACATAGAAAAATGCACGAAGCTATTTTGGTATCCTCTTAATGCTATCCAGTTGCGAAATAAAATACCTGGACAACTATTTTGTTGATAGAGTTAGTAACTCTACATAAGCTCTAGGTAAATTTATCGCTTATTTCGTACCTAGTAACCTTATTGTGTGATATTGTAGTAGGTACATGAATTTCGATGTAAATTTAACTTAGGTATATATCCAAAAAATTATTACACTATGTTCTTGGTAAAATTACTGTTCGCAGTTGTTGAGTACTCGTATGAGTGAGCTAGAAACCGAACATACGTATCAGTTGCGACAAGCTGAGGCAACACAAGCTGAAAAATTAAAAGAAGTTCACGAAGGTTACTGCGCTGCTATAGAAGAACTAAAAGAAAAGAATGAAGTAAGTATTTAAGAACAAAGTGTATACCTACGTATTTTAGAAGCGTTGTAAATTGTTAGTAAAATCTTTAATTTATTTTCGTAGCAAATGGAAAATGAGCATACTCACGAAATAGGAATGATTCAACAAGATATTGCTAAATTACGATCGGGCCATGAAAGGAAGTTACAAGCCTTAGAAGCGGATTTCAATATCAAACTCATTAGCGAATACGACAGATATCAGGTATGATTTCACATATGGAAATGTGATGTTAATGTACACAGGAAATAAAGTAATTTTACGTTAAAAGATTATATTTACAGAGTCTCGAAGACAAAACGGCCAGAATGCGAAAGGATTATGAAGATCGGCTAAGTGAACTCGCTGAAAGCAAAAGGCAAGCTTTAAGAGAGATGAATCAAATGTTTGAAGAAAGATTAGAAGAAAAAGATCTTATGTTACAAGAGGTACTATAATATTTGTGATAAAGCACCTTGTAAGAGAATTGACGTGATAAGATCTAACTAAATAAAAATATGTGGAGTAAAGCAAGGATTAGTTGTTAATTTTTCTCTCATTGCTTGAATAAAAATTGGTGTCGAGGGACACCAGGTAGGAACGAAGTTCCTTCAGCTAAGGTACAATCGACACAATTTGCAAATAAATAAATAAATAAATAATAAAAAATAAATAATAAAAAATAATAATAACAGTCATCCCATAGACTATACATTAGACAGTGTATAGCCACCATACATAGACTATACATAAAAAGGTTACGATTTTTCATCGCGTTACGGACGTTTTTTGCCGGCTAGGGTACCCCTCCGCAACGCGCCATAAGGAACTTCGTTCCAAAAATCTGAAAGTCTTTTGACTTGTAACTAACTTATTTTCGAAATTTATAGTCACACAAAGCTATTAAAATATCGGTCATTAATATATTAATCTGGGACTGAAATTTCAGCTCCAAGAGCAAGCTGACATGGAAAGAAAGGAACACGAAACAATTAAAACTTCTTTAGAAGAAGATGCAGATCGTGAAATAATTGAAATTCGTACAGCTTATGAAGTGCAACTAAAGGAAGAAAAAGACGCTAACGTCAGACTAAAAGGAGAAACGGGACTTATGAAAAAGAAGTTAATTAGTGCCTTTAAGGATATTGATGAGTTTAAACATCAAATTTTACAATTAAAAGGTATTTTTTTTTATTTTTTTTATCTGCGATCAGTCGTAGACGTTAAGCAGATGCGGGGGGTGTGATCACTCTCGTTTCGGGAAGACATCCCTGTGGATGCTTTCCCCTATCATTGACGTACATCTAGGTTCTGGACGTCATGGCGTTTTAGGTATTTAATTGTAATGAATTGAGCGAATTTTTCTTTGTTTTTCGTTGTCAAAAGCTGTTTTTGTTTATAAATATAAATACACAAATATGCGTAAGTTAACAATACCTAACTGTTATTTTTAGCTGAACATACACAGTTTCAAAAAGTGATATCCGCCCTGGAACGAGACGTTGCAGATTTAAAAAAGGAAATTGCCGAGCGGGACGGTACAATACAAAACAAAGAAAAAAGAATTTACGAATTAAAAAGAAAGAAGCAAGAACTAGAAAAGTATAAGTTTGTGTTAAATTTCAAAATCACTGAACTCAAAAATCAGGTAAATATATAAATTTCTTATTTACGATAAAGGTCTAAAGGCCGTTTATAAATTCAACCGCATCTATAAAAAAAAAACCTCTCGAATGCTAAAAATTGTGTTAGATAATGAAAATTGCTGAAATAGTCTCCAATCAACTTTCGAACAAATAAGGTTTAGTACACTGATAGATTTCAATGCCATTCTGAAAATGTACTTGTTTAGATAGAGCCAAAAGAAAGACAAATACGAGATTTGGGACAGCAGACCGATGACATGGAAAATGAAGAATTGAAATTATTGAATGTAAAACATGATCTGGGTACGATTGTTCTTACTGAGAAGTTTCAAAAGTAGAACAGTATTAAGGCTATTAGGCTTAGGTTTTGAGAAAGAACTTACAGCTGAAAAGACATTTTTTGTTTGAAAACAGATAGACCCGTTAGAACGCGAAATTAAAGCCAAAAAAGTGCGCATTCTGGAATTAGAAGTGTCATTAGAAAATCTTCTAAAGAAAAAATCATTTCGCGGTAAAATTTTTGATTTAACTATCAGTTGTAATTTTTTTCACCAGTCACACATGATAGTAATAGTTTGTTTCTTCCTTGGTTGTTATAGCTTCTAGTCAGTAGCATTTATTTACTTGTTAGTTAAAACACTTGCATCTCATAGTTTGAAATTATTAATTTTATCACAGTGCGGTAACTTATCACTTTTCTTTTCTAAAAACCGCGTCAGTTGGAAAAGTACCTAGTCGTTTTTTTCTCCATATTAGCACTTTTAACAGCATAGTAGCGTGTAGGTATTATCTTGAAGATTAATTTTTAAATTTGTATTGTATTTTTAAGTTTTTGATATACATATGTATCCCGTTCGATTATACGCTTTGGCTCCTCCTTTAGTTTGCATCAAATCAGTATTTAAGAACTAAGTTGTAGCTATATATAACTGACATGATGTCTTTAACTAGAAATAGACATGAGGTATATCTGTTATTTAAGAACTGATTTGCATGATACTAAAAACTTACTTACTTCAGAACTTAAAATCCAACAACTTAACGAAAAGTTAACGTCAGCTAAAAAGGATTTTTTGACTGAAGCTGATAGAAATCTCACACTGAAAAACACACTCAAGAAAATTAAAATAGATCTGCACAACATGACTGCTGAATTCCAAGATCCAACAAAATTGAAGTCGGCTGTTAAGGTTAGTCGCTATAATATTAAACAGTTACTCGCATATTATTTTATGGATATAGTACCTAGGTGTATTATTATTTACTTTCGTTTATTTAGGTACAAATGCTTATAATTTTATGCACAACCGTTCCTCGTTATGCAGAAAGGACATAGCAAAGTTATTTGCTGCTATTATTTATTGCCTATAAATTGGTTGTCAGTTCTCTCTGAAAAAATTGTAGTCAGGATTACACATACCTACATTCGTATTTATCTATGTAGGTAACGAAATCTCTGAAAATAATTATTTGTCATTAACGTCAAAAAATATCCAGGATTTTCAAACGTATTTATTAGTTTTTAAATTAAGCAAATAATTAAGTTTTCCTTCCTTCAGAATCTGTTCCACAAATACGTTGAAGATATAGACTTCGTACGGAGTCGTATAGCAGATGATGAGGCGGTGCAAGAATTTAATCGTCAACGAGACCATCTTGAGAAACAGGTGGCTGGACTCAAAGATCAACTCGACAAAGCATTGGGTGGATCTAAAAGCGATATTGGCAAAATTATGGACGTAAGATTTCTGTTTCTTTTACTTCAACTAGCCAGCTTTTAGTCTTCAACTAGCGAAATATTACATAGCTATATTATATTAATGTCCATCCATCAGCCAATCTCCGTCCACTGTTGAACATAGGCCTCCTCGTAGGTTTTGTGCCGCTTGCATCCAATGACTCCTCGCGACCTTAACGATATCCTCGCTCCACCTCGTCGGGGACCGCCGTACGCTGCGTATATTATTGTAACTTTGTGGATTCAAAAACTTGTGTGGATTAAGAGCGACATCTAGCTAAATATAATTTATTTCAATGCCTTACTAATTGTCCTTTAACAACTTTTAGGAGAATTGCACACTACTAACGGAGATAAACAATCTACGGATTGAACTAAAATCTACGCGAGCTCGTTGCTTTCAAATGGAATCTATCCTGGGTCTGTCTGCGCGATACATACCGCCGGCTACAGCTCGTGCGAAACTAAAACACGTTACAGAAGATAGAGAGAAACTTGAGGAGAAGTTTAAACAGAAGATTGATGTAAGTTGTTAAACAACGGGCCATTGTTTAGGGATTTCCTAGCTTAGGCTCAGTCCAACCCTAACGAGGGTTATTTGTAACTTTTAACATGTAAATGCTTATGGTAGAAAATAAATATATTTTTACTTTTTCTTTAAAAAGAATGAAGGACTTCTAAAATCCGAGTACGTAACTGATTTTAGCCACCTACCGGACACGGGTCATGGTAATTACCTGAGTGACTACCGTGGCCCGGCTAAGGGCGAGGAGGAACATTAAAAAAAAACCCGACTCTGTGAATACAAACTTTACAGTTTTTATGTCCTTAATTTTGAACAGATTGTTTATTTATTTTTACAGGAAAGGGACGAAGTTATTTTGTTATTGAAAGAAGAAAATGAGCGACTTTTGGGTAAAGTTCGATGTGTTGATGACACGGAACAACCAACCGATGAAGCCGACGCCGCAGCCGTTGAATTGCCCACACACGATAAATAATCTTAACGTAACTGTTTTGTTTCCTTAGGTACTTATTAAACTAACTTATTTTTAGTACAAAATTCGGCAATTCCGTGGAAATGAGTAGATTTTCTTTAAAATAAAACGCCACAGTGGAAATTAAACTTTTTATTGAAAATTATCTATGTTAGGTCATTTAATTAAAAAATGCAAATAAATAAAGCTTAACATTGCAACAGAATCTGTTCAGTGCCCACATTTACACAAAATACAAACCATCACCATTTACCCACAACACCCCTTTATATTAAACAACAAAGGCTTATATCACTATTCAGGGGCCCTTCTCTATTGACCAATAGTTTATCATACGAATAACGTAGCGCGTTTCGTAACGTATTTTCCGGAATTTCCAAAAATATACTATGTTTATTTTTTTCGCGGCTCAGTTTATAAAATGACTAAAACTGTCATTACCATGTTTATTTATCTGGCATTATTGGCAAGGAAAACATTATTTTATCACATGCATGTTTATAACAAGTTCTTAAGCGTATTAAGAGAGTGCGTAAATAGAGTACAAAGGCCCCGTTCGTAACAATTAAGTAAAAGTTCTTGTATTTATAGAACGAATGGGATAATAGCTTTACGTCCTTTGGGGTAGTCAGCGAATTCCTTCTTGTAGTTACGATGTTTGCCAATAGCCCATACAGCCATCTGATAGAAGCCAGCGGCAGCAAATAATCCAGCTGGGAAAAGATATTTTTCCGTTATTATACATATTACAAGTGTCACCACCCCATTTCTTCCCCAGAGTACTGTAAAACAGCTAAGGGATAATAAAGCAGTTAACATCGATTGTGAGAGACTGAAAACTTTAAACTAAATGGTCAGCGCTGCATATTAGACCATAACCCCTGCGAAGTGGAGAAGACCCATGTCCAAAAGTAGGGACGTTAAATGCACGAGGGTAGATATTTATAGTGAAGATCTTGTCTCTGAATAATCAGACGAGACCTATATTTTATGAAAGCTTATCAATTTCTCCACACACCTGTACTTGCCTATTGAAAATTGTTCGCATTCACATCTTGCCTTTTGTTTAATGAATATAATGCTCTGCTCTGGTGTTTTTGGAGTAATATTTTTCGCGTGTTAGGCGAAAAAGATGATTAAACTATTACGATGCGCGCGCATACCATCATAAAGTTAGTAGAAGTCAGAAGTATTTTTTACGTGCGTACGCATACAACTACGTACACACACTTAGCAAAGTACATTTACGTACTACTTAACTAGATGTTGCTCACAAATTCGTTACGAGTGTAATTCAGAAACTTAACCTTAACAAGTTATAGACATAAAACTCCATCAATTTAAAAAAAAATACGCAACAAAATCTGTTGCGTGGTTTTAAAGATCACACAGGGACATACAGAAAAAATTGGTCAAGTGCGAGTCGGACTCGCGCACGAAGGGTTCCGTACCATTATCTATGCAACATAAGGCAACGTTATTAGTATCGAGCAAGAAACGGTAAAAAAATCATGTTTGTTGTATGGGAGCCCCCCTTAAATATGAATTTTATTTTATTTTTAGTATTTGTTGTTATAGCGGCAATAGAAATACATCATCTGTGAAAATTTCAACTCTCTAGCTATCACCGTTCTTGAGATACAGCCTGGTGACAGACGGACGGACGGACGGACGGACAGCGAAGTCTCAGTAATAGGGTCCCGTTTTTACCCTTTGGGTACGGAACCCTAAAAATGACTTTGTAAGAAAATAATATATTAGTTATTTATTTTAGTTATTTAGTTTGACCGTCGTGTCTTTATATTGTTCAGCTAACCATTCAACTAGTGGAATAATAAATGAGTACAAAGCTTCAACATTAATATTTATTTTGTAATTAGTGAATACAAAACCAGGCAAAGGTCATTGGCATTTTATGACTATTTAAAATACATAATGAAACTAAATCCAATATAGTACCAATGTCATGCAGTACTTTATAAAATGTATTTAAGTATTAGTTACTGTCGATTGATTCATTATAACTATACTAATAAAAGTTGAAGAGCTTGTTTGTTTAAACGCGTTAATCTTTGGAACCACTGCCTGGTCCGATTTAAAAAAATATTTCAGTGTTGGATAATATATCTATTGAGGAAGGCTTATAGGCTATCATGCTGCGACCAATAGGAGCGAAGCATCAGTGAAAAATGTTGCAAAAACGGGGAAAATTTTTTAAATTATACGCTTGCGGAATCGCCGCCAACAGCTATAGCTTAGAAAGATATAAGTAAAGAGGGAACGTAACCAAGACAGTAAAATCGATTCGGTCCGCGAGTGATTTGTCACAACAACTCTCTCTCAATCTCTTGGTGTCTACGCGTGGAAACAGATAATATGGTAAATTCGAAGCCAAACCATCTACCATCACAACTGGTCAGTATGGTATAGTAGACCACAATGCACCCGAAGATATTTGATTAACGAGTTGTATTCAGTTCAGCAGTCGACAAAGCTGATGCAAGTAATAATTTTAACAAAATCTTGGCAAAAAAGAAATCGACATTTAGAAAGGCACATCACAACCAGTATCTATATTATCTGTAGTCCTTTAACACCTGTAAAATAAATTTATAATATACATTTTGTTAGACTCACCTGGTGCACATTTAGTCATCAATGTGAAGAACATCCAGGAGCCGACCTCATACGTGTAGTTAGGGCAAGACACGTAGTTGAAGAGCAAGGAGAATGGATTACCATCAGGCACCGGGATACGTCTAACTTTAGTTCCAGAAGGACGAAGATTTTTGAATAAAAGATGAATACTTAAGTTACCCAGTTCGCATAACTGAAATAAAAATAATTTTCTTAAGTATAAAAACCAAAGAAACATGTTTGAGTTAGACTCGGACACGGACACCATCGTGTGCGAGTCTAACTCAAAGGCTTATAGACTATATAATATCACAAGCGAAGCATTAGTAAAGTGTTGTATTTTTTTTAAAATTTCATGCTTAGGATGTCGCGGGCAATAGCTAGTACATACATACATACATAGACAGATACTATGTAGCTTATGAAAACAAAATATGTATGTAGTATAAACTATTGCAAAATATTGCAATCTACAGTAGCATTAAACAATATAGGTAACTATTTAACGGCAATGACGTACTGCCTGCTAACAAGTTAATTATTTATTAAATAATGACTTGCGTTATTTCTATACAGAATATATTGATAATATTTATTATAAATCGTTTCTAATAGTATCAGAAACATTTTTTTTATGATTTCGAACCCTTTGACAAACTGGTTCTTTCAAGGGCCACTAAACGTATTTTCATGCTTCATAAGATTGGAAGAAGGTAAAATCACTTCCAAAGGTACCATTGCATAGATATTAACACGAATGAAGAATAAAAGCGTGAATAATACTGGCGACAGAAATCCACACATAAAAAAATATATAAAATGTAAAACATTAAATAAATAAATTTTTATGGACATTTCACACAACGTCCTCTGGTCCCAAGCTAAGCTTATTATGCTTGTGTTATGGGTACCAGAATACGGATATAATACATAAACTACTTGTCTTTAGTAAATACATACTTATAATACATAGTCTCTCTCACATACTCACACATACACACACACACACACATACACACTTTCATGCATGTTTATTTAAAAATAAGGTGAAAAGCACATAATTATTGTCTTGTTACTTTTATTATGTATGTTAACTTTGCCAAAGGTAATTTTGCATGCTAGAATACAGGTGTAAACCTAGCCTAGCTGTAATTAATCATATGTACTAAGTTTTGTTTAGGTCATATTATATTATGTGTTTATTACTGCCGTTTTGTATACTATATGTTGAATAAAGAATTATTATTATTATTATTATTATAGTAAACACCCAGACGCAGAACAAACATTTGTATGACATTTTGTAAACATCACACAAATGAATGTCCGAGGCGGGAATCGAACCCGTGACCTCGTGATCGGCAGTCCTTTATATGAATTACTAGACCACGAAGCCCGTCAACATTAAAGTTACTCATTTCTTTGCTTGTACATAACTATTTGCATAGTATACCTACATATTTAATACATACTTTCACTGCAGGTTACATAACATAATCGTATTTATCAACACATAACAGCGGTTAACGTAAAAAAATATATTCGTTACATTATTGAACTCTATTATCTATTATCTAGGTGTGCCCCGCGGTTTTGCTCGCGGTAAAAAAGTAAAAAAATCTGATCCTTTTTTATTATCCCACGAGAACATTGCATTCTTTCGGGATAAAAAGTAGCCTATAATATGTATTTCTGATGTATAAGCTACATTACTGTAAAGTTTCATTAAAATCCATTCTGTAGTTTCTTTTTTTTTATTTCTAAATTTGCATGGGCTTTGTTCGCACAGCGAACATGTCAGCCCGTTAGGATCATGTTACATAGTCTTAGAACTAAAACAACTATGATTATATGCCCTCTAAAATAAGTTTATACAACACTCTGGCTAAGTCACCCATTGGATAGGCAAGTGCACTATTGATGTTGCCAACATCCATCCTATTTGTCTTGGAATTGAATGATCGTCTGACACCCGAGTTTCGGACACACTCCATCAAGAGATGATACACATCTTCAACCACTTCGCAGTTCTCGCAATTGGGACTTGGAGACTTGTTCATAAGATGTGTAAATCTCAGAGCGATCACCAGTTCTTGTCTGGAAAAAGTACACTTGTCTATCCAAGGGTATTGTGTAGGTTGTGGTTGAATTGTTCTGTACCATATTCCTTTTGTGGTCAGAGGTTAAAGTGCATTTTGTAGTTGTTGTGTGAAAAAGTAACAAACCTCCAAACATCCATACTCACAAACTTTCATACTTATAATATTACTAGCATCTAGCCGCGGGCGCCTCCGTGTGGTGACGGATTAAGAATACAAGTATCACCACCCCATCTCCTCCCAAGGGTGCTGCAAAAGTCAGCTAAGGGATATTGCACACAGATAACATCTTCTGTGAGAGACGGAAAACTCGAAAATAAACCCTGTGCAAACACGCTCTTGGTCAGCGCGACACAGTAGACCATAATCCCTCCCAAGGTGGAGAAGGCCCGTGCGTAACAGTGGGACGTAAATGGGCTGAAGAAGAAGCCGCGGGCATTCGTGGCGTGGTAATAAAATCAATACTGACATCGACAGCACAATTTACATTAATCAACAATCGATCACGTCAAAACGTCACAAAAAAACAAACTCTCTTTCACTTTTAGTAAGGGGATGAGGGAATGAGGATTAATTCATATTTTATATAAAACTAGCTGTTCCCTGCAAACAAATAATACAAAAAGCCTTCCTCTCGAATCATTCTATGTAATAAAGAAAACCGCATCAAGATCCGTTGTGTAATTGCATTATAAAAATATAAGCTCACATATGGACATACATATAAAAATAACGACTTATTTATAACAAGTAAAGATATTCATATACTCACAATAAATCCACTAAGTCCAACATAGTACAAGGTATTGCTAGGTGGTGTGTAGAGTGGATGGTTGATGTGATATGCCACATATAAGGTAAACAGCCAATAGTAAGCACAGTTCCTGAATAAGTTGCGAAGTGGCATGGTTCCGTGTGAGAAACGGTGGACAAACAGAGTCTCTAGTAGTCTCTTACCATAGTGAAATGACCAACAGATTGCGGCAACACTGAAATAAATACAAAATTCTAATACATCTACAAATTAAAGTAATCATGCATATCTCTCTTTTCAGCCCATTAACGTCTGACTGTTGGATCTCCTCTTTGAGAGGGATTACGGTACACTTTGTCACGCTGACCAGGCCTGTTGGCATACCAATTAGTTTCGAGTCTCTTACAAAGGATGTTATCTGTGTGCAATACTCCTTAACTGGATTTTACAGCACCATGGGAAGGAAAGGGCAGGTGACACTTCTTCTTCATCAGTATCACCACATAGAAAACATTTTTCGTATATTAGATGATAAAAATTCAGAAAATAAGAACTACATGATGAATAATGTTAAATGGGTTATCAGGGCTTAAAATGAAGACAATGATATTAAGGGAATGAGCTGATGCAATAAAAGTACTGTCACAAGATAGATAGGTTTGATGAACATGCATGACTAGACATAGTTAATTAGGTTATCCAAACCAGTAACGCATATCATTTACACCAAGCTATACAAAACTTATCATTTAACATCTTTTTAAAGAATTTTTATGGTACAAAGTCCAAATGATATGGACTTTGTACTGCATGAATCTAAATTTTCCTAGTGATTAAATGCAATAAATGCTATACTAGATTGTTTTTTATTAAATTGTAATGTTGTTTTTATTAAAAATATAATACCGCGGTAAGTAATAGGTAATAAATAACCCAAAATAAGTAAAAGCTTGTCTGAGGATGTTATACAATTTATTTATAAGCACAGGGATGAGTGATTATCTGAATCTCTCCATCCCATTTACGTCCCACTGTTGGGCACGGGCCTTCTCCACTTCGAAGGGATTATGGTCTACTGTGCTGCGCTGACCAAGCGTGTTGGCACAGGGTTTATTTTTGAGGTTTTTGTACCTTACAGAAGATGTTATCTGTGTGCAATATCCCTTAGCTGACTTTTACAGCACCCTTGGGAGGAGATGGGGTGGTGACACTTGTATTCTTAATCCGTCACCACACGGAGTCTTAATCCGTCACCACACGGATTATCTGAATACTGTGAATAAATTGTGTAAAATCCTCAAAATAGCTGAGAAATTATCTCAGTTTTCCAATAAATTAAAGGAAAGTTAATAAATGGAAATTACAAGATATACTTACGTCGCTATTTCTCCAGGGTTTGATGATTGATGGCCATATAGAAGCCAAGGTCGTTGATAAACCCATATATAAATAAACAATGGCCCAGCATATTCTGCCAGGAAAACATTCTTCCATGATACTTGTGGGCCTAGATCTTTTACGTAAAGTTTTGATGAATCTCCAATGTTCAAGGAATTCATTGTCTCTTCATCTTTCAAAGTCTTACCCTTCACCTCTAGTTTTATGGCTTGCCGATCAGGATACAAGGACTTCTTTAACGTCTGGTGAATTTTGTCTTTGACATTCTTTACAGTGGAATCTGGTGTTACTTGTATCTTACCAATAGGTTTAGACCCCGAAGCGTTCAATATTTCAATCTATAAAATAGAGGATTTATAAGACACGGCCATAGCATCATTTTAAGTGACTATTAAAAATAAAACTTCGCTTACCTCCATCGTCATTGTAGTTTTTATAAAACCGACCTTTGTGCTGTCTGCCGTTTATTTGTATTCCACTCTGGATATTAACCTAAAGAACCAGATAGATTAAAAGTTAACGAGTATCTACTTAATATTCAAATTTGTTAATTCGTCTTATAAAGCAAACCCTCGTACCCTCTCAAACACTCATACACCGGATTTTATACATTCACACAATTTGGCTGATAACGTAGAACTGTAAATAGGAACCTAATTAAAATTTGAAAAAATAAATATCCAGTGCACACCACATCACCAGAATTCTTCATTAAATTCACAGATTAATCAATTTTATTTTTGACAGACAGCTGAGGCGTGATTTGTGTTGCCAGTAATTTAACGAATATTCCACATAATCAACAAAAAATTGCCTAGGGTAACATGTTTCTTTTTGTACAAAACAAGACGACATCTTAATGATGTAATTTTTGGAAATGGAAGATTGAAATTCATTTATATAGAATTTCGTATTCGTTGCATTGCAGCATTTGAGTTCCAACGTCAAAATACAGTGTATCTATATTAAATTAGCTTTAAGGGCCTACATCAATATTATCGTCGACATGTACCTATTAACACAGCTAGTAGATATAGAAAATGAAGAATTAGGGATATTTTTTTTGTTTACTCAAAATCTACTAAATATATTTTAATTCCGGCTTACGTGTTTCTATATATAATAGTTACTTATATTTTAAAAGTTATTTCATTAGTTAATACGCGATAATAGACCGACAAATGAAAAAAATTAAAAATGAGAGAGGTTGTTTCGCTAAGATTTTCTATCGAGAAAACTTTTTTCAATCGCGTTTCTGAGTTTATGCTATCCTAGATTATATATTGAAAAAACATATACTTAAAAATTAGAGCTCTAGCCATTCAATCTAAAGAAAAAATGAAAACTTCGTACGTAGAAAAATGCACGAAGCTATTTTGGTATCCTCTTAATAGATGACAATTTAAAAATAAATTTAAGAAAATAAAATCTTGCTACTTAAACAATCAATACTATAATACAGTTAGTTTAATAAGCTAAATTCCTAACAAGTATTAATGTCTAGTTACGTCCCTTCTTTTTTTATGATCTTAATCAGTCTAATCATCTTAATCAGTATTTTGATTATGTTACTCCATTAGAACTTCTTAAAAATACTACAAATAAAAAATTATGAGCGCCTTTTTACACCAATGATAACCATCTTTTATAATAGTTTTGCAGTCTCTGACAGAGGGCTAGTCAGGCTGCAGTTGCCTGCTCCCACGTTAGATAGATCCAGACAAGTGTTAACATTCAGCGCTCTGAAATCTTCAGTCCAGACACATTCCATTCAAATATGTGTGACATCTACTATCCCACACTCTGAGCAAAGTGGGGATGTGTTAAGTTATGCTTGTATATTACTGTGACCTAGCAGGTTTCAGGTTTGATCCTGTTTGGACATTTTAAACAACATGATTGCAATGACTAAATGGATACTTATTACAAATTAGTCGTTATTTTTGTATGCAGGCATGAGCATTGATCTTCAAAACCACCCAACAGATTTCGATGCGGATTTATAATATGTATATGGAAGAGGAGAAGAGGTAAGCTTTTTTGCACAATTTGCTACGGTTTAATTACTAGATAACACGCGTAATAAGTCGATGGTGACGGCTGGTTTCTAATATAGCTTTTATTTCATTTAATTTGTATATAATATTAAATTTTACATATTTACACAACATAGCAACTTAATGTAATATTTTGCGAATAATTGTCGAATCAAAACCACCGGTTTTAGTGGAAAGTCTAATAAATTGATAACACCACTCAGCACACTACAGATTAAATCAACACCACAGGGCCCCGAGTCCGGTAAATAAATTGTGTCACAATGGTAGCTCAATGGTAGTAGTGAGCGTTTAAACGAAAAGCTTAAAATAAGCAATGCTTATTAAAATAAGCAAAAAAGCACGCTGCCGTTTATAAGCAATCCTCGCTTAATGCTTATCTTAAAATTGCAACACAGTTGTGAGAATATTTTCAAAATGTTGGTAAAAAGAGAAGAGGAAAATGTAAAAAGAGATGTAAGTGTAAAATTTTTATTTAAACGGTAAGCAAATTTTTAGCAGACAACGTAAATTAAGTTCAGTTAAATGTTTTAACGAAAAAGTTAAAAAGCATAAAAGCTAAACAGTAAGCAAACAGCATATTATGAATTTTAAGCAGACTACAAAAATTAAGTTGAGTTAATTTTCTTAACGAAAAAGTTAAAAAGCATAAAATAGCTGCTTAAAAATAAGCAACTTTTTAAGCAGCTAACATTTTTAAGCATCTCGTTTAAATTCGTTTAAAATTTTAAGCCGTTATTCCCATTTCTACTCAATGGCACATTATAACCTCAAAAAATTAACAATAGACTACCAAGCATGCTATAAGTCGCCAATAAGCAATCAGTTATTGCATTTCCATTTGTTTGCAATAACACTAAAATATGCAGTATGTGTACACAGGCTATTAATATAGTACACAAACTACAAATAAAATAATTTGTGCTGTCTCAAAGCTAAGACCTATGCTAGAAAAAAAAAAACAAGTAAACTAGAAACTAGAATTACTGGGTTTTCTATTGAAGTAAGTATGTAGCCTTCGGTTTTTAAGATGAAACTCTATCTATGTATGAGGACTTCCTCTGTTTGGAGCTCAGCTGAGCTTAGCACATCACCCTTTAACGCAATTTACGGCCGTTCTCGTCTCGATTCTAGTTATTTAAAAAACCATAAAAACCATGTAAAAAGCTTTTCTGAACGCAGAGGATTATTGTTAAGTTGGCAGAAAAAAATAAGGCCGTGTGTGTGTAATTATAGCGTACAAGTTTAAGTGTGTGTGTGTCTGTGTGTGAAAATGTCATAACTGTGAGTGAATAATTAAAATGGCGATTGCAGATTAATCTGTGTGTGTATTGTATGCTGTCTATTATTATTTCATATCGTCTGAAAGTGACTTACGAAGAGTTATAATAATTATTTAAAACTAATTGTGATACAAAAGTGTGTTTAAAATGCGGTCGGTTGTAGAAGTTGGTGCAAGTGTGCCAGCTTTTCTTGGTAAACTATGGAAATTGGTGAATGATACAGAAACAAATCACCTGATTTCCTGGAGCCCTGTGAGTATATTTATTTTTTTCTCATTCAGTGATATATCAGTTTCTAATGAGTTTTATTTTATAATACTCTATTCGGTAAATATTGGGCATATTTTAATAGAAAGTCATTACGAAAACAACCTATAGATGGTGCAAGTTGACAGACTTAGAAACATAAATAAATAGTTTACGGTCACGTTTTGTACCATGCTCCTGTGCCTAACATAAAATTATGACCACAATAATGGTTAATATCTAAATAGATGTTATGCTTATAGTTCTGATTAGTAATTGATTTACGAATAGAATATTATATTACTAGATACATTAGAGCAGGCTATTTAATTTTTTACATATAAATATTAGAAATTAATAGTAAAACTATCACCAGTTATGTAAATTATGTCATAATTAAGTTTTATGGAATAATTTTATCCCTTACTCAACTATTAATTTTCAATTTTCAGATTTTTACTTACTAATTAGTTTTTTGTAACTTTTCTGTTTGTGTATAATTCACATTAAAAAGGCAATATATATTACAATGTACTTATTACAGGGTTGGAAATCATTTATTATAAAGAATCAGGCACAATTTGCTAGAGAACTCTTACCATTATATTACAAACATAACAATATGGCAAGCTTTATTAGGCAATTGAATATGTATGGCTTTCACAAAATAACATCTGTAGAAAATGGTGGTCTTCGCTATGAAAAAGATGAAATTGAATTCTCGCATCCATGTTTTATGAAAGGTCATGCTTATTTATTGGAACATATTAAAAGGAAGATAGCTAATCCTAAATCTTTAGTGGCTAGTAATGATAGTGGTGAAAAAGTACTATTAAAACCGGAACTAATGAATAAGATGTTAACTGATGTGAAGCAAATGAAAGGTAAACAAGAGAGTTTAGATGCCAAATTTAGTGCTATGAAACAGGAAAACGAAGCCCTTTGGAGGGAAGTAGCAATACTTAGACAAAAACATATAAAACAGCAACAAATTGTTAACAATGTTAGTATTTTTTTTTGTATTTTTTTTTTATAAATTGGATTGTTACACTTTTAGAGTTATTTTTTATATAAATGTTCATTTTTAGCTTATTCAATTCCTGATGTCATTGGTACAACCAGCTAGACCACCAAATCCTAACGGTAATAATGTTGGGGTTAAGCGGCCATACCAATTGATGATAAACAGTGCGGCTCATAACTCGCTGTCAGATGGCTCGTATCCAAGGCCAAAGCAAATGAAATTGGACAAAGATATATTGGATGATTTGAACGAAGATAATGCGGTATGTGAAGTTTGTAGTTAATACATTTCAGCTTTTGTTATTGGATATTTCTAGATATAATATTGTACAAAATCAACAAATATGTGGATTAATGTAATCAATAGATTTTGTACTACTTGTGTAAATTCGATATAACTAAATATGAAATAACAATAAAATATAAGGTAAGAATGAGTCACTACCATTTGCTTCAATAATAAATCTAAATTATGAATTAAATAATGAGTTAATTCCCATATTTGGAGTGATCAGCGATGCCCAAATATTCTTGTATAAATAATATAATAAAATTATTTAACACAGGAGGATGGCCCAACTATTCATGAATTAGGACATGATGATATCCTGCACAATGAAGTCACACAAGATTCTATTTCAGAAAATGATTTTGCTATTGAAATACCTAACGTATTTAATGCAACTACCAGTCATAGCCCTACTGAGCCGTCCACTTCTATATATCAAGTTACCTTGGAGGATGGTGACGATGGAGGTAATTTGAATTGACCCTTTACTGCGATTTTTTAAGTTTTAGTTCTTTAGGAACGTTAGGGAAAAATAATGGCAATCAACTTTTAAAATTTTGTAGTAGCAAACTTATAAAACAGCTTATAATGTAAAAAATAAAGAAATAAAACTTCCTACATTCATACTTACTCTCTCTCTCTCCAGCCCATTTACGTCCCACTGTTAGGCACGGGACTCCTCCACTTTTGAGGTATTATGGTCTACTGTGCCGCGCTGACCAGGCGTGTTGGCACAGGGTTTATTTTCGAGTTTTCCGTCTCTCACAGAGGATGTTATCTGTGTGCAATATCCCTTAGCTGAGCTTTTACAGCACCCTTGGGAGGAGATGGGGTGGTGACACTTGTATTCTTAATCCGTCACCACATAGAGGATATAAATATACTACATACTTACTCATAGTTCATATATTGAACGTTTTTTTCATGTTCCGTAACTATTCTCAGGTGGTCCCAGAATTATATATCCAGTAAGACGTAATGATGGCAAGAAGAAGACTAGTGAAAGTATGCCTCTGATAACATCCCCGGCACCTACACCTACCACTCCTACATGTGAACTAGAACAGGCAACTATGGAACAAGTTGGTAACAATATTACCACAACTGAAACGGCAGAACCTAAACTAGCCTCAAAGGGTCGCAATACCCCTAGCAGAAATATTCCGGACAAAAGTTTTCTATTACACCATAATTATAATGCTTTAAATCCTTCAGCAGATTTAAAATTGCCAGCCGAAATATTTGCTAGCGATGACTCTGTAAGCGATGTTGTTATGCCCACAGAAGATATGACTGTTCATAATGAATTACAAGATCTGGTACAAGAGTCGCTCTTAACAAACACAAAGGATAAAATGCTCGGTGGTATTAATATCAAAATGGAAAAACCTACCGAGATTGCTAACTCTGGTAGTAAAAAGTCTAAGAAAGGAAATAAGAGCACTGATCTGAATTTGAATCTAGCCAATATTAAAACTGAACTTCAAGATGATTTTGATTGGAATAACATGACCCTGGCTACTGTCAATAATAATACTAATGTCAACAGGTTCCAGTCAAGGTATGTTAAAAAATTTTTATGTTAGAATTAATATGTATTTTGTTAATCAGAACCCACAGAAAGTTATATTTTCTTGAACTATTGGAATATGAGATAAATAAATAAATAAATATTCATGGACATTTCACACAACGTCCTCTGGTCCCAAGCTAAGCGTATATGCTTGTGTTATGGGTACTAGAATACGGATAGAATACATATACTATTTTTTTTTTTGTAAATACATACTTATAATACATAGAAACACCCAGACGCAGTACAAACATTTGTATGACAATTAGAAAAATAACACAAATGATTGTCCCGAGTGGGAATCGAACCCGCGACCTCTTGATCGGCAGTCCGTTACCAGAACCACTACACCACGAGGCCCGTCGATAATGAACTATTACACAAAAATAAATGATTCTTTGAGTCCATACAATTTATTGTTACTTGTACTCATCTACATAAATATTTAATAGAATTTAAGTATTTTGTGTTTACAAACAACTTTTTTTTCTTTTTTTTTTGAGGCTTGTAGTGTCACCTTAATTGCCTATGTCAGAATCTTGGAACTACATTATAACTTACAATCTCTTAAGTCTATTCAAGATAGCAAAATTAAAATGGGTTTGTTGTATAGGCAGATGATTATAATTGCTATTCCACAGAATGTATTAAAATACATATCAACTTAAATGCTTACTTTTGCCAACCTTTGACTCCTACAAGAACCTGAAAAAAATCTATTAAATGGGCTTTGTCCTGTATTGATGGTGCTTTATCTAGCTGCTACTTTATTATGCTAATCGCATTCTATAATATATTTATTAATGTACCTTTCAATATTCAGGAGTAGGAGAGATAACATCAGCAAAAATCGAGAGGAATATACTTCCCTCTTTGGAACAAATTCAAACAAGTATGTGTAAATATGATAATAATTAATTGTAAGAAATGTTCCTGCAGTGGTATAGTGTAAATATTAAGAGCATTAACATACGCTTTTGTGAAGTAATATTGTGATATAACATGATAGGTTTTAAAATTTTTGTCTGGAATGGGCCTCAATATTGCTTTAAGTCAATTGGTATATTGTTATAATTGTTTTATACAGTATACAAACAAATTAACACCAAATTGCAGAAGTGTTTTATTGTTACGGTAACAGAAAAAAAAACTCATAGTAAAATAGTTAAAATTTTTACTTTTTTGTTCTCTATCCTTAAATAGACGGGAATAAATTACATTTTATAAATTTTTTCTTTGCCTTAAACTTTAGGTTATGTTTTAAATTTAATTTTAGTAAAAAGTGTATGAAACGTAAGTCAAACCTAATTTGTCGATTCAATCAACGAATGAAAACTGCTTGGTTAATATTGAAATTGCGAAGGCTGATGTAATAAAACAAATTTATTTAAATGAGAATTTTTCTTGCAGGAATGATATTGATGATCATTTAGATGCGATGCAAACAGATCTGGAATCTTTGCGGGAGCTGCTGAGAAGTGACTCATATGCATTTGATACGAATACATTACTTGGGGTAAATATGCTATTTTTAATTATTAGTATTTAAATAACCATAATTATCATTTATTTTTTAAATATCCCATTCACTTAATTCATCATTGTACCACTAATTAATTATCATTAATTAAGCACGAATTCATTAATAATATAACTTTTATGTTATCTATCATATATCATAATCAAAGTAGTTTGTGTCTAACCAAGAAACAAATATGCGATCAATTTAGGCGGCCCTCGTAGTGCAGTGGTTTGTATTTAAGACTCCCATTTACAAGGTCGCGCTTTCGATTACGTACAGGACATTTATTTGTGTGATATTTGTCACACAATTGTTTGTATCTTTTCTATTTATTTTATGTATATATTTACAAAAAAAGGTGTGTATGTAATGTCAGGGAAGGGGGGGAGGTGTTTTGAAAAATAGGTAGTAGCCGATTCTCAGACCTACTACCTAATACGCATATAAAATTTGGTAAAAAAACGGTAAGGCCGTTTCGGAGGAGTACGGTAACTAACATTGTGACATGGAAATTTTATATATTAGATAAACTTGCCGTATCTATACCGCGAATGCATTAGGTGAACGCACTTGTAGAGTTTAACTCACACAGATACAAGTGTATTGATACAATCGATCGCGTAAACATTCACATTTAATAAACGTTAAGTTGGTAGCACTGTTAAAGTCACGTTGCAACTAACGTGTTGAGACCGCGTGTAGAGCCTTGTGCGGCAAATTACCGTCATAGCGCACACAAACAAACCACTACGTATAAAACACTAGCTCCCAACGTTTACATAAAAACGAGTCTGGCTTACATAATAACATGATTGTTTTGAATGCATTTCGCTTGTTTATAAGGCTTCTTTTTTGTATACGATAAATTCATAGAATTAAATGAACAGCTGTTTATTGCAATATAATTGTATTATCGAGACTTCGAACGCGTGATTTTAGTGTTGATATAACTTTTTGTTTATGAATCGAAATAAATGAAATAGATATGGAATTTTAAGAGAAACTTACCACAATCAAATAACATGAGCTCATGGGGGTCGCTTTATTACTGAGAAAATATATAGATGGCCGGTTACATTATTGTTTTAAGAGGGTACTGTACTCCTAATTTAGGTATTTGCCTTAGGTATTGCTATCCCTATTCCCGAGCACCGTGCTGAAAGGGACAAATATAGCTGAAGCAGATTTTACCTACAAATTCTTTGAGAAAAAGACGTCGTAGTCCCCTTTTTTCTTCGCGAAAGTTAAACCGATTTTGATTGTTTTACGCTATATTATAGATGAAGAGTATATATATGCTTGTATTACTTTCTTTTTTGGTAAAACGTTACCAAATATGTGTGATAGAGGCTGCGACTTTACCTAAAGAAAACCGAAAAAAAAATGTGATTTTCGGATGGTCATATTTCTTTTAGTTATAATGTATTGAAAAAAAGAAAGTGACAGAAGCATAGATATACTCTTCACCTATGATATAGCGTAGAAACAATTAAAATCGGTTTAACTTTCGCGAAGAAAAAAGGGAAGTACGATACCCATATTTTTGTATGGAGCATAATTTGGTATCGTGCCCTCTTAACTTTTAACTCTTAAACTTAAACTTTTAACTCTTAACTTAGATACGAACTAATTTTTGTATTGTCCATAGAATGCTGATGGCAGAGTAATACCTACGATGTCTCTCGCTATTCCTTCCAGTCAGCCTTCATCACATTATGTAATTGAATTTGAATTGGAAGGAGTGTTTGTTGCTAGATAAGGATTGATTTGTGGATATTCATCATATCAGAATACCTGAAATCTCTCTATAAACATGTTCTAATGCAATTAATTTGCGTATCTCGTGACTAATGCTTAAAGATAAAAAATTTCTTGTGTATAATAGAGTTGTTGTTTTGATATGTCCATGTTATTGCAAATTATCTTTTCTGTATTATATCACTCTGTTTATTAAGAATTTTATAGAAATGTTGGTATAAATTTGTTTGTGGTTATTTTCACAGCTTTTTGGATCGGACGATCCATTCTATGGGCTACCTTATAACACGGTGGATGAGAGAGGGAAAACATCGAGTAACAATGGTAAGTGAGTTATATTATTAGAATTTTTTTAATTTTGACATTTATATATTGCAAATTTCCTTAAAATATATATACCTTACTTAACTGCTGCGAGAATCTCAAGAAGGTTGCCTTTTTATAATCCTGCATAGCTAATAATATAATCTTTACTGCTATTAATATGCACTTACAATACTTTAGATTAATAACACATCTTTATAGCGAATTTTATAATAAAGCCACGAAACGTTGGACGACATATGTACTGTTAAATCTCACAATAACAACAGGTTTGTAACTGTCCTACTTAATAAAGTTCTGCGTCAATAGCCTCTTAATAAAGAATTTCATGAATAATACAGTAAATGTGTATATTAGCTACAAACTATTGAAAAACCACTGAATAAGATCAATGATCTGTTTTTATTTCGTAATAAAGTTTATATAACTCAAATGAGATGAACTTTTTATCTATAGGAATTTTTTTACGAAAGTGCAAAATCTTTGGTCAATTTATATTGCCAGATTAACATTGATTACCAGTGTTCAGTTGATTATATCTAGGGCTGCCATCCGCCAAATTTTCCGTATAAAAACGAAAAAAGAAACCGGATTTATGAGTGAAATACGGCTGTTTCTCCGCATGTCTACTAAAAATATTCTTTTCGATATATACAAAAGCTTTTTGTGCCTTCTCTGAAAAATAAACGTATTTTGACAATACCCAGACGCTCTTAAAACAAAAAAAAATCTAGGAGAAATCCGGAGATGGTAGCGCTAATTATATCTTGTATCATATTAAAATCATTTGCATGTGCCGACTGGTTTTCTGAGCGCCTACTTTGTATTTTTTATTAGTAACGGTGTATAGTTTTGTAGTGGCGTACTTATAATAAACAAACCAATTTAATATAGGTATATATTGGAATTTGTAGAGTATTTGCACTTTAATAAAACTATCGCAATTGTTTTTCGCCCTAATAATTTAAGTAAAATTATCGGAGATTCCTAGTTAAGATTACAACGGATTTCGTCAGCATCATAATTATTTTGCATTGTCATTATGATAATAAGAATTTGCACTATCATATTATCATGCGTATTTCTATATCTACTAATAAATAGTGAATATCCATTTGCGATTCTTTTAACGCTTACGAGAAATCAGACATTTTTGTCCCCTGACTCGATCACTGCAAACAATTTAGGTATTATGTGCGTTTTGCTTTAAAAGTTTTGAACGCAGCTATGTGTAATTAATCTAATCAAACAATCAATACTAATGTACTACAATATATTTATGACTTGATTTATTTATATAAGCTTTTAGTTCAAAGCATTTACTAACCAAACTCACAAAAGGTACTTCGCATATCGGGCCTGTTGCTATGTGGCAATCGGTGGAGATAGTTTATTACATTGATCAGCAGTATGCACGATTTACTCCCATCTTTAAAAGGACAATACGTTCATAATAATTCCAGAGTTATACTTCAAGTTTATGTTAATTGTAGATACAAGCAAACAGTATCCGATGATTGATTTTGATTGGCTGATCAATAACACTGAGGGAGCTAAGTAGCCTGTTGCTACTTCGTCTTTGAAGAGCTTTTACAATGCTGACCTTCCTACACATACATGACCTGTTGGCTGTTTTTTTTTGGTAAAAGGTTACGTTGCCATTGTGGTTCCGGTCAACGTTATCGTTAGGTGGATAATATGCGAACAGTGATACATTATTATATGACTTTAAAAGTATCTGTGCTCAAAGAAAGATAACGTTTTATGGTGGGATCAAAAATTAATTAAATTAGATATTAATTAAATTATGAAGCGTACATAACTAATGTCTGTAGGTACACAAATGTTATCAAAATGTTGCTACACGCAATTTATCATTTTGTGGTTTCGTAACAATCGTTGCATTCGAGGCGATAAAATGTTAAATATTTTACGGCGTATGTAGCGAGTTTGTACGACACGATTATAATAGTTACGATCTGTATATAATAATTGTTACTATTAATTAAAGCAAAGAAGCAGAAAGGTGAGATTTCGAACGTAACCAGTGACGACAGTCGTGCCCACCAACTGTTTGCGGAGGACATTGGTAGTGGTAATACATTCAATGAAATAAATAACTACTACTTTTGAAATAAGTTTTAATACAGCATTTAATAAAAAAAAAATGCACAGTAATACTTACTAATGTGAGGCTAAAATGAAGCTAGAGTTAACTAATTTTATAAGTTAGCTCCTTTATGTCTCTTCTCACAATCTCATTGAAATACAGTGTCGTATATAATGACTTATATGAATTACCTTCATTTTAACCTTTCATTTAATTAATTTTGCTGTCCATTTATTCAACTTTAATCCATAATTAAAATAGAAAAAAATACGTAACTTTCGTAATTAGATTCATAATTTTTAAATAGGACCGGAATTATATTACTATCAGTTCATATAAAGGCACGAGACCTCTTAATCATCCGAGGTTTCGATCTTATTGCAACAAACATGGTCACGGAACGAGTTTTGTGCCATGTAGTTCCGTTTCTATTTTTTTTAAATATATGACATTTGTTAAATATTACGTTGGTAATTTTTTTACGATTTCTGTGATATAAATAAAAGTTTTCAGTTAGGAATTAATTTGATCTCTCACCTAAAAGTATTTGCTTTAATATTTTTCAAATGTCACTTAGCAGGCTATAATTTACAAAGCAAAGGCTGTATTTTCATGACGTTTATTATTTTTAATATTATGCTAGTTTAATTATGGTCTTGGGTTTTCTGTAGATATACGCATATAGATTTATTTTACCCATAACATATATGTTAAGTTAGGTCTTACTTATTTTGTATCTTTGCGATTATTATAAGCAATGTGAAACATATATTACATGTGTGTATTAAATGTTAATGCTTATATTTGCATGACAACTGTATAATTATAATTTGTATTATTTTTATAAATAATAGATAGTTGATAGATATTTTGAAAGTTATTCACAAATGTTGTTGATGGACATTAAGTGTATTAATTATAATATTTTTTTGGGCAACTTTCAGTTGAAGGGAATCAGCTAATGTCGTATACAGGGAATATTCCAGACTTTGATGATATTAACGTTGCGGATTTGGAGTGCAATAATTCTCAGGACGGCTGTGGTTCACCAGCGCCTACTGGTAGTGAATTCACACTGAATACACCACAAATGCAAGTTCGATCACCTTATTTTGTATCGAAACCATGAGGCAAGCCGAATACTAAAAAGCAACGCCACAAGAAAAAATCTTCAAAAAAAACCAAGTGATATTTTTTGTGGTTGGACTTTACAAAACTGATTAGTTATAAATATGCATAGGATAAAGATAAAGAAATACCGCCTTATTACAAAACGTGGACTAAGTTTAAGCCACAGTTTAAGCCTGGCTTTTTAAACACTTCAATTGCGCATTTCAAGCAGATTTTTCTCAAATCCTAGATCTAACAACGACCTTAGTCTTAAACCGACGCCAAACTAGTGTCAGAGCGGGTCTAACTATCCAATTCCTCGTAAATAAATTTTGTTAAATCTGGGTTTAACGTTGAGCCGCGTTTTGTAATAAGGGGGATTAAGTTTTAAGTTAGTACATTAAATACTGTTTGGGGTGGTATTCTGTATTTTATATATTATCTAATATATTTATATATATAACGTAATAATACCTGTTACCAAAATGTATGCGATGCGAGTCTTCTAAAATCATGGGTAGTTTGGTACCCTGTTACTTAATTTGTTAATTAAATTATTGCTTTTTAATTTTAATATTTCATGTATTGCATTAAATTAACTCAGTCGTGTTATATGCCAAGTAAAGAAAGAAAGAAAAAAGAAGAAAGTTATTTAATAACTTAGCATTACTTTACTTTGTGAAATAACATTATGATTTTGGCATTGGAAATCTTACGAAGTGGAAGAGGCTCGTGCCCAACAGTGGGATGTAAATAGGCTATCAAGATTTATATTATGTATCTTGCATATTAATGTAGGTGTGGGTCTAAATGAAACCACTTTTTCTTGAGTTTAACTATTTTTTTTACTAAATTTCGTAGAGTATAGTAAAAACGTATTAGTTCTAATTTCGGCGTCGTGCGAGAGAGAGATATAGCTACATCCGTCCCTTTCACACAGCATGCGTTCAGTATCCTTGCATCCGTTTAGAAATATTTTATAATAAATACGAGGGGAGGTCCAAAAGTTCGTGGAATGAAAGGGTTTTAGTAAAAATGAAACAGTAAATTTATTTTTCCTTTTCAATATAATCACCCTTAAGCTGAATACATTTATTAGATCTATGAATTAATTTTTCTAAACCATCGTAAAAATATTTTTTATCTTTTCCCTCAAAATGAGCCAAAATTGCCTCCTTTACCTCATTGTCGTCGGAAAATTTCCTTCCCCTTAAGTCTTTTTTTAAATTGGGGAACAAATAAAAATCACTTGGGGCCAGATCTGGACTATAGGGTGGGTGGACTAGTGATTCGAAGCCATGCGTGTGTAGAGCAGCCATTGCAACTTTGCTCTTGTGAACCGGCGCGTTGTCTTGCAAGAGCAACACGCCCTTGGTCAATTTTCCCCGACGTTTTTCTTTGATGGCATCCTTTAATTTTTCTAGTATTGTTGCGTAGTATTCTCCGGTTATGGTCCTGCCCTTTTCTTTATAATCAATCAGTATTATCCCCTCACAATCCCAAAAAACAGTAGCCATCAACTTTCCAGCCGACTCCGACACTTTGAATTTCTTTGGCGGTGGTGTCCCCTTTTTATGCCATTGCATGGACTCTTGTTTGGACTCAGGCTCAAAGTGATGAACCCATGTTTCATCGCCGGTAACAATTCGCTCCAAAATCGGTCCAGGATCGTCGCCACACAACTCCAAAAAATGTTTTGACGCTTCGACGCGCTGCTGTTTTTGAAGCGGCGTGAGCATTCTCGGTACCCATCTTGCACTGACTTTTGTCATACCCAGGTGGTCATGTAGGATTCGCAAAATGGTGGTATCTGATACTCCAACTAATGCAGATAACTGTTTTTTCTTCAAACGGGTGTCCTCCAGTACAATTTTTTCCACTTTTTCGACGATGTCTGATGTGGTGGCCTCAACTGGCCTTCCTGAGCGGGGGTCGTCTTCAATCGACTCCCGACCATGTTTAAAAAGACCATGCCACTTGTAAATCATTGATTTACTAGGGCACTGTTCCCCGTAAACAGTTTCCATTTCATTCAAAATGGTCTGAGCGTTCTTTCCTTGCTTGGTAAGGAATTTAATGACCGCACGGTGTTCAATTTTCTCCATAGTTTCAGTTTTCTTCCGGATTGACGTGTTTAGCAGGCGAGTGTTCGTAAACGAATGACGCAATAGGGCTGAAACTCCATTTATATACTAATTATGAGTCCCCAATTAGTATGACACTAAGCGAGCGCCCCTATCCCCACTCCATCCCCTCCATTCCACGAACTTTTGGACCTCCCCTCGTAGTAATGTTTGTAACAATTAAATCCAACAACTCTGCCTTCCTGCACATCGGTCTGGCCTCGGACTGAAAGTACTAAAATAATAAAACAGTTCATAAGAATTAAAACTAAAAATAACAAAAAATAAAATCTCTAACTTTACCTTATGAGGGTACTGTACTCCTCATTTAGGTATTTGCCTTAGGTATTGCTATCCCTATTTCCGAGCGCCGCGCTGAAAGGGACAAATGTAGATGAAGCGGATTTTACATACAAATTCTCTGAAAAAAGACGTTTCGTACCTCCGTTTTTTTTCGCGAAAGTTAAACCGATTTTAATAGTTTTTGCATTATATTATAGACAAAGAGTATATCTATGCTTTTATCACTTTCTTTTGTGGTAAAACTTTACCAAATTTGTGTGATAGACGCTGCCACTTTATCTAAAGAAAACCGAAAATAGTGGGTTTTTCGGATCGTCATATTTCTTTTAGTTATTATGTTTTGAAAAAAAGAAAGTGATAGAAGCATAGATATACTCTTTATCTATAATATAACGCAAAAACTATTAAAATCGGTTTAACTTTCGCGAAGGAAAAACGGAAGTACGATACCCATACTTTTGTATGGAGCATAATTTGGTATCGTCTTAACATACCTAATGCTACTATGCTATTTTTTAAACATTTTACACAATAATAACACTACAAAAATATTTTTCAGAGTTAAACCCCATACTACCTAACCTAACCATGCTATAACTTTGCACATAGCAAATAAAAACAAATAGTAATTGCTCTTACTTAGTACTTATTACAACCAAAACAGTAGGTATAAACTTTAAGTTTAGAGGCAAACAAGTTACAATGAAACAGAGAACAGTAATGCAATAAGTAATTTATTAATTTTGCAATTGACATGCTATGCTTTTACTTAATAAATTGAATTATGGTGGAAAAAGAGATTACCGCAAGCGGGACTTGAACCCACGACCTCGGAATACCGTTCCGTAGCTCTTCCAACTGAGCTTATTGCGGTCGTGCTTTTCAGTAATCAATTAAGCCACCACATTCGTCACTCGATTGAGTTTATATATTTTTACGTACAACGCCATCTATCAAGATTGCTTTGCAACAATCTCGACCAACCACCTAGTATTCTTTACAGAATACAAATGGGTTGAAATAATGACGCGACGTTCATTACTAAAGTAATTTATTAATGTGGCAATTGACATGCTATGCTTTTACTTAATAAAAATTGAATTATGTTGGAAAAAGTGATTACCGCAAGCGGGACTTGAACCCACGATCTCGGAATACCGTTCCGTAGCTCTTCCAACTGAGCTTATTGCGGTCGTGCTTTTCAGTAATCAATTAAGCCACCACATTCGTCACTCGATTACTGCAACTCTTAATACATCTTTTAGTCTTGTAATACCTTCTTTTTCATCTTTTGATATTATAATTAAGTCATCAATAAATATCAACACAATTCCTTTTCTTAAGAACTCTGCAAATATTAAGTTTATATACCTGGTGAAGTACTTTGGACACAATACATGAACTGACCAAATGGTGCTTTTAGAAATTCATACTGGCCTTCAGGGTTACTAGTAACAAATGCTGTATATTTTACTGATTCTTTTTCAATCGGCAAATGAAAAAATCCATTTTTTAAATCTACTCTAGGTTTAAAAATGGATTTTTTCTCTAACATTTTTCACTACTAAACACATTTACTTTACTTAGCTTGTCAATATGATTCTCAATCACAGGCAACGGGTGTTCATCTTTCACCATCTTCTGGTTAATTTTTCTATAGTCGACACACATTCGTATATTCCCATCCTTTTTCTTTACTAATACAAGTAGAGATGAATACTTGGAGTAGCTCGGACGAATAACACTTTGCTCCAACCAATCATCAATTTGCTGCTTAACTAACTGTTCTTCAGTGATGGCTAGTCTTCTTGGTCTTTGTGAAACTCCTTCAACACAATCTTCAGCCTGATAGGTGCGGGTGCATCTTGAGTCTCCAAAGGTATGTAACTGTTAATAATTTCCTTCACTGCTGTACACTGGTCATTGTTACTGGAAAATAGACAAATAGCATTTTGATACAAAATGTCATAACAAGTAGGCCCGACTTCAACCAAACCCTTGTCAATAACTGTGATAGTATTTACTAAAAATTGTTGACCCAGTATTACATCATATGGTATCACATCTGTAGGTACATTAAATAAATTAATATTATATCTGTGACTATCAATAGTTAAATCTGTGTCGAACTTGCCAATCGAAAATACCTACTTTAGAACTTCCCAACCCAGTAAGCAACATTTGTTCTGGTATGTACTCGCATTTTAGTTTTCTAAACAAATCAAAAGTTATTAAATTTAAATCACTACCTGTATCAATTAAACAATTAGTCACAGAATTACCAACTTTTACTGATTTTACACTTATGTTTATAGAATCACGTTTGTTTATATTCAATAAATTTGACGAAACAATAGGAATTAGTTGTTGACAACTAAAATTTGACGTTTCACTCACTTGTTTTTCATTCAAATCACATCGCCCACGCTCGCACAGTGCGCTCTCGCTCATCTCGTCGTCCTCCCGCTGTTGAACAAACGTGATCACCGATCTTGTTTAACACCTCCATAATAATTATTTGATGCTTTTTTAGCTTCCATCCCATGTGATGCGCAATGAGAGAGAGAGAGAGAGAGAGAAAGATATAGCTACATCCGTCTCTTTCATTCAGTATCCTTTCATCCGTTTAGAAATATTTTATAATAAACAGTAATGTTTGTAATAATTAAATCCTACATTAATATTTAGTTTAAAATATTATAATGGCCTGAATACAAAATGTTTTCTATATAAACCAGTTTAAAAACATCGTAAAATACATATAGCAAAGACTATAGTGCATAATTTTACGAGAATAATGGCTAGCATTAGAAGCAAAACTGATACATATTTATCTAGCTCTCTTTATTGAGGAGGCTAAATTAATATCCATACGTTGACTGATAGAATAAGAAGCTATTCTGTATAGCTGTATTTTTTTATAATATTGTATTTATACTAAAAATTTTCGTATTTTACTGTATCTTTCCCTTGTTAGCTTGTTATTCTTGTCATTGTAAACTGATGGTCTTATTCATAATGACTTATCGGAGGTTTAAAAGATCGCTAAAATAGGTTCGCGAAAATTGTCAAAACTTGTTATTCATAATAGTCTTTTTACGATAAAACGTTTATTATCTCTCAGATAAAATCTCCGTTTAAACCTCCGATAAGTCATTATGAATAAGACCATTAGTCTAAACATAAAGTCATCCTAATCAACAACTTGCCATCCCAAATTAATGTAGCTCACTAACCTGGGATACTTTATAATTGTTTCATTATTAAACATCGTTTAATTTCTTGTATAATTTTGTATCTTCTCCAGCCCATTTACGTCCCACTGTTGGGCACAGGCCTCCTCCACTTTGGGAGGGATTATGGTCTACTGTGCCGCGCTGACCAGGCGTGTTAGCACAGGGTTTATTTTCGAGTTTTCCGTCTCTCACAGAGGATGTTATCTGTGTGCAATATCCCTTAGCTGACTTTTACAGCACCCTTGGGAGGAGATGGGGTGGTGACATTTGTATTCTTTATCCATCACCACACAGAGAAATATAAATATTTTGTATACCTGCAATATTTTCGCTCATAGAAAATTCTTAATTAATTTTGAGGACTTTACAATGAGGACTCAAAGGGAGACCTTTTTAGTACCTATTAACTGTTATGAAAAATATGATTAGTCTTAATAGTAATTACAAGAAATCTTAAGGGCCTACATATATCGTATATCATCGCCGACACGTACATATTAACACAGCCAGTAGGCACAGAAAATGAAGAATTAGGGATACTTTTCCTATTTACTCAAAATCTACTAAATATATTTTAATTCTGATTTACGTGTTTCTATATATAATAGTTACTTATGTTTTTAAAGTTATTTCATTAGTTAATACGCGATAATAGACCGAAATAACAAAATTGAAAAATTGAGAGGTTGTTTCGCCAAGATTTTCTATCGAGAAAACTTTTTTCTATCCTAGATCATATATTGAAAAAACATATACTTAAAAATTAGAGCTCTAGCCATTCAATCTAAAGAGACAATGAAAACTTCGTACATAGAAAAATGTACGAAGCTATTTTGGTATCCTCTTAATATTTTGTTGAACAATTTCCTGCTTCGTATAATTTATATGTCAATAATATATGAATGTGACAAATATTTACTATACGGGCGTAGTCGGGATTATATAGCAAAGGGTTTTCGATTTTTAGGAAGGGAGGGTATTTCGGGTTTTTTGAGTGCTTACGAGTAACGTACCCCCAATATCATCCTCCTGGTTATGCTCATTGGTTACTTTAAGTATATACTAGAAACGTATATGTTTCTAATGTAAGGGATCTAATTGTGTATTGATATTTATAAAATATCTTAAATACTATGATTAATTTATAGTTAAATATGATTTAACACAAAATCAATACCAGTTCACGTGATTTATTTCGAAGTAAATTAATTTTAATATATCTATGGCTCGCAATATTAGAGAGTATTAATAAAATTCTTACGATTTTAAGTATTAGTTTTGTACTTTTCTAAAATTTAATGTCATTTTTTATCAGTCGAAATAATATAGAACCACCCTGAATGTATTTCTAAAAACGAAAAATATATAATTTACTCAAATTTATTCATAATTAACAGAGTTTTAAGGTTTTAATTATCCATAAAAACAAACAGATTAATTGTGAGAATATAAAATAAACTTAGTTGTTTGTGTGTGACAAAATTATAACATTTAGGCTTAGGTATTCTAATTATACAAAAAAGTTCGGATATCTTTTTTATACAATCGAATTATTAATTGGTGTTTATCGATTGTTGTACAATCGCCACCGATAAAACAATAGCCTCATTTGAAATTTGTTATGAACCTGCTTATTTATTATTTGTCCCATTGTATAATTTTTATTTGTTATTTATATGTACATATAAGATATTAAAAATTTTACCAAAAAAGAGCTAGATGTAACATGTAAAGAACTTCCTGGGTATTAGTTATCTAAACAAATTGCAATGGCTCTTTGTGAATACAATTATTTGTATATTTTTGTTTCATGTTGATATTGTAAATTTTATTATGTACAGAGATAAATTTATTGTATACAGCATTAAATAGTTCGTAGTCTGTCAAAAAGAGAATGTCAATTAAAAATAAAATACTTAGTAACAGACGTAACTCGATTACTTGAACTTTTCAATGAGCTCTATCGACATGGCCTGATATCTAATTAAAAAAAGAATTCATTATTATCCTATGTATTGAATTACGGTCTTATTTATAATGACTAATCGGAGGTTTATACGGTGATTTTATCAGAGAGATAATAAACGTTTTAGCGTAAAAAGACTATTATGAATAACAAGTTTTGACAATTTTCGCGAACCTCATTATGAATAAGACCGTTAGACGTTATTTTTTTGAACAGACTGATATATATTGATGACTGGGTTACCACTAGAAAAATTATTTGTTATTTACATTTAGGCAGGTAGTTATCAATACAGTGTATTAGGTGTGCTAACTGTCCTGTTCCAAAGAGTACGTATATTTTAATATACTACGACATCCTGTATATAATTATGATATTAACATTGAAGACAATTTAATAAATTTTTAGTGGTAAAACAGTATGTTATATATATTTTAGTATATTTATTACATGGATAATGTAAATTCGGCTTTCAAATAATTGTTAAGCTTATATTATTGTAAATATGCATATATATGGTGATTTATTGCTTTAAAATATTACTGCAATTTGGGTAACGAAAGAGACTAAAATTACTAATCATCACACATAGCCTGTTGCTTAGGTGCCTTAAATATAAAGAGACTAAAATATAAAACACTGTTTGAAATATTTACTACTGTTATTATAAAAATAAGTCTCCCGTATAATTGTTTTATTAAATTGATCTCCATGTGCTAAATACAGCTTTTGGAAAACCTCGCAATGTAAACTGAATGACGTCATAAAGAAAATAATAATTATGTTATCGAATTGATCTGTTTTTATACTCACTAAATAAAAAAAGTATTAAAATTTTAATCTATTATTGTGTTAATGGTACATGAGAGATCTTAGAAATTACAACTACTCTCATAATTGCATTTTGTACACAACAAACTTCCATATGAGTTAACATATTCCTTGTTGTATAATAGATGTTGAGGCAATGATCAATAGCAAATCAATTGTAAATACATATTATTTAAAAAACATAATATATATTTTTTTAATAAAACCACTTTTTTACGGATTTAGACGCGCATATTTGTTTTAAATTTTAGCCCAATTAATACAAATACACGCGTCTAAATCCGTAAAAAGTGGTTTTATTTAAGCAAATGAGTCGCGCAAGTGTTAGAAAATATTATATTTTATTATTGCACCCACTGTCCTACTTATTTCTAGGCTCGGCTTATGTAGGGGCAGGAACCTACTTATAATTTGCGTTCATGTTTTATCCTGATTCGTGATGTTTTTTTTTCAATTCCAGTTAAAACCTAATATAATTGTAAATTATGTATCTAATGGTTTTTAGTTTTTACATGTATTGATAATTTTTGTCTTATATTATCGTTTAGTAAACATATCTTATGAAAGTATAAATTTATAACAAACCCAAACAGGTTAGGTTTTTACACATAATTGGAGCCCCTATTGAAATAGAAAGTATTTACATAGCCGTTAAATATAAAACAATACTTATTCTACCAGTTTAGTTTAAACAATGTATTATAATAACATAATATTTACATATGAACAAAGTTTGGTAATGTTAAGTTGAATCAACTATGTAAGAAACACTACGTGTAATATATTGTAATTAAGTTATTTTTAAATTCAGTGTAATAAAATATTTAAATATGTTTCCGTTTTTTCATTACTATTAAGTAATACCATCGATAAAGGTATATTTCATTCATGGTAATACCTTAAGCTTCAGATCTCATAATTATGCAAACTCTCTAGCCCATTACCGCGATACTACTGGGCACATGTCTACTCCACCTTGGGTGGGTATACGGTCTACTATGGTGCGCTGACCAGGAGTGTTGGCTTAGGTTGAAGTTTTCAGTTTCTCACAGATGATCTTATTTCTGTATAACATAGCTGGCATTTACAGCACCTTGCGGAGAAAATGGAGGCTGACGTTATTTGTACCTATTCTTACTCCGTCATCACATGGACATGCAAACTAAGAAGCAAAAATTTTATTGCACATAATATATTTGGTTACTATATTGTTTTTCTCACAAAACAGGGAGGAGCCACTAGATGCAGTTAGCGTAGTATCTATGGAAGAGGCGTATAATCATTGGAAGGAGAGGGGTGATGAGAGGATTATATACTTTTGATGATACTATGTCCGATCAAAACAATGGCTTAACCAGGATTTGTTTCCGGGATTATTAGCATTCGGACATTACACAAAACGACTTTTGGTTCCAAGCAAAGTGTGTGGCTTGAATTGTGAGTAGGTACATAGCAGAATACGGATATTATGTTCTATTTTGTAACCGAACCCACGACCCTTTGAACTTACACTAAACGCTGCACCAAGAGGCCCGCTAATTTAAATGACTATAACAAGGAAGTAGAGTAGAAATGAAAACAAAAATACTGAGTTAAACATTATATTTTTTACAATATATTTATACTTTGTACTTATTTATTAATATTATATAAGCGACATTCGTTATCACAGTTGCTGCTATAAAAAAAAGTGCGAGACAATAACCTATTTATTTAAGAATATCATGTCAACACGATTATAAAATATGGCTAATAATAATTTTTGTTTCGTCCTTGACGTTCTATTGATTCATTATGGTCAGTGTGGCACAGACCAAATACTCTCCCGAAGAGGGGAAGGCCCATGCTCAATTGTGGGACATTAATGGGCTACGAAGAAGAGATGGAACTTTAACTGTTCTAGAAAAACAACATTCACAGTTCATTGATCTAGTAATCATCACATTTTCTGAACTAATAAAGCCATACCATTAGTAACTGGTTTCTGGTTTGTTTTGTGGTTCATTGCGTGTATACAAAATTAAAAATAGAAACAATGCTGTGGAAATATGCTGTGTAAATGCGCCATAACATTTAAAAAAACCATATTCACTTAAATTATCACCTAACGATAATATATGACCCGCTATCACCTAGACTAGATTGCAGACATCAGATAAACAGGTGTCATATAATTTTTCTTGGACACTTCTGAAAGATTTTTTAACATGAACGTAAACATCTGTACATATAAACTACTCAAAACAAAATAGGGCCCACCCCACGATCGTCTACAAATTTGTTTACAAATATTTTGTACGGTTATCTTAAGATGACTTAAGTACATAAACGTATAGTTGACATGTTTATGAGTCTGTACCAGCGTTTCTAACGATAACTTTAACAATATTCTCAAGTGGGTAGTCAAATAAAGTGTAGGGCTAAAAAAAGTGATTAAATGCATATTTTTGTCGCTCGAGTTCTCAGTCGTATTGTAAACGTTGCTATTGAAGCTTATTTGGTAAACCATTTCCTTTGATTACGGCGTTAGTTCTAATCAATATGCCTGGTCCTCGTCGTCATATGAACATGGAAACTGCAGCTAGAGCAGTTGCACTGCTTCAGGAAGGGCACTCTCAGAGATCTGTTGCAATAACCATCGGCGTGTCCCGACGAGCTATCCGAAATCTGTGGGAACGCTATCAAGAGACCGGAAGTATTGCTAGGAGATCTGGATCTGGGAGAGCGAGAGCCACAACGGCCCAGGAAGACAGATATATCAGATTAACTGCGCGTCGGGAGCGTACAATCACCGCCCGAGCCTTACAGAATCAATTACGGCAGTCTACTGGAAGACGAGTGAGCGATCAAACTATTCGCAATCGACTCCACGAAGATGGCCAACGTTCCAGGATGCGTGTTGTTCGGCTAAAACTGACGAGAGCTCATCGTGCAGCGCGCTTAAGGTTCGCACGTGAACATTTGGATTGGACAATGGATAACTGGAGATCCGTACTCTTTACAGACGAAAGTAAAGTCAAGTTTTACAGTGACGACAGACGAGTACGTGTGTGGAGAAGGGAAGGAGAACGTTTTTCAGAACCATGCATCCATGAAACTGACCGTTTTGGGGGTCCAAGTGTCATGGTTTGGGGCGGAATAAGCTTGCTAGGTAAAACAGAGCTGGTAATTCTGGATGGAGGTACCGTAACTGCCGCTAGTTACGTCGAGCGAGTAGTCCGACCTCATATTGTTCCATTTTCACAAAGAGTTGGCGCTAACTTTGTTTTAATGCAAGACAACGCTCGCGCTCACACAGCGCGTACCACACAGAATGCACTTTCTGAGGCCAATATTTCAGTTTTGCCTTGGCCAGCCATGAGCCCTGACCTCAACCCCATCGAACATTTATGGGATAAATTGAAAAGAAGCCTCAAAGAAAACTACAGCAGCGTGAATAGTCAACAAGAGCTAATAAACGCACTCAAATTGTGTTGGGAGCAAATACCGGAACAAAACATAGTGCATCTTATCGAAAGTGTTCCAAATAGACTCAGAGAGTGCATACGGAGCAGAGGAGGACCCACACGCTACTAAATTTAAGACTTTTGAACATATCGACGCAGGAAAGCGATCTTGTCGTATCTCGAAAAAATGCGAAAATGAGCTTTATACATCATTCGATTCAGAAGAAAATACCGCATCCAATGGTCTCAGTTTCATTTTTCTACGACTATTTTTTATTTAGATACGACATTGATTTTTAGCTCAATATTTTGAAATCAAAACAATAACATGTTGTAACTAAACCAAAATTCGCTATTTTATTTTTTAGTATACATACAACAAAATTGCTGCGTATACTTCACAGATTACGACATATACCCCGGCCGAGATGCATTACTTGCAATGAGTTACGCCCTTCACAGCGCATCACAATATAAATTTTATTTAGTTACAGCAAAATTGCCGCTCGGGATTAATATGCCCATTTAAGATATTACTAAGTTCTCATTCAGCAATTTACGCAATTTCTACAATTACACCATTTTAAAGTGCATTTTTCTATTAAAATTTATACTTATCCCATCTTAAATGATATAATATTTTAGCTATTGGATTATACACGGCATTCGTTCCCCCATCCCCCGCGACCACTAGCAGATGCAGCGCGTACGGCTTACTTGTCAGTCGACGCTCGACCGCCTAAGTGTGAATGCAATTACGTAGGTAGTGTAAAGACGACACAATATTTTCGTGTTTAATGTGATATTTGAAAATACTGGTGAGTACTATTTACAATTAACTCTTTTGTTTTTAATTGAGTTAAATAATAATCATACACAACAAATCGACACATCATAAGTACCTATATCAATGAGAGTTTTTTTTTATTCCAGATTATATCGGAGGCCTGATAATATTGATGTTATTACGAGTACAAGGTAACCAGAGAGTACAAGGTAACGGAACCCTTCGTGCGCGAGTCCGACTCGCACTTGACCAATTTTTTTTGATTTGTTATGTTTTTTTTTACTTAAGCTAAAATGGTTTTAAGAAGTATTATACCAATTGAGTTTTTTTTTTATTGTTTGTATTTTAATTTTGTTTAGAGGGCAAATATTTTGTTTTTACATTTTTGATTACATTAAATAAATAGATTGTCTAACATACTGCATTTTATTTGTGTTCCGTCAATTATGTAATACTACTTACAACAAATAGCAGAAAGATGAAAAAGAAATGTATTCATATAAAACAAACTATCTGTCTTCATATAAAACTTATATATAGATACAGCAAGTCTGATACCAGTGTTTTGAACAATTTACTGATGGTCCCAACATTTGGCTTTTGAGATACAGCATATTCAATGTTTAGGTTTTGAAAATCAAATGCTGTATCTAGTATTAAATCCAATTACACTAATCTTAGAATGACCGTCTACATTGCAAATGGAAGGTTTTATTTTAAATTGTTATCACTGAAAATATGGTAGTTTTACGTCTACTAGTTCACATGTTATGAATTTTTGAAATAGTTTTTTAGCTTTGGTGCAAAGTTGCATATTTCGACATACTACAAGATCGCTTTCCTGCGTCGATATGGTCCCAGTGCAGTGATAAAATTTAAATTTAATGAATCCCATTATTTTACCAAAATATCGCCAAAAAGTGTTCTTTGTGCTTAAATTAAAAAAAAATTAACAATTTGTGTAATTTTTTAAGCTCATATAATCTGTGAATCCCTACTTCAATCATATCTAATTAGAAAAACTGAATAATTGTAAGTATTTTAAAATTAATACAATAAAACGTGGTGGGCCCTATTTTGTTTTGAGTAGTTTATTTCTTTACAACTGTTTCTGTTTGTCTGACAACTATCCTTTTTTATTACAAATCCTTACCGGACTGTGCCCGTACGCCCAAATAAGGGGAACCTCTGATGGATGGCAGCCCTAGATACCCCTGGCATGTATAGGTAGGTACCTAGATATGTTTGAATGGAATGAAGTCGTCACTGGGCACATGCTCAGGGTAACGCGACGGTTGAGGGCCTCCTAGTCCTTACTTCATCATATTCTTGTACTTAATATCATAGGTTATAGCAGGCATCCAGAGCCACTAGCAGGTAAAAGACAAGCCTGAATGAAGTGAAAAAGAAATCGGTTTGTTGTGATGCGCGGATGTTTTGTTATCACAGCTAAAGATAACATTAAAATCACGATTGATCCGTGATTTTCTACGAATATAATAAGTACTACCTAATAGTTAGTGTCAATATGAGCATTTGATGTGATGTCGAAATTATTTTGATAATATTGTTGTACTATCACAATAAAATAGGTTAATATTTTACAATAAATGAATAGGAGACATTGAAATAATGATTACGTGACAGCACCTATATAAAATTTTTTTTTGTGTCTATAAATTATTTAATAATCTTTAAACTACACTATAATTGCACAACACAAACACATATAATTTTAATAATTATATAAATACATTTTACCTTCAACTAATAATATAATTTATAACAAACCCATGATTTATTTTATAAACCATAACATAATATGAATATCCATATTAATAAATATATAAATTGATAAAAATTATTGCTAAATATAGGTATTTTCGCGTATTTTTTTATTTTTGACTAACCGTTAATACTTAGGAGCTGGTAAACAGTAGATATTAAAATAAATCAGACTAAAGTCTTAAACATTTGAACAAACTTATAAGTGAACTAGCTGCCCCGGCAAACGTTTTGCCATACAATTCTGTGTAAAAATCAACAACAAAAAATTTCATCAAAATCGGTCCAGCTAATTGTGAATCTAAACCATCCTCAAACCCCCTTGAATACACACAACAAATTTCATCAAAATCGGTCCAGCCGTTTAGGAGGAGTTCAATTACAAACACGTACAGAAGATTTAAATATATAAAAAAAGATATACTTATGCAAAATTTAATACAATAAATGCAAATACATAATCAAATGATTGCACGTAATCTGTTACGTCACTGCTAGCTGATACGATAAGCACGCTGATAATATGAGATAACACGAGACGAAAAAATCTACATTGAAAGCGAATAATAGCCATTATTCTTATTCTCCATTCATATCCTCTCTTAACAAAATAAATTGTAACTTGCAGCAAGTATTTATAAGTTAAAAGCTTCCCATTCAACGTATAATCCCCTATAATTAATTTTTGTAGTGAAAACTAACATTTAATGTTGATTTCACAAATGTATTACTAAAATTATGGCACATCATAAAAGGCTGATAATATTTAGTGAAGGTGAAAGTATGTTTAGATAATAGGTGCTACATGAGTTTAGAGAACCTTTGTACAAAGTAATAAACTCTTACGTGCATGTATCAATAGCATAATAATCAGGAATTCAAATAGATGGCTAAATTTATTCTATAACTATAGATGACCTAAACAACGACGTAACGTATTAGCCTTGAAAGTAACCAGAAGGTAAACTCTGATTGACCTTGACGACAGTCAATAGCAATTTTAAACCTTTCTTTATGAGTCTGTGTATACACAATACATTCTAAATTTAAACTAAGGTATACAGGGTGTCCCAAAAGTCAACGTCCAACCGAAAACCTAAGCTAGGCCTAGTTGTGGGGGCTCTCAAAAAAAAAGAAAAAAAAATCTATCTCATGTAGTTTCGAAATGACAGCCATTTTTCTTAAATTGACACCCTGTGACGAGTTTACGACTACTGGGGCTGCAAATGAGCTCTTTTGTAATTTTATTTTTGTGTGGAGTAGTCTTAAGTGATGCTCCTACAAATTCCAATTCATCATTTGCACACAACTTCATTGGAATTTCAGAAAATATCCGTTTTATACCGAACCATGACGTGAAAATGACTACATCACTAAACTTTGACGGTCTGTACTGAAAAAAAAATCTACTATGCAATTTCGGCAAGTGCCCTTAAAAGTTGGCGCATTTAATGGGCTTTCCAAAATGGTATAATACTTACTAAATTATTTCTTAGACGACGAGAAAAAAAAAATTAAGAAATTCGATATTTAGCTTATTATTAGTTAGTCATAAAACTTTCTCAAAATTATTCTAATATCATCTAGGCGTTCTGTAAGGTGTAATTAAAGAAAGAGACGAAGAAAAGTTAGAGCGGGATAGTGACGCTACTAAAAGAAAGAGACGAAGAAATGTTAGAGCGGGACGGAGAGTGACGCTACTTGGTGTCAGTGAATTTTTGGGATTGTTTAAATAAAAGTCAATTATTAAAAATCGAATGTTTATTTAAATCATATCAAATGTTCAAATTGCTTGCCATCAGCGCGTATGCACGCCCTACACCTTCTTAAAAACGATCGTGTAATCTGGCGGGCGAAACGTCTGGAATTGATGTGATCAGCGGCATCTTGAATTCTCTGACGCAGTTCCTCTAAATTTTCAATTGGTTTTTGGTAAACAATTTCTTTGACCGTTCCCCAATAAAAAAAATCAATAGGATTTAAATCCGGGGAACGGGGGGGCCACGTGATCTGACCGGATCGACCAATCCACCTATTTGGATATTCTTGATTAAGGAATTCTCTCACTGGGCGCGCATAGTGTGCCGGACAGCCATCTTGCTGGAACCACATGTCTCGATAAATGCTAAGTGGCACGTCTTCTAACAAATTGGGTAACTAATGTTGTAAAAAGTCCAAATAAGCTGCCCCATCGAGGTTTTCTGGCAGTTCAAAAGGCCCAATAATGGATCCATTTAAGATCCCAGTCCACATGTTTATTTTAAAGCGGTACTGTGACCTATCTTCGCGCATCAAATGTGGATTTTCGACGTGCCACTCGTGCAAATTATGCAAATTCATGTATCCGTCTTTTTTGAAGGTCGATTCATCAGTCCAAAGAATATTACGCAACAATTCTGGATCTGCTCTGTGCCTTTCGAGCATTGATTGACAAAATAAAATCCTGCTAGGATAATCACGGGGTAGCAAAGTTTGTACCCGTTGCATGTGGTACGGATGCAATTCGTTTCTCTTCAGTATCCGATGTGCTGTACTTTTAGGTACCCCCAGACTTTGCTCGATTCCACGTACTGAGATACTCCGGTTCTCTGCAATTGCATTTAGGACATCTTCTTCATAAGGCACGACGGTTCTTCCCACTCTAGTAGCTCGAGTAGGAAGTTGATTTTCTGATAATAAACGGTGCACATTTACAAAAACTCGATGATCTGGGTGACGCTCGGCATTCGGATATCTCTCACGGTAGAGTCGAGCTGCAGCTCTAGCGTTGCACCTACATTCCCCATAAATAAGGTGCATGTTTGCATATTCCTCTGCAGAGTACAAGAAAGGCATTTTCTTACAAAAACAGTCCAGGAGAAAGCCAAGTTCGTCAGAAACGGTTCGAAAACAAATCCAAGTCACACGCAATCAAGTCCAGTAAACAGAGCCAAGGTTGAAAGCACGAAATAAATACAAACGAATACAAAAAGATGCGCAGTAAACGAAGGCACGAAACGTACTGAATTATTGTACGTATACCACGCTGTTGTATTAGCGTGCTATCTGTTTCACCCACACTAGCCAAAATGTCAATTTCGTCTCGCTCACACATTGTAGAAAGATTCACTGACACCAAGTAGCGTCACTCTCCGTCCCGCTCTAACATTTCTTCGTGTCTTTCTTTTAGTAGCGTCACTATCCCGCTCTAACTTTTCTTCGTCTCTTTCTTTAATTACACCTTACAGAACGCCTAGATGATATTAGAATAATTTTGAGAAAGTTTTATGACTAACTAATAATAAGCTAAATATCGAATTTCTTAATTTTTTTTTTTCTCGTCGTCTAAGAAATAATTTAGTAAGTATTATACCATTTTGGAAAGCCCATTAAATGCGCCAACTTTTAAGGGCACTTGCCGAAATTGCATAGTAGATTTTTTTTTCAGTACAGACCGTCAAAGTTTAGTGATGTAGTCATTTTCACGTCATGGTTCGGTATAAAACGGATATTTTCTGAAATTCCAATGAAGTTGTGTGCAAATGATGAATTGGAATTTGTAGGAGCATCACTTAAGACTACTCCACACAAAAATAAAATTACAAAAGAGCTCATTTGCAGCCCCAGTAGTCGTAAACTCGTCACAGGGTGTCAATTTAAGAAAAATGGCTGTCATTTCGAAACTACATGAGATAGATTTTTTTTTCTTTTTTTTTGAGAGCCCCCACAACTAGGCCTAGCTTAGGTTTTCGGTTGAACGTTGACTTTTGGGACACCCTGTATATACTATAGTCTGATTTATATATCTTTTAAAATATAGCACCAGTCAGTTTACTAATTAAATACCTTTTTTAATATTAGTTTGGTAATTGAGATGAATTAGTCACAACGAAAAGAGCTACCTAGTAGTGTTTAAAATCTATAGAATTACAGGAAAGATATTACCCAATCAAAACGACTATTTCGTGTCTTGTCTAAGCCAAACAGGTTGCATATTTTTCCTTATGGCAATATTTTCCTTCTATATAAAAAATACGTAAGCTAAATTAAATATGTACCTATGTCTTATAAAGATAAACTTCTTATTATATTATCATCAATAAAAATAGAACACTATGTGTTAAGAATGAGTTTTTGATCACAATAACATGTAAGAAAATATACAAGTATGTATTTGTTTTAGCAAGCAGAAATATATATCTTACTAGCTGATGCCCGCTACTCCGTACGCGTGGAATTTTAGATCCCCATATAGTTTGTTACCGTTTAAACCTTCCCTGGACTTTCACGAATATTACAAGACCAAAATCACCAAAATCGGCCCAGCCCGATTTTCATGAAATTTTGTGTACATATCCTCTAGGTCTGAGAATCGGCCAACATCTATTTTTCAAACCTTTTTTTTGCTATGGCAAAACTACGTTTGCCGGGTCAGCTAGTATTATATATATACTAGCTGCATGTCAGTGGGGGCGGAGGCTCAGACCTACTGAATATTCATGTAAAATTTCTCAAAAATCCGTTATGCCGTTTCGGAGGAGTACGGTAACTAACACTGTGACACGTGAATTTTATATATAAGATATATATGTATATTAGCTGCCTTGTAGAGAAATTACAACTTCTAAGATAAGTTAAACATATTCTTACACTTTATCCAATTCCCAAAATATAGTTTTTTGGTTAATGGAGACGTAATTTCCTCATTAATGCGGGTAGAAATGCTGGTGAGGGCTCTCTACTCTTTTTACCATCAGCAATGTATGGTCCTGGTTTAGACATCAACACAGTATGAAGAGTGGGTAAAGTTCCAATGGTGCATGCCAGCTCTGGCGACATGCTGCGACAACCTTGCACATCTAAGTATTTGAGCTTTAGACAGTGCATTCTGACTGCTTCTAGAGTCTTGTCTGTTAGTTGATTACAACCCTGAAAGAAAACATTAATGTATTTCTATCCATTTATAAAATTTTCTCCATTCTCTGCTGGTCATGGGTTTCCCTAAAGAATACTTCGTGTGGTCTTGTGCCGCGTGCATATAGCGGCTACTTGTGAGTCCAATAACATCGACGTCTCTAAACACAATAGTTAGGAAGCAATGCATTGTTAAGTACGGACCATCAACCCATGTGGCTTGTCCTAATGGGTAGGCCACATGGCTCGAGGGCTTATTACTTGTTTTCTTAAATAAATTCATATGAGAGTAAAAATTAATAAAAATTACCCTTAGTTCTAGTTGCTTCAATCTTGCTAATCCTCTGACAATCTCATTTACGGCCTCATCTTTCAAGTTATAGCAGTCAGTCAGGTTGAAGTATTCAATACTTGGACAATTCTTCACTAAATATTCTATTCCATTATGAGTGATTTGCTGACATCGACTTAAATTCAAATTGATCAATTCTTTGAAATTAAATGCATAAGTAAGACTAACATCTGTGATTCTATTACATCCACTAATATCTAATTCCTTGATAGATTTCAAACGAGCCAATGAGTACCCAGAATAAGTATCCATTGTTAGTTTCTCACACATCAGCATTACATCTCTCTTCCTTCTAGCGTCACGGACTATTTCTTCTTCTGCCCTAGAACCTAAATGGATTTTGACAGGCAACTGATCATCATAATTCGACATTATCGGGCCATCTTCTTGTTCCACCTTACCCATACCAGTTAACCCAGCATCCGATACCTTGTCACAATGACTGATCTTTAAAGTATTAAGGTTCATTTGATTCTTGAAAATTACTTGAATAGATGTGTCTGTTACTGCATTAAAACAATAACTCAAATTTAATACACGTAATCTGGGTAAACATTCTGAAAGCATTATGAGTCCAGGTTGATCTATGTTTAACGAGTTTATATCAAGTTCTTCCAATGTTAAATTTTCTCCTGCACAAATGCCTTTCTCCAGGCCTTCTTTTGTTAACAGTTCACATTGTGATATATTTAATGACTTAAGCTTTTTTAACTTGTTTAATTCTGCTATACCCAAATCAGTGACAGCTCTACATCTTTGAATATTGAGATATTCTAAATTGACTAGATTATTACAAATGTGTACAAGTGACTGGTCTGTAACACGAGTGCACAACCCTATATCCAATTCTTTAAGATATATTTGATGATTTGTTAAGGCCAATAAGCCTGTATTAGTTAATTGATCACAGGAATGTAGGTGAAGCGATTCTAATTTCAAATCTTCTATTTCAGCCAATGATTTAAGTGCTGCTCCATCAATAAGAGTGTATGAAAAATATAATCGTTTTATATTCTTAGCTTTGACTGTAATCAGTTGTTGAAGGAAATAAAACGTTAAAACACTTTCAGATGGATTTTGGAAAACATCAGTTGAAGGTGGGTAAAATTTCTTGACTAATCCGGCATGAAATTGTAAAGAACAAGCTGTTAAATTCAATTCCTCCAGTGCTGGTGCTACAGATACAAATCTATTGAATAATGCGTCTGTTAAATACTGATTGCCTGATAAACTTAATGATTTTAAATATTCAAAGTTTTCAGTTAGAAATCCTTCTGTTTTACCTTCTAATAAACATCCTGACATAAATAATTCCTTACAACTCTCAATATTTAATGATACAAGATTTGTACATTTCTCTAACATGTACGCAAACACTTTCTCACATATATCACAGTTTTTAAGAGTTAAACATCTAATGTGATCACCTTTTCTATTCCAGAACTTATTTTGTTTATTAGATATTTCTACTTCACTAAATATATAGTTACAATAAATGATTGGCGATATTTCAAATATCTGTAGTGGTGATGAGGCTTCATTTAATACTGATTTGTAAAAAACTGCTACTTTATTCTTCAAAAAATATTGATCATTTGCAGCCAAGTACCAAGATTGACAAGTCTCACTAGCTGCTTTTCTATCAGATTTTGGTAAGTATTTAAAAAGATATACTAAAACCTGCAATAAATAAAATACAGATTTTAACAAAACATACAGATCAGTGATCTGTTCTAAATTGTAAATTTATTTGCGTCATTTGAAAGCATATTGATTATTCAACCATATTAAACATCAACAAAGAGACAAGGAAAAATCTATGTGATCGATATCACGTGAAATAATTATATAAACAGCAAACAAAGAAACTAAAAATAAGCAGGCTCTCACTGAGATATTTTTTTAAATTTTACTGAGAACAAAACATACCTCGTACGGGAGATCCATTTGTTCTGTGAAAAAGTATTTGTATTTTTATGTAGAGAACTTTAGAATTTAAGAAAGCTTAATAAATTGTAAGAATATTTGAATTTCCAAATCGCTTTTATTTCCTTGTTTTTGTCAATTTTGTCATATCGCCAGTGACATTATTGACAGCTGCGTTTAGTTATATGCTTGAAGAAAATTTGTGACAGTACGATAAGATCATAAGACTATAATGACCTAACTTCGATTAATGATATAATAAATAGAAGAATAAAGAATAATTTAATTGGAATTATAGTACATTTATTTTTTGACGCCTGACGTAATACGTTTATAGGTTTATAGATGACGTCGCATTATAAAAAAGATACATCTTAAGAAAGTACCTAAGTATAATACCTAACTGTTATAGAAAAAATAGCGTGTCTAGTAATTAAGAGAGAGGTTATCAATAAAACGCAATACGAAACTTCGGGTGTTCGAAAGTTTTAGAAGGAATTAATGTCCAGGCGGGCACTGTGGACGAGCAACTAGTACAATATGTAGGTACTTAATTTCAATTATAATTCTGCGATCTTCTTTCAAGTCAATAATGCGATATGGTGTAGAGCTTAGATTATTCTATCAAATGTTTAATACCTACTCGAAGGTGTAGACAGAAGACTGCTAGCTAAGCGTCAGCTAACGATTTCATTCACAGGAGAATTCTCATTGGATAGAGCCAGGAGGATGGGTGACATAGTACTATTATTATCAATTTATGAAGACTGTAACATTATTAAAATTATGAAATCAGAAATAGATATAGACCCAGCTCATTGTAAATGATCAAGCTATCACCTGTGTAATAACTCCCTTGACGTGACCCTGTACTACGACGTCGATAAAAGTATCGAGTACTGCACCTCATCAATCATCATGCTAAGATGCTTTTTTCGCTTTTTCTAGTTGAGTGGTATCTACGAGCCAGACAAAAGAAGTTGTTCGACTTTTTGGCACAAAGTTATGGTAATGATTAAAGGAAAGGATTTCACAACATTTCTACTTGCTATCAAGTCCTTAAGAAGTTATAAATTCCCGCCCAAAATGCTGAAGGCCATTATCTTACGAGTTTGCGCGCAAGTTACATATTGTTGTTGTCACTTGTTGGGCGCCAATAAGCTCAGTAAGCGCGGGGTGAGCCGCGCGGTCGGCCACGTGCTCGCACCCTCTTTATTTTTCACTTGCGATACTTTTACGACAAACTTTATGATCACTTATTAGGAAAAACAATAAACACACTGTGTTTTGTTAGATGGTTCCAAGTGACTGTGAAATGGAGTGGTAGTACCTATTTACTTAATCGCTAGAGAAGCGATTGAGGAATAGTTATGTCTCGCAGAAAACAAGCAAAGCCTCGTTCCTTAAAAGGTAAGAAAAAGTGGTAGTAAAACCATGTAGTGTTAAAAGGATAAGATATTATAGAGACAAGCATCATCCGTCTTTACTTAATATAAAACATAGTCTATATTTTTTAATGCTTGTCCCTATGTGAGCTCATATCTTCAAAACTGAACTGATTCTGATTGGGTTTTCTTTAATAGATAAAGTAGTTCAAGAGGATGGCCTTTTTGTACAATTTTTTTTTTAAGATTTGTTGCGTATTTTGGGCTCAATAACTATAAACGCGGGTGAAACTGCGGGCATTATCTAGTTAACTATAAAGGCCTCTCATGATATTAACAATCAGTAAGCTAGATATAAGCATATTCGTAGGTTAAGATACTGCCTTTTAATTTTAGCTCTGTAAGCATATATGTACCTATATTTTATTTCATCAAAGGCCAACTGTGGGAGTAAGTTCTTGAGTAAGTTCAGGTGCAATCTTCGCAGGACCAAACCAGTTATTTGTTTTTGAAGGAAGCCGAAAGCTTGTAAGCTTACTCTATTTATTCAAAGTACGCGTAATATTCTTGAATTTTAAAATGTCACGTTTATTACTACTTACTAACTATCAGTGCCTAAAATAAAATTATTGGTTTATATGAATCCGTCTTATTTTAACTTCACAATTAAATATTTATTTTGGGCAAACTTGCATACTGAAAAACGCGGACTTAGGTAGGTAAGTATTACTTCTTAATAAATGGATAGCTTTTTTTATGACCCCACAATAAATCCTACTAATATTATAAAGGCGAAAGTTTGTAAGTATGGATGTATGTATGGATGTTTGTTACTCTTTCACGTAAAAACTACTGAATGGATTTGAATGAAACTTTACCACAATATAGATTATACATCAGAATAACACATAGGCTACAAATTGGCTGGACCGATTTTGATGAAATTTTATTTTATACAGAATTGTATGGCAAAACAACGTTTGCCGGGGCAGCTAGTGTCTAATAAAACTTTGGAAAGAAAAAAGATATAGTACTGCACCTACTTCTTTTTACTGTTCAAAAAATGCCAAAACATTCATCTGCATCCACAAGTTTGAATTCATAGAAACGGTAATATTGGTTGCGTTATTCATTTCTCAATTAAAACTAATTTTAACATCACACCTGTAACGTCATGACGTTTAAATTGGCTAGCATGTTATGTAATTTAAAAAACAAATTATTATACGACTATAATAATTAGTTCGTAAAAAATTGTTTAAAAGTACAGAAGAATGGTGCAAAAGTAGGTGACGAGGTACTGATAAAAATGCAGTCTAATTGTTTGGTCTTCAGTAGGAATAAACTGTATATCATATTTGATAAACGATTAGGCACACTTTCGGTGATTTCCATTATACAAATGCAGAGCAAGTTCTTTTTCTTTTTAACCGACTTCAAAAAAGGAGGGGCTTCTCAATTCGTCTGTATGTTTTTCAATTATTAGTATCACGCAGTCGTATACTAACGTAGACGTCCCGGAACAAAAGTAATAAATAACCGATTGCCGTTCATGGATTTGATCCCCGCACAGCACAAATATTTATGCGATAATTGTATCTGTCACATAAATATTTGTACTGCGTCTGGGTGTTTTCTATGTATAAAAGTATTTACAAAATAAAATTATACCCCACAAGTGTGAAATGTCTGTAAATATTTATTTAATACTGTGATTTTGTTGAGTGATTCCCGTATAAGCCAACTGTCTAGTTTGTATAGAAGATTGAAGAGCGCGCAGCACACGGTGTGACCGCGGAGAGTCACTGATAAAACGTTGATATTAGGGCGCCGCGGCCACAACCGAGCGTCCATCACGCGCTTGGATGCCACCTCATTGAGCACTGCCATTAATTGTTCACATACACTGCGTAATTTTGTAACGAGCTTCAGGGAATTTATCCTCGCTATATTTTGAGGCTAATGCCCGCGGTTTCAGTCGCTTTTATAGTACTAGACTTTTATCGTGATGATTTATATAGCCTAAATATAATTCCCATTTATAAGCGCAGTTTTATTCCGATCCATTATTATTGCCTGAAAGTGCAAAAACATCCATCAGCCCATTCATTCTTACAAACAATCACATTTGTAATGTTAGCAGGAAGTATGATATCTCCTGATTCGCCTATTACATTTCAAATTCACTCCCATTGTTGAAAAAATTTGTACCGGGCTGAGAATGTAAGATTTTTTTTTTAAATCGGTTTATAATTTAAGTGATGATAGTTAAATCTTTTTCTGGTTATTTGTTCGGTATGTAAGAGCCTTGTAATGCAGAACTTTATGTATCGATCTAGCGGCGTCTAGTACTTTCGTAATGCGTCCCGGGGGTACCGCGAGGATACTGCGACTCTCTGGGTGGCTCTGGGGACACCTAATGCAATACTAGCTCCTCAGCTAAGCTCAGCTCCTCACTAACATACTGTGCCTGTATTTTATCGTTATTGTTACTTATGAGGCTTACTTAAAAGTGCATAGTTGTTTAAAATTTATTCTCTTCCGCGTGGATCAATGATTCCATGCATATTTTGACAGAGGAAACGATAAGAAGCGACAAAACAAACGCCATAGCAATAATGGGCCATAGCATCCATGCAGTGATGGGTAAGTATAATCTGCGTAGAGCAGCAAATAAAAGTATTCGCTTAGAATGTTCATTATGAAATCCTGATAAAATAATACGGTTACAGTTCTTTCTGAAGTATCTGGATAAACGGACACTTCTTGTATGTTCATATACGTTTTCAGAACTCATAATTGTAGTAGAACTAAATAAGTAAGAATAATAAAACTCACATTAAAAATTGTGTGAATGTAGAGCTGTTATATTTGTTTTCGAGTTTGGTCTCATTTCAACCCATACAAAATACAGCACCAGTGGGTTAGGCTTTGGGCCAGCCACATACGCGAGGGTCCAATAACATGTCAATTTGAACTCACCGTATCTCATGCAAAGGAATTAAAATTTTACATACAGCCAAAATGTTAATCCTTTCATGTCCCAGGCAAACGATAAAACCGAATAACTGTAGCTACCTAAAAAAGTTCATATAAACCGATGGTATTTTTTTAAATATATGTGTAAAACCAAATTCCTGTCCTAATTCTTTTTTTATTCGTCACAATCAGCATTCAAATTTGTCTAGTATTAAATAAATAAATATTCATTGACATTTCATATGACGTCCTCTGGTCCCAAACTAAGCTTATTATGCTTGTGTTATGGGTACCAGAATGCGGATCTAATACATAAACTACTTTTCTTTTGTAAATACATACTTATAATACATGCAGACGGATCATCCGACCCAGTATGATTGCATTTTAGTTATATTTAGTTTCTTGACGCATAAGAATTGGTGCGATACTTATAATTCGATTTTATTTACTTAATCATGTACAAATTAAGTATTTATAATGTATATGCGAAGAAACAATATAACGGTTGGTACGAGGGGTGGAAGGTGTAAAGATCACAATAAAACGTATGAATGTTTTATTAGAGGTAAAACCTTCAGATGGACGTATTTGTAAGCCTTTTGAAGAGGGTTAAGTCAATTTGGATTTGGATGTCAACTTTTTTGCTCAGCTTATGTGTTTCAATGTTTAGACTAGTCTAATGCAGTTAGGATAACGTTGTTCTACAATTATTATTATTTTAGAAATAACAATAAACAATCTTTTAAGAACTTTTACAACATAACTATTAAATTCGCGTATATATGGGGAAGGCCTATATCCAGTAGTGGACAAAAGAGGCTTATGGATAGATGGATTTAAAACCAAAAAAGAAAACAATAATTCATTACAGTTTGGTAGAAATTTTCTTTTCGAAATCAGATTATAATGTAACATCAAATAATATAATTGCTGAAAATATTGTAGATTAAAATAGAATACTAACATTACCCATACCTAAATACCTCTTGCTGATTATATTTTCATAAAATTTTATAGTAGTTATTTAATCCGAAGAAGTATAGTAACGATTTGTTGTAGACAATGATTTCACCAAGTGCCCATAATGCCGGACTTATAATACTAAGTTACTAGATATAAATCTAGTAACTTAGTATTATAAGCCTAGAGCCTAGAGCCTAAGATCTAGGTACAGTAGCTTCTCTAAGGAATCATTACCGTAGGAGCTAAACTTAAGGTTGATTGAACTTGTTATGATTCAGAACAGAGATTATCTCTTGATATTGTTATTATAAGTGTTATGAATAAATAATGTCATTCGGCGTACAGGACGTGTGATGTGGAAGTCTAGTGGTCAAACAAAATAAATTATTTCCTTTTTCTATCAAAAAAATATGGTATATCAGTTCGGGTTCTGGAAATGGACATTTACTGACAGGTGTAATAGATATGGAAGAGCTGGTGTACAGATGGACTGCCTAGTGAAATTATTGATATCGAAATATTTGATTATATTCTTGCGCTTACCTCATTTAAATACCATTAGGTCAAATGTTCTTTTTGATTAGTAACTGGTCTACTACATCACAGAGAATTGGTACGGTTTTCTTTCGAATTGATCCTATATACGGGCGTCATCGTGATATCTCCCTCGGTAAAGGTATTGGGATATTTGACAAACTGGTTTAAGTAACACCTGGAAAATGAAAATAAGGTCAGATTCTGTATATGTTATAGATCTATAATAAAATAAAATTATTAGCACACGTAACGTGTTTATAAATAAGATGCTTTAGTTCTACCCCTTTGGGATCAAACAGTCGTACAGATATTTATGCAATTATTATAGTTACGAAATCGGTATGTAGAGCTAACTTGTTTCATACACATTACTGAAATTGTATACAGTTCACTAACAAAGCTAAATGTGCCAGATATAGGGTTGCATCCGGTACCATTTTGTAAAATACATACAGAAGAAAATTTGCCAAAAGCGAGGTGAGATTTTACCTAGAGTTCTGTACCTACCTAATAAAGCGAAGTAAATAATCGTCTCTATCTGTCGCCGGTTTTGAAGATTTCCCTGCACCGCTACTATATAGGATTCCCTTCTCTTCTCCTTTTCAGACAAACGAACCACGTCGTTATTCTATAATGGTTTCTTTTTTGTAGGAAACCCTAAAACTTCTTACTTACATCGCCAGACGTGCTGAAAAATACGTCTATTATATATCTACATATTTTTCTGTTATTAGAAGTTCAGAAACGACGTTGAGGGTGTATGGATATCAGTTTCGTACAAAAATAATGAATTTGGTCTTGTTGGAGGTGAGAACTTCAAAGATTTGTCAGGATATCATATAGGCTACAAATCATTACGCTAAAATATACCCAAAAATCAATTTAATTTGATTCTATGATAAAGTTAAGCACTATAATTAAAATATACATTTCAGGATGGTGTTTATTGTAGCAATCCTTTCTGTTTCTATGAAAATATTGTTACGATACTTTTATTATGATGAAATTTTGTACTAATTAATCAGTAAACAGTAGCAGAGCACTTATTAGCGTAAGTCTCTGTTCTGTATAACGATAAGAAGTTGATGGCCCAAGCAGGGTGAGGCCTGAGTACGGGGTGCTCACAGGGCTGCCTGTTTACATTGAACGGAAAAAGTAGAAAATAATATTGCATTGAAGTACGTTTAAGATAAACTTTATTTTTGATTTCTTCTCTTAATTTTATTAGTCATTGTAAGGGTGCGTAGACGTTATTAGAGGACATTAATCTCTTTCAGTAATGTAATTTTATTTTTGTATTCTTCGGTTTTTATTTCGGTGTACGCTAGATAAAACGAATCTACCGTTTTATTTAGTTAACTTGTTTTAAAGTTTTACACCCGTATTCACAAACAATATTTACTTATGTAAGTTCTTAAGTGTTGATGCACTGTGCAAAGGGTAACACTTCTCAGTGCGTTCCGTTCATCGAGCCTTTGTATTCATAGACAAAACTTAGCTATGCGTTCAGTTTAACAAACGCATAGTGCGCTTCACCACTTAGGTATTGTTTGTGAAATGATTTTGCTACCCCTGTGCGTCCATGCCTACTATGAGACCTCACAGTAACGTTTGTGAATACGGCTGTTAATATTTTGCTACGAGTCATATCATGCCAGATATTAAATTGTATAGGCTACATTATTCGCACTCATGATGTTATTCGACGTATTACACCGGATATTTTCAGATTTAAAAGTAATATGAGTCAATCCTTCTGAAAATTGCAATAAAAGACATTCAAGAACACAGTTACTGCAATTGATAGTCAATAGAAGTCATTATTTTTTACATTGCGTAAAATTTTGTTTCAAATTAAGGTTTTAGACAATTGTAGCAGCCCTAGGAGTTGCGCGTCCATAAAACTTGTAGAGGCCCCGCAGAGAGTTGCCGGGAAATTTCCCCTGGGTGGCGCGCACCACCCCTGCGCGCCTTTGGGAAATACGCTAAAGCCATATCATAACAGTTTTATGTTGATGTTGACCTCTCATCTACCGCCACCTATCGGTGAGTCGGTTAATGGATGTCATTTACTGGTTATTAAAGCCTTAAAGGTACTTTGTACATAAATCCGTCTGATATACTAATGGTCTTATTTATAATGACTTATCGGACGTTTAAACGGAGATTTTATCTTTAAATAAAATAAATTTCTGTAACATTTTCAACAAATAATCTAGTTTATCTCTTCTCTTGTCATGTGCTTAGTGTGTAATGTTCATAGAATAACGATATCTTGGTCTACTTTTACAGCACTCATGCATGACAAAAAATAGGATGGGCAGCTAATTTAGGAGGGGATTGAAACAAAAATAAAATTGTTAAATATTATGACATGTAGGTATTTAACAAAACGGTTTTATGAGTTTTTTTTGTAGGTATAATTAGAAATATTATACATTCTTACGTTTAAATGTAATATCTCAGTTTGTTTGAAAATTACTGCTCTATGACGACAAAGACTAAAGAAAATGCAAATCAAATATTGATAATTATCACTGTAGTGTAGCATCGCGGCTGTTTGTGTGTAATATATATGTATAGTTCCTACACTGGTTACGTAAAATATAAAAATGTTAAACATTAATGCAATCTGTTAACATGGCGTAGAATTCTTTTTTTCAATTCCCTGTTGAGTGTCATAAATCACTCAGCTGTTTTCACGCAAAAAATCCATAAAAGGTAAATGATAATAACGTGTGCGCTGTGTGAATCACATTATGAGAGGTTCTCTTTTTATATTAATAACATCATTGTGTGTTTTGGATCTCGTATTTTGTTATCTTTATATTAGTTGCTTACACCCGCGGGTTCACTCGCGTTTATAGATATTGCACCGCTACGTGATTTAAAATCAACGTGATAATCTTATTCCGATGTTTCAGCTTTGTATCCATATAGGCTCAGATTTTGCTTATCGTTTAGTTTGGAAGTTATCTAGTCTCTGTGAAATATCCCTAAATATACATATATTTCACATACGTTCTCAAGCCTCAATCATATCTACCATAAACCGAAATTGGTTTACTGTAGCATGCCAACCAAACCTGTTGGTGTTTATTTATTAATCTCTATGTCGTCAACACACAAGCGTAAATATAGGTATTTTTTACAAATATTTATTTATTTTATTTATTTAAACTCTTTATTGTACATTTTACATGGTATAGGTAATTAATAATAATACATTACAAAGATATACAAATTGTACAAGTGGCGGTTTTATCGCTCGTGGCGATTTCTTCCAGACAACCTTTGTATGGAATTGCATGAAAGTAATCACTTTAGGTAGTGTGATTATGTACTAAAAGAATGAAACAGGTTAGCAGTTAATAATAATACTTATAATAGATACATTTAAATATACAGACAAGTACGTACAAGTACTTCATATTTGTGATCAACATATAAATATTTGTTATAAGGGGGATACTGTATCCAATTCTTCATGCATAGTCCGCAGCGCGCACCTCTACTGATCTCCAAACAAATTTATCATTCAAACGTGGTTTGTTAAATATCTCTTAAGAATCGCACATAACGGTATCTGTTAAAAATATCACGTTGTCGGTGTTGGAGCAGGCCCCCGGACCCACCGCCTAGTCCCAGTGGAAGCCAACTTCTCACCCGCCGCCCACGCCGGCTCCACAGGGACCTGGCCCAGCCAGCGCGCGCCGCCCGCTCCCTGGGGAACCCTCGTCTCCCGCCTGCAGCCCACACCGCCCGGCCCGCCTTTACTCAGCTCTCTAAGGAAAATAACAGCTGAGACGATCCACTTCTAATTAATAGTTTACCTTGAGCCTCATTTGTGTGATCTACTTTCAATATATAACGATAAGTACCGATCATTTCTGTATTTTCAAACATTAATAACTGATTCATGTATTTATTTTTGCCACGGATTCATCAATGTTCATAGTAAATTATTGTAGTTGTAATTGCCGCACCGTGACTCTTGTCTATAAATTTATGGACAAGAGTCACGGTATGCGGGTATGATACAAGATACGGTATGATACATAAATATGAATAAACCCATCCGTTCATTGTAGATCATTTTTTATAGTGTCTTCTGTCTGTTCATTGCTAATTTAAGACTTCGACCAAAACCAAAGTGCACAGTTGGGCATCCTGTCGTGTCGTTTTTGATCACTTTGGGACACTTGGCTATTCACGAGAGTTTTTGCAGTGATCACATTCTGCTGGCGGGTTGGCAACGTTCGTTTGCCTTAGTCGCGCCTCAGGACTCTCACAGGTGGGAAATATAATAACCCAAGCACGCACCACACTACATTCTTTTTCTTAAAAGTAAAGAGAATTCAGTTTAGAATATGACTATAGCAGATGTAAAATCTTTTGCTTCTTTTAAATATATGCTTAATTTGGCGGTAATAAGATAACGATATACATAGACATGTTCACTGATAGTATTAATACCTATTTAAAGATGCACTTTGTCAATGTTCAATGTACATTAGTTAACGATTTAGGTAGAGCGTAGTCCGCAGAGGTAGGCCGCTCGCCGGCCACCTCCGGGCGTACGAGACCGAGTGCTCTTCGAATATTCCCACTCGACATCATACCAACGCCTCCTAACACATTAAAATTACAGTTTCCAAGGATATACAAGTGAGCCGAAACTACAATGACTTACACCGAGACGGGATTGTTATTATTCCTTTGTGCTCCCAAAGTACTTAATCAAAATTATTAGCTTCTACATCATTTAGAGGCTTTACGCAGTAGAATCATGTGTGTTTATAATATTATGTTATGATTAGCGATTACTTCTAAAATATAATTAAACGTCTTTTGATGTTAGTAAGTAAACCATTCTTCCAACATTTTCATTTAACAATAAATTGTTGTCTTTATTTTTCCAATACGTATACGAAAAACCTAAGGGCGCTTCGTGGTAAATACACACGATAATAATGTGTTGGTTGTATAAGATTACTGAAATGGTTATATTAATTAGAAATGATAGACTTCTGTGTGATAGACATAAAATGATACAACAATCTTTTACTTAACTAATTTATTCTCACATTTCTGTTAAGCACAGAAATGTTTCTCATTCAGTCAAAAACTCGGATCCAAGCAGCTAAGAAAGAATTGTTCGAAAAGTAATGTACATTTTTTGAGTATTTATATAAAGTACTGTGAAGCCTCTGCTTCACATAAACCTTCTTCTTGCAGAACAATTCATTTATTTCCCTTCTAGGACTAGTTACATTTACTAAATAAAAACATTTAAGGCTTTATAAATAGGTAATTGTATTCTTTTTAAATTCATATTTATTTTGTTTCACAATCTCTATTTTTTCATCATCTTCCATGTCCTCTCAAATCCCCAAATCTTTTTCTTTTTCTGTTCCATTCTTAAAAATTTTATTACTTTTCTTAAAAATAAACCATATGTGGACTGTATCATTGAATAGGTTATATTCAATGATCACGACCTTTACAGTACTTAAAATTTAAAAGAGGGTGAACATATTTTCGTAGCTAAGAAGTTGGAGTTCGTGCCAGTATAATAAGCAATAGCAATACGGTTAGTGAGAAAATTGAATTGCCGGCTGTATTGGCGCCGTGCGGCAACCGGGCGGCTCTTTGGTGCTGAATGCGTCCCGTGCGACACATTTCGGGAGGAGTTATGATGGGCTATCGTTGCAATGGCGCTGAGATACCTCCTTGCCATATAATTCTCTAAAATTGGTGTGGTTACTTACGTATTTATGTTTTGCCTAAATATATAGCAATATTAGTTTGCTGCTTATACATACGAACAAGCTGACTCTCTCTGACTGAACTCTTTACCGTATAACGCACGGCTAAAACTAATCATCATCATGCCGTCACGTCTTTTTCCCATGGGAATAGGCATAGACTATAGAGCGCCATCTGCTAGGGTACAAACATATTTCCTTGGCTTCATTTACACTTTTACATCTGGTCATACATGCATGACGGTTGTAAGTGCTAGGGAATTAGAATAGTTAGAGACGTTAGTGACCAAAAAGCTTCATGATGTCATCTGAAACCAGGTGCTCCAGCGCGCGTAGAGTGATATTTTGTACATAAGATAATAACATTATTAGGCTGACAGGAAGCCACTAGTTTTTAGGAGACATATTTCAGACAAAGCCTGATCATTTCCACTTCTTCTTCACTCACTTCCGTGCCCAACAGTAAGACGTTAATGGGCAATTAACAAAAGAGTAATTCTAACAAGTGAGAGAAATTTTTGACGCATAAGATTTCCCTCAGTGTCTACATAGAGAGCTTAATAGGCTTATGTGGAATCGTATACATATCTAAATAAACAGTAATATATCATGGTAATAATTAGTTATATAAAGAGCGATGTTTATTTTTATTTGTTGTACTTAGCTTTGTGTTTAATTGTATAATCAGGAGTGTAGTTGGTAGCTTTGCAAGGTGCGGCCAGCGCCGGACGAGCCGCAATCACGCTACGGGACCCCACCCGCGCACCCATCCGCCTAATTATGTCACTAAATACTATGTATGTATCTACAAAGAAAATTTTGTTTATGCAGTACTAGCTGCCTCCCGCTACTTCGTGCGCGTGGAATTTAGAAACCAAACAAATTATTACAAAAAAAAACTGGTCAAGTGCGAGTCGGACTCGCGCACGAAGGGTTCCGTACCATTATCTATGCAACATAAGGCAACATTATTAGTATCAAGCAAGAAACGGTAAAAAAATCATGTTTGTTGTATGGGAGCCCCCCTTAAATATTTATTTTATTTTATTTTTAGTATTTGTTGTTATAGTGGCAATAGAAATACATCATCTGTGAAAATTTCAACTGTCTAGCTATCACCGTTCTTGAGATACAGCCTGGTGACAGACGGACGGACGGACGGACAGCGAAGTCTCAGTAATAGGGTCCCGTTTTTACCCTTTGGGTACGGAACCCTAAAAACGGCATCAAATGAAAATCCGTAGTGTAGTTTAGAAGATTAAGCTCACATAGGGACATACAATACAAAAATAGCAACTTTGATTTATAGTAAAGATATTCGTATTATGGTAGCCATAACACAGGCTTCGTTTAGGACCAGCGGACATTGTGTGATATACATATCTATGAATATTAGTAAAAAATACTATATTGTTTCGCCACATTCTTTATATAATAAAGAATGTAGTGAAACAATATAGTATTTTTCGGCTTGTAAGTTTCTGAAGGGACAGACAGATTTTGTATTAAATCTAACAAGCAAAACTATCGTTCAACTGTCGTTTTGATTATTTATATAATTTAAATTATTATGCAGCGATTAATATTGTAGTCCTTTCTACTATCATTATGTCTTTAAAACTCTCAAAAGGATCAAAATTATGACAATATTCACAAACTCTACAAAAGTTCCAAAGGAATTGGCAGATATTATAATACAGAGCTAAAAATTAATAAATAAATCTAATTGTTGTAAGTATTAGTTTCTTTTGTCATCACAATTAGCCGTTATTAATGCATAAATAATTAAATGTACGTCGTATGTGGATTAATAATACAAGTGTCACCACCCCATATCCTCCGAAGAGTGCTGTAAAAACCAGCTAAGGGATATTAAAAGTCGAAACTAAACCCTATGCCAACATAGCTGGTCAGTGCGGTATAGTAGACTATAATCCCTCCCAAATTGCAGGTGGTTAATTCCCAACAGTGAGACGTTAATGGCTGAAAAGAGAGAATTAAATGTAATAAAAAAATTAAAGCAGTCGAATTCAACAATAACATTTGCGAGGCTCTTGATATAACATTAAGGTATATAATCTGCGTCGTTTGCTCAAATTGGAGATACACGTAAGATTACTAAAACTGTAGATAGCTGTTCACAAGAGGGTTCCTTCTCCCTTGCTCACGTCTGGTCCACCCATTACTATATTCGGAAATACCTCTACAAATTTAGAGTAAATCCCTACAAATAGACGCCACAAATATTGCTTTTTGAATTGGGCACTTGAACTAAATGTGTGTGACAATTGTCTCTTTACATTTCATTGTAAGAAGGTCCCAGGTATATGAACACACCACGTTTATTGTGTACGTAAAGAAAACAAACATTCAAAACTATTTAGGCTAACTACATTTTGGGGGAGACAAATTAAAGTAAAACTGATCAAGTACAAGTTGGATTTCTACACGAAGGTTTCCGTACAAATTTTTTTATTTACATTATAATATTCGTCATACCCTCATAATTATGTGGTCTAAGGGTATCATCAAGTTACACTATATATTTGTTCTATTCTGGATTTTTGTATTTGTTGTTATAGCATCAACAGATATAACAACTAGAGTGAAAACTTCAACTCTCTTGCTATCACTGTTCCAGTGATACAGCCTGGTGACAGACGGATATACCAATGCACGGAAAGCGAAGTCTGTGTAATACGGTCCCGTTTTACCTTTTGGTACAGAGCCCTAATTACGGTTGACCTACGCTGTTAAAATAAATGCATGAATTTAATTATAGAACTTCTTTGAATAAATGAGGCAGCATTATTTTCAAATTTAATTTTAGTAACTGTCAGTCATAGACTACACACTTTTGAAAAATAAAAAATAAAAACGTTAAAATTTTATAAATATTCTTTTTCTAATTTTTATATGGTAAAAGCTAGGGCAAAAGTTAATACCTAGGAGGATAAATATATATAATAATTCTATTGTTAATACCGATGCTAAGAAAAGAAAAAGAAGCTACATGCTTTATATATGACATTTCACTTAGTATCTTCTATCTATTCTGTGATTATGGCGGAATCTTTTTGCGGAGTTAGGACTTGCATTTGATACGGATGGAAAATGGATTGGAACGGAATTAACTCATAATTAGCATTATAATCTAATATCATAACGTATCTACTATCTTCTGTGTGCTCACAAACTATGCGACACTGACCAGGCCTGTTAGAATACTTCAGTCCAAATTTTCTTCCTCTTCTAAAATATACTTTCAGTAGAAAACAGCAGAAGCTGCTAGCTGAGGGTTAGATAACACTAGCAAATGTTGCGCTTTTTGTTGCTCTTGAACCTAGGTAACAGATGGGTTGATAATGTTGATGACGAATTATATTCTTAATTCGATACCACACTGACAAGCTATACATTGCTGCTATCCTACAGATTGTTTCTTTGTTAACAGCTGACGAGGATGAGTGGCATGAAGATGCTGATGCTGATGCGGACAGCAAAACACATAGCGATCGCGAAGATGATTGTGAAGACGATCCTAATGACTCTAAAATGGAACAGAATCACTCGGCGCTTTACAAAGAAAGTAAAGATGAAGATATAGAAACTTTTGAAGGTGAGCCATAGCTTAACAAATATTTTTTCTATGTTAATAAAATTAAAATGCAAATTAGTAGCCGGTTAATCTATGTACCAATCATTTTCTTCAAAATGTAACAAGATTTAGATGTAGAAGAGAGGCCTCGTGGTCGAGTGGTTTATGTAACGGACTGCCATTCACGAGGTCGCGGGTTCGATTCCCGCTCGGGACAATCATTTGTGTGATCTTTATTAATGTCATACAAATGTTTGTTCTGCAGAGGAGTTGACACAGACATGACGGCTAATAGAAGACTGTGGAAGAAAAAGACATGTTGCGCCTACCCCAAATAATGGGATAAGGGCAGGAGGATGATGACAAATGTTTGTTCTGCATCTGGGTGTTTCTATCTATTATAAGTATGTATTTACAAAAGAAAAGTAGTATATGTAGTATATCCGTATTCTGGTACCCACAACACAAGCACATAAGCTTAGCTTGGGAGCAGAGGACGTTATGTGAAATGTCCAAGAATATTTATATTTATTATTATTTATTTAGGTATCATTTTTCGTACAAAACTATTTAGTAAATATTTTGTAGAAATTATCACAATATTAACTTATTAGATTAGAGTTCACAGAATTACTCAAAACAAACGATATTTGCGATAATTTTACACAGATATTCGTATATCAATGTTCATTGATTCAAGTTGGCCAGGCATGTACTTATACGAGTAGAGTGCATTGAATGGGTGGCAGTGTCGACACTGACGACTGACCGTAACGCGTCGGAGGTACTTATCGCGTAGTACGAGTACCGAGTGCCGAGGTATGCACTAGGTACATTGTACAATATGTCAATAGAAATCGTAACACTAATCACTTCAGAATTTGAGTGAGGGTCCTACGCTATAGAACGATAGAAACTGTTATATTTCTTTAACTTTACTTATTATAAAACAAAGTCGTAGGTATGTATGTCCTTATGTAGCTTATATCTTCCAAATCAGGCAACGGATTTTGATGTTTTAATAGATGAAGTGGTTCAAGAGAATGGATTTTTGTGTATAATTTGTTAAGTTGTGGTAAATATTTCATATACCACGACGCGTACGAAGTTGCGGGTGACATTTAGTATGCGATAAATTGATAAATAGGTTTTCTGAAACAAAAACTCTTATATATAAGTATGAGTATTTAGGTTTGTCTTTTTACATACATGAATGCATTTTGTTTAAATTTATTTCATATGTGTGTGCATTAGAGAATAAGAATATAGTTGTCGCTTTTTTGTCACATAGATTCAATCAGAGAAACATGCGCCATCTTTATCTGACCGGATCTGATGTGACAAAAGAAGACTTATGTTTTTGATAAATTTATTACGTAACTTCAAAGGCTTTTTTGTTCTGTTGTCATACTTGTAGCTGATCTGTCTTCTGTGAATGACACTAGCTTGTCCTCGACACTTGTCTGTTACCACAAATCTATGTTCCGAAGAGACACTGTATCGTCAGTCACGTGTAGCACAGAACACATATGCTCCAATAAAGCCTGTCCTTAGTACGGTAACGATGTAGGTACAGTTTGCAACTCCTCTCAAATTCACGATGGACCCCGATTAACGTCATAGTTCTTATGTAGCAATAACTTATTAATCTTATATCTAATATATAAAATTCACGTGTCACAGTGTTAGTTACCGTACTCCTCCGAAACGGCTTGACCGATTCTTCTCAAATTTTGCATACATATTCAGTAGGTCTGAGAATCGGCCAACATCTATTTTTCAAACTTTTTTTTAGTATGGCAAAACAACGTTTGCCGGGTCAGCTAGTATATATATATAAATTATTTGCTGTTCGTTAATCTCGCTAAAACTTTAGAACGGCTGGGCCGATTTTGGTCTTAAAGTATCTGTAAAAGTCCAGGAAAGGTTTAAAGTGTTTAAACGGTGACAAAATATATAGAGATCTAAAATTCCACGCGTACGGAGTAACGGGTATCAGTTAGTTTATTATAGAAGTAAATGACATAATAGGAAAGAAGTTAAATTAAGTAACATTAAAAAAAAACTACATATTATAGCATACGTAACTACACAAGTCTTTCATAAGTATATTACTATAACATAACTTTATACTCCCCGCAGAACAATACTACATAGTATATAAAACTGTACTTATTAGTAACAAAATTCATTACGAATACAGATCATCATTAACATAGTCCCTGAAGTAATATTATAATAAACAGAATTAGTTGTAGGAACTCCCACGACGCACAATTTCATGAAACGTCTCGGCTTGATACAAGTGTTATAAATGTGAATGTAGGCTTATTAGAGTGTGTATAGACTATTGAGTATAGTGCTTGTAAAACTAGCTGGTTGATGGATTTTGAATTTATTTACACATCTTGGATTGCAGTGTCGTTCAGTATCATTTTGGCGACATTTGTTGAAAATAAAATTCTTTTTTTGAGACAAAAATAGCTATACTTAAAACAATTATACGCGTCGAAATTAGTAAAAATTATTGCATTTGTAATGATTTTTTTTTCAAAATATTGTAGCTCCTATAACAACGTTAAATAATACAGTAACAATAGATTTATCTAAGTTCATATTGGTTTTAATAATTCTATGCAAGTATTTTCTCAACAATTGAAGCTTGATAACTTAAAAATTATGTTGGTTTTTGTCAAAATAGATATGTAAAAATTATGTGGGCAATAGGAAACTTATACTTTTACGGTCTTATTCATAATGACTTATCGGAGGTTTAAATGTTCGCTAAAATCGGTTCACGAAAATTTTTTAAAATTGTTCTTCATAATAATCTTTTTACGCTAAAACGTTATTACGTTTATTATCTCTCGGATAAAAATCTCCGTTTAAACTTCCGATAAGTCATTATGAGTAAGACCATTAATATTAACTACATGATTACAAGTTATGGCTTCTACGTGAAATTAACATACCTGTAAATAATAAATATTAATATGAACATTTTATTGCAGATGGCGCAGAGGACAGCGAAACAAAAGTTTCAGGATTACCTGAAAGTGAAGATATGGCAGGTAAGCACAAAATATTTCACAAATTTTTTAGCAATTTTTTTTAATTTCTTTTAATGTACTCCGGCAAAGTAAGGCGCATTTGGAACAAACGTATTTTTCACTAACCAATTTTACTTGTGATTTAATATTGCATACGATTCAAATAAATGTTCAGTGTAAAGTGAGTAAACGTGAATAAATTATGACCAAGTTCTCAAAGCTAAGATAAGGATATAGCATTTAATGAAGGCTAATATCGCAGAGTGAGGCTCATCATGTTTAAATCTCATTGAAATTCATAAGGCGACTAAAATAACGAAGAGTTCATGGCGAGAGCGTCGGCCACGCGGCCGATGCGTTTTTACTGCGGTTTAATGTCCCTTTTACTACTTCGTCAAAGGGTGTAGCTACTGGCTCCAAGCGGTGTGACGCCGTTCTCCGGTGCTTTACGACTATGTCAGTGCTTATCTCTAGCTATTCGCGATAAATCTCCGTCGGCTTCCTTGGACGTCAAATATTTACATGCTAATTCGTAGCCAATTCTGCACCAGAGATTATAAATAAATCGTCCACCGCGCACCATCATCCACCGAAGCTGCCTCCGCTTTATCTTTCATGACTTAAAAAGTTTTTAAAACAGTAGGCTATATTAATGGTACGCTTACCATTTTAATTTTATGTCAGATAATTTAGTTTTTATGTTACCTACTCGTAACAAAATCTTTGAAAGATTTACTGCGAGTTATAAACTTAACGTCGTCGTGTTCTCTCTTGTCTGTCGTTGAGAAAAAGATAAAGGGTTTGTTTAGTTGATATTGTTTTGGCTTTACAGTTAAGATTTGAATACACATCAGGCAAACAAAAGAAATACCCCTTAGGGTATTATATGAAGTCGAAGTGTTATGTGGTATGGCTAACTGAATATTTAGACAAACAATTGTACAGTAAGAAAAGTAAAATCGTATAGACAATAGACACTACCTCTATGGCACCCTTTCAACAGTTAAATGATTCATTGTTTACATTTTAAATCGAACTCTTTAGCACAAAATTGTTGCTACAGGCAAATACGCTGCAGTTAATGGTAATAGCATTTTATGCATGTTTTGTTTCGAATTTTATATGCACTTGGCGAAACGTTTCCGCGAGATAGTATTGGTAAATGAGTAATTTTTCCCAGTGAGTAGTTCCCGCTGTCGCAGTCGTTGTTAGGCCAACACTCGTGTTGCGCAAATGTATTCTCAGCGGGGGAGAAGCGCGTAGCTGGTGGGGGGCGCACGGGGGCTGCCACCGCTGAGCCCGAAGTTGGGCGCGCGGACTCGCTCCCGAGGGACTTCGCCGCAGGGACCGCACTCCAGACCACTATATTTTAACTCTCATCTACTGTCGTACCGCAATCATGCCTGAATTTTTTTTAATGGGTAGGTATTTTCTTACAACCTGACATAATTGGAAAATACTCTGTTTTACACAAGTTATGTAGTAGTATCCAGTTATCTCTACAAATATTTCCATTTGATAAACCGAAACATTTGTCTAAATTATTCTGTCAACTTAGACGGATAACAATGCGAGGTATGCCGGTCGGGTGTTGGATCGTCTCTCGGCTAGGCGCGTGGCTAATTAAATGCCAATGTTCGATCATAGGGGCAAGGGGTAACCCGGGCTATCTGAAGGGGTACAGCGGGGATTCTGCGGCATGCCACATTCCGCGCGGCGACAACGCGCGTTCCAGGAACACTACGTTGCGTTCCTTGTTGTTGTTACGTCAACAATCTCCGAATTGTTCACCAACTTCCATCCCAAACTGCGTCAATTCAATTATTTTATGAGTTGCCATGTTTATAACTGTAAAATTCGAATTATGTTACTTTCACGACGAATATATTCTTGGAGCCTAAAAGATGTAGGAAAGATAGATAACTTTCCCACGTCTTTTACTTTGAGGTTTGGACCTTACATCACATTTTAGACTATGGCCTATATATGTCCTTTTTACACGCTTTATATTAGCTTCACTTGTATGTTTGTTTGTATGTTTGTTTGTTTGTATGTTTGTATGTTTGTAACCGACTCCTTTGGACGCTATTTTGACCCACTTCAAACGGTCAGATTCTATTCAAATTTTGCACACCTGTCAAAGACCGATGACAATGCAATAATTCGATTAAATAAAGCGTGTTTTTTAGTTTTTTTAAACTATTTTTATTTGTAGATAAGTTAAGCTTTAAAAAGTTTTGTTCGAATTATCCTTAATGATAATAATCTCTTCTTTTATAATTACATCTTTTGACATAGTTTAGTCTGCTACTACCTATGGCTACACAAACAATAACTGTTTGAGACTGCCGCATGACGCATATTGTTTCAAAATCTGTACGTATTGTGATGAAAGTACTAACTTGTTGTATGTACTTGTTTAACTATTAAGTATATGCTTAAAGTTATTATATTACTCAAAAACAATGTGCTTATTTGATTAGTAGAGTGCGTCCCTGTGTGATCCCAGGTGGCGCGGCCGCAGCGTTTGGAATTATCACATAGTGGAGAAGCGGGCGGGGTGCGGGGCGCGGGCCGGGGGTGGCCCGATACATTCGTCACAGGCCCAGCAGCCATTAGGCATTTAGATATTATCAACAGCCACCAGGGATGACCCGCGACCTGAGCCCGACGTCGTTTCAATGCTTAATTACTAAAAGTGTTTGTTGTTTACACTAGGGATACGATTTTAATTCACTGCGAGGATATCATTTCATCATCGTTGAGCGTTATTCAACAAAAGCGTTCATCGTTTATGTCTGTTACTTGTCTAATACTCCCCTCCTGTCGTCCCGCGACACCCCCCTGATCCCAGGTGGCGTCGATCCGGCCACACTTCGTTTCGTCTCTTGGGAATCCTCCTCGACCTGAAAACACACACATACGTACTCGCAACCCATGTCTGTGTGAGCTTGAAGATACATTTAAGATGTAACAAATATAAAGTGTCATCCATCGTTATTTTAGTAGACCTTATTGTTTTTACATCAATATAAAGTGTAATGCTACGAATTACGTAGATGTTCTACGATGTATTGTGTTTTATTTTCTTTGATACAGGATGAGGTTATTTTTTTAATACTAGGTAAATAAATAAATCAATAAATATTCATGGACATTTCACACAACGTCCTCTGGTCCCAAGCTAAGCTTATTATGCTTGTGTTATGGATACCAGCATACGGATATAATACATAAACTACTTTTCTTTTGTAAATAAATACTTATAATAGAATAGAAAACACCCAGACGTAGTACAAACATTTGTATGACATTTATGAATATCACACAAATGATTGTCCCAAACAGGAAACGAACCCGCGACCTTGTGAACGGCAGTCCAGTACATGAACCACTACGCCACGAATCCCGTCGATAGTAGGTTGAGGTATGTTCTCATGTTCTTGATATCTTATTTAAGATAGTACATGTTGTATTATAATGTATTGATGGCATAGTATGCTACGGGTTCTCTACATGGCGTCGGATCGTGATTAATGCAGCCTCCCGAGGAAAACGAACTGATTGCCGTTCTACCTCCCTGGAGCACATACCGTCCTATATTTGAGCTTTAATATCAAAATATTTCGTGGATACTCCTGGAATTAAATAATTTACACCTTCTTACACTTATATACCATATATTCAGTACCACTTATAAACTAATTAGTGAGAAATATCCAGATAGTATTCATGAAAAAATATTTTAATAAAGACTGCATGGAGTGTAGAGAATTAAGTGCTCATACTCGTATTGTTTAGTAAATGAACACAAAAGTTAAATATTTATATATATTTTATAGTGTGATCCTTTTCTTAAAAGATATAGGATATAAACTCATTGTAGCATTATAACAAGAAGGTCTATGTAATTTAATTAATATATTATGTAACAAATGTATTTGGCTACACTATTGCATTAGGGCTAACCTGTAATAATAGCTGTATTGTGATAATAAATAAATAAATAAATAAATGTCCCATATTAGATAGGTTTGTTAATAAAATCAGTTTTGAAAAAAAAATGATGCAGTTTATTGCATTAGAAATGACTACAGTAAAATAAGTTGAAAAAAGAATCAACTCGCTTTAGTGCAAAATTCATTTACTATAAATGATTGTTACCTATAAAAGTTTCGTGTTATTTATGTTAATAACTCTTTAACTTTAAGAAATCAATACCTTTTTACAAAATTCAACTAAACCCTTACGAAAGATTTTGAATCTTTAAAAAGTACAAATCGTGTGGTGCGGTGATTTAAATTTTTGTGTTAAAAACGTCCGATAATAAACTTTCATGGATATTACGGCAACATAGGCACTATACATTTTGTTATTTTTATTCAGAGCTACGTGAAAAAGTTTCCTCATGAGAGGTATATCGACATCAGTCTACCGCGTTACCGGAATAACACCTTCAGTCTGAATGGCTACGCGAAAGGTAGCGTGCCCCCAGAGGGCAGTATGCTCAAGGCGGCAGAAAATTAACGTGCCCCCGTGGGAAATCTAGCGCCAGCCTTGGAGCCGACCGCCCGGCCCGAAGCGATGCGCCTACTCCTACGGGATGTATTTAATATCTTGTGCTCTCGGAGACAAGCTAACGACAAAACCGCCACAAACATACAGGTGTTTGGTAACTTACTATGCGAATATTACTATAGTTACACTCGTAATATTAAATTTTCATCAACTTATTTTTAGAGTTACGTACCAAAGAGACTCTATTACTGAGACTAAACAGTTGCTAATTCGTCCGCTAATCCTGTATTTCATGTACGGTGATAACTAGAAAGTTGAAATTTTCACATATGACGCATTTCTGTTGTTTTTGTAACAACAAATACAACACATATTTTACGGGGCACCTACAAAACAAACGTTTTAGTTTAACCTAATCACTATACGCTTAGTGGACATAATTATTACGATATGATATTATGATAAATATATTATTACGGAACCATACGTGCACGCGACCAACTCGTACTTAGCAGTTTTTAATAATTATTTAAATACTCTATTTACGATACAGAAATAATATGCTCAAGAACCTTAGACACTAGCATCGTCTCAGGAAGATTAAAAGGAGACGGGAGGGCATCAAAAGTAAAAGGGAAAAAGTAAAAACCGATTAAGTATTTTAATACCTCTTAAAATAATGAACTGTGCGTAACAGAGAGATGATAATCACATTACTTAGTAAGGAGTTTAAAAGAATAGTAAAAGGTAACTATGGGTGTCGATACCAGTAATAGACTCATATATTTCGGTAATAAGTTATCGATCAATTACAGAATGTTGCAGAGGGACACTTAGCGCCACACTCACTAGATTAATTTAGGAGTAGCAAGGAGAGCTCCCAGCTAGGGTTACTAATTCAGAAGATACAATCAGACGCGAGGCACCTGCACACATTAATGTTGCAACGATCTCCAAGTCTCCATTATCTCCTTTTAAGCCATAGTATTATTATTGTAGTTTTTCTATCTTTACTTATTACAAAACAGATTCGTAATAATTTTTGTATGCATGTCGCTATGTGAGCTTAAATCTTCACGCACGTCTTTTTAAATAGAGTGGTTCAAGAGGATGGTTCTTTTGTATAGCTTGTTAAGATCTGGTGTATATTGAGAGAAGGGCTCAGAAACGTTTCTGTATAGAATTTTGCTTAGGGATTTTTTTTTAATAATTGTGTCTATGTTTTATTGTATTTATCTTAGATCGTGTAGATAACCTCTTCAATAATAATTTACTTAACAGTTTTTAATTTTTTTTTTGCTGTATAAAGTGCACAATATTATAATATGTATATTGGAAATTATTTAGACTTAAAATTTACATCAAATCTGTATTCAAAACTATAAAGAATTCGATTCGATTTTCATTATTCCAAAGCTCTGTAGTAGTCAAGAACAATCAACCAAAATATGTTGATAAAATTGAACTCGATTATTTTTAAATACTTTCTATATAGAAAGTATTTTGTATAAAGCCCATTTAAATGTATGTACATATTCTACATATATATGTAGAATATGTACATACATTTAAATGGGCTTTATGCATACCTAAGTTTATACTATGTGCATTAAGTATGTGTTAACCAAATAAATGAATTCAGGGGTAATTTTAAATGTACCTATTTGCCAACACCCGAAAAAGTTTCAAAGTTTCGACAACCAAATGAGAGGGAAATGGGAAAGTTGAAACAGGATCACCTATTTGAATTTAAAACTGTGTAAAAGTGTCGGGAAGAGATCGGACGGTAATCGTACTCGATACGGTTCCAAAGTGAATTAGTAGGCTCAACCGCACCTCGACCGTGCCGCGGGCAAACCATTCTACTTCTACACAATTGAGGCTATCTCATTTATTCAACAAAAGTTATTTTTAAATTCGTCTACAAAAAGTTTTATTCTCTATACTAGCTGTTGCCCGCAACTCCGTCCGCGTGGAATTTGGAATTTTTTTTTCGCAATAAAAGGTAGCCTATGTCCTTTCTCAGGGTCTAAAGATTGTCTGTGCCAAATTTCATCAAAATCGATAGAGAGGTTTAAGCGGGAAAGCGTCACAGACATACAGACAGAGTTACTTTCGCATTTATAATATTAGTAGGGATTTATTAGTAGGTGCTATGTAAGAGAAACTAATGAATTGTTTATATATTTTCCGTTGAAAATCGGCACTCCTGTGTTGTCCTGTTGACTCGGTACAACTTAACTACAATATTAATCTAATTAGCAGAAATAATCTTAATAAAATAATTTTATTATTTCCAAGATGTTTGGTTACTGTTATTAGCAAAATATTATTTAGACTCAAAAGTTAACAATTAATATTTTAATAGTACTTAATATCGCAAGAAAGACCGCTCCCAGATATTGAATTGCAGTGTTCGAACCCACATTACTAATACATTATGTTATTCTTTCAGAATCCGCAGACATCAAATCGGAGAGTATGGATAGCTTCGAGTCGGGTAAGATTAAATATAATGTAACATAAAATAAAATTAAACTAAAATGACTAGTACCTACGCAATGGAACACCAATATTAATATTTAAATAGACGAATGTAAAAAGAGTGTTGAAGTTAGAGGTGATAAGACCGGCCGCGGCGTTAACGGAGCCCTAGAGGGCTTTTGGCAAGTCCCAGTTTTGCAATACAACCGAAAAGATAAAATGAACATAAAGTTGAGGAGTAGATATTCTAGCACAGAGGAATCGTAGTTTCCCTCCTGACGACACTAAACGAATAGCGAGCACAAACGTAGGTATCCAACTTACGCTTTTCTTGGATGCGGTGTTTTGTTATTACCGGCTAAAAATACCTACTAGAAAATAATGTTTCTTCGTTTTTAGTACTGCTTGTTAAAAATTCAACGTCAAAATTCAAACAAATTCTATTTTATGTATATCTAATTTTAACCATCCACATTAAAAAGACAACTAGATAATATTCGTGACGTAGTCCCAAACTAAGTAATGTTGCGCTTTTTGTGCCAGATTATGGATGATACATCTCTCCCTCTCCAGCCCATTAACGCTCTACGGTTGGGAACGGTCCTTTTTCATTTTGGGAGGGATTATGGTCTATAATGCCGCGGTGACCAGGCGTATTGGCATAGGTTTCATTTTCACTTAATCCATCTCTCATAGAAGATGTTGTCTGTGTACAATATCTCTTAGTTGGCTGTTACAGCACCCTGGGGAGGGTATGAGATGGTGACACTTGTATTCTTAATCTGTCACCACACGGACGTAATATAGGTAGGTACTCCATCATTACTAAAGTTTCATATTATATTGAATTCACACAAGAGTTACCTGCACTGCTAACGGAAAATGTTGAAGTAAAATTGTATTGTGGACGCTAGGTGTTCGGAACTTGCAATTAAAACCGACACCCAAAATTGTATACACCGTTCGTCACTTAGTACTCGAAGAATGGGGAGATTTTCGCTCATTGTAATTTGTGAAAGCAAATGAGAAAATATCATTAGATTCTGCCTTAAATAAAACAGACCCGAATGTTTACAATATTATTTTTTATGACATAGGTATAAAAATATTAAAAGTTTTTAATGCAAAATATAATTTTTGATAGCAATTGTGAGAAAAAAATATTCTGTGGTAAATAAAACAAAAGCTTTTCATAGTAATTTTTTTCTGATTAAGAAATTAGATTTTCAATTTAGGCTTTCATTTACATTTTCTTTGCATGATAACATAACTACGAGTATTTACATGAGGTTCTATATAGCATGATAATTGGTGAATAAAGACAACGATAAAATATTTTTATTAAAATTTGTACAATACCTAAGCTACCCAGTTTTGAATTGAAAATTATCTGTAATTAATTTTAATTTTATTTTATTATATTTTTTTCGTGAATGTTTTTATAAATTGTACTTTCATAATAAATGCGACTCATCAACAAATAGCTGCGCCCTAATTTGGATTTAATGTCTAATTTAACCTGTCGTCGATCGCAGAGAGGTAGAATGTGAGTTATAACGGGCACTATGATAAAGCCTATTTCTAGTTTAAATAAAGCGACAGGCGACTTTTAGCCGTGGATAGTAACATGACTCTGCAATCAGATGGAGTTTAAAATGTGCATTTGCAATGTGGCATGGTGCAGCGGGCGCCGGGCGCGGACAGAAATGCATTTTCAATAATTGAGGGTCAGACAGGGGGTTGATGGTGGTGGGCGCATTAAAATGTTCACAGCTAAACTTTGCGATCGTCACCGGCCGCGACAATGACTACTGCGCTTCTGATTTAGCAACTAATAAAAATGTTACCGATTTGACGCATATTGCTATAATAGCTAATCATAAATAAACTAAATTATAGTGGAAAAAATGATAACCATGAGCGGGACTTGAACCCACGACCTCGGAATACCGTTCCGTTGCTCTCCCATCTGAGCTATCATGGTTCCCGCATATGTTTACCAAATCTTCCACTACAACCTTCTCAATGTGAGTTAAACATCGTGCGATCATTTTATCATCATATCATTTTTTCATCATTTTTTATCATTTTCATCATTTTTTATCATTTTCATTTTTTTTATTTTATTTTATCATTGGTTATCATTTTTTCCACTATAATTTAGTTTATTTAGTAAAAGCATAGCAAGTCAATTGCAAAAATCCATAAATTAATAGCTAATCATTTTCTTTTTAACTATAGACATCCTGATTTTAGCCATGGATGTCTTCCATACCGGGTGGGTGTTTGAACAAACTCCTGTGCTGTGTCACACCTAAGGCAAAATTTTAAATTTATATCATCTCTAGCACAACTCTTACACCACCATCCCGATATTTGATTTATCCGGACTTTCTATTAATACGCAGGATTTTATTTCTAGACTAAGATTTTTATATTAATGCAATAGATTTATGTATAGAGTAGGACATATAAATCTTTACTTATTATAAAGCAAAGTTGATATTTTTGTATGTATGTCCCTATAAGAGCTCATAAGCTCTGATAGGGACATACATACAAACATGATGGATGATATATCATCAAAACTACGCAACAGATTTTGATGCGGTTTGTTTTAATAAATAGAGTGGTTCAATGGGATGTTTTTTTGTATAATTTGTTAAGTTGTAGTTCCTAAATTACACGTGTACGAAGTTGCGGGCAACAGCTAGTAACATATAAGTAAATGTATCTTGTTAGATTTAAGAAATATAAATTTAGCTACCGGCTGATTGTTCTAAGACATAGAACTACGAGTAAATAATGTCATGCGTATACAACACAGATACAAGAAAATTGCTAATTAAGCAAAGTGAACCTAATTCACAGTCTGAAGAATGTCACGGGTGTTGCCTTTGGATGTCTAATGAAGTTTGGATGTGAGTAAAGTAAATTGCTAACTGAAGTTTGTATTTTTGTTGAGAGATGCAGGTCTTCTATGGGTAGTACTTTTGATATAAGAACCAAATAGTTATTAGAGTTAGAGCTGTTAGAATTTAAGTAGTAATGAAAATATAGTTGGTTTATCAGGTTGCTACTGAACTGACAGACTTCGACAAGGAACGTAAAACAAACCTAATGTGAATGGTGGTGCATTGTGTGTTTGTTATCTACCTTTTATCGAACCTGGTTTTATTATCCTATGTTAGATTAAAATACATAAGTACATATTAGGACAGTTACGTTTAGCTGTATTTATTTTATTATATCCATAATATCTGCAAAAGTATGAACATTTTGAAACATAATTATATCAAAGTTAAGAACATGAATTTATTACGATACTTTCATCTGCCCCAGACCATCTATTTCACTTTACATAGATAATATAAAGGAGACAAACAAAAAGAAGTTTTCCACAGTTATTTTCTTGGGGAGATCACGTAGGCGCGCACCTCATCTGCGGAGCTCCCAGTGCGCCGATAAAATTTAAAATTCAAGGCCGCGTTAACGAACCGGCCTCGCGAAGAAATAGATATTCAAATGTGAGAAGATCCCATATTAACATTTATGGCAAGTTTGCGGGTACGAGACAAAGCTGAGTGCGAAAGCCCCCACGGAACTGCATGCCACATTCCTATGTTATTTACTTCATTTATATTTCAAATATGCAAGTTTGCTACATCACTTGATGTTTGGTACCACAGGTCATTACTAACAATAATTGAACGAACTTTTACATTTCTAAGTAATTTCGAACTTACGGTAGTTTCTGTAATCTGAAGTTTTTAAGTTTATTGAAGTAACAAAATTATTAATTTACCAATAATATTTAATAATAGGTAATAATACTTAATTTTATTAGCTTACTAAGCTATAGTTTGGATTCTACTTAGAAGATCGAACAGTGAAAATGAGCCGCCGTATTTGTTCAGGAAAATTATGATACAACTCTATGTAACATAATATATTCCAGTCTTAGCGCTGAATGGGAATTTGGTTATAAAAGTCTAAGTGCTAATTATGGGTCAAATCAGAAATGTTATATATTGATATTAAAGAAATAAGTTATGTAAATATAGGGCAACAGTCTGTCGTAAGCACTTAGAAGGCGTCATAACGTTTTCCACGTAATTAACGATGGCGTACATTACTTATTTATTGACTTTAGTAAGTCACAACAAAAAGGCGAATGGCTATCTTTTGTGTTTGCCATCGGAGCTAAAGACAAATAAAAGTTAAGAACAAAACAAATCAAAATCCCAATTTTACTGGCTGCATTATTTATGTGATATTGCTAGGCGTTGCCAATTTTCCCCTTTTCTTTGCTTTGAACTTGTCTTGGGTTATAATTCACACATTCACAACTTTTGCTATCAATAAAGCTTGGATTTGAAATATAGTCATACTGTAAATGTAAAAGAATATGACAAGATTCAGTCAAGTCGTTGTAGTACGCGCCTCTTTTTATCGAGGTATGAATAGTTATTATGTCATCACTTAATACAATAAATACCTATGATGACATGAGCTAAACAGTTCTACGGATACGGAAAGTCTCGTTAAAGGCACAACACAACAATTTTGTTTTGATTGATACATGACAGAGACTCTTCTATTGAGAATAAATATATGGTCAAAAATAAGGCTACTATAAAATGCAAAGATCGTTTTACAAATTTCGTTGCATTATTAACATAAAAGCGCTTATATTTTAAACTTATTACAGTTAATACTGAGGGAAATTAAGTCCTAGCGCTATTTTCATTCAACAATGGTTGATATTTGCAACACACTGTCATGTTTCTTATTAATATCAGGCGGTTGGAATGACCGAAGATGTCCCTAGCGCCCGCTCTCTCCCAAATAAAATTGCCGCTATCTAAACAAAGAGCCCTAATTATTCGGCCGTGGCGGGCGGGGTCGCTCTCTTATGGGTGTTCAGGGGCCCATTTCGCTTCTCGTATAGGGCCCCGGGGAACAGCGGGCGCCGCCTAGCCAATCGTCGGATGGAGAAAGCGAACGATCCGCAACCTTTTTATATGCGATATCGGCGTTGGCGCCGGACACCCTCCACCCCGCACCAGTTTGGATCTCGGGGAATCAAAAGTTGGAAGGCTCACATCTGATTAACCAAACACACACATTACATGGGAGAGTCAATCTCGATAAGCCCCCCCTTCTGCAAAATTTATTAGCGCCCACTGACGAGTTGTTTTCCACTGTTATCTCATTAACTTATTGCATGAAACAGATTGAAATAATACGCTTATGCTTTGCGTCTACTAAATTGTTGGACTAAAGAATTCATATCCATCTCAAGCAGCTTTTATTTAACATCCTACTCATTTCTTTTCAAGCCTGGTGCTTACGTCGCCCGTCTGTATTCCGTCTATAATATAATATCGTAGCTATACTTCATGCATTATCTATTATTTATATGAAAAGGGGTGGTTAAAAAACCTTGGAAATACCGGTCGTATAGCTTCAATACATATTTTAATTTGCACCCGATTTTATTATGAGACAATAAATTGGATATAAAGGGTTTTTGAACCATTTTTACCTCCGGGATCATTGTCTTCACCCTACGCCTTTGCAGCGTTTCTATTGTATAGAAATTATGAAATAAAAAGGCGATATCGAATGTCGGCTGGTTGATGGAGAGGTGCGGTGCGTGGGCGACGCGAGTCCGACATTCGACACCTAGCCGAGTTGGCGGCTGCCGGTCGGCTCGCCTCATTGTGCAGCCAGCATTCATCATGTTGCCGGCTCATATTCAATCCCAATGTTTTAAGTTTTCGATTGCCCTCGCAGAAAGGGTTCCCAAGAAAGTACATACAAATAAATTATTTTTTGCGCGTTTTGTAGTGTTTTAAGCGGGCGCGCCGAAGGGTACACATATTGTTTCTATGGTGAATTGTGTGGATGAATGGGTCCCGGGCATTCATGCATACACTGCTCCGAGATCGTAGGAAGATAATATAAGCAGGCGGGCTCGGGCGGTCCACGCGTATCTGAGGTGGTAAAACAAACCGCCTACTCGACGTTTTAAATAATTTTTAATATTATTAAGTGGATAAATTTTAATACTCGTAGAACAATGATTACGCTTATTTTTTCTTAGTGAAGAACTTGTACATATAAGTAAGTCTAGTGAAAAGTTCAGCTCTATTTAAAAACTAATATACATTTTTTGTTAATTTCTGACTTTTGTATTTTAAGGCATTTACCTCCATTGTTGGAACTTATAGGTCAAAACGTATTTTACAATAAAAAGTATGAGTTAAAGAAGCGTAAAAAGGTACTTACGGGTTAACAGACAGTATGCTTCGATACTCTTTGACCGGGTCAGGTGTGGCTGTAGGTGATCCACACTTTTGTCTATTTTTTTTCAGATTTACATTTGCATTAGTTTTATTTCCGTATAATTAATTAAATAGTATAGATTACATTACTGGTATTTTTTTAAATACAGTTTGTTAGGGCGATAAAAATTTAACGTTATAAGTATTTTCTCACACCAAATAACAAGGAAATTAAAAACTCTCAGAAACAAAAATAACAAATGATGCGGAGGATGTAATTTATGCCTATATATTTTAGATTAGATTATTACTTATTCTTAAGCTGGAAACAGTGCTAAGCCGTTGGTCAGCGTAGCTGTATCTACGTAAGTCTATGGCTGGACACACGGCTAAATCGACGGTCAGCGCTGAAGGTCGGATGAAAATGAAGCGCGTACCGTCAGCGGTGCGCAAATTCGTACAATTGCATTGATATAGCTACTCATTGCTTAGCCTAATCCAGACTTAGAACCTGGTTTAGAGATCTGACACTATCAAGTTTTTACACAAAAAAATTAAAAAGCAATTAAATTGTCAAATTGTGTGTTGAACAAACACCTTAAAAATAGAATCTCTAAAAATAGTTAACTAGAGGATATATTTTATACTCTACGGTGACTTCCCTGCTTCCAGATAGCACTAACGTCTTAGTTTAATTAAACTTTGACATACCGTTGTTCAGTTATCTGATTTCCATCTTGACTACTTGGTGTATTCTCAATTATGCATGTATGTATTCTCAATTGCTCAAAAGGCATGTTGTTATAAAAGTTTAAAAAGACAATTATCATTGATTTATAATTTCTTGCAATTGACTTAAAAGCATAGCTTTTACAATTATCATATTCAAGCAAAGAGCAATAATTTTGAATAATATTTTTAAACTACAATGAGCTAAATTTGAAATCATAATTTTCTAAATACATACCTACACATTAAATTCTACGTTTCCAATAAAAAAATATTTATTCATGCGATGACTATCTACAAAAGAAAAAGATAACAACTTTCAAAACTTATACAGACTATTCTATGAAATAAGCACCAGCTAAAATACTGACGTATTTGGATGATAGTCTTTGACATCGGAGTGCAATGTTTAAAAATAACCGTTCTCTACAGATAAATCTCAGTCATATAGTCAATCTCATCTCTGCAGTTTCTTGTGTATTTGTTGTCTATAACAATTTCTTAACTTCTCAACATTTGGAACCGACTTAAATTTGTAAGCACTAATGATTCAAAATGTATTTGTAAATAACTTTGGGGTGTACATCTAATAGTTATTTCCTGTACATTGCCCATGCTCAGTCAAGAAGTTAAATTGACAATCAATCCACCTGGATTTGGTGATATTGCTTCGACACTAGCACTAATATATTTTAATTTATGTAGGTATGGATAGCTGCTTTACATCCTGACGACCTTGTTAAGACTACTGAGTAGACTACACTTTTCTATCAACTGACATTCAAATATTTTTGTTTTATTCGTGCATCATATAAAAGATTTCACTAACATTTCATATATAATTATCTTAAAAGTAGGTATATTTGTCCAGATACAGTATAACATAACTTTTCGTTGTTTATGGTCATTACTAATGAAACTATCATATAATTATCATCAATGCCATAATAAATACTATCTTAGAATAAATCACCACATATGTGATTTTCACATGAACTGTAAGTGTTTGCTACGGGAAGAAACGATATGGAAAGACACAGGCAAAATTCTTTTACATGAAAACTATTTTTATATTATATCTAGGTACTTTAAAATAATGCCAGTACTTAAACTAGGATAGTGGCAGAGAACTAAATTATAGCTTTGTTAATTACTTCATTAATTAGCTGTTTTTTGTATAAGTTTATAGAAAAACAAAGACGTATTTGACTAATACAAAGTTTATTTCACGCAGCAGACATCAATTTTCACCTTGAGTGATCAATCATTTGCAGCATATTGTGTGATCCATACCGGAACACGACTACTCGCTGATTATTCTATGAAATGTTGCTTGAATGATCACAGCAGTACTTTATTGTGCCCTGGTAAATAAATCATTGAGGAGCTTGTATAACAATGCTATCACACCGCGATCGTTCGTGCTCAAGAAAGTGGAAGCGGCGCGGCGTGAGAATCGCGAGGGCGCAATTGCGTGTTCATCATTATGTCTATCAGTAAATTAATTTAAAAGAACTAATCAAAATTAAATACGACGGTTTCTGTAGATGAAATTAAAGATGTTCGTATGTATTTTATCAGTTATTTGATGCAAGGCTCGTGGCGCGCAGTGGCGGCAAACTGTTGCAAAGACTCGTTGATATTATCAGTAGCTCCTTCATCTCGCCGCGGCCTACCGCCGCCGCTCACCGCTCATGGATCTCGCTAGTTCACTAACTGAATTTACTTGATCATAATCACTTTATTTAAATCGTTTTGCTTTATCTTCGTTCTAACTTCTAGCTACGTGCCACAGTCGTCATATATTTGCATACTTAATTCTAAAAGAAAAAATGTTCATTGCTAGTGGTGGATATTTTCAAGAAGTTAACGCCTTACAGAACGTGTGACTATTACGTTCTTTATGTACAGTAACATGTGTTAATTAAACTTCCAAAGATACTCGTAAATGTAGCGCTCTCTACCGACAAGGGTGAATAGCATAAAGTGTGGGGAGGCTCTTGCTTGCTACTGGGGTGAAGTTTTCGGAAATTCAAACATGGAATACTGACATCTACCGGAACAGTTTAGAATTAAGTTACAAACAAAGTGACTTTCTAGTGAGGGAATCTGTCTGAACTTCCCGTTTGTTCGAACGTTAAAATGCGGTTCTAACTTTTGAAAGCTTAGAGTAGGTATACGATACGAAAGTATAATTAATACCTATTAATTTTTACCTGAATTAGGTTGTTTCGAAAATTGTTTGCTTTAGAACAGAATTAATACTAACTCATTTTCATATTACTTAAAATTTACGTATTGGTGATTTGAAAACAATTGCAAATCATTTTATTGAAAATCATGGAAGTGCCAACGCAAATAAAATAAATATAAAATAAATAGACAAAATACCCTCCGAACATCTAAGTGAAGTTAGTGGGGGGGGGGGGGGGGGTTATTTTTTCTACCTACTTCGAGGCCGAATACAGTCTCGGCATGTGCGCTTACGAGTATATTATGTATATACCTATCACTTTCAGGCTATATATTTAACCTTAAATAAAATCTCAAGGAATTGATTTAGAACTTTGGTGTAATAATAAAAAATGCTTACAATATTGTGTTCTATCACATCAAACACTTATTTTTAGTGGCTGCCTAAATAAAAACAAATTGGTCAAGTGCGAGTCGGACTCGCGCACGAAGGGTTCCGCTTTATTTATAGAATCAGATAAAAATATCTTAATTGTTTACTACCACAGAATAGATAGAAGATACTACGTATTTTACTACGATTGTGACAACAGACACTTATGTCTCTGACAACACAAACTGTCAACTTTTTTGTAAGTAGGTAGCACGAAGTATAGATAGAAGGAGTCCGAACGGTATAGGCTTTTCCATAATATTTCGTGTACACAATAATAAACCCAGATCATAGTTCTATTTTCTGCCACTGGCTGCGCAAGTGTTCAGGGCGTACCGATGCTATTATTATTATTACATGTAAACACGCGCTGGCTCGTGAATGTTGAATTTAATTTAATTAAATACATAATATTATTTATAAATAAATAATAATATTATTTATAAATATAATAGAATTCAAACGAGTACTCCTTGAAAAATGGCGCGCTCTACCGGCAAAAAATCTGTCCCTTAAATTGAGACCATTCGTTCAACATTACATTCGGACTCCTTCTATCTATACTTCGTGGTAGGTAGCATAGAATTATTAATATAACTAGAATATTGACTCAGTACTACGAATCCGGCCTGTTTCTTTTTATCACGCTTATATTAGTTCGGTAGGTATCTATCAATGTCGGATTGATCTGAAATTTTGCACACATATTAAGTACCGTTGACAATGCATTTATTTAAAAAAATATTCAGGATTTTCAAGCGTGTTTTTCAGTTTTTAATTACCGCGGGTTACACCGCGGGGTGCAACTAGTAAATAAATATAGTTATTATGTTGTTCTTATGTTTTGTAAAAATTATTGTAATATTACGCGTCAATGATCAATAAAATATGGTTCTGGCTGGCTGTGTGCTAACATTAGGGGGAATGTTACGTATCGATGGTTTTACTCTGTAATAGTACGTACTAAAACACTTTCGAAGGTTTTAGATTTTGACCTTGTCAATATTACTCAATTATTGATACCAATATTTGCTTGAACGAATTTCATTATCCCAATTTTTTGAGTAAGGTACGTGGCACGCAAAGTTCCTCCGTGTGGTGACGGATTAAAGGTCATAGCTCATTAGAGCCACTCGGCACCCACTCCACACCGCCTCATCGCACGGTGTCCACTAGTTGTCGACAGATGGTCTACGGGTGGACACCGCGTTATTACCAATAATCGTCGCGCGGTCAACCAGGGACCCCGCGTTGGCCGCTGGTGGACGCCGCGTGGTCTACGACTGGAGACCGGTTAGTCCAGGAATTTTGTGTAGTCTGTTAACAATTGGCATAATAGTTTTTCTTTATTCATTTTGAAAGCAAAAACGATACGTCCAACTTGTTTAAAAGAAAGATTGGGTATGAAAGGAGGGTAGGAACCCGCGCGTTGGCGATGCGCCGTCAACGCGCGGCAAGCATGCGAGCAGCGAGTTGTCACCGAGTGGTCCACCCGCAGTCCGCGCGTGGAGTGCTTACGACAGAGGCGAGGCGGTGACGCTACGGAGTTGATGTAGTGAGCGCATACCCATACAAATCCATATAAAGAATACTAACCGCACGAGGCGAGGCGGTGCGGAGTGGGTGCCGGGTGGCTATAATGAGCTATGACCTTAAGAATACAAGTGTCACCACCCCATCTCCTCCAAAGGGTGCTTTAAAAGTCATTGCACACAGATAACATCCTCTTTGAGAGACGGAAATCTCGAAAATAAACCCTGTGTCAATACGCCTAATCAGCGCGGCATAGTAGACCATAAACCCTCCCAAAGTGTAGGAGGCCCATGCCCAACAGTGGGACGTAAATGGGCTGGAGAGAAATAGGTGGCAAAAAGTCAGGGCGCCAAAATGTCAACAATATTATCTAAATGTCAACATCTGGTTGTATTCGTTACATAATATGAGTATAGAGTATGTTTTTTTCATAAAATCCCGTCTGATATGATAGCTACAGAAAATTAAAAGCCCTAAGCTATGGCATACAATAATATACCTACATATTAATAAAACTTAAGTTTTATCTCTTATAACCCTTGAAACTGGGATTTTGCTTACACACTTAGGGGCTTTCTTGTCTGGGGCGCCTTTTGTCTAAGGCCCTTTTTCTGGGGGCCCCTCTTGTTTGGAGGTCCCTTTTGTCTGGGGGCTCCGTATGATTGATACGCCTTAGAACACAGCTAACAATTTTTTATTTGGCCCATAGAATTATTACAATTAAACTAGTGTGACAAAATTATTTTTTATATAGAAATGTATGATTAATCTTTTAAAAGATTTTGATAAATAATAATGATTATTTTGTACTTACTTTGTTTATTTAGGTTAATGTAATATATAAGGAAGAATATAATTTAATTTCAATAAGGTTTAACTAATAACTTTATTTAAATTAAATTATATTTTGCTTAGTAAATGGGCGTGGCGAGATGGGCGGAGCGTTGGGTGGGCTCGAGCGACGCCCATAGCACCCACGCGAGCACCTATGTTGCACAATACTGTAACTTTTGACTTTTATGCATCAAACATAGAGATAAATCATCGTCATCATCATACGTGTCTACATACAGATATTAGATACGAACATAACGAAAAAAAGTAAGCAAAAAATACTCGTTTGCCTAAATACTGAAACTTGGGTTGATCATTAGGTGAAAAAATGGCTCTACAAACGGAAATATCTGCTTCTAATGTAACAGTAACATAATAACACAAAATTATACTTAAAATAATTTTTGAGAAACAAAAAATTCAAATAATTTAATTGAGAAGTACTTTTTAAAAGTTAATAAATAAAGCAAGAAAAGTGATTATCACGAGTAGTTTTTTAACCCACGACCGTTGCGTACCTACCTTTTTTTTTTGTTTTTTGTACCTACCTTTTTGCTCCATTTGATTTGTTAAAAATAAACAAAACTTAATAAAGAAACTTCAAATAGGTATTTTTAAAAATATTATTATTTGTAGTTGTTGCCAGCTACTTACTACGCGTGGACTTTAGAAAATTCTTTCAGTTTTTACAACATTTATCAGTGATGCTTCGCTCCTATTAGTCGCAGCGTAATGTTATATGGCCTATAATTTTCCTTGATAAATGTACCCACTATTCCAATACTGACATAATTTTTCAATTAGAACCAGTGGTTCCTAACATTAGCGCGTTCAAACAAACAAACTCTACAGCTTTATAATATTGGTATGGATTTTCAATAAAATAAATATATGACATACTAGCTGTTGCCCGCGACTCCGTCCGCGTGGAATTTAGAAAATTTTATTTTTTCGCAATAAAAGGTAGCCTATGTCCTTCCTCAGGATCTAAAGATTGTCTGTGCCAAATTTCATCAAAATCGGTTGAGAGGTTTAAGCGGGAAAGCGTAACAGACAGACAGAGTTATATTCGCATTTATAATACTACGAGTATTAGCTGACCCGGCAAACGTTGTTTTGCCATACAAATGTCAGTGGGGGGGGGAGGTGTTTGAAAAATAGATGTTGTCCGATTCTCAGACCTACTGAATATGCATGTAAAAATTCATAAAAATCGGTCAAGCCGTTTCGGAAGAGTACGGTAACTAACACTGTGACACGTGAATTTTATATATAAGAAAGATAAGAAGGGATTAATAAATGACTAAAGAAATAACATTAAAACTTTATCTACTTGTAACTACGTAAACGAGAGATTGGGCGGGATTATATAGGTTACGAAGCAACTTGTGACGCTATGATTTATATGCTAAAACGCGTGAAATGAACTTGATTAAGACGACCACCCAAAAGGATCATCACGTATTCATTCAACAACTTAGATAACGTAAACATATTAAATGGGTTTTAATGTTATTTTTAATAGAGAATTAAAGAATCTATACTAAAATCACAAAGCTGAAGAGTTTGTTTGTTTGATCACGCTAATCTAGGGAACCACTGGACTAATTTAGAGATTCTTTCAGTGTTAGATAGTATATTAATCGAGGAAGGCTATAGGCTATATAAAATCTGTCTGAGACCAATAGGAGCGATGAGAACTTTCCAATAATTCTATCTATGTTGTTTATTACACAAAGCCTATTAAAGTTTATTATAAAAACCATGTTTTGAGATTTTGGTAAATGTAATTAGGTTATTACTTGTTGTATTATACGGGCTAGCAAGCACCTTATAATGATGCGGTTACAATGCAAGGTGTACTTGTACGTAATGTATGTAAGTACATAAGGTGTGCTGATGTCTCCTTGCAGCAAGATCATCAAGGAACCATTCACATATAATGTTATGGGAACACATAATGTAACATGTAGGTAATTATTTTTGTGGTACTGTGCTAGAGATAAATATTCAAAAGCCAAAGTAAATAGCTGTGTCATTTTAGGAATTACTAAAAAGATTACGTTTTACCTATAGAAATATTTCTGGTCACCTTAATATAAAAAGTTTGTCGGCTGATGCTAGTTAGCTGTTAAAGATTTTTAAGATACATTCTTCTCTTTATAATGAATAATTATAATTATGGTTAGTACTGTTTAAGAGATGCGTTGTGTCCATATACTCTAATCTTTAACGTAACTATATATTTATATATCTACCTAATATACCTTAAGCAATATTAGGTTCATTGCACGACACACAAAAGTCAAATAAAAAGTTCTCACGAGCTATGAGTCATCGGCTTACAACACCCATAATGTCTCCGTGTAATCTTACAAAATCAGAGTACCATTCTGAGAAATGCCTCTAATCACTCTAGCTGTGAATATAATTTAAATTATTTGGCCTCGAACCTACTAACATTAACTGAAATAAGAAAAAAATTTGCTTGTACCATGATGGGAATTCTTTACCACTTTGTTTAGACCTTTACGTTATGATGGACCATGTACCACTTTTCTGTCAAGCCAGACAGTTCTGTGTAACATCGAGGTTCATCATAGGTTAAGAACCACTTGTTTAGACCGATCGGTATACTGTTTTGTTTCTTTAAGAAAGAAACAAAACAGTATACCGACTACTGGTAGACCAGTAGATATCTAGCTCGGAGAGAAGTCTAACACATACGTGTTTGTCACCATACGGAAAACTATTAATTGATATTATAAAAAAAAAATATGAATAAATCAAGTCAACCGACCTAAACTTTAATACAGCGATATATGACACATAGACTGGTCATGATTGATACCTTATTACGTATCTGCGTTATAGCATAGCTTCAATGACGTGCATACTTGTGTTTTGTAAACAATGTGATTCACCATATCAGTAGCAGCATTAGTACGTAGTTGATAGAGCCATTTCTGAAAATATTAAGTTCCTTATAATGACTAACGAACATAATAAACAACAATGCTATATAGTTATTGTAATTAATGATTGTAATCGATAGGAACAATTTATTTATTGAAAATATTTTTACAAATTGTATAAAAGTAGTGCGTAAAAATTTTTGTTTTGCTATTCTTTAATTTAACTTCTTTTAATTCAGTTACTAAGCTGTATAGCTTTAGCCAAAGTCTATAATAAGTCTCTTTTTTTTGTTTTCTTAATAATATGTATTTCTCAATCATACATTTAGAATTTTTTTTTGACATAGTTATATTCCTTTATCGTAGTTCTATATAAAATATAGACAGTGCAATAAAAAGACTAGGTATATAAGTAGGTAAAGCATCTCTAGAATCTTAGTTTAAATCATCAAATTAGTAATACTAAGCAATCAAATACCAATTGGATTCGCTAACCGCAAGTGATTTAGCCAGGTGTATGCGGTATGGGCAATCATTAGGCAGGTGATCGACTAAACGTCTCAGTAACGTCTTCATCGGCGCGTGCGCATCAAATTCCCTTTCACCCCCAACTTATAGCCAGTGTGAAACAATTTAAAAGTTGTCGATTAACTGTCTATTATGTAGTTTGTGTGGTAATCAATGTCACTTCCTTAGTTTTTGCTTAGCAATATTATCAACCACTTAAATGGATGGTGTTAAATTGAGTATTTTGTATCGGTGCTTTTTTATCCGATGAAGGCTATAGTCATTTAATAATAAGGCTGTTACTGTAATCAATTCAGATTTAGATTCAGATGATTACTAACAGAACACGTTTATAATGTAAACATGTAATGAGCGAGTTTCATTGTTTATATAAGGTATAGTATGTTTGGAGTTACTAAGTCTTACAGAATCCTTTGTTTAACCATTGTGCGTGATAGTTTAGATCCGTTTCATCTTGGCTTTACCGGCATTTCCTGCAAATTCTAAGTCTATTGTTATTTCTTTGGAACTAGAATGGTTGACGGTGCCTGTCTTCAGTTTGTTGATGTTTAGACATTCCTATATATGAGCTATCTCTTGAAATAAACTTTAATACCAACATAATCCCCCTTATTACAAAACGCGGCTCAACGTTAAATCCAGATTTAACAAAATTTATTTACGAGGAATTGGATAGTTAGACCCGCTTTGACACTAGTTTGGCGTCGGTTTAAGCCTAAGGTCGTTGTTAGATCTAGGATTTGAGAAAAATCTGCTTGAAATGCGCAATTGAAGTGTTTAAAAAGCCAGGCTTAAACTGTGGCTTAAACTTAGTCCACGTTTTGTAATAAGGCGGATTATGTTTTTTTAAGTAGTTTTATTTTTCATTTTGTTTATTCTATTTTATTGTTAGCATGAAATTTAAAAAAAGTTAGGGGAGTTTTAGGAGTCCCTATCTGACGATATGACGAAATTTCTACAAGAAATCAAGATTTTATACTATTTTCGACACATTTAGTCTCTTTTCCCAAATTGACAGTGGCAATAAAAGGCGGGTGATTTATTAACTAAAGTTGTACATTAAATAGCAGAATGAAACAAGCTCTAGTTCAGTAAGAACAGTTAAAAGGCGGAAGTCCATCTAGTGGTGGTCTCGAGTGAACCGACTCGGGAAGCCGACCGGACGCACGGACCACTACCCGCCCAGTTACGAGGGCCAAGCTTCCTGTAGCGACCTTAGGGCAATTCAGCCTCCTGTTATGCAAATAGCCTTGCTCGAAGAAAATTATCTTTAAATCCATTGAATTGAATTAAATTTATAACCAGTCCATTGTTATCTTAAAGTTTGTGCTGTTAATGAGTTTACATTAAAATCTCAATAGAACACGAACTTTTTACTCATAAATAATGATTTGTTTTGTTAAGGATGCTTTTGTAAGATGGAACACTTTTTAGTATACCTTTCAATGTTATAAACATATACCTAATTGCTAACAGTGTCAGTTATAGAGTGGTGCATATACAAGGTGTCCCAAAATTCAACGATAAGCGGGCACCAGAGGTTAGACCTACTCATGACTACTAAAGAAAAAAAAATGTATCGTAATTTATTTTAGAGATATCAAAAAAAGTATTAAACCTTTGAAAATTGACACTCCCTAGTGTATTTTGACTATAATTACCACAATTTTCTAAATATTTCCGATTTTTTTTTGTATTGGTAACCGTATTAGTACTGCTGCTTACCACAATATTTAAAATGCCCACACTACATAAAGTTTTTACGCAATGAGTATTCAAAGTTGATATTTTCCCTATAATTTTGAAGGTTTTTTACTCTCAGTTCATTTTTACTCAGCGTCAACTTTTAAAAATACTTGCCATAGTAGTGTCAGTACAATTTTTTTTCACCACGCTGAGTGAAAATGAACTGAGAGTAAAAAACCCAAACTAGAAAATATCAACTTTGATTGCTTATTGCGTAAAAACTTTATGTACTATGGGTATTTTAAATATTGTGGTAGACAGCAGTACTAATACGGTTACCTACTGATACAAAAAAAAATCGGAAATATTTGGATAATTGTGGTAATTATAGTTAAAATACATTAGGGGGTGTCAATTTTCAAAGGTTTTAATACTCTATTAGATATCTCTAAAATAAATTACGATATTTTTTTTTTAAATTTTTTCTTGAGTAGTCAAAGTAGGTCTAACTTCTGGTGCCCGCTTATCGTTGAATTTTGGGACACCTTGTATATGCACCACTCTATAACTGACACTGTTAGCAATTAGGTATATGTTTATAACATTGAAAGGTATACTAAAAAGTGTTCCATCTTACAAAAGCATCCTTAACAAAACAAATCATTATTTATGAGTAAAAAGTTCGTGTTCTATTGAGATTTTAATGTAAACTCATTAACAGCACAAACTTTAAGATAACAATGGACTGGTTATCGTTGAATTTTGGGACACCTTGTATATACCACACAGGATAGATATTTGAATTTGAAAAAACTATTTAAACTGCATCTAGATATTTCACATGTATTACTGAGAAATGTTCAGAAAAAAAATATAATATATCAGCAATTTGGAAGTACACAACAATTCCAACATGTAGCTTAATAAAGGAATAGGGAACGTTGTGTAAAGTGTCAAGTGATTAATAATTTTTGTAAGGACGTGAAAAAGAACAGTCAGTTTTATAATTCTTCTTACAGTAATAACGTATACTATGGTATGAACAAAGTACAGACGCTTATAACGCTGTTAGCAACCACTACTGGACTATTTGTATAAAAACTAACATGGTATTGAAGTTTAATTACTCAATTATTACCAAATAAGTCACTACAGCTATAATTTAGCGTGATATTGTTTAAATCGTAGTTGTATTAGACGAACGCTTATCGATTAGTGGTATCGATGCGTAGAGCGCAGGTGTTAAGACATAGCGGTGATGCTCGACCGCAGCATCACCTGCGTCTGCTACCGGAACTACGTGCCGATACGAACTGCGCACGCGCAGATAACTAACACGTCATCAAGCCCACTAGAAATTCATTAAAATAAAAGAAAAAGCGAAATTAATCAATTTTAGTTGATTTAAAAATACAGAGTACTAATGTTAAGAAAATTTTCTTTCTTAAGTACTTATTTATATAGGCAGGTAAATTTTTTTGTTCGTAGTATGCATTGATGAAATGTAGGTATGTTTTTCCCATATACCTATATATGGGAAAAACATAGCCATATTTTCAACTAGTTTAGTGAACCGTGTTCGGAGTTTGAGAGAAAACTTAAAATTCTTATAGTTAATTGTAAATTCAGTTCTTTAAAATCAAATCTAGGTCAGCAATATTAGACTAAGTATATTATGCAATCTACGCGATCTATACTGGTGATCTAAAATTAGCTATTTTGGATTTCGCGCATGCACAGTAGGTAACCGAGAAAAGCAGTTATTAAAGTAGAAAAGCCTATTATTAGAAAGCAATAGATTTTTTATTTGTTCATTAACGAAATATTTTGTACTATTTTGTTGAAGACTGTATCAATATGAAGTCCAAAGAATATAATAATTTCATTCGCACAAACTATTAAATTATTATAAAGTGTGGTAAGGGCAATCGGATAGTGGTGATATCGAGGGTCGTGCGGTTTAACACGGCATAACTCACCAAAAGGTGACAAAAAGTCGCGTGACATCGCGTGACAATCACAGATCACGAACGCACCACGGCTGCGGCTTGGACACAACTGTATTTGTCGCAGATTCGTTATTGTTGGTAGTATGTCCAAGCTATAACTATTTTATAGATAATTTTCTCTTTTGATTTTCTTTCCAGCCTGTTACGTTTTCAAACTTTCTGATGAGTACATATAGCGATATGACCACTTATTAAAGTAAACAAATCTTACTCAAAAACATAGTCTCGTTTGAATAGACTTTTAAAAACACATTAGTAGCGAATAGTCGAACTATGTTTTTAGATTGTTTTACCAGACTTTTATATCATTTTCTTTTTGAGTCCCCTAGTTATCTATCGACTCTGTCATGTTTCTTTATTTCACCCAAAGATGGTTTAAAAACGGAAAGAATATATAGCTAGTATTATGGTCGCTGTAGTTTCGGGCGTGAAGTTGACCTCGGCGTAGAAGGCGCCTCGGCCCCGCGGAACTGTCACCAAGCTGCGCATGCGGCTTGGTTCGTTCCACCGCGCTCACGCCCATGTCGCGCCGCCCGACTAAATGTCTTGTTGCCCTCACACTGGGTAATAGTTTCCCACGGAACACTACTCTATTCGTCACCAACAAAATTACTGCGGTTAAAAATGTTGCGTTTACTAAAATCATAAAAAGCGTGACATTTCGCAATGATCGTGATCTGATTTTCTATTTTGCTAACTGTTAGAGCAACATTGGACTATTACATGAGGGTGATGGGCCTATCGTCATTTATTGCTTCCGGGTATTGAAAGTGATTTGAGGTTCACGCCCCGTATTAACTGAAAAGCATTGTTAAGTGAATGGATGAATTAAGAACCGCACAAGCGATTAAATCCACTTCCAACGACCCATATAAAATCGCATAGGTACAGCTGTCTTTCAGGGCACTCTAAAATCACTAGTAATTTAATTGGCAAGCAATTGTTCTATATCACTTCTGAAATGTTGTTGAACTTATTTTATATTGTAAACGCATTTAATACTTTTATGATTTTACTGGGCCATTACAGGGATATTAAGGTTATGCACAATCTACTTATAGTGTACACGCACACATTACATACGAGGAAAGATGTATGAGATCGTGACAGGCAGTCAGTTCACGACGCTAAAGGCGTGAAACATAGCACTGTGTCATATCATGTACAGAGATCAGGCGTTACGGTCACGTATGAATCCACTCCCACGTCTTAATTGACCCATTTCGTGTAAGATGTTGTTCATAGAGACCGCGTCAGGGATACCATCGCCGCAGAACGTGACAAGCTCTATCGTATATGATTTAACCATCATTTCTTCCTAGTTGTTACAATGGGATAACCTTGTATATTGTAAATATGTATTGTAACATCCGTTATAATGTAATATAAATTGTATAAAATGAATTTGTAATAAAAGTGTATCGCTACAAAATGAAGTTGGATACTTCTATGCATAGCCTTGTAGAGTGTGTGCTCTTAACGTACAAATAATTCCTGCAGTTCATAAACCAAGAAACAAAGATTGTCATTCAAAATATAATTATATTATTATGACTACCGATACCTACGTATAAGTCAGAAATTTTTACTACAACAAATATTTACTTTAGGCAATCAAGCAAAGATTGAGACTAATTGAGAGATGTAAGAAAAAAAAAGAGTGTTTTGGGTGATGTAGATAAGTCACAGACCACCCTGTTGCTGTTATCTCAAAACGCAATCTCACCAAAAAACGACACCCCAGTGATGTGTTTGCCCTGTGTGGCCTACATTTTACAATCCTTCAACACTGTGAAACATTCCAAATTATGTTTAAAATACAGCGTAAATTCTCTTTTGTATATAAATTTAATATCATAAAAAAGTAAACAGGAAACCACTTTTTCAGAACTTTCTTTTCAAGCTTGATTATAAGGCTTAAAAAGTGTAGCGTCATTCAATGTTAGAAGGTTTAGATTAAGAAAGGGTAGGAAATAAACAGGTACCTATAAAATTGTACTTGTAATCTATGAGGATATATAATATACTAGCTGACCCGGCAAACGTTGTTTTGCCATACAAAAAAAAAAAGGTTTGAAAAATAGATGTTGGCCGATTCTCAGACCTAGAGGATATGGACACAAAATTTCATGAAAATCGGTCGAGCCGTTTCGGAGGAGTACGGTAACTAACACTGTGACACGTGAATTTTATATATTAGACTAGCTGACGCGGCAAACGTTGTTTTGGCATACTAAAAAAAAATGGTTTGAAAAATAGATGTTGGCCGATTCTCAGACCTACTGAATATGCATGTAAAATTTCATAAAAATCGGTCAAGCCGTTTCGGAGGAGTACGGTAACTAACACTGTGACACGTGAATTTTATATATAAGATTTCAAGCTTGATTATAAGGCTTAAAAAGTGTAGCTTCATTCAATGTTAGAAGGTTTAGATTAAGAAAGGGTAGGAAATAAACAGGTACCTATAAAATTGTACTTGTAATCTATGAGGATATATAATATACTAGCTGACCCGGCAAACGTTGTTTTGCCATACAAAAAAAAAGGTTTGAAAAATAGATGTTGGCCGATTCTCAGACCTAGAGGATATGGACACAAAATTTCATGAAAATCGGTCGAGCCGTTTCGGAGGAGTACGGTAACTAACACTGTGACACGTGAATTTTATATATTAGACTAGCTGACGCGGCAAACGTTGTTTTGGCATACTAAAAAAAAATGGTTTGAAAAATAGATGTTGGCCGATTCTCAGACCTACTGAATATGCATGTAAAATTTCATAAAAATCGGTCAAGCCGTTTCGGAGGAGTACGGTAACTAACACTGTGACACGTGAATTTTATATATAAGAAGATGTATCTATCGTAATACAACACAATTTAACAATATTTACAAGATCTTCGATAAAAGGGTAATTAACCTTGCATCCTTGAAAGTAAACAGCTAACAACAATGTTGAGCATGTCAGTCATAATACGTTTCTTTTCAAATAAAGATATTTGCGTTATCTAAAGTGAAAATAGGCTACAGAAAGTCATAATAAAATAAACTTATAATACACATCTTATTACGTCAAATACTGAATAAAACTTTTATCTTAAAAATTTGTAGAACGGCATGAACATCACAAAATGAGAAAGGAATTATTTTGTCACAATTTTTAACACGCATTCATAAAAGGCAACATTGAAATAAGCCTCTGATAGAGTTGTAAGAAAGACGTATCACGCAAAAAGTGACGCAAAGGGGAGAGACGTGCCTAATCCAGTGGAATGACGTCTGTCCTGTTGATTTATTAGGACGTGAACAGACGTGTGCTCATGTCCCACTCTGGCGCGCCCTCGGGACTCAGGTAGGGACAAAAAATATTTGGGTGTTTGTTGACAACGCAATGTCACGGTCGGAAATAAATATTTAAATTCAAAAGTTTGCTTGATTTTACGGGCTATTATTATATTATACTAGCTGACCCGGCAAACGTTGTTTTGCCATACTAAAAAAAACATTTGAAAAATAGATGTTGGCCGATTCTCAGACCTACTGAATATGCATGTAAAATTTTATAAGAATCGGTCAAGCCGTTCCGTTTAAGATTTTATATTATATTTTTCTATATCAGTAACGTTTGCATCTGTGTAGCAAAATATTTTTGTATATTGATTCAATTATAAAGATGACCTGATTGTCGTATTATTCTCAGTAAAATTTTATTTTTAATTTCTTTAATAATCGTTTTTGAATGTGAATGGTTAAATAAATATTTTACTATAAAGATATAAATAAGGATATAAATATTCATGGACATTTCACACAACGTCCTCTGGTCCCAAGCTAGGCTTATATGCATTTGTTATGGGTACCAGAATACGGGGAGAATACATACACTACTTTTCTTTTGTAAATACATACTAACACCTATCATATATACATAGCAACACCCAGACGCAGAACAAACATTCGTATGACACTTATAAAGATCACACAAATGATTGTCCCATGCGGGAATTGAACCCGAGACCTCGTGAACAGCAGTCCGTTACATGAACCACTAGACCACGAAGGCTGTCGAATAATCGACTATCTCTATCGACTCGAAATCGAAAAACACACACGATCAAATCAGTTTTGAGAAATGAAGCGGAGTCTATATCGGACCAACAGTGGTTTGGGAGTCTATCTCACAACTAGGCACATATCACATACCCATATAGGTAGGTGCTATAGCTAATTACGAGTGTAGTGAGAGTACGAGTGTTATATCATAAAATGCGCTTAGCTCAATAAACAAATAATGAATGTTTAATGTTGTTGAATAGATATCAGTATACCGCATTCCAATTAAATAAAGGGGTTTGAAGAGTAACCTGGCAAGGAGCAGGGGTGCAGGCCAACGCATCAAATATTAAAGATGTGATTGTTGCCGCGCTTAGTCAAGAGCGGTTGGGAATACACTAAATGACGCATATAATTTAATAACAAAGTGCTTCAAGTCATTTGATCTTCAATCAATTTCAGAAGAAAACTTTGATGATTTAAGTAGTAAGTATTTGTAGTTTTGCTTTGTTTTTGTTTATTGTTGAGCATTAGGTACGCGCCCATCTTCCTCAAATTACTTAATAATAAGGTTTGCTGGAAGAAAATTCAATAGTGAATTAAGCTCACCTTAGTACGTTGGTTTAATTTCAAACTCTGTCAAGATATTTTATATGTACAATAAAGAATAAGAATGATTTTATTGAATCCTGAATCCTTTTTTAAGCTGCTTCTGTTTGGAGATGTTCAAATGTGCAATATAATCATTATTATAATAATCATTATTTGAATACAAAATATTCGTGGCTGAAAAATGAGCACATATTTTTCTAAAATTAATATAGCATCTACCTCAGCAGTACAAATAAATGTTCAGACCCTCATCAAGACGAGCTGTTGTTCGTTTGCAACGTCGGGCGCAGATAAGAAGCACTTTTTCATAATACTTTATTCAGCGCAGGAGATTTAGCTCAGTGACAGTATAATCGTTCGCGTCAGGAGTGAGGTGGGCGCGTTAAGTATTAATGCTTAACCCTTTTGCATCGAGCTCTGCTGGCACCCGACAACTCCGTGTCAATCCCATTCGGCTAACGTCTCTTACATATTTTATGTACATTCATTTGTCAAGTTCCTCTAATTCACATAAAATCATTTATTGTTGTATCAACGATATTTACTGCAAATGTCTCTATATTTCAATGATTTGAATTCTATAGTGATTATCTTAGGTTATAGGTTTAGGTTATAGGTTATAGGTTTTGCGGGCATTCCAACACAATTCTCTATAAATAGTTCAGGTTCGGTTAGGTCACACCAAAATGCATTGATTTACTCTAGCCATTTTTAGTAGAGCTCAATGGTTGGATAAATGCTCATTATTCAGCGGGCAGGCGATAAGGTGAGCTTTAAAGTAGTACTTAGTTGGCATTAGTTAACCTGAAATACTAACATAATAAAAAATAATAAATAGGTGCTGATAATGTGGCAGAGAAAAATCCTAAGCGGAATTGATTAATTTAAGAAAAACTGAAAAATACATTTTAGTTTGTAATTAAAATCAGGCAAATTTAAATTTGCGACAAACGTATCCCTTTTCCCCCTAAATCACGGTTATATTCTACATGCAGATACTTTGTAGTTTGTTCGTAAAATTACAGCAGCTGTGTCGCGAGCCGTAATCCCAATAATATATGCACAACTAAAAGGCATCGCCGCGGAGGCCGCGCTCTATCGTCCCCACAGGAGCAATCCGCGGACTACGGGTGACCGTGTCGCCAGATCTCGATTCAAAATTACATACATATTTTACATTGAGGTACTTATAATATCACGCTAAATACATATAATATATTGTAATTGCATTTCAAATAGCTTATAAATTTATTTGGTTTTTTTTTTTTTTTTTTTTTTTTTATACTACTGAGGTGGCGAACAAGCGTACGGCCCGCCTGGTGGAAAGCGGTTACCGTAGCCTATAGACGTCTGTAACACCAGGGGCATCATTCGCGCGTCGCCGACCCTGCAGAAATCTCTTCACACCTTTTTTGAAGAACTCCATGCTGTAGTCCAGTGGGAAAATCTCGGCAGGTAGTTCATTCCACATCTTTATTGTACGGGGGATAAAATTCCGAAGGAATCGTACGGTACGTGATGGCATTGGTTCTAGAGTGTGAGAATGAACTCTCTGCCGATGACGAGAGGTGCGATAATAAAAGGAGGCCGTTGGCACCATTTCGAACAGTTCGTCAGAACACAGCCCATTATACAGGCGGTAGAACACACACAGGGAGGCAAAATCTCTCCTAAGACTTAAGGGCTCGATACCGCCTGTAATCACGGGATCGTCGACAATCCTCACAGCGCGTCGTTGGATTGAGTCAAAAGGCCCAAGCTGATATTGCGGTGCGCCCGCCCACAGATGGCAGCAGTACTCCATATGGGGCCGAACCTGCGCCTTGTACAGGGCAAGTCTTTGACCCGAAGTGAAATACCGCCTTGCCTTGTTGAGCACACCTAGCTTTTTCGATGCCAGCTTGGCCTTATTCTCTAGATGACAACGATATTGGACGTCACTGGAGATGTCAACTCCTAGGGTCCCGATGTGATCAGAGATGGTCAGGGCTGTGTTCACGAACTGTGGAGCTACAGCGAATGGAGCTTTTTTAGTGGTGAACGCGCAAACTTGAGTCTTAGTGGGGTTAAATTGGACTAGATTAAGTCGTCCCCAATCGGATATCTTGGCTAAAATAGTCTCGATTTCAGACACAAGTTTGCTCCGACTTTCCTCGACATCGGAACGAGGGATATTAGCACGGCCCGTGTAGAATGTGTCCCCGGTACTGTCATCTGCATAGCAATGTACACCGTCAATTGACAGCATATCATTGATATGCAGCAGAAACAGAGTTGGAGACAGCACGGAGCCTTGCGGGACGCCAGCATTTATGTTGAAAAGTTCGGAGCAACTCCCGTCGACTACGGCTTTAATGCTTCTGTTCAACAGAAAGCTGGCCACCCAACTGCATAATCCCTCGGGGAGTCCGTATGATGGCAGCTTCGAGAGAAGACTCCGGTGCCAAACCCGATCGAACGCCTTCGCTATATCTAGGCTGACTGCCAATGCCTCGCCTTGACTCTCGATGGCGGTTGCCCAACGATGCGTAAGGCACACTAGCAGATCACCTGTGGAGCGACTGTGGCGAAAGCCGTACTGTCGGTCGCTGATCAAGTCGTGTTCCTCTAGGTGCCCGAGGAGGTGACGATTGATTATTCGCTCCATTACCTTCGAGAGAAGGGAGGTTATAGCGATAGGCCTGTAATTCGATGGGTTTGATCTTTCCCCTTTTTTAGGTACCGGATGCACGTTAGCAGTCTTCCACGAAGACGGAACATGCCTGCAGTCGTAGGAAAGTGCGAAGAGACGCGTTAATATCGGACACAGCTCAGGAGCACAGTGCTTAAGCACCACTGCTGGGATGCCATCTGGCCCACTCGATTTATTGACGTCTAAAGAACGCAGTTCCCGCCGGACATTCCTTTGAGTGAAAGAAATTTCCGGCATGGTCACGTTGGACGGGGGGATAGTAGGTGGTTCCGCGTTTCCGTCATTTAGAGTCGAGTTAGACGCAAAGATAGTGCCTAGAAGATCCGCTTTCTCTTTAGCGCTATGGGCCAAGTTACCATCTGGCTTCAGCAGTGGTGGCAGGGACGACTGACAAAAGTTTCCCTGGGCAGCCTTGGCAAGCGACCAAAAGGCACGGCTCCCAGAGGGATAGCTACATAGTCGCTTACCAATTCTGCCAACGAATTCGTATTTAGCTCTGGCGATAGCTTTTTTACTTGATCTCGAGACAGCATTCAGTTTCCGTTTCACATCAGAAACATTGGGGTCCCTCAGAGTCCGAGCCGTGGTCCAAGCCTCATATGCAGCTTGCTTGTGTGCTCGAGCATCCCTGCAAGGCCCATTAAACCACGGTCGTTTCTTGACCCCCGCAACGGTCACTAGCGGGTTAGGTATATAACACTCCATACCCGCTAGGATTGCTTCGGTTACGGCAGTTGTGCAAGAATCAACGTCTTCTGATGCGAAACAAAGCTGCCTCCACGGGTACGATGCGTAGAATTCGCGCAATCCATCCCAATCTGCTGACATATAGTGCCACACGCGCCGCCTCTCTGATGCCTGGGATAGGTCCGCGTGGGCGTTGGGCACGCTGGTCCGGATAAGACAGTGGTCCGAGGATCCAAGGGGAGCCTCCACTGTGACGATGTAGTTATCCGGGCGCGTGGTCAGCAGAAGATCCAGCAGTGAGCTTGTATGGTTCTCCACGTCTGGTATTCTCGTTGGAGAACTTACCAGTTGTGAGAATCCATAGGCCAGAGCAAAATCATGAACTGCCCTCCCCGCGAAGTCAGTCAAGTTGGTACATGTTTAGTAATTTATTACTTGCTTACATACTTATTTTTGTAACGAAAATCATCAAAGGTCTGAATTTATGCCTTATGTACGTATAGTATACTGTCCGTGTGGTGATGGATTGAGAATGCAAGTGTCACCAGCCCTTTTCTTCCCCAGAGTGCTGTAAAAGCCAACTGAGGAATATTGTAAAATGTACACCGATAACATTCACTGTGAGAGACGGAAAACTCGAAAATCGCCTCCTGGAGTACTTAGGAGGACCGTAACGTGCCTAATAGTGGGATTCTAATGGGCTGGAGAGAGAGTACGTATAATAAACTTAACATATTACCACAGCATAGGTATCACCCTGAATTTAAATGTTTTTGATGTTCACTTCCAAGACCTTGTTGTTATTTATTTCCTATTAAAAAAGTAGGCAATTACAACCATTCTAGAATAATATTGCCATACAGTATATTATTTCATATTATTTAACTTTAGACATATGTCTATTGCATAACAATTATTACGTTATTCAATACCTCTGATTTTGTTTACGTGTAGGTATTATCTAAATATTTCCCAAAACCTCTCTTTTTAACATCAACGTTAACCTTTCATACTCGTAACACGCAACGCTTTCACAAAGTCACCGTGAATGGCCTACCTATTACACAAGCCCATACGGAGTTCAGTTTAAGATTTTCTTTCCCCGTGCTGTTAACAGATTAATATTGAATTTGATTTATTACTGCTACCTTTGGACGGAATAGAGTGATAACTATGTTCTTACTATTTTTACTCCACTTGCAAGTACTAATTATAGACAAAACTCCTATTTGTGCAGAGCGAGCAGAAGCTTTAACAGACTTAGTAAGGAGCAGGACCTTGATTTAGACATTTTCTACACAAGTGTGGCATCGGCTAGACGGCAACTAAGCAAACGGTTTTTTGAATGATTTTGACTTATACATGCTATCACTTTGTACCATTGGGACTATTGCAATGTTAAATTCATGTACTTCCTACTAACAACTGTATACTGTTAACTAATCGTGGAAACCTGTAATTGGCTGTATGTTTTATATTAAGTAATACTTAATTCTGTATCTTAAACTGTTGGTTTTCCAAATAAATAAATAAATAAGTACCTATACGGTATACTCCCATTTAGCAACACTTCCTCCACTGCTAGATATGTCTAGCTATAGACGCCTCATAGAACACCACAACGCGGGCCTTTGCATCTCATACATCCAGCAGTTCGCTACGATTGCGATAATATTGTCGCCAGACCTTGTTGTAGGTCCTACGCTGCGTCATCTGATACAAAGTCGCAACTTAAGACCTTAACTTCATCAAACTATGTGACTTACTCATAGCTACTTCAGCGTATTCTGTCTGTAATTTTCAGTCTTTCTGCTATGAGATTTGTGAAATTTTCACAAGTTCTGTCGTTGTTTTTTAATTCAAGGTGATTATTGTCTGTAGACTTACTCATAAGCGTCTCTAGCGAAGCAGTACGGCAAAGAAAAGAGGGGCGTGAGGCGCCCATTAGCCGCGCCTACGCCCTCTGGTGGGATGGGAAAAATTATAGTCAGATTTCCACAATCTACATTTGAAAAGCTTTTAACATCTCTCTGTCATTCGATTCATTACTCGTAGCGCTTTGTACATCTTTTTATTCGCGACTGTCACACAAATGTATGATGCATCGCGCGATGTTTACTCACTTGGGAATTTATTGATGTGTCCTACATTTATTTTTCCCATCGGTTATAATTATATTTTCCTCTTTATACTCTCTTATCACGAATATGAATTCTACTTAAAATTATTTCTACATATATCTAAATATGTATCTTAATTGTTCAGTAAAATTTAAATCTGATGAAAGCGCCTCTTATTCTGGTCTTCCTAATTATGTAGTGCAGCAAGTTATTTGTACATAGTTGGATTAATAATAAAGTCTATCTTAATTATTTTATATAATTCCTAATTTATATACCTACCTTATTCTTTTACGCATTTAATTTCGTCACAACTTAACTAATAATAATTATAATGTAAATTATACTCGACTAAAATGCTTTCATGAGTATTGAAAACAATTATTACACACGTGTCTATTAAAATACCTGCCTAGGCATAAGTAGTAAGGAATTTATACAACAAGGACCTAAATTAAAAAAAATAGCTGAGTTTCTACGTTTATTACGAATATTGCGATTGGAAACCATTCAGAGTAATTGTGATGAAATCACACGTATTTAGTATTAGTTTCTATAAAATATTTGTATTATAAGAAACCGATAAAATAGATATTTTTTATAGAAAATCTTATTTGGCCGTCACTGTAACAGTTCCATTGCTATGTAGAGTTATGGCAGACCTGCGTAATTGATAATAAAAGTCAAAAATGTATTTAGTGTCAGTAATGTTCGGCAGAAAGGCACTATAGTGGGAGTGGGTGCTTCATGGGGGAGTTATAGTGGGCGGAGCGTCAGGCGGGGCGCAGGGTGCTAGAGCGAGGTGCCGGGCGCTGACTCGCCCACCAGAGCTCCGCACTTGGCAGTCGCGACCAAAACGCCGTTCAGGGCGCGCGTACCTTAATAACTGCATTTTAACTAACTGCCTGACATACTCGCTACCTGTATTCAGTAAAGCTGCGTGCCAAAAATCGTCGCTAATTAAATGTGCAGACACCCAAATAATTGGCGTTCACCGCGACGGGCGCCCCGTCAATTAGTGGCACCTGTCAGCCACGCGACTGCATTTTGCATTGGTAAAAAAAATCCCAAAATAAACTGGATACGATGCACCTGCATTGCGCTTTACGAGAATAAATTCATCACACTAGTTTGACAGGAGAGTCGTGAATGTAGAGGCGGCTTACTGCCGACCTGGAGATATGATCATGCTATTTAAAGGCAATAGCAGCAGGCTGGAACATCTCATTGAGAAAATTCAAGCTAATAAAGAAAACCACGACGTCACCTCTGAGGATTTGAAAGGTTAGATTACAAAATTGTTTTCTTGAAATTTGTTAATTATAACTATTATAAGTAAGATTGGGCTGATGGGATTTCGTGTGGTGTCAATATTAAGCTATTTGAAGTTCGATTACCGCACAGAACAACTATTTGTGTGAGTGCCCAAACTGGCCAAAAGACGTTGCGACAAAATTATGGAACAAAAAAATTGTTATTATATCTTAGGTATAAGTTCTAGCCAAGAATCTACTGATGTTAAGACGATGTGAAAATTGGTTTGTATATCTGTTACTTTTTTACGTTCAGACCACTAAAGGAATATCTTAAAATCCCATCTCTTGATTCAGCCCTGACATAATGATATAAATATTTAAGTAATAAACATTAAGCATATTTATTTTTGTATCTGTGCAGTTTCTTGGCTGTATAAAGACTAGACTATCTGTTTACGATGGAAGAAAGTATCTAGACCCCATACCCCACCAGCCGGGGAAGACGATAGGACAGTGCCGGGGGATAGTTAAAATATAAATAAATATTCACAGACATTTCACACAACGTCCGGTACCAGAATACGGATAGAATACATAAACTACTTTTCTTTTGTAAATACATACTTAAAATACATAGAAACACCCAGACGCAGGACAAACATTTGTATGACATTTATAAACATCACACAAATGATTGTCCGAGGCGGGAATCGAACCCGCGACCTCGTGATCGGGGCAGTCCGCAATATAAACCACTACACCACGAAGCCCGTCAACTTACCTTACTAGTTACAGTTACCTAACTAAGCTCTGTATTACCTTATTTCTTTTAAAGTTACGGCTAAGAAGATAAGATTAAGTAGAAGTTCTCTTTCCAGCTCATTAAAGTTCTCCTTACACCTACGTTGGCCACGCGCCTCTGCCAATTTGGGTAGGATTATGGTCTACTACCGCGCTGACCTGGCGTGATGGCATAGGGTTCATTTTCAAGCTTTCCGTCTTTTACAGAGAATGTGATATTTGCAGGGGATTCCCTTAGTTGACTTTCACAGCACCTTGAAAAAGAAAAGGGATGGTGACATTTATATTCTTAACTAGCTGATGCCCGCTACTCCGTACGCGTGGAATTTTAGGAACCGTTTAAACCTTCCCTGTTCTTTCATGAATATTTCAAGACCAAAATCACCAAAATCGACCTAGCTGTTCGCGAGTTTTAGCGAGACTAACGAACAGTAATTGATTTTTATATATAAGATAAAGCACACGGACGAAGTCGAAATTACAAGACATTTGATATTAAAAAAATAAAATGCGCAACTGCAAAAAAAGTAATTTCCCTAAAATTGTACCTAATTAAACCTACACATGTAACATATTACATATTTTTATAACCACTTTATCGTCATTTTGACACCCTACTCAATTGGTTTGGTTAATGTTTTTTACCGTGATGTTACTAAATCGCTCCAAAAATCCGCCATTTAGTTTTTTATTTTTAAAAACCTATCTAAGAACATTCGGGTGAAAAATCTATCCAATCCGTTCGGGAGATTTTTATTTATTAATTTAGGTTCACAAACAATCGTTCCCTATAGATCAATAGTAAAAAAAAAACAATTTTTAAAAACAAAACAAATAAACATGCAAAAATTATCTACTAAAAGGTAAACACCGTTTGTACACAAAAAAAGGAGTGAGTTAAGGACTCATAAATAATTAATATGTCAAAAAAAACATTGAAAAATAATCAAGTTACAAATAAAAATAGGTAATTATAATAAAAGTAGATAGGTAAAAGGCAATCAAGAAAATTACATACATACATACGAGATACGCATCAATAACATACCTATCCTCCTTGACAGTCGGGTAAAATATTTTGTATACTTATACATATTATGTACCTATACTTAGATTATTTAACACATATTAAAACTTGGACAGGTACTGTTATTAATCCTAATAATATCTTTACCTGCTTCAAATAGGTATGTAATAATGAAGTTGTCCATTCAACGGTTACACATAGTTTTTAAATAGTATTTTGTTTAATATATCCAATGCGACGATACAATGGCCGCCAAAATTATAAAATTCATAACAAAAATATATACTTAATCTTTTGTCATAAATTTTGAATTTCGAACATACTTAATACGCAAAGAACTCATAATTTGTTTTTCTAAATACACATCAGGTAATGAAATTAATACTGGCCATTAACTTGCTTTTTTCTTTTTTCAATTATCTGATACTATTTTATTTTGTCGATACGCTGCTGAAAATTTGTTAATTGCGACGCGAAAATAACATTTTCAAAAACTTGTTTATCAAAAAATCTTTATATCATTATTTGTGTTCTAGTCACAAAATAAAGGTAGGCATAAGTATTTTTCTTTAAATTCAGGCACAATAATTTATTAAGTACAGTCAGAAGGTAATATGACAGAAAGCTTATAAATATATGATACACCTGCACATTATTAACAACACAAACATGTTTACTTTCATTTGTAATTTAAAATTCGCCATTAACTTCCTTATCAGATTAATTGCAAATATGAAGCGAAACCGCAGTAAAGAAACGTCGCTAATTTGTTGAGTAAATTAATTAGTTGTATCAATCTTACGAAGAATATAATTATTAAAAATGCCTTTATTGAAATAGATAGATATTGGTACCAATAACAAAATTAATAAATTACTCTACGTAAAGTGCAGTGATTTCGTTTTATTGTCTACTAGCTGTTGCCTGCGACTCCGTAGGTACGCGTGGAATTTAGAAAACTTTCCCGTTTTTGAAACATTTTTCGCTAATATAAGTCCTACTACACACTATAAGTACTACTAACCCCTATAAGTCACAGCGTGATGTTATATAGCCCATAGCCTTTCTCGATAAATAGACTATTCAACACAAAATATTTTTTTTAATACGACTAGTATAGTTCCCGAGATTAGCGCGTTTACTTTATAATATTAGTATCAGTTATCTGTGGTATCAGTAAAGGTGACAATCGATTACCGAATTTTAAAGTTTACTACAATTTTCGTTACATTTCCCTACGATCGTTGATTGTACTTATACTTCTTTTTGACTTGTCGGTATATACAAAGTACATAGTATGTATTAGAGAAGTCCGGAAGGATATTGTAAGCGACACGGAAATAGGCTATTATCGATATGAGGTATAAAAAGAGCATAATATCAAGTTTCGCCGGATGACTTAATGACTTGCCAAATTTAATATAATTTATTACCACTCATCACAAATGCATCGTAATTAGAAAGTAATCCACGAGCCAGCACCAACCAGTCATATTGATATCTGATCTCTTTGGTTTGTTGCCTTTAAAATAATTTTATGTGTTTAAATTACTTAGTGATTAAAGGGCATTCAATCTTAAGTCTCTAAAGTATTTTAATAAGCATACTGAAAAATTTAATTGAACAAGTGAATGATAAGTGATTATCAACGACATGATCTGTGCCATCAACAATCAATGGCATTACAGGGCTAGTACCTATCTTTACAAACGATCCGTTTACAATCTACATTTACTTTGTTTAGTCAGTTCTTCTCTTCTCCAGCCCATTTACATCCCACTGTTGGGCACGGGCCTCCTCCACTTTGGGGGGATTATGGTCTACTGTGCCGCGCTGACACAGGGCACAGGGTTTATTTTCGAGTTTGCCGTCTCTCACAGAAGATGTTATCTGTGTGCAATATCCCTTAGCTGACTTTTACAGCACCCTTGGGAGGAGATGGGGTGATGAGACTTGTATTCTTAATCCGTCACAACACGGAGATTACACTACACTACACCTAGACAGTTAATTACCCTGTACCTAATCAACTTGTTTATTTCCTATGACTTAGTGGTTAATAAGCCTGAAAATTAGGTTTTAACAGAAGTATGAACCAATTACTTGTTGTGTCTAAAAGCAATTTTTTGATTCTGTTGGTTTCTAATTTTTGCTACGAGTATATTCATGGGTTATAACATGTTGAAAGATTGCAAAAATTATTCTCATTTCAAACAAAAAAATATAAAGTAAAATTTTTAGCAATTTAAGAGATTTTTTGGTTTGGGATCATTATAAAGTGGTTTGTCGGTTTGCTAAGTCAGCTCTTGGCGTTGATTACCGAGGCGCCGGTCGAGGTGTCTCGTAGACGGCGCAATTAGGAAGTGCGCTTCCGCCGCCCACCGGCGGTCGAGCTCCACGGCGCCACCGTCACCCGGCGAATTGCTCGCGATCGCTGCTAATTACGGCTATCCTCAGTCACCAGCACTTCCACCGCTCGTTGCTCAAATTGCACGAGTCCCGTTATGAATGTCCTCCGCTCGATGTTGGAACATTGTGCTTTTTACTGACTTCCTTGCACCTATCATCAAAGGCGCTTGTTATCATCAATTACTGACAGTCTTTGCTCGATGGCAGGCTCGTGCTAACGCAATACTATGTTTTTACGCAATTTTTATACGTAAGGTTGTTATCGTTATTTCAAACCGTGTGTACAATTGACTGCTTTTTTCTCAAATCTTTCTGTAAAAAGGAGGCGAAGGTAATCTAGAATATTATCTATCTTGTTCTTGCTCAGTCAGTTAATGGTGCATAAAAATATCAGTGCCTTTTAGCATAAAGCATATTGTAATAATTTTACAAACAGAGGGACAGCGAAAGTTACGATAAATATTATACTATTGCAAAGTTGTAGTTAGTTAAAAAGGATTTTGTTTCGTATATCTTTATCAAGGAATAGGTTATATTGCTATCGTATTAGTTTTGCTGCTATCTATCTGTCTGTCGATCAAATGAGCTTTTTTGGTATAACCAAAACCCATTATGTTTGTATTTCTTTTTTATTTGACGGGCCTCGTGCTCCAGTGGTTCATGTAACGGACTGCCGTTCACGAGGTTGCGGTTTCGATTCCCGCACGGAACTATTATTTGTGTGATATTTATAAATGTCATACAAATGTTTGTACTGCGTCTGGGTGTTTCTATGTATTATAAGTACCTATGTATTTACAAAAGAAAAGTAGTTTATGTATTCTATCCGTATTCTGGTACCTATAACACAAGCAAATAAGCTTAGCTTCGGACCAAAGGACGTTGTGTGTAATGTCCATGAATATTTATTAATTTATTTGTTTTACTCAAATTCTCATTTTCAATTAAAATATTTAGAAAAAAATGCATTCACTTTTTAAAAGTTATATAAATAAATAAGTATCGCCATAATCCAATACAACAGCTCTCTAAATTCGATAGATAAGTTATAAATCGTAAGGTATCATTATTCCAAGCATTAGTTGAAGTCGTTACACCCGTCCGGGGCGTGGAGGGAGAGAAATTGAAATAAATAGTTCCTCTTATTAATGCGCCGGGACGGAAGGAAATAAGTCGTAAAAGAAATGTTATATTGCGAAAAAATGTTATAAATTGCTTAGCTTATGATGTAGTAGCGCCTATTACATTATATACCTGTTATTTTCAATGCCCATATTGGATAAATATTGATTTTAATGGTGTTAATTAGTATACTTATCGATAGTTATCGCTATTAACGTTTTAGAGATTCTTAAACGAATCTGAGAAATTTTGTCACAGGCGCCGGGCGTGTGAAGTTTACAAAAATGAGTGGGCAATGAAAAAGCAATAAAATAAATAAATATTTATGGACATTTCACAAAACGTCCTCTGGTCCCGAGCTAAGCTTATGGTATTATGGGTCACGGATATCCTACAAATATTATAAATGTGAAAGTTTGTGAGTATGGATGTTTGTTACTCTTTCACGCAAAAACTACTGAATGGATTTTAATGAAACTTTACAATAATGTAGCTTATACATCAGAATAACATATAATGCAATAATCCTGTGGGATAATAAAAAACGAACAGATTTTCTATCCTTTTTACCGCGGGTAACACCGCGGGACACAGCTAGTACTACATAAACTACTTTTATTTTGTAAATACATACTTATAATAGCTGTAATTTTTGATTCCCTAGCGTAAGTCGAAAATTTGAGTATTTTGGCAGTAATTCTGTTATATCTTCTGAATGTATAGATCTAAATTAATATTGATTGTATTTTTTGCAGCAAGGGACCGCATAGATCTACATTTGGTATGTCTGTGGGTATGAGTTCCAAGTCGATACCTAAAGCCGTTGCTGGGTAAAAAAAGTTGAACTGACGGACAGACAGATAGACGGACACCGTAGTGAGACTATAAGGGTTTGTACGAAACCCTATATAAGATCTAAATAGCTAAAATGGAGATCTAAAGGCTAAACAAATGAGGTATACTAAAACAGAACAGTTTTAGAGTTACATACAAAAAAGAATACTGTAATAATTATATCAAATACTGTAACAATGTAGACCAGCTAGCTATAATTAGGTATGATATAACCGAAGTAGTATTGTTTTTCCTCCAAGCTTTTTCTCCTTCGACCCACACGTCCCACTGTTGGGCACAGGCCTTTCACTTTTGGAGGGTTTTTGGTCTGCTGAACAGGCATGTTGGCATAGGGTTTAGTTTCAAGTTTTCTGTCTCACAGTTGGTGGCAACTGTTTATTGTATCCCATTTCTGGCTCCTACAGCAACCTGTAGGAAAAAATAGGGTGGTGACACTTGTATTCTTAATCCGTCACCGTTCGGTCGGTTCGTACGGTCAGAAGACCGTATTAAGAACTAATTCCATACTTCTAATTCTAATTACATATTTTTAAGCTTAAAAATATGTAATTAGAAGCCATATTAAGAAAGATTGTGGGATAATGTAGTAGCCGAGTGATTGTTGCTATTACTCATAATTTGCAGCGACCGCGACGTCTGTCGTCATCGTGGCCTATTCAATTTGTTTATATTTCCCGGTACTCCGAGGTGCTTCCGAAGATATATTGCACACAGCCCTAACACCGAAATATGGGGCCTTACCGATATTTATGATAGCTTTATCTGAATACAGAGATGTAATTGTCGCCTTGAATGTATCTGCCTCCGTGTGAAATATCTTTTTAGATGTTATTTTTTACTATTTGTCACTGATCTTTAAAATGAAGACGAATAAATAAAATTTGTTATAGCCAGATCGCACAATAATTTATGTTCTTAATTATTTTAACTATAATCATCTCTTCTCCCTCCAGCCCATTATTGTCCCACTGTTTGGCACCAGCCTCCTCCATTTTGGGAAGGATTATGCCTACAGTGCGCTGACCAGCTGTGGCACAGGATTTATTTTCGAGATTTCTGTCTCTAACAGGTGTTTTCAGTGTATAATATCCCTTAGCTGGCTCTTTTTTCATTTCTTTTTTATTCTTTTTTCGTTCTACTAGTTTAATAGCTCTGTAGCGTAATAGCTGAATCATTTAGTGGCACGGGGAGGTCTGGTTTTCAAAACCCGAGAGTATTATATGGATTTGGGTAACAAATTTCATGTTTACTTCAGTCTATAAACGCTGGGAGTTCCATAACCGTTGGCGCGTGTTTCAAAAACGGCCGTATTTCGTAATTGCGTAGAGTTACATAATATGTAATTTTTATAGAATAAGATATTGCCTTCTTTTACGTCTGTTACGATTTTCAACTTATATAAATTATTAATAAATAGCGTGGTGGTTATCATAATATTTCCTAACACTTGCGCGACTCATTTACTCAAATAAAACTTTTTGAGCATTTAGACGCATATATTGTGGAAGAGAATAATAAATAAAATAAAAAAATAAAATAAATATATCGGTTTAAAATTTTAGCCCGACATTTCGGAGAGTTTTCCGTCACCATGGTCGCGGGTGAGACTGGGCTGTAAAGTGTCTTCTACGATCAGTTGCTCCGAGGTTTACCCACATTTGGTATTTAATTTAATTGACCATAAACATAGACTATTACCATGTAGACTAAGCAATATGTAATATCTGAACTCTAAGTCTTGATGAGCTTCTCTCATCAACTACAACGTTAGCGAAATAATGTTTTTATACTGTAACCTAATTTACCTAATTGATTTAATACCTAGTTACCGTGTTATTTGCGTCAATTAAAATAAACATCAATAAAAATTTGTTTTCATAATTCATCATAGGGACGTAATAATAAATATTTTCTTACTTTGTAAACAGAGGCACTGGGCAGCGTAGGCAGTACGGCGGGCAGCTCCTGGCCATCGTCCACGCCGGAGCCCTCGCCGTCTCCAGCCTCTACGCCAACGTCAGCTGATGCTGAGACCGAGCCACCGTTCACACTTGGTGCCACAGAACACACGCCTTATCAATGCCAATTCTGTGACAAAGCCTTCCCGAGACTTTCGTACCTTAAGAAACATGAACAGGTAATTATCTAAAGAATCTCTGAATTAAAAAAGCGATGAGACAGTGAATAATAAATTACTAACTTCAATCGCTAAAGGAAAATTACGGTATAGAAAAATAACATTGAAATTACCAGTAAAGCTGTGATTGTGATCTTGTTATGTTATATATGTTATTATAGGTCTTTGTGTGGCTGTCATGCGGGTCAGATAGCCCAAGTGGACTAGTCTAAAACTCGTTACATAGTTGAATATTTAATAGCATAGTTGGTAGTATAATTTCCATAAAGCAAACAACTAACTGCTGCGCAGACAATACGCGGCTACTATAGCGGTTATATCAGTATATCCAGAGCCCAGTTTCGCTATGCATGCCCTCACTTCATTAGCAAGTAGATACCCAAAACAGGCCATTTACAGAGCCGGTGGTAGATATGCATCGCACTAGCCTTGCAGTGCGCACTGAGGGTTGTGACGTGCTCGGCCATTATGCCGCTCGTACATCTCGGCTCCTTTGTGTCGCGCCGATCTTGCCGCGTTCTGATTACGACACACCGAGACAGATCTAGCCGAGATATGACAAATAGAAACGACACTTTGCATGCCGCCACGAGCACCTCGCCTACATACGTGGATACAGATCGTCACGTACACACCAAGTGGCAAAACTCTCACCTTACTAAGCATTAGAGCCAGAAAGGTATAAATTTAATATGAGATACGAAATAAAGCATTTCATTGGATTATCATTATGCAATTGGCATCCGTGTTGAGGCTGCAATATCGTTGATCGAATCGCTCAGGCTGTACCTGGTGGCGGCTATGTGGAGTGCCGACAAATGTATCAGGCGATGATCGCGTCGCGAAGCAGCGACAGCGCAGCAGTGACGGCCGGAAATAGGCTTGCGATAACAACTCCCTAGTCTAACTCGACAAACCTTTATCATCGAACCGCTCCTTGGGAAAGGCGATCATTATAAGAATAAATCAATTACGGACTCCACGTATCCACGCCATTCGTCTTTTTCTTGTTGCGCCTCCGAAGAAATCGTAAAGCAGTAAAACGTCTTACAAATATATTTCTTTGATGCTAAAATACAATTGATGGCTTGTAAGTGTAGCAGTTCTTTTTCATCCAACTTAATTAACTCGTTCGTTACGTATTGTGGTAGATAGAGCTAATCACAGTCGTAAAACTGTCCGAACTTGCCTGGACCCGGTGCAGTAATACAAACGGGACATGCTTGATTGATAACAGGGTTCAAAACCGCTATAATTTTAATCTTTAAACTTTCACCAATATTAATTGCCAATACTTGATTGCAAGATACAGCAAACAATCAATTTTCTTTCCAATGTGACTGTAAAAAAAAATTCTTTAAAACACGGTTGTTTAAATCGTAATATTTACTTAACTATATATAGATATACATTTACAATATCAATTGTTGATTGATATTGTAAATGTATATCTATATATAGTTCTGTTACAGCTTGATAGGATACACAGGTCACACATACAGGATAGTTCGTTGTATACTTATATGTAAACAGGTTTAAACAGCTAATACGAAATTAGAGCAAGCAGAGATATATATCTTTATTAACAGTTGGTAGAGCACCAACGACGACGTAGAGCTACTGTTTCGGAGAACTTGCGATTCACAAGAATATTAAGATTGTTATCATAAAATAAAAAAAATTCTGCGTGCATACAGTATGCATATTTCTATTCAAGTTAGATAAAAGTCAAAATAACATCACAAATTACGAACTAAAGTTTTTGGTAAGTAGGTATATTTGTCAGAGCAAAGGTAAGTCACTGATTGACCTCGTCCGATGGCATCTGACCATGTGAACCAACAATATTACACGAGAAAGTCACTTAGTAGTCACCCGCTGTCCATTCCCATACTTTTATTGCCTATCAAGTTCACCTCAAACAAGTTTAAAAATGTTCTTGGTGCGTTTTACGCAGAAATCCTACCACCATTATGAATATAATGTGACTTGGTCTCACGGTATTTATTTGTAACACAAACAACAAGCGATGATACATAGGTAGTGTTCGCGTGTCATTTTACCATAAGCGTTGTGAGGCGTCGTGATGGGAGGAGCACGCGTGGCATCAGCAGGTCACCCAGCCGACGGGGCCCCGTGGAGATCGTTTGCAAATTTGCTTATTGAATTCTCGCACGAACCTTTACTATAACAGAATTCTGTCTTTTAATATGGTGCCTTAAACATATTTCAACTTAACTATATACAACTTAACTATATATATGTACTAGCTGACCCGGCAAACGTTGTTTTGCCATACTAAAAAAAAATTGAAAAATAGATGTTGGCCGATTCTCAGACCTACTGAATATGTATGTAAAATTTCATAAAGATCGGTCAAGCCGTTTCGGAGGAGTACGGTAACTAACACTGTGACACGTGAATTTTATATATTAGATAATGTTGTTTAGAAATGTGTTCTTATACTTTCCCAAACATAAGTAATTACCTGAATAATTGGGTATAAAATAATGTAATTAAATAATATAATATGTAGTAGATGAGTATTGATTTGATGCAAGGTTTATGCCATTGTTAGTGAGTTATTCCTTTCATCAAACTATAGGTGTTCCAGTAACAAATCTTTTTTTGATATTAATCATATACTTGAACAACTTACTTGGATAAACTGATAAACGGAGTAAATCGGTCCTAAACATAATATAGGCATTTTAAAATTAACCAAATGTAACGTCTAATCATAGATAAAGGCTGTGATTGACGACTTGTAAAGAGACAAAGTTTGTAAGATGTATGAAAGAGGTAAAGTCTAAAAGTAAAATACATTTTTCTTGATAGCTACAGGCTATCATGGAAATCAAAATTTAGGCGGGTTAAGTCGGGGTCAACCGCCAGTAGTAAATAAGTTGCAGAAATCAAGCTAAACGACACTGAAGGATTAATAGTGTGAATCCAGCTATCTTCTAACAGCCGATGGTAGGGGTAGACCGGTGTTGAGTGCGTGGGCCTGGGCGCTGGCGGAGTAGGGAGCGATTTATCGCACACGGAGGATCAAATTTATTAATTCTGTCAGCGGACGATTGCTCCAATTAAGTGAGTGAAGTAAACATACCGCGGCAGTGTTTATGTGTTGCCTTGGTACGAGATAGTCTGTGCCACTGATTTTGCGGTAAATTTCGCACGTCACTCAACGCTAATCACATTAACAACGCGTGATTTAAATATCACCTGCGTACACATGCCACTATGTTCTTATTGCTTTCATTATTGAGTTATCTTAACTTTGCTTGCATCTAGTTTTCTTCGTTTAATTCTACTATGTTAAGATTACTAAGTGGGCTCCTATACTTAAATTGGACGATGATACTAAGTGCCGCTTACATATTAATAATTTTATTGTTTTGTATTGTTGTAAATTGAATTAGACATTTAACAATTTAGAAAAATAAAACTCTTTTAAAGCTCTTTTTAATTAAGTAACAAAATAATAATCATAGGAGCTCATCTATAACCACTTCATTCTATAAAACCCACACTTTAATTTATTGTTCACCTACTATTATGAGCAATGGGTAGCTGATTGATAAGTGCCGTGCATCCTGACCCAGCAGCCAATTATGAACTGCAGTCCAAAGTAATTGGACTAAGTGAGCAGGTTTCCGCTGCAACACCGCTTTCTACTCAGAAATTCTTGATGCAATTGTTTTATTACCACTAAACTGATATAGAAAAAAAAGATAGTTTCTACAATAACTAAGTACTTGTTAAAACGAATTATTATCAATATCCGCTAAGTATAATCAGCGCACGTTTACATAAAGTTTTTACCCGTGATTGAATATCTATATATTAAACTAGCTGTTGCCCGCGACTTCGTACGCCTTTAATTTAGAAAATTTTGACCGTTTTTGCAACATTTTATACTGATGCTTCGCTCCTATTGATCGCAGCGTGGTGTTATATAGCATATAGTCTTCCTCGATAAATTTACTATCCAACACTGAAATAATTTTTCAAATCGGATCAGCGGTTCCTAAAATTAGCGAATTCAAACAAACATACTTTTCAGCTTTATGATATTAGTAGGTGTAAACAAAAAATATTTTCCATATAAACATACAATTTCACCGTTTTTTACTACTATAAGGGTTTAGTTAAAAAAAACCGTTTATAGTTAACAGCATAGTAAGAGCCAGAACGCAAACTTTCCATAACTTTACCATATGGTAGAAGACGTTATCCATATTATGTTGGAGTGTGTCCGGAATGAAGACGTTAGAAGAGATATTTATCAGTCCATCCCGAGTTTTGGAAGTGTCGGCAGTTGCCATAGCGTGTTGGCATGCCCGCTATTTCAATCCGCTAGATTAGTTTACAAATTGGTGATGACGGGTATGCAGAGACGATAGTTTCTGATAAGCTTTTATATTATTTAATAAGTGATGATTGCCCAATGGAGTGTCATTGTCATTTTGACTAAAACTCCTTATAAAAGAATAAAAAAAAACTTTCTTACCCTGATAGTAACAAAGGGGCTTTCAGTCAGTAGGGTAATCTTTTATAAACATAGATGTACAAGTAGATAGATACCGTATACTTTTTATTGCGTATTTTTATTAAAAGATATACCGATATACCTACTTCTTTAGAAACACGCAGCATTGATGACATGTAAAAAGTTGTTAAAGATTTCACGTATTACACCCATGTCAATTAGACAAAATGTTTAACATACTGAGTATGTGAAGTGGAATAGAGGCGAGTCAATCATTCGTAACATTTGTTTAGTGGCAGTGAATGAACGTCGCGGAGGTGGTCAATTAGTAAAAGCGTGAACTGGCTGTCAGTTTGGGCGTTTATTATGCGCTAGCTCAGCTCCAGTTCACGGCTGTGCGAAGGCCGGCGACGCGGACGGCTCCCATTATGTTCCTACCATGGACTATTCATAAGCACCACATTAGCATCCTCATTATGTCTCAACTCATGAATAATCTTTTCAGAGAACCCGATAATAGTTGCTTTTTACAACCAAAGTATTTCGTCATGTAGATACACAATATATCTTTGACTAACCAATGTCTCGTGGACTGCGTAATTCTTCAATAAAAACATATGTATTAACATACATACATTGTCAATATGTCAAGTATTATTACAATTTATGGACGTAAGTAGTTAGGTAGATATAGAAGACAGAAAGCACTGGATAACGAAACACTACAAAAATTATGCAACCTGACAGCATTTGAAGAGTGAAATTTAACAGGAGGCATAACATATTTTCTTCTATTAAAAGTCTTAAATGTTTCTTAGTAATTTAAAGTTAGGCCTTATAGCTAAATTGAAGCACTAAAACTTGATGATTCACTCAGTACTGTTGTTTTCAAACATCTTCTTAAAAGTCTATCTATTAACGACCCTCAATTGAGCGCGGCTCTAGTCCACATCAGTCAAAATGGTGCATTACATAGAACATAATCGGTCTACGCAGACCAGATATTGGTACCAATACTACGTGCACAACTAAATTTAACTTAGCTAAAAAAAAATTAAAACAACTATTGCTGTATTAAGATTAATTGGCTATTATTTATATTAATTAAAATCTTTAGACAGATAAAAAATCTTCATACAGATTTTTTTTATCAAGAAAGTTCATTTAACATTGCCGGATTGTGTTAACAACACTATCGAAATTCATTTTATAGTTAAGTTTAGTTGTGTACATTGAATCGGTACCATCATTGCTATATATTTTTGTTTAGAGTTTCTCTTAACAAAGATTTTCTATCTGTTTAGATTTTTCTCCCTCAATTATATCATCCTTAAGAGGCAATGGTATGGTGATATGTGTATTCAACACAAACAAGTGTATACGAGTAACAATAATTGTACTTGTGAACAGTAATAGTAATCTCATGTTCATATTGCTTGCACATCATAAAGTGATGTGTTTTAATATATTTAACACCAGCATTTTTAGAATTTCATGTACTGTTACCTATGAGGATATTAAATTTAGAAATGCCCAAAGTCGTTCCCGTGAACATTACCGATCAATTTCATCTCATTGTGATAAGCTCGTTACTGCTCGTTAATGCAGAGGAATGTTATCGGTTACACGTATCGATTCGTTACACTATTACATTAGGTTTATTAAACACGATTGTTAAAAAAATAACAGTACATCTTCTATCAATATCATCGTACAGAACCAAAATAACCTTATTTGTGGGTAGTAGCCATTTAAGACGGCACTACAAAGTTGCATTTGTACGGGTTAGATCTGATGCAGCTGTAAGTAGATAATTAATTGAACAATTATCATAAGTAATCGATCTGAGCGATGAACCGGCGGTTCCCAACGGTTGATATCTCACTTGAACGTTCATGACGAGCTTACCGTCGCAGTCCTTCGTGTTTTTTACTCACTATTGACACAGAATGCCGGCAGATTGTAAGCTGGCCAGCTCACGCATTCGAAGCGGTAGTCAGTCCATTGTTCACCGACAGTTCTCACGATAGTTTTTGTTCACTTGCACCCGGAGCTATTTCGATTCATTTATTGTATGACTTAAAGTAGTAGGTACCTAAATATTAATGATTCTATCTGTAAATTTACACTGTGGCAGTGATCACTTTATATATTAGTTTATTTGTATTTTTGTGACTCAACAATCACATACCATTACGCTAGCATTTCTTCTACGAGAAAACCTTATGGTAGTCATGATTCCATCACGAATTTAGAATAAGTCTTCAACACAGAGTAACGGCAGTTTTCCATAAAAGTGGAAATAAGTTGAGAGATTTATGAATAACAACCAATTGCATCTTTGTTTTAGTTGAAAATGGCAAAAAGGGTTTAGGCCACCTTTTTGTTGTCTGGTTAAACACTTCAAGTTAAAAGTTTTGTAAAGATCGAAATTGCAAATTTATGACTAGGACTGCAAATTGTGGTTTTCGATAGCAAGTTATGCTTAGCTATTCATCCCTAGATTAACAATTCCGCGTATGCCTGGCATCTGGCATACATATAGTTTATTGAAATGAATCTATATTAAGTTTAAAGTAATGATTGTTTCAGACACATTCAGATCAGATGCCCTTCAGATGCGAATTCTGTTCACGATTATTCAAGCACAAAAGATCGCGTGACCGTCATGTAAAGCTTCACACGGGAGACCGAAAATATCGATGTGCTCATTGTGAATCTGCTTTCTCTAGAAGGTAATCATTGTTTTATATAATACTTTTAATAGATTCAATTATAGTTCAAGATAACAAAAATACTTAAATAGATTAGTATCAACTAATAACTATAATTGAGCTCAACTATTCTGTAATGTTAAGTATTTTTTACGTTAATACCTACATAGCTAATAGAACACACAAGAGTAGTCTACATGACAAAGGCTCTCTAGTAAGATTGATTACCATAAGTCAACAGGCCCCAAATCAGACGAAAGGCGACGTGTCAACTTTTTCGTCACCTTAGCGAGACCATGTGACTAATTCCATGCAATTTGTCGGCCCAACGAACCGCCGACGAGTGAAAAGAGATGATGTGCTGACAAATGATGTCGAGGGTCTTACAAAAATAAAATAATGGCCCGTACCTAAACGGGCATAGCGAGTGCGACCATTAGTGGAGGTGTTTGGGCGAACGGCTCTATTCTGTAGTTTGCCGTGAAAAGCCTCTTTGTTAGTTCTGTTTGGCCCGTGCTTTATGTGGGCACTTATGTCTCTTATGACAAATTGTCGTCTCCGCTTGCTCACGCAATGGTGATTTATCTTTATTTTAAAATCCTTATACGATTGTTTAGAGAACGTATATGTTTTTTACATTGCATCAAATAATAAATGAACATAGTAACTCGTTTATGTCTTTTGAGAATAATCTTTTTACGAGATCTCCTATCACATTAAATTTTTAAATAAACGGAATAAACAAAGCAAGGTACTTGATTTTCTTTCAAATAAAATTTGAAAAGATTATTTTTTGTTTGTCTTCTTTATTTTGCTTATGAATAAGCAGCTAGGAATAAAAAATTTCACTAATACGGCCTTCGTGCGTAGTGTTTCATGTACTGCACTGCCGTTCACAAGGTCGCGGGTTCGATTCCCGCTTGGGACAATCATTTGCGCGATATTCATAAATGTCATACAAATGTTTGTACTACGTCTGGGTGTTTTCTATGTATTATAAGTATGTATTTACAAAAGAAAAGTAGTTTATGTATTATATCCGTATTCTGGTACCCATAACACAAGCATAATAAGCTTAGCTTGAGACCAGAGGACGTTGTGTGAAATGTCCATGAATATTTATTTATTTATTCAAATACTTGCGGTTGTGGAATATTAGGCCATAGCTCGGGCCACATTGTTTACCATAATTGCATAATCTTTTTATCTTTTATTTTCTAAATAATTAGTGACTTAGCAGAATAGAGCTTACCTACGCCTAATTAGGCATAACGCAATATTGAAATTTTTAGCTTGAGCTCTAGGAATATTACCCTAATTGTAACTTCATTATAGCTCACTCAGATAGGTACTAATGGGTTCCAAACACCTATAGATAATATGTACTATAAGCATAGATTGTGGATGTGATAGTATCCATACATTTTGAGATATATTATAGGTATTTAGCATAAACTGAAATAACAGTTTTCTTTTTTCTAATTTTTTAGTGATCACCTAAAGATTCATATGAAGACACACGACAACCAGAAGCCTTTTCAGTGTACAGTATGTAACCGCGGCTACAACACCGCCGCAGCACTCACCTCGCACATGCAAGGCCACAAGCGTGACCGAGACGGCCGCGAGCCTGATCGACGACGCCCCCTCAGGTGTTTGAGATGTGGCGATGCCTTTAGACGACCTGATCTGCTACAGGTAATGATATAGTCATTTATTAGATACTAATTTTATTGGGAGCAAACAAGGACAAAAAATATGAAACAAAAATTAGGTATCAGATATATTTATTACTTTTTAAAATATTTTCGTAAATCGACTACAATGTCCAAAGTTACGTACAAGTTATATACAAATACGTATTGCCCACGATTTCACCCGCATTTATAAGTATTGAGTCCCCCTCCCCCGACATACACCAAAACTGAAGAAATTATACAAAAAAGCCAGTCTCTTAAACTACTCTATCTATAAAAAAAACCGCATCAAAATCCGTTGTCTAGTTTTGACATACATACACAAACCACGACTTTGTTTTATAATAAGTTAAGATGAACACAGTTTTTAAATCATTACAGAATTTGAATTATAAGTTTTTATATTATTATTCAGGCTCACATGGTAACCGCCCATGGAGCGGACGGTGCTGCGATCACCCCGCCTCGGCGAGTAGCCTCTCAGCCACCACCAACCTTACTAGCGTGTATCTACTGCACACGTGACACCTTCACTAGTATGGAACAGCTACAACTACACGTTCGAGCTACACACTCCGCATTACTAAACGGCGAAACGCCAATACAGTCAGTTGATCAACCTACACCTACTGATCTCAGCAGACGAGCAATAGACGAAGGTCCGCCAGTGAAACGTCCGCATTCCGGATCGGGAACACCACAAACAACTTTATCACCGAGCACTCTACTTTGCAATCAATGCGATGCAGCGCTACCAGATTTTGAGGCATTTCGTGCACATTTAAAAGGTCATTTAGAAGAAGGAGGTGAACTAAATCGATCGAGTCCAGCTCCTTGTGTCCATTGTGGTGCTACCTTTGCAGACGCAGCTGCTTCTGAACGCCATCTGACAGCTCATTATTTGGCCGTTTCTTGCGAATATACCTGCCACAGTTGTGCTAGAAGCTTCTCCGCTCCAGATGATTTACAAAAGCACCTATTAGAATTACATGCACACCATTTGTATCGCTGCGCCCTGTGTAAAGAAGTTTTTGACTCGAAAGTGGCTATTCAGGTAAATTTTAATATTCTGTACGTTTATTCTGTACGATAATACTGTTAGTAGGAACACCTGTCATATAACACAAATTGTTTTTATTGTACAGGTGCACTTCGCAGTAGCACATAGCGGTGAAAACAAAGTATGGGTATGTCGGTCGTGTGGGACAAGTGCTGGTGCTCTACGCTCTGAAGCAGAGGGGGCAGCCCACGTGAGGGCGCGACACGCTGGGGCAGCCCCCCGGTGCTCGTGTGGTGCTCTGGTGGGGGCCGGCCTGCCTCTACGAGCCCCCCGGCCACACCGTGCCTACCGTTGTCCAGTACCCAACTGCAACGATACCTTTGCCGTGCAATATTTATTGGAAAGACACATACAGACGCAACATTCCATACCCCATCAGGTACAGGCTCTATCATCTATAGCTTATGAAACTAAAAAGTCTGTCACTTGTTTAATTTATATGTTCTCTATTACATGCCATGCATATGAAATATAATATTTTCAATGCCGTTAAATCTAAATATCTTATTGTACTAATAAAAAAAAATGTTGTTTACAGGTTTTGAATGGCGAAATCATAAGACAGAAAAGAATGGATACTAGTAATGGCGGTGAGGGTGTTGAATCAGAGAGATCTCCGCACACGCCTGGTGCTGATGGCGGTGGAGCACCTGCAGTGACGTCAGGTGAAGAGCGTCGACGTAAGAATGGTGCAGTAGCGCTACAGTGCGCGTACTGCGGGGAGAGAACACGTAGTCGAGCTGAACTTGAGGCGCATACACGAGCACATTCCGGAGCAGCCGCTGCGAGGCACAAATGCCTTATTTGTGATGAAGTATTACCCTCTGCCGCGGTCTTGGCTGAACACAAACTAACGCATTGCAAAGTAAGCTTTAACTATACTATACATTTTATTTTGTTATGGTTGTCTTATAAAACTCTATAACGCGTTTGAAATCAGTGTAACAGAAATATTATTGTTTGCAGGTTGTATCTGGAGACTCGTGTTCTAGATGTCGTGCTCGACTTATATCAGAAGAATCATTCTTGAACCACATGGCTCGACACCATCCTGCATTACCAGCTCCATGCGTGGTGTGCAGACAAACATTAGCATCAGAGGCTGAAGCACGTCTTCACGCTCGCTTCCACTTACGACCAGGTGATGATGAACAGCGGTGTGCGATATGTTTGCGTGCATTACCTGAAAGTGAAGCTGGTGAAGGTGCTAGAGCATGCTCCGCTTGTTACGCACGTCATTCAGCTCCAAGACCACCTCAACAGATTGATCACGACTGTCGTTTGTGTCGCAGAGCTTTAGGATCACCGACACGTTTGCAGGCACATCTTATCGAACACACCTTCGCTGGCATCGGCGCGTTTACTTGTTATTTATGTTCAGCTGTGTTTACTAGTGCTGCCGGCTTGCAACGACATTTACCTGAACACGCGGCCGCACCAAGACCTTATGACTGCGGACGATGTGGATTAAAATTCTTCTTCCGAGCTGAGCTCGACAACCATGCATTTGTCCATCTTGAGGAGGCGGAATTAGCACAACGAGCTTTCTATGAAGCTTACGCTCGTGGTGCGGCAACAGCATGGGCTGCTTTAGCTCCGCCTGAACCGCCCCGATCATCAACACCACCGTCAGATATAAAACAGGAACCAGAGATAAAGGAAGAGAGATTGAATGATGAGTATATTGAGGTAGCATCGCCACCGCCAGCGCCTGCACAACCTCCAACTGCAGTATCTACGCCGCCCTCGCCTACACCCGTAGTTAAGCAAGAGAAACCGGATGAGGAGTAGTGTTTACTGCATGCACCCAGTGAATGTATCGTCCGTGACGCGGGTCTATAGCCCGCAGCAATACTAGATTACGTCCGTACGAGCTAATTTAAGATGTTAGGTTTGTTAAAAGTTAGTCGTTAATGTTTTGCGTTCAGAACGCTGTTTTTAATGTAATTAGTCTGTACTATCGTTTATGTTGGCTAGGAACTGTATGTTTTATAATATTTAGCTACATGGCTAATTGTATAAACTGTTAACCTAATATATTGTGTTAAGCTTCAATAATAAAACTTGCTTATTTTATTTACCCATAAGCCACCTTTAAAAGAATCGTCTTACAACTAAAGGCAGCAAATTATGATTATTGGTTCGAGGACAAACTTTAACAAGAACAAACTTTAATTTTCATTCTGCTTCATACTTACAGAAGACATACATATACACATAAGTCTGTAAATATTATTTGCGGTATAAATACTACATTAACGTATCAAATAAACCAGGAAAATGTAACAATAGGAGTAGTTCTTTTCCTTCTTAGAAGTCTATTGAAAAATATATATCGTATTATATGAATTTGTTTAAAACTAACAAATATACTATATTATATCGTTTATAATTAATATTTTAATAAGAAACTACGATAACCGAACAGCTAAAAATGAATAAAATAAATTAACTGATATAAAAGTATAAAAAATAGAGTATCTATGCAGTGGCAACTTGCTGTTGTATCCAGGGCAGCAATCCGGCTATATTCACGTAAACTCCGGGAACATTACTACTTGCACAGCCAAGTCCCCATGACACCAAACCCACAACCACCCATTGTCCATTCACTTGACACACCAAACCGGATCCACCGTCGCCCTAAAATTTGAATAGAAATAGAGTGTACCAAACTTAAATGAAACCACGCGGTTATTTTTTATTTGAAAGCTGGCTGCTTTTAAATAATTATTTCTTTAGTTCAAAAACTAAAATAACAAGCTTGAAAATCTTGAATATTTGTTTATGTTATTAGAAGATTGCATTGTCGTCGGTGCTTAATAAGTGTGCAAAATTTCAGATTAATCCGAATACTGCAAGTGGATGAAAATCCCTCTAAAACTTCCGTTATGTAGATTAATACATTGATAGATACGTACCGAGCTAATAAAAGCGTGTACCGAGCTTACCGATAATTAATAAATAAAATTGGTCAAGTGCGAGTCGGACTCGCGCACGAAGGGTTCCGTACCATTATCTATGCAACATAAGGCAACGTTATTAGTATCAAGATACAAGATACAAGATACAAGATATATTTATTTGTAAAAACATGTGTAGGTTACAATGATAATACATAGGCATTTATCATAGATGTTAAAGTATATAAAAGAGACAACATGTTTAACCATGAAATGGTGTACAAATATCTGAATGGGAAGATACATCATTCAATTACAAATTTCATTTAGATTATGATTTAAAATAACGTTATGTCAAAAATAAACAAGTCAAATACAAATAATAAATAAATAACAGTTGTCAATAATAGTGAAACAAATTAATTAATCTAATATTATGTCCATTTAAAATAAAATCATAAATAATTATTAATAGGTACGTATTTTCAAGCTAAGTCATAAAATGCAATAAATTAAAAATGTCATTTTTGGATCCATTTTACTTTGTCGTTTAGAAATTCGTCAATACTGTAATAACATCTTTCGATTAGAAATTTTTTTAATGTCTCTTTAAATTTATTTATAGGCAATTGTTTTGCGAAGCTAGGAATCTTATTAAATATTAATGGTGCCTTGCACATGACGCTTTTATGAAGTAAAGCTGTTTTAGCTGGATGAATGCACAGTCTATGGTTATCACGGCGGGGTCGACTTCCACTGTTTGATAGTATTGGAAATAAATCGGGATTTCTTTTAACAAATAGTGCTACTTCCATAACATATAGAGAGGGCAGTGTTAATATTTTATGCCTCGCAAATAGGGGCCTACATGATTCAGTGCTTTTAATTCGGAACATAGCTCTTATGCACCGTTTTTGCATTTTAAATACGATGTCCCTGTTAGTAGAATGTGCCCAAAAAATTATGCCATATCTAAGCACAGACTCAACCAGCCCATAATATGCGGACATAAGTGTGTTTTTATTGATTATTGGAGCAAGTTTAAACAAGGCATATGACAGGCTACTAATCTTTTTACAAAGGATGCTGATATGCTCTTTCCAGTTTAATTGCTTGTCTAAGGTCAAACCAAGAAAACGAGCAGTACTTACATTACTTATGACATTGTTATCATAAACTAAGTTTATATTCGATGGATTTTGTCGTCTTTGGCTAAAATGCATTAAATTAGTTTTAGATAAATTTATTTTTAAATTATTATTTGTTAACCATTTAATTATTGATGTCAATGCATTATTTATGTCAAATTCATAATTGTCAACGTCCTTACATGCTATTGTAACAGTGCTGTCATCAGCAAATAATGTCATTGGCTGGATCGTAGCCTTTGGTAAATCATTTATATATATAATGAAAAGCAACGGACCCAATACACTCCCCTGTGGAACACCAAAAGTTATGCCACGCTTTACAGAGGTGTACATATGTTCTTTTTTAGTTTTGATATTAACTTTAGTTATTTGCGTTACTTGTTGTCGATTTGATAAATAAGAACTAATTAATTGAAGAACTGTGCCTCTAATACCATATGCTTCAAGTTTATTTATAAGTATAGTGTGATCCACATAGTCAAATGCCTGTGACATATCGCAAAAAATAGCGCATATTGCAAATCCTCTATCAACATGAGACATAACATTATAAAGGAAATCATAAAGAGCCATGTTTATATTTTTTTTTTGACGAAATCCCTTTTGTTCATTACATAAAATTTTATATTTTTCAAGGTAGTTATATATTTCAGTATGAAGATATTTTTCAAAAATTTTGGAAAATACAGAGAGAAGAGCAATTGGCCTGTAGTTTTCCATGAATTCTTTATTATTTTTTTTAAAAAGTGGTTTTATAATTGAGAGTTTTAAATCGTCGGGGAATATGCCTGCAGAAATACAAATGTTCATTATGTGACTAAGATGGTGACAGATCTTATTACCTACTGTTTTTATTACTTTAGTATTTATACCGTCATAACCAACAGAATTTGTGTTATTTAGATTTATAATAATTTTATTTATTTGATCAGGTGTGCTTGGTGCAAGAAACATTGAGTTGGTTTGAGGAGTAATAAGAGTAGTGACATTTTTACCACTACTCTGGTTGAGGCATATTCTTTCAGTAAAGTATTTGTTAAAAGCGTTTACTATTTCTATAGGATTATTTGTGCAATTACCATTAATATCAACACTGTCAATGCTACTTTTAGGGATGTTAAGTTTAGTATTATTAATTATTTTCCATGCTGCTCTAGATTTATTTGCCGATGATAATATTTTATTGTTGTTTTGAGCCAGTTTTGTTAGTTTTATAATTTTCTTAAATGTTTTGTTATATTTTTTTAGTTTTATTTTATTTTCAAATGTGGGGTTTAACCTATACTTCCAGAGAAGATCTTTTTTCTTTTTACTGCAAATCTTAATTCCATGTGATACCCATTTAGCTTTACGGATAACCTTATTATAGAAATAGATTCTAGGGAAACAAAGGTCGTAAAAGAGCTTGAAATCACTTATAAATCGTTGATAAGCCAAATTTGGATCATTAGTTTCGTAAATATTTTTAAAAGTTAAATTATTTATACACATTTTAAATTTAGCAATATTGTTTCTGTTGTAATCACGTTTTATTGTGCGCCAGTAATTTAAAGTAGGTATTTTTTTTAAAGCTAATACAATCAATTGAGCAGTATGGTCTGATAATCCTAGTTCAATTACTTCAGTTTTACAACGAATTGTGATGTCATGTGCAAAATTGTCAATGCAAGTTTGACTAGCAAGTCTCGTCGGCTCATATAAGGCTAACTTAAGATTAAAATTCAATAATAGGCATTCAAAGTCCAAAGTTACATTATTAGTTGTTAGAACATCGATATTGAAATCGCCGGCAATAAGAACTTTACAACCTTTAAACTTCGTAACATATGTCAAGAGCTTTTCAAATCTACTGAAAAACATGTATAGATTTATCTGTTTGGGGACTCTATATAAGCAAACAATAATTATCTTATAATCTATAAGTTCTATCGCACAACATTCAATTACACTATCAATACAAAATTTCGCAATTTCGGTTATTTCCTTAAATTTATGCCCCCTTCTAAGTAAAATGCAAGATCCTCCTCTTTTACTATTTTTTCGCTTGTACGATGAAGCCAGTATATAGTTCGCAATGTCCAAATGTACATCTTGTCCATCAGTCATAAAATGCTCTGTTATACACAAAACGTCAATAATCCTATTACTTTCTTCTAATTCTTCTAAATTTACACACAGCGCATCGCATTTATTAAGCAAGCCTGCTATATTCTGATGTAAGACATATAGATGCTTTTCAGAGAAAAAACTGAGAATTTTCTTTTTGAGTGCATTTTTGAGATATATCTGGTATATTGTGGATTGAATTATTTTTAGTTTTTATTACATCAACTTGGCTAAATAGGTTTTTGTGAGTTAGAATATTTTTCAAAATGTTTTTGTATATATTTCTGATACCACTTTTATTTACTTTGCCTGTGTTATACGAAAACATATCTAGGGCTAAATCATTGTTGCTGTCAAATATGTAAGCATATTCATGATTTTGGATATCAAGGTATAGCAGATTATTAAACATTTCAACTTTAAAATTGTATATAGGTGCTCCCGTAATATATGTGGGGTAACATATGATTATATTCGTGTGTGATATTTCCTTTAGGGATTTTCTTATTAGATTTATTACATTTATGTGGTTTCTCTCATCTTTTACATCCTTTTCTCCAATGAAAAAGATACAGTAATCATTGAGGGTGAATGTTTTCAATTTGTTTCCTATGCCTTTTAAACATTGTTCGATAGTAGCGTTAGGATTCATGTGATGACAAAAATTAAAATAATCGGTGAAAGTGTCTTCAATGATAGAGAAGGATCCTTTGTGTTCGTTGCTGCTTATGATACATAATTTATTCTTCGCATTTAAATGATTAGTTTTTATAAGATTTGCTGTTTTAGGTCCTATGGCATCCGTGTGTAAAGTTTTTCTAATATACCCTGTTTTATTCAGCCCTATACTAGTTTTCAAAGTTGGTTCCGGTGATAAAGGTTTTGAGCTTTTTATTGGAGTCGATGTTAAGCTGCAAACTCTGGTCTTACTTTTTATTTTCTGTTTTGATCTTGGACTATAACATTTTGCGTCACCACTTTCAATTTTTTTATATAATTCTATAACTTTTTTGAATTTTTCTATGTCGGATTTTAATTGTGAGTTTTCAATATTTAAATTTTCAATCTCTTTGTGTGCAATTTGAAGATCGTTCGTTAGTTTAGAGATTTGATCCGTGAGTATGAGTAGTTTTTCATCATCAATCGACTCATTTGGCAAACTTCTCATTGTTGAATCAAGAAAACTAGACTCTAACATTGATGTAGAAGTTAGTGGTCTTTGAGTTCTAAATGTAACATTATCGTTCTCCATTATATTATTTTTCTACCATTTAAGTAGCAATCGAGCAAGAAACGGTAAAAAAATCATGTTTGTTGTATGGGAGCCCCCCTTAAATATTTATTTTATTTTATTTTTAGTATTTGTTGTTATAGCGGCAATAGAAATACATCATCTGTGAAAATTTCAACTGTCTAGCTATCACCGTTCTTGAGATACTGGGTACGGAACCCTAAAAATCATGTTTGTTGTATGGGAGCCCCCCTTAAATATTTATTTTATTTTATTTTTAGTATTTGTTGTTATAGCGGCAATAGAAATACATCATCTGTGAAAATTTCAACTGTCTAGCTATCACCGTTCTTGAGATACTGGGTACGGAACCCTAAAAATCATGTTTGTTGTATGGGAGCCCCCCTTAAATATTTATTTTATTTTATTTTTAGTATTTGTTGTTATAGCGGCAATAGAAATACATCATCTGTGAAAATTTCAACTCTCTAGCTATCACCGTTCTTGAGATACAGCCTGGTGACAGACGGACGGACGGACGGACGGACGGACGGACGGACGGACGGACGGACAGCGAAGTCTCAGTAATAGGGTCCCGTTTTTACCCTTTGGGTACGGAACCCTAAAAAGGGAGCATTAAAATTAGTTCACCCAATCAAAAGTTAATAACAATAATTAAAAACATCTGTTATTCTTATTTTATGTAGGTTAAAATGCCAATAAACACACTGCAACTTCAAATTCGTATTCTTTGATAGAGTTCTATAGGTGGCTCTACTACAAAATAAGTAGATTCTTAAGAGTCTATTGATAAGTAGATATTGAATCAAAACTTACTGAACATGAGTCTTTGTTAGCTTCCCCTCCTGCGCAAACGAATGAGGTGGTGTCAAGCACGTAAGTAGCTCCTAGACGAGCAGTTTGTAACTGAGACTGGCAGGTCGCTGGAGCTACAATAGGTACATCTACCTTCTTTAATATTTGTTGATATTGACCTTGCTGACCAAAAACGTTTTTACCCCACCCCGACACCATACATCTAAAAATTTAAAGGAAGAATCAAAATCTCGACAATAACTATAAATATCGTGGTAAAAAATTGGTCAAGTGCGAGTCGGACTCGCGCACGAAGGGTTCCGTACCATTATCTATGCAACATAAGGCAACGTTATTAGTATCGAGCAAGAAACGGTAAAAAAATCATGTTTGTTGTATGGGAGCCCCCCTTAAATTTTTATTTTATTTTATTTTTAGTATTTGTTGTTATAGCGGCAATAGAAATACATCATCTGTGAAAATTTCAACTCTCTAGCTATCACCGTTCTTGAGATACAGCCTGGTGACAGACGGACGGACGGACGGACGGACAGACGGACAGCGAAGTCTCAGTAATAGGGTCCCGTTTTTACCCTTTGGGTACGGAACCCTAAAAAAGCATATTTTTCAGGTCTATTTCACTTCTTACATAACTACAAATAAATGAAGTTACGCAGAAAAGAATACTGGAATAACACTTTGTTTAAGGGCCTACATCAATATTATCGTATATCATCGCCGACACGTACATATTAACACAGCCAGTAGGCACAGAAAATGAAGAATTAGGGATACTTTTCCTATTTACTCAAAATCTACTAAATATATTTTAATTCTGATTTACGTGTTTCTATACATAATAGTTACCTATGTTCTTAAAGTTATTTCATTAGTTAATACGCAATAATAGACCGACAAATGAAAAAAATAAAAAATTTGAGAGGTTGTTTCGCCAAGATTTTCTATCGAGATAACTTTTTCAATCGCGTTTCTGAGTTCATGCGATCCTAGATCATATATTGTCAAAAACATATACTTAAAAATTAGAGCTCTAGCCATTCAATCTAAAGAAACAATGAAAACTTCGTACATAGAAAAATGCACGAAGCTATTTTGGTATCGTCTTAACCCAGCTGCTGCAAGCTGTGCGCTGAGCAGTGCAAATATTTTCTTAGAAGTATTATATGGATTTACATTGATATGATGGCTATATCACAATGGAGGTACCTTTGTCCAACATAACTGGTAGTTGCTGTCGGTGGTAAGCATGCTCTATTAATTGTAACAGCTGCTCCAGTAGCTGGCGTGAAGGGTACTGCTGCTGCTAATCTCAACACCGTAATATCATATTGCAAGGTGTTAGCGTTATACATCGGGTGAGTGAATACTTTTGATATTGTATACTCTTGGAATGGCACTGGCTCATAAGTGCCCGCAGCATCCCATTCACCCAATCGAACTTTAAGATTAGGAGCTGTACCTGAAACACTTGTGCAAAAAGAAGAACGTCAAGTTTTGAATAGGATTCGTTTTACATAAGGTTTAGTTTGCGAAATAATGTATTTTTTACTAAGCTAGACTATTGTTACAACGATATTGAGCAAGAATAAAGTAACGGACAAATGTGGAAGTCGTAAATATCTCTGCAATTCTTGAAATATTTATCTTATGATAAATATTTCAAGAAGAGATGTTGCACACCGATGACATCTTCTGTGAGAGACGGAAAACTCGAAAATAAACCCTGTGCCAACACGCCCGGTCAGCGCGGCTCAGTAGAGCATAATCCCTCCCAAAGTGGAGGAGGCCCGTGCCCTACAGTGGGACGGAAATGGGCTGGAGAAGAAGAAGAAATATAGAAGCTACTATTACTAAAAGGTATCATTGATGCCTTTGATATAATTTCTAGCAGTGATGATTAGAAAAGAACATGTGACACCAAGTACTTACACATATGACACGAGTCGATGAGTCACAGTAAGCACATTTAAGCTGTCAATTAGTACACCGCCAGCAATGTAATCATTTTGTTTTGTTAATATCATTGCCTGAAAATAGAAATAATTGTAAATGAAGCAGGTTTATAATCGTAAATGTACACTAGTGTGTTTACTTTATGCCTAAAATTACCCATTTTAAAGTTATACCTGCCAAGGGAATTCTCCAAAAGTGGCTTGTCCAGTTGCGGGTGCCACCGCTGTCGCAGGTACAGTCTGAGTTTTACCACAAGTGATGGGTGTCACGGCTGTTGTATTACCGCAGCAATATTCTTGCCCACTTGGACATTGTACCTGAACATTTACTACAGATATTATTTGTTCAATAATATGTAAAATTTATTTACAGATCTATTTGTAACTAATTTATAATAGTGTTGTAGTAAGATGGTTTTTAACTTACCGGTGTAACAATTCTTACGTCTATCATACCAGCTCCAGCATTTCGAATACATGTTCCAGTAGGCACACAAGAGCAGCTTTGTCTTTTGACAATCTTATGTCTTTCATTAGCAATTTCAATATTTCTTGAAGATGCTACTACGTCCAAACCATATACACGATCCACACTTCTTCTTGACCTAGGAAACTTCACGGCGGAGTCATAGGTTGGCCCTTGTGCACTGTAACCCGTAATAGGAGGCATTTTTAACGCCGCTGAAGGAGCCATGGTGGTGCCAAGCCGGGGATCGATCGGGAGTGGTCCTGCGGTGGATTCGTTAGGATTAAAAATACATACAGCATCAGGATTGGCACAAATTACTAAAGGTATAAGGATTCCACCTAAAGTCGGCTGTACAGTCATCGTGGGAGCCATCGTAGGAGCCATTGTGGGAGCCATCGTAGGAGCCATGGTAGGAGCCATCGTGGGAGCCATCGTGGGAGCCATGGTAGGAGGCATTGTTGGAGCCATTGTGGGAGCCATCGTGGGAGCCATCGTGGGAGCCATCGTGGGAGCCATTGTGGGAGCCATCGTAGGAGCCATGGTAGGAGGCATCGTCGGTAACATAGTCGGAGTCATTGTCGGAGGCATCGTCATGTTACCCGGGGTTGGTGGTGCCGCGGTTGCATTAGTTGGTGCTGCAGTAGGCAATATAATAGGAGCAGGAACGCCAGGCACTACTATAATAGGTGAAGGGTTCCCTGGCATCAGCCCCAGACATGCCGTTAAGATCCACAGACACATTTGCAAAATTCAATTGAGCAGGATGGTGAAACGCTCTTCACTGTGGTCTAACTTTGTTTGATATGTTTGAAAGTGATTATGAGCTAAACATTAAATACGTCCTTAAAATTACAACTCATGGTATTCCCCTAACAATTGCAACCTTCATGGTGTAATACCCACGATCACATAGCGATAAATTGTTGCAATCATCAAAATGTGGATTACTAATCTTTTGTTGGCAGGCAAATGTTGTAATGTTTGACATCATTTCAAGTACAGTGTAAATTATTGTAATCTCTCTTCACTCAATAATGCATGCTATAACAATAGATTAAACTTACATATGACGTCAAATGATAGATTTATTTTATTTAAGCAAAATACCCAGAATTATCTCCGAGGGGTTATCGGAAGTTTCGAAAAACATGTCATTCCTATTCGAAACGAGAACTTCTATAAACTATTATTTATAATAACACACTACGGGGTTAAGACAATGGACTAATACCATAAGCAAGCATAAAGCGCGTAGTGGGCATTCATATTATATCATTATTGTCCATGTAAAATAACATCAAATCATACATTTAATTGGAAAAGCAGACTAGTCATGTTAAAATCCAAGACTTCCAAGTAATAGCGTAGTCAGGAAATTGGTTTTGGAAAGCTGGGGTTTGTAAAGATGAAGCAATAAGGTTACCTTTGGAAGGATATGTTTTCTATTTTTCTTTTATATTTCAGAGGGAGTCAAAACACTTTACAGGATCTGTCAGCCTCTTTTAACTTTTTGCTAGCGGTTATAACACTCTTGGCAAGGAATAGGGTGATTAGCCTTGTATTCTTAACGGGTCATCACACGGAAAATTTGGAATCACGAAATCACATCATCTCGCCGACAAAAATGCAATACTAATTCTAGTTCTTTTAATCCTTTCCATGTTTTTCGTAGATCTATATTATTATTATAAAGCTGGAGAGTCTGTTTGTTTGAACGCGCTAATCTTAGGAACCACTGGTCCGAGTTGAAAAATTCTTTCAGTGCTATATAGTACATTTATCGAGGAAGGCTGTAGGCTATATAACATCACGCTGTGACCAATAGAAGCGAAGCAATAGTGAAAAATGTTGCAAAAACGGGAAAAAATTCTAAATTCGACGGGTACGGAGTCGCGGGCAAGAGCTAGTATATCATATGCGTACCTTCATATTTACTTCAGTTTACTTTTTCTGAGGACTATGTTAATGAAATATAATAATAATAATAAATAATAAACATTCGTGGACATTTCACACAACGTCCTCTGGTCCCAAGCTAAGCTTATATGCTTGTGTTATGGGTAGCAGAATACGGATAGAATACATATTCTACTTTTCTTTTGTAAATACATACTTATAATACATAATATAGGTTTTCTACGAATCAAATTCTCTTGTGAAACAATACAAGAGATTTTTATTCGTTTTGGAAGCATTAATTCGTCTTATGGGATTATTAGTCAACACGCTGCCCACAATTATTAGAGTGACCTTAGGGAAAACTGTGTGAAATATCGATGACTCTCATAAATGTTATATAAACAACAAATACAAGTAAAATTATTTAGTATATATGCATCTGTTCGCTAGTTTGTTAGTTTGCAAAATATTTAAGTGTAAATTTTTAAATTGATATCTTGGATTATTTATTTATTAATATCTTGGATTTATAGGTACTTAGAGATCATGATTATTCCAAACACGGTAAGTACATACTAGTCTTATTTAGTAAAAATTTATCAATAGGTAGGTACCTATTTATCAATTGAATTTTCTTCGGACGAAAATTTTTAAGTTATGTTGCTGAAGGGTAAACCGCGACCTATTACCGAGGTCTATGTTGTCAAGTAGCGTCTCAAGAACGATAATAGCCTTTAAGGGCCTACATCAATATTATCATCGACATGTACATATTAACACAGCTAGTAGGTATAGAAAATGAAGAATTAGGGAAATTTTTTTTGTTTACTCAAAATCTACTAAATATATTTTAATTCTGATTTACGTGTTTCTATATATAATAGTTACTTATGTTTTTAAAGTTATTTCATTAGTTAATACGCCATAATAGACCGACAAATGAAAAAAATAAAAAATTAGAGAGGTTGTTTCGCTAAGATTTTCTATCGAGAAAACTTTTTCAATCGCGTTTCTGAGTTTATGCGATCCTAGATCATATATTGAAAAAACATATACTTAAAAATTAGAGCTCTAGCCATTCAATCTAAAGAAACAATGAAAACTTCGTACATAGAAAAATGCACGAAGCTATTTTGGTATCCTCTTAAGGAAGTTTTCAGATTTTTGTTATTTTCGACGCTATTTTCACCCTTTAAGAGGGTACTGTACTCCTCATTTAGGTATTTGCCGTAGGTATTGCTATCCCACAGAATAAAGAATAAGACAGAAGCTGTGTGCTATCCCTATTTCCGAGCGCCCGCGCCGCGCTGAAAGGGACAAATATACTCGTAGATGAAGCGATTTTACCTACACATTCTTTGAAAAAAGACGTTTCGTACTTCCGTTTTTTTTTCGCGAAAGTAAAACCGATTTCAATATTTTTTGCGTTATATTATAGATAAAGAGTATATCTATGCTTCTATCACTTTCTTTTGTGGTAATACTTTACCAAATTTGTGTGATAGACGCTGCAACTTTATCTAAAGAAAACCGAAAAAAGTGGGTTTTTCGGATCGTCATATTTTTAGTTATTATGTTTTGAAAAAAGAAAGTGATAGAAGCATAGATATACTCTTTATCTATAATATAAAACAAAAACTATTAAAATCGGTTTAACTTTCGCGAAGAAAAAAACGAAAGTACGATACCCATACTTTTGTATGGAGCATAATTTGGTATCGTACCGTCCTAAGTACTTGATTATTCTTGCCCAAGTGGGCAAATATGCAGCAACACGCTTAATTATACACCATTAATATATCGCACATACGGTGCTATAACGTCACTTATGCAAATGATGTAATATTTCAGGAGATGCATTTGAAAATTCAACACCCCATTACAACGCATAGTTCTTCTCGACTTAACAAACAAAGCAATTAAATTTAAATTACAACTCTAAACTTCATTTTTAAGTCAAGCAAACATCTCACTAATTAATATTAAAATAATATAAACGTTTAAACATTACTACCCTCACAGAAGTGACGTTATGACACTAGAAAACATTAACTGGACAATTATGACAAAACGAATAAAACATTATTGTTTCAGGACACAAACGTGACAACTAACAAGTGTCGTTATTGCTCCAAAAACATAAAAATAAATTGTCACAATTACCATAGTAACGTTGTAGCTCCAGGAGAATGCTTCTTGTGCGGCCCGCGCGCAACCAGTGTTGCCAGAGTGATTTGGTCGAAAGTTACGTTGGCATCCATGAAAAGTTACATTTTTAAACTAAAACTTACGTAGTGGTAATTTTATGAGTGTGAATGTAGCAGCCATCAGCCAAATTTATAATTATTTACAAATAGAGTAAATAATTAATAAAATATTTTTTTTTTAAATGCGCTTTTAAAAAATTTTCAAATTAATAAATGCATTTTTTATAAATATTATTTTTTTAATTATTTACTCTATTTATTTGTAGTTTTAAATTTTTCTGATGTCTGCTACATTCACGCTCATGTAATTTTCAGCTCGCAGATCAAAAATTATTATTATTTTATATTTTCTTGTACACAATAATTTAAAAAAAATAATATTTATCAATATAATTATAACTTTTTTAATTTTTTGCGGTAGTTTTTGTTTTCATTAAATAAATTTAGATAAGAATATGAAAGAATGTAAATAAATCAGCTTTTAGTTTACTTTTTCTTTTTATTAAATTTAATTTTTATTTAAATTTTAATAATTAAAACATTATAAGAAATTATTATTCCTGTGGTTCCATTTTGTTTGGACAGCTTAGGATGAACCCTATTAATATTTATATGAAAACCTGAAATCTTTTCTGAATTTCTTCAGGTTATAATTTGAAACTTTTCACTTGGGACATATAAATATACACTGAGCATCAACTATACAGACTATACTATATGTGATTTAGTCCCATAAAAATATACATAAATCAATATGTTAACAGGAGTGCCATCTCTATTATGTGAAAATCACTAAAAGATTGTTGAAAACAGTTAAGCGGGTTTTTTAAATTTTCGAATGCTGCCGTAAATATTGCAGTTTGTTCGTTTTTTTCAAGATTTTTTTTTCATTTTTACCTCTTTTGTAATTCTTGAGAAGTTACTTAAATTTAACTAAAATTGTTTCTTACATACATGTTACATGAACTGATCAAAAGTTACGTAAAATGTAAAAAATGTAACCTTCTGGCAACACTGCGCGCAACTGACTCATGCATGAAACGTTGTTTCTCCCAGTGGCGTCTAGATTCGCGCCAAAACCATAACGACACTAATGCCCTCACGTGTAAAGTATGCGTACTACACAAGTGACAATAACGCACCAAGTAAAGAGGTAGATTAGGTGTATTTTCTCCTACTCAGTTCAGTTTCGACAAAAATTGCATAAGTGACGTTATAGCACCGTATGTGCGATATATACATAGATATAAAATAGTGACGAAGAATGGTTGAGAGGTGAATTATGAATAGTTAAGGGCCTACATCAATATTATCGTATATCATCGCCGACACGTACATATTAACACAGCCAGTAGGCACAGAAAATGAAGAATTAGGGATACTTTTCCTATTTACTTAAAATCTACTAAATATATTTTAATTCTGATTTACGTGTTTCTATATATAATTGTTACCTAAGTTTTTAAAGTTATTTCATTAGTTAATACGCGATAATAGACCGACAAATGAAAAAAATAAAAAATTAGAGAGGTTGTTTCGCTAAGATTTTCTATCGAGAAAACTTTTTTCAATCGCGTTTCTGAGTTTATGCGATCCTAGATCATATATTGAAAAAACATATACTTAAAAATTAAAGCTCTAGCCATTCAATCTAAAGAAACAATGAAAACTTCGTACATAGAAAAATGCACGAAGCTATTTTGGTATCCTCTTAAGCTTGTTTTTCTTTCTATAATTATATTATAAGATATGGAAACATTAGCGTTACGGCATTGATCAGTATAATATCTTTGATCAATGGTTACGGTATCATAGTGATAATACCTGAAGTCAAAGCCATCTGTCTGCATCCATACAATAAATCTGGTAATGGCTATTGTAGGTGTGTTGAAATCTGGAAAATACAAATATTTCTATCTTTATAATAATAAATAAATAATAAATATAAATAAATAAATATTCATGGACATTTCACACAACGTCCTCTGGTCCCAAGCTAAGCTTATATGCTTGTGTTATGGGTACCAGAATACGGATAGACTACATATACTACTTTTCTTTTGTAAATACATACTTATAATACATAGAAACACCCAGACGCAGTACAAACATTTATATGACAATGAGAAAAATCACACAAATGATTGTCCCGAGCGGGAATCGAACCCGCTACCTCTTAATCGGCAGTCCGCTACATGAACCACTCGACCACGAGGCTCGTCAATTTCATCGAACAATATTCATGGACATTTCACACAACGTCCTCTGGTCCCAAGCTAAGCTTATTATGCTTGTGTTATAGGTACCAGAATACGGATATAATACATAAACTACTTTTCTTTTACATTAATTTATTAACTTTTTTAATTTATTACTTTTCTTTTGTAAATACATAGTAAACACCCAGACGCAGTACACACATTTGTTTGACAATTAAAAACATCACACAAATTATTGTCCTGACCGGGAATCGAACCCGAGACCTCGTGGTTGCAGTCCGTTATATGAACCACTGCACCACGAGGCCCGTCTTTGAATAATCAACAAAAATTTTATAATATAGTTAGGTACACAGGTACTTAGACAGAGGTTGAAACTGGTCACAGTTACATCTAGACCTCGTCTCCTGTGACAATATATTAATATAGACTTTAAACGTACTGCCACCTAGCATAGAAGGCATGTACTCGCTTATCAACAAGCACATAACGTTGTATGATACTCAATAATTGTGTGAAACCAGACAGATGGCGCTGTTTATATTAGTTTTGTATTTTGCCGTATATTGCGCTCGTGGCGCTGTAGCTCGACTCCGCAGTTTGCGCAAGCCGGCCATACGTCAATAAACAAGGAGTGTGGTGACGAGAACGTCACATACTATATGTATAGCTTAGAATGATAGCGCCAGCCAGTAGTGCGCCGAACGGTTTGCCTACACTGCTTGTGTAATTCGAGGCCGATTGTGTATGCAATCATCATACAGTTTTAATATTGCCGCGAGTTTAAATTATGATAGATTTGTGTGACGGGCTTTCGTTAGATGAGTTCACGATTTTAAGTTCAGTGAGTTAAAGTTACAACTTTCTGTTAATTGTGCTTATTCGTTAAGCTGATATACAGCTTTTATTAGTGTACCGTCGTTGATAACAATATGTGCGGATTTATACCTTTCATATCATATTTTATTTATAAGGTCCTTTTTAAAATTAATCTCACCAAAACGAATAAATAATAACAACTTGAATTTCAACTCGTAACTCCATGCGCCTTGAAAAATCTAAATGAATTTTTTTAGCTGCCCTATTTTCAAAATGCCATCTTTTAATCAAGACATAAATATGGATTTGAATTCTAATGAAAACAGTGCCATGAAGACCGATATTAAAGATGGAAAAATCGATGAGAGTAGATACGTTCCGACTGGCCAAATATCGAATAACACCCCGACGGGGCTTAATACCAACCAGAATTTAGCGTTTGCTTTAAGAGATTTTTTAACACCAACGAGTAATACTCTTAGTGATGAAGAGCCGTCACCTTCTGCTTTAAAGCACACGTTGCCTTTTATAGACGAGCAAATCGATGGCGACGAGACGACACAGTCTGACGAGGAACAGCCTCAGTGTCGTGAAACTGACGATGTGTTAAATAACGCCGCATGTCGATTGAGGCGGTGGCGGGCTGCATCACGTAAATTAAGACGACCACGGATGCAGATGATTAATAATTTAAATGCCAAAGATGATAAAGATGGGAATGTTAGTAAAGTGTGTAATGGTGGTCATACGGATCTGGCAGATCGTCTCCGTAGCCTGGCGGCGGCTGGGAGCATGTCGGTATCGGCGGGAGAGCTGCTGTCTCTGGCGCCCCCGCCCCCCGCCGCCACAGCACCGCCCTCCCCCGGCTGTCTACTCTCACCTACTCTCGCCGACCAGAGTTCTGCTGAATATTTTGTAAGTCAAACATCTGCCATATTTACTTATGATTACAATAATACTACTCATTACATGTTATCAAGAGTCGTATGTACGTCTGAAACGTGGAGGCTGACTATTTACTTAACACCTTAGTACATACGCAAGTTAGTACAAATAGGTGTTTAGTGTATTTTTATTATATCTAAAAAGTAAGTACATCGCCAACGAGTCTATATAGATAACTTGATGTTCAATAACATTAAAAAAAGTCAAAAAAAATTAACAGAAATGTTCAATAACATTAAAACATGGTACATTTTGTGGAGGCCAGTCTGGAGTACTATGACGAGCAGTTTGCCAGGGCAATCACCCCTACAATGTTTACTTCTGGCGGGTTATTAAAATACGTACCTATAACAACAGAAAACTGGTGTGGAAATATGAAATAGTCCCGGCCAGTAACTCCTAGTGTCAGGTGTTATAAACGATATTTTATGTAAACGTATTTAATGTAATGACACTGTACAGACAGGCGCGACGCTCTAGCAAATTGTAATTCTAGCGAAGACTAGAGTAACGCACGTAATGTAAGGATTATCTATATTTATACGACTAACAATATCGTAAACACTATAAAGACTGGTGTTAAAGCTCAATAATCTATTTTTTTTTTAATATTTAATCGTTATTCCCGGCCTTCATCATAAACTTTACAATTATTCATATAAGGTCGGCACAGCATGGCTTTTCCATCCATAATTTTCTGTCAAACGTCATCTCTGCGTTTACTATTTTTTATCATAGTTCTTCATATCCTCTTCCACACTATCTATCCATCTTAGGGTGTGGTCCGGGTCCGAGTGGTGACAGATAAGGAAAACAGAAGTCACCATCCCATTTCTTACCTAAGGTTCTTTATATTCGTAAAATATTCGTAAATATTAAAAAAAATCTCGTGTTTTTAACTATCGAGGAGCTCGTTCTTAGTTACGAGAGTTTAATAACAAAAGATTACATAGTCATGGATTTGAACAATCTATAGAAAGGTTTTGTAGATAAAACTAGATAATCGATCAACCACACTGATATCTACTATATAAAAATAAGTCGGATTTTCTTTCCTGACGCTATAACTCCAGAACGCATGAACCGATTTCCACGGTTTTGCATTCGTTGGAAAGGTCTCGGGCTCCGTGAGGTTCATAGTTCTTTTTTTTTTATTTTTTTTTTTAGTTTGTTCTTGGTATGGCAAAACAACGTTTGCCGGGCCAGCTAGTCTCTAATAAATTCTAATAATATAAAAATAATATTTATTTTTCTTAAATAGATAAAATTTATGTTCCTAAATATGATAAATAAATAATAAAAAACGACGAATAAATTCAATTAAAATTAAAAAATTAATAAAATAAAAATAATATTAATATTCGCTATTTCGCTATTTTTATTTTATTAATTCAATTTCAATTTAAATTAGATACTATAATGGGACTTTTCATTTCAAAGTTATGGTAGGCTTAAAAACTCTTTGAGTAATAAAAATATCATGATCTAAAGGGTGGATTGGTGTTAATTGTATAAACAATTAATTTTTAAATTGTTTTTTGAATAATATTTAGAATTAGCTAAGATTGGCTCTTTAGATTCCAGTTCTGACGGTGCAATGTAATCTGCTGTCAGTGATATATATTGAGATTTTTTGCGATATTTTCCTTCGGTGCCATAGGAAAACAATATGTTACTAAAATTATTTATTTTTCTATTGTAGCTATTATATCTATCTTATGATGTAATAGTTAATTTTGTGTAATAATAAACCTGTGTTCTGTGTAAAACCGACTTAAGGATAAAACTGTAATATTTTCAGTTTTATGAGTTTTCCTTTATTGTTTTTGGCTGATCGCGGTCTATTAGGTATTCGTACGATTGTCAAATTGTGATCTGTAAAACCACATATTTCAAGTCTTAAATGTGCAAAAATACTGTGTCTAACCAAGATTAATACTAATAACTAGTTATTTTAGACACCGGGTATTATTTGATCTTTCATCAGACATGTTATACGGGATGTACCTATCGATTAAATAATAGTCCAAAGTCCGAACCATCGCAGACTTTATCAAGAGCGTATTCCTAAATACCTACATAATATACGCGCATTAGACGCAGTTGTTTCAAAAGTGGTCAGTACAAACACGTTATCAATATTTTTGTTATAGTTACATATAAAACAGTACCAGAGCGAGTACCGTCAAGTACAAGGCGGTTCGGTTTACGTGGTTTTTAGGGTTCCGTACCCAAAGGGTAAAAACGGAAACCCTATTACTGAGACTTCGCTGTCCGTCCGTCCGTCCGTCCGTCCGTCCGTCCGTCTGTCACCAGGCTGTATCTCAAGAACGGTGATAGCTAGACAGTTGAAATTTTCACAGATGATGTATTTCTATTGCCGCTATAACAACAAATACTAAAAATAAAATAAAATAAATATTTAAGGGGGGCTCCCATACAACAAACATGATTTTTTTACCGTTTCTTGCTCGATACTAATAACGTTGCCTTATGTTGCATAAATAAAGGTACGGAACCCTTCGTGCGCGAGTCCGACTCGCACTTGACCAATTATTCTAAACCGCACTGTGAAGGTCGATTATAATGTTACAAAATAGTACCAAGAAGTTTAAATATCGTCCTAATATTTCTGTCAATAAAACAACCAAAAATTTTGTAATTATACTGTGCTGTTGCCCGCAACTTCGTAGATACGTACAACTCGTAGGTACGCGTGGAGTTTCAAATCACAACACACCCTATTTTCGCATTGTTCGTATCAAAAAGCTAAGATTCTTCCTTTCTCAGGTTTTTGACTAATAGTGTTCTCAATTTAATTTTAATCTGTTTTGTAGTTTTGGCGCCATAGAGTGGCAGACAGAGTTAATTTTGTATTAAAAACTAGTAAATATTTGTGTTACAAAAAAGTCTAAAATTCCCTGTAAATATTTCATAGTTTCTTGAAGTCACTATTTTGTACTGTTCACTTAAAGATAAAGTCTATTATGAGATAATAGATTTCTCTTAACTTTCTATTTTCAATGAGGTCGCGACAAAATACTTTACAATAGAAAAATGTTAAACAATTGCAGAATATTAGTTTAATCTCGTTTTATCCTTTGCGCAAACACCATTAACATTATTTACCATTAACAAATTCAAATGAATTGTTAAGAATATTAAAGATTGCTACATTTTGTAAATGTCAGATGTACTTATGTATGATGTGTAGATGTGCACGTAGAATCGGTACCAATATCTTGTTTCGTCCGTTGACCTACTGTAAATTCGTTTTATTAATTTATTTTAATTTATGCATTAAAATTACACGTTTTTTACACATGTGACTGCTACTGTATAAACTTTTATCGATTATATTATCGTATCGTGACAAGCGTGAGTTGTATTTAGGAAATATTTTCAATACTTCAATAACTAACATTCACAGCTATCTTGATAAAACAAAAAAAAAATTACGAGTAGGTACTTAAAATACCGCTAATAATGTTTGTGACAAAACACAACGTTTTGCAATAGTGAAAAATAATCAGGAATTTTCACGATCAACTTATATTTAGCTATGTTGTTCAGATTTAAAATTAAGTACATAATTTTAAATATTATCTTTTAAAGATAAATAAATAAACACATGCAATTTAGAAAAAAAATTATTGTAACCATTTAAATTTTTGTTTTTATTTTTATAACAATTAGTTATTCTAAAATAAAACTACTTTTTACGGATTTAGACGCGTATATTTGTTTTAAATTTTAAATTAGGTACTGTAAATTACAGCTCAGTCTCACCCGTGACCATGGTGACTGCAAAGTCTCCGAAACGTCGGGCCAAAATTTAAAACAAATACACGCGTCTAAATCCGTAAAAAGTAGTTTTATTTAAACAAATGAGTCGCGCAAGTGTTAGAAAATATTAAATTAGTTATTCTTTTAACAAAATTATTTACCTATTTTTGGCATTAAGAAACGCGTAATGACTCGATAAAATGACTCTTTTTAAATGATTTGGTGAATTTTTTATCATCACTTTGTATGTGACTTTTTTACGTTGCAATTAACTTGCTATTACCAGTCAAGGCTCAATATGGCGTATGTTCGGTATATGGTAATTATGGATATTGACGCAAATTCACAAAATATACGTAAATCTTGTACTATGGATACCAGAAATACTTGTAAAGTTTTTTTTCTTCATTACATACAATTGTGAATATTATAAAACGAAGTCTCTCTCAGCGATTGTCAGTCTGTGTTCGTGATGAATTTTGAAATTAAGCACTGAGTAGGTAAGAGTTACTTTTATTAAAGTTTCACCCAAGAACTAAGGGGTTTTTCAGACCCCGTACGGTCTAACAACCAGTTACGCGATGTGTCTAACTCATCTTTCATAAAAAGACAAAAACAACTGACCGAATCAAAAAGTATTTTGCAGAAATCGATTAGAAAGTCAATTATCCTCAAACCGATCAGAGATACTTCTCGTGAATAAATCAATTTTCTTAAGTATTTTATAGTCATTCACCCTTAATACATTAGTAGTCAGTGCAAAGCTGAATATTTATTGAATAAATCAAGTTTCTGACGTCAGGTCGTGCGTAATTGATTGTTTATATTAAGAATTTATACAAACTGAACGGACAGTTGTTTCAACGTACGTTACTCTCCAAGTAACTACCAATGTGATTACATATTCCACTGACCCAACAGCTTCTAAGTCAAAGAAAGTGAAAAGGAGGTGAATATTTCAATATTTAAACACAACTGACTCATGTTAATATATGACTAGACGCTCACGTGAGTTTGTTCGTTTTTAATTCCCGACGGTAAAACAGGGCGGTTATTAGTTTAAGGTGTGTATTTTTATGTCTGTCTAAAGGTTAAAAGGTGACTAGTTAGCTGTCGTTATTAACTTACGAGAACATTATTATTATTTTATCATTTTAAATTATTAATGTATTATTATTCTGATACACGCAAAATAAACTCGTAGCTTTTTTTTTGTTTAGTTAACGAGTAATTAGATTTTGAAAAACGTGGTCCAAAATGTTTCTTTGTAGAGTGTGAATAAAAAATAAATTTAAGTTATCGTTTCGTAAACTCTGAATTGATGCAGAAAGCGCTGAAATTTTTTGTGGCCTTTAGAGGAGGAGGTTTTTGTTGAGCACGAATTTCTAACGAAAAATAGCAGTCCGCAGTTTACTTTTAAATATGCTCTAAGAGCAGCGGCGGCCTTACCCATTGCGAGGCTCCAGGCGGCAGGTTTTTGCGAGCGAGGTTTAGCCTACGGATAGGTAACTATGTGATGCCAAAGTAGGTTTGGTTGTTTAGTAGGTATTTTGCTTGACGCAAAGCCCCTGCAAGAGTGAGACCCAGGCGATGGCCCTGTTCCGAACCCTCTAAGGCCGCCGATGTCTAAGAGGTCTAGCTACAGCGAGGAATCTCTTAACAATAATTTTCTACCTCAGTAGCCAAGTAGTATTTTGTCATGAAAACATTTCTATTTACATTCACGATTGTATGTTTAAATATATTGCTCTGAAGTTGTTACTATATGCATCGATGACCGACAGATGTAAACACGATACGAAAATAATAACACCAACTATTCAATAGCTAACTATTACGTTTTTTGTTACCATATGGTTCATGACTATTTATAACTGAATCTTACCATTAATATTTTGTGTGATGAATCATGCATCTCTACTTTCACTGTTCTGTGACGAAAGTCCCAAACAAGTATGTAACGATGTCAGCTGAGCGTAGGTACAGCTAAATCACGTAACTCTGACTAACCGATATTGTAATTTTAAATTGAATTTTTTTAGCCTCGTTACTTTTTCATGGAAGAGCTTAGTCACTCTTTAGATTAAGTTAGTTCTTGTGATGTTTTGATTGCAAAGTCATCAAATGGGAAACGTGTTTACGTCATCAATAAGTATGGGAAGAAATCTTTATAAAGTTATATTACCATGAAATAATAATATGTTGTTGTTTAGATATATAGTGACTACCAGAGAAAAAGCAAATAGGACGCAACATTGTATCTGACTTAAACCAAATATTAAATATAACTTAGAGGTCTTAAAACTATATTATTATTTACATTGTTTGTTAAGGGCCTACATCAATATTATCGTATATCATCGCCGACACGTACATATTAACACAGCCAGTAGGCAAAGAAAATGAAGAATTAGGGATACTTTTCCTATTTACTCAAAATCTACTAAATATATTTTAATTCTGATTTACGTGTTTCTATACATAACAGTTACCTATGTTTTTAAAGTTATTTCATTAGTTAATACGCGATAATAGACCGACAAATGAAAAAAATAAAAAGTTTGAGAGGTTGTTTCGCCAATATTTTCTATCGAGAAAACATTTTTCAATCGCGTTTCTGAGTTCATGCGATCCTAGATCATATATTGAAAAAACATATACTTAAAAATTAGAGCTCTAGCCATTCAATCTAAAGAAACAATGAAAACTTCGTACATACAAAAATGCACGAAGCTATTTTGGTATCGTCTTAAGCTTTCTCTTTGTTACTCTTTAAGTAAATATTTCTTAACACAATCTTAGTACTGAACAAAAGATATTAATGTTAATACATTAGTCCTTAAGAGGGATAATGAGTAGATACAGCTTCAATAGCAATCCCAGATTACAGGTCATGACCGCTCAATATTCGATAAATAAAATGTAAATTAAATACTTACAAAAACACATTAAGTTCCCACTTAAATCGTCCAATAATAAAGATATCAAAATGTACCATTAACAAAAACATATTTCTTTACTGAATTTAACAGTTCAATAAACTTAATTGATTGCTGTATAAAAATAATACTTGAATCGCTTTTGACTTATTCTGACGTTAAAATTATTGTGAATAAATAGAACTATAACTAACTTTTTCGTAGTTTTGGTCATGTCTCCATTTTTTTAATCACTGGTTGTGTATGTTACTTAATTTCCTAATCCCATTAGCTGGGCTTCTAAAGTATTTTATTTTTTATACACCTCTATTGTCCTTTTGAGAGAAAGACCAATCTCCATACCAAAATAGCGGGTACTAAATATTAAATCCATTCCCATTTTACTAGTCACAATATTTAATCTTGATACCAATCTTCTTGACTGATAGCTACATTAAGACATGTTGCAAGTAACCTTAGTGTTGATATGTATTAAAAATAATTTTAATAATACTGGGAACCGTTTTAGTAATAAATAATACGTGAATAATTGTATATCTGTACAAATAATCTTAGAGATAACAATTTTAATCTGAAACACTGAGTTGTTTATTAATACATCGGGCTAAAATAGGACGATTACAAATATAATTTTGCACTTAATGATTAAAATCGCCATGCATTCAGCAATTGAATTTTATAAGCCTCCTCGTGACTTCATAAGGCATGAAAATTGGAAAATAAACCATCACAAATTATACTGTAAAAACCTTTATCTTTAACAGCATTAAAATGTGGTATGGTTCATGTAATAGACTGGCGATCACAAGGTCGCGGGTTCGATTCCCGCTCGGGACAATCATTTGTGTGATATTTAAAATTGTCATACAAATGTTTGTACTGCGTCTGGGTGTTTCTATATATTATAAGTATGTATTTACAAAAGAAAAGTAGTATATGTATTCTATCCGTATTCTGGTACCCATAACACAAGCGTATAAGCTTAGCTTGGGACCAGAGGACGTTGTGTGAAATGTCCATGAATATTTATTTATTTATTTAAAGATTGAAGCCCACGTAGGGACACACAAAAATAACGACTTTGTTTTGTAATAATAGAATAACTAAAGATAAAAACGTAAAAATCCCTCGAAGCTCATCAGTCTTAAAAAGCGAAAGGTAATGTTATATTATGGTCTCTAAACTAAACTTGAACTGTGTTGCGTGATTTGCAACCAAGCTTTAAGGTCTAATTATTATAAATTCCACAATTACTTACTCTAACCACAGTTTTAATTTTAACTAATGTACAATACAATATATGTACTTTATTGCACACGATTAATACAGAGTTTTTAAATGATCTACAAACAATTAATGTACAATCGGCGGTATTATCGCTGTCAGCGATCTCTTCCAGACAACCTGCATGGACATGTCGATTGGATAGACGGTGTTATGGTGTATTATGGTGATATGGTGTTATTAATATACTTTAAGTAATTTCTGTCTAGAATATTTTATGAAGTATTTTTATACTTCCTTTACTTCAATCTACTCGTACACTGCAGCCCCACTTAATTTTAGTCTCTTACTTTTCTTTCCATACCATGGTTGCCTGGTCCTAGTCTCAGCTTAATTTCTGTGTCTTGTTTTCAATAAAGAATTAATCTGTCTATCTAATGTATTTATGTTTATTGAATGCTCTTTGCTTTTATTTTTAACAATCATATTCGATATTTATTATCTGCACCTAAAACTTCTTTGAATGTCATAAAAATATGAAATAGTTTAACAGATTTAGACTTCTTCTGTCCATAGAGTAGTATATAAGAGCATCACGGAATAAAAATGTTGTAGACGAATTTACCTACAAGAAATAGTCAATCATTTACATGATAAATATAATTTTCCATATAATACAATTAAATTAATACATACTTCTGTAGTGATTAATTGTTCTAGGTCATACATATGTAATAAACTACAGTATTTATGAAGTACACGACTTATCAAGGCTCCCTTCGGTATACCACAAACCACATTCCTGGAACGAAGACCCTCATTAGAGCAAATTTGTCCAAATAACATGAACAAGTAGATCGTGTTACTGTGATTCATTCAGAATCTTTCCGTTTTCCTGTATTGTTTTTCACAGACGTCAACTATATACTGTTTTAATAAACCATTTTTAAAGCTATACTGTCAATACCATAAAAAACGTTTAAGCTGCGTGTCGCGACGGAATTAGATTACAAAGTGTCACCGCCCCTTTTGCTTCCCATCGTAAAAGGCAACTAGGGGATATTGTACACAGTTAACGTTCTCTTTGAAAGACTGAAAACTCGAAAGTAAACTCAATGCGAACACGCCTGGAAAGCGTGGCACAACAGACCATAATACTTGCCAATGTGCAGGAGGCCTGTGCCTGTGGGGCGTTAATGGTTTAGAAAGAACGAAGTGTTTATGATGATTCTATAGATAATCTAAAAGAAACAAAATATCAATAACATCTGTAACTAAAACTCTTTAAATCCAAATTTTAACCATACATTTCGCATGAAAATTCGTAATGTCAGAGGTTTTCCCTTTGTTTATCTTATACATAAATATCTCATATTGCGCACTGCTGTGGAAGAATGTTCTTATTTATTTGATGGATATAATAACAGTTTGATAAATATTTTTCCCTTTCACGGTAAAACGGGGCCCTATTACTGATACTTCGCTGTCCGTTAGTCCGTCCGTTAGTCTGTCAACAGGCTTTATCTCAAAAATGTTGATAGCTAGAGGTTGAAATTCATTCAAAATTTACAGATGATATAAGTATATATCTGTTGATGCCAAGACAACAAATACTAATAACTAGAATAGAATAGACAGTTATTCAAGAGGGCACGATACCAAATTTTGCGCCAAACAAAAATATTGCCATCGTAGTCCCCTGTTTTCTTCGTGGATATTGCATCTAGCGGAACGAATTTTTTTCACAGTATCTAGGTCTTATATATCTATACTTCTATCACTTTATATTTTTCAAAACATGTTAACTAAAAGAAATATGACCATCCAAAAATCCCGTTTTTTTTTCGGTTTTCTTTAGATACAGTTGCAGCGTCACACACACAAATTTGGTAAGGTTTTACCAAAACCAAAAGTGGTAGGAGCATAGATATACTCTTCATGTATAATATAGCGTATAAAAAATTAAAATCAGTTTAATTTTCGCGAATAGAAAAGGGGCCTAGAAGACGTCTTTTTCTCAAAGAATTTGTAGGTAAAATCTGCTTCAGCTATATTTGTCCCTTTCAGCGCGGCGCTCAGGAATAGGTATAGCAATACTTAGGTATTGCTATCCCTATTCACGAGGCAAATACCTAAATTAGGAATACAGTATCCTCAGAGTGCTCCATACAATAAACGATTTCAGTGTAACCTGGTGATACTCTTATAAATAAATAAATATAAAATAAATAAATAATAAACAGAGAATCGCCGCATTTTATTACATATATTGCATTTTTTCGTCGATTTCATTGATATCTAAATAAGAAAATTAAGTTAAAAAAGAAGATTAAGTTATAAAAATGTTACAGAATAATATTTACTGACTTTATGAAACAGTTCATGTGAAGCTAACTATGTTTGTAATCCATGTCTGCTTGTTTTTCTGAATGTACTCGACACCGATAACAGTTGTATGACCGGGATATTTATATTTACCATGATTGTTACTTTTTTATCTCGGTGAGTAGGTGTTGGACTATTAACATCGGCGAGTAAATATCTTATTTACATTGACTTGATTGCTATGGATATTGTAGTATTAATTTTAGGTTTATCAAAATTATGTATTTATTGTTAAATTAGCTATGGTTATAGAAGATGCTCAGTCAGCTCAGTTATTATCAACGCAGATTGTATCCTTGGAAATTATGCAAAGAGAGAAATCTTCCTTGCTGTTTCATACAAACATACGTAGTCTAAATGCTTATTGAAATATGATAGGAGCCATTTTTTATACAAGATGCGAATACGACTTATTCTCAAACGTGACAGATGCTATATTATGGCTCGGAAATCACAGCGACTCGTGACCCAAATTTTCGCAATGACGTCATTGAACACTGGCATCGTTATGTGGGTCATGTCATGCGCAACAGCAACACCGGGCAAGCCGCAGGATACTGCACCCAGATAAGATAACAACAATCACAGATACAGATTTAGGTCAAACGTCAAACACTCACTTTAAATTTGACACACTACAACACCTATTAACAATCGAAGATATTGCTCCGGATTATGTCATGATGCAGAAACCTTAATTGATCTGAAAGTTGTTCGCAGTTATAGAGGAATTTACGTGTATTTTAAAATTGGAATACCTATTGGTAACGTTGCCTTAAATATATCTAAAAATAGCGCTTAAATATTTGTACGCAAGGTGCAATAATCCAATAAATATCTTTTTATTTTCATGAGATTGCTGTTTCAGCTTTTAAGTCTAGTAATTTTGTAGTAATTAGATATATTTTTTCAAATATAAATTGAATGAATGAAATTTGTTATCAAAAGAATTATTCTACATAGCTGTTCTGATTCTGATATCGTAGATAAGTGTATGTGTTTATACGATGATTATTTGTGCATGTGTATTATTACCTATCTGTTGTGCAGGAATTTTTTCGCTGAAATACAATTAAATCAATATAATATATATGTATAAAGGCATTGGACGGACGATCTAATAGAGCGCGGGTTTACCAGGCGGCGATGTGGCACACGTGTAAGCAACAGATAGAATTGTTGTTTTGGTTGTTAAACGTTCCAAATAGTAATCTAAAATTGTTTTACGTAAACATATTTTGCATCAACAGATACCGATCGACTTATCTTGTGAATAGTACAACTATAAAATTTAGTATTATCTTCCTTATACATATCTTATATATAAAAATCAATTGCTGTTCGTTAGTCTCGCTAAAACTCGAGAACGGCTGGGCCGATTTTGGTGATTTTGGTCTTGAAATATTCGTGAAAGTCCAGGGAAGGTTTAAACGGTGATAAAATATATAGGCATCTAAAATTCCACGCGTACGGAGTAGCGGACATCAGCTATATATACATATATAAAAATCAATTGCTGTTCGTTAGTCTCGCTAAAACTCGAAAACGGCTGGGCTGATTTTTGTGATTTTGTTCTTGATATATTCATGAACGACCAGGAAAGGTTTATACGGTGAGAAAGTATATGGGGATCTAAAATTCCACACGTACGGAGTAGCGGACATCAGCTAGTAAAATATATTTTTCATTTTCTATTCTGTAGCACATAGTCCATCTTGCAAATTGCTATGGCGAACACTTATTAATTAATACAATGCGGCCACTGTGCGCCAGAAAGTTTGCCCGCATGACTATGCGGGCAAACTTGATTAATGAAGATAGACTAATGAAAATAGAAAAAAATATTTATATTAAACACAATGGGTACATAAGTAACAATTTAATGACGTCATATTCCTGTTGACGTAGGTAATCAAATTTGAGAATGGTGCCTATTTGATATCGTGTTGATTACACAATTCGGCAATATTTACTGAACTTTCTTGTTATAAAACTGTTTATTATAGTCTAAATATTTAAATTAAAATAAATGTGCACAACAAGATAGCCAAAGTATCAAAATACAGCAAGAGTTGTTTTACCTGTCTACTTTTATTTATTTTATTAATTTTTTACTTTGTAACTATATTCTGTATGGAAGGATGACGTGATGATAAGTGGCAGTCACTTGATTGAGACGGGCAATCATAATTACCCGTAGGCCGGGTCTTATGAAAGTAGCGGCCACTGCACCCTTATAACCTCTGTGCAACCATTTCTATTATAATGTATTGCAGTCCTATGAACGTATTCAATTAACCTAAAAGCCATTACAGTAGACCAGTGGATGGAAAAGCCATAACACAGTATTTTCATTAATAAAATATGAGCTGTAAAAGTGTTCAAAGTCCACTAGCAATTCTGGCTTAAATGACATCTGTGGTTTTACATTTGCTTATCAAATTATGTTATGTAGAAGGAAAACTTAATTTGACTAATAAATTGTACCATTCTATTCAATACAAAAGAGGCAAAAATAGTCGTATATAAGCTGTGTTAGGTATCTGAATATTCGAAGATAGAACTTTTATTTTGTAGCACCAAGCAGTCTAGAATCTGGTTTCCTAATGATTCATCAAAAAATTATTGACAAATGATGATTTGACAAACAACGTTTCACCAAATGATCATTTGGCAAACGATACATTTGACAAAAGTATCATCTTACAAAAACTTATTTAGCAAATGATCTATTAGCAAACACTATACTTGTTAAATGTGTTAGTCTTCAAATGTCAATTGACCTTTTTTTCATTTCACCAAATAATATGTTTCGTAAATTAAGTTATTTTAAAATGTATCGTTATCATCATGAATCATTATTAATTGGAGAAATGCCCTAAAGTCGCTAATGGCTAGTCGTTTGTGGTTAAAGTTGTAACCTAACCTAACCTAACCCAATCTAATAAAATTAATAGGTATGACTCCAAAGACAAATGGGTTAATAAGGAATTACTTTGCAAATAATGTAAAATATATATTTTTTTCTTTCTACCTTACTATATAAAATATATCAATTAATACTTATAGTATTTTCTTTTTAGGAAAATCCAGAGCAGTGGCTTTGCAAAAAAATATGCAAAAGATGGTCAATTTAACAAGAATACCAAATTTTTTGACCATGAACAGTTTTATCTGATAACTCGGTTGCCAAACGTTGTTTGTCAAGTGTAATTTTGCCAAATGACTTTTGGTCAAACAACCGTACACCCTAGAATCTACCGGTACCTACCAAATCTATTCATTCTAAATTTTTTGATGCGATTAAAAAATACGAACAGACAGAAGTATAAATAGTTTGTTACCTTTTTTAATATAGTGAGTTCTAAAAGTGTTATAATAATATGTATTTAAATATATTCTTATCTTCAACCAAAAGTTAATGGCAAGGTCGCATTCTACGTCACTGTTGATACAATGCTATATAAAATAATTATCTGTAAACAACAATAGCTTCGAAACTCACTGGTTCATTTGTATGTCTATATAAATTACTAGCTTATGACCGCGACTTTGTCCGTCTAAACTCTCATAATAATACGGCCTATAACACTTAAGAAAAAGGATTAGCTTCCTGTTAACATAAAAACGGTTTAAGAGTTACTTTTAGAGATTAACTCCTACATACATATTATAAACATTACCTCTTTATAATATTAGTCGAGTATCGATAAGCCAGTGTGGGGCCCGGGGCAAAGTCTATATTTGATCACTTTATCGGCCCTTGCCTAGCAAAATGAGTAGTAGCGTTTACCGACAATACTATCCCTGAGAAGACGGGGCGGACTTCTAAATAATAGACTTTCGAATCTACTAAATTAAATAAATTTCTAAGAACTTTATTTTATGCTTTATTTAAAATATTATACGACATCGATAAGAGGACGCTTACTGGCTATTATAAAGTACTCAACAAGGCAATTTGCTATTATTATCGTTCGATTAAAACTATTTTCGTACTCTAAAGTTCATGATGACGTAATCATCATCTTTTTCTTCAACTAGAAAAATGGGAAATTTAACCAGAAACGTTATTCCGAGATCGTGGGTTAAAGTCCCGCTTGCAGTGATTACTTTTTCCACTATAATTTAATTTATTGAGTAAAAACATAGCAAGTCAATTGCAAAATTAATAAATTACTTTAAACCAAAAACTTACCTTTAGCTACTCCTTATAGCGAGTTTCATTTCCGCACGGGACAATTATTTGTTGTTACTATATTTATAAATGTCATACAAATATTTGTACTGCGTCTGGGTTTACTCTATGTATTATAAAGTATGTATTTACAAAATAAAAGTAGTATATGTGTTCTATCCGTATTCTGGTACCAATATCACAATAATATAAGCTTAGCTTGGGACCAGAGGACAATGTGTGAAATGTCTATGAATATCTATTTATTTACTCCTAGACAATATTGGAAGTATCATTACACTCCAATGAGTGCGCTAATACCTTCTTTCTTCTATCCATATCAATATCAGGTTAAATGTCTTTTGAAGCTAATAGAAGAGGTTGCAAAGGTCAAATAATAAGTAGGTCATCTATCATCCAAAGGTTATTCTCTAACCTTTAATTTACGAAAATTAAGCAGCGATATTAGTGCATAGAATAGACTGATATTTCATGGAATTCGAAATGGATATGTTATGTTAGGATATTAACGATAAAGAACCCATCGTTTGTCTACTTTACCGCTGTTTTTCTTTATTTAGTTAGAAACTTTTAGTCCTAACAGACTAGTTATGTTCACTGCATAATACCGAATTAATTATTGTTGATAGAAAGAAAGGTTATAAATGAGATATTTAAGTCAAACAGAAGCTGCACCCGTAGCGGCGTAGCCCTACCCATGTCAAGTTCCGTTACGGTAAAAACCGCAAAAAATGTGCAACAGTGCCAATATAGTTTAAGACGATACCAAAATAGCTTCGTGCATTTTTCTACCTGCGAAGTTTTCATTGTTTCTTTAGATTGAATGGCTAGAGCTCTAATTTTTAAGTATATGTTTTTTCAATATATGATCTAGGATCGCATAAACTCAGAAACGCGATTGAAAAAAGTTTTCTCGATAGAAAATCTTGGCGAAAAAACCTCTCAAATTTTTTATTTTTTTTCAATTGTCGGTCTATTATCGCGTATTAACTAATGAAATAACTTTAAAAACATAAGTAAGTATTATATATAGAAACACGTAAATCAGAATTAAAATATATTTAGTAGATTTTGAGTAAATAGGAAAAGTATCCCTAATTCTTCATTTTCTGTGCCTACTGGCTGTGTTAATATGTACGTGTCGGCGATGATATACGATAATATTGATGTAGGCCCTTAAATAATTACTCGATCCTCAAAACCGATCAAACATTTTATTAAGGACAGTTGAAAATTTACCCGTTGGAGATTTCTTAACTTCCTTATTGGTATAACACTATATTTTGTTAAATATTTTTAGACTTTATTCGAAAGAAATTAACAGAAAAACATGTATCTACAGCTTAGTAACTGCTGTCGAGTGCGAGAATAAATAAATAAAAGTTTATAAAAGTTTAAACAGGTATTTCAATTCTTTTGTATAGATTTAGTTAACTAATAACAAAGCACTTTTACTCTATATATTCTGTGTTAATTGTCTAACAAAATTAAAAATTAATAAACATTAATATCTGGTCTGGAAACAGAAACTCTAAACCGGCACACTTATCTGTGCGTGCGTCATTCGCGTGCAAGATACGACCCATTTTGTTCAAACTCACAACCATCATTCGTTTGTTATGCTTTACTAGACTCTCCACACGCATTAAAGTGATCGATGTATGACCGCTTTCTTAGATGGCTCATAAAAAATCCCATAAAAATTGTTATAGTGGGTGTATTTACTTTCCTGGAAAAAAACGACGTCACTGTATAAGAACATTTTGATTATGTAGATGTGTTAAAAGAACAATTTGAATAGTAGTGAGATGAATGAAAATGTAAAATAAAAGGTAATTTTGATAGCTAGTGTGATTAAAAAAAATATATCGAAATACTGGCCACCAAAAAAAAATATTCTAATCTCATCGGCGATGTCCTTCAAAATGAACAAGCGCGTAGCATTTACAACCGGTGAACATGTTTTACTAGATGTATGAAATATATGAACATAAATAAGATCATTAGCATCAACACTTGTATGGTACGATTGTATCAGTGCATAATATACTTATGTGTGTAGAAATTAATTAATGAAATATTATAATGCACCTTTCGTATGTCCATTTGTTACTACTTGGCACTCAAACTACTGAACAAATTACTTACAAATACAAGAAACGTTACAGCTACGTAGCGTAGCTGTTTATATAAATATCATCACGCTCGATTCTAAAAGGTGGGACATGAATTATAAACGCAGGTGAAAAGAAAACGCTACCTGTTGCCTAGAAAAATGACTAATTCAACAATTCACCAGCTAGTTACATTGTATTTAATACACACAACAAATCAGAGAGACAAATCTGTACCTACGTCCTACAATTTTTTTAGAATATTTACGAACAACCAGCATAAGTTGTTTTATATTTCTTACGTATTTTGTTCTTAAGTTCTATTCTTAGCGATCTATTATTTACTTGTAGTTTAACTCTTTTATGGCATGTAGAATTATGAATACATAGTACGTCCTTGTTTAAAAACAACCGAATATTATATAGTCTTCTTTATTATGAAACATCTATTGTTAAAATAACAATGTTTTTCAAGTTATGCCATAAATTGTCAGTTATGCAATGTACGAGTATGACGCAGATCGTTGAAGTTTGATAATCTTCTCTAAAATATGCATTTTTACACAAAATTTGTTAAAAAGTTCGATGTATTATGTATAATTTATGTAGTTTTAAGTATAACATACACACAGGGCTCACTGCTTTAAATGCATTCATAGGTACCGATTCTGCGAGCACAACTAAACTTAACTAAAAAATGAAAACAAATGTGGCGTATTTTAATTAATTGGGTATTTTGTTGTACACATTTTCATAAATAAAATCTTTAGTCGGTAATACAGATTTTCTAATAAAAAAGTTCTATTAACATTGTTAAATTGTGTTATTGACAATATCAATTTTCATTTTTTAAATTATAACTACTTTTCACGGATTTAGACGCGTATATTTGTTTTAAATTTTGGCCCGACGTTTCGGAGACTTTGCAATCACCATGGTCACGGGTGAGACTGGAGACCAAAATTTAAAATTAAATTTACGCGTCTAAATCCGTAAAAAGTAGTTTTATTTAAGCAAATGAGTCGCGCAAGTGTTAGAAAATATTTCATTTTTTAGTTACGTTTGGTTGTGGACGTAGAATCGGTTAGGTTATCGGTTTATATTTCCACACTTACTCTAGGGACTGATCGACACATGCTGGTATACTCAGTCAATTCGCGTTTTTCAGCGCTGAATTAATTCTCCTCCTTCCTTATGATTTAACATAAGGATCGTAGAAATACCATAAAATTACTTATTAAGTAAAAGCGTAGGTACTTTGAAAATATCAATAACACGTTATATCTTTGAATGTGCAGTTATAAGCCTCATTGAGAGATTTTTATCTTGACATGATAATACTTTTATCAGCCTACGTTTTAAATAAAGTCGACATAATATGCCATAACTTTAAAATCGCTGAATAAACGAATGTTTAACAAATTCAGTAAAACCAATAGGGCCTACATCAATATTATCGTCGACATGTACATAATAACACAGCTAGTAGGTATAGAAAATGAAGAATTAGGGATATTTTTTTTTTGTTTACTCAAAATCTACTAAATATATTTTAATTCTGATTTACGTGTTTCTATATATAATAGTTACTTATGTTTTTTAAGTTATTTCATTAGTTAATACGCGATAATAGACCGACAAATGAAAAAAATAAAAAATTAGAGAGGTTGTTTCGCTAAGATTTTCTATCGAGAAAATTTCCTAGATCCTAGATCATATATTGAAAAAACATATACTTAAAAATTAGAGCTCTAGCCATTCAATCTAAAGAAACAATGAAAACTTCGTACGTAGAAAAATGCACGAAGCTATTTTGGTATCCTCTTAAAAGTCAGGATGTGACTGATAAATATTGTAATACCTACCTACACATTAATTTGAACTTATAAGTCCCCTTTAAACGTAGTAAAATAAAGTAATGATTAACAGCTGTAATAGTTTAATTGTGTAATTATTGTGACGGGCCTCGTGGTCTAGTGGATCACGTAGTGGACTGCCAATCACAAGGTCGCGGGTTCGATTCCCGCTCGGGACAATAATTTGTGTGATGTTTATAAATGTCATACAAATGTCTGTTCTGCGTCTGGGTGTTTCTATGTATTATAAGTATGTATTTACAAAAGAAAAGTAGTATATGTAGTATATCCGTATTCTGGTACTACCCAAAACACAAGCATTTAAGCTTAGCTTGGGACCAGAGGACGCTGTGTGAAATATCCATGAATATTTATTTATTTTATTTATTAATTATTATTCTTATTTCCAGGGTTCAAGTCCAGAATGTTGCGCAGACAGCGTCGGGTTAGACTCCAATAACATTGGTAGTCCAGCACCACCGCCAGGACCACGATACAAGCTAGCCACAGAAGGATCTTTAAGAGTATGCTGCTTCCAACATACAAGAACAGTAGTCGATAAAATACTAGCAGCCAAGTTCCTTAGAAGATGGGAAACACATGTGTTATGTTTAGAAGAACAACACATAGTTTCAAAAACAGTAAGTTAAACATCTCAATTTCATCAACATCATTATACAGTTTCATCTTTTTCTCTGTAGTATAAGCATGCAGAGACTATTAACCGCCATCAGCTACGGTCTGTAAGTCCCTACACCCACTTCCTCGGCATCATTTACACTAATGCCACGATGCTTTTGAAAATAATTTTAAACATATTTTCATAAAAATAATATTCATTTTAGGATTACCAAGATTTAAAATAAAATGGTAGATAGCAAAGAATCAAGGCCAAATTTTTTGACAAAAAATGTTTCAGTTGACGTCAGATAAACAGCAATTACCTACAGAATTTGTAGTAGATAAGTATCGGAGTTTCTGCCTACAAACTATCAAATCTTCAAACAGTGACTTACAGTTCTGCAGGCGTATTATGAGCTTTCAAAATATCTTGCAAGTTCCAGGCGATTCTGTTGACGGCTGGAAACGGCATGACTTTGATTTCGTATTGTGACATACATAAAACTAGCCGACTTTTTAATGGATTAAGTGTCTATGGCCGTGTAAAGCTTTTTGATAGAGTCGTTCAGAAACTTAATTATTGTGTTTACCGGCTAGTTACGGTTATATTTTAAAAATTTTTTTGTATTCAATATAATACAAAATATAATATATTTGCTAAACACACGTTACTTAGACCATTATATAAAAGAAAAGAACGGTAATACTATTATCTATTTTTATATTTAGATTTTTTCATTTTATATAATTCATCTGTTTTGGGATTTAGTTTTGGAACGACATCCGTCACTTGAACTGTCAGCTGATATAGCGGGAACATAGAAAAAAGGCGGGAAGGCTCGAAAAAGGCGGGCGCGTTTTTTTTCCAATTGAGTTTTATTTAATTATTTAGATCAGTAGAGTACTTTTTTCTGTTTATATTATATGATTAACTTGTTCTTGTATATAGTAGTGTAGTGCAAATCAATTAGGTAAGTTTTTTTTACATATTTATATAAAACATGAACGAGCCTCCAGATCCGGGAGGAACAGTTCCATTGGTGGGAAGTTATGTTACGGTTTGTTCGGAATCTGGTATGGATACCGATACTTCTATAACTTCAATTAAAAGAGAAAAGGGACATAAACGAAGGGGATTAAATAAAATATGCAAGCATAAGAAAAGGAAGCATACATCCGGCTCTAGCGCATCTTGTGATTGCCTAGAAAAAACCCAGGATAGTGATGTTACAGACGGTATAGACAAACAGACTACAAATGTTATCCCTAATCCTACTACATTATCAAACCTTCCAAATCCACCACCAGCACCAGTTACTAGATTAATGTACAACTCTGCAGATTCGGCCCCATATATAGTACACATACAAAAACAAACCGATTCCGCTAATGATGGAGCTACATTACATCCCATTATTTTCGGAAAATTTTTAAAACATCATTCATTAGGTAATATTGTAAATGGAAGTCTTAAAAGAATAGGACGTAATAAACTCTCAATAGCCTTTAACAACTTTATAGATGCTAATGCATTTATTGATAATTCTGTATTAAAAGAAAACAACTACAAAGCCTTTATACCAACATATCAAGTTTCTAGAATGGGTGTAGTCAGAGGTGTCCCCATTGATTTGTCTCCAGATGACATCATAGAAAGTTGTAGTCTCCCGAACAGCTGTGGTAAGATTTTAAAAGCCAGAAGGATAAATATTAAACGTTTTATAAATGGAGAAGCTACATGGCAACCATCGCAAACAGTAGTTTTAACATTTGATGGGCAAACGTTACCAGAAAGGATTTTCATGTGCTACACTGCACTTACAGTACAAGTATATACATATCCTACCATCCAATGTTTCAATTGCTGTCGCTTTGGCCACACCAAGCTCCAGTGTCGGTCTAAACCGCGCTGTTTTAAATGTGGAGGTGAACACTCAGGAGATAATTGTATTGTGGATGATGATCATCTTAGCTGTTGTTTATGTGGTGGCGCTCATTTTGCTACCAACAAAGCGTGCCCAGAATATAATAGGCAAAAACAAATTAAATGCTCCATGGCAGAAAAGTCAATCTCTTATGCAGAGGCATCTAAGCTTCACTTACCTCTGTCAAAATCTTATGCAGAAATGTTAGCTACTCCAAAAGACCAAAGTAAAAACGCTTCCAATAATCCCAGCATACAATTTAAACCAAATTACAGCTCATACAGAAAAACTACTTTCTTGAAACCGCGAGAACCACCTAAACTTGTAAAAGGCTACGACCAACAGGCTCATCGAAATATCATCCGACAACCTTCTCTCTCCCAACCAAATGGTAGTGCTTTCCCAACAGACATACATACAACTGACACACATACAATTTCTGACATAATTTTACTCTTAAACAATACAATTAAATCTAACATAATAGAACCGTCCAACGCTGCAAAACTGACTGAAGCGATTTCGATACTACACCAACATTATGGATCTAAAATCCGTAGTGCTCCAATGGAACTGCAGAAGTGCAGTCAATAAAAAATTTGACATAATTCATTTAATTAATAAACATAACCCTTTCATCTTTGCATTAGCAGAGACCTGGTTTCGACCAGGAATTATTTTTAAAATTGGTGGCTTCTTCTGCCTCAGGGATGATAGACCTGATGGTTATGGAGGAGCTGCCCTCTTAGTTAAGAACACTCTATCTTTTACACCACTTACACTTCCACACTATCCTAATTTCTCTGTTGTAGCCTGCATTATAAATAAAGTTTGTTTCTTATCTGTCTATATACCCAAACCTTCCTATGAAATTTTTCTTGATTTAGATAATTTGTTTTCTTCTCTTCCCAAACCCTTGTTCATTATGGGAGATTTCAACTCCCAACATAGATCATGGGGTAGCTCAATATCGAACTGCTATGGAGATGACCTACTTGATTTGATAGATGCTCACAATTTATGTGTCGTAAATGATGGCTCACCAACACGACGCACTAATCCATCAGATAATAATAGTGCAATAGATTTATCCATTACTTCTCCAAATTTAGCATCTAGTATATTTTGGCATGTCTTACCCTCTTCATATGGCAGTGACCATTTCCCAATTAAAATTAGTTTGTTATCATTTTCAGTAAAATTTAATCCTAAAATTCAATCATTTATGAGACATAAAATAATAAGTGAAAAGTGGGATGAATATAAAAGTTTTGTAGATCATAAGCTCTCTATATTGCCAACACAAGAATGTAGTGATGTATCAACCTGCTCAAATATACTAACTTCTGTTATGATTGAGGCTGCTAATTCAATTTTTCCAATCAAAAAAGGTGCGCCTAACAGGTTACCATCTCCACCATGGTGGGATAACGAATGTAAAGTGGCAGTTGCAGAAAGAAAAAAGGCAGAAATGAAATATAACTGTAACATGTCACAAGAAAATTTTAATTCACTGTTACAAATCATTTACAATACTAAAAAATTCCTGAAAACAAAAAAACTTAACAGCTGGAGGAACTTTTGCTCATCTATCTCTCCCAATACAAATGCAACTGTCATTTGGAATAATATCAGGCGCTATAGAGCTGGAATTACCGAATCTTCATTTGTAACTATGGAACCTTCCTTGAGCAGTAGCTTCTTGGATACCTTAGCCCCTGCAACAGTTCCTGTTGCAGATTTAATTTTGACTCCTTATATACACACACCACCCTCATGTCCGTACGGATTAGATGCTCCTTTTAGTTTAGACGAATTAAAAGGAGTTCTATCCACTACTAAGGATACTGCGCCAGGCGTAGACGGCATACCGTATTCTTTTTTCTCACATCTAAGCGATAACACATTAAACTTTTACCTTTTCATTATCAACACTGTCATGATAACAGGTGACGTTCCATCCGAATGGCAATTACAGACTGTGTTGCCCTTTTTAAAACCGACTAAAAACCCAAATGAAGCATCATCCTATAGACCCATTTGCCTTTCCCCGGTAATTTCAAAAATTATAGAACACCTAGTTAAAAATAGAATTGTATGGTTTCTTGAAAATCAAAATATTTTTCCAAATTCTCAAAACGGTTTTAGAAAGGGCAGGAGTTCTATAGATAGTTTAAGTATCTTCTTGACAGATATTCGGTTAGCTTTTTCCCAAAATGAGGCGGTGGTGGCCGCATTTTTGGACATTAAATCCGCATATGATAATGTTCTTATAGACATCTTATGTAAAAAATTAATTAATATTAGAATTCCATTAATACTAGTAAATTTTATCAAAAATATTCTTTCCGGTCGTAAAATTGTTTTAGGTGGTACAGATTTAACAAGACTTTCTTGGAAAGGTATACCACAAGGCTCAGTTTTGAGTCCGATTCTCTATAACATCTATACACACGATCTAGAAACTTCTATTGGAGAATCGGTTTCCATTTTGCAATACGCAGATGATTTGTTACTTTACTCTAGAAACAGTTCCACCGCCCTGGCTTCAATGGATTTGACTCTATCGTTGAGTTCATTGAAGACATGGTTGGATGAACATGGACTGGAACTATCTGCAGCTAAAAGCACTGTAGTAGTGTACAGCCGTCAACGAAATCCACCACGTGCAAATATTTGTTACGATAATAGCATCATTCCAGAAAAGAGTCATGCTAAATTTTTGGGTGTCTTAATAGATTCTAAATTAACGGGACACGCCCACTGTGACTACGTTGTCGCTAGATGTGAAAAAAACTTGAATATGTTGAGATGTCTCTCTGGCGTGTGGTGGGGAGCACATCCCTCATCGTTAAAATTAATTTATAATGCAGTCATAAGAAGCGTATTAGATTATGGGGTGTTTTTATTAGAACCTTGCAATGTTATGGCAATACAAAGGCTAGACAAAATACAATACAAAGCCTTAAGAATTATTTTGGGAGCGATGAAAACTAGTCCGTGTAGTGCTTTGCAAGTGGAATGTGGAGATGCACCTCTCTACCTAAGACGGCAGTTATTATCAGATAGATTTTTTTTCCGCATTTGTCAGTTTACCAAACATCCACTTTTGTTAAAACTTCAGGCATTAGCAGATTACATAACCACATCTACTTACTGGAAACATAAAATAATTCCATGTCTAATAAACAGCTACAATAAATTTAATAACCTTTCAGCTCCTGTTTTTTCTTCCGAACGATTAGCGATTTATAATTATAACTATCACAGTCTTATTTTAACACCTAATATTTATTTTGATATAAACATTAACCGCAATGAATTAAATATTAATAATTATTTTAATTTTTTTGTTGATGACCGTTGGCACGGGTGGCATCAGATTTATACCGATGCATCAAAACATGGCCAGTCGAGCATAGTCGGAGTTGGTGTCTTCCATAAGCAGTTCGATATTGTTCAAAAAATCAAGTTCCCTGGTGAAACATCCGTTTTCACCGGAGAATGTTTCGGTCTTGTAAAGGCTTTGGAATATATTTTATTGTTTAAATTACAAAGAACAGTTATATTTTCAGACTCCATGAGTGCATTACGAGCCCTTTTGAAATTTCCATTTAAAGCAATACATCCACACCCTTTGATTTTTGAAGCTAGACATAAGTTATCTCTATGTGTTCAAGCCGGGCTTCATGTGAATTTCGTATGGATACCTAGTCATTGTGGTATATATGGGAATGAATATGCAGACAGAATTGCCAACCAAGCTGTAGAATGCGGTGATTTATTTCCTTTTTCAATTTTTTCTCGTGATTTGTTATCTTTACCCAGACATTATCTCAAGGCTACTTGGGATGATGTTTGGAAACAGAGCAGTAAAGGCCGACATTATAAAACCATTCAATCGTTTATAGATATGAAACCGTGGTTCTGTGATCGTGCTTTTCTTAAGTTAAGGCTTGAAAAAAGAGCGATCACAGTTCTCATAAGAATGAGATTAGGACACACTTGTGTACCATCACATTTAACTCGAATGAAAATTCGTACGGATCCATTCTGCAGCTGTGGTGAATTTGGAGATTTGAATCATACATTTTTCGGTTGTGTCCTTTATGATCATCTTCCTCTCATAAATAATCTCATAGCCTTACATGTTCCCCTTCCCACCAACATCAATATTCTTCTTTCCTCCCTAAATCCTTCCATTTATTTATGTTTAGTTTCGTTTATTGAAGATAATAATATCTTACTGTAAATATATGTACCATATTATATGTTTTTTTTCTTTGTTGCTCTCTTTATTATTATTTTAAGTATATTTTTATTTGTTTATTTAGATTAGATAGCACCTAATTTTAGTTAGTTTAGTATGTACTCTCCTGATTACATTCCTTTTCCAAATTTTCCGGTCCTTTTTTAAATAATTTTATTCCTTCCCTAATTTTTGAACATGGCAAAAGTAAAACGATGCCAAAATAGAAAAAAAAAAAAAAAAAAAAAAAGCGGGAACATAGGCTTAGTTTTCATTATCCTAGAACGGGCACTTAAGTTTTTTAAAAAAAAATTTTTGTTTATGATTCGCATGAAAGTAACTTTAATACACATGGCGATATTATTGTAATTATTTTAATAATATATTAATATTATTTTTTATATTTAACTTATTTCGCATTCGACTAGTGTTTTGTTCATCATCGTCGCTCACCGAAAATTCAGACACCTCCAATTCATCACCCATCGTTAATATGTAGATAATAGTTACTTTTAATTCTAAATAAACCAAAACAATTTATTATACGTAACAATGTAGCAGCTTCTATTGAATGGATTTACTTGTCACTTCTAGATAGTTAAAAGATCAACCACATGTCAAATTTGCGCTCGCGTAATACGCTTAACGCCAGCCAGTGAAACAAAAGTCGGGCCGATATCAGCCTGAAGTCACGTGACCACTGATTCGCTGTCAATAATATGATCATAATACGAATTTGCCAGGCAGTTCCATTCACGGCGTAAACGGCCTGGGAATAAGAGCTCATAATACGGCCGCTGAACGTTTTTTGAATATAATTTAGGATAATAAGATACCTTTATTCGATGCGAGACCTTTGCAGCATTGTATGGAATCAACTGCGGTCAAAGCATATCGTAAACATTATCTCAAATATTACCTTTGCTACAAACATGAGAAATTTAGAAAATATCTAAAAATATTTATTTAAGCCGCTTAATAATTCTGATGGAGTACGGCGTAGATCCTAGAATAAAATCCTACATTTGCCAAGTCAGATACAAGTAGGTATTGTGAATTTCTGACAAATTGGTCATATAACAAGATCGTAAAGTGCGTTTCACATGAATTGTACAATTTAAACATACAAGGTAAATATCTCATCTGAGTGTTAATCTTAAGCTTACTTAATGTTACTTACGTAGGTATAGTCCAGTCAAATTACGGCTGAGAATGGGAAAAATAATCACTAAAATACCTAGTTTGGGAATTATGAAGGATCGATCGGGGGGTGTATTCTGAGCTTATATTCCAATTTGAGGGAATCTAGGGAGGTCAGCTCAAGGTCATTTCGATGAAAACGCGTTTAATTCGATATCTCGAGAACGGTTAGTGTTAGGCAAAAAATTGTAGAGACCTTTTCTCTTTTAAATTAAATTTACTAACTTTTTTATCCGAAACTTTTTTTTTATCATCAATATTTTTCAATTTATTGCTTCTGATAGGCAAAAATTTTACTTTTTTTCCTCCCTTTTTTATTATTCGCCATTTTCTCCCCAACCGTTAAATTTTATTAAATTTTACCCGAATATGAAAGTGTTGCTCTTTTAATTATGAACAACTTTATATGTAAACTTTTTTCTGTAATGCCAATACCTTCGGAGTCATATATTACTTTACCGAGCGAAATCCATGCCATCCATGTATTTAGTATTTGAAAGAAATATTAAAGTATTCCATGATCATTTATTAGCCAACTTACCTGTATCAAAAGGTGAATCGATTAAACTATTAAAAAATTGAACTTCATTTAAATATTAAATATTGTAATAATTGAAATATCATTTAATTAAATAAAATAACAATTTGATGAGCCTCGTGGTTGAGTGGTTTATGTAACGGACTGCTGATCAAGAGGTTGCGGGTTCGATTCCCGCTCGGGACAATCATTTGTGTGATTTTTCTAATTGTCATACAAATGTTTGTACTGCGTCTGGGTGTTTCTATATATTATAAGTATGTATTTACAAAAGAAAAATAGTATATGTATTCTATCCGTATTCTGGTACCCATAACACAAGCATATAAGCTTAGCTTGGGACCAGAGGACGTTGTGTGTAATGTCCGTGAATATTTATTATATTTATTATTTATTTATTTAAATATTGTACTTTTTCAATTTGGGTATTTTTTATTCCATTCAATGGGATAATAATGTGAATAAGGATAAGAAAAAGAAGTAAACGAATAATTGAAACTGTTTCACACATTTATTGATAAAAAAATAGGTCATAAAATTGGTAAAATTAAGTACGCGAGGTCGATGGAAGTGAATCGTCAATATGAAAGGCCCACACTAATGCACGCGACAGTGTCTGTGAATACGCGTCGCGACAGTGGCACGGATTTCGCTCGGTAAAGTAATATATAACTCCGAAGGTATTGGCATTACAGAAAAAAGTTTACATATAAAGTTGTTCATAATTAAAAGAGCAACACTTTCATATTCGGGTAAAATTTAATAAAATTGAACGGTTGGGGAGAAAATGGCGAAAAATAAAAAAAGGGAGGAAAAAAAGTAAAAATTTTGCCTTTCGGAAGCAATAAATTGAAAAATATTGATAATAAAAAAAAAGTTTCGGATAAAATAGTTAGTAAATTTAATTTAGAAGAGAAAAGGTCCCTACAATTTTTTGCCTAACACTAACCGTTCTCGAGATATCGAATTAAACGCATTTTCATCGAAATGACCTTGAGCTGACCTCCCTAGATTCCCTCAAATTGTAATATAAGCTCAGAATACACCCCCCGATCGATCCTGCATAATTCCCAAACTAGGTATTTTAGTGATTATTTCTTTCGGTAATTTGACTGGACTAGTATAAGTTTTGAATTACAAATAAAACACATAGCTAAAAGATGAGTAGGACAACTAGCGATCTACTGCAGTCTCCTGAAATAACGCATTAATCTTAGGAGATATGCCTTAAGATTGTACTAAATTAACTATTTTTATGTTTTTTATTATTACAGAACAAAGTTAAAAAAAACATCCTATTCGTATAATATAATTATAGTAAATAGTATACTTGTAAAAATGTTTTAAATTAATAGGCGTCTACACCAATTTATAGCTTGACGCGCTATGTAGGTGTGTCTCGCATCTATCACTATGACGGTAGGTACTTATGTTATGACATAATTTTGTGAATATAAGGCCTCATGTAATCACGAATCACGAATGAGACATGTTTACACATCAAACAATATGTATACTCACTAAACAAGACTTACGTATTGACAAACTGACGTACACACACTCAGGACAGTGTAGTTTGCACAACAACACGCCATCTAGCGGTTACATTTTGCGAGTTATTTTATAGTTATGATGCCTTTAGCTCGCTACTTCGTCTACTTAAACACTAATTTTCATAACTTAGAATAAAAAATAGACTTTCATACAAACCCTTACTTCTTTGACAATTTTACAATAAATAAAGTAAGCATAGATAAGTTTAAAAGATTTAGACACTGTGAGAAAAATTCGTTGCTCTAGAGCCAATATACACGAAGAAAATAGTGGACTACGATGTCCATATTTTTGTATGTATGCCTGCTGTCGTGCCCTCTTAAGAAAAATAAATTCTGTTATAGAATAAAGAATAAACTTAGTTCATTGACTTATCAAAGGTTCTCTAAAGTCAATGAACTAAAACCTACGAGTGGACATGACAGACATTACCGGCCATCACCTCAACACCCGTCAATCGCTACACATTCAGGGCGTGCCAGATATGTTAAATAAATCAGATCACTCGGTCATATTTGACTACATTAACCATGTTATCAACGAATTTACGTACGTTTTTAGGAGATGTAGGTGTAAATAAGGAAGTTTATAATTCTTTCATTTCGGTGGAATCTATAATATATTTGTGGGCTACGTGACTTCATTCACGTTATATTGCTTACTTCTAAAGTTCAAAATATTTTATGTAACTTTTACGATAACTTAAACATACGAGTACATTAACATGTCATCCTTACTTATTAACCAACTCTGTCTGACTGTTGGTGGATTTTTAGGGTTCCGTACCCAAAGGGTAAAAACGGGACTCTATTACTGAGACTTCGCTGTCCGTCCGTCCGTCCGTCCGTCTGTCACCAGGCTGTATCTCAAGAACGGTGATAGCTAGAGAGTTGAAATTTTCACAGATGATGTATTTCTATTGCCGCTATAACAACAAATATTTAGGGCTCCCATACAACAAACATGATTTTTTACCGTTTCTTGCTCGATACTAATAACGTTGCCTTATGTTGCATAGATAATGGTACGGAACCCTTCCTGCGCGAGTCCGACTCGCACTTGACCAATTTTTTTTTAAATTCTACGTCTGTGAAGTCATCGTGTTTGATTTATATTTTGATACATACACTTATTTAAAAAGCATCTCGTAAATAAGTTTGGTGCGAACAAATATAAAAACACATGGTTTCTCTGAGATAGTAATTTATATGGGCTTATAAAAACACATGCAATGTTCTAAATTTTGAGTTAATTCAAATAATTCGTGCTTACCTACTAACTTACCATAACGGCATAACACCAGATAGAGTTCTTTTCACATTCATTATAGTTGGGATTAAAATGCCGTAATCTCATACACACAAAATAGCACAACTAAAGCGTAAGCTGAAGGGTGACAACACTTTTTTCTTGTAAAGTTTGTTAAAAGCAATTTTAATTAAATAGCTTGTAATCTTGTTTGCATCTGTACAAATATGCGTCAATGATTACTCATCCCTCATTTGTGATGCGTAATAAATGATAATTTATAAATTTCCTTTTGTGAATTTCGTGACATCAGCCGTGAATAAATTTGCACCAGTTGTTAAACAAATAAACAACTATTTTACCCTCTTAGTAAAGACGTGAGCATTATCTCTTTCATATAAATCTGCACAACAAACTTTTGTGTTTAGATTGAATTTCCCTCCAGCCCATCAACGTCTCACTGTTGGCACGCAGCCTCCACCACATTGGAAACGATAACAGTCTATTGTGCTACGCTAACCATGCGTGTTGGCACATGTTTTATTTTCGAGTTTTCTGTCTCTCACAGCGGATGTTATTTATGTATAATGTCCTTTAGCCGGCTTTTACAACGCCCTAGGAAGATGCAAATAAACTTATTTTAAATTAAATGTCCGCATAGTGACGGATTACGAATACAAGTGTCACCACCCCATATTTCTGCAGGGTGCAGTATAGTGTAAGAGCCAGCCTAGGGGATGTAATAAGCAGTTAGCATCAACTAGGACGGAAATCCCGAAACTAAACCCTATGCTAACACGCCTGGTCAGCGCGGCACAATAGATCAAAGCTACCAAAAGTCTTTCGATAGTGGATGGGCTAGAGAAAGGTAGAGAGAGTCTAAACTGGACAAGTTGTTACTGCTCTATAATTCTATAGACAAACGGACGCAGAGATACACTCGTAAATCCACTAAATACATTCTTTCCAATTTATACTTAGTATTATAAAGCTGAAGAAATTGTTTGTTTAAACGCGCTAATCTCAGGAACCACTGCTGGTCCGATTTGAATAATTCTTTCAGTGTTGGATAGTACGTATATTGAGAAAGGCTATATAACATCACGCTGCGACTTATACGGGCGAAGCATCAGTGAAAAATGTTGCTAAATCGGAGAAAATTTTCTAAATTCCACGCACACGAAGTTGCGGAAAACTGATAGCGTTAATATATAATAATATGTAGGTTGGTTTGTATGTGTTCTCAATACCGGACGGATCAGCTGCTGACATCACAAATGGTTTTAATGTTTTGAAAATATCTTTTCCTTTCACTTCTGGATGTAGAGAGCAACAATATATACTTATAATATAATGTTGTTATTGTTTACATCAGCTGTTTGAAGAATCATATAAAACAATATTAGCATTTTACACGGAAGTCAGTTACTACAAAGAGAGATTGCACTTTGATGTATATATAACGTTTTACAAGTAATTTTCTTTATATTGTACATTTGTACTACATAGTCTTTGTAATCTTTATATTTAACTATCACTCATCGTCACTGGCTAGATTTAGGTCTAGACATAAGCAGAGCGTCTTTACGTATCTATTTTTATTGAGTTTCATCATAACTAGAGATAACTTTAAATTCCTAAGATTTGTTAGTGATGGAACTAGAAGTCTATCCGTGTATTTTTCTTTTGATATTGATTTGTAAATGACTGTTTGTTTTCCTGAATAATAAATAAATAAATAAATGAACAGTGAAAATTAGTGTTTTCTCTTTAAAATTAGTGTTTATGTTTAAGAAATATCCAGCATGTTTATGTGCTTACAATATGAAGACATCTCAACCTGCATTAGGTTTATTGAATATTACAATATAACAAAATTGTAATAAAAAAGATCACAAGCTTATTTAATAAGTGAAATAGCTCAAAGATTACTTTTTTCCAGTTTTCAACATAAACGGAAATAACTTTATCAGGAGAATAAGTACAATCTAACAGCCGCCGCCGTATCATAGTATCATAACGTCGTATAATAGTAAGCGAAATTAACAATCTATGAGCATTATAATTATAACTAGCTGACCCGGCAAACGTTGTTTTGCCATACAAATGTCAGTGGGGGGAGGAGTTTGAAAAATAGATGTTGTCCGATTCTCAGACCTACTGAATACCTATGCATGTAAAATTTCATAAAAATCGGTCAAGCCGTTTCGGAGGAGTACGTTAACTAACACTGAATTTTATATATAAGATAACCAACCCTAAACTATAAAAGTGACGTTACAGCCAATAAGAAAAAAATAGATGAGTGAATAGTCCGGTAATTCCAGACACAAACATATTTAATTAACAATTTATTTATATACAATTACAAATATAGCTATTTATTACTAAATAATAAATTAATAATAAACAATTTAGACAGATTTATCCCTGATATCTAACCACGAATTACGCAAGTAGATGAGGAAAACAATATACTCGTAGTTAAATTAAGTTTCCTAGTACGTAATAACATAACAATTTTAGCGCAACAATCCTATACCTACTAGTTTTACCTGACTTCCTTATGTAATATGGTATTCATTTTGATATTATTTTAAAAGGTTTAATAACACTATTTACCCATAATAATAAACTAGATTAGACTAGTTCCATATTTTTCCACTTTTATACTATATAATTTCCATTATTCACTTCAGCACCTATTACCGATCTCTTCAGCTTTTCCAGTTATCCTATGGTAAACTTTAATTATATTAAGTCATTGTCAACACCTATTTCTTATAGCTTATTTATAACCATGTGGTATTAAACAGTCGTGTCGTGTGTTTATGAAGTCAAAAAAGATTTTTGACTAAGATTATTTCAATGAGTCCCTTTCGTTATTAGGTATGTTTTTCAGCTATAGGTACTACCTATTATTATCCCTATTAGTTTACACTACAATATAATGATTATAATTATTAATATATATAGGTACAAACCGTTTAACAGATCACAAAGGTACATTGACAGGGTTCATTTATCTATTTATAAATCACAATTATTTACCTGTAGATTGTAGGTACAGTATACACATTAAGACGGCACGATACCAAATTATGCTCCATACAAAAGTATGGGTATCGTACTTCCGTTTTTTATTCGCGAAAGTTAAACCCATTTTAATAGTTTTTGCGTTATATTATACATAAAGAGTATATATATGCTTCCATCACTTTCTTTTTTTCAAAACATTATAACTAAAAGAAATATGTCGATCCGAAAAACCCACTTTTTTCGGTTTTCTTTAGATAAAGTTGCAGCGTCTATCACACAAATTTGGTAAAGTTTTACCACAAAAAAGTGATAGGAGCATAGATATACTCTTTATCTATAATATAACGCAAAAACTAATAAGATCGGTTTAACTTTCGCGAAAAAAAAAACGGAAGTACGAAACGTCTTTTTTCAAAGAATTTGTAGGTAAAATCCGCTTCATCTATATTTGTCCCTTTCAGCGCGGCGCTCGGAAATAGGGATAGCAATACCTAAGGAAATACCTAAACGAGGAGTACAGTACCCTCTTAATAGAATTAGCTACGCGTCCTACGCCGCGGTAGTCTGCGTAGGCCCCTTTGTTCGTTTTAATAACTGATTTATAACTATAGTGGACTTTGCTAATTCGCTTCTAAATTTATTTTTACAAAAATTGTGATTGTGGTATCTTAAAACTAAAGTGTATATTACTATCTCATCTAATCTTAATATCATCATCATCATAAAATCACACAATTTTCCCATAGGGTAGGCAGAGACTATAGAGCGCCATCTATTACGATCCAAACATACTTTTTGCTGTTCGTAATGACTTAATAATCTATCTATCTTTCACAATATCACAAGTACCTCACCTCAAGCACTTTCCTTGCGTAAACATACATCGACGCCATTGATAGCCTTTGTTTGATAAATGTGGGATATCTATTGAATTTATCGTAGTTGATGTGCTTAGGAGCTGTATCTATACACGACACGTATTTGCACTATACTCTATATGCGTTCAATAATGATGTTGCATTGTTCGTCTACTGGACACTTATTAATAGAAGCAAGCAAATATTAAAATGAATCGTAATTTTTAGGTACGATTCGACGATAGGTAATAAATTCTAACCAGAGACTACCAACTTGTCCTGCCATATTAAATTCATCCAAAGGTTGCCTGGAAGAAATCGCTTTAATCAAAAAGGCAGCCCATTGTACGGGTTCTTATTATATTTCTTTTTTAATGTAAATTTAATGTAATTGGTGTACAATAAAGTATAACTACATAAATAAATAAATTCAATCAATCATTATCAAATTTCGCATAGTTCTTCCGTTTAGACACAACTTCTTCGCCACACGTTAGATCTATAGATAAAAGCTTTGATAGAGATAAGAGACATATATAATATATATACACCAAACCTTAACAAATCGTACAAAATAGCCATGCTCTTAAGCCACTCTAACTATTAAAAAAACCGCAACAAAATCCGTAGCATTTTTTTTATAAAAGCTTACATAGCTTACATAGCTCTTAAACATACAAAAATAAACTTTGCTTTATAATAAGTAAAGATGACAACTAGACAGTTGAAGGAATAGCGGAGGCTAAGTAAGTATTCCATAACAAGTATTTCGTATTACTTTCAAGCAGGAATACTTGCAATATGAATTCCATGATCCGCTCTCTCTCTCGTTCTCCGTGTGGTGACGGATTAAGAATACAAGTGTCACCACCCCATCTCCTCCCAAAGGTGCTGTAAAAGTCAGCTAAGGGATATTGCACACATATAACATCCTCTGTGAGAGACGGAAAACTCGAAATTAAACCCTGTGCCAACACGCCTTGTCAGCGCGGCACAGTAGGCCATAATCCCTCCAAAGTGGAGGAGGCCCGTGCCTAACAGTGGAACGTAAATGGGCTGGAGAGAGCGAGAGAGATCCGCTCTACATTAGCAGTAATCACGCAATAGGTAATGATGATCACGCAGTTATGTTAATAAAGTTCAATAAAATGAATGTTAATAAAAAAATAATGACTATTATGACGTTTGATATATAAATTAGACGATTGCAGCTCCGTTCAGAACCCTTCAACGAGGTCAAACGAAGATAAGAGAGCGTTCGTGCGTCACAACTGTTATATTAAACGTCCGGGTAACTTGTATGTGAATGTTCTACGTGTTATGTAATGCAATCTATCCTTTGTACCATGCTATGAGGATTATTAAGTGTAGGGAATAATTCCAAGTAATTATTTTTAACTGTACTAGCTAATTCCCGCGATTTCACCAACGGGGCAGGTGAAACAATCTTACAGTGCACTGCAGACTGCATATTCGCTACTTCCCTTTTAACATGACAATATATATATCTCCTATGTGGTATAAATGGTATTCTAATCTATAGGCTATACAGCTATAAGATTGCAAGTGCACTCAGTATGTGAAAGAGCAATAAACAATCGTCTACACCTAGGTATAGTAGGAATCCATATATTTGTACAAACTTTCGCGTGTACATTATTAGCAGAAACTAAGATTAATAGAATTTTGCGATTTTACATAATTATCTTACAATGTATATTAGAATGAAAAAAAAACACAAGATTAGTTAACTTTATTCGTTTTGAGGTTGAAATAACTTTATCGATTTGTAGGAATATCCATTTATGTCATCAAATAACAATCATTACATTTATTATTTTTATAGCCCTTATCAGGGGTATTGTCATTCATTTTGTATGTGTACATTAGAGTGCGATATGACACGATGTAGCCTGCGTTCGAACTGTATATATATCTATACACGACTCTACATTTCACCAAAAACAAAATATTTTGTGGAAAATTAGCCTTACTAATATAGTTTTACTATATTTTACAAATGGATCTACTATTTGTAAATATAGTAAAATATAGTAATACTTGTTTATTACATTGAATAAAATTTCATATCTAGCTAGGCAGAATAATCAACCTTAGCAGTAGCCAACTACCTATTTGCTTACCGTTACTTAGGTACATAGTCTCTTTCAATTTAGATGCAAAATCAAAATCGTCCTAAACACAATATAGGATGCACCCCATGATTAAAGGGGGTGTTCCATAATATGCATGTATTTTATTTACTAAAATGGGTATTATTTAATCCAGAGGCGTATTTACCCAAGGGCCATAGGGGCCATGACCCGGGGCGGCCAGTCTGAGAAGGGCGGCGATAGCCTTCAAGTTAAAAATTTGGCTCTATCTCTATTAATTTGTAAGGCGGCTAACTAAATTGACCCAGGGCGTCAAATCAAGTCGCCCGGGGCGCTAATTTTCAAAATACGTTTCTGCTTTAATCTCTAGAAGGGCAGCTGTATACCTACCGTCCCCCTTTTTAAAATAAAAGCAGAATTATCTGATAATATTATCAGATAATCATAATATTGTTTACATTGTAAAGAAAATGTAGTTTAATAACATATACACAACAACAACAATATAAATAAAGGCACGTGCATTTGTGACCTGAATAATTTTACAAACCTTACGTTAAAAAGTATGCACACTAGTGCGTCACAAGGTCGGCCAATTTGATTACGCATAGATCAATGACATTGTAAATATTACATAATGTTAAAGAAATAATGCTGATTATAACAAAATAAAATAAAATAAAATAAACTTTAATGAAGTTATAGAAATATTTTTTTTGTTTCTTTTATTTAGAAAATGCATAACAACAACTCGCACAAAACAAAACTAATGGTACCTATTCACTGACATTAAAAATTTATGCACAATTTATACAAAATCTGACACTTTTATTAGGACTTTTTTATTTGTTAGTGGTACTTCCAACGTGCTTTCAACTAACAAAAGTAAAAAAGGAGTTATATAGGCACTATTTTAAAGAATTTCTAAAAGTTGAAAGAATAGTGGCGCTACTTCAGCCGTAATTGTAATTAATGAGCACTAAAACTAGAATACCCATCCGACATTAATTTGAATATATTGTTATAGAATAAAAACGTATTGTTAGCAATAACTAGACTATTTTTCCAATACATCATCAAGGGAAAAAGATATAAAAAAAAAATAGATAGAAAAAATAGATGATAAATGAATATGATTTAACGAGACATAGCCGCGAGAAACAGCTAATATTTTTATAATAGTATGCAACGCTAAAAGTTGCTCGACAGAAAGAAAACATAAATGTTTACTTTTACCAACATAAACGGCTATTGCTGTTTGCCTTTGACGTCATTTGTACGCACAACGCGATTGTATTTGGTATGAATTATGCCTTTAAAGTAACCATTTTATATATTTACTTACCTACAGTAACACCTCTTTATGGTTAAGAAAAAAATTACGAATAAAATCTTATTTTTATGTACCGAGGTCTAATCGTAAATCTTCGACTCTTTTTGAACTCATGAAGTCAAACTCTAGGACACAGGCTTCTACAACGGGAGTATATTAGATCTACCATAAAAAGCTTACAAGGTGCAATGGTGTGGAGAGTAAAGTTTACTTTCGTCAAAACACGAACAAAGTTTCGTATCTCTACTTTTTATTAGTACCGAAATCATAAGCTATGAAAACTACATGTAGTTATATAAAATCAGCCTATTTTTAAAAACATATTTTAAATAAAACTACTTTTTACGAATTTAGACGCGTATATTTGTTTTAAATTTTGGCCCGACGTTTCGGAGACTTTGCAGTCACCATGGTCACGGGTGAGACTATAGAATATACGCGTCTAAATCCGTAAAAAGTAGTTTTATTTAAACAGATGAGTCGCGCAAGTGTTAGAAAGCATATTTTAAGTTTCATTGCAATTCAAGCATATAAGCTTAGCTTGGAACCAGAGGACGTTGTGTGAAATGTCCATGAATATTTACTATTATTTTATTATTAATACTATTGTCTTCAATTTCATTCAAAAGCAAAAAAATGTTGGCAATAACAATAATAGTGTCGTAGTAGTGGCCTTGATTGATTGTGTGAACATTAATTCATTTTGTTATTTCATTAATATGAAAATTAATACGTAAATCGAAAACTTTGTGCCCTCTTTTACGTAAATTGTGATGAGGTAATGTTTGGCACAGTTGCAATTTGTAGCGAGGAATAGGGTCGAAAGCTAATATTTAGTAGAGAGCTTTATAATACCATATTAGCTTTTATAACAATAATATAGGCTTGATTTAAAAACTAAAGAACATGTTTGAAAATTCTGAATATTTTATTTAATAACTAGCTGTGCCCGCTTCTCCGTACGCGTGGAATTTTAGATGCACATATATTTTGTTACTGTTTAAACCTTCCATGGACTTTCACGAATATTTCAAGATCAAAATCACAAAAATCGGCCCAGCCTTTCTCGAGTTTTAGCGAGACTAACGGACAGCAATATAAGATTGCATTGTAATCGGTCCGCAAAATTTCAGTTCAATCCGAGTACAGCAAGAGGGAGAAAATTACTTTTAAAGATTCTGTTACGTAGATTTAAACATTGATAGATAGGTACGCTAATAAAAGAGTGTTAAAAAGCCAATAATTCATAAATACATGACATCTGCGAATAGACGTTTGGCGTGCTGTTAATGTGTGTGTGTTTTAGAAATCAGAAATTAATGACTATTTTAGAGGGCTCCCATACAATAAACGTATTTTGTATCTTAATGACGTACTTATGATGATGTGATCATTACGAAATGATGAGTTTAGTATAGTCTCTGGAGTAAATGTAGCACGTTATTATATTAATAATAGCCTTTTAATACACTGAACTTTTATAATCTATAATTAAAGCTACATAAAGTATAAAGAATGATCAAAGATTTTAACTGCTATTAGGATTTTCCTGTTAAAGGGTAATCAAAACAAACTTAATATTATTTTTGTATAATTCATTAAGGTTCGATTTTTACATTCTACGAAGTTGCGGCCAACAGCTAGTAGGCTATGTACCTATCATCAGACTAAGAGCCAAGGAGCGAGGCAGTCACAATAAATGCGAGTTAACTAGGAACGGAGAAAGAGACTCGAGTTATTTATTAATTTTGCAATTGACTTGCTATATTTTAATTTATTATGGAGGAGACTAGTTAAATAAACTAAATTATAGTGGAAAAAATGATAACCATGAGCGGGACTTGAAAATTTAACATTTAGCAAAAGCATAGCAAGTCAATTGCAAAAATTAATAAATTATGTTTGCGTACAGTCATTATTTGAGTCCAATTGTGTTCTGTAAAGAACACTAAGTGATCGATTGATCGAGTTGGTGCAAACCGCTCAATAGATGGCGTTGTACAAACAACATCGCACGATGTTTAACTCACATTGAGAAGATTGTAGTGGAAGATTTGGTAAACATATTATTATGCGGGAACCATGATAGCTCAGATGGGAGAGCAACGGAACGGTATTCCGAGGTCGTGGGTTCATAGTACCGCTCATGGTTATCATTTTTTCCACTATAATTTAGTTTATTTAGAAAAGCATAGCAAGTCAATTGCAAAAATTTATAAATTAATAGAGGAGACTAGTTAATAATAACATTCACTATTTAATCAACAGTCAAAGAAATGTAGTCGTCACAGTTGTATACTAAATCCGGTACCACACTGAAAATTCTCAATATCTCTCTCTCCAGCCCATTCACGTCCTACTGTTGGGCACGGGCCTCCTCCACTTTGGGAGGGATTATGGTATTTCGTGCCGCACTGATCAGGCGTGTTGTCACAGGGTTTATTTTTGAGTTTTCAATTTCTCATAGAAGATGTTATCTGTGTACGATTATCCCTCAGCTGGCTTTTACAGCACCCTGACGAGGCGATGGGGTGTTGACACACGATTCTTAAACCGTCACCATACGGAAACTACTCAATATAAGACTGCATTAATAAGAAGAGTAGGTACCTACGGTTTTTTCATCTGACAATTTAATCTGACACAAACATTTATAACATAATTAAGCCTGAGCAAAAAATATTAAGATTTAGTAGCTATGTTAATTATAGTTTATATCTCTTTTAGTAACCATGTGTGACGTCCTAGTGAGCTCGTTTGAATAATTAAATATCCCTAAATACTTATACGACCATATTAACACCATTTGATGAGTTTATCTCAAATATAAATCGTACAAGACATGTAATTTAATATACATATATATGAATACTGTAGGTGTACATAACTATATACATAATATTAAGTTTCTCGTGTTATTCGGTGTTATTATATAACTTTTTAAGATTCTTAAAACCTGTTCAGTTTGTGCAGGATAAATATTTATTACTTAATATTTATTATTATTGACGGGCTTCGTGGCGTAGTGGTTCATGTACTGGACTGCCGTTCACAAGGTCGCGGGTTCGATTCCCGCTTGGGACAATCATTTGTGTGATATTCATAAATGTCATACAAATGTTTGTACTACGTCTGGGTGTTTCTATGTATTATAAGTATGTATTTACAAAAGAAAAGTAGTATAAGTATTATATCCGTATTCTGGTACCCATAACACAAGCATAATAAGCTTAGCTTGGGACCAGAGGACGTTGTGTGAAATGTCCATGAATATTTATTATTATTATTATTATTACTAGTTCGTACGCATGAAATATAGAAGAATTTTCCTGTCTTTGTAACATTTTTCACTGATGATTTGCTCCTATCAGCCGCAACGTGATGCTCTACCTAGAGCAACTGATTCGCTAAATTCTTTCTATGTTGGATAGTCCATTTATCGAGGAATATTGTAGGCCATTTCACATCGTGCTATGACTATTAGTAGCGGAGAAAGAAATGCTGCCAAATGTCGATTTCACGTGAACATTGGTATCAATTCTACGTGCAAAACTAATCTTAAGTAAAAAATGTTAATAAATAATGTCAATAACACAATCCAGCAATGTTATCAAATCTTTTTTTAAGAAAATCCCTATTTAATAGACTAACGATTTTAATAAATAAAAATGTGCACAAGAAATAGCCAATTAATCAAAATACGCCATAGTAGTTTTTATTTTTTAGTTAAGTTAATTTTAGTTGTGCTGGTGGAATTGGTACCAATGTCAGGCACTCAGCAAGGTTGTAATGTGAAAAGACATAATGGGAAGATAAAAAGTATGTACTTACTTAATGTAATCTTGTAAAAAGGTCAACTTATTACCAATCTACTAAATTACATTACTCAATGTGTCTTTATATTCTTTGACGTCAATGAAAGAATACCTAATATTTTTTAGTTACCATTTTATATTCAGCGTGCATACTACCTAAATAAAATACCTAATTGAGAAACTTGTTATCTAAATTTTTTTAATAAATTTTAAAATAATGACGTCAAAGCAGGCTCGTTTACATTAAATTAGCTACAGTTATGATTTTACTTATTTTACATTAATATATTGCCCATTTTTGTTATTATTTAACTACGTTTAACAGTAAATTGTATTGTTTTATTAGCAATTTAATTTTAACGATATTATTATAGGCTAAGGTGAATTTTATATCTTATCTATATAGATATTTGTCATTAATATTAACTTACTTTATAAATTATTTACTCTCAATAAATCAAATTATGGTGGAAAAAGTGAAATGCCGCAAGTGGGATATAAACTCATTCGAGTGACAGATATGGTGTTAATTTGAAGTGTTGCAAGTAGACCGCAATAAGCTCAGTTGAAAGAGCTTCGGAACGGTATTCCGAAGTCGTGGGTTCAAGTCCCACTTGCGGCATTTCACTTTTTCCACCATAATTTGATTTATTAAGTAAAAGCATAGCATGTCAAATGCTAAAATTAATAAATTACTTTATTTATTCTCTTCAGTAACTATATAGGAAATCGTCAGTCTTGGCAATTCACTCACAATTGAAATTATCTATATAAACCTACGTAATTCCTTGTTCCGTCCTTGATAACATGATTATAGAACACCATTACTAGTTTTACTTTGAATGTATCATTGTCATTCGTAACAGAAAACGTCTTTACGTCATCAATTAACCTACATTTGTATACAATAATTGTTTCTGCGCGTAACTCTGTATGCACTGGGAGAGGCCCCTTTTTTAATTAATTATAAACATATAAACACTAGTGCGACCATGCGCGAGTACGTAGTGAATCTGAGACGTCAGACAGAAAAAAACTAACTTTTTTTATGTATCGTAACGTATTTTCCAGACATCGTGTTCAAACACAAAAACAATTGCTGTTAAAATAATGTGGATTAGCCGATACAATATTTGGATATTCTTTTTCGTTCATCTGACAACTTTTTTAATAATAGTTACAATTTATGGCGATACGATCGCAAACACACACACAACTTAGCGGTCAAACTTATCCCTTGCGGCTAGAGTTAACAATAAGTTGAGAGTAAGCAGTGCACAGTGTTAAATATAAGTGCATAGTTAATGTTGAATCAAAACTTAAGAGGATACCAAAATAGCTTCGTGCATTTTTCTATGTACGAAGTTTTCATTGTTTCTTTAGATTGAATGGCTAGAGCTCTAATTTTTAAGTATATGTTTTTTCAATAGGATCGCATGAACTCAGAAACGCGATTGAAAAAAGTTTTCTCGATAGAAAATCTTGGCGAAACAACCTCTCAAATTTTTTATTTTTTTCATTTGTCTTTCTATTATCGCGTATTAACTAATGAAATAACTTTAAAAACATAGGTAACTATTATGTATAGAAACACGTGGATCAGAATTAAAATATATTTAGTAGATTTTGAGTAAATAGGAAAAGTATCCCTAATTCTTCATTTTCTGTGCCTACTGGCTGTGTTAATATGTATGTGTCGGCGATGATATTGATGTAGGCCCTTAACCGTTGACTTTAATAATAACATAAGCATGTATGTACAATTTTTTTTTGTTTTTTTTTAAGGACATTTAACACGACATCCTCTGGTCCCAAGCTAAGCTTATATGCTTGTGTTATGGGTACCAGAATACGGACAGAATACATTATACTATTTTTTTTTTTGTAAATACATACTTATAATACATAAAGACACCCATTTTATTATTTAAAATATAACCGGAGAATGGTCAGACAGACAAGATAATACCATGCCTTGTTCACATTAGCTTTCAATAGCGTGCTTCATGTCACTGACATGTGAAAAAAAATTGGTTGTTAACGCTGACACGAGACCACAACATGACACTCGATGCGAACAATTACGGAAATGAATGAAAAGAAGGCAAGTTTGAAGCATAGGATTGAAGCGGAAGTTGGTCATAAAGTTTGTCATTTTTAGCCAACTTCAAAAAAGAGATAGTATTTTAATGTTTATTATGTGAAACTATTATAATCTAATATATAAAATTCACGTGTCACAGTGTTAGTTACCGTACTCCTCCGAAACGGCTTGACCTATTCTTATCAAATTTTATATGCGTGTTCAGTAAGTCTGAGAATCGGCCAACATCTATTTTTCAAAGGCCTCCCCCCCCACTGACATTTGTATGGCAAAACAACGTTTGCCGGGTCAGCTAGTAATAGTATAATAGTTACTATATATAATAAACCTCTTTATCTTATATATAAAAATCAATTGCTGTTCGTTAGTCTCGCTAAAACTCGAGAATGGCTGGGCTGATTTCGATAATTTTGGTCTTAATATATTTGTAAAAGTCCAGGGAAGGTTTAAACGGTGACAAAATATATGAGGATCTAAAATTTCACGCGTACGGAGTAGCGGGCATCAGCTAGTATAATATATAAATCTTCTGTACGTGTGTTTGTAATTGAACTCCTCCTAATGGCTGGATCGATTTTGATTAAATTTTTTGTAGTTGATTTTTACACAGAATTGTATGGCAAAACAACGTTTGCCGGGGCAGCTAGTAGTATATAGTTACTTAAAGTTAGTATATTTATTTCAATAACTATTGGCCCTTTATCAGATTTCAAATTGAGAATAGTGCATTGACCCCTTTGGTTATATGAAGGTGAATTATGATAGAAGTAGGTACAGCTATGACGTTTAACTGTGCATAAAAACTCTTTTGTAGATGTTGCTAAAGGATGTTGGAGGAAGGTTGTGCGAGTGACTTGTGACGTCACGAGTTGAGTGGTATGCCCGCGACTGTGGCTCGCGCAGGGGCATTGCTCTCAACGTCGTATATCAACGTACACTGCCCCGCCTACAGCTGCTATTCTTCAAACAAAGTGATGGTTGTGCCCTTCTCTATAGTTGACCCAATTTCGTATATCGAATCTACACCCCACTCAATACGAAAACAAGTTAGGAACTATTAAAACGTCTATCGAACTATATTATTAAATATTTATGAACATGCGGACAGTACAGAAATGTATTACAAATTTTCAAATTTTAATGAGCAATTTTTGCGAAATAAATATCCACGTCGAATATCCACTAGTGAATGGTAATATATAGTTGACGCTTATACGCTAATTTGTTATAACTATTTAGAGTTTATCATTTGTATTTATAGGGGCATAACCTGTTGTCCTCTATGAAAAAACAGATGTGCATGTATTGTTTACCATATTCTAGTACCTGTGGCGTAGTCTTGCTATGTACGAGTAACTGTTTAAAATAGGTTCTACAAACACGTTGCGAAATAAAATTAGCTGACTTAACTTTCAATATATCGTCGGTATAATGGAAGAACTAAATAACTCACATTTTGGCTAAATTTTACCATTTTCGTGAAGCCCAAAATGTGCCGCATCTTTTGATCTAACAAACATTCTCATATCTTAACTCAATCCAAAAATAAAGCCTTTTTTCGTGTTTTGGTGGAAGAAATGAATATCTTTAAATTAACTCTAAATGTTATTAGAAAAAATGAATAACTCTATAAAAAATGCAAACCTGTGACTTCTGATCACTTGAGTATGAAATAAATGAACTAAATTGAGTTATTTAGTTAAGCCTAGTTATAATTTAGTGATACCCTTCGATTACACCAAAGGAATAGCCAGAAATTGAAACCATGATGCCACCCGTCAAAAGGCTATTTAAAACCTTCTTAATACGCCCAAGTAACGCTCTCTCAATAACTATTTCGCTTTCACCTCTTCCTGTTGTAATGTTAATACAGGAAAAAGTCTAAAAATGGTAATTGGCTATCACATAATACGAAAAAATAGTTTACACCAATACCAAACTATGAGTAGCAGATATGGAGGCGATTTCCTATATTTCAACTACAAGATTAAGTTAGTGAAGCTTAATTCACTGGTCATTTTATTGCACTTAATTGTGCTGTCCGTGTGGTAACAAATTAAGAATATAACTGTCCCATTTTCCCCTTTTCCTACCCACAGTACAGTAAAAGCGAGCGAAGGAACATTGTACACAGATATTATCCTCTGTGAGAGACGCAAAGTCGAAAATAAAGCCTGTGCCAATACCCTTGGTTAGGGCGACACAGTAGACCATGATACGTCCCAAAGTGGAGGAGCCCCGTGCCCAACAGAGGGACATTAATGGGCTGAAGAGACAGAGAATTGTGTTTTTCGATTTAGTAGGTACAAAACCCTAAGTGTGCGTGTATATCTTGCTCTTGATAGATTTTTTAAACAAACGATGTTACTACTTCCAACCTTGGTATTTTTATTTCATGTGAAGTCAATAATCAGTGATAAAATTATGCCAATTAACATTTACTAAAGTGCATAACGTTCGTGGTTGAATATTTCTTTAGGTTCAGAAGTCAATAAGTGTACTTGTTGACCCAATTTTGAGTATTTACATTCATCTAATGTGTGGAAGAACTGAATAACTACTACTCAAAGTTAGCTAACTACGGTACAGTACGATACATTTACAAGCATATAATCGTCAGCAGACATGCCTAGAGCATATAAAATTTCTGACACTAAAATTGTTCTCCATTTCTTAATAATGTCAAAAAAAGTGTCAAAAAAACACTAAATCGCGATTATCTCGAAACATGAAATTTTGAGTTATTTAGTTCTTCCATTATACCGACAATATTTTTCATATTTTGCTCTGCCTACCCCCATGGGAAAAGGACGGACGCTATGATGATAATGATGAATTCATTTTTTTTCCTACAGCAAACGAAAAAGCCCACTGCAAGCTAAAATAGTCATAGGCAGAGATTGGTTTCTTTATTGTCGGTAGTTGATTTACGACATAAGACTTTTGTTATTATTATGCGACAATTACGAAAATATTGATGCTTTGATATTTACAGATACGTTATTTAATTACTAACTGTACTTTGACTGATATTATATCGTCGACACGGTAGGTACCGCTCTAAACTTAGTGCTGAGTGAACCTTGTATTTATTGAAGTTAAATAAAGATAAATTTTGAGAAATTTGCGTTTGAATATTTCTTTTTTGCGGTAAAATTGTTAGACTTTTTTAATTACACATATAGGTACTTGTATGTGTATCGAACTACTTCGTACCGTGACTTTTTCCGCGAAAAATAATAACAATCGAATTATCTAGACACAATTAAAGGGAATTGTGTCTAGATTATTTGTTTTCAATTACAACTTTTGTTTATAGGTTTATTTATAACTTACGTTATGTTAGTTTTCAATAAAACGAAGATCCTTATTTGATGTGGTTACTGACGTAAATTGCGCTCTCAAAATAAGGATAGGTAATAAGGATAAACACTTACGAAAATAAGTTCCATGAACAACATGGAACTTATTTCCGTAAGTGTTTACATTAATGTAGGTATTTGTTTACGGATAATTTATTGATTAGGTTCTCACATAACCAATGCTAAATCCCGATTCCCGACTACAAAGAAAATAATAATATACTTAAAATCCGACAAGTTTAATCCCAGTTTTGTCTTTTGTGACAGCTGTTTCGACGTCTATTTCATTGCTTCTTAAAATCTGTTGGCATTTTGATTTATTCTTTTTTAATCACCATAGATGGCAATAATATATAATCCTAGCTTATATAATCCTAGCTTATTCTACGATATGAATTAAACCTATAATACTTAACTTGAGAAAAATATTTAGTAAACTTGAGAAAAATATTTAGTTGTTCTGTGTTACAATTATTATTTTTTAGCACATATGATGATAACTCACGCAAGTGTTAGAGAATAGGAGATCTGTTTACTCACATTTCGTACTCGTTGACTTTTTATAAAACCACACCCTACGTAACTACGTACCTAATGACGTCATTAAGTGCAGACATACCGACATGTTTTTCTTTTTTACTTAACATTGGTATTGGCACAATTTTAATAGATTATAATTCAAAAACTGATTTAATTTTTAAATTTGATTGAAATTTTATGATTAATAATATGAGTAATTTTTTCTGTTTATTATTATGTAGGTAGGTACACCAGCTTTATGCGCATGACATTAGACAAAGTCCTGTACTTTAATAACAAAAACATATTTTATTATTCTATTTTTCCAATAGTTTCTTTTCTAAGTAAACACACACATTCCTTAGTATCGTGTTCCTATATCCCGGTATAAAAAATATGTACCAGACCACCAAATATGTAGGTACTCGTAATTAATCAGGTACATTTTCCAAATTGTGTCAAAATACGTAAACAACAAAAATTGTCTACGTCGCTAATCATGTTTCTTATCCATTTTAGGGCAACTTCGGAGTTTACCTCTTAATTGTCTCTTTAAAGACATGCTACAGTTTCGAACTTTAACAAAACGGATTTCATCAGATATTAATAGAAAATGACTAACTAACTAAATAATAGTTTGAACATAATCAATATTGACAGGCAAAGTTTTCATTATACCAAAGTTTTCGACGTAATATCAAGTATACCAGAAGGCATTAAAAAGAATAATTTAATACTTTTTCAAAATCTGACCTTTACACTATAAACAATGACACGAGCTACGTGTAGCTTAGCGCAACACAAAATCGAAGTCGGTTGATAAAATGGTTGAAAATGTCACTTGGCAGTTTACGTAAAAAATCATAACTTACTAATATTATAAGTGCTAAGAATTCGATTTAATTGGTAACAATGAAAGTCAACGCTAGACAAAAATTAACGGAGTATGAACGCAGATTTTATAATTCCTAAGCACATACCTACCTGTAAAATATAAATATAATGCTTGTTGCATAGTTTTATTCCATTTGACTGTTTTTGATATTGGTATTTCTTAATAGTATGACGTTTTGTTGGCTGTTTCTAGTTAAAATCGATACTATCTTTATTATAAGCCTTGATAAGATATTCGATCGATATTCCGTCATTTGATTTTATCAACATTACATTTCTAGAACCTTGAAATACAGTAGATCTTTGACTTATATTTATACTGTACTTGAAATCCGCAATGTAGCAGTGTTCACACTACGAGTGTAGGTAAGACAACAGTGTATCGACTGTTACAATGTAATTTATCACTGAACATTAAAATAACACATGGAATCTGTTGGATATTTTATTGGCGACACATGCCACCAACAATAAAAAACTCTTGATGAGAGACAAAGTTCATACTTTATAGAAATTCACAGTTTTCAAGGGTCACACAATTTGTTGTCTTCTTTAAATTTATATTGGAGAGCCAAAAGTGAATATTGACGTGGCGCTTTCGAGCTGAAGGTTACGGCCTATTCAATACCAATACACCTGTAGGGTTACTCTTGAAAACAATCGCAATACCACTATAATTCCAATTCAAATCCAATGATAAACTTAAAGTCTTACTCTTGAACACAATAACGTTGTTAATGGATTAACATCTGAATCACTCAATAATTGGCTACATTCGACGTGAAGTGAGTAGCGTTAACATCTGTCGTAGTGCTGTGGCATAGGGATCGATAAACTGTTGTATATCTATTTCTAGTAAAATTTTAATAAAATACTGTTATTTCAAGGTAGTTTCACCTTAAAATTGCGTAAATAGAAACTAATTGACAATATTTCATTGTATTTTACCTAAAAAGACCTCAATTACGTAAAAAAATAATGTTGGCTTGGCTGTATAAGGTCCGCCCGTTGCTGACATTTATCTACAATTTAAAAAGTACTGTGATTGTGTTGATAAGGCGCGAGATTCGAATTTCAAAACTTTGTTTGCTTATATTCTGAGTCCCTGATGAAAGAAATCTTTTCAAGTCAAGGACAAGGATCTCAATTAAGTGAAGTGTTTTATTTGTTGAGTGATTGTGATGCCAGTGAATCATGTGCAATGTGTACAAATTAAATCCAGAGATTTTAAGTTTAAAAAGCAACATAAAGCATAAAGGTATGTTTATAATATTAATTTTATCAACTATACTACAAGGAAGTTTTTATTTAGTTCTCTATCTTTATCCAAGCTATCCTTTGTACATACTAGTTTATATAAGATGTGCATAAAAATATATTACAAAATACTTGACTGTATGAAAAATGTAAATAATGATAATAGGGTATAGATAATAGATTTTATGAAAACCCTACAAAAATACCTAGTTAATAAATGTTTTTATTAAGGTAATAGTTCTTATTAAAATAATAGTTTAATATAATATAATAATTTAATATAATAATTTATATTTTCTAAATTATAACTTTTGAATACACCTACAGAACTTCTCTACACCTCCCAAGGTTGACTGGTAGATAATGCCCCAGGCATTAAGTCCGCCTTTGTACAATTATTGTATAAAAAGTTTGAAATAAATAAATAAATAAATAATAGTTAGTCTATTAAATGAAGTAGTAATAATAGAGAGTACTATAGTATGATAATAGTTTACTATTTAGAAGATTTATGATTAGGTAAATGTTATGTTTATTTTGAGTCTAATTGTTTAGTTTGAAGCCATATTGCTGTGCCATAAGGGCTCATGTTTCAGTCCATTTAAAAATTATGTTATGTACCAACTTGTGAACAACATGAATGCAAATATAAATAAATACCTAGGCACCTATTTTCCTGTAAGAGTATTAGATAAATAGACGGTTGATACAATTTATTTTTATTTACATCATCATTTATTATATTATTTATTTTATTACATTATTTATCGTACACCATTTAGTAAAACAATATAGAACATTATCATCATAAACATCACGCCTAATATTTCACAATTAGAAGTCCAAGCCAATTTAATTAAATTTCGTAAAATAACTCTGCTTTCGCTATAATTAGCTGTGAATTCATCGTCACCCATAGCAAAATCATTGGTCATATAATGTGCATAATGACACTCATATCTTCGTTGTTTCAACTCATTTCTATAAGCTGCGCGAAGAATGAGATATGGAAGAGACAGTCAAGCCATTTTTGTATATTACTTTACACCTTTAAACAGTAAAATCGATCGAAATCACCTTCACAATTTCAAAATAGTTACTCTTTGGTTATTGTGCTAAATGTGCTAATCCCAATCTCTAACGCAATTTCTATTTCAATACGGAGCTGTCAAAAGGCGTCAAGAGTACGGTTTTGGCGACATTGACCAATCATGTTTAGTTCACTCAATATCCGCTCAGTATTAACACAATATGGCGCTAGTGTTGTGTTCAAGAGTACGAAACGTGATGAAACGTCATAATCACAATGCTAATGGATCGGAATTGTTTTCAAGAGTAACCCTACTAGTTAGCGTGGCATATTAGACTGAATATCTTTTTTTTTTTTTTTTTTTTAATAATAATAAAGTTTATTAAACAACAATCATAAATTTTACAATATTTTTATACAAACATTATGTCGTCAGAAACAAGTAAGTAATCTTCTGTCTCCCAAACTAGAGTGATCTGTATTATGGGAGACAGTGATCTTCTTTACAGCGACGTTCAACAACAAAGTAAGTACTATAATTCATAAGATAAATCAATAGTGCAATTAGATACACAGAAATAGATTAAAATTAATATAGAGATACACTTATAATTTGAAGTTGGTAAGGCTACAATGTTCGTGGTGAGTGAGTGTGTATGTGTGCAAGTGAGTGAGTGTTTGAATGCATATGGGTTTCTGGCATGATTGGATTTAAGATAGGATTTATACTATAGGTAGGTACTTATTATCATCTGTCACTTAATATTCCCTTCCAACAATAGTTCAGTCTCCGTGTAGTCTTTATTTAAAAGCCATGTTTTTAGAACATTTCTTAATTTGTATTTTGAAACTGACACTATTTTCAAAATCATGTCAATTTTATTGTAAAGAAAAGAACTAATATATTTAAACTGCCTAGATGCCGATTTGGTTTTGGAATCGTCGAGGGGTAGCGGTTTAATTCTTCGCCGTTGTGTCTGAGCTGCTACAGGGGCCTTAACATTACTATGGGAGCGTAAAATAGTGTGTAAAATAAATAGTTGCCTCACTGTTAGAACTTCAGTTTCTTCGTAAAGTCCCTTCGTCGAGTAACGGAACGGTTTGTTCAACATTACCTTAAGGACTGCTCTCTGTGCACGCTCCAGTTTAAGCAAGGCTGTTTTATCAGTACCACCCCAAACGGGTATGCAGTAAGTAATAATAGAGATACAGAGAGCGTTATACACCATAAAAAGAATATCCCGCTCAGCCGCAGATCGAAGCCGTTTCATCACATATATAAGTTTACGCACTCTGGAACAGACGTTTCCTAAGTGAGCGTGCCAGTTTAGGTTACTGTCTATAAGGACACCAAGGTACCTTATTTCAGTTGTTCTTGTTAGTTTCAAGCAGGAGCAGGTTTTTGGGTCATCACAAGTATGAGCAGCTATTGAATAGTCTCTACTCGGATTATAGCGATTTCTGAATGAGAAGGTAAGAAATTTAGTTTTATTAATATTTAGTGTTAGTAAGTTGGAATTCAACCACAGCATGACCTCACTCAAGGCGCTCTCCGCGTTAGCCTTAACTTTTGGCCAGTCTTCACCCTTTACAATTAGGGCCGTGTCGTCGGCGTATGAAAAAATCTTGCAATTAGGAATTTGCAGTTGACACAATTGGTTAATATAAATTTTGAACAGCGTGGGTCCCAGCACACTGCCCTGGGGCACACCGAAGGAGGGCAGGTTGATTGCATCACTGACGGTGCCATTAACAGAAACCCTTTGAGTGCGATCAGTAAGATAACTTTTTAATAAGTTGAGGCTTGTGCTACGGATTCCCACTTTTTCCAAAGCCTTCAAAAGGATAGGATGCGACACTGTGTCGAAGGCTTTTTTCAGGTCTAGGAAAACTCCGACGCATTTCAATTTAGATTGTAAGTTCTCCACTATTGCCGTAGACAGGTTGGTGACAGCATCCTCGGTAGATGTCGAACTGCGAAACCCATACTGATTCGGAGCTATTATGGTAAATTTTTCTAGGAAGCAATTAAGTCTTTTATTTATTATCTTCTCTAGGACTTTTGATATTGCAGGCAAAATGGCGATAGGTCTATAGTTGTTTACTTCGTTAGTTAGACCACTTTTATGAATAGGGTGGATTAAAGCAGATTTAAAAGCGTCAGGGAATATTCCAGTTGACATGGCCAAATTGGAAATATGAGTGATGGGAGCAGTTAAATAATTAGCGCAAGTTTTGAGAACCTTTGTGGAAATACCATCTGAACCAACAGCACAGTTGGTCTTTAAGTTATCAATAATATTTTTAATTTCATTAGTATCAGTTTCCAATAGAACAAATGAATTGGGGAGAGAGGGTGATAGGCGAGGCGGGTGATTGCTAGAGAGAGACCGGCCATGTGTATATGGGACCACACGAGTCTGAATTTGTCCAGCCAACTTTGTACCGACACTGGCAAAGAATTTATTTATGATATTCACAGAGTGTAAAGGATCTTTACTTTTTAGCAAGTTAGCTGCCGTTGATGACTTAGATGGAGAATCCGTAATCATTTTTATTGCCTTCCAAGTAGCTTTAGGGTTATTTTTAGCCTTTGTGAGCTCATTTCTTTCATATTCAATTTTTATTTTGCGTAACAACTTGTTACAGAAGTTTCTGTACCGCTTGTAAGTTATATTAAGGACTGAGTTATCAGGATAACGTTTGCTTTTCTTATGTAAATTATCCCTATGCTTAATACACCTCAAAATTCCAGGTGTAATCCATGGCTTCAGTATTTTACTATTATTCGATAATTTTATTTGTGTGGTATATTTAGATATGAGGTTAACTAGCATTTCTATTAATAGATTAGTGGCCAGATTTACATTATTACAATTTAATATTTCTGTAAAGTCATAATTTTTTACTTCCGTTAAAATTACAGGCAGATTTATTTTACATTTGGTACTACCAGTACATCTTTTTATTTCAGTCATCTCAAGACAGGTAATAACTGGTAGGTGATCAGTTATCATGGTATCTAGTTTAATTACAGTTGTAGGAGCATTGGATTTCAATAAGATGTGATCTAGGCAACTCATAAGACGAGTAGGTGTGTCAAAAGCAGGCATCAGTCCGTGGGATGAAAGTAAGTTCAAATAATTGTCCTTCTCCTTATCTAAATTTTCTGGAGAAATATCTATATTAATGTCACCGGCAATTATAATATTCTTCTCCGCTTTTAGAGTCAACAACAGTTGGTTGAGATCATTATGGAAGCTATCTAAGTTTCTATGTCTAGGAGAACGATATATACCCAGGACGCTAATTTTATTGTCTATTTTTATTAATAAACAGTTGGCTTCGTGAAACAGTGGTTCAGTAGTTTGGTGATTCAGGTCCTTACGGACAAAGACAACCACACCGTCGTTTTGACTATTGTTTCTTGTAGTATTGTGAGTTATGTACCCGTCCAAAGTTGGTAGTTGTGTGACTTTGCTGAGCCAACATTCCGATAAGACAATGATATCATACTCTAGTGTAGTAGATCTTAACATTACTAAGAATTCATCTAGGTTTTTTCCTATGCTTCGTATGTTTTGATGAACAATTTTTAATAGTTTTCTGTCAGGTATAATATAGTCAGCAGCAGCGGATGGGATACAGGAATGGACCGAAGCAATTGTGTATGAGTCTACTTGGGTCATTATATCATTGTCATCCATTTATACATTAAAAATATACAAAATATTACAAAAACAGAACTTAAGTTTTTGAAAATCAAACCATCGCAGAAAAATGTGAGACAAACAAGGTAATAATATACAGTTGAATAGAGCAATTGGTACAATACAAATATTTTAGCGGATCGTGGTTGAAGTGTAGATGATAAACGGTTATAAATATATTGAAATTTTGGTATGTAGAAGTTATAGCCTATGAATTTGTGCCAGTGTAAGAGTGACTGGTATTGCAGTAGTATTTGATTGTGATTAATTAACTTAACATAAAAATAACACAGAGAAATCATGCACAAGGTATATAACATTATAAAAACTAATACACACAGAAAAAATAAAATTTTAAGGAACAATAAATCAAAATTTAACCGCGAGATTAACGAGACATTCCTCGGAAGAGACACGAAAAAGTTCACCGCCAGGGTCCTTTCTTAGATAGATTCTTCCGTTAATACTCCAGCAGAACTTAAATGCTTTTTTGACAGCAAATTGCTTAGCAAGATAAAATAGTTTCTTTAGACTTGGGCACATATATATATATCTTGTCGTTACGTTTGGAAGAAACCAGCGCTGTTTACGACTTCTTCTCTTTCTATTACATGAAATCATTTAGATTGAATGGCCAATACGATAAGATAGACTTTTTGATATCATTCTTACGCGGACGCCCAATTTTCAGAATGAAATCAGCCATATCATATGTGCTGAGTAAGAGCAAAGGCTTTTTTAACAAAGGATTTTTAATTGTTTCAGCCTGCGGGGTTGTTAGAGAACCCACTATCGTACAGTTGTATGCAAGAAGTTTATTGCATCTCACGCTGGGATCTGGCTAGGAAGTATTGTCTTAGGATAGTAATGCCCCATGGATCTTTACTGTTACAGGTTAGTGCGAGTTTGATTACTACAAATTTTATTTATATATTTTATTGTACACCTAAAAGAAATTTTACATAGTATTACATAAGACTGAGATAGTAAAATGGCAACTTTTGTTTGTTAAGTCCAAAACATTTTGGATGTCAGTACAATGAGCCACTGTTGACGTTCTTTGGAGGTGCATATGTCCATCTGGACGCAGAAAGACTGATGGAAGGATCCAATGCACTATTTATTCTAGACAAGTAATACTGCAATAAATATTTTTCTAAACTTGCCCAATTCATTTCTTAAAATAAAATCACTTTTTCACGGATGTACGGTTAAATTTCCAGTCTGTAAAAAGTGTTTAATACTGTATATAGTTGCTAATAACATATCTTGTTGCTTATAGTAAGTTCGCATGTTAAAATCATAATCGATAGAGAGTAAGCGTTATGTGGTAGAGCGGTTAACGATCACAAATTCATGAACACTTATCATCGAATGAGATTGAGGTCGAGTGTGACTCGAACATGTATAATATGTGTACATATCATTCCCCAATATGTCAATTTGCACACAATAAATATTTTCTTTGATATCTTTGGCGTAATATAGCGCTCACTTGACATTCAAATTAATGATCAAACAAATCATTACACGATTGTAAAATCCTCTGTGGCATATTTTCATGACTTCCAAATATGTATATCTAGATAAAAAGCATCTCATTATAGACACTCCCCAAACATTCAAGTATATGTACATATTATAAATAAACATAGGAAATATAAATAGAATTTTTAGATGTATAAATAAATTTAAAAAAATGGTTTAGTTGTGATTCCTGAAACCATTTGGCACTCTGCCAGCCATAATATTGTATAATAATATGAAAATAGTACTGACACCAAAGAAACTATTAAAAAGTTTTTGTCTGTCTGCTTGGAGTAGACCTAATCTCCACATCGGCTGATTTTAATTTTTTTTTCATTTTTCATTATATTTTATTGCCATAAACATAGTATACAATAAGGTGTTACAAATTTAAAGCCTTTTCATGTTTATTCATCATTCAAATAATAGAAACTGTATTGCTATGTGTATACTAATATTTAATAAGATACCGAAAGATATAAAGACGTTAAAATTTTCATTATTTAGGACAAAATTGTATCAATGCCTAAGTAAAAATAACTTCTACAATATTAATGATTTCTTTGAATGTAAAAATCATAAAATTTATTGCATGCTACTCGTATAATATTAGCCCAAGACAAGTCTGAATGGATCCCGTCTGATTCTAGGTTTTATTTCATCCATAGTGTTAAAAAGATCTTTGTTTTTACGTACAAACATGCATACTTCGTAAATAAGAAGCGAAGGTAGCGGCAATAAGGAAAGCTGACGGAAAACAGTTTGACACGACATTTTGACCGCAGTAACACAAATCTTACTAAGTATTTGTAGAAAAAAAATAATCTGTGGTGTGGTAGCCTTTCAAACGCCTTTATTCATCTTAATTTTATGCAAATCAAGTCGCAGAATATACCTAGCATGTTATAACTTTAGTCATGGCACCACACACGCATAAGAATATAGGTTAATTTACTACGTTATTAATACTTGCGTAAGTTTATTTCCTTAGATAATAATGTGGTTAAAATAATAAACTTAATATTTCAATTTGTTTATAGGCAAATGATGCGTATACGAGGGACCAATGGTATCACTCAATAGTATGGAAAGTAAGTATTTAAATAACTATTATATTTTATGGCATTTGCGCTTTAATTTAGTATTTTATATAATATTTTACAAGTTCGATTCCGGCACCGGACAATCATTTGTGTGATATTTATAATTGTCATACAAACGTTTGTATTGCGTCTGGCTGTTTGCTATAAATTATTAATATGTATTTACAAAAGAAAAGTAGTTTATATCCGTATTCTGGTACCCATAACACATGCATATACATAGCTTAGACAGATGACGTTGTGTGAAATGTCCATGAATATTTATTTATTTTATTTACTTACTTAGATTACAATATTTATATTTCCATTACAGAAGAACATGATCAGGTATAGGAACTTCCTCACGAAGACTGTAAGAAAAGAAGTTGTACTGAAAGAATTAAAGGTAAAAGAAACAGTTAATATGAATATTACTCTAAACTTAATTCTCAAAAAGGTTAAATATAAATTACTTATTTATTAAAGCGGAGTTTCTTTTTTTTTCAGAACATGGTAGATTTTGTAATGACTACACCTTTACAAGATGTTAGTGTGACACGAGCACCTCTACAGATACTCACAGATCTACTCTCAGAGGTAAATCGATACAATAATGATATAAGTTAGGATTTACCCATTAACATGTGCTTAGTTTCCTGCTAGGGAAGATCCTGGGTAAATCCAAATTGTTATGAAAATCATCAGGAAACACACAGGATTATTGGTACTAATAGTATTTTAATCACAGTCTATAATTACTGTTGTAATTCTGAAGGAAACGGGTTTTACAGTAAAATGTAAGCAATTTTTTTTAACTATTCGTGATTACATGTAATGGTTTTAATAATAAACAAACAAGGGCATCCAACGACGATTAGCCTGTGGGAGTTGATATGGACAACGATAAAACTAAGGATTGTAGATTTCATGGGTTCTTTATTTAACGTCTAGTCTAGATGCCGGTGCCCCCACCTTGATATTCTTGTTAGTACATATTATCGTCATTACCATCACTTTTTCTTCCACGGGGATAGGTAGAGACTATAGAGCGTCAATTCCTACGATTAAAACACTTTTTGGCTTCACTATTCATACTCAATACTAAATGTTTGTCCATGGCATGGCTATATTAATGGACATCATTGATACGACCAGTGTACGTGTTTCAGGGGCATGTACTCTTATTGGTTTTACATGATCAAAAAACCTAAACATACTCGTTTTACCTTTCAGACTTCATAGACTTTTAAACCACAACGTTCTCCTTCTTATGTCTAGTGAGTTGTACGCAATACAAAGAATTTTTATTTAAATCCGTCAACTAAAAATACGTATTATCGTAAAGTAAACATTGTTCATGGAGTACCTACAGAGCGTGATCTTTATATTATGAATTGATTGACGCAATTGCTCCGAGTACACTTACTCGTGTACTATTGCGATCTATACGTTAACTTTCCATAAGTATACAAATACAGTAATTGTTAACTTCTAGTTCTAACATCGAGACGTAAATTGCGTCCATTGAAGGAAAACTAAATGTATAAAATTTTAAATAGTTTATTAAAATATTGATTAATCATAATATTAAGTTTAGGAGCGATTTGAAAATTAGTTGACCTCAAGAAATACCTACTTGTACATATTAGAATACGCTAATCATTGAGACATTACTAAAATAGTGTTGGGTATATCCAGCCCGTTTATATTGCCAGTTTCTTCTCTCCGACAATAGACACCGTACATGTTGCTTTTAATATTATTATGAAAAATAAATATGTAGTCTCTGTCTCTGTGTTTGTATGTTCTAAGGATTATAGTAGCTTATGTTATTGCGCGTATGAAAAAATGCATCATTTACAGTACTGAGGTACATAAACAATTTCTTATCACGCTCTCTACACGTGCTCAAATATTTACATTCGTTATGCTGATACACTCAACAGCCATACATTTGACACGCGGAAAATAAATTAAAAATATACGTTTAAGATAACCTTATGTATTTGGTTATTCCTGATTTATATCAATATGCTGTTTATAAATAATATTTAGTTACTCGTATCAATATCTTCTCTCTTAGTTTGGATTGCTTAAAATACTGAAGAGTTTTTCTACTTATTCATTTAGATAACCGTGGTCCATCTCTATGAAAACCTTTAGTGAAATTTAATAATAAGGACGTTCGCCAATATTACCCCGTGGGTACCACAGTACATTTCAGATTATCGTCATACCCATTGCAATTTCATTTAAATGATACTTATTAAAATGCTGCTCTACCGTAATAATTACCAGTATCTGGTTTGTTCCTATAACCACTGGTAAATAACTGGACAATGTACAAATTCCGATGGGCCATTAATAAAAAAAATACGCATTTAAATTTCATAATGGAATTAATTTTCTCGTGTAAATGCGGGGTTAATTAAATAAAATCTAAATATCCTGACGTCACGATAACCGCCGTGCCTGACACAAATAGCAACAGCTATTCAAATAATGTAATTTCGCTGGAATTACTAGAAATAGCCTGCTAATAAACATGGGCAAATAACTACGTTTATTAGCCCACATTTTGAGAGCGCACGCATGAATGATGCACTCATCCAATCCAATAGTTAAGGGCCTACATCAATATTATTAACACAGCTAGTAGGTATAAAAAATGAAGAATTAGGGATATTTTTTTTGTTTACTCAAAATCTACTAAATATATTTTAATTCTGATTTACGTGTTTCTATTGTACACACCGGTACATTGTATTGTGTACACACCGGCACAATTAGCGGAACAGAAAAAAAAGTGAGACTATGAGATAATAACGCATATATTTGACGAAAATTTAATTAGACACAAAATAACAAATTGATTAACAACGACTTTAAAAAGTCTTCGTTAATTTTTATTGAAAAATAAACAAATTTGAAATAAGTGAAATTTTTTGATGATTATAAACCATCACAAAAAAAAGTAAGCATTAAATGAATTAACAATAAAATTAAAGAAAAATTAATAACGAGTGTTTCCCCCTCTTGCTCTGATTACGGTTTCCATTCGTCTGGCTTTGCTACAGATTATGTTATCGATGATTTCTTGAGGCAACTGATCCCACTCCTCAAGTAATGCGTTTCCAAGTTCATTCAGATTGTTGGGGGGTGGCATTCTGGATTTAACCCTTCTTTTTAGCAAGTCCCAGACATGCTCTATCGGATTCATATCGGGGGAATTTGCTGGCCACTGCATCACCGGTATACCTACGTGGCTCAGATATGCCTGTACCGATTGTGCACTATGAGCACGAGCATTATCTTGCATTAGAATAAAGTCGTCACCAATAAATGGGGCAAATGGTACAACATGTTCTTCTAAAATGTCTCTGATGTATCGATCTGCTTTCATGGTCCCTCCTGTGACTATCACTAACTCCGTGCGAGCTCCCAAACATATCCCTCCCCAAACCATAATCGAGCCGCCACCATAAGCCACTGTGTGTTCAAAATTAGACTGTATGTAGCGTTCTCCTTTGCGTCTCCATATTCGCTGTCTCCCATCGATCTGTTTTAAAAGAACTCTGCACTCATCAGTAAAGAGAACCTGCTGCCATTCGTTCAAATCCCAATGACTATGTCCTCGCGCATAGCTTAATCGGTTTACGCGGTGACGTCTCTCAAGTTTTGGGCCTTTGGCAGGTATATACGACCCTAAACCAACTTCTTCAAATCTCCTGCGAACTGTACGCTCACTTACTCGTACTCCTCGAACGTCTTCCAGTTCATTTCGAGCTTGTACAGCCGTTAATCGCGTATTCCTACGAACTCTAACCTGTAAAAAACTGTCATCTCGCCTCGATGTACATCTTTTTCTACCTTGACCCCTCCTCCTCACAAGAGAATTAGACGATCTGTACCGCTGGATGCTGCGATGAATCGTTGATACTGGTCGACGAAGCCTTGAGGCAATCGATCTGTAGGTATGGCCATTTCTTCTCATTTCATCAGCCCTAATGATTTCCAGTGATGTTAAGTCAGGCATAGTAAAGAGCTTTTAATAAACAAAATTGCCTATAGAATAACAAATTTATAAAAAAACATTAAGTGCAATTAAAAAAAAAATACAATTACGTAGTTATTACTCGAAGAAGTTGACAAAACGTATTGTTCGGGAAAATAAAACAAATGAATGAAAAAAGTGTATGTCATCTAATTTTCTATTTTCAAATTTGACAATAAATTAAAAAAATATCATAACTGGCCAGTTCCTCAAGTAAAAGATTTTAAAATCCTGCTTTTTTTGTGTTCCACTAATTGTGCCGGTGTGTATATAATAGTTACTTATGTTTTTAAAGTTATTTCAATAGTTAATACGCGATAATAGACCGACAAATGAAAAAAATAAAAATGAGAGAGGTTGTTTCGCTAAGATTTTCTATCGAGAAAACTTTTTTCAATCGCGTTTCTGAGTTTATGCGATCTTAGATCATATATTGAAAAAACATATACTTAAAAATTAATTAAAAATTAAAGCTCTAGCCATTCAATCTAAAGAAACAATGAAAACTTCGTACGTAGAAAAATGCATCCCATTTTGGTATCCTCTTAAATAAAGGAGCTAATAATAGTCCTGTAGGCTGTAGGCTCTGAAAAATGGTAGCCTCTATTCGGGTATATGTAGCACCTATTAGTATAAGTTATCGATGGTTATATTTGTTTTTCGACCATATCTCCATCTGCAATGTTAGTAATGTAGTCACTGGATAATGTAATATCTGCCAAATCCTGGAGTCGTGCCAGCGATCTTACCTATATCACTGATTCAAGTATTTTTCCTGTGACTCATTTCCATTACAGGCTTTATTAGTTTGATTATCATCCTGCGTTTATTCCAATTTAGGCACGTGGCATAAACGTGACTTGTTTCAATTCATATGATCAAAGAGCATTACTGCATTTGATTTAGTTGAATAGGTACTAGATTTTCGTCAGACATCCATCTTTTCTGCTAAATGACAACTATCTGCACAAGTCCAATTAAACACATCATCAAAAACCCCAAACGGTCATTATTTATTGAATTGTAATAAATTATGGTTTAAATGCCGCTATTAGATTTTCCTACATAAAACCGTAACCACATTTTTTTTATTATAACAAGATGATAGTTGGTAAATCCTTTCAATTAATGCCATAACATATCTGTGATAAATTTAATTGGATGCCACTTTTTTCATTTCCTCTAGAGATATTGAGTTGCGGTAATGTTGTACCTAATATTGAGTTAAGAGTCTTCTTTAACGACGGTGGGTTATTTGACTGTCTCTAACGTTAAACTCTAGGTATATTTTTTTATTAGGTACTCGTTAGTTTGAGTTCAATATACTTGCACGTAATTGCGTAGGCAATTGTATAAGATCATAATTATAACTTTAATTTGATGGATATAAAAAATGTCATTTACAAAAAGACAGGGATTTCTTTTTGTTAAAGAACGAAAAAGCCTTTTCGGACTCTCTGTTTTCCGGCCACGATTGAGCGAAATTATTCGATTTTGTTATGAAAGATTTATATATAGATATCTTGAATTGTTGTTAATAGAAAAAGGAAGAATGTGATTGGGAGGAATGGGCTGAGAATGTAACAAGCGCGGCCGCACCGCTCCTGGCGGAGCGGTGTGCGTCTGGCGAGCTGTGCGAGCTTCTAGCGAGACTGTGTCGGCGCAGGCCTAGAGCTGCGCCCTTACCTGCACTAGCACCACCTGTACGAAGAGTTCTTACTAGGAATGTGGATTTTGCCAAAGCACCCAACGCAAGGAGACTAGTCAGAGATTATATAAGGTAGGTACACCCATCAGCCGATTGGTTGATAAAGACCTTCCCCAAATATTTATGTCATATATATCAAGTACGTTTATTAAAGTTACGTTTTACTATAATATTATATTATTGAATTACTAAATACTAAAACGTAAATAAAACTACTTTTTACGGATTTAGACGCGTATATTTGTTTTAAATTTTGGCCCGACGTATTACGCGTCTAAATCCGTAAAAAGTAGTTTTATTTATGTTTTAGTAATTCATATTTAAATGTAATAATATCATATTGGCCAAAGTCCCACGTCGCATAATACCTATATGACTGTTCGGGATAAATTCGAAAACTACAAAACGGTTTTTGATGTGGTTTTCACTAATAAAGTGATTCACTAGGTTCAGTGTACAAAATTCTAGGGTTATTGGGATATCTTTAAAATTATAAAATGGTTTTTGTTACATTAATTTACCAACATCTGTTGGTAGCACACACACTTACTAAAACACAGTAACAAATTAAATTACTCAAGTACACTCGTACACTCTTACTACAAATTATCAAAAAAGTCAGTGTTAGTGTCATTCATTTAGTTATTTATTTTAAATTTATGCGATATGAACACGTAATTTGTTAATTTTAAATTACTTAGGTATGTATAAAAATTTTTTTCAAATGAATCCTTAATTAACCTTTTGCGTAAAGTTTTTTAAGTTTAGTAAGTAGATAATAATTCATTCACTGTTTTGATGACATACCTCAGTCCATATAGAATCAATAACTAAGTCATGATTTAGACCTTGGACATACCATATATGTTACCAACATTATATGTATGTTTTATAAGTTTGTATTAATGATCAGTATTATTAACCTGCTGACCTCATTTATGTTCAATTCAAGACTAATAATTGCTTTTAATTGACATACACTATCTCGTTGATCCCGTGGCAAGGCGCACAGGTCACGCTTTATATGTATCGGCTATAATCGAAAGTATTTCAGATAATCTTTTAATGTGCTATCGATGTTTGTAAACCTGACCGAGTTACTAATAATTAATTACCTATAGTACACAAAATGCGAAATCACATACTAATAGACGACAAAGAAATAACACGAATCGTAACTTTTAATAAATATGTACCTATCTACTTTGTTTAATAAATTGGAACCTAGAGATAACTGATACAAATACTTATATGTACATAATATATTTGGGACGCTATTCTACGTTTTTGTTTAACTTAAAAGTTATGTAGGTATAAGATATTTATGGTATAGGATAGATAGAATCTGTTTATTTGTCCAATTTTAGTGAATATCTGTCATTATACTTTTGTTCCATCTAGTAATTGCAAAATCCTAAGAGTGCGAGTCGACCCCACACTTCTCAGACTTTTTAGTGATGGAAGTGACTCAGATAATCTTAAAAATAAAAGTATGAGAGATCCTTAACGTAACATTATTTCTGTGTAGTGCTCTGAGTGCGCACAACTCTGGCAGTGCCATGGTGCGTCGCTTCGTGGAGGTGACGCATGGCAGCCGCGCCAACTGCCCCTATCCTCGCGCGGCTCCCAACCTCGCCGCAGTGGCGCTCGCCGCTATCGACGATTACTATCGCGACTCACACTCACCTCATGTCTGTGATGACGCTGAAGAAGAAGTACTCTGCTTTGCTGATATCTTAGAACATATGTAAGTATTTATTTTTTGTAGCCCACTCAAACGCAAGGGCTTTCAGTTAATTTGTTAATATTTCGTGAAGGATAATAATAATAATATGGTTTAGTTTTGAGATTTCTGGTTCTCGCAAATAATGTTAGCCACTTACTTTTTGATCATTTAATGTATGCAGTGTTTACACGGTAAATTAATTTCATTTAACATCGCAACATACAAAGGCTCTAATAGAGGGTGTATTGCAGGTGCGAATATGAAGACTGGTTGGTAGTAGTAGGAGCAGTTCTCCAACCAGTGCCTCTGTGCGCGGCGGCGATGGCTTGCCCACGCGTGGCTCGACGGCTGGGCAATGTTCTGTTAGCCCTGTCACGTGACTCCAGGTGCGCCGCCCACGCTAGTGTGATCCCGGCCCGAGCGGCCAGGCTTAGTCCTCCAACATGGCTTCGAGCGGCCGCACCATCCGACCCATTGCTTGCACTGTCACATCAAGAACTATGCCAAATATGGGGAGATATGGTAAAAATTTGATTATAACATGATAAATATTTAGCATACCTGCACTTACGTACAATATAACGAATTGTTTTGTTACCCATTTTCACGATTTAACTTATGTAAGTACCACACATTTTTATGAGGATCTTTGGGTCTTCGCAAATATACCACCTATTCAAAGACATTAATCCTTGTTACGCAGAATTTTCATAATGTTGATCCAATTTTTCCATTATAAATAATCAATGGCTGCTTGCATTCTACATTCTTGCATATATCCTATGTAGGTCAACAGGATAACCGCAATTGGCTACTTTATTTATTAATCAACAATTCTATGTAGGTCGTTAATGACAATTGGAAATTGTACGAGGTTTTAATGTGATATATTTTCAGCTCGGAAGTCTACTGCAGTGTTGCTGCAAAAGGAAGAGTTTCCTCCAGAGTATGAGCAAGCAAGTACCGGATTTCGTACTGGTTGCACTAACTGAACATGTAAGTAATACATAATTGAATGTTTCTTTTAATTGATTTAATAATAACTGATCTAAGATTTATGGAATTCTTACTTTTCCCGTGATTCATATATCATTGCTAAATCATTCAGACTTTTTAAACAGGCTGCTGCTTTAGAGGCTCTGTGTCTGATGTTGGAGTGGGAAGTCACTAGTGGAGAACAAACACAGCTGGAAATTATCGCCGCACTTCAAGGTACTGAACTTGGACAGAAATACTACAAGGATCTGTGTGAGAGACAACAGAGTCTGCAACGATTGGTAAGAGTCTAAACATAATTTGTTATAAACTTATAATTCAGCTTATCTTTTTTTTTTCATATTTACGTACCCAATAATTTGAGTAAATAGAGTATGATATTTGTTTAGCAAGCCGAAGGTGGTCCCAAACGGTTGGCTCTTCCAGTTCGTGCGACGGATGACGATGTGGCCGCGTTATTAGAAGCAGGAGCACTCGGCAATCTCGAATGCCTCTCACTTGCTTTCACCAGTGTCACCAGTGCGTGTGCGCATCATCTTATTAAGGTAAATCTATGTTGTTAGTTCATTCTATTTTGTGACTGATAAAGAATATTTATGGCTGATTAAGAATATGATTCTTATTGCCTTGGTTATTGATTTGATTATTCCACAGCTGCCCTCGCTCAGATATCTGAATCTCTGGGCAACCAAATTTGGTGACAGCGGTGTCCAACTGATTGCTGAACATCTGCCGCGACTTCAGGTTCTCAATCTCTGTGAAACGCCTGTCTCCGATAAAGGAATAGAAGCATTATCTGGTAATTATTAATTTTGCAATAAATATCTATTACAATAATACCTAATTTTGTTTGTCGCCATTGAAATATTGTTACTAGCTGTTGCCCGCAGCGTTGTGCGCGTGAAGAAGGAATTAGATATTATCCCGGGAAAGGCTGTAGCCTATACTTTAGATCTCTACCATCATATAACTGAAAACGGTATTCAATTCCATGCAATAGTTTTGGCGTGATGCGCGTACCTACAAACATATACAGACTGACAGAGACAAAAATTCGACAAACATTGTTTTGGCTTTTAATACGCTAATAAAGACCGCCAATCAATTTTTTTTTAATATCGTCATAGTACTGGCGTCGTCTTATTAGAGTTTTGATATATGTATATCTATGTATAGATTACAGTTTATAACTTGTCGTTTGTTTTTTATAACAGGTCTTTCAAACTTGCGTCGTTTGAACTTAAATAGCACCAAGTTATCAGCAGAGGCATTCGAGTTACTTCGACAGCGTCTCCCACAGCTGCAGGAGTACGACATTCGGTATACAGAGGCGTGGTGACAGCGACCGTCTTCTCAGTCACCTTCTTACATCAACGATCTCAATGCGCTTTACACCAGTATTACTAACTCCCCATAAATACACTCAAAATGCCTATTAGCGTAGATATAGTTAGAAGTTCTCTCCGTAATTTTTACTACATTTAATTTATACACCAACAATTGCTTATACACAAACTATTCCATAGTTTCAAACTTCAAACTATTCTATAGTTTTAACCAATAGAATATTGTGAATGTTAAAAGGTTAATGTGTGTATCTGTCTGTGGTATCATAGTTCACAAACGGCTGGACAAAATTCTATCTAATTCCTGAATGTAAAGAATAAAAAAAAAAATATAATAAACACAAAGTTTACTGCAACAGCTACGCAGGTGGCATTACCTATTGTCGGGGTTATTCTCAAAGTTCGAAAGTCAACATCCTAAAAACTAACCTTGCAGTATGTTAATTTCTAGAGTTCGTGAATTCATGTCCCACAGATCAAGAACCTCCTCGTTCTTTATGATGTTTAAAAAAATACTTAAAAGGTAAATCCCATAGCACAGTAAATCTAAAAAATATAAGTACTCAAATGCTAATGCTAATTACTACACTTTGTTATGATATTAACAAATATTTTCTTATATATATTTCTTAACAAATATTTCTTGCGCGACTCATCTGTTTAAATAAAACTACTTTTTACGGATTTAGACGCGTATATTTGTTTTAAATTTTGGCCCGACGTTTCGGAGACTTTGCAGTCACCATGGTCACGGGTGAGACTCAGCCGTGACCATGGTGACTGCAAAGTCTAATCGTCAAATAATCGTCAAATATACGCGTCTAACTCCGTAAAAAGTAGTTTTATTTAAATGATATTAACAAGTTTTGAAGAAATTTATAAATATTGTAAATAACGAATTTAAAGCGACGAAGCTCACTTTCAGACTATAAATTACGAAGATCATTTGACAACTTTTCATACGACCAGAATATAAAATTAGAAACGTATGGCAATGAGCAAGGAAAGTGTATTATTTTTGAGTTAAGTCTCTTTCATTCTGAAAGTGAATTATCAATATTATCATCCTACAACACCACACATAACAATGCACGCACTTGAGACACCCAATACGAACGATATATTTACAATAATCTTTATACCTATAGCTTCAAAACTAAAACAAAATGATAGTGAACTTCCCAATAACAAATTATGTACTTACTTTTCAGAAATAAAATGCTGGCTATTATTTCTTAGCCTCCACTGTTGCCTTAAATAAAATTACAATTAAACTTATTGGAATTATTACACGAGATAAGTTATTTATAAATACATAGTTTAACTTTTAAATTGATAATACGTTGTAGGTATACCTAATATGAACCTACAATATATCTGTATATTAGTAAAATTTTACTTTGAATTTTAATTAAGTTAGATTAATATTAAAATTCAAATGCAATATTAAACTAATTCAAATGCAATATTAAACTAATCGACAGTTGTACTTATTTTCACGATTAATTATTTAAGAATTTAGTCAATAAATTTTTAAGATTTAATATTATTATGTTCAAAATTTTATATTTTTAATATGCTTAATAATCGAATCTTTGAAAGTAACAAATTAGCAAATTTCTTCACGGCATTGTCAAAATATTTGTTAATACAATCGGATTATATAAAATTTTGTATTTCCTCACTTTCTATGCTTTTTTATATAAATTATCTAATATCTTATAGCAAAATTAATGCGTTCTGTTGTCTATTAAATTATAAAGACTTAGGTGTACTTATAAAAATGTCTCTACAACAACTCGCAACATGCAAGCGTGAAGCAAATTATTCAGAAATATCACGTAAATCGATAGGTTTAGAATTAAAAATTCATAGTAGGTATCCATTACAAAACTTAGTTCAGTCATGTTAAGAGCTTAAAGAGGCTTACAACAATGCATTATTTATGATTATTTATTTCACATTTGCACATAAATACTACATAGACATAACATTGTACAGTTAGATGTTAAGTTATATATACATAGTAAGTAGTTAAAATGTTTAGATATCTATTATAATTAATGTTTATGGGCTGTGAGATCGAATACCACCTCTTGCATGTGTTTTGGATCGATAGTTACATAATTAAAGTCTCCTGGGGATCAATAAATATGGAATAACACCTACTTAAGACAATGACAGCTATAATTTAATTATAAAAAGGATTTAGTTGAAAATAATATCTAATTACAGGTGTCGTATTTTAAGCAGTTTTTTTTTCATATTTATATCTGTAGACTGAACGACATGGCTAGTTCATTGCCATGATGCGAGTACCCCAGGACACCTTATTTTATCTACTTATATCAATATTTTAACACGATTCTTTGAATAGCGATAGAGAAAGCGTTTCCGTAGACCGTGTGGAATATCTTCTCTTAAACCCCAAAATAAAAAAATACCGATGGGTTCGTAAATAGTTAGGTAGGTAGGTATGGCCTAAATAAACTTACAAATTAGTCACCGACTGTAAAATGTTGGGCAAATTACCTTCTACACATCACAATTAAAATTATTACCTAGTTATAAAACACGATGTTCAGTATTACAATAATTTATTTCAATAGTCGCTATAGCATAAATCTTTTCTTCTCTAACTATGATTTTAGAGAAATGCGAGCAAATGCCATGTTAGAAATAGATTGAATAATGTACCTACATCAGACACCGAATAGAAACTTGCCACTATATACAATTATCGCTTATCAAATGTTCAGAATTGGCGCCACTTTTAGTAGAGCGCTCGTATTTCTGTGAAAGCGATTTTGTTTTTAAATTGGAACAGGATTCCTGACCGGCACTGTACACAGTTTTAATTTGGGTTGTTCTTTTATATATATCTTACGAATGTTATTCAAATTTAGTTCGTACCTATGTATTTATAACAAAAAAATACATATAAAAAATTCTCAACTGCACTTCCTATAGTAGACGTAGCAACAAATAATTTACAGTCCAGTCACACCACACACCTTATCAACATACGCGTTACAACTATAGATATTATGTAGTCCAATATAATATAAGAAATAATAGTTTTCCATAAGTTTGAAATCAATACCTTAGAATAATTACTATCTCACGCCCTTTTATCATATTATATTGTACATTATACTAATAATATACCGACTAATTGTAATTTGTTGCACATGTACCTACCTAGTATAAAGTTATGTGAACTGAATTACCTAATATAACTTAATGAATATGTCATATAAAGAGATACAAGACTTATCCACCGTGTGAAGGATGAAGTATGAATTTTTAATAAAAATAATAATTAATGTGTGCTTTTATTTACACCAACGCCATTTATAAGTTATTTAATATAACTACCCTCACTCCTCGACGGGAATAAGGTTGACATGGGCGCGCTTAGATAATGGGATCTTCATCAAATAATATGAGCTGGTAGACAAATACATATTTTCAGTGCTGAAATGCATTTTACACAGCTTTCTTTTGTCTTAAATTAAGCTGAACTCAGTGCTAGTGCCATTTGCATCGCAAATAATCTGCTTAGTTCAAAAACAAAAAAATTGGTCAAGTGCGAGTGAGACTCGCGCACGAAGGGTTACGTACCATTATCTATGCAACAAAAGGCAACGTTATTAGTATCGAGCAAGAAACGGTAAAAATATCATGTTTGTTGTATGGGAGCCCCCCTTAAATATTTATTTTATTTTATTTTTAGTATTTGTTGTTATAGCGGCAATAGAAATACATCATCTGTGAAAATTTCAACTCTCTAGCTATCACCGTTCTTGAGATACAGCCTGGTGACAGACGGACGGACAGTGAAGTCTCAGTAATAGGGTCCCGTTTTTACCCTTTGGGTACGGAACCCTAAAAACTAGCATGAAAATCCTGAATATTATTTTACATTATTGCATCGAAATCGGTTATTAATGTGTGCAAAATTTCAGATTAATCCGACTACTGCAATTGAATGAAAATTAGTCTCAAAGATTCCGTTATATAGACTAAAACATTGATAGATACGTACCGAATTATGAGAAGCGAACACGCTTCTAATAATTCGGATAAGTAAAAGAAGCCCGCTTGTGATAACTTCAATGTATAATAGTGTTCATAACAAATATTTTTACGGGGCTAAAATTGTTTTTAAAAAATACCATGGTATTTCAATAAAAAAAACTAAATATTTACTAAGGAATATATTTCAGTAATTTACTATAATCTATAGTGTATGATACATAATTATTTATCTTACTTTTATAATTTCACCACTTATAATTTATACTATTCATTTTATATTTGTGGCTTCTGTCCAATTCATTTAATTAATTTAAAACCAAAACAGTGATCTTAATATTTATATAGAGGGTACCCCGATAAAAGTTAACATAAGTCGATTAGGTATAAGAATTTGTGTAATAGTTATTACACAAACATAATTAAGAACATTTCAAATACTTATAATTTATACCTAAATACTTATAGTTAGCATATTACTATAAATATTAACACTCATAACATATTTTACAAAAAGTGTTTGTATTTTTACAAGTGCGTTCAAATGTAAAAAAGCAAAATAGAATTTAAACAGGCGATTTTAATATTTAATATTTCTATTTCACATTTTCGTCACAGAAGTTATTAAAATTAAAATCTCGTAATCAAATTTCTATCGCGTAATCTACACTGGGATAAACATTTTTGACAGCATTAATCAAAAATAAAATCAAAAACACAGTTGCATGATAATTCCTCATCCAGTAAATTCTATACAAACTATATAAAAAAATATAAATTACATATATCTCAATTTTTATTGTAAATTATTGCAATAATCACTACATTTTTAACATACATGTGTAACATGATTGAAATTTTATGAATACACGCCCGATAAGCTTTATAATGATTACATTCAGGTACAAAATCAGTATTCAATATGATATGATGTAAAAAATGGCATGTGCTCAATTTATAAATCAAAAAAGGCAGTTCTACAAAGCTTTGAGGAATAATTTTTAAGACGTGTGTACCCGCCATTTGTACATTTAGTAGCCAACTTGAAAAAAAAATAACGCAAAACGTCATTTAAAAGCATGGTTTAAAAGATAGGAATAATTAAAAAGGTATGTCTATTTTATGGTATACTCTCTGCCAAGTAAATGACATAACTTACCATGAAACGTAATGGTAACACAGGTTGTTATTTAAAATGAGAGTTACCCGCGCAAGGATAAAATTACGATTTACCTGCGGGTAGATAAGAGGAGTTACCTAAAAAAGAACGAGTAAGTACAACGCACTAGTTCAGAGTTAAGAGTTTTGGATTTTAGAAACACGAGTAAAAAAGATAGAGTAAATTTATTTTATTTATTTATACTTTATTGTACACCAATTACATTAAAAAAGAAATATAATAAGAACCCGTACAATGGGCGGCTAAATCGCTTAAAGCGATTTCTTCCAGGCAACCTTTGGATGAATTTAATATGGCAGGACAAGTTGGTTAATGTGTTGGTTAATGGTACCATAACACAAGCATAATAAGCTTAGCTTGGGACCAGAGGACGTTGTGTGAAATGTACATGAATATTTATTTATTATTATTATAATGTCAATGTAAGGTAGTTAATAAGTTCTGGGTATTTATAGGGTATAGAAAGTGGGTTCAAATCTTAGTTTTATAAAGCGCTACCCGCTTTATAAAACTAAGATTTGAACCCACTATTTATTTAACAAATTTTTGAATAGCAAATTAATTGTTTCTAGCGATTCTAGCTACGGGCCTGTAAATCTTAAACATATCAAATCAACATCAAATCCAAATATAAAAACGAAAATAAATACGAAACACAATCATATAACGCCAATTAATGCTGGCTATACACGTAACTATAAAACGTTGCGATATTTCATTTAATTTATCTGCGTCGATTTCTTAACTACCGTTGAAAGATAATCTGCAACGATTTGTCATAAATACGATCAATAAAACTGTACAAATTGTCTTAATTAGTTCAATAACTACAATTTATAATTACATGTGCAGCCAGCATAAGCATATTCAACATAAGATAATAAATAAACAATTTAATTACACAACGTATAGTAACCCAACTAAGTTGAAAATGCAGATCAAGGTATATAAATATAAATGGTCTTATTCATAATGTTATACGAGGTTTAAAAGTTCGCTGAAATTGTCAAAACTTGTTATTCATAATAATCTTTTTACGATAAAACGTTTATTATCTCTCCGATAAAATCTCCATTTAAACCTCCGATAAGTCATTATGAATAAGACCAAAAGCCAAAAATTAATAAGTAAAACATTTAGCACACCTACTATTAAATAATAATACGTCTGTTATGTTTAAACTAGTACAGTTGGGTATACAAGTATAACTCAAAAGGGTTTTTATAACGCGCGTGATGATACATGATTCTGAAAGACCTACTAGCAAGTGCGGCAGAAAATGAAGGGAAGAAATCATGTTAAAAGCGGAGATTTCAACGGTGTAATATATTCAACACTTATTAGCTTCATGTGCAACTAAAATTTGTTAAAAATGTCGACCTATTGATTTGTAGGTATATTAAATTATATTAAAATTGATTTCTTAGTAACCTTTATGAAACCTATTATCTAGCTAATAAGGAGACACACACTTACCTTGTGTTACAAGAAAGATTATAGACAGTATTGATATATAAAATACATATTTTCATAAGATCAACAGCAATTTATTTTTGGTTCAATGGACCATTAAAACGTTTATAATAAATCCCCTCAATGTTATGTTGTTTTTACGATCAAGTAATAAATTAATTTAAAAACTAAAAAAATGTTAAAAAAATAATATGCTCTAGGAGATTCGCAGCAAAACACATGTAGTTTTACTGTGTGAACATCTCATAGCATAATCATAAGGAATCCTTGTTGAAACATGCGTTAAAAGTCCTAAAGTCGATTTATCTGTGTACTTGGATATTAATAAAACAACGTATTTTTTTCAAAATTAATATTTACTCAACAGATTACTGATATTACGAGAACCATTTATAACTATAGATAACTATAATTGCCCATGTATATTTGTAAATGACTCATTTATTTAATGTCGGCTGTTTATTAGATAAGATTTAATAGTTTTATTAGATTTTATGATCCACCTGTACAAGCTTATACATATGTACATATATCGTAACTTATTGTTATAGACCTCAAATTATACTAACATAATTTTGTGCTGAAATAATGACAATATCCAAAGACATCTTCAGAGCTAAAGGTGGCATTCGGAAGTCCCACGACTGCGACGCGTGACCCAAAATTAATGTCAATACTCACGTTGCTAAAAGAAGACAATAATACATTTGTCGGTCACATCGCTCTCGCAATGTCACGTGTGGGTCTCGCCATGAGCGGTGCCAATTCTGCAGTCCAATTTGCATTTAGCCGCGCCAATTTTTCATACAAAGCAATCACAACTTCCAACAACGACCGATGTTGACAAGAATATAAGAATCGAACGGAATTTTTAATACAAAACTAGAGTTAGTTGCGCAACCGGGTAGCGGGACTTCTGAATGCCATCTTAACATTCAAACAAAACATTATTATTTGACTATGATTTCATGGGTGAATTATCTCACACTATATCATCACTTTATCATGCAAACCCTTTTAGATCTAAGGAGTAAATTATTTGCACATTAATGTTACGATATCATTTCCAGTTTAAACGCCAGTTATTTTGCTCATGATTTTAATGAAATATAATACTGGTTCAATTAAAATTTAAACCATATTTTTACAAAATCATTTAATTAAAGTTTAATTTCAGTACACACCATCAAGCATACGCCTGTTTAATACAAAATTTTGTCACTTTCTAAGTTCGCTGTAATTCATTCAGTATTTATTTTGGAATATTTGATTTATTTAGGTTTTTATAAAGTTATTAATAACCGCTATGTTTGGTTTTTGTACTTAACAAAAACTTGTGACATTTTGAGGTTAAAGTTAGCAAAAACGGGCACGTACGAGTACTTTACACTAATTTACCTACTTGTATTCTTATACTTCAAAGTCAATACCTAATTTTCATAGATGAAATAACCTCAAAATTGTCTAAATATCGGAACGTCCAAGTATTAAGTACAAAAGCTATACATAACAATTTGTAATGTGTCGAAGTTATTGTTATGATCCAACACAGAGTGACTATTTAGTTGCCACAATAGTGCTGTACTATACGTTATCGCTATTTAGTGAACGCGGCGAACACCGCCCACATTATTTCGCAAGCATCCGGTCGCATCGCTTCAGCCTCGAAGTCTAAGTCTAGGAGGGACCGAACTCGGCGAGTTGCTAATTCGTAGTCTTCGTCTGAGAGGGGTGCGAACGCATTCTCTAGTACATCGGCGGAGTGCGCAAGCATTAATAGAGCCAATGAACGTTTGTCTGCGTGCGCTACGTCAGTAATTGAACGACGTAGAGCTGCCTCTTGCACCTGCGACACACAAACATCTATTTTCTCCAGTTCTAAAAACCTTATATGTAAATGCGAAAGTTTACAAGAATGTATGAATGATAAATTTTACAACTGTACAAGCTTATAGGACAGAATAACATAAGAGTTATATCATTACACTAAATGTCGAGGAACGAGGCAGAAAGTATAAACGTCAATCAACTGATCAAGTTTCCACATCAACTCATCAATATAGCATTGACCTCTTGTCAGCCCATACATGTCCCAATATTGAGCACAGGCTACATGTTGGAGAGGGTATTTTGGTCTACTATAACAACCCTGACCAGACGTGTTGACATCAATACCTAATATGGCATAAACTAAAATTAATTTCGGATGGACGGCGGCAAACCAATCGTTATTAAAACAATACAACATTGCTTGTTTTGGATATTATGACAAAACAGTATATTGTTTGTTTTGAAACTAAACACCTGTTTTGAGTTAAGCATGTGTAAGTACATACATTCTGTTTACACAATTACAACATGTAAATTACGACATTACTACTAAGCTTCATCACACAATAACACAATTACACTATTTTCATTTCTTTATTTTCTCGATGATAAATACAATTTATTCATTTAGGTATTTATTACTCCTCATTCCTATCGGTTTCTTCGACTCGACTCGGGTATGAGCTTGTATGCGCGTAAGCGTTATCTTCTTTACTTATTGTAAAACAAAGTCCTTATTTTCGTATGTATCCTTATGCGAGCTTATATCTTTTGTTTTTGCTGCAGTTTTGGGATTTGATGCAGTTTACTTAATAGATGAAGTGGTTCGGCTCCTTTGTATATTTTGTTAAGGTTTGGTTTCTAAGCTCCACGCGTACGAAATTGCGGGCAACATCTAGTATTTTTATAAATTGATGCATACTTAATTTGAAAAAGACGCTCATTCAAGCTTCTACAGGCGCTGTCATCGAAAAAAATAAAGAAATGGGAATAGTATAGTTATTGACACTTCTCTGTATATCTAAACAATAAATAACTAATGACGGAAACATTACTCCAATTTCGGTGCCTAAATTGAGCAAGCGTTTACGCTGCGGGCACTATCTCGAATAATATACATAATATTACTTTGTTAGAACTTTATATGAGATAGAAAACACTCAAACGCACTCGAAATATAATTTGCTCAAAACATTTGTTGTTATGTGTGGATCAAATCTACCTCGTGAACGAAAGATTATATAGAAAGAAAAAAAAAACAATTTTATTGTCTACACTATTAGCAGAACCGAAAGTGCTGTTACGCATCAGGCCAATGATTCTTTGGAATATGGTGCATAACAAACATTTCATGAGCAAATATAAAAACATATATAGTGGAATCTATTTCCTTGAAATATTTCCGTGTTGTATGCCTAATCTATACTTTCAAAAATACAATTAGTAATATTTGGCAATACCTATATTTGCAGCGATACTGTAAATTTAATTAATAGCCAAGAAAGCGATGGCCGGTCTTGGACACAACCTCCGATCTAAGTTGTACTAACACGTTAATTGTTAATTTATTTACAATTCTTAGACATGAACAGTACTTTGGGAGTATCTAAACACATGTATAACGTGCGACGAAGCAAGCACAGCTATGACGTCAGACAAAAGAGATAGCAAGAAATAAACATTCACTTTCAGATCCAAGTAATGGAATAAAAGCGGGGAAATTATGATGTTATTATTGTATTTTTGTTTAAAAAGCCTCACGCCATTAATAGACGAACCATATCAGTAATATCACAAGGATGTGCTTTTAGCATTAAATGATAATTATCAATGTGTGTTACTATATCGCGAACTGATAAAACATAACAAATACACATTTATTTGATAAACAAAGACCGACAATTGAATGAACTATTGAAGCTGGCAGCTAAGTGTAACTAGCCTTGTTATAAGACCAAAGACCCCGGTTCAATCATCTATCCAACCAGTAGCATTTCTCTGTCCCTAGCTGGATACAGCGCCACAACGCGCAGTCGTCAGGTTCAATAATCAGTTCCGAAATACACCACAAGCTAAAAGAAAACTAGCTACGCCCCCTAATTTTACTAGCGTACTTACTGAAGAAGTCCCCCTAAATTCTATATACTCTAGGTTGAGTAGGTTATAAACTAAAATTTACAGTACTGTAATTTTTTTTAGTAAAACTCATAAAAATCGTACTACTTCAAAATTTAAATATTCCAAATTCCAACAGTAAAAAGGACCCACAAGCCAACTTTTAAGCATCAGGACCCCTAGTCCGGTAAATGAATTGTGTCACAATGGTAGCTCTATGGCACATTATAACCTCAAAAAATTAACTACCAAACTTGCTAAAATTCGCCACTAAGCGATCAGTTATTTAGTGTTATTGTAAACAAATGCAATAACTGATTGGTGCTTAACGCGTTCAATGCTGAATAATTTGCGAATTTATAGCCAATGCTAAAAAAAGAGTCATTCGCCCAGTGCTGAGAACGCGTATGTGCGTTCAAAAAATTTTTCGCGTAGTGCTAAGAACGCTTATATGCGTTCATAGAAAACTCGCGTAGTGCGGCTGGACGCTATAGCGCGTTGTCTTTTACCTTCCCGCAGTGCGGCGGACGCTTATGTGCGTTCGGTAACTTTCGAGTTTTATGACTGTCATATAACAATTACGGGTCATATAAATGTGTTGGATGGATAAAGGTGCTTCCACACTAGTGTTTATTTGTAAGAGATTTTGTGAAGTTTACGCCATAATATATCTTCGTTCGGTTTTGTTAAAATAGTAAGTTATACCTTAATAAAACAGTAATAGTAAAGGTACCTTCTCCCGAAAGCCCTTTTATTCTTAATTTTTTTTAATTTACGACTTTTCGCCCGCCTCGTAATAGACTCGCTCTTTTAACTAAACTAATAGGTAGTTTTAGTCTTTTTATAAATGGATAAATAGACTAAAACTACCTATTAGTTTAGTTAAAAGAGCGAGTCATAATAAAATTATTTCAATAATCTATTGTACTAAATTAGGTTATTGTTGTCGTCGCCGCCGCCGTAGATTCGTAGCAGAAACCTGACTAGTGTGTAGTCTCCTTTACAATTCCACATTTTACGACCGCTTCGAAACAATAGACACCCAGAATACACGCTATAAACGCACAGGTGAGGTGCACCCCGCTTGCCTACAGATTTTTTTATTGTATGGACGCGTATACGCGTCGGCCCGCACTTGGTGAAGATCAGAAAAACGCGCATAAGCGTTAGCCGCACTGAACGTATTAATAATGTCTGTCCGTAACATTCTTCTTTCATAAATTCTTTGGGAATATTCAAAGTTCTTCATGCAAATAATAACATAGTAATAATGATGCAATTTACCTTTTTGACCAATCTACATTTAGCAACATTATCGGTCAGTGGATGTGTAGTCATATCAAACAGCAAGAAGTTTTGTTTCTCTGTTGTTAGAACTCCTTTCTCAACCAGATTCTTTGCCAATCTTTCACGTACATTCTTTAACTGATATTTTAACTTCATTGGATTCCATGTTTCACCTGTAATTAATATATTTAGATATACCTAATTAGTATGTAGTTGTGTGGTGACAGATATTATATAAGTGTCCCCACCCTATTTCCTTCCCAGAGTACTGTAAGAGCCTGGAAAATATCCCTATGGCAACATGCTTGGTCAATGTAGTATAAGTAGACCATATACCTGTTTAAATTGGAGAAGGCCTGTGCCAACAGTGGGTCGTAAATGGGCAAGGAAGTGAATTAACTTATTAAAAATAATAATAAGTTTATTAAATAACAACAAACATATATTTTACAATATAAACCACACTTAAGAATTATGTCATCTGAAACAAGCCAAGTAGGTAATCTTCTGTCTCCTATACTACAGTAATCTGTATTATGGGAGACAGTGAGCTTTTATGCAGCAACATTTATTAAAAACAAGCTGTTGCCCTCGATTCCGTCCGCGTAGAATTTAGGAAATTTCCCCGTTTTTGCAACATTTTTAACTACTGCTTGAGTGAGAGTATAATAAACGTAAGAGTAAACAAATATAATCAGAATGAACGAACTATTTAATTCAATGAATTCAATCAAAAAATAAAATAATACATATTTATATTTCAATGGTGTCACAATTGTACCATAATGGTACCATTATGGTACAATTGTAAAGTTTTTGGTAGTCTACTATTAATGTCTTGTCATAACGACTTCATCATTGGCTTACAATTGTCAAAGTGACATAAATTGCTAGTCTCGTACACAATTGCTTCACAATTGCAATTCAATGACTAAAATGTTTCGGTAGTCTGCTATTTTCAATTTGACAGTAATATTTTGAAATTGTCCTGTGTCGACAGATTGCCATAAATAAAAAAGAGATAGATAGAAATATTAGAAATTGTTCTTTGTAATTTATTGCAATTTCGGATCTCCTAAACATCACACTGCTTTTATACTAATAAATAGTATGTACAAATATATCTAAACGAAGTCTAGCATGATTAAATGTTTAAAAGTATTTGTAGTTTTTCGAAAATCACTTCGACTAACGCATTTTTTAAAAACGGCAACACACATACCATTCTAACACAATTCATAGATAAAAGAGACCGAAAATTCAATGCATAGACAAAAGAGACCGACAATTCTATTACCATTGAACGACCGTTATGAACGCATATAGCAGACTACGGACATTTGACTTCAATTGCAACGGTATCGTGCCGGTATGACAATTGTTCCAAAATAGTAGACTTGAGCACCAGGAGTTACACGTGTTATTGTGAGTCAACGAGTCACGTGTTATGTAGAATATTTACGTCATACATGATTTCTATGTAACTTTAACCATTAAGGCTGCAGACGCGACGGAAGCTTAAAAATGGAGCACCTTTTCCGTTTTCCCAACATTTCCCTTCACTACTCTGCTCCTATTGATTGTAGCGTGATGAAAAGTATACTATAACCTGCCCAGGAGTATGAAGAATAATTGTACCAAGTTTCTTTAAAATCCGTCGAGTAGTTTTTGTTTCTATAAGGAACATACAGACAGACAGACAAAAATTTTACTGATTGCATTTTTGGTATCAGTATCGATCACTAATCACCCCCTGATAGTTATTTTGAAAATATATTTCATGTACAGAATTGACCTCTCTACAGATTTATTATAAGTATAGAAGTAAGTACTTTAATTCATAAAAATTAAGTCAAACATATAAACAAAATATATTAATTAAATTCCACTACAATGAGGTAATGAAATTTCTTATTAGGAATGTATTTCTTATTATGTATGTATATTGTTACGAACACACAAAACACAAAGGAGCTAGCGCCATCTAGCAGCAACTAGTAAAACCAATTAAAGAACCGAACAGAGTGAAACCCCTATTAGATACTAGATGGCGTTAGAGGAACTACCGTACATGCGCGAATCTTCTAGAAACATTCGTTCCGGGCGATCACGTTCGCGCACAGTCGGGAACATTCTGGAATAGTCTGGAGCTCGTCTCGGCGCATATAAATAGCGGCAGGGAGGCGAGCCCGGGCAGTTCAGTTTGAGCTACGAGAAAGGCGACTTCGAGAGCGAAAACAAGTGATCAAGAGTGATACCAGTGAAACCTACAACTTGGCTACGATCTAGGACATTGTTAGTGCTTAGTGTTTGGACCTAGTGCTTAGTGTTTGGACCTAGTGCTTAGTGTGTAACTAGTGCTAGTGAATAAAGTCTTCTAAAAGAGTCAGCAGGTCTTTCTCTCCAAATCCTTCGAACCCTAGCACGTAACAACTGGTGTCGGAAGTGAGGTTTGGAGATGCCATTGACTCCGAGAGAGGACTTCGAGGGCGTCAGGACAAGGGCACAACGAGCTGCGGAGGCCACGCCCGCTGTGGACCAAGCCCCGCCCACTGGCCCCACCTACCAGGCCCCGCCCACCGACCACGCCCCCCTAGACCCGCCCACTGGCCACGCCCACCATGCCACGCCCACCGACCACGCCCATCAAGCTCCGCCCACCCAGGCCCAGGCTCCGCCTACTCAGACCCAAGCCACGCCCACTGGCTCCGCCCACCTTGCCACGCCCACCACACAGGCCACGCCCACTAGACAAGCCACGCCCACGAGCGGTGCCGTAGCGTCAGTGGCACTTCAATTAGGAAGTTTAATTGAACTGATAGAGATGCAAAGGGCTGAAATTCGGTCAATGAAGGAGTCACAAGAACGCAAGTTCGAGTCACAAGAACGCAAGCTCGGCGCCTTGCAAGAGTCACAAGAATGCAAGCTCGGCGCTTTGCAAGAGTCACAAGAAAAAGTGCTTTGTGCTATAAATGATGTTAGTAACACGGTGATTAAGCTTCGAAAAGATGTCGACGTAGTGGAAGAACGAGTTACCGGGTTAGGATTGGATGTCGAAAATGTGAAAACCGGCCTCATTGAACTACAGAAGAAAGTAGTGCGCCTTGAAACCACGGGAGTTGCGATCTCTAGTGGAACTATCGGAGTGGCACAAGGACCAAGAGTGAAAGTTCCGCCATACGACGGCACTACTTCCTGGAACGCTTATCGTCAGCAATTCCAGACGGTTGCTACTGCCAACGGATGGACGGAAGAACAATGCTTGACCGCTCTCACTGTTGCGCTAAGAGGGCAAGCTTTGTCAGTCCTGGAAGCACTGCCACATACAGGAAATGGGTTCCAAGACCTGATGGAGGCACTTGAATCCAGATACGGGGAGCGACACCTGGAGCACGTGTTCCGTGCCCAACTGCGTGACAGAATCCAACGCTCAGGAGAAGGACTACAACAATGGGCGTTGGAAATTGAAAAACTCGTCAGGAAGGCACACCCAGGAGCCGACACCAAGATGGTAGACACGAATATTGTTCAAGCATTTGTCGACGGAATCAAAGACCTGGAGGTCAGAGCTGCAGTGAGGCTTCGTCACCATACCTCGCTAAAGGAAGCATTGGCGCATGCTTTGGAGGTCGAGGCTGTTCGTTATGACATACGGCATACCCATAAGATCCGCGAGGTCTCTGAGGAAGTCAAGGAGGTTAAGGCCCCTACGAAGAAAAGTTCTGGAGCCATGTGCTACAAGTGCGGCGAGAGGGGCCATCTTCAGCTCAACTGCCCGCAGAAGGAAACCCAGATGGAAAGGATGAAAAGGATCGAGGAACAAATAGAGGTTCTGAAGAAGCAGGGGGCTTTGTCCCTTGCCCGGGATCAGGGAAACGAATAAAAGCCAGGACTAAGGGGCGAGTCCTGGCTGACGCGGAGGGAGCCCCGATAACTGTTATCTCACAGGCATGCAGCGGAAAGACACATGGGAATGCCGACGCACTCTCACGAAGGCCGTGTTCGGAGGACTGCAAACATTGTGTTAAGCAGGAATGCAATGAGGTAGCATTAAAGCTAACGAGAACGAATCCTTTGAGTCTCTGGGAGAATGATGCTATGAGGGAGGCTCAAGAAAAAGATGACGACCTTCGGCACATCATCACATGGAAGAAACGGAGTGACGTAAAACCAATATGGAGTGAGGTTGCACCCACTGGCGCTGTCACTAAGGCGTACTGGGCGCAATGGGACAGTCTGATACTCCAAAACGGAATACTCTACCGGAAATGGGAGAAGACTAACGGCAGAGAGTTCCATCTTCAGATAATTGTCCCAAGAACGAGAGTACCAGATGTTCTCCGTGAAATACATGATGGCGTATCAGGAGGTCATCTAGGTGTCAAGAGGACGTTAACAAAAGTGAGAGAACGATTCTACTGGTTGCATTGTCGAGATGATGTACAGGATTGGTGCCGCAAATGTACTACTTGCGCTGCTGTAAAAGGACCACAGACCAGGAGCCGTGGGAACCTGCGGTTGTATAACGTCGGTGCACCGTGGGAACGAATTGCAGTTGACGTAGCTGGGCCATTTCCTGTAACGGATTCCGGAAACAAGTATTTTATGGTCGTCATTGACTACTTCACCAAATGGCCCGAAGTGTTCGCCATACCAAACCAAGAAGCCACAACAGTCGCTTCCAAGCTAGTCGAAGAAGTGATATGTCGCTTTGGTGTGCCTCTGGGAATCCATTCTGATCAGGGCAGGAACTTCGAATCGCAGGTGTTCCAGGAAGTGTGCAGAATTTTGGGCATGCATAAGACGAGGACCACCGCGTACCATCCGCAGTCTGATGGAATGGTTGAGAGATTTAACCAGACCCTTGAGAGGCATTTGGCGAATTTGGTAGATGACAAACAAAAGGATTGGGACAAGTATATACCACTCTTCCTTCTGTCTTACCGAACCGCCGAGCATGAGAGCATAAAAGCTACCCCGGCGTATGTCAATTTCGGTAGAGAGCTACGAATACCAGTAGACCTATTGACAGGAGGGTCACCGGAGGGACCAAAGACTGTACAAGACTATGTCTGCGATTTAAGGGAAAAGATGCGCTATATACACGCCTTGGTCCGGGAAAATGGGTTACGGCCTAGTGAGAACATGAAAACCAGATACGACCGGAAATCGAACACGAACGGCTTCGAGGAAGGGACACTGGTGTGGCTACATAACCCAACTCGCCGGAAAGGGAAATCTCCAAAGTTGCAGAGCAAGTGGGACGGTCCATACAAAGTGGTTACCCGATTGAATGATGTGACCTATAGGATTCAAAAGCAACCAAGAGGGACATTCAAAGTGGTACACATAGACCGTCTGGCGCGTTACCATGGTAGTAACAACGATGCTCGGGACGAGCATCTCTAAGAGGGGAGTAGTGTTACGAACACACAAAACACAAAGGAGCTAGCGCCATCTAGCAGCAACTAGTAAAACCAATTAAAGAACCGAACAGAGTGAAACCCCTATTAGATACTAGATGGCGTTAGAGGAACTACCGTACATGCGCGAATCTTCTAGAAACATTCGTTCCGGGCGATCACGTTCGCGCACAGTCGGGAACATTCTGGAATAGTCTGGAACTCGTCTCGGCGCATATAAATAGCGGCAGGGAGGCGAGCCCGGGCAGTTCAGTTTGAGCTACGAGAAAGGCGACTTCGAGAGCGAAAACAAGTGATCAAGAGTGATACCAGTGAAACCTACAACTTGGCTACGATCTAGGACATTGTTAGTGCTTAGTGTTTGGACCTAGTGCTTAGTGTTTGGACCTAGTGCTTAGTGTGTAACTAGTGCTAGTGAATAAAGTCTTCTAAAAGAGTCAGCAGGTCTTTCTCTCCAAATCCTTCGAACCCTAGCACGTAACAATATGTATGTTCTGTTGAAAGGAATTGTAATCTAATTAAATCTAGTTTACAATTCCTCTAGCTAGATGGTTTATATGAGATTTGATCGTGTATCAATTTTTGTGCAGCATTTCTATATAGGCTAGCATCTGTAATAGTGTGTAAACTTTAGCAAATTCTCAAAACATCTATAGAAAGACATGATATCAATATTGTCATATTTTCATTTATAATCATTTATTGGTATGCACATTCTTTGAATACCAAAATCCATTTATATTTTCATACTAAGTATACTATTTTATCATTGGAATAACCAGGGGTATTAGTGGTTTCCCAGATAGAGAAATACATCTTCATTCTATATTCAAACAAGAGGTAGCCATAATATAAAGAGTGTTAGGCTATTGCTTAGTTTTTAACAGACACATAACTATCATCCTAGTTACGAGTAGGTTAGTGTGTAGCGATGATAATATAGCTATACTAATACTAAAAAGCGAAAGAGTTTGTTTGTTTGAATGAGCTAATCTCAGTTCCCACTGGACCAATGTGAAAAATTATTTCAGTGTTAGATAGGGCATTTATCGAGGAAGGCTTTAGGCTATATAACATCACACTACGACCAGTAGAAGCGAAGCAGTAGTGAAAAATGTTGCAAAAACGGGGCAAATTTTCTAAATTCCACGTGGACGGAGTCGCGGGCAACAGCTAGTAGTTACATATATATATTACTAAATATATTATAGTACGAAATCATACCACTTAGATATTCTATCCAACTTTGAACTGTTTCCGGAGGATCCGTATCTCTCATATGTTTCAAGGCTTCATCTAACAATACATCACCAGTAGGTGTATCTAAAACAAATTTCATTTATAAACATAGCATTTATTTATTTATTTATTATAAAACATTTACATACAATATCTTTACAGGTGAACCCAATAAAATATGGCAAGCTATAAATTAAATCTTAAGTAATAAAATTATTTTCAATGCACCTTTGCGCATCACTTTTTAGCATACATTATTATAGCGTATGCTAAATTATTATATATTTCACTATAAATGATTTTATTAGAATTACGGTTTAATATTTTTTCAGTATTACACTTTTTAATATGTACTACTAAATTGTATGTTAATATTTTTTATGATAAATTCCTAAGCCATATTGCAATAAATGTAATAATATTAAAATTGCATTATTTGCATAAAATATTGTTTAGTTTAATTCCAAGAATAGCTAAATACAACATTGCATCAAAGATTTAGGTTATTTAGTTTGCATACATTTTAAATAATTATTTCTAACTTTTTTATTAACTTTTGTGTTGCATAGTTTCAATTACAATATTCTTATTTATGTAACCTTGAAGTACTCTTTTTTAAGAGGGCACTATACCAAATTATGCTCCATACAAAAATATGGGTATTGTACTCCCCTTTTTTCTTCGCGAAAGTTAAAAGGATTTTAATTGTTTCTACACTATATCATAGATGAAGAGTATATCTATGCTTCTGTCACTTTCTTTTTTTTTCAATATATAATAACTAAAAGAAATATGACCATCCGAAAATTACGTTTTTTTTTCGGTTTTCTTTAGGTAAAGTTGCAGCGTCTATCACACATATTTGGTAACGTCTTACCAAAAAAGAAAGTGATACAAGCATAGATATACTCTTCATCTATAGTAAAGCATAAAAACAATCAAAATAGGTTTAACTTTGGTGAAGAAAAAAGGGGAGTACGAAACGTCTTTTTTTCAAAGAATTTGTAGGTAAAATCTGCTTCAGCTATATTTGTACCTTTCAGCGCGGTGCTCGGGAATAGGGATAGCAATACCTAAGGCAAATAACTACATGAGGAGTACAGTACCATCTTAAAACTATTAATTAAACATTTTAAAAGTTGCATGTTATTGCAATAGAAATTATGGTTTTAACTGAAATAAATAAATGTTTAATACATTTCATGTCAATCATTTAATTTTCTAAATAGTTTTCATTATAAACAACCCATTTTTATTATCAATAGGTGCAATTAAATAATTTTACCTACACATTTAATTGAACTTAGTTTTCCAAGAGAATACACAACAGTTTTAAATATACATATGAACTACTCTTGTAATTTAATACAATATTAAACTTAAAGAGACCTGCGAAATCACAGAAACAGCTATTAAAACTAAATTGAGTAGAGTAATTAAACCTTTCTCTTACCTGACTTAACTATTACTTTTCTAGATAATAATCCCTTTCTACGCATGCCAGCTTTTTCTAATTCTACGCGACCTCTCAGGCCCAGTTCAATTAAAATACATCCTCTCAAACCGCTGGATATGCAATCATTCCAAAACGATGTGTAACCCTGAAATGGCCATCACATTATGATCAAATTGTCACGAATATGTAAACTGGTTATACACCTTCTCCTTGAAAACTTTTACATTACCTCTTTGTCCTTTAATCCTAACAGTAACACTTCTTCCATTAAAGTCAATCTAGTTTCTTTTGAATCACCGTCATCATAATTTTTATCATTTTTCTTATCATCGTCGTGGTTTTCTTTAGCTCCTCCGTCTGAATTATCTTTTATCACGTTTCTTCGTTGCACCAACCCCTCAGTTCGGTTCATTATAACATTTAATTAAATTGCGAAATATAAACAAAACGATTTAATAAAAGCTACTATTTAGATAATCAGAAAATCTTGAACACACTTTGAACTACTTTGCGTCTTGCGACGTGATGTTGTTGTGCAAAACATGGCCGACGAACGAACAAATCATAGATCGGGAACGAATAATTCCATTCCATTCGTTCTGAAATTTAATAAAGCCACAGATTCTAATAAACTGAAACAATTATGGTTGCTTTCCATTTAGTTAACACAGAGGGACTCTGCGTTACATTGTGAAACACTGCCAAACACTGTGTAAATTTTACACAGTGTTTGGCATTTAAACATTGCATTTAAACTTTTACACTGTAAAAGTTTAAATGAAACAGCTAGTTGTCTCAAAATAACACTAGAGTGCATCAATATGGCAAAACTATGGGCGTTTTTTTACCTAAATGCAAGTTCCTTGACAAAGTCTTGGCTCAATAATTTATAAACATACAATTCACAATACTGCTTTTAGACTTAAAAAACTTATTATTACCGTCGTAGAAGAAATTGTTACCATCATCTATGAATATCTCACTTTTATTTATAAAGCAACCATGTTTCGCCACATTATCAGGGCTCACTTCAAAAGTGCAATATTTACATTTGAACATTTTTATTAAATTTTAATTAGCAGTAACAGACAAGCTCAATTTAATAATCTCAAATAATACTACTAGAATCTACCGTAAATCGAATCGAATCTACTAATCTAAATAATTAAAACTCATAAGTGGAGAAAAGAATTCTTCTCTTATTTGTTGGTAATTCTTGCTAAGCATCTGTCAAACACCACTTTTTCGAGTGTCGAACAGTGTACGGCTGTGTTCCACAGCGTCGTTGATGGAAAGCACTTTATCGAGCACTGCGTTACACTGCGTCACTTTTTGTATTAATTGGAAAGCAACCTATGTAAGATTTATTTAGCCTGCTGTCCTGTAATCAGGGAAAGGTTTACTACTCCTATAAAGCATTACGTCTTAAAAACAAAAAGTTGCAAGAACTGGTTCCTAATTTCCCATCTCGTGAACGGCAGAAATAAAAGAAGCAGTTCAAATGCTCCCTTTTATTAGTTTCGTGTAACTTTAATAAAATGTAACGAACACAATTAACAACAAAATAAAAATGTGTCTACTGTCTCAAATTTATCAAACACACGACAAACATAATTATTTTAAACTAAAATTATAAACTATTATTAATTATTAATCAGATTTCCTAAGTCAGTAATTTAAACTTAATCACACTGAATGCTGGCTCTGATTCTGTTTGATCTCTTAAATGCTTTGTAAGTAGGTAACTATTTGTCAGTAGTACTGTTTAGTTGTTAGTTAGTAGGTGCCAACCCAAGAGTATAATATTAACTTAGTGCCAACTTAAGTACCTACGTCATTGAAATAGGTAGTCGAATATTTAATGGCAAAGATTTTCGAGGTTTCTAGGTTCCTACATGTCTCAGTTTGCTTACAAATTAAATAATAACCTTTCGTATATATATTTCTATGGACACAGTCAATAGATATAATCTAACAGTGTTTTCTTGTCTTCTACCATTTCTCCGTATTTAACAATAATTTTAACTAATATATTATGACATTTTATGTTTATCACAAAGAAGTTAAAATATACATATAAAATATTTGGTTTATCTTAACCTGTGCTAGAAACTGAAACAAACTTATTGCTAAGTAAGACGCGTAGGCGTTTAAAATATTTACAAAGTTACTTTCGACTAAATAAAGTAATTGACCATTATGTTAATATGAATTTTCTATAATTAGCCTCTGTTAAAATTTTACAATTTCAGGGTATTTTCAGTTTCTTATGACCGTAAACACAGGAAAGGCCATGATATAGCGGACCTAAGTAGCTACGCGTGGTCGGTAGTGTGTGTGTGTGTCTGTGTGTGTGACTGATTCACAAAGACTGGGGTAGTGAGTTCGATTTTCCCTATAGATAATTACTTATTTGTGTAAGTACGATTTGTTCTGTATTCTGAGGTAGCACAATAGTGACACATATGAGTCATATAACTATTTGTATTTCACTAAATTGCAATACGTAAATACGTTTCTACATGTATGTATTTACAAAATAAATTAAACCAGAACTTTCCTTGAATATCCTATTTAAAATACATTCCTTACTTCTGTAACTAATATAGACAATATTAATGTGAGTAGTATTTCCTTAATAACTAGGTACCTATAATTTAACCACGTTTATTTAGGCCTTTTCAACCCACATTTGGAAACAAGTGGTGATAGTCTTTATATTATGAACTTGAAAGACCGTATTTCGGTCTTTCATGTATATAAAGTAAAGAAATACAGCACATACAGACCTTGTTTTAAATAGAATTTTCTAATTGTCATACAAATGTTTGTACTGCGTCTGGGTGTTTCTATATATTATAAGTATGTATTTACAAAAAAAAAGTAGTATATGTGTATTCTATCCGTATTCTGGTACCCATAACACAAGCATATAAGCTTAGCTTGGGACCTGAGGACGTTGTGTGAAATGTCCATTAATATTAAAAAAAAAAAATCTTAGACAGGTATCAGGTACAGAATTTCAATTACTTTCCGTTTAATAGCACGATATACCTTATGTATTAGACATTATTTATTATTAAGTACATGACGCCGGTAGTTTTGATTAAATTCATTCACTATGAATCATAATTAAAGTTATAGGTGCAAATAATGATTTTGGATTTATTCTGCAACTTGAGTCATATATGTAGTTAGTTATCTATTTAATTTAGGGTGTGATTAAAGATATTCTGTCATTAATTCTGTACATAGAGCTAGTGAAACTTCTGTGCATTTTGATTTGATTTCCAACTAGGGCAATGGGCATTTAAAAAGAACTTATAAGTATTTATTTTAATTATCTAGTATCTATGTAGCTATCTTACTATGTCGCTCTTAGATAGAAAGAAAGTTATTTATTTTTTAGGATTTTATTAATGGTTTGTGTGTACAAAAATTAGGGTGGCCATGGCCACGTATTAGGAATACGAGTGTGTGACTCAAATATCTCCCGATGGAAAAATGTATTCAATGAACGTAGAACAACAATCACAGCACGCTAACGTATAGTTTACATAAGTAACTTTGTGTAAAATGCTGAGTGAATGATAGTCTTAAATAAGGATAACGATAAATATTTTTACAAGCTGAAATATTTGTATAGGCACGAGCGTAATACTTCATTAAAACTTACGGAAGCAGAAATAATTTAATAAATATAACTACTTTTTACGGATTTAGACGCGTATATTTGTTTTAAATTTTGGCCCGACGTTTCGGAGACTTTGCAGTCACCATGGTCACGGGTGAGACTGAGTGTTAGAAAATATTAATAAATATAGTTTTACTTTCTACCAATGTATGAACATTTTTATAGTTATAGGCTGATAGATTTTTTTTTTGGTATTATAATTTAGCAAAGTTTATCAAATATTAAATAAAATTCTCGTGTCACAATGTTCATTCCCATACTCCTCTGAAACGGCTTGACCGATTCTTATGATATTTTATACGCATATTCAGTAGGTCTTAGAATCGGCTACTATCTATTTTTCATACTCCTAAGTGATGAGGGTTGTCCACCCCTGACATTTGTTTGGTAAAACAACGTTTGCCGGGTCAGCTAGTAGTTATATACTAAGTACATATAATAAAACTTCAACTCCTTTACCGAATAGGGCACTTATTTTTTTTTTTTTTTGTAGTTTTTGGCATCTTTTTACTTTTGCACATGGGCCACTTGGTAGAGTTCTTCCTTCTAAGTTACAGGTTTTTTTTTTAGCTTGAAATAATCTAGCATATCCAGATTATTTAGATACATTACAATCTAGCCTGTCAGACTAAGGAGTAATTTAATTCTAACTTAAATTGCTAACTATGATTTACTTCAGAAAGTGTCCATTAACACCTATTTTACTGTCTCCATTAAGGGGAAGACACTTTGTTCATGTGTACTTTATAAGTACCACTGACACAGTACACTACACATCACTAACACTATTAATAAAGGCTAAATCAGGCTAAATTTAGAACAAAATATACGTATCCATATCCACAGGAAGGGGTTTTCTTTGAATTAATTTGTTCATTATTTATGGGTTTGTAACACTGACATCGTAACTGTGACTGCACAGTTTATAAATAAACGGCTAGTTAGATTGCTAGACATTCTTGAAAGTAAGTAACTGAAACAATAGCAGTGATATTTATCTGCAAGGACATCATTGCTGGACACATTCCTTGCTGGACACCTCACACAGCTTTTTGGAAAGACCATATATCGATCAGAGATAGCTAGCCAGAAGCCGGTCTATTTCTTCTTTTATCTATACGTCTTAATTAATATATGGTTAATCCTACCATGCCTGATTTTTACCACCACGCGAATAAAACAGTAGGCAATACTAGTTTCAATATCTTAATCAAACAGGTTTAAGTAAACCCAGAAACATAATGAAAGCAATATCATACACCCAATCACGTTATGGTTGGCAGTCTTTTAATTATCGCTCACTGGAGTCAATATGATTAGATAAATGTATATATATACGTTAAACAGGCACCTATATTGTTTCAAGTCACCTCTGATTAGCCAAAACTAGTGTTGTTTATCAGCGCCAGTTGAGAAATACAGTACAAACGTGTAAACTACGCGCACTCGGTGATCTGCGTGTTCCACTGTTAGCACGTATGTAGTGATGAGTGCGGACGAGCCAATCATCATGGAAGCAGACCCTCAGAACCAAGCAGTACGTACATAATAATAACTGTCTATTTAGACATACTAGCAAAATACATAAACTAATAGCGTTAGCATATTTACATCACATATTTCTGTTAATATCACGCCAAAAATTAGGGTGTTTACCATGTCTTCGCGAATAGTGAAGTGAACTTTATACTTGTACGTAGTCTAGCTGTAGAGTGTAGGGCAAACCGCCAGTTGGCTGTGGAACACGCGTCACCTCGGTCGTCACATTTTACGTCTATAGCATCGACCTACACAGTCTGACGATGTTCGCGTTCTTTATACAGATTTTCACATAAACTGTCACTTAGATAATTTTTATTATCAACAAAATATATTCCATTACGTAACATAATTAGTGAGACTATATTTTAGTGAATAAAACCATTTATATAGTGCAGTGAATCATTGTACAAATCTATAAATATTTTTTTATTTGACACTGAACTTCTTTCAAATAGGTAGGTACCATAGTATATAATTAGTTTACTCTTTGGTACCGATGTTATTAAGGGATCATCAATATACTTATATTTTCGTAGAAGTAGTTTTAATACCTATAAAAATGTCTTCGTCTTATTAATATTGATAAAAACCACAAAACATTTCTATTTCCAACGCAAGACGACAGGTTTACGTTAATTTTTCTATTACTAATAAATAATTGTGTACAATTTAATATTAAACAGCGATAGTCTAAAGTTTATGCTACGTTAAACTATACCAAAACAATAACCCGTTAGACCCGTTACCTACTCGATCGTTTGTCCAAAATTACGTGTCCATGAGATGTGTTGCATACCTAACTATATTATGTTATAGCTTATAGCAATGTATATACATAGCGTCTAACAAACTCTACTAAATATGAAAATCTTTTCTTACGCTGTTTGTTATAAATAAATAAAACTCCTCTGAAATATCATGACCGGTTTTATATATTTTTTTAGTTAATTTATACTTCTAAAAATAGGTTCTGGCCATTGTTATACTTACACACTGGACACACATAATTTCAAAGTTGTTGTAATAAAATCTAATCAATTAAAGTAAATATAATTGTTTGCCTTTTTAACACCAGCTACAAGTAAGATTATATGTAACGTATATCTTAAAATCTAACTACAAATCTATTATACGAGCTGTTATATAAAGAATCCCTGTAACATTGTATTATATATATAAATACATCAGTTATTTCGCGAGGTATTTCTGTTTTCCTCATAGTATTTACAAATAAACACGAATCTGCGTACCTATACATGTCGCATCTATACATTATTATACATTGTTATTACGATATCCAATTAAATACATTTATTTTTAAGTCTTTTTATTGACTTGCGATGTGCGATTTGGTCAGCATATTGCCTTACATCAGCTTTATTACCAAACAAAAAAGTGCTAATATTATTTCTTATTTTAATAGGAAAGTTACAATAAACCATTTTCCAATCACAGCATTCGAATCTAGACCTTACTGTTAACTGTAGGTACCTACCTACCACGGAAACAATCTGAGTTTCAGTACTAAAACATATTTCGAATTGTAAATGGTAATAGTACGAGTACCTATCTCCATCTCTATCTATTGTTGTAATGTAAGAAAGAGCGTAGCCGTTATCTAATATATAAAATTCACGTGTCACAGTGTTAGTTACCGTACTCCTCCGAAACAGCTTGACCGATGTTTATGAAATTTTACATGCATATTCAGTAGGTCTGAGAATCGGCCAACATCTATTTTTCAAACCTTTTTTTTTTTAGTATGGCAAAACAACGTTTGCTGGGTCCGCTAGTAAATATATATATTCTGCTTGCGAAAATTTTTTTATGGTAAGAAGTCAGTATTCTCTGAATACTGACGTTTTACCCGTAGTGAAAAGTTTCAGTGCACAATATTAAGAGGATACCAAAATAGCTTCGTGCATTTTTCTACGTACGAAGTTTTCATTGTTTCTTTAGATCGAATGGCTAGAGCTCTAATTTTTAAGTATGTATATGTTTTTTCAATATATGATCTAGGATCGCATAAACTCAGAAACGCGATTGAAAAAAGTTTTCTCCTTAGAAAATCTTAGCGAAACAACCTCTCTCATTTTTTATTTTTTTCATTTGTTGGTCTATTATCGCGTATTAACTAATAAAATAACTTTAAAAACATAAGTAACTGTTATATATAGAAACACGTAAATCAGAATTAAAATATATTTGGTAGAATTTATTAACAAAAAAAATAGCCCTAATTCTTCATTTTCTATACCTACTAGCTGTGTTAATATGTACATGTCGACGATAATATTGATGTAGGCCCTTAAGAGCTTGTACGTTAATCTAGAATGTAATTGGGGCGGTTTAGGTGTGAAAGAGTAAAAAATATACACATGAACACGTCATCATAATCTCTTGGTTAAAATATAAGTGTAATCTCAAATATAAGTGTGATTGATCTTAAAATATAACAAAACATAGACCTCATTATATATATATTATTAGATAGCCGTTGTACAGTCATATTAATGCCTGGGAAAACCCAGGCAATATCAATTAGATTAGCCTTATTACACCCTCGGCAAGGAATGTGTGTTGACCTTTGTATTCTTAATACTATACATAGACAGTAGTTTAAAACAATACTTTAAAGTGTATTCGAACCGGCGTTTTAGTCATTTTGGCTCACGATAGTGGATCGATTTACGTAGACTGCCAAGCCTGTATCGCGCCACCCGGCGATAACTGATAACCGCTGTCACTATCAAAACTGTTATCACACCGTATCAAACATATATACAAGTTGCTATAATAAATATAAGAATACGGATTATATGACATTAATATATTGCAATTTAATACTTTGGTATTTTCAAAAGGTGTTAATCATTTTGCACTTCTTAGATACTGGTGTTTTTATAATCCCTTTTATCTTAATGGATTACATAATCCATATTATTTAGTGATGTTATATACCTACACAGGTGGTTATTTGTGCATTTGTATCATCTGGGGTATTATTATAATCTTTATGTGCATTTATGAAACTCGTGGGCGAGATTTGCCTAGCCTAGAAGGGTGAATTGATATGTGCAAATGCATAATGTTAAGGGCCTACATCAATATTATCGTATATCATCGCCGACACGTACATATTAACACAGCTAGTAGGCATAGAAAATGAAGAATTAGGGATATTTTTTTTGTTTACTCAAAATTTACTAAATATATTTTAATTCCGGCTTACGCGTTTCTATATATTATAGTTACCTATGTTTTTAAAGTTATTTCATTAGTTAATACGCGATAATAGACCGACAAATGAAAAAAATAAAAAAATTGAGAGGTTGTTTCGTTAAGATTTTCTATCGAGAAAACTTTTTTCAATCGCGTTTCTGAGTTTATGCGATCCTAGATTATATATTGAAAAAACATATACATACTTAAAAATTAGAGCTCTAGCCATTCAATCTAAAGAAAAAATGAAAAGTTCGTACGTAGAAAAATGCACGAATCTATTTTGGTATCCTCTTAAGCAAAATTATTCCAATGCTCAGGTAGGTATTGGAATAGAATTATAATATTGTAGATAGATATGAACTATCAGTTGGCGGTTAATTAATAGAATCATGTCATTTCTAGCCTTTCCAAGAATATAATTATGATAACAAGTTATAAACTTTACAGAATATCTCAATGGAATATCTAATCAAAACTTAATGAATGAATACTCTTAATAATACATCAGCAATTTTGACAAACATTACAATGATTTTTAACAAACAGTACTTAAAAGAGATACAAATAGGCGGTCTTATCACAAACTTAACGAAATATTCAAACTTCAAAATTTTTAACATATAACCAAAATTTGGCTACAGTCACGTGAATAGAAATACATATTAGCATTAGGTGTTCATTAATTCAATGAACATTAGAATTATTTAGAATATTTAAATTTTATTTGTACAATTAGTTTCCGTGTTCATATAACTATTGCATGCTATATTTCTACACACTTATGGTCTTATTCATAATGACTTATCGGAGATTTAAACAGAGATTTTGTCGGAGAGATAATAAACCTTTTATCGTAAAAAGACTATTATGAATAACAAGTTTTGACAATTTCGCGAACCGATTTTAACGAACTTTTAAACCTCCGATAAGTCATTATGAATAAGACCATTAGATCATAATTATGTAGCTCGCAAATACAGCATATAAGATTCTAAAAATTTCTCTTTCTGTTTCACTAAAACGTTACATATATTAAATGGATTATATTGAATACGGGGGGATTTCGTTAAAATTGAGAAAGCCCCTAAAACAAAAAAATAAAAAAAATATTTGGATGATATGAAACATTCATTCTTATTTCACTCAGCGTATGTAAATGTTAGTACCTACATAACGCAGCATTTGTTTTTATTATACCAGTGTTACGATAACCGACAGATAATAGTGACCCCATTTGTCCCCATAGTCATATTGCATCACATAATTACACTTTCTTCATAATATAACAGAACTTATGTAAATCATGTAAACCAGAACCTAATCACCATTCATGATTAGACTTAGTTTAACCTTTTACTTAATAGATAACCTTTAATAGTTCAGATATACACAGACACACAATAATCTTTCGATGTAAATAGCTCTCTATTTGTGCTTAATTAATTTAAGAGGATACCAAAATAGCTTCGTGCATTTTTCTACGTACGAAGTTTTCATTGTTTCTTTAGATTGAATGGCTAGAGCTCTAATTTTTAAGTATATGTTTTTTCAATATATGATCTAGGATCGCATAAACTCAGAAACGCGATTGAAAAAGTTTTCTCGATAGAAAATCTTAGCGAAACAACCTCTCGAATTTTTTATTTTTTTCATTTGTCGGTCTATTATCGCGTATTAACTAATGAAATAACTTTATAAACATAAGTAACTATTATATATAGAAACACGTAAATCAGAATTAAAATATATTTAGTAGATTTTCAGTAAACAAAGAAAATATCCCTAATTCTTCATTTTCTATACCTACTAGCTGTGTTAATATGTACATTTCGACGATAATATTGATGTAGGCCCTTAATTCAAATACCCAACGAAATTATTAAGTTTTTAATACTCTCTAATATTTTGTAGTTACTTTTAAGCCATAAAGAAAAAGACTCACATTTTAATAATATGCTGATGCTATAGGATGATGATAATTATAACTTAATATTGTCCATATTTTTAACAGTAATTCACTAATCTTAGGAACTTTTCGTAAATAATCTGTACCCTTAACTCTTGTAACTTTGCTGTAGAAGATCAAGCAATCTCTTATTTATGTAGAGCCGTGTATACCAAAATATTTTTTTATCAGATACCGGAGAAACAGCAGTACATAGATACAGAAGTATAAGCAAATTCCACCTATACTTATAATACATAATATAAACAAAGACTATGTTTACATAGTCTTTGTTTATATTATTATTTTTTATATATATACAGTTTTATAATTATGCAAGGAAAAAAAATGAAATCATATTATTGCGCTGCTCGCAGACGGCAATGATATTAAAAAAAAGTTTAATTTAATATTTTTTTTTATTGTTGGGCAGCAGATAGGTTTAAAATATTTTTATAGCATATTGTAAGTATTTCTCCTTATATGTATATTGATTTTACTGCTGTGCAATGGTAAAAACATTCAACATACTAGTCCTTAAATAAATAGGTACTCTATGTTAAATATTAAACACATCTTTTTCACTTAATATTTATTAGCTTCTCTATCTCATAGACGTCACTAACAAGATTACTACAATAAAATATATTCAAGGACACACATCCTCTGGTCCCAAGCTTAGATGCTTGTGTTATGAGTAGGTACTAGAATAAGGATAGACTACAGACTTTTCTTTTGTTAATACAAATATAAATAAATAAATAAATATTCATGGACATTTCACACAACGTCCTCTGGTCCCAAGCTAAGCTTATATGCTTGTGTTATGGGTACCAGAATACGGATATAATACATTATACTACTTTTCTTTTGTAAATGCATACTTATAATACATAATAAACACCCAGACGCAGTACAAACATTTGTATGACAATTAAAAACATCACACAAATGATTGTCCTGACCGAGAATCGAACCCGAGACCTCATTATCGGCAGTGACGGGCCTCGAGGTGGAGTGGTTCATATAACGGATATGAACCACTCCACCACGAGGCCCGTCGGTGGCCACGCTGGGTGTTTTCTATGTATGTATTATAAGTATATTGACGGGCCTCGAGGTGGAGTGGTTCATATAAAAAACACCCAGATGCAGCACAAACAATGCTTAATTTTTACACATACGCAAAGACGGGTTAGATAATAATATGTTTGTATATTTCTGTTAACCTTGGTCCGGCATTGTGCCGGTATTGTAGTACTTCTATTGGCTATAATTATTACACAAAATATCTTTAGTAATGCATGTAAATTAATGACTACGCCAATTTATAAGAAGTTAGTAGAAAATGTTCTAGGCATATCGCCAATGCTACATTGCTTTACATTATTTACAGTTAGGATTTATTTGACGAGTGTTTTATGCATATCATTCCGTTTGTATGTTTCCAAAAGAATTAAACAGCGTTTTACCGTAATTTACGTTAACTGTTGGACCCAAAATTTTCTTTCCTTCCCGGAAAATGACATAAAAATATGCCATAGAGTTTAGATACTGTGTGCATCTAGACATCGAGTGAGTAGGTAATATTTTGAAACATTTTACTATATAAAAATAAGAGAAACACGTTGGTCAAAGTGACCAAAATATGTTTCAGGATTATTAAAAAATTAAGAAGATTCATAATGTCATAACCATTGCTTTTGATTAATGTTTAACTATTAAATAAGTCTAAAGTCCTCACATTATAGTTTTCGGATGTATGATAATCACATGAGAACATCATACGTAAATAATAGATTTTAATTACTAATGTCGCATGTTGTTTTGTTTTTCTCTAAAATAAAAACTTTTTAATTAAGAAACCAATATTTTAAACTAAGTGGGAAAATGAACCTAATAAAATTAATTTATTCTTTGTATCACTGGGGTAGCGTTTCCGATAAATTCCACAAAACTACTTTATGTATAGGTACAGAACCTTACCATTATTATTACGCCTAAATCTTTCTCGTGAATCACATTTTTTAATGGTGAAAACTCTTTTAAATCAGATCAGTTTTTTTTTAGTATAACATTTACACAGACGCTACATACGCGGAACTTTGTTATTTATAGTTTGTAAAGATCATTATTCTTTCATTCCAATCTTTGTATTTGGAATTTGATTTCTCTTTAAGACAGTAATGCCGAATGCAACTGTCATCTTTTCGAATACTTACTTTGTTCTATGTTTATAAACGTGCTTTCATCTAAACAATGAAAAGGTAAAATTATAATTGTACTATTTAAATTTAACGATGTAGACATTTAAAAATAAAGTAACAAAGACCGGTAAGCGTGTCTGATATTACGCATCATAATATTCAGAAAATTAACGTGGCAATCGTTTTTAGCATATTAGTGATACGTTATAATCATAAACATTATTCTAGATACCCAGTATTATTATATAACTAACAACTTGTGATAGTAATTCGTTCTTTGAAAGAACTCTAAAGTAATATTACGTCATTTTAAGATCGTTGACCGTACACGCCCAATTTCCAAATGGCAGAATATTTTGATACAGAATGCCTATACATACACATCATTACGTTTTTCTTTAGTAGGCAGAGTAGTAACAAAAATTTATTACGTATAATCTAGCTAGAGAGTCGTTATTTTACAGTCTAAAATTAGATAAGGTTTTAGGTTTCGAGCGAGGTTTTAAATTTATTTTTCCGCGTTCTAAATATATCACACATATGGTGGATTGAAAATATTAAATCTTTTTTAGAATAAATACTGTATACAGGGGCGTAGCTACCGCCGTATCAGCCGTATCAATTGTACGGGGCCCCCGGGCAATGCGGGCCCCCGACGAGCGTAAGCAAAAATTAATAAATACTTCCCAAATTTTTTTTTCAGAAATGACAAAGGAAAAAAGAAATGAAAAAAAGAAATTTCTTTAATGATGAATAAAAATTTCTATCAATTTTATGCACACATTTTTTTTCTTTTGTAATCTTTTTTTTTCTGTTTTAATTTTTTATACGGGGCGCCACGAAGGCACGCTACGCCCCTGACTGTATATCTGTTATCAACTAATTACAAAGAATGACTCTACAATTAACGTAAGCAGGTGGCTGAAAAATCTCCGAAACATTAAATATATAAATGACTTAGTGTTGCGGAACATGAAATATTTTAGAAACAAAATAGTTCGCTCACATTTAGCACTAACTCAAATCTATTAGATAATCTAATATTTTGTTTATATGTTTAATGTAGACAATGAAAGAAATAGAAATGTGTCAATTTCGTAATAGCATACGCTATATTTACGCCAGTTTGAAATAGAAAATGGGTTTCAACATCATAACGTCATTCACGTAATGATAGAGTTAGACGTTTCTTCATACATTTGCAAATAGTAGATAGGTAGGTTTTTGCTTATCTTTCTGACAGCAACATAAGTTTTAATAAGCTATTCCAAATTATATGGTCGCCATCTGTGATGGATTAGGAATACAGTTGTCACCATCTGATTTTCTCCCAAGAGCTGTAAGAGCTAAGGGATTTTATAAGCAAATAAGTATATGTGAGAGACGTAAATTCGAAAACCCCATGCCAACACACTGGTCAGCGTGGCATAGTAGACCAAATCCCCTTCTGACGTAAAGCAGCCTATTCCTAACAGTAGGTCATTAACGGTATGGGAAGGAAAAAATATGTTTGTTTCGAAAACTCTTTCATTTCTTGGAAGAGTCAGCTGCGTTAAAATATCATTCAGTGGAAATGGGTCCATAAACCACTACCTATAATCAGGGAAACGGCCAGAAAATTTATTCAAAATAGGAATAAATTTATTATATATTTAATTACAAATATCTCGTGTCACATGCAGAATTTTATTTTATCATTGACACATGTTTACCTACTTCTGATAAACAGTCGAATATGTGTTTGTAAGTACATCGTACATAATTTTGATAACAAATAACTTATATACTCTTTGTTGTTAACGTCTTAGTACATATTATTATCTGTGTTGTGGTCAAGTTGATAACTAAGCAGCCAGTATTATGGTGAATTATAAAAATTCTAAAAATAAAGATAATAATCTACTTACTTACTTTAAAAACTAAAAAACACGCTTAAATATCCTGAATATTTTTTAAATGATTGCATTGTCATTAATACTCAATTCTATGCTACTTACAAAACGTTGACAGTTTATGTTGTCAGAGACATAAGTTTCTGTTGTCACATGTTGTCACAATCGTAGTAAAGTAAAAAATTATGATATTTTTACCTGATTCTATAAACAAAGCGTTTTTATGTGAATTTATCTGATTTTATATGAAAGGCATACGTAGATACACAATAATCTTAGTGAGTCTACTCATATACAATTAAACTATTATTTATTTATTTTTAAACTTTTTGCACAAAATACATAGTACAATGGCGGACTTAATGCTAAAAGAATTCTCTACCAGTCAATTAAACTATTACGTGTATAATTAAAAATACAAGTGTGGTCATAGTGATACTTCAACATGCTATTCTAGTAATTCTGATCAAGGAATTGGGATTATTCTTTTAAATTATTGCATTGTCATCGGTCCTTGTTAGGTGTGCAAAATTTCAGATCAATCCGTCTACTGGAAGTGGCTGAAAATCGCTTTCAAAGTTTCCGTTACACAGATTTATACATTGTTAGATACATACTAAACTTAATAATGAATATAAAACATTATTTGGTAAAGAAATACTGTCGGTCGTAAATTTTGTGCTTTATAACCAATAGTCAAAAAGTCAATATTGTCAAGAATAATATTAAAATTAATATATTGACGAGCCTCGTGTTTGAGTGGTTTATGTAACGGACTGCCGATCAAGAGGTCGCGGGTTCGATTCCCGCTCGGGACAATCATTTGTGTAATTTTTCTAATTGTCATACAAATGTTTGTACTGCGTCTGGGTGTTTCTATGTATTATAAGTATGTATGTATTTACAAAAGAAAAGTAGTATATGTATTCTATCCGTATTCTGGTACCCATAACACAAGCATAATAAGCTTAGCTTGGGACCAGAGGACGTTGTGTGAAATGTCCATGAATATGTATTATTATTTATTATTAATACGTAGGTAAATTTATTCAGATATTTATAAATGCTTTTTAAGATGTAGATATTTAAAAAAAAAAATTATATTTCTTGCCATTTCCATGATTCATACATAAAATTTTCCCCTTTGTCCTTCCCCTAGCCGTGTGACAACCCCTTCTATAGACATATCACTCGTCGACTCATAAACGTCCATTATTGAAACACAATACTTGTTTGCGTTACCTACACTAATTCTATTTTGCCTAAAAAACTCAGATCTGTCTCTCAGCTATGTCTCCTGTACGTGATTTAATAAAATATTTTTAAAGAAATTACAGCGATATAGTATTAAAACATATTGAAATAAATAAATGTTTATGGACATTTCACTCTTCTCTGATCTCAAACTAAGCTATATTTTTATGCTTGTATCAAATTAATGTTCTATGTTTTTGTGTATTTATTAAATCAGTAATAACGACTATAATGTGTTCAATACAAAAAGCTATCATGTCATATATCATATTATTATATCAGTCATGGCTATAATTTTGCACACCGTTTACTTGGAACTCCTGTAGTGGGTATTTATTGCACAACAAATATCTATAAATATTTTAATATGACAAAATTATTATTATAACATAATTATTTACCTAGCAGTTTATCGTATTGATTCCAAAATTTGAAACAGGATGTTATGTTATCGTAATTGTAAGTTTAACAAAACGCGGACAGCAAAATTAATAAAAATAATGTGATTAACTTTATAATGGCTATAATATTACATGTTTCTAACGATAAGAAGTTACTTCAAATGAAATAAATCAAATTGTAGCGGAAAAATTATCACCCTAATCGGGACTTGAACCCACGACCTCGGAATACTGTTCCATTGCTCTGCCAACTGAGCTAAAGTCTAGCAAATCTATTGCAAAAATTTATTATATCACCGTAAACTGAAATAAAAAAAGTCCGTGTGTAAACCATCGTAAACTCGAATGTTTTATTTAAGAGGATACCAAAATAGCTTCGTGCATTTTTCTATGTACGAAGTTTTCATTGTTTCTTTAGATTGAATGGCTAGAGCTCTAATTTTTAAGTATATGTTTTTTCAATATATGATCTAGGATCGCATGAACTCAGAAACGCGATTGAAAAAAGTTTTCTCGATAGAAAATCTTGGCGAAACAACCTCTCAATTTTTTTATTTTTTTCATTTGTCGGTCTATTATCGCGTATTAACTAATGAAATAACTTTAAACACATAGGTAACTATTATGTATAGAAACACGTGGATCAGAATTAAAATATATTTAGTAGATTTTGAGTAAATAGGAAAAGTATCCCTAATTCTTCATTTTCTGTGCCTACTGGCTGTGTTAATATTATTATGTACGTGTCGGCGATGATATACGATAATATTGATGTAGGCCCTTAAAACCTGGTTCTAATTTCTATTACACTTTTATTTTTCATTATTTTAAATGTTAATATGGCTTGTAAGTCTATAGATATTACTTTTGCTTTGATTTTAATGATTGTTTGTTTGCCTGACTTATAAATAAACAAATAAATATTTCTCTAATATAAGGTCAATAGTAAATTTGATGTAATTATTTTTGTTTCTATCTAATTTTACCTTTTATTGATAAATACCTTCTTTTATTTAAATAAAACTACTTTTTACGGATTTAGACGCGTACCTATATTTGTTTTAAATTTTGGCCCGATGTTTCGGAGACTGCAGTCACCATAGTCACGGGTGAGACTCCGTAAAAAGTAGTTTTATTTAAACAAATGAGTCGCGCAAGTGTTAGAAAATACTACCTTCTTTTATGTCAATAATGTACCGACTCATTTATTTTATATGCTATCAGTAATAAAATTATTGTGTCAACATAAATATAATAATAATATTATGATTGTTACGTAAAGTTATATCTATAGCTAATCTTTATGGCTGAATTAACATTAAAGCGCATCATAAATAACACGTTATAAAATACTTGTTACTCACACTAAGCTACGATAGCTAAAGAATTGTAGAAATACATTTTCTGTCATAATTCTAGCGAGGAGAACGACCCATAGACTCGTCTCCAGACTTACTTATGGTAAAAACGGTCACAATAAAATTAAAAAAAAAAACGTCATATAAACGTGATCTGTCAGTGCGTTTTTTTTTCTTTTGTTGAACGTTATATAATATTTTGTGCGTCTAACGTCCAGCTAATGAGATTTAAATCGAAAACTACAGTCACCTTGAAATTGTTAAGTTCACACGATTTAAAAATGACAATGTAACAAAAATTCTCACGGAAATTATATTTCGGCAATCTTAATGTTTTAAATATTTTATCCTTTTTAAGAAATAATAAATTTCAATTTATGATTAAAATTGTAACCTCTAGAAATTATATTTAATTAATTATGTACCTTTCGAATAAAAAGTTGGGGTGAATGTAACTAGAATGAACTCTACATTAACCTGGGTCGTGTCATGAAACTGATTTGGAACGAACCTATCTTACTTATATTGCGGATTTGATAGAAACTTGATTTATTAGGAACACAGGCAATGAACTTAACGAACGCTTTTCATTCTGACATTGGTACCAATTCTATGTGCACAACTAAACTTAACTAAAAAATGAAAATTGATAGTGTCAATAACACAATTCCGTAATATTAACTGAACTTTCTTGTTATTAAAACTGTTTATTAAAGACTAACGATTATAATTAATATAAAAGTTCACAACAAAATAGCCAAATAAATAAGAAACAACAATAGTTGTTTTCATTTTTTAGTTAAGTTTAGTTGTGCATGTAGAATCGGCACCATTGTGTCTAAAAGAGGGCAAAAGCTTTCCTTTGTATAAAAGATACAACTTTGATTGAAGTCTGAAATAAAATATATTTTACTGTCACGGAAAAGCCTGATCAATCCACAGAATCAATCTGATAAATTTCGATATGAATGAACTCATGCGATGAATTCATGCAATGAGTTTTTCTATAAAATCGTGATGTGTAACTTTATTTATTTGTTCTTAATTTCTTATATGAAGTAGGCCTTAGTAGACATTTAAGGTTAGCTTTCCCTTTATGGTACTCACACTAGGTAAAATTGTGTTGGTTTTCTTCATGATATATTTTACTAAACTTTAAAATATGTATGTATTTCAAATTTAAACGTATTACGCAAGTGTTCTTCAAGAAGATTACATTACCGAGCGCGATTATTAAAATTATGTTTATGTGTAAATAAATGGTTTCTAAAAAATCTAAATTAATACCTATCTATATCATTTACAGAACCATACTACACTCATCGTCGAAAACGGCGAAGAAATCGTCAAAGTTAATACAATGCTCCCCACCCCCACTCCCAATGGGATTAGTCACGAGAAACACATGAACGGTAAGCATTTATTTTTTTAAATACCTAGTCCTTTGACCTACCTTAGTTGGACGCCTTTGCTGTTCTCCGAAATCTTATTATTTATGTTAAAACCTAAGCCACCCAGAGCGTATTTCAACAACATTAAGACGTTAGGAAAACTAAAGTAATTACACATAATCGTTGTTTATACGGATGGAGCAATGATTAGCGATAACAATGGCTCTATGACCTTCAAGCCCTCCAGCAGTTTCGCAACAAGTTCAATGTTAAGTTTTGTGCAGTTAACTTAAGAATTATGTTTAGATGATGACAATTTGTTGACGTTAATTTAGTAAAATATTATATTGGCTACTGATACCTTAAATATCTAAGCAAAAATGTTGAAAAAGAGGCAACACTTAAACAAAACTGGAACAGTGTTTTTATGTCATCTTATATACCTACAAATAGACTACGTAATTAAATTTGTGATAGTCAAAGATTCCTTGGATTTAAAATTAGAAATATATTGTAAAAAAATTGTCACATGAAAGATCATATTCCCAAATCTCGAATTAACATACTAAATTGGTTCTATCTATGTTTGTTGTAGTGATTATAACTGCACTGATAGATTAAGGTGCCCTGTGTACATTGGACTTAGGTATGTGTGCGTCATTCATTAATTATACATTACTATCTATTATTGTGATATGCTTTCAGGGCCCGATCAGGTCATACCGACTGACAAAATATACACCTCAGTACCAGGTGATTATGTCAAGTTACGGATCGAGTCCAGGGGAGTAGCGTCAGAGCCTCCAATATCAGTTCCTGGTTTACTTAACAGGATTGTAGCGAGGTACCCGGACGCGGCAGCATTGGCAACTAAGAAAGCAGACGGCAAATGGCATAAAATTACATACAAGTAAGTTGATTGCTATAGCACTTAAAATAATTCTATAGCATTTGCGAGACAAATTTATTTAAATATAACCACTTTTAACGGTATTACGCTTCAAAATCCAAAAAAAAAAGTTTTTTTTGAATAGGTTTAAATCATATTACTTTTTTTCTCATAACATTTTGAAGATTATTTGTAATAATAAGATTATTCTGTAATACACACGCAGTATTAAAGTTATAGTATTGGCTACAAATTTGAGGCTTTTATCGTATCGATAGATTATTACTTTCCGTTTTAATACATATTTACATTCCTCATTTCATATTGTAGCTACATGTATTTATCGTTATCCAATTATTACCACGTAATACTAGTAATAAACCTCACACATCCGTACCGTCACATAATAACATAGTAACGCTACATAATATACATACATATATACATTACGAAACACACATATAAACGCTACAACTCATTTTTTACAACACATGCACACAAACATACTCACTAACACATAAACACGAAATTTTAATAACAATATCCTCTCTCTAAATTTTTTCCTTATCTGTTAAAGACAAAAACTTTTAAGTACCTACTGCTGAGTTTTGGTGAAACCAATTTACTACTTTCTCGTTACTTTAATACCTACTGTAATAGTAATGACATAGGTTCCGTTTAAGAGGACATTAACCCCACGATAGAAAATACATCTCGGCTCTATGCCTTGTAGAGTCAAAGTGTTTATAATTTCAATTTCCATATTTATGTCACACAAATTGGTAATGCGCCTGGCGGCCATGTTGGTGACGTCATAGTGACGTATAGATGAGAATATTACATTTTGTTAGCTGTATTTTTTCTTTGCTGATGATGTCACAAGGGCGTTAATTTGACAAGGTTCCAGCGCATTACCAATTTGCGTGGCTTATAGAATGCACATTTTTTATTAATCTTTGTTATTTATTCTGATGTATCTCAAAATATTTGAAGTTGAACTATCAACATCGACTATTCTGATGTTGATAGTTATCAGAAAAATAAATAATTCCTTCTTATGATCGCACGTTCCGGCATCGACTTTGTAAATTTACAAAATTATTCGACATCTGCAGTGGTATTCAGTAAGAAAAAGTGAAGGGAGTTTTCGGTGAATCTTGATCACGTGACAATGCTCCTCTATTTTTATTGGAGGAGCGCTGTCACGTGATCAAGATTCACCGAAAATTCACTTCACTTATTCTTACTGAATACCACTGCTGATTAATCAAATGTTACCATGGTATTAAAATACGTAATTTTATAATTAACTCGAATATATTATTAGTCATTGGCACATTATTAAAGACTAGCTAATCTTTTCACGCTTTAATGTTCTGAATATTTATATATATACGGAATTAACGAAGTAGATTAAATGTTAATCCAGAACACACTGCAAGTAAAAAAAAATTGGTACCTAAACCAACTTTATGTAAATTCATAAATGTTAGTACTTGTAACATTGACGCATTAAATCGTATTTATCGTATCTAATGATAAAATCTAAGTCATTCACATGATTCTAATGAACTGAAACTCTAAATCAATATGCGATAGATTAGACAAGTAAAATATCTATGCGACAATGATACACGCGGTTATTTTTAATTATTAGGTAATAACCATTTACGTATTGTATGTAGATAATAGACATAATTCTGTGATACCTACCTAGAAAAGATTAGAATTAAAACTTTATAGACTTAGTCACTTGCATATTAGAAGAGTATCTCTACAACGTGGTGCAGAAAGGTGTAGTCATATTTGACCATCGTTACGCATGGCCGGTGACTTGGCACTAGGCATGGATGTAATTACAATTAAATAATATTATGATGTTATATATTATGACTTTTATGTGTTCATACAAATTTAATTAATGTATTAAAATAATCGGTCTTGTTTAAATACAACACTACTATGAGGTCATCTTTTATCGTAAGGTTCAAACGCATTCAGTAAACCGTAAACATCTCATAATTTATGCGCTCTTGGTAGTTATTTAATAGTAGGCTATAAACAACAAAAAACTTACCAACTGTATTTATGTGTAACTGTAATAATATTTATAATATTTAAGGCCTATCCTATATTGTAACTAGATACAAACCATTCCACAGATTTACCAGATGTATAGTCTATGGCTACATCACTCAGTCGGCTTGAAGTCACTTTCATATCTATGTGTGCGTGAAAATGTATCTATGTGTGTTTATGATACAGGCTATATGAACCGTCATTATTGTATGAAGTACGATTTAGCCAGGCTAAAGTTATTTGTCCTCAATTTTAAACGTCAACACATCATCTGTCAGTACAAATAGTCCCGGTAGATTATAATTGCTGCCATTAAAATCATAATAATGTAACACTTTTCTCTAGCTTTTCCTGGGCTGCACGAGTAACATCCTCAAATGCTTTTTTAATTAATAATGCTTATTTAATTTCTTTTTATTTTTATTTTCAGACAGTACCAAGAACGTGTAAGAATCGCTGCAAAGGGATTTTTAAAGCTCGGTTTAGAACGAACATACTCTGTTGGTATTCTTGGTTTTAATTCAGAACAATGGTTCATTGCCGACTTGGCAGCTATACATGCTGGGTAAGTTATGTATTTTATATTCTATTTCCAAAAAAATTTAATAGGTATCTAATTTTGATTTTGAAAGATATTTTTGTATAAAAATTAATTACGCAAATGTTATTTTTTCTTTCCATTCTATGTTTTTAGAAGCATGTTATTGCTGAAAAGAAGGATTATGTTGACTTCCATTTTATAATGAATCCTAAATTCCAAATTATGTCTGTTTGTGGACTTATCTATTACTAGCTGTTGCCCGCGACTCCGTCCGCGTGGAATTTGGAAATTTGTTTTTTCGCAGTAAACGGTAGCCTATGTCCTTTCTCAGGGTCTAAAGATTGTCTGTGCCAAATTTCATCAAAATCGGTTGAGAGGTTTAAGCGGGAAAGCGTAACAGACAGACAGACAAACAGAGTTACTTTTGCATTTATAATATTAGTAAGGATTGTTTACTATACAATTTAAATATAGAACAAAGATAAACAAAGTACACGTACGCCGTTACTAAACAGAAACACAGCAAGCGGTGCACAGAAGAAATACGTTTAGAAATAGCTTGATGGTAACATTAATTTTATTTTTATCTTCTAATATATAAAATACCCGTGTCACAGTGCTAGTTACCGTACTCCTCCGAAACGGCTTGACCGATTTTTGTGAAATTTTACATGCATATTCAGTAGGTCTGAGAATCGGCCAACATCTATTTTACAAACCTTTTTTTTTAGTATGGCAAAACAATATTTGCCGGGACAGCTAGTATTATTATAAACATCAAATATTAATATTTAGATTTGATTTTCGGTGGTTTAATAAGGTATTAAATAAATAAATAAATATTAGCGTAAAAAATATAATAGAATACTGTTTATTACAGAGGTCAATAGTACCAATTCTATGTGCACAACTAAACTTAACTTAGCTAAAAAATTAAAACAACTATTGCTGTATTTACATTAATTAAAATCTTTAGTCTATTATAAACCGATTTTTTAACAAGAAAGTTAGTTAACATTGCGGAATTGTGTTATTAACACAATCAAATTTCATTTTTTAGTTAAGTTCAGTTTAGTTGTGCCCTCAGAATTGGTACCAACGTTTAGTAGTTTTAAAACTAATCATCTTATTTTGATATTGACAGTGGTTATGCAGCCGGTATCTACACAACCAATTCAGCAGACGCGTGCTACCACTGCCTTCTGTCATCGCGGGCCAACATTTGCGCGGTGCAAGATAAAAAACAATTAGAAAAGATCCTCTCTGTGCGACACAAACTGCCTCACTTGAAGGCTATCATACAATGGGAGGGACCTGTCGATACATCTACTCCTGGACTTTACAGTGTAAATATATCTACTACTCATACACACGTATAAAACCGTTACACACACTGTTTTCTTTGACAAATGTACCATGCCGTTCGTCAGCGGGGTACTGGGGTAACAAAAAAGTTTAACATTAAATTTTCAACATATTTGATTTCTTTTCCAGTGGGAGCAGTTAATGGAAATAGGTGCAAAAGAGTCTGACACACAACTAGATAATGTAATTAAGAGTATCGCCGTCAATGAATGTTGCACGCTAGTTTACACGGTAAGTAACATACGAGTACTAAAATATAGTAATAGAAATAGTAAGTCATGATGAAAAAAATAAAGTCGAAAAGTCAGTTTGTCAGTCGAAAAGACTTTTCAACTGACAAGCTGCTCATCATCACTCTCCACATCTTATCCCGTTATTTCGGGTTGAAGATATGACGAATATATTATGAGCATTATGATATTCTAACTCGTTCCTGACCGGTTTAACGCATTGGTTTAATGCTGTAATGTTGTACATAATTATGTGTAATAAATAATAAAAAATCGTAAACGACTTGGTAAGAGACGACTTGGTAAGACTTCTTTTAAAAATGTTTGCAGGGAAAATGTACATTAACACCATTGTGAAATATGTCTAATTATAAGTGTTATAATATAATCAAAATAGTTACACATAAAACTGTGTGAATAATTAACTTATCTATATGATAAAATAGGAAATAGTAATAATGTGGACAAGAAGTGACAATCACGTTTGTCTAATCAAATGACTAATTCATTTTTTATTTATTCATATCTAGTTATTTGTAGAAGACAACTATTTATCTATAATACCTTAGATATATTTTGCGATATTCCTACTTTATTAATCAGTCTACGATCACAAGATAGGACAGGTCAGTTTTGATTGGTGCTAATCATGCTTGAACTCTTACAGAATTTAAACTTGGATGATGCTAAATGATAGAAATGCTTTAGATAAGTAAATTAAAGAGCTGATATTTGAATATGATATTATGATTTCACGGAGAAATATTGTAGTAGAAAATATCATTAATTTCTCCATGCAATAGCTTAGTCGGTCGGTAGAGCGACAGGACGGTATTCAGATATCGTAAGTTCTAATCGTACTTGTGGTGATATATATTTCGTTCGTATTTTCATTTAGTAATAGCATAGGAAATCAATCACAAAATGATAAGTTTTAAATTCGACTAGATTTGACTTGAATTTAGTTGAATTTTAATACAGAAAATCATCATCATCATCATCATAACATCACGCCTTTTTCCCATGGGGGTAGGCAGAGACTATAGAGCGCCATCTGCTACGATCGAAGCATACTGCGCCATCTGCTACGATCGAAGCATACTTCCTTGGCTTCATCCACACTCATACATCTGGTCATACATGCCCGACGGTTGTAAGTGCTACGCACTTGCCCCTTTTGGAGTATCCCGGCGATGACATCGGAGTATATTTTTCTCGGGCGTCCTCTCCCAGCATTTCCACTTACTTTCGCCGTGTATTAACTTTCTGTATTATGACGAGTATGATTTCTTTTTTCTGTTTTTCTGATCTCTCTTCTATCAGAAAATCATACTCGTCATAATACAGAAAGTTAATCGCTTACGATTACCAGTTAGCAAGCTCTAACAATGTTTGTGACATTACTCATCCAAACAAACGTATACCAACTAAGTCCGAAATCTCTCCAATTTTGTAGTATTCCACAGGACTATAATTTGTAGGAATTGGAGGTATAATCTATGTATCGTTGTAAAGGCAGAAAAACCGCTGCTTTACAAAGGTACTTTTATTCAAAGTTCATCGCAGCGTAAATGATACGTGTGACGTAAATGTAAACATGATTTGATAAATAATATAGAAAATACAAATAATTTTATTTTTAAGACGAGTTTGAAAGACTCCTTCTTTTAAAGTCGATTATGAATTCGTATGTTTTTGTTGTAGTCTGGTACGGTTGGCGCCCCGAAAGCAGTAATGTTGTCCCATGACAGTCTTACTTGGGATGCCTACGCAATCGGCGAACGTGTAAGAGACTTGAAGCCCACACAAGATAGACTAATTTCTTTCTTACCGCTCAGTCACGTTGCTGCTCAGGTAAGTCAATGTACTTGGCTATAAAGGTCAGCACACACTGAAAACGTTATCAGCACTTTTTTTTGTGTTGAACTACGATTTAGGGTAACTCTGCATATGTGCTGTACAACTTTTACACACGGACGTTTAATGCATATAGTTCAATTTGATGGCCAACTTATTGCAATGTCTTAGATACAACAGACAACTTTTATTGGCGGACAATACTAAGTGCGGCAGCTAGAGCCTAATACTTATTTGAAAGTTTTTCAAATCATTTACAAGAATATCAAACCTCTACTGTAAAATATAAGTTCCTAAAAATGACATTTAACAACATCACGTCACTTGAATGGCTACGATTGCGTAGACGCTATAGTTCGCTAGACGTGCTGCAAACGCACCCGGTCTGTGCTAGACTTTTGAGTTATAACTAGAAATATCTATAGGAAGCATAATAAGTGTTGATATGTATTGTAATCTATAATTATGGTTTAATAGGTGGTTGATATTTATACAACTCTATCTAACGCGGTGACCGTGTTCTTCGCTCAACCGGATGCTCTCAAAGGCAGCCTTGTAGAGACACTTAAGGAAATTAGACCCACCAGGTAATGTGACTAAATCTATGTAACACATATTTTTGAAATTTATTTTTTTCTCGTGGTCTTCTTCATGTTCTTTTGTATTAACGTAGTGGTTTCAATGTATCTCATTTGGAACTTATAAACCAAGAAACAAATACAAAAATTTGTGCAGCATTTAGCTGGGTGTTACATCAAAAAGTCTTTACCTCTTTCTGCATAGTTTTTCATTAGATCTATTCTTGGTCGTGTAGTAAATATGATAGGTAGAAGAAGGCATCTATTTATTTATTTAAACATAGGTGTTCATCAATATTTTCTGACAAAATTTATATAATTTTTAGATTCTTGGCTGTACCACGTGTATGGGAAAAGATGTACGAAAAGATCATGGCGGTAGGTGCCTCTAGCGGATATGTGAAGAAACAAATTGCATTGTGGGCGAAAGATAAAGGATTGAAGTATCACACAGCAAGAATTAATGGGTAAGTTTACACTTGTTATTGATTTTTATAACACAAATTAATTTATAAATAATCAGCGGATTATTGTTTTACTTTTAATTATTTTTTTAACTTTTGAATTGAACAGCAAAATCTAATTACGGTTTTATATTTTTGATGCAATGTGGTTGAACTATCAAACAAAAAATAAATGGATGAAATGTCTAGTCTATTTAGGTAGAGTATTCCCCGTACAGTATTTTATACGATAGGAAGTATATACAAATAGCAATAGATCTATATCATTCATGTCTCGGTGCAGCTAATCTATAGGAACATAACAGTATATTCATGTCAGCTGAAGTTATAGACGTATATAGTTATATAGTCAATGATATGTCTACCAAATCGTAACACTAGAAATTATACGGGACAAGTAAATTATCTATGGTTTGACCGTTGTCAATCCAACACCCATTCACATCATTGTGGTGGCGGGAGCTTACGGACCATGGAGGAAAGCAAAGACGTAACTGGGAATAAATGGATCGATGTAAGACCGTAGGAGGATATTAGTTAAAGATGCCGATAATATACAATCCTCATCTCTCTTAATGTACAATTGGGCAGAGGATACCGCTACTTCGGTATGATATATGGTCTACCTTAGCCACGCTAGTATGTGTTGGCATATGGTTAAGCTCAAATTTCTGTTTCTCATTGAGGATATTATTATCAGGCCCGTCTTCTCCACTCGGTGCATTCCCAGGGCCTTCAGGTTTATTGGGTCCCAAATGATGACAGATAGTCTACTCATAGAGGCCCCATTATTCTAAAGTGCCCAATTCATTATAGGTGAAACTGGGCCTTGGATGATATCTGATGTTATTCCTTAGCTGGTTTTTACAGCACTCTGAAATTGCAATAATTTATATTTTTCGCTCAGTGCCTTGTCAAGAGGTATGTACAGTCTACCTATAGACTTCACAACTGGCGAAATGATCAAGTTTTGGTAAGGATCATACTACCTAGTAGTGTGCATGCTCCTTAAATACACATGCATGAAAATCTACCTGAATTTTCGCTATTCTAATAATTTTAAATGTGTTAAATATGATTTTTGTTCAGGTAGATAACTAGTTTGTTTTGCGTGATAAGTGATTGGCTTTGCTTTAGTTATGTAGATACTCAGATCCTTCCATTGTTTATGTAGTTAGAACTAGATACCTTAACTAATTAACATTATTACGTTAATACTTATTACCATTAAAAATATTTATATCATTTCCTATGTTTGATTAGAGCTAGCTCAATAAAATAACCACTTATCTAAAAATTTTGTTGGAAATTATTTTAACCATCTAACTTCGCTAATTATTCAGCATTGAATGCGTTAAACTTAGATAATAAATAAACCGTGACATCTCATGCATTCAATTTTATTAAAACAATATTCTTATATGAAATTAGACCATATCTCTACAAAATATAAAAAAATGGCAGTTATAAAGACTGTGGTAGAAATGAAAAGATACAAATTATTGCTTATATACCTTCTTCTTGTACATGCACTGACTACTGCACATGAACAATTTCATGCATAGCGGTGATGTAAACCTATTAGAATTGCCTTTACCTTGAAGCGGATGTGCTTAATTCGTACTGCCAAAGAAAGTTTCACTTCGCAAAACTTAATATATATTACGTCTACTATACTGCAGATTTGAAACAATTTGCCACAGCGGCACTAAGTACCAAAACTATTACACTTCTTGATACTTTAAAGATATCGGTCAATTAAAACCTAGGTACCTGTAATTACTTACTGCGGGGCTACAATTGACCATATACAATAATATTTCTAGGGTCGACGGATCATCGTTCGGATACAAGATGGCGAAATACTTGGTATTCAACAAAGTACATGAATCATTAGGATTGGACCAATGCAGCACTTTTGTAACAGCCGCCGCACCTCTTTCACCTGACGTTAAGAAGTTCTTCCTCTCCCTCGATGTGCCAATAGTTGATGCTTTTGGTATGAGTGAAGCGTCTGGAGCGCATACCCTCAGTATATATCCCAAGTAAGTATTAACTAATACTCATTCTCGACCTATAATATCCTACTGCTGGGTAAGGGCCTTCTCTGTTTATATTCCCTTACCAACTCTTACAGCACCCTGGGAAGGCAATGGGGTGGCGACATTTGTCACTGATGCTTCGCTCCCATTGGTCGCAGCGGCTATATAGCCTATAGCCTTCCTCGATAAATGTGCCATGCAACACAGAAATATTTTTTTTTATCGGGCCAGTGGTTCCAGATATTAGCGCATTCAAACAAACAAACGTATAATATTTTTTAAATTTATTAAATTACCTACTTAATATTTGACAGGTTTTCATTAGACTCTGCCGGTGAATTAATAGAAGGTACTGAAACCATGTTCGGTGGTTCCCCAAGTCCAAACGGTCCTGGTGAGATCATGATGAGAGGTCGACACGTGTTCATGGGCTATCTCAATGATGAAGCCAAGACCAAGGAGGCTATTGATGATGAAGGCTGGCTACATTCTGGTGATATTGGAAGAGTGGATAGCAATAACCTCCTGTATATCACTGGCAGAATAAAGGTATTAGATTGCTCTGTATTTCCTAGATCGTGATATTTGGTTAGTTTGTAAAGCTTAATTTGAGTCTTTTGAAAATAAATTGTAGCTTAAGCTTAACTTTTATAGTGATGTTCTTATTTATGATTTCATTGATTTCAATCCCGTAGCTTTGTACCATATTTAAGCAAAAACTAAAAGTATTTAGTATATCTTTCTATTGCTTTATTTTATTACGTGATTTGCTTTGTTTAAAAACTAAAAAAAACACGCTTGAAAATCCTGAATATATTTTAATTATTGCTTTATCATCATTCCTTGATGTGAGCAAAATTTAAGATCAATCATACTACTGTAAGTTGGGGAAACATTACTTTCAAAAATTTCGTTGCATAGAATAATACATTGATAGATACGTACCGAACTATTAAAAGCGTGTTAATAAAATGTTTCCCTCACTTCTGTTGAGATTCAATCATAGCTACGCTCATTTTACAAATATTATTGCTTTAAATAAAACTACTTTTTACGGATTTAGACATTGTAACAAATAGGTTTCTTTAGACGTGTGTATTTGTTTTAAATTTTAGTTCGATGTTTCGGAGACTTTGCAGTCACCATGGTCACGGGTAATACTGACACGCGTCAAAATCTGTAAAAAGTAGTTTTATTTAAACGAATGAGTCTCGCAAGTGTTCGAGAATATAATATTATTGATGTCTTAATTTTATCTTTTCCTAGGAATTAATAATCACAGCTGGTGGTGAAAACATAGCGCCCGTAGTGATAGAACAAGCTGTACAGGCGGAGTTACTACACGTTGGATACGCGATATTGATCGGAGATAGACGCAAGTTCCTATCTATACTTCTTACTCTAAAGGTAAACTAACACTATAGTTAAATCTTTATCAGTGGCAGGTACCTTCAAGAAGCTGAAAAAGCCCTAGCTTGCATTTTGAGGAGAGTCTCTTGCACAGGGGCTCTGTCTTACTGAATTCTTGATTGCCAAATCCTGAAGGATGATGCGATAACGCGAATAACTTAAATAATTATAATTTTAATTAGATTTTTAAATCCCTTTTAAGTTTGAACGTGAATAATTTATTTGTTAGTTATTTTGAATGCACCAAAACTATTCGTTTCCGTAAAATGGCAGCTGTTTAAAATATGTAGAGCAAAGTTGCAATTTGCAACAGTTAATTAAATAACGCATATGCATTTAAATATATTAAACATCATGTCGACAGCTGAATCTATATTTATATAATGAAATAGCGATAATGGTACCGATTCTTAGTGCACAACTAAACTTGAGACACGGAAAATTCATAATAAACCCTGTGCTAACACGCCTGGTCAGCGCGGCACAGTAGACCATAATCCCTCCCAAGGTAGAGAAGACCCGTGCCCTAACAGTGGGCTGTAAATGGGCTGAAGCGAGACAGAACTAAACTTAACAAAATATGAAAATAGATAGTGTCATTAACACAATTGGACAATGTTAGCAGAACTTGTTATTAGAAAATCTGTATTTATTATAGACAAACGATTTTAATTAATAAAAATGTGCACAATGAAATAGCAAATTAATCAAAATAAATAAATATTCATGGACATTTAATACAACGTCCTCTGGTCCCAACCTAAGCTTATATGCTTGTGTTATGGGTACCAGAATACGAATAGAATACATATAGGTACTACTTTTTTTTTGTAAATACATACAATACATAGAATATACAAAATACAACATAGTTGTTTTCATTTTTAGTTAAGTTTAGCTGTGCACTTAGAATTGGTACCATTATATCGGAATCTAAAAGTAGAAATGTATACACAGACAGTAACGGTGTATGTTACTAGGTCGTGTATGTGGGTCAGTCTGTCACTAGGTAGACGTCAGGTCGCTCGGCGCCACTTTTAACTGAATAGAAAGGTGAATTAAATATCGATTTATAAAACTGATATAATAAAGTTATGTATTTTTTAGGTTATTTAAATATTATAGTTACTTTATTTATAATCAGAATTGCGATTAATATCAAAAATAGCTTTGTTTTATTTTTATATTCCTTGTGGTGACGAGTTAAAGCCTTGTGGCTTCGAATACTATAATCAGTACAATCACACAACACCATCAAGGCGTATCCTGATTATCAACCTATATGCCTTTATAACCGACTTCAAAAAAAGGAGGAGGTTCTCAATTCACCTGTATGTTTTTTTTATGTTTGTTACTTCATAACTTAACTGGGCGAAGCGATTTTAATGATTCTTTTTTTATTTGAAAGCTAGTGGTTCGCTTGTGGTCTCATTGACATCAGGTCAGGATCTGATGGATATCTCTTAAGAAATCGAGGAAAGCCCTCAAATTTCAAAGGCCTGACGGTGCAACTTTTCTTAAAAAAGTACCCTATTATTCGATTAGAAACTTTAGCAAGCGAGCGCCGCCCCTCGACTAATCGCTAACCTCCACTATACATTTAATTCAATATGAAGTTGTAATGAATATATGTTTTTTTATCAGGCTAAGGTGAACTCAGAGACAGGAGAAGCTTTAGATGATCTCGACAGTGAGGCAAGAAAGTGGGTTGCAAGTTTAGGCAGCAAAGCTACGAAGATTAGTGAAATTGTTAATAGTAAAGATCCATTGGTAAGTGTATATTATACTTCCCTTGTAATTATGATACATACCGTTATGCCTTTTTATCTCACGTTGCCATGGAGACATATGGTTACAGGTACTTATTTTAAAAATAAATACAACTTAACACCGTTACCTTTCTCGGTCATTGGCCATTGCTCTTAATACGTATTAGAGCAAAGATTATTTGCACTTAAATATACAAATAACATTTTCAAATACTATTAATATGAGTGATGCCTCGTAAATAAAATGGAAGTTAAGATTTTAAGCCACAATTTTAAGTGTTTTGACCTCTATGATACCTTGAAACGTCTAACGGTTTCCTTTAAGGTCAAAGCTACTTAACGTTTTGATTACAACAAAAAAGAAGTCATCAATCACTTACCTACTTTGCTACTTATTGTTATACGTCATCTAAGTCCTAGATAATACTTGCGTTATGTATGAGTACCACAATACGAATGTAATACATACCTACCTACATTTTTTTTTGGAATCAAAGCCAAAGTTAGCTAATATTATAAAGCTGTAGAGTTTGTTTGTTTGCATGAGCTAATCTCAGGAACCAATATGCCGATTTGAAACATTCTTTCAGTGTTGGTTAGTACATTTATCGAGAAAGCGATGCGTCAGTGAAAAACATTGTAAAAACGGGGAAAACTTTCTAAATTCCATGCGTACGATGTCGCGGGCAACAGCTAGCACATAACATAAATGGAACCCAAACAGAGTCCTTCAGACCTCACAGAAGCAATCATAATAAATAAATTGACGGGCCTCGTGGTGGAGTGGTTTATATAACGGACTGCTGATCATGAGGTCTCGGGTTCGATTCCCGGTCAGGACAATCATTTGTGTGATGTTTTTAATTATCATACAAATGTTTGTACTGCGTCTGGGTGTTTACTATGTATTATAAGTATGTATTTACAAAAGAAAAGTAGTTTATGTATTATATCCGTATTATGGTACCCATAACACAACCATAATAAGCTTAGCTTGGGACCAGAGGACATTGTGTAAAATGTCTATGAATATTTATTTATTATTTATTATTATTATTTAATAATATTTTTGTTCTAAATACAAATATTACACAAATAACTTATGTGCGCTAATCGAACAAACCACCTCGTTCGTTATACTCGTTCTTTATTATATTACTGTGGTGACACTAATCACTGCAGGATAAGGCCCGTCAATTAGATAAGTATAAAAGTTTAATATATTATTTTACAGGTTCATAAAGCTATAGAAGCAGGTATAGCCCGAGCCAACAAACAGGCCATATCAAACGCACAGAAAATACAGAAATTCACCATCTTGCCTGTTGATTTTTCAGTACATTCTGGTGAATTAGGTTGGTATCATTATTTATTACATCTAGTTAGTCCTTTAATATAGTAAGTTAGTCATATAAGTTGTGCTTTTTCAGTGTGGTGACGGATTAAGAATACAAGTGTCACCATCTCAATTTCTCATGTCAATTACTCCCCAGGGCGTTGCGTTGTATGAGCCAGATAAGGGATATTGTTCGTCAATAACAATCTATGAGAGACGGAAATCTTGAAAATAAGCCCTAAGCCAACAAGCCGAGTGACTGCGATATAGTAGACCATAGTCCCTTCCAAAGTCGATGAAGACCATGCCTAGCAGAGGGACGCATATCCCGTATTTGTAACTAAAATCAGCGCGTCGACTTTTTGACCTTTTATTGCGTTTTATAAATATTCTATAAATAATTTAAATACAACTTATTTTCAGGTCCCACGTTGAAGATTAAAAGAAACGTTGTCTATGAGAAATACAAAGACATTATAGAAGACTTCTACAAAGAATAATATAGTGTTAGTCTATGGTTGAAAATGGGGGGGGGGGGTGATAAATGTATTATAGTAATTTGTTGCTCAACTAAGGGCTAGTGCAGCGGAAACATTGTGATCGTAGTACATTACGCATATGTGTGTATTAATAAGTTATATTTTTGTTACAAAAAAATATTTTATAAAAAAAATATTACGGTGTTTTATTACAACAAACCCATAGAGTATTCATGAACATATCACACACCGTCCTTTAGTCCCAAGCTAAGCTTATAAAATTAAACTATATAATAATAAAAATAATTTATTATAATAATAATTAACGATAATTTTATAATTATAATATATAATTATTTAAGCTAATATATTATGATACTAGCTGTCGCGGCAAAGGTTGTTTTGCCAAACTAAAAAAAAAAAAAGTTTGAAAAATAGATGTTGGCCGATTCTCAGACCTACTCAATACGCATGTAAAATTTCATAAAAATCGGTCAAGCCGTTTCGGAGGAGTACTGTAATTAACACTGTGACACGTGAATTTTATATATAAGATATAATAATAATTAACGATAATTTTATAATTAAAATATATAATTATCTAAGCTAATATATTATGATACTAGCTGTCGCGGCAAACGTTGTTTTGCCAAACTAAAAAAAAAAAAAGTTTGAAAAATAGATGTTGGCCGATTCTCAGACCTACTGAATACGCATGTAAAATTTCATAAAAATCGGTCAAGCCGTTTCGGAGGAGTACGGTAACTAACACTGTGACACGTGAATTTTATATATAAGAAGATATTAGCTTAAATAAACAAGACCTATTTATTAGACATGCTATTTTCTTTAACAAATATCGGCGGCGGAGTGAAAGCACTATAACGTAATTTCATTGGTCGCTACGCATGCCCCGCCTCATATCTCCTCACGCACACTAAGAGACGATAGCGTCTGTACACAATGAATATGAGCATTGCTCTTGTACAGTTTTCTGCGGAGGTTGCCTTATAATATTGACTCCAGTTGAATTAACGCTTTAAAATCAAAACTTTAAAACCCCGCTAGTGAAGTCATATTCATTAAATCGAAAGAAGTGAATGCCATCAGTAAAAATTACATACCAGCTGTGTTGTGCGCATGTCGCGGGGACATGGTTAAATAAATAAATAAATATTCATGGACATTTCACACTACGTCCTCTGGTCCCAAGCTTATTATGCTTGTGTTATGGGTACCAGAATACGGATATAATACAAAAACTACTTTTCTTTTGTAAATACATACTTATAATACATAGAAAACACCCAGACGTAGTACAAACATTTATATGACATTTATGAATATCACACAAATGATAAGGTAATAAGGTTCGCATGGAATAGTTAGCACTATAATTTATGTTGCCTCCTGTAAGTCGTATAGTGATGATAAATAGATGGTATGAGGGTAGGCAAAGACTAGAGACTATAGAGCGCTAACTGCTGCGATCTAAACACACTTCCTTGGCCTTATTTACACTCATACATGTGGTTATACATGCATAGCTGTGACTAACTTTAAATCAAAACACACTATAACCTAGATCTACTTGAATATTCTCTACCATCGGTCCTTAATATGTGTGCTAAATTTCAGATCAATCCGTCTACTGCAAGAGCGTAAAAATCACTGAAAGATTGCGGTACATAGATTAATACATTACTAGATATGTACGGAACTTATAAAAGCGTGTTAAAAAAAACAAAACGTATTAAATAACTAGATATCGCATTTATTATTAATTAACAATTACATAAAAATCAAATTAGTCACATATTTAGTACATTCAAATTCCTGTGGCGTTAATGTTTACACAAACAATACCAAAATGTCGTAAATAATTAATAATACTAAAACTTACATAATAATACATAAAATCACAGTAAATTTGTATTGTATTTACATTGGCACCAATTCTATTGCAGCAACCACTTAATCTAACTTTACAAAAATGAAACCAACTATGATGTGTAAGTATTAGGTATGTACTGTAAATTATTGGACAAACTTTTTACAATTTTCAATGATATTTATGTCCATGAATATTTATTTATTTATGTTTTAGTTAACTTTAGTTGTACAAGTAGAATTGGTACCATTGTTCTTTTGATAGTTTTAATAGAATGACATCGTTACAGAGTACATAAACATTGGAATGTAATTTAGATTGGAATTAAAATTTGCTACGGAATGAATTATCACAGTGTTAATTACATATTATTATATTTGCTACACATTTCAAATGAGAATACGATTGGAAATGACCTCTATCTTTCAAAAGTAATTTGAAAAGTACTGTCAGCAGCGAAACTTTATTTACGAATTAATAAAATATTTTTTATGTTTCATCTAATCTTAGTTATTTTATGTGAAAAAGCGTCGGAAATTATTGAGTGATTATACTTATAACATCCCTACTAATATTATAAATGCGAAAGTAACTATGTCCGTCTGTCTGTTACGCTTTCCCGCTTAAACCTCTTAACCGATTTTAATGAAATTTGGCACAGACAATCTTTAGACCCTGAGAATGGACATAGGCTACCTTTTATTGCGAAAAAAAAATTTCCAATTTCCACGCGTACGGAGTCGCGGGCAACAGCTAGTTATTAATAAAGAAAATTATCATATTTCATTATTTCGTCGTTAGAAACGATGATTTTATGTTTAAATACCAACCGCCATGTTTTTGTTGTTAGCGTGCCTTGTCGAGTTATGAAGCGTGGTAAGTTTTGTTTTAATGCTGTTAGCTATGTGGTTGTTCCCCGTTAAGTAAATTTTTTTTTGTCGTTTGTCGCAGTTTTTGTTTGTAAGTGTTTTTATTTTGTATTTGTCTTGTTTTGCTACAAGTAGTAGTTAGCAGTAGTAATTAGCAATTACAAACAATTTTGTAATTGCTAATTACTCGAAAATGATTAAACGATGACGATAAAGTCATAAATAAATTATATAAAAAAATATCTTGCTTTGCTGACCATACCAAAATTGTTCGAATTGACAGCTATGACGTCACAACATGGCATCTCATTTGAACCGCATAGTACGTGGAATGTATTTTTAGTTCGCGGCGAAAAACCAGAACATAATTGGTTTAATACCTACATTTCTTAATAGAGGGAGGCAATAAGGAGCATTTTCATATTAATATTTAAAAAAATACTATAATAAATTAAATCTAAAACTCCTAAATAGTTTTAGTAGCAACACAAGTGGAAGTTACTAATAATATTTTTGTATGTATGTTATGTGTTTTCTGTAAAACTTCTGCACCGATTTGAATAATTATTTTGATGTTTGATAGGTTATGCTTATACACCCTAGTAGATCCTATTGTCATTTACAGAGTAAATACAGATACAATCAGCATAATATTCTAAATATCCTTATAACCTAAAATAAAGATTAACATTTATATAGAGTTCTATAATAATACTAGATATCAAATAAAACTAAGATATTTTATTAATAAATTGTCAAATATTTTGTCATTTGTATTGTTTGTTTAATGTTATAAGTTAATTTATATTGGCTCGTTAGTAATTATATAGACTAGCCAATATAATCAACAATTTTTAGAAAAATGCTCAAGAGTTATTTTGAGAACATCTTGTCTTATGTTATGAGATAAAAAATTAAGTAGGTACTTACGCAATATGAAACATTTTGTATTAACGACTCCATAAAAATGATATATATTTCTTCTATTAAAATTTTTAAGTACTTAATTTGAATAATTGCATTGAATAAATTAGTTAATTCGCTCCGGTGAGGGAAGTTATAGTGAAATTACAATATTATAATAATAAAATTCGGTGTCTTAATGTATGTAACAAACTTATCTAAATAAATGAAATAATGTAAAAGAATTAAGGAGACAAGAATTGTACGCAAAGTAGGGAGTAATTGATGTGTTAAGTTACCCATTCACTACATACAAGACGAAACGAAATCCAGAGTCTTGCAGTCCTGACGTGAATGGCGTCCTTTATAAGCGGCTGACCAATCAGGGCATAGCAGGCGGGGCGGTATGCGGCAACGGAGGCGGGGCGTCAGCCAAAGGTAAAGGCTTAGCCACGCCTATACGGACCACGCCCCGAGGTGCGCCTTTCAACGCACCTACCGCTTGTTCCAGACTTGCATCTTCCAAGTTCTATTAAACGTTATTATATACATTATTACACAGGCTATGGCTATTGGAATATTTTACCAACATTCCAGAAAAAGGTTCCAATCAGTTTCCTTTTTCGCAATAGAATACATGACATAATACATGTTAAAACAATTTTAAGAGCCACGAGGCGATGACCTCGGAATACTATTCCGCTCTACTAACTGAGGTAGCTGCCGTATCCTCCGTGTGGTGATGGATTAAGAATACAAGTGTCACCACCCCATCTCCTCCCAAGGGTGCTGTAAAAGTCAGCTAAGGGGTATTGCACACAGATAAAAACTTCTATGAGAGACGGAAAACTCGAAAATAAACCCTGTGCCAACACCCCTGGTCAGCGCGGCATAGTAGATCATAATCCCTCCCAAAGCGGATAAGGCCCGTGCCCAACAGTGGGACGTGAATGGGCTGGAGAAGAAAAAATACTGAGGTATTGCAGCCGTCCAAATATTAACCATTTCCTACATTACTACTGTACAACGCCATCTATCGAGTTTATAAACAGTCTGTTTATCGAACTACTAGACGAGACCCTTCATAATAAGTAATAATGTTACCTGATCATTAACAAATAACAATCGATCGCCAGGTATGAGTCGTCCATCTTGTTGGGCCACTCCGCCCGGCACTAATGATCGTATCACGACCAATGTGTGAGACGGACGTAGAGGATCTTGATAGTCGAGGATAGAGAATCCAAGACCGCGCTCACCCTTTACTAATTCTGTCAATAATACAATAAATATTATTATAATGTTAATATTGAAGGTGGATGAATTTTTGTTGGAGTTGTGAGGTACTTCAGCTGAACAGAATTTAATATAGCTTTAATATTATTTTTAAAATGTATTTTCTTTTAATATTTATGGATATTTAACACAACTAGTCCTAAATTAAGCTATAGTCCTTTATTTATTAACATACCACATTCAAATTAATTCAACTATAGGTCATTTTCAAAGATTTACACTTTTACATAGATATGTAGATATGAACTGAGCTAATAAAAGTATAATTATATCATACCAATAATTTGCGGTTCTGAAGACCACATTGCAAGTCCAGTGAGTGGTTCCAGACTACGTGACCTCACTTTGCCGCCCGCAGACAACGAACCACCTTCTTCAGCGCCTGCACCAGCTAAACTACCATCTGACTTTGCCTGTTCACATATTACAATACAATTATTATAAAATTTAATAATAACAGGCAATTGGTACACCAAGAATTCTGTTATAAATATCGTAATATTTGAGTAATTATACTCGCGGCTTTTTCCGTATTTATATTTGTTGAGCCCCCCCACCCCCACCACCAATATTTACCAAAACTTAACAAACTATACATAAAACAGATCATCCTCTTGAAGCTCTTTAGCTAGAAAAAAGAAATGACAAACCAAAATAACGACTTGTTTTTATATTCATATCGTGCCGTAATGTCAGTAATGTCACCATTCATGAATGTATCTCATACAACCAGGGACAGACGGACGAACGGAGAGCGAACTTGGAACTCAAAAAAAACGAGTGTGCATCGCCCGATCTCGCTCTTGTCATGTAAGGTAATGTTAAGTTCGGGACCACCACACCACTGTACTAACCAAAAAAAAAATAGAATTTGGCAGTGGCGAATGCAAAGCTATGTTAATCAACGTAAGCGGCTAAAAGAAAAAAAAAAGAAAACTAAGGTTGTTACCTTAACAAGTGTAGCTGAAGGTGGTGCAAGGTCGATAGGTGGCGCTGGTCGGGGTCTGGCACACACCATGCACACCTCACTAGACAACTCCTTCAGAATGGACACCACCTCCAAGTGGTTCATACCGAGCAGACGGTGACCATTCACCTCTAAACATCAAACAAACATTACCATTATTGGATTTATATTTAACATATAGCATTCATAACATTCTCTAACACTAGCGCGACTCATTTGTTTAGATAAAACTACTTTTTAAGGATTTAGACGAGTGTAACAGCTCAGTCCCACCTGTAACCAATGTGTCTGCAAAGTCTTAGAAACGTCGGGCCAAAATTTAAAACAAATATACGCGTCTAAATCCGTAAAAAGTGGTTTTATTTAAATATAGCACTCATATCAATATTTATTTAGAAATAAAAAAATCGGTCAAGCACGAGTTGGACGTAAATAATTCTGTACAAGTATTAATATAATCTATTCGCCATATTTCCCAATAATATTTTAATATTATTGGGAAATAATATTATTTATTTACTTTTCTTAGGCATAAGAATAACAGTCTTCTTCCTCCCAAAGAGGCTGTCACAACACCTTGAAAGGCACGGCGTCAATAGCAGTCTTGCTAGACAATGCCCATATAATTCGTTGGTTTCTCTCCCATTAGGTTCCATTAGTACGCCCGACTGTTACCAACCTCGTCGGAGTGCGTCCAAAAAACAGTCTTCAAATTGTACTATAATATAATACAGTGGTATACTTACCAAGCAGTTCATCTCCAGGTCGATGTACACCAGCTCTTCCAACAGGTCCTTCAGGCAGTACTGATCTGACATAATGATGTGGACGTACTTCCCTCCCTCCTTCTACGTCCACAGTACCTTCCAATGATATACCAAGTCCACCACCACCACGGACTACTACTCCTACTACTATCTCGACATCATCTCCTGTGGATTACAATGATAATTTAAGAGTCTCTAACATTTGTGCGACCCATTTCTATACAAATATTTTAAAGCTGACGAGTATGTTTGTTTGAATGCGCTAATCTCTGGAATCGCTGGTCCGATTCGTATGGTGAATCATCGATTTGAAAAATTCTTTTAATTGTGGATAGTACATTTATCAAAAAGGCTATAGGTAATATAACATCACGCTGTGACCAATAAGAGCGAATCATAAGTAAAAAGTGTTGCAAAAACGGGGAAAATTTTCTAAATTCTACGAGTATGAAGTCGCAGGAAACAGCTAGTGTAATATAAAAAATGTTTACCTAATATAGCTTGCCATTTTCTCTTGATAACATCTTTCTGTTCGTTGGTGCGCGGCATCTCGAAGGGCGGATGTGCTCGGGTGACAGTCAGCGGTGGTGGAGACGTACTTATTACTTCCTCTACTGCATTTTCTACTTGAGCACTGAATAAAAACAACCGCTTGAACATAGTGGTACAAACAAGTGGATAGCGTGATATAGTCCGGTAAACATAATTGTTACTATCAAGTACATATATTGGTACAATATAGTAAACATATTGGTACAATCGTGTAAATATAATGGTACAAACGAAACCCAGTATGCTGTACAATCTAATAAACATATTTGTACAATAGAGTAAAGATAGTGCTACAACCAAGTACCTAAGAGTTTAGAGAATTATAGTAAACACATTGGTACAATATTGTATACATACGAGTTATGCAGATGCGTCATATGTATAAGATAATGCTACAATAAAGTTAGTACTACAACTGAGTATCTAAGTACTCTAGTAGCAATTATAGTAAACACATTGGTACAATATTGTATACATACGAGTTATGCAGATGCGTCATATGTATAAGATAATGCTACAATAAAGTTAGTACTACAACTGAGTATCTAAGTACTCGAGTAGCAATTATAGTAAACACATTGGTACAATGTTGTATACATACGAGTTATGGAGATGCGTCATCTGTATATCGTGTTCGGGTGAAGTAGGTGAGCCGGGCGCGTCAGGTCGATGCATATGAAGGAACGGGTTGTGTGGCGGCACAGCATTTGACGCACATTCACCCGCCGCTATCGCTTGTTGTAGTTGCTCGAATTTAGGACCACGCAAATATCTGCATAATATAAAAGGAATATTCTATTTCTAATATATAAAATTCTCATGTCACAATGTTCGTTCCCATACTCCTCCGATTCTTATGAAATTTTTTATGCATATTCAGTAGGTCTGAGAATCGGCTACTATATATTTATCATACCCCTAAGTGATAAGGGTTGTCCACCTCTTACAATTAAATGGGAAAACAACGTTTGCCAGGTCAGCTAGTATATACATAAAAAGTAACTTTAGTATTGATATCTGTCCTATATTATCGTCACCTTTTGCCCTTATCCCGTCATTTGGGGTCGGTGCAAAATGTATTTTCTTACTATACAACCATGAATTGAAAATTTGGCCGATATGGGACGCATAAAAATAAAACATCTAAAAAATGTAATTTCTAATTTATAGATACAATTAGCACAATAACAGTATTGCTTTATTGATAAGAAGTATTAAGTACGACATGTAGAATAAGGCCTTCGCAAAGTGCAAGATTTTTCTTACCCTTGAGATTATATCTAACATCTGTAGCCCGCAACTTCGTGGAATTTCGATACCAAACCTTAACTCCATCTATTAAAAAATGCATCAAAATCCGTCGCGTATTTTTGGAGATTTAAGGTACATACAAAAATAACGACTTTGTTTTATAATAAGTTTAAAACAAAGTCTTTATTCTATGTCAAACGCTTTCAGTTTAAGTAACTTAATTATATACAATGCCATCTGGTAGCCGCTTTCCGACAATCTATTAGTATGGCAGTTATTAGGAACAAATGTTATACCTTTCCAACTCCAATGTAACAATGTTTCCACTTTGTTTTAGTGCATCAACAGCTCGTTGGTTAGACTTGCCGGCGAGCGACACTCCATCAACGGCCACGATACGATCGTTGACTCGAACTTTGCCGCTTACAGCCGCTGCACTACCCGGTGTTACGGACTTTACAAATATACCGGATAATTCTTCTTTTTCGCATACATAGCCTAAAAATATTATCATACAATATTATCATCATGTAAATTTATCTAAGAAAATAGTATGAGATTAAGGAACCGCGAACCTGAACCGAATAATTCGTTAACATTGTATAGAAAACATACAATTAATTCAATTTCATTATGCAAATCACAAATCTTATATGTAAAAATCAATTGCTGTTCGTTAGTCTCGCTAAAACTCGACAAAGGCTTTGCCGATTTTAGTGATTTTCGTCTTGAAATATTCGTGAAAGTCCAGGGAAGGTTTAAACGGTGACAAAATATATGGGGATCTAAAATTCCACGCGCACAGAGTAGTGGGCATCGGCTAGTTATGTATAATTACATTTATTTGTACAAAATCCATAAATAAAGTATGTACCTTTACAAGATATTTGGTCAACTTAGGCCACGCTGATCAGACGTATTGGCATAGGGTTTAGTGTCTAGTTTTCCTTCTCTCACAGCACTTTGGGGAGGAAACATGCTGGTGAAACTTGTATCCTCAATCCATTACCACAAGAATAAAGTCTAAATAAAATCTAGTATTGAACTAACCCGCAATAGTAATTCCAAGTCCATTTTCGTCTTTCTTGAGCTGCACTGTGAATCTATCAACCTCAGGTGACTCTGCATCTGTGTCAGGGGGTGGAGTGACAGATCGATCGAATATAAATCTAGATGAGTTCAAGTTGTGAGCTAATGGTGTTGGTTGTGTGTGGAATACTTGTTCAAAGCCAGCGTCTACCAGGTAACGATCCAGTGCTTCTGGGTCTGATAGGAGCCTGAAACATTTCAAGTTTTAATTGTTAGCATAGCATCCATTATGAAATTTAATGTTAATAATTTGTTACGTTAATGAAACTAATAAGGTAGTTTTGTTTTGTTTCCAATCAATACCATAGATGTGCACAGAATGCACAGTCTGTGCACAAAGAAAAAGGACCATGAGTAGGCTTGATGAACGTCGATATTACATCGATGCACATCCACTTTACAATAATAATTAATGGTCCATGGCCTTGGCGAGACGGACAGCGGGATGAGTAATACACTTTATGGTTTATCATTTCAACCTGCCAACATTTTTGCGACATATACATAAAAATACTGATATTTAAAAACACTATATGCTAGTTCAGAGTTTGGGATACCAAATTTAGTATGCAGTAATTCATTAAGTATATGTAAAATCTCCTACTGATTAAATAAATTAAATAAAATATTCTTTATTGCACACATTCGTCGTTTAAGTGGTACTTTTCGTTTTTTTTTCTCTTATTTATTTAGGAGCTTTTAGTCCTAACAAGACTATGTCAGCTTCATAATACCCTAAATTGCCACTTTTCTAAAGCTGGTTTGATTAAATTGGTATAAAAATAATCCTTACCTGGCAGGTACAAGTGGCGCTGGGTGTGAAGGATGTGAATGTATAGAAGGTGCAGCTGGATCTACTGGACGAGCCACCACAAGACGTACTCGGGAGCCTGACGCTCGGAGAACTCCAGCTACTTGTTCAGAACCCATTTCCATTAGCGGCGCCTATGTTAGCCAAATATTGTTTTTGCAATTGTAATTTTTGTTTCTACTACAGTGTAATCTCACTAATCCGGCACTATTAAAAACTGGAGGGTGCCGGATTATTGGAATGATCGGATTACTGGATTATAGTGAAAAAGTCATAGGTAATTATAATAAAATAAAGCATTTCATACAGGGAATATATGTATGTAATGTATTAAATTAACATGAAGGTACATATGTAATTAACTAGTTTTAAAATACCGCGACCAAAGCGCACAGGTATAGAGGGGTGAGGGAGGCGTTGGCGGAGTGTGCCGGATTATTGGACGTGCCGATCTATCGAAGTGCCGGATAAGTGAGATTGTACTGTAATTACAAATTCGATGTATCAATAATTTTATTATAATCAAATAGTGACAGATTGTTTTATAAAAATAAGAATTTCTAAGCCAGGTTCATATTTACACCAGACATTCGTAAATTTTTTTTTTCTTACTTTTTCAAAATACACTTTTGTTGAGAATTCAATTCTCTCAATATTTCAAGAATATCGTCATGTTGTCATGTCATGTGTGAATATCGTTTTTATTGGCATCCTAACAGTAGACTGTAACAGTTAGCAGTAAGAATATTAATTATTTTTATTTAAATACTCACATCTCCTATTTGTAAAATATGATCTCCAGATTTCAGACGGCCATCCCTATCAGCGACTCCTCCCGCGAGTATAGTTTTGACAATAACTCCGCTCGTTCGTGCTCCGATAATACCTTTGAGATAACAAATTAATATTATAGCTAACTAGTTTTAGAAAAGAAAATGATTAAAGATATTGGTGATTTTGTTTCTCTTTCTCTCTCTCTCTCTCCAACCCATTAGAGTCCCACTGCTAGGCACGGACCTCCTCTGCTTTTGGAGGTATTATGGTCTACTATGCCGCGCTGACGAAACGTGTTGACACAGGGTTAACCATTAGCAGCGAAGCTTCAGCTCCTGGTTTTCTAAATTCCATGAGTATGAAGTCGCTGGCAAAAGCTATAGAAATGATACAAATGATAAACATAAAATACATTGGTTGAATCAACAATAAAAAAGTGTAACACATAATTAGTTACCAAAACCAAGTCCAGTGCCATCATTCACCAGGTTAATGATTTCAACCTGTGCCCAGTCTCCAGCAACTATATTGTGGGAGCCCGATGCCAAGGAGTCGTCATTTCGTGATAACTCTAACAAACCACGATTCTGTAATGACATACACATCCATTTTATCTATTCTATGAACTTATTATTAGTAAAAATAGGCTCACACATAACCTAAAAGGAACTGGAACGAAAATTATTTAGAATTTTTAGGCTTTAAAGTTATTCATAATTCACGTGGGATTATTAAGTATGATTAGTATTTGAATTTGTGAGAGATTGAAAAGGAGAAATAAAAACAGAGAGAGAGATAAATTTCATTTAGCTAAAACTACTAAATAGATAGATAACTCTTTATTGCACACTTTACAGACATTGAAATAAAGACAAGATTCTTAAGACTAGGTACAAATGGCGGCCTTATCACATAAAGTGATCTCTTCCAGGTCAACAATAGGATGGAAAGAGAAGTAAATAAAATAAGATGGGATTGCAGTGTACAGTTAGTGAAAGAAGAAAATAAATAATACAATTACATAGATAGACATTCTAGAACAAATTATTGTGTAATTTCATACCTACAAATGCATTGTAAATACACAGTAAATAAACTTTATATATACTATATATACTAATATATACTAATATATACTAAAATATGAAGAGTAGCTATATTTATCAGCTAATGGATAGATAGTGCTCTTTTAAAAGATTTTGATGTTTTAGCACATCTGATAAACTGCGGCAGTTGATTCCACAGTCGGCCAGCAGGATTACACAGCCTGCACGGAGAAAGACTTGGACATAAATGTAGTAGAATGCCTCGGTATTTTTAGCATGAGATTCTCTGACGATCGTAGAGACCTTGGGTTGGAATTGTATAAGAAGTCAAAACGGTTTAAGATAGAAAGGGAAATTCGGGATAAATAGTGTATAGGCGAAGGCGTATAGGTAGCCACTTGAGCTTATTTCGAAATTCTGAGACGTGGTCATATTTGCGTAATCCAAATATAAACCCAATAATAATAATACTCCCATTTTGGAGACGCTCAAGTTTATTTAATTGGTCCTCGGTAAGATTGAGATAGCTGACGTCCGCATAATCAAGAATGGGTAGAAGAAGGGACCCCACAGAAGCAAACAGTTTGCGAAATGTGGAAACACATTGTTAAATTTGTAATTAGCAATACTGAATTTACTATACAAATTGTATATTTGCTTGAGAAACATGACAAGTTTCCATTTAGAAAGAAGAAAATCAGATTTATGTACTTGTTGCTAAAATTACACAAAAATATAAATAGTTTTATAGCTGTAAGCGTTAGCGCACGCGGTTAATTAATTTGAGAACAGTACGTTCCCATCCTAAAATGCCTCATGCATACAAGAGATGACAGTGTCCGTACACAATAAGAATGAGCATTGCTCTCATACCTTTTCCAGTGAAGGTTGCCTTATAATGTCAACTCTTGTTGAATTTATGCTCTAAGGCTAAAACTAAAACCAGGATGTGATGTAAATATGGCAAAAAGACTACCTGTTTTGGAGACATGTTAGAATCCACAGAACCACTGTCTAGTCCTAAAATACGTTCATTATCAGAGCTTGAGCCAAATTCTAGACTATGTGGAGGTGAAACCTGAGGTACTCTCTGCTCTTCTTCACCTTCGTGTCCTCCATAAAGATTCCTTGCTTGCAAAGCTAAGTCACCTGAAAAACATTAACTAATATGAGAATTCTCATTCTTTTAAGTTTGTGATACCTTCCGTTACTTTGTTGTATGAAACACCTAAAATAGATATTGTGGTCAAATGCCGAACAATATTGCTAAATTGGGTTAAAAGTGTTTAAATTGTGATCTTTAATCAAAAAATTAATTAATATTATTACCTGCTGGAGTAATGTCAAAATCACCAGGGATGATTGAAGGGTGATGTGCAACTTGTGTTGCAAGCATTCCTACTGAGTCATGGAGAGTGGCAATACTCTTCAATATGGGACTTTCCAACAAACTTATTAGCAGGTTCAAATCATCATTAGTTGCAGCCTGGAGACAAACATAATTAAATATCAGTAATTTAAATTGAATAACATTGGATGTAAATATTGTTGGCCTTAGTGTCCTCAATCAAGATGCCATTAAGGTGCCGCAATAAAGATTTATCTCTAAAAGATAAAAATAAATATCTCTAAAAAATATCTTTGAAGAATCCAAAAGGTAAACTTAAACCTTGTTATAAAGAGTTCAATTTCTAACTTGCATAATTAATAAGTACCTATCTAGTTGATCCAATGATTGACAGATTATATTATGGTTGTATGTGTTAGAAAGGTTTAATAAATCGTATGTTTGTTATGAATGTAACAAAACACTAAAAAATTACAAAAATATACAAGATAAGAACATAAGTTGTGGTTGAGAGTGAGACCTTCCAAAAATGTTATCCAACAAAACAACAAAGTATGTGATGTAAACATACTTTAATCAGATGAAGGTCCCATGTTTTATTTGGATATATTGGTAAGCATACGAAATATATTTATCTCACCTTCAACTTGGCATCGTCACTCTGATCTACAGCCGCTTTTACACTTTCTAATTGCTGTAAAGCGTTTGATATATTAGCTCCTAAATGCATGCTGTAAAAATAAATTTTAAACATTTTATAAAATTGTTTGAACAAATTATAAAACAAAAAGACTAAATTCAGAAAAATTCATACTTTAACTTGCTCTAACTATAACAGCACAAATAAATAAATACTTTTTTGTAATTTGGAAGAAATCACAGAAGAAATCAATCTGTCATTATCTGTCACTCAGCAGCTGTAAAAAATAAAAAAAAGGCTTGTCGCAAATATATCGATATATTTTCTTCCATATACCAACATCTTTCCGATATATTTTAAAGAAAAGATATATTTGTATAAAATATTGTATGTCAAATCATTTCAACAAATATTTTTTAAAACTACAACCAAGTTAAATTAAAGGAAAAATTAAAATCGTCGTTGGGTTTAAAACGGTTCTGAGGTTTTCCTACCTTCTAATCATTTTCCTCAGTTGATTAAAAATTTGTGCATTTTTTACCGATATATGTATATATCGAACTCTGCTTCCCCTATCAACTACAGTTATTTATAACTTTATAAAAACTTATATACTACTTTCAAATAGCATAATTATTCTATCCAATATATTTGACAACGGCCACGTTTATTATCATAAATACCTGGTTGGCCAAGCTTAGCTCAGTAAACGGTAATAGGAAAGAAATTTAAAAAAATTTGATAGCAAACCAAAAATGGCAAAGTAAACAGAAACGACAAAAAATAATATAAAAAGTGAGTCAGTATTAATGAAATTATAATAAGTGTTTATTGTGTGGCAATCCTATTAATTGTCTGTTGTATTCTGTTTTTTGTATTTTTTGTTTCAGCATAATATACATAGTTCATGTCTGGTGACAGACGGATTTTGTCGATTTTGGTAGATATATTGATATTTTCTGTTTGATATATTACTACGCTATTTTAATTCGAAAATCTCTAAAACATTGATTTTTAATTAAGGGTACCAAACTGACAGCTATTGTCGACGTATTTTTGCCAGCCTTTGAAATCGTTTTTTTGGCTTATTTATTATAATATTAACTATTAATCAATATCACTATATTAATGAATATAATTATCCTATATGATAATATTATTCATTAATATAGTGATATTTATGCTATAGCTATAATAAGCTATAGCTTAGGAGTAATAAATAAGTAATGATATCGTCACGCCTTTTTCCCATGTGGGTAATCGGGCAGGTAGGAGACTAAAAAACGCCATTTCCTACGATCCGAACACACTATTATTACTTAATTTCTGTGCATCGAGTACCTACTGTGATAAATAAAACTAAATTCGATTGTCATTAGACTCGAGTGCACCACAAAAATTTTCAGGAATCAACTATTTTAATAATTTGGCAACCCTTCAAGTGTCATTTTAGTACATACAGGATGTGGCGTAAATGGCGGTCCAACGCTAAGGTGGTTATAGTTCAAGTATTCACCTATCATATAAAAAAAAAATTAACCATTTTAAGCCATTTTTTTTACACTACTCACATCTAAAATGCATGATTTGTTAAAAACGAGAAATTAATTTTCAGTTTTTTGTATTTATTGGTTTATTTTTGGGGTTTACATGAAAAAACGAAATTGCATGTGCTAGAGCTAGTACGCGCCCGTACAACACAAATAACACACTCAAAAAATAATGTCATTTGTCGAAGTTACATTCTCATTTATAAAATATTTATCAATTTTTTACAAAAAAATAAAAAAAAATCATATTTCCGAAACCAATGGCTAAAAATGGTTAATTTTTTTTTATATGATATGTGAATACTTGAACTTTAACCACCTTAGCGTTGGACCACCATTTACGCCACAGCCTGTATATATTTTGACAGCAGTAATAGCGAGATCGTTATTTTAAAAAAAGCACTTCCTTCTAATTTTCTGAATAGAGTACGGAAAAGCTAAAAAAGAAAATAACTTGAAAATTTTTATTTAGGGTCTTGTCTGCGTCACGAACTACTCACACTACTGACAGGTTGCACTGATAAATTATTACCTACCTGACCTGTGATTAACATGTTTCAAAGATCATATCCCACAGCGTTACTGACTGAAGTAAATTAATAAATCTGAATCTGTGATTATAGGTACCTATCAAGTGGACTGAAATTCTGTGCTCTGATATGGATGATGTAATTGATTTATGCGATTCCTTCACTCTTGTGGATCATCAACCGTTATCGGAACTTTTGATTGAATTAGACGATGATGATTCAGCATTTATTACCGAATCATATGATTGTATTGGTAAGTATCATGACTGAATAACAAGTAAAACCGTATTGGAGATTGTTTTTATTTATTTATTAATACTTCATGCACATACAGAGTACAATACCAGCCAACCAGTATTTCTGCCCTACCACAGTAGTAGGTAGATAAGAATAGAGCCGCTCAGGTCAATGGTTACTTATTTTAACGGAACGCGAGACAGTTACTTAGGGGAGGGAATAACTACAATCGCAAGATCAATGCGTTTGATTTTTATTCAAAACAGGTGCTTGTGAAAACTTAAGTAAATTGTGTGTTATCTGCTTGAATCTTATTTTATTCTACTTAATGTAGACATGGCATGAGAGCTATGGAATTAAAAATAATATTCGTTGTTTACTTATTGACTTTATTTAATTAGCTATTAAAGAAGTATAAGAATGTTTTTTTTATTTTCAGGTTCATCAAATTCAGAATTTCCCAGTCGTTTGCTACCATCCATAGATGTTAACTTACCAGATGATATTCCAAAATTAGAATGTTCATTAAATACTAAACATAGAGGGAAAAAGAAGGTAGGGAAGTTAGCAAATAATATGATCTGCCTTTAATACTACAATACAGTACAATAAATGAAATGAATTACTTTTATAAACAGGCAGTTCTCCTGTAGTAAAAGTTGTTCATTCTTACACGAAATTCCTCTGTTTCTCTTATTTGGCAGAATGTATTCCTGTCATTGCTTAATACGTTCAGTGCGGCTAACGCTTATGCGCGTTTTTCTGATCTTCACCAAGTGCGGGCCGACGCGTATACGCGTCCATACAAAAAAAAATCTGTAGGCAAGCGGGGTGCGCCACACCTGTGCGTTTATAGCGTGTATTCTGGGTGTCTATTGTTTCGAAGCGGTCGTAAAATGTGGAATTGTAAAGGAGACTACACACTAGTCAGGTTTCTGCTACGAATCTTGCAGGGGGGGGGACGGCGGCGGTGACGACAACAATAACCTAATTTAGTATAATAGATTATTGAAATAATTTTATTATGACTCGCTCTTTTAACTAAAGTAATAGGTAGTTTTAGTCTATTTATAAATGGTGTCTATTACGAGGGGGGCGAAAAGTCGTAAATTAAAAAAAATTAAGAATAAAAGGGCTTTCGGGAGAAGGTACCTTTACTATTACTGTTTTATTAAGGTATAACTTACTATTTTAACAAAACAGAACGAAGATATATTATGGCGTAAACTTCACAAAATCTCTTACAAATAAACACTAGTGTGGAGGCACCTTTATCCATCCAACACCTTTATATGACCCGTAATTGTTATATGACAGTCATAAAACTCGAAAGTTACCGAACGCACATAAGCGTCGGCCGCACTGCGGAAAGGTACAAGACAACGCGCTATAGCGTCCAGCCGCACTACGCGAGTTTTCTATGAACGCATATAAGCGTTCTTAGCACTACGCGAAAAATTTTTTGAACGCACATACGCGTTCTCAGCACTGGGCGAATGACTCTTTTTTTAGCATTGGCTATAAATTCGCAAATTATTCAGCATTGAACGCGTTAAAATGCTAACATTAAGTATGTTTGTTTTAGAACACTTTAGGAAACCAGACAAAAGCAAAACAGAAGAAAAGTATTTCAAAAGAAAATAAAAGAACTTTGGGTGACTGTCCAATTTGTTTCGACGAGTTGGGTCAAAACCCTTTAGCTTCTACTAAATGTGGACATGTCTACTGTATGAAATGCATTGAACATCATCTGCTGAAAAATAAAAATTGTCCTACTTGTAGAAAACCTTTGAAGTCTTCATCATATCATCCGTTATATATTGCATAGTTATTATAGTTGATGTTAGATTTTTGAGAAGTCTGGCTAGGGTTGTAATAAGTCTTATTAAAAAAAATTTAAATTAAATTGACACATTCTTTAATTGAAAATTAATTTATTGACACCAAGTATCTTGTACGTACACACTTTTGCAATGTGATGTGATTATTGTCATTAAAATTATCTTTATAAAATCATAAATTTAGATTAATTGCTTCATAATTAGAGGTCAGAATTAGGTAGCATGCATTTACACTGATTCTACATAACAAAATGGATGTGTCTTCAATTTCAAGATTAATTTTATAGAAAAGTAAATATCCCATGTTTTATTAAATTAATAAGTTGAAATTCTCGATAGATCCATATTGACTTAACATTTCATGCAAGTACATATAAATAACTGTACTTAATTCTGACCTTTAAATAATTTGTGTAGGTATAATAAATAATAATAATAAATATTCATGGACATTTCACACAACGTCCTCTGGTCCCAAGCTAAGCTTATATGCTTGTGTTATGGGTACCAGAATACGGATAGAATACATATACTACTTTTCTTTTGTAAATACATACTTATAATACATAGAAACACCCAGACGCAGTACAAACATTTGTATGACAATTAGAAAAATCACACAAATGATTGTCCCGAGCGGGAATCGAACCCGCGACCTCTTGATCGGCAATCCGTTACCAGAACCACTACACCACGAGGCCCGTCGTATGTATATCGACGTAGGAAAACTTATTTGCTGTAAGCACCAAAAAATCGAAATACGTTTTTTTAATTTGTACAACACGCTTATATAAGTTCAGTATGTATCTACCAATGAATAAATCTATGTAACGGAATCTTTGAAAGTGAATTTCACCCATTTGCTGTAGTCGGATTGATCTGAAATTTTGTACAACTAACATGGACCAATGACAATCCAATAATTAAAAAACATATTCAGGACTTTCAAACATGTTTCTAGTTTTTTGAAATAAGTTAGTTATTTATGTTAATGTCAAGGTAACAGATGATTTTTTAAAATAATTTTACAATTAAATTCAGTAACCTTCCTTACTGCCTTTTATTCGTATAAAAATATTTCCACTTCACACATTTAAAACAATCTCATCAATGCCAGGCAATTCTGCGCTATAGCTTACATCTAATTAGCTTTACCTAAAAAGCGATGAATGCCATTTACGACATTTTAAAGGTCTAAACAAAAAGTTGATATTTTGGTGCCATATAACATCATTATGGTTACAGCATTTAAAACGTCTGTAAAAAAAAAACTGGTTTGCTGTAACCTCCATTATTTCTGAAAGGAATTGACTTAGAAGGACATCTTTATAGCTAACGTGTAAATCAGAAAAAAAATAAAAATACGTTTTTAAAATCGTGCTTACAAAAACTTATTAAACTAAAACTTATAGTTTCGGAAAAAATGATATTTTTTCTCATTTTTGGAAAGTTTTTGGGCTCTGGTGAACATTTCATGTTTTGGTGCTTACAGCAAATACTTTTTCCTACGTCGATATAATTTAAGTCAAGTTAGATTACTTATCACTTTAAATGAAACTTCATTATTTTATTCTCCAGTTTAATTACTTGAATAACTAGCTATGTGAAATGGACATTTATCTTTAGACATTAGGTTAGATAATAACTAAAGGTTATGGCTCAAGGCTCATGTAAAGATAATATTTTTCACTGTATACACAATGGAATACATACAACGGAGTCCAGTAAAGCGTTGTATAAGTATTTTTTGGTATTTATCAGCCTACGTACCTATCGCTTCATGTTAATGTACCCTATGAATTTCATTTAATTAACTTAGATAATTTAAATGTACAGACACCTGCATATCACCTTGACGTCGCTATTCCACACTCGTATGCATGCTTTGTGCCGACACGTGTCTAGCGTAACTTGTCTAAGTCATTCGAAGCGCGTCTGACCATAATTTTATTTATTAAGGTTTTTTATTTTATTTTACTAGATACTTTTGACCTTATATATGAAAAAGTTACTATATTTGTTGTTCTTAATTTGGTTATCTGTAATTTCAGTCTTGAAATATATACTTACATTTAAAATACCAGTTTTTTATGTAAAGTTCCTAATATTAAGAAAACTGTTGTTTACTTTAGGGGATTCTTTGAGATGAATAAATATTGCGTTCATTGTTGTCTCATGAAGACCATACTGTAAGCCCGGTAATATTTACCCACAGTTGACAAATTTCTTCAGTCAAAAATGTTGCACTGGTTTTCTTTAATAGATTCACTTGAGCCTGCAAGTGTTTTGCAACTACTTGATGCTCTTGGGTGGTAACAGTTTTTGTTCAATATATATTCGTCAGTATCAATTATATTATGAATACGTGATAAATGTTTTGAAAATGATGGTTTAGTCATATAACTTGAGCCACATTCCATACATTGATAAGCAAAAGGATAAGCTTTTTCATTATGTGCTGATTCAATATGCTTTTGTAACATACTCTTTTTCCGATAACGTTTATTACATTTATTACAAAATACATAGTTAATACTTTCTGCATCGGATTTACCATCCATAGATGGAGATTCATTTACGTTGAATGAAGATGCGGATTTACCTGCTTTTGGACGCCTGATTCTTTTTGATATTTTGTGAAGCGATTTCTTTGGTTTGGCGGCATTAAAAGTTTTCATAGGTAAATATTTTGTAATGTCAATCCTTGTTAGTAATATTTCGGCGTCCAAACATTTATGTGCCTTGTGAAGTTCCGCATAATGCTTTTTAATGTCAGTCCAATTGTGTGAAACTTTATCTTCGCATAAATGGCAGACTATATAATTTCTGCTCGATTCGTTATTAACGTTAGTACATTTGTAAGGGCACTCGGTAGGTAGTATGCCTATTTCGTAATATTTACATTTGTACGAGAAGCTCCTTTGACAGTTATCACATTTTTTCAAAACTCTGAATATTCTTTTAGATTTGTTTGAACTAGGTGCTGCTTTATTATTCATAACAACATTAACAGCGTCTTTAATAACTTCACTTTTATTATGGATTTTCATATAGTGTGTCATTAAACTAGTTACATCTTTGAAATTTGAACCGCAAGCCCAACATGGATAGACGTTAGACTTAATATGGCTCTTCATATGGTTATCATTAATTTTTGTATTTTGCTGCACGTATCTACTTGGACATATGTCACATTGATAAAAAACCAACGGGCTAGAATCACTCCTATGCGCTTTCAAATGTTTATCCATTGTAGATTCGCTGAAACAAGCTACAACACAGAATGGGCATTTGTAAACTGATTTCAGATGATATTTCTTCATGTGCTCTTTATAATCGTTGGGATGAAATACAGAACATTCGCGCACAGTACAACTCAACCTAGCAGTTGCCCTCATCATTTTAAAGCCTTCGCAATCATGGTTGTATGGGTAATGTACGTTTTTGTTAGCCAAGTGTACTCCACATTCAGGGCAGTAATAAGGAGATATATTTAAATGAAGTCTTAGGTGCGCTTTAAAGGCACACACACTTGGTAACGCAAATAGACATATTGGACAAGAATGGACTTCATTAGAGTATTGCATGTAGTGACTGTTACGATCCTTATAAGCGACACCAGTCATAGTTACGTCTGCTTTACATTCAAAACATGTTATTGGCTCACTTGAAGAAGTAGCAGTTCTTTTTGATGTTTCAGAGGCAGAATTTTTATTATTATCACTTGCTTTTGCAGTACTTTCGGTTGGTTTGTGTTTATAAAAGCATAATGGTAATGGCTCGACTTTTAAATCCGATACATTGATTGTAGCTGTTTTAAATGCATGAGACCTTATATGAGACAATAAATTACATCTGTTAGTAAATGTTTTCAAAATATTGCAATGGCGGCACATGTAACTAATTTTAACAGATTTTCGGTAGATGTGGTCATTGTAGCTGCTTTCAAAAACAAATCTGAAAAGCACAGATATTTCTATAGTGAAACATTAATAGCAAATGGGTACCTACACACAAATTTAGCTATTACGTTAATATTTAGGGTTCTAATCAACATTTTGTAATTCCAAGTATAATAAAGAATACCTACAAAAAGCTAACTTGATCTTTTTTCGGATTATTCTTAGCAAGCTCTTATCACAGACTGTGGCTCTTATATATAATTCCCATTTTGTATTTATCATTGAAATTTCACTCACTGCGACACACGCATTATTCAATATTTATTCTGATAAACATTACTTGGTCTTAGCATCACTAATCAGCAGTCGTTGATACATGTGTGGACCAATGACCTTTAATAGGCGGAAGATCGTGTATTGTGGCGCAAATTCGGAGAGGGCTATGTCTAGCAGTGGACTGCAGTAGGCTGATTTGATTTTACCAGATGAACTGAATTTGAACTTCAGGGACATCACGTATACAATTGTTTCAGGGACATAGCATGATAAAATCATGTAGAACTATTTGCCTTTGTTCCCACATGACTTCTACTAAAAAAAGTAATATTGATAGAACACACTTACTTGTCTCCACAATCAATACAACCATATATTTTATGACCATTTATTGGAACAGGTATGACATGATTTGGTATAGCTTTGGAGAACAGTAGGTTTTTAATACTGTGTTTTTCATTTGCATGGTCCATTTCCTGCAACAAGTTAAAGCAAATGTTTAAATAAATCACACTTGGAATAACAAAGGTTAAAGTTTTTAAAAAGTTAATCTTCTCTTCTAATCTAATATATAAAATTCACGTGTCACAGTGTTAGTTACCGTACTTCTCCGAAACGGCTTGACCGATTCTTCTCAAATTTTACATACATATTCAGTAGGTCTGAGAATCGGCCAACATCTATTTTTCAAACATTTTTTTTATTTTTTTTAGTATGGCAAAACTACGTTTGCCGGGACAGCTAGTCTAATCTAATATATAAAATTCCCGTGTCACAGTGTTAGTTACCGTACTCCTCCGAAACGGCTTTACCGATTCTTCTCAAATTTTGCATACATATTCAGTAGGTCTGAGAATCGGCCAACATCTATTTTTCAAACCTTTTTTTTTAGTATGGCAAAACAACGTTTGCCGGGTCAGCTAGTTAAATATAACGAACAGTCCACACAGATATATTCTGTGAATATACCTATATACCGATTTTAAAATAAAAAAATTATGAAAAAAATGGATAAAAATGTTATTAATTTTTTTTTTGATGGGCATTATATTATTTCTCATACTTCAATAAGTAAGATTATCGCGTTGACGCCCACTGTAACTACTAAAAGGCTGCTATAACTAGACAAAAACACTACCTACTATATACATTTAAATTGTTTAAAAAAATAATAAACTAATTTAATCTGGATAAATGTGCACATAAAAGATTTTAAACAAAAAAGTAACAGTACCATCTGAGCAGATCAGAAACTGATAAATCTCTTCATCTAATTGCACAGACAAAACTACAAAGGCAAGGAGTCTTTTTTTTCTTCATTTTATACTGTAGAAGAGCATTTAGGACATTTGGAAATTTAACACCTTAAGTTGAAAAATAGGATAGAAATATGTATGTAAAAATTCTTTATTTCATTTGTGTTGAAGAAAAATAAACAAATCGAATCTATAGAGGATCCTTTAGTTCTTCTTCTGTCTATCAGCCTTTTCTTAGCACAGTAATTAGTATCATAGTAGCTGGCTCATAATGCAAGAAATTAAGTCTTGGCAATCAAAACTATGTACAATTTTGTTAATTGTGCAATGGAATGGAATTAAACCTTCATGTTACTCTACATTACCCTAATAATCAGATTTGGCAAGGAGCTACATTTAGTGCTGATACACAAAAATCTTCAACAGCTCATTGTTACCAATACCTCACAAGAAAATACTTATTATGAATATTCACTTATTTTTGCTGCTAAAATATAGACAATTCCTTATATGTCAACTACAAATTGAAGTAATTGTATCGGAATAAACATTACTTTAAAGTGGCTAAGTAATGATATTTATGATTTCCTGTTTTTAGGATTCCGTACCAACAGAGTGAGACTCTGCTATCCGTCCATAGGTCTGTTACTAGGCTGCATTTCATGAAAATGTCATCTTTTTTGTCATTTTCTAGCTACATGGTAGCTAGAAAATGATGAACGATGAAGAAAGATGACATTTTCACACATGATATATTTTTGTTACCGTCACAACAAATACAAAAAAGCAGATTAAAATAAATATTTGAGAGGCTCCTTGGCATGGTATGATGATAAATATATTACTATGATGATACTGGTAGGTGTGGAACCTGTACTGGGTCGGTTTTTGCCTACAAATTCATATGTGTGGAATTTAGAAAATAATTTTTTAACAAAATATGCATAAAATCCATCCTCATCATCAATCATCATCTGATCTATTAAAAACCCGCATTGAAATCCGATGGGTAATTTTAAAGATTTAAGCTCACAGACAAATATACATACAGAGAAAAATAATACCTGTTCCTATAAAGATAAAAATAAAAACCGGTCAAGTACGAGTTGGATTCGCACAGGAAGGGTACCATACTGTTTTTATCATTGAAAAGGATATCATCACGAAATGAGATAAGGGCAGGAAAATAATGAGTATTTGTGGTTGTAGCATCCACTTATCAGCTATCATGGTTCCAAGATATAGCCTGGTGACGGACGAACGGACAGCCAAGTCACAATTATAGGGTTTCATTTTACCTTTTGGTAAGGAACCCTAAAAAGGCCTTCTGGCAGGTGAAGCCGCGGGTGAAAGCTAATTAATACCTATAATAATAACACTAACCGAAACATAGTTTTATCAAGAAACTGTATATCGGTAAGATCTTGCTACAAATAAAAACCTAGAATAACCTGGTCTAATCTTAAGGACTTGAAAGTAATGGCCATGCACACAGGTACGTAGGCGTGTCAGTCATATGTATTCTAGCAAATTGCTGGAATACTTGTAAACTCGTAATGACAAAAAATGATAAAATAAAATCGACTTACAATTTCATCAAAGAAGCTTTTTAACTGCTGTAAATCTCGATAAACGCGAGAATTCAATGACAGGCAATGAAAGAAATAAAGAAATTATCAAAACGCCCTCTGACGAGTTCACAAGCTGCGCGTAAAGTATCGCCATCATTAAAAAATAATTGTGTTGCCAGTATAATAAATTTACAATCATAAAAACAACAACCAGAACATTTGAAGTCTTTAGTACCTACATGGAAAACTGCATTTAACGAACAGAATTAAATTTGATACTGTACATATGTCATAATAATGATTTATTTGGTTAATTTGAATCCTTATTCCGCATCAATCCAACGGAAGTTGACATTATAAGGTGATGCCCATTATAAAAGGTACGAGAACAATCATTATACTCATTGTGTACGGACACTGTCGTCTCTGAGTTTGATTTATTACTTATAAAATATTAGATTTTTCTATAATCGATCTTTTTCACATCCCTACATAGGTTTCTGTTGTAGTGTAGGGAAGAAAATTTAAAAAATACATCGATGTAACCCGATCCCATCTGGTTTTATTGATGTCAATGCGATGTTTTTCTCAAAACAGTGATATTTCAGGATGTTTAAAAACATCGATTGAGTTGGGAATGACATGTTGAGGCCTTAGGCAAAATATATTATTAAATTTATGCATAATTATTTTACACATCGTCTTCTGGTCCCAAATCTAGCTATATTTCTACATATAAGATATGGGTTTAATACGTAACATTACTAATTTTCTTTTTTACACAGATAAAATCTTTGTAAGTACAATACATAAGTACATTCTGCTTATAATAGACTAGCTAATGCGCACTTTTTTTCTCACGTTTAGGACGTTTATGATTACTGCCCGCACCTTCGCTTTTAGCGTGTTGATATTTTGATATAAAGCTATCCATACATTCTTATAAACTTTCGCGTTTACATAATAATAATACATATTAGTAGGAAAGAAAACACTCGGACGTAACACAAATATGTGTGACAAATACAAATATCTTGTTAATATTTGTTCTGTGACCCCTCTCAAACCCGCAATTTTGTATGTCTGTCCGATGCACTAAGCAAAACATTTTACGATTGATATAGATATATATTCGATGCTAAAGCATAAGCGATGCCATTGGTTGTGATACGATGCGTCTTTACAATACATCAGAGGTTTTATTATTCTAATTTTATTATATTAACTATAGGAACATATGGATCATGTGTCTGAAATAAAGATTATTATTATTATTATTATTATTATTATTATTTATTTATTCATCATCTTATTAATTACATTTTTAAAAGATTACTATAAAAACACATTCACGCATAAGAAAAACTAAACTAAAAACAAATACTTAACACAACTAAATAATTCAAAATAAATAAAATAACATAAATAACATCCACACAATAATCTTTTAAAAATACAAAAAACAGAGCTCCACTGGCATCGGGAACAAGGTCCAAGCTACCGGTGGTTAGGGCTTATATTTTTATATTATTATTATTATTATTAACTATATCGATGTATATTGTCCATCTCTATATCCCAAGTTCGAACAAATAATCCTGCCGTGGAAATATTAATGTGGTAGTTTTCCAATTGCAGAGCATTATGCGACTCAGTGCCCCACAATGCTGAACTATGCTGACGCTTAATTGGAACATGAATTAGTTTTCAAATGCACCAGCAGAGTGCACTAAGTTCAGTGTTGAAAAAAAAATACTAAAATAAAATTGTAGGTAACTAGGTATTCACATTACAAGTGTGGAATATAAAAAAGCCATTGTTGGTACCTCCACCCATACTTATACTTATTTTTTTAAACGCAGCTTGAATTAACTTTATTTTCAGAAAACTCCGACGAAACGAAAGCCTTAAAAATTTTTTTAATAATAAATATATAAATATAAGTTTGTTCAACACATCAACACTTGTATCTGTAATAATTAGTTAATATTTTGTTTGTTTCAGTTTAATCACATCAATTATTAGCAGTTGAATGTAGTTAAAATTAAAATTATTTTCTGATATTTACCGGCCTCCGGTTTTTTTTTTTAAATCTCCATCATTTGGTGTCCTATCCTCTTACGCTACGTTAGCGAAATTGTATATGTATACAAAAGCTTTCCTCTGTCTACGTACAAAAGCCATAAACTAAAAAAAGTTGAAGTATTCTGTGAGTATAATACATGGAGACTAGACCCCGTTTTCCAATGGCAGAGTTGAGTGTTCCAACTACAGCTACGCATCCACTGACCGGGTGCTCAAGTCTACTATTTTGGAACAATTGTCATACCGGCACGATACCGTTGCAATTGTAGTCAAATATCCGTAGTCTGCTATATGCGTTCATAACGGTCGTTCAATGGTAATAGAATTGTCGATCTCTTTTATCTATGCATTGAATTTTCGGTCTCTTTATCTATGAATTGTGTTAGAATGGTATGTATGTGTTGCCGTTTTTAGGGTTCCGTACCCAAAGGGTAAAAACGGGACCCTATTACTGAGACTTCGCTGTCCGTCCGTCCGTCCGTCCGTCCGTCCGTCCGTCTGTCACCAGGCTGTATCTCAAGAACGGTGATAGCTAGAGAGTTGAAATTTTCACAGATGATGTATTTTTATTGCCGCCATAACAACAAATACTAAAAATAAAATAAAATAAATATTTAAGGGGGGCTCCCATACAACAAACATGATTTTTTTACCGTTTCTTGCTCGATACTAATAACGTTGCCTTATGTTGCATAGATAATGGTACGGAACCCTTCGTGCGCGAGTCCGACTCGCACTTGACCAATTATTAAAAAATGCGTTAGTTGAAGTGATTTTCGAAAAACTACTAATAAATTTAAACGTTTAATCATGCTAGACTTCGTTTAGATATATTATATTTGTACATACTATTTATTAGTATAAAAAGCAATGTGAAGTTTAGGAGATTAGTAAATTGCAATAAATTACAAAGAACAATTTCTAATATTTCTATCTATCTATTTTTTATTTATGGCAATTTGTCGACACAGGACAATTTAAAAATATTACTGTCAAATTCAAAATAGCAGACTACCGAAACATTTCAATTTTCAGTCATTGAATTGCAATTGTGAAGCAGTTGTGTACGAGACTAGCAATTTATGTCACTTTGACAATTGTAAGTCAATGATGAAGTCGTTATGACGAGACCAAAGAATCCAAAGACGCCATTAAACAAGAACAAGACCAAGAGACCAAAGAATATACCACTCTCTGACGAGACTATATTAGTAGACTACCAAAAACTTTACAATTGCACCATAATGGTACAATAATGGTACAGTTGTGACACCGTTGAAATACCCGACTCAGGGCCATTGTATTATATTCGCCAGTGTACGCACCGCACAATCGAGCACTCTCAAAAGTGATGCGTGCAATCCATACCAACTTCAGCGACAGAAAATTAACAAAAATGGCAATCAGTGTTGCCAGAAGGTTACATTTTTTACATTTTACGTAACTTTTGATCAGTTCATGTAACATGTATGTAAGAAACAATTTTAGTTAAATTTAAGTAACTTCTCAAGAATTACAAAAGAGGTAAAAATGAAAAAAAATCTTGAAAAATTAAAATATTCTTATCTAAATTTATTTAATGAAAACAAAAACTACCGCAAAAAATTAAAAAAGTTATAATTATATTGATAAATATAATTTTTTTTAAATTATTGTGTACAAGAAAATATAAAATAATAAGAATTTTTGATCTGCGAGCTGAAAATTACATGAGCGTGAATGTAGCAGACATCAGAAAAATTTAAAACTACAAATAAATAGAGTAAATAATTTAAAAAATAATATTTATAAAAATGCATTTATTAATTTGAAAATTTTTTTAATGCGCATTTAAAAAAAAAATATTTTATTAATTATTTACTCTTATGTAAATAATTATAAATTTGGCTGATGGCTGCTACATTCACACTTATAAAATTACCACTGTAACAATGCAACATTTTATTACTCTCAAGAAGCAACAACTTAGCGCTCCAACTATACTACCCACATCTACATGGAAGCGCGCACGCACACAGTGAGACGGCACTGTACACCTACACCGCCGGATCACTATATAAGACGACCGCAGGCGACGATTTATTCAGTCGTTAGCTAGACGGCAACGAGTGCGATAGCTCCCGCAGTCCACTCTGTTGTCTTGCGCTTACTCTGAGCGGTAGCTCCCGCAGCCCTCAGAAAAAGTGCTAAGTTAGCTAGACGGCAACGAGTGCGATAGCTCCCGCAGTCCACTCTGTTGTCTTGCGCTTACTCTGAGCGGTAGCTCCCGCAGCCCTCAGAAAAAGTGCTAAGTAAGCTAGGAGGTTAAGGAATGCGGTAGCTCCCGCAGCCCATTCCAGGAACCACGCACAGTATTCACGTACATTTACCTATAAGTACCTATTAAGATTTATTGTATTATTGCCAACATAGAAATAAAGAATATCGTTTGTCAATATCATTGGCTTTTATTCATCCGGCAACACCACATTGGCGCCCCACGTTGGGCGCCAATGTGGTGTTGCCGGATGAATAAAAGCCAATGATATTGACAAACGATATTCTTTATTTCTATGTTGGCAATAATACAATAAATCTTAATAGGTACTTATAGGTAAATGTACGTGAATACTGTGCGTGGTTCCTGGAATGGGCTGCGGGAGCTACCGCATTCCTTAACCTCCTAGCTTACTTAGCACTTTTTCTGAGGGCTGCGGGAGCTACCGCTCAGAGTAAGCGCAAGACAACAGAGTGGACTGCGGGAGCTATCGCACTCGTTGCCGTCTAGCTAACTTAGCACTTTTTCTGAGGGCTGCGGGAGCTACCGCTCAGAGTAAGCGCAAGACAACAGAGTGGACTGCGGGAGCTATCGCACTCGTTGCCGTCTAGCTAACGACTGGTTAAATCGTCGCCTGCGGTCGTCTTATATAGTGATCCGGCGGTGTAGGTGTACAGTGCCGTCTCACTGTGTGCGTGCGCGCTTCTATGTAGATGTGGGTAGTATAGTTGGAGCGCTAAGTTGTTGCTTCTTGAGAGTAATAAAATGTTGCATTGTTACACCACTATAATACGTAAGTTTTAGTTTAAAAATGTAACTTTTCATGGATGCCAACCATGAAGATATAGATAAAAATGGAGTCCAGACTCTGAATACCTACTTGAAGCAAAAATGATGTATGGCTATCTCGCTCACTGTGGTCAAACCCTTTCTTTCTAAGTAGGGTAACCTTTATTGTATTTCTTCCAGGACAAAACTTCAAGTAGTTGTGTTCCATATAGTGTCAACAAAATGTTCACTTCTAAGACCTAGCCCGTATAGATTTTATATTTCGAGATACTTTATGTACTGTGCGTAAAAAAAATACTCAAAAAACAAACTGTTTGTTATCGCGTGAAAGTTTGGATAATTCTAGTTTTTTAACAGTAACTGGAGGTTCGGTTGTTAAATTTATTATTCTTTTTACATTTTTAAACACGTAAAATTTCCTAGTTCGTATGTACGATGTACCTATAGAATATTGGTGGGAAATAGATAATTACTAGAACAAAGGTGTAGTTCCTACGGCAATACGAAATTAATGAATGATTGTGAGATCTGCTTGAGATAAAATAATAATAATTTACCTTTATTTCAGACCTAAATACAGGTTACAAAGATACAGAAAAATGATTCCAACGAATTGAGAACCTCCTTTTTTGAAGCCGGTTAAAAATAACAAGGTGTTAGTAATTTCTTAGTAAACAAAACAAGTTACACAATAAAATCTATTTGGCATACCTAAGTGGAAACATAACTTTTTGTGTAGGTAGCGTAAAAACGAAAAAGGGTTATTGTACTCATATTTTTAAACATGTACTGTTATTAAGGGACCAACCATGAAATCGCAAAAGATATATGTTTCATTAATTTTGCAGATTAATTAAACATTATGAATACATACTGGACAATAGTTTTTCCTAGATTTCTGGGTTAGCCAATGTATTTCTATTTATTAATGTCAGTTAAAGGGCAAATTCGGTCAATAATACTTCTGAAAAAAAAAAATACGTTACGTTGATTAAAATTAGTTTGTCGGAAAATCTGTAGTTAATAGTCATTTTAACTGACAATATGAATGTGGTTAAAAGTGGCTGACGGAAGAACGGAGAATCAGTCAAAATCAATTTTTACGTATATTTCTGTCTACAGCGTTTAAAGGAACCTATCATGAATGGCATGACGGGAGCTAAAAACCTAACCCACCCTTGTCGGGTTGCCCTTGGCTCCCTGTGCCTTGTGTTCCACTACTTGGCGCTAGGCAAGTCAGTTAAAATTACATTTAAACAGCTATATTGGGTAAAATTAGTTTTGAATAATTTCAGTCAAAAGTACTACTGTCGAGAGCTTACAGTCTATTGAGTGGTTATAAGTTTTGACTGTGACATATATCATAGGGGGCTATAATAGGAACGATAATAAAGTTACAAAAAAAGGGCAAAAAAGAAACAACAGCACTTTCCAAATTAAAATCATTTAATAACTTTTCTTTTATACATGACTAAATATTATTGTTTTGTGTAATTTCTGTCTCTTACCACGTAAATCACTAAGTATATTTTCTGTATGACTCTTTAAGTGTTAAAAAATGAATTTGCAATTTTCTTAATTAATACGCTTTCATGCAAATCATTGCAATAAATTGAGTCCGTGATGGGATGCTTAAACATTTCTTGCAACAGAGGAGTAAAATGTTGTGATACAACATTAATTAATTTGTTTTCTATATTGTTTTCTCTGAGTTGGCCCATCAGAAAGGATTACTTTCATAAATGCCAGAGCTAGGATTTGGTACACCCAGAGTAGCTACTTGCCCCATAGACTCTTCCTGTAATGAACTGTCTATCTGAAAATTATAATATATTTTACAAAATATAGCCTTTTGCCATATATTCGAACTACTACATTTCTGAAACATAATAATAATGTAAGGCTCTCATTAGGCAGTCGGATCGGGGGGGGGGGCTGGTTCAGAAAGCAGCAATTATCTCTGGAGCCTTGAGCGCCGGTAGTTTGGAAAATGTTCCTGATACTGGTGGGGTATTTTTTTTCATACTAGTTTTTATATTCCTTATAAATTCAAATATTTAACATTGTATAACATGTGAGACAATTAAAGGAGTTTGTAAATAGATACTTGAAATTTTACCTTGCAAGGTGATACTGCTTCTTGATTTGTAATTGTAGTAGGAACTGCTGTTTGTTTTAAAAAATCCTTGCACTTTCATAAAATTTCATTTTCAATGGTACAATGGATAACCATAATTTCCTCTGGGTACTATTTTTAGGAAATCTAAAAAAATAATATTGTAGGTAAGTATATTAATGTTGTAAATAATGTGAAATAAAAATTAAATGACTAAGCAAACATGTATAATTTAGTTCAGGTCCCACAGAAAGTCCTAGATATGTCCTCAGTATGGTCACACTATTTCAAAATTACTTCTTGTAAACAAGAAAAATAAAATTGCACTAAGTCCATGAAATTCAATGTAAGACTATTAGATCTTTACATCGTTATCAGTATAGTTAGTTAGAAGTATGCTGAAAACATTGTTTAATCATTTTATGAAGTATTTAATTGAAAATACAAAGAAATATGTTTGCAGTTATTCAATGCCAGAAATCACGATCTAAACACTTACGCGTGAAATTGTATATCACCTCCTGGACACCACGTACTACCGCAACCACGCACTACACAAGTTTGCACCATTTCTTTAATTATAAAAATAATTAGAGTCGAAAATTTGAAACGAAGCTGTGAACCGTAAAGTAAACAACCGACATATTGGCACAATTTTGTCAACAACTTGACATATGGTGACCAATGTTGCCAAATTACGAAATCCTTAGGAAATAGGGAAAATAATTCACTGATTCGTTAACCATGAAAAGCATCCGTGATCTACTATTTTATTATTTTTAATTTCATTCATCGTATTTCAACTAGTTATTTATAGTTACGATTAAACACTATCAAATGACAGTGTTTAACTTGTGATTTGATATGTGTGGTGACTCTTTTTAAGAATTTACTAGGAGATTTTAATAAGGAGATAGCAGTACTAAGGCCACACTAAAAAGAGAGGTCAGACCACAGAGAGTGAGATAGAGATACGTAGGTATTTGCCTCAAACCGATGTTCCAAGTATGGCCTCCTTTTTTTTATCTATACCTTCATGATGCCAACGTAACTTTCGACCAAATCACTCTGGCAACACTGATGGCAATACTCAAATTGAGTTCGCCCAAAAAAAAAATTTACATATTTTATCTTTCTTTTTCTCAGTCTTATATTTAGGGCCGATTTTTCAATCATCAAATAACTGAACGAATAACTAACAAGAGAATTAACTTATCTGATTGATAAAAGGACAAATAAAATTGTTGCATTTTTCAATGGCTTGTTAACAAGCGAATAGTTTCTGTGACTTTTATGTTGCCAACTTCACTGCAATATTGTGAAAGCGAGACACGCGTATGGTGTACTGTGTGATAAAAGAGGATAGCAAATGTGTTGACACTCGTTTATTTGACGTTTATGGATAAATAAAATTTGTTATCTTTCTCGTGTGGTGATTTTGTAGGTTAGTTTCATTTATTGTCAGTGATTTGTTATTATTTTGCTATTATTGGAACATTATTATTATTTATGACATTAACTTTTACCATATAAAAAATTAGGAAAAGAATTGTTTTATAAAATTTTAACGTTTAATTTGGAAAGATAGGATCAACTCAGCAGAGGTTTCAGTAAATAATTAATAAAATAAAATAAACTAATATTATAATATTTTCTAACACTTTCGCGACTCATCCGTTTAAACAAAACCACTTTTCACGGATTTACAAATAAAGATTTGCGTCTAAATCCATGAAAAGTAGTTTTGTTTAAACAAATATTACTAAACACTATTATTTACAATACAGAATTTATACAATATTATTATTTACAATGAAATATTAATACTTTCAATAAAGGAATCTAGTTGTATCTATTGAATAAACGTTTATCTGCCGGTCCAAGAGGTAGATAGATTCATTCCTCAGTTAGGGCTGTTATTGACCAGATCGAGCCTATCTGACGATTGAAAAATGCAATATTTTGTTATCTATCTAATAAGTACTACCTGACTGTTTATCTGGGGATTGAAAAATCGGCCCTTATATTATAAATTTATGATTTATATATTCACAAAGTATTCGATTCGAATTTTGACCGTGATAGGTGGCACATGTTTTAGCGAGATTTTTATTTTTTCTATTGTAAATTATAATTCAAATTACTTCTTTTTCTTTTCTAATAACTTCATGTTATAATTATAAAGTAGAAAGTAATGTAAAATAGTAATTTAGTGTAAAATAGTGTAAATTTCATATTTTCTTGGTAAGTGACATTTGTTTTATTGTTTCTTTTGTTTTAAATTTTGTTTTATTTTGTATATGGACAAGGAAGTTTGGGCGGACCCTCAGGGGTCGGAGCCCCCTGAGCCTCCTGATCCTCCAGACCCATCCCTTTTCTCTTCTCCTAGGGGAACTTTAAAACGACGTTTACCACTAGAAAGTAATAATAGTGGAACAAAAAAAACTATTGTGAACACTGAATTAGCTGCTGCCTCAATTCAAAATTTATATGTTCACCCCCAGTTAGTCGTAGGCATTAATACCTACAGTGAAAAGGATGATGGTCCTTTTATTGTTCACGTCACGCGTTCGGAACCCGACGCCTTGTTAGGGTCGGAAATTAGAACTATTAAATTCGGACAATTTCTTAACAAAAACAAAATTCAAGACATTCTGCCCGATGGCATTAAACGGGTTGGCAGAAATAAAGTATCTGTTCAGTTTAAAACTGCTGCTCAGGCAAACAATTTTATAAATTTACCATTGTTAGACACACACAAATACTCCGCTTTTATACCTTCCTATAATATCACCAAAATGGGTGTAGTAAGGCACGTACCTGTGGACTTATCTATGGATGAGTTCGCAGATGCGTTAATTATTCCAACTGGTACTGGAATTTTACTTAAAGCAAGACGTTTAAATAGAAAGGAGAGTAAGAATGGAGAAACCACTTGGGTACCTACTCAAACAGTGGTGATTACGGTACAAGGGCAGTTCCTACCATCTAGGGTATATTTATTTCATACTTCATTATTAGTCGATCATTACCAGTACCCCACTATCCAATGTTTTCACTGCTGTAGGTATGGACATGTTAAGTCCCAATGTAGATCTAAGCCAAGATGCTACAAGTGCACACAACCTCACTCAGGTGATTCTTGTTCGGTTTCAACAACGGAGGCCTCTTGCGTTCATTGTGCTGGTCAGCACTATGCTAATAGTAGCAGCTGCCCCGAACAAGGCAGGCAAAGGTCCATTAAACAATTGATGTCACAGGAGACTATGTCTTATGAAGAAGCATCTAAACGTTGTCCTAAATCAATAAAACCTTTTGCAGAAGTAGCTCAGAACTCCTCTCAACTTTCACAACTCTCTCATCTCACACAATCTACTCAACTTTCACAACTCTCATCAAATATTGTTAATTCTCCTTCTCGTTCTTCTTCATATAGGAAAACTGTGTACTCTTCACCTCGTTCACCTGCTCCCTTAGGAAAATCTTATGATAAAATTTCACACAATCACTTAGTTGCAGATGAACCATCTGTTTTACCTAATGGATATGCTTTATCCATTAATAACAATAGTAAAAATTCACAAGATGATTTTCTTTTAGAAACATTACTGTCTATTGTAATAAATTTGTTATCTAAATCTAATTCCAGTTTACCGTCCCACGTTGCCGAAAAACTTTCTGAAATCTTTTCCTCTTTTTCTACTTTAAATAATGGATCAAGTATCCGTAATACAATGGAACATTAAAAGTCTGCTTCACAAGAAGCATGAACTTTACCATTTAATTAATAAATTCCATCCATCAGTTATGGCCATCTCGGAGACTTGGTTAGTTCCTGGATCTCGCTTTAGAGTGCCAGGCTATTCGTGTCTCCGGGATGACAGAGCTGATGGATATGGGGGTAGTGCTTTACTAGTGAGGCACTCCCTTCCTTTTCATCAAATTTCCCTTCCTTCTATATCACCTGATATTAACATTGTTGCAGTCAATGTTTTTGATATAAATTTCATATCTATCTATATTCCTCATCCTCATTCAAGTTTGATACCTGATATTCAACTCATCATTGCCTCTGTTTCATCTCCCATTGTATTAATGGGAGATTTTAATGCTCACCATACTTCATGGGGTTCCAGTCATAATGACTCTTTTGCGTTGTCTCTTTTAGAAGTAATTGATGATGCAAATTTGTGTGTATTAAACAGTGGATGTCCTACGCGCAGGGTACTACCAACACAGAATCCCAAAAGTGCAGTAGATCTTTCATTGTGTTCAGCATCTTTGGCTTCTGTTCTATGCTGGGATGTGCTAGATCATACCTATGGTAGTGATCATTTTCCCATCATCATTCATTTGGCTAACAAATCTGCACCAGTACATAATTTTTCTCCTTCCCTTAAATACAAACTTTCCAATGTAGATTGGGATGTTTATGCTTCGTCATTAGAGGATAAAATTAAAAATATTTTGTTACATGATATTCATCAAATTTCCATCACTTATTCTCAGTTTGTAAACTGTATAATTTCCAGTGCAGATGAAAATTTTCCTTGCAAAAAACCTTATCACTATAAAGTTTCCACTCCCTGGTGGGACTCTGAATGTACAAACGCAGTTAAAGATAGAAAAGAAGCAGAGAAAAGATATAAGTTAAACATGTCTATGGAAAATTTTTTGTTGCTTAAGAAAAAACTAGCAGAGACCACAAGACTACTCAAAGGGAAAAAGAAGCAGGGTTGGATTAAATATTGTGAGAATCTGTCTCCCAGAACCCCTCCTTCCTTAGTATGGGGCCAGTTAAAGAAATATAGAGGATCATTTAACTCCGGTAACCTCACTATAAATAATTCAGCATGGCTAGAACCTTTTTCTGATAAGCTATCTCCTCCGACTGTTCCAAATATTGATTGTTTCCCTTCCGCTATAAATTTTCTCCAATCTGAAGATACCTTTGATGCTCCTTTTTCTTTCTCGGAATTAAAAATAGCTTTAGACGGTCTTGTTGATTCATCTCCTGGTCCGGACGGAATACCCTATTCGTTTTTGAAAAATTCTTCCGAAATTTGTAAAAAGTTTTACTTACATTTAGTTAATATATTTTTTGATTACGGTTTTATTCCTCATCCATGGAAATGTCAAACGGTCGTGCCTATACGCAAACCTGGCAAAATTGCATCGGACCCTAACAGTTATAGGCCAATAGCCATGTCATCTGTATTGGCCAAAATTACAGAACATATGTTAAAAAATCGTTTAGAGTGGTTGGTGGAAAATAAGAACATACTAGCGAAGTCTCAGTTCGGCTTTAGAAAAGGAATGAGCACATCAGATAGCTTAAGTGTACTAACTACAGATATTCGCATTGCCTTTTCCAAAAAAGAGTATTTAGTTGGGGTTTTTCTGGATGTGTCATCGGCTTACGATAACGTTTTACTTCCGTTACTTCGTAAAAAGCTTTTATATTTAAATTTACCTATTAAATTAGTTCGTTTTATTTGTAATATGTTAATGGAAAGGTTTATTTCAATCAAAACTCCAGATAATGATTTCCTGCCACCCAGAACAGTATGGAAAGGACTACCGCAAGGATCCGTGCTTAGTCCATTATTATATAGTCTATACACTGCGGATCTAGAGACTTCGGTTCTATCCTTTTGTCAAATATTACAATATGCTGATGACATTGCTTTGTATGTGTCAGCAAAATCGTTAGAAGAAGTTGAGTCACGTTTAAATTCTGCTCTTAGATATCTCTCTGAATGGCTCATGCAACATGGACTTTCTTTATCAGCTGCTAAATGTAGTTCAGTGATTTTTACCAAAAAGAGAATTATTCCACCATTATCTTTACATATCAATCAGGAGATTATTCCACAAAGGAATAAAGTAAAATTTTTAGGAGTAATAGTAGATACTAAGTTGTCTGGTGTTGCTCATTGTGAGTATGTTGCACAAAAATGCGAGAAAAACATTAATGTTTTACGCTCTCTCTCTGGTGTGTGGTGGGGCTCACACCCTTTCACACAAAGATTAGTATATAATGCTATAGTACGTAGTCATTTGGACTACGGCATTTTTCTGTTAGACACCTGTAATAAATCGGGCCTTCAGCGATTAGATAGAATACAATCTAAATGTTTAAGGATTATTCTGGGTGCGATGAAATCTTCACCAATCAATGCCATGCAGGTGGAGTGTGTGGAACCTCCATTGGCATTACGGAGACAATACCTGTCCAACAGGTTTTTCTTCAAATTGGTGGAGAATTCTGATCATCCTCTATTGAATAAGTTAAATCAGCTTTTAGATTTATACAATAGCAGCAATCTTCCTTTTGAAAAATTACCATGCCTTCTCCGCAGTTTCCTTATGTTTTCTCGTCTCCCTGATCCTTTTTTCCAAATTTCTAGGATTATTTAAAACAAGTTTTAATTCATTAATTTTCCAACCTCAAGTTATTTTAGACTTCCAGATTAGTAAAAACTCTGTTGAGGCTAACAAAATGCTAAATTTTAAAGTTTACACACAGTATAATAATAGAGTAGCTTTGTATACAGATGCCTCTAAATCTCCCAATTGTACAGTAGGTGCTGCGGTATGGATCCCTGCAACTAGAATAGTATTGCCTTATAAATGTCCCTCAGTTACTTCTGTATTTACTGGGGAGTGTATAGCCATTCTTGAGGCTATTAATTTTGTTAAATCACACAACATTAAAAGGGCCATCATATTTTCAGACTCCAAAAGTTGTTTACAAGCTATTATTTCAAATCCTTTTAGATCCAAAAACAGATTTCCAGTTGTATTAAAAGTAAGAGAAATGCTATATGAGTGTTCCACAAATGGTATTGATATTGTTTTGGCCTGGATTCCTGGTCATTCAGGTATCCTTGGGAATGAATCTGCTGACTTGCATGCCAAAAATGCCACTCAAACAGGCGCTATGGATCATTATCTGGTATATTCCCATGATATTTGTGCTACATTAAGATCCACTTTGTTTGAAGACTGGTCCACAAAATGGTCAGTTTCTAAAATGATAAAAGGTAAATATTATGGGGATATTCAACCAGAAATTCCATCTAAACCATGGTTTTCAAAGTTTAAAGAAGCAGATAAATCTACTACTTCTACAATTTGTCGCTTAAGATTAAACCACTGCTGTTCACCTGTATTCCTAGCAAAACTTAGGATAAGAGATAGCTCTATTTGTGAGTGTGGTATGGGAGAAGGTACTGTGGAGCATATATTTTTTTCTTGTTCAAATAATCAGCCGTCTTTATATGAGTTGGTCCCACCAGAAATCTCTCGTCCTCTTTCTTTAAAATCTTTACTGTCTCATGTATATAGTCCATTCATTAGAATACTTTGTGAATATATAACTAGTAATAGGATTAGAATTTAATTAATTTAGATGTATAATATAATTTTTAGTCTTAGTTTTAATGTTTGTTCAACACTAGTTGTATCTGTAATAATTAGTTAATATTTTGTTTGTTTCAGTTTAATCACACCAATTAGCAGTTGAATGTAGTTATAGTTATAATTATTTTATGATTTTACCGGCCTCCAGTTATTTTTTTTTTTTTAAATCTCCATCATTTGGTGTCCTATCCTGTTACGCGACGTTGGCGAAATTGTATATACAAAAGCCATAAACTAAAAGAAGTTGAAGTTGAAGTTCACAAAGTATTCTAATGAATGGACTATATCTGTGAAATATTGTTTTTGTGTTTGTTTTGTATAATGTGTGGTGCTTAAATTTACAATCAAATAAATAATTTTTAATATTCAGATAATTCCCTTCTATTCATAATCATAACTAGTATGTACCATGCCAAAAAGATCTTTAATGAAGTGTTATTTTGGTTGTCGGACTAATGGTAACGGAATAATTACACATTTTTAATTACTTGTTAATAAACCATAACATTTGCATGACTCGATTAAATATATAAAAACATTCTGTGTATAAAAACACATTAACGGATTCAGACTCTTTTCTATTTTTCATGCCAGTTGTAACGTTAGAGACGCATAAGACTTAAATCCGTAAAAGTACTTTAATATTTTAATTAATAATTTCTTCTAACTGACCTTACGATCAGCTGATTTCGTGATGTCTCTAAGCGATTTGTTGGTAGACACTTAGTATTAAAAGCAAGATTTTCAACACTTGGTTTGATAACATAATTTGGAAATAACATGCATTTTGGCCTATTTTCTGGATTGTAGACTTAGAAGTTTGATTGTAATTTAAAATCTACATAGTTCTATGTAAAGTATAAATTTCTACCTGATACTAAGTTGAAAATGTTTGTCGGTAAACATAATTATACAGAAACTTCTGTTACCACTTATGTTTTTGCATAAGAGGTTGGTTGGTTTGGGGGTTGTATTGTATGGGAGTGTGATTTATTTTTTAATTAGCCTTTTTGTTATCAAGTTGATAGCTATGATGTAAATAAACCTAATTAGTATTAAAGCAATTACCACATTTTTCAGGTCCTTTCTATCAGTTTATATTCTTAACCCTTTGTCACAGAATATGGAGAATTTTATGCAGTGGAAAGCGGTTTTGAATGAGACTACGAAAGCCAAGACAGATTTATCTATATATTTTCAAATAAAACTATGTGATCATCACTTTGAGCCATTATATCGCTCTACTCATAGTTCTCGTCTTACTAGAAATGCTGTCCCTACTTTGAATTTATGTAAGTTTAGTGAATAAGTTTACCAGATGTATGGGTGTAAATATCCTCCGTGTGGTGACGGATTAAGAATACAAGTGTCACCACCCCATCTCCTCCCAAAGGTGCTGTAAAAGTCAGCTAAAGGATATTGCACACAGATAACATCCTCTGTGAGAGATGGAAAACTCGAAAATAAATCCTGTGCTAACACGCCTGGTCCGCGTGGCACAGTAGACCATAATCCCTCCAATGTGAAGGAGACCCGTGCCCAACAGTGGGACGTATATAGGCTGGAGAGAGAGAGATGAGTGTAAATAAACATCCTTAAGCCCGGTTTCCACTGCGAAAGGGTAATGTGCGGAAAATGGTTAGGCGGAACGGACTCCTTTTTAATTAAATAGGTTTGAGTTTCCACCAACGAAGAGTTGGTGCTCCCTAGAACTGAGCGAGCTCATTTCTACTCTTTCTACACGCTCGGCTCTTTCCGTCCGACTATTTGTTGGTGGAAATACAAGTATGCGGTTTGCGTTTGCGAGTTTAACGAAGTCATTAATGGGTCCGTTCCGCTCGCGGTGGAAACCGGGCTTTAGGGTACGATAATCACTTACCATCAGGCGAGCCATAAACTTTTTTGTCACCCTTGTAGTATAAAAAAATAGAAAAAAGTTGCCATCTCTACCAGATAATCTTTGGATGTACTGGTTGGAAAGTATGTTTTGGTTGATTGTCATGTAAAGATGTGTTGTGATAACTATTGTATAGATTGTAGCAGAAAAAGGAAAAAAGCCGGTATGATGATAGAGAAATAAATCTGTTTATGTATTGTATTTAAGACGATACCAAAATAGCTTCGTGCATTTTTCTATGTACGAAGTTTTCATTGTTTCTTTAGATTGAATGGCTAGAGCTCTAATTTTTAAGTATATGTTTTTTCAATATATGGTCTAGGATCGCATAAACTCAGAAACGCGATTGAAAAAAGTTTTCTCGATAGAAAATCTTGGCGAAACAACCTCTCAAATTTTTTATTTTTTTCATTTGTCGGTCTATTATCGCGTATTAACTAATGAAATAACTTTAAAAACATAAGTAACTATTATATATAGAAACACGTAAATCAGAATTAAAATATATTTAGTAGATTTTGAGTAAATAGGAAAAGTATCCCTAATTCTTCATTTTCTGTGCCTACTGGCTGTGTTAATATGTACGTGTCGGCGATGATATACGATAATATTGATGTAGGCCCTTAAAAGCAAATCAAAAAATTTTCGTGGGAAAAATAATATTTCACATGAAAAATATCAATTGCATATTAAAATATTATATTATTTTAATATTGCAGTTCATAATAAATGTCAATCAAATTAAATTACCTTTATAAATATATTCAGGACATTTCACACAACGTCCTCTGGTCCCAAAGTAAGCTATATTTCTATGCTTGTATTATGGGTACCAGATACGGATAGAGTAATTAATATACTACCTACTTTTCTTTTGTAAATACATACTTATAATACATAGAAAACACCCAGACGCTGTACAAACATTTGTATGACATTTATGGATATCACACAAATGACTGTCCCAAGCGGGAATCGAACCCGCGACCTCGTGATCAGCAGTCCATTACATAAACCACTCCACCACGAAGCCCGTCGAAATCTTGTTTAACTGAGAATAGCTCTCAAATGGATGTCCCAACAGATAGTATAAGACAAGAGTCGGATCATTATGCTGATGTACTAGCAGACGATATAAGTCAGGATTCGGTCACAGACTCTTGCCCACTACCAGTCATAACGAAAGAAAATATATGCGAAGAACGGCATCATGTCAAAGGTAGCTTTTCAGGGTTTTGTACATAAATCTTTATGATTACCTCGGTGTCGAAACACACACACAAAGATACAAATTGTAAAATTTTCAGCTCTCTAGCTATCACTGTTCCGGAGATACAGCCTGGCGACTGACGGACGGACAAGAGGCAAAGTCTCAGTAGTAGTGGTACCAATTCTACGTGCGCAACCAAACTAAACTTAACTAAAAAATAAAATTTGACTGTGTCAATAACATGATTTGGCAATGTTAACTGAATTTTCTGGTCACAAAAGTTAGTGATGACCTAAAGAATGCTTGGTTTCAAGCATAACATAGGAGTTTTGTTTCACGTTGTATATACTAGTGTAATGTAGAATAACAATTATAATTATTGCGAATGTGTATAGCAAAATGGCCTATTAATCAAAGTACAGCATAGTAGTTTTTATTTTTTTAGATAAGTTAAGTTTAGTTGTACATGTAGAATGGGTACCAGTGCCTCGTTTTACCATTTAGTACAGAACCCTATAACGCTCATTCCAGAAAAACAAGAGCTGTCACCGAGAAAATAACGAAATAGAAATAATGTAAGTATTTGATATTCATTCATTTTTATGTTTTAGTTGTATCTCCACAGTCAAGTTATGTAAGAAGATTAGTGTCATGCCCAGATTCAAGTGATGTAAGAACATTGGTTTCATCCTCGCAGCAAAATAAATTAGTTTCAAAGTCGCAGATAAGCGAAGTACAAAAATTAAAAGCTAAAATATTACGATTACAAGATCGATGTACATCATTGCGTCTACAATTGTATCAGGCAAGAAAGGGATCTATAACAAGAGCACTTTTAAAAAAGGTCGCTTATCTTCCAGAACGTTCAAAAGTATTTATACAAATGCAACTTACTAAGTCGGGGAAACTACCACAAGTCAAACCGTTTACTTTTACCCCAGAGGAAAAAGCACTAAGTCTATCAATATACAAAGAAAGCCCTGACGTATATAATTTTTTGAAACGAAATTTTACATTACCGTATATACGAACCATGGAAACGACCTCATGACTACATTGACACCTGGTACTTACGAAAATTTACTTGATTATTTGAAGCGATCTGCTGCAAAATTATTAGTAGAAAAAAGACTGCTTACTAATGTTTGATGAAGTAGCACTGAGTATTTTATTTGTTAATGAAGGGAATTATATTAAGGATGCTTGAGATTGCGAACACGCCGTCATTTATAGAGCAAGAGCCCACGACGGCCAGACTTACCTCATTTTATAAAGATTAAAATTTTCTCTGTACATGTCTCCTATACAGGTAAGAACGACCAGCGAATATAGAGTTTGTGTTGTGGTTACTTTGGCAGATAATAGGTAGTAAAGGTGTATAAAAAGCACCTCAAATTCCTCATAGTATAAAGCTCAATTTTTTTATATTTTCTTCGGGATAACTTTAGAAATCTCGTCATCCATCGCCGGACACTTATAACGGCTGCTACCCTCTGCCAGACACCCCTAAACCTTAATAAATTATGAATATACTTACCTCATAGTATAAAAACTAATTTGTTACTTGGGGACCTATTAAAAGATGTTACCTCAATAGCCGGACAGTTTTCATGGTTTTAACATCTAGCCAGACACCTCCAAAGTCTACTGTAGATGCTACCTTTACCTTTATAAAATGAGGTATGTCTGGCCGTCGTGGGCTCTTAGGCAATTAGCGGTTCTCCTAAAATCCTAATTAACATTCTGAGACGCCATCTATACAATTGCAACAAAATTCAATATTTTACAGACTGCACTGCCACACCTCTAGTGTTGATAGTACATTGAAGTTAAACAAGATGTGGCAGCTCTGATTCAGTTCTTTGGGTTTGTTTTGAGCTATAGTGACGTAACTATGTTAAACAGACAAGTTTTGATACCCTGTTTTGGGTGAGGTTATTCACAGCCCAGCACATTATCCCCGTTTTCCAATGGCAGAGCATAATGCGACTCAGTGCCGCACAATGCTGACGCTTAATTGGAACGTGAATTAGTTTTAAAATGCGCCAGCAGAGTGCGCTAAGTTCAGAGTTGAAAAAAAATATTCTAAAATAAACATTGTATTCACATTATATGTGTGGAATATAAAAAAAGTCATTGTTTATACCTTCATCCATACTTATATTTATTTATTTTTTAACACAGCTTGAATTAACTTTGAATATTTCCAGAAAACTCCGACGAAAAGAAAGCCTTAAATTTTTTTTAACAATAAATATTATTACTAACGATAATATATAAATAAAATTTCAATCAATGCCAATTTAAAGAAAAAATACTTGTTAATTTTCTGTCGCTGAAGTTGGTATGGATTGCACGCATCACTTTTGAGAGTGCTCGATTGTGCGATGCTGTAATTGGAACACTCAACGTTGAGCATTGTGCCGCATAATGCGCTATTGTGCGCTGTTGGAAAACGGGGTAAGTCACAGAGTTGAGCACACGCCTCCTTTACATTGGGGCATATGGTTGGTCTGCTATGCTATACCATGCTGACCATCTGTGTGACTTCCTTCACTCAACAAATTTGTTTTCTGCTATAAGTATATAGCTGGCTCTTACAGCACCCTGGAGGTAATGGAAGTAGCGACACTTGTATTCTTAGTCTTGTCAGTTTGATGAATAGTGCCTATGTAAGCATAGACAACAACAAATAACGGCTAGAAAATAAAAACAATAAACATGAAATAAAATTATTTTAAAAAAAGTTATAAAAATGCATTCTTAATATTCTTATAAATCTAAGTTGTAAATATGGATAAATGATATCTGGTTAAAAAATATATTATTGTACTCTGGATTATAGGCACTTATTTAGTCAATTACTTAACTTTAAATTGAATTGGATTCAAGTGTATATTTATTATTCTGGTCAAATAGTAGTAGCAGTTCCTTTTCATATATGTCACGTTTAAGATAAAATTCAATATCAGATCTTTGGGCCGAAATTTCTTTTTTAACAAGCTTTTTATAAAACTTTTCATTTTCAATCATATCTTCATCATTTGGCATAAGCATTAAATAGTTTGCAACTGCTTCAGAGGCATCCTCATATTTTTCCAAGTGATAATAAGACACCTGTAAGTAGTTAAGAACATCTGAAAGAAACTCAATACCAGATTTGAATTTCAACAACTTCAGTCTATCTTGACACTGCTGCCGACAATGTAACAGTGCTGCTATATTATTGGACAAAGTTATCACAAATTCTGAAGACCATTCCTGCCCTGGTTGTTGTTCACATTCCACACGGCATACATTTTCAGAAGATATATAGCCCCGAAGTGCTTCTTCCATACTGGCTACAGTTTCAGCCCAATTATCACGATTGTAAGATTGTTTGCCCAAATTGTACAAAAGTAAATAATCATCACCTTCGAGATCTATTACTTCATTGGCATCTACTTCAGGTAGTTCTAAATAATACTTTACATTGCCCAGCATTGTTTCATCATCAGGGTTAGCTAGAAAATATGTGTAAGCAGCAGATGCCGCTTTATGAAACATGTGCATTTGAAAATAACAAATATGTAAATATTCATATGGTTTCTTCCTGTTCATTTTAGTGAGTACATATTCATCTGGCTTACTGTCTATGTTCAAACCAATAAATCCATTTTCTTGACATTTATTTATACACTTTTTCTTACTAAAATATATTTCATATATTTTAAGATCTTCAATATTTTCTTTTACTTTAGGCTCATAGAGTTTAGCATTACACTTGAGTCTACAATTGATAACAATGGATTTATACATTTTGTATAAATGTAAAGATTCTTCAAATTTTTCTATACATCTAGACCATCTTTCTTCAGAATAAGCTTTAACTCCCTTTTCGAATGTTTTATCCAAGGAAGCAGGTGTAAGGCAATTAATGTACTTACAAATAGCTATAAATAATATCACGGCACTAATGGATTTCATGTTTGTAATTTGCTTGTAATGTGGGCACAGATCGATGTAATCAGTGAATGAATGTAGGTATTCTCTAAACAGTTAATGAATATGAAAAAAATGCGATACATAATATTAAAAGACAGCAAGAGTAACACAACACCACACAAACTCGAACAAGAGTTTAATTAAAATGACGTCATGTTGTGACACAATATTTTATGATTACTCTCATTGTATGACCTTTTCATATGATCATGTAGATAGCGGAGCACATTTAAATCATCATAACAGCAGTATTATTATTTTAAATAATTTAATTTACGTTAGTTACAATGTCTTTAAACAAATCAATGTGATTGGTTGCTTTTTTTTGTATCACAGAGTAGACCATCCATACCACAGACTTTCAGACATTTCTTCATGCTGCTATGGTGCTATCTTAAAAAATGGGGAGGCATCTTCTGTATTTTTATTGGGTGAAGGCAATGGTGAAGGTGTGATCTAATTTTGTTGTTCCTCAAAACGAGGTAATGATGAACATTGAACATACAAAATACTACGAGTATGTATAAAACCACATGGGTACATACATAATATTTTTTGCACATAAATATGTTACCTACTTAATAAAGCTACGTTATTTACTATTTTTTTTCTTCGCCTCGCCCTATTTATGACCTGGTATCAGGTGGCCCGATTACGTGAGTCTCAATCCAGTGGGAGAAACATTAGGTCCCCATCGCGTTTGCATGACCTCTCACATTTATAAAATCTAGTTATTAATTAGACCATGGATTAGCATTAGTAGACCAAGCAGAAAGTCACTGTACTTTAGAGCATTCCAAAGTATAGTGACTTCCTGCTTCGTATTTATTTATGTGAATAGAAAAAAATGCGCTCATATTCTTTGACGAAATAGTACGAATGATTGATGGCGTATTGTCCTGGGGCTCAAGTCTGCTATTCAATATTTAATGGTGTCACAATGAAAGTTCATTTGAGACAAAAATATAACAGTAGACTACCAAACTTGATAAAATTCGCTATTATGAAATCAACAAATGCAATAACTGATTGCTTAGTCAACTTTGGTAGTCTACTGTTAATTTTTTGTGGTTATAATGGTGTCATTGAACTATCATTATGACAACATTCATTAGCAGACTTGGCCCCCTGTTTGATAACTAAGTCCACGGAATAGAAATCAAGTGGAATTGCGAAGTAGGCGTGGCACGCGTGTCACAATTAAGCACTGTTGCGCTTATTTGATCTCCAGTCGCACAAGTGAGTACTTACTTAGTCGTATTCAGACTGTTGTAACGATAACTCGTGTTGTTAATATCGCGACAAGCTCGTTTCGCTGTAGATATGCCGTATTGTTCAGTTTTGGAGTGCAAGAATAATAGTAGGAGAAGAAATCTTAAAAATGGAGGTATTTCGTACCATCGGTAAGTACAATATCATTTGATTCTAATAAATTTTTGTTAATTCCAATTTACTAATAATTTATTGGAACCTCTCGTTAAAATCAACCTTATGTCATTTAGATAAAGTTTATTTTACATTGATTATATTCATTATTTCGTTCTTGAAAGTTCTTCGCTACTCAATTAGTGATGTACTTAGGTCAGATTTGAGTTTATCGATAGATGCCGATATTACAAAATTCGTAATTTACTAGGGTATAATTAAACATTTTAAAACAATGTACAGAAAATAAGTTGTTAGAAAAATTATAGCTGATATAGAATAAAATACGATTTCTTCTATCAATGTTCTTCAAGCAATGAGGATGGTGGTTAAGGCTTGGCGAAACGTAATACTCCTTGCAGTAAAAAACTGCTTTAACCTGTGGTTTTTATTCAGAACCTCAAGAAATTATTGAAGAGGAAGATAATAATGTGCCTGAAGAATAGAATAAACATATCTGGGTCAAACATTACTTTTGAAGACTACGTTTCTTACGATAATGAAGTAGTCACAGCAGTGCTGGATTAAGCAAGCGCGGGGCCCGTAGCAAATTCTTTCAAAAAGCCCTTGATCTGCTATGGGTTCTTAGTAGGAAAAGTTGTGGCGTTTCACGTATTTGTGACATCAAAAAAATTTAACATACCACATCTTAATGACGTGCCTCGTGGTTGAGTGGTTTATGTAATGAACTGCCGAACAAGAGGTCGAGGGTTCGATTCCCGCCCGGACAATCATTTGTGTGATTTTTCAAATTGTCATACAAATGTTTGTCCTGCGTCTGGGTGTTTCTATGTATTTAAGTATGTATTTACAAAAGAAAAGTAGTTTATGTATTCTATCCGTATTCTGGTACCCATAACACAAGCATAATAAGCTTAGCTTGGGACCAGAGGACGTTGTGTGAAATGTCCGTGAATATTTATTATTATTATCTTAATAAGTTTCACTCAAAAAATTACGCTGCCGAAAAGAGTGGGTTTGAACATGCGGGGCCCCCTTTCGCGCGGGGCCCGTAGCAAATGCTACTCTTGCTACGTGGTTAATCCGGCACTGAGTCACAGCAGGGACGTTAACAGAGGGAGAAATATTGGAATCAGTAAAGAACTGCATTGAAAGTGATAAAAAATATGATTTTAACGACGAGCCACAAACGCCATCTATAAGCGTATCAATCAACGAAGCAAAGAGCACCGTAACAACATAAAAGATAATGTATTCTCCTCTCTATTTGCCATTGAAAATCAAATCGATTTAGAAACTGTGAAGCGTTTAAAACAAAAGGAAATCACAGACTTTTTTAAGTAGACTAAACCTGCAATGTGCAATGTGAATTATTAAATATTATGATTATTTTAATTTCTGTATTTTATTGAACCAATCCTTCTGACGCATTCGATTAAAAATAGGAACAAGGGTATTTCTAACAAGTATATCTAAGTATTTCTCCCTTGATAACTTAAAACCTCAATCTATAACTGAAAATATTTTGTGTTTCCCTTGGACTTTAACTTAACGAGGTTCTACTGTACATACATTGAATAGATAGAAAACACCCAGACGTAATACAGCTATCTGTGTTCATTACACCAATATTTGTCCTGTGCGGGAATCGAACCCGCGATCTTGTGATCGTAAGTCGGCTGCATAACCCCGCATAAATGTGTATATTTTTATCACATAAAACAACGACACTCTTCCTCCCTCTTGTACACCAATATTTCAGTAGTTAAAAAGCCTATGCTATGAGGAATCTAGACTGTTCTTATAGAGAAACTTGAACTTAAATAAAGTACAAAAATAACTACAAAAAAATTGGTCAAGTGCGAGTCGGACTCGCGCACGAAGGGTTCCGTACCATTATGTAACATAAGGCAACGTTATTAAATATCGAGCAAGAAACGGTAAAAATAATCATGTTTGTTGTATGGGAGCCCCCCTAAATATTAATTTTATTTTATTTTTAGTATTTGTTGTTATAGCGGCAATAGAAATACATCATCTGTGAAAATTTCAACTCTCTAGCTATCACCGTTCTTGAGATATAGCCTGGTGACAGACGGACGGACGGACAGCGAAGTCTCAGTAATAGGGTCCCGTTTTTATCCTTTGGGTACGGAACCCTAAAAACTAAAGTTCAAAAATAAGAAATGGGTAGGAAATGGATCGATATATATCGATATCGGTAATAATCGGTAAACCGAAAAAAAGATGGATGGACTGTGTGAAAGAGGACATGAAAGAAAGAGGAGTTGACACAGACTTGACGGCTAATAGAAGATTATGGAAGAAAAAGACATGTTGCACCGACCCCAAATAATGGGATAAGGGCTGGAGGATGATGACATATATCGATATCGGTAATGTAATTCGGGTTGGTACGGCCTTGATTGAAAAGCAGCAATGACACGTTCGTGCACACGATTGTCACCTTTACCCTTAACGAAATTGTGTTTCTATTTGCGACCACTGGTAAATGCGCCATCTATCGTCAAGTAGCGGAACGCCCTTGTGACGTCATCAGCAAAGAAAAAGTACAGCTAACAAAATGTAATATTCTCAACTATACGTCACTATGACGTCACCAACATGGCCGCCAGGCGCATTACCAGTTTGTGTGGCTTAAATAGAACAGCACTTTCGCATCGATTCTATTGTTTTCTGGGTCCTTACCTTTATAATAAAATTAACTCTCTACTGTTCATTTAACATATGAACAAAACTAAACTTAAAACTGTAATCGTACCGTGGTTAAAAATTTTTACATATAATGATACCGAAGACTTACTTGTTCCTTTATCTTGATTATTTGGTAGGCTAATTGTGACTATATAATAAAACACACACACACAGACACATATACTCACACACTAACACGTACTCATTCAAATAATAATAGACTTAAGGGCCTACATCAATATTATCGTATATCATCGCCGACACGTACATATTAACACAGCCAGTAGGCACAGAAAATGAAGAATTAGGGATACTTTTCCTATTTATTTATTTATTTTAAAACTTCATGCACTTTAATAATACAATGGCGGACTCACAGAATAGATAGAAGATACTACGTATCAGAAGGGAAACTTAGAAGAACGGGTAAATTATAGAGGAGGGGTATTTTGCATTCTGACAACTGTCATTTGACTGTCATTTGATTGTCATTTGACTGTTCAACTGTCAACCTTCTGTCAACTGAGTACAGCCGTAAAAATTAAGCCATGTTAGATATTAACCACATGCTTAGACCACATGTTATAGCTATGTAGCCACATATTTTACACAATAGATAATTATTTAGATGCAAAAATAAAATTACAACTATGTGGTTACCGAATTATTTTATTGTAAATGACAAAACAGAATGAACATATCTACGAAAATACACTTATAAATATAAATATTATATAGGTACACTTATTATCAAGGTCAGAGCAAGCCAATATACTTTTAAAAACTAAACAATATGTATTGCCCCAGAACTACTTACTCCAAAGATTTATTTTATTATCATTAACATAGTCGAGTTACACGCATTACAAGATTGTGCTTATGCCTCGTGTTAACAAATGGCGGATGATTATTTAAATTAACAATTTTATTTTTTATAACGTACAATAAATTTTCGTCTCTGACAGAGGATGTTATATGTGTACAATATTCCTTAGCTAACTTTTACAGCACCCTAGGAACAAAAAGGGGTGGCGAGACTTGCATTCTTCACTATACGGACAACAGAAACAGAAACAGAATTTACAACAGTAAATTGTTAACTTTAAAATTACCTAGCTGACTTAATAAATTAAATTAAAGCAGAAAACCCGGGTACTAACTGACACCCTGAATAGCCGATGGGCCTTGAGATTCATAACTAGTAGCAAATGCGTCAGTCTCAATTTCCTCTTTTAAGAATATAGTAGAATATGAGAATTGCCAGCGTCGTAACAAATCGTAGTTCAAAGTGTTTGTTACACACATATGACGATCTTACTTGATCTTCCGAAAGGCCCTTCAAAAGAGCAGAGTCAATACTCTAAATACACTTCTTGGTGACTGTTTCTCGAATCGGAAATTGGTGCAGAGCCACATTCTTTCGCTTGCTTTTGCATTTAGGAATACAGCATGTCGTCTTCATGATAAAACATATACGGAATATTGCAGTTTTGATGAGAGAAGATATGCTCGCAGAATATACTCCTGATACATTCAACTTATAACTAAAATTATAATTAAAACAAATAAGATGTAAAAAATTGCTAATTAAAATAAGGGCAAATTATACAATGGTGACAACCATGTGACGACACAGGTGACAAGTTGACAAACGGTGACAGTCACAGAAAGAATAAAGAAACAAAAGTTCTCTAAAAAGCTCTTATTCTTCCACTACATCACATAGGGCTCCTTAAAAAAACGCCGAACTTCGAGACCCTGCGCCGTTTGCACTCCTTCAATCCCAAGACCCCAAATAAATCACCACAATGTATGAAACAAAGACAAAAATCGTCACCCCTTTTATAATTAGATTTTTTGGAGAATTTAATTTGATGAATGAATTTAGTTTAGTTTGAGAGGTTAGTTCTTTGGAGGAGCCCTATGAACCAGAGGTGGTTCCAAGGCTACTATCAATCCTCGTCTCCCGGTTTGTGGCCGCCGCATATGTACTTACAAATTTGAATCATGGATCAAATCTGTGCTCTTAAAACCTATCACAGAAAGCTTAGAACATATTAGTCTGTGCTGAACAATGGCAACACTAAAATTAATGTCATGGACAGACATGACGCCTTTCAAAACCTAAGTTTCCTCAAATTTCCTCTGACGTCCGCTGTCACAAAATAGTTGTCTATGGTTTCTTCTAAGATTCCGGGCAGTGGGCGGACTTAATGCCGACAGTGGCATTTTCTACCAGTCAACCAACGTCGGTGCAGAGACAATTTGGGGCAGGTGCTATTTTACAATAAACTAAAAAAGAAATAGAATGCTTCAATTTCAACTTATTTACACAATACAAATATTAATACTATACCTTCATTTAAATACATAAACAAATACCATACCATATAAATATAACATAAACTTACATACTAATAGTATACATAAAAATATACTCATATAGTTATAGAATAGTTACATAAACATACAGATGCATAAACACTATATCTACATAAATAATTATAATATTTTAGTGAAAGGTGATCTTTAGCGATTAGATTCCGCCAACAGTCCCCTATAATGCTCACGAACTTTTGCCTTAAAAGTGTCACGGGTTTTTGCCATCCTGATTCCAAGAGGGAGTGCATTCCAGAGAAGAATCGCTTGAATGTTAAAAGAAGAATGTACTAAGGTGGAAGTATGCGGTGGACAAGAGAGAAGACGATTATTAGAGGAACGTAAATCTCGTTCATGAGTGGAAAAAAGGTATTGAAAGTTTGGCTTTAAATAAGAGGGCGAATGAGGGTAAGGTAAGATAGAGAATAAGGTTGTTAAAGCTCGAAGATTTCGTCGTTGTCTTATTGGCAGCCATTTCAAGCGAGACCGGAATGCTGATACATGGTCGAATTTACGCAGATTAAAGACGAATCGAATGCAATTGTTGAGAAGACGGTCAAGTTTATTGAGCAGATCTGCATTCAGGTCGAAATAGCACACATCAGCATAGTCAATGATAGGAAAGATTAAGGTGTGCACGAGGGTTGTCTTAGTGGCGATTGGTAAAAGGTTCCTTAGTCGATAGAGAGAGCGAAGAGCTCCCGTAACCTTTTGCGAAACGTTATTCACTTGTCTTTGCCAGCTAAGCGTGTCGTCCATATAGAGGCCCAGATTTTTAGCTTCGGTGGAGTATGTGATGACAGATCCATTATAAATGATAGGCGGTAGTTGCTGGGTGTCAATCCTTCGCACCATGTATGGGCTCCCGATTAAAATAGCTTGACACTTGGCGGGATTGACTGCGAGTATTTGCTTAATGTGAGTATTTACTCAAAATCTACTAAATATATTTTAATTCTGATTTACGTGTTTCTATATATAATAGTTACTTATGTTTTTAAAGTTATTTCATTAGTTAATACGCGATAATAGACCGACAAATGAAAAAAATAAAAAATTTGAGAGGTTGTTTCGCTAAGATTTTCTATCGAGAAAACTTTTTTCAATCGTGTTTCTGAGTTTATGCGATCCTAGATCATATATTGAAAAAACATATACTTAAAAATTAGAGCTCTAGCCATTCAATCTAAAGAAACAATGAAAACTTCGTACGTAGAAAAATGCACGAAGCTATTTTGGTATCGTCTTATGTAATTAGTTTGAACTGTAAACTACAAGTAGTTAATTAAGTACCTAAGTTAATTTAATTTAGATTAGTCCCAGAGGTGAGAGCCTGGTGATCTGTAACACAGGTTTTACCTACCACGGACCTAGTGTCCGTCTCTCACAAAGGTATCTGAAAAGTGTACTATTGTATATTGCCTCTGTATTTGTTTATACATATCTGCTGCCTTTGTGAAAGAAATCAATAAAGAATAAATTAGTCTTTTTGCGCTAAAATCTCTCCGATAAAATCTCCGTTTAAACCTCCGATAAGTCATTATAAATAAGACCGTTAGAGTATTAAATCAACAGGAGCTGTTACAGGCGCTGTTTGCTCTGACAAAAATTCTGTATTCTTGTATTTGCGTCTGTATTGCCGGCAAGGAGGTTTTATTATAAACGTAGTATCTACTATTCTCTAGTTGTCAGCATTTGTCAAGCAAAACCCACGCGAAACTCCGATTTTTGTAATTTACCATAAAATGACTTATAATAATTCTGTTCTTATTGGAAATTGGAGCGAGGAAAGACTTAAAAATGAGGTACCTATTATCTCTTATTATTGTTATTCTAAGTGTTAAACAGTTTTACTATATAATTAATTCACAGGGCCTAAGGGTTTAAAAGAGATAGTGTAAGTTTCCATGGAGCTCCGTCAGTTTTCCTAAATAAATACTTAGTCGCGGAAAAACAGGTAGTATGGGTATGAAACGCAGACGTGATGAAAGTACACCTACCTATCATAGAAGTTTATAGGCGTTTTTTTTTTTCAGTATGAATTCAAATTATTTTTAAGAAAACGCGACAGAAGAGAGCTGCTGCTACAGAAATCGCGTACTTTATTCAGTAATTTATTAAAAGAGGTAACTAAGTAAAATATTTTTAAAGATATTAAAACAACAAGTTTGGAATAGGTACATCCGATTGTCATTGTTCATATTTTTTTTAAACTCTTTATTCGAAAACCATTTCGGGGAATAGAGTTTCTGATCATGATCCATTAGTTTTTTTCGGAAAATTTGAAAACAAGTTCTTATTATTTCGATCATTTAATATCTAAAGTTCATATATAGTAGTTATCGAGAGTATTAATGGGACTAATTTATTGTTTGCAGAGACCACTTGCAATAAGTGGCACATATGTACTTTATGGCTATAATGTGCAATTAGTAGCGTCGGATATGCCAGGTATTGTTATATTACCTTGTAGTAATATTCACTGATTATCTAAATACCTACTTCGTAAGATATGTCGTTGTTAATAAAATTGCCCGTCAGTTTGTTGATTTTATTTCCATAAAAAATAATAATTGAGTGATCTCCTTTAATAACTGTATTACTTTTTGTGTACGATATATATTTAAAAATAAATATATTCTTAATCAGTAGGTATACATCAAGGGGATTTTAAGTCTCCTGGTCTTAAGCTAAGTATATTGTTTATGTTATGGGTACTAGAATACGGCTATAGTACGTCACTATATTTTAACTTTTGTAAGACAACAAATATTCAGATACAGTAAAGAATTTGAATGTTTTAACTATCAAAATAACATAGTCTTGAGTGTCTAAAAATGTATTGACAGCCAAGTCACGAGCTAGTGGTAAGCCCCAATATGGTCTAGCGATGTCCATCTTGGTCGGAGAGCGTCAGGTAGACTATATACAGAATATATGTGATGGTTGTTTGATGACACTATCACCTATCACCACGCCTTGCTGTCGCAACACGTTTGTGATTATCAGGTAATGAGGTAATTCATTAAATACATATTTAGTAAGACTTATTTCGTAATTTGTAATGGATCCTGTTGCAGGGGTCGTATAATTGTAAAAACATTGTAATTGCGCGACTAATTTCTTTAAACAGAACCATTTTTATGGATATACACGCGTATGAATTTGAGTTCGGCGTTTCGGAGAATTGTATGCGTCTATAAATCATATTTTGAACATACCTATTTACACTGTATTTGTTTTAATGTGCTGTTTTATCCGTCAAGAAGTGATGGTTCCCAACTAAGACTAAATAAAAATTAATTGGAACCTACAGGTTTTAGTTACGATGATACAGCATAAAAATGTGCTTAATAAGCCTGAGTAAAGTAACTTATTAAATACAATATTTGCATGTACTATGCTACTATGATACTGCTAAAATCCATCGCATCTAAATATCTATAAAATAAACGGGCATTTCTCAGAGGTATCAGAATGTTTATAGCTTTTTGCACTCTGTCTAAACAAGTTTTCTTATATTACTTATGAATGGACGACAGCTGATGTTTTCGAGTCTCACCTTTTACGATATTTCATCTATATATGTATTTTATTTAACAAACTTATACATTTTCCTCTCTTTTACCCATTGCTTTCACATTTACACGTTTTATTTTTGTTAGTTTATTTTTCTTGGATGTTACTCTAGCGCTGAGGATGAGAGCCTCAATGGAGTCAAACTGAATTATGGTGATGAGTTTTTTTTGCGAGCTGAGAACTACGGGGATCCTGAGGTAATAAATATTTTCAAAATATTACGGGTTTTTTGATCGACTCTATTTTTTAAGCAGGACCGGTTTAATGTGCACGGAAGTTATAAGCGGATCGATAAAAGCTATTCCTACCTACCTACTTTGTTTCATTTACAAGCCTTTGAAACAAGCTCAACTTTGAAAAACAATGTGTTTTTCAAAGAATAAGATATATTAATTCGAACTTAGTGCTTTTAGAATTTTTAGCTACCATCTATATAGTAATAAATTCATTTATAGCAATAAAATTATAAGAACTTCCACCAGGCAACTCCTCTCTACGTACGATATACGCCATCCAGTACTCCAGAGCCATCAAATCGGATGCCGATCCGCTTGAGCGCTATTAAAGATAGTAATTGCCGCTTTACTACAATACCTTTCTTGCCTTGTGATCGTCTTGAAGGTCTCGGGAGTCCTGTAAAGGTATCACATATTATACCTAACATTTATATCATCACATAGATGATATTCTATAGCTAGAAAACACGAGATAGCTTATCACCAAGCACGAAGCTTTTATCTAAAAAGCTGCCTTTATTAAATTAGATTTTTGAGAAAAAATATTGTAGTTGTAGAATTGATTTTTCCCCATGTATTGATCAATCTACAAAAACTCCATGAATGCATATATATAAACCTAAAAAAGCTTGATATCTTGCTACCTATAGTAGTTTATGGCAATTGTTCTGCTAAGAAATATGTTAAATTTTTATATTTCAGACCAGTGCCAAACTTATTATAAAAAATTGTGTCGCTGATCAAAGTTTATGTGTTATGAATCAAAGTTGGATGCAGACGTTCTTTGGACCGGTAAGTTCGTTTTGGTGGAACATTCAATCAATTACTCCTCAATAAGAGTTGGTTTGCGGATCCCAAAAATACCTAGAAAATTATGATATTACGTTTTAAAAATAGGGCGTTTATATCTGATTGCCAAGAAAGGATTTTTTTATCACTAGCTGTTGCCCTCGACTCCGTCCGCGTAGAATTTAGGAAATTTTCCCCGTTTTTGCAACATTTTTAACTACTGCTTGAGTGAGAGTATTATAAACGAAAGAGTAAACAAATATAATCAGAATGAACGAACTGCTAAGCTATCAGGAGTTACACGTGTTATTGTGAGTCAACCATAAAATATAAATATGTGCTGTTACGGGATATTTTTAGACAATTTATGTAGAATATTTCCGTCATACATGATTTCTATGTAACTTTAACCATTAAGGCTGCACACGCGACGGAAGCTTAAAAAATGGAGCACCTTTTCCCGTTTTCCCAACATTTCCCTTCACTACTCTGCTCCTATTGATTGTAGCGTGATGAAAAGTATACTATAACCTGCCCAGGAGTATGAAGAATAATTGTACCAAGTTTCGTTAAAATCGGTCGAGTAGTTTTTGTTTCTATAAGGAACATACAGACGGACAGACAGACAGACAAAAATTTTACTGATTGCAATTTTGGCGTCAGTATCGATCACTAATCACCCCCTGATAGTTATTTTGAACATATATTTCATGTACAGAATTGACCTCTCTACAGATTTATTATAAGTATAGATTATAAACTTTTTTTATTCGAATGCAGGAGTGTGGTGTTAGTTGTAAGAACCATATCGATATTCACGGCAGATTCACAGCTGAGAACATATTCACATTGGTCAGTGATGTAGAGACCAAGACCAAGGAATGATTGTCTTTTTTTTTCTATGACGTATATATCCACAGCGTATATTTTGAAATTTCTAAGGTACCTATTTTTTATTATGAATTTAAATCTTTTGTAATAAAAATAACTACTTATTTATGTCTCTTAATTTAATGTCCCGACTTAAGTACTGTCTACTCCAAATAAAATAATCCAAAGCAATTATCAAATAATGATTTAAAAAGATATCTAGGTAATGTAAAAATTCAAAATTGTAAAGTTTCTTCTATAGAAATCAGTTTGCTAACTTCCCATTAAGGGCCTACATCAATATTATCGTATATCATCGCCGACACGTACAATACGTACATATTAACACAGCCAGTAGGCACAGAAAATGAAGAATTAGGGACACTTTTCCTATTTACTCAAAATCTACTAAATATATTTTAATTCTGATTTACGTGTTTCTATATATAATAGTTACTTATGTTTTTAAAGTAATTTCATTAGAGAAAACGCGATAATAGACCGACAAATGAAAAAAATAAAAAATTAGAGAGGTTGTTTCGCTAAGATTTTCTATCGAGAAAACTTTTTTCAATCGTGTTTCTGAGTTTATGCGATCCTAGATCATATATTGAAAAAACATATACTTAAAAATTAGAGCTCTAGCCCTTCAATCTAAAGAAACAATGAAAACTTCGTACGTAGAAAAATGCACGAAGCTATTTTGGTATCGTCTTAAGCAATGGTTGGATGCGGTCTTTGTGGATCTATCCCTTCAGTACGTAGAAGCACCTTGGTATTGTTAAATAACTGCGGCATTATCTACCAAACTAGGTAATATACGCACAGATAATCCAACTGTAGCAGGTGCTCAAGTCTACTATTTTGGAACAATTGTCATACCGGCACAATACCGGCACGATACCGTTGCAATTGAAGTCAAATATCCGTAGTCTGCTATATGCCGTCATAACGGTCGTTCAATGGTAATAGAATTGTCGATCTCTTTTATCTATGCATTGAATTTTCGGTCTCTTTTATCTATGAATTGTGTTAGAATGGTATGTATGTGTTGCCGTTTTTAAAAAATGCGTTAGTTGACGTGATTTTCGAAAAACTACTAATAAATTTAAACATTTAATCATGCTAGACTTCGTTTAGATATATTTGTACATACTATTTATTAGTATAAAAAGCAATGTGAAGTTTAGGAGATTAGAAAATTGCAATAAATTACAAAGATCAATTACTAATATTTCTATCTATCTATTTTTTATTTATGGCAAGCTGTCGACACAGGACAATTTAAAAATATTACTGTCAAATTCAAAATAGCAGACTACCGAAACATTTCAGTCATTGAATTGCAATTGTGAAGCAGTTGTGTACGAGACCATGAAGGTATAGATAAAAATGGAGTCCAGACTCTGAATACCTACTTGAAGCAAAAATGATGTATGGCTATCTCGCTCACTGTGGTCAAACCCTTTCTTTCTAAGTAGGGTAACCTTTATTGTATTTCTTCCAGGACAAAACTTCAAGTAGTTGTGTTCCATATAGTGTCAACAAAATGTTCACTTCTAAGACCTAGCCCGTATAGATTTTATATGTCGAGATACTTTATGTACTGTGCGTAAAAAAAATACTCAAAAAACAAACTGTTTGTTATCGCGTGAAAGTTTGGATAATTCTAGTTTTTTAACAGTAACTGGAGGTTCGGTTGTTAAATTTATTATTCTTTTTACATTTTTAAACACGTAAAATTTCCTAGTTCGTATGTACGATGTACCTATAGAATATTGGTGGGAAATAGATAATTACTAGAACAAAGGTGTAGTTCCTACGGCAATACGAAATTAATGAATGATTGTGAGATCTGCTTGAGATAAAATAATAATAATTTACCTTTATTTCAGACCTAAATACATGTTACAAAGATACAGAAAAATGATTCCAACGAATTGAGAACCTCCTTTTTTGAAGCCGGTTAAAAATAACAAGGTGTTAGTAATTTCTTAGTAAACAAAACAAGTTACACAATAAAATCTATTTGGCATACCTAAGTGGAAACATAACTTTTTGTGTAGGTAGCGTAAAAACGAAAAAGGGTTATTGTACTCATATTTTTAAACATGTACTGTTATTAAGGGACCAACCATGAAATCGCAAAAGATATATGTTTCATTAATTTTGCAGATTAATTAAACATTATGAATACATACTGGACAATAGTTTTTCCTAGTTATAGTTTTATTTTTTTTCAATTATAGTAGGAACTGCTGTTTGTTTTAAAAAATCCTTGCACTTTCATAAAATTTCATTTTCAATGGTACAATGGATAACCATAATTTCCTCTGGGTACTATTTTTAGGAAATCTAAAAAAATAATATTGTAGGTAAGTATATTAATGTTGTAAATAATGTGAAATAAAAATTAAATGACTAAGCAAACATGTATAATTTAGTTCAGGTCCCACAGAAAGTCCTAGATATGTCCTCAGTATGGTCACACTATTTCAAAATTACTTCTTGTAAACAAGAAAGATAAAATTGCACTAAGTCCATGAAATTCAATGTAAGACTATTAGATCTTTACATCGTTATCAGTATAGTTAGTTAGAAGTATGCTGAAAACATTGTTTAATCATTTTATGAAGTATTTAATTGAAAATACAAAGAAATATGTTTGCAGTTATTCAATGCCAGAAATCACGATCTAAACACTTACGCGTGAAATTGTATATCACCTCCTGGACACCACGTACTACCGCAACCACGCACTACACAAGTTTGCACCATTTCTTTAATTATAAAAATAATTAGAGTCGAAAATTTGAAACGAAGCTGTGAACCGTAAAGTAAACAACCGACATATTGGCACAATTTTGTCGACAACTTGACATATGGTGACCAATGTTGCCAAATTACGAAATCCTTAGGAAATGGGGAAAATAATTCACTGATTCGTCAACCATGAAAAGCATCCGTGATCTACTATTTTATTATTTTTAATTTCATTCATCGTATTTCAACTAGTTATTTATAGTTACGATTAAACACTATCAAATGACAGTGTTTAACTTGTGATTTGATATGTGTGGTGACTCTTTTTAAGAATTTACTAGGAGATTTTAATAAGGAGATAGCAGTACTAAGGCCACACTAAAAAGAGAGGTCAGACCACAGAGAGTGAGATAGAGATACGTAGGTATTTGCCTCAAACCGATGTTCCAAGTATGGCCTCCTTTTTTTTATCTATACCTTCATGTACGAGACTAGCAATTTATGTCATTTTGACAATTGTAAGTCAATGATGAAGTCGTTATGACGACACAATAATAGTAGACTACCAAAAACTTTATTATTGCACCATAATGGTACAATAATGGTACAGTTGTGACACCGTTGAAATACCCGACTCAGGGCCCAGATTGTTGCCGCTTCGAGAACGAAGTGCTTTGTCGTAATGATAAGCTTTTGTTCTCATTGTGACGAGTTTTTCGAATTGTTATCGTGTTCATTGTGAGCTTTAATGAACGATATTTTGTAGAAAATGCTGTCTTTACTCAGATACTTGAACCTGCCGAGAGAATATTTTCGATAATGACGGATATTTATTTTGTTAATGATTTCTGTTACAAAAAAGGACCCAAGCCATTAATTTAATGGTCACCCAGAGCTTCATTGTATCAGCAAAGTTTTAGATAACTAATTTTCTAATCTGGAGGCGCATTTCTTACATTTCAGAGATGTGATAGACGAGGTTTTCTTTGCTTAGGCAAGTTACAAATCCGCGCAAATACTTTTACCATTTTAAGTCAGGAAAAATATTAACCGCGACGATCTATGGCTATGTATGGCTATTTAAATCGTTCTCTATATCAATATTTATTTTAAATACCTTCAAGTCAAGTCACCAAGTCTAAATGTAACTATATCGAGTAAAACAATCTTGATTTTGTTGAATAATAACAAGAACCTCAATATCTAAAATAATGTTTATGTTAAGTGTTTTAAAAGCAATTCTTATAACGAAGGGTATGCCTTATTCATTCGTTCGGTAGACGCGAATAAGGAAGACTTGAAATATCGAGTTGTATAACAAATGAGATGGTAACGAACGTAGTTACTGATATCAATATGCGATTGTTCTCAAGAAGTCTGTCTGTTCCGCTGTACAAATTTCGAGAGTAATATTTTTTCCTTTTTCTTCTATCATATTGGGAGCCGTAAAAATCGATCTTTTAAATGATTTCACCTTATAGGAACTGCTGCTACAACATAAACCAAAATGCTATTCTTTTAGTTCTTTGCCTAACAAGGAAATGCATCACATACACATGTTTATCTATCTATACCTACTTTATATACAGTTACTAAACTCGTTAATAACAATGTAAAATAAGAATTTAAATAACGAAAAAAAAACGGCTTTGAATTTATTTCAAAAAGCGTAAAGCACAGCATAAACTATATTCCAATTATAGTCATCAACAGTTCAGCTTTGGGTTTTTTCTTTTGCTAGAGGTACGTAGATTTGCCAAATATTATTCGGTAACTCTTTTCCGTAAACGTCGAGGCACGTCTTCATTATTGGAGAGCATACCTAAAATAATAAAAAATATTACATAATATATTCTTTTGCTCTAAATGGGTAGATAATTATAATAATATTACTTTGCTTACCTTGCCATAAAACCCCATTGACCAGCAGCCAATGTTAACACCTAAATTAAGATTCGTAGCACAATGATTTATAACCACATCTGTATTAACCTGAAATTTATTATATAGAAGTAAGTAACTTATTATTTATGTTTTTGGAATATTTGTATGAAAAATACGATCTCGTTTAAAGATATTTTACGTTGTGAAGTCACTTTGTAATAGGTGATAAGTGTTTGCTCCTCGAAATTCAGGATGCTCGATTGAAATTTGCGAGAATTCTCTTCAAAATTAAGAATGTATCTACAGGTTAGTATTTATTACAACAAGTTATTTCTTTACCATTACTCGTTCACCTTCCTGTTCAAATCTTGTTAAGTCAGGACGTTGGGCAGGTAATACACGCCAGCGTGTGTTAGATACAGCATGGTTACTCAAATACAAAGGCATAGTGCCACAAAGGCCGGGGATTGGATTTGGATCATATCGTATGTATAGAGGCTGAAACAATAACAAATCGTAGTCAAATTGTTATCATTTATATATTGTGTTACAAGGAAACTGTGACATATAAAATGATGATAATATTACGATATCTCTAACTGCAAGTTGAATATAGCGCTTACGTACAAAATTGGCTGCTTAGATAAACTAACAATCCCTGCTTTGACAGAACATTAATTATTGACTGAAAACTTGGGTAAACCAATTTTTGAAGGTGGCAAAAACTAAATTTCGTTGCATTATAGACAAAATATGTAAACTAAATAAAAATATCAAAAAATGTATACCTAAACTAAAAACCTCCTCCTTCGTGTAGAAATGGAATTTAAATACAGTGATTTTGAGAAAAATGTTACATCTGAGATTGTTTTTATAACAACGCATAGTTTACCTTATTTTTCTCAAGTGACGATGACAGTGTTAACAAAAATTCTTGATTATATTTCAAAGCTTCACCCTCCCTATTGCAATAGTCAGCACTTGTTATAACAAATGTGTTTCTTTCTGCTGGAACAGTATCGGCAAGGACGACTACTGCACACCCATCTTCCAACTCTTGTGAATAAGCTATATCGTTTGAGGAAATTCGACCACCGAGTAAAAGACCATTCTTTCCTTCAACTGGTGGATCTGAAGCTATAAAAAGCGATAATACCTACATTGGAGATATCAATACATCAAAACGACATATATTTATTACGAATCTGTCTTTCGGGACGAGCTACGCGACACACGCTTACGAAATCGTCTTCTTTACTAGGCACTTACCCAGGGCTCCACGAAATGATAACCGATAGTCATCTTCTAGGGCTTTCAATATCCTAAAGTAGCCCTAAGGCCTCTTTAGGGCCTCTTTAAGTTTGAATTCGTCCCTACACTTTTACAGTTTCTATTGTACTCGTATATTAACTTAGTGAAAATTATAGTTGTATTTGACACAATACATGCATAGGTACGTAAAATCTAAGGAACCTGGTAATGGTACCAATTTTATGTGTACAACCAAACTTAACTAAAAAATGAAAATTGATAGTGTCAATAACACAATTCACCAATGTTAATAGAACTTTTTTTATTAGAAAACTAGCTGACCCGGCAAACGTTATTTTGCCATATAAATGTTAGGGGTGACCAAACACCCTTAACATTTAGGGGGATGAAAAATAGATGTTGTCCGATTCTCAGACCTAACGGATATCTACACAAAATTTCACGAAAATCGGGCGCGCCATTTCGGAGGAGTATAATTACAAATAAAAAAAATATATTTTCAGTATTTCAGTGCTTTTGTTTTTGTAAAATATAAGCACTGAAATACTGAAAATATATTTTTATTATTTATTACTAACATCGTGACAGGAGAATTTTCTATATTAGGTCTGTATATTACAGACTAAAGTTTAATCTTATATATAAAAATCAATTGCTGTTCGTTAGTCTCGCTAAAACTCGAGAAAGACTGGATTGATTTTGGTGATTTTGGTCTTGAAATATTCGTGAAAGTCCAGGGAAGGTTTAAACGGTGATAAAATATATGGGAATCTAAAAATCCACGCGTACGGAGTAGCGGACATTAGCTAGTCTTATATATAAAAATCAATTGCTGTTCGTTAGTCTCGATAAAACTCGAGAACGGCTGGGCCTATTTTGATGATTTTGGTGTTGAAATATTCGTGAAAGTCCAGGGAAGGTTTAAACGGTGACAAAATATATGGGGATCTAAAATTCCACGCGTACGGAGTAGCGGGCATCAGCTAGTAATTAATAAAAATATGCACAACGAAATAGATAAATTACCACAATATACACCATAGTTGTTTTAATTAACACGCTTATTTAAGTTCGGTATGTATCTATCAATGTATTAATCTATGTAATGGAATCTTTGAACGCAATTTTCACCAACTTGCAGTTGTTGGATTGATCTGAAATTTTGCACACATATCAAGGACCGATGATAATGCATTTTTTTTTAAATATATTCAGGAATTTCAAGCGTGTTTTTCAGTTTTTGAACTAAGGAAATTATTTTTGGTTAAATTTAGTTACGCACGTAGTATTAGTAGGTACTAAATGTACCAATATATGCATAAGTCATCAAAAACAGTAATTTACCAGGCACATGTGGAGCATATAGCGTGATTTTTGATCCAAACGTTATAGAACCCGATGTTTGTGTGAGGACTGATGGCTTTAAGAGGTTCCCAGTCATTTTACGGTATCTTGCCAACATCAAATCACCTTTTTTCATTTGTTCTAAGAATTTATTTAACTTGTACTGTGTGAAAATAACTATAAATTAGTTCTACCTGATTTTGACGGCTGGTAAGCGTAACATATATATAATATGTTACTGAATTAGATTTTAACAGAAATTCCACTTGTGAAAAATATGCAGGTTTGTTAGTATGTAGGTTTACTACTACGTCGGCCCATAGCATCCCCCAGTCCCAATGCTGGAGAAAAGCTCGCTCTATTCCTTCTAAGCCTCCTGATCTTAGGCAGTCTCTCGCCAGGCTCACAATTGATATTAAATATATGCCTAATAGTTACCTCTTCTAATGTTGCTGCTTCATACCAATTACCAAGTCTAACTCTATTGCTGTAAACGATACCTTTATCACTATCCATTTTTTTAATAAATACAAAACTTTGTGTTAAAAGCAGATTTCAAAAAATTTGACGGTTAATAAGCATTTGACGCATGACGTAGGTAGGTAGTTATTTCTTATGTATAAAACCTCCTTTTGTAAAAAGTGAGGTTGAAAGTTCATTTAAGCAAATAAACAAGTATAAATCTATATTGTTCTATATTACATGAGGTGTTATATTTACTCATTATTAAACAAAATTATTTATATATGTATGTCCTCATGTGAGCTTATATTTTCAAAACTACGTAACGGTTTGTTATATGGTTTTTTTAATAGATATAGTAATTCAAGACGATCGCGATGGTTTTTTGTGTATAAATTTTTTAGGATTTGGTTTTTAAATTTTACGCGTATGAAGTTGCGGGTAACAGCTATTTAATTTATATAAAGAAGCGTTGATTACAGCCAAATAATCAAAATAAATCTGTGTTAAAACTGTACTTTTATGAACTTATAGCGGACTAGAGATTACATGCCGACGGCTAGAGATAACGCTCGCAAATTAATTCTCGTACCTTTGATCTCGGCGGTATTGTCGGTTTGTTGTTCAAATATAGCAGGCATTCACGACTCCCCTAGGATGCGGGATGACGTTCCAACCTCGCGAGTTGTTGAAGTAATATAAATATTTAACACGAATGTTCTACGTATTTAGTTTTTACATTTAAAACAATGAACGATTTCATGATCTGCATTTTTATTATTTTTTAGCCTTAAAAAAATAGAGTAATAGCTACATGTATATATTTTTCAAGTGAATCGGATCTGGATTCGGTATCCAGATTATGTTTACGCAACTATAAGTCACGCAAATTGGTAATGCGCTGGAACCTTGTCAAATTAACGCCCTTGTGACGTCATCAGCAAAGAAAAAATACAGCTAACAAAATGTAATATTCTCATCTATACGTCACTATGACGTCACCAACATGGCCGCCAGGCGCATTACCAATTTGTGTGGCTTATACTACTTCTCAGAAAAAGCAATAAGATTAACTTCTTGATAATGGTAGAGATAATTTAGGAAAAAGTAAACAAAATGTAAAAGTCGCTCTACCTTAATTATTAATACTATAATAGAATTCGATAATTAACCAGACTAAATTGGTATTAGTTGTAATTTATCACGTAAGTTAAAGGAAAAAAGTTGTGCAACTTTACAAGCACTCTTTCCTGTTGTCTATCTTTAAGATTGATGATAGGCATAAGTAGAAGTGTGAGCTGTACTTTACTTACTCATTCTATTGAATTTTAAGATACACTGGCTCTTAAAGATGTAAATATTTTCTTTACAAAATTTTAAACCTGCGTGGATGGATTTAGCAAATATAAATTTATTTATCATTTAATGTTCCTACCTATTATAGCTAGCTGTAAGAAAAGATTTATTATCTTAGAATGTTAAAAATTATATAATTGACTAGCTGGCCCGGCAAACGTTGTTTTGCCTTCCCAAAAAAAGTAAAAAAAAAAAAAAATTAACTATAAACCTCACGGAGCCCGAGACCTTTCCAATGAATGCAAAACCGTGGAAATCGGTTCGTGCGTTCTGGGGTTATAGCGTCAGGAAGGAAAACCCGACTTATTTTTATATAGTAGACTACTATTATATAGACTAGATATATTATTGATTACATAGGTAATTATAGGTATGTTTATAAACAATGCTCGTTTAACAAATATTTAGCATACTTTATTAGTGAAAATACTATTATGTAAACTGCAAACAATAATTAATAATATGTTTCCTAAATTTTTCACAACTATGTTGTAATAGTGTATATACCTCTGAAGATATTGAGGCAATTAAGTAAGATATACTCAAAGAGCTTTTGTTTGTCACGAGCTTCTGTAAAGTTTTAACGGAACAAAGGGCGTCTAAGACTGCGAATAAACAAGTTGCAATAAGTTTCTCTGTGAGTTTGACATTTTCTCAGTACCTTGTTCCTGCTCGCTGTTTCGTTGAATACCATTATTACAGTTCACTCCCGCTGTTTAACTCAAATTACTTTTTACTTTGTTGGCTTCAATATACTCTAATATGAAGACTTCTCTACAATCATTATCAAAGTTCAACCGAATATAACGTATTCCTTAAATTGTTCTTTGAAACACAAGTGATCTGAATCTTTACTTCTTATAAAACAAAGTCGTAATTTTTGTATGTATGTCCCTATGTGAGCTTATATCTTTCAAACTACGCAACAGATTTTAATGCAGTTTTTTTAATAGATAGAATGGTTCGAGAGGATTGCTTTTTTTGCATAATATGTATGGGTTTACTGTATATTGGATGAGATATGATTAAATTTGCCGAGAAATTCGGACGCGCGCGACGTATAAATGAAAACGCTGCCTTATCTATGTGAGGGACAACAAACTAATGTATGAAGGAATTGTTTGTTACTTATAGTCCGCGAGGGCATATGTCTATCTTTTAAGGGAAACCCGCTGTACTCATAATAATGTCAAAAAAATTATCAAATTCAATAGGGTATTTTCAAAAGCTATTTAAGTCTATATATATAGTATTATTTTTTTATCAAATTAAATAGCTTAGTTAGCTTACGCAATTAATATAGATTATAACTGCTCCTTACAGCATGCAATTTAAATGAATATCTTAGGAGATATGACGAAAAAAGAATTACGCGCTGTAAAATAAAATTCTTGAAACTGTTTCTGTACTGTTTTCGATTTCCTATCGATTCAAATTCGATTTTAAATAATTATTTAGTATTTTAATACGCAAATAACATAGTCGATAAGTATAACATATGTATAAGCTAAAATGTAAAAATTACTATCCCGATATTAATTGCAACAATAATGATGTTTCAAAAACGATTAACGCTACAGTGGCAGCTTCAAAGGTTTTCAAATTACCTCGAGCGTTCATTCCAATTATAACAACAATGATATTAAGTTCAATTACGGTGCGATTTGGAACGCAAGGGCGAATGCTTTGTGTTTATGTTTAGCTTCTTCCTTTCACCCATGTTACAGTTATAATTTATGATTTATATAACATTTATATAGTACATCGTAGTGTGAGCTGAATATTTATGACCTAAATCTTTACTTATTATAAAACAAAGTCTTGATTTTTGTATGTACATATGTCCCTATGTGAGCCTACATCTTCAAAACTAAGCATTAGATTATGATACGGTTTTATTTAATAGATGTAGTGGTTCATGAGGATGGCTTTTTTGAGTATATTAAGGGGAAGGGGTCAATAACTATAAACACAGGTGATACAGCGGCCGTTTGCTACCAGTTTTATATTTTGTAACTATCAGTGCAAAATGACGGGCTTCGTGGTCTAGTGGTTCGTATAACGGACTGCGGATCATGAGGTTGCGGGTTCGATTCCCACCTCGGACAATCATTTGTGTGATGTTTATAAATGTCTTACAGATGTTTGTTCTGCGTCTGGGTGTTTCTATGTATTATAAGTATGTATTTACAAAAAAAAGTAGTTTATGTAGTATATCCGTATTCTGGTACCCATAACACAAGCATATAACCTTAGCTTGCGACCAGAGGACATTGTGTGATATAAAAAAAAAAATTTACCCGACACGTTTTACGGATTTAGACGCGTATATTTGTTTTAATTTTAGCCCGAAACAAATATATTAAATTAAAATTAAAACAAATATACGCGTCTAAATCCGTAAAACGTAGTTTTATTTACTTGAACTTACTAGATGACTAAGAAAACTTTTATACTGAGAAGAACAAGCAATTTCGTGTACTTGCTTACTTAAAAAAACTTGTAACTTAAAAAAGAAACATTTATTTACAACTAGCAGTTGCCCGCGACTCCGTCCGCGTGGAATTTGGAAATTTTTTTTTTCGCTACAATAGGTAGCCTATGTCCTTTCTCAGGGTCTAAAGATAGTCTGTGCCAAATTTCATCAAAATCGGTTTAGAGGTTTAAGCGGGAAACCGTAACAGACAGATAGACAGAGTCACTTTCGCGTATAATAATTAGTAGGGAAGTAGGGATAAAATTTTGGACCGAAATAAATTTCACTACAACCATTTATAAAGCCAAGTATACTGGAAAAACTAATTACTATTTATGTAATTATGTAAAAAAGCTAATAAATTGCAAAATTGATAAATTACAACATAAAAGCATTTAAATTTCACAAATTTATTTAGTTTACACCACGTTTACACAATGCGTCAGTAAATTTGTTATTTTCTCATTAGGCTCAATAAAAGTTTCTGTGACTCACCTTCAATTGTAAGGGTTATTTATCACACGGTTGTTAGAATAGTTTCTAGAAAGAGTTTTCCGAGTAGACCCTTGTTTTGTCCTTTCTGAAGATTGATTGTTTGTTCATTTTGGGGCATTGCCATGAATTTATTATTTGTTAGTGTTGCTACTAGTTTTACCAACCGTTGTATCAATTGTTAGTGTATCTAGTGAAATTGAGCATAAGAAAATCAGTATTGTCATCAATAAAATATAACTACGAATAAAATGTAAATAGGAACATATTTATCTCTCTCATAGTCAGCAGTTTTAGTACTTTCTTGGGAGACTAGTCTCCATCTATATATACACTAGCTGACCCGGCAAACGTTGTTTTGCCATACAAAAAAATACAAAAAGGTTTGAAAAATAGATGTTGGCCGATTCTCAGACCTACTGAATATGTATGTAAAATTTGAGAAGAATCGGTCAAGCCGTTTCGGAGGAGTACGGTAACTAACACTGTGACACGTGAATTTTATATATTAGATATAATAAAAATGTAAAATGTCGATGACTGTACTTTGAAGATATTGAAAAAATTAATAGGCAGTCTTTATAAGCGTAATAGAAGCCAAAACAATGATTTATAGAATTTTTGTCTGTATGTCTGTAGGCGCATCACGCCAAAACTACTCCATGAAATTGAATACCGTTTTCAGTGATATTGAGAAATAAATTCCTAAGTAATTTATGACGCGTGTTTCTGTTAAATGTCTCAGTTTCTCTTAGATTAATCAGTAATTAAGTACCTACGTCAAGTTTGTTAATGTGGATCTTAACACGAAACACTGCGTCTAATAATAGGACCTTTGTTCTCACTGTAACGAGTTTTTGGAATTGTTATCGAGTCTTTTGCGGGCGTTAATGAAAGGCATTTGGTGAAAATGTCGCCTAAATATAGTTGACTGGAGCTGTGGAGGTGTTTAATAATGAAAATACCGTCAGCAATTTATGTAAAATACAATAAAATGAGGGAAAAGAAGAATATAAAAGGTTAACCAGAATTTGCTCTACCGTGATCAAAATATCTCAGATTATAACTGCTATACTCGTAATAAGAAGTTATCAAATCTATAAAACTCTTTAAAGTAAACTATGTACTACCTTACCGATTCTATCGCGTTTCAGTCTAGCTACTTTCGTTAAGGAGACAGCCAGAAGAATTTAACATCATCTGCACCTTATGGTTTTAAGTGTTTATAATCTTGTGTTATAAATACAATGTGTTGGAACTCATTATTATTCTTGTGCAATCTATATATATATCATATATCAAAAAAATTCATCTATAAACGTTAGAAAAACATGTTAAAAATGAACTATGTTATTGAGAATTTACGCAAACTACTTTAGACTCTATCGAACAAAATAATAAATCTTGTACTTGCTGGAATGTATTATACTCGTATGTAGATAAGCACATTTACCTTTTCACCTATTTATCAATGTACATAAGTCTTGCTATATACTGTGAAAACTACAGAGAGTTACCCTTACAGAAACTTTCTATAAATTCAATCAAAGAATATACTACTCTCTAACGAGAGAAGAAGTACATCTCTATAGTAAAAAAATGCAACCACAGCCAATACACGTACGAGACGCTAGCGCCATTGCGGAATAGCAATAAATCAACACGCGCGGGAACTTTCAAACGTTGTAATATTTGCTCTTGGCTGTACTATATATTATGATCGTGAACCATTTTAAATATATATTGTTCCTTAATATATTATTAAGGATCGTGCTTCATATTCTTGCCTACAGGAAGTAATTAAAACAATCATATTATTATTTTATTTATTCTTTAATATTTTCATTTTGCGTTCAAAACTTTTCTTTTTCTCTTCGTCTTCCATAGCTCTATTAATTAAAACACAATATCTTTTAATTACAATAAAAAATGAGTTTATTTTTAAATGATTTTCATTTAATTCTAAATGATTTATACATTTATTTAAAAAAACAAAATTCACACATTCTAGATTTTTAACAACATTAATTTTAAGTTGTTGCCTAAAGGCATTTGTTTTCATGAAATCATTAATTATAGTTGACATCGTTTCTACACACGTCACCATATCTTTGTTAACATAATTTAATGACTCATGACTTGAGTCATATTCCTTGAAACTTGTAAACATGTGTATGGTTTCTATATTTTGGGACAAAAATGCCTTTCGGCAATCTAGGCAGTCATTGTATTTCATTCTTTTAAATATGAAACCACACACATATCCACAAGCCTGACTTTCGGATGTCCCTTGTTCAACTGCTTCAACTGCATCAGATAGTAAATTTGCCATCTCTTTATTTTCGTCAAATTTGAAGGAAGACGAGTTTGGTTCACACGACGAAGGGATGGTTCCCGTTAAAAAAGTTAATAAATTATTTGCAATTAATGCTGAGTCATTTTCACAGTTCCTTTTTTGTCCAGCATGTTTTAAATTGGATATTATAGCAGTTTTGATTCCCGCTATAAATTGATTAATTGTTGGATTATTATTGGATCGACAGCTATATCTGATGCAGCCAAAACAGTTTTCCAAGGGATCTTGATTTAAGCGACGTGTGGAAAGACTCTTAATGCCTATAGCCCGCAAATTATTCCACAATCTTTCTATTGCATTTAATGAATGAATCCACCCTTCTTGGGACGGAGGATTCGATTTACTCCCTATGTATTTCATATTAGCTATAAAAAATTTCATTTCTTTAAATAAACCTAAATGGGGAGTCCACTTTCTTAAATTTGTAGAGTATTTTTTTCCTCTCCTCAAGTCTGGGCTGTCTGCGTTGACAGCATCAAAAAGCTCGTCAAATTTTTGCACGAAAGTGGCTGTTGCATGGGCTTCAGCTGGAAGTTCATCTGAAATCACAAAAACAATGTTAATTTTTTTTTCGCCCAGATGTTAAGAGTCAGTCTCAGGATGTAACTAATACTTACTAACTTTGAAATATTTACCCTTATGCTTGTTTACAATCTATGCGGAATAAAAAAACGTCTTGCAGCAATCATTTGGGCTCATATTAGGGAATGGGCTTAATTAATATAGATTTTGTGTGTAAAAGAAGTAAATAAGATAAGAAATGATGATTTTTATCATCCTCTTATATTTTACATCAGTAGATCAAATCTGTATTTTATAATTATTCTTGTGTATCTTTGTAATTATGGGAAGCAATAAAGCTTTTATTTATCTATTAATATTGATACCAGGCAACAAAAGTTGACATTATTTTAATATACTCACTTTGAGCAATTTTCATCAACATGCCACTTGTAACTGAGTGGCTAAAAACTTGTGCTGCTAGCTTCACCCACATTCGTTGCTGGCAATTTGGATGCAAATGATGATCTGTTAGCTGAGGAGCATATACAAAATACGGATTGTTCTTGTCCAAGTTATAAAATGCTTCTTTAAGACTCCATTTAACAGTGCCTAAAAAGTAAATTTAATTTAGAGATACTGTATAGGCTAATAATTATAACAAGTAAGGATTATTTATTCAGATGTGATGTGACATAAACAACTTTAATTCGGAATTTGAAAGTACGTCCTCATACACGCGCGCAGACACATCCTCCTACCATTAGTATGTAGCGGACACACACACATACACATTCCGCTTATCTTATGATGTCTCTAGCATATTATCTGCAACAAGGAGAAATAGGTATCCCATAGCACAGGTTTTTAACCTAGTAAGGATGCCTATCTACCTTTAATGCTTTAATGACTCAAGTTTATTTATGTTTTTACTTGTACATTTGTGTGAAATGTGTGAAATAAATTATTATTATAAATGCTAGTTGTGCAAGCCTACTACAATGCCTACTATTATGTAGAACTGTATATCTAACAACACAACACTAAAGTTATTTGTGTACCTTTTATAGGGTTTTCGTTGCATTGAACATCTGTACTTTCTCTGCAAGTCCGCTATTATCAAACTTATAATAAAGATTAAAATAAAAATCTAAAATTAATTACCTGCGTAGGGCTAATGGATTCAGTTGTTCTTATGAAATCTGCAAAAGTGTGTTGTTTTGATGACCCTGTACTGGTACTAGGTTCCATCACATTTTCTATTTGTGACATAGGTGTTGTTAACTTTGGCTGTGCAGCAATTACATCGGACTGATTGACATTCTGAAATTAATTATTAATTTTAAACTTTTGCAAGTGCTATCATAGTAGTGTAAAGTTTTAGAATCTTGATCCATTGTGCTAACTTTGGACGCATAACTATTATTGTATCTATAACAATAATAGTAACAATATTGACTAGATTTATAAAGTAAAACATGTTGGTCACTTCTAGGCTGGTTCTACCGACTTCCCTATATGCTTCACCACTGCTATTTAGAACAATCCTTCATCTGATCTCTTTCCAGCAGTGTTCGATTGTCATCCCATCGGATTATGAGAGTGAGCGAATAGTGTACGAGGGTGTGCGCAAACATAGGTGTAATCTCACACCTATGTTTGCGCACACCCTCATACACTGTAATATGTCATGCATAGTTGGCTGAACCCAACTGAGATTGGTTGCTTTTGTAGGAATTTGTTCGGGAGACTATTACTAGAACAATCTATATGAATACAATACCTGGTTGAAAATATTTTCTCTTTCATTTAGTATTTCTTCCACTATAGTTGACTCAGGAACGGCAAACTTACTCAATTTTTGCCTTTTATCATCCATAAATTGAATTGAGTTGAAATGTCTTCCACACAACACCTTATTCCGACTATAGAGTGAATGTAATGATTCAATGGAAGTCCAATCTTCATTTGGCCAACAGTATTTAGCCCAAACACGAGCCCTGTAAAATGTCCATATAAAATACTGGTATTCAGTTGAATCAGGTAATACTGGAAGCCCACTCCAACATAGTTTTGGAAGAAAAGGTAGAAGGATGATGAGTACAGTAGGTGATAGTATATGATGATGTAAATATAGATTAAAATAGTATTTTGTTTAATAAACGCATGAGGTCTTAAATATACCGGGTTGTATTTTGTACTTACCTAGTAACATTGGTTATTCCTGGATTTGGAAACCTGTGATAGGTCACCGTCATGTCTTCGGCACGTGTTCTGCCGCACTTAGCACACTTTCTATGGTTATTCACGGACATAATTAAATAACCAAACTTAAACAAAAATAAGAAAAAGTAACCTAACAATAAACGTCCTTTCGTAAATAATGTTCTCTACGCACAACACATAGAATTCACTTCAAGAACGTAGAATATTCAGTCAAAATTACTATAATAACTACTAGAGAGTATATTTTAATAATATTTTGATTCTTTGGATAAAATATTAAAAACCACAATCATAATAATAATTATTATGCTAATGGCGGCCTCATTGAAGCGACAGTGTGACCAGACCAAAAATTTTTAAATTTTTTCCTATGCAATACTGCTACAATAGCAACGCACACATACATATTTGAGCATGTGTGCAAGAGCAAAATCTCGTCATACAACATAATAGACCCTGAATTCAATACAAACAATGTTTTAAGATAAAGGGCTAGACTTAAAGTGACCTTGATTTAGTCGCCTCTTGATAGCGACGTGATACTCCTACGAATTACCCACTTCAAAAGGATATTTGTGGAGTTTTAGGTTGAAATCTTTCAAGTAGTGTTGAAAAAGTTATAAAGTCGATTCAATATCATGGATCGAAGTGCGTATCATGGTCCGAAGTTGTACGATATGGGATGTATAAAGGAAGTTCAATTCCTAATCAAATGTTCCTGTTAATTGTAAATTATTATTTACCTTAATATTCCACTCTCCAATAAATAAGCGACATGAGCGAGTACTTGCCGGTTTTAGGCACACAAAATCATTTTGCTGCGACTATCTTTACGTTGTACAAATAGTATTTGAAAATTCTTTGTATTATGTTTGTAAAATTTATTTTTTGTGGATTTTTGTCTTTGGGCCTGCCTCTTTAGGATCTGGATCGTGCTTTTTCGTTCATAAAATACATTTTAATTTACAAATATCGGATTACCTACGAAATAACGTAGTAACTTTCCTTGTTTTGCCAAATTATGTAGGTAGATATTTTAATTTGTTTTGCTCAACAGTCCTTGAAATTTGATTAAGTTGGTACTGCCAGAGTCTGTTCGAGTTTCAAATCTCATTAATTTTAGCGTTGTGTATTGCCGCTTAACTTTATTCTCAAAATAGGAGAAGCGTAGACAATTATTTTGTCTTATTACTAACACCATAGCTTTATATTTAGTAGACATTAGAACAATCTTACAAATTCTGCAACCTGTCTCCATAGGTTTTTTTTAAGGCTGAACTTTAAGAAGTTTCCTACACCGGTTCTTCTCAGTGGATTGTTAGTTTTAGATCGGTGGTAGGAAAGGGGAATAAAAACCTTTCATAAAAGTTATTTTTTAAATAATAAATCTACATAGCCATAGATAGAAAACACCCAGTAGTAGTTCGGCACTCTACTTACGCTACGAAGCCCGTTAATAGAACATAAATACAAGAGAATAATTTTTATTTGTAAAGTTCGTATTACCACATGACCCAAAGGTTTCGCGATCACTAATATCACAAATAAAGACTAATTTTGGTCTATTTCATAATGACTTATCGGAGGATTAAAAGTTCACTAAAATCGGTTTGCGAAAATTGTCAAAACTTGTTATTCATAATAGTCTATTTACGCTAAAACGTTTATTATCTCTCCAGAAAAATCTTCGTTTAAACCTCCGACAAGTCACTATGAATAAGACCATTAATCAGCACGAAATTTGTATGTCTAATCAATATTTTACAATACACGCATGTAAAAGAGAGGCGTCTTGTTTAAGTTTCTTCCAGATGTTAAATTTGCTCTATTATTTCAAAACTTATACAAGGCATGTTAACAACTATGTTTTATTTAAAAACAGATTTTATAGCACTGATACCTAAATTATGTTTTATTGAAATTCGTTCAGCCAATCATAAGATATTCAATCAAAAGGGGTATTTACGAATTAATTAAGTCATTTTGAATTCTTATCCATGCAACCACAATGTGCTATAGAGAAATGTGTGGCCTACAGCTAGTAAAATATCAATCTAATGCCTGCTGCTGATACTAAACTAAGTGTCGAAAAAGATGAGCTTTATGTAGCAAAAGTAAAATACCAGATTTTGGTTGGTGACAAGCTATGTGTTCAAGTGTACATTACTGTGGTTTCACGTCACGCCGGCTGTGGACCCAGCAATTACAATTTGCAATTAATTACACCCCCCTGGCTTTGACCGTCATGTTTCGTTATCCCCACCCTTCTAACCCACCTTGATTATTTTCAGCACGAATGCTACATATATGATTATTTTCAGATTGTTTTTGCAAACGACTAATTATTTAATTCATTTTCGTTCTCTGAAGCAACAAAGTTATAAAACTTGTAAAAATAAGTGTAGGTATATACGGCATTATTTAAATACTTTCATTGTTAAGTAAGTACTGCATACTTCTGAATTGTACGCTTAGAATACATATCAGAAGATGTAGGACAAAAATTGGGAGGAAACTTCCAAAGATTTCCTCTACCATTAGCAAAGAGTTTCTTAAATTATTAAAAGTCTAAAATCTTTTAATTCAAGATGGGATATTATGAGAAATAATTTTTGATTTATCAAAAAATTGTGATCCAAAAAGTCCCGCGATAGAAATCACATATAAATTGTATAGTAGAAGCAAGCTATGTATATGTCGCCGTCCATATTATACGATATTAATAAATTTGTCCATAATATTTCACTCAAAACCTCGACATGTTCAACATGATTCAGTAAACATAAAGGAACGTTTTTCAACAAATATTTTCCATTATTTTGTATAGCTCTTTACTAACAGTAGAATGATGATACCTTGATACATATTAATTCTATTTATGGTGCTACTCTTACTCTTTATCCAGCTATTATTATCTAGAGGTATTATCTAGAGATTTAGATTATGGTCTATTCTGTTGCACTGACCAGGTGTGTTGGCGCAGTCTGTGAGAGATGGAAAACTTAACAAGGAATTCATCGTTTTCTATCACTCACAGAGGATCTTATCTTATAACTACTTCCCGTAGCTGGCTCTTACAGCACCTTCGGAAAGAAAAAAGGTTGACACTTGTATTCTTAATCTGTTACACACGGACATAATAATATGCTAGTTTGGTGCTAATATTAAAGAAAAATACCTATTCATCGTAAGCTATGTAACTGTATATTAATGAAATCCCAAAAAAATTGTTATTAAAAGGCATAGCGAAGCGTGACTTTTGTTTTGTGTTCTCTGTATCTTTCATGTTACAAAAGACATAACATACTCGTTTAGATTATAAATCCGGGAAGAAAACTTCTTCATTACGACCTAATTAGAAAACAATTTCAAATTTTGTTAACTGCATACAAAGGTAAGCCAAGGGTCGGTAGAGCAATCAAAGGGCTCCATAGAATTTTCTACAGACTCCGCACTGGCTTACATTTGATATTGCACGAATATAAGATTCTTTATGATGTAACTAATTATAGTTAAAAGTTTCTATGACTGTAAAGCATGGACTTAGCCAGAATTGTGTTTGAGAGGTCAAACCTTTCTGAAATATCCTAAATAGTATCGTAGCAGAATCGGACGAAAAGAAACAAAGAATTAAATTCCGAAACTACCGGGTGATAGGGAAAAAAATTTGACGTATCATAAGAGGAAGTCAGTATTTTTATTGATAAAAAATTTATATCTACATGATTAAAAGCGCCTCTGGAACCAATTGCCATTAACAATTAACACCATTCTTTTGAAAATAGACAGTGATTTAGCCTGCTAAATCACTGTCTATTTTCAAAAGAATGGTGATTGAATACTTCACCACTAGTTTGTAACTTATTTATTTTCTCTATATGATATATATTTATGTTATGCTTTATACACGTTTATTAGTATGCAGGTCCATGCAGGTTGTCTGGAAGAGATCGCTGACAGCGATAAGACCGCTGATTGTACATTAATCGTTTGTATATAAACTGTAAAAATTTTGTATTATTGGTGTGCAATAAAGTATATTGTATTGTTGTAAATGATATTCATTTCATTTCATTTGAAGTAATTCCGGTCTAGGTACGTTCATGCCGCAGCGAGAACATTTGCAGCTGCCCATTCTTATAGCCAGAGGAAATAATTTTACGACGAAGAACAAACCTACAGCTAGTTTAATAATTAATAGTTAGTGTCGCATTTGCCTAGAGCTACAAGCAAGCGTGGCGTTGAGTTAGCGTTAGCTGCCAGACATATTTGTCTAAGCTCAACTAATTTCTACATCAATCACGTTGAGAAATGTTTGTCTAACGTGCTTTTGTACTACGTAATATATCACAATTTAACTCAAGTATAACGTTAAAGTTAAATGCAAAGAATGTCTCTTAACTAAATACGCAATACTAAAGATGTCGAGGATATTTTTCAAAAAAACCGTTTTCGGGTTACTAAAAAAATATCTTAAAGTATATATACCTATTATATCACTTAGTTACGTTTCTCTTTCAAACTATGATTATTTGTAATGTTCTATATCTCCATTTTTAGAGCAAAATATCGAATATATTTTTATTTCGTAAAATATTCTGAGATCTCTCATCAGAATAATACATAAGCTATAATATCAACACACAAGACAAGGAACACGTGTGAAACCGTACTGTATGTCTCAAAAATTCTCTGTCATTTGTTTGTTTTTACTCTCAACCAATTAATGGTTTTTCAATTAGACACGGGAGTTTGATTCATTAACACGCTTTTTATAAGTTCGGTACGTATCTATCAATGTATTAATCTATGTAACGGAATCTTTGAAAGTACACCCACTTGTGGTAATGGGATTGATCTGATATGTTGCACACATATTAAGGACCGATAACGATGCAATAATATAAAAAAATATTCAAGATTTTGTAGCGTGTTTTTTTAGTTTTTGAACGCTTTAACACATGGTGTAACTAAATACATTACTGTTTTCATTCTACTTGTTTATTTATCTTTAGTGTTTAATTGCTTTTTGCAGTCGTTATTTGTTTATCATCAGAATGTACTACGCTACTACATAGTATCCACTTAATTATGAACAGCGTGTTTCAATTCAGTGCGATATAAAAGAGACAGTAGATATGTAAATAAACTAGGTCTATGACGTTATCATACTATAGGTACACAGAGTTCTCACTTGTACGTCATTAAATATTAAATAAGACGAGCCTTGTGGTTGAGTGGTTCATGTAACGGACTGCCGATCAAGAAGGTCGTGGATTCGATTTCCGCTCGGGACAATCATTTGTGTGATTTTTCTAATTGTCATGCAAATGTTTGTACCGTGTCTGGGTGTTTCTATGTATTATAAGTATGTATTTACAAAAGAAAAGTAGTATGTGTATTCTATCTGTATTCTGGTACCCATAACACAAGCATATAAGCTTAGCTTGGGACCAGAGGACGTTGTGTGAAATGTCCGTAAATATTTATTTATTTTATTTATTTAAATAACACATTCTAATATTAGCTTCCTTCGTACATATCTACCAATCTATGTATTTTTTTTATCTTTATTTTATTATAACATAAAGTCGTTATTTTTGTATATATGTCCCTGTATGAGTTTTATCGCCCAAACTACGCAATGGATTTTGGGTGACTTTTGTTAATAGATAGAGTTGTTCAAGAGGATGGCTTTTTTGTATAATTTGTTAAGTTTGGTTTTAAAAACCACGTGTACGAAGTTACTAATAAGAATAGTAGAAGAAATAATAGTAAGAAATATTATTTATTTTCATACATTATAATTATCGATATTCTAGCTTTTAGAAACACCATGAAACTATGTGATTAAACAAATTAAATAACTTGTAAAAAGTCAGTCAACTTAGAACAAAGAGGAAGTGAAATTAATGAAGTAAACACAGCAACAAAGTTTTATAAGACGACGGGTGTTGAGAACGACATCTGTGCTTTCAGATTTATCAACGTATCTGTACTAATATTTATCTGAACTACCTAACTATAAAGCTGAAGAGTGTGTTTGTTTGAACGCGCTGATCGCAGGAATTACTGGTCCGAATTGAAAAATTTAAAAAATGCCACAGTTATTAATCTATAAACTTCAATAAAATACGTAAATATCTACATATAATTTTCTTAGTTTAAAAACTTAAATGATCCATCTATCAGCGTTATTTTGTCCACTGCTGGAGATAGGCCTCCCCTATGTAACGCCACAACGCGTTGTCATGTGCCGCTTCTTCTTCTTCTTCAGCCCATTTACGTACCACTGTTGGTCCTCCTCCACTTTGGGAGGGATTATGGTCTACTGTGCCGCGCTGACCAGACGTGTTGGCACAGGGTTTATTTTCAAGTTTTCCGTCTCTCACAGAGGATGTTATCTGAGTGCAATATCCCTTAGCTGACTTTTATAGCACCCTTAGGAGGAGATGGAGTGGCGACATGCTTGAAATTCCCGGATATTTTTAAAATTATTGCATAGTGAAAATCACAATCAAAGATTCCGTAACATAGATAATACATGGAAGATAGATTGATAAATAGATACAAACGAAAATAATAAAAGAGTGCTTCTTAGAAAATCAAATTAAATAAGAGCATAACCTAAGCTTTTATTTAAGATATGCTTTTACTTAGTAAGTCAATTGTGAACATTAATAAATTACTGGTGAAAAGCCTGTAAATAGTAATAATAAAAAATCTAGATACATTATTATATTTTGTATAAGGAGAAAGATATTACTTACCTTTTCCACTTCATAAACAAGCTCAAGGGTACTTACATTAAATAATAATCGACAGATCCAAGCCAATTTCGTGTCTTCCGCTAAGCTTGTTTCAACTTTTCACGGGAATAATCCCTCCGGCGAAAATATTATATATTTTATTTACATAGTAGGCTAATAACGCAAAGTAGAATTACATTTTGTTAGTTATGTTGATGTTACTCTATATTACACGGTTTCCCAAATATTTTGGCCATCTTTATCTCTACATATTATAAAACAAAGTCGACATGTTTGTATGACAAACATACAAACATTTCGTCTTTGTTTATGTGAGCTTATATTTTTCAAACTACGCAACGGATTTTTATGCGGTTTTTTTATAGATAAAAGTAGTTCAAGACGATGGCTTTTTTGTGTAATTTGTTAAGGTTTGGTGTATATTGGGAGAAGGGAGCTTCAATGATAAAAAACGCGGTTGAAACCGCTGGCATTAGCTCGTAGCTAAATAAGTTGCTTACTGGCTACTGGTAAGATTCTTATTTAAAATCCGTATTAGAAACAAATACATACATGGATTGACGTAAAACTTTATAAACATACGGATATTTTAAAGATATTGAAAATTACATTGTCAATACTATTTTTACTTTTACTTTTCTTACATGACATGTCAAATTCCATTACATCATTATTCCAAGTAGCTGTACCCCACATTTTCGCACACACGAGAAAGCAAAACTAAACAAATCGATAAGCATAAAACCTTACACTTAAACCATTCCGTCTATTAAAACGGCATGAACAGCCGTTGCGTAGTTTTAAATATTTAAGCTTACATAGGGACCTACAAAAATGATTTTGTTTTATAACCAGTAAAGATTTTATACCTACTATTAAATGGTAATAATAAATAAAAGAAAATGAAAAAAAAAACTGGGGGTCTGTAAATTATCGAAGTAAACAGAAAGAATTCGCTGCCCTAAACGATAAACCCCCACCGGAAATCAAAATTGAAAAGCTGTTGTGATGAAGAATTGACTTCCACTTACTCCACTTTATTATTGACGTACAAATGGTCGTACTAACAAATATTTCTATAGATGAAATGTTTATTACCGTAAACATTTTAATTGGTTTCCTTTTACCAAATAAACAAATGTTTTACTCATGTTTCTGACGTCATTATAAATAATTTTGTTTCGTTGGAATATTTTGTTTTCCTGTTTGAAATGAGACCAATTTAATAATTTACTAGATAAAAACCGGCTAAGTACGAATTAGACTCGCGCACGAAGTTTTTTGTACCATTATTGTCACTATTCATCATCGTAATACTCCCCCGTCAAGCCGGGCTCCCCGTCAGAGAGCACCCTTGCTGGGTCATGGTAAGGCTCAAGGCCTTGACCAAAAACAAAAAAGAAATCAAAAAATCATCATAATACTGTCATAATCATGTCATCTAAGCGTATCATGAAGTTAAACTGAAAATATTTGTTGTATGTAAGCCTCCTTATAAATTTTGAATTATTTTGCTCTTGAAAATGCCTCTATCTGTTAGTTCGTAATTCATTACCGCTGCTGTTAGTAAAAATAGGGTCATTCCCACAAATATATGTGGCCACTGGAGTGCCGAAATTGCGTTGTGAAGGAAACTCATAGCAATAAGTGTGTGCCATTGGTCTTTAGTAGTCCATAGAGTATCATACACATGGTTAAAATAAGCTCCAGTGCTACAAAAGCCACACCAAGGAGTTAGATGACAAATAAGGAAATTCGGCTCCAGTATAAAAGTTATTTTAAAGAGGTAGCTGACTAAAGAGTGTCTCTATTAATTAGTACATTCTGCTTGTTTGGCTTAGTTTTTGCATTCACTCAATGAATTATGATTTTTAAGGGATGTTAATATGGAACTGAGTCAGTATAAGTCTTAATATAATTTAGTCTTTCTAATAGTGTGATATTTGACTGTTCGTTTTCTTAACAAAACTGTAAATCGCCAAATCCGTAAAAATGGTTAGAAAATTGTGGGATGTGTATAAGCCAAGGCAATTGTGACGAATTGTATAATAAACACATATCAAACAAATCAATAGCACTGAAGAAGGAAAAAACTGTGGAATATTAGATAAAATATTACAGAATTTATTTGTACTTTCAACCCTCGTGAGTCAACATATACTTGAACCCTTTACATATTTACGATATCTGTAGATATCCAATAATGCTGAGTGTTTGCCTCATACAAGTTTGCTAAGGCTTGTAAATAAATTTGATAGAGGTTTCTAGATTATATTACATATTTTTTTACTTATATCATATGATCGTGTAAGATAATACTTATATAATAAAATTGGAAGCTTGGCAATCATGTAACGACTTGATGTCGCTGCTTTTACGGTATGATATTCTATAGTAGAAATAAAAACCAGTGAAGTACGAATTGGACCTGCATACGACGGGTTCCGTACCGATATTAACATTATATTATATTCGTTATACCAACCCTAAATAACGGGATTAGGTTTGGAGCGTTAAGATGATACGTATTTCTTATTATAGCATCAATTGATATACAAAAGCTGTGAAATTTTCAGCTGTCACCGTTACAGAGATACAGCCTGGTGACTGACGATCGAACGGATGGATAGCAAAGTCTCAGTAATAGTGTCCAGTTTTACCTTTTTATTCTTTTTGTCCGTCAACACACCGACAAAAAACATCTGTCATGAAATATTTTATTCGACTTATTAGTGTATTTATTTGCCTGAAACACAAAGTTCTTGGGCCGGTCGACCTGTAATACATATAAAACATTGTAGGAACTTTAAAGTGGTATCCCGGGGTTGTTAGAAAAGTTTGGAACAAAGACTTAGAGACACTGTGCCTTCCTTTGTCAAGATTAATGGTTTCCGTAATTCAACTGACTGTTCACAGTATGTCATTGTTCTACTCTAGGTTTTTCGTTGGACTACTGTTATAATTTTATTCCTTTCTAAATTTTTTAAAGACTAAGTTTAATGTATTCCTCTGTCATTTAAATGTTTATCTTAATATAAATTTAATTGAAAATAGAAATAATTTATCTCGGTTCGTTCGAAAACTATCAGCCAAGATTTGTCAAGATTTTTGTTTCAGAAAAATCTATCAGACTATTTTGTTCTAAACAAAACTGCATTTAAAATGCTAAATAGAAAATAAATAAACCTTTCTGAAACATAAAAAAGAACAAAATAACAATAGCAAATGATCTAAAAACAATATCGTACCATATACAATCATTTGACTTATGGGAACTATCAATCTTCAGAAGCGTTGACATCGAGGGTTTTCTCTAAAAACTCTGCCAAAGTTTTGTAATAACCATTTGACAAATAGCTTTAATAGTAAATGATGTAGCTTCGATATTTTGCGATTTGTGAATTCTTATACCTACACAAATATGTAGCTTAGCAGTTGTGACTAGTTTTAAATTAAGCAATCATTTAACGATTTATCGCAAAAAATTTTATAAAGAAACAGGCTGATCCGATGTAAACTTCGTAAAATTTTTCTTTTAATATTTTACAAATTGGATCACAGTAACAAAAACATCTAATTTGGTTAAGTCGATCGTTCATCACATCATTTCTTTCCCAGGGTTCTCAAAAAGCCATGTAAGGGATTTTGTACATAGATAACATCTACGGTGAGAGATGGAAGACCCGAAAACAAGGCTTATGCGAACACGCTTGGTCAGCGCGTCTTAGTAGACCATAATCCCTCCCTAAGTGTAGGAGGCCCGTGTCTAACAGTAGAACGTTAAGGGGCTAGGGAGAGAGGAGAGAGAGATTAGGCTAAACAATAATAACGAATGTTTTTTTCTATATTTCGTTCCCATATATTAAATTGCTGTTAATTAGCGGACATGTAATATAAATAATAAAAATAAAATAAAATACTCTTTATTGCACACCATATTGATTTACAGAACTTACTTACTAGACTTAATAATAGGTACAAAGGGCGGTCTTATCGCGAGCTGCGATCTCTTCCAGACAACCTTAGAATGGACTTGACCGAGACTGAATAGGTAACTTGTGGTCTACTAATATTATGCTAAATATATGCCAAAAATAAGTTAAACTACTAATAGCTAATATAATATAAATACATACACTACACACACAATTCTACCTTTATACATATATAAATATATATATACATACACATACAATACATACATATTTATAGCAAATACATAAATACTAACGTTTTCTTTGGTCCCTTATATTTACGATCGTTTTTCCGCTATGACCTATCTAATGATAATGTAATTTAACGTCATTGTGATAAATTGTTATTAAAGTGGGCTCTATTTCATTCATTTTATAGCTCGTTATTTCAGGCCAAATTACCTAGAACTCTTAAGTTAATATATATTGTAACATTGATATAAGTTATGATACGGCATCATAACTTATATCAATGTTACAATTGTCATAACGTTTATAGTTTGACGTTTGATCAGACATATAACACGAGTAGTTTTCGATTGGTTAGCTATCATAGGGGTGTTTAAGAAATTAAATCATGATAAATATAGCTAAATATTAAAGGATGATGGTCCTTTTTAGTCATTGTTACTAGAAAAACATACGAACCAACATGTCTTCAGTTTGTTAAAATAATTTCCGTTTCATTTGCACAAATATTTTATTAGAACCATATTCTGATGTCGTTAAAATTCATATCGGAATAAATGCAAATAATATAGATATATTTTTATAACTTTAATTAAACGAATTGAAAGTAATATTATCGCAACAGTAACAAAGTAAACTCATTTACACTTGTGTATAAAGATTACTAACATATAAAGCAATCTCAGGTTTATAACATTTACGTTTTCAGGTACAGGCTTTATTTATGCATTTTTGAGCGAAAATGATACCGTAAATCAAAGGCAACCTGTAGTTTGAGTTGTAGGGAGGCACACTCGTTGCTGCTGTAGCTTTGAATTATTTTTTCCAGACAGTTGAGTTCGAATGCGCTTGCAGGTTGAGTTGTCACAACTTAAAGACGAACTTTTCATGTTTACTTTTAATTAAAGTATTATTGCCAGTGTAATATTACTACACAGAATCCCTCTTTATCCCCTTTCATTCATATCAGTAAAGGTAAGTAAAATTTAAGCATAGTATAACTATTCAAATAATGCTACTTTTAGGGATTCGTCGCGTTTTAGGTTTAAAGAATTTATTTCTCAAAAGAAGAATACAGTTCACTTATATGAGATAGGCAGTTAAATTACATTAATTATATTATTACATTTCGCCTAGAGGCCAAGCATGCAAGTAGGTACTCCTATTTGAATATTACATCGGTATAATAAACACAAAACTAATTCGCCAGATAGGCAGTTCACAATCTTTTCATATAAATTGGTTTACAAAATTCGCAAAAAATATGGAAAAAATGATTTTTTAGAAGTAATCAACACATCTATCGTGTTGTCCAGTGATCTAAGATCATAAATAAAATATAGAATTGTATTTTATAATAGTTATATTTACAGCTGTCTCTTATCACCGCATAAACATCAGAAATATTTTTAACTAGCTGTTGGCCGCGACTCCGTCCGCGTGAACTTTAATAAATTTTCACCGTTTTTGCAACAATTTTCACTACTTATATAGCCTAAAGCCTTCCTCGATAAATGCCCTATCTAACACTGAAAGAATTTTTGAAATCGGCCCAGTGGTTCCTGAGGTGACGCGTACAAATAATCAAACAAAAAAACTTTTCAGCTTTATAATATTAGTATAGTATAGATACACTCTAGAAATGTATCGTTTTCTTGTTGCTCTAGTTTAAGACAAATAAAACCTTAGCAAATCATATTTGTGTAGAATTTATTTGAGGAACTACACGGGCTTCTACACAGGTTAAACAAAAGCATTTCTGGCATACATATGCTAATTAGTACGGGATCCGTAGTACATTTTTTTCACTTGATTACTATCAAGCTGATTTTCCGTGAGTAGCTTTATTATGACGAGACGCCCAATAATTTTCTATTCCAAAATCTCGATTGTGGTAGCTAACAGAGATAGCAAGGATAAAATATCGTACTACCCGTAAAAAAAGTTTAAAAAAGACGTAAGTGAACTTGCGTCAAAAATTTCAAACAAAATTTCAAAAAAATCATTTACTGCTTTCTTCCAGTAATAGTACGATATTTTAATAAAGCTACTCACGGAAAATCAGCTTGATAGTAATCAAGTGAAAAATATGTACTACAGATCCCGTACTAAATAGTTTACTGCTACGTTGTTACTTTATATGGGTTATTATAATCACAAACGGTTGTAGGGCGTTAAATTACATGTAGGTACGGATTTATACACTTAACTAGTAAATTTACTGGCCCTGCAATATACTTACATGGACTCTTAAATACATAAGAAATAGGTATTTCCGATTTCCGGAATATATATTGACTGACTAATTGGCGACATTTCTAGAAACTTGAAAAATAGCACTATATATAACTATTTTCTTTTTTAATGTAAGTAAGTTTACTATTTAATTATTTTTTGTAATTCAGCTTTTCATGAGGTAAAAACGGCTTGTAAGTTTAAATTAAATCCCTAATTTATGAAATGATGAAAAAGTGTGAATAGGGCTAGTTTACCATAAATTTATAAGGTAACAATAAAAGCAATATTTCAAAATTGCTTTCTTTTCCAAATATTTTCTGTAATACTTAAGATGAATAAATGTTTCATTTCACAAACAAATAATACAATCTGCTTTCAACAGTAACCAGTTGGCAATTTAATATTTAATTAAGCAGGCTTCAAGTGATTTGAAGCCTTTCCTTTCTATTTGGTCCTTCTGAAGGTTTCCCGTATAATTAGAAATTGCAGTAGACAAATTAATTAATTGAACTCAGTGTTAAGGTAACATGCTCCCATATTTTTTGTTGTATTTTTGAGTACCATAGGTTATTTCAGTTTTAAACCAAGTTTCAACTAAACTCATTCAGAGCGATATAGCTGCTCACGACAAAACCCTTCCTTTTATAAAAACCCGGTCAAGTACGAGTTAGACTCCCATACTAAGGGTTTCGTACCAGTAGTATCATCAAGTTACACAGAAAATATTTGTATTATGGGAGCTCCCTAAAATATTTCTTGTACCTATCTCACATATTGCGCACATATATCATGTCTGAAACTTTCAAAACTCTAGCTATCACCGTTCTTTCATCTTTCACTAGGCTAAAATAGGTGTGTAAAACTGCGGCTCAAAATATTTGCTTAAGTTCCCTATCTTTTGAAAAGCCCAAATTTAATAACGACGTAACTACTATGAGGAAATCTTATTTACTTACGCTTAAAAAGGTTTTGTTATGTAACATATTTTCTTATATTATTATGTTGTTATAATTTCACATTGAGTGAGGTTGACGCAATAGTGAAAACACAATTTCCTTTTGTTTTTTTTTATTGTTTACTTGTGTTAAAACAATATATTGTATTTATAGCTGTCGAGGAAGAACTTACTATTATTATTTTTTAACCAATTCTATTGCTTATCTTTATCTTTATGGTCAATGTAAAATTAAATTGAATGTGGGTAAAACATGTAATAACTGATCGTAGAAGACACATTACAGCTCAGTCTCACTCTCACCCGTGACCATGGTGACTACAAAGTCTCCGAAACGTCACGTTTAAAACAAATATCATACGCGTCTAAATCCGTAAAAAGTAGTTTTATTTAAGAGGATACCAAAATAGCTTCGTGCATTTTTCTATGTACGAAGTTTTCATTGTTTCTTTAGATTGAATGGCTAGAGCTCTAATTTTTAAGTATATGTTTTTTCAATATATGATCTAGGATCGCATAAACTCAGAAACGCGATTGAAAAAAGTTTTCTCGTTAGAAAATCTTAGCGAAACAACCTCTCAAATTTTTTATTTTTTTCATTTGTCGGTCTATTATCGCGTGTTAACTAATGAAGTAACTTTAAAAACATAAGTAACTATTATATATAGAAACACGTAAATCAGAATTAAAATATATTTAGTAGATTTTGAGTAAATAGGAAAAGTATCCCTAATTCTTCATTTTCTGTGCCTACTGGCTGTGTTAATATGTACGTGTCGGCGATGATATACGATAATATTGATGTAGGCCCTTAAACAAATGAGTCGCGCAAGTGTTAGAAAATATTGTCAATTTTATTGCATTATCAAAATATATTAAAATATATCGTCTTAACAAAATTTTTAGAATTCCGTATCAAAAGGTAAAACGGGACCCTATTACGGAGACTTAGCTGTCCGTCCGTCTGTTTGTCATGACATGACATGACATTATAACTAGAACGGTGATAGCTAAAGAGCTGAAAATGTCACAGTTTGTGTTGTTACAAACACAAAATTCATGATCATCATTTTCCTGCCCTCGTCCTATTATTTGGGATCCATATGACGAATATATTATGATAATAACGGTATGGTACCCTTTGAGTGAGAGTCTAACTCGTACTTAACCGGGTTATCGATTATTTAACAGGTTTTATAAACACGGTCCGATCTTCATTTAAAATGGATATTTTTTGTTTCAATCTTCAGACGGGTGGAGTACATTGTAAAATAATAAAAACATCATTTATAGCTCTAAGTCTTTGGATGTGATACTTAAACTTGTCTCATAGGCTGATGGATTCTAAATTAATGATGTTGTTATACACATAATAGTTCTTCCTGAATATTATTTAAGAATTCAGCATGTTTTTTTCTTCTCTAACTTAGCATTTATTCCTACTACTAACTTAGCATGAGCTAAAATTTACTCCCTATTAGCATGGGATACCATCTATTTCTTAACTAAACTAACTGTAACTTGTAAATAATTTGATCAGTTAGCACATTACCATCTGTCTTCTGAGACACAGGTACTAATATAATTTAGGAGACAGAGAAAACATGTGAATTGTTTATTATGTTATTGGTCTCGGTCAGACATTGGCATGTGGCATGGTGTATTGGCTAATTACTCCTCGGAAGCGTCAGCATTGGTTTATATGTTTGTCAATAAGTAGGCATGTTGCAGTCAGTAAAGTTCCACCCTCGTCTGTAAAGTTGTAGCACAACAAAAGGGAGTCCACTATGCGACGTATCCCCGGAGAGGAATTGGGGTGATGACACTTGTATTCCTAATCCGTCACCACACGAACTGATACTACAACTGGACATAGATTACCTACATTCAATACGCAACACAACTAACGGTTCTCCGCCTTCTGCAACAAATTCCACCCTGCGATTCTTATAAGGATGTTGCTCTGCCTAGCTGGTGGTGCCTTACGCTACATATGTTATACCGATTGATCAGTATTAATATTCTGTGTAAGCTTGGAGGAATTCATTACGTCTGTAAACAAAATAAAAATAAATTCACATGTAAGAAGAGTTAGTTTGTAGAGTTTTAACTATTCGAGATTGCACGCCAGCTTAACATTTTTAAAGACAATTTCAGATCTTAGGTGATTCAATTTTGGTACATATTGAAATCAAAATTGCACTATCTACCTTAACACGTGTGGGCAAGTATCGAATAATCCGTACTGGAGCAATATACCTAGAGACCAGCCGCTGAGAGAACCAATATCGATGATTTATTGAAGAATGAGGTACAAGTGGTATGATTTCGTGTGATATTTATTTTGGTACCGTCAAATAATAGTAATTATATCTACATTTTCCATACATTGGTATTAATACATTATAAGGTTATCAGCCAGCAATAACGATAGAGTTAAGTTGTAAATTGTTACATACTACAATGGAAAGGCGCCATTGGAAAAATCAAAAAATTTCGAAAAATCGAGTGACGAATGTGGTGGTCTAATTGGTTACTGTTAGCACGACCACAATAAGCTCAGTTGGCAGAGCTACGGGACGGTATTCCGAGGTCGTGGGTTCAAGTCCCGCTTGCGGTGATCACTTTATCCACCACAATTTGATTGATTAAATTAAACATTGTTGATTCTGCTATAGGGGCGCATTATGTTCATATAATACGAGTATGTACTACGAAAACTCATCATTTTTATGTAATGACGTGAAAGCTCTCTACTTCCTTATACCGTATACGTGACGGACTGACTTATGTAGCGTAGTAGGCAGTGCCTAAACAATGATAATATATATTATGTGTAATCGTTTCTTCCATTGCATTCATAAGCGCATGTTGACTTTGTATTACTGGATGCTAATTTGTTACCGAAAATAACAATTTATTTATTTTATATTATTTTTATGTTAGAATTTTTATAAAAATTAATATTGTCGAACATTTCACACAACGTCACTTGGCCCTAAACTAAGCATAATTGCTTATTGGATTTGAGTATCAGATTGTCGTATCGTACTTCGTAAACCTATGGGAAAACTTAATGCTGTACTAATTTCTGTAATTAGGTAGTCAAGGATACTCGAAGGAAAAGTTAGGAACACGTAGTAGGCCCCGTTATTATACATTTTAATCGGCTCGTAACAATGATAGCTTTAAAACCAGTTAAAGTTAGTTACTTACCAAGTTATTCAACCATGCAATTCATTAGCAATTCAAATATCTACCTAATCAATACAAAGTCACCCCATTGTAGATAACCTCTTTCTTGTTACTTTACTAAATTATCATGTTTTTTAATGGTCTCGAAAGATTTGATTTTCAAAATACGTTGAATAGTTGGGTTAGCTATTAGAAATTCATTTCATAAACGATCAGTATAAATTAGGTATATTGTAAATGTTTAAAGTTAATACGTCTGGAGAAAAAGAAAATAGATAATGGTGTCGATTCCAATGCAAGTTCAACTTGACTAAACTTAACTAAAAATTTACTATATTTAGTTTGGTTTAGTGATAAACCTATTCTGTTTCAAACAGAAATTTAACTTAAAATTTTAGTTGACAGGATTAAATCGATCTTGACATAATCATTTAAAGCTGCCCACTAACAGACAAAAATGCCTTTTAAAGTGAACGAATGAATGAATGAATAAAAAAATAAATAATATAAAATTATAAAATTAAATTAAAATTAAAATTAAATTTACAATTTAAATATAATTAAAATTATAAATTACTTTAGCAATATAAAATTCCTTTTCAAACGTTATTTGAGCAATATAGTTATTTATAAATATTTACAACTATTTCTGCATCATTATTATGAACATTTATTAATAATTTAATTAGTTGGCGGCCTTATTTCGTTGAATTTCTCATCTTAAATATGAGCATAGCGAGCATCAAATCTTTTAGGTTATCTGTGGAGCGATTAGCGCTACTTTTACTCTGTAAGTAGTATGCCTATCCTATATTACTTTATACAAAAACATACAATTAAATTCGTAAATTATTTATTTATAGATGTTGTTTAGTATAAATAATTACAGCAACTAAGGAAAAATATAATTATAAGCACATATTTACTTCTTATATACCTTAAATTGATGACGGAAACACATATCAAGATAACAATGACAAAAGCCAAAACATGAAAATCTGTTTTTATAAAAATTAATGATACCATGTGGTGTATTATTCTGCAAGAGATATTAAATGAACCTAATAATTTATTTCTACTTTTATTTGTAACTTATATAAGTGTGTTAAGTATTCTGATCTATAAGCTACACAACAGTAATTTCATCATAGTCTTTTGGTCTTTTCATAAGTTTTTGCTTATGGGCAACATATATCCATGAATTCTTACAAACAATCTATATGGATTAATAGAATGTTAAGAATTCCAATAAATTACATACATACTTAATACATTACTTTTTGATATAGTAAGAGGCTTAATACTTACTTATTATACAAATAAAAATGCAATATTTGTTAAAATACATGTTTTAAATCTGAATGTTTTCTAAGTACATATAAAAAAATGTAGGTCCACTGAACTCTCCGGGTTGGCTTGGCTGATTCTAATCATTTCTTCATTAGTTATTTTTAATAATAAATCTAGAAATCTACCTTAAGAAATATAGCTCACTGTTCTAGAGACAAACTGTTTTAAACCTTATTAAGTATCACAGTTCAAGTAGCACCATTTGGTAGCTACAGTTTTAACACTGGCTACAATTATTATTTCTACTATTTAATGACCTTTACAATTTGACAACTGACCATTAGACGCCTTTAGCCTCAAAATCGTTCACTTTGTATTTAATTTTATATGTTTATAATATTTTTACGATAACTTGTATACCTACATAATATATGATGACTTAGAATTCTATGGCTAAGTAAAAATACGTATTATATTATGTATGTAAATTACAAAACTACGAGTATTTCGACAAAAATTAAGTAAACAAAGAAATACCTAAATAATTAGTTTTACGAATCTCCGCACTTGACTGTGATTCGTCTGTTTTTCGCGCTTCGTTTAACCTCAATTTTGGCGCCAATATTTAATTTATCAAGTATAATTTTAATTTATATATATTTTTTATTTGCTAATAATAAACATTTATTATTCAATATTTAATCAGAAAATCAACTTTTAATGTTCAAAAAGCCATGATAAAATTAAGTGAATTTAAGTCGGCATATATTTACATTACGACTAAATAAGTCGAGAACTCACTAAATTAAGTGAAATTTTGACATTTAAGATGTACACCAGAATAGCATTATCACTAAATTTTTTAGATTGACTTATTTTGGTCTTGTCAAACTTAATTTAAGTGAAGTTGTGTGTTTCAGAATAAGAAAGTGAGATTTGACAGGAATAAATCAATTTTTAGTTAAGTTTAATTAAGTCGTTGGAAACAGAATCGACACCAATGTCATAGTTCTACGAGAGCTTTATTTTTTATTTAATTTCTGTCTTATGTATCGGTTCCGCCCCTTTTGCAAGGGAAATGACTGTTTGTCTTCCTTGCATAGCGTAAAAAGGGGTTTAGAAATCTACCTAGTATCCATTCTATTCATTTGAAAAACTAAAAAAATATAAGCTTCTAACGTATGGCATAGCATTGAAATATATAATTATGGTAGAATAACATATTCTTTAGAAAGTGTAAATAACTTAGGTACTATCTAGGGAATATCAGCAAATTCGCCGACAGGAATCCCATATATTCCATATAGGAAAGTCATATTATACTGCTTGTTAAAATAACGACGATATTCAGCTGATGAAATGGGAGAGGACTATCGTAACGTGATCCCGAATCTCATTTGCTAGTTATGAGATATGACACAAATATATACTATACGTACATATACCTAGCTGAGATGCCATGATATAAAAGTTATAAAATCCAATTATATTTATTTATAACAAGAATATAATTTATAATTTACTTTTTAACCCATTGACGTCCCATTGCTGGACACGGGCCTTCCGAACTTTGGGAGGGAATCTGGTCTACTAGGCCGCGCTGACCAGATATGTTGGCACAGGGTTTATTTGACCACAGAGGGTCGTGGCGGTCAGAGCTATACGTGGATACCCACAGAGGCGGCGTGTGCATTGGGATCCTTGGGTGCTCCCGTGGGATTTGGAAGCTGAGGTGCTTGCTGAAGTATTTCTACGTCCCATGACTGGCTTTTACAGCACCCTGGGACGGAAAAAGGGTGGTGACTTCTGTTTTCTTAATCCGTCACCACATCATAAACATAACATAATAATTGTAATTTAAATTTTTTGCACAAAAATATGACAAGATGTTTCAGATTTAAGCACAAAAGGCTTTGCTATGTGGCAAGCTTTTAAACTTTAACACTTGCTTCGTCTAATTGGATAATTTTTAACCGAGCTAAAGTGTAGGTCAGGCTATTAGGGTGCCACAAAGCTGTAATTACGTGGAAATGGTGAGTTCCGTGTGGTAACGGATTAAGAATACAAGTGTCATACACCCCATCTCCTCCCAAGGGTGCTGTAGAAGTAGAAGTCAGCTAAGGGATATTAAACACAGATAACATCTTCTGTGAGAGACAGAGAACTTGAAAATAAACCCTGTACCAACACGCCTGGTCAGCGCGGCACAGTAGACCATAATCCCTCCCAAAGTGGAGGAGGCCCGTGCCCAACAGTGGAACGTAAATGGGCTGGAGAAGAAGAAGAAGTCGTACTTCTTGTTAATAACATAGGGTACTCATCTGAGTACCCTATGTTATTAACAAGAAGTACGACTTAATAGAAACTGTCGTAAAAATTCTGCCACCCACTCGTCTCAAATACTACATATCCGAATTCATAATAGCAGATTACTAAACTCGTTATGCATATTTTGTAACAAAAAAAAAATGGCTTTATTCATAATGGCTTATCTGAGGTTTAAAAGTTCGCTAAAATCGGTTCGCGAAAATTGTCAAAACTTGTTAATCATAATAGTCTTTTTACGATAAAACGTTTATTTTCTCTCCGATAAAATCTTCGTTTAAACCTCCGATAAGTCATTATGAATAAGGCCATTAGTATTTACGAATTATTTTTCTTTACTAAGTATTTATAAAAAAAAAATCAACTGACTTCATTTGTATCTGAAATTTGAGGGTTTTCCTCGATTTGTCAGAAGATAACCATCATTTATCCTGACCTGTTGCCAATAGGACCACACGGGAACCACCAGCTTTCAAATTAAAAAAGAATCGTTAAAATCGTTTCACTCAGTTAAAAGTTATGAGGTAACAAACATAAAGACAAACATACCGACGAATTGAGAACCTATTTCTTTTTTTGATGTCAGTTAAAAATATTTTAGTATATTAAGACAAAATAGCTGGCCTTGTAAACCTTTGTTGCAAAAGAACGAAAATGCCTACAAATATTTTAAATCTTTACAAAATTTAATTAAAGCTTTAGATTGAGAGGTAAACTTTCTTTATTTTATCCTTATCTAACATAAGCAAATTCATTTTACAAACTGAGATAATTACGTCTCGAATTTACTTTGCCTTTGAAGTATTAAAAATTTGAAATTTATTACTTCTTGTGTAATAATAAAATTAATATTTGCTTCAATAATATAAATGGCTTCCAAGCCTAATTAATTTTGTCTCGTTATTTTAGAAATATAATACTTTATCAAAATGGCGTTTAAATTAATAAATCGATTCTAAAATTTATTGGTGTGTCTAACTAAAGAACATTATTACTTGATTATCTATAGATAGAATTATTATGAGTAGGTAGTTTCTGTTTGTGACGTGTGGTAATGGGGGTCTGTGTAGTGACGAAATAAAAATACAAGTGTTAGCATCCTTTTTTCTTTCCAGGGTGTTGTAAAAGCCAGCTAAGGTACTTTGTATCCAGATAAGATCCTCTGTAAAGAGAGAAAACTCAAAACTGAAACCTACGCTAACACGGCTAGTTATTGTGGCATAGTTGACCATAATCTGTCCCAAAGTGGAGAAGACACTTTAATGAGGTGGAGAGAGGGAGAGAGATAGAGAAAAAGAGAAAGGGTTACGAATAATTTGTATTTCATTAAAGCTATGTGGCGTCCTGACAGATTCACACAACAACTTTGCTCTGTTAAAAGTGTATTCAATTAGACAGCGACCGACTTTAAACGCTTTTTAAGCACTTAAAGGCGTAAAACTTTGTTGATTTGTCGGATTCTGACGGGCTTCGTGGTGGAGTGATTTATGTAATGGACTGCCGTTCACGAGGTCGCGGTTTCGATTCCCGCTTGGGACAATCATTTGTAAGATATCCATAAATGTCATACAAATGTTTGTACTGCGTCTGGGCGTTTTCTATGTATTATAAGTATGTATTTACAAAAGAAAAGTAGTTTATGTAGTATATCCGTATTCTGGTACCCATAACACAAGCATCCATGAATATTTATTATTTATTATTATTCTAAAAAGATTCGAATAGAACTTGCAACGGCACGGCACGCCGAAAGCCCTATAAATATTTATCATGGATTGTTTTTAGCTCATAACTCCTAAAAAAAGTATTGGATTCATTAATTAGCGTTGATTCGTCATTTCACAATTTTTTGTGGCAAAAATTAAAATACATTATTGGATATCAACAAAAATGGTAAATATGTAAAGAGGTCAAGTATACATTGAGGGTTGAGAGTAGATTCTATAATATATTTTATATTATAGTACATTTACTCAGTGTTTTCCTCCTTATTTATTTTGGTTATTTTTGTTCTGTTCGTGTGGAGACGGATTAAGAATACACATGTCACCACTCTTTTAACAAATAAATAAAATAAATGGCCATGTATATTCCACACAACGTCCTCTAGTCCCAAACTAAGATTATATGCTTGTGTTAGGGTTACCTGAATACGGATAGACAACATACACTACTTTTATAAATTCATACATACAATACATTATAGACAACGCCAGTTATTATTTTATATATTTATACTAGCTGTCCCGGCAAACGTTGTTTTGCCATACCAAAAAAAAAAAAATAAAGACTTGAAAAATAGATGTTGGCCGATTCTCAGACCTACTGAATATGTATGTAAAATTTGAGAAGAACCGGTCAAGCCGTTTTGGAGGAGTACGGTAACTAACACTGTGACACGTGAATTTTATATATTAGATTAAGCTTATTTTTACTTACTATATAAGAATTTACTCAACTTAGTTTAATTTTAGACTATACTTGTTACTTCCTACGCAGGTAGGGTACGTAAAGCTAAATAATTACATCAATTTTACGTAGGTTTTATGTTTGGATAAAGTCTGAAAGGTTACGCCTTAGTAAGTGTATTTCGATTCAATAACATCTATTTCAGTTACTAACTACGGCTCTTTTAATATTCTAGATTAAATATGTAGGTATATAAATTCCAGTACACTTAATTAAAATTTTACTTACAAATTGGTCAAAAGCTTAAAATCTCAGATGAAAAGCAAATGCTAACCAACAAAAATACTAGTAACTCTATACTAATATTATAAAGCGGAAGAGTTTGTTTGTTTGTTTAAACGCGCTAATCTCAGGAACCACCAGGCTGATTTAAAAAATTCTTTCAGCGTAAGATAGGGCATTTATCGAGGAAGGATTTAGGCTATATAACATCACGCTACGACGAGTAGAAGTGAAGTAGTAGTGAAAAGAGTTGCAAAAAACGGGGGAAAATTTTCTAAATTCTACGCGGACGGAGTTGCGGGCAACAGCTAGTTATTTAATAATTGGTCAAGTGCGAGTCGGACTCGCGCACGAAGGGTTCCGTACCATTATCTATGCAACATAAGGCAACGTTATTAGTATCGAGCAAGAAACGGTAAAAAATCATGTTTGTTGTATGGGAGCCCCCCTTAAATATTTATTTTATTTTATTTTTAGTATTTGTTGTTATAGCGGCAATAGAAATACATCATCTGTGAAAATTTCAACTGTCTAGCTATCACCGTTCTTGAGATACAGCCTGGTGACAGACAGACGGACGGACGGACGGACGGACGGACGGACGGACAGCGAAGTCTCAGTAATAGGGTCCCGTTTTTACCCTTTGGGTACGGAACCCTAATAAAAATTATAGGCGGGCTATGTGATTAACTGTCCAATAGTGATGGATTAAGAATGCACGTGTCACAAACTCTTTTCCTTCCTAGGTAACATCCAGGTAACAGATAACATCCTCTGTGAGAGACGGAAAACTAGAAAATAATCTTCTTCTTCTTCTCTCTCCAGCCCATTTACGTCCCATTGTTGGGCATGGGCCTCCTCCACTTCGGGAGGGATTATGGTCTACTGAACCGTGCTGACCAAGCGTGTTGGCACAGGGCTTATTTTCGGGTTTTCCGTCTCTCACAGAGGATGTTGTGTGTAATATCCCTTAGCTGACATTTACAGCACCCTTGGGAGGAGATGGGGTGGTGACACTTGTATTTTTAATCTGTCACCTCACAGAGAAATCGAAAATAATCTAGTAGACCATAATCCCTCCCAAAGTGGAGGAGACCCGTGCCCAGATGTTGGAAGTTAATGGACTGGAGAGAGATAGATATAACCAACATAAACTCAGTACATAAAATGTATTTATAAGTCATTTTATTAATCTAAAATGGATTCCATTTACGTTTAATCTATTTTCGTATGGTATGAGGTTTTATTGCCAGTGAAAGTTGAAACAAGCTTAGCGGCAGACGCAAAATTGGCTCGGATATGTCGATATTATTTAATGTTTCCTTGAGCTTGTTTATGGAGTGGAAAAGATTATCTTTCACCTCAACCAAATTATTTTCATTTGCGTACTTTCTTTGATGTTGTTTTGAAAGCTCTTATCTGTACGCGTTTAATATAGAATTTATTTGTATAATGTTTTGAAGAAAAAATAATGACTTGGTGACGGATTTGAACTCAAAGGTGTCTTTAGACCAGTCGATTAAGATACCTAAGATCAATTAAAGAAACAAACAACTCGACGGGCCTCGTGGCCTAGTGGTTCATATAACGGACTGCCGTTCACGAGGTCTCGATTCCCGGTCAGGACAAATATTTGTGTGATGTTTTTAATTGTCATACAAATGTTTGTACTGCGTCTGGGTGTTTACTATGTATTATAAGTATGTATTTACAAAAGAAAAGTAGTATATGTATTCTATCCGTATTCTGGTACCCATAACACGAGCATATAAAGCTTAGCTTGGGACCAGAGGACGTTGTGTGAAATGTCCATGAATATTTATTTATATTTATTTATTGGTCTTTTAAAAAAACCCTTAACTATTCAAAACCACATCATTAATATATTTCACAAATATTTCAACGCTATTTGTCTCTACAGAATTTGAACCGTTCCTATCAATAGTTGGAGCGGTAGCATCACCAACTACTGTTGACAACGGTTGACAAGATTGCGAGTTCGATCCTCGAACAAAACGATGACGAAATTGAACGAAATTGTTATAAATAAACATACGAGGAAGCTTCTAGATCATATTAACAACGTACTGATTGCGGCTATAGGAAGCTTTATTTTATTTTTTAAATAGGTTGATATGTCGCGTAATAATATATGGAGTTCAATGTTATATCTAGTAACGCGACAGTAATTAGCACTGACACGTTGGTATTCTAAACTTGAGCAAATATAACGTAGCGGATACGAATATTCATATCCAACTAATAATCCAGCTATTCACTACCAATACAATTAGAATACTAGTCAAAGTGGGAAGATAATAATTATTATAATAGTAGTCTAAGATAAAAAGGAACTCTTATATTAATTACAGCCATAAAGAAAACGTCAGTGTAATTATTAATAACATTATTTGAAATTATTTTTTGTTTTATGTTTTACATACAATTTGAAAAATTGATTTCGGACTGTGTTGACATCTATACTAATAATAAATAAATAAATATTCAGGATATTTCACATAACGTCCTCTGGTTCCAAAGTAAGCTATATTTCTATGCTTGTTTTATGGGTACCAGATACGGATAGACTACCATATATGTATTACTTTTCTTTTGTAAATACATACTTATAATACATAAAAAACACCCAGACGCGGTACAAACATTTGTATGACATTTATGGATATCACACAAATGATTGTCCCAAGCGGGAACCCGCGAACTCGTGATCGTCAGTCCATTACATAAACAGATCTACCACGAAGCCCGTTGATCGAAATATAACAATTTTAGCTATATCCTCCTAGATATAACAAATCTAAAAAGCTTGTTTGTTTGAACGCGGTAATTTCTAGAACTACTCGTTCGAATTCAAAAAATATCTTTCAATATTCACCCCTAAGCATCAGTGATGATGATCATTATCAAAGCTTCAGTGATACTTGACGTTAACAAACTCTCTAAACAACTTTTAATAGCTTTAAAATAAATGTTTAATGATTTATTTACAAAAAAATAATTTGAAAATCGGCCCACAAATGACGGAGAAATCGGTGAACATACATAAAAAAAAACATACCTATTACCGAACATAAAACCTCCTCCTTTTTTATGAAGTCGGTTAAAATGCAAAATAGCACAACAAGATATCAAAATTATAAAAAAATCAATTCAAAGAGGAAATAAATAAACATGTCTAGCTTCTTACAACAACAACAAAACACCAAAACATATGATTATGTGATTTGGTGCAGTCGATTGGAAGTTATCTGTACTTTTTTGAGCATACATAGGTACATTTACAGAATTTATTTTTATTTATAAAGATAAGAAACAGCATATAAAACACAGTATTGATATTGTTGTATACAAACTTACCATTCATCCGAGGTTGTGAAACTATAAATAAATTTAATTAATACAGGCTATATACAGTATCACGTTAATCAAACGTCAGGTGGCACGCCCTCATTATTGTAGAGACCCTACAATGTCCTACACATTATGTCCTTTGCAGAACCTGTAAACAAAATAAATGATCAAACAAGTTTCTCAAATTAAATTAGTTTTACCGTCGACTGTCTATAAATCTATTTAGTTTTGATATTGGATTAACTTTGGCACTTTATGGAACTAAATTGAAAATAGTAAATATCAGCGTTCTAAAAATTAAAACTTTTACCTCATATATTTTAACGAATTATTGACTACAATGATTTTTATAAAATTTAGTACACAAGGGTTCGGGGAATATTTTAATCGATGTAGCGTGGCATCATTTTCAAAAATCACGTATTATAAAAAAACCTGTCAAGAGCGAGGTAAACTCGCACACTTAGGGTTTCGTATCTACTAGACATATAAACATAAGTAACTGCATTCAAATAATCATTTAATTAAACTCAAAACAACTCACCAACTTAATTTTCTAGTTGAAATATAGGGAATCGCCTACATTTCAGCTACTTCATAAGTTGGTATTAGTATAAACACTTCTTTACTTGTGATGTGATGACAAATTATAAGTTTTTGGATTTTTCCCTATATCAGCACTATATAGACTTGATCTATGCCAAATTTCAAGGCTCTAGGGCAGCGGGAAGTAACCTGTGAATTTTGATTCCCTAGCATAAGTCGAAAAAAATCTTAAAGATGGTCGTAATTCGGTTATATTTTTTAAATGCGTAGAGGTGAAAGGTTGAATGTATTTTTTGCAGCAAGGGACCGCATAGATCTACATATCATATGAGTTTCAAGTTGATACATTCAGCCGTTGCTGAGTAAAAAAAGTTTGACAGACGGACAGACAGATAGACAGACAGACACCGGAGTGATCCTATAAGGGTTTGTACGAAACCCTAAAAATGTATCCAAAGCTCGGCCGTTCGGCTATTATATTATGAAAATGTGATAAACTTATTCGCTAAACAATTTTTACTAACGAGCAGTATTCTGGGATGGATCAGGTGGCAACAGATATTTTAGATATTGACATTTATTCTTATTGTAACTTCGAAAATTCGGCAGTCTTCGTTAGAGCACGAAATATTGAATTATTTGTCTCAACTTATAGATGAGATATGACAACTTTACAATAATTTATTTTGTTGACAAATTAGCTCAATTAGCGTTATTTTATTTGTAAGGGATTATCATTACGGAAGCTTCGCAAAACTTATTTTAAGAGGATACCAAAATAGCTTCGTGCATTTTTCTACGTACGAAGTTTTCATTGTTTCTTTAGATTGAATAGCTAGAGCTCTAATTTTTAAGTATATGTTTTTTCAATATATGATCTAGGATCGCATAAACTCAGAAACGCGATTGAAAAAAGTTTTCTCGATAGAAAATCTTGGCGAAACAACCTCTCAATTTTTTTATTTTTTTCATTTGTCGGTCTATTATCGCGTATTAACTAATGAAATAACTTTAAAAACATAGGTAACTATTATATATAGAAACACGTAAATCAGAATTAAAATATATTTAGTAGATTTTGAGTAAATAGGAAAAGTATCCCTAATTCTTCATTTTCTGTGCCTACTGGCTGTGTTAATATGTACGTGTCGGCGATGATATACGATAATATTGATGTAGGCCCTTCATCCATTTATATATAAAATTCTTGTCACCATGCACTTTACCAAACGGCTCAATCAGTTTTATGAAATTTTGTGTGTATGTTGATTGTATGGAGAAACAGCTAAAATTGTTTTTCTAGGCCCTTATAGGTTTCAAGTAAGTATGCCAGTGAAACTGCGGGGCATAGCTAGTATCTGAATAAAATTAATGTCTTCTTAGTAACTAAATACTTCAGATATTTGACAAAGCGAAGTAAAGCTTTTACGCTGGAAGTTTAATAATATGATAGCATTGGCACCGCTTCATTTTCACAGATGTGGTATGTTAAAACTTGTTTCATAACTGATAACGTCGCGACGCGTCTGCGTGGAATAATAATTTATCTATACAGAGAAAATGATAATGATATTCTACAGGTACAACAGAATTCAAGTTATTTGTATTAAGTTATGTTAGAAAATACTATTCATATCTAAGCATTAAACACTTTGGCACACTGTCTTTTGTACATATCTAACTGTATATATTTATAATATCTACTGTCACATCCGTTTTACGACGGTAGACAAAAAAAATAAAACCAATAAAAAATTTTTACAAGTTATATTAAAAAAAACAAAACAAAATAATTTAGGGGGTGAATTCTACAAGCGGAAGATTACTTTCTAAAGAGATACGGGCCTACTTACTCGTAACTAGAGGGCAGGTAGCTTCTTGGCCGAGGTGTCGCTCGGTGGGCCCCAGGCACGTGAAGACGGTACTCTGGGCCCCCTTCGTCTGGCGAGGTGGTAGTGTAGTTGGCAGTGCCCGTAGACCGTACGGTGAGTTGGCAGTCTGCTCGGTGCCAGTGGAGTGCTAGCCGTACAGTGGAGTGAAGACCGTACTTTGGAGTGAAGACCGTACTTTGGAGTGAAGACCGTACTTTGGACCCCAGGAGCCTTGGGTAGTGTAGGTTACAATTATTAAATTCAATCGTTAATTCAAATAAAAAAACAATTTTTAGGGTTCCGTACCCAAAGGGTAAAAACGGGACCCTATTACTGAGACTTCGCTGTCCGTCCGTCCGTCCGTCCGTCCGTCTGTCACCAGGCTGTATCTCAAGAACGGTGATAGCTAGAGAGTTGAAATTTTCACAGATGATGTATTTCTATTGCCGCTATAACAACAAATACTAAAAATAAAATAAAATAAATATTTAAGGGGGGCTCCCATACAATATACATGATTTTTAGGGTTCCGTACCCAGTATCTCAAGAACGGTGATAGCTAGACAGTTGAAATTTTCACAGATGATGTATTTCTATTGCCGCTATAACAACAAATACTAAAAATAAAATAAAATAAATATTTAAGGGGGGCTCCCATACAACAAACATCATTTTTTTACCGTTTCTTGCTCGATACTATTAACGTTGCCTTATGTTGCATAGATAATGGTACGGAACCCTTCGTGCGCGAGTCCGACTCGCACTTGACCAATTATTTTCTACGTGAACGCTGTGTGTCTCTCGGCAAGTTACGACGGCAAAAGTGAATGACGACCTACGGTTTTTGAATATGAACGAATTGTTGAATGAACTGTAAGTCGATCGACGAGGTGTGACATTCCTATTGGTTGATCCAATATGTTCTAGAATGAACCATCACTCCCAACTCCAATACTAATTACGCCCCGTGGCTTTCATATAATATAATGTTTTATTGTTTTGTCTGTCCGTAAAATTCTAACAAAATTTATTTATGTTTATTTGTCACGTACAACGTAACACTACTTATACGCATCCGCTTGCATAATTTTTACAATTTTAGTAGTGTGTGTGTGCGTGTGTGTGTGAGCTTGTTAATCTTTCTCGCTCAAACGGGCCCCGGATTTAAATGAGGTTTCGTACATCTTAGTTAACGTAGAATGTAAGTTGATTTATGCTACTTTGTACTACAAGTTAACACATGCTACTTTTAATAGCAAAAGAATGTTAAATCATCAACTATGAGCACACCCTAGATGGCGTTAGTGTTAATTTAGAAGTCTCTAGCTCTCATTTCTACAGTAGAAGTAACACTGAGAGGGCTGGTATGGGTACACTTCATATGGTAAAGAATTCAATTATTGTTTTTATCTCAATACATTTATTATTTTATAACAATAATTACTAGGTGTTGAAGTCTTATAAGAGACAAAAGCTTGCTGTCTACGAGTAGATGTTGTTGTCAACATCAAACTTTATAGTAGCTCGTATTTCCTTTGAAACTGTTTCACGGCATAGTATTTGCTTGAATTATTCATAGATTCAATAGGTGTCTAGACATTGATTGTACATGCTGTAAATTCGAAAATAGATAGTTCATAGTAGTTATGTTAGTTTCTGAGTCCATATGTTGTACAAATTAAGAATACAAGTGTCACTACCACATTTCTTCCCCAGGGTGTTACAAACGTTATCTGTGAGAGACAAAGAATTCGAAATTTAACCTTATAATAATATATCTCGTCAGCGTAGCATACTCGTAGTTGGCCAAATACCTTTCTTAACAGGAGAAGGCCCGTACCCAACATTGGAATATTTGGAATGTTACTGGCTGGGAACATAAACATTTGTTCCAAAACTTTCTTAAATACATTGTAATATAGTAGTTTAAGATTAAAATAAAATATTGTGAAGTATCAGCACAGAGTTTTTACTCGTATGTTAATAGCTTTTTTATGGAATAACACAGAAATAATATGCAATAATACTATTGCAAATAGGAGCTCAGGAAACTCAGAACAGTAGCATCATAATTAATAGCTACTGTCGCATTTGTCTGCAGCCAGGAAGCCAGGAACTGACAATCAATGCGAACTAAATCTAACTATAAGTTAGTGTTGTCTGTTATAATTGTCTAAGCTTATCTAATTTCTACATCAATCATGTTGAGAAATGTGGTTTGAGATGATTTTGTGGTGTGTATGTAATGTATATTTAATTGTTGAAATATCAAGCATTACCCGATATCTAAATCTTCAAAACAATTTTAATTTTTTGACACACACACACACGCATGCACACTAACATACCATATTTACTAGTATTTACCTAAAATAAGTTTAATTGTAAAGAACGTCTTGTAAAATTTTTGTCTCAATATAATATTATATAAACGTAATTTTAAGGGAAGTGCAGGGCGACCCCAACACAAGTATTATTAATAAGATAATATCTTACTGGGGTGGTAGATGATATAAAGATTTTCTCATATTTTTTTTCATTTTATAGATATGAACAGTGTCACGGCACTTTCAAGTCAAAAAAAACTTATTACTGTAACTATTACTTTCATGACAAGTTATAAAAATAGTATAGGTATATCGAATTATGGTTGCCGAAGTATGTACTCGTATTTAAATAACAAACAGTATTTTATACAATTTGTTTTTTTAAGCTATTGCATAGCTTCTATCGAGGGCCTTGAGCGCGGGGACCGAATAGAGAAATTCCGTAACGAAAAAGAACCTCACGCTCCCCACTCCGACGGGCACGGAGGTGTGGCTTGAAGGCCGTGCATTGTCTAACGTCGTCGTTTCTTTTCGGCAGTCTTCGACACGGTGTTTGTGTGCGTGCAACTAGCCGTATTGTACGACTCTACGAAACTCGCACGAATCGAGACGAGCTGCTCCGAAATCGGACGAATACATAAGCAGCTGTTTATGAGAAAGTATATAGGTGTATAGGTATTTATGTACAACAGTGAATAGCTGTACTTGTAAAATTTGTTTGTTTTCTTATCGGTCACCACGCTCAAAAAGTGTAACTTGAATTAATATCAAAGAAAAAGAAATACTGCATAAATAAAATAAATAAATAATTATAATTGCATAAGTTGATATAAAATGCTATGCAATAGCTTTACCGCGGCAGTCCCCGAGTGCCACACGTCTTTTTTTTGTACTCATTATATTTCGAAAGGAACAATACGAAAATAGTTAGAACAGTTAATGGTTCGAAAAACCCATGCAGGTAATTTATTAAAATTATGATACAAGAATTAATCGCTTAATTAAAAGATATATACAAGTACTAAAGCTATTTTAAATTCTACGTTACAATGTAAATAAAACCTTAATAATAACACACGCTAATCCTTTCAGAACTAGGTAAATTACAGATGAGATGTGAGATGCTATGTGTAAATAGTTATGTCCGGAACATTGGTGAAACAAGTAGTGATAATAGATTTAGTATTCCCAAAAGTGGTTAACCTTACTTGCTAAATTATGTGACCAGGAAAGTCATTAGCAATTCAAATATGGAACCATTCCATAGACCCACATAGAGGAGGCAACCCTCTCGCACATGACTGCTTTTGTACAATATTTATGAGTGTTTAGTTAGTTCCAAAATAATTGTTCTGTCTTCGGCTAATACTAAACTTTACAATTAGAAATTGTTTTCTGAATTGTTTAGTTTTGTGAGGTATTCCTCACAAAACTGCAAAGATTGTTGAAATTTTACTTTTTTAGGAGCGTTTGTGAAAAATGGACAAAGAAAAATTTCATACAGCAACACATACAAAATAATAGAATGAATAAAGCCACTAAAGTCATGTTGTAGCCTTAATTATAATTTTACTTTTAATGTCAAGTTCTTGAAATATTATTAATCTACAGTATTTTTGTTAAAACGATGAGAAAACTTTGTAAAGCAACCTTCATTAAAAGTTTTAAAATATCCATTGCGTGCTTCTTCTCAAATTAAAAATGAAAGATTCTATCGAAGAATCTTTGAGTAATTTTTTGTCACTGAGGTGTCGATGGGGATTAACCACCCCAAGGATTAAAACGTGTTCAGTTTTTATGTTTAATCTCATATATTTTTTATTAAACTTATGACAAAATTAACTTAAACCTAGACACAGATTTTGAGTGTAATCTGTACCATCTAGACCTTTTTAACACGCTTTTATAAGTTTGGTATGTAAGTATCAATGTATTAATATGTGTAACGGAATCTTTGAAAGCGATTTTCAGCCACTTGCAGTAGACGGATTGATCTGAAATTTTGCACACCTAACAAGGACCGATGACAATGCAATAATTTAAAAGAATAATCCCAATTCCTTGATCAGAATTACTAGAATAGCATGTTGAAGTATCACTATGACCACACTTGTATTTTTAATTATACACGTAATAGTTTAATTGTATATGAGTAGACTCACCAAGATTATTGTGTTTCTACGTATGCCTTTCATATACAATCAGATAATTTCACATGAAACCGCTTTGTTTATAGAATCAGGTAAAATTATAATAATTGTTTACTTTACTACGATTTTGACATCATGTGACAACAGAAACTTATGTCTCTGACAATATAAACTGTCAACGTTTTGTAAGTAGGTAGCATAGAATTGAGTGTTGATGACAAAGACAATGTAATCATTAAAAAAATATTCAGGATATTTAAGCGTGTTTGTTAGTTTTTAAACTAAGTAGTTTGTTAGTTATAACTCCATGTTTGTGTGATGTAAGATTATTAGATAATTTGTCAAATAAGATTATCTTATCTTACTATAGAGAATTTCATAAGATTACTAATAAGCTCTCTCTTGGAGATGTTTATAGTGAATTATAAATAAGGGCAAATGTCTACTTACTTAAAGATTTATATATGTAAAGGTAGCAATAATTATAAATATATAATAGACCAGTTTCACAACTAAAAGCAAACCAGGGGCAAGTGAATAATCCGTAAATGTTAAGCGATGTCTTAGGGAGGTAAAAGCAGGTAAAGGCTTTGGCAAATCTATGAGATATTTAATATGAGTCTTAGCTTTTTAAATTCCTTACTCTATCTCTAAAACTAGGTAACTAGCTTTACATCATTCTCTCATTAAATTATAACTGATTTTCTGATTTATATTCTTTTGCAGTACATATTAAACTAGCGTATAGACCACATGACTAAATAAAAAGTTCATTTTTTAGTCATGTAGTTTATACCGTCCTAATGGTCAATCGCAGCCGCAAGTAACTTATAATAATTACAAACACTGTGATTTTCCTGCCGGCAAAAAAATAAATTGAGGGCAATAGTCCACAATGAATAAACAATAAATCTTGAGGAGGGACCAAATAGGGGTACTCTGAAAACTCTTTCTACAAACCATTTTAACAGCCGCGTAATAAATAACTTTTCAGTTGAATGCGGGAGGGACAAAGTTTTATTGCTGACTAAACAAGTAAATAAGCTACGCATTGTTTAGCAAATCAGGTAAGGGTGCTACATGTATATGAGTTTAATTAAATATATTTAGGTGAAACATAAAGTAGGTAATTTATTCATTCACCTGGAATCTTGGCCATGTGTTGGTAAAGTCTAGTATAACCAAGTATAAAGCGTAAAGTTAAAATTAAGAAAAATACTGACAGAAGCAGGTTTTCATTTTAACTATTAAATATTTTAAAAGGAATATATTACAATAAAATGTGTAACATTAACCAGGTCAATTGATTTACTTCATCTTCTAAAAGTTATTTAATTCAAGCAGCGTAAGTATTATCTTTATCTTAACTTAGGTAAAGGCTATTAATTAACTTCCTTACCGAGTGGTTATCTGCTCCTGTTCCAAGCTTACGAGTAGTTAATGACCTAAGGGCTAAAGATATATGTACTGGGCAACGTCCCAATAATTAATGGGTAGGTACATTAAGTATTGTGTATTATGAACGGTTTCTTCTTTGATTATAGCTATAGTATAAATCGTCTTAATATAAGTTATAGAAATGAATGAGGAGTATCTTATCTGTTTTTTAAATTTTTTATTGATTTTAAATGATCAAAAGCCGACAGGACGCACTCCGACGGGGTTGGCAACAGTCAGCTGGAGTGGTGGAGCCTAATGGGAGAGAAACCGACGAACTATACGTGCATTATCTAGCAAGACTACTTTCTGCATCTGAGCCGTCACCGACTTGCTATTGACGTCCAGCCTCTCGAGGTGTTGTGAGCCCCAGCTTTATTTATTTATTTATTAACATCAACTGCTCACTGCACTTTCAGTCTCCCAAAACGTGCAATGAACTATTACTTATTTTATTAATCCTACGCTATAAGTTATTTATATATAAGTATGACTGAGTGACTTGTTAACTTTCTTATTATATGATTAAATTTGTACAGACGCGAGCTTTGTTAAACTTCAAGATTACCCAAAGTACTCAAAGGTTTCTAAACCTCTTACGTAATAGTTTTCATTTAAGCTTCCATTGTCACTGTAAACAACCGACAAATTTCGAAACCTCACAACTTGTTCCTCAAAGGAATACTCTAAATAGTTATATTTGATTAAAATTATCCGATTTTGATATAGCATACTACTCTGTTACAACCCGATATTATCGTTAAATTGTGTGGATGTTTTGAATTACTCGCCGTAATAAGCACGTTTCATATTCTTTTGTAACAAATCTTGAGATACTTTTCTGTTACCATCGTAGAAGAAAATACAGTTTTGTAAATATACTTAACAGGCTATTAGGTTGCGTAGAATCCTTATTTTTGACACACTTTTAACCCTGAAACCGATTTCTTTTTTTTAAATATTCTCAGATGCAGAAATTCTTTTACTAGAAAATATTGTTTGAGAGAGGACAAGGTGCTTTATATCTATAGCATAAGACAAGTCAAGTAATTGTAGAACAATTTACTGAAGCAATCTTGTCGTGGCGTCAAGTGTTGCGATCCTGATACGTACCTACTCGTATTGTCACGGCAGTAAATTGTCTTGATGGTATTTTACGGTTCAACGCGTTGTTGCACCGCACCTCACAGTTCAGCTTTATTGATGTTTTCTTCGTTCAATTCCTGTCACAACTAGAGGATAATAATAAAATATTTGATAAATGAAATAATGGTTTCTACGTTTACAATTGTAAATCCTCAAATAGGTATTTCGGGCTTCGCGGCCAAGTGGTTAATGTAACGGACTGCCGTTCACGAGGTCTCGGGTTGGATTCCCGTACGGAACAATCATTTGTGTGATATTTAAAATTGTCATAGAAAAGTTTGTCTGAGTGTTTCTGTTTTATAAGTAGGTATTTACAAGAGAATATTAGTTAATGTAGTATATGCGTATTCTGGTAACACAAGCTTAGCATAATTAGCATATAAGCTTAGCTTAGGATCAGAGAACGTTGTGTGAAATGCCCATGACTATTTATTATTTATTTTATTTACCAATGAAGCTTTTCTAAAGTTCTGTTCATGTGTCAGCTTTTCTCTATTCACAGTTCATCATTGCTAGTAGCTACACATATGTGTTTCCCAAAGAGCACCTACTTAAAAAAATATGTATCCATGGTATTTAAACAGTCTGTTAAATGTTATTTCTGTTTTTTTTTTGTTTTTCTCGTAATGCGCGTCAAAAACCTTAAAAGAGCGAGCATACAAATTTTTATTACGCTATCCTGTAGTTTCGGCTGTGCGTTGAGTTTTATAATGTTTCTGTAACAACTTTCACTCCTTGCTTGTCACCCCTAGCTAGCAGTTTGCTTCTTAAATGTATATAGACAACTTTATAGAAGATGTACAGCTATAGAAAAAAGAAAAATATATTTTCTTATAGATTACCTATTTTATATTTAACTGATTCTTCACTTACAACATCGAGCAATGCATATTATATGTCGGAAATACTATAGTAATAAAACATAACAAGGTCTTTGCAAGGTTTAATGAAATGGAAGATATTTATACAAATTGATTTATAGAGGAATATTTTTTCACACAGGGATTTCCTGTTGCGATATTTAACATTTTTTTTATGTGTGTTATTAATCAATCAAGCCTGTGTTGACGACTGTTGATCCATGAAGAGTTAAAAAGAGATACACGATTTTGTATGACGAAGCGTATACCTAACTGTAACAGTGGAATTGCTAAGTACCTAATGCTGGCTATCGTTGGTTGCTACAGTTGTAATTATTACTCTTTTCTATGCAAATTATGTTTTGTAATCAATTTCTACTCAGAATAATTTTGCATAATGTATATGGATACATTATATTGTTGATGTGTATTTTCTATAGTCGTTATTTTTGTATGTATATCCCTATATACGATTTTTTTATAGACAGCGTGGTTCAATGCAAGAGGATGGCTTATTTGCATAATTTGTTAAGGTTTGATATCGAAGCTTCCAGCATACGAAGTTGCAGGCAAAAGCTATTAATCATTAATAGACAGATATAAATCCAAGAGAATATGTCAATATCAAAGTTAGTAAGTAATAAATAATAATAATCAAACAACTAGGTTGTATAAGGTTGCTATTGTGTTCTACCCAAATGTTAAATGTAGCGTTGATAACATTCGTTTCAGTATATTTATAAAATGGGAGCGTAAAAGATTATAGCTTTGCGTCAATTTACACACAAATGATTTCCCTACTCGCTTCCATCGTGAAAATTCGTGTGCCTTACACGTAATTTTGTGTAATATTTACATGTAATTTCTTTCTTTATATTCCTTCCGTAGTATTTATATCATGCTAATATTTTCTACACTTGTTCATAAAAGAACATTTTATTATTATGCACTGTGAGTTTGAGCAGTACCTAGGTAGGTACTTTAGATTACCACTAACCATTGAAGAATAATCAATATTTTTGTAAATAATATTGACTGATTTAATTCGGTGGCAATGATGACGTAACTTCCATGATTTTTGTTGAAAGTGCTAAAATAAATAAAATAAAATCTAAAGTAAATCTAAAGTTTTCACGTCTGTCAAGCATGGGTAAGAGTTTCGTAACGAAGTCTTATTGTTCAAACAAGCAGAAGGAAAAATCCGAATAATGACATGCTCCACTTAGCGTGCCAGATGTTGTTATTCCCGATCACAAAAAAGATTTATTCTGTGACATTATCTATTGATAAAAATACTATAAACTCAAAATATTTCAGATCTTTGTTATTTTGATCTCGTTGAATTTAATCTTTTATTTACGTTTTCGCTTTGTTGTTACGTCTTCAGGATTACCAATCCTATGTTAAAGGCCTTGTTTATCAGTCTACATGTTTTGCCACCAACAATATAATAGCATTATATAAACATCTTTAGCATTTTAACAGACAATAAATCTACATTATTTTTATGTTTTAAACGAGTCTTAACACAATAAACAAAATATTTTTTTAATTTTTCTGGTGTTGGTCTAATATGGCTGTAGAATGTTTTAAATCTCTGTGAGAAAATCAAGTTGCAGGAATTAAGATTTTCACGCAGATAGCGTCGCCGTCTACCAGGAAATTAAACTTGGTCGCTTGTCTCCCTAATTGAATAAATTTTTAACTAAGCAAAGATGCAGTCTGTGGTTGTTGGCGTACCACAAAGCCGCCATTCCATGCAAATTATGTGTACCTCTCTACTTAACACCAAGTGAGCCGTTAGGGCGACCCGGCTCACAATTCACCCGCGCTCGGATTATTCATTGTTGTTTAGCCTTTTGTGGTCTTTTATCCTTAATACCTTCTATTAATTAAGAGTGAAATTTAACTGACTTTCAACTCTTATTTCTTTTGAACTTATAGAACCTCTTATGTTACAGGGCTATTAGACAAGCATAGTCTAGTAAAGCTACTTGGACAAAGTGTTTTGTATATTTGAATTGTGGTATTTGGATTGATGATAAGGTTACAATCGTAAAAAACCTTCAGTTTAAATACCCAACTATTATTAAAAAATAAATTGAAATTGAAACATAGACATCAATTTGTATTAAAAATGCTGTAGCCGTAATTTTAAAATAGGTACCTATACGATTTGTTGCTTCCAGTTGCTGAGAACTGTACGTATATTACCAATATGCAAAGTAAAAAAATAAATAAATGCCATACTATCATTCTGACTAGAAATTAGCGTTGGGTATAATGATTCTCTTAAAATGAATAGCTCAACGAGCAATTCACTGCAGCTCATTGCAATAACTATCAGAAACTTTAATTAAGTCATTAGTTCCACTAACTGAGACTATTCGTGGTCGCTATTTGAGAATAGTATTTCACTAGGAGTGTCTGATGTGGCCCATTCGCATTGAGTTTACGTTGTGTTGGGTTACTCTTATTAGTAAACGAATTGTTGTGTCTAGGTTTTGGTTTTGTAGAAAAGACACAGCTTTATAAGAGTATCAATTTGAAGTACCACTTTCAAGCTCTCTAAGTGCTTAAAATTTTATATACCTACTAGCTGACCCGGCAAAAGTTGTTCTGCCATACTAAAAAAAAAGTTTGAAAAATAGATGCTGGCCGATTCTCAGACCTACTGAATGTGCATGTAGAATTTCATAAAAATCGGTCAAGCCGTTTCGGAGGAGTACGGTAACTAACACTGTGACACGTGAATTTTATATATAAGATTGATTTATATTATCTGTCACAAATACAAAGTTTATAGTTTTAACTCAATCAACTTCACGTCGTGTAGTCTAGTAGAAACACAAATTGGCAAGAAATAGGGAATGATTTTTTTAAAGCTTGATAGCTTTAAAGAAATCATTCCTTAAAGTACATACACATGTATTGTATTGTATCAAATCAAGAATAAATCTTGTCAAGTTGATTAGATTGTTTAAGTTGAATATTTTCTTTATCTGTTTGTAGTTGATTAGTCATGTAAACGTGCATATAGAAAACCGCAATATACCAATGGTCTTATTCATAATGACTTAAAAGTTCGTTAAAATTGTCAAATATTGTTATTCATAATAGTCTTTTTACGATAAAATGTTTATTATCCCTCCGATAAAGTTATTGTTTAAACCTCCGATAAGTCAATATAAATAAGACCATAAGCCTTTCATACTTCCATAACTTTCGATCAAATCAAACGTCCAAGATTAAAGCTGAATAATTTACCTCAAAATCAAAGGCCGCCTCTAAAGTGCAATTAATTGAGCGGATACATCAATGTAGTTTAATTTGTCTGCATGAAAGCAGAAAACTGAATAAGGTACACGTCACTCTATCAATGCTCCGATGTCCACAATTTAGTGGAGGGTGAAAACTCATTAACAGTAATGAAAGGGCCTCCGGGGAGTGTATGATTACTGTTTAATTGGAAAGCGGGGCAATCATAGCACGACTAAAGTTATCTTATCGAAACTGAAAGTAGATTACGATCATGACTGTTGTTAAAGCAAAGGATAAACACTAGTTTATATTTTTCTAAATAGTATTTCAGATTGATACCCATATTAATTAACATTTGGATGACAGATGGTAGTTAAAAGGAGAAGTTAATTTAAGTTTACAGGAAAAGTAAAATAAAATAGATAACTTTACTGTACCCTAAACAACAATTTACAGTTAGTATTACAATATATTGTACATGGCGATGGTAATAAATTGTAAACTTTTTTCGTGTCTTGGCTCTTCTTTTAGTATTTGATATTCTTGAAAGAATAACATAATACTTATTCAAGAAGTTCAAAATTGAAACAAACATCAGCATGTAACTTATTATTAGCATTTGTTTAATAAAAGATAGTTTGACATGAACAATCCGAGGAACATCAGTCAGCTAAAGGAATATATCCTAGGGGAAATGGCAGCAATGAGCCCAGATTTATTGACAAGAGTTTTCACAAATCTGCGTTCGCGTTTAGAGGAGTGCCGTCTTCGAGAGGGCCGTCATTTAGATGATTTCATTGTTAAAAAGTAAACTACATTTAATTACCTAATCGTCCTATTTTTTATTTCAACTATACATTTTGTATTTATTTTTTTAGCCTATACACATTAAGGGACTACATCAATATTATCGTATATCATCGCCGACACGTACATATTACCACAGCCAGTAGGCACAGAATGAAATGAAATGAAAATGAAAATGAAGAATTAGGGATACTTTTCCTATTTACTCAAAATCTACTAAATATATTTTAATTCTAATTTACGTGTTTCTATATATAATAGTTACTTATGTTTTTAAAGTTATTTCATTAGTTAATACGCGATAATACACCAACAAATGAAAAAAATAAAAAATTAGGGAGATTGTTTCGCTAAGATTTTCTATCGAGAAAACTTTTTTCAATCGCGTTTCTGAGTTTATGCGATCCTAGATCATATATTGAAAAAACATATACTTAAAAATTAGAGCTCTAGCCATTCAATCTAAAGAAACAATGAAAACTTCGTACGTAGAAAAATGCACGAAGCTATTTTGGTATCCTCTTAAATGCACGTTCTATTGCGCCACCCTGTACAAATAAAATAACCTCTCAATATTGCGGTTTTGTATTTCAGGTTATACAAGTTTTTATTTCTATGTTTCTAATGATGTGTTTTATTACAAAATGAAATAACCATTCTAATAAAAGATTTTCACGTGAGTAAACTTTATCTGCCGCTAGATACACGTTGTGATAACTTAAATCTTGCTTGAAGCAATTGTGTGCATTGAGGTGAATAGTTAAGATCAATTTACTGTTTACATTTACATAAAGTTTTGAATTTGCGACTTAACACAAGGTTTAGCGTGTTCATATTTCATATAATTACGTCTTGAATGCGTAAGTAAGTATGTAAGAAACAGGCTGAAGTACCTATTTAATCATAGTCTACAAAATTAGAATTGGATGATATTAGAAACTTGCTAGTGTCTGAAATGATGATGTAAATTCCAATGCTCCTCCAAAGCTAAATTGTTCTGTACTCCAGATGTTTGGAATATCAACCAAGGTTAAACAAAACATGACATATATGCTCTTAAATTTATAAATATCGATAAAAATAACTTAAGTAATAATTACTTTATGGAGTTTTCAGTAACATTAAGCTGTTTAATTGAATATTAGCGTTAGCTTAAGGTAGTGAAGGTAAGGCTGATGTCATGACCAGACTGTATTAATTAATTGCAAATTGTCATTGCCGGGTCTTCCACCGATGTGCTGTGAAACCACACAGTGATGTGATACTGATACTAACACAGTAGAAATTATTATAGATAGGTATAGATAACGAATATAAATTTATTAGATCACACATTAAAGATTCTTCAAAGTTGTACACAGTGACGGATTTGCAGTCTCGGCACCCCTAGGCAACAAACCATGAGCCGCCCTAGGCCCCAAGCCATCAGCTGCCTTAGGCCCCAAGCCATCAGCCGCCCTAGGCCCCAAGCCCTCCGCCGCCCCTTTTCAGCATCCACCATAGACTACTTAATGAAATTACTTCATTGCCAACTTTTATCTAAATAGATTCAGAAATTTAGGAGATAAATTCAGTTTTATTTCACAAGAAAATTTGAAGCTTTTTTGTAAACCACCGCCCCTAATTCTGGCCGCCCTAGGCCCGCCTAAGGCCCTAGGGCCTTAGGGTAAATCCGCCACTGGTTGTACATTTAAACGCGAAGAAGTTAGTCAAAATTAAAAAAGAAATACAGCAAGGTAGGCTCTTAATGTACCTACTAGAAAAGTAGAAAAAAGGCTTGAAAGTTATTTTACTTTTGACGCTTATATTTTTGTTGCTTTACGGTAAAATAAGAAAAAACCTCTTTCAATTTATATGATTACGTAGCTTATTTTAACGAATTTAAACAATTACATGCAGTATAAATAAAGAACGAAAGAAGAAGAGAAACGAAAGAGAAGCCTACGAAACCAAACTGTTTTGGACTTGACCAAGGACCACTGAATAATTTACAATCATTTGAGAGCGATTGTCTCCTTGAAGGGGAATGTCTACATGGTAGATACAGTAGGTAAATATCTGAATTGCTAATGATTTTCCCCTTGGAATGGATAACTTTGTGAATAACGTAAATTGGTTTCAGTGACTACAAATATTGTCACGGCCGGATTCAAATATACTAGTTACTCGTAACATTGATACCTGAGCACAATAAGTATTAAATCAATTATGTATTTTAAAATCCCGACTGTACAAAGTGATTTATCGAAATTATTTCAGTAAATTTTCTAGCAATTCTATATAACTATTTTACCCCGAAAATCCACTTATAATTATTTGATTTAGAAAATTTTTACAAGAACACTGTTGTGCCTATGATGAGATGAATCTAATGATGCCATTATTGTCGAAATCAGTCCGTTTGTTAAATTAATAATTTATTACAAATATACCCATGCATAGACATATCATACAAAAAATGTAACTTTTCCTCGGTAATTGAGTAAAAACTGTGCAGAATTGAGCTTCGGAAACAGTATTAAACCCTGAATTAAAATTGTATTTTTGTCTTTAAACAGCAATAATTATTTGTTTCCTACTTGTGTATTTTTACGTTCACTTTATTATGGGTAACGCTTCGCAGTAATTTTACTGCATACAAATGAGTTCCCTTTGTTGTTTAAATAATGAAAAATATTTGCTAAGGGCACCATTTACATTTCATTAAAGCTGTTTATTGGATTTACATACTCGTAACTTAATATTAGACATTAAAGACATTAAAATAATAATGTTTACTGCATACTGAGCTTAATACTTATTGGGCTTAGTAATAAAAGTATGTACCTAATCGTGTGATTTGTATCAAAATTATGAAAACACTGTTACAATAGAATGTAGCGTTGGAATTACATACCTACAGGCATCGTGTCCTAGAAATATATGTCAGTCTTTATAAAACAATGTGTCCGTAATCGTAGATTGGTTATTCGAAAATATAATAATTGATTCTTAGAAACAACAGTTTTTTGGACCCTCTTTGCATTTATCCCATTATAGTTTTATTGGTGTGATAGCAAAAGCAAGGCAACCATCATAACAATGTGGCATTCCTTGATTGTTTAAAAATTAATGTGATATTAACTGCCTATTCGTTACTTATTCGTTATATCAAGTCGTTATTTTTGTATGTATGTCCTTAAGTGAGCTTATATCTTCAAAATTATACAACGGATTTCTATGCTGTGTTTTTTAAATAATAGAGCGGTTAAAGAGGATGGCTATTTTGTATAAAATTTTAAGAATTGGTTTCTAAACTCCACGGTAACAGCTAGTGATTTATAAATGTAATATTTATGTATGGTGAAATTATCTCTGCTAAGGGAAGGCCACCAACAGCTCAAGCAAGGGAAAACACCCTCGACCCAGCCACAGTTTGGAATTAATATTTCCAAGCAGTTGAGTTCGAATACGCTTCCGGCTTGAGTTGCTTTGAACTCGAAAGCAAACTTTTCGTGTTTAAATTATTTTAAAAATCTTTTACCTCTTAACTTTACCAGCAATACTTTGCGAAGTATCATTGACAGTATTTATTTTATGTTTTACAGAAAACTTTCTATTTTTTAAATTACTTTATAACAACGGATATTTTTCTTTGAGTTCAAAAGTTTTTAAATAAGAGTGGTAACTTGTTCAACGTTTAAATGTATCGTAATTTGAGAGAAATGTTTGTTTAATTTTAAATATTTTGGTATCTTTACTTATTATAAAACAAAGTCGTTATTTTTGTATGTATTGTGCGTAAAGTATGAATCGGATTTTGATGCGGTTTTTTTTAATAGATCTAGTGGTTCAAGAGGATGGCTTTTTGTGCACCTATATTTTTTTAAGGCCTAGTTTGTAAATTCCACGCGTACGAAGTTACGGGCAACAGCTATAAGCTAATAATTTCAATTATGATGCATGGGCTTATGTTATTATTTTGTTTTTTGGATTTATTTCTGTCACTTTTTCACCAAAAATGTTTAATAAATTTCATTGAAACTATACCTTATACCTACATCAGAATAATTTTATCTATATGTCATCACGCTAATAGATGTATGGCAGTACTCTTAAACGTAGGGGAAACGGCGGGCATTGATTAGGAATCATATATATGCAATTTGCGTTCAACGAGCCATTTATTCCCTTCTATATTAAAAGTGGTAGTTTCTTGAAAGGAGAAATCCAATTAACATGACATCGTTATTCTTATGGCTAGTAAACCTCCATTTACATGGTAATATTATAGTCAATAGGGTCTTATATAAATAAAGCCCTAATAAATTTTGTTTCTCCCGTGAAAGAATTTGCACGCGCCATTTCCAGATTTTTATTACACATTTATTCAATTACATTTTGATCTGTTATCAAAAACAGCCTAAAAGCTTAATATACGTAACATATTTCATTGTCCTCGTGGTTAATACAGTATTATATCGAATCCACTAACTCACACATACACAAACACACACACACACACACACACAAGCACACACCCGTAGGTACACAGCAATGTTTTTTGTTACTAATGATTTTATATATTTTTGTTTTAATTCGGCTTTATAGACTATTTCAAAGGGTTAAAAGAAGATTATATCTCTCTTAAAAAGAAAATCCCATGAAAAACAGGCAAAGCTTAAAAATATTAATATTTTTTCCTTATTGACTTGCTATGATTTCGAGGATTTTGGTTTCGACAATCAAATGGCAAGTGTGAATTAAAATAGGTTAGGACTTATTTTAGTTTCTTTAAAATATTCAAATATTTTCTGTGTTGAATTATTTTACACGTAAATATTTTGTGACAAAACATTGCTCCTTAATGAGACTTTTCTAGCCCCATTTTAATCAAATTTCAAGGCTTGTTGAACAAAATATATTAAAATATCTTCGTACATAACTGTATAAGACAAAGGAATTACAACCGTACCTTATTTCGGTAATAATCGGATAGGTATCTCTTGTGAAATAAGTTTTATTATTAACATCTAAAATATCAATTAATGTCTTTGAGTTACTGTTTTTGGGACTGCATGTGGCAGGTGGAGGACTGTTTATTTTGGCCCGAAAACATTGTGGACTGTTTATTTTGGCACGAAGAAAAGTGCTACAGGAAGAAATATCGTTAAAGTTTTTCTTGAAAACCTATAAAAAGTTCAGGAAAAGACGCCTAGCTTCTAATATTTTAAAAGAGCTGGTCAATCTTGCCTTATTAAAATGAAATATAAATAGAGTTTGAGTTTGAAAAATCTGTTGCGTATAATATCATGTGGGTAAAGCAACACTATTTTCGACTTTTGCCTTTTTCGTAGCATTCATAGCAAAGTGATCCCACAGCATAAAATTTTATCGGTAGTTAGGGACGACACTAGGGTTAAGTGCTGGTCTAAACTTTTGTCTCTTACCCACCTTTGAGCACTTATTAAAAATAACTTTAAATTGCCAAAAGCTATTAGCAAAATGGGCAATGGTAATAGACTTTTTCTATTCTTATGTATCACGAAATAGTTTTTAGAAGATAACTATACTATCATCCAATTTAAAATTAAGCTATTAAGAGTTGTTGCGAAATGACTGTGCAATTTATACAATATCGACTATTTCTTACGAAAGTCTTTATTTATTACAAAACAAAGCCGATTTTGTCTCTATTGAGCTTAAATCTCTAGGCAACGGAACGGATTTTCATGCGTTTTTTTTATTAGGTAGATAGAGTGGTTGGTTGGAGTTCACATAGATATACAAAAATATGATACATACAAAAATAACCACTCTGTTTTATAATAAGTATAGATAAAGACATTTTTGCTAGTTCCACGAAGTTTAGTATAACAGTATTTTTTACCTAATTAAAAAATAAGGGTAATCTATTGCTTAAAATAAAAATAATATATATTTCTGGACATTTTATGTCATTTTAAAATGGTTGTTTTATGGATATAAAAATAAATAAATAAATAATATAAATAAATATTCATGGACATTTCACACAACGTCCTCTGGTCCCAAGCTAAGCTTATATGCTTATATTATTTAAATATATATATTATTTAAATTTATATTTTATTTATTATTTAAATATTATTCCTGTTAAATTGTTTACAAAATTTTCTACAAAATAAATGGAGGTGCTAGTTAATTAAATTAATATCGTTAATTAATAGAGGGATTAAGATTGAAAGGGTACAAAAGGCTAGACGACAATACATAATGCCGGTGAGAATGTATTGTAAGCCGGGTCGCTCTAAGCCACGGCTCATTTGGTGTTAGGTACACAGGTAAACATAATTTGCGTGTAATTGCGGCATTGTGTTATACTTACAACCTAAACTACACTTTAATTCACCTTCTCTCTCTCTCTTCAGACTTTTAACATCTTACTATTGGTCACAGACCTGTTCCACTTTGCGAAAGTTTGTGGTCTACTATGTCGCGCTGATCATGTCTTGGCATAGGATTTATTTTCGAGTTTTCCATCTCTTACAGAGAATGTTACTTGTGTACAATGTCCCTTAGCTGGCTTTTAGAGCACTCTTGGAAGGAAATGGGATGGTGATACTTGTATTCTTACACCGCCAAACACGGACTGTGTTATTCACATTAACTTCTGTAATTACGCAGGCGATGGGTTACGATGTTAAATAGGTCAAAGCTGACTATGTTTTTTAAAACATAACAACTTGTTTGACTGATAGCCAATGAATTAAACAGGGAAATCATTACTTTTATAGTTCATGTGTATGAACAGTACTGTAGGGGATCAAAGGGAATATTGATAAGCTAATCAATGTCTTTGTAAACATTTTACCTTAAGAAAAAGGTTAGGAAGTGGCTAACATAAATGGTACCATAATCTCTATTAACCACTGTGCTGTAAGCAAACAGTATCTATAAAAAAATTGGTCAAGTGCGAGTCACGAAGGGTTCCGTACCATTATCTATGCAACATAAGGCAACGTTATTAGTATCGAGCAAGAAACGGTAAAAAATCATGTTTGTTGTATGGGAGCCCCCCTTAAATCTTTATTTTATTTTATTTTTAGTATTTGTTGTTATAGCGGCAATAGAAATACATCATCTGTGAAAATTTCAACTGCAGCTATCACCGTTCTTGAGATACAGCCTGGTGACAGACGGACGGACGGACGGACGGACGGACAGCGAAGTCTCAGTAATAGGGTCCCGTTTTTACCCTTTGGGTACGGAACCCTAAAAATCATGAATTTGTGTCTCTAATTTTCTAATAATCCCGTTAGTTATTGATAAATATGAGTGAATATACAAGCTACAGCTAGTCTTTTTATAAATATTAGTTATATTACGCGTTGTGCACTGCATTTCATTAAATATGGGCACTCAGTTTATGTCCACAGAGGCACTTGCGATGGTTAATCGTTGCTTTAACGAGGACAATGTCCCCTGGAATTCCCTAACCCAATTAGTGGAGATATTAGTAATTTCATCTCGGTCCAAGCGCTCTTATTTCAAGCTCCTAACTACTCGTTAACGTTCCCACACAGGCACAGAGATGACAATAATAATATTAAAGGATTTTAACGAAATAAACATGTCGTATTTTTGTTTGTTGTAGCATGTTGTAGGCAAATATTTTATTACTCGCAAATAAGTTGTTAATTTAAAAAATAAGTGTGTCCAGAAATCCAATATAGAGCTTTAAATGAAATGTAAATTGTGTTCTTAGTAAATATTATTCATGCAACGATGGCAACTTCATTTATATGCATATAAAATGATAATAAAGTGTAGGAGAGTAAAATTAAGTAAGAAGGTAAATATTTTGCGTTTAGAGTATATTTTCTTTGTAACAGAAAGTTCTAGCTACAACGAAGTGACCTATCTTAGTGTTTGTTTCGAGGCTTCTATCACTTGCAGATACTTAATTATTTCTTAAAATGTATTATTTATTTATTTATAATATTACAAGAGTGAGGTGGTGACACGTTTATTTAGGTATCCTAATCTCCATGGTAGATTGTCATAATATTATTATCTATATGGTAAAGTGTAGAGGATTGTGTAATACTTATAATGATTTAACAGGTAGGTATACCTAAGAGTTCCAGAACCCCTCTATTGGTTGCATTAGAAACAAGGAAATCGTAACACAGTTATAGGATGCTCCCGATGCTCAATAATATCGTTAAGGAAAATCGATACAGGTTGCGATTGAGACCCACGTATTGTGATAGCCCTGTCCATGTCACAAATCAATTCGATTAAGTTGGCTTTCTAAGTAGTTTATCGGGTATAGCTAAAGTATATTGTACTGTGTGTTTTCTTTTGTTAGAGTCGTAGAACCTTTGAAAACATAAAAGTTAAACTTTTAAATTTATTTTATGAATTTACAAATATTATTTAATAGGTACGATTAGATTATAAAATGGCGATCTACATAAAATCGAGTGTAAACGAGAGAATTAAAAAATAATTTACTTAGTTCAAAAACTAAAAAACACACTTAAAAATCCTGAAAATTATTTAAAAAAATAAATAAATAAATATTTTGGACATTTCACACAGCGTCCTCTGGTCCCAAAGTAAGCTATATTTCTATGCTTGTGTTATGGGTACCAGATACGGATATACTACATAAACTACTTTTCTTTTGTAAATACATACTTATAATACATAGAAAACACCCAGACGCAGAACAAACATTTGTATGATTAGTATAAACATCTCAAATGATTGTCCTGACCGGGAATCGAACCCGAGACCTCGTGATCGGCAGTCCGTTATTTAAACCACTAGACCATGAGGCCCGTCGAAAAAAAATAAAAATCCTGAAAATTATTTGACATTACTGCATTGTTATTAGGCGCTAATATGTGTGCAATTCGACTACTACAAGTAAGAGAAAATCACTTTCAAATATTATGTTACATAGATTAATACATTGATATTTAAGTACGTACCGAGATGATAAAAGCGATTTAAATAAAGAATATCTATCCTACTAATATTATAAAGGCGAAAGTTTGTATGTATGGATGTTTGTTACTCTTTCACGTAAAAACTACTGAATGGATTTGAATGAAACTTTACCACAATATAGCTTATATATCAGAATAACACATAGGCTACAAATTGGCTGGACCGATTTTGATGAAATTTTATTTTATACAGAATTGTATGGCAAAACAACGTTTGCCGGGGCAGCTAGTATTAGAATAAATTAATCACCTACGTGTTATTATTATATTTTTTTTCATTTATTCATGACCATAGAAACAAAGTCTTTCAGCCGGATACATTATTAAAAACACAATCTAATGAAATAACATTAACATTAATATTTAAAATAGAAATTTTGGAAATATTTATTTACCTATAACTAAACATTTTACATTAAATTTTTTCTACAGTATCACGAATATACTTAAACAATGCATTATAATAATTCTTATTTGATAATATGTCCTTGACTTGGCAGGGTACACCTACGTGTTATAAGCACCAGTGATGCCAGTGATTGAAAAATTAAAGAATGAGCGACTGTCCTGGTATGGGCATGTAATGAGACGAGAGGAAAAAAGATGGATGGACTGTGTAAATCAGGACAAGAAAGAAAGAGGAGTTGATACGGATATAAATAAATAATTAATAAATAAATTATAAATAAATATTCATGGACATTTAACACAACGTCCTCTGGTCCCAAGCTAAGCTAGTGTTGTGGGTACTAGAATACGGATATAATACATATACTATTTTTTTTGTAAATACTCACTTATAATACATAATAACATAATGACAGCTGACAGTGTAGACTATGGAAGGAAAAGACATGTTGCGCCGACCCCAAATAGTCGGATTAGGGCAGGAGAATGATGATGTGTTCTAAGCACTACCACCTATTTCGAGAGTTATTGGCTGTGGTGCCAACAAAAACTAGTTACAAAGTTGTTACAAGTAGATGGAAATTTTAAAAATTCAATTGACCAGATTTAGGTTAGAGGGTTCCCATCGCCTTTCAAGGGTTTCAGTGTACGTGCATTATTTATTACAGTTTACTCAGCTTGATGGAATAAGTTATCTACTAAAGGCAATATGAACTATTTTATAGAAACAAAAGTATATAAAAATATTTTGTTACATAATTTCGTTCTGTTAGGAGACAAAATTAAGTGCATAACAGACATGCATAAGTAAATATTAAAAACAATAAGAAATTTGGAAATAAGATGTTTTTTCGCATTCAAAATGAAATAATCTATGTCACATCTCGGGCTCTATAGCCAAAACCTAGACTACCAGATACCAAATTTCATTTATAACATCTGTAGTTTTAGTGTAAAAGAGTTACAGACAGAGTTACTCCGCATTTATCGCTTTTATAACAGTAGCAAGGAAGTAGGTATAGGGACTTATTACGCATATTATTATGTTTTTTATATATCTGTCATCATTATCATGGCCCTTATACGTTCTATTGTTGGTACAAACCTCGCCTATGTTGAGAGGATAATAAATTGCTCTATCCTGTACTGCGTAGTTCAGAAAGGATTGCCGTAGGTTTTTCTTGAGTTTTCCGCTAATTGTGGAAAGTTTTATATGTTTATTATTTTTTTGTATATAAATCTAGTTATCTGAAATAAATAAAGAGATTATAATTCAAGCGTGTTCTGGTAAGCGTTCGCATAACTGTTGTCTTTGTGAATGTCGTATGCTATTTATATGTAGGTAAGCGTTGACATGTTCTACTGGAGTTTCAAACATTTATACTAGCTGTTGCCCGCGACTTCGTATGCGTGGATCTTCCAATTTTTCAGTGATGTTTCGCTCCTATTGGTCGGAACGTGATCTTATATAGCCTCTAGCCTTCCTCGATAAATGTACTATCGAACACCAAGTTTTACAAATCGGGCAATGGTTCCTGAGATTAGCGCGTTCAAGCAAACAAACAAATAAACTCTTCAGCTTTATGATACTAATATACATCACGGATAAACAAATTTTAATTTATACCCGCCATATAAAAATATGCTCCAATAGGTTGTTATGTAACTGGGTAAGGTGAAGTTATAATTCGAGATCGTATCGCGTTGCTAATAATATTACAGATAACTATTATTAGTGCGGGAAGGAGATTCGCCCAATCGGAGGCGGAATTCTGCCACCGGTTTTGTTAGAAACAAGGAAGTTACAATACAATTATTCGATATCTTCGTTACTAGTTAATGTTATTAAGGGAAATTGTTACGGGTAGACTGAACCCATATCGTTTTACAAACTCTCGCCATGTAGTAAATTGGTTTGATTACATTGCTTTGTCAAATAGATTTGTGGCTTATCAAATATACTTAAATATAAACCCATTATGTTAATATAATAAATAAATAAAATAAATAAATATTCATGGACATTTCAAACAACGTCCTCTGGTCCCAAGCTAAGCTTATATGCTTGTGTTATGGGTCCCAGAATACGGATAGAGTACATATGCTACTTTTTTGTGAATACATACAGACGCAGTACAAACATTTGTATGACAATTAGAAAAATCACACAACGCGACCTCTTGATCGGCAGTCCGTTACATGAATCACGAGGCTCGTCGAGCAAAGCTGATTAATATTACTCATTATTATATTTCGCTCTGTATGGTGACGGATTAGGAATGTAATTGCCACCACACCATTTCTTGCCCAGGTTACTGTAATAGCCAGGGGATATTACAATCGTCAACTGTGAGAGCTAGAAAACTTGAAAGTATACAACACGTCAACACGTCTGGTTAGCGTGGCATAGTAGACAAAAACCCTCTCAAAGTGTAGGAAGCCCGTGTCCTGTAATGACCTAGGAAAAAGATTATAATTCGAATAGCTATTGGCCGCAACATCGTACACATGGAATTTTTAAACCAAACCTTAACAAATTATACAAAATAAGCTGTCACTTGAACCACTCTACGTATTAAAAAACCGCAAAAAGTCGAATCAAAATCAAAATATTTTTTCTCATTTTCATGCTCCTTCCTGCGGTAGATTTGGCTGTGCGTTAATACATCGGGCAGTATAGGCATATAGAAAAAACACATATATATATATAAAGTAATTTATTAATTTTGTAATTAACATGCTATGCTTTTTACTTAATAAATCAAATTATGGTGGAAAAAGTGACTGCCGCAAGCGGGACTTGTACCCACGATCTCGGAATACCGTTTCGAAGCTCTTCCAACTGAGTTTATTGCGGTCGTGCCTGCAACATTCAAATTAACCACCACATTTGTCACTCGAACGAGTTCAAGTCGTTCAAGTCCCGCTTACGGCAGTCACTTTTTCCACCATAATTTGATTTATTACATATATATATGTTTACCTTCCCTTTGCTAGTTACGAACGCGACAGTATAATATGATTTGAAGAGCTAGGATATACGGATAATAGGGGAAGCTGAGCGCTACAAAGGGCCACCAATACAAAGTCTTTGTTATTCCTCCTTAATCTGATAATAATTGAACTCAATTACGATGTTATTACTTCTCACAATATAATATTGTGTACGAAATACACTTATCATCGTGGTCTCATCGATCTAAAAATATTATGTTGTTAAAGTAAACAACATAATATAGAACGATGAGACCAATTACTGAATTATTTTTGCTGAAATAAAACAATGTTATGTTTGATAATGTAATTTTAATTTACTTGATTTAAAAGGTGTAATAATTTTTTTTATTGATTATTATGAGTCCTTATACACTACTTAAGAAATAAATTTGGCAAAGAATAACTACAATATTTCATAGTAATTAATAACTAAAGCGCAAATGTATATTTTGTATGTAAACAAACTTAATAAGTGAAGTTCGATCTTTAACGTTCTGAATCATTCGAAGAGTTTAAAAGTTGGCAATATAAATATCCTTGATGGAAATGAATTGTTGTCTTCAACATAGATAATAGAGGCACTAATTGAACTCTGAATTTCGATCACACCTCTACAAGAAAGAAATAGGTAATGTGGATGTCACCAACTGCCTGCCATTTTTAACCAGGTCTTTTAAATTCGCATGTAAAACCCATTTTAAACTTTACTAGCTATTTCCCGCAACTTCGTACGCTCGGTATTTTGAAACTGAACTTAGAAAATTCTACAAAAAAGCTATCCTTTTGAACCATTTATTAAAGAAAACCGCATCAAAATCCGTTGCGCAGTTTTGAAGATTACATAGGGACATACACACAAAGATAACGACTTTGTTTTATAATAAGTAAAGATGGAATTTATTATACAGCTTCAGGTTACCACGTCAAGAGTCAAACGGATCTTATTAAAATTTTAATAATAAGGTAATTTATATTCGTAAAGAACGCTCTCTCACAAGAAGAAAATGACCCTTACTAGATTACTTTGATGTCCGTTCGTATCTCCGTTTGCCGAGACCCTTTTAGCCTGCGGGGGTGAATAGACAAAAGATGATAAAATAGTCAAAAACTTAGAAAACTTTTAAGGGCTGCTAAGTTTTAAAGTTCAAATATCTACTTTTACTGTTACTGTTGTGTAAAAGTTCACGTCTTTAATAACCATATTAAATGGATACAGTTTTATATATCAACGCCCATCCGGGTGAGCAATTTTATAACGAACTTTCAAATTTTTGTGATTTGTTATGTATAAGATATAATTAAATTAGGTTTATTGTCGAACACATACAGTTTCATAAGTGATGCCAATGTATCGCTAAGATGGTTGGATCACTGTGTTGTAACTAAATCAGCCCCTTGCACTGTAGTTGATACGTACATTAACCATGTGGTCTGATCACTTACGACTTGTTATTAACTGTAACTTAAATAATATACCACCAAAACTACACCAAACCTAGCCCTAATAAAATGCTCTAACTGTGTTACTTATGGATAATTATCTGAAATAAATACTATTATTATTATATCAAGTTTAATGTCTGTGTGGTGACGTATTAAGAATACAAGTGTACCCCTTTGCCCTCCCAGGGTGCTGTAAAAGCCAGCTGAGGAATATTGTACACAAATAATATGCTCTGTGAGAGACGAAAATCTCTAAAATAAACCCTGTGCCAATATTCCTGGTCAGCGTGGCACAGTAGATCATAATTCCTCCTAAAGTGGAGTAGGCCCGTGCTTAAGAATGGGACGTTAATGGACTGGAGAGATAACAAGTTTTGAGTTATTTTTCTATTGTGTTTCCTAACTTTGGAAGATAGGTGTCGTGGCCTAAAGTTTACATTTTCTTCTTATGTTATTGATATAGGCATATAGCTTGTATTAAGTTTACCGCTGTTGTGACCTAACATAATATTTTGCCCTTATCCTGTAGCCAGGTTTGGATAAATAAATGTGCACAACGAAATAGCCAATTTATCAAAATACACCACAGTAATCTTTCTTTTTAGTTAAGATTAGTTTTGCACGTAGAATTGGTACCATTTGATAGCAATTTGTTTATTTTATTGAAGTTGGTCAGTTGAATTACTGTTCCTTTAACGTCTACCCAAAAGGAAAGTTAAAAGTCAATTGATGTTCTCTTAATTTAATAGAAGGTAATTAAGACGAAAAAGGTATATAAGGTTGAGCAACAATTAATAATCCCAAAGCGCGTGAATTGTGAGCTGGGTCGCGCTAAGCCACGGCTCACTTGGGGTTAAGTTGATAGGTACACAATAGCTCGCTTGTAATTGCGGCTTTGTGCTCCCGTTAACAACCACAAACTACGACTTAACTAGAAAATAAAAAATGCACAAAAAATAATAGTAAAAATTTAATTAAAGTTCTATTTCATTCTATTTACAAAATATAATAATTAATTAATTTAAAAAAAGGAACAGTCTACATACCTACTTGCGCACGTAAGAAATATTATTTCTTGCTTATTGTTTTTCGCGTGCTTCTATGTATGTGTATCTTATTTCAGAGCGACGCTGTACGCGCGCTTTTCTTGCATTTGTGTACACTTAAGTGTGATGTAGTCTTCATGAACTTGGCTATTATAAATTAAACAAAAAATAACACTGTTGAATTCTTAATACTACGCACTAACTCTATCAGTGGGTGCCCGCAACCGTAAAAAAGTGGTGTGTTTGTGTTTTATGGTGTACAGTTTTGTTTTACTTTATAGTGATTAAAATTTTGTCTCTAATAAGACTTACTCTCTCTCTCCAGCCCATTTACGTCCCATTGTCGGGCACGGGCCTTCTCCACTATGGGAGGGATTATGGTCTACAGTGCCGCGCTGACCAGGCGTATTGGCACAGGGTTTATTTTCGAGTTTTCCGTCTCTCACAGGGAATGTTAACTGTGTACAATATCCCTTAGCTGATTTTTACAGTACCCTTGGGAGGAGTTGGGGTGGTGACACTTGTATTCTTAATCCGTTACCACACGGAGATATAAGAACATAAAAATAAGACTTACTGCTATAAAATAATTGCTTAAAGCATACTATGCTACTGTAAATTTTTGTGTGTTGTTAAAGCAATTGTCTTTCGTAAGATGTGTGTATTTTCTTAGGGCATTACCTAGTCAATGCAAAACATAAAACAAAATGAGGTTGTTTATATTCATTGCCTGTATCCACACGTAAATTTCTTCATTATAAATCTTCTAGCCGTTGACAGCTAAACGGGTTGGGCTATGTACTCGTAATTATATATATTTCTTTTTTTCTTGGTGCCTTTTATGTTAATTTAAAGGATCGAATATTCAGACTTAATTTTTTCCATATTTATAGGTAATACTAACACTTGTGCGAAAACTACTTTTAATGGAAGATAGATACTTACATTTGTTTTAAAGTTTAGGCCGACTTTTCAGGTAGGTACCATGGACACGGGTGGATTTAAAACAAAATATACGCGGCTAAAGCAGTAAAAATTGGTTTAATATTATGAATATTTTTACAGTTTTAGTGTGGTTTATCTAAAGAACCAGTCCCCTGCATATGATACTTACACCTGTAGTATGATGAAGGACTAAATTTTGTGAATATCAACGTAATTATCTACAATAAATAATAACCAAATCTGATTGGCTTGTAAAACACAAACTACTGCAAAACTTTCAGAATCAAAATCATAAAGTAACTTCTGTTTGTTAACAATAGTCATTGAAAATGTTCAGTGAAACGAAACTCAAGTAGCTACTTATCATACAGAGCAGCTACGTTTTTCTAAATTTTCGGAAATAAACAATCGTTTAGGTTTTCTTTTTCAAGCTGTATGTACTTAATATGATAGTTAAAAAAAGGTTTGTTGTAACTTACTCTTAACTTGCTCTCGCCCGCAACTTTATATGCTTAAAATTAGAAATATACGCCAAACCTAAACAAAATACCCAAAAATAAAACATAGTGTATCTGGTAAAAAAACCGCATCATAATCCGTTATGTGATTTTGAAGATTTATGCTCACAAGCACGTTATTAACACGCTTTTATAAGTTCGGTATGTATCGATAAATGTATTAATCTATGTAACGGAATCTTTGAATGCGATTTTCACCCACTTGCAGTAGTCCGATTGATTTGAAATTTTGCATACATATCAAGGACCGATGACAATGCCATAATTATAAAATACTAGCTGTTGCCCGCGACTCCGTCCGCTTGAAATTTAGAAAACTATTCATTCCTTTTTTCGCAATAAAAGGTAGCTTATGTCCTTTCTCAGGGTCTAAAGATTGTCTGTGCCAAATTTCATCAAAATCGGTTGAGAGGTTTAAGCGGCAAAGCGTAACAGACAGACAGACAGAGTTACTTTCGCATTTATAATATTAGTAGGGATATTTAGGAAGTTCAAGCGTGTTTTTTAGTTTTTGAACTAAGGAAATTATTTTTGTATGTGTCCCATTACATACAAAAATAACGACTATTGTTTTATAATAAGTAAAGATTAGGGAGTATATCGACCTGCATAATTTGTTTGTAAGTACCACGATTTATTTTACCAACATTGTCGATTATAATTAAATGTTTTTAGTTTATCGCCGCTAAATGCATATGATTGCAAATCTTTGTGGCCTTTTTCCTACAAAACCTTTATGGAATTATAATATTAAGATAACAATCTGTTGAATATCATATCACTTTACTAATATAAACCTAATAGTTTCTCCGCAATGTATGTACATTTAAATTAGGGGTCGCATATTCTACATAAAGTTCTCCACAGTAAATACCCGTTGGTTAATTTTGAAATTAACATAACAACAAAATATAATAACGCTGTGAATGTTTTGTTACGTAATTTATGAATGTTTGTTTCTGTCGAACAAATTAGGGTTTTCACTTCAATAATTGAATTATTTATTTTGCAGGATGGTAAAGTTACTGGCAACAAATTATGTTATTCCGTAAATGTGAAGTTGTTATTATTGAAGTTGCATACACATTGTCTACTATAAACGTTGGTAATTTGTACGTTTCCTTACAAAAAATAAACTCTATAAATTTAAATAAAACTACTTTTTACGGATATAGACGCGCGTATTTGTTTTAAATTTTGGCCCGACGTTTCGGAGACTTTGCAGTCACCATGGTCACGCGTGAGACTATACTATATCTATAACAAATATATACGCGTCCAAATCCGTAAAAAGTAGTTTTATTTAAACAAATGAGTCGTGCAAGTGTTAGAAAACCGTAAAGTTTATTAATGTTTTTCATTTAACTGTCGATTTTGTTATCGATTGATTATAATTATATACATTATACATAGATCTTTAGTCCTAGTAATATACAACTAGCCTTGCCTCATTATCATTATTTTTTTGTCTACTTACTATAATTATGTCCTTATAACTTAGTGCTATAAAAATAAATGTCGACCATTTCTCAGACCTACCCGATATTCACACCAAATATCAATCTACCTAGGCCTTTCGCACGCATATGCCTAACAACTAACCACGTAATACGAGAATATTATTATTGAAATTTTTCTATTTTGTTATACTTCCATTCTGTTTACAGTATTTAAGTTTGCTATACATTGTTTTAAATAAAAACCTTGTATCGTGAAAGCTGAAGTCGTTACTGTACATTGTCGAAGCAGACTCAAATAAACTCACAAGACCGTGAAACAGTTTTATGGTGCTATCAATAAAATTACATTGTACAGTCTTATATCTTAAAAATTATCTAAAGTTACTTTAAAACAATAAAATAAATTTGCTAAGTGTTTACGTTTATCATATCAAAATAATTGAATATTATACACCAAAGAAAACTTTAATTTCAAGTAGTACCTACCTAATAATCAGACTAAATTTGATTATAGCGTAGGGGCTGATCGCAAATAGACTGTAGAAATATTATAACATTAAATACGTCCTTTTAGTCTATCTCAAGGTTGTCTGGGAGAGATCGCAGGTCGTGATAAGACCGCCCTTTGCACCTGTGATAAGTGTAGTTATTATAGTGTGCAATAAGAATATTTTATTTTATGTCGTACACGTTGGTCTAATATAATTTAGAATATAAAATTCTCGTGTCACAATGTTCGTTTCCATACTCCTCCGAACCGGCTTGATCGATTTGTATGAAATTTTATATGCACATTCAGTAGGTCTGAGAATTGGCTACTATCTATTTTTCATACCCCTAAGTGATAAGGGTGGCCCTAACATTTATATGGCAAAACAACGTATGCCGGGTCAGCTAGTCTAGAATATAAATAACTAAATTGTAAGAATACAATACGGTTGTTATTTTATAAATCTCGTAAATTTTTTTTTTATTTTTTTTATTTTATCTTATTTTTAGGCGGTAGGAATGAAATATAGACATGAGGTATACATTTAATTAAAACAAACGGTACGCCATAAAATGTAAACCAGACAACAGATGTTATGTCAATTCGAAAATTAATCTTTTGGAACATACTTATATCTCAACTCATAGTATCACATAATTTTAACAAGCGGACCATTACTTTCGTATTTTATAAATTTGTATTGAAGGAACCATATTTTTTTCATTTATTTGGTTAGAAGTTATCCAATTCTGTTAGATATAGGCAATCCAATTGTTTGTACAACAACTAAGTCCATGGTCCATGCTATAAAATTTAAGTTTATCGAGTAACAAAGCACTCCACATATTGGAATGTAGAGATCTTAACTTGAAAATGTAATAAGACAACGGCAGCTCGAAGATACAGCAACAATCTGATTTCTAATAATGTCCTTTACTCTAAATTTATTTATGTGTTGCTTATTGTAGACTATAAAATTGAAGTTATGCACAAATATCTTAAAAATAAGCAAATTACAATGAATGACCTTATCGTCAAAAGCTAATTTAGACTACCTTTGGATGGAGACATGGATCATAGTCAAAGTCAATTTTTTTTTTCAAGTTGGCATGTTTTGCAAGCTCTTTTAAAACGTCTGAAGCTAGGTGTCTGTTCCAAACGCGAATCCTGTGGAAAAGAACAGACAAGAAACTCCAGGATGGATGTAAACCTCATAATAAAGTCATTAAATTGTGCTTTTGAAATTTGAGGGTTTTCCTCGATTTCTCAGGAGATAACCTGGTGCCAATGGGACCACATGGGAACCACCAGCTTTCAAATAAAAAAAGTATTATTAAAATCGCATCGCTCAGTTAAAAGTTATGAGGTAACTAACATAAAAAAAAAACATACAGAAGAATTGAGAACCTCCTCCCTTTTTAGAAGTCGGTTAGAAAGAATATTAACATTCCACACTTCTTCTCAATACAAATGTCCGAGCCATTTTTGTACAAATGTTTTTCTTCGCGTATTCTAAATACGCTCCTTTAAAAACAGTATTTTTATTTACTGAGTTAAAGATAGCTACCTAGTTAAAGCCCATACAGACACTTGATACCTTCAATTACTGCGTGTACAATGTTCGCCTGACTTCCTCAACCCAATTAGTGGGAATATCACTGATTTCAGGTTGGTCAAGCACTCTTATAATCTTCTGTCTTGTCGTTCTTTCTCAACTATAGAATAAAGTAATGATATCTTATTTCTATATGTTAAACCATATTTCATTAATAAAACTAGCGATTTCTTCCGAATTCATACGCGTGGAATTTTGGATAGAATCTTTAGAATTTAGATTCCATCCATCCATCAGCCTCTCTCCGTCCACTGTTGGACATAAGCCTCCCCAATAGAACGCCACAACGCGCGGTCCTGTGCCGCCTGCATCTAATGTCTCCCCGCGACCTTGACGATATTTACGCGAATTTAGATTATTCGTAGTAAATAAGTAATTTTCCTTTTAGGGTTTAGACTATCTAAGTAAGGAATTTAATTTGAATTTGTTAAGTAGTTTTGACGTGAAACAGTTACAGACCAAGTCATTTTCGCATTAATATTAGTAAGGATTGACGCATGGATGAAGCCAAGGAAGTATGTTTGGATCGTAGCAGATGGCCCTCTATAGTCTCTGCCTACCCCCATAGGAAAAAGGCGCGATGTTATGATAATCATTATGACGTGTGTTATTAAAATAGAATGCTAATATCGAAAAAATGTACTTGCTCTCCTTTGATCTCATAATTGGTTTCTTATAATTAAATATGTTTAATATTATATTTTATATTAGAATGCAAATAAGATGTCCTATTTATAGACGAGAGTCATGTATCTTTAGCGAGCGTCTCTTGTTGCGTGAAATAAAAACAGGGAAAGAAAACACTTCCAATTTACTCGTATAATTATTAGTGAAATAATGGTGACATAAAAGACAAATAGGTTATATTTACCTACTACCTCAAAATATTTTTTTGGTAATATTAGGCTGTACCTAGTTTAATTGTATTTTATATTATGGGTATACTTATTCACCATAGAATAATTTGCAACCAATGGCATTACTTGTTATCTGAATAAAAATAAGAAATTTCTTATTCAAGAATAAAAGAAGAAATATATTTGGTGATTCAAAATACCTGTGTTATTTAAGGCTTAAATATTTACATAATATATTTAAAGAAATTCATAAGCATATAAACATTTTGACTTGTATAATGGATACAAATTGTAAGTAAGTCACCATATAAATTCATGAATTTATCACTATTAAATTTTATTTAAATAACATAACTCTTGCTTTCACAATATTCTGGTATTCAGTATAAAAGCAAGTAACATAAGCTAAGCTTTCTACGACAGGATATCAACGTCAATTTCAAGCTTTACAGGTGCTCGTATTTCCTTTGAACCTTTCTAATGCTACAGTACCTGTTTGAATTATTCATTGAATCAGTAAGTGTCTACGAATTCAAATGTACAAATAATTTATAATTTAATAACTATTTAATGAAAAGATAATTCTTGAAATGCATGTAAAATCTGTAAAATCATTTAAATAACGACTTTCTTATAGCTAATAATACAGAGAGATAGATATATTAGATCTTCAATGTATAGATACTCTACAAGCAATTACAATTAAAAACAGAAAAAAGAAAAGACTAGGGACAAAGGCCTTATCGAATAAAGTGATTTCTAAATGTGAATTGAGTGGATGGAAAGAAAAGTTAGAGACTAAAATAAATAATAATAGTTAGTTATTTAAAACGTCTTCTAGATATGATTTGTTACGTAGCTAAAATATAGGTGAGTGCGGGTCTAAGTAGCGTCTATAGTATGTAAATGAAATTGAGGTGCTTTATAATGTCTTAAGCGGCGTTTTCTGTTCTGTAGTCAAATATATAGGAAAGTTTTACCACTATAGAATGAGTTTTTTGCGTAGCTAAATGCGTAGCTAATTATTGGCTCGCAATATGTGTTGGCGGAGGGAGCTATTGTGTAGCTTCGATCCAACCATCTTAAAGCCCAATAATTCCACGTTCCAGAGTTTAATCAACTCCTACCTAGGCATATCTTTCGGCATAGAACGCACTTAGACGGCTATTAGAGCTTTAGATTTTTAGAGGTTAGATCGTGTTTCATGCGAAGATAAAAAGGCTTTCAGTACCTACACAGGCAAATCCAATTTACATTTACTGTATTAAACCAGCGTTATGAGTTGAAATGATAAATCATATTTTCGTCACTCTATAGGTATACCATGTAGAAAGCCATTGAAAATAGTGAAAAACATTTATAGGAGGCATTCATTCGTGTCCACTGAATCATGCTTAAAATGTCGAGCTATTTGAGTGAAATATTGTAGAGTGATTTATTATTACGATGTATGGGCGATATTGTACATATACGGTCATGTTATTTACAGCAGTTTGATAGAGAAAACCTATAGGTACCGTACAGTAGTGAGGCCAATTCTGATGCGTCAAAAATTTTTCCTCAACTTTTCTGTAATGAAAACAACCAGGATGTATTTTGAATATTTTCTATTTCGTTGTACACATTAATAGTAATTATTAATATCGTTAGTCTATAATAAGCAGTTTCTATAATAAGAAAGTTTAGTTAACCTTGCGGGAATGTGTTATTGACCCATTAATTTTATAAGGAAGTATGCTTGGATGGTAGCAGATGGCGCTCTATAGTCTCTGCCTACCCCCATGGGAAAAAGGCGTGATATTATGATGATGATTAAGTTTTATTTTCTTTATTAGTTGTGCACGTGGAAATGGTGCCATCTCTGTATTAATCTATGGAATGAGCCTCTTTTACAATTTGGGGAAGATGTGGACAAGGATATTATCGAATTAGGTTTTAGCAACACGTTTACGATTTATAGAACGATATCGATTCTTTGAGTTAACATAGTTTACTTACACTAATAACAAATTTTAAGTAATTTCGGTAATTTTTTGTAATGTTTCATGATTTTAACACACTTGTTATTATTAAACTTATTAATATTTGCTACATACTCCTTCATAGGAATTATAACTTTAACTAGTAACTCTATCGCATCATCACGTCATTTTATTCCATACCATTTCCTTTTCTTCGTTTCTCTTCGGCCCATTAATGTCCCACTGTTAGGCAAGGGCCTCCTCCACTTTGGGAGGGATTATGGTCTACTGTGCCAGGCTGACCGAGCGTGTTGGCACGAAGTTTGTTTTCGGGTTTTCCGTCTGTTACAGAGGATGTTTTCTGTGTACAAAATTCCATAACTGGCTTTTACAGCAGAGGCAAGCCAATGGGGTGGTGGCACTAGTATTCTTAATCCGTCACCACACGGGTAAATAATAAATTTCGTATCTTCTTCTTTTTCTCCAGCCCATTTACGTCCCACTGTTGGGCACGGGCCTCCTCCACTTTGGAGGGATTATGGTCTACTGTACCGTGCTGACCAGGTGTGTTGGCACAGGGTTTATTTTCGAGTTTTCCGTCTCTCACAGAAGAAGTTATCTGTGTGCAATATCCCTAAGCTGACTTTAACAGCACCCTTGGGAGGAGATGGGGTGGTGACACTTGTATTCTTAATCGGTCACCACACGGAATATTAAGTGATGAAATAAGTGAAAATATAACACTCACCTACTAATAGACAGTTCCTAAAAGAATGTAAAGAATGTAAAACACAAATTTATAAATTGCCGACCATTAACAGGCTATGATTTCAAGTGTGCCTACATTACTGTGGTTTTACATCATGCCAGTTGTGGAACCGACAAAAACAATTTGCAATTAATTACAGCAAACGGCTTTGACCGTCACCACTCGTTAAGCCCACCCCAACCCACTTTGTTTATTTCCACATGACCAAATATAAATTATATTCAATTAAATTATAATTAAACATTGAACTGAATCGATCATATGACGGGCCTCGTGGTGTAGTGGTTCATATAACGGACTGCCGATCATGAGGTCTCGGGTTCGATTCCCGGTCAGGACAATCATTTGTGTGATATTTTTAATTGTCATACAAATGATTGTACTGCGTCTGGGTGTTTACTATGTATTATAAGTATGTATTTACAAAAGAAAAGTAGTTTATGTATTATATCCGTATTCTGGTACCCATAACACAAGCATATAAGCTTAGCTTGGGACCAGAGGACGTTGTGTGAAATGTCCAATATTTATTATTATTATATATGTTGGAGTAACATAGATGAGGATGGAATTGCCATGTTTTAAAATCAGTCTACAAATTGTAGACACTGTCTTTAAGATGTTCATACATCAATCTGACATTCTCTTTCACACATAAAAGGTTCCACAGCAGGTCTCCAACCAAATCCCCTATAACCTGCGCCTCTACCACCAGGATAATGATGTTCACACAAAACGTCACCTCTCAATCGTCACTTTACACTTTCTCACAAATACACACTTTATAATTATACACTCGCGATTATGACCGGAATAAACTCTTTATCACTAACTATAAATAGCAACGAGCAGCGTAACGATTCCCAAGAAAGGTCCGTACTGTACGGCGGCTCGAGTGTAACTGCCTCGATTGCCCACCGTGCGGCGGTATTTATAGTGCCGGCGCACGTGCATGTCATTCGGTCGTACCTGCACGTGTTCGTAAGTTTTTAGGTTAAGTATTGAATTTACAATGACGTTATTTTTACATCGTAATAAACCCTAAAGTAATCAACTTGGTGGTTTATAAATTAATATTGGAACAATGAAATGGTTTAACTTAATTATTCTAGGTTCTCTAGACCAATTGTTGTGGTTGCGCCGATACGGCCATTCTGATAGGCGGTGCGCGCTCTGCACCTGGCTGCGATGTGATGTGTGTTATCTGAAATTAAGAGTTTTCTCTGAGATCGGTATCTGTAAGCAACCCATGTTGCTCATTTTGAAAGGGTTATTGTTAGGACAGTACACAAAGACATCTCCAATGTACTGACTTATTCATTTAGTATCTGTGGTGTGTACGTGTCCACTCATGGCTCCACAACGCGTCCCAACGGTATCTCATGGTTCACATGTGGATGCATTAAGGATCCGCGGTTAGCTCAAGGGTAACACATGGTTTAGCTCAGAGGTACCACTCTCCAGATATTTTGTTCTCGTAGATTATTATTACAGAGATGTAATTGTGAGGTTAATAAGTATAGTAAGGTTATTAGGTTCTCGGAGATTATAACGAAAGGATTTCGAAGGTTCTCGTAGAGTTCTCGGAGGTTCTCGTAGCTTTTCGTTGGATCTCGTCGATTCTCGTTGACCTGAAAGAAGAGAAATAACTCCTTTTGAGTAGTACATCTGTAAGCAACTTATGTTGCTCATTTTGAAAGGGTTATTGTTAGGACAGTACACAAAGACATCTAAAATGTACTGACTTATTCATTTAGTATCTGTGGTGTGTACGTGTCCACTCATGGCTCCACAAGGCGTCCCAACGGTATCTCATGGTTCACATGTGGATGCATCAAGGATCCGTGGTTAGCTCAAGGGTAACACATGGTTTAGCTCAGAGGTACCACTCTCCAGATGTTTTGTTCTCGTAAATTATTATTACAGAGATGTAATTGTGTACTGTTATCGGGGTAATATAATAGTAAATGGAATGAAATGAATGAAATGAAAGAATGAATGTCGGAGGTTCTCGGAGAGTGAGGAAGGTCGATGCTGGGGTCTGGGCCTTATTATTATGACCGTGGCCCCAGAGGCTCTAAAGATCAATAAGAAAAAGCTAATACGAGCAGATAAAATGAATCTGACCAAAACGATGTCAGATACAACGCAACAATTTAACGCTTATATCCTCAGAAGACTCAGGAGCGCATCAAAACTATTTGATTCGTGATTTTGATTGTTAAGAACCCTTAACATCCATTATTAAAATTATTAGCTTAAGAATTTCTTGTATTGCTTTTTTTTACCACTTTAATATCTTCGATAAAATTGCTATCACTAGAAGTTGTCAACACTGACTTCATTATTTGTATAGAGGTAAAAATATTAATCACACACCGGAAATCACTGTCTATTAGTTCCTTATTTGATTTAAGAACTGTTTTTATTATTTTTTTTTTTTTATAACTGATCGTAGATTTTAAAGAAATGGGTTATGCGGATTTGTTATGAAATCGTCGACTGTAAATTTTAATCAATCTATTCCAATTTCTTTCAAAAAGAAAAATGTTTAAGGTTGAAGCGATTTTTAACTTTTTCCAAACATATTGATTTAATTGGCCATTACTTACTAATCGACTCGACTCTTATTCGAACGATGTCACGATGATAAAATTAAAATAAATCAAAACGTTGTCTATAAGGATTGAAAACTGCACTATATTCTAGTTACGGTAATGTCTTCGTTATCAAGATGAAATTCTCAACTTGGTTTATCATTTTACAATGTGTGTGTAATTGTCGAATACAAAATCCATCGATTTCATCACAATTGTTAACTTTTCTACCAAGTCAAAATTAATGACGGTAGTTCAACAAAATCATACTATTATAAAGTTCATTTCGGTAGTGTAGCAACCGGTAGTGAAAACGTTGATTAGAAACGAAGCGCATCTAAGCGATAAAATTACGTGGTGTTATTGTGAAAGTTATTCAGTTTTTAAAAGATAACTAGAGAACATTGTTTTTTTTTTATAATGAGTGTACTGAATATGTGGTGATCTATCAATTAAGTGTTTTGTGATAAATTTTAAACAAATTGAGTAGTTTTATGGAAAGAGATAAGTGAAGTGAAGAAGCATTGTGAATACGTTTTAATTTACGCAGTTATAACATGGGGTAAGTACTTGTGGCTTGTTTTTATCAATCTTTCTTTGAAGATAATCAAAGCAATATAAAAAGTGTCTATTAAATCTGTGTATTGCGCAATTTTACAATAAACTTAGCTTTGTTACGTGACGTTTTATTTTCTTATTACAAAGATGAACTAGGCATACATAATTTTGGTATTTTTATTGCACCACAGCTTATTATTGCAAATGACTTTTGTTTTAATCTTTCTCTCTTATTTAATAGAAGAATGATACTGCTTACCGAGTATGATGACGTGGTTCCATAGCCACAAGTTGCTGCTTTAAATATCACCTTTGCTTACTATGACGACTATTTGAAAGTAATAAATTTTACTCACTTGTGGAGACACGTTTTTAACTACTTTTAATTATTGGTAGGAACGCGGTTATGCGCATATCCTACTATTTATTATTAAGACGGCAAAATTGCACGATATCTTTACTTTTGATTTTAACAATTTAAACGTTTTACACTTATTGAGTTAGTCGTAGGGGCCGCCTTCTGGGTTTTTTATCCCACACTTCTGATGTTGGAGTAACATAGATGAGGATGGAATGGCCATGTTTTAAAATCAGTCTACAAATTGTAGACACTGTCTTTAAGATGTTCATACATCAATCTGACATTCTCTTTCACACATAAAAGGTTCCACAGCAGGTCTCCAACCAAATCCCCTATAACCTGCGCCTCTACCACCAGGATAATGATGTTCACACAAAACGTCACCTCTCAATCGTCACTTTACACTTTCTCACAAATACACACTTTATAATTATACACTCGCGATTATGACCGGAATAAACTCTTTATCACTAACTATAAAAAGCAACGAGCAGCGTAACGATTCCCAAGAAAGGTCCGTACTGTACGGCGGCTCGAGTGTAACTGCCTCGATTGCCCACCGTGCGGCGGTATTTATAGTGCCGGCGCACGTGCATGTCATTCGGTCGTACCTGCACGTGTTCGTAAGTTTTTAGGTTAAGTATTGAATTTACAATGACGTTATTTTTACATCGTAATAAACCCTAAAGTAATCAACTTGGTGGTTTATAAATTAATATTGGAACAATGAAATGGTTTAACTTAATTATTCTAGGTTCTCTAGACCAATTGTTGTGGTTGCGCCGATATATATATTACTAGCTGTCCCGGCAAACGTTGTTTTGCCATACTAAAAAAAAAAAAGTTCGAAAAATAGATGTTGGCCGATTCTTAGACCTACTGAATATGTATGCAAAATTTGAGAAGAATCGGTCAAGCCGTTTCGGAGGAGTACGGTAACTAACACTGTGACACGTGAATTTTATATATTAGATTATATTTTTAATTTTACGCTTTTTTATCTTGTATGTATGTAGAATTATGTATATTTTAGTGCCCGAAGCCTACATTGAAAGCATGGAGACGCCACACAGCATTAAGAACTTGCCTTCAGCCTTCAGAACATGATCATTGGATATACTCGAAAGCTGGGTTGACTTCATCGATCCTATTACTGTGAGTGTTAACCAGTCATAGTTATAATATTCCTTATTTGAATCAGTTTAAAAGCCAAAAGCATTTAAAATAATTGTTTTTCCAGAATATTCTAAATTATTGCATCATTAGCTATGCTTGATAAGTTTGTGTAAGTGAAAAGTTATCCCAAAAATTTAGGTACCTTTAAATACGTACAAAGCCAATTAAAGTGTGGTATAAGCATACTTTTATCTTTGACATACCTATTTACCATCATAGAGACCACGCTGTGTCAGAAATTATCAACCTTCTTACTCAATATTTTGTCAAATACCAGACAGTCTTATTATAAAATATAATTTAAGTGTCCTTTGAAAGATAATTGAATATTTAATTAAAATCAACTCATCATACCTTAATATTAATTATTCTCTTTATACTTAAATTTCATGCAATTAAATCTAATTTTACATTAAACCTAATAACAAAATTACATCTTGTTCTTTAATTAAGACGATACCAAAATAGCTTCGTGCATTTTTCTATGTACGAAGTTTTCATTGTTTCTTTAGATTGAATGGCTAGAGCTCTAATTTTTAAGTATATGTTTTTTCAATATATGATCTAGGATCGCATCAACTCAGAAACACGATTGAAAAAAGTTTTCTCGATAGAAAATCTTGGCGAAACAACCTCTCAAAATTTTTATTTTTTTCATTTGTCGGTCTATTATTGCGTAATATCTAATGAAATAACTTTAAAAACATAAGTAACTATTATATATAGAAACACGTAAATCAGAATTAAAATATATTTAGTAGATTTTGAGTAAATAGGAAAAGTATCCCTAATTCTTCATTTTCTGTGCCTACTGGCTGTGTTAATATGTACGTGTCGGCGATGATATACGATAATATTGATGTAGGCCCTTAATGAAATATACATGTTTCAGATAGGTGTATTCATATTTGACCATCGCGGCATCGTTACACATGGCCGGTGACTAGGCACTAGGCATGGATGAAATTACAAATACTAGTTATATTATGACTTTTATGTGTTCATAAAAGTTTAATTAATTTATTAAATTAATCGATCTTCTTTAAATACTAACTAACACTACTATGAGGTCATCTTTTATCGTAAGGTTCCATCGCATATAAAAAATCGTAAACATCTCATAATTGATGCGATTCTGGTAGTTATTTAATAGTAGGCAATAAACAAAAAAAAACTTACCAACTGTATTTTTCTATGTGTTACTGTAATATTTATAATATTTAAGACCTACGAGTATCATCATGCAACTTTAAATTATGAATACACCTTTCTGCAACACTTTGTATAATGTAGGTTAAACTAAGTTCGTATTTATATAGTAGTTGCTTGTTTAAGCCTTAAATAAGTTTGCCAATATTATCTTTTAGAACTTTCCAGACTTATTCTAAGACTGGCTTTACAGTTTACACAATGATATTGGTATCGCTTAAATTGGCACCATATAGAAATATTGGTGTCAATTCTACGTACAAAAAGAACTAAAGTTAACTTAAATATTCAAAACTGATAGTGTCAATAACTTGATTTGAAAATGTTAACTGAACTTTCATATAAAAACTCTGTATTATTAACTATCAATTTTAAATAGTATAAATGTATACAGTGTACAACGTAATAACCAATCAATCCTAATAAACTATTGTTGTTTTCATTTTTTAGTTATGTTTAGTTGTGCACACAAAATAGGCACCATTATTAATTTTATCGTTACTATAATAAAGCACTAGGAATATAAAAAGCTTATTCTTAATTTTTTATAAGTCTATAAAACATTTATTCATCTATGAAAAACTAATAAAGTAATTTTATTACAAGAGTACTACTACTATATACTGTAGCTACTATATTATGAAAGTTTTTCTAAATCTAAGCTTTGGTTATTACAGTCGCAACTGAAGCTATGTTATTAGGAAAACAATGAAGTTTGCCGCCAGGCAGGCGCTTCGGAAATTGGAACGTGTGTTTATATCAGACTATTTGTTAGATGAGCAACGATATCTAGTCTATGAAATGGGACTGGGTGATCGTAACGTAAACCCGTATGTTGTTCGTACCATGTTTTATTTGAAGTTTCTTCGGGGCCATGTTTCAATACGTTGTTTGGTCCAGAACCAAGCGGTCACGCTTAGTTTAGAACCGAAGACCACAGAAAGCAGCGTCACGTGGCATAAATATTATTGTGCAAGGCCCGTATTAATATTAGGTATTATTAGGTTAGCCTACGTACTATTATTATTTATTTAAATGCTTTACATCTTAGGAATATAAATATGATTTAAAGGTTTAAAACTTTTATAAACGTGCAAGTAAGTGCATAACATTCGTTAGGTGTTTTTTGCGATTTGTCCAAATCTTTTGCGAGATTGGAACCCGTACAGTCAACTATATTTTTAGGAATCACTATTGATTCGATATTACAGTGGGGCCTACAAATTGAAAAAATGTCTGGCAAACTTAGCTCTGCGGCATATGCGGTGAAAACAATTAGAAGACTTACGGATATAGATACGGCTAGAATGGTTTACTTTAGTTATTTTCACAGTGTAATGTGCTATGGAATTCTTCTTTGGGGAAGCTGTGCGGACATTAATCGGATATTTGTGCTCCAGAAACGCGCTGTTAGAGCTATATATAACCTAGGTCCTCGGGATTCTCTAAGGGAGAAATTCAAAGACATAAATATTTTAACGGTCGCTTCGCAATATATATATGAAAATTTGTTGTATGTTCATAAAAATATTCATAATTTTACAAAAAAAAGCGACCACCATAATGTTAATACAAGGCATAAACACAATCTTGTAATGCATGTAACCCGTCTCCACAAAATATGTAACTCTTTCATGGGTCATTGTATACGATTTTATAATAAACTCCCTATTGATGTAAGAGAATTTAATAATTCTAAATTTAAAAAATTTATTAAAACTAAATTATGTAAAAAGGCGTATTATAAAATTTCTGATTATATTAAAGATGATAAAGCTTGGGAGTAGGTTTGTCTGGAGCAATACATATTCTATATTGTAAAGTTTTATTAGCATTGTAAGTATACTTAATTGACATTTAATTAAAAAATATTGATTTGTTTAAAAGTTCTGCTGAGTTTCTTACGCCGGTTCTTCTCTGCAGATTGCGTCCTGAACCGGTGGTAGGGGGAAAAATTTTTTTGGACATGTCTTAAGCACATAATTTTTCTGAAAAATTGTGTCTACTTGATTAAATGATTTTTCATTTCATTTCATAACAAGCGTCATGTTCAAGTGAGTCAGTTAAACGATGTAATAAGCATTCTAAAGTGGTGGAGGCCCGTGTCCTTCGGTGAGACGTTACAGAAGTAACTAAGGACAAAGAAGAAGGAAGGATTAAGAAACAAAAAAGAATTAAAATAGGTAAAATTTGTATTATTTCGGATGTAGTTTGTATTTGTTATTTCCGAGTATTTTAAGAATCAATTTTAGAAAGTAGCAAAGTGTGTGTATTATCAACAACTAGGAGCAAATAGTTCAACAAATGGACATTGGACGTCGGTACGTGCTTTGAAAGATTGAGTACCTACCCTGACTGTATGTGCGAATGCTCTCAAAGAATTCACTATTTCATTTGTCTCACTATCAATTCACTTTGTGAATTATTAGACTGCGATGAATCAGCTGCTAAAATGTGGAAAAACAATTATTAAGTAACAATTACAGAAAAACTAGCAAATTTTCTGTTAAAATTCTTTATATATCAAATCAAATTAAGTAAGGCATAGCATGTCATTTGCAAAATCAAAAAATACTTTAGTTTCTTTATATATCCTTTTTAATTCATAGAGTCACTATATTATGTATCAATCATTTCATTTATTCTTTATTGTACATTTAGAATTTAAAAGAACAAACATAGCAAGCATAAACATATAGGTACAAAGGCGAGCTTAACTTAATACTGAGTTTTCTTCCAGCAAACCCTTGAGTGAGTAAAGAAATAGTAATAACAGGATAGCTAGGTAAATGTAAATATATTTCTGTATCAAATAATTAAGGTTGTCGTATAAATCTTACTTTAGGCTACTCTGATCGGACTTTTCATTTAAAAGTTCTGACGGGTATAGAAACATATCACGGTTCTAAATTCTGAAAATGATACACTTGTTTTAAATTGCTAATTCTTAATCATTTGTATTACTAATTACATAATTGACGGGCCTCGTGGTGTAGTAGTTCTGGTAACGGACTGCCGATCAAGAGGTCGCGGGTTCGATTCCCGCTCGGGACAATCATTTGTGTGATTTTTCTAATTATCATACAAATGTTTGTACTGCGTCTGGGTGTTTCTATGTATTATAAGTATGTATTTACAAAAGAAAAGTAGTATATGTAGTATATCCGTATTCTGGTACCCATAACACAAGCATATAAGCTTAGCTTGGGACCAGAGGACGTTGTGTGAAATGTCCATGAATATATTTATTTAATTTAAATAGATTTTGTCAGCGATATAATCCTTACTTTATTTATAAAACAAAGTCGTTATTTTTATATGTATGTCCCTATGTGTATAGTGGTTCAAGAGGATAGCTTTTTCGTATAATTTATTAGGATTTGGTATATATTAGGAGAGAGGGGGGGTGGAGGCTTAATAACCTTAATAACTTTAAACGCGGCTGAAACTGCGGGCAGTAGCTAATAATATAGTAGCACAATAGCAGTAGCTATAATACATCTTAATTTTTTTTTTTAACTGTCAGATATCTATTAGCGTATATTATACCTATGTAAGATAGGCTTAATAAATTAACATTATACTGATTTTTGTCGAATCTGTAGCTGGTAAATATTTGTACATGATTTGGTTGCGTCAATGATAAATACACAAGTATCATTAGAATATACGTATGATAAAAACAATTTACTTACAACAGTTCTATTTGCTTATTGCGGATGTTTAGTTTGCCAAATGGCTATTGTGTGGTAAATCGTACAGAATTTTTGCCAAATACTAAACTTGCTTATTTATTCAAATCGTAACTACAATATATCTAATAATAATAATAACTGTATAAATATATAGAGACAAGAATTTAATAACAGTTCAATTTAATAATTACAATATTACATCCTATTTTCGGCTTCGTGGTGGAGTAGTTCATGTAACGGACTGCCGTTCAAGAGGTCGCGGGTGCGATTCCCGCTTGGGACAATCATTTGTGTGATATTTATAAATGTCATACAAATGTTTGTACTACGTCTGGGTGTTTGCTATGTATTATATGTATATATTTACAAAAGAAAAGTAGTATATGTAGTATATCCGTATTCTGGTACCCATAACACAAGCATATAAGCTTAGCTTGGGACCAGTGGACGTTGTGTGAAAAAAAAATGTCCATGAATATTTATATTATCCACGTATCGCGGTGTTGGTCGCCAAACTCCACAAACACAGCTTGACCGATGTAGGTACCTATATGAAATTTTGTATTAATATCGAGTTGCTCTGAGAATGGGACATAATTAATTGTTAATAATTCTATGTCATAACCCCCTTTATGGCTTCACTTACGAATTTCAGGAAGTACGTAAGGGAAACTGCAGGTCACAGCTAGTACGCACCTATATCGGGTTTAGTTTTCGAAACAATTATTTAACCCTGACCAACTTCGATATTATTATATAACACTCCCAATATTTATTCTGTGGTAAAACCACATTTAACAAAATGCTAATAGGTTGGATTGCTCGTTCATCTGATTTAGCGTTTTCGTCTAGACACTAAGTAAGCACATTTTCATTTTCAGCTACGAATAACGCGGTTATCATAATTAATGTATCTACTAACTACTGAAGTTCACAATTATCACGTATTTTTATAGTCACGTTTTTGGGGCGAGATAATGCTTTTAACTACGAGAAGCTTCATTAAATGACTTAATAATTATGAAAGATTGGATGAATATTTAAAAATCTTAAATCAGTACACCACTCAAATATTTATATGTAGTTACTGTATAAGTAAGGTAAGGAAGATGATAAAGTATTGATTGATTGAATTTTTGCCATTCTCGTGCACATCATAGAAAATTGACACCCTAAAGTTACCTACCTGCCTTTGTAAAATACACACACATACACATACACACACACATTTGCGTTTGCATTGTCTCTACATTTTGAATCAATTATAGGAAGATGTTAGTGTGTGCGTATCGCCATTATTACTTCAAAGTTTTTCAATATCAATGATATTATTCGTAGCCGCATCTTTTATGCAAATTTACTTAGAATGTCTTAGCAGAAGTTAGACCCACGTTGTATTTTGAATATACTTCAGGTCTATAATTATAAATTATTCAAACAATGATTTTGACTTATTTCCGTGGAAATGAAATGGAAAATATTATATTTTTGACGTAGTACTTATATCAATACTACTTACTAATATTAAAATGATAGAGGCTTTTCGACGTAATTTATCTGGGGATAACACAACCATTTGTACGTATATTTGAATTGTTTGTATGTATGCATAATTTTTGGTAAACTGGTGTGCAATCAAGCATATTGCATTGTAACTCTATGTGTTTGTAGCCCTTTTACGCTGAAACTAAACTGATTTAAATGAAAATAAGCATGCGCGTCTAAGTATAGAGCCTAAAAAGACATAGTTCACTTTATAATGCGAAAAAAGTTGATTCCAAATTCCAGGCGTACGATATTGCAGGCATCAGTACAATATAATTTGAAAACAGCCGTACTGTTTGAACAATTGAATTGTAAGAAAAACTTGACGTCTTTGAAACTCATTAGCAGATTAGCTCCACATAAGTTTGTATGTGAGTTTTGGACATAACGAGTGTTGTCCTTTATTAGATGGGTTACCTTCAAATGTTATACAGTTTTTAACTACATTGTTCATGGTATTTATGGTAATGCAGAAAGTTGAAAGACAGCGCAGTGAACAAAGATAGATGTTATTATAAGACGTTGCAAACTCATATCAAGTAATACGTAATACAAATATAAGTAAAATGTGGTGTTATTCGAATAAACGAATCGCGCAAATTTAGAAAATATCAAGTAGTGCCTAGTTAGAAAAAAAAAAACAGTATTTATTTACCTAGACATATTAAACTTCACTACAAAATCCTTCAATAAATTTCCATGACATTTTCAGTAACACTCTAGAGAATTATAAGGTATCAAATAACACCAAAATGATGATTAAAGATTAATTTTTATATATTTTTATTTTTATTGAATTTAATATTTGTGAAGGGTCGATGATTTCGCATTCTAAGGGAGTTATCACTAAAAGAGTAAGTTGAAATATTTGATGAAAATAAATTAAGTAATTTTACTTTAAATGCTCCATTACGTGTTTTTTGAGTATCTCATTTTATTAATCTGACAAACCGTGACATGGTTTTATGATAACGTTACCGGATCTAAAACTGTTAAATAATAATGTGTATAGCTAAAAAATAAAAAACACGCTTGAAAGTCCTATTTCTTTACATTATTGCATTGTCGGCAGTCCCTAATATGTGTGCAAATTTTCAGATCATTTCATATATTTTACTACTAACTCCATTACATAGATTATTGCATACATACATTATATATATGGAAAGACATGTTCGAAGTTAATAAATGCGTATTAAAAATAATATGTACCCAAACTTAGTCCATGGGTGCATCCCATAAACTCAGTTTAAAACCACATTATGGCAATTCCACAAGCAATGTCTATTCCATATACTTTAGCACTGCTTGGCAGCTTAAAAGTTGTCGGAAATTTCATTTATTCCTAAATTATCAACCAAATTGATAGAATAAATTCTATCTTTATTTAATTAAGAAATTGAGTATTAGGTAGCTGACTTGGCCATAATATTATTAAGTGCTTCAATGAAGATTCCCTAAGGAATTAAGGCTAATATTTATTCTGTAGTAATAAAAGATAATAAGTGATTAGATTAGAATAGAAATAATTGGGTATTTTTAAATAAAGGTTGAACCGATCTCATGTGCCTTTGAAATTTGAGGGGTTTTCTCGATTTCTTAGGAGATATCCGTCAGATCCAGTCAGATTTGAAGTTGGTAAAAAAGATAACAGTGACTTAATAACTTCTTAAAATAACAAACTAACATTTATTTTTCTTTATGGAAGTGGAATATAACTTACCTACTTATTTACAAAATGTGCCGCTTGCATCCAGTGGTATTCAGGATACCATTCCTCTCTTGAAACGATCAACAATTTTGACGACGTTAACAAATTTTTATTTGTAATTACAATATCGATTGGAATGAAAACTAAGAACAACAAATAATTTATTTATAAGCTCGTCAAAACATGTAAAAACTTGTCTATTGTACAAAAATCCTTAGAAAATACATAGTCTTCGTTACCATATGTTTCTTTGGTGACTTATATCGTGCTCTATGGTAGAGTGAACGACGGTTAATGGAGGCAATATGTTAAGGTAATGGACAGCCGCCTGGAGTGCACTTGATTAACTCCATCTGTTCTAGTGATCTCAGGGCGTTCCATTAGAGCACTACAGTTGTTGATCGTTATCAACTAGCCATGGAATAAATGAGGTGTTCATTGAAAATGTAAAAATGTAAAATTAACTTTGACTTAGCGGTTTAAAAAAAAACCCCATGATTTTAAGCTTATCTAATGAATCATTACTTTTTATTTGATTAAAATAAAAATACCTACATCTTTATTATTTTATGAGTAGGTATTTTTATTTTATGAGCAGTTACTTTTATTTTATAAGAAGGTCAGCAATTTTTTTATTATTGTTTGTTTGCTCAAGTGTAGTGATAAAATCAGAAAAAGGGTTTTAACTCATTTTGTTTCATAATTTACGAACATAAACAAAGTTGAAGTATGTTTAAAGGTTTGCATAATTTATTCAACTTGAATAGAGTTTTGCATACGAAATTGGCTATCACGATAACAACGATTCAAAAATCTCCACATCCAAAACAAAAAAAAGGTTTAGCAAAATGACAAGGCTACCTATGATAGAAAGGGAAGGGAACAGGAAGTCTGTTATTTCCCGTCATATATCTTTTTCTTGTGTTTAAAACTTGTTCGGACTGTCCATGTATTACATTCACGCTTGTCTGAAAAAAAAAAAAAACGAAAGCATAAATCAAGCATATTAATAATATATATCAAGCATCAGTTATTTCAATTATTCATGTTTGTCTGCCTATATGTTGTAATTAGAATTGCGTGCCCAGGTGTCATGCGACGTGGTTCCATCGGCCGTGCAAAACATGCGGAGGTGCGAACATGCGGAGATGCGAACATGCGGACATATTCTTTTGTCCGTCACCCCACGGATGTTTTTACATACATATAAATACTCAATAAATAATCCATTTTGGATAAAATTATTCAAATTTATTTCATTATTACAGAAGATGTTTTGAAAATACAAGCTTCATGGCGTCTTTTATAATCCATTTTACATTAGAACACATCAAGGAAAATGTCATCGCTTTACTTATTTTCAACACTCAGTGCTAAGCTTATTTACAAACTGTCAGATGCAAATAGTCTGCCATTCGAAATTAGATTTAATACACATTATGCAATAAAATTGGTTGAAAGGAGAAATAAAAATAGCTGAGATGCAAAATATTTTTAGAAACATCCAGAGGGTCTAGGAATTTTTATGTTATACGAATATTTGTTTAGAGAGAGAACTAAACTTATATGTATATGTATATATATATATATATATATTCATATAAACTCAATCAATTATTATTAATCGTATAATGGTATCAAAAAGTACAAGAGCGTAACAGGCAGAAACTATAGAGCATAATTTATATGTACTAGGTTGATTTTTAACTATAACATGCATTATGCATGTTGTGTTTTGCATCTAATACTGGTTAAATTTTCTCCCCATAGTGAAAGCTTGCAGCTAAATCCTAAGCCAACACGCCTAGTTATCGTGAGAGGAGTAAGCCAAAAGTCTCTCCCAAAGTGGAAGAAGGTCCATATTGAATAATGGAACATCAATGTGCTAAATAATGTGTAGAAACAATTTGTAGAGTAAAAACTATTGGTAATTTGTTATCAAAAAGTATTTTTAACGCATGTATGTAACTAGTCCAGTTTTATAAATAAATAAATGACACAATTTATTGTCCTTCCAGAAGCGCGTTACAAAAGGATGCTTTCAGGAGACCTAAGCTAGATATCTGCGAAAAGATATCACCGTCAATTTTAAACTTTATAGGTGCTCGTATTTCCTTTGAACCTCTTTCACGCCACACTATCTGCTTGAATTATTCATAGAGGCAGTCAATGTCTACGGAATTGAATGTACGTACATACAATGTATTTGATAGCGGATTGTGGTGCAAACAACACTCAGGTACATATCAATTACATGTATTTATAGCAAGTATCAGTTTTATAGATAGAATTACATTCATTCTAACATTCTGGAATTCTTATTCATATAAATTACTGCTTAACAAATATATTATTACTAACTGCCGCCCACAATTTCGTACGCTTGAAATTTAGAAAACAAATCTCTTGAAGCATTCTATCAATCAAAAAAATCGCATCAGAATACGTTACCTTACGTTTTACAAGCTCGCATAGGAACATAGATACAAAAATAGCGATTTTTTTATGATAAGTAAAGATATAATGATACAAAAAGTTAAGTATATGATATAAAAAGTTATTCAACTGTAGCTTAGCATATAAAATAAATGAAATGTTCTTTACGCACATCGAATTTATTGTGATCGTGAAAAGTATGTAGAATCAAGTTAGCGGAAAATATTACGTTAGCCTAAATGTTTCATTATTTCATATATTCTATCATTTGTTTATGAAGTTGAAAATATTACCATTAATGTCAAAGAAAGAATCTCTTTTGATTTTTTATCTGAGCTTTTATTGGCTTCCGTATATATAATTTTATGTAAATTTTTAATTCTGAATTCCACGCGTACGAAGTAAACATTAGTACTTACTTATTATTTGTTAGTACTTAATTTATTAGTATTAGAAGTTGAAAGGATATTTATATTGATCTCATTATAAGATGAAAGTTCCCTCCCTAGGTCTTGGAAAGTTGTAGCAATTTTGTGCAAAGCACATACTGGTTTGTATTGGTATTTGTTCAACAAACCAACAATGCCGCCGGATTCAAAGGTACAGGAATTAATTTGCGTGCGCTCAATCCCTCTCATCATTAAATTTCTACAGAGAGTGAGCGTTTTCCCCGGAAACTCGCTAAGCCCTAATATTTCATATGTACTTTTCGTTTAAATTTTTTTTTTATTCTGACATGTAAATATATACTTGGAAATATATCTTCATAAAATGTGGTACGCTAAAGGCTGTAATCCATGTGGTGACGGATTGAGGATACAAGTGTCACCACCCCATCTCATGTACAGGATGCTGTAAAACTCAGCTAAGTGATATTGTGTTTTTTTTAAAGAAAGCCTGGCCTGTTCCCTGTAGTGGTACGTTAATATTTACGTATTTAAAATGAAATGAAATGAAAGTCATTTAATCACGTGAACACAATTTTTAACAAGATTATGTTCTTATGACCTCGTTCACCATTGAAGTCCAATTTTTTTTTTCTCTACCACGGTTTAAGGACATATAATCTGCTGAGAAGAACTGGCATAAGAAACTCAGCAGAGAATTAGATTTAATAAATCTAATAAAATAAATAAATATTCATGGACTGAAATGTCCATGAATATTTATTTATTTATACAACGTCCTCTGGTCCCAAGCTAAGCTTATAGGCTTGTGTTATGGATACCAGAATACGGATAGAATACCTAAACTACTTTTCTTTTGTAAATATATACTTACTAGCTGTCCCGGCAAACGTTGTTTTGCAATACAAAAAAAAAAGTTTGAAAAATAGATGTTGGCCGATTCTCAGACCTAGAGGATATGTACACAAAATTTCAAGAAAATCGGTCGAGCCGTTTCGGAGGAGTACGGTAACTAACACTGTGACACGTGAATTTTATATATTAGATAAAGATAATAAAAGTTTAAATAAGTAAGTTAGGTGTAAGCTTAAGTTTTAACAAGTTACAATTTATAACATGTATTGCTCCAAAGCAACCTACTCCCAAGCTTCATTATGATTTACATTTACATTTGATTTTTACATTTGCTTGTAAGTAACTGAAATAAAATTTTATTTGAAAAAATGTGTTTAATGTGTAGTACCAAATGTTATGGCATTTGCGAGCCTATTTTCAATATAACAATATGTGTATACATAGTCCGAGACCAAACTAAATATCAAATTTACAACAGGGTGGCCACTAACAATGTATACACAAACATGCTTGTGCTGTAAAACCACGGCGAGTATTACACACTACAGTTACAAAGCACCTTAGCTGTCGACCCACAGCTCACAATTTCCAATTAGTTACACAAACCATTACCATTGATTTCACCTCTCAGTAGTTCCTATACTCTCCTCATTTAATTGAACGCAACGAAACTCTATGTAACGGACGTCGTAATAAGATTTATAATTACTATAATAACTTTTAGGCAGAGCTGTAATAGCCATCACAACGTATATAAATGTAAAAAGTTAAACGTAATGTAAATATTTAAAGAACACGATATAAGTTTATCCTGAAAATATCAGTAGTTTATATTAAGTTGTCCCCGGTCCGTGGTAAATATACAAAATGTTAGAATAAACTAATGTAATATTCCGTTACATAGATGAACGGGTACCAACATAAGTTTAGAGAGATTCAGCGAAGATCATAAAAGGGTGTTCCTCTAATAAGCAAGCATTCAGCTTATAATTTCTGCCACTAGGTTCTATGTAATGTCTTCTGGTTTTGTACATATATTTAAAATACTAACGATACGGATTCGTCACACTCCGAAACCCATTAACAGAACATTTTCAAAGTCAATTCCTCTTCACACTTCAATCTATTATGCATTCAATTCAGCTAATTGACCACACGTGTCGCTCTGGCTCTCTCGTTAGAGAGTAGTATATTCTTTGCTCTGGCTCAATTTAGTAGCGTGAATACAAAAACTAAAAAACGTGACAAACGCTGGTGAAATAAAGCTCTGATAACTTTAAATAAATATCATGCAACGAAACTTAATAACTAGTATTTTAATCAAATTCTATAACCTCTTGTATGATCATGATCATCATATTATCATATCGCTTCTGTGAAAATGCCATTTACGCAACAACAATCAGTTGGTGAAATCAGTCTACATCTTGATGGTTCATGACGCGCTACAAGTCCTCCAGGAAAACAGCTCGTAGGATACTCGTCAACGATGTTAGAGATTATTACTAAATAAGATACCACCTTTCTTAGTATATGGTTGACAGGCCTGATATCTAGTGATTTATGTAACGGACTGCCCTTCAGGAATTGAAATTGTAATCGTTTGTGTGATATTTATAATTGTCAGACAAATGTTTGTACTGCGTTGGGTGTATTCTATGTATAAAAAGTATATAGTTACAAATATAAATTATGTAATATATCCGTACTCTGGTACCCTTATAAATATGGCCTAATTTAGGACCAGAGGATGTTGTATGAATTGTCTTTAAATATGGTGAATTAAAGATGTATTCAAATTAAAAGACTAAACTAACAAACTGTATGGCCTTTATTAAAATCTAAAGTTACGTCAATTACAAATCCAGCCAATTCAAACCATGTTATTAAGAGGATACCAAAATAGCTTCGTGCATTTTTCTACGTACGAAGTTTTCATTGTTTCTTTAGATTGAATAGCTAGAACTCTAATTTTTAAGTATATGTTTTTTCAATATATAATCTAGGATCGCATAAACTCAGAAACGCGATTGCAAAAAGTTTTCTCGATAGAAAATCTTAGCGAAACAACCTCTCTCATTTTTTATTTTTTTCATTTATCGGTCAATTATCGCGTATTTATTTATGAAATAACTTTAAAAACATAAGTAACTATTATATATAGAAACACGTAAATCAGAATTAAAATATATTTAGTAGATTTTGAGTAAATAGAAAAAGTATCCCTAATTCTTCATTTTCTATACCTACTGGCTGTGTTAATATGTACGTGTCGGCGATGATATACGATAATATTGATGTAGGCCCTTAAGAAGTCTGACGCTACTAATTAAAATAAAACTGTTAAAACCCAAACGGGTACCTTTTCCACCCCTCACCAGACTAACTTTTAACGAGTATGTATTTGGTTTTGACCAACACTTTGGTGACTGTACCACTATTGAGTAAGTCTAACTGTTAATATTGCCTTAATTTGCTCCTTAATTGAAAATTACATGTCTGAATTTATTGTAGGGGGTCACTTTCCACTGTGTGTCAAGTTATTTTAATCGGAACGTGTGTTCTTGTGGGTTATATGGGCTATTTAAATTGGCTTGTTATTACCTAATCTTCATACTACATACCTAAACACTTTTACAGTTATTAATATGTACAAATTTGTTTCAGCTTAATTTTTACTTGAAAAATTGTGAAGAAGTGCATGAAATTCTTTTGGTAAGGTTCTGTAATGCTCTAATTAATTCCCAATACGAATTCCACGTATTATTGTTGCATGAATATTAGATTATATATTACTAGCTGTTGCCCGCGACTTCATACGGGTGAAATTTAGACAATTTACCCCAATTCATACGAGACGTATCCTGCGAAATTCTATGGATATTTTAGATAAATCACCATCGAATTCCAAAGTTTCTCGTATCTAAAAGGGAACGTTTCTCTTTAACGGATCTTGTGAATAATTCTTGTTAGAAACTAATATATTACTGCGATTTAAGAGTATGGTTGTAATATCAAAAGATTCGTATACCCTTTATTTTTACTACAATAAACAAAAGCTTTTGGTTTAGGGTTCCTTACAAAAAAACAGGTCTGTCAAAATTTTTTTTCTGCTATATTATGTTATTGTGGTACAAATTATACATTAATAGAAAATGCGCGCGATTTCACCATCGTTTATGGTTATTGAGAACCAATATACACAAAACCTTAACAAATTATACAAAAAAGCCATTCTCTTAAACCACTTTATGTATTGAAAAAAACCGTATCAAAATCCGTTGCGTAGTTTCAAAGATAATAATATATAAGCTCACATGGGACATACTTACAAAACTAATGACTTTGTTTTATAATAACTAGGTAAAGATATTCTCCGTGTGGTGACGGATTAAGAATACAAGTGTCACCACCCCATCTCCTCCCAAGGGTGCTGTAAAAGTCAGCTAAGGGATATTTATTGCACTCAGATAACATCTTCTGTGAGAGACAGAAAACTCGAAAATAAACCAATAAATAAAATATGAAAAGCTGTATATATTAGCTGTACGTCTGTACACCTTACATTGGATTGCCAAACACAAAACCATATGATTCGTAACGAAGTTTTATTCTTCAAACAAACATAATACAATATAGAGAAAGGGTCCGATATGTACTCTACCTAGCGTGCCAGATGTTACGAGCTCTGAGAACAAAAAAGATATATGACAGTCCATTAACTTACTACTATCTCATGATAAAAATGTTTTTCATACTTTATGAAGCCACTATCCTTTTTGTTAAGATAAATGACGTCATTATACAGAAGTTAATTATAAAATATATAAATATACTCTATCAAAAATCCTTAGTATTTATTTAAGACTAGTGTTGCCATCACTGAAAATGCCAACACCAGATTGAGATGGGAAAAATCTGAATATTTGAGCTGGAAGTATTTCTAAAAGTATTTTTACATAAATAATTTTTTGTTTTCATTTGCTTAGTAAGTCTTCAAAAATAATAAAAGCTTAGTCGTTTTCAAAAAGGACACTTTTGTAGTCAGGGTAAGCAATAACCCTGACTACAAAAGTGTCCTTTTTGAAAACGACTTCCAGATAGCCCCCTGTCGCCTTTTAAACTAGGATAAATCCGGGAAATCACGGATAGATAGCAGCTCTCTAAAACTGATATAATGTTGGAGAAAATCTTATATCGTATTTTTAATCTAACCCTCTCTTTATTTTCCTTTGAGTATAGGAATAACTTTTCTTTGTGATTAGTGTAGAAGTAAATAAAAAATCAATACATTCAGAAGCAAGGAGTGCTAAATTTACAATCCAATTAGCGAGCTTCTGCTCCCTTTACAAAATATTTTACCGTCAATATTAACGTGGCAATAAATTAATCTTGCTTGAGTTCGTACTGATATATATTTGTAAGCTCGTTTTATCTTCAGCTAATTATGAAATCAATAGAACAACACCTGCTTATGTATTATTATTACATTGTGTTTTAGAACATATTTATGTCTACTAGTTAATTGTTAGCTTTTACACCCACTGCCTGCTTCCGTCCGATGAAATAGCATGAATTACTACTTATTTAAAAAAAAAGTTATTTAGCTACAAAGTGACTATTTATTTCTTCTACTCTGTACAACCTAAGCATGTCAAGTCATTTATATTGTTTAATAATTGCTGTGTTCGTATAACATTTCCGTTATCACTTAATTGCAACTGCACTCACAGGTCGATAGTTGATGTAGTGATTAACCAGAGCTTTCCCATTCGTTCTATTAAAACATGCTCTATCAATTCACGGACCATTGGCAACCGGGTATGCTCGACATGCATTTAATTTGGTAGCTTGCCCTTTGATGCATATTTCAGCAACTTTCACGGCCAGCTACATTTGTAACAGATTGAAAGTTGTATGAAAAAAAACGAGTCATGAACTTTTACTGGGGATTTATATTTAATCGCCTTTAAAAAAATAGATCATTTACAATATTGTCGTTTAACATGAAAACATAAGGAAGAAGTAATAATTAAAATTATTTTTCTTCAGTTAAAAATATTTTCCTTTCATATTTTAACATTAGGTTTTTGGCAAAAAAATCTGTAATATACAAAAATGTTTAAGATTAGTCTGAAAGGTCTTTCAATAATGGCTTGAATGATAACAAATTCATTCCATTTATCTCTTTACATTTTACTAATATTTTTTTTAGAAGTATGCGAAGAAATTTCCAAGACCACGAAAATAAAAACATACGAAAATTGTTTTGCTTAGTTTTTTCTACAAATAAGCGATATATTCCAATTTCTCTGAGTTTTCCTATCTGGCAAAAAGCCTAAATATATTTTCAGCTCAAAGTACATACATACTGTAATTCAATCTTATTTACTCTCGGCTTAAAAAGATTTGTTGTGATCCAAATTTTTTTCTATAAGTAAGTAAATTGAATAAATATGAGGCCTTGTATTCGGAACCCGATTTCCTATCATCTTATATTCTGTTTTTCTACAATATTTTTGTTTTTATAATAGTTAAGCTATCTGTATCAAATATATTCCTTGTCGGAATTTTATAGAAAAACTAGCTGACCCGGCAAACGTTGTTTTGCCAAAAAAAAATAGATGTTGTCCGATTCTCAGACCTACTGAACATGCTTGTAAAATTTCATAAAAATCGGTTAAGCCGTTTCGGAGGAGTACGGTAACTAACACTGTGACACGTGAATTTTATATATTAGAATAATATACCTACTTTTGATTTAATTATCTAGCTTTTTAATCTATTAGAATTTCAAATTTGGAAGTCTTTTAATTCAAATATTTTTTTCTCTAATATAATATAATCGATAGAGACAGATTGTTTTTTGAAAAACTTATGACTTAAGTAACTTTATTTTGCAGTTGTGTTAATTATTGTTTGAACTGAGTCAGTTAATATTTTGTCGCCAGAACCATTTCTATATCATAAACTGCTACATGTAATTAATACAAAATCTATTTCATGGATCGGATTAGAATGTCTTGTAGGCTAATCTTGTATAATTGCTATTTATTTGCACAAATACTGGTATTACTTATAAGTGGCATGTCTAATCCTGTGGTTTTGCAGATAACACTAAATTACTCTGTTATGGAGGTGAAATTACAAACATTACGTATCTTTCCCTTAACTGAAAATCCTGGTCTATAAATTTTATTGTGACAGCAATTAATTAAACTACATAGTGATTACTGTTTTTATCTTAGATACAACATTAACTCATATAATACAATATTATTTTATTAATATACATTTTATTACATTAACTTTTGACGGGCTTCGTGGTGGAGTGGTTTATGTAATGGACTGCCGATCACGAAGTCTCGGGTTCGATTTCCGGTCAGGACAATCATTTGTGTGTTATCCATAAATGTCATACAAATGTTTGTACTGCGTCTAGGTGTTTACTATGTATTATAAGTGAAAAATGTTGCAAAAACGTTATTTGGTGAAATTATATAGAGAAATGGTATAGCGACATCTCTTTGTCGTCTATAGTCTATCTTTAACAAGATATTCCACAAACAAAACTATCAAAATGTCGACATGATTTCATCATTAACACATTTAACCAATGACTGCATACTTATCTAATTATTTATTACATTAAGTATTATATTATTTCTGAGCAAATATTTTCATAAACTTCTGATATTCTCTTAAAATCTAAAATTCTACTTGAATCAATTACATTAAAATAAATTGTTGATGTTGTTTAGAAGGTCTGGTTGACATTGTGACAAATACGAATCGATTGAGTAACGAGATTACGGCGTGATGAATGTCAATCAGCACCCTCGGTCTATACACATGGGTTGTTCGAAAATTATTCATGTTCTGTAAGCGTGACTTGTTATAGAATTTTGAACAAAGGAAATAACTAATTCGTTGTGAATAAATAAAAGTATACAATTATGTAACATTTTAACGTAGTTAAACCTTTATTTTTAATATTTAATTAAGCTTCAGTCGTATTAATACTTATTTGCATATTCTTTTGTCTTTGCAATTTGTTCTGACTGAATATTTTAACGTGATTTTCACCTAATATATTAAATTATGGTGGAAAAAGTGATTACCGCAAGCGGGACATGAACCCACGACCTCGGAATACCGTTCCGTAGCTCTTTCAACTGAGCTTAGTGCGGTCGTGCTTGTAGCAATCAATTAATAAATATTAATTAAATTATAAAATTTAAGTATATAATTAATAATAAGTATATAATAATAAGTATATTACGAACTTATTTTATCTCTTTCAACTACTACTTTCTTTTATAAATATAAACCATATTCACCATAATTATTCGCAAGAAGACCACTTGCGTATACAGAATTCCGCTTGACTTTTACTTGAACACCCCTTTCATATATGAAACTTTTTGCAGCAATATCAGAGACATGCAAATAACAAGAAATCCCCTATAAGCCGAGAATAAAGAGAGCGAATCACTCTGTTCAAATAGTTTGAGCCCTAAATAAATCTAGGTGTTATGTGAGATTGCAGAAATGAAGAGTATATTTTGAGACATTCGAATATCAAATAAGAAACATTTGTTATTTTTGACTTACTTAAAAAGGAACGGAAAAGATATTTTATCCTCCTTTTGATGGGCAACTTTGATTTGATTTGAGATTTGTAGTCATTCACAATTATTTCATTTTCCACACTGCCTGATGGTTGACTGGTAGAGAGTTTATTTAGCACTAAGACCGATGTACATGTGAATTTTGGGAAAGAGGTTTGTTAATTTTAATAGTTATGGCTTACAAAATAGTTACACAAAGAATCGTGGCGAGTACAACTTTATACAGTAGATAATATTATTGTAGATAGTTTTGAATTAGCTATTCAAAAATGCCTAAAATTATACCTAAGTAGTGATTAGAAGACACAAAATAACAAAGTTGATTAAAAACATTAACAAATTATTCGATTAGAATTATTTCCTGTCAGGAACATATTTCCGTCTATACTTGCTTGTCTATGATAACCTATTGGCTATTCAGTATTACCATTCAAATTAAAGTTTAACCAAACATAATAAATTTACATTAATTGGAATTTAACATTCATAAAGTGTAGCATTCATTACATAAAATAAGCGATAATTTACTCAAACCATTACTTAAAATTACTTATAACAGGCGTTTTATGTCTTTTTTAGTAACGATTTTTCTTTCTTGTGGCAATAATAATATAATATAATAATATGTTAAATTCATAGAGCATAATGGATATCGGTTGAAACAAACAATCCCTTACTTTGAAATATTTGAAATAATACGCTGAATCAGGTGTAAGGATAATGGTATATATAACCCCGGATCAAACCCCTAGGTATCGGCTGAAATGTGGATAAAAAATCTCACTCACATAAAGCGAACTATCACATATAAAGTCAACGAACCTTATAACTTATGAATATGTCTTTTAGAAAATTATTTCAAATGTAGAGAATAAAATTGAATAAAAAAAAGTTTCCATTGCAAACGTTTTTTTATTCAATAATTCAAAAATGGTATAGCCGTATTTCTTATTTTTATTAATTATTTTAAACTAGCTGTTGCCCGCGACCTTGTATGCGTGTAATTTAGAAACGGAATCTTAACAAACAGAAGTTTACTATACTGCTCGATAGATGACGTTATACAGTTTTTACTGAAACGCTCTATGGTTTCGTTACACTTAAGCTCATTGAAATTTTTCAATTTGTATCAAGTTCTATTATGGTTCAATTTTACAATTATAAATACTAATTTATAGCTATATATAAACCTACTAATTTATAGCTATATATAAAGCTATAAAAACCTTGTCCTGCCAATAACAAACACACAAAAGTAGAATTATCTCATTTGATGCAGTTAATAAGAACTGAAGCGAGACGACATATTTTGGGGGTTTCATTTTTATTAATTTTAGAAGATCGACACATTACCTATCCCTAGAATACCTAATACAAGAAAGTAAGTAACAACATGTATTTAATTAGTGGCATACAATATAATATCAATTATCAAAATCATCTATCTGCCTGAAAGTATAATAAAATAGCCAGAAAGGCTATCGAATTAATTTAAACCTCTAATCACACAAAAGTCTGGAATCCATAATTTGACCAGAAGCCCTTTCTTTTCGGGACAATGTAATAGTTTTGGCCTTAATAAATATTTACTTTAACCAAATAGAAACGATGTTAAATGCTGGGTGTACCGTATTATTATTTACTAAGTACTTGTGCGACTCATAAACTATTTTTAATAATATTGTAAATCTTATATAAGCAATGTATGTACCTACCTTGAACGCCTTTTGACTTTTTACTTTGTGTTTCTTAGAAAGGTTATTGCTAAATCCAGTGCAGCTAAAACTCACGATGCAGATGTGATCCAGCTGTGTTGATAATGTTTGCTAAGAGACTAGTATCTAAATAATACTTATGTTGCATATTGAATTACTATTACTATACTTTTCCTTAACAAGACATCTAAAAAAATTATAAAACTCGCCTGCAAAAATGCGTTAAAATATCGATAAAGAAAATTTACTTACTTTATTCCTAACTAGCTGTGCCCACGACTCCGTCCGCATGAATCGATTTTTTTTCAATCGACCCATTCGACCCAATCAACTTTTTGAATCTTTTTAAAAAAAAATCAACCAAATTGAGAAATTTTGTATTTTGTATACTTATATCTCTTGATTGAGTAGGCCGATAGCGATGAAACAAAGACTAAATAATACCTTGAGTTATGTACAATGTTTACGTATAACATTTATATTTATAAGTGTCGTACATTTTACGTGATGCGTGCACAGACAAACATCTAAACAGACAAAAATTTCAAAAATGCTGGAAGTGGTTTCAGTTGGTTCTCTTTAACAATCTAACGATTTCTTTTTAAATATATTCACTGTACAAAAAATTCCTAATAAAGCTCACACATGAAATATTTTTAGAAGGTCAGGCAATAAAAATATTCGTCCAATTCTGTTACAAATACTAAGTGCATTAGAAGTAATAATAGAAGTTTAATATAAGTACAATGGACGATATTACTGCTAAAAGCAATTTCTTAGAGAATACCTTTTAGCTGATTAGCCTGTTGTTTACTTAATTGACGTCTTATCTTGGTGGTGTATTGTTTTCTGTTTATGTCTCGGTATCAACCCAATAATATTGTGATTAGAGCAACAAACTGTTTGAGACCCTATTATTATAGGAGAATAAAAGTTATTGTTTAAAATAAAAATCTGTGTAAGAGCCAAACTCTCAAAGTGATTCCTGAGGTCCTTCGAAAATATATGATATATGAAAATATATGTATAGCTGAATTTTATTGTGAGAGGGCTATTTCGCTAAGTCTGTTCGCACAGAATTTCTCTGTTTATCACAAACACGATTATTATCTACCGTATGACGCATTGGGCGGCTCCCTACAAGGTGGAGCGACGACATCGTCATGGTCGCGGAAAGGCATTGGATGCAAGCGGCACAAGACCGCGCGTCTTGGCGTTCTATGTCCAACAGTGGACGGTGAGAGGCTGATGGATGGATGGATTATTATCTTCAATAATCCTAATACGTAAAAATTGAACTAGTCTAGTTAGGATTTAATTTCATGTAATGCCAAGAATAAAAAATGGTCAAGTGCGAGTCGGACTCGCGCACGAAGGGTTCCGTACCATTATCTATGCAACATAAGGCAACGTTATTAGAATCGAGCAAGAAACGGTAAAAAAATCATGTTTGTTGTATAGCCCCCCTTAAATCTTTATTTTATTTTATTTTTAGTATTTGTTGTTATAGCGGCAATAGAAATGCATCATCTGTGAAAATTTCAACTGTCTAGCTATCACCGTTCTTGAGATACAGCCTGGTGACAGACGGACGGACGGACGGACGGACGGATGGACGGACGGACGGACGGACAGCGAAGTCTCAGTAATAGGGTCCCGTTTTTACCCTTTGGGTACGGAACCCTAAAAACAGAATGTGTTTTTTGAAAATATAAAAATTATAAACATCTATGTTGTGTTATTAGCAAAGTATATACAAAGATGTTATCATATTAACAACAAAATTGAGTTCAATTATTATCAGATTAAGAAGGAACGACAATCTATCTACTACATTATTTATTTTGTATTTCATAACCGTGTATTTTATATTGACTGACGATGGTAAGAATGTCTATATCAACACCGGTTTATAGAAAATGTTGTTAACTGTATATTGTAACAATCAATTGATCTTTATTGGTCTCATTAAAATTGGAGAGCGACTCTGCCGATTTGAGTATAAAAATTTACTTAGTTAAATAACTATAAAAGAAGCTTGAAAATCTTGTTTTTTTTTATATTATAGCATTGTCATGACTTATTAATAAGTTGTATGCAAAATTTCAGTTCAATCCGACTACTGCAAATGGGTGTAAATCACTTTTAAAGATTCCGTTACATAGATTAATACATTGATAGAAACGTACTGAACTAATATAAGCGTGTTAATATAAGTATAATATTAAGAAATTAAAGGAAAATTGTGAGGAATATAATAAGAACCAAGCCTACAACAAAGTAAGTGAATCTTTGGGCCACAGTACCTACTTGATAAATGTTTATGTAAAAAGAGAATTAATGCATTAGTGGTAGGCTCATATTGAGCTTTTTTTTATTAGATCAATACATACAATATTATCGTATTATGTACATACGTAACTTAAGACGATACCAAAATAGCTTCGTGCATTTTTCTATGTACGAAGTTTTCATTGTTTCTTCAGATTGAATGGCTAGAGCTCTTATTTTTAAGTATATGTTTTTTCAATATATGATCTAGGATCGCATCAACTCAGAAACGCGATTGAAAAAAGTTTTCTCGATAGAAAATCTTGGCGAAACAACCTCTCAATTTTTTTATTTTTTTCATTTGTCGGTCTATTATCGCGTATTAACTAACGAAATAACTTTAAAAACATAAGTAACTATTATATATAGAAACACGTAAATCAGAATTAAAATATATTTAGTAGATTTTGAGTAAATAGGAAAAGTATCCCTAATTCTTCATTTTCTGTGCCTACTGGCTGTGTTAATATGTACGTGGCGGCGATGATATACGATAATATTGATGTAGGCCCTTAAGTGATTTAATATAAAAACTTCGAAGTATTTATATAGACAATATAATAAATTTCTATGTTGGAGATTAATCTAAGAAAGAGAAAATATATTTTGTAAGGACTGGCATCCCATTCATCTCAATAAATCGGACCCTTTCGAAGGATTTTTTTTTTCTGATCTTTCTTCTAAATATTATGACTGTCTGTAATATGCTATTTATGTCGAAGTAGTTATAATTACAGATATTTAGACTTTTAATAGCTATAACTTTTCTTCAATATTACTGGCTTTGCAATTTACCTGTTTCTATTTCAAGGTGCTGTAACAGCCAGTTCAGATATGATATGAAAAGATAACGACATAGAGGACGAAAGAGGGAGAAAGAGAGAGAGAGAGAGAGAGAGAGAGAGAGGAGACTAAAGACTCGAAACTAAACCGCAGGTCAGCAATACATAGTAATGAAACCAATTTACAGTAATGGAGGACCACGGTCATTATTAGGTGGATGAGTTGGGATAGGAATTAGCAACGGAACATATTTTATACACATTGGTACTTATAAGAGTAGAAGTAGAATTAAGGCCGTTCCGATTGAACAATGTATTCGAGAGAATATACGTGATCTCGTTTGAAACGTTTGACAGTGTATACTTTTGTTACGAGTTCGGGACGTGACAAATGTAACTTTTTTATTCTACTTCTCAAATGAAACATATATGACGTATAAATATATATACGAATACGTGAATAATGATCTTGAACGAAATAAATACAAGATGAAAATACTTAGCTATGACGACACGCAAAATTTGTTTTTAGGTATAAAGGAAGAAGCTAAGAATCTATCTAGACCAGATAATTGCTTTATCTAATATATGTAGAATGTGAAGATAAGTATATGTTTTCACGTCTCGGATCTTGGTCTTACAAGAAAGTATGCTATTTTAAAATGAAAGTACGTGATTGATTTTGAGTAGAATTTTATAAACCTGAGATAATTACGTTACAATACATTTATAACCCAACCAAGATTATTGAGATAAAGCAAACCTTTAATCGTCCTTCTTTATGTCTACGCTGACGTAGTTCTCTACGACGTAGCTTAGTTCAACATTTAGGATTCTAAACGTTTTATTTTGCGGCACGTTATAATTAAGTAATAATTTAACCTAATTATATTAAAAATAGCCTGATTATATATTAAATTCTCCGTGTGGTGACGGATTAAGAACACAAGTGCCACCATCTCATCTCCTCCCAAGGGTGCTGTAAAAGTCAGCTAAGATATATTGCACACAGATAACATCTTCTGTGAGAGACGGAAATCTTGAAAATAAACCCTGTGCCAACACGCCTGGTCAGCGCGGCACAGTAGACCATAATGCCTCCCAAAGTGAAGGAGGCCCGTGCCCAATAGTAGGACGTAAATAGGCTGGATAAGAAGAAGAAAAAGATATTAAAAATAATAGATAAAGCTGTTAATCTGTCAAATGAAACAAAAACAAATAATCATTCACAGAAATTTCACATATCGTCTTCTGACCCCAAGCCCTCATTTGTATGTTATTATTAAATAAAAGAAATCCTATAAACATACATCGGGTCAGTTCCGACACTTGCTTTTTCAAGCAGTATGTCTCACAAATAAGTCTTATTATTAAATACACATCGTGTTCCATAGAGGTTTTCAGGTAAAATTTAGTGAAATTGGACGCTTGATTACTGTAAAGGGAATTAACAAACTAAAAGCATAACCGATTAACCTCAATCTTCCTGTCAGTAAATGGAGTTAAGCACTTTAAAGGGAATTGCCTATTATATTAAGTACATGATCCATTAAATAAACTAAATTATAATGGAAAAAATGATAACCATAAGCGGGACTTGAACCCGCGACCTCGGAATGCCGTTCCGTCGCTCTCCCAACTGAGCTATTAAGGTCCACGCAAATGTTTACCAAATTTTACCTTAGCAGTACAATCCTATCTTACAAAGATTATAAATATATAAAATCCTCTGTGAGAGACGGAAAACTCGAAATTAAACCCTGTGTTAACTCGCCTGGTCAGCGCGGCACAGTGGACAACAGTCCATACAAAAGTGGAGGATGTCTGAGCCCAAAAGTGGGACGTTATAGTTGTACAGCTTATAGATCAGAATAATGCACAGACTTATCATTAAGTTTAAATCGAAGAAGCAGAGCGATAAGTATAAACACGACGAAACCGTGGCCGTTAGCTAATAAAACCCAACTACGGAAACGAACACTACATTTTTAATATTTAAATAACATGTTTAAATATTCTTATTCTAACCTATAACTAAGTGACCTAATTGATGGGCGATCACCAAAGAGTGAGGTTTGGTGAAGAGAGGGTTTCCTCATCTACCGACTGTGGTGTCTTCTTGGTATTGCTGTCATCAGATGTGCATGACTCACATCGGCGAACACCTGGTCATCGATGCTTCACTCGCTGTTGCAATATACTCAGAATGTGCAAGCGTAACAATTACCTAAATATTTACATAACTTGCGCTTAATATGTATGATGAAACTACCGAAAATTGGAAGCCTTGTTTATTCTTTATTCTTTATTGTACAACAATCACAGTTACAGATAAAAACATTAAAGCAGAAAATTCATAATTAATGCACAAAGGCGAGCTTAACTCAGACATGAGTTTTCTTACAGCAAACCTCTGTTGAAAGAGAAGTTTAAGATTAAGGATAGGCATGTACAACTAAAGTAATTAAAAGTAAAGTAAAATACTCTTAAATTAAAATTAAATTTCATCAATAAAAATTAATCTACACTAATTACCTACACATAAACCTACATATACATTTACATAAATATTAACCTAATCAATATATATTATATAATATACCTACATAAACAAATACATAAATAAATAGTACATCACAATGAGAGGAAATACTTCTTAACTTTCTTCCTGAAGACACTCTGAGTTTATGTAGTTATTGGCACAGAAAGATGATTATTAGATCATTGTGTGTATGAATTCTGTTCAGCCCATTAACGTGCTACTGCTGGACATGAGCTTCCTCCATTTTGGAAATGATTACGATCTACTAGTAGGTCTACGGACTACGTATATTTACAGAGCATATTTCCGAAGTTTCCGTCTCTCATAGAGCTTTTTATCTGTGTACCATATTCCTTAGCTGGCTTTTACAGCACATTGGGAAGGAAAAGGGGTGGTGGCACTTGTAGTATGACGGGCTTCGTGGTCTAGTGGTTCATATAACGGACTGCCCTTCACGAGGTCGCGGGTTCGATTCCCGTCTCGGACATTCATTTGTGTGATGTTTATAAATGTCATACAAATGTTTGTTCTGCGTTTGGGTGTTTACTATTTATAATAAGTATGTATTTACAAAAGAAAAGTAGTTTATGTATTCTATCCGTATTCTGGTACCCATAACACAAGCATAATAAGCTTAGCTTGGGACCAGAGGACGTTGTGTGAAATGTCCATAAATATTTATTATTTATTATTATTAATTATTATTGTATTTATCCGTCACTACACGGACAGTACGTATATGAACAGTTTTAGGCATTTTTATCGGCTCTCACATAATATATTTTAACTCTATTCTACAAACCACTAAGATTAAAGTTTTTATCTTAGTCGCCCGTATCACTTATTTAAATAAATTTTGAATTAAGAAAGGATGCTGTCTACGTTCGTGGACGTAGAATAAAACCGCAATTCCATATAAATTATGAGCACCTATCTATTTAACACCAAGTGAGCCGTTAAGATGACCCGGCTCAGAATTCACCTTAAACGGGATTACTTAGTCTTATGTGGTCTTTCATCGTGAATATTTTTTATTAAATATGGCTGACATCATTTTTGACTTTTTAGTCTCGTTCCCTTAGGTACAGCTTTTTTCATGGAATTAGGTATGTATTACTCAGAATGTCATAAAAGACTTCTAACGGACATTATAAGCAAATAACATTCTCTGTTGGACGGTTACAACCGTCGGGCATGTACGACCAGATGTACGAGTGTTGATGAAGTCAAGTGTTATGGTAGGAAGCATCACATCACTACTGTAATGGACATCCCTAGGGAATGCCCGCGGTTAGGCTTTCTGTCATGGGGGATCGTGTTTGTGACTGAACCTGTGCACGTGTACTTATGTGGTTTCCTATAATAAAGATGTAAGAAGATTAACAGGAGTTTCATTACTTATACACCAAGGAAGTATGTTTGGATCGTAGCAGATGGCGCTTTATAGTCTCTGCCTACCCCCATGGGAAAAAGGCGTGATGTTATGATGATGATGATGATGAACATTATCTGTGATAGATGGAAAACGCGAAACTAAGCCCTGAACCACCTTTTATCAACATGGCGTAAGCAGACAAGATACCCTCACAAAGTGGACGAGGCCCATGCCCAACACTGGACGAGACTGAGAAGGGTTAGAAGATATTATGTCTACGTTAATATCATTTAACTTTATCTAAAAGACTAACGGTCTTATTCATAATGACTTATCGGAGGTTTAAACAGAGATTTTATCGGAGAGATAATAAACGTTTTAGCGTATAAAGACTATTATGAATAACAAGTTTTGACAATTTTCGCGAACCTATTTTAGCGAACTATTAAAACTTCGATAAGTCATTATGAATAAGACCATAAGTCAAAAAGTGAACAAAGTCATCTTAATTAAAATTACAATGAATTAATACAAGCGATATTTAAAAACGGTTTAATTAATGCCACTGCCATACTCTTTGTCGGATAATCAATAAATCATTCGTAAAGTTCCACGTTGCTCGTTAATAATAACAAGATTAAAAATCAATATTTGTGACAAATTGCTGCATAATTATAGATGAGAAACGAAAAATTTGCGCCGTCAGTAAATTGTGAGATGAACTGTAAAGTACGAACGAAGTATGAACGAAGACGGGTGGGCATCCGTTTCCAAAATTCTCTTTTAATTTATAAAAATGCTTAGTAGAACAAAGCATTGATTGAATTTTTTACAAGAGTAAAGTGTGAATAAAACAAAGATTATTTTTTATTTTCAATGCTTTTTTGTACTTTTGGCATATTAACCTGTTCTCTTCAAAGGACATCAAGTTATACACTCAATAGACGGCCTCATGGTCGGTTCATGTAACGGACTGCCGATCACGGTATTGCGTGTTCGATTCCTGCACGAGACAATCATTTGTGTGATATTTGTTATTGTCATAAAAAATTTAATGTTTGTATTACGTATCGGTATTTTCTAAGTATGATAATTCTGCCTTTATGAAAGAAAAGTAGTTTGTATATGTATTCTATTCGTATTCTGGTACTCATAACACAAGTATATACAACTTAGCTTGGGACTGCAGGACGTTGTGAGAAATGTCCATGAATATATTTTATTAAATTATATACATGCAAATGAGTATAATAGGATTGGGTATTACCAATTCGCGTTACTAAAATTTTGTAATTAAATAACATACTAAAAGCTTAAAGACCATCCCTGAAGTGCAATTAATTGAAAGGGAGTGTAACTGTATCTCAATTTGCAATATATAAGGTAGACGCCATTCTATCAAAGGTCCGATGTCCAGTACTCGATGGAGGGTGAAAACTCATTAGTTATATTGAATAGGTTCCCTAGGGCGTGCATGATTACTAGTTAATTGGAAAGCGGACAATTATTCTGTAATTATTGCAGCATATCTAAACACTTAATTTCAGCGTACATTTTTGTTTATGTGTTAATGATAAAAAATAATTCAGTGGAAGAATATATTTCACGCAATCCTCTTTCAAGATAAACTGAATTTGACGGGCCTCTTGGTGGAGTGGTTCATATAACGGATGCCGATCATGAGGTTTCGGGTTCGATTCCCGGTCAGGACAATCATTTGTGTGATGTTTTTAATTGTCATACAAAATATGTTTGTACTGCGTCTGGGTGTTTACTATGTATTATAAGTATGTATTTACAAAAGAAAAGTAGTTTATGTATTATAATCGTATTCTGGTATCCATAACACAAGCAATATAAGCTTAGCTTGGGACCAGAGGACGTTGTGTGAAATGTCCATGAATATTTATTATTTAAACTTAATGATTCTGTTACTACCCGAATATATTTAGCATTTGTGTTCCTAATCTAATATATAAAATTCTCCTGTCACGGTGTTTATAATTATACGCTTCTGAAATGGCTGGACCGATTTTCGTTAAATTTTGTGTACATATCCGCTAGGTCTGAGAATCAGACATCTGTTTTTTTTTTTGTTATTGGCAAAACAACGTTTGCATAGTCAGCTAGTATATATATATTTTTTTCGTAATTCATACATAGGTATTATATTGAAAAACTAACAATCTAAACACACTCCCCCTTATTACAAAACGCGGCTCAACGTTAAATCCAGGTTTAACAAAATTTATTTACGAGGAATTGGATAGTTAGACCCGCTCTGACACTAGTTTGGCGTCGGTTTAAGACTAAGGTCGTTGTTAGATCTAGGATTTGAGAAAAATCTGCTTGAAATGCGCAATTGAAGTGTTTAAAAAGCCAGGCTTAAACTGTGGCTTAAACTTAGTCCACGTTTTGTAATAAGGCGGGTTAAGTCTACTTTTTAAATCATTTGTTTATTGTTCTGTGACAGTTGCGCAATTGTTTAAAATTCAATTGTAGCCCGACGTTTTGGAGACATTTAAAATTATATATACGCGTTTAGATTTGTTAAAAGTGGTTTTATTTATGTACATAAATTATCTATCAACTCTATAATCTAATATATAAATATCACGTGTCACAGTGTTAGTTACCGTACTCCTCCGAAACGGCTTGACCGATTCTTCTCAAATTTTGCATACATATTCAGTAGGTCTGAGAATCGGCCAACATCTATTTTTAAAACTTTTTTTTTAGTATGGCAAAACAACATTTGCCGGGTCAGCTAGTAATATTATAGAACTAAAAAGTTCGTTTGTTTGAACGCACTAATCTAAGGAATTGCTGGTTCTTATTGAGAAATTCTTTTTGTGTTGGATAGTCCATTTATTTGCGAAGGCTTTAAGATATAATATATGGTCACGCTATGATTAATAAGAGCAAAGCATATGTGACAAACGTTGTAAAAACGGGGAAATTTATCTTTATTTGAGGGCTTCCGTAGCGTGCGCTGGACAAATAACAGAAATTGACAAAGTCGCGGAACAACAGCTAGTCACTTACTTATTTCACTAAAAACAACTAAGAAAGATAATTTATTAATTTTGCAATTGACTTGCTATGCTTTTACTTAATAAATTAAATTGTTGTGGAAAAGTGTTGGTGTGTGGTTGTTTTTTGATGTATAACGCCATCTATCGATAATATAATGTTTTACACATAAAAATGCGATGTAGACTCAATCGAGGAACAATGTGGTGGTCAGATTGGTTACTGTTAGCAGGACCGCAATAAGCTCAATTGGCAGAGCTACGGAACGGTATTCCGAGGTCGTGGGTTCAATTCCCGCTTGCGGTGATCTCTTTTTCCACTACAATTTAATTTATTAAGTAAAAGCATAGCAAGTCAATTGCAAAATTAATAAATTACTTTAGTAATAAAAGTCACGTCATTATTTCGGCACAATTGTATTCTGTAAAGAATACTAGGTGGCTGGTCGAGATTGTTGTAAAACATTCTCGATACATGGCGTTACACATCAAAAAGGCGATGTAGACTCAATCGAGGAACATCGTGGTGGTCAGATTGGTTACTGTTAGCACGACCGCAATAAGCTCAGTTGGCAGAGCTACGGAACGGTATTCCTAGGTCGTGGGTTCAAGTCCCGCTTGCAGTGATCACTTTTTCCACTACAATTTAATTTATAAACTAAGAAAGATCATAATAAAACATCAATAATATTAATTACTATATATTATCATCTGTTATAAAGTAATTGTAGCAAAGATGTTATAATTAAAGTATTAATTAATTAAAATTTTCATTCCGCGAAGGTAACCTCGAGTCTTAATAAAGTTATTATTTGAGTTTTAGCGAATTTAAGAGACAACAAGCGTAATAAAGTTTGTGAATAAAATTATTGTAGTTGTACGTACATTTATTTTGCGTTCAAAAAGTAGGTACCGTATTGCATTTTTCAGGCTCTAGAAGTAGTCTACCAAATTTTGTTTAGTAGGATCCAGTAGTTTCAACGTGAAATGGTGACATAAAAACAGTCATGAATACTTTTTATAATATGAATACAACATTTCAATTTTCACTTTATATCCATTTTAGTTATTGCTATAGTATAATCATTAATTAGCTTTTACGTACCCATTGAAACTTACAATTAGTTGGAGCAGTTGAAAGCACTGGCAGTTTAAAAAACAAAGGTTTTTTTTTCTGTAACCCACTTTCGAATACTGTGAAGCCACAATTTCTCATCGTGAACTCTGTTCAAATTAAATGAAATTAATTTGCGAAAGCCACAAAATTACTTTTACACGTTGAAAACTATGATTTGATGAAAATTTTATTGCTTGTTCTATTTTTTAAACACGGTTGTTTATTTACTAAGTTTTTGGGTAGATATACTTGTCATTACCTCATGTCGCCCTTTACATACTGTAAGTTAAGCTGTGCGATTATATTTATGCAGATAAAATCTACAAAGGTAGGGTCCTCCCCCTCTCTCTCTCTCTCTCCTCTCCAGCCCATTAATGTTCCACTTTTTGGCGCGGGCCTCCTCCACTTTAGGAGGGATTATGGTCTCCTGTATCACGCTGACCAGATGTGTTGGCATAGGGATTTTCAAAGTTTCCGTTTCTCACATAGGATGTTATCTCTGTGCAATATCTCTTAGCAGGCTTTTACGGCACCCTGGAGAGGAAATAGGGTCATGACACTTGTGTTCCTAATCCGTTACTCACACTACGAGTATGGTTATACGAGTACGTAGCTAAACCTTATGTCAACACGCCTTATAAGCGTTATACAAATAGGTCAAATACTGTCGTCTTGAACAAAAGCTGAAACGTTTAGCCGAGAATAGAAATATATTAAATATTTAGTAGAATATATATAGTACTTTCAATACATACATGATATATATAGTATATTTTGATGATTGTTAACAGCGCTATTTGGAATTTAATATAGCACTAAAATATAGTTTCCTGTAGTTGCTACGACTAATATCCGGGGCTTGCGAAAGGCTATTTTTTGTATGCTAGTAACAAAAATTTTAATAAACATTCCATACAATGTTCACCATAAACATATATTAAAAAGTAAATTTCTCAATTGTTCTGTAGCCTATAGCATTCCTTCATAAATATATTATCCAACAGAGAAATAATTTTTTTCATCGGACCAGTAGTAGGCCCTAAGATTAGCGTGTTCAAACAAACAATCTCATCAGCTTTAAAATATTAGTATAGATATCAACATAAATCTCAATAATCTTCTTATTTATAAGTCTATTAAAAATATCAACACACAGATATTTGCAATCAATTAAGACGATATTTGCAATCAGCCTCAAAAGTACACCAAAGTGTTGACCGTAGCCAAATATATCCTCGGTAAAAGTTAGTCCGTTATGTGGTGAAAGCTCTCCCGTCTGTGTTTTAACAATTTTATTTTAATTAGTAGCAGCAACCTCCCTAATAACTGGGTTTGAATTGGCTGGATTTGAACGTTCGTAAAAAGAGTACGTTGCAATTTCCGCTATGCTTATACAGTGAAGGAGTTAATACGAGTATGTATGTATATGATTGGACCTTCCTTTTGATTGCTTGTAGTTGAACTGTCTTACTATTGACTCAGGTACTTAAATAGGTCTTTCGGTAGATACGTGATTATTTTGTGTTATATAATGGACCTTACCTATATCTATACTATGTATACTATATAATATTATAAAGCTGAAGAGTTTGTTTGTTTAAACGCGCTAATCTCAGGAACCTCTGGTCAAATTAAAAAAAATCTTTCAGTGTTGGATAGTCCATTTAGTGAGGAAGGCTATAGGCTAAATAAGATCACGCTGCGACTAACAGGACAGAAGCAGTAATGAAAAATAATACAAAAACGGGGAACATTCTCGAAATTCTACGCGTGCGAAGTCGCGGGCAACAGCTAGTAGGGTTAATAAAGGTTGAAAGATTTCTTTAATAAATTGGCTATTTAGATTTCTAGAAGAAGGTTAAGTTATATTTTAAGGTCATAATTGTCTTTAGTCATACAATTATTAATTTGTACACTTTCAAAAATAAAAACGGTTGTATTAAAATTTTCACTACCACTTGTGCTGGAAAAAATCTCAGTTTGGCGCTATCGTGAGTATTAGAACTCGGTCAAGAGTCTACGGTCGCCCTCAATAGCTTTTCATTTTCATTGTTTTAAAGTGAGATATAGATCATAGGTAATAAATATGATGCCTACCTATATCAGTTTGATTGTTACGATGCGTTGTCCAAGCTTGTGTATTTAATGCTTAGCATAATAATGTTATTGTAACTGGTATTTGTGTAGGTTCTTGTACTAGTTTCAGTAATTTACTTAAACTCAGTGCTAATGTACGTATAGCTATAGTTAGTACATGTAAACGACGATCCTCGTAGTTTAGTGGTATATGTAATGAACTGCCGATCAAGAGGTCGCGGGTTCGATTCCCGCTCGGGACAATCATTTGTGTGATTTTTCTAATTGTCATACAAATTTTTGTATTGCGTCTGGGTGTTTCTATGTATTATAAGTATATATATACAAAAGAAAAGTAGTTTATGTATTCTATCCGTATTCTGGTACCCATAACACAAGCATAATAAGCTTAGCTTGGTACCAGAGGACGTTGTGTGAAATGTCCGTGAATATTTATTTATTTATTTATGTAAAGAAATAAAACGAGCATTTTAAGAAACTTGTCAATCTTTAAAGGGAAGCAACTTTTATGACACAATTTATTGTAGCAACAAACAAAAAGGTCAGTAAAAACCATTAGGTACTTCAAACAATTCTGACAAAAATGTCTTTTATTTTATTTCGTTACAATTTCAAACAAATTTTTGTAATTCTATTTTATTAAAAAATTTAGAAATCACTGCAGCCGGCGTATTATGAGCTTTTTAAAATCATTCAAGTTCCAGGCGCGCCGTAAACTGCATGGCTAAATTGGGTATCATGGCAAAAATAAAACTTATAGTTGAAAATTTCTAGTTAGTACTTTAACTTTTAGTTGTACCTTCTCCTTAAACATATTAATGTATGACTGGTTTAGCGAACTGACTGACTAATAATTTGTTCATAATACGAATTTGCCAGACAGTTCAATTCACGGCGTAAACTGCCTGTAAATAAAAGCTCATACATAATACGGCCGCTGTTTTAATATATTTTCTGAAATGATTTAGACAAAATCGGTGGTGTTATTTTGGAAATAACTATGCCTAAACAAAACTCGACCACAAATTAAGTTAATATTAGGCTAAAGTTAGGCTAGACTTAGGCTAAACCAAGTTATGCTTGTACGTGTATGTGAATGTGGTGTTGTTAAAGTGTATAATTTATTTGCAATATAAGTAAACTGGTTTTGAACATTAAGTTATAACTGAAGATGATCAGAATATATTGTGTATGATAAATATAGCCACGTTTCGTGCTGCTGAATATTTTCAATAGCTATTGTTAACAACAGTGATTGGACAAGTTTGTTCTAAACTAGGTTATCGTAGTTCGTGTTTTAAAAAGTATTACAATTTGTACTTACTATACTTTCATTTTCTTTCTAAGATCTAGATATTTATGTAGAAGTTGAATCCGCTGGACAATTACTAATACTGGAATGAACACAGAACAGAGGCATTTATAAGAGTTTTTTCGCTTCGTAAACAGTAAGAAACTTCAAGCAGCAGGAATTAGATATTATTCCAGGATAAACCGTAGCCTATATTTTAAGTTCGATCTCTACTAATATGTCACTAAAAACAGTAATCAATTCCATGCGGTAGTTTTGGTGTGATGCGCGTACAGACATGTTTGTTTGTATGTACTATGCCGTTCAAATGAGAATAGGATTGACCCCGCGTCATGTTGTGACGTTATAGTTGTCAATTTGAAAAATTTTGGTAGGATCACCAAAAAAGACATTTTTGTAATATAATTTATCTATCACTTTGTCGTTATCGTTTGCTAATTTTCGAGCAAATAGCGAGACAAATACAATTAAAAACAATAACAAATAACGACCAGTTCAAATAACAACACTAACAAACAAAAACAATGAGAAATAACAACAAATTTATTTTTTTAACGGGTGTTTCCCGTTAAAAAAATAAATTATATAAAAAAATATTAACCATTTATTTATTAACATTATTAACCATATATAAAAAAATATTAACCATTTTTAGCCATTGGTTTCGGAAATATGATTTTTTATTTTTTTTTTAAAAAATCGATAAATATTTTATAAATGAGAATGTAACTTCGACAAATGACATTATTTTTGAGTGTGTTTTTTGTGTTGTACGGGCGAGTACTAGCACTAGCACATGCATTTTCGTTTTTTCATGTAAACCCCAAAAATAAACCAATAAATAAAAAAAAACTGAAAATTAATTTCTCGTTTTTAACAAATCATGCATTTTAGATGTGAGTAGTGTAAAAAAAAATGGCTATAAATGGTAAATTTTTTTTTATATGATAGGTGAATACTTGAACTATAGCCACCTTAGCGTTGGACCACCATTTACGCCACACCCTGTATATATAAGCCATAGATTTGGCTTCTATTACGCCATTAAAGACCGCCTATCCGAATTCTTTTCAATATCGTCAAGGCACAGATATCGATTTTTTTGATTTTTATTATATGTACAAATTCTAAAATCTAAACATTTGGAAGGATTAAGAAAATAGACAAAAATCTCGTACAATCTTAATCACTTTAAAACTTAAGAAAATTTTGCAGCTCTAGGACCATGTAACTACTGCTAAGAGGTTTACTTTTTAGTACGACAGTTAAAAGTTGCTTTTTGTTAAGTAAATGAAAGACGATAGATAGCTGGACACCTGATACGTTCCAATTATAACTTTTGCAGGGTAAGTTCTGAAGTTAGTTTGAATTGCAAATTCCTAGTTTACAAGTGAACGTTGTGATAACACCAGCCAGATATGATGATATATAAAAGTTAAAATTGTTACATAAAATTGCATGAGCTCTGTTTTTAATAAGTGTTTATTATTTCAAAATTATTGTAGGACATTATTATTCCTTATGAATTCTATAATAAGTTCCATTACTGCATTTGTCTTTTTGCGATAAACTTAAAAACAAATTCCGAACACTATACGGTTTTAATACCATAGTGTATCAATGTTTTGTCAATCTGCTGAGTTTTCATGATGATATTTGTAGAATGTGTGTAGGGATTTCTATCCTTGTGTAGTAAATTAAAAGCGGCACTGGTTATAATAATAAAATTGTATTTCACATTTCACAGTTCACCACAAACATATTAACTGATAGGTATATGAGTATAATAAACTCTAAAATATTCCTTAGGGATACTAACGTCCTAAGGGAATATAAAATGGTACAATCAGACTCTATTACTGAAGTTCTCTATCCTGAATGAATCATAAAATTACTAAGCTATTTAAGTTGACAATTAATATTCCTATTATGAATATTTGAATTTGGACATGTCAAGACCGAAACGTTTTAACTACAAAGGTTTATAACTATTTTAACCAAAAATCATTCATTTTAATTCAAGTCATCGATCGATCCTACCGAGCATGTTAGTATATCAGGTACTAGCTCTCTTTCCCTCTCCCCAGGCCATTAACGTCCCACTGCTGGGCGAAGGCCTCCTCCGCTTAGGGAGGGATTATGCCGTGCTGACCAAGTGTGTTGACACAGGGCTTAGTTTCGAGTTTTCCATCTCTTACAGAGGATGTTATCTGTATACTTAGCTGGCTTTTACAGCTCCCTGAGAAGGAAAAGGGGTGATGACATTCTGAATCCGTCACCATACGGATAAGGTAGTAGCTAGTGCTTGCTATTGTTTTACGTTTTAGAGTTTCATTAATCTCCATTCTGTAGTTTTAGCGTTAAAGAGCAACAGACATCCTTACATTCATCTATCCATAAAGTCATTCAAACTGTCGCATTTAAAATATTTTAACATGTTAAAGTATAGTATTTATGGCTATAGTATGGCATAGTTTGCCGACAAACCATCAAGCAAACTACGTTGAAATATTGGGAAACAAACTTATTCAATCATAGTTGTTAACAATGCCGATTGAAAATGTTTCGGCATGAAATTCAACTCCTTGTTTGTTACCATACTATGAATGAACTATCTAACGCCTATTATGACAGGCCTCGATGTGCAATGCTTCATAGCCTTCATATAATGAACATTTAACGTAACAGTTATAAAACTTTTAACATTATTGGGTGGGTTGGTCCCGATTCCAGTATAGGATATTAGCGTATGTTTGGTTTGTTACATAGATATTTGTACTGCATCTGGGTGTTTTCTGTCATTCTTGTTTAAGTAGGCATCGATAAAATACTTGCTTTACTGTCTGCAAATGGACTGCCGATCACGAGGTCGCGGGTTCGATTCCCGCTTGGGGCAATCATTTGTGTGATATCCATAAATGTCATACAAATGTTTGTACTGCGTCTGGGTGTTTTCTATGTATTATAAGTATGTATTTACAAAAGAAAAGTAGTTTATACAGTATATCCGTATTCTGCTACCCATGACACAAGCATATAACGCTTAGCTTGGGACCAGAGGACGTTGTGTGAAATGTCCATGAATATTTATTTATTAGAAGAAAGAAAGAAAAAACATTTATTGCTGTGAAATCAGACACAAAATACATCAAACAGGTTTATACATCCCAGATCCCTTCAGCAGCAATAGGTCCCATTTCAGCATAATGTCAAGTCTCAAAGACTTGACGCTGATTTTCAAATGGGACCTTGGAGTGATGGCACGGATGCCCAACAGCAACAAGCACAATAATTTGTATTGTTGGCTAGTTTGCTAAGAAAACTTGAACTAGTGACATAAAATTACAACATTATTAACATTAGCAATTTGCTTATGTAGCTACTTATTTAAACTTAACTATATTTAATTTTATATTGTAAAGATAAATTAATTAAGGACACTCTTACTTATTATTCTCTTGAACTCATATTTACACCATTATTACTTATTCATACTAACGTTCTTAATTCTAAAATGATCTCAATGATACAGTGAAATCATAAATATAATTGTAACCTAAATTGTTTTGACACTGCTATTAAAGGTAATGGACCTCAATAATGTAACACGGATTACATGCATGAAAAGATACTATTAAATAAACTACTTCTTTACACAGGTATATAATAGGTACAGGTATGGATACATAGAATCTGCAGAAAATACATAAAAACAGCATGTTATAAAAAGATAATTACACAAAAAATTACACTTAATATTAATTACCAGGCTAATAAGTAGGCTTAACTACAAAATTATAATACAAAATAAAATACAAAGATGTAGAAAACAAATTAGTTAGCAGTACCCGGTGAGAAAATTTTATCAAGATCCTTGATGCTGCGGATACGTTCTGCCTGTTCATCACTGGCTTTACGCGCAAATATTTTTCCATTTTTAGTCTAAATAAATTTCCATTTATACTCGTTCCCAGCTTTCCTAGCGAGATAAAGCATATACTTGTTGTAAGGTGTTTCGTGTACCCGTTATATTCATGTCGGCAGAAGAAATACCGCGGCGTAAGCGAGCTGCTTGTATTAAGTGTTCGCGCGTTATGCGTCTCGTAAAACCGACTGCTATGCGACGTGGTGTCGCAGCTTTGGAGGTTACTTTACTGAGCTGGTCATTATGTTCCTGGGGAATGGAGCCGATACGCTCGGCATGTGCTATATCACTATCGGAAACCTCTACACCCCGCTTCTTAGAAACAAATTTTACTAGCTGGTGTACGTTTTTATCGATACTCTCTGGTACTCCAGCTATTTCTACGTCATTAGCTATTACTTCCTGGTGACGTTCATTGATTTGAGTCTCTAACTCCACAATTGCATTCTGGATCGTACAATCATCAGATTTGTTTTCAAGAGACGCAAGCCGAGCATCCATAACGTCTATCGCGGCTTTGCATGTACTTAAGGTAGACTTAAACTCCGCAATCTCATCGCGATATGCTCGGACTTCTAACCTCAAAGCACTTAACTCATTTCGAAAGCACCTAATTTCTAGTCCTAAATCTATTGAGTGGTCTTTACATTTAGGAATTGATTTCATCTCGCAACTAGAACAAAGCCATCAGCGAGCACCACTTTCCGGTAAATCAGCACAACTTCGGTGATACGCTGCGGAACAATTGGCATTGTTCATATTTTTTTTAAACTCTTAATTCGAAAACCATTTCGGGGAATAGAGTTTCTGATCATGATCCATTTGTTTTTTTCGGAATATTTGCTACATTAACGATTATTTTTTCAAAAAAGCAAATGATCTCTATTTGCCCTTGAAATGAAGGACTTAAATTGTTAAGGCGTTCTTAGGGATATACTACTCTGTGGTTGAGTTGAAATTGGTCTATTAAATCAACTGGGCAACTTTGAAAAGATGTATTGCAATCTATCATAAGAATATTAGGAAAAGGCAATACATAAATTGCGTACAACGATGACGTCACAACATTTAAAACAATATCTAAAAGTATTTTTAAAAAATTCTATATAAGTAGTGAATATATCAATAATATTGAAATTAGTTGCTTAAAATAGTATAAATTTTCCAAAAAAAATATATAATCAGCAGGTCAAAAATTATGAACAATCCCAATTGGTACACTTGACTGTTGCAGTGGCTGTCAAGGTTTTACGGCACACTTGACACTTTACCATAGTGATTTTTATAACAAAATAATTTATTAAACTCTTTATATGTTTTTCACTTAACTTTTATGAAGGTATTTTTTTGATAACATTAATCAATGTCTGAAATTGTATAAACATATACCTAAATATTTATAATAACTGTTAATATGTAAAAATAAAAAATGTATTCAGAACACTACACTAAATAAACAAAATTACTTGCAATGTAATTTGTAAACTCTTAAAAACTCCAAATTTCGAGAAACAACCGTCATTATAAGTTTTAAGGACATGTCTAAGTATTTTTCTTTTACTTAACCAAATTAAATTTTCCCGAATAACTTTTTTTGATATGTCATTCTCGAAATTTCTATTACATGCATTAGTAAGTATAACAGTATACAACATCGGATTTCTTTAAAGATACACTGTACCGAGCTTTGGTTGTTTTTCATACCTGGAAATGATACATAACATAGCTAGATCGGTTAATTACACCCTAACATTTCCTAATAATTCCTAACATAGTAAGAGGTCTCAGTCTTTTTAAAGTAACAAACACTAGAGAATGCACTGAGTAATAAATTTCACTATCTTACTAATTTATAAATGCGAAAAGTAAATTAGGTACAACTGATTTTGACGAGCTTAACTGTTAATGTGTGTAACCAAAACATAGTACGATTTAAAAAACGGTACAACGCCATGTTTTGAGCGCTATAGTAAAGTTCTGTTTGTTAAGGTTTGATTTCTAAATTTTACGCAGACGAAGTCGCGGGCAACAGCTAGTAAAATATAAGACAGGATAACCAACAGACACCGAATAACTTAAAAGTGACTATAGAACATTAAAATTAATTTATGTTCAAGCAAAGAGATATTTCAACGTTCTCTTTCGTGAGAACTCTCCCTGAATGCCAAATAACTGACCCTTCAGAATTGTTAAATTGCTGAATATCTGTGATCACAATTTGCATGTACCTCGTTCCACTCCGGAGGCATTTTGTAAAATAGATTTCGCTTTACACTTTTCAGTTCACTAGAAGTAGGTAAGTAAATTTAATTTTAAGACTAATTATTGTAGTTTTTCTTAAAAGAATTTTTATTTGGAATTTAAAACAAATACAATACAATATTATTTACTGCACACCAATTAAACAAATATACAAGTAAAGAGTAGCAACAATTTTTATGTACCTACAAACGGCGGTCTTATCGCAATTATTGACAATTATATTAGTATAACTAGCTGACCCGGCAAACGTTGTTTTGCCACAGAAGTGTTAGGGGTGGACCACCCTTAACATTTAGGGGGATGAAAAATAGATGTTGTCCGATTCCCAGACCTGACGGATATGTACATAAAATTTCACGAAAATCGGTCGAGCCATTTCAGCGGAGTATAATTACAAACACCGTGACAGGAGAATTTTATATATTAGGTAAACTCAATTACTTTATTGAGAGGAAAATGTTATTTCTTCTTAGTGAATCGTTTTTGATTATCCAGATATGAATGTCCACTCAACTACAATTCATCCCTTAGGTGTTAAGAAAAAATGTGCAGACATCACGTTAAGTATAGAACTGTCATCGAAACTGTTACATTACCGAATCAATTTAAATAAGTGTACTTATCACAAGAATATAGACACTTGCATATATACTTTTTTGCATATATACTTGAATATAGACACTTGGGAAGAAGTCCGACCAGTCATTATTAGCTGCTACACAACACTGCATGTTATCATGGAGGAGTCTCACGAGTCTCACAAACTTCGGCGTACATCCCAGTTTCTCCAATACAACCCACAGGGCTTCTCGAGGCACACTGTCAAACGCCTTCTCAAGATCAACAAAGCACAAGTACAATGGTCGGCTTTGTTCTCGACCTTTTTCCTGCAGCTGACGTATCGAAAAGATTGCTTCACAGGCGCCGCGATCTGGTCGAAATCCAAACTGGGTCTCCGGCAAAACTCTCTCGGACAGAGGTTTCAGGCGATTAAGAACAACTCGGGCAAAGATTTTACCAGGCGCCGACAAAAGTGATATTCCTCGGTATGAGTTACAATCGGACCGATCTCCTTTGTTTTTATAGAGGGTGATGATACGAGACGTTAAAAAGTCTGACGGTACTTGTTCCTCCTTCCAGATGCGGACAAAAAGCTTCCATATAAGCATGTGTAACTCCTCGCTGCCATATTTTAACAGCTCGCCTGGAATACGGTCATTTCCAGCTGCCCTGTTGTCCTTTTGCTGCTTTATAGCTGTAATTACCTCTCCTAACGATGGTGTTATGTCTAGCTCATGGTCAACAGGAAGTTCGGGTATAGACCTAATATGGCACATGTCTATCGGCCGGTGCACATTAAGCAGACCGCTAAAGTGCTCCGCCCATCTATCCAATACCTCGGTCTTACCAGTCAGCAGGCACTTGCCATCAGCTGACTTAAGAGGTACTTTCACACGGGAAGTGGGACCTAGCAGTTTGCGGATCTCACAATAGAATTCTCCGAGTTGGTTAGTATCCGAAAGCCGCTGTATTTGACAAGCTTTCTCCCTCCACCAATTGTCTTTGATGTCCCGGCACACTTTACGCACCTGTCGACTACTAGTCCTTAACTCTGCGTCAGTAGCTCTTAGTTGGCCGCTACGACGTAATAACTGTCTATGTTGGTTGAAAACTGCAGACAGCATCGAATCGCTGTCGTCAAACCAATCCTCATTTTTACGAATCTTTAGTCCCACCGTTGTTGTTGCAGTGTCTAATAGATGAGTAGTAAGCGCTCGCCATGCGATGTCGATTTCATTTGCCTCGTATGCCTGCTTTGGCAGAGCTAGGGTGTCTAAATATTTCTGCCGTATCTCGACAGTTTTTAATTTATCCACGTTTAAAGTAGTAAGCCTACAATTGCGTGGTCTTCGAGACAAGCAGAGGCGAAGTTTTAGTTTGACGACAACCAATCGATGGTCAGTCCAGCAGTTTGCACCGCGCATAACGCGAGTGACATATACCTGTGATATGTCACGTTGTCTAACAATTGCGTAATCGATTAAATGCCAGTGTTTGGACCTTGGATGCATCCACGTTGTCTTGTGTTTGGCAGGCAGCCTAAACATAGTGTTAGTAACCGCAAGTTCAAATTGTGCACAGACGCTAAGTAACAGTTGCCCGTTGCTGTTCATAGTGCCAACACCGTGTCTGCCAAGCACTTTAGGCCAACTTTCTAAGTCTCGTCCGACTCTGGCATTAAAATCCCCCAGTAGCAAAACTTGTTCATTGGGACGAATTCTTTCTAGACAACGTGTGAGTTCCTCGTAAAATTTGTCCTTGATGTCGTCGGACTTATCCAGAGTTGGCGCGTAAACGCTGAGGATATTCAAAAAGTTGTCGTTGTGAAGATGAAGGCGCAATGTGGTTAATCGGTCAGAGATGTGGATGGGATACTCCGCTAAACGCTTAACCAAGTCATTTTTGACCGCGAATCCCACTCCTGACCTCCGCGGTTCAGAGCAGGCAGCGCCCTTCCAAAAGAAAGTATAACCGCCCCCAGTTTCTGTTAGTTCCCCTTCATCAGCAAGACGTGTTTCACTAAGAGCAGCTACATCTACATTGTAGCGACGAAGTTCCCGGGCAACAATCGCAGTTTTCCTTTCCGGACAGGCGCTATTTGCACGATCCTGAAGCGTTCGGACATTCCATGCACCGAAAATCATTGTTGGTGTTGAACATTTTAATTTATTGAGACGTCGACCACGTGTTTGTGATGCGGTGGCAGCCGTGGTTACTACCAACCTAGTTGTTGTGGGGCGAGCATTTGTTTAGGGCACCTTTTCTAGCCCTCTCCTCGGCTGAGCGAGGAAAGCAGTGCCTCCCTAAATAGGGCTGCTTTGTCACCTCGGGTGCTGCCGAGCTCACACTGTCACCCCATTGCAGTGTGAAAGCGACCACGGTGCTTCTACCACACCCCCGAGGTCGCCTACGTGCTGGTATCAGTCAAGACCCAGTGAGCATCACACCAAGCCTTTCTACCTCAACCAGTCGCCGTAGGGCTTTTTGTTCTCAAGTCCAGATAACGGAAGCAGTCAGGTGCGCAGGAGATTTTAGGGTGCATGAGCATTCGCGCCAACGCCGATACACACACTCGTCTTCCCCTACCTGTATCCAGTGGAGCGGAAAACCGTTACGACTGGAGGTAGGTTCAGATGTTGTTTCTAGCCAACGGTCTCTTTTGCCTTCTACCGTTGCCCTAGGCCATCCACCTTGCCTTGCTGCCTCGCCGAATCCACCAAATACAGTCGTATATCTACTTTGTATTGCCTTCATCGCCGTTGCAGTCTTTATGCACTTCTTACGGACTTCTTCCCGGTCACATGCGGAGTCAAGCAAGGATGTGTGTTGGCGCCAACACTGTTTGCGTTATACTTCGCAGTTGTAGTCCGCGACGTAATACAAGCAACGGCCGAAGGAGTTCACATCCGCTTTCGGACGGATGGCAATTTATATAATCTGGGCAGATTTCGAGCCCGCAGTAAAGTGTCGTACGCTTTAGTTACGGAGATAATGTATGCAGATGACCTGTGCTTCGTAGCAGAATCCCCAGATGGCCTGCAACACTTAATGTCAGTTTTCACCGAATCATGTCTTAAGTTTGGCCTAAAGGTCAATGTAAGAAAGACAGAAGTGATGTCCATGGCACCGCCTGGTCATGGTCATTTAACTGTGAAACTCGGTGAGGATGTGCTGAATCAGGTTGAAAAATTCCGTTATCTGGGAAGCACCGTAACAACGAGATGTGACCTTGATGCTGAAATTAACAGCAGAATCGCCGCTGCGGCCGCAGCTTTTGGCAGGTTGAATCGAAAGGTCTTCTGCTCTCATGATCTACAACTAAGCACTAAAGTCTCTGTATATATGGCGATAGTACTTCCCAGTCTTCTGTACTCCGCTGAGTCGTGGTGCTTGTATCGTCACCATATTCGAGTACTCGACAGATTCCACCTTAAATGTCTGCGTCGGATAATGAGAATCAGATGGTGTGACCACGTGCGGAACACAGAAGTACTAAGACGAGCCAATGTGGGCGGCATTGAGGCTTACATCATGAGGCGACAGCTACGGTGGTGTGGACATGTATCGCGCATGTCGGATGAGAGAGCGGCGAAACGCATTTTCTTTTCAGAACTCCAATATGGCAAGCGAAAGAGCGGAGGCCAACATTTAAGGTATAAGGATGTGCTGAAAAGACATCTTAAGCGTTGTAAGATCGAATCCTCGCACTGGCATACTAAAGCAGCGCAACGCACCGAGTGGCGGCAACTCGTACATCAAAAGGTGTTAGAGTTTGAGGAAACCAGAAGATCTGACATGGACAAAAAACGGGACGACCTTAAATCCCGCGAGCCTGCTACTGTCACGTATAATGTAGTCGATGGTGTGCTCACGTGCGTGCAATGCGGGCGCACATTCACTACTAAGATTGGCTATATTAGCCACTGGAAAGCACATCTAAGGGCCAACCAACCTGGCTAATAGACGAAATTATTACATTGGTCCATGAAGCGGTCGCTGTAGCCGAAAACGGCTGTGAGGCATCATCATCATCATCATCATCAATAATCAATATTGCTATATTATCTAACAATGGCTATTCAACTTCTCCGAAGTAATTAATGGAAATATTGGTAATTTTAAGCTTGCTCCCAGCGCTTTTATTTGAAGCTATTAAGTACTCGTTAACGTGCTCTCTGAGGCATAGACGAACTCTATATGAACATCTTTTGTTAACTATCGAACTCGATCTATAGAACTATTTTAGATTGACACTTACAGAAGTTTGTTTTCAGTTACCTTTTTTATAGATACCTATTATCATCATACCATCACCATTTTTTCAGAGGTAGGTGAAGACTATAGAGCCCCATCTGCTACGATCTAAATACACTTCCATACTATACTTGTAAAACGGTTGTAAGTGCTATGCACTTGATCCTTTTGAAGGAAATCGTCGATGGCATCGGAGTATTTTTTTTTTAAGGGCCTACATCAATATCATCGCCGTCACGTACATATTAACACAGCCAGTAGGCACAGAAAATGAAGAATTAGGGATACTTTTCCTATTTACTCAAAATCTACTAAATATATTTTAATTCTGATCCACGTGTTTCTATACATAATAGTTACCTATATTTTTAAAGTTATTTCATTAGTTAATACGCGATAATAGACCGACAAATGAAAAAAATAAAAAATTTGAGAGGTTGTTTCGCCAAGATTTTCTATCGAGAAAACTTTTTTCAATCGCGTTTCTGAGTTTATGCGATCCTAGATCATCTACTGAAAAAATTTATGCTTAAAAATTAGAGCTCTAGCCATTCAATCTAAAGAAACAATGAAAACTTCGTACATAGAAAAATGCACGAAGCTATTTTGGTATCCTCTTAAGTGACAAAAAAAGCAGCGATTGGACATTGTTATCGAAAACGTATCATTTCTCATAACAAGCTTCAAATGAGATGTGGGATCACGCTCCGCTCATCCTGTCTCGTTTGATCGGCTGTATATTGTCTCTATTCTAGTAAATAGACGGACATAAACACGCATTTCTATTTGGTGTGCGCCTATTTGGCGGCAAACTTCATTCTTTATTCCATTAACTTTATCAAATAGAATGGCTCCAATTATATCAACGCTGGGATGTAGAAAAATTGAACTTAGGAAACTAAAGGCTTTTTGTATAGAAATGTCTTAAAATTCGCTGGAATACCTATAAGTAATTTGATAATGAATAAATAGTAAAGGGCGTTATCAATGCAGAATGCAGAATAAATAAATATAAAAAAAATGAAAAGAAATTTTTTTCTTAAAACAAAGCTTGCTTTATTCAATAAGTAACTTTTTAGGAGACTAAAGTAAATATAGGTAATAGGTAATATTCACAGGTAATATTTTTCCATGGCGAGTCTATGAGTCTCACCCGTGACTATGGTGACTGCAAAGTCTCCAAAAAGTCTGGCCAAAATTTAAAACGAATATACGCGTATATCCGAGGGGCGCGAGTAGGTACTGTGAGCGGAGTCTAGTGTTCAAGTGTTGAGTGATGTGGGTTCAATTGTACTGTCGACGTGCTGAGTTATTAAGTCGCGCGAACAGGGCAAGGTACCAAATTATGCTCCATACAAAAATATGGGTATCGTACTTCTTTCTTTCTTTTTTCAATACATAATAACTAAAAGAAATATGACCACCTGAAAATTCAGTTTTATTTGGTTTTCTTTAGGTAAAGTTGCAGCGTCTATCACACGCATTTGGTAAAGTTTTACCAAAAAAGAAAGTGATAGAAGCATAGATATACTCTTCATCTATAATATAGCGTAAAAACAATCAAAATAGGTTTAACTTTAGCGAAGAAAAAAGGGGACTACGAAACGTTTTTTTTTTGAAAGAAATTGTAGGTAAAATCTGCTTCAGCTATATTTGTCCCTTTCAGCACGGTGCGCGGGAATAGAGATAGCAATACCTAAGGCAAATACCTAAATTAGGAGTGCAGTACCCTCTTAAATCCGAAAAAAATAGTAGTAATTTAGATCGCAGCAGATTGCACTTTGAAGTCCTATATCCATGGGGATTATATAAATTGTTTTTTCTAAAAGTATGTAATGTGTTATAAATAAATATAATACACCTAACACATTAATACTGATTTATGGTTGTCATCAAATTACCAAGAGACAAAACAGAATCACAAATATTATATATCAACTGAACACAAGCAAAATTAATTTATTGCTGTATTAATGTTGACAGTAAAATATTTTGTAAGGGGAGTAGAGGCTTGCTAATTGGATTGTAATTTTACACTCCTTGGTTTACGTTATGTCAATTTGTGATGTATTTCTCAACCCATCACATACATATACATAAACAAATTATTTATCTTTCCACGTTATCTAGATACGCGGCAGCATGGCAAGCCAAGTTCAAGCAAAGGAACGGGGCTAGTCAGCGGGATGTAATACTACACTTGGTGCGACTTTTGGCCCTTTTGTAATTTAAAACCTCTATAACATTAACAGACTAGCTGTTGCCCGCGACTCTGTCCGCATGGAGTTTAGGAAGTTTTCCCCATTTTTGCAACATTTTTCACTATTGCTTCGCTTCTACTGGTAGTAGCGTGATGTTATATAGCCTAAAGCCTTCCTAGATAAATGCCATATCTAACACTGAAAGAATTTTTCAAATTAGCCCTGTCGTTCTTGAGATTAGCACGTTTAAACAAACAAACAAACTCTTCCGCTTTATAATATTAGTATAGATAATTTTAGAATAGATAAAACTACCCATGTTTAATTATATTCATAAGAACAATATGTGTAAGACGTATGTTTAAGATGTGGTTGCCTTTAAGAAATGAACACCAGAAATGTAACCTTGACTGTAGGTACTCTGTTTGAATTGTTAAGTGTATCATTTGTTGGCATCCCTAACAATAAATAAATAAATAACATCTAGAAGCAAAATATCTTGAAGATAGCTGAATCGGTTATAAAGATATGTTTCTACATACAAATATTTGGACTTTGCATAGAGTCGCGTTTATTTTTTGTATTGAACTTGGCTCTCCTTTTCACATTTATGTTTTCGTAGGTTTTAATACACCTACTACAATTGGCTAAAACTATATCACACCTACGCTAATATTAATCATAGGCCCAAATTGGAGTTAAAGTTTGTGCGTCCAAACCCCTACGTAATATCAGAAATAGTACTGTACAGATATTTGTATGGTATAAGCACGTTTTAGTTCAAGGTGCTTTTATGATTAAAAACCAAAAAAGATTTTTATAAGTTTGTTCACTGATGAATCGCAATTTTTTTTAATAAAATCATAACTTACGAATTAAGACGTACCTATCTTTTAGTTCTAAATTAATTCTAAAGATAAAATTCTTTAGACGCGCAGTACTTTCATTCACTCCTAAAGATAATGTTTTCTATAAAGGTTAAATTAATACTTAAAAATGCTCAAAATAAAACTTAATCGAAATTGTTATTTCTCATATTGTGTATCTACAATGTGTGAAACCTCAGCGCTACACATTTTCGTAGCGACATAAAACCAAGCACTGATTATTGCATAAAACAGCGGGAATGCCACTGACTTGTAATAACAGGCAGACTTAATTAAAAGTAATGAAATATCCTGCTGTTTGCAATATATTTAATGAAATTATTATATACCTACATATTTAACTATGCAACAAGAAAACTTTTAGCAAACCTATGTACAAAAATAATAAAATAATAACAAAATTATTGGTGTTTAAACCAAGCAAGCAACCTTAAATTTTTCTAGCGCATTCTTGCTAGACTTTAACAGCTAAAGTCTCCACAGCTACATAAAACCCGCTCGGTAATCCTCATGACTCTATAGAGCTGATCTAATGATGAAGATGAAAAGCTTAACATTAGTAAAACTTTGTCCAAGCTCAACTGTAGTTTAAGGAGTTTACAACTTTATTAGAAAGCTCTCTAAATAAAAAAATATTAATTTGTTATAAAACGTAATAATCGGATACAAACACACAGTCACATCAAGCTTATTTTAAAAAGTTTAATAGTTTCGATTTTTAAGATTCATTCTATGTAATTGGCGTAATATTTTTAAATTAATATTCCATTAATATTACATATTCAATTCAAACAACATTACAAAACATCCATCAATGCTGTTAGCACACGTTGCGTAGTGAATTTAAATACGTTTACAAATTCAAAATGGTTTAATTAAATTCTCTTTGGCACTATGTGTGCCTATCAACCAATTTTGTAAATACGATTTAGCGACGAGTTGTGGCATGTAATAAAAATTTTATATGTAGGTATCACAAATGACACTTTTTATTGCTTTGTACAAAAAGGTGAAATAGTCCGCCAGTCTCCTATCAGGCTGTATCTCATGAATCTTTATGCCTAATCGTTTAGGTTAGGTTGAGGTTAGGTAGGTTAGGCTGAGGTTTTTTCGACTTATGTTGTGTGAAAGACACAAGATATTATGTCTGTATAATGTAATTTTCTTTATCATCTCCTATTATACTAACGGTTCTATAGATTTTAAGAATTAAGATATCGATACATTCATCTTAATTAATCTAGTGTTAATTTATTAATTTTTGCAATTGACTTGCTATGCTTTTACTTACTAATCCTAGTGTTCTTAGACAAATTGTAGAAAAAGAAAAAACAAATACCTTAGTATATCTGTACTACCAGCGACTTCGATGCGTGAAATTAAGAAATAAAACCTTAACAAACAGAAGTTAACTGCTCCGCTCGATAGATGGCGTTGTACAGTTTTTAAATCACGCTATGGTTTCGTTACTCACATTAACACTTAAGAGGATACCAAAATAGCTTCGTGCATTTTTCTATGTACGAAGTTTTCATTGTTTCTTTAGATTGAATGGCTAGAGCTCTAATTTTTAAGTATATGTTTTTTCAATATATGATCTAGGATCGCATAAACTAAGAAACGCGATTGAAAAAAGTTTTCTCGATAGAAAATCTTGGCGAAACAACCTCTCAAATTTTTAATTTTTTTCATTTGTCGGTCTATTATCGCTTATTAAATTAACTAATGAAATAACTTTAAAATAAAAACATAGGTAACTATTATGTATAGAAACACGTAAATCAGAATTAAAATATATTTAGTAGATTTTGAGTAAATAGGAAAAGTATCCCTAATTCTACATTTTCTGTGCCTACTGGCTGTGTTAATATGTACGTGTCGGCGATGATATACGATAATATTGATGTAGGCCCTTAAGCTCGTCAATATTTTCATTGTGTCATCATCACGTTTTCACAATTATAAATTAGTGATGATGATGAGGAGGATACTTACGAAACTTCATCGAGTGCCTACAGAATTTACATTATTCTAACATCTCCCAGGTCTAACTTCGTAACTTCATTTCCTTTCCTGTAGTAAGTCAGTAAAGGGTAAAATTAAGTAAGTCGTTGTGTGTACTAAAGTCCAAACTGAAACTACTTTTTATTAGGCCAAGTGCCTGAGTTTTTGATCTGAGCAGGGAATTATCGAAGGAGTTATACGGAGCAAAATTTTGATGTCAGTCGCTTCCCAAAACAAGAGACTGTTATCATTTGAAAACCCTGGTACGCAAATACTAATATTACCTTATTTGTTTAATGCATTTTGTGCGCCGAGTGCACTTAATTTTTAAGTAAAAAAATAAGGATGGAAAACCTTTTTTTAAATTCTGCTTAGAAGAGCTTTGTTTACGTATAGTAAGCCCTTTAGAACTTAATATATGACGACAGTCAGTCAAGCACTTAGCTTGATTGGAGCGCGTGCTGACATTACGTTTTTGTGGTATATATTAAAATTTACTTTTTTTACAATATGTGGTTAGAGGTTAAATATGATGTATGAGATGTTTGCTTATACCAAACAATAAATGTCTCAGATTGTAGAACTTATGTTTAAACTATTATTGCGGTATATCGATTTTGCGCGTCGTATCTTCTTTAATTTTTATAAAATAGTCGTTTTTTGTGTTAACCTATGTAAGAATAAATCTCCAAAACTACGCAACGGATTTCGATGCGGTTATTTTAATAGGTTTTAGATAGGCGGATAAACTGTTTTCTCTTATGTAGCGGACCAAAAAACATAATAATATGTCGTCCTATGATAAATACCCCATTCATATGAAAAAACTTGGTCGATAGTTTCGTTGGTATGTACCGTTGGTATGTACCTAAATACATATTTGGCAAAAAAGACTTTTAAAGATGTAAATAGATTAGAATGAAATAGATATTTTATAACTCTCTTGTATAATAAAGATACCGGAAAAATACTTATCAACGCGTAACACAGCACCAACTCCTCCTCATTAATAGTAATGATGGCCGGATACAAGCGATATCTGAGAACTGCTTAATTAATGGTAAACTCTGACTCTTTGTCGGATAATCAATAAATCATATGTTATTTTCGTACGTTGCTCGTTAATAATAACAACGTTATTATCACTGTTTGTAGCTTATTGCAAGAAATGAACAATTATTTTACGTAGTGGTGTTCAATCTATAAAGCTGAAGAGTTTGATTGTTTGTTGGTTCGTTTGAACGCGCCAATCTCAGGAATCACTGGTTCGATTTGTAAAATTCTTTCAGTGTATCTTGTGGATAGTCCATTTATCGAGGATGGCTATAACCTATATTACATCACGCTGCGTCTAATAGGAGCGAAGCATCAATGATAAATGTGGCAAAAAAGGGGAAAGTTTTCAAAATTCCACGCGTACAAGATCTAGTCATCGATAAAATTAGTTTTAGGTTACAGATTTACTAGGCAGTATGTCTGTGGGCTTTTGTTTACTCAGCTTTAAGCCATATACATTTCTACCATGAAATATGTATCTAAGGGCTGTATGATACAGGCTATACGTCATATGTAACATTTTTATGCCATGAAATACGATTTAGCCTGGATTTAGCCTGAGCTAAGCTTACTTGTCTTTAAAATTGAACGCGTAGCCTCTATCTGGCAAATCTGTATGTGTTCGATACATAAATTAATATTTCCAGTATGTCTTATCTATGCTATTAGCCATAATTAACAAGGTATTTTGGATCAAACCTAGATACAGGGAAAGAAAAACTTCAGAATAAATATCTTTGGGATCTACGTATTAGGGCTTCATTTCAATAGTGTAAAAATTTCCAGTTACTGTATGAGAAACGCGAAAGTTTTCACAATGTCTGGAAGGATGTAGAGATGTTCGTTGCTCTTTTACGCAAAAACTACTGAATAGATTTTAGTGAAACTTTTCACCTTTGTAGCTTATAGTTTGGAATAAAAATATGCTATCATCACGTTAGAAGCCAAGGGTAGTAGCAGTGCAATATCTATAAACGTAACGTGATACTGCAATTAGGTAGGTACGTTAATTACTTTGTTGAAACATGAATTGCTCTAATTAAGGGCTAATTAAGGGCTTTTTAATAATAAAACACAGATCGATATAGATCATTTTAATGTGAACAATCGAAACGGCTTTGAAAAAATACTTACAAACTGTCATCAGTTACAAAATTTGTGTAAGTTGCGGTACAGTCGCAATCAGTCTTTGATATTATACAATTTGACCAAGTACTCGATATTATTTGTAGAAAGCATGTACCTACAATATGACAACCACTTATTTGTTAAATAGCCTTACATTGTGTAGCTGTTGTTCTGCGTATATAGTTATTATAATTTTGTACATAATTATACATAAAAGTAAGTTATGTACCATGACGGACAAACTAAGTGTCTTATGGAGTAGGTTAAATAAACCTTTGGTGCAAGAATTTTAAAATTCAAATTTAAAACAATCAAACAAATTAATTAAGTATGATTGCTTCGGCATTATAATTCTTTTGATTGTCTACTATGTCCGACAAACTAATTGTCCGGTACGGCAGGTTAACTAAAACTTTGGATCAAGAATTTTAGAATTTAAATTTAGAATTGATCAATCAATCGAATCAATTCTACTCCCCGAATCGCACCGTTTTGTTATCACATGCGTAAAAATATTTACACATTTCTGAAATAGTTATGATTATGAAAATGAAATGAAAAATAGTAAATTTTAATGATTTGATAAATTTCAAATCATTAAAATTGACTATTTGGCCTTGACGTCTTTAAATTTAATCATTAATGCGACAGCCATTTTAGTACATAGAGTTAACATTTTATTGTATTTATATACACTAATCTACATAACAACTGTACAATATTTTGCGTACATCACTAAACTTATAATAGAAACGAGAATGGTAAAATATTTAATTAATACCCGTCGAAAATTATTTCATAAATATTAATGAATAAATTACTTCCAAAGTGCTTATACAATTTTCTCAATGTTCGTATTAAAAAACCGGTCAAGTACGAGTTGGACTCGCACACGAAGGGTTCAGTACCATCATCTAATATATAAAATTCTCGTGTCACAATGTTCGTTCCCATACTCCTCCAAAACGGCTTGACCGATTCTTATGAAATTTTTTATGTATATTCTGAGTCTGAGAATATGCATATATTATATATGGTATATATTATATGGTCTGAGAATCGGCTACTATCCATTTTTTAAACCTTTTATGGTCTTATTTATAATGACTTATCAGAGGTTTAAGCAATAAAATAATGTCAATTTATCGGAGAGATAATAAACATTTTATCGTAAAATTACTATTATGAATAACAATTTTTGACAATTTTAGCGAACTTTTAAACCTCCGATAAGTCATTATGAATAAGACCATAAGTGATAAGAACTGCCCATCACAAACATGTATATGTCAAAACAACGTTTGCCGGATCAGCTAGTATAACTTTTATCGAAGTCAAAACTACTTTTTACGGATTTAGACGCGTATATTCGTCTAAATCCGTAAAAAGTAGTTTTATTTAAACAGATGAGTCGCGCAAGTGTTAGAAAATATTTTATCGAAGTCGTTATTTTTGTATGTATGTCTGTGAGTATGGCTTTTTTGCATAATTTGTTAGGGTTTATTTACTAAATATCACGAGTACGAAGTTGGGGATAACAGTTAGTTATTGTAATACATTCGTCATAGTACCGAGCCCAAATAAAGGAACAAGGGCAAGAGAATAATGATGATGAGTACCTATATGTTATAGTAGCATCAAGTGATTTAAATCTAAACTGTCAATTTTTTAGCTCTTTAGCTATCACCGTTCCAGAGAAACAGTCTGGTGACAGATGGACCGATGGATGGGCAGCGAATTCTCTGCAATAAGGTCCTGTTTTACCTTTTGATACGGAACCCTAAAAAGGAAGATATTATCCTCAATGAGGTTTATAAAAATGACAAATTCGCAGAAACAATTATTACAGGTTTTCCTTCTCAAAATCTTTGGCACGAAATATATTTTTATCTAAATATCTGCACACTCAAATATTCTGAGAGAAAGTATTATCAAAGAGTATTTACAAAAAAGTATTTACATTTCTTTTGAAAGGTTAAAAAATTACATCTATAGCGTATCTTTTATATCAAATAGAAACTTAACGGTTTGGCATTTTATTAAATAATATAAATAATATGCCTTAACAGAATTGGTCGTTAAAATAACTGCGAAAATGGTACCAATTCATTGTGCAACTACTAAAGTTAACTAAAAAAATTTATAGCGTCATATAGTGTCAATAACACAATTTGGCAATGTCAACTGAACTTTCTTATTAATTTTATTAATATTTTGCGATTGACTCGCTATGCTTTTTACTAAACAAACTAAATGATAATGGAAAAAATGATAACCATAAGCGGGACTTGAACCCGCGACCTCGGAATGCCGTTCCGTCGCTCTCCCAACTGAGCTATTAGTTTAGTATGAACAATTTGAATAATTTGTTTAGTATGAACTTTCTTATTTAATAAAAACTGTTTATACTAAAGATTTTAATGACAATAAAATATGTGTACAATGAAATAGCCGTTGTCGTTTTAGTTAAGTTTAGTTTTTGACGCGTCAGAAATGGTCTCAATGCCGTAGTTTTTAAAACTATTTAATAAACAAATCAACGATTATAATTACGTAAAATAATATAACAATTCAATTATCTTTTTGAGTATTTTTAAGGTTTTATTACAATTTTAACAAAAGTATATAAATGTTCATAGTTCAGTGCTCATTTCTGCTTGTGTTGACTTTTTAGTATTGCCAGATGTATTCGTAGCATCAGTCTTGCCTACACCGCCAGATGTTGTTTCAGCTGCCTCGTTCAGTTGCTCTGCAGTCTAAATTCATAGTATTCATAGTAAAATATATGCTATATCATAATCCTAAGTATAAACCTAACATTGAATATGATTTGATGTACCTACAACATTCAGTCATACAATTATCTTGTTTTATTACCTAATTAGTATGTTTTTCAGTAATACGCTTTCAATGTATTTAATGCTAGCGGTAATAGTATCCATATAAAATACTACATACCTACATATATTGTTACAGGGAAGACCACTACACAGCAAACTTTGGTCTTTATAAAGTCAAGGTACAGCCATTACGACTATGATATCCAGAACTGTCATTGATTAAACCACCGACTGTGTTTTTTTTCTTCTTCCCATCAGTCCATAAATGTCTTACTATTGAGCATAGACCCTCTTTATAGCAGGATATTTAGTCACACACTAATGTTTGTGTATAGTGTTTAGTTTTGAGCATTATTTTCCTCATTGAAAATGTTTTCTTCTCCTTCTCCAGCCCATTTAAGTCCCACTGTTGGGCACGGGCCTCCTCCCCTTTGGGAGGGATTATGGTCTGCTGTGCCACGCTGACCAGGCGTGTTGGCACAGGGTTTATTTTCGAGTTTTCCGTCTCTCACAGAAGATGTTATCTGTGTGCAATATCCCTTAGCTGACTTTTATAGCACCCTTGGGAGGAGATGTGGTGGTGACACTTGTATTCTTAATCCGTCACCACACGGACATGGTGAAAATGTTTACGGTTACAATATTGCCTTACCTGACTCTTACAGCAATAATGAATGGAAATCTGTTCTTAATCTATGTATACTGTAAAATGATGTATGTATGAATGTACTAAAACGTAAAACGATGCTTTAGCAAACATTTCAGTTCCATCAGGAACATAATAAACAAGACGGTTATTCAACATTTAATCACAAAAAGTGCAACACAACGAAACACATCACAATAAAATAAAACAAAAATTCATATTAGATATGTGTTAGTTATTGTTAATTTAAATCAAGAGCATACAGCTAAACTAAAACCTTCATGCAACCATATAACAAACAAACAAATAACAAACCAAGGAGGTGCGTGCAGGTCTACACATTCCGCTATTGCGACACAAATATTGTGTATCATCGGTGCATGCCTTACTTACTGCGTGCTTTCTATAAGAGGTTTAAGTATAATGTCGAGGGTGTTGTCATGTCGATGGGCGTGCGCAAGACGCGAATGCGTTCTTGCCAGGTTTGCGTTGTGGTCGCGAGACTCCCGCGATGGCCGAGCGTACCTCCGCGCCAGTGAACCGCTTTCTCCAACCATTATGTTGTTGTTGCTAGCATGTCTCTGCATATCCCAATAATCATACACACTACACTACCTGTGTACACCTTATCTATACATTAATTATACTAATGTAAATACATCATTTGTATTTTCATTTGTATTTCCATTTGAAACAAGAGGATTTCTATAAAGTACCCAAAGTGCATCAATAAAGTACTAAATTGGTCTAATGTGACTAATTTTAAAATAACATTACATATTTAGAAAAAGTTTTATTGTGTATTAAATTACCCATTTTAGTACTTCGTGTATGACAAGCTTTGTAAGCAAGTATCAACTTTAATGAATATCGGAAAATTTATAAGAAGAGATACCTCTACATATTGTTGAAGATTATCAATAACTAACCCACTCAATCATTATTCTCTAACTACTTTTTAGTAAAATATTTGCAACACTATTCCCATTTTCAAAACAAGAACACAATATTATGTAAATATTATCAAATAGCAGCCTGTACACTGTTAGCTTTATCAGCGACGCAGAAACAGGAGCTGCGGATTAAGAACTCCGACGACCCTTGCAAGTTTATTCCAATCTAAAAACCTCCGCGCCGCAGCATATTTAAATAAAGAATTTTATTTGTATTGATATTCAGTTAAGGTCAGAGTTTACAGGTGTTCAAAAATCCAATGCATAATTTTGAACTAAAATTGTACGCACCATATTGTATTAAACATAACAAGAGCCGTCGAGTAGCGCAAGATATGTTAGAAAGCAAAGCTCCCACTCACGAAGAGAGAAAAGCCACCGTCCGCAGGATGAGGGTAGCCACGCGGCATGAGGTCGCGCGGGCGACGCGAGGTGGCGCTATCACTGGCCACGGACAGCAGTGAGCGCTGTGAGCCGGACACGGAGACGCGAGCCCGGCCAGGAGCTGCCGGTGGGCGTCGCGTCACCGGGCCCGCACTGACCCGAACATCCCTCGCGCCGCCCGCATCGACGCTCCCGCCCCACTGCCTACTCACAGGCGCCGTCCTTGAAGATCCCCCTGCTCCGCACTTAGCGCTGTCACTCGACCTGCACCCAACAGACATGGGCCTTACATCAGTTTTCAGTGGTCTGCCAATCAAGTTTAAAGTTCTTGGAATGGTGACAGAAACAACATCGCCATAATTACGTAAAAAAATCACTTGATCATCAAGAAACGACATCAGTACATGAAATATTTGAAACAAATTAATACAGTTCAATGAATGACACCGTGGCGCTCAGACAAAATTACTGCAGATATTCGCCAAATACAGTTATTAAGTGTAACTATAGTAACTGTACAAATATTTTTTAAGTACGCAATGCCGTTTACTTCCTCATATTTTATACATACTGCATTTAATTACCTCTCCGATGAATACGCGTAATCCTGATCCGCTCCCAATCCTGAATCCGTATGTTCATGAGAAACGCGTGCACTCCCCGATATTAGTTCTCCACTCGAGCTATTACTGTTGCTGTTCGTAACAGGACTATAAGGGTTGTTGTTGTTCGAAATCGGGGTCACGTTGCCTTTGTATCCGTTGTTTGTTAGAAAATCATCACCCGAACGTCCAACGGTTTCATCGTAGCTAGGATAAACACGTCTGCAAAATCCCATAACGTAAATCTTTCATATTTGGACAATAAATCATAGTTTATGAATTGTGTTGGGCGTACCTTCCATGTTTCTCGTGACTTGTGCGATGCGTACTAAGAGTACTCGAACTAGAACGTAGAGATCCTTGGTTATGAATATCATGGTTATTTTTGCTATGTGAAGAGGTATTTTTTTCTCGTCTTGCTAATGAGCCATGTTCATTTCTGCGTAAAATAACATGTACATATTTATAATAATCAGGAAGTAAAGAAACACATATGAAACACATTAGCAAGTATTATTCTTACTGTCTATGTTTTGATGTTGTTCGAAGCTTCGTTTGCCGCGCATGACTAGTTTGTACGACCGTGTATGGTATTTCCTTTAGTTGCTCCTCTGTCATGCCAGCAGTATCAACTAATGAAAATTCCAAATGTTGTTTCAGTTCACTTGGCAGCCATTTCTTGTCGTTAGGAGAACCAGATCTGGACCTAATAAGGACATGGAAAGTTGTGAGAGTTGTCGAAACCACTTATCTCAATAAACAAAAATTGATCAATAATTGAGGAAGAAATAAACACAAAAAATGTGAGTACCTGTGTTTTTTGTGTCTACGGTGTCTGTGTGATGATCGATGCGTTCCGGTCTCTGGTTCCATTTGTGAACGACGGACATTGGCAACCTAGTGAAATAGTTAATTATAAAAATCAATTTTTTGGTATGTATCATTCAAATAATATCGATTATTTAAACTACTAACTTGGACTCCACTACCAACAGTAGTTTGTCTTAATACCTCCTTCCATTGAGATTCTGATTCTACGAGTTCGTACTCTCTGTAAATAGAAAAATAATTAAAGCACCATTCACAAATATAGTACCACAAATATAAAAAGTAACTGACTTGGCTTCTGGTTGTGAGTCGTCTCTTTCTGATCCTGATTCATTCTTGTGTCTTGAACGATGACGCCTGTGCCGCCTACCTGAACGACCTGATCCTCGAGATAGTTCACTTTCGGCATCCGATTGTTGTCTTCGTGATCGATGTTTATGTCTATAGCAAAAAGGAAGTTATAATTAACAATAATATTACAAAATGACATAATCAGTTTCACCATCATGTAAAAATGGAGAAACAGAAAAAATAATGTACTAACTTCCTGTTGGATCGCGAATCATTAGAGGATTGTGAGTCTACGGAGGCAGAACGATGTCTTGGGGCTGGTGGTGGCCGAGTTGCGGTTGGAGAAGCCGAGTATAATCCCCGTCGGGTCGGCGCTGATCGAGTTGACCGAGGTGACCCTCCGGTAGTACTGGGAACTTCACACCCTGGCACCACTTCACCACTCATCCTAAACCAGTATTATAAATATTTACTATTAGTACAGCAGTAATCCCTTGTTAACTTATTTATCAAAGAATATTAAACTATTCTTACGAGTTCGGCCGATGAATTGAGGTAGGTTGCTTCATTTCCGGAACACAGTCTTTTATTCTCAAGTCTTCTAAATTAGGCACTGGAATAAAAATGTGAATCTTTAACAGTCCACAATAAAGTGTCTGTTGTTCTTTTACACTACGATAATATGTAAGTACAATTTTTTGTAATCTTCTAATATATAAAATTCTCGTATAACAATGTTCGTTCCCATGCTCCTCCGAAACGACTTGACCGATTCTTATGAAATTTTTATGCCTATTTAGTAAGTCTGAGAATCTGCTACTATGTATTTTTCAAACCTCTAAGTGATAAGGGGTGTCCACCTTAACAATTATATGGCAAAACAACGTTTGCTGGGTCAGCTAGTGTTATATAAATAAACTGCTCTTGAAGTAGATAATAAATATAAGGATACTTACCGTCATTAATTGATGCGTGTGAGGCATGGCTTGGGCGAGAGATACGTCGTGACGGAGTTCGTGTGAACGCCGGTGGAGGTCGCGGTCTTGTACCTCGCCCACTAATGAATAAAACAATTTACCTAAATAAATGTTCCTAAAACTGATTTATGATTTTGTTTATTTCAATGCCAGTAACATGTTATTTTCGTCCTTGAATATTAAACAAAGCTCACGAATAAAGCTTTTCTATATACTTACTGTACTATATTTGTGTAGGTACCCACTTTATTTCAGGTTTTTTGATTTTTTCTACGCAAGAAATTTTCTTTAAAATACTAATCTAATGGCTAGACTGCGTTCTATATTTAAAAACTGAAGCTGCGAATAAAAAGTTACCTATTTCTTAATCTGGTTCCTAGTGCGAAGATATCAGCTGAAGCTGGTGAAGTTTGCTGCATCCGGAAGAATATGTGATGATCAGAACAGCACCGCCATAAGTGACGACATGCTGATCTGGTTGGAGATTCGAATCCATACGTCGATGTATCATTCTAGGAAAAAGAAACATATTTTGTTGGAAAACGAATAATCGAGATAGATAATCTCCGATTTTTGATACAATCCCCAGATTAAAATAAATTTCAACAGACTTAGTGCCATAGTCAGTAGTGTAACTGACATGCATAAACGAAGTCTTGAGCTTGATTTTTAAAAATAATCATTGAGTTACTCGTACAACTTGTTACTAAAATTGACATAATTATTTAATTTTTAAGACGGAATATGCTTCGAAGATCATTTGCTATTTTAAGCACACATATATACAGGAAAGAAAATATAATTATTCATGTTCTTTTTTACTTACAAAACGTAGATATCGTTAGACTCTCGCTGTTAATATCAGTCTCGAGTTTACGAGAAATGATTTATAAAATATAATCTTGGATTAAAAAAGATATAAAAATAACACATCCTCAAGCATAGTGCCTATAAATTTAAAGAAACTATATAACATGAGCAATTTACCTAAATGGTAGTTAAAAATGTTGCTCTCCCTTATTAAGGGCCATTTTATAACTGATTTACGTGTTCAGATTTAGGGATTTTTCATTGTTTTATTTTGAATATGACTTGGATTAAAAGGTCAATTGTCTTCTTACGATTCTTAATAATATTTTATGCTTAATTATAGCGGAAGTAATCTTTGTATTATATCTTGTAAATACAAGTAACTTTCTATAGGTATGTCATAAAAGCTCACACATTTATGACATATAGAACGAATATCATCACCAGGTTATTTATCCTAACCGAGCTTCTAAACCACGATATCATGTTGGGAATGCTCAAGACAATGGAATAATTTTATTCTATATTTACATAGTTAAATATTTTTATCACGCTACTATAAGTATGACAGTATAATATTGAATTCTATTAAATCAAGAAAGCATTACATTCTCTAAAAGGAGTTTCAAATTCTAGGTGGCTCTCGAGTATACATCAGGGTGTGCAACTACGAGCGTCTGCGGGTTATCACCGCGCCCACAGCGCTGTAAATACTGCGCTCACTTGTACCCCGAGTTATCTATAATTGCCTTCCTACGAATGTCTTTCAAGAAAGCGACGCAAGATGGACTCTATCTTGCACTACTATTCAAAGCACAGCTTATCATAGCATGCAATCGAAAAGAGAAATGGGTCAAGTCAAACGACTTTAATGTTTACGTTCATTCATTGTTGTTTGTCATCTTGATATCCTACTAATATTATAAAAACTGGTCAAGTACGAGTTGGACTCCCACACGAAGGGTTCCTTACTGTAAATAACGAGAGAATGATAATAATGAGTATTTGTTGTAGTAGCAAGTAGCTAGTACAGATATAAACAAACTGTGAAATTTTCAGCTCTCTAGCTATCACTGTTCAAGAGATACAGCCTATAGAGATAGATAGAAATACAGACGACTGGAAGGTCGGACGGACGGACGGACAGTGAAATTCTCAGTAATAGTGTTGCGTTTTACGTTGGTACGGAATCCTAAAAATGTCTGTGAGTTTGTATGTAGGATAGAAATTTTGATTAAAGTTTTTAGAATTATATTTAGATTACACAAGCATAACACATTATGCTGTATATCACAATACTAAAAGCCAAGGTACTTAGCATAAGTTAACCTGTGAATCTACGGGACTTAATTAGCAAGTTTATATTCTTACGTTTTTATCCGCTACACGAAGCATGAAGTAACGTCCTTTGTAATAAAGTTTTGAGACGCGCGGCCAGTAATAGTTCGCTACGGTATGCTTGCCTCGTAAAAGTAAAAGTCCACTCGGTGCTAGTCCGAGAAAATATTCCACACTGTCTTCGCCCTGTCCAAAAAAAATGTACAACCATTAGTAATTTTACATAATAATTAATGTTCTAGTAATACAAAATGATATAGTTACCAAAACGGGATGTAGATCGACGCCATACATATCCAACCATTTCACTTTGTCTAAGTAACTTAGTTCTGCTTGTGCAGGCGATATACCCCTGTAAAAACGTTCTTATTAAAATTTAATTAAAATAATGACTACTAAAAGTCTTTACAATTGTTACCCTTAATTAATAGAAGGAATTAAAAGGAAAGTCTACAAAATGCTACACAACAATGAATAATCCGACCCCCGGTGAATTATACGCCGGTTCACTTAAACGGCTCATTTGGTGCTAAGTGGATAGGTACACATAATTTGCATGGAATTGTGGCTTTGTAGCACGCCAACGGTCGCAGACTACATCTTTGCTCAGTTAAAAACATCTTCAATTAGACAGGCGACAAATTTTAATCCTGGCAGACGGCGACGACGCTTTCAATGTGAAAATGCGCCTTTAAAATTCTAAATCTGCTAATTCTTTATTTCTCGGAATATAAAGTTGAAGATATTGTACAAGTGGCAAGACTTCTTCGTAGTATCTTTGTAGAAATTAAATATTATTTTTGCAGCTCATCGTGGTCAGATTGTTTATAGTGATCAGACAATAGGTTTTTAGAAGTAATATGTATATCTTAAAAGTTACATTCATTATTATGTATAATTGACACGATAATGGCTAGCTCTTACGTTAAAGTTCGATGTATTTCTGCTGCTCTTGTCTCCAGTTCAGGCGTCTGATGGGCTAACAGCCGAAATTCTGAGACGTAGCCATGTCCATGCCGCCGTGGATCGTAATCACCCAGCTCCGCTGCAAATATGTCATAATTAAGCGCTGTTGCCAAATTTATAACAAATAAGTTTAGGTGCTTCTCTCCTACAGCCTAGTATTAAATAGTACGTTGACCGTTATTTGATAAATAAGTTAGTCAATTCAAGCTTCATACGAGTTGTTTTGATGTATATATACTTAATTTAAGCATGTGTTTGCGTAAATATTTGAAAACTTGGAGGCGTGTGTATCGCTACGTAGTTCTATTCTCAAAAGAATCTTGAACGTAATATAGCAAATGCCCTATTAACTATTTGCAGCATGTAGCATACCAGATGTTGCGAATTCTGAGCACAAAAAAATGTTATATACCTACTGTACTCACTGAAAAAAATAACTTTACAAAGCTAGTCTCTATTTCGCAGAATACATATATGCGTAGCTATTAATATAGAAACAAACAATAGAAATGATGATGAATTAAGAATACACATCTCTCTCTCTCTTCGACCCATTAAAGTCCCACTGTTGGGCACGGGCCTCCTCCATTTTGGGAAAGGATTATAGTCTACTATGCTGGGCTCAGGCGTGTTAGCAGAGGGTTTATTGTCGAGTTTTCCGTCTCGTACTGAGCATCTGTGTTCAATATTCCTTAGCTGGCATTTACAGCACCCTGGGAAGGAAAAGGGCTGGCAACACTTACATTCTAAATTCCTCACCACACGGACATAAGAATACTACCATTTTATTTCTTGCCATCGGTATTCAGAGTCAATGATAAGACAACCGCAAACTCCAAACTAAACCCGACGACGTCTGCGAGGCATGGTAGGGCATTATGTTATTCTATTAGGGAGAGGCCCCGAGCCCAATAGGTTTTTTTTTACGTGAGGAATGCATTTACGCACTTTGTGTGGGGCTCACGGGTCAGAAACGGACACGGACTACCCACTAAACCCCACGGTGTTCCTTCTCGCCCCTTGGCTGGGCCATAGTAGTCACTCAGGTATTACCATGACCCAACAAGGCGACCCCTATCGGTGGGGGCTCACTGTGACGGGGCGGGCCCTAGGCCCCCCCGTCAGTTTACGCTACTATTTGCATCAAAATAATCTAATCGCAACTAGTGATAATTACATTTTTCTTTTTCTATCGAGAGACTAATTAGTTACATACAAGATACGACTTTCTTATTAGAAGGCAAGCTTATAAATAATTGGTCAAGTGCGAGTCGGACTCGCGCACGAAGGGTTCCGTACCATTATCTATGCAACATAAGGCAACGTTATTAGTATTGAGCAAGAAACGGTAAAAAAATCATGTTTGTTGTATGGGAGCCCCCCTTAAATATTTATTTTATTTTATTTTTAGTATTTGTTGTTATAGCGGCAATAGAAATACATCATCTGTGAAAATTTCAACTGTCTAGCTATCACCGTTCTTGAGATACTGGGTGCGGAACCCTAAAAATCATGTTTGTTGTATGGGAGCCCCCCTTAAATATTTATTTTATTTTATTTTTAGTATTTGTTGTTATAGCGGCAATAGAAATACATCATCTGTGAAAATTTCAACTCTCTAGCTATCACCGTTCTTGAGATACAGCCTGGTGACAGACGGACGGACGGACGGACGGACGGACGGACAGCGAAGTCTCAGTAATAGGGTCCCGTTTTTACCCTTTGGGTACGGAACCCTAAAAAGCAACCGCTATAAATAAGAGCCATATTATTGTTCATGTTGTTGCTACCAAACAAGCACGCGTATACAACATCAAACATCTCTTCAAGTTTATATTTAAGTACTTATTTATGTTTGTCGTTTAATTTCCGAGCAAGTGACAGGGGGCGGTCATAAATCTGTTTATTTTTAACCTATGCTGCTTCAGTCTATTTTATGGATGCTTAGAAAAACCATTACACAAGACGAAATACATTTAAAGGCAATGTTTAAATATGTATTAGTTAAATACGTAAATTTATTTTGTGATTAATTGTACAGATATAATTGAAAGAAAGTAGCTAGTCGAGATTTAAATATATGGTTTATTATTTAAATTTTTTATCTTGAGATTTGTATATAGGTACTCAGTGTTACTGCATTAGATAATCCATTAAATGTTGATTATACACATTTTGACAATTAGTTAAAATTGACGATTATTTATGACTCAAGTAACAACTTAGCCTATTGTAAAATATATACTTTTCCAGGCGGAAAACCAAATTATGGGTTCATTGAAGATTAAAATTAAGAAACGCTGGTGGAAGGACGGAAACTTAAAATTTAAGCTAGTCGCTCTGTAAAATCGAAATTGTGCTCTTTTATTTTGGTTATATTTTTGTTCTTTTTGAGAAGTATAAAATAATGTTTCTATGAAAACGGCTTCAACCGACGTTGTTTAATAGAAATGTATTGCACTACAAACAAATAGAGCGAGTACTAAATCTCTTTTTAGGTTAGGAATAACACGAGTTCAAAGAACATCGTCCGGTTCTCATCACTTTGTCGATCTGTTTAAGTCAACGTAGAGTCTGTTTTGCGTTAGAAGTGTGAGTGATGTATTAAGAGGCCATCTATCATTTAGCAAAAAGCGAGCCGCCCATTCGTCGCACACGATAAATGAGTGGGGCCACTGCTCTAGGCATAAGTTTCACTAATGCTGGGGCCACACTATCGCGATAACGCGAAGATTTCCGTTGTCGCGACACGTCTGGCCAAAGTTTTCGTCCTATCGTGAATCATCTTCGCGAATACGAATGCCCTTCGCGCCGCTGTCGGTAAATTGCCGCACATCAAAGAGTTTTGTCGCGACAAAGTTCGTGCGGTTGGCTACACATCGCGCGCTTTAGTTGACTGCGAGACTCCGAGCGGTTTGAACGTGTTTCAATTAAACAAAAAACTAAACATTTTCAGCGAACTTGTCATGGATTGGAGAAATGATAATATATAATGAGAAAATATTATTATTCATACAAAATTATGAATCTGAACCAGTTTTATGGAACCCACGAGACCCAAACCATAAAAAAAACATTTAAATTACGACGCTTGGGTGAGAATTAAAGCTAATTTAAACTGGCCTGTAACGGTGGAGGAATTAAAATCAAAAATGAAATCCCTAATGGCTTACTATAGAACACATTTAAATAAATATAAAAAATCAATGAAGTCTGGAGCAGGCAAGGACGATATTTACCAAACAAATTGGTTCGCATTTTCCCGCGAAATGAATTATCGCGACGTTCTTGATTATCGCGACGTAGTGAATAGGTATGTGGCCAAGCACTTCGTCATGGATCGAACACGAAGTTTTTATCGCGACAACGGAACAGGAATTATTGCGCGATAGTGTGGCCCCAGCATTAGTAGGCGCGGTTAGAAACAGCATACATCTGCCTGTAATGTTAAGAAAACTCACAGTAACTATTATTATAACATTAGAATTGATTACGTTTCAATTACGGCTCAGTAGCATAGAGTATGCTTCTTATTCTGCTAGTGTATGATACTGATTTCGAAATTCATCAATTACGATAAAATGTTTGCAATCTAAACTCCTCGAAGTAGTGTTGCCCAAATGCAAGAACAAGACGAGACTTAGCCAGTCTTGGTCTTGGTCTTGCGCCAATACACCTGGTCTTGGTCTTGGTCTTGGTCTTGCGCTCCCAGTCTTGGTCTTGGTCTTGGTCTTGCAGCAAGAGTCTTGCAAGTCTTGCAATTACCTATTAGACTATTGCTATTTATTAAAGTTTACTTTAGATCTTAGAAAAACGTATTAGAATTGGAACATTGTGAGCTTGAATTAACATAGCCATAGTAAAGAACAATCAGATTAATAAATGTCTGAAGATTTGATGAGAAATTCGAAAAATTAACTGCCACATGGTGATCAACTGAGCTATATGCCGTTTTCCATTGGAGTAACTGTATTTTGATAAACATTTACGCTTTATAAGCTTACTTATTTGTTTAATATTATATATCAAAATAATCCTTAGGATATTTACTATGTGATAATATATAAGTGCTTCAGTTTCACGAATTAGATCGACTATAATTTGGTCTTCAAAATGTCGGTGCCGGGTAAACAAAGAAATCGTTCAGATCGTATACTTTTATTGTCTTGTGTTTATTTAATTTACGTGTTTTTATTAAAATATTAGTAAATTACTATAAAATAAACATACTCAAACACTTTTATAATTAAAATACGTATTATAAAAACAAAATTGCGAATCTGATCGACCTTTTGTTAGAGCAGGCGCCTGGACGCTAGACGTGAATTTGATTGTTTTTTTTTATTTATTTAATTAATTATTAACATATGCATATCAAAAGAATCGGCAATAAGCCTAGTTTCACGGGAACATATGTTGCTGGTAAAATAACTAGTATTCCTTGCATAAAATTAGGATTAATAAAATTGGTCAAGTGCGAGTCGGACTCGCGCACGAAGGGTTCCGTACCATTATCTATGCAACATAAGGCAACGTTATTAGTATCGAGCAAGAAACGGTAAAAAAATCATGTTTGTTGTATGGGAGCCCCCCTTAAATATTTATTTTATTTTATTTTTAGTATTTGTTGTTATAGCGGCAATAGAAATACATCATCTGTGAAAATTTCAACTCTCCAGCTATCACCGTTCTTGAGATACAGCCTGGTGACAGACGGACGGACGGACGGACGGACGGACAGCGAAGTCTCAGTAATAGGGTCCCGTTTTTACCCTTTGGGTACGGAACCCTAAAAATTAAGTTTTTTATACAGTTTTGATACAGTTTTTTGCGTCTCATAGAATTCCTAAGCGTACCTATACACCGAACTGTTATACCTAACTACTCCGTGAAATAGCGCTAAGTCCTAGCTGCAAGACGCAAGAGTCTTGCCGGATTAGTCTTGTTCTTGCTCAAGTCTTGCACGGTCAGTCTTGGTCTTGGTCTTGCTAAAAATACGCGGTCTTGTTCTTGGTCTTGGTCTTGCAAAAATGCAAGAACAAGACCAAGACTGCAAGACCAAGACTGAATTTGGGCAACACTACCTCGAAGAGGAAAGTCGCAATATATATATTATCCTTCATAGAGATTGATGGCAATTAATAAATGTTTTTTAATTTTTCCTACAAGTACGGACTATTATCATTCCATGGCATACTTAAGATACACATGTATTACTACAAACCGAACACAAATGGAAAAAAAATCCGAGTTTAAATACGCAACACAAAGTTTTTGTTTGTTCTTATTTGTATTGTGTAGATAACGATGTTTACTCACCCGCGCTAATATCTCAAACCGTTACCACAAATAACCGCAAAACAAAATCGTAAACATTCAAAGGACTTTTTGATTTTTAATCTATAGTAATACTAGCTGTCCCGGCAAACGTAGTTTTGCCATACCAAAAAAAAAGGTTTGAAAAATAGATGTTGGCCGATTCTCAGACCTACTGAATATGTATGTAAAATTTGAGAAGAATCAGTCAAGCCGTTTTGGAGGAGTACGGTAACTAACACTGTGACACGTGAATTTTATATATTAGATTAGATTATAAAACTGAAGAGTTTGTTTGTTTAAACGCGCTAATCTCAGGAACCTCTGGTCCGATTTGAAAATTATTTCAGTGTTGGATAGTTCAGGTACCGAGGAAGGCTATAGGTTATATAACATTACGCTGCGACTAATAGGAGAGAAGCAGTAGTGAAAAATGTTACAAAATCGGGGAACATTTTCTAATATCTACGCGTACGAAGTCACAGGCAACAGCTAGTAACAAATATTTACTTGTACATCCTCCACGGGACATAAAAATCTCGGAATAAACCCTTTACCAACACACCTACCTGGTCAGAACGGCATAGTTAACCATAATACCTCCAAATGTGGAGGAGGCTTGTGCCCAACGTTAGTGGACGTTAGTGGGATAGTGAGAGATAGAAAGAAAGATACTTGTACATTCAGTCATACTATGTAAATAATGCTTAATTAACATCAATATATTATGAGCAATATATGTAGGGTTCATCTGCATTTTATCATAGAGAAACATAAAAGCGATTTAAAAAGTAAAAATTACTTGTACGGTACAGGGTGGTAATAGGTGTGGATCATTTATGATTGAACGGGCGCAAAACTCTAATGTTTTATGTTCCCATTTTGTAAACATACACATACGAGCGTTTTAAACGCCACATTAGACATTAAAACAGCTTTTGCCATTAAGTCCGCCATCGTACAGCAATAAATGTGAAAGAAGTTTAATAAATAAATAAAAAAATAACAATGGAATAAAACATAAAGATATTTTGTTTATTTTGATAATAACATCTATCATTGATCACTTGTTTCATAATAATTGTAGATATACAAAATCCAATACAATAATTCCTATGATAGGAACGGTAAAGAGAGCTTAATTATTTACGATATTCCACATTGATGATACAAAGTTAGTTAAATAGTTACTAGAATACATTCTCAAAAGCAATCGGGATTAAATCATAGTATATTTGATATCCTTTCCTTACTAATTTATAAATGCGAATTCCGGATGATGACGCAATAATAATTAAGACGAGTTTAAGTTTAATTTAAGTGTTAATGTGTGGAACGAAACGATAGCGCGATTTAAAAACGTACAACGCCAACTATTTAGCAGAAGAGAAAACTTCTGTTTGTTAAGGATTGATTTTTATATTTCACGCGTACGAAGTCGCGGGCAACAGCTAGTGTACAATAATTGCAACCAGACAAATGATTGCGTTAAATCAAATTCAATCAACATCATAAATATAAAATCGTTTATTATTTACTAGCTGTCGCCCGCAACTTCGTACAAGTGGAATTTAAAAACCAAACAACATTATCTATAAAAAAAAACTGCATCAAAATCCGTTGCATAATGTCATCCGTTTTGTAGATATAAGCATACTTACAAAAATGATGCCTTTGTTTTATAATATGTAAAGGTAAAATATTTTCTATATCTTTTTAAAAGAAGGCCTTTCTATATCTTTTTAAAAGAAGGCAATTGTTCTACTTTTCTCTTAAGAAAGAAACACAAGATATTACCAAAAAATGCGCATACCTCTAGTAAGTGACACATACAGCTTATGTTATCTTATCTTAATTGCACAGTACAAAGTATACTGTAATTAAAATTTTTACCATTCACGGCGATATACCCACTATCTCATTAACATAAATTATAGTCTATCCAAGTCTTTCTTCGTTGGACCAAAAGAAAGCAATTTGTGCAACAACTTTGTAAAAGTAGTTGGCTTACATTATACGTAAACATGCGTAGTTTCTTTACAATATAAACATTTTCACGACCAATCTCGATAAAAGACATCGTTGAATAACTATGAAACTTTGATCGGACTAGCCTAGTTTACGCTGTCTTCGTAAACTAGTGTTTTAAGAATCGAAATTAAGTTTTTTAGTTTGTGATGAGACTAACTTTTCTTAGAATATTTTCTTTAAAAGTAGGTCTAAAATAAGTTTTCACCGAAAATAAGCTACGTGAATTTACAGCATTATTGCACTCTGGTTCTTCTAAAAGAGATACAAAAACTCTTAAAACATATATCATACTAGCTGTTGCCCGCGACTCCGTCCGCGTGGAATTTGGTTCAAGCGGGAAAGCGTAACAGACAGACAGACAGAATTACTTTTGCATTTATAATATTAAGTAGGGATATATCCCATTGTATCATTTAATTATATTAAGAAACTAGGTTTGTAATTAAGGATGATATTAACTTAATAATAATTGAAATTTGACGGCTGGAACGCTAGTATGTGTCTCCAGAGTCGCTACATCGTAAAAAGGTTGCGCGTAGCGGCAAGATTAGATGTAAATGGCGCTTCACAGCTGATGGCTCATTTCCCTGTTGAATAACGCATTGATATTAGACCTCTCGCCGGCGCTACTCACCGAGCTTGATTGCCTCAACACAATATAAATGTTTTTATACTTCTTTTTAATGGTAATAGGCTTTGCTTCACGCAGGGAACACGAGAAAACCCATTAATATTTTGTAGTCTACTTTTGGTTAGACGTTTCCCATAGAATGCCGTGATATACACTAATATGTCGCAAATATTTTATCTCGTTTGAACTTCACTAAGATAGTAATTTTTAAGTGATTATTAAAAACTTGAAATTGATATATCTAAATTAACCATCATGTTTCAGAAATTTGGAATTCAGTATCAGCAATTTCAAAAAGCTGTTAAGAATTTTTAAGAGGGTACTGTACTCCTAATTTAGGCATTTGCCTTAGGTATTGCTGTCCCTATTCCCGAGCACCGTGCTGAAAGGGACAAATATAGCTGAAGCAGATTTAAGCAACAAATTCTTTGAAAAAAAAAGACGTTTCGTAGTCCCCTTTTTTCTTCGCGAAAGTTAAACCGATTTTGATTGTTTTTACGCTATATTATAGACGAAGAGTATATCTATGCTTGCATCACTTTCTTTTTGGTAAAACGTTAACAAATATGTGTGATAGACGCTGCAACTTTACCTAAAGAAAACCGAAAAAAACGGGATTTTCGGATGGTCATATTTCTTTTAGTTATTATGTACCTATTGAAAAAAAAAGTGATAGAAGCATAGATATACTCTTCATCTATGATATAGCGTAGAAACAATCAAAATCGGTTTAACTTTCGCGAAGTAGAAAGGGAAGTACGATACCCATATTTTTGTATGGAGCATAATTTGGTATCGTGCCCTCTTAAATAATCTTTCAAATATGAATAGCTGTATAATATATTTTTAAGATTTCTGTGCTCTTGAAATCACTGTATCTTTTGTCTTTGGACATTTGCGCGTCACAGGTCACAGAATATGTTGACTTACTCTACATACCGTATTTAGTACAAATAAGACTGAGCGTAACGATTAATAAAAAATAGCATAACTATAGCGATAGATAAAAACTACGAATTTTTCAATTAAGTTCGGTGACTAAGCCATATTCGATGAAACGTAAAATCAAGTGAAGCTGTACATTAACCATGTTATTTAAAAATACAACATTTAGTACATTTTAAATACAATTTTGAACAAGAGAACAATTCTGTGAAGCTACAATTTCTCATCACGAACTCTATTCAAATTAAATGAGATCTCTAAAAAAACGCAAAAAATATTTTAACACATTGTTTATATGGAACGGCGTGAAAAAATGACTATAATTATGCATTCTCATAAGTGACTTGTTATTCAGTTATCTCGTGTATTATATAGATTTAAATTATCTGTAATTGTTAAGATATTTTATGATAGTAAATATAAATACATTTTTAAACTTTTCGCTTAAACTAAAGTATATCGCGAACAAAAGTCTAGTATTATCATAATCATAATACTCTCTATTTCCCACGGGGGTAGGCAGAGACTACAGAGATGCAAACATAGTCCTCATACATAAAATGAAAAGTTATGACATGCGTAAATTTACAGCCGTAGTTATTATTCGTAGTCGTAAAAACACCTACTTATCTTTAAAATTTTCAAACTCTACAATTAAGCTACAAGATTAAGTATCTGAATACCTGGACTATTCTTTCAAGTTATGGGAGGATTACTGACCTCGCATTTAGTAACTTTGAAACCGAAGTAAGTATACATGTGGATTTTACTACCATTATCCTGACAGTACAACGACAGACTCTAGTTTATGTCTTTGATGTTTACAACAAAAGTGCTTCTCAAGTTACATCAGATCACAGCCGAACCGCATTTCGTTATTGGTGTTATTTGGAGTTTGTAGTCGTTTTGTTTAATGTACTGACTTGTATATTTTGCTCTAACCACAACAGGTAAAAGTTTAAATGGGGTTTGCACTAAATAATTAGAGCAGTTACAGTTGTTATACAAATACTCTTGATACTGTTTTTAATATAAACAAAACTAAATGTTCCACGAATTGCCTTCGTAACATCATAAATGCGTAATTAAGTAATTAACGTTTACTGAATTTAAATTTCTTCATAAGCTGTAGTTATTATACTTAACTTGGTGTTACGTCTGTATTATGTACAGTATAATATATTTAAAATACAGTTTACAGTAAGGCATTAAGCTTAACTGACGAGATGATTAGTTTATGTAGTTTGAAATTGTGATATCATATCATTAATCTTATCACATCTTATATCACGAACACAAAAAGACCTCTATCACTTTTTAAACGTAAAACATCATAAAAAATACTTGACAATATGTAACTTTTAAGTGCTATAAACTGTATCATAAAATCTCTAGCTGCCGTGTCTTTTTTATAGTATGTTATTTTGTTATACGTTTATTTTTACTATAACTATCTTTTCTGGCTAAAAGTAGTAATCAGATTTAGGCAGACAAGTCACTGCAAAGGGTTTAGATCACAAATATATAAACGTAGTAAATGAATTATCAGTATATAGAACATAACCAAAGTAACTCGTAGTCAGGGAGCTTATATCTATAGTATTACATTTAATTATTGGGATTAAAAGAAATATTTTAAGAATATTATGGATTTACTCTGTGTAAGTTGCTTGTATAGCTGTACATTACTCTGTACGTTATTTACTCCAAAAGACCTAATATTACAACAATAATAATGCTCGTAGTACAGTAATTGTGACATAACTACACGAATATTCTCTAATTATATGCAATGGACTGGAATTATGATGTAGGTACTCACATTGTAATACACACGCAGCGAGTTCTGCAGCGAGATCGAAGTTTACAGGCAGTCGGCCGCGTAGCACATCCTGCTTTAGTTGTAAGAACAACTGATACCTGGGTAACAAAACATTTATATTATTAAACATAGCTAGCTGAAGCTGCACAGAACCACCAATCAATATCACCATTTGCCAGTCTAGAAATAAGAGTCCAACAGTGAAATGTTTTTAAATCACAAAGTAAATGAGAATCGCAAAACGTTATTTTATTATATCTAGTTGATGTTTCAGTAATCGGTATTATTAGGAAGGCTTGGTCTTGTGATCTAAGCTTCTAAGGCTACGCGTGCTTTGACAGTAAAAATGCTAGGAACGATCTTCTTTATGTATATTATAAATTTCCATGTTTCTTGTTTAACGTGATATTTTAGGAAGAAGTCCTAAAGTGCATATCATCATAATAAAACCTTTAACTTTTTAAGTACAGCTGTAACATCGCACTTTAATCGCGATGTATTTTTTTCAACTTGATAAAAACATTTCAAAAAGATTGACGTTAAATGGAAATTAAATATTAAAAGATCATCAAGGCAAGGTTTTCAAAGAATTTACGAGTATTAAACAGCGGTTCTAACCTGAAAGAAGACGTTTTACCGTGTTGTAGGTAAGTAAATTGAGAGATCCGCACTCTACGTTAAACATGGGGCGCTTGGGGGAGGCTATCGTCGACGTCGTAATAACCAAATTTTAATATAAAAACCCGCACCCACCCAATATTCACGGGGAATAAAATAAAAAATAAATGTAAACTTCGAAATTTCACTTAACTGACTTTAATTGTAGCCTTTGTTGTAAAGTTTAAAGGAAATACGAGTAAAGGGAAAATTTCCTTGGATTATTTAAAATACATTTCAAAAGTTGTTACCATTATAACAATTGTAATATTTTATTCTATAGAGAATATAAATCAATTGGTAAACTCTATAAAGTGTATCCAATTAAAACTGTCCATGAAATTAAATTTCTGTGTTTATGTATAGCTATTGATGGTGGGGGTGTACGGTATCCCCTAGTTTCATTCATGTCATCGGAGCTACGTCAGTTTACGAGCTTACCGGGTTTATTGCGAGGGCACTACACTTCTTTTGTGTCCTTACCAGACTGTCGCTATTTTCTACGAGGAGAAATTTTAATAGCTTGAGGGGAGGATGCCAGAGTATAATTAAATTACTATACAGTTTATATTCTGCATAGAGTAACCCCTTATTAAATAGAAAACTCCCAGATTTCCTCCTCGTTGTTACTTGAGTTGTATTCATACAGAGTGTTGTTACATTATTTAATGTCAGTAACTAATTTATTTGCATTACAACATACGTATGGATATTAAAAGCTTAATCTTTTTCTGCATTGATGTTCGTTGAAAGTATCTTACTATCAGATTGATTGATGCTTTTTTTTTTATTTTTTTATTTTAAATAAATAAATATTCATGGACATTTCACACAACGTACTCTGGTCCCAAGCTAAGCTTATATGCTTGTGTTATGGGTACCAGAATACGGATATAATACATAAACTACTTTTCTTTTGTAAATACATACTTATAATACATAGTAAACACCCAGACGCAGTACAAACATTTGTATGACAATTAAAAACATCACACTAATGATTGTCCTGACCGGGAATCGAACCCGAGACCTCATGATCGGTAGTCCGTTATATGAACCACTACACCACGAGGCCCGTCAAACATATTCCTTATTGACATGGAGGTCTTCATGACTGTATGGTGCTTAGAAATATTGCAGATACGCTACGATTACATTTGAAACTTCTTCTAGATGTTAATTATTCAATTGTCATTGTACAATATTATTACGTAAACGGTTATGGTTTTACCCCAAAATTTTCATGACGAAAATGTTTAATAGGTATCGCAACAACAAAGTATATCAACAAAGTATATCCCAACATAAATCTGTTGGTATAAGTACCTTCTATCTCATTAAACGTTCCAAAGGATATTTGTTTCATTTTATTACGTCAGTGTTTGTGACATAAAAGAGACGGTCGAGGGTAACTTTGCGCTGGAGGATCGCTGAAATGTCAAAGTAGCACACGGCAAAATACATATTTCTCTTATAATACACACTTACTCCTGAAATAGTTTATTTATAAATCATATAAGACGTTTGCTTTTATTGAGTAGACTCTTATATACCAAATAGTGGGTACTCGTTTAATCTCGAAGACACGTAAATTTACCTGCGCTAAATATAAATAAATAGGTAATTATTCACGGACATTTAACTCAACGTTTTAGTACTAAGATAAGCTTATATATGTGCTTGTGTTATGGGTATATACTACATAAACTACTTTTCTTTTGTATGTGTTTTTCTTTTGTAAATATATACTTATAACATAGAAACTGTACAGGTCAGGATTTAGGTAGAGATAATTTAGTAGGTACATATAAATGAAACACGATCAGTTAACAACCAACACACACCTCGCTAGTACGGCGGACCACAGTCTAATGAGTATAGAGTAAACCAATATAGCTAGTGACAGTTTAGTCAGCCCGTGACGTACTGAGTCAAGACGTCCGTATTTATTTATTGTCATACACTACAGAAACATCCAGACACAGTACCAACATTTGTATGGCAATTATAAATATCACACAAATGATTATCCCATGCGGGAATCTCACCCGCGATCTCGTGAACGGCGGTCCGGTATATGAACCACTTGACCACGAAGCCCGTCGTACTTCATAGACTAATAATGTTTGATATGATGTATAGCCTGTACGGCTGTACCAGATACAAACATAGATACATATTTCACGCGCACATAGATATCTATATAGCTTCAAGCCGAATAAGTGATGTAGCCATAGACACTCTATCTGTTAAATAAGTGTGAATACCTCCTATATCACGCTCCATTAGACTTATTAAAATTTCATTACTTTGATAAAAGCCACATTAGTAAATAACGTTTCATATAATTTATTAATGAGCCCACATGTTAATTTTATTTTCACATGCATTTGTTGGTTTTGTAGAATTCATTATAATAACAAATATTGTGGTCTCATAAACGTATAAATACGTGTATGTAGTACGTACAGATACGTACGTAGATATATACGTTTAGACTTGTGGTGTAAAATATAGGAAAAGGTTAACCTTTATGGTTCACATTAAACTCGATCTAAAGTGGCAAAGATAATCGATAACTGTAAAATATGTGAGAACAAATAATAAGCTATACTTGTCGTAGATAAATTTGCAATAAAGTGCGAGTATTTGATAATGAACTTAATTCATCGGGTTTCGTGATGTTCTTGGTTGTATTATGATACAGAAAGTTATGCGTTCGTTTTCTAAGAAAAGAATTAAACTACAAAGCAGCCTTAGTGGATCAAGTCACCCAATCTCTCATTATAGAGGAAGAAAAGCTAGTGGGACATGTATTAGTAGAACACAATTTTTTTTATTGGTAGTGTTGGCAGATGACTATACTCCATCTGATGTTAAGTGAGAGTCCAATCCATACGCGAGGAAGACTAGTACAAAATAAAATTAAAAAAAAATAACTTATTACGATGCTACAAGACAGTGTAACAAAAACCCATCCTTTTCAACCATCCTATATATTAAAAAAATCGCAGCATTATTCGTTGCGTCGCCGCGTCGTTTTGAAAGTATAGACTCATATAGGGACATACATACAAAAATAACGACTCTGTTTTATAATAAGTAAAGATGATATAACATAGTTAAACAATATCAATTTCCTTACCGAGTTATTTCTTCTAACAGCTTGCATGGATCAGCTGCGTAGAACTTTACCCCAAAGTAGAAGGTATAGGGATCAGATCCACGAAGCTGTCTCCGCAGCCGTTTGCCAGCATCCAGCCAGTGCTGTCAAACAAACGAAAAAATTAAATACAATCATAGCTACTGCTACTTATCTCATATTTGAATGTTCAAGCATTTTTTCTTAACAAGAAGGTAATTTATATTTATTATTAAGGGCCTACATCAATATTATCGTATATCATCGCCGACACGTACATATTAACACCGCCAGTAGGCACAGAAAATGAAGAATTAGGGATACTTTTCCTATTTACTCAAAATCTACTAAATATATTTTAATTCTGATTTACGTGTTTCTATATATAATAGTTACTTATGTTTTTAAAGTTATTTCATTAGTTAATACGCGATAATAGACCGACAAATGAAAAAAATAAGAAATGAGAGAGGTATTTTCGCTAAGATTTTCTATCGAGAAAACTTTTTTCAATCGCGTTTCTGAGTTTATGCGATCCTAGATCATATATTGAAAAAACATATACTTAAAAATTAGAGCTCTAGCCATTCAATCTAAAGAAACAATGAAAACTTCGTACGTAGAAAAATGCACGAAGCTATTTTGGTATCCTCTTAACAGTAATAATATTAACAGTAATATTGCGTGTCATTGTAAAGTATCGTGGTTTTTATCGCTTGCAAAAGGATTTACTGTTACAATTTATGGTGATAGAGGCTGCCTAAGAACTACTTACTTCTTCATAACCATGCGAGACCTATACAATTATAATATGAAAGCTCGTCGAATTCTCTACACGTCTGTGCTCGCTGGTCTGTGATCTTACCAAAGGTGTTACCTTAAATTTTATTTAGTAACAACTGGTTATCAGAAAGCATGCCGTAAAATACACACAAATACTCTGTACAATACTGCATATCGTAGTGCTTGTATAAAAAGTGCATAATTATTTCACAAAGTCTGTAAATTCATTGTTTAGTTTAATTTTTTTCAAGATTTGAAGAAAGAAATCTATAGCAGGGTTAAAATTGTTAGACATTGATTTTAGATTAAAAGACATTAGTTTTACAACGATTGTCGTGTAATAAAGGAATTTGTCGTATCTCATTATAGAATAAATAATGGGAGAATCTATAGCGTTATGAGATAATTATATATCATATATTTAAAAAAATATTTACACAGGATGCATAAGCTTAAAATTATATGTGAATGTTTCACACATAATTTTTGTTCAAATCCCGTTATAGAATTAATAAAACCTGACAGATTAAAAGATAATAATGTTATTAACTTCGTATGTAACGGATTTCCGTTCCGAACGTCAGGATTAAAAGAGAAAATGAAATAATGTGTCTATTCTATATCCTATCTATTCTATACTCATCGCAAAAGTTATACGTACATTAAGCAAAATAGATTAATGCTTATGATAACCGTTTTGTCCGGTTATTGATCTGTCTCTCTCATATAATTATGCTATACATAGTTAATATACATATAAAGTAATAATAATTAAAATGATTACAGGAAATAGTAATTTTTCGAGTTGAAATTTTATTCATTAAAGAAGCTACCAAACTTAGAACACCTAATGATATTGTTGTCAACTTCCTATACAGTATAATAAGAATCTGTTTATAGAAAGATAATTTTTTCTTCATGTTATATCTACTTTCAATATTAAGAGAAAACTTCTCGCTCAAGTAGACAGACAATCTTGTAAAGAAGGTAAAGGTTGTTAAAATTGATGCCCTAAGTATATCGGAATGTCCCTGAATAGCTGTTGCCCGCGACTTCGTACGCGTGAAATTTAAAAATGTTTCTCAGTTTTGGCAATATTTTTCACTAATGTGGGAAGCATTATTCTTGTTAGTCGCAGAGTGAAAGAAATAAAGAAATGTTATAAAGCCTTATAGCCTTCCCCAGTAAATGGACTATCCAACACAAAAAGAATTTCTCAATTCAAACCAGTAGTACCTGTGATTAGCGCGTTCAAATAAAAAAACTCTTCAGCTTTATAATAAATAAATAAATATTCAAGACATTTCACACAACGTCCTCTGGTCCCAAAGTAAGCTATATTTCTATGCTTGTATTATGGGTACCAGATACGGATAGACTACATATACTACTTTTCTTTTGTAAATACATACTTATAATACATAGAAAACACCCAGACGAAGTACAAACATTTGTACGACATTTTATGGATATCACAAAAATGATTGTCCCAAGCGGGAATCGAACCCGCGACCTCGTGATCGGCAGTCCTTTACATAAACGACTCCACCACGAAGCCTGGCAAATAATATTAGTATAGCTGAGGTCTTTTGCCTTAAATAATTCTTAGGTACTTTATGTCTAATGCTATTGTTAGACGAACAACAAATTATAAAAAAAAATATCTAAAAATATTTTCGCCTACGATTATAAGAATAATACTCACGGTTTGATTATCCTGGTCCAAGTATCGGAGTCCAAAATACGCTGTTTCTAGAAGGTCCAAATGTCTAAACACCACATCGAGAAGTGCTTGGCCAGTGTTGTTATCCTGTAGAAATAAAACCTATTTAATATTATGCACAAATGTCATAGAGATTAATAAAAGACTGACCACGAATCACCCCAGTCTTCGTCAGTTTCGTAAAAAAATAAGAGGGAGGGATTTTCCCGGCACGACACGTACAAACAAAGTGATAAATTAATGATGATATTAAGATAATTATACAATAACCTATCATTATAGTTTATTTCTTATCGTTACGGAATATTCACAAGCCTTTAAATAAGATGAAAGAGTGAGTCAAGATTCAAAGGCATTCGATGTTAAATAGAAACACATTCAGAAACGCAAGCAATTATTCAGTCTGGAAGCGCCTGCAATCAATAGGAGGAACTTTTTTGGCGATTTAAACTAACCACAGGCTACAGAAGAAGAAAATACTGTGGTTATACTATCTTTTCTGCTAATAAATTTGGTTTTGAAAGTATGGGCTATAATATAACACCATTTTTGGTATCTTGATTCACAAAATGTAATTTTGTCACTATTTTTCCTCAAACGAAATGAGGTTCTATATTATATTTCAACGCATCACATATGTACCTAATGTTGTTATATTAAGTTCCGTATAATAATGATTTCAATGGCGTGGAATTATTGTTTGGTTACATGATCGAATTAAAAGATGTGTAATACACATCTTTCTTCTCCATATTTCCGATCATTCATTTCCATGATAATCCGTCACCACACGGATCAACCACCTGGTCCGTGTGGTGACGGATTAGGAATACAAGTGTACACCATATTTTTTTCCCACGGTGCTGTAAGAACCAGCTAAAAGATATTGTTCACAGATAACATCAGAGAATGTTATCTGTGAACGATATACGAGTAAGAGACGGAAAGCTCAAAAATAAACCCTGTGCCAACACGCCTGGTCAGCGCGCACAGTAGACCATAATAAGCCTTCCGAAAGTGGAGGAGGCCCGTGCCCAATAGTGGGACGTTAATGGGCTGGGCACAGATAGAGACAGTGTATTAAACATCAATATTTATGTCCTGTAGAGTGCTGTAGAGTGCACAAGCTTTAATTTCAGACCAGAGTACGTTATCTGTGGGGACTATTAAGATTAAATTGATATTTTCTAACACTTGCGCGTCTCATTTGTTTATATAATTTACCTTATAAAATTTTACTTTAAGAAATACCTTTATATAATTTTAAACTTTCTTTATATTGTTAAATTTTTGTTATATATTTAGAAACTAAAATATTGTTATTAATTTTATGTAGTCTGAGCATAATGTAATATAATATAGTTTATGGTAAAAGTCTTATCTTTGTGGTCAATGTAAAATAAATAAAATGGATGTGGGTAAACCCTGTAATAACTGATCGTAGAAGCCACATTACAGCTCAGTCTAACCCGTGACCATAGTGACTGCAAAGTCTCCGAAACGTCGGGCCAAAATTTAAAACAAATATACGCGTCTAAATCCGTAAAAAGATTATATTACTTTTTATACCTCTTAATTAAATAATAATCTTATTATTCAACTACAAAGCCGCTGTTAAAATCATTTACTTTATAAATTTCATAGTTACCGTAAAAGAACAATTGGAATTTAGGGTTACGATGTAGTTACCGTAAATTATAAGCCTATTTAATTTAATTTAATTTCATCTGACTAAAATCAACGTTCTTTGTTCGTTTACCCTCTGAGGAATGCCTTTCTAGAAATTCTTGTCTGTTTTAATATTGTTAAGAATGCCTGGGGCTTACTTCTTGTATACCTATTGTTGTTGTTGTATACCTAATTAAAGCAAAATAATTGTACAACTTTATTAACCAAATTATTTCTAAATTATGCCTAATCTGTGTGTAACCTATAGTGATGTGGTGGTCTTTGTAGACAGAAGTACATTGTGTCATGGCTGACGCTTTTCTCAAGTATCGTTTAAAGAATTAATAATATTTTTTTAACTATTAATTTATGTTGTAGTTATGCTATGGTGTAAATTTTTTTTACTATCTACATGAACTACATATCCATGTAATTATATCTTTAGTTTATAACCTTTCTTGCTACTTACTTAAGATATTATAGATGTCACAGGATTTCTTTTTCAATTGCGAGTCATACAAGATACTGTAAAATCCACATGTTCACGAAAATAAAATTTCATCAAAATCAGTGCGCCCTTTTAATTAAGGGTTATTCACGTGCAAAGGAGAATTGTTTTAAAAAAAACGAAGAACATAATTCACAGTATGCACTAGATAAATACAACTTTCTGCAAAGAAACATGATCTCAATCAAGTCTGACTGCTGAACCATTATGTTAGAAAATTACACAGAAATGAGAGCAATAATGCAGTCAGGCTATCTCTTATTAGCATTTCACGATCAGGCTTCTACAATTAGGCTAATATGGGACCAGTAATACCAGTAGTCAGAACTGTCGAAGATTTGTAGCATAAATTAAGGTGATGGAGGGAAAAAGATCGGTTCTCACACGCATTCAGAGCAGTTTGCGTGCGCATGCGATCTTCGTGAAACAGTAACAACGTGCAAGGGGCTCAAATTAAATTCTACTCAAACATTTCGAAAGTAACAGTCATTATATTGTCTGTTGTATGGAATTTATGTATTGTTTATGATTTTTTTTCTGTATTTGTAGTGCAATTTTTTCGTAGTAGACAATTTATGCCGGTGTTAAAACATCGACGGTTTTTAGTTTTTAGAACATATTTGATATTAGATACTGTGTAATTACATCATGTTATGGAATATTGCATTTTAAGGTCATAGGTTCATCTATTATCACAACAGCTAAACATGAAGTCTTACTTTTGATAAAACAAAGTCATTCTTTTTGTATGTATGTCCCTTAAATATGTGTGCTAATCCAAATCCTAACTAATTTATAAATGTGAAAACGAGCCGATGACAGTATAAAAATTTTGACGCGCTTAAGTGTTAATGTGTGGAACGAAACTATAGGGCGATTTAAAATTGTAGAACGCCATCTATCGAGTGACATAATAAACTTCTGTTTGTTAAGGTTTGATTTCTAAATTTTACGCGTACGAAGTCGGGGGCAACAGCTAGTATCTTCATAACTACGAACCGGATTTTGATGCGAGTTGTTAAAAGAATAGAAACGTTAAGGACGATGGCTTTTTTGCGTAATTTGTTAAGGTTTTATTTCTAAATTCCACGCGTACGAAGTATTGTATACACAGCTAGTGCATGATAAGTTTAGAATATGTATAATATTTGTCTAAAGCTATACCGTGACAAAAAAAAATCAAGTAGTAGTTATTTCTGCATGATCATGCTGAGTGAAAGCGGATATAAACAGCAAGCTATAATACGTGTCAAAAATTTATAGTTTTTGTATATTCTTATTTTTGCTTATACTACAATTATTATATCTTTATTTTTTTTCTCTTTCTCCAGCCTATTAACATCCCACCGTTGGGCAAAGGCCCCCACTTTGGGAAGACTTGTGGTCTAGTATATCTCTCTTACCAAGCGTGTTGGTATAAGTTTACTATCGAGTTTTCTTTCTCTCACAGAGAATGAATCTGTGTACAATATCGCTTAGCTAGCTTTTACAGCACCTTAAGAAGGAAAAGATGTGGTGACACTTGTAGTGTTCACTTCTAATAAATAATTATTTCGATTGCACATAATTTTGTGTAATCAATTAATAATATTATTAAGTCTGTATTATATAACACAGACTTAATAAACTTAACCTCATTAATAGTTAGAACAGTACTTTGATAATTAATTGCAAAGAGGCCATGTTCTAATGCAAATTAACCTCATACTAGCAATAACGAGAAGTAAAGCCGATCGACAAATAAGTCGCAATTAGGAAAGCTACGTGTGTTTGAAACAACATATCATATGTATATTTGTATGTAGGAGCCACCGAAGCTTGTGGGAAAATTGAAACAGTTCGTTGGGCTGAATAATAAATGATTTATTAACAGAGCGCGTTTGCTCCTAACAACGTACGTGAAGCTCGAAAAATAACAAACGTTTTGAAAATCTGGCATCCCTGTGTAGACAAGAGACGACTTGCACGCAATGTTGCCCAAGGCTGTTCTCAAACCGAATTTAATTAAACCAATCAATAGATTTATCTGTTAGCTAATAAAAATTTCTGCAATTATTCTCTAACACATGCGCGACTCATTTGTTTAAATAAAACTACTTTTGAGTCTAAATAAAACTACTTTTTACGGATTTAGACGCGTATATTTGTTTTAAATTTTGGCCCGACGTTTCGGAGACTTTGCAGTCACCATGGTCACGGGTGAGACTCACCCGTGACCATGGTGGTCATACGCGTCTAAATCCGTAAAACGTAGTTTTATTTAAACAGATGAGTCGCGCAAGTGTTAGAAAATATTACTTTTGGGTCGTTTAGGGGTAAAATTTAAATGAATTATAAGCATTTAAATCCGTAAAAAGTACGGGTGAGACTGAGCTGTAATGTGTCTTCTACGATCAGTTATTACAGGGTTTACCCACATCCAATTTAATTTTAACGTCGGGCCAAAAGTTAAAACAAATATACGCGTCTAAATCCGTAAAAAGTGGTTTTATTGAAATGAATGAGTCGCGCAAGTGTTAGAAAATATTCCGTAAAAAGTAGTTTAATTTATTTCTTCAATTATTATGCATATTTATTTATTTATTAATTTTTAAACTTTTTGCACAAAATACATAGTACAATGCCGGACTTAATGCTAAAAGCATTCTCTACCAGTCAACCATTGGGCAGTGTGGAAAACGGAACAGGTAGGCGCATTACCAAACACTAACCAAATTAAAATATTTTTTCACCTAAAAATTAATAGACAAATGATATATTCAATGCATATAACTGCATAAAATTGTATACCAGGATATAAACATAATAATTATATATATATAATTACGAACGTATAAACATGTGACCATATATACTTACACATACATACACAAACACATACATAAACATACATACTAATAATACATAAACTTATATTCCGTATAAATGTTCAGTATGACGATTGTAGTGAAATATTAGTGTAAAATTGACGAACTCTGCGTTTGAAGATATTTCGGCTCGATGCTAACCTGATCTTATGAGGAAGAGAGTTCCATAAAGGAATAGATTGTATGATGAAAGAAGAGTGTACAAGACTGGAGCTATGAGGAGGGCAAGAAAGAAGAAGGTCGTTTGAAGTACGGCGCTGCCGAATTTGCAACCAGTTTAACCGGCGATGATATGACGATACGTGGTCATATTTACGGAGATTATGAACGAATCGAATGCAATTATTGAGAAGTCGGTCAAGCTTATTGAGCAGATCGCTGACCTTCGTCACTTGATATTGCCAATTCAACGTTGCATCGATGTATAGACCAAGGTCTTTAACCGTTGGACTGATGGGAATTTTTGTACCGTCAAAATTAACTGGCGGCAGAGATGATTCATCCACCCTGGCCAAAATACGTGAACTACCCATAAGAGTGGCTTGACATTTACTAGGATTCACTGCCAGACCAAAGCGATTAGACCACTCCTTTATCGATTTCAGGTCCTCGTTTACACATTTACAGCAGTTGAAACATCTTCAACTCCAACCTGTGTATACAGCTGTAAATCGTCTGCATACAGATGATACGTACACTTGAGTTCCTGAGTAATGAGCCCAATGAACTGCATATAATTATAAAAACCATACCACGGTATAGAGAAAGTTTATTTTGTATTTATAAAATACTAATAATAATATTATGTTAATTAAGCTTACTATAGATAGAAGACACAGTCTATGCAAAACATTTTGATTAGAAATTTCCCTAACAGTTGCATATTATTCCATTACGGTGGTCAATGAAGCATATTTTATTACTACATAAATTATTTAGTAAAATTAATTACAACACATTCAATTCTATAAATGTGAAAGTTTGTGAGTTTGTTTGTTACTCTTTCACGCAAAAACTACTGAATGGATTTTAATGAAACTTTACAATTTTATTATGTTACTTATACATCAGAATAGAATTTATAAAGATATTGTGTGTATTGTCTAAAATGTGACGATAAGTGTCAAGTAAGTAGAAATTCCACGGGTATGAAGTCGCGGGTAACAGTTAGTACCTAATTAATAATTATTCAAAGCCCATGCATAATAGCGGGTCTATTTAGTAGGAAACTCTTTCGAAGCAGTAGGGTATTTGCTTTTATAGGCACTAGACTAGGTTAACCGATTGTGCTGCAATATGAGTCTGTCATCAAACCATCTAGTTATTTTTTATTCGCATATATTTTTTCTTTGTACCTTCATTATTTACCAGCATTTTTTCTTTTCCTATATTAAGTGATGACTCCATGCAGCGCTGTGGCACAACTATGACTTTGTTTTGAGGTCAACTATTAACATTCGCCGCACATGTATTAGAGCTTGTAATTCTCAATTTGTATCGTAAAAATGTAGACTCTATTTAACATTGGAAGTTAGTGATAATATCTAGATAATATGAGGACGGGAAAAACGATCAAATAGAAGGTGCCATATTTGGTATTAAGTGCGTTTGAAAAACCCAACAATTTTAAAGTTTTATTGTAGTTTAATTCAAAATAAATCACGGTTGGTATCAAATATTTTATTTCCATATATATTTTATTTATGTCCAGCAGTCTAAGGTCCAGCGCTGCCACTGTAATTTACTAAAAGGAACCAGTCAATATTAAATTTATGTTCAATATTGAAAGCACCATGATAAAATCGCCCATCAAAGGATACGAACAGTCAATTAAAGGGTATTGTCTTTCCCGGTTGTGAAAGGAGAGTTTAATGAAGATGTCATCAGTAAATCTGAATAGAGAGGGAGGTGCATTATAGCATTGGACCGTGAAATACCGTCGAGTCAATTTGCCTCCGCGACAATACACGTCGGGCCCGCACCACTTGCCGCCGACACTAGCCTCGCACAATAAATTGCTGTGCAATATCTCGTCCTGTTCCTTGCTGTCTACAACAAATAAAACACCTTGCTTATTGAACAAAAATGCTCAATAAAAGCTCTTTGTTTTCTAGCGATTGAATGCATCCTTAGTCCTTGGCGCATTATGTTAAATATTTCAATGTCTTGGATTTGATTTTACTTAGAATATTATAAATACTTTTTTCATTGGTAAACTTAAAATTGATTTACCAAGATTTTTAGGGCTGTAGTGCTGCTAAGTGAGTAACATTTTTAGTATGTTTATGTGGATAAATATAAGGTAAAAGAAGATATGAATATAAATAAGGTATGTTTTATTATTATTTACACGGTACACAATGTTTAACTGAACTCTTAATTACAAGTCCCAAATCAAGAATGTTCCGAGCCACTCGCACACCTATAATTTTCTATAATAAACTTAAACGTGGAGACCCAATCAATATAGACTGTAATAGTGAGCAACCTTTTGATTTCATAAGATTGAGGGCGTTATTTACTTAAAGAATTTAATGAATAAATTATAAACAAAACCAATGTCAAGTGTTCAATCTGATCAAAAAAAGCAAAAGAATCCTTTGTCATTGCGGCCGTAAATCGTGGTAATATTTTTATCTCGGACAGGAAGCCCTCACAAGATCCGTTGGAGACAAATGTTCCTTATAGATAGGGGAAAGTTAGGAAAATGACGAGGATTTATCTAAAATATCCATACAATTTAGCGAGAGCTGTCGAACTCTTGTCGCCTCCACTTTGCCAAAATTGGATGATTTTAGCCAAATATATCTCGAGAATTTGTTTGAGGAATAAGTTGCGAGCCTTTATAGAGCCCGAACAAAAGCATTTCTGGCACAAATTTCTCGGTTGTTTACGATTACAATGGAAGCTTATATGAGTATTATTATATCGAAGAGGTTTAGGGACCTTCGAGGACTTTAGGTAGGTACTCTTGAAGTTCAAGAGTATTTTGAATGTTAGTTGTATATATTATGTAGAGATTCAAGACGTAAACAAAGTTAAAATTAGAATTAACATACCTACCTATAGATACTTTAGGGTAGAGTATACATATAGTTCCAGTGATAATACATGAAGGATGCGACGATAGGGTGCGGTCCGCGACGTTAGCTCTCTCACATTCACTACACGACGACAATGCGAGTCAAATAGAATTTAATATTCATAGAGTCGACGTACGATTCAGTGAATTCATTGCCCACACCTTGGACCCAAGCTTCGCATATAAAAGACATTTCTTGAACCCCTGGTTATACTTCAAATAATTCGTGTCGTAATAGCAACGCGTCAAGAGTATGGGTTGAGAAATGTAGAAAAATCCTCATACTGTTTTATACGTGGGGGAAAATTGAATATACTATCGACATTCCGGAACGATATATTGTCACGACGGCTTTTGTGGTTATAGCTGGATTTATTTTGCTTTATCGGTGATTTACGCTTGAAATAAATATGTGACAGTTTTCGTATTTAAATAAAACTATCTATAAGCATATTGTCGTTTAACATATAGCTGAGGTTTCTTTAATAAATATGTATTTTTTATATTTTTTCTATTAGCTGGTATTTTTCTATTAGCTTTAGCCAGTTAATAGAGAAAATATCTGTATATAAAAAGCATAAGCTGAGATTAATGATCATAGAATCAGTAAGCTGCTTAAACCTTTTGGCTGCTCTAATTATCACAGCTTAAGTCATAAACATTAAATCGGTTGCTGTTGATATACTCGTATATTTATGGTCTTATTCATAATGACTTATCGAAGGTTTAAAAGTTCGCTAAAATCGGTTCGCGAAAATTGTCAAAACTTGTTAATCATAATAGTCTTTTTACGCTAAAACGTTTATTATCTCCGTTTAAACCACCGATAAGTCATTATGAATGAGACCATTAGTATGAGCCGTAACTTTATCTCTCAATTCCGAAGTGTTAAAGTAAAATTATTGTTGTCATACTGAATTTTGTATCGATATACCTACAGCTTTAATTTTTTTTAATTTTGTTACCTGAATCTCATGAAGCAGTTCTCTCTCATCAAGCAGCACGACGCGGCAGGCCAACGTGCGCGGCGCGGGGCACAGGCAGTCCATCATGCCGCCGCCGCCGACGCACCCAGCCACCAACCGATCCTGCTAAATTAAACAATAAACAATTTTAATACACCATAACTTCTATCTCGTTAGTAAATAAGCATTTGTTTATAAAACAAAGTCTAAAGTAGGAAGAACTCTAAAATTGTAATTAATTATCGCGCCAATGAAATGGCGACAACAAGGTACCTATGTAAGATTTTACAGATTTGTTCTACGTGATTATTTTTCAAGTTTCTTAATAGTTTATTCTTTTTAAATTGCCAGAAGCTGTTAGGAGAACATTAGGAAGAATTATAACAGTACATATGTTTGAAGTCAATCAAGGTGATATTTGCTGTCAGACTCAATACTACAATCACCAAAAGGGTTGGCTATAACCAAATATATTCTCGTTAAAAGTTAGCCTGGTGAGGGGCGTCTGTGTTTTAACAATTTTATTTTTTAATGAGTAGCTGCAGCTTCCCTAATAACTGGGCTTGAATTGGCTGGAAATAACGTCTGGGGAAAGAATTTGTTACATTTTTTGGTAATTGCTTTGACTATAACAATGTTTGTAGGTTATGATTTATAATTTTTATTTCTATTAACATCTAACGATGGTTTACTTTGACAAGGGTACTTAGTCTAATTTGTGTAGTGTTGTTTCACGCTTTCGGTTCTCGTAGTAGATGTTAACTGATCACCGTATTGTATAGCTTTTTAACGACATCCGCGTGAAGAAATGGCTACCTATTCATATTCTTGTTCTCTTTTGGTTATAAGATCCATAACCATAACAAGCAGTACATTTTACAACTATCTCTATTCTAATTATAAAGCTGCCATTCAATAAACGTAGGTCTATTCCACTTGGTTTCTCTATCAAATCTATTGTGTATTCGTTAATTATAATATTGGAATAGAGATTACTAGCCTATGACAAGCTTACGCACTAACGAGGTGCTACAATGGAGTTTACATTATTTGAGTACCTAGCAGTGCCCGCGACTTCGTACGCGTGGAATTTAGAAACGAAAAATTAAATGAACTAACAATAACGCCATTTTACAGCTAATTAATAAATCGTCCGTTTGGTTTTCTTTTTTTGCACAATTCTAAAGAAGTAACACACATGGCCCCAATGTTATTTTAGTAAATGATATCTCAGAGTTTTACCTTTTAGGGCTTCGTACAAACAGATATATGCGGACCCTTGCTGCAAAAGATACAATCAATAATTTATATCTACGCATTCAGAAGATATAACCGAATTACAGCCATTTTTGAGTATTTTCAACTTTCGCTAGGGAATCAAAATTTACAGGTTACTTCCCACTATCCAAGAGACTTGAAATTTGGCATGACCAAGCCTACATAATGCTGATAAAAATACAAAAAACTTGTAATTTATTACCACATCACATGAAAGATTTGCTAAAAACTAACGCCGACGCCGACGCCGACGCCGACGCCGATGCCAATGGCGACGCCGACCCCGACGTCGATGCCGATACCGATGCCGATGCCGACGCCGACGCTTATTAAAACCAACGCAGCACCGATACGTCGGGATTTGAGCAGCGTAACGACCATACGCCGACGCCGACGCCGACGCCGAAGCCGACGCCGGAGCCTACAAAAACCAACTCCACACCGATACGTCGGGATTTGAGCAGCGTAACGACCATTCGCCGACGCCGATGCCGATGCCGACGGCCACGCCTATAAACACCCACTCAGCACCGATACTTGCGTCGGGATTTGAGCAGCGTAGCGACCATACGCCGACACCGACGCCGACGCCTATAAAAACCAACTCAACACTGATGCGTCGGGATTTGAGCAGCGTAACGACCATACGCTGACGCCGATGCCGACGCCGATGCCGATGCCGACGCCTGTAAAAACCAACTCAGCGCCGATACGTCGGGATTTAAACAGCGTAACAACCGTACGCCGACGCCGTCGCCGATGCCAATGGCGACGCCGACGCCTATAAACACCAACTCAGCACCGATACGTCGGGATTTGAGCAGCGTAACGACCTGTAAGCTATATTATTCGAAAGTTTCATGAAAATCCATCCAGCAGTCTTTACGTGAAAGAACCACAAACATCCTTAATTGATACATCCAACATTAACCAAACATCAAAACATTGGGGTATGTATAAATATAAAAGACCGAGGAAACGTTCGCGTTGCTCAGCCAACAGTTTAAGTTTTCTATTTTGCCGCGCGTAATTCTTTTTTCGTCATATCTCCTAAGATATTCATTTAAATTGTATGCTGTAAAAAGCAGTTATAATCTATATTAAATGCGTAAGCTAACTAAGGTATTTAATGTGATAAAAATGTTACCATATACTCATAAATAGCTTTTGAAAACAGCCTATTGAATTTGATAATTTTTTTGACGTTCTTATGGGTGCAGCAGGTTTTCCTTAAAAGATAGACATATGGCCTCCCGGACTTTTTTAAAGCTCTATAGGTAACAAACAATTTCTCCATACATTACTTTGTTGTAACTCACGTGGATAAGGCCGCGTTTTCATTTAAAGCTCGCGCGCGTGACATTTTACACTGATGCTTCGCTTCTATTCGTTGCAGCGTGATGTTATATAGCCTATAGCGTTCCTCGATAAATGTACTATCCAACACTGAAAGAATTTTTCAAATCGGACCAGCGGATCCTGAGATTACCGCGTTTAAACAAACAAACAAACAAACAAACTCTTTCGCTTTATAATATTAAGTATAGATATCATCACATAGATAGACTGAATAAATAAAACGTAAACACAGTAATAGCGTCAATGTACCGTATCTTTTAAGATACTCGTAAACCTAGAAAGGGGAAGCAAGAAATGTGGAAACAAACAACAGACATGGCAATACGAGCCATTAATCCGAACGATCCCGACAGAGATTAGTGCGCCCACTATTGACCCCCACACCCCGTTAGTCCCCACACGTAGGAAACATTTTCCCGCCATTGTCTGACTCAGTAGGAAGTAAAAAGAGAAGTTGCGATTGACATTGTAGCTGTATGCGACTGAGGTTGTATATTATGCACCCCAGTTTATTTCAGTCACTCGCAATATTTTTACTGATTTCCAAAAAACGACGAGGTCATAAATTTTGTTGTTTGTTATTCCAAACGTATACGTATTTAATACAGTTTGAACCAATATTCACAACACATTAAAGGAACCTAAGTGACTTGACGACAATACCCTCAATGTCAATATAATAATCAGCCCCTTTCTCACGCGAAGAATTTCCCATGTGCATTGAAGTAACGAGATTGAACAGTTCGTTGTACATAAAAAATTTCACTGCGCACATCATTTCCGAGATTTAGAATGTAGCACGCGGTCTGTTGAGAATGATTCTTGTTGTTACGCATAACAAGCGATTCATAAGAAATAGAATTTATAAGACAAAACAAAAGACTATAACACAAAGGGCAAAGAGAAATTATTTAAAAGAGTTCTATTACACTTTTGCTGTATTTTCTATTTTCAGAACATTTTACGGCAATAAATATAATTTAACAGGCATCAAAGAGAGTTTTTGTAAGTCTCATGTTGCTTTTCATTACGCGGAAAGGGAAAACGACAAACGAGGCAATTATAGAGCCATTAGTGGCATTGCAATGCTTGTATTTTAATTGAACGGCAAGTTGGAGTTTGTAATTGTAACATTTTGTTCATGTCCAAAATGGTTTTTACATTTTTTACTAACATGTTGTTTATAAGTATATATATATATATATATATATCTATTTACTGGTTGGTTCTTCGAGCGGACGGCGTCGCATGCCGACACGAACTCGCCGCACGCATACTGATGACTACGCGTGAGGTTTGTGACGCCTGCCAGAAACATCAGCCCTCCTGTCTCGCGTACATAAATTACAGAGCTAATGTAAATACTACTTATCTATTCTTGAACTATTATAACTTACTTATACTTATCCTAACAAAGTTAGATGTCTATTTTAAGCACTAACAGAAAAACATTTGGCGATTAACGTCTGACCTTTGTTTTCATTAGAATTCTACGAGTGTATCTGAGAATCCTAAACAAAGTGATTTGTTACGTTCTCTATGTAAGCAGTTGGTATGTAAGTATTTAGTATGGAAAATGTAACATGTTATATTAGTATCTAGATATAAAAAACATTTTGAAAACGTTTAAAAAGAGTTCCAATTGTATTAATTTGATTTACAAAAACCAGTAACTTCAACTTAAAGTAATTTGAACTTAATACGATATCTTTAGTACTTTAGGTTTCATTATTTAGTTCCCTATCAGTAAGAAATGATCTAAAACAAGACGCCCAATAATTTTCTATTCCAAAATCTCGCTAACAGAGATAGCAAGGATAAAATATATAATAATAATAGATATTTTATCCTTGTTACCTCTGTTAGCTACCACAATCGAGATTTTGGAATAGAAAATTATTGGGCGGCTCGTCATAATAAAGCTACTCAGGGAAAATCAGCTTGATAGTAATCAAGTGAAAAAAATGTAGGTACTACGGATCCTGTACTAATAGGAGCAAAGAATCAAAGAAAAATGTTGTAATCCCTGGAAAAATATTCTAAATTCCACGCGTACGAAGTCACGGACAACAGCTAGTGGATTATATTAAGAACACATATTTTGCATTAATATACGCGGAACTTTAAAACGAATATTTGACATTTAAGACATTCGTGCTAAAAGGTATAATAAAACACGACCCGATTAGTTGCACTTCGCTTTCCGTCGCGGCGTCGTCGGTCTGCCACCAGACTGTATCTCTGGAACGGTGATAGCTAGAGTTTTTTTTGTTAATCAGACTGTTCTTTCTAACACTTTAATAAAGAAGAAAATATGAAGATGCATTTTAAAGTTTCCCCCTATTCTATTGCGATTTACTGTACGTAATTAGTATAAACGTAAATTAAATATAGGCTTTTAGTGATAATTGAAACATAAAACAGTACATGTATCATCGAATAATGAACAGGTACACAACCAAGCAGTCGTTTGACTAACGGAACGTGAATATTTCGTCCGGATTCACTGCATGAATGAGTAGCTTTGTAGCTATAGCTACTAAATGATGCTAGTTTTGTGCTTTTCAATGCAATTGCTTTTGTAAAGTACCATTATATTGAATGGAGATAACTAATTAAAGCGCAATCCTATAAACTATGTTTACTGTTCATTGATTTTGACCATGGATGTAGCCAGGAGTTAGCTTCGGATATCATCATCATCATCATAAAATTATGCGATTTTCCAGTGGTGGCACGAAGAGAATATAGAGCACCATTTACTACGATCTAAACACACTTTCTTGGTTGTACGCCTGGTTATGGTCATGGTAACTCATACGCCTTAACTTCGGAAAGAGTTTTCAATTCTTTGTTTTATTACTGTTATGTGACAAACAGTATTAACTAGGGTTCCATTTTACCTGTTGATCTGAAAAATTAGATATTCATGTGCATTTAATAGAACGCCCTCCGGTTCCAAGCTAACCTTATTTGCTTGTGTTATGGGTACCGGAATGGTAAAACAAAGACCTCAATTGTCAAAAATAGTGTATAAATCGTTTTTTTTTACAACTTTACTGGCATTTAATGTGTGAACAGTTAGTACCTCTCTTTCAATACTATAAGCTACGCTAATAATAAAGTATATCACAATTACATATTAAAACAGTAAGTTTTTGAGATATTGTAAACACAAAACTCATAAAGTTAGTCTAACATATGAATAAATTTTGAGATATTACCTTTCTATGAGGATTCTTATAATTTAAAACATTATAAACAAATTTATTGTTATAGCGCGACAGGTTCTGCCAGTGTTGTGCGAATTTAACGATATCTCTCCATGCATAGACACGACGGGTGGATGTCGTAAAATTTATCGTATTTTAACACCAAACCTTTCAGAAAGTTTAAAATAGATAACCGTTTATTGAAAATACATTGCCAGTGAGGCTGATTCTAATATTTACATAATTTAAAATCGTTAGTCTATAGTTTACAATTTTTATAACAAGAAAGTTCAGTTAACATAATCGAATTGGGTAACTGACAATAGCAATTTTTATTTTTTAGTTTAGTTGTAAACGTAGAATTGGTACCAGTATACGTCATGCCTCGATACTCACAACGGTTGCGGAAATGAAAACATTGATATATTTTTATGTGAGTTTTTATTCGCGGTCTGCGGTCAACACTACAGAAACCCATTATGGACTCGGTCAATGCCGTACAATAACCAGTTTTGAATATAAAATGTAATGCATTGAGCATTATAATGTTCGAAATAAATTAAACATATGACTTGGACCCAAATAAACGTCTGGGAAAAAGCCGAATCGCACTAACTGCAAATCGCTGCAGACTTACTCGTAACTATACAAAGTATGAGCTGTTGTCCCCGACTTCGTATGCGTGGAATTTGTAAACATTTTCTCGCAACATATTTCACTGATGCTTCTCTCCTATTAGTTGCAGCGTAATGTTGTATAGCCTATAGCCGTCCTCGATATACATATATGTACTATCCAACACTGTAAGAATTTTTCAAATTGGACGGGAGTGGTTCCTACGATTTGCGCGTCCAAACAAACAAACATACAAACTGTTTAGCTTTACAATATTAGTTAAGATTTTATTTATTTGTTTTAAATCGAAATATTTTACAAAATGCAATAAGCATAACATCGCTAAAAATTGGTCAAGTGCGAGTGGGACTCGCGCACGAAGGGTTCCGTACCATTATCTATGCAACATAAGGCAACGTTATTAGTATCGAGCAAGAAACGGTAAAAAAATCAGTTTTTTGTATGGGAGCCCCCCTTAAATATTTATTTTATTTTATTTTTAGTATTTGTTGTTATAGCGGCAATAGAAATACATCATCTGTGAAAATTTCAACTCTCTAGCTATCACCGTTATTGAGATACTGCGTACGGAACCCTAAAAATCATGTTTGTTGTATGGGAGCCCCCCTTAAATATTTATTTTATTTTATTTTTAGTATTTGTTGTTATAGCGGCAATAGAAATACATCATCTGTGAAAATTTCAACTGTCTAGCTATCACCGTTCTTGAGATACTGCGTACGGAACCCTAAAAATCATGTTTGTTGTATGGGAGCCCCCCTTAAATATTTATTTTATTTTATTTTTAGTATTTGTTGTTATAGCGGCAATAGAAATACATCATCTGTGAAAATTTCAACTGTCTAGCTATCACCGTTCTTGAGATACTGGGTACGGAACCCTAAAAATCATGTTTGTTGTATGGGAGCCCCCCTTAAATATTTATTTTATTTTATTTTTAGTATTTGTTGTTATAGCGGCAATAGAAATACATCAACTGTGAAAATTTCAACTCTCTAGCTATCACCGTTCTTGAGATACAGCCTGGTGACAGACGGACGGACGGACGGACGGACGGACGGACGGACGGACAGCGAAGTCTCAGTAATAGGGTCCCGTTTTTACCCTTTGGGTACGGAACCCTAATAAAAGCAGAACCCAACATGTAGATCTCAGACCGTAATATGATTGAACTTGTGTTAAGAGGATACCAAAATAGCTTCATGCATTTTTCTTCGTACGAAGTTTTCATTTTTTCTTTAGGTTGAATGGCTAGAGTTCAAATTTTTAAGTATATGTTTTTTCAATATATAATCTAGGATCGCATAAACTCAGAAACGTGATTGAAAAAAGTTTTCTCGATAGAAAATCTTAGCGAAACTACCTCTCTTATTTTTTATTTTTTTCATTTGTCGGTGTATTATTGCGTATTAACTAATGATATAACTTTCAAAACATAAGTAACTATTATATATAGAAACACGTAAACCGGAATTAAAATATATTTAGTAGATTTTGAGTAAACAAAAAAAAAATTCCTAATTCTTCATTTTCTATACCTACTAGCTGTTTTAATAGGTACAGGTCGACGATAATATTGATGTAGGCCCTTAAGGCTACCAAGTATCAATTGCATTTTATGTGACGTACCATACTGCAAGTGTAAAACATACTTAATAGGTACCAGCTGTTCCCCCAACTTCGTATACGTTGAGTTTGGAGACCAAACTCTAACAAATTATACAAAAACACCATCCTATTAAACCACTCTACTCTAAAAAATCGTATCGACATCCATTTCGAAGTTTTGAATGTTTAAGCACATAGGGACATGCACAGCAAAATAACGACGTTGTCTTACGAGTATATTAAGTATAAATATAATTAAATACTGTAAGTACTGTGAAGCCTCTGCTTCACATAAACCTTCTTCTTGCAGAACAATTCATTTATTTCCCTTCTAGGACTTGTTAAATTTACAAAATAAAAATATTTAAAGCTTTATAAATAATTGTATTCTTTTTAAATTCATAGTTGTTTCACAATATCTATTTTTTCATCATCTTCAATGTCTTTTAATGTTTTTTAAAATTTTTAATACTTTTTTTTTTAAATAAACCATATGTGGTCTGTATCATTGAATAGGTTATATTCAATGATCACGACCTTTACAGTACTTAAGCAAATATGCCTAAAATTTATTCATCGTCATAAGTATTTTGGACTCCAAGAGGTTTGAATGGTACTTTAAATTATTAAAGTATGAGTCACAGGATAATACGCTTCGTGTACTCCCAGGCAATTCAACAAAACATTCTTTTTATTTCTCTAGAAAATTAGTAGGTACATTTATTATTATGAGTAATTTCTTGAGTCTTAAATTAAGGCAGGTAGCCCGCGGCGAGTCCGTCTCGGTAACAATCAGTAGAGCGGCAGAATCACGCATCTCATACGAAGGCTCACTTTGCTTTGAACCAGTCCCGCCCTCAGTTTAACATTTTTCTACTTGCCTGGGAATTAATACTAGTTCGTTGCATTGTTTATTATAGAGCAAGCTAATTATACTGTCATTATTATTTTCGACTTAAACCTCGGCGCGATATTGTAGATGGATTTCTTTCCATAATTACTACTTAGAGGTCAATGCTTCCATAATGGTGTATTAATTTTTTTTTTAATATAAATATTCACGGACATTTCACACAACGTCCTCTGGTCCCAAGATAAGCTTATTATGCTTGTGTTATGGGTACCAGAATACGGATATAATACATAAACTACTTTTCTTTCACATTCACACAAATTATATATCACACAAATGATTGTCCCAAGCGGGAATCGAACCCGCGACTTTGTGAACGGTAGTCCATTACATGAACCACTACGCCACGAAGCCCGTCAATTTTAGAGCATATTGGTTAGTGTATTGTTTTTAACTGTTTCACCTACAATATCTTTAGTTAATATAAAACAAAGTCATTATTTTATATGTATGTCCTTATGTGAGGTTATATCTTCAAATCTACGCAACGCATTTTGATGTTTTTTTTTTTAATAGACCGAGTGGTACAAGAGATGTGTTTTTTGTGTAATTTGTTATGGTTTGATTTTTAACTTCCACGTGCACGAAGTTTCAAGTCAACTGCTAGTTTAATTAAAAAAAACCTTAAAATAGCGAAAAATATTTTTTGAAAGTAAAGGAGAAATATTAAGATTGTATTTAAATAGTTTTTACGTAAATTGTGTTTTTTTTTTTGCATAACTTTTTAATTAGAATATGACATTTAGTTCAAAAAGACATGACCTATTTAAATAATCGAATACAATTTAATTACTTGCTGATTTATCAACGATATAACTGAGTTGAATAATATTGAGCAACTTTATATGTTAAATTAATCACTATCCCAACTATAAATACCTAACTGTAGGTATGTGTAAAGTCTAACATGTAGCGAAACTCGATTCTGAAACCCTGCAAAAGAGGAAATCCTGCTCTCAGGACCACATAACGATATTGTCTCATAGGGACTCATAAAGGTATAACGACACATGATATTTGCATATTAAACCTGCTTAATATTTTAATGCATAATATTAGGTATTTGCTTAAGTAAAGATACATAATTATTTTATTTTAGCTTTTTTTACGTGTTTTGAATTTATTAAATAACCCTAAATATGAGAGGTCTATGTTAAACAACATTTAGTTCTCTTTAATATTGCAATGTAAATAAGATAAATTTGTGCAGCCCTATAACAATAGCTTACTTGTTATCAAGTCGGTATCAGTTTCAATTTGATAATAAGTCGCTGTCATCTCTAGCGACAACTTTGTTATAGGCATTGTGGGGACGCAATCCTAGTCTAATCTTGATGACCAGGAATATTGTAGCCCTAGACCTGGAGCCCACTTAATGACCCAAATTAGAGGAACAATATTAGAAAAAGGTTAGATGGGTACCTATAAGAATTTACCGCCCACTAATTTTCCCGCCATTGCTGTCCAATAGCCGGAGGTAACTTACGGTGCGTTCAAGCATAAATATTTACATTTGATTCCGTGTTTATTTTATCATAAAATTAACATGCAATTTATTTTGCAATATAAATTAAATTCACATATTCGTATTATAAATAAATATTCATGGACATTTCACACAACGTCCTCTGGTCCCAAGCTAAGCTTATATGCTTGTGTTATGGGTACCAGAATACGGATATAATACATATACTACTTTTCTTTTGTAAATACATACTTATAATACATAGTAAACACCCAGACGCAGTACAGACATTTGTATGACATTTATGGATATCACACAAATGATTGTCCTGACCGGGAATCGAACCCGAGACCTCGTGATCGGCAGTCTATTACATAAACCACTCCACCACGAAGCCGCGAATATTATAGCATAAAGCTTCCAAGGATATCAACATTCATAAACATCGGAGGCGGTACTAGATGCTGTATATACAGTTTTCACCTGCTCTCGTAATGTTACATAATCACCTCATCATTTCTTTTCAACGTCAAAACGTATAAACAGTATGATTTCTATATGAGTTTCAACATGAAGCTTATCGTAAAGGTTTACAACTTAATATGTTTCTATTTCAGAAAGCGGTATATAATATAAGTATGAAATTTGAAAGCTCGCGTAAATTTTGAAGCATCAACTGACAGCTGAAAAAGTATTAAGTGTTCAGTAACATAAACGTGATAAATTGCCTAAGTTTTAAGCACTATTTTATGCCAATTTAAGAGTATAGTCAAATCTTTACTATCGTAATTCCCTTCGTCAGGTTAAGAACTAATTATTAAAGTTTTAACTAATGCACTAATATACTGTAGCTGTAGTTTTAGTACCTGACAGTATTTTCCTAGTATATTGGCTGCAAGGCGATAATAAAAATAAAATAAGTTTAATTGTTCCGTATGACCACAGATAATAACTATAATTACTTACTGGTGAAAGAAAAAAAAATATAAATATAGGAATATTTTACCCCACTGATGTAGGCTAAAATATTAGTATAAGCTATTCGATAATTCTGAGAATTGAATACGAAACTTTAGAAAGCATACAGAGAATTATTGCAAAGTAGATAACTTGAGCTTTGCAACTAGACTTTAACGGAAAATATTAAACTAAAAGTTATATACAAAGAGCTATATAATATAAAGAACAAAGTTATAACAAGTTTGTGATTAACATACTCGTTGCGTTTCGACGGTGCTTCTCCAGTTCCCGCCTTGTATGAGAGAGCGACTAACGAAGAACCCCTCTAGAACTTTGTTTTACGTTAGCACCACACTCGCTTTGTGAATTAAAAGCGGTGCTCCTTTCGCACTAAAACACCCCTTAATGAAACACGAACGTCGCAAATTCGTCTAAATTTCCGCAACAATTCATACACCAGACGTTGTTTCACAGACTGCGCGTAACATATCCACCCGCATAGCGTAAATAAGAACGCATCTTGAGAATTTGTAGCATCAATTCATAGAGCTATTTGGTTCGATTCCTAGAGAAACTCTGGAATAGTAAACATCTTGTGACAAGTTGAAATGGACAAACTTCCACCGTACCAAAGACAAACCTTCATAAAACTGTAGCTACTAAAAGCTTATGAACTATAAGTACCAATCTTGGCAAATATTTGATTTAGTATACAAGTGTGTCAATAAACTTTATTTATACCACTTGTATAAACGTACACTTTTTCTATTTTTACCTTATATATTATATACTTTTTCTGTGTTTTTTTTTATATACATTTAAAGAAGTTGTTTGATGAGAAATCTTGTCTAATTTATTCATTCTATAACTCATCAATTTAAAAGATACCTCAATATTCTGCTATGAATGTATGTACTATTTAGTATTTTTTTTACATTAGTTCAATAGTTTCATATATCCCTGATGGTGTAGACAGCAGTTAATTAGGTTCTATTTACATATCATGAAATATGACGATAATAAGTTTAGTAATAAGACGGCTATGATGGTTGAGCATCACAATTTCTCTTATCCCACGATATAATTTTTACAGGTAATGTTGACAATCATGTGATTTAAAATTACTAATGCTCGTGTTTTGCTTGACCCGGGGACTTAATTCGAACTTTCGTCCCATGAGGCTAATGCATTGACAAAAAGGCACTCGTCAAAGCTCGGCAAAGCCAAACATTGAAGTAAAAGAAATGTAGGTATATAGGTTAGGTATGGTTACTAAACTGCCTTTTATAGGTACGATCTTTCAATTTTTAATTAAATTTTGCTTTAGACATCTAATGCCTTTTCCATAAAAGGCATCGCATGGTGTCACTATCTCCATTAAAAAATCAGATATTAATTTAAACTCAATATTTTTGGATACATACATTTTTATCAATTTCAAAAAGAGAGAAAAATGAAATTCAAAGCATTTTAATATAGTTGTCAACGAAACAAGACTCCAATATTGGCTCAAAAATAATGTTAATTCCACAAGCGCTTATTGGAATGGGGACGCTTTGTCGGACGCTATTCAATCTGGTAATCGGAAATGGGTATTGTAGCAACAAAGGCCCTATTGTCCACTGACGAGTGCGCAACCCCGCGCCCGCACAGCACGCCGCTAACCCGCGAATATTCAACAACCGTGCATACAGATTCTGACATGTCTGTCACAATAAATGGAATCTATTGAGGTGTACCTACTATAGCAGGAGTTTGCAAATGGCGCCAGCCTTTGCCTTGGGGACTTTTTGCAATTCCTTTGCAATATCTGTTCACTAGACATATTTCTATAGCTAGTGTTTTAGAAACCCAATTGACGGGATTCAGGAGTTCAAGTAAAATAAACAGCAAATAAACAGCAACAATTATGATAAATTGCAGTTTAAAAATACTTGAAAATTGTCTTTTATTATGAAACAACCTCAGAATACACAAGAGGCGCGTTCGATATTTAAAAATTGACGCATTTAATTCGTAGGCACACCTACGCGGTATAATAGAGCTTGTTCTGTTTTCTAAGAAGAAAACTCGCCTTTGTCCTATCAAAAACAAAAGCTCGTATATTTTAAATGACTATGAAACATAACTAAAAATATGTTCGATTATGTTAACTATCAGACAACGAAATCTACACTTGTAGATTATAGCAATGTTGCTATTGTTAATAAGAACATCCATCTTTATGTCACGTGAAAACATTTTTCACAAAATGCGTTGTAATTAAAGTACTGCAGTGCTGTGTGCAAAAATTGTAAATACACAGAATAAAAGAACGTAGGTCCTTTATTTATGTGTTGTTTGCTTTTTGGTAGAGGTTCGATGCTTGCTTAATCCGACAGTGACTGTACAACAGTATAATCCATTGTAGCGTGAATATTGATTCAGTATAAGCATAGATGTGTGTGTACATACTGACTAATGGTTTTGATAATTGGTTTGTTGGTTAATGAACTACTAAAGTCAGATACATACCTATATAACGAAATTAATTGTTTCATATTAGGTTGTAAGGACCACGTAAATTAAGGGATGTTTCTTGGCTGGACAGATGAAGGGTTTTATAGCGTTTTAACAGTCACATTTGGGGACTAACAGCCTGATTAGACACCATTAAGACATGCACAGTTTATCCTTAAGATCACTATGATCAATTCGTAAAATAATTAATAAGTATCTACATATAATTTCCTATGCCAGACTAATTATTATTCACTTGCAAACATTTAAATTGCTATTTATTAGATTTGGAACAATTTCTTCTAACAGGTTTCTAATTTGAAAAGCGCCCTGTAGTATAATTTACTTCTAACTACATAATCAAATGATCTAGAAATTGTACACCTATTAGCGACGTACAAATAAAAACCTTTACCAGATTTTTTTTTTAAATCACGTAATTATGTCGTTTATATCCCACCATTTTAACAGCTTTATGAGTGTTTACTAAACAATGAAAAAGTTCTAGTAGGACTACTAAATATTCAAGTTTAAAAAATAAAATATCTTTCTGTCGGATATGGTTCTTTATATAAACATGTTAAATATAAATATATTTCACTAACAAAAAATCTGATGGCTTACTCACCAGAGCTTATTCCCCTTGTTCTCGAGGGAATTCGCTGAAATCCTATTACAGCAGGCGCATATGGCTTAAATAAAATGCGAGAAATCCCATTGCGTAGGCAAGAGTTAAATAATAATTTATAGCACATGGGTACAACTTGCTGATAAATAAATCGCACAATACAAAGAACAAGATATTATTGTTCATTTATTCAAGAGAAACTGGTTTAGATGTCAATCAGTATAGTTGAATATTTGAGATTATTTGTGTCGATTGATATCAAAAATGCCCAAGTCACGTTGAAATTTTTTTCTGATACCGATGTTTTTCTCTAGGTAAAAGTTTACGCTAGTGAAACGCTATTATTTTGTGCTATGAATATTAAACTTCGCAACACTCACAAAATACAAAGTAAAATCAATTTACATTATAAATTGAGTATAAAATGATCTTAATAGCAGTAATAGTAAACACCTACCAATTTATTCATAGACATAATGTTTAGGCTACAGATCTTTATGTATCCTAACTAACCTAATATAATTTGTGTGCACTAACATCCTTCCTTTCCAGCCCATTTACTTCCCACTGTTGGGCACGGGCCTCCTCCACTTTAGGGGGATTATGGTGTACTGTACCGTGCTGACCAGGCGTATTAGCACAGGGTTTATTTACGAGTTTTCCGTCTCCCACAGAGTATGTTATCTGTGTGCAATATCCCTTTAACTTTTACAGCACCCTTGGGAGGAGATGGGGTGGTGACACTTGTATTCTTATTCCGTCACCACACGGAGGTATTATATAGCTACTTGAGCAAAAATAAATAATATTCACGAACATTCATACAACGTCTTCTGGTCACAAACTAATTTTGTGATTCAGATAAAAAAATTAAGTAATTAATTGAAACTAACACCCATACTGTTGATTTTTATCGTTTCTAAATGTTTAATAATTATGTAGGTACGTAAAGTATGAATCAGTTTTTGTTAACTTGCTCGGCATTAAAATTACAGTTAGTTTTTATGTTGCTTATTACCATTTTTGACTAGTAAGTAATATAAAATTAGACAGTGTTATGATGTTTTGTTTTCCACTGCTTGTTCGAGATCAAATTTCAAAGCAAGTCGTTAAAATAAGTCACAACATTTCTTGGGAAATTAATAAACAAAAAATCGTAAGTTTTTTCTTGAAAACTCTAGAATTTATTAATATTCATATTTATCAAATAAAAAAATTGGCTTTAATACTTTTAAAGCCAATTTTTTTATTTCAATTTATAATTTTTTTATAATATTTTATAATTACAGTGCAAGAATTTTTATTTGTATTTTGATGTTCATATTGTATTTAACCTAGTGACCTAAAAAGCTAAAATATTATATGAAGAACCAGTTATTTGTTGTTTACAGTTTAAAGTTCAGTGCGATTGTTAAGAAGCAAAAAATCTAGACTCCAAATAAAACAAGTTTACGTTAGGTCCGTGAACTAAAATAATACCTACTACTCATACATATTATGGCTTAATGAAACTGTCTACATATAGTAGTTCTGTTACATCATTATTTATTGTGTCTTAAAATTAGGCAAATAGGCACATAATATTATTTATATATATATTATTTATATTTATATATCTATTTATTGCGTCTGGGTGTTTACTATGTATTATAAGTATGTATTTACAAAAGAAAAGTAGTTTGTGTATTCTATCCGTATTCTGGTACCCATAACACAAGCATATAAGCTTAGCTTGGGACCAGAGGACGTTGTGTGAAATGTCCATGAATATTTATTTATTTATTCACATTAGCAGTTCATTTTAAACATATTACAAACCAATAGTAAGTAATAAATGCAATAGTGTGGTGCAGATTAAGAATACAAGTGTTACCACTCCGTTTATTCCTCAGGGTGCTGAAAGAGCCACCTAAGAGATATTGTTATGCAGTTATCATCAACTATGAGAGATGGAAAACTCGAAGTTAACCCTATGTAAAATCGCCTGATCAAACCAAATATCTACCCAAAATGGGGGAAACCCGTGCCCAACGGCGGTTCACGGGTTGAAAAGGGAAGCACATGCAATAGCTACTAATGAAAATATTACAAAATTTTAAATATTACAAAATGATAAACATTTAACAAACCGTACATAACGAATTCGAGCTAATCATCGAAATTAAAACGATTTGGTCACAAACTCAGGATTTAAAGAGAAAGCTGTAAATGATATCGACCTCGTTATCACTTTAAGATCCAGATAGTATGAAAGAAAGGCAAAATGTATCCCTGGAGACGGTTAACAGCGATATGTTAGCGAAAAGCTAAAAGAAAACGAAAACTGAAATCTTCGGTAAAACGAGATGGAAAACAGTCAAAATATTTGCCATCCGGTATAATGTGGTTATTATATTATTTGAAAATATTTTATGTGGAGGCTTAGATTTTAATGAGATATGATTAGTAACGTTACTCAATAAGGCCTGAGAACGTAAGGCTAATTCGTGCTACCCTATTTTTTGTTAGATCAAGTTGATAACAATTACGAGTGGTACATAAGCCTACTGTATAATCAGTTCCGCTAAGAAACAAATTGTGATTATTGCCAAGGTGAGGTAAGTGCGGCCAGCGATGGATGTACGGCGCCGTCGACCGCGGAGGCCATTCAACTCGATCGAGGCCTCGCGGTGTTCGAGCTGACCGCCAACCTTCATGGAAAACATTGTCAGAGGACAATTGTCTGACATTTATCTCATTACCTATTCCATACTAGCATTCCTACGAAGCGCCTCGTTCAACTCTGTTAGCTACGGTAATTAACGCAACTGTCTAATCACGCGCATCTTGAAAGTATTTTAATTTGATACATGACTCAAACGATCACGCACACATTCATACCATTCATATTGCATGAACCCTATATTATACCACAGAGTAATAAATAGATACAATTTATTATGAATCTATATAATAAACCGCAAAAACCAAATTAACATAATCAAAATATGTAAAAAATTAATGCTTACAAGTAACGAAGTCCGAAGTTATCAGGACACAGTTCACAGCAGTCAAATCGTCGAGTAATCGTGTGTATCATTAGTTAAAAAGTAGGGTAATTTTGCACTTCATGTCATCAACATGCTTCAAGTATCGTTAATACTAAGAACACTTCACGACACTTTTTAATAAGTTAATGTTATATACTGTCACCACATTAACTTAAGTCAAACTTTATTAAATATTAACTTAACACTAAACTGTAAGAAGTAACTATAATAATATAAATACAAAAGGTAGGATCGCGAGCTCGAGTTGCATTCGATGATGGGCCTGCGTTCCACCTGTCACTGTTAGCGAACACGAATCTACTGCCGGCGGCCACCGGCTGCCGGTCCCGCGCTCACAAATCCAGCTCACCAAGACATTACTGATAAACAACTAACTACAACGATTTCTAACACAGTGCATACATTGGCGTGAACCTTTTACATCGACAGCATCCTTTGGCTATTTAACGCGCAACGTATACCGGACAAAAATCTTTTACCATGCTAAGCTACTAAAGCTTTGCGTTGGAGGAAAAAGCTTACTTAACACTCTACCAACAGTACCAACCTACCAGTATATTAAGGTTGCTGCTTTAACGCCCTCTATATGAGACGAACGAAAATAAGCCAGCGCCATCTGTTAATAAAGTTGGAACTTAACATAACATGGTCTCGCTTTATGTCGAAAGCATATAAACTATGTAGAGTTACAGAATTATAGCAGCTATTCGCTTCCTCTGGCAGATGTCGCTTGCGGACCAATTTTAAAAACTGTAAGGATCAATTTAAAGTTTATTTATTCAATGTGCTGAATGACACTGTGTAAAACAGTTTTCTAAGTAGAGCCGTGCGCACTATTGATATAGGTATTTAAATAGAAAAAAATTACTACAATTTTAGAAATTTATATTTCCAAGGATGTCATAAAAAACCAACGTTTTCCGCAATCATATTGCTAACATCATTGCGTTTAGTAGTATAGTAGACAATTAGACAGATCCACATAGACACTATTGAAAGACATACGTAACAGGGAAAATTAAAATATAAGTATAATACAACTTGTACATAAAATTCGTAAAATTCGCAAATAAATATTATTCCCTTCGTCAGTAGAGCTAATATTGATTGCGATTTAATGTCACTGTATAGTGTCCACATAATATTTTAATCTTTCTATGTGTTATTTAGTATTATGAAATGAATTTTTTGTCAACATACGGTTTATATAAGTGAGATCAAAATAAATCCAATGGGTTTTGCTATAAGAATGGTGTTTCATGTGATAATATATTTTTTTTCATGTAGAGAGGATATCAAGGAAAATGTTGTCTGAATAAAGGATTCCAGATTGAAGTATCAACACTCAGCCGACAGTTTTAAGCCTGGATTCACACGTATACCAGATGTAGTGTCTGTGGCTACATCACTCATTCGGCTTGAAGTCAACTCACTCGTCACTTGGCTAACTACAACGATTACAGATTACAACGCACTTCAAGCAGAATGAATATCTGTGTGCGTGCACATACATCACGCACACAATATCCGTGTGCGTGAAATATGTCTATGTGTGTCTATGATACATGTGTCGTAGATCTATGATGTCGTATGAAACGTCATTATTCTATGGAGTACGATTTAGCCAGGCTAAAGTTACTTGTCCTCAATTTTAAAGCCGCCACATTGTATATCTTTGCTTGGAATATAATCTTAGAGTTTCAGTGGTCGTTCATTTTATGCTCTAGGCTAGCACTAACATACAAAAATATATGGAAATTCATCGTTTATCAAGATGAAAAGTTGGGTAAGATTCTAATAACCATAGAAATGAGTTTAAAGGAAGAGGCTGTCAAAGTGTAGCATAACGCAATAATTCATCTCAACCGCGATTTTGTTATTTAATTTGAATATTACAAAACAGTCACTAATATATTTTCATCGAACGTTTGATAACATTAAATTTATGTAAACGAATGACTCATATAAAAACCAATATATTAATATTCTATCAACGGTAAACACTTCTGACTCAGTCATGTGCTTATATGCCAACGTGATAGTATTTTATGACTCTGTTCTGGACTAATTTAAGACTTCCAATAATTACGTTGATTGTACCTGGCGCCTAGGATATTTATGTAACGATGTCATTGGTCTAATGAAGAAAACATTTTTAGCTTATTTTAATGGTGCAAATAATATTGTAATGTTGATAAAAAAATTTATAGTATCATTATCACGATATAGAAATGTTAACTGAACTTTCTTATTATAAAAGCTGTGTATTATACACTGATTTCAATTAATTATAATGTGCACAGCAAAATAGCTAATTATTCAAAATACATCATAGTTGTTTTCGTTTTTTAGTTTAGTTGAGTTTAGTTATTCACGTAGAATTGGTATCAATGTGACTTTGTAATGTATAGTTGTAACGATAACTTTAAAGTCCGAACCGCCTCGCCTCGTGCGATTAGTATTCTTGATATGGATTTGTATGGGTATGCGCTCACTACATCAACTCCGTAGCGTCACCGGGTCGCCTCTGTCGTAAGCCCTCCACGCGCGGACAGCGGGTGGACCACTCGATGACAACTCGCTGCTCGCATGCTTGCCTTGCGCTGACTGCGCATCGACAACGCGCGAGTCCGAAACGGACCGTGTCAATTGTTAAGACTACATGAAAATTTGTTGACGATGCGAGGTCATAAGACGTTTATTGGTGATAACACGGTGTCCACCCGTGGACCACCTGTCGACAACGAGTGGACGCCGTGCGATGAGGCGGTGCGGGGTGGGTGCCGGGTGTCTCTAATGAGCTATGACCTGAACAAAAAATAGATAGACTTAGAATATGTCCTCATTTTGCATTTAATCTCCCTCTCACTCTCCAGACTATTAACGAGAAGCGTTCTCCGCTTTGAAAGAGTTTGTAGTTTACGATACCGTGCTGAACAAACGTGTTGGCATAGGGCTTAATTTCGATTTTTCCGTCTCTCACTCACCCTAGGAAAGATATGAGGTGGCGACACTTATATTCTTAATCCGTCACGACAGGAATGAAATAATAAAAAAAGTATTGTAACACTTATAATACTATAATTTCATAATTGTAACATGTACATTAAATAATTACGCAAGAGTAGTTTAAAAACAATGAATTGGCAATATCCTTTATGGTCCAGAAGCTGCGTCCGCCCTAGATGTGCGTAGTCCAAGCTGTAGTGAAAGTAAACTATTGTTCTGGTGACAGACATATAGCTGCCTTGTAAGTGCACTTAGTATTTTGTAACAGTTTTGTAAAAGTATAACCATTTGAGTAAATTAAAAGACAAAAGGCACTAAATTGGGATACTTTAAAACAAATAAGAAGCTAAAAAGGTTTGGATGCCGTTAGTTGCCATTGTTGCCATGGAAACTGTGCAACTTTTACTGTATAATTTCTTGTACTCATACACATAATTAAATACAGATTATTAAAATAAAAGAATAAAAGAAAACCTAGTTATACATATTGACGGGCTTCGTAGTCTAGTGGTTCATCTAACGGACTGCCGTTCACAAGGTTTTGGGTTCGATTCCGAATCATTTGTGTGATCTTTATAAATGTCATACAAATGTTTGTATTGCGTCTGGGTGTTGCATTATAAGTATATATTCACAAAAGAAAAGTAGAATATGTAGTACATCCGTGTTTTGGTACCCATAACAAAAGCATATATAGGCTTAGCTTGGGACCGGAGGACGTTGTGTGAAATGCCCACGAATATTTATTTATTTATTTTATATAATCGATGTATATTATCCAAATCGTTATCATATCGATATACAAGCTCACTCCCAGTTTAGTGTAAAAGTCCCCGAAACATAAAACGTGTTTACATATTTATTTCGTATTTTTTTTATGAATTAAGAAGGACATCTATCTATTATTGTCTTCATATCTTAAAAGAGGGAATGAGTTCTACAATAATATTTTTGTTACGTCAGGCCATATTAATTTGCCTACCTATTTTGAACATCAGGAAGTTGACAACCATATCAGTTAAGACTGTAATTCAATTTGATAGACAGCTTTCCAAGTGCACTTTTCCATAATAGATTACATGTCCTTCAACCCACATACTCCGCTCCTTATATTAGTAAGGTATTCGAGGTATCTGTTAGCTTTGATTCATGTCTTGATAACTTACTAGCTATTGCTCGATTATTACACGTGTTTATAGCTATTTCCCTGCTCGTTGCCTGTTAGCGAGATGCTATACGTATAGCCTATGTGTTATTTGACTAATACGATATACAACTGTAAGGTTTCATTAAAATTGATTCAGTAGGTTTTGCGTCAAACAGCAATAACATCCTTGGGTATATCCACAGTCATACATCATTCATTAGAAACATTTTTATTTATAATAATGTTATATTTCTTAATTAGGTAATAAATATTAATACTTTTAATCTCGATGGTTCGTGGTGTTTCATTCATAGTCCACTAACTACGGTGATAAATTTTGTGAATGGTAAAAGTAATTATTGAAATACCTAAGATAAGCGCCGTAATTACCTTCTTAGATAAAACACACAACATCGTCGGTTCCAGTCATGGATGTAATAACTAACAAAAAGCTAAGCTTTAAGAAGGCTCGCGTATACGTATATTAGGGTTCCGTATCAAAAGGTAAATGGAATCCTATTACTGAGACTTCGCTGTCCAGCCGTCTATTCCCAGGCTGTATCTCTGGAACGGTGTTAGCTAAAGGGTAAAGATTTTAACAAATGATCTATATTGATGCCACATTCACAAATACTCATCATCATTATCAACATTTTGGTAATAACGGTATAGAACTCCTCGTTTGCGAATCCAGGTCATACTTGACCAGTTTTTTATGGTAAATTTTTTTTCATTGATAACAGATCTAGATGTAATTTTTAATTGCTATGCTACAGCACAAATCTAGGAGGAATGATAGCTTCTCTGTAAAGTGTACCAGAAGAGTGCTCTAATTGTTTATTCGGATACGTTGAAACTCTATTTTTTATTGTCACGTGGTTTCCATAAGATTTTTGCGTTACCACTTCAATTAACTGCATGCGTAGGGATTAAAACACTACGACCTTCGTTTCAGGCTATTAAAGTAACAAGCACCAGTCTGTCAGAAAACATACGTACGTTCCACTTGAAAAGCCTAATGGAAGGTTCATGTTTCTTTTTAAAAGTTTTTAGTGTGTTTATATCTATATAGAATTATGGATACAATTGTAACAAGTGAATGTATACGAGCACTTTGATCAGTTTGAAGTATAAAGTAATTTTGGCATGTCTCCATGTAAGCAGTAAAAATCCTTTTACTGCTTACATGGAGACAAACATACAAAAAATTATAATAAAACATCGATTTTATTATAATTTTTTGTATGTTTGTCTGTCTATGTGTTTGTACACGTATCATGTATAAAATACTACATTATGAAATTTGAATCGTCTTCTTAACTGATGTAATGAAAATTGCTCCATTTTACCACATAAAGGACTCTTTTGATTTTACAAGACACATTGATGATTTGGAATTCCAAACACACAAAGTCGCAAACAATAACTAGTATCCTACTAATATTAAAAATGTGTGTAGTGGGTATGGATGTTTGGATGTTTGTTACTCTTTCACGCAAAAACTACTGAATGGATTTTAATGAAACTTTACAAAAATGTAGCTTATTCATCAGAATAACACATAGGTAGGCTACAATTTTATAAAGATATTGTGTGAATTTGATAGGCTTCGTGCTCTAGTGGTTCATGTAACGGACTGCCGATCAAGAGGTCGCAGGTTCGATTCCCGCTCGGGACAATCATTTGTGTGATTTTTTCTAATTGTCATACAAATTTTTGTTCTGTGTCTGGGTGTTTCTATGTATTATAAGTATGTTTTTAAAAAAAAATTATTATATGTATTCTATCTGTAATCTGGTACCCATAACACAAGCATATAAGCTTAGCTTGGGACCAGAGGACGTTTACGACGATATTTTTATTTTTTTATTTTTATTGTCCAAAATGTGACGATAAGTTTCAAGTGAGTAGGAATTCCAAGGCAATAAAGTCGCGCACAACAGCTAGTACAAATATAATTATTCTAACAAGTAACGGTAACATGACAATTGTAGACGATACTCAGCTCAGTCAAGTGGAACTTTAGTCAGTTCCCATGATGAAACTGTACACCAGTACACTCTTGTCAAGGCTAATGCTACATCGTTCACATGAGGACACTTACAAGTTACAAGGTACACTTTGTAGTCACTATAAAGGGCTCCGCAAACGGCATATTACGATATATTTTTATAGCAAATAAGAGACAGATGTATACATATAGAAAAAAGACGAGTTGAAAAAAGACATAGATACTTCTGTCGGTGACGTCATAAATATTTATACATTTCGGTATATTAATTGTTTAACTGTCTCATTCTTGCTATATTTATATTATATATCGTAATGTGCCGTTTGTGGCAACTTTAAAGTGTCGAGGTCGACTCATAGTAGTGAATATAATTAGTACTGAGCTTATAATTTTAAGTAGTTGATTGTATTGTATTGTTAAACTTAGTAGAATAAAATATATCACACGAATTAGCTGATATTTATACCAAATCATTGTTTAAAATGTACAATAATTTTATGCTGTAGTAGTCCAAGTGATTGTATTTTAACAAGCCGAGTCAGAAATAAAATGGGAACTTGTCTTCAAGTCAATGATTAGTTTTAAAAATGATATATAAAAGAGGTTTGCGGCGGATTTGTTGCTAATTTAAAATAAGTGTGAAATACATCTAATTTACAAAAGAAAAGTAGTATATGTATTCTATCCGTATTCTGGTACCCATAACACAAGCATAATAAGCTTAGCTTGGGACCAGAAGACTTGTGTGAAATGTCTGTGAAAAAAAAAGCATCGTATCGATTCATGTCGCGTAATTAATCGCGTCTTTAAATGTAAGCATAATAAATAAGGTGGTAGTACAATATAAAATAAACAACTTTTAAAAGAATTATACACTTACTTTTAGGGCAAACATATTTTTACAAGCATTAACACCTGACCAGTTTCATGATATATTAAGATAGGTATTCAGATCTCACTTCACTATTAATCTTATATATAAAATTCACGTGTCACAGTGTTTGATACCGTACTCCTCCGAAACGGCTTGACCGATTTTTATGAAATTTTATATGCATGTTCAGTAGGTCTGAGAATCGGCCAACATCTATTTTTCAAACCTTATTTTTTAGTATGGCAAAGCAACGTTTGCCGGGTCAGCTAGTATTTAATAAATAAGTGTTGATTTACCATCTCGATGCAATACTGTCGACAGATAAATGCCGGAATGAGTACCGTTTGTTTTACAATTTTCTATATGCTTCTCACGGAAGTACTGTATTTCTCTGTACTGTAATATAGTTGGTTGCCTCCACACAAATCATCCAGCGTTACGCTTAACACGCGGTAATGGAAAATTCTACTTTGAGAGACATAAGCACAAAGCGATGGCATTTAAACTGTTACGACCTAGTTACTGCCTATTACATGCAACACTTAGATTGCGCAAATCTAAACAAATATTGTCATTTTAAGGTTTTTTATCTTGTTTTAATGTATGTAAAATGCATATATGCCGAAAAATGTAGCCTCCTATACTTATTGCCGTGGATTTGATTTTCAGTTGTGTAGTGTTTTAAAAAGCAGAAGTAAACATATTAATAGTCGTGTATTCTGAATTCGTCACCACACGGATGGTAGACAGTTTTCATATAGACATGAATCGATACGATGCTTTTTTTTCACAGACATTTCACACAACGTCCTCTGGTCCCAAGCTAAGCTTATTATGCTTGTGTTATGGGTACCAGATTACAGATAGAATACATAAACTACTTTTCTTTTGTAAATACATACTTATAATACATAGAAACACCCAGACCCAGGACAAACATTTTATATGACATTTATAAACATCACACAAATGATTGTCCGAGGCGGGAATCGAACCCGCGACCTCGTGATCGGCAGTCCGCAATATAAACCACTACATCACGAAGCCCGTCAAATTATTTCGTAAAATAAAGAAAATATAAAAATGTATAAATTTGGCAATAATACCCATTTATTTGTGCATAAACAATAAGTAATTAAAATTGTTACCATATTTCCACATGTCAATATCAACTTGGCAATCTAATTTTTAAATATTAAATAGGTTATACAATAAAGAGTCATTAATCTAATTTTATTATTTACATAGTCATTTAGCACTATAACGCGAAGGCCAGTCGAATAGCAATGATATCATCCAGATCTAGTAGAATAATTATAATATAGCTGTACCGTGGGATTTGGTCTTTCCCAACTTTGTATATGATAATAGGTCTTCAAATAAAATAGTTCTAGAAATGTTCATTGTAGAGTACAGTAATTCGATTGTTTCTTTTAATTATTCGCCATTATTTAAGGACATTGACACGAACTTACTTACCGGATTTGGCAAACGGCTTGTCGGTTTTAAATGAAGTCAAAATTCAAATGTTCAGAACCGTGGGACCAGCGATAATGAAGTGTGATAAAATATATTAAGTCTTTTAAAATACAAAATTTATATTGAGATACTTTTGGAATCATGTTCTTAAAGTGAGTATTCATTCATACAACGAAAACAGTATCACCACTGATGGTGATCTGGTTCTTCATTACTTCTATCATGCGTATAAGGCCAGCTATGTAAATGAAGCTAAGAAAGTGAGTTGAGATCGTAGCAAATGGTGCTCTTATAACCCATACATACCTGCATGTTAAAACAAGTGACGTGACGTGACCACGATGACGATTTCAATAAATTTATATCATCTTTGCCCTGTCCTTATCTCATTACATTGCCTCAGGGGAACATGTCATCCTTGCATGCTCTTTTGTCTGAAGAGGCACCTGTGTTTATTATTGTTTCTTTTATATATCCTCTTTCACTCACTCCTTATCCTTCAATGTTTTTTTGATCTTCTTGTTGAAAATTTTTACTTGAACTTCATATTACTATGTACATTATTTTGTGTGTGACTTTCTGAATTGATGTTTTGTGGAAGTTAACACGGCAGTTCTTTTACCACTCTCTTATTTTGCTTATCGTTGCTTACATATCAAGTAACGGCTCTGTCAATTGTTAAAAATAATATTTATAATATTTAACAGCCAAATAAAACTACTTTTTACGGATTTAGACGCGTATATTTGTTTTAAATTTAAGCCCGACGTTTCGGAGACTTTGCAGTCACCATGGTCACGGGTGAGACTTTTAACAGCCATTTAACAGCTTCTTAAAATTCACTTATCTTTAATTTTACACATTTCCACTCACATCCAATACCTACTTCTAGGTTTTAGAAAATTAATTTTGCATAACTTGTATTTCTTGTATAGCCAAGTTCACAAGCCAATCAAATATATTAAGACTTATAATGTAAAATATGATTAAAAGTGTAGTGGAAATTCATGTTTTAAGAACATTAACTCTTCGCCATAGCTATTACACACATAATTGTGATGTTTATTGGGTAAGCAAAATTAGCAAATACTATTGATTAGATTCAAGCCTTGGGGCATTTTAAATTTGGCTAGGTAATTAGTAGCTAATTTTGGATTTGTTAGTGTCTCAACAATCATTATAACCGAACTGATAATACTATAGATATAACCAGGTTTCTGCATTGCCTAGCAGATACCCCTTACGTCCTTAATATCTTTTATAATAATTCCCAATTTTATGCCAATTTCTCAAGTTCTCGCTTCAGTCTACATATACGAGTACATAGAATCTATGCTATCCATCTATGTCGCATTAAAGAGAAGTTTTTATATGTAATTACTCTCTCTCCAGACCATTTACGTCCCACTTTTGGGCACGAGCTTCCTCCACTTTGGGAGGGATTATGGTCTACTGTGCCGCGCTGTATCCTGTATAATAAGATAAATAAAAAAGCTTAAAATATACCCCTTATCAGTTAAAAAATGTCGAAAAGTAGTAGAAAAATGGTTCCAGGGACTTGGCTATGATGAAACTGAGCTGCTTGTAAAAGTTTAATTATTAGCAAACACGCACACACACACTCACCCACACATCACAGAATATACCCACACACAATTACACACACATATACACAGACACAATAAAGTAGTATAAAAATTGTATTGTTATTTGTTAAGATTAGCAATTTTATTAGTAATAAGATAATTGCAACACATAAATAAAACTTTTGTCGACGTTTCGAAGGCGGGCGTTAAGACGGCACGATACCAAATTATGCTCCATACAAAAGTATGGGTATCGTACTTCCGTTTTTTCTTCGCGAAAGTTAAACCGATTTTAATAGTTTTTGCGTTATATTATAGATAAAGAGTATATCTATGCTTCTATCACTTTCTTTTTTTCAAAACATAATAACTAAAAGAAATATGACGATCAGAAAAACCCACTTTTTTCGGTTTTCTTTAGATAAAGTTGCAGCGTCTATCACACAAATTTGGTAAAGTTTTACCACAAAAGAAATTGATAGAAGCATAGATATACTCTTTATCTATAATATAACGCAAAAACTATTAAAATAGGTTTAACTTTCGCGAAAAGAAAACGAAAGTACGAAAAGTCTTTTTTCAAAAAATTTTTAGGTAAAATCCGCTTCATCTATATTTGTCCCTTTCAGCGCGGCGCTCGGAAATAGGGATAGCAATACCTAAGGCAATTTCCTAAATGAGGAGTAAAGTACCCTCTTAATGACTGCAACACAGTTCTTAACTAAAGCAGTAACTAAGGCAGCAGCAATTGTTAAAATGTACTCTTTGTGAAATTTCAATAAATAAATAAACTGTGCCGCGCTGACCAGGCGTGTTGGCACAGGGTTTATTTCCGAGTTTTCCGTCTCTCACAGAGGATGTTAGTTGTGTGCAGTATCCCATAGCTGATTTTTACAGCACTCTGGGGAGGAAATGGGGTGGTGACACTAGTATTCTTAATCAGTCACCACACAGAGAAAGTAATAACTATATGAATCAAATATTTTAACTTTATGATATTGGTATATAACTATAGAGACATCAACATGTAATTGATTGGAACGAAAAGTCTAGTTATAAGATACTGTAGATTACCCTAGCGTGTAGTATCCTGCCAAAGACCTTGATTAGTACAAAGTTCATGTGACGCGAATGGCATAATTGGACAATGTGCTTGTATTTAACCTTGGAGTGCCGCTCCTAGTCTGGACAGACTATGCGCTAACTTAGATATAAATAAACACTCAATAGACATATTTGTTAAATTAATGTACTATAACCAAAAACGAATAGGTATATTTTATTAGTACTGAAGTGCTTTTAGGCGTATTGGATATTGTATCTGATCAACTTGTGTTCACAAAATCGTAAGATCAATCCACGCACTGGATAATTGGACAATATTATTTGCATGAAAAACGCAAATATATAAAATTATCAAGTGTACAAAAGTACCTACTTCTAGTTAATTTATCCGTAATCTAGTACACATTAGACCAGAACAAGCTTAACTTGGGATCAGAGGGCATTGTCTGAAATATACGTCAATATTTATGTATTTATAGTAATATCTTTTACCAACGTTCATCAGATTATAGTCATAGTAGACTAGTGCAGATAGCTTCAAAAATATATTATAAAAATAAGAGGAAAAATAATTTACGGGCGATCTGAGGTCTCTGTCTTTTAAGGGTAAAAATGTTTATTCTCGATTTCCGGCAAAACTAATAGTCCTATGGAAAAAAGTTTACAGGCAAAGTTGTAGGTAGTAAAAAGATCTAAAACATGTGTATTTACACTTTATTCACATAACCTCAAAATTTAGGTGAAAAATTCAAAAAACCAAGTTCTTGGTTTTTTATTTTTTTCTTTTACAAAAATGTTTTTTCATTCACGAAATTTGTTGAAAACTTACCTTTTTATGTCCATAATACGCTGTAATTTATTTGATTAGAAATATTTATTTTTTCACCTTATTTTGAATTAATATCGAAAAAGCACCCTAATTTTCAATCGAAAATTCACCTGTCAAAATATCAGCTTTTTTCAAAAAGTTGCTATGCTTTCTGTTCGTTGCAATCTCTATACTTTCCGATGGTAAAAAAAAAATATGTTACTATAGAAAATCTTTTCAGAAAATGCACTAAAATATCATTCAATTTTAATCTTAAGGTTATATATTATGTTACGTTAAGCATACTATTTTTTAAAGAAAATATTACTATTTTTATGTTTGAGTTGATTGATTGGTCTCTATTTTTATTTCTATCAATCAATTCAAACATAAAAATAGTAATATTTTCTTCCTTTTCTAATGGGTTTCATCCTACTATAATTTTTTTTTTGTTTTAAAAATTATTGGCACTGGTCTATAGGTACCGATTCTACGTTCGCAACTTAACTGAACTTAACTAAAATATGAAAATTGATGGTGTCAATAACACAATTCAGCAATGTTAACAGAACTTTTATTATTAGATAATCTGTATATTATAAACTAACGATTTTAATTAATAAAAATTTGCACAACTAAATAGCCAATTAATCAAAAGACGCCAAAAACCCAAATTTGGTTAAGTTTAGTAGTGCACGTAGAATTGGTATCATTATCTTCTGTCTGTGTCTCCAAAGAGAGAGATAGAAAGCAATAGATGTTTGCCTATATTATTATCTCTTTCTCCCAATTTGTTCTAAATACTCCTAACGTAAAAATTATGCTTAGTAATATGCAAAGAAAACAGATTTATATAAAACAGACGATAATTATTACGATGAAGTCGAAACACTCGAAACGTAAAGGTCAGAGAACTTTGTGAACTACTTGAACGATATCTATTGATGTATTTTTCATGCTACAATAGGAATGATGAGTGTGGGTGTTTGAGTCTATCAAAGAACGACCACCGAGCTTTTCCTGTTCGGCCCCAATACAAACGATCTACAATAAATCAACGCAAACATTTGAATTATTATTTGAACAAACGTTTTGATGTTTCTTACTTTAAAGTGTACAATCTATTGTAGTTTTATGAAAAGATTATGTATTATAATTTTTATAGTTTGCTCTTCTGTATATTTTAAGGGCACTTAAGTAATTGTGCTACACAGAATTTTATTAAAAAAGGTGACTATAGTTGTTTAAAATAATGTGTTGCGTTACGTAATGATTTAGCCTTTGTTTTATAAATAAATAAATAATAAATAAATATTCATGGACATTTCACACAGCGTCCTCTGGTCCCAAGCTAAGCTTATATGCTTGTGTTATGGGTAGTACCAGAATACGGATATACTACATATACTACTTTTCTTTTGTAAATACATACTTATAATACATAGAAACACCCAGAAATGAAAAATTTTCAGAAATTATGTGCAAATCAAATGAAAAGGTTTGCAATTTTTTATAGCTATGTACTTATAAAGTTTAGCGTAGCGCTTTTGTTATACGATACGTCGATTTCGAGATTCGAGATTTGAGGCTGTAAGAAGGATTCACAATCGTTATCGTAGATACTCATGTAGTCTATCTTGAATTTTAAATCTCCTTTCTGTATGTTTACCTAAGCCCTAGCTTCTTTACTTACAAAGCAAATTTGTTATTTTTGTATGTATGTCCCATGTGAGCTTGTTTACTAATAAAACGAGCATAAAGCTCGCATTTAGGTATCTTTCTGCGTATCTTCTATTGCCTTAAATATATCTTGGATTATAGATATGTGTCAGATAGGTATGGCATGCATTTACAAGAAATGGTGACGTCACTTGCAAAATTCTTGTTAAGTAATGATTACAACATCAAAATACACGCGAATAGGTACTTCCTTCCATACATTTATTATATTATCTGTGGTTTTACATAGATTTGAATTTGAAAACAGTGTTTTTCTTTCATAATTTTGATATCTATTGTGTACATGATTTCTATTAAATTATTTTACATATGTATTAAAAACTGCTTTATTTTCTAGCTCCAAGAGTTATTAAAATCACATTGTAAATAATAAACAAAAGTTGCTTTGACTCTACACGACAGATTTCTAATAACTATTCTCAAGTAATTTATTAATTTTGCAATTGACTTGCTGTGATTTTACTATACTCAATCGAGTAACATTGTAGTGACGAAATTGGTTTCTGTTAGCACGGCCGCCATAGTTCAGTTGGCAGAGCGACGGAACGGTATTCCTAGGTCGTGGGTTAAAGTCCCGCTTGCTGCGATCACTTTTTCCCCTACAATTTAACTTATTAACCATTTAAATAAAACTACTTTTTACGGATTTAGACGCGTATATTTGTTTTAAATTTTGGCTCGACGTCTCACCCGTGACCATGGTGACTGCAAAGTCTCCGAAACGTCGGGCCAAAATTTAAAACAAATATACGCGTCTAAATCCGTAAAAAGTAGTTTTATTTAAACAGATGAGTCGCGCAAGTGTTAGAAAAAAATTATTAACCATTCTCAATTTACAAAAATTCTATATGTATAAGTAAACCATATTGTATTATCAATTCCTTAATAAATTGCATACCTAGTAATGTAGTATAGTTGATGTAAACATACATTTGTTTGTAATTCAGATCGTATAATATGGTCCCCCGTCTCCGTCCGTAATCGTTATTACGACCAAACGGCTTCCGTGCAACGCACCCGTCCGGAACAATAACACGCCTGGCAACTCTGAATTAAAACAAAGCTTTATTACTCACACATACTACGTGAACATAATTCATCTAATGTGCCATACATTCCTTTATAGTACTTATAATTTAATATAAGCACCTTTAATAAAGCTGTGTTTACTTGCACTGTTGTAAAAAAAAATGTTTATCTAGTAGAATTCACACGAGTACCTAAATAAACGGTAGAAAATTATGTAATAGATATGAATCATTATGACCCTGTACAAGCAGTATTGGATCCAAACATGGCTAATGGCTGTTAATATTAGGATTACTATCTGGAAAATCTGTGTATTTAGGTATTAAGTTCAGTTCTACAGCTACTTTGAGACTCCCGTAATTTTTTTCAAAATATTTTCATTACGCTCCTTAAAATCTCAACTTGAATTCTAAGTTCATTTTTTTATTAGGGCCAGTACCAAAAAAAAATCTGTTGTGAATAATGTTATTTTGTAAATAATTTGCAAGTTTTACTAAAATCAGTTTTGAAATCTTGGATATTATTGATTGTTGAATTTTCCTTAACATGTGTGTACAATTTCAGATTACTCCGGCTATTGCGAGTAGGTGAAAAACACTTTCAAAAACTTTAAACTTTAAACTTTCCGTTTACTAGAACACATAGATGGATATGTAGATACAATCAAAGCTAATAAAAGCGTCTTAAAAATGAGATTAGTTAACAACAATCTCTCTTTATTTCCAGCACGTTAACGTCCCATTACTGGGCGTGGGCCTCCTCCATTTTAGGAGGGCTTTTAGTCTACTATGCTGCGCTAACCTAGCATACACTTCAGTTTCGAGTTTTTTGTCTCTCTTAGTTGATGTTAACTACTTATAATATCTTTTAGATGGCCCTTACAGCAGCCATAAGTCCAATGCATATAAGTCCAATATATGTTTTAAAAAAAGCACAGATTTAACAGCCTACATCACAACACTTTAAAAATAAAAGAGAAGGGTCTAAACAAAATAAACTCGCCCACATCAACAACATTAGAAGTTTACAATGTCACTATCGGTTGATCACATGTGGGTCTAAGTAATGCATAATCGATTTATACATATTTAACATGACGTGTATAACAAAGGAATTAAATTCACTTCAAGTACATGTAATGTATTTTATTACCTCTATAGCGTAGGTATTATGACACAAGATTTTCTAATCCTTTATTCTTGTCTCCGAAATCAACAACTGTTGTTTTTATGTGTGTGTTACTCTATAGGTATACCATGTTCTGAGTTGTAAAATACAAATATTCGTATTTCTATTTATACTAAAACTAGATGTTACCCGCAACTTCGTACGCGTAGAATTTTATTATAGAAAAAAGACATCCTCTGGAAATGCTCTACCTATTAAAAAAAATCGCATCAAAATGCGTTGCGTAGTTTTGAAGACATGCAAAAATAACGACTTTGTTTTATATTAAGTTTTTTATTTTTAAACCCCAATTCTAACTAAAAATTTTTAATATCAAATCAACTATAATGATAAGTCTGCGGTTAATACCACATAACATCTATCACAGCAATCTACTTAAAGGTATTAGGCTTTTTTTGAACTTTTGTACCATCTTTAATTTTAAACGGTTTATTTCACTCGCCCTGTTAGTACCATTTGTAGATGAGATCTAGAAAAATTCACGCATTTTCTGATGGTTGGTTGATCTAAAATTTTTACACTCTATAGCTTGATAATCATCTTTATTATAGACTATTACATATCTAGTGCCCATATTATCATTAAATATCTTGAATAATAATATCGACATCATAACTGCTTAAGCACAAAATAATTTAAAAAGCTTTACGATTAAATCAAGCCCTATTTAAAGTTAAAGTAACGTAGAGTAGGTACAGTACGTGTTGTTTAGCATAAAAGGACCTCTTGTTTATATAAAACCTGTACGTGTTTATGAGGTATTGAGCCGTGCTATATTTATGGATCACGCATTCTGGTATTGTGGTTGTCGTGAGCGTGTGCCCCTTCAGACATATGCGTACTTGCATACACAGGAAACACGCGCCAACGAGACCGCTATGCTACCCAGTCAACACACGATCGTTGTTAAGCCCCTCACCTTTATAAACTTGACGAATAACTTGTAAAAGGTCATCCAGGTCAAGGAGGTCTACTGAACATTGAAAGTACTTAATACGAGCTATAACCCGTTCAAACTTTAACTTGAATTACACCCCTAAATAAAATATTATCTGTTTCTAATTAATTCTGAGCTGTCAATTAAAAGATTTACTCTTTGGTAGTAAATAAGACTCTATTACGGCTGGTTGATTTCACTATGATACCCGTATTTACTCCAAGGAGGTATACAAAGATCTATCGTCAGGGTTACATAAAAAAAATAAGGAAACATAATCTCTACCTGGCACTCGACTAACTTGTATACTTTGTATAAACACAAATTTTGCAAACAGATTGTCTACATAATATGTTTGTGATAAACATAAAACATACACACTAACTAATGATAGCGACAAATAAAACACTGATAAAGACTACTGAATAGTGACTCTACAACAATTAATAAAATAGCTCTATCATTTAATGTCATTAAAGCTATTCTTTCATTCTCGGCTTATTAATGCCCACTGTAAGATAGAGGCCTTCTTCACATACTGAGGGTATTTGGTCCATAGCACGCTGATTTTCTCTGATGTTATCTGTTTATATTTCGTTATCTGGCTCTACAGCACTCTGGAGATGAAGTAAGGTGGTAACATTTGCATTCTTAACTCATCAAGACACGAATCTAAAATGAGAATTAAAACTGTCATGGTATTCAAATAACATAATTAAAAAATAACTCAAGTGTGTTGTTGAATAAGGCAAATGTTTGAATAGCTTCATTATAAAAGCTGTCACCTTCTTAGAATCGTTTGTTTGCTTCGATAAACTTGATGACACCGTCAGCCTTGCAGTCTCCGATGTAAGTATCGTTTGTGTGGGCTCTCCTCCTACAATCTTTTCAGACCTTGTCCTTATCTTTCACTAATTTATACCTATCTGTTATTATAATAAACATGTCTTGAATATACTTTAAATTTCTGACGTTTTTATGACAACTATAGAATAAAAAATATATTTAGATCTAATCCAAAAATGATAATAAATGTACATGAACATTTTACACAATGTCTTATGATCCCAAGCTAAGTCTATATGCTTGTGTTATGGGTACCGGTACCGGTAACATAAACATAATTGTTTATTTTTTATTAGAAAATAGTGAATGACAGAGTATATTCCACAAATTCATAGATTTTACAACATTCTATATGTATCTGTATCGGAATTTTATAATAGAATGCTCTTTTATTATTGAGTTAATATTATTATTCTACTATAGTCGGTTTCCATGACTCTCTATATTACCCTAAACTGGGGTTACTATACAAAAAGGGTAGCCCTTACAAGTCAGGTCAAAGTATCCGGTAATAAAAAACTCCTACACCAATAGTATTATTATTTCCACTATATTTATCTATTTTACATTGACATTGAGAAGGTGCATTAAAATCACAATTTTGGCATGTGTTTTTTTTTTCTTATATTAGCCTGATTACATACAAATATATATAAATGAATGAGTACATATAAGTGACAATTATTTTTATTGTTACGACACAAAAACTATTCATGTTTGTTATTAAAACATAAAAAAGTGTACCCTCTCGCTGTCAGATAAAAAAGGCACTTTTCTACGAAATACGTAAACAATTATTGGCGGCTTAAAGCATACAGATAGGAAAAAATAATTAAACAATATAACAAGTGGAAAGAATTTTAAGCAGGTATTTGTTAACGGGAGTTTAATATCATTCATTCCTAACGCTTCAATGGTTTCTATGGGATGGGAAAGGGACCCCGGGAGACACACTGCGCAGGTACAAAGTGCGGTCACAATAAGATTTTTTTATATCATATGTTATGAAAAGCTCAAGTGCGAAGTTGGTTCGATATACGTATCTCAAACTCAAATATTTATTGCAAACTAAGTGTTTACTCATTACTAAGTATCTAGTGAATTTCTATTTATTAGAAAAAAGTTATGCTATTAAAAATATCTCTAATTTTATGTTTTTGCATCTCTACATTGTAATTTATTTACTGCAGTTTAAACTGTAGCAATCTGTACATTTTTAAATTAAAAGGAAGTTAAAATTAATACTTAACTATCTGAAAAAGCATTGAATTAAATATTTCCAATTACAATAGATATAATGTTATATTTTTATAATAGAAATAAAATAACAATATTACGTTGCTTTAATTGTTAAGAAACAACATTTAATATTTTTTATTTCTTTTTAACTATACAATAATATTTTTAAATATTTCAATACAATAATTATTCTTCTTTCAATGATGACATTTAGTTTTAAACATCTGTCACTATTTATAACTGACCTCTGTGGCTTAGAACACAGAGGTTACATAGATTTTCTCCGCATTGTAAAAATAATGTAGACTTATAAAAAAATATTAAGAGTAGAGCAAAAGTGCTAGCCGAGACATATCTGAAAACCAATTCTTTTTTGTATATATAGGTACAAATAAAAAATTATCATATACCTATTCTAAAATTAAGAAACATATACCTATATTATGCTAAATTGTTTATGTGTTTTAAACACCTAGTCTAGTACGTAGACGTAACCGTTGACATAAAACTATCCGCTCCCCCATCATACATTAAGTACGTTTATCGATGTTTGGTCCTTGTCTTTCATACGTCAATGTATAATACCTTCTTCTTCACATGAACCCCATTTACGGGTGTACAGACAGCATAAACAATTTCTCGAGCGGCGCGCGTAAATTTGAGGTTATGTTAGTATTAAATCGACATTCGTTTTAGATGGACGCGCGGCGGTGCAGCAAAGTAATAGGCTTGTGATCGTGTGCATTTTCGTTACGTCACGATCAATATCTTGAACAATTGAGTGCATTATTGTAGTGCCTGTGCCTTGAGTGTTTTAAATATTTTTTACTTTAATTACCGTCATGATAACGGCTTTAAAATTAACGTGTCAACCGGACGTACGCCTTTTGGATAAATTCAGCTGTACATATTAAGGTAAATGACACAGACTAATATCCTTATTTTAATAGATAGCTATTATAGATAATTCACCTGCCGTTTAAATACTTTGTGATCATCTTTTTTTAACGGACTTTTTTAAATTAAGTTGACTTTTGTATGAAATTGTAATTAGTTAGTGCAGTTGCAACATTTGTAATTTTTTCTCTGAAAACATAAACGTAATATTAAAATTATTTATTTTGGCTATAATATTGAATTATATTAATTTATGTGTCAACAAATATTTATTGTAAGAATTAAGATTTCTGTTTGTTTATAATTTGTTTAAAAAGAGAGTTCTATTTATTAAATTGAATAAAATTCCCCTGTCCTATCACCTGGAACGAAGTAAATAAATGCTCAAATAATATTTGCACAAAAAATAATATATTGTTGGATGTTTTTCTACGATCCCTCATAGCTTGTACCCTCACTTGCCACACTCCGGCAGACAGACGTACAAAATTATCTGTACAACGTATATACTCTATATTGCTTTGAAAGAAGGTCCATATTAACATAGCTATAGGGTACAAATGTTTGTGCTACGTCAGTGCCGTGCATTCATCCCGCACCCTCTTTTATTACCTATACCGTATGCATGTTGCGGTTCTCATTGTAACTTGCATCAATCCATTAGAGCGATTAATCTCTAGTAGGTATTAGTTAATAGATATATTGTTGTGCAAATGATATTAAATGAGATGAGCGATTGTTTGCTAGATAATAAATGTAGGGATAGCAAACATCTGCGCATCTGCCAAGTTTAAAAAATCGAACTTGTAACGGTCGTTTGACTACGCCCAATTATTTATCGATCTATAGAACGTAAATGATGTGGATCCTTTTAAAATATCTCATGCAGGATAAATGTTTGCATCATTATTTACCTTTGAGAGTATGTGAACTGTAAACAATCAACAATATGTATTTACAAATTCTGTATATATTCCAATTCCCATATTTTATTCTAAACAATGACGCAGTTTTAATTTACGAAACATTAAAACCGTTACTGAGATTAGCAAACGGATCTCACAAACTATATTATATCTTTTAAATTAAGAATGACTATATATACTTTTACGTATTTTTAAATTAAGAATGAATCAGTTGCATTTATTTTATATTTTTGCATCTTTTCAAAATGAAACTGTGGTCATTACCAACCGGACACGAACAAGATTTACCAATTATAGATGGGAAGTGTGGGTTAAAGGATTATAATGGATTCAGAATTAGGAAGTTGGATACTAATTTATTATCTTTAAGATACTTTTACAAATATGGGTGTTTATTATAACGTTTGAAAATGCTTATTAACTTTTTTATATTAGAGTGCAATGGCATTTATTTGAATGCTGTCGCGAGGTCACATAATGATATGATCTTTATCATACCATCCTACGATCACAATTAAAGCTGACAGATATTTGTTTTCGAATATAATACTTGTATTTTAATTTATACTAGCATATATTATAGTACAGGGGAACTCTCTAGATGCACTGGATACCTGTGTTAATTAATCAAATTGTCCTAAATGAGAATCGAAACCGCGACATAGTGATCTGTTAGCGAGCAAACACAGGTGCAAGGGGTGCAAGTAATTATGATGCACTAAAAACTACAGGCAGGTTATTCTTTCTTAACATTCATTGATTAATGTTTAGTTTCAGACAAAAAAATCCTTTACTATTTTAGACTCGATTATTTTAACGTGTAAATTGAACCTCAGTATACTATTTCGTAAAAATTATCCAATTAAATTGCATTATTTTTACACAAGTTAAAATTGTGAATTTAATCAAGCAACACCTTTCTATTATCTGTATAAATTGCCTAGCTGTGTAATTTTAAGTTTATATAACGATTAATTATTAGTCTCAGTTCAATAAACAGATAGATATATTTTATAAATGTTCCGTTTTGTCGACGCTGATTCCGAATTTGGCAGGAAAGTAAAAAATAAGAGATCGTTAGACCTTTCTAATAGCTGCAGTTTTAATGTTTATATTAAACAATCAAATCTGTTACGTCCATATTTCGTAAGTCCTTGATCTACTACTATCAGAAACTGTAATAACATTTGATGTCTGTTATTCTGACATGGATTATAACGTTTCTAACCTTTCATAGAGTCACGAATTTTCTTGTAGGTACCTGTAGACAGCGCCTGCTTGTACTAAGAGAGCTGACTTTACTAACTTTACGCATACCGCGGTAAGTTCAACTTTAATTATGTATAAAAACTTTTTAACCCGTAACCGCATATGTCATGTATGCGGTAACGGGTTAATTTAGGAAGTTGTTTTCACCTCCTAAAATACTTTTGGCTTTCACGATAATGAATTGACTATAAAATGCCTTGAGGTGAGGCCGCGCGCGGCAGGTCGGAGGGCCTGTCGCGCCAACAGTGGCGGACGATCACTCTCCACGTGTTCTGGGGAGAGGCGTCGGTCTGACGGGGGGCCTAGGGCCCGCCCCGTCACAGTGAGCCCCCACCGATAGGGGGCCACCCCTGGTCGGGTCATGGTAATACCTGAGTGACTACCATGGCCCGGCTAAGGGGCGAGGAGGAACACCGTGGGGCTTAGTGGGTAGTTCGGGTCCGCTTCTGACCCGGGAGTCCCACACAAAGTGCGTAAATGCATCTTTTCAAAACAATTGAATATTTCTAATTGTTAGACGACCCTAAACCAGGTGAAGCGACAACTTCATCATGGCTACAGGGAGTTATTATAATAATATGCAAACAACGCAGGACTTCTTATTGTGAATTTTGTCATTTTTAGAAAATTTTCAAAAAAACTGATAAAAGATTATTATAGAAAGAGAATCCTCCACATTTTTTCCAAATGTCACGAATTTCAACTCGAGCAATTAAATTTTTCCAGAATATAAGTTTAACGATATTTATTATAACATAATATTGGTACCGATTCTACGATGGACAACTAAACTTAACAAAAAATTTGAAATTGATACAACAAAATAGCCAATTAATCGAAATACAGCACGCAATACAGTTGTTTTCATTTTTTAGGTAAGTTTAGTTGTGCACGTAGAATTGACGGGCCTCGTGGTCTAGTGGTTCATATAACGGACTGCCAATCACGAGGTCTCGGGTTCGATTCCCGGTCAGGACAAATATTTGTGTGATGTTTTTAATTGTCATACAAATGTTTGTACTGCGTCTGGGTGTTTACTATGTATTATAAGTATGTATTTACAAAAGAAAAGTAGTATATGTATTATATCCGTATTCTGGTACCCATAACACAAGTATATAAAGCTTAGCTTGGGACCAGAGGACGTTGTGTGAAATGTCCATGAATAATAAAAAAAAAAAAAAAAAAAATTGGCACCATTATCAGTTTATAGTAATTACTTTGTAATTAATGTGAAAACAAGTCTCTTAGACCTAAATAAAGTTATAAATATACTTAGTAAGAATAGTTCATTGTGCTAGAACACCAATGACTTTCTTCTGAGGATACAAAAAACTTCATTCAATATTTTGTAATCACATACTAACCGCAATGAGATCAGAACTATTTCAGTAATACGTCACATACAAAACAACTCTGTATTTACTAACCACGACTTACATAATGCTTTAGTAAAACTCAGTATTAGATCTATAAATATTGTGACTTTTATATGTATATGGACAGGAAATATATTGTTCAAATAAAATTTTGGCTTAGATAAAGTCCTTTTCAAAAATAACGTTCATAATTATTATAGTAAACATGTTAAGAAATTGTTCGCAATTTTGTTGTTGATGTTAGCTAGTATTTCTAATGAGTCCAGAGGTCGGAATTAGGAAGAGTTATTTATGTACTTGCATCGAAATGTTGATATTAATGTGGACCTTCCTGGGATTTCTAATGGACAATCCCGTGTGGCCAACAATATTACGAATAAATAATATGTAATAAAAACCTCAGAAATAGACAAAAAAACAAAGATAATTAACGTTAAATTTTTATTAGTTTACATTAATTCACAATACAAATTATTGATAGTCTTAAGCAAATTCTCATACGCATATTTCGCCTTTTTTATAAATACGAGCGAATACTTTTCTTACTGAATCAGTTGCTAACAAAATTTTATTAAAAAAATAACGGGATTTTTTTCTGCTCTTTAAAAATAATCTCGGGATTTGAGGCATATCCACTTTATTCTTTCGCTGTATGAAATTAGTGTGAGTACATGAATAACTCTACCTAATTCCGATCTATGCTAATGACATTAGGTACTGTTTGTAAAGTCATTCACGGTAACCAAAAGTTAGAAAAATAAACTGCAAGCTCTTACCACATTTTGCTAAAAAGGTTTCTCGCAGAGTAGTCAATGGTATGCTTAAATATCAATCTAATCACAGATGGTAAGAGAAGACCTACAGTGCTATTCAGTAAGAAAAAGTGAAGTGAATTTTCGGTGAATCTTGATCACGTGACAGCGCTCCTCTATTTTTATTGGAGGAGCGCTGTCACGTGATCAAGATTCACCGAAAATTCACTTCACTTTTTCTTACTGAATACCACTGCTGTCTTTTCAGACTATGTAATTGAAAACTTTCCGTTAGAAGTCAAAGTATTATAAATATTTATACCTCTCCAACGATTTAAAAATATAAGTTAGCAGATATCAACGATAAAATAATATACTAAAATGTTACGCCTACACTATACTATAAACACATAATTAATAATCTTCTTATTATGGAATTGAGTAAATTAGGAATCCTTTTGTGGTAGTTATGGCGTTAGTTTTTATGTAATGACTGATATTTCATATTTTTACTCTTCTTTCTAGCCCATTACGTCATCCCACTGTTGGACACGGGCCTCCTCCGTGTTAGGAGGGTTTTATGGTCGACTTACACCGCACTGACCAGACATGTTGGTATAGGGTTTAGTTTCGAGTTTTCTGTCTCTTAGAGAATATTGTCTGCAATGATATCCCTTAGCTGTATTTTACGGCACCCTAAGGAATTAATGAGACACAGTACACGCCATACAAGATATACGGACACTATACAATACAATACATAAGGACAATGTTATTAATGTTAGTATGTAGGTAGGTATATACTTACAGCTGTAACGTAATAAGTTAATAATTGTATTGTATTTTAATTAATAATTTTATTTATTTGGCTTATTCATAAACCAAAAACCACAAATACAGAATAAATATGTGTCATCCAATTATGACAAATTCATTAATTGTAAAAAATAAAACAATAATAAAGCATTTACTGTATTTAAATAAATAAATATACATAGGTAGACATTTCACTCGACGTCCTCTAGTCCCAAGCTAAGCTCATATTATTATGCTTGTTAGATGGGTACCAGAATACGGATTAAATACATTATACTACTTTTCTTTTGTAAATACATATTTAGAATACATAGAAACACCCAGTCGCAGTACAAACATTTGTATGACAATTATAAATATCACAGAAATGATTCTCCCGAGCGGGAATCGAACCCGCGACCTCTTGAACGGCAGTCCGTTGTCTGAACCACTCGACCACGAGGCCCGTCATTACTTTTTTATTTTTACAGAATTTCCACGTTGCAAGCTCAAGTAAGGCTAGAGATAGTTAAAACCAGTATTAAGTCAAGTCAATTATATCTATATACCTAGTAGATGATCTGGTGTTGAATATTTTTCTCAGTCCATTAATATGCCATTAATCAAACTAACCTGTTGCGACAGGGTTTTATGTCACGTTTCCTTTTTCTCAGAGAAAACGTTAACGTCTAACGATATCATCCTTTAGCTGGACCTGGGGAGGAAATGCGATGGTGACACATCACCACAGACACGGGTTAATTAAAATGTAGTTAATGTTGTGTTAATTATTAATTAAGTATTATAACAGACAAGTTATTAAGATGTTTCTTTCACAATCTGTATTAGATGACATGAGTTTGATAGTAACTCATTCTTGATAGAGCCCACTGTGATATACATCGGCATATTCCGGGTCTCCCACGCCGATAATCAAGATGCCGTAACACAAAGAAGGCCTTGATTAACAGAGCTACGTGTAAATAGGGCTCTCATGCGCCATATAACGTTATACAGATAAAACATAGAGATATTAAAACTAATTAGATCTTTGTTATATTTTAATTAACAGCAACGTCAAATTGTAAAGACATGAATAGAAGTTAACATTGAATTTGACGGACAGTTTTAGGTACTATTTGAATAAGAATTCTCTCTCTCTCTCCAGCCCCTTTACGTCCCACTGTTGGGTATGAGCCTCCTCCACTTTGGGAGGGATTATGGTCTACTGTGCCGCGCTGACCAGGCGTTTTGGCACAGGGTTTATTTTTGAGTTTTTCGTTTCTCACAGAGGTTGTTATCTGTGTGCAGTATCCCTTAGCTGACTTTTACAGCACCCTTGGGAGAAAATGGGGTGGTGACATTTGTATTCTTAATCGGTCACCACACCGAGAATAAGAATTATGTTTTAGTAAATATATCCAATTATGATTAGATAACATCAATGGTCTCTTATGACAATTTGTTGAAAAAACGTAATAATATACTTAATCGACTTTAAATATATTATGTAATAATACAGAGGGACCAATCTCGTCATTTTTATCGGTGTTGCAATTTAACTGCCGCAAGTGCTTTTCAATTTCTCAAGCTATGGACATTCATAATTATACCCATGAAAAATTTCTTTTACATTGTAAATTGTAATACGGTTCTCAAACATACAACTTTGTGTTAAACCGATATATAAATTTACTTTTACTGGGCTTTTACTCTTGTGAAACCCCGCAAGTTGTCCCCATTGGTTGTGCCACATTCAAGTATATATACAACATCGTTACTCTAAAGCGAAAATTACGGCCATCAGTCATTCATGAATGTAACTTGAAACGAAATAAAACGACGCCAGGCATCATATATAGTTTCATATGTTTAATGTGTGTATTTCTTGGACACCTACTTACTACCTTACCTTAATTACTCACTGACTAATGAATTGTAATAACAAACAACTGATCACAGAGGACACCTTACAGCTCAGCCCCACCCGTGATCATAGTGATTCAAAAGTCTCCAAAACGACGGACAAAAGTTTAAAACAAATATACGCGTCTAAATCTGTAAAAAATGTTTATTTTTTATTTATAGACCTTTCACACAACGTTCTCTGATTTCAAGCTATGTTATATTTCTATGGGTACTACAATTAGAATCACATTCTTAAAATAACTTTAACTTTATTATTATCGAAGAAAAATATAATCAATAGACTCAGTAATGGGTTATTATTGATAGATAAAACAAAACAATCCGGTCACCAAAAATAACTAGTACATTATTAACTAAACTATCTACACCTGGAGTTTTTAATGTTGGAAGTAGTTGAAACGGAAATTTTTTATCGGGTCATACTTTGACTTTCATAAAACTAGTGGCAGCTCAAAGCAGGTGGTAAGCAACTGTTCTCTTCACGTTTTATGTTGCCCTAGTACATTTCAGTTTATTTCTTCTTTGAATACTATCTCACTGGGTGTTAAGTATCGAAAAGGTCAGTGACATTTTCTCTTATTTTAGATACAACATGTACATACGAGTATCTTGCTCATTTGAAAAATAAAACAATTGTATTGGCTTATACAATAACTTTATTATTGGTACTTTTATGCAATCAAAATGTTGGTCTTGTTCATAATGACTTATCGGAGGTTTAAAAGTTCGCAAAAATTGTCAAAAATTGTTATTCTTATTAGTTTTTTTTACGCTAAAATGTTTATTATCTCTTCGTTTATTTTATTGTTTAAACCTCCGATAAGTCATTATGAATAAGACCATGTCGTTATTGTTAAAATATACTACGTAAGCAATAGATACTCTATTGGTAAGATAGTTATTTATAACTAGTCATATTCTCGTATTGTTCATTTCACCAACATATTGGTTCAATTAATTCCGACATCTGTAAAGGTGTATACATGATTCATTTACGTTATTGTTCTTTAAACAATGCCTGTTATACTATAACATATGGATACGAGGTGACAAAGATAACTAGGTACTGATTAGTTCGTATAACTTCCGTCTCACAACTTAAAAACAAAGAAATTATGTGATCACTTTACAACAAAAAGAAAATTAGAACAAACCGATTTCTCTTCTTTAAAAACAATAGTTAATAACGATGAAAACTATAATGAGCAAGAAACGGTTTCCCAGATTTGTTCGAAGAGCTTATAAGTGGAGCGCGGGTAGATTTTTAATTCAAGAACAAACAATGTACCTAGTAACCAGACAACAGAGGTACACCACACCATAAAGCAATACCGTAGACGACCTACTTGTTCAGAGAGTTATACAAAATACTATTATGAACAATTTGTAAAGAATCGTTTAACATGATTTGGAGTACAACCGACATCTCTATATAGTTCTTAATTAGTTATCTTTATAGATACTGATACCAATTCTGCTTGCACAACTAAACGTAACTAAAAAAATTGTACACATTTATATTAAGTTAGTCTAAAACACGCAGTTTTTATAATAAGAAAGTTCAGTAAACATTGCGGAGATGTGTCTTTGACGCTATCAATTTAAATAAATAAATAAAATAAATATTCATGGACATTTCACACAACGTCCTCTGGTCCCAAGCTAAGCTTTATATGCTTGTGTTATGGGTACCAGAATACGGATATACAACATAAACTACTTTTTCTTTTGTAAATACATACTTATAATACATCGAAAACACCCAGACGCAGTACAAACATTTGTATGACATTTATGGATATCACACAAATGATTGTCCCAAGCGGGAATCTAACCCGCGACCTCGTGATCGGCAGTCCATTACATAAACCACTCCACCACGAAGCTCGTCGAATTTGTATTCGTAATTCTAATTCTACATACTAGATACTTAGACATACTAGATACTACTATGCTATACGTAATTCTACATACTTTTCTGTAAAGATTTTAATTAAGTAACTGTACTGTAACTATGATATTTATTATTTTTATTATAGTACCTAGTAAATTTATCTATTATGTAATTGTGTGTATGTGTATTTAAAAAGTATATGTGTATGTTTATTGTTAGTGTTTTATGTAGTTTAGGTATATTACTTCTTCATAATGTCCATGCTCAGGTTGCCTGGAAGATATCGCTTTAAGCGATAAGGCCGCCCATTGTACTTGTTTTTTTAGTTTAAGTAAATTTTAAGATATATGTGTGGTGTACAATAAAGAATAAATAAATAAATAATAAATAAATTTGAATTTTTTAGTCAAGTTAAGTTTAGTTGTGGACGTAGAATCGTTACCACTATCGACTGGCAACTTTATCTCTATAAACGTTGTACAACATACATGTAGCTATTTAGTGAAGGTGATAATAACCTAACAGGTGATAATAATTCATCAATTCAGATTGAATTATTATCACCTGTGTCTGTCACCTGGTCCTACGAAATCTGTCCATGTCCATAGTCCATCCACCTGCTACAACCAACTTAGACAAGTATACACCAAACAACGCTGTAATTTTAAACCGGTTGAACTAAAAAAATACTTTACATGCAAGTACAGGATATTTTGCTAGATTGTCAAGATTAATTAGTGAACATTGAGGAACAGTATTAAAATCTATAAAAAAGCTAAGTTTCTACATTTATACAGCTGTATATATCAACAAACAAATTAAGACGAGATTTAAATATAAAAAAAATTTCATTTTCGTTCCAGGTTCTAACTTTAAAGTTATAAATAAATATATACTATACTTAATTTTGTTAAATTACGTAATGATTGGTATGGTATTAAATTTTAGGGTAATGATCTGTAACCACCCCGCCGTCCGTAGCCACAAATGTAGCCGCGTAAATTATGACTTTATGATTCCTAACCTAATTGAAATTGTTCATATTTTTTTAAAACTCTTAATTTGAAAACCATTTCGGGGAATAGAGTTTCTGATCATGATGCATTAGTTTTTTTTCGGAAAATTTGCTATATTAACGATTATTTTTCCAAAAAAGCAAATGATCTCTATATGCTCTTGAAATGAAGGACTTAAATATTAAGGCGTTCTTAGGGATATACTACTCTGTGGTGCAGTTGAAATTGGTCTATTATATCAACTTGGCAACTTTGAAAAGATGTATTGCAATCTGTCATAAGTCTATCAGGAAAAGGCAAAACACAAATTGCGTACAACGTTGACGTGACAACATTTAAAATAATATTATCTAGTTTTATATCTATCTTAAGTATTTTTTACAAATTCTACATAGTGAATATTTCAATAATATTGAAATTAGTTGCTTAAAATAGCCTATGTTTCTAAAAACAATTATAAAAACAGCAGGTCAAAAATTATGAACAATCCCAATTATAATTATACCTATTAATAGGGCTCTACATTACATAGTGCTGTTTAGGTACACAGGTTAATTATATCATATTCTTTATAGTACTAGTGTTATGTACCAAACGATTAACTTATCATATTTTTGTCTGCGCACGGGCATCTCTAACTATTGATAACGTCACTATCGATGACGTCGAGAACTGACCGGTGCATCTGTCCTCGTGGCTCGTTGCGCGCGCGCGAAGCGGTTACCGAGCGCGAGTTAGTCGCAAAACACATCTTGTTTGCAGATTACGTCGCGATTTGAATGAGATTTGAAGCGTTTTTCTTGCAACTGTTTCGCGAGTTAAAATTGTCACTAGAATTAATTGTTGATAAAACTAATTATCCTTGTTGTGTGAATCGATAATTACAATTGAAACAAAACCTTGAAATGTCACCGCGAAATGTAATGTTCGCCATTTTTGTATGACATAAATGCGTTATAAAAACTAGTGAATTTTGTGTCTCCATACTTAATACTATTTAATGTAAATTGAACTGTTTGATAACTATAATTGTGATAGTATAATTGCATTGAGACGATTGGTGAAAGTTCACCACTTGAGTCGCGCCAAAGGAGTGGTCTTTTGTGGACTTCAAGAGTTCGTGTCTGCCTGTATAAAGTTAAGTATAGTTTGATTAGCATTCTGCGTTATTTTGGCCAATTTATCGTAGTTAGTGTTAATGAAGCTATAGCTAGGGCTTGTCAAGTGAAGACTGTGTTGAAGACGAAAACAGGGTAAGTTTGTACTATTATAAATTTGTTAACGCTGTGAAACGCAGATTTTAAGTTCGTTCGTCTTGATCTGAAGAATTGTCACGCTTCCACAAAACTAATAAATTATAAATCCCAGGTTGAACGCAACATAATTTTGGTACCCAGAGCGTGGTTTAAACTCCGTTTCTCGAATGTTCCATGTTGAACAAACTATACCCTCATTATTTGTGAAAATTGATTTAATTAATTTAATTAATTTAATTTGATTAATTTGGTTGTTTGTTTGTTTAATCTAAATTGTTGGTATAGTTTTGCATAATTAATTTGAGCACTTGAATTGGCAATTAGATTTTAAAGGGTTTGATAATTATTTGTGCTATTGCTAATCGTATTTGTTGTTGCTCAGGTTATTATTTAATATAAATTATTATTTAATTATTGTCTAATATTGAACAACGTTATAGTTAAGTTGTGGCGTTGTGCGTTTGTATAATACAACATTTATTTTATACGTTTGTTTGTTTTGTTGTTTACCTTAAAATAAATAATTCAAGTCTTAAATTAATTGCACATTGGCAAAGAATTGTTTTGTTTGTTTGATTTAAACTATTTAAGATTTGATAATTGTTTAGAATAATAGCGGCTTGTCTCATTGAAAGATATTTTGTTTTTCGCTATTGTAATATTGTTTGTTTGTGAAAGATATTTGTTTTTTTTTGTTGTTATTATAAGATTGTTTGTTTCGTGCCGTTTGTGCTTTGAAGATGTCTACCGCCGCGTATAATGTTGTCCGCGAGACATATTCCGGGATTGCGACTCATTTGAGATGGTTCACGTCAGCTGCCGCCTTGGTGAAAAGGGAGAACCGAATCGAGGCATTGTTGGACAGGCATGAGAAATGCCCTACACGACTTCAGGAGGTGGAGGCGCTTTACCGGCGCTTCATCTTGCATCTGGATGATGTGCCCCTGGAGTCATTCCCCCAGGAGCGACGGGACCAAGTCCACGAGGACTACGTCCAAATTATGGACCTTGCCGACGACATCGCCCAGAGCGCGCGGGAGATTTTAGCCTCGCGCGCCGGAGTACCGGCTCACCGGGCCCCCTTGAAGACTCCCGTGGGCCTTTTGACCAGGTTACCCAACTTGGATCTTCCACGTTTTGATGGTCGACTAGACATGTGGATGGGATTCATTGGTTTGTTTGAGAGCCTTGTGGACTCGAGGGACGATTTGGGTCCGTCTCAGAAACTGGCCTATTTACTCTCCGTGCTTGATGGAGAGGCGAGGGGCTTAGTACAGCACCTCCCAATATGTGACGGGAGCTATGGGATCGCGCGGGCGTTGCTCACCAAGCGCTATCACAACCAGCGCTGTCTGGCAGATACCCACGTTGACCAGATCTTGAACCTTCCCGTCGTGAGCAATGCTGCCCAGTTGAGGACCGAGCTGCTGAACCCCCTCCTAATAGCCACCAATTCGCTCAACCGCTTAGGACTGCCGGTTGCCAAGTGGTCTTACCTACTGGTGCGTATCGTACTCAAGCGATTGCCGGTGTCTTTGAGGGCACGTTTTGAACAGGGGCACACTAGGGATGAGGCATCTGCTCTCCCTACCTTTGACCAGCTCCTGACGTTCCTGGAGGACGAGTGTCGCATGGGTGACGTCATGGTCGCCGACACGCCGGTGGAAGCATCACGTCCCAGACCCACCAACCAACGGCGCAATGCCCAACCTGCACCAAGAGGAGGTACGGCCGCCCGCTTCGCTGTCGCTCAAGCTGCGCCACCGGACTGCCGGTTTTGCAAGTCGCAGGGACACCAAACGGTGCGGTGCCCAGACTTCGCGGTCCTGCACGTGGCCGCTCGTAGGCGGATTGCCCAGGCCCGCGGCTGGTGTTTCTCTTGCCTAGGGGACCATTACCAGCGCGCCTGCCCCGACACTCACCCGTGTCCTATTTGCGGAGGGCACCATTTGAAAATCCTGTGCGCCAACGCGAATGGCCGTCGCGACCACGCGGGGTCGCCTTCGGGCGGGTATGCCAGTGGACACCGGGACCAGTCCCGCAACTTGGAGTCCGGCTCATCACCCCCACGCCGCGCAAACTGCGCTGCCGTTGATCGCCGAGTTGGTTCGGCGCGCAGCCCCACGGGCGGGTATGAAAGCGGGCCCCGGGTTCAATCCCGCACCTTTGTGTCCCGCTCGCCCTCCCCGCTTCCACGTGATCAAGCGAGATCACCTCCAGTAGTGTACCACGATTACCGTGACGCGCGTCCGGTACCACTACCGTCCCCCCCTCTGGCGGAACGTCCCCGTTTGGAGACGCGCAACCCTCGGTACGGACGCTCCAGGCGCTACGAACCGCCGTCTATGGCTCGTGGCAGTCGTCACCGAGAGGAGGCCGAGTTTAGGCACTACCCGCACTTTGATTTGCCGTCTCGGGACAACGGCGCTCAGTCGCCGCCACGCCAACATTAGGATGTTGGCGTCTGCCCCCGCTATGCACCGCCCCCTTTTGAGACCGTCCTCTTGCCTACGGCCCATGTCAGGGTCTGGGGACGGACGGGCGCCTCGGTTGTAGTCCGAGCGATATTGGACACAGGCTCACAGGGGTGCATAGCCTCGTCTTGGTTGGTAGGGCAGACTGGCCAGACTATTGAAAAATATTCAGATGTAATAAGGGGTGTCGGGAACGCCCCCGTGGCCACGGTAGAGGGCCGTGTTTTGTTTGAGTTCTCCCCCTCAAATTCTCCACGTCCGACGTTGGAATCGTCGGCCATTGTGATGGAGAATATCTTGGGCAATCACCCGCAAGTTCGTTTGTCTGCGGATGCGGTAAAATTGACCGCGGATTTGAATTTGGCTGACCCTAAATTTGACCTGCCTGGCACGGTCGATTTGTTGCTTGGTGCCGATGTTTTGGGTAAAATATTACTCGGCAAGGATCGTGTTTTGCAGCCAGGTGGCTTGGTAGCCCTCCGGACCATATTTGGGTTCGCACTGATGGGGCCTGTATTGAGGACTCCCCCCCCTGCCGAACTTGGAACGGCCTTGATGGTGGGGTCCGCCCTTTCTGACGCCGTGCAGAGATTCTGGGAAGTGGAGGAGCCACCACAAGCTCCCCGCTCTGATCCGGAGCATGAAGAGTGTGAGCAGTTCTACAAGACCAACACCAGTTATCTCCGTTCCGGCCGGATCATGACAAGATTGCCATTTCTCGCCGTACGTCCGCCACTTGGCGTCTCGCGGCCTATTGCAGAGAAGCGTTTGTTGGCGATGGAGCGCCGTATGAGCAGGGACCCACTACTCAAGGAGAAGTATATTGACTTCATGCGGGAGTATGAGGATTTGGGACACATGTCTGTGTCAAAATTGGATTGGCGTTCGACGGAGCACTTCTTTCTTCCGCATCATGCTGTAATAAAACCATCCAGTGGTAAGTTACGCACAGTATTTGATGGTTCTGCGCAGACTACTTCAGGAGTGTCATTGAACCAGTGTCTGCATCCTGGTCCCAAATTGCTGAAGGACCTTTGTGACGTCATCACGCGGTTTCGACGTCATCAATTTGTTTTTGTGGCTGACATCAAGATGATGTTCAGGCAAACGGTAATTCACCCGGATGATCGCCGATACCAGCTGATATTGTGGCGAGAAAACCAGCAAGATCCCATGCTTGTCTACGAGCTCAACACGAACACCTACGGGCTGCGGTCTAGTCCCTTTTTGGCTATACGTTCGCTTTGGGAGCTCGCGGATCGAGAGCGTATGTCGTTTCCTCGCGCAGCCGCCATTTTGAAGGAGGACCTATATGTTGACGATGTGTGCACTGGCGCGGCCACGGAGAGAGAGGCCCTGCTCTTGCGTGACGAGTTGATTAGCATTCTAGCCTCCGCAGGATATGAGTTGCGTAAATGGATCTCCAACTTACCTGCGCTCTTGGACGGGCTACCGGACGACCACCAGCAGGATCCTCACCTATTTGAGAACCGTGACAACCCTACCATGATGTCAGTGCTTGGAATCCAGTACAGACCAGTCCAGGACATCTTTACATTTAATGTCAATTTGGATTCGCATCACACTTGGACGAAACGACTGGTTCTGTCGACTGTCGCGAGAACCTTTGATCCTAATGGCTGGATATGCCCGGTCATATTCTGGGCCAAATGCTTCCTGCAGAGACTTTGGACTGCAGGTCTTGGATGGGACGAGCCACTTCGCGAAGCTGTTTTGAAGGACTGGCTCCTATTTGCTTCCTCATTGCCTGCCATCAATAGGATATCGTTACCCCGTGCTCTGCTTCCGCCAGGGAAGCACACCGCGTCCCTTCATGGTTTCTCGGACGCTTCGGAACGTGGGTACGCAGCAGCCGTATACTTGCGCACCGTGACCACAGATGGTCAGGTGAAAGTGTTGTTGGTCATGGCGAAGAGCAAGGTCGCGCCTCTTCGAACTGCCTTGACAATCCCTAAGTTAGAGTTGTCAGGGGCGGCCCTTCTTGTTCGCCTTTTGAATCACGTCATGTCCACCTTGTGCACGTCAATTGACATTTCCACGATATATGCATGGACTGACAGTCAAATTGTGCTATGTTGGCTGAAGACGTCAGTTCACACCTTAGAGGTGTTTGTAGCAAATCGTGTCTCTCAGATACAGAAATCGGAGACCCCGTTGGTTTGGAGGCATGTGCCTGGCGAGGTCAACCCTGCTGATTGTGCGTCACGGGGATGTATGGCCCCCCTTTTAGTTGAGCACTCTCTGTGGTGGGGACCTGAGTGGTTGACCAGATCAGAATCTAATTGGCCGCGAACTCCGGCCTTAGACATTGTCGCACTGCCTGGGTTGCGAACGCTTGCGCTCGAACGGCAGGACCGTCCGTTCGACCCCGATTTCTTACTTAATCGTTACAGTTCATTGGACAAATTGTTGAGTGTCACCGCTTGGATCAAGCGCTTCACGAAAAATTGTAGACATCCACAGAACAAATGTTTGGAGGCCTTCTTATCGCCACAAGAGCTCCAAGATGCTCTTCTTCACTGGGTTCGTTCTGTGCAAGAGGCACATTTTGAAGACGAGATTGACATCTTGAGGAAAGGCAAATCCAAGCTGTCTGGAGCCATTTGTAAGCTGAACCCTTTTTTGGATAGTGAGGGTCTTTTGCGTGTCGGAGGGCGTCTTAGGAACGCAAACCTCCCTTATGGATCTCGTCACCCCCTCTTATTGCCCAAGAGTGGCCACTTGGTGAACCTGTTGGTGACTGATCGTCACATCAAGAACTCCCACGCCGGCTGTAATGCCTTATTGGCCATTTTGCAACGGGAATTTTGGATTTTATCGGCCCGTCGGACGATCCGTAGTGTGGTCTTTCGTTGTATGCCTTGCTATAGGCTCAAGGCCCCTACCATGCAGCCTATCATGGGTGACCTTCCTTCGGATCGGGTCACTGAGATAAGGCCCTTTGCTGGAGTTGGTACGGACTTTGCAGGCCCCTTTTTTGTTAAGACCTCGACCCTCAGGAACAGTAAAACTGTCAAGGCTTATTTGTGCGTCTTTGTCTGTCTGTCCACCAAGGCGGTACATTTGGAACTCGTCTCAGCCCTCTCGACAGAGGCATTTGTTGCGACGTTAGATAGATTCGTGTCACGACGAGGACTACCGTCCTTGATTCGGTCGGATTGCGGTACCAACTTCAAAGGCACAAACAACTATTTAAAAGCGATGTATGATTTTTTGTCGGCTAACGAGACTGAAATTGCGTCTAGACTAGCTACACGTAGAATAACTTGGAGGTTCAGTCCCGTGTCATGTCCCCACTGGGGAGGAATATTTGAAAGCGTAGTAAAGGTTGCTAAGACACATTTGCGACGGGTAATTGGCGAGTCTGTATTGACCTTTGAAGAGCTCGCAACTGTGTTTTGCAAAATCGAGGCCGTTTTGAATTCACGCCCGTTGTGCCCGATCTCTTCAGATCCTAACGACTTGGAAGCCCTCACGCCGGGCCATTTTTTGATTGGGCAGCCACTGAACGCCCTGCCGGAATATCCCCTTGTTGATGTGAGACCTAATCGTCTCTCGCGGTTTGAATTGGTCCAACAACTCACTCAGAGCTTTTGGAAACGTTGGAATTTAGAATATTTGCACATTCTCCAGCAGCGCGTTAAGTGGACCGACAAGACTGATCCACCTCATGTTGGCGACCTCGTTCTGGTTAAGGACGCTAACTCACCGCCACTGTGTTGGCGCAGGGGGCGCATTCTCAACTTCGTCTTTGGAGCAGATGGAGTGCCCCGTTTTGCTGAGGTCCGGGTGGACGGTTCAATTTTGAAGAGAGCTGTATCAACCTTGTCGCGACTGCCAGTGAATTAGCGGCCAGGTAGTCCTGGCCGAGGCGGGTAGATGTTATGTACCAAACGATTAACTTATCATATTTTTGTCTGCGCACGGGCATCTCTAACTATTGATAACGTCACTATCGATGACGTCGAGAACTGACCGGTGCATCTGTCCTCGTGGCTCGTTGCGCGCGCGCGAAGCGGTTACCGAGCGCGAGTTAGTCGCAAAACACATCTTGTTTGCAGATTACGTCGCGATTTGAATGAGATTTGAAGCGTTTTTCTTGCAACTGTTTCGCGAGTTAAAATTGTCACTAGAATTAATTGTTGATAAAACTAATTATCCTTGTTGTGTGAATCGATAATTACAATTGAAACAAAACCTTGAAATGTCACCGCGAAATGTAATGTTCGCCATTTTTGTATGACATAAATGCGTTATAAAAACTAGTGAATTTTGTGTCTCCATACTTAATACTATTTAATGTAAATTGAACTGTTTGATAACTATAATTGTGATAGTATAATTGCATTGAGACGATTGGTGAAAGTTCACCACTTGAGTCGCGCCAAAGGAGTGGTCTTTTGTGGACTTCAAGAGTTCGTGTCTGCCTGTATAAAGTTAAGTATAGTTTGATTAGCATTCTGCGTTATTTTGGCCAATTTATCGTAGTTAGTGTTAATGAAGCTATAGCTAGGGCTTGTCAAGTGAAGACTGTGTTGAAGACGAAAACAGGGTAAGTTTGTACTATTATAAATTTGTTAACGCTGTGAAACGCAGATTTTAAGTTCGTTCGTCTTGATCTGAAGAATTGTCACGCTTCCACAAAACTAATAAATTATAAATCCCAGGTTGAACGCAACAACTAGAGTGTGATGCAGTAATAGGTAAAAAATGATAATATTTCACATCTGTACCAATATTATAAAGCTGAAGAGTTTGATTGTTTGAACGCGCTAGTCTCAGGAACATACATTTATTGAGAAAGGCTATGTAACATCACGCTGCGACAAATAGGAGCGAAGCGTCAGTGGAAAATATTGCAAAAAGTGGAATATTTTTTAAACTCCAAGCATACGAAATCACGGGCAACTCACGTAAACAGAAAACATAAACATATTTTGCGTAAACTAGGGGTGGTAATTTTTTATTGATGTTAGAAATTGATAATATTAATTGACATAAGCCACACAAATTGGTAATGCGCCTGGCGGCCATGTTGGTGACGTCATAGTGACGTATAGATGAGTATATTACATTTTGTTAGCTGTAATTTTTCTTTGCTGATGACGTCACAAGGGCGTTAATTTGACAAGGTTAAAGCGCATTACCAATTTGCGTGGCTTATAAGGATGTATATTAAATAGTTTTGCTACTTAATGGTACCGATTCTACGTGCACAACTAAACTTAACTAAAAATAATAATAAATAAATAAATATTCAGGACATTTCACACAACGTCCTCTGGTCCCAAAGTAAGCTATATTTCTATGCTTGTATCATGGGTACCAGAATACGGATAGACTACATATACTACTTTTCTTTTGTAAATACATACTTATAATACATAGAAAACACCCAGACGCAGTACACACATTTGTGTGACTTTTATGGATATCACACAAATGATTGTCCCAAGCGGGAATCGAACCCGCGACCTCGTGATCGGCAGTCCATTACATAAACCACTCCACCACGAAGCCCGTCTTATACTTACTATGTACATGGAATTTATCTATACCTACTAATATTATAAAACTGAAGCATTTGTTTATTTGAACGCGCTAATCTCAGGAACTATTGGTTCGTTTTGAAAAATTCTTTTTCTGTTGGAAATGAAAATTGATAGTGTCAAGATTTACAATAGATTGATACAATTCTGTAATGTTAAGGGCCTACATCAATATTATCGTATATCATCGCCGACACGTACATATTAACACAGCTAGTAGGCACAGAAAATGAAGAATTAGGGATACTTTTCCTATTTACTCAAAATCTACTAAATATATTTTAATTCTGATTTACGTGTTTCTATGTATAATAGTTACTTATGTTTTTAAAGCTATTTCATTAGTTAATACGCGATAATAGACCGACAAATGAAAAAAATAAAAAATTAGAGAGGTTGTTTCGCTAAGATTTTCTATCGAGAAAACTTTTTTCAATCGCGTTTCTGAGTTTATGCGATCCTAGATCATATATTGAAAAAACATATACTTAAAAATTAGAGCTCTAGTCATTCAATCTAAAGAAACAATGAAAACTTCGTACATAGAAAAATGCACGAAGCTATTTTGGTATCGTCTTAACTAGAGTTTCTTGGTACCTTAATTGTGTATTATAGACTAACAACTATAATTAATTAAAATGTGCTCCACGAAATAGCCAAAATACATCAATATACATCGACGAGCCTCGTGGTTGAGTGGTTCATGTAACGGACTGCCAATCAAGAGATTTTTCTAATTGTCGTACAAATGTATGTACTGCGTCTGGGTGTTTCAATGTATTATAATTATGTATTTACTAAAAAAGTAGTATATGTATTCTATCCGTATTCTGGTACCCATAACACAAGCATATAAGCTTAGCTTTTGAGACCAGAGGACGTTGTGTGAAATGTCCATGAATATGAAAAAAAGAAAAAGAAAAAATAGTTGTTTTCATTTTTTAGTTAAGTTTAGTTGTGGACGTAGAATTGGTACCCCTCTTTACTTAAATAAGCAATATTCTTTATAGTACTAGGTGTTATGCATTAATATGTAGTAAACATTTCATATTGGTTATATGAAAGGGGCACGGTGTTGTAGGCAGTGAACGAGACGCGGGTCACATTCCATAAGGCCTATTGTGCCACTATCGCTCTTATACTTATGCATAAATCTCAGTTTAGTTAATAGGAGTGGGCGCAACATGGTCACCAAACAGTGATACTGTAATATATTACATATAAATTTCAACCAATGAGATTTTATGCCAATAAAATCAATATATTTTACGATAAAATATAAATGGAAATGCAAAATAAATATAAACTTGATTAAAGATGAAGTAACCTTATTATGGTTATGTTATTGCTATGAATTACTTCGAATTGAACTGTAAATAAATATAGATTAACGTTTTATAACGCATAAAAAGCAAATCTTAGTCCCACTTACTCAAATTTCTTTCTAAGGACTGGTTTGCTGTAAAAAAATTCAGTCATGAATTAAGCTCGCCTATGTACATGCTTTCTCTGTAATCAATTAATCATGTTTTGTAATTACTGTATCAATGTGTACAATAGAGAATAATGGTATTATATGTTTTAACAACCTCATGCTCTATGCACCTCTATTATTATTTATTCGGAAAACTCATCCAATTGTGGAAGATTCTAGTTCTATATAAATGCAGAAATTACTGCTGATTCAATGTGATTATAAATATTCAATCATAGCAATATGCATATAATACTATGCCAATCTCTATTGATAAAAACCTTGAATGATCAAAGATCCCTTATTCTATGGAAGTTATAACAACAATTACATTTATCTAATATATAAAATTCTTGTGTCATCATAATGTTCGTTCTCATACTCCTCCGAAACGGATTGACCGATTCTTATGAAATTTTTTATGCATATTCTATTCAGTAAGTCTGAGAATCGGCTACTATCTATTTTTCAAACCTCTAAGTGATAAAGGTTGTCCACCCCTAACAATTATATGGCAAAACAACGTTTGCCAGGTCAGATAGTTATTAAATAAAATGTTATTTATTTAGTTATTAATAAACTTTGAGTTACAGTTAACGGAAACAACTGTTTGTTAGTTCACACGTCTGTCTGTACCGTTTGAAATCTCAAACTCCCGTGAAAATAATATTATTATCTCAAGAAAAATACCTTTTTGTAGAGATTGTCTACAGATAGAATGTTAATCCGTGTGGTGAATTCTTTCCTAGGGTGCTGTAAGAGCCAGCTATGGGACAATATCTAAACCCGGTGCTAACACGTTTGTTGAGCGCGGCACAGTGGACTATAGTCCCTCCCAAAGTGGAGAAGACCCGTGCCCAACAGTGGGATGTTATTGGGCTGGCGAGGAGAGGTTGTCACTAATACTGGCAAATATGCCATTTTTTAATTGTTTATTTTCCCGTTACAAAAAATGTAGAAATCTATTTTCAATTTGACTTTTTGGCTTATAATAATAAGCCAAAATATCTTTCATAAATATTATTGCGTGAAAAGAGCAACTAATGGAACCATGTCTTAATAGCGAACCACTTGAGTTGAAACAAGGGTTTCGGGCCTTGGGGGCCAGGGAATCACAATTGGATGCTTGAACGCCCCATCTGCTGACGCCACAGATTTCGTTGTCATCACGTACACATCTGTCCGTAAGTACTTCGACAAAATTATGTTAGGGCTGACTTTTTGTGCAAATAGAAGTGTTTTAATAACAATGGACTCTAAGTTGCTATTTTATTAAAATCATATCCATTATCTATACTTCTATACCATTATTATAAAACTGCAGAGTTTGTTTGTTGGAACGCACTAATCTCAAGAACTACTGGTTAGAATTAAAAAATTCTTTTTGTTTTGGATAGTCCATTTATCGAGGCAGGCTATATAATTATAAATATTATTCTATCCAACAGTCCTGTAAACTCTTTCTACGTATTTTGAATTATGCGATCTATCATGGGAATGAAGCAAGATATCTCGTGGCCTAATGGGATACAAATTATTGAAATGAAGTGGCATCTAGGGCGTTTATCTTTATTTATTATAAAACAAAGTCGTTATTATTGCATTATGTCCCTAGCTTACATCTTCAAAACTACACAACTACTATAAGACAAATTTAGCTTATTTTATTGTACAGTCTTGAGTCAATTAACAGCTTTCTTGTGCGTGTTTAGCACTCTTAATCGAAATCTGACAAAAATAATAATTTCCATTGTTATTAAAATAATAACTGCAGCGATTATAATTAACGATTAAACACTATAAAATGACATTACAACATGAAAGAAAATTAAAACTCAATAGATGTATTGTCGACAAAGAAGAACGCTTCGTAATTATGAAAGAGTATTATACAGATAACGCACAAGAACTGTGGAAGGAACAAGCTGTTCTCTTCTTTTTGTATTTTTATAATGAATAAATTTGAAAACGGCTGCTAGACGGATTTTGATAAGTCTACCCATATGAAGTCACCGAGTTTTTAAGCTAGTGCTTAAAAACTTTATTGGTAAACAAGAAAATAGTTACAAGATAGAGTAAAAGTCGTTTGAATATTACTTTGGTTGTCATTTGCGCTAAGACCATGGGGTGAACTCGCGGGTTGTCTACTTTTGTTAGATATAATTTTTATAGCAGCATGATATTTTTGATTATGTAAAACACGTAATAGGCAAACATTGTTAGAAGTTTAGTTATTTAGTAGTTCTACATTTATTAAGTTAATTTCTAGTCTTTGGAAATTATATCCTCTACAATAAAAACTCGTGTTAAAGTATCAAAACTCATTCGGTTTGTATTTCTATTATATTAATAAACAACGAGCGTCATTAATAGTTAATTGACCGGAAGATCAGTGACCAGTACACCACAGCAAAAGCGGTACCAAATTCGGCCCACAACGGTACCGCGCCGGCAAAATTAACGCCAATTTCCTCTACCACAATACCATAGCTTGATAGATAAAGTATAGCGAATCAAAAGGCTATTGTTCAATTATTGGTTATTTTTCAAGAAATTTTAAAAATAACGACTTTATTTTATAATAAGTAAAGAGGCATATTTATTGAAATACTTTGATCTACGTCTCAGATTCAACCACTAATTATCGTTTTGAAGACTAATCCGCTATAATTTATTAAACCAATTTTATTGTAATCTTAAATGAAAGGAGATCGAAATAGAAAACAAAAGATGCGAGTATCATACCAATCTCTTTCTCATTTATCAATTACAAATATTACACCTGACTTAAAAATGTTTTTTGTTTTATGATAATACTAGCTGTTGCCCGCAACTTCGTCTGCGTGAAATTTAGAAATCAAACCCTAACAAGCAATGAAGTTTATTCTTCCACTAGACCACTAGATAGATGGCGTTGTACATCATATTTAAATCGCACTATGGTTTGGTTTGTTTTCTTAAGCTCGTAAAAATTTTTGTGTCTTGTTCCGCTTTTCGCATTTATAAATTAGTAAGGATAAGGATTAATCCAATAGATGATATAATACTTTATTTCTCAATCTCTTTATCTCTCGCCAGATAACGTCCTACTATTGGGCACGGGCCTTCTCCACTTTAGTTTAGGAAGCATTTTCCCACGCTTAGCCGTGTTGTATTGGCATTTGGCATATATGGTATATTCTTGAGTTTTCCGAGATTTAGTTTGCATTAACACAGAATATTTTGTTATTACCTAATTGTATAATTACAAGATTTTGTTCAGAATACGAAATCTAGTCTAGTCTCATACTGTGAAAGGTTTTACCTTGCAACATCATTGTAATCACGGATATACTTTATTATAAAGAATTAACTATATAGAAATTCAATAAAAATTACTAACATTAAAAATTCATTCTTCCAGAACTGATTATTCAGCTAACCTTGCTGAATGAGGATGCAATTATCATTTTTCATTCTATGACCTTGGATTGTTAACTTCCAGTAAAATTATTTTTTCAGGTAGTATATTATATGCGGATATTATTCCTTGTATAGTGATATACTTAATAACTTCAATACTGCTTCATCACCTATTATGGACTTATCAGAGTCAGTTCTAGAGAAATAATGAAATTAATAAAGTCTGCCTCTCATCAGCATTGTTTATTAACCGGTTAAGTATTGTAGAATATAGTATATGAAAAATAAAACGCTATTTAAACCTAGGTACTTTAATATGTCCTATAATTTCAAATTCTAGATCATAATTTTCAATACGTAAAATGAGTAAATATTTGTACTGCGTATTACAAGTATAATTATATTTACGAAAGAAAATTAATACATGCAGTATATCCATATTCTGGTACCCATAGAAAATAAGCTTAGCTTGGGATCAGAACACTTTATGTGAAATATCCATGTAAAAAAAGAAATTTCATGGACTTGTAATATTATTCAGAAAGCGCTTTACTAACGACTGCATTTCAGTAAACCAAAGAAGTATTTAAAGATTAAGTTACTGCAGATATAAGAAAGAATTTTCAACTTAAAAATACGTTATCAAATAACTTGCAGTATATTTCAAAAACTAAACCTACGAGTGGTCATTGTTCGATAAATTCCTTTCCCCTTGTTTTTGTTAGACCACAACAACCCTTATTAGTCGTAAAGATCACCCTTGCCATCGAATTTAGAATTTAATTACTTTTCTGTGTCCACACAGTTATTTATACGGTCCCAGGAGACTAATATTTAAAGTTGACCATGCAAGCGTATACGTATGTATTACTTGTGTTTACATAAGCTCTTTCTATGTCTATAGTCACCCTATACTTAACTCTATATAGTAACGGACTAAAAATAGTAGTGTCACTCAATTTTCTTCCCTTATAAAAACCAAGTAACAACATAAGTAGAAAACATCTTCTGTGATAGACTAAAAACTCGCACTAAACCGCAGCTTTGGTAGAGCAAAAATTTGCCCTTGTTCAACATTAGGACGTTAATGGGCAGGGCAGAAGATATATAAGTTGAAGTAATTTATATACGTCGTAATGTTTAATATACTAGCGACGGTTTCATCTGCTTTTGTAATTACTGTCGCGGTCCTCTGCTTTTATTGTGATAATTATAGCCTATTTGTTATTCTGATGTAACATTATGTCATGTTAGCCCATTGCAATCCATCGCTGAAGATAGGCATCACCCAATTCGCGCCACAATACACGGTCCTCCGCCTTCCGCATCCAGTCCCATCCTACGACCTTCTTCAGGTTATCAGTCTACCTAACAGGGAGACGACGCAGTCTCCTCTTCAGAAGTCGTATGCTCCCTCGGCTGTCGGTTCTGCGGCAGATATGGCCAGTTTATTCTAATCTGATGTATGAACTGCAGAAATTGGATTCAATGTTATAACAGCATACCAGTTTTATTTTTATAACTGTTGAACTTTACGGTTATCTTACCAATATTATCTAAAGCACGCGAGGCTATCTCGTGATTCCAATAACCATTACACGGATGTAAAAATCAAAATGATAATAATTGGTAGAATGCAAGTGCACATCATATACTATTTAGTATGAGAGGCAAGGAAGTCTGGTAGAGCGGATATCCGCCGCTAGTACCGCTTGGTTGATTCTACTTAACGCACTCGGAATAATGTTTGGAATCGTTTTAAAGTCTAATTTTAACTAACAATTATCATAACTAGAATTCAAAATCAATAATATGTTTCTTCCCAAACATGTAAAAGGTTGGAAAAAGCGTTAGAATATATTTGAAAAAACCAGCGTAAATTACAAATTATGTACGCTAAAATCTTTGAAATTACCCAAAGGATATTAATGCGATTTTTCTTAATAGATATATTGGTTCTAGAGAATGGCTTAAAAATATATATTTTTATTAAGGCTTGTGTTTTAAATTCCACATGTAAAAAGTCGCGGGCAGTGTTAAATAAAATAGGGCTTAGTTTATGAATTGCTGATGATAATATAACCGGGTCAATCATAAGTGTCTGAGGTAACTATAATGTACGAGCAGTATCGTATAGTCTCTGTGGTAGTGGATTAAGAATACAAGTGTCACCACCTCTTTTCCTCCCGAGGGTGCTGTTAGGAAAAACATTATCTTTGAGAGACGGAAAACTCGAAAGTAAACCCTGTGCCAACACGGCTGCTCAGTGCGGTATAGTAGATCATAATCCCTCCCAAAGTAGAGAAGGCCCGTGCCCAACAGTGGAACGTTAATGGGCTGAAGAGAGAGAGAGAGAGAACTTTAAGTCTCTTGTTTATTTTCGTAGTAAAAATTGCCATCGTGATTCTCTCTTCTCAGAGTTCCCAGTCCCTAAACGTTCATAATGTACATCAATAGGATTGCTCTACTTCGTGTATATTACGAAATTGTTTATTAAAAATTTGAATGGACTCTACGATTAAAGGAACTTAGGAAAATGGTGTAAGTGTGACTTACATTCAATTGTATGACGACGAATTCTGTATGACTTTATAGATCGGTCTTATTCATAATGACTTATCGGAGGTTTAAAAGTTCGCTAAAATCGGTTCACGAAATTTGTGAAAACTTGTTATTCATAATAGTCTTTTGACGTTAAACGTTTATTATCTCTCCGATAAAATCTCCGTTTAAACCTCCTATAAGTCATTATGAATAAGACCGTTAATCTTCACTTATTATAAAACAAAGTCGTTATTTTTGTACGTATGCGTGAGCTTATATTATCAAAACTATGAGACGATTAATTTTGATGCGGTTTTTTTAATAGATAAAGTTGTTTAAGAGTAACCTTTTTATATGATATTTTAGGGTTTGGTTTCTAAATTAAACGCGTGTGAAGTTGTTGGCTACAGCTAGTTTCCAATAAGAATGAACTCAGTGTATGACCATGACTTATTGATATGTATACAAAAGATTGCTACATAACTATTATTTTTAAAGAGTAAACATAAACAACGAGTTATGAAGAATGTATACAACATTCGCCACAATAGAGATAGAATCTACTCGTAACAATTAATTATTACATACAAAGAAATAAAATAAACGTATTAAATATTTAACAAATTTAGATAAAACAAAAATAATTATGTTTACATCTTTGAGTGAGTGCGCTTACTGTATTATGAGTGAATAATAAAATGATTGTAGGAATAAATTACAATGCGTCTCTAAATTATGACTAACATTACTTATCATATTTTTATAAATTACATTACATTATTTAATTTAGATAAAACACGTTAGTATTATTGTAATTACGGTCATGTCTAACACGTCAATTAAAAGCAACTATTTTAATGTGTTAAGGCCATTATTTAGTGGATAAGTAAGAATTATGTATATTAGACTTCTAAATAAATAGATTAGTGAAAGAAATAAAAGTACCCGCATTGTTAAAGTGATATACTTGTAGTAACTCAAGGCCTATATTGATGTTGTAAGTGTGTCTATAGTTATATAAATGGAAGTAGCAAAACAATTAGTTTAATTAAACTCTTCATTACTTGAATAAAACCACTTTTTACGGATTTAGACGCGTTTATCTGTTCAAATTTTACGTTACTTGGTTAATGTATTAACCAAATTGCATTACATTTTTGTGTATGGTAACAGATAGAATATTCCTTCTGAAATTAAAAAATAAATTCACACTACATATCAAAATAGGAAAATAAACATTAATAATAGAAAAAACAATGAATTGCCTTATGGTTAAATCTTCCAGTAAATACAGTTATTGTTTCTTGTTAAATAAAAATTAAAATATTCTCCTAAAGAGTCTACTGTCTAAAGGAAGGCAAGATACCAACTAAGTGAACTAGGCGTGAATTATTTTTGATTTAGAGTTTTCCAGTTCTTGTGTAGATATTATCTTTGTAGCTCTAGTAATAGCTAAATAAAGATATAAAGCGTATATTCCTAGTACTTTTTACACGACACGAACAAGCTGTTAATCATATCAAATTCTCAAAGACGATATGAACTCTAAAAGCCAGAAGCATTCTTTCATATCTATCGTATTTATGCCAACATTTAGCCACGTATGTATAAAATTCTTACACAGACCTTTTTTGTAATCCTAGTGGTAATCGTAAAGAATATTTTTGTAGTTATTGAGGTCACGACTACATAATAGTTAAAGTTATGCGACAGGGCTGTGCTGACCGGACGTCGTTGTTTACCGACCTGAGCCCACGCTATGTGGGAGTTAAGGTGGTCAATGTGTTTGTATGCTCTTCTACGGCTACTAGTTTTATGGTTTACTTATACACGTTGAAAGAATTTTGTTCATTGATCATATAGTTGTAAATCTTGATCAATTGGTATTGCTGCTACACTTGGCTACTAATTTATCTCCACATGAATTTTCATGCAAATATGCTTTATGAAATTAAATATTTTAGATCTATTTAACATATGGCTTGTAGTTTCTAAATTATAATGTGCTTAGGCCTAACAGTAGAAGGTAAGCAACTAAATATCATAACGTACGCACGGAAAACTACCAGTCGCATCTCGCGTCTTATGTGGTCATAAAATTATTTCTAATTATACTGAGCTTGTAATAAGCACAAGTGGTTCTATATTTGGCGGCGCGTGATGTTCTGTTTGTTGTCTATTAAGTTCAACTGCAGCAACGATGACTGTGAATGTACAACCTACATTACTCATAAATAGCCAATTAAACTTTATTGAACACTAACATTGTAACTATATCTTACGGTATTTACAACCAAGATGTCATTCTATTGAATATATTTGATTTCACTGGCATGGCAATCTCAAGTCACTAAATCTAAAAGTTTAATTATGAATATAGATGTGTAAATTTTGTTTAGAAGCTGATCAAGTACATTGTGGTCAGAGATGTATTGCCAATCACTTTTTGTAGCAACAGGCTATTTAACTACCTACGTCTTAAGGTTTTTTTATCTTCAGGCTATATACCTGGCTGACATTTACAATCGGTTAGCATTTATTATTGTATGTTAGATTACATACATATTATTATATTATCTACTTAACCAAGTGTGATTTAGCATGAGTACTCTCTATATATGATGTTTTACTAGACCCTAAGTCATTTCTAATTAAAATATACATGTATACAGCTTTTTTTCGCCAAGTAATCAGCGTGTGTGTTAACCAGTGTGTTAACCAGCTTATATTATTTCCTTTTACTGATTCTCTCTCCATCCCATCAACGTCCCACTGTTGGGCACGGGCCTCCTCCACTTTCGGAAAGATTATGGTCTACTGTACAGCGCTGACCAGGCGTGTTGGCACAGGGTTTATTTTCGAGTTTTTCGTCTCTCACAGGGGATATGATCTATGTACGGTATTCTTTAGGTGGCTTTTACAGCACCCTACAAGTGTCACCACCCCTTTATCTGAAGGAAAAGGGGCGGTGACACTTGTATTCTTTATCCGTCATCAAACGGACAATACTTAGTCCTTTTACTGATTGTCTTACAAAAGATGTCCAATATTGAGGCCCATTTTAAAATAAGTTGTTTTGTTGTTTTAAATATTGATAATTGACTGATGCCATCTGCACTCGTCTTTCAGTTTTCAAGTTATGGGTGCTCCTGCATGGGGATCTCGCGGTGGCGGTGGTGATCGACCCAGGTTACTGCGCATGACACCACTGCGTCATAGCTTCGCCGCACCTGCTTCTCCGCCCGCGCCACCTCCGCCAAGAGCTCATGACTACGCCTCCGATGCCGATACAAACAAGAAAGGTAACTTCCTTAAAACCATAACTACATATAAGGAAATCAAAGATTTTTTTCTGACGATGATTACGCACGTCATCGATTTTACGGAACCAGTATTTTCAGGTACAGAATACCGATTTAGTCGTGTGTCCAGTGTCATTACACCTTAATTTTAATATTGATAATTGTAATAATCTAATGTTCAACAGTTTTAATTTTTATACATATAATTATAGCTGTTTAACTTTTGTGCAATTCAAATACGATACTGTAATACGCTAACATGCTAAATAATTAATTTGTAATGGAAATTGTGGTACATATTCCTATTCAGCATGATGAAGTTTGTTGCCATTTAAAAATATGTATTTAAAAAAGTGCTATGATATTTTCAGAGGAGGGATGGAACGCCAACCTGTCTCAAAGGTGGCGAAAGCTTCGCCGCCGATGCTCACGCCTACGTCCAGGCTCTGGGAACCGTGAACCAAGTCCAGTACGATGCTCCCCTTCACCACCTAGACAGCCGCCACAATGCTCTCCAGCACCACCAGCTAAACTATCCTTCAGGCATCGCGGAAAAGTATACACGACGGCTTCATTACGTGTTACAAGTGGAGCACCAGATATATTAAGGGCTTTAGGCAAACTTGGTGGTGGATTACGTCGCAGAGCACTTTCTGCTCATGATGTCCTAGCGCCACCTCAGCAACAACCTTCTACTTTTTACGTTCCTAGTCCAACAGCTACACGGCACCCGCCTTCACCGTCTCCTACAAGACAATCAGCTACTGTAAGGAGACGATGTAGTTCACCAAACGTTTACAGAGCCAAAAATTCTGCAGAATCCAGAGATAGAACGCTTTTGATTGCACAAGAAGATGAAAGTCGAGACGTTGTTGACTTTAACTATACTCCAGAAAGAAGAAAAGTAAGTTCTGAAGGCCGCAATCGTCGTCCATACAGTGAAAATGTAGAATTAGATGTTCCATATCGAAATGGGTATAATAGAATACCATGTGAGGCCTCTCAGAGGCTATGGGAAGAACCATATAGATTGCCGAGAGTACAATCACGACAAGATACAATGCAGCATTTGCGAAATGGAGTATCAGAGTTACGGGTTAGTGCAACGCCGAGATCATCACGACCTCCACCAGCTCCCCCTGTGTCTACACAAATGGGAAAACGTCCACCTGCACCAGAACCCCGAGATACGCATTCTTTCGAGGTATATTTAATACTATTTATAAAACTACATATGAACATAAACAAAGTTTAACGATGTTATTATAGGACCCAATTATAAACTTCCAGGTGCGGTTCACGAAATCAGCCGGCGGGAAGGGTCTTGGCTTTAGCATCGTGGGTGGTAGAGATTCACCTCGTGGCGATATGGGCATCTTCGTTAAAACAATTTTTAATAATGGCCAAGCCGCGGAATCTGCGCTCAGAGAAGGTAAATTCATTGAAAACAATTTAATGTTTAAAAGTTAAAAGTCAAAATGGTTAAAAGTTTCAAATAGCTTATACTTGCTATGTAGATGAAATTTATCTATACAAATATTATAAAGCTGAAGCATTTATTTAGTTAGTGACAAACGTTGCATAAACAGGGATTTTTTTTTAAATTCCACGCGTGCGAAGTCACAGGCAAGAGTTAGTATGCATATAAGCAGTTGCACGATGACAACCGTCGATAAACACTTATAGGGATAGCAAAAAAATTGCAGAAATTTTTATGCGTACGTTAAATAACAGCTGTATACCTACTAACTATAAATGCAATTTAAAGGTTACACAGAGTTAAATAAACCTTACCCTCTCATTAACACTAGCACGTGGCAATTAGAATGCCCTTGTAGAATGCGAAGATATTACAAAGGAACACAATATTTATGAAGCAAGTGTTAAGTATTCGATTTCCTAGTTATTATGTACTATCTAAGAGGCTGTAAATTTTTCACTTTTAATGAGTTGAATGCATCCATATTTCCGTACGTTTACAATAATTTTAAAAGATAGAATATGAACAGAAAGTTTCAAAAGTAAGCAATGGAAAATGATAATTCTCTGACACTTGCGCGACTCATTTGTTTAAGTAAAAATACTTTTTACGGATTTAGACGCGTGTATTTGTTTTAAATTATACCTCGACTTGTCGGAGACTTTGCAGTCACCATAGTCACGGGTGAGACTGAACTGTAAATGTCCTTTACGATCAGTTATTACAGGGTTTACCCACAAACAAATACGTGCGTCTAAATCCGTAAAAATTTGATTTATTTAAACAAATGATAATCTTTTAGCATTCCGTATACATTTGTTAAATGCAAAATGTAATCTAGCGATACATGTTTATAGCTCTCTCTCTTCAGCCCATATACGTCCCACTGTTGGGCACGGGCCTTCTCCACTTTCACGGTTTTAAAGTTTTTTGGAAGGGATTATGGTCTACTGTGCCGCGCTGACCAGGCGTGTTGGCACAGGATTTATTTTCGAGTTTTCTGTCTCCCACAGAGGATGTAATCTGTGTACATTATCACTTAGCTGACTTTTACAGCACCCTTGGGAGGAGATAGGGTGGTGACACTTATTCTTAATCCGTCACCACACGGACATTACAGCTCTACAATTTTATGATTATTGACATTACGATAATATTACATGTATCGTGATCATAATTTATGGCATCTAACTTTCTAATATTTGATACTTATTGGTACTTAAATCCCTACACTTGCATTATTATAATGACTAACGGTGCCTTGCGGCTATATGAAGTTATCATTAATAAGACCTTATGTCGATAATGACTCAAAATGGCTTTCTTTACTTATGTAATCGGTATATATATCATCACTAGCTGACCCGGCAAACGTTGTTTTGCTTTTGCCATACTAAAAAAAAAAAAAGTTTGAAAAATAGATGTTGGCCGATTCTCAGACCTACTGAATATGTATGCAAAATTTGAGAAGAATCGGTCAAGCCGTTTCGGAGGAGTACGGTAACTAACACTGTGACACGTGAATTTTATATATTAGATAATGTTAATATCGGTATATATCATGATTAAGAATACAGGTGTCACCACACCATATCTTCCCCAGGGAGCTGTAAGAGCCAGCTAAGGGATATTATAAGTAATTTACATCTACTATCTATGAGAGACGGAAATCTCGAAACTAACCGTCATGCCAACACGCCTGTTCAGCGTGTACAATGTATCTTAGCTGACTTTTACAGCTCCTTGGGAAGGAAATCGGGTGCTGACGCTTGTATTCTTAGTCTATCACCACGCGAATAATATGGACAGATGTAGGGATAATGTTATCTATATTTATCACATGCTAATTGTACTTGGTAAACGGTTTACTTTCAATTTCGTCAGTCTATTAAAGATGACATTTTAACATTATTAAGCTCACTTTTACATCACCTGAAGTAAAATAAATTACTGAATAAAATTTCCAGGTGACGAGATTCTATCAGTGAACGGACGTTGTACAGCAGGATTGACTCATGGGGAAGCTATTCGACTATTCAAAGATGTACGAGCTGGACCAGTGTTGCTGAGAGTGACAAGACGCGCTCCTACTCGCTGACTGCCCTGCGCCTGCTGCAATGACGTATGTGATCAGCAGGCGCCAAGAAACTATACACCAGATGCATACTCCACTATGTAAAGGAGATAAAATTTAAAGATTTGCTACTGTGTAGAGTCTATCTACTACGTGTTTCACTGTAAAGTCTAAACGTAAGTTTATAAAAAGGATTATGAAAAATTATTCACAGCAGCTGTAATGGACATAATATATTTTTTAGTAAATAGTCCGAGTCTCTATACTGAGCTTATTCCGCTAAATTAATTGTTTTACAGTTGTAACTTTACATGTAATTCTACAAAATAGCTGTTTTTTAAAATAATATCGACATCGCGCAACAAAGCTTTATTCCAGCTAATTTTACGTGGTAATATTATTAAATTTCCGTATATCTAAATAATATTTTTAATTAATAACTTATTATAGTAGTTTGATAGTTTAACTATAATTTACGATATTACATTACGGCAACTTGAAAACTAATTAGAAATTTAATTAGTAATAAGTTTCTGCTTCGTACTAACTATAAATTGTCATAGAAACAGGTATCTAATATCTTCGTAATCTGAAAAGAATGTTATAAAATACTAATAGCATTCCGTTATCAGATTATATTGTACTTTATTTCTTACAATAATCTAACATTAAAATTGTTCAAATATTATTTCAAATTAGAACAAAAGTATCAGGAAACATTTTATGTAACTAAAAAGAAATAAAACAATAACGTGACGTTAAGTTGCCTAAAGTTCTCAGTAGCTCAGTTTTCAATAAACAAACACTTAAAAAATTAAATTATAGCAAAAAAATGATTACCGATGGTGGAACACTTGATAGCTTTGTATTGAAATTGGTATTAATTAAAATTTCTAACCTATATTGTGTATACATTTTAACTTTTAGAAATCCATATTCCTTTTGTGAAAAATATTTTTGTATACTTAGGATGTGGAGCATGTTTGAATTGTAAGAGCTGCGTAAATAAATATGTTAAGATAATAAATAGATTAACAAAGACAAACAAAAAGTATTAGATACACAGTTTGATACAATTTCATAAAAATTGTCTGTGATATGGTATTCAAAGTTTAGTGGAAGATTATATAGTTTTCTATAAGTTTACTTATAAGATGACTAACTTATTTTTATAATAATATATGCTTTTTACATAATATTACTGTAAATGGCCAAGTATTTATTGTAAACATTACATTTAATGTATAATGTAGAGATACGTATAAAATCTTATTAATTAGATTAGAATTTATGTATTGTCTTGATAACATACTAAATAATTATTCTCTAATACTTGCGTTACTTCTTTATATCAACACCTTTAACAATTTTTACAGATATATTTTGTTTTATATATAGCTCGACATGTCGGAAACCCTTGTCACCTTGGTGAGTAAGCAGGTACATAAGTCAAAGAAAGAAAATATCAAATATACGCACTGAAGTCCTTAAAAGTGGTTATATTAGAATGTACTTCATCAAAAATTTTGCAAAAAGTAGTTTTTGTTATAGTAGTAGTAGTAGTTTGCGTAAAAAGTAGTTTTATTTAAACAGATGAGTCGCGCAAGTGTTAGAAAATAATAAAAAATATTTTTAAATCTTACATTGTTTTAATGTAAAAATCTTCCGTGTTAATTTACTTAAGTTTAAGTATCTATAACTAAGAGTCAGGTTAAATATTGAAATCATATTCTTTTAGAATATAATGTGTTTTGTAACACATGTATTTTGCTATTAATATATATACTTAAATATGTATTTTGCTGCAGATTTATAGTAGCTGCAGTCAAAAATAAAAACAATATTAATACTATATTACTATATGTACAAAATATATAATAATCAAAAGCAGTCTTACTTTATAAGAATTGATTAGTAAACTATCTTTTTTTATACGCACACAGTAGGTATGATAGTTTTAACGAGACGTTTATTTTCACCATATTTACTGAGTTTAACATATGAAGAGACAGAGGAATTACTTACTATCATAAGTTAATGTTTAATCTTTCAATAATAGAAAATAATAATAAAGTATACCTACACAATCAGAATTACACGCGTGCGCATACATACACACATACAGACACAAAACACACACAAACAAACAACACAAATGCTCGCGCACACAATTCAATCACCCTCTCACACACATTCACGTACACTTCGCTGCATTCAAGGAGAGGAACATTCATTGAAATAAATTAGTTAATGTCATAATTACAGTTATTTAATGAATTAAAAACAAAAATTACAATGCTAGAAAATAAAATAATGTAAATATAAGCTAAAGCTGAAGCACAGGATCTTCCTAGTTCAGCTGCAGCTGATTAATGAATATATTTTTATATTGTACAACTATAGCAAAACATACATAAATTGAACAAATCATTGTCATAATATATAACGTACTAATTTATTGTATATTCGCATGTTTATTACTGTAAATTAGGAGAAATTAATGTTAATGTTCAATCTTAATGTTAATGTTAATATTTAATGTATTTAATGTATTTTACATCAAATAAATAAATTTTTACTTTACTTACATTCAAAGTACAGTTGAGCGCGGTATTCACCATTATTTAATCTTGGGCCCCAGACTAGTGGTCAGCCACCCGGGCCCTTCCAGCTCAGTCTGACCCTGATCGCACTTAATAATCCCACTTTCAAATTTCCTTACAAGACTTATACTTACATCAATTTTTATTATAAATTAGCAGAGTCACCTTGTAGCCATCAAAATCTTGCTATGACTATGATTATAATATAATTTATTTACTGATACAATAAAATTATAGGCACCTTCATGAATCTTTGCCAAATGGTAAACTTAAGAAAAGAGAGTTGAATAAATTAAATTTATTAAATACTTATGTTCCATATTTTAATAATTTTGCACGCTGAAGCTGTAATGCACACATTTTTACTTAGATTTAACTGTATTCTTATACAAATTACTCCTCGATTTGATAGACGTAACATTGTAGTGTCGTATGTTTAAATTAAATGCAGCCTTAAAAATAAATCAACGAAAAGTATTAATACAGTAGCTATGTAGATATTTTTGCATTATATTGAAAATATTTTACTGTAAAATTTACACAAGAATATAAGATTTTTAAAAGTAATTGAGTTGTTTTATTTGTTTGTAAGTTCCTGGCACATTATTCTATCTGGATATAATACAGATTTATTTAAAGGAGGCCTGAGCTTATAGGTTGGCAAGACAGGGTGGCTAGTGCATTTACACTGAACCACTTTACCTGTACTTAATACTTCTGGTAACCATAACACAAACATATAAGCTTAACTTGAGACCTGAGGACGTTGTGTGAAATTTTCATGAATATTTATTTATTTATATTGTTATCAGGTGGAGTGTAGTCATTTAACGAAGCCCTAAAAACACCAAGATCAAGACAATGATGATTACTTACTAAAGTAAGAGTAAAAGAAAAGTTTATATGTGTATATTTTTTATGTATTTTTATATGTACGTGTGTTTATAGTTATTTAATTATGTATGTTTAAGTAGGTATGTGTGTATTTATGTATGTATATCACAATTAGCCAAATTTTTCTTTCCTCTCAGTCCATCCAAAGGTTGTCTGGAAGAGATACCGCAACTTGCGATAAGACCGCTTATTGTACTTATCTAGATAAATTCTATAATTATATAATATTAATTACCTACTGTAATATTGTTAAGATGTACAATAAAGAGTATTCCATTCTACTTACTCTTATGTCTAAAATACTACCAAAAGATCGCAACAAGATTATATACTGAGATAGATCCAATTTTATTGCTTCCAAGGTCTAATAAATCGCTTACTTTTCCCAATGAAAGAGAGTCCACTGTTAGAATAAATTATATGTCCACTGATATTGTCTAAACCAATATTGATGACTCCATCCACTTAGGCTGATGTTGATTTTTTTCGAAAAAACCGTTTATAAAAACTTAGAAACTCATTGTAGACTCATCCATGAAACTATTTGCCCTAATCCTTGTTTAACAAGAATTCACAGCCGTAGCTAAATAGCAGTTATAAACATAATTCGTAAGTAACGCAAAAAATCTTTGTTGGGAGAGCCTACACATTTTATTTTATTCTGTTTGTTATTATTTATATTATAGCAGAAACAGAAATACATCATCTGCTAAAATAGCAACGTTAACTATCACCGTTCTTGAGATACAATCTGGTGATAAATGGATGGACAGACACATGGACGGCAGAGGCGTATTTTGAAAATTAGCGCCCTGGGCCATTTGATTTGACGCCCCGGGCCAATTTTATTAGCCGCCCTAAAAATAATAAAGATACAGCTAAATTTTAAACTTAAAGGTTATCGCCGCCCTTTTCTGGAAGGCCGCCCTGGGTCATGGTCCCCTGGGCCCTAGGGTAAATACCTCATTGATGGACGGACAGTAGAGTATATTAGTTTGAAACCAAGAAAATAAAAACGTATTATGTAAGCTTCTCACTGGCGCATAGTTAGGCTAGATATGCATAAAAGTAACTTTATATAAAAGGAATTCATTTGCATTCCTTTACAGATATGAGTTCGTATAAGGTGAATATTTTGCATAATGTTTGCATAACATCTAGAGTATATGCGCCTTTCAAATAATGCTCTCGATTTAATCGTGATCTCATTAACCTTTGTATGCTAATAGTTGCATAAAATATTTTAAGATAGATTTAAAAAAGCACTTAATTAATTTTGCTTAATTGATAATCGAAATATTGTGTGTAATAACATTGTAAATATGTAGTTAAATAATTTGGCAAAAGAGAATTTTCTTTAAGAAATATTTTTGTAAGTTTGTTTATTGTATACTTTCATTTCCATAAAACAATGAACGTATATGGGAGCACAAGGCTCAGCTTTATGTTAGTATTGTAAATTCTTCCCTGTTTCTCGTTTCATAGCTGGACTCAGAATAGAACACAACAGCGCGTGGTCTTGCCTTGCATCCAATGTCTCCCCGCAACCTTGACGATATTCTCGCTCCAGCTTGTCAGACGGTGAAAGCTGATGAATAGACGGATATTAAACTCGACATGTACTGAAAATGTATGCTACAGCAGAGACTTAATTATTAATTGACATGAATTACTATACCTACACTTAGTGACAATTGAGAATGTATCGCTTTCAAAAGTAGGTATAATTTTGTTTGATATTTTCACTCTGCATCTATTACTTTTTGGCTGTAAGTTTAAAATGGGTATAAAGCATATTGGTGTAAAAAGAAAACAAAAATTCTCATATTGATTATATAATATAAAACTTGTAACATAAAAGATTAAGTTTAACTTATTTAACATAACATCTAATAGTAAATAAGGAATATTACTTATATTCGTTGTAGTACTCAGATCTAAGTATAAAAATCGGAATTGATTTTTATTGATTTTTGTTATTTCTTGCTACGAATACATAGAATAGTGATGAAGGCAAAAATATCACCCAATTAACCAGATATTGCATACAACGAAAAACGATTTAATATCAATTTAAGAGATCCTGATTTTCTATTTCACAATTCAAGACGTGAATCCAAATGGAAAAGAAATGAATTTACATTATATTTAGGTGTATATAAATCTTAATTTTTTTATGGATTCAGTAATAAAACAGGTATTAAATAAATAACAAAATATTTACAGTAAGTTCGATTATATAAATGTAAACAATGGTACGATAGGCATATATTGACGACTACTTAAGTATCATGGCAAGCATGTGGTCTGTTAAAAAGCATAAAAATAATAATAAAATAATTCACGACGCAACTATAGCAACTTAGTGTAAAAAATTATTTAATAGAATGTCTAATAAATGATACTATTACACTCCTACATTATATTAGAAGATTTAATTGATTCCATGAATATTAAAAAATTAATATTTTTAAGTTACGTCTTTATTAACTAAGAGCCAAGCTTTATTACTGATGCTTTAAAAGCAAATTTTATAAAATATGACAAATTAACTATTTACATTACAATATGCGCGTGAATCTTCAAAATTAAAATGGCACAAATCAAATTTAGATAATGATTTTACAGTTTCCACTTTAAAATCTGTTCTCTATACTTGTACTATTCCGAAAATATTTTGACAAGACTTCACACACACAAAACAGTACATACAATAAAGTACATTGAATATATATCAACTATTTCTATTGAGAAATATAAAATTTCGATGATTATCTTCTTACAATCCCGACTAGTATACCGAATTATTTAATAAATAAATATTTTTTAACGAAATATGAGACACAGTCTTACAAAACCTATCCTTACAAGCAGTTCACGACATAACTTATCTATTTACAAACTTATAGAACCAGTGACTAATGATTGAGGCAAATTACGAGTATACATAAATAAGAACGAATAAATAATCCTTAGACTCTTCCTTTAATTCAACGGTGCTATCTTTAAAATGCATTTATTTGTTATATTGCTTATACAAACAATAATATTGTATATGCAAGATGCACTACACTATGAACAAAAGCTTTTATTACCAATGATTATACAGTTGTAGTTATTATTTCGTTCCTAATCACATATCCATATTGCCATTAGGATTCTTAAGTACAAGGGTAACTGGGCCAGCAGGCAAAGCCTTTAATGCGGCCCAAGCTTGTGTGCGTGTAAATCCTTCCATTGACTGTCCACCAGCCGATAAAAGTTCCGCACCGACTAGAACACGACCACTTTGGGCAGCTGCACCTCCTGGAACAAACATACAGAATTATTAATAACAAAATGTTGAAAGTAGTTTAGTGTAAAGGTTCATCGAGTTTAATTGAATAAGTCAATGCCCAAGACAAAATACTTAATGAGGTTAAATACCATGTAAAATGTCATGTATTTTCTTTCCATTCTGTGCCTTTTTATTAGAGTCTGGGTTTCTCATCACTTTGTCAAACCTATCTTAGGTTGTCTTGGATGCAAGATCGTTCATGATATGTGCGAATCCATAGGTTTAGAACGTCCCCTATCTTTTGGAAGATTAGGGTCTTTTAGTCACAACGACAAGATCGTCTCTTTTACATAATTCATATTATTTATGTAAATTAATGATTTTATTTTCTCACCTGCAAATAGTTTTTTAATTGTAAGTGGACGATCACCACGTGGTGAATCACGACCGCCATCTAAGCCAAAACCAAGGCCTGCACCGCCGCCTGCCTTCTCCAGCACCACTGAGACTGTAGATCTAGCAGATCCATTACTTTGATTTACATCTTTACTTTCAGCTCCTTGACGGATCTTCGACTCCGCTAAAAAATAAATAGCGTTTTATAAAAGTTCATACAATTAATTGATATGGAATTATGTAACGGTGTAAGTAACTATTAAACAATAAATTTACTCTGTAAAATCGTATGTATGATGTTGATAAAAGCCTACGATATAATGAAATAATTCCAGGTGGGCACTAATAAGATTCAGATTTGTATAAGGATTTGAGATTAAAATTATTGAGGACAAACTGCATTCTTTACAGTAAAGGAGGCTACGGACGAAAGTTGTGCTGACTAACAGAATATATTCATAATGTCTGACGTAAGAAATACTGCGGCAGTTCCACCATTTTGCAATAATGCAGTGATACGTAAGCAAGTAACAAAACATAATAATATGTATATTTTAGGTATAATACCTAATTGCAATTATGGATTATTGAAATTGAAGTATGCGCTGCTTACCTACATAATTTCAAAACTTATTCTCTGCAAATAATTGGACTACAAAATATGTACATGTATTTTGGATTTTCAAGCCATAAAAATAATTTGATTTATTACTACACTAATGGTCTTAGTCATTATGACTTATCGGAGGTTTAAAAGTTCGCTAAAATAGGTTGGCAAAAATTGTCAAAACTAGTTATTCATAATAGTCTTTTTACGCTAAAACGTTTATTATCTCTCCGTTAAAATCTCCGTTTAAACCTCCGATAAGTCATTATGAATAAGACCGTTAGTATATTAAAATGCAACTATAAGTAAAAATACCTAAGAAAATATTGTAATAACCTTCATAGGTTCAAAATAAAATTACCTTTTTCAGAGCCGCAACTACTTGCAGTTTGTCGATTTTCGATCTCAATTTCGATTGTTACTTCTGAACGTTGTTCCTATAATGGTAATAATTCATATTAATACATATTATATATAAATCTTTAAGGTACAATCCACTCCTTTAACTCTTCGCAGAGACAATCATTGATTTTAAAATGGCGTCCATAACAGTAATTTGTATTTTCTTCATTAATTTATTAATATTTTGCGATTGACTCGCTATGCTTTTTACTAAATAAACGAAATTATAATGGAAAAAATGATATATATATGTCCCGCTTATGGTTATAATTTTTTCCATTATAATTTAGTTTATTTGTATTTTCTTTTTAAAATATACAAGATGGCGCCGGTAAAGACTAGAGTTTCACACCATATAAAAGTGGGATTACTTTAAAGCATACATAAAGAAATGAATGATTTACCATATTCCAAAACTATGACAGAGCAGAATAGTAAATTTTTACAATGATTCCTATGTCATTTTTACCTTAAGAATTGTGACAGATTCAGCATGAGTTAAGCCCGCCATAGCACACCCGTTAATACTTCTGACTTTTGTACCTCTTTTCAATCCTGCCTTAGCTGCAACACTATCAGCTAAAATTCTATGAACCTGGAAATGAAAATAGGAACGTTAGTAAAAATTTCATATCCGACTATTTCATGCTTCCAATGCTAATTGATTTCAAATAAAAAAATAAAACAAGAAAATTACCGTAACATCTTTCGCTTCACAATCAATTCCACCGGCAAGTATGACTCCTACACCAGTGCCGGCACCGCGTACTAGTCGAATAGTTTGAGTTAAGACATGCTTCTCCTCGGCAGAACTGTTATTAAGTTTGTTAGGCAGTTTATCATTTTCTAGCTTTTTACTTAATTCCAGTGTGTTTTGTTTGCTAACTTTGTCATCGACATTATCAGTTGCTTTTATGTTTTGAGTAATTACATCAGATTTTACATGTTTCACTACTATATGCGTCGCCGCCGTATTAAGAGGCATTTTCTTAGAATTCAGGTCATTATTCAAAGATAAAGCTGTTTTACTATTGGTAAAGTTCTCCAGACCAGCTTTTTTAATTTCTTTTATTATTTTTTCCGATATTATCTTCGGTCCATCCTCATTTTTAGGACTTTCTATAGCAACATCGTTTTGTTTGTTTTTTGTTGCAGAACTTGAATTTCGTTTTAGTCGAGTGTTTTTAAAGTCGTTCTTTCTCGGCCATACATTAACGTCGCTGTCACTATCTGAGTCTGTTTCAGCAATAACTTTATTTCGCCGTCTGTTCTCACCTTTATTCGATACAACACTCACCGATTGCGTGAGTGTAGAAAGGCGATCAGACGATTTTTGCACTGGACTCGGGGACCTGTCGCATGACTCGTGGGAGAATTTTGTTTCAACTACAGGGGAGTTGAGTTTGGCATCCCGCCCACTCCTACATTTTGCCGATGCCAGAATGTTTCGTCTGTTTATTGTGTCTATGTTATATGTTTTTGAAACTTTTTTCTTCTCTGAGTCAGCAACAGAACTTTCAAGAGAACTGCAACTTGCTTGCGATCCAGATGTAGCTGCTGAACCTGCTGATGAACTCAATGATACATTTGTATCAGACGACACTGAGCGACAAACGTTACGTTTAATGTATTGTTCGGTATTTTTTTGAGTGGTGTTTGATTTATTGGAAATTTCAGTCTTGAATATTGAATAAGTAGCATAATGTGAGCCTCGAGGCGATAAACGGGAACTATCCGACTCTAAGTTTTCCGTATTATGCATAGGAGAAGAAGCAGAAGAGCGGTAACTGGACTGCGTAGAGCTCATTGCAGATTCATTATCGCTATCGACTACATCAGTAGCAGTACAAATTTTTATATCTACATTTTTATAATCTCGAGAGTAATTTAATAAATCTTTGTTATCTTTCCTTTCAGTTACTGCTGGCTTATTATTTCCAGAGGCGCTCATAGATAGTCGACTTATTATACTATTATTCAAAGATGCACCATTTACAACCGTACCATTAGTTTTGTAAGGTATTTTGTTCAGCAGATCTATTCGGTCATTATAATTTGGTTCAGGCGTAGATTCCTTTGAATGAGATAAGGGAGTATAAACTTGAAGTGATTTTCGTTTGAAAGCTGGTGAATATTTCGGCAAGTTATTAGGAAGAAGATCAGCTTTCCATTTTGTATCGGTCAGATTTAGTGGCCTTGAATTATTTGGTTTGTTAAGTTTGTTGTTATTAATATTTTGGTTAGACTTCGAGAGGAAAGATTTTGAAAGAGGGTCTTGAACTTTTATTTCAGGAAGATCTACTATCGGTGTCTGTACTTCAGGAATAACTAGCCCTCTTAATTTTGACATGGACTTTTTCCTTTGTTCAATTAGATATTCCAAATTTGACTTATGTTTAATTAAATTTTTATTTCCGTTATCATCACTAGCACTTCTTGCGTGATATACAGTCTTAGCAAATGCTGGATCAGTAACGGATGGTAATGTAGTAGTGCTTCCATAAAACAAAGGTTTACTTTCTGTATAAAGAGAAGCATTGCTACTCTTTGGTGAGCTATAACTTGAAGCAGTAGAAGCTCGTTCCACTCCCCCTAATACTTCCGGTCTCTCGGTGTGTCTCTTATATGATCGAGGTAACTCATCTAGGTTATCTTGTGATTTTGTCAAACGTCTATCCAGGGAAGATACATCAGAGTAACTTCTTGTATATGGGACGGTACTTTTTCTAGTACTAGAAACATTTCTGCTCGGCAAAGTACCACACTTATCCAATCGTTCTGTGGATGTTGCTCGATCATTGGAAAACATAGCAATTTTATCTTTAACGCTGGCTTCGCTACGAGCATCTTGTGTTCTTGATGCGTAAGAATAGCGTGGCCTTGTACCCGGCCATCCAGCAGGTAGCCGTGGTGGAAGTCGAGTGGCAGGTTCTGATGACTTTTCTACTGTGTCACAAGGAGTTTCTACTCCATCGGGAGGTTGTCGCGGACAGGATGGCATGGGCGTTTCATCATTTGACAAACTTTTGTCTTCAGCATCGCTCTTATGGACGCGATCTGTAAAGAAAAGAGAAGAATAAATTTTATTAACTACGCAACAAAAAAGAAACATTTCATCACTTAAATTACTTTATGAATAATGATGTTTCTATGAGCTTCCAGTGTTATTAGCAGCACAAGTAAACATGCGTAACAAAACATTAAAAACTAGATGATCTAATCACATAGATATACCAATACCTTAATTGAAACGAACACGGATATTTAAATAAAAATATAAAGTAAAATTTCGTAAGTATAATCGATGAAAACTGTTTACGACTAACTTAATACCTGTTGGCATCTTGCATTCATGTAAATGCACCAAATACTTTAAACTAGGTCAACTCTTGCGGTTTAAACGGTATCGTAAATACTTAAATAAGATATTATTTTAATATTCAAATGAATACAAATTAATTGCACAAATAAATACTAGACGTTCGTGTTATAAAAGCGATGTTATTCAAATGATCGAATGATAAAATTAGGTAAATCAGTGTTATATGATTCACGGTCTCATATTGCAGTTGGCCAACAATATTAGCAAAGATAGTGTGTCATCATATTCCATCATAAGTGATACTTAGTCATTGCTGTAGTAATTTATAAAGTATAACACGCATTAGAAACATATTATATAATATTTTTTATTTATTTACAAAAATAAAAAAAATCATAGTCTTTACCTTCATTTCTTTCAATTCGATATAAACAACCAGAATGTCTAATTTTAACAATACTACACGTTGTTGATGCTAACACTGTTACACTACAATTGACCATTTCGTCGACAAAAAATCGATTGCTTAAAAATTCCTCTAACTTATTTCAGATTCATTTTTGTAATACTTAATTATCTAGATCACCGTGACATTTGTATCTTTTCTAATATAATTTATGCAATTATCTTATAGATGTGCCAACTTATAGAAACACGCGACACGACTGACGTATATTTTGACCCTTGTATAACGTAACTTTCGCAGAGATAGCACGCTTCAATACATATTAATTGTTCAGGTGTTTTAAGAAAATTTAGCCTTAGAATGGATAACTACAACGGTCCTTACAATATTATTAAACTCACGTCAATAAATAGGAACAAAGACGTTGAATATAATGTATTCAGTTGTGTAAACTTTAAGACAATACCTACTTAAATACTTAAAAACAATATAGTACGTTTCAAATTACATTCAGTACCTAATGTATATTTTAACTAGCTTATGCCCGCGGTTTTAAACGCGTTTGAAGTTACAGTCTCGCTTTTTGAGTTTTACCGTGATGATGGATGAATGTATTAGAAAAGTACGTAGACTAGTAGTGTTTTTCTAATACATATATAAGCTATATTGCTAAGAAACTCATTTTGATCCACATAATAATTTTTGCGTGAAAGAATAACAATTATACCAACATTCATACTATTACATTCTTACAAACTTTTGCGTTTATATTAATAGGATGATATAACTGTTTTAAAACATGTGACATGATAGATTTTATTTAATAACGTTCAGAGTTAGGGTCTGTCTCTTTATAATAAAAGTGAATCTCATAAAAATTTTCATCACTTAGATAAAATTGTTTGAGAGTTAATTCCTCTCCTCTCCAGCACATTTATGTCCCACTGTTAGGCACGGGCCTCCTCCATTTTGAAGGGATTATGGTCTACTGTGCCGCGCTGACCAGGCGTCTTTTCACAGGGTTTAATGTCGAGTTTTCCGTCTCTCACAGAATATGTTATCTGTTTGCAATATCCCTTAGCTGACTTTTACAGCATCCTTGGGAGGAGATGGGGTGGTGAAACTTGTATTCTTAATCCGTCACCACACGGATGTGTGTGTTAATGAACAATTCCGAAATATTTCGTTCCATGTGTTGGTGGATATTAGACGGGCAGAGCAATGGGGTGTAGATCTTTCTCTCTGTAAAAGTCAGCTAAAGGAAAACCGGAGAAGAAAATATTTACAGGATATAGAAAACCCGAAACTACTGTTCTTTAGTCAGAATTCTAAAAGTACTTTACATCGTTTTTTAAAAACCAGAAAGACATATTTGTATGGTAAGAATTAGCTAAAAGGAAAAGGAAACATTGCATAATAAATCGTTGACACAAATAGTTCGCACGCATAACTTTAAAAATAGAATTAACTTTAAAATTGTAATATAAAGGTCCTAAATGATTTTACTGATAAGTTTAGTTCGTTACAATTATGTAAAAGTAAAAGTATTATATTATCTTATCTTGTATACAACTGCATTCTTGCAAATTATTATTTTAAAGGCAATGTACAATCGGCACAATGCATATGGTGACGCAATACTTTTCGATTTTAGTTCCTGCCTCCGGTACAACGCATTTAATATTACTTAATATAAACCGTGCGGTAACGGATTAAGAATAACAAGTGCAAAGGATAAGCAATTAATGGTACCAATTCCAAGTACACAACTAAAATTAACTAAAAAATAAAAATCATTCATCATTACATAACAAATATTCAGCAATGTTAACAAAACTTTTTATTAGAAAATCAGTACAACTGACTAACAATTTTCATTTCTAAAAATGTGCACAACGAAATAGCCAAATAATCTGTGTTTACTTTTAAGTTAAGTTTAGTTGTGCCTGTAGAATTGGTACCAATACCGACCATGAGTGACGAAAAACTCGAAACTAAACCTTAGTATACCGCGGCATAGCCGATCAAACACCCTCCTAAAGTGAAGGATGTGTTCAACTGTGGGACATTAAAGATCTGGGAAGAAGGATATAAATGATCTTTATTACAAGATTGAATTGAAGATTGATAGATTGGAGGCACCACATCTTTACACAGTTCCAGGTTTTCTCCGTGTGGTGACGAATTAAGTATACAAATGTCACCACCCCATCTCCTCCCAAGGTGTAAAAGCCAGCTAAGGGATATTGCACACAGATAACATACTCTGTGAGAGACGGAAAACTCAAAAATAAACCCTGTGCCAACACGCCTGGTCAGCGCGGCACAGTAGACCATAATCCCTCCCAAAGTGGAGGAGGCCCGTGCCCAACAGTGGGACGTAAATGGGCTGGAGAGAGGATTTCATATATTAAAGCGCTGTAGCTTTAATAGGTAAAATTTTAAACAATCCAAAGACTAAACAACAAATCTTAATATAAAAAGGTCACGAAAATAATAACATTAATGATATTATTAACTTTAAAGTTAATTATAGATAAATTAGCAAAATGTATGATTAAGTACGTACTTAACAATTGCTAATGGCAATATTTGACTAATCATATTTTATGTATTAAAAACTTACAAATTGCTTTATTAAATAAGCAGTTTTATACTTTTATGATATCCGCAAGTCAGCCCACAGCTCTTTGTTGTTCATTCGTTAATTTCTCCTCAACCTAGTAAAGTCTAGGTCTATTCTAAAATATACATAGTAGAGAATATTTACTTTACCACGTCACAAAGTACTTTATTATATGTATAGGTATACCAAAGTACGTCGTGGCAACTATTACAAGTATACATACTTGATGTCAAGTGATGTGTATTTAACAGATACTCCATGCATTTGACAGAATAGCCAAAGAGATTATCCCTCGAGGTTTTTGATTCGTCGATCATATAATATTTATACAGAAGAAAGGCTCACTAATTTTCTAACTAACGTATCATCACACAACCGAAACTACGAAGTTAGATCCAGAAAGAACTTTTGGAAAAACGATCTCTTTGCATCTTCTATTCCACTAAAAAGTATAAGGAGGTTTGTGTAAGATTTATTAAGTAAAAGCATAGTAAGTAAATAAAAAAATTAATAAATTAATGTAAAGCATAACTTGCTAATTAACTTTACATTTTAGAACATCTATGCAAAAATTACTAGTAGGTATGAGGCTTAAATTATCAAAACATCAGTTCATTTCAATTATTTCGTATTTGTCAAAATAATTAAATAAGATAAACAACCTACTATTTCACAAAATGTATTACTAACGATGTTTCTGTGATAGTTATGAGTTTATTGAAAAGTTACAGCAAGCTACCTGCACTAGGTGAGAGTTTGGTCAAATGTGCCTATATACAAATGTCTGTAAACAATGTAAGTACATACATTTGGTTTTACGAGTATTTAGGCGGCAAAGTTGAAATATGCTAAAGTATCCACCCAGAACCTACTAGAGTCATTCTTCTTATATATTACTCATATCTTATTTAAAAACTACCAAAAGCACACAAAGCAATATGTTACATTTATATAGATAGTATTATGAACAAAAGCTCCTTTACCATGTAGCGAAATCGAGCGCCTCGGCAGTTTCCTCGACTCCAACATTGTGAACAAAAACAAATTCCCACTTCCAAGGTGATCGTCATTTGAACCAATTCATAACACTACACTTTCATTCGTCAAACCAGTTTTATAATCTTGTTCATTCTGAAAACTTACTTTCATTATGCACTGAGAAAAATTAAGAAAACAATTCAAAAGTACCACAATATTTGTGCACTTATTTGGCAAGGGTCGGTGTTACGGATCTCAGAAAGCCCGAAGAAAGAGAATCGTGTTAAGAATGCGGAACGTGTCCATTAACGACCGAAATAACAGTTATTTTACATAGGGCGGTGCGTGAAGCGGCCTGCGCCCGCGGTGGTTTGTGAGCGGCAAGCGGCAAGCGCGAAGCCGCCGCGACATGGCGCGATGCACTGAGTCGCTTGGACTTGCAGAAATTTGCAGCGTCGCGTCGCCGCCCTTGACGGGGGCGTTGCTCCGAGCCAGGGACGAACACTAAGCTGCGCACGCGACGTTTCCCCGCAGCTCACCGCACACCCGTCCCTAAACCGAAATCCATCACAAGAACCAAAAAATTACAATTGTATTGACCTTACTAACATCGTGACCTACACTCGCGCGCACAATCGCTTATACTTAAATATCGCAAATTATACTCGCTAAAACCTCAACCACGCGTCGCGGCCTCTCTAATTCTAGTGTTCTAAGTTTGATCTCGATAAGCTATAAGCATCGATCGGTATCGTGAGCTATTTTTAGTGAGTAGGCAGTGGAGGGCGGCGACCGTGATCTCTCGCGTAGAGCAAACGGCGCCCGCGCACCACAGATGTCAGGGTCGCGGCGTCCCTTGCCCGATCTGATCTTTTTCTGAGCGAATGTAAATATTAATCTTATAAATTTATATCTAAAATAGACTACTAAAGATGCGCTAACAGCTTTCATAATAAGCAGGCCTGCTATCTACGCTTTCTGTTGCTTTCTTTTACATATTCGCGGTGAAAGAACATGTGATATTGTGGAATGTCCCTTATAGGTATATAGGAGTGACGTTGGTGCGGCCACGGGAGGCTGGAATGCTGGCCGTGCCCTCCGCCGCCGCCACCCCTCGCAATCCGGACGCGGCCTTTAAACCGCTCCAACGTGTTTGCAGAGTTGTTTGCACATTTTTTTACATTCCCGTCCTTTTATTAAAGTTCTCTTATAAGCAACACCTACCTCAATATAGAAATAGATACCAGAGGACTTGTTACTTGAGTTAAATTCTCTACTTTATATCTTTTAAGACAGCAAAACTTATAGCAATTTTAATGACAATACTGAAGTCCGAAATATAATACAGAAATATGCCTGTGTATTTGAAGTTGCAGTTAGAAAAAATAAACCTTCTATTTTTGCTGTAGCAGCTGCAGTAATTAATGTTACACGAATATAATTTCATTTATCATCACAAATTAAAAAAACAATTCAGTAGTAATATAGACAACAATCGCTCAAGCTCGATCGATTCTTATCGAATAATCGTGACTCCGTGGTGAAATTTTAAGGACAAAGCTTCTTTTGCAACATCTTGGCTACTTTTGAGGGATACAAATGTTTGTACTGCGTCTGGGTGTTTCTATGTTGTATTATAAGTACGTATTTACAAAAGAAAAGTAGTATATGTAGTATATCCGTATTCTGGTACCCATAACACAAGCATATAAGCTTAGCTTGGGACCAGAGGACGTTGTGTGAAAATGTCCATGAATATTTATTTATTTATTATTTATTTATTGATCCGAAAGTGTCGCTTTTTGTTTTAAAATTCCAAATACAGAAAAACCAAGCGGCATGAAATCAGAATATAATTATGTGTCCTATATGTGTTTGCTTGCAGGCAAGGTTAGTTTTCGCTGCCAACATCCGAGGATTTTCTGATCATTGATAAATAATATATGGATTCCAAAGCGAAATTATGAAATGTATAAGTGAAAGAAAGGCAATCGATTTCACTTTCAAAACTAAATTAACTTTCTCCAGTGACATGTCTTACATAATCTGAACAAAACAAGATAGTAATACTTGTAACATATACAAATGTCGGATGGTATCATATATTTTAGTTATCAATACAAGTTAAACTGAACACAGGTGACTTATATAGATTTCTTATAGCAGAAGTTGGGTTCAAAAACCTCGACGACTAAGACCTGAATGCTTTAAATAACTAATCGAGACCCACAGTTTCGCTTGCGTTTTTATTTGTAACATCGTTCCCCTTTCCTCATTACCTAGAGAAGTATCAATAGATGGTTAGCGTCTATTTGTCTTATAACTAACACATTTCAAATAACGGTATCGCAATTTCGGAGGAGTTTAATATAAAATAACCAAAACCATGACACGAGAATTGTATATATAAAAAAAAAATACATACAATAACTAGCTATTCCGCTTTATTAAATGTTGGCATATACAGGGTGTCCCAGAACTCAACGTCAAGCCGAAACGGGGTGACAGGATAGATCATAACCATCACGAGAAAAATCAGAAAAAAAATCTATCCCATGCAGTTTGAAAATTATGGGCATTTTAAGAAAAACCTAGAAATTTGGTCTAACTGTACCATTTTTCGGTTATTGTGGTTAATTTTTATTATTTTTGGTCATTTAAACTTTGGAACCGTAACCCTAAATAACATCTCGAGAATCACAGTCTAAAATAATGACACAATTACCCCAAGTTTCCTAGAATTTAGACTATTTGTTAAACTATGAATTTAAAATTTTCAAACTTTGTCGACTTTGAAACACCCTCCTTTAAAAAAAATGTACTAGAGTGCCTTGGCAAGTGCCATTAAGAGTTGGCGCATTTAATCAGGATTGTAAAATGGTACAATACTTGTAAGTTTCGTACTAAAAAAAACGAGTAAAAAATAAAAACCTCAAGTAACCCGATTTTTGCTAACCCATTTTACTCAGGAAAAATGTTTTTTATTCGCACAAGCCCTTGGTAGGTTCTTTATTTTACGGCAAAATGATGAGAGAGATGGATAGTGGACATGTTTGCCATGAGCGAGCGAGACAGATAGTGACGCCACGCAGTGAGACGGAGATGCATCGTTTAAACGAGTGCGAATGAAACAGATACAGACGCCATACCAAGCAAATAGCTACGCTGCCAGTCTGACACCAGTTAGTACATTTCGCTCATTCGTCTACTGCGCACCTTTCCGTATTCGCTTGTGTTAATTTAGTACTGACAACTTTGGCTTTTCTTTTTGGACTTGGATTTTTGTGAATTGGACTTGTTGATTACATACCGGCAACTTTGGCTTCTCTCTTTTGGAATTGGACTTTTGTGTTGACATCCTTCTCATCACTATGCCTACGCGCTACACTTCACAAGAATATGCGAACATGCATCTCATTTATGGGGAATGCAGATGCAACGCAAGTGCCGCCGCTAGACTTTATCGTGAAAGATATCCAAATTTAGAGCGCTATCCGGATCACCGCGTGTTTGTTAATGTGCACCATTCACTCACAGAGGACGGCCATTTCCCGAATCAAATACGGGCTGGAGGTAGACCTCGCTTTCCTTACGAAGAAGAAGTGTTGGAAGAGGTCGCAGATGACCCAAGTATTTCCGTTCGTGGAATTGAAGAAAGAACGGGAATACCCAAAAGCACAGCACATCGTATTTTACAAAGAGCTGAAATGCATCCATTTCACGTACAACGAGTTCAAAGTCTTCTCCCTCGAGATTATCCTGAAAGGATTTCATTTTGTAGAACAATGCTACAGAGGCATAATGAAAATCCCCAATTCATCCAAAAAATTCTCTGGTCAGATGAATCTACATTTAAAAAAGATGGCTACATAAACTTACACAATTTTCATGAGTGGCATGTGGAGAATCCACATTTAATGCGAGAAGACCGATCCCAATATCGCTTTAAAGTTAACCTGTGGACAGGAATTTTAAACGGCAAAATAGTTGGGCCTTTTGAGCTGCCTGAGAATTTGAATGGCACGAATTACCTAAATTTTTTACGAGAAAATTTACCAAGTTTGTTAGAGGACGTACCACTAACAGATCGTTGCCACATGTGGTATCAACAAGATGGCTGCCCAGCGCATTACGCAGTGCAAGTAAGAGATTTCCTTGACCAAGAATATCCGGGAAGGTGGATTGGACGTTCAGGCACTATCTCGTGGCCAGCCCGTTCCCCAGATTTAAATCCCCTGGATTTTTTTTATTGGGGCGTTCTCAAAGAAAAAGTTTATTCTAAGCCCATTGAGAGCGTAGCCGAGCTGCGTGAACGAATTTCTCAAGCTGCTGAGGACATCAACTCTCGAGGATATGCCCGGCTAATAAGTAGATCTTTTTTAAGAAGATGTAGGGCGTGTGTTGAAGCTGATGGTAAACAATTTGAACATTTGTTTTAATAAAAAATGTTATTTTCAAATCTGACTTTTATTCCAATAAACCTAAACAAAACAAGGTCAACATTTTTCATTATTTTATTAGTATTTTGTTGCTTTGGTAAAAGTGGCGTCACTATCTGTCTCGCTCGCTCATGGCAAACATGTCCACTATCCATATCTCTCATCATTTTACCGTAAAATAAAGAACCTACCAAGGGCTTGTGCGAATAAAAAACATTTTAACTGAGTAAAATGGGTTAGCAAAAATCGGGTTACTTGAGGTTTTTATTTTTTACTCGTTTTTTTTAGTACGAAACTTACAAGTATTGTACCATTTTACAATCCTGATTAAATGCGCCAACTCTTAATGGCACTTGCCAAGGCACTCTAGTACATTTTTTTTAAAGGAGGGTGTTTCAAAGTCGACAAAGTTTGAAAATTTTAAATTCATAGTTTAACAAATAGTCTAAATTCTAGGAAACTTGGGGTAATTGTGTCATTATTTTAGACTGTGATTCTCGAGATGTTATTTAGGGTTACGGTTCCAAAGTTTAAATGACCAAAAATAATAAAAATTAACCACAATAACCGAAAAATGGTACAGTTAGACCAAATTTCTAGGTTTTTCTTAAAATGCCCATAATTTCCAAACTGCATGGGATAGATTTTTTTTCTGATTTTTCTCGTGATGGTTATGATCTATCCTGTCACCCCGTTTCGGCTTGACGTTGAGTTCTGGGACACCCTGTATATTAAAGGTTGGCATCTTGTCTAAAGATTTGCTACTCGGCAGTATAAGACTCCTCCTCCGTGTGGTGACGGATTAAGAATACAAGTGTCACCACCCCATCTCCTTCCAAGGGTGCTCTAACAGTCAGCTAAGGGATATTGCACACAGATAACATCCTCTGTGAGAGACGGAAAACTCGAAAATAAACCCTGTGCCAACACGCTTGGTCAACGCGGCTCAGTAGACCATAATCCCTCCAAAGTGGAGGAGGCCCGTGCCCAACAGTGGGACGTAAATGGGCTGGAGGAGGAAGTATAAGAGTCTACTAAGAGATACATGAAAAATAAAAAATATTTGCGCTGACAACGTATATCATATTTCGATGAATTATCTGCACTCCTTCCGTAGACGAGAGCTGTGTATTTGACACGTACGGTATTTATGGATTGTAAAGTAGTATTCTGCAAGGGTCATTGCGACGTAAAATCTTATACTCTACGAAGAATGTGTTCGAATTTATCAATTGCGATTAACAATAAAAATCGACATGATTTTTTGAACATTCGTGAACAAGAATTTACGTCACAAATTTTCACATCTATACTAATATACTAATACATATTATAAAGCGAAAGAGTTTGTTTGTTTAAACGCGGTAATCTCAGGATCCGCTGGTCCGATTTGAAAAATTCTTTCAGTGGTGGATAGTACATTTATCGAGGAAGGCTATAGGCTATATAACATCACGCTGCAACGAATAGAAGCGAAGGATCAGTGTAAAATGTTGCAAGAAACGGGGAAAATAGTCACGCGCGCGAACTTTAAATGAAAACGCTGCCTTATCCATGTGAGTTACAACAAAGTAATGTATGGAGAAATTGTTTGTTACTTATAGATCTTTAAAAAAGTCCGCGAGGCCATATGTCTATCTTTTAAAGAAAACCTGCTGTACCCATAAGAACGTCAAAAAAATTATCAAATTCAAAAGGGAGTTTTCAAAAGCTATTTATGTGTATTTGGTAACATTTTTTATCAAATTAAATACCTTAGTTAGCTTACACAATTAATATAGATTATAACTGCTTTTTACAGCATACAATTTAAATGAATATCTTAGGAGATATGACGAAAAAAGAATTACGCGCGGCAAAATAAAATACTTAAACTGTTGGCTAAGCAACGCGAACGTTTCCTCGGTCTTCTATCCATACTCCAATGTTTTGATGTTTGGTTAATGTTGGATGTATGAATGTAAGGATGTTTGCGGTTCTTTCACGTAAAGACTGCTGGATGGATTTTCATGAAACTTTCCAATAATATAGCTTACAGGTGGTTACGCTGCTCAATCCCCGACGTATCAGTGTTGAGTTGGTCTTTATAGGCGTCTGCGTCGGCGTATGGTCGTTAAGCTGCTCAAATCCCGACGTATCGGTGCTGAGTTGGTTTTTATAGGGGTCGGCGTCGTCGCATGGTTGTTACGCTGGTTAAATCCCGACGTATCGACGCTGAGTTGGTTTTTATAGGCGTCGGCATCGGCGTCAGCGTATGGTCGTTACGCTGCTCAAATCCCGACGTATCGGTGTTGAGTTGGTTTTTATATTCGTCGGCGTCGGCGTCGGCGTATGGTCGTTACGCTGCTCAAATCCCGACGTATCGGCGCTGAGTTAGTTTTTATAGGCGCCGGCGTCGGCTTCGGCGTCGGCGTCGGCGTATGGTCGTTACGCTGCTCAAATCCCGACGTAACGGTGCTGAGTTGGTTTTTAATGGCGTCGGCGTCGGCGTCGCTATTGGCATCGGCGTCGGCGTCGGCGTATGGTCGTTACGCTGCTGAAATCCCGACGTATCGGTGCTGAGTTGGTTTTTATAGGCGTCGGCGTCGGCATTGGCATCGGCGTCGGCGTTAGTTTTTAGCAAATCTTTCATGTGATGTGGTAATAAATTACAATTTTTTTGGATTTTTATCAGCAATATGTAGGCTTGCCAAATTTGGTCATAGCAAATTTCAAGTCTCTGGGATAGTGGGAAGTAACCCGTAAATTTTGGTTCCCTAGCGAAAGTTGAAAATACTCAAAAATGGCTGTAATTCGGTTATATCTTCTGAATGCGTAGATCTAAATTATTGATTTTATCTTTTGCAGCAAGGGACCGCATAGATCTACATTTGGTATAAGTTTCAAATTGATACCTTCAGCCGTTGCCGAGTAAATAAAAGTTTAACGGGCGGATAGAAAGACAGACGGACACCGTAGTGAGACTATAAGGGTTTGTACGAAGCCCTAAAAAGGTAAAACTCTGAGATATCATTTACTAAAATGACATTGGGGCCATGTGTGTCACTTCTTTAGAATTGTGCAAAAAAAGAAAACCAAACGGACGATTTATTAATTAGCTGTAAAATGGCGTTATTGTTAGTTCATTTAATTTTTCGTTTCTAAATTCCACGCGTACGAAGTCGCGGGCACTGCTAGTTTAGAATAATTTATTTTTTAAGTTTAGAAAATTTATACCTAAAAATACATTATATGAAAGTAAGAATACACTTCAAGGCCAATTACAAGTTTTCGCTAATATAATATCTATACTTAATATTATAAAGCGGAAGAGTTTGTTTGTTTAAACGTGCTAATCACAGGAACCACTGGTCCGATTTGAAAAATTCTTTTTATGTTGGATAGTCCATTTATAGGGGAAGGTTTAGGCTATAGAACATCACGCTGCGACCAATAGGAGGGAAGCATCAGTGAAAAATGTTGCAAAAACGGGGAAAAGTTTTGTAAATTCCACGCGTACGGAGTCGCGGGTAACAGCTAGTAGTTTAATAAAAAGATATGGTCTTATTCATAATGGTTCGGAGGTTTAAAATTTTTCTAAAATCAGTGCGTGAAAATTGTCATAAACTGTTATTCATAATAGTCTTCTTACAATAAAACGTTTATTATCTCTCCGATAAAATCTCCGTTTAAACCTCCGATAAGTCATTATGAATAAGACCAATATTGTTTAAGTCCTCAAATCCTAAATAAAGCCAAATTTTAAAGCTTGTATTATGGCTTCTACGTAGGTACCTACTAGTCACTATACTGCCGACCCCATAGCTGGATATCATAATGATAAGTAAATAAAATCATAACAAAGTTGGCGGTTCGCAAAGGGATCTCATAGATATTCAATTACTGACTCGAGGAATTTTAGCATCGAATATTTTACCCAACTTTATGATTATAACTCCGAAGAAGCACTTCAACTGTGACATTATCCTATTTCAGTATAGGTTTGGTTACTTACTTAACAAGAAGTGACCCAGATTTTTATCCGATTGCACTTTAAAAAGGAAAGCTATGTATTTTTAATCTTTATAAATTTAATATAACACCCTTCGCGCTTTCAGTTTTCCGAATGGTAAGTTTCTAAAGTATATCTGTACTATAAAATGTCCACGGCTTCCCATGTGTTTATATTTACTGTCCCACAATTTATAGTTAAGCATATGAGTTATTCTGATCTGTAAGTTTACAGTTGTAGTTTTACTATAATCCATTCAGTAGTTTTTGCGTAAAGGCAAGTAATATTTTCTGACGACGACGACTCAATCTATAAGAAATATTTATATCAGGCACCAAAGACTCAAACACGTGGGTTGATTTTGACGATTCTTAATATTATTCTTTTAACGACTAGATAACTAATAAATTGAAAAGATATGATAGTGATCGAAATTCAATAGAACGCCTACCAGACGCCATAATGTGTCGAAAGAAAAATGAAAGTCGATGAACTATGTAAAGTTGGATGAATAAGTATTTAAAACCTTTCTCGAACCATTTCTTTTTATTTCAAACTACTATTCAAAGCGTACATGCCAAAAGTGTTGCACGTGTTATTTGTATTTAGGTATTATTTTTTCATGTAATAAATATTGTACTTATCCGTAATCTGTTTCAACTCTAACACAATCATAATAATAATATAATGATCGCTTTAAACAAGACGTTCTTTACATATTGATGAATCTTTAGATATTATAAAACAAAGTCATTATTTCTGTATATCCCTAAGTCTAAGTTAGTTTATCGTTTTAAAATTACACAACGTATGCTAAGGAAATGAGTTTAGATCGTAGCAGATAGCACTCTATATTCTCTGCACATGGGATGATGACGATAATGGATTTTTATGAGATAGATAGAATGGTTCGAGAGAAGGGTTTAGGTACGAAGCAGGATCTTTCTCATCGTGAATGAGCACAGTTAAGTAGCTTGCAAGTATAATACCAGTTTACAATTTAATGAATAAAATACTTTTGCGTCGATATGTGGTTAACTGTAGCCAGTTAAACACGCAAAGGCATGCCTTGAGATACGCGAAACATACAAAATATAAAGAAAGACTTTATGTCCTTCATACTAAGACATACATTGTGTATGTGTTTTTGTTTCGTTGTAAGAGGAAATGCCAAAACTGCTACGTTAAACGGTAACCAAATAAATAAATATAAATTTTTTGCTTGAAATACAATTGAGCGTGTTCGGAACTTAAATTTATATAGAGCTAGCCGTTGCCCGCAAATTTGTACCCTAGGAACTTAGAATATAAAAAACCATAACAAATTAAAATTATACAAAAATGCCATCCTCATGGACCACGATATCTATAAAAGAAAACCGCATCAATATCCGTTGCGTAGTTTTGAAGAAAATACATTTCCGTGTGGTGACAGATTAAGAATACAATTGTCACCACCCCATCTCCAAATTTTAACAAATTTTACAGCAACCTTGGGAGTGTGCTGTAAAAGTCAGCTGAAGGATATTGCACACAGACAACATCCTCTGTGAGAGACGGAAAACTCGAAAACAAACCCTGTGCCAACACGCCTGGTCAGCGCGGCACAGTAGATCGTAATCCCTCCCAACGTGGAGGAGGCCCGTTCCCAATTACAGTGGGACGTAAATGGGCTAGAGAGAGAGAGTTTTGAAGATATAAGCTCAGAAACATAAATACAAAAAAGCCGACTTTGTTTTAAAATAAGTAAGGATGATACTTTCTTTGATTACAGGAATTCCGATTACACTAGCGATTTCACCTACGACTTGGTAAGCGTGCATTTCGTAACCTTAAGCTTTTTCCATAGAATTAAGAGATTTTCATAGTAAAATGTAATCTATATTTTAAACCCTCTAGAGAAAATAGCGTTAAATTAAATTCCATGAAACAGTTTTTGCACGAAGCCCTTACAAACATACAGGCAGTCATAAAGAGAAAAAAAACAAATCTATTATCTTTATCAAACATAAAGACCAACTACATTAGTTTTAGATCAAAATCTTCATAGTACAGACATTGATATTAGAACTCTTTTGTCATAAAGACGATAAAATAATAAGAGTTCACACTGCCTTAAGCTTATTTCCAACTTCGAAGTAATTACAATTATAGTAACATCATTTCATTTTCAATCATAAGTAAACCATAGACCGCAAATGATTTTAAAAATATTTTTTAAGTTGCCTCTACGTCATCAAGGTATGATGATAAAAATATTATGAAAGAGATTGTGGTTAGATACAATGTAAGGCAATGGGCAAGCTGTGGTCGTTACTATAATGACCTTTCAATGGGATTCCAGCCCTCCTCACGTTCCTTACCGGAATTTATTTGAAAGCATTTTTGTTAAACCAAGGAAAGAAAAGGGATATTCTATGTAAAATCAATTTATAATAGTGTATACTGACTGCGCCCAAAAAACTTGCGTAACTTTATGAAACTCCACCTTCTCATATTCTAGGAATATAAAATAGATTTTGACCTATTTTTCGTACCTGATATGGACATAAAAACCGGTAGAGTAATTTCGGAGGAGTTTTATTGTGTTAGTAATTAAAGTCCTCTGCTGCCATCTAGATGTTTATGTATTTTTTTAAGAATGCATTTATTAAGACTGATGGTTAACTGGGATGATTTATTCACTGACAAACTAAATTCCTTTTAGTAGGTGGCTTAAAATCCGGCAAGTTTGTTCTGTCTGGTTGTTAGGATGGTTTTATAAATATTTTTTATTCTTTTAGATTATTCTGTTCATATTAAACATTAAGTTACGACATGAAATATGTATATAGAAATTCGTTTTATATTTTTAAGCTTTTTAAACAACGATTTCTCATCGTTAAGGTCAATGCTCTTTGTATTATTACACAAATCTCAATATTTGTCAACGGCAAAGAGGTTAAAGGCCTAAACACTAAAAATATATTAGATTTAAAATTTTAAAACTGCGAAATGTTTAGCGAAATTTTTAACTTCTTTTACTAATTAAAGTTATAAATATGCAAGCTCGAGAATTTTGTGAGACCTAGGTACCTATGTTTAATAATTTATCTCAATTTAAAGAGATTAATAAGAGATAAATTATTAAACAATCTCAATTAAGATCTCTGCCTGTAGACCCGCGGGTCTACAGGCAGAGATCATCATCATCATCATACCGTCATGCATTTTTCTTATGGAGATAGGCAGAAACTATAGAGCGACATCTGCTACGATCCTAAGTGGATTTCTATTACAAATATGCAGATCTCTATACTAATGTTTATACACGGCTCATACCACAGTTCCAGTGCCTAAAACTCAAAAATAAATAAATATGATCACATATACATATGTACCTATACAGAAGCTATACATTACATTCACTTAAAACTAAATAGGTACGTTCATTTAATTACAGATTAGCAGTATCGATAATGAGTCGTGTAGTCATTAAAAATCTAGGTCTTATAGCCAATGAAACAACCAGTCAATGTAATACATAAAGCTAGATAAAGAACTTAAATCCGTTTGTCGTAACTTATTTACTATATCTCTAGTATAGAATTATGTAAGTAATTAGTTGTTCCATCTAGAGAATGAATTATGTTTGCATTTAGAAAGACAATTTTTTTTTACCAAATTATGGTTATATAATATTATACCAAATATTTAAAAATAATTATTATATATTATAAATTATTTATTACTTTATCCAATATTTTAAGCCAGAAAAAGAACTTTCGAAACAGGTATATATCTTCTGTGAAAGATGGAAGGCTCAAAAGCAAACTCTATGCCAACCTATGCAAACCTGGTCAGCGTGGCAACGTACACCAGATCCCCTTCCAAAATGGAAGATGCCCGTGCCCAACATTGAACGTCAATGGCCTGGGAAGATCCAATTTACTATTGTCCCACATCAGAATCTATGATTTAAACACCTTTACTTATTATTTTCTAACACTTGCGCGACTGATCTGTTTAAATAAAACTACTTTTTACGGATTTAGACGCGTATATTTGTTTTAAATTATGCCCCGACGTTTCGGAGACTTTGCAGTCACCATGGTCATGGGTCTCACCCGTGACCATGGTGACTGCAAACGTCGGGCCAAAATTTAAAACAAATATACGCGTCTAAATCCTTAAAAAGTAGTTTTATTTAAACCTTTACTTATTATTAAAAAAAATAGTTATTTTTGCATGTATGTACCTACGTGAACTTATATTTTCAACAGATTTTGATGCGGATTTTTTTAATGATGTAGTGGTTGGTGGGAAAGGCCTCTTTTGTATAATCTGTTAAGATTTGGTTTCTTAATTCCACGTGTTGCAGGCAACGGCTAGTTTTTATACATAATGAAACTTTTCATGGAGAAGGTTTGTAAAAATTTTTAAAAAAGATTACCTACGCAATTTGAAACAGTTGTTCGCAATTTATGTGTAGGTACCTATTAAATATGGATAATTTGTTTACATAGATTTAGAATTCTATTACTACAATAATTTTAAGATTTTGACAATAAGTATCACATATCAGCGTGAAACCACAGCTGTTATTTCCGGTATATTTTGTTAAAACTAAAAGACTATAACTAACAACGGTATTCTGACTGGGCTATAATTTTATTACGATTGCCAATTCAATGAGAAACGTGGTTATTACAAGAACATCCTGCTTTTATATACCTACATAACGGTGCTCGTAAAAAAATATGCGTATAGGACATACTGGTCCGTTTCAAATCATCAAATCTATTCAAGATACGGTCACATTAAATGGTAATACCACTTTGAAGGCAGAGAAATGTCGAATTTATTCAATACATTATGTATGTGTATAAAATACCGTTATAACACACGAGAAGATTGAACATAATGCATACATAATCTTATTAAGATTGATGTTGGTTTGCTAAAGTATTTTTATGGACATGTTAACGTATTTACGTATTGTGAGCTATCACTCACAGTTTTGGGTATGAATAAGTCAGCCATGGTTTCGAAGAATGTCCAGCGGTGTATGGGACCTTGCGATGCACTCTATAGAAACTTGGAGCTACGGCCCGTCTATCGATCCTTCAACCTGTCTCTGCCCAATGCTGAACATAGGCCTCCAACGTAGAACGCGCAAGGTGCAACTTACAACTCGCATCGATATTATCGAGCCACCTAGTTAGAGAAAAGTTGAATCATAATTCTATTGATGTGGGACGGACATCACTAGAATATTTTTCAGCTTTTAACCATTGTGCCACAAAAACAGTCAAGAATTTTTATATTTCACAAATGACATATTATACGAATCTATTATAGTATTCGAACGTAACATAATAATGAAATTATAGCGAAACCAATTTTATATTACGAAACTTAATCTGTTATTCAAATCATTGATCACTGACCTTTCAAAGGAATGTTTTATTGGAAGTAATTTTCCTTGTATAAGTTGATGTAATATTGCCAACAATGCAAAAAGTATCACGTAACTGGAACACTTGAAAGGTTTTAATGAGTAGATAAGGTTGCGTGTGGCTCGATACTACACGATAGTAATGCAGTTCAAGCCTTGCACCCGAACTGCATTACGCCATGTGTTAGCTATCGCCCGGCAGGTGCCGAGACAGCCGTGCAAGGTGCATTTTTACGGCTCAGACATTCCTTTATTATTCTTACAATATATTCGTCTAATTTCTAAGTTTTTTCACAGTCAACGCTAGAAGGCAAGTCAGCTTGCAGTATTAACTAATAGCTTGTTCTCTTTTTGATTAGAGTACTAATGTAAATTCTTCGGATGGTCTTGGTGGTCATGTGGTTCATGTTTTACAAAAAAAATGTATATCCGTATTCTGGTACCCATAACACAAGCAAGCTTAGCTTGGATGGATATTGGGTGGAAAGAAAAAAATAATTGTAGCTGTTAAATAATAAGTTATTATATGCAGTGATAACTAAATACTTAACTTTGTGTAAGCATACTACAAAAAAGACTTAACGGTATAATTTTGGTAATGTCAAAAAATTTATATTATAATTTCAATTATAGCTCCAATAATATTAAATTATAACTCCAAAATATATTACATCGAAAGTTCATCGCCGAATCAAAGCGCATTTCAGTAATTTAGATTCTGTACATAAATTTTAACGCGTAATTATACTTTCATTTGCTTCTTACGATCAGCTTTTAATGATTGATGTATGTATTGATAGCGTAATTAATATACAAGAACTTGTATATTAACGTTGCCGAACTAACATTACGCATCAAAAAAATAAGAGGACATAATAAAACTGTCGGATTTAAGAATAAACCTCAAACATTTTCCTTTTAATTTTCTTTTTGTACATACCCTACCCAGTAGGTTTAACCGTCTAACGAATAAAAGGAGGAAAACACAACAAACACACATACATAACACAAGAGTTATGTGCGAAAATCCTAAGCCCTTGAATTAAATTATATACAATATGTCATTGAGCAAAAACACAGTTGATAGATATGAACAAATCGATCAATAACTCTTAATTACTACTTGTTTACGTCAACAATTAATAAACCACAATATGCTTGATCTACGCCGATCTTCCATCACTAAGAGCTGAAATGCAACAGGAGGTGGCATAGTGCGGCGACCCCCGCTGAACGAGACACGAGAGCTATGCTCATACTCATAGTGTATAGACCGTGTCGTCCCTTAGTGTGCGTGTGCTAATGTATTTAGGTACATACAGAGTTTGTTTGTGTGTATTAACTCAGCACTCTACCGACCTTGCAGTATATTTGACAAAAAAACAGCATTAAAATACTCCTTTTCGATATAGTTAGTTAATTAAAACAAATACATACGCGTCTAAATACGTAAAACGTAATTTTATTTATTTGTCGGGAGCTGCAACTGCCAACAAACTGTGTAACAGTTTGGCAGTAGTAATTATTTCATTGTTATGCAAATATTTAAAGTGAATCTTTTTGTTTTTTTTTTAATAAATGATTTATGCGTGTGTTAAATATTACACTCCTGTTTGTTTACTACTCAAAGGCTGATCTTCAATCTGTTCGGTAAGCTCTTGAGTGTGGCACGTGCATACTTTATCAGATACACTATCGGAATTATAAATAGTTGTTTGTTTAAAACATTTGCTATTTATTCTGTAAGACAGACTAATGTGTGTTGTTGTTTTACACATAGTTGAAAAGCGCCGACCTATTCCCATTACTTAGTGGGTCAGCTTCTAAAGTAGAAAGAATTTGATTCATAGAGTCAACAAGATATCGCTTTAGGCTGTACTTTAACTTTTATAGAGAAAATTTTAATGAAATACTTCCCACCCTTCTCTTGCTTAGTTTATCATCAGTAACTTATCAGCTCAAAATTAACTATATTTCACAAATCTCCGCGGTAGAGTTGAATGCGTTACTTTTAAATTATGCAATCTTAACAGAATTATTTTATTGTGAAAAACCAAATGCTATTGGTCTGAACCTAGTTTCTTTTAACTTTTAATTGTTAAATATGTGTCGAATATGATATATATTTAATTACTATAAAGGATAACAATAATAAAGCCTATTCGTCTTGTAAATATTTTAGTTTTAAGTGACTTTACAATTCAATCAGGTCAATCAATTCAGGTGTTAGTATCTGATTCCCTTCCTAAAGCTAAATTACAAACTTGTACTTATAAAAAGGTGGAATAGACAAACAGCATACAGTTTATAGGTATATTAGGTAGGTATTATATTTAATGCTGTTACGGCCCTATTCAGATTATTCACTGTAATTTTAAAATGATGAGCGTGTAAATGTCATGATTATGGCAATAAACGAACCTAAAGAGAACAATAAACTGTGAAAATGTCTATTTATATTAGGTAAATCATCGTACAAAAATTTTTATTTTATATTTTTACTACGCCTAATATTTTCTAACACTTGCGCGACTCATCTGTTCAAATAAAACTACTATTTACGGATTTAGACGCGTATATTTGTTTTAAATTTTGTTTTAAAATAATGTTATTGATTTTATGTAGTCTGAGCACAATGTAATATGATATAGTTTATAGTAAAAGTCTATCTTTATGGTCAATGTAAAATTAAAATTGAATGTGGGTAAACCCTGTAATAACTGATCGTAGAAGACACATTACAGCTCAGTCTCACCCGTGACCATGGTGACTGCAAAGTCTCCGAAACGTCGGGCCAAAATTTAAAACAAATATACGCGTCTAAATCCGTAAAAAGTAGTTTTACTACGCCATCTTTTCTACTAGTGTTGCCCGTCACTTCGTATGGGGGGAATTTAGAAAAATTTTCCCCGCTTTTGCAACATTTTTCACTGATGCTTCTCTTCTACTAGTTGAAGCTACATTATTATAAAGTGTCATTACAATCCATTCAGTAGTTTTTGCGTGAAAGAGTAACAAACATTCAAACATTCATACTCGTAAACTTTCACATTTATGATATTACTAGCTGTGCCCACGACTCCGTCCGCGTGGATCGTTTTGTTTTTAATCGAACCATTCGATCCAATCAATTTTTTGCTTCTTTTGTAGTCGCTAGATGGCGTTGCAAGTAACCAAATTGAGTTATTTCGTATTTTCTAAATATCTCTTGATTGAGTGGACCGATTGCGATGAAACAAAGACTAAGTAATAATAAATAAATAAATAAATATTCATAGACATTTTACACGACGTCCTCTGGTCCCAAGCTAAGCTTATTATGCTTGTGTTATGGGTACCAGAATACGGATATAATACATAAACTACTTTTCTTTTGTAAATACATACTTATAATACATAGTAAACACCCAGACGCAGTATAAACATTTGTATGACAATTAAAAACATCACACAAATGATTGTCCTGACCGGGAATCGAACCCTAATGGACCTCATAATCAGCAGTCCGTTGTATAAACCACTCCACCACGAGGCCCGTCCGTACCTTGAGTTATGTACAATTTTTACATATAACATTTTTATTTATGAGTGTTGTACATTTTACGTGATGCGTGCACGGACAAACATCTAAACAGACAAACACAAAAATATATTTTGTACAAAAATTTTTTTTCTACAGATTTATTATATGTTAGGAATATGTTAGGAAATCTTAACTAATATTATAAAACTGAAGAGTTAGTTTGTTTGAAGGCGCTAATTTCAGGAACCGCTGATCCGATTTCAAAAATTCTTTCAGTGCATTTATTGATGAAGGCAATATGATGATATATAACATCACACTGCGACCTATAGGAGCAGAACATCAGTGAGAATTCTAAATGTCACGCATACAAAGTAGCAGGCAACAGCTAGTTATAAATATTATAACTAAACAAACTCATTGAATATAATCAGGGGCGTAGCGTGCCTTGGTGGGGCGCCGTATAAAAAATTATTTGGGGCCTCCAAATAAATTTTTATAGGAAAGGTATAAAAAAATGTGAAGTATTTATTAATTTTTGACTACGCACGTCGGGGGCCCCTGTAGACCGGGGGCCCCTGTAGACTGGGGGCCCCGTCTATAATTGATACGGCTGATACGCCGGTAGCTACGCCCCTGAATATAATATACCTACCCATTTTAATACATTTGTAAAATGCCCATATAATACAGATACCGATTTGACATAGTAGAATTATATTATGTAGTTAAAGTGATCATAAACTTGTATACATAACTATGCATGTTTGTAATTGAATCCGGTATTTCGATGAACATGATGACATGAGTTTTGTGACCCAATGTTCAAGAAATTGCATAACTTGTGAGAGGTTGGCCTATAGCCTATTTGGCTGACCCGGCGGCTCTTGCAACAGTTATCTGAGTTCGTTTTCGTTAATTTAATGTTTTTTATACCATGTCTAATTCTGTTTATGTTAGAGCTTGTTAGTTGCTCATTTTTTATAACTGACGAGCCGTTAAATCGATATTTACGTGTAATAAAACTGTAACTGACAAACTTTTGTTCGCGCTAATCTCAAGTATGGGTTACAATTAAAACAATTCTTTTAGATGTCCATAGTCCACTAATTGAAGAATATTGTGTTCTTATTTATATTAATACCATACTACGAACTATAGGAGCGAAGTACATATAAAAATGCTACCCAAAAATACTATTCCACGGGGAGGATTTCATGGGCACAGCTAGTACCTAAGTTGACATGCTGGCAAAAAAAATTATTGTTTAAAAGCACTAGTTTAATTACGCTGTAAATAATTTTATTTTCGGCAACTTCTTCACATATATAAGATGCTTCATTTTCATCCAAATGTAAACATGAAAACATTAAATATACTAATAACACAATTTAAATGTATATTAGAACAAGTTACGATTTCGTATAAAAACGCTTTTCATGTCTTTTACGTGTGAAAACATGATGATACAGTCTGATAAATTACGCGCGAAATATAAAATAGAAAATCTTTAAATTTATCTTTTAACTAAAAATATATATTTTGTAAATGTGTGACCACCAATTAATTTTAAAATACTACTTATAATCAGCCAGAATTAAAGAAATAGATACATGCATACTATTATTTACAGATAAAATTTGTTATACCTATGTACATAGCAGTAATCTCTGAAAGTAATAGGCTTTTTTTGCAAAAAAAGGTTAGTTTCTGTGTGTACATGCACGGGTCTATATATTATTTTTAAATGCTACTTGCCCTATAAATTGCGTGTTTAAAACTAAATTAATATCATAAAAACTAAGCTACTAAATTGATATTACTACGACGGGCCTCGTGGTGTAGTGACGGGCCTCGTGGTGTAGTGGTTCATGTAACGGACTGCCGATCAAGAGGTCGCGGGTTCGATTCCCGCTCGGGACAATCATTTGTGTGATTTTTCTAATTGTCATACGAATGTTGTTGTGCGTCTGGGTGTTTCTATGTATTATAATAAAGCATATAAGCTTAGCTTGGGACCAGAGGACGTTGTGTGAAATGTCCATGAATATTTATTTATTTATTTATTTATTATTACTGCTAGTTTTAAATTCACCATGTTTTAATGCGAATCTCAAATCTCACAAAGATCTCTCAGCAGGAAACTGTTGTATGTATGTTTTTTAAATAACAAGATTTTGTCAACTGCTTCTGAGATTCATTCATAATGTTTTATTGTATGTACCGGTTTTAAAACGCAAACAATAAATCTGTTCTGACCACACTTCGTTGTTCCAAATTATTTCCTTTTAATTTGTGTCTGATAAAATCTTTGTGAGTATTAATAAATTTACAAAATCCTAATATTGTCACTCTAAAATTAAAAAATAATACACGCGTCTAAATCCATAAAAAGTAGCTTTATTTACCAAATTCCTATCAAAGTCTAGTTAAGTAACATAATTACTAATTTTTGTTGTATTTTACTGTTCTGAATCGCAGCCTCATTGTTAGAACTTAGGAGCCATTGTTATTATTATTTACAGCTTCGGGTGCGAACACACTCTAAATAAAATTAAAAGAGTATCCTGAATACACATTTTGTATAAAATATCCAAGAAAAATGCTTTCTAAACTACAATTATTTTTCGTTACATAAGTGACATGTAATTATATGTTTTGGTGTACAATAAAGTATATTCTATTCTATTCTATTATTAAAATATTTTCCAAGTAAAAAATAATTTTCTAAGAAGAGATACGAAAAGAGATATAATTACGAATGGTTTATATGAAACATACCTAAGGATATGCATGAACATATAATATATGTACATATAATATATAACAATATAAACATACATAAGGATATGGATACAGTACTATACAATCAATTATTATTATGGCTACAAATATAGGTAGGTACCATAAAATAAAATAAAATATCGACAATTCTATTCGTTATCAATACTCGACCGACTGTAATATCACATATCTATATACAGTTATGGTTTTGTAAGACAACTGAGCCCTACAAAGCCTTATGGCCTTATGATACTCGTATATAAATAGCTTTCGAAGGGCTTTCAGATGTAAAGAATGGCAATAACCTTAACTTGTAAGAAATATTTTATTTTTATTAATTTTTTATCTTACTGTCACTTACATAAGCCCTTATTTAGGGCTTGTTAGTGGGTACTGCACTTGTCATTGCGTTTATCAACCAATAGTATAGTAGTAACTAACATTAACAATAGTATAATAGTAACTAACATTAACACTAAACAAAATGCGAATAGGTCTTTAAATGAACTTTTCAATATAACCAAAAAACAAATATTTACAAGTATTTCTTAAATATCAATTAATTTAAACTCAAAAATAGTTTTGTATAAAATCCATTAAATATTTGACGAAATCGTGACCATTCGTGATAAAATTCCAACGAGCATCGAAACAGCTCGTTGGCCATGGAATAGAATTCGAGGTAATTATTAGCTACAATTATTAATATCGAATGATTCTCGCAGATTTACTAACGATAAATGATATAAATACTGGTTTATTTCCGTGAAAGTATTGGCATCTTTACAGATTTTATTTATTAATCATTTACTTGTATCAAAAGCAAATCTGAACTGATGGTGTCAGATTATATTAGCATATCGATTTAAAAAAGAACAAACTTCCGCTTTATAATGTTAGATACTATAAAATATATCATAATTGTCGTTGGATCATGAATGTAATATATGATTATTCTTTTGTATATATAGTTTACTGGGTATAAGATATTTCAACTTATTGCAAAGCGAATTCCTAACCCATTATTTAATACGACTGATTGACTAGGCCGCTATGACATAAATAACACGTTTGAATAATATTCTTCTCACAGGATAATTATTTTAGGGATATAAGTAAAAACTTTAAAATCGGCATTCTAATTGTAAAAGAAAATGCATATTTAAATTACAGCATAATAAATTAAATACTGAAGCTTAATAAAGCGAAATAACAAAGGTATCATGTAACATGCGTGTTTTGTATTAAAGTAACTGGATAACGGTGACCTTTTTGCGATGTGATGATACGACAAAAAAGGGAAAACTGCTATTGCAATAAAATATAAACATGTGGCACTCACCTTCCCAAAAGCCCCGTTCAAACGAAGACTTTCGTTCCTTTTTCTTGATGACTTCGAGTGGTTTTCTGTAATAAAAATGATACTGTCAATATCATCTTTTAAATTTAACTAACTTATACAATGACGACACACAACTTTAAGAGGATACCAAAATAGCTTCGTGCATTTTTCTACGTACGAAATTTTCATTTTTTCTTTAGATTGAATGGCTAGAGCTCTAATTTTTAAGTATATGTTTTTTCAATATATGATCTAGGATCGCATAAACTCAGAAACGCGATTGAAAAAAGTTTTTTCGATAGAAAATCTTGGCGAAACAACCTCTCTCATTTTTTATTTTTTTCATTTGTCGGTCTATTATCGCGTATTAACTAATGAAATAACTTTAAAAACATAAGTAACTATTATATATAGAAACACGTAAGCCGGAATTAAAATATACTTAGTAGATTTTGAGTAAACAAAAAAAATATCCCTAATTCTTCATTTTCTATACCTACTAGCTGTGTTAATATGTACATGTCGACGATAATATTGACGTAGGCCCTTAACTAACTTAGCTGAAATCTAAATAACAAAATTAGAAGATTTTCTGAGTTATGATTAATTCAGTTCGTTAATTAATTAGAAAGATCCAAACATATTTCATATTGAAGTAATTTCTTAATTTCGCAATTGACTTGCTATTCTTTTACTTAGCAAATAAAATTGTATTGGAAAAAGTGATCACCGCAAGCGGGACTAGAACCCTGCGCTACGGAACGGTATTCCGAGGTCGTTGGTTCACGACCCGCTTGCGATGATCACTTTTTCCACTACAATTTAATTTATTAATTAATGATATAACTCTATGCATGAAGATGATTTTGCCAGCTTTTTGCTTAAAAATAATTCGCGTAAATAATAATTAATTTTGCACATTACGCATAAGTAATAAGTTTGTTATAATATTTAAGAAGATATAATTTTACTAAATTGATATTAAAACTAATGGAATAAACAGGATTCGTATCCGAAACTATGTACTCGAAGCTATAAGTAATTTATCGAAATTTACTTGAAACGAACGATTACTATAATGGTTACAATTATAGAGGACACGACGATGGGAGAGTCAATTCCCACCTCCTTTTACATACCGCCTGCCTTCATCTCCATTAACACTTTAACCAACAATCATTTTATACTCTTTATTACATCTATTATTACTGGCTGTCGCCGGCAATTTCGTGCGTGGAAATTTTTAAATAAACTACAAAAAGCCATCATCTTGAACCACTCTATCTATTAGATCAAACCTCATAATCTGTTGCGTATTTTTTAAGATATAAGCTAAAATAGGGACATACATACAAAAATAACGACTGTGTTTCATAATAAGTAAAGATGACGTCAAAAGAATATTTTTTCAAAATCTTAAATTTTTTTTAAATTCTATAACGTGAACATCTCAATCTGTGTGCCTGTATACTTTTTAAACTTACAATACGTAGTGAATTAATAATAGTTACGATAACAGTAGGCGCATACCTAGTTGAATATTGATAAACTCAATTCTGTCACTAAATTCAATACTCCTTACATACTGTGACAAAGAGGGTTAATTTAATATATACACTTAGTCTTAGTAATGCAATATCGCTCTCTCTCTCTCTCTATCTCTCTCTCTCTCTCTCTCTCTCTCTCTCTCCAGTCTCACAACGTTCCACCAACCACTGACCGGCTTGGCACGGAGTTTATTATCAAGTTTTCCATCTCTCTCATCGGTGCACGATATCACTTAGCTGGCTTTTACCCTAGCACCAGCATGTGGTGGTGACACCGGTATTCTCATTATCTCACCACATGGACAGAAGAAATGTACTATTTACGAATAAAATCTTTTATAGTTAATTATTTAGGAATCTTAACTTGTGTTATGATTCCTAAATAATTAACTAAACTTTAAATAAACGCTGTTTTGATTCAATATAAATATCAGTTAAAAGATGATTTCCATAACAGTAAATTAAAGAAATTATTAATATTTAACCTTCAGTTCCACTTGGCCTTTTATAATTTTGCCTATCCTTTGCGGAAGAGACAATTCTTACCATTTACAAAAATATACACAAATAACTTAACATTGAAAGTCAAACGGTTCCATAAATACTCATCATATTTAGTAAACTGGTTTAATAATAATATGTTATATAGTATGACCCAATGTATGAGTGTGGAACAAGCCAAGGAAGTAAGGTTGGATCGTAGCAGATGACGCTCTATCTATAGTATATACTCTCATGGGATGTGGGCGTGGCGGTATGTTGATGTTGATGAGTAACAATATTAGGGCTTTGCTACAAAATTCTGTAATTTTATTGCATAAGGAACACCCACATGGATTATAAATGTCTCGTCCCAATATGACACAAAGCATCATTAAACTTAACTCATTGTTGATCGATTACACACACATAAGAAGAAAGAAAGAAAGAAAAATTATTTATTTCAGGCCACAAGCACATTAGGCTAATATGGAAAAAATTAACAAATTAAAAACTAAAAACTATTTCTACAAAACTAAAACTAAATCTACCTAAAAACATACAAACTAACTCTAAGCCCAATGTCACTGTGGCGAAAAAGGTACATTACTCAGCTTTGTTGGGGCAACGTGGAATGTCATCCCAACGCTGATTTTCGAGTAATGCCCTAATTTCTGACTTTGACGTCCGACGGTGACATTGTATGCATTACCAAAAATTAAACAACTAAAAAAAATTCCAAAACAAAATAAAGTAACACAATTTATAATATAAACAGAAAACAAAACAAAACACATACAACCACATTTCCTAGACATAACTTGTAGTAAGTAAGAATACTTCAACTAGTATTATTTCTAAAACATTTGACAACAAGTTGAAAACAGGTCATCAGCTGCCTTTAACAAAATGTCAGGGTCCGCCGACGACGAATAGAATCAGAATGCCAACAGAGTGGCAACTAAAAACCTGAATATGACCGCGAATACAAGTAGAGGCAGAATTTCTTTAATAAAAAAGAAACAATTTTATTATTCATGGCCAGTTGTAAATATCCATAATATATTGTTATGTTAAGGTTTTGCTTTTAAATGACATACCAACTTTCGTAATCATTGGTAAAAATGATTTTTATAATCTCTGCGATTTGAGCTATAAATATATTATAATGTGACATTATTTCTTGTTTCAAAAGTGTTGCTATACTAAAGATATGTTTTTAGTGTAAAATTTCACATTTAGTTATCTTTATTTCTTTCAAATTAATAGTTTTATATAGGTACTCTAAGTTAGCACCTTTTAAACACACTCTCATATCTTCCGGATATTTACTCCAAACGTAACGTCACAGTGTTTGCTGTCTACTAAATATTATAATAAGCTGAGGCAATATTTTGTAATGTCAATCGTTACGTCTTAACAGTGGAAACATTTTATGCACCCTATATGTACCCTGAGCATACCAACATCACTCACACATTCCATCAGCACATTTTTTCTACTTTTTATGGTGCAACGGTTTTATACGTAGATGGGTACTAGCACTCCGGGTTTTAACAACCCTGCAAACATTTGTTCAGTTGTCTTCAAAACTTTAATTTGTATTTTGTCACTTTACATCTCATCATTAAGAGAAAGAAAAGAAAGAAAGAAATTTAAAATTTATTGTACCTAAACTGTAAATTTAAATAGCACCGCCATTATTGTAAGAAAGGCATTTAATATTAGTGTTCATTCACTATTCAAAAATAATGTATTAAAAAATTCCTTTCATACAAATAAAAAAATTATGTGGGTGCTGTTTTTTGAATAACTGTTAACATTTTGCAAATTCCATTATAGCCATAAAAAGTAATATGTATCTAAACATTTATACTACGCCTGCAAGCTCTAAATGTTTGAATTACGATATAAAAAATTCCTCCACTTACATTTACGATTCTTTATTTGATCAAGGCCAGGCAGGGAAATACGGAGCAATGGCGAAAGGCATAATGGAATGAAGCTTTAAGGTATTAGCTCGTGTAGGCTAGGCTAACCACATCGTGACTCCCCCCGCTTACCGATATGCTTAACGACGCGGCGCGGGCGCATAGGTTCGCCATTCGCTCGCCGGAAAACCTTCACGTTGTTATCCAGTTACAAATATCAAACAACAGGATCACATAAACCTTATATTTAAACTGGTACCTGTTCTTATTGACATGTCATATTCTGTCACAATTGTATTTAAATGATATAACTTGACTTAAATGTTTATGTAACGCACCTGTGGCATGCAATTTCGGTCGATTAAACACCGATTTCTTTATGAAAACAACGTAAACTTTATGTTCACTATCCTTTTCACTAAAGATGATGACCATTATCATACCTTTACGCCTTTTTTTCCCATGGACGTAGGTAGAGATTATAGATCCTCTTTTAAAGTGATTTGTTTTTGTAATTGACTAGACTTACAAAACAGAGGTAGACAAGGAATTAACACTGAAAAAACATGACACAATCTAATCAATTAATAATACGCGTTTAATTAGTTCGGTACGTATCTGTTAATGTCTAATCTAAGTCTAATCTATGTATCAGAAACTTCGAAAATAATTTTATTACTTGCATTAGTTTAGTATTTGATCTAAAATTTTACACACATAGGTACTCACGGAATTCAATGGAATAATTAAAAAAATATTCAAAATTTCCATGCGTTTTTTTTGTTTTTGAACCAAGCAAATAGTTATAAGTAATAGCAGTTGAAGCTGTCAATTAAGATTAACATAAATGGAAAGAACTAGCTAAATGAGAGATGCAGCTAAGACATCATCTAACACTAATAAATGTCATCATTAGTGTTTTATAAGATCATCATAAATAAATAATCTTCATGTTCACTATGTAGAGCCATTAATTTATAGAAATCTTTAAAATTCATGAATAAAATAGGGAGATATAAAACCGTCCAAGTGCAAGTTTAAGTTGCGCACACAGGGTTCCATGTCATTATTATCATTTAACATATTAAGCCAAGATATCATCACATCAAGCCGTAATAAATACATCGTTGTAAACTCATAATTAAAATAAGCAAAAAAAAATTTTTGTATATCCCACTTAAATATCTCTTTTTCTAGGTTTTAGTGATAGAAAAACAAACAAAGAATGAATGTAGTTTATGCACTAACATTTGCACGGCAGTTAACAGCCGACTCTTTTTCATTTCATTTATTCTTTATTGTCCATTTAAATTTAAAAGAACAAACATAGCAAGCATAAATACAATTACAAAGGCGAGCTTTCTTCCAGCAAACGCTTGAGTGCGTCAAGAAATAATAACAACAGGATAGCTAGGTGTACAATGTACAAAGAAATAGGTACGTTTATGAAGTACCGTCCTTTGATAGACGGACGGCTAGTGAAGTCTCAGTAATAGGGTCCCATTTTTCCACTTGATGCGGATCTCTAAATATTATTGTGCTTCGATGAACATTGCGGAGATCAGATGACTGCGGCTATGCGGGGCCTACTACCGTTATATGGCCCAACCTACACAGTACTCGTGATACTGCCCAAGTATCAGTAGATGTATCTATCTTCAAACGGTTATCTATGTGCTATTATCGGACACACTATTGTAAATATATGCAGCACATAAAATTTATATTTTCATCGTAGTTCATTTCTATGCATGTATTATTTCGTTCTAACCCAAAAACCCACCTATTAGTGGTGTTGCCGCTTTGCTTTTGGTTTGTTTGTTGGCTTGAGATTTTCAACCAACCAATTTCTTCTTCAGTTACTTTTGTTATCTTCTAATATATAAAATTCACGTGTCACAGTGTTAGTTACCGTACTCCTCCAAAACGGCTCGACCGATTCTTATGAAATTTTATATGCATATTCAGTAGGTCTGAGAATCGGCCAACATCTATTTTTCAAACTTTTTTTTTAGTATAGCAAAACAGAGTCAGCTAGTCTTATATATAAAATTCACGTGTCACAGTGTTAGTTACCGTACTCCTCCGAAACGGCTTGACCGATTTTTATAAAATTTTACATGCATATTCAGTAGGTCTGAGAATCGGCCAACATCTATTTTTCAAACCTTTTTTTTTTACTATGGCAAAACAACGTTTGCCGGGTCAGCTAGTTTACTTATAAAATTTGCGTTTTATGATTTGATTTTTCAGAGTGGTTTATTTTAAACAAATTTTAAAGTTTATTTACATTTCTTTCTTAAGTACAGAGTTCAGACTCACTTATTGTAGCTCCTTACAATATTATTCAATCCCATTTTAAGGTAAATGGTAAGTTGATATTTTAATATTTTTAATGTGTAATTTCTTCTAAATATTTACGAATCAGAAAACTTCTACTTAAAAATATCGCGTTTATATGTAAAGCTAACAAATTGTGTGAGTCATTGAATAAGAATTATACAGCCATTGTAACAATGTTCTCATTAGTGGCGTCATAACAACTATTTATTTTTATAACTTAATTGAAGCTCATTCATTGTATTTTTTTAGTATTTTAGAATATATTATTACGTTTGTAGTATAAAGCTGTAACTTTTGTACGATGATGTTACTGGACGGTACTGGTCATACAATATCCAAGTTCCATAAATTTATTCTTATTTTGGGGACAACGAAGTGCACTCTATACTCCCTATAGTAAAATATTTTTACGAAATACTTATCTCATTAGTCATCTCAATGAAATAAAATGTAAAGACGTTTATATTTATTAGTAATCAAAAGCCAAAATACAAAAAAGCTTTATAAACCATAGATATATATTTTGGCTGCATGGTTTTCAAACACATTCCGTTTTAAATGACAGAACATCTTCTTCTTCTTCTTCTCCAGCCCATTTACGTCCCACTGTTGGGCACGGGCCTCCTCCGCTATGGGAGGGATTAGGGTCTACTGTGCCGCGCTGACCAGGCGGGTTGGCATAGGGTTTATTTTCGGGTTTTTCGTCTCTCACAGAAGATGTTATCTGTGTGCAATATCCCCTAGCTGACTTTTAAAGCACCCTTGGGAGGAGTGGTGACACTTGTATTCTTAATCCATCACCACGCGGACGAAATGAGAGAACATAGCACTTATTATTTACTGGTCATATGAGTAGTTTCTCGTAAAAATATTGTTTCTTAATTTAATCTAAAGTCTTACTTTGAAATAAATAAGAACGAACTTTCGAGAAATTTTTGATACAAAAAAGTACATAAAAGTAATCAACGAACGAAAATAATTGCGTGACTCCAAAACTCTACTTTTTTTTCACTGTGAATAATCTGTTATTCCTGGACGATTGAAAAAAGTTGTAATGACGTTACCAGAGACTGCGTTTATTGAACTTTAAATTTGGAACGCTCGTCTGAATACCACTTTTTTATCATCTGAATCCCACAAAACAAGAAGATAATGCGTGTTAAATTCTCAAGGACGCAATCGCAATCTGGTGTGAAAAGCATCCGTATCTATTTAATGATTTGCATGTAATTATAAATCCACCATGAAATAACGCACTGGACTTGACTTAATTGATTTTATAACAGGCGTAAATATATAAATATAGAAAAGTTATTACCTATTACTTGGACTACGAATTGTAATCAGAGCAGTATTATATAGAAACTTTATAGAAATCAAAGCTCATTCGCAATTTTGAAACCGTGAGAATTAAAGTCGTGTTATTGTCTCTTTGTTGATTTTCTTTCAGCCAAATTGTAGTTGTAAACTTATTATTCATCTAATTAAATAAATAAATAAATAAATAAATAAATAAATATTCATAGACATTTTACAAAACGTCCTCTGGTCCCAAGCTAAGCTTATTATGCTTGTGTTATGGGTACCAGAATATGGATATAATACATAAACTACTTTTCTTTTGTAAATACATACTTATAATACATACCAGATATATTAAGATATGTAATTCTAGTAAAAAACTAAAACTGCCTTTATCTTCCGAACTCTACGTGGACGCAGTCGAGGACACAGCTAGTTACATTATAAATTAATGAATTGTGATGATTTCAAAATCTTTGGGCCTATGCACAGTATTTTATAAGTGTTTTTGGCGCAGCTAGTTTCAAATATAATATTTACTAGCTGACCCGGTAAACGTTGTTTGGCCAGACAAAAAGGTTTGAAAAATAGATGTTGGCCGATTCTCAGACCTACTGAATATGCATGTAAAATTTCATAAAAATCGGTTAAGCCGTTTCGGAGGAGTACGGTAACTAACACTGTGACACGTGAATTTTATATATAAGATGTATATAGATGTACAATGTTTATACACACGTAAGACTTTATTGTATTCGTGAATTACGTAAATTGTGGGAATATTTTACTTTTATTTTATATTCAAAGTAAAAATATTAAATATTGTTCACGTTCGAGTTCATTAAGAATATGATAATTATATAATTATATATTATACTAGCTGTCCCGGCAAACGTTGTTTTGCCATTTAAAAAAAAAAAGGTTTGAAACATAGATGTTGGCCGATTCTCAGACCTACTGAATATGCATGTAAAATTTCATAAAAATCGGTCAAGCCGTTTCGGAGGAGTACGGTAACTAACACTGTGACACGTGAATTTTATATATAAGAAGATTATGTCTCGCTGTGTTAATATCTCTGTCTCAGTCTCTGTGTATGCAGTTTCAAAACTCGGGTCATTTAATTTTTTTAAGATTTTTCTATTAAAAAACCATTAAGGTTACGACTCTATATTGTTTTGATTTCATTAATAAGATTGTAAACACCTATTTAGCAAAGGGTAGCCGTTGTCTTGTCACGAATGTTATTTTTACAAGCTATCTTTAATGTATATTATTTAACATTATAATTACTATTTCAAATTTAGTATGTTGAATTATTTTAAGAAAAGTATTTGCAAGCATCTAAAAATTATTGCCATCGAAGCAAGATGATTACGCCCTTCAGCTGTCTAGAAGCTTTTACGAAGTGTCAGTTTTATATATACAGAGATGCATTAGTATTGAAGTAGCTAAATACTCTTTTATGTAAAGGGAGCAAAGAACAGCGGCCAAGTCGATAAATGGAAAGTGGGAGAGTTGTGCGAACAGGGTCGAACGTGCTATTGTCAACGCTACATCACTTTGCGATATTTCCTACACTTGAATGTAGTGTATACATGTACACATGTTATACCTAAGTGTGTTTGTATATATGTATGAACAAGATCAAGGCACCTCATTCACCGTTTCCGCCTCACAGTTTGGAATTCCATACATTGCGTCGATACGGGATAAATTAAATGACAAAGTTAGAATGCGCTGTTACACGGCCTCGCTATTGCAAATATTTCATTTATTAAAACCTACTTTGCGACGAGAATACAAGTTTCTGTAATAAAACAATTTGGTTGTAACTAGTTTTATACGAAGCGTTACTTTGTAATTAATATTCGGACATATATTCGATATCCGGATAAATGTATGTTCATATTATTTTTCTTGGTGAATAAATTATTTACATTTAAGAGAATTTAACTTCAAATGACATTGAACTTAGTAAATTAAGATATAATTTATTGAGATTGATCAACAGGATTTAGAGTCACCTATCATGTACCTACTATGTCGTAACTTCAGAATATACCTGACCAAAACAAAAATTTAATTTGATAATCACGCCAACGAATATAGATATTGTTTTACTTTTTAAATAAAGATAGATACTCGTATATTATAATATTATCTTTGTTTTAATAAATATGTTATATCAAACTTGTTCTTCTCTAATCTTTACAAACAAGATTCCACTTCGCGTACTTTTAAAAGTTATCGCTATTACGATTATTTATGAAGTAGACGGATATAGTCAGGAAGCCTGAGAGATTTTTTGTCAGCTAATTGTTAGTATCTTTAGTTCTTATTGTAATTTATTATAGCTGGATCCAATATATGTGGCAAATGGTCGAAATTGAAACATACTTGAGATAGGTTTAAAATAATTCAAAGCTATCGAAAAACCACAGGATATCATTGTTCTATCATAGCGCTGAGATAAAAGAGATATAAATTACAAATCAATTCATTAATTATGTTTCTCACGATACGTGTGGGAGTAAAAATAATGCAAAGTTGATAAGAAAGAGCATCAGATCATCGTGATCGATGCCATTGACCGTTATCACATATCAGAGAAAGTATGGACGGGTACCAACATATTTAATAACAGTATTAGATGTATTGGATTGCAGAGACGATGTCTGAGAGTTGCAGGGCCAATCAGCGCAGACGGCGTCGTATGTACCGTTACTGGCTGCGGCCCGCTGCATATTACCAACATCAGACGATACAGCCTACATAATAACAGATAATAGACTATGTGAGATTATTAACCCTCTAAATTAGACGGGCTTCGTGGCGTAGTGGTTCATGTACCTACTGGACTGCCGTTCATAAGGTTGCGGGTTCGATTCCCGCTTGGGACAATCATTTGTGTGATATTCATAAATGTCATACAAATGTTTGTACTACGTCTGGGTGTTTTCTATGTATTATAAGTATGTATTTACAAAAGAAAAGTAGTTTATGTATTATATCCGTATTCTGGTACCCATAACACAAGCATATAAGCTTAGCTTGGAACCAGAGGACGTTGTGTGAAATGTCCATGAATATTTATTTATTTATATTTATTTATTTATTTGTGTGATATCCATAAATGTCATACAAATGTTTGTACTGCGTCTGGGTATTTTCTATGTATTATAAGTATGTATTTACAAAAGAAAAGTAGTATATGTAGTCTATCCGTATCTGGTACCTATAATACAAGCATAGAAATATAGCTTACTTCGAGACCAGAGGACGTTGTGTAAAATGTCCTGAATATTTATTTATTATTAAATTGAAGACTGTTTTGCTAAATCTTAATGAGCAGAAACATTTGGCATTCCATGACAAAAGCTAGTTGAAATCGTTGGCCAACATTTGCGACCAATAAGTGTTACAAGTACATACGTTTACAGAATACATTAATATCGCCGAGAAGATGGTCCGTTAGAGTGTACCTACATGACTGAATGACCTCGAACATTGTCTCACCATGGTGACTTGCACATTCATTTAGAACAAAACTGTGCTCTAATAATAAAATATATGCAATGACCACGCCCAGACGCATTCTAGGACAAGTCAATATTGTATACTACAGTCATTTACGTTACACCTATCCATTATAAAGTCAAATCGAAAGCTCTGTAAGTTCTCATTATTATGGTATTCGATATTGAGTATGTTTTCTCTTTCAAACTAGTATGTGGGTCATATCGTGATCGTTACTACTTTGATTATCTATAAAAGAACATTGCCTTAACAAATATGTAGTGCTGGGACCGTTTCTATCAGATATTTATTGCTTAACAGTTTAAAATGTCGATACCAATTAGTGATTTCGATAAAAATGCGATGAATTATATCAATGAACGCGGATATGTTTCTAACTATTGAATTGTAATTGGAATTACACCACGAACGAGAGCGAATGCAAGAATGTTACTAATAACAACATGAGGGAAACTGTTGTTATTATTTTGTAAATACGTGCTACACGACAAATTACATAAAGTGTGGTTGGCTGTATAACTACATCGTTATCTTTTCACTCGTAAATTTGATTTAATTATGTAATTTTTACCTCTATCATACATGAACTAACGTAGTGTTTTTTCTTGTTTATGTATTGTAACATGTGTGATGTGTTGGTTAATTTAACTATATCAGTGATAAGTGCTAAGAAATAGTATCATAATTAAAAATATCGAATCAAATATAAATTTCAACATCAGAAAAACTTATTAAAAGAGACAATATTCATAAAGCAATACGAGATGAATAATAAAAGTCCGAACTTAATGCTAAATTATCCAAGTTTAGACCCAAGTTTCTTATTATTTTATTCTATTTCTGCGCATTTCGATACGGTCTTGAATTGTGAGTACCATGAAATATTTGGTATCTTTTTCATAAAAGTCACAAACATTAACTGAAAGATTCGTAACGCTACTAAAATATTTAACCTTTTAATAAAAATATATGGACGTATTTATGCACATACTATTATGGTATATAAATAATATACGTTTTGTATATTAGTACTTCACTATGTGAGGTGATGGATTAAGAATACAAGTGTTATCACCCCATTTACTTCCAAGGGAAAGACACACAGCATTTAGAACCAACCATCCAATCATCCATCTTGGTTCTAAATGCTGTGTCTTTCCCTCGGAAGTAAATGGGGTGATGGCACTTGTTTTCTTAATGCATCACCTTACATAGTCATCACAATCCATTCATCCATCAACCCTTCTAAACCAACTCAGGGACGATAATATATGTATAAGCGAAAAACAGCTTTAGTAGGAGAAGAAAAGTGTAAACTAATCCTTGTTGCAATTAATGTAAAGTGGTAGAACTAAAACTAGTATATTTTTTTCTACCTAATAAAAACTTGAGCAATAAGTTCAAGCATATTCTACGAAATATACACAAAACTATTCACTGATCATATATCTATCTATTACATTAACGTCTGTAACAAATCTACGACTACAAACAAAACAGCGATTAAAATTATCCAGTATAATCCATAAAAAATAATGACTTATACCGGATAAAATATTATGCAAAAATATTACAATAGAATAAAATAAAATACTAGCTGTTGTTCGCTACTTCTTTAACGTGGAATTTAACAAATTTAACAAAAAAGCCATCCTTTAAACCACTCTATGATTTAAAAATAACCTCGTCAAATTCTGTTGCGTAGTCTTAGAGACCTTATATCTCTAACGGTCTTATTCATAATGACTTATCGGAGGTTTATACGGAAATTTTATCGGAGAGATAATAAATGTTTTAGCGTAAAAAGACCATTATGAATAACAAGTTTTGACAATTTTCGCGAACTTTTAAACCTCCGATAAGTCATTATGAATAAGGCGGTAAGACTACGCACATAGTCAAAAAACAATATCATTATACATATAAAAATAACGACTTTCTATTACAATAAGTAAAGATATTATTTTTATCAAGCTACAGGTCTTAATAAATATTTATTTACATGTTAGAGCCGTTTGTAATATTAAGTATACATATAACGCTTAAATTAAAACTAGCAAATGACAAACATTATATTACTTTAACCTATTTCTTATGTTTTTTTAATAAAGCTTCCTGCTATCTCGAGGCATGGTAATCCTAAATCTCGTAGACATTTCATTCGACATTTTGTTTTTAAAATTTTTCTTCAGTTTATGGCAGTAATATTTTTTAATAATTGGATACGCAAGAATGTCGCATAAAACCATACCATTGTATAGCTAAAGCTAGGAGAACATAAGCACACTATACTATGCTAATGCATTTAGCTCTATAAAAGTTATATACTTTTTTACTTTGATGGATTTACTAATCTAGCTTGCATGTTTAACATTTTACTATTGAGCTACAGTCAAAAGCATAAATAACTTAACTATAAATCTATTAAATTCATGTACTCAACTTAGTTACAAGTTCAAATTAAGTTCAGTAACTGCTAGAAGTGATAAACTGAAGCAGTTACGAAGTTTGTTATAACGTATTGATACAGTACTACACGTTTGTTCCGCGCAAGGCAGATAGCTGGCAGCGCAATGCGGTAATTATTGCAGCTGTTTTCTAAGGACCTATCTTTGAAACCATTCCTCATATTCCCAAAGGTTTTAACCCCACACTTGACTGCAATACGTAAATTGGATGTACTGAAATTTATACTACTAATACATTATGAAGTCAGTAACAGGTACAAGACATTATACATAAGAAATAAGAAAAGAATAATTAATTTTTAATTTATTATGTACTTGTAGTATGTGTATCGATGGATATAATCTCATATTTTTTGTTTGTAAATAAAATCGACCTCTCGCGGGTCTGCTGGAAGAGATTTCTCAAAGAATTAAGCAAACCCTTTGTACAGCTATTTCTTGACCAATATTGTTACATAATGCTCTGTACTGTGTGCATAAATTTATAAATAAATACATAAATATATAAAAATACTTTAGTTTCTGAAGAAATTTTAATTTACATGCTTGTATTTTGTATTCACACTCTTTTAACTGTCTTAAAACATAGCAATCGAATTAGACGCTGCAAGATTATTGTAGCAAAATTAGCAAAAGGATTGACAAAAGCTACAAAAAAAAGTATCACGCATTTTTTATAAATAGTTTTTAATTGTTAATTTGCAGATGACCTTATAATATATACCTTACAATATTATAATTAACCTTTATTTTAATGAGTGAGGCCTGTTAAGATGACCTTTCGGTGTTTGTGACTAAAGATTATAACATTATTTTTTATAATTACTAAACTTGGCATCAAATTTGTGACCATGAAATTCTTAATTATAAAAAGAAATTAATTTTTGTGTTTATAAACAACATTATTTGCGAAACAACTTATCCTATCTACTTATCTTATCTATTCACCGCAATATAACGTTCGCAATATCACGGCATTGATACTAGAGAAAAAGTGAGCCTTCTTTCTAATTAACCAGTTATAGATAATTTTGGAAGTAACAACCCTATCTACTTTAAGGAAATATTTAACATGTCTGAATGTGTGGATGAAGAAAAGTCTGTTTGGATTGTAGCAGATAAATAAATAAATAATAAATATTCATGGACATTTCACACAACGTCCTCTGGTCCCAAGCTAAGCTTATATGCTTATGTTATGGGTACCAGAATACGGATAGAATACACAAACTACTTTTCTTTTGTAAATACATACTTATAATACATAGTAAACACCCAGACGCAGTACAAACGTTTGTATGACAATTAAAAACATCACACAAATTATTGTCCTGACCGGGAATCGCACCCGAGACCTCATGATCGGCAGTCCGTTCTATGAACCACTACACCACAAGGCCCGTCACATCATTTATCTTAAAAAAAATACAAGAAAATAATGAGTATATGAATTAATATGAATAGGTATTAATATGAAATGCGTAATTGTAACACCACATATCCATAATAATATTATAGCATAAAAACACCATATAAAGCTAAACAGTTTGTTTGAATCTAAGAATCTCAGGAACCTCAGGTCCGATTAGAAATTTTTTTTCAGTGTTGGACAGCACATTTATCGAGGAAGGCTATACCTAGGCTATATACTAATCACGCTTCGACAAATAAGATCAAAGTATCAGTGAAAAATGTTGAAAGTCGCGGGCAGCAGTTAGTAATAAGTATGAAAGTTTATCATCCTGTAACCATGTGGCAATTTTTGAACAATTTTAATGTTTTTTTTATGTTTGGAATCCATGATACGGTTTCACTCATTTCCGTAAAATGTTGACTTCGTATAGTACCTACTTAAATTGTGACAGTAAAATAAACGAATCAAACGGCCTATTACGACTATTTCTCTTAGTAAATAAGGTAGTTATTACACACAAGTGCAGTTATAATTATTATATAAATATTCAAGGTAATATGTTTACTACATTAGTCACCCGGTCAAGGTTCGAATACCAACAATGCTACAATTACATTAAACAAAATTCTAAAATTCTAATCAAGTAGATAGTTATAATTTAAAATGTCTTAAACAGTTACTAATAACAAACCTCTCTTTAATCTTACTGTTAATTTATAGCTCTATAAATTACTAAGTCGAATTTCGCGTGGGAGGATATCCGAATATTTCTTTACAGCATATAACTTGATAAAGTTTTTGAATAATTAATATGAAATTTTAATATTATTACTGATACCTGATACATAAAATTTAATTATAATAAAATTTCTGGATTTTATTTCCATTGACAAAACCTACATTTAGTTTAGGCAATATATAAACTACTACTGTTTAGACTATGTAGCTATATAGCATAATTAAGCAGTAAATTGGCCTAGTCTTGATAATAGTAATAAAAAATAGTTTGAGACGTGAAAGAACAGACAGACGTGCCGATAGACACACACACGGTCACCGAAGTGAGACTATAAAAATTTCGTTTAATAGGAAAATAATATAGCTTTTATTATTCCTTATAGACAATTTGAATAAATAAATAAATATTCTTGGACTTTTCTCACAACGTTCTCTGGTCCCATGCTAAGCTTACATGCTTGTGTTATGGGTACCAGAATACGGATATAATACATATATTACTTTTCTTTTGTAAACACATACATAAAATACATAGAAACACCCAGACACAGAACAAACATTTGTATAACATTTATAAAGATCACACAAATAAATGTCCCGAGCGGGAATCGAACCCGCGACCTCGTGAACGGCATAATAAAACACAATAATATATTGATTAAATTCTATGGCATAAAAGACTATTGGTCTTATTCATAATACTTAGGTATCAGAAGTTTAAAAGTTCGCTAAAATCGGTTCGCGAAAATTGTCAAAACTGTTGTTCATAATAGTCTTTTTACGCTAAAACGTTTATTATCTCCCCGATCAAATCTCCTTTTAAAACGTATTACTTTTGGATCATATCATAGACAAACTCTGAAATTTATACATATATAAAAACACTCAATGTTAGCTTTTATTAAGATATAAACAGACCTAAATAAACGTAATATATACTACAGATTGTAAGTGTCACAAGAGAAGAATAATGGCATAAAGTGTGATAATACATATGTCCAACAAAAGACAGCTAACAAAACGCATTATCCTAATCTGGTCAACATGACGTAAAGCTAATAAAAGACGTAGGTCTTTTATTGTTATTCATGTAGAGATAGATTGCAAGTTGACCATATAAATAAACCAAAGTCACTTGTCTTAAAACACACAATATTTTTAATGATGTCACATCAAAGGAGTGGCCATGAAATTATATTAATGTCATGAATCATTAAGTATACTATGAAAAACCTTATGACTTCATTTCCATAAATACCTTTGTAAATACATTGTATATTCATGGACATATCACACAACGTCCTCTAGTCCCAAGCTAAGCTTATATGCTGACATATATGGGTACCAGAATACGGATATACTACATAAATTTTCTTTTATAAATACATACTTATAGTACATAGAAACACCCAGACGCAGAACAAACATTTGTATGACAATTGTAAATATCACACAAAAATGATTGTCCCGTGCGGGAATCGAACTCGCGACCTCGTGAACGGCAATTCGTTGCATGAACCACTGAAACACGAAGCCTGTATTTATAAGATTCAAACACAATGGAAATTTTATAATTACAAAATTAAATTACAAATGACCATTTAGTCCTCGTCTATTTAAAGACAGTAAGCCTCCTTGACAATAGATTTCATAATTAAAATGTAGACAAATTGCACACACTGGTAAAATAATAGGATTGTTGCACACTGCACTCGAGCATAGAATGCATAAACTGTAAAGTTAAAACGAGAATTTCCAGTTATATATTACGAAACAACAACAATCGTATATTATCAAATACTGAATAAACCTAAAAATAATCGTATGGTTCGTAACGGTAACACAAATTAACTCCATGCATCAGATTTCTTATTCACTTTATGTTTACAAAATCCGTGATTTTATCGCGAAGTTCGTGCAATGTGTGTTCCACTTGGTTTTATTGCAATCAACACATAAACATTTGGCAATATCGAATATCCTGGCACGTATGTGAATTAAATTTCATAATAATTTTGAATGCAAACTTCATTAATAACTAGATAAGAGTTACACATATCTTTGGTTCTTTACTAACAACTCCAAAAGCCTTTGCGTGGTGTTTGCTATAACCAAAATACTCTAAATGACATATTGCTAAAGTTACTAGACCGAATAAAGGATCATATTAAATCACTCTAAAATAAAGGTCAAACTAAACGAGAAACCTTATTTTGTAGTTGAAATATAGCTTACACAGATTAGGTATATTAAATCAAAGAAACAATGTTTTATATGAAACTAGATGTCGGTCACAACTTCGTACGCGTAATATAAATTATACAAAAAAGCCATCCCCTTGAACCAATCTATCTATTAAGAAAAACAGCATCAAAATCTCTAAGATATAAGCTCACATAGGGACTTACATACAAAAATGACGATTTTATTTTAAAATAAGTAAAGATGGTGACAAATTAAACATAAAAATTTATTTTAATATTCTACTGGAACATAGGCTATTTATACTTCTTGATTCTACTCAACATAATGGGATTATATCTATGTGTTTATTCAGTTTGCTACTATTTATAGATGGTACGTAAGCATTTAATACGTGTAACAGATCGATCTCGAATACATCAGCTGACTGGTCAAACAATGATTTCTATCTACTTTCTATTTCATGTTCCACGATCGTGGTGATTCTTTTTTTATACACATCACATGTAACTTTAAGTTATTATTGTCTGTTACATAATAGTTTAAACTAATATAAGGTAAAACTTGTTCGTAAAGACAGACATGAATAACTTGAGACATGAATACATCGAAGTTGATATTTTGAATATAACACTTAAATATATAGAAAATATTACATGGATATTATAAGCTAAAGGTTCCGTTTAATTTTCATCTGAATAATATTATTGCTTAGCTACCGATGATGATAATTGAATTCTTAATACAATATTCTTTTCTCTAATAATCAAAGTGAAAGTAGGTATATTTTTATTACTTTATTAAATATTGAACTAGGCCGCAAAAGTAAGTAAAAAGATTTATCGAAAGTTAATTTATTTAAAGTGCAATATAGTCGAAGTTAATGTAGTAAAATACATATTAAGTAACCCTTCCTAATCCTGTACTAAACGTTTACAAATAATGTAATGACACCCAGAATTATAACAAATAGTTAATATAACAGACCAAAATATACATATTAAAATATTATCATTTTATTTAGTTAAACTATTTCCTACTAATACTAGTAGTACGGGATCCGTAGTACAGTTTTTTCACTTGATTACTATCAAGCTGATTTTCCGTGAGTAGCTTTATTATGACGAGACGCCCAATAATTTTCTATTCCAAAATCTCGATTGTGGTAGCTAACAGAGGTAACAAGGATAAAATATCGTACTATTACTGGAAGAAAGCAGTAAGTGATTTTTTTGAAATTTTTGAGTGAAATTTTTGACGCAAGTTCACTTACGTCTTTTTTTTACGGGTAGTACGATATTTTATTCTTGCTATCTCTGTTAGCTACCATAATCGAGATTTTGGAATAGAAAATTATTGGGCGTCTCGTCATAACAAAGCTACTCACGGAAAATCAGCTTGATAGTAATCAAGTGAAAAAAAAGTACTACGGATCCCGTACTATATTTCCATTAGCTTTTCTACTAACATATGGTTATGGTATATTTCCTAAATAACACCATAGCGAAGTTCTGTGTCGTTTGCGTCTAACGACTTCTTGTGAACTCATCAAGAACTTAATTAGTAGAGGTTCGTCTAACACTTTGTCATCCTGTCACAAATTGAACGCCAGCAAGTTCCCTAATACTTGTAAGTCCATCGAACACTGTGGTCTACTTATTGTAACTATAATGCACTAACTTCTTGGGTAGTGTTTTACGGAGTTCTATATCTTTATAATCATGAGATCCTTATCTATACTAATAATAAAAAACTGAAGAGTTTGTTTGTTTGTTTGTTTGTTTGTTTGTTTGAACAATGATGATGAATGATGAAAAATTCTTTCAGTGTTGGATAGTACATTTAACGAGGAAGTTTATAGGCTATATGAAATCACGCTGCGATTTACAGGAGCAGTGCATCAGTGAAAAATGTCACAGTCAGCAGCTAGTTAGACCATAAAAAGTATGCGATATTAAACTTCATAGTCTGTTTATTGATACAAAGGAATGAGCTTACTAACTGAGGTTTCAGAACACATCCGAATCTACAGAAGTATATAACCTAAATAAGGTACTACATAGTTTTAAAGGTTTGTACAACAACACATCATTTTTAAATTTAGAGTTAAAAAATTTTTAAACATAACATAAAAACTTCTATATTTTTCTAGACTAAAAAAAATATAATTACAAGTGTATAATCTGCTTAATTTTTATTTGTAGGTCATCATAACATAAAACTATGCTACATCATCAATAAAAGGCAATACGTATGTACCGCTGTATGTATACTGTATATTAATTGGGAAAGCATTCTTGTGTAGGCATGAGTATGTACATTAGCAGTTAAACATTAACAAAGTGGGTCACAAATATTTGCTTCAGCTCTTCATTTCACGTATATTACCGTTGACTCACTATCTAGACAGTAAAAACTATACAAAAGTATTCTGTAGTAACTGGACAATCAGTAGTTTTAACGTACAACAAAATATGTCAACCAATCAGTTCAATCCTTAAATTATGCATTTTCATATTTTAATTTACTTCAAATGGGCATTGTTCATATTTTTTTAAAACTCTTAATTCGAAAACCATTTCGGGGAATAGAGTTTCTGATCATGATCCATTAGTTTTTTTCGGAAAATTTGCTATATTAACGATTACTTTTCCAAAAAAGCAAATGATCTCTATTTGCCCTTGAAATGAAGAACTTAAAATATTAAGGCGTTTTTAGGGATTTACTACTCTGAAGTGGAATTGAAATTGGTCTATTATATCAACTTGTCAACTTTGAAAAGATAAAGTGCAATCTGTATTAAGTCTATCAAGAAAAGTCTATACACAGATTGCGTAAAACGATGACGTCACAACATTTAAAGTAATATCTTCAAGAATTTTTTAAAATTCTGTATATTGAATATTTCAATAATATTGAAATTAGTTGCTTAAGACGATACCAAAATAGCTTCGTGCATTTTTCTATGTACGAAGTTTTCATTGTTTCTTTAGATTGAATGGCTAGAGCTCTAATTTTTAAGTATATGTTTTTTCAATATATGATCTAGGATCGCATCAACTCAGAAACGCGATTGAAAAAAGTTTTCTCGATAGAAAATCTTGGCGAAACAACCTCTCAAATTTTTTATTTTTTTCATTTGTCGGTCTATTATCGCGTATTAACTAATGAAATAACTTTAAAAACATAAGTAACTATTATATATAGAAACACGTAAATCAGAATTAAAATATATTTAGTAGATTTTGAGTAAATAGGAAAAGTATCCCTAATTCTTCATTTTCTGTGCCTACTGGCTGTGTTAATATGTACGTGTCGGCGATGATATACGGTAATATTGATGTAGGCCCTTAAAATAGTCTATATTTTCTGAGAAGAATATAAAAACAGTAGGTTAAAAATTATGAACAATCCCAATTAATCACTCACATAAACGTTAACATACTCATACATTCAGAGATTAATTAAAACAATTAAGTTAATCAAGTTTATTTATTCATCAAAAAAACAACAAAGTATTTATTATGTTCATGTGTTCATCATGTGTTTGTTTATGTGTAGTATTAGTTCTTTTGTTCTACTTAACAAAAGAACTAATACTATGTATACAAATAATCATAGACTCTTCATAATAGTCTAGTAAATGTAGAGCCTTACATCTTGCAACAAAAATATTTAAAATAAGCAAATTGTTTGCATTGACATCCGTATTTATTTTGTAGTGAGTAAAAAGTAAGGACCAGAAAAGGCTTATTAATATTAGATAAGATAGATTTTTTTTTTAATCTAATGTGGTATGGTATTTTATATATTGCAATGAATAATATTAAGGGTTTTTTAACGAATAAATTTGCAGGTTTGAGCGTAGTATCATAGTAGTATAGTAACATAGTGTTATGCTGATTGTTAGAGGAAATTGAAGCAAATATAAATTCGTAAGTTTCTAAGCATGACAAGGGTGTAATCCTTTGACCTTGTAATCCTTTTTCCTTTTAGACTGAAATAGACGCACGTAAAATAATTAAAACTATATTAAAATGTATCTTACATGGATTTATTTTAGTTTAATTCTTGACGTGTCAAACAGAATTAGTACTAATGTTAGATTTTTCTAAGCCAGACTCCACTAGGTGCATTTTCTGTATGTCTACAGGGCGAGGGCGCAGATGGTCTGCGACACAAACACCCCCTTTACCACCCAGCTATTGTTACCCGCTAGTTTGCATAAAAATAGAAAAAAAAACTTGCCATATGTGTCATCATTCCGAATGAAATAATATTTTCTTTGTTTTTAACCGTTATTCTAGCACAACTAGTAAGAGTATTGTTTGCTGAGAAAACAATGACGTTAGAGATATTTTATCATTTAGCGGAATCTTTATGATACAATTTCGCCGGTTATGTAATGAAAGTTCACAGGAGAAGTTTTTGCTTTCATAAAATTACATATTAAGCAGTTAATGTCTTCCTGTTTGACCTCCCTTTCTCTTTAGTTACATGTTTGTGTACACTAATCAAGTGTACTAATAAACAAAATCAAGCATTTTTATTTAGGACTAGCTGCTGCCCGCGAATCTGTACGCGTGGAATTTACAAAAATTTTCCCGGTTTTTGCAACATTTTTCACTTATGCTTAGCTCCTATTGGTCGCAGCGTGTTGGTGTTGTATAGCCTAAAGCCTTCCACTATAAATTGAATATCCAATAAAAAAAATATTTTTCTAATCGGACCAGTAGTTCCTGAGATTAGCGTGTTTAAACAAACAAACAAATCTTCCGCTTTATAATATTAGTAAACAATTTAAAGTAAAGACTCTAATTTATAGATAAAAGATGATTAGATAGATTATATTATATTTAATGACGGTATGATTTATTATTAGAATATAGGTTAACTAGTTAATGCCCGCGATTTAACCCGCGTTTATAATTTTTGAGCCCCCTGGTCCTGAAAATACACGAATACTTAAAAATTATACAAAAAGCCATCCTTTTGAACCTCTCGATCTATTCAAAAACCGCATCAAAATCCGTTCCGTAATTTGGAAGATATAAGCTCGCATAGAGACATACGTATAAAAATAAAGACTTTGTTTTATAATAAGTAAAGACAAAGGCATGAGGTGGAAAGGTTATAACAGTAGGTACAATTGCCATATTCAACCTTTTTCGGTAAGCAAAAAAACATATTCGGCTCTAATATAGAGCTTATTAAAGTTATTATCAATTTTCTTAATTTTAATGCAATTTTACGTAGGTAATTGTCTACACTAAAATATAAAAAGACTTCAATTAATAGTATGTACAAACCTACAAGTTGGTTTTCAAATATTCAGAGCACGAATGCACATTAATTAGGGACATGTTTATTTATGTCTGTGTTGCCTAATGTAAATATAATGTACCCACACGTATACATCTATATTTATTAAACAAATAACAACACTAACTGTCGTTACTTTATATTAGTTGAAACTAATTGCATATTGTAGAAAGTTTCTGACGACCCGGTTGGGATGAAACTGTATAGGAAAATAAAATCAAATATATGTGGTATATTGAGTCTATTAAGTAGGCGTAATCATTATTATAACACTAGCAGTTGCCCGCGATTTTTTACGCGTATAATTTAAAAAGAAATCCCAGTTTTTCCAACCTTTTTCACTATTACATCGCTCGTGTTAATCGCAGCGTCATGTTATATAGCCTAAGCCTTTCTCGATAAATAGACTATCACAAACAAAAAGAATTTTTGAATTTGATCCTGTAGGTCATGAGATTAGCGCGTTGAAACAAACAAACTCTTCAGCCTTATAATATTTGTATAGATACATCTCGATATACCTCTATTAGATGTGTATTATCATTTCATTACTTTGAACTTTATGCAATAAATTATTATTTTTTGAAAGTTAAAAACGTTACTACTATATTTTTGGTAAAACACGATGAACAATCATATTATCTGATGCTCTGGGACCATCCTACAGTTTAGTCAACCGCTTCCGATCTTTCTTAATACAAACATGTGTGAAATTTTAAACCTAATGTCTTGCCCTTTCCTAAAAATGTTATTAATTAAAGCGCTTAAGTACTTTTAATGTAAAAGTATAAACCTCACTTTCGCAATTCCTGTCTTTTATAATATCTACAAAGCTCCGAGCATTTATGAATCGTTCATCATAATCATAACTGACATGTATCGCCCGTAGCAAGAAACTAGAGAAAACATAAAAGTTGCTACCAGTTCTATTAGAAATGTTACGTTAATTTCTAACTATGCGCTTGGCTTGTTTGTAAATGTGTATTTTCAATTGCAACCACTGATTACTGCCCCTTCGGTGAAAATTTACTTTCTTTAATGATGACCGAGTTTCTGTGCTGAGGATTTTACTTGCACGCACTATATTTGGTAACTTATTTTTATTTATTGGTAGTTTTTAGGGTTCCGTACCCAAAGGGTAAAAACGGGACCCTATTACTGAGACTTCGCTGTCCGTCCGTCCGTCCGTCCGTCCGTCCGTCCGTCCGTCCGTCCGTCCGTCCGTCCGTCCGTCCGTCCGTCCGTCCGTCTGTCACCAGGCTGTATCTCAAGAACGGTGATAGCTAGAGAGTTGAAATTTTCACAGATGATGTATTTCTATTGCCGCTATAACAACAAATACTAAAAATAAAATAAAATAAGTATTTAAGGGGGGCTCCCATACAACAAACATGATTTTTAGGGTTCCGTACCCAGTATCTCAAGAACGGTGATAGCTAGACAGTTGAAATTTTCACAGATGATGTATTTCTATTGCCGCTATAACAACAAACACTAAAAATAAAATAAAATAAATATTTAAGGGGGGCTCCCATACAACAAACATGATTTTTAGGGTTCCGTACCCAGTATCTCAAGAACGGTGATAGCTAGACAGTTGAAATTTTCACAGATGATGTATTTCTATTGCCGCTATAACAACAAACACTAAAAATAAAATAAAATAAATATTTAAGGGGGGCTCCCATACAACAAACATGATTTTTTTACCGTTTCTTGCTCGATACTAATAACGTTGCTTTATGTTGCATAGATAATGGTACGGAACCCTTCGTGCGCGATTCTGACTCGCACTTGACCAATTATTTATTAATACGTTCAGTGCGGCTAACGCTTATGCGCGTTTTTCTGATCTTCACCAAGTGCGGGCCGACGCGTATACGCGTCCATACAAAAAAAAAATCTGTAGGCAAGCGGGGTGCGCCGCACCTGTGCGTTTATAGCGTGTATTCTGGGTGTCTATTGTTTCGAAGCGGTCGTAAAATGTGGAATTGTAAAGGAGACTACACACTAGTCAGGTTTCTGCTACGAATCTTGCAGGGGGGGGGGACGGCGGCTGCGACGACAACAATAACCTAATTTAGTACAATAGATTATTGAAATAATTTTATTATGACTCGCTCTTTTAACTAAACTAATAGGTAGTTTTAGTCTATTTATAAATGGTGTCGATTACGAGGCGGGCGAAAAGTCGTAAATTAAAAAAAATTAAGAATAAAAGGGCTTTCGGGAGAATGTACCTTTACTATTACTGTTTTATTAAGGTATAACTTACTATTTTAACAAAACCGAACGAAGATATATTATGGCGTAAACATCACAAAATCTCTTACAAATAAACACTAGTGTGGAAGCACCTTTATCCATCCAACACCTTTATATGACCCGTAATTGTTATATGACAGTCATAAAACTCGAAAGTTACCGAACGCACATAAGCGTCGGCCGCACTGCGGGAAGGTAAAAGACAACGCGCTATAGCGTCCAGCCGCACTACGCGAGTTTTCTTTGAACGCATATAAGCGTTCTTAGCACTACGCGAAAAATTTTTTGAACGCACATACGCGTTTTCAGCACTGGGCGAATGACTCTTTTTTTAGCATTGGCTATAAATTCGCAAATTATTCAGCATTGAACGCGTTAATCAGAATGAATCAAAAGCGCAATTGGCACTGTTCATATTTTTTTTAAACTCTTAATTCGAAAACTATTTCGGGGAATAGAGTTTCTGATCATGATCCATTAGTCTTATTACGCGAAGGTTTCGAGTTTTGAAAATAAGTAAATCTGTAAATTACAAACAAAATATTTCTTTTTTTTAACAACATGACTATTGTAAGTAGTATTAACTTTTCATATACCTACACAACGAACATAACCGTTGTCTACTTAAATCCGTTTTGTTTTGGATTAGGAAGTAGGCATTTGTATTATTTTTTTAATGAGACAATTTTCTTTAGCACAGATTATTCAGATAATCTCTGCGGACGTCAATAATTTCAAACGTTATCTTATTCTGACGGGTTTTCTAATTTAGAATATTAATTGTATGTTAATGTTAAAAAAAAACAATGCTTAAAGTGTAGTATCACAATGTTGTATTTTTTTTCATTTATTGTGACTAGCTATGTTTACAAGCAATTATTGACAAATAGTACATTTATTAATATTTAATTAAAGTAAGGAAAACTTTTACAACTACTCGTTAGCATGCAACTATAGTAATAAAGAAATAAACCTTAACTTTATAATTAACGAATAGTGATTTGCCAAGGTGATTTACCAAATAATATATTCTACTAGGTATTTGATCTAAATTCGAATAAAAAAAGCAACGTAAAATATAATCAATATGCCGACATGTCCAGTTATGTTTTGAAACTACGTCTGAGTTTTTGTTGAATATAATTTACGAGCTTAGCTTTTACACAGGAAAACAAATAACTAGGTTTATGTCCAAATGGCTAGTATTTATTTTAACAAGATAGTAGAGCCGGTGACGGATACGTGGAACAAATCTTTTGATGGTGCATTTGTCCGGCGCCGCGACAGGTCTTTGTACGCCGACAAAGACATCTGTACATTATTATAGCACACTATAACCATATTTTTGGACTGTTTTGGTAACCCAAAATAATAAACACAAAAATCTTCCAAGATTTATACCGCCACATAATGTGTTTAACTATAGGTATCTAGCAACTACAGTTACCATAAATTCACAACGTCAATGTATCAAATAACATTAACTCATTTGGAGTCCGCGTCTGGATATATTAAATATGCGTCTTGCAATATACAGAATTTAGACTAACATATGGCTTTATTCGCATCTATGTATATTTTAATCAGCGTATCTATTAATATTAAATTTATTAACTAAAGCAGGTGTTCTATAGACACGATAAAACCTAAAACAATGTACTTCGTGTCTTACGAAATCTAATATAACTATATTTAACTGAATTGTAGGAAGAGCTATTATAACATTAAATGTGTACTTACGCATTATCAGTGACGTCAGCGGATTCGTCCATCTCCCCAATGGTGTCGAGGGATGCACCCGAGCCATCTTCTCTAGTTTCGGTAGGCGGGGGCGGCGGTGCAGTAGTCGGCCGCGTTAATGGCACTTCACTAGTATTCTCTTTGTACTGGTGTTTAGGCACAAAATCTATCAGCCGTGGCAAGATTTCTGGTATGCAATTAACTTCTAACTTTTCAATAGTTTTATTGTTCATTTCAGCTTCGGAACGTTGTAACCAAGTTTCTATGCAGTTCTTTTTAGTTGGAGTTAATAGAGTGTCTGGCAGAGGTGGTGGCGGAGTATCGGGTACGGATATTGGTTTCAGTTTTTTCTCGCTAACTGAACGTTCAATTTTTGTATTTCTTGGCATAGGTTTAGGTTTATCTGTTATATTTTCTGTTTTACTCTCTTCTTTTTTTATTTGCTGCGATAATTTCGTGTTAAAGTTATTCGTCCCATTTGTAACAATAGTATTGTTATTATTTTTATCGTTTTGTGTCAATTTCTTTGAATTTGAAACTACTTCTTCGCTTGCAACCGTGTTTTGTATAATTTTTTCTTGGTTGTTTGGACTTGGAGCTATATTAGATTTTTCTGTCAATTTTGATTCATTGTTAATTTCAATTTGTCTTTCTAAAAATCTATTGCTTGTCATATCCTTCAATATATTGGTATCAATATTTTCAATACAATTCAACACTTTCTGAATGTCTATTGTTTTAGGTTGCATTGTTGGTGTTGAGGGTATGCTATTTTCTACAGAACTTGCCATAGATCCTAATCTATCTACAACAGTAGATATTGAGCTACCTGTATCATCGGATTCTGCATCGGCTAGTACCAAACATCGCTCCCATTCAGTGGATAATAAGTCTATGTACACTTCTGCTTCTGGAGGCATTGCTTTACCATCAGATAAACGTCGAACCAACCGTCTAACCTCTTCTGGTGACCCTTTTTTAAGATAAGCAATACCTTCTTTTGATTGGCGATGAATGTGGCTATCAAAAGAAGATTTCCTTGATAATTTGGTTATCGTGGTTATACCGTTATGTTTACCATTCAACAAACTATCTATTTGATTTTCATTGTTATTAGTAGAGTTTTGCTCCCCAACTGTTTGTAAAGTCGTTTTATCTTTAAACGAATTTTTCTTTCCAAGTTTTCTAGGAGGTACAGGCGGGGGCAATGTTGTAGGTCTAGTTATATCGGATGATTGTTTTGTATTCGCAATTTTATCGGATACATCTCCATTTCCTGTATCTGTTTTGCTATCCTGATCGAAATGTCTCACGAGTAATGTTAATATTTCATCTGAATCTTTGAGACGTCGAACACAATCTATTCTGGTTAAATTAGATACTGATTCACCATCTATTGCCAATATTTCATCACCTGGCAGAAGTTTGCCCCAAGGGGCACAAGCGTTTGCAGCGGGGCTATTTTCTGCACATGATTGCACAAGTAGTCTACGTACTTTCTCAGCAGCTGCAGAACCACCTTCAAACTTTAAACCTAAACCTAACCTTTCTCCGCGTGGTCTTCGAACGGTAATTTCTGCCGCACCTGCCACCGCACCTACTGTAAGAACCGTGACGAAAGATGGATCTGGTGCGGAGGGGCGGCCTTCGCCGACCGGAACTATGGTGACGAAGTCCTCCTCAGCCGCGTCCGTCGCCATGCCGCGAGAAACGCGTCCGCGTAGTTTTAATCACCACTTTCAGATTCGAATCTGTAGACAAAAAATATTAATGAGCTTGCGTAATAAAAATGCAATAGTTGGAAGTTGCGCACGCTACGAACGGCACTCAACAACTGCGCAAGCCTCTCTCTTTCTTAGTGGCGATGCACTTGAACATTTCGAGATGGACTAACGTCGGAAACATAGTTCTCCGTTACACGATTGATAAAAAATCAATCTACTTAATATGGAATAAAGCAAGGTGTACAAACAAAAAAATTATTTTGTAATATTTCATTACTCTTCCATCTGCTACGCGATCAACCACGAAGTAGTTTAATTGACAGATTAATTATTTATTAGAAAATTTACATTACTAAAAATTCTTATCGCCGTTATGTTATTACTATGATACCGTTATGATAAGCAAATGCATAGTTTTACACACAGTTGTTATTAGGTATCAGGTCTGTGATCACGTTCATTTGGTTTAGTCAAAAAATAAGTACGTACTTCTTAGTCACGGTCGTTTAAAAACTTTCATTGATCGATATGAAAGTATAACGAGCGTGTTCGTGGCGAGAGAACGTGTTGACCACAAACAGTCGCATCATTGGAATGGGCGAGATGTGGGTCAGTGGCACCAGAGGCAGTGCAAGCGTTGTCTTCGATGGCATCGCATCGCTGAGAATTTACGCACTAACATATAGCCCGGAGCTACAATATAGGCTGTTATTATCAGAACCTGGTCTGAAAGGCCATCTATTAAAATGGATACACAATAATGGTAAAATTAAATTGTAGTTTTATCTGATGATTTTATGGAGATATGACAAAGTAAAGTAAATTTATTGCAACAACACTTTCGCCGATATCTATTAGTTTAAAGCCGAAGAGTATATACATACTTTCTGGACTATGTCATTTGAATAGTTGATTTATTTTATTTTATAGATCAACAGAATATCTAATATAACTAAATCACTTAATAAGTGCTATGTAGATAAGAAAAAGATCATAATTAAATATGACAGGATGACGTACATATTATTACACGTAAAGGTTAATAACTTGATAAATATTACACTTTTTTAGAGGAAACTTCTTATCTAAATATATAATTACTCAATAAACGATTAATATTAAAGAGGGGCTATAAAACTACTAACAGTTTACCAGTAAATTTGCGTATTTAGATAAAATCCAGTTCAAAACTAAATTGGCTAAAACATCGTATTCTAACAACCCACATCGTAATAAAGGAACTATAAATTAAATCTTAGACGCTATTACCAATGGAATTTGAGCGAATATTTTGAATTTGGAACAATTTGTAAAATACAGCAAAGGAACAAGTTTTTAATTGATACAATTAAATATGTAGCATCCTGAACTGTAGAATCAACTCGAGTGTGGCCTTGACTAACGAGTCGACTAGAATGGAAGTCACACAGACATCACTAGAAGAATCGACTTCAGTTTGTAATGTAAACAAAGAAAGGTTGCTACATCATATTGGTATTGTTCAGATATATCTCATAATTGAATCTTTACGCCGTAACCTACAATACAAGGGCTTTTTGTTATTTATAGATGTTCGTCGAACAGTAAAAAAATAATACCACCTACGTATGGAAAGTAGGTAAATCTTGTTTAATAGTTTTACGAGTCAAGTTTGGAGAATGTATCTTAAATAAAATACCGTTAGTCAGTCATGAACTTGGGATATTATAACACATCGCTAATTCATTCATAATGTTGTACTAAATGTGTTAAATTATAAATAATTCATTATGTTCATGAAACGCCGGTAATCTGGCGTAAGCGTGTTGTTTTATGCAGAGTTTTGAAGATCACTAATTACACGGGCTATGAACAAATAGGTGAAACGTAATGTTTTGCTATTGTTTCATAGTTTACTTGCACGCTAGTATTCGCGTGTACGCTGTGTTGCAAAGTAAGCAATCATTTACGTATCGCGAAGGACTTACAATATAAATAGTAGTACCTACTAAATGTTGACGTTCTACCTATGGTTACTAAAGAACTTTATCTTCTAAAATTAAAAAAAAAATGAACCTATGGATGTAGCTTATACTTAAAGATTTCTTGTGTAAAGAGTACAACCTGGACACATAATTTACAAAATTTTAAAATATTTTTGTGTAAGTCTGAGGAATCCAGCATCACTTATAAATGCCTAAATATGCTTCTAAAATATGATGCAATATAGCTTTATCCAGTGCATGAGAACAGATCTGGTGAAAGACGAACGGATGGAGGGATAGACAGTAGCCTTAGTAATAAAGTCACGTAGCACCCTTCAGTAAGGAACCTTAAAAAAAACTATTTCAAGCCTGTAAAACAATTGTCTCCAATAAAATTGTGACTTAACATTCTAGACTACTACATAATATGTGGAATATTTTTATTTTTAAAACGTAAATACATAGAAATTCAATTAAAATAATTAAATTGTGTTATTTCTTTCATAATTGTACTATAACAAACTGTTAATTATATAAACTACGTAATGTGGTATACTTACAAATAATTGGTCAAGTGCGAGTCGGACTCGCGCACGAAGGGTTCCGTACCATTATCTATGCAACATAACGCAACGTTATTAGTATCGAGCAAGAAACGGTAAAAAAATCATGTTTGTTGTATGGGAGCCCCCCTTAAATATTTATTTTATTTTATTTTTAGTATTTGTTGTTATAGCGGCAATAGAAATACATCATCTGTGAAAATTTCAACTGTCTAGCTATCACCGTTCTTGAGATAATGGGTACGGAACCCTAAAAATCATGTTTGTTGTATGGGAGCCCCCCTTAAATATTTATTTTATTTTATTTTTAGTATTTGTTGTTATAGCGGCAATAGAAATACATCATCTGTGAAAATTTCAACTGTCTAGCTATCACCGTTCTTGAGATACTGGGTACGGAACCTTAAAAATCATGTTTGTTGTATGGGAGCCCCCCTTAAATATTTATTTTATTTTATTTTTAGTATTTGTTGTTATAGCGGCAATAGAAATACATCATCTGTGAAAATTTCAACTCTCTAGCTATCACCGTTCTTGAGATACAGCCTGGTGACAGACGGACGGACGGACGGACGGACGGACGGACGGACGGACGGACAGCGAAGTCTCAGTAATAGGGTCCCGTTTTTACCCTTTGGGTACGGAACCCTAAAAACGAAACTAATGTTTTATGTCCATAATATTAAAAGAAAAAATTTAGATTCTTTCTTTCTTTGTTTCCTAAACCATTAACGACCCACTGTTAGGCACGGGCTTCTTTCACTTTGGCAGGCTATTTGGTCTACTATGCTGTGCTATCATTTAGTTTTCCGGCTCTCATATTTGATATTTGTGTATAATAATATACATATTTGAATTTAGTATATAATTAAGTTTGTATTGTGTAAATAAGTTGAAATTGAAACATTGTATTTCTTTTTTTAGTTTATTATAAAATAGCACCTGCCCCAAATTGTCTCTGCACCGACGTTGGTTGACTGGTAGAAAATGCCACTGTCGGCATTAAGTCGGTCATTGTATTATTAAAGTGCATGAAGTTTTAAAATAAATAAATAAATATTCATCGCTAAGTGTTAATAATGTCCCTTAGCTATTGCAGCACCCAGAGGAAGAAATGGGGTAGCGCTGTAACGCTTAATTCGTCACTGCACTGAAAGTAGGGATATTTAATTAAAAAACTTGGGTTACCTATATACTTTTTGACGGGACTCGTGACTGACTTTTGATCTCAGTTTTAATTTTAATTTAATATTAGTTATCAAAAAAATACTTGAGTTTATTTCAAATTTCAAATAGTTATAATTATAAATCCATGTAATATATAAAATATTGCAATTAAAATTAAAGATTCGTACTTAAATTTGTTACAGATTTTGTTAATATAGTAAATTTAAACTTGTTGTAATTGTAGTAAATGTCTTAATACTAACAACAATAATGCTTAATTTAAAAAATTATAATCTATTTTCGTTTCGTGGTGCCAGTTGTCAAACTTCATGGAAACGGCTCCACCGATTTCTATGAAATTTTGTGAGCATTTCGGATATAAGTCTGTTACCATCTATTTTGTATACTTCTAGGTTATAAGGTGTCTTCTAGTAAATAAGCAAGAGAAACTGTGGAACACAGCTGGTATTATATAACAGTAATAGATTAGTCAATTATTTATATAAAGTAGTGTTACTTGAATTTACGTTTCCTATGTATTGGCATAATGTTACTGAGTGAAGGTAATATCTGTTGGCCTTATTACTAATATTTCCTTGCTCTTCTTTTTGCCTTTCCTATTCGTAGGTGCTACCTTATTATGTTTAACATTTATTCATTCATGGACTAAATATATTCATGGACATTTTAAACAACATCCTCTGGTCCCAAACTGAGCTTATATGCTTGTGTTATGGGTACCAGAATACGGATAGAATACATAAACTACTTTTCTTTCGTAAATACATACTTATTATACATAGAAACACCCAGACGCAGTACAAACATTTATATGACAACTAGCTGTGCCCCGCGGCAAAAAGTATAAAAAATAAGTTCTTTTTCTATTCCATTTTTCCTTGGAAAATTTCATGAAAATATTCCCAGTAGTCTTTACGTGAAAGCACAATAAACATCCTTACATATCCAAACATTGGAGTATGGATAGAAGACCGAGGAAACGTTCGCGTTGCTCAGCCAACGGTTTAAGTATTTTATTTTATAGCGCGTAATTCTTTTTTCGTCATATCTCCTAAGGTATTCATTTAAATTGCAAGCTGTGAAGAGCAGTTATAATCTATATTAATTGCGTAAGCTAACTAAGCTATTTAATTTGATAAAAAATATTACAAATATACACATAGATAAAATAAAAAAATAAAAATATACACTTATATAGCTTTTGAAAACACTCTATTGAATTGGATAATTTTTTTGACATTACTATGGGTACAGCGGGTTTCCCTTAAAAGATAGACATATCGCGGACTTTTTTGAAGAACTATAGGTAACAAACAATTCCTCCATACATTAGTTTGTTGTACCTCACATAGTTATGGCAGCGTTTTCATTTATAGCTCACGCGCGTCCGAATTTCCCGGCAAATTTGATTATATCTCATCCAATATGCAGCAAATCCCAATAAATCATGCGAAAAAAAGCCATCCTCTTGAACCATTCTATCTATTAAAAAAACCGCATCAAGATCCGTTGCGTGTTTTTGAAGATATAAGCTCACATAGGGACATACATACAAAAATTACGACTTTGTTTTATAAGAACTAAAGATTATAAAAATCACACAAATGATTGTCCCGAGCGGGAATCGAACTCGCGACATCATTACAAATTAATTTAAGGCTTCAAAAACAAAAGGTATAATAAAACTACTACCAGCACTGTATACTTAAAAAGTGACACGAGATAAGTGCTTGACTGTTAATTTTTAGGTACACAACGACTATCTTATCGCTTTAAGCGATTTCTTCCAGGAAACCATAGGATGGAAAGGAATTTTTCATAAGTGGTTTACTGCTATCCTACCAGAACGACACTACCATTTGATTAATAGCAATAAATTAACCACAAAGTCCATAGGGATTATTTTTTTAGTCAAAAATAATAAATACCTCAATCGAACTCGGAAACAGAAAATGAGACTATTACTCCACATTTCTCTTCGAGCGACAGAACATCTTTAGAAGTGGTTAGTAAAACCTATATTTTACTAAATACTCCTAAATATATCCTACTGATCACTTCTATCACTCGATTTTTCATCTTGAGAATTAAAGAAGAGAATAAACATCAATTTAGACTAGTGCTAAAATGAAGTGGATTATAATTAAAACTTACGCTTGATCCTAGACCCGGTTTGTAACAAATACAACTAGACAACTTCTGCGTGTCTCGATATTGTTGACATTATTATGTACTAATATAAAAGACAAGCTACGCCTTATCATAATAAACACGGCTTACAATCTAACAGAATAATGCATAGAAATACACTGTTGAAATAATCCTATGACAATGACGAGATAGACACTGACACCTAGAACACGATTACTGATTTAAATTCCAAACTAAACAAAGCACTATGTTAAATAAACGATAGGTAATGTAAACAACTATCTAGGAAGTGAATCTTTGAGCTAAACGACATCTTGACAAACACGCAAGTCAGTGCACTCATGCGGTTTGCAGGTAAATGTACCACTTATCGGTTATCTCTCACGCAAACACTGCTTACAATTTGCATAGGTGCTCTAGTTATCACACAATCATGCCAGCAATATCTAATTAACTCAAAGAGTGGGTAAACAAACTATGACGTAAGCATCATTTTTCATTGATTGGACATACTTAGGCATTATGGTTCGAGGAATACAATACTTGTAGCATGAAATATCGAAACCATATACAATATTTATTGAATACGTATAATATTGAATTTGCCAGCGTTTTTACGTCAATTTATTGTATTTGTGTCGTATATTTTCGTCAAGAAGTCAAAATTTTATCGTAAATATTGGTATATAAGATGCTTTCTTTTTAATTAGACTATATGAGTTTTCTACACTTGTTAAGTTATAAAACAGCTAAAATGCTTACACGTAGAAGCTGTCACTTTGATTATAAATATATGAGAAAACACAAAATTTTCTTTGCTTCTGCAGACTGTAAAGAATATATCTGATAAAGAATATATTTTATATGACCTATAGCAATCCTTACTTCTAGCATTAAAGGTCACCAGAAAGTACCCTCTAGTACTTCACCTACGTGCCGAAATGTTACTCTAAAAGAACTTCATCTTTTTCAACGCATTAAAAATACACAAAGTCTGTCTTGTATAAAACTGCTAGCTATTATGCTTTTATCCATTACTTACCATTAAAACTTTTTTGTGTCTAAACCACACTTATGCGATCATATTACAAAGCTTTCAAGTGAGTTAATAAATTTTCTGGTAACTAAATTTACAAATTCTTTTAACGCGCTTCTGGAAGTCTCAAGTTTAAAGCGTAAACAAACTTTATAATTCTACAAAATAGCTTATTACACTTACTCTATAATGTAGAAGAGAATAAGCGAGAATGAGACAAGACTCTACCATCGAGTGAGACACTAAAAGGATCATTTACCTTGCTAAGCTCATATTGTGACTCTCAGTTTTTAGTCTGTGTCGTTATTTATTATACTTTTTATGCAACATATAACATGTAATGTAAAAATTAAAATACCTTTTTATATAACAGGAATTTTCTCACTGAAAAAAAAACGAGTACGGATCTATGTAAAATAAAACTTTTTCACATCCACAACTGAACTCTCCAACACATATACAATGTATACACAAAGATAGATATCAAACCAAAGATAGATATCTTTTTTAGTAATACGCATAGAACTCTATCATTTGCAATAATCGTCAGATTGGTTTTCTGGACACTTTTTACGACATCCTTGAGATGGAATGAGGTAAGAATATTACGTATTCTGTCTGACGTAAACATAAATTTTGTTTTGCCCGCTATAATCTTTTTATCTATATCTTCGTGTATACTAGTGAATTGCTCTGGTTAACAGTGCCCTTTAATAATGAAATATATGATAATGACATTTAGCGAAAACTTAACAAAAAAAATTACAATAAGCTTTTAATATTTAGTCGTACGGTGCGCATTTTTCTATAAGTGCATCTTTCACTGTTAATACGAGTAAGTTAATGGCTATAATAGTTTCTTTTTTTATATTTTGTTATAAAGTATGTATTTAAATTACTAAACACGTACTGCTGAGTATCGTGGATACTCGCCCATAGGCATCGCTAAATATTGTCATCTATTGGGTCTATTAAATTTTGAGTTCATAACCGAGTATTATTTTTATACCTATTAAATTCTTAGATCTTGAATCTCATGTGCCTACCTACTACGCCTATATGTATAGTAACGACGCCTATATGTATAGTAATCCATATTCTCAGAAAACATTAAAATTCCAGTAGAACGTGCCGTTTATGTAAACGATATGTGTTGTTTAGCTTTTTTTGATGGATGTGGCGTTTCCTGAACTTCTGTGCCTGCTCGTTGCATATTTTCTAACAGTAAAAAGTAAACTCAAGTTTGTTTCTGGGTATTTAACAATCATGAATACGTTAATAAACAATAAGATAAAAAAGTATTAGTATCATTATCGGTTGTTATATTAGGTGTAACCTATTCTTATAAATATAACTAGCTGACCCGGCAAACGTTGATTTGCCATGCAACTGTCAGTTTGTTGAAAAATAGATGTTGGCTGATTCTCAGACCTACTGAATACGCATGTAAAATTTCATAAAAATCGGTCAAGCCGTTTCGGAGGAGTACGGTAACTAACACTGTGACACGTGAATTTTATATATAAGACAAGCTGTCCCGGCAAACGCTGTTATGCCATACAAAACAAAAGGTTTGAAAAATAGATGTTGGCCGATTCTCAGACCTACTGAATATGCATGTAAAATTTCATAAAAATCGGTCAAGCCGTTTTGGAGGAGGACGGTAACTAACACTGTGACACGTGAATTTTATATATAAGATTAGATTATTGCTTCTTTGCGTATAATACTTTCAGCGAACGAATGACTAAGTTTCAATTATTAATTCACAAAGAGATGGAATGAAAGTAAGAAACAAATAGGTGTTTTTATCGATTAGCGAAAACCAAATATTGAAATAAAATAAACGCAGCCTTACTACTATAACTTATTTTACAAAATGATAAATAGACGTACATGATTAATATTTATTTATATACATAGCTAAACACACATAGTAATTATCAACATAAAGATATAAAACAATCATTATGTATGCATATTAGTGGTGAATGTGGCAACACCTATCAAATAAAAAACGAATTATGACTGTACGTGTAGCAACATTATTAATATTGTCTATGCTTATATATATGCAAAAAAAATGAAGAGTGTAACGCAACTATCCTTGGCAGCAAGTAAGTAATCGTACTAACTTATCTAATTAGAGGATCCCAAGGTTGCGCAAGCGCAGTGGTCCGTAAGCAGCAATATTATTGTAATAAACCTTCTATTAATGAATACTCTATTTAACATTTACAATGTTAATTACTCTCTTGTTCTTCACACTTATCTAATTTTAATATAAACTTATACAAATCTATTCCTACCTATGTTTTACGAAACGATAAGATAATAGATTGCTTTTTTAATTTTATATATATTCTGAGCCCTTGCCCACCTCAGTATTCAGTATACATAGATCTACTAATAATAATTCAACCGTCAGGAAACTATAATGATACTCATATGCACCTGTGTATATATTTACAACTTATTTTTCTGCTTTAGATAAAATAGATTTCAATAGTAAAGAAGCCAAAATATTTATGGACGAGGGACCAAGGATTATAACTTATATATATATATATATATGTATATATATACTAGCTGACCCGGCAAACGTTGTTTTGCCATACTAAAAAAAAGAAAAAAAAGGTTTGAAAAATAGATGTTGGCCGATTCTCAGACCTACTGAATATGTATGTAAAATTTGAGAAGAATCGGTCAAGCCGTTTCGGAGGAGTACGGTAACTAACACTGTGACACGTGAATTTTATATATTAGATAATAATTTTTTTGCAAAACCAGTAAATAAAAAAATCTTGGTGTGCGGATATAAGATTACAATATTGTCACCCAAATATTGAAAAATATGTCTCTTTATTATAAAAGATCATCTTATCTAAAAAATTCACGTGTCACAGTGTTAGTTACCGTACTCCTCCGAAACGACTAGACCGATTCTTAAGAAATTTTGTATGCACATTCATTCAGTAGGCCTGAGAATCGGCTAACATCTATTTACCAAAACTTTTTTTTTTGGTATGTCAAAACAACGTTTGCCGGGTCAGCTAGTATTATTATAAAACTTCACACAATTAAGAAAGATAAAAAACTAGATGAATGGTTTAAAGGGATTTTTTCATTAAAATTTAAAAACTTATTCTTATTCTGTAACAAAAACACGCGAAATCCTATTTAAGGTAAATAAATAACTGTGAAGTAACAATAGAATCTTTGCCACTATATTCTAATAATTTATTAGTTTACCCCGTGTTAAGTACATTGCAACGCTATGCGCTCTGCTTATTTATTGCATTTGATCCAGTACGATACGTGACCTGTAAATAAACACTATTTAATAAAATGGAGCCATTTATTGTATTTTTGTTGGAATCGATTTTGGTATGCTAAAAAGCTGAAGAGTTAGTTTATTTGAACATACTAAGCTCAGAACCTACTGGATCGAATTGAAAAAGTAATTTTTTGTCGATAGTCCATTTATCGAAGAAGGCTATGGGCTATATAAGATTACGCTGCGACCAATATGAGCGAAGAATTCGGGAAAAAATGTTGCAAAAAAACGTGGACAAAATTCTATATTCCACACGTACGAAGTCGCGGACAACAGCTAGTACTAATATATACGAGTATAGGTTTACACAGGTTGGTAGTTTTAAAACCTGTAGGTAATACTACCACAAATAAATACACAGGTCGTCTGGATAAAGATATTGGCAAACATCAGACATAATGATATTTTGGTATCAAGTCATGTCATGATTTCATCCTCCACCAAGTCCACCTTATATGCCACGGGTAAAATTAAATATTATTTCTAGGAACTTAAACATTTCAAGTCCCATAATTCAAGATAGAAATATGATGTCTAGGATAAACAAGGTTCAAATCGAAAGTCAGTAACAGTGTGTTCTTATGTAGAGTTTTAAACACTACCAGTATCATACTGTTATTTCAAAATAATTTAATATGATCTCAATTAATACCTTTAACAACGTTATACCGCATAGAATTGACAAAAATAACAATGAGCAATAATAAAATGGTAAACCGGCGCTCTTATCGCTGTCTGCGACCTCTACAAGACAATGGAAAATATAATATTTAACATTTTAAAATATTTAAGTCAACAAAACTTTTGCTTTCTGTGAGAAAACAATTAGAATTAACTTAAACGTACAACGTACGGAATAATTTTATGAGAATAGAAAACAAAATTAAATTACGACAAAAAGTAAAGTATTTCTTTATTATTAAATAAAATGTACTTGAAATCGGAAGAATTGTAGGTTTTTGCTCTTTTCTAATTTATAGAGTAAAATCGGGGAAAAAAGTCTATGTTGTGACTTCCAGATAGTGAATATAACACCTACCGAATTTGCTCAACAAGATTTAGAAAACTAACGAAAGAAAGAGATATAATAATAAAACCAGCACTTAAAAGGAAATAAGATACGCATATATCTGTTTAAGGGCCTACATCAATACTATCGTCGACACGTACATATTAACACAGCTAGTAGGTATAGAAAATGAAGAATTAGGGCTATTTTTTTTGTTTACTCAAAATCTACTAAATATATTTTAATTCTGATTTACGTGTTTCTATATATAATAGTTACTTATGTTTTGAAAGTTATTTCATTAGTTAATACGCGATAATACACCGACAAATGAAAAAAAATAAGAATGAGAGAGGTTGTTTCGCTAAGATTTTCTATCGAGAAAACTTTTTTCAATCGCGTTTCTGAGTTTATGCGATCCTAGATTATATATTGAAAAAAACATATACTCAAAAATTAGAGCTCTAGCCATTCAATCAAAAGAAACAATGAAAACTTCGTACGTAGAAAAATGCACGAAGAATTTTGGTATCCTCTTAACTTAATATAATCGTGTGAAACCTATCAGCGAGTCCATAAATACAAGTTAGCCACCAACGCTTGGCTATCAATTTCTAAGACCCGTTATTATGTAAAACAAGATTTTCTAATGAATTTTGCAATACATAAATATTGTTTTGAACTTATGACTCTATCGGCACGCGACATTTGCATACATACCTATACAGCGACTTAGAACAACCTCTCTCACATCATAAACATATCGCAGCTATTAACCTATACCTACCACAGTCTAGATATGTTAATGTTATAGAGCTGAAGAGTTTGATTGTTTGCTTGCGCTAATCTCAAGAACTACTGGTTGGAATAGATTTTTTTTGTGTTAGTCTATTTATTGATGAAAGTTACAGGCATTATAGCATCACGCTTTGATAAATAGAAGTGGAGAATAAATGAAGAATGTTCAAAAAAAAAACATAAAATTAGTCCTTTTTAAGAGCTATATATCATCACAGTTACAGCTATGCGAGTAACACCGCAGAGACCAGGTAGTACCTACTATTATAAACCTTTATGTGGCGTGTACGAATATCATATAGCACCCTCCTTATCTTGCACGAAATTGAAATATTTTTGATAAAATCTCCGCTTATAAAGGGAAGACCGCAAAAGGCGAATGTTTTGGACTCTATCTAGATATATGTCAACTAAAAGAGCAATCGCGGAGGCGTACAAACGAACACCGCGGATCAAAGAAAAGATAGCCAAAATGAAATTGAAAAACATGAATTCTACAAATGAACAGCGGGTTTAGAATTACATCCTTTTATAATAACTTCAAGGAAAAGAGAAGGTTCTTGAATTTGTTAGTGATTTATGTTTTTGTTATATTTTTAACCGTAGTACAAAGAATCTTTGTAGGTTTTTAATACTATGGTGGTCATTGGTGGTGCATTATTGACTCGTATATATCATAGACTAGGTACAAACCTATATACTTCTTAACAACTATAACTATCGCTTCCTTCACCTTAATTAATATAAGTAAAACTGAATAGAAACTGTATATATCCATAGAAGTCGCAACCGCCAACCCAGGCTATTAGCATTAGCTTAAGTACCTATCCATATTTGCACTGAGAAATATGTAATATAAAAATGCGAATTTTTTATCAAATTGATGTAGCCGATAAGGCAATTGCCATGGTTGCGACTTAATTTGCTTAAAAAATTACAAGTCAAAACCTAATTATTTGTAATAATATATTCTATAGCTTTTCACAGAATACTTTGTTGTTCACATGCTTATTTTAAATTTATCATGCCAGCTAAACTTTTCTAACATTAAGAAATGTGGGCCCTAACCGCAACATATTTTTGGGCATTGTAAACCACAATAATCTACACCATAACTAGCCCAATGTCCCGTTTGTAATATGCTTTAGAGATTGCGGCAGAGAAAATTTATACCTGGCTATTATTGTATTATGTATAAACATAGAATATGTACAGCTCGTACAGTTAAATTATTTTTGGAAATCAAAGTATATCACCTAATATTTAAAAAATTACAAGAGCTTCTCATGATACGATGAGTTAAAATTTAAAATGAGTTAGATTAACAATGGAAATACTTTAATAAAAAGACACTTATAGAATTACATACTCGTATACGACTTCGTACGCGTGAAATATAGAAATATTTTCCTGTTTTTGCAATATTTTTCACTGATGCTTCGCTCCTGTTAGCCGCAGCGTGATATTATGTAGCGTAAGGCCCTTCCGAAAAATTTTTCAAATCGGACCATAGAATAGTACCTGCAATTAGCGCGTTCTAACAAACAAACAAACTCTTCAGCGATATAATATTTTTAGAGATTAATGCAGTTCTAGCGCTAATTTCCTTTGACAACACTATCATATATATATGTAACATAAAAATATATAGGTAAAAACGTATATGTATAGTAGTAGGACATAAGAGTCGACGACAACAGCACCGCACTAAAAAATCTTAAACCAGATTGTTACCAGATACCTTTAATCAAGGTAAAATGACTTTGTTTAGTTGAGACGTCAGTCTATCCATTCTGTCTGCTTACCCTTGCTTTAGTTGAATTAGTTAATGTAATTTAAAATATATAACGAAAAAGCCGTAATTGTAGTTACACCTGCAAATATTTTTTGTGTTTCGTGGAATACAGAAGTAACCATGTTTTTTTAGATTATCTCGAAGTATATAAAGCTGTTCCTAAATTAAATAACACGTGTTGTTGGAGGCAACTGTGATCTACGATCTCTTTGAAACTTATTTATAGAGCTATAAAAAAAATAGGACAGTTTTTATACGCTCCTGAAAAGTTGGCAAAAATCACTTACTGCCTTCTTTCAGGAATAGTGCTATATAATAATAAGTTTTATGAATACTCACTGAAGCAAATATTTTCCTATACTTATGTCATTACCAAGATAATACAGTACAGTAATTAAGAAATGTGTCATTAACGTGTTAATAGTTGATACTGTAAGGTGAAATTAAAAGTTATTTTTAACGTAACAGCCATAATAACGTGGAAAAATTTTCACATCATATGTCAGTGAAAGAAAATAACAATGGACAGATAAAATTTTACATTATATAACACTTTTGAATACAATTAGTGTTGTATGTCGATTTAGAACATTTAAGACTGTTTTTAGCGACTTACTTACAATTTATTTAATTAAAGTCGAAAAAAGTATTAAACAAAAGGAATACTTTAATAAATAAATAATTAAAAATAATAATAATAATAATCATGGACATTTCACACAACGTCCTCTGGTCCCAAGCTACGCTTATATGCTTGTGTTATGGGTACCAGAATACGGATAGAATACATATACTACTTTTCTTTTGTAAATACATAGTTATAATACATAGAAACACCCAGACGCAGTACAAACATTTGTATGACAATTAGAAAAATCACACAAATGATTGTCCCGAGCGGGAATCGAGCCCGCGACCTCTTGATCGGCAGTTCGTTACATGAACCACTCAACTACGAGGCTCGTCGAGCATAGCATGTCAATTGCAAAATTAATAAATTACAAATGGAAGTTGTTTGTGTTGTTTACAGTATACATACACTTATCGTGTTACTTAATTGTTTATTTAATTTTGTTCAATGATTTAAGATGCAATATTTTTAAAAATATGTATGTTATTCTTTTTAAAGATTTTTTTATTTATTTATTACACGCACGCAAGATACCTTATCGTGTAAGCCGCAAAAAGGTTAGCGCTCCATTTTGGTCATATACAAAACAAGAAAATTAATAAGTTGGTCTCCCACTGTGCAATATCGCCCACAAGATTAAGCAGTAATTTATTTATTAAAAGACTCTTCGTCGGCGTTGATGCGAAACATTTTCCGTAATAATTTTTGATAAAAACACACGCCTATCTAGAATTACACCGAAGAAAAAACATTAAAGGAACAGTGAAAATTCAATTATAACATAACTGTAACTTGATAACATCCGTCAAATTCTATCTTGATAAATGAAGGTAAATGTCTATTTCATCACTTTTATGTCCAAAAAAAAGACGACGAAGATTCGGATATTTATGTGAATATCGAACGAAAAACTATTTAAAAAGGACATTAAATAAATTCAAAAGTAAAAATGCTTGCTTTTTAAGTTTATGTATAATCTATAAAAGAGATAGTTTTTAAATATTTGCAATAGTGGGCGTAAAAATATTAGATTTTAGAATATTAAATTATATATATTCAGATTTCAGAGGTGAATATCTTATGGGCGGCCATGCATATCCAATTGGCCATTAAGCTTGATTCTAAATTTAAAAACACCGGCTAAGTACGAGTTGGACTTGCGGGCGTAGGGTTCTATATATATCGTCAAACCACTGCCGTAATAATATAATAATAAGCTAACATGCTCAAGAAAAAAATGTTTGTTATTTATTGTATTTTGATTTTTAGTCATTCTATTGTAGTGACAAAAGAAATACATTCAACTGCTCGTCCGTAAAATACAGTCAAAAGACCAACGTGCAGACTGACGAAAAGCTCAGTAATAGGCTCCGTATTTATCTTTTGATATGGATCCCTAAAAAGCCTGTCCAACACAAGGATTTTAATATATTATTCTTTATTGTTGTACACCTGGCTACAGTTAACTCAGACACATTTGACCTCTTCGAAAGCAACTTAAACGAAAATGTTTATAGGTATTGACGGGCTTCTGTCGTTATCTGCTATCATCTATATCAACTTCGTTCTTAATAATCATGAAAATAGGTGGTTATACCACATAGGTATTTTAAAAACACATTGTATAAAAAATCTAGAATTCTGGAAATTTCAACCCCTCTTTAAAATCCTTAGTAATGAATTTAAAAATAATTGGGTACGGATATTTTTCAATTTGTATCTGAGCTGCTGAACACCAATTTCCATAACACTATGTTCAAAAATGACGAAATTTCATATAAACTTCTGATCTTCGTTGTTCGCCTATATATGTTTGATTTTCCATCATTCAAACTGCTTTAGAAGATAGTTTTAACAAACAGACACAGCTACTTTCGCATTTATATTAGTAAAGAATATTTTATCTCAATTCCATGCCATATTGCCTGAGGTTACGTTAGAACTACACCAAAGTAATTGGAGGTTTCACAGGAAAATTGACTGATTGGATTTCAACAGTATTTCCTTACATTATTATGAAACAATACTTTTATTATTCTATACCATTACTACACTACATTGTGATTAGATTATAATAATGTCTTCATCAAGAACTCTAACGTCCAGCCGGCGTATTATGAGCTTTTTAAAATCAGTCAAGTTCCAGGCAGGCCGTAAACTGCATGGCTAAATAAGGTATTATGGCAGAAATAAAACTTTTAGTTGAAAATTTTTAGTTAGTACTTTAACTTTTAGTTGTAACTTCTCCTTAAACATATTAATGTATGATTGGTTTAGCGAACTGACTGACTAATAATTTTGTTCATAATACGAATTTGCCAGACAGTTCAATTCACGGCGTAAACTGCCTGTAAATAAAAGCTCATAATACGGCCGCAGAACCTAGATATGCGTCAATAAAAAGGGAATGCATCCACTGGGATATTTTCTCGAAACAAGATTGATAGCACACATCGCATCTACCAAAAGTCCACGACAGATTGCAGATAAAAAAAATAACTCTAACAATAACATGAAAGGTTAAAGACACATTTTATGGGAAAAGTTAGTTTTGTGAACATTCATGACATTATTTCAATTCATATGACGTCTCTTGCTCTAACATTAATAAATATGATTGTGCCATATACCAAAGACAAACTGTAAAATGAATAGCTGCGATGATATATAGGTTACAAAAATGATAAAAATATATCTTGATATTAAAAATATGCTCATAAAATTAATATTTCTCTTTGAAGCTAAAAAGTACTTAGAAAAGTTTAAATACACAAAATATTTTACAGAAGTGTGCATAAAATGTAAAGTTGTTTCGTATTCCTTCGCGCAAGAGATTTAAGAATGTTATTCTATCAAAACTTCTAAGCTATTTAATACAACGCAGACGAAGTTTATTCAATTAAATTAAATTGCCCAATGCGGTTTTTATATAAAAGTAAATTAGAGAATAAAGTAACACAAAGATATACATCCTGATATCGTTAAAAAAATGATTTATTTAGTACCTATAGATTATACGAAATAGTAATGCAGTTTAGGTAATGTAGAGCCTAAGGGCGGGCGGACACATAAAATAAAGAAAACGCCGGGCGGGTACGTCCTGTCCGGGGTACGAGACGAGGCCGCATCGGGACGCAGGATCGTAGCCTCGACGCTTCGTCCCTAATCTTATTACCGCGCACACGTTCGTTCGCTCCACTGACCTTAGCCCGCTACCCGACATGCGAACCCACAGAATTATAGTACGATATAACTTATTGCTTAAATTATATATTAACGATAAAAAAATATAAAAAAATTCTCACCTCAATAAATTCCCTAAAAAAAATCACCAATATAAAATATCCGTTCACAATATTCCTCCAACGAACACTGTTTTGAAACAATCCCACGCCACATAACAAGGTTCAAAACATCATAACTTCTGTTGTGTGTGGGTTTCGCGAAAATTCGTATAATATTATTACGATTGCAACAATGTTGAGCAGTGTAGCCCAGGGGGGCGAAGCGCGAGCGAGCGTCGCGACGTCGGCGGCGCAAAGCGGCGTATGCGCCCGCGCAGTATCGCCGGCGGTGGGGCCGACCGGTCGCAACCGGGCCACTCTCTCACCATGCCGCCCGCCACCACGGCGCGCAGCCTGCCCTGCTACGGTCTTACCTATAATCGCACTTGACACTGTGCCGCGTTCTTCGATCTACAAGAAAGTTTCACATTTCTATGCCACGACAAAAGGAAAGTCCGAGAAACATCAATCTTCGGACAAGTATTACCTTTGTATCAATTACGACACAATACAGACATAACTGAACACGGTACTTGCCTGATACTGGTGAAGCCAACTTAACACAAGTTGTAATTGAATTAGGTAATTCGTCGATACTTGCGCACATAGTTAAATAGTGGTTATACCTTAGCAGGCATGTCTTATTTACACTAAAGTTAAATTAACGTTGTGCTCGCGAGTTATTAAAGCTTTTACTCAGATTCAATCAACATCAGTTTACTCTGAAATGAAAGACAGTGAAAGTAATTGCCAATTTCTCTTCGTCAGATAAAAATACAGATGCCATAGTTTTTTTGGCTCTTGTGATACACAATTAAGTACTAATTTAATTAAGTACAATTCGATATGTTACTGGAACTGTGAAAATTGTTAATGATATAAATTTCATTGCTACTGAGGTGCAGTGGCTACGCTATTGTAAAGGTCGTGATCATTGAATATAACCTATTCAATGATACAGGCCACATATGGTTTATTTTTAAGAAAAGTGATAAAATTTTTAAGAAAGGAACGGAAAAAGAAAAAGGATTGGGGATTTGAGAGCACATTGAAGATGATGAAAAAATAGAGATTGTGAAACAAATATGAATTTAAAAAGAATACAATTATTTATAAAGCCTTAATTGTTTTTATTTAGTAAATGTAACAAGTCCTAGAAGTGAAATAAATGAATTGTTCTGCAAGAAGAAGGTTTATGTGAAGCAGAGGCTTCACACTATATTAGAAAATGAAGGTTTATGTTACGGGCTTGATAACCAGAACAGATAAATATGATTGTAGTTTAGGTGATAGTAGAATCATTCTGAAAAGAGTTTGATCCACTAACGTGCCTATAAGAACAGATAATGTATCTCTACTTTATGTAGAGATAATGCATAAAGATGAAGACTTGGATACAAATCGATAGAATGGAACATTAGCTTCTGTTGACAGTGTTTTCACAGAAAAGGCCTTGTTGCACGCTTACACATCTTATAATGGATGCACTACATCTTGTTCTCGACAGAATCTAGTAAAAAAAATAATGTTTATTTGCCATACTTCTATAAATCCTTTACGAATACATATGTATTACTAAATTATTTCTTTCTTTCTTTCTTTCTTTTTTTACGAATATTGTATACAACACAGTAGCGAATATATTTCTACATCTTTTGCTTACCTGACTTATCTATCATACTCAATATCCTATTTTGTTAATACTAAATTGGAAGCAGCATCGTGTCGTTTATCTAAAATGGAGTAGATCTTAATTTTTAGATATGTAAATTATATTAGACCGTACATCATTTAAGGTGTCAAGATTTGATGATTATATAAACGACTTTGATGACCTTCACTGCAATGCGATAAGTCAGTAAGGAATTAGCGATAGCATCTTCACGAATAGCTGTCATTGTATTGGGCTTTCTATATGATTGCGTAGTACAGAAAAAAAAAATATTAACGTTGTTCTTTTCCCATCACTATTTGTGAACCATAATAAGATACCCACAGACCGCGTCCTCTTCTCGTATTTTTCAAAATTGTGTTTAGTTATCATAATTATAACGCCATTACAAACCTTGCTGTTGCTATTACGTAAACAAAAGCATATTAATCTCATGGATAATATATTGCATTTGGCATCATTCCAAAGACTTGTAATGCCCCAAGACAAAGCCGTTAAGTTATGCGCTTTTAAAGCAAAAGCGTGGATATTATCAAAACGAATTATTAGCGTTATCGAAACAAAGAGTTAAAATGATAAGACATTCCCGATAAAATTTAATGTACTTGTATAAAATTTTATCAAGGTGTCTTACTTTAAATAAAAATATTCACATTTTCTAATTTCCAATGAAACTGGCCAAGTACCAATAGGAATTCCACACGAAGAGCTCCGTACTGTTATTATATCATTATAATAAATATTTATTGTATTCTGTTTTTTAATCATTGGTGTTCTTGTTATAATATCAATAGATAAAAGTATCATATATTAGTGTAAAAAAGGGAACGGAACTGATCTTTGAAATACAACACTGTTAGTTCAAAGACCAGAGGTTTAAATAAAATGTAAGTTATATATTTTAGACCAATAAAGATAGAAATTTCTATTCTATCTGAAAGAATATTCTATTCTAAGTAGGTACCTACAATTGCTGTGAAAATTTTATCTTTCTAGGTATCAGGTTCCTAAGATAGAGCCTGGTGAGAGGTGGACCGATGAATGGACTAACGGACGCCAGCGAATATCTCAATAAAAGGGTTCCGTATTCCGTTTTGGTACAGAAGCCCAAAGAATGTAGATTTATAATAAAGGATAGTGAAAAATGATTAAGTTATTACTATAACCAATAATATCTCAAAATGTGATATTTCAGTGTAAGCTTTTAAACAAAATTTATCAATATTCATTCAAAATCAAATCAAATGATCAGTGCAAAAAATTAGCAACAAGATCTATAGTAACTAGTCAAACGCGTCTATAATTACAAAATAAAAGACTTTGCCGTTAGTTAGCACTAATTTCATTTTACTATCTAACGGCTGTGTTTCGTAACCGTAATCTATTTCTATTCGAATTTCAAATCTTCCCGCCTTTTATCATATGTTGGGCTTTAATTTGCAACGATCTGGAATTTTCTATGATATTGTTGGGAGTTAACCAATGGCAGGGCGTATATGTCACGCCATACGTTCCGTCCAATGACAAGCCGCATCCATTTCGCGGCAACACTGCGTCATCGGTCAAGACGTTGACATTCGAATGGATTTCAAAAAGGGTTAATACGTTTTAGTATGAAGAAAATTCGTAAAACTTTGAAAGTACAACAAAGCCATCGCGAGTGCAAATCTGTATAAACATTATTCGGGGTGTGTGTGTGTATAAACGTTTTAATCGTGAGGAAAGTGGAATTAATATATAAAATCATTAATAAACTATTACAAGCAAGTACTTTATGTGCCGGCCGGCGAGACTTCAGCGGTGTACCCAGCGCTGGACAGGCTTGGACATAGGATCGTACATATCCAGAGGTAAGCTTCCACATTGTCTCTGAATATTTTAGACGTTGCAGCCCAACTTTACAAAAAACGTAGCTGTTACCCAAATAGTGTGAGGACCATCCGCACACATTTTTATGGTGCCGAAACCCGGGAAATAAGCACCCATTCCCTTTAGATCGGCTTATTTTCCATTAGATATCTATGCAATTATATGCACATCTCGTAAAATATCGTATATTTAGCGCCCATTTAAAATAAATTTTATTAACAATTTCGTTCTGCCGCCATTACCGGCTGACATTCCGTTGATCTTTTGCATTCAATTCCGCTTGAATAACATAACAAGTTAGTTACGAAGGCATATGAACATTAAAATTTGTATTTTTCTGTGTTTAATTGCGTTCAAAATTCCTGTGAAAATTTGTTATTTTGTAAAAAGGAAAACCGGGATACGTCATTATTAATGCGAATCGGTTCGGTATAACCCGACAGAATTTAGTGGTCGTTAATTTACTTCAATTCGATACGTATGCACGCACCAACATTATTTAGCCGTCTTATACGTCATTCGATGCACTCGCGCTTCGCGCTCCTATTGGTTGACTGTTTAACGTAAACAATTGATAATCGTTTTTAGTTTAACTTTATTCTCTCAATTCAATTGTTTAATTTCGTGACGCATTCGTATTATTCGATAAATAATTTTTTATTATTTATATTTATTTTTTAATATGTCTTACGTAACTATGAGACGCCGTTCCAAGCCTAAGTCATTAGAAAAGGAAAACCAAGAAGATAAAAATGTTTTCACAGTTCTTGATTTACCTGTATTGCGCCGTAAACGTATAATTGCGTTAAACCGCTTAAAGAAAGCATTCGAAGTAGCTGAGTTGGCAAAGAAAGATGACTCGTATTTGGATTCGTTTCTCGTTCATTATTCGTCTTTTCAAAAATATTGCAACAACTTTGAGGAAGCGCATTTTGACATTCTGAGCGTGATTGATAGCGATCAAGAGGAAGAGGAAGATTTAATTCGCGAACAATTCGATGATATATACTATGGTATCATGATAATTCATAGACAGTTAGTACCAACTGAAGTAAAATCTTCCCATTCATTCGAAAGCGCCTTAGGTCGTTCTTGCGTTTCCAACATCAAGCTACCTAAAATCACTATCCCCACCTTTTCAGGATCAATTAAGGCTTGGCCCGAGTTCTATGACATATTTAATTCATTGATACATACGAATGAAGCGTTATCGGATACTGAGCGTATGCACTATCTTTTATCGAGTCTTTCTGGCGACGCTCTTGGCCTCATACGTTCCTACCCCGTTCAGGGTAGTTTCTACCAAGAAGCATTTCAAACTCTTATCTCTCGATATCAAAATAAACGCGAACTCGCATTCGAGTGTTGGAAAGAAATATCAAACCTTAATTTCAAATTAAATTCTCCAATCGAATTTCGTCGCTCGCTAGATCTCATTAACGAGAATTTAAATATTTTAAAAGGGGTTAATTTACCTACTGACAAATGGGATTTTATTCTATGTTATTTAGTTTTATCTAAATTGGACTCTAACACGCGTTGTTTATTCGAACAAAAGTATACTTGTTCTGAGTTGCCTAAATACGGAGAATTAATGAAATTCTTAAATTCTAAATGCGAGGCGCTCATACGAGATACTCATTTCTCTTCACAAAGTCAAAGTAACTCTAATCGGTTTCAATTTCAAAGTAAATCTAATTTAAATAACAACAATAAAACAAATAACAAACAAAAGCAAACTTCTGTGTTTCTTTCCAATACAACTGATAATCCGAAGCCTCAGTCCGATCATACGAAGCTGCAGTCCAATAATACGAAGCCCCATTCGATCTCCGTTCCAGTGACACCTTCGCCATCCGTATTGAAGTGTTCATTTTGTTCAGAAAATCATTCTCTTATGCAGTGCAAAGACTTTGCACAGTTATCCGTTTCTGAACGGACTGATTACGCTAAAACTCATCGTTGGTGTTTCAACTGTCTCAAATCGTCACATAGTGTGAAGGAGTGTAAATCTATTTTTAAATGTCAGAAGTGTCGTCAGCGTCACCATACACTACTTCACCAAAACGAAAATTTGACTACTTCTTCTTCTCAATCCGCTTCGAGTAGTCAAACGACCGATCAAGTCCGTGTACTTACAAATATAGGTGAAAGTTCACTTGTATTACTTTCAACCGCTATCGTTCAACTTCGTAATTCGTTAGGTAACTTCCAATCGTTTCGCGCCCTCATTGATTCGGGAAGCCAGGCACACTTCATCACCGAACGCGCTGCCCTACGCTTGGGTGTAGATTGTACTCCCACTTCTCGGCGTGTTCGTGGCTTAGGCCAGTCGTCTTCTGCTGTTTCAGGAACAGTCAGACTCGAAGTAGGTGCTCATGGTAAACCTCTATTCAACGTCGACGCATTCACGTTACCTTCCATATGCGGCAGGATGCCATCCACCCGTATTGATAAATCATCGTGGCATCACCTGCAAGACCTGCGGCTAGCTGACCCAGAGTGTCACCAGCCAGGTCCTATCGATCTTCTTCTTGGCGCAGAGGTGTTTGCTTCGCTCTTGCTTCCTGGTACTGTTAGCGGCGGTCCCATGCAACCCTCTGCATTTAATTCTGTGTTCGGCTGGCTACTTCTGGGAGGTGTTGGCTGTAAAGAGGAAGACATTCAATCATTTCTTATCAAAGAAGACGACCAATTAAACGAAGATATTCGACGCTTATGGGAGTTAGAATCATTCGATACTTCTAAACGCTTAACTCCTGAAGACGAACGCTGTGAGGAGATATTCGTCTCGCAACATTCTCGTGATTCAACGGGTAGATACGTGGTTTCTTTACCTTTTAAGGAAGAAAACGTTCAATACTTTCCAGGTTCCCGTGATGTCGCTTTTCGTTGTTTTAATTCGCTAGAACGTCGACTCGTTAAGAATCCAGATTTACACAAACAGTATAACGATTTCATGAAGGACTATTTAGATAGTGGTCACATGAGCTTAGTTCCTATCCAAGAGTTAAGAAAAGGAAAATATTACATTCCACATCACTGTGTTTTACGTCCTGATTCGGCTACAACTAAGCTTCGCGTTGTCTATAATGCTTCTTCGAAAGACGCCAGAGGCATCTCACTTAATGACTCGCTTCTAATAGGGCCTAAACTTCAAACGAATATAGTCGGGATTCTTCTCAATTTTCGCATTCATTTCGTGGTTTTTACTGCTGATATGCGACAAATGTATAGAATGATTTCTATACGCAACGACGACCGCGACTATCAACGTATTCTATGGCGTTTTAATCCCGACGAACCCGTTCAGGAATATCAGCTCAATACGGTTACGTATGGCGTGTCTTCCGCTCCGTTCCTCGCATGCCGTACTATCAAACAGCTGATTTCTGACGAAGGTAATGACTTTCCTCTTGCTAGTAAAGTTTTATCCAGGGACTTATACATTGACGATGTCGCAACCGGCTGTGACACACTCGAAACCGCTCATGAAACCAAATCAGAGATTATTGCTCTTCTTAAACGAGGGAACTTTGAGCTTCGCAAATGGGCGAGCAATTCACCCGAACTTTTGTCTGACTTATCCCCAGAGCATTGCTTAACCGCACCTGTCACTCTAGACGCAAAAGAAAATTACACCCTTAAAGTTTTGGGTCTAAAATGGGACCCATCTAGTGATAGCTTCTTCTTCGCAGTGACTCCACAAAACAAAAAATGTACCAAGCGCAGTATACTCAGCGAGCTCGCGCGTGTATATGATCCCTTGGGCTTTCTTTCTCCGTTAACTATTGTCGCAAAAGTTCTCGTCCAGCGCCTTTGGATCCTTGGTGTAGGATGGGACGAAGATCCTCCTGAAAAAATCGTAAACTTCTGGCATCGTTACCTCGAAGAACTCCCTCTTTTGAAATCGTTGCAGATACCTCGATGTGTGTCTGTAAAAGACATAAAATCGTGTGAAATTCATGGTTTTTCGGACAGCTCTGAAACCGGTTACGGCGCAGTAATCTACTTAGTCACAGTTGATATCTACGACAACGTAAAAGTCTCTTTTGTGTATTCCAAAGGTCGTGTCGCTCCAACAAAATCGACGTCATTACCTCGGCTCGAGTTGTGCGCTGCTGTCCTCCTCGCCGATCTGCTGAAATTCGTTAAGGATTTATACTTACCTGTGTTTCCATGTACCGGTATCTACGCGTGGTCAGACTCCACGGTAGTGCTTGCGTGGCTGCGATCTCACCCTTCACGTTGGAAGACCTTCGTCGCGAATCGCGTAGGTCACATTCTAGACGTCGTTCCAGATGCTCGCTGGGGTCACGTGGCCTCCGAAGAGAACCCAGCGGACGTAGTCTCCCGCGGTCAGCTTCCGTCAGCTCTTGCCGACAATAGGTTATGGTGGGCGGGCCCTAAGTGGCTATCCCAACCGTCTGTCTCTTGGCCTACAGGCTCAGATGAAGCTCCCGACAAAACCGTTCTTGAAAGTGAAGAGAGAACGCTGCGTGCGCTCTTCACACATGATGACTTAACCGTCTCGTTTATAGACTTGTTATTCGACCGTTATTCGTCCCTTCGTAAAATCCAACGCATTATTTGCGTGTGGCTAAAATTCTTAGACTTCATTCGTAATAGACGTAAACGCTGCTCTTCTCCCATTCATAAACGCTCAGAGCTTCATGACGCGCTAACGACTATCGTCAAGCACGTTCAATCAACTCATTTTGCGAATGACATTCATCAAATTCAATCTAACAGCCTTTTATCAAAACAAATGCGTAAGTTGAACCCGTTTCTGGACTCCCACGGAGTTCTCAGGGTGGGCGGTCGGCTAGTCCGATCCGGACTCGAGTTTGAACACAAACACCCTGCTCTACTTCCCCGCGACTCTAGATTAACGTACCTTATCATCGAAGCCTTTCACCGTGAAAACTGTCATCCCGGTATTAACACGATGCAATACCTTTTGACACAACAATTCTGGATCCTCTCTCCTAAACGTGCTATTCGTCATTGTTTGTCAAAGTGTTTGCAATGCTATAAACTGAAACCTACTCCGCTCGAACCGTACATGAGTGATCTACCTGCAACTCGCGTAAATCAAGTAAAACCGTTCTCTATCGTCGGTACTGACTATGGCGGTCCTTTCCGTATTAAACTTGGTAAACATCGCGGTGCTAAAATCGGTAAAGCTTATCTTTGTCTATTTGTCTGCTTCAGCACGAAGGCTGTGCACCTCGAAGCCGTCTCTGACCTCTCAGCTGACGCGTTTCTTGCCGCTCTTCGTCGATTCGTAGGCCGTCGCGGTAGAGTCAGTATAATACTCTCTGATTGTGGTACAAATTACAAAGGCGCGAGTAATCAACTTAATTCACTCATGCACTCAGCCGCTCAAAGTGAAACCATCGAATTCCGTTTCAATCCGCCTTCGAGTCCTCACTTTGGTGGAGTTTGGGAAATTCAAATAAAAGCCGTTAAGACGCATCTTTACCGTATCGTAGGTGATCAAGCTCTAACTTTTGAAGAGTTAACAACTGTATTCGTTCAAATTGAGTCCATGCTTAATTCGCGACCGCTCTGTCCATTGAGCTCTGATCCCAACGATTTAAGCGTTCTGACCCCTGGTCATTTTTTAACGCTGGAACCGTTAACGTCTGTTCCTGATGAAGACTTAACTTCTATTAATATACATCGTCTTGATCGTTGGCAACTCATTCAGCGTTTTCAACAGGATTTTTGGAATCGTTGGAAAAACGAGTACCTTCAAACTCTAACTCAACGCGCTAAGTGGACAAAACATTCTAAGCCACTTGACATAGGAACAGTCGTTATTTTAAAAACTGAGAATGCAATGCCATTACATTGGCCTCTTGCACGCGTACTAAAACTACACCCTAGCCCGGACGGAATCATACGTATCGCTACAGTGCGTACCGCGGATGGATCTCAACTTACTAGGCCATTAGCTAAGCTCTGTCCTTTACCTAACCAAATCGCATAGTCTTGAAAATTCATTATACGTTATAGTAGATTTAAGTAGTTTTAGTTCAAATGCCTTCATCAATTTAGATTACATTTATTCTTTAGTTTATTTCCTGAATAGAAAATATACAAGTGTATTTTGGTGGGCGGAATGTTTCGTAACCGTAATCTATTTCTATTCGAATTTCAAATCTTCCCGCCTTTTATCATATGTTGGGCTTTAATTTGCAACGATCTGGAATTTTCTATGATATTGTTGGGAGTTAACCAATGGCAGGGCGTATATGTCACGCCATACGTTCCGTCCAATGACAAGCCGCATCCATTTCGCGGCAACACTGCGTCATCGGTCAAGACGTTGACATTCGAATGGATTTCAAAAAGGGTTAATACGTTTTAGTATGAAGAAAATTCGTAAAACTTTGAAAGTACAACAAAGCCATCGCGAGTGCAAATCTGTATAAACATTATTCGGGGTGTGTGTGTGTATAAACGTTTTAATCGTGAGGAAAGTGGAATTAATATATAAAATCATTAATAAACTATTACAAGCAAGTACTTTATGTGCCGGCCGGCGAGACTTCAGCGGTGTACCCAGCGCTGGACAGGCTTGGACATAGGATCGTACATATCCAGAGGTAAGCTTCCACATTGTCTCTGAATATTTTAGACGTTGCAGCCCAACTTTACAAAAAACGTAGCTGTTACCCAAATAGTGTGAGGACCATCCGCACACAGGCTGTTTATAAATTTTAGGACATTACAATTATATTGCTGATAAAATTAAGTTTATTAAGTTTGCAAATATCTAATTCATAGTGGTTTTGTTACCTATTAGCAGCTACCCGTGTCTTCTTGCACATGATAATCTTGAAGATTGCATGTCACTCTTGGTCCTAAGGTCAACATGAGCATTTTAAGTATTTTATTTATTTTAGTATTTTGAGGCCTCCGTATCAAAGAATAAAACGGTACCCTATCACCAAGACTTCGCTCTCCGTCTTCATGACACCAGGGGGCCAAGTCTGCTATTACAATGTGGTCACAATAATCAGTCACTGTTTGCTTGTTTCTACTCTTAATTTTTTGTCACAAAAGACGCCATTATGGCGCCATAATGGCGTCAGTGACTAATCATTGTAATAGCAGACTTGGGCCCCAGGATGTATCTCTTGAACATAGCTAGAGAGCTATAAATTTCAGTTTGTGTAGCTAAATTGATGCTATAACCAAAAATACTCATCATCATCATTCTCCTATCCTTATCCTTAACCCCTCGTGTGCGAGTCCAACACGTACTTGGTCGATTTTTATCAATTGCTTAGACTTCCTAAAACCGTGTCTCTGATTTCACTTTTCTTTGTGTAGAAGATCAGAAAGGAAAAGCTACATGATCTAAGTAGAAGATAGATGTATAGGTAGACAAATATAGATAAACATAAATATAAACTATAATTTGTGCCGAAGATAACTAAAAAATTCAACTGTAATGCAGCGAGATGAATTATTTCGTTACTAACCTTGACAATTTAATACAATTGTTGCTACATATTTTCTTTATCGCATTTAGGTAATTACACTTCGTTACTGGAAAAACGTCTTAAAATGTTACAGCTCATTTTGTTTTTTTTTTTCATATTTATTTCCTTCCTATTGCATAACGACCTTCGCTTGGGAAGAGAGGCAGAGGAAGACCAGTGGAGAGACGGAAGGACGAAATAATAAAAGTCGCAGGAACAAATTGGACAGAAAAGGCAGAAGAGAGGGACACATGGAGACAACTGGAGGAGGCCTTTACTCGTAGAGAGGTCCTTAATAATACCAATTAATATAATAATATATGACGATTTAAAAAAAATGTATTTAAGGAAATAAATGAGGCTTTATTATTATTATATTATTATTATTATTTGTTTCTCAATTTGGCAGTCACGGGTATATTTCTATTATTAGAAATACCCAGTCCTTTGTGAGGCATACATGGGGACATGAGTCCAACATGCAGAGGCCCTTTGAGAATTTTAATGAATAAATAAATGTGGTGGGACACCTACCACCGACTCTCCACACCTGCACTATAGAAGTGGAGTCATGGAATGCCAATGGTAGCTGTAAATCTATTGCAAATTAATGTAGAAAAACGAACTGGTTTATTGTGTTTGGTGTTTGATGGACTGGTTATATATAAAACTATTGCAAATAATAATACGGTCGTCTGCCTTCAATACTAATACTTCTTGAACCGTGGCAGACGGTGACTCGCCGACTCACTAGATGGGTCCCCCACACAGCCGCCAGACAAGGCAGCAGGGAGCAACACCGGTGTGAGCGGCTTGGGGTGTAGAGCGGTGCGGCACCGGTTTCACCATCGCGGGCCGAGACCCGGAGCGGGTTTCCCCGTAACTACGCCCTTGAAATTGACACTTCCACCCCCGAGCATATAGCTCTGGCGACCCCACTCTGTCCGGCCGGTGAAGGCAAGACAGAGGCGAGAGTCCAGGCACTCTTGGTTTCCAGTTCGGCCAGCCAACAAAGGCAAGCCGAAGGCGAGGCCACGACCGACTCTCGGGGGCACTCGGGACCGCAGTGTCGCCACTCACATTCAGCTCGCCTCAAGCTGCCCTGCGGTCTGTAGGCTTTATTATTGTTGCTGCCATTGTTTTACTGTCGAGTTTTCTGTCTCTCACAGAGGATGTTATCTGTGTTTAGTATCCCATATCTGACTTTTACAGCACCCTGGGAATGCAAAAGGGTGGTGACACTTGTATTTTTAATCCGTCACCACTCGGACTACACGTATTTTCATTTAGCATTTATTATCAAATTAAAAAGATGATAGACTGAGACTGACTGAAATTTTGATTCACCAACTACGTTTGCGCATAGGCCAAGAAATGGGAGTCCCATTTATTGGATACAATCCCAATAGTATTATTATCAGACTGGAGCATACATGATATATAAAAATCATTTTCATTTATAAAATGTCGTAATTAACCATAGCATGCTGCCGCTGTTTTATTTTATTGCGTTACAGTTCCTTAAGAGGTGATTTCATAGCCGACAAATTCACAATTTAGGTATTTGCGCAAGGTATTGCTGTCCGTAAGCTCATGCGACGCAACTTCAGTTTTGGAAAAATAAATGAGAGAAGCACAGATTTAAGAGACCCAATTACTATGGGGAAAATTGTTTTTCTTAATAGAGGCAATATCCACAAAGAAAACAGTGGAGTAGAAATCATACATTTGTATGGAGCATGGTCTAAAGTCGAGCCATTTTCATAGTCTTAAATACTGCTTGGTGATGACGCTACATATTTTCATTGTACTTTTATTTTGTAACTGAGCTTAAGTATTAAGAATACCGCTAAAAGATTTTCTTCTCTTAGCATTGCGCTTTTGTTTTGCTTGTAGACTTCAGAATTGGGTTGAATCATCACTACTTTTAGTTTCCATTCCCCCATAAGTATTTAGCTATTTGAGTATGACTAGCACATGTGATTATATCTTTATACTTGTATGTATTTACTAAGCTTAAGTATTGTATCATTTTTCATCTATATACACCGGACAAAATAACGAACATACACAAATCAATGTTAATTGACAGATTGACGGAAATGAAACCAGTAATTTCATTGCACTGGCTTAAAAATTAATGCAGATCAAAATCCTTTTAAGAAATCTTTAACGATTGACTAATCACAATTCGAAACTACAAACAAATATCTAATGAACATAAGCATTAATTACCTAAGCGAGTTTGGCAAATATTTATGAGCGCATTTTCATATCATTTATTATGATTAACTTTATAACGCAAAAAGTATAAATTATCGGTAAATGATACTCTACTTTTAAAGGTCGCAGTCAATATTGTTATTTTATGATGAAAAGATCTAGTTAATAATTGTCTTAAATCCAATTTACAAAACATATCATTTCTAAGATTCTTAAACTTAAAGTTGTAGACAGCGTTTTTTTATATTTTATAAATAATAGCAATTTTGATTATTATTTTTAAATAAGACCACTTCTTACAGATATACAGACTCGTATATACTCGTAGGTTTAAATTTTTTTACCCGCGGTAACAATACGCGATTAAATTTTTGACGTATTTTTAAATTTTACTTTGCGTCATAATCAAAATGGCGGACTCGTTACTATATTAATATAGATAGAGTTTTGTTTAAATAACTTGAAAAATAAAATGATCTATTTAAACCTGTAAACATATTTTTTACTATTAATTTATTTCCAGTCTTTTTGGTTTTAAGAATCCATGTTACTAAATATTTTACTATGAAACCATGGTATTTAAGTTTCTAAACCGAATATTCAGTGTTGAAACATGTTGTCATGTAAAGAATGTACGCATGGCGTTCACAGCGCGCCATCTGAGGTACAAACATGGCGACGACATTTTTCTCATTTGAGGTTAATGAAAATCGCACCGGCTTCTTCCATAGGAGTCGTGAGAGGCTCACCCAATTACGCCCGGTAAGGCTCATACCACTGACTGCTCAGATATACGTACACATGTTCACTACCCACGTATACATCGACAAACACAGCTACATTAATTCTTGTATATATATTTTACTAAATAAGTTTGTAGTGTATTCAAATACTTTTAAATAATGGGGCTGTATTATTTGGTACATATATGCACTGTATGTATATTGTATATATTTTTCCATTAATATTTACAAACCCAGCAACGCTTTGCAGTAGCTCAGACACATGAATTAATAATTGGCTTGGTTCAAAAACTAAAAAAAATCCACTTAAAAACCTAAATATGATTTAAAACGCAGGTTTAAAATTATTGTATTATCGTCGGTTCTTAATAAGTGTGCGAAATTTCGTTACCTGTCCTGTTTTAATCGTTTCTTATCAATTCTCATTCATTGATCAGCTAACAGTTTTATTGTGTTGAATCTGATTTGGTGCAGTCGTTTAAATCACTCACGCGATGAGATGTTTTAGTAAGTACCTATAGGTATATTTTGAAGTACAGAACCCGCTACCTCCTGTTCAAATGTCTGTAGGTTACAGAGATGCATTAAAAATACATTCACTTTAACTAGATTCGTTGAAGTTGTAAAAGTCAGTGATAAGCAGGTTTCCTTGCATGTAACGACAATCTAGCAATCATCATTACAGGCGACCTCATAACTAATAGCCATTATGTCGCTAAACATGGTGAAAAGTGTGGTTCTGCTTATTTTAAAACGTATAAACATACATTCTAGTAAACTTTTACGTTTTCTATCTTTCTTATATATATAACTAGCTGTTGCCCGCGACTTCGTACGCGTGAAATTTAGAAATTAAAACCTTAACAAACAGAACTTTACCATATTACTCGATAGATGGCGTTGTACAGTTCTTTTAAATCGCCCTACGGCTTAGTTACACACATTAACACTTAAACTTGTCAAGATTTTTAGTTTTCAATTCCGATTTTCGCATTTATATATTAAGTAAGGATTTACGTGTCACAGTGTTAGTTACCGTACTCCTCCGAAACGGCTTGACCGATTTTTACGAAATTTTGCATGCATTTTCAGTAGATCTGAGAATCGGACAACATCTATTTTTCAAACCTCTACCCGACTGACATTTGTATGGCAAAACAACGTTTGCCGGGTCAGCTAGTAAATATATATAATTATGTGGCCACATACATACCATAAAACGCCTCCACTATAGATACAACAGTAATTTAAGTCTCAAATAAAAAGACAGACTATAGCTATAAAATATAATTATTTCACCGCGAGACACATAATGTTCGACAGTTGATTACGTTTTGTATATCCGGAAATTGACTTTCTCAAGGCAAACAATACATATTTGGATTTAATTTAAATATTGTGATGTTATTCAATCTTTACTACTCCGATGTATCATTACTCCGATTTCCATAATTCCGAAACTTCAATATTCCTAACGATTATAATTACTATTCTCAAAATTCCGAACTTCAAAAGGCCGAATAATAAAAAATCCGAATTATTGATAATTCGAAATACGTAATAAATGATATGAATTCAGATTATTAAAATACCGTTAAAGCAATTAATTTTAAAGAAAAATCTATATGATGAAGTACACTTTTTGCTGTGTATTGGTTGTCATTTAAAAATATGATTGTTTACTTTTAATAAAAGCATTTTGTTTCGATTAAAAATATTTTGTTTCCTTGGTCACAGTCTTAACAAGTTTAAGCGATGCATCAATATCATAGGGGATTTGCAGCATGCAAACAAGCAGGCAAGCACGAAACACGCATGCAGGCAGCACGCAAAATGCAGACAGGCAGTATACAAGCATGCAAGCAGCCATGCAGCATGCAGCAAGCATTATTATGTCACGGCTCCGGCGATGCGGGGTATAGGCGGCCCCACGCAAGCTTATCGTCGCTAATGACTTGAAGGCTCACCGGCGCTGTTTCGGCTTACTGGCCAGCCTCAACCACTACGGCGAACCTTCAAATCACTTGCTCCTCAGCTCACGGACCGTCACACCCCTCCACGCCTACGCGGGCTTAAATTGCACTCTAGGGTAGGACAAACAAGTCTACGTAAAATCGCCTTTGCAGCGTTTCGTTTAGTCACAAAATTTTGTAGCTATTTTTAGTTTATTCGAAGTATCAAAAATCGGAATTTCGTTTTTCGTACTAATAACCCTTCGAGCATTTGACTCTTCGGACAAATGAAAATCGGATTAGTAACAAATCGGATTTATGTCTTTCGGTAAAATGTTTTTCGTGATTTTGAATAATAGACATTACAATTTTTCGGTATTATGAAATTCGGACTTTTGAAAATCGGGATTTCAAAATTCGGAATAAAGTTTTTCGGAATTTTAGGGTGTTCCCGGTGTGAGGATGATTCCGATTAATGCTATCTAGACTACAATTAATAACTAATTTAGAGACAAGATTGCCTTGTTAGAGCAAGTCGACCAGTCCCAGCAGAAGGCACCTTTCACGAGTATAACGCACACATCAGCCCCTCACAGCTCGACCATTTTGTAGGGAACCGTGCGACCCGACGTGCAACGCTACCAACTTAGAGATATTTGAGTGAGCATGACGAACTTGCACCATTTGACAATACACAAGACAGAAAAAATACAATAAAATATAATCAAGAGAAAACTGACTACTGAAATTGAATTTTAAAAATATAATATACTTTGAGATAATATGTTTTGTTTTAATATAGATTTTATGTGACAGACACTGAAATGGGAATGAAATAAGTAACAAAATATTTTGAACCAATATTTTCTATTATGAGTTCTTTCAATGTGTACTCTCTGGTAATGATACAAATATATTTTGTATCGAATTTATCGATGTGCGGGGGCTGGCAGGTCATTAATAAGTAATCAGGAGACCAACCCGTCGCCCCCGGGCACTAACCAATACAAACACATAAATATAATTTGCTACATTCTGTAGTCATGCAATATTAACGAACTTTTTACCCGCAGTCATAAATCAGACGATGCAATCATAAAATGATATACTATCTTTTATCTGCATGATTTTAAAAGCAATAAGACTTTTAATTTTATTAGAGAACTATTGTTGCAATTTCGTACATGTAAAATCTAAAAACCAAAATCTTACCAAATTATACAAAAAAAAATCCTCTTAAACCACTCTATATAATGAAAAAACCACATGAAAATCCGTTGCGTATTATTGACGACTTTAGTTCATCTTTATCTTTACTTCTTATAAAACAAAGTCGTAATTTTTGTATGTATGTGCCTATGTGCGCTTATATCTTCAAAAATACGCAACGGATCTTGGTGCGGTTTTTTGTAGTAGATAGAATGGTTCAAGAGGATCGCTTTTTTTGCATAATTTGTTGGGATTTGCTGTATATTGGATGAGATATGATTAAATTTGCCGAGTAAGTCGGACGCGCGCGACGACAAATGAAAACGCTGCCTTATCTATGTGAGGTACAACAAACGAATGTACGGAGGAATTGTTTGTTACCTACAGTTCTTCAAAAAAGATCGCGAAGGCATATGTCTATCGTTTAAGGGAAACCCGCTGTACCCATAATAATGTCGAAAAAAATTTCAAAATTTGTAGGGTGTTTTCAAAAGCTATTTATGTGTTTAAAGTAATATTTTTTATCAAATTAAATAGCTTAGTTAGCTTACACTATTAATATAGATTATAATTGCTCTGTACAGCAAGCAATTTAAATGAATATCTTAGGAGATATGACGAACAAAGATATACGCGCTATAAAATAAAATCCTTCAACTGTTGGCTGAGCAACGCGAACGTTACCTCGGTCTTCTATCCATACTTCAATGTTTGGATGTCTATTGTGCTTTCACGTAAAGACTATTGGATGGATTTTCATGAAACTTTCCAATGGAAAATGGAATAGAAAATGAACTTATTTTTTATCCTTTTTACCGCGGGTAACACCGCGGGGCACAGCTAGTTTATTATAAAGAAAGAAAAAAGCTAAAGATTGCCTTGGCCCATGTTACTAAAACATTGCTGCATAGTCTGGCTATGTTTAGAAGTCAACGATTATTCCAACTGTTTTTCAATGAACTTCTGAATGGATTAAATATGGTGACTATATGCTGCCGGGGAACTAGTCCTCCTATTTTCTTCAGAAACTATGTAATAAGAATCAGTATGGTCGTGCATTCATATGATCGAAAATCGATGTCTTTAATGGTACTGTCATTCTCGAAGCTGTTTATAAAACTGAATTTCTCTACCATATAATTATTATTTTCGATATCCAAATTATTACAACCTGGAATTCATTAAAAATATAATTTCAGTACTCTGAAAAAAATGTTACAGTTTTCATGGTTGGTTTCGCTATGAAGTAATCTGCGGGAATGTACTAATGGTCGGTTGCAGAGCGAACTCGGCGTGTTATGTGCAATTTGCAGTCAGCCATTGAGTAGTCACGCGACGCCATGACGTCACCTGCTTAAAGACACTGCCACGCCACATTATTCTCTTGTTTTGTGTCATTACTAAGGTACTATTCCATACCTTATCATAAGACAAGCTAAAGTTTTATAAAATAACCATAAATACCACACCAAGCGGCTGTAAAGAATTTGCACAATTTTCAATAATATGTTATCAAAATCAAATAAAATGCGTCTTAATAATGTATGTAATTCATTAAAATAATGTTTTATCACAATATCCCTTAGCTGGCATTTACAGCATCCTGAGGAGGAAATGGGGTGGTAACACGTGTATTCTTAATCTGTTACCAGACCAGACCAGAGATTTCAAGATAGTAATATGAACTGCTGACTTTTTTAATAAATGAACCACTATTTCCAGCGTCTATATAAAACCCTAAACCCTTAGAATTACTAGGCTGGTGTCGTACTATTGCTCTATAGCGGCGAGAATAGTAGGTACAATATATTTGTACCGGACTATTTGTACCGTATAACTGGAAAGAAAAGTGAACAAAAACAACATGTACATAAGTTGTTGGTCTATAACACAACGTAATATAAAAGCCTCGTATAGTGGCTCACCGGTGCACTCGTAACTTTTAACCTTTACTTTTGACATTTCACTCAAGTATATAACGTTCATTATTTTGCCTAGTTTCTAGCAAATGAACCGCTTTTGTTCCTTGTGTGCTATTCAAATGTACAGACCTACTCCTTAGTTGCTTTCTCCAAGTTTCGCAAACTTCCTAGTTCTCAAAAGCACATTTGCTATTTGCAAAATAGATCTACTACCTAATAACGATCGTCTAACATTGTTGGGGTCCTTTATTTGTGGATAAGTAATTGCCTATATTGCAACATTCATTAGCACAACGTATGGAAGATATGTATAAATAAATAAGGCTATAGTATTGTTAAACAAAATGTTGAAGGTGTACGGACTTCCGCAATTTCATAAAACTTCCTTGAACATATCGTCATGATCATTTTAAAAATGTTAATTATACACAAAATTGGATAGCGTTAATTTTTTATAGGCTTTATGACCTAGTCTGATGTAATTCTGCTGTTTTCATTGTGGATCATACATTCGATTTCCACTCAAGACCATGATATTATGCTGTTTGTATAATAAACGCACATGCATGTACAGCTACCAAAGCTTCATTAGCTCTTTCAATTGGAGGCTATTGTCATATACTAGATGTTTCCCGCGACATCGTACGCGTGGAATTAGGAAAAATTTTGCCCGTTTTTGCAAACCTTTTTCATTGAAGGTTACCTATTAGTCCTACCTATTATACCTATTAGTCGTAGCGTAATGTTACATAACCTATAGCCTAACATGATAAATGTACTATCCAACACTGACAGAATTATTCAAATCGAACCAGCCGTGCCTAAGATTAGCGCGATAACAAACTCTTCGGCATTTTAATGTTAGTATAGATTTTTTTATTTACAAGCAACAGTTATATTTACAAAAAATAATATAATATCTACAATTACTTTAATTAATTTAACAAATTAATTAAACACGCATCACGGTTAGTTTGTAAGAAGTGCTGTTGAGTAATGTCCATGAATATTTATTTATGTTGTTATTATTTTAGTCTTTATTGTTTAAAAATAATTATAACGTTTCGGTCACTCAAAATTGACATACTTACCTACAGTACGTGAATTTGTCGTATACAAACGGCAAGGACGGGCTGTGTTATATTTTTTGGGGATTCTTGAGAAACAAGGAGAAGCAAAGTTGAAGAGTCAACTCTTAAGTGTATAGTACACTAACATTTTGTTATTTCTTTTATCATCAAGATTATATGTCTTCAACAGATGTATTTTCTAAATTCACTGTTGGGAAAACTCACTATCTATACTAGATAGAACAGATAGTATTGATTTAATATTATAAAGCTGTTGAGTTTATTTGTTTGTTTGTTTGAACGCGCTAATTTCAGGAACTACTGGTTCGATTTGAATAATTCTTTTTGTTTGGAATAGTCGAATTATCAAGGAAGGCAATGTGCTAGGTTACATATCATCGCGCTGCGTCTTTATTACAGTTGTGGATGAGGATTGGCAGAAGTATGCACTATAGTTTTTGTTGTATCCCATAGTAGCCGTATTCTACAAATAATAAGACTTGTATTTAAATTGGATACAAGAAAATATTTTAAGTATTAAACGACAAATATATAAAACTAAAGCCTGTATATTATGTGTCACAAGCAATGAGAATAGAGTTTTCTTTTAGTAGTTCATTCATAGTTTCCATACATCAGCATTTTTCCATCCACTGCATAACATTGGCCTTCCATAAAGATCACCGCAATGCTCGGATGTGGGTCAATTCCAGAAAACACAATTTAATAGTAGCTTTAAGAGGGCACGATACAAAATTATGCTCCATACAAAAATATGGGTATCGTACTTCCCTTTTTTCTTCTCGAAAGTTAAACCGATTTTATTTGTTTTTTCCGCTATTCACCGCTTCTGTCACTTTTTTTTTTCAATACATAATAACTAAAAGAAATATGACCATCTTTTTCTCATGACGTCGTTTTCTCAAAGAATTTGTAGGTAAAATCTGCTTCAGCTATATTTGTCCCTTTCAGCACGGTGCTCGGGAATAGGGATAGCAATACCTAAGGCAAATATCTAAATTACCCTCTTAATTCTTAAATGTTTCTAACCTTTCTGACATTAAGGGCCTCTTTCACCATTCTCAAGTAAAGCGCCAAGTAGACTAATCGCTAGTTAAAGTCACCAGTAACTACACGTGCGACGTTCACGACGTTCGAGTAGCAGTAATCTTAAGATTAAAAAATTGAAATTGACAGAAGATACTCGTAACTATTACTTGACAACTAACGCTAATCGATAAGTAACTAATCAACGCTTTACTTGAAGATGGTGAACGAGACCCTTAGTGTGTTTATTTAACACTTAGAAAATACTACGGTTGCGAAATATATGATAGCATAACTATGAAATAATCTCTCGTTAAGTGCCGTAGAACGCGGTTGCGTAATAACTTAAAGTACTTTCGGTAGGTAATGAGCAAACACCCTACATTATCAGTTTCTGCAACATTAAGCGCAGGCATGCCTCGTCGACACTCCCTTAGAGTTTTGTCTCGTTTTATCTAAACTATATTATACGTTATTCTACAAGTTATATTTTGATTACTGCTTCCTTCATAAATAAGCGAGTTTATTCACTGGGTCACGTAAAACGAATGTCTGTTGCGTAAATGTAATCCCAAGCATTTCAAAAACATTTTTGTTTCAATTATATCGAAATGTAACTCTAAAATTTTAATATCTTTACTATATACGGGTTCGTGGCGTAGTGGTTCATGTAATGGACTGCCGTTCACAAGGTCGCGGGTTCGATTCCTGCTTGGGACAATCATTTGTGTGATATTCATAAATGTCATACAAATGTTTGTACTACGTCTGGGTGTTTCTATGTATTATAAGTATGTATTTACAAAAGAAAAGTAGTTTATGTATTATATCCGTATTCTGGTACCCATAACACAAGCATAATAAGCTTAGCTTGGGACCAGAGGACGTTGTGTGAAATGTCCGTGAATATAAAAACAAAAAAAAATATAAAAAAATATATCAAAATTACTAGGAATCTATTTTGAAAATACGAAGTATTTCCAAAGGAAGTGGCACCATAAATTTTGTGGTAACCGTTTCTACTATAGTCACGCGATTAAGATGAAAATCTCTTGTCATACATCACTTTGGTAACCCTTAGAAGGTCGGTGGATTACCAAGTAGTAAACTACATCAGGTTTTCTTCATTATCAGCCAGTCTGATAGTTACCCAACAACAAACTCACATTTGTCAATAAAAGAGACTAATAGAATTGCAATAATAAAATTTGTATTGCTACTACGCCACGAGACTAAAGACATGGTATTTTATAGACATTGATTTAGCTACAAAATTAAATACTATCTTTATCTTTATTAGTTTGTTTCATTTTCAGGTTATTCCATGTACCATTTTTATTACAAAAATTTTAACAATTCCTTAAACTATTAAAGTATAGAATTGTAATAAATCTGGGATCAAGATATCCTTTTAAAACATTATTTTAAATGACCTCAGTAAAAATGCGTGTCAGCTAATATTTTTGAAATTAATGTTCGAATTCAGAGTTTCATAGGCACGGGATGAATCCAGCATGGTGAGGAGGGTGAAGGCACCCCTGCGCGGGGACACCGGCACAGGGAAGAGGGCGTCCTCATTGATCGCGTCCCCCCACACCGCAGACCGCTCTGCCGCCGACACCGCGCCGCATCCTCGAGCGCGCCTAACAAAACATAACCGCTATACTCTTTTCAAGTTTTCATGAAAAATATTTACAAATTTTGTATTCCATCAATTTCAAAACCTTTACATATATTTTTATTTAAACAACATTATAATTTTAAATAATTTCAAAAATCTTTTGTTTAACATCTATTTACAACTACATTAAGTTACGTTTAAATGTTACTTTAACTGCAAAATAATTATGTAAGAACAAGTTTATGAAGTCCAAATATTTATCAGGTACTTTAAATTTTAATTTTAATAAGCCATAATATAAAATCAATGTCATGATTTAAAAGTTGTAGCAATTATGTAATTTGTAAAGAAAGCTTTAATTGTTAACATGGATAATGTAAGCAAATGACTAGTAGTAATATAGGTGTATCAATGGATGCCGTGGAACGTTGTTCCGATGACTGGTGTCGGAGGTGAGATGGAGAGCCTGGCAGAAGCAGCGAGGAGACAAGGTCGGCGCAGCGGGCGGCGTGGCGAGGCGCGATGGCGCGGAGGTTGAATGGAGCGGCGGGGCGCGGCGGCTGCGCGGCCTGCTCTCCGTCAGTCCGCACACCGGCGGCTCCGCTGCCCCACGGTCGGCCGCACTCCGCTGAACAACAATGCTCAAAAACACGCCGTGACTCAACAAACCCTCAGTGTGGTAGGCGATGTTTCACGATCGGACGGCAAGCGTGGCCGTCGGCGAGCGGTCGTGAACATACTTCGATATACATATGAAAACCGTCAAAGGATTGAATTTGAAACCGGTCGTGTTTGATAGATCTTAATAGAGGAGCGGGAGTGCGGCTTAGGGAAGGCGGGGTCGGGCGGAATGGCGGGGTGCGGGGCGGCGGCGGCAGCGGCGCGCGGCGCCCTCTCGCGGCGCTGACATGGGCGGGCGGCCGCGCCGCTCGCTCCTGGCGGCGCCCGCGGGCCTGCTGCTGCTGCTGCTGTGCCTGCTCTGGCCGAGGGGTGAGCCTCCTCCAGACACTAGCAACCCAACACTCCTTACAACCTACTAAACAACCCATACTAAGCGTTACCCCCATACTTTTCCTTCCATAGATGTTTTTATTTCTAAGCTGCACGTGTTTCACCCTATTTTGTATGCATGTAAAAAAACATATTTACTTTTGTTTATTAATTACACACTTAACTTGTTGTTTAGGTCCTCATTAACTCTTAGATAAGTATTACATAAACAATCTTGTGCTGATGATAAATGAAACCAACAACCTTTCTATCTCATATCAGGTAACGAGTTCAGCTCAATTTGACAAGGGACAAAATTGAACACAAAACCTGGTACTATACCTAAAACCGTGTGTTTACTCAACCTACTACGTAAATCCTTAATAACCTTAAGTCAGCCATTTTGATCGTATTTTACCAAGCCCGTTTCAATCGCTCCCTTTGTTTGTACAATAATCAATTACTATTGGGCAGTATGAACAGCTAGTACATTATTGAGAAAATGATACCTTTCCAAAGAATGCAACTTGGCCTAGGCTAAAAAGAAAATTTAAATAACGATTTCCCCCTTCTTTACTTATATTTTGTTTATGGAAACCAAGATATAAAGATAAACACTAGCTAGATTTTATCACTGTGAATCAAAAGCGCGCAAATGGTACCACAATCAAAGATAAGTGCTGCAATATTGTAAAAAAGTCTACAGTAAATTTTAAACCGGATTTTAAATACCATTCACTCATATCGAGCTTGTAGGACCACTTACGTTTATTTTTGTATTGCGAGTCATATTTTCACATAAACATTATTATAACCGTACTTGGTATACAAGCTGTAATCAACCAAAATCGATCTGCTAACATCCTATGTGATGTTCAATTACAAAACATAGTAGTAGTTCTTAAATTATTGGTTAATATATCATTACACCAATTACTTCTTACAGATATTATAGACTGAACAAAAAAATATGGAAACTAAATTCCAAATCAGAAATCGAAGTGATGAATGTGAAAAGGTTAAAACTAATATTGGATGTTCTTCCCTTTCAAAACAAGCCTAATCGGATGATCAGTATGTTTAGTCCGTCAGCTTTTTCTGTCTATTGCATGTATTCATTATATTGAATGTATTCCGACCTGTGTTCATTATATAGGATGTATTCCGTGCCTTGGTTGATTGCAACCATACATTTACTACCTGCTAACTTCAAGAAGCATATTTCATCCGAACGATTGTTAATACTCAAGCCCATCTATCAAGAATGATGGAATGTGTCAAGAATCATAACTGTAGAGATAAAATTTTAGTTGATTTAAATTTAAATCTTATGGATGTTGGTGTAGTACAAAGTGTTATGGCTAATCCTACATCTGAGGATTTGTTGATTTTGACACAAATTGTATTTTGTTTTTGTTTTTTCACATGTCATTATTGTTATTTTATAGTTGATTCTTATTATTTATGTACATAGGTTTAAATTTATAGATACATTAGTTTAAGTTATGATGGGGCTGACATATTATGTTATAATCATAAGCCCCCATTAAAAATAAAGAGAAAAAAAAAAGAAATCTATCAAGAATATAATTATCTATGCTATAGGGATGACTCCATAACGCTATGTTTTCATGGCTAGGGTTAATAATTATATATGCTATAGGGATGACTCCATAACGCTATGTTTTCATGGCTAGGGTTGGCCAAATGACTATAGGTACACTACCTGACTTTAAGTGTAAATGTAATCCAAATTCGAGGACAGCTAGTACAGCGTAAAAACCCCTCTAGATTTCTGAATATACATTTATTTGAATGTAGACTAAGGCTGCTACTGAACGCGGAAACGTTGGAACGTTATGGTGGCTCGTAACTGGCGTATATCGACGAAGGGTGAATATATGTGCTTTCAAATATCTTAACCCATAAACATGCCAATATTATAAATAGCATTCCACTATTATATAATTCACCACTTTCCCAGAAGATGTTATCTGCTTAGATTTTCACTAAGACAATGGAAGTTAATTATATATCGCCATGCTAAGTATTTCTTATTATTCAACACACAGTAGGGTATCAATTCTAGTCATAAAATTATCAGGAGGCATGTAACTACATTGATGAAGATCTTCCTAAGATTTTCGAGCAGTCAGTTAAAGATCGATTATTTACCCTCTTTCTTTAAATGAAAATCACGGATTATTAACACGATGGTAGTTCTTAGTAAATAATATATAAAGTCCCTTAAAATGTAAGCTTCTGTGTATTCTGGCTTAAATTATCTTAAAAGACAAGCTTCACCCCACTTGAACTATTATTAAGACAGTTATTAAGTATTGTTTTGATTTAAAACTACACATAAGAATGTTGACAGGATGCAAGCATCTAAGCAAATCAAGATACCTTGTTGATACTCTCTGTTTAAGAGCGTCATAAGATGATTCTGATCTCAAAACGGCAGCCGTACGTTAAGTCATATAAAGAGCGGCATACTAAAACTAAAAACGATGTCAAGATATAAAAATATTGCAGCTCCTATATGATAGAAGTTTTAAATTTTCTATAATTTCTGACCCATGGGAGAGGTTTAAGATTTGCATGAGTATAAGAAAAAGTATATAATTTTATTGATAATTAATCAGGGGCACGCTGCGGCTACCACGAGAAACGGCTGCTTCACCACCTACTAGACCACTACAACGTGCTGGAGCGGCCCGTGGTCAACGAGAGCGACCCGCTGCAACTCTCCTTCGGCCTCACGCTCATGCAGATCATTGACGTGGTATATTCTTATAACTATTCACTTTCCCATATAACTTATTAAATAAAATAACGATAATAAGATAATGGTACTTTGCTTGTGTTCAGTATATTTACTACAATGTTTGGCCATGTTTTATATTATACACCAAAGAAAACAAAAACCGTCGCATTAGTGTGGTGCTAGGAGCTGGCTCCCACTACTTGGATTTATTTATATGTTTTCCAGAGATTTAGGCGCACAGGCATAGTATATATGTATTAGCAATAAAATATTTACTATCGTTTCAGTTTATTTATAATGACATTCTCATAATTATAAAGTACCGTTTAATAAAAAAACATCTACAATTCAAAAACAATTAAATAAATCATCTAGTCAATCAGGTCTTATGTAAAACCTGAAGTAAGTTCACACGCACGAGACTTCTCGTTTGTATGTTTACGGTATCCTCTATTGTTATTAAAAGTTTTGTATAAAAACAATAACCAAAAACTGGATATTATACAGGTTTTTCCACTTATACGTGTAGATCAACTTGCTTGTATAATAATGTTTAATTAGAACTCAAAACTGAGAAACCGAAGTGTCATTACTAAATAAAAAAATATATGTTCCCAGGACGAGAAGAACCAGCTATTAATCACAAACATCTGGCTTAAACTAGTAAGTATACATTTTTTATACATCTGAATATATAACATGAGAAACCAATTAATGTTATACATAGCTAAGAGATATTGGTAATTATTATGATTACATTTTGTCTAATACGAGGTCTCTTTGCAAACACTACATAAGAAAATGTAATACATACATACAAAAGTAGAATCTAAGAATTGATTTAAATAATCTACTTGGTTCAAAAACTAAAAAACACGCTTGAAAATCCTGTTTTTTTTTTAAATTATTGCATTGTACTTAATATGTGTGCAAAATTTCAAATGGATCTGACTACTGAAAGTGGGTGAAAATCACTTTCAAAGATTCCGTTACATAGATTAATACATTGATAGATACGTTTCGAACTAATTTAAGCGTGTTAAAAATAAAAGCTTTTAGGTTTTAAGAGTAGATTTACTTTCCAGATGTGTAGAAAACGGCAATTTAATTTTCTAGATACGATAGAAAATGTAGTTGATGCAGATTATGAATAAATTTAATACAAATACGTTTTGATGATGCATGAATAAATTGAATTCGACCAACTAATGATATCTAAAAACAACAGAAAATTAACATAATTTTGAATTAAGATTTTTGTTTGTTTAGGAGTGGAATGACATGAACTTAAGGTGGAACACATCGGATTTCGGCGGGGTCAAGGATTTACGAGTACCACCTCACCGGTTATGGAAACCAGACGTCCTTATGTATAACAGGTACGTATACCTATTATATCGTTAATATTACTGTAGATCTTATACTACTTACTTATAAAAATAATAAAACTTAAAATGCTATTTAACCATTTTAAATTGACGTTAATTATGTAAGAATCTCGAATAATATTAAAAATATACCTTATACAACACAATTTTCACAGTGAAAATAATTTCTTGTACAGAATACTTTCTTCAATAGACGCTAACAGCAACACCATGGTATTAATATTGTGTTATTAATATATCTAATATATAAAATTCACGTGTCACAGTGTTAGTTACCGTACTCCTCCGAAACGGCTTGACCGATTCTTCTCAAATTTTACATACATATTCAGTAGGTCTGAGAATCAGCCCACATCTATTTTTCAAAATTTTTTTTTTTTTGTATGGCAAAACAACGTTTTCCGGGTCAGCTAGTTTAAATATAAATATGTAAAATATCCTCGTCACGTGACTGACGAAGAAAACCAAACCAAAAATAACAGTCTACTTATTTCATTGACATTCCACGACATATTAAATAGGTTTAAAAAATTGGAACCGCGCTCTACTCTTCTTGTGTGTTAAAAATATTTTCATTACCACATAGTACATTTTCCAGCCAACAGATTTTAAATATAAAATAGTAGAATACTATTCTATTATCCCGCTAATTATTTATCTCTCTCTCTCTCTATGTCTCTCTATCTTATTAAATCAAATTAGAAAGCAAAACTTTACTATCCAGCAGAGAGTGGAAAACTTTACTTCAGCTAATAAATGTATCATTGGATTTAAACAAAATTGTTATTGGTTTTTGTTATGCACCTAATTGTAATTGGCAAATTTTATATAGTTAAAGAGCTGTTTGTTGATTTAATTACAGCCAATATTTTTTTAAGCAATGCAAAGAGAATATAAAGAATAATGACATTAGCAAGTCAATTTCATCACAAAAATATTGTTATTACCAACGGTTTGCATTGTACGATCATTTAGTCCGCGGGCGTGTTGTAAACACATTTTTGCCAGTATCGAAAGAGGCTACACGTATACATAAATAAATAAATATTCATGGACATTTCACACAACGTCCTCTGGTCCCAAGCTAAGCTTATATGCTTGTGTTATGAGTACCAGAATACGGCAATACTAGACTACTTTTCTTTTGTAAATACATACTTATAATACATAGTAAACACCCAGACGCTCTACAAACATTTGTATGACATTTATAAATATCACACAAATGATTGTCCCAAGCGGGAATCGAACCCGCGACCTCATAATCGGTAGTCCGTTACATAAACCACTCCACCACGAAGCCCGACATATTCGAATATCTTTTTCATTATCACCATAGATGGATTAATCATCGCCCAAGAGTAGGAAATGCTACGGATTCCATCGTTTGAGCCCCATGCCTTTCTACTTTTTAGGCTCATTCCAGCCGATACAAAACTGACAATAAAACCATCTAAGGGCCACCTGATAGAATATGCTACAGCGGCCGTATTGTGAGCTTTTATTTACAGGCAGTTTACGCCGTGAAATGAACTGTCTGGCTAATTCGTATTATGAACAAATTATTAGTCAGTCAGTTCGCTAAACCAGTCATACATTAATATGTTTAAGGAGAAGGTACAACTAAAATTTAAAGTACTAACAATAATTTTAAACTAAAAGTTTTATTTTTGCCATAATACCTAATTTAGCCATGCACTTGAATGATTTTAAAAAGCTTATAATACGCCCGGCAGGTCCTTATATTTATCTGGCATTGATTTAGTGCCAGTATTCGTAATTTTGTTTTAAAAAGGATGCTAATTTCTTAAAAATTCTGGTACCGAGATTGTTGTAGTATTATTTGAGTATTATCGTTTTTATCACACCTTAATAATTTAGAGGGACAATATTACAACAAATTAAGTAGTCTTATGTAAATTATGTGTCAAAAAATTTAATTAATTTAAAAAATTTTGAAAATCAATTTAAAAATATTTTCAACTATGGGTCACATTAGCACTATTCTGTCAGTATATGTACAATTATCTTTTTATTTATATCTTTTTGTTTTCTTTTGTGATTTTTCGTTTTTATTTTTATTCGTATATCTATTTTTTGGTTGTAATATTATGTAATTTGCTGTGTCCCCATGGGGAAGGAATAAGAAATTTCTTTCTTTCTTTCTTAGGCTACTGTATGATAAATCATTAATTTGTTTATATTCTTATTTATATTTCAACTAGCCAATAATTTAATGCCCGCAGTTTCACCCGTGTTTGTAGGTATTGAGCCCTACCCTCTCCCCATATACACCAAACCGCAGAAATTATACAAAAGAGCCATCCTCTTGAATCACTCTATCTATTAAAAAAAACAGAATAAAATCCATTGCGTAGTTTTGAAAATATAAGGTCAAATAGGGACATGCATACAAATAAACGATTTTGTTTTATGATATGTAAAGATTTTCAGCAGATATTTAATTCATCTGTCAGTTTACATAATTTTCGAAACGTAAATTTGTTTTCTTCAAAAAAATTGATATGGCATAAGATACTTTATTTAATAGCAAACTAATCAATATTAGAAAGTATCTGTGATGTTTTGAGGCTTGTTAATTCATTTTTATGTTTTTGGTATTTGAAGTATCTTATGCGTCTATTAAAAGATAACTATAAAAATATCTTTTTGATTCATTGAATACCACCTTTCATTTATTTTATGATTAACAAATACGTTAATTTATATGTTAGCATCCGTTTAAAATTTTAGTGAAAATTAATTAAAAAAAAATGTTTTTGACCTCATTTAATGTGACCACAAAAGTGTAATTTTATTAACCCCAAAATAGGTTAAACTTAATACATTTAATCATCATTCTTAACAATTAAATTTTAAAACTACACACTATTAGAACTTCGTCCTTAATATAATCATACCTATATGCATACAAATACGTACATCTGCTATAATTTTAATTCATTTTTTTTTAATTTGTCAAAAAAATTCTAATTTCAAAATATTAAATTGAATACATAAACTAAATACGATTAACACAACACATAATTATATAATTCGATAGCAAATTAAATTAGAAAAAATATTGCAATATTTACAAATATTGAAGGTTAGCTTTTGCAATGTTGAAACAATACTAGGCAACAAACATCTCGCTTCACATAGAATGTTATAGTTATCGACTATAAACTATATTTTCTTACACTCAACCGTCAATTTTTTCTAAAAAAATTATGATAAGGTATATCCACAGGCACAAATCAATCAAAACATCTTTGCTATATAATATTTTTTTAGGTTCGTAATAACAGGTGTGCTGAACGGTACATATATCATCCTCTGTGAGAGATGACAAACTCTAAACTAACCCTATATGTATATGTACGAGTATATATAACTAACACGCCTGGTTGGCGCAGCATAAAAGACTAAATACTCCCCCGACCTGGAGGAGCTCCGTGCCCGGCCCTTGATGCATTAAGCTTGTAGGTATATGGCCTGTAGAACTCTATGAATATGCTCTTTGATTTTGAGTCTTATCTTGTCCTTGTATCTGTGTAAAGAGCAACTTCTCTTAAAGACGTGGCGCCTGTTACCAATAGCTTATTACTTTAAGATTAATTCTCCTCTCCTCCTCTCCAGCCCGTTTACGTCCCACTGCTGGGCACGGGCCTCCTCCACTTTGGGAGGGATTATGGTCTACTGTACCGCGCTGCCCAGACGTGTTGGCACAGAGTTTATTTTCGAGTTTTCCGTCTCTCACAGAGGATGTTATCTGTGTGCAATATCCCGCTGACTTTTACAGTTGCACACTTTTTCCCTTGGGAGGAGATGGGGTGGTGGCACTTGTATTCTTAATCCGTCACCACACGGAGTAATTATTCCACCTATACGTTAATAGGCTGATAAGAAGAAAAAAAAAGCTCTACAAATCATACGTGCGCGTCACTTAATATCTGGTGTGAGATTTCCAAATGTTACAGAAATTTATTTTCTTATCGAAGTTGTGCACAATCGTTGCTAAACCTGCTGGCTTAGTTAGTTTAATAGGCGTTTTTTTATTTGTAAAGCGCGGACGAAGGGTTCGACAGCACGTATCCAACGAACGTGGTGGTGAGGAATAATGGCTCGTGCCTATACGTGCCTCCAGGCATTTTCAAAAGCACCTGCAAAATTGACATCACCTGGTTTCCCTTTGATGACCAACGCTGCGAGATGAAGTTTGGCAGCTGGACTTATGGTGGCTATCAGGTTGGATTAAAGAATATTACCACCAATAATGAAAATCCCCACTTCATTGTATATCAAAGATTTTATTTTAGAGTTAGGCACCGTGGTTTTATATCAAATAGCATAGATTAACATTACATACCTACACACAATTTTAAAATTAGAATTAAATGATATAAATAAACTTAAAAATATTAAATAAACTTAAATAAAATAGCAAAATAAATACTTGCTCTTCATTTAAATTATTTTATTAATATATTTTAGATTTATATGAGTATTTCATTATTAATTATAATTGCAGTTGGATCTACAATTACAAGATGAAGAGGGTGGAGATATAAGCAGTTTTGTCACGAATGGAGAGTGGGAACTGATTGGTAAGTATGCTTATTAAACAATCCTTACTAATATTAAAATAATTAAATTATCATTTACCACAGTTTTGTTTTATATTAGTCAGATTCTAGAAAAAAAAAATACAGATACACCCTGTATATATATCAGAGTTATAAATGTTATAATGCAAGAGACAAAGATACTTTTTTTGTCAATAAACATAGATATTCATACTTAGAAATATTCTTTTATGTAATAAAGAGCTAGCTCTATTTGTTGAATGTGTTTCCAAAAAATTGAAAAAAAAATGGTTGTGACAAATATTCTACATGGCTGTCCACATATATTCTTCTTCTTGTTTTTTGCTCTGTAAAGAGGTGAGAAGAAGAGCCTGACTGTTTACCGCTGTGGAACAAACAAGCTTGATTATTTAAGATTGAATATTGTATACAGGCGTCCCAGGCAAGCGCAACGAGATCTACTACAACTGTTGTCCAGAGCCGTATATCGACATAACATTCGCGGTAGTGATACGACGGAAAACGCTGTACTACTTCTTCAACCTCATCGTGCCCTGCGTGCTCATCGCCTCTATGGCTTTATTAGGATTTACATTACCACCAGACTCGGGCGAGAAGTTGTCTTTAGGTAAAATTATAAATCATTGATATTATAACTAAATAATAAATAAATATTAATGGAAATTTCACACAACGTCCTCTGGTCCCAAGCTAAGCTTATATGCTTGTGTTATGAGTACCAGAATACAGATAGAATACTTATACTACTTTTCTTTTGTAAATACATACTTATAATACATAGAAACACCCAGACGCAATGACATATGTAATGACCTAATAAAAATTCGCTTTTTCTCCCGGGACAGGCATTGATTATAGAGAAAGTAACATCTGCAATAATAGAAACAATAAAATAAAATAAAGACATATGTTTTTCTTTAATTCATAAGAATTTTTACGTCTACAGTTTGGCAATTTATCTGTATTTTTTTAACATCGACCTAAGGGATAACGTTGTTCTGAAACATTAAAAAATAATGTATTACAAACAAGGAATACTCCTAACAAAAACCTATAACAAGCTGCCTAGACCGTACCTATAGTGTTAAAGGAAGACAATTATGATACTTTGCTAAAATAGGTAACTTAGATCATAATTAGTTAACAAAAAATAACTTCAAATAGTAACAACTAATCTTAAAGTAATTATACACTTTTTATTACAAATTGCTTGTCATATAGTTCACAATTAGTAAGCAATGTTTATTTCATGTGCATTTCAACGGTATGTTCTACTATTTTAATTAATTAGATATTAAAGAATTTTTGTATTTAAAAAAATGCTTTTGATTCGTGATCTCTAATTTAATTACGAATTAATAACTTGATGAATCGTGAACAACCTGGTTTACATAGTATCAAGTAGCAATTTTAAATCATGACTTAAAATTTTTAATAGTTATTATTGCCTTACTGAATTAATATGAAAATGATAAATATCGAGATAAAATATAGTTTCACTCTATTATATCTTATACAGATTTCGAGGTGCATCGAGGTAGGTACCGTAATACAAAATTTGTTAATTATTCATGTAAATAGGTGTGACGATTCTCCTATCGTTGACGGTGTTCCTAAACATGGTAGCGGAGACGATGCCGGCGACGTCGGACGCTGTCCCACTGCTGGGCACGTACTTTAACTGCATCATGTTCATGGTGGCGTCTTCCGTCGTCTCTACTATACTTATCCTCAATTACCATCATCGACACGCGGACACACATGAAATGAGTGATTGGGTAAGAATAATCTTATATTATAGTTACAACCTTTTCTCTTTCTTAATGACACATGATCATAAAAGTTTTTGAGAGCAAGGGAGTCAATTTAACCCCACAATTTGATGTCTCATCTACATGCATTGCCGTGACAGATTCGGTGCGTGTTCCTGTACTGGTTGCCGTGGGTCCTGCGTATGTCGCGGCCCGGATCAGCGGCCACGCCTCCCCCGGCCAGGGCGCCTCCTCCGCCGGATTTGGAGCTCCGCGAACGTTCCTCAAAGTCACTGTTGGCGAACGTGCTAGACATTGACGACGACTTCCGGCACGCGCAATCGCAGCAGCCGCCCTGCTGCCGATACTACAGGTCCCTCGACGATCTACACGAACACTACTCGCCGTAAATAGCACGGTTACGATAATTCACCCCAGCCTAGAACGTTCCGCAGAATACCTGACCCTAACTGCTTTCACGAATAAGCATTCACAATTACAACACACTGTCTCACGGGCCATCACATAAATTTCACATAAAATACTATATTTATACTTCTGGGTCTCGGGTCTATAACATTCTATCGGCACATCTCCCGTAGCAGCCCTTTGTTCCTCGGCTCAACCTTAACTAGCATAGAACATACAAGTAACAGATAACTACAGAGCTTTACTTTCCTATTGCAGGGGGGCTGAGGAGAACGGAGCGGGATTGGCTGCACACAGTTGTTTTGGTGTTGATTATGAGCTCTCGCTCATACTCAAAGAGCTTCGATTCATCACAGATCAGGTGATACGCAACACTTTCACTTTTATTGATCACACCACTTGTAATGTTTGAACGATAGACATAGCAATAAAACTATTTATGTACTTGACAGATGCGCAAGGACGACGAAGATGCGGACATTTCGCGCGACTGGAAGTTCGCCGCCATGGTCGTGGACAGACTGTGCCTTATTATCTTTACCCTGTTCACAATCATCGCCACGCTAGCCGTGCTGCTGTCCGCGCCACACATCATGGTGTCGTAGCGACCCGCCCGGCTGCGGCTTCGCATACATAAAGTTCTGTGATACCGCGAATACTTGTTAAGTTGTGATGTGCGATACGGCGCGGACGCTGACGCCGCGACGCTGGAGTTGCCGTCGCCTGCCTCGACGTCCGCGCCACCCTCTAGACATAAGTTACCGCTGACTGCCAACCCCGTACGCTCAATAAACGACTGCCTATCCTAACGTCTTCTAATCTTCTGAGACCTTCAGCGATTGTGTACTTTTCTTCCAATGATATGGTCGTCATGCTCAATGGAATCCCATACTCTGCGACATATCGTTACCGTACGCAAAGAGTAAAATCTACATGGATGAGCGGTTCAGCAACATAATGTTCCACCCGTGGAACAGTTGCCCATATAAAAATGTTTGGCAGTATTCACGTACTGCAATTATTACAGGCGCCGGGGTGCTCGAGTGGTGAACACAAAAAGCAGCCACGTGCACAAGACTGTGGCTAACTGAAATTGTAGCACAAAAAAGTCTTCCTTCATACCGTTTAACGACCTGATTCCCAAAATAAAAATGTTAGGACTTCTTCGATTCTTGAAATCTATTGTACAGTTTAGAATTCGGGCAGTGAAACAATGGCCCTTTGTTTCCTTCTTGTTCGATTCCATGAATCGTGGTTATAATCCCTAGTTTTATTTTCGGATATATTTGTGTCAGTAGCTAGAATAGAACTTTACAAACAATGTTGATTCAATTGGTACAGGTTGTGATATGCCTCGTTGTGAACGGGTCGATATTGTTATAAATGGTAAATATCCAAGGCTATATAGCTTAATAAAACGTTCGTTAAAAGTTGTAGTTAAACAAAATATTATTTTAATAAAGTCATAACTGGCTGTTTCGGAACGACTTATACAAATAATTAAATTACATGTTAATATCACGTTTGTACTTCTTTCCATACAGTTACAGTAATTCATATGCTGAAAATAATATTAGTGTGTTAAACATTTTCTTCTTCGGAGACTAATACAATATTATGACCATCGTTTCAAACATGTATATAGAACTCATTTTATAAAATATACAATATTTTATATGTAACAGAAGTTAATGCATGAACCAGTTTTATTTAAATCATGGGGTATATAGTACGAACATGCCGAGTTAAATATATTCAGCAATACGAGTATATAAACAAATAAGCATGTCAACCAACCCTGCCGCTCGTCTGCCACAACAAAACCGAACTGTTAACTTTGATCATTGTTTATTTATCACTTCATTCCATCGATCATTTGTTTCCGACATTGTTGATTTATGTTATATACGAAACATTGTTAGCTCCTTAAAAGGAAAACGTGATATATGCAGAGAGAATGTTCGGGTACACACGACAATACGAATGTACCCTCACAAAGCTCCTGTAATGTTTTCCTTTTCTCGAGTACTGTTGTAAGTAATCTTAGACAGCCCTTTGGAAGTTGCGGGCTGTAAACGATTACGTGTCAATGTTTTCAACAATGCCTTTATTTACTGTTATATAATCTTCTTACCATTCGCTAGAGGTTGTGTGACGACCCGGACGATGGACGCTGCACATTTGTTCTATTTTCTTATTAAATAGAATTATGTGCGGCATCCTCCCGTCGGCAATGGGACAGGCCAATGTCCCCAATATTTGTTCAATTGTTAGGGATAATACTCTGAATTGCACTTTGTTTATTAAATATAAACGAATGAAACATTTCTTTGTTTTATTTACTTACATTTATATTAACAGTACCTGTACCCAGTCAGTACCTGAAAATCTTTCCTAAATCCTATAAAATATTACGATGAGAACTATATTTTAAAACAATTAAACAGTTGATAAGATAAATGACAGTGTATGTATAAAAATTGGTCAAGTGCGAGTCGGACTCGCGCACGAAGGGTTCCGTACCATTATCTATGCAACATAAGGCAACGTTATTAGTATCGAGCAAGAAACGGTAAAAAAATCATGTTTGTTGTATGGGAGCCCCCCTTAAATATTTATTTTATTTTATTTTTAGTATTTGTTGTTATAGCGGCAATAGAAATACATCATCTGTGAAAATTTCAACTGTCTAGCTATCACCGTTCTTGAGATACTGGGTACGGAACCCTAAAAATCATGTTTGTTGTATGGGAGCCCCCCTTAAATATTTATTTTATTTTATTTTTAGTATTTGTTGTTATAGCGGCAATAGAAATACATCATCTGTGAAAATTTCAACTCTCTAGCTATCACCGTTCTTGAGATACAGCCTGGTGACAGACGGACGGACGGACGGACGGACGGACGGACGGACGGACGGACGGACGGACGGACGGACGGACGGACGGACGGACGGACGGACAGCGAAGTCTCAGTAATAGGGTCCCGTTTTTACCCTTTGGGTACGGAACCCTAAAAACCAATTTATTTTCTTAATACTTATTTTAAATAAACCCTGACCTACATAATATTCCCGGTAAGGGGTCGCTGAAACCGAGCGCTAGTGTAATCGATGAAATCCCGTGGGATAACTGCACATGCGCAATACATTTGCCCAATTAGGCAATCTTAGCATACATTATATACAAACAAAACTATAAATAACTCCTCAAAGGTGATAGATTAACACCAAAAGGGATATATTTTACAACAAATCAATTAGCAGTAAATTCAAAGCAGCTTGAAATTATTGTATTTATATTATCTCTATATCTAAAGATATGGATTAAAACAATTTCATAGTTCTGTATTTATATAACTTACTTAACTGAATTATAAACCTAAGAAGATCTATTTTTTATTGAAAACTTCATATTTTCTTATTCTCTGACCTAAACATTTGCAATTGACTTTTTGGTAGGTACTTTTACAATGCCTTAAGAAACCTAAACAACTGTTATTGTGTTACAAAATGAGGCTATTTAAAATTAATGTACAAAACAGTAATTAGCAGCTTAAGCTATAATACCAGTCTCAAGTGATAAAGATATTGTGAGAAACGCATGCAGTAAGATGGTATAAGGTGTAGGGCTGCCTGCATAACGCGTGAGAGGGCGTTGGAGATAAGGCCACAGATCACATGTAATAGAACGAGCATTCCGTGATTTTTGTTAACGACAAAACGCAGCAATGTTAGAGGAAGGCGCGGTTATAGCAAAATCACAGGCCAAGTTTTCATACATTACCTATGCGAGAATAGCGCATATGTTTGGTATGTTTTGATAGAATTATGTGCGAAATCTATTGGGGTTGATCATTGGGATAAGGCGCAAAACGGCAACAAAAGCCGGCAGAATACCGTCCGGCAGTGCGCGACGCCATGGCGGGCGTAACGCGCGCTTGTCTTCTTATAACCGCGCTACTCACACTTCTTTACTCAGGTACTACGAACTACAATAATTCATATATAATATTTATTTTAATAACATAACAATTTGCCATTAATTTAAATCCAATGCAGTATTCTATTACGCCAAGATTTTAGACACATTAAAACTGCTAGGCCGGCTTTTTTAAAATTATCTTTGCGTGATTTTTTTTTTCATAAATAAGTTGAAATTAAAAATTAATAAACTGTAATCTTAATAATTTTACGTGTTACTACTGATTATGACAAAAAAAATATAATAACTCAAAGCAATTTAGGGTATTTACTGTGTATATTTTATATTGTAACGAATATAATATTATTATGTAATGAAGAGCATTTTATACTAATCTTATTAAACTAAAGAATCGCTGTTAAAGTTTTTAAGTTAAGCACCTCTTTATACATATATTGTCTATATAACGTTTCTCATCATTCACTGTTTATTGATCGCAGCTTCATTCCAACTAAAGATGCTCTGCATTCCCGTTGCTCTCCAACTTTCCTTGCTATAAAATCATCTCTACATTATATATATAGACATAAAAATAAATAGAGCTGGAATTTAATTACTTAAAATGGCTATGTTGCTATCTATATCGTTAATAGACCTATCAACACGTTCATTCATATTTAATTACGTTTATATTAATGTACACGCCCCTTAAAGCTTTTTAGAAGCTTAAGAATCGATATTTTAATCTCTTTCTGATAGATTAAACATAACTTAATAATATAGAACCGTGTTTGTGTTTCAGATGTGTTTCTTGTAAGTTAATAACGTGTATATTAAAAATTGATATCAAACGGCTGGAATCACTTTTCATGAATCCGTTTTTTGATATTCTTGCCCACTGATTTGATATGCTACTTTTGTGTATATTCTGAAATTATGGTTCAGCCCTTTTGAGGTCTATCTTGTAAATAGCTGAACGAATTTTGATAAAACATGTCTACGGACTACTATTAAAGCCTTGCTTTCAGATAAAAAGAGTAGGTAGAAAATCAGTTGACACGTTCATTAGATACGAGCTACGATGTCTCAGCCACATGGAAACTTAATTATAAAAGCACCCACAGAAACACGCACACACGCACACATTACACGAATTTATGACTGACAATATTTATAATGAACTAGCTGGCCCGGCAAACGTTGTTTTGCCATACCAAAAAAAAGTTAAAATAAAATATTTTTTTTAAATGAACTATAAACCTTACGGAGCCCGAGACCTTTCCAACGAATGCAAAACCGTGGAAATCGGTTCGTGCGTTCTGGAGTTATAGCGTCAGGAAGGAAAACTCGACTTATTTTTATATAGTAGATTTTAAAGATTTTATATAATTACTAGCTGCCCCGCAAACGTTGTTTTGCCATACTAAAAAAAAAATTGTTTGAAAAATAGATGTTGGCCGATTCTCAGACCTAGAGGATATGTACACAAAATTTCAGGAAAATCGGTCGAGCCGTTTCGGAGGAGTACGGTAACTAACACTGTGACACGGGAATTTTATATATTAGATTTTAACTAGTTTCTAGGCTTAATACTTGATAATAACCAGCTAGCTACAAAACACCTATATAGCTTTGATTTTGATATCAAAATAGAATCAAAATATAGATGTGGTGTGGGGTGGTGACACTTGTATTCATGCATACATTTACTTACTTTTATTGTATTCATTTACACCATCCTGGGGATGTAAGGACATCCCCAGGATGCTGTAAAGGCCACCTAAGGGATATTATAAGCAATTTATATCAACTGTAAAAGACGAAAACTTGAAACCAAGCCCTATGTTAACACCACTGTTCAGAGTTGCAAAGATGACCAAAAGCCCTCTCAAAGTGAAATAGGCCTGCGGCCGTATTATGAGCTTTTATTTACAGGCAGTTTACGCCGTGAATTGAACTGTCTGGTAAATTCGTATTATGAACAAAATTATTAGTCAGTCAGTTCGCTAAACCAGTCATACATTAATATGTTTAAGGAGAAGGTACAACTAAAAGTTAAAGTACTAACTAAAAATTTTCAACTAAAAGTTTTATTTCTGTCATAATACTTAATTTAGCCATGCAGTTTACGGCCTGCCTGGAACTTGAATGATTTTAAAAAGCTGATAATACACCGGCCGAACTCAACAGTTAATAAGCTGGTAAGAAGTAGAAGAGAAATAAATCAAACACATCGCAGCAGCTATTACACTTTACCTGTGTATATCATTTCAATTCGCAATATAACATGCGCATTACATCCGCCATATAAGAAGTTTCGAAGAAACAAATATCTTTAGTTAATAAAAAATAAATTTGTTATTGTTGTATGTATGTCCACAAGGGATTATAATGCGGTTTTTTTAATAGAGAAAGTGGTTCAAAAGGAAGGCTTATTTGTATTAAGTGTTAGGGCTTGAAGTATTTTGTTGGAGGGGCGTCTCAATCTCAATAACTATAAACGTGGATGAAATCGCGGGCATTAGCTATTAACGTAATATGTATGTTTCAGGATGGTGTTCCGAGGACGAGGAGCGTTTGGTTCGCGATTTATTCCGTGGTTACAACAAACTCATCCGGCCAGTACAAAACATGACACAGAAAGTAGACGTCCGTTTCGGTTTGGCTTTTGTACAACTAATTAATGTTGTAAGCATCATTTTGTTTATTATCATACTAACTGTCGCCCGCAACTTCGTACGCGTGGATTTTATAAAATATTCCCTGTTTTTCCTACACGTAAGTAATTATACGAGTTATACTTTAATTAATGCTAACTTACATCATAAATTATTACAGAACGAAAAGAATCAAATCATGAAATCAAATGTGTGGCTGCGTTTAGTATGGATGGATTATCAGCTGATGTGGGATGAGGCCGACTATGGAGGTATTGGAGTGTTACGCCTGCCTCCCGACAAAGTTTGGAAACCAGACATAGTACTTTTTAACAAGTCAGTATAATATTCTAAATAGTTCTTTTTCAGCCCATTAATATTTCACCACGCAGTACAAGTCTCCTATACAACAAAGAAAATGGATATACTGTACCTACTACGTTGATCAATTGTGTTACGTATAGCATTAAGTTTCGAGGTTTCCGTCTCTCGTAAAAGCATAAAGTATGTGGGTTACGATTGCAGGTTATAGCTGAATACTGCTTTATGGGGTTAAAGCATAAGATAAAATGGAATGGTGACAAGTGGTTTTATTCTTAACGGCATCGCTACACATACTCTACATATTTATTCTGATAGTATTAATATACTAACGAGTTGTTAAGTACATAATTAACATAATTCGATTTTATTTTATTTTTCGAGTTCGATTCCCGCTCGGGACAATCATTTGTGTAATTGTCTCTTTGTGTGTTATCTCTAATTATCATACAAATGTTTGTACTGCGTCTGGGTGTTTCTGTCTATTATAAGTATGTATTTACAAAAGAATACTAAATGAAAAATAAATATAATATACTACATGTATATGTATTCTATCCGTATTCTAGTACCCATAACACAAGCAATATAAGCTTAGCTTGGGACCAGACGACGTTGTGTGAAATGTCCATGAATATTTATGAATATTATATTTATAATTATTTCTATAATTACAGCGCCGATGGTAATTATGAAGTTCGGTATAAATCAAACGTGTTGATTTATCCCAACGGTGAAGTACTCTGGGTTCCACCCGCTATTTATCAGGTAAGATGCAATAGTACTTACTCAAGTTTCTCAACTTGAACAGCAACAAGTTTGACGGGCCTCGTGGTCTAGTGGTTCAGGTAACGGACTGCCGTTCACGAGGTCACGGGTTCTATTCCCGCTCGGGACAACAATTTGTGTGATATTTATAATTGTCATACAAATATTTGTCCTGCGTCTGGGTGTTTACTATGTATTATAAGTATGTATTTACAAAAGAAAAGTAGTTTATGTATTATATCCGTATTCTGGTACCCATAACACAAGCATAATAAACTTAGCTTGGGACCAGAGGACGTTGTGTGAAATGTCCAAGTATAAAAAAAAACTAAATAAATACTTAACTATATGTATATTACATGTGTGCATAAGATATTATGTAGGACTAGATGTTGCCCGCAACGGAAAATTTTTTAAACACAAGGAAATTTTTTTAATACCGCGCATACGTAATGCGCGGTATTTAAAAAATTTTCCTTGTTTTTGCAACATTTTCCAGTGATGTTGTTATATAGCGGAAAGGCTTCCTCGATAAATGGACTATTTAACATAAAAATAATTTTCAATTCGAACTAGAAGTTCCAGGAATTAGTGCGTTTAAAGAAAATAACAAACACTTCAGCTGTATAATATTAATACATATACTCGCAGATGTACTTTTTTGATTCGTAAGTACCTACTTTAATAGCATTTTTTTCAGAGTTCCTGCACCATCGATGTAACATATTTTCCATTTGATCAACAAACATGCATCATGAAATTTGGTTCCTGGACTTTTAATGGAGACCAAGTATCCCTTGCGCTATACAATAACAAGAACTTTGTCGATCTATCTGATTACTGGAAATCTGGAACATGGGACATCATTGAAGTACCAGCTTACTTGAATATTTATGAAGGAAACCATCCTACTGAAACTGATATTACATTCTACATAATAATTAGAAGAAAAACTCTGTTCTACACGGTCAATTTGATTCTACCAACGGTTTTGATCTCGTTCCTTTGTGTCTTAGTATTCTATTTGCCTGCTGAAGCTGGTGAAAAGGTAAGAAAGCACTAGAAACTACCTCTTAAGCATCCAGTCCACAATGGTACTGATTCTACATGCACAACTAAACTTAACTATAAAATAACAGAACTTTTTTTATTAGAAAATTGGTATATTATAGACTAATGGTCTTATTCATAATGACTTATCGGAAGTTTAAACGGAGATTTTATCGCAGAGATAATAAACGTTTTAGCGTAAAAAGACTATTATGATTAACAAGTTTTGACAATTTTCGCGAACCGATTTTAGCGAACTTTTAGGCCTCCGATAAGTCATTATGAATAAAACCATATCAATTTTAAATAATAAAAATGTGCACAACGAAATAGACAATTAATCAAAAAACGCCATAGTTGTTTTCATTTTTTACTTGAGTGTGGTTGTGCACTTAGAATTCGTACCATTATTACACACGCAGAAATCATAGACTCCTTTGCCTTCTTTAGTAGCAAAAACAACGATAAATGTGTGGACAGTGTCTTAGTCATTTGTCTGCCACAACCCATAATCTTTAATTATGTACATCACATCAACCTATAAACATATAGTAGACCGCGTCAAGCCCAAAAACTTAGGTACATGTACCTAAATTATGATAAAATTTTCAGGTAACTCTTGGTATCAGCATTCTACTGTCACTTGTTGTGTTCTTGCTACTGGTATCAAAAATTCTACCACCAACGTCACTGGTACTGCCGCTGATTGCTAAATATTTGTTGTTTACATTCATAATGAATACAGTCAGTATTCTAGTGACAGTTATTATCATCAACTGGAATTTTAGAGGTCCAAGAACACACAGGTAAGAAAATATGAAAGGATGAAAGTATAAATTACATTTCTAGGATATTTGAGATCGCATGAGTAATCATAAATGCAATATTAGTCACAGTTTAAAATAAATTTATGTTTTGAGAACAGCTAGCGCCTTTAGATATGTTGAAGGATTAAAGCAACGTTTGACTATGAACTTAATTTAAATGTTTACTTTAGTTTGAGTAATAAATAATATTATTCTTAGAGGCATACATTTTTTATCGAAAGTTTAATCCTCTTATACTTAGGTATTTATTGGAATTTCTTAAATTCAGAAACATTAGCAAAACATATTGACACTGTACTGCGAATAAAAAATCGGAAATTCATTACTATCAGCAGCTCTATTATTTTGTATTTATAACATGAATATTTTTTTTTTACACAGAATGCCACTATGGATCCGCAGTGTATTTTTGCACTATCTACCAGCAGCGCTACTGATGCGTCGCCCACGCAAAACAAGACTTCGATGGATGATGGAAATGCCTGGAATGGGTGCTCCTCCACACGCAGCCGCTCCTCATGATCTACCTAAACACATCAGGTACGGTTTTATAAATTAAATAACCACTTTCGAAAAATACCTGCATGATCCTGTTTTGTGGTCTTGTGATTTATATTAATGTGGTCTTGTGAATTATTTCAATATCATACGCTCCTTCCTCTACTTGATGACTCCCTCTACCAGTATGAAAAATATCAATAGCACCAGAAGTTGGTTATCACTAATTGCCTATAAACCAATATATGTAATCCACAGAGGCGTATTTATCCTAAAAGAAAGGCTGCGAAAGACTTCAAGTTTAAAATTTAGCTCGATCTCTATTAATTTATAGGGCAGATTTTAAAATTGTCCCGGGGCGTCAAATCAAATGACCCGGGGCGCTAATTTGCAAAATACACCTCTGGTAATCCATATAAAAAATGTAGCATGGCTAGCATGCATAGAGTCAAGTAACAGTTTAGCAATGATTTGATGTTAGTCAACCTGTGTCTTATGCATGAACAATGTCAACATACTAACTTCTTAGTGCAATTGGTGCAAAACAAAGCAAAATGGAAGCGTTGGAGATGACGGACCTGCATCATCCCAACTGCAAGATAAATCGTGCGGCCGGAGGAGGTGAAGTAGGAGCTCTGGGTGGTCTCGGCGCTCTTGGTGGCCTGGGACTTGGAGGAGAAAGGAGAGAATCTGAAAGTTCCGATTCACTCTTGCTGTCACCCGAAGCTGCAAAGGCGACAGAAGCTGTCGAGTTTATTGCAGAACATCTGCGTAACGAGGATCTTTATATTCAGGTGGGTCCAGAAGTAATTTACTGCCTATAAGAATGTCTACCTGCATAAACGGTAATAAAAAAGTTCATAGTAAAATGGAGTACCACCAGGTGATTAATAAACGGCAAAAATGTTTATGACTAGCTCTATCGACGTTGATTTAGATTGTTGAGGTTATTAACTTCCTATGCTTTGTGTAGTATGTTTTAAGAGATTAACTTACCGCTAAGCGGAGATTACGATTACGTGAAACCTGTAATTATCGTCAAGCAGTTAATTAGGGTATTATGTATAGCTAACGCTATCGGCCTAAATATCGCCACTAGAGTGTTGAACATGAAATGACAGAAGTATAATAGACAAAAGATCAACCAAACTCATAAATAATTATTCGATCATCATTCCTTTTAATATAAGACGCATAATATATCCATCGACTCGACTTCTGCGGCCAATCCTGAAACTGTTGATATTATACAAATACGAAATAAGTGTTTAATAAAATTATGTATGTATTTCAGACTCGTGAAGACTGGAAATATGTAGCCATGGTGATTGACAGACTACAGCTCTACATATTCTTTATAGTCACTACTGCCGGCACAGTCGGTATACTAATGGACGCGCCTCACATTTTTGAGTATGTCGACCAAGACCGTATTATCGAAATATATCGTGGGAAATAAATAGTTGTAAGACAAATTGCTTAAAACGGCTTCCATAGCAGTCATCATTTGTAACTAATATTTAAGTAGTTAGTATTTTTAGAAATCTATTACTAATAAATAAAGCTGAAGAGTTTGTTTGTTTGTTTGAACGCGCTAATCTCAGGAACTACTAGTCCAATTTGAAAAATTCTTTCAGTGTTGGACAGTAAATTTATCGAGGAAGATTATAGGCTATATAACATCACACTGTGACTAATAGTAGCGAAGCAGTAGTGAAAAATGTTGCAAAAACGGGGAAATTTTCTAAATTCTACGCGTACGAAGTCGCGGGCTTCAGCTAGTATACGAATAATTACAGACACGTCTACAGGTAGAGCTACAGGGTGGTTGCGACATCGCCCTCAACTCAGAGCTTTACAATAACATCTAATCTAAGGAATTGATCTAAAATTCTTACTTTTCCCGTCATCCCTTTTTGAACCAAAACCATGGGCTGGAGATGGCATAGCCTTGATGACAGATCGTATAAACGTTTTATCGTATTTGTACTTATGACACATTACGATAGAAGCTTAGAAAAATATTTTTGTTTTATTTTCTGTTTACAGCAATGCTTTTATTCTTTATCAGGTTTGTTTCCATTCTTTCCGAAATATATTAGTGGGTAGAGTAGAGATTTATAATTTCCTTTCACTTTTCTTTTCTTTTTCGTTAATTAAGATTTCCTATTTTTAAGTGATGCTTTCTAACCCACTATTCGGCATGGGACATCTTTACAGCGAGAGGCCTTGAGTCCTCTGCAATAATTTTCTATAATTTATGTACAAACATAAATATCGCATTTATTTCAAAAACTAATATCGACTAAAATGTAGTTACTTTACCAAACAAATCTAGTGTGTAAGTAAATAATTTAAATATCTACATAATAGAAAATGGCTGTGTTAGACGTTTTTAAAAAGCACGATATGTAAGTAAATAAGTGGTTTGTATTTTGTAATTGTATCTACTAAGATAAATAGTAACGACATTATGTAATTAATTTAGTACGTAGATTTAATAGGTCTAATAATTTATTAAAATCAGTATTAAATTAAAATGTTTTTTTTTATTTCTACTCTATTATCTTAGAATATCGTCGTTACCCACTACAAAACTTCTTCGAGAATCTTCTTTTGGTAAAACCATAGGAAGGAACATCAGTTGAGAAGTCTAGATTCTTAACGCCAAAAGATATTCTTTATTATTAATATTATTATTTAATATATATTATTAATATAATGATCTTATATATAAAATTCACGTGTCACAGTGTTAGTTACCGTACTCCTCCGAAACGGCTTGACCGATTTTTATGAAATTTTACATGCATATTCTGTAGGTCTGAGAATCGGCCAACATCTATTTTTCAAACGTTTTTTTTAGTATGGCAAAACAACGTGTGCCGGGTCAGCTAGTTATTATTATAACAAATAATTATTAATATACTAGCTGGCCCGGCAAACGTTGTTTTGCCATACCAAAAAAAAAGTTAAAAAAAAATGAACTATAAACCTCACGGAGCCCGAGACCTTTCCAACGAATGCAAAACCGTGGAAAACGGTTCGTGCGTTCTGGAGTTATAGCGTCAGGAAGGAAAACCCGACTTATTTTTATATAGTAGATAATTTATTATTAATATATGATTAATATATTAATATTTAAGATATTCTTGCAGTGACTTTATTTCCGTTTAGTGACGGATTATGAATACACGTGTTACCCTATGGTATTACCACCAGTTTTCCTTACCAGTTTGTTGTAAAAGCCAGCTATGGGATATCGTACACAAATAACACTACTATACTCTAACTCAAACTCTAAAATAAACCCTATGCCAACATGCCTTGGCATCGCGCTATAGTAAAGCATAATCCTTCCTAAAGTGGTACAGGCCCGTGCCCAACAGTGGGACCTCAATGAGCTGGAGAGAGCGGTGTTTTTAATTTTAGCATGCTTGAAAAATTATGTGACGTTATCTACGTTTATTAGGCACCTAATAGCCAATTGAATCGACAAAAGCAATTATTTGTATGATGTACTTACACGTCAACTACAAGGATGATGTAGATACCTACCTATAATTAAGGGCCTACATGAATATTATCGTATATCATCGCCGACACGTACATATTAACACAGCCAGTAGGCACAGAAAATGAAGAATTAGGGATACTTTTCCTATTTACTCAAAATCTACTAAATATATTTTACTTCTGATCCACGTGTTTCTATACATAATAGTTACCTATGTTTTTAAAGTTATTTCATTAGTTAATACGCGATAATAGACCGACAAATGAAAAAAATAAAAAATTAGAGAGGTTGTTTCGCCAAGATTTTCTATCGAGAAAACTTTTTTCAATCGCGTTTCTGAGTTTATGCGATCCTAGATCATATATTGAAAAAACATATACCTACTTAAAAATTAGAGCTCTAGCCATTCAATCTAAAGAAACAATGAAAACTTCGTACATAAAAAAATGCACGAAGCAAATAAAAAAAACATTTCAATATAAATATTGTATTTTATTTCCCACCACAAATACTTAACAACTATTTTAACCTTAAACTAAAAACTATCTTAGACATCACTAAGAATATTATCTATTTTAAAGTTATGTGACCTTTAGCAGATTGGGTAAGGTGATTCCACAAATTTGCTATTTGGTACACATTCATACACAATACTATATATTACTAAACACAAATAAAAAAATAAATCTCTATATAAACCTGCTCCTATGGAGGTCGTAGCATCGTCAAATACTTTAAAACAAACTCAATGTACCAATTTATAATTTGATATAGTATAAATGATAGTGAAAAATCTACACGAAAACAGAAGTTTGATCATGTGGACATTTTAGAAACAGTCTGAACAGAATAATATACGTGGTGCGTAGGTTGTTACAAATATTTTCAATAAAAATACCTACACAATTTATGAATTGAAAGTTAATTTAATATAAGCTTTTCGAAATAGACCCCTCAAACGCGCTTACATCTTTGTGCTGAAATTTTCCGCAGATATTTTTTGCTGCAATTTCGTTAATAAATTTTGTTTAACCGATTCACATTAATTTCAGAACAGACTAGGTGTTAACAACAACAAGACTGTTGCTAACAATTTTTGAAACAATCCATATATTTATTTTATGAATGCCCACGCAGGGCGGAGTGCTCGTATATTCGACAAACTGATTTAAATAGTAGACTCTTAGTTCATTACCTATGTTATTTGTTATCACTAAAACTTATTATACACAAATTTTTTTTATTTTATTTTAAATGTATGCTTATCGTAACAAACATAAAACATTATGATATACTTTTATGCTATACCAGCGATATTGTCAGAACATAACACGCTAGGTATTGGTGCCTATTCTATGTGCAGAACTAAACTTAACTAAAAAATGAAAACAACTATTGCCGTATCTTAAATATTTGGCTATTTTGTTGTACACATTTATATTAATTAAAATCGTTAGTCTGTAATAAGCAGTTTTTATAATAAAAAAAAGTTGTGTTAAAATTGCCGCATTGTCTTATTGACACTATAAATTTTCATTTTTTAGTTTAGTTCTGCACATAGAATAGGCACTATTATCAAACTTACACTGCACTGTACTGGTGACCTTCTGGTGTTCTACAGCCGGGTTTCGCGACTGGCTCTCATTTTGTACCAAAAATATCGGCTGATTTTTATGTACTCACTCGGCACGACAGAGTCGCACGGTTTGAAATTGCGCGGTGTGACAGACAAATTAAGTGTTCACATAACAGTGGGAACATAACACGCTAGGTATTATCAAACTTACACTGCACTGTACTGGTGACCCTCTGGTGTTCTACAGCCGGGTTTCGAGACTGGCTCTCATTTTTTACTAAAAATACCGGCTGATTTTTATATTATGTAGGTACTCACTCGGCACGACAGGGTCGCACGGTTTGAAATTGCGCGGTGTGACAGACAAATTATGTGTATTTTATTTTGACAACGTGAAATTTGACATTAATTTGATGAGGGACGGTCGCACGTCGCGTACAACGGAAGGCCACCTTGAAATGTCTTTCAAGTATAAATTTTATCCCGATAACGATCACGCCTGGTTTTTGACCTTTATAATTAGCCATATAGATCTAGCAGTATCATTCTCGACTGCCAACAAATTTTAAGATTAATTTTAAAGACAACAGAAATAACGCATGATCATAATCATGGTAAAGTGGAAACAATTAATATAATAGTCACTGACATCAGTAGTTTGATGGATGAACATCAATAATAATTATATCTATCGATATAGACAATTTTGTTATCTTAATTCTTCTTATGGCTTATCATGCCTCAGATATCGATGGGGTTTCCTCCAGTATCACACAAAATATCAGTGATAACAGTGGAATCATTGAAAATTACGTCTCATTTAAGGTAACTAAGACAATGGTTTAAATTCCTGCACAATCTAATTAATAAAAATACTAAAAACTTACACAATAAGGGATAGAACATAGACAAAATAGAAAAAGTTTAGAAAACTAATGTAACATTATATTTTTTTTTACATTTTGTTTTCCATTTCTGGAAATTTAATAAACATATTTACAAATAGGTATAATAAGGTCAAGACTTATAATATACAATAGTTTAATCGTCGCCGTCATCATAACTAGGTGATGTAGGAGAATAGACAGGGGATGTTGGAGAATATGTTGTAGGTCCACCAGAAGAAGGTGAATAAGCAGGGGAGGATGGTGAGTAATTAGAAGATGTTGGAGTGTAAGTAGGTGACGTTGGTGAATATTTAGTAGATGATGGCGAATAGCCGGGTGATGATGGTGAATAGTTGGCAGGGGACGGGGAATAATTTGGAGACGATGGAGAATATTGTGTGCTTCCCGCGTGTTGAGGCGACGACGGTGAATAAGCTGGGCTTGCTGGTGAGTACTGAGAACCATTCGGCGAGTACTGGGGACTAGTCGGCGAATAATTAGGACTGCCACCAGCAACAGATGGTGATGTCGGAGAATAGTTCGGTGACGGAGAATATTTGGGTGACGATGGCGAATAACTGGGTGATGTTGGAGAATAAGCTGGCGATGTTGGAGAATACGAAGGACTGGTAGGCGAATACGCTGGAGATGTAGGTGTGTAATTCGGTGAAGAGGGTGAATAACACGGAGATGTGGGACTATAAGCAGGGCGGGTCGGGGAATAACTGGGAGAAGACGGCGAATAACCGGGAGACGTCGGAGAATAAGCGGGACTTGTTGGCGAGTACGACGGACTGGTCGGAGAATACGACGGGCTAGTTGGGGAGTAACTAGGTGAAGTCGGAGAATAACTCGGAGAAGTCGGCGAATACGCTGGGCTTGTTGGGGAATAACTTGGTGAAGTTGGTGAATAGCTTGGTGACGTTGGTGAATACGAAGGAGACGTAGGTGAATAACCTGGCGATGTAGGAGAATAGCTTGGTGACGTCGGGGAATATATTGGTGACGTAGGCGAGTAATTTGGTGACGTTGGTGAATACGAAGGACTGGTGGGAGAATAATGAGGAGACGTGGGAGTAAGGCTGGGTGAGGCAGGAGCATACACAGGACTAGTTGGTGAATAAGAAGGTGAAGCAGCAGACGGCGACGTATATGGTGACAACGGTGGTCCAGGAGATCCGGGTGATCCGGGTTGTGGCGACCAAGCGCTGTATGCCGGCGACAGACCTGACGCATCGGACGCGCCTGACGGTGAGAATGATGGGCCTCCAGGTGTCATACTACTTCCCACTGTAACGAAATATAATGATTTTAGTTATGTTATTAGAACTTTACGTTTAAAATAAGTGTAATCACAAGTGTCAAAATCAAATTAACATTTATGCAATCTTACCTTGGCCAGGAGACCAGGCACTGCTGCCATATCCAGGAGTATTCTGTGTAGACCATGGTGTCATGAGTGGGGTCATAGAAGGTGTGCCTACTCCGAAGTACATGCCACCTCCAACTCCACCAACTCCGAGTCCAAGACCACCCATTTCCATTCCATGTTTGCATTTCTCAGCATCAAGTAGCAAATCGAAACAACCTGATAAACAACAAAAAAAGCACATGTTAATACTATATAATAATAATTAACCAAACGTATTTATTTAATCAAAGTCTCTTACCAGTTCCCATTCGTGGCAATTGACCCATGATAATATTTTCAGACACACCTCTCATAGGATCTACTTCAGCGTGGCTGGCAGCATCAAGTAAAACGTCGACGGTTTCTTCGAATGAGCACCTCATAAGTGCCCCTGTGTCTTGCCTGTTGATACCGTGACGAGTAATAGCCATAAGATGACCTTTAGCTGTCATAACGTCACAAAGTAAAGCAAGATGTCGGTAGTTCACGTAAAGACCGTAGAACTGCAACACGGCGTTCATTTCTTTCTCTACCGATTTACGTACAGCCTCTATGCCTAGCACTTGGAATATTTCACAAATATCGTTACTGAATGTTCTAATGGGATCCACATCTCTCTCAGACAAAACCTTCATCAATGATGTACCATCAGTTTCCAATAACCATTCAGCAATAGCCTTAAATTCTCCCTGCTCAGTAATTATAATTCGTTTCTTAGCTTCAGTCTGCGGTAAATGCATGTACACCTTAGCTATAGCCTCTATTCCCTGTAGTGTCATGTCAGATAACATATTAGCTTCAATGCATCTCAAGAACATATCATCTTCCATCTTATCAACAGTTTCTTCTTCATTGTCCTGGAATTTACTTTCTTCATTATTCATAATCCTAATACGTAATACTAGTTTTTCAGCATTGTCGTCATTGAAAATACAATTCAAATCGTCACCAAATCCTGCATTAATCTTTTCTGCAATCTGTTCCATAGTGAGTTTCTTATCTGTCATCCGCTTACGATCTAACTCAATACGTAACAGCCATGGAGAAATCTTAGTAGGATCAAAATCAGGCATTTCATAGTAAACATTAACGAATTCTTGATCTTCAGCAATAACCGTGTTTTGAGGATCAGGATCATAGTAAATTGCCGTATTTGCAGTTACTTTTCTTAGTGTAGTATGTTCCAGTCTGCACAACACATTCTTTGCTTTCTCTGCATCTCTAGCAGCACCACCAGTCAAAAATACTGTAAGGGATGGAGCTTTGGGTTTCTTGGAGATATTGATAATTTCCTTAAGACGCGGTACACCAAGGGTTACGTTTTTGGACGACACACCAGCAAAGTGGAAAGTATTTAGTGTCATCTGTGTAGCAGGCTCGCCAAGAGACTGAGCAGCTAGGGCACCAACCATTTCTCCAGGATTAACTTGCGCCTGTTGGAATCTAGTTTCAATTTCTCCTATCAACCACTCAAAAGCTACAGTTGAGAGTCGGTATTCTTCAGAGACAAACTTGGTGCATAATGTTGACCTTACCAAGCATTGGAACAGTAAAGTAGCATTCTCATTGGCTTGTTTAGATAGACGATCTTCGCCTGCTACAATCACACATTTCTTCAGAAGGTCCTTTACACCAGAAATAACTTTGATAGGACTAAGATCTGTTGGCATTCGTTTGTTAATATGGAAAGTCTTTTGTGCATTCCAGATCATCCTCTTGAAATTGCAAGGCAATACAACTTTGGATTCGCCGCTTGGGAAAATTTGACGCAACACTTCTCTATCCTTGTTAAGTTGTTCCCATTCACTCTCAAGATCAGCAATGACATATCCAGATTCTGTTAACTCTTTAATGATATCTTCACTAAAGATCCTCTTTAAGTATCTTTCATTTGAAGGATCGAACTTGAATTTCTTTTCGAAAGCTTTGTTTGATAATTTAATTGTAGGTAGATTTTGGAACTCTACGGTTTCTCCTGCCAAACCGTCTTCACCATATCTTAACTGAATAAGTTGTCCCACTGAATTACGAACAGTGCCGTCATAATGCACCATTACAGACTCCATAGCCTTTATCAAACGACGTTGGATGTAACCAGTTTCAGCAGTTTTTACAGCAGTATCAATAAGACCTTCACGACCTCCCATAGCGTGAAAGTAGAACTCAGAAGGCGTTAAGCCGGCAAGATACGAGTTCTCCACGAAACCTCTTGACTCAGGGCCGTAATCGTCTTTGATAAAGTGTGGGAGAGTTCTTTTACGAAAACCAAACGGAATTCGTTTACCTTCAACGTTTTGTTGGCCCACACAAGCAATAACCTGAGAAATATTAATATTGGAACCCTTAGAACCGGCCACCACCATAGCCTTTAGGTTATTGTACTCAGTAAGAGATTTCTTAGCAGAACCACCAGTTTTGTCACGAGCGTCGTTCAGAATACGATTTACTTGATTCTCGAAAGTCTGCCTAAGAGTATTACCAGGAGTGGGCTCCAACTCCATGTTGTGAGCCTTTTGAATAACTTCTATGACATCCTCTTTGGCTTTTACAATGGCGCGCTGGATTTCTTGGTAAGTTTGAGGATCAGCAATAGTGTCACCAATACCAATAGAGTGACCTTCCAGAAGCAACCAATTGTTGATTACAGTTTGAATATTACCATAGAATCGGCCAGCTGTCTCATGGCCCAATTCTAACATACAAATATGCAACAAGGAACCTGCAGAGGCACCAAGGGATTTTTTACACAAAATGCCCATAAGTAGTTCCCCGTGCTCTACAACCACTTTTGTGTCTCCAGGAGATATCCATTTGTAAGGTCCATCATCTTCTTCATCAGGATGTGTGGAGTGAGCACGAAGCATATTGATGGGACCAGGAATAATAAGAGTAAATATTTGCTTTCCTGTCCAAAGAGGTTGTGGTTTCAAAATACAAGGTTGTGGAATTTTACCATCCCATGTTGGCAAAAACATAAGAAGGTTCATTACTTGTTCTTTAGTAAGGAATACATCTCTTTTTGTCATTTTCCTAACAGCTGTTAAGGTATCTTGTACAATACCCATGACAGGCTGATTTGCTTGTGGTGTTATAATTTGTCTAGGTGTTATATGAATATTCTCCACCTCAGCCCTGGTTTCCATAGACTGAGGAACATGTAAATTCATTTCATCACCGTCAAAATCGGCGTTATATGGTGATGTACAACTTAAATTCATACGGAATGTAGACCATGGCAGAACTTTTACTCTGTGCCCCATCATACTCATCTTGTGAAGAGTTGGCTGCCGATTGAATATAACAAGATCGTCATCTCTCAAATGACGCTCTACTTTATAACCATGTTGTAAATGCAAGTCCGATGGCTTTGGATGAAACCTTAAGTCTATTCTCTCTCCATTGTCACGAACAATATATTTAGCACCAGGATATTGTGCATTGCCCCTACGCACTAACTCTTGCATTCTATCAATATTAAATGGAGTCACTAATTCGGGGAATGTCAAATTTTGCGCAATAGATCTAGGCACTCCTACTTGATCAATACGTAAATTTGGATCTGGGGTGATGACAGTTCGAGCCGAGAAATCAACACGCTTTCCCATAAGATTTCCTCGAATTCTTCCTTCTTTTCCTTTTAGTCGCGCCTTTATAGCTTTGAGAGGTTTTCCTGATTTCTGCATAGCCCTATAAAAATTTAAACATACTAATTAATTAAATTTTTATTGGAATTATAATATCAATTTATTCCACAATTACTATTTACATATATTATAATTCTCCAACAGAAATAGATGTATTCTATACAAATTTTACCAGAGTTGCAAAAAGAGGCAAATCATACACAAAATACTCACTTAGGCATACCAGGCATGTCGTTATCCACAAATGTAGCAACGTGGAATTGTAGCAATCTAATATTTTCGGCAAGCACATGAGCAGCCGCACCAGATTGTTCATTTCTCATTAATTCATTATTAGCTTTAATTATATCAGCTAACTTATGTGTTAAATCATCTTGATTCTTAGCTGAACCAAACATCACTACAGCAGGTCTGACTGATAATGGAGGTACTGGAAGTACTGTTACAATCATCCAATCTGGTCTCGCAAACTTCGGATCCATACCCAGTATAAACGAGTCTTCATCTATAAGGAAAATTTTCATTATTAACTAAATATATTGCAAAATAGAAAAATAAATGAGTCATGAATAAATTGTTTACATTACATAACAAAGTATAGGCCTGAATAAAAGACTCTTTCATATGAACCCGAGCTTATCACTATTGCACAATATTTTACTGTATACACTAGCTGACCCAGTAAACATTGTTTTGCCATACAAATGTCAGGGGTGGACAACCCTTATCACTTAGGGGTATAAAAAATAAATAGTAGCCGATTCTCAGACCAACTGAATATGCATATAAAATTTCATAAAAATCTGTCAACCCATTTCAGAGAAGTAGGGGAATGAACATTGTGACACAAGAATTTTATACATTAGATTATTAAAAGTACCTGTAATATGTTTAAGAATTTCCCAAACTCTCTCAGCGGTAATAATAATTTTCTTTTCTTGTGTATCCTCATTGGCATGTTTCCATTCAGCTGTGAGATCTAAACCTTGTCTTCTAATAGAAGGTTGATAATGACCACAACCACCATGACCTGTGCCTCTTTTGCCCTCTTCACCTTCCTTCCCTATATCCATGTCTTCACCACCCTCGCAAATATTCTTTCCTTTGCACAAGTCATACACATATGTTAACCTCTTACGAGGTTGACCTTTTGATTTCATAACAACTTCTTTAATTTTTGGATTGGTCTAAAATGTAAAAACATTACATATTATTAAAAATAGTTCAGGAACCAATAAGACTTTTCCACATTAAAGGGAATTAAGGATGTTACACATGCATATAAGCTTAGCTTGGGTCCAGAGGATGATGTGTGAAATATCCATGAATATTAATTTATATTTGCATTATTAACAAAATACAGTAGAATTCACTTGTAATGTCATTGCTTATAACAATTAACTGGTTGTAACATCAAGTAAATAGTCAAGTTTGGTTAACTGTTAAGTAAATATGTACTAAGAAAATATACCATTTAGTGTGTGTCCAGTTAGTATGGCTGGATATAATCGGTCCCTTAAATGTCGTTGTAACCAGATTCTAATACATAAATGCATATATTATTATAGATACTTACTGGACTGACTAGTAACTTGGAACAATAAAAACAAACACATCTGAGAATCTTTATTGTTTTTGTTATAAATCCAATATGAAAAACTGGTTTAGCCAAATCTATGTGGCCAAAATGTCCAGGACACTCAGTCATATTTCCGGCACAAGTCTGACATCTGGAACTTCTATCTATCACCCCTTGTCGAGGGTCCATAAGCCCACCAAGTTTGGGCCTCCCACCTTCCATTGTTTCGGGGAATCGAATTCCCCCTTCTGTGACTGACATACGTCGCTAAAACAACATTATATGTTAATAATAACATTTTATGTCATAGTATAAGCCATAAATCAATTTTACTAACTTATTAAAATTATGAAGATTTTTGAATTATTAAGAATGATAAAATTACCATAATCTAAAAATATTGCATGGGTTAGCAATTTATCATCAAACTTGCAATACATACAACCTTTCATTACATTACATTTCATGAACAGATATTCGTAATAAAGCGCATCTCTATAACACCTAATAATACTTCAATTGTATTTTATAACTAAGTTATGCACTAGAAGAAGAAGAAACTTTTGAATAAATACCATGAACAAAACAATATCGTAATTACCACACGACGCCTATCTGCGTACCATTTTAGCAAGTGTATAAAACATGTTCGGGGCTTTGTTAACAGCAAAATGTAAATATTATTTTATACGACAAAGAATACATGTAAATAAAACAATACTCACGATTTCATCGGGTGATAGTATACCAAACTGCACTCTTTTTACCTGGCGCAACGGCGCCTTCGAATCGTTCGTGGTAGCCATTTTGTTGGCTAATGGCTACGAGCACTACTCATCACTACTGCCAGATAAATAAACGCAATGAAGCACAGATAACTATATTTATGCATTACATAGATGAAAGAGCTAGCAATAAGGTTTCGAGCCAAACCATAGACAATATTGATAATGTGTTGATATGTCTATGGTGTTGATAGAACTTGTCTATGGTGTTGATGGAACTTGTATAGTTACCATGAAGGTACAGATAAAAATGGAGTCCAGACTCTGAATACCTACTTGAAGCAAAAATGATGTATGGCTATCTCGCTCACTGTGGTCAAACCCTTTCTTTCTAAGTAGGGTAACCTTTATTGTATTTCTTCCAGGACAAAACTTCAAGTAGTTGTGTTCCATATAGTGTCAACAAAATGTTCACTTCTAAGACCTAGCCCGTATAGATTTTATATGTCGAGATACTTTATGTACTGTGCGTAAAAAAAATACTCAAAAAACAAACTGTTTGTTATCGCGTGAAAGTTTGGATAATTCTAGTTTTTTAACAGTAACTGGAGGTTCGGTTGTTAAATTTATTATTCTTTTTACATTTATAAACACGTAAAATTTCCTAGTTCGTATGTACGATGTACCTATAGAATATTGGTGGGAAATAGATAATTACTAGAACAAAGGTGTAGTTCCTACGGCAATACGAAATTAATGAATGATTGTGAGATCTGCTTGAGATAAAATAATAATAATTTACCTTTATTTCAGACCTAAATACATGTTACAAAGATACAGAAAAATGATTCCAACGAATTGAGAACCTCCTTTTTTGAAGCCGGTTAAAAATAACAAGGTGTTAGTAATTTCTTAGTAAACAAAACAAGTTACACAATAAAATCTATTTGGCATACCTAAGTGGAAACATAACTTTTTGTGTAGGTAGCGTAAAAACGAAAAAGGGTTATTGTACTCATATTTTTAAACATGTACTGTTATTAAGGGACCAACCATGAAATCGCAAAAGATATATGTTTCATTAATTTTGCAGATTAATTAAACATTATGAATACATACTGGACAATAGTTTTTCCTAGATTTCTGGGTTAGCCAATGTATTTCTATTTATTAATGTCAGTTAAAGGGCAAATTCGGTCAATAATACTTCTGAAAAAAAAATACGTTACGTTGATTAAAATTAGTTTGTCGGAAAATCTGTAGTTAATAGTCATTTTAACTGACAATATGAATGTGGTTAAAAGTGGCTGACGGAAGAACGGAGAATCAGTCAAAATCAATTTTTACGTATATTTCTGTCTACAGCGTTTAAAGGAACCTATCATGAATGGCATGACGGGAGCTAAAAACCTAACCCACCCTTGTCGGGTTGCCCTTGGCTCCCTGTGCCTTGTGGTCCACTACTTGGCGCTAGGCAAGTCAGTTAAAATTACATTTAAACAGCTATATTGGGTAAAATTAGTTTTGAATAATTTCAGTCAAAAGTACTACTGTCGAGAGCTTACAGTCTATTGAGTGGTTATAAGTTTTGACTGTGACATATATCATAGGGGGCTATAATAGGAACGATAATAAAGTTACAAAAAAAGGGCAAAAAAGAAACAACAGCACTTTCCAAATTAAAATCATTTAATAACTTTTCTTTTATACATGACTAAATATTATTGTTTTGTGTAATTTCTGTCTCTTACCACGTAAATCACTAAGTATATTTTCTGTATGACTCTTTAAGTGTTAAAAAATGAATTTGCAATTTTCTTAATTAATACGCTTTCATGCATATCATTGCAATAATTGAGTCCGTGATGGGATGCTTAAACATTTCTTGCAACAGAGGAGTAAAATGTTGTGATACAACATTAATTAATTTGTTTTCTATATTGTTTTCTCTGAGTTGGCCCATCAGGAAGGATTACTTTCATAAATGCCAGAGCTAGGATTTGGTACACCCAGAGTAGCTATTTGCCCCATAGACTCTTCCTGTAATGAACTGTCTATCTGAAAATTATAATATATTTTACAAAATATAGCCTTTTGCCATATATTCGAACTACTACATTTCTGAAACATAATAATAATGTAAGGCTCTCATTAGGCAGTCGGATCGGGGGGGGGGCTGGTTCAGAAAGCAGCAATTATCTCTGGAGCCTTGAGCGCCGGTAGTTTGGAAAATGTTCCTGATACTGGTGGGGTATTTTTTTTCATACTAGTTTTTATATTCCTTATAAATTCAAATATTTAACATTGTATAACATGTGAGACAATTAAAGGAGTTTGTAAATAGATACTTGAAATTTTACCTTGCAAGGTGATACTGCTTCTTGATTTGTAATTATAGTAGGAACTGCTGTTTGTTTTAAAAAATCCTTGCACTTTCATAAAATATCATTTTCAATGGTACAATGGATAACCATAATTTCCTCTGGGTACTATTTTTAGGAAATCTAAAAAAATAATATTGTAGGTAAGTATATTAATGTTGTAAATAATGTGAAATAAAAATTAAATGACTAAGCAAACATGTATAATTTAGTTCAGGTCCCACAGAAAGTCCTAGATATGTCCTCAGTATGGTCACACTATTTCAAAATTACTTCTTGTAAACAAGAAAGATAAAATTGCACTAAGTCCATGAAATTCAATGTAAGACTATTAGATCTTTACATCGTTATCAGTATAGTTAGTTAGAAGTATGCTGAAAACATTGTTTAATCATTTTATGAAGTATTTAATTGAAAATACAAAGAAATATGTTTGCAGTTATTCAATGCCAGAAATCACGATCTAAACACTTACGCGTGAAATTGTATATCACCTCCTGGACACCACGTACTACCGCAACCACGCACTACACAAGTTTGCACCATTTCTTTAATTATAAAAATAATTAGAGTCGAAAATTTGAAACGAAGCTGTGAACCGTAAAGTAAACAACCGACATATTGGCACAATTTTGTCGACAACTTGACATATGGTGACCAATGTTGCCAAATTACGAAATCCTTAGGAAATGGGGAAAATAATTCACTGATTCGTCAACCATGAAAAGCATCCGTGATCTACTATTTTATTATTTTTAATTTCATTCATCGTATTTCAACTAGTTATTTATAGTTACGATTAAACACTATCAAATGACAGTGTTTAACTTGTGATTTGATATGTGTGGTGACTCTTTTTAAGAATTTACTAGGAGATTTTAATAAGGAGATAGCAGTACTAAGGCCACACTAAAAAGAGAGGTCAGACCACAGAGAGTGAGATAGAGATACGTAGGTATTTGCCTCAAACCGATGTTCCAAGTATGGCCTCCTTTTTTTTATCTATATCTTCATGATAGTTACCTATGGAGGGTAGAGGTAGGGTACCTCTACCCTCCATAATAGTTACCTACGCTTCCTCCACAGAATAGGTAGAAGATACTACGGCTTCCTCGTTGCATAAAGTGTTCATTACATTTTGCTGTTCAATACTAAACTCTCAAAGTTAACATAATTCAAGGGATCAACTTCAGTTTCGATAATTTAGATTTTTGTTACAATATAATTTAAATTCCAGTTTAAATATTATTTAGATAAAAGTTAAAATTTTATTACAACTGTGCCTGGCATGTATACTCCTTGCATGTATGATCAGATGTACGAGTGTGTATGAAGCCTTTATATAAGTCAATAAAGTCTATAAATAAATAAAATATTCAAGACATTTCACACAACGTCCTCTGGTCCCAAAGTAAGCTATATTTCTATGCTTGTATTATGGGTACCAGATACGGATAGACTATATAATATACTACTTTTCTTTTGTAAATACATACTTAAAATACATAGCTGGTTTTCCAATTACAGAGCATAATGCGACTCAGTGCCGCACAATGCTGAAGCTTAATTTGAACGTGAATTAGTTTTCAAATGCGCCAGCAGAGTGCGCTAAGTTCAGTGTTGAAAAAAAAAATACTAAAATAAAATTGTATTCACATTTTATGTGTGGAATATAAAAAAAAATCATTGTTTGTACCTTCATCCATACTTATATTTTTTTTTTAACACAGCTTGAACTATCTTTGATTATTTCCATAAAACTCAGACGAAACGAAAGCCTTAAAAATTTTTTTAACAATAAATAATATTACTAACTATATTATATAAATAAAACTTCAATCAATGCCAATATAAAGAAAAAATACTTGTTAATTATCTGTCGCTGAAGTTGGTATCGATTGTGCGAAGCGTTGCTGTAGTTGGAACACTCAACGTTGAGCTCTCGGTAGAGAGTAGTATATTCTTTGACGTTGAGCATTGTGCCGCATAATGCGCTCTTGTGCTGTAATTGGAAAACCATCATAGAAAACACCCTATGATGAAGCTAAGCCAGTGTGTTTGGACCGTAGCAGATGGCGCTCTAGTCTCTGCTATCTCCCATGAAAAAAGCCCCAATATAATGTTATTTAAATTACAACTTCAGATTTAGCTATTTTAAGGGATCTCTGTTAGTCTCAGATTTAATGATATTAGATATTTAAAAGAGGTCCTGTCAAAATCACCCAACTGTGCGACCAAGAACTTTCTTCTTAGTCTATATAATAAAAAGCACACAATACATATTATTACTATTTTTATTGCAAAGTCATGTTAATAAATATACTTTGGCAGAACAAAAGTTTTCTAGCATTCACATTTAATATTATAAAAACTCATCACTTTAGGGAAATTGTTTATTTATGCGAATATTTTACTACCACTCTAAACTTTACTACTGGAAGCGTTATTGATGTGGAATTCAAGGAAATCTTTGAGTAAAGTAGTTCGTCTCTTTTCAGCTATATCCATTTGATTTTCTAAATCGCCTCTGTCAGTCGTTTCAGCTCTCTCAACTTTCCACGATAAGTTTTCTATTTCTGCTTCCAACTGCGCCTAAAAATTGACCATACCAATTTCTTTAAAATTTATTGCGAAATAAGTAGTTTACCTGAACGCATTTTATTTTCAGTCAAAACGTTATATTTTACAGTAACAATGAAACCCGCCAATAATTGAATTTATCGCATAGCGCGTAAATTCCGATGCATGGACTGCATTAAATTAAATACAGTGGCGTCCCGGTAATTCGGACCCTGGCTTATCCGGCGCACCCTGTAATCCGACATGGTCTATTATTTATTACTGAATATTAATTTTGTAATAAAACGTAAGCTCTCTATTAAGCTGTTTAATTTACTAAATTTGACATACATAATGAAGTATGATTTGTACTTCAAAGTACATATATGTATGTTCATATGTATGTATGTACATAATATGTATAAAGAATCATATCATTGGATCTGTAATTTGTCAGATTACAAGGTACTCTTTTGTAAAAAAATTCGGACTATAAGGGGTCTTAGGCAGTGCTCTATAATCCGACAAATTCAATAGTTCGACACTGCCCTGCAAAGTGTTTGTCAGACTACCGGGACTCCACTGTAATTCGTTTTTTTTTTGTCATAAGATCTTTACAATAATCATAAGACGGAGGTAAAAATTCACTTGATCAACTGATTTATAAATAAAATTTATTTTTGTTTCCTTTTACATGAGAGCTAAGAAAGAATGTATTAGTAAACCAACCTGCTGATACTCAAATAGTTCCTTACGAGGCCCAACTTCCATATAGTAAGCGTAAGGATAAGTATATTGCAATGTATAGCGACAACGCTTCAATAGCTTCGCTGCATCCCACAGATACTGCCAATCAATCCAAGTGCCTTCGCCAGCCATTACCTGAACATATAATAAAATTAATAGAAAATATTTCCAAGTTCATATCAAGTGAAACACGATAGTTATGTGTAGGGAAAGCTTTATCTATTGGTTCTATGCATAATCCTTACCTATGTACAAAAGCGAAAGTGATTTTGTTTGTGACGTTTTCATGCATAATCTACTGAACGGAATTGTACGAAAATTGGTATAGAGATAATTTAAAATCTTGGAAATAACATAAGCTATTTCATTTTTGCATTATTGAATTTAGTATATGTTTTGGTTTGTATTTTGATATGAATTGTAGTTGTTATTATGGTATCGTATTTAAGTTTGATTTTAGTTTATATACATAGTATATTGTATTGATTGTTGATTAATGTAAATTTTCCTATAGATTTCAATATCGATTTTAGTATCTATTAATTTAAGTGAAGAGTTCAGTTTTTTTATTTTAGGTTTGATTTCAAATTCGATTCGGCCACTAATGCATGAGAAGCCGCCGGCAGAAGCTAGTACATAATACATAATGACTTAACTGAAGAAGGGGGATTATTAAACATTTTGCAAACAATGTATTCTTAATCCGTCACCACACGGAAAAATCACAAGCACACAACTAGTCTTAACAAAAAAATGAAAATTGATAGTGTCAATAACACAATTTGGCAATGTTAACTGAACTTATTTATTATAAAAACTGTGCATTATGGGCTAACGATTTTAATTAACATGAATGTGTACAATGAAATAGCAAATAATAGCAATAGATAATAATATAATAACACTATCATTTTTTTTTATTATTTAGTTACGTGTAGTTGTGCAAGTACGAAGATCCTGTATTAGTTATTTGTAATATGTAGTTGTAAGCGTGGTATTTTATAAAATACCACGAAATTGTAATAGGTTAGAGGACATCGCTACTATAAAGTATTAACCCAGTTATAATACGCGTCACGAAAAAAGAACGCTGGAAGAAAGTGGTAGGGGTCTTTGCACATGGGTACACTCTCGCACGAAAGTTATGTGCCTATTATTTTATTTTTGAAGTAGGCTTTCGCTGGCTAGTCGTGACTTGGTACCTACACATTTGTTATTCTTAATACGTTCAGTGCGGCTAACGCTTATGATATGCGCGTATTTCTGATCTTCACAAAGTGCGGCGAAAAAAAAATCTGTAGACAAGCGTGGTGCGCCGCACGTGTGCGTGTATAGCCTGTATTCTGGGTGTCTATTGTTTCGAAGCGGTCGTAAAATGTGGAATTGTAAAAGAGACTACACACTAGTCAGGTTTCTGCTACGAATCTTGTAGGAGGGTGGGGGGGGGGGGTACGGCCACCGCCGTACCCCCCCCCACCACCACCCAAATGACACCCAGGTGACAACAATAACCTAATTTATTTTTTTGACCGCACATACGCGTTTTCAGCACTGGGCGAATGACTCTTTTATTAGCATTGGCTATAAATTCGCAAATTATTCAGCATTGAATGCGTACATAGAAAACCAATAAATCGCCTATGCGCAGCTTAACCGCCAGCGTTCTTTTTACATGACGCGACCTATAGGCGCGATAACTGCTCGATCCTGATTGGTCGACGTTTTATAGGGGCGCGGGGGTAGAGGGGTCTCCCGCCGTAATAAACAGGCACTTTTTGTTCTTAAAGACCGTGATATTTTTCATCTCAACAAACCAAACCAAATAATGTATGTGCAGTGACTACAAGTATAGCTGTTTGGTTTTAATTTCACTTCAATTTTTTTATTTTTTTATTTTAGGTTCGATTTAAAATTCGATTCGGCCACAAATGCGGGTGGAGCCGCGGCAGAAGCTAATATTAAATACAAGATCTTGGCCTAATATGTGCAAAATCGGTTTATTAGAATGTGTCAACAAACTAACATAATTTCAGAAGCTTACTTACATGGAGTACATGATGTTCCAGATGTTATAATATTCGTAATAAAATGAAGTGACAATGGAAATATGTATTTACCTTTTGGTTGATACGACTTTTTTGTTCAGCTAATGTCTGTTCTTCCAATTTCAGAGATCGGGCATGATTTTCCCACCTTTCATAGTAATGTAAATATTTTTTTAAAGCCTCCCTTGCCTAAAATAGTATAATAGATATTAGAGTGACAATTCATGTAACATTACTAACTTTATAACGTTATTAGCTGGAATATAGGAAATTTTCCGAGTTTTTGCAACATTTTTACTACTGTTTCGCTCCTATTATTCGCAGCGTGATGCTATATAACCTATAGCCTACCTTGATAAATGTACTATTCAACACTGAAAGATTTTTTTAAATCGGACCAGCGGTTTCTGAGCACGTTCAAACAAACGAAACTGTTCAGCTTAATAATTTTTAGTATAAATAATAACTATCTTAGTGTTACATATCAGTAGTAGAATAATAATTGTAAAATACACCCTGTAAAATACAAATTCATTCATATTTAGCTCTGTATTCACTTTATAAACTGAAAGGGCTTGATTATGAGGTTCATTTAAAATAGTACATTGAAAGCCAAACATCATCATTATTATAACATCACGCCTCTTTCCCATGGGGGTAAACGAATGCTACGATCTAAAGTTTAGATCGTAGCGATCGTCTAGATTCGATTAGATTCTAAACACACTTCCTTGGCTTATTTTACACTCATACATACATGCCCAATGGTTGAAAGTGCTGCGCATTTGACTCTTTTGGCAGATCCTTAATCACTTACTTGAGCATGTTGACTGTCTGTAGTCATATTCGGGTCCTCTTTATAACGGCTGCATTCATAATATTCAGAACCATGTGTCTTCCAATCACCCAAACAAACCCAGCAGAAGTCATGCCTACATGCACCACATTGCATATGATTGCATCCACCATTCTTCTCTATGCATATTTGACATTTAGGACAATCCTGTTGAAAAAAAATAATGCCATGAGGCTGATTTAAAATAACACAATTATTAATTACAGTCATTATAAACAACAAATTTCCTGAAAAATGATAAAAATAGTTGGGGAAAAAATAACAGAATTGATAACAAATGTAATATTATACCTTAGTATGTGCGCTAATATAATTAGCTGTTTCAGAATCATCAGCGCATTTCGTGAGCCACCGACGTATTGTGGAGCAATCAGTAGGCGCATGATGTGGGGCTCCACATGAGAAGCAAGTCAATAGTTCACAGCCTTGGCACTCTACACGCCTAGCGCCTTCTCGTGTCCCAGCACGGAATATCCACTATAGAATAAATTTATAGATCATTTATGAATTATTAGTTATTGCCCACAACTTCATACGCGTGGAATTAAGAAACCAAAACTCAACAAATTATCCAAAAAAATACGCTCTTTAACCACACTATCATTTAAAAAAAACCACATCTAAATAATATAACTATTAACTCCTTACATACAAAAATAACTACTTTGATTTATAATAAGTAACAAAGATGTTTTTTTTTTTTTTTAATTTAATGAGCTTGGTTGCTTTGCGACTGTATGGCCCTAAAGATAATAATCAAAAAAAAATTTTGATATAAAGATGTTAGAGATCATTTATTTATTACTTAAGGATTATTTCCGTGACTTTTGCTTGATGGTAGTTCAATAATGGTCAATAAAACCATCGTTACTTATCACTATTGTACAAAAAAGTAGCTCTTTCTTATGTAATATTTTACTATCCATATTATACTAAACTTTAAAACTCACAAAAGTACTTAGTTTGTAAATAATTTAGAAATTTTAATTTCACACTTGACTCATTGAAGTAATTAAATTTCAAATTTTACTAGTTAAATATATTTTACAGAAGTTTTCAATAATCACATTACCAAGTGGTTTTGGTTATTTCCATGTATCGCTAAGTTATCATCTATCTAGAGACCATTTAATAGGAAATTCTATATGTCAGTACCTTATTGAAATATAACATTCATGGATATGGCTGATTGAGATTTTGATCTACAACAAAACTTACCTGGCAGTTAGGTCCAGGACAAAATCTTAGTTCAGGATGTGATTTAACATGATCTTTGAACATAAACTGTTGATATCTTTCCCTTAAGGTTGGTTTAGTAACATGTGATAGTACAAAGTCTTCAGGAGCTCTTACTTCACATTCTTGAGCCATACACTGAATAGTGTTGGACACTCCTGAAATATAAGATGCAATGTTACACACAATTTGATTATCTATTTGCTAGACATACAAGTAACCCAAGCAAATAAACTTATTTTAGAATCAGAGGGTGTTGTGTGAAATGTCCAAAATATTTATTAACATAATATTATGTAACATTTGAATATAAATTATTAATTCCTTTCCATATAATTGCCAGTTAAAAAAAAACAGTGTAAAATATAATCATATCCTGCTGTGTAGGAAATTGTTTGGATATATTATTAGCCTATCTGAATTTCATGTCACTTATCACTAAGAAGTATACAGTTACAGCGAGTTACAGTAATAACGAGGTATAGAGAAAAAAAATTTGTGTTTTTAAAAATAGTAAAACTAAAAATAATAACTATAGATGCTACCCCACAGAGCTGAGACCTCCCACAGAGATACATCAATATCATGAATGTATAAAAAACTGAATATAAATTGCTGAAAATAATAAGAATTATTACCTTGCATAATCTGTACTTCAAAATGCATAGCCCAGCAATCATTACAAAAGTAATGTCCACAAGCCAATGCACTGTATTTATGTAGTTGTGGTGTGCTCGCACACACAGCACAACTCGTGCGGTTAGAACCAGCCTGGGATGAAGGAAGACGTGGCTTAACATGACTAAACGCCAGCACTTCGTTTGCGTTCTCTTTATATTTATTTATAATCTCTTGAGCATTCCATTCATAGGCATGAAGTGTTACCTAAAAAATATAACAAATAGAACCCCAATCTAACTTATTAGCAGAAATGATTAATAACAACTTCAACTTCTTGCTTTTAATGCCATCATTAGCAGGTTAATGCCATGACTTCGCCAATTCCGAGTGGGAAAGAGTGGACATTAAAAGTACTATGTAATCTAGTCGGTGTAAGGTTAATATGATCAGTGCTCTTAGTATTTTTCAATCCAGAGAAAGGGGAAAGTACAAACCAAAGAAGAAAAAAATAAAACATGTAAATAAAAGAAGAAACAAAAATAGAATACATGGGAGCATAAATAATAAAGGTTACAATTTAATATTATTGATTGTCATAAAGTTGGAAAGTGTTTTATGGAAAGCGGTTGGAAAGTGTTTGAAGGAAAGCCGTCGAAAAGTGATTAAAAACCAAATCTTAAATATACCTTAGCCAACGAAGGTGTTATTTGAAGGCTATTGCTGAGCAGTTCAATCGATTCGTTTAGAAGTTTCTCTACTTCCTCTACCCTCAAACAACTGTAAGCAAAATATTCAGGATCTGACTTAGTTCGATCCACAGTTTCCATTTCGCAGTCATCTTGCTCGCCATAGTAATCGTAGTCATCATTGTCCGAGTATTCCATATCTGATTCCCCAGACATTTTGTTGATTTTCTGATCGCTGTACTATACGACAGAAAAATTTCCAAAAGCACTGAAAAATATTACCGTATTCTTTGTAGTTCCTATCCTGCTCATGATTTATTATAAAGTTTTAGTTCCATATTTATTAAATTAATTAATGAAGATAAAAACAGAAAAACTAGCAACTTGTTCTTGTTCTTGTTCTTGTTTGATGGCTTCTTTAGAAGCGACTTATCGTAGTGTTTAAGTCGCGACTCTGCCAGTATCCTTAGTGATAGTGTCACAAACTAAAGGGGTTGTGGTGTTTGTCTACCAACGTGTAGATCGGTTGAAATTTTGGGAGATTCCGACAACCAAGGTAATTTAATTAGAAATTTAAACTCTATACAGAGACCAATACTGAGTCAGGAGGTTAGTATACATATCTACAATAAATTACATAAAATGTTAGTAAATGTTAAAAACTTATAACACACGTATCTACAGTCTAATATTATTTTTTTGTACAAAATTACAGAGTGAAGAGTTTACACGAAGGGAAAAAGTATTATAGAGGAGACATTTAACAGAGGTAGGACGAGGAATAAAACGGGGAAGCGAGTCATGAAGAGATTGGCGCAAGTTAGGACAAACAAAGAATAAGTGGTCAACATCGCCTTCATCCAGACCGCATTCACAAATAGAAGAATTCCTAATCCTTAATTTAGCAAGAAAGACTGGAGTGCAGGCATGTCCTAGTCTTAATCGACAGATGGTGGAGCATGTTCTTTTGTCTGCTTTACGGTACTTGAAAAACCATGGGCGAGGGGGAATATCTGGTTGTACAGAAGCATAATGTTTCGCGGAATAAAGTTTCACAGAATCCCAGTGCACGTTCCATGATTTTTCAAGTAATGGTTTAGCTATTGTGCATAGGTCACTGGAATACGTAGTGTAGTGTTCTAAAGTCCCGTTGTGTACTGCTAATTTTGCGCAAGCGTCTGCTGTTTCATTTCCTGGAATGCCAGAATGCCCAGGTATCCAGGCAATGGCAATGTTTATATTTTTGTAATGGCATTCTAACAGAGATTCCCTAATTTTAAGGATTACAGGTGATCGAGAACGAGATCTGAAGGGATTGGAAAGGATAGATTGAAGGCAACTTAGTGAGTCGCAGAAGATTATACAGTTGTTAAGACAGTGGGAAATAACAAATCTAATTGCTTCGAGAATAGCTAGTGCCTCCCCAGTGAATACTGAAGAAGTAGAAGGGCATTTATAACTTAAAGAAATTTTAGAAGAGGGGATCCAAACAGACACTCCGACCGCAGTGTCGTCACTGAGTTTGGAAGCATCAGTATAGATTTGAAGCCATCCCTGGAATTTATGGTTGAAGTTAGCATTAAAGATGTCACGTGAAGCGCAAGATTTATCAAGACCAAAATTGAGAATAATGTTTGGAAGAAAAATTAAAGCATCATATGGGGTGAGGAAAAGTGGGTTCATCGGATACTGTACCACTGGGTTAGGGAGACGAGAAAGTGTTTTAAAGCTATGCAAAAGGCAAGGGTATTTATCAGAGGGTAGGATTAATTCAAAAAGACGAGCTAGTTTAGGAAGAAGAGGGTGATTAGAATTTTGGAATGCTTTAAAAAGGAATCGATCGGAGAGGAATTGTCTACGTATATTCAGTGGAGGCTCGCCACACTCAACTTGCATAGCACTGATAGGGGAAGATTTCATGGCTCCTAAAATAATCCGTAGACATTTGGACTGAATTTTCGAAAGGATGTCAAGGTTAGATTTGTTACAGGAATTAAGGATGAAGGAACCATAATCAAGGTGACTACGGATTATAGCGTTATATAAAAGTTTTTGTGTGTATGGGTGAGAGCCCCACCATACACCGGAGAGAGATCTGAGGATATTAATATTTTTTTCACACTTTAATTCCAAGGCTTTAAAGTGGGGAGTGCCTGACATTCTCGAATCTAATGTAAGACCCAAGAATTTAACGCTTTCGAATTGGGGGATGATTACATTGTTAACAGAAATAGAAACGGAAGGAGATATTCTTTTTTTCGAGAAGACAACTACAGAACTTTTTGATGGACATAGGGATAAGCCATGATTATCCAGCCATGATGAAAGGTAACTTAGAGCAGAATTTAGACGACTAGTGGCTACCGCTAAAGAGGATGAAGAGACATATAAAACAAGATCATCTGCATATTGTAAAATGTCACAGAAGGATGAGACCGATTGTTCCAAGTCATATGTATATAGATTAAATAGCAAGGGACTAAGGACGGAGCCTTGAGGTAGGCCTCTCCATACCTTCCTGGCGGGTAGAAATCCAGAGTTCGACTTAATCACGACAGATCTATCCACTAACATGTTGTTAATTAACCTTACCAACTTCTCAGGGATTCTCAGCTGGATGAGTTTACTCCTAAGAACCTGAAGAAGGACATTGTCATAGGCTGCCGTTATGTCTAAGAACACTCCTACCACGTACCGCTTTTCCTGATAGGCTAACTGTATTTCTGTGACCAACAAGCTTAAACTATCCATCGTGCTAACTCCCTTTCTGAATCCAAATTGTGTTCTGGGAAGAATAGATTCGCTTTCTACTATCCACTCTAGGCGCTGTTTAATCAGATGTTCCATAATTTTGGCCACTGTTGGAGATAAGGCTATCGGTCTGTAACTATTAGCTTCCAAAGGGTCCTTACCAGGTTTGGGGATAGGAATGATAATTTGGGATTTCCACTGTTCAGGGACAATGCCTAAGTTGAGAAAAGAATTAAAAAGAGATAAAAGAATAGACTGTGCTTTAGTGGATGATTTAGTTAAAAAGGAATAAGGGATACCATCAATGCCTGGGGAAGAGTCAGTCAGTCTGTTAAGTACAAGAGATAGTTCACTAAGAGAAAAGGGTGAGTCAAAACGATTTTGAGAAGGAATAAGAGAGGGTGGAGATGGTATTACAGACAAACAAGGAACTGAGGGGGGTGCGAGTTTATCAGAAAAGTCTTCTAGCCAAGAAGACGGGTCGTTACTTGAAGAATTTCTTACATTACAAGAACCTCTAAAGCGTCTGATCTGGTCCCAAACAAGGCAAGATGAAGTTCTAGGGGACAAGTTTTCACAAAATCCTATCCAACTTAGTCTTTTCTTTTTAGAGGTAAGTCGCTTGAATTTTGCTGCTATACGTTTATAATTTAAGAAATTGTCCACAGTCATATGCCGACCATAAGCCTTTTCCGCCTCTCTCCGCTCCACTACTGCTGCTGAGCATTCATCATCCCACCAAGGGGGGGAAATCCTGAAGCCTTTTGCAGGCTTTTTGTGAGGGATGTGGAGGTCGGCAGAAGAGGAAATACAATCAACATACGAGTTGTAGACAATAAGGGGGGAACTAGATTGAAGGGAAGGAAGTGAATTCAATTTAATATCAAGGGTTGAAGAATAAGATAGCCAATCGGCTGCAGAGAGTCTATATTTAAAGGAGGGCGAAGGATTACAATGGGGAGATACATTATTTGGAGTGTAAATAGAAAGCAAAATGGGGAAGTGGTCACTACCATAGGTAAGTTTGAGTATTCTCCAAAATATAGAGTGAAGTAGAGAGGGAGAGCAGAGAGAAAGATCTACAGCACTATTCGAATTTTGGGAGGGAAGGACTCTACGGGTAGGTGAGCCATCATTTAGGAGGCATAAATTGGCCTCATCAAAAGCGTCAAGTAGAGAACGCCCAAAAAGGTTCGTAAGAGAATGTCCCCATACGGAGTTATGTGCATTAAAGTCTCCCATAAGTATTACAGGAGAAGGGATAGAAGACAGAAGTAAAATAATGTCGGGGATTAATGATGAATTAGGGTGAGGTATATAAATAGAAACAAATGAAATATTTAAAGACCTAATACCAACAATGTTGATAGAGGTAGGATGAGAAGGAAAGGAAATAGAAGAGAAAGAAAGGGAGCGCTTTACAAGCAAAGCACTTCCTGCATGCCCATCAATACCGTCGTCTCTAACACAGAAGAAGCCTGGAACCCGGAAGCGGGACTCAGGTCTCAACCATGTTTCCGAGACGGCAATAATCGATGGGCGGAACTTATTGATTAAGTGTGATAATTCATGCGATTTATTACGTAAACTACGACAGTTCCATTGAAGTGTGATTATTGGATCCATTATGATTGGATAAGTTGGCAAGCTGGGTTAATTTAGAGGCAACGTTGGACGGTAAGCTATTCGGGTTATGTAAGATAAACTCAAATAAAATGGAAAGTAGAGATTCCAATGTATTAGAGGTTAACTGGGCATTGGAATCATGTTCCAAAGCACAGCCATTAGGCATTGATGGTTTGGGAGTGGAAACTAAATCATTGTGGGCAGCCTTATCATAGGACTTACCCAGGGGAGCTCTGGGGCGGGGAGTGGTGTATATTGTCTTAATTGAGGATCGTGAATGTTGGGAATGTGAGGGGAAGACTCTAGACAATGGGGCTTTAGAAGAAGACGGCTGATGTGGCATTACTTGTGCAATTTCTGAGTAGGCTCGAGAAACTGTAGGGAACTTTAAACTGGCTTCTTGGTAAGAAATGCACTCTTGAGCCATAACGATTTTTATTGAACGTTGTCGTTCTTGTTCAGGACAACTTGAGCTAGTAGAAAAGTGTTTCCCTGAACAGTGGACGCAGGTGGCCTTAGATTCAGGGATTTCGCAGTTGTTACCCGTATGTTCTTGAGAGCAGCGGAAGCACCGAGGCTGCGAACGGCACTGTAATTTGGTATGACCAAACCTGCAACAGGAGTGGCATTGGATAGTAGGGTAGTAATAGAGCTCGACCGGGAGTGATGTGTAATAAAGAAAAACGCGGGAGGGGAGGATTTGCCCTTGGAATGTTACGACTACAGTTTGTGTGGGAACCCATGTAACAATACTATCTTCAACCTTCTTACGATTCAGTCTACGTGCTTTAATAATTATGCCGCAATTAGGTGGAAGTTCTATATCTTTTGCAAAGTCATGCATGGATAGATCTGTCGGAACCTGTCTTATCAAGCCCATCCTTGTAACGTGAAATGTAGGTATGATCGCTGTGTATTGGTATTGAGGAAGAACAGGGTTAGTGGTGAAAGAGTTGGCATCATCAGCTGAACGGAATTCGATAGATACCTTATTACGTCCCACCTTTTTAACACCTCCTGGAATGACATTTTTTATTTTATGTGTAGAGAGAAACTGACCAAATTTTATAGGACGGATAGTAGTACCTGTTGCTGGATCGGGGCTTGAACGGGAAACATGTACGATATAGGGGCCTTTGTCATTAGATGAGTATGTATTAATAGCGCCAATAGTATAGGAAGGGTGTGTGTAAAGAGTCTGGATCGACGCCACCGCCAAATCCGGGGAGGTTATCGTTTTCTTTGCCGGATTAACGTCTTCTGAAATCAATCTGCGTTTAGTAGCTGTGCTAACGGATCCCGATTCACAAGACATAGGATCCGGTGGGTCCGGAGGGTCCGGCTCCAACATAGGCGACATTATGGCGCCACACTCCTTGTTTGACGTAACCGCAAACACGAAGCTAGTATATAAAACTAAGCTAAAATAATATATATATACAAATTAACACTATATACTACTACCGTAACACATAAAATCACTCTGGTTATGAAAAATTATAATAAAACGGGCCAAAATTTTGAAAAAACACCGCCACAATTCCACAACGAAAAAAAAAAAAAAAAAAAAACTAGCAACAACAATAATTAGTGCCACCAACTTATCTGTAGAACGGCTAAAAGTGGAACTACTGACGCCATTTTGAAAACGTAATTTTGTTGTTGTCAGTCGTTGTAGTCGGGTGTTCGTTCGAGGGTTCTAGTTTTTCTTTTTAATTTGCAAGTATTTTGTGTGAAAATCATGCCGAAAGCAATCAAAAGTGACGTACGAAAAATGATTATCAAAATGAAATCATTCTTTGATGCAGAAAAGGAGCAAACAGCCCCAATAATACCATTTGTTCATGTATACAAACGCATTGCTGCCGCTACAGGTCAGTGTTACCAGATTATTATTTCATGAATCGCTATACATTATTTACGATATATATTAGTATAAATTATTTATTTATTAAGTAACGACATTGTCACAATAATAAGTAACTAGTTATTGCTTGCGACTTGGCCTATGTGAAATTAGGTTACCACTTTCTCGAAAGCACTCATAATTCGGGATACAATTCTTTAGGGTTCAATTATATCAGAAATATTTTATTTAAATATTATGATTCATGAATTTAAAAAATGACGCTTTTCATTACACGCTGACTTTCTAAATTTTTATTTATTTAATGACAACTTTATTTCTGTTTTAGGTATTGGTCTTTCAACAATTTATAAAATTGTACAAGAAGGCGAAACGGCTGCAGAAACGGGTACCAGAATAACCACACCAGGAAAGTCGAGACGAAGGACATGTGGCAAAATAGACGTGGACAGTTTTGATCAAGGGGTAATCAGGCGAAAAGTACATGAATTTTATGCGTTGAAAAAGGAATTGCCTACTATAAATAAGCTACTTACGGTACTGAGAGATGAAATAAATTTCAAAGGTGGCAGGGAAACACTTCGCAAATTGTTGCGTAAAATTGGGTTTCATTACCGAAAAACACAAAGCAATCGCAAGGTTTTAACCGAGCGTAATGATATTTCGGCGTGGAGAGCTAAATATTTACAAGAATTAAAACAAAACTCACTATCAGGTAATCCTCGGCCAGTAATATACTTGGATGAGACGTATATACATTCATCACATACCAGTAATAAATGTTGGCAAAGTCAAGAAACAGATGGCGTTCTAGAACCTGTGTCTAAGGGCCAACGTTTTATTATTGTTCATGCAGGTGGAAAAATGGGGTTTGTCCAAAACGCAAATCTTGTATTTAAGTCAAATACAAAAAGCGGGGACTATCACGACGAAATGAACAACACAAATTTCAAAAAGTGGTTAACTGAAAAATTACTCCCCAATCTTGAAGAACCGTCTCTGATAATAATGGACAACGCTCCCTATCACAGCATTCGATTTAATAAAACACCAACTACCAACACTAACAAACCTGAAATTATAAAGTGGTTAACTGATAAACGCCTCGATTTCTCGTCAGAATTGACCAAACCACAGTTGCTGGAGATTGTCAAACGAAATAAACCTGATCCTGTGTATGAGATTGATAGTATATTAGCACAACATGGCCACAAATGCTTACGACTGCCAGCGTATCATTGCGACCTTAATCCTATTGAGATGATATGGAGTTCAATGAAAAGGAAAGTGGCAGCAGTTAACATAGAGCACAAAAATCAAAGTATGCAACAATTAATAACAGAAGCGTTCAGTTCCATTGATGCTTCAGAATGGCAAAAATATTGTGCACATGTGAACAAAATTGAAGAAGAATATAGACGAAAAGACGTATATTTAGATCAGCCGTTTATAGTTCATTTAGACAGTGACTCCGACACTGATAGTGACAGTGATTCAGATTTTGAAGAAATTAGTGGAGTATATCCACTGGACCACAGTTATGGTATTATTGCACATACTTCGGCTGCCTTAGACCATAATTACTGCATGAAAGGTTTTCAGTAAAACGAAAATTATTACAAAATAAATAAAGTTATTTTTATTTAACATGTAATACATATTTTAAAAATTAGTAAATATAAATAATTATTTAAAAAGTTACATACTCGTATTCTTTAACTATTCCAAGGCCAAATGGCTGAAAATCCTTACCGTTTAGTCGAGCCCTTTCTCTTTATCATTCATAAACCTATATAATATATCTTATATCTGTGATAGCGAGCAACAGGGACGGTAAAAGGTATGCTTACGAGTATTAAAAGTTAAAGGTGGCCAAAGTTGATAATTTCTGTGGCAACACTTGTCGATCGCGGCGCCATCGCTACATTCTACAGGTGCTCAAGTCCACTATTTTGGAACAATTGTCATACCGGCACAATACCGGCACGATACCGTTGCAATTGAAGTCAAATATCCGTAGTCTGCTATATGCCGTCATAACGGTCTTTCAATGGTAATAGAATTGTCGATCTCTTTTATCTATGCATTGAATTTTCGGTCTCTTTTATCTATGGATTGTGTTAGAATGGTATGTATGTGTTGCCGTTTTTAAAAAATGCGTTAGTTGAAGTGATTTTCGAAAAACTACTAATAAATTTAAACATTTAATCATGCTAGACTTCGTTTAAATATATTTGTACATACTATTTATTAGTATAAAAAGCAATGTGAAGTTTAGGAGATTAGTAAATTGCAATAAATTACAAAGAACAATTTCTAATATTTCTATCTATCTATTTTTTATTTATGGCAATCTGTCGACACAGGACAATTTTAAAATATTACTGTCAAATTCTAAATAGCAGACTACCGAAACATTTCAGTCATTGAATTGCAATTGTGAAGCAGTTGTGTACGAGACTAGCAATTTATGTCACTTTGACAATTGTAAGACAATGATGAAGTCGTTATGACGACACATTAATAGTAGACTACCAAAAACTTTACTATTGCACCATAATGGGACAATAATGGTACAGTTGTGACACCGTTGAAATACCCGACTCAGGGCCCTGATAAGTTGGCGGCACTATACAAACGCATTTGACAGTTTTTTTTTAATTTTTAGTGATTGATTTATTCAACAGCTTCGGTAATAAGTCCTTACGCCGTAATACCGATAAGTTAACCGTAGCTTTTCTTAATCCATAGAAAGGTGCTAGTTGCACTACACTGTATTTTGGAAACATAAATTAACGCCTAAACATTTTTTTTTTGTCTTATTACGATTATTATCAACCACTGAACTATAGGAGGAACAGTGAATGGTGATGCTTTAATTAAGGGGCAGTCGATACCCATGCTTTTGTCAATGTCATGAATCAATGAATCCAATGTCATTAATGTCATCGGCTGTCATTGTCATTTATTAAAGGTCACCTTGGTGCATCCAAGATTTAAATTTAGGGAACTAATATTATTATTATTTGGTATGTAGACAAATATTTTATGTAATCAAAAAATAAACATCGATAGAATCAAGTATTACGATTTTATTTGTGATTAGCTATAAGTGTTTTATTGTGTAACATCAATAATAACCATGATAAAAATATTTATAGATTTTGGCCGCAACAAAAAACGATAATAATGGATGTGGTTTCGAGTCAGAAGTTTATTGGCCGTGGTTCTCATAAGGGAAAAGGTCTGGCCGTGTTTACTAGTGGTGGAGACTCCCAGGGCATGAATGCTGCTGTACGATCAGTAGTCCGAATGGGTATTTATTTGGGCTGCAAAGTATACTTTATCCGGGAGGGATACCAAGGTATGGTCGATGGTGGTGACAATATTGAAGAAGCAAATTGGTCTTCTGTCAGTTCTATCATCCATAAAGGAGGCACTATTATTGGATCAGCTCGGTGCATGGATTTTGTGTAAGTCCAAATTGTTTTTAATTATTAATTATAAGTAATAAAGACTATATTTGTATGTTATGTAGTATATTATGTATGTATTATATGTATTACTAAGTATGTTTATATTATCTGTTTATGTATGTAGATTATCTTTATTTATTATAGTTTAAGTAATATTATTATTATTGTAAGGTAAAAACTTCACCTCTCAGTGATAAATTAGCACCTGCCTCATATTATCTCTGCACCACTGATGGTTGGCTGGTAGAGAATGTCATTGGCATTAAGCCCGCTATTGTACACTATTTATTATGTGCAAAAAGTTTTAAATATACTTAGTACTTACTAGTTATAAATTTGTGTCTGTGGATTGAGATAAATTTGCCTATTTTCTTCGAGACCAGAAATTATCACCTTACAACAATATAATTAATATTTACAACACCTAGATGACATTTTACTCATTTCACAAATTATATTCAGACTAAATAATAATAAAATTTCAGAAATAAAAAATATGTAACATGCTTTAAATATTTATTTTAACATAATACTTTCATAAATATCATATGCTTTGCAGGCTTGTACTTTATTTACAAAATCTTTAAAATAGTTTTGTTGTATTTTCTTCAACAGGCAAAGAGAGGGTCGACTCAAGGCAGCTTACAATTTGGTTACTCGTGGCATAACCAATTTAGTAGTGATTGGTGGTGATGGGTCCTTAACTGGTGCTAATTTATTCCGGCAAGAATGGTCTAGCCTTCTTGATGAATTGTTAGAGAATAACAAGATTACTAAAGACCAGAGAGAGAAATACAAATATTTACATATTGCTGGCATGGTAAATATACCTATATAGAGATTCCTTTTATAGATATACTTTACTGTACACCAATAATTAGTCATCAATTACATAAATATAAGCTATAACTAAGATAGTACAATGGACAGCCTTTTGGTATGGTAGAATAATGAGAAAAAACAAATCGGACAATTCAGATCATAAAATCTAGAAATTTAGATTATATGTATATTACCGTTAGTACGTATAGTAACCTAGGCCGGACCATGCAGTTTCACACTTTTGACTCTGCTTGCATCAGACACGCGCGTCAGCCCCGTAAATTAATCGCTGGCGTATGAAATCGGCAGAAATAGAGACAATGGTTAACTATTAAATATGCAATCACATGTGCTGCTTCTCTGTAGGTACTGTTTGAACAGGGATGTTATGTGCTGTGTTAGAAGTACTACTGTGTGTGTATGTGTTAGAAGTAGGTAACTCCATTATGTTCATAACGTAGTAGATAAATACGATTTAATGATGTCAGAATTGCTTTCTGACTTATGTTACATAAGAAATAAAAATTACGTGTAAGCTACTGAGCGCTTTTCGCCTTTGTGAGATGAAATTGCTTGATCGAACACTCGAATCTCACATAAAAATCACTTGCTGTCGCAAATTAATTATTAGTTCTTATACATTCACCGTAAAATTTACGCGAGGCATTTTAAACTGCGTTTAATGAATCACGTATTTTTAAAGGCCGGGCTCGACCGCAAAATGAGCGAGGTCATTAATGAGCTCGCTTAACTCGCAACGATAATTTTCATAGTTGAGGCTCGACCGCCAAAGAGGCTAGCGGAGCGGTCTGAGAGTGAAAATTATCGTTGCGAGTTAAGCGAGCTCATTAATGACCTCGCTCATTTTGCGGTCGAGCCCGGCCTTAACACCTTCTCATATTTTATTTTTATTTAAAGATGAGACCTATGGATGGACCCCTACCTAGGGAGTTCTGAAAATAAAGGCTAAAACTCCACCCACTTATCCTAGAAAACGGGCGCAATTGTTTGCAATGAGCATTTTTAAGGCTTCAGATGATATACAGATGAAGAAGCCCTTCAAGATAGCCAATCTAATAAAGATTGTTGTTCTTAATTTTTTTGAACCTTATATGATTTTGATTACTCTTTAAGACGACCGCACCCGCCATATAACGTAATTTCTTTTTCATATGTCACATACTACGGATTCCCTGCTAAACTATACTTATTATCTGTGAAACTATGTATATTTTTCTATAATTTATAGAAAACAATTGATGCAATACAAATATCATAAAAAAAATATCCTGTGAGGGAATCAAACTCATGACGACATTCTTTAGACGGTTAAACTACAATACAACTGTACCACAAGGCCTGTTTACGACCTTGCTTTTAACTTTGTAGCAAAATTGGCAACAGTCCTAGCTAATAATGTACTTTTCAGGTAGGATCAATTGACAACGATTTTTGTGGCACTGACATGACAATAGGCACTGATTCAGCTTTGCATCGCATTATAGAAGCCATTGACGCTATAGTAAGCACAGCTTACTCTCACCAAAGGACATTTATTATGGAGGTCATGGGCAGACATTGCGGGTAAGAGCTTAAAATATTTTTGTTCTATTTCATATGCATAGACGCAGAATGTATTTAATCTTCGATACACATTAATTCCTTTATTGAGATATTTAACCGCCCTTTATACCTTGCATAGAATATTTAACTGCTATTGATTAAAGGATATTTATTTATCATCGTTCAAAACGTATTCTATACAAATATGTATCCTTGATTCTTGATTTATTTTAAGGGAAAATTATATGTACGTTGAGATTAAGAGACACCACTTTCCAGACAACTTTAAATAATAGTGTATCTAGCTTGGTATATTCTATATCTATGTTTAATATATATGTATATTGGGGTCATATTCGTCCACACCCCGTCGTCCACAGTGTGGACGAATGGGAATAGTGTGGACGAATAGGAATAAAAAGCGTGTGGAGGAGAGGTGCCGTTTATTCCCGTTCGTTCACACTATAGTGCAGGGGCCGACACTCAAAATGGTTAACTTTAAAAAAAGATGAGTGGGACTTCTAAATGTTTAATTAGGACTATCTATGACAGATTAAGCCATCAAAAATTATCGTATAAAAAAGTTGCAAAGTTATACTGTTGGCTTTTAAATTGTTAATTTTACCAGCTGCTCTGTGTCTAGCCAACTGGAGTCGCCTATAAGAGATAACAATAGATTTTAATAAATACATTCTGTATATCATATTGTATAAATGTTGTTGTATGTAACACCAATCTGATATACATGGAACGTGACAGTGTGTTATTATAAATATACACTTTGTAATATTAATCACTGTTTATTCACGTAGATACCTTGCTGCGGTCACGGCTTTGGCATCCGAAGCGGATTTTGTCTTTATACCAGAAACTCCGCCGTCTGTTGACTGGAAAGATAAACTATGTGATAAATTAGAACAGGCAAGCCTTGGCTAGATAATGTTGACCCTGTCTTTCATATCAGAATTTCCTTTCATTAATCTATAACTTAAATATCCCTTAGTTTTCTTGCAGTATTTACCGCACTTTGTACGGACGCTACATATAGTTTTATTTGCGAAGACCCAGCGCCTCTCAATTGGGAGAATAAATTGTGTCGGAAAATAGCCGAGGCAAGAATTTTGAAAGATTGGTTTTATTTGTATGGGAGCAGGATCACTGTATCAGGTCTAATGCTCATCATTTGTTATGAATTGGCAAATACAGTAAATGGTATCTACATATCACCAAATTAAGGGCTCTGAAATCACATTGATGTAACAGGTTAGGTACCTGCTTAGCTTAGTAAGGGCTGAGGACATCTCTTATGCCAATATGGTTTTGCTCACAATTGTTTAATACAATCATGATTAATTCTATGGGAGCATCTGCATGATCCATCGGGTACTGCTTGTTGCAGTTATCTGGCACTTGTGGCCGCTTTGGCGAGCGAAGCAGACCAAGTATTCATTCCTGAGGACCCTGTTCCCAATAATTGGGTTGAAAAGCTTTGCAAAAGATTGCAGCAGGTATGCAGGCTTAATTGAGTGGCACTGTATAACAGTACACAAATATGCTTAAGTAACCTTAGGTATTAGAACAGCTTATGATTGATAGAAATAATTAATTACTGCTGAGATACAGACATAAAATGCAAATCGAAACAGCGCTCGGACCGGCCACTCGTGCGCAATCCCGAGTGTGCCAGCTATCCGATTATCATTTATTGTAATAGTTAACATTATTAAACTATTAATTTCAATTAATAATATTTCATTTCAACGATCATCCCGATCATGTGGGTTGGAATTGGTACTATCTGTTCTGTGCACTTCTCGCTGGAGTTGCAAGATCTAGTTGCTTATTGCAAACAAAGTTAGTTGAGTTATTATAAGAAAAAATATTAGATTTGCTTAAAAGTAATATTATGTTGATTTAAAGAAAAATAATTGAATTTTTTGAAATCCGTTTATACGAATAAGATCTCTGTGCTCTTGATTTAAGATGCCGAAAGAAAATTACACTTTGTAGTCCGTAGTATCAACCACTAGGCTATACGCAGCACTTTTTTAATTTCCGTTTTTATTAAATCATTGATGGGGAAATAAACTAGGAGTAAATGTACTAACACCTTATGAGCTTTATGCAGTTTTTAATTTCCTACTAAAATATCATTTTAATTCACATTCATTGTGTTGACACGCTTGCACTATATTAACAAAATTAATTTGTAGATCGTTATTTAAATTAATTTTAATTAACTATTAAATTGAATTATTTTGTCATTAGGAAAGAAAGTCAGGACAGCGTTTGAATATTATAATTGTTGCTGAAGGTGCCATAGATCGTGAAGGAAAACCTATTACAGCTGAGTTGGTGAAGAAGGTAGTTGTTGATAATCTGAATCAAGATACTAGAATCACTGTTTTGGGTCACGTACAGCGTGGAGGTTCTCCATCTGCTTTTGATAGGATTTTGGTAAGAAATTTTTTTCGCAATATATCTACGTTAGAATAACACATCTATCCGTGTGGTGACGGAGTAAGAATACAAGTGTTGTAAAAGTCATCTAAGGGATATTGCATACAGATAACATCCTCTGTGAGAGACGGAAAACTCGAAAATAAACCCTGTGCCAACACGCCTGGTCAGCGCGGCACAGTAGACCATAATCCCTCCAAAGTGGAGGAGGCCCGTGCCCAACAGTGGGACGTAAATGGGCTGGAGAGAAGAGGAGAACAACACATAGGTTTAATATCGCGCTGCAAAGCCAAAGAGCAGGTCACTAATTGTAAATACGAGTAAAACAACGTACTGCATAAAATCTATTTATTTATGTTAGCATAATGTATGACACCAAGGCCATTGCGCAGTGGCGTGCACATAATTTTGAAGCAGGGTAGGCTCTTATACTGTAGGTAGTACTCTTATAGATTTTTAGCATAGCCACGCGACGGATCTCTAAGTCGGAAACCATGCCAACAGAACAAATTTAAATCTGAATATCCCGAATCAGTCCACACTGTACTAGAATTACTAAACAATAACTACGTACGTACATACATACGTACATGTACGTATGTACATACGTTTCATAACTTTTAACATGAAATTTTCGAGTTACATTGGTGCCTATTCTATGTGCAGACCTAAACTTAACTTAACTAAAAAATGAAAATTGATAGCGTCTATAACACAATTCGGCAATGTTAACAGAACTTTTTTTATATAAAAACTGTTTATTATAGACTAACGATTTTAATTAATATAAATGTGTGCAAAAAAATAGCGAAACATTTAAGATACAGCAATAGCTGTTTTCATTTTTTAGTTAATACCTATTATACCGTTGTCCGTCCAGCTACGCGTGGCGCTGATTCGATCGGTACCGCGCTCGCATGTTGTAACAAAAAACCTTTATAGCTTCTTATCTATAATACCTAGAGTGAAGACAAATACTACGAAAAATTACTAGAAGACTACAGATGAAATCTATCTATTTTTTAAGATCTGAAAATTTATTTTAAAGTATTAAAAATGAGAACAGAAGAGGACAGAGGAGAAAACATAACAATTCAAAATATAACTCGATTTTACTCTTAAAACTGTGATATGTATGCTATATGTATACTTAATTATAAAGCACAAATCATCTAGTTTATCTTGATGTATAATAATATTAATAATCTATGAACTCATAAATAAAACTAAACTACTTACGACAATCCGCTGGAACTTCAAAACCACTTGTTTACTAAACACAAAGCGTAAAGTGGACTGAAGATAAAAACTGCCATCTAGTGATTATGGATTGTGAAGTAATTCATCAGCTATCTATTACACAACTTATAGACGCAAAAAATAACGCAATTTGTCCATAGATGTCGGTATATCTAATCGTAACTGACTGTTGATACTCGTTTCGATACGAGATTTACCAAAAGTATTTAATTTTAAGCTTTCTTTCTATTTTTTTATATTTTATTCTTTGTCGCGGAATGGAAATTATTTAAATCTGAATATCCCGAATCAGTCCACACTGTACTAGAATTACTAAACAATATGCAAGGGAAACAAAATAATTTATTCATGTGTACACAACCACATAGCCAGTTATACGTTTCATAACTTTTAACATGAAATTTTCTAGTTACGTTACCCTTTTGTTGATTAAGTTGTAACTCGGGTATACATCTACCTATAGACACAATTTGAATTTTTTCACCGAACGACAATTGTGAGAACTTGTTATTTTTAATTTTTAACAAACACACACTATCAACACACATTTCACAATCAAATAACATTTTAAAATCAACAAACGAAAATCCATACAATTATTAAATTAAAGAAACTCAATATTAAACAGTTCAATGAATCACACGAAAAATAAAATGGCTTCCGTCGAACCAAAATCAGTGTTGCCAGAGTGATTTGGTCGAAAGTTACGTTGGCATCCATGAAAAGTTACATTTTTAAACTAAAACTTACGTAGTGGTAATTTTATGAGTGTGAATGTAACAGCCATCAGCCAAATTTATAATTATTTACAAATAGAGTAAATAATTAATAAAAGATTTTTTTTAAATGCGCATTTAAAAAATTTTCAAATTAATAAATGCATTTTTTATAAATATTATTTTTTAAATTATTTACTCTATTTATTTGTAGTTTTAAATTTTTCTGATGTCTGCTACATTCACGCTCATGTAATTTTCAGCTCGCAGATCAAAAATTATTATTATTTTATTTTTTCTTGTACACAATAATTTAAAAAAAATTATATTTATCAATATAATTATAACCTTTTTAATTTTTTGCGGTAGTTTTTGTTTTCATTAAATAAATTTAGATAAGAATATTTTAATTTTTCAAGATTTTTTTTTCATTTTTACCTCTTTTGTAATTCTTGAGAAGTTACTTAAATCTAACTAAAATTGTTTCTTACATACATGTTACATGAACTGATCAAAAGTTACGTAAAATGTAAAAAATGTAACCTTCTGGCAACACTGCTTCCGACTATATTTAATCGGATTTTATGTAACGAACGAACATTGCCGAATACTCGCGATAACATCCGATCGCGAAAGCAGACGGCAGGATTTTCAGTATAAATCGTCTTGGATATGTAAGCCTGTGTGCGTTTGGGAACTGTGCACGGACACCAAAATTTCTACACACATATGAACTCATGGCAGGCGGCCGGCTTGGAGCTTGCTCGCTACGCTAATATTATTCCTTCGCCAAACGCCTGGCAAAAAACAATTTGCAAGCACATATTGGTGCTATTTATGAATTATTAGGTAGGCGTTTTTAAGTTATAATATTTTGTTTAATTAATAGTAAATACATGAATAAAGTCATCTAAATCATACGAACGTTTTATTAAAATATCTGTGAATGGCAAGTAAAGCAGAGCCTGTCAGCTTGTATGGAGTGCACGCCACTGCCATTGCGTAATGTGATAGATACACGTCAATAATATAATTACATGAAAACGATGTTACGAGTATGATAATTATTGCTCACATTTGTAATTTTCCTTTAACCTCTAAACCCGTCATATGTATAAACTCCTATACCTACATACTTAATTACCTAATGAATTACTCATTTAGAAAACATTTTTAGAGTGTTTTTACATCCCAAATTTTTTTTCGCAACACAAAATAAAACTTGAACTTGGCATGACGCGCCACCGTGTGTCTGGATATTGAATAGTGTGTTGGTATACTCAGGTATACTGGTCAGGTATACTATATATCTCGGCAGACTGTTCGTGATGACGGAATCAGTTCCGTCATCACGAAAACAGTCTGCCGAGATGGTTGCACTTTTGATACAACGCACTCTGGTCTCGAACTAAGCGTAAGGCTATTTTAATATACATTTTAGGGTTGCCGTATGGGTGCGGAGGCTGTGATGGCTTTAATGGAAGCCACCCCTGAAACTGAATCCTGCGTTGTAACTTTAGATGGTAATCAAGCTGTGCGTCTACCTCTCATGGAATGTGTGCGGCGTACAAAAGCAGTTTCTCAGGTTGGACATTTTTATAAGCAATATTTTTTAAAGACTATATAACCTTCCTCTTTATGCTCTCTTCTCCGTGAGGTGACGGATTAAGAAAATAAGCGTCATACAACACACCCCTCTTTTCCTTTCCAAGATTTTGTACAAGCCAGCTAATGAATATTGTACACAGATAACATCTTCAGTGAGACACGAAAAGCTCAAAAGTAAACCCTATGTCAACACGCCTCCTCAGCACGGCACAGTAGACCGTAATCCCTCCCTAAGCGGAGGAGGCTCGTGGTCAACACTAGGACGTTAATGGGCTGGAAAGAGTTGGGTATGTAATAATATGTATCAAGACTATATAGGAATTTTATTTTTCGTCTGCAGGCTATGGCTGATAAAAATTGGGATTTAGCAGTACAGCTGCGCGGGCGCAGTTTTGCCAGGAACTTGGAGACATACAAAATGTTGACAAGATTGAAGCCTCCCAAGGAAGCTTTTGATGCTTCTGGAAAACCTTCGGTAAGTAATAAGCTTTCTATTAACGACGTGGTTGACCAATATCTGAATCTCGATGATGCCAATAATTCTCATAAAATTTGGTATACAGTGGTGGATGGCTAAGGAATACCACTGTCATAATACCTTTTCTTTCACAGGTTTTGATAGCATATTTTAAGCAGATAACATGTTTAAAAAAAATTGTCCTATCACGCTGACCGTTTTTATCTGTCACACAGGATGCTATCTGCTTTTGTCATCACTGATCTAGTTCTTACAGCATCTTAGGGGAGGAAATGAGGTGGTGATACCTAGTTATTATTGTGAATTAATTTTTTTTTATTTACACTACGTCCTCTGGTCTCAAGCTAAGCTTATATGCTTGTGTTATGGGTACCAGAATACGGATAGAATACATATACTACTTTTTTTTTGTAAATACATACTTGTAATACATAGAAACAGCTAGACGCAGTACAAACATTTGTATGACAATTAGAAAAATCACACAAATGATTGTCCCGAGTGGGAATCGAACCCGCGACCTCGTGATCGGCAGTCCATTACATAAACCACTCCACAACGAAGCCCGTCGAATGCGGGGCTCATAGCGTTTCCTACTCCTGCTATATGGTTATTCCGCTTAGCAGCGGCGTGCACTGGAATTTAACTTAGGGTGCGGTGCTGTACTCAGTCACAAAAACTTTTTCTTTTATAGATTTTTAGCATAGCCACGCGACGGATCTCTAAGTCGGAAACCATGCCAACAGAACAAATTTAAATCTGAATACCCCGAATCAGTCCACACTGTACTAGAATTACTAAACAATAACTACGTACGTACATACATACGTACATGTACGTATGTACATACGTTTCATAACTTTTAACATGAAATTTTCGAGGTACAATACCTTTTTGCTGGCTTAGTTGTCGTAACTCGGGTACACAGAATCTTTTTACTGAAAGACATTTGTGAGAACTTGTTATTTTTAATTTTTAACAAAAACACACTATCAACACACCTTTCACAATCAAATAACATTTTAAAATCAACAAACGAAAATCCATACAATTATTAAATTATAGAAACTCAATATTAAACAGTTCAATGAATCACACGAAAAAATAAAATGGCCTCCGTCGAACCAAAATATTTCTGCTATTTAAATAAATAAAACCTTACTAAACAAAAATGCATACGTGATTTATTAGACTTCCGACTATTATATTTATTCGGATTATAAGTAACGAACGAACATTGCCGAATACTCGCGGTAACATCCGATCGCCAAAGCAGGCCGCATGATTTACAGTACAAATCGTCTTGGATATGCAAGCCTGTGTGCGTTTGCGAACTGTGCACGGACACCAAAATTTCTACACACATATGAACTCATGGCAGGCGGGCGGCGTCGAGCTTGCTAGCTACGCTAATATTATTCCTTCGCCAAACGCCTGGCAAAAAGCAATTTGCAAGCACATATTGGTGCTATTTATGAATTATTAGGCGTTTTTAAGTTATACCTAATATTTTGTTTAATTAATAGTAAATAAATGAATAAAGTCATCTAAAACATACGAACGTTTTATTAAAATATCTGTGAATGGCAAGTAAAGCAGTGCTTTTCTGCCTTAATAGAGCGCACGCCCATGCCGCTTAGGTATGTGTTGCAAACGTCTATAGGCTATGGTGACCTTTTACCATCAGGCGGGCCCTGTGCATGTTCGATGCTTTTGTGATATAAAATAATTTGTTATTTACAGGAAGGTTTGACTTTAGCGGTGATGCATGTTGGTGCGCCAGCTTGTGGTATGAACGCTGCAGTTCGATCGTTTGTACGTAACTGCATATACCGCGGTGACACTGTACTTGGCATTCACGATGGTATAGAAGGATTTATCAGCGGCAACATCGTCAAGATGGACTGGTAATAGTATAAAAAAAATAATTGACAATGGTGCAAATTCTAACACAACTAAACTTAACTGAAAATGAAAACAACTATTGCTGTATTTTGATTATTTGGCTATTTGGTTGTGGACATTTATTTTGATTAAAATCTTCAGTCAATAGTAAACAGTTTTTAAAATAAGCAAGTTCAGTTAACATTGCCAAATTGTGTTATCGACACTATCAAAATTCATTTTTTAGTTTAGATTAATTGGGCACGTAGAATTGGTACCAATATATATTGTTGAATGTACGTTATGACTATTAATAATAAGGTTATAATGTAACACGTCTCAATGGTATAATTTTTGCAAGAAGTTGTTCGAGCCTAAAATATTTTTGTTATCAATAAATAAATAAATGTACATGGACATTTCACACAACGTCCTCTGGTCCCAAGCTGAGCTTATATGCTTGTATTATGGGTACCAGAATACGGATAGAATACATATACTACTCTAACCTATTTTCTTCCCGAATGCTATATGCGTTCAAAAAATTAGAATTTTGGCGTACGAAGTCATAGACAACAGCTAGTCTTGACATAAGTTTATTAATACTTTAGGTCCGATGTGACTGGCTGGGTGGCTCAGGGTGGAGCGTTCTTAGGTACTAAAAGAACACTACCCGGTGAGAAGAAGGGTGAAATAGCTGCTCGCATCAAACAGTTCAATATTCAAGGTTTACTTATCATTGGTGGTTTTGAGGTAATGTACCTGTATGAATCAATGTTTTTAGTTATTTAGTAATAATAGTAATAGTGATAATTTTTTAAAATAAATAATTAGCAAAAATACCACTTGACCTAATACTGTTACTCACCAATTGAGCTATCGTTGTAGTTACAGGCAGTGGCGTGCACATAATTTTGAAGCAGGGTAGGCTCTTATACTGTAGGTAGTACTCTTATAGATTTTTAGCATAGCCACGCGACGGATCTCTAAGTCGGAAACCATGCCAACAGAACAAATTTAAATCTGAATATCCCGAATCAGTCCACACTGTACTAGAATTACTAAACAATAACTACGTACGTACATACATACGTACATGTACGTATGTACATACGTTTCATAACTTTTAACATGAAATTTTCGAGTTACATTGGTGCCTATTCTATGTGCAGACCTAAACTTAACTTAACTAAAAAATGAAAATTGATAGCGTCTATAACACAATTCGGCAATGTTAACAGAACTTTTTTTATATAAAAACTGTTTATTATAGACTAACGATTTTAATTAATATAAATGTGTGCAAAAAAATAGCGAAACATTTAAGATACAGCAATAGCTGTTTTCATTTTTTAGTTAATACCTATTATACCGTTGTCCGTCCAGCTACGCGTGGCGCTGATTCGATCGGTACCGCGCTCGCATGTTGTAACAAAAAACCTTTATAGCTTCTTATCTATAATACCTAGAGTGAAGACAAATACTACGAAAAATTACTAGAAGACTACAGATGAAATCTATCTATTTTTTAAGATCTGAAAATTTATTTTAAAGTATTAAAAATGAGAACAGAAGAGGACAGAGGAGAAAACATAACAATTCAAAATATAACTCGATTTTACTCTTAAAACTGTGATATGTATGCTATATGTATACTTAATTATAAAGCACAAATCATCTAGTTTATCTTGATGTATAATAATATTAATAATCTATGAACTCATAAATAAAACTAAACTACTTACGACAATCCGCTGGAACTTCAAAACCACTTGTTTACTAAACACAAAGCGTAAAGTAGACTGAAGATAAAAACTGCCATCTAGTGATTATGGATTGTGAAGTAATTCATCAGCTATCTATTACACAACTTATAGACGCAAAAAATAACGCAATTTGTCCATAGATGTCGGTATATCTAATCGTAACTGACTGTTGATACTCGTTTCGATACGAGATTTACCAAAAGTATTTAATTTTAAGCTTTCTTTCTATTTTTTTATATTTTATTCTTTGTCGCGGAATGGAAATTATTTAAATCTGAATATCCCGAATCAGTCCACACTGTACTAGAATTACTAAACAATATGCAAGGGAAACAAAATAATTTATTCATGTGTACACAACCACATAGCCAGTTATACGTTTCATAACTTTTAACATGAAATTTTCTAGTTACGTTACCCTTTTGTTGATTAAGTTGTAACTCGGGTATACATCTACCTATAGACACAATTTGAATTTTTTCACCGAACGACAATTGTGAGAACTTGTTATTTTTAATTTTTAACAAACACACACTATCAACACACATTTCACAATCAAATAACATTTTAAAATCAATAAACGAAAATCCATACAATTATTAAATTAAAGAAACTCAATATTAAACAGTTCAATGAATCACACGAAAAATAAAATGGCTTCCGTCGAACCAAAATCAGTGTTGCCAGAGTGATTTGGTCGAAAGTTACGTTGGCATCCATGAAAAGTTACATTTTTAAACTAAAACTTACGTAGTGGTAATTTTATGAGTGTGAATGTAACAGCCATCAGCCAAATTTATAATTATTTACAAATAGAGTAAATAATTAATAAAAGATTTTTTTTAAATGCGCATTTAAAAAATTTTCAAATTAATAAATGCATTTTTTATAAATATTATTTTTTAAATTATTTACTCTATTTATTTGTAGTTTTAAATTTTTCTGATGTCTGCTACATTCACGCTCATGTAATTTTCAGCTCGCAGATCAAAAATTATTATTATTTTATTTTTTCTTGTACACAATAATTTAAAAAAAATTATATTTATCAATATAATTATAACCTTTTTAATTTTTTGCGGTAGTTTTTGTTTTCATTAAATAAATTTAGATAAGAATATTTTAATTTTTCAAGATTTTTTTTTCATTTTTACCTCTTTTGTAATTCTTGAGAAGTTACTTAAATCTAACTAAAATTGTTTCTTACATACATGTTACATGAACTGATCAAAAGTTACGTAAAATGTAAAAAATGTAACCTTCTGGCAACACTGCTTCCGACTATATTTAATCGGATTTTATGTAACGAACGAACATTGCCGAATACTCGCGATAACATCCGATCGCGAAAGCAGACGGCAGGATTTTCAGTATAAATCGTCTTGGATATGTAAGCCTGTGTGCGTTTGGGAACTGTGCACGGACACCAAAATTTCTACACACATATGAACTCATGGCAGGCGGCCGGCTTGGAGCTTGCTCGCTACGCTAATATTATTCCTTCGCCAAACGCCTGGCAAAAAACAATTTGCAAGCACATATTGGTGCTATTTATGAATTATTAGGTAGGCGTTTTTAAGTTATAATATTTTGTTTAATTAATAGTAAATACATGAATAAAGTCATCTAAATCATACGAACGTTTTATTAAAATATCTGTGAATGGCAAGTAAAGCAGAGCCTGTCAGCTTGTATGGAGTGCACGCCACTGGTTACAGGTATCAATAGATTACATTTTTAGAATATTAAGTTGCATTATTGCTTAATACAAACTACATAAGAAAACATGCAATTATTCCGATCCATTGATGTTGAAATAATTGAGAAGTGACACCAATTCTGTTGCGTTAAGTAATAAGTTTAACTTAACTAAATCGAAAACTGAAAATGTTATCTATTAAAAAAATGTTTATCTTTATATGTGTTTATTTAAATAATACTATTTCAGGCTTATCAAGCCGGTCTCGAGATCTACGAAGGTCGTGCCCAATTCCCAGAGTTCTGCATCCCACTAGTGGTGATCCCATCTACTATCAGTAACAACGTGCCTGGTACTGACTTCTCACTCGGATCAGATACTGCGCTCAATGAGATCACTGAGATCTGTGACCGTATACGACAGTCTGCTCAGGTTTGTATTATATTAGTTCATATTATTATGTTTTCAATAAACAAAGACAAAAACTACGCAACCATGATTGTCATAGGGCTGCCATGCGTTCGGGGGGCCATCTGACAGAATTTTAAAAGTGTCTCGCATAACCAATTTTTTTTTTTTAAATGTCTGTTATATTTAAACGTTTTTAGAAGAATCTGATCATATTTCGCGTAAATGGTCAGAATTTTGGACACAGTGGTGCCGATTCTGAGCGCACAACTAAACTTAACTTAACTAAAAAATTAAAATTGATAGCGTCATCATCACAATTCGGAAATGTTAACTGAACTTTCTTATTATTAAAACTGTATTATAGACTAACGATTTTAATTAATATAAATGTGTACAACGTAATAGCAAGTAATAGCTTTATTGACACTACCAATTTTCATTTTTTAGTTAAGTTTAGTTGTGCCTGTAGAATTGGTACCATAATCTGTAATGTAGAAACTAGATTTGACACCTAACAATAACTGGAGAAAGTGCCAATGGGCTTTTAATCCACATGCAACCACATTCCAGAGTTACATCAGTCAAGAGAATAGCTCATTGTTCTTGAACAGAATGCTATGTTGCAGATAACCAAAACAGAAAAAAAAAAAAAACCTTCTTTAAAATGTCTGTTAAATTTGATCTGATTTTATTCGCCCAACTGGTCAGGATTTTGATCATAGCACACTGAAAGAGTTAAGAATTATTCAAATCGGACAACCGGTACCTGAGATTAGCGCGTTCAAACAAACAAACAAACAAACTCTTCAATGCTATAGATTTTATATTATGTTTAATTTCTAGGGTACAAAACGCCGAGTATTCGTTATTGAAACCATGGGCGGTTATTGCGGCTATTTGGCTACATTAGCGGGTATGTTATCTATACTATACGTATTTATAATATTTGGAAATATTTTCTTAAAAGATCATCATCATCATGACATCACGCCTTTTTCCCATGGGGTAGGCAGAGACTATAGAGCGCCATCTGCTACGATCCAAACAGATGGCGCTCTATATTCTTAAAAGATAGGTATAGGAAAATGACAACAGTCTACCGAATGTTATATGGAATACAGTGTCAAAGCACTGCCCGATTTAAAATTGACTACGTATTTTAGGAAGAAAGGAAAACGTTTGCAGGAAATGAATCCAAGCAAATGTGTCTATAGTCTCTTACCCTACAAAAAAAAAGAATGGCCGTAAGATAATAAGTTCTTAGTAGAATATTAAAATAATAATTGTTTAATTTATTCTTATACATTTTATCAGGATTGGCTGGAGGCGCGGACGCTGCATATATTTACGAAGAGAAATTCTCTATCAAGGATTTACAACAAGACGTATATCATATGGCGTCTAAGATGACGGGTGGTATTCAACGAGGACTTATACTTCGCAATGAGAAAGCAAATGATAATTACAATACTGATTTCTTGTATCGTTTGTATTCTGAAGAAGGCAAAGGATTGTTCACTGCTAGGATGAATGTGCTAGGTAAATATTTCTTCCTTATTTCTTTTTAGTCCATCTGTTATCAGGCTGTCATTTGGCCACCTGTCTCAACATGATTATGATTGTATGATACTCTTCGTGCGCGAACCCAACTCGTGCTTAACCGGTTTTATTTACCTATTTCTATAGTTTTAAGCTCTATTTTTAGGGTTTCGTACAAACCCTTATAGGATCACTCCGGTGTCTGTCTGTCTCTCTGTCCGTCTGTCAAACTTTTTTTACTCAGCAACGGCTGAAGGTATCAACTTGAAACTCATACCAAATGTAGATCTACGCGGTACCTTACTGCAAAAAATACAATCAAACTTTTACCTCTACGCATTTAAAAGATATAATCGAATTACGACCATTTTTAAGAATTTTTGACTTATGCTAGGGAATCAAAATTCACAGGGTACTTCCCGTTGCTCTAGAGCCTTGAAATTTGGCATAGATCAAGTCTATATAGTGCTCATATAGGGAAAAATCCAAAAACTTATAATTTGTCGTCACATCACAAGAAAAAAGTGTTTATACTAATACCAACTTATGAAGTTGAAATGTAGGCGATTCCCTATATTTCAACTACAAAATTAAGTTGGTGAGTTGTTTTGAGTAAAATTAACTGATTATTTGAATGCAGTTACTTATGTTTATATGTCTAGTATGTATGAAACCCTAAGTGTGCGAGTTTGCCTCGCTCTTGACAGGTTTTTGATTTTTCAGGCAGAAGTAGTTAAAACTTCAAAAGTCTGGCTAAATCTATAAAATAAAAGCCTTTACTTTTGAAATGCTGCTTTGGCTTATAGCTTATATTTCGTATTATTAGGTCACATGCAACAAGGCGGTTCTCCTACACCATTTGACCGCAATATGGGTACAAAAATGGCAGCAAAATGCCTTCATTGGCTTGTAGAGACAATACATATGGGACCAGCCAATACACCATACTCCGCTTGTCTTCTTGGTGTCGTCAAAAGACAATATAAGTTTACTCCACTCGAAGATTTAAAAGCGCAGACTAATTTTGCGTAAGTTTTCTTTATTTTTAGCGTATATGAGCGTAACCATGAAAGCACAAAAAATATGGAAAGGCTTTCGAACATTTTTCACATTTTTTTTTGTGTTTCACTACCAGTTATTCTATTTTTAAATTTTATTATTATTCATAGCTTACCTCTGCTGTTTCGCGAAAGCAATAAACGTGTGACAACCACAGATTTACCGTAAATTTAGCTTGGCTAAATCTTACTTCATAGACTAGGAATGTTTCATATGACATACATATGCCTGTATCAAAGATACACATAGATACAGATGTCACGCACTCGGATATGTATTATATGTATGTGTTTACAAAAAAAAAGTAGTATATGTATTATATCCGTATTCTGGTACCCATAACACAAGCATATAAGCTTAGCTTGGGATCAGAGGACGTTGTGTGAAATGTCCATGAATATTTATTTATTTATTATTATTATATATATGTGGCTTCAAGCCGGCTGACTGATGTAGCCATTGACACACTGGTGAATCTGTGGGTCTCTCCGTGTGGTGACGTTTTAAGAATACAAGTGTCACCACCCCATCTCCTCCCAAGGGTGCTGTAAAAGTCAGCTAAGGGATATTGCACACAGATAACATCCTCTGTGAGAGACGGAAAACTCGAAAATAAACGTGCCTATACGCCTGGTCAGCGCGGCACAGTAGACCATAATCCCTACCCTAAACCCTAGTGGAGGAGGCCCGTGCCCAACAGTGGGACGTAAATGGGCTGGAGAGAGAGAGTTGCAGTACTTTTCCTGGAGCTATTTATATTTAATTTGCCAGCGCCTTGATAGCGCTTTTGACCTGTATCATTAAATTTTATAATTAATAGCCAAATCGGTTTAGTGATATTAAAGATTTTTTATTTTTCTAGTCAAAGAATACCTAAACAACAATGGTGGATGAAACTACGTCCATTATTACGTATTTTGGCAAAACACGAGTCTACGTATGAAGAAGAGGGCATGTATATGACAGTCGAACAAGGAGAAATCGATCCTGAAAATGTTATATAAGAATTGAATAGGCATTAAACGCAGCTATGTGGCATATTAATTTTTGTAAACGAAAACTAATGTTTAGGATGATTTTGTCTATGGCTGGTTAGGACATTATTGGACTTTCTACTTGTCTATAAAAAATTACCTCTGTTAGGGATGTGACTTTCAACACAAAAAATCCATTTTTAAATTAATCGATTATATTTTATAAATGAAAAATCGATTTATAATTAATCGATATTTATTCACAAAAAAAAACCTATGTATAGAGCTCCTCTATACATAGGTTTTTTTGTGTTGAAAGATAATATAGTTAAGTCATATATCATTCAAAACATCATACTCAATACTTTTGTATGGTATGGTACTATGCGCATAACGTCGCGTCGAAATTATTTGCTGATTTAAGAAAAGTTCAATGAAATGTCAACAATGATAAAGCGTCAAATAGTTTTTAGTTCAACAATTGATAATGTTTAGATTGGGTGTTTATCTCATTTTGATTTACATAATATATGTGTGTACTACCAGCCTAAGACAATCTAAATTATAATATTAAATTTCGCAGTAGAATCGTAGAAGTACTGAATATTTTTTTTAAATTAATTATAATTTAACTTTCGTTTAATATTTTCGATCGATATGATCATAATATGTAATCTCTATAGAGTGAAGGACTATCGATATTATACTATTTAGGACCAGTGCGGGATCAAGTCAGGGTGGGGCCTGTCTAGCTCTATTAAGGGGGGACCCTGACGAGCTGAGATGAGACCAGATGGCGACAGATAATCAACCATATTTAGTTTCGCTAAGGTTCAAAGTGTTGCTAAGGATTGTATCTTAAACTTATCATCACCCCATCGTCCCTTGTCTTGTATTTGGGTAAAATGTCATGAAATTTCTGATTTAGGAGCCCCTTTTAGGGCGGGACTCTTAGTATTTGTTACTTTTGCTATAAGTATGCTTAGAGCTGTTTATATCTAGAGTTGCGAAGTTTAGGGCTATTTATGTATATATTTATTACGCCGGATCTCAAGGTTAAGAAAGAAGGTGATTTGATCTATTCCTAGACGTTTGGTGTTTTTTTTTAATAAAGTTCGTGTTACCGTCAGAAAAAAAACAATCGCTGTCAAATCTAAATAGTATAATATTTTTGTGAAAGACATAGGATAATTTAAAATTGAAATTGATTTATGAAATTAACAAACGTTATTGTTTATATATTAATAATGTTTATTATAGCGTTTGAGATGAGATTTATTGCCATTTTAGTGTTAAGATATGATAATAGTCCTATTCGGACTCATATAATTTTATTACTTAAAATGACATTTATTTAACTAAGTTAACTAAAATTTTCAAAGGTGTATAAAACTATTACAAATACTTATTGACTTTATCTATTACTGTAGCGTAAGTAAATTAAATAAATAAATCAGATCTTCTCATTTGTTTGAACTACATAAACTACAAAAATTGGTCAAGTGCGAGTCGGACTCGCGCACGAAGGGTTCCGTACCATTATCTATGCAACATAAGGCAACGTTATTAGTATCGAGCAAGAAACGGTAAAAAAATCATGTTTGTTGTATGGGAGCCCCCCTTAAATATTTATTTTATTTTATTTTTAGTATTTGTTGTTATAGCGGCAATAGAAATACATCATCTGTGAAAATTTCAACTCTCTAGCTATCACCGTTCTTGAGATACAGCCTGGTGACAGACGGACGGACGGACGGACGGACGGACGGACAGCGAAGTCTCAGTAATAGGGTCCCGTTTTTACCCTTTGGGTACGGAACCCTAAAAATGTATATGTTAGGGCTATGAATTATCTTTATTTCAATACTTTGTATGATTATATACTTTGTATTTATTTTAGTACATTGTTATGGTGAACATAAAATGGTGTAAACTTGATTTATTACGTTGCATAACCACAGTCATAATTTGTATACTGTATCAAATGTAATGATTCCAAATACTAGATCAAATCATGGTGCAAATAAACTAACTGGAGTCAATGGTACCAATTCTACACGCACAACTAAACTGAATGAAAATGGGTAGTGTCAATATATCTATTATTTGCTATTTCATTGGCAAGAGTTATATTAATTAAAACTGTTCGTCTATAATACACAGTTTTTATAATAACAAAGTTCAGATAACATTGCCGAACTGTGATAATGACGCTATGATTTTTTTTTGTTATGTTTGGTTGTTTGCGTAGAATCGGCACCAATGTCCTAACGGAGTTAGATCTCCGAGCACTTTTTGTACACCAATTCACACATTCATTCGGATGCAATAATGTCGCGCATTGATTGGAAAATGTAAGGTGGTAAAATCTGGCTTTCTTATATAAACAGGTGTATTATAATAAATGATCACTTATCTTGTTAAAATATATATTTCTAAAGTCACACAATTAATATCTTGTAATTTTGTCGTAATTTATAAATAAGTTAAATCGACCGCGACATGAGCGCCGGTGCTTAGGATAAAAATTAGTGTTGCCAACTGTTTGAAAACTTTCCCCCTAAAGCAATTTCAAAAACCACTAAAAACCACTAAATTCAAAACAAAACGACGGATCAAAGTTAAGAAATTTTAAAAATTTCACCCCCTAAAAAAATCCCTGTATAGATTTTTCCCCCCTAAATTTGGGGGGAAAACCCCGGAGTTGGCATCACTGATAAAAATATAAGTACGTTACCATAGACAAACCGGAAGTGTGTTTTAATTACATTTGTTTTGGAGATTTTTTTACAGCTTTATTTAAATTTTGTACACATAATAAGATTTATGCGTAAGATAAGTTTTCAAAGGAAAGATAATGATAAAGAGGAGATTAAAAGCTTGTTATGATCAGTATTGTATCTAGAATGATTTTATACTATTTAGTGTTACCAAACAAACATCACATAATCTGACAAATATATTCTGCTATTATAAGAAGATACTTTTTTATTTTTATGCTACCTACCTCCTTTTTACTTTTACTGCTTGTTACCATGTCGATTTGTTGTGCTAAAAGTTAATAAACAGAATCAACTTTTAGCACAACATTTTAGTCCCGCTTGCGGTAATCACTTTTTCCACCATAATTTAATTTATTAAACAGAATAATTATTTCATTAATTCAAAAGCTGTTTAAAATAGGTTTGGTAATTTGTTTAAGATTACAAGTTACAACATATTATTCTTGGATGACCAAATGTATGAGTGTAAATGAATGAAGTCGAGGACGTGTGATTATATCGTAGCAGGTTGCGCATCGTCTCTGCCTACTCCATGAGAAAGTACCTGACTTCATGATGGTGACAATCATGAAACTAGTAAGTACTATGAAGTTGTATAAGCCACGCAAATTGGTAATGCGCTGGAACCTTGTCAAATTATCGCCCGTGTGACGTCATCAGCAAAGAAAAACTACAGCTAACAAAATGTAATATTCTTACCTATACGTCACTATGACGTCACCAACATGGCCGCTAGGCGCATTACCAGTTTGTGTGGCTTATACTAAGTTGCAACCAGAGAGTGTGTAGCATCTACTAAGTATTCTGTGCAGAGAGTAAAGGAAATGTTTCGCTCACTTCTATAATGATTATGGTCTTAGTGGTGTACATTCTAACAAAACATCGATACAAATCGCTGGAGTTAAATAGTTACCCAGCATAATTTAATTATTATTAATTATGATTAAAATAATTAAATTATTAACTCCGTATGGTGACGCATCTCCGTGTGGTGACGGATTAAGAATACAAGTGTCACCACCCCATCTCCTCCCAAGGGTGCTGTAAAAGTCAGCTAAGGGATATTGCACACAGATAACACCCTCTGTGAGAGACGGAAATCTCGAAAATAAACCCTGTGCCAATACGCCTGGTCAGTGCGTCACAGTAGACCGTAATCCTTCCTATAGTGGAGGAGGCCCGTGCCCAACAGTGGGACGTAAATGAGCTGAAGAGAGAGAGAGAGAGAGATGATTGAAAAGATTTCATACATTTTTTTATTCTACATACATAAATCGTTTAAGCAATGTAACTTTCTCCCTGTATTATTATTAATTTTATAGTCGTAATTTATTGAAATACTTTAATAATTCGTTGGTATTATGGTATTATTATTAGGTTACAACTCTATTGTTCCACTACACTGCCAACCATGCTGCCAACACAACTATTTCGTGTAATTTCCGTAATCAACAAACGGCGTTGACGTTTCTACGCGTAGCAAGTGAAAGTGTCACGTCGATTGAGTTTCTGTCAGAAACTGAAATATTATTATTCTTTCTTGTATCGCACTTTACTTGCCTGAGGGTAAAATTATTAAATTTTTATTTAAAATGTGTTTTAGATTGTTATTTAACCAATAGATATTGATATTAGTTGGAATAAAATTAGTTTTCACATTAAAACCTGTAGTATTCTTTCACGCAGGTTAACGCCGGGAAAATGGGTGTAAAACCTGCAATTGGAAGGAAATCTAACAAGAACCCACCTATTTTTAGTCATGAATTTGTCATTCAGAATCATGCGGACATAGTATCATGTGTAGTTATGGTATTTTTGGTTGGACTGATGGTACAGGTGAGTAGCGAACCGTTGCCACGTAAGCTAAGAACAGATATAAATAATTGATTGTGTTATGTGTTTATTTAATTTTTACGTGCCTTATTTAATTAATTTGCAGTCTACAAGTCCCATTGCAAGTTTGTTTATCAGTCTACATCATAATGTAAGTGGGCTTGAGCCTACCAGAGAATCACCAAAAGGTGACCCATTCTTCTATGAAGCAGGATGGAAGGATAGCTGTGCAGTGTTCTTCTATTCATTGGTTTGCATTGTAATGCATGCCATTCTCCAGGAATACCTGTTAGATGTGAGTACATTAGTAAACATATGTTTATGTAAAAACCAAATTCTTATTTAATTCATATTAGAAAAAATGTGACTTAATAATGCATGAATAAATTATGATTTTTAAAAGCTTTACAACAAGAATAAAGAATTTGTTTTCTTAGAATACTACTTTCTTGTAAACCAGTCAATCTAGAAGTAGTTTACATGCAAACACTATACTGTTAGGCCACTCCTATGATGTATTACAGAGCAAAAGATAATGTGGAATTTGTTTTAGTAATGTCCTTTTTTAATTATTGTTTTTCTTTTTAGAAAATATCAAAAAAGTTTCATCTGTCCAAATCAAGACTGAGTGCCCTTAATGAGTCTGGCCAGTTGGTTGTGTTCCACTTAGTGACCCTTCTATGGGGTGGTGATGCTATACTCCGTGAAGGTTTTGTCTTCAATGTTTCCCAGCTTTGGGAAGGTAAGATACATTTTCTATTATTATTTATGCACACCAATAATAATAAGATCCACTAAATTGTGTTTTACTGTGTTATGTTGGTATATATAACAAAATAACAATGTCTTCATATCAATTCTATAAAAATTTACTATACTCATTTTATATAGGTCTCTGTATTTATTATAATGCCATTTATGTGTGTCTGTGTATATTATGGTCTCATTGTGAGTCGATACTACTTTTGTTATTTACTTTTTATGTTTATTATTATAAACATAAAAAGTAAATAACAAAAGTAGCATTCTATTATACATAAACTATACATTGGTACAACATGATAATCTTATTAATTAAACATGATTATCATGTTGTACCAATGTATAGTTTTGTAGTCACTCACTAGCAACTTGCCCTAACGTTGCAGTAGTAACTTTGTGGTGACAGCTTGTTAAAATATTGCTTTTTACATTAAAATCTTTGCAACTTTTAAAACTAAACCTTTTATGACACTTCATATTGATAAAAACTGCATCAAAACAATCTTTAGCGGTAAATTTTACATTTGAGATTATAAATACACACAGACAAACCTCTCTTCTTTACTTATTATAAAACAAAGTCATAATTTTTTGTATACAACCTTCCTATGTGTGCTTAAATTCTCCAAACTACACAACGAAATTTGATGAATTTTTTTTAATATACATATAGAGTGGTTCTAGAGGATGGCTTTTATGTATAAACAAGCTGTTGCCCGCGGCTTCGTATGCAGGAAATTTTGTAATTAAACCTTAACAAACTGAAGTTTACTATGACAGTCGATAGATGGTGATTTACTGTTTTTTTTAAATCACGCTATAGTTTCGTTCGACACATTAACATTTTTAAGCTCGTCAAAATTTCTGTAGTGTCATCAACTCAAAGTTTCACATTTACAAATTAGTTAGGATTATCTACTTTTTAAATAACATGTGTACAACCATAAAAACATACAAACAGCCATACCACCAGTAGCTTATCAATTAACTCCTACAATACAGCTATATTATGTTACAACAATGTTATCAAGTTTATCACTTGTGTTTTCATGTTATGTAAAAATAACAAACAGTTACATAACATGATAGTTTATCAGTTGCACTAATATCTTAAGTAATCACCTAATTATTTCGAAAGTTTTTTTTTTTATAGTAGTGATTACTATTTAGCTAAGCACTTACAACTGTCGGGCATATAATATGACCAGATGTATGAGTGTGGATGGAGCCAAGGAAGTATGTTTGGATCGTAGCAGATGGCGCTCTATAGTCTCCACCTACCCCCATGGGAAAAAGGCGTGATGTTATGATGATGATGATGATGATTACTGTTATAAAAATTTTGGAAACCATTATTATGGAAATTTTTGAAAAATGTTGTCATCAATTTTCAAAATAATTTACTAGATGTAGATTATGTAAATGCTGTAAAGATTCCGTGACATACATATATAGATACATACATATATAGATACATACATATATAGATACATACATATATAGGTACATACATATATAGGTACATTTGGAGCTAACATTAGGTACTTTTTAAATAAAACTACTTTTTACAGATTTAGACGCGTATATTAAATTTTTGACCGACGTTTCGGAGACTTTAAAACAAATAAACGGGTCTAAATCTGTAAAAAGCAGTTTTATTTAAACAAATGAATCGCGCAGGTGTTAGAGAATATTAGGTACTTTTTATTAAAGTCATACATTTTACATAACATAATTAATTGTAGGTTATCCCAACCACCCGATGAGCTTCCTGCTGAAGTTGTGGTGGGTTGTACAAGCCGCCTACTGGATTCACACAATACCTGAGTTGTACTTCCAACGTATCAAGAAGGACGAATGGGCTGCACGTATCAGACACGCGGCTGCTGCATTCACCTTTGTTGCTTTAGCATATGGCTTCAAGTAAGTTTAACGCTACTTATTAACGTCACTGTTAGGTAACGGTCTCCATGGTAGGGCAGTTGGTCTGCCAAGTGGCGTTAACCTTGGTATAGGCGTATTTCATTTTGCTAGTCGGGGCCGCGGGTGGTCAGATTGGGGACGTTAGTCTGACCACCCGCAATAGAGCCCACCGCGTAGAGGCGACATCCCGGTGTGCCCGGATGTTACCCGTGAGAGGATGCTCCCGAAGCGGTCGCTGGGTGGGCAACTGATGGCGGAATCACTGCAGTACCAGTGCCCATTCCCCAGCTGAGGTAGGCACACGGCGGGGATTTTAGTGGGTAAGGAACCCACACTACCTTACTGTTATCCCCGAATAGTGGGGTGTGCGGTTAGGCATTCCCAAATATAAAAAAAAAGAAAAAACGCATATTTCATTTTTTAAAGAAGTGCTATAATTGTATTTTTATCAATCTTAGCACTGTTGGACATGGAATTCACCAATGATGGTGTTTTGAGTTTATATTACCTCAGTGACCTAGTGTCTGGAACTGTGATTTCTTTGAGAGTATTCCAAGTTTTTTTCCAACCTACATGATTGCGAAAACCACCTGAAGAAATGAAAATGTTAACAATATTGATTCAATAGTTCAGTCACATACACACGCTCAGAATAATAATACTATGTTATGTTTTTTCTAATAGGTTCCAGCGTGCTGGTGTCTGTTTAGTTGTCCTTCATTCATTGGCTGAGTTTGTGGCACATAGCTACCGTCTAAATACCATCCTTAGAGGAGAACGCGAGGACTTCTTAGATAAATGTAAGTTTAAAAATTATTTAAATTAAGTTCAAGACTAATGTAATGATATATTGATGCGTTGTAAAATACCGTGATACGCTGATGAAATATCATTATTGATAATAGCATTAAAAGTGTTATTTATGGGTAAACCAATAATGACGTCACAAGTTTTAATAATCAAACGATTTTTAAAAATCGAATTGAATGTATATTGTAGATTATTAATTCGAAATGGTTCTTATTTAAATAATAATAATTATACGTTAATTATTTTACCGTTACCTTTTGCTTGTTGCTAATTTAATACAAAAAATGTTCTGAATAATATTAAGTTTATTTTACTATACAGTCCTAAGCGTGATCAACGGTAGCGTGTTCGTGAGTGTACGCCTTTGCTCGCTGGTGCTCGGCGTGCTCACATTCTACTTCGGGCTGGCGGGCGTCGCGCCTCTGTTATTGCGTGTTGCTGCATTATCTGTGCTCGTCTCCTTCCAGGTAAACAAAAATAGCTAAAACCCATTCAATCAAATCAATCTCACTAGTGCAGGTGGGTGACAACCACTTTTTAAGATTCCTTTACATGGATTAATACATTGATAGATACATACCAAGTTGATAAAGCGTGTTAATAAAGAGGTTACGTTTGTAATATAAAGGTAAATTCTGAAAGTACTGATCAAAAAATAAAAACGATTCGTTAATAGGTAATTAGTATCTCTGAGTACTTATATGTATTGAAAAACACAGGTATTAAACGCGTTTAAATTTTTAGTATAGGTGTTAAGCACCTACCTTTTAGATATAATATATCATATATATAATATATATTTTAGATATAATAATAGAATAGGGACACCGTTAGTGTTGTGTGTGTGGGTAGTTGGAAAAATTGTTCGACGGTGGATGAAGAGTTCACCTCAGAGGGGGAGGCGTGACACCGCATATGCAGTCAGCCCGTGACCACGGCCGATGCAACTCGGTCGAAACGTCGGCAAAAAGGTAGGTGCTTAACACCTGTACTAAAAATTTAAACGCGTTTAATACCTGTGTTTTTCAATGTAATAAAATGCAACGCGAAAGTTTAAAAGTGTATACTTATATGTAGCTAAATTTGTTTAGGCGAATAAAGTCGCAGTCAAAATGTTAGTCTGTAAAATTAATAGCCATTGCAGTTACTAAAGGAAATGTAACTCTTTTATAAATAGGTATACATGATGTTCAACTTCATCACTGAAGCCATCAAGCAGAGACAAGAAGGCCGCCAGCAAGCAGCGGCCAAACCCAAGAAGGAAAAAAAAGAGAAACCACGAAAGGAAAAGGGTGAGTTTTGTATAAATAAATTTGAAACACTGCTCGTAAGACTGATGATCGTTGGGGAAGAAAAGTCCTAGAGTGTCGACCACGTACCAAACGACGCAGTAGACCTGTATAAGGTAGAGTGGCGATATCGTTAAGGTCGCGGGGAGCCACTGGTGGCATTCTATAGAGGGAGTCCTATGTCCAACAGTGGACGGAGGGAGACTGATAGATGGATGGAACTATTGTTTTGATCCTAAAACAGAAAAAGGTACAAGAGCAATGCTCATATTCATAGTATACAAACAGTGTCGTCTCCTAGTGTGCGTGTGACGATTATATGCGTACGTAGCGACTAGCGACTAATGAAAGTGCGTTTTATAGTGTTTATATGCGTTATCTTGGCACTTCACCGACCTGACAGTAGGTATATTAAATAAAAAAAAAACAATGTGTCTAACTCCTTTTGGTTTACTGTTAAGCAAAATGCTAAGGATATTTTTATTATCATTTTATATGCGTGTTCATCGGTTGAAAATCATAGTATAAGGGCAGGAGAATGATGTATATTATTATACAAGCAGTTGCCCGCAACTTCGAACGCTTGGAATTTCCAAATCCGTTGCGTAGTAGCGAAGATATAAGCTCACATAGGGACATACATATAAAAATAACGGCTATGTTACATACATATTATAAATATATATGTTATATTATATATGTTATAAATCATTACGGGAATTAATTACCAAAGCCATCGTGTATATCTAATGTATGCAATTGATAATCATTTACAAGAAAATAATTTAACAAACAAATAGGTATTATTTCAGTCTGCAAATACTAATAAAAATTGTAAAATACGAATTATTGTGAGGACGCTGATAAATAAAGCTTCTCATATATTTCATTAGCCATTTGTTTTAGTTTTTATGTTACCAAGGTATTTTGTTGTTACTATATCGTCCTCAATATAATATGTGATAAAATATATTATACCTTCAAGAAAATACAAAACAAATTATCTTTTAATTGAATTCAAAAAGTAGGAGGTTCTCAATGTGACTGTATTTTTTGTTAGTTACCTCAAAACCCTATGCCCTGTAAATTTTGATGGTCCTTTTTTTTTCGAAAGCTGTTGCTCACATTGTTTTTTTTACTATAGATTTATATAGCGGTCCTTTTGCAAGTTTGTAGAGGCGCTGGATAACGAAAAGATGATAAATAATAATATTTTTTGTTAACAGTTAAGAAAACACCTGTAGAAGAATCAGATTTACCAGAGGTGGACCAGAATACGAACAAGACACTGCGGCAGAGAGCCGCCGCCACTAAGGCGAAGTGAATGCTCACTATTATACAATATACATTGACATTAAACTGTAATATTAAGTTGTCCGTCACTACGTACCGATGTAACCGAGTCTTTCCACTATGTTCACTACATCTTCCAATTAACAAGCACAAAAATTATATATTTTTTACATTAGTAACGGATTTTGTGGTTTTACTCTAACATATTCTTAAAAACAAACCAACAAATAAAAAAAAATGTTGGCGGTATTAAAAACTTTTTAATTCTGTCACTCTATAATTTAAATTTAAAAAAAAAAAAATTCACATAATTTGCAATTTTTAAAATTAGAAGATGTTCTAATTTTAAAAATCTGTTTTTAAATCTGGTGGTATCTCTGGTTTCCCTTCAAAACGTATAAATCTGGTGGTGTTTACAGTGTTTTATTTCAAAGCACGATTGTTTTATCTTTGATGTGTTAGAGCAAGAAATTGCACAAAGTTAGAATTATAACCCTCCGGTACTAATGTTCTTATAATAATTTATTAATAAGATATGAAGCACATAATATGTGACATGACTTTTTTTAAAGTAGCCAGTAACAATAAAATTTTTTTTTAATCATAATATTTTGAACGTGGAACATATTGTCATTAAAAGTATAGTGGATACAGGGTTGTAAAAATATCTCCTAAAGTGTAAAAAATGATGTCTAGGTTTAACTGTTGTTTATATGAATATATTGATAAGAATATTGAAGTACTGTGTGTTCATACACATTAAATGATGAAAATTCCATTTTTAATTTTGCATTTCATATGAAAAATTAAAAAAATATATATTTCGTTAAAAAAGTTTCCAATAGTTACATTTTAAATTATATTTTTATATTTACAGTATATTTTTACAATAATTTAACAGATTTTTTTTATTCTACAATATGTCGCACATTTTCTTCTAGTTCTGTGTGTGATGAAACTGATGAGGTGCTTTCTGGTTAATGAATATTTCTTTAAAATCAATAAACATTTTGATTAAGTTTATGTTACACTAATATATTTTAACATGGAGTAAAGAAATAATGAAATTATTCTTCCTAAAGTGAAATTGTGCTCATAAATTGTTATATAATTTTCATGAGACTTGTCAATTTTAAAAGCTTGATTTTATTTTTATTTCAAAATAAATTTTGTAAGAAGATTTATGTGTTTATTATTTAACCTACAGCTTTACCAAATACTAGTGTGTCTTTGGTTACATCGCTTACCCGGCTTGAAGCCACAAATACCTATGTGTGCGTTAATATATTATTACTAGCTGACCCGGCAAACGTTGTTTTGCCATATAATTGTTAGGGGTGGACCACCCTTAACATTTAGGGGGATGAAAAATAGATGTCCGATTCTCAGACCTATGTACACAAAATTTTACGAAAATCGGTCGAGCCATTTCAGAGGAGTATAATTACAAACACCGTGACAGAAGAATTTTATATGTTAGATGTATCTATGTATGTCTATGATACAGGCCATACGTCATGAAACATTATTAGACTATGAAGCACAATCGAGTGAAGCTAAATTAACGTGTCTTCTAGATTAAACGAATTTTGAGCAGTCCTAATAATTTTTCTATATTCGTATGTATGAATAAATAGATAAATATATACACAATTAACTCCACAGTTAAGGGAATGTTTAAGAAAAGAATGAAATATATATATATATATATATTGGACGAATCTCTTGGCGTAGTTGGTAGTGATGCCAACGTCTGCGTCCGTGTAAAAAATCGTAGGTTAGATTCCTACTCACAGATTACCACAATTTCTTTCTCTGTCTACTGCTAGATCAAGAACACCAAGTACACGCACCAGGTGGCTAGTGTGACATAATAAAGCACCAAGACGTTTTTATTTATTTGGAATATGTAGGAGAAATACGCTCTTAATATGGAGCAGAATTTGTAAAACATGTCTGAAAATGTTTGTGTTAGATAGTAATCACTCGTTTTAAATTACAAACATTAGCAGAACTTGCGGTAAAATGGCCAATACCGCATACCCGATTTACAAATGTAGGTTGATCTTGCTTGGTCAAAAAATAGAACAATGAAATAAAATTTCCTCTAGTCGGCTAAAAAATTTAAGCTTGTTTCAAATCTTGAACGTTACAATCTCAGTTAAAATAAAAATGTTTTCTTATTTTATCTGAGGTGCATTGTAGCTTTGTCTGTTAACAAATTGAGTTTATCTAAAAATAAAAAGACAAAAAGGCTATTCGAAGCAGTTACAACCTCCTTTCTACATTTACTGCGGTCATCTTATAAGCTTTACCCCGAATAAGTACTGCAGATGCAAAAAAAACGTTCATTGAAAGAAAATAAAGCTTAACGCTTCACAATCGTAGTATCTTACTGATACAGTCATAAATCAATATATGAAAATACCTGAAAACAGTAGGTACCTACACCCAATTTAAACAATAAAGCTCGTCAGAATATAGGCATTTGCATAAGATTAATTTTCCAACAGGTTCAATTAGTAACAAATATCGTTAAGGGCCTGCATCAATATTATCGTGCATTTTTCTACGTACAAAGTTTTCATTTTTTGTTTATATTGAATGGCTAGAGCTCTAATTTTTAAGTATATGTTTTTTCAATATATGATCTAGGATCGCATAAACTCAGAAACGCGATTAAAAAAAGTTTTCTCGATAGAAAATCCTAGCGAAACAACCTCTCTATTTTCTTATTTTTTTCATTTGTCGGTCTATTATCGCGTATTAACTAATGAAATAACTTTAAAAACATAAGTAACTATTATTTATAGAAACACGTAAATCAGAATTAAAATATATTTAGTAGATTTTGAGTAAATAGGAAAAGTATCCCTAATTCTTCATTTTCTGTGCCTACTGGCTGTGTTAATATGTACGTGTCGGCGATGATATACGATAATATTGATGTAGGCCCTTAATTATATATATACGTGACAGAAGATTTCGCAGACAATTTAGATTTACAGCTGCCGTTTTTATGCATTGTAGTTACGGTCATTTTGTAATGTAATATAAATTTTTTTATGGTTCTATTTTTTATTACTAGCAAAGCAAATCCTAGTGATTTGCTTTGCTAGTAATAAAAAATTCTCACGACATTTATCTGTGATGGATACTAAAGTGGACATATAACGGTAATGAACATTTCAATAATTTTGAACTAGATCATTGAGATCACATATTCGCATTTGCCAAGGCTTAGCTTAGAGGATTTAAAATTACTACGACTCAATACAGAAAACTTTATCGTCTATTTTTAAATCGCTTTCATTTAATTGCTGCCCTGTCCACTTATTTCATTTTGCAAATTGCTGTCTTTTTGGTTCCAATAATAAGATACCGCAGCTTTTTCTCGATGACGACCGTTATTGACGGCTTGTGCATCAATATGCGCATGAGTTTCCTTCGAGACGTTGCCTCGCTATATAAAAAGCCTTATAAAATGTACAACAGAGTACACCAAAGCCAGTTCTTGCTCGACATTTGTAGAGTCCACACGTTTTAAAATGTATAAGTTAACCTTGTTCATCTTGGCGGCTGTGTTAGCCGTAGCTCTTGCAGGTTAGTGCCCTCCAGTTTTTACCGACAAATACCGCGAGTTGACTTGTACGTAATTTGTATTGTTTTCGATTCCAGTTTTACCTATTTAAAACTTCAAAACTCTACATTCATATATTCAAGCCAATTACTTATGACAGGCACCTTTATCTACAACTAAAGCGTATGCTTTGGAAGATAAAAAACTAATATAACTAAATACGAACTTAAAAGTACAATTACATGATAGCAACCCTATAATCATTTCTATGTAAAGATTGCAAAGCCATGACATTTAAGTTATGTTATTGCAACTACGTGGACATACGACGATCCCGTTTTGTAGTGGAGCTTTTTCAATGAATTTATTCGTCGCATAACAGCAAGTAAATGAACGATAGGTTTACAAAAAAAATGACGATATTAAGTATGATAAAAATATGATAGATAAAAAGTAATTCAACTCGAACTTTTTTTAAAAAGCTGAGTCTGAGTCAAGTTTAGAAGCTTGACTCAGACTCTACGTTATACCCATGTATTGTTTTTTACGCATAGGTGTTACAACACCTAGTCCTGTGCTAGACAATACTGTGTTACAGGAACTAGTAACCTGCCCTGATTAAGATATGTAATTATAAGTTTATAACATAGAACAGAAGAAGTATATTACCTAAACATGGCCACAAAGACATATTAAAATAAATGGTAAATATACATTTACTCGTAATAAAAATTATAACTGGCAAAATGTTGCTACCGTTAATCTTGATATGCTGGTTGAATTAAAAAAAAATTAATTTTTTTTTGAATAATATAAGAATATTTTTATTCATCAGTAGTAGGTATTTACAATATTATTATTTACAAAACATAAAACAGGGTTACAAAAAATTTTAAATAAAAAAAAAAGAAAAGGCAAACTACAGTATATTTTACGCATCAAAAAACATTAATTTATGTTAAATAGTTCATTTATTGAGGAATGTTTCAAGCAATTTAACACGCTACGACCAATGGGAGCTAAAAAAATACTACTTAAAGTCGCTTTGTTCATGAACGATGTTGTAAGTGTACTTGTAATTAATAAAAAGCATATTAGCTATAATGTTTTTTCGAATCTACTGAGGTTGGTCACGATTAACTGAGGTCATATAAAAAGGATGAAGATTCGTGTCTTTGTAACTACAGCGATTAAATAACGATGATCTCAGATGTAATAGGTGCCTCAAGAGCTTCCTTGTAATGTGTAATTATAAAAGGTTTTATATAAAAATATCTGTCTGAGTCATCAAACTATCGATAAATTCATGACTGCATTTCTCATGACGTGGACTTTTATTTATGTAAAAAATGTTAGCAAACATTTTTTCTACACTGTCTCTGCTTTCCTTTCTAGTTTTTTTTATGTAAAGCTTTACATGAGTAAAACTTTTAAACTTCGTCGTAAAATCAAAGTAAGAAAGATTATAATTGTTAAAATCTTTACAGCGTGCACTTAAAATTTTAGAGTAAGTACATATATGAGGGTAATGCAAACATCCTGTAATATGTAAGCAGTTTCTATGGAGCTAATTTCGGTGCCCCGCCAACTAAACTAAAATACTACCAATTAGGGATTGTGTTTAATTAATTAAAAATATCTTATCAGTTTTACACATTCTCTTTATTATGACAGTTTAGTTAACATTACCGAATTCTGTTACTGACTCTATCAATATTTATGTTTCGCTTGCATTCTGGTATCATTTAGAAATGAATTTATTACAATATTTATATAAAACTAGCTGACCCGGCAAACGTTGTTTTGCCATACTAAAAAAAAAAGTTTGAAAAATAGATGTTGGCCGATTCTCAGACCTACTGAATATGTATGTAAAATTTGAGAAGAATCGGTCAAGCCGTTTCGGAGGAGTACGGTAACTAACACTGTGACACGTGAATTTTATATATTAGAAGATAAATATTGTACATACTTTGCTTGACACATACTTTGTTCCAGAAGCCCAGTACTATGTTCCTCGAGCATATTACACAATAGACGCGGAAGGACACGAGTCTGCCCACGTGCCTCTCCGTCGTCTGCGCAGATCTCTACAACCATACCCTTACCGAAGCAGTGCCAATGCCAATGCTGATGCCAACGCCTATGCTGGTATGTTTTAGATAGATGGTGTGTAATCTAGCATCTAGTGTTTATAAGATATTCTCAGTTCATGTGACATATTAGTGTTCGCAAGTTACAAACAAGTATGTCATTGCAAAGAGGAGACCTGTTTTATTAGACAACCGTAACTAGGTTTAAATAATCCCTGTGGTAGTTAGTGTTAATATTATCTTATTATGTTCCCGTGTAACTAAAAGTACGAAAAAACGTCTACTGGTTCCAAATTAAGGTAGAAATATTTAAGCTTGTGATATACTAAAAACAGCAACTTTTGTATCTAGATAAAAGATACTTATTTGTATCTAGATAAAAGATACTTATATGCAGTACGTATGGAATGTTAAAGCGAATGTATTCAGGCTTTTTAAAAATCGAATCATCCATCTTCGTAATATATCTATTTTAAATTCCATACCGATAGAGTTTTGTGTAGGCAATAAGAGCTTTTGTTATCCGAAAGAGCATACAATTCTTCAGACGTCTTTAAACATTTATAAAATTACGTTTTTATGTATTAAAGCTTTCTATAAAAATATATTCATTGACACAACTTTTACAAATACCAGTGATTATATCGGTAAATTACCGGTAAAATCAACTGTTATTAATTCGATAAAATATAGGTATAGAAATTAAAATGACACTGGAAAGTACAGTTAAGTAGGTACATATATGTTAATGAATGCTATTATCTCTAAATTTACATATCGTAAGATATAATCCGTTAATAATTTGATCATTCAATTTTAACTCGATATGACAGCATTGATAAGGTTGCAATAATTAGCAAGATTGTTTATTCCTATAGTGATTGATGAACACGAATAGATTATTTTTATTAAATATCAAGGGTAAATAAATATTGATAAATTTCAAAATTCTAAAACATGAAAAGATTAAGTCATATTGGTCCTTGAATTTTGCATAATAGAAGTTATTGGTCACGATTTTGTGTTGGTGTTAATATTTTTAATAACTATATTTTATTTTATTGGGATTTAAGCAAGCTGATAAGCTGACCAGCGTTTTTGGTACTAATTATGTACTTATAAATTATGCACGAGCGTGTTATTAAATGTAGGAAATCATAAACTTTAACATAGTGATTCAGAAAATTTTAAAATTTTATAGCAGATAGATAAATAACATCATCTTGTCCAAAACTAAGTATAAACAAAGGTTTCAGAGACTCTAGTCATAAAAGCTTGAATCTAAATGAAAAAATGCCTACTTCAGACTGAAATAAATGTGTATAATCAATGAAACTATACAAGCTTCATCGTCACTACAAATTCCAGTTAACTGATTGCTATGCACTAACTGCATTTCACAGTAGTTGCATACATTAAACATAATAAAATACACGGTATATTTAGATATAATAGTTACTTAATGTAGAACACGACGTGAGCAGTAAATATAAAAGCGTCTAGCCTCAGGTGGTCATCGAAGTCGCACCGTTCGTCTAACGGTCACGAAATCCTCAAAGAAGCGGTCATGCGGTAGTCGTACCTACATATAAAAACTATCAATAAACATAACTTTCTTTTAGATAAAAATTTTAAAGTAGGTTAGAGGCGTCCCACGTCTTCAATTACTTTACAATTTCTATAATTGTGACATACTTTTACTTAACGTACTATGCAAGTGAGATTAATTTGTGAAAAATGCATTGCGCGCTTGATTAATATTTAACAGTCTCGTTTGTATCGATAGAGCTTTCTAGTTATTACTTGTTAATAACTCAACGGAATCAAATTGATGATAAACAAAATTTGTTATAAAGACTGTTTATCTTCGAATAACAGTTAAGAGGTCAAGGGATATGGGGTCTCTCCCAAAAGTTAATCCTATGGAGAAGAACAGTATATCATAAGCATAAAAGCTTAGCTTGGAACTAGGACAGGACAGTTAAAAGCTACGTGCAGTGTCCATGCATATTTATGTACCTATATATTGAGTTTCATTGCTTTGATTTTCAGGAGATGGAGGTTCTGCAAGCGCTAAAGCAAGCGCCAATGCTGCATCTGGCTCGAATGGCAGCGGAGATGGCCAATTACCCGCTAGCAGTCACGGCCCGGCTAGATCTGGTCTCTTAGGGTAAATAAAAAAAATTCAACTAAAATACAACATAATCATTATGTCAGACGGGGTACTTCTACTATAATTCAGTAAAAATAAACAGGATCTAGAAGTATAGCTGTAATAACTGGTATTAAGTTATTAAAAGTCGGAGCATATTCCTCAAACGTTGGTAAGATTATAGCTTTATCGTAAATACACCATTACCTAAGTACATTTAAGGTAATTTAAAACAATGGACTTAATTGATATCTTTCTTTCGAGAATCGTAAACTGGTCGTGATGATTGCCTTTAATAAAATAAATCTATAGTAGTTATTATAATAATATGGTTTTGTAAAATATGTATATTTTCTGTTAGCCGGATGGTAAAAATTATACTTCAATTATTATAACTTAACTTAAATCGGGTTCTAAAAATTGTGTTAAGCACTCCTTACAAAGATTACGAAGAAGAATATACAAAAAGTACCAGTATCATTATCCATTAAAAAATTAAAATGCTGTGCATTAGAAAATGCTACTTTTTACTACGTTTGGCGTCAGTAGATCAGAGAGTTTGTTACTTTACTCTTACCTACAGATTGTGATCTTTTCTGTGTAAAATAAGTTATCTACTGTCAGTTTTCTAAGTCTAATAGCAGATATAGAAATATGCTACAAACTAATCTTTGTTTTACAACTAATAATTTTGGAGGTATAGAAGTTTGTGAATTTGGTTCATACTCAGTTTTTGACAGAACTAATTTTAAGGCCAATTCAGATGCGTCAAACACTTAATCAAACTTAACTAAAATTAAAACAACTATGGTGTATTTTGATTAACCGGCTATTTCGTTGTACACAATAAAATTATAATTTATTAAAATCGTGAAAAGCATACAGTTTTTATAATTAGTTAGCTCAATTAACATTGCCGCATTATGTTATTGACATTACAATTTTAGTTGAGTTTTGTTTAGTTGTGCATTTAGAATTGGTATCAGTGTGTGTTAATAAAATTAATATTAAGTTCATAAGCAACTAACTGTATCAATGTTGTGTGTTCATAGGCATTAGTGTGGTGTGATATCTTCACATTACTTCTGAGGTGTCGGCTCATCATTGAACGCGTATTTTCCATCAGTTGCACTCACACACCCTCTTCGCTCATCCCTACTACGGGTGGTTCTGTCTACGCTGTGCAACTGCCGGAAGATCAATTCTTATTTATGTTTCATTTAATTATTAATAACATAATAAATGTTATCATTCAAAGTCGCTTTGTAATTTCATTGTGTCCTATTTGTAAACAATTTAGTGGTAAGTCTATATAATATTTATCTCGGTCAACATCAGTAGTGCAGTCGACTCTTTTTAAAACTCTTAATTCGAAAACCATTTCGGGGAATAGAGTTTCTGATCATGATCCGTTAGTTTTTTTCGGAAAAATTGCTATATTAACGATTATTTTTCCAAAAAAGCAAATGATCTCTATTTGCCCTTGAAATGAAGGACTTAAAATATTAAGGCGTTCTTAGGGATATACTACTCTGTGGTTGAGTTGAAATTGGCCTATTATATCAACTTGGCAACTTTAAAAGGATGTATTGCAATCTGTCTTAAGTTTATCAGGAAATGCAATACACAAATTGCGTACAACGATGACGTCACAACATTTGAAATAATATCTTTAAGTAGGTATTTAAAAAAATTCTATGTAGTGAATATTTCAATAATATTGAAATTAGTTGCTTAAAATCGTCAATAACATTTAAAAAAAATATAAAAGCAGCAGGTCAAAAATTATGAACAATCCCAATTGATATGTCTAAGGAGTCTAAGCTATGAATAATAATAATAATAATAATTCTTTATTCAACATATAGTATACAAAACGGCAGTAATAAACACATAATATAATATGACCTAAACAAAACTTAGTACATATGATTAATTACAGCTAGGCTAGGTTTACACCTGTATTCTAGCATGCAAAATTACCTTTGGCAAAGTTAACATACATAATAAAAGTAACAAGACAATAATTATGTGCTTTTCACCTTATTTTTAAATAAACATGCATGAAAGTGTGTATGTGTGTGTGTGTGTGTATGTGTGAGTGGAGGCTAGATACCCATAACATGTGCCTATGACATTAGCAAACAACGGCCATGAATATACTAGAACTGCAGAAACTTAATGCATGTCAAGCTGCGAGGTGAGCCTAGTATTATTAACACGCTTATATTTATTTGGTAGGTATCTATCAATGTATTAATCTATGGAATCTTTGAAAGTGATTTTCACCAACTTGCAGCAGTCGGATTGATCTGAAATTTTGCACACCTAACAAGGACTGATGACAGTGCAATAATTAAAAAAAAATGTTTAGGATTTTCAAGCGTGTTTTTTAGACAGTACAGTAAAGTTTGTTTTTTAATATCTAACACAACTGCTTTTGTGTTGGCAATGTACTTTGAACGTAAATACAATCTCATACATTGCTGACGTCCAAAAATCACTTTCGAAAATTCCATTACCTAGCTTATTACATTAATATAGATACGTACAAATAAAAGAATAAAACTACTTTTTGCGGATTTAGACGCGTATATTTGTTTCAAATTTTGGCCCGACGTTTCGGAGACTTTGCAGTCACCATGGTCACGGGTGAGACGAAACGTCGGGCCAAAATTTGAAACAAATATACGCGTCTAAATCCGTAAAAAGTAGTTTTATTTAAACAGATGAGTCGCGCAAGTGTTAGAAAATATTAAATAAAAGAATGTTAAAATAGTACGGGAGATCTTTCTCAAACTTTCTCAATAATTGACCACCCACGAATGTGGAAACTCAGAATGTTCTCTCTAAACCAGCTCACAAGAAAAGAGCAACATTACCAGAATCTGTTTCACCGTTGAAAAATTCTCATTTGTCATTCCTAGCCACCCGTCTAATTTCAAGGGAGTAGCCAAAGGGCTTGCGTATAATCCATTGGTATTATAATACTTACGATATTCACGTAAACAGTTACTTAATTCTTTATTTATATGCAGCCTCCTTGGTCAGATGATACAGCAGCCCGGATCACTCCTAAGCTCATCAATCAGTCTTAGCGCTTCGGTCGGCATCAGCGCTGGAGAAGCTTCCTACGCCCAGTCCTTATCGGCTGTTAAACAAATATAAATATTGATTTGAAATTGCTTTGATTTTATAACAGAAAATGTTCTGACACCTAACGACCAACTCTTCTGTTCTTTAAGTCGTTAACTTTGTATGTAATATTGGTAAATGCTATATTAATTGAGCAGCAGCAGGTTCACGGACACAAAATATAGATTGTGGTATACCTAATGCTTAGTTAAATATTTCACTGTTCACACGTTTTGCCATAGTACCTCGTGCTCGAAATAGGTAGTTGTGTACAGAACCTATATAATAATATGACTTATAAAATAATTAGTTGATGCTTTTTATAGCGTTTAAAGTAGAATTTTAACGCCTCCGTTTTTTTATGTGGCACATTCAATATCTAAACTAATAGAATAGAATAGAATAGAATACACTTTATTGTACACCATAAATTACATGTCACTTAACTAATGTAACAATAAAACATGTACAATTGGCGGTCTCATCGCATATTGCGATCTCTTCCAGACAACCTTTAGATGGACTCAGTTTATTTGGAAAGGGGTATTAGTGGTGTACTTGCTATGTATACTCGTAAATTCCAAGTAAGAAGAAAAATCTTATATTACGCATAATCAATACATACTACAGATATACATACACATATAGAGATATAGATCCATAAATGTACATAAACCTGTACATAATTATAAATAGAATAGAATACTTAAATATATACATAAACATAATGATGAGAAGTTTGGATTGAATTTTACGTGGTTTGTAGCAGTAGATAATGTTCATTGATACGTTTATTAAACGAAACAAAAGATTACGCATTTTTAGTGGATTTTGGTAATGCGTTCCATAGCAGAGCTGCCTCTATAGTAAAAGATGTTAAGTTTCTGAGTCCATCGTTTCTGTAAAATTATCTTCACTGAACGTTACTTAAGCTATTTGTTTATTTTATACTTTATCATAAAATGTACATAATAAAACTTAATTAAACAGACATTCCTTAAATTAATATAGTACAACAGGCGGCTTTATAGCTAAAAGCGTTTTCTACCGGGATATATTGTATTCTCATATAAGTACCGTACTGTAAAAATATTCCTTATATTTTTAAATATTTATGGATTCGCGAAATAGATTAGAGATCACGAAATAATTTCCGATAAGTTAAATTAAGAGAGTTTATAGTTTACAGCTATATTGTTTGATTAAATTGAATCTGTTTTTAATCTAAGTACTAAAAAGAAGGAAATTAAAATCATTTATATGCTTGTTAGGTAGGTACTCTATCTCTCCGCCAATTAGGACCATTTTTAGTTATTCCCTTTTTACTTAAAAGGGCATTCTCTGAGGTGGTCAATATCCTAGCTAGATTCTTATGACTAAATCCCATTGGAATTCAGATGGTTAAAATATATACCTACATATAACATTAATTAATTATAGTAAGTGTTATACTGTTTTAAATAAGCAATAAATTACACTAGTAATTTAATGTCAGTTTAACATTTTGTTAAGTATCGTTTAGTGATGTTACATATTCATAGATTTGTAATATGTTATTTATGATAGAATTTATCAACATTTGTCATTTTGCTTTGTAAGAAATGAATATATAAAGTAAGCAATCGTGTGGTCACTAACATTTAAGTTACATGCATAAAGATGAAACTTGTTGTATGTGTGTTAGGTCTATATAAAATCTGCTTCATAAACTTGCAGAAAGTGATCACCTCAGTGGGATCTTGGAATAAAATTCCGATTCTCTGTCATCTGAGACTTTAAGTCCCACTTGTGGTAAACACTTTTTGAGTCGGTTGATTGCGAAATTATTAAATTAATGTGATTTTGCCATTTTAATGTCATTTAAAGAAAATTACTACGAGTATTCGTTATAATTATGTACAATTCACGCATATATACGGTCCGGGTCATGGTAAAGCGGAAGGCACCATCATGGCCTGGCAACATTTTGTAGATATACCATTATTTGTTTATATACAGCTCTGGGCAGACAAGAAGACAGTCCGGATCACTCCCGAGCCCGTCGGTCAGCGCTAGCACTTCGGTGGGTGTCGATACTGGAGTCGCATCTTATGAACAATCTGTATCAGTGGCTAAAGAAATATAAATATAAACAAGTTCTCGGGGGTATTTATCACTAAATACATAGTGATAGAAAATATTGAAAAATATCAAATGCATAAACGGTTTAGGGTGGAATCAATAACAACAATAAAATAGATATTTAAATAAAAATGTATTGCTTTATTTCATTATAAAATTTAAAATATTTCTAATAAATATTTATCCTATAACTTGAGAGAGCGTATAATCACGTCAAAATTGCCTTTGCTATTTTTAATACATAACTTCGGCAAATCTTAACCTATTTCTGGCATTAATTATAAAAGTATAGACTTAATTGCTGTGAAATTTTATATATATCATGAAATTTTAAATTAAACACATATAATACTGTCTAAAAGTTTATAACTAATATACTAAGTTAGTAAATAAAGTGTTTAAACAGACACCTACGTTCGCAGACATCTAATTTGTATAATCAGTGAGTATACAGCGATTTCATACGCTTTATTTGTGAGGTAATTCCAATCGGTACTGTGGCTTGTTGTATGTATATCCTTGGTCTTGTGCTGGAATTGGTACTGGTGCAGGAACTGGTACTGGAACAGGTACTGGAGCCGGCTGTGCTACTGGTGGGATTGGAGGAACGAATGGAGGAGTCACAATGACTGCGTCATCAGTTACTCCCACGTCACGACCAGAGGGAACAAATCGCTGTCCAAATTGTTGAGGCACTTGATTTTGGAACTGAGGTTGTTGATAGAATTGTGGTTGTTGATAAAACTGCTGCTGGGGATAGTTTTGTGCTTGATTTACTCCAGGAACACCGTACTGTGTTGACGGCACATTATATTGATTAGGTACTCCATACTCAGTTGGTAATTCCATGCGCCCGAACATATTTCCCAAAAATGGGAATTTATTAGTCAAATGCGCCCATAGACCAGTTCCTCCAACTTGATTACTGCCTTGATTGCTCCAAAACAAACGTTGTGATGGCTCTTGAATTGAGTTAGAGTTTACAAATGCCGTGTAAGGATCATTTGTTCCTGTGTTGTAAGCCACTTCCCTTTGCTGATAGTACGCTACGCTTTGCCCTATAAACAAAAAAGAACTATAAGATTGCTAACAATAGACAATTTTGTAATTATTAATCATTAATTTCACTATCACGTACCCACAAACAAGCACATAACAAAAGCGACGTAGGTATACATTTTCGCGCTAGTTACTGAATTCTAACTGCGTGCTATTGTTGCTCGTCTTTGAATTTATACCTCTTCTATTTGTTCCTAAACGAGGACCTTGAAGTAAAATTCTCGTAACCCAGTATTGAAAGTATGAGGTAATGGCGGGGCTGGCTCACCCAAAGCTGGGCGGCATGGACAATAGGTGCGACATCTAGGTGAGTCGTGCGTCGCCGCCTGCTGACCACACGCACAGGCTGTGACTAAATTGTCATGGTAAGTTTTCATAAGAATGACAATAAAAGTATAACATTCATTTCAAAAAGTCGGCTTTTAAAAGAGATTAGCTGCAGGTGACAGATATTTGACTATGAATTAAACATTTAAAATATGTGTATATATTTTAAGTTGTTGCACTGGAACTGACGTTAAGGAATATCTCGGGTTTCTATAAAACTTATTGAAGTTTTCATCCTCTTGAAGGTTTTCTATGTCTGCTATAATATAATAATTTTATAGGCATTTATTTAGAGAGGTTTTACACATTGTTACTATTATACCACCAGTGAAAGAGAAGTAATCTCGTAAGTAAATTAATACACTTGAAACTTAAAGTTAAATGAGAAAATACTTAGATTATTATCCTATGATAAAAACCCCGGCTAATTAAACTTATCATAGTACTTAGATACATGTTTTGATATTTCTATTGATCTAAAAAAAGTAGAGTTGACTTCGTAATAAAATATATACTGGCAATGATTCTTGACAAATTAATGATCAATAAATTTGCTAAGCGCATTTACTTGCAGCAAGCACTTTAGTTTAAAATCAATATAAATGCTTACACTTAAGAGGATACCAAAATAGCTTCGTGCATTTTTCTATGTACGAAGTTTTCATTGTTTCTTTAGATTGAATGGCTAGAGCTCTAATTTTTAAGTATATGTTTTTTCAATATATGATCTAGGATCGCATAAACTCAGAAACGCGATTGAAAAAAGTTTTCTCGATAGAAAATCTTGGCGAAACAACCTCTCAAATTTTTTATTTTTTTCTTTTGTCGGTCTATTATCGCGTATTAACTAATGAAATAACTTTAAAAACATAAGTAACTATCATATATAGAAACACGTAAATCAGAATTAAAATATATTTAGTAGATTTTGAGTAAATAGGAAAAGTATCCCTAATTCTTCATTTTCTGTGCCTACTGGCTGTGTTAATATGTACGTGTCGGCGATGATATACGATAATATTGATGTAGGCCCTTAATCAACAACGAAGGATCATGTACAAACTTTTTAACATATATTATGTAATGGTGTCCGAATTCGTGCGATGCATTCGATAATATTTTCTTGTTCTTTACCAATAGTTCATGTGATTTTGTGTCAAATTTATTTGCCATTTCTCCAACATGAAACTTTTAATAAGCTGTAACTATAACCTATCACTATTATCACGATATTCTATCACATGTATTTATTTTTAATCAATTTACTAGAACGACGTAGGCGCCTGAGATAAATAAAAATTTCTGCTATTCTACTATGCATAGAGATATGCAGTAGAGATTTTTTATTTATTTTTGCTTGCTGTTGCCCGCAATTTCATGCTCGTGGTATTTAAAACCAAACAAATTATAAAAAGGCCTTCCTTAAGAACCACTCTATTTATTAAACAAGCCGTATCCAAATCTGTTGAGTAGTTTTAAAGACATAAGCTAACATAAGGACACACACACAAAAATAACGACTTTGTTTATTATTAAGTAAAGACAAAGTCGTTATTTTTGTATGTATGTGAGCTTATATCTTCAAAACTACTTACGCAACGGACTTTGATGCAATTTTTGTAGTAGATAGTTCAGTACTAAATTAATATGCCATTATAAACATATATAAATTATTTCTTATATACTTTGGTAAAATTTGCATTCTTAAAACCTATTTTCTCAAAATCTAATAAAATAAACTTATGTAAGTTTAATGCTGTTTTTGCCACGAATATGTCTATGCAGTTATTGTTAAGTAAATTTTAGTGTAAGGTAATAAGTTTTGTCTCAATATTTAAACAACTAAAAGTTATTGCAAATGATTGCGGTTTTGACTTTTGTTGAATCTTTCTTGTTTATGTCAAGAATAAGGCTTGAAAGTATATTACTGCTAAGATGGACTTTATATACATAAATTAGTAGGTATGGTCTAAGCAATTTATATCGATTGACATCATAAAGCTCTCCTCATAATCTGTAAAAGAAATGTTATGAAACAACAATATTAGAACAAAAAATAATAATTATCAGAAGCGAATGTTTGAATACTTAGTCACGTGGATCTTTGTAATGATTTGAAAACTTGTTGAAAGCATATGAAAATACTATCACTCGAACCTTGATATTACCACGTATTACTATATAACTATTATATAACTTAGCTAGAGTCTTGTTAGAGTTTTCACTCTTCCCGTATTAGCATTGGAATTTGATTTCAGATTGTTTCACTGTTATACATCTTCTATTATCAGCTCAATTCTCTCCAAAAAATAATGGATATTAAGATTCATGAGATCAGATCATTTTACTATTCTATATAGATTTTAATTTCAGGGTTCTCTTTTCTCACTGTAGCTATTACGTATGAATAAATCAAAAGTAACAGCCTGTATATACTATACGATAAAACTTCGTGAAAATGCACTTGTACCATGTGTGTTTACTCTACATAATCGGCATTATTCATAAGATAACGAGGTAAGTGTTTATCTTCAACACTTGTCACGGTATTGTCGCCATCAGAAGCGTTTTGCGAAACGTTGCTCAATCAAACCTCACTTGGTACCAATGAAAATACAATATGGAATAGATAACGATGTGTATACGGGCCCACCTCACGATGATACATGTTGACTAAACTCGTAAACCATTATTCATAATCGTCAATTTACTACGCTTATCAGACATATATTGTTGTATGGTTTAATGAGTACTTAAATTCACCTGGAAAAGAAAGATATACTAATTTTATGTAGGTTATCTTGGTACTCGTACACGCATAATAATATTGCAAGCATAAATAATAACTGATTACAAATAAGCAACATTATTTGGCGTGTGCAACCGTAACGCGTTTATGTCTAATATAGGCAGATACTGATTAGCAAATTTACTCAACAGATTAAGCTCTTTATACGAAATCAGGCGCTGTAACTATAAGTCTGTTTATAAGTGATTCTGTATAAGTAACAAAGACGTAAATACGTAGTTGTAAAATATATTTAGTTTTAATTTAATTAATATGGAATAATCGTAATGGACAAAAGTAGAATAAATGCTGTAGAGATGCGCTCTTTGAGAAGTATGTGTGGTGTGACTTTGAAAGAGAGATTAAGAAATTAAGTTATAAGAGAACGTTGCGGTCTGAAAGAGGATGTAGTGACTAAGGTGGAGAAAAGTATGCTTAGGTGGTTTGGTCATGTGGAGAGGATGGATGAGAGACGCTTAAGGAAAGGCATATACACGGCGAAAGTAAGTGGAAATGCTGGGAGAGGACGCCCGAGAAAAATATACTCCGATGTCATCGCCGGGATACTCCAAAAGGGGCAAGTGCGTAGCACTTACAACCGTCGGGCATGTATGACCAGATGTATGAGTGTGGATGAAGCCAAGGAAGTATGCTTCGATCGTAGCAGATGTCGCTCTATAGTCTCTGCCTACCCCCATGGGAAAAAGGCGTGATATTATGATGATGATGATGATGATGATGGAATAATCGGATTCAGGTTCCGCGCAATTTCTAACACTTATTACTTCGTGGCAATGGATTATGGTAAGAGTTGTAACATCACAGAACAGTTTTTTGTAGCTGCTGTACGCTATAGGCTTACTACCTATTATGCACGACAAGAGTAAGTATACATATTGAGTACATTACTTAATATACTGCTTAAGTATAGCCCTTATTATAAGAAATGTAGGATGTACTCACACTATTAGATTTGCCATTTGCATCCATTGAAAAATATATGTACGATTATTTGTAGGTAAGTGCAGTTTATTTTGTTTACTTTTCTGCTAACACACTTCTTTTTAACAATGCGCAATGATTGGAATATGGTAGCTGTAAATTTTCTGTTTAAACCTGTACAGGATGTGTACACATCATCTTTGATTCGATAACCAGGTTATTTAAATAATATTCGTTTAGCAGTTAGTTTCGTATTATTGTTTAAAATAACATAAACTAACTAACATATGAAAACAAAGACATTAAATTAATTTATCTTATCAATCTCTCTGATAAATGTCTTAATCTCTCGTGACATGGAACACAGTTTATTTATATAAATATTCATAACATTACATTTAGTTGATATATTGGTAGTCACTAATATTATAATAGTAGGTACTAGCAATACATCCCGACTTTGCACTGGTAATATGTACTTAGTTCAAAAACTAAAAAACACGTTTGATAATCCTGAATGTATTTTTTAATTATTGCATTGTCATTGGTACCTAACATGTATGCAAAATTTCAGATCGATCCGACTGCTGTAAGTGGGTGAAAATCACTTTCAAAGGTTCCGTTACAAAGATTAATACAATGATAGATACGTTCCGAACTAATATAAGGGTATTGAAAATGATTGATGACACCGTGTATGTAATTGAGATTTTCTAATACTACTAGGTATAATTGTATTTCAATAAGTTACAATAACTTTAACAAAGACAGCTAACCCGCATTAAGTGCACCTATGTATCATCTTTATGTATTCGAAGTACCTATGTAATAAATGATCTGGCTAGAACTCTCGTTACATATCGTTTTGTTTTGTTTATCATTCTCGACGTGTTATTCTACTTTTGTAGCTAAATTCAGAGTGATAGCTCTGAATTTAGCTACAAATGTATAATAACACCTCAAGCGCACACATTTTGGTTAGAATAAGTAAAACTTCAAAATCAATCATTCTTGTACATTTTTAATTCATCGCAAACATATAGACAGATATGTTGTGATGGAGATGGAGATTTTATTTTATAATATGTAGTGATTGAAAAGTTCACATAACATATTAAGTAAATTATTTGTTCAAATAGTTTTGACTCTCTGTGTGTGGTCATTGGCTGTTGACATATATTAAGCTGTCCAATGTATTACGGACTTAATTTGTATTACTTATCTCAATCTTTAAAAAATAAACGTTGATTGCGCCATCTATATTTTTTTTACTTTTGTAACGCGTATGATTTGTTTAATATTTAAAACAAGTGGAAACGGATTAAAAATACAAATGTCGCCAACAAATTTATTTCACAAGATGCTTGAAGAGTCAGCAAAAGGATATAAGCAGTTAATATCAACTGTGAGAGAAGGAAATCTCAAAACTAACCGAATGTCAACACGCTTGGTCATTATGGTATGGTATTTCAAAAACTCTCCCAAAATGGACTTGTGCTGTCAAGGCACTGGGCAAGTGCCTGCTCCACAACAGTAAGAAATTAATGAGCAGAGAAGAAGAAGGAAGAAGAATCTAAAGAAATGACTGTTTAATACTACGACATGTGCTAAATTTGATAGCAACAATTCAAACAATTAAAATCGGACAACCACATTTGTGGACATGAAAAAAACTTAGATAACGTAAAAACTAAAAAGAACTTAAGGATTAAATTTATAATTGCAAATGAAAGCATGTTAAAAATTATTTGCCTCAAACCAACCTCAAACAGAATAAGAATATGTATGTAAAAGTAAAATACATAAGCCCGTTATTATATACCATTCTTGTTTTGTAGGTCCTGCCAAGTCATGCACGATGCAAATATCCAGTGAGTTAGTTCACGTACAATAAAAGAATTTAATAAGTAAGTAATCAACAAAAGTCATTAATTTTTTAAACCAAGCATGGCTGTTATTCTAAGCTATAAATCAAAATCTAAATTTAATCTAAAATTCTTAAATTAAATTAATAAAATTATTAACATCATGTAGAAAACACTTTGAAATATGACCTATCTATTCGTTAAAGCTATAACAGGTATTTAAAAATTGAATGCTTACTCTCAGTGGGAATTCCAATGACTTAATTTTTATTTGTTAAGGGCCTACATCAATATTATCGTCAACATGTACCTTTTAACACAGCTAGTAGGTATACAAAATGAAGAATTAGGGATATTTTTTTTTGTTTACACAAAATCTACTAAATATATTTTAATTCCAGTTTACGTGTTTCTATATATAATATTTACTTATGTTTTGAAAGTTATTTCATTAGTTAATACGCGATAATAGACCGACAAATGAAAAAAATAAAAAAATAAGAGAGGTTATTTCGCTAAGATTATCTATCGAGAAAACTTTTTTCAATCGCGTTTCTGACTTTATGCGATCCTAGATTATATATTCTAAAAACATATACTTAAAAATTAGAGCTCTAGCCATTCAATCTAAAGAAAAAATGAAAACTTCGTACGTAGAAAAATGCACGAAGCTATTTTGGTATCCTCTTAAACAAAAGAATAGATCCTCATTCTTTGCCTTACCTACTACAAATTCATCACATAAATACTTATATAATCACTATCCGTGTAGATACGGATTAAGATTACATATCATCACAGGAAACTGTAAAAGTCAGGAATAATATCATAAGGAGAGAACCTGCTTTCAATTTTTGGTCTTCATAATGCACTACTTCAGTTTCATCTAGAACTATTTGCATGTGTTTATTACAAAAGAAAATCTTGATACTAACCGGTAATAATAAATCTAATGTTGAATAAATATCCCCCGAAGTAGAGTAGGTTGACGCCTAATAAAAAAAAAATAAAAAAAAAATATTCATGGACATTTCACACAACGTCCTCTGGTCCCAAGCTAAGCTTATATGCTTGTGTTATGGGTACCAGAATACGGATATAATACATATACTACTTTTCTTTTGTAAAAACATACTTATAATACATAGTAAACACCCAGACGCAGTACATACAGACATATGTATGACATTTATGGATATCACACAAATGATTGTCCTGACCGGGAATCGAACCCGAGACCTCGTGATCGGCAGTCCATTACATAAACCACTCCACCACGAAGCCTGTCTAATAGTGAATTAAAAGGGTCAAACGAAGAGCTACAGAAAAAATATATCACACTATTCTGTGTGAAGATCAAATCCATGGCTAATAAATTCAAGTCGTTGTCAATTACGCACGTAAGTCGTTTAAAATATCTGATACGTAAAGTTACATAGTCATTATTCTAATAATTATACGCTTAGGTGCTTTTATTTTTTGTTTTTATCAACTTGTACTGTCAACAGATACTAATTTATTCATTGTCTAGTCTATGAATTAAGTAAATGGCAGTGATTAGGGCGTTCACTAAACGTTAGAGTCATGTTTAAAGATGATTAGATAATAATTCATTTATGTTTCTAATGGTTTAGTTAATACTAGACAAGATTCTATTAGGGCTGGTATTAGCTGTATATTTGATGTGAAAATTATTAAAAATTGTGATTAGATAATTAATAAGTATGAAAGGATACCTACAGTAAAAATATCGAAATAACTCATTCATTATTAGTCAAACAAAACCACTTTTGATTATTTATTTTATTTGACGTTGCCTGACGTTTCAGTTACTTACTTTTCACAAGAGGTTTTTTTTTATCTTAGTCTTATTTGTGATCACTGAAATTTCTAAAACATAAAATAATTCCGTAAGATGTGATTTTAATTAAGTAGTAATTTCGATAATTTTCTAATGAAATATCTTAGGACGTGAAAACCCTTGTTATAGATAGTTAGATATTATGTACTTCTTAACCAAAAAAAGCAGAGGTCATCGTACGGTGACACAAGGTTATTTGCAAGATGATGATCTAGTGGCTAAAATAATAATCGCTTGTATATTTTTTAAAGTAAGTGAGTACAACCATATACCTAGCACGTGACCGGATAAAGCAAAAAGTTTACGCCATCTGAAACAAAAAAAAAGCAATTACTACAATGGAGTCTTATCGCAGTTTCGATGTATAAAATAAAGGTATTTCAATCGTATTTTTAACCCTTAACTCCGAAAAAATAATGTAATAACATATCATTATGATGAATAGCGTAGTGGCAAAATCTATAAAAGAAAATATTTTTATCATATAACGTAGTATTTGTTTAACAGTACAAATCCTTATACGGATGTAATGTTGTATAACAGGATGTGACCCTGACCAGCCCTAGTCGATATTGCGTGGGTGTGAAACGACTATACACGATAATAATATGAACCTAATATCGCCAGTATTCTCGCAGAACGAGCGCAGGAATGTTGCAGGTGAATCAGCCGACGACTATCTTTATTTGTTTGTTGTTATAAAATTAACTTTGCTAAGTTAACTGATACGTCATTTTATTTATTTATTAAATAAATACAATTGTAGTGGAAAGAGATTTTAATCCATATTACCTGGCTCCTGAATATTGATTCCTGATTTGGTTAAACAATAATACCTTCTCATACAAGGGTAGGTAAGTAATATAGGTATTGAATTTGAAAACTCTTTAAGTGAAAGGTAAACTTAATGATTACTAACTAAAATCAAAGATGGTCATTAAAACATTTATCAGCAGCCTTGATCGCAATATATTTCACTTTTTTGAATTTTTTTTTTTTTATTGCCTATATAACAGACGTGCTGACGGACCTCCTGATGTTAAGTGGCATCCGTTGCTCATACACTCCGCAATACCAGGGGCATGGCTAAGCCACTGCCTGCCGATATAAATTGATTTAATAAGGAAATAGTATGAAATCTCTAAAATAAATAGTCAATCTCTGTGTTAAACTTACTCATTACTAACTTATTTCTTGAAGTCCAAGGAAACATTAACGTCAAACGCGTACATTTCCTGTGAGATTTAATACAGTAATGCAAATTGTATTTATGCCATTATACACGTATTACGATGTCAAAATTTTGAGTCATATCTTTGCCATATACAGTTGCCTTTTACATCTGAAGCCGGATATTATTCATGACGTCACGATAAAATATTTAGTTAGCTGTAAATTATTCTAGGAAAAGACACTGATTCAGACTCTAACTGAAAACTTATTAATTTGATAAAATTCCAATTGACTGTACGAGAGATTTCGATTTAGGTACATCATTTTCTCATAGGCATGTTATATTTATTTAAGCAGATCAGGGCCCCAAGTCTGCTATGCTATGTTGTCACAATGACAGCTCAATGGCAACATTATGGCGCCATAGTGGCATCATCTGTGACAAAAAATCAAGTTTGGTGTCATTATGACACCAGAATGGTGCTATAATGGCGGAATTTTATCAAATTTGGTAGTCTACTATTAGGTACTTTCTTGTCATAATGACGCCATAAAGGCGTCAGTAACTGACCATTATAACAACATTGTAATATGGTTGTAATAGCAGAATTAGCAGACTTGGCCCCCTGGATTTTGAAATCATTCTAGATCTGGTGTTCGTACTTTAAATTTCGCATATTAATACGCTGTGTTAACAAAATTAATCTGTTTAATATTCGTAGAGCGTCATTGCGCAGAACTAAGCTTAATTATGTAAAAATTATAAAGGTCCATCTTTATTTAGTCTTGTTATTTTAAATAATTACACAACCAACATCTCCCCTAAATTATATTTCATCAATTCATCCTTTAATCACTGGTATTCGTGACAAATTTTGCATAATTACAAACGTAATTTATAGCCATATTTGACTAAATATCGCTTTTAAGATAATTTTAAAATATAAATTCATTTTAAAGTATTATTATTACAAATGCATATTATGCTTTTTCGTATGTTTTCGTAGTTTTGAAATCGTAACAAGGAAAAAGCTGCCACCAGTTAAATTATTCTGAGAAAAATAAGCAGAACACTTTTAAAGAATTCCCAATCATGCTGACTGTTATACAAAGTTCTTCCTAAGACATACGTTCATATCATAACATACAACACATAAAACATATAACACACGTACATACAACATAATATTAGACGTGGGTGAAGTCGTAGATTTTAAATATGATAAGGTGACTGCTTAAAATTAATACTCCGAGATTTATTGTAATGGAATGGTGAATAGAATTGGTTTTACCAAGCAGGGTCATGTCAGGCACGTTGATACGCCATCCATATTAATGCAACTGTTTCATACTCTGATTTAAATATTTTTTTACTACTTAGCTGCCCCGGCAAACGTTGTTTTGCCATACAATTCTGTATAAAATAAAATTTCATCAAAATCGGTCCAGCCAATTTGTAGCCTATGTGTTATTCTGATGTATAAGCTATATTGTGGTAAAGTTTCATTCAAATCCATTCAGTAGTTTTTACGTGAAAGAGTAACAAACATCCATACATACATCCATACTTACAAACTTTCGCCTTTATAATATTAGTAGGATTTAGTTAGTGTAGTTAAACTTAGTAAGCAATAACTAGTTGTTTATTCATCCGTGTGATAACGGATTAAGCATACAAGTGTCACCACCCCTTTTCCTTGTTATATGTATGTGCACCCTGTAAAAGCCACCTAAAGGATATTTTATACCAAAAACATCATCTGTGAGGGACAGCCCAGCCAACTTACCTGATCAGCGCAGCACAGTAGACCATAATTCCTCTCAAAGTGGAGGTGGCCTGTGCCCAACAGTGGGAAGTTAATGGGCTGGAGAGAAAGATAGAGAGAGAGAATGAGTTGTTTACTGTGATTTTCATTAAACTAGGATCAAAACTTAGGCAGTATCCATATGAATGATATTGGACTGTGAATTAAATTAAGAAAAAATATTTTGTTAATTCTGTAGTTGATAATACAGGTGTTGTGTCTATAAGTCAGGATGTTAAGATAAAACTACTTATTCTGTAATTCTAAAAAATGTTTATGGTTGCTTTCCAATTAATACAAAAAGTGACGCAGTGTAACGCAGTGCTCGATAAAGCGCTTTCCATCAACGACACTGTTGAACACAGCCGTACACTGTTCGACACTCGAAAAAGTGGTGTTTGAAAGATGCTTAGCAAGAATTACCAACAAATAAGAATTAAATAGAAAAGATAATTATTTTTAATTATTTAGATTAGATACAACAGTAGTAATAATACAAAACAATTATTTATTTGCCCACAAATTGTCGAAGTTCTTTAACTTATTGGAAGGTTGTGTTTATAAATTATTGAGCCAAGACTTTGTCAAGGAACTTGCATTTAGGTAAAAAAACGCCCCTAATTTTGCGATATTGATGCACTCTAGTGTTATTTTGAGACAACTAGCTGTTTCATTTAAACTTTTACACAGTGTTTGGCAGTGTTTCACAATGTAACGCAGAGTCCCTCTGTGTTAACTAAATGGAAAGCAACCATTGTTATTGCTAAGTCTGACATGTAGGTAGTGCCAATGGCAGGTATTCGTAGAACATTTATGAATAATTTATTTGTACAGCATCCGTGAACTAGTCGTGAACAATGGATGAGAGAAGTGGACGATTATATCAGCATACATATGACACGGTTACACTGATTTATTATCAGAATAGGATGAGCTATGTTTACGTCTTTAGAAGGTTACGCGTAATGATCGTAATCACTATTATTCCCTCATTTTGTAATGATAGACTATCATAATATATAACATTTACTCTGTCTATTATTAAAGTCGCTATATTATTTATCTTCTAATATTAATAACTTATACACGCATAATGCAATTGCTTCATAGTTTTGTATCCATGTTTTATTAAATAATATTCCATTAATTGCTCGTAACGTATGTGCGTAAATTGAAAATGTAGCCGTTATAATCCTCGAAACTACTAAATTTAAAACGACGAATGTATGTAGAAATTAAGTAGTGCAAAACGGAATATACTTCTTTAGGTACACTTCCAACGCCACAGCTGTTAATTTCTACACATATACTCGTAGACTGGTCCACCACAAAACACACATGCATTGAACCTACTGTTTTGGCTTCTGAAATTATCTTAACTAGGTAATTTTACTTTTTGTTATATCAAACAGTTGAAAATAAAAACTCATACTAAATTTTCTAAGTTTCATATCGTGTATCAAAATATTGTATCTCACATACGTAGATTACCTACAACTTTTATCGCAATCATTAGCTGTTGCCACTACTTCGTACCTACGCGCAGAAGTTTCCGTGTTTTTGCAACATTTTTCACTGATGCTTCGCTCCTTTTAATCGCAGCGTGATGTTATAAAGCCTTCCTCGATGTTCTATATTACACTGAAAGAATTTTTCAGATCGGACCAGTGACTCTTCAGCTTTTTAATATTACTATAAATTTAAAAGGCACCCCATTTACTTAACTTTTGTTATGTGCTAATAAAACTATTCTTATGAATTCTACTTCTACTCAGAAAAGTTGTCTGGTACCAGATTTGATTGTCAACTTTAACTAATATTATGTTTATTTAAACATAATGGGTTACACTTGACCTCAATATCACATAGTAATCACGTGAGAATGAAGACGAGGATAGTTGAGTTCGACCAGAATACTCCGACCTTTCATACATGTGGTTACCGGAACACCGCTTAAGTTTTATGACAGTTAAGACGGACTTTTAGCCTTAATTCTATTATTATTCTGTATGCTCCACACACACTCATAACATTATAGTACTTTAATATACATATTATACAAGCTTAGCTTGAGACCAGAGGACGTTGTGTGAAATGTCCATGAATATTTATATATTACATTTGACTAAGTAAGATAGAGTTTACTAAATTATGTAATAAAAAATGTTTACCAATCCAAGATTAGAAGACATCAATTTTAAATATCACTAAAGAAGTAAAGAACTTACATAAAAAAATTAATAATAAACACAAAGTACTTATTTCATAAACAAAAAGATAAATATTTTAACTTTTATTCCGAACTGACCTTTCTTATTATAAAAATTGTGTATTGACTAACGATTCTAATTAAGATAACTATGTACAACGAAATAACAAATATTAGATTTATAACATTAACAGCTTTAATTCTTTAGTAAAATTTGGCTGTGCACGTAAAATCGGTACCCATATGAATAAATATAAAGGTTGGCTCTCCATTACTCAATACACATAACAGAACGATTGTATAAAAACGCAACTATAAAACATTGAATGTTGTAATCCGCGATAACATTAATTAAAGCCTAATTATAACGTTTTAATATCACTAACAACATAGGTAATAATTATTTTATAACAGCGATAACTGATTAAATATTATATTAACTAGCTACAAATTATTTTTTTTGTTGTTTAACAAGGCCCTTTACTTATAAGAATTGCTCGCAAGGAAAATCCTTCAAATTATTATTATATTATTCATAGCATTTCACACAACGTTCTCTGGTCCCAAACCAAGCTTATATGCTTGTGTTATGGGTACCAGAATACGGATATAATACATAAACTACGTTTCTTTTGTAAATACATACATACTTATAATACATAGAAACACCCAGACGCAGTACAAACATTTGTATGACAATTATAAATATCACACAAATGATTGTCCCGAGCGGGAATCGAACCCGCGACCTCATGATCCGCAGTCCGTTACATGAACCACTCAACCACGAAGCTCGTCAAATGGTTTACTGTAGTTTCACTAACTCTAATCAAGGTTCCTTGGAAAGCACAAGTATTTTGTAAGTTATGGACTCGTAGTAAAATAGTAGGGAATTATTTTTCAGGTTGCAAATTAAATATAAATTGTTTTTAGTGTAAAGAGTTCATGTGGTAACGGTCCAGGGTGCTGTAAAAACCAGCTATCGGAATAATACATGAAGCAGATAACATCCGCAGTGAGAGAAGATATGTTTCAAACTGAACCCTTTTCAACACATCTGGTCAGCGCGCCATAGCAGACCATACTACTCTCGAGTCTTACGAAGAGGGCCCGTGCTAAACAGCGGGATTAAATGGGCTGATGGGCTGGATAAAGATGGGTATTGTCTAAGCCATCACACGCACTAGACTATGCAGCTACCTACTACATAATATGGTCTCTATTGATGTTCTCTATTGAATTACATTAATATGAATAGTATCAATAACAATAAATTCTTTAGTGTAAAAAAACATTCGCATTTGCAAAGCACAAGTGGTAAATGGCGATCGTGATCGGTTAATAGTGTCATTACGTATAGTTACATAACGGATGTTCCGTGTTCCGCATCCTGAAACAGTTGTAATCATCAAACTATGCATATGCACGTCAAAAAGTATTGTAAATAGTCGACTGCCTTATGACCATGTATTCTCCCTTGATGGGTTAGGTAGGTAACTATATCAGATAGGTAATTTTCTTGATTAACACAGAAATCTTTGTACAGTTATTTATACTTGTCACTATAGTGTAGAGTTAATAGCTCTAGGTTTTTACTTTTGGCATTTTGAAAGGGGTAAATAGCGAAAACCGAATTAGTGGAAAACGTTGACATACTTTTAAGAATCACAGACCTAGTTGTTGAAAGAAGCAAATTAGGTTTATGAAAATAGTGCAGCGATTTTTTTTTCTTTACATTTAACCTCGCATTTCCCATTTGACTGCATTTGTAGCCCAAGAACTCCTGCCTCCTCTTTTCAGATTTATACTTACCATGTTGCCCGAAGATCAGCTTTACCAAAATTTTCAACGTCTAATTTTAGAGCTATCTCATTGTATTTATATGAATATTAAAGAAACTAATTTAATATTCTCTAAAAACTAATTTGTTAGAGACAGAGCGAGATGAGAGATGATGAGCGAGGCGAGCAACAAAGGCACGTTTACTCACTTGGCCAAGAATATAAATGATATTCTTTAATAATGCAAATAGGATGTTTACGAAAAATCTGAATACGGCTGATGCTAATAGGATGTCGTAATTGTTGTGTATACTTTTCATGTAAATGATGGTACGAAGCTATCTATTTATACCAATTCTTAGTTCTTAGACGACGCTTTATTCTATATATATAACTGTAAGACTTCTGTATTTATTAAATTAACGTAGGTATGTACATGGTTTTGATAGGACAATAAAATAATCTTAATTTAAATAAATCATTTATTTGTTTTATATCGCCCACATATATCATTTTAATTAACATTAGGGTTGATATTCTGAATATACAAACTTATTTCTCAAATTTATCACATTTTATGCTTACATTGTACAAAACTATATTAAATAAGTCTTCGCTTTCGTTGTAATACTGTATAATAGGTACATGTTGGCATATTATCGTTTTCCATAACCTGAAACAGAGAAAATTATGTTTTAAACTTGTAAGAAGTTTGGTTTGCTAACCTATTACTTTTAAAGTCATGCCCAGTTAAAGGTCAATGTCAAATTGATGACATCACTGCAAGGTAAAAAAATAAATAAAACAGAAGCTGCTTTAAAAGATTCATGCACAAGATTAAAAAGTAGATACCTCGTCTGGCAGTAATTTACTACAGTAGTACTCTCCCTTAATAATTTCAGCCTGAGATAACTGGTATCTTTAATAATCGTCTAGGTAGTAAAAATTTACACACGTTCCGTACATACAATTTTCAATCTTGCAGAAATGAAATTTGAACACATGTTTATTTTCATAGCAGGTAGAGTTCACTACCTTGATAATATTATTTAATCACAAAACAGTACTTTTGTACAGGCATACCTCCTTTAGTGTAAGATCCAGCTGAAGAGTGAGCGCTTGATGAGCTGCCCGCAAAGCTGCCTCCGAACCCATAGCTACCAGAGCTGGAAAGGCTCTTGGCAGCAGCTGCTGCAGAACTACCGCTACCAGTTACGCTATCTTGATATCCACCGCAACCTTCACCACATGGAGCGGCTGTTTTAACACCATTTTCCGCGGGATGCGATGCATGTTGGCTGTAGCCGTATGGGCCAACATTAGAGCCAACAACCGAGCCTGAGTATGCTCCGGCTGTACTACCAGCTAGAGCACCGAAATTGGTCTGACCTCCGATTTGACTTGTGCTTCCTGCATTATATAAACTGCCAGTTGAATATGTTCCAGGTTTACTGTCAAGAGGAGAGTTAGCTTGCGACTTGCCGTAATTTTTTCCTACATACGTCTTGTCATTATCATAAGGCTTCAGAACACCTGGCGGTCCACCAAATCCGCCTGTATAAGCAACAGCACTAGCACTGGCCGAACTTGAAGCAGATGCATGTGAGCTACTTAATGAAGTAGCTAAATTGTGACTAGAAGATGATGACAATGTTGGTTTAGGACTGCAGTAACTAGATGCACATCCAGGAGATGCTGCTGCAGCTGCGGGCTTGTTGTGCTCATTAGGTTTCAAGCTACCCGCGGGAATTGAGGCATCATATGGATTTAACAAACCAGGCGGTGCTCCAAACCCACTTGTATATGCTGGAAGATTTTGTTTTGAGCCTGCATACGAGCCAACTTGAGAGTTACTGCCTGTAATTGTCGAGCTAAGGTTAGAACAGTCAGAAGATTGACAGTTTGTGGAGCTGCTAACTGTAGAAGGTTGTTTATTTAATTGAGCACTAGATTTCATGGAAATCGTAGGCTCATTAAAACTATTGTGTTGTGTCTTAGATACTTTTAAGCCTTCTTGAAGGTTAATAACTCCACTAGAACCAACATCATCGGTCGATAATTCGCTAGCAGAATAGGTATCGCAATCAGGCGTTTTGCAATTAGAGTTATAGGTGCTAGTGGGTGGAAGCGGCAAAGCGGTGCTTAGGGTTATTGGAGATACGGCAATGGGACTCGGATAAGTGACTCCAACAGGTCGGCCGTAATTACTAGGATAGTATCGTGGTAAAGTAATTGGTTTGGTGACTGCAAGCGGTGATTGGGTGTTTGTTACTATATTATTTACAACGCTAGAAGTAGAACATTTTGATGTAGAACAACTTGCTGAATTAGTATTAGTAGGAGTTTTGTTTGGTGCTTTTTCCGGGAGATTAGGAGCATTATGCGGTGCTTCAAATTCATTAGGTTTCAACAGACCAGCAGGCGCTCCAAAACCATCTGTGTAAGGTAATTCGGTGTTTGAGTCTAAAATAATTTTTGATTTGGTTGCACTATTTAATCCGGCTTGAGCAACGGATTCAGTAACAGCGTCAGTTGTCGCAATATCGCTATTACAGTGTGGTAATTTACAACCTGCTGATTTGTTGGGCTTTAATTGTTCTATAGGTGCACTTAAACCACCTGTAGATATATTTTCACCTTCGCTTTCTTTATGATCGTATGAATCTGACTGAGTTGTACTTGTAGATGTAGGACCAGCTATATTAGAAGATTCTAAACAATGACCTGTTTTACACCCAATTGTAATAGGTAATTGTGTGTTTTGTGTTGGAGTGACAGATTTTATTGGCTTACTCATGCCAGATCCAGATGCATCATAGTCATTAGTTTTAAGCAAGCCAGGTGACGCATCGAAACTTCCGGAATATATTGACAATTGCGCAGCTTCGTTTGGTTTACTTGCGCTAAACGTAGGTGGCTCTAAAACCCTGGATAAAGAGACTGGACTAAAACAGTTCGGTGCACTGCAACCTGTCGGGGCACTTCCATATAAAGGTTCTTGTTGTAGAGTTTTACTAGGTTTCATAAGTGTTGAGACTTTATTAATCGGTGCCAACTCAATATTTTGACCATATTGCAAATTAGATGCAATTGGATTGCAGCTTGGTGAGTTACAATTAGCAGAGCTGGAAGGTGTGGTAGCAGATGGTTTATCGCTGCTCAAACCTGATAATTCAGAATCACAGTTTGAACCACTGCAACTTGTTGACGGTGATTGAGTACTTGTTACCACTGTATGAGAACAGTCTGGTGTAAAACAGTCTGCTGATTTCGTGTTAGTAGGAATTTTATTTTGTGACGTCATCGGAAAAATAGGATTAAGGTCTGGAGTTTTACGAGAAATAGTATATTCATTTGGCTTTAGAAGACCAGCAGGGCCCCCGAAGCCACCTGTATAAATTGGCAAATCGCTGGTTGAATCTACATCAACATTTAACTTAGGACTTGCTTCAAACTTAACGCTGGGTCCTCTTACAGCACCAGCTACTACAGCATTCCCAATACAGTTTGGTGTTCTACAATCTGCTGTAGCCGGCGCAGTAGGTTGGCTGTTATATGATGAAGTTATGTACTGTTCAGGTGTAGTTGTTATTATCACATCAAATTCGTTAGGTTTTAACGTACCTGTAGGTCCACCGAATCCGCCTGCGTATGTGACATCACTTTCATTTTCTTTATGATTACTGGTAGACCCCGACTGAGTGGCAGTGGTGGATGTACTTCCAGCTATATTAGAGGTTCCAAAGCATTTGCCTGTTTTACACCCTGTAACAGATGATGGTGTATGTATTGGTTTACTTATTTCTGATGCTGAAATATTATCATTAGGTTTCAGCAATCCAGTTGGTGCTCCGAAGCTACCAGAGTATATTGGCAATTTTGTATCTTCATTTGGTTGAGTACTGCTAAGCTTTGGTGGTTCAGGAGTACTTGGTGATAATGGTTGGTTAAAACAGTTCGGTGAATTGCACCCTGTTGCTTGCATTGGTTTATTTATTTCTGATATGGGAATATTATAATCATTTGGTTTCAGTAATCCACTTGGTGCTCCAAAGCTACCAGAGTATATTGGCAATTTTGTATTATCATTTGGTTGGGTACCGCTAAGCCTAGGTGGTTCAAGAGTACTTGGTAATAATAGTTGGTTAAAACAGTTCGGTGAATTGCACCCTGTTGGGGCACTTTCATGCGTAGGTGTTTTGTGTAATGTTGTACTTTCTTGCGTAGGTGTTGAGACTTTATCAATAGGTAAGGTATAATCAGCTTGTTCGTGTTGCACATTAGAAGCAGTCGAATTACAGCTCGGGAAATTACAGTTAGTAGAGTCAGAAGATGCAGTAGTAGATGGTTTATAACTGCTAGAAACTGTTGGCAAAGAATCACAGTTTGAACCCCCGCAACTAATTGACGGTGATTGAGTACTTGTTACTAGAGTAGTTATTGGAGCCACAGCAATAGGACTCGGATATGTGACTCCAACGGGTCGTCCATAATTACTAGTAAAGCCTAATTGTGGTAAAGTAATTGGTTTAGTAAGATCAAGTGGAGATTGGTTGTTTGTTACGGTATTAGTTACAACACTAGGACCAGCAGACTTATGAGGGAGATCATAGTCGTTAGGCTTCAAAAAACCAGCAGGGCCTCCGAAGCCACCCGTATAAAGTGGCAGTTCACTAGGTGAGTCTATAGCTACATTTGGCTTAGTTACACCATTTGCTCCGGACTGAGTACTTGATCCAGCAACGGCACCAGTAACAGCAGCATTCCCAATACAGTTTGGTGTTTTACAATCTGCTGTAGTCGGCACAGTAGGTTGGCTATTATATGTTGGAGTAGTGTACTGTTCAGGTTTAGTTGTTATTTTCACATCAAATTCGTTAGGTTTTAACGTACCTGTAGGTCCACCGAATCCGCCTGTATATGTATTACCACTTTCAATTTCTTTATGATTATCGAAAGAGCCCGATTGAGCAGCAGTAGTGGATGTGGTGCCAGCAATATTAGAATTTTCAAAGCAATTGCCTGTATTACACCCAGTTGTATGAGATGATGGTGTATTGTGTATTGTACTGACAGGTTGTATTGGTTTACTTGTCCCAGATGCAGGAATAGTGTAGTCATTTGGTTTTAGCAATCCAGCTGGTGCTCCAAAGCCACTAGAATATATAGGCGATTTAGAATCTTCTTGAGGTTTGTTAACGCTTACGGTAGGTTGCTGATTAGATACTGGTGAAGGGGCTTGACCGAGACAGTTCGGGGAATCACACCCTGTAACCGGACTTCCAATTGTGGGCTCTTTAGATAGTGTTGTACTTGGATGTATATAGCTGGGATTGACTGGTAAGTTTCCACCAGGGGCACCGAATCCACTGGTGTAAACAGGAACTTTTTGATTTGATTTTGAGATGGTCTTGATGGGTATGGCATAATTAGTATAACCAGGTTGCACGTTAAACGCAGTTGGACCTACTGAATGAGGATTACAGTTTGGTGAATTACATTTTGTAGAATCAGTATTAGGCGACCGTAATGGAAAGTGATTATCATTAGACGCAGAAGTAGGTTTCACACCCACATAATCATATGGCACAGGACCACAGTTTGGACCGCTGCAGCTTGGTGAGCTTGGATAATAGGAGCCTGTTGTCGACTGCGAAACTTGGGAGTTTAAATAATTGTTGGGTAAGGAGTTGCCGCCATTGGAATAGCTTCCCTTTTGTGAGTTGTCACATTTTCCATCTTGACATTGAGATTTCTGTTTGTTACTGTCATATGCGCCATGAATAGGAACATTGTAACTAGACAGCGAGTTGTCATAGCTTGGTCTAGAGTAGTCTGTGTTACAGTCACCACTCTCACATATAGACTCTTCTTTGGGAGTTTCTAAGTGTATAGACGGTGATTTATATCCATTGCTTGCTCCGTAATTTGAGGTAGCCGGCAGTTGTTTACCCGGCAGATTTCTGGCTTGGTGAGCTGAGTCAGGTTGTGAGCCGAAAGTTGTAGGTGTACCACAACTGTAACCATGGCAATTAGAATTAGAACTGTAATCTGATGCTTTATAATCACCGGCAGATTGATCTTTAGAACCATAAGCAGTATTCGACGTATGTCCAACGACATGAATGTCATCTAAGCTATCATCACATGGACCAGACGCGCATTTTTTGTTAGCATTGTTACCTAAAGGTAGTGTTTCTATTTGAGGATTCGTTGCACATTGCCCAGATAAGCATTTTTCAGAGTTAGAAATACATGCGGGACCTTGGCAGTTTGCTCCAGATCCCACTGCTGCTGCATTTGCAGTATTGTATCCTTGACCTCCAGCACTAACACCAGTTACACCTAAGTTCCCTGATATATCTTTAGTTCCTGAGTTTTGACATAGGCCAGAAGTACACCCAATATTGCCTGTCGACCCTAGACCCACTATCCCTCCAGGTACATAGCCGTTGTAGGCAAATGAGCTAGAACTTGAGCTAGAGCTTGCACTTGATGAAGAAGAACTTGAAGAAGAGGATTTTGTAAAGCTTCCCGAATATCCATTTCCAAATGGCACAGGTATTGAAGGATCGCCTCCAAATACGCCAGCTGACGCTCCTGCTACCGCTGTAAGATAATAAATAACTATCTAAAAACTGTATGAGACATATATTGGCTGCTTGGTTTTCTTTCTTCTGCAAATTTCATTGAATAATTTTAAAATGTCTAGGTACTAAAGACGGGAACACCCATAGGAACAATACTGTAATCGGAGAACAATTTTATTCACAGGCCTTTTTTTAATGACGGATTTAAACCAAATAAAGTATTGAACCAGATTTGGACCAATTATAGTATTCGAAATTCTGACTGCCTAGCAAACTCTTAGGCCTAACTACCATCTACGCTACAAAGTATCTAAATAGAACTTGTAATCGGTAAACAGTTCATTTTCCTGACTTAAATCTTAACATCCTTTACAAAAACGTCATGAATGCATTTAGTTTACAAAGTCAGTACTTACGTAATTGAAAATGGAATGTTTAATGTATCTACTTATTACCAAAGAATGTGTTTACAATATTAATAACTGTATAGGTTTTAAACTCAATGTCATATCTTTGTATATTGAATATAAATAAACTTAATTCAAATGGCTTGAAATATCAACGAAGAGTTATAGAACTGGTAATATTAATCAAATATACCAAAGCAAGACTTTTGACTTTATTATATTAATATTAATTTTTCCCGAATTTTAAGCATCAAAAATATAATAACCAACAATCTAATCGAGCCCTTTTTCTGCACTAGCAAAAAGATGCCTTTTGAAAAGAAAACTATATTCAAATAACACTGCTTTGCCTTGTAATTTTTGTAATAAACTATCACCACAGAATAACTATCACAAAATAAATAGTGCTTTTGTGCGTTGAATAATGGCTTTATATTTTTTTTTTGTAACAACTATATTTACTAATTTTCTTGAAATAACTAGGATTGGTAGAATGAATGTTGAATAGTAGGTATGTACGGGCTAGTTTAGTGGTTGAAAACAACCATTCCGCAGGACGCAGGTTGAAATCCTTGTGTCTATTATTTTTACTTAACACCAATTTTAATAATATTTGTGTTAAAAACACAAAATACCTTTAGCTGATGCGCCGGCTCCACCTTTAACACCATATCCATAAGGATTAGCGATCACAGAACTTATTAACGTTACAACTAAAGCACAAACTTTGAGCTCCATCATTGTGAAGCTTCTCTATCACAATGTTATTATTTAACAGCCGCTTGCTTTTATAAAGCGATACAAATAGACTTGATTATAATAAAGCAAAAAACCTGTTGGTATTTACTGAGAATTGGAGGTTGTATTAACGTAGGCAAAAGGTATTGTTTCGCGTGTTCGTAACTGGCAACTAAATTCACAAATTTATTACTCACCCAATCATATACGATATTCAATAGTATAGTGCGGGAAAATACATTGACATAACCATACACTTATCTCCGGTTTGGTATGTTTATTGTTGTATGAATTAGGATGTGAGTAAGTTACTAATTGCATGATTGGATTTGCCATGAAAATGCATATTAGGGGTAACACCCCTAATATGCATTTTCATCATTCACACTATTTTATACACAATTTTTCGAATAATTTATATAAATAAATTTATACGGACATTTTGTCCTGTCGTCGGACCACAGGACGAGTATTTGGTACCCAAAACTTAAGTTATAGGTATAAATTGTCTGTGGATCGATAAAATGAGAGGATGTTATCTGATAACAGTATCCCTTAACTGGCTCTTACAGCACCCTTTGGGAGGAAATGGGGTGGTAACAGACACTTGTATTTTTTATCCTACACCACATGGACAATTAACCTAACAATTAACGCCTATTGTACCTAGCATAAGTACTGTTTGTTAAAAATTGTAATATTTTACTGGCATACAATAAAGAGTATTCATTCATTCATTCACACGGACAATTGACAACAGTTTGATTTCTCTTATTGCTCTTCAATTCACACCACATCATGTAGTAGGTACCAACTGCAACTACGAGGTATAACTGTAACGATATTTTGTTATCCCGCAATTAGTTTAATGATAAATGAAAGAAGAAGGTAGGTAGCTAGGTAGCATTGTACTAATTTTTAAAGGTGCGCGAAATTTCATTCTTGTCAGTGTTCTCCCTCTAAGTACAATGCTCAAGAGATTATGGATATGATAATTTATATTACCTATTTATTTATGGTAATAACGTTGCAATAGCGATTTCCAATTCTGTACTAAACCCTTAAAAAGCCCACACACAGTACAAATATCTATTTGTTTATTATCGAATAATTGTCCTGTGTGGGAGATAAACCTACGACCTCGTAGCAGGCAGCTTTATTGCCGCTACGCCACAATTCGCGTCATTAAAGAATAATATGTATACATTTGCTTACAAAGGGACTCAATAGGTACCTAATGGTAATGCCATTATTGGCTATGGCTACAAATACGCAAAGAAATAAGTTTAAATAAACCGGGCATGATCATAATTTATGTAAAATCTTTAAAGATATGACGTGAATAGGTATACAGCTATAATATCCATGGTGAACAAGGAATATGCATCATGAATACTAATATAGGCGCCAATTCTGTTCCGTGTTATACTAAACTAAGATGAAACTAACTACATACATACATATACCTAATTTATTTTTTAACTCTGGGTGTATCACTATTTTACTGTAGCTACCTTACATACGTATTGTAATTTTATACTCATGAGTAAAAATATTAATTTCCAAAGGACATCATGTCCTCACATACTCCTACTTTCCAAAGTATGGATGACACCACATACTATGGTTCCAGATTAGCATTCCAAATACGGTATGAAACTAAATGTTTTTAGACATGTAAGAAATAGAAATTTAGGATTGCATTCTGCGTACGTACTTAAAATAATATTTTTTAAATTAGTACGTACAAAATTCTAAAGTAGGTAGTAAAAATTATTTTATTTCAATTTTATTTTCTTTCAACTAGTTAGTGCAAGTAGAATAGCTTCCGAAGATCATAAGGTATTAAAATGGAGCGTGACAAAGCTTCTGTTGGTGACGATAAACTGGTCGGCCGCAATGGATCGTGTGACCGCAGGCGTGCATCTATACACATCCGGGTGACGCGTTTACCATAACCTCTTTATAATAATCCACACATGCAAAATGCTACCTCAGCATTTATTTTTTATATCATGTTTAGGTACCTACCATAACCGTTTGGTAACGGATTAAGAATAGATAATATCATCACTCATTTCCTTCCCAGGAAGCTGTAAGAGCCACCTATGGAACTGTACACCTCGAAGATTGGAACGCGCTCTCTGGACTCTTTTACTCCTACAATATTGAATTGTATTATAAGTATGTATTTACAAAAAAAAAGTAGTATATGTATTCTATCCGTATTCTGGCACCCATAACACAAGCATATAAGCTTAGCTTGGGACCAGAGGACGCTGTGTGAAAAGTCCGTGAATATTTATTTATTTACAATATTGAATCTTTCAAGCTTTCTTTTCTTCAAACCTTATTTCCGAAGTGAAGGAGAATCATGCCCAATAGTGGGACTTGAATGGACCTAGAAGTAATATCGATACTTTGTTACTTCATAAACATTGTAACAAATGAAGTGCTTTGCAAAAACCCCACACAATCTTTTTACATACTTTTACTACATAATCTTTACACAATCTTTAAACAATCTTTTTACATACTTTTTACACCTGATTTTAAATTTTCTATTTTTATAATAAATGTGTTGTATTTGATGCTTATTTTAATAATGGCGTGATTTATCAATTGATTTATTTGATGCTTGTTGTTTAAATTTCATTTTTATTATTAGATATAATCGCAGAATAGATAGAAAATTGGATATAATTAACATTGGATTTATTACTATGAATACAGACTATGAATTGATAACTGATGACTTTAAGTTTGATTAATTATGATTTTTTATGTTGATTCTCCTTTATGTATTTAGGGATTGTAATTTGCATGCCAAATGGCTAAATATATAATAATAATAATAATAATAATAATAATAATAAGCCCCCTAAATCCAACCATACGTCCGAGTCGAACACCAGACTCACGTGGGGGGCGGACACGCAATTGAATTATTACTGGCGCGGCTAACATGGCTCTGGGAACCCAAAAAATGGAGATGAAACTTAGAAATAAACGTATAGGGCCGCTACCCGAGGGCGAGCGTCGGGGCACACCTGGAGCTGACGCTGGGTGTGACAGCATACGATCCGTCGGCGGAGAGGAGTTGAATAGGCGGGCTCCCTCCGGGTCACCCGAAGATGTTACAGCCAAAAACACACATGACACAGATAGGATTAATTCACCACACTCATTTACTGAGCCATTTAGCCCTTCAACAGCATCATATCAACCATCACCCAGGTCTTCTACGGACCATAGTGTACGTGGAACACCTAGCCCAGTTTTACGTGTTGCGCAGGAGGTAAATTCCTTTCTACCTGCGTCCACTAAAGCTGGAAAACCTAGAGTACGCATGAGTTGGAATAAGGAAGTAAATACATTCATTATGCGTACCTACTTTTACATTACGAAATTAGAGACAGATATGACAACATACCGAAGACAATTACATCATCTTTTCTCACAACAGTACCCAGATGTTAAAGTAACTGAACAAAGAATTTCAGACCAGCGTAGAGCCATCATTAGGAATAATCTATTGCCATTAGAAACAATTTCAAAAATAAAAGAAGAAGTCCGAACACAGATAGAACACGAAAATGATAATATTAACACATCCACATTAGCACAAGACTATTCACAATCAGACTTAACAAACCCTTCATTAGCACAAGACTATTCACAATCAGACTTAACGCCTTGTACTGAACCGATTCTACCATCCCAATCCACACTACACACACAAACACTGCACACATCTACTCAAACAGAATATGAAACATTAGTGTTAGAAAATGACATAGAAATCTTAACAGCTCACAACACTTTAATAGGATCTTCAACGGAAGAAATGTACGAAAAACTTAAGGCGGCACTGACAGAGTTTTCAGGTATGGATCCCACAGCTAGACCAAAACTACCTAAGTTAAGATACAGTTATAAACTTACACAATTAACAAACATATTTAACGAAAACATACTTAATCGATTTATTTCTGATGACACACAATTAGCAGACTTACACACTCTTATATATTGCACGGCAGTTGTTATCAGTAAAGAACTTCATTATAAAATAACAGATCAAACATATAAATCAAAAGATATAAATAAGAAACCATGGCAGATAAGGCTAGAAAGAGATATAGAAAAACTCAGAGCAGATTGTGGTAGATTAACACAGTATATCAATAATAACCGGTCTAAAAAAGTAGTTAAAAGAGTTGAAGACATTTTTAAAAGTCAAACCGTACACACTAGACATGAAAAAGATAATAAAAAGCCAGAAGATTTCCTAGATACCCTTAAACAAAAATTAGCACTAAAAGTACACAGACTCAGAAGATACACAAAAGCACAGCAAAGAAGAAACGACAACAGTTTGTTTCAAAACAATGAAAAACTATTTTACAGAAAACTATTATCACCACAACAAAGCTCAGAACAAACAATAGAAACACCCACACAATCACAACTTGAATCATTCTGGTCTAACATATGGGAACAAGAAATTGAGCACAACGATAAGGCAGAGTGGATCAGACAGGAAGAGAATAAATATAGCACGCTCAAAGAAATGCAGTTCGAGGAAATCGGAGAAGCAGATATAACAAACGCCACATTAAGATTGCATAATTGGAAATCGCCGGGAATAGACAAAATACACAATTATTGGTATAAAAAGTTAACATCAATACATAAATCCTTAGCTAAAAATTTAACAGACATCATATTAGGAAAACAGTACATACCACAATTCTTTGCAACGGGAATAACGTACATGCTTCCAAAAACCACAACCTTTTCATCCGAACCCTCTCAATACAGACCTATCACATGCTTGCCTACAATTTATAAGATTCTTACATCAGTTTTAAGTCAAAAAATAAATGTACATACCGAAGAGAATAATATTATAGCGGAAGAACAGAAGGGATGTAGGCAGGGCCATATGGGATGCAAGGAACAACTTATTATAGACTCTACTATCTGTAAACATGCAACTACTAAAAATAGAAATTTACATTGTACTTACATCGACTACAAAAAAGCCTTTGACAGTATCCCGCACTCCTGGTTAGTAAAAATTTTACAGATATACAAGATAAATCCCAAATTAATAGAATTCATGCAAAAAATTATGCCCCTATGGAAAACAACATTACAGTTAAACAACCACCAAAACACAATAATCACGAGACAGATATCGATAAAAAAAGGTATTTATCAAGGTGATTCCTTGAGTCCTTTGTGGTTCTGTCTCGCCCTGAACCCTTTATCTCGTTTGCTACATAATAGTCAGGCTGGATATAACCTTAAACACGGTAGGAATGAAACACTAATCTCACATTTAATCTATATGGATGACATCAAGTTATACGCAAAAACTAAAAAAGAAATGCAAAAATTAGTAGAAGTTACAACAGATTTTAGTAAAGACATAAATATGGAATTTGGTCTAGACAAATGTAAAACAGTTCATATAGTAAGAGGGAAAATCCAGCCCGGCGACTACACAGTACACAATAACGTCATAAAAGCAATGGAGCACACGGACCTTTATAAATACTTAGGATATGAACAATTAAAAGGACTAGATCATACAGCTATTAAACTAACACTAAACACAGAATTTAAAAGAAGAATTAACAAAATATGCAAAACCCACCTATCTGGCAAACATCTTATAAAAGCATTGAACACATACGCAGTCCCAATATTGACGTACTCCTTTGGAGTTATAAAATGGTCCAAAACAGACATAACACAATTAGAACGAACCACACGCACTACTTTAACAAAACATAATATTTTGCACCCAAAATCAGCAATAGAACGCTTAACTATTAAGAGGAAAAATGGTGGCAGAGGATTCATCGATATAACAAGTTTATGGCAAAAACAGATCAATAGTTTAAAAATTTTCTTTCAGAATAAAGCGAATACAAGCGACATTCATAAAAGCATAGTACATAACGATCACAACCTCACCCCACTCAATTTAAAAGAATCATTAGCTGTAGTTAACAACAACACCAACAATTCAGAGACTCAAAAGCTCGATGAATGGAAGAAGAAAACACTACACGGCCGTCACCCGCATGATTTAGAACAACCCCACATAGATGCAATAGCTTCTAATAAATGGCTTCACTTAGGTTCACTATTTTCAGAGACAGAGGGATTCATAATAGCTATCCAAGATCAAATAATCAATACCAAAAACTTTAGAAAATACATTATCAAAGATCCCTCTGTCTCCAATGATAAATGTCGCAGATGCCACGCTCAGCCCGAAACCATCCAACACATTACTGGAGCATGCACTACACTCACACAAACGGATTATACACACAGACATAACCAAGTTGCTAATATAATTCATCAGAAACTAGCTATAAAACACAATCTCATACAGAACACAAACACTCCTTACTACAAGTACACACCCCAAACAATACTCGAAAACGCCTCTTTCAAACTGTATTATGATCGCGCAATATTAACTGATAAAACAGTACATTACAATAGGCCAGACATTACATTACAAGACAAAATTAATAAAATCACCTATATAATCGACATCTCAGTACCCAATACACATAACATTCAGAAAACTATAGCCGAAAAAATTAGTAAATATGCAGAGCTCAAAGATGAAATCATTAGAATATGGAAACAAAATAAAGTATACACAGTTCCTATCGTTCTATCTAGCACAGGCGTTATCCCTAATCATTTACACCACAGTCTCAAACTATTAGATTTAGGAAAAACAACATACATCACACTGCAAAAAGCCGCAATCCTAAACACCTGCAGAATAGTTCGTAAGTTTATGGCAATAGATGAAAATGAAATGGCATCACACACACTCACTACATCATAAATTACACATCATTTATACTACATTTACTTGGTCTTGACCCGTAAATGTGGTTTATACCAGCTAAAAGCTGAGAAAAATAAAATTTCTGTAAATAATAATAATAAAGCCATTTATTCCGAGACTTATTACAATTTTTTTACATAAGTACTAGAAGTTACAATATATCCCTCTGCTCGGTGTGCCTTACGGCAAAGGCCTCCTCCAACGATTTCCACTGTGCCCTGTCTGTTGCCACTCTTAACCATAGTGGACCCACTGTCATCTTTATTTCATCTTCCCATCTTCTTACTTTGCGGCCGCGGTTCCTGTTTCCATCTCTTGGATACCAGACTGTTACCTGCTTGCTCCACTAATGGCTAAATATGGTGAAACAAAAATTTTAAATGTACTTCTTGTTTTATACCTATATTTGCGAATAAATTAATTATAATCACAAAAATAATAGTACTACTAGGTATTATTTTTAAAATTAGTACCTACTTATCTAATTTATGTATTTAAAGGAGATAAAAATAATTTTAAGACTAATCACCTTGTCAAATCTTCAAAGTTTTAAAACATCTATCTAGTAAATTTCTTCGAAATTAAGTTTAGAAGGAAAATTAACTGCTGCTGTGAACTCACGAAATAAAAAATCAAGTTTTTTCCAGTTAAACCGTCACTATAACGATATTAAGTGTGTGTCTTATTCATAGGAAAACCTTGACCTCTCAGTTGCCTTCATAAATATATTAGACTAGTTAAGTTGTTTATATCTTTAATATCTTCATAAGTTATGGCATAATTAAGTAGGTATTTAAGATATTGCTCATACATAACACGATATGATGACATTACAGTAAATCTATTGTATTTAAATTAAGTTACCTTATACATAAGTTGTCATAATTACTAGAACTTTTGCAGATGCGTAGTGTTTGATAAAGAATTCAAATACTTACACTTCTATGTCATTTTGTATACTCCTTTGTCGTCTCGTCGAGAGTACAGCAAGGTCAAGTATTAGATTGCCATATAAAATTCAAGTAAAAGGAGAAGTAACTAGCTCTTGCCTGCCATTTCTTACGAGTGGTATTTGGGAAACAAACCTTACTAAATTACAACCGTACAAATAAAACTTTCTTGCGAACCACTCAACTTTTAAATAAAAAAAAATCAATTAAATCTGTTGCGTAGTTTCAAAGAGTTTAGCTCACATAGAAACAAACAGAAGCTAGATTTTTTATAGAATAAGATTCGCTATATCATCACGCTTATCGAAGGAGCAACACAACTAAAACAGTATCAGCCGCGTTTAAAAGTTTAAAAATAGTAAGTTCGTAGTCTGACGTAGATTTAATTAGAAAAATGCTTCAGCAGTCTAATTGTGTTTCGTTAATTGGTTTAGGTTAAGCAACTCGATACCATAATAGTCGATTTTAAAATAAAATGAAGGTTCTACTTCTAATAAAATAAAATATCAAAACATAAAATTAATGTTGTATATTCATAAAATACACACTCATATATGCCGTAGAAGTAGCACATATTCGGTACGACATATTCAGCTTACATCTATTAGGAAAAATCATTCGGGAAACCTCTAATTCTATAGGTAAAGGAAAGTAAATTATTTACAAATAAACATTTGTAGATAATTATAGTTACGTGATTAAGAAAATAGAATACTATAAGGCACAGTTTCTGAAACGATGATCACATAAAATATGTAACCATATTATGTCAAATATCAAAATAGGCTGCACTTTTGTGTCAAAAAGCTTATTGTTTCTTTGACCAATGCAATTTCTTTAGCACTTGTGTGCATTACTTCGGCACCCTACCGACCTGGTGGTAAATTTCACAACGAAAATAGTGTATATATCTACTCCTGCAGGTTTAATACTCATGAGGTTTCTACGCTTTGCTTGTTTCTTAATTTGAATGAACTGGATTTTAATTTAGATCAACGTTTCAGAAACCGTATATTTGTGACTATATGTATCCCTTGTAATTCGATGGCTAGGGTCCGGTTATACGAACTCGTCGGGTTCACGCGGCGCATCCAAGTCTCGGTAGTGTATGACCGGACGGAATTCAGCGCCGCCGCCCCTTTAACAATCAACCATAATATACTAAGTTAGACAAAAACTCACCCAACAAACTAAAAAAAACACTCACAAACTTATATCAATCAATCAAAATAAATCATAATCTCAGCTTCCCGGGAGGTTGTTTGGATTTAAACCGACTTAAAAAAAAAAATTTTATTTTTTTTTATAATTCGTTTTCAGGCGAAAATTATTATTTTGCTGAACTTAAAAGTAAAGGAACGCAGAATATGGGCGCCTTTTTTCTTGTCAATTAAATTGAAATGGCGGTTCAATATTCGTCTGAGCGCGTCACAAAGTCATAGGTAGGTATAGAGAATTTGAAGCAGGTTTATTCACAATCCTATAATGTTTCATACATAAGAGGTTTATTATAACCGAAGGTAAATTGAATTACAATACAGGTAGGTCCAAGGAGGTTACAATAAAAAAAATATTAGAAAGTTTGACAATTTATTAAAAAAGATCATACAATCAAACACGATGTTATTGACAACACAGTAATGTAACATTAATATTATTGTTTTAGATTTATAAATACAAACATGATTAGAAATTCGACATTGACACAATGATTATGATTTTAAATTATAACAATTTGAGCATAAATTTTATTTTCAATTCGGCTTGTATTTTCGACTGATTTTACACACATAATGAAACTGATAGGCGTAAAAACTATTCAGAGATTTTTAACTTACACGGAATTATAATTATTCGTACTTATGTACGAATGAATGTATGTGAAAAAAACATTCCGTTTTATGTGTTAAATAATTATTTATTTAACACATAAAACGGAATGTTTTTTTCACAACATGTTGTTTATATTAAACAATAATTTTTGTCATAAATTATTTTTAAAATATGTCACCACTGTCCGGGAAGTCAAGATCGTTGTACGCAATTATAGGCCGGGACCGATCCACATTTTCCCTGGAAATTATTTCTCTCAAGTCAAAACACTCTTCAATATCTACCTCATACACATTAAGCGTAATTATTATGAATGAAAAGCGTGCAAATACCTAAACAAAACCACATTTAGTATGCAATAAGAAATGGTGAACTTTATACGTGCAACGAATGATATGTTAAGGTCATGCAAAATATATCCCGCGAATGATATGCGTGCTCTAAGATATCTTAGAAATAGAATGGTCTGGAATTTTTCCTTCAATACTTAAACCGTGCGACGAATACAAGTCTTTTGCGAAACAGGTTTATGTTATAATCGTCTGGCTAATATTTCAGAATAAAAACGTTGGTTTTTTGTTTGTTTATAACGAATAAACTCAAAAACTACTAGACGGATTTCGATAATTCTAACACAATTTAAATGCCATATCCCTGAGTTAAATTATTCTTTTCAAAATTCATGCGTAACGTAACTTTTTATTTATTCAATCTAATAATAATATATTTTTATAGTTTCGATTTGTTTTATGTAGTGTGTAAAAATAACACAAATAGAAAATACCCAGACACAATTTACAACAAGTTTAAAAGATCAAATCGGTCAAAAATTATCCCTTTCTAAATCACAAGCACTGTTTAACGAAACTATGATTATCTTCGTTTATATGCGACGGATTTTGAATTAGTTCTCTATTTTACGGAAACTTGATCGATATTTAAAACGCTTTTATTAACTTCACTTAAATTTAATGTTTAAATATTTGAGATTGTAATCATTTTAAAAAATTATTTTATATTTTTAGGGCAGGATTTTTTAGTTTAGGACATTTTATAGTTCTGGTTTCGTAGCAAAAGGTAAAACCAGACCCTAATATTGAGACTTTGCTGTCCGTCCGTCTGTAACCAGCCTCTATATCAGGAACCCTTTGAACACGAATCTAACTCGTACTTGCCTTTTTTTCTTTTGAAGCTAATTACATCTTTTTTAATATTCACGGATATTTCACACAACGATTTCTGGTCCCAAGCTAAGCTTATATGCTTGTGTTATGGGTACCAGAATACGGATAGAATACATAAACTACTTTTCTTTTGTAAATACATACTTATTATACATAGTAAACACCCAAACGAAGAACAAACATTTGTATGACATTTATAAACATCACACAAATGATTGTCCCATGTAGGAATCGAACCCACGACCTCGTGAACGGCAGTTCGTTACATGAACCACTAGACCACGAAACCCGTCAAAAACTTTTGTATGACTTTACATTTAAGACGATACCAAAATAGCTTCGTGCATTTTTCTATGTACGAAGTTTTCATTGTTTCTTTAGATTGAATGGCTAGAGCTCTAATTTTTAAGTATATGTTTTTTCAATATATGATCTAGGATCGCATCAACTCAGAAACGCGATTGAAAAAAGTTTTCTCGATAGAAAATCTTGGCGAAACAACCTCTCAATTTTTTAATTTTTTTCAATTGGCGATTTATTATCGCGTATTAACTAATGAAATAACTTTAAAAACATAAGTAACTATTATATATAGAAACACGTAAATCAGAATTAAAATATATTTAGTAGATTTTGAGTAAATAGGAAAAGTATCCCTAATTCTTCATTTTCTGTGCCTACTGGCTGTGTTAATATGTACGTGTCGGCGATGATATACGATAATATTGATGTAGGCCCTTAAATATTATGTTGTTAAATACAGTAAGTATAATATTATGCTGTTAGTTGCCGGCCTTATTCATGTTCCTATATGGCAACACTTATTTGGAAATGCACTTATGATTCAACTGTACAAATATCCAATGATGATCTAATATCGTATTATCATTCAGTACTGACTCTATAATGCAATTTATACGTCATTTGAATATTAATCAGAATTTGTTTATCTTTTTTAAGACAAAAGCATTTGATTTTAGTCATTTATCACGAACAAAATTGTTAAACAAAAAAGAAAACATGTAAATGTAAAAATTTTCGCATAGCTATTTATACCCATAATTATACCTACTATTCTTAAAATTTAAAAGCCTTTAAGACTAAAGCATGGTGTAAGCATTAATGTATCGCATGCAAATCACGTTATATAAAAACATAGCATAGCATTATGTTATGTATGGGCATAGCCAGAAGGGGAACACCCAAAAATTCCGAAAAACTTTATTCCGAATTTTGAAATGCCGATTTTCATAAGTCCGAATTTCATAATACCGAAAAGTTGTAATGTCTATCATTAAAAATCACGAAACACATTTTACCAAAAGTCATAAATCCGATTTGTTACTTTTCCGATTTTCATTTGTCCGAAGAGTTCTCATTCCGAAAAACCCTATTCCGATTTTCGATACTTCGAATAGACTCAACATGTTGTGTAACAAAATTTTGCGTCTGAAACGAATCGCTGTAAAACCGACTTCACGTAGTCTTGTGGGCTGAGGAGTAGGTGGTTTGAAGGCCCGCCGCTGAAGCTGACGAAGTCTGCGACGAGATAAGCTCGCGTGGGCCCGCCCAAAGCCCGTAGCGTCGAAGCCGTGACAGAAACAATGCTTGCATGTTGCATGCCTCCTTGCATGTTACACGCTTGCTTGAATGTTGCATGCTTGTTTGCATGCTGCAAATCCTCTGTATTATTGATGAATTGCTTCGGTCAGGTTAAGGGAAACAAATTATTTTTATTTGAAACAAAATATTTTGTTGGTGTTTCGAATTATCAATAAGTCGGAATTTTTGTTATTCGGTCTATTGAATTTCGGTATTTTGAGAATAGTAATTATGAACGTTAGGAATTTTGAAGTTTCGGAATAATAAAAATAGGGGTTATGATACCTCAGAATTGTTATATTTGGAATTTTGAACCATTCGGAATTATGAAAATCGGTATTATGAAATTCGTATTTGTGACTTTCGGAATAAAGTTTTTCGTATTTATGTAGTGTACCCACTATGTATATAACAATGACAATTGTAACTAAATTTAAGAAATATTCATGGACATTTCACATAACGTCCTTTGGTCCCAGACTAAGCTTATAATGCTTGTTTTATGGTTTCCAGAACATGGATAGACTACATAAACTAGGCTTTTTTTTTGTAAATACATACATATAATATATAGAAAACACCCAAACGCGTCCTCGTAAAGGGCAAAGAACATGAACTGATAATGTTTGTGAACTGATAATTTTTTTTTTAACTTGGATATTAAATCCTGACTAGGCCCATACATAGGCATACATATAACAATGGTGTATAGTTACCTTGGTCGCGAGAACCGTGGATGCCTGGGAGCGTACGGGGCGGGAGGTGCCCAACCTCCCCAGCCCCAACCGCGGGCAGCAGCGGGACCACCAGCTGCAGTTGCACCATACCTGCTATATAAATGGATATTTATTAACTCCCAACATGATACATCTCGATAATATTGGTGTGTTTGTGTGTTATATGAAGCAGGTTTTGTGTGGTTGATATTTTCGTGTGGCAGGTTGTGGTGTGTATTATCGTTCTTTGTATTACGTGTGGGAGATGGCAGTGTGGTTGACGGATTAAGAATACAATTGTCTCCACCCCATCTTCTCCCAAGGGTGCTGTAAAAGTCAGCTAAGGGATATTGCACACAGATAACATCGTCTGTAAGAGACGGAAAACTCTAAAATAAACCCTGTGCCAAAACGCCTGGTCGGCGCGGCACAGTAGACCATAATCCCTCCCAAAGTGGAGGAGGCCCGTGCCCAACAGTGGGACGTAAATGAGCTGGAGAAGATGGCAGAGTATATTATCTTTCTTTTAATTACGTATGGGAGATTGCTATTCGTATTATCTTTCTTTTCATTACGTGTGACAGGTTGCGGTGTGTATTATCTTTCTTTTCATTACGTGTAACAGGTTGCGGTGTGTATTATCTTTCTTTTCATTACGTGTGACAGGTTGCGGTGTGTATTATCTTTCTTTTCTTTACGTGTGACAGGTTGCGGTGTGTATTATCTTTCTTTTAATAACGTGTGGGAGACTGTGGTGCATAATTATATTTCTTATAATTACGTGTGGGAGGTTGCGGTGTGTAATTATTTTTCTTATAATTACCTGTGACAGGTTACGGTGTGTATTATCTTTCTTTTCATTACATGTGACATGTTGCGGTGTGTATTATCTTTCTTTTCATTACGTGTGACAGGTTGCGGTGTGTATATCTTTTTTTTTCATTACGTGTGACAGGTTGCGGTGTGTATCTTTTTTTTCATTACGTGTGACAGGTTGCGGTGTGTATTATCCTAGTCTTTATTACGTGTGACAGGTTACGGTGTGTATTATGTTTCTTTTTGTTACGTGTGACAGGTTGCGGTGTGTGTTATCTTTCTCTTTATCACGTGTGAGAGGTGTGGGAGGTTGCGGTGTGTATTGTGTTTCTTTCTATTACGTGTGGGATGTTGCGGTGTGTATTGTTTCTTTCTATTACGTGTGGGAGGTTGCGGTGTGTATTGTGTTTCTTTCTATTACGTGTGGGAGGTTGCGGTGTGTATTGTGTTTTTTTTCTATTACGTGTGGGTGGTTGCGGTCTGTATTGTTTCTTTCTATTACGTGTGGGAGGTTGCGGTGTGTATTGTGTTTCTTTCTATTACGTGTGGGAGGTTGCGGTGTGTATTGTGTTTCTTTCTATTACGTGTGGGAGGTTGCGGTGTGTATTGTGTTTCTTTCTATTACATGTGGGAGGTTGCGGTGTTTGTTATGTCATGTTACGTGGTCAATACTGACGTGGGTGCTTGCGGCGCATGATGATGTGCGGCCGGTGTCCTCGCGGTGGGCTCGGGTTGCTGCGGTCGACGCACGTCACGTACGTACGCGTTGAAGTACGCCACCTCGCGACGAACTTCCTCAACCTTTATAACAAACCAATTTGTATACTCACAATTAAGATTGTGTAAAAAAAGATATTCACGTCTACTAAAGATCTTTTTAATTAAAACAAATCAAATAAAGTATAACAATTGGTTATCACCAGTGCGATTTAAACCAGCTTCCTGTGAAATGTTATGCAGTTCTTCCAATCAACAAGTTTTCGTCCCATTTTTCGCTGGAACCAATTTTTTATACCTTTACCGTTTATGTTATGCGGTCTATTCTAAAAATCTTACCTTCTCCGCGTGTTTATTAAAAATGTGCTTTCTAATAAAATCAGGACCCTTGAATTTTTTGCCACTGAGTGGGCACAACCATTTGTCTTTAGCCAATTCTTGCGTGTTAGCCATAATAAACTTCTCCACTTCAGCATCTGTGTCCTGTAAGATATAGAATTTTAGAAATACAGGTTTACTAGAAATATTTACCTAATTGTTGCATATTATTGATATCTTTTTTAAACCCCTAAGAGAAGTGCTTGCAATAGAACCTTGTTTAACTACAAGTTCAACATCGTACACCTATTTCCCCAGAGGGGAAATAGGGAAAAGAAAAAAAGAGTGTCAGACACTAGATTATTTTATACCTTAATCCCAAGCTTCCGTAGCTCCTCATCAGAAAGCGGTTTAACATCTTGCAAAAACGCAGACATCTTTCCTTCAAAGGCTTTTACGTAATCCTGTACTTCTTGTTGAGTTGGCTGTTAAAAAAGAAATTACCTTTCGTTAAAATAAAATATTTTACTGGACGAAAATTATGTAGGAATTTAAAACAGTTTGCCTAATAAGTTAACATATAAACATAATATATCAAAAAACAGAATCTAGAAATTTTAGCTGTTCAGATATTAAGATATCACAGACAGACAAACAGGTCATTCCTGACTACCATTGAATAAATTAAACTATTACAGGTATACGTTGATGACTTATTTCTATGGCACCTACAATATTAATTTAACATTCAAATTAATATGTTCGCTTCTCTCTCCAGCCCACCCACGCCCCACAGCTGGGCATGGACCTTGGCACCACTTTGGGAGGGAATATGGTTTATTTTCGAGTTTTCCGTCTCTCACAGAGGATGTTATCTGTGCGCAATATCCCTTAGCTGACTTTTACAGCACCCTTGGGAGGAGATGGGGTAGTGACACTTGTATTCTTAATCCGTCACCACACGGAGATATGTTCGTTTGTTAGTATGTAATTTCAATGTGTGTTTATTTTTTGTGGTGTGGCATATTATTGCTAATAAAGATTTTTATTTATTTAAATATTAAAAATTCTTACCTTATTAGCCGGCGGTCCAGAACGGGCATGCATTATACCACAGCGGTTAGGCATTTCATCTTCGTAAGGATATTCACAATGATTATAATAATCGACAGAGTGGACAATACGTAGATATAACACAAGACGGTCTAATACACGCATTAACTCCGGATCAAGTTGTTCAGTAATTGAACTCTCTGAAGAAGCTTCTAGACCTAGCAGTTCTTCCTCCTCAGTAGATGCCTCTTCAATTAAGTGCTCAGTTATTTTATGTAAAACTGGGTTCTTTGAATTTAAGTTGAAATTCTGTAATAACAATAGGATATTTTCGTTAATGTGATTTAGTATCAAAATCTACACAAAAAGAAATACGACTTAGAATGATCTAATGTCGTGAAATTAATTTAAAATAGTTGTTAGGATACAATTCAATATAGGAATGGACACACATACGCAGCAATACGTAACACTTGCAGTCAGAGAATAAAACATATTACAGCCCTCTTTAGCTATTAGCCTGATGATAAAATAGCTTGTTATTTTGATGTATAAAGCTACACAGCTGTATTACACGTTTCAAATGAGAATAGGATTGGCAATGACCTCTAGTTGTCAAAAGTAATTTGAAAAGTACTGTCAGCAACCAAACTTTATTTGCGTATCAATAATGTTTTTTCCTTTCTTTTACCAAATCTCAATAAGATGAAGCGAAAAACATCCTAAATTATTTAGTAATAATAGTCATAATATTATTAAAAAAGAAATACTGTTCTTTTTCAATAATTTCGTTGTTGGAAACTATGATATTATGTTGAATTGCCAACCGCCATTTTGTTGTTGTTGATGCGTCTTGTCGAGTGTATAAATTATAAGGTGTTTTATTTTAAATTCTGTTAGTAACGTGGCTGTTTTCAGTTAAAAAAAAAATTTGTTGTTATTTCTTATTGTTTTTGATTGTTAGTGTTGTTAATTTGGACTTATCGTTATTTGTAATTGTTTTTGATTATATTTGTCTCACTAACTACTTGAAAATTAGTAAAAAATTACGATAAAGTGATAGATAAATTATATTACAAAAATATCTTGTTTTGCTGACCGTACCAAAATTTTTCAAATTGACAGCTATGACGTCACTACATGGCGCGGGGTCAATCCTACTCTCAGTTGAACCGCATAATAAAATCCTGATAAAATCCATTCAGTAGCTTTCGTATAAAAAAAGAACAAACACCCATTCATATAATCTGACAAATATTCATGTTTATAATATTCGTAGGGTAGAATGATACCAGCCTAATACATTAATTATATTAATCAAGTGTATACCAACCTCTGAACCATTTTCTTTATCATTATCATTGGTTTGATCTTCGCCTACTTCATGCCAAAGCTTTGTGCGTGTATCAAGTAGATGTGCCAGTCTTGCAGCTAATCTAGCGTCAGCGCGCAATACGGACCGTTCAATAGTAATACCGGATACCGGGCGAATACGACGTTGTAAGTCGCGGTTTACTATGGCGCCTAATTCACACTCACGGAGCTGCATTTAAAAAAAAATTGCTTTTAATTTTTCTTTCATATTTAGCTAATAAAGGTAAAATAGGTCACGAGGCGGCAGTTGTGCGACTTCAGTTACTAATTTAAAACTTTTTATAGACCAGGTATAATTAACAATTCTTCTTCAATTTTAGACGTCAGGTCCAGAAGCCCGACGTAGTGTTCGAGCGCCACGTAAAGACGGCTAAGCTTACGCTCGCCATGTGCACAGGCTGGACAGCCCAATAAATGAGCTTTATTAGAAAATCCAGTCACTGCCATCTGTCGTGGACATATTCATACCAACCAATTCCTCTGTCATATTTTCACTTAATTTTTATAGTCAATATAAGCAGGTTATTTCTTGACTTACCCTTATGTTATTAAGGTTCCAACAAATGTCTTTGATATTGACATCACGTCGGAACGTCACCCAGCCACGACGGAACCATCTACGTTCGGGCAATGGGTCGGCCAAAGCAACACGTAGGAAACCGCCATATCTTTTACACATCTACAACAAATTATTATAAATGCAGAATTAAAATAAAGATAATATTTTCTAACACTTGCGCGACCCATCTGTTCAAATAAAACCACTTTTTACGGATTTAGACGCGTATATTTGTTTTAAATTTTGGCCCGACGTTTCGCGAAGCACCGACGCAATACAAAGTCTGCAATCTGTGAACACAGTCAGGATCGCCTTAACCACTACATCCGGTTTGATAAACCTCAAATCCTCGCCAAGGAAAATCGATACCGACACAGAATGATTCGCGAGGCTATTGAAATAAAGAAACATAAAAACTTTAATAGAGAAGACGATTGGGATCTGGCACCTAGTTGGGATCCTGTAATTAGTTTAATAAAATCCAAAACACACTCGGTTTCAAAACAGCAAGACACCGTTAGCACATTTTGCAGACAACAAGACTTAAAATCCCCTTAACTTTACTTTAGACCGACAGCATAAAGTTAATAATAAATATTTTCTTTGACTTCCCTTGAGTTTTCTTGCCAGATCTTTCTCAAGTGGGACTCGTTCCGATCTGGTGGTAGTATATTAGATAAAATAATAAAAACTAAATAATTAAAATAAATACTAATTTTCTATAAATTCAAATAAAAATTAACAATTTTTCTTTTTAATATAAACTAATTTAAATCTTAAACCAATAATTCTTTTTTAAAATTTCTTGTTATTATGTAAATAATATTGTATTTAAGTATATAAACTTAGTTTTTGCTTGCTATATTGTATACTACCTCTATAATAATTAAAACTTTAGTCTATGATAAAATTATATATGTTTTATACCTTATATAATTTAAAATGTTCTTTATATTGTTACAATTTGTTAATGTATTTTAGAAACTAAAATAATGTTATTGATTTTATGTAGTCTGAGCACAATGTAATATGATATAGTTTATAGTAAAAGTCTATCTTTATGGTCAATGTAAAATTAAAATCGAATGTGGGTAAACCCTGTTATAACTGATCGTAGAAGACACAATACAGCTCAGTCTCACCCGTGACCATGGTGACTGCAAAGTCTCCGAAACGTCGGGCCAAAATTTAAAACAAATACCTATACGCGTCTAAATCCGTAAAAAGTGGTTTTATTTAAAATAAAGATGAAAAATTTATTACCGAAATTCTTTATGAAAATTTCTGTTTCAAATTCAAATTAATATTAAAGTTTGTGTTACGCCTAGCTACACCAGAGTATAATCCAAATTTACTTGATTTAACTTCAGATAACTTGATTAAGTTCAGTTACTTACCGCTTCTACTTCAGCCTTCGTAATGGTTGGTGCCAAATTCCTCAAGAATATAGAAGTTGTTTTATGTAAGGCACGACATTCTTTCTTCTCAACAACTACATCAGACACAGACTCTGTTTTTTCATCACCACTTTTGTCTTCGGGCTTCTCTTTATCATTTTCTGTAATTTCCATAGCTTTTTCTACACTTGGTGATTTGGATTTTTCTTTTTCCTTGGGAGATTTATCTGGAGTTTTAGATTTGGACTTGGATTTACGACGAGTGTTAGTTTCCCCTTCATCTTCAGAGCTGGATGATGATGAGCTTGAAGATGAAGAACTTGATGATGAACCAGGAGGTGCTGTAAAATAATTATGTATAAATAAATATTCATGGACATTTCACACAACGTCCTCTGGTCCCAAGCTAAGCTTATATGTTTTTGTTATGGGTACCGGTATACGGATAGAATACATATACTACTTTTCTTTTGTAAATACATACTTATAATACATAGAAACACCCAGACGCAGTACAAACATTTGTATGACAATTAGAAAAATCACACAAATGATTGTCCCGAGCGGGAATCGAACCCGCGACCTCTTGATCGACAGTCCGTTACATAAACCACTCAACCACGAGGCTCGTCAAAATATATAAATCGTATATAAATGTTGTTCAGTTGATATTTTATGTTAGCTATAAACACTTATTTCATTTCTTTTTTTACATAAATAACCACTGTTTACACACCAACTAAAAATTTTTGTTACATTATGATATACTCCATATTTTGATAATAAACACCAAAATATGGAGAAAAACATAATGTTACACAATTTTACATAATATTTATATTGAAAACAATCTATCTTAGAGTCTAAAATCATTTTTATATATACTTACGAGGTTCCTTCTCCACTTCCCGTTCAGGCTCCGGTTCTGGCTCATTACCAGTGGAATTAAAACGTGAGAACATTTTTGCCTGTTCCTGCAGATGACGTAAGTGGGGGTCAATTTCCATCTCAAGAGGAGTCGTGGGTTTCGGTGATTCGGCCTTCTTCTCCTGTTATGTATGAAATAACTAATGTTATAAAGCTGAAGAGTTTCTTTGTTACAACTGAAGGTTTTAATTGAAAAAATCTTTTTGTGTTGGATAGTCCATTTATCGAGGAAGGCTATATAACATCACATTGCAATCTATACTAATATATAAGGCTGAAGAGTGGTGTTTGTTTGTTTGAACGCGTTAATCTTATGAACCACTGGTCCGATTTGCAAAAATTCTTTCAGTGTTGGACAGTAAATTTATCGAGGTAGGCTATAGGCTATATAACATCACGCTGTGACTAATAGAAGCGAAGCAGTAGTGAAAAATGTTACAGGAACGGGGAAATTTTCTAAATTCTACGCGTACGGAGTCGCGAACAACAGCTAGTCAATTAAAAAATCAGAGCTAAGCATTAGTGAAAACGGTAGCAAAAACTGTGAAATTTTCTTAAATTTCACGCGTACAATGTCGCGGGCAACAGCTAGTGTATAAAATAAATATAAATTAGTAATGTAAACCTATTATATATATATTTTAAATGAAAATTTCTTTGGACAAAAAAATTATTGATTCGCGTCACCGACACAACATATTGCATACAAAAATGGATATAACTATTTATATATTTCGTTTTTATTTCTCTCAACAGTCTCGATGACTGTAATACTTTTTTAATCAATAGGTACAGAAAACCCATGAAAATTACCTTCTTTTCACTTTCCTCCTTTTCATCTTTAACTTTAACAGCATCAACATCGATAATAACCGGTTTATCAGTATTTGTTTTATCTGAAAGAACATTAAAACATGTTTGTACATTAAAACTATTTGTAATGTTTTACAATCAGGCTAGAGGATAATTTTATTTAATTAAAATTGCGAAAATATGTCCGTAAAACCACTTGCAATATTCGCAATTACTAGTAATCAGTTAAAGGTTAGACCTTTAGAGACTGCACAGGGTTTTGGCTGTTTCTTTTTCAAGTAACAATCTTTTACTTTTACAAAAACTAATTATTAGGTAAATTATTAATTATTAGAAACACAAAATCTCAACATTTTCACAGGCAAAGTTTTTAATTTTTCTTACTAAAAGACATATTTAAACACTATATTACAATGTAATATGGCTATATTACCTGATTTGTCATTTGAATTAACTTCAACTGGTGGTGGTTCATCGAGTTCCTTTAGATCTTCATCTGTGCCACCTTCAAGTTTAATCACAACAGTGTCAAGTAGTCTTATCAATTTCTCAGATTTGTCAACATCTACTGATACCTTGTCTAGTTCTTCTTTCTCTAATAACTCGAGGAACACATTAAGACGATTCTGTAAAAAAAAATAAACGCGCTACTGGTCAACGCGATATATACTAGCTAAACGCGACATTTAATTTGCATAAATGTTTGATAAAATTTCTCTTATTGATGTCCAGCGATCCACACGAATACACTGTAGACTGTAGGGAAAAAAGGTCACTGTTAAGATTTGCATAATTTCGTTTTAGAAATTAACATATTATTATTTATATTGAAGAAATACGCTAAGAAGAAATTCAAACATATCAACTGAGGAAAGAAGCTGACTGACATATCAACCTAGGGCCTAGTCTTAAAGCCGAGGGCTTGCTTTTATATTGTAGGGGAGCACTAGAAAGGATTTGAAAATACCAACCTAAAGAGCTAAAACAGGGCTATGTTAAAATTAAAAGAAATACAATAAGAATACTGCTGCTACATTTACCTTTAAAGCACCCAATTGTTCTTCTTTACGTTTAACTGATTCTTCTGGGTGGTATTTAATCTTGAACCTAACAAACAAAATTATCCTATTAATTTTGATCTATACCCAAAAAATATTATAAAACACTAAATAATGAAATCATATGAATATACCGATTTTTATACAGAGCAATGTTAAATCGCGTAAACTGAAAGTTTATAAAAATTAACTTAACATTTTATGATAAAAAGCTATTATTTTTAGTATTTGTAACATGATGCTATGAAATATTACAAAAGCTTTATCTTTTCTTTATACAGCTGAAACAATAAGATCATATTTATTTTTACAGCTAAATACTAATAACATGTATAAACATCGGCTATAGTAGGTAAAAGAATGAACCACCTTTTAAAACACATCCATATTGGTTGAACTTCATAGAAAACTAAAATTGCATAGTATAACATACTTAAAAAATCTTCATAATCTCACCTGTTCCACACGTGTGGAATATAATAGCCCTACCCCTAACAATAACGAAACCTGTAGCATTGCGCGCTACTGGTCAACGCGATATATACTAGCTAAACGCGACATTTAATTTGCATAAATGTTTGATAAAATTTCTCTTATTGATGTCCAGCGATCCACACGAATACACTGTAGACTGTAGGGAAAAAAGGTCACTGTTAAGATTTGCATAGTATCTTTGAGGAATTCTAAGCATACATACATCACATATAATAAACCAGTCAAGTACGGGTTTGGACTTGCATACCAAGGGTTCTATATCATTAACAATATATTTTGTCATACCATTGCAACCATGCCTAAGGATATCAAGCTATTCTGGAAACATTTTTTTGGTATGGGAACTGTCTTAAATACTTATTGTATTCTAGTTATTATTAAAATATGTTGACAAAATTTTAAAAAAAATATATACATCATTTGAGAAAATTTTAGCTCTCATCTATCACTGTTCCTGAGATTACAGCCTTTGAAAAAGACAGACAGACAGATAAATCCCAGTAACAGAATCCAGTTTTATCTTTTGGTATAGAACCCTATAAAACAAACAACAACTAACACAAGTATATTTATATACATATGCTTAGAGTTTCTCGATCACCAGCAAATTATAAATACAATTACTTGTCTAGAAAAACATTAAAATTTACACCCCTTGTAAATTACACATGCACAAATAATAAAGGTACTCTCCCATTAAAATTATATTTTCTCTTTGTGTATAAATAATTGTATTATTTAATCTGATACATACCATTCTTCATCTTTATGAGCAACAAAAAACTCATTAAGCTGCTGTCTCCTAAACTCCAGTTTATATTCATTGTATTTCACAATGGCATCATCCACAGTTATGGAATCTTCTTGAGCTGCTAAAAATGCCTTAAAAGACATCATTGTTGGTGGTCCATCAGTTGCTCCCATTGGTAAAACAGTATCCCTGGTACCATAACAAGTATACGAAACATCAACACAAATGCATATGCTATGATTATGATAACTTTACACATAAACTTGCTAAATATAAGGTATTGTAAGTATTTTAGTTTATAGATATTACTGTATTATTGAATGTCTGTCGTGCTTTTAAAACTAAAGGCACAACTACTACAGGTATGACAATATTTGTGATAATAACTGAGAATATTTTTGTTAATTACTTATTTATAACACTAGGAATGCTGAACTTTAAATCTCAAACCTTGCAGGTGCTGGTGGCATAGGCTGTCCATAACCTTGATGACCAGGATGAGGACCAAAATGATCATGAGGCCAGCCATATCCATAAGAATCATGAGGCATTCCTCCATATCTTCTGTCATCAATGGGCCAATCAGGTCTTATACGCTTGCTTGGGGGACCATCACCTCTTACTGGAGAATACCCTCTGCTAGCACTAGCCCCACCTCTGTAGTCCCTGTAGTCTGGACCAGAACGACCTCCACGAGATCTAGCAGCATAATATTATCTATTAGTACTTAGTATTTTTATGTCAGTGTTTAAATACTTTAGACAAGGGATCATATTGTACAAGTGCGTAGCACTTACAACCGTCGGGCATGTATGACCAGATGTATGAGTGTGGATGAAGCCAAGGAAGTGTGCTTCGATCGTGGCAGATGGCGCTCTATAGTCTCTGCCTACCCCCATGGGAAAAAGACGTGATGTTATGATGATGATACAAAAAATACCCTTGCATTTAAGGAATTTAGAAACAAATGTAAATAAAAACTTACAAAAATACACTACCATACACTACTTTCAATACATTTCCACAATAAATAGGTTAATTATCTTACATGAATTTCTGTATAACCAACTCAATGGCTCATAAACATTATTAAATGCTAAAGAAGCACAAGAATCTATAGCTTTACCAACCTTACAATAAAAGCTAAGGATCGTTTTGTAGGTTTTAGGCCTTGGGTAGGAATTTTAGGAGTTTCAAAGGAATGAGGTTGGTGTCTGAAATAAATAATTATGATTTACATCCACTCGATATAGACAAGTAACAAGAAGCTTGTTTGAATTGCTAATTACTTATTAGCATTATTAGTTCTAGTTCATTGATGATTACCTCTCAGACCACTCTTCACGACCCCGACTTCTTTCCTCGCGACGGTCACTGCTTCGGTAGCTACTGCCTTCTGCTGTTCCACGTTCTCCACGGAACTTGTCACGTCTTTTCCGATCGTATTCATCGTCACTATCAGCCATAATTGTAAGTTAATTAATGTATTGTTATCAACTTTCTTTTTTGATTTGAGAAAATAGCACCCGTGGTACAAGCGTATCAAACAGAAATGACAGAAAATAAAAAAAACTAAATAGGGATGGACGACATAGATCGGCGCATCGATTTATATCGGTTCTTCGTATCGCTTCGGTTTTTGGATGGCACAGAATAGATAGAAGATATGTTGGATGGCTATATTTCTTTTTGTTGTCATATTTTTTGTCCTCTTATTTTTATGGCTTTTTACTTTTGTTGTCATATTTTGATAAGACATAGATGCTATGATAAAAATTCATTGCTGTAGAGGCAATTATCCTCCTAGACAATAATCCAGAAAGAAAACAGCGGATTACGATGTCTACATATTTATATTTAGTTTGCTGTCGATCCCTCTCAATACTTCAGCGTCGAATACACATCGATATATTGAATTCAAAAATTTATGAAAAAGAATTAAAAACTATTTTTTTTTATCTCAACTAGGTGTGAATAATCTTCATTCTAGATGTCTGTAGGTAAAAAAAATGTACTAAGAGTATGACCAACACTGTTGTTTTAATTAGTTCTATCAACATTTAAACGAATGAGTCACGCAAGTGTTAGAAAATATTAGAAAATATTATAGTTCTATCAATATCACACGCCTATGATTTATCAGTTTGGCTAAATTAGTCAGGCTTCCAGCGGCACCAGCCTCCAAAAACACTTCCAGACCCCTGGCTACGATTGTGTAACATGATTGTCATTTTGAAATAAGTAGATTTTTTAAAAACAGCAGTGTTTTTTTTTCAAAATATTGTATTATTAACCATGCAATGGAGCGATGCATCACATCTAGACAATCCTCGATGTCTGTTTTAGATGCCCATCCCTAAATTGATACCGTAACATGTGACATCAACGAACAGGCGGGGTTACCACATTTAATTATTCGCGGTGGATAGTCATGTGTTCTGTGTTTCAGTTTAGAATCTATAAATTTTTATTTTTTAGTCACAGTTTTTAGTATAATTTAGTTGTACACGAGGAATTGGTACCACTGTCTATTCATTATTACTTATTCTTACAAACTTTCGTTTTTAATATTGGTATAAGCCACGCAAATTGGTAATGCGCTGGAACCTTGTCAAATTAACGCCCTTGTGACGTCATCAGCAAAGAAAAAGTACAGCTAACAAAATGTAATATTCTCATCTATACGTCACTATGACGTCACCAACATGGCCGCCAGGCGCATAACCAATTTGTGTGGCTTATAGGCATGGAGACTAGAAGAAAGGAGGAATATCTCAGTATATTATAAAGTGTCCGCTGAAAGGCAGCAAATTAAGGTGGCGCCATAATAGCAAGTGTAAGAATTTTAAAAAGAGCGCCACAAATTATTAGAAAGGAAAGAAAAACTTCCGCTTTGTTACAGGGCAGTTTTTTAAATTACACTTCTGGACACATCTATTGGCCCACCTTAGAGTTTAGGTTTCGATGGCCCCTACCGAAATATGATTGCTAGATTGAACAAAAACTGTTGATGCAGTTTTAAACCTGATACATTTTACCATCTTTTTCGATCGTATTGTTTTAAATTTGAATTCAGAATACGACATGGAGCTACGCCTAACAAGTCGGATATGCGCCTTGTTAAAGGCAATTGATTTTTTAATAAAAAACATGTTTTATCAAATAAAGGTTTAATTTAATAACGCGTGTTGCCTCCATGGGCATCTACCACAGCTCTCATACGATCAGGCATAGAGTTTATCAACTGCTCTATGAAATTTTGAGGGATCATCTCCCATTCCTCTTCTATGGCAGTTTTCAACTCCTGCATCGTCTGGGCAACTGGCTGACGAGCCCTAACACGTCTTTTTAGCTCGTCCCACATGTGCTCAATGGGGCTCATGTCTGGGCTACTGGCTGGCCAGTCCATAACTGTGATGTTCACATCCCGAAGATATTTGTTGTGACCCGAGATCGTGGCCTTCCTTGGCGACGAACAAAGCCGCCAGTCTCTAGGTACCTCCGATAAACATTTCGGACCGCAGATCGACTTAAATTAAGTTGAGCACTCACGTTTCTTTGGCTGTGTCCGGCCTGAATAAGTGCCACAGCTTGGGCAGCGACTTCAGGTGAAGTATCCATAGATCATTGATAGAACCTCACCTTAATGTTAAGAATAAGTAATGTTTGTTGCAAAACCAAAGATATCAATCACTTTTTCAAGAATTAAATCCAAGTAAACCAATAAAACCAAGTTTTCTTAGTATTCGATTGTTTGATATCAACAAACAGGCTCCAAATTGTCTTTTGTTTCTTTAAATTCTGTGTTCGAAATTCAAAAAAAGACTATTGAATGAAATTGTGAATGTGCCAGGTTCAAAACTGCATAAAAACTTTTTGCTCGACCTAATATAAAATTTTAGCTAGGACCAAACGAAACTGAAAATACAAGGTGGGCCAATAGATGTGTCCAGAAGTGTATTATATCATATAGACAAACATGACTATGAAATAAATTTATATTAATTTAATTATACGGTGTTTTTAAGTACCCCAAATATTTGTAAATAGCAAATAGAAAATAGTATTAAAGAATTACCGCAATAGTAGCACACTTCACTCTGCTTATAACTGCTACACTCATATCATTCATCTTGCTACACTAGCGCTATTTCGGTGAGTGTTATTTGCTGTTTACAAGTGGACACTTTTTGGACTGATCCCCCAATATACAAGATATTCCTCCTTTCTTCTAGTCTCCATGCTTAAAGGGTAGAACAGTTTAAAAGAAGTTAGGATGCTTGTTATGGTTTAAATACGACCTAAGAAATAGGTAATTAAAACAACAGAATTTATTAGCGTTATTTTACAGTTCATCAATTATTTCCAATTAGGTAGGTATGTCTGAAAATAATAATTTTAACACAGAATTAAAATAGATACAAAAACAATTGAAATATGTCCACGCGAAATACAATTAGGTAATATGGAATGTTATATTTTGGTACAATTCTTTTCGTCTGTCGCGTCTCCACAGTTGTCATGACCATCACAATAAACAGTTCTAGGCACACAACGATGATTCCCGCACTTCATTTCGTGTGCACCACAATTTCCCCCACATCCATCAGGTTCGTCGCTACGGTCCTCACAATCAGCAAGCCCATCACAAAACCTCGAAGCGAGTATGCATTGACCATCGGTACATGTGAATTGGTGTTCTGGACACTCTGTAAAGATAAACAGTATCTACTTACATATCTACTATTACTTACATAAATAATATAAGATAATGGTACCAATTCAACGTGCACAACTAAACCAAACTTAACTAAAAAATGAATTTTGATAGTGTCGATAACACAATTTGGCAATGTTAACTGATCTTTCTTGTTTTTAAAAGCTGTTTATTATAGACTAAAGATTTCAATGTACATAAATGTGTACAACAAAATAGCCAATTAATCTAAATACACCAATAGTTGTTTTCATTATTTAGTTAAGTTTAGTTTTGCGCATAGAATTGGTAGCATTATTGTTCAGGACCGTCTTTTACGTACCTACGAGGGACATTAGGATATACGCCCCGCTCTGACCTATTAAAATACATAAATACAACAATATGATGAAGTAGGGATTAGGTATGGGGCCCTAATAATCGGGATAGCCCTAGGCATGTGCCCAGTGCACCTAATGAAGAAGACTGGCCTAAATAAGTAAAAGCGTGCCTAGGTAGGTACTTCAGCTTCGTTATGAATTTAATCATCACCATTAATGTAGGTAGGTATCTATTGGGCTCCGTGTGCGAGTTCCTGAATTCGTTTCGATCCCAAGCAACTGGCCAATAACCTAAAATATGCATGGTAATTGTACACATTTATTTTGGGACCAATCGAGGCTGACTAATATGTTTGTGATTATGTATTTATCTATGTTGGTGGAATGTACTCAGATGTAAGTTCGAGGGGAATTTTATATTTCCAAATAATAAAATCGATGTTTCTTACGTACCTTTCGTGCAATTTAGTTCATCGTAACCATCCCAACAATCAATGACACCATCGCATAATTTTGCATTTGAGAAACAGGATATGGAATGTCCGCACCGAAATTGCTTTGTTAAATCACAATCTGAAACAATTTAAAAAGTTGCCACTGATTATTTTATAAACTTAAAGATAGAAATAAGCCAATTATTTGGTTAATAATATTCATAGGTATATATATGTACCTAGTACACCTTACCACAATACATTTCATCTGAACGATCGTAGCACTGTATTGAACCATTGCATCGAGATTCTATAGGCACGCACAGACCATTACGACATCTCCATTCATGAGGTGAGCAGGTCGCTGTCAACAGCCGGCACACACGAACTCCACTCGTTTTATCTACGAGTTGACACGCTTCTGTATCTAATGCACATAACCCGCCACAACCTGGACAGAATTCGAAGGTTTTAATTTTAGGAAAAAACAACACGAAGATCTCATACTTGTCTCACACCCAATATCTGTGTAAATAAATATTTTTTTCCTATACCAGAAATAAATGCTATAAACAAGTTCTTTTAAAAATAAATAAATATAAATAAATATTCATGGACATTTCACACAACGTCCTCTGGTCCCAAGCTAAGCTTATATGCTTATGTTATGGGTACCAGAATACGGATATACTACATAATATACTACTTTTCTTTTGTAAATACATACTTATAATACATTGAAACACCCAGGCGCAGTACAAACATTTATATGACAATTAGAAAAATCACAAATGATTGTCCCGAGCGGAAATCGAACCCGCGATCTCTTGATCGGCAGTCCGTTACATGAATCACTCAACCACGAGGCTCGTCATAAAATAAGGCTATAGGCTATAGTGATACTTTTTATATTACTTTCATATATTGGCATTATTTAAGAACAGAAAGAGGATTTACAGATCTATACTAATATTATAAAGCTGAAGAGTTTGTTGGTTTATTTGTTTGAACGCGCTAATCTTAAGAACCACTGGTCCGATTAGACAAGTTCTGACAGTGTTAGTGTGTATAATACAATACAGCTAATACATTTATTGCGGAAGGCTACAGGCTGTATAATATCACGCTGCGACCAATAGGAGCGAGGCATCAGTGACGGGGCAAATTTCCCAAATTCCACGTACGGAGTCGCGGGCAACGGCTATTATTAATAAAATAATTATAATTTATAAAGCCGCTGAGAGCCGTATTAATAACCGTTACGGTCACGGTTTAACAAGTATAATAATATGGTTAGGACAATGATCCTTGGATCATCGCACAAGTTTGGCACGAATAGCGTTAACTGTGCGCAAACTGCGTAAGGTTTTGCTACCTTTTTGTAAACAATAAGACAATTTATGTAAGACATTTTTTTGTAAAATCTAGATCACAGCTATGTGAAATGTCGTGATGTCTTTGTCAACCAATGGGAAAGTTTTTGGAATAAGTACGTGAAGGACTTGGTTCGATTCTCTGGGTGACGCAAGTAGTATTATTTACGAGAAAAAATAAATGCCTTCAGATACTTGAAAATTAATATAAGTATATACATACTTACCAGTTGGATCGTCAGGGTCTATTGGTTTTCTACATATTGAGGTTCCACTGTTTTCATCCAACATACAAATCTCATTATTTTGGCACGAGCAGAAATGATCAGATAATTCTCTGTTATTAATATCTTTTGGTATTGCACTGTGTTTTTTTATATTCTCATTCTTTTTATACGTCCTTATGTTTTTACGAATTTTTGAAATAATAGTCATTGATGTAGTGTCTGCATCAATAGTAGTTCTAGTTTCTGTCGTAGTTATAAATTCTTCTTTAACATAACTCTCTGTTATAGATGGAGAATCTGAATACATTTTCGTTATAACTGATGCTACATTATTGTTTATTGGCACTACGGTTGTATTATCAATCGCGTTAACACTTTTAAAATTAGGTTTAGTAAAATTGACCAAAATAAAACTTATGATTATAATTGCTACGATCATTACACTTATTGAGCAAGCTTGTATCTGAGTCCTCTTTTTAACAGGGCTGTACGTTGAAGTAAAGTTCACTATACATCCAAAGCCTCTTAGGTTTTTTGTCAGTCTCTGCCGTCTTATTTCAGAAGGTTCACTTTCATAAGCAATATATCTCTCTCTAAACCTAGAGTCAATCTGTTGTGATATGGAAGGAATACAATATTGTCTATTTTCTAAGTTAGTTGGCTCGGCATCATTAACAGTACTATCTTTATTAGAGCAAACTACTTGACTTATATTATTATTAGAAGACTGCTGTACATATTCTTTATCGATGGCTTCTTCGTTTTCTTTTATAAAGTCTTTATTAGGAGTGGAATGATTATAAGGTTTGAAGGTTTTTTGAGACTTGATTTCATATTTTCTAATTTTTCCTTTACATGTATAACAGTACGTTATATTTTTATCTTTCTTTATTATTGCGTTACGTAAATTACTATTATGCCAAAGATGAGAACAATATAAGGAATTTAAATTAATTGAGTTATTATCAACGATTTCTCCTGCTGTTGATGGGTCATCGAATTTTGTTGTTAATGTCATTATGTTGTTGGTAATATTTGCTTGGCATTACCATTGAATGAAGTTGATCCAGATTGTTATAAAGATAAGTTCAAAAATACCTGAAACAAAAAGATATCCAGTAAATAATTTTAAAATGCCAATTGAGTTTCGGTCTTAAGAATCAAGGAATATAAAAAATAAATAAATAAATATGTATTCACGGACATTTCACACAACGTCCTTTATTCCCAAGCTAAGCTTATATGCTTGTGTTATGGGTACCAAAATACGGATATACCTACTATATAATAATATATTTCTTTTCTTTTGTAAATACATACTTATTGTGGATTTCCCAATCTCCAATATTTCGTAATGTGCCAAAAGAAGTTAGGTAGGTAGGTATCACCTGTTCAAAGGATCCCCTTTTTCTCATTGGACATTAACTTAATAAAAGGGCAAAAGCATGACGCATTATTAAGTTTTAGTAACACAATACTAACTAATCAAGTGTGTAATGAAAAACGATTAGGTTAAATTTCACTTGTAAATTTCAACAGTAGGTAATATGCCTGAACACAATATTTCTAAGTGATTAAAGTTAGTGTTTAAGTATATTTTTTACCAACTTAAAAAAGGAGGTTCCCAATTTGCCCGTACCTATGTTAAATATATATATACGAGTATATGTTACCGGCTAACACTCACTTTACTCTTTTCATTTTTAAACCTGGGTCGACGTCATCGATCCTATAAAAGTGAGTGTTAGCCGGTAACATATACATATTACATACGAGTATATATTTTTAAGATGACTCAAACTCACGAAAATTACAATACTAAAACGTACCTATGTTGTTTTTTATTTATGTTTGTTACCTTATAACTTTTAACTGGGCGAAGCGATTTTAATGATTATATTTTTATTCGGAAGCTGGTGGTTCCCGTGTGGTCCCACTGGCATCAGGTCAGAATCTGATGGTTATCTCCTGAGAAATCGAGAAAAACTCTAAGGCACATGAAGTCAGTTGAACTTTTTTTTAAATAAAAAGACTCAATTATAGTAAAACATTCAAATTAAAACTAAATTAATGTAAAGAACCTCTCCGGTAAGTACCTACGCAAGTGAAACTACAAGGCACAACTAGTTTATTAAGATACGCAGTTACGCCTGGCATTTATATTTGTTTACATTCTTGACAGGGCAATTATATCATATACTGAGAAGTTTTAAAAATAACTTAAAATAATCTTTATTGTAGATGAAATTCTGGTATATAATAATATAATTATAATATAGGTATATATTTTTTTATATAATTAAGGGTTATTTATAATTATATTATTTTTTATATAATTATATCTAATATATAAAATTCTCATATCACGGTGTTTGTAATTATACTCCTCCGAAATGGCTCGATGACTTTCGTGAAATTTTGTGTACATATCCATTAGGTCTGAGAATCGGACAACATCTATTTTTCATCCCCCTAAATGTTAAGGGTGGTCCACCTCTAACATTCTTATGGCAAAACAACGTTTGCCGGGTCAGCTAGTGACGATATAAATATAATATAGGTACTATATTTACACATATTTCACACAACATGCTCAAACTAAGGTTAATGCGTGTGCTACGAATAGCTGATCACGGATTTTATACACCCTTAAGATATTATTTTTCTTAAAATACATACATTTTAATAATTTTATACATACAAACACCTAAATATGATATAAATATCTGTATTCATCACACAAATAATTGTGTTGTATGCCTTAGCAAGGCTAAGACTTAAATTTTATATATAAATTTATTATATCAACTTGATGTAATACCTACCTATATTTTACAAATAAACGATTTGAATTTGTGTAGGGAACGAATCTACATTAAGTCTTTTATTTTGTAGGTGTTCTGAGGTCAATACTTTAGGTCATTTCAGTAATATATAAAATTATTAAGCTAAACCGTGCCTAAGTTGTTGCTAATTAAGGTAATATTGTGATAATAAACCGTGTGTGGTCAGTGTGGTGACGGATCGAGAATACAAGTGTCACCACCCCATTTCCTTCCCAGGGTGCTGTAAAAGTCAGCTAAGGAATATTTTTAGTTTAGTTTAGTTTAATAGTTATAACACTTGAGCACTATTACAAGTTTTTTACATATAACATTTCATTTTTATCATCAGTGTTATAAATATTACACAGATAACATCGTCGGTGAGAAACGGAAAACTTAAAAATAAACCCTGTGCCAACACGCTTGATTAGCGAGCCATCGTAGACCTTAATCCCTCCCAAAGTGGAGGAGGCCTGTGCCTAACAGTGGGACGTTAATGGGCCGGAGAGAGTGATAATAAACATGAATCTCTGGAACTATGCTTAGATATTAGAAACGATGTGTTGCAAATAATAGTAGATTTAGTAAAAAGATTTAGGAAAAGCAAATGAAAACACGTAGATTCTTAAATACATAACAGACACACTTCGTTATATAATCAGGTGACTGATTAGGCACTACCCGCAACTCAAATTTACAGAAATTTGCGCTCTGACGTCTCGATATCTTTGACATAATTAGGATATGAAGACGTAAGAGGCACTGTTTACAAATATTTCATATACATTATTTTTTATCTAAAATTATAGGTACCTACTTGGGAATAAACGATATCGGAGATATTGAGTGCAAAAATGCCGCGAATTTCATATTAATGGTGCTAGTAGGTACCTACTCGTAGTGGAAGAACTAAATAATCATGACCGTGAATAAAATTAAATATTTAACATCTAATCTATTTATGACAAACAACTAAATATAGCTGTTAGGTCAAGAGCTTAACACCAATTTCTACTTCATACAAGAACTTTAACACTAGGTACAATCTCAGAGAGAATCTATCCCAAAAATTTTACATTCAAAAGAAAGTACTGTAGTTAAATAATAATTAATAAAGTACTTACATGCTTAATATAGACACTAAAAACTGAATTGTTTAATATTATATTGTCGAATGGAAGTCAAGGAACACGTCAGGTCGCTATGCAGCCGCATGCCTTGTATAGGACTGCCGTTGCCGCTGACAACGTCTAACAACCTTACACCAACAACAGCACCCCGTAAGTAGTACCAGTGTGCGAAAAGGATTAAACATATATTCGTACCAATAAAAGAAAGGGATGTATATATAGGGTAGGTGCCGTATGGTGTCCTAGCGGCCAAGGTCCATGCCGTGCTCGCTGAAGAGTGACACGTGGTACTAAACGAACATCTGTTCAGCACTATCAATAATTCAACGGTACGTACGGCGCGGCGTACTGTAAGGTACACGAACAGGTAATATTTCACCCCTCATTCTGTATTCAAAAGGAGACTATGAATCTTCACAAAACCAACGCTAAACTAAGTAGTTCGCCTTAATAAAATATTTATGCTAGTTTGAGTTTGGACAAAGTTATGTTATGAACTAAAGCAGTGACATTAACTGAAAGTTACTTAAAACCTCTTAAATATAGATATTTACTTAACAGACTTAAATTATAGAGAATTACTTTGTAATTCTAAAATAATGAAGCAATAGATAGCAAATTATAAGAATACTTTACATTACAGTGTTATACTACGATGTTATCAAAATAATTTGTTCAGTTAAAGTTCAAAACAAGTGTTCAGTGTTATACCGATTAATGTCATACTATAAATAATAAATAAATAAATAAATAAATAAATAAATATTCATGGACATTTCACACAACGTCCTCTGGTCCCAAGCTAAGCTTATATGCTTGTGTTATGGGTACCAGAATACGGATAGAATACATATACTACTTTGTTTGTTGTAAATACATACTTATAATACATAGGAACAACCAGACGCCGTACAAACATTTGTATGACAATTAGAAAAATCACACAAATGATTGTCCCTATTATATGATTGATATTATATTATATATTATATGATATTATATGATATAATATATTATATTATAAATAATATATTATATGATATTATATTATATGATATTATATTATTATATTATATGATGATTGATATTATATGATTGATTATATGATTATCCCTATTATATTATATGATTGTCCCTACTAAATGATTGTACTATGTCAGTGACCTGTGTTTCTCTATAAATACTAAGTACTATATTGTACCTTTTAACAAAGAACTATTTAACAAAGAATTTCTTTAATGCATGCATTCATCTTATAGACCGTTCAAGTATCGGTTAAAAGGCAGTTATGTTGTCTTCTGTGCAAGCGATTGTGGATTTGATTTTGTTTGATAACATAATATATTTGAGCGACGAATATAGATAGATTTAAGTAGGTACCTACGGTCTGTGTATGAACGTGTGCTAAAGTCAGATTTGATGGATATTATCAGAACTTTCATCTAATTTCGTTTAACCAACATGCTAGCGTAGTTATGTTTTATCATGTAACATGCTTTCGGTTGTGCAAGGGTTTTGTTATCGGAGATGTGCGCTGGTGACGCTAATTTGTTGTTATTGAAGCAGGTGTTGTGTGCAGCATCCATCCCATGAACACAGAGACAGCCGATGATTGCGATATACAGCATTGCGGCTGGAGGAAGGTAAAATGCACAAGTGTCAGTGCGCGCGCCGAGCTCGGTCGTGGTCAGTCGCCAGCCGACAGTCGCCCACCTCCTCGCCTTGTTCCATGACGTTTGGACGTACAGCGACTCCGCTCAGTTCTCTGTCACACAGCTATACGTATACGCGTTATACCGTACGTCGCACAGTTTCTCTCGAAAATTAATTAGTATGTGAATGCGACGTTTTTATTTGTACAACACGAAAACGAGTGAAATGCTCACTCTTTAATCAGCACGAATTCACTTAGCCTTTGGACAAACTTCATATGGGACTCAACTCGAGGGACTGACAATTATACTACTTTTTAGTTAAGGTGAGTTAGACTATCCATTCTTAGATTATTTGCTAAGTTCTAGCAAACTTTCACAAATGCTATACTATTCTAGACGTCAACCGTTAGAGTTTGTGATGTTAATATTTTATTAGCTGATAACAAGCGGGTATAGGTAACTCAGTTATTCATGTATTAAGAATACCGTGTGTAGGTCAGAAAGTCAGCTGTCCCACTTATCACCGAAACGACTTCGAGTTACTGTGGTAAACTGTTACTTTATTAGGTACGCTTATTGGGTACAATTTTTGCTGATCTTATTTGCCGTTAAAATTGCTCGTACTTTGCTACTGAATCTGTGTTCTGCATAAAATTTAGGACAATCAAGATTATTTAGTGTTTTCCATATTTATAAAATCGACATTGGTTGAAGCACATTTTGGTCAAGGAACTTTGTACCTAATGTCAAAGTTTTTTTATAGATGAATACTAGAAGAAACTAATTTTAATGAGTATCTGGCGTTATATCTCCATTTTACTGCTACTGACCCTCATTCCCACACACAACAATAGTACTCATCTTTATAGCCAAACAAATAGAACAGTATTATAGTTATTTCTCTTTTGTTATGGAACATTTACGTAGCGTCGTCTAGTGCCAAAATCAGCATAATGCGTGTGCTAAGCGTCTGTAGAATGTTACCATATATGTTACCTTTTTGGCCAATAATAACAAATAAAATACCCAAACCAACATCTGTGTTCGTCATACAAATCGTGTTGAGTTAGAATCGAAATCCATACCCTGCATGGAAATCACTACCAATTACAGATCGAAGTCAATACCATAACTTTATAACCCCTAAGTCTTTGAATGTTTTTCCTTCCAAGCTTTACTTCCATCTGAAGGAGATCAAGGTTAGCAAGGTGTATTTTTATCTTAATATTAAATTTCATGGTTATTTATTACACTATTTAATCTTAATTCTTACATGGGTTTATCACTATCAGTAATCTGAAAAAATAAGCTAATTACTGACAAGAGAATTAAAATGAGATTTATGCAATCGTACATAACATAACATGAGATTACAATTGCCAAAGCATAAGGTAAGAAATATTTAGCTATGTTGATGCGCAATTTTTTATTAAACTTTACTTGAGTAAATTTAACTTTATGAAGTCGTTTGTAAGTAAAATCGTTTATTTTCTGAAATCTTCATTTAAAAATCATCTGAATGTGCTATACTTATCTATTATTAGTCCTAGATAATAAACACAAAAAAATTATAGTGGAAAAAATGATTACCATGAGCGGGAATTGAACCCACGAATACCGTACACCTCGGAATACCGTTCCGTTGCTCTCCCAACTGAGCTATCATGGGACCAGCGCATGATAACCATTTTTACCACTACAATATTTCTCAATCTCAATCTCATTTTTGCCACTATAGTTTCATTTATTAAGTAAAATCATAGCAAGTCAATTGCAAAAAATAATAAATTAATGCACAAAAATGTTGATAAAAATTAGTAATTGGCATTGTTCATATTTTTTTATAACTCTTAATTCGAAAACCATTTCGGGGAATAGAGTTCCTGATCATGATCCATTAGTTTTTTTCGGAAAATTTGGTATATTAACGATTATTTTTCCAAAAAAGCAAATGCTCTCTAATTGCCCTTGAAATGAAGGACTTAAAATATTAAGGCGTTCTTATGGATATACTACTCAATGGTGAGTTACAATTGGTCTATTCAATCAACTCGGCAACTTTGAAAACATGTATTGCAATCTGTCTTAAGTCTATCAGGAAAAGGCTAAAAATATTGAAATTACTTGCTAGAAATCGTCTATGTTTCGTAAAAAAATATAAAAGGAGAAGGTCAAAAAATATGAACAATCCCAATTGTTCAATTGATCATAAAATCTCATGTCTCTCATGGCCCTCCTCCTAAACGACTTGTTCAAATATGTTAAGAAACACATAATATTTTTATTTTATGCAACTTAGAAGATACACACGGTATTTAAATTTATTTTATGTATTATTATTGTGCGATTTATTATCTATATTTACTTATTTGGTTGCCAATGAAAACAATATGCTTTAGTTAATTACTACATAAAAATTTAATTTGTGACGAAGTGATTAAAGTCTAATAGAATTAAAACATTATTTCCTGTATTATAAATTATCCTGTATTATATATTATAAAATATCAGGAAAATTATGCCAGTAGGTACTCTGTAGACATTTCATATAGTCTCGATATGATCATAGGATGTTAGTAAAATTTAACTATTCACAGGCATTAAAATTTCTCGCAACAAATAAATACTTATGTAGATATTTATTTCTTACGACAAACTGCCGATCAAGAGGTCGCGGGTTCGATTCCCGCTCGGGACAATTATTTGTGTGATTTTTCTAATTGTCATATAAATGTTTGTGCAGCGTCTGGGTGTTCCTATGTATTATAAGTATGTATTAAAAAAAAACAAAAGTAGTATATGTATTCTATCCGTATTCTGGTACTCATAACACAAGCACAGAATATACAATATACAATGCACAGAATATATGAACACAAGCATATAAGCTTAGCTTGGGACCAGAGGACGTTGTGTGAAATGTCTATGAATATTAAAATAAATAAATAAAATTATTTATATAATTATATTTTAGTAACTTCATAAACAAATAGACGCTAAATAGAAATGTCAGTCACGGCCAAATCCACATCACGCCTCAGTAAAGATAAATTTAAAGACAACATAAAATTGTTACACGGTATTATATCATTTCTCTTGCGTATAACGTTCACATTTATTCACATCAATGAACACAGTAAATCTTCAACGTTCGCGTTATACAAATATTTTGACAATAAATAGTTAATAGAAAAATGGTTTGTTTATGAGTCTACTGTAGGTATACTTCGAAAATAGATTTTTAATAATCGCCGTTAATATTAAGCATAGTTAAGCTCTACATACCTAACCTGCTTTTATATAACATACCCAACAAAGTCTTCATAACTCTTCTGAGCAAAAATTCAAGAGTGAACTTTATTATTTAAAAGTCTTAGATCAGAACCTCGATCCAAGCAAAGTATCACAGTTGTCGTCATTAGACTGCTACCAGAGGTCATGAAGAGAATCCGATACTTTTGTAAAGTGTTGTGATGTTTTAGTTATAATTGAGTATTTTTTTAAAACAACGTTTTCCAAGATATCTCAGGAGATATCTATCAGATCATGACCCCGTGATCTTGGGACCACATGGGAACCACCAGCTTTCAAATAAAAAAAGAATCATTAAAATCGCTTCGTTAAAAGTTATGAGGTAACAAACATAAAAAAACATACAGACGAATTGAGAACCTCTCCTTTTTTGAAGTCGGTTAAAAAGTACTATCCGTAGTTTCTTCTTAAGCCCAATATGCCCAATATCCTAATATACTGATGGGCCTCGTGGTGGAGTGGTTCATGTAACGGACTGCTGTTCACGAGGTCGCGGATTCGATTCCCGCTCGGGACAATCATTTGTGTGATCTTTACAATTGTCATACAAATGTTCGTACTGCGTCTGAGTGTTTACTATGTATTATAAGTATGTATTTACAAAAGAAAAGTAGTATATGTAGTCTATTCGTATTCTGGTACCCATAACACAAGCATAGAAACTTTAACAAGCTTACTTTGGGACCAGAGGACGTTGTGTGAAATATCCATGAATATTTATTTTTGTTATTTATTTTTAATATCTGTACATTTTTGCTGTCGGACTGTAGAAATTAGATCGATATTGTATGCAACTAATGCCTCTGGTTGCTCTTTCAGGGATATAAGTTTAGGAGTGTTATAAGTACTATTAAGTACGTTGATGATGTAGTGACAATTAACATTCTTAGCGTTGAATACAATGAGTTGCGAAATTCTTACGTAAATTACACAGTCTAGTCACTTCCCGCTTGCAATGACGCTCTTCCTTAAACGAGTGATTATGCTTATTACCTACACTGTTCTTAGCTCCTAGCTCTCTCTCTACAGCCCACTAACTGTTGGGCACGGGCCTCCTCCACATTGGGAGGAATTATGATCTACTATAACGCGCTTTCCGTCAAGTTTTCCGTCTCTAACAGAGGATGTTATCCGTGTGCAATATCCCTTAGCTGGTTTTTACAGCACTCTATGAAAGAAAAGGGGTGGTAACACTTGTATTCTAAAACCGTCAACACACGGAGATATATCATAAATATATCAAATGTCATACAGATGTTTGTACTGCGTCTGTGTGTTTACTATGTGTTATGTGTATGTATTTACAAAAGAATATTATATGTAGTATATCCGTATTCTGGTACCCATAACACAAGCATATAAGCTTAGTTTGGGACCAGAGGACGTTGTGTGAAATGTCCATGAATATTTATTTATATATTAGCTACTAGCTGCTTAACCTCGATTTGAAGCTTTTATTATTTTAGCACAGCTTTCATTTTGTCGCGATAGCTAATTCAAAAATGTACAAGTATGATTTCGTAAATATTTATTTTGTAATCGTTCTCATAATATATGATTTAAGATTTAGGAAAACTTTGATTTAATATTCAATAAAAAACTTTGAAATAATTCTGAGGACATGGGTGTAAATGAGCTGGTAGGGGTTAATGCTAGCGAGATCTTTAAAATCAAACTGAATATAAATATTTACGTTTTCTTTTCCTATTAACTTGTCTTTCCGAGGAACTTAACTATGTCGCAGCTTAGAAAACAGTGCTATTTTATCTTTGCAGTAATATGACGTAAAAATATTTGCAGAGTAGATTCATGAGTGACCTCGTTTCATAATAATCTTCACCGCCGCTATCCTTAAGAGGATACCAAAATAGCTTCGTGCATTTTTCTATGTACGAAGTTTTCATTGTTTCTTTAGATTGAATGGCTAGAGCTCTAATTTTTAAGTATATGTTTTTTCAATATATGATCTAGGATCGCATAAACTCAGAAACGCGATTGAAAAAAGTTTTCTCGATAGAAAATCTTGGCGAAACAACCTCTCTAATTTTTTATTTTTTTCATTTGTCGGTCTATTATCGCGTATTAACTAATGAAATAACTATAAAAACATAGGTAACTATTATGTATAGAAACACGTGGATCAGAATTAAAATATATTTAGTAGATTTTGAGTAAATAGGAAAAGTATCCCTAATTCTTCATTTTCATTTTCATTTCGGCGATGATATTGATGTAGGCCCTTAAGCGTGTGTGTTAGTAACAGAGAAAACTTTAGAAAAATTCATAATCTTCATAGACTTCTACTTTTAAACGATTTTTACTGAAAAGAAGCTAAGCATTGATACACGTCGTTTCATTTATCGCCTATATTAAACTACATATTTATTATTTCATCAATCGATATGTGTAATACATAAAGATATAGCTATCTCCTACCTACACCGACTTCATTACTACCATAAGAAAACAAGTTTAAAATGTTGATTCTCTTTCGAATACGGATATATTTTTTTAACTTTTTAAGTTGCTGCCATTAAAGAGAGTGTATTTATAGATGATAGTGCTTATTGCTAAGCTTCAAGTTTTTGCATCTATCTTTCACGATTTCGCATCGAAAAAGTGAAACCTATTCGTATAAGAAATTCTTAACGTTTCTCATAGTCACGTTCGTACTCAATTATGTGCACTTTGTTTGCAAATGATGATTCTGTAGTAAATCCAGTTACTTCAGCGTAACAGAATGTGACTCAGATATGGTGGTTGACTGTAGCGTGGCTTTCTCAACCGTACAATGTTTATATCGTATTGTTTATCAGCTGGAGATATATTTATTTTAGCAAATGACTTGCAATCCTTATTCTTCATAAATCAAGTGGGACGTGGAACCAAGACTGGGACTTGGACCCATGACCACAGCGTTCCTTAATATTGCACTAATATACAACCTTTACCGTGAATTCATCTAAGTATAACTGTTTACTAATATTATAAAGCCGAAGAGTTTGTTTGTTTGTTTGAGCGCGCTAATTTCAGGACCACACTGGTCTAATTTGAAAAATTATTTCATTTATCAAAGAAGGATATATTATTAATTATTTATTATTATTTATATTATTATTATTTATTTTATAACTTGTTTTCCTTAGTAATTATCTCTACAAAATAATTACGAATTAAATTACGAGTAACTATTACAATTATCTTTGTGTACATATCATAATAAACTGTCACTTCCTTAAATGTTTAATGAACAGTTTAGGTTTTATTTTTGACTAGGTAGCGACATCGTTCGCGTGGAATTTAGAATATTTTCCCCATTTTTGCAACAGTTTTCACTGATGCTTCACTCCTATTGGTCGCATCGTGATGTTATATTGTCTATAGCCTTCCTCGATAAAGATCCCAACACTGAAAGAATTTTTCAAATCTCACCAGTGGTCTCCGAGATTAGCGCGTTCGAACAAACAAACAAACTCTTCAGCTTTATAAGAGTAACGAATGTTCAAAGATTTATTAGTTCACCGCTTTTTAGTATACTTTTCTAGATTCTGTTTATGAAGCAATTTTATTTTAGAGAATAACCAGGTGTTGCTCGCAACTTCGTACGCGTGGAATTTAGGAACTAAAACCTAAAAAATTATACAAAAAAGCCATCCTCTTGAACTACTCAATAATTTATTTTTTTAAATATTCACGGACATTTCACACAGCGTCCTCTGCTCCCAAGCTAAGCTTATATGCTTGTGTTATGGGTACCAGAATACGGATAGAATACATTTACTACTTTTTTTGGTAAATACATACTTATAATACATAAATACCCAGACGCAGTACAAATATTTGTATGACATTTATAAACATCATACAAATAATTGTCCCGAGAGAGAATCGAACCCGCGACTTCGTGAACGGCAGTCTGTGACATGAACCACTAGACCATTAAGCTCAAATAGAGACACACATACATACAAAAATAACGACTTCATTTTATAATAAGTAGAGATAAAGAAATGTCAATTCAAATCAGTATATGTAAGTTAAAATTTTATAAAATGTACTTTCTGGTGCCCACATTTTTTTTTATTTATAAATTTAATTAGTAGTTTACCGAAGCGTTAAATACAAATTTTAATTATAAATATTTTAAACATATGTATAGCCAAATTAACACTTAACTCTCATATTGCAATTTATTATTTTTAATATTGCAAACAGAAACATGATATTTCCTGCGGAAACAATTATATATTATATAAAAAAAACTTTCTTTAGTTTATGCGATTCTACAAAAATGTGAAATATGAACAGATTGGATCGTCAAAATTGTCAAGTAATAAATTATGAATACATTAGTTTCTCAATTGTTGGTGATGTTACCATGTTTATATACTTTAGCTGTGCTTGCGCAGTTCGGTGATTTCACCAGTGGTTGGTGTAACTTGATGGTAGAAGGGTCTTTTATTCTCCTCCAGACCTACCGGGCCATGGTTGTACCTTCAGCCTTCCCATGAACCGTGTGGTAGAAAAGTAAACATATACATAGAGCATATTTATGACTAAATCATAAAACACATAGAGATAATTAAGTAATAAATTAAAAAAATATATGAATAAGTGAAAAATTATAGAGAGAGCCCATTGTATGACTTAAATATATAAAACCGCTTAACACCTATTCTCTCTCAGATCTATCAAAAATGAAGATAAAGCCCGGTTTCCACCGCGAGCGGAACGGACCCATTAATGACTTCGTTAAACTCGCAAACGCAAACTGCATACTTGTATTTCCACCAACAAATAGTCGGACGGAAAGAGCCGAGCGTGTAGAAAGAGTAGAAATGAGCTCGCTCAGTTCTAGGGAGCACCAACTCTTCGTTGGTGGAAACTCAAACCTATTTAATTAAAACGGAGTCCGTTCCGCCTAACCATTTTCCGCACATTACCCTTTCGCAGTGGAAACCGGGCTTTACTCTCTAAAATCGAATATACTTCTTTTATTATTTTATTCATCTCTTTAAATAAAAACGGTACAAACTTAGGGACTAACTTAGGGATATACTATTCTGTGGTGAAGTTGAAATTGGTCTATTATATCAACTTGGCAACTTTGAAAAGATGTATTGCAATCTGTCTTAAGATTATCAAGAAAAGACAGATTGCGTACAACGATGACGTCACAACATTTAAAACAAAATCTTTATGTATTTTTAAAAAAATCTATATAGTGAATCTTTCAATAATATTGAAATTAGTTGCTTAAAATAGTCTATATTTTCTAAAAAAAATATAAAAACAGCAGGTCAAAAATTATGAACAATCCCAATTACAATATTAGTTGCCATTCATTAATCTAAAATTAGATAGTTTTTTAGAGTCTCGTTACGCAATTAAATTAAGTCTCAATTAATAAGATAAGCTATAAAATTTTGTGAATCATGTCATCAGTCGCGCTGCTACTTTCTTTTTGACAAACCAAAGGAGGTTAACGGTGATATTTGATGCTTCTTGAATTACAATATATATTAGAACGTTCTATGAATATAAAATAACTGTGACATTTTCCTTAATACATTTGTTATTATTTTAATTGATATTCTATTGAGTGTATCTTAGGTTTATGAAATGTAAGTTGGCTTTTATGAAATGTAAGTTGGCATTTTTTAAGAATTTTCGACTTATGCTAGGGAATCAAAATTCACAGGCTACTTCCCGTTGTCCTAGAGACTTGAAAATTGACTTACACCAAGTCTATATAGTGCTGATATAGGGTAAAATCCAAAAACTTGTAACTTTTACATCACAAAAAAAATGTGTTTATACTAATACCAACTTATGAAGTAGTTGAAATGTAGGCGATTCCCTATATTGTAACTACAAAGTTAAGTTGGTGAGTTGCTTTAACCTTAATTAACTGTTTATTTGTATTTAGTTATTTATGTTTTTTCGGTCTAGTAGGTACGGAACCCTAAGTGTGCGAGTTTACCTCGCTCTTGACAGGTTTTTTAATACATTAGATACTTAGGTGGTCCGTGTGGTGACGGATTAAGAATACAAATGTCACCATCCCTTTTCCTCCCGAGGGTGCTGTAAGAGCCAGATAAGGGATAAGGTACACAGATGACAACCTCTGTGAGAGACGGAAAACTCGAAAATAAACCCTGTGCCATCACGTCTGGTCAGCGCAGCACAGTAGACCATAATCCCTCCCAAAATGGAGGAGGCCCGTGCCCAGCTGTCGGACGTTAATGGGTTGGTAAGGTAAGATACTTAGGTATGGATATTTCCCACAGCGGCCTCCGGTCCCATGCTAAGCGTAATTGCTTGTGTTATGTGTTCTATGACTATAACATTTCGTATTTCTATCTAAGGTATTATGTAATATGCGGAATAATCAATTGTCTATAGACACATGATCACGTTTTGTGTTGACAGACGTATTTTATTATTGGTTTTGCTGCAACAGATACTTGAGTGTTGTGATGGAACTATTAATGTGTCTCATTATAGTAGTAAGTAGTAGAGTTACTTCGAAATGGGTGTTCAACTCAGTTGTACTTGAGTTGTGTCATATACGTATTGAAAGTTATATCACCTTGGCATCGGTCTTAATGTGATCACTCGTATACAACGCGGTTAACAATAATGGCAAATCATGAGAATCTTTATTTATATAAATCTTCTGTACGTGTGTTTGTAATTGAACTCCTCCTAAACGGCTGGACCGATTTTGATAAAATTTGTTGTGTGTTTTCAAGGGGGTTTGAGGATGGTTTAGATTCACAATTGGCTGGACCGATTTTGATTAAACTTTTGTTGTTGATTTTTACACAGAATTGTATGGCAAAACAAGGTTTGCCGGGACAGCTAGTAGTTTATAAATACTTAGCTAGAAGACCGATTTAAGATTTCTTAAACTCGTTTTCTTATGAAAGGTAAAGACATTAAACGTATCAAGAATTTTAAATGTGATATTTTCTAACACTTGCGCAACTCATTTGTTTAAATAAAAATATTTTTTACGGATTTAGACACGTATATTAAAATTTGTTTTAAATTTTGGCCCGAAGTTTCGGAGGCTTTGCAGTCATCATGGTCACGGGTGAGACTGTCTGACTGTGAGACTGACTGACTGACTAATAAGTCTGCATCTAAAATCTTGTGCAAAAAATTATATTTAGAATCTTTATAAACGTGACCATTCGTCACATACGATATAAGTATTTAGAATTTGCAGCTTCTTGCTCAAAAACTGAGTAACATCAACAACCACATTAGAAATTATTATTTTTTTGTTTGTCTCCATTGATACAAATTATTTTGAAATTCTATTCAAGTTAACTGTAAGATTATCAAACTCATCTATCTTTATCTAACGACATCTGTGTTCCACACTGAGATTATGTAAGTTTGCGTTATTTAATGTACTTACTTCAAGAAAGGAAAGTCCGTGTGTTGATGGATTAAGAATACAAGTATCACCACTCCATTTCGTTGTTAAAACGCTGTGAAAACCAACTAAGGGATATTGCACAAACAACATCCTCTGTGAGAGACGGAAAACAATCCGAAAATAAACCGTATCCCAAATCGCCTGGTCTACTTGGCATAGTACACCATAATCCCTTCCGAAGCGGGAGAAGCCCATGCCCGACAGTAGGATGTTATTGGTGGGAGAGAGAAGAAAGAAAAGGTTATGTTTATGACGATATTAGTTACGATTTTAGAACTACACTTTTCATACAATATTTATCCTTTTTACTGTAACTTCGGGTAATATTGTAACTCTGTTGTATATTCTACCTTAACCTCTGGTTCTGATGTAATTTTGGATAAGTATATATTCGCTATATTGTTATCCATTAGTTGTTATCGTGACCCTATTATTAGATACTCGTATAAATAATTCCCCAGCCTCTGATTCTGACGTATTTCTACTCAAACTGCGTATATAATAATCATGGTATGAAAAATTATAAGATTTTTCTTCTTTGGGTGGAAGTGTAAGCATAACATTGATGACTCCTTTAACTTGACACTTCAATGAAAATATTTATGGACATTTCACACAACGTCCTCAGGTCTCAAAGTAAGCTATATTTCTATGATTGTAAATAAAGGTTTATATTGGCAGGTTTTTTTGAATTTATTTCATTCACTTTGAATGTAGGACTTTACGATATTTTGCAAGTTAACTGTAACTCCTCACCTAATTGAACACTATTACGTTCTGATGTGCCAAGAGGTAAAGAAATTTTATTTGTTGAATGTCATACAATGTGATTAGCAATGCTGTTACGCAAATACCTTAGGCTAATACGCCAATTATTGTGTAAGCGCCATTGTAATGTATCTAACCACAACAATACTGACCATTGACTGACAATATCTTATTATAAAACAAAGTCGTTATTTTTGTATATACATCCCTATGTGAGATTATATCATCAAAACTACGCAGGGGATTTTGATGCGGTTTTTTAATAGATAGAGTGGCTCAAGATGGTGGTATTCTGTATTATATGTTAAGGTTTGATGTATATTTGTCTCAATTAGTATAAACGCCGGTGAAACTTCGGATTTTAGCTAGTTTTTTCTTTCCATGTAATAAGCTGGTTAACAGGAATTAATAGTTTAATCGCGTATATAATTCAAGTTTCCACTGAAGCCATGTCGATGTTAAACCTTAAGTCGCGTGACTTATCCTATTTTTAATATCGTGTTTGTTTAACAACTTTGTAGGATGTTTTGCACGCAATGTATATCCTTGTGAATGTTGCGAGAATCAATAACTATAAATAAATTAAAATGAAGTTGCTCTTCCAGCTTTGAAAATGCCTTTAATACGCCTTCGAAAATTTTACAGAAGCCATCTTCCATTTTAGCTAATTTTACAAAAATTTATTAATCAGTACTGTCGTTTGGTTCACACGTTGCATAAGTTCAATTCTCATACGCTGACAAGTCAAAAAATTGTCTGAATCTATCCACCCCTCAGTTTTACTCTCTCTCAAAGAACGCCATAACTAATGAACTAATAGTGTAGAAATATTCTGGCACCCTATGCCTAATTCGGTTTATGGCGTGATATTTAACAAAGTTTTCGGTACCTACGTCTTTACTCAATCATATCAAGCAATCTGGCTGCCTCATTTTGTCACTTTATGGGTTTGTTCTACTTTTAAGCCAAACATTGACCCAGTAGTACTGGTCTTGTCTTTAATTTAAATACTTAGTGGAACTTGTTCTATTATATAAGCATATCAATACACAAACAACGTAATTTATGGTGATTCTACGAGTATAATGTTACCTTACGGGCTATACGATCTACGTAAGCATCAGGCTACTGGCGGCATGTGACTGTGGCCTAAATACAAACATTAAGCACGTTGATTCTGTATTTTCTAACTCATACACGTCTCTTATGTTATAGGTTAAACTTAACATACTTATTGTATATAGGTGCAGTTGGGTGCAGGGTGCAGTATATTCTACAAATGAAAAATCACATTCTTATCTATTTCCCTGTAACATAGTCATAACTGGCATAGGAACCAGGTGAATCCATTTCCTTTGTGTTATAACTGTTTACGACAATAAATAATTTGATTAAATAATCCTAAAATAAATTTCAAATAAAAAGATAAACTGCTTTTTCACCCATACTTTAAGCGAATCTGATAAGTAAGTTTGCAACTCTACATTTCAAATTTATCAGGTTTAAGAAGATAGAATCGGTTTCTATTTCCATCGCGCATGTAGTCAAAATATTTGTATTTTGGCAGTATTTTTTTATTGCATTAACAAGGATTTTATCTAGCAATAAACTCGTAGTTTGTGAATAATTACAAAGTTGACTTTCCCTAAATCACGCCGAAAAAAGAAATCTTTACCATCAGACGGAGTAAGTTTGGAGTTCCATAATATTTTTGGTATTCTAATATCAGGCGTAAATACTTACCCTGCCACGTTCGCGTCGCTTTAAAGGCATGATGATTGTATTTATAAATGTGCAATATGATTATGATGACGTCATCACTGTTATTATCATTTGAAGCAAAGCATTGTATTTATAAAGAGTGTAATCACATAAGTCGGAGAGGTCATTCTTTTTATCAGCGCCGTTACACTGGGGTCAATTGTCGTCTGATTTTCATAAGTGGCTTATTAAGTCAACCCACTTAGAAGGTTTTATTCTTTGAAGCGAAAATATTGAATGTGGACTGTGAATACATTTTTTTAAATTTTATCTAATTGTTTGAATTACAATATATTATTAGTGTAGATATACTAGTATCAGGTGGGATCTCTACATTTAAGGTAAGCGGTTATTTTTCAAAATCGGAAACCTTCTGTCATGTATCGTATTTCGGGATTTATTTAAAAAAAAAAAATTTAAGTCTGTGATAAATATTATAAGTGTTAAAGTAATCATTTTACGGATACAACTGGCATATTACATGAAAATAAATTTAAAATAATTAAATATACGTATTTAATATTTATAATGTATTTCATTTATTACGTTATTTATTCTAAACGTTAATATTATATTTGTTAATATTTATTTTAATATCTATAAATAAAAGCGTTTAGTGTTTGAAATATTTTTACAAACCGAAAGTCGTATTAGAGTTACTTACGTGTTCAGTTGATGCGACATTTTAATAAGCACGTGTAACACACAAATATAAAAGGTGAATGTCCATAGACAGCCATGTATATCACAACAAGATGAACATTATAATTTCACAGGCATTTACATTCTCATTTTCCTGTGTCCAGACAAACTACTAAATATTATTTACATTTCCACTACAGATAGATAACTTTGACAGCGCGATACGGACTCTGAATCGCAAATGAGAAAAAGCCGAGTGTCTACGTCTTGTGCTCAATCACATCCCACAAACATAATATAAACTTTATTTAATTATCAAATATTAAGTATATAACTATTATACGTTCAAGATCGCCTCTCTCACGTAAATGAATTTAAGAATGAAAGTAAAATACAACAGTCGAAAGCGTGCCAAGAGATTACTTTATAAATAAAAACAGATTAGAGAATTTCTTATAATAATTTAGTATTAGTATTACCCGCTACGAGTCTTAACTCGTAATAATAAATGTCCACGTTATTAAAATAATCATAAAACGTAAGGAGCAAAAGTATGCGGTTAGAAATATTTTATATGAAAGTTAATTTCCATTTCTAGCGAGCACTAATATTTTATACATAATGTACAATAGGTATTATATTATCTAATACGTGGGACGTGCCAACAAATATAATTGAAGTGCATTCCGAAGAGAACATGTGCTCACAATAGGTGAAAGTAAGTTCGATGAACCAAACGAAAGTTTTTACAAAGGGATTCTGGATGCCTCTCGGGATTAACTTACGTGTGAACGAACGCTCCCAAGAAAGTAAAAAGTGCAAGTACCTACTCTTACAACAATAAACAAAGAGCCTTTGAATTAACTGGGCGTTGAGAAGTGAAGTGTATAGATAGTTTCTTTGGGAAAAGGAAATGTGAAAACAATAGTATCTTTTTATCTCCATGATTTTTTGTTTTAAAAATATAACATCATTATTATGTCGGGACTGAATCCACTACTTTGTATTCATAACTCATATTATTAGTCCCATGTTTGAACATGGTCATCAACCGATTATCCACGCTGGACTCAGAAAAGAATAAAATTAAATTCATTCATTCAATTTTTTTTTATCACATGTGACTTTTTGTACTTTACTCAGGTCAGAAAGGACGTAAAGACATGAACCTATACCTACTTCACCACTAAGCTTATCATAATTAGGAACGAATCTGCTAAAGCAATTCAAGTGAATGATCTGATTCAAAGTAAATCCTGAAAAAGTTTTATTCATATTGTCTTAATTGCACGCACAAGTTAAAAAGTTCAAGTTATACGTTTATGTAGATGTTTTATGTTATCAGTGAAATATTCCATAACATTGAATAATATGCGGGTCATAAATAATATGTAGCAGCTATTTTAACTTGTAATCTGTTAAACAATAAACCCGCATCATAATATTTATATTATCTGAAAAATCTCATAAAGATTTTATCAATCCGTGATTACAATGAATTCTATAGTTCTAATATCAATAAGTGTATTACATTTTATATGAATATTGCTATTTTGTTAAACATATTATGATGCATGAATAATCGTGAGGATATCGTGGAAGACTGTTATACAAAACAATGCCACAATGCCTATCAATGTCAAAATCGACTAAAAGCTTCAGAAGGCTGCGGTTGTTACATGTTGCTAACTAACCCGTAAGTCTAAATATATATGCACTATGCATCAATTAATATGTATTTTCTATGTATAGTAAGTATTCATTTACTATCAATCTATCAGTATTCTGATATCCATAACACAAACATAGATATATAGATAAATTTGGGACCACAAGAATTTGTGCAAATGCCGAATAGTTATTAAAAAACTATTTTTCCTCACTGTAGTCATCATACTGATAAACTTTTCCAAAACATGACACGAGGACTCGGTGGTAGTTAGGCCTAGCTACTATACGTACACCATAAACTCTACCAATAGCTTACTGCACGTAGGTACATCATTATCTCTAATAATTGCAATTAGTGCAGTCTTATATTAAAATGTTGCAAACATTTACTCACAATAATAAATAAATACAGTACTATTCTTTGTTTATATCCTCCGTTTAAATTTATTACCAGAGAAAGCTGAAAGCAGACAGACGTTATTTATGATGCTTGGTAAATATAATTTTGTGACATCAGTCATTTGAATTTACATAATTAAGTAAAAAAACTAAATACACCCATCAAACTAATAAATTAGCAGACATAATAATTTAGTTTTATTTAGTGCTCAAAATAATAATAAAGTCAGATCTTTAGAATATTAACTTTCCATTTGTTATTTTATTTATTGTGTCTTCATTCTTTTATTTAAAAGTTTTGTTAATAGTGTTTTGCAGAATGAAGTATGTTAGGTACTTATTGTTACTTTCTTTGTAAACTTTTTAGAGCAGAAATATATATCTGATATAGGTCTTGTGCTTTAAATAAACAAATTCTGTGTCACTTCTACATTACATTTACATCACGAAAAAGTCATATGCAATGCTGCAAAGCCACTAGCTATAAAACCACGCAAACGGAATAATAACCGGTACGTTTATAAACTATCAAATGGGCTTTTTGAACGCAATCCTTCTTCTTCTTCTCTATACATAAACATGATATTGGGACGAGCCACCTCCATCCAACCTTTGGAGGTGATTTTACTCGATACTAAACTAATAGTGGAGTTTAGTTTCAGAATTTCCAGCTCTCACAAAAGATGTTATTGTCTTACATTTCCCATAACTAGAAATTTCTTTAATCCTCATTACATGGTCTGGAATAGTACTGTTTCTTTGTAATAATATCAATACTAAGTAATACGTAAGTCGGCTTTAGTTTTGTTGTTTTACATGTTTGTTTGAGGTCATAGACATTTGCATATACTATTAGCAAACATTTAGCACAACTAATTTATGAGTGATCACTGATCATAGCCTACTATTTTACGTCCACATGTTGGCCTTTGCACAACATTCATTTTGTTCCATTTTTTTTATACTTACACTAGTACGTACGCTTGAATTTAGAAAATTAGAAAATTAAAAACTACCTATCTTATGTTATGTACATACATTGTACATAACGTAAGATATATAGTTTTGTTTTAAAATTATTTTATAAATATATAGAGACTGACCGCAATCGTATCACAATGACTTGGTCATCGCAGATTCGTACCCAACGTAATATATCCACAGAATTAAATAATGTAAAAATAATGTTAAAATCATTTTGTATAGTTACTGCGTGTATCATTCTTACATGAGAAATCCTTGAAAAATTGCATTGCATTGAATTATAAGAAATACTTAGCTAATCCTGTTGGCCTTTTGTGTAACCCTGTGGTATTGTAGACGAAAATTATATAGTATATCTATTAACAAATATTGCTAGACATACGCAATAATTTTAATATTTGTTTGCATATAAATGTAATGGGTGTGTTTGAGTAAAAGAATGTAAAGTATAAAATACTTAAACGTAAAAGTGAAATAAATTCGGTAGTTTTTTGTTAGTATCATAACTGTGGTCTAGTAAGGTAGCTAGATTTGTCATTACTCATGATATAGCCATATGCTATAACGACAGAAATCTGTTATATATGTATATCTGAATATTCCGAATATTAATTCCGAATGTTTTTCTAAAAATATCTATTAAAAAACTTATCTACAAGTGAACCCTAAATACTTGCGTCCTACAGTATGTAAAAAAAACAGTAAAATTCTTAATAGACTTATGTATATTTGGATGTGGTACATCGTCGGTGACCTCCACTGTACATTGCAAAAATAAATGGCACTATAAAAATTCCGGATTGTTTAAAAAAATGTATGTAACTACATATAAGAGCAACACGTTTAATGGTTCTTAATAATCACTTAAACTTAACAGGTAATATCCTGTGAGCAGAAGTAAATGGCTTTTATAAGATCCGGTTTCTTTCTGATTAGATATTCTTACGTATAACCGAATCAACCTTCTTAGGCGAACACAATGTTTCAGTGAAAGTAAATACATGTTTCTGCAAGCTTTGTGGAAGGAGAAAGAAAGTAGGTTGGATGAATAATCCTTGGTTGGGTAATCCTTGACTTTAAATAAAGAGTGAAATCAAATGTACCTACTTAGACTAATGTTCTGTAATCACACCACATGGCACTTTGCCGAAGTGAGTATTTTTACTAAAACCAAATACGCGGGCAGGAACTAGTATTTTCCCAGCCAGCGTTTTAAGCACCATGGGAAGGGTTGTGAGACTTCTATTCTTAATCCGTCACCACACAGACAAAGGCCAAATACGAGGTAGTAACTCGTAATGGGTAATTTATTGTTGTCTATAAATATTTTCATTCTGAGGTTATAGCGCCTTTATCATGAGATTGACCTCATTTCTTATAACGATGTACTTACCTTGTTATCTTTCCAACATTGTATTTAAATCACTCTGTTATTGTCATTGAACAAACTTGTCTAATTATTATTTATTAATTTTATGAACTTATATAAACTCTAGTTAAAATCTCTAGTAATCTCTAGTCCAAATGAGAAAGGGCACAGTGTAAAATAAAATCTTGAGAGGTGTCAAGGGACACCCGGATGGAACGAAGTTCCTTTCGACTATTATAGGAATTGTAATAAAATTTAATATAGTTTATTAGATATGTACTCAACAATTCATAAAAAAATAATATATTATTATTTTATTCATGTTATGAGAGAGAGAGAAAGAGAGAGAGAGAGACAGACAGAGAAACACGCGCACGCGGCACGGCTTACAACAATAGCAAAAAGTATCGTTACAACTTTTAGTCTTAATTTTTTCCGTCTAGCCCAAACGCGCGATAAGGAACTTCGTTCCAAAAATTGCATGGTTTGCATGGCAAAAGAGAAAAATAACATTGCCAAAAGAAATAATAATAAAAAAGATTTATTCACTTATTACTATTCCTTTCGATTTGACACAATAGGGCCAGGGTCATGCACATATTAATTTGCACATGGAATTACAATTACTTAGCTACTCCAACATTATTTTTAAAATAAATTAAAGTTAGTTAAAAAGCTTAAAAGCAACTAAATGTGGATATGACAAATTGGGACGATCGGTTAATAGCTGTAGTGTTAAACAAAAAAATATATAAACATACTCGTACTTTCACATTTACGAGTATAATTACATTTGTAAGAATTACATAACTATTATATCACAAATTATAAAATCGCTTAATGCTATTAATATTTTGCGAGTTAATCTCAGTAGATTTGCTTAGTTCAAAAGCTAAAAAAACACACTTGGTAATATTTTTTGAAATTATCGCATTTATATTGCAATTGCAAAATGTTTCCTCAATCCGACTACTAGAAGTGGATGAAAATACTCCCATCCGCAATCTACCAGACATTCTCTCTCTCTCTCTTCCGTCCATTTACGTCCCACTGTTACTAGATATCTATAGGTATGATTTTGTAAAACTACACACAGCTTAATTCAGCGTTAAATTTGCAGTAACAAAGCGAGGTTTATAAAACTGAAAAGTTTTTCTTCGTACAAATTTTAATAAGATAGAAAGAATGCGATGAAAGTTAAAGATTAGCTTGTTTACTTTCTTCTACAGATATCTATCGGTCCTAAAAGACGACCTTATTTACTAACTAAGTATTAGTTTTTTTTATTATCAATTATTGTTATTAAGTGCATGGTTAACTTTATGACGTCATTTAAAACCATGATAGCACACAGTAAATATGATAGCCTGTTTACATTTTAGAGTTCCGTGCCAAAAGGTAAAACGGGACGTTATCAAGCTGAAAAATTCATAGTTTTGTATAAGATGTTGTTGATGCTACAACAATAAATATTTATCATCACATTTCTTCTGCCCATATTCCGTAATTTGGGGTCAGTATGACGAATATGCTAGGACAATAACAGTAAGGTCAAGTACAAGTTCGACTAGCATAGGAAATGCTAGTCGAACTTGTACTTGACCTGTTTTATTATGGGTATCAAAGAGAAGGGCTTGTTTGGATCAACACATAAATAATGTAACGTAAAAAAAGCTTTCTTTTAGAATCTATTTTTTACTTTCAACTTTAATAACTGTATACATATATTATTTAATTACGTGCCAATTCTGTAACAATTATATTAGTTACATTATCAGCACATGTACTTACAGATCTTAACAGTAATTACATGCATGTAAATGAAGTAACGCATGCACATAAATACAAAATGATATAATAATTCAATGCCGAATTAACTGTTCGTGATGTTTAATAAACGAATGGGAACAGGGTTACTAGTTATTTGATCTGTAAGTACCTTATACTTGTAATACCTTGTAGTTATTGACATAAGTTTAACATCAGCATGTTAATAAAGCCAAATAACTTTAGTTATTTTATTAAGAGTACTTTTTGGTTCAAGATAATTACTTAAAAGGATTTATCTCAATACAATGTAGGTTTCCAGAACAGTATTCTGTCGTCTCCATTTTCTGAAGCAGCAACCGGCTTGTAAGATATAAGTTCATTGCTTAAATACTTAGATCAGTGAACAGGGGTGACATACTCACGATGTGATGAAACCTCTACACAAAAATAAAGAAATAAAATAGGGTAACTAAGTAGTTATCTTGTTTAAGTAATTTCTCAATAGCCCTTGTAAGGCTTTTAATAAGTTTTCGACCTCTGTTATATGACACATGTCGGCATCGGCCTACAAATTGGACTTTCGAAGCATTCTCGGTATTGATATGACCGTTATTCACAATTCACTTTGTGTAATGACAATAGTATTTTTGCACTTATTTGACTACAAATCAAGATTTAATTATCAAAATGGTTAATTATTATAAAGATATTTGTATGACATTAAAGAGTCACCAATAAATAAGATATATCATAGAGATATCGTTGCTGTAAAGAAAATGGAATCTTTTTTCATGACTACAATTTCAATAAATATTTACAATTTCTATAAATCCCATGATCAATTATGGGATTTATAGAAATTGTTCAAAGAAAGGTTGTTTGAATATTAACTTACCTACACAATAACGAGCAAATAAAAGTATAGCTACTCGTTCCCTACAAGTGTTATAATATATCTTGATGAAAAACAACTATAAATTATAAATATCTGTTTGTTCTATGCACGTATTATATGATAAGTATATTTGTGTAGTAGGTAAGGGTAAACATAATAGAAGTTTTGTTTAATTAGTACTTGAAACATACATACAGTATCTTTCAAGTACTTTATGTCTTTTGTTCTTATATGTTATTCCAATAACTTTTTAATTTAATAGACCAGATAGTTTATTGTTGTTCAGTATTAATTAATACCCTATTTGTATTGACCAAGTAAATATTGTAAAGTGCAGACAAACTACGATCACTGTTTACACGTCATGTGATATTGGTGCCAATACTACGTGCACAACTAATCTTATCTAAAACATTATAACAACTATTGCTGTATTATGATTAATTGGCTATTTTGTTGTGCACATTTATATTAATTATAATCTTTAGTCTATAATAACAGTTTTTATAACAAGAAAATTCAACAGGTAAAATAACTTCTCACATAAATACGTAAAAAATGTACAAAGGAATGGCATTTTTCACTCACACATTATATTTTATTGTTAACACAATAGGCAACAACTTGACCTCAATGTAATGACAATATGTGTAACGACAAAGCCTAGAATGGTAACACTGTCTCGTCCACAATGTACCAACTGGCTCTTGCATTTGTGTCTACCGGAACACCTAACTTGGCTAACACGCAACAAAGTAACATAAAGCTGACATAGTATAGGCTCTTTAACCTAGGATTGAGTTGTTCTGTTTATAAGATAGACACTTTAACTGCTACTCCATATTAGAAGTTCAGTACAGTATTTACACCACGGCATCCTAGCTTCAATCTTACAAATCCATCCAAAAGTTATCTGTAAGAAATCACTGTATGCGATTAGACCGCCTATTGTACAAATTTTAGTGAAATTTAATATGTATGATATCTTGGTGTAAAATAAAAAGTACGATAAATAAATAAATAGAAGTTCTAAAATTAATTATGTAATAATTTTATGTCAGTTTAGATAAATCATTTGATTTCGATATGTTAATTTGTATTTATTACCTTTCCCTCTCTCTTTAGTCTAACCTGTCTAGAGTACCTAGAATTTTAGCTCTTCGGATTTACGTTAGTGCCTACATGCAAAGCTGACATTTAAAAGTAATAATAAAGCAAAGAAAATACGAAAGCAACTCACAAAGGGTACATATTTTATAATGGTCCTTTCCCAAATCCTTATTTTTATTCTGTTAATTAATATTCCTTGACTACATGTGTGGAGTTTAACGTGCCAAATACCTTAAATTATTGCGTCATTTTTCGAAAATTGTTAAAGAATCGTTAACCGCTGTTACCTAAGTGCAGTTGCTCACATAATAGATTTTCTCTGATGAAAAACATGTCAAAATCGATATAATATTATGCGTCCATCAATCAACAAGCGTCGCTCTGGTTGTTGAAGAAAGAACATGAAGAAAAGGGACTTCTCTTCTTCGTCTTATATTCCATATTTTCCGTTTCTTTCGTTAAAAGACTTACTTTTAGAAATTGATGTAAGGGGATAGGGATTATGCATTCTTTATATCCAACTTGGATATGCGTTGCTGAAATTTTTCCTTGCATAGTAAAACTTATCTAAATACCTTCGACGAAGGAACTGTAATGTTTACATACAAACGTGTAAACGGCTGTTTCTCTGAAGACTTGATTTATGAAATCACCATTAATAGTGACTCATAACTACGAATGCTTGTACTCTTATGAAATATTGATAAATGATCCTGATACTACATCAGTATGATGTATTAGGCGATACATTGTTGTCGGCGTTTGTGATATGTGAACAACCGCATCGCGCGCACACTCACTTTCCAACAAAGTCAATGAAGCGAAGAGAAAGTGCTTACCTCTACGTCCGTGTAATATTGCCGTCTGTAAAATACGCTGATTCATATACACACTTACGGTTCTTATATACAATATTAGCTTTTTCCCGCGACATCGTCCACATAAGCACTGATATTTATAATTTAAAAATTGAGGAAGACAATATTTTATGTACATTTTAACCACTATACGGGCTGAATTTTCATAAATCCTTTCCTAGCGGTCGCCAATAAAATTAAAGTAACCATCTTGATGATGGTTCCTTGAAAACATACCTTGAGTTTCCTTGCTTATAGATTAGGCCGTGATTCTTTAATCACTGAGCTAGTCTGTTTTTTCTGTGATACGTGATCATAGTAAACAGCATAATAAAATTCTATTAAAGAGGGGTAAATAAAGACATTTAGAACTACAACATCTTATTTTATCTCACACGTATGTAATTATGAAGAATATTGTTCGGTCTGTTTAATGATATTGGCGCCATGAACTCTGTACATCATACAATTATGTGTATATTGTGAATCGTTAAAGTTTGATTGAGTAATACATAATCATCCAACTCTCTATTTTTATTTTAGTACCATGACATAAACACAATATGACACTGCACATTTATTAAAAAATAACTTCCTAGTTACTTCATAAATACTAAAATATACGCGTGTGAATTTGTACGAGTAAAAAGTAGTTTTATTTTAATAAGAATAATTGTTTCTAAGAATGTTCGTGTGATAAATTTTATGTTAATAGCTTACACTTGGATATTCTCAATTTTCAACTTTAAATTTAGCTGTAGCTTGTGACGCGTGGAAAATTGAATCAAAAGACATAACATTTAGCACTCTCGGAGACTGTAACTTTCTATTAGTGAAATATTTTTTGGGAATCGGACCACTGCACTGCTTAGGTACAGAGATTACTGTACATATATGTAAATAATAAGCTTCACCCATTTATTTATAATATTAATAATAGATGTTAGTAATATTATACATCACCCATATCTCATCTTCATGAGACGCTTTAGAAAATATTACTTAATAACGTTTAAATGATATTTGATGAATATTTTTGAAATGATAATTACTCATTAAGTATATAAATAAAAGCGAAAAATCAACGTAGGCTCTCTATGTCATGAATTTATTTACAATATTACAGTTATTATGACTTCCTTGTAAGAGAAGGTAATAGTATGATTCACTCGAACAAGTAATGTTGTCAAACACAGGACGTTTCGACTATTTATTTGATTCACAAACAATATTTTATTGGAGAAACTTGAACTGTTGAATGTCATCGTCGATTCCATGAAAAAGAAATTTTAAGCAGGAACCACGATAGTTCACTTGGGAGAGCAACCGAACGGTTTTCCGAGGTCGTAAGTTCAAGTCCCGCTCATGGTGATCATTTTTTCCACTATAATTTAGGTTATTAAGTAAAAGCATAGCCAGTCAAAGCAAAAAAAAAAATATAAAGAAATCTTAATTTTAATAAACTTCTATTTCAGCCCAGGGATCGAGTGTTAGGTAAAAAATTAAAAATAATAATGATGGGATAAAAAGAAATTCTTTATAGTTTAAAGAAACAAAAAATGGTGTTAAAATATGTATGGACGGGTATTCAAAGTAAAAAGAAGGTAAAAGTTAGTTGATGCATGGATTTCACCGCGTAATTTTTTATTTGATTTGACGGTTAGTGCTAACTACAAAACAAAATTACATTTCACGTGAAGATACTGCAGCGGATTCATAATGTTTGTAACTAAAGTAAGGAAAATCTCACCTGAGGTTAAATTAAACTTTTATTTATGGTTGATCAGGTAGAGAAAGGCGTTGATGAATTTGCGGTAGGTAATGGTAATTCGGTGCGCTTTGGTTCGATTCCTAAATCGGCACAAATATATGAAATTAAATATTGATGTTTTTTATAGGCATGCCATTTATAACCATTGCGTAAGCTCAATTTGGGGTTTGTTCGCGGTGTTAAAATAAACCAATTTAGTAGACTTGTTCGAAATATGGCAGTATTTATTTTATTATTTTCAAATGCTAACCTTAAGATTCTCATAGCCTAATCAGATGAATTAACGGCACATATAATTTAAAAATTAAAGTAATAACTACTATCTTCACAAATGTTTCACACGACCTTTTTCTAAATAAGTTGATTGTTATTAATAATTTATAACAAGTAAGTCAGGACATCAAGACAATTGGCATTGTTCATATTTTTTTTAAACTCTAAATCTAATCATGATCCATTAGGTTTTTTCGGAAAATTTGCTATATTAACGATTATTTTTCCAAAAAAAGCAAATGGTCTCTATTTGCCCTTGAAATGAAGGACTTAAAATATTAAAGCGTTCTTAGGGAAATACTACTCTATGGTGGAGTGAAATTAGTCTATTATATGTATCAACTTGGCCACTGAAAAGATGTATTGCAATCTGCCATAAGTCTATTAGGAAAAGGCAATACACAAATTGCGTACAACGATGACGTCACAACATTTAAAATAATATCTTTAAGTATTTTTTTAATTTCTATTAGTGAATATTTTAATAATATTGAAATTAGTTGCTTAAAATAAACTATATTTTCAAAAAAATATATGAAAACAGTAGGTCGTGCTTGGTCAACGTGACAAAATAGATTAAGAAGTCTGCTCTTACCCATCAACCAACTGTGTGACGTTTAAGAGCTTCTAGCTGTTGCCCAAACTTCGTACGCGTGGAATTTAGAAATATATATTTAAAAATCATCCTCTTTAACTAGGTACTCTATCTATTAAAAATCTCACCTATTACTATTCAGGACATTTCACACAACGTCCTCTGGTCCCAAAGTAAGCTATATTTCTACGCTTGTATTATGGGTACCAGATACGGATAGACTACATATACTACTTTTCTTTTGTAAATACATACTTATAATACATAGTAAACACCCAGACGCAGTACAAACATTTGTATGACATTTATGGATATCACACAAATGATTGTCCCAAGCGGGAATCGAACCCGCGACCTCGTGATCGGCAGTCCATTACATAAACCACTCCACCACGAAGCCCGTCAACTATAAACTCATATAGAGACATAGGTACATGCCAAAATAACGACTTTGTTTTTAATCAACTTCAAGAAAAGATTGAGTTTATGTCAGACTATTATCTTATATTACAATAAGTATTTAAAATTTCTTATATTATGTAAAGTAGACAGACAAACTTATGCCCGTTCCTGTAATATTATAATCGCGAATATATTACATATAACATTTCAATTTATAACTATGATTATATGATTGTATTGTTGTTACATATATATATATATATATACTAGTATAGAGTTTAGAACAGTATAGCGATAATAAATTCATTATATTTCTTTGCCTGGTGTAATCTGACCTAGTTCATTAATTGGTTTCATAATAATGACTATCATTATGTCTATGGAATATTACAATGATCGCATAAACTGGTTTTATAAATCCATCTCTTAGATAAATCTGATAGAAATACTAGCACTAGGGTTTACTATTTACTTCGTTAAATTAAGTTTTATCGCTAAATAAACTTTTTTAATTAACCTACTTATATTATAATGATGCAAGTTTTAGACTTTTAATAAAGTACTAGCTGTCCCGGCAAACGTTGTTTTGCCATACGATTCTGTGTAAAAATCAACAACAAAAAATTTCATCAAAATCGGTCCAGCCGTTTAGGAGGAGTTCAATTACAAACACACGTACAGAAGATTTATATATTATACTAGCTGGCCCGGCAAACGTTGTTTTGCCATACCAAAAAAAATTTAAAAAAAAAATGATAAAGAACTATAAACCTTACGGAGCCCGAGACCTTTCCAACGAATGCAAAACCGTGGAAATCGGTTCGTGCGTTCTGGAGTTATAGCGTCAGGAAGGAAAACCCGACTTATTTTTATATAGTAGATAAACAGACAACTTTTGAGGATTTTTGAAAAGAGGGATTTTTATTGAATTTTGTTTACTCCCAGAACAATGTCACCTTAAAAGATGCTATTTATGTTATCATTATGTAACCATTGTGTAAGTAACATACAATTATCTCGACAAGAGAAAAATTTTAATTTGCAAATCTGTTTTATATTTTAGTTTTGGGAATACGAGTACATTGCTCAGACGTACCTAATTCAATTTACCATTGACTACTCAATAAAATCATTTTATCAATATTTAAATGGGTACTTATCATCTTATATCTTCTTTTCCTGGAAAACTACGGTACGTTCATATACGTACGAGTTTGTAATTACGCATGACAAGACGAAATTCTAGAGAAGAATGCATATCTTACCATAATACATCATTACACGCTCATAACAAGCAAAGTAATTTCTATGCAATTAATTTATGTAGCCCGGATGCATGAATTGACAATTTAACGCACACTCTTGCGTAAGATATTTTTCAAGTCAGTGTTGTAAATAAACAGATTTCTGATTTATATAACGATGATAGAAAAACCCAACAAGGCCTAGAAATATTATCTGTTCTAAAGATGCGAAAGTGTGTAGCGTAAAAATGAAAGATATCGCAGTTGATTAAACTTTATTAGTCTCTACGAAAAATGTATAGTCAAACACACAAAAAGCTTTTTATTCAGGTAAATACATGGCCTATTATGTGTTTATTTCATTTAATTTACAATTAACAATGACCGAAATCCAGTTTGTTGGCAGTTGCAGCTCTCATTTAAGTTTCTAATAGCCATATTTTATTATTAAATTTTATATAATTTACATTACCCAATCAATCAAGATACATAATACATATATTATTATGATCGAATTACGTCGGATACGTCTAGTTTAGGATTCCTTTCCAAATACGAGTTTAAAATCTGATAGCTAATTTACAGTATATAATACGGGCAACTGCGAAATACCTTGCAAGGTAGCTGTATCTGCTTGCTAACCGGTTCATAACATACTATCTAGTAGTATCTAGTCCTTATACTAGAGGTATGCGTGTTAACAAATGTTGTTTGAACTTGTATGTAGCTTTCTAAGCTATGAAAAAGTACTTCTATACTAATTATAAAAACAAAGTCGTTATTTTTGTATGTATCTTTAAAACTACGCAACGGATTTTGATGCCTTTTTTTAATAGATAGCGTAGTTCAAGAGCTTATTTGTATAATTTTTCAGGGTTTGATTTCCAAATTTCACGCGTACGAAGTTTCGGGCAACTGCTATCTTATATATAAAATTCACGTGTCACAGTGTTAGTTACCGTACTCCTCCGAAACGTCTTGACCGATTTTTATGAAATTTTAGATGCATATTCAGTAGGCCTGAGAATCGGCCAACATCTATTTTTCAAACTTTTTTTTTTTTAGTATGGCAAAACAACGTTTGCCGGGACAGCTAGTAAAATTATAACTCTTATAATATACATGACGGTGCGTAATAATAGTTCTATTATTAAATAATGTCTAATTCATGAGTACATACTCTTGTTTCGATATCATATATTTTACAAATAGATTTCAATCCCGAATTACTGCTTAGTTATAAAGTAATTTGCTCATCATTGTTATTTTATTTATAGATATTTTTTTCCTTTCAGATTCTTCCTTCTTCTACATCTATCAGTTATGATAATAAGGATACGATGGATTTTTCAATATCTCATTACGGCCTCCATCAGCCTTATGGCACCAGGTATGTACATCAGTATTTTAATTCGTCTCATAATTTATAACTATATTACAAAAAATTGTACTCTCATAACATTGAAATATTTTTTTATTATTACTTTGATTGATTTGTCTATGTTTCAAAATTGAAGTGTCTCTACTTCTTTTACATCGATTTTAAATATTGTTTTAGGTAACCCAATATTTCTACAACAATCAGGAAGAGCTAATCGACCTATTATAAAATGGATGCCACCAACCGACGACTGGAATTGGGCAGATTCACCTCGCCACGAAGAACCATTTTTCGTCCCATCTAATTTTAACCATACTCTCCCACCTTCTGCTAATGAGACTGAAATACTCGCTCGAATGGGTGCTTTAAAAAGAAATTATGGTAGACTTCTGTGGGATAACGATAAAAGCACTAATTTACCTGTTTTTGTAGAAAAGGCTTTAAAACTGTTGAATCTAAAACAAGTCTATTACGAAGTAGAGCATTCAGTAATGTCTAAAGTGTCATGTACCGCATGTAAGGCTGGAGCTGGACTTCTGCAACATTATATTAAATTAGGAAAAAGTAAGGAAGAAATTAATAAAATGATCTTTCAATTCTGCGTTTCGTTAAAAATACAATCTGGCCGCGTCTGTGAAGGAATCACAAGATTGTTTGGGGTGAGATGACGTTCCCGGTAAAATATACTTCTGTTCATGATTAATTAGAACAATTTAATAATAATTTTAACTATTGATTTGTTAATTTCAGAGTGAAGTGATATACGTGTTAAAGAGGATAACAATTGGTCCAGATGAAGTCTGCAGTTTTGTTATTGGCGACGCGTGTGGCGATGTTTACAATCCGTACCATGAGTGGGAGGTGTCATTCCCCCCTGTACCAAAACCTGCTATCAGAACACTTGAAATGCCTGTGGATAAAGCTCCAACATTCAAAGTATTGCAGATTTCTGACACACATTTTGATCCTTACTACGCAGAAGGTTTGTTTTTAACCGTTTTTAAATTCCTAGTACCACCAGTAAATTTGTGAAAATTTTCATAGAAACACATAAAATATACTCCCACTTTCCGAGATCTAGATAAAATCCAAATATTGTGAAACATAAAATTCCGATTATTAATTAAAACTACAATAAAATAATATTAAGTACATCATACTTTAACAGTCTTAAAAAGAAAATATGATAAGTTATTGTGCCAAAAATGCATGCCAAAGTCCGCCGAATAGGTCGACCTTCGTTAAAACCTGATTTCTTCAAGCATCTTTTAATTCTAGATGTCTAACATTGAAAATCATATTATTACAGACTTTCACAATTTATTTGTAAACTATGCGAATGGATTACAGATAAAATCAATAATAATCGAATAAAACGAATTCTCTACAGTAGCCAATTCTTATTACTTTGCCAAAATTAAGCACACCTATGCGTGGTTAATATTGAGTAGATAATGACGATACAATCACGCTTGTGAACCGTGGTGCTTATAATGACGAGTAAGTTGTTGGTGATCCTAAATAAATTAACATTTATATTTACTATGCACTAGGTTTACAGGAGTATTACAGGTAACTTACAAGTTTGTCGTAACACCATCCATCCATTCATCAGCCTCTCTCCATCCATCCATCCATGTTGGACATAGGCCTCCCCCATAGAACGCCACAACGCGCGGTCTTGTGCCGCTTGCATCCAATGACTTCTCCCAACCTTGACGATATCGTCGCTCCACCTTGTCGGGGGCCGCCCAATGCTGCGTCGTCCGGTACGTGGTCGCCACTCTAGGACTTTTCTTCCTTAACAATCATTAGTCCTACGAGTGATGTGGGCTGCCCATTGCCACTTCAGCGTGTTCAATGCTTTTTCGTAACACCATTCAATGTAAATTCAACGACTTTACTACATTTCAGGTTCCAACGCTGAATGTAACGAGCCTCTATGTTGTCGAGCTTCTAGCGGCCCAGCGCTAACTCCAGGCGGAGGAGCAGGTCGATGGGGTGACTACCGCAAATGTGACACACCTAAACGTACCATAGACCACATGCTGAAGCATATAGCGGATACGCACACGGTCTGTACCTAATTTCAGTACATTGATACCGTAGTCAGTTCTAGCACCACAACTGGAAACACCCAGCAGAAATTCCAGGGAACACGAAAATCGTAATGTTGCATATAATATTTATTATGTCAAGTTTCTGCACCACCTTAAGAAAATATCAGGTTCTGAGCTGACTTTAGTGAGCTAATTCTCGTGGCAATGGGACTTCAGATTATAGAATATATTAAAAAAAACCCTCGATCAATCAATTCCGATCAATGTATTTAAGCCGTTTGAAAGTCGATGTTACAGACAAAAATACAGATAATTATAGAGATAAAGATTTAACTTAGAGTAGCATTCCCAACCAGATCAGTACAGTTAACCTTAAAAACCAAGTTATCATATTAAAAAATATCTACATATATTATTTCAGGATATCGACTACATCTTATGGACAGGTGATTTACCACCACATGACGTATGGAATCAAACAAAAGAAGAGAATTTGAAAGTTCTTCAAGAGACAGTAGCACAAATGTCGGATATGTTTCCTGGTGTTCCCATATTCCCAGCACTTGGGAATCATGAAGCTTCTCCAGTTAACAGGTATGCGACTACATTAATTAAATAATTAAACTTACGAAGTGCTCACTTTATTAAAGCACAAGCAGTTATTTAGCGTCCGTTTCTGTGGTACGGTGACATCATTTTATTAATAACAACTTATTTGTGTAGATAAATTGACGACATTTTATAATATTAAAGGAACAAAAAAATATGGTTCCAGTAATAACTATAGTAAGTACTCGTATTGACCTAACATCTAATAGGTCCCATCATTTTTTTTTATTTTACGTAATTTTAACTTATATAGCCGCTTTTCCTCACATTTTAACTCGTCACAGATGTAATGAATACTCGTGATATAAAAACATCTTCGTTATATTTAGAACCCTGTGTTGGGACCATAGTTCGGATAGAGCTTTTCTTTAAAAGACGCATACGATTTTCCACTTGCATTAAGTTCGAGATTACGTCTTTATCTAATAGAAAGTATAGATAGATTAATTATGAATCATTCTTCCCTTTAATTTTCACCATTTTTATATTTACCACGTGAAAATTGTTTACTCTTTTCTGAAAATTCATTTTTTTTCGTTGCAGTTTCCCACCGCCTTACATTTCATCACCGGATCTGAACATAGCATGGTTATACGATGCATTAGATGCACAATGGCGTCGCTGGCTACCCGCTGGCGTGTCTCACACCGTACGTCGCGGTGCCTTCTACTCCGTACTCGTGAGACCTGGCTTTCGTATTATATCGCTCAACATGAACTATTGCAACAATAAAAACTGGTAAGATCAGTTCCTGATTAACTTGTTGTAGAAAGTGTTTAAGTAAAAAAAACAGTATATTATATACGAGTACCTACCTTGTAATGAAATACTTGACAGGTTTTGCTGAACATGATACAGTCACATTAAAATGTTAACTTCAACTGGGTAAAGCATGCGTGCGCTATATTCACAAGTGTAATATGATACTTGATGAAAAGTCGTTGGTCTTAAGAAAAATTTTTTAAATAAGTGCCTTCGAGCTCGCAATGTGGACTTATAGTCGTATTAACCAAAATTGTATAACATCTACCGCTCAGCTGTCGATTCACAAAGTTATTTTTACTAGTTACCTAGTAGGTACATTAAATTACACTTGTTTATAATCTGCATACAATAAAGTCTAAACTTTCGAGTTATAATAGATACAAATGTAGTTAACACAAGCCTTCTACCTCCTTGATTAATAAATTATTATAATTTTAGGTGGTTGTTAATGAACAGCACTGATCCAGCAACAGAGCTTCAATGGTTAATATACGAACTGCAGTCAGCAGAGTTTAGTGGCGAGAAGGTTCATATTATTGGGCATATTCCACCAGGACATTCGGACTGTTTGAAAGTTTGGAGTCGAAATTACTACGCAGTCATCAATCGTTATGAATCAACTATAACTGCACAATTTTTCGGACACACTCATTACGATGAATTTGAAGTATTTTATGATCCAAATGACCTTGGTAAGTGAACCATATCGAGATAAATGAGCAAACATAAATATTATTATAACAATGTTATCAATTATTTCGTTTTGTATTTATTTAACAACTAGCAGTTGCTCGTAACTCCTTACGCGTAAAATTTAGAATCCAGAACTTAAAAAAATATACAAAAACACTATCCTCTTGTACAACTCTATCAAAAACACCGCGTCAAAATCCGTTGCGTAGTTTTGAAAATGTTAATTTAATAGATAGAAAATGAAGTTTAATTTGCATGTAATTTTTTAGGGTTAGGTTTTAAATCCCACAGCAGCTAATTGTTTTATAGTAAGCAAATATTATTATGTTTTCACAGGCAGAGCTACGAGTATAGCTTATGTTGGACCTTCGGTTTCACCGTATTATGATTTAAATCTTGGCTATAGAATTTATTACGTAGATGGCGATCATGAATCTACTACTAGAGTACGTAAATCTTTATTATGAGTACAATAATAATTGTATTTACCTACAGAAATTTTATCAACTTAATGTAAAGTAATATGCCTATTAACAAAGTAGTCTTTTATTTTATTTTAGCAAGTGGTTGATCATGAAACCTGGATTATGAATTTAAAGGAAGCGAATTTATTTGGATATCCGATATGGTATAAATTATATTCAGCTCGATCAGCATATTTAATGCCAGCGCTAAGGCCACAGGACTGGGATAAATTTATTGACGATATGACTACCAAGGAGGATGTTTTTAATTTATATCACAAGTAAGTTATTTTAAATGTTACACTTTAAAAATAAAACCGATTCAAAAAGAAAATATACAACCGAACATGTAACTTCCTCCGGTTATATGTTCGGTTGTTTCTTTTATTTTATTAAATAATACCTACTCTCTGCACTTTACGCGACAGTATTTGACTTCCAGTCCAGCTACCAATTCCATCCCAATATAATTCGAGAAACTGAATCTGTATGAGTTCTTACTCTAGGGCCATAGGGGCCATGGCCCGGGGCGGCCAGCCTGAGAAGGATGGGGAAAGCATTCAAGTTTTAAATTTTGCTGTATCTCTAATTTATAGAGCGGCTAATTAAATTGGCCCGGGGCGTCAAATGAAATGGCCCGGAACGATAATTTTCAAAATACGCCTCTGTCCACAATCATCGACGTACTGATACATTAGAGTAATTACCATTCTTTGATGAGTAAAATTCACACAAATAAATAAATATTTCCGATGTTCCAGGCACTACTGGAAAAACAGTCCACGTCGAGGTATCTGTAATGGAGAATGTCGTAAGCGGTTGGTATGCGATGCGCGTTCAGGACGCTCGCACGATCGTCGCGCTCTTTGTGGTCTCATAGAGGCTCGCATCGATGGTTCTTCGCCCGCGCCACAAACATGGCGTGCATGGCTCTACAATGGCCTGTCTGTCTCGTGAGTTGTTATGGCACGCTCCAGCTGCATCCATTTATAGCTTTGTATACTTGCTTTAACATACACACAATATTCAAGGTAAAGGCACTGATCTAATAGCGCATTGGCGGTGAGCTTCATGTAATGTATACAATTATACATACCTGTCTCTACAAAACAGTTCAATTAACAGTCACGTTATAATGACCGATGCAGGATATTGTAAATTATAAAAAAAAAAACTGTATAAAAGGCTCACTAGTTTACAATAACTTAACTAACTACTATGAATTTAATCTTAGTACCGGTAAAGGGCTCATAAATTTAAAAGAATGCCAGAAATTTTCCACCAGTAAAAAAATTATTAACCTTTTTCTTTGCCAAATACATACTAACAGTTTGTATACTAAACAGCTAGTCTATTATAGTCCATGTCGTACGTTCTAATTAAAATACCAATCGTTTGTAACAAAAATAGTTCGACTTTATTTCAATCGTATATAGCCTGCTACTCTATCTTATATTAAATTGTAATTTGTACAGACAGTTAGTCTTGATTGTAGGTACCTACTAATCGGCATCATTCTCACACTCCTGATACAATAATGTATAATATTTTTGGAAAAAAAAAGAAATGAAGAGATTAGAAAAAAAATCCATGGAATTTCTTGTCTGTTCTTCTCCATAGGATTCGCGTTTGGAACAGACACCTAGTTTCTGACGTTTCAAAAGAGCTAGTAAAACATGCCAACTTGAAATAATTTTTTTTGACTTTGACTTTGACTTTAATGGTACCAATTATACGTGCACAACTAAACTTAACTAAAAAATTAAAACAACTATGGCGTATTTTGATTAATTGGCTATTTCGTTGTGCACATTTATATTAATTCAAATCGTTAGTCTATAATACACAGATTTTAATAAAAAAGCTCAGTTAACATTTCCGAATTATGTTAATGACACTATCAATTTTCATTTTTTAGTTAAGATTAGTTGTGCACGTAGAATCGGTACCATTACCTGCTACGTCAATAAAATTGACCCCCGTTCCTCTGCGTACTATTGTGGACATCTTAGCTGTTCTGGTTGTTAAGATCACAGATTTATCAAATAACACAAAGTTTAGATTATCACAACCGCTTATTATAACGTCTTTCGATTATGTTGCTAATTGGCTCAGCTAAGGTCATAAAAATAGCGTAACCTGCATAATTGTTATGAATAGCTTTTTATGGTCTTATTCATAATGACTTATCGGAAGTTTAAAAGTTCGCTAAAATCGGTACGCGAAAATTGTCAAAACTTGGTATTCATAATAGTCTTTATACGATAAAACGTTTATCTCTCCGATAAAATCTCCGTTTAAACCTCCGATAATTCATTATGAATAAGACCATTAGTCATTAAGCGTAATATATTATTTGGTCCTAGTGTATTTTATTGTAAATATTTCTTTATACGCAGTGATGAGCCATTTGTACGGCAAGTTTAGAAGGTGGTGATGGTATAATTAAACCGTCTGCATAAATACGCTAAGGTTGGTATGGACACACTTACTAATTGGTAATAATTAATGTAAGCTGCACAGATTCGCACTCTTTTATTATATTTCCAATCTAAATTATGGTGAAGGTAGTGAAACTATAGTGAATATATAATATAATATAATATTATAAATAATATTATATTACAAAAGAAATAGAAAAATTAAGCAAATACCATCTTCTCAAAACCGAAATTAGTCGTTTATGGAATACACACACCACCATCATACCCATAGTAGTAGGCGCAACGGGAGTAATAGCGAAAAGTTCAAATAGATATATAGATAAATTAGAATGCAGAATAGATATTACAATCCTTCAAAAACAAACAGCAATACACACCTCCACCATATTGAGCAAAGTCCTTGGTGACAACGTATTTGTAACAAACGCGAACGGCACAGAAAATTCTACAAACAACACATCTCAACCACAAAACACGCATCCACCATCACAACCACCAACATCGTCATCCACATCAATAACAAACAGTATACACACACAATCCGGTGAACCAACAGAAGCACCTATTACTCAACTAAATCATACACACACAGAAAACACGAACTCAACGAGAGGTCGAGGACGAGGCAGAGGAAGAGGAAGGGGACCAATAGGACGGACACTTGACACAACACACAACCAGCTACAAGCACAAGAAGCACAACACACTAACACAAGCCATACAAACACGCACAACACAATCACTGTGAGAGGCAGAAGACGAGGTAGAGGGAGAGGTAGGGGAATAGGGAGTATGAATGAGGTAGCGGAGGCATAGATATCTCTTTTCCCGTGGGAAAAGGGACGGGGTATCTATGAAAAACCGACAAAAAAAAGTCGAGAAAAAGCTGAAAGCTTAAATCTCAAATATAATATAAAATACAATATTATTATTAAATTATATAATTTATAATATTATTAAATATAATATAATATTATAATATAATATTATAATGAATAAGTTTCTGACGTTTCAAAAGAGCTTGTAAAACATGCCAACTTGTAATAAAATATTTTGACTTTGAATATCTGTACACCAAGAGACAATACCTATGTCTATTTATTTATTTATTTTATTCTTAATTGTACACCATACAGAAGCATACCTATAACTTAATAATAAAATACAAGATTGTAAAATGGGCGGCCTTATCGCTAAAAGCAATTTCTTCCAGGCAACCTGGGTATGAACCTAAATGAGGAGCGAGTAGAGTTATCGGTGCACGAATATTATTATTTTAATATATATATATATATATATATATATATTTATCCTGCAAACGATTGGCCGTCCTCTGAAGGAAAAAGTGCATTTAAACGGGCGTCCACCAGCATTGAGCGTCCGTATACCGGACGCCACTTTTTTGAGCGGTTGCTCTGAGACGCTATTGGTCCCAGCTAGCCGTAGTACAAATATCGACGGAAGTAAAAAAATCGTTGAAATGGCTGCAAAAAAATATTAATAAGTTCCCGAAAAAATCTCAGCGCGGGTGAGGCGCTGCTGCAGCGCGTATATCCACACGCGTATATCCAAGCGAATTTCTAGCTACGGACTCGGTTATTTGGCGTCCGTATTTGCGACGTTGCCAGCTCAGCCATAACATTATGACTGTAACTCAAACAATATCTACTACAGTCAATACAATATACAAAGTCTTCGAACACATAGGTTTTGCGTTATATTCGGCGCCCCTCGTATTATGACATCACTTATTATTCAATGAACTAAGTTAATTAAATAATATTACATTTGTTACATTAATTACTTTTTTATAAAATATGAAGATAGTTTGAGACTCGGAAAAGAACTTTGAATACTTTTATCTCTGAAATCATCTATGGGGCAAAAGGAGAATAGAAGTTAGTATAGGGAATCACACCTGCTATATCGAATTGTATTATATCTGATAAGGTAATAGAAAAGAATGGAAGTTTGCATAACCGTTCTACCGATTGTATAGGGGAAACAGAAAGGTTTGGTCAATTTTCAGGACGTAAATTAACTCATGAAACACAACAAAGAACTTCGTTGAAATTCGTAAACAAAAATGTATCGACTCCTATAATAAATTGATCAGCTGATCGAAATTTTTTAATAGGAGACGAACGTTTCGTAGATAGATACACCGTCTAGAATGACTACACCTTTCTGTCACGCCCAGTACATTGGTACCTATCGGTATTTGTTATTTAGTATCGTTAAACTGACGCAAAGCTTTGTGCTATGTACGTACACATAATACGGACGTCCTATTGCAATATACAGACGCCCAATAGCTGTATACGGACGTCCAATTGCACAATACGGACGTTCAATTGCAATTGTGATTATGATTGCATCATATATCATCATTTATAATTTTCCAAGAGGTTTCCTTCACAGAGAATACATTTTACTTGGTCACACCTTACTTTATATTCACAATTCATTAAAGCATGCTGTCCAGCACATTTGATACATTAAATACTTGTTTAATGAAATATGAAGATAGTTTGAGACTCGGGGAAGAACTTTGAATACTTTTACCTCTGAAATCATCTCCTAAGGGGTAAAAGAAGAATAAAAGTTTGTATAAGAAATCTATACCTGCTGTAGCGATTTGTATTATATCAGATAAGGAAATAGAAAAGGATGGAAGTTTGCATAATATTTAGACTCTTATAATAAATTGATCATCTGATCGAAATTTTTTAATAGGAGACGAAGGTTTCGTTGATAGATACACCGTCTAAAATGAATACACCTTTCTGTTACGCCCAGTACATTAACACCTATCGGTATTTGTTATTTGGTATCATCAAACTGACGCAAAGCTTTGTGCAATGTACGTATACATAATACGGACGTCCTGTTGCAATATACAGACGCCCAATGGCTATATGCGGACGTCCTATTGCAATATACAGACGCCCAATAGCTATATACGGACGTCCAATTGCAGAATACGGACGTTCAATTGCAATTGTGATCATGATTGCATCATAATAATATATCATATATAATTTTCCGAGCGGTTTCCTTCGCAGAGAATACATTTTACTTGGTTACACCTTACTTTATATTCACAATTCATTAAGGCATGCTCTCCAGCACATTTGATACATTAAATACTTGTTTAATGAAATATGAAGATAGTTTGAGACTCGGGGAAGAACTTTGAATACTTTTACCTCTGAAATCATCTCCTAAGGGGTAAAAGAAGAATAAAAGCTTGTATAGGAAATCTATACCTGCTGTATCGATTTGTATTATATCTGATAAGGAAATAGAAAAGGATGGAAGTTTGCATAATATTTTGGACTCCTATAATAAATTGATCATCTGATCGAAATTTTTGAATAGGAGACGAACGTTTCGTTGATAGATACACCGTCTAAAATGACTACATCTTTCTGTTACGCCCAGTACATTTATACCTATCGGTATTTGTTATTTGGTATCATCAAACTGACGCAAAGCTTTGTACAATGTATGTACACATAATACGGACGTCCTATTGCAATATACAGACGCCCAATGGCTATACACGGACGTTCAATAGCTGTATACGGACGTTCAATAGCTGTATACGGACGTTCAATAGCAGAATACGGACGTTCAATTGCAATTATGATCACGATTGAAGATAGACGGTACTATATGACTGTAAGCTACCAACTGTAAGCAGAAAGCACGATTCTCAGTATATTTTCATTTTTTTAAATTGTATTTATTAAATTACAAAATCTACCAAATTTCACTAAAGTTTTTAGTAGATAGGTATGTAAACCTAACACATATTTAAATAAATGGGTATTTATCTTTAAGTAGTTCTTGGAAAACCGAGCATCCTTTATAATTTGCCGGGCGGTTCCTTTCCAGGGAACACATTTTACTTGGTCAGACCTTACTTTATGTTCGCAATTCATTAAAGCATGCTGTCCAGCACATTTGATACATTAAATACTTGATTTATAAAATATGAAGATAGTTTGAGACTCGGGAAAGAACTTTGAATACTTTTATCTCTGAAATCATATCCTAAGGGGTAAAAGTAGAATAGAAGTGTGTATAGGGAATCTATACCTGCTATATCGATTTGTTTTATATTTGATAAGGAAATAAAAAAGGTGGAAGTTTGCATAACCGTTCTACCCATTGTACAGGGGAAACAGATAGTTTTGGTCAATTTTCAGGACGTAAATTATCTCATGAAACACAACAAAGAACTTTCTCCAAGACACATAGGTTGAAATTCGAAAACAAATGTTTGGACTCCTATAATAAGTTGATCAGCTGATCGAAATTTTTGAATAGGAGACCAATATTTGGTTTTTGGGATCTATCTCATGTTTTATGGTAAATTTGTCCAGTTTCGTTGATAGATTATTGGTTTTAAATGACTACACCTTTCTGTTACGCCCAGTACATTGGTACCTATCAGTATTTGTTATTTAGTATCGTCAAACTGACGCAAAGCTTTGTGCTATGTACGTACACATAATACGGACGTCCTATTGCAATATACAGACGCCCAATAGCTGTAGACGGACGTTCAATAGCAGAATACGGACGTTCAATTGCAATTATGATCAAGATTGAAGATAGACGGTACTATATGACTGTAAGCTACCAACTATAAACAGAAAGCACGGTTCTCAGTATTTTTTAATTTTTTTTAATTGTAATTAAGAAATTACGAAATCTACCAAATTTCACTAAAGGTTTTAGTAGATAGGTTATAAACCTAACAAATATTTAAATAAATGGGTATGTAACTTTAAGGGCCTACATCAATATTATCGTATATCATCGCCGACACGTACATATTAACACAGCCAGTAGGCACAGAAAATGAAGAATTAGGGATATTTTTTTTGTTTACTCAAAATCTACTAAATATTTTTTAATTCTGATTTACGTGTTTCTGTATATAATAGTTACTTATGTTTTTAAAGTTATTTCATTAGAAAATACGCGATAATAGACCGACAAATGAAAAAAATAAAAAATTTGAGAGGTTGTTTCGCTAAGATTTTCTATCGAGAAAACTTTTTTCAATCGCATCACTAAAGTTTTTAGTAGATAGGTATGTAAACCTAACACATATTTAAATAAATGGGTATTTATCTTTAAGTAGTTCTTGGAAAACCGAGCATCCTTTATAATTTGCCGGGCGGTTCCTTTCCAGGGAACACATTTTACTTGGTCAGACCTTACTTTATGTTCGCAATTCATTAAAGCATGCTGTCCAGCACATTTGATACATTAAATACTTGATTTATAAAATATGAAGATAGTTTGAGACTCGGGAAAGAACTTTGAATACTTTTATCTCTGAAATCATATCCTAAGGGGTAAAAGTAGAATAGAAGTGTGTATAGGGAATCTATACCTGCTATATCGATTTGTTTTATATTTGATAAGGAAATAAAAAAGGTGGAAGTTTGCATAACCGTTCTACCCATTGTACAGGGGAAACAGATAGTTTTGGTCAATTTTCAGGACGTAAATTATCTCATGAAACAACAAAGAACTTTCTCCAAGACACATAGGTTGAAATTCGAAAACAAATGTTTGGACTCCTATAATAAGTTGATCAGCTGATCGAAATTTTTGAATAGGAGACCAACATTTGGTTTTTGGGATCTATCAGCTCATGTTTTATGGTAAATTTGTCCAGTTTCGTTGATAGATTATTGGTTTTAACTGACTACACCTTTCTGTTACGCCCAGTACATTGGTACCTATCAGTATTTGTTATTTAGTATCGTCAAACTGACGCAAAGCTTTGTGCTATGTACGTACACATAATACGGACGTCCTATTGCAATATACAGACGCCCAATAGCTGTATACGGACGTTCAATTGCAGAATACGGACGTTCAATAGCAATTATGATCATGATTGAAGATATACGGTACTATGTGACTGTAAGCTACCAACTGTAAGCAGAAAGCATGGTTCCCAGTATTTCTTAGTTTTTTAATCATAATAAATATGAAATTACAAAATCTACCAAATTTCATTAGAGTTCTTCAATAGGTGTTGCGTGAAAGATGGGCATAAGACATTCATTGACCATTCAATCCATTAATTGATAATAATAATTAATATGTGTTAATTATTGTTAATAGTTATGTGTTAATTATGTGTTTAATAGTTATGAGGGTGGTATCAACAGAAATAATCCCGATAGTTGTATCGGTGAACGGTTTAGTCCCAACGAGCCTCTCACAAAATCTCGAGAGGCTCAATAGCAAGTCGGTGACCGATGCAGAAAGCGGTCTTGCTTGACAATGCCCGTATAGTTCGTCGGTTTCTTTCCCATTAGGCTCCACCACTCCGGCTGACTGTTGCGGACCTCGTCGGAGTGCGTCCTGCCGCCTTTCGAGGCGAGGCAGTGTTATATCCAAAATAATAATTAATAAAAAGAAAGTAATATTGATTAATTCAACATTAAATGTATTTTTATTTTATATTTAAAAATGTAATTTATAAGAGAAATAAATGAATAATGAATAATAATTATGATAATTAATAGGATAATTATAAGGTAGGCAAGTAGTCGTATGTTATTACACGTGGGGTATCCGGCATCCGTATATAGATTATAGATATAAAACTAACAAATGTTTAAATATATGAAATGTTGAAATTGTGTGTCACAAGCAAGCGGTAGGTATCTAAAGAGATGATAAAAGTAAATCTGGCAACGTCGCATTCCCCAAAGTACCTACCATCCTGTCAGGACGTTACATAATCGACGCCATGGCTGAAGTACCACCTATATATCCTGGATGCCTGTAATGTATCATTATGGTTCGGGGTTCAAAAATGTCTGGGCATAACTGCATGACGAATATCTCGAAAAATTTAAATATCAAAAAATGATGTACCCCACGCAGCTAGAAATAAAAAAACTAAGCAATATTCATCAAAACATGTTAGAAAAAGTAAGGGGAACCTGGGGACGTCGTACTGATGGGCTTTGTGCATGACGCCAAAATGATTCTGGGATGTAAATATATATATATATATTTATATTAAATATCCTATGAATACATATCATAAAATAAAATACACAAATATACAAAATAAAAATATACACTATCAATAAACTCAATAAAATACACAAGAATACATACATACAATTACACATAATAAATACATATTATTATATGTATTTATTATGTGTAATTGTAAAAATATACTATATATGCTTAAAGACAGTACAGTACAAATACTAAGTGCTTACCTCAATAGCCTACATCAATATTATCGTATATCATCGCCGACACGTACATATTAACACAGCCAGTAGGCACAGAAAATGAAGAATTAGGGATACTTTTCCTAGTTACTCAAAATCTACTAAATATATTTTAATTCTGATTTACGTGTTTCTATATTATAATAGTTACTTATGTTTTTAAAGTTATTTCATTAGTTAATACGCGATAATAGACCGATAAATGAAAAAAATAAAAAATTAGAGAGGTTGTTTCGCTAAGATTTTCTATCGAGAAAACTTTTTTCAATCGCGTTTCTGAGTTTATGCGATCCTAGATCATATATTGAAAAAACATATACTTAAAAATTAGAGCTCTAGCCATTCAATCTAAAGAAACAATGAAAACTTCGTACGTAGAAAAATGCACGAAGCTATTTTGGTATCCTCTTAAAATAAATATAGTCCAACTAATTCTATGCTGACAGCCTCAGGTAATGCTCTTTTTAAATGATTGCATCGTTTTAGCTTGTCTAATAGTTACAGGCAAAGCGTTCCACAAACATGTAGCTGTAATAGTGAACGATTTTTGATATGTCTATGTATATAAAGTAATTCTATGGAGACAACTAGATACTTATTCAAATGTACCTATATATGTAGAATTTTACCGTCATACTAAACAGCTCCACCTTAGAATTACAACGAGGTCTCTGAAATGTACATGATAAATAAAACAAAAACAGATCACATGGATTAAAATAAATGATAACATTAATTTCATGGAGTTTTAGATGGAAATTAAACTACCGTACCTGTTATTTGCATCCAAATTACAATGTTTAATATTTCAGGGTATCCATGATAATGCAACTACCACAAGTGGCGTACCAAATACCAAAGTTCGTGATGGGTTTCGGCTGAAAACTACCAAGATATAGTGTACAAAAATCATCAGACCACCGGCCTTAGTCATGGCGCAAGCTACACTAAATTACCTTACAAAGAACATATAGATATATTTAAGTTTTAAGTATTTATTTTGCTATCGAAGAAGTGCCTTAAAGGTAGATTTATGGCTGTACACCCATGCGTTCTTGGCAATAAAGTAATATCAGTTAAATCATGGTTGATTTTTGTAATAGATAGATACAGTTTTTTGAACCCAGTACTAATTGAGAACCCTAGTCAAATTTTTTTTTCGTTTCATGTATACGGAACTTATATTGTACCAGTTCTTAGAAAGTGCCTTTCTGAAAATAAATAACTTCAGAAATTAACTTTATAATTAATATTTTTATCATAGGCAAATTTATTGAAATGTCTACTGATATACCGTTATACCATATTGGCAGACTTTTGGCTAAAATCTTGCGTACAGCCTGCAATTTCTTTTTTATACCGTTTCAACTTTTATTATAAATATCATGTCGTGATAGGCATTAGGTAGGTACTGTTGTTTATTTAAATTAATATGTATCTATTATTAGTCACCTAAATGACTTGATTTGACCTTTAGCTTAGCTAGTTCTTAAGCTACAGCTCTACATGCGTCATTGATATAACTGCAACGATAAATTCAGAGCTACACCACGAACTTTAGCTGGTCAATTTTGGTCATACATGCATTTAGCCTTTGCGAAAACTATAATATGCACACGTTAATATAGCCGCATCATTACAGCCTTACAGGGTAGCAATAGGTGTCTACATAAATATCTACATACAAAGACTGGTATTATACTTCTACATTATATTCCACAGGTAATGCACATATGGAATAAATAATATATATTTCTTACAAATCATAGATCTTCGAATCATTAATACGTTTGTTAAGTGATTTTTATGGGTGTAATTTAGTGTTTAATTATGCGCTCAAAATATTTTCGTGGTCCTCTTAGCCACGTTAAAATTACTTTACGTAGTAGATAATATATCTGCTATTCACAAAACTATTGTAAATAATAATTGTAAAATAAAGAATATTACTACAAAGTTGTTTAATTTTTACTGAAAGTTGTTAGTCGCCATTCCCCTCCAAAACCATTTCACTGAAAAGTATGTCGTACGTAAATACAAGGATGTTTGGTATTGTTTTTGGCCTGCAAATCTACCCCCACGACGATAAAAATGGTTTGCTCCTAAACTTTTTTATCGCTCTGGTGATGGAATAAGAGTGGCCTTCACCAGAATGTAAAAAGCTGTGTATACATATAAAAGTAAACACACTTGAGTGACAATAAAATTTAACTTTTGATTAACGTGAAGAGTGTGTTTAGGGTATCAAAACAGGTCTTGAAAACATTAAAATCACTTCCCGTTATCCGAATTACTGCCTTTTCTTGCGATATTCGTAAAGCATTTCAAAACTATGAATTCTTATCTATAAGACCTTGTCCAGAAAGGGCGAATTCGCCGCGATTCTCTTGCACGTATTACGCGCGACCGTTGCGTCCACAAGGTGCGTACCAACGCGCGAGCATTTGGGGAGGAATTCGGTTCAGCTTTAGAATTCGAATTTTAGAATTCGCTTTAGCTTCGCTCTAGAGTTCGCACGTTAACTGGACGCAACAAGGCGTCCCTAGTATCTCAACTCGCGCGCAATACGCGCGAGTCGAGAGTCTGGCATAGTGCACGCGATATACGCGCGTATTTTGAATTCGCGCGATGCTTGTGGACGCGATGTATTGATGTCTAGTACCTCGACAACGCTCGTATGAATTCGCGCGATACGATTCGCGACGAATTCGCCCCTTCTGGACAAGGTCTTAAGGTTGAAATAAAATAACGTAATTACAGAATTATCATTTATTATCAATCATAGTAATAATTAAAATAACATTATTTACATTAAAATAAACACTAACTGTCAAATTGTCATGAATTTTGGAAATTAAAATAATAATAAATTGAGAAATTCGTAAAAAATGTAATACAGATCGTCATAATATATAAACAAAAAAATGAGTATTACAAGATGTTAAAATTAGTGAGCACACTTAATTGATCCGCTAAAACTAACTTAATACTAACTTTTGAAACGTCCACCATTCTTAATAAGCTAAGACAGTGTAGAATAAGATTTTTACCCGACTGTGAAAGGGTTTTTATCTATGCAGCTATATAACTTAGCTTGACCTCGCCTATGATTTGCTCAATAATTCTTAAAGTTAATTTTAGCTTTTTAAGCATGTATGCAATGTGACAGTTTTATGTTTTTAGTATGTTCATTTATGGGGATATCTAAAAACATACCAATTTGTCATCGACCCGTGACCACGATCGATGCAACTCGGTCGAAACGTCGGGAGAAAAGGTATTAAACCTTTTTAACAATTTTTTACGTGATTATAGTACCGGTAATATAAAAAAATATGAGTTCAAATCACGTAAATTTAAAATCAACATACTAATTGAATTCAGAACCTTCTTTTTGATAGTCGGTCGATAAATCATATTATACACATGCCCATAAAGCCATAATAACAAATACATAAGCGAGTATAAGCTAAAAATAAGGATATTTTATGAACAATATTAATCAAGGCCGGGTGTTGGACCAGCAACAAAACCCTTCAAAATCTTATTTAAAAAATACTTGAATTTACTGGAAAGTTTGTAAAAAGCTCCACAATTTACATCCGGGCAATGGCACTGGTATTTTAATTAACACTGATATGACACCATTTTTTCGGTGGGTCCTAAAATTACAACATTTTGTCATGAAATGACAAACTTAACTCTGATAAGCAACTCTACACTTAATTACATTTCGAATTATATAATTATGGTAAATCATACAACTATATCATTTGTATTTATTTTCAGCAAATAAAATTACTTGCATCGTTTATGGCACTTGCAAATATAACGATATTTCAAAGCTCTGAAATCATCGGAAACTATCATAATCATATAAAATGCAACGATTTCATTTAATTTTGTGCTGACTATGTTAGACAATAGTCGTAATTAAGAATCGGTCAAGTGTGACTTGTCACCCCAACCAGTGAGGGTGAGCAGGTGGGGTCAAAAGGACAGGTGATGATGCAGTTCAATTAACTACACCCTTGCAATGTGTACCTACATATTACGTAATAAGTAAAAAAATATTACTTTGTTCTAAAACGCAACGAAAACTAAAAACACATGAATTAATGAAAATTTTCTATTGAATATTACATTTATATTATTATGTACATTTTATCAACTCAGCTCAATAGTGTTGATAGTACTATCGGAGCAGTATTTTCCTGTAATTGTACTGTATATATTTTGATAAGGAAATAACTACGTCCATATAATCTGGCCAAATAACCCTACTTCTGTTACGGTCACATACTATAACTAGATTTAGTGATAACTTAGGTACATATCAAATCAATTACTGTTTTTGAAGTACAAAGTTGCTTTACCAGTAGCCTCCACTAAACATAACATAATTACGTAGTTTTTGGCCCCAATAGAGGTTCGACTATTTATAATCTAAAAGCACAAAATGTATTTCACGATCTAAGATCCACCATATTCCATTCCTTAATAATTTACATTGGAGTGAAAGAGGTAGAATTGCTTAATTTATAAAAAAAAAGACTAGGAATGTTTGTAGTAACACATACCTAATAACTTAAAACACAATTCTTTAAACTAAATTCGAGATAATTCAACTTAAAATAGAAATAATATTTACATACAGAGCGTCCAAGAGTTTTTTACATAATACATACTAATCACTGGAATAATTAAAAATAATAATGTACCTAATAATTAAATTGAGAATACGTAAAATATACTTAAACGTGGTATAAGGCTGTTAGCTGACACACAAATACCCTATCAATTTATTTTGTGGTATGGTAAGATGCACCTATGACTTATTATTAACTTTTTAGATTCTGTACCTCGATCTTTAGCCATCAGATAACCAGACAAGACATATTTCTATATCCTTTTTTATAGCCATCCGACAAATACACCCAAAACATCTACCCGTTTTACATCTGTTAAAAGTCAATATCTTTTGGGTGCTAGTTCCCTCTTTCGACTACATTAGAAGTCTGATTGTTATTCTTCGCAATAAAAACTCTTAAATAACACATACGAGTTGATGGATGGAGGACAGGGAGAATTAGATAGGTATTCCAATTACCTTAAAAAACGCATTCCATATCAAAAATATAATCTCTACTTATATGTGGGCTTCTATCTTCAAAACTGTGCAAAGGAATGTAATGCGTTTTTTTTAATGATAGCGTGATTAGCGAGGATGGCTTTATTGTATAATATGTTAAGTTTTGGTTTCCAAACTCCAATCGTACAAAGTTGCGGGCAGTTTTGAACAACCCTTATACAAAATTACCGTAATATAAATACCCTGTTAGCTTCATGCATGGATAACGGATACTTGCAGCTGCTCATTGTCGCGCCTTTACAAATATAAGTCGCTCCACTGGTTACCTACACATAAACAACTGTGCATTGCTAATACAGTTGTATGGACTTTACATTTTCAATATTGTAGTAGAGTTTGTGTTACTTCTTCTTGCCCTTATCCCAAAGAATTTGGGGTCCGCGCACTACCTTTTATTAAGCGTGTTTACGAAATCTTATTATACTAGAAATTATATCGTCCTATCTATTAAATTCGTACTAAATAGTATTTATGCTACTGGTATTTTTTATATGAGTACGAATACAAGTGTCACCAAACCAGTAAGAGCCACCCAAGCGATAATAAATTCAAATTATATCCACTAGGTACCAACATCAAAGAGGCAATTAACACTACTGTCTGTCTGATTGTTTGTTAGAGGTAATTGTCGGATCAGCTTGAACTTCTTTGAGCGGAGTTTCATTGTTAGATAGATATTGTACCAGGGAATGACTTACGCTAGTTTTATTTAACAAAAAGAGTTTAAGGGTTCATAAAAAACCTTTTACACGACAGGTAGTCTTTTAAACAGTTTCGTTGATCTGGAAGCGCAGGACTGCGTGAGGTGACGTTTAAATTATACTTTACATTAATTTCCCGCGATGTGTCTACAGACCTCTTGCTTTACCACTTTGTGTGCAATTTTTACTCAACAAGCGTTCTTAATAAGCACCTTTTGTTAATACCAGGATATTTAACTGTGCTGCTGAACACTGCTTTTTATGACTATTCTAAATTAAGAAATGACGAACTATCATAAACTAAGCCCCCCCTTCTTTTCCCCTTACTGGAAATTACAAAAAGCCACAATAAAACTTTTCGGGTTGATAGCTTCCTTAGTTTCGGCTTTGTCAGTCAGTCGTGCAAAAAGTTAAATGTATTTGATAAGGTATTTGTGTAATCATTAACAACATATTAACATGAGGATAAAACTGTTTGTTTGATGACCAATATTACATATTAATAAGTAATATTAATATTAAAGAGTTCTTAACTCATCAGTCGGAGATAATTATTAACTATTTATATACTGGCTCTGTGAATAACTGATAATTAAGTTACAAAATCACTGGATAATATAAGAACTCAATTATAAACTAGTACTGGTTGTATTAAAATTATTAATTAAAAATTAATTTTTACATAAAATAATACCAATTGTGGCGAATTTTAAAATAATAAAAATACGTAATAAATAAATACAAGTGATGTGTAAGGGAGTATGTTGTAAGTAAGATTTGTGACTGTTAAAAATATTCGTTTCTTGGCACACTGTTAAGTAGAACAGGAAAATATCTTAAAATTTATATCCCTTAATAAATAAACCATTTTTTCGGATATCGACGTGTATATTTTGTTTTAAACCTACTCAGACCACTCGTAAACTTTGCACCACGGTACCTATATACAATCATTATCATAACGTCACGTCTTTTTATCTAGAGATAGGCAGAGACTATCTGTTACGATCAAGCAACATTGGGTTCAATTACTCTCCTATCTCAGGACACGTTGTTGACATCGCCTATGAATATACGCATCTAAATCCGTAAAAAGTGATTTTATTTAAGTGAATAGGACGCGCAGTTTTAAGAAACTATAATCCCTCATTACTTTAAATGTGATGTAATATACATGTAGTGGTTATACCACAAAAATGTCCACCAAAACAATTAACTACTTGTTCAGCATAAAATGTTTAAATAAAATAAGTAGATTAAAATGTGGTGTGGTGTACGAAACAAAACCTTAAATAAAACTGCCAGGCGGAATATTAGCTAATTAAAATACAGTCTAAATCTGCATGAAGGTTATTTTTTTAATTTAGTTACTACCTTTTTGTAGCTAGCAACATATTTTAAAGTTTTTGCAAATGAAGAATAATACCCTGGTTGTTAAGATTTCATCATTTTAATTAGGTTAAAGGCCAATACTGATCAAATGCCACACGCATTTGATCAGTATAATAATATTATACAAGTATAGTTCGAGCGACGTCTAGCGCACGTATGCACGCAGTTAATAACTTGCACATATACGCGTTTACACACGCATCGGATCATCACACTTAATTATGTATGTACAAATGTCTTTGTATAGAAAGTTATCATTTTTTTTTGCAATAAATATGCATGGAAACTGAATAAAAACTGCCTCCATTAAAATTTATAACTGTAAAATAATTGCTAATATGTAAGAGGTATATGATAAAAAAATGGCACATAATCAGACATGGGTACAATACCCTAAATCTCAAACATTTCATCAATACATTATTATAAATTTCACACGCACACTCTATGTGGGTCTCAAATAATGCTATTTTACAAAACCTATGGAATGTAACAACCAACTTATTAACAAATCACAATAATCTACGTAAGTTCTTCCTACTTTTCTTTGTACCAACAGCATATTCACATTTTTTCCTCTTTGAAGGGCTTGGCGCATTAAGATCATATTGAAAACAGCTTTTACCTGGATGTCTATTGCAATTACATGCTCTACAAAATTGATAGGCACATGTTTTATTGGTGCACTCAACCCATTCTTCTCCACTAGCCTCCTCTGTTACTTTAGCTGGCTGCGAACATCTTACACATGATAACTGTAGCCGGGAATCCAGTGATGCTGACTAAAATAATAATAAATTCATCTATTATTAACTAATTACATGTTTTATAACTTCAATTGTATAATCAGTCTATATCTTATACTAGCTAACCTACAGTTTAACCTGTATTTAACTAATTAATGGCCTTCTCCTTGGCTTTTTGCATGACTCTCTTTCTCTCCGGCACAAGGTATATAAATAAATAAATAAAAGGTATATTTTAGAGTTTTCCGTTTTTCTCTCACAGATGTTATCTGTACAATATCTCTTAGCTGACTTTTTTAGCTTACAATAAAATTATTTTACTAGTTACCTAGTTTTTTTAAATGAAAGTGCCACAAACATCCACAAATCCATCCAGAAATTCTTACAAACTGTATATAAAGAACCAGAAAAATAAAATAACAAAAACGTGAAAGTTATAGTCATCTTACCTTGGTAAACTTTCTAAATCTGTTAGATCTTGGGGAGTGAGGTGGACTTATGTGTTCAGTCTTAAGTATATTGTCATTTATCTCGTTATGTATATCTCTAAGGCATTCACCAATTTTACTATTTGTTGTAATTTTATGTTTATTATCCTTGAGACGATTTTCTTGATTCTCTTTAATATTTTTAAAATATTCTTTGATGTCCTGCCTCTGAACCTTGCTACTATACAAATTCCATATTTGATTCCAGGTATTACTTACTTTACAAAAATTATGGCTATCTTCGTTGTTAAGATATTTTAATATATTCTTTATGGCAGGCGCTACACTCTCCCTGTGTAACAGACTTAGTAAATCTATTATTTGGTTAGGTTTTACTAACATAGGCCTTTTTATTTGAACTTTCGGCTGGTTTTCTGGCACCGGTTCCAGCTCATGCTTTTTACATGTTAGTGTGTGTGTAGCAAAGTCAAGTTTTTTAGCAGATCTACAACTTATCTTACAGTTTCTTTTCTGAGGTGTGTTTGGGAAAGATACTTTTCTATCAGGTATCTTCAATCTACTGATCAATCTTGTACTTGTACTCTTGGTGGAGACAGGGCTTTTTGGTGGGAAGCATATTGAAGCATTTTCTTTGTCTTCACTTACCTCTAAGCTACCAATTCTACCAGATAGTATAGTTGTTGGTGTTGGTAAAGTTGCTTTTTGTTTAAGAACTTCAGCACTTGGGTGAGGACGCTTGATACCCCGCCTAGGTGGGGTTTCTGTTGCAATATCATTGTGTTGTTTCAGTGCACCGTATGTTGGAGAGAGGCATAATTTTAATTCAGGTAGAAAACCAATATTAAACGATATACCTCGCTGCCTTGATTGGCTACAAAAATCAGTAGACAACTCGGTGCTTTCTAACGAACTGGGGGTGAAGGTTGTGTGGTAACCACTGTCCTGGGTCGTGTAGTAATCAATGTCACCTGAAGATATTTCGGACTCCATGATATCTATTTTCTCCACTAGAACAATGCAATTGTAATCTCAAAAGCACTATAGATGTCCCATCATATTTGCTGATATGACTAGATCCTACTGAGAAAACAATCGGGAGCAACAGCAACATTCGCATGAATGTATAGTACGAAGCATTATTTTATTACACTGATTTACTTGTTATTTAATACATTATTTAAATAATCAGAAGAATACAATTAAAATTTCAGCATCACATCACAAATATAAAAACAACACCACACAACACAAAATATTACGATCAAACATAGAGTAGGAGTACTAATACTACACTCAAATAGCGAAACAACTTCAACATTTTAATGATGATGTGATAGTGACCTCTGTATTTCTTGTTCCAAAACAAGAAATTACAATGATTTTAAATCGACAATACTGTGTCAAGCCAAGTTTAAGTAACAGAAGAGTGTCGCAGGGTATCTTGACACCTACACTCTTGCATAGGATTTTGTTATAAACCACTACCAATTAATTAATTTATTTATTTATTTATTTATTTATTACATCAACTGCTCATTGCACTTACAGTCACCCAAGACGTGCAATGAACTATTATTTATTACATAATTATAAGAATATTATATATTTAAAAACATTTTACAGTGGTTAAAAAATGTATTAAATGTGTCGAAAAAAATATCGACTTGCTGATGCTGGGTAATCAGAGTGTTGAGCATTGCCACGACACGATTAGTAGGAGCGTGCTCAGCCTCGCAGGTTCGGACCGCGGCCGACGCAAACAGGGGGCGCGAGCGCAGGCGCGCGTACTGGCGCGGCGCGTACAGGGCGCAGCGACTTAGCGCCTCAGGGTTATTTATTTTGTTGCGCAACAGCAAATAATAATGTATCATGAGAGCACATTTACGCCTTGATTCGAGTGTGTCAATACCTACCATGCCCGAGACGAATAACGATGGATATAAATAGGGATAATATCCGTACAATTTTTGATACAGGTACCTAACAAATTTACGTTGAACCCGTTCAATCATTAAGGTGTACTTCTTCTCGTGCGGATTCCAAACTACTGAGTTAAATTCTAAGATGCTCCGAACGAAGGAGAAGTACAGTACTATGATAGCACTTCTGTCCTGAAATCTTGACGACTGCCTCATAACAAATCCAAGAGATCTGAATCCCTTGCTACATATAGCTGTGATATGAGCGTTAAAGGTCAGCGCTGTATCCATGGTTAAACCTAAATCACGTATTTGTGCAGTTCGCTCTAAGGGTTCTGCACCAAGATTATAACTATGTAGATAGGGTGATCTTGAGCGAGTGTATGTAACTATTTTGCATTTAGTTGCATTAAATTGAAGCTGATTACGCACACTCCATGCCAACACATTATTGATATCACGCTGAAACGTTTGACAGTCGTCTACACCTCGTATCCCCAAGAACAGCTTCAAGTCGTCAGCGAACATGAGACAACGAGCTGCACTGACGACATCCGGCAAATCATTTACCATTATCAGGAATAAGGTAGGCCCGAGGACACTGCCTTGACTCACACCAGAGCGGGTTTCATACGAATCTGACTGATATTGAGATAGCTGTACATACTGCGTGCGATGTGACAGTGATGTGAAGTAATAATTTACATACAAAAAGTTTTTAAATTTTTTATATTCCATCAAAAATATAAATGTGAAGTGAAAGCCAAGTTCAATATTATGATCAGGGTCGGACTGAGTCAGAAGGGCCTGGTTTGGTTACCACAAGTCAACCATTGGGTATACACCATAATTTAATTTGGTGTATGCCCAATGTTAGGGGAGGAGGAGTCTGGCGAATGCCAGAGAGGTGTTGAGCATATCCGATGCCCCTTTTCTGACCTTCCTAAACTTGACTAGTAAATCTGTGAAAATGTATTTTAACGACATGTTGTATAAATAATATAATGTAACGCTATAAATATCGCGGACCAAAAAATCGAGATGGTGAAACTGAATAAAAATGGCCGCCATTTAAGTGGCATATTCTGACTTTCCTCCCACTGCAATCAACATATTAAATCCATAGAGATGAAAAAGACATTAGGCAACAGCACAAATAAAGACCAAAGACAACATATTTCACTCTACAGTTTCACTCACTGATTTGTTTTACGTTAATTAAATTTTCTTCGTAAAATTTTAGAAGAACGTATAAATATTTTCTGACCCTCTACTATTGAAGATTTAAATTTGATTTAAGTCACATCATCACGTCACGTGCAGATTTTTAGACGACAAAGGTTTTTTTTTGTGATATGATATAATATATTAAATAGTTAAATTATGAAATTCGACGATGACGACGCGTGGCTCTCAAATAAACTACTAAGGGTGCCTGCCTGGGCTCACTCTGCAGCACTGGGCTAAATTGGCTAAATCATAGAGTTACTAATCATATCTCTTTCATCAATGAGCTAAATCAATAAACCTCTATGACGTGTCTATGGATGATGGATGTATATTTTAGGGATGTTCATATTAAAAAAATCTATATTTTTTTCGATATAATATATCGTACTGTTATATCGATTTATCGAACTAATATATATAGATATTTAAAAAATATCGATATTAATTACTTGTATTTAATTAGTCCCTAATATTTAATAGGGATCAGGTTTATTATGAGTAAAACACTTTCCATCCATCTATCCATCAGCCTCTCTCCGTTCACTGTTGGACATAGGCCTCCCCATAGAATGCCACAACGCGCGGTCCAAACACTTTAGAAAGAAGAAAATAATCAACTTTATTTATAAATATAAATGAAACGAAAAACAATCCAAGGCCATACGATCCAAAAGCCCAGGGCCCTGAGTCGGGTATTTCAACGGTGTCACAACTGCACCATTATGGTGCAATAGTAAAGTTTTTGGTAGTCTACTATTATTGTGTCGTCATAACGACTTCATCATTGACTTACAATTGTCAAAGTGACATAAATTGCTAGTCTCGTACACAACTGCTTCACAATTGCAATTCAATGACTGAAATGTTTCGGTAGTCTGCTATTTTGAATTTGACAGTAATATTTTTAAATTTTCCTGTGTCGACAGATTGCCATAAATAAAAAATAGATAGATAGAAATATTAGAAATTGTAATTTATCGCAATTTACTAATCTCCTAAACTTCACATTGCTTTTTATACTAATAAATAGTATGTACAAATATATCTTAACGAAGTCTAGCATGATTAAATGTTTAAATTTATTAGTAGTTTTTCGAAAATCACGTCAACTAACGCATTTTTTAAAAACGGTAACACATACATACCATTCTAACACAATTCATAGATAAAAGAGACCGAAAATTCAATGCATAGATAAAAGAGATCGACAATTCTATTACCATTGAACGACCGTTATGACGGCATATAGCAGACTACGGATATTTGACTTCAATTGCAACGGTATCGTGCCGGTATTGTGCCGGTATGACAATTGTTCCAAAATAGTAGACTTGAGCACCTGTTTGGCATCTGCCAATGACAAACGAAAACAAGTGACCATAAACACCACCCAAAGATTATAAAAGTTTTGCTAGTAGTGCTGCCCTTGCTGACAATATGTCAGGGCCCTGAGTCGGGTATTTCAACGGTCTCACAACTGTACCATTATTGTACCATTATGGTGCAATAGTAAAGTTTTTGGTAGTCTACTATTAATGTGTCGTCATAACGACTTCATCATTGTCTTACAATTGTCAAAGTGACATAAAATTGCTAGTCTCGTACACAACTGCTTCACAATTGCAATTCAATGACTGAAATGTTTCGGTAGTCTGCTATTTTGAATTTGACAGTAATATTTTTAAATTGTCCTGTGTCGACAGATTGCCATAAACAAAAAATAGATAGATAGAAATATTAGAAATTGTTCTTTGTAATTTATTGCAATTTACTAATCTCCTAAACTTCACATTGCTTTTTATACTAATAAATAGTATGTACAAATATATTTAAACGAAGTCTAGCATGATTAAATGTTTAAATTTATTAGTAGTTTTTCGAAAATCACTTCAACTAACGCATTTTTTAAAAACGGCAACACATACATACCATTCTAACACAATCCATAGATAAAAGAGACCGAAAATTCAATGCATAGATAAAAGAGATCGACAATTCTATTACCATTGAAAGACCGTTATGACGGCATATAGCAGACTACGGATATTTGACTTCAATTGCAACGGTATCGTGCCGGTATTGTGCCGGTATGACAATTGTTCCAAAATAGTGGACTTGAGCACCTGCGCTTCGTTATTGCAAAGGCTAGTTAAAGTAAAATTGAATGTGATATGATATTTGGTATATCGAATGAAATATATCGATACTAGATGATTCGATAATATAGGATTGAAGCGATATATCACGTATATGTATCGATATTTTTTGAATATGATATGATAGAATATGATATGATATTTTTATATCGCCCACTACTAGTTTATTTACATTGTTTAGTAGTCTATGAGCGCAAGTAATCTGTGGCGCAAGTGGATCTGTCTGTGCTAATGGCTTCTCGGTCGATTGCTTCTTTCGTATATTAATTTTTATTTTTATAATTTTGAGCATGTAGCATATTCCTATTGTCGATTTTAGAGTATAAACCTAATGCGTACATGTGTGAAAATAGTTAACTATGTCTGGAGAGTAAATAAAGCAATTATAACTCTACACATTCGTCAAAATGGCTGTGGCTGTTAAGGACTTGTGTCGATTGTGTGCAAAAAAAGATGATTTTTCAAAGGATCTATTAGATGATAGTAATAAAAGTGTATTAAAATTAATACGTGACTTACAGATCATCGTGAGTATTACTGGTAGATAGCATTTTAAACAGCAATATGAAATGAATTCCCTTTTAAAAACTACAATTTCATGTAAACCTTTATCCCTCAAACCCAATACTCTATTATAAAAGTACACAAGTAATGTTTCATTCATAGGAAATATATCATTTTGGGAAGGGATTTTAATTACTTTATTGTTATCCTTATTTACTGGCTATCATATTAATTACTGTTTCAGATATATGACAATGATAATTTACCAACTAAAATTTGTTTGGACTGCGAAGAAAAAATGGTTACATTTCAACTTTTTATTCTTGAATGTTATAAAGTTCAAGAGGTACTCAAGAAAATGTATGAAGAAGGTTTAGAATCACTTGACATAAAGCTGGAAAAAATTCCTTTACATTTTGGAGTACCAATCAAAGAAGAGGTGAGAAGTTTTTACATACCTTAGCACCTTTGACAACTACCTAAATCTGAACTGTAAAATGTATATGTAATTTTTTTTGTGAACCAATGAAGTATTACTGTTAAATCGTAAGGAGCTGTTAAAAAAACATGTTTATATACAACTAGCGGATGCCCATAACCTATTAGTGAGATTTAGAATCAGATTTTGTACGTCAAAAAGTAACCTGATGACCTTTCTCTTATGTCTATCAAAATGTAAAACTGATATAGTAAGATCGGTCACAAATAAATTATTTACTAATGGTCTTATTGATAATGACTTATCGGAGGTTTAAAAGTTCGCTAAAATAGGTTTGCGAAAATAGTCAAAACTTGTTATTCATAACAGTCTTTTTACGCTAACTTTTTTTTACTATATCTGTAAGACAGAATAAATGGGTAATAATTTTTTCATCATTCCGAGGCCGAAAGTTTGAATTTCTTCTTTTGTTTGCGGGAAGAAAGATGCATATTTCAGACTGGTCACAATTAGTGATTAAAATTTAGTCTATTTTTGTTTTAATTTTCTTCCCGTTATCTATTTGAAATAACTCATTACCATGGTAACCGTGCAGTTGTCAAACCCATATTATTATACACGTGGCATTAACTTATCATTTAATAATAATAAAATAAAATAATATTGATCTAAGAGTAAAATTTTCTGATTGTGATAAAAATAACATAAAAAATATACATAGAAAAAAACTTGAACTAATAAATAAATAAATAAATAATTACTAAATAATTTGAACTACATTCGTTTTTCTTATATACAATGTCATTAAACTTTCGGTCCTGGTATGATGAAAAATAGTATACGCGCCACGGGAGGATAGCAGGACTTTATAACCCACGCTTTTGTCACACTCGCCTTCGGCTCGGGTGACAATATCATGCAGGTGAAATGTCCTACTTTCCTCCCTTGGCACGTAATGTACTATTTATTCCTTTAGATTAGATAGAGGGCATCGCTCCATTACAAATTTTAAAAATATAAATAAATAAATAAATTCATGGACATTACACAATGTCCTCTAGTCCCAAGCTAAGCTTATTATGCTTGTGTTATGGGTACCAGAATATGGATATAATACATAAACTACTTTTCTTTCGTAAATACATACTTATAATACATAGATATAATATAATTATTTATAATTATATTTTTAAAAAACAAAGTGCTCTTTTTATCCTATGCTTGTCCATTTATTGAAGCATATCTTTTTATTTTAGGTTAAAGATGAAGTAACTGCTGAAGACATTGTTAGTAAGTATGCTGTCAAATCTTGATCGCAAATATAAAAAATAATTGCTGTATTTTATTGATTAAATTAAATTTAAAAACTCTTACCAGTTTTTGCAACATTTTTCACTGCTGCTTTCCTCCTATTGGTCGCATTGTGATGTTTTTCAAATCGGATGATCAGTTCCTGAGAGTAGTGTGTTCAAACAAACTCTTCAGCTTTGTAAAATTAATAATATAGATTCCGAAAGTTTACCGAATCAAGAAATGTTTATCTTACAGGTGCATTGAAAAATGAAGGTGAACTGTCAGTAATTGATGTTTACCCAATGAGTAGCAATAACAATGATGATAGTCACATTGATGGTCTCGATATCCATGATGATGATGATGATGATGATAGTGATGATGACTTCTTAGATAAAATAGCGCTGGCAACATTAAAACAGGTTAAAACAAAATGGACTGAGAGAAAGGAAAGAACACAGGAAGAAGAGGAGGAATTTCAAAATGTTCTTAGGAAACCTAATTTAAAAGTTAAAGACTTAGTCAAGTAAGTCCATATTAAAAACCAGTAGGAGTTGGACTTGTGCATGAAGGGTTCCACACCACACCATTATTATCACCATGATATATCTCTAACTGAGGTCATGATTGTACTGTGTCTGGGTGTTTCTACGTTTTTACAAAAGAAAAGTAGTTTATGTATTCTATCCGTATTCTGGTACCCATAACACAAGCATATAAACCTAGCTTTGAGACAGAGGACATTGTGTGAAATGTCCATTAATATTATTTATCATGTTCGCTAAAGTTATCACCAAGTAAAACTGAAAATGTTTGTTGTATGGGAGCCTCCTTAAATGTTAATTTTATTCTGGTATTTGTTGTTATAACGGCAATAGATATACATCATCTGCGATAATTTCACCTCTCTAGCTATCACCATTCCTGAGATACAAACAGTACAGAAAAAAGTATGGATGTATGCAGTACTCCTAACACCTAATGGATTTTGATGCGATGATAAAAATAGCGTCTGCGTGTTTTCTATGTATTATAAGTATGTATTTACAAAAGAAAAGTAGTTTATGTAGTATATCCGAATTCTGGTACCCATAACACAAGCATATAAGCTTAGCTTGGGACCAGAGGACGTTGTGTGAAATGTCCGTGAATATTTATTATATTTATTTATTATAACTTGTGGATTGATGTTATTGAGTCAATGCAAATAAATTAAGAAACATCTGAATCAAATTGTAATGTGAGATCAAATTATAAAGCTTAAATTTTATTATAGTTATTTCTATTTTAAGAAGTTGCATTACCATTTTTTTTAGACTACAATGTACATTTTGTGATGAGAAACTGAAGAGTTGGAGTGGTTTACGAGTGCATTGCGCAAGAGAACATAAAAGCAAGCCTTATGTATTCTGTTTATGTGGTCTTGCAGTAAGATCAAAGAGTGTTCTATACAAACATGTATCTGAGCACAAATTAGAAAGTAAGAAATTAAGGAAGGATCTAGAATCAGATGACGAAAAGCAAGAACAATATGATAAGCTTAAAGTAAAGGATTTTATAAGGTATTTACCAAAACAATAATATAAAACATATTTTTTTTATTTAAAAAAAGCTTCAATGCCATTGCCTACTTTTGAAGATTATAAATGTTCACATATGGACATACATACAAAAATAACAACTGTGTTTTATTATAAGTAAAGATTAGGTGTCAGACAAAAGTCAAAAGTCCTATGTTCCCTCTTTCGCCCATTGATGATTGACAAAAGTTTTCTCCTACTGGTTGTTTCTTCATAAATTAAAAAAATACAAAACTTATTTTTAAGCACTTTGCACTGATACATGTGGGTAAGTTTTATAGATTCTTATTTTATTGTGTAAATAAGTGGTAAAATGATCATAATTATTGTAAACTAGCTGTTGCCCGCGACTCCGTCCGCGTGGAATTTGGAAATTTTTTTTCAATAAAATGTAGCCTATGTCCTTTCTCAGCATCTAAAGATTATCTGTGCCAAATTTTATTAAAATTGGTTGAGAGGTTTAAGCGGGAAAGCGTAACAGACAGACAGACAGAGTTACTTTAGCATTTATAATATTAGTAGGGATGTAGGAGGTATCAAGTTATGTTATTAAATGGGAAATGTATTTTGTATTTAATAATCTCACATATTTTTGTCTATAAGTTAGCCTCTATTTTCACAGATTCACATGTCCCAGGTGCAATATAGAATGTTCGAGTTGGTACAGTTTACAATCTCATTGTCAATGGAATCATAAAATAATGCCGGTAGTGTCATGTAGCTGTGGGATAACTCTTAAATCTAAGTCTGTTATGTATAAGCATGTTCAGGATCATAGAAACCCGGACGTTTTGGCGTAAGTTACTCATAAATATATAGTATTTATGTAATTTTCACAAAGTTAAAGTTTATGAAATAAAAGTAAATTTTCATAAGTTATATTTATTTATATTAGTTTTTAAATTGGAGATTAACGACAGTTTCAGATGTGACAAGTGTCCTCGTATAACGAAAACTTTATCAGCACTTAATAAACACAAGATGAGGCATGTACCAAAGTCGGAGCGAAAATTCTGTTGTAAATCATGTGAGAAAATATTCACTTCAAAAGAAGCATGCAAGTCTCATGAAAGATCGCATATACCGATAGAGGAACGTAAAATATATCATTGCGAGATTTGTAATTTGAAGTAAGTTTAATATTTTTCCGTGTAGTGATAGATTAAGAATAAAGCTGTCACCACCCCATTTTCCCAATTTTCTTGAACCGGTGGTAGGGAAAAAAGTTTTTGGACATATCATAGGAGCTTATTATTTTTTTTGGCAAAAAGAGAATATGCCTACGTGAATAAATGATTTTTGATTTTCCCAGGATGCTATAATAGCCAGCTAAAGGATATTATACAGATAACATTACGATGCGAGACGGAAAATTGGAAATACACCTGGTCAGCACGATATAGTAGACCATTAACCCCTTTAAAAGTGGAGGAGGCCTGTGCCCAAAAGTGTGTCTGTTGGGCACAGGCCTCCTCCTAATGGGATGGAGAGAGAGAATATTTTATGACTAACTTCATACTATTTGTGCTATAGCTGCCACTCCACCTACGTTCTTGCGCCTCCAAATACGCTAGCGCGATTCTTTATCTCAAACCATTAAAGTTCCACAATTAGGCACTGACCTCTACTTCCGGAGCATATTATTAAGCCAAACAGACCACGCGTTTTGGCAGTTTTTTAGGTTCTATTTACTGAAGTAATTTATTAATTTTGCAATTGACATGCTATTGCTTTTACTTAATAAATCAAATTGTGGTGGAAAAAGTTGATCACCCTTTTGGGACTTGAACCCACGACCTCGGAATACCTTTTTTACCAACTGAGCTTATTGCGGTCGTGCTAACAGTAACCAAATTAGACCACCACAATCATCACTCGATTGAGTTTACATCGTATTTTGACGTGCAACGCCATCTATCGAGGATGTTTTGCAACAATCTCGACCAGCCACCTAGTATTCTTCACAGAATACAATTGGACTGAAAATAATGACGCGACTTTACTAATTATTTTTAACAATTAATTATTCTATTCTTATATTTATTCGTTCTATTTATTGTCTCTCAACAAGATGTTTGTTAATAATATCTGTTACGAATGCTTTTAGAAAACTCGAAGACAAGGCATGTTAACTAATAGAAAAACTGTAGAATACGCCTGTAACGACATCGCTTATAATGACTACCCTGTTAAAACGACGATATTAATTGGTCAAGTTTAGTTTTACAGTTAAGTTTATTATAAGAAGTGCGTCATCCGATAAATACGCTGACGTAATTTGAACGGTACCTTCGTTATAACCGGACTTTTCTATAAATATTATTATTTCTTCAGGTTTACGACTCGTTCATCAGTGACATCCCATCAACGTATAGTGCATGAGAAGATAAAAGGTTATGTGTGTGATCTGTGTGGATACGCGTGTGGAACTAACGGTGAATTGAGACAACATAGAGCTATACATAGTGATGATAAACCGTTTCAATGCAGAAAATGTCCAAAAAGGTATGTAATTGTTTTTTTTTCAATCAAATTATAGATTAATTGTCGCTTGATATACGATTATATTTATGTATTTGAATAATATTGTCCATCCATTCGTCCGTGTACAAGCAGGCCACTACGTACTACGTCCCACTGTTGGGCAAGGGCCTCCTCCACTTTGGGAGGATTTATGGTCTACTGTGCCGCGCTGAGCAGGCGTGTTGACACAGGGTTCACTTTCAAGTTTTCCGTCTCCCACAGAGGATGTTATCTGTGTGCAATATCCCTTAGCTGACTACATTTTATAAATTCTACCCGTACAAAGTCGCAGGCAACAGTAGTTATTATGCTTGTGTTATGGGTACCAGAATACGGATATAATACATAAACTACTTTTCTTTTGTAAATACATACTTATAATACATAGAAAACACCCAGACGTAGTACAAACATTTGTATGACATTTATAGATATCACACAAATGATTGTCCCAAGCGGGATTGACGGACGGACCAAAAAATTGATAAATGGCAGGTGTTTCATTAAAAATAAGACAAAAATAATTACACTAATTGAATATACTTACACATATACTGTTTATTTAAACATACCTAAATCTATACATATGTACATACATACATATATTATATTACGATATCTTAAAACCTAGAGTGTAGAATCAGCAACCGATAGATCGAAATAAAATTGATGAACTTTGGACTTGAAATTTTTCCAACTTTATTATATCCGAATTATATATAATATGCTATATTGCGCTGTATAGGTAGACAGTTGTAATTATCACAGATGATGATGTTGTCGCTATTACAACAAAATATACTAAAAACCAAAATACAATAAATATTTAAGGGGTATTTAATTTGTTTGTTGTATTGGAGCCCATACAACAAACATTTTTGTATATCTTGATGTTGTGATTATTACGGCTTTGTATAGTAATGATAACTGTATGGAAACCTTAATGTGCGACTCCTAATTCATACTTTGCCGGTTTTTTTATAGATTCAAGACATATTCGAATCTCAAAACTCACATGGATACACACGAAGACACATCTTACGAATGCTATATATGTAGACGAGTACTGAACAGCAAGAGAACGTTACGTAAACATCTATTAGTACATGAAGAAAAGTGTAGGCATGTTTGTTCCTACTGTAATAAAGCATTTAAAAGGAGACAAACACTTAAGGTAAAAATATTGAAGTTAAAAGCATAAGATATGCGATATATGTGTAATATATAGGCTATTAGCTGTTACCCGCGACTTCTTTCGCGTGGAATTTAAAAACCAGCCAAAAAAGCCATCCTCTTGAAACATTCTATCATTTAAAAAATACTGTAAAATATCTGTTTTGAAGATATAAGCTCATATAGGGACATACATACAAAAATAATATCTTCGTTTTATAATAAATAAAGATAGCACTCAAGAATAATGTAGCTTACTATTGTTTGTGTGCTCATTTATAGTAACTATTACCCCTTACTGTAGATTTTATCTTTGTCAAGATGCGTAATATCGTATGGCTCTGGGATCTTATGCTATTTTTAAGATATTTTTAAGATATAAGCTCATATAGGGACATACATACAAAAATAACATCTTCGTTTTATAATAAGTAAAGATAGCACTCAAGAATAATGTAGTTTACTATTGTTTGTGTGCTCATTTATAGTAACTATTACCCCTTACTGTAGATTTTATCTTTGTCAAGATGCGTAATATCGTATGGCTCTGGGATCTTATGCTATTTTTAGGGTATATACATAATTAATGCTGTGAAACTGCGCTCTTTATAAAGTATGTGTAACTTTGAAACACAGATGTAGGATAATATTTTCTAACACTTGCGCGACTCATCTGTTTAAATAAAACTACTTTTTACGGATTTAGAAGCGTATATTTGTTTTAAATTTTGGCCCGACGTTCTCACCCGTGACCATGGTGACTGCAAAGTCTCCGAAACGTCGGGCCACAGATGTAGGATTAAAAATAAGCGATGTTGTGGTTTTAAAGAGGATGTAGGGACTAAGAAATACTAAATAAGAAGAAAGTATGCTTAGCTGGTTTGGTCATTTAGATAGGATTGGTAGACATACGATAGATAGACGATTAGGGAAAGGCATATACACGCTGGAGGTATGTGGAAACGCTGGGAGGGGGCGCCCAGGAAAGTACTCTGAGGTAATTGTTGATGGATGTTCTTCAAATGTGCTCATAAGTATAAATAAAACCAAGAAAGTGTGTTCAGATCATAGCAGATAGTGCTTTAAAATGTCTGCTTACCCTCATAGGAGAAAGTCGTGACGGTATAGTAATATCGTTTGCTCTTACAGGTACATATGTATACACATACTGGTGATAAACCATTATCATGCAAGTGGTGTAGTGAACGTTTCTCGTACGCTTCCACATTACGCTCGCATCGTCTACGTTGTCACCCCGACAAGTTGGCCGCACAAGCCCAGCAACATTATACATACACGGAAGACGATATGCACGAGGTAATTATATAGATTCTCTCTTTCTCCAGCTCATTTACGTCCCACTGTTGGGCACGGGCCTCCTCCACTTTCGGAGGGATTATGGTCTACTGTGCCGCGCTGACCAGGCGTATTTGCACAGGGTTTATTATAGAGTTTTCCGTCTCTCACAGAGGATGTTATCTGTGTGCAGTATCCCTTAGCTGACTTTTACAGCACCCTTGGGAGGAGATGGGGTGGTGACACTTGTATTCTTAATCCGTCACCACACAGAGGTATTATATAGCTACCTACTTAAGCAAAAATAAATAATATTCACGAACATTCATACAACATCCTCTGGTTACAAACTAAGCTTGTGGTTCAGATAAAAAAATTAAGTAGTTAATTGTAAATTATTGGTATGAGGTGTATGTAGTACATTGTTATACTACATACACCTGAATACATATATTACTTTTTATTGTTTTTAGGGATCCATATAAAAAGTAAAAACGGGATTTTGTTACTGAAACTGCTATCTGTCTGTCTGACTGCCACGGAGCTGTAACTCATGAACAATGATACCTAAAGAGTTAATTTCTTTTGTAAATAATGTTTATCTGTTGATGTTATAACAATTCATGAACAATGATAGCTAAAGAGTTAATTTTTTTCATAAATACTATAGTTGATGCTTTAACTACCAATTCTAAAACCTCCCAAAATAAGTGAGTGTATTTTAATTCATAAACTAAACGAATTAACAAAGTGAATGTTTATATTAACACGCTTATATTAGTTCGGTAGGTATCTATCAATGTATTAATCTATGTAATGGAATCTTTGAAAGTGATTTTCACCCGCTTACAGTAGTCGGATTGATCTGAAATTTTGCATGCTTATTCACAACCGATGACAATGCAATAATTTATAAAAATATTCAGGATTTTTAAGTGTGTTTTTTTTAGTTTTTGAACTAAGTAAATTTTTTTCTTTCAGGATTACATAAAGAATGAGTTGGCAGCTATAAATGGTACTGTTGCAAAGAATGAAGTGGAGGCTATGTAATGAGTAGAAACTATGTAAACATGGATTTGGTTGAACAATCTTAATATAGGTAGATGACCCTCCATTAATATGGCGAATGTTTTCCTAAATCCTTGTATTTTAATATGCACTTTGTACAATATTATCTATATGAAAAATATATAATTTATAACTACGTCTGACAATAGTATTAATTTTAGTATTAAATAATGCAATAGTAAATTATATACATACTTTATTTATGACTTATCGGAGATTTAAAAGTTCGCTAAAATAGGTTCGCGAAAATTGTCAAAACTTGTTATTCATAATAGTCTTTTTACGCTAAAACGTTTATTATCTCTCCGATAAAATCTCCGTTTAAACCTCCGATAAGTCATTATGAATAAGACCATAAAAATTTTAATTAATATAAATGTGCACAACGAATTGGCCAATTAATCAAAACACGCCATAGTTGTTTTCATTTTTAGGGTTCCGTACCCAAAGGGTAAAAACGGGACCCTATTACTGAGACTTCGTTGTCCGTCCGTCCGTCCGTCCGTCTGTCACCAGGCTGTATCTCAAGAACGGTGATAGCTAGACAGTTGAAATTTTCACAGATGATGTATTTCTATTGCCGCTATAACAACAAATACTAAAAATAAAATAAAATAAATATTTAAGGGGGGCTCCCATACAACAAACATGATTTTTTTACCGTTTCTTGCTCGATACTAATAACGTTGCCTTATGTTGCATAGATAATGGTACGGAACCCTTCGTGCGCGAGTCCGACTCGCACTTGACCAATTTTTATTAGTTCAGTTTAGTTGTGCACATAGAATTGATACCATTGTTTACACAAATTTCTTATGCTGAAATTAGTTATTATAATTTTATTTGGAAATGTAAAAAAGTATTAGGACTCGTGTTTTAAGGAGTACATACTTATTTAGAATATTAGTGGCCCAAAGAAAATAGTGCCTATATAAATAAAGTTTAAAAAAAAATTAAGTCTTTTATTTTGCTTAAATTCTATTGTTATCCTGTTTGTAAGGTAAAGTATATTAATAGTTGTACTGCGGCCGTATTATGAGCTTTTATTTACAGGCAGTTTACGCCGTGAATTGAAATGTCTGGCAAATTCGTATTATGAACATAATTCATAATTCATTCATGATAATTATTAGTCAGTCAGTTCGCTAAACCAGTCATACATTAACATGTTTAAGAAGAAGGTACAACTAAAAGTTAAAGTACTAACTAAAAATTTTTAACTAAAAGTTTTATTTCTGCCATAATACCTAATTTAGCCATGCAGTTGCCACGGCCTGCCTGGAACTTGAATGATTTTAAAAAGCTCAATACGCCGGCTGGCCTCGCATTTGGATTGCAGTCCTGCTTAACATTAAGTGAAGTGCAGTCATTTCCCCAAACAGCCATACAAAAAAAGAAATGAAGCCTAGTACCTCTGCATTGCTCGTATTAGATAACGCTGTCTAGTTTACCTACCTACAATTTTGGGTAGCGACCCAAGAATGCTTGGAAAAATAAAAAAAAATTTAATCATTCTAATAAAAATGTAAGTAAATTTTAAGGCCTCTGCATTCGAACTTTGAAACGATCAATCAATCTTACTACAGTGATAAATGGGGTCACGCATTTTGGAACTTTTAAGTTCGAACCGAAGGAATATATTTACATAATGTTGTTTAAGTAGGTATTTGCTATTATGTCCGCGATGTGACCGATTAAGGATACAAGTGTCATTACCACATTTCCTTCCCAGCGAGCTTTAAGATTCGCTTATGGAACGTAATAATATGTGGTTGAAAACATTTGTGAGAAAAGGTAAATTCGAAATAAAATTTTTATTGACCCATATGAAATATTAACTACTATGCCCGCGACTTCGTACGCGTGGAATTTAGACAACTTTCCCCATTTTTGTAACATTTTTCACTGATGTTTCGTTTCTAATGGTCGCAGCGTAGCGTATATTATAGTCTAAAGCCTTCCTCAATTAATGTAGGTACCATTAATGTTTGACGGGCCTCGTGGTGTAGTGGTTCTGGTAACGGACTGCCGATCAAGAGGTCGCAGGTTCGATTCCCGCTCGGGACAATCATTTGTGTGATTTTTCTAATTGTCATACAAATGTTTGTACTGCGTCTGGGTGTTTCTATGTATTATAAGTATGTATTTACAAAAGAAAAGTAGTATATGTATTCTATCCGTATTCTGGTACCCATAACACAAGCATATAAGCTTAGCTTGGGACCAGAGGACGTTGTGTGAAATGTCCATGAATATTTATTATTATTTTATTATTTACCTACTATCCAACATTGAAATTTTTTTTTAAAGTGACCCGTGGTTCCTGAAATTAGCGCGTTCAAATAAACAAACAAGCTGTTCAGCTTTAGAATATTAGTATAGAATTATAGATAGATGTAATGTAAAAAGGAAACTCCTTTATCCTTGGACTTCTATTATTAAATATCGTACCTAGATATTCAAAGGGATACCTACAGAGAATTCCACGCATACTTTTTCCGTATGACGCATGACGTGGGTAAAGGACGCGGACGGGAAGATGACAACGGCAGCTAATTCATTTAAAAAACATACTTAGAAGACATTAATACAAACTCAGTACAAACAAACTTAATAAATATAATCAATAATTTCTCTTGACTTGTAATGGAAATGAAATCACAGAAAGATAAGATAGGCAGTCAACTCTCAACCCATGAATACGATTTGTCGCAAAATTTATGTAATACCAACGTCTTTACTACCGATACTGATCGTTGCGTTCCATTGAAGAGGCATTGATTAATATGAAACGTACATATCTATGATTAGAATAATAAATAACGTCACGTTCCTTTGCTGAGAGTAAAATGAGCCTTGTTGGAGGCGGATCCAAATTGAGATAAGGGTAGTCAGTCACACGCGTCGCGCGTCGAAAAGCTGGCCAGCCGCCAACCACCCCACCAACCCCCGCACTTAACTACTTACGTAACACTGCAAACACTAAACACTTAGGATATTTATGCTTTAAGCAATATCAAATATCTATATAAGTAATATGTCGTTTAACTCCGACACAGCAAAACGGCGGCGGCGGCCAGAACAGTGTCTACCTAAAATTAGATAAGTTTTATATTTTACGCAAATCATATTGCATAAATTAGCTGCTTTTTTATTTATGGTTACTATATACAGAAGTATAGAAGGCTACCACAATAGAAAGCTTTTAAAAACCAGCTAGCTAGGTCATACTTACGCACACAGAGTTTCGTACCAACGAAAAATCTTATTTTTATTATATCTTACTTAAATAATAATCTATTCAATGTTATTTTCACTCTTTCTGCTTTATTTAATTTTATTTTTATTAAGAGTGAAACATTTGCAAGTCATATATGCCCATGCATCAAAAGAAAAATATTTATTAACTACGGTAAAAGCTAAGAAGGAGTGCAGTAACTACATTTATTATATTATTTTGGCTTATTAAAATATCTGCAGCTAATTAGCTAGTAATAACTCTACACTTAATTAATGTGAAACTTCGCAGTGTGATGGAATCTCAACGATATTATCAGCCTTTAAATAACCTCGTATTCTTCCAAGCTACATTGTACCATTAGGAAAATAAATGGCCGTAATCACGACCCCTAATTGCTAATCCGCTCTGATTGGTTCACACGGGATATTAATTAAACATTAAACAAACATCTTTACGCTCGTTGGGGTAGCTGATGGATTCTTTGTACTTATCGGAAACACTGACTTATTAGTAAACTCTTTAGAGTATACAATTTATTTCTTTTGCATAATATACTCGTAGATTATGGAAATGACAGAAACGGTTCCAATGATTTTCATGAATGCAGGCGGTTTCTGTAGCGAATCTTGAATCACGAATCTGTCAAGACAAATTTCAATTGCATAAAACACAATTTACAAAAAAAATAATTGTAATCATAATGGTGCACATTCTTTACCTTTCATTACCTTTTTCTATAAAATAAGAACACATAAGTAATGTATACGTCGTAAATTTATTATAATTATCTTTGCCTGCCTGCCTGTGTCTTCATCTTTTTTACATTTATTCACAGTTTATAAAACTCACACCTAACTTTTTTTGACATTTGATATAAAGCTGAGCTGGTCTCTAAAATTATTGATTCTACCTATTCATACTTACCTAGAAGGTTAGACTTTTTCAAATATTGAAATTAGGCCAATATTTTCGCAATATTTTACTTTCCTTTTTACTGAAAAAGCGAAATTGTTCATAAAGAAAAATGACATCTGACGTGCTTGAGTAAATAAAACAAAAGTTTATTATTAGAAGACTTATTATTTGTTTAATATATTCTAATAACGTTTATCGCAAGTTATTCACGTACTTACATTCGGATTGATTCATTGTTATTCATATAGATACATATTTTTAGTATTTACAACGAAGCTTAGAGATTTTTCTAAAACTCCTAATAATTTATAAGCACCTACATAATAATCTACCTAACTGTACGTGAATATGATCCTGGAGTTTATTTTTATCCTGATTTAACGCCGCTCCCGCTACTAGGCTCACTTCATTAACCATACACGAGAGGTACTTGCCTACGCTATCTACTGGATATGCTTATAATAATATTAGACATTATTAGTTGACATTAGCATACGGCTGAATCAGGTTTTTACTGGAATATATGAACACATTTTAGGAAATGTTAAGGTGTTTTTAGTTGTCATTATAAATGAATAAAATTCAGAATTGCATTAAGTAGGTACATATCTGTAGAACCAAACACACTGAGAACTGCTGTAAAAAGTTTTATAACAGAAAAAATGGACAAAAACAGGATTAACACAAGGATTAAAACATCTCTTACACATTTAAGCTCTTAGCCAAAACTACAGCTAGAAAACTACAAAATGGCATGCTAATGTTACTTTTAAATTGTAGATAATATACCTAGTGGGAGTGTATTTAGAGTTATGAAAGTCACGTAAAATTAGGCGTGCTCAGGTAAAAGTTGGTTCTTTCACAAAAAATATTCCATAATATATAAAATTATACATAAACAATTTTTATAAGTACTTCGATTATAGGTTTTATCAACATCGGATATAGGTTTGATTGAAGTCTGTATTCGAAACTACATTTTGCTCTATTAGCGAGCACCGGACATCATAACTGGGCGCAATTTCCTGCTTTAATTTGCATAGCTATGTTTTAATGTCCAATTAACACCCATTAACATCATAGTTATGAATCTACTCTCTACTTTATAACATACATTTCTGTTAATGTATGTTATACTTTCAACAATTATTCCATTTTATTAATAAAATGTGTTATCTATTAGTTTTATGAGTTTTTTTAATAACCTTAAAAGTATCATCATCATAATATCACGCCTTTTTCCCATGGGGGTAGGTAGAGACTATAGAGCGCCATCTGCTATGATCCAAACATGCTTCCTTGGCTTCATTCACACTCATGCATCTGGTCATACATGCCCGACGGTTTTGACCCCCTAAGGAACCTTGAACCTTAAAAGTAATGAAATAATTTTATAAGACGTATTTAATTTGTCGATTTTATGAAATTGAAAACAATACACGCGTATATAAAACGAAGGTTGATAAATATATTTTTATCTTTCGATTTGATATTGGAACGTGTTATTGGAACATTGCTAGTATTGCTACGAAGCACAATAAATATTGAGAACAGGTAGCTACGATTGAGAGTGGATTTTGCTTGGATGTTTACAGACGGTCCAGTACGCTCACCCGACCACCCTTGGGACCTGTGCCGCTTTATCAGCTGAATTATGAGGGTACCTCTCTTGGCGCTTTGTGAAATCCGATTATATCAACAAAATACACTCTTCAACAATAATTACATAGTATATGTGTTCTGTAATCCCAAGAGTAAAGAAGTAATTTAGAAGCAATAGTAATAGAGTTCAGAGTTTTATTTGTGAAGGAAATCGTTGGAAATACAAGGCGTGGAATAGAATAATGTAAAGATACAGGCTAGTAGGGGTGCGAGCGAGGGGTTGTGGGGTGCGACGGCGAGGGGCGCCTCACTGCCTTCAGTTTCGCGGAGGCTGCGGCCGGTAGAGTCGCCCGCCCTGCCGCCCTGTCATTCTGCCAAAACATTACTTCATTCAGTACATTAATAACAGCTTGTATCGTTTTAACAATTGCTCAATAAAATTTATACGAATTCGAAACTTTTAAATCACTCTTTTTACGAAGTTAAGCCAATTCAGAAGAACCCAAACGTATTACTTTAATTAAGTGATAACGTAAGATTGGATGTTTATTTTATCTTCTTGTGATTTCTTTGACAATCATTTGCGTTCATTCTCATGATGATGTTATTATCATTCCTGCATCCTTATGTAAGTATATCTATGTAAGTAGCTGATAAAAGAGTATTTTCGTTACACAAATAATGTTGTTATATCTAACGTGTATGATGTAAATAGCAATGTCTATTTATAGATACAAACACGGAGTGGTTTGTATTATTCATCGTAAGAAGTTTATTTATTGGCAAGCTATTTTTTGGAAAATTTTATGATAATATAACCTTTGAGGCTTAAAATGGAAATAAGTTACCTTGAGATGATCCCAAGGGCTGCACTTACTCTTGAAGAGGGTCGCCACTCACTTGGAGAGCTTTACAGCTTGTCCAATTATAGATATTTTTATTATGAAAGAAAAGCTCTTAATAAAAATATCTTATTGTGCTCTGCGCGCTGTATACAGATCAAGTAGTAAGATTATATTGAAGTTATAAACATGTGTATATATATAATAGTTTATGTAAGATTTCTATAAAGTTACATTTAGTAAAACAATTGATTAAGTGCCACTTTGAAGGAATTGGTGCATATTTTTTTATTCAGTAGACACAATATTAAAGATAGTAATTATGTTAACAGAATTTCAAATCTAATCTTTTTTCAGGACATTTGAATACTGATGACATCACCATCATATCTATTTGTTGTGCCAAAATATACAAAATAATACCCAAATAAACAAAAACATTAATCTTCAAAATCTCAAGCAATATGAGCGTAATCAAAATGAGTCAGTATTTGTTAATAGCGACAGTGCTAATCCTCATATTAGCCAGCGCCAGTTACTGTGAGCTGACTTCATCTTCTAAAGCAGAGATTATAACAGTATCAAGTTCCAAAGCTCCTACAACATCAACAGTTAAAATGCTTATCACAAAACCTTTAGGCAGTACATTGACCTCAACGACTACATTTTCTACAACAAAAGAAAGGTTTAAACCAACAAAGAGATTTACAACGACTGAGAGCCCAGTCACTATGTGGCTTTCAACTACTAAAGTGTACACAAGTACAAAAGAGCGGGTGAAAGGTGCAAGAAAGCAAAACTTTAAGCCTAGTTCTAGTGCCCTCGGAGCGGGATTGCATTCACCAGCTCGTCTACAAGAGCGGCTAGGCGCTATTGATTGCGATCTACCTGTACTACCAAGAGAGTCTCGACTGTGGCGCGGTAATGAAACACATGAACTTAATCTACCAGTCACTGTAAGTATATGTCGTATTTGTATAAAATTTTTTTTTGTTTTTTTTTTGCTTATATTATAAATTGCTTGGACGAAAAGGATAAATTCAAAATGAATATAATTAAAAATGGGTCACCGAAATGTACGTATGTGTGGTTCTTCTGATCGACTACAACAATTTGGATAAACCCATTTTGTCGTGGATCTAGTAAGATAATAATAATTTGGCGCAAAAAAAATAATAGTACTGTATTAGTGATTGTTGCATACTTTAGCTATATTTTTGAGATCTATTTGAAAAGCGTCATTTTTAAACTATGAAATGTTGTCTATAATCTTCTTATTTTACGGAGCTATAGAGCAGCAAGGATTTTAGTCACCTCTTCAAAACCTCTCAGACGTGTTCTACTGGAATGAACTGAATTGAATTTCGCTGAATTTATCTCATACAAACGCTGAAATCCTCTATGCTGAATAAACGATTTTGTCTCTTTGGAATAGTGAGATAGATATTTTTTTTTGGATTGTCAAAAAAAGACGTTAACCAGAGGAATAAGCGATATATTCTCTATACGAAATCTTTGTGTACAGGTATTTAGAAAAGTAATCGAGGTTTAATTATCGACGCTTGAAATAAGGAAATTGCGATAACACTAGGTAGGTACGGTTGACAAATTAGGTGCCGCTCAGCCGCATACCTATAGTCTATTTTCTTAAGTGATTAACCACATCAAGGCAATGTCTTAAAGAGAAACATGGAGATAACGCTTAATTAATGTTAAGAAAAAGCTTTCACTTAAATTCGCACTGCATTCAAGTGTTAACCAGAATTCTATTACATTCCTACCTATTGTTCTAATTACCGTAATCACAATACTTTTCTTACTCGCAAATTCTTAATAGCAAAGAAGAAACATGCTAGAAAAACATTTCCTAGTGATTTAATGGCAATGAACGAAATTGTTTATAGCAAGGATATCGAAGTAAAATTAAAAGCATTCATTTATCATAATAATGTATTAGAGAAATCATAAATACGTGTAGATAATACCTGCATTATAAGATTAACAGTACACAAACATAAGTGATGGATTTAAGATTCGTCGCGTGTACGAAATGTGTGCGCAATTTCTTAATATCATCTAAAATAGTTACGAGTTTCACGTAGACTATAAGTGACCTCTCACCTCGGTCTAACCTTTGCACGGATCTTATAACGTTAGTCATAACATTAATCTTTATTTATTAGCACCCATTAGATACTTAAAGTAAAATATTAATAGTCTAGAATTACTAACAAAATCTTTGTAAATCATTAATAAAAATGTACGCTACATAAATAAAATTCAAAGAGAGTACTGCCTCATAAAAACAAAAAACACTCACTCCAATTGGTAACTTAGACCTTTTTTGTTACGGTTTAAAAGATTCTTATACAAATATGGTCGGGTCCCAAAGATAAATAAACAATATAAGCAGTAGAACTTGCGACCTAAACCTAGCCCGTTAAAAATATTCTATATCCCGGTCGTAACATAAACATGAAAAATGTTGTTCATGTGGGGTTAAGATCGTAGCCATATTTTCTGATTTATGTAAGCTTAAAGTCAGTTACACTTGCTGGTCGATCAAGAAATTCACGGAATTTCTGTTCAATATAACACATCTTTATTTTCATTCTAAATATTTTAATAACTACCAAAAGCATTAAGCAAAATTTCTGCATGGAATAGGTGGATCAAAAACCCTTATAAGTTTTAGGGGACCCCTACTCAATAGTGGGGTATTATTGTATTAATGAGCTGAGAAGATGAAGGTTTCAGCTAAACTTAGTTATTTACAACGTCGTAGGTTTGCTCGGTAGATTTTCCATTTTTATTTTTTATAATGCATTTTCCATTTTTGCATGCGGAACTAGAATATATTCACATTATTCACTCACAGGCTGTCGTTATGTTATTTCAGAAACTGTTATCTTCTGCAGGTATGAACATAAAGAGGAGAATAGCTTTGAAAAGCAAATCCAACTCGATAGCAACTGTGCCTGAATATAGAGTCATGTTTCGATGAACGTTTAATCATTTATTTTAAAATTTATTTGTTGAATATTTAATATTTTTCAGCAGTGTGCGATGAGACAAATAATTCAGTGATTATATTGATCCCTTTCATAATAGTCTTTGTTCAGATAGCAGATTTCATGTGATTATTTAGAATTCCACTCTATGCCTGATCAGATTCTTCTTATTGTAGTTTTATAAATATCATCATCATGATTTGGAGGTTTAGACATAAAAATTACATACAGTATGTAATGCAGCAAAAGTTAAAAGGCCTATTACTGAGACTTCGCTGTCCGTCCGTCCATCCGTCTGTAATCAGGCTGTATCGCTGAAACAGTGATAGCTAGAGATTTGAAATTTTTATATGTACCTAGTTCGAGAAGGGAAATGACGAGTTTGGTCCGTAAATAATAAAATAAATCAATTCCTGGTATCATTTTTGAAAGCTTGTGTTGATAGAAATCGCATAACTTTTTACATAGTATAACTAACATCTTGAACTATACTACAAGCTCTATTAATTAGTTGAAAACTGAACTATAATAAAACTGGCTGTATTTTATTGTAAACAAAGAAAGTGACTATAAATATTAAATGAAGTCACAAGACAACAATGTGGGTTCTTGAAGCTACTAAATTAAAGGTCTATGATTATTTATACAATGTATTTTCTTCCGCTCCCTTATTCCAAAGCATAATATTCTTGTTCGCAACAACTTAAATCGTGACAGTGGCACGAGCGCGCATACCGAGGTCAAATACATAAACCATAAATCGTCTTACTGAACAAGAAATAAGGAAAAAAGCTTTTTTGCTACAGTCTTTGAACTCTATTCATTACTTTTGTCGAGGAAGATGTTTAATCTATTATTTATGTTCAAGTATTGCTGTCTTCTGTTGTGTATGCGAAATTGAATAATGATTTTAGTTCTACAGTTTTATTATTAATTCCCGGCAATACAACAGATTATCAGCTGTTTGAAGTCTGATTTTGCCTCAATACCTATACGGTTTCACTTGCTAGATAAAAAAGAATTAAAAGTGTTTAGACTACATCTCTAGTATCGATATATACTTAGCCATTTACATTAGAGTTAGAGTGGGAATGAGCATACAAATGTTTTCAAACATACATATGTATATCAATTGAAAGTTCGGGATTTACAAAACTGTAACATACGTGAATACCGGTCCATTTGTCTAAAAGTTATGGCAGGTAAAATAATAATGACATACCTCTAAGTAATATCATATTAATGGCAACGTTTTGTTAAATATGTCTGACCAGAAAATAATGGATTATAATATACACACGCAGAGTTGCTATAAATTATGAACTTTTACCAAGGATTTCTAAAATTCTTGTCACAATTAAAAATGCCCCAATCTATGTGAACATTTATTAGTCATGAACCGAGAGACACTTAATATGAGAGAAAATTCCATGCCATTATAACCTCTAATTAAATATCCTAACATATGTCCGTATTTATTTTATCGGACCATAGAAAAAAGAGGTATTGAAACTTTTCATTTTCATTTCCTTTCACTTTTCATTAATAAAAGCAATGTTGACTTTCAATATTGTACCCAGCAAAAACAGTACGTACTGAAGATATGTTCTAAGACACGCAATGGTAATATTAGGTAATATAGCTACAACGACAAATTTACGCAAACTTGATTTTATCTGATCTTTCGTGACCCCTGAGAGTGTCATTTCAAGTCTATTACACAAAGAAATAGTGGTTGTATTCTGTTGGTCTTAAATGTTTACTGCTACTGAGAGCAACTTCAGTATATAGGTCATGTTTACAGCAACAGTCACACGAAGAGGCTTTTATTGTGTCGCAATAAAGCATCGTAGTTTGCAATTCGCATTGAAATCGACAAAATAAACTTAAGTTTTACGGGAATTTTATGAAATAAATGGTAAACTATTACTGGAAGGTCTCAAACGCGTAAGGTGAAAGATTTGATTCACGTAAACTTTTATACAGTGTAATGGTTAACTGCTGTTGTACCTGCGTATGAATGCAAGCGTGAGCTTAATTTGAGACCTAAGGACATTGTGAAGCGTGCTTAAACCTTAATAATTTAATTTGAGCCAGGATTTTGTCTCGATTCCAATGACTCATTATAATTTTAAAATTTTGTTTAAATTTTTATATGTCAATGCAAAATGTGAATGGTATTTCTAAAGGTTAAATTCCCTAAATGAACATGCCTATGATTCTATTATATGTTACATTAAAACTTAGGTAATAATTTTTTTGTGATTTTGTCGTGCGGATGGCGGAGGAGTGTGCAGGGAGTGGCAACGGGGGTGCCACCATAGGAGCGGCTGAGGAGGAGTGCCCTCCGGTCATCGTGTCGTGGGAAGGTTCTGCCGACCTTCAGAGCGGAGATATCCTTATCGTTCGTATCTCAGACTCCTTGCTCATTGATGCATTTGGTCAAGTTGAATTAAAGAATAAGACTTCAGAAGCAAATGTGACACATGTAGAGGGCGAAAGGTCAGTAATAATATTATAGAAATGGTAGAAATTAATGCTACATATAAATAAATGTTAGTAATAATTTCATAAATTTCATTATTTTAAACGACCGACCAAAAAAAAGAAATAAATAAATAAATAAGTAAAGAGAATCATTTTGTAGATAGGGAAATATAATAATCATATAAGCTTTCAAAAGTTATTATTCCAACAAGTATTTTTTTCTTTTTTAATTTTATTTAAAAGGCTTGGTCGCTTTGCGACTATATCGCCTTATTCCAACAAGTTAATGTATTATAATGAAATAGATATGAATTATTTATCTGTTTGCCGAAAAGTATATTCAATTTGTGTTAGTATGTATATGATAAATATTTATTATGTTGTTGAAGTACCGATATGTTCTAGAATTCATCGTTCGTCCCAGCCTGCCGTGTATCAAGTCACACGACAGGGCCATGAGCACTGTGATGTTTCGGATGGTTCTTTGATGGACATCACTCCATTGGAAGAGCATGGTGATAAACTATTTACGCTTTACGAGAAAGATCTTACGGAAGGTGTCAACTTATTCATAGGTGCTGATCCATCTTATCTCTAAAATTTTCGAGCTGCGGTGTTAGTTATCAAACAACTTAGAAATGGCTCAACCAATATTTTTTTTAAATTTGTCTGCATCGCTATCCCTGCGTTTATATCCAGCCTAATAACGTCCCACTGTTGGATACGGGTCTCTTCCATTTGGGAAGTGATTGTGGTAAATTAGGCTGTCCAGGCGTGTCGGCATATTTCACGTTTTCTTTATCTAAGAGCGGATGTTATTTGTGAACAATATCCCTTAGCTGGCTTGTAGAGCACCATGGGGAGGAAATGGGATAGTGACCTCAATTCTACGTGTATGACTAAATTTATGTCCGTGTGGTGACGAATTAAGAATACAAGTGTCACCACCCCATCTCCTCCTAAGGGTTCTGTAAAAGTCAGCTAAGGGATATTGTACACAGATAACATCCGCTCTTAGATAAAGAGATGTAAATATGGAAAATAAACCCTGTGCCAACACGCCTGGTCAGCGCGGCACAGTATACCATAATCCCTCCCGAAGCGGAGGAGGCCTGTTCTAACAGTGGGACGTAAATGGGCTGGAGAAGAGAAGAGGAACTAAACTTAACTGAACTAAAAAATAAAAACAACTCGATTATTTTGTTGTGCACATTCATATTAATTATAATATTTAGTCTATAATACACAGTTTTTATAATAAGAAAGTTCAGTTAACATTGCCGAATTGTGTTATTGACAAAAATATAAATTTTCATTTTTTTGTTAAGTTTAGTTTAGTTGTGCCCCTAGAATTGGTAACAGTGACACTTGTATTTTAATCCGTCACCACACGGACATTTGTCTGCATACCGGGTTTGTACCCCTATAATATGATTTTTGAGTAAGTATGTCAATATATTTTTTAAAGATTGTCAATTCCAAGCCCTGGCACACTGCGTGAAAAAGACAAGTCATTAAAAGTCATATTTTGAGACGAAAAGCGGAAGGAAAAACAGAGTAACGTAAAAGACATCGTCAATTTTATTCTACACAATAGATATGTGCGGAATTCATTCGTTGTATAATGCATTACGTGCCACCGATCGTAGCTCTAACAATTCATTGAAGCTTTCATTTGATTTCTTTTCGAGTTTTATCTTTAAATGATTTATTTTAAATTGGTTTTAGTTTATAAAGTCATTTTTTACAGTTGTGTCTGAAAATTGGAGATCTCAATGCGTAAGGTTAAAGGTGACAATGAAATCTGATAACTGTGGGGAGTCTCAAGACTGTTTAGGCAAAGGAGTGTGTTATACTAACGTCTCAATGGTAAGTCTGTCTGTATGAATCTATATTTATTTATTTGACGAGCCTCGTGGTTGAGTGGTTCATGTAACGGACTGCCGATCAAGAGGTCGCGGGTTCGATTCCCACTCGGGACAATCATTTGTGTGATTTTTCTAATTGTCATACAAATCTTTGTACTGCGTCTGGGTGTTTCTATGTATTATAAGTATGTATTCACAAAAGAAAAGTAGTATCTGTATTCTATCCGTATTCTGTTACCCATAACACAAGCATATAAGCTTAGCTTGGGACCAGAGGACGTTATGTGAAATGTCCGTGAATATTTATTTATTTATTTAGATATAGCTACTAAAAAGAAAAAGGGCACATTTATAGAGTAAAAAAATACTATTTATAGCGCAATTTCGAGGATGGCGGGATTTTCACTTTTAGGCTGCTGAAATATTTCTAGCCTAATATTTAAAACGCTTTTCTAGTAGCAGAAATTCTAGCACATATTTTATGTATAACCGATATAATTATAGATATGGATAAGAAGTGTGTTAAGACCTTAGCAGTTTGCTGTCTATATTCTCACGCTAAGTCTCTGCCTACCCCCATAGGAAAAAGGCGTAATAGTGTGATGATGATATAATTATGCATTCAACTATGGTATTTTTGTAGGAAGGTTACGAGTGTCAATGTTGCTCAGGCTACGTTGGTCCACATTGCGAAGAGCAGAATGCATGTAACCCGTCTCCGTGCCTCAATAACGGTATATGTAAACAATCTGTAAACGGTGCCAACTATCGTTGTCTCTGCCCTTATGGTGAGTACATAAAATAAAAAAATATAACCTAACATAAATATTAACGGCAGTATTGGTGTATAGGCGGTGTAAAGGTTTATGTTTGTTTGGGAATATTCACGAATATGATGGCGCGTGTAGATAGCACCGCTTATATAGCATACCTACTGATGGTATATTTATGTCAATTATAGAGGTCAGAGATAAAGCTACGAAAATGTCCCAAGGTTATATAACATGTTATAAACGGTTTATCAAAAATGCTGAAAATTTGTAGTTACTCCTAGAAAGGGGTTCAATTATTTTCCTATGTATCAGTACCACTCATGGTATTATAAAACTAGCACTAGACTTTTATATCTATGTATGCATATAAACAAATAGGTAGGTACAATAAAAGCAACGGCCAGTGGTTTCGTCTCAAAGTTTCTCTAACAAGCGCCTAATATTCTTACTTTTAGCTCTTAAAAATATTAAATGTTTTTAAAATATATTTCTGTACATTTGTTAGACAGCGTGTCCAAGTACTTTAACTAATTATTATTACGAAACTTTCTCGGGCAGTCAACATTCTTTTAATTAATTTGTTAATGCCTCGAGGCGCTACTGCTCTTTCGTTTTAATGATGAATTTACTTAAAAGTTTATTTAACAAATTAGATGTACGTACTTTTATAATATTTTAAAATATAAATGGCAGTTGGAAATATCAAAGAATTATCAAAGTGCAGTAAACTAGAGTAAAATTCGTGTAATTTTACCCTAGATTGTCACCCCACAGGATTGTAATAAATAGTGTAGTATTTGTATTTGTTGCTATTTAAGATGTATGGTCTTATTCATAATGACTTATCGGAGGTTTAAAAGGAGATTTTATCGGACAGATAACAAACGTTTTAGCGTAAAAAGACCATTATGAATAACAGTTGTTGACAATTTTTGCGAACCGATTTTAGCGAACTTTTAAACCTCCGACAAGTCATTATGAATAAGACCAGTAATGTTAACTGATTAACAGTTAACACTAAATTTTTCTACAATTGGGCATCATCTCTCTTTTCTCTCGACTCCATTAACGTACTACTGATGGGCAAAGACCTTCATCACTTTGGGAGGGATTATGTTCTTCTGTGCCGCGCCAACTAGGCGTGTTGGCATTGGGTTTATTTTCGAGTTTTCGTCTCTCACATCTCTCACAGAGAATGTTATCTGTGTGCAATATCCCTTAGCTGATTTTTACAGCACTTGTATTCTTATTCCGTCACCACACGAAGAAAATATGGACTAGTCAGATGTTATCGGCTCTAACTCCTAAACTGCTGAGCTAAGATAGGTAATAGGATAGTTATCATAAGTGGGAACTTTTAAACTGTCATCACTTCATCAGACGGAGAAGTAAACACAAATAACATGTTCTTAAGTGTTAAGATTGTTTCAAATATAGTCACGTAAAATATAAATCCTTTAGGTGAGCTTGAAAGAAATAAAAATGCTTTTACTTATCGAATGCAAATGAATGTAGGTAGCTTTCAGAAAAATAAAACGTGCTAAAAAGCTACATTCATTTCATAAAAATGAAATGAATGTAGCTTTTGGTTAAACCAGCGTGTGACGTAATCTGTCCACCGCAAGACTGTCGCTTTGTTACGTAGCCATTTAACTATTTCACACCCACATTAAGGGCCTACATCAATATTATCGTCGACATGTACATATTAACACAGCTAGTAGGTATAGAAAATGAAGAATTAGGGATATTTTATAATAATTATTAATAAGGTTTGCTGGAAGAAAATTCCATAGTGAATTAAGCTCGCCTGTGTACATTAGATTTAAATTTCAAACTCTGTAAATATATTTTATATGTACAATAAAGAATAAGAATAAGAATATTTTTTTTGTTTACTCAAAATCTACTAAATATATTTTAATTCTGATTTACGTGTTTCTATATATAATAGTTACTTATGTTTTTAAAGTTATTTCATTAGTTAATACGCGATAATAGACCGACAAATGAAAAAAATAAAAAATGAGAGAGGTTGTATCGCTAAGATTTTCTATCGAGAAAACTTTTTTCAATCGCGTTTCTGAGTTTATGCGATCCTAGATCATATATTGAAAAAACATATACTTAAAAATTAGAGCTCTAGCCATTCAATCTAAAGAAACAATGAAAACTTCGTACGTAGAAAAACGCACGAAGCTATTTTGGTATCCTCTTAATCCGGCTTTCACACTACGTAAACCTATAATTAACGTACTTACTACTAGTACTAATTCTGATCCGTTTAATGTGATAGAGATTTTATGTAAATTATTACATATTGTAATTTACTGGTAATAAATAATAACTAATAAATTTTAATATGGATATAACAAAATTGCTGTAAAAAATGTTTGCAGTCCATAAAGATAGATACCAATATAGGTATACGTAAGTTTAAACAAAACTACAGAGAGATGCTTCAGGCCTCTATTGAAGTATATATTTGAAGCCAATAATACAATTGATGATGAGAAAGTTTATCATATGACACATGGAAGAAATATAAAATGCTTGTGCTCAACTCATAAATGTCCAAAACGTCCATGCATAAAATTTTCCGTCTCCTTTTTAAAAGATAATTTAAGTGTTGTGACAGAGCTTATGTAGAGCTTATATTTGACAACTAATACTTATAGCAGCTTATATTAAACTCATTTTAGGACATCTAATTTTAATAAGCTCTATTAATATACAAATACATGGAATAACAATATTTGATAAATATTCTAATTATTTCAGAACTTTAAACATACAATAAAAAGTCACTGCAATTCATTTTTTTATTGTATGGCATAGCGATAAACATCAATTAATAACTATTATTGAAGATACTTGTTCAAGAATTTATCACAATACGCCCCAGATACCAAACTGGTTATTTCATTATAATATTATGTTTAAGAGGGCACGATACCAAATTATGCTCCATACAAAAATATGGGTATCGTACTTCCCTTTTTTCTTCGCGAAAGTTAAACCGATTTTAATTGTTTCTACGCTATATTATAGATGAAGAGTATATCTGTGCTTCTGTCACTTTCTTTTTTTCAATACATAATAACTAAAAGAAATATGACCATCCGAAAATCCCGATTTTTTCGGTTTTCTTTAGGTAAAGTTGTAGCGTCTATCACACATATTTGGTAACGTTTTACCAAAAAAGAAAGTGATACAAGCATAGATATACTCTTCATCTATAATATAGCGTAAAAACAATTAAAATCGGTTTAACTTTCGCGAAGAAAAAAGGGGAGTACAAAACGTCTTTTTTTCAAAGAATTTGTAGGTAAAATCTGTTTCAGCTATATTTGTCCCTCTCAGCACGGTGCTCGGGAATAGGGATAGCAATACCTAAGGGAAATACCTAAATTAGGAGTACAGTACCCTCTTAATAAATTTTAAAAATATCGGATTTTACACGTGTCGGCTACAGGATATAGTTGTATTTAGTTATCTTTAATTTATTGAATACTTTATATAGTAATATCCAAATGATATTATTATTCAAATCATACAACATAATGGTCTACATAATTGCTCTTTTACGTCAACTTGTTATTAGCAGCTATCAACATTCGCAATTTCAATATTAACTGTTATTTACTTGGTAATTTCCATTTTAGCTTTGAAAAATAAACATCTCAATGTTTTAAAAAGTGTTTGTGTTGATGTACATACATACCTAGGAAGTATAACTGCATTGTTATGCTTCGCGTTATCCTACGTATGTAACTCACTTCGGAGTTGCTATGAGCACGTGCATCTTTTATATTTGTAACTAAGTTCATGGCAGTAAAAAGCCATTACATGAATCTTACCACAACAAAAGTAAAATAGTATGTAGTTCGCATTTTACGGGGTTGACTTTTTATTACGATTAGTGCGCGCATCATAGAGACAAATTAACATCATTTTCCCTAACGTGTTAAGAGAAGTAAAGCTTTAGAAATATATATAAAAGGTCTTACAGCTTTATCTTTTACGAGGTTAAAAATAATGAGTCACAAACTTTATCTCATTATTTCTAGCTTTGTATAGAGACTCATTGGGTTTACCCTGTTGAATATAGACCACTTTAATGTGTTCATGCTTCAAAAGTTATGTGAAAATCCCTGCGTGTCCTCATTAGAGACAGCCGTTAAAGTATGTCAAAGTCCCAAACAATATAAGGAAAAAGTTGTCATTGAACTCTTCCTATTTTCTTTATGTATTTCTGCTAACGACGATGTATTTTTATATATTTATGATACAAATTATTATCTACATTAAAAGCTATTAGTTTAGCTATTAGTAATGAATGGTATTCGTAATTTTAATTTGTATAAAACTAGGTGTTGCCTGCAACTTCGTACGCGTGGAATTTTAGGAACTAAACGTTAACAAATTATCCAAAAAAAAAACCATCCGCAACCATCCACTGCATCAAAATCCCTTATGTACTTTTGAAGATGCTCACATAGGGACATACATAAAAATAGCGACTTTATTTTATAATAAGTAAGGATAGTAAATAATAAAATTGTGACATAGGAACTTAATTGTTTACGGCGGTTTAATTTGTGTGCTTTTGAACTCATGATCATGTAGGTTGTGAGTTTTATACGCCATCACGCCATTCACCTGAAGCATTGTTGGATGTACAAAATACTTGTGCTGCAACTGAATGTTCTTTTTTTGTTATAGTACTACACATATTTCGTCCAGAAAGAAAACCATGAGTTACACAGTTATTTTGTACTTAATGTAAAATAAAGTTGATTTAGAGACTAGAAAACGTTTTATAACTAGATGAATATTTCATCTAGTTATAAAACGTACTACAGGCCTTCAAAAACGTGATTTCTACGTAGCTGACGTGTGTAGCACTTTCAGTAGAACTCACTGTTACTGTCAGCATTCTGTACTCTTCATCTGTCCCCTGAGAATAGGCGTGATGGAATATACTTACGTTTGTATGATGTTGCTTGAAGTTTCTTAATATTTAGTGTCTTTAGTGTTATTTGTAAAACATTGTATAATAACTGACAACTTTATAAATTAATGAAAACACAAAATCGCTTGCAACTTTCTTCGCTAGAAAAGGAGTTTATTTGTGTGAATATAGAAATAACAGATAGGTACATTGCGATGAATAAAAGTAAAGCCAGATTCGTATTGCATTAATCATAAGGTTGTATGGTTCCATTTATCATTGACTAGCTGTTGCCCGCGATTCAGTATGGAATTTAGAAAATTTTCCTCTTTTTTGCAACATTTTTCACTACTGCTTCGCTCCTACTGGTCGTAGCGTCATGTTATATAGCCTAAAGCCTTCCTCGACAAATGCCCTATCTAAAACTGAAAGATTTTTTTAAATCAGCCCAGTAGTTCCTGAGATTAGCGCGTTTAAACAAACAAACAAATAAACTCTTCCGCTTTATAATATTAAGTATAGATTGAAGTGGGCAGTAGATTAGCAGTAGTTAGCTCTTTCAGCAACATAGCTATAAAATCTAGGTCACTAATAGGATTATTTCTATTTCATGGAGTGCCTACTATATCATAGAAGTGTTTCGAATCTAGGTTTGGTTTGCTCCATAGATTTTCAATTAACTAATTTTGCTATCATTTTACTCGTATGGCTTCAGGAATAATACAAAATTGTTGATTTCAAACTTACGCGATTTGAACTCATATTTTGTTAATTTTATAAAATTACTAGCAGACCCAGCAAACGTTGTTTTGCCATACTAAAAATTGGCCGATTCTCAGACCTACTGAATACGCATATAAAATTTGGTAAAAATCGGTAAAGCCGTTTCGGAGGAGTACGGTAACTAACACTGTGACATGGAAATTTTATATATTAGATAAAATTGCATGTAAAAAGCCTTCTGATCCACCAAAATCATTTAATTACCAATGCAGTGAATGTGTACATGAGTCACAAGGATATATTATATAAAAAAATATCCTCATTTCTAACGCATTTATTATCTTTATGTCTTTTATTGTATAGGTTTTACCGGCCGAAATTGTGAGACAGATCCATGCTACTCATCACCTTGTATGAATGGTGGTTCATGTATGAGTATGGCCATGAATGGTACTGCAACTTTCCACTGCGCCTGCGCCGATGGGTGGACAGGCGCGTATTGTGATCTCTCAATAAACGGAGGCGCGTGCGCATCGAAACCATGTGTCAAGGGAATCTGTATGGAACGAACTGATAATGATGAGAAAGGAGCTGAAGACTACCGCTGTTTCTGTGAGCCTGGTGAGTAGAAATATTATTAAGAGGATACCAAAATAGCTTCGTGCATTTTTCTACGTACGAAGTTTTCATTGTTTCTTTAGATTGAATGGCTAGAGCTCTAATTATTAAGTATATGTTTTTTCAATATATGATCTAGGATCGCATAAACTCAGAAACGCGATTGAAAAAAGTTTTCTCGATAGAAAATCTTAGCGAAACAACCTCTCTAATTTTTTATTTTTTTCATTTGTCGGTCTATTATCGCGTATTAACTAATGAAATAACTTTAAAAACATAAGTAACTATTATATATAGAAACACGTAAATCAGAATTAAAATATATTTAGTAGATTTTGAGTAAACAAAAAAAATATCCCTGATTCTTCATTTTCTATACCTACTAGCTGTGTTAATATGTACATGTCGACGATAATATTGATGTAGGCCCTTAAGGGATATTACCAAATTTTAATTCTTTCACGCGTAAACCGTAACGTACTATGTATTCTTTTTTTCAAGAAGCTTTCATGATGGGTTGATGTAGAAAAAAGTAAAAGATTAAAAATTAATACTTATATAATTTGTAGCTTTATAAAGTAATTTATTGATTTTGCAATTGACTAGCTATGCTTTTTACCATACAATAACCAAGCTAGATATATATTAAATAACAGAAAATATTATTAAACAAATATTTCCTCATTGTTATTGTTACGAATATCGTGAATACAAAAACGTAACAACTTGATTGCGCTGTATAACACATTTTGAGTTTCACATAACATTTTTATTGTTAGCCGGATTAAATGGTACCCTGGGTCCGTGATATTCAATTCATCATCGTACGGCCTGTTTCGTTCGGGAACAATTCCAAATCCATTAAGTTTAATCGTCCGTGTGTAACGGTATGTTGGTAACACATGAACGAAAATAAAATAATCTATATTTTTATATATTTTAATAAATATATAAAAACTAGCTGACCCGGCAAACGTTGTTATGCCATACTAAAAAAAAAAAGTTTGAAAAATAGATGTTGGCCGATTCTCAGACCTACTGAATATGTATGCAAAATTTGAGATGAATCGGTCAAGCCGTTTCGGAGGAGTACGGTAACTAACACTGTGACACGTGAATTTTATATATAAGATATGCACATTAATATATGCATGCTAATACTGTTTTCTATAGAAATATTAATATATTTCTATAGAAAACAGTATAGAACCAGGTTTTAAAAGGTTTATTTTAGTGGCTTGAGAGTAAATAGAAGCATCTATCTATTAGCTATGAAATTTAACATATTTTGTCATACCTATATGCGACATAGTTAGCTATACCGTCCTGAAAAGACGTATAGATTTCAATCTTGTAACAACACGCCTGGTCAAATATGATGGGACTAACAAATGCCTTCATATTTTTCTGCTTGGTTTGGCAAATGACCACAGTCCACGTGATTATGATTGTCATCCCGGTCTTAACCAAGGCTATTTATTATTTAGACTAGCTTTGATATATACCTAATACAATCAAGGCCAAGCTTTTGTCATATTCTTGGCATAAATCTTAACTAAATATTGAAGTTGAATGAAATAAATGAAGTCCAAAAGTTTTACTCTTTTCACAATAGAATAATATATTTTAAGTCAATAGGATAAATGTTTAACATCGGTATTATAAAGCAGTAGTAGAATATTTAACTTGGAGGTCAAATTAATGTTAAAGTTAGGTCAATTTAATAATGGCTAAAAGTTGTGTAGAAGCGAAATTGCGATGGTGATTTATCAGAGTGGAACTTGGAAAGCTGCCCATTTCGCTACCCACGGCGCGGTTTCGATCGCTCCTCATTGCGAACTCTACGCGCGTATTCAGCGAAAAGTTTTTCTGTATCACACAGATACTTTTAAAATTACAATCACGCTCTATTTTTATATTCTAATTTGTGAAATACAAAATTATATTACAAAGTTTTGTTAAATTATTTCATTCTAGATTGTACATGATACATTTTTGTTAATACTACATCAATATTATCGTCGACATGTACCTATTAACACAGCTAGTAGGTATAGAAAATGAAGAATTAGGGATATTTTTTTTGCTTACTTAAAGTCTACTAAATATATTTTAATTCCGGTTTACGTGTTTCTATATATAATAGTTACTTATGTTTTTAAACTTATTTCATTAGTTAATACGCGATAATAGACCGACAAATAAAAAAAATAAAAAATTAGAGAGGTTATTTCGCTAAGATTTTCTATCGAGAAAATTTTTTTCCAGTTTATGCGATCCTAGATTATATATTGAAAAAACATATACTTAAAAATTAGAGCTCTAGCCATTCAATCTAAAGAAAAAATGAAAATTTCGTACGTAGAAAAATGCACGAAGCTATTTTGGTATCCTCTTAAGGTCTGCTTGATTAAAAACGTTTTATGTTTTTTATAAAATATGGATCGTTTTTTAATCAAATTCATAAAACTAAATACGTCATATTAGTATTATGTTAACCAAAAATAATACTGACAGTTATTATAAGGAAATATGGAAACGGACAATCAATATTATACGCGTAGTTATGTAAAAAATTATCACGCACACAATAAATTAAGTCTCTTAAATCATAAATCTACTGGAAGTTCATTAGTGGTTAACTTTATTTTAACATTGGTAATGTTAATATATGTGTATCTCAAATGGTTACTAACAATAAAATTAAGTACATATCTTCATAATGGACATTTGAAATAAGAACTCCAAGCAGAGTGAGAACAAATATTGTACTATTGAGTTGAAAAGTCGTACGTAACAGATGTTTTTAAATAAGTCAATAACCGACATAATACATCTAATCCATTGACTATCTCCTTCTTATCATGGGGTAACAATATGCGCAATATGTTATTTGTCATAGTTGAATTCTTAAATCTGATAGCAATTCATATAAAACTTTTTACGTATTTATAGACGTGTGTATTTGTTTTATATTTTATTTATTTTGCAAACTGTCTAAATGTTGCGTCTGAGTCCGTAAACGGTGGTTTTATTTGTACGAATGAGTCACGCAAATGTGAGAATATTCTCGAAGTGAATTAAAAAAAACTACATTCATATTTTCAGTTTCAAAAATTTTTGAATTAAAACTCCCAATAAGATCTCTCTAGTAACTCGTAGTAAACTCAAAAATGTTTTACTAGCGCGCATGGACCCTTGACAAGACAGAGACATCCTAGAGCTGAGCTGATATGATATGAGATTCAGAGCTGTAAAGATTAGTAGTAGAAGTGCCGGTCACATTTCAGATCTTGGTCTAAGAAGTGTAATTATTATATTTTGCCAAGAGTCTTCGACTCCGACTCTTTTCGCAGTGAGTCAAGTCTTCATTTGCGTCACTTAGTATACGAGTCATAAATAGCCACGCATACCAAATTGATATTAATTGCTCATGAGTTCAAAATAAACTTATTAAAGCAGAAAATATAAGCATAGGTAATTATAATTAAGTCTGTCGTTTAAATATTTTCATAAAACATTCTAAATATTGCCACATTACTTACCGCATATCACGGACTTGTCGAGTCTATTCTCAGATACGGCATCATATTCTGGGGGAACTCAGTCGATAGAGAAATAGTTTTTAAACTACAAAAACGATGTATTAGAGCGATGTTCGGATTGAAAGTCATGGTCAGCTGCGAGCCCTACTTTATTAAACATAAAATTTTGACACTTGCCTCGTTGTACGTTTATGAAGTAGCTGTTTTTGTAAAATGTAACCCACATCTTTTTCCAAAATTATGTGAAGTTAGCACACGCAATCAAAGGGATAAACACAGATTATGTGTCCACAAAGCCAAAACAGCACTTTTGGGGAAAAGCATTGTGTGTATGGCCCCTATAATCTACAATAAAATCCCGAACAATTTTAAGGACCTCAATAATAACTTGTTTAAAAGAAAACTCAGAAATCTATTAATACAAAAATCTTATTACACTATTAAAGAGTTTCTTGATGATGGACATTTTTGACATCAAGCACATTACGGCTACTACTGCTATGACCTATATTGACAAATTTGATAACATAATGACTAATTGTATATTATAATGACAAACTGTATAATTAATTCATTGTATATTGACATTTATTATTATTCTATTATTTCAATCTGATTTCTAATTTTGCCGCTAATTTTAACTTTATTTTATTTAATTTTATTTTATTTTAATTTATCTGTTTTTATATCCATATTTGCATGTCTCCAATGAGACAGAACATGTTGAGACGCAGTATATAATATATGTAACATCTTTTGTACACATGTTGAGACAAATAAATTTATCTTTATCTTTATCTTTATCTTTATCTTTAAATTCGAATTATGTTTCATTTTCCACAACATTAAATAAGCCGCCATATCATTTGTTTGCTCATTATATTCGGCATTACGTAGGAAATTAGTTTCGTTTGTCACATAACGAAATATTAAGGCAATGATGGTAATCTGCTTATAAATTATAATATTTTATATCCGTGTTCGCACAAAGCTTTTGGACTCGTCTAATAAATTAAACATTTTGTATTTACATGTGTCTACAAATAACAATACAAAAAAACAAGAGGTACCAATTAGATGAAGGTACTTAAATTATTCAGATACGATCGAAACAGTTATTTTGAGAAAAATACATAATGTATTAAACGAGATAAGTAGGCTTTTTTATTGCGGAAATAATTTGACTGGAATATATTAACATTGTTTTTCTTTATTCAGGATGATATTATATTTCAAAGTGAATTTTCTTTGGCAAACAAATTTTAGCATAATTTCTATGTCAGAATTATTTTGGCTTTCTTACATTATAATCAACTTCAATATTATAAGAGACATTTATTTAAATAAGGTGGAAGGAGGAAAATATACAAGACTAAAGAGTTTTCGTAATGTCTTAGATACTAAAGTAGGTATATTATCATCAGCACCATTAATAAAGATCTGACCTGTATACATCAATGGGCTAAACGTTATGGATTAACTATCAACCCCAGTAATGCTGGGGCCACATTAGCGTTTAACGTCATTGCCCATTATCTCGATAATTATTGCGGTATTTTTTACCGCATTAAGTGGGTGGCTACACTTCAACGGTCAACATGAATGCTCATTATTGGTGATAAAAACGGCGTTGAATTTACTTCAATTCAAGCAAGATGGACGTCGACACAGGACTATATTTCATGAGTGTAAATTTATATTATTTGACTTTATTGAATCATTACCGAATAAAGAGAAAACGGAAACAAAGAAAAAGAAGATGGTGGATGATACAAATGCACAGTAATCGTACACTGTAAGAAATATGTAGTGTGGCCGCTTCATCGCATCAATTCTCGCGATAATCTCTTTGATGTACCGCCACTTGAGCTATCGCCTAACGCCAAATGGCATTGTTAATGCCATTGTCAAATTATCCCTTTAAGTTGTAGCTACACCTATGGTTAACGTTCATTATCGCGATAATTAATGGCATTTCTCATTAGTGTGGCCCCAGCATAAGACACAAGCCATCATTGTTGGCAGTTCACGCCTACTGAGTAGATTAGATTTAAACACACTACCGCAAATTACTTTTAATGACGTTGCTATCCCCCTAAGTGACTGCGTTAAGAATCTAGGTATCTTTATTGATCAGACTCTGTCTTGGAATGATCAGCTACAATATATCAGCCGTAAGATGTACGCGTCTATAGGATCTCTTAGACTTCTTCCAACTACCACTAAAGTTGCACTATCGCAATCTACTCTCTTGCCAATTCTTGACTATGCTGATGCCAGCTATCTCGATCTCAAACTTTGGTATTCGATTCATATTTGGACTACGCAAATATGACCACATATTTGAATTTCGTCATAAGCTCAAGTGGTTGCCCATTCGACTTCGAAGGAATACTCATATTCTTAATCTACTTTATAATATTCTCTTTAAACCCACTAGCCCTACTTATCTCAAAAAACGCTTCACGTTTCTCCATGACACAAATCTGAGAACCTTAAGATCGTCGGAAAATCTGAGACTGGCCCTGACAGCGCACTCCACTAGGTTCTTCAATAAATCCTTCACTATAGAGGCAGCTCTCCTGTGGAACGCACTGCCAAACAGGATTCAAAATGCCCAATCTATTGTCTCATTTAATAAACTTCTCAAGGAACATTATTTGCAAACTATTCAATAATCCTATCATACAGTTAAGTCATGCGTATTTATTTATTACTTTTATGTATAGTGTGTATGTATGTATATTATATGTATATTTTATATGTGTATGTATATGTAACTAAAGTTTAATTTTTTTCACTATTGTTTCTTAATAGTAGGTACACCACTTTACCCCAGTTCCAGATCAACTGAGTCCATCCAAAGGTTGTCTGGAAGAGATCGCATAATGCGATAAGACCGCCAATTGTACATGTTTTATTTTATTTTCGTTACATAAGTGACATGTAATATGTTTTGGTGTACAATAAAGTGTATTATATTCTATATTATTACATTAATGTTGCTTTTGTATCGTTTATACTCCCTACTGAATCTATATTTTAGCCACCAAAGAATTTTCTACATGTATTATTATTTGTAATAGTATTTAATGTACTCTCTATTTCTCTCTCACTCTCCACCCCATTAACGTCTCACTGTTCTGTTGTATCAGCCATGGCCGAGAGCGAACGGTGCTGGGCTGCCGTCACCTCATATTCTCATGAGGTGATGGCGGCTAAGAGAGAAACCCTGCGGGAGCGCGAGCGTGCCGGAGACACGTTGCCTCCCCGCAGGGTCCCAAATCGGGGCCGCCGGCGGGCAAATGCTGGCGCCCTTGGGAGGAGAGGAGGCCGAGCGCGGCGGGCTGCTGCTGTGCCGAATGTGTCACACGTGATGGAGGGACCTAACGCTCCCCCCACTGCGTTGAGCCCCTCTTAATAGGGCTACCCCTTGCCGGTTTCTGGGTAGGGCCAGGGTACACACCATGGCCCGGTTTTTTTTTTTTTGGTTGTAGCGGCTATTCAGGCTATAATTACGCCTAGTATCACTGCGACCAGATTGATCTATTGTGATCGCCACTTTTTACAGTTCTCGGTCCAAGCCTGTTGCCATAAAGAACTCCAGGATCTTTTTGGCTCCGAGAAGTTTAGTCTCTTCTGGGTGCATTGTGTAATTGCCCAGAGAGGAACATCGCATGTGCATCACTGAAGGGCAATCAGTGAGAATGTGAATGGGCGTTTCCTCCGCCAAATGACAGAGTCTACACGTCCCATTGTCAATCAGCCCTATTGTCTGCGCATGCTTATTAAGGCAGCAATGCCCAGTAAGTATTCTTACTAGCATTCGCAGATTGTTCCTACTTAATGCCAGAGCTTCAGAAGCAGCCTTTAAATTAAATTTAAATTAAATTCGAATATTGGTATCCGTTTATTTTGTGTAGATGTAATATAATAGAATATATTATCGGTAACGATACATTATACTGATAGATTCCAACATATACTCAATTCGTCTACCCTTACTATAATCTTTCTTTTGTGGGTGTATTGCTCCATTCCCAAATTGAGCATCTTTGTTGTTATCAACTTGATTTATCCAATACATTGTATCTGTCGTTTTTATTATAAAACAAAGTGATTTTTGCATACACTAGACAGAATATACAAGTGTTATTTTATTGTAATTGTTCTCGCAAATGTCGTCTATTAGACGATTTTATTCAGATGTATAGATGGAGCTAGCTGCTGACCTGCGATTTCTATTACGCGAATCATTTTTTATCGCAATAAAAAGTAACCTATGTCTTTTCTCATGCTCTAGCTAGATTATATGTGTGCCGGATTTTATTCTAATCATATCAGTAACTTATGCGTTGCTTTTAGGTTCGATTCTCGCACATGACTATTAATTGCGTAGCATTTGTAATTGCGAAAAAGATGATTGTATCTTTACTTATTATAAAACAAAGTCGTTATTTTTGTAGTAGGTCCTTATGTGGGCTTATATCTTCAAAACTATAATGTTTTTTTATCAATAGAGTGGTTCAAAACAATAGTTTTTTTTTGTATAATTTGTTTAACTTTAGTGTTTAAATTAAATTATACGCGTATAAAGTTGCGGGCGACAACTAAACTTTTTTTTCACTATAACGTAAAGTACTAGCTAGTACTTTACGTTATAGTAAAAAAAAAGTTTACGAAAAAAGTAAGAAATAAGCTTAGTTTACGACCAGAAGATTTTGTGTGAATTTTATTTATTTATATAAGTGTTTTTCTTAATCCAGGTTATACAGGACAGCGTTGTGATATGGAATACAACGAGTGTGACTCTTCACCGTGTGCTAATGGAGGCACTTGCACCGACCGCGTGGGGACCTTCGCTTGCACTTGCAGTCGCGGCTACAACGGCAATAAGTGCCAACATAAGGTTACAGACGTTCATGCTTTTCTAACATTATTTGTTAATATTGAGATAAATAGTGATAGCATATACTACGCTATGTTTTTAATTAATAATTATTGTACTAAATATGCGGCAATGCGTAGAACCTAAGAATTAATTGGTATTTATAGGTTTCATTACCTTTTCAATAGTTTTTTTTTGCCGCGGCGGGTATTTGCATGCCAACCCGCCGCGCGCGACCACCTTTTCGGGAGGGCCCGCCGGCTCTTGCCCGTCGACGACTCCCACCCGGGGCCCTGCGGGGTGGCAAAGTTTCGCCAGCGCGTTCACGCTCCCGCAAGACCTCCTGGTAGTAAGCAGTTGCCATAGCTTATAGACTTTTGACATTGCGAGCTCGATAAAAAAATATATTATACGTTTATTACAACTGTATATGTATATTCTTTAATTAGGTCACATAGGTGGCTTAGTCAAACCACAGAATAACTAATAGGAATTCTTGTTCAACACAATAAAAAAAAAATTATAGACATGTTTAAAGGCATATTTTCTTGTTACATTATGTAATTCAAACCACCATTATATAAACAAATTTTAATTTATAATTACAATAAAATTTTATTGAGTTATAGCCTTATTTTTCATACGTGTTTTAGTTTTAATTAATATTATACTTATGATATACCTACATAATGAATAATTCATTTAAGGTTAAAATCCATAAACTGTGAGGTCTATGTTTGTAATAAACTATAAATAATGTCGTTTAAAATTATAATTTAATCGTTATAGTTAACGCTTTAACCACTATTTGCCTATTTCAAAAACCAAACACGCCTAAATTGAAATTTGAATTAACCAATTTGCTAGTTTTAAAGTCTTTGGAACAATTGGATATAATTTTGTAAAAAGCAGGAGGTTATTAGTTCGTCGTTGTCGTCCAACTGTTGGGTACGGTCCTCGTCTACTAAGCCGCGCTGACCAGATTTGGTTAGGCTTTATTCTCGAGTTTTTCGTCTCTCACAGAAGATGTCATCTATGTACATACAAATAGAATCTAAATATCCTTTAGTTGGCTTTTACAGCCCCCTGGGATGAAAATGGGGTGGTGTACACTTGTATTCTTAATCCGACATGACACGGACGATCGAAATCAATAAAGAGAAATTTCATATCTAATTGTTCTAACTGCATTGAAAATGTCATAAACACAAAACCAACCAAAAATTGGGACATAAATAATCTATGTCTTTTTCAGTTTGTCGTCCCAATTTCAACTAAACCTGGTGAATTATTACGGGTCTTTGGAGTAAATAGTGTCAAGAATGCCCGGACCTTACGTGTTTTGTATACAAGTTTAACACCATTAAATCTTTAACTATGAAATCTATTAATTTTTAGGTGGATCTGTGTTCCCCGAATCCTTGTCCAGCACACAGGTTCTGTATTGACCGAGGAAACAGGTATGATTGTGAATGTCCCCGTGGTTATGTCGGCGAGGAATGCCATTTGCCGGCCAGATCGGTAAATATTTTTCTCATCTCTACATATATTTATTTGCCAAAGTATTTGTGTTGCTCTTACATAAATAATTTTGGATATATTATTTTGTGTTAAAAAGTACAGTTTTGGATTGACTCTAACTAGTTAGGTCGAGTCTAAGAGAATTTAGTGTAATTTCTACTTACTTATTATTACTTGTTTCGATGATAGGTCTGACCGTAAGCAGCAAAAATATCTGAATTTGTCACAAAAATAGAGAATCTTACAAAATTTACATGTTTAGATGTTTTTATATTTATATCTTACAGGCTTGTGACAACAATCCCTGCGCACACGGTGGTACCTGTTGGAGTGGTATTGATTCATTCTCCTGTTCCTGCCGACCTGGATTCACAGGCAAGCTATGTGAAGGTAAGATAATTCTCTTGACGAAAAGTTTATAGTTAAATACCTAATCATGACCACTTTTCTGGCCTTGTAACCAAATTATCCCATTTCTAAAAAATATTCGTTGTCAATATATCAAGATTATCGCCTTTATCATGCAGTAACTTCGGTACCTCATATGAAACATTTATTAATTAACTAGCTGTTGCCCTCGACTCCGTCCGCGTAGAATTTAGGAATTTTTCCCCGTTTTTGCAACATTTTTGACTACTGCTTGAGTGAGAGTATTATAAACGTAAGAGTAAACAAATATAATCAGAATGAACGAACTGCTAAGCTATCAGGAGTTACACGTGTTATTGTGAGTCAACCATAAAATATAGATATGTGCTGTATCGGGATATTTTTAGACAATTTTATGTAGAATATTTTCGTCATATGTATGACGAAAATATTCTACATAGAATTGTCCTGGGCAGGTTATAGTATACTTTTTATCACGCTACAATCAATAGGAGCAGAGTAGTGAAGGGAAATGTTGGGAAAACGGGAAAAGGTGCTCCATTTTTTAAGCTTCCGTCGCGTGTGCAGCCTTAATGGTTAAAGTTACATAGAAATTATAATGTAATTTCTATGTAACTTTAACCATTAAGGCAAAAAATGGAGCACCTTTTCCCGTTTTCCCAACATTTCCCTTCACTACTCTGCTCCTATTGATTGTAGCGTGATGAAAAGTATACTATAACCTGCCCAGGAGTATGAAGAATAATTGTACCAAGTTTCGTTAAAATCCGTCGAGTAGTTTTTGTTTCTATAAGGAACATACAGACGGACAGACAGACAGACAGACAGACAAAAATTTTACTGATTGCATTTTTGGCATCAGTATCGATCACTACTCACCCCCTGATAGTTATTTTGAAAATATATTTCATGTACAGAATTGACCTCTCTACAGATTTATTATAAGTATAGATATGTACCTTGTTGGATATTTTTCTAATAACCGCAATGGATGAAAATTAATGAACGTGTATTTGTTTGTTTTTAAATGCATATTGCTTTGTGATTAATAAATTATATCTCAATACAATTAACATCTAATCGAATATAAAACCGTTTTCAGAGGATTTCATCTTAGAATCCGTAGTTGGAAGCGAGGTTGTATTGGACACAGAATCTCATAGTAGAGGTCGTAGTGAGAACACTGGAGGTGGATCTGTACGGGAAGTCCGAATGCCTCTCGGCCTCTACCATGATCGTCTGCACAATGTATATATCGCTGCTGGTACACTTGGAGCAGCTATCGCTATTGTTGGGGTTGTGGTGAGTTCTTGAAACTCTGTATTCTGCTTCCAGCTTTTCATTAATGAGTAAAGTTGCAAGTTACAAAAAGTAAAGAAAGCATCCCTCATAGTATGAACTTATTTTAAATTGTGTTATAGTTACTTTCTAAAATATCTTCTTTGTTGCTTTTAACTTCTTGGTCTACAGTCCTTCCTCTCCAGCCCATTTACGTCCCGTAGGAGGCCCGTGCCCAACAGTGGTTGGGCACGGGCCTCCTCCACTTTGTGAGGGTTTATGGTCTACTGTGCCGCGTTGACCAGGCGTGTTGGCACAGTTTTCCGTCTCTCACAGAGGTTGTCATCTGTGTAAAATATTCCTTACCTTGCTTTTACAGCACCCTGGGGAGGAGATGGGGTGGTGACACTTGTATTCTTAGTCCGTCACCACACGGACAAAGTCTAAAGTCCTTAAAATTGAGTAATTATCTAATAATTGAACGTAAAGTTTATAGCGTCTACAAAGATGTAATATGGAATTATGGAACTAAAAATGACCTACAGTTTTGTGACCAACATTTTATAATTATTGAAATACTTATGAAACTAATGAAGCATTGTGTTTTTCAGGTGACAGCATGCCATTGTCGTGTAAACAAGACCTACTCCAGGCTCCTGTCTCGATTATCTCGTGTCACAGACCCAGATCCTCCTCATCATTGGCTGCAAGACAAGCGACACCTACCAGCTACCACGCCATTTCCTCCACCTTCAGCTGCCATTGATACTACGGACATGTATTACACCCTAGACTTCAGTGACAGCCAAAGCTCCCCTCTTATTCAATAGCAATCATTCCAGAACTGCTCCGAAGGGGAACGGTTCAAAATACAGATATAATTGAGAGTAAACGAGCTTTTTGCTGGAAAAATTTACCCTTATCCACCCATTTGCACGTCCTTGCAGTATAATAACCATGATGCAAGTACAAGTTACGAAATTACTGTAAAACTACTACTACTTAATAAGTAAAGTCACATAGTAGTTTTACAGGACTGTATCTCACAATACATGTATTGTCTTCTATTTCTTGATCTGCCTGTTTGTCTGGTCAGTACCAACAAAAATATTCAATGGGCTTTATAGTATTAGGCACCAACTTTTGATCAAACATTTTTGTTTGGGTGTGGGTAATATTGTAGGACATAAACATGTGTCTTATGATAGTAACGTGGTACCAATACTGTTGAAAACTATTGTGGTTAGTTTTCTGAACCAGTTTTGAATGGAATATGAGCTACGTGTTCCAAAAATCTCTTTTGTTTTGCAAATTATTAAGTTGCTTGTGAAGCTCTTTAATAACTGATCAAAGTTAGAAATACCAAGTATATCTTATGGAAATCCTGTGCCATATTGAATGATGATCTCTTTAATTCCACTTAGGTAGCAGTCCTATTTTATGTGCCATTTTTAGGAAGTAATGTTATATTTATGAAATGTGAGTGTTAGTTAATTAATTTTAAATAAATGTTTCTGCTGTGTCAGTGAAAATACGAGCGATTGAAAAATATGAATATAGTGAATATGGTTTAATAAATTATGTTATTACCGCTACATGATACTGTTGTGTAACCATTCACTGGCATGCCTGCCGGCGTATTATGAGCTTTTTAAAATCATTCTAGTTCCAGGCAGGCCGTACACTGCCTGGCTAAATTAGGTATTATTGCAAAAATAAAACTTTTAGTTGAAAATTTTTAGTTAGTACTTTAACTTTTAGTTGTACCTACTCCTTAAACATATTAATGTATGACTGGTTTAGCGAACTGACTAATTTTGTTCATAATACCAGACAGTTCAATTCACGGCGTAAACTGCCTGTAAATAATAGCTCATAATACGGCCGCTGTTCAAAAAGTAAAGCGTATGAAGTCTTCTTTATTACAATGTAGGCCAGATCTGCGGCTGAATGTCAAGCGTTTTGTCAATGGTCACCTTTATTACACATCTATGTCATGTAATGGGAACACCATCTTTTATTATATCATGCTTATGATCTTGTGACTTAAAAATACGTACCTATGTATAATTATTAGAGTAGTTGTAGTACATTATCTAGAGTGCGCTGTTAGGAAAAATTTTATATATTTTTATTTTTGGTCATAAAAACACCATTTCGAACATTAATGATTATTTAATCATTAACTTTATTTTAATTACAGTTCTCATAGTTGTTGTGTTAACGTATATTGATATCTTTAGCTAATAGGTAATATAGGTACTTATTTTATTATGTAAACTGTTCAGTGTATGTAAATTTAATTTAAATTCGTAACAAAAATATCGAATCAAAGTACATAATATTATTATATTTAACATACCTTTATAATTGGAAATATCATGTTAATATATTTTAATTTCGTTTCGCGTGTTGTGTGTTTTGTTATAGTCTATAGTATTGGTAGATATAGTTCTAAAGTTTGTATTTGATACGTTATTTTAAAATTCTGTTTTAGGATTCGTCATTGGAAAGTAGTTACATTGCATTAGTTAAATTTTATTAGATTAATATAAAATGAATACATAAGTATCGACAATGTTAGCATCATTTAAAATGTTTTCTTGCGTTCTAATAAAACAATTTTTTATAGATTTAGACGAGTTTCTTTATTTATTTTTAAATGTAATAGATAAAACAGAATGAGTGAGATTTTCGTCAAGTATCAGAGACGTCGAGGCTAGATATAAACAAAACATACCTACCTGCGTGTCTAAAATCTGTGAACAGTGGTTTTATTTAAAGCTAAGCAGTTTTAGCTAAAAACTAAAGCAGTTTTAGCTAACCCAGATTGGCAGTTAGTTAGCAAAAACAGTTTGTTAGAGGTGTTTATTATTTATTCAGTCGCATAAAATGTAACCATCTTATAAAGTTTTTTGTTATTGTATTCACACAAAGTGCCTGTTAGAAATTCGGAAGATGGTTTATTATGTTCTTCTGTCTAAATTACATTTTTTACTTACATTACCTATAAATATTTGACTGATCTTCAGGTTAGATGTTTCTGTAATATTTTAGGTACTTTTTTGGTTCTTACTTGTCCGTAAATAATATTTCAAGCTAGCTTTCTTGAAGCTGCATTCATATTTGTCTAATGTGATCAGACGTATTGCATCAGAAAGTTTTTATACATTTGTTCAAGCCGTTATAACACAGAGCATCAGGGAAATATGCACGTAAACACATGAAGTGTTTGAAGCCGGCTTTCTATATGATACCATGCGTCACATCGCATCAGACAAAATATGTAATCGGCTTAAGATTAAAATAAGGATGTCATCGTACAATTAGAGAAGATAATGTAGTAAAAGGGTTTAGAAATGCTATTTTAATGAATATTTTTATTGCTGTAATTGTGTCCGCGTGCTTTGACGTCATGGATCTTAAACTTTCTTTGACTTTTGGCGCTTTCGTGATCCTTGACGCTTCTAAATGTACAGATTAAAATAATGATAATTGTTATTGTAAAAATCATTAATTAAAAGTAACTATGCTGGTTGCAAATGTTGTTTTATTAGTTAACCAAATAATAAACTTTGCATTGGACAAGAAGCTAAGATGTGTAGTCGATACCTGCTCATGATACCGTACAAAGAAATGATTATTAGACTAGTAATGTTTTTGTTTAAAGTTGTACGTTACCTTTTGTTACACTTATAACTTTTATTTTTACCTAATCATTGGGTTGCAGATAGCAAAATTGAAACCACAGCATTGTTTTCAAGAAAAACATTTTTATTTAGATTATAAACTTTGATAAAAATAATTATATTAATAATATTTTTATGACAACTTACAAAATATTCATATAAAAGAATAACGTAACATCTATTCAATTTAAACCTTAAGTACATTACAATTTATAACGAAAATGTGCTACCACTTTCGGGTTGTGTTTTAACTAGTGTGACTATCTCAACGAGCCAAGTGTCTGCGAGTATCGTGGGCCTGCCTCTATTTCTCCCACCTCCAGTATATATATATATAATAATAATTATCAATTCAATTGACGTAATAAACACCACATTAATCAAGTAATAATCAGATATTTTCATAGTAAATCTGTGATTGCACAATATAGATCGGTGGGTCCCGGCCACACCGCATAGTGCACCCAAGACACTCGCGGACACGCTCCCATAATATTACTACACTGTATTATTGCTACAACGTTTGTGACTTATGACGAGATTCTGAATCACGAGCTAACATCATTGTAAGTAAATATTAAAGCTGCACAATTTATAATTATAAGTATATAAATAAAAATATAATTACTTGAATAGGTATGAGTATAAAAACAATGTATTTAGAGCCGATATGGCGGACTTTGAGCAACGGATTCGTAACCAAAATATAACATTTAAGGGAAATTAAATTCCAGTTGTGAAAATAATAACAAGTGTAAGAAAGCTGAAGATTGGAAGAAATTTAACGCGAAGGACGGAACAAGTCACAACGCAATCGCAGCTAGTGCGGTATCAAATATAAATAAAACGTTACATATATAGATTTCTATATCTTAATTATAATTCGATGTCTACATGTAAGTCACAGTAAGAAGAACTAACGTTATATTAAAGAATCTACTTCTAAGAACATTAAGTAATCTAAATTATGTCATAATATGGCAGTTAATCGAACCGTCCGCTAGGCACATCTTGTAACATTATTCCCGCGACTTGACGCACCCACTCTGCGCGCACACGCTTCATTCTAACGACACAACACATACAGAACCATGTTCTGGATTTTGAATAATCGGTGGATTTATCTTATTCATATATATTTTATTCATCATTAGTTTCCATTCAAATTGTTAAAACATCGTTAAAATTCCCAATTAAAATTATTTTGATTAAAATATTATGTTCAGTTACAATGTTTATAATTTGCCAGTGTGGAAGGTTTTAAAACAATCTTAAGTTGCTAATAGATATGGTCTTATTCGGCACGAAATCTTATAATATAAATAAGTCTTGGACATAAAATACTTCATAAACTAAATTGTTGTCATGGCCCGATAACCAAAGTATCGAAAATTCATTTACTATAACAAATGTATTTTATTTTATGTATTAATAAAAATCTTAAAATTATACACAAACCACTCCCATCGATGAAAATGTTAATGTTATTCGGATGGACGACTTTTGTGACTATGTTTACATGACTATACATTCAACATTATGCAAAACCTCGGCTCTATCTCATAAAATTGTTATTTACGTCATTGCTTCCATTGAGAATTAACTTGATTTATTGATTCTGGCTAATGATTATAACTACGAAATTAAATTAGACAAAATAGTCGCCGAATTGATTATAATTCAAATTTTTAATAAATAAATATGTAAGACCGATCGGAGTATCTCACATTTTGGAAGCAACGGCCGTACGCTTGTACCTATAACTAATATCAACTTTATATAATTGTAAGAATTGAGCGAGCTTATAAAGCAAACTTAGGCTTACAAAACTTAACAAAGTGGATGGCATTTAATTTGACTTATCTCACTTAAATTATTCTATTTTAATATTAATTATTATGACGAAGGCACATCATGTATTTCTCAACGTAGATATTATTATACCTACTTATATTTTGTGACAAGAATTTATTACTTTATCATCATGGCAAGAATAAAAGGTACCTGTTGAAACTTTAACTACATACCTATGATAACCGAGTGAATGGCACACACGTTCATATTTACCAACAGATCATCGTCATTTACAAATAAAATAAAATAAAAATTACATAATAAATCAAACATATTCCATTTAATTAATCATCAATATTACTTCTGCTGCTCGGGCAAGAGAAACATGATGTAATTTCATAAGGCACTAAAATATATTATTATATTTACACAAGGGTCTCCGACATTGTCGATTACCTTACAATAACAACAACCCAAATGTTTTGTGACATTTTGTTTCATAATAGAGAGGATGATGGCTTATTTAAGTAAATTTCAACCTGAGATCGACACTTTAGATACAACCTTATTCCTTTATTCACGCAATAAGTGTAAATCGGGAATGCTTAGAGTATAAACTACCGCCTGGAAGACGTAACCCTGGCTAAATGTTCATTGTCATGATCATGGCGGACATGAGAGAGCACTGCTAGGGGTCGAGTGGTAACTCCACAAATGTGATATCGTACAACCGCTCGTCGTCGGTGGCGCCCGCCGGCCTCACCTCCAGAAGGAATAAATCTTCGTTGCAGTAATACGCTAGCATTTCATCATCAATTTTGGCCGTAATCCTGAAATAAATGGTGTGTTAAGATTGACAGACAAATATAACATTTGATAAGCCGTATTGAACACATACGTGCAAATTTAAATTCCTAATAACTACCACAAGATATTAAAACATATTTTTGTTATAAATTATATATTATTGTGATTAGGTGCAAATATAATTAATTTGGTGCAAGTGCTTGCCAGCATTGCAACAGGGATTTTGATTAAGCTGTAAACTGATTAAGGGACGCATTAACTGGCACCTATTATAAAGCTTATTAGACGGTCATATGGGAATTTCGTTTCGCAAAGCTTTGCGTGGGAAGTTAGTGGCGCGCCCTCGGGACGGGACAAGCTATGTTCCATAAACGCGAGGCGGCCGGTCAATTTACTCTAACTGATTTGTCGAGGCCAATGAAAACCACTTACCCTTTCTTGTTCTTTCGATAAAGATTATTAATTGCCGAACTTGAAATTTTGTACTTATTCTCAATCTGAAAATAAGCAAAAAAACAAAAGAGTTACAATTGGGCCTTTCGCCTTTTTAACCGAGACGTCTCGTCTAACGGAACCGAAATTTCATGAACCTGTCTAAGTGGTATTTGTTAGGGATAACTTGCGGGGACTCCGGCCGTGCGGATGTTAATTACAACATGCAGTTATGATGATCGTGTGTTTATTAGACGGGGTTATGAAGCGTCAGTTCGGTTACAGCGTCTAGCGAACAGCGAACCGCACCGCAATGCGGCTCGCCGGCCGCCTCTCGCCGGGGCGGACGAAGCGTCTCGATTGTGTTTACTTCAAAATATAGAACACATCTAAAGAACGACGAGAAACCGAGAAAGCGCCTGAAAACATCTCGCTTGCTCGTGTTCTATGGTTAGGTTACATCACCAAGGTTATGCTCATGCTATCGCATGGAGCTACACGCACCTTGACATGTCACTCCTAACACTGCTAAAGTGTAGAAGTGACGTATCAAGGAGCATGCGACTAGATAATTAAGTAATAATGTATAATATTGAAAAGACTTACCGCATGCAGCAGGCCCTGCGTGGTAGGCGGCACGACGTGCAGCGCCGTGTACACGTCTTCAGTGTCTTGTCGCACGTACAGCATCACTCGCTCGGTCAACGGGGGCGTACTAATGCGCGGTCGTTTACCCAAAACGCCTTCTAACTCGAGAGAATCCTTGCGATCACTATACGGGGATAAACCGCCAACTTCTCTATACCTGGCAAATGGAATTTATTTATTAAATTGGAGAATAATCGACGCATAGATTTCTATAAAGTAAACCAAAATTCAAAATCGTCTTTAGGTTTATTACATTTTATTTGTGCGTTATTTGTATGCAAATTACAATTTAAACAGTTAATAACCTATAAAACAATTTAAAACTAATAAATATTGATTTTAATTATACTACAGCTAGTCTAGCAATGCAGCTTGTAAAAGTAATTAAACGACCAAACATTGATACTGAAATTATAATGATTTTTAAGAGTTCCTAATAATCTTTTACCTTTCAAACGTGACACGAATATCTGGATGTTTATTTTTCAATAAGTTATTAACGACAGTTTTGGTTAATTCATAAAAATATAATGATAATGTTAAATTTAGTGAAATTATACTTTAATAGATCATGTTTTTATAATTAAGTAACTATAAATTTACCCTGGCGCGTCTGGTGGAAAGTGGTTGTGGAACTTTAGTGCTGGTGCTTGAGGTTTGGCTGTATGTAAAAGGAATGGAGAAGCTCCTTTCAGATGCGCCTCAGCCAATGCTGATTCATCATGTCCATAGAAGCCTTGAATATCCATTCCAGCTAATTTATCAATGTCCTCAGCAGGACTAAATAGCACTGGAGGTTTGGCAAGATCCGCCATTGAATAGAATTCGCTGCGTTCTGTGACCGGATGATAGATTTCATCCAACTTCTTTCTATTAGTTGCCGACATTTTCCTCTTCGCTGCTCTTCTTTCTTCATCTCTTGTTTTTCTTTCCGCTCCCTGAAAGGAAAACGTAGAATATTCAAATATTATGTTCCAATGTCGATAATTTTATTGTTTGTGTGTACATTATTTGATATGCGTCTTTACTTACCTTATCACAGAACACTTTGATTTGACAGTATCCTCTGTGATAGACCTGCGTATCTCTTGGATCTTCAAACGTGTCGATCTGTATGTGTAGTGGTAAACCCTGCAACCAAATGAAAAGAAATTTAGTTGTGCTAATACTTTCCTATGTCAGATTTCTAATTGCAAAATGATGCTTGCTCATCTGTGTAATTTTTTGTAGAAAGAAGGCTAGGTCTAATTGATCAATTACACCTAGACACATCTCTCACGCTATTCGGTATCCATGTTATTTTATACATAGTCATATAAACAAATCGAGTATATTTTGAGTCAGGCAATTTCACGCTTGGAGTCTACACTTATCTTAGAATGATAACAAAAAAAAACAGTTTTAATAAACGTTCATAAGGGATAATTGCGATAAATTTACGAATAAGGAAAAAATATGCACGTGTCTGAATCGAATCGCGTTAAAACGTCTTAATTGCGTTCGTTCGAGGTCGCTGTTGCGGCGGCGGCGTCACTGAGCATTGGATAGGTAATTGAGAGGCTGATAGCGGACTGGATCCATATCAACAGTCCCAGCAAACCGCTCTGATACTGACAGCGGGCTGAGACTTCCATCCTCTTTAAGTCTTTTTGATAGTTCATCATCATAATATTGAAAGTGTCCATAATTTTATAATATTTTAAGTTAATTAAACAGTTCAAAACTGACAGCTGTCAGAAACGCATTTTAACAGTCGCACTTACGTTTAACATATGTGAAATGCTTATGATGGTGCACTAACACAGGATCTTGTGTGTTTTGCTTTTATGTAATTATGGCTGTGTTTAGTGCAGTAGGTACATAACGCGACCAATATCTTATTCTTAACTTCAACACTTGAACAACGAGAAATACCTACCTATATTGGCAAAACTGACTAATACGAAAACGATATATAAATTCGATAAATTATTAATTTTATTCAGAGCTAATCCTGTCAAATTCAAGGTGTTGTTGGTTTTGATGCGAAACGCTTGTGGCTTAAAACACTGTAGTGATAATGATGTATGACTACATTTGTGATGATAAGACAATTGTAAGTAGACAGTTTTATATACATTTCGGTAAATAAAAATTGGTAGAAAATATAAACTACACAAATAAAGAAAACGTTATGTTATAAGTTCTTTGATGGTGTTGGGTTGAATGATCCACGTCGCGTTCGACTATCGCTTGCGGCCTCGCACCGCCCATGCGCGAGCATCGCTTTCATGGTTATCGAGGCGTCTCTGACAACAACGCGGTTACCGACCTCATGTCTTCACGACGACATATCGTAATATTCATTTACATACTTTCCATGTGGTAAACTTAACTTAACATTTTGCAAAACAAAATATATTTAATGATATTTGTAGATAGAAACTACTGGCTCCTCTTCTATTTCCCACGACTATTATAATAAAGAACTAACGACGCTCATAAGGAGGTAATGCGAACATAAAACTTATAATATTACAGGTGTAGTTTAATATGATAATATAATAATGTTTGTGTTGGTCTCTGTTTCGTTGCTTCCGAATGACTATACCATACCTTATTTTATTTTAATATAACTTCATCGGCAGTGTAATTAGCTATGAAATGATTTTTTCAGTAGTTTATAAATAGTGCTATTTGTTATTGTAATTTGAGAAATTTAATTATTTTAAAATAAATTGTAACTATTTGTAATATTTTTCCAAATCCAGATTTTAAATATTTAAATGTATTTAGTGTAGCAAAGGCTATTGAGATTTGAAATATAGTTGTCAATCTAAACGTAATCCAGTTCAGAAGCTTAATAATATTCAATTAGAAGTAATTAATTTATAGTTATAAATAACCGTTTTATTTCATAAAGATTATGCGAATATGTAAACAGCTTTATCCATTTTCATTGGCTTGAAACTAATTTACATTAAAACTAAAATGGTTGATATCATGATGCTAATTTAGTATTCTATTAATTAAATGTCAACGTAAGTAAATGTAATTACAAAGTTAATTTTATTTAACTAACCTTTACTCCTTTTTGACTGCTAAAATCTGTACTAAGACACTGCACTGCAATGTTAATCTGTAAAAAAAAAAATTACATTAGTATGTGCGGGTAAAAATAGAGATACTTGTAGCATTGTTTGGGAGTCTCAGTAAAACATTTCAGTGGCTGGCTGAGAGCTTAGCATTGTACCGCAATAGTCTTAAAATATTATACGTACGTTAGTGTATTCCAAAATTATAAATTCAACAAAGACACAATACCTTATAATGTTTCTTTATTTGTACAAGTTTTTTAAAAGCTATAAAGGCAACCACAAAGCTTGTATGAGTAAAAATACAAAATTATTGGTAAAACGACGTGTAATAATGGTGTATTAGTAAGGTGTTTCAATGGAATTCATTGTAAGTACAACGTATAGTTTATATAGTATACTAATTTGAGTCGCTCGGCGAATGTCGAGGTAAGAAGGGCGGTATTGGTTGTAAGACGGCTACTCATTACCGCGGTCTATGCAAATGACTCCCTTGCGTTTTTACTCGCGGCCTACACCATCACTGATCGCTGTCCATACGCATGTTAAGTGTCGCAAACTACTCACATCCGCTACGGTTTCAGCTCCAACAATAAATAATTACTCATATTGATAAGTGACCGGTAGCCGCAACTCAAACGTAATTACAACAAATAAATTAATGAAAAAACAACTCTCAATCCATTCAAGATGGCTTATAATACATGAAGGTTACATTTTTACCTATCTACTTTATGATCTTATACAAAATTTGATGTAGAAGTCGTTAAAAAGTAATTGCTAGTTTCTGTGCCATTAGCATACTGTCGTAGAGTTGGAGCTAGTTCACGCGGACTTTTAATTGTTTGATGAATATTTAAAAGGCTATGTACATAACATTATCAATGAAGTATACGTTTTGCTGCCTCTTGGTAGTGGATACGGTATAATTTTATGTCAGTAATTAAAAACCCTGAGTGTTGTTTATTATTCAATAATATACCTATTGAACATTCACAGCACGGCATCGATATAAGTGCATTCTCAATCATCTTCTTATCGTATGTTTACGAACGCGTTATTAGAATATTTGTTTAGAGTAAGACCCCAATAAAATCAATAATTTGATTTATTATTCGTTTCCTGGCCTAAATATAAAGGTGTCAATTCTACGTGCACAACAAACTTAACTTAAAAATGAAAACAACTATTGCTGTATTTTGATTATTTGTACACGTTTATATTAATTAAGATCGTTAGTCTAAAATACACCATTTTTATAATAAGAAAGTTCAGTTAACATTGACGAATTCAGTTATTAACACTATCAAAATTCATTTTTTAGTTAAGTTTAGTTAAGTTGTACCAATATAATTAAGCAAATAAATTGACAATTGTTTTAATATTTACCTATTTTAAATATTAAGTGAATTACATAAATGTATGGTATACCTTGGCGGCGCTTTCCAGTGGGTTCCAGTAGACAGCAATGGCGTTATGCGCGACTTCCTCGATGCAGCCCGCCAATCCGATACTGTTTTTCGTGTCTGTAACAAAGCAACAAATTGTCATTAATCTTGTCTTCGGGTAACTGTGCAGTAATGGCGGCGGAGATTTCGATTAAGATATAAACGCACAATACGTCACCGAGATTGGAAATTTATTTACTGGGCGTGAATAATCACCATGATTGGATCAATTTATTAACGACTGCAATGTTTCTACCTCTGCCCTTACTTGATCAGAGGTTTAATAATAATTAGTGCATTTGCATTCAGTGCTAATGGCATGCGGCTAGCAATGTGTTTATCTATGTAGACTTTATTTGTAACTTTCCTATTACATATTTAACGTCAATATTTTAACATAACGTAAATATCTCAATGAAAATAATTATGGATATTATTTCACACTGTAAGTTTCCAAAGTAGTACGCTTATAAATATCTTATCAAGACAATTAATTTGGTATTTGAAACAGCCTAGTAGGTATTTAATGTTGTTATTTCATTTTATCGGAGCCATGCCGCGTATTTTCGTTGAAGTTAATAATTTACGGTGTTTCCATTGCCATTATATAAAGTAATAAAGTGCTACGTAATTACAGCGTTTGTGAACAATTCTGATTATTTATAGGGTTATAAAATAATGTAACATGATTAACAAGTAATATACTATTGGTATATGATACCTAGACATATAGTAATTTTACTTAGAATGCAATGGAAAGATATTTTTAGTAGCGAAAACAGACATTATAGACAAATTTTCTCTAAGCGCAGCAAAAAAACCTGGGTAAAAGTGAATTAGGATTGGTAAGTACACCTGATTTCGAGCTTTGTTGTCACGGGTTCATACCACAACGATTTAACAGTGAATTTTTGATAATAATTTACGACGGAGTTTTCATAAAATAGTAAATTTCAATGTCAATAAGCAGAAGATTTTAAATTTGTGGAGTTTGTTGGCGGTTGGTGTCGCGTAGGTGGAGGCCTATCAGTCTACTTGGTTCAATCTGTGCGGGCGAGAGCTTCGCTGTGACGTGTTTATGAGCCACCGCACTCAGCCGCGGGGCTAGGACCCACAACCTTATTGTTTTAACTGCCTCACACAAATTTACGAGTCCACACCACATCCTGTTACCTGCTAATAAATCCGCCTACTGACACTTCAACTTTCTAAGATAAATTGTAGTGCTATTATTTATAGATTTATCTAAAGCAAATACTTCATTCACGGGGTAATTGTAGAGGCATTAGTACTTATGTACGTCGTACAAAAAATAAATCCTTATAATATAACTTGATTGCAATAAGCTCAATTAATACATGAATCATAATAAATATATGAAAAAAATGGTATGTATGAGTATCTCTGTTTACCCTTTCGAGGATTTCCAAACGTGATGGTATGTGCTTACAACAAGATGCACATTGCACAGCTTGTATACCTATACCAACATCCATTTTATAATTATGAAAAGAAAAAACATCATAACCAATGAGTAAACTTTTAAAGATATAAGATTACACTAAACACCAGCGGTAAGTTATGACCAGTTAGAATTGTTTATGCATAAAGTTACAAACGTATATTCCACTACACCGTCAAAACAAAGGCTTAATGAGGGATAATCTGTCCAATCGTTCAAGCGTGGTTTAAAAGAAAACTGTCAAATAGAATAAGTGTGGAAGCAAAGGAACTTTAGTGCGATGGATGTGGACACGCGATGTAAGAAGACATGTAAGTAATCGGAGAAGGTATTGTGCGGGCGCGCGGTGCGTTGCGGCCTGAACCCTTCACCCCTTCTCCCCTCCCACTGCTTTCACACGACCGCGCACAGGTGTCCGATGTCGCCCTTGACGGCTTCCCAAGTTCGTTGCATACGTTTATGGTGCCTATGCGCCTCAAACTATACACTGCTCTATACTATACTATCCTGTTTATAACCGACCTTGCCCTAATTACTATTAAACACATGCATATCATATTTTAACTATTTGAATAATAATAATTGTAGCTAAATGTTTTGTAAAGTTTGGTTGTGACCTACGATTTTCCATTTGGCGTCTTTTTGTGAACTAAAATTTTGTTATTGTTAAATTAAAATACTCTGCATCAAAATAGAAATTGATAGTTCATAGTCTCCTTCTTTGAAGTCGAATATAAACAATAGGTATTTTACGAATATGTCGAACATCTTGTAGATCTGGAGAACATATAACCTATTTACATAACTAAATATATAAAATTGACAGTATCAAAATGTATAACAAAGTGCTACTTATTATACATATTATATTAAGAAGCCCCAAGACTATCTTATATATAAAATTCACGTGTCACAGTGTTAGTTACCGTACTCCTCCGAAACGGCTTGACCGATTCTTCTCAAATTTTGCAGACATATTCAGTAGGTCTGAGAATCGGCCAACATCTATTTTTCAAACCTTTTTTTTTTTTTTTGTATGGCAAAACAACGTTTGCCGGGTCAGCTAGTTGTTCTATAAAAATAGATTACTTGTACAAAAAACATAATACCTACTTGAACAATTTGATAAAATGTAAAATAATCACTCTGACAGCTAACAATTCGCCCATGAAATGTGATACTCAAAGCGCTAGAGGACACAATAAAACTAAAATGATATACATAATGCTGTCTTATCGTGATATAAAATACAAAATTCCATTGTATTTAGACATAAATTCATTCTATGTAACAACGACAACAAATAAAAAAAAAAAAAAAACTGAACACCGCGATAAGCTAAAAAACCTTGACATTAAACTTGGACCGACCGCGCGAATTAATGGCTTCCATGTTTTTATTTTCCTTGAGATTTAATTTATAGACAGCAGTTCTGTGAGTAGTGTCACTCATTATAAATACTATAGGCCTCGCTTAGGAAACTTAATGTGTCATATATCGGGACTGTTTACTACATCTCGATCATTAATAAAATGTGTATGACGTAACTCCAACATGTAAAGGAACATATAAATTAAAATTAATAAAATTTTAATATTAATAACATGTTTGATATATTCAAGTAATAATATTAATTAATAGGCGCGGATATGGTAATTATCTTAAGTAATGTGTGTAATTACTAGGACAGGTAGGGTTAGGTAATCTTTCATTACACAGTAGCTATTTTTTAATCAACTCTACTCGTCTCAAATTGGTTAAAAGTCTTTAATAATACAATATCACATCGTTTTATACCACTAATTAAAAATCAGAACGATCAATAAAATATAAATGAATACGTAAATATATATTAATATTAAAATATCGTTCGATCTTTTAGTTCGCTTATTAAGTTGGGTGATAATAATCCGCTAAATAAAAATATCCCATTAAAAGCCGCAAACCTATTTAACAATATTCTTAAGTCAATTTAGCTCATTATTGTTAACGGCTCTATACATTTTCTCTGCAAAACCAGAGTCGATAACATTTTATGACTAAATATTGTAGAGTTGGTATGTAATGGTTGCTATGTTAATTAACCAGTAAAAAAATCGATACATTATATTTCCTAATCAACGGAAATGTAATTAAATTTGGACGACTTTAAAGAGGTGCAACATAACTCTTTTTCTCTTAAAATGTTTATTTTTATCGTTAGATTACAAAAGAATTCATAAAACAAGCAATCATAACTTTATAAATATAATAATTGTGGTTTTTACACTGGCAAATAAGGAAACAGCAACAATATAAGTTACTTAATAAAACGGCTATCAAAAGCTATATTTTTCTTAGGTAGGCACAGGAGCGGCGAACAGGCGCGCGCCGAGGACCATCGCGCAATTAACATGCTAATGAGCGAGCTCCAAGATATCATCGCTGTAATTATGTGTGCGCGCGATTATATTGTATAAGCTTGCTTATATTTTTGCACATATTCAATAATATTCTAGCTTCTATAAGGTAATAATATATTTTTATGTGTATAATCAAAAATTTTAAAACTTTATTTATACGAGTCTAATCTCTCGCCAAGGTAACAGATTTCTCACGAATTTTAACGATTTCCTGTTACGTCTAATAGTACTCATCGCGACAGATATCTTTATTACATGCTTTCATTTGATTGCGAGGGGAAACTTTACATTTAGTTTTATATAGCTGCAGTGTGGGTAATGTCGGAATGTGTCTTTACAAGTAGCTTGATATAAAGCTCGTAGTTGCTCGTTTGCTATCGGTAGCTAGTTTATGTAGCGGTGGCGGCGCCAGAGGTGTTTATTTTTAGTCATTGCGATTGATAGGTTGTTGGTAGTGGGTGTGGGCCGCGACCGTCTTGCGCGTTATTTATGCAAATGTCCTAACGAGATATAATGGTTGTTCGGAGGCAGGAAGGGTGTGCGCGGGAGCGTCTCCGCGTATCTGCCCGCAGCACGGTAATTAGGTCCTGCGTGCCACTATCACCGCAAGCCGCACGCAACCTCTCCGCCATGTTTCTGTGTCGCCTCGAGCACGACGCTCTTTTTATTCACCAATCGTGTTTTAAACTCTACAGTTTGCTACCGTGCGTTATATGTTTAGCTAAAACTTAATTGTTTATTATCTTTGTACATACTAATCACGACAATCTTATTCACAACCAATAATTTATCAATATTGGACACGGGTCCTACATAACGGGAAAGTAATTGACCATGCGTATATATCATAACGACTAGAATACTAGATGGCTTACTTGCTGTAGATTTTTTTACAAAGATTCCTTTTTTGCTGTTTCTTCTCTAGATATCTTCCCAAATATCTAATACCTATTAATTCATTGTTAGCGAAAACTAAAATATAATATTTTTATTCACGTAACAAGTAGTTACCTAATTACGTATCATAATAATTAGGAGTTAATTAAACTTACCTGCGTCTAATATCCTCTGTTTGACAGAATGTTGTCTCCCATGCCAAAACTGCCACGCCTTGATTTCGTCTTCAGGAGACTTTTCTTCTCTAAACATCAACATGACAACGCTCTGTAACAAACAATATTAAATATTTAAAGACAAACACTTAGTAGTTAAGTTACTAAGCTAATGTTTGAAAAGTATTAATCAGTGTAAAGGATACTGTACATAAATTAACATAGAGGGTGGCCATTAGAAACACCTGGCATGAAACAACATTATAATATTTATTACTTAGTTTTAATGGCGAAAGTGCAGACAGAGCGCCGTAAGCATTTCGCGAATACGCAAAACGCGATTACCGTCGCGGGCGTGCATTTCTCAGTTATTACGTTAAACGTTCACGATTACATCGTTACAACGGGCATCTTAATATCATATACATTTAAATACTCTTCACAGTAACGTGAAACCATTCGAGCATTTCCGTTCAGATGAAAAAGTGAAATATGTTGTTAGGACGATTTCTATTAACGCGTTAGAAATGATGTGAAAAAGAAGTGGCCAGTGCAAGGCGTGGTACTGATCGTGCCTTATAGGGCTAACGACGAGAAAGCACCTTCGAGCGTCGCTTCGGTCGCAGATTGATGGATCGATGCGACGAGCCATGATGCTCGACCGTGGTCGATCTTACTTACTATGCCGCGCCGGTGTCAAAAATATATCTTACTTTTTGTTTGTCTCTTAATCCTTTACTTTTATATCTTATTGCATTAGTAGTATTCGAAGAATAGTGAATATAAATGGTTAAAATTTATTTAATTGCAGTTAAATTATTTTATTAAGAAATAAAAATTTTATGTTGCCCTACAACTGCATTTAAAAGTATATATTTATAAGTAAAAGACATAATGTAAATAATGTATATCTTGGTATAATATCTAGACATTAACCATTTCTGGAATTGCAACATATTTAGTACAGATTTTATAACCGTCCTCAACTCAAATGTCAATTTACAACTTAACTATGACTTGACGTCATTATCGAATCATGAATATGCAAGTGAACGATAAGCTAAATGAAATGAAGTATTTGAAGTCTGTATGCGATACTTAAGCATTGCAATTAAATACGGCAAGGACTCTCAGTTACAGTGTCGCTGGTAATAACAAAACGCAGTTTTATCGTAAATCGATGAATTTACGAGCAATTTGTGTCAGCGAATAGTTACTAAGTATAAGCAGGGCACTGGCTTTCTCCGGAGATCGGTTCGCGACGCGTACACCCAACGGAACTGTGCATACTAATAGACAGCCCATGTATACATTTGTAACGGTTAACACCGCCTCTATAACGTCTCATCGCCTATAATAAATAAATATAAACATTTACTACTTTATCAAAATTCTTCTCGCTCGTAAGTATTTGACGAAATTCATAACGAATAACAGTAAACCCAAACATACACACACACACATACACACATATCTATCTACGATGTTTGATATGTGCTGAGATGATATCAAAAATATTCAGTCGTATAGCTTTATATTTTTATTGTCATTTTATCTTAATGTTTCTCGTAAATTAGCAATGAATTATAAGGCCATTTCATTTTACCGTATTGAAACTAATGATTCATAAACACTTGCTAAGTAATATAATGCCCAGCTGGTAACGGTTTACGTAACTCAGTGTCTATTTTCTGGTTGCAATTGGTACCGAACAATGTTTCTATTGTTGCATGACAAATATACATAGTAATAACAAGCAGTCATAATTGTTTGAGTTACCGTACAATTTATCAGAGACTGGCTTTATTTTGATTACATTAGCGACTTTAATTTGACATTATGTACAAGAAGTAGAGCTTATTGCGGAAATTATATTTACACGGCTGTTTAACAATCGCCTATGATCACATTAATCATGGCTTGTATGTTGATTTGCTTTATATTTTACTAGTTCTAAAATTTGTACATATTTATGATGTTACGGATATTTAAATACCATCGTAAAGAGGGTAAAAACAGGAAGTGTTATTCTTTTTGATAGTGTGGTACTTCTCAAACAGCTTCGACTGAATATTAATTTTTTTTTAAATAATTTATCCGTGAATTTTTTTTTTGGTAACTATTTACTAATGTTGTCGCGTTAAAAGTAAGCACCTCTAACAAGGAAAATACGATATCAATGAATCATTAATTATTAGCAAAAATTTACGTAAATGACATTAAATGCCAATAAAAGCATGATTAATCTTTATTTCCAATAAATAACAGTTTTAAAAACTAGCCTCAATTTTTTTGTTAGACTTAAATGACTTAACTTTTTTTCTTTTCAATTCTTTTTCATTAAGTTTAAATTATTTCTTAATTCATTAATTGTTCTTTTAAACCTAAAATCAACTTAAAAGTTTCTATGTGAAAACTATATAATATTTATATTAAGATTTATATATTTAAAACCAAGAAACGAAAATGGGACACGTACGTACACAGCGTCAACTAAAATTATGAAAAATAGTTTTACGTATTAAATTGTAGTGGTTGAATTATGAACATAAAATTAGCTAAAATATTGTTAATTATTACCACGATTAATTGAGTTAATCATTTCTATAAATAATAAAAACATGTTTAGTTATAATTAAATATGCTTGTTCGCATATTAAAATGAATGCCCGCGCAATAAATAATCAATGTTGGGGAATACTAGGTTTTATTTTGTCATTCTATTCTAAATATGATTTAAAATTTATGATTATAATAATAAATGGCCAATGTCATAAATATTATTCCACCAAAATGGCAATATATTTATGAGTTTTTATGTTAACATTCTGCGCCTTTTCTAACATTAAAAGTTAGTGAACATTTTAAGCAAAATCATGTTATTGTATATGTTTTCCTTTAAAGTGCAATAGTCTAAAATATACAAAAAATACATTCATTTAATTATCTACGTGCACAAAATTTTGTACTGATAACATAACTAACCATGACAAGGCTACTCATGTGGGAAAAAGGAATGAAGGTGACTTTATCCGTATCAAAATAGTTTTGTAACGTGTAGGTAACAAGTTAGGTTTTCACTATGATTCTAAATAAAATATGTAAATAAAATTATGCGTGATTTACAAAAATAGGGGACGTTTAAAAACATCAATAACATTACATCTAGTGACAATCTCTGTAAGAGTTAAAACCTATTGAAGTTTCTTTTGTCTATAAAAGATTTTAACTATATTGCTTGAATAGATGTAGCTTGGAAGAATAACAAATATACTCATGAATATTAACATATATATACTTTCACATTGATAATATTAATAGGTTGAAGAGTGAGACATATCAATTTGGTTAAGTGAATGATGCGATGTACCTACATGAGCGTTATGTGATCATGTCAGAGACTATCGCTCGCACCATGTCGTAGATCGAAGGCGGGCGTTTGCGTGGGCGCTACGCTTGTTCTGCACTTTAATTGGATTTTTAATCCGAAATGACAGAATTATGCGTTCCCTTAGTACCAAGCAATATCACATTCAATTTATAACGGTATAATATGTTACGATATTATAATATGTAGGTATAACCGTTTCGTAGTCAATAAAAATAAATAGTAACGATAAACAAATATTAGTGACCTTAGAGCACATATTAAACTACGGTTCTTCTACGGTATAAAGTAATACGATATTTGGAAAAATTTTAATCTGTACTTATTATAAAACAAAGTCGTTATTTTTGTATGTATATCCCTATGTGATCTTTAAAAACTACGCACGGATTTTGATGCCGTTTTTTATGTATAGAGTAGTTCAAGAGGATGGCTTTTTGTATAATTTTGTTTGGGTTTAGTTACTGAACACTATTGGCGTGGAATTTAGAAAAAAAAGAGCACCTTAACAAATTATACAAAAAAGTCATCCTCTTGAACCACTCTACCTATTAAAAAAACCGCATTAAAATCCGTTCCGTAGTTTAGAAGATATCGACTTTGTTTTATAATAAGTAAATATGTGACAATTTAAATAAATTCTCCTCTCTAACTCTCCGTCCAATGGTTGTCAGAAAGAAATCGCTTTATGCGATTGTGTCTCCAATTGTACAGATTGTATATTGTACCAAATTATTTAAGAAATTTCATGTAGTTTTAAATAGTCTAAATTCAATGTACTACCTGAAATTTCTTCTAGTTGATGTATTAGGAAGTGTTATAAGTACTACAATACAGTATTAGCGATGATTACCAAGTTCATATGTAAAAAATTAGGCGCAAATAAATCAGTTTACGTATATACAAACACATAGACATATTATGACGTCGTAATAATTAAAACTAATTTATGAAAACTAATGTCAGCTTATTTTAGTTTATGACATTTAAATGACATGAAATTTAAAGCATTTCATTATAAATTATGCAATAGTTAATATCGTATAATAATTACCGTTACTTCATTACTTGTAACTTCTACAATGTAGCAAATAATGTAGGTACATAATTATTTTCAGAAATCTATCTACCATATTACTGGTTGTTTTGTGGACAAACACAAAAAAACAGTTTCAAAAAGCCCTGTTCGTGCTCGAGTTATAAATTACTGTAATATAAATTTAATTAACAGTATTACAGTGTAACTCCAATTTAAATAACACACGAATTTCACAAGATCGTCTACGGTTTTGGCTTCGCGGACCAATTACTTCCAACTTTTCGGACCGTCAATTAATTAATCGAGTGTATCGACATTCGACCCGATTTCAGGAGCTCGGTTGACAATCCGAGTTATCTGATTAAGCACGCTTTCTCTCGCGGCGTGTGTGACACCGCCCCGGGTCTGGAGTCCGAGTCACTCGCCCAACTCATTACTCCGACAACTACTCTGTATTAATTTCGTCACTCTATTTGAATAAATAACCGATTGCATATATGTATCAAATATCACTACGCAACAAGCACAACTTAAAATTTACGAGTTCATACGACAACTGTCGAACGTAATTCTACAATGTTTATCCGTATTATTGCAAACATTTTCATTTTATGTTTATTAGTATCGATTTTATAACATATATTCAGCATATTCACATTTATTTAATGCCTACATGTATTTGTAATACATTTTTGTAAAGCAAATAAGATAATAGAAGTCGTAATTATATTTACGTAACTTTTATTTATGAAATTTTATGTACGGATAGATCTGTCTAAATGCTTTCTAATGTAGAAAAAACAAAATTTACTACCATATTTAGGATAGAAAAAGAACTAAGAACCACAAAATCATTCTTTTATAATAGTTCAAACATCTAAAAAAATAAATAACAGCAGGATAATAAGTAATTCACCACAGTAGCGAAAAAGTAAGATTTTAATCTAAAGTTAAGTAATATAGAATTTTCAAATTACAGCTATGGCTACTTCTTTATTACGGCACTGTTTCTATTTAGAAAATTAAGTCACAGATTTCTCTATTCGAACTTATTACAAAACGTTGAAGGTGCCTCACTCCCATCGTATTCAAGATAAATGATCTAATTAAGTATATTGCCCGAACATGTATTCACTTTATTCCTTTATCGGAGCGTATTTCTCATTGATGCTATTACATTTGTCGGTATAAGCGTACAAAAGCGGTTCTTGTGGAACTAAACACCTGTCTGGTTGATACATATAAAGTGTAAGCGTCTAAACTCCTCAATGCTAGAGATGAAATCTTAATTTCTGCAGCAAATAGTACGAAAAGATAATTGGTAGTAAGTAATTAAGCATTAAAACACCGCGCAATACGTCATTGGTCCACTAATAAAGTCTTCATAGGTACAACAAAGCTAGCTTTCTTGACATCGTGTTTTACTTTACGACATAAAAACTAGACTCATATTAATCTGTGTGTTGTATGCGTGATCTTAAGATAGTTATATTTATAAAGCTACTGAGCTTAACAAAAAGTAATTTAAGTTAATCATTTTGCCTGACAAAATCTGAACATTATTTTGATCTTGTTTACAAAAGCACCCACATAAGTATTTCGTCAACTATTGTCCTACCTTCAGATAATAGTATGGATTCTTTCATCTTACAACTACATATTGACATTGTAAGACTGTTCTCTATTGTACGACGATTCATATAATACACCTACGTTTCATAATTCAATAAGTAAAAAATTCAAATGACTTTCTATGAATTAGTTTGATAGTAATACAGATTCCTTCAATAAATGTTACTATAACATTCCACTATTTCAAGTAGACCTCCTCCACACAAAAATGGTAATAGCCAAAAAAGAGACTAATTGTATTTAGCTCGAAATAGGACTTAAATGATTGTAATCAGTGTAAGAATAAAATCATCAATTACTCTAAAAATATATAACAACTTAAAACGAAGCCTCAGCTGAAGTATATTTGCATGATATTGGTTGAGGTTTCACTGCTCTGAGAGGCTTGCTCGTTAGTAGGTGGTCACGTAGAGGTACCATCGATCAGCTCCTATCTGTTTTATGACAATTATTTATGTTCACTGCGTGGCTAAAACTATTTCGCTCACCGTTGAGCTTTATCGATAGCGCAGAAGTAATGTCCCGCCGTCGCGATACGCTATATCTGATACGGATACGTCTGTTTGTTAAGTGCGCTAGTTGTCTGTGCTAGTTGTTTTAACGCCTAGGTTATTTGCTGTGAATGTTCTGTTCTACGAGTGTCGGTTTCAACATAAATTCTAAGCGAAACTGTGGGTGTAACTGCCGTGCGGTTGCCTACGTGTCACTATTTATTTCACATCAGGTGAAATATATCAATGAACATTTTTGTCCCGTAAACAAAGAGATAACACTATATTTATTCTCTTCAGACTTTGAAATTCATGTGCTTGATTAAACTTGCTAATATTTTAAAGGTATATTAATGCTTTGCTTTGCAATTATAATAAGAAGATAACTCGTAATTGCTCAGATACGGATAGAGAGTTTAGAAATATCTAAGAATATTTAAATGAAGGCAGATAGTACCTAAGTCATTACCAATGATCGGAGTAGGTAGAGCTATTTAGGTTCATTGACCACAAACATTGATGTTAATATGGACATTCCATGGGATAAAACTACTTTTAAGGATTTTATCGCGGTTTATTTGGTATTATTTACTTAAAAAATGGTTTATGTACGCAAAATAAGCCAAAGAGCGCACGAGAGACGTTGTAAATTTTACACATTGTCAAACAAATAAATATCTTGTAAATAAAAATAGTTCAAAGAATGAAGGCATGAAAATAATTATGATGAAACAGAAGATAATACTTTGATTTTTTGATGAATATGTTTGAATTAGTTTGTATGTTAATATTATGTTCTTGTACAACTGCAAAATAAAGAAAAATGTAAATGATTGTTGAGTATTGTATAAATATAAAAACTGTTACATAAAAAATATACATGGTTTATTGACTCAACTCATACTATCTTTAAACCCATCCTTATACTTATCCATCGTAAAGTAAGTGTATTCTGTCGTTACTCCTTAATACGTATTAGGTAAATAGCTTTTTATTAATTTACTACTTCAAAAGTAAATCCCGGGATTTTGGGCATATCCATATTATTGTAAAATACGACTAGTACATAAAATAGCTCTACCTATTCCGATCACTCATTACACACCCAAGAGTTAAAAATTTGGTTTATTAAAAAGTATATTATGTACTCAATTTATCTATTGCATGAGGAGTGTCTGCTGGCGTATATATAGAGTGCCGCGAGCTACATATGAGACGTTCAGCTTCCGTCGGTCTAGACAAATTGCACAGGGCACTTGCACATCCGCTACTACAATGCAGACTATAATTGAATATTGAATATATAGGTGCACATGTGGCCACCTACCAACACGGTGGAACAAACAGCCAATGTTTTAATATAGTATCATAATGAATAATGGGATTTATCAAAGTTTTTTATCATGTTTAATAGTTTTATAACTCTTTTTTCATAAGGAGCATTTTTTTACCCTGTTATTCAGAACAAAATCTGAACATCAATTACTTAACGATTTAGTATCTTTAAGTAATTGCTGTTCAGGTTTTGTTGGACCAAACCTGCATTTCCTTAAAGATATATACCAGAGCAGTGCCCGCTTAATGCGTTTTATTTTCCGGAAAAAATATGTTCAAAACATATTGATACTCTTAATGGTATTAATTCGTTGTATTGCAATGCGTGCTGATCGCTAAATCTTGATTGAATCGAAGCAATTCCCGTGGCCGTCGAATGTCGGATTAACATCTGAAGCCTCGTTGTAACACTAATCTGCTTAAATGTCGAGAGGAAATGTCAGATTGAAATGTGCAGGGCTTCGGACGAAGTGTGATGCGGCTTAACTTGCAGTACACTACCTACCGCTGAGGGTTGCTTCCAATCTCTATTATGGATGCTCACAGTTCTGTATATTCCATAATCAATACACAGTATAAGAATCTACAGAAACGCTATCTCAACTATATTCACAAAATAATCCTATTTGGCTATCAGTTATTTAAATAAACTGTATGAATCTAGTTCTATAATTCTCTACACAATTACGTTAAATTGAAAAAACAAGCATCACAAATCAGAATTAGACGTTTAAAACATGACAGAAAAGTGAAAATAAAATTCTTCAAATTTCTATATTGATCAAAATAGCTGTACTTTTATTTGTAAAACTTTATCAAATGTACTTAGAGTCTTTGGCTCGACTTGAGCTTAAAGTCAGTTGATTGTTGCATAATCATGTCTTATATCACCCTAATGTTGCTGATTACGGGCGGTTGTCAGCCACCGATGGTATCAAGGATTGACGCTAAATACGCTCGCACTGTGACAGCACCAATATTGAAACAATAATGGTCCCCAGATTATGTAACGACACTTATATATTAAATCCACTGTCACATAAATGTCTGCTTGTGAAAGTTACACCAAATAATAAATATTGGTAAAAGACATCAACGAACTCCGCCCAGATTTTTATAAATATATAAATAAATTATTTGTAATTATGTATAATTATATTTTAAAGTCTGGCAAACTTAATAATTTTCACTTATTAGCAGTAGTAATACCTTATTTTAAACTATAAGTATTCATTCAAGTTCTATATTATCTGATATTTTAAAAAAAATTTTATTAAGAAGTCATTTAAAATTAATTTTGAAGAGCCTTTTCGAAATTCGTTAGTTTATAACACCATTAAAGTTTTGTTTAAGAATTTTTTACTATTATTACCAAATAAAACCTAACCCAAACTTTTTATCAATTTTACTAGGCATTAAATATATCATTAACATTGCGAATAAATTAAGCATGTCAAAACACGAGCTTGACATAAACAGTCAGTTCAAATCCCTCTTACACTATAATTCATTAAAGATTATAAATGCATTTGAGTGTTACAGGAGTAATTACTACTGGTTATGTATTTTAAGGCGTTACGTATAAACATATTACCGAATAGTGCGTAATATTTCGAAAGTGTAATAGTTATCGAATGGCGTTATGCCAACCTGAAACCGAACGTGGAAAATTCACGCTCAGTGAAGCAAGGCGTGCGCACACGCTGTAGCTAAACTTAACTCTTCTTATCTCTGTACTCCTTTATAAAATATGTTTCATAGATTCAAAAGTAAAAAAATGTAATGAATTTGTTTAAAAAGAGATTATTCGCCTTAATGGTTTTATCACTAAGATTTGACTGTCCTTCTGTCTGTCACTTGGCTATATCTCAAGTACGGTAATTAACACTTTAAAACTATAACAGAACTTATAAGGAAAAAAAATGAGAGTTTAATTACAAATACCAATATTGTCGTCAAAATAATGACAATATAACTGGACAAAAAGTACATTAAGTCCGTATAAGATTCGCTGTTCACTAATGACTATATGGTTATATCAGCAGATAGATATATACATACCTGATTCTGTGGTATTTTTGTTGATTTGATTGAAGGTTAGCCTAAAAATCTCAGAATTTATAGATTTTATAATAAATAAAAAAAATAGCTAAATTGTCAAAAAATATTCTCATAGTCTTTAATATATAGCCAAGGCGTCAGATGTTAGTATAAAATACCGTTAGCGAGAGTTTTCTGTTGTATAATTCTATAATTTATAATCATTACAGTTTTTTTAATTCAACTGAGGTCAGGTTGGGGTGTTGGCTGCCTTATAAAGGACGAGGGTGCAGCTAAATTGAGATATCTCAAGACGTGATTGATTACACCAGGGATTGAATTCTTGCGACTATCAACTGAACGCATGCAAATTTCGTGCACATTTTTTGCATGACGTTGTGAAACCTTTCTTGTTACGAAAATTGCATTACACCCGAGTGCCCTCTGTGAGAAATATTATGTCTGTCTCAAATGACAGCCCTTCACTCGTCTGTATCGAAATGTTTGTCGAAAGGTATGCCCCGATAGGAACTGCAATGTAGAATGCGAACCGTTACAATCCCTCATCAAGCGTAATATGTTCAATGTAAAAGACATCATTAACGATTGCCTTAAAAAGGCAAACGGGAGCAATTATTAAAGTCGCAAAATATTATAAAAAGAAAATAAAAACGATGTGTCTCGTTACACCAGTTTCCGTTGCTACGAAAGTGAACACAATGATGTCAGTACGTCGATAAAAAGTCAAACAAAAAATACTCTAAATGAGAAGCGCGCTCGACATGCGAGACACGGCTTCATCGTTCAATGAAGTAAATAAAGGAAGTGTTATTAGTAGGTGTTTTATTGTGTATAATATCGCTGTATAAATCATACATTGTGTATTAATTATAGTTTTATTATTACATCCTATATTTGTGTATATTTTATGATAAATGGTTAGTTAAAATAAACATCACATTAAAATTGTAAACTTTAAATTACTGAGGGTAATTTGTAGTAAGTTCCTATATTAAATATAATAGTTTATCATATTACTGTTACAATGTTTATTATATTACTGTTAGCTAAACTATTGAATCGTGTATGATAAATGATTATTGGGTACTTTATTAAAATATCACTCAGGTCACAAAATATGCAACATGCAACCCTTCCAATGATGCAGAATATCAAACAGTTAACTAAAGCTACTAGAAAGATGATTAATTGTCACTGTTCACGTGATTGATTGAGCTCCTTACATCATATTTTTTGTGGCTAAACTCTTTCTACGTCTTAATCTATTGAGTGCGTAACGACTTTGACGCTAACATTTTAAAATCATATTTGTTACTATGTATTAATATGTAAATAAAAAACTCACAGCGTGTGAACAATTGTCTTCATGTTTGTTAAAATATTATGTTATTATTCTTTAACAGTGTTTTTACATGGTTTGATTACATGTGTTTTTGTAATATCTTTTGTAAGAGGGAAACTATGATGCGTTCATGTCTCAAACAAAAACAAAACTTAATTAAAAGGGCACGATACCAAATTATGCTCCATACAAAAATATGGGTATTGTTCTTCCCTTTTTTCTTCGCGAAAGTTAAACCGATTTTGATTGCTTCTACGCTATATTATAGATGAAGAGTGCATCTATGCTTCAGTACTACGTACTAGTAATAACTAAAAGAAATATGACCATCCGAAAATCCGGTTTTTTTTTTGGTTTTCTTTAGGTAAAGTTATTGCGTCTATCACACATATTTGGTAACGTTTTACCAAAAAGAAAGCAATGATACAAGCATAGATATACTCTTCATCTATAATATAGCGCTAAAACAATCAAAATCGGTTTAACTTTCGCGAAGAAAAAAGGGGACTACAAAACATCATTTTTTCAAAGAATTTGTATGTAAAATCTGCTTCAGCTATATTTGTCCCTTTCGGCACGGTGCTCGGGAATAGGGATAGCAATACCTAAGGCAAATACCTAAATTAGGAGTACAGTATCCTCTTAAGAAGGGCGTACTATACTATAATTACAATCCCGCCACGCACTCAGTGTTACCAGGCCAAATCTCTCTGTTTACTAAAATTATTACTTTATATATAAACTCTTTTAATTACTTTTTGGCACGCGAAACGTAATCAATTCACATCGCGTGTAGAATAAACACTCATAGCTATGGTTGATATAGCGATAAAATCGTTTCACAGATATAGTGTAGACAATGGTTATCAATTTTGTGCTCGTGTGAATATAATAACGCCATTAAATAATCATCAATTCGAAAGAATATGCCATGACACTTGAAAATTCTGAAATAACCGTTAAAATTAAATATACATATAATGATAGCATGCACGAAGCCATTTAGTACACCTAATTAACACTTTCTTTCTGCTTAGTATATTAATAATTATTTAATAATTAATTAATGGTAATTTTCCGTCTAGAGCAAACAACACTTACGCAATACATATCATAATGTCATATTGAAATGAAAATTAGACGTTATCAGTATTTTTAATTTTTGGTTTCCAATTATTAAATTAATTACTTTTGATCTTTGTTCCCCTGCATCAGTTAATGTAAGATATTTTTGACAAATAATAATGTGAATGTAAAATGTTGATAATTTATTAATTACAGCAAATTATATTCATTTTAAAACAGTGATTTAATATTCCACTAATAATGCTTTTATGTAAAATCCATTTTGTTACAATTTTTTTTTATAAAGTATTTAAAAACAAATATTATTATTACTATTATTTATCTATACCATTCGGCTAAAGTTAGTCAGGTTTTAGTTAGTTCCCATTCAGTATTATTATGTGGTAAAGATATTTAAAGTTTTGTTTTGTTACAAAAGAATTCTCGTTAAGAGCTGGATGTTTGCCGCATTGAAATTGTTTTATCATAATGCAGTACTGTTATTGTTTAAAGGAGCGATATTATCCGAGCGGAGGCAAAGACTCCCGGGGCGGTCATTGTATTCCTATATGGCGAATGTCAAAAGCGTCGTCTTAATTATCGGGCGCGGCTATACAACGTGGACTCGATTGCGCCGAGATAAGCTCTGTACACCTATCTCAGTTCGTATTGAATGCGATACGAGCGAGCCGCGGCCGGACTCTCGGCCCACTTACTGCCTTAATAATAACTTCAAACGTATGTCGCATTGTATCTTTGATTATTCAGATCTATCCTCATTCAATAGAGATAAAACGAGTTTGAATATGTTATGCTCTATCAAAAAAAGGAAAATACAAATACATCTATGAAACAACTTGGTTGCTCAATACGCTACGAATATACATATACATCATCTGCGTATCTTTGAATACAGTACATTGGTATTAAAGCCTATTTACATTATGTACCTAAATGCTAACATGTCCGTGTGGTGACGGATTAAGAATACAAGTGTCACCACCCCATCTCCACCCAAGGGTGCTGTAAAAGTCAGCTAAGGGATATTGCACACAGATAACATCTTCTGTGAGAGACGGAAAACTCGAAAATAAACCCTGCGCCAACACGCCTGGTCAGCGCGGTACAGTAGACCATAATCCCTCCCAAAGTGGAGGAGGCCCGTGCCCAACAGTGGGACGTAAATGGGCTGGAGAAGAAGAAATGCTAACACATGCTTGCTGTACCTACAACAATAATGCCATGCCAACGTATATGTAGTAGTAAAATAGTATGGTAATAATATTGATTCCAAGTTGATTTAGATTTGTAACTTAAAACTTCTTCTTTTGCCGATTTGACATAACATTCCTGACAAAGATAGTTTAAATACTACACCTAAGCTTACTCAAGGATTGTACTCTCTCACTCTCTCTCTCTCTCCCGCTCATTAAAATCCCACTGTTGGACTCAAGCTTTCCCCGCTTTGGAAGGGATTATGGTCTACTATGCCACGCTGAACAAGCGTGTTGCCATAAGGTTTAGTTTTGAGTTTTCCGTCTCTCACGGAGGATGTTATCTTATGTATAATATTCCTTAGCTGGCTTTTACAGCACCCTTGGAAGTAAAAAGAATGATGACACTTGTATTTTTAACTCCTCAAAATACGTATAAGTGTTTATTTATTTAAAAAATCTTAGTTGTAGTCATATATATATAGATCACATATTTTTCTAACGCATGAGTAAGATTACATACATTACAGTACGAGTAAGTAATAACTAGTGCAAATCATGTTAAAAAAAATCAAAACAATATAAAAACCCAACTTCATTATCTAAACCTGATTAACCGGATTACCAAATGCTGATTTTCTGGTTTGTCAAGATCACACAGTTTTATTATTGTGCAATTTTATTGTGTCAATCTTTTTAGATGCCTAAGTACAATTCATCATCAACTTTTTCCAGGGAAATGTCAGGAAACAATAAGGATGGGATTTCCGATTTCCACGCCAACATGTTACCTAGATGGGTAATCAATGCGATTTATCTTTTGTTCTAGCAAAATTTTCTCAGGAATTAAATGATTAGCGCAGTCACGGCATTGCGCCATTATTAAATAGTAGTTAAACTACAGTTACAATTGAATGTAACTTAAGTATACATTACAAGATTAGGTATAACGATTATATTACAAACAACATTATACATAGCTGCGATAAAAATAAAATTAATACTGTGTATGGAGCAGAACAAAAGGACTTTTTAAATCAGACCAAACCCCTTAATTTTACTGATAAGCATTGTTATAAGCAGCAATTTTGTACTCTTGATTATCATGTTAATCGCCCTTAGATATCTTTGACGTGATTTATATATTTAATTAGCTAATTTTATTAAGAACTGCAAGAAGTAAAATCATTTCCGCAATAATCGGAGAAAACGGGAAAACGTAGTTTTAGTTCTTAAAATGTCTGTAAAAAGAATTTAAGGAGGTAACCGACAAAAACGTTTACGACAAAATTATTTGTGTTTGAGGTGACAGTTACTGTATTACGCTTATGATACTTATATAAATATATTTTTATGGCACAGCCCATGGACTAAAGAACTGCTCACGTTATTATCAAGATTAAATGACTAAATGTATAACATTAATATCGACAAGTTTGGTAATATAAGTAGTTGTTGCAAAAAATGCGATGAAAGTGAATATATGAAGGTAAACGAGAAGCCAAGGAACAGGGTGAAACCGATACTGAGATGCCTGCGGTCTGCTGCCAAGGCTCCCGGTTACTGAAGTGCAAATCCACGGTGAACGATGCGAGGCTTGCATTACTTAAACTATGGTTTCTTCTAATAGCAGTGCTTAGTAAACGTCATAAATTGATGAATAATGCCATAAGAAGGTTGAATATGTTATCAAAATGACTACTATACTATTTCCTAAAGAGCAGTATTTTACTGTGTATACTACGAAACTTTAGTCAAGATTCAGAAATAAACGTACATCGATGCTTAGAACTTTTAACGTTATTGGTTCCACTGAATGTAAAATGCAAAACGAAGTAAATATTTATGTTATATAAATATTTTTAAAAGAGAATCAATAGAATTCGTTCAAAGCAAAAAAAAATACCTATTGTATTTCAGCATTCGTACAGTAGGCAGTTATAGATTGAGATGTTCATAAAGGGACGAGGCGCGGTCGTGTTTTACAATTCCCAATACGTTTAAAGCGGGTACCAGCGCAACGAAACTTTCTAAGATCCGTGAGATGTAAACATCCGGCCACTTAAACGTTTGCTTCGATAAATAATTTTATTGATATTCAATTAAACTCAACGGGTAATCCCGTTACTATTTAAATTTAGTCAATTCTTACCTTGACGGTTTGATTTTTGAGTGGTTTATCGGGATCGTGTATGTACTCCAGCGTGATGCCGTAGAACTGTCCTTTATTGATATACGTAATCCGATCATCTTCTCTTCTTTGTGAACTGCTGCTCGCTGTCTCTAGGTGGTATTTGAATCCGTATGGTGAAAACCTGCATAGACAAAGGTAAGTTGTTAAAATATAACGAGAAACAACTAGCCGCAATGACATATGACAACTACAAACTCGAAATTTAAGATAAATCTAAAACGACCGGAATATTGCAGCGTAGCACAGTAGGTGAGCTGTTTAAATGTTTGTTGGCACATAAAGTACACAATAAGAGCTGGTTTTAAACATTTAGAAAAAGTGTGATTTCTTTAAGATACTTATCTACGACTACACGTTCTTGACAATAAAGTTTCCATGAAGTAAAGCAATAAAAGTGTACAAAAAGTGGAATATCTTAATTGCACCGCTGCGTCCAGTACTTGTCAGCGGCTTAGTTACATAAAGGCACAAAGATCCAGTTCGTAGTGCGCAATGAAAAAGCACATTTTCTCGCGATTTCCTGAGTGTTGGGCCGACGGAAGGAAAACTCCGCTAATTTAGCACCGATCGCGTGCCTCAACTCGTTAGCGACACTAAGAGACGAGCGTGAGTCGCGCGACAGCCGCACGACTCCTCCGCTTGTCGCCGACATGATCTCGGCCCACGCTTACCATTTGCACAAAGAGAAAACTGCACTACCGAACTGACAAGTCATTATCGGCCCGCCCCATTGTACCGGTTGCTTTACTTATGTAACATGATAAAAAGTAATAAATCATTACGAAGTAGGTATTTAATCCTTTAAATCTATCTCAGGAATGCGGATAAAACGTTTGGCGGCGATTTATTTCCCCCGTTACGCCATTAGTTAGGCTTATTGAAAACAATTTGGTAAACAGTACCACTGATGTTTGCGATTTAAGTCGAGCTAGTGAAGATAAAAGCTATGTAATGCAAACGCAGGCCGACATTGACGGATCGGTTGCGGCGGCGCTCGCCTATCTGATGCTCTCTAAGTGATTCCGAACACAATTTACATTTGCAACGTTGCTTTGTATTGTCATTTCTGTTACCCTTATGCTTTGTTTACTTTTACTTAGTTGACTGTTTATCCTACTAACTATTTTGTAATAGGTACTTCCTGAGCAATAAGTATAGCAGCGCAATATCCTCGAATTGGGTTAAATCATAAAAATACATCAATATCTCAAGAATGTAAGCACTGGACGCTATTTCATTGTATTCGAACAGAAACAAATAGCACATTGTTTTCGAATGAGGCTCATTATAAATTTCAGTGAAGGAGCTGCCAAAAAAGGCACTTCCTGAGTAGAAGCAAGGGCCCTCGCCTTTCATGAATAAATCAATCGACGAGGCGCGGAAATTGATGAGTGCGCAAAAAGTCTTGGAACGAAGCGACAACAAAGTGCTTGCAATAAAAACGCATGCCGCGATAAAAGACGCAGACTCGAACGTCCCGCGGAGAGGCCGAGTGCAACAGCGCCAAATTAGATGCGCATAAATATGAAACACTATAATCGCACACTCTTATCATGAAAACACTATTTGTTTTCAAATATAATAATTTATATATTGATATACATTCTGTAAAGGCTTTTTGCATTGTTGATCCTTATTTATTTTAGTGAAAGCTTCTCTATGCTTCAAATATCGTTACCTTAAAAGTAAGTATATAAAATAAAGGAATTTTTTTAAATGACAACTGATACTATACCTTTTTATTATTCAGAATATCGCTGTTACGGACTACTAATAACAAAAGAACTTAATTCTATGAATATTAATTGAAACATATTTCTATAGGTTTATTTACAACATTTTTTTCTATCCCCGAGTTCTCATCAAAAATGCAGACACAAATTACAGAACGTTAGTTTACCTTCGTGTACTAGTATTTATGCAGCAGGGCGTGTCGTCGCTCAACGCATCACTCTTTAATGGAAATTGAACCAGCATTGCGTATACGAGACGTACAAGCAACCTTCGATGGACATAAATCGTTAAAAGACTACCATTCTTTATGTCTAAATCGGTATCTGTTATTACTTTCAATTAATACTTTAAAAGATTTATAAAACATTGTTGCCCACTAAGATCTATGATGATAATTTCAAAAGCGAATACCTACTCTTAGGTTTTAGTGCGTAAGGAAAAATTTATGAGAGTATATCATTACGCCATACACTCATAAGCACACACACACACACACATATATTTCCATTTGACATTAACAGGTTATGAGAAATTGATTAGGGAATCAGGCATTAAATGGGGGAAAACTATGTATATAAGGGGTGCTGAAATCGAGAATATAAGTAAAGCAAGTCAATACGACTTGACTTCTGGCAGTAGGTATTTATGTTTGTCTTCGGTCGTAATATCTCGCCCACATACCCTGGTTCATACATTGTATTAGGAAATTAACAACTGAAGCTTAGCAATATAACTAAACTAAAGACAATTCCATCAATAAGAGAATTGGAACTCTCTGAAAATAGTCATGAGCAGAGCATTTTTAATAATCATTTGGAACAACAATGAATGCACGCATTAATGACATAAAAATTGAAAAGAGCATACTAATGTGACGTGATAATAAGGAAAATTACCTAGTGTAACTGCTGGCTTTAGTTTGTTTCTTGACCAATAGATGGCAATCACACGTATATGATAATAGTAGCAAGAATAACAGTGGCACTAAGAAAAATATTTAGTTTTATGTAACGTGTAAAATTGTACCCCCGTGGTAGAAAAGCGTTGTAGTAGCGCATCATGGTAGACGGATGGTTAATAATACCACTTGCGTACGCGTTCCCATTAGCTTACCGTAGAAACGAACTGATTATTGGGTATACTTGACAGTCAACACACGCAGCATACACAAAATATGGAGGCTGAAATCACCATTATTCGATATTTTAACTTACAAACCGTTTGCTTTTACACGAAACTCATTTTATTCTACAAGATTTAAAAATAATATTTATGTCCAACGTGCATGAAAATAGCGACAGTAAAGTTTGAAACCTTACGTGTATACTAAACAGAGTTGTGAGTTTTTGATAATTTAAGGAAAATAATTACATCATAATTCAGAAGGTCCTAAACAAATAAAAACCCAGATGTGCAAATTAAGGAACCGTAAGTAGCAAATGTATTTTTAATAAAATACCTATGTCAAAGCGTAAGTGGTAGCATAAAAAGGATAGCCATAATGTTTATTACAGAAATGCTATCAAACGTTACCGTACATTAACTTAGACTTCATCAATATTAAGATCGCGTGTGGACCTTAGTTCTAAGACATGACTTTATAATATTACTCCCTTTAATTATAGCTGTTGATAATAAACCCGTAGCGGATATAAAGTGCCCTATAAAAACAACAGTATATAAACATCTTATACAACCATATGAAACTGAAATAAATACCTATAAGACACGTTTACATAACTTTTATAAATATAGGTCTGATAGCTTAATTACAAAATTCTATGATAGGTAAAGCACGCGTACGGGAGCCTTTTTGAAATGATAATGAACTACACACATATTACTTGATTACGTTACTATACCTTTTAAAAGCTCATTCCTGTGTTGAAAATTCGACAAGTAAATAATGTGGCCGTTTGATACATCGAAAGGTGGGTATTGGTTTAACTGGGCGGTAAGTAATAGACCAAACATTTGTGAAGGCGTTTGAATAGCTCTGTGACGTGGTGAGGGCTGGTAATCGGACGGAACCTGTGTATCGCCATCGAAGTTAATTTAAGGCGGTAGAATCGACCGCGCTATTTGGCCTAAATGCAAGCAAGTAATTATCGAGATAATAATGCTAATGCACTTATCATGTCGACGAGTGCTTCCGTCGCGACGAAGCATCGTTTTTTTTTCAACGTTTTCAAATTCAACGGTATACCCTCGTGTTTATGTTTAAAGTAATTTTAATAATATATTTACAAATTAATTTGATAACAGGTACAGTTTTATCTTTATTAAAAGTATTAAGTGGGACATAAAGAATTGACTATATAAAATTTATGGTTATTTTAGTGTATTCGTTATTAGAATGACGTAAATTCTAGTTTGTTCCTGAATCAATCTGAAATAGGAAAGAATCTCTATCTCGCTATCTAAGAATTAAATAAAGTGAATCCTTTCTTCCAGAGACAACACGCACTTTAGCTTTACTTTATCAAACCTGCATAATATTAGGTATCTAATTGCTCGTTTTGACAAAATAATACCGGCTAATGATATTTATCGAAACTCAAAATTAAATTGAATTAAATTGGATATACATCAGTGAATACTTACATCCGTTCCATGTGTTCAATCCATTAAAGATAGCATGTAAATGGTAACATTTAGATTTTAATAAAAGGAAATGGCATTAAGATTATTAATATCAGCTCAACTAGAAAACAAAATGAATATAACGTTTTCGAAAAGAATTATCAGGCAATTATCAAAAATATTATATTATATCGGTATAATAAATTAATTCTTTTGTCACTTTTAAGTGTATAAACACTTATTACTTCCAACATCAGAAGGTGAAGTTGATTATGACGCATTATACGCACCGGTGATCAGTGTTTAGTCATAGGAAAACTACATTAACATTAAGAGAATCGTAATTAAAAGTACTAAAACAGCAGTTTATTGTTTATAATTCAAACACTAGCTTAAATTGGATATTGACGGCTACAACTTAGACAAATAGTTTTATCCAACGTGATAATAAATGTAGCCAAGGAAGTGTGTTTAGATCGTAAATAGCAGATGCCACTGTATAGTTTCTGCTTAACATCATTCTAGCACTTTACAGTCTTTGCATAATCCTATGCGAAAAAGGCGTGATAGTATGATGATGATGATGATGATAATGACGAATAAATCAAAGAGCCTCGTGATCAATTGTGGGATTTTATAGCCTAGAGAGGTTGTTCAATAATGAAATAGAGATTGCTTATTTTTTTTTAGTTGATGTCTTTCAAAACTTAGTCATGTTCAAAACTTAGTCATGGCTAAGTTCGATGATTTACAATGTTATTAACTGATCAGGAACACATAATAACCAGTTAATTTCCAAACTAGTTTACTCCAATATTATTTAAATACATTAATATTTATTAATTTGAGATTTTAATATGAATGAAGTTAATATGAGAAAATCAAGAGTTTTCGTTTTGATTGGTGACAAACATAATATCAAATTGTTTCTACATGTTAATTGGATATTGTAATTAGAACATTTATTATTATCTATTTACTAAAAAGGCATCATTTCATTTTTTCCACGGGTGCTGTAACTTTTAGGTAAAATATAATCTAATACATAATTTAATTTAATAACACGCTTGCTCAGTAGGCCTGTTGTCATATGAAACGAATACACGTTCAATGTGTAGCAAGCCCATGCTAAACACTAGAAAACGACATTTATTTCTCACAATCGTTACTCGTAAAGTTATTAGTCTTCCAACATTACAACAATGAAGTACTTATAATGAATGAATCATCAAGTAAATAACATTTTAAATGACTTATTCAAAACAATGATACTAAAAGTTAGTGACTCCATTTGCTAAATTTATTACATAAACTTTATTTGTGACTGATAAGGAATGTTCCTTCTTTAGTACTAAGTCGCAATTGTAATTCGCACAGAATTTGGTGTTGCTATATATGTATTTGTCAACTTTTGTAATGAGTTCGTAAGTTCAATTTCCACTCAGGACAGTTATTTTGTGGGATATATGTTTAAATCATTACTTAATGCTGGTCAGGTTTTTTTGCGTTTCAAAGAGATAATAATGTATACGCAGGTATTAATATGACAGATATTTTCTTTTTATATAGTCACCTAGCATTTTTGGTTTTATGTTACATTTATAGTGTAAAAATTACAGCTTTAGCTTCTACAAACGTTTAAACAAGACCTTTCATTAGCTAGAAAATGTAAGTAAGCAGTGTCTAGTTGGTCTTATTTATAATGACTTATCGGAGGTTTAAACGGAGATTTTATGGGAGAGATAATAAACGTTTTAGCGTAAAAAGACTATTATGAATAACAATTTTTGCCAATTTTAGCGAACTTTCAAACCTCCGATAAGTCATTATGAATAAGACCATCGTGTTTACAATCTTATCTAGGACAACTACAGGTAGTATGTGTACTGCAGGTATATGATGAAAACCTAATGAAACTGTTACAAAAACATATAATTAAGATCTAAGGCATCAACTCATTCACTCCGTCTTCTGTTTGTAAACTATATATTCACACATACTTTTACTCTATTCGAAAATCACGAAACATAAATTAACACTTCGGAAACTATTTCGGTAACAAGTTAACACTGGACAAGGGATGTATCTTCAAAACACCGCGGTATCTTCAATATTATCAAGTATAAATACCAGGTAATATATTCTGAATTATATTTATTTCTTTTATAAGAAGAAATAAAACGCAAATGTATAACTTGACCTTTTAACATTTGACTCAATGATATATTCATTTAAGATTAGCGGACATTATTTTAAGTCTGTTTAGGATCGTAAACTATTAAAGTTCTTACAAAAAAGTGCTTTTTTACTATCATTATTATTAGACACTCATAAGTAGTTTCATTTTGCTTTGTTTTATAACCATATATTTTTGGTATGAAGGGTGCGAAGGGTGCTTGGAAAGATTTCAAGAAGAAATATCAATACTGGTATTTGTGTAGAATACTCTAGTAGATATTATGTTTAATACAGCTTTGACAGAGAAAGGGGATAACATATTTTATTTTAATATTTAACATAATATATGAATAATCTTTAATTTACATAAATCGAAAAAGAGATCTTTGCAAGGACATTATTCATAATAATAAAACTAACCACTTAGTTCTAGAAGCTACAACTTTTCATCTGTAACAATGTGTGTGTTCCAAGTGACCACAAAACACGAACATTTCGTAGAAAGGGCTACATTATAACAGTCGTGTAGGGAGGTGCGAAGTGTTGAGTCAACACAGTCGTCCAGGCCACTCACTCAAGCAAATTACTTAAATAAAAAAAAGGTTTGATTAAAATGAATTGACTGTTTACATTCCATGTTTATACCGGTCGCGCCTTGTTTGTTTTTCGTCCGTAACTAAACAGAAGCAATTTGTACCAAACAACTATGTTATACATAAACCACTAGTTACTTTAAATTCAGTGTGATTTTCCATTTATTTATGGTTATTGAAAAAAAAATACTACACTTTTAACTTACATTAAGCAATTTGTTTCGGACTGATATTTATGTGATACGTGGTGTTTTCTCCCTAAAAGTACACAAACCTAATTGAGAAAATAATTACTTAAAAGTAGTATGTATATTAAACCTATAAATATCTATGCAACTTTTAAATATTAGCCTATTTAACGTTTGTGTCATCAATCATCATTTAAAGCATAGTGTGGTAAATGGTCTTATCTAAAGAAGAAGACCACCTCTTCACAGAATTGAATATTACTGACTTTGTACCCTAACCTTTTAAACTAGTTAAACGGTCTAGGCCAGGAGTGGCCAACAAGTCGATCGCGACCTTTGGTCGATCACTCGCAAGTTCCGTTCCCCTAGACAAAGGTTTTTAACCCGTTAAATAAATATTCATATATGTTGCTGGAACTCTCAAGAGTGCACGGCGGTATAAAAGCACATTGCATAAACGTCCCCCTTCTTACTTAAGAAATAGGTCGATAGCGACTCAATTTTAAAATAAAAAGTAGATCTTATGTGCGCAAAAGTTGGCCACACCTGGTCTAGCCTATCTAGGTACGAAAACTGTCTATCAAAGTTTTCTTTTAATCCAAAATCCAAATCCAAAAATCATTCAAGAAATATATTAAATAGACTACACACATAAGACACTTAAAATATTCAAATGTAGTAGGCTAATTACCGGCATTTTTTAATTATACAAAAAAGGAATTTATTGCAAATGAAGCTAATTGCAATATGTTTCGTAAATAATTCTGGTAACTTATTATATCTCCTATTAGAAATTATCAATCACAAAAAGTCATGTAAAACATTCTACATAAATTTTTTCAATCACTATTAAATAAGTAAAAAAATCAATGGATTTTATCAATGGCGTACATTTTACCTATACAAAGTAGATAAACTAGTAGACAAAAAAGATAAGGAATTAAAAATTACGTTAAGTGTTTATGAAATGTGGAAAAACGTGATCACAAAAGGTATCTACCTAAAAATCAATAAATAATATTAATTTGTTATTTGCCTCCGAATATTTTAATGAGACTTGTATCATTTTGTTGTTTATTATTACTTCACAAAATGTAAATTATATTACTTTTGAAAATTAGATAAAAAGACTGTTGTTAAGACCATACACTGTTGATGTTCGCATATTATATGTAAATATATGACGGAAAATCTACATGAGTTAACTATCTAAATGACTTGGCATAATATACCTACATTATAATAACGAATTAATTAACATATTAACAAATTTCCACGAACAGGCCTAAGTATCAAATAAAAACAGGTTAATAAATCAGACTTTGTATCTTTTTATAGCCTATATTTAGAGATAGCATAAAATAGCACACAACAGGTGAACTAGAAATTATAGCTTAACCCAAATAAGTAACATTTATTGGTTATATTTAGTATGTATCTTGATGGTGAAATATATATACATATACGAGTATGTATTTGACAAGTATATTTGTAAGCTAACGTTAATGTAGGTACTCGTATGTGCCCCATAACATAATCGACATATTAGACTTCTACAAACAGCTTTGTATCTTTACTTATTATAAAACAAAGTCGTTATTTTTGTATGTATGTCCTTATTGTGAGCTTATATTTTCAAAAGTACGCAACGGATTTTAATAGATAGAGTGATTCAAGAGGTTGACTTTTTTGTATAATTTGATAATACTTTGTCTCTAAATTCGACGCGTACGAAGTGCTACTACTGCTAGTATCAGATAATTTACACTTTGATGACTGTCCTAACATAAACATTGAGTTGTGTTAGAACAGTAATCAAAGGGTATATGATGACGGGTTATACGCAGCTTATCATAGCGATACCTACTGCTTAGTAAAAATTAACACTATTTAATCCTCCTAAATTTAAACTGCTGTAATCGATATTCTAGATGAAAGATGTTATATATAAAATATAAATGCATTTAAACTTTTGTACTTACAGTTTGGCGATTTGTATCTTGTCAGCATCATTTTGTCTTCCAAAGTCATGCCAGGGGCGTGTTCGTGGTGCCTGTGCGGGAGAATGGTGTGCTGACGGTGTACCCCGTCCATCTTCTCCAACGCCAGGTTGTTGGCATATCACCGTGTAGTCGAACGACTGCACACACCATTATTTTCTTATTTAAATATTCAATTGCAATCAAACTACTACTTCTAGTGTTTAAATATTTCATGCAACATGCTTATAAAACAAAGAATAAAAGGTAAGCCCTAGAAAGGGACTACTTTTTATTTCGTTTTTATTTCGTACCCGGGGTGAATGCTAACGCCATTTTACGACATTTTTATTATGCTGTCACATGCATGTTTACAATGCAATACATAATTATGCTGTCAAGACATGCAAAAAAACATAGTAATTTCAGTAATAACCGATTTTTTTTAAATTCTTGTCACTTATTTAATAATTTTAAGAAATAAAGTTTAAAAATGACAACAAACATGTTTTTGAAATGTGGAGTTGGTTGGTTTTGGACATTACTTGCAATCTTAGGTCCTTATCTTTTTCTGCACAATTATTCTACGATCCTATTTTATGCCAACATGCCTTTGATTTGATTTGATTTATACTGTCACAATTTAAATAGTCATCTTATACATATGTATATTTATAATGAAATTTATCGTATGTAGATATTTTTATGTAAATCGAAGCGTTCATCACAAATAAAAAACAAAGATATTTATTACTCTTTTTGTACAAACATGATATAATTGGGTATACCTTATAGAAAAAACTCCTAGTACTAGAGAACAGGTTAATATCTTGTAATAAATATATTGATTCTTCCGTGTTGACATCTTTAAGCAGTTATAATAGGTATATAATGAATGACTCGTGAGTTAGACAAGTATTATAATCATAAATATAATTGAGGAAATGATACAACATTGTCTTTACTGAAAAATTTGCTTTTCAAATTTTAGTAGATACCGTTTGGGTAAAAACAACAAATTGTAAAAAAGATATTTTGATGACACAATCTCCCATAATATATTAAATCTAATTGGCAACTAATTTATGATAATGGTTACACATTAAAATATCATTGTAATTGCGTCATCATCACTACCTGCGTGCTCATAACATTTATACTAATTGCAAATATTCCATGAAATATTTAGCTTTCGATATTAAAATATAGAAAGTATCTAGTTTATATGTATATTAAATTATAAAGTCTAATTGGAATATAACATTTAAGTTGAACAAAGGTACTCGTTTCAGACAATGGCGCTAAAGTTGACGTCAATTTATATGCTGTCATTATAACAACTCTTTTACGTCAAGTCAACAAAAGGAGAAATAGTAAATATGCAATCTAGATTTCTTGGGTGGGTAAATAGGTAGTAACAATATTCGTGATCGCCACACCTCGGACACTACAAAGTCCTTCAAAACCACTTTGGTCTCGACCTGATCATTGGCATGCCAATTTGTTATACAATATGTTATCTCGTAAATTTTAAATTGATGCGAGTTCTTTATAATTGTGAATTGTATGCAGATAACGATTGTATTGCAATTACTAAGATAATAGTAGTAGTTTTATTGGCTCAAGTCAAGCAAGGCGTATGATTTTTTTTTGTGCACGTGTTTATATTTGTAAATAAATAAATAAATAAATAAATAAATAAATAAATATTCATGGACATTTCACACAACGTCCTCTGGTCCCAAGCTAAGCTTATATGCTTGTGTTATGGGTACCAGAATACGGATATAATACATAAACTACTTTTCTTTTGTAAATACATACTTATAATACATAGTAAACACCCAGACGCAGTACAAACATATGTATGACAATTAAAAACATCACACAAATGATTGTCCTGACTGGGAATCGAACCCGAGACCTCATGATCGGCAGTCCGTTATATGAACCACTACACCACGAGGCCCGTCAAATATTATTTTACAATTTTAATATTTAGAGTGATATTAGAGAGATTATGCTTAGATAGGTTTTTGAAAATAAAACATGGCGTATTTTGGCGTGAAGCAATATTAATATAATAGTAATAAATATCCCAAAACCTATCTATTATAGTTTTAAAATAGAGAAAAAAGTAAAAGGGTGTCTCTGAAATTATATATTATCTATATGTTTTCTACATGTTTCATTTAACAATAATAAATTGTCATTTTTAATCTGTTAGTGCTATACTTTTAGTTAGTTTTTGATGACCTACACTAGAATTTTAATAAGATTTTTACTCTCCATACTATAAGTATTACAAAATATGTTGAAAGTGATTATTGGAAATAAATAAATAAATAAATATTCATGGACATTTCATACAACGTCCTCTGGTCCCAAACTAAGCTTATATGCTTGTGTTATGGGTACCGGAATAAGGATATATTACATATACTACTTTTCTTTTTTTTTAAATACATACATATAATACATAGTAAACACCCAGACGCAGTACAAGCATTTGTATGACATTTATAAATATCATACAAATGATTGTCCCAAGCGGGAATCGAACCCGCGACCTCATGATCGGCAGTCTGTTACATGATTACATGAACCACTCCACCACGAAGCCCGTCAATTTAAACAAATGTATTTAGTTGATTAACATCGGTTTAAATATCAGTTTACATTCGACTACAGTAAATGGAAAGAATAATTGAAACTAATTTTGTTTTGACTATTTACTCGTATCTACTTTATAAAATGGAGGTTATTTGTAAAACCTAGTTGAGTTATCCTTTAAGTATTTTGATGATATTTATAAATTTATGTTATCAACTTATCAAATCCTTACTAATTTACAAATGCGAAATCCGGATGATGATACAGTAATAATTTTGACGAGCATAAGTGTTAATGTGTGGAACGAAACGCTAGCGCGATTTAAAAAACGTACAATGCCATCTATTGAGCAGAAGAGTAAACTTCTGTTTGTTAAGGATTGATTTCTAAATTTCACACGTACGAAGTCGCGGGCAACAGCTATTACTAATAATTCTAACGATTGGCCCGGCAAACGTTGTTTTGCCTTATAAATATTAAAGGTGGGCAACCCTTATCACTTAGGGGTATGAATAACGGATAGTAGCGGATTCTCAGACTTACTGAATGCATATAAAATTGCATAAAATCGGTCAAACTGTTTCAGCGGAGTATGGTAACAAACATTGTAACATGAGAATTTTATATATATTAACATCTTAGAGATGAGATGTAGGCATGTTTTTTGTTTGTTTATTTATATGCTAGGGAGGTATGTGGTATAAATCTATCTTTGTTATTTTAGCACTTTTCCACAGAGTATTTATGTCGGTTTTAGCAAAAAAGAACTATCAATACACATACATAATCAGTAGGTACCTAATATATTAAGTTTTGCAATTGCTGTACTTTTGCTTCTTTACTTATTATAAAACAAAGTCGTTATTTTTGTATGTATGTCCCTATGAGAGCTTTTATATATTCAAAACTACGCAACAGATATTGATGGTTGTTTAATAAATAGTTACATAGAGAGTTCACGTGAATTTTTTTGTATATTTTTGTTGGTGTTTGGTTTTTAAATACCTCGCGTATGGAGTTGCGGGCTACAGTTAGTAATAAATAAAAACGTTGGTAGTTGAGTCATAGCAGTACTTTCTAGATTAATACAATTAGATAATTAGTCATGTTAATATCTGTCATTACATTTCGATGTTATTAGTAATTTAAAAGGCAAAGATGGGACAAAATTTATAACTATTGCGCATCGACTTATAATTAGTTATGTCATTAGAGTCTAGCTACTTTTAATTTAAATTAATATTTGTATGTAATCGTAAAGTAAATTTAACGTTTGTGAACTACTTACGAAGCCTAATTAAAATGAAAAAAAAAGCATGCCTTTTTAAAAAGTTTACGTACAACTTTAACTATGTAAGTACATATTATCTGCGTGCAAAATCATACCTAACTTTACGTTATGTATCTGATTATTCACATAACATAAAATTCTTCATGCAATATTTCAATATGTGGATTTACATAATACATTGTAAAATTACCTGTACTTCTGAGCTATTAAGTACTCTTGCATGCAAACTATGGAATTATTGTAATACCAATTATATTCATGCATATCTAGTAATTATAATGTAGCAAAAATAAAATGACGTAAAAGTCCAGAGCGCGGGAGGGCTTTGGTGATGGTGCATATAATTAATACGAAGAAATGACTATCAGTAACTTTAATATTTTATTTTCATATTTACTAGTATAAATGCACCTATAGTCATTTTTCATTAAAGTATATGCTAGAAACTATATTGTAATGATGTATAGGATGAATGAATGAATGAATTGTATGGTAGTAAGGACTCTCATGTACATAATAATGATGGTAGTGTGTATAGTGTTGTCTAAGTGTCGGTGTGCAGTGTACAAGCCCGCCCGCCCGCGCCCGTGTCCTAGCACCGACCTGCTGAACAGTGGAAGCATGATCCCGAGGTGTGACTGCATCAGCTCCTATGCCGCTGTCCGGTGACGGTAGGTCCACCGTCAGACCGGCGGCGGCGATCACACTTTTGCTGTGATAGCGTGGTGTAGCATATCGATCACTGAATGCGGAAGCCGACGTAGGTTCTGCATCGGCATAAGAAGGTGCCGCCCTTTGCTGGTATCCATCACCGACGAAGTACTCCCTATAGTAGGGTTCGCCGGCGAAGGTCGCCGGCTGCCGAGAATATTGGTCGCCGTAAGGCGTCGGACTTGGAGTGCCGGGCGGCGCAAACATCTGAGCCGCATACATGGCGGCGTCCGGCAGCAAGGAGCCGGCCGACGAGGCTCGAGATGGCACCGGAGAGGGCGATCCTGCGTCACCAGGCTCGCCGAGCGCCACCTGCGGACACACGCGTCTATTACACGCGCTCTCCCACGACAACTGTCCGCTCCGTAACGTCGACGCGTACATAACGCGTCTACACAGTTCACACCTTCACGTACACTTGATCAACAGTATCACTCAATCAATGAGGGTAACTCCGCAAAAGTGTTACAGTCCTGAAGGGTCGGGTATAGGGCGGGTAGACAGGGCGCGGGCGGGCGCGGCTAGTGCGTCGCGAGCGCATGGTCCGCGCGCGGCGCGGGCGGCTCGAGACTCATGTATAGTCCGGCAGTGAGTGTGTGAGTGCGTGCTAGCGCGACGGCGTCGTGCGGACGTATGACGCACCTTGTGTCGCGGCGGCTTGAGCGCGTGCTCGGGCTCCTCGACCACCTTGCGGCTGAGGTCCTCAGGCTCGCGCTTCACCAGCCCCGCGTGCAGCAGCCCCGACAGCTCGGCCAGCTCCGCCCCGTGCGCGCCATTGGCCGCCTTCAGCGCGCCGCCGGCCCTGCGGAGGGGAGAAACACCTCATTGGCGACACGCGCACGACCGCGAGCACGCCGACACTCGAGTCGCGCGCTGCCACGCGACAACATCATCGCTCTACAGCTCTCGGCGTCTATACTATACATTGTCAAATGGTACTTTCCATGAATTTAAAATATAAATAAAATTATCATACTCGTTGCACTTATAGATAAATATTTACATGATTGCAAGGTTTATACTTCTCACTTACATTCTCAATAGATTTAATGTTCAGAAATCGTAACTCAAAATTAAATGTATTAAAATTTTTGTAATATTTTGGCTTTAGTTAAATATAATAATATTTTTTTAACATTTCACCAATAGAAAATTCTATATTTTATTTATTATCAATTAATTACAGTACTTACCACATTGTTATGGTACTTACTTAAACTGCCATCTATGTAAAATAAGTGGAACTTTAATGCAAATATACGAGCGTGTTTGCTATTATTGGACAGAATTAGCAACATTAGATAGTTAAGTAAAGTACACTGAAAATATCTAAGTCTATACTTAGATAAAGGTCTATACCAGGGATCGGCAACAGCCGGACCGCGGTCCGTTTCCAGACCGCGAAAGGTCGAACCTCGGACCGCCAAAGTACTGTATTGTATAAATTAATACGTAAATAAGGTATTCTATATCTTTATTAATTTCATCCATCCATCAGCTTCTCCGTCCACTGTTGGACATAGGCCTCTCCCATAGAACGCCACAACGCGCGGAAGTGTGCCTTAAGAACAACTGATAAGGATCACTTAATTATGATCAATTAATTGTTTTTTTATGGACCCTGTAAAAATTTTCCCCAGTATCCAGACCGTACCTAAAACTACTTGCCGACTCCTGGTCTATACCTTTGAGGAGTAGTGTGTTATACTAAGTATAATAATAGACGACCGAGCTTAGTGACACACAATATTAGGTGATTACAAATTGCAAGAATACAAGGTTCCTAAATATTAGGTAATTACACCAATTAGTGATTGCCTAGTTGTATATTGCAACAGAAAGGCACAAGTATCCACTTAAAATTAATTTAGTACATAGCAATAGTGACAATGATATAAATTTTACTGATACTATTGATTACGATCTGTACTAAGCCAAAATTTTTGTTCGCATTGCGTAAGTATTTACTTAATACTTTCTTTAGAGTAATTTATTAATTTTGCAATTGACTTGCTATGCTTTTTACTTAATAAATTAAATTATAGTGGAAAAAGTGATCACCGCAAGCGGGACTTGAACCCACGACCTCGGAATACCGTTCCGTCGCTCTACCGACTGAGCTATTGCAGCCGTGCCAACAATAACCAATTTATCCTCTACAATGTCTCTCGAATGAGTCTACATCGCATTTTAATGTGCAACGCCATCTGTCGAGACTGTTTAGCAAGTTGACTGGGTTCAAGTACCGCTTGCGTTGATCACTTTTTCCACTATAATTTAATTTATTAAGTACTTTCTTTAGATTTAGGAATTCATCATTGTTTTTCAAATTGTTAGACGTATCAAGGCACGGTCGTTATTTAGGTATGGAACGTTTCACTTAAAACTTGCGGGTTTTATGGGTAACGAAGAAGTAGGAATTAAAACACTTAGAAAATAGGAAGCAACCTCAAAGAAAACATGAAAAGTAGATATACAGTGTCTATTATCTATACTTATAATAAATCTGTAGAGAGGTCAATTCTGTGCATGAAATATATTTTCAAAATAACTATCAGGGGGTGATTAGTGATCGATACTGATGCCAAAAATGCAATCAGTAAAATTTTTGTCTGTCTGTCAGTCTGTATGTTCCTTATAGAAACAAAAACTACTTGACGGATTTTAATGGAACTTGGTACAAATATTCTTCATACTCCTGGGCAGGTTAAAGTATACTTTTCATCACGCTACAATTAATAGGAGCAGAGTAGTGAAGGGAAATGTTGGGAAAACGGGAGAAGTTACTCCATTTTTAAGCTTCCGTCGCGTGTGCAGCCTTAATGGTTAAAGTTACATAGAAATCATGTATGACGAAAATATTCTACATAAAATTGTCTAAAAAATATCCCTAAACAGCACATATCTATATTTTATGGTTGACTCACAATAACACGTGTAGGTAACTCCTGATAGCTTAGCAGTTCGTTCATTCTGATTATATTTGTTTACTCTTACGTTTATAATACTCTCACTCATCCCTAATTTAAAAAAGTTAACATTATTACCTATTTAATAAAAAAAAAATCATAGAAATCGGTATAGAAACACCAAACTTATACATGAAATAAGCCATCGCGCCGTCGCACGTGAAAATTTTCTAAATTCTACGCGGACGGAGTCGCAGGCAACGTAAATATAATGATTTTTGAAATCATCTATACTTCTATACTAATATTATAAAGCTGAAGAGTTTGTTTGTTTGTTTGTTTGAACACGCTAATCTCAGGAATCACCGGGCCGATTTGTTAAAAAATTCTTTCAGCGTTAGATTTATCGAGGAAGGCTTTAGGCTATATAACATCACGCTACGACCAATAGAAGCGAAGCAGTAGTAAAAAATGTTGCAAAAACGTGGAAAATCTTCTAAATTCCACGCGGTCGGAGTCGCGGGCAACAGCTAGTTCAGTATACATCCTTAAGTCTTTATTTTTTTGCAATGAAAATTATCAGCTATTGGATACTTTAAGAAGAGGATGGCGATAGATAAAAAAATCTATGTCCCTAGGGTCAGTATGCCTTAGATCTCAGAAATCAGTTAATCTATTTATTCTGTATATATAATATCTATCCTCCTAATTGTCTGATGAATAATACTATTAGCTGAGTTTGGAACTAGATGGCGCTGTGAAATGTTCGATATTATTTATCCAAAAACATTTTCCTAGTTGAACTGAGCGGTACCAAGTAGTAACATGTTAATAATAAAAGATGCTTAACAAAGATTAAAATTACAAATAGTTGTTCCAAAATCATTATATACAATAATATCTTATCACATGGATCAAAGTTGCCAGTATTAAAGTCCCCAGTAGTAACGTAATTTAAGATAAACGTGGTAAAAATTTATGATATTCTTTTATTAAATAACCCAAAAAATGCAATATGTTTATAACATCAGCTCAGCGTGCCCGTAGCCCGAACAAATTTAATTAAGTACTCGCCCCTCTCGCGTGCGATACAATTAGTTAATTTAATTTCTTCGCAATTAGATATTTATCAATGTAGCATGCCGAAATTCACAGAAATCGCGCAAAGGTGCATTATAAATGATTTTATTATATAAATTTATTACTTACAATATTGTATTGGGATCTCCTGTAAAGATATTGTTAATGTTTTATAATAAATAAATAAATAAAATAAATAAATAAACATAAGTATAATAAGCAGTAATGTCAAAAAGTATTATAAACGTGCTACGTAAAAACACGAGAGTTCGTAGAGCGTCGTAGCAATTTGAAAGTTTGTAGAATAATTATTAATATTATGCAGCTTACGTAAACAATTACTGTAATAAGCTTTGTCCATAAACATTAATACACAATGTCCAACATGATAAAATATTGTTTAAATTTTATAACTGATTGTTGATTGCGGCTTCGTGTAACATGGAAATAAAGTATTTTATTTCTTACATCTGAAGAGACATCAAGATAAAATCTTAAGAACATTTGTCCAGCCATTAAGCAGAAGTATCTAAACATCTAACTTTATATCTTCTCTGTATTAGTGCCTAGCGGGGGTAAAATATATTTTTATTACAAATTTAACCTAACATTTTTGGAATTTTTCTTTATAATCACAATAAGGAAAAAAAATAAAGCAAACTTAAATGCTTACTCACGTTCTGTGGTTGCCAAGGGTAGATGGATGCAAATAAACGAATTTTATTATAGAATCAAGCAAAAAAAGAAGTCAAATTGCTGTACAATTTATACTTATCGTAAACGTTAAGAATGTTAAAAAGGAACATAAAGACAAATTGATAATCTCCTTCTTTTGAAATCGATTTGGAATGAGTGCAAAATAATGGTTTCTGGAACATATTGTACCTAAGCCATGTATATGTTTATTAAGAATAAGATAACTAAAAAGTACCTAATTTGGAACTATAAACTTTATTCAATCGAAATAAATTAGAGGGAATCATGCCTATTGAACAATCCTTTTCAGGCCAGAAACTGAGGTTTACAAGATTTCGAGCCACAAGCCTCGTGGTTGAGTGGTTTATGTAACGGACTGCCGATCAAGAGGTTGCGGGTTTTATTCCCGCTCGGGACAATTATTTGTGTGATTTTTCTAATTGTCATACAAATGTTTGTACTGCGTCTGGGTGTTTCTATGTAATATAAATATGTATTTACAAAAGAAAAGTAGTACCTATATGTATTCTATCCGTATTCTGGTACCCATAACACAAGCATATAAGCTTAGCTTGGGACCAGAGGACATTGTGTGAAATGTCCATGAATATTTATTTATTTATTATTTACATGAAGTGTTTTTGATTGCTATGAAAGCTTTATTATTTATTAGCATGTATGCAAGTACAGACTGCGAGTGCAGGGCGCGGCTTTCGTCGGCCGTTGTCAGTACAAGCCGATTTATGATAATTGAAGACGTGTTTCACCGGCGCTCAGATGTTTATTTTAGATAAGAGACTCTCGCGGCACTATTTCATGCGTCCGAATTGGTCGGGACGCGCGACCTCCCGCAAGCTGGATGCAGTTCAAAACCCGTGTCCGATTGCAATTCTCGCCTTGCTCATTCTTTACGATTTATGTATGCGATTTGTAAGAGAAACGCGACGAGTGTGAAATCGCTCATTCGATAAGATTAACATTTGGTGGATATTTATTTTTCAGATTTTAACAACAAATTTTCTTAGTTAATGGCGTAGAAAACCGACGATAACAATTAATAGGACTGTTTACATAGGAACGTAAACATTAATGGTATACCATTCTTAGGTCGTTAGGTAGTTACGTCAGACGCAACATAATATTATTTATTTGTTACGTCTTCACAAACGTATTTACTTAATTGCTGTATGAATATACTTGTAGATGACTAGACTAGAGACTAGGCAATTGAACGTATCTCGCCTAATGGATAAATACTAAGTGCGTGCTATCTTAAGAGAAAACATGCATACACCGTATGTAAGATTAATCCCAGAGCTTTTAATTCCAGTATCTTGAATTAATCTCTTGTATACCCACAATATCATCATCTCATGTTAAGTGATCTCATGTTAAAAATAAAAAATAAATTATTTTATATAGCCTTTAGAGATAATATCGCCAATTAAGCTATAAATGTATTTTTAAAACCTATATTAATATCTATGTTCATCGCACAAATATTTGTTTTAAGTAGAAGTCAAACTCAAGCGCCATAGATAACTTAAGAGGGTACTGTACTCCTCATTTAGGTATTTGCCTTAGGTATTGCTATCCCTATTTCCGAGCGCCGCGCTGAAAGGGACAAATATAAATGAAGCGGATTTTACCTACAAATTCTTTGAAAAAAGACGTTTCGTACTTCAGTTTTTTTTTCGCAAAAGTTAAACCGATTTTAATAGTTTTTGCGTTATATTATAGATAAAGACTATATCTATGCTTCTATCACTTTCTTTTGTGGTAAAACTTTACCAAATTTGTGTGATAGACGCTGCAAATTTATCTAAAGAAAACCGAAAAAAGTAGGTTTTTCGGATCGTCATATTTCTTTTAGTTATAATGTTTTGAAAAAAAGAAAGTGATAGAAGCATAGATATACTCCTTATCTATAATGTAACGCAAAAACTATTAAAATCGGTTTAACTTCCGCAAAGAAAAAACGGAAGTACGATACCCATACTTATGTATGGAGCATAATTTGGTATCGTGCCGTCTTAAGGGTCTACATCAATATTATCGTCGACATGTACATATTAACACAGCTAGTAGGTATAGAAAAAGAATTAGGGATATTTTTTTGTTTACTCAATATCTACTAAATATATTTTAATTCTGATTTACGTGTTTCTATATATAATAGTTACTTATGTTTTTAAAGTTATTTCATAAGTTAATACGCGATAATTGACCGATAAATGAAAAAAATAAAAAATGAGAGAGGTTGTTTCGCTAAGATTTTCTATCGAGAAAACTTTTTGCAATCGCGTTTCTGAGTTTATGCGATCCTAGATTATATATTGAAAAAACATATACTTAAAAATTAGAGCTCTAGCTATTCAATCTAAAGAAACAATGAAAACTTCGTACATAGAAAAATGCACGAAGCTATTTTGGTTTCCTCTTAATCATAGATTTCGCTACTTAGTCTGGATATTAATCTTGACCAAGTTATATCTTTACTTATTACTAGACTTCCCGGCAAACGTTGTTTTGCTATACAAATGTCTAGGGTGGACAAGCCTTATCACTTAGGGGTATGAATGAATATGCATATAAAATTTCATGAATCGGTTATGCTGTTTCGGAGGAGTATGGGAACGAACATTGTGACACGAGAATTTTTTATATTAGATGAAGCTAAGCCGTTATTTTTGTACGTTTTGTACGAACGTATATCTTCCAAATCAAAAAATGGATTTTGATGCGATTTTTTTAATATGAAATGTAGTTTAATAGTTTGGTTTTTTTACATAATTTATTAGCGTTTAGTTTATATATTCCATGCGTACGAAGTTGTGGGCAACAGCTAGGTTTGTATAAAAGGCCTAAGTTATTGAAAATATACAAGGCCAAGATAGTTGACCGTTCTCATAGTATTGCAGCTGCACTTGAAATATTTAATGAGACTATAAACATTCCATAAACATATTTCAGTATTTAAGATAAAACGAAATAAGAAATATTTTATTGTAATCTAATTTTAAATAAAAGTTATACCGACGCCGTACTTATTTAAGCCCAAAGAGCTCTTCCTTCTTTTTCTCAGCCCATTAATATGCCATTGTTGGGCAGGGGCTTCCGGCATTTTTGTATTATTCTGTTCTACTTGTGCTATACTGAGCATACCTGTTAACAAACAGCTTAATTTCGAGATTTTCTTCTCTCACGGAACATATTTTTTGTATTTACTTGCTCTTAGCTTTTACAGTTCCCCGAAAAGTAAATGGGATCATGGTACCTAAGTTTTAAACAATAAAAATAATTACAAAATACAAGCTAGTTATTATTACTATAACGCGTCTAAATATGAACGGTTGCAAAGTTGTGTTACATGCAAATTAAATTATTGGTATTAATCTGAGTTGGGTATGCCCGCAGCGTAACTTTGACGTCGTTATTCATATGTGGGGAATACAATGTGATGTTTGCTTGTCGTTCATTGTTGATGCTTCTACAAATAGGACAAAGCGGGCTACGATGACAGCTGAGTCGAAAGCCCTGTGTCTGTTACGAATACGTAAAGGAATCTAACTTAAATTAAAGTCACTTATTCTGATCAACACTTATCTTTTCTTAAATAAAAGTTTAAATATTTTCGTCTACACTTATTTTGAGCTCATATTCAATATTAAAAGACTCAAATGCAGCTGAAATATATAGCTTTTATTGCATCAGTCTGACCCAGATTCCCGAGTGCAGGGTTATCAGTAGAAAACCTTGTGAAATACTCATGGACTATTAATATTTTTAAATCATTACGTAATTACTTAGTTCAAATTGAAAAGAGAAAATTCACTCCCCATACATCTTTGGGCTAATTTTGAAAGTAGCCAACGCAAATAAACTTAATATTCTCATAGAGGATAACAAAATAAACATTTAAAAAAAAACAAAATATAAAAAAAAATTAAAAATATATAAAATAAATAGACAAAATACCCTCCGAACATCTAAGTGAAGTTAGTGGGGGGGATGTTTTCTACCTACTTCGAGGCCGAAAACAGTCTCGGCATGTGCGCTTACGAGTATATTATGTATAATATCGCTTTCAGGCTAAATATTTCACCTTAAATAAAATCTCAAGGAATCTATTTAGAACTTTGGTGTAATAATAAAAAATGCTTACAATATTGTGTTCTATCAAAATCAAACACTTATTTTTAGTGGCCGGCAAAATAAAAATTTGCCCAATTTGAATGATGACCTTTACATGCCTGCTAGTAAAATAGAAAGAAGTTAGTTTAAATAAATATTAAAAGACCGATTCGAAATAGAGATCAGCTTAATTTATTTTGCAAGTTCAATAGCCAAAAAAAAATTGTTAGTAGCTTGGTATTACATTTTTGACTGCGAAAAAATATGGTGTTGCAAATACATAAAATGAGTTTGCTTCATTTTTATCTTTGTCATCTGATCAATATTAGTGCTATTTTTTCAAAGTCTAACTTTAAATCTACAAGTAAAAAAAATATTTTATATCATTCTTTATGAAGAAGAGCTTAGGGACTGTAATAACAAATTATCTCTAAAAAAATCTTAATTCTATCTTAACAAACGACAAGTACAGATTTTAATATTTTTGAATATTTTTATTTTCTACAGTTGAACCAGTTCCGGTTGGTTTTGAACATCGTGCAAGTCCCACAGGTAGCGGTATAAATCTCCAAACTGTTAATCTGATATCAGTGTCATGTTGCTTAAGATTAGCATAACAGTGAGTGTAATAAAAAGCAAGAATGAACATCATCTCCAAAACATTTTACATGCAAATCTAAATTTTCTTATCAAAGTTGAATCAGTTCATCTCTCGGATGCAATTGCCATTATAATTATTTGCAATGTTTACTTAACACCCTTTCACACATGATGAGATCTTGACAATACGATCCTTAAGGGTGAAAAGACCCTCGCATAGCGCTCATACATACATTCAATGCTTTAACGAAATACCTCTTATGAATCACAAAGAGAATTCATTTATACTTTTATTTTTGATCTGATTTCGTAGAAGAATAACAGCTACTAAGATATTTCAGTAGAAATTAGATTCTTAGTTTTTAACAAAACTCGTTACATTAATTTCAATGTATATCATAATTTGTAGTTGTACCTATTGATACAATGTAGGTATTGTATCAATAAGTACATATTTCATGCTGAATATATCTACATAATAATGCTATATCCACATCGTTAGCAATATCCCTGATCAATTAGGTAGGTATTCCAATTAAAATAGCCATAGTAGTAAATCTCAAATCAGTCCTCTAAAACTTCTAAGCGAATAAAATTGTGTTTACACGAAGAGTTTACTTCATATTCTTTTTACTGATAATTTATTTTTAAAACATAGGTAATCAGAACAATCAATATACTAAAATTCGTATCGACTAGAATTCAATCATTTTGAACATTAATGCTAAAACTGTGATGTTTTTGAACGGAACCTTTAAGATAGTAAGCTAACATAACCGCGGCAGTTATCTATATAAACATCTGAAGCGGCGACAGTTTATACATCGTTTGACGAATTGATTAGAATCTACCGAACGATAAACGAGACGAAGGAGGCGCTTGCAGCGGATGCGAGCAATGTAATTTCATTCTATTTGAATATATTACTCATCTAAATGTGGGTTTATTGCTACTTTTCTCACGGAACTAATACATTATCAAAAACTTTAATTGAAAACGATTTCGCCATTTGTCTTAGTCATTAAATGAGATTTTGAATTAATATAACTGTGTCCTCTTGATTGATTTCCTTATAGGCAAATTCCAAGGTATGATTTTTAAGTAAATAGAGATTCCAATGACTTGGTCGTCAAAATAACAATAATAAGCTCACAGCTGGCCAACGATTTGCGTACCTCTTTAAAAACGATAATTGAATGTCTTTGCGCAGCTGTGAAATGGAAAAAATATTCGCATGATAAAGAGTGGTCAAGAAAGAATGGTCAAGCCCAGGATTTATAATTCGCTACATGATGAACGTGACAGGGACGTAACGATGTTACGATCTTTTTATACATTATCTTCATATGAGGGTCCGTTATATCCAAGTGAATTGAATAGTATTAACTACTGTCTCTCTAACAATAACGACATATCTTCAAGAGGAAACCGGTTATAGTCCTAAATGGGTCACACGGTTCCAACTCCCTGAGTTTTTGTTAAACCACCGCGACATTAACAACACATGTGCCTAGAGAGCTTGCTGAATTATGCTATTCACTTTTGCGTTTTATATTGAACAAGGTATTGACAATGTACACTCGTAGACCGAAGTACTACCTACTTATAACTATAGGTATAAAAATATTACGCTATCCGATTCCAAGACATGTCTTTAAATTGTATTTATTAAATATATAACCCCCGCAACACATAGTAATTAAATACGAAGATAATTTCTATCATTAGCTCGTAAAATAAGGTACATGAGTGTGGAGAAACCAAGTTCCCGTTAGTGCGGCAAGTGCGAACAGCGACAGGGTCAAGAGGGCGCGGCCCTCCCCGGAGGCATCCCGCCGCGCGTTTCTATGCTAATCTTAGCGTTAGTATTCGACAGCCTCCGACAACTATTAATGGTTATAGCCGCTGTTTCTATTTAATACCTATATCTACATTCTACATCCGTGTAGTCCTAGTGCATAGAACAAGCTGCGCCCGCGCACTACGCAATGTGATTACGAAACGTACTAACGCCTACGTCAACAGATCTCTAAGGAATACAGACGGAACTAGTTCACTTCTACATTCAATTCAAATAATACGAGTGATTTAGCCAACAAATAGTATGTTCCAAAGCTGACGATGCACTGGCGCTGAAGTATTAGCATACAAACACATTTGTATAAACGCGCGCGGCTGGGTGCGGGCGACTTGGAGCAATCGTTATAATTTTGAATGTATGAATGAGCAATAGAGGCGCGCGTTGAACCGAACGCGTGGGACGCGCATCGACAATGACTCGAGACAAGTCCTGGCCGTCCTTGTCAATGTGAGCCGCTTCCAGCACATCCGTCTATTGTCATTGTTTGTATTTATGCACTCCCGTAAACAGTGACGGGCATGACAGGCACAATCGAGTACACCATGTGTCACATTCTAGAGCGCAGCTTCACTGGAAGCGCGCTACCATCAGACCCTCGTCCGCGACGTGCGTCGTGTGTGGTGACACGTGGGAGGCTTTTACCACTTCGACAATTCTCTATTCTTATGTGAACAGCCTACATGCACCAACGCTAACGTTTATACTCATATAAGACACAGGCGCATTTACGTATATATCTGCAATATTTAAATTTCTTTTTCTATTCAGTGACAGAAAATTTACATTTTTACGGATTTAAAACTAGTTTCCTTTATAAATAGTGTTTATGAAGTATAATAAAACGTTCATAAAAGTTTAAATGGTCTGTATAGGGTCAAGTTAACATTATGCACTTCTTGTATTAAGAATGTGACACGGCATTTGCTCATTTTTCGCCGCTATTCAAAGGATGTTGTTAACAACCTCTTTCAAAGAGCGAGCATAATTTGATCGGGGTCGCATTTCTATGAGAATTCGTTGAATGCACTGACTGCATTCATAATTATTTAGCAGTTTTTAGAAAATCTTTTTTATACATTTGTATTTTCTTATAAAAAGGACATTATGTTGTTTTAATTTATACATTTAAGAGGTTGATAAAGTAAGTGGAAAAAATATTTTTATAGTTACTAGTTACAATTTTAAATAAAAATTAAAGAGAAGCTGTTCTATTATGTTCTAATAGGTTATAGGGTATAATAATCCTACATGATTAAACCTTCATATAGGTAAGAAAACAGAAGTTTGTTTTTGAAAAATTAAATCAAATTACAAAAATATGTTAATTTTAACGTAGTATAGTATAAGATCGGAGGCAGATAGAAGGGGTGTAGGGTTGCGCTTCAGTTGCGAACTGCTATTTCGTTAATCTTGCCATAGGTATTCAAATGAGTTGCAATGATTTATTGAGTGGAACATTAACATATTTATTATTTGTTATTCTTACACCTTTCGCTGGGGCAGGAAGCCACGCGGCTTCTTGTCTCAGTGTATTCGCCCGTGAGACTTGAGCAACACATACCACCCTGCTTGCGTATCAACGCATATAAAAACTACACAACACAAAGATTGCATATTATCATAGTTTACATATAAATTTTACACGAATTCATTCTGTATTCACCGCGTCAAGAAATTCGGCGATTATAATAATAATTGCTCCGATACACGAACGTTCAATTTGATCTACGGCCGTGAGAATCGGCGATTGATTTTCCGCGATTATTTACTGATTCCACTTGATTGTTAGATATCGATATTTAAGATTGGCTTTGCACATAACAACATAATATCAATTATCCTTATAAATAAACGTGTGTCGTAGCTACACGTGTTAATAAACGATGTAGGTATCTATATACAGTATAAACCTAGGTGTAGGTAATGGATATCACTTAAACGATTATACATATTATAGTTTATTATATATAAAAACTTAGATGCGCTAAGTTATTTATATACACATGTAATTACGAACTGTTAAGATCATTATATGTAAATAATTAGTTACTTTATTATATGGCGTATCATCAAGAGATCACAATTTTTCTTATGACATGTAATTCAAAGTGTCACGTATACTACTAATAAGCTTAAGCACATAAATCATGAAACTATTTCATCGGCTCTTGTTTGTAATATAATTCTTCTGATGGCTTTAAAATAAATTTAGTAATTTCCAGTTTATTAATGCAAACAACTAAATTAATTTAAATAAAACTACTTTTTACGGATTTAGACGCGTATATTTGTTTTAAATTTTCCGTAAGTCTCACCCGTGACCATGGTGACTGCAAAGTCTCCGAAACGTCGGGCCAAAATTTAAAACAAATATGCGCATCTAAATCCGTAAAAAGTAGTTTTATTTAAAAAGATGAGTCGCGCAAGTGTTAGAAAAAAAAACTAAATTAATGTTGCTGTAGTAATCTAAAAGATGATAGTAAAAATAGCGAACTATGAAGGACTCTAGGTGGAGCAACGATATTAACAAGATCGCAACGAGCCCCTGTATGCAAGAGGCCCAGGACCGCGTTGTTGTGTCCTATATTCTGCCGATGTGCTGAATTCATGCATAACGCTAACATACTCAATACAAATGCATTTAGATTCTTTTGATAAACAAGCATTCTGTAGCTAAAAATAGACCCTTTTAAGTCTAAGCATATTTACCTAACTTTCGTGTGAACAAAGAAAATAATAACACTAGAAAATAATAAAGACGAACGTTACACAGTACCTACGCCATCTAGTTCTTAAATAAGCAAAGGTGTACCAAGCTCATATGTAATAGGTACTTAGAAAGGATAAAACTTATTCAAGTGACAAACATTAATCACATTGATGTTAGTTAAAAGTTGAGTGCTGTGACCGACTGTGCCCTTCGATCGATATAGAATGAATAAAACCATAATTATATGCAATTAGACATTGAAATTAAATAAATGCATTCTGAAGGTAACTCACGGCCACACATCAACAAGCTTAGTATCTTTATGCAAGGTGAGGTGCGTATCCTGTGCAAGTGGTGGCAGCTTGTAGTATTCGATTGGTTGTCCCTGGGGATCTTCACCCACGGAACTCAGCACTGCCGATGTAGTAGAACTTAGCGGGTGTTCTGCGCCACTAGAGTAGTAAGCGCGCCAAGACTCCCCGCTTACCTCCATCACCTCTTTGCGCCTTCTGCAAACAAAACAACCCAATTAATTCAAGTCATTCAAAACATACTCAAATCCCAACCAGACACGTTTTACTACGTGTAGCATTTCATTCAATCCGTGTAGTAAATCGTGTAAACATAGCGTAAAATACTGGTATACAAAACTGATGTGGTTTTACGAATGAAGTCGAGTACAACTTACGAACCAGTTATTAGGCGTGACCATTTTGGTACGGATACTGACCTTTGATGGTACGTTCCGTCGGTCATCATATCATGTGACGTTACATTTGCTAATTGTTATGCACACAAAGCGTGATTCAGCATAAATCATGTTTGCCATGAGACTGAATAGACTAGTTATCGAAACCAGATTGCTTTACGCTTGCAGCAGTTTTGTCTATTTCGGGTGAGTTTGTGCAAGTTCGCAGTAGTACTCATACGTCACGTGGCAGTACCGGCTGGTGCCGCGCAACCTGATGTAGAACAGGTCCAAACTACTTGCAGAACCGGAAGGATACGGAGCAAATCCCTGCTCCCTCGCCAACCAGTTTAGGTCGTCTGACGTCACACCCAGCGGTATCCGACGATGCAGACAAATAAATAAAAAATGTTGGAAGCACGCGTCGGACGGGTTTGACCGGATCGTAGTTCTTTCTACCTGATTCCTGTTCCTGGTGTGTTAATATATCATGTATTTGTTGTGAGGAAGATGAAATATTTATTCCAGAACAGCACCCTAACCATAGAAAACATATACCGATCACCCAATGACAACCAGTTGATAATTTTATATTTTCAATCTCCCCATAGTTGCCAATACTACACTGAACATGAGAGGTAAAATAAAGCTACCTGCTGAATATTAGTTTGTAATCGAACTTTGAGAGAAACATAGTAGTTTTTGTCAAGACATGACATTAATGACTTGCTTACTAAAAAGTCAAGCGTTTGATTCCCGCTCGGCAAATCAGGAGAATTACCTATGTGATGAACGCAGATATTTGTATTATATCTGTATTTCTGTGTATTAATGATAATGTTTCAGCTAAACATTAAGGGACGTACGACCGGGAGTATAAAAATAGCTAGAAATACTCGTATACCCTAGCAGCAAGAAATGTACCTACCAAAATTTGTTTAGATAATATCAGTAAGTATAATAATGTCTTATATTTAATGGATTCAGCCAGTATTTGTTACGTGGAACTAGTGTCAAGGAACAGAATGTGCGAATTGGATCAGAGAACTGGAAAAGCCAGCTTCTGGCATTTAACCAGCCGCAGCGTGAGTCATTTGACGAGTTAACTGGCAGGCGATGGCGCCGGGGGCCGGGCGGCGCGGCTGCACCACGTCAATGAGATTCCGGTAGGTGCGCACGTAAAAATCGTGCAACGAATCTAACAGGTTTGCTGGGGTCCTTGCGAGGCCATCGGGACTGGTCTAACCTGCCCTGTGCAGCTGAACCACGAATTTCCGAACGTTTCCTATCATGTTCACTACGAACACATGTAAACATACGAACTTGTTTATGTTAACAGCTTATTCGACATCGGAAATATTCGCTACGATGTTACGCAAGAGATTTGACAAAGCTCGCTCGACTGGCACACGGCTATAAATAATTAATTGATTAGTCTTTTCTTGGCTGTCAATTGTTCAAGCCATTTAACGTTTCGCAAGTTGCCTACTCCTCGTGTATTTGTTTGTTGTTCAAATTGAATGGAGCGATTAGAAAGTAACGCGCACAGCTGTCATGGAGACGTGACGTATGCTGGAGCGGAACGGATGATAGCGAGTAAAGGGTTGAAGATGGCTTCGCAATACAAACAAAACATTCGACACGGCTATTCCGTGCACGATTTTTTCTCAGCCAACTAACACACATCCTCTATCCAAGACGCAATCTTATTTCCCATTGTGTATTGACTTAGATCAAGTTGAATTAACTGTTTGGCGTGTAAAATATTAGATATAAAAGTACGCTTCAGTAAAAAAGCTTGACTATAAAATTATCGTAAAGAATATGAATTCAGTGCTCGGCCGAGTCGGAGACGTCGCGAGTTGGATTTATCGGAGGTGCAGGGCGGCGTAAAACGAAACGATCAGTCGGCAGCGGCGGTTTCGAAAGGCTCGTCCACGTCGACGTCCGGTGACGCGTCCAACTATCGATCATTCGGTTCGTTAATAAATAACACGTTGGCGTCGTTCGCCTCTTATCTGCTGCTCGGGCATGTGGAAAAATTTGGTGTAGGTGTCGCAATGGAGTGGCACGCACGTCTCGTAGGGTGCGTGCGCTCGCCTCCGTGCTTATCCTCTCCGGTCGTTGCCTCACCTCAACCAACCTCTAATATTAATCTCTTCATTAAAACCTGGGAAGCTGCTACATAATGCATTTAAGAACATAGGTGTATATTATGCCTTTAAGATTATATTTACTAACATCAACAGTTAGTATCGCAGATATTTCAGAGACCAGCTTCAGTTTATACTAAATAGTAAATACATGAACAAATAATATATTGGAATGTCATGTACAAGAGAGTTTCACGTAGATTTAGTTAGCCTGTCTCATATGTAATAACCTCACGTAGATATACTTCCATAGAGGTTTGCGTCCCGTTACAGATACTCGTATATTGAATCACGCGTTAGCGGTGTAACAGGCCGGTCGACTTCACCTCGCTCACCCGGCAGGTGTGTTGAGGCACGGTACCTATATATAGGTATTCGAACTTCAAGGGAAAGTGCAGGGTGCGGCTTAAATCCACGCATGTTTTATCATCGATGATAAGAGAAACTAGTATCTGTCTCGGCTAACGACTCATTAAAGAAAGTATGTAGAGAACCAGTGCTATGCTTGACGTGATAGAATGATGATATAGCCAATTATATTTCATGAGGCTGTAAATTACTTTGTACCTACACACATGTGTTACCTGTCTTTTAACATAGTAATGGCTTTATGAAAATAAAGCTCAATGAAAGTGTATTTGCACATAGAAGAACTACTTTAATTGAACTATGTAAAAGACTGATCTTGGGCAGGGCAACGATAACTTAAATTAAAGTTATCGTTGCTCTGCCCTTATTTCTTTATTTGGAATCGGCTCAACATGCCGCTCTTCTACACATAATTATGATGATGACAGATATGATTTCTGTATGTGTAGGTAATCATATCTGTATTTCTTTCGTATCCTCTTTTACACCATGCATTCATCGTTCCTTCGGCTTTGATTTACTCTAAATTTATTCTAAATATCTAATAATAAATGCCTCAGGTAATAACCAGCATTTATGTACCTAATAAACACTGCTTCGTTAGTTAAAAAAAAGTTATAAATTGCCAAATAAGCTAAAAATATTTTAGTAATTTTCATATTCACATTCAGAACAATTGTAAGCCTTCGTTATTTCCTAGTAAAAAATGTGTGACTATTAATCAATTTTGTATTCTCACATTAAAAATAAACGAGCAATTTGAGTTGGTATGTAGCACCACTGCATTTTGTCAATTAAAGAATTCGCTGCGTTGGATTGTGGCTGGGCTGAGGCTCACTGTTATGGCAACACAAAAAAAATCACATTCCTCATACCGTATAAATAAATAAGGGATGAGTACAAGGAGCAGTGCTCACACAGTGTGCAGCCTCTAAGGCGCGGACCAAAACTAAACGAGGAGCATTTTCGACAAACCTCTTTTTGCTCGCTGACGAGGAATGCATATGCGATGATTCATTTACGGAGCTCTTCACCTTACAAGTATGGCCAACATTATTACTTCAGTTTTCTTAGCAGCATTATGTACGGTCAACAAGAAATGTTTTCGCAGAAATATGCGCCCACGCAGATTAAAGATGGAAACGCAACATGGGCACTAAATAAGTCATGTCTCCTGTCTGCGTAACTAGAAGCAATCTTTTTTGAAGTTTTATGTCGCTCTGTAATTGCAATTATTGTTACTAACTCAAGAGAAAACGGTTGTTTTCTTTGGTTAAAATATTAATTTTATCTATCATCTATCTACGTCTGATTTTGATTTATTTAAAAAAAAAAATTTTATTCGTAAAGAATCTGTTCTTTTTATTATTAACTGGCAAATTTTATTAACGATAAGCTTATAAATAAAAGGGGTGATATTGATACACCGATTAGATACATAACGTTGGGGTCTCTTTTAAGTATCTGTTTTTATAAACGCTTTGTCTAAAATCGATTTAAAGTTTAAAGATATTACAGTCTCTTATAATAACAATATGTAGAGGGATTCTTCTAAAATATGGTTGATCAAATTCACATCGCTTTATAAACTCACAAAATTTTATTGAAAAACTGACGCTTAAGTAGCTGATATTAAAATTGAATTCAAAACGCATATAATGTTCTTATTCATTTTTTTTTTAGGAATTCGTTGAGTGACCGTTGCGTTGATTGACAACGCTTTAGTAAGTTGACAGTACGTGGCGAGTAACTGAATGTGAAGTTAATTCGTGGTTTTAAGAAGTTCCTTTTGTATTCAGTCAGCTGATAACTCATGGAGGTTGAATATGTAACAATGTACATTAAAATTCAAAACGTTTAAATTCGTGTTAATTTTCCTTGACTGTTACATTTCACCTTAACGAATGTTTAAAATTTTATTATTGAAATAATAAATTTATTGTAAAAACAATACAAGGAAGTATTTAATGATACATAAACATATAATAAATTTATAAATACTTAATGAGTGATATATTAAAAAACATTAAAAGTATAATATATAACATTGAGTTCAGAGAGGAAGTGCGGAAATAGAGACAGAAATGAAGGTTGTCTGCATCTGTTTACGGAGTACACGACTTACAATTATGCACTTTCGTGAACAGTACAAAAAACTTATTAAGAACTTGTCATTAATCATTTTAAAACAAATTATGTTTTACTAGATACATTTATCAAAGCATTAGACGTAATAGAAACATATTACATAAATGCTCGAAGAATAACAATCATAACTTAGTAAACTAATCACATATGATATCATAAACAGTTCACACAAAATATTACACTAATCTTCTTAACGGTCCAGTCTCAGAGCGTATACAAATGCTTCGGTTTTACAACAAATCATAATGATATATACAATCGAAGATGCACGCATTAAGCTCTACTTGATCTCGCGTAAAGTGTCTTATTAGAAGAGTTACGAGTTTAGAAAGAAGGAACGCCCGCGGCGTCTACAATTCTCTAAACCCAAAATAAATGCTTCGTTTCCGTTTTGTCTAATTTTTCTAATTTGAATCCGTGTGTGGTCCATGTTCTACGAGAAGGCGTTACTCAATAATTTGTGAAGCCTTTCTTATAAATCAGTCACATTACTGTTATAAATCCGTAAACAACATAAAGTGTGTAAACTAATAAGTTAATATGTAGTTATATACAGAAACAAATTATGATTATTGTGTGTCAAAAAAAATATTAAAAATATGAAAGCTACTCTGGCTCTGAAATGTTTAGTCTCACTGGAGACTATCTGAGCGTCTCGCATCAGTTGATTAAAGTCTACATGATTCTATGGAAATGTTAATGTCCTCGATTGTGTGCTAAACGTGATACCCATTGAACGACGAACGAACAAAGAGACCATATCTATAAATTTCTTGATGTGAACTACGAATAAAAAAGCTATGAATGACATGAGTGAATTTTATTCTTTAAAGACGATATAGTAAAAACTTTGATAGTTATCCTCCGATAGATTTGGCTACTGTCTATAAATCAGCATGAAGATATAAATTAAGAACGATGCGACATGAAGTGCGCAGACGCATAATACAGTTCGCGATCTCGCTGTCTCTCTGCGCATTGTTGCGTGCGAATTAAAACAGGTTGTGGTTGGCAGGTATCTATATAAACGTGATTTATGCCCGATTATGTTATACTCCTGCAACTGTAATTAAACCAAAAGAGCCATTATTCCCCAAAGATATATTTAAGTTTTGTGACACTGCCCACAGAGACACGGCAATATTGATTTAATGCTTTGTAATTTGTTATCGTGTTGCTTAATCTCTACAATCCGTAAAGATATTATTATTGTTGGAATGAATGAATAGATCGATAATTAAACAAGCCGATATATAAGTACATAAATTCCATTCATAACAATGGAACGTTCAAGAGTACCGCTACATAAACGGAATAGTTTAGCAGATGTAAAAACATTTCAAATACCTAACACGAAAAATCTTATTCAATATTATCTACTTAAAAAATACCTGTACAGGCATGTCAATAAGCTTTGTAAAACGAATGTACATATTTGTCGTATTAAGATAATTTATTGAGAATTCTGTATGAAAAAATATCACAAATAAAAAATATGTAGGTATATACAAGTATGTGGCGGTACGTGGTCAACCGGCGGCGCCTCATGCAATGGCGTCTTTTAAAGAAAATCGCAAGCAACTCTTCAATAAGCTGACGTTTGTGAGAACGCGATCAATTATCCTGCTCAAATAGTAATTGTGAACAATATATAAAGAATGAATTAAACTGCAGAAGAACGTTTTCATTATCGGCACACTGTTAAAATAGCATGTCAATCATTTTTCGAAGCAATCAGCGAGCTCGCGATTGCAGGGCGCGAGATAAGCTTTTAATTACCGCTGACGCCTATTTACATATTGTCGGAGATACCCGTGGATATATCGCAATTAGGGGCGTACACTTCTTCCTTTTACGCTTTCGAGAGGTTGAGTTAGTTACGTTGGATAACATCTGTGACGGAAAGATTAAATACTCTCGTAGGGCAAATTGCAATAAGCTCAAAGCCACATATGCGAGTCAACTAAAGGTGATTTACATATTGTAAAATATTATTAACGCCTGATGATTCTATATTCTAACTGACTTTGATTAATACAAGTACATTTGTAAAATATTAAAATTTACATTTAGGTTTATAAACATGCAAATTATTATTCTAGTTACGTCGTACATGTTTTCTTACATTTCATACGTATCTAGGATTAAAATTATCTTAGAATTTCCATCACTAAGTATGTAAAGTCGATTAATTACCATAAGATATATGTATTAAAAATAATAGACCAAGTATCTCGTAACTACGTTCAATTTCAATCAATCGAATAGCAGTAACTACAGTTTTATTTCACACATATTTTCATCTCTAACCTAAGAGAACTTTAAACTTCGTAAACGAAGACCCATGAAATAAAGAGATCTAGGTATAGGTGTAAAGCAATTAAGATAGAAATTAGCACAAGAATTAAATGATAAATAATTAATAAGACTAATCAACTTACACTTACTAATTAAACAACTATTCAAACTTGTGTAAAATGTCCGTAAATATATAAAAAACAAACCAACCTAAACATAAACATGTTATGATATGAATCAGTTTTTTTAACAATCCTGTTTTCTACTGACTTGCTTTAGTCAAGCATCATCATTCTATCTGATTATATTATCAATAGACACCGCAGGATATGTATGTATAGACGCAAAATAGACGACTTAAACGACTTTTGCGATGGGAGATAAATTTCCGAGCACTCTAGATATCCTAGAGTAAACTTTGTCAATTATCAACTAATGTTACGCAAAATGCAACCACCCTGAAGATATCAACCAATTTATCTATGATCCAGGACAAATAAATAAACATAAACCAACAAATTACAAATAGCATTGAGAAATACCAGATGCTTATTTATAGACTACTGCTAATAATTTAGACTGAGTCCCAAAGTAATAACAACATGTCGAAACAAGTTTTCGTGAACCATTTATGTGATTTATAATTATTTCGATGTACACGGAAATAACTAGTCTTTATCGAACTGTTAATCAAGTTTTCTCAAACTTTCTCAGGAAATCGTAATATCGTTAGATGCGCCTTTATAGGTGCTCACGTCGATTCATGATAGGCTATCATGTACTTTTAAATATTATTAATTGGATGTATGTAGATGTTGTAGTTTTTTGCTCAAAGATAATTTTATAGCTACTTAATTTACTGCGATAGAGTAAAATGGCTTATACGGTGAGCAACCTGGCGGGTGTGCCTACGTCCCGCCCGCGCCTCAGCGCTATCTAAATGCAAATCGGATAGGTACGGTGGATGTCCAAGATAAATCAGCCTCATAGCCCGCACTCCGTTAGCCATCCGAGTCTGCCTTCGGGCACGACTGTACGAAGAACTACATGATACTGTACAAATTCACATTTTACATTTCCACTAAAAAGTATGAGAAGTTTCTTAGATCTACAAATACGAGTATAGCATCATTTAGCCCTACTGTTGTAATACGATGCGAAAAATATAATTCTGCTATTCATTAAACATTAATTGCTTCCATTCATATCAAATGAATGAATAAACGCGTAAAGGCTGCTTTTGTATTTTTTATACATTTAAAATAAGCGATAAACCTGTCTGTTAACAGATACATGTATAACATTATACATCCATAAAAAAATTCTACCACAAATTTCATTAATTATCGAAGGCCGAAATGCCCAGTAATGAGAACTGGGAGAGCTTGTTGTTGTTCCTACATCGTTATTTACTGGACAGAGTATGTTGTAGCTACTAAGTAAAGTCTATTTAAAGTTAAAATTCCTGCTGATTCCGTAGAGAACTGACAAAGAAACTTAAGAATAACATCAGTTTCACTTATAAACTTTTATGTGTGTTGGTACACTCAATTGTCGACATAATTATGTAGTACTACCGTTGTTGGTTTTAACCCCATAACAGTTTTTACCAGCCAGCTTAACTCAGAATCTAATTAGATTAGCCGTACTCAGGTCCTAGATTAAATATTATCTTTGATCGAGCCGAACGGAAATGACTCTGTATTTTTTTTTATTTTCCGTTCTCGTTTACCGCGTATCGTGTATATGATGTCATTGAACATATAAAGTATGAATTATAGACAGAGGTTATTATGAATAACAGTACATATATACTTCACTTTATTTACGCCTGTTGTGACACAATTATACTTTGAATAATGACTTTATATTTATAGATGTTTGTTGATAAGTGGAGAGTATATTATAATAATACTTTAGTTCTTGATCTTTATGGGACTAAGACATACAGCACATCGCGTAATACTCATCCTGCTAGGCAAAACTTAGATTTTATGGATCTTATTGGTAATCTCAGGAAAAATAGAGAGAAATAAAATGTATGTTTTATTCTTATAAGACATACATTATTGTACATTATTATACATACATTATATAGTGTTCTTACACTAGCTGTTGGCCGAGACTTTGTACGCGCGAAATTTAGAAATTTTTCACTAATCCTTTGCTCTTATTGGTTACAGCGTGAATTTATATAGCCTATACCGTTCCTTGATAAATGGACTATCCAACACAAAGAGAATTTTTCAATTCAGATCATCAGTTTCTGAGATTAGCGCGTTTAAACAAACTAATGATAAATTTTTCAGCTTTATAATATTAGCATAGATAAGATATGAATTTTGGTGTTTAGATTTTTAGTAATATTGTTTGGTTATTACATATCCTTTAAAGGCTACTTCAATCCATTGCCACATTAATATAAGTTTGAAATAAAAAAGTTAAATCTTTAATATATAAATAAATAAATATTCATGGACATTTCACACAACGTCCTCTGGTCCCAAGCTAAGCTTATATGCTTGTGTTATGGGTACCAGAATACCGATATAATACATAAACTACTTTTCTTTTGTAAATACATAATTATAATACATAGTAAACACCCAGACGCAGTACAAACATTTGTATGACAATTAAAAACATCACACAAGTGATTGTCCTGACCGGGAATCGAACCCGAGACCTCGTGATTGTGAATCTATAAACATATTAATAAAATAATAATTTAATTAAATGATAAAAATACAGCTGATTGGTCTAGTTTCTCCATGATGTTATTACTATTTTAATGTTATTCTTATTACCAACTTCCGACATTCTAATTAGTTTCGTATTTACAGTTCAATAGGAGTAATCGCGTAGCTGACTGACTTGGTAGGACGTTATCACATATTAAGAGGAAATAACTAATCATTAATAAGATTCGTATCTGTTATTTGATATTCACAGAAATAGTCAATAAAGTTAAAGTTTTACGATACGACTTTTAACATAATCATATATAATGACTGGTGTTAAGAGGATACCAAAATAGCTTCGTGCATTTTTCTACGTACGAAGTTTTCATTGTTTCTTTAGATTGAATGGCTAGAGCTCTAATTTTTAAGTATATGTTTTTTCAATATATGATCTAGGATCGCATAAACTCAGAAACGCGATTGAAAAAAGTTTTCTCGATAGAAAATCTTGGCGAAACAACCTCTCAAATTTTTTATTTTTTTCATTTTTCGGTCTATTATCGCGTATTAACTAATGAAATAACTTTAAAAACATAGGTAACTATTATGTATAGAAACACGTAAATCAGAATTAAAATATATTTAGTAGATTTTGAGTAAATGGGAAAAGTATCCCTAATTCTTCATTTTCTGTGCCTACTGGCTGTGTTAATATGTACGTGTCGGCGATGATATACGATAATATTGATGTAGGCCCTTAATATAAAAGGCATTCGATCAATGCATGATGGCAAACGAAAATTATGCAAAATACGTATAAATTAAGAAGCCCGGTTTGACTACTTCAATATTACGTGGATTTATATTTATATGATCAAAAAGTATTAGATTCCTTTCCTAGAGTAAACAAATTCTTATTAGAATCTTTTAAATAATAATGAGTTCAAAGATATCCCAAATAAAGCAATAACCTCACTACTTATTTTGTAACATTATAGAAATTATACAAGTTAGTATTTTCTATATAATCACAAAGTATTTATAATAAAAACAGATGTGTCGATGTAAACGTAGAAAAATAGGTCTTTACAAGTGAGTTAGTACGTGTATTGTCTTACTCTGTACGTTCTACTGTGAAGTTGTATCGTATATCTTGACAAAGCATCGTAGCATTCGCTTTTGCATTTTTACCCAAATATCCTTTTTCAAAACTGCCTGCTCTATTATTTACTCTACATTGCTATTGGTCAACCTGTATAAGTATACGTATATTTTGGCCGTATTATTATGAATATATATTTAAAAATAAGAACGATTTCTTGGAAGATATATTTCTATGCAATCGATTTTCATCACGGTTAAATATAGAGAAGCCATGAAAAAGACGCAATTTTATGTAGATACGGACACTTAACGGGTACAATTATGCAAATTCGCAATGTCGATTATTGGCTAGTAACCACTGAGTAGTTGCTACAATTTATTGCTTTAACAACGAACTACTAAGCACTGTTTCTGATATATGTCCACGAACAAGAACTACACTAATTGCTTATTTAATGCATCACACAATTAAATTAGTGCCTGTTCTTAAGTAAATTATGCGTGTCATTATTTGGATGTCTTGCGTAAGTAATTACATTAATTAATTCTATCATTACTGGTACTATTCAATTGATTGTAGAAGTACAATAATTGTTTCATTAATATAGCAAATATTTACTGACAAAATGTCAGTATTGATATACATACATTATACATTGATATAGATTGAGATTTGGTTCTACATTGAGTACAACGCTCTCTGTTGGATTATACGTATACATTCCCAATTCGAAAACAACTTTTTTTTCTTTCAACGCTGTAATTACCCAGACATAAGTGTTTATGAAATAATTCAATGCCTATTATATTATAACTTAAAAACCTGATTATTCTGCACAAACAATTTAACGGTAAATTTGACTGCAGCCAGCTTGTTAAAAACTCGCTTATTAACGCACCTCCTCGTCCGCCCTAAATGAGTGCCTTCAGTTTGTTATTTATAATAACACCAATTTAATTTTAAACTTTCCTTTATATTAATATTATAATTGGTTATTAAAATCACTTAATTAGTCGCATTTTCTTTTTTTTTTCAACGCCTTGCCCTGCTGGGCCATGATTGTGCCTTGAGCTTTACCATGACCCGGCGAGGGGTGGTCCTACTAAACGGGGCCCGGCCCGACGGGGGGATCATTAGGTTCCGCCATCATGTTTGGCGCGGCGGGTCTCTGGATACCGGCCCACCGCGCGCGATCTCCTTTTCGGGGGGGGCGCCAGCTATTGCGCGGAGGCGACGGCGGCCCAACACTGTTCGCTCTCAGCCATAATTAGTGGCATGATATATTATATTGTATCAAAAAACAATTGCATTTTTGTTACAAATAAAGTGTAAACTAGCTAAACATGTCGCAAAAAATATACCTACGTTATTTTTGTTAAGAAAATTATACCTAACTTGTAAATATACCCATGCCGAAAAGTATAAACAGAATTTTATTTGTATATTTTTTTCCTGATAACTGGTATATCTACCATGTGGACTCGCACTCGAACATACAAAGCTTTTCTTGAACATTCGAAATAATTTCAAAATTCAAGCTTTTGCTGAAATGTATCTATACTAATTTATACTAATATTATAAAGCTGAAGAGTTTGTTTATTTGTTTGATCGCCCTTATGTCAGAAACTACTGGTTCTATTTCAAACATTCGTTTTATGTTGGTTAGTCCATTTATCGAAGAAGGCTATGTAATTACGCTGCAACCAATTTACATTACAAAAGCTGTCTGAACAGAAAATGATCGATGTGAAATGATACATTTACTGCAACAAAGGAAATTATTATTTAATCTCTTGAAGTGACGTCAACTATGTTTCTGTCACTTATAACCACGGCGATAATAAATAATATAATATCAAAGCTTTCAGTTATAAATAGTTGTATACTGTAGCAAATTAGAACGCGCCCTTGACATACGATGTTTATGATTATTTATTAATGCAGTGTAAATATATAAATTAATAATAAGTTCTTGTGCACGACGGCAATTTGTAAATTAAATATATAAATGTATAATAAGCTAGGTCCAGCGCCACCTCGCGTATCAAGGAATGCAAGTCGTTCCACTGTGAGTACACTCGTAATATTCACTGAGTACTTACGTTTCCTTTATCGGATAAATAGAGGTTATAAAAGCTGATATTTTATAACCTGCTTTAAGAACACTTGACAACTATGAATGCCGATTATTATAACAACATTTAATTTCCTTTTTGTAGAATCTATAAATACTTTTATAGCTGAGATGTGCGAGGTATTTAGTTAATTAATGTTGTATTTGTAATTACAATCTACTAATACACAAACACGGCAATTGGAAAATTAAGTAACAAAATAATAAATGAGTCTGTGTTTTACATAGACTCAAAAATACAACATGCTTTACGCACATGATCTGGCCTGAACTGACATAGCTGGATGATTCGACAAACCCAAAGATGCTTGATTTCATTGTGCAATCATGAATGACAGGATTGCATTGCACAACGTTAGTCCTTGATAGTTAGAGTTCCTAAGTCGTTATCGCAGGTGATCATTAAAAGCAATCAAGTAGCATTTTTTTAGCCCTATGACCAACAGACAACCCCAAAATTTGATATACATATTAGGTAAACTGACTGCGCTTAAAATAAACATAGTCTTATATCCTTAGTCTTCTTCTCCGTCGCTTCCTCATGTCTGAGGGTCGTGACCACCATGGTCAAAACTGTGCACCAAATCGTCGGCGTCGCGGCTTTCAGCGTGTCTGATACTGCTGCTATCATGATACTGATGCCGGTGTTCGTGTCCTGCTTGACGGTATCAGACCATCTCATCGGTGATCTGCCTCGACTCCTCTTGCCTTCCACGTGACCCACGACAATTAGTTTTTCTAAATTGTCAGGATCTCGCCGAGCCACGTGTCCGAAGTACTTGAGGAGTCTCTGCATGGCGATGGTCGATAGGCGAGTTCTGATGTTTAGCTCCGCAAGAATAGATGCATTAGTACGTCGGGCCGTCCAAGGAATCCTTACATTTGGCGCCAACACCACATTTCGAATGCATCTATTCTTGATCTTGTGCGGGCTTTGTATGTCCACGTTTCGGAGGCGTACAGAAATATGGAGAAGATAATATATATGTAGACGGATAAAATTACCATGATAAACAGATCTCGTTGTCATTCCCCGAGACTGACGCCTTATCCATTATAAAATATCAATCGATATAGATTGGTTTGGAATTTCACAACACTGTAGGCCTTCTACCCCATGGGTGAGCTTGACAGTAATTGCATATAGCTACATGCTAATTTTTAACCAAAACTCCTTGTATGAGCAATTATAAGCGCATTTTGTCGGTCTGTCTGTCATTAAGTTAAACGTACGATGTTATTTTAAGGGCCGTAATACCATTCCAGCGAGCCGCTGCGCTTTTTGCTTTCGCTCACGAAAAGTTATGCATTTAAACGCCTGAATTATGAAATTACAGTATTGAGTGTAAACAAGAAACATTGAAACGAAAAATTAAAGTCACGCACGGTAATAATATCCTTACATTATTGTACCAGTAACTACATATTATAAAACTTATTAAATGTACATAGTTAGTAACCCATGTAATATACATAGAAATGGCAATTAAAATTCATATAGCTGTAGAAAAATAAACATAAGGACAGAAGCGTGAACTTGAGCATATACGAGTGTATTAGGGTTGCGTATAAAAAGGTAAAACGGGACACTGTTACTGAGACTAACACGTTGATACTGTAACAACAAATACTATAAACCAGAATACAATAAATATTTAACGGGTCTCCTATACAAGAAACGTAGTCAATGTAACTTGATGATATCCTTACAAGACACGATTTTAGTTGTCATAATCATTTAAGCATGTTAATATTTTTGTTTAATTAAATGTGCTTTTATAAATACTAGATACACAAGTTTTATTCATAATATTTCTGTAGTGACATAATGTAACATTAAAATTAGTATTAATCTATCCATAACTTACAAAACGCTGGCTATTATATCTGACCAAGTTCGATAAAGAAATACTGGCACAATACAAATGAGAGGCCATTGTCTCAACTAAAAGTATCCACTTACATTATACTGTTTGCTGACATATCCCAATTCATTACATAAGCTCAACACCCAGAAACAAAGGCTGCCTATTGATGAAATCGCTATATTGATTCACAATGCGTAAATTCATTCTGTTATGACAGGCGAGCATAAATTCACTGCGGGACCCTCGGATGCTGCGAAACAATGAGCGTGTCTCCCCATCGGGCGATTGTCAAAACTGTGAGATATTACCTCAGGTTGTGTGGTGCACCGTGACGCATATGGACAGAGGGATAAGAAAGGGTTGAAACAACAATGCATCAGTTCGCAATTTTCTTTATAATGATAGGGAGACAATGGTCAGTGCACCGCTCACCGTGTGAAATCAACGAACACTATTAAATGCGATGTCCTTATACAGTAACGGAATAAATTAATACTTTTTAACTACTTAAATAAATGTATGTGAATAATATCACGATCACGTACAATACCTTTTAATTATAGATCCATTTTAATTAGTCTACAGTATTTTTATATAGAAAATTATTTTACTGGAAATAATGTTATAAGGTTAACTTGGAGCATTGCACTTGGAAATCTATAAATATGCTCTATGTAATATAAAACTTGCCCGTTTGGAGAAGGATAGGAAAAACAAGTGTCACCACCCTAATTCCTCTCAAAGGTGCTGTAAGAGTCAATTTGATTTAAAACATGAATTTTGACGTTACACTTATAACTACTAATAAGTAAAGTGTTTCTAGTTAGTACACCTCTACATAACTTTTTAGGACATAAAATGCAGTTGAAAATTTTATAAAAAGAAATCAAAAGTTCATTTAACATAATGACCGTTTAAAATTGTTATAAAAGTTCCCAACGTATATTTATAAGTGAATGCGTATTTCAAAAACGCTAAATGATATGTCCTGTAGTTTATTCGTTGCGTTTAATCTTATGTCGCGGCGATAGTAATAAACACCTGCGAGTTACCGCAAAATTATAGGCTCCCGGTGTCAGCGTGCTGGGCTGGTGCAGAGCACAATAGCTCGGGTGCTCGGTGTAATACAACTGATTGCCAAATTACAGGGTAAAGTGTCATAAATACCGGTTGTGGACGCCTGCTCGAGACCAACTATTATACATTATTGTTGTTTACCGCATTAGAAGTGATTCTATCGCAAGAAAATTAATTATACCCAAGTTTAAAGACCGCAAACTGTGGTAATTAATTGGATATGTATGATATTTGTTGAGAAATATTTTAGTGAAAGTACATAATAACAACATAGTGGCGATCGTATTCGTAGTCGTCACACGAAGCAAGACATAATATCTCGTACCATCTCAGCCCATTCTTTCATGTTAGTACCTAAGAATTAGAGCTAGGTACTGCTACAGCAAACTTTTTGACAATTGCTAAATAACGATTATTCGATTCCCGCTCGGGACAATCATTTGTATGATGTTTATAAATGACATACAAATGATTGTTCTGAGTCTGAGTGTTTCTATGTATTATAAGTATCTATGTATTTACAAAAGAAAAGTAGTATATGTATTCTATCCGTATTCTGGTACCCATAAAACAAGCATAAAAGCTTAGCTTAGGACCAAAAGACGTTGTGTGAAACATCCGTGAATATTTAAAACGATATCAGCACCAACATTCGACAAAAATCCTATGGAGTTATACATACTTTATTTCTGAAAAGTACTTTGACTATAAAATGACAAGAAAACAGAAATGTAAACTCAAGTTTAATATAAACTAGCTGTGCCCCGCGGTGTTACCCGCGGTAAAAAAGATAAAAAAAAATCCATTGGAAAGTTTCATGAAAATCCATCCAGTAGTCTTTACGTGAAAGGTCAATAAACATATCCAAACATTGGATATAAGACCGAGGAAACGTTCGCGTTGCTCAGCCAACAGTTTAATTAGTATTCTTTTTTCGTCATATCTCATACGATATTTATTTAAATTGCATGCTGTAAAGAGCAGTTATAATCTATATTAATTTCGTAAGCTAACTAAGCTATTTAATGTAATAAAAAATATTACTTTATACATTTACACATAGCTTTTGAAAACACCCTATTGAATTTGATAATTTTTTTGACTGAATTATGGGTACAGCGGGTTTCCCTTAAAAGATACACATATGCCCTCGCGGACTTTTTTGAAGAACTATAGGTAACAACCAATTCCTCCACACATTAGTTTGTTTTACCTCACATAGATAAGGCAGCGTTTTCATTTGTAGCTCGCGCGCGTCCGAATTTCTCTGCAAATTTAGTCATATCTCATCCAATTGTTTAAACCCCAACAAATTATGCAAAAAAAGCCATCCTCTTGAACCATTCTATCTATTAAAAAAACCGCATCAAAATCCGTTGCGTATTTTTGAAGATATAAGCTCACATAGGGACATACATACAAAAATTACGACTTTGTTTTATAAGAAGTAAAGATAAAGATGAAGCAATTAAGGTATTAAGATAAATTTCGTGTTACACAACGGTAATTTCGAAAATTGTATGAGCGAATAATTACTTATTTTTCAATTTCATATAATATTCACTCGTTGCACAAAAGCCCTAAAGCGTTGCGGGCCCTAATAAAGGGTCGTTTATAAGAAAGCGACAAAAAAATTAAGAATCGCCCCGATGAGCTATTATCTTTGCATGTTAAAATAATATGGTCATAGGGTAATGTACATTCATGCGAGTCGCGTCCAGGAGCGCATTTGAATATTCCATTGTGGCGTGTACCCCCTGCCTGGGCTGGACTTCACACGCTCTCGGCAGGTACTGCACTACGACCCTCGCTCCCAGTTCGCTTTGTGCATATACAACGACCTTCATGTTTTGATAATTAATATTTTAAGAATTCTAATTACTAAGGTGTTTTACTTTATCAAATGTGAATTTTTATTTTAATAGAATATACTAATGTTTAAGTTTACAACTAAAAAACCTATCGTGTATAAATATATCTATCAATTAACAGAATCTGTGCGTCCTTGTAACTTAAATAACACATATTAAATAATAATATTAAATCGTTAGAATTTTAAGCAGGTAGGTTAGGTATACGTTATCGGTATCCAATCACAAACTAATTTACATATAAAATAAATAAAAGGATTTGACACATTTTACTAACAATATGGTAAATTTATTTTATTTTATTATATTCGATTATGGAAATAAAATAGTAACACTGGCAATATATTAAATCATTTTATATAGGTATATACAATTAGCTTCTCATTTACTAAAAATACTGTATTGAGTAAAGTTGTTCGTAAATAGAAGGTGACTAAAACTGTGACAAATAGGTAGATGAATAATATATAAATTCAATTAAGTAATTATCCAATCATCCTAGAGTTTTTATATGAACTATACAAGGACTCACACCTACTGCATAAGCAAGTATGACAGAACAATCACGCGATTGGTAGCAATTACAGACATGAAATTCTATACGCAAAAGCGCTTAAAATAATTCAGCGCACAGCGTGTCATTGACGGAGTCTCGAACAATAAAATTAATGGTTGTTTACACCAAACGAACATGGTTAAAATTCTTGGAATAAAAACAACTATGAATGTTGCACTACTTTTAACACCCATTTTGTTGCGAAAACGTTTTTTTTTGTTCAAAAGTAACTACATACTAAAGAGCTTATAAATATTTTAACAAACAAATGTTGTTTCTATTCTGGAACAGTTTGGCAATTGACAAAAACCTGTATATATATATATATCTGTACAATTTTGCCTTTGTTTGAGCATTTTATTTTATAGTCGAAACTTTATTGCCAAAGCAAGTATCAAGAATGATTCGGCGCTCTATGTTGATGGACTTAAAGCTGTATTGTTCGTGATTGCTAATAAAAGTAGTATATGTAGTTACGTGCTAATATTGTAAAGTTAAATACAAATTAACTACTTACAAATTTAATAAATAAACCTACGAATGTTGACAATGATAAAATATTAAGTTACGAATGAAAATAACATCGCATATAAAGTGATAATTATGTAAAGAAGACGTTATCCTATATCATTAGTTATACAAATTATACGTGTAATTTAAATGAATTAAGTTTTTGTTTTCTATGCTATATCAAACCACTCACGCATGAGATAATAAGATACGTAAGTAGGTACATTATTACCGTTTAAAATTAAAATTTGTATTTTGTGTAGCAGGAAAATGGTGTTGAATAGTGTATTTTATTTTATACGTAACATAAAGCTTGATAGGCTTAACCGTATCCTTATAAATATCGAAAATGAAAAAATTACTTCATGTGTCTTTCTGTCAGCCTGTCTATAAATCTAATATATAAAATTCACGTGTCACAGTGTTAGTTACCGTACTCCTCCGAAACGGCTAGACCGATTCTTATGAAATTTTGTATGCACATTCAGTAGGTAGGTCTGAGAATCGGCTAACATCTATTTTTCAAACTTTTTTTTTAGTATTGCACAGGGTATTTTAGTATTAGTAGGACAGCTAGTAATAAATAGATATTCACGGACATTTCACACAGCGTTCTCTGGTCCCAAGCTAAGCTTATATGCTTGTGTTATGGGTACCAGAATACGGATAGAATACATATACTACATTTTTTTTGTAAATACAAACTTAGAATACATAGAAACACCCAGACGCAGAACAAACATTAGTATGACATTTATAAAGATCACACAAATGATTGTCCGAGACGGGAATGGAACCCGCGACCTCATGATCGAAAGTCCGTTACACGAAACACTAGACCACGAAGCCCGTCTCTGTTTCATCACGGCATTTTTTATTTAAAGTAAGTACACTTATTTTGTGTATGTTACTACACTATTCATTACAAGACATACTCGTACATGTTATAGTATAAACAATGGTAAATGTTTGCTGTCATCCAGAGGATCCATTGACACCCTCTATATGGTACGACATCTTTTATAGACCCTTAGGTAACCAATTGAAAAGCCAATCAGTCACACGTTACAACTTCGACGACGATAACTAACGTTAACAGATGGAAATTCCTTTATGAAAGTAAAGCTATAAATTCTAGATTCCGTTATATGAGCCCATCGTACGAAAGATTAAAGTAATCTGTTATTTTAAAATTAATTGTTACAAATGAGCTGTTGTTTATGTGAATGAGTACAGCTATCTCCACACCGATAATAGCTATTCAAATTTTAGTGCTTGTGCAACCTTTTAACTTTTCCAATCATGAGCTTAAAATTACTTTGAAGTATGATTCAATTGATACACCACGATATATATTAGCGGATTCATAAAAATTGCAAACAAGTTTTAGACGTGATAAGTTTCGTGTGAACTAACCACACTTTGCACTAATTAATATGATTTAAATATTTATTTATTTATACTTTATTGTACACCTTAACGATATTTTACATAGTATGACGTAAGACTAAGATAGCCATATACAAATACATAATTATATTTTGAATTATTTTTCTTTGGTTTCATTTATAAAAAAATATCTCAGGTAAACTCACCAAATAAGCCACCAAATCGTAGTAAAAACCACTATGATTGGCTAAAAACTAAAAGATATGGTAAATATCAAATGAGAAATGAACCAAAAATACCTAGTTATTAATTAATAAACAAAACTAAAAGACTATGTGAAATTATCATGGTTATTCACTTTTGTGCTTTAGCTACCTTTTTTTGGTAGCGAGTATTTAGCAAACTATAGTATGTGGATGCTGAAAGGAAGTTGCTGTAGCCAGTTGTGAATAAATAAGCCAGTAATTTGATACTAACTTTTTTAGCAGTAGTCGTAATTAATAATGAAATAATGGACAGAATTTAAATGTGTCAAATAAGATTTATTAGATGATCGGAGTCAATCATAACGGTGACTCTTCCTTCCGTTATGTATTTATTACAGAGGATGCTGTATAGAGATGATTAGACTTTTCATATTAAAGTACACTGTGGAAGCAATAAAATTCACGTTGAACATGAGACATGTTAAGCGATTATTCTTAATTATGTATCATAAATAAATAACATGCAGCAAACATTTTATTAAAAAGGAAATGTGTAATAAATCCCAATGTACACCTGCCACTCAGACATATATTATTTAAAATACAAGTATAATGTGAATGTTTGGCAATAAACATGTTGCAGTAATATCGCGTGTCACAGACGTTCGTGAGTCCACCTTAGTGGGGGATAGCACTGAGCTTTAGAAAGCGCACCGATAAATACTTGTACGATTATGATCTACGACGCGTAGCCCGTAGCTGTATTCAATTCACACAGTTTGTCTGTTATCACCTAGACCTAGACAATATAGAGAATTTATACTAATATATGAATACGCATTGTCTCTTATCACCTAGCCAATATAGATAATAAGGCAACAGGCCTGTCTTCTGATGACTGTGCCTGAAAAAGTATAAGAATGATCTTAAGAATTTTTTAATTTGTAATTGTAAGGCTATTGGACTGTATTCCAGGCTTTTACTAAAATCCTAAAAGTATTTTCCACTCCAAAATATTATATTATACATATATACGATACTAGTTTTTTCCGCTAAGCAAAAACTTATTCATCTGCTATTAATAATTTGGTAGACACAACTTATACACAAAATAAAAGCTGTAAAAAAATATTAGATTAATAACGTTGCTAAACTAGTTATTTTTATATAACTTATAATTGTGTAATTTTAATACACATTTTTTCATGAAATACTTTATTCATATTGTACATTTATAAATAGTTTAAAGTTTCAGTGAAATATTTGCTGAAGTCCTTAATATTAAAGTAAACCAGAATGATATTTCTTCTCCAACACTTCCTCGACTTACTTATTAAAATATAATCACGTTTTACGGATTTAGACGACCCTTCACTATAGTAGCTAAAATGTGTCCTCAACTTTGAGTTAGATTTAAAATAAAATGTACGCGTCTGTATGAGGTGGTTTTATATGATAAAATGTATCATCAACAATTTCTATAGATCATAAAGAAGTGTTTGTTATTCAATGATAGAATGTGACCGAGAGATCTCGATCATGGGGTCCGCATTCCTTGCTATACTTACGCGTTGTACGTATAAAAAACTAACATAGTTCTGGTAAGATTCTCGGGAACTCGCTAAATAAACACTACACATTTCCTCCTTAAGTTAGGACACTATAATCATCCCTATTTATACATTTCGTAATTTCTGCTTAAAATTGTTAGGATTTAAAGACCAATATTTATTACAAAGTTTAATGAAGCTTTGCATAACTGTCTTATGGTGTGGCGACGATAGTGAATGACGTAATCTCTGTCAATTCAATTCTTGTATTCTTATTCCTCGTTATAAAAAAATCATTTTGCCACATATGTAATTTGATATTATGCACCAAAGATAAGGTAAATATTCTTAAATAATAAACAAGATAGCAAATATATAAGATATTTGTAACGCACACATCAGTAAAAATATCTACGTCTTTTTTTCAAATCTCTGGATGTATACTTCAATAATTGAGTATTAAAAAAAAAACAGTTCAACCGACTTCATGTGCTTTTGAAGTTTGAGGATTTTTCCTCGATTTCTCAGGAGATAACCATCAGATAGACCTGGTGCCAATGGGACCACACGGGAATCACCAGCTTTCAAATAAAAAATGAATCGTTAAAATAGCTTCACCCAGTTAAAAAATATGAGGTAACAAACATAAAAAAAAAACATACAGTCGAATGAGAGGAGGATGGAGGAGGTTCTCACCTCCTCATTTTTTTGAAGTCGGTTAAAAAGTGCCTATGACCACATAATAATACAACAAAAGATAATATAACTAAAGATTTCATCACAAAGCTTAATAATAATAGTGATATGAAATACATATTATATTTTAATTTGGTTCATTTTCTCTTAGAAGTTCCGACGTGATCAATACACCTACGAGTTTTAGAGAAATTCCTTCAAGTGTAGCCAAGGCAGCTAAGCAACTAATAAAATGGTAATTGCATACCATGTGTACAGAGTTACATACATAGGTGCGACGCCCGCGGCTTGAATTAGCATACACTCGGTTAGACGCGGGCCCCGACAACATCGCTGCCATATTCAAATCTCCAATATGCCAATATCGAAATATCGCTCATATGCGTAGGAGTTTGTATCGCAAATGTTTTTAAATGTAGGTCAATAGAATATTAACTCAAGCAAGTAATTGAAGATAGAAGTAATAGTACACCTATACGCCGTTTAAGTTTTACTGCACCATAGTCTGTTATTATTATACCTGTCTATGATTTATTCTTTATTAGTCGCAATTTAAGAAGATAAATGCTTTCGGGTTTTTTTAATATTCGATCACAAGCTTATAGCTCATGGTAGTGATTCATAACTTCCATATTAATTAATGATAATCGAAATACAAGAAATAACATGAAGTTTACAAAATTGTATTTCTTGTACGGGAAATATAATATCATTTATAATATAATAATGGGTATAATGATATCATAAATTGTATATCTTATATTTTATCATAGCCTGGTTTAGTACCTTAAGTTACGTCATTTCGTGGTCTCATAATTGATAAGACACATTTACAACTCAATATTTTGAGTAAATTTCTTGATAAGTGGTTAACGTCGTATTACCTTTGAATATTTACTTTAGAATTATATTAATATCTTATAATAAACTAGACACATAACATAAACTCGGTTAATATTATTCATATATGGTATTATTAATAAGTTTTATCGTTGTATGTATGCATCTTAAATATAATAACATGTATCCGTACACACACATGAAGAGCGGTCCACACACATGTGGTACTTTCACGCGAGGCGGGCGCGCCCATATTAATTGCTCCCGTTCTTCGTCGAAGTTTTATTTATTGCCCTCACCGGTGATTGTGAAAAGCTTTAAGTTGAGTGTACATTAGTTTAGTTTTATCTTGTGTAATTGATCTGACATGTGACACACGATCGGCCGCGCGCGGTCACTGCTTTGGCCCGACGCAGCACGCAATACTGCGGTACTTTTCGCAACTAATATTTATCGTTCTAAGAGTGATACTGCTTATCCACGTCCCGTGAGAAAATGTACTTAACGCTATTTGCCCTTGTCTTCGTGCAGCAACACTCAAGAAGTAAATAAAAAATCAATTATTATCTAAACAATATGTGAGCGGTCGCGCGCCGGTGTTTTAGAGAAATAAACATTAATTGTTTGCACAACGACCGCCGCCAAAATCAATATTTGATATTCGAAAATACTATCCTAATGTATGTCGTGGTAGACGGACACCACTCGGAGCATCATGCTCCATAGCGGCTCTTTTGGTCTCCCTACATCATATTACGTGACATTTTAACATTCATACATACGTCTACATTACCATAACAACTTGGACTATGCTCAAATTTCACGTCCATTAGAGGATATCTAATTAATTTTACCAAGTTAATTTTTGATTGATATGAATAAGTAAAAGTATTTCATAATAAATTACATTGCAGAAAGTTAAAGCCTAAATGTAAACAATTAACCACGTTTACTTTCAACCTTCTAGCTCATTCACATCTGACATCGTAATTAGCTTAATTGAGGTCTCTGGGTATGAATAAACAAATACATTATCACTTTATATACATATTCATCAAACACTCAATAGTTGACTGTGTTTATACATTATTTTCAAACTCTTGACACGATGCTAGCTTAAAACATTAACTTCGGTTATTTTATAATCAAATTTTAATAAATAACGCATTAGGCAAAAAACGGCTACGCTTCAACTCTCACGGTCAAACTCGCTATAAATCTGTTGACGAGCGCGCTGTAGTACCTCCGCGCCTGCGCCCGCTGGCCGACCGACGCGGAAGTGTTGCCAACATATTACCACCTAATTATCTACTATAACCAAGATAATGAATACATTTCAGATAATGCGTCGCTATTAAACTGATACTCGTTCAATTCTTTTTTCCTTTTCAACAAAAAGTTGATATTTTTCACTTTTTAAGACTAGTCTGTGCTAGTAAAATGTTTCGTAGGTTGACATGAGAAAAGCAGTCTAACATGACGACGCAGTGAATATTGTAACAGTATAATAATAGCAGCTAAGAGACCGCAAATTTCTCCGGTGTATGATAGGTAACTTAATATTTTGCCTATGAGACATATTATTATGAGATAGGTTTACGAGAATTCTTATTATACAGTGTGAATGCTTACGTATTTCTGTTTATCCCTCTGGGGAAATACCTACATATCGGGTCGAAACTTTCGTAGTTGGTAGTCTGATATTTAAGTCACATTTTAAGGTCATGTTGTACACAGATTTCCTACAGATTATTGTAATTAAAATCACCAATGAGTAATATCAAAGAGCCAAAATCGTTTCCTCACTTATTTTTAGTTCTATATAAGTATATTTTCAATAAAGCCATCATTATTAAGGCTTACGTCATACTTCCTATAGGCTATTCTAAGTAATTTTATCGAGGAACACATCATGTATATTATTTGGCTCGATTACGGCTGATACAAGATTAGATTTAACGTCAAATTATTTAAGACTAGCTGTGCCCACGATTTCATCCCGCGTGTAATGGTGACCTTGAGTAGCTTTTTTATTTATGCTCCGCTCTTATTGGTATTAGCGTGGTAGCTCTTAAGATTAACGTGTTAAAACGCACAAACAAAGTCTTCAGTTTGCAATATTAGAATAAATAAATTGTAGGTAAAAAGGCATTTGCAAGATCTTATAGTTCAGTGTCGTGTGCTCAAGTAGAGAAAAATGCGATAATTGTATTTTAGGATTTAAGTAAAATGCTCGGGACTGATGTTCGATTCTCGGGTCGTGAGAAATAGTTGATTAGTTAATACCATACAACTAATCATTTACATCTTAAACTACGTAAAATATATAGATGGACACCGAAGTATTCCCATAAGGGATCATTTTCTTTTGTAGCAAACCTTAAGAACTACATTTATTTAAAGTATTTAAGTTAGTCCAAATACAAAAGAACGTTTTTATAAGATAAAATCTTTGTGCCACTGTCTGAAGAATATTATTATTATACACTATTGTAAGACGAATAGGTATTTCCGTTTTAATGCTTTGTCATAAACATTTTAATATTCCTGTAGTCTAAAGTTTACTATACAAATATTTAAGTTATTTATAACAGTATTTTGTTTAATTTGTGTCGGCTGTCTTCGACTTATGTGCTTAATTAGTATACGAAGCAAAACATTTAAGCATATAACTCAAAAAGTTATGTGTTATGTAGAAGAGATGTAAACGCAAAATATTTGAAAATCTGTCGTGAAATAATAATTATAATCAATTTTTTCGTGTATAAGAATCAAAAGCGTATAAAATTAAACTTGTAATTGAAAGAAATCAGTATTTAAAAATATTGTACTTATAAAATAAAATACTTATTATTTGTATAAAGTAATACCATAAAAAATATAAAAATTCTATTTCAAGGGATATATGTATAAAGAGCTTTAAAAGCTTATTCTAGATACCGTCCTAACTACAATTACAGTCATATAGTATCCAAATGATAAAACATGATAGTATAATATTTTTGAAAACACGGGTGTCAATTCTTTTTTATCTAATTTTTGATAGTTTGTATGTTAATCTTAATAAAGTATAACAAAAGTATTTAAAGAATGTCATAATATTCAACTGCCATATCATATATATCTAATCTATTAGATATAATTGATGCTTATAATATTAACAATGAAAGCTGTATCACTTATTGGTCATAGCAAGTCTTATCACGCGATGTGATAAGTTACATTAATTATCAAGGTAGCTACCTACACATACTGCAATATCATATTACACTTCTTAATATTCAGCCATATTAATATCACACAGTAGCTAGTTACGTAATAAGATAAGGTCCCGAATAAGTATTAATTATAAATTAGTTATGTTATCAGACATCGGAACGTAACAGTTAACGATGTTATCAATGATACAATACGTAGTTTGAGCGTTGGTCAAGAAGAACAGGTCACGGTAGTTATCTAAAATACCTGTGGAACAAGTCGAGAACTGGTCGCAGGGGGGCAGCTGGGCAACCCCGCATCAACCTCCGAGGGCGTTTTGCATGACGGTCAGTCAGGTACCGGTCAGTTGTCACGCTCGTCCAATAGGGGTCACTTGTACACAATACAGTGTCCGGTCCACCCTACTACGGTATGCTTGGGGTTCGATTTTGGAACAGGTTCGCGAGTTATCACGGTGAAGTTAACGGTTGGCTCAGTGCGCGGTCGACGGTTGTGCGGTCCGGGTGCGGCGTGGCTCGCTACTGCTCGTTGCCGGCCGATCGCCCCACACGGCACGTCGAACGCTCACTCGACCCGCACGGAGAAGGGTGACATCGTAGCTCTTCCTCTTTATTTGTTCATAAAGGGGTTGCCAATTGTTAAACACACGGACCATTGTCCTGTCTCTATTTGATTACGACTTGAAGACACCACCATGTCTTAAACCTTTACCTTGCGGCATAACCGTCATATTATAAAAAAATAGCGTCTCATGTTATTCAATTTGGCCGTTATAACCAATGCCATTTACCAAAGCCAACTTTTATATCAGCATAATAAAATCAAAACATATACCTAATTTAAGATAAAATGACATTAGTACATAAGATTTTATCTTGCCAAATTTTTATATAGATTAGAATTCAACGCGCCACTTAACAATATTCTACAATATTCAGATCGACGTAGATAAAGATAGTGCCTTATTTATGTATAACCTTCAGAAACCTAATAGACAAAAGACGATATGAGAGGAGGAGACTGGAAAAAATTTACCAAATTCAATTTTAATCTTACCATCACTCTACTGTAGAGTCTGTTGTGATATATTACACGAATATTTACACGTTAAGAAATAAAGAAAAGAATGAGTTTCAACATATTAAGAATCTCTGCGTTAAGATAGAAATGTATAGTTAAATCAAAGCCTGCTACTTCTTTAGCCTAAAGACTGATTTTCATAACACTATATTACAGATGATTGACTTTTATTTTAATCTGTATTCCCCTTTTGCACTCTTTGGTATGGAATTTAAAAATTAATATATATTCATGTCATTATTATACTGGACGGACAATGAATCATCTAAGCAAAATACAAAGATTTTTTGTCTACGCAATCAAAATAGGGCCAAGCCAATACATGAATATTTTATACGTAGCGTAGAGATATCCAAACTTACATCTTACTTCCCATATATGTTCGTAACAATATTGACATGGATGAAAATCTTTACCTTTTTTAACATACATCCTTTAAAAAACAGAAACTGTTTCTGTAATAAACTATTTGAAATAATTATTTACAGATATGTAAGTGTAACTGAATTTTTCTCAGTATTCGTGTCTTTGTCTTATGTAAATCAACTTCTATAAATATGTATAATTAACTTAATGTACACATTTACTTTAAGGGCCTACATCAATATTATCGTATATCATCGCCGACACGTACATATTAACACAGCCAGTAGGCACAGAAAATGAAGAATTAGGGATACTTTTCCTATTTACTCAAAATCTACTAAATATATTTTAATTCTGATTTACGTGTTTCTATATATGATAGTTACTTATGTTTTTAAAGTTATTTCATTAGTTAATACGCGATAATAGACCGACAAATGAAAAAAATAAAAAATTTGAGAGGTTGTTTCGCCAAGATTTTCTATCGAGAACACTTTTTTCAATCGCGTTTCTGAGTTTATGCGATCCTAGATAATGTATTGGAAAAACATATACTTAAAAATTAGAGGTCTAGCCATTCAATCTAAAGAAACAATGAAAACTTCGTACATAGAAAAATGCACGTAGCTATTTTGGTATCCTCTTAAGTTTTTCATCTTTATCACTCAATAAGAATGTGGAAAAAAAATAGCGTGAGCCTCTAAATGACTACTTTTACCATGTTGCTATACATTGGCTGATAGAGGATTATATATTTATCTCAAGCAATTAGCCGTCTATGTGTATTACCTTGTAATCCTGACATCATGACAAAATTGTATCGGTAGATTTATTATTTCATAACTTGTTGTAGCTTTTTGTTTTATACGTAGACTTAACACGGTTGGTTAAAATAGATTGTTTAAATTCTTTTAAATTGTTAACAATTATTTAACTCATTTTGTCAGTCCCATTTTTTCTCTAATTGTTCCGATGCGATAGCTAACAGGACAATTCTGATCAGTTTAAGAAAGTTTGGAGATCTCTCACATTTATATTATTTTATTATTTGCTTGTAGGAAAGTGTATGGCTATATTATTTTATTAAACATTTTATACATTACATTAGCTAGATTATACATACATTACATTAGCTAGATATTTAGAATTGTCTTAATATGAAATATCTTTCTATGTATTTATAAATTTTGTTACCTGTTCATTTCTTTGCACTTATTTTATACAACTTTTTGATCCATTTGTATTTAATCCAAAATTTATAAACAAATGTTAACGTAATGCAAAAGATCTAAAGCGGCAGTGATCAGCGTACCAAATCAAATTAAAATTAATAGATGTAATTGAATAGAAGAAACCTTAGCACTAGAATTTAATTACGATAATACACCGTGAGAAAAGCTCAAGCCATGTAAGAATTAATTAAAATGATGGCCTAAGGAAACATAAAATGTCGGTGGCTAAGTAATTAGAAGTTTTAGTGAAGCCAAGATGTACGAAGAACCTCTACACAGAACTCCTAACAATAATAATTCAGAGGGCTATAATAACTCATAATATTGTGCTACTAGTTTTAAACTACACCTAGTAAATTAACATCTTATTCACATTCAGCATACCAATATATAATCAATGGACATTATCTTATCAAAACAATAAAAGATCTAAAGTTATAACAAGCACTTACAAAGAGCCAAGTCCTTGGCCATTTGGAATGTCTCCTTCCGGCTTCACTCATATATGGTTTAATTTTTCGCGATTAAACATAAAACCTCAAGTTTTATCGTCAAGTATATAAATACTAAGAATGTTGCTACATAAAATTAAAATAATTGTCTTTTGAACATTAAAATACGAGATGTTTTAAATATAATTTAATATATGCCATATAAAATGTGATTGATCAATAATTATTAAAACTTAAATGATGTAGTTAGCAACAAATGTCATGTGATTAGAAATTGCACCTCCAAATTATAATTTCGCCTTACTAGCTAAATATTAATAAATTCAAATATTAATTAAACGATAAAAGTAGAACACTTACATCAAATGATTGGAGTCGAAAATGTTTTAAACATTTGCCGTCTTAGAGTTTTATTATAACGGCCATTAAATTAAATTGCGTTATAGATAGTAGATGATTTAGTCGTGCTTTTTTTACCGTTTTACATAATTATAAAATTGTCTTATATTTATGTGTAGGCACCTATGTAGGTACCTACTGGTGTCCGTAGCCGGCCGGCCGCGCCCACTCGCAGCACTTGAGAGAATTAGAGAAGCACACACTATCGAGATGAATTGCTATAGATAATAATGTATCATGTTAGTTTTTAAGTAGCTAAATAGCACTAAATAGTAGAGCGTTAATGGTCAATCTGATTTGATTATTCATTAATTTTAAATCTTTACGAATTACTCTAAAATTTTATCTATTATTTATGTATTACGTAAAGTTGGGGTATTGCCTTGCCACCTGAATACAAATAACAGTACTCAGTACACGGTATTCGTGGATGTTTATATTATAGTACATAAAAAGTATTCCACTCATTAGGCTTTCTCCTTGCACTGCTGGACGTAGGCCTCGACCATTAAACTCCACAACGTATAACGCCTACTTGAGGATACCATTATTTCACTTTGTTGGGAGTCATCCTACGTTGGATAGTCCCATATATTATGAAAGTATTAATCAGAAATAAACAAAGAAACTTTAACCAAGTCGTATGTTTGAATTTGTGTTGTGTATAATTAAATAAATAAATATATTTCAGGGATATTTCACAGCACGTCCTCTGGTCCCAAGCTAAGCTTATATGCTTGTGTTATGGGTACCAGAATACGGATAGAATACATAAACTACTTTTCTTTTTGTAAATACATACTTATAATACATAGAAACACCCAGACGCAGAACAAACGCTTGTATGACAATTAGAAAAATCACACAAATGATCGTCCCGAGCGGGAATCGAACCCGCGACCTCTTGGTCGGCAGTCCGTTACCATAAACCACTCAACCACAATTAAAACATATTTTTGGGTTTAGCAAAAATTGTCATTGGATTGTTCTAAAATGTTCTTGCCAATAACATTTTTTGCGGTTTGTAGTTGAAATGTCACAGCTTACGCAACACATTCTAAAATAATTACTATACTAAGAAGGAGATAAGAAATCAATTTATTTATTACATCTCTTATATGTGTCTAGGTAAGCAAACAACCAATCTATACCTAGCGTAGTCAGTGGGGTGTGGAACAGGCTAACTTCTTCACTTTCTTAAACCCATTCAGAGGTATTTCTCAAATAATTCGATACGTTAGAAGCGCATGACTTTTCTTTCTGGATACTGGATTGTCTAGCTAGAGACATACTTAGAAACACCGCACATCTAAAAGTTTGTGGGTAATACTTATAAGTGTTTTTGTAAATATTAACATAATTTAGAAATTTCCATAAATAATTCCATTCTTTTCAATATAGTATACAAAATATTAATAATATTTTATTCATTCTACTCAATATCACTATTGTGTGTAAAATATCAGCTTACTCATTTTTATGAACACGGAACTTGTTTCACATTTATTTCCAGTATTTGACCTACACACTACAACAGCTGAGAATAAACAAACCCATGTGACAAACAGTAGAACATGTGAATAAATTTCATTTATATTAGAAAGTTACTGAGCTACTTAAGGGCTTATTAACATTTTATCAAATGTCTTAATTACAAAATAATTATTTATGTAGAAGCCCATTATGAATTAATGTTATAGGTTTCTGTTAATGTTATAAACAAATATCACGAAGTAATTTATTGATTTTGCAATTGACATGCTATGCCTTACTTAACAAATCAAATTATGGTGGAAACGTGGTATAAGCAATAAGCTCAGTTGGAAAGAGCTTCGGAACGGTATTCCGAGGTCGTGGGTTCAAATTCCGCTTGCGGCACCATAATTTGATTTGTTAAATATCACGAAGGTTAAATAAATAAAGTTTGTCTGGTGATGGAGAATAATCATGGCACCACTCCATTTCCCTACTCCTGCTATAAAAGTCCGCTACGGGAATATCTCAATAGATAACATATTTTACGAAACAGAAATTCAAAACTAAACCCTATATTACAAAACCTGATAAGCGTATCTGGGTATAGTATGTTTATGCAGCGAAAAAGTAAAGCAGCTCATTACTAACAAACAACGTCACACGAAATCTTTAAATATCAATATATACGTAGTAATAAAAGATGTTATAATACATTAAAACTTAATTAATTCAACTCAGAATTAGTAGTTTGATAATAGACAATAAACAATCATAAACAATGATACGCATCAATTTAAATTTAATAGCCCAGAGCATAGAACAGAGCTGAATATTTTTATCTTAATTACATGTATAAGTAATTATTTTAAAACTGTTTGTATTACGTGGGTATAATTAATAGTTCACGAATTAAGATATAATGTTGCCAATATTAATAAAATGGAGCCGCGAACACTCCTTACATTTTAACTATATGATTGGCATAACGAGAACAAGTGCCGATTTTGACCAATAATCACCATAAGTATTGCGAGCACTTTCTCGCACCGAATGTAATAATAATTGGAGGGTCCGATTTATCACATTTCTGTTCTCCGAAACGCCTGAACAATTCTTGTGCAATCCCTTCATGTCGACGTCGACATCGTGCGCACGAAAATATCTCATGAAATCCATGCGAAGTTCACGTAATTATAGGTAGAAAAATAAATACATGGGAAGTTTGAACTTAAACAGTTTTTTTTATCTTTGATATTAATTCAACTAACCGTTATAAGACTTGGTGCAAAAAATAAACAATCACAGTAGGTATTCATTCTTCGTGCTAACCCTTCGCTTTTGCACAATCTTCATCTATAATAGATACAATAGAAGGGTCAGGCTTTCACGAAATAATAAACGGACCTTCCCACACTGGTCATCGTGGGTACTGGTCATCGGTGGTCATCGAATGTTTTATTTACGCATTGTCTCTCAACTTTGAAAAACAACCCTCTTCCTTTTGAATAGATTTTGTTTGAAAGACAGTGCTATGATCAACGACACCCCTTTAAAATTCACAGACGGTCACATTCAATAGATTTAATGTGCAGGTAGCTGTGTATGATTTAATAGGGTGCTATTAATATTTTTAAATTTAGAATATTATCAAACTCATACTTGAAGCTTTATAAAAAAACAAAATGTAGTGTTATGTATGTGCACAATTTGTGACGATTTGCTTCAATGATTAATAACATCTAGCACTATTATCGCACACAATACTCCCTATCTATATCTATGTACGATAAATCTATTTATGTACGCTGGATTTAATGTTATTTTATTATTATTAAATCTCCAGTGCTAAGATTTCAAATATTTTATGGATTACTTCCTAGTAGTCTATTCATTCTGTCTACCCTGCATGGGTTCTAGATTGATAATAATAAGTAATTTAATAATAGGTGTTATAGCTACTTTAAAAATAATAATGTCTACATAGTTTAAATAATGTTCTTAGTCTCTACATTGCCATAAAGTTTCATATTGTAATTCATAACATAAATTTGAATTTTAAACACATCGTAATAGCAAATCGTGACTAAGAAATGATGCATGACTTTAGTTAGATTTTAGTGAGCGACAAGAATCAATTTTCTTATTAATAGTTGGGTTCCATTAGAGATAACTGCCAGCAACTACTAGGTACGTAGTAAGTTAGTTTAGTAAGCTATGATCAGTGTAAGTTGATGTACCCGTTGCATTCAACACCGAGTATCATGAATGCTGGCGGGGCGCGTATGGTCGTATGATGGTGCTACACGCCCATGTATCGAAGATCAGAGAAAGTCGACCTGATCATGATAAGCCACTGGCTGACAGTAAATTTATGCGTCCTTTGTTACTTTTTAATCAAAAAGTACTTACGTATACCTGTATTTTCCTTGGATATTCTTAAATTACTCAACGTCATCGTCATGATATTCTTAAATCTAAAAGTCCCGCTCATGGTTATCATTTTTTCCACTATAATTTAGTTTATTAAGTAACAAACATTTTAGATTTGGTTTTTAGGATGAATTTTTAGATGTTAGGATTGTTAAGAAAGAATTAACTTACAAGTAATAATACATTTATTAGTTAGTATTTCTCATCGCTACACATAGACAAGGATAGATATTATTATTTATACCAAAACTAACAACTGGTAGCAAATAGTACGAGTATAATCTGGGAGACTATCTAAATGTTGAAAGTTGCGAGTTGCATAAATGCAAATATTGAATATTATTGGTTCAAAGTATGATCCATTGTTATTTACTTACACTTAAAACTTATTTAGAAAGGACTTTGTGTATAAAACTTAATAAACTTTATATTCGTCTCTACAATATAATAAATAACTATACAAGTTATCACCTACTGTGTGAATAGAATATCTTTTTGGTTAACTATTACACCCTTAGTTAAAGTCAATAATTAATATATCTTTCATATACCACATAAAATGTGATTTTTCTCAGCTCGGACAAGAAATAATTATTCATCGGAAAAATGTATATAAAGCACTCAGCACATGGGTTGTTTAAAATAATCATAGTTTAAAATATGCTTAACTAAAAGCTACGTCTACAACAGTGAATTTTTTGTTTATCTTTCCTAATCACACAGGCAGAAATCCAGTGCTCTACATGCGACCTAACTGGTCATTATACCTATAAATCTTATTATGCAACACAAACTGAAAGTTGGAACGCAAGATGAAAATGAAACCTATAAATAATAAGTATGGTAGTAGAATACCTAAAATAATAAGTATTAAAATCATTCCTATTTTCCTGCAACCGATTCTGAACCAGTACAACTGTGACGTCTATTATTAATGCTACAGAATAAGTAACATATTGTATAATGATAAAAACTGTAGTGTACCTATCGAGTGCTTTAATTTGCTTGTTTTGTTCATATAGGCCGCGAGCGGACCAATTTGACCCTTATCGAGAAAATAACCGACGAAAATGCATTCCTATTAACCGCAGTGAGTAAAAAATTAATTGTTCGTGATTATGGATTGTAGGTAATTGATTGTTCGCGGAGATGTTATGTGTCGTATTCATCCTGCTTGTAGTGCTAAATTACATTCAGTATAAACTTCAGGCATTTATAAATGAACTATTCGATGTAATTTGTTAGTACAATTAATGTTGTCGCTGGAGCGCCATTGGACTTTGTAAAATACTGTATAAATTGCGTTTACTGTAAAAGGGAATGAAGTAGTGACTTATACATAGATGATAAACAGCCCTATAAGAAATACCTACATTTAGTCGTACTGTGCGTATGATTAACAGTATATTATAAGGTGTAAATAATTTATTAAAATAATATTTGTATATTTATTATTTTCCTATAGGTTTAATAACATATTTGACTGTGTTAAGCTTGCAAGTATGAGTGATTTTGCGTTAAATCTCATAATAATAAGAGAGTGATACTGTAACTACTGTAAAAATACAATACTATTCTTCTCCTTCTCCAGCCCATTTACACCGCACTGTTGGGCACGGGCCTCCTCCACTTTGGGAGGGATTATGGTCTACTGTGCCACGCTGACCAGGCGTGTTGGTACAGGGTTTATTTTCGAGTTTTCCGTCTCTCGCAGAAGATGTTATCTGTGTGTGTGCAATATCCCTTAGCTGATTTTTACAGCACCCTTGGGAGGAGATGGGGTTGTGACACTATTAGACCAAATATATTCTTGTAAGAAATACTAATCTACCTTTAGTTTAATATGTAGTTGTACAGTAAGAAAACTACCAGAATTTTCTTATTAGACAAAACATGGTTTATTTTCTAGTATATCAAAAGGCATATCAACAATTGACCGCAACGCCGCTATACACAAAATATATTTTAAAGTAAAGAAAAAAACCTATTTTTCACATGTTCGCGGAAAAAACAAACGATTTCTACTAAAGGCAACTAAAAACAGCCTTTTTTACTAAAATTGAGCCTGAGCGTGATGCGTTGCGTTCTTTCTCTCAAATAAGGTAAAATTTACAATTCTTGAAGACTAACAACACCTAAAGATAAAAATAAAATGAACAATCAAATCGAACCATTCTTAATTCAATGAAAGTTTCTATGGAGATTGCCTTCAATAAGAAATCACATTTAAATTGTTATACGCAGCAGTGCTTAGAAACAGAACCATTATAGTTAATTAGGTTGTTATTTATTATGCCTTGATCAGTTAGAAGTATCAAGATATTATAAGAATATATCAATGATATGTGAATGTAGACGATAGAACTCTTTTAAGAATAAATATAACAATTTAATATACATTTGAGACAAGCTGACTTTAAAAACATTTCTAACACAATTTTAGGAAAGGCTACTTATTATGTGGTACATACAATGATATCGATTCCTGTTTCTGTTCCAACTCTAAGTATTAGATAGATTAATAGATAACACTTTATTTGCAAATTAATAAATATTACATTTTTGTACAAGAACGCTATGAAATTAACAAGGGGCGGCCTTATCGCTAGATGCAATCTCTTACAGGCAACCTTAGGATGGACACGGAAAGTTAAAAGAACACGATATAGTAAAGTAAGTATTATGTGAGATGTACACACAGATATTTTTGATATTTGTACTGCATTTAGGTATTTGCTATGTGTAATGTTTATAATATCATGTGCTTAAAAGGATTAATATAGTTTTATTTCCTGGCGACCTGGGATTCCATCTTATTTTAATATGACTTTTTTCTGTAATAACAATACCTAAATATTTCAATTAAATATTAAATTTTTGAGTTCGGAAAGCAATTGTAAACGAGAAATATTTTGTACTTCGTGTACTTACACCAAGTATAAAATATTTCCTATTAAAGTAATAGCAGTATAATGAAATAACAGCTAAAATGCTACTATAAAATAATACCGATATTGCTATGGATTTTGATTAAGTATAACGATCGATTCATTAAATTGAAAGGCGTGAATAGTTATTTAATCTTGTTATGCACTGCATTGAATCAAAACAACTATTGGTAACCAGTTTATACGCACTGTCTGGGGCTAGCAATAAATTTATAAAATTTGGTTGGTCACCATTACTGGCAAATTTAAAATCGTTTTTTATTCAGAATGTCCGCTACCGAACTACGCTAACTTTTGTGTTACTTTTAGACATAACCCACGTGTTTAATTAATTGCGTCTTATTTACACGTGAAATATAGTCAACATGGGAGGTCGATAAATCTTATATATAAAATTCACGTGTCACAGTGTTAGTTACCGTACTCCTCCGAAACGGCTTGACCGATTTTTATGAAATTTTACATGCGTATTCAGTAGGGCTGAGAATCGGCTAACATCTATTTTTCAAACCTTTTTTGTTTAGTATGGCAAAACAACGTTTGCCGGGACAGCTAGTCTAATATATAAAATTCACGTGTCACAGTGTTAGTTACCGTACTCCTCCGAAACGGCTTGACCGATTCTTCTCAAATTTTGCATACGTATTCAGTAGGTCTGAGAATCGGCCAACATCTATTTTTCAAACTTTTTTTTTTAGTATGGCAAAACAACGTTTGCCGGATCAGCTAGTAGGTATATAAATTAACATGGCGTCGTGACCTAACCCGTGAAATAAATGCTCAACTTGTCCACATTGCGAAATTTATAACTATATCATAAAACGTTAACGTCGATAATTGTACAAGCCCTAAATTGTATATTTATTGCGATTAATGTCGAATCAAAATCCAAATACAGAGACCCGACTCACAAACATATTAACTTAGTGACTTTTACAGTCTCATAGACATCTTATTTTACAATCAAACTTATGTTTGATTGTAATATCTTTTGTGGAGCGAGATCTTAGTAGAAGGACATACTTATGTATGTCCTTCTACTAAGATCTTGCTCCACAAAAGATGCAAAAGCCATTATTATGCTTCTTGCAAACATTGTTGTTAATGTCTTCGATATTCACAGAAATCATAAAATTAATTTCAACACTACTAGTGCAGTGAATTTTTAAGCAGATTCCTAACGACCGTCGTCGATAAACACGCGTACGTTTATGACAAAGTAATCGAAGTCGAATTGTTAATTGCGTACGTCGTATGAATTTAAAAATGCATGGCATTTAAATGCCAACCCGGTCGCCATTTTAGTTCGAAGCGAGAGAGACTATCACCTTGAACACGACTTAAATCTGACAACCTCGAATGTCACTCTCTCGTGAACCAATTAAAATAAAATTAAAGTATCACTATTTTTGGTTTGTTTATTTAGTTGTTCAAATATTTGATCTAATTACTTATTTAAAAGCTTTATAAATTTATGTTGACATTGTTAAGCGCCACCTTGTTCAACGTATAACTATTGTTGTGTGGTAAACAAAGCGAAATCAAGACTGCGGAAGTAATAATGCTAATAATTATACAGCTTACTGTATCAATTATTGCAAAAAATCTATACTTAATATGTACAGGCGAATACAGTGTCTTAAATATAAGTAGCAATATGTTACATATTAGCGACAACATAAAAATATTTTGCTAACACAATATCACGATAAAAGAAAATAAAGAAAGTTAAGATGCAGAGCTAAGCACTTCGTTGACAATGTATGTGTTAAAAGTCACGAAAGTTTTAAGAAGCCAGAACAGGGCGGACAGATCTGAAAAATAAGTTCTACTGTAACGACAAGTGATTGAGAGATAAGTTTCAAGAACACCTTAACCAGTAAAAAAAGTGTGACGGTGCAGTTACATTCATCATTCATCTGTAGATAGCTATCATTTTATTCTCAGTACCGCTAAATTACATTTCTAGTAGCCGTATAGCGCGTTTACGAGCACGTTGAAGATGCTACAGTGTGTCCATAATGGCTATTGCAATATTATACGGTCAGATGCCCATGCGATATCAACGTATTCTCTACTGTATAATTTTTGTCCACGGGAGATATCATACACAGGTCAGAGAAAATTGTAGAGGGTACATCTCGTAATGCCTAACATTTGCCGCATATCAGACATCTAAGTTTTCTAAGAAATCAGAGTCATTATGTTGCTGACGAGACCTGTCGTTTTTATAAAATTTTAGTATATTTTATCATTGGCATAATCCTTTGATATTTATAAATACCGTTAACATATGCTTGTTTACTATTCTAGTCATAAATTGGTTTGATAATATTGATAAAAAATAATGCCAGTGTTCCATAGTTTTGTCTGATAGTCATTATCTGTTCTTCATACATTCTTCAGTAGCTATCACTCATTCCAAATCAGTTTCGAAGCACGAGTATTAATATCTATTCGTAGCTATTCAATGGAACAGATGGTTATCTTGAAAGATATGTTTGAAGTCAATTATTTATGATTTACCTTTACGTATGACAGTTGTATTAAAGAAGTGAATAAATGAACTGATTTAAAAAATTCAAGTGTCTAACTAATGTACTCACTCAATGCAGTAGGAGTTATTAGAGGTTAATTATTAAATAATTTTAGCGATACAATAATGACGCAAATGCAAGCTATTAATCTTATACGACTTCAAACTTGATTTGCAGTTTATATGACACAATAGCAGAACAATAGCACGTGGCCTAATTTGAACTTAACTAACATTAGAACAAAGCTCCCGCCCTCTACCAACACGTTTCCATCAATTGTCAACAATATCTAATCAGAATATAATGGCCTCTTAATATGACAGTTTTAATTCCACGACATCAATATCTTAGGGCAATAATTTTAACACTGAGCTCATAAACAGACAAATTACGGTCACTCAAAGAAGTAATATATAATGTTTTGCAATCACAAGAATAAGTGCGGAAGCGATCAACTTTGGGCTCACTGATTAATCAATCATAAAATGCTATCGTAAAATTGTGATACCCAAATGAGCGCCGGCGGCTAGTGGGAGCAAGCGCACGCATCGGGCCAGCCGAGTCTACATTACACCTCCATGTTGCTATAAAATTTATGAGGGCTCTATTTTGGAAGCTAATTAAAAAAATTGTGATGGCCGTTAGAAAAGTTCGATCGTGAGAGAGTGATAAACTTCTGGTAAAGTAATTTGATTGGTAGGTATTATACAGCACCGTAATTAGCGTCGATATAACTTTACTTCATAAATATACTACTAATGAAATTTGATAAATCAGAAATGATTCTCCTAAAATGGAAATTGTGATATTCATAGTATCTATTCATAATGAAACAACTTGATTTACAGTGAAAGTAATTTTCATCACGTCTTAATCACCTTGGGGGTAAGCAGAGACTACTATTACTGCTTGTTAGTTGCTCAAATAAATCAATTTTATGACGTTTTTGTAAAAGGTAAGAACTCTACATAACCTCTGCCTCTAGTCTTTTCTCTTTAAAAACTTAGAACAGACTTTAGAATCCAATTCAATATATTTGTACATTGTCAGTTTGTAGTTCGCTAAACTTGTATTTTTATGGTGACTATATAGTGGCCCATCAATTTAAACTAACCCTTGTACACTTAACATGCCATGTACTTACACGTCAATACATTCTATCACTATCTCATACTTAAGTCATCAGTTAGTAGTCTTTTGGGCTTATACAAAAAAATAATTGTTAATATTTAGTATAGCTTGATTTCTTGTGAATTACATTCGTGTCTAATTAAATAGAGACGTAGTTGTAATATTTTAAAGAATAAGTAGCGCATACAAGATTAACTATAAACCTCTCAAAATGTTGTCATAAATATCGATTGAATGATTTTGAACATAACTAATGTTTTTTCTACCGACTAGTAAAATGATTTCGGAGAAAATTAACATAACATATTAAATTCGTCGATTAGACCGCAAGCAAATAAAAGCTATAACTGTCATAGTGATAACGAATAAACTTTTATTCAATCAATAAATCCAATCAAAATCAAAATCAGCTCCTAGGCAAATGTGTTCTTTTAAATATGTAGTCAAGATATATTTTGTTCTTATTATATAAAGCGTACCTTCATTATTCAAATTGTTCAGAAAGTTGTCGGTATGATAATTTATGTTGTCATTTAATTCACGCATTGCGTATAATCTTTAGAGAACTACAAGATATATTTAAGATGCTTCTATCACTTTCTTTTGTGGTAAAACTTTACCAAATTTGTGTGATAGACGCTGCAACTTTATCTAAAGAAAACCGAAAAAAGAGGATTTTTAGGATCGTCATATTTCTTTTAGTTATTGTTTTGAAAAAAAAAAGTGATAGAAGCATAGATATACTCTTTATCTATATACTCGTATATAACGTAAAAACTATCAAAATGGGCTTACCTTCGCGAAGAAAAAACGGAAGTACGATACCCATACTTTTGTATGGAGCATAATTTGGTATCGTACCGTCTTAATGTAAGTGGTCGATCCAAAACGAATTCGTTTGTAATATATTCTTTCATTAGTTACAGAGTCGTGTCGACTAGAATGAATTGCTAGCCTAATGCAGGACATACGGGCTACACGCTTTCTTTTCAAATTATACGATACAATATTCGCTAAGACATTGATACGTTGCGACGCACGCAGATTGCATTTTCCGCTATAGGATGTGTATATCCTCTCCTCCTCCTCGCCAGCCCTTTTACGTCCCACTGTTGGGCACGGGCCTCCTCCACTTTGGAGGGATTATGGTCTATTGTGCCGCGCTGACCAGGTGTGTTGGCACAGGGTTTATTTTCGAGTTTTTCGTCTCTCATAGAGGATGTTATCTGTGTGCAATATCCCTTAGCTGACTTTTACAGCACCCTTGGGAGGAGATGGGGTGGTGAAACTTGTATTCTTAATCCGTCGCCACGCGGAGGTTCACACAAAATCAAGTTTTGACTTGTTATTTTATTTGTTAAGCTTTTCTCAAAAATTCACTATCAATGTGAGTAAATTTCAGTCTAAATCAAACTCGCTTAAGTTACCATATCTGATACGCTCAATTGAGTTACCTGAAACTCTCGTCAATATAAGGTACCTATATCAATCAAACATCGTTCAACAACAAATTTCCAATCGTATCGAATCGCAATCCAGTGGAATAAATTTATTTAATGATCCGTCTAAGTGGTTCATTTAACGTTTTGTAATAACCAAATCACGTTCGTTTTTAGTCAGCGATACCTACGTACAACAGTGACAAATGGCGACAAGGCACTACATTCGAAATGTAAAGATTTATGCTCCGAGTAATTTAGTGCGAAGGGCGGAACCAGGCTCGGACGAAACGACAGACGAGCAACTCGCGTGCTGGCTGTAACCTATCGGTACATCGATCTTTTTGATACGCGACATGCGCCTGCGCATGCACTTTGCTAGACATTACAAATGGCACCTCCCACAATGTCATACAAAAGAAACCATAGTCGTGTGTAGTTGATAATCATCAACTGCTATAACCATGAGTTAATGCCTCTCTACGTGTGTAAACAATAGGTATAAAATACCTAATATTCTATCTAATTTGGCATAAATAGGATTTGTAATTTACATATTATGAATAAACTCTTTACAGCCAATTTCTGTCACCGAGGCTCTAACTTCGTTTCACAGTTACATAATATGTATTATATAGGCATGAGGATAAATCTACAATAATATTACCTTATCATAACACATAGCATACATATATCAAAAAACTTTTTAAAATATTGTTCAAATAGTAATGAGATCATGCGTGCGATCCATTTTCCTAAGAGTAACATAATGTTCGAACCCCAGCTGAAAGCTCGTTCTTTATATTGTGCATAACTACTGTGCTAATCTTTGATTTCAGAAGTGTATATAATGATGAAAAACGTGCAACATTTACGAATAAAATAGTTCTAAAGTAAGTAATGAAAATCCAGGTTTTGCCTGACTATCAAAACCTGGATTTTCATTACAAACTCTAGTAATGTCAGGAATCTTAATATGAGGGACGTACCTAATATTAACTATTAAATTGCAAATCATTGGAATCTGCTTAATTCATTAGGTAGAACTTTGTTTTTTATATTAATATTCTCAGTCTATTATAAATAATAACATCTAATCAAGTCTGATAAAGTTATTTACGTAATATATCGCAGAATTTTACATCTTCTTTCTATAGAAAAATTCAGGCTGTTTCAATACAATATAACAACATTTCTAATTGATAAATCAGCGATGTCTGAATCTGAAAGTGAATTTGTATAATTAGTTGTGCTCTTCGAGTTATTTTAATAATTAAACTTCTTGTTTCGTGCTCACTCCCGAACCTGAAACTAATTATTATTTCTTTGTGAACTTTTTATCAGCTGCCCACGAACAATGGAAACGTGACTGTACTTGCGATCTCACAGAATGTATTATTACTGTAGCGTCCTCTACATTGACCATTGCATGAGAATCACAACCACATACCGAGCCATTTATTGTATTCAACCAATCCGCTATATATCTCTTCACAAAATAATACGAGCCCATTATTCCATGAATTTAACAGCAATACCTACAGTTATAAAGTCTTATATCTACACCTGAACCTGAATTATATAAGTACAATAAAATTCATTTCTGGAAACACGATACCTTTTTGTATTAAAATATTTGCAATAATGCAAGACTAAAAGCAATGATCGCGTTAATATACAAAGCTATTACTTTGAAATCGATCGAAATGCGGAACTATAGATCGTTACCCGCGTAAATTTATTACATCTTATGCGATAAGCTACTTCGTAAATTGTCTCTTTTGTTTACATTTAAAATAATATACAATTAATATTGTTATATACACCGAAATATTGCAAGGATTATACGTTTTGTATAAAGTACAGTTTTACTTTATGCAAAACGTATCAGAAACTATATACAAAAAAATGTGTAACGCTTTCTCAGTTGTGGGATATAAAACGACATAACAAAAAAAATTAAAACAAATTCATGAGATTAAGTTTGATAGTTTTCTTTAAATACGTTTTTAAGATAGCATTATTTTTATAATACGAGTAGGTACAATTATCATACGAACCGTTCTGCTATAAAAAGCATAAATTACTTACGCTACGTTTAATGGAACACTTGATAGCTATAGTACGCTATATCTCCAGCAAAATAATGTTTATTATCCAGTCTTTTTAAAAGATTATCATTGTAGTTTGCAAGTTTCTCCAGTTGTTTCGTTGCACGTTACGTCATTATGAAACAGATTTTAAGACTTCATAAATAAAGTTGCTATTACGTAACATTGTTTCAAAAGTTCAGGTGTTGACAGGACTTATTTCGTACTTACATAATATAATAATATTAGGTATGTTGTGCTTTCGTGGCGTATCTATAGTATAACAGACTTGCTTTCCCAGGTTTGATCCCCGCTCTGGACATTTGATTGTATGAGAAACACGGATATTTGTACTATCAACTAACATTTCGATATTTCCTATTGATTCTATGTACGAGTATGTATTAACAGAAAAATAGTATTAAATCCATAATTTAATAGCATTAACAATCAGAAGATTTAGTGTGAAATGTCCATGCGTATATTTATTAGTTTATTACATACCTACTTTCAATTGCTAAACTGCAAAACCCGTCCTTAAATACCTATTTTCATTAAAATATTTTAACCCAAATAATATAGTGGTATAAAGAAGTCATTATACTTACAATTTAAGATGCATAATAATTAGACAGGTATTTTACCTAAAAATGAGTTGAAACATGGCGCTTCTAATAAAATTCTAGACATATTGCTTGTTGCATTGACCTTCAACCACCGTCTTTATTTTTCAGGCAATAAACAGTACTTAATAATATATTTATTAATCATCTTATTGGTGTGGTAATATTATTATTAAAATATATTATATCAGTTCTGCACTGGTACTCAGTAAGAAAAAGAGAAGTGAATTTTCGGTGAATCATGATCACGTGACAGCGCTCCTCCAATAAAAATAGAAGAGCGCTGTCACGTGATCAAGATTCACCGAAAATTCACTTCACTTTTTCTTACTGAATACCACTGCTGATGAATTTTTTTTATTATGACGTTTAAGAGGTTTATATTATGTATATACGATTCCAATACTGTTAGTGTTTGTTAGTAACAAATACTGATAAAAATTCGTATAATTAATTATAAAAAATACTTTTTAATACAATTTTATTACTTTTGTAAATACGTATGCATGTAACAGAAACATAGAAATGAATGTTAATACACATAAAGACATTATATAAGTTGGGGAAAATGGCGCACCATGAGTCAAAAACTGATTATTGATAAATTATGAATTACTAAAATTACATCTTAATTTGGAACTAGAGAACGTCCGATCCATGTATTGATCCCATCCGATTTATCTTATAGATAGTAAATTTAGATATATTCAAAAACGTGTTTCTGATTAAACTATAAAGTGATTGTTTTAATCAGATCATATCACACATTAAATTATTTAATAAGTATTTAGTTAAGGGGTATTTTTATGACGCAAATGAAGTTACTTATGAAAGGTTGACACTCGTAGTAAAGTAAATACTTAAGTTAAAAGCAACATGTCGATTAAAGCCAAGCCATCATATTCACGGCTTCAGCTAACGACTGTCAATAAAACGTTTATGGTAGTGTGTACTGAATGACTCGATATAAATTGTAAAGATTAAGGTCAATAACGCTATGGATATGATAACTGCTAACGTAACGTATGATTTAGTTACATATCTGCATTCATTAATACGTTTTCTATTTATAAAACTGTTTTAAAACTTAAAAATAGCATATAAGTATTTTAAATGAATATTATATTGATTAATAATATGTTGGTTGACCAAGCTTTGGACATTATTTATAAATCTTCTCCCTTTCAAAATAAAGTCTAGCTAGATTAGATAGGTAGCCGCCTTCCAAGACTTATTCCAAGAATACAAATTTCATACAAATCTTTCGAAGAAATTGCTCGTTCTAAATAAATTAGATAGGTACAAAATATTTAACATAAATAATTAACTATTAGACATTTAATTTAATTACATTTTTTAACACTGCTCTATAAATTTAACTATATTATAAATTATATTAACCATTAATTACAATAAAGTAAAACCTCATAAAAATACGAAAACACGATGAATACGATCAACCATAAAAATGTTATAATATTAAACTGGTAACGCCATCTGGTCCTAAATAACGATATTATTGTGATGATCCGAGAGCTGCTACACCGCCGTGTAGAGCCATCTATTATCTGTTTTAAGAAACCGTTATGTGTATTTATGTTTTTAAATTCCTCACATCGCGGCATCGGGTAGAGCCAACGTAAGAAGTCAATTTACATAATTTTATCATATTTGTTCAAACTTTGTGCTAATTTTATATTGCTAGCAATAAATTGTGATCATACTATTTTAGTCATGAGTTTGTAAGTTCGATTCCACCGCAGGACAATTTATTTGAAACATAACAAATATATATATACAAATATTTTACTAGGGCACAATATTTTTATTATGTATTTACATTATAAAATATCAATAACGTAACCGAGTCACCATATCGTACCTACTGGAGACTAGAGGATATTGTGTAAAATGTCTATGAATATTTATTATTTCGAAGGATACGTATACTTATTATTTCTAGGAACGCATAGTTGAATTTATATTGCTATTCATTAACGAAAATACATAAAATACTGAAGCAATTCTCTGTAATTAACTCCCAATAAGTACTGTTCTCGATACAATATGTAAGCAAAAACAATGATCCGAAAATGGCGAGAAAATTAATTAGTCTGAGAGCAAAGACCGTCCGTAGTACAGGTGGCTTCATTCTTAACTGCGTTGCCTTTTTTGCCAATCTGGCAATCAGTCAATTGCAGAGCCATCTATTGTGAGTACAAAAAACTATAGTATGGATCAACATCCCTAAGCTCGACAAAGCTACTGTTAATTATGGGTGCGCGTAATGAGTATACTTTAATTGGCCTTTCTATACCATTTTTGACTGCACTTCATGGTTTGCACTTAACATTTTTCACCTTGGACTTTATAGCTAAACGTAAGAAAAACAATTTATGAAGCAGTTACGTTTGCGCATATTTGTTTAATAAATGCACTTTGATTATAAAGCTTTCAGAAACTCAGCTGCGATAACAATAAAAATGCAAAAAGAAATTAAATTATAATAATTAATATAGTCAAGTCACTATTATGTATTTTAATTACTATGTGATGTAATTATTGACATACAAATTTTAAGACGTTAGTTTGTGAGATAATAGGTGTACATTTGTATTTTAGCCTCTCATTAGTTCATTAGTAAAATAATAACCTGACATTTTTTCATTCCATAATATTTTCTAGAAGAATTTAATTTCTATTTCTATCAATTTCTACCTAACTTTATACCATTACTGACGAATTAGAACTTGATATAAAAATTGATAAGAAAGGAAACATTTACGGACATTTCACATAACGTCCTTTGGTCTTAAGAGGATACCAAAATAGCTTCGTGCATTTTTCTACGTACGAAGTTTTCATTGTTTCTTTAGATTGAATGGCTAGAGCTCTAATTTTTAAGTATATGTTTTTTCAATATATGATCTAGGATTGCATAAACTCAGAAACGCGATTGAAAAAAGTTTTCTCGATAGAAAATCTTAGCGAAACAACCTCTCTCATTTTTTATTTTTTTCATTTGTCGGTCTATTAACGCGTTGAGTTAACAAAAAAAATATCCCTAATTCTTCATTTTCTATACCTACTAGCTGTGTTAATATGTACATGTCGACGATAATATTAATGTAGGCCCTTAAGTTAAGCTTTATTGTTTGTGTTATGGGCATCAGAATTCGGATATACTGCAACCATACTGAGTTTTCTTTTTGATGACGTTTATTTTATTTCAGCTCAGCTGTCTTTATGGTGTCGGATTAAGAATACATGTATCACCACCACCACCCCTTTTCTTACCCAGCGTGCTGTAAAAGTCAGCTTAGGAATATTGTACAGCGATAACATGCTCTATGAGAGATGGATAACTTGAAAATAAATCCTGTGCCAACACGCCTAGTGAGCGCGGCACAGTAGACAATAATCTCTCCCAAAGAGTAGACCCGTGCCCAATATATGTTAATGGGCTGGAGAGAGATAGAGAACTACTTAAAACATACACAAATAGACTAAACGCGGTGTAAAAATATTATGGCGCTGTTTTTAAACTGCTCGCGAGCACTCCTAGGTCATGTACGTAATAGGCACTTAACGAGATCAAGCCTAGCTTCACTATGACAGTAGAGAAAGACACTTTACATGCAACATTGTAAACAACATAAACATTCAATGGAAGAAAGAAAATAAATAAAGACCATTAAAACCTTTATTTAAAGTTTTTAATGAAAGTTGATAAGAATGAATAAACAGAAACCGAATGATATAAGCCCACATTTATTGATACAACTAACCGAGAGATAATAAACTGTCATGTCCATTAAACAAAATACTTTTGGTAATATATTTCTTATTTTTTTTTGATTGAGAATATATACTTTGAAACAAAATTATTAGTTATCGAATAACACTTACAAACTAATTATTGTTTTTATATTCTTAATTGTTGCATTCATTGGTTTAATATTAGTCTATAGTTTTGTAAAAATCAATACAACTATAAGCATATTATTATATAGATACGTATTATAAGTTCATAAACAAATATTTAACATTCTGGAATGACAAAAAATTCAAAACCTAAAATACAATCCAAAAATTATTTTACAAGAAACTTTAAAAATAAAAAGGTAAACCCGTGATATCGCATATTTACACAACACAGTTGTTCTCGTAGTAGCATTGATAAAAAATTTGACACCCGTAGTTTTTTTAGGATTGACTGTTAGAGTAAGATACAAAGATGCTCTACTGTAACCGTAAACTATATTTGAATGAAACTTTTACTTGTGAATGTAATTCAAATAAAACCACTTTTTACGGATTTATAAACGTATATTTGTCTGAATCCGTAAAAAAAGTAGTTTTATTTAAAGTTTCAGTTCAGTTCAAGTTCGCGCATGTGTTAGATTGTATTACTTTTATCGCTTTATTCATTTCACCGATTATTTACCAAGTAAACTTTTTTCACAATATAAAGACAGCTTTTGTGTAACAATTCCAAAATGTAGAGACCTAGAGTAGTCGTTTATAAACTCTATTAAAATTACAATTTAAGCTTATTAATTTATTGACTAACAAATAAATTACTACAATGTCAATATTAATAATAAACTCGTAATATACACCTTACATTAATTACTTTGTGTTACAAAACTTCTGTCTCAGTCTTAAATATTCAGAATGCGCGTGCGTTGCAAAAGCCGCCTATTATACGTAATTATACGACCGCATAAAGCGAGCACTTTGCCGCACAAGCCCCAATTACACTTAGCGGGTCTCTTAATATTGTTCATTATGCTAAGGAAATGACGTTTTACTAGAATCTATTATCCTTATAAAGTCGTCTCTTACATACATGCGTCTTAAGATCAAGCCGATAAAATTCATTTTATCAATATAGACATTCCTATTATAGTAATTCGTAAGTCAAATCTCAGCAAGTATGCTTGACTAATAAGAAAACAATGATGAATTTCCATTAATTCCCTTTTTGAAGTTTAATTATTTGTAATAACAAAATAAAATTTGTATTTGAGAAGTTATGTTGTCCAAAATGTAATATTAATAACTTAATACTTGTCTTAATTGGCATTTTGCTACTAAATATTAGGTATAGTAGATTGACCAGAATGCAGACTAACTACATATATAAATCTGTAAACGGAAAAAAGCCAAAGAAATATATGAAATGGTTAATAAATAGACGTGACACAGAATATGTGTTTATTTTCAGAGTAGGTGTCTACCTACTCTGAACTGTCACTAATTAAGACAATGTAACATTTTTTCTTCGTCGTCGTCACACGTCGCACTAGATAATGTACACGGAGTTTAACATCGATGCAGTCATGTAGTTTTTCATGATCGAGCGAACACATTAACGGTGAAAGGCTTTTTGTTCATGACATCGACATTAATTTTAATTCATAATTCACTGTTGGAACATTTACGCAGCTTATAAGTAAGGATGCCTGCGTGATGACGGATTAAGAATACAAATGTCACCACCCATCTCCTACCCAGGGTGCTGTAAAATCCAGCTAAGAGATATTGTAAACAGATAATGAGAGACGAAAACCTTGAAATTATACCCAATCGCCAACACGCCCGGTTAGCGTGGCATAGTGGCCGCCCAAAAATGAGACAGTAATGGGCTGGGAGAAGGAAAAGTAGTTAGTAAAACTACTGGTAGTAGGAAAACTACTTATTATGCTTATAAGTTACGAGAATATGTTGCCTAAAATGCATACAAAATATACAAACCTTTTTTGTTTTTACTTACTACACCATTGGGTTGATGATATTTGGCTTTCTATTCCTCATCATACGAGGACAAAAAATATTCATAAAATAATTTCCAATTGTAAACCAGCTTTTAAATACAATATCTATGACCACCATATTTAAGTTTGTGCAAATTCAACATCTTCCTCTAAAGTTTTTTCAATATTAATGTCCGAACATATCGTAATAAAATTAACCTTTGGCAGCAAATTTACGACGACCCAATGTTAATATTGAATTTTTAACTATAATAAATCATTAAAGTAATAAAACATGCAAAATATATGACTGTTTCGACCCAGGTATCCAAATAAATATTACTGAGGTTCGATTTTTTTAGCCTATAGATTTTTGAATTTTCCCTCTCTCACAGAGGATGTTATCTGTTTATAATATTCCTTAACTGGCTTTGGAGCACCTTGGGAATGAAAAGGAGTGATGACAATTGATCACTACACCAACAATTTGATTATCTAAAATAAATTAAATATAGTAAACAAATAATATTTTGATAAATTAGGCATTTCTAAGTAAAATGTCTTAAGAAAGCTAACAGTACAAAGTTTTGAATTTGTGGTGCACTTGATTTGCATTAAATTGAACGCAACTTAAGAAACTGCCATACTCGTAGAATAGGACATGGCTGTGGCAGTTTCACTTAAGGTTTGTGTAAGAAAGGCAAGAAAGAAGACCAAATTAAAAAATGTTGTCCAGTAATAACTAAAATCTTCTGGAGAAGGCAATCCTAACAAATTACAATGATTGGAGGAGTTCGATAACCAACATATGCCACATGTGAGTCTTGAACTCACTTTGAGATTTTTTTTTGCCTATAATTAATTGTTGCATGTTCATTTGTTTTGTTTTTGAATGTAATTTTTACTTTATCTAATGTTAACAATTGTTGGTGAACCTAAATAAATAAATATGCCATGCAATTTTTTTTGTAATTGGTTTCTTAAATTGGTGTATTATATTTTTAACATAATTTAGTAACAACAAAACTAATTTTGGTCAGTCTTTAGTAACGTAGATCAGAATAACTGCCTATGTTGTTATTTGAAAGACTTCATTGCTCCAACAAGATACGATCAATCAACCTTAGGTCAGACAAGTATATATACTTGTTACCCAAAAACTACACCGACATACAAATTTTGAGACGTCAGATTGTAAGATATTATACATGACTTCATGTCACGTCAATGTAGATTAATAGGTACTGAAGCAATCTAGACTTTATTAATACCATGGCGCCTACTCTCTTCTAGCACAAGCTAAAACATTGCACAAATGTTATGCCTATTTAAAGAAAATTAAGTGAATGCGTGTGTTACAGCTACTTGAATAAATCAAATTATGTAGACCCAATAGCCATTAAATAACAATATACAATAATGGGTTTCGATTTATTTTAGTTTTTGGTATCAGAATTGGTTTTTGTTAAGTAATTGAAAAGATAGAGGCTAGATTTTAAAATTTAAGAGAAATAATTAGGTATTAATACTTTTCTTGCATGTAACAGTTACAGTTTAAAGCTATCAAATGAGTTCGAATATAAATGGAAAATGTAAATAATGAAATGTAATCTGATGATATCTTGGAATGAGTTTAAAAATAAACGTTATCTTCTTACTACTGAGTAAGCTCCACTAATAGGGTGTAGTTAAATCAGATAGAACATCATTGGAAACAGTTGCATCTCTAATCTCAATCAGCTATAACTATTTTGCATTCCAAAGATCTAAAATTCAAATACAGTGTTGACTTCAAGATATAAGTATATTTGTTTATTGCAAAACATAAATAAACGGACTCTTAACAAAGGTCATGTTATTAAAATATTCTACAAATGTATTGGCTATACCACAAAAAAATATCTTAAGAGGATACCAAAATAGCTTCGTGCATTTTTCTATGTACGAAGTTTTCATTTTTTCTTTAGATTGAATGGCTAGAGCTCTAATTTTGAAGTATATGTTTTTTCAATATATAATCTAGGATCGCATAAACTCAGAAACGCGATTGAAAAAAGTTTTCTCGATAGAAAATCTTAGCGAAACAACCTCTCTCATTTTTTATTTTTTTCATTTGTCGGTCTATTATCGCGTATTAACTAATGAAATAACTTTCAAAACATAAGTAACTATTATATATAGAAACACGTAAACCAGAATTAAAATATATTTAGTAGATTTTGAGTAAACAAAAAAAATATCCCTAATTCTTCATTTTACTAGCTGTGTTAATAAGTACATAGCGACGTTAATATTGATGTAGGCCCTTAAAATATTATTAGCTTTACTATTTTGTAGATGTGGTTGTCTGTAGTTAGGAAATAATGTTTACTTCATTATTTTTTTATACATTTAACATGTCTTTTCATCTTAGTGGAAGTTTTATCAAATATTTCTGTAGAAACAATCCAATAGTAATAGCAACTCATTTTACGTTTTGAAAGGGACCTCAAAAATAATAATATATATCTATATTTTTTTAATTCAATAAGTAATAGGTACTGTTCTGTTACTTTAAGGCAATCTCGACATTCGGGTAGAGGCATTAGAATAAAAAGGGATTCACATCAAAATTTTAAGATATCCCAAAACTTAGAGAAAAGTGGAAATGGGGTTCTTGCCTTACAACATATTAGAACTCTGATTATTCGATTTTTTTATTGCTCTGGCAAATATAACCTCTAATCTTGTCATGACCCGTACAGTGGTCAAGTCTACTATTTTGGAACAATTGTCATACCGACACGATGCAACTGCAATACCGTTGCAATTGAAGTCAAATGTCCGTAGTCTGCTATATGAGTTCATAATGGTCGTTCAATGGTAATGGAATTTTCGGTCTCTTTTATCTATGAATTGTGTTAGAATGGCATGTATGTGTTGCCGTTTTTAAAAAATGCGTTAGTCGAAGTGATTTTCGGAAAACGACTAATAAATTTAAACATTTAATCATGCTAGACTTCGTTTAGACATATTTGTACATACTATTTATTAGTATAAAAAGCAATGTGAAGTTTAGGAGATTAGTAAATTGTAATAAATTACAAAAAACAATTTCTAATATTTCTATCTATCTATTTTTTATTTATGGCAATCTGTCGACACAGGACCATTTCAAAATATTACTGTCAAATTCAAAATAGCAGACTACCGAAACATTTCAGTCATTGAATTGCAGTTGTGCAGCAATTGTGTACGAGACTAGCAATTTATGTCACTTTCACAATTGTAAGTCAATGATGAAGTCGTAATGGCACCATTATGACAAGACATTAATAGTAGACTACCAAAAACTTTACAATTGCACCATAATGGTACCATTGTGGTACAATTGTGACACCATTGAAACATAAATTGGTAGTCTCGTACACAATTGCTTGACAATTGCAATTCAATGACTGAAATGTTTCGGTAGTCTGCTATTTTGAATTTGACAGTAATATTTTGAAATTGTCCTGTGTCGACAGATTGCCTTATACAGGGTGTGGCGTAATTAATGGATAAGCCTGTGCCTGTGGATAAGCCTCCTACTGCGCTATACGAATATGTATATTTTTAATTAATCCTATGTATGGTCTTGAAAAAAATGGCATAAGTCATGTTTTTCATAAAATGACTACTTTCACTAACCAATTCTGCTACTGTTGCCACAATTTTCAAAAGTTTTGCTTTCTGTTTTTTTTATAATACAGCTTAAGAGTTGAATTATTGCAAGCAATAAAGAATTCCCTATTCGTAATACAAATTTTTTGAAAATTATGCATGAAATATCAAAAAAGGGTTATTGATTATTCAATTTGTTGACTTTGTACATCGTCTAGCTTAAAAAATCTTTATGGGAGTTGATTTGCCCAATATCTTAAAAACATGCTTGTTTTATGCAGTTTCCGAAATGGTATAATACTTATTATAATACTTATTAAGTTTGATGTGATATTAAAGAACCAAATGACACTCGTAAAAAAATGTTCTTATTGTGATTTAATTAATCAAATTAATACTGTTAACTTAAACAAACTGTCAGTGGTATTTTAACTTATCTGTCTGAGTTTACCAGTGGGAATGTTAGTCGTTGAAAAAAAATAACAACTTATTTTATTTTTTTTATTCTAAAGATGCAAACACTACATAAATTTTATTTTACAAAAAATGTTCGAAATGGCGGCCACCTGCGGCTATGCAGGCCCTGCATCGACGGATAAATGACCGCTTTAGGCGTCGGATGAAGCCGGAGCTCTTGATTTCATCAGCGGCTTCAAAAATCAGGGCCTTTAGTTGTTCCAGGGATGCTATTTCTTTTTTATACACTTTTTCTTTTAAACACCCCCAGTAAAAAAAGTCTAGAGGGTTCAAATCAGGGGACCTTGGTGGCCACAAAATGGGACCCAAACGACCTATCCACCTCTCATTGTACTCATCATTGAGGTAGTTCCGTACAATTCGTGCGTAGTGAGCGGGACAACCATCATTTTGTAACCAGTAGTTTTCTGGCACATTTAAACTTTGTAATAGTTCCGGCAACGTATTTTGCAGAAAATTTAAATAATTGGGACCTGTTAGTGTCTCGGATAGTTCGACGGGCCCAACTATTTGTCCATTTAAAATTCCTGTCCAAAGGTTCACTTTAAACTGGACTTGAGCTCGGTCTTGCCTTATGTTTCTCGGATTGGTTGCCTGCCAACTATGAAGATTGTGCATGTTGACGTAGCCATTTCTTTTACATGATGACTCATCGCTCCACAGTATTTTGTCAAAAAACGCCGAATCTTCGCGTATTTTTCGCAACATGACGCGACAAAATTGGACTCTAGGCTCATAGTCTCGTGTCATTAGTGTTTGCACCCTTTGATAGTGATGCGGGTGAAGCTCATGCCTGTGCAGAATTCTGCCCACAGTACGCGTATCTACACCGGTTCCTCTACTTAACTCACGAATTGATAACTCTGGATTAGCACGCACAGCTTCTAGAACTTCGTCATCACGATGTCGTCGAGGTCTGCCTTCCGAAGCACCACCAACACCGGTACCAGGCATTCGCCCTTCGCTAAAAGCGATGTGCACACGTGTAAACACCCGGTAGTCTGGGTGTCGCAAATCGGGGTATCTTCGACGATATTCGCGTGCAGCTTCATTTGCATTGCAGTTACACAGGCCGTAAATAAGATGCATATTTGCATACTCTTGAGGAGTGTACGTATGACGCGGCATGATCAGTAGTCCAGGGATATGTAGAAGTCGTCGATAATATCACAATTGTCCAATTCGTATAGCAAAAACAGAGTCCGTAGTACATAAGCCAAATTCACGTCACAATAACAAACACGATAGAGCAAACGATATGTGCGCAAGAGACGATAGTCAAAAGAGCACTAACTTTGTTAAACAAGTTCAAAAGCTGTTTTGTTGTTTGTGAGAATAATAAAAATCTATCTCTGTCGCACAACTGTTATTTACCTGACATCAAAATGCTTTGTCTCTGTCTTATGATAAGACTAACCGTCTGGATTTGCCGTGCGATAAACAACCACAAGTAGTTGACTTAGAGTCGTTATCTGCTTACCCTATTCATGGTGGATGACTACCTGCTCCCGAGCACCCAAAAAAGAGTCCATTGTGAATGACTACCTGCTCCGGAGCACACAAAAAAGGGTCCATTCAAACTGTTTACAAAGACATGTTTAAGATAAATTAATAATTCTGTTAAAGAAAATTAGGGTATTTTTTTACAACTGTCGTTTTTTTTTAAAACCTCGTGAAATGTAATAAGTATTATACCATTTCGGAAACTGCATAAAACAAGCATGTTTTTAAGATATTGGGCAAATCAACTCCCATAAAGATTTTTTAAGCTAGACGATGTACAAAGTCAACAAATTGAATAATCAATAACACTTTTTTGATATCTCATGTATTTTTTCCCAAAATTTGTATTACGAATAGGGAATTCTTTATTGCTTTCAATAGCTCACCTCTTAAGCTGTTTTATAAAAAAAACAGAATGCAAAATTTTTGAAAATTGTGGCAACAGTAGCATAATTGGTTAGTGAAAGTAGTCATTTTATGAAAAACATGACTTATGCCATTTTTTTCAAGACCATACATAGGATTGCTTAAAAATATACATATTCGTATAGCGCAGTAGGAGGCTTATCCACAGGCACAGGCTTATCCATTAATTACGCCACACCCTGTATAAAAAATAGATAGATAGAAATATTAGAAATTGTCCTGTCACATGTACAACGGCAACCATTGCTCTTATTAGTGTAGTGCTCTTTGGTGTAGTGATCTTTAGATGCGAATAAAATTAGATTTTAGATCTTAGGTATTATATTAAAACATCCACGAGAAGTATTCCGCGCGACGAAATATTTTGCAGTTAGCCAACGCTGTGGATGAAAACGAAAGAAGACGCAATAAATATAGACAACGTCGTTGAGCTCGTCGGGTAATGAAAGACAACGTGAATCCGTATATCGATTTACCCGATGATGAATTTGTCAAAACGTTTCGTCTAACAAAAATGTAACAGCTTGACATTTAAAATCGTTACATTTAATTTAAATGTTCTTTGTAATTTATTGCAATTTACTAATCTCTTAAACTTCACATTGCTTTTTATACTAATAAATAGTATGTACAAATATATCTAAACGAAGTCTAGCATGATTAAATTTCTTAGTAGTTTTTCGAAAATCACTTCGACTAACGCATTTTTTAAAAACGGCAACACATACATGCCATTCTAACACAATTCATAGATAAAAGAGAGCGAAAATTCATTGCATAGATAAAAGAGACCGACAATTCCATTACCATTGAACGACCATTAAAAACTCATAATAATATAGCAGACTACGGACATTTGACTTCAATTGCAACGGTATTGCAGTCGCATCGTGTCGGTATGACAATTGTTCCAAAATAGTAGACTTGACCACCAGGTAATAGGTATTATAACGACTGTTAGTAGCAATAACATTTTTAGTTTGTTTTTGTAAAATTAAATTAATTAGACGTAGATAAAAAAATAATTATAATTAATATATTATGTTCAACGCTATATTTGTTTACATTAAGTAAGTATAAAATAATTTTATTTAAAAACGAACGCAAAAACGTTATCCTCATCCACCCGTCAAATTTTTTGTTCCAACTGATTATACGTTTATCGAAATCGGAAGAATTAACTTTGGATACATGTATTTTACAAATAATACAACATGGTCCGAAACCTCCCTAATATCCCTTAAAGTCTATTCCATAAGGCCTAGATAATATAAAAAACATAAAAATATATAAACTCGCAAAAGGCAACCAATTCTGTTTTGGCTTAATTGTACATATTTATAGTTATAGGAATAGAAAGTTACTATTTCCTAATATTATTTATACTTACGCTTGTTTATACTTAAAGCCTCTTGAGTTATAATTATTTTATGGCAACCGATATGTAATCGACATAAATTTATTGCGAATATTATATTATGTCCCACATTGGACATAATATATGATCTTTTCTTTCTTTGTCAGTAACTCTTCATCATAACGTTAATTCATAAACACAAGTATGTACCATTGTATCTACATAAAATTACGTCTGTCCGGGTTTATTTGTTGACTATAGCCAGCCTACATGCTAGCATACTAGTTCATTCTGAAAGAAAGTTAGCCCAAGAGTGCTCTAAGGCGATCATATTCATGTAGAGAAATGGAAATATCGAAATAAAACAATATAACTACGAATCTGCTAGCAACCTTGATATAACTTCCTACTACCTATGGGATTTATTTCTCCTCGTGCCTATTATTATGTAGGTACTAGTGGAAGAGAACCGGTGCTTTTCCTCCTACTTAGCTCACTAATGTCCCTCTCTTAGGCACGGACCTCATCCACTTCGGGAGGGCTATAGTTTTCTATGCTGCCTTACTAGGCATGTTGGCTTAATTTCGAGATTTTCTGCTAAAGAGGTGGTTCGCTTCTAATATCTTTTGATTTGCTTTTACCACCCTTTGGAGAAAATAGAGTAGTGACACATGCATTCATAATCAATCACCGCATAAACATTAACCACAGCAACTGGTACATTGTGCATCTCATGTCATTACTTAGCTCTTATCCATTGCATTTTGAGATAAATGTTGGTACTTACAACGAATTTTTGTGATTACTCTATAAAAAGATTCTATATCTTTCGGCATTCTAAAAGATCAGAGAATAAAGACATATGACACAACTTGTAAATGAGTTTCGTATTTCACCAAAGAAAGGCTATCACCGTTTCCGCCTTACTTGGTCAAAAGTCGTAATGAATACCACAAAAGGCATCGTTGTGCAGTACTTCAGAGCACGTACACAGTTTGCACACGCTAATGTCTCTCATTAAACACTGGAACATCAATTTGTACCATCCCCACGTACTGGAATACGGCGGCCATCGATTTTTATTGCGCTCTGACATGCGAGATGTTCGTAGACGTTGATTTAAACAAAAACCTCTACCAACTGATTTTATTTATATGTGTTGGTGGCATCATAAAAGAAAATAGGATCTAAATAAAGGAATGCCAAAAACAAAAGAACGTGAGAAAACTATGTAGAAATTAGTATGTTATTAATTTATTTACAGTGTAAACTCTTTATAACGTTATCCTTTATAACGATAAACTCCCTATAACGTTGGAGTGAGCCCAAGTTGGTTGATTTGCGTTAAAACTCACATATTGAAACACTCTTTATAGCGATACGCCATTCTCTATTACGAAGAAATGTGTTCATATTTGTAGACAGTAAATATTTATTATCGGTATTATTGTTTATGTTATGTTATCAGGTAACAAAAGACTTTGAAGCTCCGAAACATCCGAGGTCGGTCTAGCTTTTGTTATCCTTAATTGCCTTGTACACGTGCAGTATGACGCATTGTTTTCTCGGAAGTGATGGTTTATTATCGGTATTATTGTTTATGTTATGTTATCAGGTAACAAAAGACTTTGAAGCTCCGAAACATCCGAGGTCGGTCTAGCTTTTGTTATCCTTAATTGCCTTGTACACGTGCAGTATGAATAATTTATATGTATAAGCATTTATTATCTAAGACATACATACAATTAAAATTCTTGTATTAAAAATTCTTATTAATTTGGTTTTTTTTTGTTCACTCCATATAACGATAACTCTCTATAACGACAAAAAATGCTCAGTCCCTCGAGTTTCGTTATAAAGAGTTTACACTGTATTTAATCATTTAAGTATTTTTATTTATTTATTTCACTATTTCATTATTTCCTATTTTAATTTATACTTCAGTATGCAATAGAGATTAGTAATTAGTTTTTATACATACTGATTTAAAGACTGTGACTGACGTATCCAGACGTAGCCAAAACTACTGAAGCTAGGACTTGACTATATAAAAAAGATTTTTACAAAGACCACCTTTAAAACGGGACTAGATGAAAATTTGTATAAAAGCAAAAAGGTCTTCAAAGTGCTATAAAAATTATTCATTGGCAGCTCAGTAAAAAATTAAATCAAATTTTATTAAATTCCTGTATCATGGTTTTTCACACTCAATTCCTAAGGCTACAAATGAAGAGATGCAGCTCGTCTGTAATATTTAACTTAATTGAATGAAAGTTTGTGTTCCAGCAGAGGAAGTCACGGGTAAAAGAATAGTATAACAGTACCTTTAAAGAATATAATATGCTTGTATTGTACCTGAAATAAACAAACAATTAGATTATTATCATTTAAATGTAGTCTTTAAACACTAAAATATAATTATCTAAAAATAAAAATGTTTTAATGTTTGTGGTATAATAATAAACTTTATTTTAATTTTTTTTTCTCTAAATAGAGAAATTGAATCAGGATTACTAAGACTACTACTATATTTTTTTTTCTCAGAAAAAAACTGTAGATTTAAACCTACATATAGTGCGATATTTTTTTATCTTAGTAATCCTGATACAACACAAAAAAAAAACAGAATTATAATACCTAGTCTCAAATGATTATGCCACCATAATCATTTTAGCTAGAAAATAACAAACTTACATAATTATCATGACTCGATTTCGACCTTAATTTGAGATTACGACACAAATATTTGATATAAATAATAATTAAATTAAATTAATAGTAAAAAAATATTGCGTCTGTTTTTAAGTTTATTTAGGTATACATTTCATATTGTATCTAGATATAACCAGAGAATAATATTTTGAAGATCTCCCCTTAACTCGAATGAAACAACGTAATATATGTAAAGATACTTTATGTGAGTAATAAATGTATAAAATCGAACACGTCGTAAACCATATTATATTTTATAGCATCAATGACCTATACTGTCGTAAATCTGATATGCATATTACATGGTTTCTACAAAACTTTAACTTTAATTAAAGTGATAACGCTTCATTTAATACGCAACATGCCTTGTCATAACGGCACATAACCATAGAGAAAATAAATGCTATATGTATTACAAGAGGAGAACTTCAGCAAGTTTTTGAGTTTGCTATCCAATGGTACTATAGTGCATACAACATCAATGCATTTAAATAAATAATTTAAAAAGGATGACCAAGGATTATTAATTATATACATCTGATCATAGATAGGGCTGGTCACAGATTTCTTTTCGCGTATCATCAATGACATTAAAATGGCGGCTCCTTGTTTTTTTTTATTCAATACCTAATTGTTCAAAAGAGGTCGTCAGAGTATGAGTATCTAAGGAAGTCCATCATTTTTAGTATAGTATTTCATAGATTATAAAAAATCTGTTGCCATGTTTAAAATCCGTTGATATCAGTTATGGAACGTTAACGATAGGTTTTAAACTTAGAGGGTGTTTCAACTCAACAAGTGAGAGCCCGACTGGAGAAAGTTCGCAAGACCCTGTTATGGCGACATTTCTCATTCCTCAGCCTTTTCTCCTATTATTCACATAAATATGTCACTGAGGTATGGCTGTACTTGTACAACTATAAATTCCTATACAAAATTAATACCAATAGTACTTTCATGGTTATTTGGAACCTAAATATAATTAGAATTTGTTAACAAGAATGAGCGTTATCATTTGTGGCAAATCGTAATGTAAGTTTTATTTAATATCATTTTAATTTATTGTTTTGAATAGCAACAAACTAGATTTAATGTCAGTGAGAGTTAATCAAACATTCATTTTCATTCTCTCGCATCTTTATTTTTTATCCACGTGATAAGGTTCTTTAAAATGATTTAGGTTTATGTAAGAATAGAGACTTACACGTTATTCTGCTCTTAATGGGTTACACATTAATGAATAATAACTAAGAAAATGACTGAATAGTTTTATTGCAAATAGTTATGCATATTGTGATCTTAAGATAAAATAGTAGAATAGATATTAGGTATATGATTATTGTTTAACTGTTTACCTCTACTACACATAAATACGTAGATGAGTTTAACAATATGTAATAAGTACACTATCAAATATATAAAACATGTTCCCTACAGAGATTTATTTTATTTAAAAAAAGAATATAATAGAATCAAAAATAATATGAATGAAAAATATTAAGCAAAAATTATTTATTAATTTATTTTTAATGTTATTTTAATTAGAAGATAGTGGTTCCAGTTTTATACGTAAGGCAATATCTATATTACAAGTTGTTTAATTTTTCTCTATTAAACTGTCGTATGCCTAAAGGCATTCGTGATGTAATATAAAGATTATTTGCAGTTAGTAAAGCTTGGAATTATAGAAAGCGTGTTGTATGCAGCGCATCAACACAAGAGTGTGACCTCTGGAAGGCGCGCGGCAAGGTCACGAACGCGCGTGCGACTTAGTCGTGACCCGCGCGCGCCTCTCCTATACCACCTTTACTATTCTAACATCTATCACAATAGTCCTACAGCACATTGTCGTCTGCACTAACAATAATGTACAATGTCTTGGCTGTATCTAATACGAGACCGCTGGTATTCTGGCCTGTGCCTAGGGCATACATTATTATCGCTATTCGAGTCTAGACGAACTCCTAAAGCCAAATATTTTGGTAGAAATTACATATAAACACTTTTTGCTTTAAACTTTAAAGATTTTTCTATGAAACTCTTTTTCCTAAAGGTAGAAAAGCGTATAGTTTTACAATGATTGCGAGAGAAAACTAAAACTCCATAAGAGTGATATGAGATATATACAGAGACAGAGTCTTCATTACGATATAGATAAGGAACAGTACTTGTATGTGATCCCGACGTTTCAAAATGCACGTGCCAATTACCACTCATAACTTCCCTAAGAGAAATTCTCTAGCTTAGTACCTACTAGTTTTTTTAGATAAAACATTCATATCGTATCTTCAACACTTATTAACCTATTCAGTGTTTGAACCCATCACGTACCTATTACAAAACTAGTGCCGTAGCCACTGAACTGGAGAGGTAGCAGTATCTTTTTATTTTGTTTGACATGAAATATGTTTATGTACGGATATCTATTCAATAAATAAACTTTAAATGTCAGTGTATCTTTGCTGTAAAGGTTATATTATTTATTTGCTCTTTACCGAAATATGAATACATACATACAAATATTTGGACTGAATTATTTTTTTCGCTGGCTGTAATGTAATAGTTTATTGCGTCCGTGTGGTGACGGATTAAGAATATAATTGTCACCACCACATGTCCTCCCCATGGTGCCGTAAAAGCCAGCTAAGGGATATTGTACACAGATACCTATAATTCTCTGTGAGAAACGGTAAACTTGAAAATAAACCCTATGCCAACACGCCTGGTTAGCGTGGTATACTAGACCTTCCAAAGTGCAGGAGGCCCGTGCCCAACAGTGGAACTTTAATGGGCTGGAGAGAAAAGACAGTGTTTATTGTGAAATTAAATTACACTTATTTGTAGTGTACGAGTATCTATTAATAGTCTGTGTACTGTTTAGATTTTGAATCGTGCTCAAAAAATCTCTGTTTATCTTTTAATGAATTTGGGAAGCGAGATGTCTTCTAGTCACCAAATTGACATATCAGTTTAATTAACACTAGAGTGAGACTAAAGAATCGTATACATTATTGGAATAACCACACAAAAACGGACAATGATCGTAAATATGTAAATTTTGTATGATTTATGCTTTTTTATTTAGTAATTTGCCATATTTCAACCGTATAAAAGTATTTTAAATACATCACACATATCAAGTGAGCATCTCACAGCAGAGAACATAGCCCTAATTAATTCTAATGGCGTTGCACATTTGAATACGTAATCATGTGAATTATCATATTTATGTTATACAAGTGCGGGTCTACAAAATGATTTGCTGTTATTACTCTGTGTTAAATGGATTAAAAAAGTACTATGACGTTTCGATTTTTAAATTTGGAATTCATTTTCCGCGTCGAAAAATGAGTCAGTGAGAACCGAGAGCCTACACCACACTAAATAGCGAAACGCTGAGATCATAGTCATTTATATTTGTTAAGTTTCAACACAGATTATATTCTATTAGAATATTTATAAGGCTAACGTTAAGTAACACACTTACCGTGTTTTGTTTTAGTTAAACTATTTTGTTTTAACCATATACGGCATTTCATAAAAACAACTAATAAAGGTAATAAATTGAATATGAGAATTCTATCAAATATTTCCTGGAGTTGTACAGTAGATAATGTACTGATGAGCCGCAGCACAATTTCCTGAGTGATTCTTTATATTTAATGTATGTTGATTTATACAAGATTCGTTTGGTGTTGGAGTCAGAATATAAATGCCATATAAAGCGACTTTGTTACGAAGTTAATATTAAGTAATCAGTAACTTGGGTGTAACATTATGAGGAGCTTTATCATGTCAGTAAAGAATACCAGACTTAAAGAACTCTATCTCGATAGTGATCCTTAAAAAACTCATATCTACTTAAAAGTGCTTTAAAACAAGAAATTTGTAGCATATCTTGTTATTGGCATAATTTTCGCCATTATGGAATGTATTTTTAACCCCATGCTTATTTGGCTAAGGGGGATACCTGCTACAACCATGCTATATGGATAGCTCGATGGTAAACCATATCCACTACTGCTAACTTCTGAGCTGTGTTCGCAGGCAGCAAATGCTTGTAATTTTATTACAGTGTAATTATTTTCGTAACTAAACAAGTTGTAAAGAATGTACTTAATAACAAATACGCGTTATCCGTTGCATACAATAATTGATACGTATGTTTATATCGTGTCTGTGAACCGGAACAAAGTGAGACGGAACTATGGTACTTAGATGTAGCACTCAGATTTACTGCTTGAACGTTAGAGGTCTCTTGAGGCCATGAACTCTAACATCGCAGACGACGTGACGCAAATTATTGTACGGACATAATACATACCTTTACTTACACTTGTTTTATATAATAGATACTTAACTATCGTAAAAATTGTAACATTGTTATGCCTGTCTGTGTGTGTAATTAACAACACACTATTGTTAAATTGCCTATATTATGTTCAGAACCATAGAACTCTTATTCACGGTTTTGTTTAATTTCTACAGGTTTTTAACAAAGCTTCATCAAGTAAATTTTTTACAGTTTAATCAGCACTATAGCACAGATAACAAATAGTTGGTAGCAGGTAATCATTTAGTTTACTTATTCCCTTTGTATGGTGTATATTTTAGATTTTTTATACTTTTTTATAATTTATCAAACCGCACAAGGGCAGTTAGGTATAACGGTTGGACGTCTAGTGCCATATAAGTTAGAGGTGGAAGAGAGACGACCAAGAATGGGATACATTATTCAAGGGGATCATTTACATCGCGGCATGATGGACGTGGTGGATCGCATCTCCTTGTACGTAGCTCGGAGGCGCGTATAGAACCTATAAAAACCCTTCCATATTGCTCTTTGAGGATTTCTTTTTTTAACGTACCTACTCCAAGAATTCGCTTAATGATACAATACTACGTCCATCCAACATGGATTGCATTCAATTTATAAGATAAACTTTATCTTTACCAAGTAGGTGCTCAACAAAAACTTTCAAGAATTCTTGCGTATTGATAAATTAAAAGTCTGCAATTATTGATTGCGTCTGGGTGTTTCTATGTAATATAAGTATGTATTTACAAAAGAAAAGTAGTATATGTATTCTATCCGTATTCTGGTACCCATAACACAAGCATATAAGCTTAGCTTGGGACCAGAGGACGTTGTGTGAAATGTCCATGAATATTTAAAAAAAAAAAAAAAGTTAAAAGTTAGGTATATTGCTCAGCATGTTTTTTATTTTATTTCCAAACCAATACGATTCGATAATATGCGATTCACTTTACACTATCGATCAATGTAATAAATAGAAAATAATCACTATAGCGATACATCAAAATGTAATAAATTACACACATATCATGTACTACATTTAACCCAATATTTGGGCAGCAAAAAATTTTATGTTTTTGATAAGCATTAGGCGGGTCAAATCGGATACATAACCCAATTCTCAGCTGCTATCGATAAATGTTCCCAGAGACCAAATAAAGAAACATTTTGAATGGAATTCAAACCTGAGTTCTCCGCGGTATAAGCTTGATAGCACTACTACTCTCTCTACTTAATACCCTACTTAATACTTCACTCCAAGCCATTAATTATTGGAAACAATTTCGTGACGGTGTAGGCTGCAGAAGACAACAAGACCGCCAAGATAAATTAACATTGCACTATTATCTAAAAATGACATTATGTATGAAATATAGCTATTAAAATAGTTATTTTGCTAACAAAAAATCACAGTTTGCAAATAAGATATTATTAAATAAATAACATCTTAAATAATCTTAATTGAAATAATGAAACAATGCTTCATAATAACAATTGAAGTCATACTAGTGTGATAACTTGTTATTATAAATATTTACTCGTAATATTAAATCAAAATAAAGGTCATTTAGCCAACATCAATTATATTCAGCCTAAGTACCAATAAATTCAATAATTTCATTGACATCCGAAAACCATTTATATGAGGTGTGTTGACGCGAGTGAGAGGTTCGCCCTTGCGTCGGTCCTTGCCACAATGTCGTCGCAAGTTCGAACCCCGGCCATACACCCTGTCCTCGAGGTCGAGCACTACAAGAGAATGTATAACCTTAAAGTCTAGCCTCACACCAAATAAGATCAGTAAATAAATATGAAATATATACATTATTTATTTATAAAACAGACTAAAGACGACAATAAGTATGAATCACACAGATTGAAATGTTTGTTACTAATTTAGTGCGTGTTTTTTTCCATGTTTTTAGTAAACTGTTGTAACATCCTGAACATGAATAATGTTGTTGTATTTATTTTACAAATTACTTAAGTTAAATATTAGCCCCATATAACTATAAAACATAGCTTTAAGGCTAGCTAATGCTTCAATGTTTGTTCGTGTGGTGACGGATTGGGCATACAAGAATCGCCTCTCCATTTTCCTCAACTGGATGTTAAGGGATAATTTAAACAGTTATCCTTTGTGTCAGAGGGAAATCTCGAAACTTAATGCTATGTAGTAGACAAAATACCTTCCCAGGTGCAGAAGACCCGTTCCTAACAATAGCATGATAATGGGCTGAAAAGGATTCTTTAAGAAGACTTCATATTTAAAACACTACATTAAAATAGTTTATTGTAAAAGCTTCTGGAAATTCTCTCCCAAGCATGTCCAGTTATAATATACCATTTAACGTACTTGAGACAAGTTGCAAGTTAATTTACATTATTCATATCAAAATAGTTTAATTATTAAGTGCACTGAAATTGAATTCTATCAAAAGTAATGTAAGGTGACCTAAACAACGAAAAATAACACATGTACTATTCAATATAACTTATATATCAACGGTTAAATTTGCCACACTATCATTAGCTTGTATTCATATATAATTACCTTTTTATACACGTATATTAGATAAGGTTATTGTGTGACCTTCGTAACGTGACTAAACAACAACAAAATATTTTTAATTTTTTTACATTTAGTTCAAAACACACTAGGATTTTGTATATTTTATTTTAATTAATTAATTAGAAGATATCGATTACAACATTATTTAACTTTAACTTTTTGTAAATTGTAAAATGTTTAACGATTGATTTGATTTAAAAAAAAGAAAGTATTATTTCACAATATTTGGTATTAATAAGTTTCTCAGCATGATACAAGTTCTAGGTAACGTAACTAGGCCACATATATCTAAGAACTCCGTATTGTAATATTTAGTTCTAGAGAAACGAATGCCTCCGTGATTCACACAAAAATTGTAAGAGACTTTAATATATCCTCTACCAATTACAGATAGAGAATTACTTATTTTACTTTTCAAATGAATACATTAGTACACGCTTTTTAGGATTAATATTTCCACTAATACTGACATGAGAATTTCATATATTAAGAACTACCTATCATTTTCCACTTGTTTTAGTGTTCCTTTTCATTGCGATAGCCTGCTGGCTCAGCGTAGTAACTGACAAAGAATTTCCTGATGACGAAACAGTATCTACAGGAAAACTTAATTCAACATTAACTACATCAATATAATAAAAGGAAAACTGTGTACAAAAATCGGTGTTTGTATTTAGCTAATATTTAATGGAATTTAAATTTGAATTTCTATCAAAGGGGACATATTTACATTTTATATCCACTAAGTAGAAACGAGAATCAATGGCGCTATCCAAAGTAATCCAAACTGTTATCTTTATACTTATTATAAAACAAAGTTGTGATTTTTGTATGTATGTCTCTATGTGAGCTTAAAAAGGTTTTGATGCAGTTTTTAATAGATAGAGTGGTTAAAGTGGATAGTTTGTTTGTATATTTTTTTGGGGGTTGGTGTATATTATGAAAGGGGGCCTTAATAACTCTAAACGTGGGTGAAATTGCGGGCATCAGCTAATGTTATATAAAAGACATCATGACTGTGTTAAGTACTATAATTCTCAAAAACAATAAATATTGTATATCGAAAGAGTAATTATAATTAGGTTTCTATCTATATTATAGTTAATAATCATCTATTTTTTTAACTTTAAATTTAAACTTTAATTATCTGTCTATTTTTTCTGACTTATCGGAGGTTTAAACGGAGATTTTATCGGAGAGATAATAAACGTTTTAGCGTAAAAAGACTATTATGAATAGGGATTGCAATTGCTAGATCCAGCATACAGCAATCCAGCTTGACCCAGTGCCTTTTTAAACATGCTGGATCCAGCATTCAGTGCTGGATACAGTGATGCGGATCCGCAAACGTATCAATTTCTATTGTTTAGTTTCGAATTGGCGCCATTTTCAAAAAAGAGGATTTAAAAAAGAAATCTCTTGTCGTCAGATTTTAAACTGCCTAATTATCAGCTTTCGATTTTCATAACATATATGTACTAACGAGTGCGGAGAAGATTATTTCGGATTCGGAACTTTTTTTGTACAAAAAATAGATTGCAGATTAAAATAGTGTTAGATTATTCTACTACCCACCCCACGCCGTTGCAAGTGGGGATATAAAAACGAAGCCAGTTGTACGGACAAGAACAGTTTGCCGGTTGTCTTCATCGAGTTAACACTGTCATCAGCGTCGTTACGCTGTAATTAGCGTCGTTACGCTGTTATTAGCGTCGTTACGCTGTGAATAGCGTCGTTACACTGTTCTAAGTAGACTTATTAATTTGCTTTGTGATTTGTGGTTATTTTATTTCAGTTTAATATTTAAGTCACTGTTTTTTTAATTAAATTAAGTTTCATTTATAAGAATTGTATTATTATTACGGTCCTTTTTGTAGTTAATTTTAAAAGAATTTTTAAGACTGATTGCTATTGATAAGCCGATTAAACATAAACGTAATAAGATATTACTCACTTAGAAACATTATCTTAAATGTTATATGAGGTTATATGCTATTTAATTTTAATTTGATTCTTTTGATCCCAAATGGTTAATAAGAAACCAAAGCAAATTGATTTATGGTATCACTAATGAGTGAAAGCTGGATCCAGCTGGATTGGGTTAATCCAGCAAGGATCCAGCTGGATTGAAAACGCCGCTGGATTGCAATCCCTAATTATGAATAACAAGTTTTGACAATTTTCGCGAACCTATTTTAGCGAACTTTTAAACTTTCGATAGGTCATTATGAATAAGACCATAAGTGTTATATAACTTAGCAACAATCTTTACTTATTATAAAAATAAGTTGTTATTTTTCAATGTTCCTATGTGAATTTAAATCTTTAAAATTACGCAATGGATTTTTGATGCGGTTTTTAACGATAGAGTGGTCAAGAGGAACGTTCGTATGGATAATTTTTGCTAACATTTCAAAGCGAGACCCTAGTCGGGTCATGGTGAAGATCAGGACACATACCATGGCCCGGTTAGGGTGAGATGGAAAAAAACATTTCACGCTCAACTAATAATTATATATTACAAAATAAGTAATAAACTGGTATAAATAGATTGTATAGCACCGTCATTATTTAACCTCATGACGTCACACTTTAAAACTTTTCGAATATCGAATGGATAAATACATTCACATATTTTTTAATACTTAAATTCTAGCTCGCAAAACGATGAAACATTTTTTCCTTTTAGGCAAGTAGACTAATCGTGTGCGAGTATCTTAATCCCTGAATATAGGATTTCTGAACTCTTTTATTTTATTTTTTTATTTTTTTAGGTCAACCCATTAGCCAGTATTCTGGCTAAAATTCCATGCATTAGTAGGTGTTCCTATCTGCACCTTAACTTAAACATTTTCTTTTTTTCGTATTCTCTTACTGCATCACTACGAATTCGTTCGAATATCTTTATTTCTATAATTATCGCAATAAATTGATTATAAGTCAAATATATAGATTTTAGATATACAAACAATAAAATTTGAGTGATAATTCTCAACTATTGTTCTGATCTGATGCCGAACCATCAATACCATATGGTGCAATATTTTAAATGCTTCCTCATCACGAATATGACCTATAAAGAGACATTGTCAAGAATAGTCTTAATAAAGGCTTAAATTAAAATATATTTATTATATATTTTAGTAAATTATAGTACATACAGTAAATTACTTACACATGTAGCAAATATACGGACAATTTATGACCATGTGATGACGGATAAATAATACAAGTGTCACTACCCCATTATCTTTCTAGGGTGGTGTAATAGCCCGCTGTGAGAGACGGTAAGCTCGAAAACGAAACCAATCGACCAAAAGCGCAGCACAGTAGATCATAATCCCTCCCAAAGTGGAGTAGGACGTACCCAACAGTGAGACGTTAATGGGATGGAGGGAGAGAGTAAATAACCCTCTCAAAGTTTGTGTAAAAAGTTGTACTTAGTTCTCTTTGCTTTTTAAAACGCTGAAATGTTATAACAGTCATATAAATAGTCTTTGATCCGTTTGCCATTATATACGTAACCTTTATCTAACTTAACATTAAGTAAATGTGTTAAACAAATTTAATATATATTTGATTTTGTCACACTAACAATTTACATAATATTTTTGCCTAAACTACCAAGTTCCAATTATTATTGCTCAGATAAAGAACAGTTTATATTGGTTATTCAACTCTACAGTAATTGCAAAATAGATATAAATGCAATAATTTTGTATTAGTTTGAAGTATGCATTGAATTAACATCAATTCACAGTTTAATTTTAGCATGGCCGCAGGAAACCAATGACATTAATATCTTACGTTACTTGAGATAAAATTAAGCTTAACAACTTAATATTTCAATACTGTTAATAATTAGATTATTATACGATTAGATATTTCTATATTTAGTATTATGCGCGGTCTCTATTCCGCCTTAAGTATATTAGCTACTGACTACAGCTTCACCTACCGTGTATAATTCTAAATCTAAACCCTCTTGGATCCACTGGAACATGCACAATAGCAATAGTTAGTTAGCAGTCGCAATAGTTATATAATGGAAATGTGCCTGTAAAAACGTAGAATACAGGTACATAGATTAAAGTTCTGTATGAAAGCCAAAAAAAAAAGGTTTAAAAAGGGTATGTTTAAAGGGTATATGAAAGTTAAAAGTATTGCTCATAATACTATATCTTTTTTCCTTTCCTTTTAAATTTTTAAGCTTATTGCATCACGGGCCTTGAGCGCAGTAACGCCGTTTCGCTGTTCGCGCTGGTGACTCATGTCAGTTTTGGCGTTAGTTTTTATTTTATTGACATTTGATTGACAATCGCTATTTTATCATAATTACCATAAACAATGGACAGATGTAAGTATCAGTAAATAAGGATTATTAATCTTATTTTAGTTTATGGTATTTAGATTCTTGCATAAATAAAATAAATAAATAATTATAATTGCATAAGTTGATAAAAAATACTATGCAATAGCTTTACCGCGGCAGTCCCCGAGTGCCACACGTCTTTTTTTTATTATAATTTTTACAAACCGTTTTTACTTGCTACATTTTACAACCAATTTTTACTTAATACAAATTGTAGGTTCGTAGTATTGTCCATTTGTTCAGCTCATAAAAGTGCTAGTACTGTCTACATTTGATCTTATAGAGCATTGGTGCTGTTATCTTGTCACGAAATACAATATCACTATGAGTTGTTCCATGAGACAAACATTAGAAGCTCGTGAGCCATAGTCACGCATACTATCTCTTTATCAACGCGGTAGTCAACATTATTACAATTCAATTTAATTGTAGACGAGTAGCAAACGAAATATCATTTCATCTTAAGAGGATACCAAAATAGCTTCGTGCATTTTTCTACGTACGAAGTTTTCATTGTTTCTTTAGATTGAATGGCTAGAGCTCTAATTTTTAAGTATATGTTTTTTCAATATATGATCTAGGATCGCATAAACTCAGAAAAGCGATTGAAAAAATTTTCTCGATAGAAAATCTTAGCGAAACAACCTCTCTATTTTTTTATTTTTTTCATTTGTCGGTCTATTATATATAGAAACACGTAAATCAGAATTAAAATATATTTAGTAGATTTTGAGTAAACAAAAAAAATATCCCTAATTCTTCATTTTCTATACCTACTAGCTGTGTTAATATGTACATGTCGACGATAATATTGATGTAGGCCCTTAACAATATTTTATTTGATACATTTTCTTAAAGTATGTTCAAGTGATGAATCAATGTAAAAGTCGGGTCATTATTGTGTCGTCAAATATTATAATATAATTAGATTTTGTTGACTTAAGGAGGCCTACGTCTAGCATTGAAAAGACGTTGTCTAACGTTTATAATATTTATATAACGTAAAGTCGTCTTTAAGGTTTGTTACAATAAAGAAAATAACTCATCAGACCCTTTGTTGTCTGTTTTTGATTCATTGGCTTCACTTCAGAACTAAATTTTATATATTGTAAGCAATAACTGTAAATTAAACAATTAAAATACTATTGATATACCTAACAGGAAACTATGCTTAAATTTCAATTCTCGTATAATTTTGATTTTTTTACGTACATACATACAATCACATTATTATAATAAAAAACAAGAAAGCTTTCTGAAAGAAATCATAGAATTTCCATTAAAATTTACTAATCTTTTCGTTGCAATATTAACAGAGTATGTAATTCTGTAAATCCCAATATATGTAACAGGAAATCGTAATAACAACATATTATGAATAAGTTAGCAAGTCATTGACATAGATAAAATAATTATTCTTAAGGGAGGAACCGCCTTTTAGGAAGCACGGCGATGACTATCTATGAACATTAATTTTATCTGAATCGGTTTACTATCACTCTGAACTAACCTTGCATATAAAAATATAATAATAATCATGAGTACCCCACTCCCCTTCTCTTGTCAGTCCATTAAAGTCCCACTGTAAAGCACGGGCCTCCTCCACTTTGGGAAGGTATTAACACCCGTATTCACAAACAATATTATTACATTTGAGTACTTACTTAAGTAAAGTACTTAAATGTTGATGCACTGTGCAAAGGCTAACACTTCTCAGTGCATTCCGTTCATCGAGCCTTTGTATTCATAGACAAAACTTAGCTATGCGTTTAGTTTTACAAACGCATAGTGCGTTTCACCACTTAAGTATTGTTTGTGAAATGATTTTGCTACCCCTGTGCGTCCATGCCTACTATGAGACCTCACAGTAACGTTTGTGAATACGGCTGATAGTCTACTATGCCACTCTGAACTATGCATACCTACATGTTGGCATATGGTTGGCTATTGGTTGCAGCGTGATTTTATATAGCCTTTCAAATATTAGTTAAGATTAGCGCATTCAAACAAACAAACAATCTGTTCAGCTTTATAATATTAGTATAACCACTAGGATTAGGATAAATTTATATATATTATAGATGGCTGAGATTATTTTGCAACCATTTCAGTTTTTTAATTTAATGTCAAAATCAAAAAAAAATGTTACTTAAATATGTTTACGCTCTAAAACAAATAAAATAAATGAATGTTAGATGTCTTGTTATATGAATATAAAAGCTGTTATTATAATTATAGTACTCCCAACAAATATTTATAATTAATGAAGTGTAGCTTTACCATTACTGAAGACTACACGAGGAATTCACATTTGGTATCTTATAAATTCTCACGATTGTAGATATATTATGTCACATAGGAAGAAAGATAAAAATGGCCCTTGGTTCTCTATTGTCGGTATTTTACATATATGAACGTAAAACTTATTGAAAGTTATGTACAAAAGAGTTACGATCCGGATGTTTAAATTAAAAGATAGGAGATAGGCACTTACTTAAAACTTTTCAACGATAGCTGCTTCAATAGATTTTATAGCGCTTTCCTAATTAACAGTTGACAATTACAATGCTGTCGTTTATCTTTAACTCGATGGATGTTTTTATAATGCAGCATTTATGCTATAGTACATACAAACTCGATACAAAGTAACAGAAAGAAAAGATCAAAAAATCTATTAATTTGAAGGGAAGGGCTAACTTTTGAATTTAAAACGCATCAGTTTCTTGCGTTTCACGTACATTTATGCTTAGCTTGGGACCAGAGGACGTAGTGTGTAATGTCCATGAATATTTATTTATTTATTTAGTGGTAGTATCATCATTCACAATTAATATTATAGCCTACTAGCTGTTGCCTGCGACTTTACATGCGTCAAATTTTGAAACGACACCTTAAAATATTATACATAATTACAAAGCCTTCCTCTTGAATCAGTCTATCCACTACAAAAATGCAATGAAATCTATTGCGTACGATATCGTATCTTCGTCGTATATATATAACACTTTTTCCTACTATAAAGCTGAAGAGTTTATTTGTTTGTTTTTTTGTTTGAACGCGATAATCTCTGGAACCACTGCACTGGTCCAATTTCAATAATTGTTTTATATTTATCAAGGAAGGCCATACAGTATACACTATATAACAGGTGTGGCCAACTTTTGTGTACATAAGATCTACTTTTTATTTTAAAATTGAGTCGCGATCGACCTATTTCTTAGGTAAGAAGGGGGACGTTTATGCAATGTGCTTTTATACCGCTGTACACTCTTGTGAGTTCCAGCAACATACATGAATATTTATTTAACGGGTTAAAAAACTTAGTCTAGTGGAATGGAACTTGCCAGTGATCGACCAAAATTGGTCGACTTGTTGGCCACTCCTGCTATATAACATCACGCTGCAATTAATAGGAAAAACCTGTCAAGAGCGAGGTAAACTCGCACACTTAGGGTTTCTTACCTACTAGACATATAAACATAAGTAACTGCATTCAAATAATCAGTTAATTAAACTCAAAACAACTCACCAACTTAAATTTGTAGTTGAAATATAGGGAATCGCCTACATTTCAGCTACTTTTTAAGTTGTTATTAGTATAAACACTTTTTTCTTGTGATGTGATGACAAATTATAAGTTTTTGGATTTTTCCCTATATCAGCACTATATAGACTTGATCTATGCCAAATTTCAAGGCTCTAGGTTAACGGGAAGTAACCTGTGAATTTTGATTCCCTAGCATAAGTCGAAAATTCTTAAAAATGGTCGTAATTCGGTTATATCTTTTCAATGCGTAGAGGTAAAATGTTGATTGTATTTTTTGCAGCAAGGGACCGCGTAGGTCTACATTTGGTATGAGTTTCAAGATGATACCTTCAGCCGTTGCTGAGTAAAAAATGTTTGCCAGACGGACAGACAGACACAGGCGTGATCCTATAAGGGTTTGTACGAAACCCTAAAAATGTAGCTAAAATGGAGAAAATTATCCACATTCTTCTGTAGCGTGCACTGCGTTAGTTGTTTATATGTATCATTTGTATTCTAAATGCCACGTGTACGAATTCACGGGCAACAGCTAGTTTAATATAAATATTACTTATGTATCACTTTGCAAAACAATGTAAAGGCGTGTCGGAATGCTAATTCACAAGCTAATTTGATCAATACTAATATTCAGAAAGATAAGTACAAGCATAATGTAACAAGCTTCTCGGAATTATAATAACCATACTCAAAAATTTGCATAGAGATTGCAGGATTGCTTTTTCAGCCGCGTTTCTTCATCGTGATTTTCAATATGATAGTTTTTGTTATTCGTAGAGCAAATTTTCAGTTTTTTCAGTGCTTTAGAGGATCATACCATATTAGTAAAAATAAAAAGTTATCATACCTCTAAAGTACGACATACCTAAGTATATATATGTATAAGAAATTGTGAATGTAAAAATGATGGTAATAAATATAAAACAATGAAATCCAAGGTATTAAAAATATTTAAGTAAAATGTAATCAAGTCTTTTCTTTATTAATTTTATGTTTATTGCGTTTTATTAATATTGACAGCAAAAATAATAAGCTTGTCTTATATTTTTATCTCATTTTGTATGAGACTGTGATCTTAAAGTTGGACTGAATTGTTATTATACGTACCCATATATTATTATAATGGCAAGCTGTACAACGAATCAAGTTAATAAAAACGTATAGTCATATAAGGTAAAGCTAGCCTTGTTGATGGCCATTCTTCTCTGTCACACTCAGCTATACCATATCCTCTATCCTTATCACACTAATAAGCTACAACACACTCGCAAGCTTTACACACACGTCTACGCAGTTTATATGTGTGTGTACACCATGTCAATGTAACGAATAAACAGTTTCTCCGATTTTACGACTCAATGATCATAGATACCTATCTATGCAAAGTTGGTTAATGATTTTGAAATAGTTTAGTGATCTTGAGAAAGAATTTAAAATAAAAACTACCTATACACTGACGCAACAATTAGACAAATACAATAGTTTGTGTTATCACTATTATCTGCTGATTTATAACTACATTCTAATAACAAATCACAATAACTTTGAGTGCGCTTAACAATACATTTACTGATTAACTGTTATATAAATATATAAAACTAGTTACTTGTGTCGATACAATCGTATACCACATTGTTGATTTACAAACAGAAAGAGTGACACCAATTTACAGATACATTCTAATTAACAGTTGCCGGTCCTCGAACTTTCCAAGGAATATTCATGTATAATAAATTTGTAATACATTGATCGATCGAATTCAAAGTTAAATACGTATTTTGTTAGCGCTACAGGAGGCCCCGTGCAGGCTTAGCGTACCTGAATCATGACTGAGCAATATTCATAAAGACCGATACAGTGTACATAACAGTGGTACTTGAAGGCTAAAATATCTAATACTTAAAACTTTATCATACACTAGCTGTTGCCCGCGACTCCGTTCTCGTCGAATTTAGAATTTTTTCCCGTTTTTGCAACATTTTTCACTATTGCTTCGCTCGATAAATGTACTATCTAGCACTGAAAGAATTTTTCAAATCGGACCAGTGGTTCCTGGGATTAGCGCGTTCAAACAAACGAACAAACTCTTCAGCTTTATAATATTAGTATAGAAGTATAGATATATCATCACTGCGATATTTTTTTTTAAATAGGTAGCAATATAGAAAATTGTCACTATTGTTGAAATCGTGGTGTAAACATACGATAGTCAAGTTCAGATTTTCGAATTATAGGTACCTAATATCTAAGCTAAGAAATATTTATACATATTATGTAAAAGTCTCCAGTACATATTAAGTTTTAATTTGTTAGCTTTAATAAAGCACCTAAAGTTTTTGGTCACTGTTTTAATAGGTAACAATATTAGTTGGCATTTACCTTCGCTATCAATCTTATTTCTGTTATTATAATAATAATTTTAATACTACACTATATGGCGTCAATACTTACATGCTTTTATTTCAAAGCAAAGCAAGTCATGTTTTATAAAAGTACACTTTAGAATATGTTGTACATCAAGGAAAATAAACTTATGACTTTTATTTGGCAAATTTGATTTGCATGAGTCATTGCTAAGAACCCTTCCAATCGGTCATCTTTCGAACAAAAAATAAATAAATTCGGTTCAACCTAAGTATCAGACTATATTGCTTAACACTTTTACAATAAAAGAGTGAGTGTGTCTATAAGAGTATTGACAAGCTTTGTGGTCTAATGGTTCATGTAACACACTGCCAATTCCGAGAGCGCGGGTTCGATTTCCACTGAAAACAATTATTTGTGTGATTTAAATAATTATCATGAATATGCTTGTAATGCGACTGGGTTTTCTAAGTATTATAAGCATGAATTACAAAAGAAAAGTAGGTTATATAGTATATCCGTATTCTGGTACCCATTATACAAGTATATAAGCTCAGCTTGGGACTAGAGGACGTGGTGTGATATAGTAAGCACTAAGACTAGCACTAAGCACTCAACTAAAAAATAAATTAGGCAGATGTATAATTATGCAAGATTCTCCATTTGTCAAATAGCTAAATACTAATAGGAACACAATGCTCTAATAATAAATACATTTTAATAGTAAATGAAACATCGATAGAGACAAAACAAAGGAATTGATGCTGGCCACGACATCTAAAAGGTTAACCACAAAGGAATCCCCGAACTTTAAAAAAAGTTTTCGTATCTCTATGAATATTAACTTCACTTTTTTAGTATACTTTCATTTTCAGCCCTACGCTCTGACGCAATAGAAGTTGTTTTGTATTGGCCACCGCACTCTGTACACAACTGATGTTCGATTCCGAACCTTGATGTAAGATAATGAAATCCTATAATGGATTCGCTGTTGTGTACTCGTGGTTACAAATAGAAAAAAAATTCTACTCCTAGCTGTGGATTAATATTATTGATGGTATGGAATATAGCTTTAATCACTATGTATCCAATTTAGAAGATTAACAGGAAGTGGATTTAATAATAAATAGCAACAAGTAATGTTTATTAAATGCTATCTGGAATTTCAGCTAATAGGTACATGTTATTGGAAGCCATTACTAAGCTTAAACGATTTTCGTAAATAAAGCTCAATTTGTTATAGATGTTGGTTTTTCTAATATAAGTATCTAAAAAGGATTTTGAACTTACTATTGAGGTTATAATCATAATATTTTAGTATGTAAATATTGTAGCTGTTGTAACATAGTTATTATAGATTACATATGCATAGGTACATACTATACTTATGGTCTTGATACTAAATAATCAAACCGTTCAGTAATTTGTTGAAAGCAGTGATACATACATTTTTTTTTTCCCCCTCCTATATATTGAAACAACATTTCTACCGTAAACGTCCAACCAATATCGTAAACTTTAACTAAAACTACTTTTATTGCCGTAGAAAATAAACCGTTTTTGTATTATGTTTCATAAAAGCGCAAAAACACATTGAAATAATTTTACAATAACATTACCTACATCAGGCAAAACTCACGTGATTCGGCCAATGAGATAAACAAAATGCAAGCACAAGTCACAAAAACTATAAAAATTCAAGTAATAATATTTATACGGTTTCAAGCGATCCACAATATTCTTTCGTTGTAAAGAAATTTTATCCCCCGTCGAGCTTTCTGTTGGACGCTGGCTCGTCGGAGCCTAAAGAAATATCGCGATGTGTTTTGGTGTGTGTACACATATACGTGTGTGAGTGCAGAGTACCTTCAACCTCCATGTGATGGGAAGTGAACCCTTTACGCGGGGAAACCGTTTTTTATTTGCACTCGGACAGCGGCATCAGGTAGAGACGATGATCGTTAATTTTTAAAGGACACACTGAACTTTGGTTTTAAACAGTGACTGTACAATATCGTGGTCAGTAAATTGAAGGTGTTATTATACATTTTTGTTTTTGTAATAATGAATTGGCCCTGGTGACAAAATATTTTTTATTAAATAAAAGCAACTACATTATGCTCTTTGTTGAGATTGGCGTAGTTTTTACAACTGTTTTACCGTTTATTTTGTTACAAATTCTTTTAAAAATAGATAATAAAGTACTTGCAAAACTAAAAAATAAACAACAATGAAATATTGACGTAGTAGCTTTACAAATTCTGCGAAAAATAACTGCGATATTTTTATTGAAAAATAAACATCGTATTTATGAAGATAATAAACGAGGCGTTCTTAACACCGCACCGGTCGCAAATGAGTCAACTCCCAGGTCCGCGCACTCTGGGAATAACGCGAGAACCCGTTGATGTCTTTTACTAAGAGCTATATATAATATTACTCTTTCAGAAGTTTGTATGTTTAACTATTTGGCATCTGTTTATAGAATTACTTACAAGAAACGGTAAAGTACGTTAGTTATTGACAATGGTATGTAGTTATAATAATAGTTTAAGTCGCTTAAATATTTTATATTTAGTGTCTTTTAGAGAAATGAAAAGACAATATTTTAAATAATTTGCAAAGTTTTTAAAAAGCGGCGTTCCTTTTTAATCACAGTTTATTGCTTTATATATAGGAGCTGATATATATTTCAAAATATATTTTATGGCTCCTAACTAGAGGATCTTCCTTTATATGAGACGACCCATGTTTCCTTTCAATGAAGTAGGTATTAAGCGAATAGATTCAACAAAAGTTACGGTTCGCAAATGTTTAGAAATTGTGTGGCATAAGAAACTTAAAATAAAATTCTATATAAACCAGCCTATTCAAAGCTGCATAGTAGCATTTCGGAGAAATCCTGTGTGACGTTTATGAGCTCTAGGTCTGTCAACCTCTAAAGAAAAAAAATTATTAGGAATCCTACCAATTGCATTTTCGCATTATTAGTACAATTAATATCAAATTTGAAAAAAGTCTTATTTATTTTATTGATTGTAGTTGTATCTTGTTTAATAGCTTTTATTTGTAGTAGCTTATGGATAATTTTGAGGTAAATGGTTGCACAGAGGGGATTTTGTTGTAAATTAATTTAAGGTAGGTACATATACATATGCAACTTAGACAGACGACAATAGCAAACCACACCTTAATCTAAATATCGTGTTTGGTGTCAATGTGCGGAAGTCTTGTGTCAGCACAAGTAACGCCTCGTGACATATTAGACACGTGAATCGTGGAGACATGTCTTTTTTTGGTGTCACATGTTACCAACTTTACCTTAGTCTCATTGACGTAAACAAAAGTACCTAACACAGTTGTGTAGTGGTTCAGCCTAGTGTATTATTAATAACTAATATCAACTTAATGTACCTACTAAAGAAATGAAACAAAATGCAAGAATATGCTCAATAACGTGGAACATAAGATATATTTAATATTATAATCGTAGTACATACTTACATTACAAAATATGTATATACCTCTGCCTACCTTAAAGAATGACTTATGTGTAGGCATATTTACACGAATTGTAAACAAACATGATGATATCTATGTACATATATGTATATACATGTACTGCAAAAATATCTTATGTATAACCAATGCATTTTATAGCCTTAACCGATGTGATATTCACATTATGATTACGTGAAACCAGCTAAAGTTGAAGCTGCCCGATAATAATCGTATATAACTGTTATGATTCCCAAAAAGAAGGAGTTTACCGGCCAAATAATTACATTAAATAATGATCGGGCGAGAACCCGACCGATGGTAAGCTCATCTCGAGGGCTCGCCGCAACGAACACAAGCGAGGCAATAAAATAAGGTTGTAGCGGGAGGGGTGCGGGTGGCGGGGAACGGACTCTGCTGCCTTCGAGAGCAACCTCAAGGTATAAGAGGAGCGATAATAAAATATCTTTATGACAACGTTCAATTACACAAACAGAGTGAACAATAAGCGTCAATCTATTTTTTGGTACAATAATGACAGAAAATGTAAGTATTTGCTTTCCTTTTATTTATTATTTTCTCTATTGAAGTCTAAAAATATTACAAATCAATAAAAGATTAAAAGGTTTTGATAAAGCAATAAAAAAAAATACAAATAATCCCAAAATCTCGTACTTTAGCATAAGCTAACTGTACTCTACACAATTGTAATTATTATATAATTTTTTTTTTTTTTTTTTATGGACATTTCACACAACGTCCTCTGGTCCCAAGCTAAGCTTATATGCTTGTGTTATGAGTACCAGAATACGGATAGAATACATATACTACTTTTCTTTTGTAAATACATACTTATAATACATAGAAACACCCAGACGCAGTACAAACATTTGTATGACAATTAGAAAAATCACACAAATGATTGTCCCGAGCGGGAATCGAACCCGCGACCTCTTGATCGGCAGTCCGTTACATGAACCACTAGACCACGAAGCCCGTCATATATGATACCAAAGACTTAATTGTTCCTCTATCTTGATTAATTGGTCGCCTAATTGTGACTATTTCATAAACATACTCACAGACAGACACATATACTTACACATACTAACACATACTCATTCATATAATAATAGACTTAAGCAAGTTTGAATTGTTAACTACTAGTACTGATATAATTTAGATTAGTCCCACAGGTGAGAGCCTGGTGATCTGAAACACAGGTTTTACCTATCACGGACACGAATCTCTCAAAAAGGTGAAAAGTGTAAGATTGGATTTTGCCTCTGCATTTATTTACATCCGCTGCCTTTGTGAAAGAAACAATAAAGAAATTATTTATTTATTATTTTAATTCCCTTTCCGCAACAGTGTTTGTCTGACTTAAGAATTAAATTTCTATTTAATTTAATTCAAAGTTGTGCAGACAATAAGTACACTGTATAACATCTTTAATTTATTGACTCAGCACGATACCTATTAACATTTTATACGTTTTATGTTGACTAAAATTATTAACAAAAATTTGTATGAAATTTACACAAGCCATATAATTATTTAAATAGTTGAGAATACCGCAGTTTGCCTTTCCCGTGCACCGCGACGCAACAAAAAGTCATCATTAAAGTGTTGGAGGCGCGGCGGGCGAAGCTCCGCAGCCTCTCGCTCCTCGCTCTGACCTAAACGATTCAGCCGACTTTTTATCACTTACCAATCCATATCGAGCTTATTTATTCATTTTACTAAGAGCTCTCCCCTTTTAAATTTACTTATCAATGTTGTACCTGTATCCAGAGTCTATTTATTAACGTTGAATTTCGATGATACACTAAATTTAACGCTTTTAACTTAACTACGATATTTGTTTTTTTAGAATGGTATCCATCCTTAGGCCACATACATATTAATGTTACTTTTTTCTACAATAATTATAACACTGATGTAAATTACATTTTATATTCTATTTATATTTACCCAAGCATTTATTTATATTTTCTAGTATTTTTATAATCTTTTTTCTTTTTAATTTTGTATGTAAATCTACCATTTTCTTCCAATTACATCATCCATGTATCTTCTATGTACACTGCAATATTATCAAAGAGCACCTGATTTATTAACAAAAAAGTTAGATACCTAACTAAAAATAATATTAAAAATGAGATTATTACTACAAATGATGTGCTATTATAATTTAAGTTGGAATTGTGCTCACTATTCTAACTTTTAACAGAAGATACAAACTAAATTGTTTGAGTTTTAAGTTTATTTTCTTAATATATTCCAAAAACTGGTTTAAGAAAGAGGTAACATATCTATAATTTACAGATTAACTTGTGGAAGACTTGATTATGGTAAGTGATTTTAGTCCGGAGACAGTTACGGACGGCTGTTTGAATGCCATACAATGTTGAAATAATAACGCAGTTTGGACTCAAGCGTTCTGTAAGCGGTCACAAATATATACTACAATAATTTTATAATATAAATTTAGAAGAATATAACTTAATCAATCTATTGCCCTTTTTCTTTTTCTACTAAATTGTATAATAATACTAAAACGTGAAGAACCAATAGAAACATTTATTTTTTAAGGTTCCATACCTAAACGTAAAACCGGACCCTGTCTCTTAGACTTCACTATCTATTCGTGTAACTAGGCTGTAAATCAGGAACAGTAATAGCTAGAGAGTTGAAATTTTCACCCATATTGTATATATGTATATCAGTAGATGCTTTAACATAAAATACAAGAAACGGACATACAACAAATGTCCAGTCATTTAAGCTTAAATTAGGTAAGAATCTCGGAATTCGAGATATCCAGCTGTAAGTCTGTAAATACTTGTATATTGACACCCTAAAAGTTGTCTCAAAACCTACATATAGTAGGGTGTTAGCAACTATTAAATTTCAAGGTCAAAGGTCGCAAAAATCGGTTTTTTACGCTTTTTTTGGAAATATCTCATTTCCTATGGGGTTTTTGCTATTTGTATTTATTATCAATATTGTAAAATATAATAGGACAAGATATTGATTTACTTGTCATTTTAATTGGACGTACACTGTCTTACGAACAGGAAATTTTCTTTAAAAAAGTTGGGAAAGGAAATGTAAAAACGGAGATATACTCGACTAAAAGTTTTGATAATTATCCTCATTCCAAAAAACATATTTTATTTCTGCACGCATTAAGTGACTGTGACGCAACTTCTGCGCTTTTTAAAAAGGGTAAAATATCATTTTTAAAATTTTTTGAGAAACTGACAAATTTGGATGAACTAGCTGCAGCATTTGAGGAAGAAAATTGTTCGGCCCAGAGATTATTAGAGAGTGGAACTCAAACCTTATTGGCAGTCTATAATGCTCCAAAATCTGTGAAAAGTGGTATGGTTTTTTTATTTATTTTTCCATGTTTGTTACCTCATAATTTTTAAGTGGGCGAAGCGATTTTAATGATTATTTTTTTATTAGAAAGCTGGTGGTTCCCGTGTGGTCTCATTGGCACCAAGGCAGAATCTGATGGTTATCTCCTGAGAAATCGAGGAAAATCCTCAAATTCCAAAGGCACATAAAGTCAAGTCTGTTTAACTGTTTTTAAAAAATACTCATTATTTCTTTATGTTCATGGACATTATTAGAAAAAAAACTCTACGGAGGTAAAACTTTTATTTGGTAAAGTGTAAGTTTTAGAAATTATATTATATGCTTAAAAGGTAAGACCTTTTAGAAATATTCTTTCAATCATTGTACGTAACGGTGCTCAACTTCGAGAGCTTTTCCGTCACCTATTTTTACTTTGAATATATTATTATTAACTTTGGTTTAATCAAGATAAGACACGGTGATAAATTATTTCTAAATGTAGGATTACATCTCGGTCAAGTAATAACATAATAACAAATTAAGAGTATAATAGCATAAGTAATAGTCATAATTATCGCAATCGGATAGCTACGTACTTATACAGAATATAACTGTCGTCACTCTATTGTTGTATCGCATTCAACAGGTACTTGATCTTGTACTTGATAAAATGTTTGCGCCGCGTAGACATAGTAGAAATAACTCTTCCGAAACTGCTCTACGGAATTTCATAAATTATTGTGTGTATGTACACAAAAAGGTCGGTATGAGTATCAGTCAACGTCTAATTTTTATACATCTAGATAATAAACAATGAATAATAGGGTATACAGAGAACTAAGTAAGTATGCAAGTGAAACAGCGAGCATTAGTAACTTAAGAGGATACCAAAATTCTTCGTGCATTTTTCTACGTACGAAGTTTTCATTGTTTCTTTAGATTGAATGGCTAGAGCTCTCATTTTTAAGTATATGTTTTTTCAATACATAATCTAGGATCGCATAAACTCAGAAACACGATTGAAAAAAGTTTTCTCGATAGAAAATCTTAGCGAAACAACCTCTCTCATTTTTTTTTTTCATTTGTCGGTCTATTATCGCGTATTAACTAATGAAATAACTTAAAAAATATAAGTAACTATTATATATAGAAACACGTAAATCAGAATTAAAATATATTTAGTAGATTTTGAGTAAATAGGAAAAGTATCCCTAATTCTTCATTTTCTGTGCCTACAGCCAGTGTTAATATGTACGTGTCGGCGATGATATACGATAATATTGATGTAGGCCCTTAAAAGAAGTTTTAAATTAAATAATGTAACAGCATTTAATAAAGTAAAGAAAGTGTTTTTAAGATATGCAAATGAGAACACAGTAAAAGAAATCTGTCGGGCATGTATGACCAGATGTATGAGTGTGGATGAAGCCAAGGAAGTGTGCTTCGATCGTGGCAGATGGCGCTCTATAGTCTCTGCCTACCCTCATGGGAAAAGGGCGTGATGTTATGATGATGATAATTAAGAGGTAAAATTTGCAAGGGGGTAATCTCCAAAGGCAGTAGTCAGATTCTGAATTTTTTAACAAATAGGTAGCTAGTCCCTTTGCTATATGCTATATATTATCATAAAATTTAAGTATAAGCGAATGCAGTCGTGGGTGAAAAGCAAGTTAATAATAAAAATAAATTCTATACTAATACATCTGACCTGTGTAAAAGCTAGTTAAAAAAAATTATCATTAGTAATCTGTTTAATATAATGTATATAACAATGTTAGTAAGTGCACACTTTCTGTGACATAACAATAAATACACTCTCCAGTTATAGTACAACTCATGTGAGACATGAAGCAAACGTAACTCATTTTACTATACGCATTGTGTACATGTGTGCTCGCAATGTCATGCAATGTGAATGACATACAAACATGACTGTTTATAGTTTTTTTTATTTATTCATAACCAAGCCTCCTGCAGCCTGTAGTGGAGAAGCTCCTGTTCAACATTGGGATGTTTATGGTCTGAGGCAAAGATAGGAGAAGATAATTGTTCTTTTATCATCATTACTTAATTTTCTTTAAAAAGATTAATTAATATTTAAACTAGATAAGTCTTTCTATGAAATCTTCACTAATTCATATTACAAAGCCTAGAGTAACTCTGCCTGTACCGGTCACTCTTTAAGGATAAAACTGTTGTACCGATTTTAATGAAATTTAGTACACAGATAATCTACAGCTTAAGAAAGGACTTAGCTATTTTAATAAGAAAATGTTTTCCAAAACTTAGTTTTGTTTCGGGTTAAGTTTTTGAGACCAACAAGGACAACATTTTTCGAAAAAGGCAAAATTTTTGGCATTTCGGAGGGTTTAACCCAGCCCTCCGTGTGGTGACGGATTAAGAATACAAGTGTCACCCCTTCATCTCCTCCCAAGGGTGCTGTAAAAGTCAGCTAAGGGATATTGCACCGATAACATCCTCTGTGAGAGACGGAAAACTCAAAACGGTCAGCGCGGCACAGTAGACCATAATCCCTCCAACGCGGAGGAGGCCCGTGCCCAACAGCGGGACATAAATGCGCTGGAGAGGAACCCTGGCAATGCTCATTATATAAATATGTTCTTAATAAATACGTCGATGACATACATTCCTAATGATAAAAATGCTTGTAACTTTTCATCGTTATAAATTGTAATTATAATGAGTCACTGCACCTTATTCAGGTACGAACATAAATAATTGAACATGCGTGAATACCGAACGTTAAGGAAGTCTGCACGGTTAAATTATTAAAATAAGTACGGCTGCAATTTTAACCAGCCTATGTGAAAGGAGCAATCTTATGTATACTTATGGCATGTGTTAATCTCAGTATGTTTACGCAATATAAAATTTTATGGAATTATTTTTTGTAAACACCCTAATATTTGATTGGGGCTAAGTATTCTTGAAACAATTAGGTATTTTTTTAAAATATGTTAAACGGCTTCTTGCTCTAGGCAATTTGTAATAGAGCATAATAATCCCCTAGAGCATATAAGTGTACCTTTTTAAATATTTTCAAATGGAAATTTTGAGTACCGAAACACAGATACATAGGATATAATTTTAATACATTTCATGTATATTAATATTCACCACAGGTGTTACTCACGATTAAAGTATGGCTGGCAAAAGAGTAGTAAAGTTGTATGGCACGATGCTGGCTCACTAGAAAATCTCTTTGTTTCAACAAAGAGATTGGTTGGAGAGACAGCATCGTGCTATGAGCTTAAAGCATTAATACAACAGGAGTTTACACCGAATCGGTTTCAATGTTGTCTCTTTTAATGTGTGTGACGATTTTGTGGAGTACGTGCGAACCAATCAATGAAATTACATTAGTGTTTTATGGGTTACTTCGGCACCACGTCGACCTGACGGCATTTTTGTCGAAGAAAACAACTTGTGTCGCTACTCCATCAGATTTATTACTTAGAGGGCTTGAAGCAGAGAGCTGCGAGTGTCGGAGTGCTCGGACACAGCTCTCGCGGCAAGTTCAAGGTGAGCGCGTCGCTCCGCCTACGCGCGCCGCTCCTAGCCAACACAACCGTTACAATGGACCCTCACACATACGTACGACATACACATACATACAAATATCCCATTACAAACGGATGATAATACCAATACACAAATTAATAAACAAATCCGTTAAGATGCTGTCTATATCTTCAAACTCTACAAGTAATTATATGGGGTACTTTCCAACTATTACTTAACCAGTTGTAAGCTTACTATTTCACCTTCACTTCTACGTCCCTATAGGAAGAAGAACCGTCATTAAGAAATCCCCTAATTCTGTTTACTATTACCAGGATAATCACTTATGACCACGTTAACGAATATTATATTCTGTTCATTCTACAAAGTCTGTCAACGTATCAAATTAAAATAATGTAGTGTTCAAATTCGTTAGTTTGTTTAATATTTTACTGGTAGTACCAAAAGTTGATAAATCACTATTTTCATGAATTAGCGCTCTGTTAAAAATAGTAACACCTTAAATTTATGTTTAATGATTTATATGCATAACAGTACGTAAATATATCGCGACAATATTATATAAACATAAGGAATAGATTTCATTATTTCCGTTGACATAGAATTTCTATATTCGGCTAGTGGAATTTCCCACTACCAATGACAGCTGGCAACAGTGGCTTCGCTATATTTTCATATCATCTCGTAAATTCAACGCTATAAAACGTGATACGACATAGAGCTATGTTTATGGAAATAGTTATTAGAAGAAATCTGATAAATATGATAATTTATATTACAAAGAAACCATTACGTTGGTGATTGATGCGTCACTGATAGTACTTGTACGTTACCTGGGGATAGTGATGACTTGTCCGAGCTCATCGACCATGTGGTCAGCCAGCACCAGCACGGTGGGGGGCTGGCCGGGCGCGCCCACCACCACCGACACGCTGCCGTCCACCAGCTGACCTCCACTGCTCACCAGGTGACCATCGTCTAACTGTCCACTGATCATCTCCACGCGTTTCTGATCCGGCGTCGTTGTATATATTACTGTTTGTTTCTCATCCTCGTAAATTAAATCAATGGGTGTCTTCTCATCTATGGACTCCATTCCCTGATCGTAAACATCGGGTTGTACGGGTACTTTACTATCGGTCGCATAGGCTGCTAGCTCGTGTGGTGAGTGACGGTAGGAGTGCGCTTCTGGAGGGTATCCGTCGTCTGAATCCATTTCTACTTTGTGAGGGTAATAGTCGTGTGCAGGCTGCACGGGGGTCATGGTCGCGAGCACGGCATGAGCAGGCGCGGGGGAGCGCGGGGCGGAGGCGGGCGAGCGGGGGGAGCGCGCGCGCTCGGGGACCGGTGACGGTGACGCGGACATGCCGCCAGGCGAGGCACCACCGGCCACGACGTGCAGGCGGAGGCTCCGGACTGGAGCACCCCGCTCAACACTACACTGCACTGACAAGATCTGGAAACAAATATTTTATCAGTATATTTTGACAATACTGTTAATAATACAATCTCAATTTTCAAATCATAGACGTGCTCGCTTTTACTATGCATTTCCGAATCTAAATAGCCAAAAATATCTGAAATTACGTGTGCATCTGATGCCAGCCATTGGCGTTACTATGCCAAACATGTATTGTGAAAAGAAACCTGACATAGGTGTACAAAACGTCTCCCAATTATGCGAACCAACAACGAAACTCGTACATTAAACGGTACAGGATCACGATCACACTTCAAAGTATTTATTGAAGAAAGTCTGCTACACAAATATAAACGTAAATATACCGGCACATTAATGGATGATTGCTATAATAATTCCAATTTAATATTGTTCAGCAACAATCTGAACGCTATACAATGTCTCAAGAAATAGTAAAACACCAAAGGCAAGGGCATCTCCCTAACAGCTGATTCAAATCCAGTTAGAAAAGAACGAGTATCAAGTGGCACCTGAGCGGCGAGAAGCGACCGAACTTGTTCAGCAGCCGCCCTGGTCCGACACTCGCCGCCCAACGGTACAAACAGGTAACTATTGTATACACGTGCTTGTCAAACATCTCAACAATTATTTACAAACAAACAATTTGCATTACGTATATCATTCATATTACTTATTGTAGAAACTACTAAGGGATAAGTAACGAAAATGTACTTACAAAAATACACCCATAAAACGCTATTTAATATCGATACACTGCAACTGTTCGAAAGTGAACCGGCCCAAACGTAGATTTAAATGCCTTTTTCTTTAATAAAAAGAAAAATAATCGTATTAAGAAGCCGCCTTGAGAGGGATGCTGAGTGTTCTCAAGGCGCTGCTTCTGAGGCTGAGGCTTTAACGTGCGACAGAGATAGAAATACGAACCAGGAATGGACACCACACTCGCACTCGTACTATGAACCTACACCACACGTATTATAAGGATGTTTATAAAACTCTGTAATTATTCTTTGTCTCTAAATTCTTTTAACTGATTGCCCGTTATTATATTCAATTATAAGTTAATACAATCTATAAAAAATTTTGTTATTGTTGGAGTTGTTCCGTTCGTCAACCTTTATTTTTGTGAAGGCTATATGACTACAATTAAAAACAATTTTTGCATTACATTAATTAGTAAACCTAACAAATTATTATAGTATCGTCAAAATACACAAAGAGAAATGGAAGATCCTTTGTGAATCGAAAAATTAGCAATACCACTACATCTCGGAGCTGAAAGAGGAAAAATAAATGACTCTGCGGCCCTGCCGCGGCATCGAGTTAGTTGTATGTGTGTGTGTGTACACACTGCACACACACAACAACAAAGCTCGCCGAACACGTCGTTATGAGACATAAGCGCACATAATTTACTCACACGCAGAAATGTATTGGTCATGTCCGTAAGATTACACACATGGACATTTAAATACCACTATAACAACATGTTGAATTACAATTCAATTTAATATATTTTCATTAAACAACGTTGTACTCCTTTAAGTTCGTCAAAGTACAGCAAACATCGATACGAATGAACAGATATACGGATCGAACAATACATGTACACAAACACTAAGTCGCGTTAGGAATACAGATGCACAAATGTTATCACTAGTGGTTCTAGTGCAAGAGAAGCGAGCACGTCATGGTAGTGGTACTAAGGTCGGGGGCGGCGAGGGCGTCCTGGTGCAGGCCGTCACGCACTCATGTCAAACTAGTATCGTGACGTCACAGCCTGCCTGGCGAAATTACAAAACCGGCCAGGCGGCGCGACCGCCCGCGCCAGCAAGCGGGGCGCAGTGGCGGGCGCGCTGCCGGCCGACCCCGACGCGCGTCTACGTACCGTGGGCGGCGTCTGGACGCAGCGCGGCGCGGCTGTCGCGGGCGCGGGGACACGAGCACGCGGCGAGCGGCGCTACGGAGCGCGGGCGCAGGTGCTCTGAGCGCAACAGCCTCCGCGCGCGCCCGCCCGCCGCGCGCCCCGCGCCACACCCGCACCTCTGCCGACACCGATTTATCTTCCGCGCCGCCTAGCCCTCCTACTCGCCCTGCGCCCATCAGACATGCACTAACAACATCCCTGTGCGCATAAAAGTGTCCTCCAAAGCATGCTGTAATAACTACGTGCAATTTTAAATTAAACAAATGTTATCTCACATTATTTTTTCATTAAGGTCTAAATTGTGATTAATCCTATCTTTACAGGAATTTGCTATAAAATGTTCGTGGTGGGTAAACATATAACATAGACAACATGCATGTATATACTTTCCGATTTTTGTTAAAGTTCTAAATATCGCCTCCACTCACTCAGTGCTCTGTTGTCCGACGCACGACGCGACTACGATGTCCAGTCGTTACAAAATCTGCGAGCCGCACCACTGCTGTGGAATTTCCCAAGTTTACGCAACTTCCCGTATTGAACTTTCGTGCAATGATAATATATCGGTTGACTGCTGGAATTATGAGATATTACCAATTGTGTAATATATCTTTAATTAGTATTATTCAGAAAATTGCAAGCTTCTGTTGTGTAAAACATTTATGATTGTTGTACAATTTTCTTTGTATACAACATGTTCACACTATATAACATTTAAATAATACTAATATTTTATAGATAACACATTATAAAAAATATTTATGATCAGATTCTTAACCTGAGTGGGAATCGAACCAGATCTAATGCACAAAATGACAGGATAAATTTTCACAATTCACAAAAGCTTGTGAAACTCAATCATCTTTGCTCGACTCTATAAATCTTTACAGTTCTTTACACATAATTATGTATATTAGTAGATTACATACAGCCTAATTATTACCTGCATTTTATATTTTTGCTACCGTTACAGCACGGCGACGGGTTGAACTGAGATATTGGTTTAGTTAAGTTTAGTTGTGCACTTAGAATTGGTAAGTATCATACGACTTAAATATACAAATAACCAACTCTATAAAAAAGCGCCGTGTGGTAATAGAATAAGAATATAAGTGTCAACCACCAATTCTTCCCCAGGATGCTCTAACAGCCAGCTAAAGAATATTATAAGCATTGAATATCAACTGTAAGAGACGGAAAACTCGAACATGGCAATACGCCTGGCCCGTGCGGCGTGCGGCATAGTAAACTATAAAAAAGGGAGAGATCTCTGCCCAATAGTAGGACGTTAACGGACTTAAAGGAAATACATATAATAGAATACCCCAACGCGGTACAACAGTTAAACCTGCGACCTCGTGAACGGCAATAATTCATAATATAAACCATAAACCACCAAGGCGTACTGTATGTCGAAGATTTTATATTCTTTCAGTTTATTAGTTTTCATAATATTACAATGTTTTACAACTAAGTAAAATACTTTGGATGCATTTTTAGGCCCTAAGTAAGACCAAAAAAAGAGAAAGATAACAACGCGGTAACTTCATCTATTTTTAATCATTTAATATTAAAAATGTTATTGTAAATTGTTTTTCTTGCCCTATCCGAGAATAATGTAGACAATAAAAAGATGGATATCAAAATACAAACTATGTCCCCTACATATTATCAAACTTAACAAGGCTACACATACCTAATACCATGAATGAATTTCTTTATTTATGCTAATACTAACTAAAAACCCCTGATATCTACAAAATTTACCAAATATGTACCATACCTATATCGATCCAATTAAGAACGAATAGCAGTATCAATCTATATGTAAAACAGGATCTCAGGTGTACAAAATTAGATAATATTAAAGTTCAGTCCACTATAAACCTTACGCTCAAGGTCAAAAATTAGAGAACATATTATATTTCAGAGTTGCTTAGAATTCACACCTTCTGAATATATTACGAGATCTTTATGTAGTACCTCCACAGATAAATCCGCATCAATCAGAGTATTCTCAATTATGTATATCATCTATAATAATATTATAATATATATTTAATAATATAAAACTGAAGAGTTTGTTTGTTTTAAGAGGATACCAAAATAGCTTCGTGCATTTTTCTATGTACGAAGTTTTCATTGTTTCTTTAGATTGAATGGCTAGAGCTCTAATTTTTAAGTATATATTTTTTCAATATATGATCTAGGATCGCATCAACTCAGAAACGCGATTGAAAAAAGTTTTCTCGATAGAAAATCTTGGCGAAACAACCTCTCAATTTTTTAATTTTTTTCATTTGTCGGTCTATTATCGCGTATTAACTAATGAAATAACTTTAAAAACATAGGTAACTATTATGTATAGAAACACGTGGATCAGAATTAAAATATATTTAGTACATTTTGAGTAAATAGGAAAAGTATCCCTAATTCTTCATTTTCTGTGCCTACTGGCTGTGTTAATATGTACGTGTCGGCGATGATATACGATAATATTGATGTAGGCCCTTAACGCGCTAATCTCAGACACCACTGCTGCACTGATCCGATTTGAAAAATTCTTTCAGCGTTGAATTGCAATGAATTGTTTTGCTTTGAATTGCATTTATCGAGGAAAGCATATTAACCTGACATAATATATTATATTTAGTGTGACATTTGTATTACTAACTCCTTTGACTAAGCTAGTAAGCTCAGTGATCGAGATTTGTTTTTTTTTTTTGCATACCGGAAACGGTTAAGTATGGCACTACTGTAACAGTAACCTGACCACCTTATTATATTGTATACCCATATTCTGCAAATAAATAAAGCATTTCATTTCATTTCATTTCAAAAGCTATAAGCTATATAACATTACGCTATGACTAATAGGAGCGAAGCATCCATAAAAATTTTCTAAATTCCATTCGTAAGAAATCGTGAGCCAGTAGTATAATAATTAGCTCAGTAAAAAAAACAAAAAACACGTTTAAAATCCTGAATATTATTTTACATTATTACATTGTCATCAGTCAAGTCATTATTGCATTGTCATCAGTTAATATGTGTGTAACGTTTCAGATCGATCTGACAACTGTAAGTGGGCGAAAATTCCTTTCAAAGTTTCCTTTATGTGGATTATTACATTGATAGATACCTACGTTACCTACGTATTACGTGTGGAGATAACTAGGCTAACATCACATCGGACCAACAGAATATATGCACGAATTTTCATAAGAATCATTACATTAGTGTTATATTTTACTTATAAAAAACGCATATTCAGAATCGTAGCAAAAAGCCTAGTGTGACACAATAACACTAGCTCTAGCTAAAGTGTATTACTTTCTCAGTATCGTCTACAATTTAATGTGAGCCACACTGTTACTTTACAGTCCCACATGATATACTTCAGACAGATTAGTGAATGTGCAATTACTATTTAGATGTACACATTCTTCTCTCCGAAAAGACTAGACTGCATGTATTGCAAGACGTGGTAACATGCATTACCTGAGTGACCATAATATTACTTTATATACGACTTCTAAGATACATAGATATAACATTTCTTTATACGATTGATGGCAGTAGTATAATAAATGACATGACGATTTAAGATGACTGCTTAGTTTAAGATTAAAATAAAATTATTTTACTTTCCGGGTAAATTTCAAACCCATTTCTCTTTTCATACCTTTGTCGGAATGTGAAAAATATTGTTTTTTGGTACCTACATTTTTCCGCATTACAGGAGTGTTGAAATTCTAAACCTCCCGCTCTGGTTACGTCCTTAATTTTTCTATTAATTATTCGCACATTATGCGAAACATCTAAATTTAATTATTGGATTTTGTCATATTTATTCTAAAAATGCAGTTATTCAGTGATTGAAAACTCTCCGAAACGTCGGCGGGCAAAAAAAAAACTAAAATAGATGCTATAGAATCCATAAAAGAGTTGCTTTATCTCTATTACCACTATTACTAGTCTCATAGTATACAATTACTAACATATTTGAAAATACAGTCACGATTACAATTAAATAGTTATTTTATAAATAAAAATTTATATTAGTTTAATTCCATGAAACAGCACGTAAGTAAGCACGATATAAAAACGCATTTGTAAGCGCTGAAAGTCTCTTCGGGGAGCATGCTTTAGCAAATCTTGGTGCAGCAAGTAACAAATTAATAACAATAATAATCTTCTAAGGTCAATCGCCCATAACAGATTTTTTTATAATGAATATTCTCGGACATTTCACACTTTGTCCTCTGGTCCCGAGCTAAGCTTATATGCTTGTTGGGTAAAGATGAAAAAAATGCTATGATAACAATCAATGTATGTGCGAGGTGAGGTAATCTCCGAAAGAATTTGGTCCGACTTTAATTACTTTTTACTGGGAAGCTGCAGTTTTCACGAGTGCTATGGGCTTTATATTATGTCATAATGTAGTGATTTTAAATCGAGCACGTGCCTATTTGCGGACAATAGCTAGTAGGTATCTAATCAACAAACTGAAAAATTAGTTTCAAATATCTGCTTTAGAACTTTAGAACTTCCGCATGACCTTTCATCTCTGTCTTTCAACCCTTTAAAAGCCTTTTTTCACTAAAAAGTAGTATATATCCTTTCTTAAGCTCTACACTGGTAGAAATCGCTTTAAGCGATAAGGCCGCCCATTATACTACATTATTTTAAGAACATCCTGTAATGTAAAACTAAATGGTGTACAATAAAGAATATAATAAATAAAAATAAATAATACACTATCTATATACGAAGTTTTCTTTAAATCTGTTGTCATTTTTGTGTAAAAGCGTGTCAGACAAACGTTTGCATTGATAGTAGGTACTTACATAAACTTCATTATTATTTGTGACACATATCTTTTTATGTGAAATAGATGACCCGGTAAACGTTGTAAATGTTAAGGTGTGTAAAGGTTATGTAAATGATAAATGTTAAAGGTGGACAACCCTTATCACTTAGGGGTATGAAAAATAGATAGTACCCGATTCTCAGACTTACTGAATATCCTATCCTATATCTAAATCCATAAAAATCGGTCAAGCCGTTTCGGAGGAGTATGGGAACGATAATTGTGACACGAAAATTTTATTACATATTATGTGAATTATATGTGAACAAATGTTATAATATTAATAATAAATAAGTGCTCTTGCCTATAGCCAATCTTAAAACAAATCTAAAATATATCGCCAGGCATCTTAATTCCGAAGATCCTTATTTAACTTCCAAGAAATGGTTAAATGTAAGGTGAAAGTCCCAAAAACAGGTATATTTACAGACTTAGTAGATACAATAACATTTTATGAAAGTACAGTCCTTTGTAAACACTCCTTCTGCTGGACTAGTGGACTATTTAGTTTTGGGGAGGGATTTAACACTACATTTCTTTTAGGGGTTGAACCAAAATGCAAAATTTTTTTCAGAAATGATGGTACCGATTCTATACTCACAACTAAACTAAAAAATGAAACTGAGAATTGGTACTATTGTCAGAGGCGTATTTACCCTAGATTATTACTATTTACTCTGGCCGTCCCTAGATTTGTCTGTATTGTTTTATTGTTATTTTGTCGATACTAACATCTGTTGTACAAAAGACCCCTAAAAATTTATTGTATTGTGGTTTGTAGAATTTTTCTTTTTTAAACACTTTATATGTAAATATTCATGTACCTAAATTTCACTTAACGTCTTCTGGTCCCAAGCTAAGCTTAAATGCTTAGGTAAGGCTTAAATGATATAGGTATATTACATAAGCTGCTTTTCTTTTGTACTTACTTAAAATACATACTTCCAAGTCTCCTCTTCCCAAAACAAGAAAAGAATCATAGAATAAAATGTTTGCAGAGATACAAACAAGTGTGTCATTGGCACTCATTGGGAAGAGAAGACCTCTTCTCTTTTTGTGAATGACATTCCACATGTGAGTGGCAATGGAGTTACAAACACAAATTACAAATATATAATATATCAGTATATCTTTGGTCAAAACCCTGAACGTGTTACATATGGCACGTTAAAGTTATACATTTAAATACCTATATCATAAATATTTTGTTGGAAAATCATATGACATGACTCGCATGGGCCATGTCATTTACGGATCGAAAAGACCATGTCCATTCCATAACCATGTCCATTTCTATTTATTAAGGTCTACACTCTACACTGCTAGTTTTCCAATTGCAGAGCATAATGCGACTCAGTGCCGCACAATGCTGAACTATGCTGACGCTTAATTGGAACATGAATTAGTTTTTAAATGCACCAGCAGAGTGCGCTAAGTTCAGTGTTGAAAAAAAAATAGGTACTAAAATAAAATTGTATTCACATTAAAAGTGTGGAATATAAAAAAAAGTCATTGTTTGTACCTTCATCCATACTTATATTTATTTTTTTAAACACAGCTTGAATTAACTTTGATTATTTCCAGAAAACTCCGACGAAACGAAGGCCTTAAAAATTTTTTAACAATAAGTAATATTACTAACGATAATATATAAATAAAATTTCAATCATTGCCAATTTAAAGAAAAAATACTTGTTAACTTTCTGTCGCTGAAGTTGGTATAGATTGCACGCATCACTTTGAGAGTGCTCGATTGTGCGATGCGTTGCTGTAGTTGGAACACTCAACGTTGAGCATTGTGCCGCATAATGCGCTCTTATGCTGTAATTGGAAAACGGGGACTATAACCTTCTTTGGGTCTACATGATGTCTATGGTTGCTGTCGTAAAATGCTGACGTTTAGATAAATTTATTATTGTCTATGCTATGTCATTTCTTTTTAGCCCCGCAGAGAAACGAAGTGGTTGATTTTTTTCAGGTCTGCTATTTTCATGCATATAAGTAATTATTAATTGTGTATTTAGTGGCTAGAATTTAATGATTGATTTATGAAGGATATTTTTGTTTTAACGACGACTTTATTTTTCTAACCTCTATAAAAGTCATCTGCCGCCTTCGTATTTTAAATGTTTTGTATATTAGAATGGGTAATATTTTTAAATCTTCCTTTAGTCAAAGTAATTTAGGCAGAGTCCACGGACGGTTAAGGATTTCATGTGAAACTTTTTAAAACATGTTAGGTATATAAAAACTTTATTGTAAATAAAATATGGTAATGAATGCAATTCTATTAATGTCACTAATGTAACGTATAGTTATCAAAGAAATATTTTATGTCTGATTGGGTACTTTGTATATAATTTTCAGTTCCAAAATGTCTGCACTAGTACATGAAAAGGTCTGGTTGGACAGAAATATCTACAATGATGCTGAACGAAACTATTATGAATCATTATCAAAGGTTTGTAAATACACATACAGTTTTCAATTTATCTATAAAAATGTACTGATAATCAATAAATAATAGATATCTACTTTCCAATTTATAAATTTGTTTGAATGTTCCAACTTTGTAGGTTAATGCTACACCACTTTGTGTAGCTCGATCTTCCTTGGCCAGTGAAGTTGCTAAGGCTAGACAACATATCAAAGAATCTTTACAGTGTGTGAGTAGATAACATTTAATTAATATTCACACATTTTTGTTATCTTGTGTATGTAGTTAAAGTTGGTCATTTCAGTAACTGCTTTGTTGATATGCAATTTTTTTTTTTATGAGGTCTATGAAATAAGACCTTATTCAAAACAGCTTAAACTGCTATAGTAACAATTTTCAGTTCTTAGCTATACTGCTTATTTATGTATATGATGTTAAGAACTTTGTTGTGCTCTGATTGCCTCCAAAGCTTGCAATAACTTAGCTTCCCTGGATGTTAAGATATATTGCCAGTAGTTAAACTAAACAGGCACTATATTTATTAGCTTTTATGAATCTATTATGCTACTCATAATTTATTTTTTTATGTTATTTTAATAAAATTTATTTGTAGATGGACAGTGTTGCCACATTAGCAGGTGTTCCCAACACAGAATTAACAAATAAAGTTAATAATTTGGAGAAAGAAAATAGTGAGCTGAAGAAAGCTCTGGATGGTTTACGCAACTTAGTTATCAGCCTTCAAACCAGAGTAGAAACATTAGAATCAACAGGTGGTGCCAAGACCACATCAGCAAAGGTGAGTGATAACTTGAACATACTTTTTATTTATTTATTTATTATAAAGAACCAACAGCTTTACAATAGTAACTTAGAAACTATATAGCAACAGAAAGCTAATTATAGGTTCTCGCCAATAGAAACAATAATAGGTAAGAAACAAAAATTACATCAGTACATACTTATAGAAAGTAACATTGTTGCTATTTTTATGAGGGTTGAAATGTTTCAGAAGTAAGATTTACAAAGATATTGGTTACAGTCAAGATTGATGGTCTTATTCATAATGACTTATCGGAGGTTTAAATGGAGATTTTATCAGAGAGATAAGAAACGTTTTAGCATAAAAAGACTATCATGAATAACAAGTTTTGACAATTTTTACAAACCGTTTCTAGCAAACTTTTTATAGGTCCGATAAGTCATTATGAATAAGACCATAAGACTTAAAATTACAAATTACAATTTTTATTAATTTATATTTTATATTTAAATCATATCTTATGACTCCCATGCGTGTAAATGAAACCAAGAATGTGCTCTCTGCCTATCTACACCCATGGGAAAAGGGTGTGATGATTACTGATAAATAAGATTCAACAGGTTATGTTATTGACGGACCTCATGGTCTAGTGGTTCATGTAATAGACTACTGTTCACAAAGTCGCGGGTTCGATTCCCACACGGGACAAGCATTTTTGTAATATAAATAATAAATGTTTGTCTGGGTTCTGTATATGGGGTATCTGGGTTTGCCTATGTATATATATAGTAGAGGTCGGAATTAGGTAGTTATTCATGTACTTACTTCATACAGCGAAAGAATAAAGTGGATATGCCTTAAATCCCGAGATTAATTTTAAAGAGCAGAAAAAGTCCCGTGATTTTTTAAATAAAAATTTGAAAGCAAATGCTTCTTATCGCTATCAAACCATCCAAGTATTCGCTCGTATTTATAAAAAAGGCGAAATATGCGTATCAGAATTTGCTTAACACTATCAATAATTTGTATTGTGAATTAATGTAAACTAATAAAAATTTTATGTTAATTATCGTTGTTTTATTTGTCTATTTCTGAGGTTTTTATTATTATTTATTCGTAATATACCACGAGTAGGCCACAGGGGATTGTCCATTAGAAATCCCGGGAAGGTCCACATTAATATCAACATTTCGATGCAAATACATAAATAATTCTACCTAATTCCGACCTTTGATTATTATAAGTATGTATTTACAAAAGAAAAGTAGATATCCATATTCTGGTACCCATAACAAGCATATAAACTTAGCTTGGGATCAGAGGATGTTGTGTGAACTGTCCATAAATATTTATTATTACTCTTTTCTCTTGCAGACACCTGTACCCCCTGCAGCACCACCAAAGCCTACTGCTGATGATGATGATGATGATGGTGTAGATCTTTTTGGTTCTGATGATGAAGAAGAGAGTGCAGAAGCTGCAAGAGTGAGAGAAGAACGACTTGCAGCATATAATGCAAAAAAAGCTAAAAGTAATTGTTTTCTTAATTGTGACTAAGAAGCATATCAATGAATTATTATTTGGTAAACATTTTGTCGCTCTGGATCCGGAAGGCGAAGGGGCGCGAATCGGGACTCCAGACTGTCCAGCAGTGGACTGCAATAGACTGACTGACTTGAAACATTTTAACGTAAATTTTGCTAAAAATCCAGTAGTCTTTGAGTTTATTTATTACAAAAATACAATGTTTCCTCTTTATAATATAAATAAAGATAAAAATACCACTTATTTCTAATTATAATTTACTAATACATAACAACCATGTTGTTTATTATTATAATTTGTAGCTATGTTAGTAATTGTATTATAATTTTTCTCAGAACCTGTACTGATTGCCAAATCAAATATAATTTTGGATATAAAGCCATGGGATGATGAAACTGACATGGCAGCCATGGAGAAAGCAGTACGAGAAATCAACACAGATGGCCTCTTGTGGGGTGCAGCAAAACTAGTACCACTCGCTTATGGAATTCATAAATTACAAATTTCAAGTGTTGTTGAAGATGACAAAGTTTCTGTTGATTGGTTAACAGAGGAAATAGAAAAACTTGAAGACTTTGTAAGTATAAAATTAAACTATAATAATAAAATCGTGTCATACATTTTCTATAATATAGTATCTATCTTTACTTATTCTAAAGCAGTTGTTATTTTTGTATGTATGTCCCTTTGTTAGCTTATATCTTCAAAATTGCGCAAGGGATGCTGATGCGGTTTTTTTTAATAGATGACGTGGGTCAATAGGATGACTTTTTTGTATAATTTGTTAGGGTTTAATTTTTTTCTACATATCTGAAGTTGCAGGTAACAGCTAGTATACTATATTATAGAAAATTTTAACTATATATACTGGTCTATTGTTTTGGAAAGGCAGTAAACATGGTTTCATGAAAGTTAGTTTCATAGCTGAAAAATATACCTAGATGACTCTTTATTTCTCAGGAAATGGTTAGTAATGTTACTCACATCAATTGAAATGTGATTGTATAAGTACTAGACTTAATTCTTTGTTGTTTTAAGTTTTATTCCTGCGGGGGTATTATGAGCTTTTTAAATACCATGCAAGCTCCAGGCAGGCCGTACACTGCCTAGCTAAGTTACGTATTATGGGAGATTAAAACTTAGACGAAAATTTTTAGTTAGTACTTAAACTTTTAGCTGTACCCTCTCTATAAACATATTAATCTATGACTGCTTTAGCGAACTGACTGGCTGGGGGTTATGTTCATAATACGAATTAGCCAGGCAGTTCAATTTTCGACGTAACCTGCCTGAGAATAAAAGCTCATAATACGGCCGCTGATCTTACTATATTATGTTCAATGCGCACAAAGTAAATAAACAAATATTCATGAACACTTTACACAGCATCCTCTATTCCCCAATAAGCTTAACGTTTGTTCTAAGGAAATTAGTTTACCATACAATTCCATCAAGCCACATGCATGCTATTAATATTTATCTTTATTTTAACAGGTGCAAAGTGTGGACATAGCAGCCTTTAACAAAGTGTAAAGAGGTTTTAGAAATTTCTTTCTATTTAAAAATGGTTTACAAATAAATGTGCCTTTTTAAATTTTTGTGTTTCAATTCTGTACAACAAAATCTGTGTGGTAAGTAGTGGTGTTTTAACATACCTACCACAACGCCCAAGCGTGTCAAAAAAACTGATCTGACCAGGCCCATAGAATCAGAACTACGAAAATGAGAAACAAAAAAATTGGTCAAGTGCGAGTTGGACTCGCGCACAAAGGGTTCCGTACCATTATCTATGCAACATAAGGCAACGTTATTAGTATCGAGCAAGAAACGGTAAAAAAATCATGTTTGTTTTATGGGAGCCCCCCTTAAATATTTATTTTATTTTTAGTATTTGTTGTTATAGCGGCAATAGAAATACATCATCTGTGAAAATTTCAACTGTCTAGCTATCACCGTTCTTGAGATACAGCCTGGTGACAGACGGACGGACGGACAGCGAAGTCTCAGTAATAGGGTCCCGTTTTTACCCATTGGGTACGGAACCCTAAAAAGGACAGGAATATTATAAACTTTTTGCTCCGCCCCGCAGTTTGACTTGCGTACTTACATACTGCTTTATTACCTAGAGCTGTAGCAATAGATGACAATTCACAGATCTACCCGATATGCACTTAAAAATCAGTTAAGCCATATGAGAGTTAGAAACTGTAGAGAATTTCATATCAACAAGTTTTTATCAGGTTCGAACGTATGTAATGGAATCTTTAGTAGTAATAACCCATTTAGTAGTCGAATAAATTCGTCTATTTTCCACATATTAAGCATGAAAGACATCGGTTGATACTACAGCAACAAATACCTACTCATCATCATCATCATCATTCTCCCGCTTAAAGCATTAATCAAACAGGAGGTGACATTATAAGGCAACCCTCGCGGCCCCTCTGAAAAAGGTACAAGAACGTGCGAACAATTGTGTACGGACGCTGCTGTCTCTTAGTGAGCGTGACGCGATTTTAGGCGGGGCGTGCGCAGTGACCATTGTTTGTGTGTTTTACCTCAGCACACAGCCGACGCACAACGTGGCAGCGGTGGCAGTATATTTGTCATAAAAAACATTGTATGCTGCTCCTGTTGGTTGTTTGAACTCTATGAGCGCTTCTGTGTCTATGCTTTTGACAAGCGCCATCTGACAGTGACACTGACAGTTGTCCATTTCACATGGTTTCCAATCCAATTCCAATTCAGAATTTTAGTTTAGGTTTAAACGATATAAACTAATAACCTAAATAAAACCAGCTTCTGAAAACTATAATATGAGTTGCAAAAAGTGTGATTTACCCAAAACGGTAACATTAAGGGGTAAAGATTATTATTGTGACGATTGCTTTACCAACAATGTAATTCACAAATTTCGTGCATGTTTGGGTAAAAGCAAGGTCTTATCACCAAACGAAAACGTTTTGATATGCTTGTCTGGTGGTATAGGGTCCACAGTGCTCGTGGAATTATTGCACTATGGTATATCCTTGGATAACACTAAGAAATTACGTATCGTTCCATTCTTTTTACACTTATTTGGTAAGTCTCCCTACACTGTTTGTGTTGTATTCAATCTCACAATATAGTAATGACAAAAATAGTTACTACTACCAAGTACAAACTAATAGGTGCTTCTCAGTCAATAACATCCTACCACAGGGCACTGTACTCCTGTGTTTTGAGAGTATATTTAGTTTCACATATCAAACCAACCAGATGTGTTAGTGTAGCATTTAATTTAGAGCTTTTTCCTGTTAAAGATTTATCCCTCAGCTGACTGACTACAACATTCATGGGAATTCAAACAAAATATGAGAGACCAATTTATTATGTTTGATAGGCAGTTTGATAAGCCAAACTGCCTATCAAACATAATAAATTGGTCCAAATTTTCAGCTTTTAGGGAAACCACAAAAATAGAAAGCAGACTGCGATGTGTGATTATTATTATCTAATTTAAAATATTCCTATTTCAGATAATGATGGAATACCTGCTGCAAAATCTCTAGTTGAAGATTGTAAAAAGTACAATTTTGATATATGTATAGTTCATCTTTCTAACTATATGAAACACAATGATCAGTTACCAGATGTAAACTGTGTACCTCATGCTGATATGAATGTAGAATTAGAATTTGGGACATTAATAAAAAGCCTGCCACCAACTGCTCGTAATGACTTTCTGTTAAGAGTGAAACAAAACTTGTTCATTAAATATGCGAAACTGTTAAAATGTAAAATTATATTTACTGCTGAGACAACAAGTACGTTAGCAATTAATTTGTTATCAAATATAGCTACTGGCAGAGGATCCCAAGTTCAGAATGATATAGTAAGTGTACCATTTGTTGTTATAGAACTAGAGGGCACCTGTAATCATACTAATGTCTTGCAAGGCAATGTCAATTCACATTTGTAGGATTTTTAAGTACTTCTGTGTCAACCTCTTAACTAAATCTTACTGTAAAATGGCATGTCCTTGACCAAGCATTATGTTATATTAAGTGCAGACTCATCAATTCATCATGATAATGATGTGCTGAGACATGGATGGGTGTGTTATCACCATAGCAGCTTCACAGCAGACGAACCCCGATCATGTCGCACGATATAGCTTCTTGTGATGAATGTCACTAACCCTAGGTTACTTTCTTTAACTAGCTGTCGCTCATACTTTCTGCATGTATTTGAAATACATACTAAATCTAAACAAATTTTCTAAAAAAACATCCTCATGAACTACTCTATTAAGAGGATACAAAATTGCTTCGTGCATTTTTCTATGTACGAAGTTTACATTGTTTCTTTAGATTGAATGGCTAGAGCTCTAATTTTTAAGTATATGTTTTTTCAATATATGATCTAGGATCGCATGAACTCAGAAACGCGATTGAAAAAAGTTTTCTCGATAGAAAATCTTAGCGAAACAACCTCTTTCATTTTTTATTTTTTTCATTTGTCGGTCTATTATCGCGTATTAACTAATGAAATAACTTTAAAAACATAGGTAACTATTATGTATAGAAACACGTAAATCAGAATTAAAATATATTTAGTAGATTTTGAGTAAATAGGAAAAGTATCCCTAATTCTTCATTTTCTGTGCCTACTGGCTGAGTTAATATGTACGTGTCGGCGATGATATACGATAATATTGATGTAGGCCCTTAAAAAAACTGCATCAAAATCAGTTTCATAGTTAAGATTTAAGCTCGCATAGGGACATGCATATAAAAATGTCGACTTTGTAATATGCAAAGATAAAGACTGACTGGGAAAAAGATAATTACGAATTACTATACACATTTTGAAACTTGTCCAGATTTTGGAGGTTCCTCTGGGCTCTGGTATTTAAATTATAACATCCTAGAAAGTAAATTTAAAAAAATAAATGGCTCGCTTTATTCATAATCCCGTTTACTTACATGAGGTAAATTGGTTTATCTTAAAGACTATGTAAAATCAATGTATACATTAATAGGTTTATGCAGACTGTCAAGTGGTTGAGCAATATAACTAACAATTTACATTTAAATACAGTGTAATCACACTAATCCGGCACTATTAAAAACTGGAGGGTGCCGGATTATTGGAATGATCGGATGACTGGATTATAGTGAAAAAGTCATAGGTAATTATAATAAAATAAAGCATTTCATACAGGGAATATATGTATGTAATGTATTAAATTAACATGAAGGTACATATGTACCTAATTAACTATTTTTAAAATACCACGACCAAAGCGCACATGTATAGAGGGGTGAGGGAGGCGTTGGTGGAGTGTGCCGGATTATTGGACGTGCTGATCTATCGAAGTGCCAGATAAGTGAGATTGTACTGTAATGACATTTATGACAAAATTTGTAGTTTTATGAAATTATTCTTTGTTCATAGGGATTTTGCGATACTCGTGACGAAAAAGTTAAAATACTAAGGCCAATGAAAGACATCAGCCAAGAGGAGCTGGACTATTATGTAAAGTTAAAGCAGTTACGGCCAAATTGCGATACTCGCCGAATGGACAATAGTCTGCAATCAGTAATAGCATCATTTGTCACTGATCTACAACAAAATTATCAATCAACAATATCCACTGTTTGTAAAACAGCTGACAAAATTGGTCATCATGAAGAAGAGTCGCTAGAAAAATGTTGCCTTTGTAAGGTTGGTAAAGCAACGTATCATTTTGTGTAGAGTTGCACAGTTCTGTGAATGTATAATACAGATTCTTTAAAACTTGTTTCAGAGTAATCTTAACCCCAATAATGTAAACATGTCGGCCTTAGAAGCCACCAATATATCAAGGATAGTTTCATCTAAAAGCACAGGAACTCAGTTGAATATTGTGGATGACATTGAAGCTTCATTACCAGTTGCCCAAGAGTCATTGTGTTACAGCTGCAGTAGGAACGAATCGGAGATGAACCCATTTTCTTCTGCGCTATTTTTGCGACAATAAACAGTTTAAGATATACTAATGTTGTTCAAGTTTATGTATTATATAAAATAAATAAGTACAATGTATTGTATAGTTTTATTATACTGATGGTCGTATATACATTGACATGTCTGAAGGTTTCTTCATACTTTTCGAATCTCTATCTACACAAATAAATAAGAAAATTAAAGAACAATCTTATATAAAACCCTCTCGAGCTAGGCGTGTCGCATGTGAATGAAAATTGGAACAACGCCATCTATTAGCTGTTACATGAAACAGCAATCCCACAAATATAAGCAATTTCTTTCATGTCACATGTACTCGTCCTCAACCTCTATTCAATTATACATAGCTGCTGTTTGCCATCCACCCTGGTTCCCAAAGTCAGCAAAAATATACATGGTACTAAAATAACTGTTTCCAAGATTATATAAAATTTCTTGAAAACAGTATTCAGCAGATAAAGTTATATTCATTAAATACAAGGACCAGGTGTGAAAATGCAGATTTCATAACATTGAATGATCACAGTATGCAGAGAAATATTGTCTAAAGAAGCCATAGAACAACGAGAGAGAAATATTGTAACTATCTGTAATATGTCACTATATAAAAGATCAATAGAGACCTAGAACAAATCCCAAGTACGATTCTGTTTACATGTGAGATTCTTAGTTTGTTAGTGTAGACTAAAACAGGTTTATTTTTCTCATATAAAAATAATTGAAGTACTTCAAGGAAAAATTGTTAATTTTTATTAAAAACTTTATGCAACTGCCAGTTATTACAGTAAAATATTCTTCATGGGCTCACCTATCAATTGGAAATATGAAAAATTGAGCTATGTATAATAATTTGTGAGGACAGCTAAACATAACTAATTTAAAATATGCTAATAGAAAACAACGTTTAAATGTGACGACAATATCTAATGTTAGAATTAGCTGGTTTCTTTTATAAAATACGTAATAAAAGAAAACAATTAGTTAATATCTTAAAATTTTGTATTTATATCACACATATCTACATTTTACTTCTATTACATAAATACAAAATTTTAACAAGTAAAGTACCAACAAAAAGCTGCTAACCACAGTATTTGCAAATGGTATGCAGGGTGTTACCAATATATTATACAAGTAATTACAATATCAATACCATAGGTTAATAAATGCAAAAGATCAAGTGCATCAAACTCAAAGCATTTTCCTTTATCTCATTTATGAATTATCAAAATTTATTATTTAAAATTTGGAGTGTTTCAGAATTTACAACATTTTGAATGTTTACAAAATGTGTTCTATTTCAACTTGAATACAGGAACAGTATCACAAATATGTGTCAGCAGTTTATACCGGAGATAAAACACTTTTAAAACAATTAACCAGATTTACTAATATTAAACACTAAATTATACTGTCTTTCCAAGTTATTTCATGTTCAAGCACTGGAATTATGTCAGCATTTGTTGAACAGATTAGATGTCCTTTTACTGTCCATATGTATGTATTTACACCATCAGTGGCCTCTTTTTGGTGTTATTTTACAGTATCTCATCCAAAATATTGTACAAGGGTATCATGTCAATACATTATAAAGAGCACTTAGCAACTCTTTTTAACAATTATTCTGGAGTATTTATTGGTCCTTGCAATGCACTTGGAGTTGGTGAATTGGAAGAAACCAATTGTCCCTGCTGCTCCTTTGCAATTGGATCTGAAATATGTTACCATGTCATACATTAATACAACAAAGTGATTTAAGTTAGTTTGAGAATAATTCACTTTGATTTGCCTAAGAGCTCATATGCTATCATGGCATGACAATACTCATCAAATATGGAATATCTGTTCATGTAGGAACACAGGAGTGCATCAAGGAGTTGATCGAGTCATGCTAAGCCCTTACTATACATAATTTGGGACTCTTTCTCAGCATTTCACCAAGTGTGATCACAAAAATTAATTAAAGTAATTACAGTGTCTTATGACAAGTATTGCTACACTTTATTCTTTTCACTTTTCCACTACAGGTGCTACTTTCCTACTTTCTTTTTTTACTTTTTTGCAGTTCATTTTTGTCATATTATATATGAAATTCACATTGGTTTATCATATCGACGGGCTTCGTGGCGTAGTGGTTCATGTACTGGACTGCCGTTCACAAGGTCGCGGGTTCGATTCCCGCTTGGGACAATCATTTGTGTGATATTCATAAATGTCATACAAATGTTTGTACTACGTCTGGGTGTTTTCTATGTATTATAAGTATGTATTTACAAAAGAAAAGTAGTATATGTATTATATCCGTATTCTGGTACCCATAACACAAGCATAATAAGCTTAGCTTGGGACCAGAGGACGATGTGTGAAATGTCCATGAATATTTATTTATTTATTTATATGACTTATAACTTAAACTTATAACTATCAAATAAAAGCATTACTTACAGAAGTATGGATGCTCCATTGCTTCACGAGCAGTATATCTCTCATAGTGATCATAACGGAGAAGGCGGTCTAAGAAATCTAATGCTTCAGGAGATACCAAGTGTTGGTTTTCAGAATGTACAAATCGCTCCCATCGTTTACGCGAATGTCTAAATAAAAAAGTACAATCACATACTTCAATATAGAAAAAAAAAATTACAAGTTAAATCAAAATTGAGCAACATTTAGAATATATTTATACCTTCCAAGAATATCATTAAATCGAGGATCCAAGTCTATATGATATTTGTCCAAATATTCAAATAGCTCTTCAGTGCCCAGCACTTTAGCAATACGCACAAGCTGGTCATAATTATCATGACCATGGAAAAATGGCTCCTTGCGAAAGATCATGGATGCTAACATACATCCCAGTGACCACATGTCCAAAGAATAATCATACATTTGATAATCCACCAAGAGCTCTGGACCCTGAAATTAAATTATAATAAGTTACACCATTACCTATAAAAGTATATTTAATTTTCCCAGAATAATATTAGATCCATCTCATAACTTAATTATTCATATGGAAATTAAATGAAATGGTATTATCCACAATTTATTACCACATGGATCTAAATACAATATTACATGTAAGTAGGTAATGTTACTGACATATCTATACAGAAATGAAAAATTTTATGTAGAATTTACTAAGCAATATTGTACTGACATATTTTATGTTAAATAAAATATTATTTTAAAATGTAAAACATTTGTTTTGGAATAGACAAAAACAGTAAAATGTGGTATAGTTATTACCTTAAAATATCTAGATGCAACACGGACATTATAGTCCTGTCCTGGGTGATAGAACTCTGCTAGCCCCCAGTCAATGAGACGCAACTTTCTGTGGTCATGATCAATCATGACATTATGCGGCTTTACATCTCTATGCATTATGCCCATACTGTGGCAGTAATCTAATGCCTTCAGTAGTTCATACAAATAATATCTGAAAATTAAATGATGTAGAAGTATAGTCATTCTGGACATAATTTCAAATAATATTTAAAAACATTTAGGCAATTGTTACCTTATATCATAATCTGACAATGTCTGGTATAACTGTTTAAAATCAGTATTGTTCACATGTTCAAAAATGAGGGCTGGAGTACGAGAAACAGGATCTTTAACTACAGCTTGTAAAGTTATTATATTTGTGCCTCCTCTTAAGTTTTCTAATATTTTTATTTCTCTTTTAATCTTCTTCTTTTTAACAGGCTGAAATAATCACAACAATGAACAGAACACCTTCCACACATGTAAATGTATGTAAGCATAATTATAATGTGGTTTCAAATATTATTAATGAACTGCTAAAGCTGTTAAGAGAGTTAAGCTGGTTCACTCACCTTTAATATTTTAACTACACACTTTTCATTATTTGTGATATTTATTGCTTCAAATACTTCACTGTATTTTCCACGCCCAAGTTTACGCACCAATTGGTAGTCCTCCTGGTTTCCCCAGTCCACTACATAACTTTCGTAGTCCCAATATTCTCGTGGACGTTGTGAGTTGACATCGGCATATACCCGCGCTCTACTCGGCACTGCCATCGTTTTGTTCCTCCGCCAACTTATGCTATTATCAGCGATGGTCTTTCCGGAAATCGCGTATGCCCTGAGTAACGATACTGTAATATTAAACGGCACTATTATTTTAACTGCACTTGCAATTTTGAAATTTTCATAAACTTCACTAAATAATCACACGGTAATTCCTGACACAAGGATATAACCACACGAGTCGAAAGATACATTGGCGATTATGATTACAAGTCACTATTCAATTATAGTCAAGTATAACCTATAAACGACATCCAGATAGGATCACTGTCCAACTAACATAATTTCCCATCCGTATTCAATTATAACGAAACGATATATACGTTCACAGATCACAAGCTAATGTTACTATGCGTAGGATCTGACGACATTAAATAAAATATGAAAGTGTCTTCAGGGAGAAAAACGCACGCCATTACTCGTCAAACGATTATGTTTTAACAGACGTTCATACCTAAAACATAACTGTAGTTATTCCTATTTTAAACAATAAATAATTTCAGCATACATAAAACTTCCTGAAAACTAACGATTAATATAAACTCCAAGCTACAAAATACACTTTTTTAGAACTAAACCGGCTCAAACCGAGTAAAATTTCAAGATGGACGCCCACCAATTCAACTTTATAAAATTACAAGTAGGTACATTGTACACCCGTCTCAACTTCTGAGTGACAGTGTTGCCAGCGACAAAAATTCCCAATGTTACCCTATTCATTTCTAAGTAATATAATAAAATTATACCAAAACTGTTTAAAAAAAAATTACTTAAAATGATTTGACTCTGCCATAAAACTTAATTGGGAATGTTTATGTGTGTGTGGATGTTTGAAAATGTGCGGGTAATTATATTAGTATTTAATTTTGAGTGTGTTCGTGCTTGAAAGAATAGTCCAACAGGAGTTGACACTGTAGCCATAGTAAGCTCGCTGAAAAGTTAAACTATTAGGAGTACTTGCAGTTGTAGGAGTTGTTGGTTTCTTCTTTGTCAAATCCTGCAAAATTCAATGAGGTACAGCGCGTCGTGTGATGTTAATATCACTATGATATTTCGTAATATAAAATGACGCAGTGACAGCTGGTTGTCGGTGTAACGGTAACGCGAACGCAACGTTTTCCCAGACATAATGGTTTAATTTTGAGTTTCCATCTTCCACAGATGATGTAATCTGCTAAAATATGCCATAACTGGCTTTTACAGTACCTTGGCGAGGAGATGAGAGGATGACATTTGTATTCTTAATTTGTCAGCACATGGATAGTCAAACAATTTAGGTGATGCTGATGATAGACTTAATTCTTCACCACGTCCTCCGGTTACGTATTATACAGGGTGTTTGGTACATCGTTGGCCAAATTAAATCAGCTAAAAGATAGTGTCATTTACAAGCAATTTTTTTTTTATTTTTTGGGTTTAAAGCTCAGTATGGAATTTTTTATCAAAAATGTTCCATGACCAAAAAAAAATCTGGCGCGGCATAAACTAAATTAAATATGCTAAAACTATAGCAAATGACACTATCTTTTAGCTGATTTAATTTGGCAAACGATGTACCAAACAGCCTGTATAATAAAATTGTATTTGTGTAACAATGAGCATTGTTCATATTTTTTTTAAACTCTTAATTCGATAACCATTTCGGGGAATAGAGTTTCTGATCATGATCCATTAGTTTTTTTCGGAAAATTTGCTATAGTAACGATTATTTTTCCAAAAAAGCAAATGATCTCTATTTGCCCTTGAAATGAAGGACTTAAAATAATAAGGCGTTTTTAGGGATATACTACTCTGAAGTGGAATTGAAATTGGTCTATTATATCAACTTGTCAACTTTGAAAAGATAAAGTGCAATCTGTAATAAGAGGATACCAAAATAGCTTCGTGCATTTTTCTACGTACGAAGTTTTCATTGTTTCTTTATATTGAATGGCTAGAGCTCTAAATTTTAAGTATATGTTTTTTCAATATATGATCTAGGATCGCATAAACTCAGAAACGCGATTGAAAAAAGTTTTCTCGATAGAAAATCTTAGCGAAACAACCTCTTTAATTTTTTATTTTTTTTAAATGTCGGTCTATTATCACGTATTAACTAATGAAACAACTTTAAAAACATAAGTAACTATTATATATAGAAACACGTAAAACAGAATTAAAATATATATTAGATTTTGAGTAAACAAAAAAAATATCCCTAATTCTTCATTTTCTATACCTACTAGCTGTGTTAATATGTACATGTCGACGATAATATTGATGTAGGCCCTTGTCTATCAAGAAAAGTCTATACACAGATTGCGTAAAACGATGACGTCACAACATTTAAAGTATTATGGTATTTATTTAATTCATTCATGGTATATTATCTTCAAGATTTTAAAAAAAAAATCTGTATATTGAATATTTCAATAATATTGAAATTAGTTGCTTAAAATAGTCTATATTTTCTGAAAAGAATATAAAAACAGTAGGTTAAAAATTATGAACAATTGTGCGGGAATCGACCCCACGACCTCGTGAACGAGTCTGCAACACTAACTACTGCACGAAAATAAAAATGGCTAAGACGTGGTATTTCCTTTTTGCATGATTTCATTGCAACTAGACTGCAAGATGAATTTATGCTAGCCATGGTATATTTAACGAATCCCAATGTTGCCATTGCTTAGTATTGTATTTACGGTGTTCAATGAATTTCTGAAAACGAGTTCTAGGAAACTTACCATGAAATAAAATAACAGTACAGGTTTCACAAATTCTCATAATTATTACCGATTCACGGACGCCAAACGATACATACACAATACTTGTGTAGAGCTGTAAACATTAAGTTATTGGAAATTTGCTAATAAAATGCAAAATCAATTTCATGAGATGTTACGTCACTGTGTGGCATATATTGGTAGGTATTGTATTCTCATGCTTGTGAAATATAAATATTGGGGCGTACAAAACATGTCTAATCTCAGCAACGATGAAGAAATAAGTAGCGGAAATCTAAAATGTTAATTTAAACTAATTACATACTAGTATGATTAAAAGCAAAATGTTAGTTTAAAAATATAGCTAGTGCCCCCGGTGGCCGCGGTACGTACTATTGAAATAATATCACTGCAATTACAATTATGTCTACTTAAATTAAGAATTTTTGTTTTTACTGTGTAAATACGAGGTGAAAACAAATAAAACTTAAATAAAATTGCTATTTCATATATTTTATATTAAATAGTAACAATATTATTTTTCTATATTTAGCAATACCTGACGAGTGCAGTACTTAGAATTATTAGGACAAATTAAAAATAAAACCGAATTCAAATAATATCTGAGCGCTGTCTACATATAAATAGCAAAGACAAGGTACAATATAACACAGCACAATTTCATTGGCTATAAATAAAGTATTTAATAAGAACAGTACAATAAATATAGAAAACTGGAAACTATAAATAAAATTGCTATTTATATTATTACTTTTGATATAATAGTTAAATTTTCTTGTAATAAAAGCAGTATGAACTAAAGATTGTTCGATTATTTCACATTTTAACTTAATAATACGAATCCAAAACAAAAATCTTTAAAAGTGCAAATATACCAAGTTCTGTATTACCTACACAATATTAATGGCGGCAATTACATATAAAATACATCTAATTAACGTTTTACGCTACCTGAAAGGTGACTGATTAAAAATACCTACATAATAAGTCGCCATCGCATTCTCTTCCATGGAAGTAATGGAATAAGGAAAGGAGAATGATGACGTGTGCTATAACAATCCACTATGGGATAGGCGAAGCATTTATGTGACTTTCAGAACGACGAAACCTACGAAAAAAAAAAACCATCACGCCTGTTTAACGTGGTATTGTAGATGAAATACTATCATTTGAAAAGCATTCCAGTTCCCAGCAGCAAGTAATTTATTAACTGAAAATACACATTTACCAAATTGTAGGAACGCGTTTAATTTCTAAGACACATAACTTCAGCCTGGCTAAATCGTACTTTATAGAGTAATAATGTTTTATGTGACAGCCTGTATCAGACACACATAGATACATATTTTACACACCCACAGATATTTATGTGGCTTCAAGGCGAGTGAGTGATGTATCTGGTAAATGGGAAAACAAAAATGTCTCTATGCTGCTTGTTGTACTATCAATAAAGAAGTATTGTAAGATGTATTTGCAACATTGAGATTAATGTCTTTTCCTGTAGTGGACACGGAGAAAGCAGAGCCAACTAAATAAGTCCCAGGAGCGGCACATACGCCTCGAACTTGGACCCTTTTGGACTCAAACTTGTCTAGATTTACACTAACACCCAATTCCTTGGGTTCCACATCGGAGCTATAGCTGAGAGCACCAGCCCAACCTAACTCTCCTGACGATTCTCTGTAACAAATATAATATTTTAAGCCCATCTATTACAGTTCATAATTTTATGACGCTTTTTTATGACCACTTTTAAACATAAGCCAGTCCTCTTTTTATAATACAAGTTCACGAACGCCACTCAAGAAATCAATATGAAAATAAAATAACTTCATTTAAATGCATGAACCAGAAACATACAGAAATATGTCCACAATTAAGAAATATTCAAATCAACTCACCTATTTTAATATTATGTATATTAGAATTAAAAAAAAACTCACCTATTTTTCTGTTTTGACATATCTATAAAAACTTTAACAGGCACTCCATAACAATTGACTATGTTTAAAGTTATTGGTACTAAACACAGTTTCATTTCATTGAAATTATGGTTAATGTGATTTGAATGTTCTAATTTAAATATAATGACATCATCTTTTTTATTGTTCTTATTAGTAGACTCTCGTTTCTCTTTCTTACTGTCATAGTCATCTACTATGTGCAGAGGTGGGGCCTCTGTTGATACGGTCTCTTTTTCCCTAGATACAGCTTTAGTAAAACAATCCAACCACAAACAGTGTTGCCCAATAGCTGTCGTTCCTTTACTTTTTTCGTGTGCTTTCCACCGTAAAATAAACATGGACTGTATTAATCCTGTTCTTGTATTAACATCTAGACCAGCTGCATCTGTAGGCTCAGTCACTGATGGTTGAGCTTCCATAATAAATTTGGAATAAGGCGGTACATTAACATCGGGCATTGCATCTGGATGGCCATCAGCTATTTTGACACAAGAGTTTTCTACTTTTCCCTCTGGAAGATCTGTTAGTATACGACGCGCTCGCAACACGAAATGTAGTTTTTCTCTTGAAACAAGTGGTTCTGAAGCACCTCGGGCAGCTACAAGACCGATCAACTTCCACTGGCGACTCAGTAGTGAAGCTTCTAATATCTCAGTCACTAGTTCCTCGTTCTTTTCATTAAATATATTTTTAACTTCCACAGCTAAATTCATATACTCTACAACATTATTATCAACTTGTCCGAGACTTCGTCGTGGAGTGACCGCTACCTCGACCGCGTCCTGTTATGGAAATTATAATTTCAGTGGTGTTTTTCAATTAGTGCTGGATTTACACTAGGGGTTAGTGCAAAGGTTGTGTAGCCATTTTAACCATGTGAACTTACAATATGTACTTCGTTTTCTGCTACGGGATGTTGGAAGAATAATTTTGAGATATCAAATCAAATAGTTCGTGAGCCATTTGATATTAATATGAAATGGCTCACAATTATTATACCTACAGTTTGTAGGTATAATAATTTATTCTACAGGTACTTAATTTTTTATAAACCCATTTCTCCCAAAACGGAAATCCATTCTGAAATCATATTCACGAAATTTCAACTGTCTAGTTGTCGTAGTCCCTAGGATATAGCCTGGTGATAGACAGACGGATGGACAGTGGTATCAGTAATAGGGTCCCAATTTTCTTTTTGGCCCGGACCTTTGAAAAACGTCTATCGTATATGTAGTGTTTATTGTGACTTGATGTTATAGTTACTAACAGTTAGTTGTAGGTTGTATTGATGTCTGAGCAGTCTGTAAGGTCGTGGCGTGAGTCCAGTCTGATAGTAGGCGAGTAGTCTCAGTTGTGACGCTCCAGCTCGTGGTCTCACTTGTAGCCGCGCCCGCACCACTGCGGCGCGCGCCACGTGCTCGCACACGCGCACCACGTGACGTGCCGCCGCACTACGCCACGCACCCGTACGTGCGGCGCGCTCGTCTAACAACACAACACATTAGTTATACATAGACTCAGTCCCAGCCTTAAGTGTAATCCCGACCACCTTGTCGAGCACTAAGGTCTATTGTCACACCTTACTCTTAACACCTAATATCGTAAAAGTTGCTTTTGGTTGCGAGACAGTACTGTTCATACATACAGTTCATTTGTTCGGTTCTATATTCCGGGTGTACAAAAGTCTTAGACAATAACCTTATAGTGTACAAATATAGATTTTTTTATACCTACAAAACTGACAAAAAAATATTATCAAAAATATGCATGGATTTTAAATGTCTTCTACGTTTTAATTACAAAATATGAAGCAAAATACCATAGCATATACCAAATAAAATTAAGAATATTTAGTTTTAATAATGATTACCTGAGTATGTGGGTTTTTCACGATATTTCTGATCATATAGAACTTTAAAATCGTTTTCATCATCAGAAATGACGAGGTTAAGACAGTCAGGATGCGACACAGCTACATAGAGATTTTTCATATCAACTGGACCAACATTAGTAAACTCAACGTCAACAGTTCTCATTTCACCACTTAAAATTTCCGGATTAGTTTCCGAAAAAGTCATCTAAAAGTAATTTTCATAATTTAAAAACAAAAAATACGTATTTGCATAAATAAATTATTCCCCATATTTTTAAATGGATAGATATCGTGCCCTCTTAATATTGTAATGTGATCATACCTGCAGACAGGGTGCTTGTGGTACTACAGTAATTGTTAATCGTTTATCAGTTGCTTTACTGCCAAGGTTCACCTTTCCTGATATCATTATAGTATTACCATTCTCATTGCCACCTTCGCCAGCATTCATTAACCTAGGAAAAGTAAATAATTAAAAGAAAAACCATAAGTTTATCAATTTTAACGTTGCTTAGTTTTTCAAGCATTTCTTAAAATCTCTCTTAGAGACCATTAAAATAACTAGACCAAATTCTTCCTCGCTGGTCATGACGTCACACAGTTAACCATATATGTATTGTTACGTGTTAGGGTTCGAAGGATTTGGAGAGAAAGACCTTCTGACTCTTTTAGAAGACTTTATTCACTAGCACTAGTTACACACTAAGCACTAGGTCCAAACACTAAGCACTAGGTCCAAACACTAAGCACTAACAACTGTCCTTTAGGTTTTAGCCAAGTCGTAGGTTTCACTGGTATCACTCTTGATCACTTGTTTTCGCTCTCGAAGTCGCCTTTCTCGTAGCTCAAACTGAACTCCCCGGGCTCGCCTCTCTGCCGCTATTTATATGCGCCGAGACGAGTTCCAGACTATTCCAGAATGTTCCCGACTGTGCGCGAACGTGATCGCCCGGAACGAATGTTTCTAGAAGATTCGCGCATGTACGGTAGTTCCTCTAACGCCATCTAGTATCTAATAGGGGTTTCACTCTGTTCGGTTCTTTAATTGGTTTTACCAGTTGCTGCTAGATGGCGCTAGCTCCTTTGTGTTTTGTGTGTTCGTAACACTACTCCCCTCTTAGAGATGCTCGTCCCGAGCATCGTTGTTACTACCATGGTAACGCGCCAGACGGTCTATGTGTACCACTTTGAATGTCCCTCTTGGTTGCTTTTGAATCCTATAGGTCACATCATTCAGTCGGGTAACCACTTTGTATGGACCGTCCCACTTGCTCTGCAACTTTGGAGATTTCCCTTTCCGGCGAGTTGGGTTATGTAGCCACACCAGTGTCCCTTCCTCGAAGCCGCTCGTGTTCGATTTCCGGTCGTATCTGGTTTTCATGTTCTCACTTGACTGTAACCCATTTTCCCGAACCAAGGCGTGTATATAGCGCATCTTTTCCCTTAAATCACAGACATAGTCTTGTACAGTCTTTGGTCCCTCCGGTGACCCTCCTGTCAATAGGTCTACTGGTATTCGTAGTTCTCTACCAAAATTGACATACGCCGGGGTAGCTTTTATGCTCTCATGCTCGGCGGTTCGGTAAGACAGAAGGAAGAGTGGTATATACTTGTCCCAATCCTTTTGTTTGTCATCTACCAATTTCGCCAAATGCCTCTCAAGGGTCTGGTTAAATCTCTCAACCATTCCATCAGACTGCGGATGGTACGCGGTGGTCCTCGTCTTATGCATGCCCAAAATTCTGCACACTTCCTGGAACACCTGCGATTCGAAGTTCCTGCCCTGATCAGAATGGATTTCCAGAGGCACACCAAAGCGACATATCACTTCTTCGACTAACTTGGAAGCGACTGTTGTGGCTTCTTGGTTTGGTATGGCGAACACTTCGGGCCATTTGGTGAAGTAGTCAATGACGACCATAAAATACTTGTTTCCCGAATCCGTTACAGGAAATGGCCCAGCTACGTCAACTGCAATTCGTTCCCACGGTGCACCGACGTTATACAACCGCAGGTTCCCACGGCTCCTGGTCTGTGGTCCTTTTACAGCAGCGCAAGTAGTACATTTGCGGCACCAATCCTGTACATCATCTCGACAATGCAACCAGTAGAATCGTTCTCGCACTTTTGTTAACGTCCTCTTGACACCTAGATGACCTCCTGATACGCCATCATGTATTTCACGGAGAACATCTGGTACTCTCGTTCTTGGGACAATTATCTGAAGATGGAACTCTCTGCCGTTAGTCTTCTCCCATTTCCGGTAGAGTATTCCGTTTTGGAGTATCAGACTGTCCCATTGCGCCCAGTACGCCTTAGTGACAGCGCCAGTGGGTGCAACCTCACTCCATATTGGTTTTACGTCACCCCGTTTCTTCCATGTGATGATGTGCCGAAGGTCGTCATCTTTTTCTTGAGCCTCCCTCATAGCATCATTTTCCCAGAGACTCAAAGGATCTGTTCTCGTTAGTTTTAATGTTTCTTCATTGCATTCCTGCTTGACACAATGTTTGCAGTCCTCCGAACACGGCCTTCGTGAGAGTGCGTCGGCATTCCCATGTGTCTTTCCGCTGCGGTGTTCCGTCTTGAAGTCATACTCCTGGAGCTGTTCAATCCATCGAGCTACTTGACCTTCTGGGTTCTTGAATTGCAGTAGCCACTTCAAGGCTGCGTGGTCAGTTCGTAGTAAAAACTGTCTGCCGATGAGATATTTGTTGAAATGTTGTAGCGTCTTTACAACAGCCAAGAGTTCTCGTCTTGTCACACAGTAGTTTCTCTCTGGCTTGGATAAAGATTTGCTGAAATATGCAATAACAACTTCTCTTTCACCCTGTTTTTGAGATAACACCCCTCCAATGGCCGTGTTGCTTGCATCCGTGTCAACTATAAACTGACCTTCAGTTTGTGGATACCCCAGGATTGGTGTTTCACACAGATGTTTCTTCAGTTTCTGAAAAGAATCTTCACAAGTCTCATCCCAACTAAATTTTCGTTTATCTTCTGTCAGCCGATGTAGTGGCTTGGCTATCTCTGCGAATCCCTTAACAAAACGCCTGTAGTATGAGCATAGGCCGAGGAATGCCCGCACTTCGGTTTTGTCCTTAGGGGTAGGCCATTTTTGAACTGCTTCCAGTTTCTCCGGGTCTGTCTGGATTCCATCACTGGAGATAATATGGCCGAGATAGTTGACCTTGCTCCTGAATAAATGACACTTTTCCGGGTTCAACTTTAATTTGGCTCCCTCTATTTTGGCGAAAACTCGCTCCAAGTTTCGCAAATGGTCCTCGAAGTCGCGTCCGACAATGATGACGTCATCCAAGTAGACTAAGCAAGCCTCTCCAACTAAGCCTGCCAGTACACACTCCATGAGTCGCTCAAAGGTGGCAGGTGCGTTGCACAATCCGAAGGGCATGACGTTAAATTGCCATAAACCTTTACCGGTCGAGAAAGCTGTCTTCTCCTTGTCTTTTGGATGAATTTCTACCTGCCAGTAGCCAGATTTCAGGTCTAGGGTCGAGAACCATTTCATGCCACTCAGGGTATCTAAAGTGTCGTCGATTCGTGGTAACGGGTAACTGTCCTTCTTAGTCACATCATTGAGACGCCTATAGTCCACACAAAATCTCGTGCTACCATCTTTCTTCTTCACTAATACAACAGGTGAGCACCACGGACTTGTAGACGGTTCAATAATCTTATTCCTTCTCATGTCCTCCAAAAGGCCTTCAACTTCTTTTTCCTTTGCAATTGGTATCCGTCTTGCTCGTTGACGAATTGGTCTCTCGCTTCCGGTATCTATCCTGTGCTGAACCATCGACGTTCTTCCAAGGTCCCCTTCTTGACTGGAGAAGATATTCGCGTAGCGCTGCAAGAACTTCTTAGCTTTCATGCTCTGCGAATAAGTCAGATTACTCTTACAGTCATCGAGTAGCTTAGTCACTAAGCCGTAGTTATTGCTGTTTGCTGAGTCTGCGCCTGTTATCGAACTACACTTTTTCATCCAGACAACTTCCTCGCACTTTCCGATGACGTCACCTTTGTTCAAGCAGATCTCGCGATCACCAAGATTCAAAACCCTGACCACAGCGTTACTGCTTCCACTAACAAGGGTTCTCGCCGTCATCAGTTTTTGTGACGATGTCTTGGTAGGTGTGTCTTCGATCAACACGCATCTGTTTGACTTTTTCTTTCCAGCTGGCGGCAGTTTCACCAGTACCTGAGCTTCCGCTCGTCCGGGTATGATGACTTTCTTTACACATGCGACTTTTCCGCAGGCGCCTCCAAGAATGAAGATTTCTTCTTCACCACACTTGAAAACTCCGTCAGCGACATTAATTCTGCAGTTGTGTTTCTTCATGAAATCCAAACCCAAGATGCAATCATCCACAATCTCAGCCACGATTACGTTATGAGAGTATGAGGACCCCCCTACATACATCGTAACTGACGTTTCTCCAAGGACGGGTATTGGCTGACCGGAGGCAGTAAGAAGCCGACAGTTAATTCTCCTCTTGTGTCCCGTTGCGGTTTTTACCAGACTTGGGTTCACTATTGTTCTAGAGGCTCCTGTGTCCAGAGTCATTTTGCAATCCGTCCCGTTAATAGTCCCCTGAATCGCAAGACTATTTCCGCTGCATGCCTGGGAGATAACAGTTATCGGGGCTCCCTCCGCGTCAGCCAGTACTCGCCCCTTAGTCCTGTTTCCCTGATCCCGGGCAAGGGACAAAGCCCCCTGCTTCGTCAGCACCTCTATTTGTTCCTCGATCCTTTTCATCCTTACCATCTGGGTTTCCTTCTGCGGGCAGTTGAGCTGAAGATGGCCCCTCTCGCCGCACTTGTAGCACAAGGCTCCAGAACTTTTCTTCGTAGGGGCCTTAACCGCCTTGACTTCCTCAGAGACCTCGCGGATCTTATGGGTATGCCGTATGTCATAACGAACAGCCTCGACCTCCAAAGCATGTGCCAATGCTTCCTTTAGCGAGGTATGGTGACGAAGCCTCACTGCAGCTCTGACCTCCAGGTCTTCGATTCCGTCGACAAATGCTTGAACAATATTCGTGTCTACCATCTTGGTGTCGGTTCCTGGGTGTGCCTTCCTGACGAGTTTTTCAATTTCCAACGCCCATTGTTGTAGTCCTTCTCCTGAGCGTTGGACTCTGTCACGCAGTTGGGCACGGAACACGTGCTCCAGGTGTCGCTCCCCGTATCTGGATTCAAGTGCCTCCATCAGGTCTTGGAACCCATTTCCTGTATGTGGCAGTGCTTCCAGGACCGACAAAGCTTGCCCTCTGAGCGCAACAGTGAGAGCGGTCAAGCATTGTTCTTCCGTCCATCCGTTGGCAGTAGCAACCGTCTGGAATTGCTGACGATAAGCGTTCCAGGAAGTAGTGCCGTCGTATGGCGGAACTTTCACTCTTGGTCCTTGTGCCACTCCGATAGTTCCACTAGAGATCGCAACTCCCGTGGTTTCAAGGCGCACTACTTTCTTCTGTAGTTCAATGAGGCCGGTTTTCACATTTTCGACATCCAATCCTAACCCGGTAACTCGTTCTTCCACTACGTCGACATCTTTTCGAAGCTTAATCACCGTGTTACTAACATCATTTATAGCACAAATCACTTTTTCTTGTGACTCTTGCAAAGCGCCTAGCTTGCGTTCTTGTGACTCGAACTTGCGTTCTTGTGACTCTTGCAAAGCGCCGAGCTTGCGTTCTTGTGACTCGAACTTGCGTTCTATCAGTTCAATTAAACTTCCTAATTGAAGTTCTACTTGAGGAACTGACGCTACGGTGCCGCTGGTGGGCGTGGCTTGTCTAGTGGGCGTGGCCTGTGTGGTGGGTGTGGCAAGGTGGGCGGATCCAGTGGGCGGAGCTTGTCTAGTGGGCGTGGCCTGTGTGGTGGGCGTGGCCTGTGTGGTGGGCGTGGCAAGGTGGGCGGCGCCAGTGGGCGTGGCTTGGGTCTGAGTAGGCGGAGCCTGGGCCTGGGTGGGTGGAGCTTGATGGGCGTGGTCGGTGGGCGTGGCATGGTGGGCGTGGCCAGTGGGCGGGTCTAGGGGGGCGTGGTCGGTGGGCGGGGCCTGGTAGGTGGGGCCAGTGGGCGGGGCTTGGTCCACAGCGGGCGTGGCCTCCGCAGCTCGTTGTGCCCTTGTCCTGACGCCCTCGAAGTCCTCTCTCGGAGTCAATGGCATCTCCAAACCTCACTTCTGACACCAGTTGTTACGTGTTAGGGTTCGAAGGATTTGGAGAGAAAGACCTTCTGACTCTTTTAGAAGACTTTATTCACTAGCACTAGTTACACACTAAGCACTAGGTCCAAACACTAAGCACTAGGTCCAAACACTAAGCACTAACAACTGTCCTTTAGGTTTTAGCCAAGTCGTAGGTTTCACTGGTATCACTCTTGATCACTTGTTTTCGCTCTCGAAGTCGCCTTTCTCGTAGCTCAAACTGAACTCCCCGGGCTCGCCTCTCTGCCGCTATTTATATGCGCCGAGACGAGTTCCAGACTATTCCAGAATGTTCCCGACTGTGCGCGAACGTGATCGCCCGGAACGAATGTTTCTAGAAGATTCGCGCATGTACGGTAGTTCCTCTAACGCCATCTAGTATCTAATAGGGGTTTCACTCTGTTCGGTTCTTTAATTGGTTTTACCAGTTGCTGCTAGATGGCGCTAGCTCCTTTGTGTTTTGTGTGTTCGTAACAGTATACATAAAAAAAAATCATTAGCAAGATCGTAAAAAGTAAAGTACTGTTGGAGATTGCACATTACTACCAGTACGAATGGTATAAAAGGAGTGTGCACCCAGCGTTGCCCTCTTACTTCAGCGCCAGCCGTCGTCGTGACAACATCGTTTCTGCTCGTCATTGCGTACCATTTATATTTATCTACCCACTTGACATATTTTTCTTGCATTGATTTTCGTATTTGATTTTTGTTAAAACATTAAAATCATTAGAAGTTTGTTTAGTGTTAGTTTTTTTTAATTAAATTTAGATCAAATACACAAGATCAGAAGTGGGATAGGATTCTTGTGATTCTATCCGCCCGCTCTGTTTTGTTGTTTAGTTTTTACCCGAAAAGAAAAAAAAATATGTCAAGTCATGAGCGTCGCCGTAGCCGACGCGATAGTTCTGTTCGGCGGTCGAGTAAGTATCGTCATCGTACCCCCGAAGCAGGCCTCAAGCAGATGATGGAGACGATGATGACCAGGCTAACAGCATTAGAAGAACGATCTGCAGCACGACCGTCTCGTTCGCGTGAACGACGCGAGTCGCGTACCCAGGATGGAGACCGTCGACCTTCAATGTCATCCCGAGGCCGATCCCGGCGTTCACCATCATTACGGGATAACACTCCGCCGTTGCGGGGCCGGCGCGCGCATACGCCGCCGTCACCATCGTCTGCGCGGGTTGCGCAGCCGCCGCAACCGTCCAACCCAGCTGACGAAAGCGTCACCTTGACGCCAGCGTCACCCAAACTGGCCGGGTCGCGTTTCCCCGACGCGTCTGCTGCAGACCGCGTGAGAGATAGCACGGAGTGTATCAGTGGTGAATCAAGTTCACTGGTACAGTCAACGGCAACCGACAGGATTGTTGATGCTATCAGGTCAATCAACACCGCGGTAAGGTCAAACCAAAATTTCTATATTTCGAGATTTGATCCCTCGCTACATAATATTGATGATTGGTGTGCAGAGGTAGATCGTGCAAAGTCTTTAAATAACTGGAGTGATTACGAGTGCCTTTCGCGAATTGGAAATTGTTTGAGGGGAGATGCACGACTATGGCTAAACGAATGGGTCACTAACGACCGTTCATGGAGCAATTTTAAAATCGAATTCAAACCATTATGTCCTAAAACTCCTGATATTGCTAACATATTGTTCGATGTAATGAATAAAAATTCTGATAATTACCCTACATTCGCGGATTATGCACGTCGTTCACTTCTTCGGTTACGCATAGTGCGGGGACTGAGTGACGAACTCATATCCGCAATTGTCATTCGTGGTATTACCGATCCCAGTATTAGAGCATCCGCTACTAATGCAAAACTTTTACCCAATGATCTAGTGAAGTTTTTCTCCATCTACGTAAAATCCGACTCTGATAAAACTAATATAGCTCGTAGTGCACCGCACATGCCAAGAGAAAAACAATTAAATAATAACCTGAACAGGAAGCGCAGGTTCGATGATGGTAAATGTTTTTCGTGTGGTCAAAAAGGGCATACTCAAGCTATGTGTAAAAAACGTAAACCTGATTCTGTTGAAAAGTCAAGTGTTACCAGCTCTAGTAAGAATAATACTTCAAAGACTACATTTGTGCCTACAAAATCAGAACCCTGCTCGTTTTGTAAAAAACCTGGTCACAAAATCGATACGTGTTTTGCAAAGCTTAAATCTGACTCACATAGTAGAAGTAATGTAAATTTTTGTAGAGAATCTTTACCTACCCGCAATAGTGACGTAATTGTAGCCGTGATCCAGGGTATACCAGTTGACATTTTGATCGACAGTGGGTCGACTATATCACTTATCTCCTCATCTATGATAAAATATTTCCAATGTAGCCATAAACCAGCATTCCGCGTATTGAAAGGTTTAGGCAGTCAGGAGATCGAAAGTACATCATATGTTACTTTGCCTATTGAATTTGATGGCATAACCTTAGAAGTAGATTTGTTTATTGTTGAACGTGACTTTATGAATACACCGATCATAGTGGGAACAGATGTTCTTAATAGAAAAGGTGTACGATACGTTCGCACACGTGATTCTCAGCAACTTACTAGGGAGGTGAATAACATAGATAGGGTAATGACCGTACCTTCTGACTCGACAATTTCTATTAGCACACCCCTTATTGGTGAACAGTTACAACAATTACTGACCATTATTAATGAGTTCTCTCGACATTTTATTACTGGTACTGCTATATCTACAGTCAATACGGGTAGCATGGCTATAAAGTTAAACAGCAGTACCCCGGTTCATTATCGGCCTTACAGACTTTCTTACGCCGAGACTCTCCGGGTCCGTGAAATTATTAGAGACTTGTTAGACAAAAAAATTATTCAGGAGTCTGAGTCAGATTATGCGAGTCCCATACTTCTTGTGAAGAAGAAAGATGGATCAGACAGAATGTGTGTCGACTATCGTAAACTGAATGAGATGACAATTAAGGACCGTTTTCCACTGCCAAGAATCGATGACCATATCGATCGTTTAGGGCAAAATAAATATTTTTCAAGTCTCGACATGGCGACAGGTTTTCACCAGATTCCTGTTCAGCAAGGCTCTGTCCACCTCACTGGATTCGTTACGCCCGAAGGGCATTATGAATATCTGAAAATGCCATACGGTTTGGCTAATGCACCTGTTGTGTATCAACGAATAATTGCCAAAACACTCCGTAAATTCATTGAAGCTGGTGAAATCCTCGTTTACATCGATGATGTGCTCATTTTGAGCAAAACAATAGACCGTGGTCTCGTTCTCTTACGGGAAGTTCTTATCGTATTAACTGGGGCAGGATTTTCAATCAACTTGAAGAAGTGTTCCTTCCTTACGACAGAAGTTGAATACCTGGGTCGTACTATTAGTTGTGGTCAGGTACGCCCGAGCTATAATAAAGTAAAAGCATTACATGACTCCCCCGAACCCAGAAACGTAAAGCAGGTTCGTCAGTTTTTGGGCCTCGCCAGTTATTTCAGGCGTTACATACCTGGTTTTGCTCAGAAGACAGCTTGCATAGCCAACTTAACAAAAAAGGGTGTTGTGTTTTCTTGGGGAACGGAACAACAAACTGCTCGAAACGACATAATTAAATGCCTCACTAGTGAACCTGTTCTAGCTATATATGACCCTTCCCTTACAATTGAAGTACATACAGACGCGAGCTCAATAGGTTACGGGGCTGTTTTAATGCAGGTTCACGAGGGAGGATTCAAACGCGTAGTTGCATACTTCTCGCGATTAACTCAAGGAGCTGAGGGAAAATATCACTCCTACGAGCTTGAAACGCTCGCAGTAGTAAAAGCACTTCAGCATTTTAGGCCTTACCTTGTGGGGGTACACTTCACAGTGGTAACTGACTGTAACGCGTTAAAACTCACGCAGCGTAAAAAAGACTTGTTACCAAGGGTTGCACGGTGGTGGGTGTACCTCCAAGACTTTGATTTTGGACTTGAATATCGCAAAGGTACGCTTATGACTCACGCCGACTATCTGAGCCGAAACCCCGTTAATATCTGCACGGTTCGAAAGCCTCAAAATTGGGCGCATATCGCTCAGATGGCCGATGAAGAGACCTTAACTCTAAGACAAAGACTGACTGACGGACAACTCGATGCGAATCGATATTTTGTTAAAAACGACATCTTATATGTCAAACACTCTCCCACTGGAGAACAGTCTCGTTCTCTTTGTTTTATCCCGAAAGGCCATAGATTAAGCCTTTTACGCATATTTCATGATGAACATGAACACCCTGGAGTCGATAAGACGGCTGATTTGATCCTTAAGCATTTTTGGTTTCCCGGCCTAAGGGCATTTGTTCAAAAATATGTCGCCCACTGCCTTGTTTGTATGTCCCATAAAAAAGTAGCGCGAGCCCCCTTACAACCCATTAGTTCATGGGACAAACCTGAATCCCCTTTTGATACCATCCATATGGATGCCCTTGGACCCTTACCTGAAGTAGATGGTTATCGTCATATTTTAATAGTAGTTGACGCTTTTTCAAAATTTTGTCTCCTTTTCCCAATGTATCGACAAGATGCCAATGAATTGAAGCGTCATTTCACTAGTGTTATCTCACTATTTGGCACCCCTAAATTAATTGTGGCTGATAGAGGTAGATGTTTCCAAAGTTCTGAGTTTTTAAACTGTGTCAAGGATATGGGTTCAGATATACATTTAATCACGCCTGAGATGCACCAATCAAACGGTCAAGTGGAGCGATATTGTCGCACGGTGTTGAACATGGTACGCATTGAGACTAACTTCCGACAGCAAGAATGGCCTAAAGTCATATGGAAAATTCAATTAGTACTGAACATAACCAAGCATCGAGTTACGCAGTACTCCGCCCTTAATCTGCTTGTGGGCATTGATGCAGCGACTCCATTAATTCGAAGTCTAATTCGAGATATAGCACTGGAGGGCACAAATCCTAATAGGGAAGCTCTGCGCGAGATGAGTCGTCAGAGAGCTTCTGAGCGGTTACAACGAAATAAACAGACGCAAGACACATATGTTAACACTGGGAGGAAACCTCCTCGTATTTTTAATCTTGATTCCTTAGTGTTTGTAAGGAAGCAAGCCCAGTCAACCGGCAAGTTGGACTCCTGCATGCGAGGACCGTACCGCGTGGTGAAGATACTGCCGCATGGGCGGTATGAACTGCAACTCCTGGCTGGCTCCTACGGGAAGTCGACCCAAGCAGCGGCTGAGTACATGATTCCGTGGCGTGGAGAGTGGACTCCTGAAACGTGTGCTGCTTACTTTGAGGGTGAGTTGTTGTCTGTCAGGAAGTGTGTCATACTGTCACATTCCTGAAGGAGGTTAAGAGTACGCTTCACGTCGTGCCTCTTCTCTTAACCGCCGGTCCAAGTTACACGCTTCACGTAGTGCCTCTGTTCTGGATCGGTTATGTGTTTTGTTATGCTTCACGTAGTGCCTCTGACTTAACTAATGTGTTAACCTATTAAGCTATGCTTCACGTCGTGCCTCTAGCTTAGCTGGTATTTTATTTGCGATATTACTAAGTTATGCTTCACGTCGTGCCTCTAACTTAGATGCTTTTCATTTTACCCAAGCGAGTATGCAAATATGTTTAATGTGTATGGTTGCATACACTTATGTTTTGCGTTTATTTTGTTCAGGCGCAGACGATAACGAGGAGTCTACTGCTCAAGACAACGATTTGTTGTCCAGAGCTACGGAGCCACCTGTTAACTATGAGCTGCCGTCCACGTCTCGGACAATATCAGATGCGGTTGCTGCTGCTGAGCTGAGCGTGTGTGCTGCACACGAAGTTCAAGAAGACCAGCCAGCGGACGAAGATCTCAGAAGCCAGGAGCAGGAGATGTCCGAGTCCCACCCGGGAAACTCCATGCCGCTGCTGGAGACTGACCTGCACAGCTAGAGGAGCCCGAGGACGGACTCCTGTCAGGAGAGGCCGTGTTGGAGATTGCACATTACTACCAGTACGAATGGTATAAAAGGAGTGTGCACCCAGCGTTGCCCTCTTACTTCAGCGCCAGCCGTCGTCGTGACAACATCGTTTCTGCTCGTCATTGCGTACCATTTATATTTATCTACCCACTTGACATATTTTTCTTGCATTGATTTTCGTATTTGATTTTTGTTAAAACATTAAAATCATTAGAAGTTTGTTTAGTGTTAGTTTTTTTTAATTAAATTTAGATCAAATACACAAGAGTACATATATTAATTCTAATTGGCATTGTTCATAATTTTCGACAAGGTGTTTTTATATTTTTTTCAGAAAATATAGACCATTCTAAGAAACTAATTTCAATATTATCGAAATATTCATTAAATTGAATTTTTAACAAATGTTGTGACGTCATCGTATGCAGACTGTCCCCGTTTTCCAATGGCAGAGCATAATGCGACTCAGTGCCGCACAATGCTGACGCTTAATTGGAACGTGAATTAGTTTTAAAATGCGCCAGCAGAGTGCGCTAAGTTCAGTGTTGAAAAAAAAAATTCTAAAATAAACATTGTATTCACATTAAATGTGTCGAATATAAAAAAGTCATTGTTTATACCTTCATCCATACTTAGTATATGTACTGCCGAAGCAAGTACACCATCCATACTTATATTTATTTATTTTTTAACACAGCTTGAATTAACTTTGAATATTTCCAGAAAACTCCGACGAAAAGAAAGCCTTAATTTTTTTTTTACAAATAATAATATTACTAACGATAATATATAAATAAAATTTCAATCAATGCCAATTTAAAGAAAAAATACTTGTTAATTTTCTGTCGCTGAAGTTGGTATGGATTGCACGCATCACTTTTGAGAGTGCTCGATTGTGCGATGCGATGCTGTAATTGGAACACTCAACGTTGAGCATTGTGCCGCATAATGCGCTATTGTGCGCTGATTGGAAAACGGGGTGTGTATTGCCTTTGCCTAATAAACTTATGATACAACACATTAATCTATACCTTTTCAAGTTGATTTATTAGTCTATGCGGAAGTCAGTCACGTAAACTTTTTATTTGTTTTATTTTTATCTAGTGTTTCTTGTCTATTTTTTTAGTATCCATAACATAATAAATCTTCTGATTTTTAAACATGGAGACTAGAAGTAAGGAGGAATATCTCAGTATATTAAAAAGTGTCCGCTGAAAGGCAGCAAATTAAGGTGGCGCCATAGTAGCAAGTGGAAGAATTTTAAAAAGAGCGCCACAAATTATTAGAAAGGAAAGAAAAACTTACGCTTTGTTACAGCGCAGTTTTTTAAATTATTATATTATATAGACAAACATGACTATGAAATAAATTTATATTAATTATTATTATAATTGTACGTTGTTTTTAAGTACCCCAAATATTTGTAAATAGCAAATAGAAAATAGTATTAAAGAATTACCGCAACAGTAGCACACTTCACTCTGCTTATATCTGCTACATTCATATCATTTCCACTTGCTACACTAGCGCTATTTCGGTGAGTGTTATTTGCTGTTTACAAGTGGACACTTTTTGGACTGATCCCCATACAAGATATTCCTCCTTACTTCTAGTCTCCATGCTTTTAAAATTGTCAATACAGAGTAGCATGTAAGTCCTTCATTTCGAGGGCAAACAAAGGTCATTTGCTTTTTTTTTTAAATAATCTTAAGTATGTAAAATTTACTAAAATAAACCTATAGATTATGATTAGAAACCCTATTCCCCGAAATGGTTTTCGCATTACGAGTTTAAAAAAAATGAACAATGCCAATTTCTCCTACCTACCTAAATTTAGAATCTCGGTTTTCGTGACGGTTTGGCTTAAAAAATTATTTAATAAATTAAATTATAGTGAAAAAAGTGATCACCGCACACACGACCTTGGAATACCGTTCCGTCGCTCTACCTAATGAGCTATTGCGGCCGTGCCAACAGTAACCAATTTATCCATTACAATGTCACTCGAATGAGTCTACATCGCATTTTTGATGTACACAAGTCCCGCTTGCGGTAATCACTTTTTCGACTATAATTTAATTTATTAAGTAAAAAGCATAGCAAGTCAATTGCAAAATTAATAAATTACTTTAAAAAATCATTTCAATATCTCGTATCAATCAATTAAAGGTATTTATTACAAAATTGTCATGCAAGATTCCACCTCAACATACTTACAGAAGTTAATACACAGCTAATAAAAAGTACATAGTTCTTACTTGTAAGCTAATCCATGAATATTAAGACGACCAACTTGTAGGGGCGTCAATGTGAAGATCAATACTTTTTTACAATCACCTTCCAACAAGACAGACTTAGTTTTTTGACTGAATATTACATTACTTTCTAGTACTTGTTGTGAAGACACGGCTTGTTCATTACTTAAGATTTTCTCTTCAGATCCGTCCTCCGAAGCCGCCGTAAAACGCCAAAGTAATTCAACATCTTTTAATACTAGTGATATTTTCAAAGGATTCCACAAGGTAACTGATATTTGTATGGGCTCTGAAACAATGTAATGCTCAACTAAAACTACGATCTTTATTAATATTACAAATGCAAAAGTACCTCTGTCTGCCTGTCACCTTTTCAAGCCACAACCTACTGAATCAACATACATTAAATTTTGTACATAGTGTAAATTTTTAAAAAATAATTCAGGCTATTTTAAATGCGCATAAAACGCGAGCCCAAGATCCACTCATACGAAGCTGCGGGAACCGGTAATAACAAAAAATATTAATATTTTCGCGTCTATAAACACTATTGCCATTCCGTGACTATGTCTATGGTAAACACTGACAATATAGGAAAATATAACTAATTTTGTTTGAAGATTTTTACAATTTAGTTAATAAAATGGAAAATAAGTATTTATATCAAATATTAATACAAAATAAGGAATTAAGTTACCTCCTTGTGGGACGAGAGGTTCAGAGTCTGTGGTGTCCGTGTACAAGTCTATAGTTGGTTTAAATATCATTGGTAATGTTCCTTGTGCTACTTGAAGCAACATTTGTTCAAGTGTACGCCACACTCGGTCGTCGTTTGGTTCAGTACGTGAGCCTAGAGACAGCGAGCTGGCAGCGTGGCGACGTGGTGACGTCAGCGGTGCTGGACCCACGCAGACCACGCTAGTGTCTCGGTCCAACACCAGAGGGAGAGGTAACTCTTCTAGACGCTCTCTAGACTCTTCGGAGCTCTCAATCCATTGCTGATGTAGAAACATGCAAGTAATGAAAAAATAGCTTATCCTTCTCAAGACGGGTGCGAAAATTATATCAAATCAAATCAAAATAATTTATTTCAGATTCAAAATACATATAACTTTAAATCCATAATAATATATAAAATAATATTGTAATTAAAAATCAGTGCTTACTATGTCACTACATATTTTGTAAAAATGATCTTAATTTAAACTAAACACAATGAATGATAATAATTTGTAAAGTATTTTTTACTTTACAAATTATTATCATTCCTATAATTTTGAGCAAAAAAATATTAAAATCGGCCGTTTCTATTATAGAATTAAGCCATATATTTTACTTTGGTTACACTAATAAAATTTTGAAAAAAAAAAGTCCATCTGTATGTAAAAAGGAGGTAAAAGAGCGTTGAAAGTTTGTATAAGAGTTCTTATTTTTATAAAACAGAATTATGAAAATCTATGTGCTCAAATTTAAATAACATGTAGCTTATTCTTTATGAATTAAAGAATAAGCTACATGTTATTTAAATTTATATAATATACCTACTAGATACCTAAGGGCCTAAAAAGAGGGTGAAAGTTTGAACAGAATAAAAATTTGAGTTTGCGCGGAAAAAATGCAAAACCAAAAAGCCAGTAAATTAGCCAGTATCATCATCATCATCATAACATCACGCCTTTTTCCCATGGGGGTAGGCAGAGACTATAGAGCGCCATCTGCTACGATCCAAACATACTTCCTTGGCTTCATCTCCAGAACACATAGCCAGTACATTAGCCAGTAACCAAACCTATAGTTTAGTTTGTGGAGATATAACTCAATGTCATGCATACCTGATGTGCGTGCATATATTCCCTGAGGAATGCGTCCTGCTGATGCGGTGGCTGATGGCTGGCGGGCGCTAGTGGAGCGGCCAGCCAGCGTAGCGCGTCACGAGGCTGTCTCAGCGCGCCCGCTAGACGACCGAGCGCGAACTGTACGTGGTCTGTTGCTAAGCGCCAACCACTCTGTTCGTACACCTACAGAACAAATACAACTGCATATATTTCATGAACTTTTAAACACAACAACTTCTGGTCCCAGCTCGACTGGCTTGTATTATGGATGCCAGAATATGGATATATCACATATACTATTTTTGGTTGTAAATACGTATTTATAATTGATGGAAAGTATCCAGACGCAGTACAAACATAAATATAACCAAAGGCGGTTGACATCTGGCAGGCGGGCAAATCCGAATAACGGAATAAGGGCAGGAGAATGATGAGGGGACAATCATTAGTGCACTTAGATGTAAAATTCATCAGTGCTGTCCAGGGGCGTGCGCTCCATAAAGGCAGAAAAGCACTGCTTTACTTGCCATTCACAGATATTTTAATAAAACGTTCGTATGTTTTAGATGACTTTATTCATTTATTTACTATTAATTAAACAAAATATTATAACTTAAAAACGCCTAATAATTCATAAATAGCACCAATATGTGCTTGCAAATTGCTTTTTGCCAGGCGTTTGGCGAAGGAATAATGTTGGTCAGACGGACGAAAGCGTAGGACAAGCTCGACACCGCCCGCCTGCCATGAGTTCATATGTGTGTAGAAATTTTGGTGTCCGTGCACAGTTTACAAACGCACACAGGCTTCCATATTGAAGACGCCTTGTACTGTATCTCATGCCGCATGCTTTGGCGATCGGATGTTTCCGCGAGTATTCGGCGTTCGTATAATAGTCGGAAGTCTAATAAATCACGTATGCATTTTTGTTTAATAAGGTTTTATCTATTTAAATAGCAGAAATATTTTGGTTCGACGGAGGCCATTTTATTTTTTCGTGTGATTCATTGAACTGTTTAATATTGAGTTTCTATAATTTAATAATTGTATGGATTTTCGTTTGTTGATTTTAAAATGTTATTTGATTGTGAAATGTGTGTTGATAGTGTGTGTTTGTTAAAAATTAAAAATATCAAGTTCTCATAATTGTCATTCAGTTAAAAGATTCTGTGTACCTGTGTTACGACAACTAAGCCAGCAAAAAGGTAATGTAACTCGAAAATTTCATGTTAAAAGTTATGAAACGTATGTACATACGTACATGTACGTATGTATGTACGTACGTAGTTATTGTTTAGTAATTCTAGTACAGTGTGGACTGATTCGGGATATTCAGATTTAAATTTGTTCTGTTGGCATGGTTTCGACTTAGAGATCCGTCGCGTGGCTATGCTAAAAATCTATAAAAGAAAAAGTTTTTGTGACTGAGTACAGCGCCGCATACCCTGTGTCATATTCCTGTGCACGCCACTGGTGCTGTCTTATTTTATTTATAATAATTAACGATAAAGTGTATGAAACAATATAACAAATCTGTACCTGATAGGCTTGTTTGTAACATCTGTATGCATGTTTCTTCTGTCCAGCTTTAGAGAACCGATGTCCTGCCAACACCATATGGAAGGCATATTTCCTACACATGCCTTTAGCTCCAGGCCCTGACAAGAAACATAGTGCAGCTTGTTCTAAAAGCATAGCACTACGCAAATCGCTGTCTTCCGACGTCATCCTTATTAATTGTTTAGCAGCCTCACCATGCAACCCAGAGCCACTTAAGCATAAAACAGACAACAAAGTCGCTCTTACAGCATATTGTACCATCCTGCAAAACGATATTAACAAAATAATAACAATATATATGTCTGATCAGCGAAAAATAGTAGAGCATCATAACCTCCTCAGACCCTCAAGCTAATTGATCTAACAGGTGTTAGCATTGTCAGGCAACCTCCGCGGTAAAAGGTACAAGAGCAATGCTCGTAATCAGTGTACGAAAAGTATCGTCTTTTAGTGAGCGTGAGACGATTATTTGCGATTTCTGTGCAGTGTCCAATGAAATCAAGTTATAATGTTTGTGTGCGTTACCTCAGCACCACATCAACACGGCATGTTTGTCAAAAATACTAATAATTAATATAAAGCTGAAGAGCTTGTTTGTTTTTTTGAATGCGCTAATCTCAGGATCCGCTGGTCCGATTTGAAAAATTCTTTCAGTGTTGGAGAGTACATTTATCGAGGAAGGCTATAGGCTATATTACATCACGCTGCGACTATAGGAAAATAGAATGTATAAGAGCAAAAAAATGACTAGCCTGCATGTGTTGAGGTATGTAACGATACTCTCCTCCATATATCCATATGTTTTACGATTAGAATCTCCCGCCATGAAGGCGCTAATGGCCGCCATCTCAAGTGCTCCAGCGTAGCAGAGCCAAGCGCTATCAGCGTAAAATTCTCTTTTAGCTGTATGATAAGCGTCAAACGCTCGCTGCCATTGCCTACATAAGAACCATAGATCACCTAACCGACGTAACTGTAGTTCAGGACAATCACTCGTATATCTGAAATGAAATCAATACCTTTTTAAGCCAAATTATTTATTAATATATTTGTTTATGGTTCTTTGATTAGTGCATTATTCAAATAACTGGAATTCCTTCAGCTAGCAGCAGCAGGTGACAAGCGTCATTGTTAATTATATATTTAAGAAAATTTTCATTAACATATTTCTCACTATATATAAATACATCACATGTTTGCAGAATACATTCTGCGGTACAATAAGGTTTTCATATAATTAATATGAGCACTTAAAAATTACTGACTAGGAGGCATTCAAATTTTTTTTATTTGCACTAAAATCTATTTGTTTAATACATACATAACAGTACTGTTCCCTGTGGTACTGCCAGTTTTGCCAGTACCAAACCAACGTTTTGTAGCTGACAATAATGATCGGCTCACACCTTTCCTGTTTGCCACCTGTTACAATATATACTACTTTTATTTTTCTATACATTCTCCTTTTACTTTTCGCGAGCTATAAATCTATACTAAAGAGGTGAAGTTTGTTATTTAAATGTAATGTTCGAAAGTAGTGGCCTAATCATAAATATTTTTTTCACTAATTTAAAGCTACAGTATGTGACATTGATACAGGCTATATATATAAAATCAATTGCTGTTCGTTACGCTAAAACTTGAAAAAGGCTGGGCCGATTTTGGTCTTGAAATATTCGTCAAAGTACAGGGAAGGTTTAATCGGTGACAAAATGGTGATCAAAATATCCACGCGTACGGAGTAGCAGGCATCAACTAGTAAATTATAAACACTTACAACTTCAGACAACTGTGATATTTGTTTCTCCACATAAGGTAATAGTGCTTTAGATGAGTACTCATGTAAGAACTTCTTGATAGATTCAATATCATTTGTGTTAAGAGCTGTGCCGTGGACCTCTGTGGAATATTCCAGAGCTTTCCCAGCAACATTGACACTCTCAGAGCTTGCGGAAAATGAATGTGTCTGGAAAATAAATTATTTAAATATTTGAACAATACCTTCAGCTAATATTGCCGAATTGTGTTCTTGTCGTTATTGACACTATCAATGTTCATTTTTAGTTAAGTTGTGCATATAGAATCAATACCATTATCTCTGATATATTTTACCGAGAACAATATTACAAACATGGAAGTGGTGTACCTGTAAACTATTTGCATTATCATAAACATCATTTTCAGAAGTGGTCAATGGATGCATATTATCAGGATTTATTGTAGCCACTGTACTGCTGTCATCTGATAACAAATTAAAGTATTTTTATCAATGTTGAAAACTTTTCCCGAATTTTGAAATATTTTCTAACACTTCGGCGACTCATTTGTTTAAATAAAACTACTTTTTACGGATTTAGACGCGTATATACGATATACGCGTCTAAATCCGTAAAAAGTAGTTTTATTTTCCCGTTTTTACAATATTTTAAACTAATGCTTTGCTCCCTTTTAGCCACAGCGTGAAGTTATATAATCTATAGTCATCCTCGATAAATGTTCTATCCAACACTGAAAGAATTTTTACAAGTTACAAAGATTAACGTGTTTAAACAAAAAAACAAACAAACTCTTCAGCTTTATAATATTAGTTTAAAATTATTTCTAATTGAATTTAAACCAAAGATGTTCTCTAGATATTATCCTTAAATACTTTTAGAGCTTCTAAATTATGTATTGATTTGATTAATATGATATAACCTTGCATATTTGTAGTAGCAGGTGGAAACACTGGTTGTGGTTCAGCAGGTGTAGAAGGTAAATTTGTAAGTGATGCTGTCATCTCATTCTGAAAACATTGGGCACAGCTTAAATATTTTTAAGTGCTGTGCTTATATTTATACGCGTATTCGGGTATAAGTCGCATAACATAATTTATCTAAAAATGGAATTTAATTTCGTGATTATTTTGTGAGATAAATGCAATAAATCGACGATCGCATTCAAAGGATCTTCTGGAATAAGATGAGATTGTTGATTGGATTGGACTATCACCAAATACAATCAATGAACACCTAAGTACAAAATCTTGAGTGTTTCCGTGTGGGAATCAAATGAAAAACCCCATGCACACAGGGCAACACTCACGACATGAAAAGCGGGTCAAAAATATAATTCGCAACATGTAAGTATATTAAATTTTTTCATTTACGAGCTTTTTTATATTGCCATACGTATGTAATTTTTAAACAAAAAAAATATTGAACTTACACTAGTTTGTGACGATCTCTTAACAAACTGAGCCCACAAGTCTGTAGGTACATTTTGATCAACAGTACTTTTTGAATTTATTGACAACATAAAACAATTAGCTGTTCCAAATGTCTGCTTTAATGTTTCGAAAGACGCGTCAGCTCTGAAACATATACAATACAAGTATAATAATGTTACAGCAATCTATATGTGACTTGACGGACTTTGTGGTCTAGTGGTTCATATAACGGACTGCCGTTCACGAGGTCGCGGGTTCGATTCCCGCTCGGGACAATCATTTGTGTGATTTAAATAAAACTACTTTTTACGGATTTAGACGCGTATATTTGTTTTAAATTTTGGCCCGATGTTTCGGAGACTTTGCAGTCACCATGGTCACGGGTGAGACTAAAACGTAATGACTAAACTGAGACTAAAATGAGAAGTAAAAAGTAGTTGTATTTAAACAGATGCGTCTGGGTGTTTCTATATATTATATTATAAGTATGTTTTTAAAAAAACGAAAAGTAGTATGTGTAGTATATTCATATTTGGTACCCATAACACAAGCAAATAAGCTTAGCTTGGGACCAGAGGACGTTATGTGATATGTCCGTAAATGTTTATAAATTTATTCTATTTTTTTATTATACAAGTTATACCTAAAACTAATGTCTTTATAATATGTAGTTAAAAGCAACACATATGTCGCTGTTTCACGCCAAATTAAACCGATTTAAATGAGATTTAGTACAGAGATAGTTTAGCTAGAACCTAATAAATAACCAACCAACTTTTTAATACAAAAAGGTGATTCCAAATTCCAAGCATATAAAGTCGCGGGCAAGATCTAGTGTACTGTATTAAATAAATTTAATAGACATACTTTTCCTTGGGTACAGCAGACACATCATGTAATAATAGGTATGACTTCAAAACACCACTGTTAAACCATTTAGGTAGTTTAGGTGGTGTGATATTTTGTAACTGAGCATATTGTTGGTTTAAATTATTGAAGCAGTCTATCACATTGTCCTCATGTGTCGTGCCAACTATTATACATGATATAAAATGTTTGGTGTATTCATGATCTGATGGGAACTGAACTTCTAGATAGGTTTCTCTCCAAGCATCAAACCATGTTGTAGATTGAGGGATATCGAATTTACGTCCATCTGTAAAAAAAATGTATTTCAGTTAACTAAATGGCTTAAATCCTACACATTTTATAGACACAAAATTTTGAATATTGTATAAATAGATGTTTTAGATGTTTCTTGCTCTTTCACCCTTCAGCTATTGAATAGATTTTAATGTAAGTTTGCAGATATATAGCTTACAGATCAGAATAATACATTATCTATATACCGTCACACTTAATCCAAAGGAGCAGGGCATTACCTACCAACATGGGTAAAACTATGGGCATAAGTATTCTATTCTGGTACCCATAACACAAACACAAGCTTAGCTTGGGACCAGAGGACATTGTGTAAAATGTTTGTGAATATTTATTTATTTAATAAATAATTTATTAGATAAATTATTAAATAAGCTAGAGTATTTCAATAATATACTATACCGTATAGCAATATGAAATCATTTATTATACATACCTTTTTTTTTAAAGTTGTTATTTTTATTATGGACTTATTTTACAATTTTTTACATACCTAATTCCAGCATGGCAGTTTTATCATTATAATTGTATAATACTGCATTATTCAGTTGTCTTCTAGCTTCCATAGGCTGAACTGGTTTCCAATTCACATCACGGATAATTAACTTCCAATTTTTTATAGAACATGTATTGCCACTGGGGTCTTTAAATTGACCTAGAATATAATAAAATACTATGCTAGCTAAAATCTTATTGAATTAAAATCAATAAGATTTCAACACTTAAGTGTGGGATTGAAAATGTATGTTGATATGTATATGCTATAACTCTGGAGATTCAAAAACAAGCTACTTAATTAAATCCACTGTAGTCAATTGCCAAAAAATACCCATTCAGTATAGCATTCTGTTTACCAAAATATTTGTTGAATAGGACTAAATCGAACAGCAAGCAATATAATTTTTTAATAAAATTATACAGGGTGTCCCAAAAGTCAACGTCCAACCGAAAACCCAAGCTAGGCCTAGTTGTGGGGGCTCTCAAAAAAAAAGAAAAAAAAATCTATCTCATGTAGTTTCGAAATGACAGCCATTTTTCTTAAATTGACACCCTGTGACGAGTTTACGACTACTGGGGCTACAAATGAGCTCTTTTATAATTTTATTTTTGTGTGGAGTAGTCTTAAGTGATGCTCCTACAAATTCCAATTCATCATTTGCACACAACTTCATTGGAATTTCAGAAAATATCCGTTTTATACCGAACCATGACGTGAAAATGACTACATCACTAAACTTTGACAGTCTGTACTGAAAAAAAAATCTACTATGCAATTTCGGCAAGTGCCCTTAAAAGTTGGCGCATTTAATGGGCTTTCCAAAATGGTATAATACTTACTAAATTATTTCTTAGACGACGAGAAAAAAAAAATTAAGAAAGTCGATATTTAGCTTATTATTAGTTAGTCATAAAACTTTCTCAAAATTATTCTAATATCATCTAGGCGTTCTGTAAGGTGTAATTAAAGAAAGAGACGAAGAAAAGTTAGAGCGGGATAGTGACGCTACTAAAAGAAAGAGACGAAGAAATGTTAGAGCGGGACGGAGAGTGACGCTACTTGGTGTCAGTGAATTTTTGGGATTGTTTAAATAAAAGTCAATTATTAAAAATCGAATGTTTATTTAAATCATATCAAATGTTCAAATTGCTTGCCATCAGCGCGTATGCACGCCCTACACCTTCTTAAAAACGATCGTGTAATCTGGCGGGCGAAACGTCTGGAATTGATGTGATCAGCGGCATCTTGAATTCTCTGACGCAGTTCCTCTAAATTTTCAATTGGTTTTTGGTAAACAATTTCTTTGACCGTTCCCCAATAAAAAAAATCAATAGGATTTAAATCCGGGGAACGGGGGGGCCACGTGATCTGACCGGATCGACCAATCCACCTATTTGGATATTCTTGATTAAGGAATTCTCTCACTGGGCGCGCATAGTGTGCCGGACAGCCATCTTGCTGGAACCACATGTCTCGATAAATGCTAAGTGGCACGTCTTCTAACAAATTGGGTAACTGATGTTGTAAAAAGTCCAAATAAGCTGCCCCATCGAGGTTTTCTGGCAGTTCAAAAGGCCCAATAATGGATCCATTTAAGATCCCAGTCCACATGTTTATTTTAAAGCGGTACTGTGACCTATCTTCGCGCATCAAATGTGGATTTTCGACGTGCCACTCGTGCAAATTATGCAAATTCATATATCCGTCTTTTTTGAAGGTCGATTCATCAGTCCAAAGAATTTTACGCAAGAATTCTGGATCTGCTCTGTGCCTTTCGAGCATTGATTGACAAAATAAAATCCTGCTAGGATAATCACGGGGTAGCAAAGTTTGTACCCGTTGCATGTGGTACGGATGCAATTCGTTTCTCTTCAGTATCCGATGTGCTGTACTTTTAGGTACCCCCAGACTTTGCTCGATTCCACGTACTGAGATACTCCGGTTCTCTGCAATTGCATTTAGGACATCTTCTTCATAAGGCACGACGGTTCTTCCCACTCTAGTAGCTCGAGTAGGAAGTTGATTTTCTGATAATAAACGGTGCACATTTACAAAAACTCGATGATCTGGGTGACGCTCGGCATTCGGATATCTCTCACGGTAGAGTCGAGCTGCAGCTCTAGCATTGCACCTACATTCCCCATAAATAAGGTGCATGTTTGCATATTCCTCTGCAGAGTACAAGAAAGGCATTTTCTTACAAAAACAGTCCAGGAGAAAGCCAAGTTCGTCAGAAACGGTTCGAAAACAAATCCAAGTCACACGCAATCAAGTCCAGTAAACAGAGCCAAGGTTGTAAGCACGAAATAAATACAAACGAATACAAAAAGATGCGCAGTAAACGAAGGCACGAAACGTACTGAATTATTGTACGTATACCACGCTGTTGTATTAGCGTGCTATCTGTTTCACCCACACTAGCCAAAATGTCAATTTCGTCTCGCTCACACATTGTAGAAAGATTCACTGACACCAAGTAGCGTCACTCTCCGTCCCGCTCTAACATTTCTTCGTCTCTTTCTTTTAGTAGCGTCACTATCCCGCTCTAACTTTTCTTCGTCTCTTTCTTTAATTACACCTTACAGAACGCCTAGATGATATTAGAATAATTTTGAGAAAGTTTTATGACTAACTAATAATAAGCTAAATATCGACTTTCTTAATTTTTTTTTTTCTCGTCGTCTAAGAAATAATTTAGTAAGTATTATACCATTTTGGAAAGCCCATTAAATGCGCCAACTTTTAAGGGCACTTGCCGAAATTGCATAGTAGATTTTTTTTTCAGTACAGACTGTCAAAGTTTAGTGATGTAGTCATTTTCACGTCATGGTTCGGTATAAAACGGATATTTTCTGAAATTCCAATGAAGTTGTGTGCAAATGATGAATTGGAATTTGTAGGAGCATCACTTAAGACTACTCCACACAAAAATAAAATTACAAAAGAGCTCATTTGCAGCCCCAGTAGTCGTAAACTCGTCACAGGGTGTCAATTTAAGAAAAATGGCTGTCATTTCGAAACTACATGAGATAGATTTTTTTTTCTTTTTTTTTGAGAGCCCCCACAACTAGGCCTAGCTTAGGTTTTCGGTTGGACGTTGACTTTTGGGACACCCTGTATAGAAAACAACAAACACAATTATTATATTATATTTATAACACTATATTGAAAATTTTTAAATTTAAGGATCTAGTGAGTGTCTTAATTCATATTAGTATTAACTAGTATTAACACTATATTAATATAAATTAAGACACACTCTAACCAGGCTATATCCTTTTCAATTAGAATGATATGAAAATCATACAGAACATGAAACATTGCCAGCTATTTTTGAAATAATTAGTGGCAAACCTTACTAAAAAATACTAAATCGTAAAGTAATTCTGTCTGGCTTTAACATACTTTCAACTTAAAACTATTGAACAGTTTTATATAAAATCTGGTACACAGGTATTCTATAGCCTGAGAGAAGACTTAAACTACATTTTAAGGCGAAAAAACTGATTCTAAATCCGTCCCAACGAAGTAGCAAGCAACAATTAATAAATTGAAAAATTGCCGTAGTAAAATTCAAAATTCTATAACTACTTGTATAACAAATGGTTACCTTCCCAGTCCATTGCAGCGAATGGTTGCAACAATTCCGTAAACGATAAGTTATTTTTGGATACAACATTTTCTACTTTTGGACTACATAGCACAGCGATTATAGGCGAAAATGAGCCCTGTATAAATTCTTGTGCAGTTTTTCCAGATCTGGCCATATTTAATCCTTCTGTACTGGAAGCGTGTTTATAACTTCATAGCCTAGAAAAAGTATACACAGTATTTCATATAACTTATTTACTACATATCTAAAGAAAACCATCTGATAATCAGACAACCACAAAGAATTTACGTATTCAATAAGAGGAATAGGACGTGCGCAAAGAGTAATCTTAGTACTACCAGGTTAAAATGTTCAAACTCACGAAATAGAATATTTAGTAATTTTGATTTAACTGTAAGGATTTTAATTTTAAATTTTCACTGCTCACCGATGAATAACAAATCTTCAACAAATCTTCAAACCATCCAACGTCAAACATGAAAACAGATGACAGAAATACAGAATAGATCACAGACAGACACAGAATAAATAGAAGATTAACTAAGTGACCAGGTGCTCAAGTCCACTATTTTGGAACAATTGTCACACCGGCACAATACCGGCACGATACCGTTGCAATTGAAGTCAAATATCCGTAGTCTGCTATATGCCGTCATAACGGTCTTTCAATGGTAATAGAATTGTCGATCTCTTTTATCTATGCATTGAATTTTCGGTCTCTTTTATCTATGGATTGTGTTAGAATGGTATGTACGTGTTGCCGTTTTTAAAAAATGCGTTAGTTGAAGTGCTTTTCGAAAAACTACTAATAAATTTAAACATTTAATCATGCTAGACTTCGTTTAAATATATTTGTACATACTATTTATTAGTATAAAAAGCAATGTGAAGTTTAGGAGATTAGTAAATTGCAATAAATTACAAAGAACAATTTCTAATATTTCTATCTATCTATTTTTTATTTATGGCAATCTGTCGACACAGGACAATTTAAAAATATTACTGTCAAATTCAAAATAGCAGACTACCGAAACATTTCAGTCATTGAATTGCAATTGTGAAGCAGTTGCGTACGAGACTAGCAATTTATGTCACTTTGACAATTGTAAGACAATGATGAAGTCGTTATGACGACACATTAATAGTAGACTACCAAAAACTTTACTATTGCACCATAATGGTACAATAATGGTACAGTTGTGACACCGTTGAAATACCCGACTCAGGGCCCTGGAAAGAAAAAAATAAAAACATTCCATTGGACATTTGCGCATAGCAGAGCTTCCCTCTTTATTTTGTCCCTAAATTATTAAGCATAGTTTTTGTATATCATTTAGACATCGTCCAACGAGAAAAATGTTTGAATGTTTGTTGTTAAAATCAAATTTGATTTTAAAAGTTTTGAATATCTTGGAAACGTCTCCAACGATTTTCGTGAAATTTAGTATGCAGAGGGTTTTGGGGGCGATAATTCTTTCTAGCTAGGTTTCATATTAAAAAAATGTCTGTATGTCGATGTTTATAAGCTTTGAAATTTTGCTATAACTTCATGTGAATAGGATGCATAATTTCACCGCCAGACATTAGATTACCATGATTGAGGGGTTAAGAGGGCGGTACCTAATGAGTTAGCGGTAATGGGCACAGTTTGATCTCAAATATTACGATTATAATTTTTGCTCACTTTTCATTTATTCATTACCAGCTGCTGCCCGCAACTTCATACGCATGGAATTTACAAAATAAAAACTCCTAAATAAATTACACAAAAAGCTATCCTCTTGAACTACCCTAACTATTAAAAAACCGCATAAAAATCCATTGCATAGTTGTGAAGATATAAGCTCACATAGAGACATACATACTAAAACAGTGACTTTATTTTATAATAAGTAAAGATTATTCTTGTTAGGAGTCAATATTCAGGTAGAGCTATTTCAAAAAGGTTTGAACACGTCTATAGCAAGATGACCATTTATTTGACTTTGGTCATGGAGACTAGAAGTAAGGAGGAATATCTTGTACCTATGGGGGATCAGTCCAAAAAGTGTCCACTTGTAAACAGCAAATAACACACCGAAATAGCGCTAGTGTAGTAAGATGAATGATATGAACGTAGCAGTTATAAGCAGAGTGAAGTGTGCTACTGTTGCAGTAATTCTATAATACTATTTTCTATTTACAAATATTTTGGGGTACTTAAAAACACCGTATAATTATAATAATAATTAATATAAATTTATTTCAGTCATGTTTGTCAAAATAATAATTTAAAAAACTGCGCTGTAACAAAGCGGAAGTTTTTCTTTCCTTTCCAATAATTTGAGGCGCTCTTTTTAAAATTCTTCCACTTGCTACTATGGCGCCACCTTAATTTGCTGCCTTTCAGCGGACACTTTTTAATATACTGAGATATTCCTCCTTTTGCTGATCACGAGCTATTAAACCTTATTAAACCTTTTTAATATTTTCCACTAGAGATGTCGGACACCATGTATCGATATTCATAAAAATATCGAAATTAGTATCGAAATTTTATTTGAAAAATATCGATATATTGGCCAAACTAGCCAAGTGCGAGTAGGAATCGCACACAAGGGGTATACCATCGCACGCATACCTAGTTCCATATTCCATCATCATCATCAGTCACACAATTTTCCCAATGGAGGTAGGCAGAGTCTAAAGAGCGCGATCTGTTACGTTGCGTATTACATTCGAGATGTTTACGTTGTCAATAGCATGTCATCAAAATCACTGTAAATTATGGGCTTAAATGATCTAAGTCCATATAGCCAAGCGTTGAGCTTATATTATAGAAGTCGGTTAACAGACGGACAGTTAAAATCTAAGGTTGAAATTGACAGAGTGGCCAACTTAAAACCACCATAAGTATCAAATCAAATTAAAAAGCATCAAATCAAGAGAAAAACAAAATAAAACATAATCAGTAATTCGTTATAAAAAAAATAAGTATAAAGAAAATACTTATAAATGTTTTCGATCTGAAAAAGAATATTGATTTCGAAACTTGAAATTTTATATCGATAAATTTAATATCGCCCAAAAATATCGATATAACGAAAAAATAATATCGTCGATATTTTTTCAACAAGCCTCGTGTGAGTTTAATAGATATCTGTGCTCGTGTGTACCTGCTCCTGTTAGTTTTATAGATATTAAAATTTTATTAAATATTAATTTAATTTTTAAGCATAACAAACACGCAGACTTTAGTACAAACATTTGTATGACAAATAAAAAATATCATACAAATGATTGTCTCGTGCGGGAATCGAACTGGAGTCCTCGTGAATGGCAGACCGTTGCATGCACTACAAGGCCCGTAAAATTAAGTAATGAACACGGATTCTGATAACTACATACTTTTTTTGTAATGCATGTTGAATAACAATTGAGTCAACCTATTGCAGGCCACTGCTGGCACCTTCAGGTCGTTGGTCCACTCAGCAGGGTCTCCACTCGAGAACGACTAGAACCCGTTTGTTCCACCGGCCACCCATCCTTTGGGAAACATGTTTAAATTATAGAGAAGAGCAGAATGCTAATATTATGGAGAAATTATGCCTAAAAAATCTATGGTCGAATTTCGACTAGGTACTCTTCGTGAATATAAACTAGCTGTTACCTGCGATTTCGTACTCGTGGAATTTCAATTCGAAGCAGTAGTTCCTGAGATTAGCGTATTCAAACAAACTCTTCAGCTTTATAATATTAGTTTACATAGGCAAATTTTAAGCAACAATGGGAATAGTAAAATAAATTATGCTGTTGTTAATTTTAATGAAAAATTCATTTTACAAAATTCTTGCCAACCGATTTAAAATAAAAAAGTATTTAGGCGCGATGAAAACATCATTCGCATTCCTTACACATAAATATAATCTATTAACTACAATTAAAATATTTTTTATTAGACAATGATAAATAAACATTAGATAAAACAATAAATGTGTAGCTTACAAATGGCTCATTAGAATGATTTTTAATAGTAATTTGCATTTGGCCTTGTCAAAATAATAATTATCTACCATAGAAAGCAGGTAGCAATTCCCTATAATTCATTTGGTACGTGAAGAATTTTGTCCTTAATATAGTCGAGTCGCATTCTCGAGAAATAGCTGCTATAGCGACATAATAAACAGTAAATAAAATTAATTTACAGATTCAAATAAAACCACTTTTTACGCATTTAGACGCGTACGTTAGTTAAAACGTAGTTCTTTTAAATTTTTGCCCGACGTTTCGAAGACTTTTAAATCACCATGGTCACAGGTGGGACTGACTGGTGATCATTGTGACTGAAAAGTCTACGCAACAAATATACGCGTCTTAATCAGTAATAGGTGGTTTTATTTGAATAAATCAGTCACGCAAGTGTTAGGAAATATAATTTCACAGATTATTATTTTTTACACCTAAATTTGTGTCAAAATTCAGCACCACTTTTTACAGGTAATTTTGACGATATTATTATATCAGCAATTAATTTACTGTATTGGTTGATACATGCAATTATTGTTTTATAAATGTTATTCATTTATCTAATTTAAAAATTAATACCTGGCCAGAGACAAATAAACATGTCCAATGAACAGAAACAGTTAATAATTATCGTAAAGATTTATGTAATATAATATCTAAGTTGTCTTGATTTATTAACAACATGCTATGCGTATCCAATGATAGAACTAGCAAAACAATTGTGACCAAAGGTTTTACTTTCAAGTCTTTGGTTTTATAGCATTCACAATGTGTTACTATTTTTTTTTATAACTTTCATAAGTATAATTTTCATGCTCGCCGAGCCTCAGCAAGCATCCACGAACTGTGTTCTAGTGAACCATCAAGAACGCCCAGTGTACACTGGGCGTTCTTGATGGTTCACTAGAACTTGCCATACACCCAAGCCAGTATCAGTTAATTAACAAGAGTCAAAGGGAAAACAAAACTGAGCAAGTGTTAAGCGCTTAAAATGCAACTTTTTAACACATTTATGTTAGCCCAATATCGCTTTGTAGCTGTTACCGTTTACAACATATTTTCATATCATATATTGTATCATTATTATATATTTTAATGAAGTTGAATGTTGCTGATGCAACTTTTATATATGTTTAACATGAACGCAGGAACAAATTAACCCACTAGCGAGCATACATGACATCCGAGCGTTTGTGATAGCTCAAAGTTCGTACTCGAGCCTCGGCAAGTAAGAGAATGTAGGATTAGGTTTGATAATACGGTGAATTGAGTATTTTGCTTATATACTAAAACTGATTCTTAAAACATTTTTGATATAGACATATATAGGTGAATGTATTGGAATGGTAATTTAATTCTTAATTCATAAATATAATATTTTATAATTCATAAGTTTAAAAATAATATCTAATAAAACTAATATTTATAATAAGTCATAATCAAACATAGATATAGAATATAATTCAACATGATGGAATAAAATATTCTATTAAAAGATTGTTCTTAATGGAATTAATACAAAGATAACAACAATAACGCTAATAAAATTTTACTAGCACAATTTTATCTTGTGTATTTATGTGACGATTTAAAATATCACATAATTAAGTAGCAATTTAGTTGATTTATAGAATAGTTTATAAGAAATACTCTTCAAATACTCATTGATATATTCTATACCTATGCAATAACATAATCTATAAAATTAATATTAAACTAATACAAATAATCGTTTAAAAGCTTAATTTTGCTAGTTGCACCATCAGAATATAAAAAATAATACTATTTTTCTAAATAAACAGATACTCTTTCGCAATAATTTTTCAAATAATAGTGCTAAACCACTAATGAATTACAATTGATTTATTTAAATTGGAAAACATGGTAGATTTTATAATAAAATTAATCTGTACATCACTATAATACCATTAGATTATAATACCATACAGAATTAGCAATTGATTTTATATTTCGAGTCAAGTGATTTTAAAATATTACAAAAATTTGAAGTATAATCCTGATACCGAGTGATTTCGATTGGGGTAGACAGTAAAATTTAATAATCACTAAGCACAATGTTGTGTTTTAAATAATATACTTAACATACTAAAGAGTCGGAGTGAGTCTTATATTCAAATCAGATTTAATGAACACTCCATTATTAAAATTTCTTAAGTATTCATATTCATATACAAGTACAATATGTACTATGGTCTCATGTTACTCAAAATTAGAGTTGAACATGTTGATATTTAAATCTTCGAATGTGGCTGTTCCACTCTGGTCGAGGATCTGTAACATGTCGGACAGCTCGTGTGGTCCGTGAGCACCTTCAGCAGTAGCACCGCCCGTCGTCGGGCCTGCGCCGCCTTGCCACGACCACATACCTATAATAAATACATTCATAATACACCGAACCTGAGTGGTGACGGGTTAAGCATGCTAGTGTCCACCACTCTATTTCCTTCCTGGAGTGTCGTAAGAGATAACATAAGGGATATCATAAGTAGCGTAACTTCTGTGAGACACGATAAACGCGAAACTAAGCCCTATGCTAACACGTCTGGTCAGTGCGGCATAATAGCCCAATAACCCTCCCAAAGTGTAAGAGGTTTTTGGCCAATACTGAGACGTTTATGGATTGGGAATGTTACGTTTTCACAAAAAATCTGTTACATTTATTTAATGGTTTCCAATATCATTTGATATCCGTGTGGTGACGGATTAAGAATACAAGTGTCACCACCCCATCTCCTCCCAAGGGTGCTATAAAAGACAGCTAAGGGATATTACACACAGATAACATCCTCTGTGGGAGACGGAAAACTCGAAAATAATCCCTCCCAAAGTGGAGTAGGCCCGTGCCTAACAGTGGGACGTAAATGGGCTGGAGAGAGAGAGAATATAATTGAATTTAATGAAATTTAGTATAGAAACAATTTATAGTCTGGAATAAAACATAGGCCATATCACATTTTGTTAAAAATTGGGAACTGGAGACTAAATAAGAACACGTTTGTAACGCGAAGCAATGTGTGAACTGACCGTGTGTGGGGTGTGGGTGATGGTTGTGATGGTAGTGTGCGGGCGGCAGGTAGGCAGGGGCGGGCGCGGGGGCGGGGGGCGAGCGCGCGGGGCTGCCCTCCGCCGCGCCGCCCGCCTCACCACCTCCACTGTACGCGTAACTCTCGCCACTCGCACCGCTGCCACTCTGTATTACATATAATTACTTTAATCAAATTCATTCAATGTAAAATAATTAGATTATTGCTGCAATCAATGATATAATAATTTGCCTAATTCAAAAACAAAATATCCTCAATATTATTTTTAAATTATTGCACTGTGCAGAGTAAGATATTGTATAGAGAGATAAAGCATTGGAATCGGTCGTTAATGAGTTTTTAAAGTTTTAAGACGCATCAATATTGGACAATACATACAGTCCGCAGCGTGGTCCAGGTAGTATGTGGCGGTGTGTTGGCGGCGCGGTGCGGCGAGTACTCGGGCGCGTAGTGCGCCGCGTACGGTGGAGCGGGCGCGGCGCCGCCCACGTCACCCGGCGACCGAGCGTGACCCGCCGCACCACCACCTACACCTACTTATAATATACATATAATTAACTGAAGGGTGAGGACCTAGATATTCATGGACATTTCACACAATGTCCTCTGGTCCCAACCTAAGCTTATATGCTTGTGTTATGGGTACCAGAATATGCATATACTACATATATTACTTTTCTTTTGTAAATACATACTTATAATACATAGAAACACCCAGACGCAGTACAAATATTTGTATGACAATTAGAAAAATCACACAAATGATTGTCCCGAGCGGGAATCGAACCCGCGACCTCTTGATCGGCATTCCGTTACATGAACCACTCAACCACGAGGCTCGTCATAAAATATATAACACATAGCTAGAGGGGTAGCCACAGAAACGCTGCACCATCACAGCGAGATCACATTCCAGCGCAACGCCCGTCCGCTTCGATTCCAGGGCTGAAGTTCTGTCGTGAGGGGGTTACATCAAATCACATCGATGTGGCACATCGTGCGAACATCATTATGTATTCATATGATTTTTTGTATATAAAATGCCGCCGGTACAGCACTATATCAACGTAATACGGACGCAACGCACCGTGTGGACTGGTACTTAGGTCTTCACAATATGAAATGACAAATTGGAATCCAGAAACTAAATCCTGATTACGCCCAAGCCAAAACCTCCTATTAGTATAGCTCATGTTTCTCAGCATTTATATGAAAAAAATATTGGTATTAAAGTAACATTTTACAAAATAAAAAAGTTTTAACAGAAAAAAAGAATTGATTTACTAATGCAACGAAGTTTAGACCGTAGCAAATTGTGCTCTATCGTCTCTACCTATCCCCATGGTATAAACACGTAACAGTATAATGAAGATGATGATTTTTCTCATAGATAAAGTTTAACAATAAAATAAAATATTAGCACTGATACCTGGTTGTGGGTGATGTTGTTGATGAATAGCTGGCGGTGGTGCTTGGTAAACATCTCTATGTCTTAAATGATAATCATAATTCTCTTCTGGCGCTGGCTCACCAGCAGTACTACCCAACGATCGGCTATATACACAAACAACATTACCATATTAATAATTAATATTTTATAACACTTGCGGGACTAAATTTTGGCCCGACGTTTCGGAGACTTTGCAGTCAGTATCTATAAAAAGTGGTTTAATGCGAATAATTGTTAATATAAAACTATTTTTTACGAATCGGTCATTATGGTCACTATGGTCTCACCCGTGGCCCGTGACAATGGTGACTGCCAAGTCTCCGAAACTTCGGGCCAAAATTTAAAACAAATATACGCGTCTGGATCTATAAAAAGTGGTTTAATGCGAATAATTATTAATATAAAACAATTTTTTTTACGAATCAGTCACCATTCCATAAACTAAAAACAAAAAATGAGAATAGAATGTATTATTCTAGTTAATCACTAGTAATAATATTCTAGTGAAATCTTTTTTTTTAATGTACTTACTTAGCTAATGTATTAGTGCAGACAATATATTCAACATCATCATTGTAGGGATTGAGGAAGGCGAATGCAGACGTCCTTAACCATATCCATTCTCTACTTTTAGTGCGAAACCGGTACATAAGAGAAATTATTTGTCCCTTTAATTTTAACACTGAAACAATAAAAAATAAAATGAAAGCAAGGCACAGTAATTCATGGTGTAATTTAAACGGTCTCCATAGATAGAGCTATACATGATTCAATTGAGAGACATTGTAGCAGGGATATAATAAGAACTCATACTTAATAATGTCCTTTTAAAACATTTTTAAACCTTTCAATATTAGGTGTCTTCCATATGAATATATTTGCTATAACTGACTAATTAATACTGATCAAACATGTCGGGACAAAATTCGTCCTTGGGAAGTTGGTAATAGAATCTTTTTCCCCAGGGGAGATGCATTTACGCACGTCGCAGTATTCGCCGTACCGGGTGGCTTCGTGTAAGATTCCCGGCATAAGAAGAGCCAGACTACCCACTAAATCTTATCATGTTTCTCCTCACCCTAACTGGATCATGGTACGTCTGTATGCGCCCTAAGCCTGACGAGGGCCTGGCACAGTAGGTAGGTAAACGTGGTAATAATACCTATGTCCATCAGTTTCCATAGGTATAGGGCAACACATAGGTAACGCATAAATTAGTTTACTAAACTAATTACCTTGATCAAAGTTGTCTCTCATATGTTGTTGGTCCTCAGGATGATAGAACTCGTAACAAAGCTTCCCGAGCAAGTCAGCGGGCGCGTACCCGACAACTTGCGTGGCTCGTTGATCGGCGAATGTAAAGCGTCCGTCTACTGAATGACGCGACACAAACTCTACACCGCCACTACATAAACTGTTCTCGGATGTATTCGGTGTTGATGTTACCTAAAATAATACTCATTTCAACATGTTACTACAACTAACAAACAACATAAGAACTTATTTTTCTTCGTAGAATAAGAAATCCTATTAATATTTGGAATAAGATCCACAAATGCTATACATTAATTTATTTTGACTTCATGGTAAACTTTGTTAATAGTATCTTCTGTTTATGAAATCTTAATTTCGTCTCAAATTCAGAGCAATTACTTATTTGATAAACAATGTTGAGATTTCCGCTTGCTTGTTATTCTAAAATAGCACAGCTATCAATATTAACTAATAATCTGTTTCTTACCTGTAATCTTCCAATAGCAACCAGGCAACAATGTGACGTCTCAAGTTCTTCTTGTATGGGACGATCCATCTGCATACCTGGAAACAGATCTGATGTCCCAAATACATAAAACTATGTTTGTTAATATAAGCCTACATAATATAAGTAACAATTCATTTCAAATATAATACGTCTAATTAAAAAATTTGACGATATTTTTATGAAAAAATACTCATATTGTGTGAGAAAGAGTTTATGTTGTTAGTTTAGTTATGTAGGAGAAACTACCAATCATAACCAACACCACATTTAATAGAAAAACCTTTTTTTTTGAAGTAATTTATTAATTTTTGCATTTGACATGCTATGCTTTTACTTATAAATCAAATTATGGTGGAAAAAGTTAAATGCCGCAAGTTGGAGGTAAGGTCCCACTTGCGGCATTTCACTTTTTCCACCATAATTTGATTTATAACTTTTTTTTGACTTTTATAATATAATATCAATCAAGACTTAATATTTATGTCGTAATTTTGTGTTTATAATAGGCAAACATTTACTCTTTCTTGGCTTCGTATTTGTTACCTGTTGGTGGCCAATTTTTTATATATCCAGTACAGTGAACGACGGCGTAGTTGTGACCGTCGTGTGATGGTCCTAAAGAATTCCTTGCTCTCAGTCTACCAAGATGCGCACCTTCTGCAGACCCGCCTACTCTCATCCGACATATAAAACCACGCCGTGAACCCATCACTTGACGCATAGATGCTGAAAAGTGCTTGATATTTAAAAATATGTAAGTAGGTATTAAAAATTATTAATAATAAACCATACTCGAAAATCGTGGAAATTTTTTAAAATTATTCATTCTCTGCGGTCCTTAATATGTTGGCAAAATTTCAGATCAATCTAATCATTGCAAGTGGGTGACAATCTCTTTTAAAGATTCCGTTACATAGATCAATACATACATACAACGAAGCTAATAATAGCGTGTTGAATTAGTATCTATAGTCTCGAAACTAAACGCTAACAAATACTTAATTTTGTTCAAACTCTTTTCTTAAAAAACTCTTAATTTAAAAAAAAATGTTATTATTATTAGAATTATAAACTGTATATTTTTCCTAAATAATTGCTTTATATTCAAAGAAAACAAGTGGCTCCAATATAACCTTCGCGCGTTAGTGACGCGAATATTGTGCAACCTTACGGTGAAATCACATAACCGATTTGTGTTCTATGAAAAACCAATACACTAACTAACAGTAATCAATTTACATATTTACATCTATTTATATAAAGAAGTGTTTATATAACACTAGCTGTTGCCTGCGATGTCGTACGCGTGGAATTTACTAACATTTTCTCGGTTTTTTGCAAAATTATTCACTGATGATTAGCTCCTATTGGCCGAAGCGTGATGTGATATAGCTTAAAACCTTCCTCGATAAATGTACTATCCAGCAATGATAGAATTTTTCAAATCCGACCAGTGGATCCTTAGATAAGCGCGTTCAAACAAACAAACTCTTTAGCTTTATAACATTAAGTATAAATAAAATAAAACTTACATTGATGACCTTCCTTCTTAACAGTGCCACTCTTAAGATCTAATATACGGCCTGTATTTTGTGGTTCTTGAGTACTTAATTGTTCCCTAACTTTTTCCACATCATCTGGATGTACTTGATCAAATAAACATGATGAGTACCATTCACCCTAAAATAATATAAGATAATTACTAACATTATAACATTTTAAATTTAATATACCGAATATAAAAAGAAGAAAATGATGTTCAAGATGAAAAAGCGAGTCTTATTTACGCATTATTGTCGCAGTTACAATTATATTCTAAGGGACTTTTTTATTTTTGTAGTTATTAAAAAATGTTTCTCATACATACCTGTGAGTAATTAAGAACTGGCGCTATACTGTCACTAACGTAAATTATACGTCCTGTATCACAACTAACAACAAATAAGAAACCATCGGCTGCTTCAAGTATTAAATGTTTTAGTTCTTGATCTGTCAAAAACGATGGTTTGTAAGTACCGTCTGTCGATGTGTTACCTGTACCTGTAATTATGAAACATTCTATATTGTAAATTGTCTTTTTATACAACAAATGTGGCGAACAATCATACGGCCCACCTGATGGTAAGCGAACTCCTTAGCCTATACATGTCTCTTAGAGCATTAATCCAACATATACCATTATCAGCAGGGGTCGCCTGTACAGTCCTCACACTAATTGATGAAAGAATGCGATTTTAGACGAAGTGTGCGACCAAAGAAATTAAGTTATAAGTGTTTGTGTGCGTCACCTCGACGCCCCACCAAACTGACAGTACATTTGCTTAACAAAACGTGTGTAACAACTCCTGTTGCTTCAATACTTTAAGATTACGAAGACCTCCTAATATACGATAACAAATATTTTTATAAGTACCTCTTAAGGCTTTCATGTGAGCTACTGCCATACGCAGTATGGTAAGTTTGTCGGGCTTGCGTGCAAGGGCCGAGCATGTTGGAACCATGTCAGACAGTTCCGTGATGTATGCCGTCATCTTGTTTCTTCTGCGACGTTCGATTTCACAATGGTTCTCACGGCTGATAACAAATTTTATTAAAAATTTACATAGGCATCACTCATCACTTAAAAATATTTCCGCAAAGCTTTTTAACTAAATAAATTGCGCGACATGTAACATTACTTAGGATAAGCTTTTTACGATTACGATTATGATGCTTAAAATTGGTAAAAATACAGGATTAAATTCTTTAAGTAAAAAAGAAAATGCTACCAATAAATTTCCAAGGATCCTTTAAACAGAAGCTAACTTGACGACCATGGAACCAAGGAAGTATATCTCCGTTATTGGATTGCAAGTCGCTTAGAAATTATAGGCAATTGTAATTGTTGAAATTGTCTTATTAAATTACGCTAATATCACAACTTAGTTTAATTTTCAAGCGACTAGGTTGAGATAAGGGCACGAAAATTGTGTTGGTGCCACTACAGCATCTTTTATGAAATTTAAAAATATACTTTTTTTTGGCTTTATGACTAACGTGAGTAATACATACAAATAGGTAGCGATTCGTGTCTTGATAATCGAATTATATATCTTAATGATGGATTGGTACCCGATTAGTTACAGATATTGATTATTCATGCACTTGCACATCAGTTACCTAAGTGGTAACCAAATTGAAAGTTTTTAAATATTCTTCTGAATTGCCACATGTTTTTTGTAACCAAAATGATTTTAATAAAGGAATTTGCAATTCTAGATGTAAGGTGCTTTAGTTAGTATAAAATTAGTATATTACGTAACAGTACGTGTTACGTTATTTTATTAAGATACATATTTTCGATTTTAGGTAGGATACATCCTAACTAAAATTTGTAAATAATTAATCGCCTGTACAGTTACATAGAAAAGAAATTTGTTTATATTACACATTTATATCATTCATATAATATTGCCATAAAAAATTGTATTACAGTTTACTCACTCAAGGTTACAAATTGAGTCGATAAATAGAATGAGGTCATTATAAATGCTAACGCGACAGTTACGAGAATTGTAAACAATGAGTTAAATCTGTCTTTATAATAGCCATATTATATTATTATGGATATGCATTAAGATAAAATACGTGTAAGATTTTACTTATTATTGCCATATGTCGAGAGTGGTATCAACAGAAATGATCCCAATACATAGTCGCACTGGTGAATTTAAAACGATTAGAACGCAGCGAACCTCTCACGACACCTCGAGAGCTCTTCGGATATTCAGAAATCTTGCTGGACAATACCCGTATCGAGTTATATTGTACGGCGGCTTCTCTCTTAATGCCGTTATTTTCCCTGGTGCCTACCACCACCGGAAATAAAATTTATTTACACGTTCACGAATGTTGAGCGTCGCTTACTCTGGGTACAACAACAACGGTTACAGATTTTCTTCTGTAGAATTTGTTTTGAATAAAAATATGTTAAGCCACACGCAACAGCCAACACAACTCAATATCTTATGTCCCTGCTTGCTGTCAGTTATACACAAACCAACTCACGATGGTGTAGATGACATTGTAGCCCTCGTAAAGGCTCGGAGTTCCTAAAACTTGACCGAGCCTTGGCAAACATTAAACCGTAGCGTCTGATAAATAGGTACATCGATTTTAACAATGATTTAATTTTAAATTCATTCAAAATTTGTTATTAGTCAATTATCAAACCCGAACATAGCAAAGCTGTATTTTAGACTTATTTTATCGCAGCCGTGAGGCTTAGGTACATTATGTGAATGCGCCATTTTTTTGCATGATAAGACACGTTTCCAATCATCACTTAGTAAAAACGAATGTCGCGTTTGTGGGAAACTCATAGGCCTTGAGGTTTCTATTCAATCATTAAGTAAAGTAACTCAAGTACCTACTTGTAAAATAATTGACGTTTTAAACAGGCTACAAATAGAAAGGTGTTGTATGTACATATTATTATTATTAGTAGCGTGTAGGTATACCTCTAGGATTAAATTCTAAACACGCAGTAAGTCTTTTCGACAAATGACTTAAGCTATAGGAAGGAACCGAGATCACCTAATAGATAACACATTACGAGATTTTTTGTTAACGATAACGTTTAGGTGCATTTAGTCGAAACGCACCAAAGTTGCAGGAAGAAGTTGCGGGTTACGGAATGGACTTATGTACAGTTACTCTATGAATGATCTTTGCAAATTTTTTTACGATACATTTTGATGGCTTAATAACTCATAAACAGTCCTAATTAAACATTTAGAAGTCCAACTCATCTTCTTTAAAAGTTAACTTTTTCGAGTATCGGCTCCTCCACTATAGTGTGGAGGACTGGGAATAAACGGCACCTTTCCCTCCACACCCTTTTTATTCCCATTCGTCCACACTATTCCCATTCCTCCACACTGTGGACGACGGGGTGTGGATGAATGGGAATGACCCAATTGAACTTATTTTTGATATTAATTTTAGTTGCGATTTTCGTATCATATTTAGTTTTGATTTTAGTAGTTTCAGTATTAATTTCATTTTTTATTTTAGCTTCGATTTCAAATGCGATTCGGCTACTAAGCGTGCGAAGCTGCTGGCAGAAGCTAGCACATAAATATTTACACACATTTCACACAAGCTTTTTGACTGTGTTATGGGTATAACGATATGGTTACACTAAATAAACTATTTTTTCTAGATATAATAGATAGAGAGCACTTAGGTTCAGTTTACAGTTTCATTTTTCGATACATACGTACATTTAGTAGCAAGTAACAGAGATTCATTACTAAAATGTTAATGCCACATCAATTAAAAAAGTAAAATAATTTTAATATTATACCTTGCAAATCTTTCTTTATCTTGAATATTATCCTCCTCCATCCTTGTGTATTTACTGCCACTTGCGTCGTCTTCATCTGACCTACAAGAAAAGTATGTTTCTGACGGATTATTCCAAAATCATAAATGTCAGGTGTGCTAAAATAAATAAACTTAGAAAAAAAACATAAAAATAAAATTTATTACTTTTTGTAATTTTGAAAGTATGAAACTGCTCAACAAAACCCACTACAGAAACATAATGTAAATGTTTATATTATACTAGCTGTTCAGGCAAACGTTGTTTTGCCATACAAAAAAAAAGGTTTGAAAAATAGATGTTGGCCGATTCTCAGACCTACTGAATATGCATGTAAAATTTCATAAAAATCGGTCAAGCCATTTCGAAGGAGTACGGTAACTAACACTCTGACATGTGAATTTTATATATAAGATTTATCAGCAATAAACACACATAACAAACGTTATTTCTGAACTATGACAAAGAGTAAAAACTAAAAAATAAAAAAGAATTGGATACTCTTACTATGGTGGGTCTATATGGGTTAGTCTAAAACATTTGGATAAACAATATTTTTTATTTTTCCATTTTGAGCATGAATAAATAAACAGTAGGGAGTACTCTGGAACAGGCAACATAAAGCTGGCCATGTGAAAAACATGATTCCTCCAAATTCACACCACAATCGTGAAGTGTTTGCCCTTGGGCCTTGTTTATGTACATTGCAAATGATAAACGCAAAAGAATTTTTAATAATTAGAAATTTGGGACATTTTATATACCTACTTAAAAAAATTTTTGAGTTAAAATCCAACAATAATAGTAAGAGGTACCTACAAACTAAAACTGGAACTATATTTTTATAGTATACCAGCGACCCGACCCTGCTTCACGTACCTATTGCGTGGGCGGCACGTTCATACAAAAACGGGAAGAAATATAAATAAAACAGCAAACAAAGAACTCAAGCAGTGGTTTAATTGCAGAAAAATCACAAACAACAAGAGCCTCAGGTTTTAATTGATGTCTCTTCATAAAAGTGCTTGTTTATGGACATCGCAAATGATAAACGCAAAACACAGGTATACACTGTGGCTAGACATAGATTTTTTTAGAATTACGTACTTGTTGCGGAATATTATTACTTGTTTCTATTTATCTTATTTACATTACTACCTACAAATAATTAATTGAGTATATACAAAGCAATGACAACAGCAGTGGCATTAGCCAGAAAAGACAAACAAATATTTTAAACTGACTTATTAAAGCAAAGCACCTTTATTCAATATTTCTTTATCATAAAAATAAAATTAATAATCGAGATTTTAATGACATGATTCCATTTATTTAGCTTAAATGTAGATGACTTAGTAAATAAACATGACTTGATACAATATTGTTTATATGTAATGGGTGTTGTAAATTCATTTATTGAAATATGCAACTCACCCAACACTGCCAGCACGGCGTTTTTGTAAATCCTTTGATGGGTCAGCCCCTATAAAAATAATTGTTATTAAGACAAAATATCTCCGATAAACACTAAACTGAGATATGCCAAATATGTATTATTCTAATAACCATTAGTTTTAGATTTTTAACTAATAATTAAACTGATTTAATAAAATCTGTTTGAGTTTATATCACCAGCTGAATAAAACTTCTATTTCTATTGTTTACAAATTAAATGGAATCAAGGTCATGTTTCACCAAAACTTCATTAACATTTTTGAAAACTAACAATTAATAGAGGCAGAACTTTAATAATTTAATTAATAGAGGCAAGTTTAATAAAAATACGTAGAATTTAAGTAATTTAAATGCAACCCATGCCTAAAGCCTAGTCAGCACCTTAATAAAATATTTACGACATAGAATCAAATCAAAGGTGCTTTGCTAAATATTGTAACTGTTTTCACATAACACTTCATGATACTTATTGGAATTAAATAATTTACATATAAGAAGCAAGAGTAACAACGCGTCACGCGGTGCAATGCAAAATGAAAATAGGTCGATAATATGCAGGATGTGTTCCGTGTTTTAAAGAGAAATTCGAATCATCAAATAAATATCATTCAACAAAATTGTGAATATTATATTTACTTGTTAATAAAAGTGTAACGAAGTTTGGTTACGCGAGAATATACTTTTAGAATTCCAAGTAATAGACTCATTACCAACCGGGGATAGTGGGTGCCACGGTAGACATCGGTCAATAAACTCATTAGTCCACGTTATAGTTATCACTAAATAAGAATAAAATTTTTATTTATTTCAACACTGGTAATCTCATTCAGCACAAAGTAATACGTATGTTTACAGGTTTTCAATACAACACAAACGCCATTTTACATTTGAAACAATCTCATACAAAAACGTCACACGTAAAACTCAAATGTTGTCATGTTATTTTTTAAATTTCTACTGATTTCTACCGCCCCTAAGTTGAACTCCCTTCTCATTAAAACATTTTAAAACGTTGTGTGTGCATGTAATCTTTTTGCGTTGAGCCGATAGCAAATTTTTGAAGTGAAAACTTCTTTAGCGGCGTTGAGCACTTTTTCTGTAATGGGTATAAAATCTTAAACTCGCGTCAGGACACGTGACCTGATCGAAAAAGCGTAAGACTACTAGCTAGCTAGCTACTATTGATGCGGTCTTTATTAGACATTTAAATAGGTTCGAATCAAAACTGTTCGTTTCTTACTTCAGCTACCATAAACCTATCGTATCAGTTTTAGAGATTGGCGATGATAGTTCTGGTAATGATGATGGTGAAACAGTCGTTGAAATTATGGATGAAAGTTGATTTTTCCTTTGCCTCCTAATAATGAGGGCGCGCTAGTCCCTACTTCTTTATAATTTAATGTCGAATAGGTACATCTTAGTATGCCCAGGGCATCCAGCGTGCATAGCGCCTCCAACGTGTCCCGGACCTCCAATAGGCAAAAGACAGCCCTGACAATATATCCGGTTGACACAGACTAGCTCGGGGTGGGTTTTTTGAGAAATTATTTATTTTAAGGGAAGTGTTAGTAAAAGGATCTCACTTTACCTTTTGGTACGGATTCCTAAAAACTAAAAAACCTGCCAAGTATGAGTTGGACACGAACACAACTGGGTGGATGCCAACTCCTGTTGATTAACGCTCTAAGATAATTTAGTAAAACCAGTAGTTATTAAAACTTTGACTATCGCAATACTGTTTCCATGGCTCCGGCATTTAATGGTACCAATTCTTCATACACAACTTAAGTTAACCCAATTAAAAATGTCAATGACACAATTCGCCAATGTTGTCTGAACTTTATTATTCAAACACTGTGTAATAAAGACTGACGATTTTAATTAATATAAATGTGCACAACGAAATAGCCAAAGATTTTATATATTCTATAGATTCCTCACGAGCCAGCAAAGGCGTTCCTAGAAAGAGATAAGCACGAATTACCTCCGTGTCCCTTTCTAGTAGGGTGTACACAGTTCTTAAGAAATTTGGGACATTTTATATACCTACTTAAAAAAAATTTTGAGTTAAAATCCAATAATAATAGTAAGAGGTACCTACAAAATAAAACTGGAACTATATTTTTATAGTATACCAGCGACCCGACCCGGCTTTACGTACCTATTGCGTGGACGGCACGTTCATACAAAAACGGGAAGAAATATAAATAAAACAGCAAACAAAGAACTCAAGCAGTGGTTTAATTGCAGAAAAATCACAAACAACAAGAGCCTCAGGTTTTAATTGATGTCTCTTCATAAAAGAGCTCAAATAATTAGATTTAAAATGTATACCTACTGCAAATGTTTATTATCTTGTTTTTTGTTGTTGTGGGTTTAAATGGAATCACTTCAGCCCACTTTTGTTGAATTCCTTGGAAAAACTGTAAGAAAATAGCGTTCACCAACAATCAATCAATATTATTAATAAAATGGTTAGGTTGATTATTCAAGTAAGGTTGCACAATGCACACACACACTTTTTGTAAAAGTGTAAGGTAAGTATAGCTAATACAGATAGTTGACATCGTACTATGCCGTTCAATTGAAAATAGGATTGACCCCGCGCCATGTTGTGACGTCACAGATGTCAATAATTAATCAAAATTTTTTTTATTTTTTTTTTTATTTTTTTATTTTTTTTTTTTAAGTCACTTAATCGTCATCGTTTACTCATTTTCGTCAGTTAGCGAGATAAAAACGATTAAAGACAATAACAAATACAAAAAACACTTACATATAAAAAACTGCGACAAATAACAACAAATTTAATTTATGTAACGGGAAATAACCACAATTTGCTAACAGTATTAAAAATAAAAGATAAGCACGCTTCATATCGCGACAATGCACAATAACAACGATAAAATGGCGATTAGTAGTTAAACATAAAATAATGAAATAAAATAGTTATTATTTTTAATAATATGATAATTAATTATCACTAAATAATTTTAGAAGTTTTCTACTTAGAATAACTGAGATTAGACAAAACATAAAAAATACTTAATAAATTGGGAAATATAGTTCCGTTGCTAACAGTACTTTAGAAATTACTTTTAACAGATAGAGGATAGAACCTCCTCCTTTATTATGTCTTTCTTACAGATAGCGATATATTCTATATTTTTCTTTTTTTTTTACATTATATTCACCCTACACAATACATTTTGTAAACAAACTAGTAGACGCTTACCTAAACATTAAACGATCACAACCGGGATAATAATAATTATTATATTCTCACACACAACAATTTCTTGTCATTTTAAATTATATTTTTACCTCAACCTTGGAAAATAAAGCGCGATCCCATAAAAATACCAAAAACAAAAACTTGCATCGGCCATATTGTTTATCTATATTACTCTTTGTTAATGTTTGTTTACCTCGAGATGTCATCGGTGTTGCCAATCTATAATTTACTACCTACTAATAATGTTTTATTTTTTAATCACAATAAATGCCTTGATAAAAGTTGAGCTAAGCAGTCGGTTATTTTAATGCTTAAACAATCACGAATCATTGATATAATATTGTATACCAACGTGAATAACAATTCAAGTGGATGAAGTTTATGTATAAAAGTTACCCAATTCGTATTTTTATTTGACGCTGGCAGTCTGTGGGAAAGGGACACAGGGGCCAAAAATTTAAATTAGAACGTTTAGTTTTGGTATCGGAACTTTGTGAAAGTGATGAAGTAAATGAGTTAAATATAGTCGACATATTGAAAAAACCTAGATTCTTCAAACCTTTATATAAATTTATTGTTAGTACTGTAGGAAAAATATAATGTAACTATACCTAGTTAAGATAGGCTTAAGGACTTGTATCCACTGCCGTAAATAAATTAAAAAAAAAAAAAAAAGGACACAGGGGCCAGGGGGTGGCCAGGGGCCATTCGATGCTTCTCACTTCTCATCGGAACTTTAGGTACCTATTTATACTATTTATGCGTAAGCTTTGTGGCAATAGAAGCGTTATATGATTGGTTTTAGGTTTAGTTTTTAATGTTGTTGTTTCGGTATTATTATTACTCGAAAGTGTTTTCTATATATTTTAAATTCTTTGGAAATAGATAATTAAACAAAATACAACGTAGTTGTTTTCATATTTTAGTTTAGTTTAGTTGTGCATTTTAAATTAGTACCAATGACGGGCCTCGTGGTCTAGTGGTTCAGGTAACGCACTGCCGTTTACGAGGTCGCGGGTTCGATTCCCGCTCGGGACAAACATTTGTGTTATGTTTATAATTGTCATACAAATGTTTGTCCTGCGTCTGGGTATTTACTCCCTATGTATTATATTATAGGTATGTACAGTAGGCGCGCGAGTTCATGTCTATCGGGACCTGAGGTGGGTGAAGGAGGGGCGCGCTGCCCCCGTGCGTCACCTCAGGCCCCGATAGACATGAACTCGCGCGCCTACTGTATTTACAAAAGAAAAGTAGTTCATGTATTATATCCGTATTCTGGTACCCATAACACAAGTTTATGCTTAGCTTGGGACCAGAGGACGTTTTATGAAATGTCCATGAATATTTAAAATACCTAACATTTTTGAGTTCGCCTGACAACCATTCACGGCGGACCTGGAAGATAATAATATGATCATGATGAGTTAAACATGGAATGATGAGGAAACGCTCCCGTACATTTGATTGAAGAGATAGTAGAACCATGGATTCTAAACATGATTTCATCAAAAAATAAGATTCTGATTTCCTTTATTATTATTCTCGTTCAGCTAACTTGACTTTATGCTCTAAGTCCCTTGAATCTTTCACCATGCTTGTACCAGAGCAAGTGGTGCTCTGAAGTAATGATAATGCTGTGGTAATTAACAAACTGAAATCTACGTACCTACCTATTTCAAAATACAACAGTTCTGTTCATATTCAGATTAGGTATTTAGTTAACAAGCTGTGCACCGCAGTTTCACTTGCATACATGTTGGATCTCCTCCCTGTTATGACCGAGAGACAAATGCTATATAAATGTTGACCGATTTTCAGACCTATCCAAAATGAACACATAATAATCGGAGAAACATTTTAATTATTATCATTTTAATTGATAAAGTTGTTCAAGAGGAAGGTTTTATGTATAGTTGTTAAGGGCCTACATCAATATTATCGTATATCATCGCCGACACGTACATATTAACACAGCCAGTAGGCACAGAAAATGAAGAATTAGGGATACTTTTCCTATTTACTCAAAATCTACTAAATATATTTTAATTCTGATCCACGTGTTTCTATACATAATAGTTACCTATGTTTTTAAAGTTATTTCATTAGTTAATACGCGATAATAGACCGACAAATGAAAAAAATAAAAAATTTGAGAGGTTGTTTCGCCAAGATTTTCTATCGAGAAAACTTTTTTCAATCGCGTTTCTGAGTTCATGCGATCCTAGATCATATATTGAAAAGACATATACTTAAAAAAAAAAAAATTGGTCAAGTGCGAGTCGGACGCGCGCACGAATGGTTCCGTACCATTATCTATGCAACATAAGGCACGTTATTAATAAATGAGCAAACAACACACACAATACTTATTTAATCACGTTTGTTGTATGAGAGCAAGAAATATTTATTTTACTTTATTTTTAGTATTTGTTGTTATAGCGGCAATAGAAATACATCATCTGTGAAAATTTCAACTCTCTAGCTATCACCGTTCTTGAGATACAGCCTGGTGACAGACGGACGGACGGACGGACGGACGGACAGCGAAGTCTCAGTAATAGGGTCCCGTTTTTACCCTTTGGGTACAGAACCCTAATTAGAGCTCTAGCCATTCAATCTAAAGAAACAATGAAAACTTCGTACATAGAAAAATGCACGAAGCTATTTTGGTATCCTCTTAAGCTGTAGTTTGTAAGTTCCACGCGTACGAAGTTACGGGCAACAGCTAGAAGAAGGAAGTTGTACTCACATATTTGACCTACATTGAGAATTCTACATTGTAAAACTAGCTGGCAATGCTGGCATAGTATTCGTCGATTGTTTTCTGATTTTGACAAATTTAATGGTGGACTATCAATAAAATAAAATGTTTTTACCTGTTTTAATAGAACTCTAAATTATGAACCAATACAAATCGTTAACCTATTAATTGAGAACTAACAAAAAGAATGGACGGCGAACCTGAAGCTTTGTCTGATACGGCAACTATATGCAACTTTGCATCACCATCAGAAACGTTATCAGATAGAACACAAGCAAAACTTGATACTCTAGAAAAGAAAGCTGTTCATTTAAGGTAACTCAGATATGAGTTATTACTATTAAAATATTCTGTGCTCGAATGAATAGCCTAGGTATATTTTGCATGCAGGTTTGACTTTCGTATTGTCATTCAGTATTTCAGGCTTATCAGCCCTAGCGACGTTACTTCTGTATTAACAACGATAATGACTTTATATCTTGGAGGAAATGCTAAATGCTCTAAGTTTTATTTATGTAGAATAAATTTAATTTTGACATTTAAACAAACAATTTTGTTACAGACTGATTTTGGAAAAGGATTTTAAAGCTGCAGATATTAAATGGAGTCTTTTTGTAGCAGCTGCCTTCAGCTTTAGATACGAAAGCTGTCTTAGACCGTTTCCACCAGCATTTATGAAAAATGGCATTAAGGATATGGATGAATTAGTATGACTGAAACTTAGATAACTTCGTAGAGTCCAAAAATTTATTTTACATTTCAGTAGTTCTGGTACCTATTGTCTAAGTTACAGCCTGGAACCGTAATATATTTCACCAAGTCATTCCCATTAACATAATTTAAAGCAAGCTAAATTCCCAGGGTTTAAAGAGATAGCTTTCACTTAGGACCTTCTAGTGTCTATTTGGTGACGGATTAAGAATACAATTGTCACCACACACATTTCCTCCCCGGGGTGCTGTAAAAGCCAGCTAAGGGATATTGTACACGGATAGCATCGGATATCAAAAGATACTCTGTGGCAAGACGCCTGGTCAGGGCGGCTCAGTAGACCACAATCCCTCCCCAAGTAGAAATGGCTCGTACCCAAAAGTGAGACGTTAATAGTCTGGAAAGACCGTCTAAGTATATTCATTTTATTGTAATAATTTCAGCTCAACCTTATTACTGATGTGCCTGCTTTGGATTTAGTGTTACAACAACTTGATAATTTAGATAATTTGTCAAACATGAGTGATATTATCGATTTGCTTTTCTACGTCCTAGTGAGATTAAAGGAACCTAGTTTAAAGACTGTCCCTCCTGAAGTGGTAACTTTTATTTTAACATTAAACATGATTAAACTAGCCGTTGCCCGCGACTCCTACGCGTGGAATTTAGAATATTATACCCGTTTTTGCAACTTGTATAGTTTAAGATTTTAGTTTAAGAGCGACACTATCGAATTAGGATATCCTGTAATGGTAGATGTTAAGATTTTAAATAAATAAATAAATACTTCGCTTTTATTAGTCGCAGCGTGATGTTTTATAGCCAATAGCCTTCCTCGATAACTGTACTATCCGACAATAAAAGAATTTTTCAATGGTTCCTGAGATTAGCGCGTCCACATAAACAAACAAACTCTTCAGCATTATAATATAGATATATAGATGTATAGACTATAATATTAGTTTTAGTTACTAAAATAGCATCAATTATACTAACATAAAAATTTTTATACAGTCACCTAATTAGAATAGTAGCGTAACCATTTACCATAACCAAGCTTATAATATACCTACCTCGTTTATAGTGCTAATGTAATTAGACAGATTTATGTCTGTCGTATAACTATTCATCCATCTATCAGCCTTTTCCCATACATTACTTGAGGATTTTCCTCCCCAAAGAACGCCACGCCTGCGCCGCCACTAGCTCAACAGTCTTCATTCGTCGTATTACTTCTGCCAAGCCGATTAAGGGCCTACATCAATATTATCGTATATCATCGCCGACACGTACATATTAACACAGCCAGTAGGCACAGAAAATGAAGAATTAGGGATACTTTTCCTATTTACTCAAAATCTACTAATAATATTTTAATTCTGATTTACGTGTTTCTATATATAATAGTTACTTATGTTTTGAAAGTTATTTCATTAGTTAATACGCGATAATAGACCGACAAATGAAAAAAATAAAAATTTTGAGAGGTTGTTTCGCCAAGATTTTCTATCGAGAAAACTTTTTTCAATCGTGTTTCTGAGTTGATGCGATCCTAGATCATATATTGAAAAAACATATACTTAAAAATTAGAGCTCTAGCCATTCAATCTAAAGAAACAATGAAAACTTCGTACATAGAAAAATGCACGAAGCTATTTTGGTATCGTCTTAATAATAATTAGTTATTTTAAATTACCTATCTACTTTCAGCATGATGCGGTACTAATGAACACTCAGTGTGCTCCAACCGCTCCAAGACCACAGTACATATTTCAAGTAGTCAGTTCCTGCAAATCTACATCAGAATCAAAATGGAAGGACCTGTCCAAAAATCATCGTATTTTCTACGCTTATCATGGGAATCGATTAGAGAACTTTTACACCATTTTAAATTTTGGTCTGCAGCAACATCTTAACAAGGTAACACTAATATAAATCTATGTTCTAATATAAATTGTTGTTCTAGGAATTTATGAAACACTAATAATTCATGAATAAATATTTAAATATTACGAGATATTGTAAGATTCCTATACATGCTTGGGTCAGTCATTTAGCCATCGCCTTTGCAAATGAGTCGCGCGAAGTCAAGCCTACCCGTTACGCGGGTACCTTTCAGCCCATATTTGCATTATATGGATACAAAATAGTTTTGCACCTGCCTGGGTATGGTAACGGAGTAAATATACACCTGTATCTGTCGCCAGGAAAACATTAGACCCCTAGAATTATAATATATAATTGTGCAATTAATGACTTAATTTATGATTTAGAATACACTGCTGGGTAACGGCGTCTATTTGTCTCCTGACCTGAACATAAGTTTACCATATAGCCACGGCGGATTCGGTTGGGGTGCGAGTTGTATTGGAGGACATTTGTCTTGTGTAGCAATGTGTGAAGTGATAGATGCTCCGGAGGGTATTAATTATCAGAAACCTGTCTCGAATGAAGGTAATGATGCTACATAACTAGATTTTTGTGTACAAGATATAGCAAGTAACATCACTAAAATACATCATAATTTAAGAATTAGTAGTAACTACATTGAAAACTTGAAAAAGTAGCCTGATGTTGACATGTACTTTAGGTGTATTTGGGTGTCGTCGTCGGTTAGAGGATAAAATGAAATACGTCCGGACTTGAATGGCGTTTATTTGCGACTCAATATATTTGATGGCGAATGGCGTTTCTGAGTTTATGCGATCCTAGATTATATATTGAAAAAACATATACTTAAAAATTAGAGCTCTAGCCATTCAATATAAAGAAAAAATAAAAACTTTGTATGTAGAAAAATGCACGATAATATTGATGCAGGCCCTTAACATTAGTCCAAAACACTTACAACTAGTTACTTCACAGCATTTTACTAAATACATATCAATTTTCACAAGGTACTCTTAAGAGGATACCAAAATAGCTTCGTGCATTTTTCTACGTACGAAGTTTTCATTTTTTCTTTATATTGAATGGCTAGAGCTCTAATTTTTAAGTATATGTTTTTTCAATATATAATCTAGGATCTCAGAAACGCGATTGAAAAAAGTTTTCTCGATAGAAAATCTTAGCGAAACAACCTCTCTCATATTTTATTTTTTTCATTTGTCGGTCTATTATCGCGTATTAACTAATTAAATAAATTTAAAAACATAAGTAACTATTATATATAGAATCACGTAAACCGGAATTAAAATATATTTAGTAGATTTTGAGTAAACAAAAGAAATATCCCTAATTCTTCATTTTCTATACCTACTAGCTGTGTTAATAGATACACGTCGACGATAATATTGATGTAGGCCCTTAACACCAAAAAGCTTATAAACGGTTTCTGTAAGTATATATATATGTTTGTCCGTGATAATCTCCAGATCCGCAGTGCAATTTTGACCGGGCTTTAGCCGGCTTTTAGCGTATGGGAAATAAATGGGAATATATTAATTTATTGAAAAATAATTATGCAACAGTAATCTTAATATAATGTAGATGAAGTCCCTGGGTACATCTGTTGCTATTACGCAAAGCACCAAACTACTAACTACTTCAGCCTTGAAAATATGATGGATTGAACTGTGAATAGCAATCTATGTTATTCCTTTCTGTGTAATCATTATTTATTTACTTAAGTTCTTTTCTTATATTTACACATATACATATTAAATTAGTAAGTAACTACGTAGTTACTAACTACGTACCTATGTACTCGTATGTATTGTGTCACCGTACACGGTATTTCTTAATAAAATTATAAAGGGTTTAAAGTATAAAATTCTCTATTTATATGTACTTACTAAAAATCAAAGTTCGTTTTGTGTATCTATGTAAATTGTCCATTTTATGTCACCTTGTAACTATGTACTTAACAACTTTACGTCATTGATTTGATTTGACGGAGACCAAAAATATTAAATAAATGACCCCTCGATTACGAGTAAGGAGAACTGAAAAAATAATAGCCTACTACAGCTAGCAGCCTACAGCTTTTAGGTAGCCCTAATAACTAAGCATTAACGGTTTTTTAAAGGCGATGGAGTCTTTGAAGATGATAAAAGCAAATTAGCGTCTGATCAAAACGGTGATGGACAGATCACACAATATCTCGTCACAAATTGTGACTTAATAAGAGTACGTTACATGCTTGTATATGCGAAGCAACCTGCTTCAATGAGATTTCCTGCAACAAACGTAAATAGGAACGGTATGTTTAAATTTTACACAACGTAATGGTATGCCGTATAATCAATCATTACCATTTCTTTTTTTTTTCTTGCTCTTTCACGCCAAAACAAGAAAACCGATTTAAATGAAATTTAGTACACAGATAATCTGATAGTCTGAAAATATTTAAAAATTCTTGTCCTTAGTCCCCATCTTAACCCGCCCTAATTTTTATAGTATGTTATATTAGATTCACCCGTCCTACCAATTACTAAGAATGCTTTCTTGTGTGCATCAGTTCTTGTGTGTTCAATTCCTTGTAGCCCGTAGATTCTACTCAACTTATGATTTGGATATTGGACTTGAGTTGGTTGATGGAGGATAGAAAATAATACAGATGCAGAAGGACACGTTCCTGTTGATTATTAATTATTTTTATTTTAATAGCTGGCGGTTTCCGGCAGTGGCTCTCCCGACACAAGCTGTTCTCAATACTTATTGGCTACGTAATAATGTTAGCTACCATAGGCTTTGCAAATAACCAGCCTATACATTATTACTACAAGATATTACTGAAGAAACTAGACATCGCGTACAGTGCAGTTAAAGTGTAGTGAAATATATGGACACGTTCTGTTTGTAAATCGTTTAATTAAATTATCAAGATTTTATCTAAAACTATTACCTATATTTAGATTAAAATATATTCCCTATGTTATTTTTTTTAAGGTTTCTCTTAAATTTTACTATAATTTCGTTAATAAAAAAATCATGTTGACGTTTTTTTTGTAATTGTTAAAAGCACCTACCATAATAAATTTGATTTTCTAGAGGAAGATGTTGAATCGTCGTTACAAACTGACAAAAAATAATTAATTGACACATTTTTCTACATCTAGCTGTGTCTAGCTGTCATGTTGTTCTTTAGAAAGAAAAGTTCTGAATTTGGTAGCTATTTGTCTTATGATTATTTTTTGTGTATATTGCGGTCCTCGGCCTTGTGTTTAACTTTATTGTGGAAGGAGCATTGGCGCCTTTAAGTACCTACCTTGATTTAGATTGTTGTATGAATATCGTTAATCCCTTACAACAATTAACATTTCATTATTTATGTAATTGTTGCAAATAGTATGTAGTTAGTTATATCTATTTAGGTGGATTTAAGGCTATACAAAATGTGAATTGTTGTCGGTGAAATTAGAACAATATGTTGTCCAGTCATGGTTACGCTTCTCTCGTCATGGACTAGAGGACAATCATTATACGATCATTTTTGTGTCGATGCTCCAGTGCACTAGATAGAAGCACATTATGTAAAATACTACATATAAATTGGCCACGTAGTATTAACATTAATGCGATCAGTCAGTCGGTAACACATTCAGTGACGAAATATTAGTCACATATTAACTTTCGTCGGTTGGGCTGTGTGCTTTCGAAAGCAAATAAAAAAAATTCATACCATTTTTAAAATTATTTTATATTTTATTTGGTTCAGATGTGGAATTTAATCGTGTTTGTCGTTTACTTCGTGCTATCCATATTTACAAAAATAGCAGCACAAGATCCTGTAGCAAATATACCCCAGGGCCGGATAGTTGGTGTAAGTATGAAAAACTAGCTGTTATTTTGACTTTGTACTACGTGCCGCATTGCATTGTGTTTATGCATATAGCAAATAACTTTGCACTCAAAAAAACAACTAAAAGAGTAAAAGGTCAGGTGTTATGGGGTTATTATCTTATTGCAGACTGCAACTCTCTCGCAGTAAATCTTCGGAACGTACTATCGATCTTATGTAATGAGTTAATATGATCTATCGATATTAGAGGTATATGTATAAGATAATACTTATGATTATTATTACCATTATTATTATTTATTACATAACAATGCTTACATTTCTAATCAGACTCTTAATCACGTGGGATGGGAAAGACAACAACCAATTATTAACTATATCTTAATTATGCAAATCTCATTACTAACGATGTTAACTTAAATGTAACATTAATTGTCGAACATTGGACTGTCTAGTGTTTAAACATTACATTTGTACACAAAAGCTGATTTCTGAAATTGAAAACTGAAATTGGAGTCTTAGTACCTACTTGTTCACGTTGAAAGGCGCGGGCGCGGTGGCGGGTGCGGAGACGTAGCGATCTCGTGTTCACGTTGACCGCTAGGTTTTTGCGCGATTTGGACGTGTTGTCAGAGATTGTAAATATGAACGACGATCTTATATTTTTAACCGAAAATTCATATCTAAAGTATGAGATGACAAAAATTTGAATTGGTGTGCATGAAATTAATAAAAAAGAGTGGTATGGTGAATTACATACTTTATATAGTAATTTGAGAGAAGATCCTTCCAAGATTTTTTTGGATATACCAGAATGACTGCCAACTGCTTTGATTACATATTGGATTCAATAATAATATCATTATTTTTATTTATCTTATTTCGCATTCGACTAGCGTTTTGTTCATCATCGTCGCTCTCTAAAAATTCCAACACCTCCAATTCATCACCCATCGTTAATATGTAGCTAATAGTTACTTTTAATTCTAAATAAACCGAAACAACGATGAAGCAGCTTCTATTGAATGGATTCTATTGAACTTGTCACTTTTAGATAGCCAACCAAGTGTTCGGCCGCTGGTTGAACTTACCTGACGTCGCGAGTGAATCGCGCGCTCCGCCGCTAGTTCGACGTGAACACACACAAACATCTCACGCGTTTGACATTGCCGCGAGCGATTCGCGCGCGTCAGCCGCTAGCTAGCCCCAAAGAGTAAAATAATATAGATATAACTAGCTGGCTAGCCCGCTACTTAGACCGCACGTGCGTTTCGTATGTGAACACTTGGATATGACGCTATATGTTTGATATTTCGCGACCGCGCCCGCCATCGCGCCCGCGAGTTAACGTGTTTGAGCACTTAGTGTTCGCAAGGTAGAATGTTAGGTCTTAGAATGTTATTTATTTATAAACTTTTGCACAAATTTGTACATAGGCGTGCTTAATGCTAAAAGCATTCTCTACCAGCTAACCCAGGTAGTACGGGATCCGTAGTATATTTTTTTCACTTGATTACTATCAAGCTCATTTTCCATGAGTAGCTTTATTATGACGAGACGCCCAATAATTTTCTATTCCAAAATCTCGATTGTGGTAGCTAACAGAGATAGCAAGGATAAAATATCGAACTACCCGTAAAAAAAAGACGTAAGTGAACTTGCGTCAAAAATTTCAAACAAAAATTTCAAAAAAATCACTTACTGCTTTCTTCCAGTAATAGTACGATACAGTATCGAGATTTTGGAATAGAAAATTATTGGGCGTCTCGTCATAATAAAGCTACTCACGGAAAATCAGCTTGATAGTAGGTAATCAAGTGAAAAAAATGTAGGTACTACGGATACCGTACTAAGGGTGGTGCCGTGCAGAAAACTTCAAGGTACTTCAAATACCATAATCAAAATATAGACATACCTACATACATACCAACATACACGTAAATAAATATATACATAGATATATTCCTGCATTAACATACACATACATACATACGTACATACAAATACACATAAACACATATGTATATATATATAAATATAAATACATCCACAAATAAACTTACAGATACATATATACAAATAACTAGGTACCTACGTTTGTTGCAATGAACCAGCGATTTCTTTACGAAGATGTTCACGAACTTTCCGTTTAAAGGTGAAGCGACTTTTTGATATCCTGATCTCAAGGGGGGGGCCGCATTCCAGGGTTGTACCGAACGAACAAGGAAAGAAAATGTTACAGAACCTGAAGTATGTTTTGTGCATAGAAAAATTGGATTATCAGTAGAACGGAGGTTTTTAGTTGAGTTAAGAGAGTTGTTATCACATTTATTTAGCCAACAATTACCATCTTTTGCAACTTTAACGATTTTAATTTTCTATTTATTTATTATTCTCTTCCACAAAGTAACTTAGGTTTCTAGATACATAGTTAATTCAATTTTACTTATCTATAGTTATGATTCTAATATAAATGTTACAATACTCGTACAAATACAGCAGTGACAAGCCTTTGTGGGAGACTGGTATCTGCACTAGGTTACCCTGTCACGCAGATTACCAGGCAGATACATCAATTAAATGTACATAACAAATAGGTCCAGACTTAAAAAATTAAAAAATTATTTAAAACTTGCTAAGTATACTGCAATTTACATATATTTCAGATCAAGGCTTTCTTAGAAGGCTCTTTAACGCCAGTGGAGATATACTATGGGGTGCCATACGCAACTGCTCCAAAGGGACGATACAGATTTTCGGTATGAGCTTGCACATTATTAATAGATGTTTCAATGTCTGTAAATAATGGTCACGTAACTTTGCATCTTTCGCGTTACGGATCACCCTCAGAATACAGAGCAACTGTGTTCTGAGAGTTCAATATGGTTCAATGTACAGATGCAAACTTTATTTGGAATTTAGTAATCGAATTGAAAGGAATCTAGAAGTTTTGAATTGCGTCAAAATCTCAGATGCTTTACAATCTTGACATAAACTACTTACTTATTTACTTACCTTAATTAACATTAATAATTTATTCAACAGGCTCCAGAACGACATCCTGGTTGGAGACGTACATTTTATGCTCATAGAATGCCCCCGCATTGCCCTCATGTTGGAGACGACGATAAAGATCACTATAGTGAAGACTGCCTCTTTTTAAATATTTGGACACCTCGGGTCAGCCTATAATAAAAATCACGAAAAAATGATAAAAATCATTGCACTCGTAGTATTTAAATGCAATTAAACAATTTTATTGTGTTCTAGGCAGCGCTCCGATGGTAAATTGCTACCAGTAGTTGTAATATTATACAGCGAATCGTGGGTGAGAGGAGGAATATCTCTACCTTGCCAAGAATTAGCATCCGAAGGTTTGGTGGTTGTGACTGTTGCATACCGATTGCACTTACTCGCATTTTTCACATTAAAGTCTATATCTGCGCGTGGCAATCTTGCCCTTTTGGATCAGTATTTGGCCCTCCTATGGGTTCGCGACAATATAGCTGCATTTGGAGGGGATCCCACTGCAATCACTGTGCTTGGTCATTCTGCAGGTGCCGATAGTGTATTGTACCAAATGACATCTCCTCGATCATTGGGTATGAAATATTTTTAATATCTTTGTGGATGACCTTTATGGATACATAATATGTTAAACTATAACAGAGTACTTTTTCTGCCCGCAGGATTGTTCCAACGTGCGATTATTATGTCACCGTTTGATATTTGGAAAGCAATAGATGAACAAAGTGCAATTAAAGTTGTTGAAGTGGAACAAATTTCTCGTGAAATATCAAATGCGCTGGAATGTAAAAGTAAAGCCGAGCAGGACATTTTGCGTTGCATGCGTGAGCGTCCATTGTCGGATTTAATGGCGTTATTTTCCGTAATAGCACTTTTGTATGCGATAAACTCGATAAAAAAATTCGCATAATCAATTTAAAATAACTACTGATTCTAATACCCTTTTTTAGAATGAAACCTGGGTTAAAGCATTGCGACCAGTTCCTGATAATTATTTACCCGTGTCTGAACAATTTCTGCCTAATACGTTAATGGGGGCTTTGTCAACATCGACCCAAACTAATTTACAAGTGGATGTGTTACTCGGCAATTGCGACCTTGAAGTACTAAATTACAATGGTGACGTAATTTAAATGAAACTCAATGACATCTATGGTATTGTTCAGATCAATAATCAGCTGTACACTTATTTACTCTTTTAGATAACAAACAAGAGGAAATAGTAAAACGTGGGCCAGCGGAATATTTGAATACTGTTGTAATACCTGAAATCCTACAACTATTCTCAATGAACCAACCTACAGCTGCACCTGCAGTTAGTAACTGTACTATGTGCCTATACTATTGTTTCATAACTAGCGTTTCTTCTACCTGACACATAACAAATTAGATTAATGGTGTTATTCATAATTACTTATCGGAGGTTTAAAAGTTCGCTATAAACGGTTCGCGAAAATTGACAAAAATTGTTCTTCAATAGTCTTTTTACGCTAAAACGTTTATTATCTCTCCGATAAAATCTCCGTTTAAACCTCCGATAAATCATTATGAATAAGACAATAAGTAAATACTTTATCACTTAGTAAATTTGTAGTACTATTTTGCCAGGTATTGTATTTAATCATCACAGCAGAAAAACAGTAATACTACTTATAAATATACTGTTTTTCTGCTGTGATAATTACTGGCTCAATGCTGAGACATCGATCAAATAGTCCCTACGATAGGCAAACCTTCCCCTCTCCTTGCATATCTCAATTGGCGATGGGTTTGCCTTTTTCAAAGCAAATGTTACACAGACATCTTTTTTGTTACATTACCCCAAGCACGTAACTGATAATACATATGTATAAACCTTGCCACTGTATGTAGTAGGTTTAAGTACGTAGTACAAGTAAGTACTGTATGTGCTATAAAATTTCTTTGCTTTTCAGTTGACGGCGGCTATCAAATGGGAGTTTTGGAAAGAAAAAACTGCAAAAGACACGAATATACTTAATTCCATAGAATCTCTTGGCCGAATAGAGTCATCAGCTGTATTGGGTACCGGAATAGCACATTTAGCTACGCGTTTGGCAAGACGAGTTAGTCGTCTGTATGTTTATCGTTATTCACAACCAGCGGGTGTTGATCTACACGGTTTGCAATATAATTTTACTGGTAAGATAATCTTATCTTATCCTAAATATCAAAAGTATTAGAACACCCACGCTTTTATCTGCGTTCATGGGTAAATAGCAAAAATTAATCCTTTTAGTTTAACGGATGTGGCTCCACTCTACTAATTTTTACACCAAATAAGTAGGTATATTACGTACACACACTAATTTTTAGCATGATGCTGCAGCCACGCCTGCTTGTGTCTTTGCTAACGCCGTTGTAGTGAAACTGTCGATACTCGTCTACCTACATTTAAAAGGCCATATCGTTTAATAAAATACTGAATATCAAGTGGTTTACAAACTTTACAGTACAAATTTTGTTTAAAAGAAATTTCTTGTACTTAGGCGCTGTTCATGGATCGGATTTAGTGTCTCTCTTAGGCGACTCTATAATGCTTCAAGTAGCTCGTCGACCACCAACAACTGACGAAAAGCGCGTATCAACGGTTGTAAGAAGGCACATAGTCAACTTCATCAAATTTGGGTAACTGCTTTATGAAGTCTTGTCTGGTATCTTAGTTTCGAACTAGATGACGTCGTTGAAGTTTTAAGATCTGATTAATAATTATAGATCACCAGCCGATGAAAATATTTGGCCACGGTACAACACACGTGATGCGTTCTTATACGATATTAATGATAAGGATATGGTGTGCAAGGATGCCTGCAGCGTCCGCAGAGATACAACATTTTGGCTTTATTATTTGCCACAACTTTTTAATCTCCTACAATCTGCCGAAAAACTAGAACAACGTACCAGCAATGATGGTTAGTACCTACTTATGTAACACGATTACCTAACTAGGTAGCAGGTTTTTAAAATTAGTATCGAATGTCTTGCTTCTACGTGTGCTTTTTTATTTTACTAACTTAATCATAATATCTGATTATTATGAGCGAGCTCATTAAATATGATTACATTCTGTGATATCATGTATTAAGTTACTGCATTCTAAGCCTTTATAATTTTAAGTACATGTACCTTTAATAAAATACATATTGGTTTTCAGTATTTCTTCTTTAAAAATAATTTTCACTTGAGCCTGCGGCTAATTCCATTAGGTACTACGTAAATACTACCTACAATAATTTAAATTTATTCGTAATAAAAAATTTATACATTAAAATTTTGTTTTACAGGTGAAAATAGGCTACGTGGTGGAGTATTTGCCATGTGTGGTGTAGCAATTGTACTTTTGTTACTTTTAGCAACCAGTGCGATGTTTTTATATAGACAGCGTTCACGACATTTTACTGTAACTACTGAAAATCATCAATAAAACCGTAATATAGTTAATTAATGTTTATTATTTTCTGTATTCTGTATTAATTTTACTATGTACTAGCTGTTGCCCGCGACTTTGTACGGGTGGAATTTAGAAAATATTCCTTGATTTTGCAAGATTTTTCACTTATGCTTCGCTCATATTGGCCGCAGCGTGATGTTTTAAATCGCGGTTCCTTACATTAGCACGTTCAAATAAACAAATATTCAGCTTTATATTCTTAACAGACTTCAAAAAAAGGAGGAGGTTCTCAATTCGTCTGTTTGTCTTTTGTTTCAATATTCTTTTTTGTTTGTTACCTCATATATTTTAACTAGGCGAAGGGATTTTAATGATTCTTTTTTTATTTGAAAGCTGTTGGTTCCCCTTTTGGTCCCATTGGCACCAGGTAAAATCCCTCAAATTTCAAAGGCACATGAAGCCGGTTGAACATGTTTTTTTAAAACTAAATAATGTCATAGCCCAAAATCGCCTTACAAGCACTAAGAGGTGACAGTGTCCGTACACAAAGCGTGCATGCAGCAATCTCTCGTACCGTTTTCAGTGGGGGTTGCCTTATAATATCATCTGGGCCCTGAGTCGGGTATTTCAACGGTGTCACAACTGTACCATTATTGTACCATTATGGTGCAATAGTAAAGTTTTTGGTAGTCCACTATTAATGTGTCGTCATAACGACTTCATCATTGTCTTACAATTGTCAAAGTGACATAAATTGCTAGTCTCGTACACAACTGCTTCACAATTGCAATTCAATGACTGAAATGTTTCGGTAGTCTGCTATTTTGAATTTGACAGTAATATTTTTAAATTGTCCTGTGTCGACAGATTGCCATAAATAAAAAATAGATAGATAAAAATATTAGAAATTGTTCTTTGTAATTTATTGCAATTTACTAATCTCTTAAACTTCACATTGCTTTTTATACTAATAAATAGTATGTACAAATATATCTAAACGAAGTCTAGCATGATTAAATGTTTAAATTTATTAGTAGTTTTTCGAAAATCACTTCAACTAACGCATTTTTTAAAAACGGCAACACATACATACCATTCTAACACAATCCATAGATAAAAGAGACCGAAAATTCAATGCATAGATAAAAGAGATCGACAATTCTATTACCATTGAAAGACCGTTATGACGGCATATAGCAGACTACGGATATTTGACTTCAATTGCAACGGTATCGTGCCGGTATTGTGCCGGTATGACAATTGTTCCAAAATAGTGGACTTGAGCACCTGGTGGATTGATGCTTTAAGGGCCTACATCAATATTATCGTATATCATCGCCGACACGTACATATTAACACAGCCAGTAGGCACAGAAAATGAAGAATTAGGGATATTTTTTTTGTTTACACGAAATCTACTAAATATATTTTAATTCTGATTTACGTGTTTGTATATATAATAGTTACTTATGTTTTTAAAGTTATTTCATTAGTTAATACGCGATAATAGACCAACAAATGAAAAAAAAAAATTAGAGAGGTTGTTTCGCTAAGATTTTCTATCGAGAAAGCTTTTTTCAATCGCGTTTCTGAGTTTATGCGATCCTAGATCATATATTGATAAATAAAAATTTACTTAAAAATTAGAGCTCTAGCCATTCAATCTAAAGAAACAATGAAAACTTCGTACGTAGAAAAATGCACGAAGCTATTTTGGTATCCTCTTAAGAACAATAACCTTTTCTACTCTAAATTTATACATTAAGCTAGTTTTCCAATTGCAGAGCATAATGCGACTCAGTGCCGCACAATGCTCAATTATGCTGACGCTTAGTTGGAACATGAATTAGTTTTCAAATGCACCAGCAGAGTGCACTAAGTTCAGTGTTGAAAAAAAAATACTAAAATAAAATTGTATTCACATTATAAGTGTGGAATATAAAAAAAGTGTTTGTACCTTCATCCATTCTTATATTTATTTTTTTTAAACACAGTTTGAATTAACTTTGATTATTTCCAGAAAACTCCGACGAAACGGAAGCCTTAAAAATTTTTTTAACAATAAATAATATTACTAACGATAATTTATAAATAAAATTTCAATCAATGCCAATTTAAAGAAAAAATACTTGTTAATTTTCTGTCGCTGAAGTTGGTATGGATTGCACGCATCACTTTTGAGAGTGCGCAATTGTGCGATGCGTTGCTGTAGTTGGAACACTCAACGTTGAGCATTATGCCGCATAATGCGCTCTTGTGCTGTAATTGGAAGACGGGGAATGTTACTCCATGCTATAGACATTAGTCTGTGCCTGCCAATGCGAGCTACTGTCATTATGGCTGTCAAATCTGTGCTGTCAAAGTCAAAACTGTCAAGCGTCCATACTGTGTTGGTGTTTGTGTTTATTTATTAATTTATAGAATTTGGCTATTAATTAGCTGTATTTCTTTTTATATTGTCTATAAACAAAGTAACGCACACCACACTGATAATATATAGTTAAAACTTGCAAAAAAAAACTGTTCTATTAATTGTGTTTTGAAAGTAAATCAACATGGCTTTAGCCCTGCAAAGAAGAGCTAATGTAAGTGATGTCATATTAAAGTGTTTATTATCTATGTAATACCATTAATAAGTAGACAAATAAGGTTGAGAACGGATGCAATGTCAAGTCATACCACAACATTCATGTTTCCTTTGCTTAGAATTGCTAACCTTAAAAGGTTTTGAAAAATTAACTTTAATGTAGGTATGCTTTATCTACATGTATGATTTTACGTTTAATATTCCTCACTTTTATTTTTATAGGTTCGGTTGCCACCAGAGGTAAATCGCGTCCTATATATCAGAAATTTACCTTATAAAATATCTGCTGAAGAAATGTATGATATATTTGGAAAATATGGTGCCATTCGACAAATTCGGGTGTAAGTATTACCTACATTCAAGTTCTGTTTTAAGTTCTTACCCTTTAATTCTTGTAAAGACATAAAAATACAATGATCAGCTTGATGCCGTGGCTGTGACCATAATTATAAGACATTGAAAAATGATTTAATACATTGTAATGTTTTATTATTACACAAATTATTGTTTCATCAGCATTGCTGGTGTTTGTCTTGTGTTTGTTTTATTTTGTTTAATTTTAACATTTGTTACAGGGGAAACACTCCAGAGACAAGAGGTACAGCATTTGTTGTCTATGAAGATATATTTGATGCTAAAAATGCTTGTGATCATCTGTCTGGATTCAATGTTTGTAATAGGTACTTGGTTGTGCTGTATTATAGGTCTAATAAAGCATTCAAAGGTATTGATGTTGAAAAGAAACAGGAAGAGATTGATGCATTGAAAAAGAAATATGGTATATCTACTGAAGATCTCCGTAAATAAATTTTTTTATATAGATATTTTTGTTATTAATTGTACCTCATCTGCTCCTTATTCCATCCTGAATTGTCTTGTAAAAGTGATTATACATACATCTATTTTCAACTTCATTTTACTGATATAGTGTGTAACTAAAAAGTATAATCACACTGCTTTACAATGTTTCAAACAGTTGAAAAAAGGTAACACTTTTAAAACAAATATATGCGTCTAAATCCGTAAAAAGTAGTTTTATTTAAACAGATGAGTCGCACAAGTGTTAGAAAATAAAGGTAACACTGTTTACATATGAACTTTCGTTTCCAGAATCTTGAGATTTTGTCAATCCTTTATAACACAACATGGGAATAGTAACATACTCAACCTTCCTGAATGTATGGCTACTAAACCATACTATTAATATACCCTAATGTAATAGATTATGTGATTGAAACTTTTGTGACATATTTAAGAACGGTAAATATTTAGCTATCATACTTTAGACTTGTTTTTCTATAATATGTTGGAACAATTTATCACTTCACTCAAAATAATGAGTAAAAAACTTTCTAGTAATGTCGCTCTTTTTACGCATGCACATGCGTAAAGAAAAAGAGCGACATTTTGTGGGCGTATTCAGGTTTTTTTTGAAGGACATTTACAATGCCAAAGATTGATATCCACCCCATATCAATCTTGGTATGAGCTTTCAGAAGCCTTTGTTGGCATGGAACCAAGTGGGTATTGTCAATATTGCGCACACAGATGTCACTGTCCTATATACATGTTCACTGCGACACACAAGGTGAAGTATTGTTTATCTCTCTCTCTATTGATCACTCCCTGTTAATGTAAGTGAATTAAATAATTCTAAATTTAAAAAAAATCATTAACACCAAATTATGTAAAAAGGCGTATTAAAAAATTTCTGATTGTATTAAAGATGATAAAGCTTGGGAATAGGTGGCTCTGGAGCAATACATATTCTATATTGTAACGTTTTATTAGCATTGTAAGTATAATTGTCATTTAATTTAAAAAAATATTGATTTAATTAAAAGCTCTGCTGAGTTTCTTACGCCGGTTCTTCTCAGCAGATTGCGTCCTGAACCGGTGGTAGGGACGAAAAATTGGACATGTCATAAGGACATAATTTTTCTAAAAAAATATGTCTACTTGATTAAATGATATTTCATTTCTGCCTGCTGGATACATGCTGGTACTGTTATATGCTAACCTTTAGTTTCGGGATTGTCGTCTCGGAAATATTAACAGCTTTTTCATTAGCTACTCCCATAGTACAATATGGAAAGGTAGATATTCATTTATTCATCATCACACTGACAAGTCCCGGCAGGCAACCGGACTAAAAGCTGCAGGCGATTTAATAAAATGCCTGCTGCTTTTAGTCTAAAAACAATCAAGGAAATAATATTCGAAAAAAAAAACAAACCAGTGAGATTACATGTTTATTTTGCATACGTATGCCATACTTGTTTTATACATGAACACTACTTAGTAACTACATATTATGCGATTGTGAAAGAGCTGGTTATAAATACAGTGGAACATATTCGGAACAAATTATCATTTTCAAAGAGATTAAGTTAAGACAATTCTTATATATAATAAGTAACACCTAGAAAGCACGAGAAAGGTTTAACAATTCAATAAACACTGATGTTGAAACTAATATAAATAGCTGATAAAAGATCTACAAGCAATTCAAGTGAAATAACTAATTATGTAAAATAATGTGGTGTGCAAGCTTTCAATACTTTTAATAATTACTATTTCTAACTGATGGACACAATAGTTATCACGGTATGATATAACGGTACATATTGTTATTGGTATAATATAACAAACAATAACTGTCTTTTCTAGAGTATTTTTATGTTGACTATTAAAAAATTAACAAAAAAACGTCTACTAACATAGCATAAATCAATATCATATAGATGCACAAGATTTATACTTCAAGATGTAACAAAATTTATAGACTAATCAAAGATAAATCTTACGGTTACGATGTTGATATTTCAGTTAATTGACTCTGCTCAGGGGAAAATATAAACAAAATACATTAATATAATATTAATAACCTCCCTAACTGCTATAGTTTGCAATTTATGAAACTATCACATTTAGGTGTATAAAGCAAGCATTGTCAGTTGGTATTGATAGCATAATACAGGCACAAATAATAATAAACTCAGGTTTTATTATATTTTAGCTTCTATTACAACAGAACCAAAGAAACGGAATTATATTTTGATTTGTGACAAACCAAAGAACGAACAGCAGAAAACGAACTACAAAGTCTCTTTTTCAGTCTTAAATATTTAATCAAATTTTGCTTAATTTTTATGTCACAACTCAGTCTAGTTATTCTCGTCCGCTTTCGACTATCGCCACAATTATTGCTATGTATACGAAATATAAATTTGTTACATCTTGAACATTAACAACATTACATAAACATAATATACACTTACATTGTATGTCAAAAAGTTAAGTGGTTGATGACGCCGATGCTAGCCGTGCTCTACCTTCGTCTACTAATAAATTGTTAAGATATATATCTTCATCCGTAGACGTGTCGATAAGGTCCAGTGTCAATAACGGCTCATTAGGATTCAATGGATCTTTACCAACATCTTTACAAATACCAACAAACTGCTGCTCAACACACAACTCTTGGAATCTAATGCAGTCCTCAACCGTCCAATCTTGGTGTAACGGCCATACGTCTGTTATGAATAAAACATCATAATACTGAATACAAATTGTATATTTTATGAAATCTTTAAGGCTATGGTATTGTCGAAAACTTGCGCCGTCATTAAAAACCCTGAATATTAATTTCATTACAAAAAGGTAGTATTTAAAGTTTAATACGTTCAGTGCGGCTAACGCTTATGCGCGTTTTTCTGATCTTCACCAAGTGCGGGCCGACGCGTATGCGCGTCCATACAAAAAAAAATCTGTAGGCAAGCGGGGTGCGCCGCACCTGTGCGTTTATAGCGTGTATTCTGGGTGTCTATTGTTTCGAAGCGGTCGTAAAATGTGGAATTGTAAAGGAGACTACACACTAGTCAGGTTTCTGCTACGAATCTTGCAGGGGGGGGGGGCGACGACAACAATAACCTAATTTAGTACAATAGATTATTGAAATAATTTTATTATGACTCGCTCTTTTAACTAAAGTAATAGGTAGTTTTAGTCTATTTATAAATGGTGTCTATTACGAGGCGGGCGAGGAGTCGTAAATTAAAAAAAAATAAGAATAAAAGGGCTTTCGGGAGAAGGTACCTTTACTATTACTGTTTTATTAAGGTATAACTTACTATTTTAACAAAACCGAACGAAGATATATTATGGCGCAAAATCTCTTACAAATAAACACTAGTGTGGAAGCACCTTTTTCCATCCAACACCTTTATATGACCCGTAATTGTTATATGACAGTCATAAAACTCGAAAGTTACCGATCGCACGTAAGCGTCGGCCGCACTGCGGGAAGGTAAAAGACAACGCGCTATAGCGTCCAGCCGCACTACGCCAGTTTTCTATGAACGCATATAAGCGTTCTTAGCACTACGCGAAAAATTTTTTGAACGCACATACGCGTTTTCAGCACTGGGCGAATGACTCTTTTATTAGCATTGGCTATAAATTCGCAAATTATTCAGCATTGAACGCGTTAATCTGCGTTTTCTTAACCCGCCCTTTGAGAGTATGTTTAACTTATTGACTGTTGATGTGACTATAAATTAAAGTAATTTATACATACCATAAAGTCGGGCTTTTATAGCTTGAGGCGGCAAGGTGCGAGCGAGTGGAGCTCCGGCAGGCACCGGCCGCAGATCTTTGTTAGCAAACAGAGCCAGGTCACCGTAGTCACAGAAGTAAACTGATACCATCTCGGCTGATACAGTGCCGGCTATCGTCACCCTACAACAAACACACATTTTAACATGCTAATAAGATCTCACTGCTCATTATTCCAAGTGTTTTAGGGGTTTAACCTCAGAACAAAAGTTGGCTGAACCCATAGTAAACGAGATATTTAATTATATCTGTAGACAGGGGCACTCTATAATAGGTAGTTTTTCAAATAAGTTTTAGGGTACCAAAATAAAGGTATTAAGCAAGTATTCAGTTTCTTGCCAACTATCTCAGTCATTTGACTAATTGCTGTGGAATATCATATGGCTTCTACCAAAATGTACAAAAATCGTTATGGAATTAAATTATTCATAATTACCTGTACCAGGAGTCATCTTTTTCATAATAAACGGTGTACAATTCTCCGTTAGCCGGTGTGGTGGGCGCATCTTGTTCAGATAACTTGGGACATTCAGTTTGTAGGGTGGCCATCATTGTCTGGAGTGTGCATCTAGTGCTATTTGGCTGGACCTACAAGTAATTCAACTCGTAAAACAAATCACATTACTAGGTGCAATACTGTTACTGATGCAATAAGTACATAAGCCACACAAAAACTAGTTTATGTATGTACTATATAACTGTATGTATTTATTTATGTAGATAAGCTGTTTAATTTAATATATTTTTGTATTTTCATCATTCACGCTGCGCCACAATATGCCTTTTAGACAATAAGTTAATTCCATGTTAAGGTTGTCTGTAAGAGATCACAACTTGTGATAAGACCGCCTATTGTACCTTGCCTAAATATTGTTTATATACGAGGGGAGGTCCAAAAGTTCGTGGAATGAAAGGGTTTTAGTAAAAATGAAACAGTAAATTTATTTTTCCTTTTCAATATAATCACCCTTAAGCTGAATACATTTATTAGATCTATGAATTAATTTTTCTAAACCATCGTAAAAATATTTTTTATCTTTTCCCTCAAAATGAGCCAAAATTGCCTCCTTTACCTCATTGTCGTCGGAAAATTTCCTTCCCCTTAAGTCTTTTTTTAAATTGGGGAACAAATAATAATCACTTGGGGCCAGATCTGGACTATAGGGTGGGTGGACTAGTGATTCGAAGCCATGCGTGTGTAGAGCAGCCATTGCAACTTTGCTCTTGTGAACCGGCGCGTTGTCTTGCAAGAGCAACACGCCCTTGGTCAATTTTCCCCGACGTTTTTCTTTGATGGCATCCTTTAATTTTTCTAGTATTGTTGCGTAGTATTCTCCGGTTATGGTCCTGCCCTTTTCTTTATAATCAATCAGTATTATCCCCTCACAATCCCAAAAAACAGTAGCCATCAACTTTCCAGCCGACTCCGACACTTTGAATTTCTTTGGCGGTGGTGTCCCCTTTTTATGCCATTGCATGGACTCTTGTTTGGACTCAGGCTCAAAGTGATGAACCCATGTTTCATCGCCGGTAACAATTCGCTCCAAAATCGGTCCAGGATCGTCGCCACACAACTCCAAAAAATGTTTTGACGCTTCGACGCGCTGCTGTTTTTGAAGCGGCGTGAGCATTCTCGGTACCCATCTTGCACTGACTTTTGTCATACCCAGGTGGTCATGTAGGATTCGCAAAATGGTGGTATCTGATACTCCAACTAATGCAGATAACTGTTTTTTCTTCAAACGGGTGTCCTCCAGTACAATTTTTTCCACTTTTTCGACGATGTCTGATGTGGTGGCCTCAACTGGCCTTCCTGAGCGGGGGTCGTCTTCAATCGACTCCCGACCATGTTTAAAAAGACCATGCCACTTGTAAATCATTGATTTACTAGGGCACTGTTCCCCGTAAACAGTTTCCATTTCATTCAAAATGGTCTGAGCGTTCTTTCCTTACTTGGTAAGGAATTTAATGACCGCACGGTGTTCAATTTTCTCCATAGTTTCAGTTTTCTTCCGGATTGACGTGTTTAGCAGGCGAGTGTTCGTAAACGAATGACGCAATAGGGCTGAAACTCCATTTATATACTAATTATGAGTCCCCAATTAGTATGACACTAAGCGAGCGCCCCTATCCCCACTCCATCCCCTCCATTCCACGAACTTTTGGACCTCCCCTCGTATCTAAGTTTGTAATTTTATTCTGGCGTACAATAAAGAGTATTCATTCATTCAAAAACTGTTCCGTCGTTTTTAAGTTTCTCTATAGTATAAATTACTATAGTATATCAGTCAATAATATAGCTAGAAAATAAGTGACGAAGCCGCGGACAAAACTGTAATGATATTTGTTTAGGGTAAATAACTCACGACAAAGTTCCAAGGGTTAGCTGCCATGGCGATATATACGTCGAAGCACTTGCCAGGCGCGGGTAAGACAGGTGCCGGTAGTGTAGCGCCTGAGGAACGATCCTCGCCCAGCGTTGACAGACTGCGGAATATGCGCTCCTTCTTCTTGTGTAAAGCTTCTACGTGGTTTGTCGGCTCCTTTTCATCTTCCTTTAGTTTACCACTAAACATAAATATGTATATATGAGAATGCGTCGTGTACTTAAATTATTTTAGTTTTTACATAAATACGTCTTCTTAACAGTGCTGAACACTAACATGACTTCTCAATGTTTCGAATGATTGACTACATTATACTTACCTCCTTTCAGTCAGCTGAAATAGCTTTAATTTAGGAGACGTGATGAAAGCTACTCTATTTTGATTTAGATATATAATGTAAAAAAAATTTTAATTACAAAAAAAATTTTACTTACAATTAAATTAAAATTTTACTATTTATTATGTACAGCATACAAGAAACTGATTGGTTTATTAAAAATTGTTTGGTATATTAAAATAACAGTGAAACCAGTAATAAGAACCATGGCGTGATTTTAGAAGTAAGCGCAGAAGTTGTTTTGCCAACTCATCAATTAGATATCTGTTTATGAAGGAAGTGTAGCACCAGAAAGACAATATCTACAGATGTGTATTAATCGCTTCCAAAAATTTTGGCTACTAATGCTAGGGCTTGTATTTTAAAATTGCATTAAAATATGTTCATTAAAATGTACCTTAAGCGAGACCTTAAGTTATATACTACAGGCTGACTGACAGACTGATTAATTCGTCAGAAAATATATAAAAAAAAACAATATTGGGTGTCATGATTCCCATTAAATTTATTGCAAAAGTACTCATAAGTTATGGTCATCGAGAAATAGCGCGCTACATACTGACATAGACTGGTTGACAGTGCGCAGCAAGTTTTGATGAAATTGACTTTCGTAGTCAGATTCTTTGAAAGTAACCGTGCGTATGTACAGTCGCAGCCACCGTCGTTAGACCACCTCTAGTGCAATATGTAGAGCTCGTAATGTAGTGTGGTCGTGCGGTATGTATGTAATGTGAAGCGTGTGTTTACTAACTGTTGCAAGTAGTCGTACTCCATGACAATGGCGTTGTTGACGGAGGCCAGTATGTGTTGTGGGCCGGTGCGTACGAACAGCTCCACATGTGGGGGCGACAGAGGCGCGGTGGGGGGCGCGCCGGGGGCGGGGGGCAGCGCGCGGCACAGCACCCGCGCGCCTAGCAACAGCTCGCGCAGGCGGGACACCATGCCGCCAGCCGCACGCTCCGCACTACCCAGACGAACTGACAGCGCCTATAACACAACAGAGCCTATACTGAACGAACCACGTACCTCATAGTGGATAAACAAATAATAAATAAATATTTATGGACATTTCACACAACGTCCTCTGGTCCAAGCTAAGCTTATATTGCTTGTGTTATGGGTACCAGAATACGGATTAAATACATATACTACTTTTCTTTTGTAAATGCATACTTATAATAGATAGAAACACCCAGACGCAGTACAAACATTTGTATGACAAGTAGAAACATCACACAAATGATTGTCCCGAGCGGGAATCGAACCCGCGACCTCTTGATCGGCAGTCCCTTACATGAACCACTCAACCTTATTATTAAGGCTCGTCGTATTTACTCTCGGTTGCTGGATATTTTATATGATTTTAGAAGAGATACATATACTTTAGTGTCAAAAAGGGCTTATTCGTGAATTTTTATCCTAATGGTCAATACAGCATACACATTCAAATTATATTATGCAGCTCTATCTTGCACAGTGCAGGTTAAATATTAAAATACCTACAAGGGTACACTTTGATTTCAACATTAGATAATTCTAAATGTGGATTAAAAATCAGCAAACAAAATGCTTACCTGGTATGGAAACTCGTTGAGGGCAGGTGAGAAACTTTGTAGAGGCACTAATGATGAGAGAGGCGCTCGCAGTATGAGACCACTATCTACCAGCTGCGTCCTTACAGTTCCCTCGCCATCGAGGCCACTTATAATTGTACAGCGAACCCTGGACAAGAAACACGTGCATCAACTATTATAACTTTCGAGCCTTAGAGCATAAATCCAACAATATAAGAACAAGATTTTGTGCGACGTGTGCGTATCGACAAAAATTAAGTCATAGCGTAACCTCAACACTGCGTCGACCTGCCACTATATTTGTCAAAGAAAACAATGTGTTTAAATGCTCCTGTTGGTTTATTACTCGAATATGTATAGGGTTAAGCTTCAAGTCACACAATGGTGCCAATTCTACATGCACAACTAAACTTAACTTAACTAAAAAATATAAAACAACTGTTGCTGAATTTCGATTTGCTGTATTTCGATTAAATGGCTATTTTGTTGTGGACATGTATATTAATTAAAATCGTTAGTCTTTAATATACAGATTTACTAATTTTCTAATTTCTAAAAAAACTTCTGTTAACATTGCCAAATTGTGTTATTGACACTATCAATTTTAAGTTTTTAGTTAAGTTTAGTTGTGCACATAGAATCGGCACCATTGAGACATAAAAGTAAAGTGAATAACCATATATTATTCAAATTCAAATTCATTTATTGTGAACATAGATAAATAGATGTAACAGGATAAATAGTTTACAATTGTGCAACTATGTTCTGCCGAGCTGGCATACAATAATTAAGTTAGTTGAGGCGACAGAATTATTGACGACTAAACGACGCTTAAATATTAGTTTAAAATAATAATGTGTAGAGTGTGAGTGTTAATTACCAGTCCCCTGCGAGTGTTCTCACTATGTAGAGTGTGGCGGGTGATGGTGCGGGTGCCTGTGGCGCGGCGGGTAGTGGTCGTCGGTAGGGCCCCGCCGTCAGTAGAGAGAGGGCGCCCCGCACTAGTGACGCACCGCCCGCACGAGACACCCACACACGACCCTCCTCGGTCACACACCCCACCTCCACCTCACAAGGTTTCTGCACATACAAATACAACGAGCCTCGTGATCTACTAGTTCCAGTTAACAAATTTAATTTTTAAAAGAGCCACCTAATATTCTACTCCATAAATAAGTCTGTTTTGAAAACAATTATTTTTTCATGAGACGTGATAATAAGTTCAAGGATGTAATGGAGTTATCCGCAAAATACATATAAAAATCCCAAGTTTCTAGCGCAATTATCTTATATATAAAAATCAATTGCTGTTCGTTAGTCTCGCTAAAACTCGAGAACGTCTGGGCCGATTTTGGTGATTTTGGTCTTAAAATATTCGTAAAAGTCCAGGGAAGGTTTAAACGGTCCAAATATATAGGGATCTAAAATTCCACGCGTACGGAGTAGCGGGCATCAGCTAGTAAATAAATAAAAATTGCAAGTAAGTAGTTTTGATCCTTAGATTTTGATACGGTATGAGTTTCAAATTCATACCTATTACTATTACTGGGATAAAACCAAAGTAATACTATAAGATTTTTTTTGTAGGGAACCCTAATGACTTTAGTGTAGCAACGATCAAAGTCAAAGTCAATTTTTTTTATTTCAAGTTAACATATTTTACAAGCTCTTTTGAAACGTCGGAAACTAGGTGTCAATGTGATCTACACAATAATAAGCACCCTTGCATTTCCTCTGAAATAATATAATGAAATACCACTAATATTACCTGTGTGACAGTGAAAGCGCCTGCAATACAGAAGTCATGTACGATCTCTTTGTTAAGGTTGAGGTCTCTCTGTGTGGAAGTGTCGTACAGCACCACGGCGACTGAAGGGTCGGAGGGGTCGTGTCTAGGTCCCGGGGCCGCCACCAGAACCTCGCCCGGCAGACGACGGCGCACCAACTCAGTACCTAGAGTACTAGCTGCCAACTCCTCCGCACCCTCCAGACGACACAATATAGCCTAAACAAAAACAACATAATATATTAATAATTATATTGTTGTATGGAAACTACTAACAAACCATTTCTGGTTTATCTTATATATAAAATTCACGTGTCACAGTGTTAGTTACCGTACTCCTCCAAAACGGCTTGACCGATTTTCATGAAATTTTACAGGCATATTCAGTAGGTCTGAGAATCGGCCAACATCTATTTTTCAAACTTTTTTTTTAGTATGGCAAAGCAACGTTCGCCGGGTCAGCTAGTCTTATATATAAAATTCACGTGTCACAGTGTTAGTTACCGTACTCCTCCGAAACAGCTTGACCGATTTTTATGAAATTTTACATGCGTATTCAGTAGGTCTGAGAATCGGACAATATCTATTTTTCAAACCATTTTTCTTTTTAGTGTGGCAAAACAACGTTAGCTGGGACAGCTAGTATACTGTAAGTAGTAGTCGCGTACATTGTACCACAGAATGCAAACAAGTTTCATCCACCTTTGCCATACATATAAAAATTGAGAGATCTGGCAGTGACATGCAGCTGTATTGAACACAAAAGTATTTACTATAACTTGAACTTTGTAAATGCGCCCAATGTATGTAACATATTAACAAAAATAAAGATTATGTTCTAAACCTTACTTGTGCTGGTATCTTTCTAAACTGTGGCTCTAATATTTTTATTTTATGAATATGCACGACATCATCATCGCCGTGGTCACCGAGGAAAACTGTCGCTGTGTCATCATGAATGTCCAAAATTTTCGCTCGTTGCCAACCGCCATCGTCCAAATTCACTGCATACCTATAAAATGTCATCTCGTTATTTTATGTTCTATCTAACTAGCATATTCTTACCTTTAAGCGTGAAGGTATATATCAATATTATTGAGAATTACTATATTGATAATGTGAAATTTTATAAACATCTATTCAGTAGTTTTTCGTGAAATAGCAACAAAGATCCTTACATTCTTATAAGCTTTTGCATTTATAATATTAGTAGCATGTATATAATTTAATGCAAATTGTTTTTACGGAAATATATCTCATAAAAGAAATTCGCAGACACGTCAGATAGACAATTTAATTTTACATGTGAAAACTTTAATCTGAAACTTTACCCAAGTAAGGGCAAATCGTCGAAGTTATTAAAATATTATAATACCACCTGCTGTTGCACGCAACATATTATACAAAAAAGACCGCCGCTTTGAACCACTTATGGTCTTATTCATAATGACTTATCGGAGGTTTAAGTTCACTAAAATCGGTTCGCGAAAATTGTCAAAACTTGTTATTCATAATAGTCTTTTTACGCTAAAACGTTTATTATCTCTCCGATAAAATCTCCGTTTAAACCTCCGATAAGTCATTATGAATAAGACCATTAATCTATTAAAAAAACCGCATCAAAATCCGTTTTCAAGATATAAGCTCACATAAGGAAATACATACATATATAACGAGTTTGTTTTATAATAATTAATGATAAGTATAAAATACTTACCAGGCATTCTTTATTAACATAGATTTATCAACAGGTGTACCAGAGTGTTCATAATAACTAGGCATATCAACTAGGAGTGTTTCAAAGGCATCCTGAAACAAAACAATGACCTTACTATTTAAAATTCAATTAGTATACATGTAACTAATTGCTGTTAAAAATAATATTATTGTTTTGAATTTAGTCGTTTTATTAAATACACAAGTACATATTTCGAAAAAATCTGATTACTAACTCCGATAAGTAAACTCAAGGTTTTTCTCTAACTCAAGGAAAGTTACACAAATTGTAAATCCGTAATTGACTGTAAGTTTAATGTGAATAATGGTTTTCAAAATTATGTAATATTTAAGAGCTGTGGATTTTGTAAATTATAAATAAATAAATTAAAAAAAAAATCCTAAAAATCTTTATAAAACCAACAAATAATTCCCGTGATACGAATTCTTCATATACATAAGTCTTGAAACATGATGTTCAGACTGGCGAACAACCAATCTAACATTTTTTTTACATAACACAGTCACTGTAAAATAAAGATTTCTGCAATAAAAATAATTATTATTATAGCAACGTTTTGTACTCACACTAAAATCAGTTCCTATAATCCTGAGCCAAATTTCAAGTGTGGAATTAGCGACAGTAACAAATACATTCCAAAAATCATCATCTGGGAACTTCAAAGGTGGTAAGTCACTATCCATAGCGTCGTCCAATATAGTAGTCTCTAATGGAATAGGTGCATCCTGCTGTATCAAAATTAAATAAATTAAAATTATTTAATAATCTCAAAACACTTAAATTACAATAACAACTTAAATAAAATATATAATTATCTTTTTAATAATCCTTAATATTATAATTTTTACTGTAATTACTTCTAGTAATATAAACCAATATTTTTATCGTAATAAAATTTAATTAAACGCTTAATTTTACACATCAGAGGGCGCACACACTCAACAAATATAACTCAATTAGTTTCCACCTTTTAATATGGTCTTATCGAGGTTATTTTGCCACTATATAAAATAATTACACTCCATGAAAAACTAGTTTGCACCTATTAAATGTAAGAAATATTATGCATTTCATTTAACAATACTACTTTCCGCTGACCCACAAATCTAATTTATAATTTTACAAACAAAATAATTTTTACGCAATGGTTACGCAGACGAACGACCTCATCATTCTGAACATTACACAACAGTAGAAATGAACAATATAATACATATATAGCAGTGCGATAATTAAAAGAACCACGGTCACATTTTACCAATAAGCTTTAATAATAATAAGCCCCTTTCATTCCGAACTGCTAACTAGCTTCTATGAATTCTTTTAAATTATGTCTTGAGAGACTTGTTTGCATTCTGTGGTTCGGCGTGTCTCCTGGCATAGGCCTCCTCCAGCTCTCTCCACTGACCTCGGTCATCTGCAACTCTAGTCCAGTATGGTCCCAAGGTTAACCTTATGTCATCGCTCCATTTTGTTTTAGGACGTCCCTGTCTTCTGTTGTCTCCTCTTGGGTACCATACAGTTACTTGTCTACTCCATTTATTTGCTTTGCAACGCAACATGTGTCCCGTCCAACTCCACATAAATAAGCTTTAATACTGAAGATATTATATTTCAAGAACAAAAAGAACTAACAGAATTAATTTCTAATAAAAATAAAGTAAAGTAACAATAAGTACCTATAAAATCCTTATCTCTATTAAGGGCCTACATCAATATTATCGTATATCATCGCCGACACGTACATATTAACACAGCCAGTAGGCACAGAAAATGAAGAATTAGGGATACTTTTCCTATTTACTCAAAATCTACTAAATATATTTTAATTCTGATTTACGTGTTTCTATATATAATAGTTACTTATGTTTTTAAAGTTATTTCATTAGTTAATACGCGATAATAGACCGACAAATGAAAAAAATAAGAAATGAGAGAGGTATTTTCGCTAATATTTTCTATCGAGAAAACTTTTTTCAATCGCGTTTCTGAGTTTATGCGATCCTAGATTATATATTGAAAAAACATATACTTAAAAATTAGAGCTCTAGCCATTCAATCTAAAGAAACAATGAAAACTTCGTACCTAGAAAAATGCACGAAGCTATTTTGGTATCCTCTTAAAAGCATGTCACTATTAAAAACATTAGATTGTTATTGCTAAAAAAACTTAATGTATTATGTATACTATGAACTATCCTCGTAAACTATGATATTGTATGTGCGTGACCAAACCGATCCTATACGATAATAAATCAGTACGACACATTCATTTCGCATCATTTAATAAATCAAAGATTTTAACAAATATGTTATTACTGGCCAACGTCACAATCTTTTATAGTTACTGTCTCGGTCGTTAGCTATCAGCCTGAATATATGAGTTATTACGATCTTTAAGCTGTAAAGCTGCGTGATCTTAAGAGCAACAAACTTCTTTGTATCCATTCCTACAAACTTTCGCGTTTATAATAATAGTTGAATATATAAAATAACCTCCCCTGCCTGTCCCACCCTGTCACTTTTTATTAAATAGTTAACAATTATTTTACCTACGTACATTTAATTAAATAATCTACTAAAAATAAAAACACACAAAAACAATAGCAGTATCCTAAATCTTAATACATATAAATATGACGGGTCAGTGCATTTACGAGATTGCAACAAGGCAATTTACACCTGTCTAAACTCCAGTTAAAATTGACTCTAGTTAAATTCCGAGAGTTTAGATTACTGTCCCGTTGGTTTCGATCCCCTTCAGACTACGGCAAAAGTAGTCCCATTCTGGTGGTATGTCATGATTGCAAACATAATAAAGCTTAATTTTTTATGTAATATGAAATTATTATCACTTATATTATAATGCAATAACATCAAACTTAACTAACTTAAAACTTCACTTAAACTGAACAGTTATGATCAGCGCCTGAATATGCCTTGCTCAATAACGGGTCAAACAGTATGAGGTTAAAACGAAATTATATGTCCTTAAATCCTTCACCATCCAAAAAGAAAATTAACATTTTGGGTCACATATTAATATAAAAAAACTGTAATATAAAGCATTTTATGCAATACTTAGTAATTACCAAGCAAATGCATACATAGTTGAAAATTATAATTATTATATAGCAATGAAAACATAATACATACATTCATAAAATAATTAAGATTTTAATTAAACACTTTCGTTTTTACACGACAACTTTTTAAATAACTGGGTATATTATTAGTTACTGTGACTGTGATAGACAGTAGGTATGCTCCGTTTTATGTAGTAACAATGTTTGTATGCAAGTATGTCGTATATAAGTAGTAACTTTGCATGTTTATCCATTTATTCGTCACGTAGTAGTCTTTGAGTAAACAGATAGAAATTTTTGACATATCCTCTGTAAAGGTTTACAATAATTTTGATATGTAATATTATTAATTCTATTTTTGACGCAGCCTTCACGTAAGATATTTATTTCTTTTAAAAAATCTCTAGTTATTTGAGTGCACGAGAGAAGTTTTAGCAAGACCAAACAACAAGTTCCTAACGCATTATTTTTATATATACATACTAAAATTTAATTGATGAAGTATTTAATAGTTTATTAAAAGCGAATAGGCTCTTAGATTAAAAATTATTAGGTATTTAGTACCTACATATATTTTCAAATAAGTTTCTTAAGAAAATAGAATAAAAATAATGCTTATAAAAATTTTAGTAAATACATATATGTATTTAATTTACTTTTACATGTGTCACAATTCTTACCTCTTTATTAGGCAGCAGGACCAGTAACCCATTAACAACACAATCTTTTATAATTTTTGGACAGTTTTGCACTAGTTCTTGCCAATTACTGGGTAAATTTTCGCCATACTTTTCTCTGAAACAACACATTTTATTTTATTAGCCAAATAAATTTTTTCGTTCTCTTTGAGTGATAATAGAGTAATACTCATCTACAATACACTTTGAATTTTTAAGGGTCCGCCATTACAATTTCAATCAAATGAAAACGATATTAGTACCTACTAGATAAGCCTAGCAAAGAAATTATTTTAATTTATTTAAAAATGTATATTATTATGTATAGTATTTCGTTATAGTTAATTCAGTAAATAATGAATAAGTACCTGTACAAGTGGGGCACTGTATTCGCCCAGAGTCCAGCTTCGTGTTCGGACACTAGTTCAGTGAGACACGCTATGGCATTGCTGCTTGAAGAAGTAGGTATACCGCCGCATTCAGAACTCTCTATCGTTGAAAGTAACTTGACAGCGGCTACTTCTTTCGCTAACTCTTCTGAAGGTGACGAGTCCGGGTATGATGAAGCAGAGTACGTTAAACCTACCTAAATAAATTGGATAATTATTAACACGCTTTTAATAGGTCGGTACGTATCTAACAATATATTAATCTATGTAACGTATTTAAGTGATTTTCACCCACTTGCAGTCATATTGATCTGAAATTTTATACACTTATTAAGGATCAATGACAATGCAATATTGTTAAATAATATATAGAATTTTTTACGTGTTTTTAAGCTCTTGAATGTGAAATTATTATAATATGCGCACAAAAATTATAGAATAGAATTTTTAGTAGCGAGAAAACCTTGCAGTGGTTCTTTGGTCGTGAGATATAATTTCAACCTTCAAATAATTAAATGCGTATTACTAGGTGCGCAATTAGATTTTCCAAATTACGCTTGCTACCGTTAAATGCTTTTTTAATATAAGTATAACTGAATTATTAACATATAACGTATTTTAATGTAAAACCTAGACGCGCGTTTAAGCGGGAAGTAAAATTACAATTTTGTAATGTTCCTGTTCACTTTACCTCGATTTTCAACAAATATTTTAATACAGTTAAAATTTACTAAAACACTAGCATTCTAATTACCAGATAATTGCTTCCTGGTGGATGGGTCCCTGATAACTCGGTAAATATAATTCTAAGAAATTGAGAGGTAAAATGATTGAAGAGCTGACAGAAAAACTGTCCCCGTTTTCCAATGGCAGAGCATAATGCGACTCAGTGCCGCACAATGCTGAACAATGCTGACGCTTAATTGGAACGTGAATAAGTTTTAAAGGCGCCAGCAGAGTGCGCTAAGTTTAGTGTTGAAAAAAAAATTCTAAAATAAACATTGTATTCACATTATATGTGTGGAATATAAAAAAGTCATTGTTTATACCTTCATCCATACTTATATTTATTTATTTTTTAACACAGCTTGAATTACCTAACTTTGAAAATTTGTTTGACGGGCTTCGTGGTGGAGCGGTTTATGTAATGGACTGCCGATCATGAGGTCTCGGGTTCGATTCCCGGTCAGGACAATCATTTGTGTGATATCCATAAATGTCATACAAATGTTTGTCCTGCGTCTGGGTGTTTACTATGTATTATAAGTATGTATTTACAAAAGAAAAGTAGTTTACGTATTATATCCGTATTCTGGTACCCATAACACAAGCATATAAGCTTAGCTTGGGACCAGAGGACGTTGTGTGAAATGTCCATGAATATTTATTTATTTATTTAAAATTTCCAGAAAACTCCGACGAAACGAATGCCTTAATTTTTTTTTAACAATTAATAATATTACTAACGATAATATATAAATAAAATTTCAATCAATGCCAATTTAAAGAAAAAATACTTGTTAATTTTCTGTCGTTGTAGTTGGTATGGATTGCACGCATCACTTTTGAGAGTACTCGATTGTGCGATGCGATGCTGTAATTGGAACACTCAACGTTGAGCATTGTGCCGCATAATGCGCTATTGTGCTCTGATTGGAAAACGGGTTGTGTGTGCGTGTATATTGGAGAAGTTCGTCTCTCTCCAGCCCATATACGTCCCACTGTTGGGCGCGAGCCACCTCTACTTTGGAGGGATTATGGTCTACTGCGCCGCGCTGACCAGGCGTTTTGGCACAGGGTTTATTTTTGAGTTTTCTGTCTCTCACAGAAGATGCTATCTGTGTGCTATGTCCCTTAGCTGACTTTTACAGCACCCTTAGGAGGAGATGGGGTGGTGACACTTGTATTCTTAATCCGTCACCACGTGGAGAGTTCGTCTAATGCATATTAACTACCGACTATTTTCAGTATTATTACGTCAATATAAAACTTGTTACTAAAAAATTAAAGCAAATACAAACTATAGTAAAGATATAATTTTGCATAATACAAACTTTAACAGTGCAATCGTAGCTGCTGGGTCCCTGTCTGGGTCGAATATTGTGGACCTTGTACACGGGCTCTTGAAGTCCCAGTTTTTTACAATACCATTCTAGTTTAATGACACTTGATGTTGAATCTGGTGGTGGCTCCAAATTATGAGCCGGCACTACATTTGTTACTGGACCACTACTTTCCTAAAAACAAACAGCTTTCAAAGTTAAAATGTAGGTATCACACATTATAATAAGTGCACACTATAAACGGGTTATATGTAAAGTTACGATACTTGCTTTAATTAATCTGTTCTGGCAGTTTTTGAATTTAACTTATAAGAATCAGAATATAAAGCGTTAGAAATTGCGCCTCGTAGTGAATAAATTAAAAATATTTTGCTTACAGAAACCACATATTTTTTTCAAATAAAATTTAGGGTTGTTCGCAGATACAGCTGCGCATTCGTAGTGAAGAACGGACATGTTCGAAACCGAAATATAAAAATGTGAGTAATAAAAAGTAACAGATTCATATTCAAAATAAAATTTAAAGAAAACATCGTATGTAACCCCCATAGCGAAATTTTTAATTTTACTAACCAAACATTCATTATTACTTGATGGAAATTGTAAGGGAATCAAGTCGGTGTTAATTCGATCCCTCAAATTGGAGAGTCTTTGTGAGGCGGACACTTTACCACTATGTTTCACATCTGTATCATTATTCGTGCGCATTGAGTGTTTGACCTGTGTAAATAAAATATTACATAATTTACAATAAAATAAATAAACATCTTGAATACTGCTTCGAGTCTGTCTGTAATAGTACAAAATTAATAAAAAGTTTTTCCATACAATTGATAATTCTAGATACAACACAATAAATATACCACCACCCATAGGCAGCAGTACATACGTGTATCTAACAGACGATATATACGAATATGGGTTGTTAAAACTAAGAAAATAATTTACCTCGTCAGTATGTACTTTCACTTCTCTAGTAGTTCTTTCAGTTTGTGGCAAATGATTTGTTCCTCTTTGCGTTTTCTCCGCATTATCGCTATTTAACTTCGATGCTTGTTTCATATTCGGATAAGTAGATTTCGTTTCGTTCGATTTTGTGTTATACTTGTTGTTCTAGATAATACAAAATGTGACAAACTTATAACGTAATAATTTATGCTTGATACTTTTATTAGGACTGTGGCAATTACAAACTTATTTCGTCTTTTATACTTTCAATTAACATAAACAAAATAACTAATTCTGACTAATGATACAAAGGGCGAATTGTGATAAAATAAGTTGACATTAAAACAATGTAGGTACACAGAGAGTGTATTGTTAAGTATAGATATAATTTTAAAATTGTACCTTGTGATAACTGTTATTGTTAAAAGGAGCATTTCCCTTCGCTCTGTAGTATTGATTAGAATATGGATTATTATAATTTGAAATATAAGCAGGAGCTGGTTTACGCCATGAGCCTTGTTTTTTCGGAAAACGATTCTGTAAAAATACTGTTTGTTTTATTTTAATAATGTTAAGAGATTCACAACACAGTTTATTAACATAACTTGGTTATCTTTATTTTAGAATTTCGAAGATCCATGACCATGTTGGGTGAAAAATTTAAAGGGATTTATAAAAACAACATCATCATCATGACACGCATCTAAATTCGTAAAAAAATCGTTTTATTTAAATATTTAAGTCGCGCCAGGTTTAGAGAATAACTTTTTAACTTATTAGCTAATAAAATAAGTCAGTCAAGAGCGAGATAGACCTGTAAAGTGTACACTGAGGTAAAAGACATTAGTTTTTTTTTCTATATCAGGATTGAATGGGGGCTTAGATCATGCCAAATTTCTAATCTTAATTCCTTAAATTTTAGTAGCTTATTCATAAAATATACTCACGGGATAATGCAATCTGGGCGTTGCCTTTTTACTACATTTTTGGCGAGCTACCATTGTAGCTATGTGTTGAGTTTCCTGACTGGCAATAGCATCAACGTGCCACTCTCCATTAATTTGAGTTACCTTAAAACCAGGTACATCTAGGAAGAGTTTATCTAGAGATGAATACCCAAGTTTCTTGAATGGAATCCATTCTCCTTGTAGTTCCCTATAATCTCCTATAATAAAAACCAATGAACTATTTATTACAAAAGTGTTTTAATATTTAGTAGGTATATTAAATTATATCTACCTACATAACATTAGGATGATTTGAACAAAAGTATTAAATGTTATTTTTAACCGGAATAATTCTCATTTACTTCTTCTGGCGACTGGCAAAATTCTCTACCCGTTCTTAAGATATTTGTAAAAAACGTCTCACTATTTTCAACAAATATTTTTTTTTTGTATTTATGTCTGAGCCTGGTAAATTTAACCCTAAAACAATCACTTGTCTTACGAAAGTGTATGGACATGGAGCCACGTCTAAGGCACGCAAGAGCGTATCTGTATCCTAACATGGGGATAGTGACTCCACCCAAGACTATTATAAGATGTAACTCTGGAATGACAAAATTATGCGACGGTTAGTTGCATGCAGATTGCATCCACAAAATCCAAAGCGCACCTATGTGGAACTTTGGACTTTGAGTCTGATGTTATGCGATGCGGCTACGGAATGCGGTTGAAAATCTTAACAAAAGAGGTAATAAATATTAAAATTATGCTGGGGCCAGTAGTCAACGAAATAGAAATATGTAGCCAAACACATTAAAACGTAATTTTGCTCGTGTCCTCAACCGCCGGCATCACTATAGTCGCGGATGTTTCGGTAAGTAATCGCTACAAATTTCAAGGCGAAAAACGATATCCGAATGTCATGAAATTAGCGCTCGAAATACGCCACAGCGCGGCTCGGCACAAACCTTCTGCATCGCAGTAATAAAACAACAGGAGACCACATGAAATACAACGACTACGACTATACAAGTAGGTATACACCTATATTCATCAATCTTCGGTCTATGACAAGACAAACAAAATTAATGTAACATTATAATAATAATATTTAATACAATAAACTACAGGCTTTCTTTAAAAAGTATTAAAACTAAACACTTACTGTTGCACTGCTTTATGGTCAGGGCTCCTTTTACAGATATTAGGGTAGCTCGTAACGCCTGAATCACTTGGTCTTTATCAGCCATTATTATTAACTATAAAAAGAATACACATTAAATCTTATAATAAAATAAAATTTGTTTGTTAAAAAACAAAAAATCTTGCATAAAAATCTTGATTTTTTTATTATTGCATTGTCATCGGTCGTTAATAAATATTTGTCCAAAATGTCAGATCAATCCGACTGCTGCAGTAGTTGGTGAAAATCACTTTCAAAGATTTCGTTACATGGATTGATAGGTACATTGACAGACCAAGTACCAAGCCAATGAAAGTGTGTTAAAAACACTTATTACGGATTTAGACGCGTATACTTTGTTTTTAAATAGTATATATACTTTATATTAAATAGTAATATTTTGTTTTTTAATCTAGCGCGACATTTCGGAGACTTTTCAGCAGCTTAGCACCATGGTATTAACTAATTATTGAAGGTAGCTTAGCTTACAACTTTACCATATTCTATTGAGTGTGATATTTACTTAAACACACAGTTTATACACTAATTTATATTAGAACACGATGTTTTAACAGTTACGCATGCGTTACTTCTTTATTAAACAAAATATTTTGAAAGAATTCATACAATCACATCAAGGCTAAGTGAAAGAAATTTACACAAACACAGATAATATAATTAATATTTCATTTCTATTAAAATATGTAATTTTAATCGACTTCAAAAGAAGGAGGTTATTAATTGTACTCGTCTATGTGTTCTTTGTATGTTTGTAATGACCTTATTTCTTCATCAATGTGGACTCTTTTTAAAAATTCTTTGTTTATTTCATTCGCACATGGGCATACTACAGAGGATTCCATATTTAGTAAGTTGGGATCTAATGTTTGCATCACAGAGAAATCGAAAGCCACTTTTGATTTTACAGGCACATACAATGTTTTCCATATCTGACTGCAATAGAATCGGTTTCGAACATCTATCCCGGATTAGGACTAACACTGTGGCGTTACATACAAACACTTCGAGATATCGATAGCAAATTCGGCACTTCTAGAGGGACTGCATCACCGCCCATGTCTCAACCGAATCGAAAGCTTTCTCATACTCCACATGCGCTAGTCACAGAAGCCGATTATACTCCTCCGCTTCTGAATTATCTGGCACAGCGTGTGTATGTGGTCCATCATGGTACTAAAAGCCTTTTGGAAACCGGCTTGTTCGGGGGGCTGGATGTCGCCAAATCTGCGCGAAGGCGATTTGATTCTCGAAACAACTTATAGAGGTGGCTCTAAGGCGAGATAGGTCCATAGCTTTTCACGTGGGTTTTATCGACCTTCTTGAAAAACAAGACCACTACGCTCCAGGTCCACGCCTCTGGAACAATGCCCTTGAGGTTTAAACAGTCGAATAGGTACTGAAGGGCCACGAGGACCGGCTTACCACACAACCGGCTCAACCTCACTCATGACAATCTTTGGAGGAAATAAAAGTGTCATTCTCAGTCCGCAGCCAGGTTAGCTGGATCTCGTCTAATAGACACTATTTTTTACGAATAGAAGACCATAAACGAAACAGACATGTTGCGCCAACCCCAAAAGATGGAATAAGGACAGGAGAAGGGTGACGATAATTTTTTCTTGTTTGAGAATTTTTATATGCTTCATCTTCTAAGCAAAAAGTCTGATGAGAATAATTGAAAATGCATTTACACATACACGTCTTCCCTATGGGGGTCGTAAGAAGCGACCGGGGGAATCACGTTACATAACACCTGCGCACATAGCCAAGAAGGGTTTACGTCAAGCAGGCAGCCAGTCATAAAAATCTGCCAAATCCCAATGCAACATGAACAAGGAGTCATGTTGGGCCAACCACGAATTATGGGATAAAGGCAGGAGAATGATGATTTAAACATACATAATCAACCATAATTACCATAGTTATATTTAAAGAGATAAGATATTGATATGATATTAATATCATATTAGAGATTTTATTTACCCATATTGGAAATTAATAATGTAAACAAAAGTTGTTACTGTGTTACATACATAGTTATAACAGAAAAACATATTTATTAGAGATGTGCCGACTACCACTTTGACCGACTAGCCGACTACCCGACTAGTCGGCTGTAAAGAGGCCGACTAGTCGGCTAGGCCGATCTCGGTTTCGGGGATTTCCATACGAGATCGTTCTCAGCTTGTTCGCGCGCTAGTTGCAACCGCCGCCCGCGAGCAGGCAGACTGCAGTCACCATGGTCACGGGTGAGACTGCAAAGTCCATGTGACCATGGTGACTGCAAAGTCTCCGAAACGTCGGGCCAAAATTTAAAACAAACATACGCGTCTAAATCCATAATAAGTGGTTTTATTTAAACAAATGAGTCGCGCAAGTGTTAGAAAATATTAGGTACCAATTTTGTTTGGTGATGTAACGGTATTTTTCAATATTCGCACTCGCATTCGCATTCGTAATAATTATGCGAATATTTAGTGAGTGCCTTTGCGCGAGTACTTTTTATCACACAACTTGCAATTAACATTTTCAGCATCACATATTGTAAAATAAGTCCAAACTTCGCTGATGTGTGCTTTACTCATGTTTTTATGCCACTTTCGCCCTTAAGAGGGTACTGTACTCCTAATTTAGGTATTTGCCTTAGGTATTGCTATCCCTATTCCCGAGCACCGTGCTGAAAGGGACAAATATAGCTGAAACAGATTTTACCTACAAATTCTTTGAAAAAAGACGTTTCGTATTCCCCTTTTTTCTTCGCGAAAGTTAAACCGAGTTTAATTGTTTTTACACTATATTATAGATGAAGAGTATATTTATTTTATGCTTGTATCACTTTTTTTTTTGGTAACACGTTACCAAATACATATGTGTGATAGACGCTGCAACTTTACCTAAAGAAAACCGAAAAAGTCGGGATTTTCGGATAGTCATAATAATATTTCTTTTAGTTATTATGTATTGAAAAAAAGAAAGTGATAGAAGCATAAATTATATATAAAAGATTATACATATAAGAATAAATAAGATTTGCACTTTGAAGCATTATTGCACAACTAATCAATTAATTAAAGCCCTGTAATGTTCTCTAATCCTTCACGGTTTATATTAACAACCAAAACAGAAAATTCAGATTACAAGTAGAAATGGATATTCATCAATAATTACCTATAACTTTTTCATTCTTATTTGAAGCTGCTGGAGAATTAAATGGTTTTGTTTTACTTTAACAGCCTAGTTTAATAGATTTATTATATTAATAGATTTGCCAAGGACACACAATACCATTGACAATACTGTGAAGATGTTACGAGAGTTTATAATGAGATACTGCTGTAAATTTGATACTTTGTGAATAAAAATTTAGGAGAACCTCTCAATCTTTGACTTCTGATTACGTTCCATCACCTTCATTTTTCTTATTGTAACTATTTTTACAGATTACTAGCCGACCCGGCAAACGTTATTTTGCCATACAAAATAAAAAGGTTCGAAAAATAGATGTTGGCTGATTCTCAGACCTACTGAATATGCATGTAAAATTTCATAAAAATCGGTCAAGCCGTTTCGGAGGAGTACGGTAATTAAATTTTCTCTACTTACAAACCATCCCTGGACTTCCACGAATAATTCAAGACCAAAATTAGCCAAATCGGCAAAGGCGTTGTTGAGTTTTAACATTACAACGAAAAGTGGCATTGATTTTTATATACAAGGTGTCCCAAAATTCAACGATAAGCGGGCACCAGAAGTTAGACCTACTCATGACTACTCAAGAAAAAATTTAAAAAAAAATATATCGTAATTTATTTTAGAGATATCATAAAAAGTATTAAAACTTTTGAAAATGGACACCCCCTAATGTATTTTAACTATAATTACCATAATTTTCCAAATATTTCCGATTTTTTTTTTGTATCGGAATCCGTATTAGTACTGCTGTATACCACAATATTTATAATGCCCACAGTACATAAAGTTTTACACAATAAACAATCAAAGTTTATATTTTTCCTAAAATTTTGAAGGTTATTTACTCTCAGTTCATTTTCACTCAGCGTGGTGTAAAAAAATGTACTGACACTACTATGGCAAGTATTTTTAAAAGTTGACGCAACTAAAGAGGATTCTGAAATGGTATAATACTTTAGAAAAACTCGCCATAAAAAAAAGTTGTGAACAATTTTTAAACAGGCACGAATATCATAAATTATTGTTTTTGATATTATTAGCGTTTACTGAGTCCAGAATTGGTATTTTGTTGCCAATTCTTCGAATTGAATGGCACGTGTGCGTGGGCAATTAACTATACAAGTTAGAAAGAGATAGGTATAAGGAAATTATACGTTAGAAAAAGATAGAGCATAAGGGCTGTCGAGCAACAATAGGGCAGATAGTTTGAACAGGGGCGGGTGGGAATGTGGTAAAATGATCTCTTTATTGTCAATTTGTCAGTATACTCGTTTAATATCTTTGTTTGGTGTGCATCTTTCTGTATTCAATTGACGTGGATCTTGTACTAACTGATTCTAGCATGTATTTGGACTTGATTAAGTGATCTTTGAACTGAACTGGCTTTATTTTGAACTCTGATTTTGTTGCTTTGATTGGACTTTTGCATTTTGGACTGTTTAGCATCCATTATGCCGCTACCATACATGCCGTTGGAATATGCCAATATGCACCTCATTTATGGAGAATGTCGTTGCAATACTAACGCTGCTAGCAGACTTTATCGAGAAAGTTACCCGAATGCTCAGAGATATCCGGATTACCGAGTATTTATTAACGTGCACCAAGCGTATGTGCAGGGTCGTAAACCATCTGCCAGGAGAAACGCTGGAAGACCTCGACTGGAACAAGATGAAGTTCTCAACGAGCTAGAACTTGATACAACTACTTCCGTACGGGCCACAGAAGCAGCTACGGAAATTCCAAAAAGTTCTGTCCAACGAATTTTAAAATATCATAGATAAATACCAAAATATTAATTTTATTTTGTCGAATTAGTTAAGTTTACTAATATGTGGATATTACTACCTGCCCTATTGTGCAATAGGGCAGGTGACACTAATTGCCCATTTATTGGCCGACAGCCCTTATGCTCTATCTTTTTCTATCTTTTGATATCTCAAAAATAAATTACAATATATTTTTATTTTTCTTGAGTAGTCATGAGTAGGTCTAACATCTGGTGCCCGCTTATCGTTGAATTTTGGGACACCTTGTATATAGATAGATGTTGATTTCGCACTTTAATTTTTTAAATTTTCTCTACGTTTAAACCATACCTGGACTTCCAGGAATAATTCAAGACCAAAATTAGCCAAATCGGTAAAGGCGTTTTGAGTTATAACATTACAACGAAAAGTGGCATTGATTTTTATATATATAGATTTAACATCTAGATCATTGGAATTTCTTTATCCCTCTGTTTTTGTTATGAATTTAGTGTACTATGGTTCATAGTCATCGATGGAATTTAATAATATCATATACATGGGTAAATCAATTAATTAACAACTTTTAGTGATTGATTATTATAATATACCCTCGATAGATTAATATGTGTCATGTAGTAGCTCGTCAGTTATAATAAATTAAGAAATAGTAAAAAAATATCATCATTTAGACTAAATGCTGTTGTTTCCTTTTAGGTCCATTTTGTATAGTTAAAATACGATTTTACTAAAAAGTTATGATGAAATTAAATAAATATTTAACTATCTCAAGATTGTGATAAAATTTTGCCTCATTTGGTCAAAAATTACAGAGTTTAGAGAAGTTGAAAATCCATAAAATATTGCAGGTGTATAACTTGAACTATATTTTAACACGTATTTAAAAATACTAATCTTTGTGTAAACTGATACAATTCAACAAAATCGTGACAGTAGGAGATACTAATATGTTAAAAAATTTAATCTTGAAAGTAATAGTTACAACTTTTGTAAGAAAGACATTACTCTAGAAAACTACAGCAACGAGTTATAAGATTTTGTAAATTTATGTATATCCATTTACACGAAGATACTGATACTGTGATGTGTGTGATGTGATTTTAGTCAAATTGTATCATCTAATACCTACATATTTTACGAAATTTATAAGATGGGAAAGGTGCTCATGATTTTCAGGAATTACTTCAAAATTATAATGCATAAGAAAACAATTTAAACACACAATGAAAGCTAATGCTTTTATCTGCATATGTTGGTATTCAAGTTTAACATAGCCCGCTTAGTTAATGAACAAGTTCTTTTTTAACTTGCTTTTGTTGTCCTGAAAAATTGAGATTTTTGAGTTTATATCACTTAGCACAGGAGCCACAGACATGTTGTAAACACTTTTCAAACAAAAATAAATATAATATTTTTGATCTTGGCAAAGTATACCTACTAGAAAAAATAGCTCTATCAATGCATTAAGTTATACCATTAATACAAGCAGAAGAAAATTAATTTTATACAAATTATAACATTATTTTTATAATATTAATTATAACAATAACACATAATGCAAATTAAATAGCAAAAAAATTACTGCAATCAATTTTTAAATATTGAATGTTAATGAATTATAGCACTATTACCTTAATATTGTATATAATTTAAAAAAAATATTACAAAATATGCTATCAGGATTACTTTAAAAATAAAAAACACTATAAACGTATGAACCTACCGAAAAACAGACGCCGGCAAAATTTATCGACTGTCGTCTCTACAATCAAATTGGTCAAATTTTTACGCCTACGGCATAAACAGCCTGTTGTTTTGAGATAATAAAATATCCATTTGAAGTATTACGAAAACAATTCTGAAACCTTGCCTGAAACAATTTGTGACGTGTAAGTAAGAGAAATCAGTTCGCTCAGTATAACAACAATAACCACAGTAACCAACACTACTTTCACTACATTAAACTTCGTAACTACTATGATAAAGTTAAGTTAGAAAAAACCACTAATATTACTTACCAGTATTAAATTGTAGACAACTGTTACGGGTGACTAAATTGTACACAATTTTAGTAAAACAAATTTTAGTTTTTCGTAAACGTACTCTTGCTCGTCTGTAGTTCTGTCAAACCATGTGTCATTTGTCAAACAAGAAACAAACTAGGTAGGTACACTAAAAGAGCTGGTTACTGGTTACATATCGCTAATAAAATATCGATGATTTCAAACTTAACATTTTTATATAAGACATAATTAAATTTATTGAGTAAAACCATAGCAAGTCAATTGCAAAATTAATAAATTACTTTAGAAATAAAAGTCGCGTCATTATTTCAGTCCAATTGTATTCTGTAAATAATACTAAGTGGCCGGTCTAGAATGTGCAAAACAGTCTAGATAGATGGTGTTGTACATAAAATGCGATGTAGATTTATTCGAGTAACATTGTAGTGGAGAAATTGGTTAAATGGTTACTGATAGCACGGCTGCAATAGCTCAATCGGTAGAGCGACGGAACGATATTCCGACGTCGTGGGTTCAAGTCCCGTGTGCAGTAATCACTTTTTCCAATATAGTTTAATTTATAAAATGTTTTTATGTTACAACATATATGTACAGTGAAACTCGGTTAAGTGGGACCTGGATAAGTGAGAAACCTCCATAACTGGAACTCATGCTGAGGTCCCAACACTTTGGCACTGAATTACCTCTGTTAGTGGGACGAGGTAAACCTCTATATCTGGGATTTGTTCTTTCGATTTATCATCATAGTTACCCCTATAACTGAGACAGCGAGTAAATTTTATATGCATAAACCTCTGTAACTGAGATAACATTGTTTGTTTACTCATTCTTATTCTACCCACAAATTCCACACGTAATTCCAAGTACGTAAGTACGTCCGCAGTCGAGGACGAATGCGGCGAGGTGGTGAAGGAGATAAAATTTATATGTAATATCGAAAACCATCTGATGGCTGATACTTCCAAACGACAAACTAAAATGACAGATTTTTATAATTGATACATTCTGTTTCCATATTCGTACATATTACGTGTAAAAACGTGCTTGAATATTTTTGTTGTATACATTTGTATGATTACCTTTAAGTACATACTATGTATATTTTTTTTATTAAAACTCATTTACATACATAACACGTTATTTTATTTAATGATCGCACCTGTATAACTGAAATAACCTGTATTCTCACCTCTATTAATGGAACCCTCTGTAAATGAGACAGATATTTATTTATACCTGTATATCTGAGACACTGGGTAAGCGGAATACCTCTATAAGTGAAACAACATTGCAGGTCCCTTGATGTCTCACTTAACCAGGTTTCACTGTATATTAAACTGTACAATAAGTTTTTTTTACTGAAACAGTGCGACAAGCAAGTCTCAGATCTTAAGGGCCTACATCAATATTATGGTATATCATCGCCGACACGTACATATTAACACAGCCAGTAGGCACAGAAAATGAAGAATTAGGGATACTTTTCCTATTTACTCAAAATCTACTAAATATATTTTAATTCTGATTTACGTGTTTCTATACATAATAGTTACCTATGTTTTTAAAGTTATTTCATTAGTTAATACGCGATAATAGACCGACAAATGAAAAAAATAAAAAAATTGAGAGGTTGTTTCGCCAAGATTTTCTATCGAGAAAACTTTTTTCAATCGCGTTTCTGAGTTTATGCGATCCTAGATCATATATTGAAAAAACATATACTTAAAAATTAGAGCTCTAGCTATTCAATCTAAAGAAACAATGAAAACTTCGTACGTAGAAAAATGCACGAAGCTATTTTGGTATCCTCTTAAATGTTAAAGCTTACGCAAAACAGTTATAGCAGCTGGTACTCTAAGTTTAATCTCAATAGATAAGAAAGAAATTTTTTATTATTTTTTTTAGTTTAACTTCATTCCGAGAAGAAAAGAGTTTTGTTTTCGTTTTAATTTTGTTGCAACTTGTTTTATTTAATTTTCATGTTAAGGGCCTACATCAATATTATCGTATATCATCGCCGACACGTACATATTAACACAGCCAGTAGGCACAGAAAATGAAGAATTAGGGATACTTTTCCTATTTACTCAAAATCTACTAAATATATTTTAATTCCGATTTACGTGTTTCTATATATGATAGTTACTTATGTTTTTAAAGTTATTTCATTAGTTAATACGCGATAATAGACCGACAAATGAAAAATATAAAAAATTTGAGAGGTTGTTTCGCCAAGATTTTCTATCGAGAAAACTTTTTTCAATCGCGTTTCTGAGTTTATGCGATCCTAGAAAATATATTGAAAAAACATATACTTAAAAATTAGAGCTCTAGCCATTCAATCTAAAGAAACAATGAAAACTTCGTACATAGAAAAATGCACGAAGCTATTTTTGTATCCTCTTAAATAAAAACAAAAGCCTGGCTTAAAATACAGAAAAGTAAAAAATGCAGTTTGGCATACATTGGATTGTATACAATAAAATTCTATACGTATTAGTTCTACAAATTTAAAGACAACTCAGTGCAATACGACTCGATTCGATTCGATTCCCTAGCAAATATAGCATGTCTAACCCAGTCTAACGCATGTCTAACGAGGTTTCAGAAGTAGTGAGTAACTATACGACAGTAACACGTACCTAGGTACTGATTGTAATAGTAACGGATACATACGGGTAGGTATGTTTTTTTCCATTATTTTACAGCACTACTAGAAAATGGCAGACCTGTCACATTAGTACATGAATTCCATAGATGAATTCACGCTCTTCAGATATACCAACCTCACAAAAAAGGGGCATGTTTGACAAAGTCCTTAATTATAGTCTATGGCTTACACAATCTCCGTTTCCTGTAAGACATTATTCGTTATTGCATTTCCATCACAAATAACCTTAGAGCATTAATCCAACAAGAGTCGACATTATAAAGCAACCACGCCCGCTGAAAAAGGTACGAGAACAATGATCATACTCGTTATGTATGGACACTGCCATGTGTTGGTGCGCGTGAGGTAATTTTGAGCGAAGCATGCGTCGCGACCAATAAAATGACGTTAGTGTTCGTTCCGTTATCTATTTCTTTATTTATTCACGTTTCTGTCTTAATAGATATTATTACAAATTATGAATGAATAACTAATTGAATGTTGTTTTAGTTTTTGCTTTTTTTGCATATAAAAACAAGATTTCAGGACAATTAGCAATTCAAGCTAGATATCTGGATAAAACCAGAGTATAACTTGTTATAATAATTTCATGTTGTTTGAAAATGTATCTTCTTTTTTATCTACTTTACCGCTCCACCTATGTTATCGGTGGTGAGAACAGCAGCAGAACAGGGGAAGAAAGTTTTGGAATATTTATGTACAATGGTGGACTTAATGCCAACGGCATTTTCTTCCAACGGCAACTTCCAACGGCATTTTTAATATTTACGTAATTCAAATGAAAGCTAATAATTATTGTTAGCCACATAATGCTTTTTATTCATTCAGTAGACTCCAGATAGTTTCAGATTATGGGGATCGGAACAGGAAATGGGTCATGGCTATAGTAATGGGTTTTGTCTATGGCCATTTACCTAAAACAAAAACTAGTGTACCAACTTAACAAAATTTTTTTTAAACATTTTGTTCCACAATGCTGTTTGTCGCCATCTTGCATTTTAACAAACGTCACCTTTTCCTTTGGTGAGCAAGTTGTGTTCACGTGAGGTTGTGTGTTCCCTAAAATATAGGTCACACAATCCTCAGAATTTCGTGAAATATTCTTGTAAAATAAAAAAAAAAAACAAAAAAAATTATAAAATCCAAAAAAATCGTAAAATAATTAAAAAATAACGGGAATCACTTGATTTTAAGTTAGTGTACGTAAGCGTGCAACGTGGTCTGAGGAATGCGATAGTCATTGTAAAGAGAAAGTGAAGTTTTTCAACGCTCAATATCTTAATGTGTACGTAAAGCTGCCACCAGTGAAATATCCAAAATGAATCCTGGTCCACCCAATTACCCTATGGCATCATTGTATGTCGGAGATTTACACTCTGATATTACTGAAGCCATGCTGTTCGAAAAATTTTCGACTGCAGGCCCTGTTCTTTCTATACGTGTTTGCCGAGATATGATAACTCGTAGATCCCTGGGTTACGCTTATGTAAATTTTCAGCAGCCCGCTGATGGTGAGTATAATTTTTCTCAAAATCTTTCACATAGTTGTCAAGGACTTTACAATAGTTTCATAATATTTTGACAAGTTGTAACTTTTAATTTTGTAGATAAGTAATAATTAATTGATAGGTATTTTTCAAGACCCGTCATATCACATTTGGTAAAATATTTCAACATTGTTTTACGACTTTCGCCACATTGTAGTTCGGTGGTGTGCTTGAGTTACTTCATGTAGGAAATACACACGCACATAAAATGTCGAAGTACATGTTAAGTCATTACCTAATGTTGATGTTGAAATTATAAAGTTTGTTCTAGTTAGGTAATTTGTGCTGTATTCTGTAATGAGTTAATGACTTGTTAATTTCATCATTCGACATTCAACCATATGGTAGATCATAATGACAAGACCCAGTAAATTGCGCTTCCAAAAACATCCTTGATTTGAATGAATGAATACTCTTTATTTGTAAGATATCATATTAGCTATTTGTGTGAAAACATTCATAATTTATTTCATTATTTTAGAAGATAGTACCTATGCTAGTAGATCTGCAGTATTATACTTAATCAGGGTTGGCAATGTTTTAAAACATTAAACATGTTTAAAACACAAAAATATATTATACATTTAGTTAGAAAAATTTAAGAAACTCTTTTATGGTATTTTTTTTTACCAGAGTCGATAACAAAAAGCATGTTGTTTCCCAACCCTGTACTATGTATGTATATAAATAGGTATTTTAATGTTTTTAAATGCTTTTTCTACTAAAGGTTCAGTTAAGCCCAAAGCTTTTTTTTTATTCTAATGTAAAACTAGGGTTAGGTGAAAATCTTAAGACGATACCAAAATAGCTTCGTGCATTTTTCTACGTACGAAGTTTTCATTGTTTCTTTAGATTGAATGGCTAGAGCTCTAATTTTTAAGTATATGTTTTTTCAATATATGATCTAGGATCGCATAAACACAGAAACACGATTGAAAAAAGTTTTCTCGATAGAAAATCTTAGCGAAACAACCTCTCTAATTTTTAATTTTTTTCATTTGTCGGTCTATTATCGCGTATTAACTAATGAAATAACTTTAAAAACATAAGTAACTATTATATATAGAAACACGTAAATCAGAATTAAAATATATTTAGTAGATTTTGAGTAAATAGGAAAAGTATCCCTAATTCTTCATTTTCTGTGCCTACTGGCTGTATTAATATGTACGTGTCGGCGATGATATACGATAATATTGATGTAGGCCCTTAAATGAACACATTACTGTGTAATTGTAACTGTGTTGTATTATAAATGACATAATCAATACTTTATTATTACTTGATTACTTGACGGGCTTCGTGGTGGAGTGGTTCATGTAACGGACTGCCGATCACGAGGTCGCGGGTTCGATTCCCGCTTTGGACAATCATTTGTGTGATATTTATAAATGTCATACAAATGTTTGTACTACGTCTGGGTGTTTACTATGTATGATAAGTATGTATTTACCAAAGAAAAATAGTATATGTAGTATATATCCGTATTCTGGTACCCATAACACAAGCATAATAAGCTTAGGTTGGGACCAGAGGACGTTGTGTAAAAATGTCCATGAATATTTTATACATATTTATATTTTATAAGTAATAAAGTCTATCTTTTGTTCCAGCTGAACGGGCACTGGACTCTATGAATTTTGATATAATCAAAGGAAGACCTATTAGAATCATGTGGTCCCAAAGAGACCCCTCTCTGCGCAAGTCTGGTGTTGGGAATGTGTTTATCAAAAATCTTGATAAGACTATTGACAACAAAGCGATGTATGACACGTTTTCAGCATTTGGAAATATTTTAAGCTGCAAAGTTGCTCAAGATGAAACTGGAGCATCTAAGGGATATGGCTTTGTTCATTTTGAAACTGAAGAAGCGGCTAATAAATCTATTGAAAAAGTCAATGGTATGCTGTTGAATGGTAAAAAAGTATATGTTGGTAGATTCATTCCCCGCAAAGAACGTGAAAAGGAACTTGGTGAGAAGGCCAAACTGTTCACTAATGTGTATGTGAAGAATTTCGGAGAAGACTTCAGTGATGAATTGTTGAGAGACATGTTTGAAAAATATGGTCGTATCACTAGCCATAAAGTAATGTATAAAGATGATGGTGCTTCTAGGGGTTTTGGATTTGTAGCATTTGAAGACCCTGATGCAGCAGAGAGAGCCTGCATTGAATTGAATGGTAAAGAGCTTGTAGAAGGCAAACCTTTATATGTAGGACGAGCACAGAAGAAAGCTGAACGTCAAAAAGAACTAAAGCGTAAATTTGAACAATTGAAGTCTGAGCGTTTGACTCGCTATCAAGGAGTCAACTTGTATGTGAAAAATTTGGATGATACAATTGATGACGAAAGACTTCGCAAAGAGTTTGCGCCATTTGGAACCATCACATCAGCTAAGGTTAGTTTTGGAATATATGAATTAGTAGTGGGTACAGGTGCCTTCTATGTGAAGGTCACATGCCAGAATGTATTTCACTGTAAAATAACTTGATGCATTGAACATTTTGTATATATCATGTAGCTCTTTAATCCACTTTTGACATGATTTTTTTTACAATAATTTTAATTATTATATCTCATCTTATTTCAGGTTATGCTTGAAGATGGTCGAAGCAAAGGTTTTGGATTCGTCTGCTTTTCATCTCCAGAAGAAGCAACTAAAGCAGTGACCGAAATGAATGGTCGTATAGTTGGAACTAAGCCATTGTATGTTGCATTAGCTCAACGAAAAGAAGACCGCAAAGCTCATTTGACCTCTCAGTATATGCAGAGAATGGCCAGCATGCGTATGCAACAAATGGGACAAATCTTCCAGCCTGGAGGTGCCGGTGGCTATTTCGTACCAACCATTCCACCTGCTCAAAGATTCTATGGTCCAGCACAGATGCCTCAAATGAGACCATCACCTCGTTGGACTGCGCAGCCTCCGGTTAGACCAAGCACACAAACTGGAGCATCAGGTTATCCTAACATGCAAGCGCCTTTCAGGCCTGCCCCTAGGGCTCCCACTCAAGCAGCTCTTCGTACATCACTTGGTGCTAGACCTATTACAGGACAGCAAGGAGTAGCAACTGCAGCCTCCATTCGCGCCCCCTTAGTAACACAGAGTGGTCGTCCAGCTGGATACAAATACACATCTAACATGCGTAACCCTCCAGCTCCACAACCAGCTGTTCACATCCAAGGCCAGGAGCCATTAACAGCAACTATGCTTGCCGCAGCACCTTTGCAGGAACAGAAACAAATGCTAGGTGAACGTTTATTCCCGTTGATTCAGCGCATGCATCCAGACTTGGCTGGTAAAATAACTGGAATGCTTCTTGAAATTGACAATTCAGAACTTCTTCATATGTTAGAACATGGGGAATCTCTGAAAGCTAAGGTAGATGAAGCTGTAGCTGTTTTGCAAGCTCACCAGGCTAAACAGCAAGCTACTAAAAAGGAGTAAGATTGATGACCAGCTTTTTAAGTTATGAGAACTTGGGAGTTCTTACTTTTAATGCTTTGAACAACAAGTATGGTTAATCCCGCCCATAAAAAATTCTTAAATAAAAATTGAAAAAAAAATAAAAAGTGGATTGCACTCTTTTGAAATAAGTAATAATACTATACTATATTATCTTTATAAATTATATATTAGTAATTATATATGGAGTGCATTTCTGCAAACAAAAATAAAGAAACTCAACATTTCTAATATTTAAAAGAGCATTCTGAACTCTGACTTTTTACATTGAACTTGAGGTTTCATTTAAGTTTTTTTGTCATAAGCTTTTTTATTTGTCTCTTATATCTCTTATCTCAGGAAAGTGATTTGGCTTATGTTCTTTCAATTTATTTTATCTTATGTATCTCGTCAGTTGTACACATTATTATACCTTGGATTGTAAACTAGGTCTAAAATGTAACTGGCTTTATTCTTTTGTTATAATATACTTATATATTCACAATAAACAGGCCTTTTATTTCACTTCCTTGTCCTTTCAATTCTAATAAATTACAGTGAAGTAGGAGGTAAATGCAGTCTTATTTATTCGTTTATGGATTTTTTATTATTATTTATATACCTTTTCACAGAAAATAGCTTATTATTATGCAGCAGATAAATCTATAGCGAGTTAGTACCGCCCGCTGATATAATTAACAAATATTCATTTGTAACAATTCTACATTCACAACTAAACGTCTAAATAATTGATAGCAGTCTTTTCATAATATACAACCTAAACTAAATATTGTGCACGATGAAATAGCCATTTTTTCAAAATAAATAGATAACTCATTAATTGCACAAACACCAATTTTACACGGAATTAAAAAAAAATAGTCTTTAAAACTTGTATGTACAAAGGGCGGCCTTTTAACTAATGTGATTTCTTCCAGGCAACCGTAGGTATAATGGATAGAATCTAGAATAGACACAGCGGTGGTTGTCGGTGTATTCTACGTCATATAGCAGGTGTATTAAATTGAATACATCTAAGCATACCATGGTGTGTACGACATAGCCCGAAGAGTTAGCACGCTGAAGTGGCAATGGGCAGGCCACATCGCTCGACGATCTGATGACCGTTGGGGACGGAAGGTCCTCGAGTGGCGACCACGAACCGGACGACGCAGCGTGGGGCGGCCCCCAACAAGGTGGACCGACGATATCGTCAAATACGCCGGGGGCCGCTGGATGCAGTTAGCGCAAGACCGCACGTTGTGGCGTTCTATGGGGGAGGCCTATGTCCAGCAGTGGACTGAGAAAGGTTGATGGATGGATGGAAGCATACCTAATTATAAACATACTTAGGTACACTAATAAGTAATAACTACTTTAATAATATAATATATGTCGTAGGAGACTTGATTAAAATAGTTTACATGGGTTTTTAGTTTTTACTTAGCTTCCAAGATTATGAAGTAAATCCTCAAATTGTGTCAATGGTAAGTACGTTATTTATTTTGTGTAGGTAGTGATGAGATTGAATGGTGACCCGTTGAATATTCATAAAAGGATCCTTACAAACCAGCTACACGTGTCGTAGGCCACGGATCGAACTCATCGTAATCTATAGAATTTTGTAGTTAACGTAGCTTGTCCAGTATTAGGTACAAGGCCTTTAGATAGATGACTGTGAATACAGGTGATTTCTATGATGTTTTCCGATATATGCATATACTCTAAAATACTGATTTTTAAAAACACTAACATAACATCATAGAATCTATTAAAAAACCGCATCAAAATCCGTTGCGTAGTTTTGAACTTTGGAAGTTATAAGCTCACATAGGAACATACATACAAAAATAATGACACTATCACAGAATATAGATTATTCTGTGGACACTATGAATTTTTATTTCTTAGTTTAGTTGTGTTAGAATCGGCACCATTGAGTAATTAACCCGAGGGTGCATCTATTACTTTACCTGCAATGTAAGGTACTTACGCTGGGTAGACACAGACAGGGTTCAAGCTTCATTTTTCTAAGGGACAGGCAATGATTTATTAAAACACTATTACTTTTACACTATATTTACTTTTTATCTCAATGGGGACAGGTATTATTAACTGTCAATGCATTCATTGTAATAAGAAGGCTTCTATTCAATTCTATTGCAAGTGAAGAAAACGACCTATTGTGATCAATTTTTTTACCTGAATACCTATGTACCTCCTATGGAACCCAATTTCCAAGAACGTTAGAATGTAAAAGGAGGAAAGAGCATGCTTAGCAGAATAAATTATAGGTAATAATAATTACTCGTGCTATGTAACACTTTGATAGGTATTACATGCCATGGTAAATACATATTTATTATATTTATTTATTTTATTTATCTTTGAGATTTCGACTTAGGTTTTGGGTTTTGGAATCAAAACCTACGGAGTTCTTCCCATTGCCCTAGGAACTTAAAATTTGGTATAAAGCCTATAAATGACCTATTTAAGGAAAAATGCAAAACTGTAATTTCTTGTCACATCACATGAATGAATAGTATAAACCAATATAAAATATGACGTAATTGATATAATCTAAAAATAAGTACCTAGTTGGTTCCCCATGTTATAACTACAAAATTAAAATGTGTGTAAAGTGGTATGCATAACTATTATTTCAATGCTTTTCATCTAGTAGGTATAAAACACTAATGTTCTTATTCATAATGACTTATCGGAGGTTTAAAAGTTCGCTAAAATTGTCAAAACTTGTTATTCATAAGTCTTTTTACGCTAAAACGTTTATTATATCTCCAATAAAATCTCCGTTTCAACCTCTGTTAAGTCATTATGAATAAAAACATAAGTGTGCATGCCTATCTTGCTTTAGACAAGTTTTGGAATGTGCATTTTCCTTTGTGTAAAGTTAAAATGTTGATTGTTTATTGTAATATATTATCATATAAAATTTCCATGTCACAATGTGAGTTACCATACTCCTCCGAAACTGTTTTACCGATTTTTACCAAATTTTATATGCATATTCAGTAGGTCTGAGAATCGGCTACTATCTATTTTTCAAACACCTAATGACATTTGTATGGCAAAACAACGTTTGCCGGGTCAGCTAGTATTGTATAAAATACAATATACTCAATCAACATTTTAAGTAATCTTTTTCGCTTGGTGGTATTCTTGAAATACCACCAAGTGAAAAAGGCACATAGGTAGCCACAGAAAATATGGTCCTATAGATTCCCTTTTATAAGAAATTCTTAAAATATAGTTACATCTGTGCCTACTACTGGAAAACAAAATAAGTATAATAATGAGGTATTTTGTTTGTAAAATATATTTGAATAAAGAGTAACTTGCAAAAACTAAAGCTATATTTCCAACCAATAAAAATGCTACATGGTATTATAAAACCAAAATATGTAATTGGTGTCAATACATAAAACAGATAAAGTAAATTTAATTATTGTAGTACTAAGCCAATTTTGTTTGGCATCATACTTGGACATCTCCAGTTATATAAATAATATTGCAAATTCCCATCACCAATTCCAAATTTTAATGGTTCTAAAAATTCTTTATTATCCATAAGATCCAATGCATTAAAAACATCAAATCCTGAATTCTTAGCCGTAATTAATGCATCCAGCATTAAATCTATCCAAGGTGTCTTGGTAGACACATTGTAGAATGAATATGCAGCTTTCAGTGTTTTATGTACAGGATGATACATAACAGTAGATGGCAGAGTATAATAGCTAATGAAATCAGTTATGCTGCCATCAGGAGTTTCAACAATGTAGCTATCTATTATACCCCCTTGAGGTAAAAACCAATGTTTCACTTCTTCATCTGAAAATATTGGAGCAAGGTCAAATTTTCTCAAATAAGCATTTAAAACTTTAACAACTTTCTCTATATCATGCACTTCCATTTTGCGAAAGCCAGCAGTCTTTGGATGATCGGGTAGTTTGAAGAGTTTCAGAGTTCTCTGCATAGTCATATTTCTTGATAAATGACTGAATTTAATATCAATTAGCTTCTTTGGGTTTAAGGATCTATGCCAATAACGACAACTTGCTATTGGTTTAGGCAGTACAATTCCAGCAGTGTAAACTCCTTGAAAAATGCCAGTCAAATTTACCCTACGAGTTATTTCTCTAATTAATACTGGTGCTACTCTCTTAGCACGTAATTTCTTATGTACACACAAAAAGTTGATTTCCACAACTGTTTGCACATGATCATATATTCTTAGGTCAGCTGGAACAGCAGATATAAAACCAACCAATCTGCCGGATTTAACAACTCGTACACCACAGTGCCACTCCATTTTCCAACCAGGAGGCTGTAGTGCCCACTTAAGAAAGTCTGTTTGGTAGTCAAACCTGAACATACAATCATCATCCTCCACGTAATTCTCATTCAGCAGAGTGTAAAGTTCTTTTAACACCAAAGGTTCATTTAAATTTAAAGTATCCCACTGAAAGCCATCAGGCAAAGTATATGGCTCAGATCTTATTTCTTCGACAGTTTTAGGTTGTTCTATGGGTTCATTTGATATTATTTTTTCATCCATTTTAGGGACTGGCTGGGTGGACCAAAATTGATAAGATTTATGCAAAGCTTCTTCGGTGGTTTTAGCAGGTTTTTGTTGTAGATTTAAAACCTCCATAGCCATTTTAAGATCTTTTAAGGATATATTTTGATGAACATCGCTTGAATTAGGTCCAGTAATTAAGCCGTCGGGCAAGGTTGCAACGCTATGGTCGCCATCTCCACCGCTGCGTTTCTTTTTGTTTTTTGCCTTCTTCTTTTGGTGTTTATCCTCAGTATCATTATTAAAATCACTAGATTGTGTTGCTTTGGTGTCTTCCATTCTTTTCTTAGCACAGTCAAGAAATTTTACAACTTATAGATTTAAAGAATTCTCAGAACCATGACTTTCAGATCGTCTGCTTTTTTTTTTAATTTATGAAAAGATAATTCGCTCTTGACCCAGTGATGTCATCGTAAACAGTCTGAAATGCCGTAGTGTGCCGTACGTACTACGTATGCCGTATACAAAAAAAATTAACTTTTGAAGTACATAAACTGTTGCGTTTTCGGAAAAACAATAATAGTAAAAAAAAATACTTTTGAAGTACGGTAACCTAGGGCGGAGATTACCAACTGTTGCGTTTTCGGAAAAACAATAATAGTAATAAAAAATACTTTTGAAGTACGGTGATCTAGGGCGTAGATTACCGTACTTCAAAAGTAATTTTTTTTACTATTATTGTTTTTCCGAAAACGCAACAGTTTCTGTATTTGTATCGACATATGGTCTTATTCATAATGACTTATCGGAGGTTTAAAAGTTCGCGAAAATTGTCAAAACTTGTTATTTATAATAGTCTTAAGTAAGTTATTAATTTTGCAACTGACATGCTATGCTTTTACTTAATAAATCAAATTATGGTGGAAAAAGTGTACGTAAAAATATATAAACTCAATCGAGTGACAAATGTGGTGGTTAATTTGATTGCTACAAGCACGACCGCAATAAGCTCAGTTGGAAGAGCTCCGGAACGGTATTCCGAGGTCGTGGGTTCAAGTCCCGCTTGTGGTAGTCACTTTTTCCACCATAATTTGATTTATTACATAAGAGTCTTTTTACGCTAAAACGTTTATTATCTCTCCGATAAAATCTCCGTTTAAACCTCCGATAAGTCATTATGAATAAGACAGTAAAAGAACTACTCCTAATCCGTAAGCCGTATTTTCCGAGAAAATCGCAAGTCGCAACCATTAGCTTGTATTGCCGTACTATACGGCAATCGGCAATTGCCGTATCAATAACAACGCTATACACACTCCCTCTCCCTCAAACCTAACCATAGACAATAGAGACCGTTTTTACTAGAGACGCTCAAACGCTAGTTTACTCTCGAGAATTATATAGTTAAAATCGATTCATTTAAAATCACCTATAACATTTAGTTAATACATTTTATTTTTATACTTTAATGACTGAATTTTTACTTTATGATTTAGTAAAGTAAAAGTAAAGTAAAATATTCTTTATTGCACACCATAATGATTTATAAAGCTTACATAACAAATCGATGGGAGAGCAACGGAATCAATACCAAATCGATGGGAGAGCAACGGAACGGTATTCCGAGGTCGTGGGTTCAAGTCCCGCTCATGGTTATCATTTTTTCCACTATAATTTAGTTTATTTAGTAAAAGCATAGCAAGTCAATTGCAAAAATTCATAAATTAATGTAGAAATACATGTACAGTCATTATTTCGGTCCAATTGTGTTCTGTAAAGAACACTAAGTGATCGATTGATCGAGTTGGTGCAAACCGCTCAATAGATGGCGTTGTACACAAAACATCGCACGATGTTTAACTCACATTGAGAAGGTTGTAGTGGAAGATTTGGTAAACATATGCGGGAACCATGATAGCTCAGATGGGAGAGCAACGGAACGGTATTCCGAGGTCGTGGGTTCAAGTCCCGCTCATGGTTATCATTTTTTCCACTATAATTTAGTTTATTTAGTAAAAGCATAGCAAGTCAATTGCAAAAATTCATAAATTAATGTAGCTAGTTGAGTAGTCAATATCAAAAGAATCGATATAAAATCGAATCGTTTTATCTCTAGTTGACTCGATTTTCACTTTGTTCTTTTCAAGACATCTTTTCCTGATACCGGTTAGTGTTTATTGTAATCGAAGAAAATAAATTGAATCCTTTTAATTATGACTGAATTAAGTTGTGAAACATAGATTTGTGTTAATGTGCTTTACTGTTTAGTGATTATTTTTGCCTCTGTTTTTAGGTAAAGTGTTTTTTTTTTCAAACATGGGTAAGGGTAATAATATGATACCCAATGGCCATTTCCACAAGGATTGGCAAAGGTTTGTAAAAACATGGTTTAACCAACCTGCCAGACGCCACCGCAGGAAGCAAAACAGAATTAAGAAAGCGAAGGCAGTTGCTCCACGTCCTGCTGCTGGACCATTAAGACCCGTTGTCCGTTGTCCCACTGTTCGTTATCACACGAAGGTTCGTGCTGGCCGTGGATTCACTCTTCGTGAAATTAGGGTTAGTAGTTTTGACTAGCAGTATTCTTGTAACCAACTACCAAGATAATGTTCCCTTAGTTTTAGGTTATGTTTTGCAATGTAATCATGATTGTTTATGGTATATTTAATTCGAAATTTTAGCCATGCATTATAATAAAAATTAAAAGAACAGTTTGGTGTTCAAATTGCTTATTATGCTATGTATGACCAGTGTCTGAACAGCTGATATATCGTAATATATTTCTTTGTTTACTTTTAGGCAGCAGGACTAAATCCCTCTTTTGCTAGAACTATTGGTATTGCAGTGGACCCTCGCAGACGCAACAAATCTGTTGAGTCTCTACAAACTAATGTTCAAAGATTGAAAGAATATCGTGCACGCCTGATCCTATTCCCGAAGGGCAAGAAGGTAATGCATAACCATTTAGCTATTGTTTCAAATGTTATTCTACATCTAAGATGCTACAGAATCGTAATATTATAACTTTATATAATCATTTATAAACATACAATAAAATTTATGGTAGATAGTAGTACTAACATAAAACCAGTCATGTTAACTATTTGAACATTTAACACTAACTGAACAGAATTGGATCAAATTTCAATTGATACAGTTTTTATTTATACCATGTTTTTTAGGTGCTGAAGGGCGAAGCTAATGAAGAAGAGCGTAAATTGGCAACTCAGTTGCGTGGTCCCTTAATGCCCGTACAGCAGCCTGCACCTAAATCTATTGCAAGAGCCATCACTGAAGAAGAGAAAGACTTTAAAGCCTACCAGTACCTTAGAGGGGTAAGTAAATTCTTTTCATTTTATGCAAGTTATCAGAACCAGTGTATTGTTTGCAAATATTCTCTTGTAGTTATTATCACTAACAGTACCTACCTAATTATATTTGGCTATTAAGTTAAGGTTAATTCAACACTTCATCCTTCTCTCTCCAGCCCATTAACATCCCACTGTTGGGCACGGGCCTCTTCCACTTTGGGAGGTATTATATCCTACTGTGCCGATGACGCGTGTTGGTACAGGGTTTACTTTCGAGTTTTCAGTCTTATCACAGAGGATGTTATCTGTGTAAAATATCCCTTAGTAGACTTTTACAGCAACCTAGGGAGGAGATGGGGTGGTGACACTTGTATTCTTAGTCTGTCACCACACAGACTTCCTCCTTAGAATTTGTGAAACCAGTGACAACAAACCAGCTGATGGATGATGAACCACCCTTCTATCAATGAGAAATATTATATCATCTTCATTCATTCCATGTATTATAAGTCTTAGACAATATGTTTTAATAAATATACATGGATGTATTATATCCGTAATCTGGTATCCATATCACAAGTATCATTACGCTTAGTTTGGAACCAGCGGACGTTGTGTGAAATGTCCGTAAATATTTATTTACTCTTAATTAGAAACAATTATTATCCCTAAAATGATATAAATATTAGACAATAACACAAGTATTTTAATTTAATTTAATTACCGCTTACGTACGCTACGTAGTCAATCATCAACATGTATTATAAAAAAAATAATTTCGGAATATAATTATATTAAAGTAAATCATCCCCATTTTTTTGCAATGAAGTATAGGATGCGCAAAGCGATCCCCACTCTACCACCGAGCGCTCAAGATTCGTGCCGATACCTATAACAGCAATTTAACTGCCTAATTTTTGGGTAAATTTCTCTCTGTTCTAACTGCAAATATTTGTTTTTTTCAGGCTCGCTCTATCGCCAAGCTTGTTGGTATTCGTGCTAAACGTCTAAAGGATGCCGCAGAAAACCCTGATGACGTCACTAAAGCCCCCACAGCAGTGAAGGAAACTAAAGCTAAGAAGTGATGAAATAAATGTATATTAAAACTATATTTACCTTTTCTTTTTACCATAATATTAGTTTGCTGTTAGTGTAACTTGTAAACATCAATTATCTAAGTAGTCTCTGATGCGACTTATTCTAAGATAAGTGAATGATCGCAAGTACGTATATCTGTATGTGTCTATGTGTATATCTGTATGTATATTATAAAGCTAAAGAGTTAGTTTGTTTGAACGCGCTAATCTCGGGAACCACAGACCCGATTTGAAAACTTCTTTTAGTTTTGGATAGTACAATTTTTGAGGGAGGCTATAGCAAATAATATCACGCTGTGACTAACTGTGCTTTGCTCCTGGCAAAGCTAACATTAAAATGAAAATTTTCTAAATACCATGTCGCGGGCCATGTTCACTAATATAATTTCCCATTCTTTATAAAATACTAGCTGACCCGGCAAACGTTTTGCCAAATAAATGTTAGGTGTCCACCCCTGATACGGGTTGCAGACCAAGAGCTAAGCTAAGTTAGTTTAGCTTAGCTCGCATAGCTGACGCAGTTTTTCATACTCGTGTGCAGACCGCAAACTATGTGAGCTAACTAAAATATGCGAAGCTATGTTAGTTGTGTATGCCGATGCGCAGCTACGCGAGCTAAGCTATGTCCCTCCCGCCTTCCCCGCACGCCCTTCGTACATCCTTCGCCAGTGTCCTTTGTCGTACGCACGGTCGTTTCGTAGCGAATATGGAGCAATTTATCGAAGTTGTTAAACAATTTCCTGTGTTATGGAACACACAGTTAAGGGCCTACATCAATATTATCGTATATCATCGCCGACACGTACATATTAACACAGCCAGTAGGCACAGAAAATGAAGAATTAAGGTCATAGCCCACTTACACGACTCTGCTACCACCCGACTAATAAAATTTCATTCAAATATGGGTTTTAAGTTGTGGCCTTGCGGTATAGTTTATATTGACAACATAAATTAGCAGACAGCTCGGTGTCAGCAAGCTTTCCGCTATCAGACTGCTCGGTAGTGACGCCTCGCTGATCACGCGGTGTAGACGAGCGGTCGGCGCGGTGTCCGCGCGCTAACTGCTAGTAGTCGCCGCGGCGACGGGCGACTGCTATCACATACCGCGCGCCCGCGCCGCCCCTCGAGCGAGCCTCTCCCGCCGCGCGCCCGACATGCGGTCGGTCATTTTCGAATTATCTACCAAGCAATCCGCACGCTCGATATTTTTCCGAGTGCTTTCGCAGGTATTGAACGTATCCATTATGAATAAAGAAAAACTTATTGAACAAGTGCGAATATATCCCTATCTGTATGATGCCAGTGACGCAAAATACGCCGATTGTGTTAAAAGGGATCAAGCATGGAAATGTATTGCCAGGACGATGTCTGCAACAGGTATGTACCTATCTACGTACTATCCTATACCTACTATATTAAATACGCGGTGGAGGTAAAATTGTATTTTATTATTTTGTTAGTCATTTTCAAAATTATGATTCCGAAATATATGTATAACTGTGTGTTTCTCTGTATCCCAGAGGGATATCCGCTTATTGCTCGAGAAGAATGGCTAAAACAAAAGTGCATGTTAAAATAATAACTATCTTTGTTGTCTATAAGATATTTATTTTTGATATAACAATAAAATATGGGTTGTAAAAAAAGTACGTGCAATATTTTTCAGTGTGGTTTAATGTCGATCTTATAATGAAGGAAAAATATTGCACTACCTTTTTTTACCGCGTTATTAAATATGTTGATACTGCCATGAAACTTGACCTTCTGGAGATTGAAAGTAAGATGAAAAGAAGTCTCGAATATTAAAAGCATTTTCTGCACTGTCCGTTCCGTTTTCTGGTAATGGTTGCAGGAAATCATTCTCGTTGTGATGTATTGGTTGCTGTATCTCATGTTGATTTAGATGCTCTATTTCATAACTTCGCATAATATTATGTAAAATACATGTCGCTAGTATCAATTTGTCAACGTGTTTCGGGTTCACATTAATACTTTTGTTATAAATGCCAAATTTTTGGTACAATATTCCAAATGCATCTTCCACAACTTTGCGTGCTCGTGATAAACGTTCATTGAATATAGTTTGTGCTTCAGATAAACCACGACAACGAGGGTATGGCCTCAATAAATTTCTCATTAGAGGAAACGCCTCATCTCCTATGAAAACATGAGGTATATCTCTGTTACTTCCAGGTAGCGGTTTATCGTTTGGAATATGTAATGAATTACTTTCAAGACGTCTCGCTAATTTCGAAGATGCAAATATTCCACCGTCACTATTTCTACCAAAAGCGCCTATATCAACTATTATAAATCTATATTTATCATCAACCACAGCCATTAGGACAACAGAAAAGTGTTTTTTATAATTAAAATATAGCGAACCACTATTAGCAGGTGCTATGATGTTGACATGCTTTCCATCTATAGCGCCGATGCAATTTGGAAAATTCCATCTGTCTTGAAATCCTCGAGCTATATTTATCCAACGCTCTTCAATTGGCGTTGGAATGAAAACTCTCATTAGTTTGTTTATGATTGCGTTACATACTTCTTGTATAATTGATCGGATTGTTGATTCGCCAAACCTAAAGCTTGAACTCAACGCCCTTGCTGAATTTCCCGTAATCATGTATCTGAAACAAAACTTTTTTTATTAATATTTCACGTCTTCACTTCGATTTCTTTCTATTTCAGAATCAGAGTGCAAGAAAACATGGGCAAACTTAAGAGAAAGCTACAGAAGGGCAGTTGTTAAGAAACGCACAAAAAGTGGTCAGGCTGCTACCTCATCAAAAAAATGGCAATTTGAAGAGGAAATGTCGTTTTTGTTACCGCATATGAAACAAAGAAAAACAATTTCATCATTAACGGATGATGATAGTGAAGATATAGAAAATTTTGATGTGAGTGAAATTAACGAATTGCTGTCAAATCACGATGATTCTCCCATCTCATCGAATAACCCAGCACTTGATATCACCAACCGACCAGAAAGTTCTTGTTCAACAAATACGTCAGCAAACTCTCCTTTGTTTCCGAACATACCTAAAAGGAAGCGATTTAAAGGGACCCACGAAAGTACCTCAGCATCAGCTGAACTTTTAAAATATTTACTTAAAGAAAAAGAGACAAATAAAGATGACGAGATTGACAAGTTTTTTTCGAGCATTGCAACAACGGTAAAAAAATTAAATTGTTACAACCAATCTGTCCTCAAGTCTAGAATATTCAATATGGTGTCTGAAGTTGAATTACAAGAAATCCAGGAACAAACTAATTTCTATGCTGGTTCTTCACGACACAATACTGATATTGAGAGTCCTTCGGGTTATAACATCCACAATCTAGGACCTTCCGGTTATACCACCCACAATACAGGATCTTCGGATTATAACATCCACAATGCAGGCCCTTCCGGCTATAATACCCGTAATGCAGAGCTTACAGGCAATAATTCTCCAGTTTTAAAAACACCGAAATTGAACAATGATTTGCCTAATGCTTCACAAACAAAAGATTCCTAACTTTTTTTTTTATTGATTTTGTGCTAACATTGCATTGTAAGCGATATTGGAAATTAGAGACTGATTGTTATTAATTTTTTGATTTTGAGTTAACATTGTAAGCGAATCCAAATTTTTTATATTGATTTTGAGTTATAAGTGATAAGTGATGGGAATTAGAGACTGATTGTTATTTTTTTTTTAATAAATATGTACAAATTTACAAAAAAGTTTCTGTTTCACTTACCTCAATGTGACGGCAATTTTTTCTATTGGTGTTATTGCTTGTCGAAATTTCGTATTCTTCTTTGTTATGTCTTTTCCAATAAATGACAATATGTAATTAAATAGGTACCGATCCATACGAAAGTAAATAAAGAATTTTTCTTCATCATCTGATAGGTGTCTTTGGATCTGCCAGAATTCTCCTTCCGCATGTCTTGCTTTGAGCATTTTATGCACCCAAAATCTTCGGCTGTTATTTCTTGAACTTCTCTCCTCATCCTCAATTGCAATAGCAATAATTGCTAATTCGCGCGTTGTGAATCGGGACATAGTAAAAAATACTAGTTGCTTCAATGGAAACCGATCGCGAACTGTGTCTGTGGCGAAAAGCGCGACCGGTCGGCGCGTGGACAGCTGGGCGTCTGCTAGCTGTCAACGAGTGGACTGCTGGGCACCAGCTAGCTGTCGCCGCGCGGACTGCGAACAGTCGCCTTCTTTTAGGGCGGTGTTGGGTGGGAGCAGTGTTGGAGCAGAGTCGTGTAAGTGGGCTATGACCTTTAGGGAAACTTCCTATTTACTCAAAATCTACTAAATATATTTTAATTCTGATTTACGTGTTTCTATATATAATAGTTACTTATGTTTTGAAAGTTATTTCATTAGTTAATACGCGATAATAGACCGACAAATGAAAAAAATAAAAAATTAGAGAGGTTGTTTCGCTAAGATTTTCTATCGAGAAAACTTTTTTCAATCGCGTTTCTGAGTTTATGCGATCCTAGATCATATATTGAAAAAACATATACTTAAAAATTAGAGCTCTAGCCATTCAATCTAAAGAAACAATGAAAACTTCGTACATAGAAAAATGCACGAAGCTATTTTGGTATCCTCTTAAAGGACTATCACAATTTAATTAAAAAGGATGTTGTATGGAAACAAATAGTGGAGGAAATAAGTAATCCAGACATACCAGACGGTGAGTTTAATTATTTATTATTTCAAGTTTAATCTAATTTACATTATTAAAATAATTACAAAATAACTCTCTGACACGAAATGCTTCTCTAGTTGCTCGTAAGTTGTCGTATTGTACTGATCTTATTAAAGTTTGCTGTTCTTCAATATTGACGGTATTGGCGTTACTAGTTGTCGTTCTTGAAGACATTAAATAATTGTGCAAGACACAGGTAGTCTTTGTAATGACGTCCACTAGTTCCAATTGACATTCAAATGGTCGACGAAACACACGAAATCGCGCTGTTAATATGCCGAACGCATTTTCTACTACTATTAAGATACCACTCTGTGTGCAAAACTTATAATGCTAAAACTAGATTTGCACAAAAATCTCACATTTTCTTAGGTCCTAAATTGTATAATAAGTTAAACAAAGAATTAGATATATTTACTATGCATAAAAATGAATGTAAGCGAAAGATAATAGAATGGTCATTGAAATTAAATTATCAAGAAACGGAACTGCTACTTGAGATAAGCAAATAAACCTAACACAAACAACACGCCCATCTATACATGTACAAACACACGCAGGCGCGCACTAACACGCACGAATATACACACACACACACACACACACACATGCGCACACAAACACACATACTCAAAGCATTACTATTACAAATTTATGTGGTGGGATCCTGGTGTCCTGAAATACAGGCCTCGGCTTAGTTTAGGCACCAGTCTCCCACAAATTAAACGGCAAATGTTTTAATGTTAATGTTAAATGTAAATATTGTCCTTGTATTGTAACTGTTTTATTTGTGGAAGAAATAAATGATATATATTAAAATAATAATATAATATAATACTACATTTCGTGCTCTACTGAGACGATTCTGTTATCTAAACATGTACTCCGGTGGTACGGCCTCATAAAGTGTTTTTGTAATGGGAATGCTTGATCACCTATAAACACAAAAGCCAGGATAAACACAGAAGGATCGCCATCAGGCGTTAAAGGTTTATGATTGGGCAAGTTTAATTGCCCGTTTTGTAATTTGTGGCCAAATGCACTATCTGCAAAAATACCTCCGTCGCTAAATCGGCCCATTGAACCTACGTCTATTACAATAAATCTTTTGTGTGCATCAACGACTGCGAGAAGGACGACAGAATAAAATTTTTTATAATTAAAATAATTGGAACCTGACTGAGGAGGGCATTTTATTGAGATATGCTTCCCATCCACGGCACCAAGGCAGTTAGGGAATTGCCATTTATCATTAAAGTCTTCTGCAATTACTTCCCATTCACTTTCTGTCGGTAACTTCATACACACATACTCGCACATACTGTCAAAAAATAAATTTAACGGATGTCTGTGTTTCTCCGCCTCTTTTGCCTCCTCAGCCTTCCGTTGCTCTCTTTGCTCACATCGCTTCATAAAATCGTTATCGACTTTCTGAAGTAAGTCGTTTAATGATGCGTCATCGGCAACTTTTCTTTTTTTTATCCTTGGTGGTTCGGAAGTCTAGTCTAAAAAAACATGTTTTATTTTAAAAGAACAAGACATCGTTTTATTTAAAAAGAACAAATATTTTTAAAATAAAACATGATTACATCACTGCGTTTGGGCTAGCAGCCCAAACGCATCACGCAATCATATTCTAGGATTTCTATGGCGCATCTTCGAAGGCTTAAGATCTGACAGGTACATAATTAACATCTAAGCAACCCTTAGTACTCATAACTAATGCCTGAAAAAATAGATGGATGCTCTCGATTTATCAGGTTCCTAATTGCTAAAAATGGAGTCGCCCCTCTAATGTACCTTAGGATATCCAACAGGAATTAACATAAGGCGACTCCTGCTGAAAAAGATACGAGAACAATGATCATACTCATTGTGTATGGCACGCTTTTGGGCGGGCCGTTGCGTAGCGACCTACAGTGTTCGTGTGTCTTACCTTGGCACCCTGCCGACGTGGCAGTATTTTTGTCAAAGCAAACAGCGTGTATAGTTCCTGTCGATTTAATACTTTATGACCGATACAAATAAACATTTTTAATCGTGGATTGAGATCTATAAACCCACAAAAGAAACACATATTTTAGATAGATATAATGTATTGTATCATTATATACTAAACATTACGTAACTTCACAAATTAAGATACTAGGTTTATTGCAAGATTTTAAGCGAATGCCCGTCATTTACAAAAGGAAATGTTAAGGTAAAACTAAATTAAGCTGACGTATTAACTTCTGTGTTGTTCTTCTCTGCACCAATGTCTGTGGCGTCAGCTGGGGTTTCCTCAGATACTCCATTCTTAATCTTCTTATCACTCTTCCTAAACTTGTCATATCTGGAATAAAAATTACAGTTCAATATTTTAGATTAGATAATGACACAGTGCAATGACGACAGGCAAAAGATATATAAGAAAAATTTATATTTTCCATCTGACTGAGGAAAACAAACCAATTGCCTATGGACCATGGAAAGGTTTATAGTAGTTAGTGAGCAGCATAGAGACATGAACCCTAATGTCCCATAACTGTTACGTATTACCAAATATGTCCCTTAGTATACTTGCCTGTCTAAATCATCTTCATCATCACTGCCTTCATTTCCCTGTGGGTCTACCTCACGTAGCAATTCTCCAATGTCTTTGTCCACATCTGCCCATAGTTTGTCTTCATTGCCTAGAAAATAGATTGTTATACATACATTTCTTACCATAATTTTCAGAACTAAACAAAAATACAAATATTGGTCCTATAGTGTAATAACCAATATGCATAGAAGGGTTATTTTGTCATTCATGCGAGTTCGTCGGTCTGGTGCCCTAACATTTTATCTAATATACTTTGTATGTGTTTTTGTTTAGCTGGAAACCATATAAAAAGTAAAAAATAATTTACATACCAGCAGCTACAGAATTTTCGGGACCATTGTCCAGTTTATTTTTATTGTCTTCATTTGACTCTGTCTTTTCAGTTTTTATATCACCTTCAACAGTATTTTCTTTCTCCTCTTCTGAAAATATTATTTATTTATTCTCAAAATTTGTACTACCGGCTATCACACACATCTTTGGAATACAAGAGGTAATTATTATAAAGCTCAAGAGTTTGTTTGTTTGAATGCACTGATCTCAGGATCTACTGGTCTGATATAAAAATCTTTCACTGTTGGATATTAAATTTATTGAGGAATGGCTATGTAACATGTCGCTGCGAGTAATAGGAGCAAAGCGTCAGTGAAAAATGTTGCAAAAAAGAGGAAAATTCTCCATATTCGACGCGTACGAAGTCGCGGGCTACGTAGTTTACACAAAAAAAAATGGAAACTAATTTTTATTTCAAAACTACTTAACTTCGCAAGAATTTTCAACGCAAAACAATTTATTGTAATACCTTTTTGTTGGTGCAACTGACGATGGATTCTTTCAGCGTGTTTACGTAGAGTGCGCGTGTCTCTATGTTGCACGTAACGACCGAGATGGATGCGAAGGCGGCAGTGTCGACGCATCGCCTCAGTTTCTTCAGAGCTGCCCGCCTCTACTCGCGGGAGGTATACGCGACACAGTTCGCAATACCAAACCTATTTACAACAGAAATTGATTATTTGTAGAATATCCGTATTCTTGTCCCCCGGAACATTAGCTCCTCCGTATGGTGACGGATTAAGAATACAAGTGTAGCTACCCCATCTCCTCCCGAGGATGCTGTAAAAGTCAGCTAAGGGATATTGCACACAGATAATCGTCTGTGAGAGACGGAAAACTCGAAAATAAACCCTGTGTCAACACGCCTGGTTAGCGCGGTACAGTAGACCGTAATCCCTCCAAAGTGGAGGAGGCCCGTGCCCAACAGTGGGAAGCAGATGGACTGGAGAGGAGAGGAACATAAGCTAAGTATGGGACCAAAGGACATTGCGTGAAATGTCTATAAATATTTATTTATATATATGCAACATAGCATATGTATACAATAAGATAAACATTTAAAACTGAAAATCACAGTTTCGGTAGTAACAACTCCAAATGTTTCAGATGGGTTCACTTCCGACGATCCAACGCGCGGCAAGAGCGCGATTCAAATGGTCGAATTCAGACGGTGTGGTATAGCTCTTCTATCTCACGAAGTCCGTTTGGTTATGAATGTTGTCAGGCGTGCATGTATACAATGCTTTAGTGTGCGTCTTAGGTTTATACCAGATTGTTCCGCAGACAACAAATTAAACGTGGAAAAGATTTGAAAATGAGTATTTGAAATATTTTAATCTGGACTTTGAATTTACAATTGATTTGCAAGATGACTTTGATACTAGCCAATCAGATTTTTAATCTTCATCAGATTGTGATTAATTATGTTTTCCTTTATTTTTTCTTTGTAGTGCCTAAATTAAAATGCTTAATAAAATTTTGTTTTTTACATATATACAATTGTCGTTTATTTAATACACGTAATTATACCTTCAAATTTTAAATAAATGTTATTTTTTTAAAAGTACTATAAATATATTTATTGGTCAAAATCAGATTTCCGTGCTGACGCTCCTTACGTTCAAGCACACTCATCGCCGATGAGTGTGCATCGGTACACGTTACACACACAACGAAAACCAAACGGACTTCTTGAGATAGAATAGCTATACCGTGCGCATCGATGGAGACCCACATATTTGGAACGTGCTCTTGGATCGTCCGGTGTTTACCCGACTAGAAAAAGGTTCGTACAAAAAGGTTAGACGGGCCCTATTATTTGCTGCCCGTCCGTCCATCAACAAAATTTATTTGCTGTATGTGTAGTCGTAAATATCCTAAAATTTTAGCACTTTAAATACTTACTTCCACCTTTTTAATATGTTCGCTTCCTATATTTATCTCCACTTTAGATTTTTTTGGTGCAGCTTCATCCTTCTTCTCTCCACCAGAATCGTCATCTTCTACTTCTAAAATATTTTTAAAGACATTATAAATATTATAATAGAGATCTTTTGTAGCCTACAGTCGACAAGTTTTTTATATTTTTGTATTGTAACAAATAACATAATTATGGTTTTTCTTTTACTTTTTGTTTACACAAAAACTACTGAATGGATTTTAATGAAACTTTACAATAATGTAGCTTATACGTTAGAATAACACGTAGGCTACTTTTTATTCCTAAAGAATGCAATGTTCCCGTGGGATAGCAAAAAACTGATTTTTTAATTTTTTATCCATTTTACCATGGGTAGCACCGCAGGGCACAGCTAGTCTTCTATATATTTCAAACACTTGACCACAACTAATCTCTGTTAGATAAGTAATGGGTCTTTCAAATAGAGCGGGTCGATGTTAATAATCTGTAGCGGCCATTTTGTTTTGGCGGGATCTTTCAAATCATTTTTTTCTTATCCAGTCACTGATGCCAAATCACCATGGCGAGTTACACGGTTGAGTAGCATGTGCAATCAGCATCGCGCAGATTCAGCCGGATCTATGCAGCAGAGTCATTAAAAATTGGACCTCTATGATTCGTGCCACCATACGAAGCCGCGGCGGATATATGAACGATGTCATATTCCATCCATAATGGCATAAACAAGCCATTCAAATAAAAATAAAATTTCGTTAATATCTCACACACATCTTGTTTTATTCAATTTTAACATCGACCCGTCCTTGTTGAAAGACCCTGTATAATGCACATGTTCAAATACTATTATCACACTTACCATCTACGTCTCCAACAGAGTCCAGGGTCATGAAATTATCCAAATCAACATCCATGCCCTCATCACCACTGGCTTCAGCTTTTGGACTCGCACGTCGAGCAGATTGGTTTGCCTTCCGCTAAATAGAATACCAACAATTTGTAAAAAATATACATATAAATTAAATCATCTAGGGCGATATAGTCGCAAAGCGACTAAGCTCTTTAAATAAAAAATATAAAAATTTAATCATCAGAACTTAATAAAATGTTAGCAGCAAACTATTTCAAAACAACAAGAGAGAACAAAAAGAGATAAAAGCTAATGGTTGTCTGGTAGTAAATATATATTGTAAGCCCTTGTTTCTTGTGTATTTACACTATTCGCTTGTGCTGTGAACCCGTGATCGTGATATTATGTAATTATTCAAAATATACGACTGGCTAACCAAGTTTTTAGCAAGTTTTGCGAAAAATTTACCTGAATAAACCTTTGTATCACGTATCATCTCTTTTCATGTTTTAACAAGTATTATCAAAATCGTTCACTTTACGAGATTAGCTAAGTGTGTGAGGAGGAACCTTGAGGTGTTCCAGTGAGCAGATGTGATGCTCGTAGATCATGGGCGAGCGGAAGGTTAGCCTGCAGATCTGACAGTAGGGCATCAGGAACCGCTTCATGGCGCGGTGCGTGTCGGTGAGGTTGTGCGCGTGCCTGGTGGTGCGGTGGTTGAGGCGGCACACCGGACAGAAGGTGGTGCGCGCCGCCAGCTGCGCCCCGGCCGCGCCCTCCAGCTCGCGCTGTGCTCCACGCTGCGCCACGCGCATGCGCAGCAGCTGTACCTTGTGTCTGCGCGCCACGCCGTTCATCGCCGCGCGGTGCTTGCTCGACACCAGGTGCTTCACGTACGTCTGCCACGCACAATTACTACGTCACACTACACTCACATCTAATGATACTTGATTCACAAATCATTTTAAAAACATAGGCCTCATATTTTGCCATATATGTACGTAATGTTACACAACTTACAGCAAACGTAGCACATTTTTCCTTGCAGTGTACGCAGGCCAAGTGCACGAAAGCTCGGGCCCGCTTTGGTGCGGTATCTGACGCCGCGTCCGGTTCCTTGTCAGTGTCCTCACCACCGTCTACTCCGTCCCCGTCTGACACTTCCGCTTCTATCTATTCATGTCATTTAAACGTGCAATGTAAATATTTTTTTCTTGATTTTATCTAACTACATTTTAACACTATACCCCAACTTTCTAAGGTTTATTCTATCACATCGTAATAATAAATCCTACTAAAAATTATATAGACAAAAGTTTGCAAGGATCTCTCTCGCGCATAAACTAATGAAACTGCTTAAACAGCTGCTTTATAGCTTATATATCAGAATAACATATAGTATAGGTATAATCAGAATAATCAATTTATTGGTAAATGTATAAATTCACAGGTCATTATAAATTATTATATATATATGTATAATCATTATAAAATCCATAGTTAAAACCATATTATTATGATAAATTAAACTTCATGAAGACTTACTATACTAGTAAGCAATAGATACTCTACACATAAATTGATAAAGTGATCTAAGAGAAAGAGTGCATGTTATTATAAGCTTTATCTACAGAAAAGTAACTAATAACAGCGGCGGCATTACGGATCGGATTATCCCACAGATATCTAAATAAAAGAAATGTTTATCAAATTATATCTACGATAAGTTTCTGCAAAATTGTTCATTATTAGATTTTTCTTACAAATGTTAAAAGCGGCAAGTTTCTGTAACGTACATACGAGGGATCGCTGTTTTATATTGCATACAGTGGTTTGGTAGATTAGTACTACATAATATGTATGAAGCCATAAATCTACTATATAAAAATAAGTCGGGTTTTCCTTCCTGACGCTATAACTACAGAACGCACGGACCGATTTCCACGGTTTTGCATTCGTTGGAAAGGTCTCGGGCTCCGTGAGCTTTATAGTTCTTTTTTTTTAAATTTTTTTTTTTTACTTTTTTTTTGGTATGGCAAAACAACGTTTGCCGGGTCAGCTAGTTGTGTATAAAATACCATCCATCGTCGATTTTTATCTAATGTTTTAATTATATATTATTATTTTATTATATAATATTGTTTATTCATTATTAAATAAAGATGTTGACAAAATTATGAAAAAAATAATAGATAGGTATAGAAGTTTCATAAATACAGGACGATTCTATGAGAACACAATTAAAAACTAGGCATTTATTTTAATTTTCAATCACGATCACGGTTCACGTCAAACTAGCTGTTGTAAAAGGGTGTTTACGAGTTTGTTGTACATTAAGCTCACATTGCAAAGACAAAAAAGCCCTCATGCCATTTCCCTTATTTAAGATTTCTGTGGGTTCCCTTTCCTTCAGATTGAGCCTATAAAATGGCTACGTACTGGCGGTGGCAGGTCAGCTTTGTTTTAGGTAATGTTATTCATCTTATATATAAAAATCAATTGCTGTTCGTTAGTCTCGCTAAAACTCGAGAACGGCTGGGCCGATTTTGGTGATTTTGGTATTGAAATAATCGTGAAAGTCTAGGGAAGGTTTAAACGGTGACAAAACATATGGGGATCCAAAATTCCACGCGTACGGAGTAGCGGGCATCAGCTAGTATATTTATATAATAGGCATGATCGGACAAGTATTTGCAGATACTCGTGAGCAAAGTGTTTATGTAACAAAATAAGAATAATAACCGTACTATGTACTTATTTTCTTATAAATAAATAAAATTAATTATGAATATTTGTAAACATGCATTTTGCTAATGTTATTAGTTATTATATTAGGCTAAAATACAGTTACCGTTACAGGCGTTATTTCATTACTATACATCTATTTCGGGATCTTAAATTTGAGAATGTTACGAAGTAGTTAGACCATGAGTTTCGTTCGATCCTTAGATGCAGTGGTTTTGTCGGCTTTTTACTCATGTAGTACCTATAGCGTCGTTTAGGAAGACGCGCATGCAGGCGAATTTATTAATATTATTAGACGAATGAGTCGCGCAAATGTTAGAGAATATTTGTTAAAATCAATTAAAACGCGCGTAATCATGTAGATACAATTATCATGATTGTAATGATGTGTCGCGTCTCCCTAAATAAAGCCCAATAGGTGAATACTCGTGGTGTAAATACATAGTTTGAACATAAATGATAAGTTAGCATTAATGTTCTTGAAGTTTAACTTACTTCAGCGCGTCTTTTTAATATACGCGCGCTATAATCTATTAAAACTTAACACAATATAGTACAAACTACAGACATTGTCGTTGCAGTTTGTAAGTAAAACTTTTTACATGCGTACATAGATACATGTACACATTTTTTTGTATTATAATTTAGACAAAGTAACAAGAATGCATACCTTGGGTGATTTTATTTTTGCTTCCTTTTTTTCTTCAGTGATTTCTTCTTTTTCATCACCATCCCAATCTTCATCAGTTGAAGAAGCTTCGTCTTCCTTAGACTTGACAGAACTGCTTGTTGTTAATGGAATATATATTAGTATACAGGTTTCAACAGATATGATATTCAAACTACCATAAGTCATCATACGTCATATAGTAAATACAGTTCTTATAGACTGTCCAGTTAATGTGTAAGTATTTTAATTTATATTTGAACCACTATTTTTCGTCGGTACTTTATGTTTCTCTTTGGTATATCCAATAATGCTAAACCTGCATTTAGGCAGCTGTAATTTTATAGTATCATTCTTTATAATCTGCTATTACTATCTCAGTACATGGGAGCTTTGGATTGTCTATTTTCAAATTCTCTCAATATAAATCAAGCTCTGGTCTAATAATGTAATAATAGATAGCCAATTGTTGGCATTACCTTCGTCCCTTAATAGGTCGGAACGCGCGGGTGTAACCGAGCGATCTTTCTGAGTATCGCCTAGAAGTAAAGGTGCCCCGCGAGCGCGGTGCTCCCCTGAAGGAGGCACGCGTGCGCATGGTGCGACCGCGGAAGGTGCGGCGCACGGCTCGAGGCCGCATGGCGGGCCGTACTTCTCTAGGCGGTCCCATGCCGCTCGGCTTGCGGTAGCTTTCACGATTAGGCGATCTTCTACGCTCTTCTCCACCGAACGATCTCCTTTCGCTGCTGTAATTTTCTTGTCGACTGCCATATGATCCGCCGTAATGACCACCACCATCATGGCTACGTCTATCGCTCGAGGAGCCCTGTACACAACTCTCTTTGGTTCTTTCGACAAGCTTTACATAATGAAATACAATGAAGTGTTTAATTATGAAGATAGAAATAGCAGATTTTCTTTATTCAGACTTTGTCGGTGTCAGAACACTATCTAAGGTAGATGTTCCTTAAACTCCTTCTATGATCTTTACAAGTACAAATATAGATGGCACCTCCTAGGCATTGAATATATATTAACTAGGCCTGTTGATTATAATTCACTCTCATTAGTTGTGCACAATTGGCATCCAGATATGATTAGAGTATTCAGTCTATATTCTTAGAACAATACTGTTTGCAATACTGAGACTCAATTGTTAGTCAAGAAAAATACTAAAGATGTGAGTGAAGCTTATTGATTTAACACAAAATATATATATATATATATATATATATATATATATCATTCTCGTTGGCCTGGAAGATTTAGTTAAATATACATTTAAATAAAGGAAATGTTGCATCACATTCAAAATATTGAGTAGTGGTCCAATTTTAATAAAGGAGATAGGCTTGTGCTAAAATACAGTAACAAGTTTATTCATTACATCTTGTTAGCCTCATAGATCTCATTAGTTTTCAGTACTCAGCAATATAATTAAATAACTATAATCCTCTTGATGAGTTCATGCCTGCATCTCTGAACTGTGTTTATCAGTGAACTATGAGTTACCATAAGTGATACAATCAAATCTGATAGTTGGAAGTATGACTAAGATTCATATTTTCTTTTAAATAAAGATAACACACATTGTATCACTTAAATATCATTATTGCCTGTCAAATATGTATAGGTATATCATTTTCTTTTACAATATTTTTCTTGTAAGAATTATATTTTTATTGTGGTGCACCTCTAATATATATTGTGTGTTCTATAATGTCATTCACATATGGCAGCATTGACACCACTCTCTTTATCTACTGTTGTTTTTATTGAGGGTTACACAGTGAAGGTTATAGCATGAATTACCTAAATATACTGTGTTTTTTCCTTGAAATTTGAATACTCATAATCACAATATACTGACCTCCATCCTCATTCTTTTTCTGTCTGGTGAACCTGAGCGACCATAATCACGATTGGAATAACTAGCAGAGGTTTCCTAAAACAATAAAATGTATTTTTCTCATTTTCAAGAAAACCTAAATAAAAAATTGGCAAACTGCTCTACTGTGTGGGTTTCTGTCTGTTCTTGTTAAATTGCATGTTCTCAACCAGTGGTAGGGAAAAGACGAGATGTTTATAACTTAAAAAAATATCTTCATACTATAATAAAATAATGCCTTTAAGATTTTTCTTAATTAGGAATATATGGCAAATGTAATTTAAAACATTTATTTAGGATAATAAGGTATGATGTGATAATAGGAATTTTAGCAAGGCATGATAGATACTTGTTATTATTATGGTAAAAGTCTATCTCTATGGTCAATGTAAAATTAAAATCAAATTTCGGTAAACCATGTAGGTAACAACTGATCATAAAGGACTCTTTATAGCTTAGTCCCACCCATGAGCATGGTTACTGCAAAGTCGGGCTAATATTTAGAGCAATTACATGCATCTGTATCAACTGGTTTTATTTTAATTTATTTTTTATTAATAGTTAACATGAATTTTTATATTACTTACAGATCGATAGCTCTTTTTATAAGAGTCCTCCATTCTGTCACGACCTGAATTATACCTGCCACCTCCACCACTAGTGTATCTAGAGTCATTGTTATAAGATGCATAACCACCACCTCGACCTCCTCGGCTCTCATAAGAACCTCCACGACTGCCTCTGTACGACCCTCTGTAAGTGCTTCCTCTCCCACCACTGTAAGATCCTCTGCCACCAAAACCTCGTCCTCGAGATGACATCTAAACGGATTTAATTTACATAACATGAATGAAATTATTTATCACTGTAGTTGTGGCTTAAGAATAAAAGTGTCATCACTCACTTTCCTCTCTAGAGTACAGTGAGAGCCAGCTAGCGTACATTATAAGCACATAATATCTACTGAGAAAGACAGAACTTTAAACTACTCCCCACGCCAATGCATCTGGTCAGTGTGTAAATAATAGGAGTGTTCGCAACGGCTATATATTGCAAACGCGTTATAACGATACGCTATTTTTAAAACGCCTATTATTTTATACGCTATAATATATTATATAATATATTAGTTCGCTTCGTACAACGACCCGTTTTGATTATCGTTATAGAGATAAGAGTTAAGATCGTTATATTATTTTGTTATTTAACGGAAATAGTTCTTATGCGGTCACCTTAGAGTATAATTTGGTAGGTGACAAAAATATTATACTGCCAAGTGCAATCGACTTCTAGCCGAACAAAATATATTAGTTTGCTTAATATATTTAATAAATATATTAGGCAAACTAATATATTATTTTGTTATTTAACGGAAATAGTTCTTATGCGGTCACCTTAGAGTATAATTTGGTAGGTGACAAAAATATTATACTGCCAAGTGCAATCGACTTTGTATGGGACGTTCCGTTTCGTTTCGAATAGTGCATGTGATGTGTTGTGTGTATAATGAATGGGTCTTAACTAATAAAAATAAAAAATAAATCACAACATAAATAACGCTTGCCAGTTGTAATAAATAATAGGTTGAATGATTATTAATAAATATTAGATTATTTTATCAGCTATCTAATATAACGATCACCTCTAGTAAATAAGGGCTCAGACTAGGGATGCCCGTTACGATACGATATATCGGAATATCGATACAGCATTATACGATATAGCGATGTTTGATGCGATATTTTGACCATACGATACGCTTCGATATATCGCATTCTTATAAAAATATCGCATTACCGTATCGTATCAAACTATGTCGGTGATTAATTTGTATAATTTTAAAGTTCCCATTACATCGTCACTAAACGATAATAGACAGTGCCATTGAATATATTGTTATTAGTAATAAGAGAATGATAACGTCGACAAAATTGTTTATGGAACAAGAACAGCCGGCTTTTGTTTAGACTTTGAGGTAGATTGAAATAAATCTTTGGACTTTGTAGTACCGTCAAATATGATTAATAAATGTTTAGTTTATGTTCTCCTTTTTCATTCCGTTCGAAAGGCATGCGATACAGTTACGATACGATATATCGATACAAAGGGAATCGATAATATCGCGTATCGATACAAAGGGAATCGATAATATCGCGTATCGATACAACCAAGTTCGATACAGTTACGATGCGATATATCGATACAATACACTTTTTTGGGCATCCCTAGCTCAGACCCTTTATTGATAGCTATTCCCTGACCAATATATGTAATGTATTTCTATAATTGTAAAAACAAATTGAGCATTTTAGGAATATCATAAAAAATACCATTTATGGTTTTTTAATCGTATGACAAAGATGTTATGGCACTAAAACCAAATATGTAATTGTAAAGTTTAAAATATATAATACCTAGGTACATGTAGTTTAAGAAATATTAATTGAATGTTACATAAAATGTACATTCTATTAGTTAGCTAAGAAAATTACGTGTCAAGTATAATCTTCAATTCCACTGTACCTACCTACATCCACATATTTCATACATCAAAAACTGTGATAAAAATACCAACCTTAACCACGTTGATGACCATTATTTAATCATTTAGTCAGTCTATACAATATAAACAGTACAGATTCTTTTCACAAGTTCTAAATCATGTCCCCTAACGTTAGAGCATACTTTTACAATAATAAGCTTTTTAATTCGCCGCATGCCGCCTGAGACCCGAAATGGCGTCTGTCTTCTTCATCAATCGTACCGTGACATAGTTTTCCACAACAACTCCACTAATTTAGATATTACAGCACTTATTAATTCTAAAACTCACCTTTGTAGTAGTAAATTTCGTTCCACTAACAGTTCATATCATTTAAAATAAAATGAAATTAGATTATGAACGATGCAACGTAAAGCATCACCCGCATTCACCGAACAGACAGTGTTGCAAATTTTACAATTGTTGCAAAACAAAACAAAACTCATGAGAAAATCGGGAGAATTTTTATTAACATAGTTTTATTATAATTGAGTATTTTTTTTTAAAGTTGAACCGGCTTCATGTGCCTTTCAAATTTGAGGGATTTTCTCAACTTTTTTTTCCTATACATCTTCAGTTCTTTGTGTGTAAATATTTTTTGAATAATAACCGGCGGACAGCATTATAGTAAGCCTTTAAGATTTGTTTTTCTGCTAATATCTGTTTAATATGACAAATCTATACGAATTATACTAATTAATATCAAAAGGTGAAGAGTTTGTATGTTTATTTCAACGTGTTAATCTCAAGAACTTCTGGTTCGAACTGTAACTTTTTTTGTGTGGGTTAGTCCATTTAATGAGGAAGGCTATAGGCTATAACATACAACTCCACGCTGCAACCTATAGAAGAGAAGCATTAATGAAAACTGTTGCGGAAACGGGGAAATATTTCTAAATCCTTCACGTTAGAACTCGTGGGCAACAACTAGTAAAATATTAAGATTATCAAGCACTCAATGTCAACAGTCAACTCCCGATAAATCGGGAGGTTTTTCAATTTGCATCACCACCGCTATCACAGAATACTTCTGGCACAGATTAGAAGATACAAGCACAGGTTAATGCTAACCATGGAGACTAGCCCTGTTTTCCAATCAGCGCACAATAGCGCATTATGCTGCACAATGCTCAACGTTGAGTGTTCCAATTACAGCATCGCATCGCACAATCGACCACTCTCAAGAGTGATGCGTGCAATCCATACCAACTTCAGCGACAGAAAATTAACAAGTATTTTTTTCTATAAATTGGCATTGATTGAAATTTTATTTATATATTATCGTTAGTAATATTATCTATTGTTAAAAAAAAAATTAAGGCTTTCTTTTCGTCGGAGTTTTCTGGATATATTCAAAGAAAGCTATGTTAAAAAATAAATAAATATAAGTATGGATGAAGGTATAAGCAATGACTTTTTTTATATTCCACACATATAATGTGAATACAATGTTTATTTTAGATTTTTTTTTTTCAACACTGAACTTAGCGCACTCTGCTGTCGCATTTTACAACTAATTCACGTTCAGCGTCAGCATTGTGCGGCACTGAGTCGCATTATGCTCTGCCATTGGAAAACGGGGTAGAAGTAAGGAGGAATATCTTGTATGAGGGATCAGTCCAAAAAGTATCCACTTGTAAACAGCAAATAACACTCACCGAAATAGCGCTAGTGTAGCAAGTGGAAATGATATGAGTGTAGCAGTTATAAGCAAAGTGAAGTGTGCTACTGTTGCGGTAATTCTTTAATACTATTAAAATTTTCTATTTACAAATATTTGGGGTACTTAAAAATACCGTATAATTATAATAATAATTAATATAAATTTATTTCATAGTCATGTTTGTCTATATCTTTATCTTCTTTATCTTTATTATTATTATTATTACTTCTTATAAAACAAAGTCGTAATTTTTGTATGTATGTCCCTATGTGAGCTTATATCTTCAGAGATACGCAACGGATTTTGATGCGGTTTTTTTTAATAGATAGAATGGTTCAAGAGTATATGTATTTGAGGTACAACAAAATAATGTATGGATGAATTGTTTGTTACCTATAGTTCTTCAAAAAAAGTCCGCGAGGGCATATGTCTATCTTTTAAGGGAAACCCGCTGTACCCATTATAATGTCGCAAAAATTATCAAATTCAATAGGGTGTTTTCAAAAGCTATTTATGTGTATATAGTAATATTTTTTTGTCAGATTAAATACCTCAGTTAGCTTACACGTTTAATATAGATTATAACTGCTTTTTACAGCATGCAATTTAAATGAATATCTTAGGAAATATGACGAAAAAAGAATTACGCGCGAAAAAATAAAATACTTAAACTGTAGGCCGAGCAACGCGAACGATTCCTCGGTCTTCTATCCATACCATACTCTAATATTTGGATGTTTTGTTAATGTTGGATTGTATGAATGTAAGGATGTTTGTTGTTCTTTCACGTAAAGATGGATGGATGGATTTTCATGAAACTTTCCTAAATTCCACGCGTACGGAGTCGCGGGCAACAGCTAGTATAGTATAATATTCAAATCATATAATTGTCATCAATAAATGTAAATCAAATACTTTAACGATTTCACTATTTTAAACAAACTTTTATCAACAGCTTAGTAACAACATAATTGAGTATTTAAAAAAAAAATTCTAACCGACTTCATGTGCCTTTGAAATTTGAGGGTTTGCCGTAATTTCTGAAACGATAACCATTAGATCCCTGACGTGGTGCCAATGGGACTAAACGGAAACCACCAGCTTGCTTTCAAATAAAAAAGGAATTCTCAAAATCGCTTCACCCAGTTCAAAGTTATGAGGTAACAAAATTAAAGAAATTTGTAGTAAAATTCAGTATTAGCTACACTTACACCTATGCTTGGCAAATAGTATCGTCACTGCATTAAACATTTTAAGGATCAGATATGTTTACGAATAATTTTTATATTTTAAATTAAAATATCTGATTCTCGCTATTTTCTGATAACGCGGTAACACTTAAAGTGTCAATTTGCTTCGTCAGTATTTTTTTTATTTTTTTCATCTGTAACCGTGACAACGCTGACAACAAAACGTCATGAAAAGAAAAAATAAAAACTTTTGTAATTATTTTTTGTTATTTTTGCTCTTCTCTTTATTTATAGAAAGGAGTGAAGGAGTGGATAGGATAATACCAAAATACAATAAATAAGCGCTATCATATAAATGGTCGGTAGGTACACCACAAGCTACTAATGGTTTTTCTTATATTATAGCGAGCCTAATAATAATAGTTTCTCAGTGATTTATTATCAAAACACCACAATGCAGCGAAAGCCAATGAATGAAAGAAAAATGCCTCCAAATGCGTTTTCGTTTTATGTACATCTATATTGTTCCCGGAAAAGCTCTGAAAGCACTGATAAGGTAATTTACATTTATTTCTGTTAAATAAAGTGGGATGCGACATCGGCCGTATATCAAGCAAGTCATTTTAAAAGCCAGAAACCTATACTCAATTTTTACATAAAATTATGCTTTGAACCCAATTTGTGATTTGCTATTCTTAATGCTTTTTAACTGTGTTTATTTCTTTTTCAGTATTCAAGCAATGTAGCAGAAGCAACAAACTCATGGCTGTCTTTAAATGAATCAGAAAAACAACAAATTGTATCTAAGTTTCAGGAATGTAGACAAAAATACAGATTACAAATATTAAACCAATTAAAAAATGCAGAGCCTTTTATGAAAATCAAAAATACCTGCAAGTGGGTGACAGTTAATTAACAAATAATATACTCTTCTTCTCAGCCCATTAGTGTCCTACTGTTGGGCATGGGTCTCATCCAATTAATAAAACATATTTTTTCAAACCAATATAAAATAAAATCAAACTTAAAATTGCAACCGTTCTTGTTTTATGCCATTGAAAACCGTAGGCTGTCTACAAATTGGAGATAACCTTGCAATCCGCTAAGGAGTGACACATTCTCTATCCATTAACGGGCCTCAATTTTTTCTTTGTATTGTTGTCTTTTGTTATCACTTTTGTCTTTCTCATGACTCATGTCATCTGCTCATCAAAGCAACATTTACCATATTCATCATAGACACCTTGTATGTTTCAGTGTAAGAAAATCTGAGAGTCCTGTTAAAGATTTACCAGGAAATAAAAATGAACATGTAATTGAAGAATGTGTGTCTGTAGTTGATTCGGAAAAGTATGAAGCAGTAGCCAATTACGAACAATTACTATGTGATACTGAAGAACAGTTACCATTATCCATGTAAGTAGGTTTAGGTCATTGTGTTGTAAAAATATAAGAAATCCACCTGTTCTTGCTCTAACTAGAACTACTTTAAGATCTTTTAGACAAATATACTTAAAACAATATTTTTGAAATTTTACAATTCATTTTAACTGCAGAATTTCATAATAAATGCTATTATTAAATGTACAGGTTTATTTTCAGAGATTCGCCAACTTACAATTCCAATGAACCAAATGACAATAATCTAGAACCAGACACCACGAGCAACAATGAATTAACTTTAATGGAGCCGCTGCCACCTTCTGTAAGGTAAGTAAAAAGCTTAACTATGTAATATTTTCTAACACTTGCACGACTCATTTGTTTAAATAAAACTACTTTTCGATTTAGACGCGTATATTTGTGTTAACCATGGTGTAAAGTAGTTTTGCATAACTATGTAGTTATAAATAAGTACCTACAGGCTTAGCTTTGCTCATGTATGTATGAGGTAGTTACTTAAAATGAAAAGATCTTTTAAGTAACTACCATCATCACTAAATTATTTTGCTCACTGTACTGTATAAAAGGTGTGCGTGGTAAAATACAAAAGAGTTTGGGCAACTGGACTAACTTGAGACGCTACGAAACTAACATAAATAATATTCTTACCTTTAGCACTGTGAAAATTTACTATCTTTTGTCAGGAACAGGAGTCGGGTTGAGTATCACAGGGAATCAAGCTACCTTAATAAATATGATATACATACCTTTATTGTCTTGATAAATTTTATTAATTTTTTCGATTTCAGGACTGGACATGAATTATTCTGCATGCTCACATCTGCAGATCAAATTAACAGTATACCTTGGTCTGCATTACCACAACTAGAGAAAAACCAGTACAGTCGTGCTGTGTCTCTGTTGAAAAAGGATTATATATTGAAATACAAGGAATATTTAGAGAGTTTGACGCCAAAACAATTGTTTGATCACTATCATAAAACAATTTCATAAATTATCTACTTACTAAGATTATGGGGCAGGATCCCTGGATGTTAGACCTTTATTTTTATTTCAAAAAGATTAGGGTCTAATATAAGTTGGTGTACGGCAAAATGACGAAATGTTATGCTCTTTATTTTCATGAAATTTTTAGCATCTAGTTTTTTGTAAATATGTACATATTTTTACGTAAGTGCTCAAACACGTTTACTCGCGGGCGCGGTCGCGAAATATCAAACATATTATAGCGTCATATAATCATATCGCAGTGTTCACATACGAAATGCACGTGCGGTCTAAGTAGCGGGCTAGCTTAGCTAGCGGCTGTGCCGCGCGCGAATCGCTCGCGGCAATATCAAATGCACAGAACATTAATACTTATCAAATGCGTGAGATGTTTGTGTCTTTGTGTGTGTTCACGTCGAACTAGCGGCGGAGCGCGCGATTCACTCACGACGTCAGGTAAGTTCAACCAGCGGTCGAACATTTGGTTGGCCGTTTTAGCTATATATAAGTGACAAGTTCAACAGAATCCATTCAATAGAAGCTGCTACATCATTACTTTTAATAGTGTTTTGGTTTAGGTATTTAGAATTAAAAGTAACTATTAGCTACATATTAACGATGGGTGATGAATTGGAGGTGTTTGAATTTTTAGAGAGCGACGATGATGAACAAAACACCAGTCGAATGCGAAATAAGATAAATAAAAATAATGGTGAACGTCAGGTTGTCTGGACCAACATAGAAATCCAGTGTTTGGTATATACTAAAATTTAGTACCTTTCTAGTACCTTTTAGTACCTAAGTTCAAATATTTAGTACCTCGATAGATTTCGAGAAAATGCGAAAAAAGGTGGTCCAGACAACCTGACGTCAGGTTGTCTGGACCAATTTTTTTTCTCATACTTGCAGACAAAACAACTAAATTATTTTGTTGTCAGTATTTAGTACCTATTTAGTACCTTCATTATTATTTTTTTCAAAATTTTTTGACATACCAGAAGAGAGTTAAGCAAGTTTGAACTTTTCCAGTACTTGGTCATTTTGCGAAATATAGGACTTATATCACTTTCTTATGGTGTATACTTAGATACGTTTGCGTTACTGATTGGAAATCATACGTCTTGAACAAGTTGGGACAAGTCTGATATTTACCTTAGGTCCCAAAATAAGCATAATGTTTTTCTTAGGTTTCACAGATAAGGATTCAGCTCTTATTTTTTATCAATGCTTATAAATAAGTTACGAGTAAATAAAACGTTTGTTTTTCTCACAATGTACTTAAAATTACATGCATAAAAAAAGTACAAACTAAAAAGTTTAAATGCCTTAAATAATATTGTGTTTTTAGAACAATGCGAAAATTTTAGCTCTCAAGCTAAAAATTTCACAGTTTATAGTAAAATTTAACTTTGTTATGTGTACTTTGTGTGAGTACTATACATTCGTTGACGGAAAGGCAAAATTACTGAAGCGCCAAAACTGCATTGTTGGGAAATGAGTTATAAAGTTTAAAAAAAAAAAAAAAAAAAAATTAATTTTAATTTTTAAATATTTATGTTACTTTTATTGTAAATATGTATGTTACTTGTTTTAAAATATGTACGTATATTAATACCTATCATTAGTATTAATAGTTAAGCGTCACAATCAAGTGCATAATGTGACACCTTAAAATGCTGTGCATTTGAGTAAAAAAAAAAATGAAAAATTATTGTAATTAACTGTAAATGTTTATGTAACAGTAATTGGTTTGTCCAAATAAATAAATAAATAAACTAATACATATCTGTTACTTAAAATCGTCTGTAGAAGTGTGACTTGGCCTCTGAATGTAAGTCTCGTAATACTGATCAGGCGTCCTCAGACTTACATTAAGAGGCCAAGTCCCACTGCTACAGCCATTTAAGCAACAGACATGTCTGTTGCTTAAAAATGACAAAAATAAAATTGTTAAATTTTTTTCTTTTTTGTTTTGTTAACTTGATTTCTTTTCGTTCTTCTCTCCTTATTTAATTTTTTATCATTTTGTTCTTTCTATAATTATCTGAACCTTCCCAAGAACTTGAGCTCCAAACAAAATCTTCATTTGTCATCATCTTTATTTCAATGTACCTATTGATCATCTCTTTTATTATGTTTTTCTATATGTCTTTATATTCATATTTAATATCTTTGTCTTAATCTATATTATCATTATTGATATTCACACAGATTGGGTGACTTTCTTAATTTTTATTTATACTACATATTTTCATCAGCAGATTTTATTTTGATATTTAAGATGCCGTAGAGGTACACTTTTTCACAATTTATCATAGTTTTACTATTATTTTAAGTTTTATAACTCGCAACTCATAAAAACACACTGCGAAAACTGACTTAAGTACAAAAATAAAGTGACCAAAACATTACTAAAACGTATTTTTTTACAAGAAATGGTACTACCAATTTACTTTAACCTTTGAAGACTTCAAAATTATCGGCTTTCCTTTTGATTACGACATGTTTTTATCCAAATTGTAGTAATTCAAATGTGCCGATGTACACCCGGTGTGATAATACTACGTAAAGCATGTTTACTTAACCGTCAGGGCCCTGAGTCGGGTATTTCAACGGTGTCACAACTGTACCATTATTGTACCATTATGGTGCAATAGTAAAGTTTTTGGTAGTCTACTAATAATGTGTCGTCATAACGACTTCATGATTGTCTTACAATTGTCAAAGTGACATAAATTGCTAGTCTCGTACACAACTGCTTCACAATTGCAATTCAATGACTGAAATGTTTCGGTAGTCTGCTATTTTGAATTTGACAGTAATATTTTTAAATTGTCCTGTGTCGACAGATTGCCATAAATAAAAAATAGATAGATAGAAATATTAGAAATTGTTCTTTGTAATTTATTGCAATTTACTAATCTCCTAAACTTCACATTGCTTTTTATACTAATAAATAGTATGTACAAATATATCTAAACAAAGTCTAGCATGATTAAATGTTTAAATTAATTAGTAGTTTTTCGAAAATCACTTCACTTACGCATTTTTTAAAAACGGCAACACATACATACCATTCTAACACAATCCATAGATAAAAGAGACCGAAAATTCAATGCATAGATAAAAGAGATCGACAATTCTATTACCATTGAAAGACCGTTATGACGGCATATAGCAGACTACAGATATTTGACTTCAATTGCAACGGTATCGTGCCGGTATTGTGCGGGTATGACAATTGTTCCAAAATAGTGAACTTGAGCACCAGGTAGTGTGTAAATTTGTGCAAAGCTGAATTTCTTAGCTACCTCAATTATCAAAAGCGCAATAAGTCAAAATTACTTACTTGCTGTTTACCCACTTTATCAGGGCAAAGCAACTTTACCAACACGAGATAAACAACAAAATTAGTAAAAGGCAAAAATGCGTACCAAGTTTACAATTCTATATACATGAAAAGTTAAAGCTACGTATCAGTTATTCGCGATGATCATCTAGGAAGCCAATATAACTTATAAATTTTGCATTTGAAAATAAATGGCTTATGGGACACACCTAAAAAAAAACCTCAAATTGTGTCGCTTAAGCAATGCGACAAAAAATTTTGGCCATTTTTCGGAAACCTTATGCGCCAAGAAAGTTCTCCAATCGCTTAGAAACCTAGACAATTCGACGCAGATAAAAAAAACCAGGCGAATGGTATATACAGGGTGTGGCGTAAATAGTGGTCCACCGTTCAGGGTTAGGTACATCAGGTAGGTACCTACACCATACCAAAATTTTAAACCGGTCCGCCGACTGGTTACGGAAAAAAAAATATTTTTAATTTTTTTCAAGAAATTCCCATTTTCATTACGAATTTGACCACAGTTTCAACAAAAAACATTATTTTTGATTTTCTATTCGTGTTTATTCATGTTGAATGTATGAGCTATCATAAAAAAATAAAGATTTGTATTGAAATTGTAGCCTTTACGAGAAAAAGTGATTTCTTCTCAATTCTTAACCTAAATTTTATCGCATCACTCATATTCAGGAGCGTTTTTTGAAAAAGAAATGTACTACACTGTTAGTGCCCATGCATTTAAAAATATGCTCATGATGTACTGATTATAAAATGGTATAATAGTACCGCTTTTCAAAAATAGAAAAAAAAATACTGCATTTGTAACTGAAAATAAGTAAGTCTTCCTGTTACCATTTTCGCAACATAATATTGAAACAAAAATTTCGTCTACCTTATTTATGTGCCCATTCTTACTGTAAACTTGGTCATAGTGACAACGACAATATTATTATTGTAATTGTATTGGCAAATGAGAACACAAAAGTTACTACAGACAGGGTATTAAAAAAAAACTACTTTGACATCATAATTATTTATTTATTGATTAATACAATCGGTGCTCAAAATGGCCCCCATTCTAGTAGGGGAGCCGAAGAGGGGATTTCGGGATTTACTAAAGCGCGTCAGATTAATATACAGGAGGATACCTTGTACCCGGTTAAGTACCTCCACAAAATATGAGACCCATATATAAGGCCGCCCGTGAAGGATACAGGATCAGATTAGTAAAAAAAAATTGACCATCAGAAATTCTCGAGCGCGTCAGATTAAGGTAGGGTGAGTTAATTACATCCTAAAAAGTGTATATTCCACTAATCTGACAATTTGAGAGTGACGTAAAAAAAGGGGAGGGCAACAAAGTTGTAAAAAAAAAACGTCATCTCGACATTCTCGAGCGTAGCTAAATTTTTTTTATTTTGAAGGTAATAATTCAAGAATAATGAAAAATATATAATCTGACAATTTCCGCAAGCCGAAATAACAAAAATTCGTGGATAAAGTTAAATGCGTGCAGCTGCGTGATGCCTACATTTGGGTTTGTTTGAGTTGGACTTCTAAATGTTTAATTAGGACTGTTTATGAGATATTAAGCCATCAAAATATATCGTAAAAAAAGTTGCAAAGTTACACTGTCGGCTTTTAAATTGTTAGATTTACCAGCTGCTCTGTGTCTAGCCAACCGGAGTCGCCGATAAGATATAACAATAGATTTTAAGGACAATAGAGTCGTAAAATCTCATCTCCATTGAATCATAGCTAGACAAGAAGCACAATTAAAAAGCTCTTAGGAATATTTATGAGTATGTTGTAAAGATAAATCATACAAATTTTTAGACAAGTATAAAATATTATTTCTATTACAGCGTGATCATTTATAATTTACAACAATTAAAAAGAAAGTAAATATTATGATCTAAGATAATTTGTATCACAGAATAGTTTTATCACATAATGGACAATAATTTGAAAGTGTAAATACTTTCGTTAATGTTTTCGTTCTTCAAACTATTTACTTTTGAGGTGTAAGTATTTGGTACACAAGGAAACGTTGAAGTTACTAACTTTCTTTTAGTATTGAATATAGTCGCTTCAATTTTATTTTTCTCAAATCACGCTGTAATAGAAATAATATTTTATACTTGTCTAAAAATTTGTATGATTTATCTTTACAACATACTCATAAATATTCCTAAGAGCTTTTTAATTGTGCTTCTTGTCTAGCTATGATTCAATGGAGATGAGATTTTACGACTCTATTGTCCTTAAAATCTATTGTTATCTCTTATCGGCGACTCCCGTTGGCTAGACACCAGAGCAGCTGGTAAATCTAACAATATAAAAGCCGACAGTATAACTTTGCAACTTTTTTTACGATATATTTTGATGGCTTAATATCTCATAAACAGTCCTAATTAAACATTTAGAAGTCCAATTCTAATTTTTGAAATTTAACTTTTTCTAGTGTCGGCTCCTGCACTATAGTGTGGAGGACTGGGAATAAACGGCACCTTTCCCTCCTCACCCTTTTTATTCCCATTCGTCCACACTATTCCCATACCTCCACACTGTGGACGACGGGGTGTGGAGGACTGGGAATGACCCGCTGAGTTCAAAATATAGTTCAAAGTACAATTTTAAGCGCCCAGGAATGGAATTAGCGGGAAGTTGCAGGGATGGCCTTTAAGGTGAACCGTTTTTCGAATTTTTTTTTGTCAGATTAGGCGAATCCCTCTAGGTAATCGTCAGATTATGAGACAGTACGTTTAGAACATAAAGATGAACCATATATATCTTAATCTGACGCGCTTGAGTATTTCAAAATGGCGAATTTTTTTTGCACATTATGAAACTGCCCGTGAGTTTGCGTCCCATCGAAATCGTCAGATTAGTGAATGAGAGCTTTTTTTTGGTGCACTTAACACTCCCTTAGAAAATCTGACGCGCTCGACAAAATTTTTTTTTTTTTCATTTTCAACCCTTAAATACAACCACCCGCATCATGCAAACGATCAGATTAACATACGTACATTATTAAAAATACGTAGGGCATTGATGCTATCAATATCTGACGCGCTCGAGGATGTCCATGCAACAGTTTTTTTTTACATATTTAAAAATCTATAGCCGCTTTCCCCACCGATAAAAGTGAAAAATCACATAACATTTTTTTCTTCTTATCATCTAAGCTTTGCAACTCAATAGGTCTCTATGACGCTCGAGTAAATCCCCATTTAGCATCGTGGGCTCCCCTACCATTCGCAGCTATACACGCTCTGCACCGTCGAATAAAGGAGCGTTTAAGACGTCGAGCAAACCCGCTTTCATTGATTTTTCCAGCTGCTGTCAGAATCCTGGTCCTTAATTCTTCAATATTATTTATTGGTCCCTTGTATACGTCTTCCTTTAAGCATCCCCAATAAAAGAAATCCAAAGGATTAAGGTCTGGGGAGCGTGGTGGCCATAGTATTGGGCCTAACCGCCCTATCCATCTGTTTGGATAGGCCACATTAAGGTGCTCTCGTACCCTTACTGCATAGTGAGCGGGACAGCCATCATTTTGTAGCCACATGCTGTCTCGGATCTCTGTAGGGACACTTTCTAGAAGTACGGGTAAATCTGTCTGTAAGAACCCAAGATACCTTTCTGCGGTTAAGGTTTCTGGCAGTTCTAATGGACCAATTATTTGTCCGTTAATAATGCCGACCCAAAGGTTTATTTTAAATTGGTATTGCGATCGATCTTGTCTCATGACGTGCGGATTTTCTAACTGCCAGCTGTGCAAGTTGTGTAAATTTAAATATCCATCTTTTCTGCAAGATGATTCGTCACTCCAAAGTATTTTATTAAAAAATTGCTCGTCCTCTCGTATTCTACGCAGCATTTCTCTGCAAAATCTCACTCGCGGAGGATAGTCCCTTGGTAACAGAGTCTGTACCCTTGTATAATGGTAGGGATGTAGCTCGTGTCTTTTTAAAATGCGATGTACGGTTCTGGTAGATATCCCCGTTGTGCGAGATAAGACTCGGACTGAGGTTGTAGGATCTTGTTCTGCCAAATTCAGTACCTGATCATCGGCATGTCTCCGTGGGCGTCCTTCTCTTGCACCGCCTACGCCTGAGCCGGGTATCCTCCCTTCGGTGTATGCATTGTGGACTCGCCCAAACACCCTGTGGTCTGGATGTCTGCGATCGGGATATCTCTCCCTGTAAAGCCGAGCCGCCTCTCTGCCGACTCCTCCACATTCTCCGTAAATAAAATGCATGTCAGCATATTCGCGGTGTATACTGAGACATTTTTGTTATCACTGCACTGCACGTTTGTCCAAATCGTTATGCAAATCAGAGTCCGGTAAACGTAAGCAAGATTATTAGATGTCACCAAAACGACAAGCCCAAATCACTTAGGCAATCAACCGGAGTCCAGGGGAATAGCAAGAAACAGCGGAGTTAAACACAAATGAAACGAAACGTATACGATGCACGGGAGCGTAGATCGTACTAATTGTTTATGTACCATTTCTTTCCGATCTCAATTGCTAGAAAGGAAAGGGACAACAACAACAAACTACATCCTTTCCTTATCACTATCCTATTGTTTAGTTACTCCAGCTACGTTACGCATTACAAGAGTGTGCGCACTTCAATAGGTCTTTTGTTATGGTTCAGGTACAGAGCGACCTTTTTTTATAGGACACGACATGATGTAGAATTATTTGGAGACGTGGAGTCAAATATCAGTTGTAAGATTGAGACTTTGTTTTATTTAATTCCATATTTAAATGGGTAAAAACAAAAAGACAACATTTTTGTTTAAATATTATGTTGCGAAAATAGTAACAGGAAGACTTATCCGTTTTTAATTACAATTGCAATAAAAAAAAATCTATTTTAGAAAAGCGGTACTATTATACCATTTTATAATCAGTACATCATGAGCATATTTTTAAATGCATGGGCACTAACAGTGTAGTACATTTTTTTTTCAAAAACCGCTCCTGAACATGACTGATGCGATAAAATTTAGGTTAAGAATTGAGAAGAAATCACTTTTTCCCGTAAAGGCTACAATTTCAATACAAATCTTTTTTATTTTATGATAGCTCATACATTCAGCATGAATAAACACGAATAAAAAATCAAAAATAATGTTTTTTGTTGAAACTGTGATCAAATTCTTAATGAAAATGGGAATTTCTTAAAAAAAATTAAAAATATTTTTTTTTCTGGAACCAGTCGGCGGACCGGTTCCAAATTTTGGTATGGTGTAGGTACCTACCTGATGTATCCAACCTTGAACGGTGGACCACTATTTACGCCACACCCTGTATATATAAGTCATTTTCGACAAATTGGCGCTTAAGTAATTTTGCCTTTCCGTCGTCGATATATAGATTGAAAGTTATTATAAATCTAGGAAAGTTAAAGTCGGATGAAGGCCTAAAACCTAGAAAGGAAACAAAAGAAACTACATATATCAATAATTTCAAACTTATTCATTATTGTAAAAGCTGAGTTTGAATTCGCACATAAACAACATAAATACAGACAATTTTTTTCATACGGTACAAATGCCTGAACCACACTTAACTCACGTTATTCTCTGCGTTGATTTCAATATATAAAGCCTGGTCACAGACGGACGGAAGGCATTTAAACTTTTTAGTTTGTACTTTTTTAGGCATGTAATTTTAAGTACATTGTGAGAGAAACAAACGTTTTATTTACTCGTAACTTATTTATAAGCATTGATAAAAAATAAGAGCTGAATCCTTATCTGTGAAACCTAAGAAAAAAATTATGCTTATTTTGGGACCTAAGGTAAATATCAGACTTGTCCCAACTTGTTCAGGACGTATGATTTCCAATCAGCAACGCAAACGTATCTAAGTATACACCATAAGAAAGTGATATAAGTCCTATATTTCGCAAAATGACCAAGTACTGGAAAAGTTCAAACTTGCTTAACTCTCTTCTGGTATGTCAAAAAATTTTGAAAAAAATAATAATGAAGGTACTAAATAGGTACTAAATACTGACAACAAAATAATTCAGTTGTTTTGTCTGCAAGTATGAGAAAAAAAATTGGTCCAGACAACCTGACGTCAGGTTGTCTGGACCACCTTTTTTCGCATTTTCTCGAAATCTATCGAGGTACTAAATATTTGAACTTAGGTACTAAAAGGTACTAGAAAGGTACTAAATTTTAGTATATACCAAACACTGGATTTCTATGTTGGTCCAGACAACCTGACGTTCACAAATAATGATATTATTGAATCCAATATGTAATCAAAGCAGTTGACAGTCATTCTGTTATATTCAAAAACTCTTGAAGGATGTTCTCTCAAATTACTTTAAAAATTATGAAATTTACCATACCGGTCTCTATATTAATTTCGTGCACACCAATTCTAATTTTTATCATCTCCCACTTTAGATATGAATTTTCGGTTTAAAATAAAAGATCGTCGTCCATGTTTATAATCTCCGACTACACATCAAACTCGCGCAAACGCCTAGCGATATAAGCCACGCAAATTGGTAATGCGCTGGAACCTTGTCAAATTAACGTCCTTGTGACGTCATCAGCAAAGAAAAAATACAGCTATCAAAATGTAATATTCTCATCTATATCATCTCGCATTACTAATTTGTGTGGCTTATAAATGTGAACAGGAAAACGCCACGTCTCCGCGCCCGCACCCGCGCTTTTCAACGTGAACAAGTACTAATTAATGTAACTTTGTAATACAATTATTTATGTATCAACATTTTCTTTTTATAATCATTGAAACACGACTGCAAAACGATTTTTATTTCCTATTCGATTTAGCCACCACCTTATTTTTATCTTCAATACACAGATATAGCCTGTGGATAGCTGTGGATCAATAGGTTTTTTGTAATTCTTTCATAATATGACCATCATCATTTTCCTTCTAAATTTTAAGTACCTACGTAATCTTTCTTCACATTAGTCAGAAAGTTAGCGAGTTTATGTAAGCCTGTGATTCGTTCAATTTCGTTACGAGGGTCATTCAACAAGTACTTAGCCTCAACGCCCTATGGCACTGCTATTACAAAAAAAAATTACCATAGTACAGTGCAATGTTCTTAAAGCCTACTGTCAAAGTTTTAAACAATGAATACAATGACCTCTATTAGTTTTGTTTCAAAAGCCTTTGCAAGCGAACGTGTCGGTCAGTTAAACAAAAATGCAAAAAGAGCAGTATCCTTCGGTGATTAGATTTTTAATTTTGGAAGGGAAAACGAGCAGTGAAATTAAAAATCGCTTGGATACTGTGTACGGTGACTCTTCTCCTTCGATGACAACCGTCAGAATTGGTTTAACGAGTTTGCTCGTGGCTACAAGTCGGTTTTTTATGAGCCACGCCCAGGTGTCCCGAAAACGACTACTACGGAGGAAAATACAAAAAAATCCACGATCTCGTGTTGGCAGACCGCCAATTGAAGGTTCGCGAGATAGCTGACACTGGGCATTGCAGAAGGAACGGTGGATCATATCTCCACGAAGAACTGGGCATGAGAAAGCTGTCAGCGCGATTGTTGCCGCGTTTGCTCACACTGGCCAACAAGCGTGACCGTGAGACCATATCGGCGACGTATTTGGCGCTCTATAAGAGGAATCTGTCCGAGTTCTTGCCAAGTGTATTGAGTTAAAAGGAGACTATGTAGAAAAAAAAATCGTCACTTTTCAAAAATGTTAGTTTTTTCTTTTGTAGGCTAGTATTTATTGAACGACCCTCGTATATCATATTGAACAATAAAACAAGCGAAGGATTTTAATAATTTGTTTATTAACTAGTTTTATACATTACGATTATATTACATAAAATAACTATGAGGGTAGATTTGGTAAGCATAATCTAACATACGCGTGAATTATCGTCTCGATATTAGTGGTACGAATTAAGTTATAATTTCGTCGAGTCGGAGATGTACCTATACGTTTCCATTACAATCATTGTAATATGGCGATGAGTAACCATATTATTATTTAAGGTTCGATGCGTTTTTAATTTTTGTGTGCTTTGGGTTAATAACATGATTTACCAACTACCATAACCACGAATCTTTGTACCTAACTTTTATTATTTGTATTATTTAACATAAACTATAAAATAAGAGAAAAGGGATAAGAGAATAAGCCGTTGAATAAATTTTTAAAGCTAACATGTGTATTGTGTAGCAATTCTAATTGTTTTACATATTATTTAATTTTAATAATAGCAATACTGAAATAAATTAATTATAAGGAATTATTGAGAGGAAATTTGTACATTACTGGCCACAGAGAAAGCCAATGGCCAAACCAGCTGCAAACGAAGCTAGAAATACGTGAGATTCTGTAGCGCGATAGTGATCATCTCCTTTAATGTTATTAACCCAACGTTTAGCTTTCACTTCTTTTTTCTTTATCAAATCTTCGGCTTTATCTAATTTGCGGTCTACAAATCGTTCCACCTGTAACAAACAGAAAATATATATTTTACCTACTTAGTAACTCTATCGGTTCGTTGACGGATTAAGAATAAAAGTGTCACCACCCCTTTTCCTTCCAACCTGTAAAAACAATTAATTACAAATAATGGTTGAAAAAAATATTACACAATTGCTAACAATACATCGGTAGACCGCAAAACGTGAAATCAGGGCCCTGAGTCGGGTATTTCAACGGTGTCACAACTGTACCATTATTGTACCATTATGGTGCAATAGTAAAGTTTTTGGTAGTCTACTATTATTGTGTCGTCATAACGACTTCATCATTGACTTACAATTGTCAAAGTGACATAAATTGCTAGTCTCGTACACAACTGCTTCACAATTGCAATTCAATGACTGAAATGTTTCGGTAGTCTGCTATTTTGAATTTGACAGTAATATTTTGAAATTGTCCTGTGTCGACAGATTACCATAAATAAAAAATAGATAGATAGAAATATTAGAAATTGTTCTTTGTAATTTATTGCAATTTACTAATCTCCTAAACTTCACATTGCTTTTTATACTAATAAATAGTATGTACAAATATATCTAAACGAAGTCTAGCATGATTAAATGTTTAAATTTATTAGTAGTTTTTCGAAAATCACGTCAACTAACGCATTTTTTAAAAACGGCAACACATACATACCATTCTAACACAATTCATAGATAAAAGAGACCGAAAATTCAATGCATAGATAAAAGAGAACGACAATTCTATTACCATTGAACGACCGTTATGACGGCATATAAGCAGACTACGGATATTTGACTTCAATTGCAACGGTATTGTGCCGGTATGACAATTGTTCCAAAATAGTAGACTTGAGCACCAGTCCAGACGAACGCCAATGGTCTTAGGGTTTTAGTATAAGCATTTTCCATTATAGTCGGGATATGAAGACGTTCCACCATCCGACAATCTAATGTTCTAAAATAGTCAGATTGGACAGTGAAGGGCAGATTATTATGAAATTAAGATAAAAGAGTCCATAAATAATTAGTTCAGGTGTTTGTAACATACTTTATTATGGTACATGTGGAGAAGCAAACAAAATGAAGATTAACTTTTAACAATTTGAGTATCTATGAAACAAGTCAACAAAAAAATACAAGATTTTATACGCCGAGGGCGTATCGTAGCGTATCGTCAAGTTGTGCGTATAAGTATACGAGGAGAGCGGGCGCGTGGCGGGCGCATACAGCTTAGAATTATGTACCTGTATTTTTTTATAAGTTTAATTCTGAATGATGTCTTTGTTTTTTATTAGTGACATATTTTATTTGTAAGTAGGTATAATAGAAAGTGAAATAAGTAATTTACGAGTTTTTATTTTGGGGCAGTTTGCACTATATTTTTATTTACTTTTGCTATATCTCTTTTCTACTATATTTTTTTTAGTATAGCAAAACAACGTTTAACGGGACAGCTAGTACATATATAAAATTCACCTGTCACGGTGTTTGTAATTATACTCCACCGAAATGGCTCCACCGATTTTCGTGAAATTTTGTGTACATATCCGTTAGGTCTGAGAATGGGACATCTATTTCTCATCACCCTAAATGTTAAGGGTGGTCCCTAACATGGCAAACCAACATTTGGCGGGTCAGCTAGTTTACTATAAAAATTATCAATATTTATAATTATGGCTTTTAGTCAATATTATGCATCCAATTTTACAGATTTTTACGATTGAATACAGAGATTTCTTTAATGAAGATTATAATGAACAGCGGGACTCAGGAAACTATAAAGGTATCTAATCCTATCTTCGTTTCATTATAAAAAGACCATAAATTAATAATTCTTTGAAACTCACATATAAATTACAAATCATGACGAAGCAATGCCAAAAAAGAATCCGCCGGTAAACCCTGCTGAGTAATACGTATTATTTTTGACAAAGAGAAATACCTGCAACAAACGAAACTAAATTTCATATTCATTTCACTACTATTAAAATCTTTATAATGTCCCCACACCGTTTCATGCAAACAATGTATGTATTTAATTTCGGCAATTATAAATTTAAATCGTCTTTTAGTTTTTGTTAAGCAATACGCGATATTTTCATGCTTCTAGGTTGTAATTTTTTTTCTTGGTTTTTATTTTAGATAATTTGACATCAAACAAATAGATACATAACCATGATTTCAAGATTTATTTTTATCTTAAAATAATTGAATAGCACCAATAATAAGTGACCCTCATTTACATAAAAGAATGTCAGTTTGCCTAACCTTTTTATTGACCAAAAGCTTTGACCACTTTTTATGCACATTTGAGCTAGGGTTGCCCCTATAGTGTACCTACTACTATTTAAATAAAACTACTTTTTACAGATTTAGACGCGTATATTTGTTTTAAATTTTGGCCCGACGTTTCGGAGACTGCAGTCACCATGGTCACGGGTGAGACTGAGCTGTAATGTGTCTTCTACGATAAGTTATTACAGGGTTTACCCACATTCGATTTTAATTTTACATTGACCATAAAGATAGACTTTTACTATAAACTATATCATATTACATTGTGCTCAGACTACATAAAATCAATAACATTATTTTAGTTTCTATAATACATTAACAAATTGTAACAATATAAAGAACATTTTAAATTATATAATGTAAAACATATATAATTTTATCATAGAGTTTTAATTATTATAGAGGTAGTATACAATATAGCAAGCAAAACTAAGTTTATATACTTAAATACAATATTATTTACATAATAACAAGAATATTAAAAAAGAATTATTGGTTTAAGATTTAAATTAGTTTATATTAAAAAGAAAAAAGAAAAATTGGTAATTTTTATTTGAATTTATAGAAAATTAGTATTTATTTTAATTATTTAGTTTTTATTATTTTATCTAATATACTACCACCAGATCGGAACACGTCCCACTTGAGAAAGATCTGGCAAGAAAACTCGATTGGCTAAACTGCTCTTGTGGGCTTTCATTGATAGCTATTGCTACTGGGATTGTCTTAGGCTATTATGATGTCACAAGACGAACTCGTACTTCCACGAAAAAAAGGTAAGAGCTTATATTACATACCTAGAAACTTTTTATCTACACAAGATGCATGTTCATTTTATTTTGATTAATAATGAACCCTTGTAGTGTTTCAGTAGTAACCAGAATGAGTTAGATTTCCAGTTCAGACAAATATTTCTACTGTGAGAAAAGTATTTGTGAGATGTAGTTTTTGTTGTTGATTAATATAAGTTAACCCATTTATTTATTATACTTATGCTTACCTTCTCAAACCAGTCAGGAGATCGCCCTGTTGTTTCTTTTTCAATTTTATCACTAATTTTGTCAACCTTCTTATTTATTTTATCCCAATTTATATCAATATATCCCTTCTGACTGGCAATATGTAACAAAATAACACTTCCTCCTAAACCAACAGCAGCCACTCTTCCAATCTTCATTGAGAGAAATCCAGTAATCCTAAAATAATAAAGATGACATCAGAGTTGATGCAATGATACATTATGCAAACATCTATTTACAGCTTGTATTTATTTTAAACTGCATAAATAAATTTGTTAACAAATCAAAATGAATGACTCATTAAAAAGAAATCTGTATAGATTTAAAACAACAATGCTAACTAACAAAGAACTCACCATCCCGACGCAGTTCCTAAAATTAGCTGCTTTGTTGCTGAAGTCTTTCCAATATCTGAGATGGCCTTTTCTATAAAATTTTTGGCGTCATCAACGATTTTCTTGGCATCTTCAGACGCATCATCATTACCTGGTCGTGCCATAACAATATAGGTGGATAATCGCTTTTCTTTCAGGAATATTTCAAATTCTCACGGATTCACGGAACACCAAAGAGTACTTAAAATAATATAGAATTATAACCGGAACACGGAACGTCACGAAATAAATCAAATCAAATGATTAGCACAGATTACACAAAGAGTATAAATTATAGATTAGATTAGTTTATGGGCCACAGGCTAGAAAGTGTAAGGAAAAAAGAGCTAACTCGCTAATGAATTGTTCCGATCATTTTAGAGTTATTTCCAATGCCTTATGGCCCCTAATCAGGTGCGTCTGTGCGTCAACGTTACCTAAAAGTACAACAAAATCAAATAGCCCATAGTAAGCAAAAAAGATCGAGCTGCGACAATTATTTAGTTACATATTGTGGCGAATTAAATAAATGTTTATTCTTCAGAAATCACACAGGACTTGCATATACTCCCGATATATTTCAGCTCCAGTAGGTTTGGCTGACTCACATTACAGTAAAATGATTGTGTTTACACATTACAGTAAAATGAAATGAAAATAATTTGAATCATGTAACACAAACATTCTCTAACAATTGCGTGATTCATTTGTTTAAATAAAACCACTTTTTACGCGTATGTTAATAATAAAAATAAGTGAGAGGAGATTTGGAGAAGAATTGGTGTAAATTTTACACAAATTCTTATCCAAATCTCTTATCTTTAATCATACTTTTTTATTTTGAAATATGCTAATGTTAACAAATACATTATGTATTGCTTCAGAACGCCTTACTTTGGGAGTAGAGGAGCCTTGTTATTATTAAGATAATCTGAAATTTTGTAATACGCCTTTTACAGCTGGGTTTTTATAAATTTTTCAACATAAGAAATATGTATAAAGCCTCTAAATTAAAGTCTCTAGCATTAGGAAGTTTGTTTTAGAAACGTATAGCATATCCCATGAAAGAGTTACTTTAATACAAAGAGTTGCATCCGTTACAAAATTATAAATAATGCTTATGTAGTTCTATGTCTATGTAATAGTAAACTTTCAAATCCATATATACGCGGAACTCAAATGCCTTCAGTTACAAACCACTATTAACTTACAGTTTAACTTATCACGTCCTTTAAGATCATCTCCATATTTAAAGAAAACATAGCCTAATGATTCATGGGACCAATACCCTGAGGGCGACTCTATGAATGCGGTAGTGCTCTATCGTTTGCCCTCCCACTGGTAGGTAGCTTGTGAAGTTCCCAAAGAAATTAAATGATATAACTTCTTTGGAAGTTCCTCACTTCCTCACTCACAGGCAATTTTTTTAAGCTATTGCATAGCTTCTATCTGTGGCTTCTATCGAGGGCCTTGAGCGCGGGGACCGAATAGAGAAATTCCGTAACGAAAAAAACCTCACGCTCCCCACTCCGACGGGCACGGAGGTGTGGCTTGAAGGCCGTGCATTGTCTAACGTCGTTTCTTTTCGGCAGTCTTCGACACGGTGTTTGTGTGCGTGCAACTAGCCGTATTGTACGACTCTACGAAGCTCGCACGAATCGAGACGAGCTGCTCCGAAATCGGACGAACACATTAGCAGCTGTTTATGAGAAAGTATATAGGTGTATAGGTACAACAGTGAATAGCTGTACTTGTAAAATTTGTTTGTTTTCTTATCGGTCACCACGCTCAAAAAGTGTAACTTGAATTAATATCAAAGAAAAAGAAATACTACATAAATAAAATAAATAAATAATTATAATTGCATAAGTTGATACAAAATGCTATGCAATAGCTTTACCGCAACTTTACCGCGGCAGTCCCCGAGTGCCACACGTCTTTTATTTTTTGGCTTCGGTGCTTTGCTTCGGTGACTCACTGGCTAATGATGTATTCTAACCCCGTTTTCCAATTACAGCACAAGAGCTCATTATGCGGCACAATGCTCAACGTTGAGTGTTCCAACTACAGCAACGCATCGCACAATCGAGCACTCTCAAAAGTGATGCGTGCAATCCATAATAACTTCAGCGACAGAAAATTAACAAGTATTTTTTTTTCAACACTGTACTTAGCGCACTCTTCTGGTGCATTTGAAAACTAATTCATGTTCCAATTAAGCGTCAGCATAATTGAGCATTGTGCGGCACTGAGTCACATTAAGCTCTGCAATTGGAAAACTAGCTAAATGTGTGAAGTTCATGAATAGGTAGTATAGATTATTAGAAAGAATTGTTCAATGACTAATGAACTAATCTGTGGTTTGTGTTGTGAATTTGCGAATGGTTTGCGAGGTTATTTTCAATGATTTTGAAAATATTTTATTTACAGTGAAAGTCTGTGAAAGTTCGTTTTAAAACTTACTCAGCTATTGTAGCTCAGATACCAGTATGTCTGTGCTTCAGATTGTTATACCAAACAATTATCAAAAAATAAAATTATTTCAGATTTCTCTGTACTCGTTTTATAGAAGTCAAAGTAGTTTAAGTTTATGGGTGAGATATTTATAAATTACCTATTAGTTATTTAATTAAAAAGGCAACTCAGCCTATTGCGGTCCACTGCTAGGCATAGGCCTCTCCCAATTTGCGCCACAATATCAGTTAAACAGTTGAAATTTATAACTTTCAAATAACTATGTTATTTTTGCACAGGAACAAGATATTACAACAGATATTAAACTTAAAATTGAAAAGAATTGGTCCAGAGAAGTTGTTGGAAAATTTAAAAAATGTAACACAGATCGACCATATTATGTTTTACCCATGTTCCCATACCCTTCAGGAAACCTCCACATGGGCCATGTTAGAGTGTATTCAATATCTGATGCTATTGCCAGATTTCAACATTTAAGTGGAAAGGATATCATACATCCAATTGGGTGGGATGCATTTGGCTTACCAGCTGAAAATGCAGCCATTGAAAGAAATATACCTCCTGAATCCTGGACTAAATCAAATATAAACTCAATGAAACTACAGCTAGAACAATTAGCCTTTAATTTTGATTGGGACAGAGTAATTTCTACATGCGATCCAAACTATTACAAATGGACTCAATATATATTTTTAAAACTTTTTGAAAAAGGTTTGGCTTATCAAAAGCAGGTATGTCTAGCGTGTATTATCTGATTTTTATTTTAATAGTTATATTGAATATAAGTAATAAAAAAATCAACTTAAATTTATATTCTTTAATGTTTATTTTAGGCTCATGTAAACTGGGATCCAATGGATAAGACAGTTTTAGCAGATGAACAAGTAGATGAATTTGGCTGTTCATGGAGATCAGGTGCTAAAGTTGAAAAAAAATATCTCACACAATGGTTTATTAAAACAACAAAATTTGCTAAAGAATTATATGACGGACTTGATAGTAAAGATTTGGAGAACTGGAATGATATTATTAATTTACAAAAGCACTGGATTGGAGAATGTAATGGAGTTGTTTCAACATTTGAAATTGAGTTAGACAATCATAGTAAATTCTTTGAGGTGTGGACCTCAGAACCATATAAACTAATTCATGGAAATTTCATAGTAATGAGTTCAAATCATGTGTTGGTTCAAGAGATGAAAGATAAAAACAGGACAACATTAGATTGTTATAATCCTTTGTCAGAATGTGACATACCTGTATACATAACTGATGAGGCTAACTTTCCTGAAGGTAGAGATGTACTGATAGCTTGCCCATTATTTGATAACGATGATCATGCAATGGCAAATAATTTAAATATACTAATCTCAAATAAAAAACTAGATCTAAATATTGAAAGTGAAAATCAGAAAGCTATTGATATAGCCTCAAGCAAAAACATAGGTGGATATTTTGTGAGTTCTAAATTAAAAGACTGGCTAATATCTAGGCAAAGATATTGGGGTACACCTATACCAATAATTCATTGTGATAAGTGTGGATCAGTTCCTGTACCTTCTGAGCAACTCCCTGTTGAACTACCAGACATGGATTTTACAAAATCTGACATACAAACTTTATCAAAATTGGATGATTGGGTTAATTGTAAATGCCCTAAATGTTTAGCCAATGCAAAAAGGGAAACGGATACTATGGATACATTTGTTGATTCCTCTTGGTACTACTACAGGTTTTTAGACCCTACCAATAAAACAGAAGCATTCTCTAAAGAATCTGTAACAAATCATACACCAGTAGATATTTACATTGGTGGCAAGGAGCATGCAGTCCTACATTTATACTATGCCAGGTTCATGAGTTATTTTCTACATTCCCTTGGTTGGACACCTACTAGAGAACCATTTAAGAAACTTATAGTTCAAGGAATGGTTATGGGGCAATCTTATAAATTAAAATCCTCTGGAAAATATCTGCCACCAGAGCAAGTTGAAAAGGTTGGTAAAGTTTATAAAGAAAAGAATAGTGGTGAAATTGTGCAGACTCAGTGGGAGAAGATGAGCAAATCCAAATATAATGGTGAAAGTCCTGAAAGGTTATTGTCAACATATGGCTGTGATACAACAAGGTTGTTAATTCTTGCTGATGTGCCACCAGCTACACCAAGACGTTGGTCTGATGCTAGTAGGTTTAAATAATAATATTTTAATGGACTCCTTAGAATAATCTGCAATATTATTAATATGGTTCATTATTTAGTCATAACAAAATTATTAATTTAATGCATCTATTACCATTTATTCAAAACATTTATCTTAATTACAGCACTACCAGGAGTACTCAATTGGCAACGTCGATTATGGATGACCTTGAGAGAATTTTTGAAACATAGAAATAATATTTCTCATAATAAGACCATAAGCCCTGAAGAACTGCAAAGATACGAATCAAAGCTGTGGGATTCCCGAAACTATTTAACTGCAACTACAACTTTTCATTTTAAATACACACAAAAGCTAAGTGTTGGTATTTCACAGCTTCAAAGTTTGACCAGTACATTGAGGGTAAGTCTACAGAAATAAGTAGTTTGCCATATTTATCTGAATATTGCCTATCCAAACGATTGTGTGACTACTTGTAGTTACGATCTTTAGTATGTTCGTACGTAATAATTCAAAGGTTCAACTCCGATAGATTTTTCTTTTGATACTTGCGTGTACTTACAACGTAAAATATAACTGATAATCACCATGAATAATCCTTTTGTTTCAATTTGTCTATCTTATTTGTTGAATATTTAGTTAACAACATAAGTGTATGTACTATAAAGGGTGACTTTGCAAGGTGTTGCCAAATTTTTAGGAGCGACTGAATCATAACTTAATCAATTTACGTAAAGAAATAAAAAAAATTTTTTTTCATTTTAATTATTCCTATCCGCTGTTTAAAAATAGTACGCGTGGATAATTTTCTTCATTCATAGAAAAATACGCGATTGGGCGCGGTGGGCCAGTGCCGTGGCCCGCCGGGTCTCCCGACTTGACACCTCTTGATTTTTATTTATGGGGAGAAGTGAAGAGACGTGTTTACGTTGAGGAAGCACAAAGTTACGATGACCTTCGTAATGAAATCGGTCCTAAGCCCGTTAAAGTATGAAGGGAAAATTGGAATCATACAAACAACTTGCCGTTTTGCTAATAAATAACAATCAGATCGTGTTGATGAAATTGCACCGTATGTGCACTGCATAAGAACTTGTTGGCGCGCTTGCCGTTATGTGGTCTGCATAAGGTCGTTTTTGGCTCTGGTCTCTGATGAATGACGGCGCACGCGGTGTCTCTTTGTTGAGTTACTTTTATGGAAATTTTGAATAGTTTTTTTTTAAATACTACGGTTACAAATAGTTACTACAAAGACGTATTTTAGTATTGTTCTATAGAGCTTATTTAAAAAATTTGGCAACACCTTGCAAAGTCACCCTGTATATTATTATTCGATGGGCTTCGTGGTCTACTGGTTCATATTACGGACTGCCGTTCACGAGGTCGCGGGTTCGATTCCCGCCTCGGACAATCCTTTGTGTGATGTTTATGAAATATGTCATACAAATGTTTGTTCTGTGTATGTATTTACAAAAGAAAAATAGTTTATGCATTCTATCCGTATTCTGGTACCCATAACACAAGCTTAACTTGGGACCAGAGGTCGTTGTGTAAAAAGTCCATGAGTATTTATATTATATTTATATTATATTTATATTGTATTTATATTATATATAAATTTATTAAAAAGTAGGTAGCAATATGAAGCCAAAAATTTTAATACTTCATGGCCATTTCCCTTAGTAAATTGCGAGTTGAATTAAAGTGTCGCTATCTCCTACTTCCCACCTTTTATATCTCAAGGTTGTTCGTTTTAACAAGTACATAATAAGTTATTATTGCAGAACAACATACCGCCAGAAGTGATAGCTAAAAGCAATGAGTTTCAAAAAACATTAGCTGCTTTAATTATAATGTTATCGCCAGTGACGCCACACTTTTGTTCAGAATTATGGGCTGGTCTTGTTTCTGCGCCACATAGAATAAATGAGACGTCAAATTTAATAAATTGGAATGAAAATGTGCTTAATCAAAGGTGGCCCACTGTAGATGGAAACTACCAGTTGTCATTTTTATGCAAGGTAAGTTGAACGGACACATTTTTACCGTATCACTCATCACAGTCATATTTTTAATGTCCTTTTATACAAGCGTAACAAGAGCACTGTAACGAAAGGATTGGTTTTTCACCCCCTTCTGTTATATTGGACATTAACCTTTTGCCAGCGACTTCTTTCGTCTAAGCATCGGTTTTCATAACTCTGTATTAAAAATTGACGAATATTTCACATTGATTATTTAGGTGGACGGAGCTGATCGTTGTGAACTTAAACTAGAAGCAAGACATTTAGCAAACATGCAAAAACAACAAGCTTTAGAAATGATGCTTAAACAAGAAAATATTCAGAGAACAACCAAGAGAGGGGTTCGAAGAATTAAATATGAACACTATCCTAATTGTCGCGCCATATTGCATATATACACAAACCCAAAAGAAATACCTGCGCAAGTTGAAGAAGGCGTGTGTGCTTGAAGATATTTATTATACACTAGCTGTTGCCCGCGACTCCGTACGCGTGAAATTAAGAAAAGTTTCATGAAAATCCATCCAGTAGTCTTTACGTGAAAGTACAACAAACATCCTTACATTCATACAATCTAACATTAACCAAACATCAAAACATTGGAGTATGGATAGAAGACAGAGAAAACGTTCGCGTTGCTCAGCCAACAGTGCCGCGCGTAATTCTTTTTTCGTCATATCTCCTAAGATATTTAAATTGCATGCTGTAAAAAGCAGTTATAATCTATATTAAACGTGTAAGCTAACAAAGGTATTTAATTTGATAAAAAAGATTACTATATACACATAAATAGCTTTTGAAAACACCCTATTGAATTTTATAATTTTTGCGACATTATTATGGGTACAGCGGATTTCCCTTAAAAGATAGACATATGCCCTCGCGGACTTTTTTGAAGAACTATAGGTAACAAACAATTCTTCCATACTTTAGTTTGATGTACCTCACATACGAGTAGATAAGGCAGCGTTTTCATTTATAGCTCGCGCGCGTCCGAGTTTCTCGGCAAATTTAATCATAGCTCATTCAATATACACCAAACACCAACAAATTGTGCAAAAAAGCCATCCTGTTGAACCATTCTATCTATTAAAAAAAACCGCATCAAGATCCGTTGTGTATTTTTGAAGATATAAGCTCACATAGGGACATACATACAAAAATTACGACTTTGTTTTATAAGAAGTAAAGATATACATAGGTCTATAGGATCTACCTATAGATCATAAGACACAAACACGTATGTACAGATATTATACTTTATGCTAGTCTGGATGTTTGATGTTTTAATTAATAACTATATTAGTTATTTATTATGCTAGATTCCATCCGAGTTCGTAGTTACTGCTCCGCACTCATGCGTTGGCGTGATGATATGCCAGTGATGATGCTGTTACATATGTTTTTTCCGACCATTTATGCATTCATATGATGCAGTTACTTTCTCATAGGGTTGCGAGGTCGCGGGTTCGATTCCCGCTTGGGACAATAATTTGTGAGGTATTCATATATGTCATACAAATGTTTGTACTGCGTCTGGGTGTTTTCTATGTATAATAATTTTGGTACCCATAACACAACCGGATAAGCTTAGCTTGGAACCAGTAGTAGGGGAGCCGAAGAGGGGATTTCGGGATTTACTAAAGCGCGTCAGATTAATATACAGGAGGATACCTTGTACCCGGTTAAGTACCTCCACAAAATATGAGACCCATATATAAGGCCGCCCGTGAAGGATACAGGATCAGATTAGTAAAAAAAAATTGACCATCAGAAATTCTCGAGCGCGTCAGATTAAGGTAGGGTGAGTTAATTACATCCTAAAAAGTGTATATTCTACTAATCTGACAATTTGAGAGTGACGTAAAAAAGGGGAGGGCAACAAAGTTGTAAAAAAAAAACGTCATCTCGACATTCTCGAGCGTAGCTAAATTTTTTTTATTTTGAAGGTAATAATTCAAGAATAATGAAAAATATATAATCTGACAATTTCCGCAAGCCGAAATAACAAAAATTCGTCGATAAAGTTAAATGCGTGCAGCTGCGTGATGCCTACATTTGGGTTTGTTTGAGTTGGACTTCTAAATGTTTAATTAGGACTGTTTATGAGATATTAAGCCATCAAAATATATCGTAAAAAAAGTTGCAAAGTTACACTGTCGGCTTTTAAATTGTTAGATTTACCAGCTGCTCTGTGTCTAGCCAACCGGAGTCGCCGATAAGATATAACAATAGATTTTAAAGACAATAGAGTCGTAAAATCTCATCTCCATTGAATCATAGCTAGACAAGAAGCACAATTAAAAAGCTCTTAGGAATATTTTTATGAGTATGTTGTAAAGATAAATCATACAAATTTTTAGACAAGTATAAAATATTATTTCTATTACAGCGTGATCATTTATAATTTACAACAATTAAAAAGAAAGTAAATATTATGATCTAAGATAATTTGTATCACAGAATAGTTTTATCACATAATGGACAATAATTTGAAAGTGTAAATACTTTCGTTAATGTTTTCGTTCTTCAAACTATTTACTTTTGAGGTGTAAGTATTTGGTACACAAGGAAACGTTGAAGTTACTAACTTTCTTTTAGTATTGAATATAGTCGCTTCAATTTTATTTTTCTCAAATCACGCTGTAATAGAAATAATATTTTATACTTGTCTAAAAATTTGTATGATTTATCTTTACAACATACTCATAAATATTCCTAAGAGCTTTTTAATTGTGCTTCTTGTCTAGCTATGATTCAATGGAGATGAGATTTTACGACTCTATTGTCCTTAAAATCTATTGTTATCTCTTATCGGCGACTCCGGTTGGCTAGACACAGAGCAGCTGGTAAATCTAACAATATAAAAGCCGACAGTATAACTTTGCAACTTTTTTTACGATATACATATTTTGATGGCTTAATATCTCATAAACAGTCCTAATTAAACATTTAGAAGTCAAACTCATCTTTTTGATATTTAACTTTTTCTAGTGTCGGCTCCTGCACTATAGTGTGGAGGACTGGGAATAAACGGCACCTTTCCCTCCTCACCCTTTTTATTCCCATTCGTCCACACTATTCCCATACCTCCACACTGTGGACGACGGGGTGTGGAGGACTGGGAATGACCCGCTGAGTTCAAAATATAGTTCAAAGTACAATTTTAAGCGCCCAGGAATGGAATTAGCGGGAAGTTGCAGGGATGGCCTTTAAGGTGAACCGTTTTTCGAATTTTTTTTTTGTCAGATTAGGCGAATCCCTCTAGATAATTGTCAGATTATGAGACAGTACGTTTAGAACATAAAGATGAACCATATATATCTTAATCTGACGCGCTTGAGTATTTCAAAATGGCGAATTTTTTTTGCACATTATGAAACTGGCCGTGAGTTTGCGTCCCATCGAAATCGTCAGATTAGTGAATGAGAGCTTTTTTTTGGTGCACTTAACACTCCCTTAGAAAATCTGACGCGCTCGACAATTTTTTTTTTTTTCATTTTCAACCCCTAAATACAACCACCCGCATCATGCAAACGATCAGATTAACATACGTACATTATTAAAAATACGTAGGGCATTGATGCTATCAATATCTGACGCGCTCGAGGATGTCCATGCAACAGTTTTTTTTTACATATTTAAAAATCTATAGCCGCTTTCTCCACCGATAAAAGTGAAAAATCACATAACATTTTTTTCTTCTTATCATCTAAGCTTTGCAACTCAATAGGTCTCTATGACGCTCGAGTAAATCCCCATTTAGCATCGTGGGCTCCCCTACCACAGAGAACGTTGTGTGAAATGTCCGCGAATATTTATGCTATGTAATAGCATCGATAAAGTATACCTAGATGGACAACCTCCCAACAAATTGTGAAACTCAATTATCATTACACTTAGAATCTACAGATGGCACTAAGCGTATCAAATCACAGACATAATTTATCGTAATCAATAATCATTCATAATCTTACTTCACGCTGTATAATGGTAGTACTAAAAAAGAATGGCAGATGGCACTATTTCATAATCTTGATAAATCAATTTAACTAGTTTTAAATTTACCTCAGATAATCTGAAAAATTGAAATGGACACAATTTTGTTTATCTTAGAATAGTTTAATACCTATGTTTAAACATAGAATTTACATTTTTTTATCATAAAAAGTAAAGATACGCTTTTGCTGCTTAGAATACACATATAAATTTCGAAAGATTTTAAAAGAGTATCGTGGCGTAACGGGAAAAACATAAATAACAGAGACTCGAAAAATTAACAGGTCTCGCGTTCAAATCTAAGTAGTTTTTTGATACTGCGGTTTCACTTTTTGTATATACATAAATAAATGTAATTTCTAATCTTTTTCTAAATAGCTTAAGATCGATGACCTGACAATAAATTCCTGCATTTATATCAAAGTCAAAGTCAAAATATTTTATTTCAAGTTGGCATGTTTTACAAGCTCTTTTGAAACGTCAGAAACTAGGTGTCTGTTCCAAACGCGGATCCTATGGAGAAGAACAGACAAGAAACTCCATGGATTTTTTTTTTCCATTTCCTTTCATTTTTTTTTTTTCAACAATATTATACATAATTGTATCAGGGGTGTGAGAATGATGCCGATCAGTACTATCACGACTAACTAAAACTAACTTTTTTTAAAACTAAAACTAACTTAATAATAAAATAGCCTTGTTGGAGCAAATCGACCAGTCCCAGCAGAAGGCACCCGTTCACGAGTATAACGCACACATCAGCCCCGCACAGCTCGACCATTTTGTAGGGAACCGTGCGACCCGACGTGCAACGCTACCGATACGATATTATGATATTACCCCAGTTCTCATCTTTCGTAAACTACAAACTTCATTTTTTTAAGCTTCAAAACAAGTACCTACCTAGTTTGGCGACGTTGCCACGTTGTGTTTCATTCAATTCCTTAACTTAGCGCATCGTCCGCTACGTACAAGAATGGCAACTCATTCTTGTACCTACATTTACTGTATCAACTATATCGCAACTGCCGACTGCACGATACATCTATACTAATATTATAAAGCGGAAGGGTTTGTTTGTTTGTTTAAACGCGCTAATATCAGGAACCACCGGGACGATTTGAAAAATTCTTTCAGTGTTAGATAGGGCATTTATCGAGGAAGGCTTTAGGCATTATGACATCACGCTGCAACCAAAAGGAGCGAAGCAGTTGTGAAAAATGTAAAAACGGGAAAAGTTTTTTAAATTCCACGCGTATGGAGTCGCGGGCAACAGCTAGTCGTACATATGCTTAAGCTTGTAATGTTTTACATTTTTCGTTGTTTTATTTTATATTATATAATGTATGTTATTTACCTATGTTTATATGGGGTTTTGGATTTATCTTTATCTTCTTTATCTTTATCTATCTTTACATATCATAAAACAAAGTCGTAATTCTTGTATGTATGTGAGCTTATATCTTGAAAAATACGCAACAGATCTTGATGCGGTTTTTTTAATAGATGGAATGGTTCTAGAAGATTGCTTTTTTTGCATAATTTATGGGGATTTGCTGTACAGTAAAAGCTCTTTATTCGCGGGGTATATGTTCCATAAATATGCCGCGAATACAGAAACCGTGAATACGGAATGGTAATTTATATGTGATTATAGGGGATACGTTCCTAGGTGACAAAAAAAACAAATACATAAAAAATTAATTTCATTGAAGTTTTTGAATGGTTTGAAGAATTTTGCAATAGCGGTAACACAGATTTTTTTAGTTGACATTATAAACTAGGAAGAGTGCAGTAGACGACTGGATCACAATTTTTGTAACGAATGTGTGTGAAAGACGAAACAATAAAACACGCAAAGCGGCTTTTACTATAATCGGAACAACATCATTTAAAAATATATTTTATTTTATGAGTTATAAGGTTGCTTTCATTCTGTTTGTTTACATTCTCAAAAACACCGATCACGCCGAAGGCGGCTTGTGTCAAAGGCCTCGGCGATATCATTTAACAAAATACTTTAGGCAAACTTGTAATAAGATCTATTTTACTTTTTTATTAGTCCATTTGCCAAGGATATTGGGTTGGGTACTTATTGGAATAATTTTATTAATAAGTATGTAGGCACTTATTAGATACTCGAAAAAAAAAATTTTTTGTCGCGAATATCGAAATTGTGTCACATTTTTTTAATCTGCGAATAGTGAAAACGCGAATAAAGGAAGCGCGAATAAGGAGCTTTTACCCATAATAATGGCAAAAATAATATCAAATTCAATAGGGTATTTTCACAAGCTATTTATATTATCATAATATCATCATATCAACCTATCGCAGTGCACTGCTGGACATAGGTCTCTCTCAATTCACGCCACAATATCCGGTTCTCCGCCTTCTGCATCCAGTCCCTCCCCGCGACCTTCTTCAGGTCTTCTTCTCCTTCGTGGCACCACTATGACAAGAAATTAATAGTAGACTACCAAAAACTTCACAATGGCGCCATAATGGTGCCATTGAGGTACAATTGTGACACCATTGAAATACCCGACTCCCTGTACCTATATACGCAAATACTATTGTTAAGGGCTGCATCACGCCCCAACAGCGATATAATAATGTGTCCTATCCATCACTACCAAAATGCAAATCCTTCCAACCTTATTGATATATTATTATATCGTATATCAACAAGATAAAATATCGAAATCAAGTGGCTCATCACTAATTGTTTTAACAAGCTTAACCTTGAACCTAAATAAATAACTACCTGTTTAATAAACCGATGATTTTTATGAGATAATTTTTTTTTTAATTTTCTATAAAACTATAAATACTTATATTGATATTCTTAAAACTTAATAATATAAAATACCCTAAAATAATAATAATAGTTTTTGTAACACCAATGGTTTTAAATGTATTAAAATGCCATCTAGTTAAAAACCGTGCTAAAAATAACAAAGCGATCATTGAAACGAATTATCTGCCATCTATCGCAAGAGGTTATTTTATCGTAAGAGATTATTTGCAAGTACTAATCGGCGGAAAATAATTATTATTGTATTTTTTCGTTGAATGCAACATATTAAATATGTATTAGACTTTTAATTTAAGTTAATTTTTTTCTGTCGAGACGTATCTTATTGCAACGTCCGTTTTATACAAGTTGTTACGCTAGTGAACAGCGCCACCTAGATTTAGCGTGCATTTTATGGCGTACATGCTAAAGTATGGGAATTGATAATCTATGTTATACTTGGTCGATGGTAATAGGTGCAGGAGCTACGCGTGGATAATAAAATCAGAAAACATTTATCTTAGAATAAGTTCTTGTAGGTACACCTATTAATTAACTTTTTAAAGAAATTATTATTAATGTGAATCTCCGAGAAAGTTTGTTTTAGATTCCATAATTTCAAATGGCCTTATAAGTTTTGTAGTGCACCTAAACCATGTCCGAAAAAGTTCTGTACACAAATTGAGATAAAAAATAAAATGTGGTAAGATCTTATATAATTACAATTTTATTACATTTGTTCTCATGTTTAACATACAGCACCCATTGAAGTGAAAGAAGTAATCTAGTTGATTAAAGTTTGTTATTCCGAAGGCGGAAACGAAGATATAGGTTTCTTTCATAAAGTTATTTTCCATAATATTTACAAAGTACCCAATTCTCTTAAAATAATTTTAATAATTTTTAAATAATAGTAGTAGGTACCTTAATATTATTAAGGTATATTTGGTTATCTAATACTTCTTGATTTTTTTGCTCGAAATATCTCGTCCTTGTAAGCTTTAAGGTTTGCAGCTGAATCCTGAAAAATATAATAATATGTTTGAGTCGGTGCTGTGCATGCGTAATGTGACCAGACGTCCCGTTATAAACGGGACTGTCCCTTTTTACAACTACGAGTCCCGGTGTCCCCGAAACTACCTCTGGGATGCAAAGTTGTCCCGTTTTCAGAAACCGAACTCAGTAGAAAGAGTATTTTCCGCAATGAACAAATTGTGGACGTCTGAGAAAACACAGTTACAGCAGTTACAGGTAGTTTTAAAAGCGATGTTGATAATGAAGGTTAATTTAACAAAAACATGCCCAGAGTATCATTCCTATTTGAAATCATCACCAGTATATATATAATTAAACCTAATATTTTATGACACTACTAGCTTTTTGTGAATAAATAACTTAAAAAGTGTCATTTTTTTCATTTAATTTTAGTTTAAGCACCTATAAACCGATGTCCCGTTTTGAGTCAAAGAAAAATTGGTCACATTATGCATGCGGCATCCGAAAACAGACGCCGTACAAACATTTGAATAACAAATATAAATACCACAAAAATGATTACTACTACCCGTACGGGAGTCGAACCCGCGACCTTGTGAACGGCAGTCCATTACATGAACCACGAGGCCCGTCAAAATAAAGATCCCGTTATTAGGGAATTGGTTAAATAAACTGCTGATCAAGTTCTTAGAAGATGAAAAGTGAAGTTATATGAACCAAGTTACGAGTGATGTCGAGTGTACGAGTCAAGATTTCTTACCTTCCTTGCTTCTCGCCATTCTAAGGCGCGAAGTCGACTCAAACCTTTTAAGTTCCTGTCCAATATTCTCAAAAATTCTGTTCGTGTAATCTTCGGCGTTGGAGTTGTGCCATTGTTTGATGGATCAGGAGTAGGTGTTACTGCCTGTAAACATTCAAATGTAGAGATATTTAGTACCTTTCATAAAATTACGAGTTGGCCAAAAAAGGATTTTCGAGTAGAGATCATGAACCCTCTGAGGTGAAAACGAAACATTGACGACATCCTACGAAGAAGAGGGATGACTGCAGAGGTGTGAGAAGTGCTAAACACAAGCTACACCAATCTCTCTCTATCGTCTCTGCCTTTTAAAATCTCTCATAAGTTTCACACGTGCTGCTTTTAATATAACACCCCTTGGTACGTACCTATACTACGTATCTAGTTTTACTTACGGATAATTGTTTTAATTTTCCTGAGACCCTGTGTTAATTACAACAATCGACGGTTATGATATGATATGATGACTGTTTTATCACTCAATGGCCAGAAGATGCTACTTATACTTTATATTTACTTTATATTGTTAACACCACTTCACTATGCTTTAAGTTTTCCGCTTATGATGGAAAATTAAGTTGTAATGTGTTAATAGTTTCCTACCTATAAATCACTATAATTATCATTACTTTCACCATAAACTTCTTAATGGTATATTCTATTAGCGCAGTCTAATGGCGTATTAAAATAAATTACCATTTTTAGGAAATGTTGAATAATCAAGTCTAGTTCCTATATTTTAATATGTTTGTACTTTTCACTATTTCGTATCGTGTTTTACACAATCAAACCTTTTTCTTGGGTGTTTCTCTACCAGTGATTTCGTCCAGTTAATAATTTTTATAGACATACAAAATGGAATTTCTTGCTTTCTATCCTACGTCCACGTTCTATCCTATTGCCATTATTCAGTTACAGTACTTACAGCTTTGCAAAAAGGACGAGTGAGCCTCGACGACGAGGCCTGGATATGTAGTAATCGTTGACACTTCTGATTTTAATAACAGTATTATAAGGTTTACTTACATTATCATCGGCAAATTGATTAGATACTAATTCAGTTATTTGGTTATATGCACTTTTGGTGTCGTTGATTTGCTGAAAAAAGAAAATATAACATTAAATAATAGTCGTATAACTAATACTCGCTATTTAAACGCATTTGGAGCCCAATAATATAATCTCATTGAGAAAAAGGAATGCATAAATTAATGCCAAAAGAGCACTGCTTTGTAAAAGACATACCTCTAAAATTACATTGAAGATAGTTCCAAAAAATCCGCGTTGAGGTGGACCGGCTTCATTTGCGCTAGATTTAAAAAACAGGTGTCTAGCAACACGATCCTTCTCTATGATAGCGTCGGCTGTTGGCTGAAAAACATCAATAGGAAGTAAATAATTCGACAACACTTTTCGGTGAAGCTGAACTTGAACGCTGGATAAATATAGGTAATAAAGTAACACTCAAAATAAACACTTAGTTAATTTTTCTTCACAGGCATATTCGCCAAGGCAGTAGATAAAGCAGATAAGAGTAGCTATTCTAACAAATCAAGTCATTCTAACTCTTTCTCATGGCTCATAATCTCATTTTAACCATCCCCCATTTAGCCATCGACAGGCGATTCCCTTGTGTCTCTAATTAATATTCGCTGTTTGCAGTTACAAAAAATTGGTCAAGTGCGAGTGGGACTCGCGCACGAAGGGTTCCGTACCATTATCTATGCAACATAAGGCAACGTTATTAGTATCGAGCAAGAAACGGTAAAAAAATCAGTTTTTTGTATGGGAGCCCCCCTTAAATATTTATTTTATTTTATTTTTAGTATTTGTTGTTATAGCGGCAATAGAAATACATCATCTGTGAAAATTTCAACTGTCTAGCTATCACCGTTCTTGAGATACAGCCTGGTGACAGACGGACGGACGGACGGACGGACAGCGAAGTCTCAGTAATAGGGTCCCGTTTTTACCCTTTGGGTACGGAACCCTAAAAACTGTCTGCTTATAATTTATTGGATACATATCTACAAAGCACATACACTAAATCGAAATGTATACTAACGGATTGTGCACTGATGCATGGTGAGACCATAGCGATGACTAAAATGATGACTAGAAGACAATATTGGACCTTAGGCGCCATCTTTGTTTTTCGAGGCTGAGGTTTACCTTCCCTAGATAAAACAAACGAGTATCAATATTTTAACACTTCCAGCTTTTATTATTATTTATGATGCAAGCAAGCACTATGTACAAGGTAATATTCAAATAGATCATTTTAAGGTCATATTTCGTTCACGTATAAAGTAATAGTAATTCTATGAGTAGTAGATGTGAATTTTAATTTTACAAATGAACCTAGTTAATACTCAGGATGTTGGTAAGTATTAATTTATTAGATAGTTCCACTACATGTTCCATAACTTGTTTCCTGTGTAACTTTGATATAAGTTGCGTGTTTTAGGTCAGTTTATACAAAGTTTAACTTCTAGTCTACTTTAATAATAATAAATAAATGTTTAAAGTTTCCGGTGCCAGACTAGTACGTCCTTCATGAATGAACTCTTTCAGTCCAGATTGGATTTGCATTTATCCTCTCAAGCAGCTATACAAAAAAGGATTACCTACTTCGTTTAATGTACCTTGTCAGGATCCGAAATTATATTGACAGACATTTTAGCCATAGTTTCAATAGGTATGTACCACCTGCTATTTAGTTATAGATAATATCTAAGTAGGTATTTATAGGTTTTCGATACGATATTTTAGTAATTTATGTTTGGTTGAACAGGTAAAATATTGGGCAATTATTTGTGACGTGTATGAGTTTAAGTTGACCTTTCGCACATTGTCAGCCGCTAATGTAGGTACCATGTGGCTTACAATCACGTTACCTTGTACACTGTGTTTCGTCAGACCTTAAACACTCTTAAGCGCAATATATTATCATAACTTATTAATGAATCAATATACTAATAGTAAATAAATAAACTTATAAATCTAAGCAACTGTTGCTATATTATACATTTATCATGTAGGTACATATTTTAGAAAATTTCTATTTTAGAAGATGAACTTAAAGCAGATATGATTAAAAAAATATACCGTCCTCTGTTCGACATACCATAGGCCTCCTTCAAAGCAGGTCACACGCACGACCTTGTGCCTTAAGCGGTCGCTCCACCAGGACGAGGGTTGTTTCCGACACTTTCCTTTTATCAGTTTTAATTTTCAGTAGTTGCCTTCTTTCCCAACTTATAACGCCATGCTACGTTAATTGTGTGGTATATAGCAGACAAGTGACCTGTACGTGTACCAAAAGTTTAGAACCAAAACAATGATATTTAAATACAAAAATCTAGAACTGATATAAGCATCGCTACTGGCAATAATATTGAAGCAGATATCTTTACTATAACTTGGCATGAATTAAGTTACCTGATCTATCACAGCTTGATTTCCTGACCATAATATTTACTAGCCAGAATACATTCCGCTGTCGGGCTCGGGTCTCCTCAATGGAAGAGTAGGAACTTTAAACGGATATTGACGAAGTTAGGATATTATATAAAACCGCTCTATAGTGTTCGCTTAACCCCATGGGAAAACGGCGTGATGGAGTAATGAAGTTGCAAGCTCTCTCGTTTCCCTTAGCTGACTGACTGTTTTGGACCCATTGGAGAAAATAAGAGAGTCACCGTTCGGTGTTGTACCATAATCATGGTCTGTGACCATAACTCATGTTAGTGATACAGGTGTGTTAGAGTAGTGTGTCTCACACTAATGTATTGTTAAATCAAGATTAATGAAGAACGCGTATCGTAATTCCACATGACCTAACAGTTAGTTACTTAATATCTATAAAATCTAAATGTGTAATTTATAATATTTTCTAACACTTGCGCGACTCATCTGTTTAAATAAAACTACTTTTTACGGATTTAGACGCGTATATTTGTTTTAAATTTTGGCCCGACGTTTCGGAGACTTTGCAGTCACCATGGTCACGGGTGAGACTGTGTAATTTATGTTGAATTCTCTACCTACATCAATACAATGTATGGTCAGCTGGTGACCAGTCGCCTACTTACTTCATGTTTGGTGCAGGCCTATTATTTCGTAACAGAAATGCGATAAAATCAAAACCTGTCTAACAAGATTAACTCAACTATATTACCGCATGAGTACCTATTGCGATGCGTACCTGCCGCTTTGAGACTGTGCATGGTGGGTGTGTTATGAAACCTAATCTGTCTGTTTGACCCTACAGATTACAGAGTTTACTTTACCAAAGACTTTTTTGTGTACAGACTTATGCATACTATTAATTTTATTTGCATCGCATTTGCTCATCAAGCCTATAAGCAAGCGAGTTGGATGCGCGCACGAAGGGCTCCGTAGCGTTATTAACAGAATATTACCTATGGCCCGCAACTCTGTACGCGTAGCATTTAGAAATTTATTATTAACACTGAAAGATTTTTTCAAATCGGACCAATGGTTTCTGAGATTAGCGCGTTCAAACAAACAAACTCTTCAGCTTTATTTATTAGTACTAGCTGTTGCCCGCGACTTCGTACGCGTAGAATTTAAAAAATGTTCCCCGTTTTTGTAACATTTTTCACTACTGCTTCTCTTCTATTAGTCACAGCGTGATGTTATATAGCCTATAGTCTTCCTCGCAAAATGGACCATCCAACACTGAAAGATTTTTTTAAATCGGACCCACTGGTCCGATTTAAATAAATCTGTTTCTGAGATTAGAGCGTTCAAACAAACAAACAAACTTCAGCTTTATAATATTAGTATAGGTAGATATAGATATCATGCTGTCTTAATCACGTTATTTATGGATATCATTTATTTATTTATTTATTTAATTCTTCATGCACAAATAGAGTGTACAAAGGCGGACTTAATGCCTGAGGCATTTTCTACCAGTCAACCTTAGGGTTGTACAGAGAATATGTATTGGTAGGTGCGTATTAATAAATACAAAAAAAAATAAACTTACGAATAACTACATACACCTATATACGTATATATAAATAGATACTACAAAAATACATATAAACATAATCATAAACATACATGCATACATATACAATAATATTATGGTATGGTACACGACGAAACACTATGGCGAATTATACCGATAAGTCGAAGTAGAATTGATGAACTCGTTTCTTAAAAATATTCCGACTTTTGGCCTTCCTGATTTCGAGAGGGAGTGCGTTCCATAAGAGAATAGATTGTATTTTAAAAGAGGCATGAACGAAAGAAGAAGTATGTGGTGGGCATCGAAGAAGAAAGTTGTATAGAGAACGAAGATTTCTGTTGTGACTTGACGAAAGATATTCAAAGTGAGAGGTTAAATAATGTGGAGCATTAGGTGAATTAATAACCGAATAAAGCATGCTTAGCGCGTGCAAACTACGGCGCTGGCGGATAGGTAACCATTTGAGTTGCCTACGGTAATGAGACACATGGTCATACTTACGAAGATTGAAGATGAATCGAATGCAATTGTTGAGAAGTCGGTCGAGTTTGTTGAGCAGATCTGCATTCAGGTCTAAATAGCACACATCACCATAGTCGATAATTGGGAATACAATAGTTTGTACAAGCATTTTCTTTGTTTCGGGAGGAAAATAACTCTTAAATCGATAGAGCATGCGAAGGGTTCCAGTGACTTTTTTGCTAATGTTAGCTATCTAGGTACGCCAATCCAAAGTTGTGTCAATATGTAAACCCAAATCTTTAACACTCTGAGTTAAAGAAATAATTTTGCCATCGAAAATGACAGGAGGGATAGATGTGCCGTCGATTTTGTTTATCATGCGAGAGCTACCTATCATTATGGCCTGGCATTTAGATGGGTTCACACTTAATCCAAACTGTTCAGACCATTGTTTAAGAACTGCTAAGTCGCGATTCATAGCATCAATCATCATGGGCAAGTCGTCTATTCCGGCCTGTGTGTAGAGCTGGCTATCATCAAGTCACACTGATTGTATTCTGGTTTTTAGCTGTCTAATTATTACCATTCCTGAGATATAGTTTGGTGACAGACGGACAGACAGCGAACTCTCAGTAATAGGATCTGGGATCCCATTGTAACTTTTTGTAGGGAATTCTAAAACAAGGGCGCCTAGCGCCCTAGCTACCAAGACATCGACATCATAGTTTCTGATACCTACCTTTGCAATATACAATGGTGGATAACGGTTATTAATTATTTTAGATACATAGTTTGGGCACCTATTAGTATTTACGTTGATAATTCTTTAATGATTGTACTTTAACTTAATTTTCTTCTATTAAGTTTGGAGCTGTGGTTTGTGTTTAATCCTAAAGACGATTTAATATTTTATATATCCGGAACCAATAGCAAAAAAATATCAAGATGGTCTGCCAGTCAGCAAATATTATGAAATTAGTTACTACATAATTATATACCTACTAACATTGCTATGCCTGTAAAAGGCCTAAGTCTAAAGCTCTTTATATATATTGTACCACCATGTAACACACTAAGTATGCAATAAAAATTTGAATTTAGATTTTTTGCATCCACTCCACATGAATCCACCTCGTCATTACACTCTCTTGGTGTATTTTAAAAAAAGTATCTACCTATGTCTATTATATAATTTGTTTTTAAGTTCTTACACTTATGCTCTTATTCATAATGATTTATCGGAGGCTTATACGGAGATTTTATCGGAGAGATAATAAACGTTTTAGCGTAAAACACTATTATGAACAACAAGTCTTGACAATTTTCGCAAACGTATTTTAGCGAACTTTTAAACCTCCGATAAGTCATTATGAATAAGACCATTAGTTGTTAGGTGTTAATGTGTATTATTCTATAGACCATGTTTATTACTACATACTAAATACATATTAATTACTAATAATATAGATCTAATATAAAAATCGTTCACATGTTTACGTTTTCAAGTTTATTTACTTTAGCTGACAAATTAACAATTTTTATTTAACTTCTTCAATAAACCATATATTAATAATAGCATTAGACCTTTAGTTAATAGTATCTATTAGATTCCATTTCTATCGTGTGAAATGTACTTAACTACATATTTTTACTTTATTACGTACCTCATCAACATCATCATATTTTTCAACGAAAAAAATAAATCAGTAAAGTAGTTTATTTGTAATTAACTGTTTATTTTTATGTAGTTAATTATGTTTTTCGTTTTAATAGGCCTGTACGAAACCCTAAGTGTGCGAGTCTATCTCGCTCTTGACAGTTTTTCATGAATCTCTCTAGTCTGAAAGCGAGTCCGGGGCGGATATCCATATTAAACAAAAAGTACGTACGTACCCTACTATAGCATCAAGCATGTGCCGCTGTCTGGTACATATGGCATAAGATAGGTAACTCCTTAGTTCTTAGTTCGGACGTTAAGTACATTGACATCAATCGACGACCTTCGGGCTACCACAAGTTTGTAAATAAATGCTTTACAAAGAATGACACCATAATACTTAGTCCGAAGCTTGCAACACGTTCATTAAGATTGCGTCTGTTTTTATAATTCAGTTTTATAATTTTATGAATGTTTCACATAAAAATATAAGATGCACTAAAGGTGAAATAAAAAGCGTGAAATTTAACATTTATTTCATTATGAGTGTTACGTGAAGAGTTGGGACACATCTATACTTATAATAAATCTGTAGAGAGGTCAATTCTGTACATGAAATATATTTTCAAAATAACTATCAGGGGGTGATCAGTGACCGATACTGATATCAAAAATGCAATCAGTAAAATTTTTGTCTGTCTGTCTGTTTGTCTGTCTGTCCGTCTGTATGTTCCTTATAGAAACAAAAACTACTCGACGGATTTTAACGAAACTTGGTACAATTATTCTTCATACTCCTGGGCAGGTTATAGTATACTTTTCATCACGCTACAATCAATAGGAGCAGAGTAGTGAAGGGAAATGTTGGGAAAACGGGAAAAGGTGCGCCATTTTTTAAGCTTCCGTCGCGTTTGCAGCCTTAATGGTTAAAGTTACATAGAAATCTTGTATGACGGAAATATTCTACATAAAATTGTCTAAAAAATATCCCGAAACAGCACATATCTATATTTTATGGTTGACTCACAATAACACGTGTAACTCCTGATAGCTTAGCAGTTCGTTCATTCTGATTATATTTGTTTACTCTTACGTTTATAATACTCTCACTCAAGCAGTAGTTAAAAATGTTGCAAAAACGGGGAAAATTTCCTAAATTCTACGCGGACGGAGTCGAGGGCAACAGCTAGGTTTTACTATTTTTAGTTGGTGACCTAAAAGAGGAGTGTTTTCGTTGTAGTTTTACAAGTTTTCAATCTGTGCGTGTGATAATAGTAACATAATTAACTACTTATTTATGCTTGATTCAAAACAATCAAAATATAAATTGAAAACTAAATTGGGGCAGGTAATATTTTTATGGGACTACAACCAAGTGGTATGGTAACTAGTAGATCGGATCATGCGGATAATCTTAGCCGAATCGGAGTTTATACTAAAAATTGGCAATCGTATTGAGAACCTCCTTTTTAGGGGTTCGTACAAAAAAGAAACCCAAATTTCGAATCTTGTTAACTGATATTTTGTTGAAGGCTAAGGATTGTTTTATTTTATATTCGATCGCAAAACTGACTACCATTCCTTAGTTATTAAAATACGAGAATACGACGCCTCTTGACATATCGGTAAAATAACCGACTTGCGTTCATGAAAGTGCGAGTTCGTTCCCGTCACGTAAAATTAAGTATTCATATAGTATATCGTTTAATATTTCGCCCATGTAGACACATAATTATTGGCAATGGTACCAATTACGCAAAATACTCTATAGTTGTTTTCATTTTAGTTAAGAGGATACCAAAATAGCTTCGTGCATTTTTCTATGTACGAAGTTTTCATTGTTTCTTTAGATTGAATGGCTAGAGCTCTAATTTTTAAGTATATGTTTTTTCAATATATGATCTAGGATCGCATAAACTCAGAAACGCGATTGAAAAAAGTTTTCTCGATAGAAAATCTTGACGAAACAACCTCTCAAATTTTTTATTTTTTTCATTTGTCGGTCTATTATCGCGTATTAACTAATGAAATAACTTTAAAAACATAGGTAACTATTATGTATAGAAACACGTAAATCAGAATTAAAATATATTTAGTAGATTTTGAGTAAATAGGAAAAGTATCCCTAATTCTTCATTTTCTGTGCCTACTGGCTGTGTTAATATGTACGTGTCGGCGATGATATACGATAATATTGATGTAGGCCCTTAAGTATAAGACGCATCAGAATTGGCCTCACTATCTATAATTAAGTATGTGTAGGTATATTTTACGCATCCTACCAATTACTACCAAATTAACTAAACCAGGAAGAGGTAGTGATAATTTTAACAAAAAGCTACGCTTACTCTTATACATATTTTGATATACTTAGCTGCACTTCTGTACATAACTATTCAATTTTAAAACAGTTCTTTTGTAGAGTTAAATTTTTATTGTGGTCTGTGAGAATTGTGTTAGCCAATGTTTTATGTGTAAGTAGATACTATTAGTTATTTTTAAATTCTTGCAGGTACATACTTACTCAAATTTATTAATAAAGTTTTCTATAGTACTTCTTGATTATAACCAAGTACTCATAAATTGTTACGATAAGATCTGTGATCCTGTTTATCCTCTCGCTTTTTTCTAGCCTATTTAAAATCAGTATAATAATTACCACCTTTAGAACACAAGTTTAGTATTCACAAATTAACACAATTTTTTTAAGAACACATCTTATGTACTTAGGCGTAGATTTACCTAAGTATATGCGCGGATAAATTATAGTCATGCGCACGCGCGCTGGTTCCGCGGTCTAACTTGTTGAGTGCACTGTGTAGCGCAGGCGGGGTGGTCACACTGAGAGTCCAAAGCCCGCGCAAGCACCATCGGGGCCAAGGCCGCCGTTGGCGCTGATTGCGAAGCAGTCATTCGTTATGTCAGCTTGTGTTCTACTTATGCAATGCTTACTTAAAATTACGATGCAGTTCGATGGCCCGAGGATAATTCATAATGAAGAGCCTACTTAATTGATTTTATTGGTAGCTAATTGATTTAATTGTTGCGCCTAATAATAAACTAATGTAAATAAACTACTTATGTAGGGACTTATTCCATGTATGTTATGCCTAGTTTATTTATAGTATATCATTAATTTTTTATTTAAAGAGCCTGTCATTTTAAAAGAATAAATAATTAATTTTTGTATTTTAAATTTTCCTAATAAAGTTTATATAATGCATCATCACCACTTACTGTAATGGATTTCAATAATAGCTAACCATGAAGCATTGGTTTTTACACAATACAAAGAGAATTGCAAGACGCGGATGCTGACGCTGCTGGCCTGGCATATTTGTTTTACCTTGTATGTTGTCAGAATGGTATTTGATAATTTTGTGTAACAATCCTTGAATATTGACCGCTTATAAATATTTCGACATGACATTGTAGTTGGCTCAGCTGACTTATCCGGGTATGATAGTTAATCAGATGCCTAACATTTTTATTAGAATAATATTGCCATAGTGGCTTTAATACTGCAGATCATCTGTGTTTTTATATCTAGGTAGATGAAGGAATATATGAACGGGAATCTTTAAAAAGATTTTCACCGATTTACAGTAGCTGGATGACCTGTTTTGAATGACAATGCAATAGGTAATAAAAAAAAATAATATTTTCGAATGTGTTTTTTAGTTTAATATTTTCTAACACTTGCGCGACTCATCTGTTTAAATAAAACTACTTTTTACGGATTTAGACGCGTATATTTGTTTTAAATTTTGGCCCGACGTTTCGGAGACTTTGCAGTCACCATGATCACGGGTGAGACTAGTAAAGTCGCGCAAGTGTTAGAAAATATTATGTTAACCAGTACGGACTGGAAATTGCAAATAAAATTCGCCTGTTTTTTATTTTTTAAACTAAGTAAATTATTGTGTTTCTTGCAGCTTGTTACGAGAGCAATACATGTCGTTATTGAGTTATTTACATATGGTCAGAACTATATGCTTTTAGCCCATGACGACGAACCTGTGCTAGACACGCGCTTCATATTTCAGAGATTTTGCTTTCTATACCATAGATGTTATTTGCTTAGATGATATCTTGGCTGGCTTTACGGTACATACGGGAGGAAATGAGGCTTTAAGTTGGTAAGTATTCTTATGCCCGTTTTCACCAACGACCCCTAAATTTAAGTAGCCCTTAAGCGAATTTAAATGACACTTTACGCAAGTTTTATTTTCACCAACGTTTAAGGGACGCTTAAACTGTTAAGGGATTCCTTATATTTACTAATAAAACTTATATTTATGTATTTAATAAAACTTGCGTAAAGTGTCATTTAAATTCGCTTAAGGGCTACTTAAAATTTAGGGGTCGTTGGTGAAAACGGGCATTAGTCTGCCACAAATAGGTACCTGCCCAGCTACACCTATGAGTGAGTCTATAACCTATCTAGTACCTAAGGTAACTAATAAGTGTAAGTAAAACTAGGTAAATTGTAAGACTGTTTAAAGACCGGAATAAATGAAAATTTTAAAACATTAATGGTCTCATTCGTAATGACTTAACAGAGGTTTAAAAGGAGATTTTATCGGAGAGATAATAAACGTTTTAGCGTAAAAAGACTATTATGAATAACAGTTTTTGATAATTTTCGCGAACTTTTAAACCTCCGACAAGTCATTACGAATAAGACCATTAGTGTTAGGGCAGGCATTAGCTCTATATTAAAAAACTATTAATTTCTACTTACATAAATTAGTAGCTGAGGTGTCATCAAATATTTTTACGAGGCGTCCGTAATTATCTAGCCACTATTGATTACCTATTCAACAAAATATGCTAGATAATAGTTTGTAACTGTATGCTAATAGTCATCAGTCATCACTCATCAAATTATCACGTAGAAGTAGGTACCTACCTATAGGCATTATGTTCGGCATGCTAGAAATTAAATACGGTATCGTCAAGGTTGCTGGGAGCCGTTGGGTGCAAGCGGCGCAAGACCGCGCGTTGTATGGGGGAGGCTTAAGTTTTTAGGCTGGTGGATGAAAATACGGTATCCAAATTTAAAAAATCATACATACCTATGAGTTCCGTACCTTCTAGCTAGAACGAAAAGCGTAACTAAGTAGGTAGGTACCTAAATGATTATAATGAGTCTTAAACCATTTTAAGTTTTTATTAACATACCTATCTAGGACATTGGTTGTATGTTGTGCGGGAATTGAACCCATGACCAGTGAAAAGCAGTCCGTCACATGAATAACTAGACCACAAGACCCATATTTAATTCATGATTATCGACATAAACTACGTACCTCAACGATAGTCTAAGATTATATTATTATTATCGAAGTAGGTCTGTCTCCCAGTAATTTTAAGTATTTTTTAAGCTTATTAAATAATTAGCTTTAGCTTTCGACCTATAAAAGTTAGTAAAAAACCAAAAGAATATTTCAATATTGATCTTTAATTTTGCAGATAAACACATTTAAACAAAAATAAAAAACATTTTTTCCTTATTATCAAACTGGTATAGGATAACAATTATAAAAGTTGTGCGTCAGTCTCTAGAACGCAATAAATAATAGTTCATATTCTAGTTTAGATAATTGGTAATAATAACAATGTTATGACTGTTTATGAACCGTGTGTTAATTGTATATTTTTTAAGCCTGTACATACATTATTTCGTTAAATTTTTCGTAACGTCATAAATAATTTAGAAATTTACCTAATATGAAATTTTTCTCATTCTTCGGATAGTTTGCTTAGATTTAATTGATAATGTTGCACAAATATCAACGATTAAAAATAGCCTGTAATATACAGATATTGTGCCCTTAGAAGGGCCCTATCCGCTATATCAAAATAGATACCTACTTCTTTCTAGCTTAGGGACCTGGAAGCTATCAATCAAGCGTATCATTTATACGGATGCTTCTGTATATAAATATGCCACTGCAGCTAAATAATATACAGTAGTAGTAAATAATAGTAATACTGTCTGGTTTGGAAAGCTGTAAAAAAATAATGTGCCCTCTTTGTCTGGTCATTAAATCAGTCTATTGCAGACTACTGCTCGACATAGGTCTCGTATTTCCGGTTTAATTTAACCAGGTACTTTGCTAAAAAGACGCAGTGCGTTATAGCGGGCGTTTTTGTAAGTGTCATATATGTGATTTATATTTTTTGTCCGTATTTTATAACAACAAGAGACTTGTTTTGTCAAAGTAAATAATAATAAAATAAGAAATTCTCTTCACAATCAAATCTTAATTCTACGGAATAACATGATACATAGTATTTTTATTACGTACAAAATGACAAGTAATTATACATAAAAACAACTTAATTAAAAACATTTAAACACAATTAATAGGCTAATTTTGATGTTTTTTTTTAATATTATATTTTAAATAATAATAAAATTGTTCTGGTTACCTACTATAATCTTGTTAAGAATTGACATTGAATAATTATGAAATCACTCAATGTGCGTGTCTACAATTTGCCCTACCTATTTATGTATCATGATAATATTCAAGAGGTTACTAATTCCATTTTTCTATACTTTTTTCTAAGTGTCGACACTGGATCCTTAAATAATATGGGGTCTAGTCTTAGTACAGAACGAATGAGAGGCATGTAGCCCCAGGCTGTAGCGAAAGTATTTAGACAGGACTGCCTTTGAACAAAGTGTTCGGGATCGCTCCATGATGATCTGAAAATAAACAATAACAAGTGTAGTAAATATATACATATTTATTTATTTATAAGTAATTATCCTGTCCTTATCCCGCCAAATGACAAACATAATTCATTCGTTTACTATTCATGATAATATCGTTCTAAACTAAGCACAACACTGGTGCTGTAGGTACCAGATTACGGATAGTATACCTGGTTCTTTTACTGCAAAATGAGCATGATAACTGCTTATCACTCGAATAATTCTGTGCAGAAATCGAACACCATCATCACATATATATTAATCGAACATTACCGAACGCGGCCCCCCATCGAGCTTACCAGTATTTTTATGTTACAGAGAAAAATCACTATGTAAACCCCATTCTGGTTTTAAAGTGAGCAGCGCGGCGTCACACGTATTAGTGGGTAGTGAAGTTTGTATGTTATTATTGAGTTAATGAGTAGATACTTGTATGTATGATGTGGTGGCTTGTATCTTCGTCGTTGTGCTAGTTTGAGTGGCGGTCGTCTCGACATATGTGCCACGAGACAGTTGAGCAGTATGTCCTCACAGTTGTGGGCGCGGCGCACTGCCTGCCTGGTGGCGGGCGCGGTGGCAGCGTATTGTGCCAGCGTTGCGCGGTGAACTATCGCAGCGCCTGCCAATACCATGGAGTAAGTGCCGCCCCACTTGCTACTGTAGCCCCAAGCTCCCTAAACATACAATGCATGCTTTATGGACGACAATTTGCGGAGCCCAAATATGAACCTTATGCAGACATCTTAAAGGCGCTCAAGTTTATCAAATTGTGCTTCGGTGAGATTAGGATAGCTGACATCAGCATAATCAAGTATTGGAAAGAGGAGAGATTGAGTCAGCGCAATCCTTTGTGGGAAGTTACGTACGGATCCCAAAGAAGCGAAAGGTTTACGGCTTGCTTCTTGCAATGGAATGGTTTAGGATATGGGACAGAATAAATAATATTTATTACAACAATCGGCGAATTAATTGAAAGTAAATTAGGAATAGTCAGGTGTTGAAAGTGAAGAAAGATGTTTAAGTGTATTCAATTTAAATTATGTTCTATTTAGAATATATTAATAACTTATAACCACGTACCTTAGCTTCGTCCCAGAAATGAGTTCGTGCTGGGTACCCGACTATACGCTCGGGAAAATATTGCCAGACACGAAAAGCGAAGTCCAATTCTTCAGCTAAGAGTGGAGCATCACCGTCTAAGGAAAACACTGCAGCCGTGGGAACCGCCCACAATGGTTGCCAGCGGGCTGAAACCCCTTCCCTGAAGCGTAATTACGTATGTATATATAGCTAATAGCGATAGATTTTGGAAATTCGAACAGCTACGCATACAATATTATTTACCCAGGGTAATGCGTGGTTGCATCAACAACAAGAACTGGCAATGGGTCACGAGAATCACCGGCCAACCTTGCCAGAGATTTTAGAGATGGAGCTGCACGTTCACTGTCCCATACTAACACGACCTAGCGACATCAAATTCATAATAGTTATTTAATATTTAGCTACACGTCTTTTATAAAATGATTGAGATGATTTAAGTTGCCCATTTAAAGTTGACTTGATCGCGAGTGTTCTTAGCTATTAAATGTTATAATTTATCCCTTTCTTCCACAATTAACAGACACATTACAAAAGAAAATATTAAATTACCTTTTCACAATATTGACTACTGGCGATATTCGCTAGTAGCTTGTGTAAGGCGGGTGATGTAGCCTGAACATACAATAACGCTGTAAACGTATTACCGGGAGTTGGTGGTGGAGCAGTTTGCGGGAGGGATGGCGCAGGTAGAGGAGATAGAGTGTCAGAGGGGCATTGAGGAGGGGCTAGAATAGGTGCAGATATAGGATAATGTACGCGGGAGTCACCATACGTGGCTAAAGTGCCCAATGCACCAGGAGACGCATTCCATATTAGAGCTTCTCGTTGCTTCGACGATCTATGAGCGAGTACTCGCTCCAATAATATCTGAAAGAGTAAAATGGGCAATAATTGATCTCACATTTGTTTTATAGCTTTTATTTGTTTCTACTCACCTCGATTGTAGTAAATACGATTTTTTCTATTGAAGAAAAATATTGTTCCCATAAAAATTGGGTCTGTTGCCGCAAAGCAAGAATACGCTCAGGTTTGACAGAGCGCACAAGCTCGGGTACCTGGCAATAAAAAAATATTGAACAATTAGATCTAAAACAAAACAGCCCAGATTTTAAAATATTGACATGAATAAAAATATAATAGTACTTGTAACAGGAGCCTCTCGTCAGCCCAAATAACAGCACGTCGCCAATCTATGCGTTCATCGAAAGGTAAACGCCAACTATTACTTAACAGAACAGGTATGCATCCTGCAGCTAGGGCTTCTAGGAATCGATATGAACCTAGGCGCCTTCCTCGCGCCACTAAGCAAAATGTAGAGTTAGCCAATAACTGCTCATAATCAAATCTAAAAAACAAGAATATCCAAAAATATTTAAACATTTTCGAGTGCTCCAACGTCATGTTGTAACAAAAGGGACCATTGCTTATTGCACATTTATGATGCATAATATTTTGCAAAAAGATAATAATGCATTTATGCTCAACTGCAGGCACAGTTGCAGTTGGTGTATAGTACAGTCATGACTGCCCTTATAAAATTGTATCACTTGCAATTAAAGAGATTTAAAAAAAAAAAAATTAAATCTTAATAAAAAGTATACATATTAAACAAAATGTTTATAATTAAACATTTGTTTCATATTCTTTTAATTAACATTTATTAAACAACTAGCTGAGCCGGCAAACGTTGTTATGCCATACTAAAAAAAAAAGTTTGAAAAATAGATGTTGGCCGATTCTCAGACCTACTGAATATGCCTGTAAAATTTCATAAAAATCGGTCGAGCCGTTTTGGAGGAGTACGGTAACTAACACTGTGACACGTGAATTTTATATATAAGATTTATTTGAGATCTGTAACATAAATATGTGCATTACAGTCGACTCTCGTTAATTCGAAACTCGAGGGACGCTTAAAATATTACGAATTATCGAGTTTTTGAAGTATGAAATGGTTCGAAATTTGTGAGAAAATAAATAAAACTTTGAATTATTAAGTGTTGATCAATTTTTATTTGTTAACTGCTATTCTTTAATAATGACAAAAGTTTAGAGGTACATTCGTGTCCATACATGTACGTATTTATAATGTGAATTAATTAATCTTTTGAAAGAACTCTGTTATACTGGTTTGCTTCAAAGCACATTGCTGCTCAGACTGCTCAAAATATACTAAGTACCAACAATCATTCCGCCTCTTTCTCTCTGCAACTTTGAACTGTCGAATGTTGGACGCCGATGACTTCGAATTAACGCGTGGATGAGTTATATAGCAATGATTTTTCGTACGAATTACTAAGTGCATAAAAATGTATTGATTTAGTTCGAAATATAAAGAGATTTTGTAGGGAACTCATGATAACTTTGAATTATAGAGAGGTTCGAATTATCGCAGGTTTGAATTAACAAGAGTCGACTGTATTTACATTACTTAGCTATAAGATCTTATGTACCTACTATTGCAAGTAGGACATATTAATATTTTTAAATAATGATGTTGAACGATATTAATATAAAAAGCTATAGAAATCGTTCTGTGGCGACCATTACCAAAGAGGATTGTTGTTTAAGTCTTCGCCTCTTTGGTAATGTCGCTGCATTATTGACGGCTGTCATAAAAAGAAGATATTAAGATTGTCATTCTGTCTTGTACATTAGATTATTATATTTACGATAATATAATTCAAGTTCATTGTTGAATATATTATTTTCATTTCGTATACCCTTTAGTTCAGTACATTAAAAATATACATACTTATCATATTCTCTATTGTCTTCATCACATCTTTCATCTCTTAAATCTTTCCAAGATTTGCCATGTCGACATGTAGTCACCAATATAAGATGATCCCCATCATGTAAATGCCACAGTGAGTTTCGTGTTTCACTACCAATGCCATGTACATATCTTTTACCTTTAAAAGCCAATAAATGACGCTTTGGTGCAGGAAAAGGGTTACCCGTGGCAGCAGGTGGAACACCACCTCGCTCAGGATGCTCTTTATGAAATAATGGCAGAGATATATCAAAACCATCTCGGAATATAGTTTCAGATGCACTAGCTCTAGCCAAAATTGCTTCACCTGGTTCAAATCCTAAAGCACCTTCAGCATAATCAGGCCAAGTACCAGCATACAGATTGAATATAAGGTGATTTCGGCCATTTTTCCAATATGGCAAACGAGATAAACGTGAGGCCACATCTGCTACATGCTCAGGCGATAGAGGGTCAGCGTCTAGAGTATCGATTGCAGGTACAAAAAGACAAGCTTCGTTCGGATCTCTAGTAGCATATCGTGATTCTCTAATAACTGATAGAACTTTCCGGTATGATGGACTTACTGGCCCATCACTAGGATAAACATAAATTTTAGGATCACTGCCACATTTTGAGAAATCGAAACATGTTTGCATCCGACAAGGAATTGCCGATACTGTTCCTTTCCTATGAGGTTGAGAAGGAAGCTCTGACAGCTCTTCTAACGTAGCGAAGCTAGGTAACTGATCGAGCAGTGACTTGTGGTTCAAATCTGATTTTAAACGATAACTACCGAAATAAAAATAAATTAAAATTACACAGGAAATGAAGAGAAGAACGAAACGCTTCTTCGCTTGCATTTTTATTAGTTAGTTCAAATATCACATTATTAGATACGCTTACAATGTCATGTTGTTCATTTTAACTTAATCAGAGAAAGTTTAATAATTTATTTAAGCCAAAAAATAATTTAATTGATGAAATTTACAATTTCAGATTAATTCACAGCAATACATCTCATTTGACAGCTGACGATGTTGACAAATTTTGTGATCAAATGTCAAAGTCGTAGGGTAGCAGCCGGTAGCACTTCCAAACTCCCCAAGGCATTTTGTCGGGGGCAATTTGTCGTTATATCTATATTATTTTACTCTTTGAATTTGTCCCCGTTTTCCAATGGCAGAGCATAATGCGACTCAGTGCCGCACAATGCTGACCACGAAGTATAGATACAAGGAGTCCGAACTAGTCGTGTGTAGTTCGCGAACGAATCGCTCAATTGAACTACTTCAGTTGCGCTTAGTTAGTCAGTCAGTCGCTCACTTCGAATACTAACAGTTCAGTAGTTCAGTAAATCACAACAGTCACTCAGTCCTCGCGAACTAGTAACGAAACGTATTGTGTATAGTTCACTTAGTTCAGTAACTCAGTAACGCTGAGTCCAGCTGACTGACTAGTTCCGCCGAATACTTCCGAACGCGGAACGAACAATACCGAGCTGATGTCTCGACTCTCACCTTCTCACGCGCGTGCAAAAGAGATATTTTTATCTCGCTCGCTCGCACTTTTCGTAGTCAGTTACTATAACAATTCAAGAATTCAACTTTATTACAAGGGGATAATAGACATTTTAATATGTTGTTATTTTAATACTCGTTTCTAATATGCAATAATTCTTTTAAATAATTATTTGATAAACCAACTCTAGCTATTAATTAGTATTACTATTCCTGAGATTTAGCCTGGTGACAGACAGACAGTGAAGTCTTAGTAATAGGATCCCGTTTTACCTTTTGGTACGCAATCTGAAAGACGACCATCAGTATTCGATCCGAAAACGATATACTTAATTCCTATTCTAATAACATTACTCATAGCAAACGTTCAATGTAAAAAACATCGACAGAAAAGCATTTTATATGTGTATAAGGAACCGCCCTCAAAACTTCCTGTATACCAAATTTCATGAGTAAGCTTAGTTTAGGTCCAGACGACGTGGTGTTAAATGTCCATACATATAAAATAAATACACCTTTTAAATATTTCCTCTTTCCAATATACTTAGCTTGAGACCAAAAGACGCTTTGTTTAGGGGTCCATAAAAAAGACGACTTCGAGTAAAATAATTTATTTAATTATTAGTACAGCACGGTACAATATTAGCTATTGGACTAACTAAATGAACTCGTTTGTTCTAGTAGCTAGTAGTTCATTAAATGAACTACTAGAACAAACGAAGTACCTACTGACTGAAGCATATGATTTACTGAACTAAAAGAACTACTGAACTAAAAGAGTTGTATAGTTCAGGGCCCTGAGTCGGGTATTTCAACGGTGTCACAACTGTACCATTATTGTACCATTATGGTGCAATAGTAAAGTTTTTGGTAGTCTACTATTAATGTGTCGTCATAACGACTTCATCATTGTCTTACAATTGTCAAAGTGACATAAATTGCTAGTCTCGTACACAACTGCTTCACAATTGCAATTCAATGACTGAAATGTTTCGGTAGTCTGCTATTTTGAATTTGACAGTAATATTTTTAAATTGTCCTGTGTCGACAGATTGCCATAAATAAAAAATAGATAGATAGAAATATTAGAAATTGTTCTTTGTAATTTATTGCAATTTACTAATCTCCTAAACTTCACATTGCTTTTTATACTAATAAATAGTATGTACAAATATATTTAAACGAAGTCTAGCATGATTAAATGTTTAAATTTATTAGTAGTTTTTCGAAAATCACTTCAACTAACGCATTTTTTAAAAACGGCAACACATACATACCATTCTAACACAATCCATAGATAAAAGAGACCGAAAATTCAATGCATAGATAAAAGAGATCGACAATTCTATTACCATTGAAAGACCGATAAGACGGCATATAGCTGGTGCTCAAGTCCACTATTTTGGAACAATTGTCATACCGGCACAATACCGGTACGATACCGTTGCAATTGAAGTCAAATATCCGTAGTCTGCTATATGCCGTCATAACGGTCTTTCAATGGTAATAGAATTGTCGATCTCTTTTATCTATGCATTGAATTTTCGGTCTCTTTTATCTATGGATTGTGTTAGAATGGTATGTATGTGTTGCCGTTTTTAAAAAATGCGTTAGTTGAAGTGATTTTCGAAAAACTACTAATAAATTTAAACATTTAATCATGCTAGACTTCGTTTAAATATATTTGTACATACTATTTATTAGTATAAAAAGCAATGTGAAGTTTAGGAGATTAGTAAATTGCAATAAATTACAAAGAACAATTTCTAATATTTCTATCTATCTATTTTTTATTTATGGCAATCTGTCGACACAGGACAATTTAAAAATATTACTGTCAAATTCAAAATAGCAGACTACCGAAACATTTCAGTCATTGAATTGCAATTGTGAAGCAGTTGTGTACGAGACTAGCAATTTATGTCACTTTGACAATTGTAAGACAATGATGAAGTCGTTATGACGACACATTATTAGTAGACTACCAAAAACTTTACTATTGCACCAGAATGGTACAATAATGGTACAGTTGTGACACCGTTGAAATACCCGACTCAGGGCCCAGACTACGGATATTTGACTTCAATTGCAACGGTATCGTGCCGGTATTGTGCCGGTATGACAATTGTTCCAAAATAGTGGACTTGAGCACCAGTATGGTCAAAAGATGTGAATCGCTCTTTTCAATTCAGTGAACTATTCTGCGCATCGCTAGTCCGAACGGTATAGGCTTTTCCATAATATTTCGTGTACACAATAATCAACCCAGATCATAGTTCTATTTTCTGCCACTGGCTGCGCAAGTATTCAGGACGTACCGATGCTAGTATAGAATATCAGAATATCTCTTGACCTTCTCTGTATTGTTGGGTTTAAAGCACTCGAAAAATTTCCTAAAACTTATATTTATATCCACGTTTCTCAGAATATTTTTTTCCACAAGTGTCAATAGTTCAAACGAGTACTTCTTGAAAAATGGCGCACTCTACCGGCAAAAATCTGTCCCTTAAATTGAGACCATTCGTTCAACATTACGTTCGGACTCCTTGTATCTATACTTCGTGATGCTGACGCTTAAATTGGAACGTGAATTAGTTTTAAAATGCGCCAGCAGAGTGCGCTAAGTTCAGTGTTGAAAAAAAAAATTCTAAAATAAACATTGTATTCACATTATATGTTGTGTGGAATATAAAAAAAAGTCATTGTTTATATATACTTATATTTATTTATTTTTTAACACAGCTTGAATTAACTTTGAATATTTCCAGAAAATTCAGACGAAAAGAAAGCCTTAAATTTTATTTTAACAATAAATAATATTACTAACGATAATATATAAATATAATTTCAATCAATGCTAATTTAAAGAAATAATACTTGTTAATTTTCTGTCGCTGAAGTTGGTATGGATTGCACGCATCACTTTTGAGTGCTCGATTGTGCGATGCGATACTGTAATTGGAACACTCAACGTTGAGCATTGTGCCGCATAATGCGCTGAATGGAAAACTCTTTATTTATATTTTTGTATGTGGTTCCCGCTGTAGGTTTTTATAACGCCCGTCCTCACATATAAAAATATATCGAATTTTTGGTAAGATTTGAATAGAAAAGCGCGGGAAACCTCAAATCGGGCGGTCGTGTTTTGGAGTTTTGTGCTTTTTTATTTTAATATTTTCGGTGTCAGGATCAGGTTTTTGTCAATATTCTGTAATTAGTGTGTATATATAGATAGCCTTCGTAGTTTTAGTGTTTATTTCTATTCGGTAAGTAGTAGATTTTAAGTTTATTTTTATGTCTTAGTAATGGATCCGCCAATAGACCCCGGTGGGACAATTGGTGAGGTCGCTCATTATGTTACTATTTCGAATAATGATACAAGTGTGGATACAGATACTAGCTCGGTAAGCCGAGGCAATACCTCAAAACGTAAAAGATTGTCTACTCGTCATTCTATGTGCAAACAATGTAACAAATATAAAAGGAGACGCAAAAATGGCGGCAAAAAAGATACCGATTGTGTTTGCGGTCAAGAAATGGAAGTTTGTAAAACTGAGACTAATGTAGAAAATACTGTAACTTTATTACCAAATGCTAATAATTCCGCAAATAATATAACAACGACTTCTCCACAGTCACCGGCATCGGTAGCTAGATTACTTTATAATGAATCAGATATAGCACCTTTCATTGTTCACATTCAGAGAGAATTTGAGTCAAATGACGGTGCCTATGTTAATATTGTTACCTTTGGGCGTGTTTTGAAGAGGAACTCGTACAAGAATATTGTTAACGGTAGTCTTAAAAAAATTGGTCGCAACAAAATGTCATTAGAGTTTTCAGACTACAGAGATGCTAATTTGTTTATTAACAGTACACAGTTAAAAAGTGAAAAGTACAAAGCTTTCATACCTACATTTTCTGTCACCCGTATGGGTGTTGTAAGAGGAGTCCCAGTAGAATGGTCAGATGATGAGGTACTTGAAAATATATCAGTTCCTACAGGTTCTGGTCCAGTAATAAAACTAAGACGGATTAAAAGAAAAGTTACTACTGATGATAAAATTAATTATATTAACACACAAACAGTTATTCTAACCTTTGACGGTCAAATTCTACCAAAACGCATTTTTATGTGTTATACTGCATTACAAGTAGAGTTATATATTTATCCAACTATACAGTGTTTTAACTGTTGTAGGTTTGGGCATGTGAAAAATTTGTGTAGGTCTACACCACGGTGTTATAAGTGTGGTCAAGGTCATACTGGTGACACCTGTACTGAGCCTGAAGAATCTTTAATATGCTGTTTATGCAAAGGAGCTCATGAAGCCATTAGTAGAAAATGTTTAGAATACATACGACAAAAGGCTATTAAAGATTCAATGGCAAAATGTTGCATCTCATATTCAGAAGCTTGTAAGAAACATCCTCCAATATCAAAACAATCATATGCAGATGCTTTAATGTTCTCACAAAACACACCCAACACTTCACATATATCACCCTCAATACAACATACACATAAAAATAACCCAAATAAAACATCATATACTAAAACAGTCTTTATTAAACCTCATACACCAAAACCATCAGCCTCCAAAGGTTATGATCATAAAGCTCACCTTGAAATTATTCAGGGTTACAATAATACACTTTCTGGTAATGGATGTGCATTAGTTAATCAATCAGACTTATCAAATTCTTCTGTGAAAGATTTAATCATTGCTTTATTGCAATCATTATCACAAATAAACTTTACTTCACCGTCCAACGCTGCCCCTGTAAATACAGATTTAAATGTAAATAATAATAAAAATGGATCCACTCAAGGTAATCCAATGGAATTGTCGTAGCATAATACCAAAAAAATCGGAAATTTTTTTTTTAATTAATAAATTTAAACCATTTATCTTCGGTCTTCAAGAGACATGGCTTAAACCGGATTCTTTATTTAAAGTTCCGGGTTACGCCTGTCTCAGAGAAGATAGATCAGATGGGTATGGTGGTGTTGCATTATTGATACAACACCATCATGCTTATTCTTATGTTCCTCTCCCTAATCATAGTAGAGATTTTTCTATTATTGCAGCTGTTGTAAATAGTGTTTGCTTTGTTTCTGTATATATTCCGCGACCTTCTTCTGACGTTTTTAATGAAATTGTAAATATATTATCTATTCTTCCTAAGCCCTATGTGTTGATGGGTGATTTTAACTCACAACATCCCTCTTGGGGTGGGCATTCTAATATCTATGGTTCAACTATCCTTAACATATTAGACACACATGATTTATGTATACTTAATACGGGATCCCCAACTCGACGTACATCGCCAAATGAAAGAGCCAGTGCTCCAGACTTAACTTTATGCTGTTCTAAACTTGCATCAACATTAACTTGGGATGTGATGACCTCAACACACGGGAGTGATCATTTTCCTTTATTGATCTCTTTTCCGATTGCTAATAAAGATACACCCAAGAAGCGCGAGCCTCGTTTCAAATATAGGTTAGCAGATGTAGATTGGTCTTCATACAAGGAACTATTGGACTCTAAATTACATAGTCTACCAGAAATCAATAAAGGTAATGAACAATCTTGCGCTGATGCTATGTCGAAAGCCGTGACTGATGCTGCAGATACACTTTTTCCAATTAAAAACTCGGTAAACAAACATCTGTCACCTCCTTGGTGGGACAGGGAGTGCACAGACGCAATAAAACATAGAAAACAGATGGAAGTACTTTACAGTAAAAATTCTACGGTAGAAAATTTTGAAATACTGAGTAGAGTTATTTCAGAAACCCGTAAGTTATTTAAACGTAAAAAATTTGAGAGTTGGCGTTCTTTTTGTTCCAATGTCTCTCCTAATGTTCCATTATCTACAGTGTGGGGGAATATTAGAAGGTTTAGATCAGCTTTTACAGAGAACATACCAAAAACTCTACCATGCACAGTAAAAAACAAATTCTTAGATAGATTATGTCCACCATACGTCCCCGAAAATAGTTTTACATTCTATGCTCCGATCTCACAAGCCGATTATATCTCTGACTGTTTCACGTTTGAAGAAATTAAAGGGGTTGTAGCGAAATTGAAAGACTCTTCACCTGGAATGGATGGGATAGTTTATTCCTTTATATCTAATCTAAGTGAATCTTTTTTAAAATATTTCTTAAGGTTAATTAATTCTATTATGGTAAGTGGTAATATACCAGCCTCTTGGAAATCTCAAATTATCATACCAATTTTGAAACCTAACAAAAATCCTGGCGACGGTAACTCGTATCGTCCCATAGCTCTATCTTCTGTAGTCCTAAAAATCGTTGAACATTTAATTAAAAATCGCCTAGAATGGTATTTTGAACATTATAATTTGTTAAGTGCTTCTCAGTTTGGCTTCAGAAGAGGAAAAAGCACGATAGATAATATCAGCATCCTAGTCACTGACATCAGACTGGCCTTTTCAGAAAATAAATCCGTTGTCGCAGCATTTTTAGACATCACATCAGCGTATGATAATGTTGTGTTATCTGTGCTTAAAAACAAACTTGACCTCTTAAAGGTTCCATTATTCCTTTCAAATTTTATATTACGTATTTTATATGAAAGGCACGTACACTTGGATTCCTCTAGTGACATTAGGTACGTTTGGAAAGGTCTGCCTCAAGGATCGGTACTCAGTCCCATACTGTACAATATTTATACTCACGATTTGGAAGTAGCTTTAAATGGTAAGACAGCAGTACTACAATATGCAGATGACCTCCTTCTTTATTCAATTGATTTTTCTGTAAGTAAAGCTTCTTCTTCTTTATCTTCATCGCTTAGTCTCCTCAATAACTGGCTCGATAGCAACGGCCTTGAGTTGTCTGCATCTAAGAGCACTGTTGTGTTATTTTCTAGAATGAGTTTTCCTCCTCCTGTATTTGTGTATTATGCAGGTAAACAAATCCCAGTAGCATCTTCTGTAAAATTTTTAGGCGTAGTATTAGATAGCAAGTTAACCGGAGTTCCTCATTGTGAGTATGTAACTGCAAAATGTGAAAAACGCTTAAACGTATTAAGATGTTTGTCAGGTGTTTGGTGGGGGGCCCACCCCTTCTGTTTGAAATTGTTATACAATGCCCTAATAAGAAGCGTCTTAGATTACGGGACCTTCTTGCTAGAACCAGGTAACAAATCAGGTTTTAAAAAATTGGATAGTATTCAGGCTAGAGCTTTGAGAATAGTACTGGGAGCTATGAGATCAAGCCCGATCAATGCATTACAAGTTGAGTCTGTTGATCCTCCTCTGTCTCTTCGTCGTCAGTACATTTGTGACAGATATTTATTCCGCGTATTTCAATTTTCTCAACATCCATTACTAACACGACTACCGATTCTTCTTGATTGTACTAACTCCGAGGGTTATTGGTCACACAAATCTACACCTCCAATCATACAAAGTTATAAGAAGATTATAGCGATGGAGGCTCAAATTTACCAAGCCCCTTCATATCCACTATTCATTCCTAATTATGAATCATTAGTATACTCACCAGATATTCATCTTAATATAGGATTACACAAAAATAACACTTGCCAAAAACTTTTCTTTAAAGAAATTTTAACCAAAAAATGGAATGATTGGCATTATCTCTATACAGATGCATCTAAACATTCCACTATGGGGATAGTGGGGATTGGGGTTTATCACGAACAATATAATATTGTTCAGAAAATCAAAATGCCACCAGAATGTACAGTATTTACTGGAGAATGCTATGCCATTTATAAAGCCGTGGAATATATAAAATTAATAAAATTAAAGAAATCTGTAATTTTTACTGACTCTTTAAGTGCTTTGCAAGCTCTTGAACGAGTTCCTTTTCGCAATTCGTCGGTTCATCCTGTAGTCATTTTAATCAGACGACTTCTTTTTGAATGTATTCAGTGTGATATAAAAATTAATTTTGCATGGATTCCAAGCCATAGCGATATTTACGGGAATAATAGGGCTGACACACTTGCAGCTGAGGCTATTGACTGTGGAGATTTATATCCGTTCTTAAATTTTTCATCTGACCTTACTAATCTTGCCATGGTTTACCTTCGAAGGTCCTGGACTCTTTCTTGGAAAGATAATAGCACCTTTAAAGGGAAATACTATAGATCCATTCAATCGGAAATACCGATAAAACCTTGGTTTTACAAACTGCATTTTGATAAAACTACTACCAGTTGTTTAATTCGCATGAGATTGGGCCATGCGGCTTACCCGGCTCATCTTGCTCGACTCCAAATTCTTGATTCTAATAACTGTGAATGCGGTGAAAGTGACGCCGATTTAAACCATATTTTCCTTTCCTGTTCACTTCATGACCACAACCAACTATATCACTCCTTACTTTCATTTCGAATTCCTTTTCCTACTTCTATTCCTGTGCTATTAGCTACTAATGACTCTAATATATATAACTGTATTGCACTGTTTATTTCTTTAAATAACATTCATGTATGATTTGTAAATATTTATTTTAGTTAATATAATATTTCTAAACTTGATCCTGTCCAATTTGATTTTCCGATTCAAAATTCCGATCCTATTTTTAATACTACCATAAGTTTCTCCGTTTTTGTCATTGGCAATGCGTAAATAGCGACTAGCCATTTAAAAAAAAAAAAAAAAAAAAAAAGATTTGAATATTTTGTATGATTAAAAATATCGATATTAATACATAAAAGTCGACATTTAAAAATGTCGGTATTTTTTGAGAAACCTACTCTATGGATGTTGTTTTTTTTTATCAATTTATATTTCTATTTTCTAGCAATTTCTAGTTTCTTTCTAATTTGTTTTAGGGCCTGACTGTTTATCTGGGGATTGAAAAATCGGCCCTTAATCAAAGAGTATATTGGAGCACAGCTTACTATATATATATTATTTTAAAATACTAGCTGACCCGGCAAACGTAGTTTTGCCATACCAAAAAAAAAGATTTCAAAAATAGATGTTGGCCGATTCTCAGACCTAGAGGATATGTACACAAAATTTCAGGAAAATCGGTCGAGTCGTTTCGGAGGAGTACGGTAACTAACACTGTGACACGTGAATTTTATATTTATGAAGATATAGTCAGAGACAGATAGGACAGTTAGGTAGGTACTATTTTACTCTTTGGTAGGTACTGTAAAGGTTGTGATCATTGTACTGATGGGGAAAACTGCTACTTTACAGTCATTGTGACTGTTGTTCCAGTTCCTAAAATATAGCAGTGAAAAATCACTGTGATTTTGTCACTTCGGTCACATACCTATTACTATTTCACTTCTGTTACACTAGTCTAGTCAGTAGTCATTATTCACAATTTCGTGACTTTGCGACCAGTTACAAGTCACAACACGACATTCGATATTTTTTTGTTTCATCTTACTATCGCTGGCCAATTAACAATATTTTTTTTAAATAAATTTAGGTAAGCTACTGGTTATAATATCATTAAATACGACCTTTACGAGCAATTAAGGGTATACTGTAATAGTATAGTTGATTCGAAATAACCTTCACACTTTAACAGACTTAGGAGGCTAAATAATGCGGTGTTTTTTTTTATTTTACATCATTTATTTACAATAATTTTCTATGTACAATTTAATATATACAGTATTCACAATTCTTATACAATTATTTTGGCTGGTAGTTACTGTTCAGGAATAACAGTTGTTGGACTTTTCTGGTGCCAAGCCTTGTTCGCCGGTCGTTTAATATTGCTCCAGCCTTAGAAAAAAGTCTCTCACAGGGCACAGAAGTTGCCAGAAAATTTAAATGTTTTCTTGCCAAAACCGATAAATTAGGAAAACTATGGGTAAAGGTCTTCCACCACTGTAGAGCATTTTCAGTCCTAGCTATTAATGGGATCTCTAAATACCTCTGCATTTCAATAATAGCTTGTGAGTTGGGTGTTCCTTCTGGACGGATAGTGCTGGTAATTGAGCGGTACTCGCCCCAAATATCAAATCTTATTTGTTTTGTAGGTGGCTCAGTGTCACCTGCACTCTCTACTTCTTCCAATTGGCCCGGTTGTTTTTGCCTGATGTTATTGGCAACTAGTTCCGTAACATTTTTTTTCAGATCCATAGCAAGAGATTGATTCTGGAACACATGAAGCTTAAATCTAGGATCTAATAATGTTGCAATGCCAATCGTTTTGCTGGCTTCAAGGTTCATAAATCTTCTTTCAGTTTCAGAGCGCAATGATGATATAAGGTTTTTCGTTACGTCGTGCAGACTGTCAACAAAATCTTCTTGAAACGGATCTTCAGAAATTTGCAGCATCTGATTAAGTGCAGATATAAGCCCTCTTGTTAATATCAATATTTGACTCCCCGTTAAATATTGTTCCCCACTCATAGTCTCGGTGAGTTGTTCGAATGGTTTAAGCACTATACTTAACTCCCGACAAACACGCCAATCTTCAGAAGTCAGTGCTTCCCAACCCTCATCTGATAAAGCCATCGTTGCTTTAATAGCGTCTTCCAGTTCGACAAAACGTTCTATCATTTTTAAGGTAGAATTCCACCTAGTTGCTACGTCTTGTAGCACTTTTTTTGCTATAGTAGCACCATTTTGTTTTTGGTAAACTGTAAGTCGTTCTGTAGCTTTTACACTTTTTTTATAATGTGAAACAATCGTTTTCACTTTGTTTATGACATTGCGTATTCTCTCATTTGCAGTGTTTTCTACGGTGCAGTGTTTTACAATGAGGTTCAACGTATGTGCGTAACAACCATAATGCTTGTAGCCCATCTTCTCCACTGCACTTTTCATAGCACTCGCATTGTCTGTAACTATAATTAGGATTTTCTTACTTAATTTCCAATTGTGGATTGTACGCAACAAAGTATTTTTAATATTTTCAGATGTGTGGGATCCAACAAGAGGGGCACAGTCCAAAAGAACAGACTTCAATTCGAAGTTTTTATTGATATAATGTGCGGTGACCCCAATATATCCGACGTTAACACAAGATGTCCAAATGTCTGTAGTAAGACACACTCTCGGCTTCTGTTTCTAGGTTCTGCTTCATTTCTGCCATACAAGCTTCGTAAAGGGCAGGCAAATAATTGTTGGATAGCACTTTTCTATCCGGTAGTTGATAAGATGGGTTGAGTCCTCCTACGAACGATTTAAACCCCCTGTCGTTTACAACTGAAAATGGCTGGTAATCGAATATAAACAACTGCATCAACAGCTCATCTAGTTTTTTTTTTTCAGTTGGTGTAATTTTTTTATTGATGAATCTAGTCATTTTTTGACTCACCATGGTAGTAGCAGGTTTGGTTAAATTTTGTAGCGAACTAAATGTTGACGTTGGTGAATGATCACTTAATGGAGCAGGTGTTGCATTAGAATTGGACGTTGATGTTGATGGTATAGGCTCTTCAATATTTATACTCATATCAGATGTTGGTTCAGCATTTAAATGGGATGTACGGGATTTTGCTGGCATAAATTGAATTGTTGGGTGTTTACGCTCTAAGTGTTTTTTTAAGTTCGTAGTCGAGGATTTGTAACTTAATTTAGCTTTACATATTTTACAAGTAGCTACTTTATTTACACTGTCATCTGAGTCAAAACAGTTCCATAAATTGCTGGTCTTCATTTTTCGTGTGTCTGCCATAGTTATTCCAAAACTTAACTACTTATTATAAGTATATTTACACTTAAACACTTTATTTACACTATTTTATTTACAGATCTATGAACTAATTTTAAAATAAGTACCTAAGTAATTGTCTTTTTTCTTCAAACAACACAATAACAAAAACTAAAGAAAAAAATGACTCTAATTAGAAAGCACCTATCGCATAGCGTGCGATCGCAATGAATAACATAGTTATTTGAGTTTAAAGGTCGCAGGACAGTTTACATAGTCTAAAAATATATAGACAGGTATAGCCTTTTATCCCGGGGTACCTTATTGATTAACCCATTTATTTCGTTTATGATCAATGTTACCCCTGTTATTCATTATTAAATCAGTTTTAAACCTGTCCATCATCTACCAGACATTTCGTAAATAAATCGGAACCCATAAACATATAAAAGCAGATAGTTACATACTTCAATAGAATTTGATTTTACTTCGATAAGAGCTAAATTGTATATATTGTACCAAAATATATGATGTTATATTATACCCTTAATTGCTGTGCCCTCAATCGTAATACCTTATGGTCGTAATGATCAAACTCTTCAAATTTAATATCAAGTAAATAAAGCCAGCCTAATTATCTTAGATTAGCCCGTCAATACAAACTAACTTTCAGTTTATATGATTTAATCTTGTATAATAAATATGAAAAAATAAATACATATTGTATACTACATAATCAATGTTAACTTATAAACTTCCATATTATTATGTTAAATCGAATCATTTATTTAAATGTCATGTCTGCATATCTTACGCTCTGTGAATATTTCCAAGAATTCGAAGCTAACCGCACTGGACAATTCGAATTGTTATTACAATAACAAAAACAAATCCCTTCTCTCGCTCCAAATCACGATATAATAAAGCGCGTCGTAAATTTCTGAACGCTTCGGCACATCGGCACTACTCGGCTCGGCGCTCGGTGGGGCGAGACGGCGCGGCGGGAGAGCCGAGAAGTGATCACATTTTGATTTGGTCACAACATGCGATTGCGATGCGACGGTGTTACTTTGTCACGTTGTTATTTCGTAATAGTTCACAGTGACATCTAGGACGGTCAGATCACTGTGATTTTTTCACTGTGACGTTATTTGTATCACAAGTCTAGATCATTGAATATAACCTATACAATGATACAGGCCACTTAAGATTTGTTTTTAAAAAAGGAATAAAAAATTTAAAATTTGAAAATAAAAAGAAAAGAATTTGAGAGATGAGAAAAGGACATGAAGAGAGGATGTTGAAAATGATTGTAAAATAGTTTTTCTTTATTATAAAAAATATAACAAATCATTGAATATAACCTATACAATGATACAGGCCACTTAAGATTTGTTTTTAAAAAAGGAATAAAAAATTTAAAATTTGAAAATAAAAAGAAAAGAATTTGAGAGATGAGAAAAGGACATGAAGAGAGGATGTTGAAAATGATTGTAAAATAGTTTTTCTTTATTATAAAAAATATAACAAATTAATTAAATGTGTTTTAAATTAATTATTCTAAAAGTGTTTCAATGTGAAGAAGAAGCATTACAGTACCTACGTTTGTAGTACGTAAGTTGTAGTTCCAAAAATATGCGCTAAGCGCTAGTGTCGCAATGTAACCACAGAACATTTATACCTACTGCCACAGACTACGTTATGTCAACTAGTGATAACCCACAGAGTACTCATAATTGTCGATGAAATTTTGAGAATATATTATTTTATGTACCTACCTACTTATAAGAATGATGTTTGAGAATGAGAATTAAGAAGCACAATTTTAATAGTTTTTATCCAAATAAATCAACATTTTGGTGTAACAGAGATTAATGTAGGCTACTTGATGATTGTTTAAAACGGCACCATATTACTACATTAACCACGACACAACGGATTATCAGAAATTATGTCAAATAAAAAGTAAGTGCATACCCCATATAATTCTGTATTTTTGAAAAAGTATATTAATATACTTATTTACTTAGATAAGCATTTTGTTTCCTCTTGTAAATTTCTGAAAGTCTCTCCTAAAACCATTTTGTTATTTGTTTAAAGGTATGGCCTTATAGTTCCTGACCGAACTAAACTAGTATTTCAAGCATCACGCAATGTTTTTGGCAATGATTCAGATTCAGAAGAAGAGTTAAGAAAGAAGCCTATGTTACTCCGTCCTAGTGACCTAACCAATAGACAGGTGAGACCTACAAATTAAAACTTCAAGGATTTTATAAAATCATTAACTTTTATGTCAATGTAATTCAACCTAACCTAATTATGTGCCCATAACTTGGTGAAATTCTTATATCATGTTAATTTTAAATCACAAAGAACTTCAGATTTATCAACCTTTTAGTTTCATATGCCTGTGCTCAGATACAATGTGTACCTTTACATAAACCAAAAACGAATTAATGGCTTAATAATCTTTACTGCCAACATAACTTACTTCTTCATTTATAGACTAATTATTGAATCTTATTATATAATTCATATTTGCTGAACAGGCCAAAATATCACAAGAGAAAGCAGTATTGGAAGACCCCACAGTATACCAATATGATGAGATTTATGATGACATAGTAAATAAGAAAGAAAAAGAGAAAGTTAGAACCAAGGAGGAGAAAAAACCACAATATATTGAGAATTTATTAAAAGCAGCTAACAAAAGGAAAATCGAAAATGAACGTCGGCTTGAAAGACAAGTTTGTATAATTTCTATTGCTAATTGAGAGAATGTGAATTCATTTATTCATTCTTAAGGTAAAACTTAGTTATAAAAAATTGGTCAAGTGCGAGTCGGACTCGCGCACGAAGGGTTCCGTACCATTATCTATGCAACATAAGGCAACGTTATTAGTATCGAGCAAGAAACGGTAAAAAAATCATGTTTGTTGTATGGGAGCCCCCCTTAAATATTTATTTTATTTTTAGTATTTGTTTTTATAGCGGCAATAGAAATACATCATCTGTGAAAATTTCAACTGTCTAGCTATCACCGTTCTTGAGATACTGGGTACGGAACCCTAAAAATCATGTTTGTTGTATGGGAGCCCCCCTTAAATGTTTATTTTATTTTATTTTTAGTATTTGTTGTTATAGCGGCAATAGAAATACATCATCTGTGAAAATTTCAACTGTCTAGCTATCACCGTTCTTGAGATACTGGGTACGGAACCCTAAAAATCATGTTTGTTGTATGGGAGCCCCCCTTAAATATTTATTTTATTTTATTTTTAGTATTTGTTGTTATAGCGGCAATAGAAATACATCATCTGTGAAAATTTCAACTCTCTAGCTATCACCGTTCTTGAGATACAGCCTGGTGACAGACAGACGGACGGACGGACGGACGGACAGCGAAGTCTCAGTAATAGGGTCCCGTTTTTACCCTTTGGGTACGGAACCCTAAAAATGAATTTTATTTTAGATCCAGAAAGAACGAGAAAAGGAAGGTGATGAGTTTAAGGATAAGGAAGTATTTGTGACTTCTGCATATAAAAAGAAATTGGAAGAAATGCGTATAGAAGAAGAAAAAGAAAAACGTGAAGAATATTTAGAAAATATTGGAGATGTCACTAAGCAAAAAGATTTAGGTAAGGGAAATATTTTTTTTAATGTTGATATAATATACCGCTAACATTTAATCATATATTTCTTATGCTACTAATCAGTTACTCATATAATTATATTTCTTGTTATAGGTGGATTTTATCGTCACTTGTATGAACAAAAATTAGGAAAATCTGAAATAAAAATTGACAGTAGTACTAAGACAGAAGAAAAAATAATAGAGAAAGATACCAGCACTGATGTTTCTGCTACACAAATAAAAAGAAATTATAGAAAAAGAAAGTCCTCAGACAGCAAGCCTTCCCTATCTGATGGTGAGCTTGAAGAATCTGATGAAGAAATCAACCATGTTAATCTAGATGATATCAAGAAAGCTAAGAAATGCCAACAAGATAAAATTGATGCAGATTCTGATTTCTCTATTGACGAGTCTAGTGATGAAGAGGTTAATGAAAAAGTTGAAGAAACACAAACTCCTACAACTGATAATGCCCAAAAAGATGAAGATAAATCTTGTGTATTGGCAGAAGATAAGAAACCTGTATTGGATAATGAAGTAAAACAAGACAAACCTCCAGAGACAGTAGTCAAAATTGATATATGGAAAAAGAGGACTGTTGGTCCTGTTTTTGACGAAGCCTTACGACGGTATTACGAAAGAAAAGCTGCGCGAAGTGGTTAGATAATTAGCGCTAAATCACAAAATAAAACAAGTTATTCTATAAAATTTAATTTATTTTATAATTAAACAACAACATAATGCGCCTTGCAGTGTACTGAAAACGAAATTTTTTATATTTTAATTTAATGACATAACCATTATTAAATAGACAATTACAAACAAAAGATATGGTTTTTTTTTATATTTACCTATAAACTCCGAAACTGGATCGTTTTCTCCTTCTGCTCTCATGGTTCCTGTAATTTCTTCGTTTTCAACCATTGGTAATACCAGTTGAACAAACTCTGGCGTGTATGGCGGCGCTATAGCGTCTAAAACCTAAGAGTAAAATTTTTAATATAGGCTAAAATTTTGTACATTTACATTATGAACAATTAAAAATAATACCTCAGTAATAAAATAGCGTATCAATGAAATATCGGTATCACCGCGTTGCCAACACTGTTTGATATAACGAAGAACAGGCACCACACATCCACGGCTTAATAAATTAACCATTCGGTCAAGGAGCATTTTCCTCAATTCCAGCTGCAGAACAAAAAAAAAATTACAGAATCCAAATTAATAATGATATGAAAATATGCAATGATATTACCTGAACCAATATTTCCAATTCATCCTGGGGTGATTCAAATAGTTGGACAAGTAGTCTTAGTAGTCTATGATGCAACAACTGATGGCATGATGCAACCTCATCTAGCAGTGCTAAATGCACAGGGCAGTGTTCTGTACATAACTTAAAGTATGAGGGTTCTGTCACCACACATTCTACCCAAACTAAAACACCCATACCAACAACAGGAAACCTAAAAAATAAATAAATATTCATGGACATTTCACACAAGCATATAAGCTTAGCTTGGGACAAGAGGACGTTTCCTCTTGTCCCAAGCTAAGCTTATATGCTTGTGATATGGGTACTAGAATAATGAATAGAATACATATTATTATATGTACGATTTTTCTTCTGTAAATACATACATACAAATACAAACTTTGTAAATATGTACATACAAATAATACAAACTTTGTAAATATGTACATACAAATAATACAATACAAACTAATAATAGATACCTAGTTAACACCCAAACACTAACTAACACACAGAAAAAAGCAAGAGAAATTAATCAATAGTACCAATTTGCGAGATAAAAGACAAAGACAAGAATGTAATAATTTATGTCCCGTGGTACTGCTCTGTGGACCATTTACGTTTAGCCACGCCCACTTTATTTGCAGTCGCGCGTAACGCACTGCTAGGAATGGTATTTTCAACACAAAATAGGTGCGGGTCTACCGAATGGCACCTTTGTGTATGATTAATATGTTTTATGAGGGTACTATAATCCTAATTTAGGTATTTGCCTTAGGTATTGCTATCCCTATTCCCGAGCACAGTGCTGAAAGGGATAAATATAGCCGAAGCAGATTGTACCTACAAATTCTTGGAAAAAAAAGACGTTTCGTACTTCCCTTTTTTCTTCGCGAAAGTTAAACAGATTTTGATTGTTTTTACGATATATTATAGATGAAGAGTATATCTATGCTTGTATCACTTTCTTTTTTGGTAAAACGTTACCAAATATGTGTGTCTTATCTTTGTACGTTTAAATTTGGCGCCAAATATAAACGTACAAAGATCAATACTTCTCGCAACGCTGCGGAACACGAAATAGCATAAAATGGCATTAAAAAGGTCAAATCACCAAAAAAATGAGACAGGACTTGTTGCCAGTTCACAGTCGATATTTCATTTAGTTATTATGTATTGAAAAAGAGAAAGTGACAGCATAGAGCATAGATATACTCTTCATCTATAATAAAGCGTAGAAACAATTAAAATCGGTTTAACTTTTGCGAAGAAAAAAGGGAAGTACGATACCGATATTTTTGTATAGAGCATAATTTGGTATCATGCCCTCTTAATGATAGATTGGTCCGAAATACAGTTATAGAGAATAAGTAGTGAGTTATTTTTGCACACTTTCGAAATTTATACTTATTTAAAAAAAAATGCTTTACAAAAGGTATGTCTTAATTTGATAAAGATATACATGAAGTAGTATTTATGTTTACCTTATACAATGATATAATGTGGGCAATTCAGCAATAAGTTCACTGGAACTGGCAGAGCTACAGCAGACTGCGTGAACTTTCTCAATAGCTTGCACTGTAGCTTTTAGTTCATCTTTGATGGGCCTACCAGGAGTTACTCCTTCACAAACACTTGCAGAATATGCTAACAAATACATATATTTTGATTTATGTTCTGGGTTTAGTTTGCTTCCCAACTTAAATAATGCATCCACTAAAAGTTCTGAAAAAAGAAATTACTTTAGGTTCTTATTACACTTGAAAAGATCTTGTTATATTAAAGTGTAAATTATATACCCAGAAATTGTGGTATTCTTAGTAAATGTACTGGTGGTGGTTCAGATTGCGTATATGCTCTGAACAGTACAGATATATCAGCAGGATTGAGCGCGCCACGTGATAACATCGCCGCCAATGCAGTACGAGCATTCCTCCAAGACTCACCAGCTGTTAACGCTAATGTGATTGGAGTCACATCATGCCCACTGGAAGATTAAATTAATTATGATTATGTCCTTACGTTAAGAATGTTAAATAAATAAATAAAAATACTTCATTTATTATTAAGACACTTTTTTTAAGACATACCTTTGTTGTGCGCAGCGGGTTATTTCTTGTCCAAGTCTTTTCATTATAGCTCCCCCTCTGGGTTCTTGGGAAAGGATATGCACAATTACTTGGCTATAGACATAAGTATGCGCACCATGACAAACCATTTTCTAAAATAAATAATAAAACACTGACATCAAAAGATCTCTAAAATATCACCCTGACTAAGAAATTTGGCACTGATATTCTAAATGTGATGTAGACATGTAGTGACAACTTTACAGAGAAGTTTATGAAAATTCCGAACATTCACAAAACATCAGTTTAAAACAAATAAAAGAAGTTTCTTTTTCTAATTTATGTTTTACAAATAATAATATTTACATTCTGATTGAGAAAAACTGCTGCCTAGGTCAGTTTCAGATAAAATAAATACCTATATAACCAAAAAATACTTACAGCACATTCATTTACACTATTTTGCCAATCATCAGAACTTTGTAAGAATCCAACAATAGCTGATTTGAGAACTCTTGAAAACACTTCAATTTGTTGTGCTGCTGTTGATATACTGGTAATTTCACCTTGGAAACCTGCATCTGATATTAACTGTAAATATAATAATTTTAAATAACACTGCTTATTTAGTTAACAACTAGACAAAATTATTTTTTTTCTGAAATCGATTTGCATTTACATAACAAATGTTGGATGGATCTCATATAATATACAAATGTTTTTATGATTCAAGATAATTTTCTCACCACATAAATTCTCACAAATATAATGCATCATTGCCAGTTTTCAACAAAAACTTACTTTTATAGTAAAGTTTAACATGAGACAATCTGGATATTCCTCAGCTAATCTATATATTAATGATCTCCATGTTGGATGTTCTATCATTTCAGTCAGCCAGGCTGGAGTCTAAAACATATCAATTTAGTTGATATTTAAAGATATTACTATAACTACACAAAATAAGACAAGAACATGAAAATGTTAATGATGATTAACATTTAATTAAACTTTTATCCAAACTTTAATCAAAATTGTACGAGTAAAAGCATCCTATGAAAATTATAATTAAGAATAATTAATAAATTTCACACACTCTTTTCTGACATTTTCCAAATCAAGGTGTAAATTAAAAAAGAAATCCCTAACCATTTTTTATTAAAATTTTCCTAGCCAAAATATATTACATATTTTTTCAAATAAATTTTTATACAACCTTTTCAGCATTGTTGTAAAATTTTAAGGTAAGTATGTTACAAGTGAAACTGTTTAAATGTAAAATGTATGAATAAATATTTATGGATATTTCACACAATTTCCTTTGATCCCAAGCTAAGCCTATATGCTTGTATTATGGGTATCAGAATACAGATAGAATACATATACTTACTACTTTTCTTTTGTAAATATGTACATATTTGTAATACATAGAAAACACTAGATGCAGTACAAACATTTGTATGGCAATTATAAATATCACATAAATGATTGCAATACAGATAATAAACTTACTTCACCCTCCTCTGTGAAAATAGTGTCAGCTTTTTTAGGATCAAATGTTTTCAGTATCATATCTTTTAAGTGATTTTCTACCATGGCTTGTACTTCTGTTACTTTAACTCCTGAAATAACATTATTAAGGTTTAATGCTTTTTTATTTATTATCAACTTAAGTTTATAAGAAGTTATTTTGTATTAGATTAGTTTACTAGCCTGCAAGTATAAGCCATTCTGCCAATAAGTTTGCCATCTGTGCAACAGCATTATAATTAATAGAAAGTTGTTCAATAACTTGTTCAGGATTCCCTCCAGCTTGAAAGTATCTCTTTAACTGGCTAAATATACCAGGCTCCATGATGTAATCTGGCGTTTTAAACTTTTCTAAACATTCATGTAACACTTCTTCAGGATTTTCAATAACATCTTCATTTCCTTCATCCTATATTTGGCATGAAAAATTAATTAAATTCTATAACGATTTTTGTTACTAGTTTCTGTTAAGGGCCTACATCAATATTATCGTATATCATCGCCGACACGTACATATTAACACAGCCAATATGCACAGAAAATGAAGAATTAGGGATAGTTTTCCTATTTACTCAAAATCTACTAAATATATTTTAATTCTGATTTACGTGTTTCTATATATAATAGTTACTTATGTTTTTAAAGTTATTTCATTAGTTAATACGCGATAATAGACCGACAAATGAAAAAAATAAAAAATTTGAGAGGTTGTTTCGCCAAGATTTTCTATCGAGAAAACTTTTTTCAATCGCGTTTCTGGGTTGATGCGATCCTAGATCATATATTGAAAAAACATATACTTAAAAATTAGAGCTCTAGCCATTCAATATAAAGAAACAATGAAAACTTCGTACATAGAAAAATGCACGAAGCTATTTTGGTATCGTCTTAAATATTTTGTTATGTGTACAGAAGTTGTAAATACCTCGTATTGATTATGGTTTGGAGCCTCCCAGGCACGCTCTTCTTCATATTGGCTAGGCATGATTGTATATTAACTTAAGTATTATGTAGATCAGTAATAGTGAAATAAAGATAAATTGTAATATAAATAATCGCTAATATACGGGATATTTGATGATTTTCTATTGCGGTATTGTTAAGTTTTTCTTTCTTCAAAGTTTAATAATATTTAGGGTAGGTTGTTTTTAATATATTCTGAAGGTAAAAACTAGAGCAGGAAGGTAAAATAAATGTGTAATTTCATTCAAATAAATAAATTTAATATTAAAATTCTGTACAACAACACAACACAAATCGCGTCCACAGACTAATAAAATTGCTTGACAGATGACGGCGTTAACATGACGTCACCACAGAACACTAAAAAGTAGCACAGTATAATGTAAAAATATTCTGTGAGCATATAAATTTATATGTCGTAGGAGACTTGATTAAGCTAGTTTTCCAATTGCAGAGCATAATGCGACTCAGTGCCGCACAATGCTGAACAATGCTGACGCCTAATTGGAACATTAATTAGTTTTCAAATGCACCAGCAGAGTGCGCTAAGTTCAGTGTTGAAAAAAAAACACTAATATAAAATTTGTATTCACATTATGAGTGTGGAATATAAAAAAGTCATTGTTTGTACCTTCATCCATACTTATAATTTTTTTAACACAGCTTGAATTAACTTTGATTATTTCCAGAAAACTCCGACGAAACGAAAGCCTTAAAATTTTTATTAAACAGGTACTATCCAGCTTCAAAAAGCTATAAAACTGGTCAAGAACGAGTTGAACTCGCACACGAAAGGTTCCGTGCCGTAATCATCATATTATATTCGATAATATGATGATTACGGCACGGAACCTTTATTATGATGATTACGGCACGGGACCTTTCGTGTGCGAGTTCATATCGACTCTAACTAACAAGAGCCCAAGTGTAGGGACATGCGAAGGAGAATGATGATGGTGAGTATTTAAAAATTTTTAAATTAAAAAAGCTAATCAGGGTTTTTGCTATGTCCACAGAGCCAGCTATCGGACGGATCCACGCTACATGTTTACGCACTTTTGAGGTCTACGGCCTTACGGCCCTACATATCGTAGGTTATCGTAGATACCGACGTAGACAGCTACGCCGTGGCTACGCGTTTTTATCTGTCGCGTATCAAAATGTTTGTTTTATGACTAAATTTATTATCATATACTTGCTTTTAATTAAGTTTTAATATTTATGTATACAGGTTGTGATGTGGACGATGGTGCAACTGACATTCGTGCACAAATTCGTGGGTTCGACATGGATTCGATCCGCATATGAAGATAATTTTTTTAAATGTTATAATCACAAATATTTATACTAAATGTGTGTGTGTTCACCAAAAATTATTTTTCAAAAGAATACTTATGTATTTAATCGTAAGATACATTTACGATTGAAATATTTAAAATTCTAAATACCAAAACTTTTTATGTTTTATCACAAATTGCGAATGACTGCGGGGTACACGTACAGCCAGTATCAATATAGCAACAAAGGATAGAGGACATACATATAACAGTTTAGTGAAAAATTTGGGTTGGTGCGTATATCGTCAATCTTTTATCGCTTTCGGTGATTTTACTACCAACCACATTATATTCATGTTACACATTAAACTCTATACTCTATCGAGACTTTCTATTGAATAGTGAATACCATTACCTTCAAATGGCCTTTTGTCCACAAGCACGCGCTGCTTGACATGTATTTTAGTAACTCTACACGCATAACAGACGAAAATATTGCAAAATTTTTCACTATCTTTAACAAAAAGACAGAAATCCTTTATCTTAAAGTGAGATAAAGGATTTCTGGAATTTATAATTTGCCGGAAGAGTAAAGAGTTACAATATTTACTAGAATTTTGATTTGCATAAATAACAAATTACTGTTTTAGTAATAGTTGGACGTAATTAGTCTGATGAACTATCTGCTTAGACTCATAGCTTCAACTGTTAGGAATGGTCATGTAAACTAGGCTTACGAAACCGTTAATTAAAAATATGTCGAATTTCACAATCTTCATTTTGTGTATGTCCCCACAGTATGTCCTTATGTGAGTTTATATCTTTATAATCACGCAACGGATTTCGATGCAGTTTCTTTTAATGGAGAGAGTGGTTGAAGAGGATGGTTTTTTGTATAATTTGTTAGGACATCAGGTATAATATTATAGTACCTGTGATAGTACTTAATTCAATGTAATTTTTTTGCAAATTATATATTTTAATGGCTGATTTTTGTCACATAAATGTTAGGGGTGGACAGGACAACCCTTATCACTTAGGGGTATGAAAAACAGATAGTAGCCGATTCTCAGACATACTGAATATGTATAAAATTTTCATAAGGATCGGTCAAGCCATTTCGGAGGAATATGAGAACGAACATTGTTTCTGAACACGAGCATTTTATATATTAGATTTTATTTGCAACATTTGAGTGCTTAGTAATATTATTGCCTGTACCTATCGTATGTTAATCATAGTTCGTATATAGCTTGTCTAATTTATTACCAAGGGTATTAAAACGACATAAATAACTTTGGCATTGGATTACTCTGTATATGCTTAAAATGTATGAATAATAAGTAATATGAAAGGGGCTAGATAATGCGTACACTGTAGCTGTACGTGGATAAACTGTGCTACGTGATCCCGCTCGTGACACGTGGTTACTATTGAACAGGATTGATAAAGGTGTCTGTATACACAAGAGTTTTGTAAGTAAACTCCTTGCCTGGAATTTTACGTGGCTGAATATATTGACGAGTAATATTGAAGTTATTGTTGAAAATTGTATATATTGAATGTACTTAAGTAGCAATTTTTGAATCCATTTTTAACGTGAAATGAATAAATGTATATGTAATTATCTTTACTTATTATAAAACAAAGTCGTTATTTTAGTATGTATGTCCCTATGTGCGCTTATAGCTTTAAAACAACGCAACGGATTTTGATGCGGGGTTTTTTAATAGATAGGGTATTTCAGGAGGATGGCTTGTATAATTTGTTAAGATTATAATAAGCAGTTGTGATATACCTAAGTCCAAATAAAGTAAATAAATAAATTAAAGACAAACGGGATATGTTTTCCTTCCCCTTGCCTTCCCAGCCTTTTAACGTCCCACAGCTGGGCATGAGCCTCCTCCACTTTGGGAAGGTGCTTGGTCTACTATGCTACGCCGGCAAAGCGTGTTAAGATAGGGTTTAGTTACGAGTTTTCAGACTCTCACAGAGGATGTAATTTGATTACAACATCCCTTAGGTGGATTTTACAGGGAGGAAATGGGGTGGTGACACTTGTATTTTCAATCTGTCACTAAACAGACATGTTTAAGGCTATGTAAATAAATAGAGATGGAATAAGTTGTATAAAAAGTCACAATACATTACATATAGTGTGAGTGTGGTTTATGCTATTACTTACTAATATAGTAAACATTAAGTTTACTTAAAGATACCTAAGTAATAGCTTATACTATAATGTATTGTAACTTTTAATAATAGGTGTAACTAATACGGTGGCACTGCGAACCGTAGGCGTTAATTACAGATGATACTCAAAAGATTTCGTACGCAAAGCAATTTACGCTCACCAAATTGTATGCGCTGTTCCCGAATGGGTGATGTATGAGAACTCTGCGGGTAATTTTACTACGACCTATGAAAATTCATTACTTTATACCCCACAACCCGCGCCTTTGTCCACCGTTGGTGCCACTTGGTGCCTTTAGTCGTTAATGAAAAAATCTTGTAATGCTCTATTTAATAGAGGTGATCTGTGGCGTTTATGTAAGCAAATCAGTCATGTGTGCCTCATTGTTTACAAATACAAATCGTAAATTAGTAGCACTTCCATCCGTATACACCGCAACTGCTCCATACTTTCCTAGTTTTATTTTACGACTTTAAATATTTAGAAGTTAGTTTTTGTAATGTCTGAGACAGTCTATAAAGATGTTATATGTACTTTTTGTTTGTTAACAATGGCGTGTATTTAAAAATAGTAAATTTAGATTGACTCAAGATTTAATTTAACATTATACTAATCTTAACATTATACTATCTCTTTTATCGTAAAAAATCCTTCATAAACATTACATTCTAAAATGTGTATTATGTTGGATGAAAAACGCGATTAATTATTTAATTTTATTATATTTATTTGCAGTTGGTTCTTGTTAAAAAGCTATCCATGTCGTGACGGATTAAAAATACAAGTGTCACCACCCCATTTCTTTCCCAGCTGTAAGAGCCAGCTAAGGGATATTGTAAGCAGTTAACATAAACTGTGAGAGACAGAAAACTCGAAATTAAACCCTATGTCAACACGTCTGGTCAGCTTAAGCCCTCCCAAAGTGAAGGAGAGAAAAAGGTAAATAGTTATTTATTTTGAACAATAATTGATTAGTTTACAGTAAACCTTATTATATATTTTATGTTATTATCATATGAATCAGTGATATTTTTATTGTTAATGTTCACATTCAATTTGTCGTCATTATTTCTGAAGCCTATATATTAATGTTCCATTATCACTCAGCTCAATAGTTAGTACCTGTTTAGATACTAATCATTTTTACTTATTATAAAACAAAGTCGTTATTTTTGCATGTATGTCCCTACGTGAGCTTAAAATTTTAAAACTACGTAACGGATTTCCATGCGGTTCCTTTTAATGGATAGATTGGTTCAAGAGAATGGTTTTTTTGTCTAATTTGTTAAAGTTTAGTTTCTAAATTCCACGCGTACGAACTTGCGGGCAACAGCTAGTTTACTATTATCTATAAATAATATTTACATTATATTCTTATACATTAATTCTTGGATGTTTAATAATTTTCGACCTAAGTGCTAATGTGCCCATATTACACCTTCTATACTAATGCTAATATGATAGACGCCAAAAAATTTTGGTCCCCCTTTCACCAAATAATTACTGAACTGAAATGGATGCCAAAAGGATATATGTAACTTTCTAGCGGTTCCAAAGTACACGCGATAAAATAGCCTTATAGCAGTTATTATTTACAGACATTTCTTAAATAATTTTAGGTTAGGTCTTATTAATTTCTTCATAGGGATTAGGAATATTAAAAGTAAGATGCGCTGTAAAGAAGTACAAACTTTTCTCGTGGGGGACATCCACGCCAAAAGTATATTTCAGTACTAAAATATATCCTAATACGGTTCGCAATGCCATCATAAGTCATAAAATGAAATGTGCTAACCCCAATTTATTAGGATATCAGGAAGCTAAAGTCGTATAATCAGCAGAACAACAGATATTTCAACCTGATGCCAAAATAATGGGGGGTCAGTTCCCTGGGGTTTCCCTTTTAATATTAACACATTTTTTAGATCCTTGAATCTTGTATTATACGTGATATATGACTGCTTTGTTTTATGTAACTAGTTATGTATTTATGTACTTAACTAGTATTTCGGCACGACCATAGCCGTAGCCTTGGCATCAAGATTAAGCTTTCAAATTAAGGCCATCTTTTAATGTAGATGAATTTTATTATCATGTTAAAATGTATGCCAAAGTTAGTATGATAGAAATATTTCAGCTATAACTATAGTTTTGTGGTGTTTGCTAGTCAGGTGACATTTTTATTTTTTTGGAAGTAAATAAATTGATTGTGTACAAATTCTATTAAACGTAAGAAAGACATATTAAACAATTCATGTAATATTATTACGATATCAGTTGAAAATAACTACAAATATTTTAATATTTTGACGGGCCTCGTGGTCTAGTGGTTCACGTAGTGGACTGCCAATCACAAGGTCGCGGGTTCGATTCCCGCTCGGGACAATTTTTTTGTGTTATGTTTATGAATGTCATACAAATGTCTGTTCTGCGTCTGGGTGTTTCTATATATTATAAGTATGTATTTACAAAATAAAAGTAGTATATGTAGTATATCCGTATTCTGGTACCCATAACACAAGCATATAAGCTTAGCTTAGGACCAGAGGACGCTGTGTGAAATGTCCATGAATATTTATTTTATTATCATTAACAAATATGATTTAAAATATTCATATAATTGTTTATTTGGAATAACTAGTTTCGCTCTACCATACATAGGTAGAGCGGTGATTTTAGTTGTAGTTATCTCTCTGAGTTTGTTTTTTAGCGGATGCTAAACTGAATTCACGGACTTGCAGTCATTCATCGTGTTAGAATTATTTGCAACCTCTATCATAGAACGAGATTCATACTTGAGTTATAACATTTGTTTCTCGTACAGTTATTTGTTTCAAAGTTGTTCAACGTTTGGTTTCCTTAACTTCAAATTGCAGCTGTTCAATGCAAATAAAACTATTAATAATAGGTATTCCTTTATGTATATTCCACTACCAACTTAAAAAGAAACTTTTTTATTCCACTATTAACTTTACTAATATTTCAAAGCTAAGTCACGATTTGCTGTAAGCATAATGAAAAGTATATATGTGGTATAGACGACACTTATATTGCGATGCGGTACAAGACAATAAATTTTTATTTATGCTAAACTGCAAAAATTAATGCCCTAAATTATTCCTAATTCAACTTAAACTTCCTTGACAGTCGGACGAAAACCCATTAACGTCAACAAATGGCAGATAACTTAATTTGATATCGCTAAGAAACAGAACTTGCTTGAAAAAGGGGGCTATTTGTATACTGTAATGTAATCAATCATAGTGACTGTAGTAATTACCGTCATAGTAATAGAGTATTCTGTGTTGCCATTATGATGGAGAGATTTTTACGTGGTAGATGAGCTAATTTTTAATACGTATCTACAAGTAAAATACAAAGAGTATGAAAAATAAATAAATAAATAATAATAAATATTCACGGATATGTCACACAACGTCGTCTTGTCCCGAGCTAAGCTTATAAGCTTGTGTTATGGGTAATAGAATATGGACAGAATACATATACTACTTTTTTTTTGTAAATACATACTTATAATACATAGAAACACCCAGACGCAGTACAAACATTTGTTTGACAATTAGGAAAATCACATAAATGATTGTCCCGAGCGGGAATCGAACCCGCGACCTCTTTCGGCAGTCCGTTACATGAACCACTCAACCACGAGGCTCGTGAAATACATCAAAGCGGATTTATGTTAATTTGTCACAGAAATTAATGAGCATATGAATTTGTGATTTATTGTGTTTTGAAATGGACGGTTTCGACGAAGTAAAAAATTGGTCAAGTGCGAGTCGGACTCGCGCACGAAGGGTTCCGTACCATTATCTATGCAACATAAGGCAACGTTATTAGTATCGAGCAAGAAACGGTAAAAAAATCATGTTTGTTGTATGGGAGCCCCCCTTAAATATTTATTTTATTTTATTTTTAGTATTTGTTGTTATAGCGGCAATAGATCATCTGTGAAAATTTCAACTCTCTAGCTATCACCGTTCTTGAGATACAGCCTGGTGACAGACGGACGGACGGACGGACGGACGGACGGACAGCGAAGTCTCAGTAATAGGGTCCCGTTTTTACCCTTTGGGTACGGAACCCTAAAAACGGCCGTAGTTCAGTGGTCGGCAACAACTCAAAGTACGTGAGTCCAGTACGAGACTACGAGTCCTTTGTAAATTCTTATGAAATCCATATGTAATATAATATAATCAAAGCTGAACATAACATTACAATATTCACTGAAATGCTCATTAGAATGCAACAATTTTTACTCTGCGTCAAGTCAATGTTTAATAAATTTTTTTTAACAGTTGCGAGTACTTATTTGCACGTTGGACTTCCCCTCTGCTTAGTTTGTCCCGCCCATATCTCATTTTCAGTAGACAACGCTCGTCTGCGAACAGGTTGTCAACCCCTGCCGTAATTTATATATGATTACACAGATTATTTTCAGTGAAAGTGGTGAAATCGGAAGGGAGCATCGATTTAAAGATAAGAATGGAAGTTAACTTCAAACTAATGATCTAGTGAAAGCGTATTAGTTACTAGTGCACGACTAGGTCCGCTATACTACAAAAATAGCACCTACGTTTAGTCCTTATAATATAGTCTTTATTTCTTTTAGGTACATATATTATATGTACCTAAAAGAAATAAAGACTTAAGAAATAAATTAATAACGTCTTATAAGTTCATCGCAGCTTCAGTTAGAGCCTGTAGTTGCTATGTAATACTCGTTATACTTTCTTCTGCAATAATATGCTAATGAAGTAGCCACGTTGTTATGTGATACCAAGCCCCATTTTCTGTGCAGTGATAGATAGCCGCTGGTATCAGTATCCTTGAGCAACGATTCGCATCAATTACATGCCAGTTACTCGTCTGCCACCAAAGAAAATAAAAATAATTTAATGAAGCTATTTATGTAAACGAAACATTATTACCGCAACATCGTTACGTTGGTACATCACGTTCACAGTTTTATTTATATGAATTTCAGTTATTTCAGTTATTTCAGTATTTAGTGAAGTGTAACAAAGCTCTCTATTTCAAAGGATCCTTGTTTCTAAATAAAAAATCAGGCTGCCTAAGTTATTCCCTAGTAAGTTTTTATGAAGCTGTAGGTACGTTGGTAATCTCAGTATGAATTGAATCACAATATTAAAAATGCAAGTCCGATCCGTGTTTTCTGTTATGAAAAGAATTCACATGCAAGTACGATGACCTGGATTGTCAGAGGTAGCCAACAATTAGAATTAGAGGAGGGCGGGCGGCCCGAAGCTTAGGCGGCGGCGCGGTGGTAGTGTCGGGTCGGGCGGCAGGCGCGGGCCAGTCGTCGTGAAGTGGCCGCGGCGCGAGCACGGTCGTGCAGCTCCCGAGCGGCGGTATTATGCCGGCACCGCGACCGCAGCGAGGCTCCCCACGTGCCGCGCGCTCGCCGTCCGCCCGCCACATCCCCCGCTACCACACCACCGTCTATAGCTCCAACACCATAACCCACGCTATTACATGTCTCACCTCTACCGGAATGTAAATATTTATGGATGTCAGTTTTCAGTTGTTTAGATTGGCTGTGAATTTTAAGGTACGTAACTAATGCCTGTTTGTTTTTTGCATGAAATTATCATATAGAAACTATTGTTGTCTAGATTGAAAAGTTCAATTTTAAGTAAAATTAAATAAATATTCGTGGCATGTCTGTTCGATATTGTATTGTACTTTGCCTATGTATATAATTGCTGACGATGACTTCGATTTTAATGGCGTTCGGAGTACCCTTCTGTACTTGGATCGATAGTTTAATATTAAACGTAGTATTTATTAGTCGAACAGTTTTTTCGCATTACATTAAGCGATTAAATTATGACGGTGGTAAGCGACAGTGCGCCGCCGCGAATATGCCAAATTAATATTCATATCCATTGAAATGTCGTTAAGTTTGCACTAATAAAATTAGGCTCTATACCTGGAAATCGGTATCAAATTTAATTGATAGAATTTTAAACTATAACTTCAAATATCTTTAATAGGTATAGCTATGGTACAATACATCAAAGTTTTTGTTAAATATATATCCAAAATTTATTTTATTTCTATGTTGTTTATTACACTATTTTACTATACATAATACTACATACTGAACTCTTCCAAAATACTACAAACACAGTACGCAAACACAAAATTCATTTATATCAACATACTTTTTGGTTTACAAACAATACAATTTTCATAATACAAAAATAACTCTTATACATCTGTTATGAATTCATTATCAACATTATTCACAAAATAACATTATTCATTGGCATAAAATGTTTAGGTGAAAATGAAACCGACAAGGCGTGTTCGGGTACATGAAGATGCTATACGCCATAGGTAATATACTATACTATTTTTCTAATCGTAGACCTTGCGTAGACAAGATAATCCTAATTATTATTTATCACACCATCCTCTTAGCTCAAACATTTTAACAGAACAATTTTCTACCTAACATCTACCTAGTTTTCATTTGCTATGATGATTTTGTAGTTAGTTTAAAATGACTAGAAATAATTTGTACATAATATAATAAAAATACTAGCATATATATACTTTACTATACTTACTACACAAAAATATAATTAATTTACTTTTATTTTCCTTTTTCTGCGAAATAAAATTGTTGCCTACTTAGTTTTAGTATTTACGTAGCGGAAATTATTTAGGATAACATCACATCATGGACTTTCAATTATTTCTTTTTGAAAATAATACTAAAATATAAAATAATGAGATAAGATATTTCAAAATAATACACTGATAAATAAATAAACTAGGTATTTAATGTTATGTTCACAGAGAATGGAACTCAATTTACACAATTCCGTACAATATTATTGAGTATTAAAAAAAAAGTTCAACTGACTTCATGTGCCCCTGCAATTTGAGAGTTTTCCTCTATTTCTTAGCAGATTACCATCAGATCCTGACCTGGTGTCAATTCACCAGCTTTCAAATAAAAAAAAGTTATGAATTAACAAACATAAAAAAAAACAAACAGACGAAGAACTTCCTCATTTTAAGAAGTCTGTTAAAACAGTTATTCGTTGTAATTTAAAAAAAATACTATGTATATTTCGTATTCAAATATAAATGATTCAATAAACGCTCATAATTAGATCATAGACCTTTAATAGGCATTGCATAAAATAGATACCTAACTAAAGAAGGAAATTAATAATAAATATTATGACGGATATTAAATTATTCATCATTAGAAAAGCTTACCTATCCTAATTCAAATTTAAAAATCGTGAGTGGATAATGGTTTAACAATCTTTTAATACTTTGCATGAATGTCACTAGAATATTAATGTCGCAAAATAATTTTATTTACCGTAGCTTATTTCGCTAAATAGTTTATACGTTAAAACATAGGAAATACGTTTAATAGATATCTGTTAAAATTAAATTAAAACTTTCAGAAATCAGATAACTAATCTAAGTTGTTGGCTATGAGAGGTTATCTAATATTTGCGTAGTCTTGGAAATACCGTTAAAATAACTTTTTTTATAATATTTATTAATAGAATTGTTATATATGGCCATACAGGATCTGATTGTCAATCACGCAGACAATATTTCTTTATCGTCAGTCGTAAATCGTACCTACCTGTAGCTTAATTTTGAGTAAAATTAAGAGCAGTAAGTTAAGGGCAAACCTTTAGAAATATTATTACATCTAACGTTTTAAAATATTTGAGAATGTTAGAGTACCTAATGTACTTATATATCAGCACATTTTAGAAGAAGACCCATGTCAGTGGAATATAGGTATGTATAAGTTATGCTTTTATGAAAAAGGGTCACGACGGTAGCTATGTTGCTTCTATTATATAGAGATCCTATCCTAGAAATATGTTTGTAACCGATAATATTGTAATAAAATGTGCATACGATCCATAAATAATAGAATGGTGTGACACTTTATTATCTAATCCAAATTATCTTCAAGCAATAACTTTACTAAAAATGCATCAAGAAGCCTATAATAGACCTACTGCATTTTTAAAACGCGTCTAGATAATTTTTCTAACATAATCTTTCAGCAGAATTATTATGATGCATCAATGAAATTTTAATGCCTCGACGAGCTACCAAAAGTATCTTATATATAAAATTCACGTGTCACAGTGTTAGTTACCGTACTCCTCCGAAACGGCTTGATAAATTTTTATGAAATTTTACATGCATATTCAGTAGGTCTGAGAATCGGACAACATCTATTTTTCAAACCCCTCCCCCCACTGACATTTGTACGGCAAAACAACGTTTGCCGGGTCAGCTAGTAATTTTTAAATATTCTATTTAAATTCTCGATATAAACTTATATTTTGTAGCCTAAAAATTATAATCAATTTTATTTGATAACGTGATGTTTTTTATGGTGATATAACATTGTTGATATAACAAGTGGCAATAGACAGGCCACATCGCTCGTAGGACTAATGATCGTTGGGGAAGAAAAGTCCTAGAGTGGCGACCACGTCGACGCAGCATTGGGCGGCCCGCGATAAGGTGGAGCGACGATATCGTCAAGGTCACGGGGAGACGTTAGATGCAAGCGGTACAAGACCGCGCGTTGTGGCGTTCTATGGGGGAGGCCTATGTCCAACCGTGGACGGAGAGAGGCAACCGCAAGTATTCTGGTAAAAAAGCTTGCCACCATGGTAAAATTAATTTGCAATTGTAAAGCCACAATCCAGTGCATCAATTGGTCAGGTACAATAAATAGGCTGGCTACATTTTTATTGACAATTGCAATGTCAATTTTTTATTTTAACTCAGCCACTATAGCGTAAAGTCGTAGTTACATGACAACTATACACTACGTAGTAGTAATTAACTACGTCAGTCACATACTGTATACGTATTTACAGTCTGATACTAAATAGGGTTTCGCACAAATTATGGGAAGATGATTGGAAGGTATTGGGTTTCGTCAGTATTTTTTCCTGTTACTATACATATATACCCTGTGGCTGCCTAAACACATCTTGTGATATAAATGGATTTAGTACGTTTATTTATAAACAAATTGATTATAATGATGACAAGATATATAACCGGTCGGCAAGTTATAAATTTACTGTTCGCACTTTCGCAGGTTATATTATAATTTTGCCGTTAGCTTCGGGCAACTTCAAAACAAATAGATTTTGATTGATTTGGCAGATATTGACTTTTAGGCGGAACATTTATCTTCCGACGTATAAATATTATTTCACAGTTGATTAGTTATTGGTGTTTTATCTATATTCCGCACTTAATTTAACGGCAAAAGAAATAGAGCAATTTAAAATATATAAACAATATCACCAATAAAGCAATTTCGATTGTAAATATATAAATATCTAAATAATATTAAGAGGTTTTCATTAACAATAATAATAATAAATAATAATAAATATTTTGCACATTTCACACAACGTCCTCTGGTCCCAAAGTAAGCTATATTTCTATGCTTGTGTTATGGGTACCAGAATACGTACATATACTACTATTCTTTTGTAAATACATACTTATAATACATAGAAGACACCCAGACGCAGTACAAACATTTGTATGACAATTATAAACATCACACAAATGATTGTCCCGAGCGGGAATCGAACCAGCGACCTCGTGAACACCAGTACGTAACATGAACGACTAGACCACGAAGCACGTCAAGTTTAAAAACCGCATATAATATCATTACATAAGAAGTATTCGCTGACGGAAAGTAAAGTACATACTTACAATCTTTAACCTTATAGTTCAAATAAAAAGTATCTTCCATTTATCAGTTACATCAAAATTTTATTCGGAATAAAGTATCTACGCGTTATACGTGCGTAAGACAGTTTCTCTTTCTTTTTCCTTGTCCAAGTAAAAGATAAAAGAAGGAAATCATTCAGCAAACAGCACTCAATACTCGGTAGGTTGTCTGTTGAAAAATCACTCTTTCACTTAAAAGTTTCTCAAGCAATCGAATCCAATCCAATAGGGACGCAACAAAGAAAACTTTGAAACTCCAATTTATTGACTAGTCTCGTAGCGTAGTCATTATTGATAGTATCTTCTCTGTAGGATTCCGTGAGTCATAGATTCGCTTCTAACTCAAGATAATTACTTATAGGTACTGCATCTGTGTTTATTTACAAAAATCTAATATAAGTGTTGTATTCGTAATCTGGTACTCATGGCACATCAGTTATGCAGATTTTATAACTAAAATAATCTTCTTATAAATTCGATTATAACACATGCTTAATAAAGCGTCTATAAATATTTATCCAGGATTTGTCTTTCGTGTGATAAAACCTCTGAATAATTGCATTAAACTTTATAGGCTAGAAAAAGGTTGTGCTGACAAAAAAACACAATAAAGGAAACTTAAGAAAAACCTTAAAAGAAACCGGAACTGTTTTACATAAAAATGATTTAACGTGGTCTTAATAAACATTAATCACATAATCGATTAATGAATGATGAAGATGTGCATACGAAGTTGTGATTATGTGTATGATTATGAATAGTTATGTTGGCAAGTGATGTGGTAGTAGTTGTGATATTCCTGTCATAAATAAAACTTACTTTCTAAACCAACATAATTCTATTGGAACTTTCATCTTATAAATGACTAAATATACAATGTTATTCCTACATACTTAATCTCAGCATATAACCATAATTCTAGTATTAGTATTGTCCGTCGAGGCAAATCATCTCATAATAACAGCTTGACCATCTGCAAACAATTACACTGGGTAAGCACAATATGTATCTAATATAATTTATAGATAGTAAAAATAAGATTGGATGAAAACGTGATCCCTAAGGAGAGCACCGTAGCGAGGTCGTTACAAACATCGACTCTAGCCTATTTTATCACTACATACGAGTATGTATCAATATACCACTGAACGAAAGATATTCTATTTTATTAAATAATACTCTAATATATGTATTGATATTTTTGATATAAATATTTTAAATAGGCATTTTATTTAAGTTGACTGCCTTTGTCTTTATTTGTAGAATATAAAACTGACTTTAATAGAGGATGCTTAAGAGGATACCAAAATAGCTTCGTGCATTTTTCTATGTACGAAGTTTTCATTGTTTCTTTAGATTGAATGGCTAGAGCTCTAATTTTTAAGTATATGTTTTTTCAATATATGATCTAGGATCGCATAAACTCAGAAACGCGATTGAAAAAAGTTTTCTCGATAGAAAATCTTGGCGAAACAACCTCTCAAATTTTTTATTTTTTTCATTTGTCGGTCTATTATCTCGTATTAACTAATGAAATAACTTTAAAAACATAGGTAACTATTATGTATAGAAACACGTAAATCAGAATTAAAATATATTTAGTAGATTTTGAGTAAATAGGAAAAGTATCCCTAATTCTTCATTTTCTGTGCCTACTGGCTGTGTTAATATGTACGTGTCGGCGATGATATACGATAATATTGATGTAGGCCCTTAAGTTTCATATCCATATTAGACTTTGCCCTTAGCTTTATGGAAATTACGAGGTTAGGTAGAACACTACTATACGCAGCCAGTAACATTACGATTTAATACGAGGATTTGAGCCAACACTTAAGAGAGTACTGTACTCTTAATTTAGGTATTTACGCATTTAGAGCACCGTGCTGAAAGGGACAAATATAGCTGAAACAGATTTTACCTACAAATTCTTCGAAAAAAAGACGTTTCGTAGTCCCCTTTTTTCTTTGCGAAAGTTAAACCGATTTTAATTGTTATTACGCTATATTATAGATGAAGAGTATATCTATGATTGTATTACTTTTTTTTTGGTAAAACGTTACCAAATATGTTTGATAGACGCTGCAACGTTATCTAAAGAAAACCAAAAAAATCGGGATTTTCTTTTAATTACTATGTATTGAAAAAAATAAAGTAACAGAAGCATAGATATACTCTTCATCTATAATATAGCGTAGAAACAATTAAAATTGGTTTAACTTTCGCGAAGAAAAAAAGGGAAGTACGATACCCATATTTTTGTATGGAGCATAATTTGGTATCGTGCCCTCTTAACTGAAACTAGTCCGGTAGCTTCAATACTGTAAAGCTTCTACTTTAATGAAAAACTTTTGTATATATTAATTTGTTATATTTTTTATAATAAAGAAAAAACTATTTTACAATCATTTTTCAACATCCTCACTTCATGTCCTTTTCCCATCCCCCAAAAATTCTTTTATTTTTATTTTCAAATTTTAAATTTTTTATTCTTTTTTTAAAAATATATCTTAAGTGGCCTGTATCATTGTATAGGTTATATTCAATGATCACAACCTTTACATTCTCCCCCCCTTAGAGGATAAAAAAAAAATTTTTTTTTTAAAAAAAAAAAAAAAAAAAAAAAATTTTTTTTTCTAAGTTACAAAATACTGGACACCCTACCTAAGGTTGGAAAGCATGATAACAAACTAGAATGAACCAGATTAGATCCAGCTAGGACCTAGCTTTTCGAAGCAATACATTTCGAAAAACTTGAAAAGCAAAAAACCAACCAAAAATTGCCTTTCTAATCTTAGTTATCCGAACCACACTAATTACGATGCCCTTATATCATATCACTCTTTTCATAAAATATTAAACTACTTCATCTTTAAAATTGATTTATCCAATAATAAACAAGAGTGATAAGGCATCCTTAAAACTATCACACCAAGACACAAAGCATATATCATCAACCATCAATCAGAAAAATGTTCATCACCAAACAATTAATGCTCTTATAAAAACTATCGAGCTTCAATTATGAGGTCAGCATCATAGATCCGAAAGATATGCTAATTTAACAGCTTTCCAGCTTAATGAGAAAAATTTACAAAAGAAACCATTATAATTGATAGAATCCAGAGATTATCAAATTAAAATTTAAAGTATGCTCAGATAATACTCAACCTTCTTTTCAATTATTTAGGTATAATTTCTACTAAGTAATCCTGAATGCTCGGGAATGACCAATTTATTCCACATTTAGAATTCCTTCTCGTGAGATAAATTTACCAACCATTCTTCTACCACAAGTAACGTTTTAAATAATCAATCATTCTATTATCTAAGTAATTATAAACCATTCGCCAATCATTATTATCCAACTATTACCCAATAAATAAAATAAAAATATTATCAGCAACCTCTCACCATAATACAACCTCCTTCAATCTTCAACCTTTCACATTTCTCTCCTAATGAACAAATACTTTACTCTAGCACCTACTTTCCTAAATCCTATCTTATAAGTTCTATCTCTAAAATGCGTGATATCCCAAAACAGGATTCCATGACAAATAGCCTATGGCCTTACCATGTTGCATTCAAAGATATTACCCGTTGATACGACTCATCCAACTAACTCTACCAAGCCACTCCCTTCGACATTATAACTCAATACAACCCATTATTATACCTATTAATCGTTCCACCTTAATACTATAATCATAATCTAGTACGAAATACTCACTATCCAATTACTATGTTAATATATTTATCTCACATTTTTAACTAAACATTCAAAATATAAATATGAAAAAATAATTAAATTTTTGATGTGGTTCCTTTTCATAGCATCTTTCTTATGTATAAATTTGCTGACGTCATTATGAAGTCTCGCCGTTCCCGAACAATATGAAACACACCAAAATAAAACAATATTAGTAAATTATAATTATCACTATATATATAACCTTAATCTAATTGAATCACTAAACCAATTTACATCATTATGCAAATAATTATTTCGTTATAGAACAATTCTTGGTAATTTACTTCTTGGAACTCTTCCCTTAGTCTATCAAATACCTCCTGCACGCTTTTGCACGTGTCTTTAATGCCCCGGAAGAAAAGTAAGGCGTTACCCCTTAAAAATGAGGGCAATAGTGATAATTTTTCTTCTTCAGACGAGCATCTCTTGAAAGTTATTAAAGCGTAAAACATTTCTTCGAATTCATCTAGGCACTCCTGTGCGCAACCACCGAAAGTTATCGTGGCTAGTTCCATCTTAGTTATAAATAATTTATAAAAATTTAATAAAAAGATACGGCTACTTCTCTGATAATTAATATTTATCCTGTGTCGACCCTTTGTTCGTCAACACATCCCTGGGCGTAGGAGCTGGTTTACCAATCGGGCCGCTATACCCGGCGCGCCTCCACCATTTGTAAATCTTCTTCTTTACGTTAATTTATAATAATAATTTAAAACACATTTAATTAATTTGTTATATTTTTTATAATAAAGAAAAAACTATTTTACAATCATTTTTCAACATCCTCACTTCATGTCCTTTTCCCATCCCCCAAAAATTCTTTTATTTTTATTTTCAAATTTTAAATTTTTTATTCTTTTTTTAAAAATATATCTTAAGTGGCCTGTATCATTGTATAGGTTATATTCAATGATCACAACCTTTACAATACTTAGCTACGAGATTATAGAACTTAATGTAACAAAAAGCAAAGCTATCAATCTCAAGTGTCGGGCTAGGTCAAAGTTAGGTACAAATCCATTCTGGACCTTATCAATAAATACCTTTTTAACGTCTTTTCCTGCCTATGCTTGTATGGGGGAACATAAAAAAATATTTCGCTTTCCCCTTTCCAGCCCATTAACGTCCCACTGTTGGGCACGGGCCTCCTCCACTTTGAGAGGGACTATGGTCTACTCTACCGCGCTGACCAGGCGTGTTGGCACAGGGTTTAAAAAATATTTAAACTTTGTTAACTATGAGACCTGACTAATTTGATTTTGTCTATGCATAAAATATTTACAACTATTGTATATGCTTTTCGAAAAAGCAAAAACTTATTTAGATTACGACCTGGTCTGTATTATTTTTCTTGTATCCTTTTATACAATTCCATAAATCTACAGTATTAAACATTTTATAAGCTTAGATACTTATAAATAATTAATGCCACGAGTTAGAAGAGGGTGCAGTTAAAAAGCTAATTTAAAACCCTGAAATACCCTGGTGACGGTAAAAAAAATTTGTTAACGCCTGCTTTATTATTTTTTGTTGACGTCACATAGTCTACGACACTCTAGGGACAAATACAAAATTAATGACACATTTAACTTTAGAATCGCCGTTTAGGCTACAGGAAGTAACAATAGAAGTGCTATGTACACTGTACAACCAAATACATGCAAAAAGTTTGTTTCCTAGGGTACTTGGTTAAAATAGAGACTCCCGGCACTTAAACTAGAGAATTTTAGAGATAGTGTATTCAGTATCGTGTAATTGTATTTGTACCAGTAGCTTCTACGAATAATAATACTTCTGCATTCACACGCATATATTGAAGCGGTATTTTAGCGGTAGCGGTAGAAGTGATTATTTTTATTTTTTTAAAGCTCTCCATTATTAGAGGTGAACAAATGCAAGATTCAGTAAATATATCTATAATAGTTTTAGTATAGAATATTTATCATATTTGTAACACGGTATCATGTATAATCTAATCATAATATGAAAATGAAACAACGTATAATATAATCTAATCTAAGAGCGTTAATCCAACATGAGTTGACATTATAAGGCGACCCCCGTTGAAAAAGTTACGAGAGCAATGCTCATACTCATTGTGTACGAACACTGTCATCCCTTAGAGTGAGTGAGGCAATTTTGGGCGGGGTGTGCGTAGCGACCAATGAAATTGCGTTATATTGTTTGTGTGCATTGCTAGGCACCCACCGATGCGGCAGTATATTTGTCATAGAAAACAGCATGTGCTACGGCTCCTGTTGGTACTCTAAGTGTGCAATACACATTGTATAATAGTCAGCTAACTCGCTAGTATAATGGTGACTATTTCTATTTTATGAGTGGACTAATATACACGTAAATATACAAAATCGTGTACATACATAAATGTTAACTTTTTTTGTGATGACTCAGCCAATTCTTTGTATAATTTTGCTCTTATTTTTTGGTTACATTGTACATATAAGAGAAACTAATGATACAATGGAATATAACACAAAGACGTCAAAAGAAATATTATAAATATTATCCACTGCATACTATTGTCTCACTAAATATTGGTGCCAATTCTACGTCCACAACTAAACTGAACTTATTAAAAAAATGGAAACAACAATAAGCTTAACTGTATTTTGAATATTTGGCTATTTTCTTGTGCACATTTATATTATTTATAATCTTTAGTCTATAATAAACAATTTTTATAACAAGAAAGTTCGATTAACATTCACAAATTCTGTTATCGACACTATCAAAATTCATTTTTTAATAAAGTTTAGTTTAGTTGTGCGCATAGAATTGGTACCACTGTCTCGCTACTCTTGGATGCTTCACCTTTAGATTCGTTTCTTTATAACAAACAGATTTTCATATTGCTAGAGTTTCTTTCGGGATTCTTAACACACTGGACTAGATAATGTCATATTATTATGTATATAAATTAATAAAAAGGTGCAAAATTTATTCCAATCAAAATAAAAGATTGAAAGATCAAGAATAGAATACACAATTATAAACTATAAACAAAACAAATTCTACTTTACACAGACGTTCCCGTCTTCTTAAAATATGGGGTCTTTCAAGACTTCAGAAGCCTTAAGAGGCATCTTGCGGGCCAATAAGGTGAGGGCGGTTAGTGCTTTCACATTGTACTTACCTGTCCTCATATTTAAATTGCACTACCACTTAACATCATGTGGAGTGTAGCCATTTGGCCACCCCTAGCTAAAAAAAAACTATGTTATGATCTGAAAGCCTAAGTTAAACACGTTATGTTCAGTGGCAGTAGGGAAACAATTAATTTTATTTGAAATTTTTTATTTGAGTTAACGAGAATGACTCTTTTGTTGCCCAGTAAAATACCAAAAACTTTTGCAACCTTTTATCCGGCTTTGTGTTTTAGTAAACAAAAGTATTTTGTAAACTCGCGCCATAAAAGTAATATAATAAGTAGGTACTCTTGTTTTTAGGCAATAAAAATATCTAATTTATAGTAGAACATATCTGTAACTAGACATTCTTTATTTAGTTGGTAAAGTTTGCAAACGCTCTCTCCCTAGTGAACGCAAGCAGCATTTTAAAGGATCGCATGTCATATTAAACTAAATTATATTCTGAATGCTACACTGCTGTGTTTCATAAAAGCGGCAAATATTGTTTTACTTATTATTCAGTTCACGTGAGCTTCTCACAAGCAAATTAATGCCATACTATGGCTATAATACTGTTTCATAAAACTGCAAAGGCTATGCAAACACTGACGTTAATAAGACAGTGAAAGTATATTTATTTATACTTACAGTTATTACGGTGCAAATTATATATCGAGTATGTGAATTATTATAACACATGCATGAGTAAATGTGCCGAAACTCATTTACCACGCGGCTAATTTTCACACCAAAGGTAATTAACTTGGTAGGTGTACACGATACCTTATTCATTGACATGAATTAAGGACCAAACTTTGTGCCAAACTTAGATGTTGCCTGTCTTGTTTATGTATCTTAATGTCACATCATCATGTTTATTTTATTTAAGTTAAGGGTCAAATATGTGTTTCCTTAACCATTACTAACCAACTTTAAATCAGAAGATACTATTCTCAATTCAGTTAATTATTTTTTAATGTTGGTTACTCCATTATGTCGTCATTTAAAAATCAATTTAGAAAATTGCCAGCCGTTGCCTTTGTAAAGTTAGTTGTAAAGGCAAGGTTGAAATCTCCGTAATCGCAAGCCGACTCCAAAAGTAATTGAGTATAAAATGTAAATAGTATTATGGTAATGTTTACATAATTGTAATTGGTATCTGTAACTTCGATAATTGTATTTTAAAATGCTCCTTGCTTTAAAGTAATTATCACAGTAAACAATTTCTAAATTTGTTTTCCAAAAAAAATTCATCCTCCTGCCCTTATCCCATTATTTGGGGTCGGCGCAACATGTCTTTTCTTCCACAGTCTTCTATTAGCCGTCATGTCTGTGTCAACTCCTCTTTCTTTCATGTATTTTCACATCCGATTTCGGAGCAGCTCGTCTCGATTCGTGCGAGCTTCGTAGAGTCGTACAATACGGCTAGTTGCACGCACACAAACACCGTGTCGAAGACTGCCGAAAAGAAACGACGTTAGACAATGCACAGCCTTCAAGCCACACCTCCGTGCCCGTCGGAGTAGGGAGCGTGAGGTTTTTTTCGTTACGGAATTTCTCTATTCGGTCCCCGCGCTCAAGGCCCTCGATAGAAGCTATGCAATAGATTAAAAATTTGTGGTTGTAATAGGGTTTCCTTAAAACCATCTAGAACTACCGCGGTTTTTTGTACATCTATCAATGTGAAACAATCTCACACATTGTTTTGTTACAATTCAAGGCTGGTTTTCGATGAAACTAAGTAATATTGATTTTTCTATCATTTTCAACCTTATAATATTATCATTTTAGTTTAGCCAATGAGCACAAAATTTTACAAAATTATACCTCTAAATTTTACTTGTAACAAACACAACGTAACATCAATATACTCAAAAATCTAACTACTCGAACCTATTTATTCATATCACCTTGCATGTCCATTGTGAAATTATTGTGCTTAGTGAAAAGTCTTGTTTGATTACTATCAATGTCGTCAATTAGTATGGTATGTAATCAGGTTATCCTGCTTTCATCGGTGGTGTATCTCATAGTACCAGACAGTCGATTCATTAATGTGATTTTGAAAGCATCGTATCGTTGTTATTGCTTCTTAGGTCTGGTTGTAAAAGTAGTATTGTAAATTAGAGACAATTTTGTTTGTGATTTGATTTTAATTCATGCCTGTGTCCTAAACAAAGCGAAACGAGCATTTATACAAATCTATTTCAGAGCAGTCACATCTGCTAAAACATGTCAGCAATAAGCTTTCTACTCTAGCTTTATCTATATATTTTATATAAATGTATAACTAAGTATATACGTTTCGTTTCGTAAAGGGTAGCAAGAATCCAATTTTACAAAATGTAAGCTGACGCGTAGCGGTTGAAAGCTAGAATTTATATGATATTTGTTGATGAAACCGTCTCCATTGGCGAGGGTTCAGCTTTATAGTCAAGATTTCATCGCTTTTCTGGCGTGTTGATAACCTAAACTGTAGTCGCGTCAACAGCCGTTTACGATACATAACGCAACACCTACAGCTTTCAATTAATTTTTCACAAACTATGCATACATTTGTAAGGAATGCTGAAAATGTACTCTACATTACAAATAAATACTCGAACACGCTAGTCATAACTAAAGTAATATTTTATATCTACTAAACCAGTTGTCTTTTTCATTAAAAATAGTTACATTAATTTATTGGAAATTAGTGAAATTTAAAGGATGGATATTTAAAAATTAATATGCACGACGTACGTACTTGTATACATTTTCTGTGTAAGTATAAAATGATCATAAGAGCGCTTGTATAAGTTACCAGCGCTAAATAATTTTTGCTAAACATTCACAGCGTTGTCAACAGAATTGTTTTAAAAAAAGTACTTTATCATCACGTGATTTTATTGAGTTTCTGCTCGCAAAAAATTCGTTAGCGTGCAAAGCGAATGAGAGCGTCTATATTGTATAATGGTTAAAGTACACAAGGTACTAAAAGCATGACTTTTACGAGGCAAATTAGTTTTCGTGGTAGGGTTGCTAGTTAGTTCAAAGGTATTATTAAATATTTTATTAGACTTTTCCATAGCAGTTTTATGACAGAAGAGCAATTGACTTAATTTTATGAATAGGTAAGAACTACAATAAATTGGGGCGATGTAGTTTACATCGCCCCAATTTTGACCATGATTTTCTTTTGCTGCATTAGTAAACGGAAAATCTGTTAGTGTCTTAGAAGTTAGTATTATAAAGGTTGTGATGATGCTCTGTTGAGCGCAGTTGCGGTCTCGTTGGTTGCAGTGAGAGTAAGAGTGGCGGCGACCGGCTGGCGACGCCGCGGATGTCGCTGCTTGGCAAACCGCTCAGCTACCGCGCTACGCGACGCGACGCGCGCTACCGCCGCCTTCAGTCCAAGTTCTACAATTTTCTTGAACGGCCTAGAGGTGCTAAGGCTGTTTTATATCATATGATTGTGTAAGTTTTTGCTCAAACATACTATAAATAGTTTCACTATAAATATTGCATCTATTTAATGTAGGGTCAATCAAATATAGAATATTTTGATAGTTTGATATAAATAATTATAAAAATGTACATACTTTTATTTTATAGCTTGCATGACAATTTCACAGATATTTTAAGGAAATTGAATACTTTTTCATCATTTCTACCTATATAATCTAAATGCAATTAGTAGTTTAGATATATTGATAATGGTGTCATGAAGCTAGTATTTACTTTATTAACCTAGAATCATAACTTATAATGTGACAACCGCAGCAGTATGATACTGCTTTGCTTTGCTTTGTCACATTAAAAGTATCAGGAAAAGTTACAACCCTATAAACTTTTAGTTGCATATATATTTATATTTAACAGGCGACCTCTACTAATAGAAACGTAAAGCATGTGCACACAGTCCACCTGTGAGCAATCCCCACTCGAGATCGATTGACGTGGTTAAATGAATCACTCTCTCAAATAGAGCAATTGATTACATTTATACGCTATTATACTACTGTACTAGTAATGGATTTAAACTTTTGGGACTTGACTTACACAGAATATATATATATATATATCTCTCTATATCTCTCTCCAGCCTATTAACGTCCCACAATTGGGATGCCAATTATGCCGCACTGACCAGGCGTGTAGGTATAGAAATTGTTTTCCGACTCTCACAGGGGATATTATCTGCTGTGTAGTATTCCTTATCCTTACCTGAATTTTACAGCACACTGGATAGGAAATACACACATAATATATAATATTTGGTAGAACGAGCGTAGCCCGGGGTGGATTTTTGGGAAATTATTCATATTTAGCGAAGTCTCAGCAATAGGGTCCAATTTTACCTTTTGGTACGGAACTCGTAAAAACCATAAAAAAAACCGGTCAAGTACGAGTTGGACTCGCACATAAAGGGTTCCGTATTTTTATTATCATAATGTATTTGTCATACGAACCTCAAATAACACCAAAGAACGGGACCCCAAATAATAGCATGGGGCAGGATAATGATGATTTTTAGTACTTACTACAATAATCTCATCATTAGAACTGTCTTTCAAACGTAAATTAAGTGTAAATTCATTCGAGCATGTTCTATGTAGGCGTTCCAAATTCTATGCGACAATTAAGTAACATATTCAAATTTGATCTAACCGCTTGTTAAGTTTCAAGGAAAAATTTTTATGTACAGGTTTTTTATGGTGTTTATGTGTTTGTCGCTGTCAGTCTTCTCTACAATTGAAGAATACGAAGCAAGAGCAGGAGTAATCCTCTTCTATATGGAGACAGTAGTTGTTATTTGGTTCGCTATCGAGTTCTTTTTAAGGTAAGATATTAGCAGTTTATATCTATATTGACTAAGTAGCTACTTATGGAAATTGTGTGTGTACTCCCCTGTCGATATCGGCAACATTGACCGTCACTAGATTAAACCGCGGAGCTTAGTTGATTTGCCTGCTCAAGTGCTCTAAGATGACTGCAATAACAATTAAGGAAATTAATAGCAGCTTACATATAGAGTAGATACACCTATTTTAATCGTACTTTATGGGTAACTAGCTGTTGCCTGCGACTTCGTACTCGTGGATTTCCTACTTACTTTACACTTATCGTCACAATTTGAATAATTTACTCAATATCTTTAAAATTTGTAGCCTTTGTGTTATTCTGAAGTATAAGCCACATTATTGTAAAGTTTCATTAAAATCCATTCAGTAGTTTTTGCGTGAAAGAGAAGAAAAATTTATAATATTAGTAGAATTTTATCTCTACTGTATACCTACAGTAGAGATAAAATCTCTCAATTAAATACAATATAAAGGGCGATATAGTCGCAAAGCGACCAAACCCTTTAAATAAAAAAATAAAAATACAATAGAAAAGAAATAGTAAAAATTAAACTAATAAAATCGTGCGCAATCGTTTACTATGAAGCTAAATGAATCGCGTTTCAATTCCGCTATCATTTTTAGGGTTCCGTACCCAAAGGGTAAAAACGGGACCCTATTACTGAGACTTCGCTGTCCGTCCGTCCGTCCGTCTGTCACCAGGCTGTATCTCAAGAACGGTGATAGCTAGACAGTTGAAATTTTCACAGATGATGTATTTCTATTGCCGCTATAACAATAAATACTAAAAATAAAATAAATATTTAAGGGGGGCTCCCATACAACAAAAATGATTTTTTTAACGTTTCTTGCTCGATACTAATAACGTTGCCTTATGTTGCATAGATAATGGTACGGAACCCTTCGTGCGCGAGTCCGACTCGCACTTGACCAATTTTTCAGCTTTTATGTACTGTATGTATGTGGAAATACATACAGTAAACAACAATCTCATAGATAAGTTGTGGGAGTTTTGTGCTCGTGAAGTAGGTAATTCGTCACTCAATGTAGACGGATCACTCTGCCTACGTTGGCTTCCCGCACCATTATTTTCCTTTGTTTTATTTATTTTATTTATCTACTGTCGACATCTGGTGGTTGCAGGGCATCAATGAGTTTTTACAACTATACTTTGATGAAGAAATAACTATTAATGTCTGTTTTTATTATTTTAACTGCCAAAACCTCGTCAGTCTATAGGTTGAAATAATTTCGTATACATCTTGATATACATGCCAAGTTTTTCGTTATGTTTAGAATGGAATGAAATAATCTCGTCATAATATACACACATCTGGCGATTGAACATTAGTTTGTTTACTAATATCGAAGATAATATATTTTTTTAATTTCTTACCGTGAATATTCATTGCGAATAGTCATAATAAGAAATGACTTCAGCCATATGATTATAATAAACATACACGTCTTCCATTTTCACTAACAGATGATCTTTGCTTTGACTGAGTTTTATATAATTAAAATAATTGATTTAAAATATCATGCAATAAAATTTAACGTCTGCAAATTTATTGCTTTTACACTTTTTATAGTTATAGTTTGTGGAACTAATAAAGTTTAATTTAGTGGTAGGTATTGAAATGACACCAATTACGTTCCACTACAATTTATCTAAACTAACAGTAGAAAACACTTTTCTAGTCATTAAATTATTGACCATGAGTTAACTATGTCAATGCAATTATAAATCCACGATATTGTGATAAATAGTTTAAAATATAATACGATGAACGCAATGGTCGGTATTGGAGATACTGAACCCTCAGGACGCGAATCATTTTCGTACGTGACTGGCTTTTGTACTTTAAATGGGTCAATATTGTTGCCGACTCCGAAAATTTGGACACTGATTCATAGCCCCCATAATATAAGTTTATCTTTTACAAATATTAAGATTTATGACATATTATCGTAAGCATTCTGTTTTGTATGGTGGGCCTCGTGGTATAGTGGTTGGTGTAATGGACTGCCCGTTCACGAGGTCGCGGGTTCGATTCCCGCACGGGACAATCATTTGTGTGATGCTTATAAATGCCATACAAATTTTTGTTCTGCGTCTGGGTTTTTTTAATGTATTATATGTATGTATTTAGAAAAGAAAAGTAGTATGTATGCATATAAGCTTAGTTTGGAACCAGACGACGTTGCGTGAAATGTCCGTGAATATATATTTATACAATATACTTACATATTACATATACGTACTTGCATTATAAAAGTATATACAGTATGTTCATTCAGTTTACGAGCAGTAAAGTGATTGGGCGGTACAGGGTAGCCGTGGGTGAGAAAACATATGTCACCTGCATACCGAAAGTGTTTACTGTGACGTTTCTTCATATTATATCTGAGTATCGCTTTGGTTACATTCCTAGTCTCTTTTGCCGTATATTTATAAAGCGCCTTGCTTATTTACCTCATATTTTAATCGATCATCGTTACATTACAGTCAGTGTTCTGGGTCAATTATAATTGAGAGGCAGTATATTTTCAGTGAACACGCTTTATTATCTTTTACTTATTACTGATTTATAAGGTGAAATTAAGGTCATTAACAGTTTGTTTTACGAAAATTGTAAATAGGCATACGTTTAATCATTTTTCGTCGAGCTTTATTTAAATGTTTCCTTGACTACTTAGTGTCCTAGCGACTGAAATGATTTCAATTAGTACTTTGATTTTAAAACTTGGAATGAAAAGCCATTCAATCCATTTCAAGTGTTAAGTTTAATTTTTATGTAAAGATTCGATATTTTCGAATCAGTTTATTTTGAAGTAACGTTTTATTTTGTTCATAGCCAATAGTAATATCATCGCTGTTCCTGAGTAATTGGTTTTACGAGTATGTTCAACGACCGATCCTTTACTACGGCCTTTACTAACAACAATATTTGCATTTTTTGTCTTTGAGTGGTAAATGGCGCGTTAAATCTAACGTTTATGTTATGTAGTCAATACCCATTGTGTACTTAGAGGCTATATACTAAGACAAGTGATGACGGTGTATACCTACAGAACTACTATACATATATTTTATTTAATAAAAATATTTTATTTTCTTGTTGATTAGGTTATGGTCGTCAGGATGCAGGTCTCGGTATCAAGGTTCCATGGGTCGTCTCAAATTTTTGAGGCGGCCGTTTTGTATAATAGGTGAGTGTGTTGTTTAAATATCTATATTTTATAATGTCCAATTAAAAATACTCTCTGCAAAATTGTTTTCTTCAAAATAATATCGTAATTGTATTGTTGACGACATGTTTATTTTAATGCTGAAGGACTAACAGGTAGCATGTTGAAAACCATGTAAACCATCCGAATAAGTATAATACCACAGAGACACTTTTAAACTAATTTAAACAAACTAGACATGAAACAAACATGTCAGGTAGAAAATAACATGAAGGACACCTAGTTTTAAATAACCTTCAACGTTAAGTTTGAAGAAATAGCTGCTGAATGCCAAACAAATATCATAAAAGAACGTGAGTAGGAAAATGTCGTAATTTTGTGTTGTATGTACTTTCATCTTGAATATTTCCAAGTGAAAGTCACGTTCTATCTATAAACCGTGACGAAGTGACCCTATTTCAGGTGCGAGCAATCCGCTATGACCTTCGCATTTTCAGTCTGCGTTCCCTTGACACTAGTATCGTGCGACCGCTTGCCACTCTCTGGAGATTCCAACCGCTCGAGACTGTCACACAAGTTCCACGTAGTATTTCTACCGAGGATTATAAAATAAAAGGCTGCCTTCGATGTTCAATTATATATTAATACCAAAGGTTGCTATTCGCGTGCCAAACAATTACGTATACCTTGTCATATATAAAATTTAAAACTTGATTTTTCATTCAGATCCAATTAAATGCTTTCGCAATGGTTTTTCAAGCTGCAATTCAATTTTAATATTAGCAAAGGCAAACTCGCTTTTTCTTCGATAACTTGGAGTTATGCGTAATATAGAGCAAAATGTTATTTCTTTGGCAAGTTGAATCGGTCTTATTGTCTCTACATTCTACAGGAATAAAGACAGCATCTTTTATTAAAGTTGTAAATGTACTCGTAGTATTTACAACATAAAAATAATATAACCAGTATTCAGTCTCTTCTCGTTGCAACTACGCGAAAATCTTATATATAAAATTCACGTGTCACAGTGTTAGTTACCATACTCCTCCGAAACGGCTTGATCGATTTTTATGAAATTTTACATGCATATTCAGTAGGTCTGAGAATCGGACAACATCTATTTTTCAAAACCCACTGACATTTGTATGGCAAAACAACGTTTGCCGGGTCAACTAGTATCTTATAAGATAGAGTTTAATATACATATTATCTTTCAATCAATGATTTACAAAGATTATTTATCCTTTCCCTTTTATAGATACTTACTGCTCAGGCAAGTCCGTAAACAAATTGGAAACCCTTTCAATTCCTGCATAAATATTAAACAACTTCTTTCTAACTTCCCTTTGCTCAATATTTCTTTAATTTGAAATCCCAGTTTATAATACCCAGTTATTGCAAGACAAAAATAAATATTGGGTGAAAAATGAGGAAGAGTTGTCTTGTTTTTATTTGAAAATTAATATCACACCTTGAGATTATGTATGTGTAGTCTAAGTGGCCATGTATATAATGTGTTTTGTAAAAAAAATATAATAAATTGAAGGCAATTACAGTATGTATAATGTATACTAATTATAGGTATAGATCTTATAAATATTAGACTATTACTACTAGACTATTAATTTTAGATATTTAGGGCATGTAATAAATGGTATAATATTACACAGATGTCACAACAATCCTCGCTTCGGTCGTGGTGCTGGGGATGGGATCATCAGGCCAAGTGTTCGCGGCATCAGCACTTCGAGGGTTGCGTTTCTTCCAAATACTTCGAATGGTTCGAATGGACCGACGCGGTGGCACTTGGAAGCTTCTTGGCTCCGTAGTCTACGCACACCGACAGGTAAATTAAAAATTAAAAGCCATGACTTGCAGGTAATATTTACTTAGCAATAAGTGAAATAAAATGGCGCGTCTTCTCAAGTAACTATGAATAATGAGACAGCTTTGTGCTTCGTTGCGGTTACAATAACATTGGCCACTTTTTATATCTATGTTTTACTCTGTCGGCAACTCTCGTTTCTTAGATTATATATACACTTTACAATGTTTGTCGTGAACTAGGTACACTAAATAAATTCACGTAAAAATCTGTACTGTACACAAGTTTATTTCAGTATTATGTTGAAATTTGACCTCTTAGCCACGTAATGCCTTATACCTACCAATTTTATTGGTCTTTTTTGTTTTTAAACATTTTGTGCGTTCGTTGATACGCTATTTAGTTTTAGGTTACTGCATTAGAAAATACCCTACCCAACGTTTCTGTTTCCCATTCGTCTTTATAACTAGCTGAGACCAAATTTCATGATTCGTAAACTTATTACGAAGAAAGCATTTTAAAAATAAAGAGGGAAACCAGTTTTCGGAATCTACCATAGGCCTTGTCTGTTCTAGTACGTACGGAATCCATATTGTGTGTCACACTTGATTTGTTTTACTATTCTCTCTCTCTCTCCAACCCATTTACGTCACTACTGTGCCGCGCTGACCAGGCGTATTGGGACAGGGTTTATTTTCGAGATTTCCGTCTCTCACGGAGGGTGTTATCTGTGCGCAATATACGAGTACCTTAGCTGACTTTTACAGCACCCTTGGGAGGAGATGGGGTGGTGACACTTGTATTCTTAATCCGTCATCACACGGAGAACTTACTATTCAGCCAGGTTTAACTGTTCTGTGTAACAGAACAGAAATCTGGCTGAATTCAAAAAAATTATTATACATATCTACATATGTAGATGTTACTTGTTGTATTATCATACCGGCTTTTTTCCATTATTGAATATTGCTTACATCTTTTATTTCTAATAGTCAGAATTATCCCTTCCCAGATGGTGACTGACCTAGTCTCTTAACGTGGACCTTTCTTTGGTTAGTATTGAGTAACGACCATATTAAGGTTTCAGTCTATAGACAAGTTTGAAATAGAGAATCCTTTATTTTTGAAACATAAAGCATTATTTTATCGAACTTAACCTTTCATTTAAAGCCAAGCTCGCACAAGTTGAACAGTTTGGACGAGGGTTCATATAACCGATATCCCTGTCATAACAGTAATACGTACTTTTATTCAGTCCTCTTACATATTCCAACAGAAATTTTCAGTTTTCACTTTCCTGTCATCAGCAAATGTCTCACTTTTAATGTATGTACCTACATACACATCCCAGCGCTCCTAACCTTTTGTTTTTACAATAGATATTTTACATTTCGCACTGCAGTTTTCTTTTAACCATGGTATTTAGCGCTACATAAACAGGCTCGTGGCCTCATTACAGGTTATAAATTTTCTCCTCGGTATTTATTTGAATTACCCAGTAAATTTCTTTCAATATGCTAAAAATTGTACTAAGTATAAATAAATAGTTTTAAATATCTAATAGAGGTGTGACGTGCCCACAATATACTATAGATTTATAAATAAAGCACATTGTTTCCATGAGCTGACATTTTGTCGCTGTTACAAGATTGATATATCCGTTTATAGTTTATGTATTATTTGTAGAAATATTGAACACTATTATTTTTTAACATATACCTAAAATGCTAAAAGGATTTATACATTGCTGTAACATTTTCTGTCGTATTATTGAACCTATGTATTTAAATTAGATATTTAGTTTTTTGGTGCTAATTCTCACATAACTAATACTTAATAAAATGTTAATTAAATGCTTTTAGCCAGTTAGAAAATAGTTCTTTGTGTAAGTGAAAAGTATTTCAAGTAATTTGCATAGACTACGACCGGCTGCGGTTGCGGTAAATCGACGCTAACATAATCTTACCATACAATGGGTGGCATTTACATCGTACGAGAATACTGATGGAACTATAACTATAGAGTATAGGCATATTACGTCGCACCATTAAGACATAAAAAATATTTCGCATGTAGAATAAAATTGTTTACTTATTTTTTTTTAACTTATAACACGACTCTTTTTATAGATAAAAAGAGTCGAGTTATAAGTTTTAAATGGGCATGGCTGACTATAGCTACACTTTTTTATTTTAAAGTTATTTTAAAGGGAGCATCTATAGATGTTTGACGAAAACATGTTCGGCCGTTTAAAAACCTGCTCTATCCTCGTGGAAGAAAAGGTCGTCTTTACTAATCTTTTCGGTGCCGTTATGATAAGTAAAATAATCCTCTAGTTAACAGGAAGGCTTATATTGGGACACAAATAGGTACGATCGAGGAAGACTATCACTTTGTAACGAATTATTTTTTTCATTAAATAGGCATGTTAAATCTTATATATACATGTGTTATCTATAAATATATGCTAAGTAATGGAAATATGAATGTACAGTTTATAAGTAAAGGTTAAAATATAATATAAACAAAGATGAGTTTATTACAACCACGATGCTGTGAATTTTTTTTTATCTAATTACTATTTATACATAAAGTCATTATTAAAAAATATATAAAGGAATTTTCAGCACACTGGCAGGTGAGAAATTTAGAACGTTCCAATATCTATGACGGTATGCGGCATAGTTTCAGGCACATGGTTTCAGAGGCGTAACGTGAATACATTCCTTTACAATTAAAAAAGTTATGAGAGTATTGCCAGTATACAATAAACACGTTCTTCTATTGTTTTCATTTAAATATTTATTTTCAGGGTTATTACCTACTGGTAGTAGAGTGCTAACAAACAGATTTGTTATTTATTTGTAGTTTTCAGCAATTAATAGAGTGATTTAAATACGTTTTGTTTAGGCTTTGTAGAAATGAGTTGAAATAAGTGAAATATTTCATATAATGTAGCTTAAATAATTTATCCTAACATTACTACGTACTAAGTCATATTCTCAATCCATAAAGATTCAGAAATCAGACATGTATTTTTTTAAACATTAAAGTACAACCTGTTTATTTTCTCTGTTGTGGCTAACAACCGAACTAATCCTTACTAACGTAGAGGTAAGTTATTTTGTTTGTGCTATTTCCGTATAAATAATTCCTGGTATTCACTGTAGAGACCAATGCTAAGGATTACACTTTGTGGTTTTAACTGAGCTATTATTAGCAAAATAGGTTGAAACTTGACCCCAATTCAAGTAATAGTATGGTGATAACTGTAACAGGAGCTCAAGATGGTTAACCATGATTTCCTGCAATTGTTATGTGTTTAACAACGACTACAAATTAATGATAATATGTAGCGGCAGTAGGAAAGATGTAAGATAATTGCAAGTGTTTAAAAATGATCTGTTCGCAAAATTTCGCTTTTTATGATAGTGCAATGATATACCATAAATTGTGGCTGCCTTTAACGGGTACATAACTGCATTGTAACCTCCTGATATTGTATGTAATTATTGTATTGTTGATGTAACCAATGGCGGTCCTTAATTAAATAAATTAATAAATACCATAAATTATTTTTCAATAAGCTTGACCCTTAGTATCCAGTCAGCCGTTCATACTGTTTATTATAATACTTAAAATATCAGTAGGTAAATATATATGTATTTTTTTTTTAACCAAACTGTAAATATATTTTCTAAAGCTTTCGTTACCAGTAAAATTGTTATGCTGTCGTTATTCAGACATGTTCGGACATTTCAAGGTTAGGTTGCTTTGTCTACTATTTGAATGTCAACAATCTTCGTGTTAATGTAGTATTAACAGACATTCTCGAGATCAAACGATTGGTAAATTACGATAAAAGAGTTTGATAAGTATATTACATAAATACTACGAGTTTATTTGTTCTGGCAGTAAATAAGAGAGCGGCTCACCACGTGATTATGTCGTTTTAAATAGACATAGTAACATTAAAACACAGAATAATAAATTAAATGTAAAATCAGATTAGCTAGCATCAGATATGGACAGATGATGATGTTAAATAAACCTAAAATGGGAAAGTGAAATGTGCCACTGCGTTTTTACAGTTAGTTAACTTATTTTTAACAATAAATAAATCAAATTCGGCGTCAAAGGGTCGGCGCAATATAACTTTTTGTTATGTTGCAGAGTCCGCAGTCATCAGCCAAAGCCCACTGCAACGTTTTTTTATTGATACGTCAGCTGTTGTCGGAATCTAAAACCCTTTAATATACATACTTATTTCCAATTAATATTATGGGCTATAGTCCAGGGCGGCCAGCCTGAGAAGGGCGGCGAAAAGCTTAGCTTTAAAAAATTTTGCTCTATCTCTATTAATTTATAGGGCGGCTAATTAAACTGGCTTGGAGCGTCAAATCAAATTGCCCGAGGCGCTAATTTTTAAAATGCGCCTCTGAACACAGTACACTTACATGCTTAAAATAAATAATGTTCTCTGTGAAATTTTCATGTGATACTGTAAAACATTTTCCTAGTCAAGAACTAACATATTCAGCCTAATCTTTGCAGAATATATGTCCTTTTTGCTACAATATTTTAAGAAAAGACTTGTTACAACGACCCAAATTAATTGGAGTAAGGACATAAGATAACGATTCACGATTGTTATAGGGGACCGCTACACAAAGGAGGCGGAGAACTTTCATACAGATTTGGGCCGAACGCTTATTACATATATTAATTATGGCTTATTTTATATGAATATATTCACTGCTGTCGATTGGACTAGCAGCGGTATGATTTTATATCATTTCCAGCCTGTAGGTATATATTATTAATTATCTAGTACTAGTTTATTAAGACAGTACTGTCATAATATGGTACCTACACATTAGTTAACATCAAATAAACAACAGTTTTATTAAAATTGCTCAGCTGTAAAATTAGTGCTCCCAGACGAGATACTCTGTACATAATCTTATTTCATACTCTTTGGTTCTTTATTACCATACCTACTATAAAGTGCGAGACTTCAGCTAAGCTGTATTAATTAGCTGTGTCCAGACACAATACCTAGGATATTATCAGACCACATATTCACAAATTTATGAATAAATAAATATAAAAGTGTGATAAAATCTCTCAGTTACTATAACTAGGTTTGTATTCCCAGACGGCAAACTCGACGGGTAATGCAATCATGATACCTTATAAATAGCTTTGGTAAAAGATTTCTGTTGCATAATTCAGTATCCGGACGGATCACTTAGTGCAAACAATTTCTAAGTACTCATATTAGTTTTGCTCTGCTCAGCTGTTATGACTGCTCGCTCAGTGCCGACTTTATCCTGCCTTTCACTTATTTTATTTACTACAAATATTCTTGTGAAATTGTTGTTGACTAGAACACAAAATTTTGTTTATTGAGTCATTAAATTAGTTAACAGTAGGTACCCGTGTGTGTACAAAGGTACAACCCATCGAATATTTTACGCACTCAGTATACGATCCGGTTTCGTATTTCGCATTATAAATTATAATACGCCAATAGCTTTGATAAACTCTCTCGGCTTTATTGATTTGTAATCCAAGGCCCCATACTTTGTGCTTGGTTTGATCTTGTGCTCAGTAATTAATTATTTTGTAAATATGATAATTACGCTACAATCTCTCAGAATTTTCAGTTTTATTCCCTAATGGATTACCCTTTCTCGCAAACACTGTGATCTTAATACTGTGTGAATATAAATTTGACAAATAGTGAACTTAAGTATCAAAAGGCCTGCAGGCACCTTAGTTTTACAGCAATTAATAATTAGTAAAGAAATAAAGTAATTTTATTATATTATATCCGTTTAAGGATCACTCTATAGTCTGTAGTTTTATAAAATACTGGCGCAAAATTGATGTCATTACTTGTCTACTACACACATTGACCTATTATTGTAATTCATTTGTGATTATTCTATACATAGTTAGCAGCATGACTGGGGTAAATAAGGCTGAAACTAACAACATAATAACAGCTATAACCATCGTGGATAAGTATATAATTTATTATAAAATTTCTTGAAATCAATTTCATAAAATAAAGTAGTTATTAATAAACTAAGAACTGGATGAAGTCTACTGCAGGCTTATCTCTAGAGGCTTTATAAAGGCTTATGCAAATATTGTGTAGCGTAAGATACTCGACTAAATGTGTTAATAAAGTTGACTTGAAGTTTGTATTGGAATATCGAGATAAACCGTTTTGAGCTACGCTTTGATTCTATATACCATACCTACTTATAAATAACTTGAGTACCTGCTTATTAAGTGACTTTGGGCCTTAAATGTTTAAATAAAACTATTTATTACGGATTTAGACGCTTTTTTTTTAAAATTTTAGCTTGACGTTTCAGACCGATCACATAATGAAAACTAGCAACTAAAATAATGTGTTGCGAAAAAGTTTTGGATGCGTCAATAGAGGAGGGTCGCATTTTGCCAGAATCTTTTATTACTTATTGAGTTTGGTAAACTATTTATTATTTGAAAAAACAAACATACATACTTAGTTATCTTAAAGAAATTCAGGGAATTCTTGAAAAATTTTTAAAATTTAAAGTTTCTTTTAACAAAACCTCTTTACATTTTACCCTTTAATACACACGAAGTTTATACATGTGAAGTATTTTATTCTTATTGATCAATATAAGTTTAATTAATTAATTATCAATGAATTTCATACTGGCAAATTGCATTAAAATACTTAGTATGTATATCATCTAAGTTACTACTTAGACTGTCATGAATTATTTATCTAAGTATCATATACAAGCCTACGTTTTATATGGTGATTGCTGCCGGACCTTTCATTATTCAAACATTTCACAAATTAATTATTCAAGAGACATGGGTAAACTGTAAATACCCTTCATGCTGAAAACTTACTACTATTAAAAACAAAATGGTGGCATCAAACAGCCAGGGTTCGGACCCTGGCTGTTTGATGCCACCATTTTGTTTTGTATAGAATTGTTTTGTAGAATTTGTCAGTTATTGTCGGCAATAACTGACAAATTCCACTTAATACTGAATTTTCTGCTTAGTAAAGTATATGGCGGCATTACATTGCGAAATATTTCTGTCTATTCTACTATTTCTATTATTAAATGTATTTTATTTCTCTTAATTCTAAACTTAAAGTATCACGTAATGATAAGATTTAGGCGGGCCAGTGGTGCAGTAGTTAACGTTAGCTTAATGAACTGTCGTTAAGGAATTCATGAGGTCGTGGATGCAATTACCACGCAGGATAATATATGTAATTTTTGAGTTTATTACACAAATTTTTGGAATAAATTAATGTAGAAATACAATTTTTTTTATTAATAACATAATACCTATGTAAAATATAATATTTGGTGTTTCTTGTATATTGTAAGCATGTATTTACAAACAAAAATCCGTTTTTGGTAACCATAAGATATGCAAATGAGACATAGATTGACCAGAGGCCATTGTGTGAAATATCCATAAAAAAATTTAAATATTTTTTTTGATTTTTATATGATCCTAAAAAGTCTCAATAAAACTAATTTTACGTAATCTATCACTTCGGATGTTTTATAGCTACCATGGCCTTGAAAAGGACATACATGAAGGGTTATTTTAACTTTGAATGGTTAGTTATTATAATGCCATTGGTTACAGATCAATGCTTTTGGAATATGCGACGTAAAATAAAGTAAGTCTTGCTTGTTTACTTAGACGATAGAATGATAATTCTAATATATAAAATTCACGTGTCACAGTGTTAGTTACCGCACTCCTCCGAAACGGCTTGACCGATTTTTATGAAATTTTACATGCGTATTCAGCAGGTCTGAGAATCGGCTAACATCTATTTTTCAAACCTTTTTATTCTTTTAGTATGGCAAAACAACGTTTGCCGGGTCAGCTAGTCTAATATATAAAATTCACGTGTCACAGTGTTAGTTACCGTACTCCTTCGAAACGGCTTGACCGATTCTTCTCAAATTTTACATACATATTCAGTAGGTCTGAGAATCGGCCAACATCTATTTTTCAAACCTTTTTGGTTTTTTTTTTGTATGGCAAAACAACGTTTGCCGGGTCAGCTAGTATTATATAAATTCCATTCATATTAAATATATCTTCTGATATATGAGCTACATAATTAGCTGAGACTTTAATCAGAAGATTATTTATTTATTTATTTAGCTCACGTAGTGCAAATCGTGTCTTGAGCCGCTCTTTACGTCATCCTAGAGAAGGGTACAAATAAATTTCATTTAATCGATGCCAATCCGTAATACATCTTGAAACAGTATTACATCGTTGCGTGATACGTCTTGTTACATTAGTAGTTTCCTTTTGTCATTATGCTCGAAGAAGTACCTACTCAGCAGTGGTATTCAGTAAGAAAAAGCGAAGTGAATTTTCGGTGAATCTTGATCACGTGACAGCGCTCCTCCAAGAAAAATAGAGGAAGATTCACCGAAAATTCACTCCACTTTTTCTTATCGAATACCACTGCTGAATATCTGAAGAATACTCACAAATTACATCGTCTTTTCAGCAGATTTGTATTTTATAAACATCTGTACGTATATTAAACATGTATCAAGACGATGTTTTTCCTTTTAAGAAATAATGCACATCTAAATCTACGTATATCTAAAATGAGATGCGAATAACACACAGCTTCTACGGCTCACCTGCGTTATAGTTGGCGATAACAGCTGCGGTCAAATTTCTTCGTAACTGGAATCCATAACACAAGCATTAGCTCAATTTGGGACCAAAGGATGATGTGTGATATGTTGATAAATTATAGTTTAATAGTTAGTAGTAGTCTAATAGTTAATGTTACATATTCATAAGATTTATTGCATTTATGGTATGCCATTTCATTTTTTAATCTTTGTTACGAAGTTGCTGTACCCCGTCATGTATCACACATGCTAAATGATATTTATAGATGGCGTTCCGCCCCCCGTGGGCCTAAGCGTGACGTTGTATAAGCTATAATGTTGCTCGATAAGTAGACTTTATAGAACAAAAAGATTTTTCAAATACGGAGGCATGAAAAGTATTTTATTTAATTGCAGTAGGTATAGATGTAGGACATATGCATATAAAAAGGTTGTCTGGAAGAGATCCCAATATGCGATAAGACCGCCAATTGTACATATCTAATATATAAAATTCACGTGTCACAGTGTTAGTTACCGTACTCCTCCGAAACGGCTTGACCGATTCTTTTCAAATTTTACATACATATTCAGTAGCTCTGAGAATCGGCCAACATCTATTTTTTTAAACTTTTTTTTTTAGTATGGCAAAACAACGTTTGCTGGGACAGCTAGTTTTATTCTAATTTCGATATATAAGTGACATGTAAAATGTTTTGGTGTACAATAAAGTGTATTCTATTCTATTCTATATGCTTGTGGTGATTTTGGTGGATAATATCATCATATCTACTAAACATAACTACATACTTGTTGCTACAATGTAAAAAATGTACCTATGTAAAAAGAAAATGCCGACTTATTGGTTTTAATTTAGAGCGATTTTCACATATGGAAAGAAAAGGATTTATATTAAAGATTTCACAGCTTGTCAGTGAACGGCAGTAAATTATTTACATGAGAGATAAATAAATTAATAAATCAATTTTGAGATTTATATAGATAGAAATTAGGATCCAATAAGATTAATGTAACTATGTAAAATGGTTTTTCATTTTACAATACATAGTACGTTTTTTATAAAGTTTTAATAGCCTACGTTGAAATGTGAGTATTATTTAATTTATAACGAAGTCTTTGAACAGTAATTTGATGTCACATTTGGTTTATGTTAATCGAACCTACAATAATAATACAATTTTTTTATGTACACATATATTTATGTAGTCACACAACGATCATTAATTTTGTTGTCAATGTTTTATTGCACAATATTTTTTAGGGTTCCGTACCCAAAGGGTAAAAACGGGACCCTATTACTGAGACTTCGCTGTCCGTCCGTCCGTCCGTCCGTCCGTCTGTCACCAGGCTGTATCTCAAGAACGGTGATAGCTAGAGAGTTGAAATTTTCACAGATGATGTATTTCTATTGCCGCTATAACAACAAATACTAAAAATAAAATGAAATAAATATTTAATGGGGGCTCCCATACAACAAACATGATTTTTAGGGTTCCGTACCCAGTATCTCAAGAACGGTGATAGCTAGACAGTTGAAATTTTCACAGATGATGTATTTCTATTGCCGCTATAACAACAAATACTAAAAATAAAATAAAATAAATATTTAAGGGGGTCTCCCATACAACAAACATGATTTTTAGGGTTCCGTACGCAGTATCTCAAGAACGGTGATAGCTAGACAGTTGAAATTTTCACAGATGATGTATTTCTATTGCCGCTATAACAACAAATACTAAAAATAAAATAAAATAAATATTTAAGGGGGGCTCCCATACAACAAACATGATTTTTTTACCGTTTCTTGCTCGATACTAATAACGTTGCCTTATGTTGCATAGATAATGGTACGGAACCCTTCGTGTGCGAGTCCGACTCGCACTTGACCAATTATTATGACAAATGAATTCTAAAAATCTCGAAGTATATACTAGTTACAATATCGATTAAATACAAGAATGATATATAGGTACGCATAGAGGAAATAGATCCTTGCTTTGTAAATTTCATATCAGGAAAAATAAAAGAAAATAACATGCACAAAATTGCGAGTATAGCCAATTATAGTTAATATAATATTATTTACAGGGTTTGATGTGAGTTACTGGGGTATATGTATTATTCTCAACAAATTTGTTATTATGTCGACAATGGACAAAAATTTGTTACAAAACATTTTTTTCGCTTGAATAAAGAGTACACAACACAGAGGACTCAATTATTCACCCATATTTAACACAGAGGTCGGGACAATTCCCTCAACGATTTACGATATTGTATCCTTTTTCATTCGACACAAAAATTACTCCCTTACTACTAAAGTCACGATACTTTCATAATTTAAGTCCGTGTGTTGACAGAATAAGAATAAAATCCTCAGTATTTTACCTCTCACAAGAGCCATAGGGGCAGTCAAAATTTACGTCGCAAAATATACCTATTGTTGAAATTGCAACCATTAACATTTCGATCTCTAACCGGAAGGGATTCAACAATCTGATATCTTCTAGTATGTGGCTATCAGAATGGGAATGACATTCTGATAGCCACTATTAGTTTTATTAGTAACTAGCTGTTGCCCGCGACTCCGTACGCGTGGAATTTAGGAAAGTTTCATGAAAATCCTTTACGTAAAAGAACAACCAACATCCTTACATTCATACAATCCAACATTAACCAAACATCCAAATATTAGAGTATGGATAGAAGACCGAGGAAACGTTCGCGTTGCTCGGCCAACAGTTTAAAGTATTTTATTTTGTCGCGCGTAATTCTTTTTTCGTCATATCTCCTAAGATATTTAAATTGCATGCTGTAAAAAGCAATTATAATCTATATTAAACGTGTAAGCTAACTAATGTATTTAATTTGATAAAAAAGATTACTATATACACATAAATAGCTTTTGAAAACAACCTATTGAATTTGATAATTTTTGCGACATTATTATGGGTACAGCGGATTTCCCTTAAAAGATAGACATATGCCCTCGCGGACTTTTTTGAAGAACTATAGATAACAAACAATTCCTCCATACATTGGTTTGTTTTACCTCACATAGATAAGGCAGCGTTTTCATTTATAGCTCGCACGCGTCCGAGTTTCTCGGCAAATTTAATCATATCTCATCCAATATACAGCAAACCCCAACAAATTATGCAAAAAAAGCCATCCTATTTAACCATTCTATCTATTAAAAAAACCGCATCAAGATCCGTTGCGTATTTTTGAAGATATAAGCTCACATAGGGACATACATACAAAAATTACGACTTTGTTTTATAAGAAGTAAAGAGTAAAGATAAATAATTTCTTGAAACAACGTGTATTTATAATGTATTATTATTATACTTATTTTAAAACAAAGTCGTCATTTTGTATGTATATCGCTGTGTGGGCTTATACATATATTCAAAACTATGTAACTTTTTTGATGTGGTTTCGTTTAAAGGAGCCATCGTTTTGAACCACTCTATGGTTCAAAAAGATGGCTTAGTATAATTTTTTAGGGTTTGATTTTTTAAACAGCGCGTACAAAGTTGTTGGCAGCAGCTAGTAATGTATAAAGCTTGTTGAGTAATTACTGAGCACTAGAATGCTCTAGGCCTTTTACCTCTATTAAAATACATTGCTAGTCGGACACTTTGTCGAGTTAATTTGGCTATTCTAATCTGACCTTCTCTTAAATGTAAGTACTGTAGGTATTAGAAAACTGCTATGCTAAATGTCACAGATGTGGTTGTTCAATTATGTAAATGCTTTTGTCCTTGTGGTTTTTGGTAATAGGTAGTTAGCAGTTTATTATGTTTTAACTTGTATATTTACTTGAAAAAATGTTCCAATTAAAGCTGTCCGGTCCAAATGTTACTCGTCAATTTTGTTACTGCTGCATATTAGCTATAGTGAAAACGTGGACGAGGTACTTATATTGTTTTGTATGTTTTGTTAGGAAAGAACCTGTTGCGCGCAACTTTTTACGCGTAGAATTCAGAGAATAAAAAAACCCGTAACATAGTATACAAAAAACCATCTTCTGGAACCACTCTACCTATTGATGATAACTGCATCAAAATCTGTTGCGTATTTTTGTAGCTAAAAGGTCACGTAGGGACATACATACAAAAATAACGACTTTGTTGTATAATAAGTAAAGATGAATAATAAATCTGCACTAACATCACATTCTCAACTCAAACCGAACGTATAAGACCTTTGGCTCTGATAATGTGACAGCAAAGATGTTGTCAGAACTATCATATCACAAATGATGATGTTACCAGCTGATTCAAGCATACTTATTCTGGAATGACATAATAATATATAAACGTAGTATGACATTGATCTTATTAACTTGTAAATAATTATATATATTATATAATTAATTGCTTATATCGTAATTTATCTGTAATTTCTATTTACTTTATGCGGCATGTCTGAGTTAATTTGTCTTTAACTATACTCAGACACCAGGTCATAGGTACGCACAGCGAAAAATGATGTAACTAAAATAAAATAGAAAAATGTTATAATGAGGTTAGCGAATTTATTAATTCCTAAAACTTACCGAAGCTTAGTATGTACATTTTTACGCAACTTTTCTATAGATGGTAATTTTTATGTAGATAAAGTGAAATTTTAATTTTGTATAGGTATTTTATTTAGGAAATAAGTTGTGAATGTTGCTTAACTTTGTAAAATGATAATAGTTTAGCTGTATTAGTTTCTGGGAGAATTCACTTTAAATAAACCACAGTAGAATATTATACACGTTTATTGTTCGTATCCACACAACAGTTAATTTTAATGTTATATTTTGCAAAGCATAGAAGTAGTAAACTAGATAGGAATATAGCACAGTTAGTTCGATATAAAGAAGAGATAACAAACAAGCGGCAAAGCATCAAAAGTCACACGTCTTACTCCGATAACAAATATATGCACACTGCCGGTCAGTCTTCACACCTCTCAGCCGCCGTTGCGTAGGCGAGGCTCGCCGACCGATCTCGATCAGCGATGCCGCGCCTCCGAACATTATAAATCACTAATAATAAACTAAATGTGACAGTCCCGTTATTCATACAAAATAAATTTAATGTTACATAAAATTTTTATATAGTTTTAATTTTAGTTTAATTGGGTTTATTATTAAGTTTGAATGTAATTTTGAGTTTTAATTAATATGTATATTTAAATAAATGTAGTTCCACTACATACATACGGGCGATAATAATCAGGAAATCTAATCCTGCGCCCCGACCTAGTTCTTCTGACGGCATGATCTTCAGTGTTAGGATGATCATTTGGTATGTTCGTTGGTGTGTATGCTGTGTTCAGAGTGGTTGTTGTTTCGTGTTGAGTGTTTGGTTTGAGTGAATGCTGAACGGTATGTTGTGTAATAGGTGTCTGAGTGCTGTTTGGGTCACGCAATATGTAGGCTGGTTTCAGCCGATCTATAGAAACTGTTACCTTATTTCCTTTGTAGAGGATTTTAAATATCTTTTCACCTCGCTCCACCACCTCGTGAGGACCGGTATATGCAGGTTTCAGACATCCTGTGGTGCTGTCATCTCTGAGAAATACGTGAGATGACGTGGCAAGCTGTTTGAAAATAAAAGGAGCACGCCTGCCGTCGTGTTGATTAGTGGGTACTGGCTGGAGGTCCTTCACGAACTTACGTAATCGCGACACATACTCGGACACGTCAGAGACATGATCTTCGGGGGGTTCAAAAATGTCACCTGGAAGTCGGAGAGGTTCCCCATACAGCAACTCAGCTGATGACGTATTGAGGTCTTCTTTGATGGCACTGCGGATACCTAATAAAACTAGTGGTAATGCATCCACCCAAGAAGTATTGTTGTGGCATACTATTGCTGCTTTCAACTGTCTGTGGAACCTCTCGACTAATCCATTGCATTGTGGATGATATGCCGTAGTTCTACGATGCTGGAAGCCAATAAGCTGAGACAGGCTTTTAAATAAGGCGGACTCAAACTGTCCCCCACGGTCAGTTATAATGTCCATTGGACAACCGAAACGTGAGATCCAACCGTGAGTCAATGCCTTCGCCACAGATTCCGCTGTAATATTCTGTAACGGTATTACTTCGGGCCATCGCGTAAAGCGATCTATGGCCGTAAGGCAATACTTATAATTTTGTGAAATTGGCAGCGGTCCAATCAGGTCTATGTGGACGAAAGAAAATCTAGTCTTCGGAAGCTTAAAGGAACTCAAAGGAGCGGAGACGTGTCTGGTCACCTTGGAGCGCTGACATTCAAGGCAATTGCGTACCCATTCACGACAGTCGCGCTTCACGCCTGGCCATACGTAGCGATCCGATACCAGCGTAGCAGTTGCGTTTGAGCCGGGATGGCTCAATGAGTGTAAGCTGCTGATGATTTGATGTCTCAGCTGTGTTGGAATAAATGGCCGTACCTTACCGTCCCTCACATCACAACACAGTTCTCCCCGCAGACCAGGCAGTCTCATCATTTTCAGGTGTAGTGATGTGCTGCCGTTTAAAAGAGACTTCATTTCGCAGTCCGCGTTCTGAGCTTCGGCTAATGTCTGCAGTCTGACCGGTTGCCCTATTGCCTCGATACGAGACAAAGTATCGGCTACGATGTTTGCTTTCCCTGAGATATGCCTGATGTCAGTGGTGAACTGCGAAATGAAGTCCAGGTGGCGAAACTGCCTAGGGGAACAATTTTCCTTGTGAGAGTTGAAGGCGAAAGTCAAAGGCTTGTGATCAGTAAAAATCGTAAATGTTTTAGCCTCTAACATGTGACGGAAGTGCTTTATACTTTCATAAATAGCAAGGAGTTCTCGATCGTAAGGAGAGTACTTTTGTTGGGAAGGGCTTAACTTACGAGAGAAGAACGCGAGAGGCTCCCAAGAAGTCTCCCTCAGCTGCTGAAGGACGGAACCTATTGCTTTATCAGATGCGTCTGTAACTAAAGCCAGCCCTGCGTCGCAAACGGGGTGCGCAAGCAAAGCTGCCCTGCACAAACTATCTTTGCAGGCGTTGAAAGCCTCCAGTTCTTCAGCCGCTAGGTTGACTGGATGAGAGCCCTTCACGGAGCCTGTGAGGAGAGCGTTAAGTCGTGTCTGGTAAACCGCAGCGCCTGGAATAAAACGGCGGTAAAAGTTTATCATCCCGAGGAACCGACGTAGTTCTCTTATGGTCTTCGGTGGTGGAAAACTGTGTATGGCTTCAACTTTGGCTGGTAGTGGCTTGGTGCCCTGCGCTGAGATACTGTAGCCAAGAAATGCTACCTTGGGAACGCCAAATACGCACTTACCAACGTTGATCACCATACCGTATTCATGCAGCCTAGTGAACAGCTGGTGCAGATGTTGCTGATGTGTCTGCGGATCCTTGGAGAAGACCAGGAAGTCATCGATGTATGCGTAGACGAAATCTAATCCTCGAAGCATTTCATCCACGAACCGTTGAAACGTTTGTCCTGCATTTCGAAGACCAAATGTCATAAATGGGAATTCGAAAAGTCCAAACGGTGTGGTGATTGCTGTCTTCGGGATGTCGTCAACATGGACTGGTATCTGGTTGAAACTTTTCACCAAGTCAATCGTGGAAAAAATACTGCTTCCTGCCAGGCTATGGGAGAAATCGTGAATGTGCCTGATTGGATATTGATCAGGCACGGTGCGGGCATTGAGCATACGGTAATCTCCGCACGGACGCCAGCTGTTGTCCTTCTTTGGCGCGAGGTGAAGGGGTGAAGACCATGGAGACTCTGATGGTCGACAAGTGCCTATTTGTAACATAGCCTCAAATTCATTTCTTGCGATTTTTAATTTGTCTGGCGCTAACCTACGCGGTGTTGATGATACCGGTGGCCCTGGTGTCGTGCGAATGTGGTGTACTGTGTTGTGTTTTAGTGGACGATGCATACCAGATGGATTCATTATCTCAGGGTATTTGGATAATATTTTGTGATAAACTGTATTACCCATAACAATTTTTACCGAAGATATGCCCTCAGAAAACAATGCAGGTAAACCTACGGCATAAAGTGTAGTGCTGGCGTCGATAAGGCGTTGGCCGCGGATGTCTACAATAAGATTGTATTTGGATAAAAAATCAACGCCAATTATCGCCTTAGTGACGTCTGCTACAATAAATTTCCAAGTAAAGTCACGGCGCAAGCCCAGGTTTACGACTAAGTGCATAAAACCGTACGTATAAATTGTCGACCCGTTTGCTGCACACAATTCCAAATTAGTTTTTTGTCGTGGTTCGTTTAAACTAGAACGGGGAAGCACACAAAGATCACTGCCGGTATCAATTAAAAACTGTATTTTTAAATTTTTGTCTGTTAAAATTAGGCGACCTGTACCAGGACAGTCGGCAGCCGCCATTATTGACTGCCCGCGGTGTTTACCGAATAGTTACACGGTTTTATGCACTTCTTTGCCTTGCTTCCAAACGTGTGATGGTACCAACATAATGGGTACTTTTCATGATCTGCAGTTGATCTAGATCTTGAGCGGGCTCTGGAGTTGTATTGTGCCGTATTCCGTAGAGGACTGTTGCGTGAATATGGGCGTTTTGATGAACGGGCTTGCTCGTCGACCTTCATAGCTAACTGCTCCACCATATTCTTCAGCTCGGCAATCTCGCTGGTTAAATTGTTGGTGTGGCTTGTTGATGCCGCTGCTACGTTGCAAGGCGTGACGATGTCTTGGACGTGGTCTGCTAGGTCAGCCAATTGCTCCACAGAGAGCGACGGCTGTGAGGCCAGCAACGTCTGGATGTTAGACGGTAGACGCTGGCTCCAAATTGTTTTGACGAAGTCTTTTGGGATGGTTGGCCCAGCGAGGTCTTGCAGATGTCGCAGGAACTGCGATGGTTTCCGATCTCCCAGCTCCTCGTGTATCAGCAGCTGCCTGACCTTCTTCTCGTGGGATGCTGAGAGGCGGCGTATTAATTCCGTTTTGATTTTCTGGTACCGGTGACGCTCAGGAGGGTTGACAATGATGTCCTTTACCTCTTTTGCGTGAATCATATCCAGGTTAGTGGTAACCTGTGTGAATTTTTCTGCGTCATTTTGAATATCGTATATTTCGAATTGGCCCTCTAAAAGAGCGAACCAAAGTTCTGGTTCTTCTGGGGAGAATGGTGGCACTTTCACTTTGTATCTTCTCCTGGAACCTGCTGGTGGTTCATCAGTTTTCACTGGGGATGGGCGTGTTTTCTTTACCGCCCGCACAGTAATTTTACTTTGCGAACCGGCGGTATGTGTTGTATCGCTGCTGCTATCACTCATCGTGTTCGTTACGGGGTCACCAGTTTAGCTGTATTAGTTTCTGGGAGAATTCACTTTAAATAAACCACAGTAGAATATTATACACGTTTATTGTTCGTATCCACACAACAGTTAATTTTAATGTTATATTTTGCAAAGCATAGAAGTAGTAAACTAGATAGGAATATAGCACAGTTAGTTCGATATAAAGAAGAGATAACAAACAAGCGGCAAAGCATCAAAAGTCACACGTCTTACTCCGATAACAAATATATGCACACTGCCGGTCAGTCTTCACACCTCTCAGCCGCCGTTGCGTAGGCGAGGCTCGCCGACCGATCTCGATCAGCGATGCCGCGCCTCCGAACATTATAAATCACTAATAATAAACTAAATGTGACAGTCCCGTTATTCATACAAAATAAATTTAATGTTACATAAAATTTTTATATAGTTTTAATTTTAGTTTAATTGGGTTTATTATTAAGTTTGAATGTAATTTTGAGTTTTAATTAATATGTATATTTAAATAAATGTAGTTCCACTACAATAGTCCCTATTCTATTTATGTAGATCCATTATAAGATAGTAAATCACAAAAAAGGTGAAGAGCACTTAAATGAACAATGTTGAACGTTGATCTGTGTTATTAGATAACCGGTTCAAGCACAGCTTAAGTATCACTTTATTATCTCTACAACTTTGAAGATATTTACTTAACAAAAATAAGAGAAAAAGTCTAATAAATCTGTACATGACGTATAAAACAAAATATTGTACAATATATCATATTGTGTAACCAGAACGTAATACTGTGGCTAACTATATAAACAGTCTCAGCCAAAATTACTTAAGTTTTCTCGGAACCTTCTTTCACTGATTGCTTCTACATTACCTCTCTACTTTAACGACGACTAATATGATATATCAGGTATTTCCAGAATTTTCTATCAAAAATATAAACAAAAATTATTATTAATCTAACCACGCGATAATATCAAGCTTAAGATTATGCACACATATCCTTGTATTTTATTCCGTGTCTCATTTCAATGGTGTAGCAGTAGCGAATGTAGCGATTATATTACGAACAACGCGGCATCGGTCGATTCTAAATCTATTTGAGGAAAATCGTGGATGTTAAAGAAGCGAAGGATATTTGTAAGTATGGAGTCCTGGTACTCGGTTACTTCTGTACACTCTATAAAGAACCTGGCCTGACGATAATCAAAAAGTGCTCTTTGTTTGTAGACGCAGTCTTATTTTATTTATTTATTTATTTATTATTAAATTAATTTTACAACGCCATTACAGTAGAAAAACCAAGTCGACATTATAATTAAATGTTACATATATATATATATTACACTCCAAGAGATGGACATATTTTATGAATTTGTAACAATTCTCATACCCCTATCTGTAATTTTAGCCAAAGGACTGGTGAAAATATCTAGATCTTGGGCTATTTCGTTTATTAATCTTAGTGCTCTGGTAAGCGGTGCCTGGTGGAGCACATTGGTCCTTGGTTTCGGAAGTGCGATTAAATCACGCTTTCTCGCACTTAAATAATTATTGGGAACATATAAGTTCAAACACATTAACACTTGAGGGTTGTTAATAATGCCCCGAAGTAGTTTAATCACATAAGTTAATATTAAAATATTTCTTCTTAATTCTAATGATTCATAATCAACCATCCCCAATACAAAAAGTGTTGGATACATTAATGGGAAGAATGGATAAACTCCATATTTTTTCATGTACAAAAATCTTGTGAATTTGTTTTGAATTTTATCAATCATTGAACAATATTTTTTTTCGTGAGGGCTCCAGATTAGCGCACCATTTTCTAATTTGCTTCTAACCAGTGCATTATATAGTATTCTAATTACAGCTATGTTTTTAAAATTTTGTGATTGCCGTAATATGAAGCCTAAGGACCGATATGCGTTTTTACAAATGTTTAGGATGTGTGTTCTAAAATTCAACTCGGTATCCATTTGTACACCTAAATCTTTAACCTCTGTAACACGAGCGATTGTAGTGCTAGACGCTGTGTAGTCAAAAATTATAGGATTTTGCGCTTTAGTATATGACATAATAGCGCATTTGGAGAGGTTCAGGGACATTCTTAATATGCTTTAACGATATGTTTTTAAATTAAAATAATAGCATGTTCGTTTTCATTTCTAATAGTCAAATTTAGTTGATGGATTGGTATAATATAAGATGCATAATAATATTACCACAACGTTCGCATAATTAAGAGCGGCTATTTTGTGTCTTTTGCATCGTTATGAAAGCGTTAATAGCGATATATCTGAAATTCTTTTTTTCTTTCTTGTAATAAAATAGGTATGCTTCACATTATTGACGTCACGTTGCCTTTGAAAAAAATATGATAGCGATACATTATCTTAATAAATTGATTTCAAAATGTCCAATGTCCATATTATATTAAGGCACGTGTTTGAACTTAATAAATTATTTTATATCTTATCTCTTTTTAATGACAAAGGCGCCAAAGCTCGTAAAAAATTCGCGGACATCAACAATATTTATTTAAAAAGAAACCGTTCGTCTTAATAAATATGCATGACTTGATTTGAGATATTGACTGTTTTTGAATGACTTATTTTTGTTATACTTTTTGTTTGTGCAAAATTTATGGTAAAATAGGAGAAGTAGCTACGTGGCCGTGTTAAATTAATTCTGTGCATGTAGTCGTTTAGCATGACAATGGACAAGAAATTGTGTATTTGCTTTTAGTATTGACGTAGCTATTAGCTATTAGTTGCTGAATAACATTGTCGATGAATGAGTAGGTATTAGTATAACTTTGGATGCAATTTCCTCTATACTTAGTTAGTGGGTAATTCAACACAAGGTGACACTTAATATACGTTTAAAATAGCTTCAGGTTAAACTTGTATGATCACATAGCAAAGTAAATAAACCGAGGCAACTGGCGAGTTTCTCGTTTGTGCTACAATATTAACTTTTAGAATATTTCGTTCTGAAGTACCAAATGCTACAACCTCGTTTCAATGCAGGAGAGTGCTAACTTAATTTCTAATATCGGCTTTAATATCGAAGACTTTTATTCACCTGTTTACGTCATGAATTGTTCATACGAAAACTGTAGTTGCTTCTCAAGAGGTTTATTCGATACCAACATATTTCTACAATATTTTAGTGAAGTAACAAAATTTACCGCCAAATTTGGCCTGAATGACTTTATAACTTTATACCGTAATATTTTAAGAAACTTTGTTTGTTACAAAACTGTATCGTAAATGTATTTTGATTAAAACCTTAGTTATATTTAATGTTATTACTCATATTTTAAAGTATAATACAAATAAAGGTATATAATTTGGTGCCAAATGAAATTTTATTTAAAAACAGCTTCATTTCTCTTAATCATTAACGGTTACTTTTTATTTTTAACTCCCGTTATAAGATAAATAATATCTGTCGTTTTGTGTAACAATAGATATAATAAAAATATTTTTATGAAACTCACTAATTTGTTTTGTCGAATTTTTCATTATTGTTCTTGTTATAATAGAAGTCTCTAGAAACATCATTATAAAACGTTTTACCTTATTTTAATAACGTCATTAGATTATGGTTTTCTTTAAAACCTTTTTTCTACATTAGAAACTATTAGGGCCGGTTAAATATGTTTTTACGATAGAGCACTTTTTTGTTAATTACATGGTTGCAGCTTCTTTTTTTATACATTGATACTAGAATATTTTTGTTACTATATTAATATGCAATTACTTACTATACTCGTATTAATATTATTTCAAGCTAACTGTGAAACATACTTTTTAAAGTGTTGTTCTTTACTGAAATGCTTTAAAGAACTGCTTATCTCATACCTACATAAGTATTTCGTTTTTCTACGCTTCAGTTTTCTTGGAAAATTCAATGTCATTAATGACTCATATTTGTTTGGAATGTTTTTGTTTTATATAGAGGTTCTTACAAATAATACCAAGGTCAGTTACGGTTAAGTAGAGCTCTAAAAGTGCGTCATCATTAAGAAAATCAAATTCAAACCAGCGTACCTCCCCAATAATCGTAAAATGTACAGAGTCATTTTGACTACATTACGCAATTTAGTTTTTAGACCCACTCTGTTGGAATCGGGAAAATGTCATTAGGGAATTGACTTGTCTGACGGTTTTGTAGACTTAAAACTTTCAGGATGTTTTCGTTTTTAGTAACGATTGAAATGAAACTATTTTGTATTATTTTCTTATTCCTTGGAAACAGGTCCTTACTGGCGTGAATATTTGTTTAATTAATATATTTACGAGGTACTCTTGCTAATCACAAAATTATATAGGTAAATGTTTTTATTAATTTCATATTCAATAAGTAGGTACGTTATTTAAAGTTCAGTTCTCAAAATTTTAACCAGTATAAACTATTCCATTTATTCCAGTTGTTTAAGTGAAAGATTACGCATTCAATGATTTTAATTCGCAGATCGCTCATATCCGCCCTCTGACACACTAGTGCATAATGACAATTCCTTTAATTTAAAGACCTTGCGCTATAGTTTGCAGTAATTTTATTTGACCACGGTCAACTTCCAACTATGTAATTGAGATTTTTTAAATTTGTAACATCAAACTTATCAATAACGCGTATTTAAGTTATAGCTACACATTATTATATTTTATTCTTTAACTAAGCCATTATATTTTGCTCTCATCTATTAAATATGATCTTCCCGTTGATTACAAAAGGTCATAATAGACTTGTTGAATTTCATTATACCATTAATCAATGACACGAGGTGTGAATGACGTTACACTATATATTTTACGTACACTGTATGTTTTGCTACAGAGGGCCAACAAAGTAGGGCAAATGTCAGTGAAGTCAGATTCTTTGAATCAAAATAGATTTAAGTAGTATTTGGTAGAAAGTAAATCCAATACTTTTCTGATACTATTTGACATCGAAATTAAGGACCTTTAAGTACTTCGAAAGATACATAAAGAACATAAACAAGACCCAGACAGCCCTAACGTCAGTACCAATAAATTACTGGATTTTAGTGAATATAAGAATTTTCTATCCTGGTCAAGAGGCTCGGAGATTCATAGATAAAAGCGATTATGCTGTAGTTGGTTATTGATCGTTTTAAAGCTTATTGTTTGTCATACGGCTTTTTGGTTACAATACTATTTTAACGCAAAGCTATTAAAAATGCAAAACTACCGTTAAATTATTTTAATTTAAAGTGACGTTTGATTTCGTTAACGGCGTGGAACTCTAAATATACATCTTAGCTTTCATGAAACTTTATCAAAGTTGATATGGGCGGTTAGTATTATCATATAATTGTAGCTATCTCCTTGCCATCTGGTGGAACTATACATTGTAACTATTAGCTAATTGGGTTAACATTATGTCAAGTTAGACTTAATGATCACTGTTTATGAAAATAGAACCTTACGTTAGAATAAATACTAGTTACTTTGGTTTGATTATAAGATGCTGAAGTAACTATGCAATTATATTCTGTATTCATGCTTTAAGAACTGAAGCTTATCGCCTTATTGTTATCACTTGCAGTTAGCTAAAACATTTTTGAGAAAACCTTTTACTGCTGCTCTTTTTTCGCTTACTCGTATTTATTTCTTACAAAAGAATACTGAGAATATACGACATTCTCAGTAAATACTTATAATGTTTGTATTAAATATATTTAATATTTATAATGTTAGTGTATTAACAATCTAATACATATTTGTCAGCCAAATTTCAGCGAAATCTGCTACGTAGTAACTTTACGTGGCTGTAAAGAACGAGGTTATATTGACAGATTCACTTATACTCTGTGCCGACTATGTCTTTATCACCATTCAGAAATCTTGTAGTGTACGTTTGGTATCTTATACCCAGTGCTCATACCAAGAAACAAAGCTTTTAGGTAGGTGAGTACTATCGATATGAAGTAACCATAATATACACTATAGTTTATAATATGAACTTATTCAATACTATTAAGTGCGTATTATAAATATAGCCATATAATACCCATGAATAAGTACACTCACCCATGAAGACATGGGTACTATTGCGGTGATAAGGACTTAAACACATTAAAGCGTTAATTTTGGATCGTTCTATTTATTTAAGTTCGTAATTGAATAAACAAACTGTTTATTTATCTGTAACTAAATTTTAATTGTTTTAGCCTACTTCTAATACAATACAATGTTACGAAAACCATTTGACAAGAATTTCCTTATTTCATGGGTTGTTCACAACACTGACTGTAACTAATTGTTATTTAGGAGCCTCGGGCACCAAATCAATTTGTTGAACAATACGTATTTGAGAGCCAATTTTATTGAAGCACTTATTGTTTACGAAAGTTATATTAGGGTAGAAACAAAGTGAATACTAGTGATTTAGGCACGCTGTTGTATTAACAGATACAATCACTAGGTTGAGCATTATTTTATATATTTGTATATTTTTTTATTTCGCTCAATTTTATAACTATGTTGGTTTAAAAATTCAACAGTCCATATTTGACTAGCACAGATTAGCCCTGTAAACAAATAACAATTTAATTTTAACAGGTTTCATTAAAGGTCACCTTTTCCATCTTTTTCACCTTCGATAAAAATTTGTCTTCGACACAAATCTCACAAATTAATTATTTTTTAGTAAGAAGTATCACACAAAAAATAAAAATACTTGGAGATATTTAACTAAACTTTATAACATCAGCCGGAAACGAAATTCAAAGTTGTCGCTTAGTATATCTCGTAGCCAACACTGACACCTTGATACTATTACGCGTAGCTCTTGTCTACGAGAACATTATGCCTTCTTTATAGGCTATTTATCGTTCTATTTCTTTATTATATCGGTTATTATCATCTTGGTAATCGCATTACAATAATTGAAATATCTGGTAATCCTATAAAACCAACAGTAAGCTGAGCTAAGGTGCGGTTAAAAATCGATTTTAATAGTAATTAAACCGTCTGTTTTGACAAGCGGGGCATTCTATATTTAAATATCACTTACCTATATTAATTTACCCTGCCTAAATTTTAATAATCTAAAATCTAAACTTAACCCGGATTGAATTAAGCCGTATTTTGTATACCTATAATTATATCGGCGTCACAGTTTCACCCATGTTGGCCTTTAAGGCCAAAACAGATTGACCAAACGTAATATATTGGGGCGATATAGTCGCACAGCGACAAAGCCTTTCAATAAATTAAAAAAAATATATATGACTTTATGACTGCTATACCCCTGTGTGTTACATTATATTCTATTTTATACTTACATAAAATTTCATACTGAGATAATTAAGCGATTTTATATAACACAATATTTGAATTCGGTTGGTAATATCACATGTTTAACTGTTTTTAAATTCAGTACTTCAATACATATTGACTTAATAGAAATGAAAACATTTAGTTGATGTTAGCAGTGCCTTTTACCTCACAAAGTTCACGTTGGTTGAAATACGTTTAATGTAAATAAATCATGAAAATATATATGGAAATAAAATTACTTGCTACATTATTTTCGTATTAAGGTGTCTCTGAATACTATTCAACATTAACACATTCAACAACATTAAAATATTGAGTAGTTTAGTAGTACCTAGTTTTTTTTAGTAAATACGTGTAATTTTTTTTACAGCCCTTTAGCGTCCCGGGGGCGGGCCCCCCTTCACTTTTAGCAGGAATTGTGGTTTCCTATGATGCGCAGACCAGACGTGTTTGTTTTCGAGATTTCCGTCCCTTATAGAGTATGTTATCTGTGTACTTAACTGGCTCTTACAGCACCTTACTAGGTGATGACACTTGTATTCTTAATCCGTCACCACATGGAGAAATACGTGTAATAAGGTATTGATTTTTGTTTCAGGAATTAATAACTACATTATACATTGGGTTCCTTGGTTTAATATTTGCATCATTTTTGGTGTATTTAGCTGAAAAAGATGTGGCAGACACAAAATTTAAAAATTTTGCAGAAGCATTATGGTGGGGTGTGGTGAGTTTATTACGAATTTAATTCAATATATTAATGATTAAACAGGACTGCGTCCAATACTCATTGGCTAAGAATATTTGCCTTTAACACAAAGTCAATTACTTTGATCCTAGTCATATTTTAATCAAATCATTTGTTTGATAAACTTGCTAAACTATAAATTAATTGAGTATTAAAACTTACGACTTGTCGTTTGTAACGATTTTGTGACATACTAAGGAGTTTTATACATTAAATTTTAAAGTAAAGTAATTATAAAATTTTCCTTGAATTTTGCATATTGATATCAAAAGATTAAGCCCTTTACAAAGAAAGCTAGACTTTTGTTCAATAGAGTTTGTTCATAAAAGAGTTAAGCTTTCGGAGGATGAATTTATACTGTAATGTGTTATGTGATCGTAGATCACGCTGTGCACTGTTGGATATGGCGACATGGTGCCTCAAACCTGGCAGGGGAAATTCATCGCTTCCTTCTGTGCGCTGTTGGGAATATCATTCTTCGCTCTGCCTGCTGTGAGATACACTTACATTATCTAATTGATTCAATCAATGCTTACCTAATAAAATGAGGCCAGCACTAAAATAGCTATACTTAAATCACAGACTAAATAAATGAGTACATGCTATATTATTATCAAACTGTTCGTGGAATATAAATAATCTTAAATGTTTTCAAAATGTGCCTTGCAGAGCAGTTCTTTATCGTTCAATGTCTTTCTTTCTTGGTTTTTTGTTAAAAATTTTTAAATTATATTTAGTTTGATTCTTACAAACTTAATCTTATTTCTTTTTAGGTTTCTAATAACTTTTTAGACATTAATATCTAATTATTTTTGACTTGATATCTAGATAATTTTTTAAATATGTTATAATTACCCATATCACAGCTGGTAAGCCGTGGTCTAAATCGATTTCAACACTAGCTAAACCTTGACCTGTCCCATACACTGACATAGGCATGAAATTTATAATACTGTGCCACTTCTGTCACGGTTTAGGTAGAAAGATGATATTTTGACAGGGTATCCTCGGCTCAGGGTTTGCGTTGAAAGTTCAGCAACAACAACGTCAAAAACATATGATTAGAAGAAGACAGCCGGCCGCCACACTCATACAAGCTCTATGGAGGTGTTATGCAGCAGATGAACACTCCATGAGTATTGCCACATGGAAGATCCATCACGTGCCTCTTCCTAGTCCACAAACCAGGTAAACATTATAACAATATGTACACAAATTTTTCCTGTAAAATCTGTCGGAAGAGAATGTGGTAAGGCAAGTTTATGAAGATGTTATTAAAGAGCTATTTAACTTAAACAAAATTAGTCTATTTAAAGTTGCGATAATTGAATATTGTTTCTTTTTTTACTCTGAAAATAAACAATTATGTGTGTAACTGTAAGTAAGTATGCCTTAGTATGCTATACCAAAATTGTGTTATTATAATGTTAAAGAAAGATGTTGATATTAAGAATCCAAACAAATGTATCCCACAAATAACTTTCACCTAAACTGACTCGTATTATCAGTTGTTTACCGCAGACAGCAGGCCGACACATGAACAAATAAACGGATACGTATCGCTAAGTGTGTGTATATATTTGACAGCCGAGTGATGAGTGCATCGTTCAAGAACAATGCATCGTTTGTGTCTCGTCTGCCGACAATACGCAGGCACAAGAGCACCTCCTTGCATTCCCCCGCACCACACTCGAAGCCTCACAGATACGATGTTAACGCCAGCGCGGAAAATCTCGGTAAGCGCCTTATTTTTATTTTTTCTACTTTACACTGTTATACCTCTGTTTTACCTTATCTTTGTGCAACACAGGAAATTTAAACACAGTTTTCAACGAATATTGTCATTATCAAAATTCTACTAGATCATGTTATACCTATTCAAACTTCGATCTGAATTTATGCAACAATTTCACTATTCACAGCTAAGTACATTAAACCATAATTGTTTTATAGCAGCAAACCAAAATTCTAAATTAAGCATATTTTTAAGTAATAGCTAACACGGGAAAGAATTTTCACGTTATACTATCATCTACTCGCGTCTTGTTCAGACATTAAATACTTGTAACGCACCATGGAATATAATTTTAAAATGAATTTTCAAACAGACATTAGCACCGATACATTTACAATAACCGATTGCCACAAGATATATGATTATAGAAATAAATAACACTAATTCTAATGGGTAAACTTGAATCAACAGCTAACAAACAGAAAAATATTGAAAATGAAAAGGAGACAGAACACGAAACGAGAACAAAATTATGAACAACGCAACTAAATTACCATTGGGTTGGAAATCAATATTAAACAACACATAAAAATGTTTGCTGGCACATTCATCGTTCACATTGTACAAGCCATTAACGCCGTGTACTCGATCCGCAACTTTTTGAATTGGCGACAAAAACAAAAAAGTGACAAGTATATACATATACATACATTCTGGTAGCTATCGTTTTAATTAGAGCAGTGTTGTGCAGTGTATGTGAGACATGTGAAGAGTTAAGTGGAATGGAGTATGATATCATTTATTACCCTGTTCCGTAGATAATCATACGTCGGGAGGGGACCGCGCGTGTTGTCTACTTCATTGTTGGAAAAGCTGCTTTAAAGGTTCTCTTATAAATATTTTAGACGGCACTATGGCATGACAAATTACAGTCGATAAACTTCCGCTGCGTTTTCTTGTTGATTCTTATTAGTAATTACTTTCCGGAAATATGTGAATACACGAAAAGCGTTCATGTTGACGTAGCTTTGACCCTGGACTGTATGTCAACCTTCCGGTGATAATGACTACGTCTCAGCTCCAGACACGATTGCTGGCATCCTACTTACCTTCTACTTCTTTCTATTATTTTCACTTTTTGAAATAAAAATGCACCCGCGTAGTACCAAATATCGCTTCGAAAACTTTACAGTACTTACTTGTTTCGCAATGAGAAGCTTCACATACCTACATTTGTCGAAGTGGCTTCTAAATAAAAATCGCTTTCGCGTAATGTAAGTGCTACAGTTAGACAATTAAAAGGATAAATACTTATTATTTTCCAAGAAATGCAAGGATTAAGTTCATTTAGCATCATAGATTGCGGTTCACACAATGAATTTCCAAATTATACAAGCGACTCATGTTACTGGAATGGCTTGATTCAGAGCTTGTAATTTTAAGTTCGGTTACGTATGTTAAATAAATTATAACTCAGTATTTACACTGCTTTGCATTTTTTATTATGCATGCCAGATAGTTCATAGGAAATCTGTAAAATATTTATAGGTTTTATCATCACGTCATAATATGTATATGTTAACAGGTGATTGTTTAACAATTTATTGGACCGATCATTATTATAAGAAGTGAAATCCAATTAATAACATTTATTGATTGAATTTCCCTTTTTATATGAATAAAGCATCTTATTTCTTAAAATTATTGTCGAATTATGGTTATATGAAATGGATTGATAAATTAAAGTATTAGTGGATGATATTTATAGTATAGCAAGAAATAGCTTTTCAAATACTTTGTAATAGTTATTAAATAAATTGAAAGGTGTACAATTATCATGTGTATTTCAACTCAGAAAGACTTATGATAGTGGACGCAGAATGCATCGGGAGAGTTACCATCGAACAAACTAATGAGCTAAGATAATAGGCCAAAGCGTTTAACCGAAGTATTTTGTTGTGCAAGGTAGTAGACCGCGAGGAGATAGTTCTGGACCAATTTCAACCTATTTATTATCATGACATTATGACATAGGTCATGGATTATAGGATAGTATAGACTATCCCATAATTCACCCCCAAAAGTTTTTAGATCCCGTTTGAGCGGCTTTGAATAGGCAAATTGTTGGCAAATAATAAATAAAAAGTCAATACCTGCCGGTAGGAGGCTGTTGCTGTGAGGCCTTGCCTTGGCTACGGTAGATGCTTTACCATTTACATAAATGGTAATGGTCGTTTCACCGGTAAGCGACTTTTTACCCACGTGCCTACATGTAGCTTTCCTAGAGACAAACCAGGAAAGCAAAGTAGAGCTCTTTGAAAACAAAAATGGCTGACTAGCTCTACCAAATAAATATTCCCATGTTAGAAATTTCATTGTAGTTACACGAAATGATGATGTCCTTAGAAATTAATAACCTTCAATTTTAACCTTCAGTTTTAGTCACCTGCCTGAAACTGAAAAAAGAAGAAGAAGTTCTATATACAATATATCTAAGAACTTGAATTACACCGAAACAAAAGAGCTTTTATGTATGAAAATATTTAAATATCGATTTAATATAGTGCAGTTAAGTACAGAAACTAAATATCTTGTTTGTGTTAGATGTCGCACATAGTATAAATAATAAAAATGAATTATGTAAATAAAAAAAATATTGTGTAAAAAAACAGCACAAGAACCTGTGTTAATCTTATAAACGGTGTTAACAGCCAACATTAGGAGATATTTGTATCTAGTATATTCTAAGGCGTAATAAAAGCCTAGCGAAACTATGTCATAATATTTGTGAAGGAAACATGTAATGTCTCTGAACTAAAAGTAAACAACTTTAGCTGCTATAAAAACAATCATTTCTATTCCCCCTACTTTATACAGGATCCGACACCTCATATTTTTTAAGTTATATTAAAATAAAAATCTTGGAAAATTTACTACAGAGAAACTGAACCTTATACCTAACTGAAGTCAACAAACAAAGTTACGTGATATTTGTAGTATTTAGTAAGGCTATTCATAATAATGACCTAGCCAAACTACACATTTGCGACGAAAACATATTAACGTCTCTGAACCGAAAGTAAACAACTCTTTGTATGATAAAAATCATTTCCATTCCCCCTACATTATACTCGACCCATGGGTTCCTACATTTTAAGTTGTATTCCGAAATAAAACTCGGGTTATTCAACTATAAAGCCGGTACCACGAAACTGATATTAGTTCGATCATTATCTCTAGTGTTAGCAGAACGCGAAAATGCTCATACTCAACTTTAATCAAAAATAATTGGGGTATTACTACGAAGCAACATTACCTGTATCAGTAGAAAATGTTTATAACATTTATTACAATGACTGTGATCATGTTGATGTATCGTTTCTTTGAAATATGATCTGAAACGTAAATTGTTAGTAATTTAGAATATTGTCGCATATTATTTAGGTAGTACAAGAGACATTCATAAGCGTTTGCACATTAGCAAGAAAGAGACGAAGGACGGATCGATAGTTTGCCGAGACATTAAATGGCAACCACTGCATTGACCCTATTATTTAGGTGTTTCTTCAATCTAGCCTTCACAACAAAGAAAAAATTATTTTTCTGGCCAATAATTACTTAAATTAGAATTATCACGTAATCAATACGGTGCTCGTTGGAGAAATCTTCAAAACAATTTTCGAACAGCCTCGTGTTATCCTAATCGTTTCCTAATATCTACGTTCCTTACGCGGAAATAAATGAAAAAGCACCCCTTCGAATAGTATTTCAACGCCCTGTAATATAAAATAAGATGAAAGCCGGATCCTACTTATGATAATCTACATAGCGTAGAAGATTTTATTTTAACCATATAATTTGAATTCCTTTCGCATTAGTTGACGTTTGGAAACAAATAATCTAATAATAAGAAGCAAAATTTAATTTATTCGCTTACTCATATCATGTTGTTCAATTAAAACTGAGAAATTATATCTACTATAGCAATCACTTACCCTAGCATGTTAAATTATCGGATAAAATTGACTATATTCACAATTTTTTAAGAATAACGTCTGTATATGTATTTGAATATTCAGGAAAAAGTATAGTCTAAGGAAAATTATAGTAGATAACTATTAGTTGGATACTAGTTTTAGTAAAAGTCCTGATAAGCAAAACATTAATACGTTACAATTAAAATCCATCAAAACATTGTTCTTTAATACATAACCTTTCCATTATATGTATGAATTGATGGGTGCTTAATGTGCTTATCATAGTACGTACTCTATTTGGCTACACGTTAGCGACGTCACATAGGCAGTTCAAGTCGATAGTTGATATAGTAGATAACATAGGTGACGTATGTTGAAGTGAGCGTGTATGTGGATTGGCAGGCGCGACCAATGGACGCGCTGGGCGTTCGAGACCCGTCAACCCTTCACACAGCGAGGACTCTGTGGCGGAGACGGCACTTTCCAAGAAAAACTCTGATGGTAAGAAATGGTTAAGCCAACAATATCTGTAATAGCTCAGTTTCGTATTAGACAATCCCGTTTGTCTGTTGAGATGCTCTTTCTGTCGCTTTCGAGTAGAATAACATTCTTCACTAAGTATATTAATGTTACGTAGGTATGTGGTTTGAGCAGACTGTATATATTTCAAACACATGCACTACTCAACACCTAGAATGTTTCGTAATGTATCACTGACAGTTTACACATAGATCTGTTGATTGGTGAATTAAAATATCTACTAACATAATAGCTACTGACACGAGCTTGATACATGTAGTTATAGCTCAACTATAAACAGTTACATAATATAATGTACCTCTCTTCTCTGTTCATTTGTAAGTGTGTGGTTGTTTGCACCAAGTTTTTAGCTGTAAGTAGGTATAATACATACGCAGTAAGTCTATGAATGTAACTAGTTTAGTATACAGATCATTACATTATAATAATTTACTAAATATAATTATACAACTTATAATTACTACATACAAATGCTTGTTCGTCAAATAATGTATTTCACGTTAAAAGTATACTAAAATAAATATTTGTTGTAACTTTAATTTAAGCATGTATCGATGTAATCGTCTTCTGTGGCACAATAACGCATGAAACAATATGGAAATGCAATGTGTGGACTGTGAATATACAAAACTCTTTTATATAAAATTCTATAAATTTTAAAAAGCTCTACTTCTCATGACTATGCCGTAAACTATCGCAATTAACTACTTGAATTCTCGTAATATTACCACTAAACATCTATTAGCCCATTGGTGTAATTTCGAGTATGTAGACAAAGCAATATAACATCCTCTTATTTATACGAGACGAATTTTCATGTCAGAATCGTTCCTTGAAGGATTATGTCAAGAGAAATCAGGACTACTGCTACTAACAAGGTACTTCTAGGAAAAACCATTTTACTTATTACTTTAGAAACTAGACATATATCTCACGTACATTTACTTAACAAAATTATAAGTTATCAATGAATTAGTGTTGATCGTTATTTATATAGCATTTATTATATTAGGAATTTACGACAACTTCTTAAGAAAATAGCAATAATTTTCACTAAACTCTTAAAAACGATTTTCGGCAATCATTGTTGCACATACATTATCTACAATTGAAACAAAATAAACTCTAATATCTATATCTCTTTAAATATTTGAATTAATGCCAGGTGTTTTATTTTTTCAATTTTACTCTTTAATTGTTTTGTATAGTGTATTTTTTAGCTAATACATTCAGTATTCATGGAAGAAAATGGAAAGACTGACAGTGTTTGTTCTAGCCGGTCAGCAACATAAACAATGAACACGCAAGAGCAATTCCAGGGACAATAATAAATTATTAACCTTGATGGTAATTCTGTATGCAAAACTGAACTGAAATAGATTTTACATAAGTTAAGCGATATCGGTGTAAAATCACCTCAATATTAAAATTATTCATTTATCTTCTCTATAATTGATACGTGAATTATATTTAGACTATATAGCCTCCGAAAAACTCACAATCGCGAAAAAAATGTAATGATACTGAAACACTCAACGCGATACAGAAATATAAAGTCACTTATTACCATCTATATCTTGGGTTGTAGAATGTTGATTATTTCGTCATTTACACAACAGAATCTATTTCACGATGCAAAATATTTTCTTGCTTAAATACAAATAAACATTACCTCAATAAAACAATCGGGGATATACAAGAAATGTCTAAATGCTTTCATGTTCAATGAATTCTTACTTATTCCCTTCTTTGAAGTCGATAATTTAAAAATATAAAAACAAAATTCTTTCACCATTATATTTCTTCTTATTTCCTCCAATTTCTACTAATTAATATATTATAATCAACTTTATTCGCAATCAAACGAAATTTTACTAATTACAAAACCAATTTCCTTGTTTTATCATTTCATTCATTTATTAGTTGATGTTTGACATTTCATTGAACAAGAAAATTTTTAAGGAGAGAGAGTTACTTAGAACTATTTATAGGAATACTGCTATATACCGTTTTCATCAGTTTTAAATTAGTTAGGTCCAAATTTATAGTTCACATAATTATAAACATTCTCGCCGGTAACTTCTCGACGAACCACATTGTATAACCACCTCACTGTAATTGGCATGATTATTTAAATTCACTCAACAAAAGTATAACATTGTATTTATACTGTGTACACGCGTTTCTTTTCAAAGTAAACAACATATTTCAATGTACGTATATAAATAATATATAGGTAGGTACATAGTTGGACATGAGATAAGCTATGCTCAAGGGCTTTCATTCCCGAGACGAGTAGCGGCAGAGCTTTGGTTTTTCTTCAAAGCTTTACGAAGGATTGAATGAAATTTTCGGATTACATGCATAATCTAAATGTCTTCCACTAAACCTATTTTAACATAATAGTTTATAATATCACGTAATATAAAATTATAGATACACTAGATACGCCTAGTTTGATTTTGTTGATAAAATTTTTATTTAATCCCATTTTCACCAATAGGCATTACATTAAAGTGCTATGATTAAAATACTCTATCAGATTTAAAAAATATCTAGATTATACTTTGATTTAAATTGGTTTTAAACTTGAAGTAAATATTTAGACACATAGAAAATCAAGTGGCAATGCAAACGTGATTGATAGGTTGACATTTAAACATTTATTAAATGAATTCGACAAGATGTTCTCAAGTGATTAAATACGATCGGAACAAAATTGGTGTGTGAGAAAAGAAATTGGCATTACCACAGAGTTAGACGCAACAGAATAATGAGATGTTGGTGCGTGCCACAACGCACGTCCCTAAAACTTTTTGGAGTAATGCGTGTTTAAATTTAAAGCAATAACGCGCTTGTAAACAAGACCCTTATCCGTCTAAAATAAAATAAAAAAATTTGTTCATTTCTGCAAAATCAATCTGTTACAAAAATATAATTAATACCTACAGACTATACCATGCGTAATACCATACAACAACAAATTATATTTAAAACATATTAATTTATCCTGTCATTTTGCATCACTTTGTACAAATAAATACCAGCAGCCAAAGGAAATTAAATGTTAATTTTGCTCAAAGTAAAATTAGGTTACAATGATAATAATAGCTGTATAAGTGACAGAAACTGATATTTAGTATGATTAAAGAGTAAGAACACGCAAGAGTCACCAAACCATAAAATAGCCACAGACCCAGTTTAGTTATTGTAAAGTAGAACACGGAACTAACTCTGATAGGTATTCTCATTTGTGACTGTAGGAGGAATGGCTTATGAACGGCTTAGTTTTTATGACAGTTGATACAGACGCCAAATAAACTAAGTTATTAGAGCGTAGCCGTCGCCATTGGGGTTTGTATCATTTTTATGATAACAAGTAAAATAATCTGTTGTTTGTAGGCTGTGTGCATGGCGCAGTTGTTTACGTGTTCTTTTATCAAAGAACCGGATTATATATTAGAATAATCCAGGGTTCATGATTTACTTTAATAGTTGATACAGATTAATATTAAAGGTGACAAAATATCAAAGGTGAACTTTGCTAAGATAAATACTACAGACTTTTTAAAATTATTTTAAACCTCTGTAGCTTTCATATTAGCAAAGTTAGTACGTAGAATGTGTGGTTGAAGTTTATTTCATGATAAAATTTCTTTGAAACCGTTTGTTTGAAATTGTTCCCCATCATTTTTTCGGTAACAATAAACTTGCAGATTATTTTGTAATTACTAAAATAGTTTTTTAAAATATACAGCTTGGGTTTGTTTATTACCGAATAAGCAGCTTTTACGTCTGACTAATAAGCCAAGCACCTTCTCCACATTGACAATTTAGTTGCCAAGCACTGACTGTTACATTAGTCAGAACGATTAGTACCAACAGGATTTGGTTACGAGGTTTTCATCCCTTGAGGTGATATAAACTGCGTAGCATGTCTCTGCATTTTCCTTTACTATACCAATTTTGAAACATGGGGTTTTGACAATGTCGATAGGATCCTGGTTATATACCAAACATAACCTAATATTGGTTATTACCTTAAATTTACTATGTTAAGCACCAGGTAAGTTACTATAACCACAGCTATAACCTACTAAGTTGCACATGGGTCGCAGATGTGTTGAGATTCTATATTTTGGAAAAATGTCTAAATAAAATACTGCCGTTACAAAATCATAAAAAATCTTGTGTCTAAATGTACCTAAGTATAAACCTTAACTTGTACTAACTTAATAAGTGACGCAGTGGCTATGGTGCTAAGGTGCTACGAAGATGGATTCGTTACGGCGTGCCGTTATAAAGTATAGTTTTGATGGGATTTACGTTTCATTAAGAATATCAGCTCGCCTTATATAAATGTGACTGTTGAACTGTATAGTCTATAGTTATACATCGGGCACATTTCCAACTCCTAGACATATTACGTTTGGTATAAGAAATTGTCGGCGTCAAAATTGTGGGTGTTAATAGTTGCGTCATGTAAATGATACGCCATTACACTACTAGGTACTACAGCACGAAAAATATGGTGTTTAAATGAGAGTTTGACGATATAAAAACTGTGGATATTTAATTGTTATGTACTTAAAATAAGTGAAGTGGTAGTGATTATATAACTAAGTACTCGTAGATAAGGTGGAAAGGACAGGAAACATATTTTTTCATGACAATAATACACAAGGTTTTGTGTACCATGTGGTATAACTATGTGCAAAACATAACTTGTGGATACCATGATAAAGAAATAAATCATTATTTACATTTTTTGTTAATATACTTGCTCATATAAATTTCTTAAATTTAGTGTTGTATAAGGACTTTGGTAGGCCACAACAATATTATCTTGTTCCCAAATTAACATAATATATACCGAGGGCTTAGGTAACTCTATTAATACTAAAATGGGAATTAATTTCATAATATGTAAATGTTGAAAGGCAGTATAAAGTATAAACCGCATTGCGTTCAAACAATCCCCCGAAGTCTATTGTATAGGTATATAACGAACTTTCAACGTGAGGCGGACCAATTATGCGGTCACCCACATACAGAACCCGTCCGATACCAAGACCACATCGCTAAAGTAACATCGCTTCAGTGATTACGTCATTTTATCAATCACCATTAAATTTATTAGTGTAAAGTCGATAGAGTCAAGTAATCAAGCTAAGTATATTAAATTAGTAGGCCGCAAAGATAAAAAGGTATATTTATAAGAAGTTACAAATAATGGACATTTTCGCAATCTCTATTAAAACGGATTGATGGAGTAAGTAAAACGGAATGTGTAGAAAGTTCAGAAAAAACAACGACACTCCGGGAGTGCCGACAAGTGAATTCTTGAAAAACTCAACTTTTGTGTAAACGAGGCCAGTTTACTAGATACTTATAAATGTTTTCTGCGCAATGTTTTCTGCGCCATGTTTTATTCAAAACAGTGTTGGTAAACATAAAAACCAGCCACGTCACTTTTTATGTTGCCAACAATTTTATGTATAAGACCCGACGCAGTGGACCTAGTATTGTGGTATTAATGAACAGAATTGTGCCTAACTATAGGTGCCTAATATTAGTATCTGTTATTGAAATTTATGTGCAAAGAATTTTTACAAATATTCGCAGATGAATTTAAAAGTATAGTGTTGATGGGATTTAAAATAAATTGACATTAAATTAAATCAGTTTAGATTTTCTTATAGACAATTGTTTCCTATCGTAAATAAGTTTCCCCTTTCAATATTAACATTTTGTATTGTTTTATTAAACAAATATTTTGATGCAGACGAGGACGAGGAGCCACGTTGTGTAACACTGACACCGCGGCACAAAGCCGCCATACGATTTATAAGAAAGGTAAGAATTTTTTGTAACTCATTCTTTTTAACATGCCGTAGCTACATTATATTTATACAAAGACTAATTAATTGTAGAGTTTTCTATTGACATGATTCAAAATGTATAGTAATTTATCAACAGGTTGAAAACTAATTATGTGACACAAAGTAGGGAATCACAATTCTCAATATTACTATCACACTACAAAATATTAATTAAGGTTAATGTCTAGCACTCATATATATGCTTACAATAATAACTTTCCCGAATATTTTTAAGTAAAGTTCTACAAAACTCTTTGTACAAAGTACCTATCTAATACCTATAACATTATGAATTCATGATCATTCTGAACTTCGGTTGAAGTTTGATTTAGTTAAAATGTAAGGCATGGGTGACAAGGACAAAGGTACACAGAATAACATAAATATTTAATGTGAATTAAATCACTTTTACAAAGTAATTTCGTCAAAAAACCAACTTTTCTTTGTCCTAATATACAATGTCAAAGATTTATGCGAACAATAGAACTGTTTATAAATTATTCCTTTTATGAACATTTACTTAATAAATGACGATGAAAAGAAATAATCTATCACTGTAATTAGAATAATAAAAGTGGTGATCAACCTTTAAACACAGTGATAAAAACAGTGCTGTTGAAAGAATTTTGTAAATATCATGTTCGTAACTAGCTTGTGAAATTCTGACAGATGAAGTATTTTGTGGCCCGACGTAAGTTTAAGGAAGCACTTAAGCCTTACGACGTCAAGGACGTTATTGAACAGTATTCTGCGGGCCATGTGGACCTTCTGGGCCGGGTGAAAAGCGTCCAGAATAGGTACTGCAGCGTCGAGCGAACCCTTGTATACACCATGCACTACCATTTATTTTCTACGTACCGACCTACATAACTTATACTTTTCATCTGGACTGTGTACCGACTGTGTCTTGTTCTGTATCTTTGTAGTCAAAGTTGGCATCAAGTTTAATACTTTTATACTACCTTAGTAGTTAGTGCGTGCAACGCTATACATACTTAATGCATTACAATACACTACGTGGCTGCTTCCAAATCGCTCAAATATTTTTCGTGCTAATTGCAAAAACTCACGTGTGTTCACAGTCTATTTATGTGTGCGAGTCATGTAACGTTTTCATGCAGAACTTTGTCATAGCGCTAATTAATTTCATTACTTAGTAATTTTATTTAGAAAAATGACTCTATTACGAATAGTTTCACTAACTCTGGCTAAATAATTTTTAAAAATTTATTTAAAATTTTGTAACATATATCTCATGGAATGAAAATATTAATAATAATAATACTTGCCAGCTTTACACAGCGAAAAATTTTAGGCAGTGGCCCAAGGGGTTAGAGACTTTCTAGAACATATTATTGAAAAATAGGTACGAAATTTCATTTCGTTTTAAGGAAATATGTAGATCGTTATATTTATTTAATATTAATTTCATACTAGATTTTGTTGTTTTACTCAATAAATTTTTGTATTACTTTAGTTTCTTTAAAAATAGCGATTTTGAAGCGGCCATTACACTGAAAACTTCAAATAAAAAGTTGCTCCTATATCACTTTGACCGCATTATACTTGAGTGAATTACACTATAATTTCACAACGTGAAAGTTTAGTTCAAGGAAATTTTCAGTGAATAAGTGCAGCCGAAACTAAATATACTAACGAACAGGTAGAATTATTTAACAATTAGTTGCCCGATACAAATGTAGGTGCCTACTATAATTTATGCATGGTTGCCAATACGTACAATCATAAGGTAGTGACGGAAGTGTTACGTGGCGTATTTGTAATGGTCACGCTCTCACCCTATAACTGGTAGTTGCTAGTGTCTGCGTTAATACATTAAGAACCAACTAGGTACTTACTTAAAAATTATCCGTATGACACAAGAAACACACAGGAGATGCCTTCGTAATATAAAATAATCATCTAGCAATACTTACTTTAAGTGATAGATTTCGATGATAGGAGGAATTTAAAAAATTTGCCATCAGGGTATTTTTATTTTGATATAGCTCAAGTATTTTGTCGCACGCAAGAGATTCAGAGAAGCTCTGAAACCTTACGACGTCAAAGATGTGATAGAACAATATTCTTCGGGGCATGCGGACCTGCTAAACCGAACCAAGAATCTGCAGTACAGGTGAGATGATAGAAGATGTATGTTGCGTCGCCTGCACCATTGCCTCTGGTGGGTCAACACTGCAGCGACATCATTCATACATCATCAGCTCCACATTGTGAAAGCTATTTAAATGAGAGTGCGCTTTAAGCAGGATCAACCATGCCAATCACAAGTAACAATATCGTGCCACTAATGTCTGCCATCCCTACAATGTATGTTGTGTTCCACGGGAAAAGTATATCCGTTTTCATTTTATAGTCTTTTTAATGTGTAAATAAATTAATTGGTAGTTTATATAAATGTACATTTATGTTGTGTCACTTTATTCAAAATAGGTTATCCTAAATAGACTTTATGTATAGTATTAAAAATGTGTTTCAGTGTTTTTATTGCGTTATTTAAAATGTTTTACAAAATATTTTCCGACTTATCGTCATTATCTAGTTCAGTGTAGTTGTCCTTCGTAATTAAATACTTGAATTTTCATAATATGGACCTGCTTCCCACTAGATTGTTGTATAGCATGTGAATGTTTTTAAAGTGAATAAAATATTTATTTCTTTAAAGGCATGAGATACATCCTAGATCACATTTTTGTTTACATTTCCATCACAATTTTATGCTTTTAAATGAATGCATTCATATTCATTTGTTTGTTACCAATGTGACATGTCTTTATTGCATATTGTGAAATCGGCATTTTTTTATACAGTACTCAATTCATAGACTTAATTATTGTATTTAAATGTTGTAGGATATAAGGCAGGTAATTTTGTAAACTATATACATGCATATCGCTCTAAAGTCATATTATTTACTTAATACTAAATGTTACTGTAGCCGTGTTTTCGTAGTTGAGGCATTGATTGAAATTTATCTTGTTCGATGTTCATGTTAGAGAAATGGTTGTACTGTTACAAAAAATATAATCATCAGATTGGAGAACTTTAAAAAAATATGAAGCTTAGGTTAAAAAAAGACGAATTTTAATTCCCAAAATAACACAGATATATATTACGTTATTATACCCATTTATTACTTACAGAATATAAATGTCTCATAACCTAGTTTTTATATTTCTAGTTTATGTAGATAAAATGTATGATAAAATCTGATTAATTTACTCGGCACAGTTTTGCATAGTGATATTTTTAGACTAACTTAATGTAAAAAAATAGTTGCACTTATTTATTCGATGTTCATAGTATTAATGCATCTACATCATGCGACGCTTTATCGTACATTACACTGCATATATATATATATATATATGTAATTAAAAAAGAAAGTAAGTATTTCTTCAACGAATTACTTTTAGTACACCAATTGTAAACATATCTCTTAACAATAAATTGGATACGCTACACACAATAAATATGATTTAAAATACAGTGAAATAGAATATTAATGTAATTTGACGCCGATGTTATAAAATCCATTTGAATATTTGAAACTTATAATTTCCCTTGGGCTTAATTGTACTTATATTAGTTAATTGATGAGATTTTAATGAACTAAATTGAATGAAAAATATACAATTTATTGGAAATTACGGACTTGCTTATACATTAATTTGTATTCCTTTTGCAAAATACCTTATATATAATGTACAAATATTAATACAAATTAATGTTAAATAGCTGCATTTACGTCTATCAATGTAGGTATCTATTGTATTTGTGGCTGACAGTCTAGACAAAAATTTACTAAAAACTAAATAGAAAAGAGTAATAAACACGGTTTATTTTGTCTTTCAACAAAGATGTCTAGACGGGTCTTCGCGTGGCTCACCCCATACGATGGACCAGTCTAGACATGAGAGAATGGCGTGACGACACAACGTGTAAACAACAGCAACTAACATCTGTCTGTATTTACATGATGACAGTTGTACACTTAACGTTATACTGTCTTCTCACATGAAAGGGAAACGCAGTGGCTTAACTGCCGATTTCAGTAGTAGATGATATTGCATATACAATAGATAGTTATGTCGATGTGTATCCGACTATCTCATAAATATAGACATACGCTACCAAGTTAGAAACCATTTCAAATTTCTAATTTGTCAGAGTCTCTCTGAGTGATCTCTAAATATGAATGTACGATGATTATATAATATATGTTATTAAATGGATAGAACAGGATTACCTGTATATGATGTAATTTTAAATGTTTGAGAATTTGAAAAGGTTTAATCGAGCTTTCAGAATACATTAGCGAATGTCACCGATTTTTATTAACTTTTATTAAAACCGATTTGCTACCCAAAATGTCCTGGTGTACGTCATTTTGAATTGATATAAATTTTACTCAACAAATAGCTAATTACCAAGACATTTCTATAACTTTCACTGGTTTTTATTCATCGTATAAAATATTCATCCAAAAAACATAAAATAAAAATACAGATTACCGTTACCAACTAATTTCTATCACGCTTTAAGCCTAAGCTTATTACTAAACAATGGTAAAACTAGTTTACCTAGGCTTATAGATCAGTAATAAAAAAAAAAATTATCTAAAATTACCTAGGAAAATATTATTTAGTACTAGAATATTACAGTTAGTACACTTTCTTAGCATATAATCTAAGAGCTTAAAAACTTAATGTGTTTTATTAAGACAATAAAACTAAGACAATTTCTATATCAATTATATAAATCCCACAGGTTAGACCAAATTCTCGGCAAACAAGGATCTAAAGCTAAAGATGTCTACGCATCAAAAATCAGCTTAGCTTCCAGAGTAGTTAAAATTGAAAGACAAGTAAGTAGTTACACTCCATCATACCGATATTCTATATTAAAAATACTTAGCCAAAAGAATGCATTTTATAATTCTAACAAAATAAATGTCTGATAGAGTGAGAGAGAACAAAATAAAGTGTGTACTTGGGTCATTTTATTGGTTAGAACAAAAAGTATAAAGTATCGAATTTTTATTTTATTTTTTATTTTAATACATATCTAATTTTCAGGTAGATGATATAGAAAGTAAGTTGGATCATTTATTAGAAATGTATAAAGAAGATAGAGGAACTTCGCGTAAGTTAGGTAATGCAGTAACTGGGGGTGATAGTGGAACCTCGGGAGAGGGAGGACTGACTGTGAGGATTAGGCCGGCTCTCACTGACAAGCAGTGCTCGGAACCCAACTCACCTGTCTCCAGAACATTTGAGCCGCCCGCACCAGCTTCGGCACCACCAGTGCCACACAAACGGCCTATGAACAGAGGCTATTCAGACCTCGGCACTAGGTTTATGAGGAAAAAAGTTATAGTAAAGTAAGCAACATTTCTATCATTTCTAGCACAATAAAATCTAAGTACCTTGTCACTCAAATCTATAATTAAATATATAGGGTTGTTTTGTAATATAAATGAGCACAATAATGGATTTAACTAGTGTCATACCGTGGTTATAGTTAGATATGTGTTGGTGTATAACGGTTATTAATATGAAATATTGTCAGCTCTGCCCCTTGAGATCTGAACATTATTCAGTACTAAATATTTACAGGACATCTTCAAGTCGCAACGGTGATTCCCCTAGAGATGACGAAGTTGTAATTGTAGTACCGGCGGACCGCGAAGACACGCCTCCACGTCTTGTCACAGATAGTTCAGGTCAGTATGTAAATGTACATAATATTACTATGTTTGTGTGTGTACAAGTATGTACTTACTAACACTATGACGTACGTGCACGATAAGTTCACTCACATGATATTAGCTCATTAATTATGCAATATTTACACTAAAAACTACCTACGCTAGAAAGTGCAATAACACCTTAGTTAACCAAAGAAATGCATCAATAATAGTTACAACGTTTAAACTTTACTAAGCTCGTTAGAAATATTGTTATTATTAAGTGTGTGTCAGTGTGACGTGTAATCAATAAAGAAGTATTTGATTATATTACTTACTTAACTGGAATAACTTACTGGAATAACTTATGATTCTTAGACTGTCAAATAAAAAATTCGGTTATAAATTTGTAAGACTTTTCAATCAGAATAAATTCAATTGAACCTAAGTAAGTACAAAAATTATATATTAACGTGTTAAAGTAAAAGCAGGGGTAAATTTTTATTGTTTGCTTTTGTAGGATACTTAAAAAAAGTCTTAGATTTCGACGTAGAAACACGTGTAGTGAATAACCTATTAGATAAATGTGATGTTAATTTAACCAATTGAACATTGCTATAGGTATAAATATGCGAATATTACAAAATTGCAGCATCTTATGAAGATTATTCATCGTCGACCTCTCTCTGACCGATGACATGGGAGAGCCCCATAGTATACAGCCGGCGCAGGCTCAGTGAGTCCTAAACCCCTATCGATGTGTGGAATGTTTATCATGTAATAGTGTCTCTCTGTGTACTCCTAGACCCGCCTACAACATGTTCCTACCACGTGAATGTATTAATTAAGGTGTCGTAGATCTATATTTATTTAGTGTTATCCTTGTCTAATATATATTTTACACTATTTATTTCAAGTATAACATCTAACAAAATTAATGGAAACTAATTTTTTTTATAGTTACTTAATTCACGTATGTTGTTGTATTTAAAACGTGCAACAACTTATTTGATAACAATAACAAGATTTTGTAATATCAAAATTGAGGCTATGTTTACACTAAAAGTATAAACGTAATAAATAATAATACAAGTAAGTATACAAAACAGTTAAAAGTACATCTTGGAAGTTAATCATTTTATTTTAAAATTTGTTCATACCTAATATATTATTAATTTGCAACTTTGTCGCATGTTTTAAATCTTGAATGAGAAGTTTCAAATCTTTGAATGAAACGAAATCTACACAAAGTTAACATTTTTGTCCTGAAAAAGCACGAAGCATTCCAACGCGATCGTGTGATTGACATTATATAGATAACAAGTTTAGTTTGAAAATTATAGTGAATCATTGCACCTTTTTTATACTCGTACAATAATTTTTATAAATAACAACTTTGTGTAGAGTTCAACAACAATCCTTTAATTCTTTTGAAATATGACAGGTATGTATAAATAAGAGGAAATTTTTCCACTACACCTTTCATTTTCAGCATGCGTCTGTAAAGTAGATAATTATGTTTTATTGTACACCGATATAGAATAATGTAATCAGTTTTATGACTTCATAATATATAACCATATAATAAGTAAATGAAAAGCATTTCACTTCACAATGCCAAATGAGAATGACGTGTATCCGGAAGGGTACAGCCAATAACAATTACAATTTGCATCCTAAAATAGAGGGTTCCTACCTTTCATTTAGGATGGGTTATTTATACTGTAAAGGCTGTTTATGTTAAAAGGGTTATTTAATCTATAAATGTCATACACATGGATGTCCCACACCATACCAGTCAATAATGGCGTGCCTCATTACACTTCGACACGTGATAAGGGACTGTAAAAATTGTAATAATTACATCTAATGACACGTTAGCTATAAATGATCGATAGAGACAGGTAAACAGCAGGTATGGCAAGTTCCTTGTGTGTGTCGTATAGCGTTGAATATTATTGAGAGTATTGTACTCGTATGTGTGAAAACCATTGTGATGAGGCAAATCACTCCAGTATATAGGACTCTACTATGCCTTAAAATAGGTAGGTTGCTTTCCGTACATGTGAGCAAAAATCGGTCATGAAGAAAACAAAAATCGAGAGTAAGAAGTCGGCATAATATAGGGTCATTGTCTTTTTGAGTGTCTTTTACATTTTAAATAAATGACGGTGAACGAAAATATTATTACAAACATACATTTTTAGTTTGTAAAGTAAAAGGTTTACGCATAATATCGTTCCTGGTAAGGTATAATTCTAAATCGGGAATAATCTTAGAGCTTTTCTTAGTAGTAGATGAAAATTTAGATATGAACACGATATTTTGGCCATCTTCGAAACAAGAAATTGTTGCCGTGAAACATGTTGTATGCTTTGTTAGGTATTTACACTAAACTTTCGGGAAGTGAAGTTGTATTGAATATTAAATAGGACGTGTATTCAACGGCCTTTTACTATGCTGTGCACGTAATCTGCGCTCTACTGAATTTATTAATGCTTAATCTACTTTATATCATAAATTGTGCCGAAATAATAATAACTACAAAAAACATTTATATACAGACATGATTACAGAAGTTTGCGCCAGTTGTTCAGTGGAGGTGGAGACAGAAGCAGATGCCGGCGGGACACGATCCGGCAGTTCAGGCTCTACATCATGGTGTGAGGGAGACGTGGTCGAAGAACGCGGCTACGGCTCCGGGGATTCTCTTGCCGAAGACGCGGCTCTGCTTGGTGACGTCACGCATGCCCAACATCAGCCCCGGATTATGCGAAACCAAAGAAGAGACGTAGCCGTTGACCTACATCTCCTACGACCTGACGTCTGAGTGACATAGACTATATAGACTTATTGGCATCCGGCTCTAAACAAGGCTTGAAATGGGCTTTCCATTTTTAAAATAAACTACCATTGATTTGATTGTAAATAATTATAACATTATTCGCACAATAATTTACATGATACTAAACGCTGTCCATTCACAAAATTTCTATAAGATAGGTGCTTGTAATGTGAGATGAGCAATCATAGTTTATATTTGGGTAGATAGTGTGTAAGGTGTGTCGTGTTTAACTTCAATAAATATATACAACGAGTCGATGTTGTGATGCCATTTCCACTCGTTTATGTATAAAGACCAATTACTCTAGCAACGAGTATGTACCTATTAATTATAATTACGCTTAAATTATTTTAATTAATTAAATTATTATTGCTTTAAAAGTTTACGTACGAAAGGTATATTTGATCATGATGTACCTGTAATTATTATTGTTAAGTTGTACATATTTTACGCTAAGTTGTTCATTGATAATAATTATAGAACGATATAGATGTAAAGTTAATGTTATGTGAATGTATTTCTATAAAATCGTCACTAAACATATATGTATAACAAAGTCATCAATCCTGGATAATATAGATAGGCTAGATTATAATAAAATGCCTAAGAGCTAAATATTTATACATAAAAACTAGTAATTTTGTAAGTGAAACATCCAGGATTATGAGCGATTAAGTGAATGCAATACATTAATAATATATTGTTTTTATGCGACTAAGTTTGAGAAACTTTAAAAAAGTTTAAGTAATTTGACGAAGAAACTGTGATAGACGCACGTTAAGTTTTTTTCATAAACCTTTAACAATAGTTGTAATATGTGATATTATCCACTACGGAACAGACATCAGTATTATTAATATGTATATTAATATAAGTGAACAACTACTTCATTTTGGAACCAATCTCGAACTACTTCATTTACGTGCTAGTAAAAGTAGTAATAGAAAAAGCCTATTCCTGAACCAATTTTAACATTTTGGACACATTTCTTAATAAAAGCAGGGTAAATTTATGCCTGAGAATAAATCTAAATATATAAGGTTTTAAATATTGGTATACCTATGTATGTGCAACAGTACACGCCGACGTACTGTAACAAAAAGTCTTAAAGCATCTCGTAACAAAAAAAGTCCTTTAATTAGTCTCCAAATAATTTAATTTCGTAGGTAAAGTATTCAATAGCGCATTTATGTAGAGGAAAATATCAGTTGAGTAAAATAATAACTACAATGGGACCTACTATTGCCTAACTGTTAGATCTATAAATTGTGATATGTTTACGAACTACTAACTTACCTAAGTCAATTTACACTGTATATAGATCAATGTAATTTCTACTTACTGGCAAAATATTTGTAACGCAACGCCACAGGTAGATATACGACTCGATATATCATATACCTTGAGATCCCAATCATATCTAGTCATTGAAGCACGTACAAACCCTTGCTTGTCAAATTAACATTGATCGAATCCAATTGAATCGTAAATGCCACAAGTAGCAAGCCAGCACGAATAAATTCATCACAGAATACATCTGCTTTTTATTGTAACCTATGTATCCTCCTAAAACATCCTTCCGAATGTTGTTATTAAGGTCAAACTTTCGAGATTGAAAGACTGTCTGGAGAGATTGACAAGATCATAGTACTTTACCTTGATATCGTAGTAGGCTACGATAACAAAAGGTACATAATTATGCAGATTATAATAATACATACTAATTTAATATGCTCTTAACAAAGTAGCTTCACTTTTTACATTTAATAGAAACATTTCAAGTTACGAATAGAAAAAATACTGGCATCTCTACGAGTCTTGAACACGTAAGTACTGCTGATGAGTAGAGTGATGAAAATAATCAATAAATAAGCTATAGATATATATATAATAGAATAAATAAGCTAATTTAATGTAGCTTATTTTCTTGCACATTAAAATCAACCAATAGAGTGACATCATTACTAATAGAAATTAGTATGTATAATGTTTTAGTTAAATTCCTGAAATATTGATTTTAATGCTCGACGGAAAGACAGTACGTTTCTAGTAGTTATCGCAATTTTATTGCGAGTGTTGAAGTTTGAGTGCGTCAGCCTGTCTGTCGCAAATTTAAAAACACAAATTAATACTGTTTTATTGTCAGAACAATATTGAGATGTAAGAATTTAAATAAAAGAAACATATTTACAAATAAATGGTCTAGTCTCCATATAAGGCAATGTCATGATCGCAGTATGCTACTAAATAAAGGGCTTAAGAGGATACCAAAATAGCTTCGTGCATTTTTCTATGTACGAAGTTTTCATTGTTTCTTTAGATTGAATGGCTAGAGCTCTAATTTTTAAGTATATGTTTTTTCAATATATGATCTAGGATCGCATAAACTCAGAATCGCGATTGAAAAAAGTTTTCTCGATAGAAAATCTAGGCGAAACAACCTCTCTAATTTTTTATTTTTTTCATTTGTCGGTCTATTATCGCGTATTAACTAATGTAATAACTGTAAAAACATAGGTAACTATTATGTATAGAAACACGTAAATCAGAATTAAAATATATTTGGTAGATTTTGAGTAAATAGGAAAAGTATCCCTAATTCTTCATTTTCTGTGCCTACTGGCTGTGTTAATATGTACGTGTCGTCGATGATATACGATAATATTGATGTAGGCCCTTAACATGATCTGGGCAAGCGGCCGAATTTGCTTGTTCCAAAGTACTTATATTCAATTATTGCTTCAATAATAATTTTAAACGCGTTTAAGCCGCTGTGTAGATTAAAGAAAATCTAGTAGAAATAAATATATAAAAATATATGGAAAATCAAGATGTTTCGCTGCTTTTGTAAATCATCCAGTTCGTAAATCGGTACTCCAATATATTGTGTGGCGCTAAGATTATTTCATAATTTTGTATCGTATGATAAAAGGGCCCAAAGAGCGTTCATAACAAGGTTAGGAAAGATGATAACATCGATATTATATTCGCAATATAACACTTGCGTGTGCTCACTTATGTAGATTCAATTTTACGGCAGATGCCTTCAAAGAGAATTTACCTACACTTTGCGCTAAACATTTTACTCTTTTTCGAAATTTGCTAAACAAGTCTTTAATTATTTTCTAAATATAAAATTAATAAAAAGTGAACGTAAGTTATTTAATGTAACCAAATACAGCACTTGGAAAGGTTGTAGGAAAATCTGGGTATTTTCTTATACAATATTATAAGTAGGTACATAGATGCAATTAAAAACTCAAGTAGGTACTAAGTAGTCTAGTACTAACTATAAAAATGGTGACCAGGAATACACAAGTTCCAGAAATTCTACCTCATTAAAATGAACGTCAAATTAAAATAACCAGGGTTAGTTTTATCTGTGAGAAAACAATTCCACCGAATAAAATTACATTTTGATACATTACCATGTATCCGGTAAAAGCCGTGATAATGTAATTATACAAATCCTTGATGTTGGAGCAACGAACAGAGATTAGCCTCTGTAATATAATTGGAGTGGTGTTATAATAGGATGAGCAAAGCTTGCATTGAATTGAAACGAATTCGTTTGCGTGTTTTGTAAACATTGTTGAAAATTAATTTATTTTGAATAAACATTAATTAATAACTTATTAGTGAAACAACGTAAATCATTTTATCGACAATGTAAAGAATGAAATTAAAAAAAGCATATGCAAACAACAACAGGATTTTTTCCGAGGATTCAAATTGTGTTATTTTCATTCGGTACTTGACTCTTCGGCTCTTATCGTAAGCGTTCGGCTCTGTTTAGCTATTGATTGATATGAACTGATTTGATAATTATATTAAATTGAAAACTAAACTATAACCTCATCAACACTAAAAAATAATTCAAGCCAAATAATACTAGAAAAAAGTCATAATTTGATTTTTTTTTTCTTTAGTTATTTGCGACTTCGAACTCAATTTTCATTAAAGAGTAAATAACTTCATATAAGCTAGGTACCTACGTATCTACTTATATTTTCATATACTGAATATATAAAAATCAATTGCTGTTCGTTAGTCTCGCTAAAACTCGAGAACGGCTGGGCCGATTTTGGTGATTTTGGTCTTGAAATATTCGTGAAAGTCCAGGGAAGGTTTATACGGTGACAAAATACATGGGAATTTAAAATTCCACGCGTACGGAGTAGCGGGCATCAGCTAGTACTGAATAAAATAACCACATTACCCCGTATAGTAGGTACGTACCTACTATTGAACAGAAAATAAATCGACGAGATTGGTGTTATCAATAAGTCTGTACTAATTTACTAATACTATTGTTTGTTTGTTTGTTTGTTTGAACGCGGTAATCTCAAGAACCACTGCACTGGGCTGATTTAGAAAAATATTTCAATGTTGGATAGTACATTTATCGAAGCAGGCTATAGGCAGGTATATAACATCACGCTGCAACGATTAGAAGCGAAGCACCACTGAAAAATCTTGCGAAAACGAGTAAAATTTTCTAAATTCCACGTGTATCTAGTCGCGGACATCAGCTAGTTGTTAATAAACATAGTGACGTAATCAATGCTGATAACTTTTTTATGGCTAAATCGTGTGACGCTTATTTTCGCCGGCGATCGGCTATCGTAGTTTGCCAAATGAGAACTCATTTGATTCGCGTGAGTGAGTTTTAACACAGAACATATTATCGTATATTTTCTTTATCGAAGTAAACATATTTATTTAGATAAGTTATAGTAATTTAGGTACAAAAATCCTTTAGTACACGGATGCAACTAAGTAGATATGTATCGTTAATGAATTAAAATAATGTAAAGAATGTGATAATCGCAAGTGGGAATCAAACCCAAGCCCTCGAAAAACCATTCCACCACTGTTCCAACTAAGTACCTAACTCAGACACCCGCCAGCTTAAAGGAAAATTGGATTTCTCATAAGATTTCTTCTTTAATATTGTAATAAAATCGTTTAAATATTTAATTTACATTAACAATTCCTGAATTGCAAGATTAAAACAGTTAATTAACAATCATTAATGTAATTTTGCATCCTTATTTTAGTAATTACGCCATGAATTTTCTTTCTTGACGTTTATATTATATTGACTAGCCGCGGTGCTTTGTTCAAGATTAAATTTAATAATAGAAATTATGAGAAAGGTCATTTTGTACAATAATCTATGTAAGACAGGGCGATCGCGAAGTTACTTTTAATTAGTCTCACCGCCGCGGTCGGTGTCGCTTGTCTAATCTGTTAAATCTATTATTTCGTAATATTTTAAATACAATTATAAAATGGTCTTAAGAGTGAACCCAGGGCCCTGGTATTATCACTATCGACTACGCTGAGAGGCCCTATAATTTTTTTTATTTAAAACATTTAATATGCGCTATTCACAATTATTCTTTTTATTTCTGATATAAGCAAATTGTAAAATCCGTTGTCTACATTACCAACAGTAGTAAGATATCTGACATACGAGTCAATCTGCCTTTGAATAAAACAAATCGAAAAAAGGTCAGCAAGAATCTATTTTACTACATTGCGTACTTTTATATCCGAGGTTTTTATTATAGACTGCGAAAGCCATTCCTATAAATTTTGGACAACTAGCCGGAAGGTACTATAAAAATACATGTTTTAAAATAGCTACATAAAAGATAGAATAGAAAATAAATTTATCTTTATTACAATATAGGCAAATTGAATATTAAAAAAAAGAAAGGTATATCATCCATATACAACCACACACACACGCAAAGCAGATAGTCATAGATTTCTTTAAAAAACAGACACTACCTACTCATTAAATTCATATATTAATATAGTTCCTACGCCATCACTATGTAACAATCATCATCATCTTCATCATCCACCGTCACGTCTATTTCCTGTGGGGTTAGGCAGGAGCTTTAAAGCGCCATCTGCTACGATCCAATAACAACCTTATTTTTAGGGTTCCGTACCCAAAGGGTAAAAACGGGACCCTATTACTGAGACTTCGCTGTCCGTCCGTCCGTCCGTCCGTCCGTCCGTCCGTCCGTCTGTCACCAGGCTGTATCTCAAGAACGGTGATAGCTAGAGAGTTGAAATTTTCACAGATGATGTATTTCTATTGCCGCTATAACAACAAATACTAAAAATAAAATAAAATTAATATTTAAGGGGGGCTCCCATACAACAAACATGATTTTTAGGGTTCCGTACCCAGTATCTCAAGAACGGTGATAGCTAGACAGTTGAAATTTTCACAGATGATGTATTTCTATTGCCGCTATAACAACAAATACTAAAAATAAAATAAAATTAATATTTAAGGGGGGCTCCCATACAACAAACATGATTTTTAGGGTTCCGTACCCAGTATCTCAAGAACGGTGATAGCTAGACAGTTGAAATTTCCACAGATGATGTATTTCTATTGCCGCTATAACAAAAAATACTAAAAATAAAATAAAATAAATATTTAAGGGGGGCTCCCATACAACAAACATGATTTTTTTACCGTTTCTTGCTCGATACTAATAACGTTGCCTTATGTTGCATAGATAATGGTACGGAACCCTTCGTGCGCGAGTCCGACTGGCACTTGACCAATTATTTTAATAACAAACTGGCTGTGTTGTGCAGTTTTTAATTATTATAGACGATCGATGCCTACTCGTAGACCTACACAAAATGTAACAATTAGGATCTGAATCTATGAGATCGAAGTACCGTTCTAATCACATCGTAGTAATCTTAGTCTGATTTCTTTAATAAAAATAAATAATGATTTGTAGGTAGGTACAGCATAATTAAAATGTAGAGCCACAGGTATCGGTAAAGCCATTTCGTTATATCTCGATAAACGATTTTGTTTACCTGTATCGTATGTTTTTTAACATTTGCAACTTGAAAACATACCTATTAAAATTAAAAATAATTTATTACTCTCTAAAATGTTATAAAACATAAATATCTAAGGATACATAATACATTACCTACTACGTGTCGATGCATACGATCATAGTTATTAAAACAAGATACCTTTGAAGCTAAGAAATCCCGATACTTGTATAATACTTTTTTATTACCAAAACCGTTTCTCGTGGCCTATTTAAGGTGAGGTACATAGCCTATACGTAATAAACTTTATGACAAGTAATACATACATGCACTAGAAGTTGAAAATTAGTAAGTTGTGAAAACTTTAACTGCCGCAGTAAAGTGAAAATACAGCATAACGTAGCTTGCTACGCGAGCGTCTACAGTGACGTCACACACAGAATACTAACAAGATACTATAAGTGACGTAGAGCCGTAGACCGCGTATCTTATCTGCAAAGCAAAGGTCTGTTAGGATACAAAAAAGGAATAATATAGTAAGTAATTTATATATACATATATATTCACAGATCAAAGACTTGATTGACAAAGATCGTTTTAGCCATTGTTTAGTAATGAAAATTTTATATCCTACACACAATATTTGGAAAGATCTTTAGCTCTACGTGAATTTATACATAAAATATATTGTAAAAATTGCTTAATTTGTGGGTCTTCATGTAGATATTTATAAAATCACCCTCACATAAAATTTCTTGTTATTAAGTAATTGCTGATTATATTTTTAGTGCTCAGTCAAACTCTAAAAGCACCACCAAAAAATCGTGTCCTCTTGTCTTTTGACTTTTTGACTGACCGATGACGTTAAAAGTAGACTTAGTGGGTGATAATAAAATAATTTAGCTAATATTTGATAACTATTGTAGATATACAGTAGTTCGTTCTTCTGCACATCGATTGTTAGTGAAAACGCTCGAAGTTAACCGTATTTCATATTTCGATTAATTTAATTACTTTCTCGCGTGTTCTTGATCTGTTAATCTTGTGTTAATCAATGGGAATTGGTACGTTTATGTCTTCCTGTACAATTTAACCAATGATTAAGTGGCGTGCCCTACCTTTAGAAAACCTCTATTGTAATAATAATTAAGTATAGCTAGTAGATATCTAGTAGACAGCTACGCGGAAAGTAAATCCAACTAGAATTATGTGACAATTGATTTCATACACAAGAGGAAATCTCCGAGCTTAATCTCGTTTTGTTATTGTTGAAATCGCGGATACTGAACTGTGTCAGCCGGGGGTGTTTTCCATAGGGATTATGAGCGCGATCGTGATAAAAATATCATCAGAATTACGTGATCGCAGCGCGACACAAACTTAATTTCAATATGATCGCTGAAATGTGAAACCATGACGATTGTTAACGTTTCGTAGCGTTGCTATCGATCCTTGTTTTTATACGATAATACAATGGTACCAATTCTGATGCCACAAGTAAATCTAACTTAATATGATTAGTGCCAATAATACAATTCAGCAATGTTTACTGATGACTGATTTTTGATGCTATATGTAGGTATAATACAAACAAATAATATGTTGAACGAAATAGCCATTAAAATAAAATACACCACGGTTGGTTTCATTTTAGCTTTTGATGCATCGATTCGGTTCCAATTCTACGTGCACAACTAAACTTAACTAAAATAATGAAAATTAATATTTTCAATAACACAATACGGTAAAGATAACTGACCTTCCTCATATTAATTAAAATCGTTAGTTTATAATAGGCATAGTTCAGTTAAATTTCCGAATTGTATTATTGACGCTATTCATTTCAAAATGTTTAGTTTAGTCGTGCATCTTAAATTAGTCATCAGTAACCATTGTCGTCATTTATTAATTTGATACCTACATATTATTCATCAGGTATTAAAAGATAGCTTTTTTCTTGATCTTTATGTTTTGAATGCGATCTCATCCCATAGGTGTGTTTTTACTTTAGCATAAAACAAAGTGGACTTATACAGGCTGTTTGGTACATCGTTTGCCAAATTAAATCAGCTACAAGATAGTGTCATTTGCTATATAGTTTTAGCATACTTAATTTAGTTTTTGCACAGCCAGTTTTATTTTTTTGTCATGGAACATTTTTGATATAAAAATCCATACTGAGCTTTAAAACCCAAAAAATAAAAAATAATTCTGTTACACGCTTCAAATTTATTTTTAATTTTAAAGTTTACTTTTGTGTTCTTCAATAAAACCTAGAATTACTTGAAAATAATTGATACTTTTAATTTTTATTTACCGACAAAGTTAGGTAAGTGAATATTGTGAATCATGGTCAAAAAAATCAAAATCATCATCATGGTCAAAAAAATCAAATCAAAAAAAATTTTTGAATGAATTAACTGATTTTTACAACATATTGTATACTATTTGAAAGAGGATAGTCTAAAGAATATTTGTACAAAACGGAAGATCGCGATCATTGTAACTTTTTTTTTATCGTGATGTAAAGTTGGCTTTTTAGTTAAATTTTATCGTTTTCAATTGTAGAACACAATAGTAAACTTTAAAATTAAAACATAATTTGAAGCGTGTAACAGCAATTTTTAGGGTTCCGTACCCAAAGGGTAAAAACGGGACCCTATTACTGAGACTTCGCTGTCCGTCCGTCCGTCTGTCACCAGGCTGTATCTCAAGAACGGTGATAGCTAGACAGTTGAAATTTTCACAGATGATGTATTTCTATTGCCGCTATAACAACAAATATTAAAAATAAAATAATATAAATATTTAAGGGGGGCTCCCATACAACAAACATGATTTTTTTACCGCTTCTTGCTCGATACTAATAACGTTGCCTTATGTTGCATAGATAATGGTACGGAACCCTTCGTGCGCGAGTCCGACTCGCACTTGACCAATTTTATTTATTTTTTGGGTTTTTAAGCGCATTATGGATTTTTTTATCAAAAATGTTCCATGACCAAAAAGAAAAACTGGCGGTGCTTAAACTAAATAAAGTATGCTAAAACTATAGCAAATGACACTATCTTTTAGCTGATTTAATTTGGCAAACGATGTACCAAACACCCTGTATAATGCTTAATGGTATTCCCTACAGTCTTCTTCACCTTCCTCCTATTTGAAACTGCCGTGTAACAGATTCCTTCGAATTTCGTTTACTGGTTCTCCAGTTTTTAACGACTAAGAACACGAACAAAGAGGCTAATATCCTCAGATGAATGTAGCTTCGCCTTTTACTAGTTTAGGCTTTAAATTACTGCTTTTTAGGGTTTCGTACAAATCCTTATAGTCGGTGTCCGTCCGTCAAACTTTTTTTACTTAGCAACGCCTGAAAGTATCAACTTGAAACTCATACGATATTGTAGATCTATGCGGTCCCTTGCTGCAAAAAATACAATCAACCTTTTACATCTATGCATTTAGAAGATATAACCGGATTACGACCAGTTTAAGAATTTTCGACTTATGCTAGGGAATCAAAATCTATAGGTTACTTCCCGTTGCCCTAGACTTGAAATTTGGCATAGACCAAGCTTAAAGTGCTGATATAGGGAAAAATCCAAAAAAAATCATCACATCACAAAAAAAGTTTTTATACTAATACCAACTAATGAAATAGCTAAAATGTAGGCGATTCCCTATATTTCAACTACAGAATTAAGTTGGTGAGTTGGTTTAACTTTAATTTACTGATTATTTGAATGCAGTTATTTATATTTTTTGGTAGGGTAGGTATGGTAGGTACCTAAATGTAAGAGTTTACCTCACTCTTGTCAGGTTTTTTTTAATATTCAACTCTGTCCCGGCCAACATTTATTCTGAAGGAGCCAAAGTACCTATACTAAAATTCTGGAAACAAAATGCTTCTAGAATAATGGTCTTATTCATAATGACTTATCGGAGGTTTAAACGGAGATTTTATCGGAGAGATAATAAACGTTTAATCGTAAAAAGACTATTATGAATAACAAGTTTGGACAATTTTCGCGAACCGATTTTAGCGAACTTTTAAACCTCAGGTATTTAAGCAAACTGTTTATATAATATTCAGCCCTTTTAGATTACACCACAGTGAATTAAATAAAACAATTAATTTGTTTGTTTATTTTATTTAGTATACATGAACTTGAACACAATACAAATTTGTTGTATTGACTAATGCAGACCTTGTACGTTTTACATATTTGCATGGGGTTAGCCAGGAGAGTAAAGTACAATTAATGTCGAAGTACAAAAACATGAATTAACACTACTTATTTTTGATAAGCTTTCTTTTTCATTAAAACGACCCAAATAATTAAAAATCTTCTCCAAAACTAAGCCCATTCATATTTGAATATATCGCTGGCTTCAAGCCAGAGGGGCGTATGAAAAAAATGCATATTTTTTTTATTACTTCAATCTTTTGGAATTTTATCGATACACAACCTCTATTTTTGTTTTTATTACAGGTAAATTGCTTGAAAAGATATTTAATAAAATACTTTAAGACGTATGCTTGGAATCACAAATTACTTTCGCACCAGATAGACGTACAGCGGCCGTAACTACGCCTGACGAAATGTGTATCTTGACACAAAGACGTATGTGCATACGACTATCCATTTTCATTGACTTACTATTAAAATATCGCACCATATAGACGTAAACGTATACGACTGCTGATCCCCATCTTACCTACCAATATAATGTCGTGCTTTAAAGTCGTGTACATACGACTGTCGATTTTTATTAATTTTAATTGTCAATAAAATGATATGCCAAACTGACGTATGTGCATACGACCGTGATTTCGCGCCGCCCGCTTCTCCCGCGCACTGCGCAGTGTTCAATAAGCGGCCGTATGGAGCAGACGGTTGCAACATTTAATACAAAATAGTGAGAGTGAGATTGAGTACCTAACGAACACAACAATGAATCGGAGCAAACATATTATTCGTTTAGCGTTACATGGTAAGTATTATTATAATTATTAATTTTCATTACAAATAAGTACGAGTATGTTATTGTGGTTATTGATTGTTGTTTTGGGTTAGTTATTTAAGCAAATCGAAGTTGAGAGAGTTCAGATGAATAGACTAAATTTCATTCATTACATTTTACATTAAAATTTGTGACATTATAATATTAGGTAGGTACCTAGTAGACAAGTAACATACCTACCTACAAATTACATACTTTGAAGTAGATAGATACTAATTGAACAAGGTTAGTGATGGTACTATGCGTAACATTTAAGAAAAGACATAACATTTGGGCTATAATTTATCAACCTAGGTACCACACGTGCGGGCGGCAGCTAGTTAAAAATAAACTTGCATTTGACAGGTCCTTGCTTATACGTTAAGCGTAGTAATAGACACTTGTTTTTTTCGAAGTTAGTTAGATACCAGGCATAAATTTTTTTTAGGTAAGGTCAGTAGGGGCAAGTGCGGCAAGCATCATTATACAAAAAATTACCAATGATATTGATAAAATCGCCATCTAGTGACGTGAGGGCAAACAAAATTAGTTCCGGGAAAAGAGATTGGGGGCGTCACTTGAATGAAAAAGGATTTGACGCCATTTTTATTTTACACTGAGATTTCTCTATGGTTTAAAGTTGACACATGTTCGTTGTTGTGCTAAAACTTCTGTTTTTTTTCAAGAAATGGGCTGATCTAAGGACGTAAGTGTTTTCTTTGAATTCTAAGGTTCATATTTACGTAATTATTTCATTTGTATCTAGCAAAATAAGCTATAATTGCCGGTTTAAAAACCTAACCTCAAATTTTATTGATTGGGAAAGTGCGACTACCAAGCTTGGGGCAAGCGCGGCACTACGACGCACTTGCCCCAGGTCAGAAGGTTTGAACCTTCGTTTTTGTTTCATGTATTTTTTAAATTTCCAGACCATGGTACGACATTATGTCAAAAAGACAGATGGACCGAGTTGGACTCTCGAAACTTTACAAAAAGCATTAGCGGCTATCCGAAACAAACTACATTTTATGCTGCTAGTAGTCAATATAAAATTCCACGAGCAACTTTATTTGATCATATGTCTGGTCGACGAGGACAGAAATCGAATAGCCTGGGAAGGCCAACAGCTCTGACCGCAGATACTGAAAAAACACTTGTCAATCTCATTGGTATTATGGAAAAGAACGGGTTTGGACTATCTCGAAAAGAAGTGGTGGAGCTTGTTGCAGAATATGTTAAACATAACAATATGAAATTACCATTTAAAGACGTAATTCCTGGTTACTACTGGTTTGCTGGTTTTGTTAGTAGACATAATCTATCCATAAAAAAACCACAAGCTGTCGAATATGCCAGGAAACAGGCTGCAGATCCATTTGTGTTGGATGATTATTTCAATATTCTCGAAGAGACCATATACAAACTACAACTGCAAAATAAACCCCACCGAATATGGAATATTGACGAAACTAGCTATTCAAATGACCCCAAAAAAACTAAAGTTGTGGGTGAACGGGGACATGCGTCGACGAGAACAACTGCCACTACGGGCAAAGAAAACACAACTGTGCTCTTTGCCAGCAACGCTGCAGGAGAAAAAGGACCACCTTTCATTATATTTAAAGGCAAGAATGTGTGGAGCGAATGGACATCACCTGAGGCTTACCCAGGAACTCTGTATACAGCTACAGAAAATGGCTGGATAGAAAGCAAGGCTTTCGCTGAATTCTTTTCGAAGAGTTTCATACCAATGCTAGGCACAACAGACGAACCAACTCTGTTAATTTTTGATGGGCACAGCACACACATTCAGTTGGCGGTAATAGAAACAGCGATACAAAACAATGTCACAATCATCAAACTACCTCCCCATACCAGTCATTTGCTGCAACCACTCGACTTGTCAGTATTTAAGCCCTTTAAAGACAAATGGGACGACAGAATGATGAAATGGCAAAGATGCAATTACGGCCAAAAGCTACCCAAAAAGGAGTTTTCTATTATTGTCGGAGAAGTTTGGCGCAGCTTAGACCCAAAAATATTGATAAATGGTTTTAAAAAAGGTGGAATATTTCCATTCAATAGAACAGTTGTATCAGAATATAAATTGGACCAAAGCGCTCTGAAGAGGTGGAAAGAACACAAAAAAACTACTGCCATCGATGTTACATCAACGATTTCAAGCCCCGCAATGTTGTTATCAATATGTTTGAAAAAAATAAACGAGGGCTTGATCACGTGCACTGATGCATCGGTAACCCAACATTGTCATACCCTAACTATTCCCTCCGTTACTTCAAGGGATTTGATTAATAAACCGGAAATGTCAAATAAAACTTCATTCGAAGAATTGCTCTTAAGTACAATAAAAAGACATGAAAGTAAAGTCACAATACAAAAATTTCAAGAGGTGCTGAAGTTATTACACATTTAGATGTCATTAAGAAATTGAAGCAAAAAGAAGACGAAAAAATTAAGAAAGAAGATAAGCTCAAGATGAAACAAACAAAAAACACAGCTATAATAAAGAATTCTTCGAAAGTAACAGAAAAAAGAACCAATTTTATATCTGGGACCAGAGACTCCTTTCTTGATTCTGATAACCCTGGACCAAGCACTTCAAATCACCAATTATCAATGGTAACATCTAGCGCGAATCAGGAAACAAAAATGCATAATCCGAAAAACATAATTGTTACATCAAATATACGCATAGACGATAGCAGTAAATTGTTGAAGGATTTAAATAAAGAAACGATGATAAATATTAGGGATAAATCTATACTACAATTGAAGAAGAAACGGCAAGACACACCTCTCTCGGAAATAACTGCAAATGGTCAAAACAAAGATGATAGAGTGAAAAAAACTCCAAAGAAAAGTAAGGAAAAAAAGAGGACTTACAAAACCAAAGAAACAAAAAAATAACATTAAAAACGAATCATCTACAGACGAAAGTGATTTCAGCATGCACGATGTGTCAGATTATGAAAATGAAAATTTTGATGATTATATTAACTCGATACTAGTCGACGATGACTATAATCTTGATTTGGGCGACGAAGAAAATAATGTTGTTGAAGTGCCAAAAAAGATTCAATATTCGCTTATCCAATTATTGATGACATATGCGACTTGAAGCACAGCGAAGATATAGTAGCAGTTAATACTGCTACTATATCTTCGCTTATTATTTCAGGCTCAGGTAATCCTGAGCCTGAAATATCTCGACGTGGTCATATAATCTTTAAAATACATTTTGATACATACAATGTGCAGTAGTAAAAAATCTTATAGTCACGAAATTAGTATAGGAACATAAAAGACTGAAAGCTCTTAGAATAATGTGACTAAAAGATATTTTTACTACTGGATAATGGGCTAACGTTAGATGGTTACAATTGAACAAGAACATTCCAAATTCGTTTTTTTTTAAATTTGAAGAACTCAAAGAAGTAAAGTTAAAGGGGAGGGTGACAAGATCGGAACGCATTACACATCTTACCAAACTGTACCCTGAACAAGTTTTGTCAAAACAAATAAAACATAAAGATCTGTTGGCACTTTGTCAGGATGGGACAATACCCAGGAATCATCACTACTTCTACGAAAATCTGCCTGTTCAGTCTGTTTCAGAATCGTCGCCTCAGACCAGACCTCGTCAAGATAATGACGAATTGGAATTATCTGCAACAAGAGCCACCTATTTAAGACGTCGGTCAGGAAGAAAAAATTAATGAGTATAATTTTTGATAAGTAACTTGGCTACCTACTCGTACCTTTGCTTGCTCAGAGTTGGAACTAAATTGACTGAGTTGTTTTCTGGGCCCTGAGTCGGGTATTTCAATGGTGTCATGATTGTACCATAATGGTACCATTATGATGCAATTGTAAAGTTTTTGGTAGTCTACTATTAATGTCTTGTCATAGCGGTGTCATTACGACTTCATCATTGAATTACAATTGTCAAAGTGACATAAATTGCTAGTCTCGTACACAACTGCTTCACAATTGCAATTCAATGACTGAAATGTTTCGGTAGTCTGCTATTTTGAATTTGACAGTAATATTTTGAAATTGTCCTGTGTCGACATTTTGCCATAAATACAAAAATAGATATATAGAAATATTAGAAATTGTTCTTTGTAATTTATTGCAATTTCGGATCTCCTAAACTTCACATTGCTTTTTATATTAATAAATAGTATGTACAAATATATCTAAACGAAGTCTAGCATGATTAAATTTATTAGTAGTTTTTCGAAAATCACTTCGACTAACGCATTTTTTAAAAACGGCAACACATACATACCATTCTAACACAATTCATAGATAAAAGAGACCGAAAATTCAATGCATAGATAAAGGAGACCGACAATTCTATTACCATTGAACGACCGTTATGAACGCATATAGCAGACTACGGACATTTGACTTCAATTGCAACGGTATCGTGCCGGTATGACAATTGTTCCAAAATAGTAGACTTGAGCACCTGTTCGTTTAATTGCATTGCATGTAACCTAAGGGGAAACACTAAGTGGAGTATAGTTATAACACTCTCAGAAATTATGTCGTTCATGTTATTGCTTTTTATAGAGATTTTTATAGCGGTTATGCATTGTGCATGCCATTTTTTATGTAACCTACTTTTATTTTTGCTTAAAATTTAAGATTAAGATGATCATGATCTCTTCAGTTTGAGAATGCTGATTCGTCACCAAAGATACAATTATTGTAGTACAAGAATGTTGTCTGAGTTTTGTTTGCTTTTAAAAGTTTATTTTTATAACGTTTTATGCTGTCTGCATGCCATTTTTCATGTAAGCTACATACTTTTATTTTTACTTATAATTCGTCGGCTTACTGCAAGAAGTCATTAATGGCAAAAAATCACTAAGTGCAGTTTGTTACACCAATGAACTCGTCTCGTTGAGTACTATCTATAGATAAAACTCACTAATTTCTATGTACCCAAATAATATCGTTATGACGTAACCATAAATTCGATAAATACAATTTCTAAACTTTACCTACCATAGAAGTCATGAAATAATATTAACATTTTTTAACAAAATAGTAATTCCGATTTCTTTTGCATTAAAACTCATTTTTGTAACTAAGGGACTTTTATGAATTACTCGTTGACGTCAATTTCTTAACTCGGGGTTTTGTTAGATTTCATTAAATGCACTTAGTTACTTTTAAATCATACCAATGTATGACAAAAAATAAACAAACAGCTATAATTACTTTTATTTATTTAGTTCGATGTTTGGTTAAAATTAATTAATGTTTCTTAACGGTTCTTTATTTTCGACATTTAGTGTAAATAATGATAATGAAATGCATTTAATAACATTTACCAGACCACGGTTTTATGTTTTTAAATTTTAATGAATTATTCTTGTCTAACATTTTAAATAAATAGAGCGTCCGCGGCCTGCAGCGCGATACGTAGGTACATGCAGCGGGTTGGCGGGTGCTTGGGGGGTGCGCGGGGGGTTGATCGGGCCGGCTCGCTCGCTCAGTGCGCGGCGACACACGATTGATATTGCATGTACGATTTGCTCACAGTTCATGAGTTCTAGCGAAATGCAACGAAATTATATTTTTAAGCCAGGACGAGGTAGTAAGATGTTGGAGCAACTTGAAAATAAAGAAAATATTATTATGATGAACGACTCAACTGGAGGTAGTGATGTAAGTACTTTTTAACCTATTATTAATATACAATTTACTCGTATAATGAAGTAGGTTTGTTAACTAGGACCATGTGACAGCATTTAAATTAATGTTTTAACTACATAACTCTTCTGTTTTAGATTTCATCAGACATTATCGAAGGTAAGCCATCTCCACAGACACTTACTAGAAACATTAAACCATGTACAACGATGTTATTTGCCAACAAAGACAAAGAACTCGCACAAAATGTCAGTGAGCCATTCCATGTAATGTGTTGTTTTATTTCATAATAATTGTAGATTAGGTTTTTTCATTTATATTTTTTATATTTCAGATCTTAGGCGATGTAACTGAAAGTACAACCCCATCTCTCACTCCTCTAGATCAGCGTGATGAAACAAAAGCTACTTGTGAACTAACTCAGGGACCGATCCTAGAGGATAACACGGTTTTTTGTTCTCTAGAAGATAATTTAATTTTATTCATATCATCCGTAAGTAGTTTTGCTCATGTTTGCAATTATTACATTTTGGAACACCTTTTATTAGTGTAATATCATTTATTTTTGTTCAGGATGACTCTGTTGCTGATCCAAATTGGACAAACCCTGAACTTAATACAAGAAGTAAAAATATTGATAGTGATTCTGATAAATCGGAGCTGGAAATTTTCGTACCAAAAAAAATAAAAACAAGCAGATGGCATAAGAAAAATTCTGAAACTTATGATAGAAATATTCAAAAACAATATAGGGCACAATGTCTACCATACCAAAACTATAAAAAGCAGATACAACCACCCAAAGCACCTAAATCAGGAGAGTGTAAGTGTAAACTTAACTGCTCGCTAAATTTTACAGAGGAAGATCGTAACCAAATTTGTAGATCCTATTGGGGTTTAGGTGATTATAATCGCCAGAAAGATTTCATTTTAATGAATGTGAGAGTTCATACCCCTCAGAGACGTTTAGTAACTGCTACAAAGAAAAGAACAGTGTCTCGTACATATTATTTTAAAAAAGACGATCGCTCGATCAGAGTTTGTGAAAAGTTCTTTAAGAATACTCTTTGCATCTCGAATGGTCCTATTAACAAAGCATTTTCTGAAGTGAGTAGTTCAGGAACTTTTGACGGCCAAGATAAACGTGGCAAACATGTGGCTCACAATAAAACACAGCAGGAAGATATAGCATTCGTTAAAGAACACATAGAGTCGTTTCCTACGATGGAGTCACACTATTGTAGAAAAACATCATCTAAAAATTATTTAGACAGCCATCTTTCCATATCAAAAATGTACGAACTTTACGAAGAAAAATGTAGAACCGCAAGCAAATCTCCAGTGTCTGTAAACGTCTATCGCAACATATTTTGTACACAGTATAATCTAGATTTCCATAAACCAAAGAAAGACCAATGCTTACTATGTTACAAATATAACTACGCCAAATCACAAAATTCACCCGATATTGACACCTGGCAGCAAAAATACGAAGAGCACATGTCTTTAAAAGACCAAAGCCGAAATGCTAAAGAGTTAGATAAAATTCGGGCTAACGAAGATCAAACTTTTAATTCTATCACACTGGATTTACAAAAGGTACTGCTTTTACCATCTAGTAACGTCTCCCTTTTGTACTATTTACGAAAACTAAACGTTTATAATGCTACCATCTACGAAGCTCGTACACCGAATGCTGGATTATGCTACCTATGGTCGGAAGTAGATGGGAAAAAAGGTAGCGACGAAGTGGGAACTGCTTTAGCGCTATGGGTTAAACGTCTACCATCGACGGTAACAGAAATTTCTATATTTTCTGATACTTGCGGAGGTCAAAATCGGAATCAGTTTCTATTATGTCTGCAGCTTTATTTAGTTCAAACAACGCACCTTGATATTATTGAACATAAATATCTCGAATCCGGACACACTCACATGGAGGTCGATAGTATGCATAGCGCTATCGAGAATCAAATGCGCCTTGTGCCGATTTATGCGATGACCGATCTTTGTACAGTTATTCGATTGGCTAGGTCAAACAGAAATAAAATAAAAAAATCTACGACTAAAATACCCTATGAACCTATAGTAATGAATAATTCGGACATTCTAGATCTGAAAGATTTGAGAAATAATTTAATGTTGAATAGATCAATTGGGTCTGATGGAGAAAAAGTACAGTGGCTCAAAGTAAAATGTTTTCGCTTTGAAAAAAAGCGCCCCAACATTGTTCAATATAGATATGACTACAAATCGGAGTATAAAGAACTCAATGTGTCAAAAAAAGGAAATTCTGAAACAGGGACCCAAACGATAAATCTGAGAAAGCGAAGAAATGACGCAGGGACTATCACTGAGTTTGATTACAGTACTTACAAACTAAAAGGAGCCTATAACAAAAAACTTCCTATTACAAAAGCAAAAAAAAAGGATTTAATAAAAATGTGCACAGAAAAAATAATACCAAGTGAACTGCATCATTGGTATCAGAATTTACCAGAAAAAGAAGGTCGTGACTTTGTACCAGAAGAAGAGAGTTCCGATGGAGAAGAATTGTAAAAGTTTACACAATGTTTTAATTGACACTTAAAAAGTGATAGTGATTTTAGTTTTTAGGATTTAATTTAATTTTGCAATGAAGAGAATAAAGAGAATAGAAGAAGACTATTTTATAAATACCTAAGAATGATTAATAGCATTTCAAGCCTAGTCTGGCGTATATAATATAATTATTTCAAGAAGTATTTAGTTTAACCAAAGAACAAAGTAATTATAGCAAGAAGTCATTAACTTTGTTTTTTTAATTTTAAAAAAAGTTCCTGTTGATTATTGCATTTCTTTGTTAATTTTATTAATAAATAATTATTCTACTATATAAATCTGTTTTATTTTACGTACACATTATCGTAGTTTTGATAATATAGGACATTCAACATTATAAAATCTAATTAATTGCATTACTCAAACTTTTGTAAATGTAATTTAATGAGTTCTTGCAATAAGCCGACGAATTTAAGGTTAAGGTAATCATGATCTCTTCCTTTTGAGAATTCTGATTCGTCACCAAAGAAACAATTATTGTAGTAGAAGAATGTTGTCTGAGCTTATGTTTGTTTTTAAAAGTAAATTTTTTAATAAGTTCCTTTTTTATAAAATTTCTAACAAAATTTATTGATATTTGTTGTTTTATTTCACCATCATCGGAATTAATCCATCACAAATAAATTTATACGTCCGTTCTCTGAACAAAACTTATATCACATTTTTGACAAGCCAAATGGACGTATCGTCTCCAAAAATGGTAGTTGTAGTGGATTCAATTACATAAAAAAAATTATTTTAAATTACGTTTCACGATACTTATACTAAGTTCAAATCTAATATATAGAATTCCCGTGTCACAGTGTTAGTTACCGTACTCCTCCGAAACGGCTTGACCGATTCTTCTCAAATTTTGCATACATATTCAGTAGGTCTGAGAATCGGCCAACATCTATTTTTCAAACTTTTTTTTTTTAGTATGGCAGAACAACGTTTGCCGGGTCAGCTAGTGTTTTTATAATATCGCATTACATATAAAAGTTTTGTTTTATACATCCATCCAATAAAAGCATTTTCTGAAACAAATATGACATACGGTTTGTCCAATATTGTCGAGCTAAAATGGCGTAAGTGCAATATTGCGAGTTTTCAAATACTTAAACAAAAAATTTACTTTGCATATAACTATTAAATTATTTTCATAGACACATGCAAATTTTTTATTAGGTACATACATTAAAAAAAAGTTATTAAGTTTTTTGCTTTTCCTGAAAAGTAAGGGTATAGCTTATTCGCCCCTCTGGCTTGAAGCCCGCGATATAATACCATGTTAAAATGATGCATACTACATTCCTACTGGACTAGTCTTAAAAATACCAGTCTGTTTGGGATTACAACAAGGACAACATGCCAATTCTGCTTACACAAGAAAATTAAAACAGTACTGAGTGTCATAAATGTGTAAAAGAACATTCGCTTTTAATAATATAAATAACGATAGCATAATAGCTACTAAACCAAACACAGTTTGTTTCAAATTAGTTTAATTTTTGATGCAACAGAATTGACATCAATACATTTTATCTAAGGATAGTGCATCGCAGTTCCTATGCGCTTATTGCTATAGTAACTATAATATACAATAACATTTGTGCATGAGCGTAGAACGGGGGAATTTTGGCGGTTAATTCCACCACAAAATGTCGATAAAAGTATCTATATCTCATTATTTATTCATTATTTCAAAAAATTTGTCGACAGCACATGTGACCAGAAGGCTGGTCTGTACTTAGCACAAAGGATAGCAATTGCTATCCAGCGTGGTAATGCGGCCAGCCTTCTGGGCACGTTGCCCATAGACATCGATGCGGAGGAGTTTTTTGATGCGTGAAATATATTTTAGATTCCTCCCCTTTTTCTTTAAAATTTTTTGTAACTATATTATTCTTTGTAAATACTACTGATGAGTAACAAATACATATTTAAGTAAAAACGGCGTATATTATATATAAATTTTCCATTCCTTTTTATTTTCTCAATGACAGATCTAATTTTATCCATTTGTTTACTAGGTGTTGCCCTCAACTTCGTACGAGTGAAATTTAAAAACTACCCAAACAAATTACACAAAACAATTATCGTCTTGCACCACTATCTATTTAAAGAAAAACGCATTAAAATCCGTCGCGTAGTTTTGAAGATATACGCTTACATAGGCACATACTAAAATAACGACTTTGTTTTATAATAAGTAGAGATTTGCCCCATTTGTTTAGGTCACTCGGACTCTGGCATGACCTTGTACATGTCTTAGCGTAACATTTTTGTAAAATCATGCATACATAATGTAAATAAATAATTGGTCAAGTGCGAGTCGGACTCGCGCACGAAGGGTTCCGTACCATTATCTATGCAACATAAGGCAACGTTATTAGTATCGAGCAAGAAACGGTAAAAAAATCATGTTTGTTGTATGGGAGCCCCCCTTAAATATTTATTTTATTTTATTTTTAGTATTTGTTGTTATAGCGGCAATAGAAATACATCATCTGTGAAAATTTCAACTGTCTAGCTATTACCGTTCTTGAGATACAGCCTGGTGACAGACGGACGGACAGCGAAGTCTCAGTAATAGGGTCCCGTTTTTACCCTTTGGGTACGGAACCCTAAAAAGACGCTTATTGAAGTTTCTACAGGAGCTGTTATTGAGAAAAGAAAAAATGGAAATAGCATAGAATATTTATAGCTCTATTCTCCTCTCTCAGAACAAAACGAAACAAATTACATCTTCTCTAGTAAAGCCACTTCTTAAGTAAACCCACTATTTTTGGATTTAAATGAGTATATTCATTTTAAATTTTAGCCTGACGTTTCAGAGACTAAACAGTCACCATGATCACGGATAAGACTGACAATCAGTCCAATATACGCGCGTCTCAACCCTTAAAAAGTGGTTTCATTTAAATCATATTTTGGCTACGCTCATGCATTACTTTAACTTAAGTAATGCTTTCTAAGTTATATATTTTACTGGGCCCTTGTTCCCTATTGTAGTTTTAACATGTAAGTGAAATTAATCTAATATATAAAATTCACGTGTCACAGTGTTAGTTACCGTACTCCTCCGAAACGGCTCGACCGATTCTTCTCAAATTTTGCATACATATTCAGTAGGTCTGAGAATCGGCCAACATCTATTTTTCAAACTTTTTTTTTAGTATGGCAAAACAACGTTTGCCGGGTCAGCTAGTAACATTATATAAACACAGCATGTTACGTAAAGTACTTGTCAACAAATTTTAATTCATTTCATGTATACCTCAAATATAAACTGCTAATTCAAAATAAGTTTATAAGAAAATGTCCATGCAGTGATAGAACATGAACACACATTCCTATCCAATTACTCCAATAAGTACTTTAAAGACCAACAAGGACAAAATCTAAACAGATGATAATAACATTACATAATATGCAAGGGGTGGATAACTCAAAATTAAACCATATCAATATAATTATAGTAGAAATACACTCCCATTGTAAAATAGATTAATGTCTAGCAGAAAAATATTAAAACTTTGAGGAGACCATAGCGACTATGGGCTTCAAAACGCCAGGTTACAATTTAAAACAAATATTCGCATCTACATTTGAATGAAGTGGTTTTTGTTGCACAAAAACACATGTAAGCTATCAACAAGGCATGACAATTATCTAAACACAACTAAAATTAAGACAGTAAATAAGGGCCCTTACACTAAAAACACACTAAATTTATGATTACAATTTATCCACCTTTCTTCCATTTTTCTCCTGGTATATATTCAGTCATAGGTCTTCCAGAGATTCCACAAGTACCAATACCAACTCTCCCTGTTAAATTATCAGGTGATGCAAATATACTTTTTGTTCTAACACCGGGCTTTTTAGCAGCTTTAGTATGAAATGAAAGCCATTTATTTTTATCAGTTTCTCTATCTTCTTCAATTTGTTTAAACCTCTGTTGTTTTTTCTGCTTTTTCTTTTTAAGATATTCTCTACTGTAGCCTTTTCCATGCCTGTAATAAATAATGCATTTTGTGTCATGAAAATCAAAATTATATAGGGAAATACTTAATATTGTATTTGACTAAAGCTTTTTATTAAGTGTGGTTTAATTATTAGAATTTTCTTTTTATATACTACAAGACGTTTTAAATGTTAATTACAAGGTTTTTACGATTTTGACCACTCTCCCTTAAAAGACGGCAACAATTTATGTTAAAAACTTAATTCTACGGAGAAGGGTTCGCTTACTATGTAATATGTATAATGCAAAATTTAATAATGTTTTGGTTATATAATGGTATTCACTCACTTGCTTTCATCACCACTGTGTGGTCTTTTTAATCCAGTTCCTGTGCTCTTTACATCAGCTATATTTACAACTTCTAATGTTGAATAACCATCAAACTTAACTTTTAAGGTGTCTTCCCCAACATCTTCAATCAGTGCTTCATAAAACCTATAATGATTAACATTTTAATTACAATACCTAAATCATTACTGAATACTCAACATCTGTTTATTTCTCATGAAGAAAACTGCAGAGTACAAAATGTCTTTGTTCAAATATTTTATAGGTAAAATTTACACATATTTTTATTTAGGAACTTAGAATACTCTATAGCAATACTTTAACACAATTGTCTAAATTGTGAATACTGACTCTAGTCTGCTCTTAAGCATTACATTTAGAGGTTCTTAAGTACTATGCTGGTCACTACACTTATTGCTGCCATAAACATGTCTACTTTTAAGCTACAAAAAATATTAAGAATGAAAAATACGAAATTCTAAAGCTTGATGATTTTGTTTCATAACTACTTCTTAAGGCCATGTTCTAGCTCCATTATCAGCTATGTGTTATTATAATAATAAATTGTCATGCAATGTACTTATTTTTTAAGTTCAGTTAGAGGCCAGGAAGTGTATAAAAAAATGGGTGATTTTCTATGGAATTTTTAACTTACCAACTACCAATAAAAAAAAGAACCAAGTGATAAAAAAAGGAATACTTACTGGCCATCTGCCCTCCACTTGGCCAAGCATCTTTCACCAACTTGCCACTCGGAAAGGTACTTCTGTGTAGCTTCGTCGTCCTCGGCCGCCAGCAGGGATGCTGTAACATCATGATCATTACTAGAACCAGGAATATTAGATACTCTGGATTCACCGTCTTGGGTTTTTATTAAATCTCGTGTTAACTCAATTACTTCTTCCAAATCGGCCTTTAATTTTAACAACTCCTCATTGTCAGCATCAGTGAGCAACGCCGCTTCCACCTAAAATACAAATAAAATACCACGACTTACATTACAACACAACGCGGATTAAAGCTTCGGTTTATTGTAATTTATTTACCTGTTGCAACTGTAGTTTATAATTTCTCAAATCATCTGCCATTATTTTACTTTGTTGGGCTAAATATTATGTAGATCCAACATTCAGTTGATAAAGAAATCAAAATTTCACTCGCGAATTCACCAAAAATAAGTGACTATTGCTGCGACATTCGACATTTTCTGATTTTCAAAATGTCAAAAAGCATAGAGTAGTGGAAATTCAAATATAGAATAGAATGGAAAATGCTCGAACCACAGATTACTTATGAATTATGTATTGAAATCTATGCTAGTTTTCCAATTGCAGAGCATAATGCGATTCAGTGCCGCACAATGCTGAACAATGCTGACACCTAATTGGAACATGAATTAGTTTTCAAATGCACCAGCAGTGTGCGCCAAGTACAGTGTTGAAAAAAAATATTCTAAAATAAACATTGTATTCACATTATATGTGTGGAATATAAAAAAGTCATTGTTTATACCTTCATCCATACTTATATTTATTTATTTTTTAACACAGCTTGAATTAACTTTGAATATTTCCAGAAAACTCCGACGAAAAGAAAGCCTTAAATTTTTTTTATCAATAAATAATATTAGTAACGATAATATATAAATAAAATTTCATACAATGCCAATTTAAAGAAAAAATACTTGTTAGTTTTCTGGCGCTGAAGTTGGTATGGATTGCACGCATCACTTTTGAGAGTGCTCGATTGTGCGATGCGTTGCTGTAGTTGGAACACTCAACGTTGAGCATTGTGCCGCATAATGCACTCTTGTGCTGTAATTGAAAAACGGGGACTATTACATAGGTACCTATTTTTGTAAAATGGTATTGGAATTAAATGTATAAGTTCAATAATCATTTTATACAAATACCACACACAGCCATTAGAGTATTTAATAAACAGTATATGCTCTGTTTTTTTTTGACTACCTACCTAATAAACTGCCGTGTCGGCGCGGGCGGGGTGTCGTTATTTTACTCTTTGGTATCAAGGTAACGCACAAACATCTGTCACCTTATAACGAAAACTCTTGCTGGATTAATGCTCTAAGCAACAGTATTTTCTTGATTAAATAAACTAACACCAAAAAGCATATATTCAATTGTCTGGATCAACTAGGATTAGCTAATTTTGGCCAGTTTTTTGTTGTTTTTTCATTCCTAGGTAGCTACTAATAACTTTTAAAGAATATTAAAAATATAGACGAATAAAATAAATAACTTTATAAAAATAATTTAATAATCAAATGATCCAGTTTATATATTACAAAACCATTAATCGAATCCATACACAGGCATCTGTGCATATAATATATATAGGTACCTACTTAAAGAATAATTGGTTAACTCTAATAATTTAATTGGAAAAGCAATCATGTAAGTGTATTACATGATTGCATTTCAAGACAGCTAATATGACTGAAAAAATATATACATGGTTTGTTGAATAGCTATGTAACCTATAGACACATATTTACCCCAATAGATAAAAATGTGGGTCGCAAATCTTTAATGTAATCCTTGAATGTTTTTTTGATCAATATTGTTTAAAAGCACATAATTTCTATGTATATGCGTATATATATACTAGCTGACCCGGCAAACGTTGTTTTGCCATACTAAAAAAAATATAACAGGTTTGAAAAATAGATGTTAGCCGATTCTCAGACCTACTGAATACGCATGTAAAATTTCATAAAAATCAGTCAACCCGTTTCGGAGGAGTACGTGAACTAACACTGTGACACGTGAATTTTATATATTAGAAGATATATAACTTTTTTATAATTATAGTGTGTCTGTTTATAAACTAAAACATCAATTCTAGGTTATATAAAAATATAATAAAGGAATATTTACAATATTACATATCAGTCAATATGCTACATAATCTATTAGTAAAACAATGCATTTTCTTATTCACATTAGTCAGTATATACTTACAGAGACCAACATAAAAGCGCGTGGTCTAACGGTCTTATTTTTAATGACTTATCGGAGGTTTAAAAGTTCGCTAAAATTGTCAAAACTTGTTATTCTTATTAGTTTTTTTACGCTAAAACGTTTATTATCTCTCCGATAAAATCTCCGTTTTAACCTCCGATAAGTCATTATGAATAAGACCATTAATGCTTAAAAGCAAAGATCGAATGTTAAAAATCGTACAACAGTATAGTACCTATAACAGGTACAGCGGTTACAGGCGCATTAATAATATAATTCACACTACATTCACATCACAGATTTACCAGATAAAGTGAAGAGAAACCAAGTAAATGTCTATGTCATGGAGACTAGCAGTCAGGAGGAATATCTTGTATGGGGGATCAGTCCAAAAAGTGTCCACTTGTAAACAGCAAATAACACTCACCGAAATAGCGCTAGTGTAGCAAGTGGAAATGATATGAATGTAGCAGTTATAAGCAGAGTGAAGTGTGCTACTGTTGCGGTAATTCTTTAATACTATTTTCTATTTGCTATTTACAAATATTTAGGGTACTTAAAAACACCGTATAATTATAATAATAATTAATATAAATTTATTTCATAGTCATGTTTGTCTATATAATATAAAGCGGAAGTTTTTCTTTCCTTTCTAATAATTTGTGGCGCTCTTTTTAAAATATTTCCACTTGCTACTATGGCGCCACCTTAATTTGCTGCCTTTCAGCGGACACTTTTTACACGCTTTATATTAGCTTCACTTGTATGTTTGTTTGTATGTTGGTATGTTTGTAACCGACTCCTTTGGACGCTATTTTGACCCACTTTAAACGGTCAGATTCTATTCAAATTTTGCACACCTGTCAAAGACCGATGACAATACAATAATTCGATTAAATAAAGCGTGTTTTTTAGTTTTTTTAAACTATTTTTATTAATATACTGAGATATTCCTCCTTACTTCTAGTCTCCATGGTCTATGTGAGACTATAATACACGCCACAGAGTAAGTTATTAACCATAGATAGACTTATGAAACAGGCTTTACCTTCCCAATGGAATACTTGTTTTATTGCTTGTAAAAGTGACTAACCATAATTAACATATTTACCTACCTACCATTAATAAACATATCTTATTAGACCATGAAGTACGATTTAGCCAGGCTAACGTTCAATATTTAACGTAACTCCACTATCTGCCAAATCTATGAATCACATAATAACGAAATTAGAAGAAAAAATGCAGACTATCAGTGGTAGTTTTAAATAGTAGATATCATATGCACATTAAAATCACGATAGAAGACTTCAAATTATCACTATAAAAGCACAAGTTGAAAGTAAAAATCTGGTATCCGCCTATTTCTTATTTACATAGATCTTAATTAATAATTTCATCACTAACATATTGAAAATATAAATTACGCATTAAAACTAAGTAAATTGCACAGTAAGCATTGCAGTTTCCTTGGGATAACGCAGGAAGCTGTTGGTTTTACTATAAAACATCTATTTACATTAAATAATAGCGTACATTTAAGTTCTTAGAATTATTTTGGAATAGGTAAGTATTGTTTTGATATGATTTTCTCTGGTAGAATTTTTGACGAAGTTAAGATAGTTTATTTTTAGTTCCCGACCATATAAATTCTAAAGTTAAATTTATTAAAAGTATTATTCATTATGACTTATCGGAGGTTTAAAAGTTCGCTAAAATCGTTTAGCGAAAAGTGTCAAAACTTGTTATTCATAATAGTCTTTTTACGATAAAACGTTTATTATCTCTCCGATAAAATCTCCGTTTAAACCTCCGATAAGTTATTATGAATAAGACCATTAATATTTAGCCGATATCTTACTTATTATATTTCCAGTAATTAATCATTAGATGGAATGTAGCTAGATGGAAAGCCAATGGTTTAAATTACAATGACAAAGATTTTTCAATCAAGTATATTAATTACTACCTTCATTCATATCAATAGTTATTGTCCATCTACCCACAAATGTAAAATTTTTAAAAATATGTGCTAGTTAGTTGATAAAACATTTAAAATGCTTTTTAAACAAAGAGTTGTGTCGTTTAAAGTTTGTATCTGTATGTCTATCTCTGGCATCAAATCTCCCAGATAGCGGAACGATAATTTATTTTCTGTAGGTATGTTTAATATTATTCTTAATCGTGTATTCATTAAAAATATGTGCATTTGTTTGAAAGTTAATAGCTCATTTGTAAAAGTACGTCAAATTTTTATTTATAAAATGTAATTCTATAATTCTAACTGTCAACATTTACTAGATGGCTCTGTAGTGCTGTAGATTGATGATATCTACGTCTTGAGGCGAAGTCTTCGTTGTCATCGTTTAGTCTCTCTTGTTCCAAAGATATATCAGCATGGACTGGTGTTACAACCAACTGTTCGTATTCTAATGGACGCTTGCTGTGATATAACAATAAACAGTTTTAATGCATCTTAGATTTAACTATGAAGAGTTTGTTTGTTTGTTTGAACGCGTTAATCTCAGGATCCGCTAGCATTGATATAAATAAATAAATAAATACTCATGGACATTTCACACCTCTGGTGCCAAGCTAAGCTTATATGCTTGTGTTATGGGTACCAGAATACGGATAAAATACATATACCTACTTTTCTTTTGTAAATACATATTTATAATACATAGAAACACCCAGACGTACAAACATTGTATGATAATTAGAAAAATCACACAAATGATTGTCCCGAGCGGGAATCGAACCACCTCTTGATCGGCAGTCCGTTACATAAACTACTCAACCACGAGGCTCGTCGAGATATACATATATTACAGCTGTGCCCGGCTGTTTCACTTGCGTTCATACTGACTTCCCATATAACAAATAGATGTTAAACGATTCTCAGACTTCCCTTTATGTACCTACACAACGTTTCATAAATTCGGAAAGTGTCTTTAGATTGCAAGGATTGATCATAAGGAAACATTGGTACAGTTATAATTAATCTTTATAAAAACTAAAAAAAGCATTTGCAATCCAGCAGTAATAAAATTCCAGTTAACATTCATTCATTTCTGACGGGCTTCGTGGTGGAGTGGTTTATGTAATGGACTGCCGATCACGAGGTCGCGGGTTCGATTCCCGCTTGGGACAGTCATTTGTGTGATATCCATAAATGTCATACAAAGTTTGTACTGCGTCTGGGTGTTTTCTATGTATTATAAGTATGTATTTACAAAAGAAAAGTAGTATATGTAGTCTATCCGTATCTGGTACCCATAATACAAGCATAGAAATATAGCTTACTTTGGGACCAGAGGACGTTGTGTGAAATGTCCTGAATATTTATTATTTTTATTTATTTTCAGAAAAACAGAGCTCTTACCCAATAGCTTGCAAGAAAGATATCTTCATCCAATGGAAGAAGTGGAACTCTGAAGCACGTCCAGGCTTGAGTGCAGGATTGGCTGCACCAATGTAAAGCCACACCAACCATAAGATACTGAGACAACCCAGAGCATAGCCCCAGTGGACCAAGAACATTAACAACAATTTTATTGCTACCTGCAATAACATTAAATACATATTTATAAAATGCTATCTCTTTCTGTCCCTTATCAGCCCATTAACGTCCTACAGTTGGGCACTGGTTTCCTTCACTTAAGAAGGGATTATGGTCTACTGTGCCACCCTGACCAGGTGTGTTGTCACAGCTGTTTTAGCATAAACTGTGTTAGAATACAATTCCTGTTAAATAAACCTAATCTCTATTATGTAAATCTTCAGGTCATAATAGTTGTTCAATCCACTAGCAAATTTACTTGTGAGAAATTTTAGAGGGTCTCACTTATGTACGTAGCGACATCTATCGGTAACAGTTGTCACTACACAGATACGTAACAATGACAGATGGCGTGGAGCACTATTTCCCAAAATCGAACCACAGCCGCACGAAGTATAGATACAAGGAGTCCGAACGTAATGTTGAACGAATGGTCTCAATTTACGGGACAGATTTTTGCCGGTAGAGCGCGCCATTTTTCAAGAAGTACTCGTTTGAACTATTGACACTTGTGGAAAAAAATATTCTGAGAAACGTGGATATAAATATAAGTTTTAGGAAATTTTTCGAGTGCTTTAAACCCAACAATACAGAGAAGGTCAAGAGATATTCTGATATTCTATACTAGCATCGGTACGTCCTGAATACTTGCGCAGCCAGTGGCAGAAAATAGAACTATGATCTGGGTTGATTATTGTGTACACGAAATATTATGGAAAAGCCTATACCGTTCGGATTCCTTGTATCTATACTTCGTGCACAGCCGTATTAGAAGAGTGTAACATAAATACAAAAATAACCAAAACCACAGTGTTTGTTATAGTGAGCTAAATGGTATTTACTTGTCTATTATTATACAGTGCCTTTTTAGAAGCGAGAAAATCATCTATAAAAACATCTGGTCTATTAATCACACAAAATAAAAAATATATAAACTAAATCTTACCCCAACTAAAGAAAGCCATCGATTACACAAATGTGAGTACCAATTTTTATTTTTCGAGTGTACGCTAACATTAGGTCTACGTACGTCACTGTTAGACATGCGGCCATTCATTATGGCGGAATCTGTAGGCGATGGTGTAAAGTCCTGAAAAGTTTACACAAACTTATAGTTAAGTTTAGTTTAAAGTTTATATTTTTTTTATCTGGAAGGAAAAAAGTCTAGAGGAAAACCTAAGAAAAGATGGGATGGACTGTGTGAAAGAGGACATGAAAGAAAGAGGAGTTGACACAGACATGACGGCTAATAGAAGACTATGGAAGAAAAAGACATGTTGCGCTGACCCCAAATAATGGGATAAGGGCAGGAGGATGATGATGATTTTTTTTATCCTATCAGAAATTGATAGCAATTATAATATACGCACAACTTAACTATACTTAAAATCAATATAATTAAAATCAATAACACAGTTTGCCAACGTTAATTTAACTTTCTTACATTCATAAGAAGGTTCAGTTAAAGTTGTCAACTTGTGTTATTGACGTTATCAATTTTCATTTTTTAGTTTATTTAAGGTTAGTTATGTACGTAGAATTGGTACCAATGTAAGTACTTACGCCAACATTTTTATGTCTTATTCTTTCAGGAAATAGTAGATCTAGATCACTTCCTGTAGCACCATAAACTTGCGTACTATCTCTCTGCGAACTACCTTGATACCTATAATATACATCTGACATGAATAACAAAGTAACTCATATATATTATTTATGTATGTTGTAATTTCCTGGCACATGTAGAAAATGCTCAAAATTTGCAATAAGAAATTCATAGATCTACATTATCTTATGAGTTTTAACTTAACATCATTCACCACTGCTGAGAAAGTTTCACAGACGGACATTTGAAGTGATCCTTTAAGGGTATCTTTTTTGTATTTTGTATCAAAAGTGCAAAACTTATGACTAAATAAAAAATGTAATGGGTGAATAGATGAATATAGAAATTAAGCAACGATTGTATGAAAAGCTTTTTAATTCAAGTTTTATGTGGGTGAAATGAGTTAAAACCAAAAAAATAAAAATAAAACATACCTCATTTCTCGTCTATGTTGCAAATCAAAAGTTTGAGCAAGAGCAAAGTATGAGTAATCAATACTAGCGTATGTAATGAGGAACGGCATGGTGACTATGGGTGCGAGCTGATTAATATCACCGATTATAATGAAAGTTACTGTTATCACTGCTACTACAACCATTGAGTATATCGGCACTTTGTTCGGACCTCTCTGGAAATAACATAACTTTTCAAAATATGACCAATTTAAAAATAGAAGGTCGGTACAAAAATAATTTGATGAAACGTTCGTTTTTTAAAAATATTTTCATAACTACGTAATGGCTTTTGATGCAATTTTTTTTTTAAAGAAATTGTGGTTTAAGAATATAGTTTTGTTTTTAAATTACAAGCGTACGAAGTTGAGGACAACAACTTGATGGCTACCAAAATTTTTCTTTTAACATTTATTTTGCTTTTCTTTGTACTGTGCTTTTAAAAATACATTCATAGGTCTAAGTTACATACCCCATGTCCAAGAAACGCAAGACCTGGTATGACCTTCTCATTAGCGATACTTTGTAACACTCTAGGCGTCCCATACATTGCTCCGAGGCATGAACTTGTAGAACTTATATACAATCCCGCTAACAATAGGACAGTGACAGCAGAAATATCTGCAGTAATTGACAAGTTCTTCAACAAGCCTTCACGTGTTACTGTCGCTGCTAATGTTATTATAAACATCAAATATAAAAATGTCCTGAAATATAAATAATATCGTTATACTTATATATAAAAGTGAAAGTGGGTTTGTCTGTTTGTGACGTTTTCACGCAAAATCTACCAAATGGAACTGCACGAAAATTGGTATAGATATAATTTATAGTCCTGGAATTAAAATAGGCTATATATTATTTCGTTTAAAACTCTGTACGAGATAATAAACGCAAATGTTTGCGAAATATGGTATAAAATAATGGGTGGGCAATTTTGTTTATTTTACAGTTGTCATAGCAACTCATAGAATCCGTCGACTTATAGGTATTTTTTTTATTTGGACACGAAGGTTTTAATCCCAGACTGACATGCGATTTATGCAGTGAGCTGAGAATAGAAACTCCTAGTGTGGTATTTATTTCCAACAATTTTTTTAAATTTAGATACTTCCTTAATTAAAGAGGTTGAAATAGTTAAGTATTTATATTCTATACTAAGTCGATTTTTTTTGCACTATTGAATTAATGTTTTTAAACTTTCGCGGCTTTCACACATATTAATATATAACGACCGGGTCAACTCCGCGGGAAATATAATTTATTTTAGGTACGATACCTGTTTTGTCCCGACGTTTCGGTCGACTTGTATCGACCGTGGTCACGGGTGAACTACTAAACTATTGAATTAATAATCACGGGTAAACTATTGAATTAATATTTTCTTACAATTTTAAAAACGATTGACCTTAGTATTTGTTTTGCCTATCAATCGTAGTTGTCATTTTGGTATCGTATTTAACTTTGATTTTAGTAGATATACATAGTATATTGTATCGATGGTTGATTGATCTAAATTTGGAATGGATTTCAGTATCGATTTTACTTGGGTTCGGCGCAACATATCTTTTTCTTCTATGCTAAAATTATTTACAAGATCGGTTATGGTAACTTCGATCAAACTCGATCAGCACTACATTTATTTATACTAATTTTCTTTTAGAGTAGGAAACCTTACCCCGTGCCGATAGCCGCCAAAGAACCATTAGGTATATTCACGGAAGGATTCTTCAAATCACCGCTCATATTGATTCCTGCCAGTATACCAGTGATTGTCGGGAAAAATACACCAAAGCATTTAAACCATGTATAATTATCTGCATATGCAGGCCAAGTGTTATTTGATATTACACCACCTAGCCATCCTTTGAATTCACTTTGAACTGTAACAAGAAATATAAAATACATAATATGTACATCTATTGACACTAGCATTATCTAGTCTCTGCCTACACCCATGGGAATAAAGGGATGGTAGTATGATAATGATCAGTATTTGTGGTGGTGTTTATTATCCTAGCTATCAAGTGCATTTTAGGTCAAATTGTGTTTACGCCTTTAAAAATTATGAACGATATGGCATCGCAAAAGAGTTGCTTGCAAAAATTGCTGAAGTTACAAACAATTTATTGAAAAAGGGGAAATAGCTAAGGGGAAATAGCTAAGGGTAAATGTTTTTTTTAATTATTTTGAAGTCCTGAATATAGGAGTTAACTATTTAAATATTTTAAATGTTGCACCGTTCGGAAGTGTTTAAAACCACAGGTTAAAAATTGTTAGCAACCTCATCACAGACAACTTAATTCATTTCAATATTTTAGTCCATCTATTATAGTCCCATTCTTAATGATAGGAATGCATATGTAAATAATCTATTATGTCATTTGTACACGCTACGAGTTTATCTACTTATCACAATACACTTTAAAGTTTTATCAACTTAGATAGCAGTGACTATAGTATCTAATCATTAAAAATTAACATTTTGCACTTACGTTTTTCATCTGTAGGTACTGTTGTGAAGGACCCGACAAAGAAATCAAGGGCAGCCAATAAAATAATCATAAGTAGAGCAAATTGTAACTTGACTACCCATTTTACACCAGCAACATTTATAGTGCCTAATAATAAGACAGCTGCTATAGCAAAACCTCTCGACGTCCATTTGAAACCATCACTTTGTGCATCATCTATAAGAAAGCCTGCCATAGACTCTCCAAAACCAAACACATTTAAGGCACATCCTACAGCCTGTAAATATACAATCGGATTATTAGGAGTGCCATATTTTCGAAGGGAGGAATGTAGGATGTTAAATTCGCATAGTGTACGGAGACCGATGAAATCGAAAATTTGTCACGCTGCTCAATTAAGGATAGGCATTGAGCTGACAAAATGAAGAGAAGATTAGAACTCCCAGTAGCCACTTCGCTCTAGTGTTGTTACTGGTGGTACGTTATAACCTTTAATGAGATAAACCTTTATAACCTACAGAATGCTACAACACATTGTCCAGTGGTTTTTGCATCCTACATTTCCCTACAATCATGATGATATATATCGCTTTACCATGTTGCCCCCTACATAACGTCGTTGGGTATATGGTTGTTATTTTTTTTGAATTATGTGGCGTGTTTATTGCCCCCTTTCCTAATTCTTTTAGCTTTTTGAACCATTCTTCTATGGATCTCTTCCATATTTCGAATTTTATTAGATAGGATAAATTTAAATTGAGTTATACTTTTTGAATACTCATTTGCCTGTATGGCTATGGGTTTGTTAAGAGTTTCGCTTTCAGGGAAAAGTATTTATAATCATTGAGTCTATAATGATGGCATAAATTATTGAATATGTTAACATTTTGAAACTAATTATGCTGGTAAATTAAATTTATCACCTAATTTGAATTAAGACTTGTTCGAATACAATTAGTTAAATTCAAAAGATGTTTAACATAATGTGATGTAATTTATTTTCTAGTATATCACTTTTAAATATCTAATTATAAGTACACAAGTGTTTTTGTGATCTAGTTCAGATATCTATAACACAGGCTAAATATTACACGTCAGTAGGTATTGAGGTTCAATATAACTACAATTATGTTAATGAAATAAAAGTGGATGTTGCTTTTGTTGTTTTGTTATATAACTAACTAGATAATGCCTGCGATTTCATCCGCGCTTACAGTAACTGAGCCTCCCGTTCTCCAATTTCTACTAAACCTTAATAAATTATACAAAAAAGCCATCCTCTTGAACTACTCTGTCTATTAAAGAAAACCGCAGCAAAATCCGTGGAATAGTTTTGAATATTTAAGCTCACATAAGGACATACATACAAGAATAATGGCATTGTTTTATAATAAGTAAAGATATATGATCCTCCATGTGGTGATGGATTAAGAATACAAGTATCAACACCCCATCTCATCAAGGCTGCTGTAAAAGTTAACTAAGGGATATTGCATACAGATAACATCCTCTTTGAGAGACGGAAAACTCGAATATAAACCCTGTGCCAACACGTCAGGTCAGCGCGGCACAGTAGACCATAATTCCTCTAAAGTGGAGGAGAGCCGTGCCCAACAGTGGGATGTAAATGGGCTGGAGAGGAGAGGAAGTAAAGACATGAAATAAATTTTTGATGACAAAGGTACCATTTAAATGTTGGGTCATGCATGATGATACAAATAATGTAAAATATTATAATTACCTGTCCAAAACAGTATACCATTCCAAGGGAACCTCCTAATCTTGATCCTAATGTGTGTGCAATCAAAAAATATACACCACCACTTTCAATTCTACATCTCTCACATATTCCAACTGCTGATAATACTGAGATCAATGCTACAAACACTGAAAAAAAAAAGAAATTGGTAATTTAAAGTACATTTTAAAAATACAGCCATTAGAATAAAATCAGTTTTCAACTTTATTTAAAATGACAGTGTTAGTACTTGGTCTTACCTGTGAAGAGTACTATAAGTACAGCATTAACAAGACCAGCTTGACCAACTATCCATCCTGATCTTAGAAATACAATTACACCAAATATATTGATAAGGCATGATGTGAACACTCCGTCCCAAGTACCAAATAACACAGGTTGTGATATAAAAAAGTTTGATTTCCACCATGGTATGTCACCCTGAAATATATTTATTAACACATAATACATATGATAAAAGTTACAAGAAAATTTTTATCATTACTTTTCATAGTGATTAGATACTTGCACATTGTATTTTGTATCAGCAAATATTTATATGATAATTTTGCACCATACCCAGAGCAATGAAAACGCATACACAAATTTATCTACAAAATTTCTTATTTAAGAAGCCCATTAGCAAAATTAAGGTTGAGAAAATTATACTTGTGAGCAGCTTTTTATTATATTGTGTTCACGTACAATGCAATTAACTGTCAAAATAAAAATTACTTCAGCTGTTGTTTGGGCCACAAATTTATTTATAACATTTAAACATTTGCTTTACAATATGTAGAACATATATATATATAGAAGACCATAGAATAACCAATAAGAGGCATTGTAAGAAGTAAGGAAAGTACCTGTATGTCAGCAAAGATTTCATTAGCTCCAGAAGCTTGATGCCCACCTGTACCATATTGTGATTCATTGCCTAAATCCACGAAACCACCAGACTGTCTTCGCATTCGAGCTCTATCAAATCCCGGTTCATCACTGCGAAAACTATCTATATCTAAATCATTTCTTCTTTGGCGATTACTTTGATCCATTTTATTATAATTTAACTAAGCACTAATAAAGAAATACTAATAACATCGGAACATTTGTTCCCAGACTACTGTTTATCTTAGTTAACTATGAAAGAAATTTTATTGCTATTCTTCAACAGAAGAAAATCAACTTAAAGAATGGTGACATCCTTTTCTTTCTTGGATAAACAATAATTTTCTATTGCACTCTTTATGAACACTAATGCATAAAATTGTAAAAAAACGTTACGAACAAAAACATGACATCATACGTCATTTTTGATTGACATTGACATTTGTTACAATTGACAGATTGTAAGACGCGTTCAGCTTGAGCTTTTAAAAAACTTTTTTTTTTTGAAAGGTTTTATGCGTCGTGTGTTGGTCAAGAATGTTATAAATAGGAAGTAACAACTCGGGAACATAGATTTGTTCCAAGGCAGGGCCGCCCTGTTTATGGTTTAAAAGTAAAATAGTAAATAGTAGCTCTAAATAGCAATAAATAATATTACTAACGATAATATATAAATAAAATTTCAATCAATGCCAATTTAAAGAAAAAATACTTGTTAATTTTCTGGCGCTGAAGTTGGTATGGATTGCACGCGTCTCTTTTGAGAGTGCTCGATTGTGCGATGCCTTGCTGTAGCTGGAACACTCACGTTGAGCATTGTGCCGCATAATGCGCTCTTGTGCTGTAATTGGAAAACGGGGACTGTTGCAACTTGTAGTGATACATCCGGCTTGCACAATTAATTATGTTTTAATTAATATTTTGTAGTCTTTTTAGTTTTTAAGTTACTTTTGTATGGACTTTGTCTGAAAATAAAGAATTATTATTATTATTTATACCAAAGAGAATACCTACTTTACTAAAAAGCCCATGGAAAAGCCGTTTAAATTGCACGTAGCTAACTTAAAATAGTGTGAGATATTTAAAATATTTTTAAGGAAACTCCTTGATTTTATGAAATGGTTGTAAGAAATATTAACCAAAGAAATATATTTATTTATTTATTCTTTATTGTGCAGTGTACACCATAAAAAATAGTTAGAATAAAATTATCTCAAGACTAAGAAAAATACAAAGGACGACCTTAACTCTAAGAGCGATCTCTACCGGGCATATCTCATATAATTTATATATCATTTTCCTCGTGGTTATTATTGAAGCACTCTTACGCATTCGCATAACAGCACTTATCCTGTATCTTGTAGCTATTCTATTAAAAATACATACCTATTCTACTTATTGACTGTCCGTGTAGTGACGGATTAAGAATACACGTGTCACCACCCGTTTTTCTTCCTAGGGCACAGATAACAATACATTCTTTGTGAGTAACGAAAAGCTTGAAAATACGCCTGTTCAAGCAACTAAGCCTTCCGTGTCCAACAGTGGGACTCAATGGGCTCGGGAGAGATACTACTTTTTGTAAAACAAATGTCTGTACATCACGCAAATAATTGTCCTGGTAAATTGCAAGTCAATAGTTAAATAACCGGTAGTTATAAGAAAAACTATTATTGTAAGGTCCAGAAGTCTAGGACGAAAAGGCATTGTTTTTTTTCTCCAGGGTAAACTTTATTTAAACTTATGATGAAAACATACACGTTAAGTAAAAAATAGCTAAGTACGATTTGAAGTCGCGCACAGTTTCCTTACTACCGTACTAATATCATCATAAATTACTCGTCGTCACATAATGTTCTAATAATCACGTCGTCACAAGCAATAATAAGCATGATTATCATCAAGATACGCAAAATCTAATGTTTAGTTTGTGGTGATTTTTAGGTTTCTGTACCAAAAGATAAAACGGGACCCTACTACTGAGTCTTCGTGAAAAATTCAGCTCTTGAGCCATCACGGTTCATAATATCCCATGAACTAATGACACATGAGCCCGCTGACAAACGGACGGAAGAACAGCGGAGTTTCAGTAAATAGTTTCAGTGACAGCGGAGTTTCAGTAATATCCTTTACCTGCCTAGCCTGCCTGATAGCCTGTACCTGAATTTTTGCTTTCAAAAATATTACATTAATTTTCACTTTTGGATTTATCATTTAGAAATCTCACGGAATTTCAGTAATCATAATATTAGATTCGAATTTGCGGGAAACATCATTCATAATAATCTAATGACAAATGACCGCATGTAGAGTGGTCTCTTCACGCATACCGTCTGCTCATAGAAGGAGACTTGGAATGCAGGCACAAAAGAGATATACTAAGGAGGTATTTTCAAATTTATTAATCCCCTATACACCCTTACCCGTGACTACACTCATGCTTAATTCAACAATATACCTAATAAACCTATAAGGAAATTGGTAGAGTTGCGATTTGAAAATCACTTACATGGGAAAAGTCATACTTACTTCGGTCAGGCTTTGAGATTTATATGATTCTTTAGATTCTTTGACCTATATTGTAATTAACAGTATTCGCATATTTTGCAAAGTCAGTTAATTGAGTCTCCACGGCAAGAAAAACACGTAAAAATCGTATATTTACATGAGCTTGAAATAGTTATAGAAAATTCAATTATTAAAGTAATAGACCAGTACCATATTGTTCCTCAGAAATTATAGGCAACCTAATGTCGGCAAAACAGGTAGGTACTCTGTCTAACTGTATGTTGTCTTTTCATGCCAAAACTACTGAACAGATTTAATTAAAATAAAAGGTACACAGATAGTCTAGAGGCGAAAAAAATACATAAACTAAATTTTGGCGCGAAAAAGGGTATAAGTATAATAATTGTAGAATTGCCAGAAATAGCAAATGCAGAAACGGCAAAATTTTAAAAGAATTTTGATTTACTTTTTATTTTTTGTGGTACAAAACACAATTAGACACAGCTGTGGAAAAAATACCACATAATTTACCGTAGGTACTACCGTTCCCACGTGGGAACGGATTATAAACACACGTGTGACTGTTAGCGCGGCATAGTGGTTCAAAAACCTTACTGAAGTGGTAGATGTCCATGCCTAACAGTGCGTCATTAATGAGGTAAGATGATGGTACCTAGTTAAAGGCAGAAATCATTTCGCTAAGTTGATCGATTAAACACTCAAATCTCGAAGAAGCGATCTTCCAGTTGCTACCTTTAAAGGGTTAGCAAATTTTCAATCTAAATTAGAAGCTTTTACTAATAAAAAATCTAATCGTGAACCAAGTTTTAATACAAGCATGATCGAAAAAGCTGTTCATTATAATTGGGGTGCAATTTGTAACAAACTGCATATGTAACATTCAATTTACTAATTACCTTAGCCCTGTAAATCCGAAACTTTCATAAAAGGCATCTAAATATCTACTTAGTTTATGTGTAAAAAAATATTATACAGCTTGTAAATATTACTGAATTATATTTTAGAGATTAAGTCGACTCTCACAGCAATATGGTAAAATTTATTCAGTAATATTAGAATTTACCCGAGTAGGTACATAATATTGAAGAAAGGTAAATTTGTGGATATAATGGGCGCCGGTGGAGTCGCTACCTCGACATGGTTTCAGGCGCTATCTTAATCGTCCAGCGGTTAAGCATATTTATGTAGCAATAAGTTATCAGAAGCCTAATTACGGCCGCGAAACCACCTGTCCGCTATCATCTGTACATAGGCCTTCGCATATACTTCCGTGCGTCTTACGCGCGGTTCCACCCCCTCAGCGCGATTGGTTGATGTAGTGTTTGCGCGCGCACCGGCCCTCCTCGTCATCGGGTGTGAGATGCTGCGACTCCGAAGGAGCCGGTCGCGACCGTGATGTGTGGCCGCGGACAGTTCCGTCTCGACCACGTCGCTTGGCTGCCGTCGGTTACTTTATCCTTCAAGCTACCGCCGTCGCGCCGTCGAACTGAACATGAGTTTTTTATAAAACAAACTTTACACTTCGATTTGTTTTTTTAGCCTTAAGCTAAAGCTACAAGACGTTGATATAACTTCTTAAATATTTTTTTTATTAAAAGTTACTTTGGATAACTTTTGGAAAACTTCTTCTTTTTTGTGATACTATATTTTTACAAGAGATTTTTTGGTGATGTGACATGGCAAGGCAACGACAGCATAGAAGTTACATAGGGGTGCAATGCGCGCCGTTCCTACTAGCATGGTGCGCGTGGGCATGCGCGGTGCTGGTGTCTGTAACAGCTGAAGCACATGCTGATGTTGACACTTCTACTGGGCTCGGCGATAATTCCCTAACTAATACAGGTATGTTTTATGCCTAATTCTATACTAATATTATTATTATAAAGCCGAAGAGTTAGTTTTGTTTGAACACGCTAATCTCTGGAACCGCACCGGTCCGATTTGAGAATTTCTTTAGTGTTGGATAGTACATTTATAGAAGATTGCTACAGGCTATAACATCATGCTACGACCAACAGGAGCGATGTATTTGTGAAAATGTTGCAAAAATGGGAGAAATTTTCAGCTTCCCACGCGTATGAAGTCGCGGGCAACAGCTAGTAATAGATTTAATTATTCTATTGCACAAAATAATTATGCTAACATTAATAATGAGATATGAACTCTACCTACATGGTTTTAATATAACATAGTGCATTTAAAATTTATAATTTACTGTCGCTATTACAGAAAACTTATACGTAGATACATGTTTTAAATATAGGTCATATAAATACATATGTATAGATATAAGCGCCTTAATATAGGTACATAAACATTTGTTGACAGCTTAAGAATATAAGTTATTCACACCTTATATCAATCCTATGGGGAGCTAACTGATAATACGGGTATAAGCATATACTCGTAACATCCTCTGTGAGAGGTGGAAAACCCACAATTGTATGCTACCTACGGCAACACGCTTAGTCAGTGTGACATAGAAGACCGAATACTCACTCGTTGCAAACGGTAGGAAGTTTCTGGCCTGAAAAAAAAAACGGTACTTTTCATATGTAAGTTATATCAGACGTATGTATTCGTCGTAGAAATAGTAGTGCTAAATGGGTATTGTATTAGGCGGGACACGAAATTTTAGTATTTTTTACGAGAGAACAAATACACACACAAATTTTTACCAAAACTGGTACGATGTGCGTTACTATAAAGTATTTTTTGCAATTCTCCCAAAAAAGACCTAAACATACCTAATATACTTCTAAATCTAACACATAAGTGCAAAATTATTTATTTATGTTATTCTATTCATTAGTTTATAAGCTTATCGCTAATAAAAATGGGACGTGCACTTCATTTCCTGGTAAAATTTTAGTTAGTAGGTAAGTTATTTTAATTATAATTATTGTTTGTATCCTCTTCTTATTCCGCTCTTATGATATTCTCTTTACATGAGCTCGTTAAGTTTAGAGAATCCGACTTCCTGTAATTGCTTAAGTAAGATTTAATAGGAAGTTAGATGGATAACATTTTTAACAAGATGACATTTTGTCTGAACTGGACCTAACAGATAAAAAAAAATCTTATTATAACTTGTACTTTTATGCAAAACAAAGTTCTTTAACTAAAGAATTTTCATTATAATAAAAGTACACCTGAATTGTTATGTTCACATTAAAAATAAGAAGGGTGAAACAGTTTAACCACCAATGGTGTAAAGAAGACCCTTGTTAATGAAATTTTAATTTGATTCAACTAATTAGAGATAATAGGCACTCAGAACGTAATAATTAAGAACCGCTGTATGTTTAGATTTAGCGCTGACAAATCAAATTCACGTTCACGAGGTCGCGGGTTCGATTCCCGCCTCGGACATTCATTTGTGTGATGTTTATAAATGTCATACAAATGTTTGTTCTGCGTCTGGGTGTTTACTATGTATAATAAGTATGTATTTACAAAAGAAAAGTAGTTTATGTATTCTATCCGTATTCTGGTACCCATAACACAAGCGCATAATAAGCTTAGCTTGGGACCATAGGACGCTGTGCGCAATGTCCTTATTTAAAAAAAAAAACTATTTGCTCTAGGTATGTTTTAGAAACAGTTTTTAAGGTTCCGTATCAAAAGGAAAAACGAGACCCTATTACTGAGACTATGTTGTCCGTCCGTCCGTCCGTTTGTCACCAGGCTGTATCTCTGTAACCGTGATAGCCAGAGAGCTGAAAATTTCACAGTTTGTGTATATTAGTTGATGCTACAACAACAGGTTCTCGTCATCATCTTCCTCTTTATACCATTGTTTAAGGTTCCGTTATTTAGTGTTACTTGGGGTTGGTATGACGGATATATTATTTATAATTTATTAGACGAATATATATTTAAAAAGATCGTTTTGTTTTCAATATAAGTAATAATGGAACTGTTGACTTTTATGAAACTTAATAAGTATAGTTACGAAATTCATTACTAATTTATTTTATTGTAAGTAATTTAAATAGATTTTGTGCTAATGTTTGTTACAATTTAATTAAATTTCGTTTGGAATATATTGATACAGGTTAATTGTGAGTGAAGTAATCAATATCTTATTTATCTTTTATTTTCCAAGTGATGTGATATAGGATTAACAGGTGATCTACAGATCACCTGTTAATCCTATATCACATCACTTATTTTTTTTTTTTGTTTATAAACATGCCAGTACACTAACCTAACCTATTGCCAGTTTTAAAGTGTAATTTTAATAATACTGTAGTATTATTATAGATTAGTCACTTTAAAACTAACAATAGGTTAGGTTAATTAAGTGTACTGGCATGTTTATAAACCAGTAAACATCGACCCTGTAGCCATATTTTACTTTTTTAAAATAACTTTTTATTTCTTTGAATTTTTAACCTAATATTTACAATATCCTAGTAGGTCCCGTTAAGTTTATTAGAAAATAGTATTAACAAAGTTTTTTACATTTAGATTCACTTATTTAACAAAACATTAACTATTTCATAAATTGATTTCAATGTTTAGATCTAACTAAATAAAATAATGTCACACCGAAGTATAAAAAAAAAATACTAAGTCTTTTGTTTTTTTTTTTTCTTATTTGTTGTGACTTAGAATTATCATTGCTTTCTTCTAAGCGAACAGTGGGCGGTTACATAATAGAACAACACCTACTGGGTACCTATATATCCTTATTTATGTACGTTTACGTCATTCGTCATTAAATAGATCTTATTTAAAAGTCTTCTTCTATCAAAATATACTTAATTTATCCATCTATACATATAATGAAACTTATCCTGACAAATGTTTGTTCACGCTAATCGCAGGAATTAATAATTAGAATTGAAAAATTCTTTTTGTGTTCAATAGTTAATTTATCGAGGAATCATAATAATATTATTTATTTGACATCACGCTACGACCAATAGGAGCAGAGCACATATGAAAATATTATGCAAAGTCTATAGTCAACATGGACGATGTAGCAGGCACAGGTTATGAATATAAACGTAGAAACTTTTTAAAACCTCTTTTTAATTGCCTTTACGTTCCAGTAAGACTGATTCCTACACTAGCTAAAGTATTTTATGGGTTCTTATATCAGCGCTCAAGATTAATCACTGGTTTTATATGGACATGCAATAAACAGTTGCTGTTAACGTAACACACGTTCATATATTTCAAAAGTAAATCTGTAAGCGTAGATCTATCAAGATAGCTTTACACCATCTCGACTAACACTTGAGTATTCTTTCCAGAATACGAATGGTTGAAAATAATGTTGAAAATAATAAAAAAAAATATATAAACTCATACGAGTGACAAGAAGTGGTGGTTGATTTGAAGTGTTGCAAGTAGACCGCAATAAGCTCTGTTGGAAGAGCTTCGGAACGGTATTCCGAGGTCGTGGGTTCAAGTCCCACTTGCGGCATTTCACTTTTTCGACTATAATTTGATTTATTAAGATTTGATTATTTTTAGGGTTTTATACAAAAAAAAAGAAAACCTTATAGTCTCATTTCGGTGTAAGTCGTCTGTCTGTCTGTGGACTGTGGACGGACAGACGGTCAACCGTTTTTTCCTTCGGAAATTATTGGGTTTCGAAATATATGAACGGATTTAAAAAAATATTTCATCGTCGGTTAGCTATATTATCAATAAATCATATTAATCTATATTCAAATAATCAAGGCGAGATGACACCGCAACTTTATCAGTAATGTTACCCATACGAAGCTGGGAGTGGATTTTTTATTTATTAAGTATTAATTAAATAGTCTACTCCACTTCCTAAACATTTGTGGTAATAGAGAATTAACAGCCTAGACCCTAGGGCAATCATTTATCCTACAATCTTAATAGTTTTGTGGTACACTTTGCTGAAAATTATCTAACTATAGATCTGTGATGTCACATACAGTAAATTGCACGCCAAAATGTGTTATCTGTTCAAAGAAAAAACTATTTTAAATCTATAATAATTTGCATACTTTAAAAACTGAAAACCACCCTTGTAATTCCTGAATATTATTTTACATCATAGCATTGTCATCGGTCCTTAATATGCGTAAAAAATTTCAGATCAATCATACTACTGGAAGTGGGTGAAAATCACTTTAAAAGAGATCGTTACATAGATTAATACATCGATAGATACGTACCGAGTTAATAAAGGCGTGTTAAAAAATAAAGCACAGGCACGTGAGCCCCTATAAAGCTCAGCTGTTTGCTAGTTACATAAAATACTAGATGACTCTACCAAAGTTATTCTGACAGTCGTTAGTAAAAGTAAAAGCAAGCGTTATTTGAAAAGTAGCCTGATGCTGAAACTGACGTGGAATCTAAATCATAATTAATTAGATAAATAGAAGATAATAGATATTTTTATTAAAAATTTTGCCCTTTTAATACCAACTTATAGAAAGTTTCTAGAAATAAGTATCAAAAGCTGTAAATACGAAATCGTATACATAAAAATATCAGTTTATGCACCCAGGCGTGTAATGATGTTTGTAATTTTGTCAGTCATACATACTCGTACATCGTGCTTGAACTGAACTATACGAAATGAAAGCATTCCAATGTCGTACAATGCGAACTATTTCCATTTTGAACGCACGACCAACTGATATGTAAACGTTGCTGTAATTCACTTGTACATTTGGCAATGCGTAGATCTCCTCGTTTTGTGAACTGAAAACCGTTGGTTAAGAAAGTTTCGTGTATGAAAGCCACGACGATGGCGACGTAGTGTTTGCCGGTCTCTTGCCAGATGAAGTAATCCCTAAATTAGGGTTATTGGAATATATGAATATAATATTATTTTTTGAATGCAATTGTAGCAGGATTAGCTGTTCTGGTGTTCGTTGGCCGGCCTAATATTTTATTTAGGACTAATTTTGATCAAGATCTCTGCAAACCAATTAGTCTGTATATTACTTACTAGCTGATGCTAACATTTTTCACTGATACTCCGCTGTTATTTTAGACGCAGCGTGATGTTACTTAGCCTATAGCCTTTTTGATAAACGTACTATCCAAAACTGAAAGAATTATGATTGGACAATTAGTTCCGGAGATTAGCGCGTTCAAACAAACAAACTTTATCAGCTTTATAATATTAGTACAGCTTTAGAAATAAACCAGAACGATTAAGTTCCTATAACAAATACATTATGTGTCTTTACTGTGTGTTTATACATATACATCTCATGTTGCGAGATAGTGTTTTTTTTTCTTTCCTCTCTCTGCCCTACCGGGCTATGGTGGTGCCTTGAGCCTTACCACGACCCGGCAAGAGTGGCCCCCTTTCTTTACGGGGGGCTCAACGCGACGGGGGGATTGCCAGGTCCCCCGTCATCCAAATGTGGCCCTCTTGCCACGACTGGTGCGGCGGATCTATGAACTGCGACCTGCCGTGCATGACCACCTCGTCGGGGGGCGGCGGCCGGCCACCGCGCGCCAACGACCCCTGCCCGGGGCCCTGCGAGGTGGCAAAGTGCCACCAAAGCGTTTAGTGTTGCAATCTGTTTCAGAAAACAGAAAATGTTGATGTCCATAATCTCGTACCTAATGGAGGAAATATTACGCACTTTAATTTCTCATCCAAATTACAGATGGCATTGGCTTATCTACCCAGATTGACTTATGGCAAAATAATATCTACTGTTAAAATGGGGTTGCTGCTGAACATGGTACATTAGAGCATTGGATGGATTTCTTCATCGTCGCAAAATCCTTACATTATTGGGCATTGGTCTCCTCTACATCAACATTTATTTTTGAGGTTCTACAGTCTTAACAGAGTGTAGTTAGACTCGTGTCATTTTTGTCACTCACGTAATATATTGCTTTTTGTGCCTTAGCTAACTCTTAAACTATGAACCCTAGCACTCTACTGAGCAAATGACTTGGTGATTTAGAATCCGTTTTTCAAATAATGTAAGTTTATATTCTTTTGCCTCTGTACGCTAAAAGCCGTCGGCAGAGCCTTTTGGTATATTAGGTCGGGGAGAAAGTATTTTCGTATTTTTTACATAAACTCAAGACAGTTTTTTGTTACTTTTGTTTACATTTGACTATAATATATTATTATATAGCATTTTGTTCTACAACTTGTGGCCATTTTATAGGTAGTAGTAACAGAATCCCATTGCTGTAGAAATTTTGGAACTTCTGATCAAAAAACTGCAACAAGTAGTTTTGGCAGTTCCCTTTTGATGTGTACCTAACTCCACCTAAGGAATTCTGAAGAGACTGAAATAGGTGAAAATTTGATGGTACAAGGACAGGGCTATACGGCGGATACATTAACCAAACTCTCGCATTATTTGCTGAGTGGCTAAAGATAAGTGCGGTCTGACGTTAACGTTACGTTGGCGAAAAACCACACCCTTTCTGTTGATCAATTTCGGCCGTTTTTTCTCTATTTCTTGCTTGAGTCTCATCAGTTGTTAGCAGGAGAGATCCGAATCGATGATTTTACCTGGCGGTAAAAGCTCATAGTGAATAATGCTCTTCCAATCCCACCATACAAACAGCATCACCTTATTTCGAGTTAACCGGGTATTGCTATAGTCTGAGGTGCTTGTTTGCCTTCTGAACAAGATCTTTCTCGCACGTTCTTGTCGTAGGTAATCCAATTTTTATCAACAGTGACCAATCTTTTTAAAACCGGTTCGGTTTCGTTACACATCCATAGAGAAATGCAAATGAGTACACGATTCATTAAGTTTCTTCCAGTGAGTTCGTGTGGGATGCAAATATCGAGCCTTTTGATATATCCAGAGTTTTTCAAATGACTTAAGACTGTTTTGTCGTCAATCTCTAGCTCTTTCGCTATGTCGTACAAACTATTAAGCCGATCTTGCTACATTTTTTTCGAAATGGCATCGACTTTTCCCGTAACAGGTCGGCTAGAGCGAGGCTTTATCTTTGACATCAAAATTGCTGGACTGAAAACGCTTGAACCAGTTTAGTGCTACTCTTACCGGCACTGCATTGAGTCCATAAACGTCACAAAATCTTTTTCGGGGCGTGTGTCGCATTTTTCCCTTAGTAGTAAAAAAAATTCAAAATTTTATCGAATTTCTATGTTACATTCGCTCATTTTTTTTACCCATAATACAAGCATAGAAATATAGCTTACTTTGGGACCAGAGGACGTTGTGTTAAATGTCCTGAATATTTATTTATTTATTTATTTTAATCAATAGAAAACCAATAGAATGTTGTTTCATAACGCTCTGTACTGTGTGCATAAATTTATAAATAAAAATAAACAAATAAATAGAAAATTCGGCGGGATAGCACTTTTTTTTTATTTTTCTATTCTCTAAAAATGTCTTCTTTTCAATGATTTATAAACGGGCCAGATGCAAACAGCACTTCTCAAAAAAAAAATTACTGTAACTTTTTACTTATAAAATACGAAAATACTTTTTCCCCTACCTAATATTTGAATTTAATTATGTGTGATTGCTTGCTGTCTAGTTAAATATGGAGGTATCATCGTTGGCAGCGGTATAGGTCGGGTGTTTACTTTTACTTCTGCCTTTACAATTTCCATTGTGATTTATAAAAAGCTAATAAAAATGATTCCTTCCTGTAAATAAATAACATATAATTTAAAATTACATTCATGCAAGTTATAAACCATTAACATATAATTATGTAGGTACCTACTCATACGCATCTAGAAATGTACAAGGCTGCATTACAATGCAACCATGCATGCAAGCCTTGGGCTTTTGTAACAACTCGGTGCAATTATTCTACAGTTTAGCCTCCATTGACTAAAGTTCCATAGTTTGAACTACCGATATCGGAGAATAGTGTTACGAATTAATCAAAATTTCACCTCACAACTTAATATGAGTCATGATTTCTAGTGGCGAACAATAGAGGTTGAGGCGTACTCGAATCGAAGTTGAATCAGTAGAGTTCCTTTGTTACGAAACTGAATAATGAAAGCGCTAGCTGATAATAATTTACGAAGAGCAGAAGTGTCGCTGTTTAATGGTGAAAATAGGGGTCTGAGGAGCATTCCAGCGGGCGTCGACTGACAACCGCGCCGACAGCAAACTAAAATAATTATCATCATTGTCCCTGGCCACGGCGAGCGCTTTAATTGTTCATTTACATTTGCAACGATCATACCAGTTCCGAACTATTTCGTCCGGCGTTTATTTTACTCTCGCCGGTTCCGCTACCGTTTTATTGTTCAGAGTTAATGGCCCGAAAAATAGAAATGATTCGCAATTTGTATCATGTTATTGTTGGAGATAACTTATAATAACTACAATAACTTAATTTGGTAGTATGATGACAGATATATCTGCTTCTGGCATGAACTCTCTAAGAATGAGATCTTGTTGAGTTAATTATGTAAACTTGTTAACTTTTATGGACGATGTATGTCAATACTGGCAATACATTTCAGATAGGTATGTACGGTCTGTCTATCGGGCTCGTTGTTATGCGTTTTTCTGTTCATTCTCTCTAGTGTAAATATGAGAAGAGAGTTAGTTTGAGTATGAATATTAAAATATTCTTCAAGTGTTATATCGCTCAGTAGTAAAATTTACTGATCTTGCTTCAAGGGCACAATGCAATACAATAGCTTATAACACTCAGGACTAAATCAGCCGAAGAAACTAAAACCAAAGTGGTGAAGCCATTTGGATAAGGTATAAAGACAGATTACCACTTAGAATTATAACAATTATCATAGTTAACATGTCATGTCGTGTTAACATATCATTTCAACTAGTACACAAAGCATCATGTACACTTATTTTGGAATGAAACTATATAAAGTATGAAACAAACATTTCATAAATCCATAAATAATTTTGACCTAAAAATATAAAATATATAGTTTTTATTTTAATGTTTACTTTATATTGCGTCATTTGTACACTATCTTAAGATGATGAGTTCATAGATCATAAGGTCAATCAGTAGACAGTTCATATATAGTCTGCACATAGTCTGTTTATTACGAATGTTTATAAATAGGTAGTATAATACGTAACTGTAAGATATTGATAAATTTCAAACCAAATGCTTACTCACGTCTTAACAAATTTCACACAGTGACTATTAAGCCCTCTAAAGTTTCACATGTAATGTCTCCACTGTGTGGAAGGGCACAGTGATAATACAAAATGAAATTACAAGAGATGTTGGTGGAGTCCTCCCGCGGCATTAATTTGTATCAAGAATTTGTAGAGATTTAGCTTGAGCCGGGACGGAGTGTTCATCGCAGCCGGCGAGCGTTAACACTTATTAAGGGGGTGCATCCCTGCGACAGATGTAGGGGAGAGCCCGCCATTTGCGTAATGTCAGGAATGGTTACACTCGATTTAATAAAACTCCGACAGCATTTCATTCTGAAGAATTTAAGAGTCAATTCGTTTTAAACGCCACAGAAGCATAGCAAGAAAAAACCGTGCGCCGAAACGTGCTCCGAATACATTGCCAAGGCTTGGATTTCTTATCGGTAGCAATTGAGATGAGTACTTATGGCTTTTCGAGTGGCTCGGCTTCGTTTAATTTGTTGTTTCAGCGTGGAATTTTTATTAACGTCTCCCCTAACTTTACATTTTTAGGAACGTGTTTCTTATTGGCAAGTCAAGGTGAGGAGAAAGTTTTACCTATTTTGTTTACGTTGCCTCTTTTGTGCCCTCTATATGAAAATTGCGGTTGGTAAATATATGGTTGACCGCAATGATCTAGGGCACAGTCTGCGGAAAGCTTGCGGTTAACCTGTTGAGGTTCATATTGGTTACAGACACCAATTGATAGTTATATACACGCGACTACAAATTGGCCGATTAGTTATACCGGCTGTGGATTAATTAGTATGCGTTGATTAATTAGGTTAAATGAGATCGTGTTATGAACAGCGCAATTTTATCAAAGACATAAATCTCCATATTCAATCAACACAGCAAATTGTGAATTGATATCACACATTTTTGTCAGAACATCAGACATCACAAATCGAAGTTCTCACTGAGATTTTTCCTCAGCCTGATATTAGGGCTGGATAAAATTATAGTATTATACATATTATACTTGCAAATATAATCACATCTTGTCCAAGCTTTGTGAGGTTCAGAAATTAATAGCAACGCGGAGTGTGCCGATAGAAAAACAGAAGGGGACCACTCAGCAGATGCTTATCTCCACGCGCGTTCTCTATATTCTACTTCCACAACCATACTTGTAAATGTACTAAAATCTGTTTGCTTGTTAACTACAGACTTTCGAGTATTATTTACAATTTTGTTGCCAACAAAAGATAATATTATTATTTAGGTATTCATACTCGCAATCATAATTATCAAACAAGTTATACTTTGCATAAAGAAACCTTGCGTAATAAACAACCTCTAGTAAGCCTTTATAAAATAAAAGTAAAAGCACCTACAATGATGTGGTTTGTATCTAGACTTTTTGCCTTTTTACCCAAGAGAAAATGGCCTGTGAATATAGCCAACTATATTTTATTTAAAGCAATAATGTTGTTAACACGTCGTCGTTTTTTCCTTTCATGAACAATCACGACCATGTATGAATTTAAAATTCTTTGTTTAAATTTATAAACTTATGTTTTTTACTAGGTGTTGTTATAAAACCAATCTGTATTCGCTGAGAAAGAGTGAAATGGTTCTAGACAATAAATTTGAAATGATTTGGCATTTCATCTTTTACACTTTTATAGTTAGAGGGAAATAAGAATTATTATTAACCGAAACTAGAAACGCTTTTGAAATGTATATTACAGCATATACATTCTTGGAGACTTGATTAAAATAATAATAATAATAATATAATAAATATTCATGTACATTTCACACAACGTCCTCTGGTCCCAAGCTAAGCTTATATGCTTGTGTTATGGGTACCAGAATACGGATAGAATACATATACTACTTTTCTTTTGTAAATATATACTTATAATACATAGAAACACCCAGACGCAGTACAAACATTTGTATGACAATTAGAAAAATCACACAAATTATTGTCCAGAGCGGGAATCGAACCCGCGACCTCTTGATCGGCAGTCCGTTACATGAACCACTCAACCACGAGGCTCGTCATAGTAGTTTATTTAAGGATTTTTAGTCTTAACTTAGCTTCCAAGATTATGAAGTATGTCCTCAAATTGTGTCAATGGTGAGTAATTTGTTTATTTACTGTAGTTAGTGATAAGTTTGAAATGGTGACCCGTTGAATATTTGTAAAAGGATTCTTCCAAACCAGTTACACGTGTCGTAAGCCGCGGATCGAGCTCATCGTAGTCAATAGAATGTTGTAGTTAATGTAGTTAGTTTGTCCAGTATTACAAGGCCTTTAGATAGATGACTGCTCTCGCTGTAAATACAGGTAATTTCTATGATATTTTCCGATTATAGAATGTACCATTTTTTTGGTTTTTTTTTTGCAATCCCACTTCGTGCTCTTAAATACCAGGTTCTCTAATGATATTACTATAGGTACCTATACACTATCCCTTGTTTACAACATCCGTCAGAGAAATCACGATGGTGATAGTAGGTAAGTCCATTATCACACGAAATTTTATTCAAATACATACATTATGTTTTTATCATTAATTTAAAACATTTTTAACAGCTAATTAAGTAAATAGATTATAAACGCAAATATAATATATCTCCTTTTCTAATTAAATGTAAAAGGATTTATAATGAAAACACAGCAATAATACGAGTGCACTTTTGTGTTACTAGCAAAAAGACTACACTTGGTTCTTCTATTCGTAGCACAATAAATCCATGTAAACAGTTATCGATTGCATAAGTAGGGGTCTCTACGAGGACATTACATGAATGCTTACAACAACATGTGGCGTGTAAATGTGACTAAACGTAATTAATGATTGATTGTAGATGTAGCCCGACTCCAGCCTCGACCATAGAGAATGGTCCACCCTCCGCAAATCTTTACCGCTTCAAAATTCACGTCCCTTGAGAATACAGCGCTTTTTTAATTTGCAATGTAAGGAGTGCTCCCTGCATCGCTACCATACTTGCAAAAATATTGTAATAATTATGTACATATTTTGAGTTTTAATTAATGTTTAAGCAAGGTGAATTTTATACTTTCTTCAACTAAAGACAAGGGTCATCTAGTTTTCGGTAGGGCGTATGGACATATACTGAACAAAATACTATCACGTTAGAAAGTGCCCTAAATAAGTAGGTAGTAAATATGCAAGGTTCTTTAATTTTTCAAGTTATTTTTTATCCAATAAAATTAAATATTGAACTAGTTTTTGACATCGCTCTGCAGTCTATTTACGTCCCACTGTTGGGCACGGGCCTCCTCCACATTCGGAGGGATTATGGTCTACTGTGCCGCGCTGACCAGGCGTGTTGGTACGGGGTTTATTTTCGAGTTTTCCGTCTCTCACAGAAGATGTTATCTTTGTGCAATATCCTTTAGCTGATTTTTACAGCACCCTTGGGAGGAGATGGGGTGGTGACATTTGTATTCTTAATCCGTCACCACGTCACCGGAGAAGATTTTGACATCAGTTTTAAGATATTTCAGTTTTCCTACATAAGTCATAAAAATAATAACCACGTATTATAGGTAATTAATTATAATTAGAGGCAACTTATTAATTAGACAGATCAAAACTTTATTAGTAAGTTTAGTAGAGGTTGACCTTGAATTCTACGCGACACTGAGGCATCTGACACCAAAGGCTCGTAAAAAGAACAATTTGAAGACAAGAAACTCTGAACAAGATACTTTTCTTTGTTATATCTTGCGTTAATAAACAATCCACGTTATTACCCTAACTGAGACTATTCCTTATTTTCTTTTATCGAAACATTTACATAAACAGTTACATTAAATATATTTCAATGGATTAGTTGAGTGTATTTGGGCTTATTTTGTAATGTATTGTGGGTGGTATGCCGCTGGGCATAAAACGCTTCTGCTTCGATAACATCTAGTTCCCCCTGTCGAATTTTTAATCACAATCGGTGATGTCGTTTGTCTGGCGCGACTCTGCCTCGGGGCCTGTGGAGACTCCGCACTGCACCACACTGTATAGTCGATTTAAAATTCATATTGCCCAGCCGCTGTAAATTAGTTTTCTTTTCACTATCAGTAGGTACCGATTTGAAAAAAAGAAGTTGTGTCAGATGAGTTCGTAGCGTCTTTAAAACACGTGAAACATATGTTTTCCTTTAACAGCTAAGGATCGGAAGAGACAAATTCATATAATTAAAACCAGTTAATAATGTTTGTTCTCCAAATAGATATAGATGAATCCCTACTAATATTATAAATGCGAAAGTAACTCTGTCTGTCTGTCTGTTACGCTTTCCCGCTTAAACCTCTCAACCGATTTTGATGAAATTTGGTACAGACAATCTTTAGACCCTGAGAAAGGACATAGGCTATCTATGATTGCGAAATAAAAATTCCAATTTCGACGCGGACGGAGTCGCGGGCAAAAGCAAGTACACTATATAATCAACAGAAAAGTACGCTGATACTCGATATGAGAAAAGCTATCGTAAACATTTTTGTCCAAAATGAAAGATGTTACTATTGGCAAATTGGCAGACCGCTGCCAGTAGGGGCAGCGTTTGTAATATTAGATGGCAAGTCCGTAATGTTTATTTGATACAAGTAATCGCCACATGATGTATGGAGCCGTTCGTGAGCGACGTTCACCACGCCATTCATCGGCCCGGCGCTATGACGTAAGGTTTATGATGATTATTCGATCTAAATGATGATTTATTACAGGATTAGGCAGGCACGCGGTCCATTCTGTGGGGAGATTGGCTTTATTTATTATTATAATGCCATCCTCACATTAAATCAGCAAGAAATCGGCTTTGTTGAATATTAATTACAGATTTGTTTTTAATGTTATTTATTTTTGTTTACAAGTTCATGGTGAGCTTAAAATTTACGTATATCGCTATAGTATAATTTTATTTATTAAATATCCTGTCCCACCTTCTAGTAATATTATAACTGTGAAAGTTTGCAAGAAAGTATGTTTGGATATACGGATTGAGAATGTTTGTTGCTACTTAAAAATTATAGAATAAATTTTAATAAAAGTTTGCAGATTTATAGCCTATAAATCAGAGTATGTTTGTCATCACATTACATACATATTTGTTTATCATCACGCTAAAAGCCAAGTAGCAGGCAGTAAAACTAAACTTAGGTGAAACTGCGGTTATACGCTATAGTTCTGTCTCTTTTCTCTATAGTTCTCTATTATTATGTGAATGGGCTTCAAAACGATAAACCAAGTCTAAATTAATCTACTATATAAAAATAAGTCGGATTTTCCTTTTTTTTTGGTATGGCAAAACAACGTTTGCCGGGCCAGCTAGTACAATATAATTAGAACAAGTTTCTATGGTAGGATAGGTAATTTTGTTTAATAATGTAAATAGATACTCGTAATTCTCATGAAACAAAGTTCATCTTAGATATTTATCCCCAAAAAGCAATTTAATATACCACGTTGCTAGGATTTAAGAATTTAATATTGGTAGCAGCTTGTTTAAATGGACGGTTGTTTTTTTTTTACCTACTAAAATTTATAAGCTTCAGATTATCTAATAATATTTTCACGAAAAATGTGTTTTTCTTTAACATAAAAAATTAGTTTAGACTTAAACGTGGGCGGTGAACTTATTAAAAATTTTAACAGATGTACATCTTATCATTTTTTCTTCGTTTTAACAAAACATGATCGGACTTAGTTAGGTATAGAGTCACTAATCTGAAACATACGCTGCAGAAGAAGTGAAGGTAGCATACGATACTTAATATCAAGCAGTTCTTGGTCATAATAATCAAAATAGGCCCTAAAAAAAGATGAAGTCCAGGATTTCCCATGTTCTACAAGGTGCGATCGATCAATAGAAGAATATATTTTATACCACTGTACACGTAAGAGCCTAAATGAAGTTAGGAAAAATTGCTTAATAGATCTTATTGGAGAGCGCTCAATAGTCTCTACCTACCTACCTATGGCGAAATGGTGTATGTACCTGTGTACTCGTATGAACTATCAAAACAATTTATTTACCTAAATACAGAATGTTTTTTTAAATATCACATTTTCTTCTTGTTTTGAAATCGATTATACAGTTATGACTTTTTAAAACATGTCATTGTGTGGTTCTTTGTTGCGTAATTGAAATGTCTGTTTAGAACGCAAGAATAATCATGTCTACTACTTCCCGTACACCAAAACACAAAATGCATAACTTCTAACTTCAAGCAAAGAATAACAAAGACGCTATTTAAATTACTTTAATACAAATTTGTTTCTTTGAATCGCAATGTTGAGGGGAAATTTTTGGAATTCGTCTTAAAACATTCCTTGAGCAGTAGCTTCCGACATCGGTCGGAGTTAGACAGGTCCTGAATATGACAAAAGTAAATTATGAGTCTAGAAATAAACTGGTACAAGCACGTGGCTAAATGTCTACGTGGCCGTGGTGATAATACTATGAATAGTTTATGATAGGATAATATTGACATTCTAGTAAAAAAGGACAAAAGACACTTATTTTGTCCGACTTCGTCAATTTCCTTTCCATTATGTTATTGTAGTAGATTTGATATTGATCATTAATAGTCTTAATCTTAGTTAAGTTAAATAAACTAAATTATAATGGAAAAAATGATAACCATAAGCGGGACTTGAACCCGCGACCTCGGAATGCCGTTCCGTCGCTCTCCCATCTGAGCTATTATGGTCCACGCAAATGTTTACCAAATTTTCCACTACAATCAAAGCATAGCGAGTCAATCGCAAAATATTAATATATTAACTTAGTTAAGTTAGTTAAAAAAAAGTAAGCTATTATTAGAAGTAGGTATCTTAGGAATTATTTTAAACGGCAACCAAACAAATTTAGCCTTCATTGTGAAGTCTCATATTTTGTTCTGCCAAAGGAACTTTAAAGACTATGATCAAGTAGTTTTTAAGTAACCTAACGATTAGCATATATCAGAAAAAATATATGATAACGGAGCAAAGTGCAATCATAATAAATTACCATGTACTTTGAGGTAAGGTAGCCCGCAGGGTCCATCGATTCAAACGTTACACAAGTTGAAACTTTTCTACCGAAGACATGAAATCATAGAATGATTTCTTTTACGACTTCGGTTTCAACTTCATAGCGATGAATTATGCAGAAAGGAGAAAGATTTCCTGCGATAAAAGACGTAACACCCAAGAGTGATCTAAAAAGAACTCTTAGAACATGATAAGGGAAGCGAACGTATAATATTTAAATATTTTTGTTTTTTGTTGTTGTTACAATTATGAATTTCATCAATAAAAATATCCTTTATCATTATATCTGTTTATATTACAAATCACGTTTGATATCAACAAACGTGTTTGATTATTGATCAATCAACTTATAAAACTGTTAAATTTCATTTTAAGTCCCGTTTGTATTATGAAAATTTAAATATTTCAAAATTTTGGATAACACACACTAACAGTTTTACCCTCATTTTCATTACTTTGTCGTCAGCTTGGTATAAAAGACCAAAATATCTTGTAGTTATAAAGGCGGAATGCATACAAAAGTTGTACGTTTAGGGGCTGAAACAAAGTAAGTAATAAGTATCGATCCCTAAATTGGGATCTGCCAAACATTCTCAGTTATTATTCCGCAATAATTAATGTTAGTTAGTTTTTTATCTTGTCCAAAAAGCTGAAATTCGTTAACAAGTCTTCGATAGACAAAATCTGATTTATATTTAGTGAGCATCAGTAATTTGCCCGAAAGCATTTTCCAATTATAGAAATGTATTACGCTGCGTTTTCGATATTGCAGCCGAAAATACTTTTGTATTTTTTTAATTGGCGTTGCAGTGTGGCACAGAAGAGAAAGCGAAGGCCATAGTAGCTAGACGCCGAATAAGCAGGGTGCGCTGTGCGCGTCCTGAATACCTAATTGCCTAATATTAGTTGCTCGGAAGGGGAACTTCCTTAGAGGTGAGCACAAAACTTGGGACAAAGAACACGTACGGAGTCTCATAAGGTCTACTTTTTAACTTTTCTACACGAATTTGATTAATCATATTTGGATCATTGCTAAGATATTAATCGAAAAGCCGTTGCTAGAAAAAGTAAAATATATAAATATAGTCATTTTACTTTGCCAGTAACCGCTTATAGTTTGTACATACATTTATAACTAACAGTTTTAACTTATTGAATACCACCATGTTAATTCATTTGATTGAATCGTAAGTAGGTACTTAATAGTCATAAGAAAAATAATAGTTCCAACTAAACCCTTTATTTGTAATAAGTATAACCTTTCACAGTAGCCACCACATTTGTCTTTAATTTTTCGTACATTTCTTCTGCTGTCCCGAATTGAGAAATAAATTTATGGGGAGCAGATTTCTAACTTGCAAACGGCAACGCATTCCAAGAACACAGTTTCAGGTTACTTTGTTATGCTAATTTTCATAATTCTTTAGGCGGAGGAAGTTTCAACCAACTTACTTTTTATATAACTTGTTATTCTGTTGTAATTTGTTACGTTCAATGTTTACGTTGAAAGTTTAATCACACAGGTTACTAAATTTAAAATTGTGTTGTTTTAATGGTTTAGTTAATTATATTCAAGTAATTTTCCTAACATATTGCTTTGGTCTGTGTTGAATACATTGAAAGAATCGACGTCTATCAAGCTATCTTGTACTTATAACTATCCTGACAGGTTTGTAAAGCCTGCCTTGTTCAAATTAACGAAGAAAACTTCTTGATCAAGTCCGTCTACCTGAAAACACAAAGTAAACTCGGTGCCTTCGCAACTTATCCATTAACTTAAGTAGAATCTGTAGACAGCATAGGAGAGAGAACATTGACTTCGTCGTGTTAGAGATAGTTTGAGCGTTAAACTAAATTTATTATATTACATTTATTGGCAAGTTTACCCACTTTTAATGTATTATGGTTTTAGTACACAAAATATTTTAGTTTGACGTAATAGGTATCGATACGTGGATATTACTGAATTATGTATGTATCAGATGTCCCTAAAGGAAAACTTTCGTCCTATTTCTTAAAAAATGCAAACTCACCTAATTCCAGGTAATTCCCAAGGATAAAAGTCCCAAGATTAGTCTATCGTTTGTAATTTTGGACAAGTTGTTTTTTGGTAAACTAGTATGTTGTATGATTAAAAAGACAATCAAAATGTTATGAAGAAAGAAAGAAAAAAAGAAAAAAAAGAAAGAAGCAACTGTAAATATTTACGTACGTACGTATTACTGAGGCTTTATTACAATCTGGATAAAATAGAATCTAAAACCCTGTAAAATTCACTGTGAAATCAACATTCATTTATTAAACTTCTAACAATTTCCTTATGACTCAAAACCCGAAAATGAAAAATTATTTCTTGAATTTTTACTTCACTTAAAATCTGTACAACGTTGTAGTCGACGGCCGCTTTATTATTTATGACAAGGAACACGAAACTCATCTCGAGTTATAAACTTCTTGGAATTTCTCCTGAAGTAATACAGAGCTATTATTATGATGTCCCCACAAAAAATATTCGCAGTGTTGCGGGGCCAGCGTCGTCACAGGGGTGCGAGCCCTACGATATAGTCCCATAGCTGAGTTCAAGGGGGACAGACGTCTCCGACTCCTTTTATGTCGACCGACATTATAACTTATTAGTTGTAATCAAAACACTGCACTGTAATCAAATTTAATACATTTACTTATTATGACATAATAACTTTTCTTTTCTTATGTGATGATAACGGCCGAAACATTTTCAGATATAGTTAGAGTATACTAGATATTGTATAATAGCCAAATACGTACTTTTTTATACATTCCAAATTAAAACCTATCGCAAAAATTGTATAAATCGCCATTTGTTTTCTTTTCCTTCCGAATAATTGAGTTAGAGTCATAATAGGAGAGCAAAAAATAGAAAATATTTTCGTTACATTGGTTTATGTTTAGTTCTTACTGAATATCGAGCCGATGTAATAAAAAGGATGATATTGGTAATATCGATTTAGCTAAGATTACTCTTGTACCGAGCATTTGAAAATGCGCTCTCTACGCGGTGATCTTTTTACGACTATTCGGCAGCCGTAAATTTTTATCGTAGTCCTTATCCGGAAAACATGACTACTTTTTAAGTGACAGTCTTTTTTTCAGTAGGGGTATCAGCTTATGCATAGAGTTCTTTAACCTAATGCCATATCATAGACTTAATTCCTAAACAATTTTAAAGGATTTTAAGGTTCCGTACGTTCAAATATAAACATAGAATTCGTATAATAAAATGTCACTCACTGACCTATACTATAATCTAACTACTTTTATAGTTAGATTATAGTATAGGTCTAACTATATGTATTTGTCAGTGAGTGACATTTTATTATTTATCATAAGTGTACCTACCCTTACTAGGTTTGCTGAACCAACTTTCTATAAAAGTATGTATAACGAATATCAAACAAAAAAGAATGTAATATATTATGTTCCTTAACAACATAGCGCCAAACGGTTACCTATACAAAAGAAATACATACGGCTTAAATGGCTTTCGACAATAAAAAAGTTTTGTGATGTTTTTCTTCCAAACCACTTAACAAGCTTGGCGCACGTAGTAGTCATGTTTGTGTCTTGCTTGCATTATGACACCGTGTTACTATAAGATTTAGAGGGGGTAAAAGTGAGGAGACGTCGTGGCGCCACAATCTTTGCCTACTTTGTTATATATACCCCATAGTATCTAAATGTCTAATGTCTCACGTGATATATATTTATAATCCAGTTAGATTACTATTGACTAATGTGGATATATGTGAGAACTGTATAGTAATGTTTTCCATCGAGAACAATATTGTTGTACGCTTAGTAATATTTAAAGTTTCTGTGCAATTTGCATATCAAACGCTCATTCTGAAATATAGTTTGAATACTGTAATAAGGCTAAGACTTAGAGTTTGATAAGTCTGTGGTAAACTTCCCCTATTCACTCATTACGGGCGGGATCTCTTGTAGCAGGTTGTTGTCATAAAGTTGACAAGGTATACTACGCTTCCTCTATTCGAGAAATAAACTTTTAATAAGCTCCGGGGACACAACATGCTTCGAGTTCCTCTTCAAACTGTAAGTACAATTCAAATTAGTACTTAGTTTCGAGCGTTATATTATCATAAGTGCTCAAGACTGGTTCCTTCCAAAGTGGGTATAAGTAAAGATCATGACATAAGTAATATTCTTTTGAGTTTGAACTGCAAATGTCAATTTGTTTTTGGTGTAACATATATTTTTGCAAATTACGCAAACGATATTTTGTTTATAGTTAACATTTTTGAGTAATTTTGAAATTCTTTTGGATATTCGTTTGTATTTAGACTACATATTATTGTCTTAATGGTATACCGTGACAATTTTCTTTTTCATATTTAATTTTGTTTAGACGATGTAGTTTCCTCCAATTTCAAATTCATGATGTCGCATTTCTGTACTATAATCAAATATTTTCTATAGAAAATAGAGTAAGAAGTTTTCTACATTCTTTGTATTTTATTTACACGTTATCTTACGAAACTAACCTCCAATATGTACATACATCTCTTACGTTTGTAACTATAAAGGATTACTCTCATTATTTTACTCTAAGGCATCAAAAGAAGTTTAAATGAAATTAATATTTAACGAACATCTAATAAGCAAAACGTGAATGTTTATTGTAACTGTCCATGTGGTGACGGATTAAGAATACAAGTGTCACCACCCCATTTTCTTTCTAGGTTGCTATAAGAGCCACCTAAGGGATATTAGACAGATTACATTCTCTGTGAGAGACGTTAAATGGCTGGATAGAGAGACAGAAAGAAAACGCTTATTCTTAATACTCGAATGTAAGTACATAACATGTTTTATATAAAAGTTTTAAGTGTAGCAATACAAGCTAATTATATTTAAACGATGAATAACGTGCAAGTTAACATAGTAAAAGTGAGTTAAAAGCCACGCAGCGGGTGATGTCTCAGCGCGGCCGTAATATACGCTAACGGCCCACGACAAGACAAATGTGTTTTCTCTCGCTCGCTATTAGAAGCTTTCCGTTGCCTCCACTTTCATGTGCCCCCTGGATCTTGATTGAAAACGGTACCTTATTATTGGATTTTTAGACGATAGGACAACACCATTTGTGTTCCCTAGCGTTGACTTGTTGTGTTATTTGTGGCTACTCTGATCATGGCACATTTTTTATGGGATTTTTTTCACAGATTTATTACAAAACATCCTCTAGTTGCAAACTAAACATAGTAATTGTGTTATGGTGTATATTCTTAATGTTAGGTTACGAATTTATTATACGTTATATTATTTTTTATAAATAGTCTCGAATGCATGGAAAACATTTAGACGAAAAACAAATATCTTTGCTTATCATAAAAAATAATTTATATTTTGATATTGTAAACAATTTTATTAATACATGGTGTCCATTATTTGTATGCTTGCCTAAACAGGACATATCTGTAACATGTTATGCACATTTTATATTAACAAAATACTACCTAAAAGTTACCTAGCAAAATCTAGCACATTGAAGGCACATATATTATTAAACGAATATTACGGTATTTTATTAAAAATATAGAAAATTTTCTAGTTGAAATATTAGTCGCTAGCTTGTCCCATTTTTATGATATTCGATTGTAAAATGTATGCAATTCTTGATCAATGAACACGTATTCTGTGAACCAGTGGTTTAAATCGTTAGGTAGATATAATATAAAGACGAGGGTGGCAGCATTCACGTCGCAGCTAGTTAGTAGCGCAAACTGGCTCGTCGTCGGCGTTCGCGCAAATTGAATTTGTCTCGAATGTTCTACGAGTGTGGACCTAGAGCGGCGAGACGAAGCCGTGGTCACCCTATATTCCCCCTTATATTACTGTCACACTATTTGTCTATACACACGTGTCTAAATTACGACCAGCACGAGATAAAAACAGTAAACAGCGAAAAACTTTCGCTATCTGGTTTATCATAATATAATATCTTATTAATTTTCTTTCTTGCAACTTTTTGTCCCGAAAACATGTATTATGTTTATGAGAATAAGCATATAGTGTGATTTCACAGTTTTTATGTTTGCTCTAATAAACAGATTAATAATAGGCACTGTTTCTACACAATTGTATTGTATGGAAGTTTTGATTCATAGTAGCTGTTTCTTGTTTCTTTTTTCTGTCGATTTTACGATGTTCTTTTTTGATTGTTGATTTATGATTTTTGTTTATGTAGGATGGGTAACTTTCATTCCAATATTAAATTAAACCGCAACATAACTATTTTTAAATGCTTTATTTGTTACCATTTGCAATTTTTTTCTTCATCTTACTTGTTAGGTATGAAATCAGAATTGCTTTGGCTCCTTTTAGGTTTGTCCTGTAATATTTCTAAAACATAGTTAAACATTTCATATACCTATATTATGTAAGGGACAATCTGAAATGCTTCTTTTTCCGTGAATTTTAATATTGTAGAGAAAGCAAGGGTGTATAGGTAAGGGTGTATATGAACGTAGATGTTTTCTTTAACTTCTGATAAACAATAAGTAAACTTCATAAATGTTCGTGTCATAAAGAATGTGAACCGCCGCTAAGTCTGGCAAATTGTGTAAATCTCATTTCTACTGAAGATAATATGGACTTCATCAAGTAAGTGGTTATTTGCAAGGATATAAAACATTGTATATTTTGTAATGTAATTAATTAATTTAATATTTTCGCCATGATTACAGTTTATAATAACATTACATAACAGAATGTCGGGTTGGGAGGGGAGTGAGCTTAACATCGTAGCATGACTTGTGCGTTTTATCGAGTGTTGGTGAGATTAATGGTAGCTCGTCGCACGCTCTCGGCAATTACACGCGCAATGTGGCAGGGTCCGTGTTCGCATCATGGTTTTGTTGCGTTCATCAGCAGAATGAATGTCACCCAAATAACAGTGCCAATGTTGTTACAAAGCATTTGCGTCATTCTCAACATCATGGCGCAATTTCTGCGCTTATCCAATAAATGTCTGACACTTTTAACGATTTACGTACAACAGTAAATTATTAAAATATTCTTTTGAAAACTCTTTAGTTCTTAGTTTAATTGCAGAAACGGCTCAGTTATTAGCCTCTCTAACACCATGTGAGAATGTGACAAGTGGCTGTATTAACCCTTGAAAAGCTGATAAAAAGCGCTTTAATCATAAGCTTACATACGCGGCCACTTCTAACTAAAGTAATTCCCTAACAGTTCTGGTAAAACACGTTGTAACAACTTATATGCTGAATACCTTTTTAAAATACCCAATTGCACCGAACAACGTTTTATTATTTATCAAAATAATATTTAACTTTTGAGTGTTAATTGTATTTGATGTTATTCAAGCTTTTATGGCTTGTTAGTCAGTAATATTGTAGCGTTCAGTAAATCGACAAACCCAACATATGTCATGTTATATAGGTATGACATGATAAATGTATTCATTAGGAATGTTAATTTATATAATTTCCTTCTAGTAGCCACGATCTCATACATATGAAATACTTATTCATAAAATATTCAAAATGGTTTCACGCTCCCTAATTATCTGTTTGTACGTGGTTTAAAAGTTTCATACGTTACCTATTAATTAAAGCCAGTCTAGAAATTTCTCGTTTTATTTTTTGCGTTATCTCTTTTTAAGCGGGTTGTATGTTGATATCAAATGTGCTTTGTTCAAAAAGTAAAATGATTGAAAATCCTAATTTATTGTTTAAAATATTGAATTTCATCGGTCCTTATTATATTATGTGTAAAATTAGAGATCCATCCCACCCACTTGCAGTAGGCAAGTAGATGAAAATAACTTTAAGGGTTACCCTTACATAGATTAATACATTGATAATACGTACCGAGTTTATAAATAAAGACGTGTCAATAAAAAAAAAATTTGCTATACCTTTAATCTGACATACCTACGGACCATGCAATGTGGTACACTAATTATCATAGTTAAAGTAAAGAATTAATTCTAAACACTTCGATGTTACAATAACTCAAGTGGAAGAAGTATGTCAATAATACAGATTCATTAAAAATTTGTTTCTATAATTAATTACACGGAGGGTAATGTGGAAACATCAACTTATTGGACGTCCAATTAGTTTTTAGTTAGAATAGTGAACTAAAAGTAAGTTTAATATTTTTACCATTTAAGAGGATACCAAAATAGCTTCGTGCATTTTTCTACGTACGAAGTTTTCATTTTTTCTTTAGATTGAATGGCTAGAGCTCTAATTTTTAAGTATATGTTTTTTCAATATATAATCTAGGATCGCATAAACTCAGAAACGCGATTGAAAAAAGTTTTCTCGATAGAAAATCTTAGCGAAACAACCTCTCTAATTTTTTATTTTTAGGGTTCCGTACCCAAAGGGTAAAAACGGGACCCTATTACTGAGACTTCTTTTCATTTGTCGGTCTATTATCGCGTATTAACTAATGAAATAACGTTAAAAACATAGGTAACTATTATGTATAGAAACCGTGGATCAGAATTAAAATATATTTAGTAGATTTTGAGTAAATAGGAAAAGTATCCCTAATTCTTCATTTTCTGTGCCTACTGGCTGTGTTAATATGTACGTGTCGGCGATGATATTAATGTAGGCCCTTAATACGTCAGGGTGAGTTGGTAAAAAGAACTAAATATTGATGTAGGCCCTTAAGGGCCTACATCAATATTTGGTATCCTCTTATTCATATTTTGGTATCCTCTTAAGATTAAATATCGTTTGTACGTGGTCCGCTACAAATTATAGCAATAGCACGCCGTAGCTCGTAGCAACGTAGCCCAAGTTAAGGATATCATTGACTTTTATAATATCGCCCGCACAGCCGTATTATGGCTGTATTTTATCACATTCACGTTACGTTATTAGTATAATTTTGAAATATGTATGACAAAATGATATGGTTAAGTTTTCAATTTTAAATAACCAACAAAGTATTTAATATAATAAGTATTTAATATTTTTGCATGCATAATACATAAACTTAATTAAATAATAAGGTAACTGCTCAATATCTTATTAATATTAAATCAACCTTCTGATGTAGCATTATGTAAGCCAACCTTGTGATGAAGGAGGCTGAGCCCCACAACACAGGGAATCCTAGGGGTCTCAGTGTTTTCCAATATTTCGTTGTAAAACTTTTAATGAGTGAAATAAATTGTTATCTTATCTTATGTTAAATATCATACCAGTACTGTCTTGAATTTAGCAGTAATTTGGTTTGAAGCTTATTTTATTCTTTATTTATATAAGTTTATACTTAAATCAATGTTTATCAAATCTGCTAAAAGCCCCAATTTACGCCTACGTGACTAAATCGAAATGAATTTGTCGAACTAAAGCCACAACCTTTTTTTCACATTCGATGGACAGATAGAGATAGTAGTCCCTTCGAACAAATGGCCTTACTAAATCCTTAACACTCAACTTCACTGTGACTTGCAGCACTTTTCGTAGCTTTCAATGTTTACTAAAGTACCTACTTTGATAAAATAATACCCTATAATCATTTTCTTTTTATATTTAGTTGATATTTTTACCGAATCATTTCAATTTAGTTCTTTTATTATACTTATTTCACTATAAAGTCCGTGTACTTCATCAGATGTAGAATAATGAATTGTCTAACATTTTTATTGCGTTGTAATTTTATGAAATTAGAGAAAGAATAATGGAAAAGATTTGTCTCAGAGAGAGCGAAGCTAAAGCGCCTCCTGAGGTTACAACCAGGTGCAAAGATGTTTCATGATTTAATTTGGGACTTAGGGATCTGCTCTATCGAATCTATCGAACCGAACAATCTTTTATCTCAGTCACATTCGGTAAACGTTCACTTTACGTCATCATGTTATAGAAAAATGTTATTTTGTTAAGCTTCTTTCTGATCAACTTAATAAAATAGTTATAAAATTTTTAAATGCAATTAACATTGGGTCACAACTTTAGCCTGCAATTTTCAGATATAGTTTAATATTGCATTCATCAATAAGTCGTTATAATATTTAGTCATCACTAAGCATAGAGATTGTATAGCACTTGTTCTTGCTTGCATCAAGCGACACTTCGCCACGCTCGTCATGGCTCTCGCCCTACCCAGTATAAGTCATCCATCATTTCTTTGTGCAGTTCTTAGCTGCTTTCAAGAAACTTGGTTCTCTAAAAGTTGGCAGTTGATAGAATATTAACTTTGTAGAATTTATTTATAGTATTTTATAGCGTACAAAAATAATAAATTGCTAATCAAATATACTTCGACTGTTTTATTTCAGGACTAATGGTTTTGGAAATATTCAAATAACCGCAAGCGCTCAGACATTGAACAAACGTACAAAAACAAAATCACGCATGGTTGAGCGCGCCGGGAACCGACGGAAAAATGAATGGGTATTTCGCTATAATGGCGACCTCAGACAGACAATAATGTTTACTGTACACGAGGAACATTTTATGTGCATTCAAATAATGCTTTCAAACAATCAGTACAAACTATTTGTTTAATGATTTACGGGACTGCTTTATTTACGTATTCGTTACTATTTAAAGTAATTGTGTTATCATATATATAATTGTGAAAGAGACATTCAATTAAATGAATATAAAGAATATAAAAATTAAGCATGACTAACCCCCGAATAAAACATTTGATGTAGCTTTAAGTTAAGCTAAGTTTAAGTTAAGTTTGGAATAACTAAAATACCTATGTTTCTTATTTTTGTTCTAAAATGCTGATAAACTGTCCCATAGATGATCAGAAAGCTAAGAAAATTGTTTCAGTTACGTAAACAAACATCTACTGAAGTTGCTAACGCTACCTCATTGTTCTGTTTTCGCTATAGTTAGCTGTAATGTACGTGATTGGAAGAACAATCTTGTTTCTGAGCTAGTTTTTAATTACATATTTTTCGTGGCGGTGTTCGCTGTGTGTTGAGACAGCTAACTAGCATCGTGGCACGGAGCATAGCGCTGGACATCACATTGCGCGAGGAATACAAAACAGTACGGGCTATTTGCAGGCCTCAGCTAATATTACACTATCTCACATACCTACGGCTAATATACAACCTGTATATACATATATATTTTTACATCGCTGTTTGTATAGAGTAGTTATAGTTAGTATGCCTATGGGCAGTTTATGAGTAGTAAAATTATTTTTAAACGATATTCAGTGACACTAATTCTGTTGCGTTAAGAACTAACTAAATTTAACTATGGTGTATTTTAGTTTAATGGCTATAACATGTGTACATTTATATTAATTAAAACCTTTATTCTTTTTAACGTATTTTACATTGTAAAATTTATTTAACATTATCGAATATAAAATATATTATCGACACTTTCAATATTGATGTTTAGATTATGTTAAGTTTATTTGTGCAAGAAGAATTGGTAACAATGTTAGTAAAAAACTATGACATTAGAGCTCATTGAACTCACTCGGACACTTTTACTCCGAATTTATAAGGTAAAGAAAGAGAATAAATAAAATCAAACAGCGTATGGACTAAAAAGATCTTGGAATCTTGGATCTCTTTCTGAATTTTCCATCGCATCTCCAAGAAACAGAAATAATATTGATATAATACATTAACTGCACAAATATTCAATTGTGTATCTAATTACGCATTGATTTGTTATTCAAATAGAATCTCGTTTACGTACTAAGTGAGTACAGCTTGTTTGGATATCCAAATTATGTCATTATAACTCAATGCATTTCACGTGTGCAGTAATAACATTGTCAGTGGATATTCAGGGAGATATGTCGTAGAGCGGCGTTGTTATTGCACGGCTGTCATCACATACTGCACCATGAATGTAAACAATGTGTTAGACATGTTTTATTATGTCATGAAACAGGTATAATTATTATAATTTTCTGCTTGTATACCTATAATTGAACAAAATGTAGTTTTGAAACGTAGTTTATCTGCTATCTTTAAATTATTTATTTAATTCAAATAATAAAATCTATTTAGCTTTGTCTCACAAATTCATTTGAATATTTACTGGGCGTAGGGGTATAAAGAGCTTTGAGAATCTGTCATCATCTATGGATTCTCAAAGCTCTTTGGTACACACACAAAATTTTATAAAACCGGACAAGCTGTTTCGGTGCAATTTTTTAACCAATACCGCCAGACGAGGAGTTAAGACTAGATAGTTACTTCCCTGCAACCCAAATTTAAGAGAATAAAGAATGCAGTAAATGGCACCCAACATTCTTATATGTGTCAATGTAACATATAAAAGAAACCGTATAACCGTGCGTTAATCCCACGGAGAATACATCCAGTATGTAACTTCTCGCTTCTTTATCGTACCGTTGAAATCGTACTTCTTTGTGAGTAATCCCTCCACGTCCCGGCCATGTCGCCGACGAAGATAGAGCACGATCTTCACAAATAATGTCACATGCGATTCGTTTCAGAGGACGTGACTCGCATCACCGTGGCTATCCGCCGTGCCGTGCATAATGGGATAAATATGCTGTGGTTATGTGCCCACACATGGCCCACGAATTAAGTCAGCGCAATTTACTGCACGCAGTGAAACATCTTTACTTGCTTTATTTACTAAAACATGTTTAGTTCACACTAGAAATCCGCGCCCATCTTCTCACTAATAACATTACTGATAAAGGCCGCTGTTCGCACATTTTTTTTTAAATTTTGCTTCTTGGTCTTTCATTATGTCTGATAAGGCTTTCATTATGTCTGATCTTTATCCTTTTTTTTTTAATAAAATATAGCCTGTGTTCACCGTGGATAATGCAGCAAATCAACAGTTAATGTTTTTTTAATTCGTTCCCGTAGTTTCAGTGTCTGTTCATGTCAAAACAAATAAATAATTAAATCTTACCTCATTATAATTCTTATATATATAAAATTCACGTGTCACAGTGTTAGTTACCGTTTTCCTCCCAAACGGCTTGACCGATTTTTATGAAATTTTACATGCATATTCAGTAGGTCTGAAAATCGGCTAACATCTATTTTTCAAACCTCTTTTTTTAGTATGGCAAAACAACGTTTGCCGGGACAGCTAGTATTGTATAGATTTAAGTTATGTATTAAATTCATAATCATACAACATGTGCAATCCAAACGTCGAAAACTCGTCTGCATGCATTGACTATCATCAGAAAAAGCGACTTATAAATTCAAGTATGCATATTCTATCATATAAATTTCTCATGTCATAGTTTTTGTCACCATGCCCCTCTGAAGCTTTGCCTATTTTATAAGTATATTCAGTAAACCTGAGAATAAGCTTTAAACTACACTTTTTACTCTTGAAACATAAGCATGATCTTATCAATGAATGGTTACACGAGTGAAACTGCGGAGCACGGTTAGCATTAAATTGTTAGATATTCTTTAAAAAATAGATAGCATAGATTTCAAATTAAAAATTCGTTGTAAGATATTGTTAACATTTTGTTTAGTTTTATACGTGTTACTATTAGATTCAGTAAAGTAAATAATTATTCTCGAAATAAAAGGGTTTTAAAAGGGGGTCTTTAATGGCTAAAAATATAATTTATTGTTTTTCCTCTACATCGATACTAGATAGTTTTAGCGTTTTCTTTATTATTTAAGTACAAAATAATGACTATGAATAAAATAATACCTTGAAAGCTAAATCCTTGTCCATATCGTTCATCGCATGTGATGTGTCATGGATGAATTATATTCAAGTGTAAAATTTTCCTTTATCGGTAGGTAACTGTCTCAATTTTCTTAAACTCTACTAATACGTCGAAAAAGTATGCAATTCCAGGAACGTCTCAAGTAAAATATGTAATTTGAGATAAAGCGGCATCCCATTCCAGATAAGACGCAGCACGACCCACGTCGAGAGCCATCTGACTCGTTACGAGCCGCCTGAAGCGAGGTGTGATACAAAATCATCAATCTTTCCCGAGATTGTACTATTAAATGCCTCTTCGCTCTTTTCCCTCGAACTCAAGACCAGAAACAAATGTAAAAAGTTGTGTGATAAGTTCAATTTGAATTTGTAAAGCCCCTTTCAGCGTTTCTCGCCTGTTTATCTCGGCGAGGAAAGAACGGAAAATACAAAAGTAAGAGATAGGAAATGAAGAGGCGGAAAAAAGTGTCGGGCTTGGAACAAACGCGAGAAAGTTGGTGTTATCCGGGAGACAAGTTAAATCGCAATTTATTAGGGCGTACCAGTGAGCTTAGTGGCCGACACGTGAAACGATGCCTGACTGCCACCGTGGTTAGCGACCTTATGTACATACATTAATAATGCGTATGCTCAGGTTAACTTACATTCAACTCAATATTAATGAATTTCTTTCCAATTCCCACATGTATTGCAATAAAAGAACTTTATTGTATTCTGCAATAACTTAACTATGAAAAATGTTTTATATAAACACACGGTAATTTCGCAAAGTTATGCAGTTTACAAAAAAATGGAAACTCACCAAGTGCAATCATAGCTTCAGATAAGCTAATGACGTCTTTAAATCTAATTAATATGAAGCTAATAAAAGGATCTTGGCTATTTTATTTCAATGAAAATGGAACATAACAACAAGTATTCATTTAAACAGTGAGGCACGTGCTTATGACGTGGTTATACTATCACACATCTCCAGCCTTATTCACAAATCTTTATTCATGCCCCATGTTTACTTGCAGCGTGCAGGGAGTGGCCCGGAATATTTTAATATACTTTCAATTTGAATAATTGGTGTTGTAACAGCATATCCTAGTTTTAAAGCTTGCAACTTAGATGTAAATTAAAAATACGAAGCGCAGCTTTAATACTTATTATTATGTTCTGTTTTATCCCCAAAGTTCGTTACATTTTTGGAGCTTTATAATTTTTTTATTAAATAATTAGATAGGAAAAACTTGTATAAAGTTCAGAAAGTGAAAATTTTATAAAATTTTAGAACTATTATACTAGTAAATGAGAATTAAACATAACAACAAGACGTAGAAACATTACAACAACTATTATATCGTAGCTTTTAAAAAATGTATTCTTTAAACTATTTAGTGTTACAAAGAATCTATTCTTTACATTCCCACATCATCTATTAAAAATGTCAGGCATATTATTCGTTACTTAACTACACAAGTTCAGTTTTATATTTTTTATGTATTGTAGAACCTGCTAATTGTGGCGGGAAATAATCGGATCCGTTTCCGTGTGCAGATTCCATTATCTGTGGGATCGTGTCCACTGTCATACATATTTATAAGCTACGTGCGCTGCTCACGTCTGCACACCTAAATCACTGTGGTTATGATTCAGTTTTAAACTGAGTATATGTATCTTAAATATAAGCTGCAATAAGTTTTGTGCACAATATCCAATCTATTTCTTCAACGAATCAGAGCCCTCACTCCGATGCTATTTCAGTTCAAAACTTGTGGAAACAAACTTTTTAATTAGTCCGCGAGGACAAACAAGCTGTGTCTCTTAGTTTCTCCAATACAATGTTTGTGTACTTACTTTAATTTGCTACAGGATAACTGCTTCCGTTTGCTTATTTTAAGTGATTTATTGAACAATTAACTATATGGATATTTTGGTAGCATAATTGTATCTTTAATTAATGAAGTTCAGGTATAATTTACAGTAGAGTTGTAAATTAATTAACCATTATAATTATGTTCTTGTATCGGAATTGCTCCACTATGTAGGAAATCTAATAACATAACAGGATTGTTTGTCTTACGGAGAAATGCTTTAATGAATAGTCAACACATCGGCAGCATTGTAACAGTGCGTTATTGTTTTATTAGAAATATAACAAAATAATAATATTAAGTTGCTAGTTATTTCGTTGCTATATCCAAAAAATCTTGTTCTTTTACTTGTTTAACCATCACACCTATTGTATCCGAAAAGGTTAGGCATTTGAACGTAAACATTAATTGCAGAGAGAAACGAACCTTACAACGACAAAAAAATTTTTTTTTGGCATTTTAATATTGTCTGTAAGCTAAACGTGAATCGGTTTTTGCCAACTTCTCAAGAATACTGTCTTCGACATTTTTTTAATTTGTAAATACAATATTGCTGAGTAAAGCTTGATCGCTGTTAATGAACGTGATTGCGTTGTTAATTTACATGGTACTGGGTGGGTGGCTCGAATTTTTAGTGTTTTACTCTTGTGGCTTGCTCGTTACTGTGTGCCAGTATGAGCGCAAGCCGCGACTACCAGGCGCCACAATTATACAAGCCTCCGTAAATCATAAACATCAACCCTCCATTTAATCCAAATAGTCCGTCGTTAGTCGAGCAGGCTGCGTCTAATTTGTCTTCTGTAACGGGAGATTAATTTATTAACATTAATTACATGACAATACTCTGCCTTGTTCGCTATATGTTTAATATTATTCGTTTGCATTGTCTTGTTAAGGGTTAATCTTACTTTTATTTAAAGATGCCTTAATTAAGATTCGTTCCGAAAACGGTGAAATCATAACACAGGGCTTTCCTCGCGGATTATAAAGTATTCAGCTGATACTTATATACTATGGTATGATTTTGTTTATTAAGATACCTTAGCAAACGGAACATGTCCCTATTATCACGCATGATACGTAGGTATGCTGGGTAGAACCATGTTTAAAGAGTGTACCGTTTCTGATTAGTTTCTGAATTTTTATTCCGTGACGATACAGTCACGGAATAAAAATAATTGACTATTATTAATTAATTTTTTATATGTTCGTGACCTGATTTCTCCGTCAATTGAGGACCGATTTTAAAAATTGTTGCATTAAATAGCACCGACCACAAAGATATCCTATTCCAAATATACATATAACCAATACACAGAACTATTTGGAAGAATCTATGATCAAATTATCAAACGATAGACACAATTTTAAATAAACAATACACGATTGTCACAAAGACTTGATTAAAAAGATATTCATTCTAGAAATACAAACAAATTTTTTTGTTTTTCCTTAAATTTCTTTTACAACATGTTGCATCAGATCCCTATACTAACTGCCTTGGTTGAAACCAAATTGAACAGCATAACTTTTTATAGAGCTTGTTGTTACGAACTCGGCTAATATATGAAGGCACTCAACTTTATATGAGACAAAAGAACCAAGTACAATTTAACCAGAAATTTATAGCTACGAGTAATTTCCATAATGATTATTAGTACTACAATATGACTAGCAAAATATATAAACTTTGTTTCATGTGTAACATGATATATCAATATATCAATTCCATGCTATAGATGTATCTAGTTCAGCTTCGTGCCTTATCTTATATATAACTAGCTGACACGTGAATTTTATATATAAGAAGAAGACTAGCTGACCCGGAAAACGTTGTTTTGCCATACAAAAAATAAAGTGTTAGTTACCGTACTCCTCCAAAACGGCTTGACCAATTCTTCTCAAATTTTACATACATATTCAGTAGGTCTGAGAATCGGCCAACATGTATTTTTCAAACTTTTTTTTTTGTATGGCAAAACAACGTTTGCCGGGTCAGCTACGAGTAGTCTTCTTCTTATATATAAAATTCACGTGTCACAGTGTTCGTTACCGTACTCCTCCGAAACGGCTTGACCGATTTTTATGAAATTTTACATGCATATTCAGTAGGTCTGAGAATCGGACAACATCTATTTTTCAAACCCCTCCCACCCCTGACATTTGTATGGCAAAAGAACGTTTGCCGGGTCAGCTAGTACGTTTATATTATTAAATGCGTACGACGCGTCTCTATATAAGCTAAATAATGCAACCGAACTATAAAAATATTGCACTTTGAAACGAAAAATGTTATCAAAGTGCCGTCAGTATAATTTATTGAATGTGAATAGCTTTTCGTTTAAATTGCCTTGCTGTTTTTAACCACTTTTTATGACTTTTAAATCCAATGAGGTTATCTATTTTAGCCACAAAACATGGCTATGACCATATTTAGGCTTGATCATTGCTTCACAAAATACAAACTGTATAACGCTTTTAATATATTAATGTGCTCATAGATGTTTGTTCTTTTTGCAAACATCAGTGTCTATAAAATTTAGAAGTATTAAATGGAGCGTTGCCAAGTGCAGAGAGAAGGTATCTACCTAATTGTTATTGTATGGATCGGGGTACATATTGTAATATTTTATAATATTTTTCTTGAGTTGACTGAAAACTGGTCACGTCAACGAAATTTTACATTTCATGTTATTATTATTTTACTTACAGAGTCCATTATGTCTCGTTTTTCAGATATTTTGTAATAAAGAATGGGTCAAATGCTGGGCTTGGCTTTGGGAAATTGTGCAAAATTGCCCGCGGAAAAATTACGGAGAGAAATGGTCGCGGTGTGCCGGCCATATGGCGGGCGACGATACGCCCTACATAACTGATGACTTTTCAATGGCTATTCATTCGCGGACGCGCCGACAACGGCCACAGAACAGCCCTTAGCATCACATATAAATTTATGGGAGCGGTCATATTTCGGTTATGCTAAACAATTACATACATACAATATCGTAATAAATTTTAACCTCAGCTGGAGGTTCAATTTTGTTAAATTTATTTTCTAGATAAGTCTATAATTATGCGCGTATACTACTATCGTGCGTGTGGAATTTAGAAACCAAACCATAATAAATTATACAAAATAAACCGTCCTCTTCAACCACTCTGTTAAAAATGAAAGCACCAAAACCCCTTGCGTAGTTTTAAAAATTCAAGCTTACATAGGGACATACATACAAAAATAACGAGTTTGTTTTATAATAAGTAAAGATAAACAACTCGATTTAAACACACTGTTACGAATTATTACTTTGAGAGAAACAAAACGTAGTATATGAAGACAATTTATTCTTACTCAAATAATAAATTTAAATAAACACTTGGGCGCCCTTGAACCTACGACATTATACCAAAAATATCCTAAGCCTTATATTATTGAATAGAACGCTGTCTGGTGAAGCGATGATTCAAAGTAACAAGATGGTTCCCGATTATTGTCGCTAAACTAATTAAAAAGTTCAGATTCGATTCTTGAATGAACAACATCGATAGCAGATTTATATAAAATGGAAGCGGTATCTTGATTGGAGAGCTTTTGTTGAAAAAATATATTAATAACTTATCATGATGTATATTTAAATGCGATGGCTGTTTCATAGATTTATACATCTTTCACATAGGAACCTGTTTTTAATACTCAAGTAATATTAATTAATACTCAAATAATAAAATAAATATTACATACGTATCTGTATTTGTGAAGAGGGTTTTTTCGAATTGGTGCTAGCTTGATGAGTTATAGAGATAATATACAAAAAAACCGGTCAAGTACGAGTTGGACTCGCACACTGAGGGTTTCGTATCTACTATTGGTCGTATTCATATTGACTTATCGAAGGTTTAAAGTTCGCTAAAATCGGTTCGCGAAAATTGTCAAAACTTGTTATTCATAACAGTTTTTTTACGCTAAAACGTATATTATCTCCCCGATAAAGTCTCCGTTTAAACCTCCGATGAATCATTATGAATATGTAGATTGAAAAGCATAGATAAATATTAAATATAGATAGATAAATTATAAGCTACAGTTAATTAGTACAATATAAAATGATTGGCGCTAATTGATTTAAATTCTCGCTATTAAAATGTTCATTGTGTAATTAGTAAAATCCTTTATCTGTGTAGTTCTATTAATAAGTAAGTGCCATAAAACTGAAAAAAATTACCTACTAATTACACAATGAACATTTTAATAGCGAGAATTTAAATCAATTAGCGCCATCTACATACGATATACATATTTTGACTTTACTTGAAGTGACGTTACATTACAGACGAAAAAATGTAATTCTTTGAACATGAAATTCCATACTATGTAAATGATCTCTCATTCTATCTATCGATAAATTCTATCTCAATAAGAACTATTAATTTATTAATAATTTAATAGCACTTTAGTTTCAAAATCCTATGAATAATAAAATTTTAGTAAACAAAAGTGGAAAATGGGCATACGACGTCTAGACCGTCATATTAATAACATTCATGTTTATATGTTATAATTAAAACCTAAAACAAATTTAAATTGGTTTTATAAATTTTTAGTACTCCCCTCTATCTTTTATTTTTATAAAACAGCTAATTTAATGAAATACCGTTAGAATACGTATCGGAAATGCAAGCGCTATGTTGTCATTGTTACGTGTTAGATGGCGCTTTTACAAACTTCATGTTATGATCCTGGAAAAATATGACCTTTGGAAAAATAATGTTTTCGCGTAATGTGATAACAAATCTAAAGTTTTCGGATTTTTCCCAGTATGGCCAGTATCTATTCTAAATCTGAGCCAAATTACAAGTCGCTAGAGTAACGGTAGTAGGCCCTGAATTTCTATTCCTGAATTGCGGCGAAAACTAGTCAAATGGCGCTGCTGTGCTCCTCATTTTTTTTAAATATTTTCTTATTGCTTAGAGAAATCAGGTTGATTATTTTTTGAAGTAAGACACCGCGTAGATCTACATTTGATATGAGTTTCAAGTTGATACCTTCAGCCGTTGATGAGTAAAAAAAGTTTGACAGACGGACAGACAGACTCAGACACCGGAGTGATCCTATAAGGGTTTTACGAAACCCTAAAAAGAACTATGTAATTTGAAACTTATAGTAGACTTAACTTGATGTTCTGTTTCGATTGAAGACATGAATAGAACTAAAACCTACCAAGTCTTAACCACTTAGTAGCTTGAGAGTACTTGTGAGTACTTGTGACAATTGAAGATAGAAATAGACGTTGAATAATTTATTTTAGGTGCAGTCGTCATTTGGTTGAGCAGAGTTGGACATAGCAATTCACTCAGGCAAACTATAGTCGACAAAGCAAGAGCAGCGGCCATTCACCCGGTCCACTGCACCATTTTCCACCTTTCGGCTTTTAAATTAAAACAAAATTGAATGCAAATAAAAATTCTTATGAATACTGAAATTTTGATAGCGTATCCAAAAATCGGTACGGGTTGAATGTTACTTATTTTATTTTGTTATTTCTTGAATTAAAATCGTAATAGTTTAGAGTAGCGTTATAGTAGGTAGCTTATTCTTTAGAGACATTGTAGGGTTAAGAAATTTTATTAACACGCTTTTATTAGCTTGTTACGTACCTATCAATATATTAATCTATGTGACGGAATCTTTAAAAGTGATTTTCACCCACTTACAGTGAGAAGCGATGAAAATGCAGTAATGTAAAATAACATTCGGGATTTTCAAGCGTGTTTTCTAGTTTTTGGATTAAGCAATTTATTTGATATTCATCATAAATTGTAATAGTTGGTATAGGTACCTATGTAATTTTCAAATGGTGACAAAAATATGACACGAACATTTGTGTGGATATTGATATCAAAGTTTAAAAAGGGCTGTGAAATAACGAGTAACAATATCTATGTCATGTAACAGCTCCAAAAAATAACACTAGACCGACCTTTCATTTTTAGCCCAGAACTACAGAACCTATTATATTATTCTGATCTTCGCACTATTTGTGGTAGAAGTTTAAGCGAGTGTACATCGCTATAATACAGACTAAAAAAGGGTGACGAAAGTATTAAAACAACACCGATAGAAACAGGAATAGATCATTCCAAGCTCTAAAATGCATCTGTTTAACATCATTTAGTTTTATCCGTGTGGTGACGGATTAAATATCACCAAAAGAATACAAGTGTCGCCATTTTTTCCTCCCAGGGTGCTGTAAAAGCCAGCTAAAGAATATTGCACACAGATAACATCCTTCTATAAGAGACGGAAATTTCGAAAATAAACCCTCAGCCATGCCTGCTCAGCGCGACATAGGTACCGATTGTACGTGCACAACTAAATTTAACTTAACTAAAGAATGAAATATTGATAGTGTTAATAACACAATTCGGCACTGTTAACAGAACTTTTTTATTAGAAAATCTGTATATTATAGACTAACGATTTTAATTAATAAAAACGTGCACAACGATTTAAACAATTAATCAAATTACACTATAGTTGTTTTCATTTTTTAGTTAAGTTAGGTTTAGTTGTGCATATAGAATTGGTACCATAGTATATTATAATCCTTATAAACTTTTATGGGCTGGAGAGCAGGAGACAGAGAGTTCCATTCTAGGCTGATTTTGACAAAAAAATATTTTAAAATATATGTATTAAATTATAGTCGTCACTAGAAGTAAAAGAGAGTAAACTGTTATTCAAAGGTGTTAAGTAGTGGGGAGCTCGGTACACTAGTCGATGTTGCGTCTCTTGAGACACGAACGCAGCCGGGAGTCTTTTGATAAATATTTTATACTCCTCGCTTCACTACAACACATAACTTGCGATATTTTCTTTTTGCTTATATTAAAATAGTTTATTATTCTTTCTTTCATATATGTATACGAATAGACGTAGATATGTGTATTCGCCTTTTGGATTTCATCAAATTTGACAACATGGGCCAGACGTGTTCTACAAGAACACATACGACTAATTAAATCTGTTTTCTAATATTTTTAGTACCTACAGATAAAAAAGAGCCAATTTTTATATTGACTTTTAAGTAATATTACTTATCTAAAGTTAACATCAACTTTCGTTCCAAAATTTTTTTCAGAATTCCGTTATTTATTTGTTTTCTAGCTGTTGCCTGCGACTTCGTACGCGTGGAATTTAAAAGATATGTCCCGTTTCTGCAACATTTTTCACCGATGTTCCTCTCCTATTAGTCGCAGCATGACGTTATATATTTATAGCCTATAGCTTTTCTCAATAAATGTATTATCTAACACTAAAAGAATTTTTCAAATCGGACCAGTGGTTCCTGAGATTAGCGCGTTCAAACAAACAAACAAACTCTTCAGCTTTATAATATTAGTACCTATAGAGTTGAATAATGTAGCATAGGTTATAATTACCTGAAAATAATAAGTATAAATGTGAAAATAAATGAACAATGTAGGTATTGTTAAAAACCATTACATGCGTATAAAGTAAAAAATGTAAGCGATTTTCAGATACGAGTACATTTCGACGATACGGGACTGTCCATTATGCTCTATGTTCAATGCAGTGCTAATCCGGGTTTACAGTCTTGTAATTTTTGCGAACTTGTTTTGAAAAGGCAGGGAGATTACAAAAAGAGAGGGATCGCTTAAAAGGAGTCCAGGCAAAAAGTTGCGGTTAGAATTTTATGAAGAGGGTGGCTAAAAGAATTTCTTGCAGGAAATTACACGTTATCGATATTTTTAAATTAAAAGGTATAAAAATGTTATTACTGGTTCACTGCATTCTTATATTTATTTAGAATCATCATATTCACATTAAAAGTATTTGTAAAAATTCTTTAAATCAGTTTAGTAGTTTTGACGTGAAGAGAGAAACGTGAGAGACAGAAAGACAGGCAGAGTTACTTTCCGATTTATAATGTTTCTAGCTATTGGCCGCAACTTTGTACGCGTGGAATTTATAAACGAAACCCTAACATATTATAAAAAGAACTATCCTCTTGAATCACTCTACCTATTAAAACCTCATCAAAATCCATTGCGTAGTTTTGAAGATATATGCTTACATTGGGACATACCTATATACAAAAATAACGACTTTGTTTATTAAAGTAAATTTCTAATAGCGTAATTACACGATGGAAATGCGAACTGGTCAGTAGAATGTAGGTAAATGGTTTATTAAGAAGTAGTAATGTGTGAACACGAAACTTATTTTGTATACACTTATCTCTGTGAACAGTCAAACAAATTAGATAAGATAGATACAAGCCGATGGAAGCACTTAGCAACTTTATGCGTTGTCAACACTTTTATGTGTATATTTAGTTGTTCTATTTATTATCTTGGCTCGGACACAATCTGTGCCAAATGATTCATTATTTGGATATAATTTGCTAACCGTGTAAGACTAATTTTCTCAAAAAAAGTTACGTTAAAATTCTTTAATTCATATCCAAATACATTAAATTACATTTCTACATTGACAATGTTTTGCATAAATCAGGAAATCAAAGTAACATTTTTTACTTTTATCGTATCTTGCGGCAAAGTCCTACAAAGCTGAGCTGCCACAGCATTGAACATTCTGGGAATAATACTGTCTGCCTGTTCGCGTCGCTAGAAGCTTCATTTAATCAAAACCTCGTTCTTTGAATTCTTGGTAAAAGTATCTTCAAGCCTATTGATAATTTTTTGCTGCTTCTCACAAGATGATTAGGCTGCTAGTTTTATATTTAATATCAAGCTAAATAAATAACTCCTCGATATCTACAGAATCTGTGAATAAAACTTATTTGAATTCTTGTTTCTTGTCTGTCCACCTCAAATTGTGTTGTGATACAATCATACTGCAATAAACGCTATTTACTCTCAAATTTTAATACGATATGGTATACATTATTATATCGCAGCTTTTTATTTTACTTATAAAATATTTTTATTAATGTTATTAACAAACAGGTAATTTGTAATTTGTTGTAGTAAATAATCCTAAACAGTAGTGGTCGGATTCTGAAAAAGAATTTCGCAGGGAGTTACGTTCTTCCTATTGCTATTCCTAAAAAAATTTTTTTCGTGTAATATTCCTATTACTTAGAAAAAAGTCGCAAGTAACAGCTGTAGTAAAATAAATTCGATTCCTTAGGTAAAAAAAAGTTCTTCATAAAATGTGTGAATACATCAATAAATTCACCAGGTATATGTAATTTTGTTAACAAAAAGGAAAGAACGAGTCACTTGTAAGAAAAGTTTTAATATCTATTCCGATTAGATTCGGTGTCAGGAAGGAACGCAGATAGCGTCGGCGGAGTTGGAAGGAAATATTAGATGAATTGGGTTTCGAATACAAATATGGAGAGATAGGAAAATCGGATTTTCCAGTAGTCCCAGACGTGTCGTATTATCGGACTCTTTTTGTAAAACATATCACATTTTAATAAGACAAGCTTCCAATACGACGTATTTCATAACCGCAGTATCTTTGCGACTAAAAAGAGATTTCAGGGATAATATATCATAGGGAGGGACTCGACGTACGAATGTAAATGATGAGATACTTTAAAACATACGAAATATCTAAGACCTTTTTTATTAAGTTATATGGATGTTTCGTTAAGCGTTTACTGAGCAATTTAATTAAACATTATTTCAGCTATATTTATCACAAAACAAAAAAGAATGGGTATCCAGAACAGAAAATGTTTAAAATGTCTTTTTTGAACTTTAAGATAAATCAGTTAGTAGATAGTTAGATTATGTTAAGGTTTGATGGATTACCTAATTCCATAAAAACGACCGAACAGCTGTAGATTTATAAAATGCTAATTACATTATATTCCTAACAGATCTTTTAAGTGAAAGTTTCAAAATCGCTCCGAAATGATTTACAGATTAAGTTTAAAATAAAATTAATGAAAATGAAAAAATTTTGAACATAAAAATAGAAAAAAAGTAATAATATTTCTTTAATCATAATATTTACGGTCTTATCACGCAATGAAATTAGCAGGAAATTACTTTATTGATCTAGGGACTTCATTTTCATAAAAGTAAGCTTTTATCAAACTTGCAATGTTACAACATTTGTTCGGCTTAAAGGTTGCGATTCAATTATGAAGTAGTAATCTCGAAACAATTTATTTTATACATTATATCACATAATGTTGTTGTTGTTTTGAGACTACTACTTCAAAATTGAATCGCAACCTACAAGCCCTTTATTCATTATACCACCATTAAAAAGAAAGCTTGATTAGACATTTTTTTGAACTATATAGGTGCAAATAAAAATACTTCATTATTATTTGCATCTAGAAGAGCAGAACTATGAGCGTTAGTGTTTTGTTTCTACATGTAATCAAGTTAGCTGCAACTGAACACTAAATATAATACACAAGTATCCAAAGCACGGTTGATACAAGGTCACGTGAAACGGAACGGGGACCAGTCGTAGATTGTTCTCTCACTAATTAAATCTCGCCGACGACAACGCGGTTTCAAACCGACAGCCTCTTAATTATTGTTCCGGTTCTTAACATCTGTCTTAATGTCACTTTTCGTTTAATTCCAAAATTCTTTGACTTTAGATATGTTATAAATGTTAATTTCTTTGTCTAAAATCTTAATTGTAACGAAATGGGACCAGTTTATATAAAGGTCTACCTTTAATTAAATAACTCAATGTAGATTTTGCGTTTACCTCAAAGAATGAATTTGGTTATGCGTAAATAAATATTTCATCAAAAATCTCATTAAAATTACTTAACCATCGACACCCGCAGGGCGGCTACCAACGACCGCAAATTGCTAATCTTTTTCTCAAGTTGGTTGAAAAGCTTTTATTGCGTTAAGAAGGTAACTGCGAAAACATCCAAAAGTTTTTAATTTTCTTACTGGTATACAAATTGGTTTCTGAAGCTACAAAAGGAGCACACGCCCGATCCGAAGAGTAGAACGGGCGAACAGGCGCGCGGGTGTTTCGAGGGCCGAATACAAATTAAGAGGCAGACTTCGTTCTTGCAAAACTAGTTAATGTGTGCAACGTCTGGATTTGAGATAGTTTTAAAAGTATAGTGACTTCCTACTAGAACTAATCATTTGCTTTACACTTAATATGTATAAGTTGGGTGTTTATTGCAGCGACACAAGAAAATACAACGATTTTATTTGAACACTACATTTGCTGCAACCTTTGTTCATATTTGTTATTGAAAACTTAATTAATTTAAAATTGTCTGCAGATCTCTCTACCGACGATGTCTATTTACGGAACTAGTATTATTTTCAATAGATACGCTAACATAGCAACCTACAACAACATAGCAGCGGATAATTACGCTGACAATACAATTTTATTTATTTTTGACTTTTAAATTACCATTGTTAAGGATCATTAGATTAAATATAAAATAAATATTTTAATCCTACTGTTTCTGTTCCTCTTTCAAATTTGAAATTGTGAACTGGATAGAAAGTTCTAATTAGTACTCTGTTGGGAGAAGTCGAAGCGGACTGCGTGGAACGCTTTCTTAATTATTTATGCGCTGCAGGCTGAATGAGGAACATATTTACTTCACTGCGCCAAATCAAGATGAATAAAAAATTCCCAATCTGAAACCAACACTGTTCACAAAAGATTAATTAAAAAAAATACCTAATTAAAGCTTCTTAACAATATTCAATATGCTAGTAACTAAGTCAAATAAGCTCACCATGTTTTTCGTTTTATACAATTTTCAAATTAGTTCAGTACGTTTTAAAGAAGTAGATGAGATCGGTCGAGAGTCAGACTCTGAGACGCTCTTCACTACAAAGGGTGGAGCACAGCGTGCAGAAAGTTTTAATATCCCTCCGATTGGATCAAGCCGTAGCTAGCGACGAAGGTACGAGTGTATTGAAATGAAATTCGCATTCACCACTAATATGTACGTCTAATAGGGAAATCGACCAAGATATTTAGATTTCAGTAGCAGGTATGTCTATGTACTTGTGTATTTGATTGTAAAAATTCAAATACTTGCTGGCTTTGTAGGATGTGGAGCACCAAATAAAACCTTACAAACATATCGGAATGTTGTATTTCCCTCTCATTTTATTTTCACTAGGCAATATGCGTAGCAAAGTTTAAATTCCTGATGTGCTAGAAGTAGATATCAATAAGAAGTCATAGTGTAAGGTTTGTCACGTTAGTCGTAAGATTTATTTTTCGGCTGTCCGACTGAGTTGTTAGGGCAGGAGGGTGCGTCGTGGAGCGAATGAAATGGGGACGACTTTAAATCCATATTCGATCAGTAGGATCTACACTGAGCCCATCTGACAAGCTGCCGATCTGTTTTGCATTTATATAAACAGCTTTTTACCTTTAATAACGGTATACCCTTCCTCTGAATCCTCCATCTGGAAACTTCCGATACCGCTGTATGTAAACAGCCTAGTTAGTTATGTAATGGATCGTATGCCATTATTTAGAAGTAATATGCGAAAAATGTTGGCCGACATCCAGACTAACAATACTAACAATGACATTGTAGAACATAGAGTTCCTAAAAGTTTTCAAAACTGTGATAAAGATTTTTAATGGCTTTAAAGGTGATTCTATTGTACCTACCTAGTTGAAATTATGGTTGGGATACAATATTTTACAAAATACCACAATTGACCACAAATGAAATAGTGAGTTAGTATCTTGCTCCAAAAATAATAAGTCAGTGATTGTTTAGGTATATGTTAGTCTGCACGAGAGCGAGGTTCGAGGTGGTGAGGTGGCGAGGAGAGCGGATGCCGTTGGACCTTCATCAAGCGGTTGACTGGTATTAAGGCGTGCAATTGTTCCACTGCGGCGCATTCCACGCCCTATACAACACATATTCCATTCCGTGATTTTACAAATTAGAACCCTTGTCTAAGAACTCGATTCATTGAAAAATTTAATCATTCATCCTAGCAAAATGAGTGTGAATATATTAACGTATTTGTCTCATAATTAAAATGTTGAATGTCATAATTGTTTTACATATCACGACACAGAAAGTGTTTGTTTAAAACGTGTAATTATAAAATCCCTCGTGTACTGAATTTTCCGGTGTTTTTGTGCCGTACGTGCCGTAAAAATAATTCGATGTTCCTCAGGGATCGTTTGTAAAACGTCACGCGTAAAACATATTATAAAGCCAATAAAACGTGTTTACAAGGGTGAGTAGAGCTCGCCGTCCTCGGAGCATTTTGTTTCCGCGCGATATCCGTAAACATTTTAGCGCTGCAATAAATTAAACATTATCCAACTCACGAGACATTCTGTTTTATTCCAAGCCGAGATCAGTTGGTTAACGGTTGTAATCTCGGCTGTCTCAGATTTTCTGCTCTCTAGTAATAGGAATTATACAATTATGCGGGTTCACGAGTTTCCTCCCCCCTCTTTTATTTATGCGATGTTTCCAGGTTTAACTTTTTAATTTTTGATGCTGAATAAGTCTTTGGGAGACGGTAACTTTAGCTGTAGACGTATGTTTAAGGTTTAAGTTTGCAAAATGTTTGTATGAAGATAGTTATTGTTAACAGCCTGTAAAAATTTTGCTCAATTATAAGAAGGAATTGAGATTAGTTGATTTTATAACATGTTATTAAATTTAAATTGTAAATTTTAGAACTAAACATTCAACTCACTTCTTATTTTATTATAATTAAAATATTTACAATGTATTTTTTAAATTAAAATAGGCAAAATTATATACAAAGCTAAAAAAAACCAAAATAACAAATAAAATAAAACAGAATTATGTGGCAAAATATTCATCCGCATCGTCCTCAACTGGAATATGAATAATATAATTACATATAATTATTAATGAAAAATATTAATATCTAATTACTTACTTCTGATTTCACTATTTTTATGTTTACGTTTATGGCGGACAATGTAAGAGAATGAATCAACGAATTTTAAGTGGTAAGCTAATCAGGTAAACCAGTGAGCTACGGACATCTGATGAAATGTAACCTTAAATTAGTCCAACAAAAGAAAACTTCACTGTTTACCCCGAGGCCAATAAGGGCGCGCCTCAAGTGGCCGCAAAGGGAGCATTGTTTTGGTCAACGCCACCCATCTGATCTCATTATGTTGTGATAACAATCACTTCAAATTTGAGGAGTGAGATTTATTTCTTTAAAAGTAAAGTCTGCTAAGTATTACCACCATTAGGAATACGCTTTAAGCTATTACCGATCAATCGAGTGGTTCATTTTTAGCTTGGGACCAGAGGACGTTGTGTAGAAATGTCCATGAATATTTATTTATTTTATAAGCAAGTCAAATTAAATCAAAATTTTAAGCAGAAGACAGAGGAGTATGCCCTGCCAGTATTTTTTTTAAATGCTTAAAATAAAATCTGATAATAAGCCAGTATTACTTAATATATTAAACTAGCTATTGCCCGCGACATCGTACGCGTGAAATTTAGAATTCAAACCTTAACAAACAGAAATTTACTCTTCTGCTCAATAGATGGCGTTGTACGTTTTTTAAATCGCGCTATCGTTTCGTTCCACACATTAACACTTAAGCTCGTTAAAATTATTGTTGCGTCCTCATCTGGATTTCGCACTTATAATTTAGTAAGAATATCCTTTAAGGGCCTACATCAATATTATCGTATATCATCGCCGACACGTACATATTAACACAGCCAGTAGGCACAGAAAATGAAGAATTAGGGATACTTTTCCTATTTACTCAAAATCTACTAAATATATTTTAATTCTGATTTACGTGTTTCTATATATAATAGTTACTTATGTTTTTAAAGTTATTTCATTAGTTAATACGCGATAACAGACCGACAAATGAAAAAAAAAAATTAGAGAGGTTGTTTCGCTAAGATTTTCTATCGAGAAAACTTTTCTCAATCGCGTTTCTGAGTTTATGCGATCCTAGATCATATATTGAAAAAACATATACTTAAAAATTAGAGCTCTAGCCATTCAATCTAAAGAAACAATGAAAACTTCGTACGTAGAAAACTGCACGAAGCTATTTTGATATCCTCTTAAGCTTCCCGACGTGGCACGTTTTTTTTTGTAAATCAGGATATCAGTATATACAACTATGTATTAGCGTAACGAAGACAGGTATTGGGCTACAACACAATTATATCAGTTTTAAAGTTAGGTTTAAAAACAAAATGTTAGTTATAAGCTAAAAATTCAATTCATCCAATATTTCTCACGTCTCTGCAATAAGCCTTAAAAATGCAAAGTTTTATTAAACTTAATTCAATTACTTGAATAAATGTGGTCAGAAATAAAAATATAATTAGCGAATCTTCGTTAATGTTCTGAGTGGACAAGAATTAAATACTCTTTGGGTTAATTAATTAAGAAGTAAGGTTAGCTAATACGTTCACAATAGATTAATCAGCAGTATGTCGTCTGTCTGCATTGCAATGCCCTTTTGCAACGCTGATCCACTTTTCTACGGATGCGAGATTAAAGGGGAGAGTAACAAAATGAGAAATGAAACGATTTCAGGACGCATTGTTAGACGGCCGCCCGTTGTCGGATTTATGACAAAGAACAGCGGATGATTCAATCAAGCCGGTTCTTTAGTTTGTTATATTCATGTTACAGTAGCCCATCTACCAGTCTTATTGTTATCATAACGTTCCTTTCGCTCCATTTGTTCATTTCTCCGTCGAATTCTTTTGTATGTGTTTAAAAATGGATAAGGATTTTATTGTTTGTAAGATTTTAATCAGAAGTTATTGAAAAACAAAGTTTTTATGTAAAACCACTTTTTACGGATTTAGACTCGTATATTTGTTTTAAGTTTTGGCCCGACGTTTCGGAGACTTTGCAGTCACCATGGTCACGGGTGACCTCTCACCCGTAACCATGGTGACTGCAAAGTCTACAAAACAAATATACGCGTCTAAATCCGTAAAAAGTGGTTTTATTTGGGCAGATGGCTCGCGCAAGTGTTAGAAAATATTATTTTTATGTAAATTTTATATTTGTCCACTTATACCTAATATTTTATTAGATCAGACTACACTGAAAGAAGTACAAAATTTTAACGAATTTGTGAAAAATAATAATTAATACGAGCTGATGTTATCTTATTATGACAATGGCGATTAGGTATAAAAAATGATTTGGGTTTTATTATTTTTATTTGGATAAAATGTATGTTAACTGCGTGCCCGTTCCAACTTTAGATAGCGATTGTATAAAAGGCCAAACTTTCTGTAAATAGATATTCAGTGCAGGGGAGCAATTTACAATTTAAATATTCTTAATGTCTCCAAGTTGTCGCAACGGGAGGGTGTTCGCAGATAAAGGGAGCGAAAACAGGAGTGCTGTGTTGTAACGTGGCCACGGTAAACCACTGACTTTCACTACATCAATCACTCGCGGACATTGCACCTGAAAATTTATAATTATTTGCCTCTCACTGAATACTTTGAACTACGTAGAATATTTGTGATCTAATGTATTCAAGATTTAAATAAAAATTTCAAGTTTATACGAAAAGTTCTTCTGCCCATTATGGCTAACTTTCTAATTACGAGGCGTTTCAACGAGCGATGTTAAACCTTTCTAGAATTTCATTTCAAGTACTTTTAACAAAAGTAATTAATTAGCGATAAGAGACGATTAATCAAATATTTATAAAAAAAAAAGCAGATATTTTCTCACAGATATTCTACTCAATACATATATCTATGCTACTCAATAAATTTAATTATAAATGTTTCGTTATTTACTTCGAAACGCTTTACAATTCAAGTTGAAGTTGTCTGTTATTTAAAATTACTAAGGTTAACAGATAACATTTTGTAGCAGAAGTGAAGATAGATAAGAACCACGATAACAGTCTTTCATTTCACCTTAATTTGTGTGTAACATAACTAGAGAGGAAGGTAAAGCTTAATTTGAGGGTGCGCTCTGCATATTTTGTGAGAGGCGTGTTTGCTCACAAATGTCGTGGGTAGCTAGGGGAAGTGGGGCTCGTCTCGAGTGGCTCTTCAGTTCGACAAGGGCGCTCGCTAGGTGACAGCCACCGTCTAATCTTGAGATTCGAGTTTATCTCATTGATATACTTGAACCACTTCCCGTGATAATTCACTGATCAATTACTGCCAGAGCGGAGGATTTGTGACGTCCTTTAATTTTAATGCAATATTTTAAAGATTTTGTTTTAATAGTCCTTATTCTTTCTTCTTTCTTAAAGGCTTTCTTTCTGTCGGCATTAAGTCGCCCCTAGTTGTCTAAGGCAGATTCACAGTAAAAGAAAGACTATTTTATTTTATCACAAAATGGAATGTATTGTATGTCTTTATTTAATGAAAATCGTCCTTTAATATTAAAATAACATCTGATTAATATAGTTCCATTATTAGGTTGTTATAATGCTGTTTTATTTTATGTGTTGTGTAGTAATATATAATAGGTTATTTATATTACACAATTACTCGTTTGTTACTACTGGGTTATTTGTGTCAGGAAAACCAAAACGTCAAAAAGAGTATAAATGCAAACACCAATAGTTGTGTTGCACTTTACACATCACGTTCTAAAATACAAATATAAATACAATAAAAATACATATTACTGCCATATAATAGCAATTGATCTTTATTCGAACGAATGATGAACGAGATACGCAAATAGGCGTCGTTTTCTCGTCCGTTGAACGGTTAAGCACTCGTAACAAATGTACACAAATAATTATTCGCAACATTTTCCCTTGTGAAGGGTGTGACTGTCAGCAGAACGTCAAACAACACAATGTATGTGTTTACAGGAAATCGGTCCGAATTGAAAACGCCTTCTCGGCGGGACCGTCTAAAATGATAAAACGCATTGCACGTAAACCTTTTTTTATGTGTAAGAAATGTATTTCTTTAACACATGCTTCTAAATTATCAGCCAGTAAGCGTTCCACTATTGGACACGGTGCAATTTTTCATTTAAAAGCTAACACGTCTAAAGTAAAAGGAATTCGTTCCTGGCCTATTAATAGGTAGCTGTCGAAGGTGGGTCTGTAGTCATATCGAATTTTTCCAGTCGCTTAAATTAATTTTGTTCTATTCTTGTGCTTCTTATTTATGTGATTTCACATTAAAATGCAAATGTCTAGATATAAAATACATGCAAATAAAAATAAGGAGTAGGTGCATTACATTAAACTATGCTACTCATTTTTTACTCTAAATATTAGTTTTCATTCAAACAAGTTAACGTTTTCTTGTTAAATTAATATTATTGAATATATAATAAAATAGATGGTTTGAGTGAAGCCAACAAATAGCTAACATTAATTCTAAATGTAATTGAAGCTGTTCAGTGCATCATCAATAGAACGGGAGCACTATTGAACATTGAAATGATATCGAGTTTAAATTATCTCGATATCTATTTTCTTTGAATGTTCGTTATACAAATTGAAAGAGATAAAAAGTATGAATACATTAATATTTACTTTCAAGTTATTGAGCTATTATTTTCTTTCATATTTTAGTACCTGTTTAAAGTTACATTTGCTAATAACAGAAATACTTCTACATTGTACAATATTATGTTAAAAAAAAAACAAAACAAAAAAAAATTACAGAAATAAAGTAATTTATTGATATTGCAATTGACATGCTATGCTTTACTTAACAAATCAAATTATGGTGGAAAAAATACGTGCTAGTACGTAATAGTGTACGTAAAAAATATATAAACTCAACCGAGTGACAAATGTGGTGGTTAATTTGAATGGTGCAAGCACGACCGCAATAAGCTCAGTTGGAAAGAGCTTCGGAACGGTATTCCGAGGTCGTGGGTTCAAGTCCCCCTTGCGGCAGTCATCTTTTCCACCATAATTTGATTTGTTAAATACAGAAATACTTCAATAATTCTAAAATTATTTTGTAGCATACAATTGTTATATCGTTATTATAATGTAATATGTGGAAACGTGGGTTAACGTAACCTACTCGTAAGTTTAACGTAACCTAAGTTTAACGTAACCTAAAAGGCATGATTACTGGATGGGATAAAAATAGTTATTGGTATTTCATATGCGGTGGTTATCTCAGGTCACACATTGTGGTAATTAGATAGAGTAAGAAAATGTAAGTCCACTTCTATTAAACATATAGCTAATGACGGGCGTCGTGGTCTTGTGGTTCAGGTAATGGACTGCCGTTCACGAGGTCGCGGATTCCCGCACGGGACAATCATTTGTGTTATCACACATTGTTTATAATTGTCATACAAATGTTTGTCTTGCGTCTGGGTGTTTACTATGTATTATAAGTATGTATTTACAAAAGAAAAGTAGTTTATGTATTATATCCCTATTCTGGTACCCATAGCACAAGCATAATAAGCTTAGCTTTGGACCAGAGGACGTTGTGTGAAATGCCCATGAATATTTATATTTATAGGTATTACGTACAAAATGTGATGTGATCTACTGATACTACCACAACTACTTACCTTTACTTTGTGATTCTCTTTGAGCTCTAGTAAAATTTGTTACCAGATTTGTGCACAAAAACCTAGCGCTCTGTAAGAGAGACGGCGTATTTGTATTCATTCACAGTTTGAGAAGGCGTTATAAATAAGTATGGTATGTTGGTGGCATTATCTGCGTGTTCAGTAATGTATTCAAATATGTATCAAGCCCCATCCGCACCGTGTTGCCGTTGTTATTTTATTTCGCACGCGTGACGCTACCAACCAGCTTTATTTTTTCCTATACGAGTATATGATATGTCCCGCTGTCGCCAGATATTTTTCATCGAATGTAAAGCGTGGACATTGTTTGAGATATAAAAAATCGTGTAATTGATGATTTTCATACATTAATTATTTTGCCGCTTTACAGCGATATTAAAAATGGTCTTAATGTACAATTTGCTGTTATCATATTCCCAATTTTACTGAACATAAAATAAAAGAAATTAGGAGGTTTGTTACTATAATGTGCATTAGCATTTCTTGCATAGATGGATCTTAAAAGAAAAATTATTGAACATAGGACAAACTGTCTCTGTGCTCCGCCTTCAACGGATATTGATTACTCGTCTGTAAGGAATACAAATGTATCAAGGAAACTGTGTTCTATCGCTGTTCAAGGCGCCATTTTTTTATCTGACATCTAACATTAAACTACATGGCCAATAGTAAGTTCTTATCAAACCACAGAATATGGTGATGGTCGAGAATGTGGGTGGTGGGGATCTACTGTTTCTATAACGCAAAGCTGTCTTAAATTAATAGCGACTGACTTTAAAAAATTATATACATACATATATCTTCTACTATATAAAAATAAGTCGGATTTTCCTTCCTGACGCTATAACTCCAGAACGCACGAACCGATTTCCACGGTTTTGCATTCGTTGGAAAGGTCTCGGGCTCCGTGAGGTTTATAGTTAATTTTTTTTTTTAACTTTTTTTTGGTATGGCAAAACAACTTTTGCCGGGCCAGCTAGTTAATCTAATAATTCTAATAAATTGGTATATCAAACAGTTACATAAATTGTTATCCGATGCAAGGATAATACGTCTCTAACGAATTGCAGAAGCAATAAAAGATCGAGTCAGCTAACTAGCAAGAGCACGATAGCAATGAAAAATGAAATAACGCAAAAAATTAGAAGTCTAGTCGACTGAAGGGGGTCGCTGGAACCGTTGGGGTGGTTCTTTCGTAGAAAAGCTAGTTCCTTTACTGGAAACAGATAACGATCCGCTGCCGACGACGGAATACGTAACTGCACTCACTAAGCACACATCTACGTAGTAACGGAACGATTGCCTATCGGAAGTATCTCACACAACAGACTCGGTTTATTGAACACGAAGAAAGTGCTCAGTCAGTGTTGTTGTTACAAAGACATGCCGCTTTCTTCCTTCCATAACAAGTTTAAGCATTAGTTGTTGTTTTAGATACGCAATACTTTGGCCATGTCTCATGGCGGAGTAATGACTTCAGAAAGCGATTAGTTGTGCAGGTCTAAGTGGAGGGCACAAGGTCGCGGGGCAGGGTACCTATGCGCTGGGCTGACCAAGTGATATGTGCAGTAGGAACTGGAATTACCAGCAGAATGCACCAGATAGTCCAGCAATAGGGAGTGATGGCGGCAAATCGTACAAAAATCGTGTCCATTTCTACCAATGACACGTGACTCTCAGCGTGACGACGACCGCTCTGACAAGAGCAAGATGACAGAGAAGAAGAAGTTTTAGATATAATATCTACATATTTATATGTACGTGAAATTTATTTTAGAAACGTATATGAATTTCATATAACACAGGAAAACAAACAGCATACACCTCATTCATCACAATTATTACAGAGGCATGGGTCTAACTTGCCACCAAGTCTAGTGTATTACCGACCTATTTGGAATGATTTCTTGATTGATTGATTAACAAAAATGTCAACAACAATGAATTCGAGTCTAGGACCGTAGAAGACTACCCAATCCAACTACTAGCACTAACTATTGTATATATATTAATAATAATATACTGTAAGGAATAACACAAAGTATTAATAGTGAGACAATAATATTGTGTTTCATATATTTTACGGGCGATATATAGAGTAGTGTGTGTGCGTGTAGCGCTCGTGACCTGCATCCATTGCTCGCTAGATATGCGACGTGCTGTATTCTATGTCGTGTCGCCAATTTGTAAACATATAGCTTACTTCTATCTACACATCTGTGAATACACATAATAAATACAGAAGAAGTAAACTTCTGAAAAGTTTTATAAGAATACGGGCCAATAAAAATGTTAGATTATAGATGTCACTCTTTCTCTCTCTCTCCAGTCCATTAACGTGTCACTGTTGGGCAAAGGCCTCCTCCACTTTGGGAGTAATTATAGTCTACTATGCCACGCTAACCAGGCATGTTTGCATTGCGTTTATTTTCGAGTGTTACGTTTCTTACAGAGGTCGCTATCTATGTACTTTCCCTATCTACGGCCGTTTTTCATAAACAATCTACGGCTAGAGATATGTTCTTATCCCCGTAACTAAGTAACATAATATTATCTATGTACAGTCTACGTGTCAATAGGAAATATTATAATATAGCACCAGGATAGCAAGTGAATTACAAAATTAATTTGTTAAGGCAAAAATATCCATCAGCAACTACATCATACATGTCTGTTTTTAATAGAACAAAATGCTTGTAATGTTATACAAAATAGACAAAACATTTAACAGAATCAGGATTATAACTTTTTAATACTATTAAAAAGTTTTATAAAATGAGAAACAGATTAAAAATATTTGCATAAAAATGTAAAAAAATTAAAGCATATTTAATTTAAAGAGTATTTGGGTTTACACGTAATGTTTACCTGCTACAGAATGTTGTTGTTTGGAGGCAACCCAGCCCACTTAAGTTTCTGAGCATATTACGGATAGAATAGATATAATAAGTATATATATATATATATAATATAATAAGCCATAGAATTATTTTGTATATGAGTATAAATTATAATTTTTTAGGTATAGGAATCTTGGTATGAAAAAGGTGGGGTATTTAGTATTCCAAAATAGAGTAATAAGTTGAGGTATTGAGAACAACGGGTGCACCATACTGCGCGGTTAAAGGGCGGCATTACCATTCCAAGTCGGTAGGTGAGCGCTGAGCGGTAACCCGCCTTGTATATATGTAAAGTGATACACGTTAAATATTGAACTACCTTATTGTACGTAATTGCTTGCTTAACGAACTATCATTAAAATCTTGAGAAAACTTTAATCTTGGATTCATGAATTTGTGATATCATCGTCATTATTACATCACGCCTTTTGCTCATGGGGGTAGGCAAATACCATAGAGTGCCATCAGCTACGATCAAAATATACTTTCTTGGCTTCATCCACACTCATACATCTGGTCATACATGCCCAACGGTTGTAAGCGCTACGCACTTGACCCTTCAAATCACAATGATATCAACATGATATCAATTTGAAATATTATATTTATTACAATTTCCTATAGATAGTTTCTTAAAATACTTTTTTGGATGTCATCATCATCTGTCACGCTTTTTTCGGTGAGGGTAGGCATAAACGCAAAAGGTAAGTAAGATACATATACCTATCCATAGTATAATAGAATTTTATGAGTAACTTAGCAGTGCATAGCTAAATGTGAAATATTTAACAACTTGAAAAGACATAGATAAGTAAGTACGAAATATTCATTCACTTCAAAGTAGGTAATAGAAATCACAATTTCCAAATATGTACCAGATAATTCAGACATGCATTTCGTTATATCTTATTAGTTAACTGTTTCTACATAGTTAGCGACAAACCATTTCCGAGAACTAATCTTTAAGAGGATACCAAAATAGCTTCGTGCATTTTTCTATGTACGAAGTTTTCATTGTTTCTTTAGATTGAATGGCTAGAGCTCTAATTTTTAAGTATATGTTTTTTCAATATATTAACTAGGATCGCATAAACTCAGAAACGCGATTGAAAAAAGTTTTCTCGATAGAAAATCTTGGCGAAACAACCTCTCTAATTTTTTATTTTTTTCATTTGTCGGTCTATTATCGCGTATTAACTAATGAAATAACTTTAAAAACATAAGTAGCTATCATAATATAGAAACACGTAAATCAGAATTAAAATATATTTAGTAGATTTTGAGTAAATAGGAAAAGTATCCCTAATTCTTCATTTTCTGTGCCTACTGGCTGTGTTAATATGTACGTGTCGGCGATGATATATGATAATATTGATGTAGGCCCTTAATTAAGCCCTCTCTCGCTGTCGCAATGCACAGCAATGGATAAATTCATATAGTTTATAATATCTATTAGGAATAACATTTCAATATTTTGGTTAATTGAATTCATGGTTATTACAGCAATTGTCAAATTGGTGTATATCACGCTGTACAAAGCCACAACATAAACTGTAGTTTCGAAATCTATCTATCTGCTTTTATTATAAAAATCTTTAATTTTTCAAAAAAACCTTAATTCATTGCAAAACCTGGAGATTTATTAAGTAAACAACAATATAGTGGACACTAAAACTTACTCTTAATTCAAAAATAGAAAAGGAATTTCTCATATGTAATGTCGCAAACGCTGCGTAATCTCACAGCTATAATAATTCATGAGTATTATGTAACATTTCCGCAACATTTTAGTAATATGAACACGTCATTCAAGTACAGAATACGAATCTAACGTGAGGAGAATATAATAACAGCGTATCCGCATAAAATATTTTTCGATAAACTGATAAAAAGCGCACGTTGGCATGTCAGAGCAAAAATTGTCGTCGCGTCGCGTCCCTCCGCTCTGTATTGTGCCCGAAATGACACGCGAAAGGCGCCAAGAGTACCGCGCTCTCGCCTTCACAAAAGGCTTACAGATGCGCGCACCAGAAGATTTTAATGAGGCAACAACTCTGTGTGATTTTATCGTATGTGCTGTAATGAGAAATAACCAAGCGCATCCTTTTTTACTGCATTCGTATGGCGCTACTACAAAAAGGTGCATGTGATGAGCTAACAAAAGTGCTACAAGTGATGTTTACGCCTACTAATTTACTACGAATGCAACATAAAATATAGTAAATATGAATATGAAAATGAAACACCAAATAGTATGCAGCAAAAAAGCAGCATGTCAAAAAAGAATAGATAAAAGTGCTCAGTATAGCTTAGCTTAATTTTACAAAGAGTCTCTACTAAGAGACTACAAAATCTTTACATTTTTATTGATATAGATTCTGTGCTAATACCTGGTAAATCCGACTAACTTTTAATGAAAGATATTTGTTTTGAGGTTTTGAACTTTATTAGAATAAAGTCGATATACCTACTATCCTAGTAATCAATAGGCTCGCTAGAATAAACAACGATATAATAGATTACGTAAATGACAAGTATGGAATTACAGAGAATATACTTAATAATATAAAATTAGTTATGTAATAGACTGTAGACTTGATGGAGTGTGGTTTTGGTATCCTTATCAATGTAAAGATAATTCGACAGAAACGTTTTAAGCGATAAAATCGTGTTCGTTTTACAAACGTTATAAAACAAATTAGGCGGCGAAGTAAGTTACGAAGGCCCGGTACACTGCCCAATTTTCATCAATGCAAATCACGTTGTCGACTCGTCAACCCAATTACCAAGAAGTGAATTTAAATAAAGATAAGTATCGCCCTCGAGGAGACAATGCTAATAGGAGGCGGAGGCGTGATAATAGGCTCCGACTGGGGTTGAGCGGAGCACCGCGGTAGGTGCTTTAATTAGATCCCACGACTTACGCCGTCAGCTCCAAAACACTTGTTCAATTAGCTTTAAGAAACATTATGCTTTACATCATTAAGCTATTTATCTCAAGCCTGATACTTTCAAATTTAACATGCATGGTCAAGGGATTTCAACAAATATTTGGATTATGATCAGTTTTTTCTTAACTTTTTGTGTAAATCCTAGGCTAACGACGAATGCTATGCGTTTGTTAACTTGGTACTTCAAGACTGACTTACCGCAGCTTGATTTTTAGGGTTCCGTACCCAAAGGGTAAAAACGGGATCCTATTACTGAGACTTCGCTGTCCGTCCGTCCGTCCGTCCGTCCGTCCGTCCGTCCGTCTGTCACCAGGCTGTATCTCAAGAACGGTGATAGCTAGAGAGTTGAAATTTTCACAGATGATGTATTTCTATTGCCGCTATAACAACAAATACTAAAAATAAAATAAAATAAATATTTAAGGGGGGCTCCCATACAACAAACATGATTTTTAGGGTTCCGTACCCAGTATCTCAAGAACGGTGATAGCTAGACAGTTGAAATTTTCACAGATGATGTATTTCTATTGCCGCTATAACAACAAATACTAAAAATAAAATAAAATAAATATTTAAGGGGGGCTCCCATACAACAAACATGATTTTTAGGGTTCCGTACGCAGTATCTCAAGAACGGTGATAGCTAGAGAGTTGAAATTTTCACAGATGATGTATTTCTATTGCCGCTATAACAACAAATACTAAAAATAAAATAAAATAAATATTTAAGGGGGGCTCCCATACAACAAACATGATTTTTTTACCGTTTCTTGCTCGATACTAATAACGTTGCCCTATGTTGCATAGATAATGGTACGGAACCCTTCGTGCGCGAGTCCGACTCGCACTCGACCAATTTTTTTTAGTATATCACTTAAACCACTGAGTCCATAAATTGAACTAAAATACGTATTTAGATATTCATAGGACCGTCCGGTAAATATCAGCAATACTAGAGTAAATAAAATAAATAAATAAATATTCATGGACATTTCACACAACGTCCTCTGGTCCCAAGCTAAGCTTTATATGCTTGTGTTATGGGTACCAGAATACGGATAGAATACATATACTACTTTTCTTTTGTAAATACATACTTATAATACATAGCACACCCAGACGCAGTACAAACATTTGTATGACAATTAAAAACATCACACAAATATTTGTCCTGACCGGGAATCGAACCCGAGACCTCGTGAACGGCAGTCCGTTATATGAACCACTAACCACAAGGCCCGTCAAAATAAAAAGAGTAAAAATGTTTCATAACCGTTTACTTTCCCATTTTCAACATGTTATACATCTACGATTTACGACGTATAAAATTTGGAGTATATATTTATGATTGGGCGAGAAGATTGAATGGGTGTACCAGGCCTCGGTTGTAAGCACCGTTGACAGGCGAAGCGGGAGATGACAAGGGAGGCGGGTACAGGGAGGGGAAGTTTCCAGCGGCTTGTCAACATCTGCTTCCGCAGTTCCGCCTAACTGACCGCGACATGACCCAGCCTCAATGACCGTACAAATATGTTTCAATAATAAGTGCTATGTCACGATTCTATCATATCTACGTACGCATGGACGTTCTTGAAAATACATATTTCAATTATGTTTTGAATAAAATATTAGTACTTATAATTTGGTTGTTAAATTATTCCAGTTGAACTAAGTAACGAGTCGTAATCGTCTACAAATTCAGCTTCTGAAAATCGCGTGTTACACTGAATTAGTTTTATTTCGCAGTTACAAAGCATACGTATTTTTAAACCTACGTTACATCATTCACACCTAGTATAGTGTCCTAGTGTCATTACGAGTACGTATATGCTAGTGAATTTTGGTTAAAAGATAATTAAGTAAATAATAAAATCACGCTCTTGAAGGTCAGTTTTAAGTTCCAAGTTAACAAACGTTTGCCTTTGTAGTTATTAGCCTAGCTAGCCTAGTAGATTCACACAAAAAGTTTGGAAAAATGGGGTCATCTTGCAAGTATTCTGGTACCCATAACACAAGCAAATAAGCTTAGCTTGGGACCATGTCCATAAAAATTTATTTATATTTAAATATACGAAACATCACTTATTTATTTTCATTATTATTTTTGTTTATTTTGTATTTTAAATTCATAACCGGTCATGTTACAATCCGACATAGGTATAAAGACCACATGATATAACGAATTCACGCTACAAATATTTAGTGCTTAACTTCAGTAGTTGCTTAGTTTTACTTCTGCCTATTGATCTTTATTCTATTGCAAACGTAAGATGAATGAATAAATTGTAAGTAAATTGTTTACAATACAACTAATAAACACTATGGGTTGAATTTCAATAGAAACAAATAGCCACATCATTTGTTCCACAATCCGTCCACTAAAGCTAATATTATGTATGTTACTTTATTTCTATTTTCTGTATTCACTCAGGGTTTATGTATCTCGAATAGTCACGTCTCCGTCCCAACGAAGGGTAAAGCATACAAATAAGTGAAAGTCCGAAACCGCCCAAACACCCGACGCCACGTTCTTTATCTACGGATCTCTTAAAAGAATTTGATCGTATATGAGAATATTACGAGCAACAGCTGTGACAGGGGACGTATAAACTTAAATATTTGGCAACATAACTACCATTACCATGACAAAACTTTATTATTGTGTTGTGTTAGCTTTAACAAACATTATAATGTTACAATAATTTACTATAGCTAATCTATGAAAAATTAAAATGTATTTTTAATATTACTACCTACCGGCGTTGGATCTTGTGGTATAGCGGTAAGTGTAACGGAAAATCAAGATGTCCCGGCTCGATTCCTGGACAGAGCACTTATTGTGTCATTTATAACACAAATATTTATACTGCATATGAATATTTTCTATATAAATGTATGCGTATGAATTATTGTAAAAAATACTATATTTCTTTCCAAAATAAGAAGCTATTAATGTCTGAATTAGTATTTAAGCATAGCTATCGAAAATATTGATATTGTTTTTGTCTCAGATTAGACTTAGGAGATAGATATAATTTTAAAAAAACGTTTTGACATAAAGCAAAACGTTTTATAATGTTGTATCATATCCAAGCAGATGGTATATAGACAATGGGTTATTTATCACGGTTGCACGTCACCGGTATTATAACGAGGTGTCTGCATAGCCGCAATCAATTTGGCGGCATGGGTCCTGTCAATTTGCGGCTAAGCCCCGGAGCGCAAGCGGGCCGTGTGCCTCCTACTACGCTCGATCGCCACACTCGTCCCAGCCAACTCTGATGACTTCCGACTGACCGCTCCTGATTTGCATAAGGACCAACTCTAATATGAGATTATTCTCGAGTTAGAGAGCCCAAAGCGGTCCCATTCATTATTAGTTTTGGAATATTTAGTCGACCCAATCCCGGACGCAATTATTTCAATTGCTACTCCTATTTGACATGTTTGTTTGCAAATTACAATTCCATCCACTAGTTTTAATTTGTTTGCATTGTATTTTATGAAGTGTTTAAGTTTAAACTAGTTTTAATAATTTTTAAGTTTATGTTTTCCTAAAAATTACAATAATATCAATAAATAAATAAATATTCATGGACATTTCACACAAAGTCCTCTGGTCCCAAGCTAAGTTTATATGCTTGTGTTATGGGTACCAGAATACGGATAGAATACGTATACTACTTTTTTTTTGTAAATACATACTTATAATACATAGAAACACCCAGACGCAGAACCAACATTTGTATGACAATTAGAAAAATCACACAAATGATTGTCCCGAGCGGGAATCGAACCCGCGACCTCTTGATCGGCAGTCCGTTACCAGAACCACTACACCACGAGGCCCGTCAATGATAGGAGATGCTAAAACGCCTTAGAGAGAAAGCCATGAAAACATGTTTTGTGAGGGCTGTAAAAGGCAAAGGCAAACCCTAGACAACACCACTATACAGCGTGATTTACTGTACCAAATACACTACTTTGGTAGAGTTTAGCTATGCCAAAATACGGTTTACTTTAGTGGAGGGCTTATGGTTTAAAAATAAGTTTCTTTTTTTAAAGGTGTATTAATTTTCACAATATTAATGACATTAAAATAAGGTCCCAGACAACAATTTTTAATCGATACGGTTGCTATACAGTTATCATTACAACAATTGCACGCATGGTGTAGCCCGTAGCTCGTAGCTCGTAGCATGTAGTCTTCGTAGAACGAGCGTCTTGCCACTCGGTGACAAAGGGATTAACCCTCCCCGCTTCGACGTCTGCGGCTTCTTAATTAACCTCTAAATATCCTTGCACACGCCGCATTGCCTCGTGCGGTATGTAAGATTATTGCCGACGTCGTCCTTGTTAATTTTAATGTTCAGTATTATTGAAACAAATACAAGGGCTCTTCCCGTAAGGTCTTATTAACTTAAACGTACGCAGCGTGACTACCATTCATTATTACGTTATTACATTCAGGTTACGTTTAGATACGTTACGTTTCCGTGTATTGTTTTCGTCTCTTAGACCCTTATTCTGCTTAGGGTCATTGCTTTGATTGATCATTTTGATATATCAGATACATATTTAACTATACAGTTCTTCATATAGATTGGTGCCTCATCAATACTTTGTATGCTATAAAAATAGCAAAAAATATCAGACGATTCATGTGCTGGAAATCCCAATACAAGGTAGAGCGAAGATTTAATTAGGGTAACTGTATCGTAAGAAATCATAGCGGCAATATATCTCTCATAGCGCTATTAGGTACCTCTTAAAACGGATTTGATCATTTAAGTTCTGGAATGACCTTCTGGTCATTCCAGAACTTAAATGAAATGAAACTTAAATGATGAAACTTAAATGATCAAATCCAAATGATCAAAAAATTGGGATGAAATAAGCAAGGTGCTCTATTTTCTAATAGAGCACCTTGCTTATTTCATCCCAATTTTTGTCAGGCGACCATTTTGAATTTCCTTTGCTTTTCATTATAATCCACCAATTCCGTTTTTAGTTTTTATACACCTTTGCAAATTTTCATACAACTTATTGATGTTAGTATAACATGTACGTAGTTATTAAAGGTATATAAGCATCATCGTTTTAAATGTATATAAATAGGAATGATAAATGCTGAGCGTAGAAACGCATACACAGCTAATAGGGTGCGTTATAGATGTTAATGCGCGATTTACATCGGTTGAGTCAGAAGCATTGGGGTAGAAAATGGAGCGTCGTGCTTAGAACTAATACGATCAGGTGAGCAAACACGCAACAGTCGGAGCTTTCATCTTCAGTCGGGTATCTCTTAGAGCCATGTTCGTAAACACAAATGTATAAGTACACTTAACTGTTAGCATTGTGCTAACACTGCTATATCAGCTTAAACTTACGGTGAATCTATTAATCTCCTTATGACTAAAATTCATTTTGTGTATAACTTTATTCTTCTTTATTACTAATTTTTATTACTTTTTATAGTTCCTAGTTTTTTTTATAACATTAGAAACGTTACATGTTATTTAAAGGTAGTAATTAAATACAATGTAATACATTAATGGTAATACATGATAATATAATAATTAGAAATTAAAATTATTTAAACCACAAAGGTACGTTTCTGTAGATTTTAATTCAAATTCTCATACAAGTTTAGAGATAACACCAGAGTTTTTTGCTTATAATAATTGAGTTATCTAACTAGACAGCTCAATTCAATAGCTAAATTACATTGAATATAAGTGAAGACTTCACTGTATTAGTTCGACATAACTTTGAACTAGATAATTTAATGTAAACAAACCCGCAACGTATTCAGTGATTGCCACACTGATATGTAGAAGCAAACAAACAGAAAGCAGACCAACTATTCGCATACGTTTATTCTCTAAACATCAATGTAGTTATCTGAGTCCAAGTACAGTCATGCTCAATCGGACGTCTCGTCTGGTATATATCTACGTTCAGATATCACTGTGAGCTTTTGCGTTGAGCTAAATAAACCTCATTATGCATTTGGCTACGTAATGTACACGAGATATATCTTTGCTTCTCAATTCTGTACATTATGCATTGGTACAACTGTGACATAGAACAATGATGTATATTATTGAAATGTATGATTTATCACAATGTTATTATAGCAATAGATAGATAAATAGATAGGTCAATCGAACATTTTTTTTCATGTTTTTCTTTTACGTTTTCACATACATATATTTTAAATGCCTTGCTGTGTGCAATTAAGGTTTAGGAGCCGTTAAGTGTTTTTAGGATAATTTCAAAGAAACTGTTTTTGGCTTTAAACTATATTGATATCGTGTTGTGTCTGCAACAAATGATTTAGTTATAGTAATAGAAGTGATAAAATATTAGTTTCTATAGAAAATTACCTATATGTTCAACAGCGTGTGGTTATATAACGTAACAACATTTCTAAGTATGGGGTTGGTTTTAAAAAAGTACATAATAATATACAAGCCAAAAAACATGATGGTAGTATTTTGTATTCCTCACTTTAAACACAATAGCCATTAATCAAATAAGGGGAATAGGAAGAGTTGACTTCCTTGACTCAATATCTACTTATTGTCGCAGCCGACTTCGATCCCTCGTTTACAAAGAAACGCAGATCTCACTCCGTATGACAAATGTTTGCTTGCTTATTGAACCGGTACAATGTTTTTTCTAATACTTGAAGATGACGCTTTTTTAACTATTCAAGTGCATAATATTTATTGACTGTTTAATACAATTAAATTTACATCCTTTACAACACGTCCTAAAAAAAATACAAATATTCCTGCCTTTTTTTACTTTTCAATAAATTTCACTACTAAATTAAATAAATTACGTGACATCGTATTTAGTTAAACAAATTTTAAGGATAAAACAGTGATTTTAGTGGAACTTCGAAATTCAGTATTTTTACAGTTTTCTTAACTTTTCCTAGAATGTAAACTATGTAATGTATGAAAAACTGTTCACTTTACCCATTAGATTGTCTACCTTTATCTCTTTTCAAATAGAATCATTTGTTAGAAACCATTAAAAAATCTTGATTGTACCTTGTGTAGTAACATAAAAGTAACAACTTAGGAATAAAACAAAGGACGCCAATTTGGCAACTCGAAGACAAACGTATTTAAAATGGGCAGAGCAAAGGAAGAGCCATCTATCTTAGAGCTTGATAAACGACCACATTATTCCTTATCGCCCACTCAATTTGTTTAAAAGCGTTCTGCTTTGATTATTTGAAAATTAGAAATCTTTTGACACAAAATGTCCTCGTACTTGAAAATCTTGTCAGCTGATAAAGTTGTGCCTATAACTCTTTTCCATGCTGACAAATACAATCTGACTTCTAGAAAGAAAGACAGAAAAATCAACTTCTCATTTCGCGTAGGCTACATATTTCTTGGTTGTTTAAATGATGAGTAAACCATAAAGTATTCGCAGTGGATATCAAAATAGCTCCAACTTTTTTAAATTCTGGTGTTAATTGTTGATATAACTACTGAGGGTTTTTTTTTCTACCATAACGCAGATATTAATTGCGTAAAAGAGAGCAAGTGCGTAAAATCAAATTTGCAGACCCACTATACTGATATTTAAGTCACGACTTTCAGTTTCTTAAAAACACTTTTTATTTAAACAAAACCACTTACTTTATTATTATAATAGCTAGAATTTTTTAAAGCGAATGTATTATTTTGTATGTTGTATTATGTATGTTGTATTATGTTATTATTTATGGTATTATGTTATTTAACTCGCAATTAAGTACTGCATTATTATTGTTACAGTGGTGGAAGAGCCAGAATTTACCGATGTCATTCAAAACGTGACAGTACCAGCTGGGCGAAGCGTGCGCCTTGCTTGCTCCGTCAAAAACCTCGGCTCATATAAGGTAAAAGTGTACGATTGCTTATTAGAAACATTTTAAGTTACATATATCTTTCTAATCGGCTATAAACTATTTAACAAGTAATAATTAATTTAGAGCTTAATTTAAAATGTTTTATTGTCTATATGTTTTATATTGTATAATTTGTTTTTTATTATAAGTTTAGTTATTAATATTATTTTACTAACACAAATGCAAAATAATACAACATAAACGTGCGTATAGATTTAATAAGATACATGAATACAGTGTATGAATGGATGGCAATATGCGTGGAACGATGAAAGTCAACATAAAATAAGAAGCATTTTATCATTTGATTTAGAACGCGCCATCGTAATAAAGTGTCCATATAAATGGAGGAAGATATGATTTACTACCTCTACGTAGAGTTTGCACCTCGCTCTTCCCGTGACCAAGACTTAAAATCTAAAATATTAAATTTTTTACTGTAGACTGTATTATTGTAGATTAAGTATATTATAAGCAAACAAATTTTAACATATATTTTAAAACATTTAAGATTTTTTTACTATAATTTGATCTATTATTTATATACGTTTATAGCCCTTCTTTAACAGTCAGGCAAAAATGGCCAATAAAAGCGATAAAGCTCAAAATAAAAACTTTCGTGTTTAATTGATTAACAAATAACTAAAAACTATACAACGATTACAAAATTACAATTTTAAAAACCCTTATCATAAACGAAATAGATGTAGCAAGTAAGATATCAAATAACTTAGTAGTTTAAAATATAGACAGCTGTAAAGCTGGAACGATCGTCGACAGACGGTGTGACCGGACGGCCGATAAGCCACAAGGTGACGCCGTGCCGGCTAATTCCCAGCACCGAACACACCCGCTCCCAAACCCCGCACAACCCCGCTTCATTTGTTTTCACTGAAACTCTCGAGCACCAAATGTAAACCAGAACGTAGATTAGTTAGTAATAGTCAATCCGCAGGTAAATATTCGAGCGAAGTAGCTTAAATCTTTCATGAAGAAAATCAAATGGGCATTGTTCATATTTTTTTAAAACTCTTAATTCGAAAACCATTACGGGGAATAGAGTTTCTGATCATGATCCATTAGTTTTTTTCGGAAAATTTGCTATATTAACGATTATTTTTCCAAAAAAGCAAATGATCTCTATTTGCCCTTGAAATGAAGGACTTAAAATATTAAGGTGTTTTTAGGGATATACTACTCTGAAGTGGAGTTGAAATTGGTCTATTGTATCAACTTTTCAACTTTGAAAAGATAAAGTGCAATCTATATTAAGTCTATCAAGTAAAGTCTATACACAGATTTCGTAAAACGATAACGTTTAAAGTAATATCTTCAAGATTTTTTTTTAAATTCTGTATAGTGAATATTTCAATAATATTGAAATTAGTTGCTTAAAATAGTCTATGTTTTCTTATAAGAATATAAAAACAGTAGGTCAAAAATTATGAACAATCCCAATTAACATTTTAGTATTTACATGACTATATCTAAATTAAGATTGATACAGTAAATATCTATGACCAAGAACGTCCTAGACATTAACATTTCAGTTTACAGTATATAGGTAGGTATACCTATTTGATACTGTCGAAGTTGAGGGAGCTATAAAAGCATGATAGTGTTTTTTACTTCTGAAATAAAGGCTTAACAGGGGGAGCCATCACGTTGTCCTTGTATTGACAACAAGAAGCGGATTTCTTCAAAAGCCTCGCCTGTGCCATTAGTTTCCCGCATCGGTTAAAAAGATTTGCCTTTTCGTCCGTATTTTTTTTTTGAATTATTTACTCAAGCGAAATTCTGCGATGACACGACCAATTTTTCTTTAGAAAATTAATTACTGTACTTATATTAAAATGTATGTTAAATAATTGTAGAAATATTTTTAGACCTTTTAATTTTTAGACCTTTTGTAGCAGAAAAAAAGACAGGTGCAAGATTTTTAAAATATAAAAATCTTAAAATAATTACGTCATCACTACTTACATTAAGGCAAAAGCTTGACAGTGTCGGAGAGATAAGAACCGAAGTTAAAAATGAGTGTATCCTAAAATGGCATCTTCTTAATGTTACTACGGGTTACGAGTGCAAAGATCGCAACAGAATTCGGCAAAAATATTTAATATATAATTGTTTGTGTGCACACGTAGCTGCTTCATCGGCATGAAATGTAAGATAGTCGGAAGTACTACGTATGTGGGTTTGCAATAACATGCCACAATGAGTCGCAGCAATGTTACACTCGTGGCGTATGCAAGCGTCGACAGTGCAAATTCTGGCATATTTCTCATGCCTTAATACTGGTGTTTTGATACTCAACGGAAAATGAGAGGACTCATAACACTTAGCCGATTTTTTTGCAACTATCCCACTTTCGATTGTAACAATTGATATTGGGCTAGAACTTCATTGCAATTTCAAAACTAATGGTAGAATATTTAACATTAAAAGCAATTGTTGCAAAATATATTGAATCAAAAATAATAATATTGTCCTAAGTTTCACGAAAGTTTCAAAGCCCTCCACACAAATCCTTTACTGAAGAAATCTCTAAGTGGGCTTTTAGTGGAACCGAGCTTAGCAGTCTCGTACAAGATGTACGTTCATTTCTGTCTACGCTATTGCATTATTGTATCTACCGTTCTAACATTTTCTGACATGAGAGAAAAACATTCAATAAAGTACAGATACTGAACTATAACATTGTTGTTCCACTTCAATTTTCTCATTTTATACATATAGGTGCTATTTATATTTTTCCTACTACTTATGTCTATTTAGACTAATCTATGAAACTTGAGAAAGGCGTAATGCAAGTACGACTAGCTCTCGCGCATGAATGACTCAGCATAATTTTTATCGTAATTATTACTTGTTATTATATCAAACTTCTATAGTCATATCATTACAATCGTGTCATCAAGTAGGTAACGCAATTAGTAATAGGATTCCATTATTTTTCCTTGGGCACAGAACCGTATACGCTGTGGTAATAATATACACATTTTGAACTCTTCTTGGAGAAATTATGAACATATTTTCTATTCTGAATACGTAACAAATATTTCAATGTGTTTCATATTTATGAAAGTTATATCAGAAACGCTTGCTCGACAAACCCTGCAAGACAAGACCATAGGTATAAGTAAAAAGCATTAGAAGTTAAGCGAGCTTTGATATCTCTTTGATAGGATTTCTTCAACGAATATTTAACCTAATGGATTATTGTTCTGTTTGTCTTCATTTTGCCATAAAATGATATAATATTTAGAAATAACATAATAAAGAATCTCAGAACTCTTTAAACCTGATTAAGTGGTAATGATTCAAGAAGTATGATTGTAGAAGGTAAATAGTTTTCTTTAGAAATCTTGTTATTGTTTTTTATTTGTATACTATATTTAGCTTAACATATAACATTTTCTGACATTTCTGTAAATAACTTAACAAAAGCCTTTTAATTTTACGAAGATTACTGTGATTACCATAATAATATAATAAGTTAAAAACATGAACTGTAGAACAAGTTGAAACAAACAAAGTTAGGCTAATAGCATAAGATGAGGCGCTTTAAACGTTCCATAATTAAATCTGTCGTAATATTATTAAACACGTCTACGAATCATCTCCTGCGGCGATAGGGTCCGTCGTTAAAGAGGTTCAGTGCGGTGCGCACTGGAATGGGCAAAGTTTGCAACGAGTCCATTATAAATCAAACGATGCCTTCGAGGCATGTCCTGAGGGACGAGAACGTCTCCCGCCGAGCCTCCGAACTTCAACTTTGCCTCCTTAATGTCTCAACAATTAAGATAAAAAGAAAGTAGGGCCTAAATTAAAGGTGGTTAAAAGATAACGAGTTAATAGGTCGCCCTAACTTTAACCACTGAAGCGTTGAAACAATGGTTTTATTAGATGCTAAAGAAAAGCTTACAATATTAACTTAAAAATCTATAAAATTAATATTGTTTAGTTTAAATTATGAAACTAAAATTTAATTTAACTTTTAGTACTAAACGCATTGTATTTGATTTTAATTACATGATTTAATCAGTGAAAATATTCATAAAAAGCAGACAATAATATTATCGGTTGGGCCATAACAATTTTATTTCAGAAATGCACTATATAAGATTTTAGTAATTTACGTAAACAATTACAATTGTATTCCATACCTACATACTAAGATAAGCTTTTGTGCTTGCATGAAAGAATGCGTTATGTAGTTATTTAATAATATAAGCAATTTAACTATTACATGTACATACTAGAATAGAACAGAATAGAAATATATTTACAGACATAAAATACATAACTTACATTTAATTCAAACCCCTGGACTTTGAACTAACACTGTTGTGTTTGAAAGATCAGTTCCGTTCCCATTTTTTACATTACATATCATTTTACCAATGTACCGTGCATGTCTGTGTGAATGTTTTAGTGTATTTTGTAGATACCTAATGTTTTTCACACAGACAGAAAAGTTATACAAATTTATACAAATATAAAACTTCATTTACGTAATAAAAGATCACTTCAGTTAGCTTAGAAATACTGATGTAAATAATGAGAGATAATTAAATAAATTAGTTTAGTAAAACGTAGTTTTATTGAGATTTCTACACACAATGAACATAGAATGAACATAGACAACACAGTCTATATATATAAAAATACTCTATACCATACTAGTGATGGGTATGTGAGTAGTGCTGTGCACCGATAAATAATAAAGTCAAATTTGATTCTTACAACACTCACACCAAATTTAAACTTTATCCAATATTTTAATTTCAATTAACAATGAGAAAAAAAAAAAAACTTAATATCACAAAACCAAAAGACATCTTAGACTTTAAGCTAACTTACAAAAAAAATATTATATTATTGCAATGTTTGAACACCAATCTTCTGTCTAAGATACTGAAATTTGTCTCTAGGAAGAGCCTTTGTAAATATATCAGCATATTGCTCCTTGGTACACACATAGTTTAGATCTATTTCTTTTTCTATATACTTATCTTTAATGAAATTGTACTTAATATCAATATGCTTACAGCGTTTGTGATAGTCGATATTTTTAATTAAACAAATAGCACTTTGATTATCAATATTTAGGCAAATAGAGTCCTGTTTAAATTCACCAATGTCCATTAATAATCTTTTTAACCATATAGCTTCTTTTGTTGCGGAGCATGCAGCCATAAACTCTGCCTCTGTAGTAGATAAAGCAACACTTTGTTGTCGTTGCGTTGCCCATGTTATGGCAGCACCATTTTTAATAAATGTATACCCAGTCAGTGATCTACGTGTAGACATATCTTTAGCGAAATCTGCGTCACTGTACGCCTCAAGTATGTTGTTTGTTGAAGATGAATAACATAAACCATAATCTTTGGTTTCTTTTAAATACTTCATTATCTTCTTAATTACATTCCAATGAGTATTATTGTAACAATTGAGATATCTGCTTACCAGACTTACTGCATACATGATATCAGGCCTGCTTACAACTGCCAGGTGCATCAGCGACCCAACAGCTTCACGATATTGAATATTCTTGTCCGGGGCCTCAAGACTTTTCTCTAAAGTGGTATGAGGATCAACTGGAATTTTATTACCATTTGCATTTTGCATGTTAAATTTACACAGCAGTCTTTCAATGTATTTAGATTGATGAATAAATATTCTTCCTTCAGATTTTTCAATTTGCATTCCTACAAAATTCTTTAAATCACATTGTTTTATTTCAAAATTTTCTTTCAGTTCGCACATTATCTTACTAAGGGCTTCCCTAGAACTTGACATTAGAAGTCCATCATCAACATAAAGTAATAAGTAAACTTTGTTATTGTCTATATTGCCTGTATAAACACATCTATCTGCATGACTATTTTTGAAACCAAATTTCTTTAATAAACTGTCAAACTTTTGATTCCAGCACCTGGGTGCTTGTTTTAATCCATAAAGTGAACGGTTAAGTTTACATACCAGATTTGTTGGGACATCCAAACCTTCAGGAGGTTTCATATAAATGTCTTCTTTTACATCACCATACAGAAATGCAGTCTTGACATCAAATTGCAAAATCTCATAATTATGTTGAGCTGCTTCTGAAAAAAAAACCCTTATCGAGTCATATCTCACTGTTGGAGAGTAAATTTCTGTGTAATCAATCCCTTGGACTTGTGAGCATCCCTTGGCACACAATCTTGACTTATAGATGAGACCAGATGGTTCATCTTTTACTTTGAAAATCCATTTACATCCAATTAATCTTGCACCTTCTGGTTTTTTAATTAAATGCCATGTCTCATTTTCTTTATGTGCTTTTAACTCATCTGTGATTGACTGTTTCCATTTTTCTGCATTCAACTTGTCTGATATTGCTTCGGTATATGTTTGTGGCACATCATATTGTTCTATATTTTCTTTGTTACACATATAAGTGTTTGCTTCCATTTTGTTCATTCTTACCTTCGATCTAGTTGTAACATGACTTGACAGTTCTGTCAAATCAATTGATTTTTCCGGTTCATATAGAGATCCTTCATCAGAGAAAAAATTGTCATCACTTGTTTCATCATTTGTTGTTTCACTCTCTTGTGAATTAGTTAATGTATCATTCATAATGTTTCTGTCATCTTTTACCGTTGATTCTGTCACTGACTCTGATAATGGAACCATGGCTAAATTTCTTTTAACTGAGCTCTCAATAAACATTACATCTCTGCTTATTAGGATTTTCCTTGTCTTTGGATCTAATAGTCGGTACCCTTTCGTTTCCTCACTATAACCAACAAAAATCATTTTAGTTGACTTTGAATCCCACTTTTTGGCTTTTTCTTTTGGAACATGTACCATCGCTTCGCACCCAAAAATCTTCAGATGTGTGACATGATGATGATGTGTGAAGGATGACATGTAATATTTGGCCTTTTACCAGACCATTTCTCTTCAGGTGTTGAAAATTCTAGAGTTCTTGTAGGGCATCGATTTGTTATGTAGCATGCAGTTAAAACTGCTTCTGCCCAATACTGTTTTGGTAATTTAGCATTTAATAACATGCATCTTGATCGTTCCAAAAGTGTTCGGTTCATTCTCTCGGCTAAGCCGTTCTGCTGAGGAGTGTACGGAGTAGATGTCTGATGTTTAATTCCCGATTTCTTGAGAAATGCTTCAAATTCATTGCTCATATATTCAGTTCCATTGTCGGTGCGAAGTGCTTTTATCGTTAAATTCAGTTCATTCTCTACAGACACTTTAAAATCTTTAAATTTTTCAAACACATCAGATTTATTTTTCAATATGAACACAAATACTTTTCTGGTAAAGTCATCTATGAAGGTCACAAAGTAGCGAGCTCCTCCAGCAGATTGTACCTCCATTGGGCCGCAAACATCAGAGTGAATCAGTTGGAGTTTATTTTGTGCTCTGGTACCTCCTGCAGTAGGAAAAGGGGTTCTTGTCTGTTTTCCTTCTAGGCATGTAATGCAGACGACTTTCCCTTTGTTTTCTAGTTTAACTCCTGTTTTATCTGATAGTTTATTTAAGTCTTCAAAATTTAAATGTGCTAGTCTTTGATGCCAGAGATAAAAATCATTGTCGTGCGAAGCAGATATGTATGCTTGTACACTATGTGTTTTTAGCCTGTACATATTGTTTATCATTTTGGCTACTGCTACTTTTTCACCGCTTTTGTTGCATATGACACAGCCTTTTTTATCAAATTGCACTTGGCATCCACTGTTTATTATTTGGCTTACTGATAGAAGATTTGTGGCCAATTCCGGAACATACAAAACATTTCGAATCATAATTGAATTTATTTTGCCATTTTCATCAACCACATTAAGATTCACTTTTCCACAACTTTTCACAACAAGTTTCTTGTCATTAGCTACCTTTATTGTATTAATCGGAGGTGGAACTTCATCATAGAGCCAGTCACGGTGCATTGTGAGATGCATTGATGCTCCAGAGTCAATGTACCAACCATTGTCATTACTTGTTGTTGCAGAGAACACAGCTACATATCCAGTGTCATCCTTCGACTGTTGTGGCTTTTTATTTCGACAGTATTTACTCACATGGCCGTATTTGTTACAAACAAAGCATCTTGGACCTTTGGACTTGTACACTTTTTCCGGAGCTTGTTTGGCGAACTGCAACGGTTGTCTTTTATTTTTATTGACATATAATGCATTAGACTCAGAGTTTCTTACGTCTTGTAGAAGCTTAGTCTTCACAAAATCAGATGTGATCGCCACACCTGAGCTTTCTAGTGCCATTATCATAGGTTGATAAACATCTGGTAGACCAGCTAGCAGTAGGGTGCCTAACCATTCATCATTTACACTAAATCCTATGTTTCTTAGTTTATGAGCTGTCGAAATGATTTTATTCACATAATCTTCTATGTTTGTGCAAGATTCGAGTGTAGTGGTTATCAGATCTCTTAATAAACCAACGCGGCGTGTCAGTCCTTTGTCATCGAAAGCTTTTTCTAGGTTGTTCCACACTTCCTTGGCCGTTTTGGCCTCCTGTATGTGTACGTAAATAATAGGATCTACTAGTAATATAATTTTAGACTTTGCTTTCGTGTTCTTTTTGACATCGGTATCTTCGGAGGTTATACATTCCCATAATTCCTCATGCTCGAGGTAAGTTTGTACTGCAAACTTCCAAGTAGGATAGTTTTCTCTTCCAGTCAATTTTTCAATCAGTGCCATCGTACTATTAGAAGACATTTTGTTGATGAAGTGAATTTTATAACCGTTCGCCACGTTTTTTTTTTTTAGGTTAGTTATACTGAATACGGAACTACTTTTGTTTGAACTAAACTTTCACACTTTAACTTTTTATAGATATTAATCAGGTGGCCTGGGTCCATAACCTGATGTAAATAATGAGAGATAATTAAATAAATTAGTTTAGTAAAACGTAGTTTTATTGAGATTTCTACACACAATGAACATAGAATGAACATAGACAACACAGTCTATATATATAAAAATACTCTATACCATACTAGTGATGGGTATGTGAGTAGTGCTGTGCACCGATAAATAATAAAGTCAAATTTGATTCTTACAACAAATACAAAACAAAATAGTTTCCAAGATTAAGTAATATTGAGGTTAGATAATTTTGCGTAACTTGATGTAATGGGTCGAAATGGCGGCAGGCAACAAACTCGCGTAACGACGTCGTGACCTAACTCGTTTAGGATCCGCAGACGAATCAAATTAGTTAGCCACCGCCGGTATTACGAATATCATATTTCCATCTGGCATTCCCGCTGCCTTCATTAGCCACTTAAGAACTATTTTGCACGCTTAGGAGTAAGTTTATTTTACCGTTTCGTATTTCCCTTACGAAAATATTATTTGTGCAAAAAATGCTGATATAAATACCGCACCAGTTATGTTACCACACCAAATACCCGACCCGAACTCAAGATACGATTGGAGAACTTTGTCAAGTTCAACACTCACCGCTTATCTCTCGACCGCTTATAAAATTTTGATTCCTATTTCATTTTATCTTAATTGTTCGAACAGTAAAAGAGAAGTTTTAGTAATATCTCTTCGGGTTGTAAGGGATTTGAGATAACGACTTTAATCTTTACTTTTGTTTAAGTGCACGTGGTAAAATGAGCGAAAATTTAATGTTCTAATAACATGAACGTAAAGTGTAATACATATTATATTTGTGATAGATTTATCATCGTTGATGATAGTAATTACCTACCTCAGAATTCTACGATTAAATTGTACAAATCTGGTGATCTTTATCGGTATAATAGACTTATAATATGATATTTTATGTTTATGTCATATTCCTAACACATTGAAAGATTGTTTAAATCAAGATAGTTGTGATTGTACTTTAAGTTAAAATGTGGTCGTTGATGACCTTAGATGCTATACAGCGGCCTTATTTATTCTTTATTCTTTATTGCACACATACAAAACAAAACAGAAAAAAAATAATTACAGACATAAAAGAAACAGCATGTACAAAGGCGAGCTTAATTCAATAATGAATTTTCTTCCAGCAAACCACAATGATGGAGAAAATTGAGGAATATGGGCATATCAGTGCACAACTAAATAACTAGCTTAAAAACTAACATTATTATTATCTAGCAACATATAAATACATACATACTACTACCTACATACATACAATACGATACAGAATATATATTGATACTTTCTTATAATATACTACATACACATACATACTCGTAAATATAATATTATAGCAGTGATAAGAAATGTTTTTATGTCCTTTTTTTGAACACGTCTAGGGATGAGCTGGCGCGTGTTGAGTGTGGAAGGGCATTCCACAGACGTATAGCACTAACATTAAAAGAGTTAGCATAGCGGCTGGAAGTGTGACTCGGGATTTTGAGAAGAAGAGAAGTTACATATCTGATGAACTTTTAAAATAATCTATACTTATACTAACTTCGCTTTGACCCATTTTAATGAACTTTTTTTATTATATTGACATGATTTTGTATTATTATTCATATAACTTGACATTTCATATTGACACGTTGATTATTAATTATGGTATTCATTATTTCATTCATTAAAAATTATTCTAGGAAATTATATTATTTAAGTAGTATGCATAATGTAAATACTGTTACGACTCAATTTTGTAGGCTGAATATTGACTTAGAATTTTATTATTAGTATTTTATTATTTTGTATTTGGCATGTTACTTAATCCGTTTTATTTTTATCATTTAATTATTAACAATTTGTACGTCTCTGTTATGGGACAGAATATGTTGAACCATTGTATTACTAACATCCATTGTACACATATTCATAGAAATAAATGATCTTGTCTTGTCTTGTACAGTGCGGCATATTTTGTTTCTAGGAAACAAATACTCAAAGCGCTCACGGAGATAGATAGGTGCATTAGAAGTATGGAGGATAGAATAGAGAAAATTAAGGGTATGACAGTCTCGTCGCCGTCGAATTCGTAGCCATTCCAGCTTTGACCGAAAAGCAGACACATGTTCATGTACTTTCGGAGACCAAAAATGAACCGAATGGATAGGTTCTGTAGACGTTCGAGTTTATCCAGGAGCTCTTCAGTGGCGTCTATGAAACAAATATCCGCGTAATCAAGAAGGGGAAGTAAGAGCGTTTGGTCAATAGTTACCTTGGTTTGATATGGCAAGAAATATTGGAGACGCCTGAGAGACCGAAAAGAGCAGAATACTCTTCTGCTTACCTCTGCTATATGATTTTTCCAGGAAAGGTTTCGGTCAATGAGAACACCTAGATTTTTGGCATATTCAGTAAAGGCTATAGGGATACCGTCATAGACGACAGGATTTAGTGTGCCAGAGTCTATAGAATTGCACATATATCTGCCACCAATAATGAGACCTTGTGACTTAGAGGGGTTTACCAAGAGACTGAACGATTTCGCCCACTGGCTAATGTTTCCAAGATCTTTATTGATTGATTTACTTATTGATTGACCTTAAATAAATAAATAAAAAAAAATAAAAAATATGATATTTTCTCAGACGTATGTACTTTAAATATCCAAATAACTTCTGAGATATGTAGATTAAAAAGACTGAGAAATTATTGGCTTGCCTGCCCATTGAATGAGTGCCGGCGTTCTGGGCGACGACGGCGACACGCTGTTCTGAAGCTCGTGATTTAATCAGTGCGGTGTAGAGGGACACGCCCGCGCCGTCATGATTAGATTAGACACTGGCCACAAATACGTAGATCAGATTAACTACCATCGCGTCGTGACATCCGGCGTTTAGTCGCGCTCACTTGATTCAGCCACGATACTGCTTAACTTATTAATAAAAACAACGTATTAGAAATAAGTCATATTTACGAAACATACATCTCAGTATAATGAGTTAAAATTATTTTCATGCAAATCCTTTGAAATATTACTAAGCCTGTTTAATATATTTAAGCCTCAGGTTACGCCGACAAGTCAGGTCGCCGTCATTAGAGGGGTTACTAGCCCATTGCATAATAAAATGGGCGAAGTTTCCTCAACTCCATTATAAATTAGACAGCGGCTGAGAACCGCATCACTTAAGATAGGTATGATGTGACCCGGCACGAGTTTTAGCTACCGAAGTTCTCCCTATATTACCTCCGCAATCTTGATAAAAAGAACTACCCATGATTCAAACTTAAGGATGGATTAAGAGATAAAAGATGCACGTCGAACTTTCGAAGCTCAGAGAAGATCTAGCTCTACTTAATTAGGGTTCCGTACCCAAAGGGTAAAAACGGGACCCTATTACTGAGACTTCGCTGTCCGTCCGTCCGTCCGTCCGTCCGTCCGTCCGTCCGTCCGTCCGTCCGTCCGTCCGTCCGTCCGTCCGTCCGTCCGTCCGTCCGTCTGTCACCAGGCTGTATCTCAAGAACGGTGATAGCTAGAGAGTTGAAATTTTCACAGATGATGTATTTCTATTGCCGCTATAACAACAAATACTAAAAATAAAATAAAATAAATATTTAAGGGGGGCTCCCATACAACAAACATGATTTTTAGAGTTCCGTACCCAGTATCTCAAGAACGGTGATAGCTAGACAGTTGAAATTTTCACAGATGATGTATTTCTATTGCCGCTATAACAACAAATACTAAAAATAAAATAAAATAAATATTTTAGGGGGGCTCCCATACAACAAACATGATTTTTTTACCGTTTCTTGCTCGATACTCATAACGTTGCCTTATGTTGCATAGATAATGGTACGGAACCCTTCGTGCGCGAGTCCGACTCGCACTTGACCAATTATTTTTTTTCTAAAGCTTAGTTCACTTTGATTATTGTACTTAAGTATTTTAAATGTACTTCATACACAAATTATGCAGTAAGTTTAACAGCAGTGCTGGCTTACAAACAATTTAATAAAATCTTTATTCAATAGTTGATCAAAAATTTCTCTTACCGTAATCTTATTGGAATTCATTCGAAATAATATCTATCAAAGTTTTTAGAATACGTAAACATTATGTTCCTTAGCTTGTTGTTCATTTTATAAGTGTTTCGTTAATTAGTTATTATCGGTAGGTATACCTCGTATATTAATAAATTATATCAGTTTGAACCTTTTTATCTTCCTTCATCCGAATAAATAATTTGTATTTACTTAAAAAAATGAGATTAGTCTTGCCAATGGTAGTATTGATAGTATTATAGTGCCTACGGTTAGAATAAGAAATTACTAACTATAGAAAAATGTTAACAGTACTAGGTATATTATAGCACTGGTACCTAATCTTTTTGTTTATTTGAAGAGTAAGGTTAGGACATTACTCAGTATACAACGTGTTTCAGAAAGGTGTAGTCATATTTGACCACCGTTACACATGGCCGGTGACTAGGCACACGCATGGATGAAATCACAAATACTAGTTACAAGTATATTATGACTTTTATGTTTTCATACAAGTTTAATTATATTCTTAAATTAATCGATATTGTTTAAATACAACACTACTATGAGGTCATCTTTTATCGTAAGGTTCAATCGCATTCAATAAACCGTTAACATCTCATAATTGATGCGCTTTTGGTAGTTATTTAATAGTAGGCTGTAAACAACAAAAAACTTACCAACTGTATATTTCTATGAGTAACTGTAATATTTATAATATTTAAGGCCTATCCAATGCAACCTTAAAATATGACTACACCTTTCTGCAACACGTTGTATAGAAAAGTAAATTACTCTGAAAAAAAAGAAATACATCTTGCCTGAATGTCTCAGAATTTTTTGCTTGAAAATATACGTAAAATACTTTTTATCAACATACACAAACCTGATGAAGTTGAATTTATAAAAACATAAAAGAAATAAATCTTTAATACGAACTTGGACAGCTGAACGATTTTCAAGATAGACACTTTCATTTAGGTATTTATAAAAAAATATTCTTGAAGAAATTTTTAATTTCCGTTACGTCACTCGTCCAATTGGGACGATTGGAAATTATTGACGCGTTCTTCACACCCTAGTTTACTTTTTGATTAATATTTTATTTGAGTAGCTATTTATTATAACTATTTTCCCGTATTTAACTCATGGTGCTATTATTAACAAAAAAAATTATAAAATGTATAACAATTTTATTTTTTCTTATAATCTGAAGAGTCAAGCTGTAAGATATTATTCGCTGAAGTATTTCATTAAAGGAAATATGAAAAATAAAGATTTATTTGTTAATTGAACTTAGATTTCATCCAATGACATCAACGAGGATATTATTTTTTTCTAATTCAAGATTTAGTCTAAAAATTTTAGTCATCGAATCGAATCAACATGATCATATATCACAAAGAACACCTTACAACTACTTTCCATCCGTAATTATGGTAGCTGAAATCCGAATACATCGCGATAGATTTAAAAAAAAAATTATATGCGTCTGTAGTGTTATCATTAGAATCAAGCCCGTCTTCTCCACTGGGCACACTGGGCATATTTCCATGGCTTCCCGATTATTAGGGCCCCTAGTCCCTTCTTCTTGATAATTTTCTACTTTGATCTAGCAAACATCAGCGGGACGTTCATCCTAGTGTTCCCAGGGCCTTTAGTGTGCCAAAGGCCTCTAGTAGGTAAAATACGGCCCTAATTATAATAAATGAGTCACACAGGTGTTAGAGAATATAATTTTCATTAGGTATCTTTGTTTGTTCAGGTGGCGTGGATGCACTTCGAGCAGTCTGCAATTTTAACGGTCCACAATCACGTAATCACTCGCAACCCACGTGTTAGTGTGACGCATGACAAACACCGCACATGGTTCCTACACATTTCTGATGTACGTGAGGAAGACAGAGGAAGATACATGTGTCAAATAAACACAGTTACAGCAAAGACGCAATTCGGATATCTCCATGTAGTTGGTAAGAAAAAAATGAAGTCCGCATTTTGCGAGCCAAATATCATGAAGGTTTTGACTCTTCTTAGGTTCATGATTTCATGACATTTAAAATAGGGGTTAGGTTTTATTTTAACATTATTGTTTGCTGATACAATTAATTTACTTATTCAAAAGAATTGAAAGAATATATAAAAAATAACGTTAGCATAAATTTATTACTGGGCATACACAGCACCTAGCGAGAAATATTAAAACCTCATATTTTACAATAAATCTTTACTTCGAACCCCCAATCCTAAATAAATATTAATTCAATGATCATACTAGTACCAAAAGTGTTTGAATTAACAAAGATAAAGGGATTTGATTACAATTTATTAATTAGTTTTAACAAAAGTTTGAATAGATTATTTCATGTCTATACACATTCGTATCTTTGCTTATTCAAATACAAAATAATATTTCTACTAATTTTGAAAATAAAATGAAATTGTAAAAAACTTTTCTAAATACTAACATAATTCTAAAACATGTATGTATTTCTATTTCAAACAGATTATCATACGATACAATTTAGTCATGATCCGTAATAACAAAACATTATTCACGTAGCTTATAAGAAACCTCTCAAATTTTTTATACATTTTTTAGCTTAGGTAGGTACTTTATTAATTTAATATTTTTTTTCAATATTTTATTAATTATTTCTAGTTAATTTACAAAAGTACTTTCAAAATTTTCTCGTAAACAAATAGACTTTAATTTAGCTTAATAAATGAAATTATAGTGGAAAAAGTGATCACCGCAAGCGGGACGTGAACTCACGGTCTCGGAATACCGTTCCGTATCACTTTATCCACTATAATTTCATTAATAAAAATTTTTTTTAAATAAAGCATAACAAGTCAATTGAAAAATTAATCAATTACATTTTCGAGCTTATTTTGATCTGTAAGATAATTTAATTTCTACTTATAAAACAAAGTCATTATTTTTGTATGTATATCTTCAAACTACGTAACGGTTTTGATGCAGTTTTTAATAGATAGTGTTTCAAAAAGATGGATTTTTTGTATAATTTGTTAAGGTTTGGTTTCTAAGTTGTATGCAACAGCTGGTAATAAATACAAGTAAAACATGTTGATGTATAGTCTATAGAAGTGTTCTGTTTATTTATAGTGCCACCAACGATCGACGACTCATTGAGTTCGAGCGACGTGATCGTACGAGAGGGCTCCAATGTCACGCTGACGTGCCGCGCTAATGGCTCTCCTAAGCCAACCATAAAGTGGAAACGGGACGACAACTCAAAAATCTCCATCACTAAAGGACATCATGGTGACAAATAGAAATTTCCTATTAATTAAAACGTTCTACTCATTTATTTTTCGCATAATTTAATCTTATTTGTCTTTATAGTTACTGAATGGGAAGGAGAGGTGTTGGAGATGACACGGATTTCTCGATTAGACATGGGTGCTTACTTGTGCATTGCCAGTAACGGTGTGCCACCGACTGTGTCGAAACGAGTTAAAGTTAGCGTTGATTGTAAGTAAATACACTTCTACAAGATTTTTAAAAGACGCTCTAAGAAAGAGTTCATATCTTTTGAACGGTTAAACAGATTTTTATGAATGTTAGCTTAAAAACAAAATAAAATAATAAAGCTAAAGTAAGTTCTATTATTTGTTTCACATAAAAGTTGGTATCAATATGCAAAAAAGAAATACTTTGTGGTAATATTCCTAGCTTTATAAAGAAAATCGTGTATTTCATAAGTTCTCCCATTTCAGTTCCACCGATGTTATGGATTCCCCATCAACTGGTAGGCGCGCCACTTTTCTACAACGTTACTTTGGAATGTTTTACGGAAGCTCATCCAACATCTTTGAATTACTGGACTCGTGACGATGGACATATGATACATGAAAGCCCTAAGTATCATATGGAAAATACTGTAGGAGTGCCGGCATACAAGACGCATATGAGGCTGCTGATCAGAAATATTAACACCGAAGACTACGGTACATATAAATGCATTGCTAAGAATCCAAGAGGAGAATCTGATGGAACTATTAGATTGTATAGTAAGTATTAACACAATTTTCATACTTCCGTAACTCAAATACGTTTTAAAATATATTGGTATTTATTTATTGTTATTTCTAGCATCATCACCGCCAACAACTACACCCGATCCTCGAGCCATTACTTTGCCTCCAGCGTCTAAGCCTCCGCGAAGGGATACGCCGGCTACTGACAAAGGTTTGATGCTACATATTTGATTACATTGTTAACTTCAGTCACTGACAAACTGGTAAGAAACAAACTAGATTCGTGTTTTTACATCCTTCATATCTCCACATGCATTTTCATAATGAACTTGTCTCTCACAAGAAAGAATATTTATTTATATTATCCTTACCTGACTAACAGTATCAATCGAAGAAATAGGAACGGTGACATTGAGTCTTCCTAATCTGTCTGTTAGTAGAAGGACAGGCTATGAGCCTATGATCCAAAACAAGATAGAGACTTCTATCTTGTATTTTTGAAACAAAATTGACAAATACGTACCACTCTTACTATACGAACGTAAACTCCTTTTTCCTTATTTATCCAATCAATAGTGTAAACATTTCAGTTGGTAGTATATAAGTAATTAACACACCTATAACATTCATTGTGGTCGAATGGGTTCATCAATTTCTGATATCGACGCCAATAAAATGCATCGAACAACATTTTTACGTCAGTGGTTTCGTTTATTAAGAGATAATTTTACCTTTACGAGCCGTATTCCCCCGAGATCGTTCAGCTTGTTTTCATTGTATGTTTGTGTTTCAGTTATTATTAGTGGCAGTTATATTTGTTTATAGATCATAAACTGTTACGACGATCTGCTTGTCGCCAGCCGGCAGTTTGTTAACTGGCTCCGAATGTTATGAGCTCTCATAAACTATACACAAATCATTTATAAACAAAATATTTTATGAAGTGTTGCCATCATATTTCTCGTATAGTGCTACTATAAAGTTCAACCAGCGAACAAATGTAGACTTTAAAATAAACCAGTCTGAATAATACTTGAATTTTATTAATGTTTTATAAGCCTATTAATTAAGTTGAATAAACTCATAGTTATATACTTAAGCCGAAAATTGCATGTATATGGTTTGGTTGACTTTGAACATTTTGTTATTGGTTTAACAAATATTATAATATGGCTGGTATTAATTTTCTATATGACTAAAGAACTCACACAGGTACTATTCGGATATTTTATTTTTATACATTAACTAGCTGGCCCGGCAAACGTTGTTTTGCCATACCAAAAAAAAAGTAAAAAAAAAAAAATTATAAAAAAAATTAAATTTAAAAAAAAATTAACTATAAACCTCACGGAGCCCGAGACCTTTCCAACGAATGCAAAACCGTGGAAATCGGTCCGTGCGTTCTGGAGTTATAGCGTCAGGAAGGAAAACCCGACTTATTTTTATTATACATTAACTAGCTGACCCGAGAAACGTTGTTTTGCCATACTAAAAAAAAAAGGTTTCAAAAATAGATGTTGGCCGGTTCTCAGACCTACTGAATACTCATGTAAAATTTCATAAAAATCGGTCAAGCCGTTTCGGAGGAGTACGGTAACTAACACTGTGACACGTGAATTTTATATATAAGATTAAATATAGCAATCAATCTGTTTTGCTTTTTTATAAACCGTAGCCCGTTTTTAATTGAATATTTTATAAAAGTATTTTTATGGCATTCCAATGTTTACATTAATTTACAACTAAATAAGACTACTTTTATTACCTCTTAATATAATTCAAATTAATGATCCTATAACCTCATCATAAAAGAGATTGTTTAATATTACAATGTTTAAACATTAATACATTTCTTTTGACTGTAATGATTTTAGTTTACAAATTATTGCTTTAGGTATATTTCCCCGCGATTTCGTACGCCTGGTATTTCGAATCACTACATATAAACATATGTATAACCTATAGCAATCTCGGAGACTAGCTTCGTATTCATGAAAATAATTTTTTAATCAGACCATTACCTTCCGAGATTACTACCTTTACATTACAGTGCCCCTCCCTACAATCATATTACAAACTTCACCTCTACATTAATGGTATAGATATGATATCATGATTGTAATAAAACGTTATGCCAAGCCGTTTAATAATACGTTAGCCTCATAAGATACTTAAAGTCATATAAACATGGCAGCGATATTGGTAAGTTGGGTAGGTCCCCTAACATGGGTGGTACGCCAGCCGGTGACGCCGGACAACATCTTGCGCTACAACCTATTACAAGTGTTCGCTCTCATCTTGCTTGTACGTAATATCTTAAGAAAGTTTACAAACACCATTTGTTAAACTTAATCTCATAAATCCCTTCAAAATATTGTAATATAAAATAAAATTCATCACCATTCTGCCTTCTATTTTGGATAACACATACGTATAGGCAAATTCAAAATGCAGTGTTGACTTTAAATACCTACTGATTTTGGTTTGTTTTATAATCTAATAATAAAATTATATACTTTATAAAAATAATAATATTTTCTAATCAGTTCATTGTATATCGTCAAGTACCTATGTTTTATTGACAAACCTTACAAGAATATAATTAGTCTTGCCATTTTGAGACATATTTGGTAAATACAAGATCACTCTCAAAAGTACATATTAACTCAATGCTTCTAAGTCACAAAATTGTACGTTGTATATTATTTCTCTACGTCTCTCAGAATTAAGAATATGCGTGATAAAAAAACCTAGTTTATATCATGTTTTTATTGTGGATATCTTAAAGCTAAACAAATAATATTCAAGGTATTATGTTAACATGTTCTTACCAACTTGAAAAAGTGATTTGCGAGGACATGAGAATAAGTTTTGTGGTTTGTTGTTTTTGTGAGCGTGGACTGGCGGACGGTCGGCAACGGCGCGTCCTACTACCTACTGGTTTATTTTTTGCAGCCATTACGAATTTACGGCTGGCTCTGGCTACTCCACAATATTGCACAACTTTTCAATAACTGTTAGCTTCTCATCGACCCATCCTTTTCTACCATATTGAATCCTTTTCCCTAATCAATCTACTTTTTCATTTTATACCAAACTTTTTTCGAATACAATCACGACGTTTACCAGTCTTGAGATTTAAGATTTATTTTTTGCCTAGGTACTAAATATCAATCGAATCTAAATGAAATTGATAAGGGAAAGCAGAAACCGGATGAAGGTGGGGGGAAGACGCCGTTGAATTGGGTTGGCGGAGCATCACAGGTTACAGGTATCTATGTTTCTTAACTTACTTAACTTTGTAGTAAAAGAAAACGGAAATGTCTGTCCGTCTGTCAGTATGATTTTTTCTTCTAATAAGATTTTATATCTTTTAATAGGATATAAACTCAAAGTCCAAAAATGGATTTAGACCACTGTAACTGCATATTATGTACTTTATTAGTAAACGTATTAGTACTGATACACTTTGTAACCCATATAACTCTTACGCGAGGCTTAGATTGTTATTCACGACTTAAGATTGCTAGTTCTAGTTATACCAGGTATTAGAAACATGTACCTATCGAAAATAATAAATTTAAAATTAGTTTACTGACATCCATATTTAAAAAAAAAACATATAAAGCAACTTTTGTTATTGACTTCAACATAACTCTTTATGCTTTATGGGAATCAAAACCATTAATTTCCGAAGACAGCGTTCTAGTTACAGAGCTTTAACTAAATAATAATCCAAAATGTTGTTCGCAGGGGACGCTGACTGGAGAAGAAGCTCTGCGTGGGTTTTAATTGCGCTAATGTCTCTGTCATATTACTTTTAACAGCAAACATTATTATAATTTAAGAATTAATTGTCTATTTTATACAATCAAGGACATTTAACTGAGCTTGGCTCGCCACAGATAGAGCAAATGCAATTAAATTGTTTTATATGATCCGTAATCCCACCTACATAACAATGGTTGGAGAAAAGGGAATTGCATACCTACCGTTAGCGAATTTATTATTATTTTTATATTGACGTGAGTTAGATAGTCTTATTGAATTCAATATTATCTCAATATATACAACAAACAAACTGACGTTAGATAAAAATATTTTGTAATCATTATGAGCAAAAAGTTAGCATAATTATTATCACTACTTTTAAAAATAATATTCCAATATAAAAATATCCTTTCCTTTCAATATAATTTATTAAATAAAGGCTTTAACGTTACATTCTAACAAGATTGATATTAAAAAATACAAAGTCATTGAGTTTGCAAAGACATGATAATAAAATTTTATTATCGACTAATAGACAGGTCCATGGTTTTTTCGTTACAACCATGTATTAGAAAAGAAAGTTATTATTGAGCTTAAAGCTTCGACCAATAATTAAACAGTTTGAAATATTCAGAAAGAAATACAAATATACATGTAACAATTATGAATTTATTGTTCTTGAAACAGGTAAATTAGAATAAAAACAAAAATATTAAATTTTAGACACGTCACTGTCGTTGTATGATATGTTATACTGAGAAATCTGAGCCTATTACAATCTTTTATAGGATTTCTCTTTCGTGAATAATTTTTTTATAGTTCAGTATCTCAAAAAAATAAATTGCTTTGTTGCTGTGCTTTCTTGTTTTGGTCGCTTTGCGACATTACCGGCCCTGTTGCTGTCGTGCCATAAATATACAGTGACATATATAAAATATTAACTGAATTACTAAATTTACATTATTATAAATTTAATATTTTCTAACACTTGCGCGACTCATTTGTTTAAATAAAACTACTTTTTACGGATTTAGACGCGTATATTTGTTTTAAATTTTGGCCCAACGTTTCGGAGACTTTGCAGTCACCATGGTCACGGGTGAGACTGAGCTGTAATGTGTCTTCTGCGATGTGCGAGTAGTTTTATTATATTTTTTTTTATTTCACAGTTTACAACCAGGTCAATTCAAAAGTCTACTATTATTAGTAAGTACTAAGTCTACTATTACAATGTTGTCATAATGATCAGTCACTGACGCCATAGTGGCGTCATTCATGCCAAAAAATTAATAGCAGACTACCAAACTTGATAAAATTCGCCATTATGCAATCAGTGACTGATCATTATGAGAACTGCGTAATAGCAGACTTGGGCCCCAGATCGAAATAGAATTACCATAGACGCTTGTACTAGACTTTCAGATTTCATAATGATATTCATAATAATTGTAAGCATTGTTGCTAATTGTATAAATTGTATTTACAACAGTTCCTCAAATCTTCACGGTTAAGCATTATTTCAATGTCCATAATCAGTTTGTTTTTAACGTTAATATGTATACAGCTTAATAAATGTGCTTTACCGTGGACATGATAGACAAATTCATTGCACATACATTATTAATAATATAATACAAAGTGCACTATTATCATAGTTAATGATTTTAAAATAGTATAAGAAATATATGAATTAGATAGCGTAAGACTGAATGAATCATAAAGTTGGCTTTAGATGATATATTATACTGTATTGTTTTATTATGCTTGTGTAAACCTCATATTCGCTGTGATAAATATTGATAAAATTAACGAAAAATCAATGGTACGTAAAGTTCTATTACAATAGTTTTATCTACACCTATAACTTAACCCGGAGATTAAATAAATTAATTTAGAATCTTTTGTACATTTTAAATTACAGTAAAGTTAAACTTACAAACTAATACTGTACACTTAAACTAAATACATTTATTAACTATTTCTTTTAAACTATTTCTTAGCTGTCAAGATCTGATTGCCAGTCGGCAAAAGCCTCCCCCAACATTTTTGTATTTTTTTTTATTCTAGTAATAGAATTAAAAAAAAATACAAAAATGTTGTTTTTTCAGGTATAACCTTAACAAATTTTAAATGTTTCACTTTTTTTGACATTTATTTTTCGCCATGTTGGAGGGTCGCGGTCTCTTACCCCCACGAGGACCAGTCGAATTGGGGGAGCTTTGTATTTCTTATTTCTTGTTTACAGTTACTTTATTTGACTTTAGTTTCCGTTACCCTTTCCTCTGTTGTTATTGTTTTTTATTAGTACTAGGCATACACGAAAGAGAGCTGGATCTGGATCGTAATATTTCGGCATTTACTCTGTCTGATTTAATGTTAGTTAAGGTCTGTTGCATTCTCGGCTGAACACAGGTGGAGGGTGAGGCTGATGTTTCTCTTTTTCTTTTCTCTAATTATTATTACATCCATCAGCCTCTATCAGTCCACTGTTGGACATAGGCCTCCCCCATAGAACGCCACAACGCGCGGTCCTGTGCCGCCTACATCCAATGTCTCCCCGCGACCTTGACGATATCGTCGCTCCACCTTGTCGGGGGCCGCCCAACGCTGCGTCGCCCGGTACGTGGTCGCCACTCTAGGACTTTTCCCAACGATCGTCAGTCCTACGAGCGATATGCCTGCCTATTGCCACTTCAGCGTGCTAACCTTTCGGGCTATGTCGGACACGCCAGTTCTCCTCCGCCGGATCTCCGTATTTCATTATTACATAAATTATATAAATTAATTTATAACAATTTAATTTTTTTACCTACACATATAAGAAAGCATTATGATGCTTAGATATTAAGAGTTTTTATTATTTTGTCTAAGGGTGTTTAGGGTTTATAATTCTTACGATAAAAGCGAAAACAAAAATATTGACTAAACCCACTAAGAAAAATAATTTGAAAACATTAACGTGATTAGAAACTCGGGTGTAGATAAAATTATGTAAAAACTAAAATTAAACACACTTCCATTATTAATTACTTCTAATTTTATACTAAACTACATGAAAAATCTGATGTTGTCATAAAAATTTGATAGTTACTACAATTATTCATCTTAATGTTGCACAGCGAAAAAGCTATAAATTTATGAATATGAAATAGCAGAAATTGAGTTTTTGAGTACAATCAATGTGGTAAAAAGATTTATAGATTAGATAGCACCTCAATTCAGTTCTGCAGTGGTATTCAGTAGGAAAAATGAAGTGAATTTTCGGTGAATCTTGATCACGTGACAGCGCTCCTCCAATGAAAATAGAGGAGCGCTGTCACGTGATCAAGATTCACCGAAAATTCACTTCACTTTTTCTTACTGAATACCGCTGCTGATTGCACCAAATAAAAATTACAAAAAAAAATTATTACTTTTAAGTTTTGCAAACTTTCGTACTTCTGCTTTCCTGATTTTCCCTAACTAGACCCATTTATTCAAATAAAATCACATTTTACAGATTTTCGGAAATCCGTACAGAATGGTCTACATTCAAATTTATTTCTTATCCATTTCCCTAGAGTTAAAATCTGTTAATAATATTGGTATTGGCTTATGTGTTATACCTACCACACTTATAATAGTCACAGAAGTTGGTTATTCGCATTAATTTTTCGTTTCAAACTATTGTTTTTGACCCTTCACGAGTCCAAATTTCTTCTGTCAATTATACTTACCTAGTTTATAGTAACAAACATTATATGTAAATGTTACCGTTAAAAATGTTGCCAAATTGCTAAATATAAGATATGCTATATAGATAAAAATATTGTAAATATAATTATTAAGAAGTAAGAGCGCGTATTAACATTTTATTGTGATTATCGCGAATGAGATGATTGTAACTACGTAACTACACATAATGATATTAAGAATGAGTAGAATATTAATAAATAAAGCTTGTTTTAAACACTTATGTTTTAATGTTCTTAATTTATTCCAGATACTTAACTTATAGATTGCTGAACAATACTTCCCAACCTGTTTAGACAACCCTGTATTTATCAACGCTCAATAGAACAATTTTCATTGTTCAGTCCCATACAGATACTAAAAACTCGAAGAAACATACCTTTTCGCAAAATTCGTATTGCTGTAATAAGTAATTTTTTACATCGATATAAGATAAAACATAAACAAGAGCCTAGCTTGATAAACACAGATGTGTTTTTTCACACAAATAATTGTTTTGAAGGAAAATCTAACCTAAAATCTCTCAAAACAAAGATGGTAACTAAAGGTAACCACAGGATATCCTTATCTATTTTATAAAATTATCATCAGAAAATAACAATAATTCAATTAAAACACAGCTACCTACAGCTCAAGGGAATAGACAAATAATTGGGTACTGTACACACGAGCCACAAGCTTATGCCTATATTCAGTATCACTGGCACTCAAGTCACGAGTTTATCAGCATAAGACCGTCTATTGTACCAAAAATTAAATAAGTCAAATGAATTTAGCACTGGCAACGACTGTAACTTAAAAAAATCCATGTTTTGAAAAAAAAACCATTTTTTATTAAAAAACTAGCTAATGTACGCGATTTCATCTGCGTTTATAGTTATTGCGCCCTTCCTCCACAAATATACACCAAATTTTAACAATTTGTACAAAAAAGCTATCCCCTTGAAAAACGCTATTAAAAAGAAACCGCATCAACATCAGTTGCATAGTTTTGAAGATATATGATCACATAGGGACATACATACAAAAATAAGACTTTGTTTTTTAATAAGTAAAGAAGATAAAGATTAGACCATAAACAAAACATTATTTTGCATTTATTTCTTTTTAAATATTTTGAAACTGTAATATTGTCACGTCTATCCAATTACATTTTACAACAGATGCAAAGTTTGTAAATCATTTATGTAGAAAAGTTTGGCCCGTCATATTTTGATGGACCAAAATGCTTGCAAACAATCTGCGGCAAATCTTTGAAGATTACGGCAGGCTTTGAGGCGCCGAAAAAGCTCCAACTACGTATGGCCAAGCGCCAACTTGTGTAAGCCAATCTAACTTCTTTTAAATGTGTTTTTGATATAAAGAACACATTACCGTACGCATCGCTTTCGACTTCCAAATCCTGAGCTAAATTAGCTTTTGATATAAGGCTTTAAGTTCATGAAGTTTGCAAATTGTGTATACTCCCGCGTTTTGAAATACATTGCATGAATAATAATATGTTTACTTACTTGTCTCCGTTGGGATGTGATGAGAAGTTAGCTTCTCAAATATTTTTCTATAATTTTGTGACCAAACGTGAACGAATGACTCGTGTTTCAATTGAGTTTTATGCGACACAGTTAATAATATTTTTATTAATAACAATATTATAACGAACAATTTATTTACACTTTACCGACATAAAAGTTGGTACTAAGTATGATTTTTAGTTGAATTTTTAAATTTGGTAAAGATATGCATTTTTTTCGCTTTTATTAGCTTAGTATCCTCCTACCTTAGTCATAACCCCGACTTTTCATCACAATTTGACTTATAAGAATATCAATTAAAAAAGTTGATTATCTAAAGCAACTTAATCTAAATCTTAACCAACAAGCTACCTTTGAATTCTCAGTTGAATTTCAAACATTATTAGCTGGCCATTTTCTGAAGCTGGAGATCATTCTATATTTCAAATTAGAATGCTCATGAACAATAAAAAGAACATACATTTTTAACGACATTTTTCCTTATAATATAACGGTCTTATAAAATAACTAAAATAACTTTAAGAAACGCAGTGAAATGGAAAATTAAATTAGTATTGACGTCGCTACGAACACTCGTAGCGCTCTCGTAGAACTCGAGAAAACGAAAGAAAACTACAAATATTTGACTGCAACAAAAACGATAAAAGACTATTAACTATTAAAGTAAAGTGAAACGCATTCCATAAATTGACTTTTGCTACTTTCCCGTATTAAGCCATCACAAAATGAATCTAGTTCGATTTTCAATTATAAAACAGCTGATAGTCAACGCGGATGGTTACAAGCGACAAAATACTTTACGTGGGCCGTTTAAAGAGGATAATGCAGTGTGCAACGTTATAAATTATAGCCTTTCATCGAGAGTGCAGTGTTTGTAACAGTAGCCTCATTACTTAGCGGCGGCGCAGTAGGCGTGTGCTTCCGTCGAAACCGGATACAGCAGAGCGTACAAATAAAATTAACGCTTATTGCCATTCACTAAAAGCACCCCAAATTAAGAGGTTCGACTTTCATTCACTTTTGCTCGAGTTTCTATTAGTAGAGTAGTTAGTTATTTCGTTTCTTAAATATATAGACATGAGCTATATAGATACTGATAGATAAACTATAGTGACATATAAAAGTTTTTACAACATTTAATATTAGTTAGTGTTTACTTTGATTAAAAGTTTTAAACATTAAATCGAGCTTCTGATTTTCACGATGTTACTATATGGAAATTACATTTATTTTTAACAGATTTTCAAGACACACATCTGCGATGGCTCTTTTCTTCAAATACTCTCGGCTATATTTATGATACAGTTAGTATACAGGGTCTTACTAGTATCGTACCTCAATCCTAAAGTATATATTACACTGGTTTATTGAATCAAACTATATTACTAATGTTCATAATCTTTAGCCTCCACAAGCACCCGTTATACAAAACAGATCAAACTAAATATACACGCTAAGCTTATATCCTGATTGAAGACAAATTCAGTAAGCGTACAAGTGAAAACAAAGCAATATTCTCCGGGTCGGTGATCGTTTCGGTCCACATAGAGGCCTCCATAATTTTCAGGAGGCAAATTAATCCGAGCACGGCTGGGCTGATCGGCGGCGGTCAGTGCGTCCTCGCATACTAATGCTATTGTTTATCGAAGGGGCTAATCTGTGCGTACCAGCCGTCACTGTCCACCCTACAAATTATAACGGATCACTTTCGGCCGCGTCTAATCCTGCCTACGATGTCCCTAACCCGTCTCGATCAGCTGAAAACGGTCTGAAGCTACGTGAGACAAAACTTATAATTATATCAAAATATTGTTCTGGCATCATTCTATTTTTTGTAGAAATATAATCCTGAAGTCTTAAATTAAACATTTTTATGGGAAAACTGATGGACACACACACAAAGCGTTTGATACTCGTAGCGCATATAATCATATTATGTCCATTTCAACATTGTAACACGTGTCAAGCTGTAAAAGAGTCGTCCTAAACTGAGTGATAATAAAGGTAACCCTCTGCGGCACCTTTATCGTTATCGAATAAAAATAATCCCGGGATTTTTCGGGATGATCGTAAATTATAACGGGATTCGCTAGGGTGGTTAGAAGAGAGAAGAGCGCGACGCATCGACGGGGCTACGCTAACAGCACCCACTAGTAAATATTGACTTTCATTTTATTTCGTTTTTTTTATTAAACCTAATGACAAAGTTTTATACGTAACAAATATGTATCTACATTTGAGCAATGGTACGTCATACCGCGTATGTTAAAGACTGAATTGGAAGTCGTTTACATTTAATGTTTTATGGAATCCGTGTTGAAAATGCAAGAAAAACACATAAATGTAGTTACTACCTAACATGTTGTTATTCAGATGAAAGTCATTAAATATGAGTAAAATTATAAATTGTTGAGTGTAACAGTAAGCAGACCCTTAACGCATATTTTTGATGGTGTCAAGTGCTGAAAATCCACCGATACCAACAAAAGTGGCAACTGAAACTAATGAATTATTCATAACAGCGCCGCGGTGCATGTTCTATCACTGTTTTATCTATTGCGGGGCTTATGCGACCCGCGCCCCTCTCGCGACGCGCCCGGCCCGCACAAGGGTTAACTACCTTGCGACCAACAATTTTAGTACCGTTTGAGAACACTAGATAAGCTTCATGTTGAAAATAAATATTAGCGTAATGCGACCGCCAACGCAATAACTGCTAATAAGAACGCTTTGTTCATTTACTTAGGCATCTATTGTATATGCAATATTTTTGTGATAATCACTAGCGAAGTCGTTCTCGAAACGTTGCCAGAGCGTTCTTGAATGTTATTTGTATTTGTTAATTGAACATCAAATCTTTCAGATGTGACTTCTTGAGCTTTGGATTATTTAGACCAAATTAGCAACACTTTCATATTTATCAAGAAATTACATTGTCTTTAAAATGTATGTACAATTTTCGCATCAACAGCGAGGAATGGTGTAGTATAACCTCAGTTTTAGCAGTAGCAAATGGTCAGTAGTGACAAGTAGAGCTGGAATAAAGATAACTTGTGTCTCTTTTTCACTTCTCATTTCACTAATCTATCACCGAGGTAATCTTAAACTAGCTTCATATTTTTACCAAAAATTAACCGGTAAATATGAGCAGAAACAATAGAGCTCAGTTCGCTATTGTCACAATATCTTTACATTAAACGAACTATAGAGATATAGGGGTGTATAAACAAGGATAACAAAGTGGCAAGTTTTCAACGTGCACAACATGTCGACGCGCGATATTGCTTGTGGGCAGACGCGACACGCGGGTCAGACCGCAATGGCGGCAAACCGCACCCAACACCGTAAACAAGATAAACACGGCCGTGGAAACCGACAAGTCCGAGGACCCGGTAAACCAAAAGTCCGATCTTACTAACCGACAACACGCCACGACACATAAATCTACTCAGATTTCATTGTTGTCCACATCTAGTTGTTCCATCCCATTGTAATCTCACCAAAGATTAACCACATTCGTTTACTTTTAAACTAGTTTTTGTTTACTATATTCTGTTGAATGTTTTAGCAATTTGTTATTCTATAACAAATTTATTTACCGACGATTTGTGCACCTGTATAACTATCATAAATCTCTAGAGAAAAGAGGCAAATATTTACTTAAATTACTGTTCTTACTGTAAATACGAGTACATATTGTGGGGAAAATGGCTGTTCAAACAAAAATTGAATTTAAGCTATACTTAATCATAGACAGTATAAAAGCAAAACAGACAAATATTATTGATCAATGTATTAATCTTTGTATGGGTTTGCAAACAGTTGGTTTTTCCAAAGAGTCTGTAAAATATGTTTAATACGTCAGGGTGAGTTGGTAAAAAGAACTACATATTACAAAATTGGGATTCCGGATAGTACCTACACGTGTAATAACGTAGGAGTTTGTTTCTACTCTTTGCTATACTTTGTATTGGTTTAGTAAATTAGCCTATTTTATTTTATTTTTTAGAAATTTATTTATTTATAAAAAAAATACGAAAACTTTATATATAAACACATTGTATAAAGGCGGCATAATGCCGTAGGCATTCTCTACCAGTCAACCTTGGGTGGTGCAGAAACAAATGAAGTAGATGTATATTATCTGATAATAAATAAATTTTATCATTACTGTCAATAGATTACATACAATACACAATAATCCTACTAAAATAAAAACAATCAATTTACTGTTAGTTCTAATCTATATGTTGTTGTTATAATGTCCAAACGTTCTTTTATATTATTCACTATTATTCTGGAATTCTTCTCGATCATCCAATTCGTATAAAATACTGTATTAAATATATCAATTTTCAGTAACAATATTATAGATACTTTGTAAAGACAAGATAAGCCTGCTTTTTAGCCTAGCAACCAAATACAACGTAATATATATTGTCACGTCCGCACTTCACCAAGATGTAGACAAGAAACAACTAGAAAACTTATTGAATCCAAATTGAATAAGCAAGTTACAAAACTGTTAGTGCCTGTCTAACAGACTACAACGTCTCTAGACCATCTCGGGAGTCGCCTTGCTGTCTGCACACTATAAACAACTTTCGCAATTAAACTTTTATTCAGTAAATCGATATTTTACTTAACTTATGTTTATATTTAGCTTATTACAATGTTAAACAAAGTATAAGTCAAACAATATTCTGGTACACAAATATGTTTGAAGTTATACTAGTTCGCTACTTTTGGCGGGTTAATAAAATTTTAACAAACAAAAAATACCGACAGTCAAAGTTAATAATAATTAAGTATACGAAAAAGCATAGGATGAACACAAAAGTAACAAAACGTTAAACTTCTTACTTACGTTCATAACAATCTTTTATTTTATAATTTCTGTATACATTGTTGCAAATAGTATTCTGGTAGGTTTAATTAGTTTTATCACTAGAGTATTATTCATATTTGTAATCGTTACTGGTCTATTCACATAATATCTTTAAGAAATAAATTGTACATACCTCTATTCATACTTCTCCTCGAAAAGTTATTTAAATCTATTTTACCAAACAATAAATACTTTAAAACGTATTTTATTTGATAATAGCGTATGAAACTATTGGTAAACTTCTCTTATTATGATTTTATGTGAATATGTTTGGAAAACCACAAACTTGTTTACATAGAATTCAAATCTAGTTTTTAGTTTAAATTATACAGTCACATTTGCTGCCAACTGAACAATGCAATAATGCAATGTATAGAACATTTGTTAGCATTTGTCGAATTTCGTAGACCATAAATTAGTTTTATGGAATTTAATGTAATAACTTTGCTTATGAAATAAATCCTAATAATACCTATTATAATCGTACTATTATAAACACGAAAGTTTAAAAGAATGTATGGATGGATGAAAGGATCTTGGTTGCTCTTTATAATAAGCTAAGGCATAAGCTAGTTGGTATATTATTGCCTAAAATTTGAGGACATTTGAAAAGAATCGTCGAAATAATCTTGGCAACAGGATCACTAAATTATTCTAATCAAAATCAGAATAGGAGTTCCTCATTAGGAGGAATAAGTATGTCATTATTATTCATTAATAATAATAAATCATTATTTAGCTAAAAAGTAACATCATCATACAATCTATATATATAAAAGAAAGTCGTGTTAGTTACTTCACTTATAACTCAAGAACGGCTGAACCGATTTAGCTGAAAATTGGCAGGGAGGTAGTTTAGAGCCAGGAGAAGGACATAGGATACTTTTTATCCCGTTCGTTTTTTATGTAATATTTTTTTTTTTTTTTTTTTTTTTTTTGTATGTTTTTCATTCCCGTGTGACTTGACATGTAACGTCAGTCACTATAAAACGTGGTATAACAAAAAAGAATCAGACTTGGAATAACAAAATTGACGTATAATGACAGCTATGTAATGACGTATGGATGACTATTTGATATTTGTAAGAAATCAATAATATAACTATTTCTATTAAATAAATAATTAACATTATTGCCCAATTGCCCATTCGTATAAACAGTGAAGTGAACTATAAAACTCGGTATGGTTAAAAATTTAAGTTTTTAGGTGAAGTGAAGTTTAATTAATAATGCCGCGACCAAGACGATCGAATCTTTCCCGACAAAGCCGTGATGCAAGAAGAATACGAAATACTGCAAATGAAAGGACTGAAGAAGAACAAGAAATTGCACGTGAACAGCGCCGCGATAGTATGGCTCGACTTCGTGCTTCTCAATCACGAGAGCAAAGTGAAGCAGCCCGTGAAACAGCTCGGTTGGCAATGCAGAATCGTCGAGCGAACAACAGAGGTCAACAAATAGATAATTTGCGACGCAGAACAAGATATTTATCAAGTGCTGATTTGAATCGAGCAGCGTTTCAATACGATTGCAGCAATGATTACAGCTTGCATCCTAGCGTTTGCATTGGGCAAATGGACGTAGTTTGCGAGTATTGTGGTGCATTAAAGTTTTCCGGAGAAACGCCTGGATTATGCTGCCTTAATGGTAAAGTGAAATTGCCATTGTTGACTCCGCCACCTGAGCCATTGTATTCATTGCTTTGTGGCGAAACACAAGAATCACGCCACTTTCTTGCAAATACTCAAAAATACAATGGTTGTTTCCAGATGACGTCATTTGGGGCAGATATTATCGAAGAACGGGGATTTAATCCGACATTTAAGGTATTTATTTTTGTACTTATATAGAATGTAGTTAAAGAATAACTTACTTTATCTATTGGTACCTATGTAGTATATTTGCTAATTCTGAACTCTACTCTCCCACCGAAAAAAGTGTTTATAACCCAGTTAATACTGTCTGGTTTTTATTTTGTAGATACAAGGACAGATTCATCATCGAATTGGATCATTACTACCTTTCGAAGATACACAGAATAAATTTTTACAAATATATTTCATGGGCAACATGGAAGAACAACTTGATCGACGCCTAGAGATCAATGCAGGAATGAAGCGAGCAATTCTTCAAGACTTGCAGTGTCTGCTTCATGAACATCATGCGTTGGTCAGGTTGTTTAAGAGTGCTTTAGAGCGCATGCCAAGTGATGACTATAAAGTTGTTATCAAAGCAGATAAACGACCATCTGGAACACACGAAAGGACATTTAATGCTCCAACAGTAGACGAAGTTGCCATCCTGATTGTTGGTGAACAATTGGAAAAACGCGATATTGTGCTTACACGTCGCGATACTGGGCAACTGCAACAAATATCTGAAACTCATCGATCATATGACACATTGCAATACCCGCTGATGTTTTGGCAAGGAGAAGATGGATATTATTTTAATATTAAAATGAAAAATCCATTGAATGGTGAGTATCAGTATCATAATTTATTTCATTTATTTGTGAAAGACACTGATTTAAAATAATGCTTATTAAAAAAATGGTTAATGTCTGTATTGTTTGCCTTTAAAATTTGCCTTTGAAATGGTTAATTATCAAATTTTTAATTTCAGGTGAAGAAACTACAAAGAAAGTTAGCTCAATGAATTATTACGCATATCGTTTGATGATTCGTCAAAATGCTGACAACTATTTGCTGCGGTTTCGTCGATTGTTTCAGCAGTATTGCGTTGACATGTATGTAAAAATAGAAACGGAACGTTTAACATTCATTAGGTTGAACCAAGCCAAACTGCGTTCTGAGGAGTACATCCATTTACGTGATGCAGTTAATACTGAAGGAAATGCAGCTAATATTGGTCGATTAACTATTCTGCCGGCGACATACATTGGTAGTCCACGTCATATGCATGAATATGCACAAGATGCAATGACATATGTTCGTCATTACGGTCGGCCCGATCTCTTTATTACTTTTACCTGTAATCCAAAATGGATAGAAATTACTCAATTGCTGCTTCCCGGACAAACATCAAGTGATAGACACGACATCACAGCACGTATATTCAGGCAACAAATTCGGTCCCTGATGAACTTTATTGTTAAACAACGCGTCTTTGGAGATACTCGATGCTGGATGTATTCAATCGAATGGCAAAAGCGAGGCCTGCCGCACGCACACATTCTTATTTGGTTAGTGGAAAGAATTCAGCCTGACCAAATAGATGATATCATATGTGCTGAGATTCCTGATTATGAAGTCGATCCAGACCTACATGATGTTGTTACTACTAATATGATTCATGGACCGTGTGGTGCCATCAATCCCCAATCACCTTGCATGGTCGATGGAAAGTGCTCTAAACGATATCCACGGAAATTAACGGCGGAGACTGTCACTGGCAATGATGGTTATCCGCTGTATCGGCGTCGATCACCAGATGACAACGGTCGAACTGTCACAACGAAAGTGAAAAGAATGGATTTCGTTGTCGACAACAGTTGGATTGTTCCATATTCGCCACTTATTTCTAAATCGTTCAAGACACATTGCAACGTTGAATACTGCAATTCAGTTAAGTCCATAAAATATATTTGCAAATATGTCACGAAAGGCAGTGATATGGCGGTTTTTGGATTGCAATCCTCGAATACCAACGATGAAATTTCACGCTATCAAGTTGGTCGTTATGTGAACTGTAATGAAGCGATTTGGCGTATATTCGCATTTCCCATTCACGAACGTCATCCTACTGTTACGCATTTGGCGGTGCATCTGGAGAATGGTCAACGAGTATATTTCACGGCTTCGAATGCTACGCAACGTGCTGAAACACCTCCAGCAACTACATTGACCAGTTTTTTTGCAATCTGCCAAAGCGATCAGTTTGCACGAACTTTGCTTTACTCGGAGATGCCACGTTATTATACTTGGAATGCTTCATCGAAGAATTTTCAAAGACGGAAGCAAGGCGATGCGGTTCCTGGGTATCCAGATGTGCGTTCTACTGATGCTCTTGGTCGTATGTATACAGTTCATCCAAAGAATAATGAATGTTTCTATTTGCGGTTGTTGCTGGTAAATGTGCGTGGGCCAACGTCATTTGAGTCACTACGAACTGTTAATGGTGTAATATTCCCAACATATCGTGCTGCATGTGAAGAATTGAAGTTATTAGAAAACGATAGTCATTGGGATACGACAATCGCTGAAGCCATTATCTGTGCATCTCCAAGTCAGATACGCACATTATTCGCTATCATAATTTCGACATGTTTTCCATCAAACCCATGTAACCTGTGGCACAAATACAAGGATAATATGTCAGAAGATATTTTACATCAAATTCGTGTCAGTTCCAGAAATCACGATATTGAGATGAATGAGGAGATACATAATCGTGCTTTACTCTTGATCGAAGATATGTGTTACCTCATGTGCGGTAATTTATTAATCAGGTTAGGAATGCCAGCACCATATCGTGAAATGAATGACGCATTTAATCGAGAATTGGAACGGGAACGTGAATATGATCACCAGGAATTAGATTTAGTAGTTCAAACGAATGTACCCCTGTTGAATTACCAACAAAAGAAAGTTTATGATACTTTAATGAAGGCAATCGATGATGAAAATGGTGGTTTATATTTCCTAGATGCCCCTGGTGGAACTGGCAAGACATTCCTCATGTCATTAGTTTTAGCAACTGTTCGGGCGAGATCTAACATAGCGGTTGCAGTTGCTTCTTCTGGAATAGCAGCCACATTGTTAGAAGGATGCCGTACGGCTCATTCAGCATTCAAATTACCGTTAAATCTTCAAACTATTGAAGAACCAACGTGTAATATTGCAAAACACTCAGCAATGGCCAAAGTTTTAGCGGTATCGAAAATCATCATCTGGGACGAATGCACAATGGCGCATAAACGTGCATTAGAAGCACTTAACCGAACATTAAAAGATTTACGCAATGACTCGAGATGTTTTGGAGGAGCAATGATTTTACTTTCTGGTGATTTCCGCCAAATACTGCCAGTAATTCCAAGATCTACGGCTGCCGACGAAATAAACGCTTGCCTCAAATCGTCAAATCTATGGCGCCATGTGAAGAAACTGCAACTGACAACAAACATGAGAGTTGCATTGCTTAATGATACATCTGCTGAAGATTTCTCGGAGCAATTGCTGACTATCGGTAATGGTCAAGTACCTGTCGATGAATCGAGCGGATTAATATCATTTCCAAATAATTTCTGTAATTTTGTCTCATCAAAAGACGAACTTATCAACAATGTATTTCCAGAAATTATTTCTAACTACAAAAATTATGAATGGATGAGTGAGCGAGCAATTTTAGCGGCTAAGAATAAAGATGTAGATGACCTAAACAACATAATTCAAAATAAGATCATTGGAACAATGCATTCATTCAAATCTATTGACTGCGTCACAAATGAAGATGAAGCCACCAACTATCCAATTGAATTTTTAAACTCTTTGGACGTGCCTGGCTTACCACCGCACAATTTACGCCTAAAGGTTGGCTCCGTAGTAATCATGCTTCGAAACATAAACCAACCAAAACTGTGCAACGGTACGCGTTTGGTGGTTAGAAAATTGATGAACAATGTAATTTACGCTACGATAATGATAGGAAAATTCAAAGGTGAGCAAGTTCTCATTCCGAGGATACCGATGATCCCAACCGATATGCCGTTTGAATTTAAAAGACTTCAATTTCCGATACGTCTTGCATTTGCCATGACCATCAACAAATCACAAGGCCAATCCTTAAAAGTTTGTGGTTTAAATCTAGAACATTCATGTTTTTCCCATGGTCAATTATACGTGGCATGTTCACGGGTCGGAAGACCATCTGCGTTGTTTGTTTTTGCGCCTGATAATAAAACAAAAAATGTCGTGTATCACAAGGTACTTAAATGAAGAGCAACCTATGTACTAAAATACAGAAATAATTATGAATGATTGATGTAGAAATTTAATTTTTTTTGTATTTTTTCCAATAAAAAAAAAATCTGCTTATTTATTGACATTAAGGCGGAACAAAGTTCGCCGGGTCAGCTAGTTGTATCATAAAATACAGTTTCACTATACCAATATTTCAAAAGATGTTACAATTTAATACATATGTGTGATAATTACAATACATATTATTTAGCATCTGGTGCTAAACTAGGCTAGAAGCCTGTATTTCAGCACTCAGCGCCTACTCCCATCCACTGCTTTGGTATTGTATTCTAATATGGTAAGTGAACGTTTTGTCACTATTATTACATTTATATTTTCACGTATGTGTGCAAGGCATGCATGGTAGATTTGTGTGTGTGTGTGTGTGTGTGTGTGCAGTGTGTGTATGTATGTGCATTAGAACACCAGTGAGCTGATATGAGTATGTTGTCTTTACTGTAACAGCTAGATGCCCTCACATAAATCTCACCCGTAATATCATCCGCCGCAATATCACAATAACCGTGTCCCGACGCTACGCCACTACAAACTACGAGGCCGGCTGAAATTGAAATTACTATAATAGTATCAATTCTACGCGCACAACTAAACTAAACTAGGTGTTTCTATGTATTATAAGTATGTTGTTAAGTTGACGGGCCTCGTGGTGTAGTGGTTCTGGTAACGGACTGCCGATCAAGAGGTCGCGGGTTCGATTCCCGCTCGGGACAATCATTTGTGTGATTTTTCTAATTGTCATATAAATGTTTGTACTGCGTCTGGGTGTTTCTATATATTATAAGAATGTATTTACAAAAAAAAAGTAGTATATGTATTCTATCCGTATTCTGGTACCCATAACACAAGCATATAAGCTTAGCTTGGGACCAGAGGACGTTGTGTGAAATGTCCATTAATATTTATTATTTACTAGCTGACCCGGCGAACTTTGTTCCGCCTTAATGTCAATAAATAAGCAGATTTTTTTTTTATTGGAAAAAATACAAAAAAAATTAAATTTCTACATCAATCATTCATAATTATTTCTGTATTTTAGTACATAGGTTGCTCTTCATTTAAGTACCTTGTGATACACGACATTTTTTGTTTTATTATCAGGCGCAAAAACAAACAACGCAGATGGTCTTCCGACCCGTGAACATGCCACGTATAATTGACCATGGGAAAAACATGAATGTTCTAGATTTAAACCACAAACTTTTAAGGATTGGCCTTGTGATTTGTTGATGGTCATGGCAAATGCAAGACGTATCGGAAATTGAAGTCTTTTAAATTCAAACGGCATATCGGTTGGGATCATCGGTATCCTCGGAATGAGAACTTGCTCACCTTTGAATTTTCCTATCATTATCGTAGCGTAAATTACATTGTTCATCAATTTTCTAACCACCAAACGCGTACCGTTGCACAGTTTTGGTTGGTTTATGTTTCGAAGCATGATTACTACGGAGCCAACCTTTAGGCGTAAATTGTGCGGTGGTAAGCCAGGCACGTCCAAAGAGTTTAAAAATTCAATTGGATAGTTGGTGGCTTCATCTTCATTTGTGACGCAGTCAATAGATTTGAATGAATGCATTGTTCCAATGATCTTATTTTGAATTATGTTGTTTAGGTCATCTACATCTTTATTCTTAGCCGCTAAAATTGCTCGCTCACTCATCCATTCATAATTTTTGTAGTTAGAAATAATTTCTGGAAATACATTGTTGATAAGTTCGTCTTTTGATGAGACAAAATTACAGAAATTATTTGGAAATGATATTAATCCGCTCGATTCATCGACAGGTACTTGACCATTACCGATAGTCAGCAATTGCTCCGAGAAATCTTCAGCAGATGTATCATTAAGCAATGCAACTCTCATGTTTGTTGTCAGTTGCAGTTTCTTCACATGGCGCCATAGATTTGACGATTTGAGGCAAGCGTTTATTTCGTCGGCAGCCGTAGATCTTGGAATTACTGGCAGTATTTGGCGGAAATCACCAGAAAGTAAAATCATTGCTCCTCCAAAACATCTCGAGTCATTGCGTAAATCTTTTAATGTTCGGTTAAGTGCTTCTAATGCACGTTTATGCGCCATTGTGCATTCGTCCCAGATGATGATTTTCGATACCGCTAAAACTTTGGCCATTGCTGAGTGTTTTGCAATATTACACGTTGGTTCTTCAATAGTTTGAAGATTTAACGGTAATTTGAATGCTGAATGAGCCGTACGGCATCCTTCTAACAATGTGGCTGCTATTCCAGAAGAAGCAACTGCAACCGCTATGTTAGATCTCGCCCGAACAGTTGCTAAAACTAATGACATGAGGAATGTCTTGCCAGTTCCACCAGGGGCATCTAGGAAATATAAACCACCATTTTCATCATCGATTGCCTTCATTAAAGTATCATAAACTTTCTTTTGTTGGTAATTCAACAGGGGTACATTCGTTTGAACTACTAAATCTAATTCCTGGTGATCATATTCACGTTCCCGTTCCAATTCTCGATTAAATGCGTCATTCATTTCACGATATGGTGCTGGCATTCCTAACCTGATTAATAAATTACCGCACATGAGGTAACACATATCTTCGATCAAGAGTAAAGCACGATTATGTATCTCCTCATTCATCTCAATATCGTGATTTCTGGAACTGACACGAATTTGATGTAAAATATCTTCTGACATATTATCCTTGTATTTGTGCCACAGGTTACATGGGTTTGATGGAAAACATGTCGAAATTATGATAGCGAATAATGTGCGTATCTGACTTGGAGATGCACAGATAATGGCTTCAGCGATTGTCGTATCCCAATGACTATCGTTTTCTAATAACTTCAATTCTTCACATGCAGCACGATATGTTGGGAATATTACACCATTAACAGTTCGTAGTGACTCAAATGACGTTGGCCCACGCACATTTACCAGCAACAACCGCAAATAGAAACATTCATTATTCTTTGGATGAACTGTATACATACGACCAAGAGCATCAGTAGAACGCACATCTGGATACCCAGGAACCGCATCGCCTTGCTTCCGTCTTTGAAAATTCTTCGATGAAGCATTCCAAGTATAATAACGTGGCATCTCCGAGTAAAGCAAAGTTCGTGCAAACTGATCGCTTTGGCAGATTGCAAAAAAACTGGTCAATGTAGTTGCTGGAGGTGTTTCAGCACGTTGCGTAGCATTCGAAGCCGTGAAATATACTCGTTGACCATTCTCCAGATGCACCGCCAAATGCGTAACAGTAGGATGACGTTCGTGAATGGGAAATGCGAATATACGCCAAATCGCTTCATTACAGTTCACATAACGACCAACTTGATAGCGTGAAATTTCATCGTTGGTATTCGAGGATTGCAATCCAAAAACCGCCATATCACTGCCTTTCGTGACATATTTGCAAATATATTTTATGGACTTAACTGAATTGCAGTATTCAACGTTGCAATGTGTCTTGAACGATTTAGAAATAAGTGGCGAATATGGAACAATCCAACTGTTGTCGACAACGAAATCCATTCTTTTCACTTTCGTTGTGACAGTTCGACCGTTGTCATCTGGTGATCGACGCCGATACAGCGGATAACCATCATTGCCAGTGACAGTCTCCGCCGTTAATTTCCGTGGATATCGTTTAGAGCACTTTCCATCGACCATGCAAGGTGATTGGGGATTGATGGCACCACACGGTCCATGAATCATATTAGTAGTAACAACATCATGTAGGTCTGGATCGACTTCATAATCAGGAATCTCAGCACATATGATATCATCTATTTGGTCAGGCTGAATTCTTTCCACTAACCAAATAAGAATGTGTGCGTGCGGCAGGCCTCGCTTTTGCCATTCGATTGAATACATCCAGCATCGAGTATCTCCAAAGACGCGTTGTTTAACAATAAAGTTCATCAGGGACCGAATTTGTTGCCTGAATATACGTGCTGTGATGTCGTGTCTATCACTTGATGTTTGTCCGGGAAGCAGCAATTGAGTAATTTCTATCCATTTTGGATTACAGGTAAAAGTAATAAAGAGATCGGGCCGACCGTAATGACGAACATATGTCATTGCATCTTGTGCATATTCATGCATATGACGTGGACTACCAATGTATGTCGCCGGCAGAATAGTTAATCGACCAATATTAGCTGCATTTCCTTCAGTATTAACTGCATCACGTAAATGGATGTACTCCTCAGAACGCAGTTTGGCTTGGTTCAACCTAATGAATGTTAAACGTTCCGTTTCTATTTTTACATACATGTCAACGCAATACTGCTGAAACAATCGACGAAACCGCAGCAAATAGTTGTCAGCATTTTGACGAATCATCAAACGATATGCGTAATAATTCATTGAGCTAACTTTCTTTGTAGTTTCTTCACCTGAAATTAAAAATTTGATAATTAACCATTTCAAAGGCAAATTTTAAAGGCAAACAATACAGACATTAACCATTTTTTTAATAAGCATTATTTTAAATCAGTGTCTTTCACAAATAAATGAAATAAATTATGATACTGATACTCACCATTCAATGGATTTTTCATTTTAATATTAAAATAATATCCATCTTCTCCTTGCCAAAACATCAGCGGGTATTGCAATGTGTCATATGATCGATGAGTTTCAGATATTTGTTGCAGTTGCCCAGTATCGCGACGTGTAAGCACAATATCGCGTTTTTCCAATTGTTCACCAACAATCAGGATGGCAACTTCGTCTACTGTTGGAGCATTAAATGTCCTTTCGTGTGTTCCAGATGGTCGTTTATCTGCTTTGATAACAACTTTATAGTCATCACTTGGCATGCGCTCTAAAGCACTCTTAAACAACCTGACCAACGCATGATGTTCATGAAGCAGACACTGCAAGTCTTGAAGAATTGCTCGCTTCATTCCTGCATTGATCTCTAGGCGTCGATCAAGTTGTTCTTCCATGTTGCCCATGAAATATATTTGTAAAAATTTATTCTGTGTATCTTCGAAAGGTAGTAATGATCCAATTCGATGATGAATCTGTCCTTGTATCTACAAAATAAAAACCAGACAGTATTAACTGGGTTATAAACACTTTTTTCGGTGGGAGAGTAGAGTTCAGAATTAGCAAATATACTACATAGGTACCAATAGATAAAGTAAGTTATTCTTTAACTACATTCTATATAAGTACAAAAATAAATACCTTAAATGTCGGATTAAATCCCCGTTCTTCGATAATATCTGCCCCAAATGACGTCATCTGGAAACAACCATTGTATTTTTGAGTATTTGCAAGAAAGTGGCGTGATTCTTGTGTTTCGCCACAAAGCAATGAATACAATGGCTCAGGTGGCGGAGTCAACAATGGCAATTTCACTTTACCATTAAGGCAGCATAATCCAGGCGTTTCTCCGGAAAACTTTAATGCACCACAATACTCGCAAACTACGTCCATTTGCCCAATGCAAACGCTAGGATGCAAGCTGTAATCATTGCTGCAATCGTATTGAAACGCTGCTCGATTCAAATCAGCACTTGATAAATATCTTGTTCTGCGTCGCAAATTATCTATTTGTTGACCTCTGTTGTTCGCTCGACGATTCTGCATTGCCAACCGAGCTGTTTCACGGGCTGCTTCACTTTGCTCTCGTGATTGAGAAGCACGAAGTCGAGCCATACTATCGCGGCGCTGTTCACGTGCAATTTCTTGTTCTTCTTCAGTCCTTTCATTTGCAGTATTTCGTATTCTTCTTGCATCACGGCTTTGTCGGGAAAGATTCGATCGTCTTGGTCGCGGCATTATTAATTAAACTTCACTTCACCTAAAAACTTAAATTTTTAACCATACCGAGTTTTATAGTTCACTTCACTGTTTATACGAATGGGCAATTGGGCAATAATGTTAATTATTTATTTAATAGAAATAGTTATATTATTGATTTCTTACAAATATCAAATAGTCATCCATACGTCATTACATAGCTGTCATTATACGTCAATTTTGTTATTCCAAGTCTGATTCTTTTTTGTTATACCACGTTTTATAGTGACTGACGTTACATGTCAAGTCACACGGGAATGAAAAACATACAAAAAAAAAAAAAAAAAAAAAAAAAAATATTACATAAAAAACGAACGGGATAAAAAGTATCCTATGTCCTTCTCCTGGCTCTAAACTACCTCCCTGCCAATTTTCAGCTAAATCGGTTCAGCCGTTCTTGAGTTATAAGTGAAGTAACTAACACGACTTTCTTTTATATATATAGATTATTATTATTATTATGTATTTACAAAAAAAAGTAGTATATGTAGTATATCCGTATTCTGGTACCCATAACACAAGCACACAAGCTTATCTTGGGACCAGAGGGCGTTGAAAAAAATTATTATTATTTAAAAAAAAAACAAAAAAACAATTAAAAAAAAACCAAAAAATTATTAATTTTGATTGTGTCGATAACACAATTCGGCAAAGTTAACTTAACTTTCTTGTTATAAAAACTGTTTAATATAAATTTAATATTTTAATTAATATAAATGTGCACCACAAAATAGTCAAATAATCAAAATACAGCAATAGCTGCTTTTATTTTTAGTTAAGTTTAGTTTTGCACGTATAATTGGCACCAATATCTACTCTCATATTTATGAAAATACTATAACTATAATCATATAAAGCTGTTCACCATATATTGCTTTCACTACTTTTATGAGACATGTGCATTACCGCAAACTCTGAAATCTACAAGGTTTCTAATATTTTAGATTGCCTCGATGGTGTCATCTGATATATAGTGTCTTATATAAATAGAGTATCCGATATAAAGTGGTCTGTCTAAATATGCTAAAAATATAACAGAAACAACAATGTAAATTAATATACAAAAACAAATTAAGGACGTCAAGACTGCTATGTATAGGCCATGGGGTTGGTTTTTATTTGTGACATTAATTTATTTAAACAAAAGTAACATGGGCGTAAACTGGTAATAAAGTATCCATAGTACAAGTTTATTTTAGACTGGGATAGTATTCTGCTAAAGATCTATTAATACCAATTTTCTTTTACTATTAAATTAATCAAAATAGATTCATATTTGGATTTATATATTCTATTTATTATCAGGTACTACACTAGGAGAGCATTGTCCCTGCAACCTTTGGTCAAGGGCATAGTTATAGTTCGTCTAGAAAAATCGGAGGAGGGGGTTTTAGACTCAAATGGCACAGGAGAGCTCATATTATTAGCAGGTGATAAAGCAGAATTTTTTTCTCGTAAAGTAATTTCTAATGTTCACATTATAACTTGTGATGAGATAAATCGTACAATTCAATAACATAAGGTTATTGGCATCATCTTCACCCTTCTAAATTTAAATAAAATATTAAATTTAATCAATTTTAAAAGTTTAGTTGGCCTTAGAATTGCTTAAATTATTATCAATGAACAATGATGAACGCAGTACGTCATAGTAAACAAATTTCCATGATTACAAATAATAAAAACAGTAAAAAATCTTATATAAAATTACCAGCTGTATATTCGAAATCGGATGAGCTATCCTCGAGCTTTGCGCTTAGCAACACATTTTTAAATTTTATATCCGCTCTCTCTTTAGCCTATTAACGTTCCACTGTTGGGTGTGGGCTTCCTCCACTTTGCGAGGGATTGTGGCCCACTATGCAGCGCTTACCAGGCGTGTTTACATTTTATTTTTATCATCATCATAATCATCATCATAACATCACGCCTTTTTCCCATGGGGGTAGGCAGAGACTATAGAGCGCCATCTGCTACGATTCAAACATACTTCCTTGGCTTCATCCACACTCATACATCTGGTCATACATGCCCGACGGTTGTAAGTGCTACGCACTTGCCCCTTTTGGAGTATGCCGGCGATGACATTGGAGTACATTTTTCTCGGGCGTCCTCTCCCAGCATTTCCACTTACCTCCGCCGTGTATATGCCTTTCGTTAAACGTCTCTCATCCATCCTCTCTATATGACCAAACCACCTCAGCATACTTTTCTCCACCTTAGTCACTACATCCTCTTTCAGACCGCAACGTTCTCTTATTTTTATATTATAGATTATAAGGTATTCAGTAGTATATTTTGCTATAACTTTGATAGATATATACAGTCTGGGTACAGGCAGCTAGTAATACGTCCTCAATATTCAAATGCATCGAAGCAAATTATGGTAATCTGGGATACCTGTTCTGTTTCACTAATATTAATAGGCTGGCAAACATTGGAACGTAATCGTCTAGGAACTCCGCTTTTGTTATGACTTTTTTGCATGATTTAGTATATTCTGTACTTTTAAGATTATATTATATTTAGACTTTTGTGTTGTAATGTTCCGATAAATGACTTACGTTTACCAGGATCGGTCCTATTCGTTCTATTACATTGCAATATAATTACTCATCCCTAAAGTTGTAATAAAGATTAAACATCACCAGTAACCGTAGCATCTGTGTTACTTTAAATTGTTCCTCAAACACGTTCGTTAAATAACTTTTAATTATATTGTCAGATTATATAAAAGTTAGAATATGCTAAATAGTTAAACAATAAATAAATTAAAAGATTAAAAGGGTGAGAGTTACACGAATTACCTTCCAATCAGGTGTCGTAATTATTTGACGCTTGGTTGAGAAGTTTAGAAAAATATTAAAAATATATCAACATTAAAATTACCTAAATATAAGTAATTTATTAATTTTTGCAATTGACTTGCTATGCTTTTACTTAATAAATTAAATTGTAGTGGAAAAAGTGACCACCGCAAGCGGGACATGAACTCACGACCTCGGAATACCGTTCCGTAGCTCTAGTCCCGCTTGCGGTGATCACTTTTTCCACAACAATTTAATTTATTACCTAAATATAAGTTGGATTTAATATTTTGCACTGTTTTATTTGTTTTACTTAAGAATGATTATATTACGATTTGACACAATTCGTTATGATCTTAAAATACGACTTCTTCTACGACTGCAAGTTCACTGTGTTGGCTTTTTGTGATAAAGTGCGCGAGCATTGTAAAAATTCACTTCCATATTTATTCCGTAACGCACCACAAGAAGTATACCTTCAAAAATCCAACAAATAAACATGGAATCTGTATAAAATATGGTGTCAGATCCCGGAATGAAATAAAGCAATACTATTTCCACATGTCACGTTACATATGCGACGTGCTCATCGACAAGGGGCTATGAGGCGCGAGGCGTGACGTCACGTCACCCTGCTCTCTGACGCTGTCACAATTTACGAAACCACGTCCACTAAAACAACACTAATAATATGGAAACGCAGCTTGCTATGGGTTTTGTTTAGTTATTGCTGTAATGGCATTGCTTTTGCTAATTTTCGCGAAGAAAGGGTTAATAAGCGGTGACCACCGCTCAATAGATTAAAAAGTTTTGAACACTGGAATTTCACTGCACATAAAAAACCAAGCGATGTTCTACGGGCTACAGATATCTATATACCAGTACAAAACTATATATGAATACTCTTACATACAAGATAAATTTATATGAACGTCCCAGCCGTGTTTTTCCTTGATGTTACTTTATTTTTAAATATATTATATTACATATAGTATTCTGTTGAGGTTTAACTTAATAACTAAATAGTAAGAAGTTAACATTAGCGTCGAAAGAGTAACGTTTTTATCACGACAATCAATCTCACGTGTATTAAGTTTTAAAGTAAAGTATGCTATCTTATATTTTTAATGGATTTATTTTATGCTATCGGAAATTTCGTGCGGCTAAAGTAATTTTCCGCGGGCATAGAGCGGAAATTACCACATAGTGTAGTGACGTGTTCGACAAACGTCACGTAGCCGGATCCAGGCGCGCAGATCCTTATATCCAATTTCCGGCCGTTTTTGTTGGAAATGAGAATTAGCTGACGTGACGTGACGGAAAGTTAAATATCAATGTCGATCGTATCAATACAGAGGCGGACACTGGCTGATCGTCGGACGTCGGCCGATGCTGCCGATAAACTTGTTACATAAGATCGAACTGACAGCTGCCCTGAAACACGAACCCATAGACCAACTCTCGTCATAAATGTTCACAAACATCTATATATTTTATATCCAGTCTATAACATATAAGAACGATAAATAGATGAAGATCTTATTTCTTGTAATAAATACAATAGTTTCCTTTTTATGTAGCATAAAAATAAACTAGGCAAGTTTTATATGTAAATAAATTTTATTACTCCTAACAAGCAACCCAAAGGTAAGTATAATAATATCGTCAAAGGTGAAGCGGTGACTTTGCAATATTTTGTCCTTAGAAAGTCATTGAGAACTTGAAAAAGGTATGTTTTTTATTTAATACATTTTTTACAAATGATATTCGTTGCAGAGTCTCGGCAGTGTCACTCGCGGAGTCAGTAGAGCGTGCGTAACGAACTGCGCGTCTCCGCCCGCCTCTGCCTCGACCCCAAGCTAAGGATCGCTCTCACCTCACAAACAACTCTCGTATAATTCATCTCATTTATTATCTATCTGCATACAACATAGTCTTTCACAAGTGTTTTTCACAAACATACTTCTATATAGATATACATATACGTCTCCACGCATGTTTCCAACAGAAAGGTCACTTAAAAGCTGAAATAAAAATCCGTTATCACAGACCAAATCTAGCCGGTTGGATTCTCTAAATAATGATGCTTTACTCATTCCAGGCTATCAGGTAGTATTTAAGGCCAGACCTGTGGGCAAGTCGTACAAGAAGCTAAGAAATCTTAATGGCAGATGACACAGTGTTGCCACGCACTTTTACTATGTCAGAAACTACAGTACAGTTTGCTAAGCTTTCCTGTATTTTTAGAGAAACATAATAAACCTACTTATTTTATAAATAAATCTTATGGTTGTAATTAAATTAACATTTACCAAATTTTTATAATTCAAAGACTATGTTACTATCTAGCACAATTCTCTTTCAAGAATTGCTAAAGAAAGCCAGTCGGTAGACTCATTAAGTAAATTGGCAAGGTCTCACTTGACTTGATATAAGTGGACAACTGTTAAAGATACGACTGTAGAAATCGTTCGTTAAATGTAGTCAATTGCAGATGTAAAAAAGTCAATATTGAAATAACTTAATACCTTATTAAAGAACACTAAGATTTTATTAAACAAATACAATAATGTTTAAGGTGTAGCCAGATAACACCTTGTGAATAAGTAATAGGTATATTTTAATAAAATTATTATTAAACGCTGAACATTTGACATCTTGATAATTTATAACAACTTTTATTGCTGTGTTTTATTGTATGTATCCTTTCTTTATCATGATATCGACAATGGGATGTAATAGTTTAAGATTAAAGATTATATTTGAATATATTCGCAATAACAAAATCTAAATACGTAATCCATTAATATTATTGCGAGTACGCAGAGGCACAGAATTCTTACCTGCGTCGGCACTCAGTTGCCGTGTTATTGAAAACCAGACTCGATGCTTATGAAAAATTACTTTTTCGTCTCGTGCCGTACGTTGTTGCGCTCCCTTTCGATTTTGGCTACGGTCGGATGCAAATACGAGATTCCTTTACTTGAACACAATAGACGTAATGTTGAGCTCCGCTACTGGAAAATGTTGAGATAAGTTATTTGTCTGTTAGCATTTTGTAAGAGTACATTATGATTTCGTATCTTATATATGAAATGTAATCATTTGTTTACATGCTTCTTTTTATATTCCAATAATATTACGATAACGTCTGTTACATGTTTCATTAAATCTTTTTCACAGTTCAATAAGTCTATGGTAAATCTGATTATTAAATATAAAATTTATTTATTTTATTTTATTTTTATACTTCATGCACACAAAGTCGTTACATAGGCGGTCTTAATGCCGAGGGCATTTACTACCAGTCTACCTTTGGCCGTGCTTTGGGTAATGCAGAAAAATAGTTTAAGTAGGTAGGTGAATATAAAATTTAATAATCAGATTTACCGTAATCTACCAGCTTTGCAAGAATCGAAATAAAATGTTTATGCATTCATGTGTTTATTGTTTTATAGATCATTCATCACTACGGCTATAAATATTGTAAAGAATTGAAATGCCACTATAATTTAAAATTAAATTTACAACTTTGTTAAGTATATAAATAATAGAAACGGAATGCACTGTTTAAACAGATGACAATTAGAATAAAAGCAATAAAGGCAACATCAGGTTTACTGTATTATATTAAGCTGGTTAAACTGAGGGCTCGTTTGTTAGTTAATGTGCTAAGGGGTAAGAAAAGTTTCAGGTAAGCGTCTTCTTTCATGGAACGTGATCTGCTTACAGTATGCACTTCGCTTGCGTCGCTATATGGTGGTAGCGTTCTGTCAGGGGTGAAAAATACTGTCACCAATAGTTACTAACTTAAATGTAAAAAAGTATAACTGTTAGGTAAAATGTGGAGTATTAAATTGTGGGACACCAGAAAAAGAAATTAAAATATTAAATTTATTAGCGTTAGATCTGTGGGTCTAGTAAAATCGAATCCATAATCGTCTTATCCAACGAAAATTTTAAGTATTTTTAGTTTAAGCATTTCATAAAATAATTTCTGGATTTTGTAAAACTGAATAAAGTAACGCTTACATAGTTAAAAAAATTCAAAGTTATATAGCCAACGAATGCAATTCCCAGTCATGGGACAGGGTAGAAGATGAAAATATAATAATAGAGGCGCATCAAACGTGATGTTATTAAGGGCTGCCGTGACCGGAGTGATGATGTGCTTCTATAGTTTGAGGAAGCAAGGGGTGCGTCCATCTCGGCGCGCACGCACCATTCATGCGTGTATTGAATACTTCCCTATGTACATGCAAAATCTACTTACTAACGCAAACCTCGTAAATACAGTATGTAACATAAATCTATTGATTCTGCTAACATATTTACTTATTCATTATACTAATTTAGTTTCATTAATGTAAATCTTAATGTAATCGTGTAATCGCTTTAAAATATTCATTTTATAAAAGGAGTCTGTTCACGTATGAACATACATACGGACAAGTCCACCCTAGGTTATATATATTGAATAACTAACTTCCCGTTTAAGAATAAACTCACGTATTAATATAATCAGCAAATTCCTTCTATGCTCTATTTTAGTAACTCTCCGCGGTCACGTATTTTGCATATGTGTGTATAAATGAAACTACTATATAAACTATGTATGTCTACAATAAACCAGTCCAGTGAAATCACCCGAAGTTTCATTGACTCCCTCCTCACCACGTGGCTACCGTCGCGCCGCCCTAGCGCTGCCTGAGTCCAGCGCCGCGTCGCTCTAACTATCGCGCTGCCCGAATTCAGCGCCACGCCGCCGCCCTAACCGTCGCGCCGCCCTAGCGCTGCCCGAGTCTAACGCCGCGTGGCTCTATCCTTCGCGCCACCCTACACCATCGCTGCACAAACCTAACAGTGCCTAACATCATGTAGTCTAGGTACTGAGCGTCTACTACGTCCGACAAATCAATAAGGTAGCGAGAGTCTACGTGTTTACGAGTATCTATGGACTCTCGTTCTGTACACGCCTGTCAGCGAGCAACACAGCACGTTCCCGGCGTGTCCAGAGTCTTTAAAATTGCCATGTGAAAAAGACGTGGCCTATTAAGATATAGTGGGTATCCGTTAAAACTAAAAAGGTGGACAAAACTGTGTTAGTTTTGATATAATTTACAAATTACAAGTTCTCAAATTGTAGTTTTTTACAAAGTAAAAAGAAAGAATAAGTAAAGATAAATTTTTAATTTTTAATATTTATCTTAATTGTGCTCCGCAATCACAATTACGCCAATAGAATTTGATAGAGCTCACCACTTCTAAAAACAAATATTTAGTTAATTAAACTTCTACAATTTAGTAAATTCTTCAATTGGCGTACGGGGTAAAACTCTTTTATTTGTTGCAGAAATAGCTAAGAGTAACGCCCGACGGCGCCTAATCAAGGAGTTGGCCGAGACTTGCGCCGCTAACGAACAGGTGTACCAATAAATACTTTCCGAGGCGATTGCTCCAGGCTTTAATCAGCACCGCAGCACCACTTTACCGTTTTTCATTGACTCCCGCCTGACCCAACAGCGCCGATTGGAAATCAGACGAGATTCACCGCCGTAGACTGTTTCACACGTTATTTCGGCTTCTTCTGTTATTTATTACCATAAAGAACAGTGTTGTAATTAATAGAGTAATAAAACTCTTTATTTTATATACATGAAAATGTTCCGAACTGTTTTGAAATCATAATCTTTCTCGGTTTAGCTTTAAAATAATTTTAGTATTTAATGGTCTTTCTTATTCATGACTTATCGGAGGTTTAAACGGAGATTTTATCGAGAGATAAAAAACGTTTTATCGTAAAAAGACTATTATGAATAACAAGTTTTGACAATTTTCGCGAATCGATTTTAGCGAACTTTTAAACCTCCGATAACTCGTTATAAATAAGACCATAAGTATCTATAGAAGGTTTAGTTCAAACATTAAAGAATTTAATTAATTAATACAAATAATATCATTCACATATACAACAAGAAGTTGTTGAAAGTTGTAGACAACAAAATTAATTTCAATTTTCTCAATCGTTGCATACGGTATAGCATTTCAGTTCAAAATAGTTTAAAATTTTAATTGGATCCTCATCGTTGCAACAAAATGATCCAACAATACAATATTGAAATTAAATAGATTCAATTAAATGTTTCCTAAGTTCTATTAGCAAAAATGAATAATAAAATTTAAATTATTTTTCTCACAGTGTTAGTCAAAATCCTTCTTTAAAACGCTGTGTCTGATTATTATGAAAAGTCTGTATTTTTAACAGGTCTTAATATAGGATATAAACTAATTTTATACCCTTAAGTAGTAACAAGGAGCTCTTCTAATAAATACAAAATTAAAACCGCCGGACATAAATAAATAAATAAATATTCATGGACATTTCACACAACATCCTCTTGTACCAACCTAAGCTACATATACAACTTTTTTTTGTAAATACATACTTATAATACATAGAACACACAGACGCAGTACAAACTTGTATGACAATTAACATGGCTGGTTTTCTGTGAAACATTTAATGTCTGAGCAGTAGCGTCTCTCTCACATCTCTTGTCAATATTAAATAGGACTTCAACTTTGTTTAAAACAAGGAAGAAATCACTAGAATATCAACCAGTAATATCAATTTTCTATTATAAAATAACGACAAAATGAAAAGATCAGATTTGACTTCAATCTGAGCTCTCAGAAAATAGCAGAAATTTTCTATCTGTATGATAAATAAGTCCCTTTGCAACTGGCCGCAATCTCTACAATAACGGAGGGTATGCCTATCGCTGGTAATGAATACAAATAAATCAGAGAGAATGTCGAAAGTCTTCGAGTAAATTAATATAAAGTTGTGCAATCCAACGCACGCAACATTAGTATTCAGAGACTACGCTCATCTAACTAATACGGAAACGAACGATTTTAATGAAAGACTGACAATGAGATCGTTATATGGAGCTGTTATTACCCTATGGGTATGTTGATGACAAATTAATTAGTTTTATATAGGCGAATTTCGTTTAGGCGTCACAGTCTGTCAAAAAAGGTAGAGACATAGTTTAATACTACACTCGAATTTAAATTACTACTAGCTGTCCCGGCAAACGTTGTTTTGCAATACTAAAAAAAAGTTTGAAAAATAGATGTTAGCCGATTCTCAGACCTACTAAATGTGCTTACAAAATTTCATAAGAATCGGTCTAGCCGTTTCGGAGGAGTACGGTAACTAACACTGTGACACGTGAATTTTATATATTAGATAATAGAACATCTTTTGATATGTAAATAATGTAATAATTGTGAGCGCCAATTGTTATTGAATGTATTATTGAAAACAAATACATGAATGCGGAGTCCAGAAAATATTGTAAAATGTAAGTATTTTTATATATGTAATATATTCTTATGTAGTTATAAGTTTCATTGCCAACACTCTCTATTTTTATTCTCTCTGACTATCTAACACACCTACTACTGCCTCTTTCTGCACCATCTAAGGTTGACTGGAAGGGAATGCCTCCAGCATTAAGCCCGCCTTTGTACTTTTTTTTCAGGACATTCACACAACGTTCTCTGATCCCAAAGTAAGCTATATTTCTATGCTTGTATTATGGGTACCAGATACGGATATACTACATATACTACTTTTCTTTTGTAAATACATACTTATAATACATAGAAAACACCCAGACGCAGTACAAACATTTGTAAGACATTTATGGATATCACACAAATGATTTTCCCAAGCGGGAATCGAACCCGCGACCTCGTGAACGGCAGAATACTCTGTTCATCTGTGTAATGGGACCAACATTGTTACTTCAAGAACCATCCAGCTGTTAAAGGGTTCCAAAATTACCCTCTTGAAACAAATATCGATTATCCAATTTTTTTAATCCACAATAGCGGTGATTAGTATTTTCCACAACAGCAATGAACCTTCAGTACTTACATATTTTTAGTTGTGGGAGGCGATAGTTTTTTGCCATTTTATTCCCATAAATAAACTGTACTCCTGTGTATTAACTAAACTATTCTTAGCTTGTATTTGCTATGTCCTTCAATATGTACAAATTTTCGTAATTAGTCGTATCGTTAACAATAGGTATTTTGAATGTAATTACAAGCTAATAGTAGCCAGTGCTCTCTACATTGGCTATTATTAGCTAGTAAATGCGTTCAATAAATAGTTCTGTATAGGTATTACTGTAGAAAATATTCTTCTTCTCTTAAAGTTCTTCAAAGGCCAGCAATTCAAACTATTTGTTAAAAAAAACTCTAAGCACAATTTTGTTGGCACAAGTATGATACAATATCAAGTGGTACTATAGTTGATAAGGATTGCCGCGTCGGGCGCTACTCAGGCCTCATTAAATCTCGGTATTTGTTTAGGACCGCAGCTCAAACACGCCGTCACTCCACCAGGTGCTCAAGTCCACTATTTTGGAACAATTGTCATACCGGCACAATACCGGTACGATACCGTTGCAATTGAAGTCAAATATCCGTAGTCTGCTATATGCCGTCATAACGGTCATTCAATGGTAATAGAATTGTCGATCTCTTTTATCTATGCATTGAATTTTCGGTCTCTTTTATCTATGGATTGTGTTAGAATGGTATGTATGTGTTGCCGTTTTTAAAAAATGCGTTAGTTGAAGTGATTTTCGAAAAACTACTAATAAATTTAAACATTTAATCATGCTAGACTTCGTTTAAATATATTTGTACATACTATTTATTAGTATAAAAAGCAATGTGAAGTTTAGGAGATTAGTAAATTGCAATAAATTACAAAGAACAATATCTAATATTTCTATCTATCTATTTTTTATTTATGGCAATCTGTCGACACAGGACAATTTAAAAATATTACTGTCAAATTCAAAATAGCAGACTACCGAAACATTTCAGTCATTGAATTGCAATTGTGAAGCAGTTGTGTACGAGACTAGCAATTTATGTCACTTTGACAATTGTAAGACAATGATGAAGTCGTTATGACGACACATTAATAGTAGACTACCAAAAACTTTACTATTGCACCATAATGGTACAATAATGGTACAGTTGTGACACCGTTGAAATACCCGACTCAGGGCCCTGGCATAACGGATTTTGTGATTTAAAATATTTAGCCAGCAATTTTACCTTTCTGCGTTTATGACAACAAACATCATGGTTTGTATTTGGTAATGAGAACAGATATAAAAGCCAGCCAACGGCTGCTTTAATATTTAGTGAGCATTATATAACACCAGTGGGAACTTACGCATTTTAAATAATTTGACCAGTAACATAATATGTTTTATATAGCCGTTTGATATAATAACATAAATTATACAAGATTATGTAATCTATTATCTCTACTATTTTTTAAACACTGTTTATACCAAATTTTATGGCAATATACCATATTGCCATAAACCGCTGCGCACTCGTCCCGAAGATGAGCATCGGATATGCTCGAAACCTGGGTCGACATCATCGATCCCAAAACAGTGAGTGTTAGCCGGTAACATATTAATATTTCTAATATACCACCATACCACAAGCCTAAAACATTATTTTTAACACGCTTTTATAAGTTTGGTATGTATCTATCAATGTATTAATCTGTGTCACGGAATCTTTAAAAGCGGTTTTCAGCCACTCGCTGACAGATTGATCTGAAATTTTGCACACCTAACAAGGACCGATGACAATGCAATAATTTAAAAGAATAATCCCAATTCCTTGATCAGAATTACTAGAATAGCATGTTGAAGTATCACTATGACCACACTTGTATTTTTAATTATACACGTAATATTTTAATTGTATATGAGTAGACTCACCAAGATTATTGTGTTTCTACGTATGCCTTTCATATAGAATCAGATAATTTCACATAAAAACGCTTTGTTTATAGAATCAGGTAAAAATATCAACTACTTCAACTTCTTTTAGTTTATGGCTTTTGTATATACAATTTCGCCAACGTCGCGTACATATCTTCTATCTATTCTGTGGTCGCGTAACAGGATAGGACACCGGTAAAAATATCATAATTGTTTACTTGTGTTTACTATGATTGTGACAACAGAAACATATGTCTCTGACAACATAAACTGTCAACGTTTTGTAAGTAGGTAGCATAGAATTGAGTATTGATAACAATGCATCATTTAAAAAAAATTCAGGATATTGAAGCGTGTCTTTTAGTTTTTAAACTAAATAGATTATTTCTATTATAATGCGTATGTTTTACTATATATAACATATCTGTCCTAACATTTCGGAAACTTTTCGGTATCTTGTTAACCAACTTATGATGATTAGTAATAAAATATTACCAAACCGTAATATAGAGTTATATTCCCTATATTCTCCGTGTGGTGACGGATTAAGAATACAAGTGTCACCACCTCAATCTCCTCCCAAGGGTGCTTTAAAAGTCAGCTAAGGGATATTGCGCACAGATAAAATCCTCTGTGAGAGACGGAAAACTCGAAAATAAACCTTGTGCAATACGCCTGGTCAGCGCAGCACAGTAGACCATAACCTCTCCCAAAGTGGAGGAGGCCCGTTCCCAACAGTGGGATGTAAATGGGCTAGAGAGAAAGAGAAAGAATATAGAGTAGGTATAGATAGAATACTTAAGTAGGTATAAAGTAGAGAAACGTAGGTACAGCAAAAATCAATGTATAACACCGTTTGCATAATACCACCTATTTGTAGAACAAACGTAACAAGCCTAATATAATCATAACATTTGCAAACATGGCTGTTATATACCTAACATTATGTTCGATGTGAACATACCGTTTCAAGCCAGATGTCACATCACAATACCAATGCACGTTGACACAGTAAATTTTCATTGCAAATTCCGTCATCGTGCTACACACGCCTAGAGACTGACTACACAAACAGTTGACTTACAGATGTCAAACTTAAACGAACCGAAAATGGTCTCCATGTCTCACGTACGGTAGAATTTTGCAAAAATAATACTGGTTATGTACTCAGAGAATACGTCTTCGCGTTCTATTCTAACGAACTGAATTCGTCACCGAAATACCAATGTATATTTCAATGATTATATTATTATGTTTGTGTATTCTAAATAGGTATATCATTGTCTGCCTGCAAGCTTCGAAAGTACAAGCCTAGGCTATCGGGTCTCATAACAGTCACTGACAGGATATTAACGTTTAATAGTTAATCAGGTAACTATTGATACATCACCACGTCCTCTAAATATGGACAGCTATAAACTATAGTCTTTTTATTTATAATGTGTTTATACTTTTGTGCCTACCTATATCTTTATTGGAACCGCGGGTGCTTATTCTTTCATATATTTTTATTTTCTGTAAATAGTAGATTAACATAACACAATGTTACAACAGATTTCAATTCAATAACGATATTTAATTAATACACAACAGCGGTATTTACGTTAATTAAAAATTAAGTAAAGAGAAACAGACTACGTCACGTAGGGCTTGCATTAAATAATATTCTGATCATGTATTCAATTACAACCACGTTATATCATATTTCATTTAGCAGAGCCGCGTGATATGTATTGGAAATGTGCACTAGTGTATTAAACATATTCTGACAAGATCTTACAAAATGATATAAGTAAATCTTTTATAAGATTTTATAAGTTTAGCTAATCAAGATTAAATGTACAAACGGCGGTCTTTTTGCTATGTGCGATCTCTTCCAGACAACATGGATACATTCCTTTGGAGAGATTGTGTTTTGGGTAGTATTACCTGTTACTTGTATGAAGTGAATGAGACGAATATAACTTGTACAAAGTGCGTATTTTTAAAAAAAAAGTTCAACAGACTTTATGTGCCTTTGAAATTTCAGGGATTTTCTCGATTTCTCAGGAGATAACCATCAGATACTGACCTAGTGCCAATGAGAGCACACAGGAACCTCCAACTTTCAAATAAAAGGGAATCATTAAAATCATTTCGCCCAGTTAAAAGATATGAGGTAAAAAACATAAAAATATATATATATAGGTATACAGATGAATTGAGAACCTTCCTTTCCTTTTTTGGAGTCGATTGGAAAAAGTAAGGACTTTCCGTCAAAGTTTCATCATGTCTAGCAAATTGAATTAGCTAAAAGTCATAATTCTCTAGTGTAAAAGTAAGCATCTAAAGTGCAATAGAAACTAACATGTAAACTTTACAGTCAATGTTGTTTTAATTGCGAGTCAGTCACTTAGTCAAAATCTTCTATAAAATTGTTCTATTCTTAGAAGAGACTGCTATAACTAGCAGACACTTTCTGCTAATTACGAAATAGTCGAAGTTAAACACTTTGCTAACACGCTTGATCAGCTGGGGGGTAACAGACCAAAAACCTTACCTTTTCAATGGCTCTTGAGACATTTTATGTACTAGGAAACAAATAGAATCAAATGAATTAAGTAAGTATATGATAATAGTATAAAATAGATATTACTATTGATCGGGTCATTGATGTGACAACAATTTACCGGTACGCTCGCCTCGAGTGCTAGTATGCAAATGCCCGCCCCACGTCCCATTTTACGCTCGGCCCGGTAACCGCTGGCTGTGGCAATGTCGTAGGGAGCTAGCGGGTGAGCAGCGAACTTGGGGGACGTATTGCATGCCGGATGTTCTGCTGTCGTCGTAGGAAATTGAGAGCGTTGCATAAATCTTCATCCTATAAACCAAATTTGATTCAATCTAATCCGGATATTGATATGAAACAAACACTGAGTTCCTGCTTTAATAATTTCACAGAAAAAAAATTATATTTTAAGATTCTTTATGTCATTATACTTACTACAGCCCCCATAATTGTGTTTTCTTAGATTAATATGTTTTAGGGTATTCCTGTGGAGCATTGCAAAATAACGAAGAATGCCAGCAGAGTGAAATATTGTCGGGAAAATTGAATACGTGCAAGTATTCACTGAGTATTCGATACCTACCGACCCTCTGTGGTAATGCTGATGGTTAGATTATAAATTGAGTAGTGATTTTATTTACATATATAACATTCTAATACATTAAAAAAACGCAATTAACTATTGAATTTGTAGTATTTAATGGGTAGTGGTAATATGAATCAAATTTTATTAAAAGAGTATGATCTAAATATGAACCCCAAATCGATAGACTTTAATTTTTATCGAAACAGTTTAGCAAAACAAGCTATCAGTGAAAAAATAAAAGCGTTTAAAAATATGCGATTTATAGTCACATTTCGTTCTATTTGAAAATCAAAAGCAAAATAATTATAAAAGTATACTTTTTATACTTGCTTTATATTATTAAAAAACTGGTCAAGTGCGAGTTGGACTCGCGCACGAAGGGTTCCGTACCATTATCTATGCAACATAAGGCAACGTTATTAGTATCGAGCAAGAAACGGTAAAAAACTCATGTTTGTTGTATGGGAGCCCCCCTTAAATATTTATTTTATTTTATTTTTAGTATTTGCTGTTATAGCGGCAATAGAAATACATCATCTGTGAAAATTTCAACTGTCTAGCTATCACCGTTCTTGAGATACAGCCTGGTGACAGACGGACGGACGGACGGACGGACAGCGAAGTCTCAGTAATAGGGTCCCGTTTTTACCCTTTGGGTACGGAACCCTAACAATCCTGTTTATTTCAAACTTCATGCCAGCTGAAAAATGTGTACACCATATTATCACAAACTACGATAGACAGAAAATAATCTCGTCTGTATGATAAAATAGGTAAGTACAAATCTCTCTCTCTCATCTCCGTCTCGTGAAATTGCCCGAATGGAACAAATATTTTTTGTAGTATTTGCGGAGGCAAAGCTGGATTTGATAAGAAATTTCAATATTAAAATTGCTCGTCGCTTTCCACCTGTTCTCCATGATTAAAGTGCGTCTTTTCCAAACACTCGGTACGTAAGTGCCAAATGTAAATGTTGGTATAACGAAACCTTTTGCGGGAAACCAAAAGAATTGACACTTCAATACATCTAGTTTGTGTACTACGCAGACTTATTTGACATCAAAGGAGCTATACAAATATGGTTGCGTTCAACTCGAGTGAGCAATCCTAATTCAACGGTATTTACCCAGTTGTTAAATTATCGGTGCTAGGTATAGGGCCTCAACTGTAATAACTAACAGGTCTCCAAGTGATTTTATCGACACTGAATAGAGCAAGGTAAGGGGAGGGTACATTAAATTCAATAATACGAGTTAGGGAGTTCGACGCTCGCCGACCGTCCTCAAAATAAGTAAAGAAAACTTTCGAAAAACTCTTTTCAACTCGTACCTTGTTGTATCTATAACATTTATGTGAGAAAACTAAAATAATGTTTTCATGCACATGTGTGGTTTGAAGCGTTATTTGTTATTATTATTTACTTCGTTCTTTTTTAAAGTCCTGAAAAATCTGTTGGTACCTACTTACTGTTTAAACGATCTTTTTCTTCTATATAATTTCTAAATAAATGCAAAAGGTTACGAAGATGGAAAAAATTGGTCAAGTGCGAGTCGGACTCGCGCACGAAGGGTTCCGTACCATTATCTATGCAACATAAGGCAACGTTATTAGTATCGAGCAAGAAACGGTAAAAAAATCATGTTTGTTGTTATAGCGGCAATAGAAATACATCATCTGTGAAAATTTCAACTCTCTAGCTATCACCGTTCTTGAGATACAGCCTGGTGACAGACGGACGGACGGACGGACGGACGGACGGACAGCGAAGTCTCAGTAATAGGGTCCCGTTTTTACCCTTTGGGTACGGAACCCTAAAAAGGTTTTGTTGATATTTTACTCCAAACTGCTGATCAGATTGTAATGAAGCTTTACTATAGTGTTCATAATGTGAGAACTAGGAGTTTAAAAATTACACAAAAATCACAGAGCAGACATAAAAGCCAGTTATACCGCTTGCAGTAAAATAATGTATGTATTGAAATTCATAATTATTTTGACAAAACGTTTGTACGAGTAAATATATTGTTGCTCAGTTGTTCGTCTGTCCTCATCTGTCTGAGTGTCGAACTCACGCTGTGTGCCTATCACCAAACTTGTAAGTATCCCGCAGTTTGCTCTCCGCTCCTCGTTCGCAAACATGTTAACATCTAGTTTGTGAATAGCTACAACTTCAAACATTCTCGTGTCACACCAACAGACCAACAGTTCTTGTATAAAAGCTATTATTAAGTTATTGTTAACGAAACTTGGGTGTGTTAGTAAGTTAAAGAAAAACATTCTGCTAATGCAATGTTCCAGACTTTTAATAATGTTCTTTCATCATACTTACTCTTAGCAATGTGTGACATAGTGATACACATGCATGCTATATTATGATCACCTCTAGAAATTCTAAGATGATTGCTACTTCAGCGTGATAAGTATTAAACTGAAAAGTTACAAATAATAATCGCAATACAAGATTTGATGACCACAGAGCGTTTATTTTTTTAAAGTAAAGTAAAGTAAAATATTCTTTATTGCACACCATAATTATTTACAAAGCTTACATTACAGATATTTCATAGGTACAAAGGGCGGTCTTGTCGCGAACTGCGATCTCTCCTAGACAACCATAAGATGGATTTGACCGAGGCAGAATAGACAGACGACTTGGTATACTAAAAATAAGTGAAAATAAATACTATAGTAGCAGATAAAATATACGAATACATTATACATACATAACATTTACATAAATATATACTTAAATACATATTTTAACATAATAATATACAGACATACACAATACATACATATTATATACATACATAGAATATTTAGATGGAAGTATATCAGTTTATCGGTAGGGACAAGTAGTGTTCCATATCAAGTTTTTTAAATGATGATATGGTTTGAGCGTTTCTTATCGTCAAAGGTAAGACATTTAATTTAAATATGTTTTTAAACTAAAACTTAAAATAAGTAGCTATCTTCTTTCAATTTTCGATGCACAGATTTTTTATAACGATTTTTGTTGTTGATGTACTTCGGTTAGGAGGGTTTTGTGGATGAGGGCCGAGACTGAGCGGCAAGTGCACCGCACTGACGGGCCGCTCATCAAGCTTCATTATGGGCGCAACATGTTTTTAAAATGGCTTTAGATTTCACTCTGATACAAATTAATCCCTAGTAGCAGCGATGCTACGTTAAATTGAAATAATCTTTTTTGAGAAAAGCAGCTGTAATAAGTTGCAATATAATCAGAAATTTTACAAAGTTTACGTCTTAATTACTTGGAGAAATGTCTTGGCCGCTTAATTAGCTTTAGTTAAAAACTTTAGTTGAATAACTATTGTTCACCGACAGTCTATCGAAACTTAAAGGAAAAACGTTAATTTTAAAAATCTATTAAAATATTTAATACAACTACCTAATCCATTATGCTTTATCTGAGCCATTCTGTAAATACCACATATAAAACATTGACATTATTGTATAAAAATAAATAATAATAATTATATGAGTTATGAAAGAAAACACAATGCGACGAATTACAATTTTTTTTTTTAATGTTAACATGACTTATTTTAGAATATTTATTTACACGAACCTATTGTGTGTAAAAGACTATAAAAGTAAAATGATTTAACGTTAGAGTTAATAGCATAGAAGATAAGGACAAGTAGTGCCGCTTCCAAATAATGGGATAAAGGCAGGATAATCATCATGACATTTATTAGCTCAGGTATAGTTGATCGCAATAACAGTCACAGTGCGGTACAGCTAACGACTAGGAGCTCTGTCTCGTGTCCTCACCCTCCGTAGTATAGCTCTAGGCACCCTGCACCCACTATGGGGTGAGTAATAAAACCACGCATTCCACTTGCAAGTCACGGACTAGATTACCGCGGGACTCCCCTTTCGATGTGCCGATCTGTACTGCTTGTACTACAACATAACGTGTAACTTAACACTTACGTTATTAATCAGGTCTTTACAGATTAATGTATAATCAGTAAAAAATTGATAATTAATTAATTCACACTTTAATTTATAATCAATAATTATTAGTTATAAAATTAAATTATAGTGATCACTGCAAGCGGGACTAGAGCCCACATACCTCGGAATACCGTTCCATCTCTCTACCGACTGAACTATTGATCAATTAGGGTAGGGTGGTACAAGATTGCGCGTACGATAAGATTGCGCATACATCATATCTGGGTAGTGGAAGGAACTTCGTCACCAACTTCAGTTGTGTTTTGTGTGCTATCATGCCAAACACACGCTCACGAAATTATTTTCTAATTGTATTTATAACACAAGAGATATGAAAGTACAAAGTTTTTAGACACGTTTGATCTTATTTTTTCATGGAATGAAAGTGGTACTGTACAAAATATCTAAGTACTATTAGTAATTAACCCACCTTTTCTCGAATTAAAACCAAGTAGAGGGCATATTATTTAGGAGATGGCAATGACATCGCAATTTTTCACTAAGCATTAGGGTGTGTAAGATTGCGCACTATTAGCGCGTGTAAGATTGCGCGCGCAATCTTATACATCTCTTTTTTTTCAGTTGACTATATATGGTAGTTTTAAAATATTCGTCTTAATTTTTATATTTTATGGGTATTTATGTATGCACTATGTAACTAGTTAATGGCTTGAAGCATAATACTTATTTTAGAATGTCCAGGAGAGAAAGAAATCAAGTCGCTAGGTTGATTGACTCGTAGGCGAATTAATAGTGACGAAGGTAAATGAGCCCTGGCTCCGTCTCTGGTCTCTCCGTCTCGACTATTATTTAATTTTTTACAACTATATCGTGCTTCAAGGTATATTGATACAGCAGTGTCAAGAGTAGGAAAAAAAGATATTTGCTGTTGGTTGTAAAGCATGAGGAGAAATATATAAGGAGCAAATTGCAGAAGATTAGATAGCGTGCAACACATGCACGGAGTGGTAGCATGAAAACGGTTCAGACTATAATGAAGCCAGCCCTTTTATATGCGATTTGGGCAAATAATTTAGTTGCGCAATTTTATCGACCTCCATGCGCAATCTTACACACTAGGGTGTATGAAATTGCGCATTTCCCGATTTGTGATTTTTGTTTATTTCCTAAAAAGATAGCATATTTTTTTTAAATTATTGGATAAATCTGTAGCCAGAAAGTCAAGGTATGATTTATAAATTATTAATCTCAAACAAGACGTATATTTTTTATTTTATGAAGCGTTGATTTTAAATTGCGCCGTCTTACACCACCCTACCCTAAGCATGGCAAGTCGATTGCAAAATTAATTACTTACTACAGAAATAAAAATTACGAAACTCCAGAATAAGAACTAACGAATGCCATAGACGATAAAATAAAAGTTTTTTATCTAAGCTATTATTTTAACGTAAAATTTGAATTTAATTTGTTATCATGCAAACCAATCTTGCAGTCTTCTTGAGATCATCTTTCTTTCATTTGAGTTCACCCCTTTAGCATTTTCGCTCCAAGGTTTTCACCTCAATACTGCTTTGCCATACTATAATTTCGTGCTATTTGTTCCATCTAACATAAAATTCCCGTGTCACAGTGTTAGTTACCGTACTCGTCCGAAACGGCTTGACCGATTTTTGTGAAATTTTACATACGTATTCAGTAGGTCTGAGAATCGGCCAACATCTATTTTTCAAGCCTTTTTTTTTAGTATGGCAAAACAACGTTTGCCGAGACAGCTAGTATTACTATAAAAAATCTATCAAATGAGTGCTCTGTATTCGGCGATTATTTTATTTTAAGAACTCTCGTCCTACTGTTGGGTACGGGTCTCCTCCATTTTGGGAGGAATTATGGTCTAAAGTGCCGCGGCGGATTATTTTCAAGTTTTCCGTTTCTGACAGATGATGTTATCTATGTAGATATAATATCCCGTAGCTGGGTTTTACAGCACCCTAGGAAAGAAATGGAATGGTGACATCTGTATTCGTAATCCATGACCATACGGATATTTATTTACACATTCTGTTATGTATAAAAAACATAGAATAGAAATTGTACTCAAATAATATAAATGGATACTTAGTTACCTATGATGTAAGAGCAAATGAAGAGCCAGTTAAGAAAAGTGTATACCTACTATCAATATGTGACGATGGAGCCGACAAATTGAATTGAATAAAACACACAAGTCCGCTAACGAGCCGCTGTTTACCCAAGTGGACACTAATTGGCTTAGCCGACGGTCGCACCGCGTTCAGCAACGATTTATAAAACATGAGCTTAGATAGTCTGAATGGAGATGGCAAATTGCTCGTTTTAAAATTAACATTTACGATCAGAATTTTAGCTGTTAATTAAATTTAATGTAAAATTATTCTTGACATAAACAAAATGTATGTTTATACTATTGCCTGCTATTTTCTATTTATTTTATTGGTTCGTCACCGATACTTATAACTCTATAATAAAATGGCAGACTGTTCTCGAAGCATTGTATTAAAAAAAAAATCTTAGTGCTCTTCTACAGCGTAAAAGGAACTAGAATGCATACTTATTGTTTTTTTATGGACATTTCACACAACGTCCTCTGGTCCCAAGTTAAGCTTATATGTTTGTGTTATGGGTACCAGAATACGGATAGAATACAAATACTACTTTTTCTTTTGTAAATACATACTTATAATATATAGAAACACCCAGACGCAGTACAAACATTTATATGACAATTATAAATATCACACAAATGTTTGTCCCGAGCGGGCATCTAACCCGCGACCACGAGGCCCGTCAATTTATGCTATATGCGAAATATCTTGATTTATAATCGCTATAAGAAAAGATTAGCTAACATTAAAAATGTCTTATAATACCTAACATATCTGATAATGCTCGAGACATGTCTTAGTCATTGTAAAAAAACCTATAGAGCAATAAAGTAAAAAAAGACACATTATGTTTACTTATCATAAAACAAAGTCGTTAAGGGCCTACATCAATATTATCGTATATCATCGCCGACACGTACATATTAACACAGCCAGTAGGAACAGAAAATGAAGAATTAGGGACACTTTTCCTATTTACTCAAAATCTACTAAATATATTTTAATTCTGATTTACGTGTTTCTATATATAATAGTTACTTATGTTTTTAAAGTTATTTCATTAGTTAATACGCGATAATAGACCGACAAATGAAAAAAATAAAAAATTCGAGAGGTTGTTTCGCTAAGATTTTCTATCGAGAAAACTTTTTTCAATCGCGTTTCTGAGTTTATGCGATCCTAGATCATATATTGAAAAAACATATACTTAAAAATTAGAGCTCTAGCCATTCAATCTAAAGAAACAATGAAAACTTCGTACGTAGAAAAATGCACGAAGCTATTTTGGTATCCTCTTAAGCTATTGCATAGCTTCTATCGCGGGCCTTAAGCGTGGAGACTAAATGCACAAAATTCGAAATTTTAATTCCGTAACAAAGATAGCGTTCGCGCTGGTGACTCGTGTCAGTTTCGGCGTTAGTTTTTTAGGGTTCCGTACCCAAAGGGTAAAAACGGGACCCTATTACTGAGACTTCGCTGTCCGTCCGTCCGTCCGTCTGTCACCAGGCTGTATCTCAAGAACGGTGATAGCTAGAGAGTTGAAATTTTCACAGATGATGTATTTCTATTGCCGCTATAACAACAAATACTAAAAATAAAATAAATATTTATTTTATTTTATTTTTAGTATTACCAACATTCCCATACAACAAACATGATTTTTTTACCGTTTCTTGCTCTCATACAACAAACGTGATTAATTAAGTATTGTGTGTGTTGTTTGCTCATTTATTAATAACGTGCCTTATGTTGCATAGATAATGGTACGGAACCCTTCGTGCGCGAGTCCGACTCGCACTTGACCAGTTTTATTTTATTGACATTTGATTGACAATCGCTATTTTATCATAATTACCATAAACAATGGACAGATGTAAGCATCAGTAAATAAGGATTATTAATCTTATTTTAGTTTATGGTATTTAGATTCTTGCATAAATAAAATAAATAAATAATTATAATTGCATAAGTTGATAAAAAATACTATGCAATAGCTTTACCGCGGCAGGTCCCGAGTGTCACACGTCTTTTTTTTTTCGTTATTTTTGTATTTATGTATGTCCTTATGGACATACATACATACAAAAATAACGAAACTTAGTTACAATATACCACATCTAATTTATTCTTAGATTAACAAGCTTTATACTATAACTAGTATTGTCCATGCAAGGCAGTTTCAGAATACAATCAGAGTAACTAAGAGGACGGGCTCTTGGACTCATTTGACCTTTAACATTAACGTTTCTAAACGTTTAGTACATTACAAAAGAAAAATAAACTATCGCAATGATAAATACTACGAACAAAATGTTTGTGAGTGGTTTTAATTTGTTGATACAGAGGGTCGCCCTCAAGCCAAATATAATAATGTTTATATTCTTTATTCTTTTAAAGAAACAAATGGTAAACTCATTTATAACAAGCACCGCTGAAATTAAATTTTTGGTATAATAATTTTCTTGTGATTAAAAGACAGGAGCAAGTAAAAAGATTTGAAAAATTACTCAGATTTAATTTGAATTTCAACCTTAGATGAAAAAGCGTTACATGTATAACAACCTACTTGTTTGTCTGTTCGTTTGTTTGTGATGCCATAACTAGCAAACTGCGTAACCAAATATGATGTACATACATATATTTATTTAAATAGTGTCTGAAAACAAAATGTTACTTTTTTCTTTCATTTTAAGAAAAAGTTTTTATTTAATTTTATATTAATCTCGAAGGTCTTGAATTATTTAATCTATACTAATATTATAATGCTTAAGAGTTTGTTTGTTTGAACGCGTTAATCTCAGGAACCACTGGTCTAATATGAATAATTCAGTGTTGGATAGTACATTTATCGAGGAAGTCTATAGGCTATATAACATCACGCTGCGACTCATAGTCAGTCAGTGAAAAACTTTGCAAAAATGGGAAAAATTTTCTAAATTCCACGCATACGAAGTCCCGGTCAACAGCTAGTAGGTAATCAATAATCAGTATCTTGTAAAATATTTTATTAGATTTTTACTTGAAATATCTAAGCTTATCGAAAGTCTAAGTTTAGGACCTAACAAAGTATAAGCTTGATTAATTGATACGTTACAGAACGTAATCAATCGTCCATAGCTTAGCTGCTTCTGTAGTCATTACGGATTAGGTTAGGTTAGCCACTATGCCTATTTGGCTTAGTAGTAGACAGAGTTGCAAAAATCAATAACTGCGTGTCTAACGTGAGGCATATTTGAAACCTCTAAATTAGAAAAGCACCAATCAAACTAACGTTAATTACATTATGTTACCAAATTTATCGAAATATTGAGAAGAGAAAATATAATATAATATAACTCATAACAAAGTCGTGTATACAGTATGAATATTCCGGACGCAAAAGTAATTTTAAAGGGTATCACAGAAAGCCGCGGCGCGGCTTGGTCCTGCGGGCGCGGGAGATGCTACACCCTTTAAGTACTAAACCAACAGGAGTAGGTAATGTTTTTTTGTCAAATATACTACAAGGTCGGATGTTGAGATACTTACACTAAAATGTAATAACACTGATAGGTCGCCACGAACACATCACAAAAATCGACGCTGTCTGTTTACTATAAGTATTGCTCTCGTTTCTTTATTATTTTTAGAGGGGCTTGCCTGGCAATAAAAGAAATTAATACATACAGTCACAACCTAAACTTATTTGGGTACAACATAAATACTATTCTATTTGTAAATTCATGCTTCTAATTCATACAAATATTTGTGTGACAAACGTAAAATTGTTCTGTGCGAGAATCGAATCCGCGGCCTCGTAAATGGTAGTCCATTACACCATGAGGCCCCTCGGAAATGCTAACTCCTGCTGTATTATTGCCTTAAGGCTACAACCCTATGACATCAGTGGCTTGTATCTTGCGCTCAATTTGCATATAAATTGTATCTCCTGGTCAAACCAAACAAGATGACATGTGTCTATGAAGTTTTCGTACGCTACTATAAATATAATTACATTATTATATATGAAACTTTATTATATCATAGCGTTATGTTTTCCTTATCAAGATAATAGGTGAAGCACGTTTTTGTTTTGATTGATAAACACAACACAATATAATTACTATATTGTGAAGTTAAAAATAGCAATAGATTCATGTACCTTTTTTTTTCTTTTCGCCTAAGTATAAAATATTCATCATCAGTTATTTAGTTCAATCATCTTATCAATCATCGTATATCATTTAGTTCCAAACAGTTCCTAAATGTTTAAACTCCTACATTATACAAAGAAATAGATTAACAAACAAACATAAAATCGCATTTATGATACTAATTACGATTTAAAAATAATACCTTTTGTTTTTATTAAAAATAATTGCTTTAACTTTATCTAAATTAAATAAACGCATCTCTTAATTTTAATGATCAATATAAATCTACTTGATCATTACTAAGCAAAATTAAAGGCTATATTAGTCTTCATCAGCGACGTTTCCGAAACGATGTGGAGCAATAAAACGATGAAAAGAAACGAATTTTTCAGCAAATCATCTCCGGACCCCATGAAGTCATCAATATTCATTTTGCGGCGCGCCTCCGAAACAAACACCTTACCGAAGAAGCATAACGCGTTTCCTTTGAGGCGAACATTGCCGGGGTTGTTCCCTCACCAGCCGCGGGGAGACCGGCTAACTCAATTTATTTAGATAATTGGCTTGTTTTGCTAACGTACTAGTCATATAAATTAATTCATCGGACACTGATAGTTTTAATAATAAGCTTGCTATTATTCATAACAGCTAAACCTTCCAAAATCATGGAAGTATTTAGACTTTTTGATAATATTTTGTTAATATCTAGAGATATGTGTGACTGTATAAGTTCACTATACAATCGGAATTCTTACCTTTCATTTGTAATATAATAAAGAAAAATAATTTTCGTCATTTCGATTCCATAAAAAAAACGGGCAAATTTTGTTCCTAGTTTTATTGTAAATATTACTATCATACGAATACCTGTATATGTACCTACCTACGGCTACTGTTTACATATAATACGCACTGTAAGTAAAACCATAATAGTAGAACATACATACATATAAATCATCTATCATTAAATACTACTTTTCAGAGCACATAAACACGATGACTCTGTGTATACATAAATATTTAACGATTCATCAAAGGACACTTCAAAATTATTAGTTGCAAATTGAACAACGTACCTATTGTTTATCTGAATGGCTCTCTCTGTTTGTGATTATCAAATCACTATTACGACTAGGGCTATTAATATTCTGAATAGGGTGCGAAATAATTTCAGAGTTGGTCCAGTGATCGGTTTTGCTTGTACACAATCACAATAGTAACTATCTATACTAGAAATTATAGGATATTCGTAGCCTTTGTCGTAGCCACTGTCGTAACTACTGACGTAACTTCTCGTAGCACTATCTTAATTGTTTGTATTGTTTATTTTATTGTTACCCACTTACTACATATAAATTACATACGTACAAACACACACATACACAAATTTACTATATAAGAATTAATTTATTCTATTTTAAGCAAACAAAGTAAATAAATAATAACAATAAAAAAGTAAGCATAATTAGTATAATTACAATAAATGAAAACATCTACATAATGTTAGCTAATTGTTAATAGACATGTGGCCGTACACTGCCCCTTAAGATACAGGAAACCCTAGTTTAAGAGGCAGAGTTCAACCGCAGTATAAGTGCAGATTGTTAATTATTACATTTAAGTTGTATAAGTTACTTAGTCTTAAGTATAACAACTATCTGTACTGTAAATTTATGAGTAAATCTTTACTTACTTACTTAATTTTTTTTTATTTAATACCAAAAAAAAATGTTTAATTACAATTGTGTTACTAATTGTGGTACTAAACTTGACAATGGTTTTACATACTTTTTATTTTGCTAAGTTATCTCTTTAAGAGGGTACTGAACTCCTAATTTAGGTATTTGCCTTAGTTATTGCTATCCCTATTCCCAAGCACCGTGATGAAAGGGACAAATATAGCTGAAACAGATTTTACCTACAAATTCTTTGAAAAAAAGACGTTTCGTACTCCCCTTTTTTCTTCGCCAAAGTTAAACCGATTTTGATTTTTCAAAACATAATAACTAAAAGAAATATGACCATCCGTAAATCCCGATATTTTCGGTTTTCTTTAGGTAAAGTTGCAGCGTCTATCACACATATTTGGTAACATTTTACCAAAAAAAAAGTGATACAAGCATCGATATACTCTTCATCTATAATATAGCGTAAAAAGAATTAAAATCGGTTTAACTACGAGAGAGTGAACATAGACATACTAAAATTAGATTTTAAACCAATATATGAATCTGACGATCCAGAATTTTCTATGAATTACTTCTCTAATAACTTAACTAACATAATAGAAAAAAATACAATACAAATAAAAACTAGCAGACGAAAAACAGCTTTAAAACCTTGGATAACTCAGGCTATGCTTAGGCTAATGAGAAATAGAGACCAATTGCACTTAAAATCTAAAAAACATCCAAATAATGAAAACTTTTTAATTACTTATCGACGATACCGAAACTTTTGCAACTCTAAGCTAAGAAATGCTAAAATAGCCTACGATAAAAGCTTGATACAAAACGCCGGTAAGAATAACAAAGAAATATGGAAAGCTATCAAAAATATTACACACACTTCTAAAACCTCGCAGATTCCTACTGACCTACTTAACATCACACCTAACAATCCTCAACACTCTACTGAAGTAGCAAACGATTACTTTGTAAATATTGGCAAGTCATTAGCTGAAAAAATTCAACATCAATCATTAAATACCGAAATAAATCAAAACGTCTGTCTTAACGCAAACTCTTTTGTTCTTCTCGATACAGATCCAGAAGAAATAGAAATTATTATCTCATCCCTTAAAAATAACACCTCAGTAGGTTGGGACAAAATTAGCAATACAGCTCTCAAAGTAATAAAATCTCACCTTGCTCCTCCTCTTGCTCACATATTTAACTCATGTATGGCAAAAGGAATTTTCCCAACATGTCTCAAAAAATCTATAGTTATACCTATTCATAAGGCTGGGGACAGAGATAGTATCGACAACTATAGACCAATATCTTTATTACCGGCCCTTTCAAAAATATTAGAAAAGATTATAAATATTAGATTAGTTAAATATCTAGAGAAATTTTCAATTATATCTGCCAATCAATATGGCTTTAGACGCGGTAAATCTACACAAGATGCTATCCATCGATTAACAGATAACATTATAGGACATATGGAAGAAAATAAAAAGACTCTTGCCATTTTCTTAGATTTAGCAAAAGCGTTCGATACTGTCTCTGTTCCGGTTTTGCTAGATAAGCTGTATCAGATTGGTATAAGGGGAATTCAACATCAGCTTTTTAAAAGTTACCTTACCAATAGATTGCAACGTGTTAGAATTGGACAATACACAAGCGCTGAAACCTTATTATCTTATGGGGTTCCCCAGGGCGGCATCCTAGGTCCTACTCTCTTTACCATATACATCAATGAACTTTGTCAAACCTCACTCACACAGGGCCTAGTGATTTCGTATGCTGATGACACTGCTCTCGTTTTCTCGGGTAACACCTGGAGTGAAACCTTTAGCGTCGCCCAAAAGGGATTGAACGAAGTGATTATAACTCTACGTAACTGTTTCCTAACTTTGAATACAATCAAAACTAAATACATTTGCTTCTCTTTCCGACACATTGAATATCCTTTAGATTTTGCATTAACTGCACACTCCTGTAATTTTCTAAATTCTAATTCTTGTTTGTGCCCACCACTAACTCAAACCTCGCACATTAAATATTTGGGAATAGAAATTGACAGTAACTTAAATTTTAAACGACACATGTTGACGCTCAGTAATCGAATAAGAAAACTACTTGTTATTTTTAAAAATCTACGACACGTTTTAGATCCTGTCCTATTAAAAACCACTTACCTGGCATTGTGTCAGTCTATCTGCACTTACGGCATATTAATATGGGGAGGATCACCTAAAACTAATATAAAACCTGTCGAAACAGCCCAAAGAGCTTTATTGAAGGTGTCCTTCTTCAAGCCTTACTTATATCCCACAACAACTCTGTATCAAGACTGTAAGGTCCTCTCGATACGCCAATTATTTATTATGGTGGTCCTACTTAAACAGCACGGCGAATTAAACTTTGATCCCACATATATGTCTAAGCGCAACTCATATAAAGTTTGTGAACAAATACACACATTTCGTACTTCTCATGCACAAAGATTCTACAGTTTTTTAGGTCCATTTCTGTACAACCAAGCTAACAAACAATTATGTATATATCCAAACACAAAAACAAAAATGAAAGAAAAGATAATTAATTGGCTTCTGAAACTATCTTATGACCAGACTGAAGATCTTATCAAGATTCTTAAGTGATATTATACTTACCGACGCAGTTAATTTATATATTATAGTATTATGTAGTACCTAAATACAGTTAATAGATAACTTGTCAATTATAATATGAGTCTACACAAACAAAATTCTATATTATTATATTTTATTCTTATATATATTTACACATATACATGAGCATTAATAGAGCTCTCTCACACATGCATCCAACAGTAGATATATCTTACGCAGTCTGATTCACTAATTACAAAAATGTTAAAATTTCTCTGTAAATAGCTTTTAAAGGGAGGTTCTTTTTTTCTTTTGGAGTTCTGTAGTACAGGCTTAGGTCTAGTTCAGACTCCAGACTCTCACAAGATTAGATTTAAACTGTATGATATTCATTGATAAGAACAATATTGTTACCTTGTGAGATGTCAATAAAAGTTTATTTATTTATTTAAAAAAAAAAACAAACAAAAAAAAAAAAAAAGTTTCGCGAAGAAAAATGGAAGCACGATACCCATATTTTTGTATGGAGCATAATTTGATATCGCGCCCTCTTAAACTTCAAACAAACGTTATTAGTTTTTAAATACAAAGTTAGATATAGATCTAAAGTATTAAATAAAATTTCTTTTTTCAGACATCACTGCGTATATTATTTTATTTTCATTATATTATGTTCCTTAGTTTTTGAGTTTATCCCACACAAACAGACGCAGTGTGGACTATTTTAAACACGCTTATATTAGTTCGGAACGTATCTATCAATGTATTAATCTATGTAACAGAATCTTTCAAAGTGATTTTCACCCACTTACAGCGGCCGTATTATGAGCTTTTATTTACAGGCAGTTTACACCGTGAATTGAACTGTCTGGCAAATTCGTATTATGAACAAATTATTAGTCAGTCAGTTCGCTAAACCAGTCATACATTAATATGTTTAAGGAGAAGGTACAACTACATAAAGAACTACTACATAAAGAAAATTTTAAATTCTCTGTCTGCTCTCTCATTTAGTGATGTATTGAACTGTACTGCCACTGAGGATGCGTTTAATATTTTCCATGATATTTTAACTTTATTTTACGATCTGTGTTTTCCTTTAATTAGAATTAAAGTCACAAAAAAAGCACAAAAAGTAACTGGCTTTCTAAAGGAATAAAAAAATCGTGTAAACGAAAACGAGCACTGTATCTGAGATATAAAGTGACTCGCATAAACAGAGACAAATATACAGGGTGTGGCGTAATTAATGGATAAGCCTGTGCCTGTGGATAAGCCTCCTACTGCGCTATACGAATATGTATATTTTTAATTAATCCTATGTATGGTCTTGAAAAAAATGGCATAAGTCATGTTTTTCATAAAATGACTACTTTCACTAACCAATTCTGCTACTGTTGCCACAATTTTCAAAAGTTTTGCTTTCTGTTTTTTTTATAATACAGCTTAAGAGTTGAATTATTGCAAGCAATAAAGAATTCCCTATTCGTAATACAAATTTTTTGAAAATTATGCATGAAATATCAAAAAAGGGTTATTGATTATTCAATTTGTTGACTTTGTACATCGTCTAGCTTAAAAAATCTTTATGGGAGTTGATTTGCCCAATATCTTAAAAACATGCTTGTTTTATGCAGTTTCCGAAATGGTATAATACTTATTATAATACTTATTAAGTTTGATGTGATATTAAAGAACCAAATGACACTCGTAAAAAAATGTTCTTATTGTGATTTAATTAATCAAATTAATACTGTTAACTTAAACAAACTGTCAGTGGTATTTTAACTTATCTGTCTGATTTTACCAGTGGGAATGTTAGTCGTTGAAAAAAAATAACAACTTATTTTATTTTTTTTATTCTAAAGATGCAAACACTACATAAATTTTATTTTACAAAAAATGTTCGAAATGGCGGCCACCTGCGGCTATGCAGGCCCTGCATCGACGGATAAATGACCGCTTTAGGCGTCGGATGAAGCCGGAGCTCTTGATTTCATCAGCGGCTTCAAAAATCAGGGCCTTTAGTTGTTCCAGGGATGCTATTTCTTTTTTATACACTTTTTCTTTTAAACACCCCCAGTAAAAAAAGTCTAGAGGGTTCAAATCAGGGGACCTTGGTGGCCACAAAATGGGACCCAAACGACCTATCCACCTCTCATTGTACTCATCATTGAGGTAGTTCCGTACAATTCGTGCGTAGTGAGCGGGACAACCATCATTTTGTAACCAGTAGTTTTCTGGCACATTTAAACTTTGTAATAGTTCCGGCAACGTATTTTGCAGAAAATTTAAATAATTGGGACCTGTTAGTGTCTCGGATAGTTCGACGGGCCCAACTATTTGTCCATTTAAAATTCCTGTCCAAAGGTTCACTTTAAACTGGACTTGAGCTCGGTCTTGCCTTATGTTTCTCGGATTGGTTGCCTGCCAACTATGAAGATTGTGCATGTTGACGTAGCCATTTCTTTTACATGATGACTCATCGCTCCACAGTATTTTGTCAAAAAACGCCGAATCTTCGCGTATTTTTCGCAACATGACGCGACAAAATTGGACTCTAGGCTCATAGTCTCGTGTCATTAGTGTTTGCACCCTTTGATAGTGATACGGGTGAAGCTCATGCCTGTGCAGAATTCTGCCCACAGTACGCGTATCTACACCGGTTCCTCTACTTAACTCACGAATTGATAACTCTGGATTAGCACGCACAGCTTCTAGAACTTCGTCATCACGATGTCGTCGAGGTCTGCCTTCCGAAGCACCACCAACACCGGTACCAGGCATTCGCCCTTCGCTAAAAGCGATGTGCACACGTGTAAACACCCGGTAGTCTGGGTGTCGCAAATCGGGGTATCTTCGACGATATTCGCGTGCAGCTTCATTTGCATTGCAGTTACACAGGCCGTAAATAAGATGCATATTTGCATACTCTTGAGGAGTGTACGTATGACGCGGCATGATCAGTAGTCCAGGGATATGTAGAAGTCGTCGATAATATCACAATTGTCCAATTCGTATAGCAAAAACAGAGTCCGTAGTACATAAGCCAAATTCACGTCACAATAACAAACACGATAGAGCAAACGATATGTGCGCAAGAGACGATAGTCAAAAGAGCACTAACTTTGTTAAACAAGTTCAAAAGCTGTTTTGTTGTTTGTGAGAATAATAAAAATCTATCTCTGTCGCACAACTGTTATTTACCTGACATCAAAATGCTTTGTCTCTGTCTTATGATAAGACTAACCGTCTGGATTTGCCGTGCGATAAACAACCACAAGTAGTTGACTTAGAGTCGTTATCTGCTTACCCTATTCATGGTGGATGACTACCTGCTCCCGAGCACCCAAAAAAGGGTCCATTGTGAATGACTACCTGCTCCGGAGCACACAAAAAAGGGTCCATTCAAACTGTTTACAAAGACATGTTTAAGATAAATTAATAATTCTGTTAAAGAAAATTAGGGTTTTTTTTTACAACTGTCGTTTTTTTTTAAAACCTCGTGAAATGTAATAAGTATTATACCATTTCGGAAACTGCATAAAACAAGCATGTTTTTAAGATATTGGGCAAATCAACTCCCATAAAGATTTTTTAAGCTAGACGATGTACAAAGTCAACAAATTAAATAATCAATAACACTTTTTTGATATCTCATGTATTTTTTCCCAAAATTTGTATTACGAATAGGGAATTCTTTATTGCTTTCAATAGCTCACCTCTTAAGCTGTTTTATAAAAAAAACAGAATGCAAAATTTTTGAAAATTGTGGCAACAGTAGCATAATTGGTTAGTGAAAGTAGTCATTTTATGAAAAACATGACTTATGCCATTTTTTTCAAGACCATACATAGGATTAATTAAAAATATACATATTCGTATAGCGCAGTAGGAGGCTTATCCACAGGCACAGGCTTATCCATTAATTACGCCACACCCTGTATGTATAGTAAGTACAATAGTCTATTGAAAAAATGTATGTATCAGGCCCAAAGAATCCAAAGTTTTAGATATATCAGCCAAGCTAACAATAAGTGTAGAGCAGCCTGGCAAATCATAAAAAATAACGTTTTAGGCAATAAAAATTCTAAATACATAAACTCGGTTAAAATAAATAATATCCAATATTCTGATCCTGAAGATATAGCAATATTTTTTAACAACTTTTTTATTAATTTGACCTCAAATGCTGAATCTAGCTTCGATAAATCTATTTTGACCTCTTACCCGATAAAAATTCCGAACAACTTAGACACTATATTTTTGACCCCAGTGACAAATTATGACGTCTTTAAAACTATTATTTCATTAAAAAATACACGGTCTACAGGTTATGACGATGTTAGAACTGATGTCTTAAAATTGTGTGCAAAAGCGCTTTCTGTTCCCTTAAGTCATATTATTAATTTATCACTAACAGAGGGGCATTTCCCTACTAGATTAAAGTTATCAATAGTAAAACCACTACACAAAAAAGGTGATACCACTGACATGAACAATTATAGACCTGTTACCTTGATTCCGGTGTTGTCAAAAGTTTTTGAAAGAATAATGCACGATAAACTCTATAGATTCTTAGAAAACAATAATATAATTAGGGCTGAACAAAATGGTTTTAGAAAAAACTATTCGACTACTTTGGCATGTTACACACTTATGAAAATAGTTACTGAGAGTCTTAATAGTAAAAAATGCATTGTATCATTATTCTTAGATATGTCGAAGGCCTTCGACTTTGTAGACCATAAATTACTGCTGTATAAACTGGAAAAATATGGAATCCGTGGTAATGCTTTACACTGGCTACATAGCTACTTAGAAAATCGTTGTCAATGTGTTGAATTAAATGATATTATATTGGGAAAGTATAAATCAAATATTAGATCAGAATTTAAACTCATGAATAATTTTGGAGTACCCCAGGGGAGTATATTGGGACCCTTGTTGTTTGTATTATACATAAACGATTTACCTAGTGTAACACAGCAGAAATGTGTCTTGTATGCTGATGACACTACTTTAATTATAGAAGATATTAATAAAAATACAATGGAGGGTAAAGTTAACGAAGCATTGGATAATATAACAAATTGGTTGGATGTTAATAATTTGAAAGTCAATATTGATAAAACAAAAATGCTACAATTCCAGACTTATAACAGTAGAGCTGTTGAACTTAATGTTAAAAATAAAAACGAGGTAGTTGAAGAAGTGGATGCGACCCTATTCCTGGGTGTCATGATAGACAAATATTGTAACTGGAAACAACATATTGAAAAGCTTTGTTTGAGTCTTGATAGGTTTGTTTATGCACTTTATCGTTTGAGACAGATATCTTCATTGGATGCTGCTCTTAGCGCATACCATGGCTATGTTGCATCTAAACTAAGATATGCACTAATAATTTGGGGTAATTCTGTAGACGTTAATAGAGTATTTGTATTGCAAAAAAAATGTATTCGGGCAATATTTGGTTTACAACAAATGGATAGCTGCAGGAAATATTTTAAAAACTTTAACATATTACCATTGCCTAGTCTTTATATATTTGAAATCTGCATATTTGTAAGAACACATTCTAATTTGTTTAGCAGACGCGATGATGTTCAAACGAGACCAGGCAGACACAATCATAAATTAGTAATACCTAAGCAAAGAGTAGATGTGTATAGCAAGAATGTGTACTGTATGGCTATAAAAATTTATAATAAATTACCAACTAGCTTAAAGGACATCACTACTACGAAGGCTTTCAAAGAAAAATTATTGAGGTTCTTATTAAATAAATGTTTTTATACTGTAAAGGAATTTTTAGACGCTAGAAAACTGTGACATTGTATTGATTTGTATTTTGTGTTGCTTGATTATTTGAAATATTTATTTTTAATATATGACTTAATAGTATGACTAAATATTACATAATTATATCTCTATTTATAAAATATTATAACACTCGAATATTTGTACGCCAGATACTGGCAGATTATGGTCTCGGACTCTGATTAATGTACCTATACACCTTTGTACCCATATTCTGACAAATAAATGATTTGATTTGATTTGATTTGATTTGATTTGATACAAGTTAAAGTACTAACTAAAAATTTTCAACTAAAAGTTTTATTTTTGCAATAATACCTACTTTAGCCATGTAGTTTACGGCCTGCTTGGAACTTGAATGATTTTAAAAAGCTCATAATACGCCGGCAGTAGTCGGAGTCGGATCGATCTGAAATTTTGCACACATATTAAGTACTGTAAGGGTTGTGATCATTGAATATAACCTATACAATGATACAGGCCACATAAGATTTATTTTTAAAAAAAGGAATAAAAAATTTAAAATTTGAAAATGAAAAAGAAAAGAATTACAGAGAGGAAAAAAGGGACATGAAGAGAGGATGTTGAAAAATGATTAAGAAGCTTTACAAATGGTGGAGGCGCGCCGGGTATAGCGGCCCGATTGGTAAACCAGCTCCTACGCCCAGGGATGTGTTGACGAGCAAAGGGTCGACACAGGATAAATATTTATTATCAGAGAAGTAGCCGTATCTTTTTATTAAATTTTTATAAATTATTTATAACTAAGATGGAACTAGCCACGATAACTTTCGGTGGTTGCGCACAGGAGTGCCTAGATGAATTCGAAGAAATGTTTTACGCTTTAATAACTTTCAAGAGATGCTCGTCTGAAGAAGAAAAATTATCTCTATTGCCCTCATTTTTAAGGGGTAACGCCTTACTTTTCTTCCGGGGCATTAAAGACACGTGCAAAAGCGTGCAGGAGGTATTTGATAGACTAAGGGAAGAGTTTCAAGAAGTAAATTACCAAGAATTGTTCCTATAACGATGTCTGTTTAAAGATTTATGGGTTATTTTTTTTTATTTTTATGTTCGCAATAATTATTTGCATAATGATGTAAATTGGTTTAGTGATTCGATTAGATTAAGGTTATATATATAGTGATAATTATAATTTACTAATATTGTTTATTTTGGTGTGTTTCATATTGTTCGGGATCGGCGAGACTTCATAATGACGTCAGCAAATTTGTACATAAGAAAGATGCAATGAAAAGGAACCACATCAAAAATTTAATTATTTTTTCATATTTATATTTTGAATGTTTAGTTAAAAATGTGAGATAAATATATTAACATAGTAATTAGATAGTGAGTATTTCGTACTAGATTATGATTATAGTATTAAGGTAGAACGATTAATAGGTATAATAATGGGTTGTATTGAGTTATAATGTCGAAGGTAGTGGCTTGGTAGAGTTAGTTGGATGAGTCGTATCAACGGGTAATATCTTTGAATGCAACATGGTAAGGCCATAGGCTATTTGTCATGGAATCCTGTTTTGGGATATCACGCATTTTAGAGATAGAACTCATAAGATAGGATTTAGGAAAGTAGGTGCTAGAGTAAAGTATTTGTTCATTAGGAGAGAAATGTGAAAGGTTGAAAATATTCATATTCATATTCATGGACATTTCACACAACGTCCTCTGGTCCCAAGCTAAGCTTATATGCTTGTGTTATGGGTACCAGAATACGGATATAATACATAAACTACTTTTCTTTTGTAAATACATACTTATAATACATAGTAAACACCCAGACGCAGTACAAACATTTGTATGACATTTATGGATATCACACAAATGATTGTCCTGACCGGGAATCGAACCCGAGACCTCGCGATCGGCAGTCCATTACATAAACCACTCCACCACGAAGCCCGTCAAAATTGAAAGAAGTTGTATTATAGTGAGAGGTTGCTGATAATATTTTTATTTTATTTATTGGGTAATAGTTAGATAATAATGATTAGCGAATAGTTTATAATTACTTAGATAATAGAATGATTGATTATTTAAAACGTTACTTGTGGTAGAAGAATGGTTGGTAAATTTATCTCACGAGAAGGAATTCTAAATGTGGAATAAATTGGTCATTCCCGAGCATTCAGGATTACTTAGTAGAAATTATACCTAAATAATTGAAAAGAAGGTTGAGTATTATCTGAGCATACTTTAAATTTTAATTTGATAATCTCTGGATTCTATCAATTATAATGGTTTCTTATGTAAATTTTCTCATTAAGCTGGAAAGCTGTTAAATTAGCATATCTTTCGGATATATGATGCTGACCTCATAATTGAAGCTCGATAGTTTTTATAAGAGCATTAATTGTTTGGTGATGAACATTTTTCTGATTGATTGTTGATGATATATGCTTTGTGTCTTGGTGTGATAGTTTTAAGGATGCCTTATCACTCTTGTTTATTATTGGATAAATCAATTTTAAAGATGAAGTAGTTTAATATTTTATGAAAAGAGTGATATGATATAAGGGCATCGTAGTTAATGTGGTTCGGATAACTAAGATTAGAAAGGCAATTTTTGGTTGGTTTTTTGCTTTTCAAGTTTTTCGAAATGTATTGCTTCGAAAAGCTAGGTCCTAGCTGGATCTAATCTGGTTCATTCTAGTTTGTTATCATGCTTTCCAACCTTAGGTAGGGTGTCCAGTATTTTGTAACTTAGAAAAAAAAATTTTTTTTTTGGAAAAAAAAAATTTTTTTTTTATCCTCTAAGGGGGGGAGAATGTAAAGGTTGTGATCATTGAATATAACCTATACAATGATACAGGCCACTTAAGATTTATTTTTAAAAAAAGGAATAAAAAATTTAAAATTTGAAAATGAAAAAGAAAAGAATTAGAGAGAGGAAAAAAGGGACATGAAGAGAGGATGTTGAAAAATGATTAAGAAGCTTTACAGTACCGATGACAATGCAATACCTAATAAAAAAAGAAATTTTAGATTTTCAAGCGTATTTTTTTCAGTTTTAGAACTAAGTAGATTATTTACAATATATTACAATGCAATGTTTATAGTTCAGTAGTAGCCTCGTTGTAGGTTTGGAGCATGATTTCTTTAAATAAGTCTAACATAATACGGTAGATTGTAGCTATTTGATGCAGCCAGTGCACGTACGCGGCCGCAACGTCCAAGCTGCGCCATCATTACTGCGGCTCGGCGCCAAATTGCGATATCCGCTGCCTTTGGCGACTGACCGCTACCGAATACTTGCACTAGTACTTCCCAGGTAGTTAGTAAAATCAATTTTGTTATTTTGTATCAACATCCCTAACTTAAATATATTTAATTTTTAGATTAAATTTCGATACAATTAGTTAATTTAATTTCTTCGCAATGAGATATTTATCAATGTAGCATGCCGAAATTCACAGAAATCGCGCAAAGGTGCATTATAAATGATTTTATTATATAAATTTATTACTTACAATATTGTATTGGGATCTCCTGTAAAGATATTGTTAATGTTTTATAATAAATAAAATAAAATAAAAATAAATATTTTTCCAAAATAAAACACCAAATCTTCTATTTGATATAGATACGTCTCGCAATTTTTTTCATATCTTATAGATAGATAGATAATTCTTTATTGTACGATTTAAATGATACAAACTTAAACTACTTAAAATTATGTACAATTGGCGACCTTATCGCGTAAAGCGATTTCTTCCAGGTAATCACAGGATGGAAAGAACTGATAAAAACATTTATCGGTAGGGTAGATTGCTCTGTGCAGATAAAAGAACAACTAATTAGCTATAAAATAAATGATAATAAAATATACATAAGACAAATTATACATATAGTTATATGAACCACTACACCACGAGGCCCGTCGATTCAATTTTTACCTACGAATTATTATATTTTTAATTTGATGCTAGGCTTAAATTCACTCCTTATTGAAAGAAATGTATCTCAGTTGGACAACTATAAAATGAAAGAACCATAATTTTAAATTTTCTCAATTTTTTTTTCTTTGCCGTGAATGAGAATTACAGTAAGTAAAGCTCGTAAAATTGGGCAAATAATTTTATTTCCTTTACAGTTCATAGTATCAAGCTACTCCTGCTTATTTTACCGCAATTAATTTCCTTGCAATATTTTCTTCATTTTTTAATTTTGAATACATTTGAACACAATTCTCCGTGGCGGTTGTGCGCCCCCGGCAATCTCCAAATTGCCTCTTTATGTGCAGATGTTCCGACCCTCGGTTTTTCCGTCTATTGAATGTCGTTTTGCTGTTAAATAACCTGCTCTGCTATTGTAATTGGGTCCCGAAAGTTCAGTTTCTTTGTCTATAAAATTTTCACCTACATACAAGATTAGGCCATATTCATCGCTTACTTAATTACATTTTGTAACTACCATTCGTTTTTGCGGAAACAATCAGTATTAAACAAATAAATATTTAAAAAAAATATATTGATAGTAAATTACTTAAGTCAATATAAATCAATATTATTTGAAACTGAATTAGTTTGAAGTTTGTAAAGAAAGCTTTAAAAATACCTAAATGGTTATCTCTGCATCATCATCATCTTAACATCACGCCTTTTTCCCATGGGGGAAGGCAGAAACTATAGAGCGCCATCTGCTACGATCTAAACATACTTCCTTGACTTTATCCACCCTCATACAACTGGTCATACTTGCCCGACGACACCGACATGGTCTGCACGTTTATCTTTGCGGCATATTTTTTATGTACCTATTCGGATATGCTAAAACCTGGCAATGAAAATATTTTTCCAATAGGTATATATATTTTATTAGCGATTATAACTTAATCTGGAATTTCATACAATCAAAGTCTTTATCTCTTAATTTAACCGAAACTCTCAAAATATATCATACAAAAGTAATTTTGATATCTTAAATATTTTCAAAAGGAATTCGCAATAACAGTTAATGAAAATCTTTACTAAAAACATTTGTTTATGAATTTATGAGTTCTGCTTCACTTTTTTTTACATCTTTGTAAAAGGAAAATATTAAAGAATGAAAAACGCGATTACCTAATTTTCTTTAAACGGAAACGAGTCCTTTTAAATTTAATTTACAGTTGTTTATCAAAGATTACAATTACACGTTTTATAAGAATCCAACTCATTTATTTTTTGCGTTCAAATTATTTCTTGTGAAGCAAATTAATTTCTTAGCATTATACTGCTTTCAAGATCTGAATAAATTTAAACGAGATTTCATAACAAAATAAACGGACTGAGAGCCCGGGGCTAACGCCAAATTACCTATTTATTTACAACTACCTTCATATTTTTCTTCTCAAAGTAAAATAAAATATGAATTTATACAACTCAGGTAAATAAAGTGATGAAAAATAAAGCTCTATATATATGACCACTATGTTGTGTCCTTTAAAATGTTTATTAATGTTTGGTTAAGGTGACAATTATATGCATTAAAAACTGTTTCAGGAAGTTATTTAGAGTTAAGAGATGTGGCAAAAAGGACTTATGTAATTTAATTACGCAGCAAAATAACTATATATGTTGTTATATGTTATTTGAGTAGGTAATAAAAGAAAACGAAATATAAAAATTTTACTTTATTTGTATTTCTTATAAATAACATATATCCCCATCGTCAGCTCTCAGATTTGTTTGTTTAGAATAAGAAGTAGAGCTGAAAATAAAATATAAATATTATTATAGCGAAAGACTAAAATATAACGCCAAAAAAGTGGTATAAATTAGACTTAATTATTTAAAAACATTGGAATCTATCGTCAACACTAATTAAATATCGGCACATAACTTGCTAAAATATAAAATTCATCGCTATTATCTAAATGAAAATGCTGTATAGTAGAATAATGACCAGTATTGAGGAGATCACGTAACTCTATGAGAAGGCACAGTTGACGAATTCCTAAAATAACCCAGTTATATTTCTCTTGTGCAGCTTGTTTGTATTTTCTCTATGTAGAGCAAACACCATTAAATAAGTGAACTTAGAATAATTATAATAATTTTGTTACAGCACTGCATACAATTTCGAAATACATTACAACCCAATATTGTGTAATGTATATTTAGACACTAACTATTGCCTGCAACTTCATACATGTAGAATTTTGAAATCAAACCTTAACAAATTATAGAAATAATCAATCTACTGGAACCACTCTATCTATTAACAAAAACCGCATCAAAATCCTTTGCCTAGTTTTGAAGAAATAAGCCCTATATTCAAAACTACGCAATTTGTTATTATAACGACTTTGTTTTATAGTAAGAAAAACATTCAGATTAATTAGATATGCGACGTGCAAGTGCAGTATTGCGAGGAATGCGTTTTTCCTACGAAAAAAATATATAAAATAGTCATACTATTTTGTTCAAAGCTGACCATTACGTTACCAGATAATGCAATATTATACTTACCGCTGGATCTCTACCATAAGAACATTTGTGAACATCAAAGATTCTTTGACATTTGTCTTTGTCCGGTGTATCTGAAAATTAAATTATTCTTACTCAAATATTAGGATTAATAGTGCATAGTGGTTACCATAAGCTTACTAGGTTTCGTATTTGTAATATAGTTACATCCAGAGAAGCACATGATTACAAGTTCCTAAAATAAGCCCGAAGCCTGTCATGTTTTTAGCATGCTTTTATTAGCTCGTTGCGGTATCTCATCATCATCATCATCTGAGCGGTCTCCCGGTCGCATCCTCAGCTGTCGCTTCCGAGCCCGGGGTCCACTTTCCTGCTTTTTCTGCTCCACTTTGCTCGGTCTTCGGTATCTCTGACTGTGAGACCATTAGTACGCATATCATCTTTGGCGACCTCAAGCCAGCACTTTTAACTCCCCTCGTTGCGTTATCTATCAACGTATTAATCTACATAACGGAATCAAAATGTACACAGTAATCAGATTGATCAGAAATTTTGCACACATATTAAGGACTGATACAGTAATATAAAATAATATTCAGTCAGGATTATCAAGCGTGTCATTTAATTTTTAAACTGAGAAAATTATTTAGGTAAATAAGCATATGACCCGCCTGATGGTAAGCAGTTACTAGCGGACATTTGCAACATCAGAGCTGTCGCTTTCGCTGTCGCGTTGCTGACCCTTTAGGAATATTTTACACCCTTTTAGAAGGACCCTATGTTGTAGTCCCATAGTAGTGTATCGTGAAACAAAACGCTATATATTAACTTGAACTTGGTAGTTTCTAAAAATATGAAGTAAAATGGAATGATCCCCTTATATTTGACTCTTAGCGACTATTATATTATAGTCATCTTATCTTTTTACCTATATTAAGAGATACGGCCTCGTAACACATGTACGGACGGTCCCAAAGTCTCAATAACAGGGTCCTCTTTTACCTTTTGGGACCTAAAAAGCGTCAAAACCCGGTGCGTTTTATTTTATTTAATCTCACATAAGTCGTACAGAAATAACTACTTTGTTTTATAAGTAAAAATTACATACCTTCATGTCTACAGGCAAGAATCATGTTACTGGTTCTATCTAAGTATTCCTCCGGTATAAGACTCACTAATGTTTCATAATCTATATTATCCTCTTCATCCACCTGTTTAATATATCAAAAATTGCTTTTAGTGTTCCATACAAAAAAAAAATTATTTTTATAATCTCATTCCTTATATGTATATATCGTTTTATGCGACTTTCTTCATGACCCTTTTAAAGTATTAAATTGAAACTCGAAAGTATTGTAATACGGTTGCTTGTAAAAAATGCAAGCAAGCATCTAGCAGACCGTTAGACACAATATTAACAATTTTTCTATATTAACAAATCAAAACCATGAAAGGAAGGTAAAGACTAAGCTTATATACTCTTATATGATGTAAAATCTCTTAATAAGAAATCCATTTATTTTAAAATTTTTAATATATTGGTAAACAAAAATGTTTCATTATTGCATGAGTAGTTTTTATACTAAAACGTATTATTATGCAAACTCAAAAAACTTGTGTAGGTTTAAATGCAATACAAACGAATTAAATTAAAAATAAATTAAATACTTGTTTGTATCTAATTTCGTATACATTCCGAGTGAAGAGAGAAACAAACAAAAGGCGAATAACTCACAAGACTCGCCTCCTCCATCAAGCAAAACATATAGCACTTCAATTTCGGGTCCTCCTTAAATATGCCGTTTTCGCAATTCGCTATATCCTCTGGGGGCAAGTAACAATAAAGACTCTTTAATGTACGCAAACATTACACATTGTATTTCAAAAGAATGTAGATACAATATTTTCTTATAAAAACAATCATTTTCTTTATCTTCACAGCCTATATACGCTTTGCTGCGCATAGGCCTCCTCTGGTTTCCTATAACGTTCTCAGGCTTACATATAATTTTCATCTTCTCGACTTTATATTTATCCTCATACAGCAACAAGACAAGGGGTTGTGACATAAATATTATAAAATTCGAAGATATTCAACACAACGTCCTTTGATCCCAAATTTAGCTTATTGTTTGGACTATTGATACCAGATGTAATACTTAAGGGTACTACTAGTATTTTTATAGCTTTAATATGCAATTTTATTATATATTTTATATTAATAAAATTGATTTATTAAGTAAAACTTATAAGTTCGATCCCCGAACTTATAAGTTTTACTTAAGAGGATACCAAAATAGCTTCGTGCATTTTTCTATGTACGAAGTTTTCATTGTTTCTTTAGATTGAATGGCTAGAGCTCTAATTTTTAAGTATAAGTTTTTTCAATATATGATCTAGGATCGCATAAACTCAGAAACGCGATTGAAAAAAGTTTTCTCGATAGAAAATCTTGACGAAACAACCTCTCTAATTTTTTATTTTTTTCATTTGTCGGTCTATTATCGCGTATTAACTAATGAAATAACTTTAAAAACATAGGTAACTATTATGTATCTATTATGTACACGTGGATCAGAATTAAAATATATTTAGTAGATTTTGAGTAAATAGGAAAAGTATCCCTAATTCTTCATTTTCTGTGCCTACTGGCTGTGTTAATATGTACGTGTCGGCGATGATATTGATGTAGGCCCTTAATAAATCAATCTGCCAACCAACCAATGGCAGAGCTACGGAACGGTATTCAGAGGTCGTGGGTTCAAGTCCCGCTTGCGGTGATCACTTTTTCCACCACAATTTGATTTATTAAGTGAAAGCATAGCAAGTCAATTGCAAAATTAATAAATTACTTTATAAGTTTTATCTTATGAGTAAAATTTATGCAAGTCGGTGGCTCTATAAATATTACAAATTTTGAACAGTGTGGCTTGTAGCTTAGCCTCGGCAATTGTTTTGCGTCATTCACATGCTAACATAGAACAAAGGAGAAATAAAATTTTCTTTGAACACTCACCTTCAGCGACCCCTGTTTTCTCGACACACGCATCGTGTACCATATCTATTATTTCTTGTATTTCATCTGTGAAAACCTAATGGAAAAATATAGTTAAATGAAATATTTTCTCAGCTTGTGTTGTCGACAGCTTGATTGTATTTATTATAAAATGTCACAAAAGGCAGTTAATATTTTTGATGTCTATAAACAAATAATTTATTCAATAAATGACAGGCTGTACAAACTCCTAAATGTTATTCTAAAATAGCTATACTTACAGCCGCTTATAGTCTTTATATGACTAATGAACAAATATTTTGGGGTGCAAGCGTAGCTAACATACATACATTATTATAATAATAACATTATATGTATTTATTATTGAAATTCATGATTTATATATGTAGCTCTATATCTGTATAAAGTTAAGCAAAGTTCACTTATTAAATCATATGTTCGTGTACATTATTTAGTAACATAGTGAATAAGCTGCGAGGAAAACACCCCAGTCTCCTTGATCTACGCGACTTCCTTTGTGAACAACGCGGGGAGAAATAAGTCGTTTCAATATTAAAAATGAGATAACATTCTCAAAGAAAATATTAAGTCGTGATACCTTTGGGACAAACCCGATGCGCATCAACTTGTATCATGAACTTAAATATTAATTTAAATGGTGTGAGTTTGTTTTCACTATAACCATTTAGATTTTCTATATTTAATTTATGTCAACTATGCTTCACTGACATAAGAAGGGTGCTCAAGGTGGGTTACATATTTGTCTAATGCAATTTACCAAGAACCAAGGAAGATTAATAGAATCAACAAAAACTCGGTGCATGTTTTAAAAAAGCATGGCGAATTCACCTAGCGTTTTGGATTTTTGTACCATAAATAAAGCCTGGCGTGCATTTGTGTAGCTACCGAATATTTTTAATACCAATAACCCGAATAAGAATATCAAAACAAAAACATTAAACCTTCTTTTCGTGTTAAACTTATAATTTTTTGCGTTCCTAACTTAGTAGAGGATTATCGTGTGTCCTTGGAAACACAACTCTTCACATAGACGGCATTACTTATTCGTATAGAGCGACAGTGAGCTATAGTAACCATACTGACGAGCTGACATCCATCCATCACCATGCCTTAACACTTCATAACTGGGTGAGAAAAGAGAGAAAAGAATATCCATGGAGTTTCTTCTCTTTAGCTGTTCTCCTTTTGGGATAGACACCTATAAACTTTCTGACTTCTTAGAATAGCTAGTATTATGCAAACTTATGGCAACCATTAATTGAAAGTTCCATAATTTGACGTGATGTTCGCTTAAAAATGTCGAGCCATTTAAATGTGTAGTTCAGTAGGTTAGTTTATTTTAATTAATCAACTTACTGGTTTTTCTTTATGTCCAAAGGTAACAGTCAATAACAAAGATAACAGAATTGTCAGCGTCGATGTGAACATGGTAGCAAGGCGTCCAGTGCGCCATTGGATTATCGCTCTAAAAATCTTGTCTTATATTACTACTTAATGGATAAAATCACTTCCTAATTAGTAAACAAGGTAGCGTTTATCTGAAGCTAGCTATTAATATTGGGGGCGTTAGTGTGATGCAGTGATGTTACAAGCTGTAATTATGGAGCGGAAACTCTACCATCCTTGAATTAGCAACCAGCTAATTACTAGTAATTCTTGAACCTGACACGTAAGTGTAACGAAGAAACTGTTTTACCCGTGTTCTGTTGGTCTTGTTAGAAAAAAATTATACCTAACTGTCTTATCGTTTAGTTTGAAAGATGTGTCTTTAATCTCATAATTGTTGTTTGCCTGTATTATTCCTTGGCTAACTTTTACAGATCGTGTGTAAGGAAATAATAATTATGATGATATATGAATTGCTGATATATCACTACACAGTGGTACTAATTCTACATGCACAACTAAACTTAACTAAACTAAAAAAACCTGTTCAGAGCGAGGTAAACTCGCACACTTAGGGTTTTGTACCTACTAAACATATAAACATAAGTAACTGCATTCAAATAATCATTTAATTAAACTCAAAACAACTCACCAACTTAATTTTGTAGTTGAGATATAGGAAATCGCCTACATTTCAGCTACTTCATAAGTTGGTATTAGTATAAACACTTTTTTACTTGTGATGTGATGACTAATTATAAGTTTTTGGATTTTTCCCTATATCAGCACGATATAGACTCGATCTATGCCAAATTTCAAGGCTCTAGGGCAACGGGAAGTAACCTCTGAATTTTGATTCCCTAGCATAACTCCAAAAATTCTTAAAAATGGTCGTAATTCGGTTATATCTTTTAAATGCGTAGAGGTGAAAGGTTGACTGTATTTTTTGCAACAAGGGACCGCATCGATCTACATATCGTATGAGTTTCAAGTTGATACCTTCAGCCGTTACTGAGTAAAAAAAGTTTGACAGACAGACAGACAGACACCGGAGTAATCCTAAAAGGGTTTGTACGAAACGCTAAAAATGCAAATTGATGGCGTCAATAACATAATTCCGCAATATTAACTAAGTTTTCTTATTATAAAACTGTCTATTATAGACTTAAGAGGATACCAAAATAGCTTCGTGCATTTTTCTACGTACGAAGTTTTCATTGTTTCTTTAGATTGAATGGCGAGAGCTCTAATTTTTAAGTATATGTTTTTTCAATATATGATCTAGGATCGCATAAACTCAGAAACGCGATTGATAAAAGCTTTCTCGATAGAAAATCTTAGCGAAACAACCTCTCTCGTTTTTTATTTTTTTTATTTGTCGGTCTATTATCGCGTATTAACTAATGAAATAACTTTAAAAACATAAGTAACATTATATATAGAAACACGTAAATCAGAATTAAAATATATTTAGTAGATTTTGAGTAAACAAAAAAAAATATCCCTAATTCTATACCTACTAGCTGTGTTAATATGTACATGTCGACGATAATATGGATGTAGGCCCTTAAGATTTTAATTAATATAAACATGGACAACAAAAAAGCAAATTAATCAAAATACACTAATAGTTGTTTTAATTTTTTTTTTCATTTTTTAGTTCAGTAAAGTTTAGTTGTTCATATAGAGTTGGTACCAGAGTAAGTTATAAAAATGTTTTCTTCAAGTGGATACTAAAGTTATGTTCATTGCGTCCATCCATCCATCAGCCTCTCATCGTCCACTGTTGGACATAGGCCTCCCCTATAGAGCTCTACAACGCGCGGTTGATTGCATGTTTAACTATAATTCGACGAGCCTCGTGGTCGAGTGGTTCATGTAATGGACTGCGGATCAAGAGGTCGCGGGTTCGATTCCCGCTCGGGACAATCATTTGTGAGATTTTTCTAATTGTCATACAAATGTTTGTACTGCGTCTGGGTGTTTCTATGTATTATAAGTATGTATTTACAAAAGAAAAGTAGTTTATGTATTCTATCCGTATTCTGGTACCCATGACACAAGCATATAAGCTTAGCTTGGGACCAGAGGACGTTGTGTGAATGAAATGTCCATGAATATTTAATATTTATTTATTTATAATGGCCAGAAGTAACTAAGGAAGGTACTAACTTACGAGCTTATATGATTAGTTTTATTACATAGGATTATAGAACATAACATAAATAGATATTATAACGTTTACAGAATGCGCTTGCACAGTTAACGAATGCAGATCTCCATGATGCAGCTGAAAGCATCAAATCCTCTTAAGCACGGTCACTGGAGCTGCCTATCGGCCCAGTCGCCGACGCAAACAAGTCTAATGGATTTTTCATGTCGATTGAGCACGGTATAGGTTTATAAACATGTAAATGTAATTGAATGAACACTATACTTATAATACCTAAGAGATCATGTACTACTATCATATATATTCTACCACAGATAACTAGCCTTCACCAAATTCTTAAAGTGTGTCTGAATTCAGTATTATTTCTCCTTATCTTATATAGACTTTATTCCTTTTTTGTTTCAGAGTTAACCACTATGTTACCACCAATAAAAACCAAGTAGTTTCCATTAGAGCACACAAACCTATTAACCTATATCGTTCTCTAGGCTTGTTATAAATGAATTAAAATACCAATTCCAGTCCAAGCACTTTCCAGATATTACCATAATAAAATATCTATAAGATGTTCTATAACTTGGTTTTATAATATGTTTCTATTGGCATGTTACTATTTAATCACATTAGATTCTTACTTCCTTATAAGTTAAGCGTGATTTTACAAGCTGTCGACATACCATTAATAATCATTAAGTCTGATATCGCTCGGCTTATTGTGACCGACTTGCTAGGGAACATCGAAAATTATGACATTCATTTCATAATTATTATTGTATAGAGCACAAAGGAGGGAGTACAAAAACATGCAAGCTTCTTTTCATTGTTAGCGGTGAAAATAATGAAAGATTGTTTTAAAGTTACCAAATAACTTGGGCGAAGCTAAGCAAAGCCCACGCCCTTGCTGTAAAGGGATACATTGATATTAATAGTGAGAAGTATTGAAAAAGGGAACAAGAAAAATATATTTACTTCATGTACAAATAAAATGATATGTATCTATCTATCTCTTTTCTTTTCTCTAGCCCACTAGCGTCCCACGTTTGGGCACGGCTCTTCTCCGCTTTGGGATGGATTATGGTCTACTGCCGCGCTGGCCAGGAAAGTAGGCACAGGGTATATTTTCGAGTTTTTCGTCTCTCACGGAGGATGTTATCTGGTAACAATATTCCTTAGCTGGCTCTTACAGCATCCTCGGGAGGAAAAAGGTGTGGTTTCTATCACTGATATACTTACAGTAGCGTATATGCGACGACATGTACCTATTTATATTATTCTAAGGAATAAACATTCCTAATTTAATACTAAGTTTTGTTTCTATAACCACTCTTTACACCAATTAATTTCAATATGATGCAATAAAAAACCAAAGATCTAGGATAAACAACGAAACTATATGAACAAAAAGTATGAACTAAAGAACAACACGTTCATATCAGTCGCCAGTATTAATAAAGTTGTGACAATATTTCTACTGCGTGTAAACACGTACAAGTTCACCGCCTGGGATAACAAGTAAACTTTGCCTTGTATCAAATATTTTCACCTAATATAGAAAGGTATAATAGATTTATATACTAATTAAGATTTAGTCGAAAATCAAACACGTTTGAATAGAGATTAATTATGTAAACTTCTTTTGTAACAATTTATATCCAAATTTTTATCGCTTCGTGTATATGTAGTCGTGATAATATTGAAGTAGGTAATAATATGTGAATTTTTAACTTTATTTATATTACAAACACTAGCTATAGCCCGTGACCGTACGCGTGTAATTTAGAAAAAAAACATCCCGTTTTTAAAACATTTTTTACTAATGCTTCGCTCCCATTGGTCGCAGCATGATGTTATATAGCCTTCCTCGATAAATGGATAATCCTACACAAAAATATTTTATGATACCAGTCGTTCCTGAGATTAACGCGTTTTAACAAACAATCAAACTCTTTAACTTTTTAATAATACAATACAAATATTTCTTTAGATTTGTATAAAGTACTTACTCTACTTCCATTTATACATTCAACAAAAAGAGCAGTTTGATTGTCTTGCGCCCCCACGTACCTCACAAACTCACAATAACTGTCACCGGAAACTCTACCATTTGTTTTAAATTGCTGATCTGCATAGCTTGATTCTAAATTACTGTGCTTGTACATACCATTATTAAGATCGCATTTAAGTATTGTTGAGATTAACTCATTGTAATTAGAGTCAATGTTTAAGGAGAAATAATTAGATTAAAGCGAAAGCTGTCTATTCTTAATTTGTATAAAGGTACATACTTCACATACAAAATAATATAAGACAATCTTATTGTATTATTTGCTATCTTTATGTCCCTATATAATATAAATGCTGAATCTTTTATGATCAGGCGTAATAAATATACTAACAGGTATATATATACTAACATAGATTACGTATATGTTCATTAGATGAGGATTAGTTAAACAGATTAAATCCGCAATAAATGACATAACTAACTAAGAATGTTATAGGAGTGTACCTAATAAATGAAATTTAAAATCTAAATTTTAAACTTTTTACGATAAAATGTTTATTACCTCTCCGATAAAGTGACATTATTTTATTGTTTAAACCTCCGTTATGTCATTATAAATAAGACCAATATAGGTTTACGACATCTTATAAGTTCCTTAGTAAACGAGATGATCGCATCGTGTGCATGCTATCATCATTAACTATTTCATCGTATACAAGCGCTCTTTTTAATGGTTTATACTTTTCTAAACTTTCAAATCCACCTGTATCTACGTAAGTACAAGTGCAAACATTCACGCTCCACAAATATTCGTGAATGATTAAATAGATATAAAACTGACATAGCTATAATATAGACGTCATTAATTTGTAAATCATTTGAAGATAGTGAGAAGAGACAAGTGGAGAGGACCGAGTCGGAGAGACGTCATTACCGCAATCAAAGCAGACGAAGCCGCTGAACACCGCGTATAGCCCGCGCCCGGCCACGCTAACGATGAGTGCTCTCGATAAAAATTAAAAACACGTGCAAGCCCAGTCTGAGGAAAGTTTTAATGAGAGATACACAGCTCGTGTTCCCCCTACAGATATATACATCTATCTCGCCTCCACACACGAAGCTTATGCCAGCCAACTCCGTATTTATCTAATTACGGTTTTCACAAACAGAAAACTAACTAAAATACGATCGGGACTTAAAAAGTTATATTTCATCTAAACAATTGGTACTCACTGTAATAATGATGTTGGGTGTAAAATAACCTAATAAAATGATTTTGGGTGTAAAATAAAAAAATAAAGTGGGATTTTGTATTTAATTAAAGTTTAACAAAGTCAAATAGGCGAAAAGCTCTACTTACTAGGAGAGGTCCAAAACAACATTTTAAAGGTTTCAAGGACTTAACACCGATCCGATACTCTTAGCGCTAATAGTTGAGCTGCAAGTACCTTTCCCCCTAAACGTAAAACTTAAGTGACGATAAACAAGTTGTATTCTAAATCTCTTTCATAGAAACAATAAAATCGGATCTCATATGTAACGTTGTAGATATAGCTAAAATATTTTGGCAAGTTGCATTTTCCATTTTGTGCATATACGTTTTTAGGCAACATAAAAATTCCATTAGATTTGTGCATTGGCTTAACGAGCGCAGACGTGGGGCGGATGTGAAATAGGCTATCAATATGGGGCTGCAAACTTGAGTTGACCGTGCGTAAACGGCTTTATTGCGTTCCTATCAACATCAGTGGGAGAACATGTGATATTCGCTCTACCACCTGTCGCTCCCTTATCACTCAACCACTATTTAGTAAAGATCTGTTGAAAAGCCTTTTCTTAATAAAGATCTAAATCAAGTACATAGTTAATAGTACGGGATCCGTAGTACATTTTTTTCACTTGATTACTATCAAGCTGATTTTCCGTGAGTAGCTTTATTATGACGAGACGCCCAATAATTTTCTATTCCAAAATCTCGATTGTGGTAGCTAACAGAGGTAACAAGGATAAAATATCGTACTATTACTGGTGTGAGAACCAATAAATGTATATGGCAGTTGTACTGCACACCATGGGCGTGCGCTCCATAAAGGCAGAAAAGCACTGCTTTACTTGCCATTCACAGATATTTTAATAAAACGTTCGTATGTTTTAGATGACTTTATTCATTTATTTACTATTAATTAAACAAAATATTATAACTTAAAAACGCCTAATAATTCATAAATAGCACCAATATGTGCTTGGAAATTGCTTTTTACCAGGCGTTTGGCGAAGGAATACGAAAGCTTAGGACAAGCTCGATACCGCCCGCCTGCCAACGAGTTCATATGTGTGTAGAAATTTTGGTGTCCGTGCACAGTTTACAAACGCACACAGGCTTGCATACTGAAGACGCCTTGAACCGGAACTCCTGCCGTATGCTTTGGCGATCGGATGTTTCCGCGAGTATTCGGCGTTCGTTCGTTACCTATTATAATCCGAATAAATATAATAGTCGGAAGTCTAATAAATCACGTATGCATTTTTGTTTAGTAAGGTTTTATTTATTTAAATAGCAGAAATATTTTGGTTCGACGGAGGCCATTTTATTTTTTCGTGTGATTCATTGAACTGTTTAATATTGAGTTTCTATAATTTAATAATTGTATGGATTTTCGTTTGTTGATTTTAAAATGTTATTTGATTGTGAAATGTGTGTTGATAGTGTGTGTTTGTTAAAAATTAAAAATAACAAGTTCTCACAATTGTCATTGAAAAGATTCAAATTGTGTCTAAAGGACAACTAAGCCAGCAAAAAGGTAGGTAATGTAACTCGAAAATTTCATGTTAAAAGTTATGAAACGTATGTACATACGTACATGTACGTATGTATGTACGTACGTAGTTATTGTTTAGTAATTCTAGTACAGTGTGGACTGATTCGGGGTATTCAGATTTAAATTTGTTCTGTTGGCATGGTTTCAGACTAAGAGATCCGTCGCGTGGCTATGCTAAAAATCTATAAAAGAAAAAGTTTTTGTGACTGAGTACTGCTCCGCATACCCAGTGTCAAATTCCTGTGCACGCCACTGCTACACACAACCTGGTTATTTAACTTAACAGTATAGGTAAGTACATAGGCGGTTAAAGATTGTTCTCAGAATAGGTTTGTTTTGGTACTTGTTGTATCACTTAAATAGTTCGAACCAAAATAAATGTAATTGCTGTAAAAGTTTTTACAAGGTAAGTACGTGATAGGTTTGTCGATAATGAGGCAAATAAAACCAAACGCGAACTTCTGTTTTAACTACATGAAACTTGATAAAACTAAAAGCGACTAGACCTAACGGTTTTACCTTATTGGTTAATTACATAATGTTAGAACAAGGAAAAAATCATTTAACTTCTGTTTCATCTAAACCATGGTGTATCGTTCTAATCTAATACTTAAAGCCGTAAAGCTATACTTAAGGGCCTACATCAATATTATCGTACGAGTATATCATCGCCGACACGTACATATTAACACAGCCAGTAGGCACCGAAAATGAAGAATCAGGGATACTTTTCCTATTTACTCAAAATCTACTAAATATATTTTAATTCTGATTTACGTGGTTCTATATATAATAGTTACTTATGTTTTTAAAGTTATTTCATTAGTTAATACGTGATAATAGACCGACAAGGAAAAAAATAAAAAATTTGAGAGGTTGTTTCGCCAAGATTTTCTATCGAGAAAACTTTTTTCAATCGCGTTTCTGAGTTGATGCGATCCTAGATCATATATTGAAAAAACATATACTTAAAAATTAGAGCTCTAGCCATTCAATCTAAAGAAACAATGAAAACTTCGTACATAGAAAAATGCACGAAGCTATTTTGGTATCGTCTTAAGAGGATACCAAAATAGCTTCGTGCATTTTTCTATTGTCGGTCTATTATCGCGTATTAACTAATGAAATAACTTTAAAAACATAAGTAACTATCATATATAGAAACACGTAAATCAGAATTAAAATATATTTAGTAGATTTTGAGTAAATAGGAAAAGTATCCCTAATTCTTCATTTTCTGTGCCTACTGGCTGTGTTAATATGTACGTGTCGGCGATGATATACGATAATATTGATGTAGGCCCTTAAGAGAAAAAGGTAATTATATTTATATGAAAAATTATACTGCTTAGATCAATGTTGTTAACTATTGCATCTAGTAAGTAATAAAATCTATTAAAATGTGTATTTTCTTGCATAAATCTTACTTTTGATAAACATCTCAATGAATTAGCAAAAGACTACAAATGCTTAATTTAAGTGGTGCCATAAAACGGACGGTATTTTATTAATCGCAATAACCCTCCGTCACGCTGCGTAGTCGGCTAAAAACAAGAATAAATTGTGAGAATCTTTGCAAAACAATAGTTGGAAATATACGTACGCGAGAAAAAGCCGGATGCAAATGCCATTCATATTAATTAGCAAAGCGAGACGGGGCTTTTACGAAATTAGACCGTGATTTCACTGAAGATTTATTGTTGTGTTTGAAATGGTTTTCGAAGCAAAGGTAGCCATTTTAGAAGCAGGCAAATTGGTGTTGTCAGAGTGGGTTTTAAATTGAATTGACTGAAGTCGCTTGTTTGCTTAACGGTGACTCACGGCAAAGGTAGAAAGCTGCTAATTTATTGCCTTCGTACACGATATGGAAAAGTGGAAGCTTGGTATAAATGATTAATGACTGAACATACACTTGCTGAAGAGGGCTGTGGAAAGCGTGGCTTATAGTGATTAGGTAATGTAATAGGTCAGTGTAAGCACTTATCGTTATATGAAATGAAATGAAATGAAATGAAATGAAATGAAATGAAATGAAAAATCATTTAATCACGCAGACACAATTTTTCAGAAAAACTATGTGCTTATGACATGTCCAATTTTTTTCCCTATCACCGGTTCAGGACGCAATCTGCTGAGAAGAACCGGCGTAAGAAACTCAGCAGAGCTTTTAATCAAATCAATATTTTTAAATTAAATGTCAATTATACTTACAATGCTAATAACTTTACAATATAGAATATGTATTGCTCCAGAGCAACCTACTCCCAAGCTTTATCATCTTTAATATAATCAGAAATTTTATAATACGCCTTTTTACATAATTTAGTTTTAATGAATTTTTTAAATTTAGAATTATTTAATTCTCTTACATCAATAGGGAGAATACCCATGTTGTTAAATAAGCACATTTATGCTGTTTGGCAAACAAACGTATACAATGGTACCAATTCTACGTCCACAACTAAACACAATTCGGCAATGTTAACAAAACTTTTTTATTAGAAAATCTGTGTATTAACGACTAACGATTTTAATAAAAATGTGCACAACGAAATAGCCAATTAATCAAAATACACCAAAGTTGTTTTAATTTTTTAGTTTAGTTGTGCACGTAGAATTGGTACCAATATACCGTTTCGATGTGGTCAGTAAAAAGCACCTAACATTGCAAATTTATCTTCAATTCACAATGTTATGTACTTTTTACCGATAAATTAATCAGAAAAATGTTAAGTTGTTGATTTCACATTTTAAAGACACGTTATGAGACGACGGAAATTTAGATTGCATTTTATAGCTGGATAAGCTCGTCTTCTAGGTACTAGATTATGATACATAGTTACCTACCTGTTTTATATGCATACACTAGCTGTCGCTCGCGTATTTGTATGCATGGAATTTAGAAAATGTTCCCCGTTTTTACAACATTTTTCACTGATGCTTCGCTCCTATAGTCGCAACGTGATGTTATATAGCCTAAGGCCTTTCTCGATAATGAATGTACTATCCACACTGAAAGCATTTTTCTAATCGGACCCGCGTTTTTTGAGATTAGCGCGTTCAATCTTATAAACTTCAACTTTATAATATTAGTATAGTATATTATACCAATCATTGGGTCAGAACAACAATTGAACCTACTACTAGTAAGGCGCTGTATTATATAGAGCTGTTACTATTTTATCACTCAGTAAAATGCCTAGACTTCCCGCTTATATGGTGCGCTGATGGTGGACATTTAGACCAATGATATCTTTATATATATAAAAAGAATTGTATGGCAAAACAACGTTTGCCGGGACAGCTAGTAAGTAATATAATTAATCTGTCTTATTTAAAAGTATGATCACTAAAATTTCATAACACTCTATTTCGTAGTTGAAGTGTCCAGAAGACACAAACATACCTACACACTCATAAGCTTTCAGATCCATGAAATTAAAAGGATTTTATTTAAGGAACTATCAAAAATCAAACAATAAACTGTGGAAAACATTTTATTTACTATTTTTTTTCTTATTAGTAGAAAAACAACAAGATTTTCATCTTACATATTACAATGATAATGGCAAGACTGACGATAGCTAAGTACAAGCTAAAGGTATACATAAAAAAAAAAATTTAATCACATTATTTCCATTCACTAACTGATAACCATAAGTATAATGATTATATATTACATTGCACAAAATATATAAGAGATAAGGGACTTATGACTTATTATGACTCTTATTTCATAAATCTTGTCAACGTCATATTAGCGGGATCCCGCTAGTGTTCGATAATATCAGACGATATTAGTACATATTCCAATATCGGACAAAAACTGGCGGGATTCGGTATCAGTATCGGTATTTGATATGGTCGATACCATAAAAATATAATTTAAAAATTTTAATTATAATTATAATAATTTAAATTTTTTAAATAAGTAAATGTTTAAATAAAAATTATAATTTAATATAATTAAAATTTTCTACTATAAATTTCACATTTGTACACGAATGTGAGATGAAAGGCAGACCCAAGAAACACCAAAATGATGTTATTGGGACAAAGGGCAGAGAACGATGGAGATATAGTACCTACTATTCCTTCTTAACCTGATTTGGCAAAAGCTGACGGGGTCCGGCCAATATGACGTATACAATATCTTTAATGATAAGTATTAAATACCTGATATCTAACGTCTAAAAATTCTTCATATTTTGGAATTTGTGTAGAATAAATACTATGTTTTAATTTTCATTAACTTACATGACAAGTTACCTCATTAAATAATTTTCAAAATATTTTTTACAATCCATTTAATTTTATTTTCGCCAATAACTTATCTTACAGAAGTATAATCACACAAAATGTCATCTTTACATCCTAATCATCTTTAAATAATTCAATTAAGGTGCTTAAATATCAAATAAATACCTTTTTAAAATGCACGAATATAATTTAAATAAAATAATTTCAAAAATAATTCGTTATTTTTTTGCGATTTAATACAGTATAAATAAGTCAGTTCAAATTACATTTTCTAGTAGATACGTCAATAAATTAAGTCTCAATAGCTTAAATTTTGAAAAAGTTGATAGCCTCAAAATTTTTTTTATTTCGCCAAAAATTTGTAATATTTTGTGACACAGTATATTTTTTTTTGTTTAAAGATAAAGTGAGATCTTAAATTATAGGTATTATATTCCACAATATTTTAACAACTATCCATTGTGAATAATTCATTATGCAATTTTAAGTAATTTAATAAAATTAAATCTACCCTGAGTAAAAAAAAACAACCGCATAATTTTATGTTTAAATAAAAATCACAAATTATGTAGGCATTATGGAAATATAGGTTAAATACTCGTACATAGTAAGTAGTTGTTCGTGATGCACAACAACCAAAATAAAGCTATTTAAAATTACAAATCTGGAGCTAATAAAATACATAAACAACATATAAATCACAAACCATAAACATTTTTCTTAAAAAAAAAAAATTACACAAATATATTTCATGCCACTGTTGTTTTGTGCACATTTATATTGTGACTTAATCTAAGAACAAAATAAAATAAAATTATGCTTTAATTTTGGTTTAACACAAATATTCACTATCTGGTACTCAGTTACCAGTATTACGCTTAGTTTAGGACTAGACGACAGTCCGGTATAAAAATTATAGTAAAATACCAATAATCTGGACAGCTTAAAACATAATAGTATAGGATCCAAGAGCTAAATTACTTTACTTGTTTTTACAGTTATGTATAGGATAAGATTTTGTGATAAACACAGATAATACTGTACTGCGTCATCTATCAAGTACGGATTAAAAAAAAATCTTTTATTTCGTATTATATCCATAACGTAAGCAATACGCTTAGCTTGAGACCAGAGGTGGTTGGTACTGGTAAAATATTCGTGAATTTATTTTATTCCACTTATTTCATTACTTCTATAATACATTTATTATTTCTTTTTTGTCTAATTATTTATATTTCCATTTATTTATTTTGATTTGTTAAAATTAAGGTCTTGATTGGTAATCAAACTCAAAGGTTCGATATAGTGACAATAAATAAGTTATCTTTTATAGAGTGACTAGCTTCTATCGTTTCTTTCATTCGTTAGCTTATTCTTTCAGAACTTAAAATAGTAATTAAAATTTAACAATTTCTTTGATGTTCGTTAAAAGTATTACTGCCTCTTAGACTTTTTAAATGGTTTTACAAAAATTGTGAAAAAGCTTTAAGTAAAAACATAAAATACAGGATGATACAAACATATATAATTACATTTTTTGGTATATAAAGTAGTTACAAACGCTATTTTCTAAACATTGTTAATTAAAAGTAAGATAAAAAGGCAATATTTAAGACTTAAAATATATGAAATCGGTAATATACACATAAAGATTATTTTGCCTCTAATTCATTGAATACTCATCCATATTATTATGCACGATATATTGTATGGATATAAATGCAAGTTAGTTTAGATCGTAGCACATAACGATCTACAGTCTACGCCTACCCATATAGAAAATAGGCGTGACGGTATGTGTTAGTGAATTCAAAACATAAACGCTAATATATTAGTAAATTAGTTTATACATGACAAAATGCCTCATGATCATCATCATCATAACCATGTCAACCTATTGCAGTCTAATGCTGGACATAGGTCTCTCCCGGCGTGGTGACAGGTAAGAATACAGATGTCACCACCCCATGTCATCCCGTGGGTGTCGTAAGAGCCGACTTAGGGAACACAATAACGCAAGCGACCTAGTGCGTAGAGATGGAAAACTTGGCCAGCGTGGTATAGTAGGCTAATTACTAGAGATGAAACGGATATCCGGTAACTAACCGGTATCCGGCCTTATTTTCACTATCCGGCCTTATTTTCACTATCCGGCCGGATACCGGATAGTAAAATTAAAAAAATCTCATTTAATTCAAACATAAAATCACGACGACAAGTGATAAATTAAAAAATTAAATAAACAACAAACGAACTGAGAAACAAACACAAACTGACACGCGCGATAACACTCGATCGCCCCCGAATCGACCCGATCTCCGCTTACGTGCGACCCGAATGCGCCTGAATTTTTCCGATATCGTTCACCGCGCCAATATTCAAATCAAAGTGATCGCGTCAACACAATAAAGGGCCGAATATGCGGCAGCCGGATATCCGGCGCTCCGGCCTTGTAGCTTGCCGAATATCCGGTATCCGGCCAAACTACTATCCGTTTCATCTCTACTAATTACCTCCCATGATTGCGACAAAATGCCTATTGAGCAAAATTATCTACACATTGTTTATCTAAATTTTAAATTTCATGCCTATTTCACAGTGATTATATGCATTGTTTTACATTAGTAAGACCTTTGTATAACATTTGTTTGTGTAAAAATTATGAAAGACTGAATAAATTATTTACGCTTATATTATTGACGAGCCTCGTGGTTGAGTGGTTTATGTAACGGACTGCCGATCAAGAGGTCGCGGGTTCGATTCCCGCTCGGGACAATCATTTGTGTGATTTTTCTAATTGTCATACAAATGTTTGTACTGCGTCTGGGTGTTTCTATGTGTTATAAGTATGTATTTACAAAAGAAAAGTAGTATATGTATTCTATCCGTACTCTGGTACCCATAACACAAGCCTAATAAGCTTAGCTTGGGACCAGAGGATGTTGTGTTAATGTCCATGAATATTTATTTATTTATTTATTATTATCTTATATATAAAATTCACGTGTCACAGTGTTAGTTACCGTACTCCTCCGAAACGGCTTGACCGATCCTTCTCAAATTTTACATACATATTTAGTAGGTCTGAGAATCGGCCAACATCTATTTTTCAAACGTTTTTGGTTTTTTTTAGTATGGCAAAACAACGTTTGCCGGGACAGCTAGTTTATTTATATATTTAAACAGAATTTACTGTGCTTAGTTTTATTACAAGTATATAATTTAAATAAGGTTATACTTTACTGTACGACTTACGGATGTAGATACGGCTAGAATGGTTTACTTTAGTTATTTTCACAGTGTAATGTGCTATGAAATTCTTCTTTGGGGAAGCTGTGCGGACATTAATCGGATATTTCGCTTGCCCGCAAGAATACTGTATTAACTCAAAATTTGGCGCTAACTGAGTTAATGATACAGTTCGACTCAAAAAAGTACGCTCTCTCGTTTGAATTAGGTCAAAAATCGCTTACACCTTGAATGAACCAATTACGAATGTTGCATCTACATCCGTCTCGCTCTTTTGTGTTTGTTAGAAAAAGGAACAACGACACGTTCAGTCTTGCTCCTGTCCTTGAATTAGTTAGATGCGTGTTGATTAACGAAACAGAGTATTAACTATAATTGATACGTAAATTCGGGTTTACTTTAAGAAGAACAGTGTATTATTGTGATTTATTGCTGTATTTTTTATAACGTAAGTATTTTATTTTTTAAATCTTATTTAGAACATTGTTTTAACACGAAAACTGACCTATATTCTACAATAAAACATAACGCCTAATGTACCCGGCTTATATATGAACAAAGTATTATTTCGAGTTATGCCTATGTTCTATTAAAAGTTTTATGTTCTTTTTTGTTTACTACTTTATTCTCCATAAATAGTGTCTTATTCAAGTATTATTACAAAATGTGTCTATGTTCATTTGAATTTCAGATAATGTCAATGTATTAAACATAAAAACTACGATGTTCTGTTTACGACTAATTCATTTAGATAGTAGTATGTCTAATTCAGTCTTTAATCTACAGTTTTATATTTCTTATTTCAGAATGATACCACAGAAAAGACTATCGTATATTCGAAAATGTATAGTAACACTGGGTGAGACATCAAATAACAGTCAATATAATTCGAATTCATCTGAAAATCTGGAGCCTAGTATAGATGAACTAGGCCCTGGCTACATCGAATGTTTAGAAAATGTCGACTTTGCAGGTGAATCTGATCTAAGTGGTAAGTGGTAAAAATGTCTATTACATTTTTTTTATAAGATTAACTTTTACTCTGTACTGCAATGACACGTTTTACAACAAATTACATTATTATTACTTTTCATATTACAGATAATGTACAAGCCAATTTGTTTCATACAGATATAAACCCTCCAGATTATAGTATTCCTGCACCTAGTGTCATAGATTGTTTTTTGAAAAATGATGCAAATAATAATATTAGTGATATTAATGGTGAGTTATTTGAATGGTTTTTTAACATAGAGGGACTTTTCCTTTATTTATGTACCGGGTTGCCCATATTCGACGGACCCATCTGGCAACACCATAACTTTTGACAGAGATGTCAGATCGCTTAATGACATACCGCGTTTGAAGCGTCAGTCCAAGCAGATTTTTACCATGCAACAATACACGCCACGCGAGCGCTCTGAAATAGTTGAAATTTACATTCAACAGAACAAGTCAATTGTGAAAACTCAACGTGCTTTTAAAATATTAAAAAATGTGAGAAGTGCGCCTTCTAAGAACACCATTAAGCGTTTATACGAAAAATTTTCGACTGGTGAGGCTCTTTCTAATCCGAAGAGGCCAAATAAAAGTCGACCAAGGCGATCGGCCGAGAATATCGCTGCCGTACGAGCCAGTGTTGAGAGGTCCCCAAGAACATCCCAAAAACGCCGTTCTCAGCAGTTGGGCATGGCTCGGTCCACTTTACAACGGATTATTCGCGTTGATTTGCATTTGTTCCCGTACAAAATTAAATTGACGCAAAAATTGTTGCTTGTGGACAAGCTTCGTCGATTGGAATGGGCCCAAAGAGTCATCGAAATGGCCGAAGATGACGAGCAATTTTGGAACAAAATTATCATGTCCGATGAAGCCCATTTCACATTGAATGGGACCGTAAATAAGCAAAATTGCCGTATTTACGCCACTGAAAATCCTCAGGAGATTCAAGAAGTGCCTCTTCATGACGAAAAAGTCACAGTTTGGTGCGGCGTTAGTGCGAAAACGGTCATTGGGCCGTTTTTCTTCCAAAATGAAAATGGCCATGCTGTTACCATCAACCAGGAGCGTTATCGCGACATGATGACCAATTTTGTGATGCCAATTATTCGTCGAAAGCGTATGAGGCAGTTCTGGTTTCAACAAGACGGCGCTCCACCGCACACAAGTCGCATAACAATCGCTTTTCTGAAGAATTTGTTTCCGGGTCGTTTGATGTCGAAAAGTGGTGATTTGGACTGGCCACCGCGTTCGCCCGATTTGACGCCGCCTGACTTCTTCTTGTGGGGATATTTGAAGTCAAAGGTTTACGTTAACAAGCCAAGGACCGTAGAAGAGCTCAAGGACAACATTCGTGAAGAAATAGCCGCTATTCCGGCCGAAATGTTGGCGAAAACGATGGAAAATGCTGCAAAAAGGGCACAATACGCCATCAACGCCAGAGGCGGCCATTTGAGAGATATCATATTCAAAAATTGATGTAAACAAATCTACTTGGAACAAATTAAATGATTAAGATTGCCAACCGCCAAATTTTTATTTTTTTCTTTGATTTTTTAAAAAAAGACATGGGTCCGTCGAACATGGGCAACCCTGTATATTTAGGTATATTTAATTACAATTATTATTAAAATTTTAGGCATATCTAACACTGAAGATCTAAGTAAAGCTGACAAAAGTGATGATTACGATTTCGATTCGGATGATAGTGTTAAAGATCCGAACTTTAGACATAAATCAGCGTCAATATCATCAGCGGATTCAACTTCATCTTCCAGCTCCAGCTCCTCTTCATCATCAGCTTCTAGTACACGCTCGAATTCTTCACGCCGCGAAAACATTCCACCTGCATTACACGACTCTAACATCACAAACATTCCACTTGCAAACAGTCAGGTTGAAAACTTGGACTCTAACAAAAAACTCACACGTAAACGACAACGAAACGTTACCAACTGGAAATCGGAAGTTGCGAAACGTTTAAGAAACACAGGTCAAAGCTACACTTCAAAAAAACTAAAAAAAGTTATTCCAGCCAGAAAAATAGGACCACCGTGTGGTGAGAAGTGTCGTCTAAAATGTTCTGCAAATGTATCAGAAGAAGAAAGAAAGAATATATTTTCTGAATACTACAATTTGGGTAACATAACGATGCAGAGACAATACATTATTAACAGCACTACATTAATTACGCCAAAATATAAATATACAAATGCGGCAAACCCTAGGCAGAACAACAATGCATTTCATTTTTCGGTTCAAAATAATAAAATACGTGTTTGTAAAACATTCTTTAAATCCACACTTGCCTTAAATGATCGCGTAATAAGAACCGCCTTTCAAAAACGTATGCCTTCTATGAACAATATTGTAGCTGTGGATGGCAGAGGAAAGCATGAAAATCATGCAAAAATACCGGATATTATAAAATCCGAAATAAGGGAGCACATACAATCTATTCCGGCTATGGATAGCCATTACTGTCGCAGTAATACTAATAAGCTTTATATTGATGGCAGTAAAACATTGACTGATCTCCACAAAGATTACGTTAAGTTATGTCAGATCGAATACAAGCCTTATGCTAATTATGTTTTGTATAGCCATATATTTAACAATGAGTTTAATATTGCCTTCTATTCGCCAAAAAAAGACAGGTGTGATACTTGTGAGGCTTTCATGAATGCTACAGGAGAAGAAAAACAACGACTACAAGTTGAGTATGATACACATTTAGTTGAAAAAGAGTTATCGAGAGCAGAGAAGGAACAAGACAAAATGAAAGGGAGCAGTGTGGTAGTAGCTGTTTATGATTTACAAGCGACAATGCCTTGCCCAAGGGGGGACGTAAGTAATTTTTATTACATCTCCAAAGTCAATGTTTTAAATTTTACAATCACTGATTTGAAAACAAAAGATGTTTATTGTAATGTATGGCACGAAGGTCATGGCAATCGTGGTGTGAATGAGATCGCAACTTGCGTGTGGAAATGAAATGAAATGAAATGAAATGAAATGAAATGAAAAATCATTTAATCACGTAGACACAATTTTTTAGAAAAATTATGTGCTTATGACATGTCCAATTTTTGGAATTGTTGAATTATCATTCAATTTGTGGAATTATCTTAACCAAATTGACACTAAGGCTGATCAATCAATTGACGTAATATTCTACAGTGACAATTGCTGCGGGCAACAGAAAAACCGTTTCATGATTTCAATGTACATGTTAGCAGTAAATAGATTAAAAAATATTCGCTCCATTACTCATAAATTCCTAATTAAGGGACACACCCAAAATGCGGGTGACAATTGCCATTCTCTGATTGAAAGAAAAATTAAAAAGTCCCTTCGCTCCGCTGCGATATATTCACCTGCTCAATATTTTACTTTAATTAGAACTGCTAAATCTAACGGTAAACCATTTGCAGTTAGTGAATTAACCTACGACAGCTTTTACGATTTTAAAGAAGTGTCACCAAAGATTGGAAAAAACTTTTCCAAAAATATACAAAATGAGTCTGTAAAAATGAATGATATCCGTATTATTTATGTGTCTAAATCAGACCCTGGAACTTTTTTTTACAAAATATCTTACTCCGACACCTCTTATAAGCAAATAAAAGTAACAGGGTCTACTCGCAGTACTCAAAACGATTTGTTGACACCTAATTTACCTGCAGCTTATTCAGAGAGGATTAAAATTACAAGTAAAAAGAAACAAGGTCTGTTGAAATTAGTTGAAAAAAACATTATTCCTAAATACTATGAAGATTTTTATCAAAATTTATAATAAAAAGTAAAATAAGTACTTTATTTTTTCACATTTCATTGAGATATTTTTGTTTAGTTAGAACTTAATTGATTTTTCAACTAATTATTTCGTAATTATCTATATGTTTTTTTTAAGAAAGCTATTGTCTTTCAAATATTTTTTGATATTATTTTATTTATCTGTAACCTTAACTGCTTGCAAAGCATTCAAGTTCCTATTAAGTTAATATTTGATACTAACTTTTAACATTTTTGAGTTTTTTATTTTGTTTATTTGTTTAAATACTGTGACTGACTAGTTCAATAAGTACCTTGTGATTTTTGTTTTGGTAAAATGGCTGGAATTAATTACTTCGACCCTAAGTTTAAGCCAAATGTTATTTTACTTACTTTTGATTGTTATTCCTCAGATTTTTATAAGTAGAGATTGATGTTAATGTCTTTTTATAATAAATAAGTGAGAACTGATAACATTTTTTATTTATTTTCATTACTTTAATTGCATTTGAAAATATATAATTACTGTTTTCTTTTTAAACAAAACATTTTAAACATAATAATATTCAAAAGAATACTGTCACAAGTAGTAAAAAGTATAAATAATTTAATAAATAATGGTAAATAGAACTATGTCTTAAGATATAATTATTATAGAGTATAGACTAATACATACTAATAATAAAAAAAAAACTGTTTATCTTTTGAAAATACCACAATATTTGAATTATAAACTTTAATCGCTTCTCCTGAAAATGTACGTTTTTTGAGTTAATACAGTATTCTTGCGGGCAAGCGATTTGTGCTCCAGAAACGCGCTGTTAGAGCTATATATAACCTAGGTCCGCGGGATTCTCTAAGGGAGAAATTCAAAGACATAAATATTTAGACGGTCGCTTCGCAATATATATATGAAAATTTATTGTATGTTCATAAAAATATTCATAATTTTACAAAAAAAAGCGACCACCATAATGTTAATACAAGGCATAAACACAATCTTGTGATGCATGTAACCCGTCTCCACAAAATATGTAACTCTTTCATGGGTCATTGTATACGATTTTATAATAAACTCCCTATTCATGTAAGAGAATAAAATAATTCTAAATTTAAAAAATTCATTAAAACTAAATTATGTAAAAAGGCGTATTATAACATTTCTGATTATATTAAAGATGATAAAGCTTGGGAGTAGGTTGCTCTGGAGCAATACATATTCTATATTGTAAAGTTATTAGCATTGTAAGTAAAATTGACATTTAATTTAAAAATATTGATTTGATTAAAAGCTCTGCTGAGTTTCTTACGCCGGTTCTTCTCAGCAGATTGCGTCCTGAACCGGTGGTAGGGAAAAAAAATTGGACATAAGCACATAATTTTTCTGAAAAATTGTGTCTACGTGATTAAATGATTTTTCATTTCATTTCATTTGCCTAAAACACTTCGTCAATTGTGATGGCTTATCAGTGAGGCCACCACATGTCTTCTATGTATTAGAATTAGTTGAGGCATAAATAGGAAACTAAACCCTATTCAAATATGTATTTGGTCAATTATTACAAACCAAATCACCCATTGTTATGTCAAGGAAACTCCCTTCTAATTTAGAATTGGCTTATGGTCAATATGGAAAAGGATACAGGCTTAGAAAAACTTCTGAAAAACGTTTGAAAATTGACTATAGTTTCATTATTTACAACTTATTAATTATTATTGCAATTGGAAGCAATTTTGTGAGCAATTTTATTGATTGTCTTTATAGGAAGGGCTACCATAACTTTCAGTCTTTATTTACAAGTAGCATGCAGAACTTTGTGACATATAGGTAGCAATTCTGTATGTCGGAACTAAACTAATAAAAATTTTATAAAGTAAAATGTAAAAAAATCTTTAATTTAGAATAGATAGCAATTTTAAGTAATATAAATATAATAGTAATTTAACTAAATCAAATCCCTACCAATCTTTAGTGTATTAGATTGAGTTGAATTTATTACGTAATACTATTTTTCACAACAGAATTGATACCTTAATCATATCTTTTTTTGTCTTATCTTGTTTGTCATTTGATAATTAATTCAATACTTATACCTAAACCGCACTAAGCGGAGATATACGAAACATTTTCTTCGAAATTGCGTGTCAAAGCACACGGTAACTTAAATTGTGCTATCCCAATTTCATAAAAAGCATAAATAGTCATACCTACATACAACATAGTTCATTAGCCAAGTTATAGAGCGTTTTGGCTCTTATATGTCAAACTATTTTTATATCCAATTACAAATACTGAAACTCCTGTAAAACTTTGTTAATATTTGGTTTACTAAATATACTTCGTCACAAGCATGGTGGAGGTAATGGCATATCAATTAATTTACATACTTCTAGAAGGAAATTCTTCAATATCGCTGCTTGATTGTCTCTAGAACCGTTAAGAGTAATAGTCGGTATAAATGTAGGCTTCAAGATATGTGTATCATCACCATGTTTCTTTAAGAGAGCGGACCCAAGATCACTATTTGCACACCTGCCAATTTGTTTGTCATCCATGCTCAATAGTTTTGCACACTGGAAAAGATATTAAAATTGTTATTAAAATGTGATAAAGCTATTGAGATTGACACACTCGTCTAATAATAAAAATCCCTACTAATCCCTACTAATATTATAAATGCGAAAGTAACTCTGTCTGTCTGTTACGCTTTCCCGCTTAAAACTCTCAACTGATTTTGATGAAATTTGGCACAGACAATCTTTAGACCCTGAGAAAAGACATAGGCTACCTTTTATTGTGAAATCCAAATTCCACACGGATGGAGTTGCGGGGAACAGCTAGTACTCTATAAAAACTTGTTTCAAAATAAATCGGTATTCAAATTTGTTTGCTTAGTTGTAATATGTTAAAATAGTTTATTATTACAGAGACAAATAAATCACACTATACTATAAAAAAGGTTATACTTTTACTATTAAAATAGGTTTATCTATGCTATTAATAAAGAGGTAAAGATTGCATTATGTATGCAGGGGGTAATCTGTAACAATGCTGCTTGACAATAGATATGGAATCCCAATTTTTCTTGACTAATAGAAAGCTAAAGTCTTCAAGAGTGCTATAATCTGTATGTGATATCTATTATAGTGACTCCAAATTCCAGGTGCTCCAAGGTGCAAGCAGCAGATAGTGTTTAAATAAAAAAGTTTGCCAGCTCATACAGTAGATTAAACGAAATTTAGAAATATAAACATATTCCTATAGTTTTTATAAATAAATAAATTATATTTACCCTTTGTAATGCTCCATCAGCATCAATATTATCTGAGATCATACAATCAGTTATTTTAACAGCCGTTGTCATGTTAGCGACAGCCTCAATGGCACATGCGTGTATTTTATTTGCATAGCATTCTTCCTCACCATGTTGACATGAAAAATAATACTTCCCATTCTCTTCTCTGGTCTAAAAAAGGAAAGTACATTTGTAAACATTTGTACATTAATTTTAAGGATCAACTCTGAATAACATATCATATATACAGCTATCTAATGGTCCCAATAAAGAACATAGACCTAATGTAAAAAACTAAAAAACACACTTGAAAATCCTGAATATTTTTTTTAATTATTGCATTGTCATCGGTCCTTGCTAGGTGTACAAAATTTTAGATCGATCTGACTACTGCAAGTGGGTGAAAATCACTTTCAAAGATTCCATTACATAGATTTATATATTGATATATTCCTAATGAATATATATAAAGCGTGTTAAAAAAGAGGGTGTCTAGTACAACATATCCACCTCTAACAAAACGTTAATATAACCTGCACTAAGCTAGGATTAACTTTTAGGGCCCAAAAACAAAAATTGGTTTACTTAAATCTTTTGGATTGTTATTGTTTTTGTATGTTGTGCCAACCCCAAATAAAGAGATGACAACAGGGCATTGATTATAATATATTGCGTAGTCCATTTATACTTACTGTAGCCTTTCCATATGGTACTAAAGCTATGTCTATAAAATCAGACAGCTTATCAGTCACAGGCCACAAATGTTTCATAAAGAAATGTTTAGAATCAGGACAAAGCGTCTCATAGTAGACCCTTATTTTAACTTTATCTTGCTTGTGTTTGTTAAATTTGTCATCCTCTAATTTAATTATAACTGGCTGTAAAAAAAACATTTTTTTTATAATATCTAACACATTTTATTCCATACCATTTATGTTATGATCAATTAAATTTATAAAGAAAGAATGAAACACAATAGGCAAAGTGGTATAAAAAATGCTAAGATAATTACCTCAGATAATTGCTTTTCAGGTTTATCAGGCAACAATCGAAATAATTGCCACATAATCAATACTACCAGCAGCAAAACTACTAGTCTATATCTATTACAAGAATAGAAAGCCATGATCTAAAATTTAAAATACAAACAAATAAAAAATTTATTTCATTCATAAATCTTTAAAATTTAAACTATTCTCGGAATTAGAGTTGAATGAGATGATAATACATTGACCTCTTCAATTCGACGAGTTGTTCTATTCTAGGAGCACTCACGCGTAAATCGTATATTAGGTTACCGTTATCAAACTAACGGAGGGCTATAACTGAATAACATTAGTACACATTCAATTCGTTAGAAAGATAATTAATATTAATTTATTTACATCATTTCATTGATAAAATATTTTAATCACAATATCGCCACAAATACTATATTTTTAGTATTACATATTTGTTCGAAGATTATAACAAATCGTTTGTAGTAAAAAGAATATTTATAATAAACCTTACTTGTAAATCATAAACCTTTTTCTTATTTTTTGCCAACACAAAATAAATTACAAATATTATCACAAATATGTACATGCAATTCAATTCTTCTTTTAATGGCCCATATGCAGGGTCTATTAAGTTGTATGACGAGATTTTGCTCTTGCACACATGCTCAAATATGTATGTGTGCGTTGCTATTGTAGCAGTATTGCATAGGAAAAAATTAAAAATTTTTGGTCTGGTCACAATGTCGCTTCAATGAGGCCGCCATTACATTATCATAATATTTATTGTGGTTATCATAACCAAACTTTACTTTACTTTAAACTAACTTTAATATTTTTAAAAGAAGTTGAAGTTGAATATTTTATCCAAAGAATCAAAATATTATTAAAATATACTCTCTAGTAGTTATTATAGTAATTTTGACTGAATATTCTACGTTCTTGGAGTAAATTCTATGTGTTGTGCGTAGAGAACATTATTTACGAAAAGACGTTTATTGTTAGGTTACTTTTTCTTATTTTTGTTTAAGTTTGGTTATTTAATTATGTCCGTGAATAACCATAGAAAGTGTGCTAAGTGCGGCAGAACACGTGCCGAAGACATGACGGTGACCTATCACAGGTTTCCAAATCCAGGAATAACCAATGTTACTAGGTAAGTACAAAATACAACCCGGTATATTTAAGACCTCATGCGTTTATTAAACAAAATACTATTTTAATCTATATTTACATCATCATATACTATCACCTACTGTACTCATCGTCCTTCTACCTTTTCTTCCAAAACTATGTTGGAGTGGGCTTCCAGTATTACCTGATTCAACTGAATACCAGTATTTTATATGGACATTTTACAGGGCTCGTGTTTGGGCTAAATACTGTTGGCCAAATGAAGATTGGACTTCCATTGAATCATTACATTCACTCTATAGTCGGAATAAGGTGTTGTGTGGAAGACATTTCAACTCAATTCAATTTATGGATGATAAAAGGCAAAAATTGAGTAAGTTTGCCGTTCCTGAGTTGACTATAGTGGAAGAAGTACTAAATGAAAGAGAAAATATTTTCAACCAGGTATTGTATTCATATAGATTGTTCTAGTAATAGTCTCCCGAACAAATTCCTACAAAAGCAACCAATCTCAGTTGGGTTCAGCCAACTATGCATGACATATTACAGTGTACGAGGGTGTGTGCAAACATAGGTGTGAGATTACACCTATGTTTGCGCACACCCTCGTGCACTATTCACTCACTCTCATAATCCGATGGGATGACAATCGAACACTGCTGGAAAGAGATCAGATGAAGGATTGTTCTAAATAGCAGTGGTGAAGCATATAGGGAAGTCGGTAGAACCAGCCTAGAAGTGACCAACATGTTTTACTTTATAAATCTAGTCAATATTGTTACTATTATTGTTATAGATACAATAATAGTTATGCGTTCAAAGTTAGCACAATGGATCAAGATTCTAAAACTTTACAATACTATGATAGCATTTGCAAAAGTTTAAAATTATGTAATAATTAATTTCAGAATGTCAATCAGTCCGATGTAATTGCTGCACAGCCAAAGTTAACAACACCTATGTCGCAAATAGAAAATGTTGTGATGGAACCTAGTACCAGTACAGGGTCATCAAAACAACACACTTTTGCAGATTTCATAAGAACAACTGAATCCATTAGCCCTACGCATGTAATTAATTTTAGATTTTAGATTTTTATTTTAATCTTTATTATAAGTTTGATAATAGCGGACTTGCAGAGAAAGTACCCTAAATATTTATGTTATTTTTTTTATTATTATTTATTATTATATGCATTTAAGGATATTTGATAAATTATCTGCTAGCTAACACAACAACAGTTCTTTGTCCCCTATACTGTTATTACAACAACGTTTCCATTATCATCATAATTATCGCATGTTTACCATACATACATATATCATTAAGCGCGGTGCTTGTTGTGACCCGAAATTCGACAATGGCTACATGGTAGAGGATATGAGGTTTTTTCGTTACGGAATTTCTTGATTCGGTCGCCGCGCTCGAGGCCCGCGTTAAAAGCTATACAATAGCTTAATAATATATTTTTAGAAATAAAATAATAATTTATATTGAATGTTTGTATTTTCAGGCTGCACCAATTCCTGAAAATCTCAGCGTGGCAACTTGTAGTAATTTAAATACGCCTAAAAAACGACAGACCAAAATCTTGGCCACCCTAGGTGTCACAAAAGTAAGCGAAATGACACCAAGAAAAAGGAAGTTGTACAAAATATGCAGAAGTAAAATGCGTGAGGTAATACGATTACGCAACAAAATTAAGAATAAGAAAGGGAGTTTAAAGAGGGTGCTTGAAAGTCAACAAGTTCAAGAATTATATGAACTAAATATTAGCAATTCTTTTATAACTTTACTACAAAGCCAAGGGTGGATTCATTCATTAAATGCAATAGAAAGATTGTGGAATAATTTGCGGGCTATAGGCATTAAGAGTCTTTCCACACGTCGCTTAAATCAAGATCCCTTGGAAAACTTTTGGCTGCATCAGATATAGCTGTGGATCCAATAATAATCCAACAATTAATCAATTTATAGCAGGAATCAAAACTGCTATAATATCCAATTTAAAACATGCTGGACAAAAAAGGAACTGTGAAAATGACTCGGCATTAATTGCAAATAATTTATTAACTTTTTTAACGGGAACCATCCCTTCGTCGTGTGAACCAAACTCGTCTTCCTTCAAATTTGACGAAAATAAAGAGATGGCAAATTTACTATCTGATGCAGTTGAAGCAGTTGAACAAGGGATATCCGAAAGTCAGGCTTGTGGATATGTGTGTGGTTTCATATTTAAAAGAATAAAATACAATGACTGCCTTGATTGCCGAAAGGCATTTTTGTCCCAAAATATAGAAACCATACACATGTTTACAAGTTTCAAGGAATATGACTCAAGTCATGAGTCATTAAATTATGTTAACAAAGATATGGTGACGTGTGTAGAAACGATGTCAACTATAATTAATGATTACATGAAAACAAATGCCTTTAGGCAACAACTTAAAATTAATGTTGTTAAAAATCTAGAATGTGTGAATTTTGTTTTTTTAAATAAATGTATAAATCATTTAGAATTAAATGAAAATCATTTAAAAATAAGCACATTTTTTATTGTAATTAAAAGATATTGTGTTTTAATTAATAGAGCTATGGAAGACGAAGAGAAAAAGAAAAGTTTTGAACGCAAAATGAAAATATTAAAGAATAAATAAAATAATAATATGATTGTTTTAATTACTTCCTGTAGGCAAGAATATGAAGCACGATCCTTAATAATATATTAAGGAACAATATATATTTAAAATGGTACACGATCATAATATATAGTACAGCCAAGAGCAAATATTACAACGTTTGAAAGTTCCCGCGCGTGTTGATTTATTGCTATTCCGCAATGGCGCTAGCGTCTCGTACGTGTATTGGCTGTGGTTGCATTTTTTTACTATAGAGATGTACTTCTTCTCTCGTTAGAGAGTAGTATATTCTTTGCCCATATGTGACTATCTTAGGACTAGTCACTTTCCGCCAGTGTTTTGTGTTAACTTCAGACAAGAACATGCTAGTATCATGATCTATGGAGAGATAACAATATTTGGCCGAAACAAGTGAAAAAGTTTAATAATAAACTGACAACTGATTATTCTTAGAAAAATTAATAAATAAAAATAGAAACATACAATAACAAATAAGTAATGTTAAATATATACAAGTATTATAGGAATTAAATACATAATTATGAATGTAACATAATACTCATTTTATATAATGTGTCTAATTATTACAATTTAATTTTATGTTTTTTAATATAGTTGCAAAGTATGGAATTTATTTCAAATGAAAAAATAAAAGATAAGAGAAATTTAAAGGAGACAGGACGCGGGATATTGTTAGGGATTAAATCATAAAGTGATTGTTGTACAAGTGAGCAATTGAAAAAAATATGATCAGCTGAACCTTCATCTAAGCCACATTCGTGTACATGTAAAAATTAATAAACTCAACCACAGGTGCTCAAGTCCACTATTTTGGAACAATTGTCATACCGGCACAATACCGGCACGATACCGTTGCAATTGAAGTCAAATATCCGTAGTCTGCTATATGCCGTCATAACGGTCTTTCAATGGTAATAGAATTGTCGATCTCTTTTATCTATGCATTGAATTTTCGGTCTCTTTTATCTATGGATTGTGTTAGAATGGTATGTATGTGTTGCCGTTTTTAAAAAATGCGTTAGTTGAAGTGATTTTCGAAAAACTACTAATAAATTTAAACATTTAATCATGCTAGACTTCGTTTAAATATATTTGTACATACTATTTATTAGTATAAAAAGCAATGTGAAGTTTAGGAGATTAGTAAATTGCAATAAATTACAAAGAACAATTTCTAATATTTCTATCTATCTATTTTTTATTTATGGCAATCTGTCGACACAGGACAATTTAAAAATATTACTGTCAAATTCAAAATAGCAGACTACCGAAACATTTCAGTCATTGAATTGCAATTGTGAAGCAGTTGTGTACGAGACTAGCAATTTATGTCACTTTGACAATTGTAAGACAATGATGAAGTCGTTATGACGACACATTAATAGTAGACTACCAAAAACTTTACTATTGCACCATAATGGTACAATAATGGTACAGTTGTGACACCGTTGAAATACCCGACTCAGGGCCCAGGTTATTGTTGTAAAATGTCAGTAGTGTAGCGATGTGCAGAGTACGGTTTGACTCGAGTCAGACTCGATTCCTGCTTTGGACTCGCCTACTCGAATACCAATTTATTTTGATTCGAGTACGCCAGACTCGATTCCGGTACTCGAGTCAGGAAAAATAGATTCGTACTCGGTAACTCATTCTATTTATGCGAGTTCAACTGACTCGAGTCCAGTATTCGGGTTTGGATTACTCGCTCGTACTCGCAAACTGTTTACATAAGCAATGAAGTGGCGCGGGCCTATTAATACAAACAAGTTAGAATCTGCAACATTTTTCCTTTTTGTTAAAAAATCGGACTTATAGTTCTGGACTAGACTTATCAAACTCCAATTCTGGACTCGAATTTCGAATATTGACTCGATTCTAGCCGGACTCGAGTCCGGCTAGAATCGAATACCGGTTAATATTCGAATACCAAACATAGAATTCGAGTACTGGGCTCGAATCGGGGAATCGAGTCATGATTCGAATACCGTATAAACTGACTCGAGTCGACTCGATCCACCAAAACAGGGACTCGGCACATCACTACAGTAGTGAGATACTTTACTTACTTTACTTCGTAGTTTGTCACTAGCACAGTTGAAAAACTGCCCTCAAAAAACTGACCCGTTTTTAGCAAGTGTAGTGATATTCATGGAATTTTTCACTCCTATGATATTCTTATTGTCGCTTTTATTCATGGTATTGCTAAAACATAGAATTACTCTGGTATTTATTTCACATTGCAAATCGAACAGCAAATAGTACTATGCCGTTCAAATGAGAATAGGCTTGACCCCGCGCCATGTAGTGACGTCATAGCTGTCAATTCGAACAATTTTAGTAGGATCAACAATACAAGATATGTACTTTAATAATATAATTTATTTTTATTTTCGATTCTAGCCGGACTCGAGTCCGGCTAGAATCGAATACCGGTTAATATTCGAATACCAAACATAGAATTCGAGTACTGGGCTCGAATCGGGGAATCGAGTCATGATTCGAATACCGTATAAACTGACTCGAGTCGACTCGATCCACCAAAACAGGGACTCGGCACATCACTACAGTAGTGAGATACTTTACTTACTTTACTGTTTTTTTTTTTGGGCGGGAAATTCCAAAAAGCGCGGTTCGGTTGAAAAATTTTTATTTAATTATTTAAATAAAAAGCAGATATTTTTTCCTCTCAGCAATTAAAACCATAGTTTGTATTGCTGGGTACCTCTGAACATGGAGGGAAACGAGGGGGGCGGGGATAACCCGCCCACCTCTCTCAAACGTCCCCGGACAAGAGAATCTGGAGGCGAAGACATGGACAATAGCAGTGCCGGCAGTGATAATAGTGCCTATATGCCGTATTACAAACCTGATTATAAAAGACTATACCCGGAAAACTCATCAAACACTATATTCAAAGTCTACATAGAATCGTTGAATGGTGATAGATTAGGCAACAAGAGCCCTATCTACTTAAATCATATTTTTTCTACAGAAATAAAAGGTGTGACAGCTATAGAACGAATCAATGCAAACAAAATAGCAGTTAACTTCAAACAATATAACACAGCTAATAACTTCATAAATAATACTATATTCCTTTCCAAATATGGCTTCAGAGCGTTTATACCGGCAATGCAAATTGAAAAAACTGGCATCATAAGGTATGTACCAACAAATATATCAAATAAAGATTTATACACAAGATTGTCATCAACATATGAAATAGTTGCTGTAAGAAGATTCACTAAAAGAGTTGGAAATGAAAGAGTTCCATTACAGACAGTCAGCATCACATTTCTTTCTAACACATTACCTGATAGAATACATTATGACTTATTCTCATACAGGGTATTTGAATATATTCCACCACTACAACAATGCTTTAAATGTTTTAAGTTCAATCACGCAGCCAAAATCTGTCATAGCAAACAAAAATGTTCCATATGTGGAGGTGAGCACTTATATAAAGATTGTGATAAAACCACTGAGGTCTGCTGCTTAAATTGTGGTGGACCACATCTAGCTATATCTAAAACTTGTCCAATTAAAATTAAGAAAATATTAGAAAAGAAAAATAAAATAACTTATGCAAGTGCCGCCTCTACAAGTGGCAACAAAGAATTCCCTCCTTTACCCCCAACAAAACAAACAAATAAACCATCTGTAAATACTTTTGTAAATAAACCTGTACATTCTGTAAATGATGTAAATAAATATGTAAATAGTGTAAATAAGGTTAAAAATGTCATTAAAAAAGATGACATTAAGAACCAAATTATCTCCAACAATGATGTACTTATGGCCCTAGTACAGACATTGGTGGAGTTAGGTAATAAAGATACTAATGTGCCTACGACTACAGCATCTATTAAAGATCTTTTAATTAAAAATCTTAAATAATGGATCCAAACAATATAGAATCTAAGTTACGCATTGCTCAATATAACATACAAAGTGCAAATAGTAAAAAACCTCTATTAATAAACTTTTTGAAACAACAAAATATTGATGTTTGCTTGCTCAACGAAACTTGGTTTAAAGACAACAAATTTAAAATTCCCGGATATAATATATACATAAAAAATTCTAATAATTCACATAACGGAGTAGCAATATTATTAAAACCACACTTGAAATATAACTATATTGATACTACATTTTATGAAGATGTACAAACTGTTGCTATATCCTTGTCCATTCAGCGTGGTAATTTAACAATACTGTGTGTTTATTGCCCTCCAGCAAGACACTTACACATCAATAGACTGTCTAATATAATAAATAAACTTCCTAAACCTATTTTCATAAGTGGCGACTTCAATGCACATCATGTAGCATTTGGATGTCTCACCACTAAAAGTAGGGGTCAAGAATTATACAATGCAATGGATAACTTAGATTTGTGTATATTAAATGATGGTAGTTTTACAACTGTCAACAGCCCTGGACGGAATCCTTCTGCCATAGATGTAAGTTTTATTAGTGCTGAGTTTGCATCACTTTGTAATTGGTCTGTACATGATGATACTATGGGAAGCTATCATTACCCAACCATCACAGAACTTAACTTACATGTAGATAAATATTATATTACTTCACCAATTGATAAGTATCTATATAAGAAAGCTGATTGGAAAGAATACAAAACTCTGTCAAAGACAGTATTTCAAAATTTTATTGTCAATTCACAAGATCCAATCAATAGTTACAATGGATTTTGTTCACATTTAGACACACTTAAAGATATGACTATTCCAAAACTTGTTAAAAAAGACAATTTCAAAAGCAGACCTCCAGCTCCCTGGTGGAATGATACCTGTGAACAATGTGTTGTAGATTCATACAATGCTCTTAAATTATACAGGGTGTCCCAGAACGTAACGTAGCTGGGAAGGGGGGTGATAGGGGGGGTCACAAGGGTCACCAGAAAAATAAAATAAAAATTCCCCTCTGGCTATTTAAAAAATAAATGGCATTTTTTTAAAAACTAAAAATTTTACACCTTGTGGGGCTATTTTGCTAACTGTACCTACAAATATAGCTGTTTAAAAAAAAAAAAGATGTTATGTAATCCTCAATAACCCTTCATCAAATTGAATTAAAAAAATAATACATATCCAACCAAGATTTTAAAGAAAATTAAGTTCTTTTCCAGTCAAGGACTTAGTAATTACAATTTCACTCAACTTTCTCCAAGTGTACTGAAAAAAAAATGTACTATGCAGCTCCGGCGTGTAACTTAAAAAGATAGGTAATTTTATTGCAATTCCAAAATGGTATAACACTTATTTGAAAAAATCATACTTAGACATTTAAAAATAATTTTCGGGAACAATACCCCTGCAAAACAAAACATATCAATAAAACAATAGTCTCAAATTCCTAAGAAAATACATTTTTAAATGTCTCTTCTGTTCCTCTAATGTTACTGCCCGTTAATACTCAAGATTGGAGTACTGTACATACCTCAAACACTCAAGTACAGTCTAGGCCAGATAAAGCTTTACCATATTTTATGACAAGGAATTTAAATGAAACTCGGAAATAAAACATAATTCTAATTATTTATTCAAATAAAGTGCTCCAAATGTGCACCACCAACATAAATAGTCTCAAATTCCTAAGCAAATATTCCTGTTCCTTGTACAGGCAGGTAGGCAGGTACCCCTCTCGTACCGTTAGCCATGCGCGAGAACAATGAAACAAAACAAGTTCAGGGAGTGAAAGAGACAGGTAGATACGTTAAAGGAAGAGAAAAAGTAGGGGTGCTGTCTCTGGTTAGCCAAATAGTCGGGCAGTACATTAAGCTCTCTCGTTTACTGCACATCTTTGTATTCGTTTGTGTTCATTTAGTACTAACAACTTTGCTTCGCTTTCTGGACTTGATTATTTCTTTGTGATTTTGGACATTGTTTGTGATTTCTTCCAACGACTTGGCTTTCTCAAGGACTAAAGTGTGTGATACAGTGCCACCATGCCACCCACGTACACTCCACATGAATATGCGAACATGCATCTCATTTACGGCGAATGTAGATGTAATGCCGGTGCTGCAGCAAGACTGTACCGAGAAAGATATCCGAACGCCCCACGTCACCCGGATAGCCGTGTTTTTGTCAATGTCCACCGACTATTGTCTGAGGGTCGACTTCCACATCAAATGGTTAATGAACGCAGATCTCGGTTCGATGTCCAAGATGTAGTGCTTCAAACCGTCGCAGACAACCCGAGTACTTCAGTTCGGACAATTGAAGCAAATACAGGTGTATCAAAAAGTACTGCTCATCGCATATTACAATCAGAAAAGTTCCACCCGTACCACGTGCAACGCGTACAGAGTCTGATACCACGCGATTTTCCTGCGAGACTTGCATTTTGTAGTAGGATGCTGCGCATGCATAGGGAGGACCCTCAAATTTTTAATAAAATATTGTGGTCCGACGAGTCTACTTTTAAAAAGGACGGCTACATGAACCTACATAATTTACACGAGTGGCACGTAGAAAATCCCCACCTTATTAGAGAAGATCGATCCCAATATCGTTTTAAAGTGAACATGTGGACCGGAATACTGAACGGTAAAATAATCGGACCCTTTGAGTTACCTGAGGCACTGACTGGCGAGGCGTACTTGCACTTTTTACAAAACGAATTACCCAATTTATTGGAAGATGTGCCGCTGGAAACATTAAGGAATATGTGGTTCCAGCATGATGGGTGCCCAGCACATTATGCACGCCCAGTAAGAGATTTCCTAAACAACGAATATCCTGGTAGGTGGATGGGAAGGGCCGGTGTTATAGCGTGGCCAGCTCGTTCACCGGATTTAAACCCGTTGGACTTCTTTTACTGGGGTGCTATAAAAGAAAAAGTTTATGGGAAACCCATCAGGGACTTGGGTGACTTGAAGGCGAGGATCACAGAGGCCGCGGAATCAATCAATAATAGAAGATTTGCTCGGCACATTTCCCGCTCATTTTTAAAACGATGTAGGGCGTGCATTTATGTTGGTGGTGCACATTTCGAGCACTTAATTTGAATAAATAATTACAATTTTGTTTTATTTTCGAGTTTCATTTAAATTCCCTGTCATAAAATATGGTAAAGCTTTATCTGGCCTAGACTGTACTTGAGTGTTTGAGGTATGTACAGTACTCCAATCTTGAGAATTAACGGGCAGTAACATTAGAGGAACAGAAGAGACATTTAAAAATGTATTTTCTTAGGAATTTGAGACTATTGTTTTATTGATATGTTTTGTTTTGCAGGGGTATTGTTCCCGAAAATTATTTTTAAATGTCTAAGTATGATTTTTTCAAATAAGTGTTATACCATTTTGGAATTGCAATAAAATTACCTATCTTTTTAAGTTACACGCCGGAGCTGCATAGTACATTTTTTTTTCAGTACACTTGGAGAAAGTTGAGTGAAATTGTAATTACTAAGTCCTTGACTGGAAAAGAACTTAATTTTCTTGAAAATCTTGGTTGGATATGTATTATTTTTTTAATTCAATTTGATGAAGGGTTATTGAGGATTACATAACATCTTTTTTTTTTTTAAACAGCTATATTTGTAGGTACAGTTAGCAAAATAGCCCCACAAGGTGTAAAATTTTTAGTTTTTAAAAAAATGCCATTTATTTTTTAAATAGCCAGAGGGGAATTTTTATTTTATTTTTCTGGTGACCCTTGTGACCCCCCCTATCACCCCCCTTCCCAGCTACGTTACGTTCTGGGACACCCTGTATAGAAGGGTTCCTACAATGGATAATTACATTGATTATAAAAGAAAAGATGCACTTAAAAAGAGAACAATAGCAGAACAGAAAAAATTAGGCTGGCATAATTTATGTACCACCTTCAATAGAACTACTCCAATTAGTATGATTTGGAAACAATTAAAAATGTTTAAGGGAATTAGACCTGGCAACAAATCATATCAAAATGAATTTATTTTACCATTATTAGCAAAATTAACAGATAACAACAATTTAACTGAAACAGATAATCTAAACACGTATTTTGAGAAACAAAATGATAATAGCAATTCAAAATTTTTACTGGACTCATTTTCATGGTCTGAATTTAAAATGAGCTTACAATCTAGAAGAAATACATCTCCAGGTCTAGATGATTATCCATATAATATTATTAAAAATTTAGATGAATCAGTACAAATATTATTTCTTAAAATACTGAATTTACTTTGGCATAAAAAAATCATTCCACAAACATGGAAAACACAGTGTGTTATTCCCATACCAAAACCTGACAAACCTCCAGATCTTGCTAGCTCATATAGACCAATATCTTTATCATCATGTCTAGGAAAAATTTTTGAAAACATGATCAAAGTACGTCTTGACTGGTATGTTGAATCCAGTAGCATCATTCCTCCAGTACAGTTTGGGTTCCGTAGAGGGCGCAGTTGTGCTGACAGCTTTACCTCATTAATTTCAGATCTGAAACATGCAAAAGAAAGTAGGTTACATACTGTATGTGTATTTTTAGATGTGCAAGGTGCTTTTGATAGTGTAGATCCAGGCATTCTTGTCAAAGTTATGTCCAGGCTGGGCATTCCTGGACAACTTTGTGAATGGGTTTACAATTTCTTAAACAATAGAACTCTATATGTAAGGCACAATAATGTTTTATATGGACCGAAAACTGCTTCCAGAGGCACAATGCAGGGTGCTGCACTATCACCATTATTGTATAATATATATACTAGTGAAATTTGTAAATATGTAAATAGTAATAATGTAAATATTCTACAATTTGCTGATGATATTGTCATTTACACCAGCAACTATAATCTGCAAACTGCTATGGAGCATATTAACAATGCTTTATTTCAATTATTTCTTTATTATAATGAAATATTACATCTCAATATTAACCCATCTAAAAGCAATGTAATGATATTTGGTAAAGATAATCCAATCTCAAACATAATTTATAATGGACAAATTTTAAACAAGGTGAACTCCAAAAAATTTTTAGGCATTATAATTGATAATAAATTAACTTTTAAAGAACATATAGAATACATATCAGGCAATGCCCTCAGAGGTATAAATATAATGAAATGTCTTGCTGGTGTAAGCTGGGGAGCAGACCCCAAAATCTTGTCTTTATTGTATAAATCTATTGTGAGAAGTCATTTTGACTATAGTTCACTTAGCTATATAAATAGTCACCATGTAAATAAACTTGATATTTTACAAAACAGGGCTTTGAGAATTATATCTGGCGCAATGTGCTCAACTCCCATAAGGGCCATGGAGGTTGAGACACTGATAATGCCTCTAATTTTGAGAAGAATCATGCTGGCTGAGAGATATCTCTTAAAATTAATTTCTTCAAATAATAGACAAATCTTAAACAAAATCTTACCAAATATAAATAGAGGTCATAGTGTGACAGTCACTCCAGAAGATCTCTTGAATGGAAAGTCTCCTTTATTGTCCAATATATTGCTAGAAACACAAAATAAATTTAAATTTATAAGAAAACAATATCTATGGCCATGTTATTCTTTTTCTTATCATTGCATTACACACCCAATAATAGTACTTGAAAATACTATTACCAATAATATTGATATGCTTGAATTTCTAGAATTAAATCAATTGTATTATGTCATATATACAGATGGTAGTAAAGGAAGTGACCATGTAAATGCAGCCTTATATGATCCACAAAAGAAGTTTTCTCAAAGCTTTGTTTTGCATGAAGCTTGCTCTATATTTACAGCAGAAGCATATGCGGTATATCAGGCATTACTACGTATTCGAGACATACATACTCATAAACAATTTTTAATTATTACAGATTCCTTGAGTGTGATACAAGGTCTAAACAACCTTAGAGTTAGTTATAAATCAAATTACATTCTGTATTTTATTAAAGAAACAATTTACCAATACTCTTTAAAAAATGTCAAAATTGCTTTCCTCTGGGTGCCTTCACACAGAGGTATTTCTGGTAATGAAATGGCTGATAAAACCGCATATGAATGTATAAACCCTATAAATGTAAAAAATGTAACAGAGATCCCTATGACAGATTGCTTGCCATATGTTAAACAAAACATTAATACTAAATGGTTAGACATGTGGAAGAAAGATCAAGATAGCAAAGGAAAGTGGTATGGCAATATACAAGAGAACTTGCCGGTAAAGCCTTGGTACAACCAGCTGGAAGATGCCAGTCGCGATTTTATAACAACAATAAACAGACTACGCTTTGGCCATAATACTGCTCCGTCACACCTGGCTAGATTGGGTATTATTACTGATAATATTTGCCCACATTGCACAACACACGAAGGAACCGTTGAACATATTTTAATTTATGAATGTCAAAACTTTTTAATTGCCAGACTAATATTCGCCAATGACCTCAGTGACGTGAAAATTTTAAGTGTTTCTTCATCCCGCCCGCCGCCTATTGATCAATTACTAAAAAACAAGAACAGTTACGCAGCCATATATAAATATATCAAGAATACTATCAAAACAATATAAATAAAACAACAAAGAATTGGAAAAAGAAGATATGACCTAAAGGTCCTCGTAACCAGGTCATTAAAACCCAAAAAAAAAAAAAAAACTTACTTTACTTAGTTTACTTCGTAGTTTGTCACTAGCACAGTTGAAAAACTGCCCTCAAAAAACTGACCCGTTTTTAGCAAGTGTAGTGATATTCATGGAATTTTTCACTCCTATGATATTCTTATTGTCGCTTTTATTCATGGTATTGCTAAAACATAGAATTACTCTGGTATTTATTTCACATTGCAAATCGAACAGCAAATAGTACTATGCCGTTCAAATGAGAATAGGCTTGACCCCGCGCCATGTAGTGACGTCATAGCTGTCAATTCGAACAATTTTAGTAGGATCAACAATACAAGATATGTACTTTAATAATATAATTTATTTTTCAGTCATCGTTTACCTACTCATTTTCGAGCAGTAAACGAGATAAATACAATTACAAACAATAGCAAATTGAGACAAATACAAAATAAAAACACTAACAAACAAAAACTGCGACAAATAACAAAAAAATATATAAATATATTTAACGGGGAACAACCACATAGCTAACGGTATTAAAAATAAAACATAAGCAAGCTGCAAAACTCGACAAGGCACAATAACAACCACAAAATGGCGGTTGGTAGTTGAACGTAATATTATCGTTTCCAACAACGAAATATTGAAATAAAATAGTTTTCTTTTTTAAATTTGTTATAAGTATTATCACTCAAATATATAGACATTTTTTCACTTAGAATAACTGAGATTAGATAAAACATAAAAAATAATGTATTAACACGTTCGCGCGCGGTAATTTAACTGATAGTTTCGTAAAAAAACAAAAATTTTCCATACATTTTAGGGACACTGTTATAACCGTACTGTCTTAACATATAACAAAAGAAGGTATTCCTGAAAGCAGTACGGTTATTACCGTCATGCGTCGAAGTAACACGCATACAAACACAACGGCAACAGCCGTAGTGTCGCTGTGTGCGCACACATTCCAAACTGACTTCAATACAAATATACAATTTGATCTTGTGCATTACATTTTGACAGTACAAACTTATATTCTTCTCACAGAGTGCCAGTGGAAATGTGTTGTATGTATAACTCACAGTTGTTAAGCTGCTCCTACCGTACTGGCAATAAGGAGAATTTGAAAGTTTACGGCAATAACCGTACTGACTGTTAAATAAAAGACAAAACCAAAGAATATTTGGTTTTATTCAACGAATATCTTGACGATTATAAATTCAGAATATAAAAAGGATGACATGGTAGATGAAGAATATGAGACAAATTTATGGATAGTTACAATGAGGTTTTAATACAACTTATAAAAAGGAGGTAAATATACTACATTCACCCGCCCTAGAAACGTAATCGCGAAGGTAACCCGGTGGCTGCCTGTCACGAGTGGAACGACGAAGAGAACCATTCTCCGACCGATGGTCTTCGTCACCCGTGACGTTATCATTTCCAATCATTGGAGGCTCCGCAGGTTCCTCCGGTTCATTTGGTTGTTCAGAGACATCCAATTCACTGGTACTCGTAGGTAGTGGTGCCAGTTGTCTGTTAGACACAGTACATTCTCGCCCATCTGAGAGGCGCACGTATGAGTAAGTGGGATTAGCATGTATGACTTCTGCTTCTTCGACAAGTGGATCATATTTAGAAGATCTAACATTCTTTTTTATTAGTACTGGTCCAGAGTTTATTAACCACGTTGGTAAGGATTTTCCATTAGGTGAACGGCGCGGATGACGGAACAATCTTTCATGAGGTGTAACGTTGATACTCGTACATAAAAGTGACCGGATGGAATGTAATGCGTTTGTTAAAACTCGTTCCCAATTTGAGATATCCATGCCCTTTGATCGAAGACTGAGCTGTATTGCTCTCCATAATGTTCCGTTTAATCTTTCGACTTGTCCATTTCCTTGTGGGTTGTAGGGAGTCGTCCTGCTTGAAGCGATCCCAAGCCGTGTAAGAAACTCTCTTAATTCTTCCGACAAAAATGAGGAACCTCGGTCAGAATGTACGTATAATGGAAATCCAAATGTGTGAAAAAGATCCTTCAGACATTTTATCACTGTAGCCGCTGATAAATCACTGCAAGCATAAGCAAAAGGAAACCGGGAATATTCGTCAATAATAGTAAGTAGATATCGGTTCTTTGTATTCGTAGGCAATGGGCCTTTAAAATCAATGTTTATTCTTTCGAAGGGAGCTATAGCTTTAATTAAGTGACCTTTTGATTGGCAAAATCGCGGTTTTACTTCGGCACAAATTTTACAGGACGCTGTCATTGCTCTTATTTCTTCAACTGAAAATGGAAGATTCTTTGATCTTACCCAATGCACCATTCTTGTGACACCAGGATGACACAGTTGATCATGTAGCTCGTAAAGTTTATTAGGACAAGTGTTAGCGCATACTCTTGATAAAGTATCGGCAACAACGTTTTCTCGTCCTGGTCGATATATAATATCATACTTATAACATGATAATTCTAATCGCCATCGTTCAATTTTTTCATTTTTTATTTTGCTTGAATGCTTTTGATCAAACATAAATGCTACAGACTGTTGATCCGTTATTAATATAAAATGTCTTCCAATTAAATAGTGACGCCGAAGCGCTTCTACTATTGCACTTGCTTCTTTTTCAATAGCTGAATGACCACGTTCAGTATTAGATAAAGATCTCGAAAAGAAAGCTACAGGGCGATCATTTTGCGAAAGAGTTGCTGCTATTGAATGCTCAGATGCGTCGGTTTCTACAGTAAACATTTCTTCATTGTTAATAGCCGTTAGAGATGCTTTTGCTATTTCTGACTTTAAGGCTTCAAAACTATTTATGGCAACTTGACTTAGAGGAAATCGAGAAATTCCAACCAATGGTTTTATGTGATGTGAAAAATTGAAAATCCATTTTGAATAGTGAGCCAGCATACCTAGAGCACGTTTTAGCGAAGCAGAATCTGATGGAATAGGAAGATCTAGAAGAGGTTTAAGTCGTTCTCTGTCAGGTTTTATGGTGTTTTTTTGTATTGTGTAACCTAAAAGATTTATTCTATCTTTCCCAAAGACACATTTTTGCTCGTTTAATGTTAGTTTGTATTTCTTTACAGCGCTCATAAATTCTTTCAGATTTTTATTGTGTTCCTCCTGAGATTTTCCACAAACAGTTACGTCATCAAGGTAACAGTAGGTGCCTTTTAAATTCTCGGTTTGAATAATATATTGTAAAGTTCTTTGAAAAGCTGCGACACCATTAGTAACACCAAAGGGTATACGCGTAAATTGGTATAATGACCCATTTGCTTCAAATGCCGTGTATATGCGTTCAGTTTTCAAAATAGGCACTTGATGGTAAGCACTTTTGAGGTCTATTTGACTAAAATAATTGTACTTTGCAATATTAGAAACTATTGATTCGATGTTAGGTAACGGATAAGCATCAAGTTCTGTATATTTATTTATAGTCAATGAATAATCGATGACCAGACGTTTGCGATGAGTAGTACCACCAGTTACTAGTACTTGTGCTCGCCAGGGAGAAGTACTTGGTTCAATGACTCCATCTTTCAACAAGTTGGTTATTTCTTCTCTAATAAATGCCTCATCAGTTTCGGAACGGCGTCTAGATTTGATAGCGATGGGCTTTATATTTTGAGAAAGATTAGTAAATAGGGATGCAGGGGGTACTGATGCTTCCATGACACATACCTTTAGAGTATCCCTTGTACCTCCAAAGTCGAACTGCAAGGCCTTGTGATTTTTCAACAAATCATGTCCTATAATAACATCAGCGCATAAGTTGTTAACAATTAGTAGAGGTTGTTGTGGATATTTATGTTTTTCCATACAAATTGTTACGTTACAGATGCCTTCTACAAAAGAAATATGATTAAGAGAAGCTAACGAGATAGCCTGTTTATAGGGTCTCACCTTTAGATTCATATCTTGGACTAATTTCTTGTTTATAAAACTGACTGAACTGCCAGTATCAATTAAAGCTTCAGCATGATAATTATTAAGCATGATAGGAACAATTGCTTTACTTAGACTGGATGGAGAAGCAGCAGATATGCAATTAGCCTCAGGATCACTCTCATCCACTGCTTCAATATCAATTGAATTTGTAGTTAGTCTGTTACTTCTGCAAACAGTAGCAAAATGGCCTTTCTTCGAGCATAATTTACATATTGAATTAAATGCAGGACAATTAATACGTTGGTGTAAAGATTTGCTTCCACAAAAAAAACAACTTTTGCTCCATCCAGGTTTATTTTTCCAATTATTGCTAGTATTTGTCGTCGCGTGCAACTGCATTTCAGGATAATTGTTAAAATTTGTATATGCAGAAGAGTTCTTTTCGGCAGTTTCGAGAGATATAGCTTTATTTTGAGCTTCATCCAGAGTTAAAGTACAATTTTCTAAGAGCCTTTCTCGTATTTTATTATTGTTTATGCCTGATATGAATGCATCGCGAATATAGTCGTTTTTATTTTGTTCAGCTGTTACGTTCTTAAAATCGCAGTCAAATGCTAATTGTTTAAGAATGCGTATATATTCAGAAATTGTCTCTCCTGGTTGTTGTCGTCTTGATGCTAATTTAAATCGTGCATGAATTGTATTCTTAGTTTTCATAAAAACATTGTCTAATATTTTCATAGCCGACTCGTAAGTTGTGCATTCGCGTATCATGAAAAATATTTTTGGAGTCAAATAATTCGCAAGCAATTGCAGTTTAATTGAATCCGGCATTTGTTCCGAATCTTCATATCGCAAAAAATTTGTAAACGTATACCTCCAGTGAATCCAACTCGCCTCTGCTGTAGGAGTATCGAATTCGACATCGAAGCGGTCTGGCCGTAGGAGTCTTGAAATGAACGTGGTCGTGGTGTTTATTTGAGACTTAGAGCAACTTGGATCATTGATCGACATTTTTATTTCATTATTTTTATATTCGTTGAATAAATTGTTAAATAAAAGACAAAACCAAAGAATATTTGGTTTTATTCAACGAATATCTTGACGATTATAAATTCAGAATATAAAAAGGATGACATGGTAGATGAAGAATATGAGACAAATTTATGGATAGTTACAATGAGGTTTTAATACAACTTATAAAAAGGAGGTAAATATACTACACTGACGATATTTGCAATACAAAAAAACGGTCATAGCCGTTAGAGAGTAGTATATTCTTTGGCCGTTACCGCGCGCGAACGTGTTAATTCGCAAATAACTTTCGTTACTGTTAGTACTTTTCAAATCACTCTTGACGGATAGAGGTCATTGCCAATCCTATTTTCATTTGAAACGAATAGTATTTTTATAACTAATACATTCAAGGAAAGTTGTCCTGTGTTCTGTAGTTAGGGTCCAAAACACAGAGAGAGCTATTTTAAAATGTTTGGCACACCTTATTCATAAGATAGCTGTTTATCATGTCACTAAAATATTACAATTAGACTAAGATCCCAAACGTGAAAAATGTACCGTAAAACGGAGTCAATAGGGATGAAACCGATGATCAAAAGTAAAGCAGAAATACTACTACGAGATCTACCGTTAACCATCAGATTTTTTTTATAGTAGAAAGGTAAATTATTGTACTGGTAACAATTGTTTGACGTGAAGATAGTCAGAAATCAGAATAAAATACAATTTTTGTTAAGTTCTCTAAGTAATCTGTGGACTGAACTTCACCGTTAGCCGTTAGAAAGATCGAGATTTTGTTCCTCAGAAAGTTTGTAAAAAAGCAGTTACCAATTGATCATAGGCTCGTAATTAAAGGGTATTTGATAAAATGGGCATCGTAGTAAAAAAATTTAAAAGCAACACGCCGGGCGTTGATTACCTCAAGTCTTTTCTCCGGCGGCACGACAAGAAAATAAGCATGAGGTTCAGCCAAAACATAAAGCGATCTAGAGAAGCTGTGTCACCAGAAGTAATAGAAAGTTATTTTGACGAACTGGAATTCACACTACAAGGCGTTTCGTCAGCAAACATAGTTAACTACGACGAGACCAATCTCACAGATGACCCTGGTAGAAAAGTTAAGAGAAGCATCAAGTATCCAGAACGAGTTATGAACCACACAAAAGGGGCGACGTCAATTATGATGGCAGCTGCAGCAGATGGCACGATATTGAGCCCGTACGTCGTTTACAAGGAATATGTATGACACATGAAGACAAAATGGACCTAAAGGGTGTAGGTATAATTGTACGAAATCCGGTTGGTTTGACGGCGCTACTTTCGAAGACTGGGTGAGAAGTATCGCCTTACCTTACTTCAGCAATAAAACTGGAAACAAATTTTTAATAGGTGACAACCTTGCCTAGATCTGTCGATGGACTTAGTTGCAGAATGTAAAACTATCGGTGTTCGTTTCATTTTTTTGCCCAGCAACTCAACACACCCTTACCCAACCACTAGACGTTGCCTTTTTCAGACCATTGAAGATAGCTTGGAGGGATTTAATTTTCAATTGGAAAAAAACCGATGGCAGAACGCAGCCTACAATTCCGAAAAATGTGTTTCCATCATTGTTGAAAAAACTTATGAACAAAATAGAGCCCATTGCATCCCAAAATATCATATCAGGTGTTGAAAAATGTGGTATTCAGCCAATAGATAAACAGATTCCCGTAGCTGGGCCTAGTAAGACACACATAAAAAAGACTGAAATAGAAAAGTTAAAACAAATAATAATGAAAAAAGAACCTAAAACTCAAAAACCGAAGACGGAGCGAAAAAATACGGGTAAATAAAAAAAAACTGAAAACAAATCCATTATAAAAAAAAACGAAGACAAAATATCTAAACGTAACAGTACCTCAATCATACAATCTACATACACTCTGCTAGCCAGGCGGCTCTCTTGGCCTTGTCTTCTGATGCTATTAGCTCGAAGTTGGTTACGAACTGCAGGCAACTATTAAATACTCTGGGTGTAAAAAACAGAGTAATATCACAGATTACTTAATAGTTACTACGTAACAGATAAATCACTCCAAGGAAAAATGACAATACCTACTGCTATAATAACCTACTCCCTCTAGTAGCTAGACGTTGCAAGCCAAAATGAACCAAAGCTTACGAACATAAAGTTGACTTTGCTCTGTAGGTGCGCGCTGCCACGTGCTCAGCGTAGATTGTCAGGGCTGCCTCTTTCGATATATATGTCAGTAGGTATTTGCAGTAAACTTTATAATTGAAAGAAAAAGAATTTCTTCTGTTTTAACATGTTTTATTTTTTAATTATCAAGAAATTATACATAACTTACAAATGTTTTATTTTGATGTAATGTTTAATAAATTTTTTGCCTTGGCGAAATTCTCGGTTATTAAACTTAATTGTGGAAAATATTCTGAATCGTATAAATAATATAAGTAGGTATTCTTGTGGGAAACAAGGGCAAGGGGAGTTAAAAGGAATATTTTTTAAAAGATCAAGGAGCTTGCGACCAGGTTTTTGTCTCATGTTAATTTCAAAATTTTTAACAAATGTGATTTCTAGATTTTTTACATAATCGTAAAAGGAATCTGAAGGTACTTTTAAACTTCCATAAAAAGACGATGTTTTGTTGAAAGCTTTAAAATGAATGAACATTCTGGATTCATCGACATTAGGAATATTATTTAATTCTGAGGTGAACTCTGGGCAGGTATGCTTCTTACTGCATTTATAAAGTAAGTATCCGGATATGTATACTAAAGCATTTTCAGTAGGCAAGTCGAAACGATAGTCTGTTTCACCATTTAAAGCGACTGCTGAAGGTGCAGTACGACGGCGGGTAGGTTCTCTGGGTCCTATCAAAACAATCATTTTGTTTTTGAAGTAGTTCGCAAACGTCTTCTTCACAGTTTGTGTTTGGGGAGTTCTTCAACATATTTGACAGAAACAGTTTTGAAAAAGCTCTCTGAAACTGAATTGCCGTAGGATCGCGGCAGTTTCCCCCCTGCTGTCTCACGGTGCCAAAAAAGTTTTCAAGACTATCCTGATTAAGACGTCTTGTAAAAACGTAATTAAATCCTTCTTTTTTCATATCATTGCAAAGCATTTTTATGGATTGGATAGTTATTTGTAAATTTTTAAATGTTTTTATCCTGTTTGTATTATCAGCACCTTTTTTTGAATCGATGGCTCTTAAATGTGTGAATGTTGTTATAGCGTCTTCTAACACATCGAGTTGGTATTTTTTGACCGAAAAAGCTCTTTTAAATTTACATGTGGCATTGACTGAACTTGAATTTAAAACATCGAACAAATTGTTCATTTTCTCTACAAATTCTGCCGTTGGTCTTGCTTCTTCAGGTAGACTTTTGAGACGTTTAAGGGCGTTCAATGCGGAATAAACGGAGTGACTGAATACCTGTGCGGCATATTTGACCCTCATCTTTTGAAAATTGTTGGGTTTAATGTGAGCTTCAGTGATTCTTGGAATGAGCTTTAAATTTTTTTCTTGCTGTTGTGAAAATAGTTCTTCAATATGTTTCCAAGATATTTTCTTATCATCGTATACAAAATCGTTTGTCAACAGATTGTTTCGAATACATTTTAACAAATGCGGGGCGTCAAAAATGTAGTAAATTTTTTTACCATTTAAGAAAAAGTAAGGCTTTTCCTTCGTTATATTTTTGACCTGTTTGGCATATTTGTCAAAGTTTGATCCTTGATCGGACACAATCGCCTTAACGTCAATATTTGAAAGTTTCAAAATGATTTCATCCAGCCAGAGTTCCAATCTTTCGTAATGCTTTAGCGATCCTAGGAATGAATATGCTATAGGTTGCTTCCAGTTGACTATAATGCCTCGGAGCATAACCACACAAGCATGAGAAGCTATTTCAGGCGTTACTTCACCATTAATGTTATGGAGACCAATCATTTCGTCTCTTCTAGTGTCATAATGTAAATGTCGTTTGAAGACCATTTCATCTATACACAGAGTGCAATATCTGGCTTTTTTGGACAAAGATTTCATCTTCGCAGACAAAAAATCCAAGGTACGGTCCTCAATCACAGGTGGAATAACCATTTGAAATCTGTGAAGCGTACTTTCACTAGGCAGCGATAAAAAAGACTTTAAACTTCTGTATGTCTGCGGACTGGAAAAATGAAAATTCAGTGCAAATAACTTAAACTCTGGGGTGTAACGGTTCCCTTTGCATCTACTTTTTAAACTGCTTTGCCACTTTACTAGCTTGCAAAATCGTTTTGTTACTTCATCCTCAGTTTGGAAAGAAAACCGCTCAAATTTTTCTGAGTCCTTGGATTGAACTTCATTTTTGATTTTAGCCAATTCATTTTGAAGTCTTCTTTTTTTGAGGTTGGACTCTTTTAATTCTTTAATTAATTTTCTTTTTCTCGGCGTGTTGGATGACAGAGCTTCGGTGGTCTGTACTGATTCAGATTTGGTATCAGCATTTTTAACGGTGACAGCGGATATGATGTTGACAGTTGAATACTTGGTTTGTGTAGTGGTTTCCTTTGTTTTAGGTTCATTGCTGTAGTTAGATGTTTTAGGCTGAGACGACGACGGGAGGGATAATGTAGGTAATGCCTTAGGTAATAATTTAGGTGTATATTTAATTACAGATGGGTCAAAATGCAGCGAACATACGAAATGCGATCTTATTTTCGTTTCCGGTCTTGCTAGATCTGGTCTCCTTATCAGTTCTGTCCAAGTTTTGCGCCTGAAATAAAATATTTTTTTACATTTAAAATACCTTCATCCCAAACAAATAGCCAATAAAAAAAATTATATGTAGGTAGATATAAATTTTACACAAAGAGTACCACACGATTATTCAAATAATGGCAAAAATATCACGTTTGTTGTATGGAAAACCCCTTTAATATTTATTAAATTTAGATTTTTTTATTGTAGCAGCGACATAAATACCTACAAAATTTAAAAAGTTCAATTGTTTGAGGTGACAGACGGACGTAAAGACAGACGGCGAAGTCTGATTTACAGGGTCCGATTTTGACCGTTTGGGTACGGAACCCTATACAGGGAGGGGGCGGAGCTCAAACAAGCGAATGGATTCATTTACATCAAGCATAATTGCTTGCTACTAGAGACGATTTATGTAGGTACATACTTTGTTAATACCTTCACTGTCCCTGAATAAGAAATATAATAAGTAGGTAGGTGTTTGTTTTGATTAAGGGACATACCAACCCATGCATGTTTTGTTTGTGTCGTTACATGGCGCATTGTATCGCCAAAATTGACGTCATTATTCGCAAGTCAAGTAGGACTAAGCGCTTACTTGATTTAATTAGTCAATAAGTACGCTTTACAATAAGAAAACGACAAGAAAAATAAAATTCTTTGTAGGTACGAAAATGTATTACCTAAATATCTAAACCTCCTGCACTACGTAATTTGATACGCTGGAACAAATAATGAATTAAAAAGGTAGGTAGGTACTCACGTTTCTTCATCAGCAGGTAAATGGAAAAAAGATAAGTTTTTATGTCTTCTCCTGCTGGATTTACATCCTTCAACTGCACATAGTGTACCACTATTTTTATTATTAGTTTCCATGTTAAATTAGTAAGTAACAAAACAAACAACGAACGTCGGGCTACAAGTCCGGTAACACAAAATATTTCCTCGAGTACGAACGCTCCGCGCGGCTGTCGGCAACCCTCTGAGAAATAAGCAGTCGACTGCCCGGCGGCCGGTAGGTACTTATCGCGCGCAAGTACATGGAGTGAAAGAGGCCTGGTAATATTACGTTGGGTCCCAGAACATGCTGGGATCGAAGGCAATGAAAAGGCCGATGAATTAGCGCGGGTAGGAGCTAAAGGTGTTCAGTTTGGTCCTGAACCCTTTTGTGGAATACCCAAAAGCCTGGCCAGACTGACTCTGAAGGCAGACTGCATGCGCTCAACAATTCAACTCTGGAGAACAAATCCTGGATTGAGACAGTCCAAGGCTCTAATAAGACCCTTTAACTTAAAGCCTGCATCTGAAGCTCTGGCATTAAGTAGGAACAATCTGCGAATGCTAGTAAGAATACTTACTGGGCACTGCTGCCTAAATAACCATGCGCAGACAATAGGGCTGATTGACAATGGGATGTGTAGACTGTCATTTGGCGGAGGAAACGCCCATTCACATTCTCACTGATTGCTCTTCAGTGATGCACATGCGATGCTCCTCTCTGGGTAATTATACCATGCACCCAGAAGAGATCAAACTTCTCGGAGCCAAAAAGATCCTGGAGTTCTTTATAGCAACAGGTTTGGACCGAGAACTGTAAAAAGAAAAAGTCGCCAAAAGTGTTAGCGATTAAACGGATTTTATTTACTCGCGTATTTTTTGGCAGTTTTCGGGAATTCTATGCATATTTTCGAACCAGTTTGATTGATTTGTGTTGTGTTCTTTTTTTGTGTATGGTGACGGTAAGATATAAGTAATTATTTTGCGTTTTCTCACGTTTAAACTTTAAGCGTCCCCTGCGTGTTTTAGGTTATACCTAAGCATGCAAAATGAGGATATTATTACGCCACCTCCGGCGCCGGATCCTCCTGATCCGCCTGACCCAATGATCCCGGAAACCTCTCCCTCTTCAACAACTCTAAAAAGACGCATGGTGTCAGAACCGGCTGATCAATTACAGGCTAAAAAATTAATTACGTCGCCTGAACTAGCTGTTGCCTCTATACAATCTATATATACCCATCCATCATATGTGATTGGTGCAATAAATTCATACACCGCGAATGACAAGGGACCTTACATTGTACATGTGTCGCGAACTACTCCGGATTCTGCGGCTGGAACTACCATACGACCAATTAAATTCGGACAGTTTCTTTCCACCCACAAATTTAAAAATGCTTGTGCAGGAGGCGTTAAAAAAGTGGGGAGAAATAAGGTATCTGTTGAATTTCTTTCAGCAGATGATGCAAACAACTTCACCGTTTCAAGTGTTCTCCCTATGTACAAATTTTCAGCTACCATTCCGACATTCAATAATAAATAAATAAATAAATAAATATTCATGGACATTTCACACAGCGTCCTCTGGTCCCAAGCTAAGCTTATATGCTTGTGTTATGGGTACCAGAATACGGATAGAATACATATACTACTTTTCTTTTGTAAATACATACTTATAATACATAGAAACACCCAGACGCAGTACAAACATTTGTATGACAAATATAAACATCACACAAAGTATTGTCCTGACCGGGAATCGAACCCGAGACCTCCTGATCGGCAGTCCGTTACATGAACCACTAGACCACGAAGCCCGTCATTCAATGTCACTAGGATGGGCTTGGTTAGGAACGTACCGACTGATCTCTCCATGGATGAGTTCGCTAAAGATGTGATCCTTCCTCAGGGTTGCGGCATAATAGTAAAAGCACGCCGGCTTAACCGGAAAAAGATTGATGACGGCAATATTTCGTGGGTACCAACCCAGTCAATTGTAGTAACATTCTTAGGTCAAAACCTACCTGAAAGAATCTATCTTTACTATACTGCTTTTCGAAGGAGGGCCCTGATGCGGCAAGATGGAGTGGAGCCCGCCCCCGACGAAGTCGCTCGCTGGAGAGGCGAATTCCACGACGACCTCTTCGGTGGGCGAGGGGGCAATGTTTGGCCCGCGCGTTCGCGCTCCCGCAGGCCCTCTCTCTTGGCCGCCATCACCTCGGACGCAAACGAGGCGACGGCGGCCCAACACTCTCTGCTGCCGGCCATCGAGGCGATGACGGCCGGCAGCGACAAATTCACGCCTATTGCGTCAGTGAGCCTGACGCGCTGAGCGGACCAGGCCGTGCACACGGCCAACGTATGCTCGGCCGTGTCCACGGCTCCGGACGCACAACTCTTGCAGTCGGGCGCCGACTCTACTCCCACCAGCTCCCACAGGTACTTGGCAAAGCAGCCGTGACCTGTGAGGAGCTGGGTCAGATGGTAGGTCGGCACCCTGTGCGGCGCCTCGACCCACCGACGCAATACCGGGCGCACGGCCGTGAGAAGCCGTGCGCTCACTCTCGAGTCCTCCAGTTTATTGGCCCACCAGTTGAAGAGGTCGTCGCGGAATTCGCCTCTCCAGCGAGCGACCTCATCGGGGGCGGGCTCCACACCACCGACCGTGTGCACGGCCTGGTCCGCTCAACGCGCCAGACTCACTGGCGCAATAGGCGTTAATTTGTCGCTGCCGGCCGTAATCGCCTCGATGGCCGGCAGCAGGGAGTGTTGGGCCGCCGTCGCCTCGTTTGCGTCCGAGGTGATGGCGGCCAAGAGAGGCCCTGCAGGAGCGTGAACGCTCGGGCCAAACATTGCCCCCCCGCAGGGCCGCGGGTAGGGGTCGTCGGCGGTCGAGGAGGCCACGCGCGACGGGTCAGGGGACCTGTCGCGCCCAATGTGGCGGACGGCCCCTCGCCTAGTGTTCGGGCGAGGAGTGACAGTCCGACGGGGGGGCACGTTGCCCACCCCGTCGCAGCGAGCCCCCACCACTAGGGGGCCCCCCGTGTCGGGTCGTGGTAATACCTGAGTAACTACCACGGCCCGGCAACGGGCGAGGAGAACACCGTAGGTTTTACTATACTGCTTTACCGGTTGAATTGTATCATTTTCCAACGATTCAATGCTACGCATGCTGCCGCTACGGACACACTAAGGCACAATGCCGTTCACAGCCGCGTTGCTTCCGCTGTGCCCAGGAACATCTTGGGGATAGCTGCGAGGTGACAGAAGCAAATGCCTCCTGTGTTCACTGCTCTGGTCATCACTTCGCTACTTACCGAAGTTGCCCAGAACAAGAGAGGCAAAGATCAATCAAAATCACTATGGCCCAACAATGTATCTCTTATGAAGAAGCCTGCAATCAGTTCCCCTCTTCTTCCCGTTCCTACTCAGAGGTTACCCAGGAAGTAGTTTTACAACCTAACGCATTCCCCCCTCTTCCATCCCAAAAAAATACTAGTGCGCTCATCTCCCTCAAACGTCTCGCTCATATGTTAAAACCGTATTTACTCCCCTCGACCTAGACCCACACCTACTGGGAAGTCATTCGACAAAGCTACTCATAGAAATCTTACTTCTACTCCTAGATCATCTACACCTAATGGCTGTGCCTTAGGTAAAACAAATTCTCACAATGACACTGAAAATGACTCAATGTTAGAAATTTTAATATGCTTGCTAACTGACCTTATCCGTAAAAATCCCCATTCAATACCGCCCAACGCCGCCACTAAACTTAACAACCTCCTCTCTTTATTCACTAATCATGGATCCAATAGTCGTCCTGCAATGGAATAGTAGAAGTATTCAAACAAAGAAACATGAACTCTCACACTTAATCGATAAGTTCCATCCGTCAGTCATTGCCATCTCGGAAACATGGCTGAGACTGGGTTCTCGTTTTAGGGTTCCCGGTTTCTCGGGTTTCCGAGATGACGGGATTGATGGATATGCCGGGAGTGCCTTATTTATTAAGCACTCCCTTCCTTTCTCCCGTATATCTCTTCCTCCCCTCCCCCCTGGTATAAATGTTGTTGGTGTTAGATGCTGTAATATATCCTTTGTACCTATATATATTCCCCACCCCAACTCCTCTATGATTCCTGACCTTTTACTCGTTTTGTCTTACTACTTGTACTATAATAGTTACAGGAGACTTTAATGGTCATAACACTGCGTGGGGCCATAGCCACTCTGACCTGTTTGGTCACTCACTTCTGGACGTTTTTGATGAGGTGAACTTGTGCATATTAAATAACGGCTCCCTTACTCGCAGAGTCTTGCCCTCTCAGGATACAAGAAGCGCTGTTGACCTTTCACTCTGTTCCCCTTCTTTATCTCCCCACATTACATGGAACCTTCTCTCGTCTACCTGTGGTAGTGACCATTTCCCCATATTGATGTCCATTTCCACCCCAAATTGAGTCTTTCCCCATAGTGATCCCTGTCCCCTTCGCCAATTTAACACTTCGCGGGCTGACTGGCAAGCCTACTCTAATACATTAGACGAAAAGCTATCTTCCCTTCCCCCGACTACTGTTGATTCATCCCTTGACTTTTACAATATATTTGCCGACAGTATGATTTCTTCTGCTCTCTTACATATTCCTCTAAAACCTACATCTAAAGACCCTAGGGTGTCCCCACCGTGGTGGGATTCAGAATGTACCACAGCAGTGAAGGAGCGTAAGGAAGCCGAGAAACGGTACTCTCGGGCTATGACTGAAGAAAACTTCCTAATCTACAAACGGGCCGCAGCGAAATTCATGAAGCTAGTATCTAAAAAGAAACGCCTTGGATGGATTGGATTGTGCGAAACTCACCTAGAACGCCTTCATCGCTCATATGGAAACAGGTTAGGCGATATAGAGGATCCCATAGTTCCGAAAATGTAACGGCTAACGACCCATCGGCATGGCTTGAGACCTTCACAAATACCCTAGCCCCCCCCCATGGTTCCTTGCCTACTCTCCTTGCCAACGGATCCTTGCCCCCTTCCTTCCCAGAACTCTTTCGATTGCCCCTTCTCTTTTCAGGAACTAACATTAGCAATCAACGGACTAACCGACTCCTCTCCAGGTATCGACGGTATCCCATACTCCTTCCTATCTAAATCCTCTGAATCTTCCATAACCTTCTTCCTTTCTATTGTTAACTCCTTTTTCGAGACTGGCATAATCCCCCCCCAATGGAAAATCCAACTGATCGTTCCCATCCTAAAACCGGGTAGGGAGGGTCCCTACCCGGTTTTGCTTGACCCTAATAGTCGTAGGCCCATTGCGCTATCTTCAGTATATTTATCTACAGTAGTTAAAATCGTGGAACGTATGATCAAGCATCGTCTTGAATGGTTGGCTGAACATAACTCGTTTTTAGGCAAGTCGCAGTTCGGATTAAGGAAAGGTAGGAGTACGATGGACAGCCTCAGCATCTTGGGATCAGACATTGAGATCGCTTATAAAAAGAAAGAATACTTGATGGGGGTCTTTCTTGACATTAACGCTGCTTATGACAATGTATCACTTTCCACGCTCAGGAGAAAACTCTCTGAGCTGAGGATCCCGGAAAAGGTACTACGTTTTATTCATAACTTGTTAGCGGAGAGATCAGTCATCGTGAAAACCAATTCTTGTCTACAGCCCCCCCGTTCTGTTTGGAAGGGATTACCGCAGGGCTCAGTCTTAAGCCCGCTACTCTATCATTTGTACACCCACGATTTAGAGAAATCTGTTGAACGACAATGTAATATCCTCCAATACGCCGATGACCTAGCTCTGTATGTCTCGTCCCCAAACGTCGAAGATGCTACTAATCGTTTGAATCTAGCACTGGACTACCATACTAATTGGTTAAACGACCACGGCCTAACTCTTTCTCCCTCTAAAAGTTCCGTCGTAGTTTTCACAAAAAAAGGATCATCCCTTCAATCCAAATCCACATTAACAACGAAATCATACCCCAAACAAACTCCGTCAAGTTCCTTGGTGTTACCCTAGATACCAGAATGTCCGGCTCCCCTCACTCCTTGACTGTATCGCAAAAATGTGAAAAGAACATTAATATTCTCCGTTCTTTGTCAGGAGTTTGGTGGGGCTCCCCTCCCTATTGCCAAGAACTTGTTTACAACGCCATAATCCGCAGCCATGTCGATTATGGCTCCATTCTTTTTAATTCTTTCAACAAATCTAGCCTAGATATTTTTGATAAAATTCAATCTATTGACGAATAGTTTGTAGACCAAAGAAAACACTTGATTTTAAGAAAGTCCAAGTAACTGAAAATAACAACCAAGAGACCAAAACACTACAGAAATGATGAAGAAATATTAAATGATCTTATGGATACTGATGCTGATTAAACAAAGTTTATTACATTTTGTTTACTTCTAGACACAGACAGAAGAGTTTAGAGGTCGATTTGCGACTGTTCATAATTTTAAGTAGTTACCTAGAAAGATTTTATTGTTTAGTTGATTTTTGACATATTTAATAACATTAAGACTGATTAAGAATTTAATAGTTCCTATTAAGTAAGCATAGAAATTTGTTGTAACATTGTTATTACGTAAACCATTTAAAAGTAAAATGATTTTATTTTACCTGAATGATTAAAATGATTTTACGTAGGTATACATATTGTAAGTTACGTTGTACAATATTATTCAGAGTTGTGACAACCCTGACCAAATTTCTCTATTGTTCCCAATGCCGTACCTATTAACCCCTTATACGTGTATAAATAGGGATAGCATATACTCTGTGTATTTACATAAAATCAGCTGACTAACAATGATTTAATTTTATAATATACAAGTTGTGACTAAACTTTTACAGTACTATAAACTAAAAGTTGCATGCAAAACTCATAAGAAAAGGTCACACAAAGTTGAAAACCGTCCCCATTTTACGGTACATAACTTCACAGCAGCTTCGCATATATGTACGAATACCCGCATAAACTAACTATAATACTTAATATAAATAAAATATGTATTCCTATAGATACTCGCCACTTTGTCTTGTCCTTTTTTCAAACTAGTGACAGATAATTGCGTTATCTACAAATTAGTTACTCATTAACTAATTTGATAAAATAATTACTTAAATTTTGGTTCTAATTTTATCATCTATTAACCGTCCCAGAATTCGAAATGTTATTTGACAGTTGCTAATGTTAAACTTGAAAATAATGCTGCCACATTTTTGGCAATAGTGTTGGCCAACCGTAATGTTTTTATCCCGATTATTACCGATTATTCAAACCGACTAGAAAAGTCGTACTAGCTATTGCCTGCGAAGTCGTACGCGTGGAATTGGGAATCACTGTTTTGTACAATATAACATAAAGTAAAATAAACATGTCTTAAAAAACAAACAAAGTAAAAAATTCGCAATTTTACAGTTAGTCATATTTTATTCTCGTTGCATTGTTCTGATTCTGGCGAGCATAGCACCATGCTGAACCCTAGTAAGGTTATTAGTTATTTGTTCGCGTGAGAAATTAAGTTTCGTTCAGAAATAAAGTAATACACAGGGTTGCACTGGTCGTATGAATCCGTACAAATAGTTAACTTTATTTAATTTACAAAATTATATAAATCTGCTAAAGTTTTACGTATAGTTTTTGTTTAATAACAGTTGGAGGACATGACTATTTTAAAAGTGTAATTACCTAGCAACACAGTAAACGTCAGATAACATTTGGAACTCTGGGATAAGCTATAAGAATGGAACAAAAATTACAAAAATGTGCTATAAATTTTAATTAGCTTAGATAACGATTGTAGTTTCTTAGCGTTTCCTATTTTTGTGCCAAAATCTAGAACATAGTGTGAATTGACCTGACCAATTTTATAGATGTGATATCCGAAGTACCTACGGAATACCGTGGTAAACTAAAACAAAACATATTTCACTATATAAAATATCTATTCAGTTAATTGCAGTGAAGCAAATTTTTCAACATCATAAAATCCAGCCTTCACTTGTCTACCACCAAAGAATCTTCCATTTAAATCGACAACCGCTTTAATAGCACTCTCAATACGCTTGAACTCCACAAATATTCTGACAGCCTCATCTGATGGTGCATTGGGCAGTTCAAATATTAACACTTTCACGACATCACCATATTTGGTATTACATTCGTCTTTAACTTCAGGTTCTAATTCTTCATCTACATCGCCAGGCCCAACCATATTCTGAAATTAATAACGAAATAATAACGTGTTTGATTTGTTCATAACCTAATGAAATATACACAAATCTCTACTAAACAGTGATATTTTAAAAGTATTCAAATCGGATAATCACAGCACATAAGATCTACCCAGGGGCAAAAAATCAATAATGTCATAATAATAACATCTGTGGAAATATAAGAGTCATCAGGATTTAGTTTTAAGATGGATTAATAACATGATTTGTTTATATTCAAAAGCAGTATTGTACTTACTCGTAGTAAAACTACTTTACTGGGCGATTTCATTATTTCAGTAATGGTAGGCTCTTGTCTGGATGCTTGTGGAGAATTTGATGCGTTAGGAGAATCTGAGAGGCAAATGTAAAGATAATGATTTTTTTAAATGCCTAAACTTTTTGCCGGTGCTGATAACAAGTACAAATTAATTAATTTTCTAATTTTATAAAGCTAGCTAGTAATTTTGAGGAGGTGTAATAAAAATGTAAGGAAATTAGGAACATGATAGAAATTACCTGGCCCGGGTAGTGACGGCATTGCAAAACCAGGAGGAGGCATCGAATTGCCATCTTTCTCATGAATAATACGTCCACCCCGTTTCGAAGTTTTTTCAACTTGGAGCGCCACAGACATCCCTTGTTCTTTCTTGCCCAAGCCTTGTCCTTCCTAAAAAAAAATATTTTACTGGAAATTATATTAAGCTATATTTAAAAAAACTCAATTTCATTAATTCGATTTGATGACACGTGATCAAAGGTCCATATTCTTTACCAACCATCATATTACTATGCAGGCACGGCTGAAAAGCACTGGAGTAATGGTAAACAAAGTAAACTTAAAGGAGACTTTTTGCTTTTTATAAATTAACAAATGTTCATTGTCAATATACAAACAAAAAATATTAATTGCAAAATATATAAAATCAATAACATTATACATACCTTGAATCCATATTTCGCCATAATTTTAGCAGCCACTGAACTAGCTCCATAGCCACCGATAGAGAAGCCTGTGGAACCAGTAGGAGGTGTAGGGATATTTGGAGTAGGAAGAACTTGAGGAGGTGGGGGTGGTGGCGAATGTGTTTCAACTGTTAATGATGGCGGCGGTGCTATCGCAGCTCCCGCAGATCGTTTGGAAATTTCTACCGCTTCTTCCTCTTCGGGTTGCTAAAAGTATGAATTTCATACAATTAAATTTTATTTTAATATCATTCGAAAGATAGATAGGCGATGAATACGCTAATGGGATAGGCAAACTGTAATTAAATTATCACTCCACCTGGCAGGGTGCTGTTCATTTTTATTAACATCCTGTTTTTATAATTTTCATTTTTTCAAGATTAAAGAAATTAACTTATTGTACTATACAGGTACATCTCATGACAATATTATGAAAATTCTAGCATGAAAATTAATAACTCAATAAAGACTTATAACTTCATAACAAAACACTTCATGGCTATACTAACTACTAAGTACATGTCTTACAATTCAATAATTAATTGGCAGCATTGATAAATATTAGAATTTAGAAGTTTTGCACTATACCATAGCTACAAGTGTTTTCTCTGGAACAATGTCATCTTCATCACCAAACCTTGATTTTCTCTTTCTTCTTCCTTCCTCTGTCCTTTCACTTCTAGTATCTCCACCAATTTGCAATCTTTTGGCATTCATTTCTGTAAACAGGTTACTTATATTTTTTTAAAATTAACAACCAACAATTTCTATACATAATTATGTGTGTGTTTATTCATATGTAAGTATTTAATAATATGTAGGTTTTTATATTTTGTGTAATTACACCACAATCAACCATCTCTTAAATTTATAACTCTATATGTGTGCAAAACGTTGTAAATTATCCATGAATTTGTTTTTATTGAATTATCAATTTTTTTATTTTTTTTCATTTAAAGGGCTTGGTCGCTTTGCGACTATATTGCCCTAGAATTATTTATCATAGACTACTTTTAACCTTACTGAAGCAATACTAATTTAAATAAATAAATCAGTAATGTGAGATTACCTTTAGCAACCTTTTCATAATCATTAGGCCACATAGGATCATATTCATTTGCAACATTCCAATCAAAATCTCTAACATTTAATGATGCTGTTAATGTCTTTCCTGAATGTTGTGGACTATCTGGATTAGGTTCCTCTTCATCTTTCTGTTTACTTTTCAGGTCTATTACAGGAGTAAGTACCTGTAATGAATCAAATTAAATTTCAATATTTGCTCATCAAATAAAATGAAATCAAAACAACCTTCAGCTGTAACTAACAAAAATAGTTACCGACATCTTTTAGAAATTTATCCTGGATTATAATTTACTAGCTGCTGGCCACAACATTGTATGTGTGGAGTTAAGAACAAACAAACAAATTATACATAAAAGGCATCTTTTTGAAACATTCTATCTATTAAAGAAACCACATCAAAATCAGTTGTGTAGTTTTCAAAATATAAGCTCACGTACGGACATACATAACACAAAAATAACAACTTTATTTTATAACAAGTAAAAATAATAGTTATAAATAATAACATTACTTAAACTAACTATCATCTATCATGATCAATCTTAGTACTTTTTACGGCCTTATAACCTTTATAGTAACCTTTATAGAAAAAAGTTGAATAATTTACTACATGCCACACCTTATTGCATTGTCATCAGTCCTTTATATGTGCGCAAAATTTCAGATTAATCTGACTATTGCAAGGGGATGAAAATTATTTTCAAAGATTTTGTTAAATGGCATAACATGTACATACATACTGAGTAAAAAACATGATAATAATTAATAAGTTGAGTATTTTTGATAGATTGAAAACTGTTTAACAGGCAGGTGCTATATTTAATAAGAGTTATAAGATAGAAAATAAGTGATACTAGAATTTAATAAAAATGTTACAACTGAGGTTAGTTTCTAAAGAACTTTTTAGGTGTAGCAAGGTACGGCTCTTTACCTGTGTAGACCGCCGTAATGCTTCACGCTTAGGTTGGGTAACTGCAGCTTTTTTTAACTGCAATTGAGACTGCAGCAATTTTATTCCTGATGACCATCCTGCTACCTTTTCCGTAGTTCGGGCTTTGATAGTGTCCAAATCGTCATATAAAGACATCTTGTTCTGTATGTATGCATGTAACAGTACTTGTCACTTTATTTATCTTGGAAAATATTAATAACAGTGACTATTTTCTTAAAATTTTCCTAACCAACAACCACGAAAGTTTAACATTAATCATAGATTAATGTAATGTTTGTTTATCACATTGTTTATTAAGAGGATACCAAAATAACTTCGTGCATTTTTCTATGTACGAAGTTTTCATTGTTTCTTTAGATTGAATGGCTAGAACTCTAATTTTTAAGTATATGTTTTTTCAATATATGATCTAGGATCGCATGAACTCAGAAACGCGATTGAAAAAAGTTTTCTCGATAGAAAATCTTGGCGAAACAACCTCTCAAATTTTTTATTTTTTTCATTTGTCGGTCTATTATCGCGTATTAACTAATGAAATAACTTTAAAAACATATGTAACTATTATGTATAGAAACATGTGGATCAGAATTAAAATATATTTAGTAGATTTTGAGTAAATAGGAAAAGTATCCCTAATTCTTCATTTTCTGTGCCTACTGGCTGTGTTAATATGTACGTGTCGGCGATGATATACGATAATATTGATGTAGGCCCTTAAGTATCACAGACTACTTATGTACTGAAGTGTGTAGTGTAGTCGTATTTAGAGGTGATCGTTATATTAGATAGCTGATAAAATAATCTAATATTTATTAATAATCATTCAACCTATTATTTATTACAACTGGCAAGCGTTATTTATGTTGTGATTTATTTTTTATTTTTATTAGTTAAGACCCATTCATTATACACACAACACATCACATGCACTATTCGAAACGAAACGGAACGTCCCATTCAAAGTCGATTTCCCAGGTTTCGAGCATATCCGATGCTCATCTTCAGGACGAGTGCGCAGCGGCGTCTGCGACCTTCCGGCGTGCGCGAAACCTGGGTCGACATCTTCGATCCCAAAACTGTGAGTGTTAGCCGGTAATATAGTATTTCTAATATGACTCAAACTCACGAAAATTTCAATACGAAAATTTATTATGTAGTTGTTTCCATGAATAAAGTAATTATTCTTTACATTCTTTTAAATGGCGTGGATAGTAATCAGCGAGCACTAAAACGCGAATGGAGGCGCGCGTAGGTATTACGATTTACGATGTTGTCAAAGATGTTGTTGTTTTATTTATGCTTTTGGGAGGTCCGTAGCTACTACGTGAGCCGGTGTTGACAGGGAGCCGGTCTAATTCCTTGTCATCAGATATGTTGAAGCGTAAGCAATCATATAATGGTAAATATTAGGAGTGAGGCGTATTTATCGTAACAGGTAGACGTCACAGGTATTTTAAGATACCAGATACTAGCTGTTGCTGCGATTAAGAAATACCTGTTATTAAAAATAACAGGCAAACACTATCAACTGTCAATACTCAACGCAGATACTCGATAACAAACTAGTAACAGAACCGCCTTGCATTTGCTGTGAAAAATTAACAGTCAAGGTTGTTCATTCCAAAAATAACAGCCTGTTATTTAATAACAGGTATTGGCACCTGGTATTTAAGTATAACAGTAACAGGAATAACAGATATCACCTTTTTGCTGTTATAACCCACGAAGTATAGATACAAGGAGTCCGAACGTAATGTTGAACGAATGGTCTCAATTTAAGGAACAGATTTTTTGCCGGTAGAGCGCGCCATTTTTCAAGAAGTACTCGTTTGAACTATTGACACCTGTGGAAAAAAATATTCTGAGAAACGTGGAATTAAATATAAGTTTTAGGAAATTTTTCGAGTGCTTTAAACCCAACTATACAGAGAAGGCCAAGAGATATTCTGATATTCTATAATAGCATCGGTACGTCCTGAATACTTGCGCCGCCAGTGGCAGAAAATAGAACTATCTATATCTGGGTTTATTATTGTGTACACGAAATGTTATGGAAAAGCCTATACCGTTCGGACTCCTTGTATCTATACTTCGTGTTATAACCCATCGCTAGTAAATATAATGTCAAAAATGTCAAGAAAAAAAAAATTATGCTTTTTTTCTCAAATTTAGTGTGACAATTGACAATGGCGGATGCTAGCGCTACCTACCGAGTGAATATGTATGTATATATTTTTTTTTTTTTTTTTTTGGCTCTGGTTATAAACCTTGGCCATATTAAAAATTAGGGAAAGGGATAATGTAACGAAAGGAACGTAAATTTGGAAAACATAACGGATCAGAAAAGTAGGAAAGGAAATATTTATAATTATTATAAAAAAACATATTTCAATATTATGTACACATTAATAATAACAAATTTGTGTGACAATAAAAACTAAATTATTACATACAAATATATACATTAATATTACAGTTGAATATTATTACTTAAAATAAAAGAAGCGAGAACAGTATATACGGAAGGGTCTAAGGAATAAAGAAGAACATTAATATGGGTAGGAAAGGGAACTTTTAGGGTAATGAGGCTATTTATAAGAGTCGAATGATCAAGAAGGTCACAAGAAAAAAAAACATGGTTCAAGTCTCCAAACTCACCACAAGCGCAATATGGATCAGAACGGACTTTAATTTTAGCTAAATGTGCCGGTACGCAACAATGCCCCAGACGCATTCTAATTAGGACTGTGGTTGCCCTTTTACCAAGTCTTAGCTTAACAAAAGAACGACCACAGAACCAAGGTTTATGAGCAATTATAGGCTGTATAGTTTTATAATTTTTGCCTTTGTGTTGACTAGATATTTCCCAAAGTTTGTCCCACGAATTTATGAGATGAACTCTGGGAAGTGCTAACAGGTCTTGCGGAAGAATATAAAAAGGAAACTGATCACCACACTCCACAGCTTCACTTGCCATTCTGTCTGCCCAACTATTCCCATGAATACCACTGTGGCTAGGTATCCAAGCAAAGTTTACTTGTAAACCAGCTTCTGCGCAAAGAAGGAGCTTATATCTAGCCTCAAAAATTAGCGGATATTGGTTTTTTATTTTGAACGGAAACTTTAAAAGAGTTTGTAGTGTACTTTTAGAGTCGGAAAATATAACAGTGTTTTTAAGTTTAAGTAATAAAATATATTCCAATGCTTTAACAATGCCGTAACATTCGCCAGTAAAAACAGATGTTTCACAAGGGAATTTGATTTTTTGAACGATACCAAACTGCTCATGAACAATGCCTACACCCACCATACCTGACTGACCATGTTTGGATGCGTCAGTAAAAATGCGGTGCCACGCAGGCCAGCGGTCATTAGTAATACAAATAAAGTGTTCATTAATAGTACCATTAGTAGAATTACTTTTAACATTCAAATCAAAATGAATATTTGGTAAGAGTACAAGGCTATGATAATTATATGTATATAGTGCTAAGCGTTCGGATGTGAAAACAGGTGCTGAGAGATTCTGATACTTATTATAACTATTGACTAAACATGGAGTAACCTTATGTTTCCAATACGAGGACGTAGCAACGAGGTCTGCTAGTTTGGCGATTTTTGATATCAGTTGATGATGAGAAAATTGGCAAATACGAAAAAAGAATCTGTCGGCCAGATATTGCCGCCTCAAGTAAAGCGGAGGATCCCCACATTCAGCCTGTAGAGCATTGCAAGGACTCGATTTCATTGCCCCCATGACTATCCTTAAAGCTTTATATTGTATCCTGTCTAATCTTCTTATTGCCGTTAGGTTGCAGGGTTCAAGTAAAAATAGTCCATAATCCAGTACGCTTCTAACTACAGCATTATAAAGCAATTTTAAAGATGAAGGGTGGGCTCCCCACCATACACCTGTAAGGCACCTTAACATATTTATATTTTTTTCACATTTGGCTACAACGTGGTCACAATGTGCAAGTCCAGTTAATTTTGAGTCTAGCTTAATTCCCAAAAATTTTGCGTGACTTTTTTCAGGGATAATACTGTTTTCGAAATGAATATTTATACGTGGAGGATTGCGTTGGCGACTGTAAACTACTGCGGTACTTTTAGTTGGTGATATCTCTAACCCATGTTCATCTAACCACATTTTCAAAGAATTTAGTGCTGATGACAACTCATGTGAAGCTGAGGTAACACAGTTGCCTATACAATAAACTAGCAGATCATCCGCATATTGCAGTATATTAGCCGACTGTCCTATAGATGATGCTAAATCATACGTATAAATATTATATAGCAGTGGACTTAAGACCGACCCTTGGGGTAGTCCTCTCCAAGACAGTCTTGTTAAGTCCGTACCCTTCAAGAGTATTCTGCGTCCAGAAAGAATATTTCTAATAAAATTAACTATGATTAACGGTATTTTAATGTCTATTAATTTTTTGCATAGGATTTCTATTAAAACATTGTCGTATGCGGATTTTATATCTAAAAATGTTGCAACCACCGACTCATTTTTTGTAAAGGCTAACCGGATGTCTGTAACAAATAAACTTACACTATCTATGGAACTCCTGCCCTTTCTAAACCCATATTGTGTATTTGACAAAATATTATGTTTTTCAACAAACCACTCAATTCTGTTTTTAATTAAATGTTCTACTATTTTCGTGATTACCGGCGATAAAGCTATTGGTCTATATGACGATTCTTCTGTAGGATTTTTATGTGGTTTTAAAAATGGCAATACTGCTTGGAACTGCCATTCTGGTGGAATGACACCTGTCATTATGACGGAATTAATGATATAAAGATAAAAATTCAATGCATTGTCGCCTAAATGTGAAAAAAAGGAATATGGTATGCCATCAACGCCTGGGGCAGTGTCCGACGTAGCAGATAATACGCCTTTTAATTCGTCCAAATTAAAAGGAGCATCAAGTCCATAGGGACATGTGGATATAGCGGAGACATAGGGTGTTACCAATAAATCTTCAACAGGAACTGTTGAAGGGGCTAGTCTGTCTAAGAAATTATTACTCAGAGTGGGCGTCATTGTTACAAAAGAAGATTCACTGATTCCAGCTCTGTAGCGCTTTATGTTTTGCCAAATAATTGATGGGTTAGTACTGGGTGATATGGATAAACAAAAATTCCTCCAACCATTAACTTTCTTTGCTTTTAATGTTTTTTTTGTATTAGATGTAATATTTAAAAGTATATTAAAATTTTCTTGTGACATATTTGAGTTATATATTTTCTCTGCCTTCTTTCTTTCTTTAACAGCATCATTGCACTCACTATCCCACCAAGGTGGAGATGGTAATTTGGTTGGTGCACATTTCCTAATTGGAAATGTATCATTAGCAGCCTCGATCATCACTGACGTAAGTATATGTGAGCTAGTTGAGACATCAGTACAGATATGGGATGACAGTGTAGATAACTTATTTTCTACATAGTTTTTGTATTCGTCCCACTTTTCTTTTAATATCCTGTGTCTCCTATATGAAGTTATCTTAGGACAATAATGTAATGCTAATGTTACTAAATTTAACTTAATAGGGAAGTGATCACTTCCAAATGTAGATTGTAAAATGTTCCAGGTTGTAGTAGAAGCTAAATCAGGTGAGGTAATAGTTAAGTCTATTGCACTATTATTTTCTGAAGGATTAGTACGACGAGTTGGTGACCCATCATTTAGGACACATAAATTATGAGCGTCTATTATATCAAGTAAGTCATCGCCATAGCAGTTTGATATCGAGCTACCCCAGGATCTATGCTGGCAGTTAAAGTCTCCCATGATAATAAAAGGTTTAGGAAGAGAGGAGATCAGGTTATTTAAATCAAGAAGAGTGTCACTAGTAGCTTTTGGAATATAAATAGACAAAAAACAGATTTTATTTATTACACAAGCTACAACAGAAAAGTTAGAATATTGAGGAAGTGAAAGTTGTGAAAAAGATAAAGTATTTCTAATTAAAATAGCAGCACCTCCATAGCCATCAGGCCTGTCATCCCTGAGGCAGGAGAAGCCACTAATTTTAAAAAGAAAACCTGGCCGAAACCAGGTCTCTGCTAATGCAAACAGGAAAGGGTTGTGTTTGTTTATTAAATATATTATATCAGCTTTTTTATTGACTGCACTTCTGCAGTTCCACTGAAGTATTATAGACCTGTGATCCATAGTGGTTTTGTAGAATTGAAATCGTTTCTGTGAGTTTTGCAGCGTTGGACGGTTCAATCATATTAGAATTTATCATGGTATTTAAAAGTAATATTAAATCTGAAACAGTTGTGTTAGGTGTTTGTGTGATGTGTCTATCTACTGGGAAAGCATTACCGTTTGGTTGTGATAATGCAGGCTGTCTAGTGAGGTTTCTATGAGCCTGTTGGTCATAACCTTTGACCAGTTTAGGGTGTTCTCTTGGTTTCATGAAAAAAGTTTTTCTGTATGAACTTGATGTAGGTTTTAATGATGGGCGTGTGTGTCTGTGTGATTCAATAACCTGATCCTTTGGTGTTGCTAAAACTTCAGAGTATGATTTAGAAAGAGGTGAACAGAGTTTTGAAGCTTCAGCATAAGATATTGATTTTTCTGCCATAGCAAACTTGATTTGTTTTTGTCTGTTAAATTCGGGACATATTTTATTAGTGGCAAAATGTACACCTCCACAAAGACAGCATGAGACATGATCATCATCTATACTACAAGATTCTCCAGAGTGCTCACAACCACATTTAAAACAACGTGGTTTTGAGCGGCACTGAAGTCGAGTATGGCCAAAGCGGCAACAGTTAAAACACTGGATTGTCGGGTAAGTGTAAATTTGTACTGTAAGTGACATATAACACATATATACGTGTTCTGGTAGGTTCTGTCCATCGAAGGTCAAAACCACTGTTTGTGAAGGGCGCCATGAAGTTTCTCCATTTACAATGTTTTTAATATTGATCCTCCTAGCTTTTAATATTTTGCCACAACCATCTGGTACATTACAACACTCTATAATCTCTTCTGGGGTCAAGTCAGTGGGGACACCACGAACTACACCCATCCGAGATACTTGATAAGTTGGCACAAATGCCTTATAATTATTTTCATTTAATACTGGGTTTTCAATAAATTTGTTTGCATCTACAAAATTACTAAAAGAAATTGAAATTTTATTTCTCCCTATTCTTTTTAGGCTTCCATTGATAATATTGCAGACAGAATGACGATTTAGAAACTTTCCAAATGACATTGGATGGAATGTGACTCCATCATTTTCATTGTCCGTTTTTTTGTGAATGTGTACTACAAATGGTGCAATGTCTGTAGCATTATACATTAATCTAGTGACAGGCGCTGGTGGTGAATTTAGAGTTCCTGGATTAGTTGTTTGAGCAATTGGAAGAGAAGAAGATTCATTTTTATCTACATCCTGTAAAGCATTATCGGAGTGTTTCTCTTGGCACTCACAAGGAGTACTAGAGCCAGATATGTTTTTTAATTTTTTGTTGCAGTTTTTGCATGTAATACTCAAACGGCTTCGCTTGTGACCTTTCTTCTTTTTTATTGATGTATCCGTGTCCATATCAGACTCGGAGTATACAGTTACATAACTTGCTACATTTGGAATTGTTCCACCTGGATCTGGTGGGTCATTCATTTTTAATAAATATATATAAAAAACTTACCGAAATGAAGATTACTACACTACTGTACACAAAAATAGTTATTACATACAATATATATACAATTTAAAGTACTCTACTGATCAGAATTAAATTAAATTTAAAATTAGTAAAAAAAACGCGACCGCCTTTTTTCAAGCTTTCCCGCCTTTTTTCATGTATGTATATTATCGAGAACGAAATCTGGTGCTCAAGTCTACTATTTTGGAACAATTGTCATACCGGCACAATACCGGCACGATACCGTTGCAATTGAAGTCAAATATCCGTAGTCTGCTATATGCCGTCATAACGGTCGTTCAATGGTAATAGAATTGTCGATCTCTTTTATCTATGCATTGAATTTTCGGTCTCTTTTATCTATGAATTGTGTTAGAATGGTATGTATGTGTTGCCGTTTTTAAAAAATGCGTTAGTTGACGTGATTTTCGAAAAACTACTAATAAATTTAAACATTTAATAATGCTAGACTTCGTTTAGATATATTTGTACATACTATTTATTAGTATAAAAAGCAATGTGAAGTTTAGGAGATTAGTAAATTGCAATAAATTACAAAGAACAATTTCTAATATTTCTATCTATCTATTTTTTATTTATGGCAATCTGTCGACACAGGACAATTTAAAAATATTACTGTCAAATTCAAAATAGCAGACTACCGAAACATTTCAGTCATTGAATTGCAATTGTGAAGCAGTTGTGTACGAGACTAGCAATTTATGTCACTTTGACAATTGTAAGTCAATGATGAAGTCGTTATGACGACACAATAATAGTAGACTACCAAAAACTTTACAATTGCACCATAATGGTACAATAATGGTACAGTTGTGACACCGTTGAAATACCCGACTCAGGGCCCAGAATTGCTTAATACTAGGTACCTACTTATATTATTAAACTCTTTGCATATTACCATGGAGACTAGAAGAAAGGAGGAATATCTTAGTATATTAAAAAGTGTCCGCTGAAAGGCAGCAAATTAAGGTGGCGCCATAGTAGCAAGTGTAAGAATTTTAAAAAGAGCGCCACAAAATATTAGAAAGGAAAGAATAACTTCCGCTTTTTTACAGCGCAGTTTTTTAAATTATTATATTATATAGACAAACATGACTATGAAATAAATTTATATTAAATATTATTATAACTATACGGTGTTTTTAAGTACCCCAAATATTTGTAAATAGCAAATAGAAAATAGTATTAAAGAATTACCGCAACAGTAGCACACTTCACTCTGCTTATAACTGCTGCATTCATATTATTCATCTTGCTACACTAGCGCTATTTCGGTGAGTGTTATTTGCTGTTTACAAGTGGACACTTTTTGGACTGATCCCCCATACAAGATATTCCTCCTTTCCTCTAGTCTCCATGCATAATACAAACATCTTAAACTCGTCGCGTCATGTCCTTGTCATGGCCTTGTAAAATTTGTCATAGCAATAGCATTGTGTCATGGCATGGTATAGTATAGCCCAAAGGGCCCTATTATACACTGTAAGTAACCTTATTGAACAATTCACAGGGAAAATTACACGTTTTGTTATTTATGTGTCTGACATGACTATCATAAGTATTTATTATTGAATTCGACTATAATGAATATATTTCCAGAATAAAATCAGGATGGGTGCTATTACTAGCAGAGATACTAGGCGTATCAGTTTTAATAATAGTTTTGCTTTAAATACCCCTATTAATGTTGAAAAGTCCATTGAAATTGAAAATGCTGTTGCATTAGATAATATACCAGCTGTAAGTATAAAACTAAATCTGGATAGGTATTGTGTATTTAGTTAGCTAATTTTTATAACGGACTCGGACTCGAATTCGCAGCAAAGTCCAATTTGGGAGTCACTTGGAGAATAAAGCTAAACTAGCTAGTAAAAAATTGGGCGTCCTAAACAGAGCTAAGCGATATTTCACGTCTGGACAGAGACTGATGCTTTATAAAGCGCAAGTACGTCCACACGTGGAGTATTGCTCCCATCTCTGGGCTGGCGCACCAAAATATCAGCTTGACCCACTTGACTCCCTACAACGAAGAGCTGCGCGTATCGTCGACGACTCCGATATTACAGATGATCTGGAATCGTTGGAACAGCGGAGAGACTTCGGGTCTCTCTGCGTATTATACCGACTTTTTCACGGGGAGTGCTCCGAGGAGCTCGGCTATGCCTCTGGTGTTGCCTAGTCTATGAGCAGCGGATACCACTTTCCATCAGGTGGGCCGTTGGCTCGTCTGCCGCCAAAGGCGATAAAAAAAAAACCGGGACTCGTAGTTGTAAAAAGGGACAGTCCCGTTTAAAACGGGACTTCTGGTCACATTATCTATACTATACCATAATATATTTTAATAGTAACTACATAATATTTTTTTATCCCCGTTGTAAAATGACAACAAGTAGTTCCTTGGAAGGAAAGGGGGTGGCCCTTTCCTTCCAAGGAACCACTCGTTGCGGCATTCTTTGGGGTAGGCCTATGTCCATCAGTAGACTGAGAAAGGCTGATGAATGAATAGATAAAAGCGGAAGAGGCCTGTGCCTAGCAGTGGGACGTTAATGAGCTGGAGAGAGGGAGAAAAAGAGATTTTTTTTTTAATTTACGGGCATTTTACCTACCTTACCACCGGTCCCAAGCTGACCTTAGGTATTTGTTATATTACCAAATCACGGATAAGCTACATAGGACAAACAGTCCCGTTAGGCAAATCCTGCTCCAAGAAAGAGGTCAAGTGATGAATCTAACTTCTCTGGAGAGCGTTCAAAAAGCTTAGGCACAATATGTTCCGTTACAATCATTTTCCATTCTCATGTATTGCTTTGGGAACCTACAATGCCTACCTAAAATTAAAAATTTTAAGGAACCCTCGACTCAACTGTTATTCAACGAAAAATTTTGTGAGCCAGGAGAGGAAGGAGATGGTGATTACTGGACACACAGAGTTGATTATCTTAAAAAAGAACATCAGCAAATTAATCAAATTTTAGAGTCTGAATACGACAAACACATTGGAACATCAACATTTAATTATGAATCACCGAAAGCAGTCCGCGAAAAACTGCAAAAAATTAAACCATGTTTTGATTTGCGAGCAAAGGTAAATGCATTCAGCATTTTAATCATATAGGCAGCATTTTAACTCCAAGCCCCACAAGCACAGCCCCATACGGAAAAAGCATACCATGCTACATGACGATTTGTCGTCATAACATAACATCACGCCTTTTTCCATGGGGGTAAAAAGGCGTTATGTTGTGACCATTTGTATCTATATTAATGGATAATAATGCATTTGCTTATAAATTTAAATCTTATATTTAAAAATCAATTGCTGTTCGTTAGTCTCGCTAAAACTCGAGAACGGCCGGGCCGATTTTGATGATTTTGGTCTTAAAATATTTCAGAAGGTCCAGGGAAGGTTTAAACGGTGTTAACGGTGACAAAATATATAGGAATCTAAAATGCCACGCGTACGGAGTAGCAGGCATCAGCTAGTTTTTAATAAAGTTTTTAAGCAACCTTGTATAATTACAGATTTTAAAATGCTATGAAGAAAATTCTCATCAACCATTAACGTGTTCGTCGGCTGTTCAAGCTTTTGCAAATTGTGTATCAGACTTTAGATCAGAGCATTAGCATCCTGTTTTATCTTAGATTTTTAATGTTATTTTTATAATTTTTTTTTATACTATTCTTCTTATACCTATAATAAATGAAACATTTATGTTATATACATAAAATGAATATAAGGATGATTGTAATTTTCACGTTTCTTGCACTCTGGGGAAGGCTTTTTAATCATCAAGCAAGTTCTATACAAATGTTAAGCCTCGACATATATGGAAGAAGGATTGCTATATTTACTATCGTTACATAAAAAGCGATTATTTAAATTCGTTAAATATACCAGTAAATATAATAATACGGCCAGACTTCTTCGTTCTCCTAGCAATTTATTTAGATTGCGAAAATGCGAAATTTGTTCATATCGTAATACCATGTCAGGTTTCCATTGGCATAATTTCAAGCATATCCAATGTTCAAAAGCACGTGAAGAGCCTGTGAATGCTTGTAGATTTGATCCAAAAGATTCAAACTTGCCGCATATTATAATTGGCCACCAAGAGTCAAGATGCTGTCGACGTCCGTCGTGAATGTTGACTTTCATTTTATTTTTCGATGCCCTTATTTCTCTGTTGGTTTAATTTCTGAACTGTCTTAATTATGTCATTCTATGACATAGTAGTATAGTGTCAGTGTCAAACATGTGTCAATCAATTTTCAAACAACTGTCAATAAAGATCGGGTTATTTTGAAATTCTGCATCTTTGTTAATCTTTGTTGAAAATTGTGTAAACTTATGTTTTATTAAATTAATTGTAAATTTTTAATTGATGGCATGGCTGATTCAAATCTTGATAAGACAAATTGCCATACTATATTAGAAAAAATAAATTCTAATAATAATGTGGTTACTAAGGTACCTATAGCAAAATCAGGCAAAAATACTTTTATTTTTTTATTCATCATTTTAATTTCTATATTTATTTCAGGCGCCAGATATAAATGACTTCACTATAATAAAACCGATCAGCCGCGGTGCTTTCGGTAAAGTGTTTCTTGCCCATAAAAAAACCAACAAGGATCAGCTGTATGCAATAAAAGTAATGAAAAAGTCTGACATGATTAATAAAAACATGGTAACGCAAGTGGTAACAGAAAGGAATGCGTTGGCATTATCAAGAAGCCCTTTCTGTGTTCATTTATTTTATTCATTACAATCTATGTCTTCAATTTATTTGGTGAGTTAAAATTTATTGTTTTTTCTGGTGGCTGCTTAATAAGGCTGCCATCCATCTGGACCGATGGATTTGTTCTAGCTTGAAGTGTATCCATGGGTCAAGAAATAAAAAATAATAATTAAGTCCATCTAATAGCCAAGAGCCTCGACCAACATGTAGAGAGGCTCTCGTTCGGGAGTTGGGTCAAGGGTCTGATGCAGAAGGCAGTCGTCCTCGATACGGCTCGCATAGTGAGGAGGTTCCTGTCTCTGGATCCCTGACCCCCGGCAGCTTGGTGTTGTGTTTTTTCATTTGAATGAGTGTTGTTTTTATAAACTTTTTTAAAAAATATGTGAATAATAAGTGAATAAATAGTTAAGTCCATTTTAATTGCATACAGCCATACTATTTCTCTCCATTCCTCTACTATTTCTTCTCTGTGTGGTGACGGATTAAGAATACAAGTGTCACCACCCCATCTCTTCCCAAGGGTGCTGTAAAAGTCAGCTAAGGGATATTGCACACATATAACGTCCTCTGTGAGAGACGGAAAACTCGAAAATAAACCCTGTGCCAACACGCCTAGTCAGCGCGGCACAGTAGACCATAATCCCTCCCAAAGTGGAGGAGGCCCGTGCCCAACAGTGGGACATAAATGGGCTGGAGAGAGAGAGAGATACTATTTCTGCGTTGTTTATTTAGCACTGGTAATTCAGATGATAGTAGCTCTACGTTGTTATTTTCTTTGAGATAAGTTTCGAATCTTTATTTTTTAGGTCATGGAGTACATGGTAGGAGGTGATTTAAAGTCACTACTAGGTGTTTACGGTTTTCTTGAAGAGGCCATGGCAGTTTTCTATGTCGCAGAAGTAACACTTGCATTAGATTATTTACATAAACACAATATTGTACATAGAGATTTGAAGCCAGATAACATGTTAATATCCAGAAGTGGGCATGTTAAACTCACAGACTTTGGTTTGTCTAAGATTGAAATACAAAGAGGTATCTATGAAATATTTCTTTTTTATTATTATATTCTTCATTGTACACCATTTAATTAGAACATTACAGAATATCCATGACCAGTCTTAACACTTAATGATTTTTACCAGAAATATGTAACAAAATAATAAAGTGAATGCCATTGTATTTATTAAGCAGTTGATAAAAAAGTTTTTAGCCACAATACAACAGGATGGTTTAATAATGTGATTTCTTTTTCTTTATAATTTTAATGGCACATAACTGAGTTTTATTTAGGCTTGATTTTAAGCAATTTTTATGAAAAATAAATTAAAACTGTACAGTAGAGAAATGAAATCATTCAGTTATATGGATAACAATGTGTCTTAATATTTTGTAACACTTGCGTGACTCATTTGTTTAAATAAAACTACTTTTTACGGATCTAGACGCGTATATATGTTTTAAATTTTGGCCCGACGTTTCGTCTCACAGTCTCACCTGTGACCATGGTGACTGCAAAGTCTCAGAAACGTCAGGCCAAAATTTAAAAGAAATATACGCGTCTAAATCCGTAAAAAGTAGTTTCATTTAAACAATGTATCTATTAGGAGATGTACAAAGTTAGAGACACTACAAATTCTATGTACAGTAAACAATGTTTTTTAAAATTTTCAGATTTAGAGATATCAGATTTTGTTAATTGCACACCTAGCCTTAACATGAGGACTCCGGGACAGTTACTATCACTCACATCACATCTATCATTTGGTTCTGGAGGAGGTGACAGCACACACAACTCACTAATATCTACAGACGCCTGTGAGAACCTTCTTGATCAACTTAAAGAAACTAGTATGATATTGATTTAAGCCACATTGTCCTCTCTCTGGCCCATTAACGACTCACTGTTGGACACGCGCGCCTCCATCTCTCACAGAAGATGTTATCTTCTAATATATAAAATTTACGTGTCACAGTGTTAGTTACGGTACTCCTCCGAAACGGCTTGACCGATTCTTATCAAATTTTCTATGCATATTCAGTAGGTCTGAGAATTGGCTACTATCAATTTTTCATACCCCTAAGTGATAAGGATTGTCCACCTCTGACATTTGTATGGCAAAACAATGTTTGCCGGGTCAGCTAGTTTGTTTATATTATCCCTTAACTGGCTTAGTTATTAACCCTTAAATGGGGTTGCGACACCTATTTTTATTATGTTATTTTCCTAATCTCATTATTTATTAAAATATAAGATTGCTTTACATTGAATTTGGCTCTATTTTCACATTTATGTTTTCATAATGTAATCTGGGAAGCAATGTGCTTAGTTTAGGACCAAAAATCATATGATATGTCTGTCAATATTTTTATGTTTTAGGAACACTTACTGTCATTATTCATGTAGATGTAGTTAGAGCACATATAGCAATACCAAAATCAGTTAAAATATCATAATAATAAGTGTTTCTATTGCAGGTAAATTAAATAGTTTGTTTGAAGGCACTGGTAACTTAGAAAATACTCCAATAATGGATCATTCACAGATATCGGGCATACACGCGTTTATGAGTGCTGACAGTATCAATTTTGAAGATGTAAGTTATAACAGAATACTAAATAAAAACAGCTTGTTTGAAATTTTAAAGATATACTTTTAAATTTCAAACAAGCTGTTTTTATTTAGTTGTTTAAAATTCAAAAATAAAATTGTCTCTTATTTGTAAGGGACATTTTGAAATAGTAGAGTTACCTTTGAAGGTCATTAATTTCGTAATAAGTCATTTTAATAAATTAAATTGTAGTGGAAAAAGTGATCACCGCAAGTGGGATTTGAACCCACGACCTCGGAATACCGTTCCGTAGCTCTGCTAACTGAGCTTATTGCGGTCTTGCTAACAGTAACCAATTTGACCACTACAATGTCACTCGATTTAGTCTACATCGCATTTTTGATGGTGATCACTTTTTCCACTACGATTTAATTTATTAAGTAAAAGCATAGCAAGTCAATTGCAAAATTAATAAAATACGTATAGGGCATTTTGAAATAACTAGTAGATGTCACTTGCATAGGACAGAGTTTTATATAACTAGTAAAATTGACACTTGTAAAGGACGGTTATCGTACAGGGTACTGACTGTTAACCGCAACTTTGTACGCGTGGGATTCAGAAACCAAACCTTACCAAATTATACAAAAAAGCCATCCTCTAATCATCCTGAACCACTCTATCATTTAATAAAAACCACAGCTAAATATGTTGCGTAGTTTTGAAGATATAAGTCCACATAGGCACATACATACAAAAATAACAAAATTTGTTATAAAATAAATAATGATGATAGTAGCTATAACCAATGAATTCGATCAATAAGATGTGATTTTTCTCCCTTTATTTATAGTCTCGTGATTCAGAATCGTATCACACATGTGAGAGTTCTAAGAACAGTTCAAACTCTAGGAGCAACAAGTCAACAGATCCTAGTGGTAACGCTTCGTCTGTTGCGGAGTCTACAGTGTCATCAGACTCACACGATCATTCCACATCACCACTTTGTAGAGGACATTCTTTAAAGAGAATACCAAGGTAAGTGTCTTTAATTGCACAAAACTAAACCAAATTTAGAGTTATTCGAAAATAATTGATTTTAACTTACGCGATTCGAACTCATAATTTGTTAATATTTTCCCTCTCTCTCTCTCCAGCCCATTTACGTCCCAATGTTGGGCACGGGCCTCCTCCACTTTGGGAGGGATTATGGTCTACAGTGCCGCGCTGACCAGGCGTATTGGCACAGGGTTTATTTTCGAGTTTTCTGTCTCTCACAGAGGGTGTTATCTATGTGCAATATATATTAGCTGACTTTACACAGCACCCTTGGGTGGAGATGGGGTGGTGACATTTGTATTCTTAATCCGTCACCACACGGAGAAGTGTTAATATTACCGGGATTATAATCACGATAATAACTGTTAAAAAGGCACAATACTTCTGCTCCTGACGTTTTGACCGAGTTATCAGGACGGTATTAGCCACAAGAAGAGTGATGTAGTTAGTGTTTTTTATCGAAATACCGAGTATAGTAAACAATTAGATGTGCTAGATCAGGTGAGGGTAGTTTGCGAAACCCGCGCCTCCCGGAGACGTCGCGGCGTCGCTAGCAAAACTCCAGTCGTCTCATGACCACGATCGATCGAAAGGGAGCAGAGATATTGTACGTGCCTTCATAACAGTTTTTAACGTGATTATTCGATAATAGTTTTAAGTTGGCGTTAGATTTACATTATTACCATGATGACATAAATAAATTTGTGGATCACGATAATTGCTGTATTAAATAGACTCCCTGACCCATCTGCTGCCATCAAGTTCTGGGCTTATAGCTCTTTGAGCAGTTTTATTGGTTGCTCGAGACTTGTGATTGTTTCATGAATTCTAACTTACAATTCATATGACTGTGTGAGGTTGATAATGTTTCTTTAAACTTAAAAACTACTCTTAAAAGCAGCGTCATTTTTTTATACGTGATAATATGTTTTGCCATTGACCAGTGGTAAGCTGTATTGAGAGGTCTAAAGAAACATACTTTTAGATCCCTTTAACCTGGCGGCCTCGTATCACTGATAAGCCGTTAGTTATAATTAGGCTCTTGTCATTTACCGCAGTATGACGTCCGCTTATATACAGCACCGCTACTTAAGGATATATCTATCGAATAAATAATCGATAAGTTCGGCTGAATGTCGTGGCGTATGCTTAGCTTGCACTTTTAAGCTTTTTTGTAAGGGTCATGTTGATGTTTCCAGTTTTAGAGCTAAGAAAAGAAAGCGAATACTGGACTGTGATGGAGACACACCTACTGGTGTGACTAGTTTAGCGGAGTCTAAAGAAAACCACAGTGGTCTTACACAAGAGATAATGGCATTAGAACTCAGTCAAAATACACCAAAACGTATGGCTATACATCCTACACCCGATAAACATAAGAATCCAATCAAAGGTGTATTGAAGAAACGGTATGCAACTATTTATTTATTTATAGTTTGTAATAGGATTGTAGCTGGTGATGTAATGTACTGTTTTACGGTTCTATACCAAAAGCTAAAATAGGACCCTAATACTGAGACTGCTGACTGCCCACTATTCATCTGTCATCAGACTTTAGAACGGTGATAGCTAGAGAGCTAAACATTTTATAATTATGGTAACTATGTATATGACCTATAACAACAACTATTTATCATCATCATCATTTAATAAATTAAATTGTAGTGGAAAAAGTGATCACCGCAAGCGGGACTTGAAACCACGACCTCGAAATACCGTTCCGTCGCTCTGCCAACTGAGTTATTGCGGCCGTGCTTACAGTAACCGATTTCGCCACTACAATGTTACTCGATTGAGTGTACATCGCATTTTGATGTACAACGCCATCTATCGAAAATGTTTTGCAACAATCTCGACCAGCCACCTAGTATTCTTTACAGAATACAATTGAACTGAAATACTGACGCGACTTTTATTACTAAAGTAATTATGAAGAAAAGTCCATTACATGAAGAGAAAACTACTAATTTTGATAATTTTCCACAGCTGGGTGTCACAAAACGACAGTCATCATTTTAACGTGGGAGTTATATTCTCCACTCCACTAGCTAAGATGAAAAGCTCTCCTGAAGCAAAGAAAACTCAGAAAGAGACACGTTTTAATTTGCCCAAAGATGATCAACCTGCGTCCGGTGTTAAAGAGAAGGCGTTTATGTTTGGTAAACATATCTCTACCAGTTTGGAAATATTTCCGACACGAAGGCTTAGTAAGGTAAGTCAATTTGCCCAGAGTAGCGATATTTTTGAAACAGCTATCTTGAAAATTTTATATAATTTTAAATTTTATGTAATTATTGTTCTTTCTTCTTATTTCATATAGATGTGTGCTCTATTAAAAACCAAAAAAAGAATCCTAAAATATTAAGTCCCTAAGAAATGAAACCAAGACTTGGAATTACCTCTCGAAATTAAATCCTGGCTTTTGTTATTGATAATATGTGGTGTTGTGTTTCTAGGGTGAAGATAGCCAGTCACCATTAGAAGTCTGCAAAACTCCAATAGCGACCGCTCATACCCCTTATAGAACACCAAAGAGTGTTAGAAGAGGGAATATAGTCTCAGATCAAAGGATTTTGGGTACACCTGATTATTTAGCGCCAGAACTATTAGTTAGGTAAGTATTATCTTTACTAAGAATATCTACTGAGCTTTCGTGTTTTTCATGCCTTAGTAACTTTACTCGCGTAATTTCGATAACATTTCTCGTTAAAACCATATATTTTTGGAACTACATTTTATCACTGTTTCATCATGCTCCCGTCCTGATCTTTGGAGTTGGTGCAACATGACAACATGTTCACGTTGCAATGGGATTTGGCTGATTTGTAAGACCGGCCGCCTGCCTGACGTCACACCCACCTTGGGTATGTGTGCAGATGTCATGCGACGTGTTTACCTCGGTAGGTTCTTACGACCCCCACGAGCAAAATATGGGGAGGTGATACTTGTACTTAACTTAGCTTAATTGTTTAAATAACTAAAATTTAAACCCTTAATTCATAACTCATTGCGGTTTGTCAGACATTCTCCAACTGTTGTGATAATAGTTTTTGGGGGTGACTGATCGACGTAGCTAGTTACTACTATATTTTTAATTTTATCAGACAAGGTCATGGTCCTCCAGTTGACTGGTGGGCGCTTGGCGTATGTTTATACGAGTTCATGACAGGAGTACCACCGTTCAATGATGAAACACCGCAAGCTGTTTTCAATAACATCCTGGCACGGAGTAAGTATAACAACTTATTATAAGTCTTAATAAGAGCTAATTTACTCTGAAACTAAGCTCAATAATCTCGTCCTTTTCAAATATATTTATTTATTAGAAAACAATCAAATTCAGTGCTTTTTTGGTTCACAAAAAAGCACTGAATTTGATGGTTATTATAATTGAATTTCGTTTTTTGCCGTTTTGGGGGTACCAAAACTAAATCCTCCCTTTTTTTAGTTTTGTTACGCCCATGTTTACATGTCACGTATATTTATTATGTATCGCAGTACTTTTTGTTGTGTTAAATAAACATATTTTCTTTATATGTTCTTTACACCAGATATAGAATGGCCAGAAGCAGAAGAGGCATTATCTGAACATGCAGTAAGTGCTATAGAGTCATTATTAACAATGGAGCCGTCAGAAAGACCGGACGCGAGCGCAGTACAAGCGATGCCGTTATTCAAACATATTGATTGGGAGAATCAACTTAATGCTGAACCACCATTTATACCTACATTAGATGATGTGTACGACACTGGTTATTTTCAAGGTAAATATTATTATGTTAAACTAGCTGTACCGCGGGTGCTTTCAGGACACCACTTCTGTTATCTTTATAAATTATACTCTATTGGTCTTATTCATAATGACTTATCGGAGGGTTAAAAGCAGATTTTATCGGAGAGATAATAAACGTTTTATCGTAAAATGACTATTATGAATAACAAGTTTTGACAATTTTAGCAAACCGATTTTAGGGAAGTTTTAAACCTCCGATAAGTCATTATAAATAAGACCATATGTGTTATTCTGATGTATAAGCTACATTATTGTAAAGTTTCATTAAAATCCATTCAGTAGTTTTTGCGTGAAAGAGTAACAAACATCCATACTCACAAACTTTCACATTTATGATATTAGTAGGATTAACTAACGCCAGCAGTTTTACTCGGGCTTACAAATCAAGCCCGCTGGTTATTTTTAAGCCCTATGTATATAAATGACCTTACAGTTTTATCAAAATTCTTTCAGTAATTTCATCGTTAAAAAGTAACAATCTTAGATATTTGGAATTTGTTACACTTTATCGATTAGTAGAAGCGATGATTAAAATTTTCTTAAATCTTTCTGTATCAATGTGCTGTTTGCGTGTTTGCCATTTAAACTTGATTACATTATTTCCTAAAATGACACATAATTTACGAAAATACTAAGATAGTGTACAATATATTCATCTCTTCTCTTTTCTTGAGGCGGAATCGAATCGACTGCATACCGTAAACACCAATACTAAAAATACTCATTATTATTTTTTGTTTCAGCTCGAAATATTCTTCAACAGCTACAAGTATCTAATTTCGATATTTAAGCAAATATATAAGGTGTGTTAAACTATTTAAAATATTTAATAAATTAACGAAATATCATTTATGTATATAGTTAGGAAAATCTAGGTATATATTTAACACAGTGCTATGATTTATTATTGCTTAGGTTAATTTGTTAATGGATTTTTTGTGAGTTTGTGTCATTTTTAATATCGACAACTTCGATCTAGTGCTGGATTAAGCTAGCGCGGAACCTGTAACAAATTTTATACATGGGGTTAAAGGACTTTCATTCTGAGTAAGAAGTGATTTAATTTATTAGCGCAGGGCTCGTAGCATTTGCTACTGCTGCTCTATGGTAAAACCGCTTATGCGTCTATTCCAAAGATAACCTTTAATTGATTCCGCACGCAAGGCGTTCAATAAACACCGAACGTATGCTCTATTCTCTCATAGGTGATGTATGTGAACTCGATGTTTGATTTTATTACGACCAATGAAAACACATATTTTAAACCCAATCCGCGCGTTCTAACAACGATGGTGCATTTGGTTGTTTAAAAAAACTCGTAATGCTCTATCTATCGGAGGTGATCTATGTTCGATCCCAAAACTGTGAGTGATAGCCGGTAGATTAATATTTAACATGATTAGGTTTAATTCCTGGTTCCGTATATAAAGACTGAATTGAAAACTGTATACCATTTAATTTATAAAGGAAGTTTGTAATGTTTGTCCCAAAAATCATGTGGTTGTACCATTATATAAATAAAAAACATTTAGATATTTATTTATTTTTATTTCTTTACCTTAGAAAATAAATTGGCACAATTATTTATTACTTACACAATTAATTAAGAAAATCAAGAATAATGGGTTGTTTTTCTCAAAATAATTGGGTTTGGAATATCTCCTGGAAATAATTGATTTTGATGTAAATTGTCATGTTACATTGAGTTTTTTTGTATCCATGGTAGGAAATGTGTGACGCGGGTGTATACTCCAGGGTATTGGCCCTTACCGCATCCAATACCCCAAGATACAATGCCAACTTGTGTCCAACGACCACCTTCATTCACCATCAATGGACCACCGCTGTCACCCTGTTTGAAATAAAAATAATAATTTAATACTTAATATAAATAAACTACCATTATAGTGGAAAAAATGATAACCATGAGCGGGACTTGAACCCACGACCTCGGAATACCGTTCCGTTGCTCTCCCATCTGAGCTATCATGGTTCCCGCACATGTTTACCAAATCTTCCACTACTATCTTCTCATGTGAGTTACAGGTATCGGCACGAATCTTGAGCGCTGGTCTTTACTTGCGCAGAAGTGAATTATTGGGTCTATTTGGAGGTAGGAGGCGAAGCGCAGGAGCGGTTGAATCAAATCATCGTGTGTGATTGGCTTGCTGCGCGTCGCGTCATATCTGCCACTCGTGATTCGTTCTCTGTGCTAGATGTACTAGTAAGTATATAATTTAAAAAAAGGTATATGTATTATATCCGTAATCTGGTATCCATATCACAAGTACCATTACGCTTAGTTTGGAACCAGCGGACGTTGTGTGAAATGCCCGTAAATATTTATTTACTCTTAATTAGAAACAATTATTATCCCTAAAATTATATAAATAATAGATAATAATACAAGTATTTTAATTTAATTTCATTAGCGCTTACCATCAGGTGGAATGTAGTCAAGCATCAACAAGTAATAAGTAAAAAAAAAATTTCAGAATATAATTATATTAAAGTAAATCATCCCCATTTTTTTTGCAATGAAGTATACGATGCGCAAAGCGATCCCCACTCTACCACCGAGCGCTCAACGTTCGTGCCGGGACCTATAAACATCGTGCGATGTTTTTTATACAACGCCATCTATTGAGCGGTTTGCACCAACTCGATCAATCGATCACTTAGTATTCTTTACAGAACACAATTGGACCGAAATAATGACTGTACATGTATTTCTACATTAATTTATTATGTATGTAATGTAGTAATACTCAATATTGAATGAATGTAGTTGAATGAATGTAGTAATACTCAATATTGAATGAATGTAGTTGAATGAATGTAGTAATACTCAATATTTTTACTTATTTTAAAACAATGCGTTATTTTGTATGTATGTAGTACTATGTGAGCTTACATCTTCTAAATTACGCAACGAATTTTGATGTGGTTTTTTTTATTACAATGGTTCAAGAGGATGGCTTTTTTGTATAATTTACTACGCGTACAAAGTAGCGAGCAACAATTAGTTTTGTATAATCGTAACTTGTACATCGAATTTATAGTTTCCGAGAAGTGCTACATCCCATGACGTCATACCGAAATCCATCAGAAGTTTATTTAGGAAACTCCCGATGTGATAGAAAAATTGAAAATTAATTCGTCACATAAGCTATATCGAAGTTAACAATTTTCTTCGACTAACATATAAAAACTTAGACCTTATGTCTTATTTCAAGATTGAAAGTCACTTACACTACAGGAGTCCATAGTAGCTCTGCCAGCGCACAGCATATGTTCAACGATACCACCAGGAGCAGCGGCGCCGTACTTCAGCTTACATTCTTGATTAGACCAAATTGGAATCGATACTTCTTGAAGGACGGAAGGTTGTGGACCACCTAAACATAGATGACAGAATTTAGATTGCATTTTAGAAGTACTAATTAACGACTGCCTCTCTAATCTATTGCCATGACCATTTTGTATTTACATGATAAAATAAGCTCATTGGCATTTTTGTACCTGCTGTTAAATATAGCTAAAATTCTCTAATACCTAGCCGAACTGACACCAGTGTACAACTGCTATTTACAGTTGGCTTCCGAGCTAATTTCGAATTTACTTAGTGTCTGATTCAATTTACTTACTCTCTTTCAAACTGCCCCACCCGATGACCGTTGCTACTTTTCCTTGATACGTGGACCGTCCACCGACTGGCAAACAAATGGGATGAATATTCTTCGTAAATGTTACTGGTTGGTCAAGTGTTAGTACTGCAACGTCATTGTACTAAAAAAGAGAATAACTATACAGTCTATAAGATAATAGGAATTAAAACAGTAGCTAACCAAGTGTGCATGCCCAAAACTCTAATTATGGTTAGTCGGGTAGTTGAGTCTAGTTTTATCGAAGAATAATGTCTATTGTTATGAAATGGCTTAGGACCATCAACAGCCATAACTGCCTCGCTCTTGGTCAATCTTGAAAAAATTGTGACCACCAATAATTCCGCCGACCAAGTATAACAAGAAGGCGTAGCTACCGCCGTATCAATTATAGGGAGCCCCTTTTTTTCTTTTATGAGAAATACAATTTCATACGGGGCCCCACCAAGGCACGCTATGCCCCTGACAAGAAATATTCACATTTGAAACAAAGGAGCCAAGGAAAGTTATAACTGAGTAAGTGATTATTGAAGGGATTGTTAGTGCTTGTATAATAAATATTATTTATGTTCTCACCAGAGTACGCATATCAAATCCTCTGTGTCTCACGACTCTCTTGATTTTCCTCTCAATGTGTCGAGTTTCTGATGGTGTTCGGATGTTGTAGTCACCGAGACGCGCTGTAAGCCTTGCTACGTCCCATGACGTCATGCTGAAATCCATCAGACATGTTAACAGTATTCTATTCGGATTGCAAGACGAATGATATGCAGGGCCCTTCTAGCCTGGAGCCTCCATATCAGTATACGGGTAACGATTTATCGCATAAATAGACTCTCAGGGAGCCATATTTTCGAAAGATATGAGGGATATTTAAAGATGACGTAGGTTTCAGTGCATATGTACCTAAGTGGTTAAAAATATATCTATTATACTAATTATGCAATAAAACTTTAGTTCTTAGAGTCCTTTAGAATTAAAAAAAGTGCAGGAGCTAGGTACTTACTGAGCTACGCAATGTGCAGCTGAAATTACATGTGTAGCATCCATTAGAGAACCGCCACAAAATTGTCTGCCAGCATTAAACAGTGCAACGATCCATGGCCATTCATTTAAGTCTGCGTTATGACCTCCAACAATTCGTTCTTCGTCCTGAATGTCATACGCACTTTCATAAGTCTATAATAGAAAACTAACATGAAAAAACTATGCAAAAGTGTGTAATGCAGTTTATAAATACTCAGGTCTATATAGATACCTATCTATATACAGACCCGACTATTTATAGACATCTACCTATTTTACAATTAATTTCTAAAAAATATTTAACAAATGACATCCACATTATCCATCTAAATATTGTGAGGATGTTATGAAATCGGTACCAACGTTTTATCTAGTTTAAAGTCACATTTTAAATAATGAGAACCAAACTTGAAAAGTGTATTGTATACTCTACCTGAGGTCCATTTTTCAAGCCACACGATCCGTCTACAGCGGGTTGTGACGGTTGTGTAGGCATCGCCGGCACTGTCGGCCTTGTAGGAGTAGCTGTGGGGTATGACGGCCATGGCTGAAATATTACAGAAGTTATTTATTTTGGTAGTTATGTTATATTCAAATATTTTCCAGTGTATTAAATATAATAACCGCTTTAGTGGTGCTGGTAGGTCTTGTGGGCCAAGTGGTCGTTGTCGTAGGTTTCGTTGTTACACCAGCAACTGAAAATTATTATTAGAAAATATTAAACGCGGAAAAGTTATAAATATCAAATGCAATCCTGTCCTATTTCGTTGTGAAGAGTTTCCTTCCTGAAAGGTCTTTAGTAGAAAAACTGATTTTAGGAGGAAATTATTTACGAAATTATCTGCCAGATACCTTTGTTTTGCAGACTCAATGACTCTCTAATAAGATGCATGGCGGCTGTGTGTTAGAGTACATGTGTCATGATATGCAAATATCTTACATATCTGGTAATGGTAAAGTTTTATTCATAACTTACCCAATGATGGCGGATGCGTGGGTGCGGTGTGGTCTGGAGGATGAGTTGGAATGGGAGGTGGCCACACCGCTGGGATCTGACGAACGTTCGCATCACCACCGTATGACCAACCGGAGAAAGCCGATGATAGTACACCAGATGAAAACCTAATAAAATATTAATATGTACGAAAGCAAAACATATTTTTCTCTCTTTATAAATATAGCGCTACATACTTTGGTCTTATATATTGGTAGGTTGGTTAGAAAAAATTTGATAGTGAATTAAGCTCGCCTGTTTCAAACTTATGAATGTATGTGTACAATAAAGAAAAAGAAAAAATCATCTATTTCTCGCTAAGAAGAAGAGCATTAGGTAACTTTAAAAGGAGGATTTCTTTTTGTATGAGTTACTTACCTAGGCACAGATGCTGGTGGAACTCCCAGTGGAAACATTTGTTGTAAAACACCAAGGCGTTGTACATCTGGTTCCTGCTGTGGTGGTGTGCCTGCTGGCTCTGTACAGCATACTCCAAACACCTGATATCAAGACATATCAATTACGGAGAGTCGGACAATCCGGTAACATATTGCTAATAAATACTCAGATCACATCTTAATTACCAACTGTCAAAACGTCTGTCTGAATGCGAAAGACAGGCTTTTATCCCAATAATAATATTCAGGCACCTTATTCGCTATGCTTATTTAGAATTTATAACGAATTGAGTATTTATATTTACTTATTTCGGGACGTGCTACGTCACGGAACATCGTTCGCGTAGAGGTTGGAAAAATAAATACTACCAACTTTGTTACACATTTCTATCCCCATTTTCACCTTTTCAGGTTTCTAAAATACTTTCACATCACATCTATTGATATACTGTTAAAAAGGAATCAGCGTATAGGGATTTTTCCTTTTATAGTTTCAGAATGAGTCATTTAATCAGATTTCTTCTACCTTATCAAATAATTAGGTATTTCAATGTGATTAAATTTACCTCCATGTTATCATCATTAATATAGCTGCAAGTATCATAGTGTCCCATTGCCCACCCATCCGATTCTGACAGATCAGCAACTTTGAATAATGGGTAGCAATCTCTGAATGTTCTGCAAGTTCCTCTCTTGCCAAAAGTCGTCTCGCAATAGGTACCAAAGGCACCTTCGGATTGCTGTAAAAAATATCTCATTAAAATTTTTTTTAATTCACGACAAATTTATCAACGTCCTCCGATACGTGTTATGGCTACCAAGAATATCAGGATACGTATATAGGTACTACATATTAATATACTATTTTCTTTATATAAATACATACTTAGAATAGATAGAAATAGAAAATACCAAGACGCAAAACAATAATCTGTGTTTAAGGGCCTACATCAATATTATCGTATACCATCGCCGACACGTACATATTAACACAGCCAGTAGGCACAGAAAATGAAGAATTAGGGATACTTTTTCTATTTACTCAAAATCTACTAAATATATTTTAATTCTGATTTACGTGTTTCTATATATAATAGTTACTTATGTTTTTAAAGTTATTTCATTAGTTAATACGCGATAATAGACCGACAAATGAAAAAAATAAAAAATTTGAGAGGTTGTTTCGCCAAGATTTTCTATCGAGAAAACTTTTTTCAATCGCGTTTCTGAGTTGATGCGATCCTAGATCATATATTGAAAAAACATATACTTAAAAATTAGAGCTCTAGCCATTCAATCTAAAGAAACAATGAAAACTTCGTACATAGAAAAATGTACGAAGCTATTTTGGTATCGTCTTAACACAGATAGTTGTACCATGTGGGGATCAGAACCCGCGATCCAGTGAACGCCAGTGGGTTAAATAACTGCTGGACCACGAAGCCCGCTTGTGTTATTGTGTTATTTTTATAAAACTACTAGCTGTTGCCCGCGACTGCGTACGCGTCGAATTTAGAAAATTTCCCTGTTTTTGCAACATTTTTCACTACTGCTTCGCTCCTATTAGTCACAGCGTGATGTTATATAGCCTATAGCCTTCCTCGATAAATTTACTGTCCAACACTGAAAGAATTTTTCAAATCGGACCAGTGGTTCCTTAGATTAATGCGTTCAAACAAACAAACAAACTCTTCAGCTTTATATATTATAGTATAGAATTATAGATCATAATTATACATCTTAAGAGGGTACCAAAATAGCTTCGTGCATTTTTCTACATACGAAGTTTTCATTTTTTCTTTAGATTGAATGGCTAGAGCTCTAATTTTTAAGTATATGTTTTTTCAATATATAATCTAGGATCGCATAAACTCAGAAACACGATTGAAAAAAGTTTTCTCCATAGAAAACCAAAATAGCTGTGTTAATATGTACATGTCGACGATAATATTGATGTAGGCCCTTAAATAAAATCTACGATTGTGTTAATGTAGTAAAGTAATTACCTCCAGCCTTAACAACATCAACTGTTTTGCTTCCCTCGTAGAGTTTGATGCATCTCGTTTAACTCTTCCTACATGAGCTGAAAAATAAAGATGTTTATCTAGTTAACTTTTTAGGGTTCCGTACCCAAAGGGTAAAAACGGGACCCTATTACTGAGACTTCGCTGTCCGTCCGTCCGTCCGTCCGTCTGTCACCAGGCTGTATCTCAAGAACGGTGATAGCTAGACAGTTGAAATTTTCACAGATGATGTATTTCTATTGCCGCTATAACAACAAATACTAAAAATAAAATAAAATAAATATTTAAGGGGGGCTCCCATACAACAAACATGATTTTTTTACCGTTTCTTGCTCGATACTAATAACGTTGCCTTATGTTGCATAGATAATGGTACGGAACCCTTCGTGCGCGAGTCCGACTCGCACTTGACCAATTTTTTATTAAGTAACTAGCTGACCCGGCCTACGTTGTTTTGCCATACAAATGTTAAGGGTGCACAATCCTTATCACTTAGGGGGTATGAAAAGTAGATAGTAGCCGATTCTCAGATCTACTGAATATGCATATAAAATTTCATAAGAATCGTATAGCCGTTTCAGAGGTATTTGGGAACGAACATTGTGACACGAGAATTTTATATATTAGATAAAAAACGTAAATTTACGGGTACAGTCAAGACTGAAAACTAGCGTTGGGGGGGATTATTAAGTCGCCGTAGTTTACCATTCACATACTAGACCGCAGTTTAGTTAAGTATTTAATTCATGGTGTTTAAAATACATAATATTATTATATGAAATTATAAAGGAATCTAATATATTTTATCTACATAGTATGTTGACAAGTTGAAGTAACTTGTCGACATACTTAATTGAATTTCTTCGGTCCAGCAATTTTTTATTAATTGGATTATCATAAAACTAAAACCATACATGCACATAATAAAATTGAACATATTTACTACTTGATAATTAAGATGCGTGATTTTTATTTAAGAAATATCATTCTCTTGTCCCTATCCCGTAATTTGGGGTCGGCCGCTTGCCTGACGTCTAATTTTATTAAAGAATATATCTTATAAAGTTTCAAATTCGAAATAATCAAAACAAAGAAATAAATTATCCTTGTCAATGGAATTGCTGACCATATTTCAAAATTGAGGCGTAATTATAAAAGGGCTCCGCTAATTTAATTAAAGTTCGAGATCCTTTTTATAATTGGCAATAACCATTTATTTCCCGAAAGCGATTTTGGGTGCTCACAAATAAATAACAAAATACAGATCCCTCAATTAGGTACCTTATTTAGTTATTTATACAGGATATAAAATACTAAATATGTACTAAAATTTTGAAATTATTGATTATCACAGTCACAGATGAACCAAAATATTCAAAAAATTTAGTCTAAGGAGGCGTTTACCAGGCATTTTCACTATCACGAGAAAATGGTTTTAGGAATTACAAGTTTTCTTATAATAAAAAAAAATCCTACGCTAAATAAATGGTTCTAAAAATAACCTCAGCAAAATATTTGTTTATATAGCGGTTTCTATCACTTAAAACTGTAAATAATTTTTAGGAAATATAAAAGGAATTATTATTCAAAAGCATACCTCACGTACATACCAAAAATATTTACACTCTGTTATTTTATTTCGGATCGCTAACGGTTTCCGCTGTTTACACCATTGGAATCCAGAATGCTATATGCATTCTAACAATAACCTAAAATCCTTACTTTCGTTTTATAAAAAAGATTTACATTATGTCTTATACATGCCATCGCAATGTCGGCAGGAAGAGCAGCAGTGTTTTGTTAGTATTTATATTTCACTAGCTCTCGCCCGCGACTCCATACGCGTGGAATTTAGAAAATTTACCCCGTTTTTGCAACATTTTTCACTACTGTTTTACTCCTATTGGTCGCAGCGTGGTGTTATATAGCCTATAGCCTTCTTCGATAAATGTACTATCTGACACTGAAAGAATTTTTCTAATCAGACCAGTGGTTCCTGAGATTAGCGCGTTCAAACAAACAAACAAACTCTTCAGCTTTATAATCTTACTAGCTGACCCGGTAAACGTTGTTTTGCCATACAATTGTCAGGGAGGGTGGGGATTTGAAAAATAGATGTTGGCCGATTCTCAGAGCTACTGAATATGTATGCAAAATTTCATAAAAATCGGTCAAGCATTTTCGGAGGAGAATTATGAATTTATGAAATTTTGCATACATATTCAGTAGCTCTGAGAATCGGCCAACATCTATTTTTCAAACTTTTTTTTTTGGTTTGGCAAAACAACGTTTGCCGGGTCAGTTAGTATAAGTATAGATTCATTTTAATTCAAGGGTTTAAGTATACAGTGAAAATCGGTACTATTTACTGATATCCTATGAGTAGGTACTTCTGCTCACCGAAGATATTAAAAGTAAAATCGGGTTAAGTCATAGGTCTAAGTCCTATATGTTCAACATTAATTTAGTACAAACGTAACGTTTAATCAGCTAACTTAACTTTCGTTTCGTTTTTAAATCATTTTCATCTTTTTTTCAGGAATTGCTGATGTTCTCAATCTAATTCAACATTTATTCTTTATGTATCGAAATTTTTGTTGTGGTTGATGGTAATATATTATACATAAACAGATTCTTGCAGAAGAATGCGATGTGAGAATCTGAGAAGGAATGCGATTATACTAAGTCCACGACCGATGCCACCGAAGATATAGATAATAACCGCTACTTAAAATGGTAATACTTATATTGATCGATGGTAATAATTTTAAATACAGTTTCGTGCATTTCCAATACTCCTAGCAAGAAATTACACATAAAGATAATTTTAAATGGGCACCTGGGACCGGTCTGACTAGCTACACTAGTCTTGTGACAAAAGTTGGTATTTATTTTGAGTACAATGTTGAGGTCTCAGCTCTTTTCTGGGTTGAACAAAATTATTGATCCATTTCAAAGTCAAAGTCATATAATTTTGTCTCAAATAGACAAGATTAACATGCTCTTTTAAAAGGTTAAAAGCTAGGTATCTGTTCCAAAAGTGAATTCTATGGAGAAGAACAAACAAGAAACTCCAAGGACTTTCTTTTCGTATTTTTTTTTGTTTATTTTTTTTTGCATAAGATCGTTAGAGAAGATGTTCGTGATGTCTCGTAAAGGTATATATAGAATATGTAATAGGAATAAATATGGATCTACGCTTTTAATTTTTAGAACAGAATTTTCATTTAAAATTTATTTAAAGGAAAATTCTCTTGATGTCAAATTTGCTGCTTTTATAGTCGTTGGCAAAAGTGAGTGTAAATTTAATTATTTAGGTAGGTAACCTGGCAAATCAATACAAGTTTTTACTTAATTGTCTCATTTGTTGACACAAACTTGCTCATTTAAATATCGAGATCAAAAAAATTTATAGGTACTTGTGCAAAAAATACGAGTACAAAGACCCTGATGAAGTGGTTAGGCCCGACATATTATACAAGTGTACCAATAAATTACAATGTATTTGCATGAAGATAACTGAGTCATTCTTAGGGTTTCGTACCCAAAGGGTTATGGTTCTTCTTTAGTAAACCCTATTACTAAGACTTTGCTGTCCATATCATTTCTCCACTTGCCAGCGAGCTATAGTAGGTATGTTATAATCGACATGCTATATAGTATTTTTCATAACATTAACTTTGTTGCTTATGTTTCTCATATTTTAGGGCAATGCATTATAGTTCTTTTGTTAGCTCTTGTGAGTTTGAGCAGAACCCTCGGAATTTTGAGTCTAACTCCCACTTGACCAGCTTTTCGGTCTTAGCAGTTTTTTACGCATACAGTTTACGAGCGAAGACTCTAAATAGAAAAAATATTAAACCTGATTTTAAGATCTTACTAAAAGGGCATATAGGTATCCCTACTTCCCTACTAGGAGGTGTGACGACGATAAAGTCAAGATCGCAAAACGTTGCCAATACAAGGCGGCGTTCTTTAGTTAATGCACGAAGACAGGCTTTTGTGTGAATATATACTTAAGGTGCTAAAACGATTTATTTTTGAAGGTTCATTTATATGTTCCTAGGATAAAAATAAATTATTCCACACTAGTAAAGTAGATTGTACTTTAAAGCAAAATAAATTGTTTACTACATTGCAAAGAGTTCAACGCGTTTTATTCAAGCTGTGGTATGCCGCGACACCTTGAACTTGATACCAAGTCATTTGAGTTTCTTGCTGGGGGTAGCGTGGCGGAATATTAATGAGATCTGGTACTGTATACATTACAAATGATGGAACACATTCTCCATCTAGCTTTGTAATATTTTTTACGCTCTAATTTGTCACGGAACAAGTTCGATTATACTCTTAAATATCAAGTACTTAACATTTGCTTCAGGATTCCGGGTTCAGCAATCTAATACAAGAAAATGTCAACGGCGTCATCCCACTTCAATCTCACGTCTCCGATCTAATTAATATACCTCGATGTGAGTCACAAAAAGTGTAACGAATAAAGCCCGCGGTTTGGACAATGTCGTGATTGATGTGATGTGTAATGTGTAGGCGTCTAACAATTTGCATTGAATTGAACTCACAAGTGTTTCCGAATAAATAGCCCACGTGTGTTTAAAATTTTGAGTATAGAATTATAGGTTGACGACCAGCAGCTTTATAGATAAACGTCTTTCGGAAAACGTACGTGGCCGCGTTTATTGACCTTACGCATTAAAATACACCACATTACAGCTAAAACTAGTTCATATTATAAATAAAAAATATACTTATCACAGGTGTGATGGTTGACAAACTTCTTAGATAGTAAATTCAACTTTCTCTAGCCTCAAAACCTCAAACATATATAAGTACCGTGCATTGTTTTGAATCCTCGACGTATAAACAACTGGTATTTTCATTTTAAGAATAACTAGTACGTGTTATGAATTAAATAAATAAAAGCCTTTACATCAATATTAATATCCCAATCGATAAATATACTTAATATTATAATCATAATATTATAGTGAACTTACCATTTAATATAACCGCATCGTCCGTATAAAGCGCACCATCGCTCTTTGAGAATCCGTTTGTTGCAACTTTGTGAGAATCGCTCCCGTTGCTCGTCGCCAGGAATCCCACCCAAAGTATAATTACGTTTAATCGTATTAGCATTTTATTGTTAATTTTACGACATTTACACGTTAGACAATATAAAGGATACCATGTAATTGGTAAGTGCGCGTCGCGAGTGTGCACAGCGCAAGGAGTCGCTTCGCAAAATGCTCCGGACTCTTGCCTCCGCGTCTTTATAATATTTTTGCATTGACGCTCTACATTAGGTAAAAAAGATAAGAGCTTTTTCTTCTTTTGTACAGGACTGACATTTGCTATCCAATACAAACAAGCTTTATAATATATGACACCCATTTTATCTCAAAATGGAGCACACGATTAATGGTATTTATTGTGTCGTCAACATAAAAATGTTTTAAGATCAACGAACTTTAAACAAAACGCGCATATCAAACAAAACAAACTTAAGTAAATACTTGTCTATCTAATTGATAGTCCTTTTCTGTCCATTATATTACTTAGCCACCTCTTGATGAACATTAAAGAATATTAGTCGCTTGAAACCTATGTCTCCCTTGCTTTATAGGTGCTAGCCATCCAATACTTCTTTTTTAGGATCGTGAAAAGATCTCAACTTTCAATTTAATAAGTATAAAATACTGTAAACTTATTGTAACTTTATAATTGATAACTGATTCGCCTTTACATAATTAAAATCTACATAATATTTACATTGACAATTAATCTTCACCACATGCGTAATTCAGTAACTCTTGGCGATGGTAAAATTGATGGCAGTTTTACCTCTTAGTCACGTGAAAATATTGCCTAACTCAGTCCTAAGTACATAATATAAAATTAATACTTACGTAAAAAATGTTATTTACAAGATACTAAATATTATATAAATCTTTACCTATTCTATTTTAGTCAACTAATTATTTCATAGCTACATACATATACACGGTATAATATTTAAAATAAGTTATTGATTGGAAGAGCAAAGCAATAAATATTTTTTGTGGCGTTTGTCCTTTTAAATCAAGGATATGTGTCTCCTTAGACATTTATCCGTTGACAAAAGCAATCTAAGCAAATTCAGTCATTAGCTTCTAACTTAATACATAATATACACGGCACTTGTCGGACTAAGTTCTGAAAACGCATATAGCGGTATAAAATAGAACAGTTGTAATGCCGCAAGTACATTACACGGGTATAGTGAGGTCGGTATACATATTATTATGATAAATTAGTAAAGGGACATATTTCTTACACAAATTTCTACTGGTAGACCAGAGGAGAATGTGATAAAAATTATCCATAGGTGTGCAGTTAGCTCAGCAATGTTATACACAATTAGAGCCATCCTCTTGAACCACTCTAATATTCTACTCTCTCTATTCTGGCACCCATAACACAAGCATAATATAAGCTTAGCTTGGGACCAAAGGACGCTGTGTGAAATGTCCGTGAATATTTATTTTATTTTATTTATTACTCTATTTATTAAAAAAAATCGGATCACAATCAATTGAGTACCTTTTTAAGATCACTTACATAAGGACATACATACAAAAATAAAGACTGTTTTGTGAGAAGTAAAGATTTTTACTAACAAAGTGGGTACGGCAATGTAAATAGTGGGATCCCAAAAGATACGTAAAGAACTATACCAACGATATTAGTATCCTAAGTGGTATTAAAGTTTTCCTGTTTACATCCTATCATACCTTTGATGTATGTGATCCGATAAATCCACTTAAAGCTATTATTTGAGTTAAACAATAAAGTAGGTGTTGACTGATTTAAGACCGCAAAAACATTTATTATAATGTTAATGACCTTTCAAAATAGAGGTACATACTATTTGGTACCTACTGACGATATGCTACAGGCAATTTATGGGATACACATCGAATATCTATAGGTACATATGAGTATATACGGCTGTCTACCATATGATGTATACCATGTCTGTGTGAACAGGCATGGTGAAGGTATATATCCTTCGTAAATAAGTTTTAAACAACTTATTTACGAATGATTAAGTATCAATGTTGTGGTGACGGATTATGAATACAAATGTTACCACCCCTTTTCCTACCCAGTTGTAAAAAGTCCGCTAAGAGATGTTGTTGATAAACCCTGTGCCAAGACGCCTGGTCAGTGAGGCACAGTAGACCAAAATTCCTCCTAAAGTGACTCGTGTCCAACAGTGGGACGTTAATAGGCAGGAGAGAGAAAGAGAGAGAGAAGCGTCGACGTTGTTGTCAACTTGTCAAGTACCTATAGAGTTCGTCACGAATTATATTTTGGGTTACGGACAAAAGGTGCAGCTCAAGATGTAGATCAGCAAGATACCTTCACATATTACTTAAACAAAGTAATCTTAAAATATTCAGTTACTTTTTATATAATACAAAACCAGAACATAAATATAAGAATTTTTCATCTTATTGTTTATCGTCGACACAGTTCAATAATTGTATATTTAAAGATATATAGACTGCAGTTATGTGTTTGATAATACACATTTAATAAATTAAATTATAGTGGAAACATGAATACCATGACCGGGACATAATTGTAACTTGATTTATTATAATTTATAGCGGGACGTAATATAATTTGAGACGATACCAAAATAGCTTCGTGCATTTTTCTACGTACGAAGTTTTAATTTTTTCTGTAGATTGAATGGCTAGAGCTCTAATTTTGAAGTATATGTTTTTTCAATATATTATCTAGGATCGCATAAACTCAGAAACGCGATTGAAAAAAGTTTTCTCGATAGAAAATCTTGGCGAAACAACCTCTCATATTTTTATTTTTTTCATTTGTCGGTCTATTATCGCGTATTAACTAATGATATAACTTTAAAAACATAAATAACTATCATATATAGAAACACGTAAATCAGAATTAAAATATATTTAGTAGATTTTGAGTAAATAGGAAAAGTATCCCTAATTCTTCATTTTCTGTGCCTACTGGCTGTGTTAATATGTACGTGTCGACGATGATATACGATAATATTGATGTAGGCCCAGTAAAAGCATACCAAGTCAATTGCAAATATTTACAAATTACTGCAATACATATTTGTTTGACACGCAGCTCTACACAACTTAAATAACAGAAACATTCTTCGAATACTAAATACCTACTGTATCCATCACCAAGTATTTTCGTCTTTGTTTTTTCATATAGACACAATTTCTCTCCTGCTCTTTTGCTCTAGTCATATTTTTTTATGTTTATTACTTATTAGCTTTATCATCATACTTTTAACTAGTCCTTTGTAACGCAATGAATGTCCAGATATTGGGTGTGTCCATCCTTTCTTTGACAGCGTTTCTTAGTTCCCAGTTAAACACTACAACGCTGAGTCACACATCACTTCCATCTAGTGGCAACTTGTTGTTTTAATCGCCGCTTCGTCTGATTGAGGTCCGGACTACATGGTAAGTCGTCTAGTAAGTGGTTGCCCCATAAAACTTCCTTACCACATAATAAAATAATGTGGCCTGTCCATTACCACTTCAATGCACCAACCCATCGGGCTACCGACTCCTCTGTAGCAGTGGGCGGATTATAAGTATAAATACATGAATTATTGTGTGCAAACTAATACAAATGTACTCTGCCTACCTGTATAAATTGAGACCTTTATTTTATAACCTTTTCTTTAGAGCTTTATTGCACAACGCATATATTATAATATTCGTGAGGTGAGTATTTATTAGGCATGCATCATTTATCATCTTATATTTGCATATTTTGTATTTGATATAAAACATTTAAATAATTGCATTTAGTTGCATTATTAGTTATTGCAATTTTAAGCAAAATATGTCTAGTATACATCTTATCATAGTTAAAAGGCTCAACTGTTTTTAACCAACTGCCAAAATAGGAGGAGGTTAAAATGTTCGGCTGTATACATTTTTTTTTCTGTTTGTTTACCGATTTCTCCGTCAATAGTGGACCGATTTCCAAAATTCTCTTTTTATTAAACTATTGTACACCTACATATTGAGTAGGTCTAAGAACCGATTAACATATTTTTTTTACACCCCTAGGTCTTATAATGATTAAAAGCGTGAGTGAAACTGTGAAGAACAGCTATTAAAAACAGAAATCTTCATGAAATAGCTTTACATGCAAAACAAATGCAATTAATTTCGATTCAGCCATTTGAGAGCATTCAGATATATGAGACATACACAACAAATGTTAATCGTGAATACAGTAATAATAACAATTAGATTAGAACGCATGCGATATGAGCATATAATGGATATTTAAATGTCCCGTTATGTCTGTCTTTGATCTGTATCTAGGCCAGAGGCGTATTTTGAAAATTTGCGCCCCGGGCCAATTTAATTAGCCGCCCTATATATTAATAGAGATAGAGTAAAATTTTAAACTTGAAGGATTTCGGCGCCCTTCTCAGGCTAGCCGCCTCGGGCCATGGCCCCTATGGCCCTAGGGTAAATACGCCTCTGATCTAGGCTCTACAAGAATATTAGCAGTAGGTACCTATACGTTCACATCTTAAATATCTAACATTATAAATGTGAAAGTTATTCTGTCAGTCTATCTGTTACTCTTTCACGCCAAAACTCCAACCGATGTAAATGAAATTTAGTACACACGTAGAACAAAGCCTGAGAAAGGACATAGGATACCTACATTAGAATGCGAAATTAAAAAAAAACACCGGTCTGGTATAAGTTGGACACGAACACAAAGGGTTCTGTGCCGCAAATATTGGGATAAGGGCGGGAAAATGATGATGATAAGTATTTTTTGTTATAGCATCATTTATTTATAGGTACTTTAAAGTAAACCAATTACGTTAAAATTTACATAAAAAAAGAAATATAATTGTAAGAACCCGTACAATAGATAGATCATTTGATACACACAAACGATGAAATTTTCAGCTCTCTAGGTATCACACGTACAGACGGATAGACGGACAGTTAAGTTTCAGTAATAGGGTTCCGTTTTACCTTTTGCTGCGGAATCCTAAAAAGGGTTGCGGTGTAGATATTCCAAATTCTACTCTATGAAGTCGCAGGCAACAGCTAGTTTTAAATATTTGAGATAACGTGGGCATGGAAATATATTTTATATCTATGGTATTCAAGCAAAAACAAGGGTATTAACGGCAAGGTGGCAATGGACATGTGACTCACAAAACCCACAATAACGAGTTTGTTGACATTTTGACATAGTGGTGGACATCATTTGTTTATTGGGCAAACAAAAGAAACGATCGATATTTTATTATGTAGATTACTGTCCGCCTTTCGTTCATATTTTGGTGTAAATGAACATGATTACCGTTGTTTTCTTAAGAAATATAAAGAGAACTAACTAAACCTGATATTTTCTTTTTACCGGGAATAATTTTCTGGTTTTTTTTTACACACCTGCCTCTTTGTATTTCTGTACCACCCTAAGGTTGACTGGCAAAAAATGCCTTAGGCATTAAGTTCGCCTTTGCATAAATGTATGTGCATGAAGTGTAAAAATAAATAAATAAACCTATTACACCAATATGATACATATCTGCCAACTTAATATTAAAAAAATTTTAAACAAATATTTCTCTCTCCAGCCCATTGACGTTCTACTTTTGGACACGGAACTCCTGAATTTTAGGAAGGATTAGTGCCTACAGAGCCGCGCTGACTAAGCATGTTGGCACAGGGTTTATTTTAGAGATATCCATCTCTCACAAATCTGTGTATAATCCCATAGCTGGCTTTTACAATCCCCTGCCAAGGAAAAGGCGTGGTGACACTTGTATTCCTAATCCGTCACCACACGGACAAAACAAAACAACCAATTGCAAAAAGGTAACTGAATTTCGATCACATCAGATATCGTCGCTGTACGATTGCCAAGTTTGCAAAGATCTGATATATGTATTATACAAGTAGGTAATGTCAATTAGGTAAGCAGATTTTAGATGACGTAAATTAAAAAGACTGGCTAGTGAGAAAAAAGTAATACAATTTTACTTAGTTTAAAAACTATAGGTAAACCTAAAAACTTGCTTGAAAATCCTTAACTATAAGTCCTAATAAAACTAAAATCCTAAATAATGATAAACGAAAATAATAATTTATTTCTCTTGTCAGAAGTCAATTCAAATGGGTGTCACATTGTAGTTTGTATCCCCGACGCCAATTCGGTTGCCCTTTTTTTGCTAATCCAGTTACCCTTAAGAGGGTACTGTACTTCTAATTTAGGTATTTGCCTTAGGTATTGCTATCCCTATTTCCAAGCGCCGCGCTGAAAGGGACAAATATAGCTGAAGCAGATTTTACCTACAAATTCTTTTTAAAAAAAGACGTTCCGTAGTCCCCTTTTTTCTTCGCGAAAGTTAAACCGATTTTGATTGTTTTTACGATATATTATAGATGAAGAGTATATATGTATATGCTTCTATCACTTTCTTTTTTGGAAATACCTTAACAAATATGTGTGTTAGTCGCTGCAACTTTACCTAAAGAAAACCGAAAAAAATCGAATTTTCGGATGGTTATATTTCTTTTAGATACAAGCATAGATATACTCTTCATCTATAATATAGCGTAAGAACAATTAAAATCGGTTTAACTTTCGCAAAGAAAAATGGGGACCTCTTAACCGGATTAAGTAACTAAAGGTTACCAAAGCTAAGGCATTTATTCGCAATGTCACTAATCTATCTCTACATAATTTATATTTGATTGTAATTGCTCACAGGAATTTTCTTTAGAAAACCATGTTAATTCATTCCAGAGGACGTTGTGTGAAATGTCCATGAATAATTATTTATTAATTATTGTAAGTAGAATGTATAAATAAAGTACACACCTATTCTATTTATTATTAAAAGAACATTGCCTTTAATAACATCGTCAGGTTTTTTATTTATAATTCTACTCTACATTGTATACAAAATGAAAACGCTATTACGTAGAGATCGTCAACCTTAACCAAAGGTGTTATAATCGACTCCTATCAATCATAAAAGCGATTAATACTTACTACAGCGTACGTAGTGGGTAGTGTAAGTAGTGTAACCACACGTTATATTTATCTAGTTTATAAAATGTGTCAAGCTGAAAATACAAGTGACACAATATTTTATATGGTAAGATCAGGTCATAAAAATTTAGAAACATGTGTATAGAAAATCTAAACTACCCTAGCCTTGTTATCGATCTAATCATTTCAGATGTCCAATTCGATATGGTATACCCGTAGGTACGTCTACAAAGGGATCATAGGATAAATAAGTATATATCCTAATTCTATATATATATATTCTATATATATATATATTTAGATATATCATAGAATTAGGATATATACTTATTTATCCTCCTAGATCTTTAACAGGTGACATTTGTTAGACGTTTTTGCATAACAGATAGGTGCATTTCCTATAAAATATTATAAAGCTGAAGAGTTTGTTTATTTGTTTGAACGCGCTAATCTCAGGAACTAATGCTCCGATTTGAAAAATTCTTTCAATGTTGGATATTTCATTTATCGAGGAAGGCTCATAGGCTATATAACATCACGATGCAGCCAATAAGAGCGAAGCAGAAGTGAAAAAGGTTGCAAAAACGGGAAAGGTTTTCTAAATTCCACGCGTACGGAGTCACGGGCAACAGCTAGTTTCCTATATAAAAAGGATTGTCCTAATCCTTTTTTAACATATCTAATGGTAAACCTAACGCTTATATACCATAATGTTACATTAATTTATGTACTGTATAAACCGTTATACACATTATCGAGATCATTTCGAACAACAAGTTCAGATACAAAAAGATTAGGTATCTTAAATGTCGGTGTGAAAAATCTATTCTAGCTAAAATAGACAAGATTTTCAATCGCTCGAATTTAATATTTTACTAGTAGTTGTCTACGACTTCGTACGCATATAATTTAGAAAATTTTCCCAATTTTCGCAACACATTTTACTGATTCTTCGCTCATATTGTTTGCAACGTGATTTTATATAGCATAAAGCCTTCCTCGATAAATTTACTATGCAACACTGAAAGAAGTTTTCAAATCGGACTAGCGGTTCCTGAGATTAGCGTGTTCAAACAAACAAAACAAACTCTTAAGCTTTATAATATAAGTATAGATTAAAATATCTTTCCGGTAATATATTATGCGATAAAAGTTGGTTTTAGAGCAAAAATGCTTTTAACATATTAGCCAGCTTTAAACTTCCATCGTAAAAGTCATAATAAATTTCCTCATAAATATAAAAACTTAATTTAAGCAGCTACTTACATTTATATAAAAATGCCATGAATAGCCATTGCCAATACCATTTTTGTATCAATTTTGTTATGCATTATAAGAATGGAGATGACTATATTTGTTTATTTATGTAAATTCTTCTTAGCATCTTAATCATAATATTTAAATCTATATTTTAGAAATTTCAAATTTTAGGCTGTTGCTTGTTTATAACCACAAAGGCAGCCTTTAGAAATAGGAAGAAATAGATAATATACAAGATATCATACCTTGTGTACCAGGCAAGAGAAGACGTGGCCGCCCTAAACACACATGGAGGCGCTCCGTGGCAGCGGAGTTGAAGACAATATAATGCCCAAGATAGACGGATATGGAGAAGTACTCTGCTCCACCTGGGGGACATAGGACATAGACATACAAGAAGAATACCTTGTGTACAGTGTACGATTAAATAAAGTTTATCCGTTGATTTGTACCTACTCAATAAATTAAGTATTGGTTTTAATTCTCTACTACCCCTTCGTTTGTGACGTCTGTGCATTCACTAGCTGTTTTCAATAAATAAGCTACAATTATTTATCTTGCTTTCTATAATCCATCGAAGGCGATCCGAGTAGGTCTACAACAGTCTCCGTGACATAGAAATTAATAAATACAGATAACCACTCATAAATAAGTAATTGGGTAAATCTTAATCTATATCTGCCGACTTATAAGCCTATACTCTGTGATTATTACGGACGTATTAACAGGTGCTCAAGTCCACTATTTTGGAACAATTGTCATACCGGCACAATACCGGCACGATACCGTTGCAATTGAAGTCAAATATCCGTAGTCTGCTATATGCCGTCATAACGGTCGTTCAATGGTAATAGAATTGTCGATCTCTTTTATCTATGCATTGAATTTTCGGTCTCTTTTATCTATGGATTGTGTTAGAATGGTATGTATGTGTTGCCGTTTTTAAAAAATGCGTTAATTGAAGTGATTTTCGAAAAACTACTAATAAATTTAAACATTTAATCATGCTAGACTTCGTTTAAATATATTTGTACATACTATTTATTAGTATAAAAAGCAATGTGAAGTTTAGGAGATTAGTAAATTGCAATAAATTACAAAGAACAATTTCTAATATTTCTATCTATCTATTTTTTATTTATGGCAATCTGTCGACACAGGACAATTTAAAAATATTACTGTCAAATTCAAAATAGCAGACTACCGAAACATTTCAGTCATTGAATTGCAATTGTGAAGCAGTTGTGTACGAGACTAGCAATTTATGTCACTTTGACAATTGTAAGACAATGATGAAGTCGTTATGACGACACATTATTAGTAGACTACCAAAAACTTTACTATTGCACCATAATGGTACAATAATGGTACAGTTGTGACACCGTTGAAATACCCGACTCAGGGCCCAGTAGGTATGTCCGTAAACTTGTTTGAAACTGTATTTTATATATAAATGGATGATGTAATCATGATGTATGCATCATTTTCATTTTGAGAATAGAAATATATCTGCAGATACTACAGACAGTTTAGCTTAGTCTTACATCTGAAATGCGGTTGCAAGGATACAAAACGTTTATTGTTATTTAAATCAACTCGATAAAATCTATAAATTAGTAGTTTCATTTTAGCATTTGTATCTATTATACATATCAATAAGAGTTAATCACAAATTATGTATCTTCTTTTTCTCAAACCATAAATGTCTTAATATTGGCCTGCACCACTTCGGGATTGTGTTTGGTCTACATAAGACACATTACTCAAACTTATTGGCATAGGAGTTGGTTTAGAGATTTCTTTCTCTTAAAAAATATAGCTGGCTCAGGAATTTAAACAATATTTCTTACTCTTTTATTAATTGAACATTATGTGACTCCATCTACAAATCTCCTGTGAAGTAGATTAACTATATTAATATGTTGGTAGATCCACTTCAATCCTGTGATTCGATAATTAAATTATTTTAAAGCATTAATTAAAGTATTGTGAATCTATAGGTATATATTATGACCTATAAATGACAGAGAATCCTATTATCAATCTGTTTGTACTTGACAAGGACGTCGAATGTAGTTTAAGTTGACTTTGTCGAACCGCTTGCGAGCCGATGTTTTTATAGAACTTAATTTAAAATCCTTACAAAAAACAAACTTAAATCCTTACAATATAGAACTACATATATACCTTCCTATGTATACGAGTAAACCTTTGTAAACCATCTAAAAACAGTTAATTAGTCGTATCCAGTATAAAATATTATTATTGTGTGCAAATATTACAGATAGATTCTGAACAATAGATAAATATAGTGTTCAAGAAAAATAGCAACTAAAAACTCAAAAGTACAAAAGAAAATACTAGCAGCGCCATCTACTCTCATTCGTTGACATTTTTGGGACAGGTCAGTAATTATTAAGTGCAGCGCAGGCGCCGATCCTTCATTAGAACGAACACCTTTGACGTTACTAGCGCCATCTAGCACAATCTCGGAATAACGCTTATAGTAGGATTGCTGCTGCCACCTAGCGATATTTGTCAATACCACTTACAATCTTATACAACTAAACCCTGTTTCATGATCTACGGATCTGAGTATAACTACACAATATAGTACCCCTGTCATAGAGGTCGCTAGGTGACACACATATATTTTTACTCATTATGGAAGAAATAAAACAAATGCTATTAAAAATGCAACAAGATATGGCACAACAAAAACAAGACATAGTAGATATGAAAGAGGATATAAAGAGCACAATAAACAACAATATTAACGAGAAATTCAACATTTTAGATCAGAAAAATGCTATTCTAGCAAAAACGATAGAAGAACAAAACGCGAAGATAAACAGCTTAGAGAGACATATGAGACGCAAAAACCTAGTCATGTTTGGAGTGGAGGAATGCGAAAGATCATACTATGAACTAGAAGATATGATAATGAACATTATAAACACCTACTTCAAACTCCCATGCAACAAATCTCACTTTGAAGCAATCAGAAGACTCGGAAAAAAAGGCGAAAAAATAAGACCAGTTGTAATAACATTCTTTACAGTGGGCTTCAAACTGAATGTTCTGCAAAACAAATCTTGCTTGCAGAATACGCCATACTATATAAAGGAAGACTATCCCATAGAAGTCCTGAACAAGCGCAAGGAACTACAAGTTCAACTTCAGAAGGAAAAAGAAGCGGGAAACAATGCATTTATAAAATATGACAAACTTATAGTACTGAGCAATAACAATAAGAGCCATCATAGCCAAAAACAAAATAAAAGAAACTTGTCTGAATCTCCGGAGGTAATACCACCTTGCTCCGATGGCCTAAAAGCTCATTACGATAACAAAAAACCAGCGAAGAAAAATAAAGCTACGAATATCAGAGATTATATACTGCAAAAACCAAAACTAATATATACTCAAACTGATACTCATCCAAACCAAGGAAATACATCACAGCCCATCTTAGAGTAGCAACCACAAGCGGACACTCTCCTCCCCACTCATCTCCCACCAGGGCTGGTCACCATGGGAGAGTTAGACCACAACCCTCCTAAGAATAACCATATAAGAGAAAAAAAATTGATAAACATTTGTACCCTTAACGTGAGATCATTATCTACACCTGAAAAACTGTTAGAATTAAAAATGGCTCTCCGTAACATAAAACACGATATACTGGGATTATGCGAAGTGCGCCGAATGGGCGAAAATATAGTAGAAGACGAAAATTATATTATGTACCACATAGGACAAACAAAGGGTCTATATGGTGTGGGTTTCCTAATCAAAAGAGAACATAAAGAGAATATAATAAGCTTTTCCGGCATATCAGAAAGGGTTTGCGTATTAGAAATCTACCTAGGAAATGTCCACTACGCAATTATACAGGCATACGCACCAACTGAATGCTCTACACAAGAAGACCTAGATGTATTTTATAAGGAATTGGAAAAGGCTCATGATATTATCTCTACACAGTATATAATAGCCATGGGTGATTTTAACGCATGTATCGGCAAACTGAAAAGCTACGAGAATAAAGTAGGAGGCACTCACGGATTCGGAAACAGAAGCAAAAGAGGCGAAAGATTAATTCAGTATGTGCACGAACATAATCTAAAAATTTTAAATACAATGTTTAAATTAAAAGCGAACCGAAGATGGACCTGGATTTCGCCTGATAAAAACACTAAAAAAGAAATTGATTATATAACCACAACCAAACCTAATTTTTTCTCAAAATACGAAGTGTTGAATTCTTTCTCCTTTGGCACAGATCATAGACTTTTGAGAGCGAGCCTTTGCCTATATACGAATAAAAAGAGTAGAAGAAACTTCACCAGCTCCAGAAACTCACTAAAGACCGTAGAAGAGATAGACTTATACCTAAAAAACCTAAATGAATTTGTACCTGAATTAATAAAAAACTACGAAATATATTCAGTCAAGGATTACTACAACAAGATAGAAAATTCTATTCTAACGAGCCTGAGAAACAATAAAAGATCAACAAAAAGAACAATTCTTTCGGAAAATGCATTTCAATTAATGGAAAAAAGAAGCAAACTACAAAGTAAAAATAATCTTACTAAAAAGGATAAAGACGATCTGAAAAATTTATACAAAATAACTAATAAAGAAATTAGAAAGTGCTATGAAAATCACAGATTACACATACTAGAAAAATGTATAGAAAACACGAGATCAGCTAAAAAGGCGTATAAAGAACTAGACAGGTCAAAAAAATGGATCCAGCACCTTCAGCGGGGATCTACAATTTGCAAATCACGAACTGATATTATAAAGATAGCTAGTGAATTCTATACAAGTCTTTATAGTTTTAAACCAGACAAATTAAATAAAATGGAACAGGATCAACCAAAGAATACATTGATTGTACAAGTTTTTAGTGAAGCCGAAATCATAAAACAAATAGATAAATTAAAACCAGACAAGAGCCCAGGACCGGACGGTTTTAACAACGAATGCATCAAACACGGCAGAACACTTTTGGTATCACCCCTTACAATATTATTCAATAAAATACTAGAAGAAGAGACTGTGCCGCAACAATGGACAGAATCTGAAATTATTTTGCTATATAAAAAAGGCGATCCTAAAGATATAGCAAATTATCGTCCGATAAGTCTCATGTCCTGCCTATATAAACTTTTCGCATCTTGTTTGCTACACAGAATTTCTTCACAAATAGATTCATACCAACCTATGGAGCAAGCGGGATTCCGAAGTGGATTTAGCACTACAGATCATATTCATACAGTAGAGCAAGTTATCGAAAAGCACGTTGAATATAAAAAACCACTCTACGTAGCCTTTATTGATTATATGAAAGCTTTCGACTCAATTTATCATAGCAGTATCTGGGAAGCATTATATAAACAAAACATAAACGTAAAATATATAAACATAATAAAAAATATATATAATAATTGCACTAGTAGAGTCAGGCTGGACAGAGTGGGCACGAGGATCAGCATTAACCGAGGAGTCCGACAAGGCGACCCAATCTCGCCAAAATTATTTATAGCGGTCCTACAAAACGTAATAGAAGACTTACCATGGTTAAAACAAGGAATAAATGTGAATGGTAGATACTTAAGCCATCTGCGTTTTGCGGACGACATCGTCTTGTTCTCTGAAAGTCCACGTATGCTCAACACTATGATCAGTGAACTTCAAACTGCTAGTGCTCGCGTAGGACTGGAAATGAACTTAGAAAAAACTAAAGTCATGACTAATAGCGTGTTGACGCCAGTTCTGGTTAACCACATGCCACTAGAGTACGTAGAGAGCTACATTTATCTGGGAAAACAAATTTCATTTAAGAAGGACCGAAATATAGAAGAAATAAATAGGAGAGTAGCTATCTCATGGAAAAAGTACTGGGCTCAAAAGGAGATTTTTAAATCTAAACTTCCAATTAAATTGAAAAAAATAATTTTAGACACGATAATTTTACCCTGTCTCACCTACAGCTGCCAATCTTGGACCTACGATCATAAAGCAAGACATACAATCCAAACAACTCAGAGGGCAATGGAAAGGAGCTGTTTAAATATAAAATTAAAAGATAGAGTAAGAAGCACAGAAATTCGAAAATTAACCAAAGTATGTGATGCTCTATATTTCGCTCAAAGTCAAAAGTGGAGGTGGGCAGGTCATGTTGCTAGATACAAGGATAACCGTTGGACAATCAATACCACGAAATGGAAAGGACCGCATGGCGTGAGGAAGAGAGGTCGCCCCCGCGCCCGATGGCAGGACGAGATTGTGGCCAAGGCAGGAAGTGATTGGATGACAATAGCTAAGGATAGGGATAAATGGAATTCTTTGGAGGAGGCTTTTACCCTGAGGGGGTCCACATTAAAAGAAAATTAATTAATTAGAAATACATATATAAATTTATTTGCATGAATTCGCTATTAATATTCTTTTTATTATTGACTTATTTTGAATTGTTAATATTAATCTATTTTGTTTTTGAATATAGTACTTTAATTTATTAATCCAAATCAATTGTTTTAAATGTATCTATATTGTACTATTATGTAATTTATAATTTTGTGATCAAAAATTTATTAATGTGGTACTAATAAAGCTTTATTATTATTATTATTATTATTATGTATACGAGTACTTAGTGTGTTTACAGATACTTTTAAAAAGGTCTCTCAAGCTATATACGAACAGCAATAAAATAATTTAAACTTTTTACAACAATATAAAAAATACATTTTTTTTTCTACTCAGCTTCTAAACTTAGAGTGCATTTTGATTGTAATAGATACTTAGTACGGTATCAGGCGTGGTGATATAGGGTTCCATCGTCGCCACCGCGTAAAGGCGACGACCCAGTGTGCCTGGACGTCGGCCGTTTGAGGATGCTTACGGTACAGCTGCGGGGTAGGCAACTTATAGCGGAACCACCGCAGTACCATCGATCAAGTATTGATTGATGGCAGTGCCAATAACCATACCCAGCTAAGCTAAGCACACAGGTTTTGAGTGTTTAAGTGGGGAGAACCCCACACTACTCTTCTGTTATCCCCGAACGGAGAGAAGTGATTATTTTTAACGCCTCTGTGAAACTACGAAGTACCTTTTTCAATGTGAATATTAATTGGTAGATTTTATATGACGGAAAAATATATTTAGTGTATGTTATCATCCACCCTTCTATTTATATATTTTCAATTATTGTTAATAAAAAGTTAGACATACTAATTAAATTAGTTGTTAATTAATGTCACCACCGCCAATACAAATTATACAAGCAAATAAATTTTAACAATCTTTTAGATGTACTTGTACAATTCGAAACGCCTTGTAATTTAATTATATTGAGCTTATTGCTACATTGCTATTTTGTTTTGTATTCACAACAAGAACGTATTTATTGTTTTGTACGCTTTGAGATTTCACATTAAGAGGATACCAAAATAGCTTCGTGCATTTTTCTATGTACGAAGTTTTCATTGTTTCTTTAGATTGAATGGCTAGAGCTCTAATTTTTAAGTATATGTTTTTTCAATATATGATCTAGGATCGCATAAACTCAGAAACGCAATTGAAAAAACTTTTCTCGATAGAAAATCTAGGCGAAACAACCTCTCTAATTTTTTATTTTTTTCATTTGTCGGTCTATTATCGTGTATTAACTAATGAAATAACTTTAAAAACATAGGTAACTATTATGTATAGAAACACGTAAATCAGAATTAAAATATATTTAGTAGATTTTGAGTAAATAGGAAAAGTATCCCTGATTCTTCATTTTCTGTGCCTACTGGCTGTGTTAATATGTACGTGTCGGCGATGATATACGATAATATTGATGTATGCCCGTAAGCAGTGGTAGTGGTGGTAGTTCTAAATACTTGAAAACTTTTCTGTCAACACTTCCCGTTGCTTTTTCCTTCATGACCATTTGCCACATTCACAAGGGCCGATACAATGGTCATATACTTCAATATGGGTGCAGTCACCAAAATTGCCACGGCAAAAATCCGAGTTACCCCTGGGCTCTTTTTACAAGCCCGCAAGCCTCTACTGGATGGCCTTCAGATACTCTTCAAACTAGAACAATTCTGGGGATATCCGGGCAGATGGCAGACCTAGATGTTGTGATTCTAAGCGTTATAAATCAAATATTTTACAGTAACGCGTAAACATGTCAAGGTGCAATTAATATCTTATCTTCTTATACAGGGTGTAGCGTAAATAGTGGTCCAACGCTAAGGTGGTTATAGTTCAAGTAGGTATTCACCTATCATATAAAAAAAAAAATTAACCATTTTTAGCCATTGGTTTCGGAAATATGATTTTTTTTATTTTTTTTGTAAAAAATCGATAATTATTTTATAAATGAGAATGTAACTTCGACAAATGACATTATTTTTTGAGTGTGTTTTTTGTGTTGTACGGGCGAGTACTAGCACTAGCACATGCATTTTCGTTTTTTCATGTAAACCCCAAAAATAAACCAGTAAATAAAAAAAACTGAAAATTAATTTCTCGTTTTTAACAAATCATGCATTTTAGATGTGAATAGTGTAAAAAAAATGGCTAAAAATGGTTAATTTTTTTTTTATATGACAGGTGAATACTTGAACTATAACCACCTTAGCGTTGGACCACCATTTACGCCACACCCTGTATATAAAATTCACGTGTCACAGTGTTAGTTACTGTACTCCTCCGAAACGGCTCGACCGATTTTCCTGAAATTTTGTGTACATATCCTCTAGGTCTGAGAATCGGCCAACATCTATTTTTGAAATATATTTTTTTTGATATGGCAAAACTACGTTTGCCGGGTCAGGTAGTCATAATATATACAACGTGTTTCAGAAAGGTGTAGTCATATTTGACCATCGTTACACATGGCCAGTGACTAGGCACTAGGCATGGATGAAATTACAAAATATACTAGTTATATTATGACTTATATGTGTTCATACAAATTTAATTAATTTATTACTTTAATCGATCTTGTTTAATTAGAACACTACTATGAGGTCATCTTTTATTGTGAGGTTCAGTCGCATATGTCGTAGGAGACTTGATTAAAATGGTTTACATAATATTTTCTAACACTTGCGCGACTCATCTGTTGAAATAAAACTACTTTTTACGGATTTAGACGCGTATATTTGTTTTAAATTTTGGCCCGACGTTTCGGAGACTTTGCAGTCACCATGGTCACGGGTGAGACTGACCCCGTGGTCACCCGTGACCATGGTGACTGCAAAGTCTCCGAAACGTCGGGCCAAAATTTAAAACAAATATACGCGTCTAAATCCGTAAAAAGTAGTTTTATTTAAAATGGTTTACTTAAGGATTTTTAGTTTTAACTTAGGTTCCAGTGAAGTGGGTCCTTAAATGGTGTCAATGGTGAGTAATTCCTTTATCTGATGAGTTCGAATAGTGACCCGTTGAATATTCATAAAAGGCGCCTTCCAAACCAGCTACACGTGTCGTAAGCCACGGATCGATCTCATCGTAGTAGAATGTTGTAGTTAACTTAGTTAGCTTATTCAGTATTACAGGGTGTTTGGATTGGAGACTACCCTGGCAATAGTTACAGGTGATGTCTACGGTGATTTTCTCCGATATCAGAAGTGGGATCGAATAGTCGTTATTCGATTTTGTTTTGAAAAAAAAAAATTTTTTATTTTTTTTATATATATATTCTGCTTCTTGGCAATCTGTTTGTACAACAATAATCCAAGTTGCGGTCTGAGTAAATCTGGGTTTTATGTTGTATCTACACATGAAGCTTGTCCATTGACTCGCGTTCATGATTATTGTTAATGGGCAAATCTGTTTGCTAGTCCATAAATGCTATGACGTTTTAAACGAGAGAATATGAGGCTTCCCGGCCCTTGTAACTGAGCAGCCAGTTCATTTCTATGCCTATGGAGCCTATTTTGGTAGTTGTTACAGTATGGCTCGATTTCCTGCTTCACTGTATTTAATTTAATGTCCATGTACATGAACCTGTTGCTGACATATTGTGGTATGTTGAGCATACGTCTAATTGTTTTACTTTGGAACCTTTCCAATATCTCAATGTTACTGTTGCAGGCTGAGCCCCACAACTGAATCCCATATATCCAAATGGGTTTTATAATAGTTTTGTAGATTGCCATTTTACTCTCAGATGTCAGTTGAGATTTGCGTCCAATAAGCCATTGCAGATTACGTATCCTGGTGTCTAGTTGTTTACGTTTAGTCCAAATGTGCTTATGCCAGGTGAGTCTTCGATCTAAGTGCATGCCCAAATATTTCGCATCTTCAGATTGGGGTACTGGCTCGTTGTATAATAGGACAGGTGGACATGTTTCTCGTCGTAGAGTGTATGTTACGTGAACGGACTTGTCCTTATTGGCTTTGATGTGCCATTTGTCAAACCATCTCTCGACTAAAGTTAGGTGTTTCTGTAAGCTGTCAGATGCTGTTTGTGGACATTTGTGAATAGATATGAGTGCCGTGTCATCAGCGTATGTAGCGATTGAAGTTACATGGTCAAGGGTCGGGATGTCCGCTGTAAAAATTAGGTACAGTATTGGACCTAGAACGCTGCCTTGAGGTACTCCTGACTTGATTTCGTGCAGTCTTGATAGTTCGTCATTATACTTGATTTCAAAGCATCTACTTTCCAGGTATGATTTAATAATTAAAAAGAATGAAGAAGGGAGTTTCTGTTTAATTTTATAGAGAAGGCCGTCGTGCCATACTCTGTCAAATGCTTGACTGACATCTAAGAATATAGCCGAGCAGTATTTTTTGTTTTTCTAGAGTTCTATTGATTGCATCGACTACACGGTGGACTTGCTCAATCGTGCCGTGACCTTCTCTAAATCCAAATTGGTGTGGAGGGAGGATATCTTCTAGATGACTTCGCATCCTAGTTAGTATTATTTTCTCGAATAACTTCCCAACAACTGGCAACAAGCTGATCGGCCTGTAAGAGGATAGTTCCTGGGCTGGTTTGCCCGGTTTCAGAATCATAACAACCTGTGCGATCTTCCACTGGCTCGGAAAACTTAAAAGTCTCAAGCACGCGTTGAAAATTAAGACCAGGTACTGCAATCCTTTCTGTGGTAGCCTCTTCAGGAGAGTTGCGTCTATTTGGTCATATCCAGGGGCCTTGTTATTTTCAAGTTTTTGAATTTCTCCAAAGAGTTCCTTTTGTGTTACCCTCTTTAGTGTGTGAGACATATGATCAACAGACTTTAGATATTCACGTATTTCATCGTCTTGTGTCATATTTGTACTAGGTAAGGGTTGGAATACCTTCTCAAGGTAAGTTGCAAACGCTTTTGCTTTTTCTTGGTCACATCGGGCCCATGTTCCCGTTTCGGTTCTTATTGGGGTTTTTTGAATTTTAGGGCGTTTTAATTTAGATGTTGCTTTCCATAGTGAGTAATTTGTATCACTAGTTGGGGTAAGACTGCTTAAGTATTCCTGTAGGTTGTCATTATTTAGTTTAATAATCATGTTTTTGAGTTCTTTTGAGGCTTTGTTGAATGCTGCCTTATCTTTCGTATGTCTAAACCTATGCCATTCTTTTCTCAGTCGTCGGCGTTCTACGATCTTTTCCTTGATAAATGTCGGGTAGATATGTTCCTTTGGCAATCGGGGTTTATGTTTGGGCGTCGACTCATATGATGCGGTGTGAACAATCCTGTTAAATACTTCAATTCCTTCCTCAATTTCCTCTGTAGTTTTAAGAGATATGTTTAGTTCCACCATATTCGAAATAATGTTCTGATATTTCTCCCAATTAGTTTTCATACTATGTAGCTTGGATGGAATTTCCAAAAGTATTACTTTGTGGTGAACATTTAGTACCACTGGGGTATGATCAGATGAGAGATCAAGTATCTGCTCAGTGTCCATGTTGTTAGTGGGCAGATTTCTTGTAACAAAGAAGTCCATCAAGTCAGGTTGCCTTGCCTTGTCCGCGGGCCAGTATGTGGGCTCACCCGTCGACATATAGTTAAGATTTAGCTCTTGCAAGGCACGATGTAGTTGCCTGCCTTTAGGGTTAATCAACCTTGACCCCCATTGGGTATGCTTCGCATTCCAGTCACCACCGCAAATAAATCGGTTGCCAAGGGCGTTCAGGTAGGTTTTATAATCGTCTGTGGTTATAATATGCTTTGGGGGGCTATAGATTGCAGATATGGTAATTTCCGATGTAGCGTCATTAATTTTTATTATTGGAGCCTGTATTTTTTCAGAACAGAATGGTTCTAGTGGATAATGTTTTATATTTGATTTAATGATAATAGCAGCTCCTGCGTGGGCTTTGTCAGATGGGTGATTCTGACAAAGCCCACGCAGGAGCTGCTGAAAAAAAAAACTAGAACAGTATAATTAACCGTAACCGGCGTTCTAGTAAAAATTTAAAGTTTTGGCAAAGTTTCTTTTTGGAGAAAAATTACTTCGATTATATTAACAAGCAAAGACTGATAATAACAAGTCATAGGTAATTAGTTAATTACCCTATAACTATAACTACGTAACAAAAATTAAATGACAATGATTTATTAGTAATTTTATTAATCTACAGTGTTCACTTGCTTAATTTATCTCGTGTATCAATAAATAAATAATAGTAAAATCGTTTTACTTGATTGCGGACAGAAATATAGTGTGGCTTTATGAACATTCAACACTTCGTTTTAAAGTGGTTGGTTTCCTTTTTATAAAGTTGGTTCATGATTTTCTGCGCTTATATATAGGCGTACTTGATAACTAAAATTTTAAAGAAAAACAAAGATTTAATCTCTGCCGTGTAATCATGTGTTTTTGCATATTCTAACGCGTTACTAGACTTTGTGATTAGCAAATAAAATCGTAAGAAACTTTCACCTAGATGAGAGGTAGTGAGAAGAAAATCTAAATCATGGCTAACTAAATACTAGAGATTAGACCTACATGTACATGTAAAAGATAGAATTGTGATAAAAAGAGATTGACGAAATATGCGTTTTAAATTTTAAATTCTTTGACAGCGAAAGAAAGTTTGAGATATCTATACACATGCCAGTCGTTTTGTTTGTTGTATGTTCTAGATATCCTGTTTTGAAAAATCTATTTACAATTATGTTTTCGACTATGTTATTGACGTATGCAGACGTCCAGTAAGCCATCGTAATATTGCCAACGCAACTTATTGTAGTGTACCTATAATATGCGGTTAAAATCGTCCTTTCTGAAATATTCAGAAAAGCTACAAATACGAACCTGACGGTTCGGACGTCCGTTCATTGACGTATGAAGACGTCTAGTAATCATTAATAATATTAACATCACTTTTTGTGGTGTATAACAAGTTTTTAAATCTTTACTTTACTGACGTGTGAGACGTCTAGTAAGCCATTAATAACATTAAGAACACACTTTACTATGGTGTAGCTACAAGGTTTTGAAATAGTCTTTTTAAAAAAGAACATCTGTTGCTAAATATGATCTTGATAATGCAATTGACGAATGGAGAAATCTAAACTACTGATAATATTTACCACACTCCTTGTAGAGGTTTACCTATAACACGTTTCTGAAATCTTCATAGAGATGTCCAATATAGCAGGTTAAGATTAGCCAAATGTCAATATTTAATTTAAAAATGCCTTTAATGTCCATGCAATACTTCAGTTGTATTTTGATTTAAATCTATGCGACTAATAAAATTCTACTTGTTAATTAATTGTCTAATAAATTATTAAAGTAATAATTATTTTTTATTAATTGGTCTATGCAGGCTAAAAAATAATCACTAGCAATCTGCAACTGTTTCGCGTGGTTCTCATTGTAAATGAAGTCTACCGTTTGTTTTTAACTTTATTACTTTCCGTTTATTCGCGCATACGACCCTTATTACAAATTATCGAGGCGACAGGAGATCACCTCTGAGTATTCACGAGCATAACTTTTGACCTTATTTACTTGAACAAGAATCTGTTGTAGTGGATTGACTATAGCGGATCTACTTACCGTAACAAATTATCTACCTCTTAAATTTTAATTTGCGAGCGTTTTTGGTGTACAGAGACGTTCAGTGAACTATTTATAATATTAACAACGCAGTTTACCGTGGTGTATCTACGAGTAAACTAATTATTATTATTAAAAGAGCTGTTGTCGCGTGGAGCGTTACAATAAGCCAAAAATAAAAGATGCTATTGGCGTGTGGAGCCGACCAATAAGCCAAAAAAAAAAAAATTTTAATAAATCAATAAATAAAAGATGCTATATTGGCGTGTGGAGCCGTCCAATATAAGCCACTATAATTATCCTATCCTGAAAGAATAATGGTCCCTTGTGTACGACGGCGAACAGGACCACCTATGGCACAGCATCAACCTATCCCTTTATTTCTAGGGCCCTTGCCTACGCGGCAACATCGACCTTTCCTTTACCTATCCTTCCCAAACCCCTATCCTTCCTAAATCCTTTATCCTTTCTATCCTTAAGACGCTATACTCATAAATATACCACGTTACGATACTATGCACCAACGGTTACTATTCACGATTTAGGTGTTTTGTAGCAACAGCTAAAAGAGTTATGTAGGCTTAACTTCTACTTGAGCTACAAGTAGGAGGTAAAGTAACAGTGTTTATTCGTATGCCAGTACGAAAATTCTAAATTCAACTTTTTATTCACTGATAGTTTAATCATTAGCATTTAAACTAAATTAGAAAATCATTCCTTTACTGTTGAATCCGTCTAGATCAGCAGGATAGGCCAAACGGAAACCCTTCTATTAGTTTCAAGTAGATAGGGAACACACGAGGACGCGTGCCTTTGCAGAATGGCCGTGTGACAATAAGGACAAAGAGCAACAAAGAAAAGAAAGAAAACAAAAAGAAAAAAAAAAAGAAAAAAAAATTCGATTTGAATGCGATTGTATTGACTCGATAAGTCGATACTAAGCCCACACAACTCATTGTTCGTTAGCTTAAATACGAAAAACCTGACAACTAGAGCAGTCAGTATTATACAGATCGTTACGATGCCTAGTTCTATAACTTAAACAATTAGAATATCCTCCAAAGTGTAATTCCTGAGTGTGTATTTGTGAGAAAGTGCAAAGTAACGATAATGCGGAATTAATGTAACTGACCGAGTGTGAATGTTGAATTATTGTGGAAATTGACTGACTGTACCGTAACGTAACTGACCGAGTGTATGGAAAAATCTTAGTAGTGGATTTCTTTATTTTGCGACTTTATATTGGGTCAGAATTAGCCGAGCGGAAAAACTTAGTTCTATTGCAGATTTACACACGGGGACGTGTGTATTCGCAGAATGGCCGTGTCGTAGGAGACTTGATTAAAATGGTTTACTTAAGGATTTTTAGTTTTAACTTAGGTTCCAGTGAAGTGGGTCCTTAAATGGTGTCAATGGTGAGTAATTCCTTTATCTGATGATTTCGAATGGTGACCCGTTGAATATTCATAAAAGGCGCCTTCCAAACCAGCTACACGTGTCGTAAGCCACGGATCGATCTCATCGTAGTAGAATGTTGTAGTTAACGTAGTTAGCTTATTCAGTATTACAGGGTGTTTGGATTGGAGACTACCCTGGCAATAGTTACAGGTGATGTCTACGGTGATTTTCTCCGATACATACAATAAATCGTAAACATCTCATAAATGATGCACTCCTGGGCTGGTAGTTATTTAATAGTAGGCTATAAACAACAAAAAACTTACCAACTGTATTTTTCAATATGTAACTGTAATATTTATAATATTTAAGGCCTTTCCAATGCAACCTTAAAATATGACTACACCTTTCTGCAACACGTTGTATAGGTATGTTTGCAGTCACTTTTTGTTAAATAAAGTGTCAAGTGCAATACGGTGAAGGTTCTGTACGATACTCATTTGCACATGTTATCTTAAGTTCATGGATAAAATAGACTATTACTTTTTGTTCGTTTGGTGACTGATTAGGAATACTAGTATCACCACCCCATTTCCTTCCTAGAGTGCCGTAAGATCCAACTAAACTGACTTCTCTAACACATCGCTTATGAGAGAAGGAAAACTCAAAACTAATCCTTACGCAAACACACTTGGTCGGCATTGTAGACTGAATCTTTCTCTCTCTCTCTCCAGTCCAGTAACGTCCCACTGTTGGGTATAGGCCTCCACCACTTAGGGAGGGATTATGGTCTATGCATGTTGACCATGCATACCGCGCTGACTGCACGCATGTTGGCACAAGTTTTATTTTGGAGTTTTCTGTCTTTCACAGAGGATGTTATTTGTAAACAATATAGACTTTTACAACACCCTGGGAAGGAAAAGGTGTGGTAACACTTGTATTCTTAGTCCGAGTAGAGCAAATATCCTTGCGAAATAGAGGATGTCCGTGCTCAACAGTGCACATAAATGGTATGAGACGACGAGGTTCGTTACATTTCGTAATCATTTCGTTCGCTCATATTTCCATCTGTTCTCAGTAATTTTACATTTGACTTAAACACTCCATGACTCTATTAGTGGACATACTTCCAATATGGTATCATAATAGTGGTATTACCATAAAGATTATGTAACTATAGAACCTGTATTTACATTGAAGGCTGCGTTTTATGCAATATATATTGCCCCAGCAAGTTGTGAGCAAACGTAACACCGGGGCATATCATCAAACGAAGCTACATCTTAGAATATAGTGCGCGTCTTAGCTGTTTCAAGTTGTTTATACTTTTGGTATATTTTTTAAATAGTCATTATGATTCCTTTAAATGTAATTTTTTTACTATCATTGTTAAGTGGTTGTTTTGGTGCGGAAGATATTAGTAAGTATTAGTGTTTGATAAGGTTATAATTAAGTATTAACTTTGATTACTTTCAATAAAGAGGGTTATAACTGTCTCAAGGAAACTTGTTAATTGGCATTGTTCATAATTTTTGACCTGCTGTTTTTATATTTTTTTTTAGAAAATATAGACTATTTTAAGCAACTAATTTCAATATTATTATAATATTCACTATAAAGACTATATTATAAAAAATACTTAAAGATATTACTTTAAATGTTGTGACGTCATCGTTATACGCAATCTGTGTATTGCCTTTTCCTTATAGCCTTAAGGGCCGATTTTTCAATCATCGAATAACTGAACGAATAACTAACAAGAGAATTAACTTATCTGATTGATAAAAGGACAAATAAAATTGTTGTATTTTTCAATGGCTAGATAACAAGCGAATAGTTTCTGTGACTTTTATGTTGCCAACTTCACTGCAATATTGTGGAAGCGAGACACGCGTATGGTGTACTGTGTGATAAAAGAGGATAGCAAATGTGTTGACACTCGTTTATTTGACGTTTATGGATAAATAAAATTTGTTAACTTTCTCTTTCTCGTGTGGTGATTTTGTAGGTTAGTTTCATTTATTGTCAGTGATTTGTTATTATTTTGCTATTATTGGAATCTTTTTTTCTCTTTTTGACATTAACTTTTACCATATTAAAAATTAGGAAAAGAATTGTTTTATAAAATTTTAACGTTTAATTTGGAAAGATAGGATCATCTCAGGAGAGGTTTCAGTAAACTATTAATAAAATAAAATAAACTAATATTATAATATTTTCTAACACTTGCGCGACTCATCCGTTTAAACAAAACCACTTTTCATGGATTTTCAAACAAAGATTTGCGTCTAAATCCATGAAAAGTAGTTTTGTTTAAACTAATATTACTAAAAACTATTATTTACAATACAGAATTTATACAATATTATTATTTACAATGAAATATTAATACTTTCAATAAAGGAATCTAGTTGTATCTATTGAATAAACGTTTATCTGCCGGTCCAAGAGGTAGATAGATTCATTCCTCAGTTAGGGCTGTTATTGACCAGATCGTGCCTATCTGACGATTGAAAAATGCAATATTTTGTTATCTATCTAATAAGTACTACCTGACTGTTTATCTGGGGATTGAAAAATCGGCCCTAAGACAGATTGCAATACATCTTTTCAAAGTTGCCAAGTTGATATAATAGACCAATTTTAACTCAGCCACAGACTAGTATATCCCTCAGAACGCCTTACTATTTTAAGTCCTTCATTTCAAGGGCAAATAGAGATCATTTGCTTTTTTGCAAAAATAATCGTTAATATGGTAAATTTTCCGAAAAAAAACTAATGGATCAGAAACTCTATTCCCCGAAATGGTTTTCGAAAAAAATATGAACAATGCCAATTGTAATTGATATAACGATAGAACGATATGATGTATAAAGAATTTTTTATTTAGTTAAACCTACTTTTAACCTACTGTACCTTTCTTAGTAATAAGTAAGTGGAAACGTAGTGGATTGTACTCTTGATTGTTCGCTGTTGTAACTCTAGTTTTAAGATAAACATTGTACAATTGTTTGTTTTCCCAAATAAAATAAACCTAGGTTTATATTTTTGACGGGAAATATGTTTTTAGTAAGACGTTTACTTAATAGAAAATGATATTTTATAGGTCTCTAGAAAATGATATTATATAGACCACAACACACAGTTAAATTAAATCTGTCAACATAAATTACACACATTCAGAAATTAAATATACAAAATTAAAGCTGATATCGAAACAATTTCATGAACGTGTGCCAATCACGACATGTTTTAAAAGAAAGTCTTGCCACTGCGGTTTGTCTGTCTGTCGGGTCTGTCTTCTTGTGATAAACGTAAAAACTACTGAATGGAATCTCACGTAGTTTTAACAATATAGTATAGAGTGGTTTAAGAGAAAGGTTTAAAGGCAAATAGTAGGATTTAACCCCTCATAAAGTAAAGAATTTCTAAAAGTCCTTTTTTAGTATTTGAGTAGGTACAGTGTAACGGAAACCAGTGCCCAAACTTAGTTTTGGCCTGATAGTTTTGGCTCTGTGTAGATATGTCAGTCAGCCTTTTCTATAATCTACTTTTTTGCAGATAAATATTTCAAAGTATGCTCCAGAAATGCACTAGATGTGAATGATTGTCTTGTTGACGCTATTCAGAATGGGATAGCTTCTATGGTTGATGGCATTCCTGAACTAGACGTCCCTCCCATCGACCCATACTTACAAAAGGACTACAAAGTTAATTATAAAAATAATCAGGTAATAAATAAAATTATAGTGGAAACAATTATTACTAGGAACGGCACTTGACCCTACGACCTCGGAATACTGTTTCGTTGCCCTGTTAACTGAGCTATCAATGCTATCATAGTTTATTAAGAGGATACCAAAATAGCTTCGTGCATTTATCTATGTACGAAGTTTTCATTGTTTCTTTAGATTGAATGGCTAGAGCTCTAATTTTTAAGTATATGTTTTTTCAATATATGATCTAGGATCGCATAAACTCAGAAACGCGATTGAAAAAAGTTTTCTCGATAGAAAATCTTGGCGAAACAACCTCTCAAATTTTTTATTTTTTTCATTTGTCGGTCTATTATCGCGTATTAACTAATGAAATAACTTTAAAAACATAAGTAACTATTATATATAGAAACACGTAAATCAGAATTAAAATATATTTAGTAGATTTTGAGTAAATAGGAAAAGTATCCCTAATTCTTCATTTTCTGTGCCTACTGGCTGTGTTAATATGTACGTGTCGGCGATGATATACGATAATATTGATGTAGGCCCTTAAGTGAGAGCATAGCAAGTCAATTGCAAAATTAATAAATTACTGTAATAATAAGGTATTTATTATTTATTCACTTTATCACTAGCAGATTCCTTTGATTTCACCTGCGCATTTTAGTTACCTACCGCCCGCTCTGATCAACAACCTATAGATATTATTTTTTTTAATAAAATCTGTCCTGTAGTTTTTGCGTGAAAAAGCAAAAAACATCCAAACATCTTACAATCTTTCACGTTTATAATATTAGTAGAATTTAATGGCTTTCCTTGCAATGTTCGCTATTGTTTTCTTCTATGGTTCAGGTCACGAATTTGATTACCTTTTAAAGTTAAGAATAAACACTAACAAATTTGTGTAACATCTAAGAATGTTCTACATTTAAAATGTAAAATTGTAAAGAATAATATTTTTGTAACAAAAGTTATATAATATTTAGGCAAGATAATGTTGTGTAAAATATTAGTTTCTCAATTGATATGGCTCCTCTTGAAGTCGTGACATAACTCCATATTTTCGTCAATTGTGTATAGCAATTCCTGTAGGTACTTTTAAGGTTGGTTACTTTCAAATTTGAGTTGAAAATTCCGAGACATTTTCGTTGTATCACTTTAATAAAATGTGTTGAAAATGTTTTGTTGTATAAGCCACACAAATTGGTAATGCGCCTGGCGGCCCTGTTGGTGACGTCATAGTGACGTATAGTTGAGAATATTACATTTTGTTAGCTGTACTTTTTCTTTGCTGATGACGTCACAAGGGCGTTAATTTGACAAGGTTCCAGCGCATTACCAAAAACAAAAACACGGCCGTATCGTATTATTGATACTAGCAATATTTAGGTTTTAGTCGTGCTTCTAGAATTGCTACCAATGTTAAACAAGTGTTATATTTATCATTATCTCCCTGATCACGTCCCAATTATCCATTGTTCTTTGCAAAGAGACATTATAACAAAAAGCTAAACCGGATTTGAACTATTTTTATCACGTAAAGGACGTATTTAGATTAGAGATGAAACGGATAGTGATTTGGCCGGATACCGGATACCGGATATTCGGCTAACTACGAGGCCGGAGCGCCGGATATCCGGCCACCGGATATTCGGCCGCTTATCGCGTTACACACGCCTAAACTAAAGAACTGATTTTGCTGAAATTTGATACAGAGATAGATTAGACAACGAGAAACAATATAGATAGGCTTAAAAACTTTTGTATTCCCACAGAAAAGCGCGATATAGACGAGTTTAGGGCGTAAAGCACTCAGCGCGAACGGTATCGCGGGAAACATCTAGTATTCGGTATTCGGCCGGATAGTGCCCTACTATCCGGTATCCGGCCGGATAGTGAAAATAGGCCGGATAGGCCGGATACCGGATAGTTACCGGATATCCGTTTCATCACTAATTTAGATGAATATAAACTTTTTAATAACACTGCTATCTACTAATAAACATCTTACAATACTTTGCATTTTATAATATTCTCTAACACTTACGTCACTTATTTATTCAATTAAAACCTGTTTTTGCGTTCAGTATTTTTTGTAACAACTGATCACAGATAACAGCTTACAGTTCCGACCTCTTTCTATCTCACTTCAGCCCATTAACGTCCCACAGTTGGGCACGAGCCTCCTCCCTTTGGGAGGGATTATGGTCTACTGTACCGCGCAGACCAGGCGTGTCGGCACAGGGTTTATTTTCGAGTATTCCGTCTCTCACAGAGGATGTTATCTGTGTGCAATATCCCTTAGCTGACTTTTACAGCACCCTTGGGAGGAGATGGGGTGGTGACACTTGTATTCTTAATGTAACGGATTACACGGACAGCTCCGACCTACCCGAGTCAAAAGTTCGAAGTGACTGAAATGTCTCCGACAACTAGGTTAGGTTAGTTTTAGTTGAATTTTGCATTTTAGTTTTAACAATTAGAAATCTAGACAAAATTAAGTCTACCTGTACCAAATTACAAGATGAGCGTCGCTTCGCACGTCGCCGTCGTAAGGATAATGCTTATCTATGAAATAAATCTACATTGTAATCAGCTCACAAAAATATGATAAGTAATTATTATATACCTACATAGCTATAATAATAATTGCTTTTTTAATTTTATATACATAGTTAGGCATATTTTGTACGCCTTTTTCATTTATTAAATAAATTACAATATACTTTATTTCCGTTTCTCAAGGCTATCTTGTATTAATTAACAAGCCTAGGTAAGTACTTGTAGAATTTAATATTCTAATATATAAAATTCACGTGTCACAGTGTTAGTTACCGTACTCCTCCGAAACGGCTAGACCGATCTTTATGAAATTTACATTTACATACATATTCAGTAGGTCTGAGAATCGGCCAACATCTATTTTTCAATTTTTTTTTTGTATGGTAAAAAAACGTTTGCCGGGTCAGCCAGTTATTTATATAAATGTAGGTAGGTAACTTGTAAGTTAGAACTTTTTATAAATAGGTATATAAAGTAGCGTAACTTCCCATATAGGGGCACACTATATTAAAATGTATTAAGACGCCCATGAGGCATTAGTTTTTAAATTTTTTTTCAGTGATGTTGCAGGGAATAATGTTGTGTTTAAGTTGTTATTTTTGTGAGCCCGCACATAGCATTAAGAGGGTACTGTACTCCTCATTTAGGTATTTGCCTTAGGTATTGCTATCCCTATTTCCGAGCGCGGCGCTGAAAGGGACAAATATAGCTAAAGCAGATTTTACCTACAAATTATTTGAAAAAAAGACGTTTCGTACTCCCGTTTTTTTCTTTGCGAAAGTTAAACCGATTTTAATAGTTTGTGCTCTATATTATAGATGAAGAGTATATCTATGCTTCTATCACTTTCTTTTTTGGTAAAGCTTTAGTGAATATGTGTGATAGACGCTGCAACTTTACCTAAAACGAGATTTTCGGATGGTCATATTTCTTTTAGTTAATAGGTATTGAAATAAAGAAAGTGACAAGCATAGATATACTCTTCATCTATGATATAACGTAAAAACAATTAAAATCGGTTTAACTTTCGCGAAGAAAAAACGGAAGTACTATACCCATATTTTTGTATGGAGCATAATTTGGTATCGTGCCCTCTTAAGTTACCGATACCATGAAGTTGGATAAAAACGTAGAAGATAATCCATCACTCTGAAGTTAGTTACAAACAGTGTTTAGTTGGACGGCCAAGTCGTTAGCAAAACAGTAGAACTATATGTATAAGTGGAATGTTCTTTAATGTTTCAGCTTAGTGCTAAAATGGTAATGAAAAATATATACGTGGAGGGCATGAAGGCAGCTAAAGTTCATGATGTTAGGTAAGATATCGTCTATAGGATCATCATTTATCATCATCTATCATTCATAAGTCGGAGAGTGACTTCTGTTTATTTCTAAAACTGTTACCTGACTAAAACTGTTAACGGAACTTCGTATACATCGAATTTAGAAAACAAAAAAGCTATCCTCTTGAACCACTATATCAGTCTATAAAAAAACCGCATCGAAATCTGTTACGTAGTTTTAAAGTTATAAGCTCACATAAGGACATACATACAAAAATAACATCTTTGTTTTGTAATAAGTAAAGAAAATTTTTAACATCAATATGACACATCTACTTTCTAATATATTATAAAATTCTCGTGTCACAATGTTCGTTCCCATTTCCCATACTCCTCCGAAACGGCTTGACCGATTCTTATGAAATTTTTTATGCGTATTCAGTAAGTCTGAGAATCGGCTACTATCTATTTTTTTTACCCCTAAGTTATAAGTGTTGTCCACCCTTAACATTCTTATGGCAAAACAACGGTTGCCGGGTCAGCTAGTAATATATAAAACAGTATCACATTGTTTGTCACCATTCCCTGACGAAACTGCTTGACCGAACATACGAAATTGTTAAAAAACTGGGTATTCAGTTAGTCTGAAAATAAAATTTAGAACATTATTGTCATAAGAGTGGCTCTCACTACAATTACATGCAAGTAAAACTGTGTAGCACCGCTAGTACAAAGTTAAAACACAGCCACCTACACGGTAACATCTACAATTAGGTACACAAAACAAAACACAGACGGAAGGTAAACCAGTCATTAAGAGGATACCAAAATAGCTTCGTGCATTTTTCTACCTACGAAGTTTTCATTGTTTCTTTAGATTGAATCGCTATTAGAGCTCTAATTTTTAAGTATATGTTTTTTCAATATTTAATCTAGGATCGCATAAACTCAGAAACGCGATTGAAAAAAGTTTTCTCGATAGAAAATCTTAGCGGAAATACCTCTCTCATTTCTTATTTTTTTCATTTGTCGGTCTATTATCGCGTATTAACTAATGAAATAACTTTAAAAACATAAGTAACTATTATATATAGAAACACGTAAATCAGAATTAAAATACAGGGTGTGGCGTAAATAGTGGTCCACCGTTCAGGGTTAGGTACATCAGGTAGGTACCTACACCATACCAAAATTTTAAACCGGTCCGCCGACTGGTTACGGAAAAAAAAATATTTTTAATTTTTTTCAAGAAATTCCCATTTTCATTACGAATTTGACCACAGTTTCAACAAAAAACATTATTTTTGATTTTCTATTCGTGTTTATTCATGTTGAATGTATGAGCTATCATAAAAAAATAAAGATTTGTATTGAAATTGTAGCCTTTACGAGAAAAAGTGATTTCTTCTCAATTCTTAACCTAAATTTTATCGCATCACTCATATTCAGGAGCGTTTTTTGAAAAAGAAATGTACTACACTGTTAGTGCCCATGCATTTAAAAATATGCTCATGATGTACTGATTATAAAATGGTATAATAGTACCGCTTTTCAAAAATAGAAAAAAAAATACTGCATTTGTAACTGAAAATAAGTAAGTCTTCCTGTTACCATTTTCGCAACATAATATTGAAACAAAAATTTCGTCTACCTTATTTATGTGCCCATTCTTACTGTAAACTTGGTCATAGTGACAACGACAATATTATTATTGTAATTGTATTGGCAAATGAGAACACAAAAGTTACTACAGACAGGGTATTAAAAAAAAAACAACTTTGACATCATAATTATTTATTTATTGATTAATACAATCGGTGCTCAAAATGGCCCCCATTCGCAGCTATACACGCTCTGCACCGTCGAATAAAGGAGCGTTTAAGACGTCGAGCAAACCCGCTTTCATTGATTTTTCCAGCTGCTGTCAGAATCCTGGTCCTTAATTCTTCAATATTATTTATTGGTCCCTTGTATACGTCTTCCTTTAAGCATCCCCAATAAAAGAAATCCAAAGGATTAAGGTCTGGGGAGCGTGGTGGCCATAGTATTGGGCCTAACCGCCCTATCCATCTGTTTGGATAGGCCACATTAAGGTGCTCTCGTACCCTTACTGCATAGTGAGCGGGACAGCAATCATTTTGTAGCCACATGCTGTCTCGGATCTCTGTAGGGACACTTTCTAGAAGTACGGGTAAATCTGTCTGTAAGAACCCAAGATACCTTTCTGCGGTTAAGGTTTCTGGCAGTTCTAATGGACCAATTATTTGTCCGTTAATAATGCCGACCCAAAGGTTTATTTTAAACTAGCTGCCCCGGCAAACGTTGTTTTGCCATACAATTCTGTATAAAATAAAATTTCATCAAAATCGGTCCAGCCAATTTGTAGCCTATGTGTTATTCTGATGTATAAGCTATATTGTGGTAAAGTTTCATTCAAATCCATTCAGTAGTTTTTACGTGAAAGAGTAACAAACATCCATACATACAAACTTTCGCCTTTATAATATTAGTAGGATTGGTATTGCGATCGATCTTGTCTCATGACGTGCGGATTTTCTAACTGCCAGCTGTGCAAGTTGTGTAAATTTAAATATCCATCTTTTCTGCAAGATGATTCGTCACTCCAAAGTATTTTATTAAAAAATTGCTCGTCCTCTCGTATTCTACGCAGCATTTCTCTGCAAAATCTCACTCGCGGAGGATAGTTCCTTGGTAACAGAGTCTGTACCCTTGTATAATGGTAGGGATGTAGCTCGTGTCTTTTTAAAATGCGATGTACGGTTCTGGTAGATATCCCCGTTGTGCGAGATAAGACTCGGACTGAGGTTGTAGGATCTTGTTCTGCCAAATTTAGTACCTGATCATCGGCATGTCTCCGTGGGCGTCCTTCTCTTGCACCGCCTACGCCTGAGCCGGGTATCCTCCCTTCGGTGTATGCATTGTGGACTCGCCCAAACACCCTGTGGTCTGGATGTCTGCGATCGGGATATCTCTCCCTGTAAAGCCGAGCCGCCTCTCTGCCGACTCCTCCACATTCTCCGTAAATAAAATGCATGTCAGCATATTCGCGCGGTGTATACTGAGACATTTTTGTTATCACTGCACTGCACGTTTGTCCAAATCGTTATGCAAATCAGAGTCCGGTAAACGTAAGCAAGATTATTAGATGTCACCAAAACGACAAGTCCAAATCACTTAGGCAATCAACCGGAGTCCAGGGGAATAGCAAGAAACAGCGGAGTTAAACACAAATGAAACGAAACGTATACGATGCACGGGAGCGTAGATCGTACTAATTGTTTACGTACCATTTCTTTCCGATCTCAATTGCTAGAAAGGAAAGGGACAACAACAACAAACTACATCCTTTCCTTATCACTATCCTATTGTTTAGTTACTCCAGCTACGTTACGCATTACAAGAGTGTGCGCACTTCAATAGGTCTTTTGTTATGGTTCAGGTACAGAGCGACCTTTTTTTATAGGACACGACATGATGTAGAATTATTTGGAGACGTGGAGTCAAATATCAGTTGTAAGATTGAGACTTTGTTTTATTTAATTCCATATTTAAATGGGTAAAAACAAAAAGACAACATTTTTGTTTAAATATTATGTTGCGAAAATAGTAACAGGAAGACTTATCCGTTTTTAATTACAATTGCAATAAAAAAAAATCTATTTTTGAAAAGCGGTACTATTATACCATTTTATAATCAGTACATCATGAGCATATTTTTAAATGCATGGGCACTAACAGTGTAGTACATTTTTTTTTCAAAAACCGCTCCTGAACATGACTGATGCGATAAAATTTAGGTTAAGAATTGAGAAGAAATCACTTTTTCCCGTAAAGGCTACAATTTCAATACAAATCTTTTTTATTTTATGATAGCTCATACATTCAGCATGAATAAACACGAATAAAAAATCAAAAATAATGTTTTTTGTTGAAACTGTGATCAAATTCTTAATGAAAATGGGAATTTCTTAAAAAAAATTAAAAACATTTTTTTTTCTGGAACCAGTCGGCGGACCGGTTCCAAATTTTGGTATGGTGTAGGTACCTACCTGATGTATCCAACCTTGAACGGTGGACCACTATTTACGCCACACCCTGTATATTTAGTAGATTTTGAGTAAACAAAAAAATATCCCTAATTCTTGATTTTCTATACCTACTAGCTGTGTTAATATGTACATGTCGACGATAATATTGATGTAGGCCCTTAATAGTGCTTGTATCGTTATTTATTTCCAAGTATTTTTATACTTGTAATCTTATCAATGCCACTGTTAATTGGCTAGAAGATGCTAGGAATTTAAATGTAGACATCATTCTTCTAAACAAATAAGTTTTTTTAATTGTAGTAGGTACCTACTATTACGGTAGATTAAAAAATTAACTAATTAATTTATAAACATCTTTCTGGACGCTTGTCGCTTTGTACGTGCATCATGTTTATGGTTATAGTGGATACAGGCAGAGTTTATATTGTATTAAGTCAATTCCCAAGATTTTAAACAGAATATTGAACTAAGATATAAGCTGCGATCGCACTGAAGGTGTTAGTACGCTCGTTCAGCGATTGATGGTCTTACAGACTGTTAAGTACCTACCAAAAATTACAGTATCTATCGTATCTATTTGGCTGCAGGTTACGTGAGATAGCTAGTATTAGTTTCATCCGCATCTATGTAGCAGATTTAAATAAAAAGACCATAATAGCTATCTTTAAATAATATTCTAATATTTCTAATCTAATATTCTCTAACACTTACACGACTCATTTTTTTGTATTAGAAAACCATATTTAACCCATTACCTACGCGTTTATTTGTTTTAAATTTTAAGCCAACTTTTCTGATCGTAGAGGACACTTTACATATTCCTGTCATGGTGACTGCAAAGTCTCCGAAACGTTGGGCTAAGATTTAAAACAAATATACGCGTCTAAAATAAAAAGTGGTTTTATCTATTAAGTTTAAACGTAGGTACTTACGTTTTTCATTAGTTTTTAAACTAAGTAGTTGTTATTTTCAGATTACGAGCGGACGATGACAACTTTCACTTAGAGATTGATTTATCTAGCCCCGGAATATTAGTAAAAGGCGATTATCGTGGTGAAGGACAGTTCAATTCCTTAAAAATTGCTGCTCATGGAACATTTATTTGTGCAATGAGTAAGTATCTAGCTAGTTATACGTATAAGTTAATAAGTTAGGTAATCATTTTCTAGCAACATCGTTTATTTTCCATAATAAAAAAAAAATTATATAACTACAGAATGACTTGTATTGTATCGTACCTACACATAAGTAGGTACTTATTACATAGTTAACTTTATAATTAGTTTAATTATAGTATGGACTTGTTATTTCCGTGCTTAGTAAACGTAAAAACTAAACATGTTGTTAAAAGATTTTTGATATATAGGTACCTTTTTTTTCCATACCTCATGACCATCCGAAAAAATCTAAATGTTTTCCATTTTCCAGAGGACTTGACTTTCACGTGGAAATTGGACGGTGTTCCTATAAAGAATGGCACAGACACCTATATTCGAATTGATGATTTTTACATGCGGCCCGATGTTGGTAGCATGGTTACTGAAATGAAAAACGAAAATCCTGAAACAAAAGAAATAAGTAAGTTAATAAGCCATGTAACTCGTAAGTATCGTGGCATTAACTCCTAAATGATGCGTTATGTGTGCCATAAGAGTACCAAGATAGGTATTTCTCTCCTTTGTAAACAATCATCTTCATTGTCATAAAATCACGTCTTATACTATGGGGGTAGACAGACGGTAATAGAGCGCCATTTGCTGTGATCCAAATATACTTTCTTTGTTATCATAAAGGTATGGAGATACATGTCTATAAAAGTTATTGTGTACCTAAATCCGTGTCTAATTCTAATTTAATTTTACAGTTAACTTGGGAATTAGATTCGTAAATGATAACTGGAGAATATTATATAAGGAACTGCTCCCATTTGCTCAGTCAAACTGGAAGGAAATAGGCGTCACCATTACCAACAAAATTTTCTTAAAAACCCCATATGAGCAAATCTTTCCGACATCCTAACAAAATTATGTAATTTTGCTGAAAGAAATTAAGGGCAAGTTATGGTAGTACAAGTAAGTTATTGGTTACTGTGATTTAATAGAAATAAAAAATATTTAAGTATTTTTATACACAGTTATTTTGTTTTATTTATAATGAACCTAACAAACTCTGCCCAATAGAAAAATGCTTGAGAAATAGGCTAAACTTTAGCCTATTTTTCTAGGGGGTCACAAAGACTTGGTATATGGGGGGGGGTCAAAGTTCAAACCATAGAGCTAATTATTCTTTGGAGCTAATGAACCGTTAAGCAAACAGTATTCAGCTCTACTCTGTGATTCAAAAATTGACATTTGACAGCACTATTCACTCACACTTGACAGTTGACTTGACAGACAAAAAAAAAGAAGACAGTTGGCGTTTGTCAACGATTGTGCTATGATTTTCAATGCGATATTTGGAATTTATAAAAATACAAGTTCATTTGTAAAAATGGGCCTAGTTTTAAAATATTTTGTAGCCGGCTTAGTGAGATACTGGTTAATACATTTGGATTATTGGCAAACGATAGCAAACAGAGTTGAAATAGCAACGCCGCTGAACTCATGGAAGAGGTTAATGGAAGGCGTTTATTTATATGATCACAACATAAACCCATATGAGGGGGATTCTTTCCACGAGTCACCTATAATCCTCATTATTTTCTATTATTTGATGAAGAAAGTACCTTACATATTACCGGTTTTATTTACTTTAATGGATTTGTTGACTGCTCATCTTCTGTATAAAACTTCCCAGGCTTTCGTACGTATCTTTAAAGAATCACAGACAGATCCATCGCAAGTAGCCGAGGAGTCTAAAACAATGCTTCTAAATAGTGCTCAGTTGAAAGAAGCATCAGAATATGTCTTATCAGTTTATCTATTCAATCCCTATTCAGTGTTAAGTTGTGCTGGTATGACAACGACAGTAATACAGAACTTGTTGCTGGCTACAGCATTATGGGGAGCTTCCAGTGGTCAAAGAATCATAGCATGTGTATTTGTAGCTCTAGCTACACACCAAGCATTATATCCTTTGTTGCTAATTGTACCGATAGCCATAATACTTGCAGATGTTAACAAGGGATGTAAAAAATGCTCTTATATTAGAACTTTACTGGTATTCGTTTTGAGTTGGGGTTTCCTAATATACATATCTGCTTTTATTATGGGTGGTTCTTACAACTATGTCAACAATACATATGGATTTATGTAAGTAACTTTATAAAGGTATTATTCATTATGAATTTTTTGTTTAATCACAACCTTTTTTCTGTTTCTTGTAAATGTCTGTTCTGTTTTCTGTTTCTTGTAAATGTGTACAATAAAGAGTTAATCTATCTATCTATCTTTTGGCATGCAAATTTAAATAACATATTTTATATTTAAAATATAGAAAACATAATACAGTTTACTTAATCAAATATCATAATAAATTTAAGCATCTATAATAACCATTAGAACTGAAGGAACTCATCTAAGGGTTCTATGGTTAGTAGTAATAGCTATATCCAGGAATATTTTTAATATTGCTAAGAGAAAAGTAATAAAATGTTATGTTATCACTTTTCAGATTGACTGTACCTGATTTGAAACCAAACATTGGTCTATTCTGGTACTTCTTTACAGAAATGTTTGAACACTTCAGATTGCTGTTTGTATGTGCGTTCCAAATTAATGCACTTGCGTTATACATTGTACCACTTACGTTGAGATTTCATAAGGAACCAGTGTTACTGGCTACAGTTTTAATAGCACTGTCTTCAATATTTAGATCATATCCCTGTGTCGGTGATGTTGGATTTTATCTAGCATTACTTCCAATATGGAAACATTTGTTCTCATGTAAGTATAACCATATAATACAAGATTTATGTATTATCAAAGTAATACATTTAACCTAGTTTTAGATATTAGCTGTTTTTGAAACAGTCAAATTAAGCTACCTATATGTTATTGATTCTTATTACAAGCAATTTGTAATGCAATAATTTTTTTTGTAATCAGATACGTCACATTACATTCTCTGGTCCTAAATTAAATGTAACTTTGTTTCGTGGATACCAGAATAATAAATATCTACATAATAACAGTACATTAGAATATTTTTGATTATACAAATAAATACTGATCAGTCTAACCTGAAAATCCAGGGGCGTTTTTACCCTAGGGCCAAGGGGGCCATGGCCCAGGGCGGCCAGCCGGAGAAGGGCGGCGAAAGCCTTTAAGTTTAAAATTTAGCTTGTATCTGTATTATTTTTAAAAGGTAAGCTGGCCCAGGGCGTTAAATAAGGGCGCTTATTTTCAAAATAGGCCTCTGTGAAAATCTATCGTAATCTCCTCCCCAAGGCCATTCAAGAACAATTTTTTAAGAAATATGTCAAAAAGGACATGCCTTTTTTTTATCAAAAGCTGTTTGTTTTTGTTACAGTTATGCAACAAAAGTTCATCGTCGCCTGTGCCTTTATCATCACATCAGCTCTTGGTCCAACTGTATGGCATTTATGGATATACTCCGGATCAGCTAATGCAAACTTCTTTTTCGGTGTGACACTGTCATTTGCGACAGCCCAAATATTCCTAATAACAGACTTACTATTTGCATATGTAAAAAGAGAGTTTACTTTAATACACGGTTCATCAAGGCAAGTTGATGGGAAACCAGCCAAATTAGTTCTACAATAATGGAGTGTCATTGGACTTGAACAGTCTTTTGCTTAAAATTTTAGAGAGTATTCAGTATGTGTAAGATTTGAAAAGTAATAAATATTCGCGAATATTTTACACAATGTTCGGGCAGTGTCTTAAATAGGTACTTAATGGTATTTTCAATTCACATTCAATGAGTTGCAGTCTCCAGTTGCGCGTCGATGCAAACCGACCGCGACGGCCACCTTTACCTGATGATAGTTCAGTTTTTGTGATAGTACCTACTACAATGTCGATGACTGCAGAATATTCTCTAATAATTTAAGTTGTTATTATTAAAAGACTCAATATAACGTTGTGAATATAATAGCATTTACTTAATATTATTTTGCCATTTGTTAGTTTTTAACAAAAATGTAAAGAATTCATTGGAGCACCAAAATGTAATTTTAGTGTTTAGATTGTAAATGAATTAACAGTATTTATTTTATCCTACCATAACTTATGGCTTACCCTTTTTTACTTATTTTTAATGTTATTAATTATATACCTATTGATTACACGATTTGAACTCATAATTTGTTAATATTACCGGGACTATAATCACGTTAATAACTATTTAAAACTGTTGTATTGTATTTAAAGCCGTTGGTACTGTGCCTTTTGTTATTTTTCTAATATCCATAGACATTGTTCTCTCTGATTATTACATGAACTAGAGATGCCTTGTGTTAAAAATTATAAGTGATCAGAATTATAACTCTGGAAGTGATTATTCGAATAGTTTGTAATATGGGAAGAATAAACTGAAACTGTCTTAGTCAGTACCAAATATGCCTACAGGTGATAGTTCAGGATGGTGTGAATAGGCTTAGGGCTGTCATCCGTCCGGAATTCTCCGGATTTTTTCTAGTTTGACAGGGCGTCCGGAAGGAAATTCAGGGAAAAGTCCATCTGTCACCCAAAGGTCGGGGATTTTGCCGTGTTTGTCCAGCTTCGGCAATTTAGGTGGTGGTAGCCCTAGGTTTAGGAGAAGCAATTCCTACAATGAAGGATTTTATTAGATACATTGTGTACATTTTAATAATTTTATTTTAAACCTTTGTGAGAGAAGAATACAGAGGTAAACTAAGAATTTTAAATGAATTCCATTGGATTTGTTTTTATCGTAAAGTTTTTAATGCGTGGCGTGGCAACTGCCGGCCAACTAGGTCTTCATGGCGACAGGGCTGGGCAAAATACATCCTTTGTTGTAATTGAAATACAAATTACAAAATACCGCGTTTGCAAGTAATTGAAATACAAAATACTAATTACTTTTGAGTGGAGTAATTGAAATACAAATTACAAAATACAGTATTTTGGGTATTTGTAATTGAAATACAAATTACACAATACATTTTGACCCAACTTTAAAAAACAAGAGGTTTTTTTTAATATATGTTCACGGATAACTTTGTCGTGTATGAACCGATTTTAATGCTTCTTTTTTTGTTGGAAAGTAAATGTTTAAGAGGTGATTTTATGATAGGGAAAATAGGTTTTTGTGATGACAGTCCAGGGAATTAGATGGCAACTTTCAAAGTTTGAGGTCGGTTTTTTATTATTAAAAGCTATGATATGAAATAGGATAAATTTTATAATATTAATATTTATGTAGGGATTATCTCTGAAAATATTGTCCGTGGTGACGTATTAAGAATACAAGCGTCACCACCCCCATCTTCCGTGAGCAGGCGGTCCGTTAGTCCTCGGGACTGGGTCAAGGCGAGGCACTGGGATCTGACGTACCACCCCACCCAGCTCCTCACGGGTCATGGCTGTTTCACCAAGTCCCCGTGGGAGCTGGTTGGTATTGCTGGTTGGTATCCCGAGTGCTGCAATTGTGGGAGTGGAGCCGTGGACACAGCGTAGCACAACCTCGCCGTGTGCACGGCTTGGGACACCTAGCGTGTTGACCTCGTCGACGTGCTGGGCAAGGATTCGTCACCCTCAATGAACAATGTTGGGCTGCCGTCGCCTCCTTCGCCAGGGAGGTGATGGCGGCAAAGAGGGAGTCCCTGCAGGAGCGTGAACGCGCTGGTGAAACCTTGCCACCCCGCAGGGCCCCGGGCAGAGGTTGTTGGCGCGCAATAGTCGGCGGCTTCCCCCGACGAGGTGGTCCCGTGGGTCTCTGAGTACTGATTCACCGCGGCAAATGTGGCTTTCGGCCACGACAACACGGCGGGGGAACCTAATGTTACCGCCGTCGGGTAATAGTCTACTGTGCCGCGCTGGAGATTACAGTCTACTGTGCCGCGCTGGAGATTATAGTCTACTGTGCCACGCTGACCAGGCGTTTTGGCACAGGGTTTATTTTCGAGGTTTCCGTCTCTCACAGAGGAGGTTATCTGTGTGCAATATCCCTTAGGTGACTTTTACAGCACCCTTGGGGGGAGATGGGGTGGTGACACTTGAATTCTTAATCCGTAACCACACAGAGAACCAGCGTAAAAAACCACCATCCGTAAATATTACCAGCCTTTAGGAGCTTTACCTTCCATCAGTCAGTACTTTCATCAAAAGCTTCAAAGGTTCCAAAATATTTTTATAACTTGTTTAACTTACAGTAATATATTGACTTCATATCTGTAAATGAAATGAAATGAAATGAAAAATCATTTAATCACGTAGACACAATTTTGCAGAAAAATTATGTGCTTATGACATGTCCAATTTTTTTCCCTACCACCGTATATCAATTTACTGTAGTTACCCCAAACAGCGCAAAAATATAAGCCCGGCACCAACTTCAAACTAATGATGGTAAATTAAAATTTTATGGGCCGTCGTTACCTTATTGACAATTTGTGTTTTGGTAACCAATTTCGGCGTACAGCTTATTTAACGGGTACAGTGTTGCAGCTCCAATAGCTACTTTAGCTACATTAAGTGACGGTTGTAAATGTATTTTAAAAATGTATTTTGAAGCCTCAAGTAATTGAAATACTAATTACAAATTACTTCGACGTCTGGTAATTGAAATACAAATTACAAATTACATTTTAAGGCAGTAATTGAAATACAAATACAAAATACGTAATTGTATTTCAATCACGTATTTCAAATACATGTAATTGAAATACTGCCCAACCCTGCATGGCGACGCCTAGCACCAAGCATTGCGAACGATCTCGTGGAATATGGTAACCTTTCTGTCTATAGGCAACTAATTTGTAGGCATTATTTGAACTATTATGATACCAATATGAAGACTGATCTGTCTTGCATTTATTATTCTGTGTTCATTGTTGTGTTATTTAATTGTTATAATATATGAGTAAAAACAAATTCCTGTTTTTAAAAAGTAACATACAAGGCAGCAATTGTGAACACATTTTATTGTAAATAGGTCGAGAGTAACTTTAATGTGTCGTAGTGATAGTTTTGGTTGTAAAACACATAATCTTAGTTTTGTTTTAATTTTTGTAAGTGTTCATATCTTATGAATATAAACCAACAGGAGCAGTTATATGCGCTGTTTTCTTTAACAAATATACCGCCACGTTGGCGGGGTGAGCTGAGGTAACACACACAAACACTAAAACGTAATTTTTCTTACTTAATACGTAACTTCCAGTCTCAAATTGAAGGTAACAAATACTCGCCTGTAGTCTTCTTACTAAAATTGTAAATCTGCAGGTTAAACACTTAGCTAGATATCCATGTTCAAAAGTCTCAAGCGTTTCTTAAGTAGGTACAGAACAAAAATATATGGTAGGTATGTATGTTTTCTTCTTCATAATGATGAACACATTAACTGTTAATAAAGATTATTTTCTATAACTATATTTATTTCATTATGACCTTTATTATTTATAGCATTCATATCCTAAATTTAAAAAGTTCGACATTAATTGTTTTTTAGGCAAGTGTATAATTAAAATAAAAGATTCATTGATTGGCTGGCGTCTTCTATACGTGATTTTAATTCAGTGCTCTACAATTTTTTATTATATGTATAGATTTATTTGTTTTATACTTTATTATACACCATAAAACTTAAGGGCATGCATCAATATTATCGTGTATTTTTCTACGTACAAAGTTTTCATTGTTTCTTTATATTGAATGGCTAGAGCTCTAATTTTTAATTATATGTTTTTTCATTAAATAATCTAGGATCGCATAAACTCAGAAACGAGATTGAAAAAAGTTTTCTCGATAGAAAAACTTAGCGAAATAACCTCTCTCATTTTTTATTTTTTGTCATTTGTCGGTCTATTATCGCGTATTAACTAATGAAATAACTTCCAAAACATAAGTAACTATTATATATAGAAACACGTAAATCAGAATTAAAATATATTTAGTAGATTTTGAGTAAACAAAAAAAAATATCCCTAATTCTTCATTTTCTATACCTACTAGCTGTGTTAATAGGTACATGTCGACGTTAATATTGATGTAGGCCCTTAATTAAACAGACTTTTCGTTTTTTTTTTAGTACAAAACTCTAATAATTGTATTTATTTGAGCCGGAATCAAAAGTTCGTCATCAATCGCACGCGCAAACGCATCTACATCATAGGAATCAATGATTTAGTAATTAGGCCAGAAAAATAGAACTATTGATACAGTTTAGGTACAATCTGAAATTAATTAAGTAATTTGTTGTTATCTTTAGTAAAATGTACGGACTTGTGTGCAATGATTCATGATTATCTTATCTCTACACACCGATCTATATTGTAGCTCTAGTATGTGGTGGCACACGCTTTGTGTTGCCTTATTATTATTGGTTTAAATAAATAAGTTAATGTAAACTATGAAGAATATAGTGCTATATTTAATATTAATAACTTGTAAGTATGTACATAAAATTACATAACAATTTGTCGCAAATTCTCTATCTAGTTTGGTTTCTAATTGCTTATGTCATAGTTTAATGAATTGTATCGTAAAAAAATGGGATTGGCAGATATAATATCTTTGCTTCTTATAAAATATGTATGTAATTGGATACTAGTTTTGATACGAAATTATAACATAAACGTATACTTACAAATATGTATATTTAATAAATATACAAAACATCGTGCAAGATTCCTTAAAGTTTAATGTAGAGCATCGTGCTTGTAGTTTGCGAAAATCTTTGCTCTTTCAATTTTGATTCTTCCTGTCCCTCGTCTGCTAATGTACGTAAAGTCTTCATTTGTGTTCCCAACCGCTTTCAGTTGCATAGCTATTTAGTCCATCTTTAAACCTTTATGGGCATAAATGCCTTACATCTGTGTTTTCGTACGAATTTTACGCTAATATAATCTCTTAGGTACTTGTGTTTGTACACATTTTTTATGAATATGTCTTTATTTTAAATAGGTACTATTAGCCGGTAGCTAACATCACGCCTTTTTCGTGTATTGCATGCATTTTAAGTTGTTCATAGCGACAAAATCCTACGCGTTCAATGCTGAATAATTTGCGAATTTATAGCCAATGCTAATAAAAGAGTCATTCGCCCAGTGCTGAAAACGCGTATGTGCGTTCAAAAAATTTTTCGCGTAGTGCTAAGAACGCTTATATGCGTTCATAGAAAACTCGCGTAGTGCGGCTGGACGCTATAGCGCGTTGTCTTTTACCTTCCCGCAGTGCGGCTGACGCTTATGTGCGTTCGGTAACTTTCGGGTTTTATGACTGTCATATAACAATTACGGGTCATATAAAGGTGTTGGGTGGATAAAGGTGCTTCCACACTAGTGTTTATTTGTAAGAGATTTTGTGAAGTTTACGCCATAATATATCTTCGTTCGGTTTTGTTAAAATAGTAAGTTATACCTTAATAAAACAGTAACAGTAAAGGTACCTTCTCCCGAAAGCCCTTTGATTCTTAATTTTTTTTAATTTACGACTTTTCGCCCGCCTCGTGATAGACACCATTTATAAATAGACTAAAACTACCTATTACTTTAGTTAAAAGAGCGAGTCATAATAGAATTATTTCAATAATCTATTGTACTAAATTAGGTTATTGTTGTCGCACAGGTGCGGCGCACCCCGCTTGCCTACAGTTTTTTTTGTATGGACGCGTATACGCGTCGGCCCGCACTTGGTGAAGATCAGAAAAACGCGCATAAGCGTTAGCCGCACTGAACGTATTAAACAGTTATTTTGAAGATCTTCTAAATAATTAGGTACAGTAGGTACGTAAGCACTTTATGGAGAGGCGGGCACGGTACTGTAAAGCTTCTTCTTTACATTCACTTTTATAAATGAAAAACTTTTAGCATAATTAATTTGTTATATTTTTTTATAATATAGAAAAACTATTTTACAATCATTTTTCAACATCCTCTCTTCATGTCCTTTTCTCATCTCCCAAATTCTTTTTCTTTTCATTTTCAAATTTTAAATTTTTTATTCCTTTTTTAAAAATAAATCTTAAGTGGCCTGTATCATTGTATAGGTTATATTCAATGATCACAACCTTTACAGTACACACGCACCGCCCTCTCGACTATTACTAACTGGATGGGAATAGCCTATACCAAGGATATTATGTATAGTATTTGGATCTATAAATAATTGGTCAAGTGCGAGTCGGAATCGCGCACGAAGGGTTCCGTACCATTATCTATGCAACATAAGGCAACGTTATTAGTATCGAGCAAGAAACGGTAAAAAAATCATGTTTGTTGTATGGGAGCCCCCCTTAAATATTTATTTTATTTTATTTTTAGTATTTGTTGTTATAGCGGCAATAGAAATACATCATCTGTGAAAATTTCAACTGTCTAGCTATCACCGTTCTTGAGATATTGGGTACGGAACCCTAAAAATCATGTTTGTTGTATGGGAGCCCCCCTTAAATATTTATTTTATTTTATTTTTAGTATTTGTTGTTATAGCGGCAATAGAAATACATCATCTGTGAAAATTTCAACTCTCTAGCTATCACCGTTCTTGAGATACAGCCTGGTGACAGACGGACGGACGGACGGACGGACGGACAGCGAAGTCTCAGTAATAGGGTCCCGTTTTTACCCTTTGGGTACGGAACCCTAAAAATTAAGAGGTCTTTAGTAGGTACTGCAGATCAGCCTCAAAGTACACAAACTCTTTATGTAGTTCGAAATTGGTTTTACGTTTTGCTCCAGTCCATGTTATCTTCTAGTAGGTACATATGCAGGTATGGTCGGGTCATGTTAAACAATCTAGTGTTATATTTGCTTGTTTTTAAGCTACAAGATGTGCGATATTACCAAGTGTACCAGATCACTTGCGGGACTGCTACAGGAGTTCTGTAGGGCCTCTACGAGCCCCAAGGAGATTAGACGTGTACTTGTCCTTATTAAGGAAGTTAGAAAGGAATACTCAACTGGATATGAGATTATTTAGCACCGCGTTGCTAAGAAGGTAGGTAAAGGCGGAATTAGAGTAATGTAAATTTCATTAGACTAAATTCATTTGTATTGAGCTTTGTTTTGTGTGTGAGAAAATAAAGAAAAACACACAAAATTTTACTTTTAACAATTTAATAAATGCTCACTGCCCTCTACGTAGAGTATGTTACACTCTGTAGTTTGTTATGATTTAATTATACATTCTGTTTCCACAGTTTACGTCTAGATGGCATTATACAATCATCCACCAACGCCGTGGAAACTGAATTAATATTGCCGTACAGAGCCTCCAGCTTCCAATTTCACAAATATAAACTTCTTATGGATATATTTCTACCAAGTCAAAATCTTATAAATGTAGACGAAACATTGTCTAAAGAGGAGAAATGCCTTTTACATAGAATGTTAAGTTCTACAGTAAATCATTGGGAACGGGGAGATGAGAATATTGCATGTCCCCTAACGGCACAGCAGTCACAAAATATGGTCACACAAGGTAACAATAGGTGAGTTCATAAGTTAACACTACGAGTAACTTTTGCAAGTAACACTTTATGATACCCGACGGGTACCGACGGTAATAATTATGGTGGATCTCGAAAAAAAACTTAATAAATTATTTGGACTGGAAGTTATGGATACGATACTTAATTCAACCACTTCAATTAAAAAAAACTATATTTACCATCTGTTCGGGTCGTTTCTATAGACTTAGACCATGTGGTAATGGTTCAAGAATACCTACACACACAAGCCTTGTTACAACCGTCGAGCATGTATGAGTGTGGATGAAGCCAAGGAAGTATGTTTGGATCGTAGCAGATGGCGCTCTATAATCTCTGCCTACCCCCATGGGAAAAAGGCGTGATGTTAGCGTTATAAGTGTTAGGTCTGGGTCTAGTAATGGGCATTTTATGAGGTGTAAAGAAGTAAGGTTAGTTAGTATTTTGTGTGCTACGGTTTAAGAATAATTACATCTTAAAAACATGTATGTACATACAACAATGTACATACGTATTTCAAGTAACTACAAACTTTGACGTCATATTTTATTGAAGTGCGAAGATAGCTAATAATATTGTTACAAGTTAAGGTCAACTACGTTCACCTACCTCTTTAGATTGAGGCTTGGTATGTAACAAAAACAAATCCGGATTGTCTCCTACTATAATTAAATATTCGTACATACATATTACTTGTAGCTAGATAGGTATTATTTTCTTATAAACCATATTAAATGCACGTGGACTATAAGCTAACACTAAACTACATAATAGTGGCTTAGCTTGTCTTAGAGCGGCCCTGTATCAAATAACAGTTAATAGGCTCAAAGTATCGGAGGTTCTTTTATGTAAATTTCCTTACTTAGATACATCTGTGGCTCTTTTTGGCGTGGGGCCTATGTCAAGTTTACTTAAAAAGTAAGCAGGTAAAGTGTAAAGTGGAGATATTTCGTCCCTTAACACTCAGGATTATATTCTTACTGAACCCAGTTATCAATTTTATATTATAATATTTTCTAACACTTGCGCGACTCATTTGCTTAAGGGCCTACATCAATATTATCGTATATCATCGCCGACACGTACATATTAACACAGCCAGTAGGCACAGAAAATGAAGAATTAGGGATACTTTTCCTATTTACTCAAAATCTACTAAATATATTTTAATTCTGATTTACGTGTTTCTATATATAATAGTTACTTATGTTTTTAAAGTTATTTCATTAGTTAATACGCGATAATAGACCGACAAATGAAAAAAATAAAAATTTTGAGAGGTTGTTTCGCCAAGATTTTCTATCGAGAAAACTTTTTTCAATCGTGTTTCTGAGTTGATACGATCCTAGATCATACGAGTATATTGAAAAAACATATACTTACTTAAAAATTAGAGCTCTAGCCATTCAATCTAAAGAAACAATGAAAACTTCGTACATAGAAAAATGCACGAAGCTATTTTGGTATCGTCTTAAATAAAACTACTTTTTACGGATTTAGACGCGTATATTTGTTTTAAATTTAAAACAAAAATCCGTAAAAAGTACTTAATTTTATATTATGTAAAAACATTGCAGAATTAACAGCAGATGTCCTATTGAAGAAGGCGTAGTTCAATCTAACTGGGGTACCGTGTCTGCTGGTACACTGGTCGCTGCAATCGCCTCATCTTTAGAATCTCAACGGGTAGCTGTTACAGAGATACTTAACGCTAACATATACAAGGAAGACATCGCTGAACCATTGATGGCGTCTGCTATGCAAGAGTGGGTCGAAGACATAGAGACGTTAAACACTAAACAGATTAATCAAAATCAGTATGACATACCTGATATAAGTAATACATGGGTTGCAACACTTGCTGGTATATATGATTTTATGTTTATTCTTTTTTTCTACTTAAGTCATTATTAATATTAGAAACACAAAAGTAACTCTCACTGTCTGTCGCTTTTTCTAGAAAACAAACTACTGAACAAACTTAAATGAAAGTTGGTACCCAAATAGTCTAAACTCTGAGAAGGGATGTAGGCTACTTTTCATTAATTAACACGCTTTAAATAGTTATGTATGTATCTATCAATGTATTCATCTATGTAACGCAATATTTGAAAGTGCTTTGATCTGAAATTTTACACACATAAGGAACCGAAGACAATGCAATAATTTAAAAAAATAATCAGGATTGTCAAGCGTGTTTTTTAGTTTTTGAACTAAGTCTAAAGTCTATGCGTATGAAGTCGCAGGCAACAGCTATGTAGAATCTATGTGTCTTTGTGGGGCATGTGCCAAAATAATCTAATGCCTTGAATCTAGCAAAATAGGATTTTTGTTTATTCAATTTTTTGAACCCATAACTCCGTACTTTAACATGTTTACAGGTGATTTAGCTGAAGTAGTTGTAAATCAAGGACCGAGAGTAGGTTCTGTTGCACAAAGTATGACAATCGGCAGCAGCAACAGGTGGAACGATACATTGCTGCCTAGAAATCATTATTTATTTCCACAAAATGCTTCCCTTATCGACTGGCATTTCACAGACTCTGAGATACTGGCTGGCATAGATGGTATGATTTCAGACTTTTTACACAAAATTATGTAACAAGCCGAGTACTTAGGTACAAGGTTTTGTACATATAAGAACGCTAATTTTGTTGGATAGCACTTCAGCGAGAAGTATTTTCAAGATTTTACTTAATAGGGGTCCCATTCTAGTTGTAGGACCGCGCTCATAAATTAAATTATTCCTAGTCTATACATTCTCCCCGAATCGCTACACTCATTATAATGTAATCACGAGTCTCTCTTCAAAATTTGTCACAGATCTAGTACTGGAACCTCTCTTGGTTATTGGTAACAAACTCATCTCATAGACTAATAGACCGCAACGAAAGATGACTGATTTTAATAATAAAAAAAAAACAGACGAATTGTTAATCTCATAAAGAATATTTCTGGATTTCTTTAATAATGTGGATTTATGTACTACAGGTCTTATATTATCACAATACGTGTCTAAATGGGTGGCGGAGAGACAAACTCTTAGACTATCTCAAGTAATAGATATGTACTATTCAAACGAGGGTGTTTCTTTTGACCAGTCGATCAAAGCTTGTAACAGACGGATGTTATTCAGTAACATGTTCAACAGCACAGATTTGTCTACTCAAGTATCTAGATTCGCTTATGTGTTAGCTCTACGACAAATAACTGTGTACACACCAGTTGAGGAGATGGAAAGAATAACAGAAGCTGCTGTCACCGCTTTTAATAATTATCTACGTAAGTCCAAAGTTAAAATGAGTTTATGGGTAAATGGTACCGATTCTGTTAACAAAACTTAACCCAACTTAACTAAGACGTTAATATAATATTTTCTAACACTTGCGCGACTCATCTGTTTAAATAAAACTACTTTTTTGTCACCATGGTCACGGGTGAGACTCACCCGTGACCATGGTGACTGCAAAGTCTCTGAAACGTCGGGCCAAAATTTAAAACAAATATACGCGTCTAAATCCGTAAAAAGTAGTTTTATTTAAGACGTTAATGTTAAAGTAGTATCACAATTCAACAATGTTACCTGAACTAGCTTGTTATAAAAACTGTAATGTAAAATAACGATTTTTAATAATATGGACTCAATAGCTATTAGATCAAAATATGATGTATTTTATATTTTCATGTTAAGTTACATTAAGTTCTTGTCGTATCAGAATTGGTGTCATCGTTTGTTGTGTCTATTTTATATAGTGACGTAAATTAAATATCCCTTGCCTTGAAATCAGGAAATATTAATAGCAAATATTATCGCTTCTTTGCTACTTACTACGATTATGCGATAGGCGAAATATAAATATATGTTTTGCTTAAACGTTATATATTTGGCATTTTCAATGTTGTATGCACGGAATAGAAATGTAAGATAAGGTTATATACTGTGATTTGACGCCCAGGGCCAATTTAATTAGCCGCCCTATAAATTAATAAAGATAGAACAAATTTTTTTATCATGAAGGCTTTTGCCGCCCTTCTCAGGCTGGCCGCCCTGGGCCATGGCCCCTGTGGCCCTATGATAAATACGCCTCTGATTATACATAAGTGTTTATTTATACGAATCATTGACTTAACTTTATTACTTCTGGCAATAAACACAGATATGTATATATAATATAACTTTTACTAAACCGAAATAATATTAAACAGTTACAAACATATTTCTTTGGAAAGCGCCCACACTATAATATTGAACACAAATATTTTTTTAGAATTTTGATGATTGATTACGTTGCCTCGGGGTGTCCTAATTCGGGTATAGGCAGTTATTTTATTAGCCACCACGCTTAGCTTATCACAATAAATGCTATAATAAGTACCTATGTGTATTATAATTTCAGCAAGTTTATTGAGACTAAATCATCATGATTGTCAAGTTAGTAGCAGTGTGCCCATCATAGATTTGATAGTCGCTACTGATGGCTCATGGAAAGGTTATGAAGTTGAACAATTTATGTCGTAAGTATCTTTTTATAGAGCTTATATCTGACTATTCTATAGTTGTCCCCTTTGGTGCGGGCGCCCGGGAATGGGGATAGCAATACTTCACGTAAATATCTAAATTGTGAATTTGTCAGCACTAGATTCTGCTCTTAAGGGCCTACATCAATATTATCGTATATCATCGCCGACACGTACATATTAACACAGCCAGTAGGCACAGAAAATGAAGAATTAGGGATACTTTTCCTATTTACTCATAATCTACTAAATATATTTTAATTCTGTTTTACGTGTTTCTATATATAATAGTTACTTATGTTTTTAAAGTTATTTCATTAGTTAATACGCGATAATAGACCGATAAATGAAAAAAATAAAAAATTAGAGAGGTTGTTTCGTTAAGATTTTCTATCGAGAAAACTTTTTTCAATCGCGTTTCTGAGTTTATGCGATCCTAGATTATATATTGAAAAAACATATACTTAAAAATTAGAGCTCTAGCCATTCAATCTAAAGAAACAATGAAAACTTCGTACCTAGAAAAATGCACGTAGCTATTTTGGTATCCTCTTAATTGCATTTGTGTACTAAATGACTACCTAACCAAACGCGTTAAGCACGTTTTATAGAATGAATTGACGACTTTTGGTTAAGTCATGAAACTAAAAATTACTGTAAACATAATATTACGCTTTTATTGAAACATGTATTATTGAAAGAAAACCTCAAATATATTCCTCTACTGAGGAAGGCTCTACTATGACGCGCTTAACAAATGGGTTAGCAAAGAGTTTTGTTTCGAGGTTTTCGTCTCTCACAGAGGGAAATATTTTCTGCTTATATTATACCCTAGCTAGCTCTTACAGCATAGACATAGATATTAGCAGTGGCGGATTTATAGATTTGCCGCCCGTAGGCTATTACATTTTTGCCGCCTCTAAATTTTGATATCTTAGTCCACAATCATATCAATTTTCTATCAATAAAATTCCAACTTTATAATTTGTGCTCCATCATCCTCGTTACATCAACTTTTCTCATATAGTTATTATTATTGAGAACTATAGTACCGTGTTCGATACTTGATTATTTTTACAGCAAAGAATTATAAAAAACATTATTTTAAGGAAAAAATATCTCAATCATATAAACATTTAATTTAAATAATTCGTGTACGACATGAGCGCTTAAGGCCTGCTCATTTGGATTTTCCAAACTTTTTCTTACTACAAATAAAATAATTAACTGATAAAATGTTTCAATTTTCTAATGAGCAAATTCATATTTTATGGAGGGAATTTTTTTATTGTCAAGACACAGTCGTTCAACTACCAGTTATTCCATTAATATGATCTCTATAAGATATTGAACTAGTTTTTTATTTAATAAAAATTAGTCAATTTTAGTCAGTATTTTTTACGCATAAAGAAATTACTTTCTGAAATTGAATTTGACAAGTTGCAAACTTGCTGCAGCAATCATGATTAGACCATCGATATTATATCACGATTGAATTGGGTAAGCAGATCTCATAATTATTAGGTACATGTAGAAAAAATTATAGCAGTTATCAGTGAAGAATATAAGTAAAAATTACTAAATTTCGATAATAATATCGAATCGCTATTGCAATATTCTAAAAGTTCATAATCATTAATGTATAATTAGTAAAGCGTTTAGGAATTGTTCATGCAGAGATGTTGAAATATTTATTATTTAGCACTGTATATGAGAATATTTCGATTATTGTTAAATATTTTAATTTCTCTCCAATTTTCGAAATTGGTATTATGTGTGTGTATAATAATTTTTTTTAAATTTGTAAACTGAAATAAAAAAGTTATGAACTAAATTTGCCGCCCCTTAAAATTTGCCGCCCTAGGCTTCAACCTACTCAGCCTGCTGGTAAATCCGCCACTGGGTATTAGGTATTAGTTTTCTTTAGCGTTAACTTGTTCCTTTAAAAAAATAAAATGACCTGTTCTTATCGATTTGTTACCTATGTTTAAAATATTTAAAACTATTATACATAGTTAATTGTTTCACAGGTGGGTAGGTGGAGCGTTAGAGACAAACTTACAGCGTGGTACAATATCACTTCTCCATGGCAACACAGGAGAGTGGATCGCACCTCCATCACATAATCTCAGTGCTGTTTATTCTTACATAAATAATTTTACAGCTGAATGTAAGTAATATGTTTATTGTAGTTAGAATCTAGGTTTTCTCTTAAGATAGACTCAAGAATTTACAAATATTACCACACACATTACATTAGTGAGGAGTCATCTTGAACACAGTGCAATCTAATGGGCACCACACGAATCAAAGTATAAACTTGTGCTGGAGCGCGTCCAAAATAAATTAATGTATCTGAAGTTGTACGATGTATATCCTTTTTACCCATTGATGTATCCTACACTATTCGTACTGGGTATAGTGGGGTACAATGAGCTTATCTAGCTATCTCGATTATATGCTACCCAATGCAAATATTATTTGTGTGTATGACGAATACAAATAAGTTTACTGCATCTGTATAATTTGTATATTTGCAAAAAAGTCAGTATGTATAGATTTCACACACGTTTCTAGTTACTATCCAGTCTTCAGCTTTTTGTGTGATTATAGATAATAGTTTAAGTAGTCGTCTCATTTATAAGTTTACTAGCGATTGCCAGCAACTTCGTACGCGTGGAATTCAAAAATTAAACCCGATCAAATTATATTTAAAAAAACGCATCAAAGTCCGTTGCGTAGTTTTGAAGATAGAAGCTCACATAGGGACATACATACAAAAATAACGACTTCATTTTAAAATAAGTAAGGATAAGGATAAATTATCCGTGTGGTGACGGATTAAGAATACAAGTGTCATCTTCTCCCAAGGGTGCTGTAAAAGTCAGCTAAGCGATATTGCACACAGATAACATCTTTTGTGAGAGACGGAAAACTCGAAAATAAACCCTGTGCCAACACGCCTGGTCAGCGTGGCACAGTAGACCATAATCCCTCCCAAAGTGGAGGAGGCCCGTGCCCAACAGTGGGACGTAAATGGGCTGGAGAAGAAGGATAAATTATACAGCTATAAAGTTTTAATATTATATATAGTATTTAATTAAAAAAGCAACAAACTTTCTGACATCTGAAGCAACCATACATTTGATAACTTTTCTAGTCTATAATTTAATTTTTAATTTCTGTATAGCATTCCTAGCACTAGCGTAATATAGAGGACGAAATTCGTGAATATATATATATATGACTAGCTGACCCGGCAAACGTTGTTTTGCCATACTAAAAAAAGGTTTGAAAAATAGATGTTAGCCGATTCTCAGACCTACTGAATGTGCATGTAAAATTTCATAAAAATCGGTCAAGCCGTTTCGGAGGAGTACGGTAACTAACACGGTGACACGTGAATATGATTACAATAATCAATAATAATATTAAAAAATTCAAATTGACATGACTTCTTTATATTTTTAATATTGTCATAAAAATAATATGTTGGTAACCAATGAGGCCGAAACTAACTAAAGAGGGCATTATGTTCTCTTTACATATATTTATTAATGTATGTACTTATAATTTATTAAATATTTGTATTGTAGGTATGTACTAATATAACTGTTTACGTAACAAAATAACCTTCTAGTTTGCAGTTACATTCACGAAGGTTCCTGTTCTGCAAGGTTTTGTTAATAGTAGGACAAAAAAGTCCACCTACGTAATATTTTGGATACCTACTTCCTGTTTCTTTAACTATTTAAACACGGTAGTAAGATCGTGTATATCATCTTAGTTATGCACCATACCTGTATGATGAAAATAGATGCTTCTGAGCGTAGATTTACCATGAGATTTACGGATTTACAAAATAGAGTATCGATGGCTACATCAATCACCGTTTTGTACTGTCTATGATATAAGCCACAGATTAATTTGAACTAAAGACAGGTCTTTACTTTCCAATGGAATACTTGTTTAATTGCTTGCAAAAGTGACGTTTGTAGTTTGCGAAAACTACATGTCACATGGATACCTTATTAGACCCTAAAGTAAGATTTAGCCATGCTAAAGTTACTTGTCATCGAGGTAAAACGTGTAATAATATATTATAATAGAAAACACTCAGACGTAAGACAGTTAGCTATCCTATACTTATCACACATATAATTCATACACTGAGATTCAAATCACGATATCGAGCGGCAGTTCTTTACAGCACCGTAGTACAGTAAATGTATCTATTAATGTCTATATTTTATTCTAGGGCCAAACCGTCTAAACTTACCAAGAATAATGTCAACAATTCTGCAGCATTCTTTAAACAGTTCTTTGCTAGATATTGCGAACAATGCGAGTGCAGGTATTAGTACAGTGGTCCTAATAATTAGTCCAAGCGACAGACCTTCAGCTACAGAAATGGAAAGAACCAGAGATCTAATGGCTTCACTTCGAACTACTTATTTCGATGTCTACTTCACATATGTCGCAGAAGATTTGTCGGATTTTCAGAATATCAATAACGAGTATTTGGATTATTCAGAATTGTTTTTAAGAGTAAGTATTGCCATAGATAAATTATACCTTGCTATTTGTTTGAAAAAATTCTTTATTAGTCTAATCTAGAAGTGTATGCAAAGTGTGTTAGGTACTACAAATATAAATAAAATAAAATATAAATATAAATATTCATGGACATTTCACAAAATAATTTACTTAGTTTAAACACGCTGGAAAATCCAGTAAATATTTATAATATTTTTTTTTTCCTAATTAGACAAAAACATTATGCCGTTTAGTAAAGTGTGAGAGAGAAATTGGCTCCAGTCCACGGATCTGAAAGGGTACAAAGATAAGGGGCTTATATTCTAGGTTATTATATTAGACAAAATGCGGTATTCCCTTGTTTCAATCGAATAATTTAAGGGCCTACATCAATATTATCGTATATCATCGCCGACACGTACATATTAACACAGCCAGTAGGCACAGAAAATGAAGAATTAGGGATACTTTTCCTATTTACTCAAAATCTACTAAATATATTTTAATTCTGATTTACGTGTTTCTATATATAATAGTTACTTATGTTTTTAAAGTTATTTCATTAGTTAATACGCGATAATAGACCGACAAATGAAAAAAATAAAAAATTATAGAGGTTGTTTCGCTAAGATTTTCTATCGAGAAAACTTTTTTCAATCGCGTTTCTGAGTTTATGCGATCCTAGATCAGATATTGAAAAAACATATACTTAAAAATTAGAGCTCTAGCCATTCAATCTAAAGAAACAATGAAAACTTCGTACGTAGAAAAATGCACGAAGCTATTTTGGTATCCTCTTAAGTGTGATTTTTATTCGACAAATACACGTAAGTAGGTGTCGTTAAAGTCGCTATGGCTTTGTGGTAGGGGAGCCCACGATGCTAAATGGGGATTTACTCGAGCGTCATAGAGACCTATTGAGTTGCAAAGCTTAGATGATAAGAAGAAAAAAATGTTATGTGATTTTTCACTTTTATCGGTGGGGAAAGCGGCTATAGATTTTTAAATATGTAAAAAAAAACTGTTGCATGGACATCCTCGAGCGCGTCAGATATTGATAGCATCAATGCCCTACGTATTTTTAATAATGTACGTTTGTTAATCTGATCGTTTGCATGATGCGGGTGGTTGTATTTAAGGGTTGAAAATGAAAAAAAAAAAAATTTTGTCGAGCGCGTCAGATTTTCTAAGGGAGTGTTAAGTGCACCAAAAAAAAGCTCTCATTCACTAATCTGACGATTTCGATGGGACGCAAACTCACGGCCAGTTTCATAATGTGCAAAAAAAATTCGCCATTTTGAAATACTCAAGCGCGTCAGATTAAGATATATATGGTTCATCTTTATGTTCTAAACGTACTGTCTCATAATCTGACGATTATCTAGAGGGATTCGCCTAATCTGACAAAAAAAAATTCGAAAAACGGTTCACCTTAAAGGCCATCCCTGCAACTTCCCGCTAATTCCATTCCTGGGCGCTTAAAATTGTACTTTGAACTATATTTTGAACTCAGCGGGTCATTCCCAGTCCTCCACACCCCGTCGTCCACAGTGTGGAGGTATGGGAATAGTGTGGACGAATGGGAATAAAAAGGGTGAGGAGGGAAAGGTGCCGTTTATTCCCAGTCCTCCACACTATAGTGCAGGAGCCGACACTAGAAAAAGTTAAATTTCAAAAAGATGAATTGGACTTCTAAATGTTTAATTAGGACTGTTTATGAGATATTAAGCCATCAAAATATATCGTAAAAAAAGTTGCAAAGTTATACTGTCGGCTTTTATATTGTTAGATTTACCAGCTGCTCTGGTGTCTAGCCAACGGGAGTCGCCGATAAGAGATAACAATAGATTTTAAGGACAATAGAGTCGTAAAATCTCATCTCCATTGAATCATAGCTAGACAAGAAGCACAATTAAAAAGCTCTTAGGAATATTTATGAGTATGTTGTAAAGATAAATCATACAAATTTTTAGACAAGTATAAAATATTATTTCTATTACAGCGTGATTTGAGAAAAATAAAATTGAAGCGACTATATTCAATACTAAAAGAAAGTTAGTAACGCAGTTCAACGTTTCCTTGTGTACCAAATACTTACACCTCAAAAGTAAATAGTTTGGAGAACGAAAACATTAACGAAAGTATTTACACTTTCAAATTATTGTCCATTATGTGATAAAACTATTCTGTGATACAAATTATCTTAGATCATAATATTTACTTTCTTTTTAATTGTTGTAAATTATAAATGATCACGCTGTAATAGAAATAATATTTTATACTTGTCTAAAAATTTGTATGATTTATCTTTACAACATACTCATAAATATTCCTAAGAGCTTTTTAATTGTGCTTCTTGTCTAGCTATGATTCAATGGAGATGAGATTTTACGACTCTATTGTCCTTAAAATCTATTGTTATATCTTATCGGCGACTCCGGTTGGCTAGACACAGAGCAGCTGGTAAATCTAACAATTTAAAAGCCGACAGTGTAACTTTGCAACTTTTTTTACGATATATTTTGATGGCTTAATATCTCATAAACAGTCCTAATTAAACATTTAGAAGTCCAACTCAAACAAACCCAAATGTAGGCATCACGCAGCTGCACGCATTTAACTTTATCGACGAATTTTTGTTATTTCGGCTTGCGGAAATTGTCAGATTATATATTTTTCATTATTCTTGAATTATTACCTTCAAAATAAAAAAAAATTAGCTACGCTCGAGAATGTCGAGATGACGTTTTTTTTTTACAACTTTGTTGCCCTCCCCTTTTTTTACGTCACTCTCAAATTGTCAGATTAGTGGAATATACACTTTTTAGGATGTAATTAACTCACCCTACCTTAATCTGACGCGCTCGAGAATTTCTGATGGTCAATTTTTTTTTACTAATCTGATCCTGTATCCTTCACGGGCGGCCTTATATATGGGTCTCATATTTTGTGGAGGTACTTAACCGGGTACAAGGTATCCTCCTGTATATTAATCTGACGCGCTTTAGTAAATCCCGAAATCCCCTCTTCGGCTCCCCTACTATTGGCACCACCCTTTACGGCCGTGTTTATTTTTATTTTATCTCATTTTTAGACTTATTTTAGGGTTTTTTTTTGCTACATATTTCTCATTTTTAATGTGTTTTTCCAAACTTTTTTACCGTTTTTGCTACACCTATTACATATTTTCGACGGGCTTCGTGGTGGAGTGGTTTATGTAATGGACTGCCGATCCCGAGGTCTCGGGTTCGATTCCCGGTGTCAGGACAATCATTTGTGTGATATCCATAAATGTCATACAAATGTTTGTACTGCGTCTGGGTGTTTACTATGAATTATAAGTATGTATTTACAAAAGAAAAGTAGTTTATGTATTATATCCGTATTCTGGTACCCATAACACAAGCATATAAGCTTAGCTTGGGACCAGAGGACGTTGTGTGAAATGTCCGTGAATATTTATTTATTTATTTTTCATATCATTTTTTCAGACATCATCAACAAGTGTATCCGATGTTATACAAGCAGTTGACCTTTATTTAATAAAAAGTAATATTCCTATGAAGTTAATGGGACCACAGTGTCCTTTTAACAACACAGTGTTCACACAAACAGAATACGAAGACTTCGTACTACCGAATAGACCAACTTATTATAGAATACACCCATTCTTTTTACGACAACAGAGTTTTATACAAGTACAGGTAAAAACAATATTACTAAAGCCAGGTGGAGGTCGGATTCGATCACGAACAGTTTCGTATTGTTATTATTATTTATCATTTAATTCTACAGCTGTTGCCCGCAACTTCTTATCTACTCGTGGAATTTAAAAAAATAAACACCCTCTTTAACCACTCTAACTATTAAAAACCGAATCAAAATTCTATGTGTAGTTTTGAAGGTTTTGGTTTTAACTTACATAGAGACATATTAATACCCTTCGGGTGCGGAACCCTAATAAAAAGACTAAAATTGTCCTTGAACTTATTTACGTAACTACGCATGGCCCGTGTTCAAGAATAATCACAAGACTTTTTCACTTCATCATCGTTTTTTTACGGAATCTTAAAAAAAATTAGAATTTCAACTCATGACAGGCCAACAAAATTAGCAAAGAAGACTTATGTAAAAAAATCATGATATTGAATAGAAGTCAGCCAAAAGCCAGCGCAAAAAAAGAATGACACAAAGTACTACAGCAAAAAAACCGAATGACTTTACTAGTTTAGGGTGGAATGAATAATTAATTGTGATGCTTTGTCTATAAAAGTAGATAATTCATTGTGCCATTTATTGGTAAAAGCGTTAACAAAGTAAAAAATTGGAATATAGGTAGGTTCATCATTATTCTCCTTCATTCCGTAATTTGGAGCCGGCGCAACATGTTGCTATGTTACAATCATAGATCCAAGTAGGATCTATGGTTACAATAGGTTTTGGCTGATTTTCACGACCGGCCGTCTGTTTGACGTCAACCCTCCATGGGTTTAAGTGCAGGTATCATACAACGTGGTCCCCTTGGTAGCTTATTAAACTCCCGCGGGCAAGAATTGGGGAGGTGACACGTGAATTCTTTTTCTGTGTCACCCCACGCACAAATATAGAATATAGGTACCTACCATGAAAGTTAAATTTCCTAAAACAAAAAATAAACTGATTTTATAAAGAAATTTACTAAACTCAAGTATGCCAATAAATATTAAACATTTAATTAGCAAAAGTCTACAAAACGTACCAACAAAATAGTCCTTAAGCCAAATAATCGCTTTTCAGTTTCGTAATAGTGGACAGGGGCAACTTCTAGTATGTGTATGGCGAGGAGCGGACACTTCCCATGGCTGCCAGACGATTGCAGAGCGAGCTTCCCATACATTCAACATGACAACACCTTGTCCTTCACCTGAGTTCTGCCCACCGGCTCATTTTACCGCTACTGCGACATCTAGTTCTAATACTTGTGCAAGTAAGTGTATAATTGTGGTAAATTTCCACTAGATGTCACTTTATTGACTTTTATTTAAAATACCTTTGCTATTAGCATTTTATCTCGGTTTGTAGTGTTTATTTTTGTCATTACTTTGGTTTATCTTTTAAATAAAAATCAATTGCTGTTCGTTAGTCTCGCTAAAACTCAAGAACGGCAGGGCCGATTTTGTGATTTTGGTTTTGAAATATTCGTGAATGTCCAGGGAAGGTTTAAACGGTGTCAAAATATTTGGGGATCTAAAATTCCACGCGTACGGAGTAGCGGGCATCAGCTAGTATGATAATAAATAACAAAGAAATCTTTTAATAAATTAGTAAAAAGTATCTCTATTTTTATAACTTTACGGGATCAGAATAATATATTGATATATTTTGAAATTAAAAATAAACCTTAAATAGTGTTTAATAGATTTTAAGGTGAATGAAATTTCTTTTTAGGTTCTAACCTAGTATCAAAGCATTATGAATAAAAAAAAGTGAGTTTCGCTTCCATTGTTGAAGCTAGGCGCCGGGGGGATTCGAACCCCCGATCTCCTGTTTACTAGACAGGCGCTTTAACCAACTAAGCCACGGCGCCGATGCCACTATTTCTGAAATTACGGTCTACGAGACGATTTGTATAATATAATTAATGTTTTAAAATCTAATGCTAGGATAGAGACTACATTAAAGTCCCTTTGAATTAATAAATACCTCCCCGCCCCTAAGTGTTAACAGCTGTTTATAAATAAGTTAATACAATTAAGTACATACATCTTTAATATTCATCTGCTTAAATCTTGTTTGATTTCTATAAAAGCACAGTCTAAAGAGGCTAAAACGTAAGAGCTTTAAAAACAGTGTTTTTAATTGTATAATTTTCACAGATACCGATTGCCGTTTTCCACATGAAGTCGGCTATTACGTGTCTCACACAGGGCTTCGATGTTTACAACTACGGTCGAGTTCAAAATTAATTAAACCAGAATTATTTATAATAGTTTTAACTTTATTGATGGGAATTAAATATTTATATTAAAAAGTAAAGCTTTTACATTCAAAAAGATAAAATCATCTGTACCCCTGGTGGGACTCGAACCCACAATCCCCGGCTTAGGAGGCCGATGCCTTATCCATTAGGCCACAGGGGCTTATGTTGCAATGTCTAAATTAACCTTTTATTCTCAAGTGTTTTAAAATAGATTCGATACGAATAATATTAAGTGCCTAAATCATAACATAGCTATCGTAATTTAAAAAAATACATAATAATAATAAATACATTAATTTATATAGCACGTAACACATACTATAAGATTTGTTTGAACGAGAAAATCGAGTCATAGACATACCTCATGAATTTTAAACTGTAGCTAAACCATACTCTGTGTTCAAAAAGAATAATATTTTAAAAATAAGTACTGCGAACTGTAACCGTAAGTATAAAATGTATACTTGATGAATTAACTAAATTCAAAAATAACTATTAGAAGGAAATACACATTAGTGACATCTATTGGTAAAAGTTTTAGTTTCATGTTATTTGGATTTGACTATAGATGTCGTAACTACAGCTATTTTACTTCGTTAATGATTTATTGTTTTTATAACTTTAACAGTTTATCAAAGAGTAAAATAATATAGTTTGCAGTTTATCAAGTTTACGAGTAAACATCGTAGCATTCCGTATGTCAACTGAAGGTTAATTTTCTCATATGTCTCTGTATCTGTTATCTTTTCGTCGTTTACATTTAGTATTGAAATATTTTCCTAATATAGGGTGTAAAAAAAAGGACCATTTTATCATAAATAAATATAATTCAGTCATGATTATATAATGAAAATGGCGTTATAGTCGCAAAAGTGTAGGTACTTAAAAACATTTATGAAATTATTTCCTGGTTCATATTTATCTATCAGAACTTTCGAAAGAAGTTCGTTAAAATAGGTTATTAAAAACATGGAATTTCTTGGTAGATTTTAAAAACTATACCGAAACTCAGCTAAACTGACGATATTCTGGTGAATTAATAGGTATTGTAAATTATTGATAGCACTATTGTTAACACTATTGTTAACTGTTTTTAACTAGATATTTTCTTTTGCTAAAGTTATTTATGTAAGGCTTTTTACTTTATTTATGAAGTTTTTTTTCAAATTTCACATTTTGATAGTGGAGCGGATACTGATATTTTTAAATGTGTTTGCTATATTGTGATGTTAAATTTTGCTATTACTAACATCGACTCCGTGGCGCAACGGTAGCGCGTCTGACTCCAGATCAGAAGGTTGCGTGTTCAAATCACGTCGGGGTCAACATTTGCTTTTTGTAAATCTGTAATATTGTTTTTCTATAACAGACCACAATTTTTTCAAATTTAAAGCATGCGATTAGAAGGAATATTAATAATCTCCTTTTGAAGTCGATTAAGAACCGGAATAAGTACCTACTCTTCGAGAAATTTTAATAAAAATTAAGTAATTATGTACTGAATAAAGAAAATTATGTCACTATGTATGTAGGTACCTATTTACATTGTACAATGTACTCATTTTAATTTTCATGTTTTTAAGGACTTTTGTTTGTGAAGAAAGGAAATCTGTTTTAAATTTACATAAACAATTTTATTAATTTAACGATTCCGGGTCGTTAAAGTAACTGTTCGAATATGTAACAAGATTTACATATTTATTTATTTAAAAAAGTATATTCAAATCATTTGTACTTTTAAGGGCTCGTTCTCACAAGACATTTAATAATATTGTGTTAAAAATATTATCGAAACGTTATATGCCTGAAATGTACCTTATTAGATTAGACTAACGAGCCGTTTTTACATGAAATTAAGTTGCTAGTTAAATACAAAGAAAGGCGTATAATAAGTACAATGTACGATAGAAACGTAATGTTACCAACGACGTCAGTAATAACCTTGAGCCATTGTTACTTGGTATAAGAAGACAAGATGATAAATAATTCATTTTAAATTGAAGTATTTTGAGGGGTGACGTTTACAATGAGAGGTATTTATTTAACGACTGTTGGTATTTTGCACGAAATAGAAATCAAGATTCAAGAAATCATCTTGATTTCTATTCCGTGGTATTTTGTTTCCTGGAACCTATTGAGAATAGGTATGTTAAGTCCACGCTATATTATCTGTGGTCCAAGTTAGTTCCGTCACCTATATCTTTGGTGATAAAATGTTACTTTGTTGGGAATATTTACTACGTTACCCAGATTTGACATTCTCTGTTCTTTTACCTATAATGTAATCAAACAGGCACACTGATAACATACTTTAAGGGAGACGGAAATCTCGAAAATAAATCCAATACTCCAATAGCAACACGTCAGGTGGTCAAGTCTACTATTTTGGAACAATTGTCATACCGGCACGATGCAACTGCAATACCGTTGCAATTGAAGTCAAATGTCCGTAGTCTGCTATATGGGTTCATAATGGTCGTTCAATGGTAATGGAATTGTCGGTCTCTTTTATCTATGCAATGAATTTTCGGTCTCTTTGATCTATGAATTGTGTTAGAATGGCATGTATGTGTTGCCGTTTTTAAAAAATGCGTTAGTCGAAGTGATTTCCGAAAAACTACTAATAAATTTAAACATTTAATCATGCTAGACTTCGTTTAGATATATTTGTACATACTATTTATTAGTATAAAAAGCAATGTGAAGTTTAGGAGATTAGTAAATTGCAATAAATTACAAAGAACAATTTCTAATATTTCTATCTATCTATTTTTTATTTATGGCAATCTGTCGACACAGGACAATTTCAAAATATTACTGTCAAATTCAAAATAGCAGACTACCGAAACATTTCAGTCATTGAATTGCAATTGTGAAGCAATTGTGTACGAGACTAGCAATTTATGTCACTTTCACAATTGTAAGTCAAAGATGAAGTCGTAATGGCACCACTATGACAAGACATTAATAGTAGACTACCAAAAACTTTACAATTGCACCATAATGGTACCATTGTGGTACAATTGTGACACCATTGAAATACCCGACTCGGAGCCCAGGTCAGTGCACTCTATGCGTCATAGTAGGTAGACCATAATCCCTCCCAAAGTGTGACATTAATGGGCAGAGAGTGCGTGAGAGAAAGAGGGAGAGAGAGAATCAAGTACCCCTTATACTTCCACAATTCGACTATTTCGATCTCATGTAGATATAGTAGATATATAATATATAGGTAGGCTATTTAAGAGGATACCAAAATAGCTTCGTGCATTTTTCTATGTACGAAGTTTTCATTGTTTCTTTAGATTGAATGGCTAGAGCTCTAATTTTTAAGTATATGTTTTTTCAATATATGATCTAGGATCGCATAAACTCAGAAACGCGATTGAAAAAAGTTTTCTCGATAGAAAATCTTAGCGAAACAACCTCTCTAATTTTTTATTTTTTTCATTTGTCGGTCTATTATCGCGTATTAACTAATGAAATAACTTTAAAAACATAAGTAACTATTATATATAGAAACACGTAAATCAGAATTAAAATATATTTAGTAGATTTTGAGTAAATAGGAAAAGTATCCCTAATTCTTCATTTTCTGTGCCTACTGGCTGTGTTAATATGTACGTGTCGGCGATGATATACGATAATATTGATGTAGGCCCTTTAATATTATATCTACTTTCAAGCGTGGGAGTGGCATTTACGTCACGTACAAAGGTATCGCAAAGCTCAAGGTCCAACTTATACCATTCACAACTTTTTTTTGTATCACTTCTAACCATAATATCATTCTATATACATCACAGCCAAAGTCCAGTCCATTTTATTCCTCATATTTTTTACATGAACTGTAAATTGGATTCCGTTTAAATTAAATTTTGTAACTTTAGTACTTGCAGCTGTTACATTTTAAATCTTATAACTTTATGTTATGTTTCTATTTGTAATGTTATTTCTAGTGCTTAAAGATGTTTTACTTTCGAAGGTGTTGAGCCGGTAACTTGCTCGGATATCTGGTTTTTTTTAATGTCGACAGCTGCCTTTCAAATAAATCGCATTCGTACTCTAGGGCTGGTGCTAATAATGCAAGCTCTCATAGTCTATACATCTTTAATAATATTAAACTTTGTTGTACGTAGGTAGGGGGTAAATTCCAAAAAGAATGATCCAATTAAAAAAAAATAACCGCTAATAGAAAGCCACAGTCTTTTCGAATATTGTTGGATTAAAAGAATTTAAGTTTAGGCGACCAAAGTTGTAAGCAAAAGGCTGATTAATTAGGTATAATATATGCTGCTTTTGAGTTATGTAACCCGGAATATATACTGGGTAACTACATCCTCATGATCACTTTAATATAGAATCGGCAAACCTAGAGAACAGACTGTATCTGACAGTATCTTCATTCTTATAATATGTATATTTTGATTATTCTTATTCCTATAATATGTATATTATATTGATATATTTTGATATTGTATTTAAAAGAAAAGTAGTTTATGTATTATATCCGTATTCTGGTACCCATAACACAAGCATATAAGCTTAGCTTGGGACCAGAGGACGTTGTGTGAAATGTCCATGAATATTTATTTATTATTTATTTATTAAGAACTAATTTCAACAACTCTGAAAATAGGTACTTCTTTACCTTACCGAAACACCGATAAAAATTTAACACCAGTTTATTTTTAAAACAAGAATAAAATTACACTTTTCTTTTAAAATTAACTCATTTAAATTCATCAAATACTCGGTCTTATTGCAGGTGTTAACCTTATCACACTAACACTACTAAAGTTTTGTGTATGCACATGACACGCCTCCGAAAATGTGTATGTGTGTGTGTATGTCTGAAGATATTAAATTGTTTGTGTTTAGCTCCAAGGCCAGAAAGCGATTGGCTTGATCGACGTAAAAACTTGTTATTGCTATCAACCGACACTGTGAATATTATTACATGGTAACTTCAGCTGATTCTCAAAAACGAATGTCATGTTTTATTCACAGTGATGTTACCATCCTTACTAATTTATAAATGCGTAAACAAGCTGATGACACTGTAGAAATTTTGACGAGCTCAAGTGTTAATGTGTCGAACGAAACTATAGCGCGATTTAAAATATTGTTTGATTGCCATAGTAAACTTCTGTTTGTTAAGGTTTAATTTCTAAATTTCACGCGTACGAAGTCGTACGAACGTACGAAGTCGTACGAACGTACGAAACAGTTAGTGCCTTTCTTCATCTTCCCAGCCCATTAAAAAGGTTAAGTTTACGTCTCTAACTTTAAGTTTATGTCAAACTTCATGTCCCTTAGCTGGGGGAAGATGTAGGCCGATGGCACTCGTATTCTTAATACACGGTTATATACTTTTAATACACCACACATGAATAGGCAAATGTGTTATGTAATTAGCTATTTGTGTACTTCCAGATTGTTTTTCGACCTTACTATTAAATTTGCGCGAAACTACAAAGAACTTGTGACGTCAGGAAAGTCGAAGAAGACATAACAATTGAGCGACATCTAATATGCCTTCGTTACACTCCATTAAAGTTTTAGTGAACCTTTGTTTGTATACAATTGACCCTCGTTCCTGCTAGTTGGTGTGCGTGCCGACAGTCACATTAGGCAAAACAATAACACCAACCTCATGCCTAAATGATTGTATATCCCATTTTAATAATGTTGATTCTGATACAACGTGACTTACAGTTACAGCGTAATCACTTTAAAGTTTAGAAAGTATAATGTCAATACATACCTTACCTGTATTATACCTAACCTATACTAGTAGGTATAGTTTCAATTAAATTAAAAGGATAGATAGATATCTAAATATCTACACACTCTTTCTGCACCTATTAAAACTTGACTGAATTGGTACAAAAGTAATAAAAATTATATCAAATCAATTTATTTTATTGCTTCAAATAAATCTTAAAACTCCGATAAGTTTAATATCAAGGATTTTAATTTCAATAATTAATGTTTTAGCTATTAACCTGTATATTTTGTAATTATAAAATATAATTATCATTAAAAAAGGCTTAGATTGGTACCTAAAAAAGCATAATTTTTCTTCGGCTCTACCCTATTCATGAGTATTTAATTAAAAAAGTGCTATCTCAAACTTAATGCAAAGTTAAGACATAAATTATACATTTTTTGTATTATGTCAGCCGTATCAATTATACGGCCGACGTGTGTAAGCAAAAATGTATAAATACATACTTCCATTTTTTTATTATTTCAGAAGTATTTTTTTGTTTTGTGGGAAATCTTTACCCTTCTTATGGGCCCCCCAAATAAATTTTTGTACAGGGCCCCACCAAGGCACGCTACGCCACTGATGTTAAGATGTGACTAAATTGTAATTGGACCACTCGGGAAGCACCAGGCTTATGAAAATACAAAAAAAAATTATAAAAAAAGAATTGTCAAAATCGAAAGTTCTTAGGTAACAAACAAAAAATAATACGTTCGAATTAAGAACCAGATTTTAGTAGACATTAAAAATAAACAAGCTACACTAATAAATTAACAGTGACGTAACACAAATTAGTTATAAAGTGATAAACAGTTACCTATTAACCTGATAACCTTGGTAGGGACCTCCCATAAAAAGGTGAGTTAGTGACCTTTTATATGCTAGTTTCAAGTATATTGTTTCGAAATATTTCTACCTTTCCAGTAGAGCTAACATGTCTTTTGATTTATCTGTATAATATCATAGAAGGAGATTAGATACTTTTAAAAGAAAGTCGATCGAGACAATCTTGTCCCTTTTTTAGTAGAATTTCAGTAATATTTTTTGCTCCGGGTTTTATATTAAAGCAGTCATGATTACAAGGCTTATCCACATTATTATCTGTACGTAACAAAATCTGCTGAATCTGCTAAAAAAATCACAACGCATTCTTGCGTGTTATTTACTAAATAGAGATTCAAATAACGATGATATGCAACTTTATTTGTTGATTTGTCAGAACTATACATAATTTCGTAATAAATAAATAAAATAATAATAAATATTCATGGACATTTCACACAACGTCCTCTGGTCCCAAGCTAAGCTTTATATGCTTGTGTTATGGGTACCAGAATACGGATATAATACATATACTACTTTTCTTTTGTAAATACATACTTATAATACATAGTAAACACCCAGACGCAGTACAAACATTTGTATGATAATTAAAAACATTACACAAATATTTGTCCTGACCGGGAATCGAACCCGAGACCTCGTGATTGGCAGTCCGTTATATGAACCACTAGACCACGAGGCCCGTCAAATCTAATAATCTTACGTATTATATTGTGACGTGTGGTTATTCAAATATTTAAACGTGTTTGTTATAATTATTGATTTTAAACATACGCGATATGAATTCATTACTTGTCAATTTTACCGGAATTATTGACGTTAATAATTTTACTATAGAAGTATTATACCAGGCGCTCGCGCTGTTATAATGTTAACAACACTTTTGTGCAGCAAAATCTATTTTTCATAAATATTCGAGATTTGTGGTGACGGGCTTACAATGTGTATAGGGTAAAGGCGGGATAGGTGCCCTAGTGGGATAGATGCCTCAATTTCAAAAACCTCACTTTGTGTACTCATGACCAAAAAACAATAGAGTAACTAAGAGCGGCAAACACTCCTCACCTCGGGCAGCCACGGGCCGTCCGCGTCGTGTGATGAGAACGTGTTTCGCTTGTGTCTGCATTCATCTCCGCGGTGAACTTTACAAACACGTAATTTTTTTTAAGGTTTGTATTTGTTGTTGTAGAACTTTATAAGTAGTTATTAATTCCATTATATTTTTTAATACTTAGATACACTGATTCATCAAGTATGCATATAGATATTATTATTTTTTTAAAGTGTTGGGCATCTATCCCTGTCAAAAAGGATAGTTGCCCTGATTTTTCGAGGTTTATGTGCCCTAGTCTATCCCCACATACACCATACGTAGTTTCAATGATTATTTTAAATATATTTTTGTGTTTTGTTATATTTTTATGCGTTTACATATTTGTATTCTGACTTTTTACTAATTGTAGAAAAACCATGCCACGAAAATACAAGAGAAAGGAAGGAGTACGGGCTCGAGTATGTTCATGGAGTATAGAAAAATTGCAGTCGGCTTTCGACGAAATGGATAGAAATATCTTGGGGATAAACGAAATATCCCGACAGTTTGGGATTCTATCAAGAACATTGCGAAGACGTTATGCTACTAATAATACAATGAAGTAGTAGTAGTAGTACATACAATTTTATTATGTGTAGGTAAGATTTAATTTGATCTCACATTAGAATTATATTTTAGCTATAAAAATAAATGATTAAAACTGCAAAATGCTTTTTATTCTTAGGCACATGTTTCTTGGAGACTATTGCTGTTTTGGGAGTAGCTTTCTTCTATTGCTAAAACACCAATTAATCTCAAAACCTCATAAAAGTTTGGTTGAGTTTTACATTCATACAGTATCGAGGGAATTTATCCCGCGTCGAAGGCATCTATCCTCCATATTATTATTTTCATGCTGGGGCAACTATACATACGGGTCTATCCTCAAAAAAGGAGTTCCACAAAAAGTTAGTATCTGCAAAATCTGTAATGTATATGTCCAAAAAGACAAATCACAGCTAAACATAAAGGATAAAACTAGCTAAATTTATAGACTTATGGCCTTATTCACAATGACTTGTCGGAGGTTTAAACGGAGATTTTATAGGAGAGATAATAAACGTTTTATCGTAAAAAGACTATTATGAACAACAAGTTTTGACAATTTTCACGAACCGATTTTTAGCGAACTTTTAAACCTCTGATAAGTCATTATGAATAAGGCCATAAATGTATATAAAATAATATTTTAAAAATTTGGAGGATACTTCAAAAAGTGCGGCATCTATCCCGCCTTTAGGTACCCTGTTACAAAGCCACTCCCAAATTAGCTGCGCAAATGTCTTTTATAGCGCAGGTAATTCTATCTTCGCCCCTAATCATCTTATTCACCTAGTGCCTCCACCATGACAGAATTGTAATTGATCCAGTGCTTCATTCCTCAGGCATACATTATGATAAGTTTAAAATGGAAGGTTATGTTTTCAGTTTCTTAGAGTGTTCAGTTTCTTAGAGAGTTTAATGTGTTTCATAGATAGAGAGAGGTTGATTATCACAAACGTTCAAATATATTATGTACATTAGAAAGCTATTAACCCGATATAATCATAATGATAAAAGCCAGTACTTACGCAATGATAAAAGCAAAAGGACAGATGTGCCATTACCACGCGTTTTGCATCAGCCTACCAGAGAGTATGAGATGAGATGTAGACAAACAGAAACTAAATTATAATTGAGACTTTTTATAAATTAAATTATCATTAATTTGTATACTTTTATGGTTATAATAACTGATAGTACGAACTACGAACTGTGTTTATTTTGCGTTTAATCTATTCAACATGTATTTCGTATTTTGATTCAAAATAAGACATTTGTTAATGTATTTATGCAATATAAATAAAAACTGAAAACATTATATTCCATTACTCATGATTTTAACATGCTTTTATCAGTTTCGTTCATATCTATGATATCTATCTATTGATCTATGTATACACGGTATATAACGGAATCTTTGAAAGTAATTTCTACCCACTTCGAATAGTGGAATCAATCTAAAATTTTGCACACGTATCGAAGACCGATGACAAAGAAATATTTAAATAATATATTCAGTAAGCAAATCTATACTAATATGTAATATTTATAAAGAGGTATTTATTATATAAAACATTGAATTTATTTATATTTTGTATAATAGGCAAATTAATATATAATATATTTTGAATAATAGGCAGGCTCTTACTCATCTAGAGTAAAAAGTTGAAAATGTAGAGATCACTTATACGTATAACTTTATGGAATGTAAAGCAAAACAAATAATATGCAAAGAATAGCATGCAAAGAAAACCTTGAATTAAAATTAACTATAGGTAGATATTTGGCCATGAAATCATTTCGCTTTCTAATTGTATATCTGATACCTAACGCTTTATATATATATAAAGAGCTAGAATCAAATAGTACCTATACTATTATAAAGTAGTACAATTAGTGTTTGGTAGGCTGTAGAATATGCGGATTGTGTTCCTTGATTCATGCACATAAAAATAATTTGGTTTTAATTACTTACCACAAAACTTTAGCTTTAAGTAACTTGTTCACGCTGTTTGCCACCATACTGACTGCTTTCTTAGGTATTTAAGGGAAGAAAAGATGTTCTTGGAATTAATAATGAGAAAAATCTTCTCCTACTTTAAATGTAGAAAACGATGAACGGATTACTGTCTCTATTCTCTATCTAAGCCTTCTTTTATCATTGATCTGCTACTTCCTTCAAAGAGGTCAAATGCGTAGCAGTTATTACCGCCAGGCATACATAACCAGCAGTATGAATGTAAGTGAAGCCAAGGAAGTATGTTTGGATCATAACATTCATAACAGATGGCGCTCTTTAGTCTGTGCCTGAATTATGATGATGATTCTACTCGTATTACAGCGCATAGTAACGAATAACGACCTTTTCCAATACTCTTCAATCAGTTAAAAAAATATTTCAATCCACTTCAACGTTTTCTTACTGTCTTTTATAAACACAAGTCTTTGAAAGAGATTATTGAACTAGCGACCACAAATATTTAGATACCAGTTTATATTACACAGTGTGAAGATTTTATTGTTTGTTCGTTTGAATTAACTGGACCTTAAAACTACTGGACCTATGCAAATTCTTTCTCTTTTGGGAAACACAGGGAGGTCATTTTAAATAACTTAAGGTTATCCATGTGAAGCAGGGGCGTAGTACAAATAAATTAATAACTTTACATTCAATCAAAAATTGCTCAGCGAGAGGTATGTATTTACGTGTTCAATAATTTTCATGTTTTATTACAGTTAATAAAACGATAGTCACGTGCTGAGGCTGCGTGGTATATACCTATAGTGCTGTGACGTAGGGGGGCTTGGTCGAAGTAGCCAATCAGCGTTCGCCAACAACCAAGCGCTTACGTCATAGCAGACAACAATATATGTTTCTTTCCATAGTGTTTGTGAACAAACGAATAGCAAATGTAATTAATTAGTTCCATACATCGACAATAGGTGTAGATGTATAAAGCTGGTTACAATTTAGCTCCGGATATGATAACAAGTTGATATGATTAACTAGGTAGTAGGTATGCATGTAGCCTTCACAATCTACTAACATTAAGGTTATGTAAATTTACACTGGTATTCTGATATTTTATTACTGTCATTTTTAATAGCCTGCATTTTAGCTAGACAGATTTTCCGACATTAAGAATAAGTTTAAGATACTTATGCATATGCATATAATTAAAATGTGTTTAAAATAATCTCATAGTATGCCATAAAAACACCAATTTTGAAATAATTCAGAAAATTCGTCCTAAAGTTATGGCAGAGATCTCCAGACCACTCATTGTACCTAGGTACCTGTTATATACTTAAATCGAAGTTAATGATACATACAATATATTGTGGTGTCCAATAAAGCGTAATACTATTCTTTAAAGACAAAAGTCAGAATAATAATAAAAAGCTATTGCTTAAAAATCTGATGCAATGTTGTACTGTATTACAGGTAATTCGCGAAAGAGGCCGCGCAGGCAGCTGGAGGCTTGCGTGTGTTGGTATTTCATATGAGTTACGCGTTGCTGACCGCGTCTGTATGTGCCACACCTCCACGAATACATGCTTAGTGCATCGTAGCATTGCGTTCTTAGAATAAAATTTCTTGAAGGTTTATTGAATCATAGAACTTTTGTTTTCATCAGTTATGCAAATGTGATTCGCTATTTCACCAGTATTAAAATTATTACTTTTGGCTTTCTCCATCACTTAGATGTTGGTTCGTTTTAATATCTATATTGACTAAGGTTTCGATTACTACACAGTTCCGAGTTTTGCGTCCTTTGAAGAAGATGTTTTTGTCTAGGATTTCACTTAGAGGGAGTAACATGTCGTATTATGTGATACACTCAAGCGTTTTTTTTTTCATTTGAGGCAGATTTTGCAACGAAAAAGAACCAGATTTGTCGATAACAGTTGTAATGTACCTATTTTCAATTATTCAGCACATTGACATTATAAAAATTTTGTTAAGCATATACTTATAAGGAAGGATAAATAAATACATATTGCGTTATCTTGTACCTATAACCGGTCATGGTTACAGAGCAAAAGTTAAATTATAAATTTTATTTGTCTACTAGCTGTCCCGGCAAACGTTGTTTTGCCATACTAAAAAAAAAAAAATGGTTTGAAAAATAGATGTTGGCCGATTCTCAGACCTAGAGGATATGTACACAAAATTTCAGGAAAATCGGTCGAGCCGTTTCGGAGGAGTACGGTAACTAACACTGTGACACGGGAATTTTATATATTAGAAGAAAGACTAGCTGGCCCGGCAAACGTTGTTTTGTCATACCTTAAAAAAGGTTAAAAAAAAAAGAAATAATGAACTATAAACCTCACGGAGCCCGAGACCTTTCCAACGAATACAAAACCGTGGAAATCGGTTCGTGCGTTCTGGAGTTATAGCGTCAGGAAGGAAAACCCGACTTATTTTTATATAGTAGATTTACATTACTTTACTGTAGGTCAGTATTATTGTTTACGATATAGAGAAATGGTATATATTATATGTAAAACATTTATATCTGAATACAATAGGAAATGTGTCAACGTTTGATTAATTCTATTTACCTGCCGATTGTTAAATCTAAGTTAAATGACCCCAAGGTGATGTGCGATTGTACCTTACCTATTTAATTACGCGTAACATAGAATAATATCGTTAAACATTACAACATAAACATTACCGTTACTATACTGTACAAAATAGAAAATAGCTTTTGATTGACAAAACTAGGCCATGTATGACTCGTACATGCCTAAGGATTTAATAAATAACATAATATAAATAAATAGTACTAACATTAGCTACGTAGAGTCGCAAAAGACCTAAAAAGACTGATAGTTGGATAACTGAAACATTAGGATCAATATGGATATACTATTTTTCTATATATTATAAGTATGTATTTACAAAAGGAAATATTATAAGTATCTATCCGTATTCTGGTACCAAAAACACAAGCAAATACGCTTAGCTTGAGAACAGAGGACGTTGTGTGAAATGTCCATCCATATTTATTTATTTATTTTATTTATTTACTAGTCCTATTTAGATAGTGTAGCACAGAAGCCCTATGTCACCAACATCACATGGATGCTATGCCAAGAGCCATCTATGGCCAAAAAGGTTATGTTACGACGGGAAACTCCAAATGAAAAATATTGTTGTCTCTGTAAAGCATTATGTGTATTAGTAATGTAATCAGTAAAAATGTACACAGTAATTATGCAGGTTTTTATTATAAGGAACAAGTTATTGAAGTTCTATTTTTTTTTACAAAATCTAGTATTCTAGTGGCCGTGAGGTAATGTGACGTGACTGCGATGTGGTTGTATTTAGCACTAAACAGTGCTAGATTTCCTTTGTAAGTTTTTTTTTAATATAATTAAAAGGAACGCCACTAATGCTTTTTTGTGATTAAAATTTTATGTATAAAATTATATAGTTACAGTCTTCCTGAAATTCTTCAGTGGCGTCGGTGTAGATATTAAATATTATATCCTTTTTACACCTCGTAGTGTAAACTTTAAATAGGTAGCTATAAAGTCAACTAAGTATACTCGCGTATAAAGGGTTTCGTATCATTATCGTCATAATATCATACAGCCATAATCATTGTAGTTATTAATCTATACTTCTATACTAATATTATAAAGCTGAAGAGTTTGTTTGTTTGTTTGAACGCGCTAATCTCAGGAACAACTGGGCCGATTTGAAAAATTATTTCAGCGTTAGATAGGACATTTATTAAGGAAGGCTGTAGGCTATATAACATCATGCTACGATTCGATGAAAAATGTTGCAAAAACGAGGAAAATTTTCGAAATTCCACGCGGACGGAATCGCGGGCAATAGCTAGTTTTTAGTATAAATATGTATTGTGTTCTGGTTTTTTCATTTTTGTTATTATATACTCGTACTTAAAGAAGCAATAGACATACATCTCCTGTGAAAATTTCAATTGTCTAGCATTCATGAGTTACAACGTACAGCCTACTAACAGACGGATGGACAGACAGTGAAGTCTCAGTAATAGGGTTCCATTTTACCTTTTCGTAGAGAACCCTAAAAACGTATAATATTTATGGATGAATGACCAAAAGACGTCAGCGGACATCTCTTGATTGAAATGATTGTTGTCGAACACGAACGGAATTTTCCACTCGACTTTTAAAATTACTTATGAAATTCAACGTCAAGGATGGATTCATTTATTTACATCGGATTTCACTAGATATAAGTAGATGTAATATATGTAGGTATATAAAACTCCGGTTACAATACAAGGCTTACATACAGAATGCAAAAAAGTTTGTTTTGTACTAGACATAAAATAGTCATTAATCATTGAAAAAAATTCCTCTCATATCTTTATTTATTCCGGGACAGAAGTCCGGATCTTGGCAATATCTAAGTTAAAAACTAAAATCAAATGAGACTCACATAAGTGAAATCATACTGCAGGAGAATCTTGTTAGGTAGAACTTTGTTTATAATAAAAATATTAAGTAAATAATCGTTTATATCCCTTTTCTTGATATTATAAGGGCCTGTTAACTTCTTTGTACAAGCACCTACAATATATAATAATTACCACCTTATTAATGTATGACTAAGCAGGTATATTGTACCTACAATTTATTTCTCATTAAATTCGCAAGGCACATAAAACCTTGCAAATGTAATTACCATCGCAAGTATTACTTTCAAAATCTCAAAAATTCAATGTTATTGTTGTATACATCCTAACAAGATATTTATCTGTTAGTAACATACTGAATAACTTAATTCAATTCATTCTTAAATACGTAAAATTTTTCTTTGCTGAAATATATGCCGCCTACACACGTTACGATAAACCATAACGAAAAAACTGCGCAGTTTTATCGAACGATTTTTATGGACGACCGCGGTCGTCAGTTCTCCTCACAAGCTCGTGCAAGTAGCATGTCGTCAACAGTACAGACGATAAATTATATTATTAAATAAACAAATGTCACAAGAAGTTTTTATCCGACTCGATAGATGGCGTTGTGCCGTCTCGCTACATCACGCTATTATTTCGTTTGACGCATTTACGTATAACCTTGACAAAATATTTGTTTAGTATTACATAAGTACATAAACTGCATAATGCATATACTTAATAGAAATTTTATGTACATTTCACACATTGTCCTCAGGTCCCAAGCTAAGCTTATAAATATGCCTGTGATATGGGTAGATAGTAGGGGTGGGTCGTTAACAGATTTTCCGTTAACGAAACGTTAACGTTAATTGGAGTTCGTCAACTAGTTGATCAACTAGTTAATTTCAGCAACAAATTTGCTCGTAAAAAAAAAAAAAAAAAAAAAAAACTTACTACCAAGCCACGCTGACCAGACGTGTTGGCACCGGGTTTGTTTTTCCTTACCTGGTTTTTACAAAACCCTGGTAAAGAAATGGGGTGGTGACACCAGTATTCCAGTATTTCGAGTTTTCCGTCTTTCACAGTTGATGTTATCTGTGTAGGTACAATATTCCTTAACTGGTTTTTACAAAACCCTGGTAAAGAAATGGGGTGGTGACACCAGTATTCCAGTATTTCGAGTTTTCCGTCTTTCACAGTTGATGTTATCTGTGTAGGTACAATATTCCTTACCTGGTTTTTACAAAACCCTGGTGAGGAAATGGGGTGGTGACACTAGAATTCCAGTATTTCGAGTTTTCCGTTTTTCACAGTTGATGTTATCTGTGTACAATATTCCTTAGCTGGTTTTTACAAAACCCTGGGAAGGAAATGGGGTGGTGACACCAGTATTTTGAGTTTTCCGTCTTTCACAGTTGATGTTATCTGTGTAGGTACAATATTCCTTAGCTGGTTTTTACAAAACCCTGGTGAGGAAATGGGGTGGTGACACTAGAATTCCAGTATTTCGAGTTTTCCGTTTTTCACAGTTGATGTTATCTGTGTAGGTACAATATTCCTTAACTGGTTTTTACAAAACCCTGGTGAGGAAATGGGGTGGTGACACCAGTATTCCAGTATTTCGAGTTTTCTGTCTTTCACAGTTGATGTTATCTGTGTAGGTACAATATTCCTTAACTGGTTTTTACAAAACCCTGGTAAAGAAATGGGGTGGTGACACCAGTATTCCAGTATTTCGAGTTTTCCGTCTTTCACAGTTGATGTTATCTGTGTAGGTACAATATTCCTTAGCTGGTTTTTACAAAACCCTGGTGAGGAAATAGGGTGGTGACACCAGTATTCCAGTATTTCGAGATTTCCGTCTTTCACAGTTGATGTTATCTGTGTAGGTACAATATTCCTTAGCTGGTTTTTACAAAACCCTGGTGAGGAAATGGGGTGGTGACACCAGTATTCCAGTATTTCAAGTTTTCCGTCTTTCACAGTTGATGTTATCTGTGTAGGTACAATATTCCTTACCTGGTTTTTACAAAACCTTGGTGAGGAAATGGGGTGGTGACACCAGTATTCCAGTATTTCGAGATTTCCGTCTTTCACAGTTGATGTTATCTGTGTAGGTACAATATTCCTTAGCTGGTTTTTACAAAACCCTGGTGAGGAAATGGGGTGGTGACACCAGTATTCTAGTATTTCAAGTTTTCCGTCTTTCACAGTTGATGTTATCTGTGTAGGTACAATATTCCTTACCTGGTTTTTATAAAACCCTGGTGAGGAAATGGGGTGGTGACACTAGAATTCCAGTATTTCGAGTTTTCCGTTTTTCACAGTTGATGTTATCTGTGTACAATATTCCTCAGCTGGTTTTTACAAAACCCTGGGAAGGAAATGGGGTGGTGACACCAGTATTTTGAGTTTTCCGTCTTTCACAGTTGATGTTATCTGTGTAGGTACAATATTCCTTAGCTGGTTTTTACAAAACCCTGGTGAGGAAATGGGGTGGTGACACCAGTATTCCAGTATTTCGAGATTTCCGTCTTTCACAGTTGATGTTATCTGTGTAGGTACAATATTCCTCAGCTGGTTTTTACAAAACCCTGGTGAGGAAATGGGTTGGTGACACCAGTATTCCAGTATTTCGAGTTTTCCGTTTTTCACAGTTGATGTTATCTGTGTAAAATATTCCTTAGCTGGTTTTTACAAAACCCTGGGAAGGAAATGGGGTGGTGACACCAGTATTCTTAATCCGTCACCACACGGAGGGCTGTCAGGACTGTCTCGTTTTTAAGTTTTCCGTCTTTCACCTTTCACAGAAGATGTTATCTGTGTGCAATATTCCTTAGCTAACTTTTATAGCATCCTTGGGAGAAATGGGGTGGTGACACTTGTAATCTCAATGCGTCACCACACGGAGGAACAGTGACTCATAACATTATTATTTAGGAAAATATATCTTAACTAAGTAATTTTAAAGTTCACTATTGTACCTATATCATAACAGTCGCTTACGATCTTTCGTTTTAAGAAGTATAATTTCTTTGAGAAAACATTGACAAGAAACGAACATTGAAAAAATTTAAACATTGAAAAAAACTGAACATTGAATTCAATGTTTAACTCTTAAACATTAAAAGAAACGACCATTGAAAAAAATTAAACATTGAAAAAAACTGAACATTGAAATCAATGTTTAACTCATAAACATTGAAAAAAACGAACATTGAAAAAAACTGAACATTGAATTCAATGACATCATTAAATTCAACTAGTTGATTCCGAAACGGTTAACCATTGAAACGTTGACGAGAGGTCAACTAGTTGATCAACTAGTTCGTTAATTCAATGCTCATCGCTAGTAGATAGTAGATAGATAGTTAATAGAATAGTTTACGGAACTGTTATTGGCGGTTACACCAGGCTGAGTGGCGCCATGTGATACGTTGTTGTAAACATTTGTGAAATATGACCAACTCTAAACAGCTGGTAGTCTGGTACTGAGTCTGACATCTGTTGTTTTTCTAGTGTAGTATTTCATACGGTACCAAGTAATATTCTTCAAGCGTTCAAATAGTAATGCATTTTTGCGGTAGATGGCATTATTTATAACGTTTTTTACAACTTTTCGTGTGGCACCGAGGGTTGCCGGGGCGCCATCTAGTTTGATTATAAAACATCAATCACAACAACATCCTTGACACTGCGCGGCTGTCTAAAACCAAAACCTAGCAAGTCACGTTTTTTTAATTCTTTTTCCTAAACCAAATATTTCCCAATTTTCTTACTGCGTCTAATTCAAAAACAACTGTATTTCTTTTTCTATCTTACATAGAATCACAGATACAAGCATGTATAAACCTAGCAACCAGCACTTCATACTTGTTGATTACAAAATGAAAAAGAATCTGTTAAAAAATTTTAACTTGCTAGGTTTGGGTTTTGGACAGCCGTGCGGCGGCGAACACACCGCCAACAGCGTCACGTCATTGCTGCGTGTTTCGCACGGAAGCAAGAAACAAACGGGCGGGAACGGTGTCGCGCACGACAACTACATCAGCAGCCAAACCCGTAGTAGTGACCTTTGTCGCTACGGTAGACAGTGCGCCCAACTCATTGGTGGCGGCGGCAAACGCAGCTGGCGCCAATGCAGCCTCCCCTAAAAGGAAGAGAAGAAGAAAATGCCGCCGCAGCGAAAATCGAGTCCGCACCCTCCCGCCAGAAGGCGCCCAAACAAGCCGCACCGCCAGTAACGGCGCCCACTGAGCAGTCCGCACCGCCCGCCGTGTGCATCGTGTGCGCGCTCGCTGCGAAACAGGCACCCGCCGCTCCAACCGTGGCGCCTGCCGCTCCTAAACCCCCTATCCATAGAATGGACGCTGAGACCGCCAAATTCGTCATCGAGTCATCCGCCGAAATAAACTAAGTTCGACCGGCACCCCCAGGTCCCTTGCAGGCCCTTGAGACGACCCAATTTCTCAGGACATAACCATCAGATCCTGACCTGGTGCCAATGGGACTACACGGGAATCAGCAGATTTGTAAAAAAAGAATCATTGTAATCGCTTTGCCCAGTTAAAAGTTATGAGGTAACAAACATAAATAAAAAAGAAAACATACAAAAGATTTGAATTCCTCCTCTTTTTTTGAAGTTGGTTAAAAATACCCAGACGCAGTACCTATATTTATTATTATAGTATTTGTGTAACAATTGAATTGGCTGTCCCGCACAGGAATCGAACCCCTTGACCTTTTGAACGGCCGCAGTAGTAGAATACATGAACCACTAGATCACGAGGACCGTCGATCAAGCGGTCAGAAAATCGAAACGATTTTAAGAAATAAAAATTGTATCTTCCTTCGACGAACGATAATTCGCAGCAAATGTTCTACAAACGAACGAAAAATCGAAGATCAAGAGATCGCACAGTTTTATCGTACGATAATTTAGTGCGCGCTAAACAACGCACATTTGACGAACGATTCGATTTGCAGCGATTTGTCATACATTTTTTAAAAAAAGAATACCCAAATTGAACTGCACAGTTTTGTCGGCCGACTTTTCGTTCGATAAATCGTAAGGTGTGTAGGGGCCTATATGGGGGTGAGTATTGCTAGACGTTTAAGTTTCTTGCCTGAATATAAAACAAAGGCGTGTTTTCCATATGTCCATAAATGAGCTTACATCTTTAAAACTTCACAAGGGATTTTGATGCGGTTTCATTAATACATTTCATCTTATTCATAACTAACTGTTGCCCGCGACACCGTCAGGGTGGAATTTAGAAATTTTTCCCGTTTTGCAAAATTTTTCACTACTGCGTCGCTTCTACTGGTTGTGGCGTGATGTTATATAGCCTAAAGCCTTCCTCGATAAATGCCCTATCTAACACTGAAAGAGTTTTTCTAATCGGCCCTATGGTTCCTGAGATTAGCGCGTTCAAACAAACAAATTCTTCAGCTTTATAATATTAGTATAGATGACTTATCGGAGGTTTAAAAGTTCGCTAAAATAGGTTCGCCAAAATTGTCAAAACTTTCTCCGATAAAATCTCCGTTTAAACCTCCGATAAGTAATTATAAATAAGACAATAGTCTTTCAAGAGGAAGGTATATTTGTATAATTTGTAATGGTTTATTTTCCAAACTCTACACGTAGCGCGTAGGTACGAAGTCATGGCCAATACCTAGTTCTTGATATAATAATGTACAATTTACATATCCCGATTTAAGTTGAAGAATTAGCTAATATGCTATATTATTATTAAGGAGGTGGTATGAATATCATTATGTTATACCTACATCTAGTTTTAAATAATCTACTTAGTTCAAAAACTAAAAAACATGCTTGAAAATCCTGAATATTTTTTTATTATTGCATTGTCATCAGTCCTTGATATATGTGCAAAATTTCCAATCAATATAACTACTGCAAGTGGGTTAAAATTTCTTTCAAAGATTCCGTTACATAGATTAATACATTGATAGATACATACTGAACGTAATATATAAGCATGTTAATTAGGCAATATGTAATATGCTTGATGATGTTTGTTGTTGCAAAGACTTCACTACTCATGTGACAATAGAAGAGTAAAACGTCCTCTTAGTTACTGAAATAATTATTTATATAATTTATAATTGTTTTTTACAGAACTTATTTGTTCTTAGAAACACAAGGTTAAATTTTATTGTAGGAATTGAATTCGGTAATTTGGATTTTCAAACTATCCGCGGAATGTGTACAAAATTACATGTTAGTTACTAACCGATTCCTACAGCAAGATTACTTAGGTAGGTAGTGTATATCAAATTACTATTTGTGTATGTATAAATTGAATTAAATAATGATTAAAGGGTTATCAGGTAAACTTCTAGAATCGTTTAAAAGTAGAAATGAGAAACGGAATAGACGAAACGATAGTAGGTACAAAACTAAATATGTAAAATAAGGTGACAATTATAATTTGGCCTGGTATAATTTGGCTGGAAAATGAAGTTGTTAAGTAATGGATACTCTTACTTACTAGTACTTTTACATAATCTGTGCCTTTCGTAAACTGACCCTTTTGGAAATAGCCACTTTTTGTATAAATACGGTATTGAGGTCTTACTCCAGTAATGACATATAATTCTATAGAACACTGCCTCGCCTCGAAAAGCGACAGGACACACTCCGACGAGGTTGTCAATAGTCGGCCGTAGTGGTGGAGCCGAGGAGAGACTATACGGGCCTCGTGGTCTAGTGGTTCATATAACGGACTGCCGTTCACGAGGTCTCGGGTTCGATTCCCGGTCAGGACAAATATTTGTGTGATGTTTTTAATTGTCATACAAATGTTTGTACTGCGTCTGGGTGTTTCAATGTATTATAAGTATGTATTTACAAAAGAAAAGTAGTATATGTATTATATCCGTATTCTGGTACCCATAACACAAGCATTAATTATTAAGCTTAGCTTGGGACCAGAGGACGTTGTGTGAAATGTCCATGAATATTTATTATTATTATTATTATTATCTAGCAAGACCGCCTTCTGCATATTATTATTATTTATTTACGCTCCTAATACTATTATAATACGAAGAATACACAAAGAGGTATGCAGTAGGTATTGCTTCCAAATAATTTATACTTAAGTACGTTATGAAATTGTAATCTACAGGATTTCCTCAGACGAAGCTGTAATTAATGCCTACTTCTGTTTTAGGTTATTTAGTAATTAAGGTATATATTGCTTACTTAAATTATAGCAATTAAGGCATGCAATGTGTTAATTATTTATATATTACTAACTATGCGTTTTTCGCATTAGTTAACTTTACATTATGTAGGTAGGTAGGTACCTATTCCACTTTCACCTTTACGAACTTGCCCAATCTAAATACATACCTAAACTCTTTTACTCAATATAAACCCTCTCGTTGAGGACACCTAATACTCAATAGTGAGACTCATATTAATATGAGTCTCACTATTGAGTATTAGGTGTCTCACCTACATCTCCTCATCTCATGTAGATACTAGTTTCCAAACAAAACAACAGTGTTGCCTATGGAAAAATACATCTTCGTCGAAATATTTGTTGTGTTCTCGAACGGAAAGAATCATCTCGATTATAACGACTATAGTTGCATGTTGTATGAATTCATATCTTTTTTAAACACATCCATATTCTTCGGCATAATGTTTCACAAACATTGGTCATCAGTCAGTTCCCGAACGGAAAGTTACCATTGGAATTTGAAGTGACTAAAAATACTGTTGATTTTATAGATCATTTTGAAATAGAACACGCTGTCTTATTTTGTAAGAAAGCTTTGGAATGAGATAAGTAGGACGACACGTGTCTCGTGTTACATAAAGGTAGCTCTTGATATAATGACACCAATTGTTAGTTTAATGATACGTGAAAAGGTTTAAGTGCTTGGATAATTTTCTAATTGTCCATAATATGCAGGATACATTACATATTTAGAATACATATAAGTGTCATTCCATCTCCTATCTCTAGGGAGCTGTAGGAGCCAGATGGAGGACATAGTAAGCAAAAAACGTTTTCTCCGAGAGAAGAAAAACGTGATCTAAACCCTCCGCCAACACGCCAGGTCAGTGTAGCATAAGTAGACCAAATAACTACCAAAATTGGTGTTGGCCCGTGCCTTATAGCGGGATATTAAAAAGTAAGTGGTAAGGCATTCTTACGATATTAGTAGACTTGGTACAGTAACGAATAGATTCAAGATTTACCGTTTGAATCGAGAAAACCGTTAAATCTAATATGTACATAATTAATATTTAGGTAATAATAATAAAATTGGTCAAGTGCGAGTCGGACTCGCGCACGAAGGGTTCCGTACCATTATCTATGCAACATAAGGCAACGTTATTAGTATCGAGCAAGAAACGGTAAAAAAATCATGTTTGTTGTATGGGAGCCTCCCTTAAATATTTATTTTATTTTATTTTCAGTATTTGTTGTTATAGCGGCAATAGAAATACATCATCTGTGAAAATTTCAACTGTCTAGCTATCACCGTCCTTGAGATACAGCCTGGTGACAGACGGACGGACGGACAGCGAAGTCTCAGTAATAGGGTCCCGTTTTTACCCTTTGGGTACGGAACCCTAAAAACCAAATCATTTAATGTCAGTTGCCTAACTGATGTGTTGATACTATCTTTTATTGAGTCAATATTTATTTACCACCGAAAAAAGACATGAGACTGTCTATATAGCTCAACTGTAATGAAATTCTTTGGCGATGTGTGATTGGCTCGTAGCGGAGGCCTGGCGAGGTGTGGCGAAACCGACAAACGTGTCAAGTTGCCTCGTTTTACACTTTCAGATGTACTTACGGTTCATTATTTTATATAAAAGTAGATACGTAGCTAGCACATTATATACCACGTGTTCTAAGCTATCTACTTTATTTGATCGCTGTGTATTTATTTAAATCGTGTTACCTATTTGTTATTACGTAAAAACATTCTGCATTAGCTATAAGTATGGTGTATGCCTAACTAATTTTTTGCTACAGTTTATACAAATATCGACTCGATTCGATACAAAGATTACGTGCAAAAACATTTTGATTAATATATCGAGGTCATTTCACTTTAACCAGGGTTGGCAAATGCCATCATAGTTTAAGATATTTAAATACTTATTTAACACTTCAATACAAATTATAAAAATCTTAAAGGATCTCAAAATAGATAGATTAACTCTTTATTGTACACATTCACAAGAAACAGAAAACAGAAATTAAGCTTAAAACTAGGTACAAATGGCGGCCTTATCACATAAAGTGATCTCTTCCAGGCAACCATGGGATGGAAAGAAAAGTTAGGGACTAAAATAAAGTGGGGCTGCAGTGTACAATAGATCAATGTAAAGAAGAAGAAATAAAAGTAAAATTATAATATTATTATAATAATAAAATAAATAAGTAAATATTACTTAAAATATACTATACATAAACTACTTATATACCGTTAATATCATATACCTACATACATAAACAAATACACATATACATAACTAAAAATGGCATAATATTTATTTACTGTAACACAAACCAAAATTAAGGTTAAATAATATCTTATGTATAAAATTCACGTGTCACAGTGTTAGTTACCGTACTCCTCCGAAACGGCTGCACCGATTTTTGTGAAATTTTACATGCGTATTCAGTAGGTCTGAGAATCGGCCAAGATCTATATTTCAAACTTTTTTTTTAGTATGGCAAAACAACGTTTGCCGGGACAACTAGTAATAATATATTATGTAGTTATGAACTGATAGATAAGTAATGATATTTCACAAGTTTTTAAATGATTTTGAGCTTTTAGCTTGTTTTATAGATAGTGGTAGTTCGTTCCATAATCGGACGGCTTGCACTGAGAAAGATTTGGACATAAAATTAGTAGTGTTTGGATATTTTTAATTTTAGATTTTCTGACGATCTTAAGTACCTAGTGTTAAACTCGTGTAGGAAATACATATCCGATGACATTTACCAGTGTCATATTTTGAAAATAAGCGCGCCGGGCCCGTTTTATTTGCAACCTCATAAGTTATTGGACACAAAAATATTAATATATTCGTCATACAGACCCCAAAGAAAGGGAGTATTTATTGCTGTAGCATCAGCTAATATACACAAACTGTGAAATTTTGAACTAGCGTTCCGGAGATAACAGAACCCCAAAAATGGGATAAGGGCAGGAGAATGATGATGATAAGTATTTGTTTTTGTAATTGATATTCACAACCTGTGAAATTTTCAGCTCTCTAGCTATTATCGTTATAGAGATACAGCCTGGTGACAGACGGACAGCGAAGTCCCGTTTTACCTTTTGGTACTGAACCTTAAAAATGAAAGCTTGTGCCGCAAGGCCATTGCCCCTACGTCCCTTCGATATTTAAGCCATTGGCTGTAGTCATTAGGTACCTATACAGTAATAATTGGCTTCTTAATTTCCTTTTGCTTGACTTTCTTTTTTCACAAAGTCATTTTGCACAATGTAGCAAAGTGATTCAGTTTCGACAACATTATTTTTGTTATCATAAATAATCATATCATAGTCTTTTTCATTCACGACAACTAATAATGTCCTTCTCTAGGATTATGTAATATTAATAATTCTATGGTCCTTCTACATTTATGACGTTTTAAGTACCGCTCAATTTATGACATTTTTACCTTTTTACAGATTTATTTATGCCATAAAATTACACAAAAATAAGAAATTACTAAAATTCAAAGAGGGGATTAGAGGGTTTTAAAACAATAGCTGGCATCAAATGCCATTTTGTTGTCTTTAATTTTAGTCTATTATTCGACAAAATGAATTAAATATTTTTACCAATCAGTCAACCCTGATTGTGGTGTTATTATTGTATAACTAGGAAATTAGACAAGTATATTTTCTTCTAGTATTCCGCAAGGCAAGGTCTGACCACACCCACACAAACGCACGTGTATGAATGCAATCGCTATCGAATCAAACAGTCCTTTCAAACCAAGGCACGTGTATATTTTAGTAACAAGTTATTAAGCTTGTTATTTTATGTTCGAATTATTATCGGCATTAAAAATACTTAAATAATAATAGATTCATAAATTATTATGTGAATATAGTTTAGACTTTGAAGTTTCGACTAGCCGGCTAACTTGCTCCGTGAGCGGCCCAAAACTTGAAGTTATATCACATCTGGTCAGATTTTTTAGCGAACCAACACCCTCCATAATGAAGCAGGCACGTGTTCAACAGTAAGACAATAATATCCTAAGAAAAACATGGAATTATGATATCTTCAAAAACCCAACTTTACACCAGAGCCAAAAATCTATTTCAAAAAGTCATAACACATTTATATTTATAGATACTAAACTTTATCGTAGGAAAACGAGACCCAGACCATTAAAAGCGGTATTTTTTTTTAACGAGAATATGGTAAAAAGTTATTTAGCCCACGATACAAGTTACGACATTTCCGCTTTCTACCGCCGATATTATTATACTTTGTTTTTTTTTGTCGTCCGCTTTGCTCTACTGGGCCATGATAGTGCCTTGAGCTTTACCAGTTTACCATGACCCGGCAAGGGGATGATATATACTTACGTATTGGAGAAGAAGAATCGATTTTTATAATATGCCAGTAGCATTTATATCATTGTAATCTGTTCATGAAACTTTCGTTACTAATATTATAGGAAAGATACCTACGATTAAGAACGTGATGAATCTGCTATTTACACTATCACAGATAGTGTAAATGAATAGAATGGAAATGTACCCAATTATTAGTAATAAGATGATTATATCATTACTTAGCACAAGAAGTGCAATTACGTATTCAGCTCCATAAAAGGCTTAAAGCATTTTCTGTTTTAATATCGCGATTTTTCGGTTGATGGTTATGATTTAAATACCGGCTTCATATATACCTATCTCTTACACATCTGTGGGATCAAACGAGGTTGTACCATGACGACATGTCACCATACAGACAAAATACTCGAGTCTCGACTAACTTTTGATAGATTTGATGAATCTGCCTTTAAATTGCAAATACAAGTTTGTAGAACAAGGCCATTGCAATTTATTATGGTTAGTTCGATTTGTACGTGGACCGGTACGCAACAGCAAGCCGCCCAAACATCTAGTTTAGGCGGTAGCAATACTAGTGACTTTTTAAAAACTTGTTTCATATGATTACGTTAGAAAGGTATATAATGTGTTGTTAAATTATTATAATTATGCAGATATAATCTAAAATACGGATTTTACGAAATTCATAGGTCGATTTCAATGACCTAATCGATAAAAATTAAGTTCTTTTATAATTAATTAATTATTTCTCAACGTCCGGCTTACATAAAAGTGGAAACTAAAGATGGTCCTGAATTTCAATAAAAGTAATGCAAGCAGTTCTTGATATCGTTCGCTGTTGATAAATGAAATCAAGAAAATATGACTGTTATTTCTTACAAATAAATTAACTAGCTGTTGCCCGCCACTTCGTACGCGTGGATTTAAAAATTTTTCTCCGTTTTGGCAACATTTTTTACTGATTCTTAGCTCTTATTGGCTTAGCCTTCCTCAATAAATGTAGGTACCTATATTGAAATATTTTTTTTAATCGGATAGACAGTTCCTGATATTACCGCGTTTAAAAAAAACAAATAATTTTTTTTGTTAAATAATATAAGAATAGACTATTTTTAACACGCTTTTATAAGTTTGGTATGTAACTATCAATGTTTTAATCTGTATAACGGAATCTTTGAAAGCGATTTTCAGCCACTTGCAGTAGACTGATTGATCTGAAATTTTGCACACCTAACAAGGACCGATGACAATGCAATAATTTCAAAGAATAATCCCAATTCCTTGAACAGAATTACTAGAATAGCATGTTGAAGTATCACTATGACCACACTTGTATTTTTAATTATACACGTAATAGTTTAATTGTATATGAGTAGACTCACCAAGATTATTGTGTTCCTACGTATGCCTTTCATTAACATTCAGATAATTTCACATAAAAACGCTTGGTTTATAGAATCAGGTAAAAAAAATATCTTGTTCTTGTTCTTGTTTGATGGCTTCTTTAGAAGCGACTTATCGTAGTGTTTAAGTCGCGACTCTGCCAGTATCCTTAGTGATAGTGACACAAACTAAAGGGGTTGTGGTGTTTGTCTACCAACGTGTAGATCGGTTGAAAAAATAAAATATCATAATTGTTTACTTGTGTTTACTACGATTGTGACAACATGTGACAAAAGAAACTTATGTCCCTGACAACATAAACTGTCAACGTTTTGTAAGTAGGTAGCATGGAATTGAGTATTGATGACAATGCAATCATTTAAAAAATATTCAGGATATTTAAGCGTGTTTTTTAGTTTTTAAACTAAGCAGATTGTTTCCTATAGGAAACATTTATACAACAAGGTATACCTATACAAGACAGCGTCTCACGACGCACGTTATGCCAGGAGATCTGATTGATAGCAAAGATAATGTATTTAAAAGTGATAATATATATTGAATGGCGTTGTTTGATTATCAAAAAGACAAAAATAATTTTTTAAAGCGCATAAATATGCGCTTTTAAAAATATGTTTTTGTAATAAGTTACAATGAAATCATTGTAATCTTTTATGATCGGTATATCAGTCTGTACCTAAGTTGTTTATAGATGAGTATCATTTTGTTTTTTATTTTTGCATTATCTAATCACCAGTTCCGTATATTTTAAGCTATTCACACATCGTCATCATATTTTAAATAATACCTAACTCTTATCAGAGACACACCCACCACTTACTGTAAAAGTATAAAGATTACAGCACTATATCTCTTATCAACTGCCTAATATATGTAGAAAAATAGATTAGGTCATTCTTTATTACACAAAATTACATCACTTTTAATGCAAAGAGGTGAAAGTCTTTCTATGTTAATTTCATAATGGCGTTATGCCATTAAATTTAAAATGAGTAACAATATTACGTAAATGACATTAAGAGGGTACTGTACTCCTCATTTAGGTATTTGCCTTAGGTATTGCTATTCTTATTTCCGAGCACCGCGCTGAAAGGGACAAATATAGATGAAGCGGATTTTACCTACAAATTCTTTGAAAAAAGACGTTTCGTACTTCCGTTTTTTTTTTTGCGAAAGTTAAACCAATTTTAATAGTTTTTGCGTTATATTATAGATAAAGAGTATATCTATGCTTCTATCACATTCTTTTGTGGTAAAACTTTACCAAATTTGTGTGATAGACGCTGCAACTTTGTCTAAAGAAAACCGAACAAGGTGGGTTTTTCGGATCGTCATATTTCTTTTAGTTATTATGTTTTGAAAAAAAAAAGAAAGTGATAGAAGCATAGATATACTCTTTATCTATAATATAACGCAAAATCTATCAAAATCGGTTTAACTTTCGCGAAGAAAAAACGGAAGTACGATGCCCATACTTTTGTATGGAGCATAATTTGGTATCGTGCCGTCTTAATATATCAAAGCTAGATAATTATTTGGAAACAAAATACTGTGTTGAGAATAAAGCGGACGTAAATCCTGAGTCCTAGGTGATTGGGTTTTTTAGATTTTTCTTATAGCTGCTAATATTGGCTTGTATGGAAACCTAGAGCTGGCCGATGTAAACAATCGTCACAGTCATGAAATGTATAAAATAAGATAATGTTTGTACCTTATTAATATCACTGTATGAACTCTCGGTAATTCATCTTGTAGGTCATTCATTACTCAGGTATCAGATGCTAAAATTAGGGGAAAATTTTAAAAGTTTTACTTATTTTCTAAGAGGTGAAATTTTCCAGAAATTAACATTTTCGGATTTCATACACCTATACGAAAAGTTATACCTACTGTTGTTGGACGTGTTGTATCGTATTATAAGTAATCGAAAAATGGAATTTGTCCTAAATTACTTTTTTAATTACGTTGTTTCTGTAACGTAATTAAAAAAATAATTTTCGTTGATCACTCGGTTTTTTTTTCTATGTTTAGTATCTATTTTCTGTTTATTATGTAGTACTTTTGTTCCATATGGGTTTATGATCGTGTCTTGTTATAAATTTATAATACTAAGGAAGACAAACACACAATAAGGTCAACAAGTCATCGAACAGATGTAAAAGATATTAAAATCTTTACTTATTATAAAACAAAGTCATTATTTTTGTATGTATGACCCTATAAGAGCTTGTAATTTCAAAAACTACGCAACGGATTAAGAAGCGGTGCTTTTAAATAGATAGAGTGGTTCAAGAGGATGGATTTTTCGTTAAACGAAGTTGCGAGCAACAGCTAGTACCTACCAGAATAAAATAGATGTATATTTGTTTTAAAATTCTATATTAGTATTATTATTTAGTATATACTAAAGGCATAGCGTCCAAAATATTTTAATAACACTATAATATAAAGTAAAATTTACTTTTCTTCCATTTGTTTCGATGTTTCTACGTATCATCATCTAGAATTGAAATTGCAGGACACGTGTCGTTTCAATATTTAAATCTTTCTACAATCGGTTATACAGAAGATCTGGTACTTTTTAATGATAAAACTGTAAACAGTCCTCGGTATGACAATGAATGAGCGTCGCTTAATGATTTTAAATGATTGTTATTACTATGACATTGGACCCTGTCGTTCATCTTGACTATAAATCATACGTGCAGTAGGTTTATTATAGTGTTGACATAGGCTTTATTCGATATTTCCGTCTCTGACAGAAGATTTAATCTGTTTGTATTACCTCTTAGCTGGGTCTTACAGCACCCTGGGGAAGAAATGGAGTGGTGACACTTGAATTTTTAATCCTGACGGATTACGGTGAATGTTCGTATGGTGACCCATACGAACATTCACCAAATCAAAATGAAAATATTTTTGGTCTTATTCATAATGACTTATCGGAAGTTTAAACGGACATTTTATCAAAGAGATAATAAATGTTTTGGCGTAAAAAGACTATTATGAATAACAAGTTTTGACAATTTTCGCGAACTTTTAAACCTCCGATAAGTCATTATGAATAAGACCATTTATGTTTATCTCCCAATATTAGCATGAAGTTATAAATAAATACACTGTGACGATATTTTATTGGCCTTGTTAAAATAGATATTGACCTTATCGAGGTTGTATTCAACCAAGCGGGCAGACAATGCAAATATTTACAATCGGGAATACAAAGCTTAAGCAAATTATCCCAATAGTTAAATAATAACGATGATGTGTAAATTATATTGTATATTAACCGGGAAGTTTTACTTAGTAGACAGCGTGATACTAACCGTCTTACTTCCTGGATTTGTTGCAGTCATTAGATAATAAATCTAAAGGTTGATGTGATAATTTATTCTTGCACTAACGATCTTTACTTAATATAATATGAGTATCTGCTAATTAAATACAACATCACGCTGCTGTTTCCTATGAGGTATGTAGAGGTTTATTCATAAATAATGATTTGGACACTAATCACTTTTCATCCTCTTGGGATATTTTCCAGACTAACTAGGGACTTCGGATGGTCATATTTCTTTTAGTTATTATGTATTGAAAAAAAGAAAGTGACAAGCATAGATATTTTCTTCATCTATAACATGGCGTAGAAACAATTAAAATCGGTTTAACTTTCGCGAAGAAAAAAGGATAGTCCCCTTTTTTATTCGCGAAACGTCTTTTTTTCAAAGAATTTGTAGGTAAAATCTGTTTCAGCTATATTTGTCCCTTTCAGCACGGTGCTCGGGAATAGGGATAGCAATACCTAAGGCAAATACCTAAATTATTAGGAGTACAGTACCCTCTTAACTCAAATTCAGGCAGTTTCATTATAAATTAGTGTATAATTGCCAACCTTTCGAATCAAAATTACTGAGAAGCAAATTACAGTCTTATGTGAATGAATAGATAACAGGTAGTGTCTATTATAGAAGGCAAACTAGTCAGTAGTTGTCTAAAACATTTCTGGTATATCGCGAAAACAGTTTTTAATCTAGGTAACTTGTTAAACTTTTTGCTGTTCATGTTATAGTTGGCGACCTTCTGGTTACATTCTAATATTACAAGAATTAAAAAAAGTTCAATAATCTTAATTATTATAGCAATTGTCTTTGATGACGTAAAGAATTGCGACAGAGTTATTATGAAGATATTACTTCCCTGTTAATTCTCGACTACTGTCTCGTAGTCATGGCATGGTATTATACTTACATTGTGTGCATTCTTAAGGTCTTCGAATGAATTCTCAGGCTGTAGAATTTGTAATTATTAAACTTTTCTAAGCAAATTAGAAACCGACCCGTTTGATGGGTGTCCTAGTCTAATTGCGCTATTATAGAGAAAGCACAAGATCTGCACTGGAGAGAGTTTAATCTTCCACAGATGTAATAACTCAAAGTCCATTAGAAATAAAGTCACATGAACGACGCGACAGTTTAAAAACAGAAACAACATCATCATATCGTCATACCTTTTTCCTGTCGGAATAGGCAGAGACTATAAAGCGTCATCCAAACATCACGCCGCTGAAGCAGCATAGTTTTTAATATTCGAAAACTATGAAAATGCAAGACAAAAATGTAATTTTTGCGATATTTTGTCATAGTTTTATGGTAGTAGATACAAGTTTATTGCTACTAACAGAGAATTTTTTGTTCTATCTTATCTGCCTCTTGTATGTTTACGAGGTAAAGTACATATCCAAATAAAACTAATAATTCAGGAAGTTGAGAAATATCTTTATTTAAAAATACAATATCACATTATTTTCCCATGCGTTGTATCGACCATTCTTGTTGGCAAAGGGGACAGCGATTATTCTGTTTAACCCAAAGAGACATGCAGCAGAAATGGAAGCTATGGTTGCATTCACCCCAGACGACGACGCAATCTTGTTTGCCGTATGAATCCTTCTTACTCTCTCCTTGGCACCGCAGACAAGCATCTGTAGACAAAATGAAACGTAATTGATGAATATGTCCTCTAGGAATAGCAGTATATTAATCCATAAAGGATTTGGAATAGCCATGATTCCCATTCTCTTCCACATAACATTCTGTGAGAGATATAAAATCACAAAACTAAACCCCAATATTAAGACACATCGTCAGCGTGATATTGCAGATCGAATTGTAGTTGTTAAAATATTATTATCATCAACATACATTTTCAGTCACCAAAAACGTAAAATTATAACTTTATAAATCGTAATGGTAAAGATTTTTAATTTAATAAGATTTTTAATTCAACGTCGAGTTAATCTTAATTACAACCGGTTGCACAATAGCTTGAGACTTGACTGTAATTAGATAGATAATTACTAGTATTACGTGATCATGGCCAAATTATGTCATTAAATAATATTTTTAAGTCCTTGACTTTTTAAAGTTCATTTATATAGTCACAACATTGTCTGTGATTTAGGCGGAGCTTAATCTTGACTGTGACAAAATTTTTGTGGAACAAATTCCTAGTATCAAAGTTTGATTGACCTTTGTCTAAACTGGATTTTAGATTCTTGAAAGTGTATTTTAGATGACAGTGTAGTCATACAAATGCCAGTATTGATAATCAATTTATGATTTTTAGGGTTCCGTACCCAAAGGGTAAAAACGGGACCCTATTACTGAGACTTCGCTGTCCGTCCGTCCGTCTGTCACCAGGCTGTATCTCAAGAACGGTGATAGCTAGACAGTTGAAATTTTCACAGACGATGTATTTCTATTGCCGCTATAACAACAAATACTAAAAATAAAATAAAGTAAATATTTAAGGGGGGCTCCCATACAACAAACATGATTTTTTTACCGTTTCTTGCTCGATACTAATAACGTTGCCTTATGTTGCATAGATAATGGTACGGAACCCTTCGTGCGCGATTCCGACTCGCACTTGACCAATTTTTTTAAAGCAATCGCGTATACATGACAAAACGCATGCACACAACTTATACAACCCTGAACTGTATTTAAGACAAGCTTGTTTATTCATGAAACGTATGTACTAAGTACACTAAATTCTTATTATTTGTTATTCAATTTACAACACGTACATTAGGAATATTATAGACAAAGAAAATTAGATAATGATACCAATTCTATATGCACAACTAAACTTAACTAAACTAAACCATGAAAAAAGCTATTGGTGTATTTTGACTAATGGCAATTTTGTTGTACACATTCATATTAACTGAAATAGTTTTTATAATAAGAAAGTTCAGTTAACATTTTCCAATTGTGTTATTGACATTGACACTATCAATTTTCGTCTCTTAGTGAAGTTGTTGCACATAGAATTGGTACTAATGACTCTTATGTATTACTCTAGAAGTAATGGTATATTCATATTCTAATTCCTATGGCAATAGCAGTCGATTAGTTATATCATAAAAGTGTAAATGTTGATTTGTATAAGTAAGGCCACATTGATTAAGATCAGTTACATAGCCTGCAATAATTTAGGTCAATAGAACCGTTTATATAGTTAAGGTTTAAAGTTTACTATTGTAATTAATAATTGAAAAGTGAAAAGAAATTTTACACTGATGGTTCTGCTTAAAAATTCAACAAGTCTTTGTTTTTCGTCATTATCCAATCTATCGATGATATCAAACTAAATATTAGGCTTTAATATTAACTATTAACGCTTACTCGATAGAATCCGTATACGTAGGTACTAAATATCAATTTAATTTCCAAATGTAGTCGTTTAAAAACAAAGTCTTTTTTAAAAAGAGACAACAGTAGGTACGAACGCAATTACCTATTTAGTGACAATGGTGCCGATTCCGAGCGCACAACTAAACTTAACTTAACTAAAAAATTAAAAGTGATAGCGTCATTATCACAATTCGGCAATGTTTACTGAAGTTTCTTATTACTAAAACTGTGTATTATAGACTAACCATTTTAATTAATATAAACGTGTACAACGAAATAGCAGGTAATAGCTATATTGACACTACCAATTTTCATTTTTTAGTTAAGTTTAGTTGTGTACCTAGAATTGGTACCAATAGCAGCAATTTACATTTTAATGTTAATTTGCATTTTCAATATAAAACGAGATGTTTTTACTCTTTTATTTGACATGATAATAATATGTCAGAAGTTTACAGTCTGCCTTCCATAGTTATACTTCACCCTATGGTTAACTTGTAGAAAATGCCTTGGGCATTACGACCGCATTTGAATAGTTTATAAGCATAAAGTGTTAATAAATAAATAATGTACCTACCTATCTTTGATATATCTTCTAATACTAATTCTAAACCTAAATTGTTATACAAGTTGTTACGCACACTACTATGTACACAGATGGCGAATTAAACTAGCGAGTAACAATTATTTTAAAAGAATTTTATATTCTACTTTCTATAGTTAGCGAAATTATAATTTGAATTTCAATATGACCACATTATTTTTGCACCTTATCACAGTTATATTTGCGACAATATAAATTTTTTTTTTTTTTTTTTTTCTTGCAATCTGTTCTTATTTAACATTCAGCAAATGATCAGTATGTATGTGTTTTGGTCATTTAAGGCAGTAGTCCAGTGACATAAACTGCCTATTTATTTCTCATCTCTAGAGGTCACCGGGAGTTTTTCTTTTCAATCTTATAAATTTAAAATTGCTCTGCATTAGCTGTGTGGCTAACTTGTTTGGATGATGCTCTAGTCTTTTTTTATAGTGTGTCATAGAATGTTTGATTTCGTCTTTAACCGTCTTTATTCCGAGGTCGTTATGTATTTGTTGATTTGTCACATACCAGGGGGCTTTTGTAATGATTCTTAGTGTCTTTGATTGGTATCTTTGCAGGATTTCTACGTTGGAGTTTGAGGCCGTTCCCCATAGCTGGATCCCGTATGTCCAAATCGGTTTTAAAATGCTTTTATAGAGCAGTATTTTATTCTCTAGGGAGAGGTGAGATTCTCTGTGAAGTAACGAAGACATTTTTCTGCTTTGTATCCCCAGTGCTTTGCGCTTTGTGAAGATATGTTTTTTCCACGTTAGCCGACGGTCCAGGTAAAGGCCGAGATATTTTGCGTCATTTGCTTGTGGTATTTGTACATTGTTGAGGCTTACTGGAGGACACATAGCATGTCTTGTAGTAAATGTCACCTGCATAGACTTGTCTTCATTTATCTTTATACGCCACAGGGATAGCCATTGCGTTATATTGTTAAGACAACATTGGAGAATATTAGTTGCTTGTTGGGGATCTTCATGTGTGGCGAGTACTGCCGTGTCATCGGCAAAGGTGCCAATAACTGTTTTATCTGAGATAGGTAAATCGGATGTAAATATTAAATATAGTGTAGGACCCAAGACACTGCCTTGAGGTACTCCAGCATGGATTTTATGTAGGTTAGTTACTTCCTCTCCCAACTTAACATAGAAGAACCTGTCAGTGAGGTATGACTTAAGAAGTATGAAGTAGTTAATTGGTAGTAGGGTTTTAATTTTGTATAAAAGGCCAATATGCCAAACTCTGTCGAAGGCTTGGGAAATGTCTAGGAATGCTGCGCAGCAGTATTTCTTCTGTTCATAAGTATTATGGATTTCTTCGATCAAACGGTGAATCTGCTCTATAGTGCCATGCTTTTCTCTAAATCCGAATTGATGGTCAGGTATGATTTCAGCTTCAGATATTACTACGTTTAGTCTTTTGAGGAGTAGGATTTCCATGACTTTCGATAATACTGGCAGCAGACTGATAGGCCTATAGGATGTTACTTCCTCCGGAGCTTTTCCAGGTTTAGGAATCATAACTATCATTGCAATTTTCCATTGTGCTGGGAAAATGCCACGTGCAAGTACACAGTTGAATAGCTGTGTAAGATAGGTTATTGCTATGTCTGGTAATTCATCAAGTACTGTGGCTGAAATTAAATCATAGCCTGGTGCTTTCTTTTTGTTAAGATTTTTTATGACAGTCACAACCTCGCGTTTTTTTACTTTTTTTATGGGTAAGTCAAGTTGATAGGGCTCACTTATAGTAGCATAAATTTTTTCGTAAGTTGAACTTGTTTCACAATTACTAGGATTTGGAACAAAAACATTGTCCAAGTAAAGCGCAAATGTCTCTGCTTTTTCAGAGTTGCTTTTGGCCCATGAACCATCTGCTTTGCGTATTGGAGGATTAGCAGTGGATTGTTTTTTAAGCTTTTTCGTTGCCTTCCATAAGGAGTAGTCACTGGATGCAAAATTATTCAGGCTTTCCAAATAACGTTGCAGGTTATCATTTTTCTCCATGCGTAAGTATAGCTTAAGTTTTGCTGTTAGATAGTTAAGATGAGTTTTATCGCTAGGAAATCTAGTTACTTGCCATTTCCTGCGAGCTCTGCGCTTTTCGGCTACTAATTCTCTTACAGATTGTGAACTCTCTTGGTGATTGTAACTCTTCGCGGCGGGAGTACTATTCCATGCAGCGTTCTGGATGCACACATTGAAGAATTCGACAGCAGACATAACATCTTCTTCGGTTTTAAGAGGCTGCTTAGTGTCCATATGTTCGTTAACTATTGCACGAAACATGTCCCAGTTCGTTTTATTGGTATGCAGTCTTGGCGTGGGTGTAGTCTGGAGAAGTTTTTGGTGGATTTCCAGTAATACCACGCTGTGGTCAGATGAGAGATCAAGTAGATTCGTACATGCACAGTTATTCGTTGGTATTCCTTTCAACACCGCAAAGTCAACCAAATCGGGGATTTTTTTTGGGTCTGTAGGCCAGTATGTTGGCTCACCGCTAGATGCTGTATTAAGATGAAGGTGGTCAAGAGCTAATTTAAGCTGTCGTCCTTTTGGGGTTGTTAAGCGTGAACCCCAGCAGGTGTTTTTACAGTTGTAGTCTCCTCCTGCTATGAACCTGGGGCCCAGAGTATTGAAAAAGTGTACATAGTCTTCCTTTTTAATTGCATGTTTTGGTGGGGAGTATACAGCAGTTACAGTTAAATGTCCTCGCCAGTCTTCGACAACTATACTGGTGGCTTGTATGTGGGCGGTACTATACTTTTCCTCCACATAGTGTCTTATATTATTTTTGATAATAATTGCAGAACCACCGTGAGCTGTTCCGTCCGGGTGCATTGTTTGGTAAAACTTATAATTTTTTATTTGTAGGAAACTTTTCTTGGTAAAGTGTGTTTCGGATACTAAAAGAATGTCAATTTTATTTATGAGTAGAAAGGTCTCAACTTCAGGAATATGATGTGAGAGCCCATTGGCATTCCAAAGGGCTATTTTTAGCGAGTTGAATATGTCAATTTCGTCATTGTTTCCATTAGGAGGTTAGTTATTGAGGTCAATTGTTGGATTAATTGTGTCAGTACAGTAATAATTTCCTTTGGGTCGTCAAGTGTATTTTGAATCTGCGATGAGTCACTATTTTTTTCATTGTTATTTGATTGTTTATTATTAGTCAAGGCTTCTTTATATGTCTTATTATTATTTCGTTGCGCTGAGTTAGGGTAAACTGTATCTTGATGTTTTGTATCTAATTTTTTATGTTTTGCTGGTGTTGATGGGTATTTAATTTTAAGTAGTTCTTGATAGACCGAGCATCCTTTGTAATTTGCCGGGTGGTTTCCTTCGCAGAGAACACATTTTACTAGGTCAGACCTTACTTTACGTTCGCAGTTCATTGAAGCATGCTCTCCAGCACATTTGATGCATTTTGGTTTTCTAAAGCAGTACTTTCTGGTATGTCCATACTGCTGGCAGTTGTTGCATTGAGGAATATCTCTTTTTGGTCTAAGTGGTTCTATTATTATTTTGCAGTGCAGCAGATTCTTTATACTGTATACGCTTTTGTTGTTACTTTCGGATTCAAGTTCTACAAAGAATATTGGTAAGGGCTTCTTGGTCAATCTTTGCTTGACGTTCCAGATGTTAGTTACTTTGTGCCCATGTGTTTCTAATGCCTGTTTTATGTCATCTGGGTCACAAGTTGGGTGGAGATTTTTAAGGACTACTTTGAAACAGCGGTCCTGCTTCGGTTTGTATGTATAAAATTCTGTTCTCTTTTCTTGGAGGATTTTGACTAATTTAGTATATGTTTCTGAGGTAGTAGCTTGGATCCGGACTTGCTCATCACGAAGAACTTTAATTTCGTAATAACCCTCTGCAACTTCATCTAGTACTCCTATCAGCGGTTGTATGTTGCCGACTCTGTCTACGTAGAGAGGAGGTGGCTTAGCTATCTTTTCAGGCTCCTCAGTTTGTTGCAGTTGTTCTGGTTCTAAATCCAGTTCAGAGAAGCTGTTAGAAACAGGAATTGGCTGACTAAGCCAGTAAGAGTCAAGTTTCTTTTGCTTGTGGGACTGGTTACTGTCTGGGCTATGCAGCGGTCTTTTCTTTTTTGAGTTGACGTCAGTCCAGCGGTGTTTGTCAGTTGCATGCGAGTCGTTATGCTGTGATTTAGAGTTGTCTGTGTTACAAGTTGTTCTAGTTTTAGATTTATCAAACAAGGCAGGATGGAAGATTTGTTGTGTAAGTGTCTTCTGTAGTTGTTTTTCAGGCTGGGTGTTAGTGAGCAAAATTTTGCCTCCCCCAGATACGATGAGGCTGTCTGAGTTACCCTGAGGGTTCTTCTCAGAGAAGGATTCTCCAGAATAACTGGTACCTTCCTGGGGTAATTTGTTTTTTGATTCTGCTTCCATAGTGTTTTCTTTTTTTTTCCGGCATACTTATTGGGTATGCGGCCTAGCCTTTGATGATCCAACATCTACCTACAAGGCAGCAGGTGCATTTGATTTCGGAGTTTGCGTCTCCTAGACTAACTGCCAATCCAAGGCTGACGAGGTTAAGTCCCCCCGGGGACAATATATATGAACGAGTAATTATTTAATTTATCTATAACGTGTGTGCCAGATCATGTCAGATGTATGAAAGCTAACGGAATCCTACAGAAGGTAATTGATCCCTTGAATAAACGAGCAACGATGTAGTTAAGTGTTACAAATTAATAACTATTAAGCCACTTGATTAAATAGGATGGGAAGCATTTCACAATGAAAACTTTCCTTTATGTGATAAGTCACCCTATTTTTTTGACAATTATTAGTGTTATAATTGTTTGTCGCGTGGTGAGGGATTAAAAATACAAATGGCACCACCACTTTTTGTTCCCAGCTCTAAAAGCCAGTTAATGAATATTGTACAGATAATATCCTCATTGAAAGACGGAAAACTCGAAAATAAACGTAAACGTCTAGTCCACGTGGCACAGTAGACCATAATCCTTCCTAAAGTGGAGGACACCTGTGCCTAACGGTGGGACGTTAATGGGTTAAGGAGAGAGATTATTACGTGTATTTATTGAGCGGTTCCTTAGAAACATTTTCAAACGTGATATTGGTACAGTTGACAAGGTGATACAGGCATTTCCATATTTTATCACTATCTTAATTTTAGTATAGAATATAGAAAGTAGCAGCTATGTATTATAGTGAACGTAATGTCACATTGATAATGCAGCTGATCACTTGAACAAAAATTGTTGGTATCTTCACATTTACTTTGTTGTAATACTCGTAAATGTTCCTAACAAGATTAATTTTTTGTATGAAGTAACAATATTTGCTTTTTAGTTCAAATCATTGATAATAATGAAATATGTATGTGTGTTTTAAACAAATCAAATTGTTTGCGCGGATATCATATATTTGTAATTTTGTTAATATCATGAAATCATAAAAATCATAAACAGTCTACTATTTGTCACTTTCTGAAGTGCTTAAACTTTTTAATATGGTGGAGATCCAAATGTAACCAGTTAACAACATATAACCTAATATTGGAAAACATACCTTGTATGTAAGTCTAATTTTAAATAACTATTAATATGTAAAAAAAATGTTCTTGCATGGGCTTGAGATTAAATTAATTAATTATCTTCGTTATAAATAAATTAGATAGGCTTTGTACTTTTAGCGTATGTAATTATAGTCATTAGATGCACATAAGACTTGTTTCAAACCTAGGAGAAACTGGCATCTAAGATACAGGCTCGGCCTAGTTTAGATGCTAGTGGCTATGTTAAGTAATGTTTTTATCTTAGAGTTACATATTGTTAAATTGTTTTTGAGATGTTCATTGTATTTTATTCAATAAATTTATTATTATTACATAATATGTTGTTATTTATTTTTATCTCGGCTAACCGGAAAGAAACTAATGGCACGGGCCTAAGCCAAGTGTACACTAGTTGAGTAACTCGGGAGTAGTCATATTATTTGTTAGATGAATTACTGATGTATTTGTACGATTATTAGCGACTGAATTATTATTATTGTCTCCTTGTACAAACTTTCTTACTATTCTACAAGTGTTTAATATTGTTGCTTTCTGCATCAGATGAAAAGTGTTTGCTGGTAAGTCTAAAGCTAATAGAGATTGGTGCAGTAGTTTTGGTATGATTCCCGTAGTAGAGAGCACGACCGGAATAATTGAAACATTCTGTAGGTGCCAGAGGCGAGTAATTTCGTCTTTGAGTTCTGTGTATTTTGTTAATTTTATTATTATTATAATGCAAACACATAGTTTCACAAGAATTAGTTGTCGTTTTATTTGCTCAGGCATACCGAGTAAGTTCTGTTACATACATTTGATGTTGATTGGCGTTTTAGACGAATAGAGATGTTGTATCCTTTATAATGTACGTAAGAAGTTTATTGAATGATTTATTTAAACAGTAATATTATCACCATCATGGCTTCTGCGTAAGTCTTAAATGTAAAATCATTTTGATATTGGACTTAACTAAATGGATAATCATAATGGTTGCCTGGTAGGAAATACCCTAGGCATTAAGTCCGTCATTGTACAAGCTTATTCCTGAGCATAAAGTTTAGTAAATAAAATAAAAACTTTGTAGAGCTAATCAAAAGCAGTACTAATTAGTTTAAGGAGCTCTAACAATTCTCTAAAGAATACTCATGTAAGATTTAAAGAGAATTTCTTACTATTTATTGTTACTTAAATATAGGGAAGCAAAAGAAGAACTTCCACTTTGGGAGGGTTTATGGTTTACACACGGACCTAGCGTATTGTTTCGGGGTTTCCGTCTCTTACAGAGGATATTATGTTTATACTACCCTGAGCTGGGGCGGAATGGTGTAAGGACACTTGTATTCTTAAACCGTCATAACAAGGACAGTTTTGTAATATATAAACATTAAATAGAATTAAGTATGAAACATCTATTACAAAATAGGTATATTATAATTCAATGCAAATTGTCCCTCGATCAATTAATCAAGAAGTTTTACGATTTGTTTAAATATAAAAATTATGAATATGATTTATATAATTCAAATATTATGTAAGGCTGTGACACAATTTATGATATTTTTTACTTTTATATAAATATATTTTTTCTACAGGCTAATTTGTATTGCCATTAAGAGGTCAGGTGAAAGTTATCTTAGTTCTTGTATATTTCACAAAATTAACACAATCTTGTGTTTAAAAGCAATAAAAGAGAAGAATAATTAATTACCAATATTTCGTAATGATTATGGACAGCATCTCATTTCAACCTAATGATTTAAACATTGCTTTGCAATAATGACGTAATCGTGAACCTTCTAATAATATGTTTGTTTGTTGAAATTAAACTTATTTGTTAACTGAAAAATGTAAGTTAATTCCGAAAATATCACATAGTTCTTAATTACTGCAGTAATTGACGTGCTAAATTTAACATTTATCTCAAGGAGTTAAAGGTTTAACTCTTGTTCAATTTCTAATTTTTATAAGCAGATACTCGTACTAATGGACGAGGACCCATCGTCTTTATAAGAACAGTGTATTAAATTTCTAAAATTAGCAATAAATATCAGTGAAAAGTAAGGATGTAAGGATTTATCAATATATATTGATGTGATAATCAATATTCCGGTATTGGCGCCATCTCCAACTGTCGCAGAAAGCTAGTATATTAGTTATAATTAGGTACTTAAATGTTATTTGATTTTACATTTCTAATTTCACTACATGACAAATTATAGCGCGAAACTTGCTGTAAAAGTCACTTATTTCTCTTTTTTATTCTATATGAAACTCTATTTCTATAACTTTCAAAACACAATACTCAATCATCAACCCGAGACATAAAGGCCTGACAGACAATTCAGCTAAGGATAGCTAGAATTTTGATGAAATTATTTATGATGAATCAAAATTTACAACCATACAGATTAGCTACATAATATAATATCTCTAAAATTGTAAATGGCTAGACTTCGGCACATAAGTACGATGTGCTAACCACTAACCACTACGAAGCCTAAGTGCATTCCGTAGGTACTTACTTTTGAAAAAATCTATTTCGTACGGCGATAATCAAATCCAAAAACAGATTGATGAACTAAACTGAACTGAAGACAAAAAATATTTGGAAAGCCTATGGTCTATATCATAACAACTAATAAATAAGCACATTTTTATTTGTTTTATAACATCTCAAATAAAATTATACAGACTGCAAATCAGTAACATATTATTATATCTAGTTAATATGCCCTTGTTGTTTGAAGCCTAAAGTTGAATTGGGACACGATCTCCAGGCTGCAGATCTGCAGGCCTCTTGAAAAAGGTGTTTAGAACATTGATATTATTGACAATTATGAACCTATTGTAATATTATAGGAGCCGTTACATCTTGTGGATGTGCACATAGCAACTAGAGACAGTTAATATTGGCTTACAAACATGTTCTTGTTAATCAATAGCGACAATAATGTATTCCATAGGAACAGTCTGTGCTTAAGAATGAGTAGTATACTAGGATGCAGGCGGCTACAAATAGAACAATGCCATGATATTATATAAATAACAGCTTCAACATCTACTTGAAGACTTCACAAGGACCACGTTTTTGAAATGAATTCGAAGGTTCTTAAAAAGTGCATCAATGAAAAAGTATTTTGAGGAAACTTCGTTTATTCAGTCTGAGTAGGCATTTATGCGATAAGATCCGCAGCAGAAGATATTTTATTTGGTTGTTTTCACAAAAATATTCTGAAATTTTCAATCCAAAACACAAAGGTAACAATAATTTATGACTTTATTCTACATATATGCTCGGTAGTACCTACTCATATTAAATAGTTTTCCTTATAATTGTTATCAAAAATAACTATTTAATAACCACTACTAGTGAAATTACTTTTCATTACAACAGGAGTAGTTGAAATAATAAAAGTAGTATATCCGTATCTGATACTTATAACGCAAGCATAGAAATTATGGTTTACTTCGTAACCAGAGGACGTTGTGTGAAATGTCTATAAAATAATTATTTAATTCTTTTAAGACACGATCGTAGAATTCGTAGATAAATCTAGCGTAAAAATATTGATAGTACAAAATTTAACCGATTTCGTCAATATAGCGTAACTGAAAATTTTGTACTCAATGCAAACAACATTGTTGTAACTACGTAAAATGAGTTGGCTCTTCTTACAACCTCGCATCGGTTTACTTTTATTGTTAATTGTTTTCAATGTATGTACTTGTGCCAGGTGATGTACCGGCTAAATATCGACAAGCTTTAAAACAATAAATCTTTACATACAAATTAAACTAACTGCACCTGTCTACGCTACTGATACGAAAATAGAAGTGTACTTCCTTATTTAGCAGTGCAGAGCACGACCACGTTAATAGGAATTCGAAAGCGAGTCTAGAAATACACGAGATTTAGCATCGATTCTACAGAAATACAGAATAGACTATTTCTACACACCGTCAGTGAACATTTCTATACAACTCATGTAAAAATTAAAGCACACAAACAACTCGTTACACTTAAATAGCATTATTATTTATTTATGTACATACTAATGATATACGAAACCACACATTTCGCTTCATAAGAATATATTATCTGTGAAATGAACAAAACAAAGTGACAAGTTACTCGGTTAGTAACTAAGCAATAAGGCCTAAAGAGAGCCTCTTTTAAAAATATTGATGTTAATCTATACTAATATTAAAAAGCTAAAAAGTTTGTTTGTTTGGTTGAACGCGCTAATCTCTGGGACCATTGGGCCGATTTGAGAAATTCTTTCAGTGTTAGATAGGGCATTTATCGAGGAAGGCTTTAGGTTATATAACATCACGCTACGATCAGAAGAAGCGAAGCATTAGTGAAAAATGTTGTAAAAATGGGGATTTTTTTTTTAATTTCACGCGGACGTAGTCGCGGGCAATAGCTAGTTACATTATGTAAGTATAGTACGATAATAAGTAGCACATTGAATAAAAGCGAAATTCTAAACTAAATTAATTGTCTATTGAATATTATCAATGCTTTATGTAAAAAAGCGTACAGAAAAAATTACTATATGAACTTTACCAAAAAGCAAAAAATATATGTTACTAGAAAAAAGAATAGAGTACAGTAAAAGTAAAGACAACTTGTGAAATTACATATGAAAGAAGATTTTTTTGCACTCTACCATGGTTGTCACAAATAGCCATATAGAGAGCCATAGAGATCCTACCTATATTAGACTGAAGCGAGCATAACATATAATTTTCCTACTATTAGCATTTGCGTTTTAGTAAACATGACATGACATTTTTACTTCCATTTGCAAATGCTAAATAGATAATAAAATTTTTCATACATGTACATTTGTACTATCTTCTAATTATCACGTTTTACAATTGGTTCTAGCCTTATCTGCTTTACTAGTAACATTGTAAAACGTTTAATTAACACCTTTTGGAAGTTTAGCAAGTACAAAAAGGTGCAATATCTCTGTCACATTTTAACGTCCCCAAATTAGGAGACCGTACCTAAGATTCTTATTAGGGACTTGAATTTGTAAAGTAATTGTGAAGCATATTGGTATATTAACTTGCTTCTATATGTTATCAAAAGATTTAATTTTTAATTTGGTTTAAAATAAGAGGTCGAAATATAAGTTACAATAATTAATTACATTGAAGGTTCTCATATTTTATTTCATACAATGACGAAAAATTCGTAAGTAAACCCTATACTGATACGTGGTCGGTATGTAAACCAAATAGTTTGGTGGTGCGTTCAATTATTAGAGACAGGAACAACTGCCACCATTGTATAATAGAAAAATAATTACAATTTATATTAAAGGCAGGCAAACTAAGCAATAGTCGTAAACTTAGTGAAACTGATACCAAAATTATTTATTTTTTTGATAGATTTTACACAAGGAAACAATAATTAATACAGTCATAAGAAAGGTAGTGTAGGGATCTACATATTTCTAGAAGAAATCTTTATAGTCCATTGAAAAGTTACATTTGGGGTTGCGTTTCTTAGAGGACGCAATTTTATTTTTTTGATGTGTAGGGGGGGTAAGTGTAAAGCTAAAATCAAGTTTGTGGGGTCGCCACCCTTGTCCCACGGCCGCCATCTTGAAAATAGGGGTTGAAACGGTTTTTACGATATATCTCTTAAACTATTTATCTGATAAAAAAAAATTTTTAACGTTTTTTGTTGCAAATTAAATTCTCTATAACTTTGGTCCAGTAATTTTTTGTCGTAAAACTATAAATAAAAAAGTTATAAGTGAAAATGTTCAGAAATTCGAGAAAAAAATTTATATTTTTCGATATAACTTTTTTTTTTATCATTTTACGAAAAAACGATATCAGACCATTTTTGTAGATCGGTTTTTAAGGAACAACTTTTATATGCAACATTTTTTCATTAAGTCAATAGCTAAGGTTTTACAGCGCTCCGAAGTGAGTACTATTTTTCAGTACTCTTAACTATACATATTTTATACGTGGGTACTAATAATGTGTCATCAGTAATTTTTTATTTTTTTTTATTTTGTTATTATAATTCTTTTAATTAGTAATTTTGCAATGTTATTAATAATTAATTATTGACTCTTTTCCTCACCACCCACGAGGTAGAGTCTGGAGGCGCGTTTTTTTTTACGTGGTATCCCCAATAGGCCTAATCCACGGTGATTTTATAAATTTGAACTACTCCGTCCTCGGTCTTTTCGATGGACCAGGCTGCGGCTCAGCATCTGATCGGTTTTCTGAATCAAATATCAGTGGGAGAACTGGAGAAGGAAGGGGTGTCAATGTCGGCGGTTCATCATCAAAGTCATTTTCATTTATTAATTCTGAGAGTTCCATTACGTTGCTGCAAGTCTCTCCAGAACAATGGAAGCACACTGCGGAACATTTTAGCCCTGCTTTTCGACATCCACACATCGCTCCACAGTTTCCTTTGCATTTGCAAAAGATCAATTTTAGAAGCTCAGGGGGTGCTGGAGGTTTAGAGCTCTGCACTGGCATCAATAATTTTCCACATTTTTTCCAGCCCCAGTCTTCAGGATCATTATTATTACCAAGCCACGACTGGACCTGATGGTAGACTCGGAAAGTATGAAAGCGAGCTGTGTCTTGTGTTGGAGGAAGTGAAGATAAGTTAAATGTACTTTTTGTCACTGCCTTGGCGAATTGTTTGTATCTTAGGCTGTCAAGAGAATTATCATCTTTATTACCACCGTATAAAGAGATAAAAAAACGTTCACCAATTACAGTGAGCAAAGCAGGGTCAACTCTCTTGTTGAGAAACAAAGCCGTTCCACTTGCAAACTCTATATGTTTTTCCAGGGTTTTTACAAATTTCATTTTACCGATATTGTAAGGAGCTGAAGTTGTGTCACATCCCGAAAAAGCATGAAGAAACAGCAAGTTATCCGCAATGACATCTCCGTATATAAAACCTGACGCACTATATAATTGTTCTGCTGTTCGTCCTTTTGATGGTTTTAAAAAAAATACATTTGTTTGTTCTCTACCAAGTGCTGTGAGCAATATCAGTATATCAATATCTTCAGCTACAATAGTAACGGTATTGAATAATGGAGATGCAGCAAGAGCAGAGCGAACGATAAGACTGTCTGCATCTGATTCTGATTGGTCAACAGTGAAACCTATTTCCGAGAATACAGTTTTAAGAAGTATAATAAAGTTAGATTTGTTCTTCTCATTACCAAGAAATTTCTCTTGTGATAACGTTGGTATGGTGTTCTTCTCAAATTTAACTTCTGTCGACTGGTGTTTTTTCGTGCGGCGCAAACGCTCCCAAGACTTTGTTCCTGCGACATCAGGGTCGTCTGAGTAACCGTCAAACACAATGCTTGCAGAGAGCCCGAAGTGTTCTTGTACATATTTGACATATTTAGTAGTTATATCATTGAACGATGAATTTCGATCCCAAACTACTTTATGTAAAAGCAAACCACCGTCAATGACAAAATGACTCCTGGCGCTGATGTTAGAGGATCGTTCCACTGGTGTAAAGGCATTAAACAAAGATGACTTAGTACCTTTTCTCATGTCATCCTCCGCGAATAATGACAATGGGAAAGGTGCTAATTCATACCCTAAGTAAGCTTTGACATCACCGACTGTTTCTCTTGAAATGCACATTCGTTGAAATAAGAGTAATGGATTAATGACGACACGAGATTTATCAACTTCAATAGTACTTGTCATAGCGCTGAAAGGAAGAACCTTATTTTTACGCTGAAATGATAGCCGTTGAAAATCAGATCCTGTGATATTAGTAATCAAATCTTCTCCTATCTCAAAGGCACGTTGACAATTAATATTATCTGAAGCAACTATACCGTTAGCAATGCAAATTAATTCCGAGCGATCTAGGATAAAGTCATGAGTTGCGAACCAATTATCGACTTTTTCAAGATCTTCATTGTCACGTTGTATGCGTGAATCTCGGTAATCAATATGTTGTTCTGAAGTATCCATTGAAAGGTTGCAGTATTCTGTTATTTGCTCACAAACATCTTGTAGACGTATCATTCCAAGGGTCCACGATGCCAGCGTACTCTCAGTAATACCACGGCCGTGCGTTAATCCGCCAGATGATTTGAACATTCTCATAAGAGTCTGCTCAATAGTTTGATCAGACACGATCCCACTCCAAAATTTATCCGTTCGTCTAATAGTAAAATAGCCTAAAGCTGTGAAAGAGTGAAATTCTTCAGGAGTCATTATTTTCTCAAGATTCAGCATATCTTGCAAGTATAGATGACTCGACTTGGCATACAAGAAATGCCCACTTGAGTGGAAAATCGGGAGCATGTTTCTGATAGTCTTCAGATGCAAAGACCAATTTCCGGAGCGCTCTGCCTCTATAAAATGTTTGAGAAGAGTGACCAATCTGTAATATTGAACCCATAATGTTGCCGTTGGTCCTTTGCTTTCCAGCATACTCAAAGCTTCCTCAAATTTGGTAGTTAATTGTTGAAATAGGGGATTATGTATAGCTTCAAAAATTCTTGTTCTATCAATATCAGTACTATTATCATCCAGAAAATCTCGTTCTTCTTCTGTAAATTCTATTGAATCCATAACTATTTTTGTTACTGATAAATGCACTAGCAAATGAGCACGTACAGCCCTACCATACGCATGTCCAGACATTATGTGCTGTACACAGTTCTCAGCATAAATTAATTTGAAGATATCTTCGAGTCCACTACCAGACATGATATATCCAATCGCACCTATAAACGACATGAGCAAATGGAACCCACCTAATCGAACTACGACCTTCGATAGATCGGTATTAGGATCAGCAGCAGCTGTAATGTCTCGAGCCTTCCAATATAGCGGTTGATCAAATGTCACAATGCATGTATTTTGATTGGAAGCTTTACATTTTTCAATAGAAAACAAAAGTGATGTTAGAAGTGTGTCGTAATCTGTTGGTGGAGCGTTTATAAATGGCAAACATATAATTCTACTTCTTTGAAAAGATTTTTCAGCAGTTGCTTCGATCATAAATCCGTTCCATCCGCTGATATTCACAGTACATGACCATTTACCATACAGCCACATAAAATCACAAGGTGTAGGAATAATTTGTTTGGTCGATTGTGTGGCCCTTTCAATTACTGAAACATTTATTTTACTCAGACCGACGGTTTTGCCTTTTGAGTAGGATGCAAGAGGAATTAACCCAAGCGTAGATTTAATTGAAGCTGGTATTTTTTTGGATACTCGCGGTAAACTGGTATCAGTTTCGATACTGTCGTAAGGTGTAACGCATTGAATACCACCCATCGCATGGAAAGTATTTTTACCATCAATTGTATTGCAATTAAAATCAGCATTTTCAAAAACAAACTGAAAAAAGGCATGAGGTAAGATATTACGTGCCGGACGAAAAGCACAAGAATCTTCGAATAATGAAATGGCATTATAGGATGCGGAGAATCCTAACGATGAAAGAACATCAATAAGATTACTGGAGCCATACTTTTTATACAAGAAAGATCCAACTCCAAGTAGCAGAGGAGAAATAAATGAAGCAGGTCGAGTTGCTGCAATGATAGAGTGAGCAATTGATGCGCACTTTCTTTCCGCTGCATTTAGTGACTTGCGTTTTGATTGGCAAATAATTCCTTTCAATAAAACTGATAAAGTTTCGGGAATTAGAGTATTAACATCCTTCAGAAAACTATCAGAAGGTGGATACTCCTTTGTCTCGTAATGCTGTGACCGAATATCTTCCAAAATAATAGCAGCTGCATCTCTAACTATTTGTAATCTCTCTTCACGAACATCATTTTTTTTATGAGAAGGCGGTTTGTTAGATATAATTTTATAAATGGACCCTTTAAAACAGACTATACAATCGTGACCGGATTCGTTAAAAAATACAATTTCATCTTTGTACTTCGCTTTCAATCGTTCAATGATTGTACGCTTCTGGGGAATGTACTCTCCTGTAATCGATTTCATTAAATCCGTCATGAAGAATTGACACTCTTCACTATTATCATGCAAGTAAGCAAAAACATCCGCCATTGCTGCGTCAATATTATTTTTTCGTTCATCCTTTCTATTTGTGACCGACCATTTTTTGGAATACAATTGCTTGCTGCAGTTGTTATGATACTTTGCTCCAACTTCCACTAAGCTGGGAATATTAGCTATGCGATTAGCAATGTCCATTGCAACGTCATCGGAACGTCTGTTTATAAGCTCCATAATACTTGTTTTTGTACTCTCATTACGTACAACACAAACCCGCGATTGTCGGTTTGTACGCGAATTACTTGGATCCTGAACCGTTTTGGCACAGATGAAGCAATTGTTCACAAAATCAAAGTCTGGCTCTGGAGCTTCTGAAACTGAAGATAAACTACTGGAGCTGCTGCTGCGACGACGAACAACATTATCAGTTCGATTGTCCACGTAATAACAATAACACGCAATATGTACAGTAACTTCCGAAACAGTTCGTAAAAATTGTTCATTAACCTCATCATTTTTTGCTACAGCTCGGTCTAGTAAAGTTTTTACACCTTTTGCCTTCACAGTTCTTATTTTATTTTCACCTAAAGGTTTTTTACAAATAAAACAATCACTCATGATGGAATAATAGAAAAAGCACGCTTAAAAAGTCTAAATGCTAATAAAAAAAGAATAGTTTTCACTGCAGTTAAAATCGAGTCTAAAATCATTCGAAATCGTCTTCACAATTAAAAACAGAATAAAATACATCCGCGCGTAGAGAAATATGTAGCACAACTAAAAGATATAAGTTGAACGACAACTTCAACACAATATTCTCAGCTATTCGTACAGTAAGAGAGGTTAGAAATAATGATAATAATAATAGCAGCTGTTCTTTTGTTCCCTAATGGTCGCTTGGGTATTTTCTACCTGGACAGCATTCTCGGTAACGGCCGTCACATTTAAAATTATTTTAAAAATCAATAATTGTAAAATTCTGTAATGGAGTGGAAAAGAGTCAATAATTAATTATTAATAACATTGCAAAATTACTAATTAAAAGAATTATAATAACAAAATAAAAAAAAAAAATAACTGATGACACATTATTAGTACCCACGTATAAAATATGTATAGTTAAGAGTACTGAAAAATAGTACTCACTTCGGAGCGCTGTAAAACCTTAGCTATTGACTTAATGAAAAAATGTTGCATATAAAAGTTGTTCCTTAAAAACCGATCTACAAAAATGGTCTGATATCGTTTTTTCGTAAAATGATAAAAAAAAAGTTATATCGAAAAATATAAATTTTTTTCTCGAATTTCTGTACATTTTCACTTATAACTTTTTTATTTATAGTTTTACGACAAAAAATTACTGGACCAAAGTTATAGAGAATTTAATTTGCAACAAAAAACGTTAAAAAATTTTTTTATCAGATAAATAGTTTAAGAGATACCTATATCGTAAAAACCGTTTCAACCCCTATTTTCAAGATGGCGGCCGTGGGACAAGGGTGGCGACCCCACAAACTTGATTTTAGCTTTACACTTACCCCCCCTACATATCAAAAAAATAAAATTGCGTCCTCTAAGAAACGCAAGGTAAGGCCTAAAAAATGTAACATTTCAATGGACTATTACCTGTAGAACCGCGAGAGATTTAGAAAAAAAAATTATTAACCATTGTTTATTATTCCAAATCATTCAGATATAGAGGTGACGTAAAGCCGATAACGTCGATGCTTTTATACAATATGTATAACCTACATACGTCACACTAACTAAATATGGGTGTGTTGGTTTATGGCGTCTAGATTGTTATCAGGTTTTGTTATATTTTGCCACAAAAAATATGTGATTCATAAAGTAAAAACATACAAAACCTACATTGATAACGTGCTATATGATAGTAGTCAGCAGTCTGCGATGATGACATTATTTGCAATCCGAGTACTGGCGAGACCTGTAGTAAGCACTGACGTCATTGTACAATATGCTGAGTAATATTATAGAACTTAGCACATTATATTAGTCTTGCATGTTTCAATACGTATTTGCACACTCAAGTGGCAAACAATCAAGGTGTTTCTTAACATATAAATATTTTTCATTGTAACTTGAATCTTTATTGCATTTATTGCACACTAACTGTTGCCCGCCACTTCGTACGCGTGGAATTTAGGAACTAAATCTTAACAAATCTTATATATAAAATTCACGTGTCACAGTGTTAGTTACCGTACTCCTCCGAAACGGCTTGACCGATTTTTATGAAATTTTACATGCATATTCGGTAGGTCTGAGAATCGGCCAACACCTATTTCTCAAACCTTTTTTTTTAGTTTGGCAAAACAACGTTTGAATAAAATGTAAAAACCAATCCGTGAGATAGGATAATTATGAGGACCTCACAGCACGCAGCAGCACAAACAAGTCATGAGGAATGTCTGAAGTTATACAAATAAACTAACGCTCAGATTGTTATTTCTCCGAAATGTTAAACCGAGGTCCGTAGCCACAGTCACAGTGTACCTACGTAGGTATACCCATTTATGTACCTATACAACAAGCCATAAATTTTGGATACAAAACCTCCCCAGTATCCAAAAACTGGTGATCTCTCTTTGACTATATTAACAAGTGTTTAATTTCCGAAATTAGAAAGGTAAAATTAGATATTACGCCGGTATCATAACAAATAACTAATAAGAAATTCAAAGTCACATTAAAATTAACAGTAATTAGTACAAAGACTCGCAGTTAATGTATATGTATGTATATCCTGTTTATAAGTACTAGTTTACCAACCGGCAACACTGGCGACCTTTACATTGGGGGTGTGTGCAGTTTGACCGGAGTAACCTTGCATCGACGTCAAGGTCATACAATTGCCCAGTTCGACTTCGGCTTGTTGCTGGCAAGACAAACGCTGGTTCATTAACCGTGTAATTTATTAAAAAAGTAATATCATACAAAAATATGAGAGATTATTCATTCGTAAGTATTTCAATAGGAAGCTACTACTAATTAACTTTAATATACCTAGTACTGTAGAAATACACTAAAATATTTAAAATCATTTCTTTGTTTATAGCGGAGTTTACAGAAGTTTTAGCTATTAAGGAACTATATATATTTTAAAGTTAGGTACAAAAAATAGAGAACTTAATTAAAAATTAAAATCTGATTATTGTTGATGCTCATCTGCAAGAGCTGAGCAAGTTTATAAGAAAGACAACGTAATAGAATTTTATTATCTGTTGTAATGTTCATGCGGTATTACATGTTACAAAATAATAAAATTTTTGTAAAACGGATGTGATATTTCCTTCAAAGAAAATGATATTTATATCCTTGAACATGCAGTGAAATACAGTATTTTCACAATCATTTAAACATTCCTGCAGCACTAATTATGCAATTATTTTTCGTTATTTTAAATTCGTGTTTTATTTTCGGACGAATTACTTAGTATCCTCTATGAATGAACAGTAAATATGGTTTTAAGAAGTAAAACAAACAACATTAATATGAACATTGTTCTAAAGTATGTATTTTATAATTAATTTATCCACACATCTATCCATCAGCCTGTTTCCGTCCACAGTTGGACCTAGGCTTTCCGTATAGGACGCACGGGTCTCGCACCGTTTGCATCTGATTTTAATGTTAGAATTAAATTATAATGAGTATAAATAACTCAGACTTTGGCTATTTCCTAGCTCATTAGTGTCCCACTGATAGGCACGAACCTCCCGTGTTTTAGGAGAGTTTTTGGTCTACTCTACATTAGGCTCATTAGACGTGTTGTCAAGTGGTTTATACTGGCCGAATGGAATTGAATATAATATGTTGTATTCCTTACAGCAAAATCTGAAGATTTGACTAACTTACAACAAAACTGAAAAATGATACCTGTTCTTTTTATTCTTTTGTTTTTGGTTTTACATGATCTCCTATGACATACAAAAGACATATAGTTAAGTGGGTTTACTTTAGAAAACTTCCATTAAACAAAACACATTATTTCAGAAAATGACGTTCAGCATACTTTGGTGACTCAGATTTCAGATTTAGAGGTTACTAATCTTTTGGTGTATACGTGATAACATTATAATATGGCGTAATATTCATAGTACACAGCGGCCTTCCGAAAGCTGACAAAGTAAGTATCGTATGTGTATAATATACACATACGATACTTACTTTGTCAGCTGTATATCTAATATATAAAATTCACGTGTCACAGTGTTAGTTACCGTACTCCTCCAAACGGCTTGACCGATTCTTCTCAAATTTTACATACATATTCAGTAGGTCTGAGAATCGGCCAACATCTATTTTTCAAACCTTTATTTTTTTTTTGTATGGCAAAACAACGTTTGCCGGGTCAGCTAGTATACTATATATTATGTGACCTAAGTGCTAATAGAAATGGAAGGTAAGTTATTAATAATAAAATAGCAATAATTAAACCCAGAAGGATTATTGTTATCGATCGCCCTACATATTGGCTAGCCTAAAACATCGAGTATTAAATAACTAACGAATTGCACCATGAATTAGTTATTATTTCATGGTCATAATGAAAGCCGCAAAACAGATGTTTTATAAGTGTTAATCACGCGGCTAAATCATAGAGGGTGTTATGATTTAAGAAAGAACTTTAAAACAAATAAATAGAATTAAAACATTATCGGTTATAGTTAGTTGTTAAATTAATTTGTGAGTTCAAAAACATAAAAAACTCGCTTGAAAAAGATGTAGAGTTTTGTTCTGTTGAGTTGTATCCTGTATTTCAAAATTTAATTTCTGTATAGTTACCAAGTCAACCAAACTAACACATAATTTAACCTTGTTATTATCGCACATATATAACAATCGGAAGGAATAAGTGCCAATTAAATCAGCAAAATTATTTAAGGCAAAAAATATGCCAACATTACGACATTTAAAATTTTTTGAATGGAAATGTTTCGATGAGAAATTTATCTTATTAATGATAAGATAAAAGCACGTGCACATAGATGATACACGTGATATATTTTGTCCGTATTAGAAATGAATTATCTTTTATCGAAACATATAGGAAAGGTACTAGAATTTTCACAATGCATCACTTTGATGTAATAAAAATATTCATAATTCGGACGTGGATTATATCTATCTAAATGTTAGTAAATGTGTAATAATTGAAACATAATATTACATGAGAAGGATTTCTAAAACGGATGAACATTATATATCTAACTAGCTGGCCCGGCAAACGTTGTTTTGCCATACCAAAAAAAAGTAAAAAAAAAAATATGAACTATAAACCTCATGGAGCCCGAGACCTTTCCAACGAATGCAAAACCGTGGAAATCGGTTCGTGCGTTTTGGAGTTATAGCGTCAGGAAGGAAAATCCGACTTATTTTTATATAGTAGATATAAATTTGGAATATAGTGATTGTAGCAGAGTAGAGATCGTAGTTCAAAAACTAAAAAACACCTTTTAAAACCCTTAATTTTTTTTTAATTATTATACTGTCATCGGTCCTTTTTAAGTGTGCATTGCAGATCAATTCGACTACTGCAAGTGGGTGAAAATTACTTTCAAAGATTCCGTAACATAGATTAATACATTGATAGATAGTAGATACGTACAGAGCTAATAAAGGCGTGTTAAAGTGTTAAATATTACATTTTAATGGCACATACAGATAATTATGGGGTATAAAAGACATGTAAAAAAAAACAATAAAAAAATTAAGAAAATTCGGACTGCCTACTTTTCTAATCGACTTGATATCGCATTTCATAATGTACCAATTTAAAAAGGACATAAGACATGTTGTACCTATGTAAAATAGATACATTATATATTTACATGGCTAAAATATCTAAATTCGTACTAATGTAGACGTTAATAATAATGAGTATTTAAATAAGAGCTACCAAAATTAAAACTACGAAAGTCTAAGTATTCTCTTTAGAAATGAGTGCTTCTTTTGCCATTACTTTTATTCAAACATAATAAATAGCATGTCAATATGGTATTCTTTCTCTCACTACTTCATAATGATTTAGGACTACAGTGTCATCAATCATTAAGAAACTTGACATCGTAATTAATGTCATGTGTTGTACAGAAGCACGACCCATAAACGCACATTGAATGGAAAGTATCATGGAAGTTTTGAGAAATTCATTAACTCAGAAGCTGGCACGCTGTTCTCCATGGAAAATTCCATTAGCGTCTTTAGAGTTAATGTTTAAAAGTCTTAATTCCTAACTTAACGTGTGAATCTGTGTTTGAATGCAGTAAATACCTAATTATAGCTAATTAACTACATATAAGGTGCATGCTATCTAGTAAATTAGGAATGCATAGTTATTTTTGTCTGCCATTTATTGCGAATTTAATAAGTTTGACAATTTTTTTTTAATTTCGGGATAAAAAATTGAGAAGTTTAAAAAAAATCCTTGGGTAATTCTTATAACTATGAAACATTTTTTTTTATTTAATTTTTTTTTTCACACCAATCCTACTAAATAAAACTTTACAGTGGTGTAGGTAGCTTTTAAATCAAAGTGGGTTAAACCGTGGGAATTATCTAGTAAATTAATTTTAAATTATTACGTAAACAACTAGAATAAGAGAAAATTAAGCCGTTTTGAAAATTGCTGTATAAATTTTATGATGTAGTTACTCAAACATGTGTGCTAATGGTGGTACATTGGAATAGTCACGTTCGCACTAAGCTTATTTTTGGAACGGATTTAGTGTCAATGTGAGTTGTTCAAATAAGGCTACTTTCATTTTTGAAGAAAACATAATTGATTACATTATTTTACACTAATTATTTGTTTCGCGGTATAAAGTTGCTACTTATTCCTCATGTCATTATTAGTAGGTACCATTTACTACTAAATTAAGCAATTTATATTGAATTTATATTATAAACGGAAAATCTTTGAAAACCACAAATTTCTCCTACACATTTAAATCAGGACTTGATCTACTTGAAGGAGAATTATGCAATCAGGCATTTTCTTAGGATAAGATTTAGTTACAAATAGAAAATCTTGAATAAATTATTTAAATAAATTATTAGGTAATTCCTTTTTTAGGGTTCCGTACCCAAAGGGTAAAAACGGGACCCTATTACTGAGACTTCGCTGTCCGTCCGTCCGTCTGTCACCAGGCTGTATCTCAAGAACGGTGATAGCTAGACAGTTGAAATTTTCACAGATGATGTATTTCTATTGCCGCTATAACAACAAATACTAAAAATAAAATAAAATAAATATTTAAGGGGGGCTCCCATACAACAAACATGATTTTTTTACCGTTTCTTGCTCGATACTAATAACGTTGCCTTATGTTGCATAGATATGGTAATATAATGGCACGGAACCCTTCGTGCGCGAGTCCGACTCGCACTTGACCAATTATTTAATATTTTTATTATAGTTAACGAAAAAAAATACAATTAAAATAAACAATAAACCTTGCAAAAGGGCTTTCGAAATTTATTAACAAATAAAAGAATAAAAAAAAATACGTTTTAACCTGCTATATGACGTATTACATTGTGACGTAAGCGGAGCTTTTAACGCGGCGCGTTCGTACCGAAGCGAGCTTTCTGGAATGTCGCCTCCAGACAGGATTTACCCACTGTTTATTAAGTGCACGTGACCTTATACACGCACATATGCTGCATTTTCATTAACTAATAGAACATTTTGATTATAAGTACTATATAACAGGATTAACAGCTTAATTATTTTATTATCTTATGGTATTAGACTATTATTATTTTATGGCCGAGATGTTAAATATATTTTTGTGTTGTACATAGTACCATTCATTCTTAAAAGCACTGTAGGTATCAGATACGCTAAGCAGATTATATCTATTGTCAGCAAAATTAGATAAAATATAGTTTTATTTTTACATAATAATGTTGATGGTTAACTACATTCAACTGCTCACCTGATGGTAAGTGGTAATGCAGCCTGGTATCCAGGTAAAAGGTAAAAGGTTCAAGGCGGAGTAATGACTCCATAGAGCGATTGGTTGTGCAGGGCAAAGTGGAGGGCACTAGGTCGCGGGGCAGGTCACCTATGCGCTGGACTGACCAAGTGAAATGTGCAGTGGGAACTGGAATTTCAGAGTGCACCAGACAGTCTAGCAATAGGGAGAGATGGCGGCAAATCGTGCAAAAAATCGTGTCCACTTCCACCAATGACACGGATGCCTCAGCGTGACCACGACCGCTCTGACAAGAGCGAGACGACAGAGAAGATCCAGGTAAAGCGCAATAAATATGTTAGAAGCCTATTCACTCTTCTCTTAAATGCTTCCACATAGTAACTGTCCGGAAACGCAGACAAAAAAAACAAAAAGTAAAACTTGCTATTCTCTGCAACTTCGTACGCGTATTCAGGATATAAAAAATACCTTAAATAATTATACAAAAAAGCCATTCTTATGATCCACTCTATCTATTAAAAAATACTGCATCAAAATTCGTTGCGTAGTTTTGAAGATATAATAAGCTCACATGGGGACATACATACAAAAATAACGATTGTTTTATAATAAGTAAAGATGATGACGAACATTGCCTTTATCTAGAGTAAGCCTTAAGGTTGTGCTAAGGGAACCAGGTGTACGATATAATTCACAATTATTGCATGGAGTGAGAATAAATTAATGAACTCTTGCCAAAACTGCAGCATCACTAATCAGCTTATCACAAGCTTGTCAAATAAGGAATTTACGTATTATTTTTCCCAGCTACTAAAAACAATAACCTAAGTACATTATTGCATCATTTCGTATTAAACCCCAAATTTTCCTTATAGCAACTTGATGAATAATACACGTGATTACACAGCAAAATACCAGAGTTGTAGGCACAGACTAAATAAAATTAAACGTCATCGTCTTATCATGAAGCTGCCAATCGTAAAGTAGTTTTAATCAAGTGAATCGAAATGCATCATACAAAACATTTGGTGACGTGACGCGAGACCCGCCTCCAATTTATTATTGAACACAATACAGACACTAACTTAAAGCATTAATCCAACAAGAGTTGACATTGCCTTCAACTCTACGTGCACAACGAATCTTAAGTTATGCATAAAACAAATATGGTGTATTTTGATTAATTGACTATTTTGTTGTGCACATTTATATTAATTACTAGCTGCTGCCCGCGACTTCGTACGCGTGGAATTCAGAAAATCTTTTCCGTTTTTGCGACATTTTTGACTACTGCTTCGCTCCTATTGGTCGCAGCGTGATGTTATATAGCCTATAGCCTTCCTTGATAAATGTACTATTCAACACTGAAAGAATTTTCAAATCGGATCAGTGGTTCCTGAGATTAGGGCGTTTAAATAAACAAACATACAAACAAATAAACTCTTCAGCTTTATAATATTAGTCCATAATACATAGTTTTTGTAATAAGAATGTTCAGCTAACGTTTCCGAGCGCGTGTACAGTTGGTATCGTTGTCAGATAAACACCGCTAAAAGGGGTATCTACAACAAATGCTCAAACTCATATTGTAAGGACAGTGTCCTCTCTAAGCGTGCGGGTGCTAATTTTAGTTTGTACGTAATTACCGAAAAAAAAAAATTACGTTATACTGTTTGTATTACTTCGGCATCTCTTCGACTTGGGATTGTATTTAAGAAAGAAAGCAACGAAACAACTCCCATTGGTTTAATGCTCTGAAAACACTAAACACACAGTTGCATACCACAAACCACAACCCGTCGAACCGGTGACAAGCTCATGTTACGTCTAGTACTATAATTGGAAATAAACATAAAGTATACTTCTGAGTATAGAATTAGATATGGAGATACACCCACATTACAATATATCTACATGGAAACAGTGCATTTACAAACGCACACTTATACAATTTCTCACGCCTGAAGAATACCTTACTTTAGCTGAACATTTTTGCATACATGTATTTCGTATTTGTAATATTACTCATGAATAAATTTTTATAATATTGTAAAGATAAATTGTAACTCAGCTAATATGGGGAAATGAATTACTTGTATGAGTTGAAATAAATAAAATTGCACAAAGTTTATGTTTAAAGCCGATCTTTATGGTCAATGTAAAATTAAAATCAAATGTGGGTAAACCCTGTAACAACTGATTGTAGAGGACATCTTACAGCTCAGTCCCACCCGTGACCATGGTGACTGCAAAATCTCCGAAACGTCGGACTAAATTTTAAAACAAATACACGCGTCTAATCCGTAAAAAGTAGTTTTATTTGAATGAACGAGTCGTGCAAGTGTTAGAGAACATTATTATAAAGTCATTTTTAAATTAAGACGGTACGATACCAAATTATGCTCCATACAAATGTATGGGTATCGTACTTCCGTTTTTTCTTTGCGAAAGTTAAACCGATTTTAATAGGTTTTGCGTTATATTATAGATAAAGAGAATATCTATGCTTCTATCACTTTCTTTTTTTTTTCAAAACATAATAACTAAAAGAAATATGACGATCCGAAAAACCCACGTTTTTTCTTTAGATAAAGTCGTCTTAACAGCGTCTATCACACAAATTTGGTAAAGTTTTACCACAAAAGAAAGTGATAGAAGCATAGATATACTCTATATAACCTATTAAAATCGGTTTAACTTTCTCGAAAAGAAAACGGAAGTACGAAACGTCTTTCTTCAAAGAATTTGTAGGTAAAATCCGCTTCATCTATATTTGTCCCTTTCAGCGCGGCGCTCGGGAATAGGGATAGCAATACCTAAGGCAAATACCTAAATGAGGAGTACAGTACCCTCTTAAGTACAGAATCGCTACGAAGATCACAATAATTTTAGATATTTATATAAAAACTTGCCATATTTTTATAACAAAAAATATTACTTAAGTTTAAAAATTATGAAAGAGTTAATAATGTTTGTATCATAAAATACAAATGAGGCATTCACGTCATGCTTACAATTTTAAAACAGCTATGCTGCATTTATCTGTAAACAATTCCCTGTACTATGTTACGTAGTAGCGATACATGAGAGACACACCTTCCAACGTAACGGAAAATGGTATGTTGGTACGGGAGCATGACCGGCCCCCGTCTGTAGTCTGTACATATCAAATTTTAATGTTAGGCATTAAATGATAAAAACTTCCTTTACATCACACCGCTGATTTTATCAAGGAATTTTTTTTTCTAATCAAGTATGAGTTTAGAGACATAGGTACTTTAATATTTTGTACAATGACATGCATTAATAAATAGGCAATTATATCAAAAAGATGAAATCGACTACCCGTAAAATTTTAATAACATGTAAATTATATGTAAGCATAGGTACATTTTGACTATGTTTAAAATCTGTCTACTCTCCCTGTTTGTTGTTAGGTAAGTATAGCGTACGTAACCTATTATGTCTGAAAATAACGAATGGATAGCTTGGCCACATAAATTGCAGCAAATAATAATATGATAAGTTAAGAGCATTTCACACTTATACATATTTTGCTACAAGTTTAGCCCTAAGTTTCGGAGACTTTTCAGCCACCTTGGTCACGGGTGGGACTAAGCAGTAAATACAAATTTTAAACGAGACATAGCGTAAAATATGGTTTTATATGAAAGAATAAGTCGCATAAGTGTTAGAGAATACCATTACACAGTGTTAAGTAGTAAATAATGCTATGCAATTAAAGAAATTTTAAATATTTAAAGTAATTCAACTGAATAAATGTAGAGTCGATGTGGCGAGCATGAACGCGTGCTCGCGCTGAACGCGGTTCGTTGTCGCGGGGCTTACAAGAGGTGCGGGGGCCCTATCGCCGGCGTCACTGCCAGCCTTACTATATAAAACACTCTACTGCCATCTGCAAGTTTCAATAGATAACTTGGTTGCTGAAGAATTCGGTACACGTTACATTTAATCTCGTGAAGCTATAATTGAATGTTGTTCGTACTTAATATTCATAGCGGGAATTATAAACTTATTAAACAACAAGTTTTGTGGACTATTAAAATTAATTTAAGATAATTTGTACAATTAAATTGTGTCATATATTTATAGTGTGCCGCCAAAAGGCCTATAATATTAGTGTTTCATAGAACATTATCTAAATTAAGCGGTTATAAATATCTAGTGTTTAGAGTGATGTGTATCGTACATCGATCACCTCTAACCTGGATTTGAAAGAACTATTATATAATACTGTTATACAAAGTGATCGATTTCATAGACATTATCATTTCGACGTTCCTTGACGAAACAGTCTAAGTGAAAACATCAAGATGAGTTTCAATAAAAATAATCCGAACGCCATGGGGAAGATTATGGGATACCTGAAACAACTCTCCACAGATATGGTAAGTTATTATTTATATTTATTTCTATATATTTCTATGTTTTAATATCTAAACTAAGCACATAATGCTTTTAAATGCAAAATTTTAGAAGTTTCCAAGATAATTAGGCTTGTAAACAGTTGACTTTCACAGACTACTCTGGAAATGTATAGTTTCGACGAATACACAGCCGGCCGACTGTTGTTTAGCAACCATCACGTAAACCATCCAAGCAGGCTACCACTCAACTAATGCATTCATTTATAATTTGTGGATAAAATAACAATTAATTTCAGCCGGTATTTCTTAGATTTTATATTAAAATACAATTAATAACACAAAGTTCTAAGAAGTGAAAGAATGCACGTAGACGCGATCAAAAGGCACGCAGCGGCAATGATCATGGTCATTTTCAATCAAGTCGGCCTTGTATTCTGACGAGAAGGCTGATGTTACTGCAAATATAATATGAATGAAATAATATCATAATACATAAACGAAAACAAATTTATATCAATAACTGTTACTCAAAAACAGTTATTTATTTGCTATGCGTGTAGCCAGCATAGCCAGCCCATAGCAGCCCATTAGCAGGCCCATAACAGCAGATACAATTGGCATTGTTCATATTTTTTTTAAACTCTTAATTCAAAAACCATTTCGGGCAATAGAGTTTCTGATCATGATCCATTTTTCGGAAAATTTGCTATATTAACGATTATTTTTCCAAAAAAGCAAATGATCTATATTTGCCCTTGAAATGAAGGACTTATAATATTAAGACGTTCTGATGGATATACTACTCTGTGGTGGAATTGAAATTGGTCTATTATATCAACTTGACAACTTTGAAAAGATGTATTGCAATCTGTCTTAAGTCTATCAGGGAAAATCAATACACAGATTGCGTATAACGATGACGTCACAACATTTAAAATAATATCTTTAAGTATTTAAAAAAATATAAAAACAGCAGGTCAAAAATTATGAACAATGCCAATTGACTGGACTTTCACTGTCTACTCTAATAATTTAGTATACATCTTGACTGTCATAATGTAATATTACGATTTCAATACAACACTAGTTTTATCAGTTTTGTATGGTAATGACCCACCAGTTTCAGACCATAATAATTTTATTCTTAGTTATTATGCTCAGACAAACAAAATAAATTAAATTTTACTTTTATTTTCATTTTAACTATTGTTCTATGACGTCAATATTAAGGAAAGAGCATTGCGTAAAAAATTTCATTTGCTTAACGATTTTTGCACATAATCTCTCAATTAATTTAAAATTTCTGTTACATGGTGATATTAGTTTCACTTGAAAATCCTAAAAGTATAATCACAAATTGTATTAAATCGTTTGAAGTAGCGACATCAACGCGTACTGCAAATAAGTTATGTTTCTGTTAGTTGGATGAACGGTATAAAGTTTCATTCATGTGCCGCTAGATGGCGTTTAAATATGGTTTACTATGTATAGCAACTATGTTAACAGTCTCTTATCGGAAGCCGGATGTCTAGAATGAGAATTTTTAAAAAGACATATTTAATAGAAACCCAGAATTCATTTGATTCCTTTGATAATAATAATTACAATGTAATAATTATTACATAGTTTAGTTAACTACGGTCAACAGTTTCATTAAATAATAATCATTAGAGATACATAAGGAGAGTGAACCATGACATTGACCCGTATGTTACATAAATAATAAATTGAACTTCAAAGCAATGTTGTTTACATAACATTGTGAAGGTACATTATAGAAAATAATTTTAATTTATTTATAATGTAGTTACATACTTGTATCTGAGTTAAATGCTGTCAGATAATATAGTAGAGACGAAACGTGTTTCTTGCTATATCCAGAGATGTGCAAATAAATTTTCCCATTATTTGCGCCATAAGTTTAACTGTAAAATATAACAGAATATCTAAAAATAAACAAATGTAATACATTTTAAAGAAAAATAAACAAACATCAAGAGTGGAAGAAAAATATCAAAAAATACAAGGAAATAAAAATTAATGAGGATCAAACATTTTTGCACAAAAAGCATTTATTAGCATTAATTTACGAAATTATGTTTACAAATCGCCGAAAAAATATTAAAAATATTTACTCATATACACTAGTACTATTATCAATTCAAAATGTCCAATACAGAGCTTATTATCTCTTAAGAATAAATTCGGACCAGTTACATACGAACAAGAAAATGGTTTAATCTAATATAAAAAATTCACGTGTCACAGTGTTAGTTACCGTACTCCTCCGAAACGGCTAGACCGATTTTTATGAAATTTCACATGCACATTCAGTTGGTCTGAGAATCGGCCAACATCTGTTTTTCAAACCTTTTTTTTTTAGTATGGCAAAACAACGTTTGCCAGGACAGCTAGTATTTTATAAATATTATCATCATAGTGGACAAACGTATAAGAAAACGAAAACAATATACAAAACAGTGGTAGTCTGCTCGCGGTCGTTTAAAATGTCAGGTTTAATGGCCGGTTAATATTTAAGGGCCTACATCAATATTATCGTATATCATCGCCGACACGTACATATTAACACAGCCAGTAGGCACAGAAAATGAAGAATTAGGGATACTTTTCCTATTTACTCAAAATCTACTAAATATATTTTAATTCTGATTTACGTGTTTCTATATATAATAGTTACTTATGTTTTTAAAGTTATTTCATTAGTTAATACGCGATAATAGACCGACAAATGAAAAAAATAAAAAATTTGAGAGGTTGTTTCGCTAAGATTTTCTATCGAGAAAACTTTTTTCAATCGTGTTTCTGAGTTTATGCGATCCTAGATCATATATTGAAAAAACATATACTTAAAAATTAGAGCTCTAGCCATTCAATCTAAAGAAACAATGAAAACTTTGTACGTAGAAAAATGCACGAAGCTATTTTGGTATCGTCTTAAGAAAAAAAAAACTTTATAAAGACTTAGTGAGGAAGAGGTCATGATATTTACTGGGTTATCATATCATGCAGCGGCTATATGATAAATTGTATATAATAACTAATAAGCAATGTATTTTCTTGATCTGACCTCTTGGTTACGCATATATCGATAGCAGATATCATAAATGGGGTATGTTTGCGTACAATTGTCCAGTAGAATCCAGTTAAGTTACGGGTACGGACCAATTGCTTGTGTTGTAAAGTAAAATAAAACTATATTAGTGACAACAATATAATTTACAACAATTATTTTGTTTAATTGCAGAGTGGGACAGAACAAGGTAGGCGTGGACTGGGAGATGAGGAGAGATTGTATAAATCACGGGGTCCAAAATACAGCCGTGTGCCATCAAAAGCTACAATTGCATCTTCTACTACGAGTACGTCTCTAGCAACAACTTGTGGATCTCAGGGAACTCTCATACCAAATTACGCTACGATACCTGAGCAAGTTGCCACTGAAAGCAGCAGTGAGGACGAGCAGGATTCTTTTGAAGATACTCGGCGTCATTTCCAGCAATTACGTCAGATCAGTTTGGGAAACGAGTTTAAATACAAAATGGAGATGGAAATTAAAAATGACGAGGAGCATAACTCTGTTCCGTTTGTAAAACAGATAAGTCTGGATAACAATAAAATCACCCAAGATTTTACTATCAATGGCGATGTTCCACCTTACAAGCCAACGACGCAGCGACTCTACCTTTGGACACAAGTAAGTGCTTATTTAGTATTTATTTTTATATAACTCTTTTAAACTTTTAAAAAGCAATAAAAACGTCTCTACTGAGCCCTGTTCTATTTATACATATATTTATATTTGTTCTATGCCTGGTTTATCATTAAGGTAACAAAACAATCGAACATAGTCCTTAACGGGCAATAGGTCTAGATTTTCCTTTGTTTAATGAAGACAAATAGCAAAGTTTAAAAAGAAATTCATTCTTCTCATGCATAAAAAGAAATTTTATAGCGAATTACTCATTACCGTTAACAAACATTATTGACACTATCTCAAAAGATATCTCTGGCGTCAATTAAATTAAGCTGTAATTAATCTCTATTTAACCAATAATAATTTTTATTTTCAGTTTCTAGCTGCATTCGCTGTATCAATGGGTTCTTTGATAGTTGGATTTAGCGCAGGCTATACGTCTCCAGCATTAGCTAGCATGAACGGCACTATTCACGGAAATCCAATCAGTCAAGAACAGGTGAGCTTTTAATAATTATGATTTGTATTCTCGCAACGACTTGTGAACAAAAGTTTTTATTTGACGCCAGCTAGCAAGTATTACTAATTTAAAGACTGACCTTTGACTTTTGACTGATCTTTAAAGACTGACCTCTAGGACAATGTTTCACACACGCGTTTAGTTTTTACAACGTTCTTCTTCGTCGACATATGAATTTAGGATCGACAGTATAAATCGCCTTAAATTACATTATAATTAAGTAGCCGTCGAATTTAATGCAAGTCTGTTCAAATATAATCTTTTTTTTTACAGATTACTTGGATTGGAGGTCTTATGCCGTTGGCAGCATTGGTTGGTGGTATAGCAGGAGGACCACTAGTTGAATATATTGGAAGACGATGGACTATAATGGGCATGGCTTTACCATTTTTCCTTGGTTGGGTATTAATCGGAGCTGCGACGAATGTCCTAATGGTGTTTGCTGGTCGCGTGTTCATAGGCGTCTGCGTGGGAGTGGTTTCTTTGGCTTTCCCCGTGTATCTTGGCGAAACTTTACAACCAGAAGTCAGAGGCGCATTTGGATTATTACCGACTGCTTTGGGTAACATTGGAATTCTGGTATCATTTTTTGTGGGCAGTTATCTTAACTGGTCTCATCTAGCCTACTTTGGAGCTGCTCTACCAATTCCCTACTTTTTGCTCATGCTTTTAACACCTGAGACTCCACGCTGGTTTGTCTCTAAAGGTCGCACAGAGGACGCCCAAAAAGCCTTGCAGTGGCTGAGAGGCAAGAATGTTAACGTTGACAAAGAATTGAAAGAGCTGACCCTATCCCAATCTGATTCAGATAAAACAACTGGCAACACGTTCGTGCAACTTCAATCTCGTAAAAATCTGCCTGCCGTCCTGATATCTCTTGGATTAATGTTATTCCAACAATTAAGTGGAATAAATGCAGTTATTTTCTACGCGGCATCGATTTTTAGGGATGCCGGAAGCAGTATCGATGAAAACTTATCTAGTATTATAATAGGTGTTGTCAATTTTGTATCTACATTCATAGCAACTGCTATTATAGATCGTTTAGGCCGCAAAATATTATTGTATATTTCCTCAGTATCAATGATTGTAACTTTAGTGGCATTAGGTGCTTATTTCTACATAAAGACATCAGGTATTGATGTAAGTGCTTATGGATGGTTACCACTTGCTTGTTTAGTGATTTACGTGCTAGGATTCTCTATTGGTTTTGGACCTATTCCATGGCTTATGTTAGGTGAAATCCTGCCATCGAAAATTCGAGGCACTGCTGCATCTTTAGCTACAGGATTTAACTGGACTTGCACATTTATTGTGACTAAGACGTTTCACAATATAATTGATGCTATTAAAATGCATGGTGCTCTCTGGTTGTTTGCCGTTATATGCATAATTGGATTGTTTTTCGTAATATTCTTTGTGCCCGAAACTCGAGGCAAAAGTTTAGAGGATATTGAAAGAAAATTAACTGGCAATCCTCGCAGGGTCCGTCATAACAAGCAAGTACCAAATGTTTGATAAAATACCTTGGTTGACATGAATTAGTATAAGATGCATTCCACTGTAAAAAGTTACTCCACCAAAAATTACATTGAAAGGTAAACGTTAAAGAAAGCATTGTATCATTGCTGTCTGAAGACTGATTGGGAAAATAGTTATAGGATATAATTTAGAAGATGTACATATAGAGTATTCTAGATAAATAATATTATATAGTTCCTTTAGATGTAAAATACTGAATACATACTAGATAGTAGAGGATTTTTTAATAGAGACAATATTTGGATCTGCTTTAAAAGACTCTACAATGTTGTAACAATAGCATTAGTACCAAAAATGTAATAGATATTGTACAGTGATAGTCGTGAAGACATTGTCAAGAATTTTATTCAGTAGATCTGAGTAGACTAAATCTTAATAATGATCATGACAAATAATATTTATGTACTGTAGGAAACATTTAAGTGTTTTATTATAGGTTTATCAATATTAAAAAAATAATAGTCTCCGTATATTATGGAGGCTGTATTTATTGTTTATTTAAATACAAATGGATTTATATTTACCTATTTTGTTTCATTTTGATGGTCATAGTAACATAGGTGTACCTAATTTCTTAATAAAGTCAACCAGACACCACCGTCATAGATGTTCTGAATGGACCTGACCACGAGCTCTTTTCCATACAGCGGCCTATCCTAAAATACGCTACAAAGCTTTCTCTTGTGCCGTCATATAACGATTCCCTGACCTTTTAATTAACTGGCAGGAATATTAGCATATATTAGTTGGTCATTTTAAATTTTTTCATGCCCTAAGACTAACTAATCTCAACTAACGATTCACATATAAACAGTAATAGGCAAAAATAAGTTTATTAGAGAAATACGTGGTCTCCAAAATATTATAAAATATGTTAATGTGTCTGTCCATCACTTATCTGGCTTAGTAATAGGTATCGTTACAATTTAAAGCAAGTAATGAGCCTACTTTCTTATCCATTTAAAGCAACATAATATGCAATAAGTAAATATTATCCTGAAAACGGTGACGGAAAAAATATTTGAGTCACCATCTCATTTCTTCCCCAGGATGCTATGCCAGTTGAAATTCAGCCAGTAAGGCAGTTAACAATAACCGTCAAAAACGGAAAACTTAAAACGAAACCCTAAGCCAATACGTAAGCGCGGTATAGTAGACCAAAAACCCTCCGTAAATGGAAGAAGCCTGTACCCAACTGTGGAATTTTTAATAGGCTAGGAAGAAAAAGAAGAAATTTATTAACACAAAAGAACATTTATATACATACTAGCTGTCCCGGCAAACGTTGTTTTGCCATACTAAAAAAAAAAGATTTGAAAAATAGATGTTGGCCGATTCTCAGACCTAGAGGATATATACACAAAATTTGAGGAAAATCGGTCGAGCCGTTTCGGAGGAGTACGGTAACTAACACTGTGACACGGGAATTTTATATATTAGATATATAAAATTCACGTGTCACAGTGTTAGTTACCGTACTCCTCCGAAACGGCTTGACCGATTCTTCTCAAATTTTCCATACATATTCAGTAGGTCTGAGAATCGGCCAACATCTATTTTTCAAACATTTTTTTTTTAGTATGGTAAAACAACGTTTGCCGGGTCAGCTAGTCTAATATATAAAATTCACGTGTCACAGTGTTAGTTACCGTACTCCTCCGAAACGGCTCGACCGATTTTCCGGAAATTTTGTGTACTTATCCTCTAGGTCTGAGAATCGGCCAACATCTATTTTTCAAACCTTTTTTTTTTAGTATGGCAAAACAACGTTTGCCGGGTCAGCTAGTAAGATATAAAAATAATATAAAATATAATATAAATATTCATGGACATTTCACACAACGTCCTCTGGTCCCAAGCTAAGCTTATATGCTTGTGTTATGGATACCAGAATACGGATACAATACATAAACTACTTTTCTTTTGTAAATACATACTTATAATACATAGTAAACACCCAGACGCAGTACAAACATTTGTATGACAATTAAAAACATCACACAAATGATTGTCCTGACCGGGAATCGGAAAACCTGAGACCTCATGATCGGTAGTCCGTTATATGAACCACTACACCACGAGGCCCGTCATATTACGTTCGTATATAGTATATACGAACGTAATATTCACGTCTCCGTATACTATATACTTATAGCTGACCCGGCAAACGTTGTTTTGCCATACAAATATTAGTGGTAGACAAATAATTTGCAATAAAATAATATTGCGACTATAAATTTAAATGTAAGCTATCCTATCTTTCAAGTTGGGTCGAATTGCACACGGTTGCAAATCAAATTTAAAATCGGTTCAGTAGTTTAGGAGTCCATCGCGGACAAACATCGTGACAGGAGATTTATATATATAAAGATTAGGACTAAACAAACGTTCATTATAAAAGACAATAATACAGCATTAATAACAAATTAATGGAAGGTAACTAAACCATATGTTTCCCATTGATGTCAGCAAAACAAACATTGCCAATGTTTATTTACTGTTACGTAGGTGGGCCCTTTTATAGTTGACAATTATGTTGACACAATTCAACATGTGGACCGAATGTTACATACGACTACAACACTATAAAATTTGTTTACTCACTATTAAAATTCTTTTTGTTAGGAGTTTAATCACGAGTTACGATTAACTCTAATTAAATGTCAAGAATGGTTTACAAATCGTATCCGGGTGTATACTATGTAATAAAAATGAGTCTACAGTATTTTATTACCAAATTAATAATCTTTATATATATAAATCTTCTGTACGTGTGTTTGTAATTGAAATCCTCCTAAACGGCTGGACCGATTTTGATGAAATTTGTTGTGTGTATTCAAGGGGGTTTGAGGATGGTTTAGATTCACAATTGGCTGGACCGATTTTGATGAAATTTTTTGTTGTTGATTTTTACACAGAATTTTATGGCAAAACAACGTTTACCGGGACAGCTGGTTAACTAATATTTTCTAACACTTGCGCGACTTTTTTGTTTTATAAAACTTGTTACGGATTTAGACGCGTATATTTGTTTTAAATTTTGGCCCAACGTTTCGGAGACGGCAGTCACCATGGTCACGGGTGAGACTGCTTGTATACTACCTCTATAATAATTAAAAACTTTAGTCTAAGATAAAATCATGTATGTTTTACCGTTATATAGTTTTAAATTTTCTTTATATTGTTATAATTTGTTAATGTATTTAGAAACTAAAATAATGTTATTAATTTTATGTAGTCTGAGCACAATGTAGTTTGATATAGTTTATGGTAAAAGTCTATCTCTTTATGGTCAATGTAAAATTAAATCGAATGTAAACCCTGTAATAACTGATCGTAGAAGACACATTACAGCTCAGTCTCACCCGTGACCATGGTGACTGCAAAGTCTCCGAAACGTCGGGCCAAAATTTTAAACTAATATACTGGTCTAAGTCCGTAAAAGTGGTTTTATTATAATAATTAACTAGTCAGAGTCGGAAGAGAACTCTAAAACAGATAATCTGGTCCAAGAAAAACCTCTACTAAAATGCATGATCAGTGTGTAGACACAGTCTTCGAATTCAATAAATACATAAAATCAAGGATCTAATTAGAAAACGTCTGCAAGAGGCGAAAACGTCTAGAACATCTTAAATTATTTTAAAATACAAGAAAGCTAAGTAAATGCTAAATAATACAGGTAACAAAAAGAGCTTTACATAAAAAATTACGAAAAGCAAATGACCGATAAACAAAAACCGAACAACCGTACCTGTCGTACATGAAAACAGACTTTTACAACAAATCGATTTATTAAGGGCCTACATCAATATTATCGTATATCATCGCCGACACGTACATATTAACACAGCCAGTAGGCACAGAAAATGAAGAATTAGGGATACTTTTCCTATTTACTCAAAATCTACTAAATATATTTTAATTCTGATTTACGTGTTTCTATATACATATAATAGTTACTTATGTTTTGAAAGTTATTTCATTAGTTAATACGCGATAATAGACCGACAAATGAAAAAAATAAAAAAATAGAGAGGTTGTTTCGCTAAGATTTTCTATCGATAAAACTTTTTTCAATCGCGTTTCTGAGTTTATGCGATCCTAGATCATATATTGAAAAAACATATACTTACATATTAGAGCTCTAGCCATTCAATCTAAAGAAACAATGAAAACTTCGTACATAGAAAAATGCACATAGCTATTTTGGTATCCTCTTAATAGGTAGTTTAATAATAGTAATAATAGACAATACTTTTAATACAAGAGGTTCCGTTTTATCCATATCAATGAAAGACCTTTTGTAACTAGTGTGGTTAATCTTATACACATTTAAATAGGTATACAATAAAAATAGATGATGATATATAAAAATAGTAACAACATAAACAATTGAAATGTGTGTTATTACGATGGGTATTTCAAGTACTTTTGACTTTAATAATAAAAAAAACTATATATAAGGGTCGGTCGCTACTTAATATTCAAAAAAAAATCTAATATATAAAATTCCCGTGTCACAATGTTCGATCCCATAACGGCTTGGCCGATTCTTATGAAATTTTATGCATATTCAGTAAGTTTGAGAATCGGCTACTATCTATTTTTCATACCCCTAATCAACCCTTACATTTATATGGCAAAACAACGTTTGCCGGGTAGTCTTTTATTAAAGCAATAACTGAATTATTACAGGTTTCAAATGAGAATAGGATTGGCAATGACCTCTATCTGTCAAAAGTGATTTGAAAAGTACTGAGAGCAACGAAACTTTATTTGCGAATTAATAAATTATTTTTTATGTTTTGTCTAACCTCAGTTATTAGAAGTGAAAAAATGTCTAAAATTTTTGAGTGATAATACTTAACATTATTAAAAAAGAAAAGTACTTTATTTCAATATTTCGTCGTTTATATTAAACGATAATATTATGTTCAACTACCAACCGCCATTTTGTCGTTGTTATTAAGCCTTGTCGAGTTTTGAAGCTTGCATACGTTTTATTTTTAAGAGGATACCAAAATAGCTTCATGCATTTTTCTACGTACGAAGTTTTCATTTTTTCTTTAGATTGAATGGCTAGAGCTCTAATTTTTAAGTATATGTTTTTTCAATATATAATCTAGGATCGCATAAACTCAGAAACGCGATTGAAAAAAGTTTTCTCGATAGAAAATGTGAGCGAAACAACCTCTCTCATTTTTTATTTTTTTCATTTGTTGGTCTATTATCGCATATTAACTAATGAAATAACTTTCAAAACATAAGTAACTATTATATATAGAAACACGTAAACCGGAATTAAAATATATTTAGTAGATTTTGAGTAAACAAAAAAAAATATCCCTAATTCTTCATTTTCTATACCTACTAGCTGTGTTAATAGGTACATCTAGACAATAATATTGATGTAGGCCCTTAATGCTGTTAGCTATATGGTTGTTCCCCGTCAAATAATTTTTTTTTGTTATATGTCGCAGTTTTTGTTTGTTAGTGTTTTTATTTTGTATTTGTCTCGATTTGCTATTGTTTGTAATTGCATATATCTCGCTAACTGCTCGAAAAACAGTAAACGATAACGATAAGATTATAAATAAATTATATTATAAAAATATCTTGTATTGCTGACCCTACAAAAAATTTCGAATTGACAGCTATGACGTCTCAACATGGCGCTGGGTCAATCCTATTCTCATTTGAACGGCACAGTACGTGCGTTGGGCAGTTTTGAATTTTGAGTTGAGTAAAAACATTTGAACTCTCGCCACTGTTCAAAGCAAAGCTCATCACTGGCAAAATTCCAGTTCTGATGGACGTAATTTGTACCAACTTTAAATGTAGAATACAACCATGACATTAAAACTGAAAGAATATTTATGAGATTTGCGAGTTAATTAAGCAATTGTTGCCAATAGTTTCTTATCACGTTTCGTACAGATTTTATTATAAATACACGTGGTTAACAGATTCCTACTTTCTATTTTTTATCTAGAAACGGAAGTGCCTAAAGTTACTTGATATCATATAAAAACCGTGGCGAACGTCTGTAATACAAAAGTATATCAACTCTCTGTCTGATATTTTAGATTAAGAGATTTTTATTGCAAGCACGTAGGTATTTTTATCAGTGGTAATTAAAAAATTCACATTTCAATCATATTTTCGATCCCTAATTGACAAGAAAGGTGTAAGGCAATAAATATAAGGTCTCAGTATATATACGTGATGGTATGGAGCATCACAGACAAAACTAAAATACGATTACCTACATATTTTAAGCTTTTTATAGAAAATCTAATTAAAGTGATAAACTAACAACCATGAGAATTGTTCCTATGGCTAATTACAAAATCAATAAATTGCAACTCATATTATCTTTTAATATGGGAATTAATTCGAACAGTAGGAACTTGTTTCTATTCGGCTACAGTTTCGATATTTCAATCAAGGAATTAGACTACACTAATAAAAAAAAATTATATTCTTTATTGGACACTATAATGATTTACGAAATTACTACTAATCATAGGTACAAAGGGCTGCGATCTCTCCTAGACAACTTTAAGGTGGACTTGACCGAGGCTGAATAGGTAACTTGTTTTAACTTATTACTAGCATAAAGCTAAAGCAGAAGCTTTGAATAAATTCGCTAAACACACGGAAAATTAGCTGTACAATAGATTTTCGCAAACGGTATTTCATTTGGGACTAATATTACAAAACAGGTTTGCTTGATTACAGGTTAATTACTATGTCCTAGTCCATGACATCTGCATTTTATCTCATGTATTTGATATATATTAAATATAATATGTATTACGAAAATTTATACTAAAGCTGTGCTATTGTTTGCTAATTAGTCTTTAGTTCTTAGCTATTTATTTATAACAAATATCAAAACGTAAGTAAAATGCATAAGCCGTAGTAAGCACAGCTACTGCTTACTAATTAGGACAAAACGAAAGATGATCCATATTGTGAATTTATATTTTTTGGACATTCAGCTAATGCAGACTTAAGAAAAAATCCAGTAGTGATCTGTATGGACGAGGAATGACTGGGTAGGTTATGCCACAGGATTATACCTCAAATGATCAAAATATAACTATACCAAATCATTTGTCGAATGCACAGGAACAGATTGCAAAAGAAAAACAAAAAAAAATTGTGAATTTAAACAGTCTAACTTAACAATAAAACGATGAAAACGACATATACCCCGTTTAGTCCTAAAAACTATTTAAAATACCAGTTAAAACCTATTTACTATTAAACTTTGTATAATAAAATAAACCCCCAAAAACAATACTAACCATTTTTTTTGGTTAGATAATTAAAACGTTAACACAAAAAAGTGTTTAGCGTTATTAAATGACTTTTGTTAAAGAAAAAAATACTATACGTTTATATTTAGTAAGGAAATAATACACAAATGGTTTGGTTATATACAGCATATATAGCATATCAAATTAGTTTTTTTTATTAAACTTCTATACAATCCTTTTAGATGCAAGGGTTCCATACAAAACTAGAGATACAAAATATTCGCTCTAGTGATATGCAACAGAAAACCATATTCGAGATGATGGCCACTGCTCACGGACTCTTGGGTCGCGCGGTTAGACGTTCCATAAGCAGTGTGACCGACAAATATTGTCGTCCTTTTGGTGAAAATTTACTTGATTTCGAGAGACGCGGTTGCAGAATGGAGTTTAAACATAATGAGTACGATTTAATATTCGGAATTGCCCCGAAAATTGTTACCTAAAAACACAACGCGATTTTTTGCTAATCTGGGTAAGAACATGATCCTTATTTACCTATTTTGTAGCCATGTAGAGACCAACGTAGCAGATATTACTATTTGCGTAATGAAAAGTTTTATTATGTATACAATGATTTTAATGTCACACCTAAACAAAAGTTTAATACCTAGGGGTGTTTGAAATATTGTAGTTACGTAATACCTTGTTGACATCACGAAAAAGGTTGAAACGATTACAATGTTTCTTTACGGAACCCTAACATGTATAGCATCTATGATTGTCGTCACACAATATCATACTTGCCATATTTGAGAATGTAACATTTATAGCGTTAAAATAAACGGAAAAACAAATTTAACAATTGAATTAGGAGTTAGCAGCTTGTAGTTTAACTTAACAAATTTAATGTCTATTACTTAATTTTTAGTTCTACTGCGTGAGTTCTGTTTAAATGACTTTTAGAAACAATGATCCACTGGTGAGTCGCAGTGTAATCTTCTCAAACAAACAAGGGTACTGTACTCCTAATTTAGGTATTTGCCTTAGGTATTGCTATCCCTATTCCCGAGCGCCGCGCTGAAAGGGACAAATAAGTATAGCTGAAGCAGATTTTACCTACAAATTCTTTGAAAAAAAAAAGACGTTTCGTAATCCCCTTTTTTCTTCGCGAAAGTGAAACCGTAAATTTTTTTTTACGCTATATCATAGATGAAGAGTATATCTATGCTTCTAGCACTTTCTTTTTTGGTAAAACCTTAACAAATATGTGTGATAGACGCTGCAACTTTACCTAAAGAAAACCAATAAGACGGGATTTTTGGATGGTCATATTTCTTTTAGTTATTATGTTATTATAAGACCTAGATGCTGTGAAAAAAATTCGTTCCTCTGAAGTCAATATCCACGAAGAAAACAGGGGACTACGATGCCCATATTTTTGTATGGAGCATTATTTAGTATCACGTCCTCTTAATAAGATGCTAAGATATATTTAAATCAAACTGGCAGTTCCTGGGAGTAGCGCCTGGAAACAAAATAAAAAAGAACCAAAAAAGCATCAGCATCTTCAAATTACTTAAATTCTCAACTCAATTTGTATCGTTTTGCATACCTTTAAGACAGATACTTGATGGTGTGCAAAAACCGTACATTAATACGCATCTCATGGTTCCGAGAGTTTGTTTTGAATGTATAGCCTCCACCCATTCAGTTTTGTTAATCAATTTGTGGCCATATAAATCGCAGCGAAACAGCAAGCCATGCTCATTTCAGCAGTAACTTAACAAGAGTACACATTCAGTGCCGTAGTGATATTATGATTAGTGTCAAGTGTAGTAGGAATACGTAAATATTATCAAAATGAAGATTTTAATGAGAGCAGATACACATTACAGTATACAACCTACTGTAGAATATGACAAACCAAAATATACTTTTTCTCAGGTGGGCAATATTATATTAAATTATAAAATATATCGATCTTTATTTAAATAAATAAAACAGAAAAGCTTTTATAATTAATTCATTATCTTAATAATATCGTTTACATAATTAACTATAAAATATGTTGAATTAGCATTCAATCAATTTCTAAATGTATATCAATTAAAATCTATCATAAAATTAAGTTCATTTCATTTCGAGAAAACCAGTGTAAGATTAAAATAGTGTCACCACCTTATTGCAAACCTATTATAGGTGGCGCAAATGTCAATTAACATAGTGATGGTATAATTAGATAAATTTTATAGTTTTTGCTTCAATGCGATAACGTGTAGTGTTTTTTAGTTACTCTGAAAAACAAAATTTGATTATCACACAAAGTTAAGCCCCGGGTAATAATCTAACAAAAAGTGCAAAAAAGTAACAGTCAATACATAATTTAAAATAACCCTTTATGTAGGTATCCAATTTAGAATATTCAAAAATGCATAAATATTACTGTTAAATAATTAAATCAAAGTTACATGAAATAAAAACAGCGCATGGAAAATTTCAGCAAAATGATATCGCTTCCGTACCAATTTACAAGCGCGTACATGAAAAACCGACAGATTGCAGCTTTTCTAACAACAGATCCTTGCAAACCATATCAAACCGATTACTATATCATTTTAAGTATTCGCCACTTAATTATTTACATATAAATAAACCTGAAAATATACATATTAATAAGAGAAAGCCAATATATGGTTTAAATGTTGCATATTTATAAATAAACACTAAAAGCTAGTATCTTGAACTTTTAGTAAACTTGTTTTATGTAATGCGTTCTGGTTTTATCAATGTTAATTCCGCGTACCATGTAACACAAGGCGACCAATTGGTCGTTTTAGTCATTTAATTAATCCTGATGCCAGCGCTAGTTTATATTCCGTTCACTTTCAATCTTTCCCATGGTTATCATACTAAAATGCTAATTGAACTTATTTTATGATTATCTTTATTTTTGACTGTCATCGTGATACAGTAGTAACATGACCTTCTTCACAAAGGAAGGCCAAACACTTAATAAATACAAAATACATTGACACAACTTACATTAAAAATGTTTTTATTAAATCTGCTGGTAATTAAGGTTGTATCTGTGCAAGGCATGTTTAGTATTCGATTACCAGTTCATGTAAAAAGAAAATACGACATTTTTTTTTCGAAAAACTGACGGTGAGAATTCGCCTATGAACAATATGCAAGTCACCAGTAGGAAAAAAACTAGTGGATGTATCCCAATTAAATAATTTTACAAATATGCAAAGTATCATATAGTTGCACAACATTAATGTTGGATTTAGTTTTAGAAATATATAGTTATTGATTGTTTCTAAAAAGAACTAAATATAGGATGACTCTCGCTAATAAATTTAGTTTTTAGAGATTTTGTCGTTTGCCGCCGCTCGCAACTTTTGTCCGCGTGGAATAAAATTATACAAAAAGCAGCCTTTTGAAACACTCTAACTAACAGAAAAACCACATCACAATACATTTTGAAGATATAGGCGATGGTGATGCTCGTTGATACGCACATGGGGACATACATAAAAAAATAGCGACTTTCTTGTTACTTTAATAAGTAAAGATTAACGTTTTACATTTTTCGCACATATCGGCAGAACCTCGGTCATCGGGATTTTGGCTTACTATGCCGCGCTGACCAGGCGTGTTGGTATAGGGTTTAGTTTCGAGTTATCCGTCTCTTGTAGAGGATGTTATCTGTGCACAATATCACTTAGCTGGTTTTTAAAGCACCCCGGGGAGGACATGGGGTGGTGAAACTTGTATTCTTAATCCGTCTCCACACGGATATCGGCAGAACCTAGTTATCACAAATTATTACATTTACTAAAATCAAAATCTAGTAAGAAATTCCAATATTCCTTCCGTATAGCTCTCAATTTCAATACTAAATTAACTTAACCCTGTCAATTGCAATTTAGGAACTAGAATACGATTTCATTCGCGGGTTCAAAGATCACGAGACTGTAATCAAACTTAATAATAATTACGTAACATCTAATGCAAATTAATCGTCGTCCTATCAACAAATAATTGTGAAAGTGTCTTGTCGAGAGCGAAATAGTGATTATAGAAGATTTGGTACTTAGGACATCTTTCAGATCTTGCCTAAAGTGATTTGACCGAAAATGATTACAGTACTTCATACAAGAAACTAGACTCTTGAACGTATTATTAAAAAAAATCACTGTATTTCTCTACTAGGTACTAAAATATCCAGAAGCAAAGCAGATTCGGTTCTAGTTGGCTGATGCGTGGCTGATTTTAACAGCACATTGTGATACTGACATTACCTTTTTTACACCAATAATATAGTTACTGACAATACTTAAGTAATTTAAGGATAGCTAAGTAACCAATATATCATTTTTCATCCCTACTAATATTATAAATGCGAAAGTAACTCTGTCTGTTACGCTTTCCCGCTTAAACCTCACTACCGATTTTGATGAAATTTGGCACAGACAATCTTTAGATTCTGAGAAAGGACATAGGCTACCTTTTATTGCGAAAAAAAATAATTTCCAAATTCCACGCGGACGGAGTCGCGGGCAACAGCTAGTAATATATAAGTAAGTAATATCTCTGTATCAATGTTAAAGTTAACAATATGCGCAGTAGAATCTCATGCGGAAACTATTAAGAGTACTTAGCATGGTCTTGTAGTTTAATATAATGCAACCATTTAACAATGCTTGTAGATAAGTGTAAAATATTATTCTAAAAATATTATTCATAACTTAAAATAATATTTTTTATATAATCATGACAAAGAAAATATGATTAAATAATTAAGCCTAAAGATAATATAAGTAAGCTTTCGATTTGCTCTGATAAACATCAACGTTTAATAATGTTATGGAGCAATAAAAAAAAAAGAATATTTTATTATATGAAAAATAGAACCCGATTTATTTTCGATTAAGTTATTATATTATTTAGAACAAAAGATATGTAAAAAATAGTTTTAGCGTCGATAAACTCACGTAATATTAGGAAGACACACAGGTCAACTTTATCATATTTTTATTAGAGGCTTAAAAAAATATATTGTAGTATAAAATTTTGTGAACACCGTTGTGTTTTGATTACCGGCGGCATACAGTTACGGTTATGATCTATGTGCTACTAAAAAATTGCAAAATTGTTCCATGGCAAAAAGAGGGTCTTTTTTGCCATGGAACAATTTTGCAATTTTTCTTTTTAATCATCAATCTTAATTTTTCTTTGAATTTTTACAAAAAAATTCCGTGTCATCCCGGTGTTTATATAGAATTTGTTGACTTGATATCAAATCATACATTTCTAAATATCTCTTTAAGGACATACAGGCATCATATAACTACTAATAATAATAAAAAGGTGACAATATACGGCGGGTATGTCTAAGTGGTCCAATCAGAGTCAATGATTGCTTAAATGAATAGTAGGCGGTTTGCGTGCCATTACATCTCGCACACACCTCTTTGCAAATAACGTCATGTCACTTATTGAAATTAATGAAACCAAAACCATGCAAAACAATTACCGTTTATCAATACTATTATACTACTTATACAAATTGTACAATTATTCTGTTATTGTTTTTAAGGTGTTGGCAGCCGTGGCAGTATCAATGGGCTCTATGATAATAGGCTTCTCCTCCGCCTATACGTCACCGGCTCTTGTAACCATGACAAATAGTACAGATATAGAAGTTACAGATGAACAAGTAATAAATATTTCGTAATTGAACTGTTTGTTTTTAAATATCTTTTATTAATGTTAATATCCCTGTTTATGTTCACAGGCCAGTTGGATTGGAAGTTTGATGCCTTTAGCCGCTCTCGCTGGTGGTGTAGCCGGAGGACCACTAGTAGATTACGTAGGACGAAGAAAAACAATTCTATTTTTAGCACCTCCATTCTTTCTTGGTTGGATACTAATAGCTACCTCAAGAGTAGTACATCAAGTATTAGTAGGCCGTGTTATATGTGGCCTATGTGTCGGAGTAGGGTCTCTGGCATTTCCAGTTTATCTTGGTGAAACTATTCAACCAGAAGTTCGCGGTACTTTAGGTCTTTTCCCTACAGCTATAGGAAACATTGGTATATTAATTTGTTATGTGGCTGGAAAATATTTAAACTGGTATCAACTTGCATATTTAGGAGCCGCGTTACCTATTCCGTATTTTATTTTGATGCTACTAATTCCAGAAACACCTCGTTGGTACATATCACGCGGACGTAATGAAGAAGCCCGCAAGGCATTACAATGGCTTCGAGGCAAAAATACCAAAATTGATAATGAAATCCGTGACATTGCGTTGTCGGACGCTGAATCTGTCAGCGATGATATTAATCTTAGAGAACTTTTTAGTATTAAATACATGAGGTCTATACTTATTTGTTTGGGTTTAATGACATTTCAGCAATTATCAGGTATAAACGCTGTGATATTTTATACTGTTACCATATTTAAAATGTCTGGTAGTTCAGTTGATGGAAATTTATCCACCATAATTGTAGGATTCGTAAACTTCGCGTCAACTTTCGTTGCCACTGCCCTTATCGACCGCGCTGGACGCAAAGTGCTTCTATACATATCTTCCGTAATAATGACAATAACATTAGTTGTACTTGGAGCATTCTTTTACGTACAAGTAAATCTTAATATTGACGTATCAACATTAGGGTGGATACCCTTGACCTGTATAATGACATATTTATTGGGTTTCTCTTTAGCGTTTGGACCTATTCCATGGTTGATGATGGGCGAAATTTTACCTGCAAAAATAAGGGGAGGTGCTGCGTCTTTAGTAACTGCATTTAATTGGTTATGTACATTTACAGTGACGAAAACATTTCACAATATTTTAGTCGGTATTGGGGCAGCTGGCACCTTTTGGTTATTTGGATGTATTTGCTTTGTTGCTCTATTTTTCGTTATTTTTTTCGTACCAGAAACAAGAGGTAAGAGTCTCGAGCAAATTGAAAGTAAATTAACAGGTAGGTCTGCCACTAGAACTCGTAGACTTAGTTCCATTGCAAATATCAAACCGTTGCCAAATGGTTGTTGAATAATTAAAATACTAGCATATGGTTGTGAAATGTTTCCTATTTTGGTGTACCCTGTAATTAAATCAATCAACTAATATCAAGGCAAACATATCGTCGATTTAAATGTAATAATTTGTTATAGCAAAGTTTGGTATTGAATGTTATTTGCTATCTCATTTTCTGCAAATAAATTAACAATAGAATTAGGTGGTATCGCCCTAATAAAAAAGATCATATGCATTTATGTGGACACAAATACGAGTAGCGGTCGAGATTATTGTGGTTCTTACCTACAGGCATTGTAAATAACTAGATAATAACTTATTGTAAATATTGTCGCGTGCACAAAAAATATAATTTATTTGTTTTGTTATCATAAAATATATAAATAACCAAATACCTTAACCTAAGTTAAACTTACTTTAATAAAACTTTTATAAATTCACCTGTTTTTTATTTAAGAAAGCCTGAAACCAAAATAAGCTGGAATAATATATAATTTGATCATAAATTATTATCCTTGCAAAGAACAAACGTATCTAAAGGAAAGATTTATCCCGCATCCAGGACTGTCATTGGTGGTTGGGTGCGATCTATACTGAAAGATGCAGGCATTATAGACTCCCCAGGTTCATTTAGAGCTGTAGTAGCATCCGCTAGTTAGGCAGAAAATCATTCTGTGGATGACATAATGTCAAGGGGCAATTGGAAGAGTGAAACCACTTTTAAGAAATTCTATTGCAGAGAGGTTAAAAAGACTAACTGATATAGACGCGATAGAGAATGCGTCGATGTGTCCTTGTTCCAGGAATGCAATTATAATGACACATAGAAAGGCCTAACCAACCTATCAGGTCAGGAGGACTCTTCATATATACATAGTATAAACATGGCTAACGAGACACGCAATGGGTATGGGATAGATAAGATTACAAAAACCGATTGCAGAGTATAAAGTCAAATCTTTACAGTTTTGACTATAATACATATTGCCCTCTTATTGGAACTTCCCCCTTCAAGCAAGCACTATGTTTCGTCTGTTTAACCCCTAACACATGTGGTGTGAAAAAAGGGAAGTGATTAACTATACATAACTAAATCATCATTACCACGTAACTAACTGCTCTGATGATCATCTGATCTGTCACTGACATCTTTAATGAAGGCTCAATGGCATAGAATTTCATAGTTAATTAATAAGCTAAATATAACAAGATAAGATTAACTAACTACTAACGCCATCTACACGCTCAGGCCACAATTCGCTGCACTACTGTAATACTCAGCTAAAACTATATTTTATAAAGAGCCTACACCATTTCACTAAAAATAACTACTTCCTAAAGAATCACACTGTGCAATGACCAACAAATAGCCATCACTGTGCTAATACAGTGTGTACTAGGCAAACAATTAATTAATATAGTTTCTTTACACTTACAGGATAAGATTTCAGCTCTCTATCTATCACCATTCCAGATACAGCGAAGGACAGACAGATGGATAGAAAAGTCTAAGTAACAAGGTCCCATTTTACCTTTTGATACAGAACCCAAAAAAATTACAACTAGCACTTTATCAAAAGGGCTAGTTTTACTGAGACTTTAATTTTTTAAATGTAAGGGGAATCTAAATTTTAGTAACTATGGTGTTATTAGTGTTCAATGTAGCAAAACTGTCCATCAAAATAAAAAATCACAGAATACAATTTTATTTACTGCTGTAGTAAAATGGTAACCAAATATATAATATAATTTAATTAAACACAATTTATTTTTACACTAGTTTGCTGCCTGCGGCTTCGCACGCATTAGTGGCCGAATCAAATCTAAAACAAAAACTGAAATCTGAACTGAAATTAATAGATACTAAAATCAATACTGAAATCCATAGCTAAATTTACATCAGTCAACCATTGATACAAAATACTATGTACTAAAATCAAAGTTAAATGCGATACCAAAATGACAACTACGATTGATGTTTACACTATATGTTTAAAATATATGAGGATCAAAAATTCCACACGTATGGCGGGCATCAGCTAGTACTTTATAAAATAATATAAAAATATGTTCAATGACAAAAAAAAAATGCTCATTCCTCAAATTATCATCACTGCAATCACAATGTTATTTCGGTCACAATCAGCTAGCAGCTATAAGAATCAGGGGTTCGCTTTTTCACTTACTTATTCATTCAAAACTTAATATATGGCTATTATTCTTTTTTTATTAAGTAATAAACCTTTAGCTTTTTGTTGTTAGAGACTCATTGTTAGTAGCTAAACGCAAAGGAATAGGGAATAGTTTACACAAAACTAAACAGGAATGTTTTATTTCAATGTCAAACTACCTACCTTCTTAAATTACTTTGATGAAGAAACTGGCTAGATCTATCTAGAACTTTGTTAACTACGACTATTGTTTGTATAACATATTTATAACATTACTTACCCATAACTTGAACACGACAAATAGCACAAGTGTCACATTCAACATCCCAGCTCCACATAGCAACTGCATTCCACTTTTTCAGTGTAAACATTTTATCTGGTTTTTGTCCATCATTATCACCACGGTCCATTGCATCACAGTCCTCTCCAGACATTTTAGAATGACTTTATTTTTGTAATTCCCTAATAAAAATAAGGGAAATCGTGATAAGGATTTTTTACAATTTCTACAACTTTGTTTATTTACTAATGGAAGAGTTTACGAAGCCTGTTAAAAATCACTGTACTGTAATCTCAGGAAAAGTTACGGAACCTAAAATCAACATTTTAAAATTAAAAAAATATTGCTTAACGTGTTTTTACGCATTACGCGTCGCACAACAACGTAAAGGTCGTTTTAAAATATCACTAAAATTTTATAATTTTAACGCAATCACTATAGGTTGCAACAAGATTTAGGCTTGTTGTGATTAACTTTGTAAACGCCAAGTCTAATGTCAGATTCTACGTTTAGTTTCTTTCGTGTTTCTTCGTCGGAGTCAGATGACGGACAACAGTGAACAGAGCGTTTTGACTTCTAATGGAGAATGTTAACTAATTTTGATTTTTAGCACTCCATATTCTCTGTCAAAAATAAAAAATACTAGTGAAAGAATTACTTCGATACGTCAATTAGTTTCCGATTTAGAAGTAAAATAAGTTGTGACCGACGACGCGGGCCGCCAGTTACGGTGTGACGTCATTACACAACTCGCGCAGTCTGACTCACTCAGTGCGCTCGCAGTTGCGCTCCCGTGCCGTCCAAATTATACATGAATGCTTTTAAAAATGTCCAATCCTAATACCTACTAGGAAATCATGTGTTGTGCCTAAATGTAAAAATACAACTACCAATTCGCCGGAAAATTTGTTTTTTATAGTTCCAAAAGACGTTAAAATGCGAAATTTCCTAGATAGTTATTTTCCAATAACACTTGGTAGCAGGCTCCTCGCTTCGACGATGTAGCCACATTAAAAATGCTATAGTATGTTTACAGCCACCTCTGCTTAACCGTACATACATCACCTACTCTTTTTACTTGAACATAACCAATAGCGTCATCGCCATAGCTGAATGTACAGTTCCTGAGGGAAATGGGGGCGAAGCTGGCGGAAGCTAGTTTGCAATAAATCAATGTATATATTCATTTAAATTTATTAAGAGCGGTACCTACCTATATATACCGACGGGCCTCGTGGTGCAGTGGTTCATGTATTTACAAAAGAAAAGTAGTTTATGTAGTATATCTGTATTCTGGTACCCATAACACAAGCATAAAAATAAAGCTTACTTTGGGACCAGAGGACGTTGTGTGAAATGTCCATGAATATATTTTTTTATATACATACGTACCTACCAATAACTACAAAACTATAATACATATTTGTTGTCTTTAACGTAAATGGTAGGTAGGTACTTCTACTATTTGAGTTACATTCTTCCATTATGACAATAATTGGGTATTTAGTTTTGATAAAACAATAGAGAACAGATAAACTATTAAGCATGTAGTAGCACGGAAAGTTCACTCATCTTTGCATTTTTATTCCTGGCATTTCGGCGGCAACGAAATCACTATTTGTTAATAAATAATGCGCAACCATTAACCATCTATTTTATGTAGATATAATTCTTCATCCATTTTATTAATCGAATAATATTTACTATTTTTAGACTATTAACTTAATACGCGGACGAAAACACAACAAAATACTGCGCAATTTATACTAAGCGTGTTACGTTTGCACGTTCTGAGTATATTGCAACAGCGAGTGAAGCATCGATGACCAGGTGTTCGCCGATGTGAATGCACATCTGATGACAGCAATACCAAGAAGACCACACAGTCGGTCGATGAGGAAACGCTCTCTTCACCAAACCTCACTCTTTGGTCGATCGCGAATTAGATTTAATTAATATTGTAACTTTCTTTCTAATAAAAACTAAGTTTATTTTAAACCTTGGTTTTCCTGCAACCCTCTGCTGCCACAAAACGTAATTAGCGCGCCGCGGCCCGCGAGGCGCGTTGTTGTATGACGTCACAAGCGGTCGCATGACTGTTAGCGGGACTCGATAATTTTCGAAAGTTTGCTAGTTTTCCAATTGCAGAGCATAATGCGACTCAGTGCCGCACAATGCTGAACTATGCTGACGCTTAATTGGAACATAAATTAGTTTTCAAATGCACCAGCAGAGTGCGCTAAGTTCAGTGTTGAAAAAAAAAATACTAAAATAAAATTGTATTCACATTATAAGTGTGGAATATAAAAAAAGTCATTGTTTGTACCTTCATTCATACATTTTTTTTTAAACACAGCTTGAATTAAAAAAATTTTTAGCAATAAATAATATTAGTATGTAACGATAATATATAAATAAAATTTCAATCAATGCCAATTTAAAGAAAAAATACTTGTTAATTTTCTGTCGCTGAAGTTGGTATGGATTGCACGCATCACTTTTGAGAGTGCTCGATTGTGCGATGCGTTGCTGTAGTTGGAACACTCAACGTTGAGCATTGTGCCGCATAATGCGCTCTTGTGCTGTAATTGGAAAACGGGGTTTGAATGCCTATAAAATCAAAATTACTGGATATATTTGACTACAACAAAACCTAGTGTATTTGTATATATACAGGCTTTGCTGAGACAACATTTCAAGCGATTTGACATACCTAGTAACATTCTTCATTCTAACATCATTAGGAAATAATTCGAAAATCGAACTTATTTATCTAATATATAAAATTCACGTGTCACAGTGTTAGTTACCGTACTCCTCCGAAACGGCTTGACCGATTCTTCTCAAATTTTGCATACGTATTCAGTAGGTCTGAGAATCGGCCAACATCTATTTTTCAAACCTTATTTTTTTTAGTATGGCAAAACAACGTTTGCCGGGTCAGCTAGTATTGATATAAAATATACACTCATTTACATGTATTATATTTTAATCAAACTATAAATTTAGTTAACCGGGGGGTGCCAGTAACGGTCAAAGTTCAATTTCAAGTGTGCCATTTGAGAGGTTAACGGTTAACTTCATAAAATTTAGTCACAGCTCGTTTTGGTACACAATACCCTTTCCAGGAATTGTCTGTGGCCCTGTGACTCCTATGGGTTCCTAAAATATTTCTAGAATTTTAATTTTTATTCTATCGATACTGAGCTGTACCATCGACCAAGTGTAACATATAGGAATATAATTCATTCATGGCTGTACCTCATCCATCAAGCTTTCTCAGTCCACTGCTGGACATAGGCCTCCCCCATAGAACGCCACAACGTGCGGTCTTGCGCTAACTGCATCCAGCGGCCCCCGGCGTATTTGAAGATATCGTCGGTCCACCTTGTCGGGGGCCGCCCCACGCTGCGTCGTCCGGTTCGTGGTCGCCACTCGAACAAGCGTTCAAGTACAAGGCTGGAAGTCGTCGAACCTGCGCGAGAGTCGATTTGTAATGACTCTCGAAAACAACTTATAGACGTGGCTCAAGAGCGAGATAGGTCGATAGTTTTTCAAGCGGGTTTTATCGCCCTTCTTGAAAAACAACACCACCACGCTCCTGGTCCACGCCTCTGGAACGATGCCCCCGAGGATGACAGAATCGAACAGCTTCTGAAGGGCCACAAGGACCGGCTTGCCGCCCGCCTTCAGGAGCTCCATAGTGATTCCATCATCGCCCGGTGCTTTACTGTTTTTAAGCTGCTTGAGAGCCATTCTGATCTCGTACAGGCTGACGTCCGGGATGTCCTCGGTATAGTGCCGGGTTAGCTTGGATCGTGGATCTTGGACCAAGCCGACAACAGGAGTTTGGGATGTCTTGTACAACTGTCCATAGAACTGCTCAACTTCACTCAAGATCTCATCTTTGGAAGAAACGACAGTGCCGTTGTCGGTCTTCAGTCTGGTTAGCTGGCTTCGCCCAACAGACAGATCTTTTGCGAACACTTTGGAGCCTTGGTTCCGCTCTATCGCCTCTTTAATACGCTTGGTATTGTAGAGGCGAATATCGCGTCGCACGTATTTCGAGATCTGTCTGTTTAGCTGCCTCAGCATAGACCAGGAGGCTGGAGACTGCACCGTCATCTCCCTCCTCCGTTGCATGAGATCAAGAGTGTGGTCAGAGAGTTTATTGGTATATATGGTTATACTGAAAAATTTCGACCCAATCGTGTGCACAGTTTCCACAAACTTGTTGTTCATATCGTCCGCTGTTTCGCACTCGTCTAAGCATTGGAAGCGATTTTGAAGTTCGAGCTGAAAGCTTTCGGGGTTTTCGTACTCTGCAGGTGTAGGATGTACTAAAAAATATAGGTAAATAATATTCAAATACTAGCAGGCAACAAAAAAATGCACTATCGGTCCGTGAAGAACTAAATAATGGGCGATTGTGTGAACACCTCAGGCCACGCTACGCCACGATTCCTTTGAAGTGTGTTAAAAAAACCGACAACTTTCCGATTGCGCGCCACGATGGACAATTGTCCGCCATTATATACCATTAGCCCCTGTACACAATGGCGATGGCGTTCAGTTGGCCAGCATGGCCCATTGTGTACTGGGGCCTTAACGGACTGCTGTTCACAATTATTTGTGCGATGTTTAAATAATTATAAATGTCATTCATATGTTTGTACTGTGTCTGGGTGTTTACTGTGTATTTTACGTATGTGTTTATAAAAAAAGTATAAAATGTGTTACATATCTACGTATCTGGTACCCATAACCAAACATAGAAATAGTAATGGTTTAGTTTGGATATAAATTAAACTAACTGATACTAAATTAAAACAACCAGACTGTCATAAAATTTTCGTTTATTGATAAAAAAGCAGAAACCTGTTTTATATTATTCTTAGTTACATATCAATCGAAAACACTTATAAAACTTAGTTATAATTAAATTACACATGTTTTAATTTCCTAATTTGGTAAAATATGTATCAAGGTATCTAGTTAGAAGCCGATATGAATAATATTCTGGCTCTTATCGCATACCTACAGATAACGTTGTTATGCCTCATAATATTATTAACTATAATATAATATTAACAAACATTATTAACATACATATTATGTACGCAATATTACCCTGTAAATGTATTAATTGTATATAAAATTCTGTGTTAAAAAAATTGCACGTACATTGACAACCATTGCTTCCATTTACCTAAGTCTGATTTAGAATTAGGAAGTAAGTATTAATTTAAGAATTAAGAAACATACCTACAGGGCTAATCTACATCGTGGTTCAATCCTCTACATAATACAACGAATCTAAGACTATGGATACCTCCTCACATGCATAGATCTATTGTATTTATTTTTAAATTTATTATGAAAGAAGCGAGCGAAATAGACTTTGCATTTTATACACCTATCAAATATCGCATTCGCAAATAAGATATGAAATATATCTTATTGTCCTTTCTTAGTTCGTCAAATTACATTTATTTTAATCATAGCGTGTTATTTCGGCTATATATTGGACTGATCCGAAAATAAGCCTGTTTAAAAATCAAAGTTACGAAGTAGATATAATCAGTTAAAAGAATATTGCTTAAATACCTACTTATTTAGGTGCTAGTGTATGCACAACAAAATTTGTGGAAAAAACGTAAACTAACATTTACAATCATTGTACAATACATATTTTATTATTGTTTTATCAAATAACTACAGGTACACAAATATATAACACTAATATTAATCGGTAGGTTAAACTTTAAGACGCTAATTAATTACAAAATACTTTTACTGGTCATGTACAATGCAGCCAGGAGCATTAAGAAACTAGCTGTGATAGCACTAGCTCCACTGTGGCACCCTAACTCTTCAACTTGTACTTGATATCTAATGCTGTATGGGAATCTGCATTCGGGAGCTGTGGAACAGAAAAACAAATTTAAGGGCCTACATCAATATCATCGCCGACACGTACATACGAGTATTAACACAGCCAGTAGGCACAGAAAATGAAGAATTAGGGATACTTTTCCTATTTACTCAAAATCTACTAAATATATTTTAATTCTGATCCACGTGTTTCTATACATAATAGTTACCTATGTTTTTAAAGTTATTTCATTAGTTAATACGCGATAATAGACCGACAAATGAAAAAAATAAAAAATTAAAGAGGCTAACATAATATTTTCTAACACTTGCGCGACTCATCTGTTTAAATAAAACTACTTTTTACGGATTTAGACGCGTATATTTGTTTTAAATTTTGGCCCGACGTTTCGGAGACTTTGCAGTCACCATGGTCACGTGACCGTGGTGACTGCAAAGTCGACGCGTCTAAATCCGTAAAAAGTAGTTTTATTTAATTAGAGAGGTTGTTTCGCCAAGATTTTCTATCGAGAAAACTTTTTTCAATCGCGTTTTTGAGTTCATGCGATCCTAGATCATATATTGAATAATTGGTCAAGTGCGAGTCGGACTCGCGCACGAAGGGTTCCGTACCATTATCTATGCAACATAAAGAATCGAGGAAGAAACGGTAAAAAAATCATGTTTGTTGTATGGGAGCCCCCCTTAAATATTTATTTTATTTTATTTTTAGTATTTGTTGTTATAGCGGCAATAGAAATACATCATCTGTGAAAATTTCAACTGTCTAGCTATCACCGTTCTTGAGATACAGCCTGGTGACAGACGGACGGACGGACGGACGGACGGACAGCGAAGTCTCAGTAATAGGGTCCCGTTTTTACCCTTTGGGTACGGAACCCTAAAAAACATATACTTAAAAATTAGAGATCTAGCCATTCAATCTAAAGAAACAATGAAAACTTCGTACATAGAAAAATGCACGAAGCTATTTTGGTATCCTCTTAAAATGTGTCCAACTAAGTTCAATTGAAGGTAGATAATTTTAACCCGTTATTCTTCAGACAAACTATCCAGTTCGAGTCTTCGTCAAATTAATAAATAAACACCTATGGAGTGCAGCGTCGCCTTTTAATTTATACAAAGTACTTTTAATCCTTTCTAGTAATTGTAATTACGATTAAATAATAGATCACCTCCACTCAATTGTTTAGTGGCGAAATGCTGCTAAAACTACTAAAAACCAGAATGTTAACTAAGGAGATGAAGCCGAAGCATGGGAGTTATTTAAAATATGGACAATTTACGAATGAAGTTTCAAAAATTGCTTTTTATGTAATCAATCATTGCATCCAAGCATCAACAATTGTAGCTATTTATTGATATTAGAAAATTACCTGTACAAATAGCAGATGTAGTTGTAGTTGTCGTGGCAGATGCCTGAACAGAAATATACAGAAGTGGGCAGGTGTTGATGGTGCTGTAATCGCTGCATGCGTTCTGCAGAACAATCTCGACATTGCCAGAAGACGCTATAGTTTCACAAGTGACCGCGTTCTGCTCAATACCCACTTGGGTCGAATTTTGTCTGAAAAGAAGAAGTTATTAATGAGTTTTTCTCCAAACATTTTTAAATGCCAATACAATAATTTAAATTTAATTATGCAATATTCAAAGTATATTATGTATGTTACCTGGGATGTTCCACAACACGGGAGTGACAAATGACAAGGCTATTAGTTCCACCGGAACTACGACTTATCCTAATTTTCATGTTCTCTCTGTGCTCATAAAAATAGTTAGGATGCATTGAATAGAAGTTAATGTATGAAGGTTCTACGTAGTCATCGAAACTTCTTGTGCCAGTATTTTCTGCGGTAAAATTAGCACCACAGAATGGATTTATGATTCTTCTGCCAGCTGGGAAAGAAGTTACATAAGTGAGACAATAATAAAAGAGTAAACTGCATATAATGACTTTAAAAGATTTACTCTAAAGATACTTACCACCACGAATTCGCTGCAGGATGGGGGACATGATGATATCCATATTAGTTCCAGCAGAATTGAGAGATATAGCATGAAGATCATTATGCATATCGCGCACAAGATTCCACAAAGTGTCGAATTGATTTGACGACGTGGCAAACAGAATTCTGAGATCTAAAAATTAACCAAAAATATTAGACAACAAATAAGGAGAATAATTAAAATAATATTCTTTAGAAATTATGTGAAAAGAACTCACCAGGAACGGTCTCATTGAGTAATCTGGCTTGTTCCAAGACTCTTTCGTTGTTTTGCAAACTGCCAGTATTGATCATGTATAGTAAGATTGAAGATGTGCCACCAACAAAGTTGCGTGCGCTCTCAAAGTTCAATTTCTCTTGCATCATAAGTCTTATGTTTGTCAAACTTGTTTCCAGATTGACGCCAGTTAATACTATAAATGTTAATATAATATGATTTAATTTATCTAATCATTTTAGATTGATTATATTTAATAATGTAAGTAATATATTTGCCTTAACATTAATAGGCATTTCTTCTTTAAAACTTTCATACGTCGCGAATTTCGTAACACTTTTTGTTTCTTTTAATATAGAAAAGTTCTTCTAAATACATACTATGTAAAGATATAGAATTATAAGCTATTCGTTTACTTACTAGTTGCGTGTTTGGCTGCAGTATATTCAGAATGGAAGTCTGCGATAGATGAAGTTGAATTAATTACGATACCACCATCAAACGCGCTGAGAAGAGTAATATTAGAACCAAACGGACTGACTTCAATTTTGTCAGCCAAGTAGGAAACAGCTGGATATACAGTTTGATACGGCCAAGAAGAATCCATTACAATGTAGAGGTTCGTTCTAATACGGATGTCACTAGTACTTGTTAAAGTTGTTGCACAGTTCATATCGTTCATATTGCTTGCTGAAATAAATAATATTTTTTATTAATACATACATTTTTGAGCAACGTATTTATCATATTGGACCATGGAGAAGCTATAACTTGCTTTTTAGCCTTGACCAATCAACAAAGCTGCTAGTATTAGGAAATCAATAGATAATACAACCTTTAATCGTTGCGAAAATAAAATTCTTACTGTGTATAAGGTCATGAACATTAAAAAAACACGGACATCAAACCATTAATAACTGCCTCATTAGTCCTAGGCGTAGGTAAGTTTCGCACTTATGTTTGCGAACTCGTATTAGGTAATTTGCAGAACATTGTGGATTCAGGTGTGTGCACAAGCACAAATGTACGAGGCGAAAAAATACAAAAAAATTGAAAAATTGGTCAAGTGCGAGTCGGACTCGCGCACGAAGGGTTCCGTACCATTATCTATGCAACATAAGGCAACGTTATTAGTATCGAGCAAGAAACGGTAAAAAAATCATGTTTGTTGTATGGGAGCCCCCCTTAAATATTTATTTTATTTTATTTTTAGTATTTGTTGTTATAGCGGCAATAGAAATACATCATCTGTGAAAATTTCAACTCTCTAGCTATCACCGTTCCCGAGATACAGCCTGGTGACAGACGGACGGACGGACGGACGGACGGACGGACGGACGGACGGACAGCGAAGTCTCAGTAATAGGGTCCCGTTTTTACCCTTTGGGTACGGAACCCTAAAAAGAAAATAAATTATGAAGCGTATAAAATTCTCCTTGGCTTCTTATTGTTTCTCATATTTATTCAATTTTTTTGACATAGCAACATTGCAGAAAAATCTATGAAAATCGAAGTACGTAGTTATGCATTTCAAATTTGAATCGAAATTTGAGCTGATATCTTCACGCCTTTTTGAAATCATAAAAGTTAAGTTCGATCACATCATAATTATAATAGAATACAAGTAAAAAGTACTGATCCAGTCTTTACACAGCCTGTCTAGTAGAATAGAGAGGACTGTACATTACAAAAAAAAAAATTACGCCGATGTAGGCGATGTAAACATATTTAGTTACTACATATCTATAATTTCATTTATATGTATCAATAAAATGTAGATAGTAACTAAAATGTTTATTCACAATAAATAATATAATTATATAGTACTTACTTGTGTATGTTTGGAGATTGGTAACAGCACTGTTGGCTAAAACTTCTAAACCTCCGATGATGGTACCACGAAGAGGCATGTTAGTGTCTAACGCAGCGGCAAAAGCTAATGTTTCAGAAACAAGATTCTCATTAGTTATGAATGATTGGCTCAATGTACGACGGTTACATGCTCTTAACGTAGGGTCCATTGCACCATTCTGGAATAAATAAATAAATGCATGTTTTAAAAATTGAAAAAAGAAGAGGATGGAGACACAAGAGTGACTCTACAACGACCTCTGGTCAACTATGTGTTGTCTTATGTTTTATACGTTGTGGTTATAGACACAGATGTAATGGTGTATTTTTGTTCGAAGTCGAACTTCATTTAATCTCTCAAAATAACCAAAAATTCGTCTTTTTTTACTTTCTAAAATTGGGTCAATGAATTTGTGGCTATCTAGAAAAAATATATCATGCATTGCAATATGTAAGGGCATATGTAAGATCAAATTTCATGTTACGTACCACTGGTGAGTAGTACATATCCAGTAAGGTAGACAGTTTGAGTGAACTGTAGCCGGACAGCAGTGAGGACATGCTGGAGCCAAGCACAAAGCCATCGATATCACCGCGTATCTCCGGATCTGTCATCTCAAGATTGACACGATTGTGCAACATGAAATATCTTGGTGCTTCAGAACTGTTCCAGTTGCCTGCTGCGCCGATAGAAATTGAAGAGCTACCTCTTTCAGTACCTTGAATGAGGACAGCTTCCGCCAAATCACCTAATCAACAAAAACGTTATTATATGACTACTAATTCTATGTAAAAACGTTATTAGCCGCCGTATATAATTTTCATCTCCTATCTTATCATAGTCTATCGATTAGCATTTAGCCTAAAAGGACCTATTTGCAGTTGGGTATGTATTATCTGTAGCAGCCACTTAAAAATTTGGAAAGTATATTGTTTGTTAATTAATTTTGAAATGCCTTTGTCATGTCATTTAAAAAATATTATGCAAATTGTACTAAACATCTGTATTTTCTTTGCCTCTCAAATTGTCTGCCTCATTAATAAACTACTGTAGTAAGGCAGCGAGTTGATTGAAGTGTTAACTTATAGCTAGTGTGAATTTCTAGTGTCTCTATAGACTGGGTTACTACAGTTTATAAATGAGGCAGACAGTTTTAGAGTTAAAATAAAAACACAGATGTTTAGTTACTAGGCACTCTATTACAGTATTTCCTTACCTGAAAGTGTAGCTGGATAGAGAGAATTGACAGTTTGTTGCACATTTCTGTAGTTCAATGTAGCGTCTCCCACTAATTGCAATACAGCTACTTGTTGAGGTGCGGCACCAGCAGCAATACCAGCGATAACATGACCAGCAGAAACTGCTCCCCAATCAGTGAAAGCCACACCATCTAATAGCGGACAAGTGCTCTCTGCTATTTGGCGCTCGGACATTACGTTACCAACATCGCTGTATTCCACTTCATCGTTGGGATCGTAATTCTTAATGGCATCACGGCGCACGGTTCTCCTATAAATAACACGTATATAATTACATATCTTCTAATTTGATTAGACAAGGTATAAAAATGTAATAGTGATAATCTTCTTCATATGAAGTGGATTCAAAATGATAACTTAAGGAGGAATTTAAGAATAGTAATAAATGTCTGTACGGTAACTGCTGTAATAATACCAATAATGAATTCAAGTTAAATGTCATGTAAATAAATATTGTCAGTACTTACACGGGCGTTAATATCTCAACATCTTCATCAATGGAGCGTGCTCGTCGTGCAGCACGAGCTGAGCGTGTTGAACGCCCTGTTCTCAAGGATCGATATTGAGATAACTGGTTGCAGCTGCTCTCATCTCCACGTACCCTTGTATCTACTGAAGTGGACAGCATGTGGTGTAGAGCACACTGAAAAAGTCATTTATGGAATTAACTAATATCAATTTTTACAAGCGCTGTTAATAGTACCAAACTAGGCGTTTTAATTCTTTTCCTACTTGGGCGTACAACTGTGGTGTTTATACATTATTAAATTATTCTTGGTATCTAGTTCCTGAGAAATGAGTCGTACTATTAGTCGTAGTCGTACAATCCCTAATGTTTAAGAAAGGGAGATTATTATCTTAGCATTCAGTCATTAAAAATAACACCCACCTTTAAAACAGAAGATAGAGTGTCGTCGCTCAATACCGCCAAGTTGCTAGGAATAAGTCTCGTAACCAAAAGTCGGTAACGATGGAAAGAGTGATGAGTAGGAGCATACGGTAATACAATGGAAGAGGTCATTGTATTCTCAGGCTGATGATATTCAATACCATCTTGGCGATATCTAAAAAAATATAAGAATGTTTAATAGTTTCGTAGCTAAAATGTTACTACTGTTAGCAAGTAACGGGATTACAGCAAACTGATTAGTTTAAAAGCACCTGAACAATGAGTCGTACGCAGTCCCCAATGTTTAAGAAATGCTTTAAAACTAAGCATGACTAGTTCCCGGTTTATTTATTTAACTGAATGAATTTCTGAATTGCCTGAGACCTTCTCTATTGCGTACAAAGTTTGCGCCACATGGGGAAACTAAATTTTGTATGGTCAATGCACACTGCATCAGATAGAGATCCGGATACTTAATATATTATAGAAAAGTAAAGAACTGTGACTTACGTATGAAGCAGTACAGCGGAGAGTTGCCTCAAATCCATGTTTACATTTGGATTGTTCTCAATTTTACGTATGATATCAATGAGAACAGGCATAGTGACTGGTGGCAGGTTGTTTCTATTTAGTAGAGTTACATTGTTGTAACACTCGCTAAGGGTAGCAGCCACCCTGGTCTGAGCAGTTTGTTGTGCGTGAGAACATCCCACTATGGCCACCAACAAAATTGGTAACCAATACATTTTGATATCTGTAAGGCAGAAAACCATTGCTTAATGTTTCGAATGATTCTTGCAAAAGAAAAGTTGTGACTGTGCGTAGATTTTGTAATTTAGCTACCCTTAGTATCTGAAACACAATAAGAATGGATTCTTTATGTTTAATTTCATATAGCGTCATCAGGTCTCAAAATAACCATACTGTTTGGTGCTAAGAATACCTTTTTAAACAACTACGTTTATATACTTTACACTGAGTACTTTTGCTTCAGCAACTAAATTAAATAATTTAAAAACAATCTACAACAAAAATGATCAAATGAACTCTCTTCAAAACTTCGTTTTAAAAACCATCGATACTAAATATTTTATCATTATAAAACACGAACTTTACGGATCACATGTTTTTATTACAGTTCCTGATTAGGACTTATCTTTGTGTATGAAGGTTACGAAATTTAAGTTAGACTGTACTTTTAATTTAGAACAGATTTTAAAATTTAATACTTAATTCAATAATTTAAAGACAAACTGGGATATAATCGATAAATCAGCCGAATTGGCAAACGTCGTTCTGCAAAATCTTGTTGCACCGTGAGGAGTAAACATATAGGGGATTGTTTTTTCGTCGACGTGACGCTATAAAATACTATACCACGCTGACCAGGCGTGATGAATGATTGTTGTACAGTACCCATAAGCTGCTGTGCACTTGAGTAAGTTTATATTTATTTAGAGGAGGTTTAATTTTTTGCTTTTCTCCTTCCTGCCCTGCCAGTCCATGATGGTGCCTTGAGCCTTAACATGACTGTGCGAGGGGTGGCCTCGCTAACCAGGGTATTTAACGGAAGTGGGTATCTACTTTATTAGGTCTATCGATGTATGTATCGATTTTTAAGAATGTGTCACAACATACTGTAATATAAAGTACTTTTAGTACGTTTTGTTCTTGATATCACGGGCAGCTAGATATGATAAAAATATTAATGACAAACCCTGTAAAGCATTCACGATTATTTACTTTATCGATTTTATCAACGGTTACTAGGAGTGGTTCAGGATATGAAGATTGTTTTTTTATTATATTCCAACTAAACTGTACATGATTCACCAATTTTGTGATTGTATACTTGTGAGAAATTTACCTACTTTTTATTTGCACTCAATAGAGTTATAGTGTATATATACATAAATTTAAAAGACAAATGGCTAAATAGCTAAAATTTGGATGTGGCCTGGTCAAAGATAAGCCTTTTGGTCAACAGTAACATAGATGGTTGTCCGGAAGATGTTGAATCTATCCACGACCTGGTTAAGTTTACTTAAGATTATTTTTATCCTACATCTATCCTGCATGTTATCCAACATAATTAACGTCAATATTTTTCCACTTTGAGTAGGTAATTGTAGGATTTAGGCCCAGAAAAATTTATAAGCGGTTAATTTCACAGTGGTTCTAAAGACAGCTGCTTGAAATCCGTTTTTAAAAAAGAGTGGGCCGGACCGTGGAGCAATGAGATGAGACATAAGCTTTTAAGTATATTGCTTGGTGTTCATCGCGCTTATTAGCTGGCTGTGGAGGTATGAGAATCCGCCTCTTGGCTCCCATCGTTGCAACATTGGTATTGTATTGAATAATACAACTTTCGGCTTTGGTTGCATTACCCATAAGGTTATTTAATTTTGTCTTAGCCTATAAATTTCTTCTTTCAAATATTCAAAATCCAGGGGCAATAAAACTTGTATTTCTATTGAAATTGAATTCTATTGAACTGTATTCAGTATTCTTCTGTACAAATTTTATCTTTTGCGTCGTATCGTTGCCCGCGACTTCGTAATCGTGGAAATATACTTCCTTGAGACTTATCCTCACAGTTTGGACAATTCACACAATATCTTTATAAATTGTAGCCTATGTGTTATTCTACTACGTTAAGCTACATTATTGTAAAGTTTCATAAAAATCCATTCAGTAGTTTTTGCGTGAAAGAGTAACAAACATCCAAACATCCATACGCACATTACCCCATGAGGATTACATAAAGCGCATTTTGGCATAATAATTTGAAAAGTTACCAGTGTAAATATCAAAGTGTGTACGTTTTTATTATCAGCACATTTGTGTCATTCAAATTATTAATAGAAGGTTGCCCAATTGTAGGAATTGTTTGCTTGCTCTAGTTTTGATAAGAATTACGTAGGTATTGTGTTTAATGTACAATATCACCGTTATATAGTATTTAATAATCCCTATAACCAGATTGTCGTAATCTATTTACGAGTACTTTAGGAATAGACTTAATTTTAATTAACTTAAGTTTTATTTAAATTACTACTTTTATTAGTAATCAACTACATATTTGGTAGGTGATCAAATTGAGCTTTGACTCTACCTAATATGCAAGTAAGTGAGCATAATCTGATCTACGATATGACGATTGTGTTTTGTGAGCGCCAGATCTTAGTCTTGCTACAAATTATACACACTCTGTTAATCCTTTTAAAGCTCGAATACGATTGTATCAAACGATCTGAATTCCGCTTTATCCTTTTTTATCATCTCAGCTCTCTTTTGTTATGAGTTTTCCACCTATCGAACAAGATGCTAACTGTTTAGCTTTTCAATAAGCTGTATTTTCATCACTCGCTAGAAGATGCGTAGTGGATGGTGACTATGGTGACGATCCCTCGCCGGTGTTCCATCAGATTTACTACAAACCCAAAAGAGGTAATTTATGATGCAATTTCTTTTCCTTATTTTAGGTAACATAGCATTCCGTGTGGTGACGGATTAAGAATACAAGTGTCACCACCCCATCTCCTCCCAAGGGTGCTGTAAAAGTCAGCTAAGGGATATTGCACACAGATCATATCTATTGTGACAGACGAAAAACTCGAAAATAAAACCTGTGCCAACACGCCTGGTCAGCGCGGCACAGTAGACCATAATCCCTCCCAAAGTGGAAGAGGCCCGTGCCCAACAGTGGGACGTAAATGCGCTGGAGAAGAAGAAGAGAAGGTAACACACTGATCTAAGTCAACATTAAAAAGTCGTCATTTTCAGATCATCCGTTAAACTACATCTCTAAAATGCTATGTACTAGGCTATGCTATACAGTGAAATAAAATCAGACATTCATTCTTGTTCTATATAGGACAGTAGGTATTTAACATTGGGTAAAGTAGCTCATTAATCTTCAATAGGCTTATTTACATATTTTGTAAATTGTTTAATGCTCTGTTCCAACACGCCTTATACCTTTCATGTGGTATTTGTTTTGATATCCTAATCCTTACAAATGTTTCGACTAAGTTCTGACCACACCCTCATTTCTGACATTGATCTGTTCCTATGTACAACATAACTTGATTAAAATTGAGATGGATGTGGTGATTTCGCATTCCTAAATTGACACCATGCTTCCATGAACAATCATAACCAACACTGGACATCAGTAATAGGTATCGATTTATCTTAAGCCATAAATGTAAATGCAAGTAGGTACTTAGAATAAGAATACTGATAATGTGTTTGTTGATACCAATTACGAAAACGTTTATCGATACATAAGTATATATATATATATATATATAATACTCCTAAGCCAGAATATGTGGACAAAAAAACTCTTTTTTTAATCTTTTATCTGGGTGTGTATTTATATACTTGTAACGGAATCTTTGAAAGTCATTTTCACCCACTTGCAGTAGTCTTATTGATCTGAAATTTTGCACACATAATGAAGACCGATGACAATGCAATAATGTTGGATTATAAGCGTGTTTTTTAGTTTTTCAACACACTAAAATTGCTTAGCGATGTTTATAAAACTGTTAGTGTGACTCACGCAACTAATCTCACCGGTTTTCGATTAGATATTTCTGCATAACTCATTTTAAACGTCTATTGCTGCTTTTATACCTTATGGTACCATTATCTGCTTGTTTTTGTTATCACTCAGTATTTAAAAGTTAAGATTACTTACATTTTAGATGAAATACAATTCTCAAATAGACAAAAGTTAAAACTGTCCACAAAACTTGCAACTATTTATCGCGCATATCCAAATCACATCAAATTAAAACACAGTCTTTGATAAAAACTTAAACACTTGAGCACACAATGTGCTATAGTTACCCGTAAAGGAGCACCACTAGCTATTTCAAACTGAAATAAAGGGTATACAGGTACATGATAAGATAATGAAAACAGGTCTAGATAAATTCATGAAACCAAAGATAGCCGTACGTACGAGGCTGATATCTGTTTTCGCTTGCGATTACAGCGATAACAGCTGATTATAGTTCCACTTGCACATACTGATCCAATGAATCCGATTTCGACGAATAAGGTTAAATAGGTATATACTTATCTGAAAACGTTTTAACTATAGTTATTCAAAGAAACTATTACGAATAGGTTTTATGTGCCTATTTAGAAATAGGTAGGTACTAGCACAGGTAGGACTTTCTAAAGTCATATTATTATCTGAATCTATTTCTGTTTTTTACACATCCTTTTTTATACATTCCATCTACCCTTATTTCAGACTTTAGATTATTAATTCGAAATTAAATAAAAATTTAAATATACATTATCGGATTTGTTAAATTTAGACAAAAACAATACAAAAGATACGACGAGGATGGGATTCGAACCCACGCGTGCAGAGCACATTGGATTAGCAGTCCAACGCCTTAACCACTCGGCCACCTCGTCACTTGCACTGAGAGGCGAATTTGGTGTTCAATTACTTGCTTAACTTTCAAATATTAAAATTAATTTAAATACAATATATACCTACAAAACTAACATCAGTTACAAATGAATAAAATAAAACGAAACTGGTAAATAAAGTAAAAAAAAAACTTCCATGTTAGTGAACTCATTATACTGCCATCTATGTAATATATTTATAACTAATGCATTATCGTAATTGTATTGTCAGTGCAGTCAGTCAGTGCTCAATACTGTAATTTAGTGCTGTAAATTTTTATATTATAGGTGTACTAGTTTTAATTATTATCGAATAATTTGTAACCTTGCACCACGAAGTATAGATACAAGGAGTCCGAACGTAATGTTGAACGAATGGTCTCAATTTAAGGGACAGATTTTTTGCCGGTAGAGCGCGCCATTTTTCAAGAAGTACTCGTTTGAACTATTGACACCTGTGGAAAAAAATATTCTGAGAAACGTGCAATTAAATATAAGTTTCAGGAAATTTTTAGAGTGCTTTAAACCCAACAATACAGAGAAGGTCAAGAGATATTCTGATATTCTTTATTAGCATCGGTACGTCCTGAATACTAGCGCAGCCAGTGGCAGAAAATAGAACTATGATCTGGGTTTATTATTGTGTACACGAAATATTATGGAAAAGCCTATACCGTTCGGACTCCTTGTATCTATACTTCGTGCCTTGCACATTTACATGTTGACACTTACAGCGACATCTAGGCAATGAACTCTAAAGTAGATTTCCAAGTTAGCCACCTAGTTGTTTTTAATGTATGAAACAAGATGACGCTATGGAAACAAAAATATTTATTGGTTTATTATTCTGGATATTTCTAATTTCTTTAATATCTTTTCCTCCTTAATAATTATCTTGTGTATGGTTACTCTTTAAAATCAAAATATGAAATAGTTTGTAACCTTGCATATTAAAATAAAGACACTTACAGCGACATCTAGGTATTACAACCTAAAGTAGGTTCCCATGTTAGCAACCCAGTTGTTTTAAACATCTGAAACAAGAGGGCGCTGCACAATTTTTTTAAATTCATTGTTTTAAAAAATGCGTTTCTAATCTGAAAATTGAAATTCCTTATTCCATAACATTGTTAAAGATTTTGATTACTCTTTTTAATTAATTTTAAAAAATCTGCTTAGATAAAAAAGATAATACAAACAATATATCTATCAAAACGATAAAAACCAAGCGAATGGCGCAGAAACTACCTATTTAACTTTATACGGCTGAAATCGAAATGTAAACGCGGGGGTAAATAATTGGTAGGTAGTACCATGAATGAATTATATACCACTGTGTCTATGGTAGTACTACTAGGTATGTTACATTATGTAGGTATTAAAGATTCTTGAATAATTTTAGGGTTTAAAACAGGGTTTAAATACAAACCATTGTTATCTAACTAACATACGCACAGATAATGACATAAGTAATGTTAGTTACCAGTTGTAGCGGTTTTAAACTTTAGTAAACATGTATTACAAAACCCAAGGGAATGAGTAATGATACTTAGGGATGCGCGACCTACAGGGTCAAACGGAGTCGAAAGGGACGCGTTGCCTGGCAACGGATCAGACTTATCCGATCAGTCTCCCTCCCTCCAATGCCTTCCATTCATGAACGCTTAAACTCAAAATAGCTACAAACAACTCTCATAATTTAATAAATAGATGTATTATTTCGGTAACATTTAATCAATGCATTTAATAATATCTGTGAGTAAATTTAATACTGTGCCTATACTATATACAAAGACAGAGTTATCCTACTCATAATATTGTGGTGATAACAGTTCCCTAATGATTGACCAAAAATTTTTTGACAAATGATCATTTGACAAACAGCGTTTCACCAAATGATCATTTGGCAAACAATACACATTACAAAAGTATCATCTTACAAAAACTTACTTAGCAAATGATCTACTAGCAAACACTACACTTGACAAAATAATGTGTTAAGTGTTCAAATGTCAATTGACCTATCTTTCATTTCACCAAATGATATGTTTAGTAAATTAAGTTATTTTTAAATGTATCATTTTCATCATGAATCACTATTAAAGGCTGAAATGCCCTAGTCACTTCTGGCGTTTGAGGTTAAAGTTCTAACCTAACCTAGCCCAATCTAATAAAAGTGATATTCTTCAAAGACGAACGGGTTATTAAATAATTATTTTGCAAATAAAGTAAAATATCAATTATTTAAAATATGAAATATATTTAATTATTTAAAATATAAAAATATTTAAAATATGCAAAAAAATATGCTAAAGATGGTCATTTTAACAAGAAAACAAAAATTTTAGACCAATAGTAGATTTATCTAATAACACAGTTTTAAATGTTAGTTTTGTAAAGTAATCATTTGTAAAATGTAAATTTAAGTGTTGGCAAAATGAAAAATTTGTAAAATGATCAGTAGTAAAATGATCAATAGGCGAATTCATTGTTTTGCCAAACGTTGTTTGTCAAGTGTAGTTTTGCGAAATGACTTTTGGTCAAACAATCGGACACCGGTGATAAGTGATAACAGATGGTGACAATTCGAATTAGGAACTCTAAACTACGAGCTACGGACAATCATATAACTATACCACATCTATACTAACATTATAAAGCTGAATAGTTTGTTTGTTTGTTTGAACGCGCTAATCTCAGAAACAACTACTGGTCCGAATTGAAAAATTTTTTCAGTGTTGGATAGAACATTAATTAAGGAAGGCTTTAAGCTATATGTAGCATCACGCTGCGACTAATAGTATTGGTGAAAAATGTTACAAAAACGGCAGTAGTAGGCATTATAAAGATGAAGAGTTTGTTTGTTTGATCACACTAATCACAGGAACCACTGGTTCGATTTGAAAAATTATTATTTATTTAAGTCGAACCCTAGACAGATCTAAGCATAATATTATTCCACCTCTGTGATAGATATAACTTAATTATAACTACAAAGGCCCTTTTGTCTTTTCCCTAACAAGTTTATGTGGTATACTTGATTTTCTCATTGTAACTCAAAATAAATTAAGTGTATCGAAATACACTTAACTTTTTGATAATAACGACTAAACTCTGAATTTTTGGGCCGCAATTTCGGTGTGCATAACTTTAATTTACCTTTAAAACAAAAATCTTTATTGAGAACAATAACATAATCAACAATTTACATGTTTTTGTTGTCTCCTGAAATAAGTTAGTACCTGTGTCTCTTCATAATATTAGTATAGAAAACTTTGTTGCCTGGAATAAAAAGTACATAGGTGATGAATATATTTAGGAAAGAAGTTTGATTTTATTAAACAAGCTCTAGTGTAAGTTGAAGTCTAGCCGAACTCTACATTCAAATGGCTAGACTACTCTAGGCAGCATTATTATATTGATTTGTGAACCGTATCGATTGGGGAGACATTAACAAAAGTTGTAAAACAAGGTATGTATAATAATAAGTATTTATACACTACTGCTATAGATTGCTGTATATGATATTCTGTAGTGAACAGAACAAGCGAAAGATGTAAAAACAACTGAATGTAACAAAACTATTTATTGGTTATTATTACTGAATAATGCTAGAATACAATTTTATGAAAACCCGCTATAAGTATGCACTTTTTTCAAATAAACGACTTTTCAAATACGATACTGAACAAGGAATGATATTCATGCGGGAGAAAGATTTTATATAAACGTAATATAGTTGTATTACCAATATCGCATTTCCAATTCCCATACCGTGTATGTTACAAGAATCTTTCAATAAAAATAACATACACGCTGCCAATTGTATATTGATATCGTTGAAGTATAGGTACATCGAAGTAATCACATTTTTACGTTTAAAAAAATCTTTCTGAAGTTTTGATGAATGTGGTTTTAAGATTAGGTACAGATTAAAATCAGTTCATGCAGGGCCAAGAATCGGAGACTTAACAGTCACCATGGTCACGGATCATGGATCTCACCCGTGACCATGGTGACTGCAAAGTCTCCGAAACGTCGGGTCAAAATTTAAAACAAATATACGCGTCTAAATCCGTAAAAAGTAGTTTTATTTAAACAAATGAGTCGCACAAGTGTTAGAAAATATTACATCATTGGTCTGTTCTTATTGATGTAGATAGCAATATTAACAAAAAGCAAATATAATTTGTCTATGAAGTACAATTTAATTAGCCAAGCTTAATTTACTTGTCCTCAATATTAAACGTCAACCCACCATCTGGGATATCCGTGCTGTGAAGAACGTGCCTTCAAGATTAAAACGCGAACACTCTTCTGGTAAATCTGTGTCCTGTTGTGTCGTTAAATATGTACCTTACACAATATTCATCGACATCACTTAGATTAGATTCACAAGGTATTCGTGCTTCAAGGTATTACATTGTATAGAGTACTTAGCAATACTTAGTAAAGAGTACTGTAGACGTGCCTGCGCTGCACGATGCCAGCTTGTTGCTAGTCACGTGCCGGTTTAAAGTTTGTCTAGAAAAATAAACATTTACAACGCATTCTAAAAAGCTTTGCTTTCTACGGATAAAGTATTATTTTAAGCGACAAATTAAACAAACCACTACAAAATTCGATTTGGAATATCCGGGGATAGTTATTATTAGTAAACGAAGTAAACCTTAGATAACATAACTAAATCTATTTAATCCAAATCTAAAAGCTCTAACGTACAACATAGTACGGTTATCTAGAACCCGTTTTCAAATTTTTGCGTTCCGGTACACCCCGGTGAGATACTAATTACATGTTTATTAAACGAGGTTTTTCATTTATTTGCGAAGACTTTAAAAGACATAATGAGTGTATAGTTCACCGGTATTATCCAAAAAGCATGATTTTTATAACTTGATCATCTGTTTAGGAATTTACTATACAACAATCCAATAGTTTAATGTGCTATACAGCTTTACTGAAATCGTAGTATTCTATTTTAATTTCGCATGAAATGGAATAAAAGAAATTACAAAAAGGTTTGCGTACTTATTATAAACATCGAGTATTTGCTTTCATTTTTATTTGGATATATTTCAATGAAGACATAAAAATGTCGAGACTTAAGTTGCCAATGGTCGGGTTTACAGCGAGACATCGAAAGGTCTTCAGACTCGGTGAATTTCATACGATTAGGGTTGTGCTCTCTTATTTCAATCGATTTAATACGACGTCCGAACCGTATTATTTTGTTGTAAAATATTCTGCAATGTTCAATATTTTTGTTAGTGAATATCATATATATGTCTTATGAGACTTGATAAAAATAGTTTACATAAGGATTTTTAGTTTTAATTTAGGTTCCAAGATTATGAAGTAAGTCCTCAAATTGTGTCAAAGGTGAGTAATTTGTTTATTTATTGTAGTTGATGAGATTGAATGGTGACTCGTTGAAATTTCATAAAAGGATCCTTCCAAACCAGTTACACGTGTCTTAAGCCACGGATCAATCTCATCGTAGTTAATAGAATGTTGTAGTTAACGTAGTTAGTTTGTCCAGTATTAGAGGGTCTTTAGATGGATGACTAATGCTCTGGCTGTAATTATAGGTGATGTCTATGATGTTTCTCCGATATGTATATAATAATGCGCTATTTCTACCTTTTTTACTACTATCCAAACAATACAATGCTAATAATCAACATGTATCAAACTTATTGAGTGCTTATTCCTAAGACGCTCCAACATTAGACTTCGTCCAAAATTACTTAATATCTAAACAAATCTAAAACAGTGACCAATTTTTTATCGTTAATGACATATAGAACAAAAATCTGCTTTATAATCCTGGCATCTGTAACAAACTGAAACTTTTTATACGAAACAAAATACAAAATAAATAAATAAATGGACATTTCACACAACGACCTCTGGTCCCAAGCTAAGCTTATATGCTTGTGTTATGGGTACCAGAATACGGATAGAATAGAAGAACAGCTTAAATATACAAAAAGCCAAAAGTCACATTGCGAGATGAACCGACACAAATGAAACAGTTCTTTATATACCTGAAGCAATAGTAAAATATAATATACATATATTTTTCTTTATTTTAATTAAGTTAAAATAGTGAATATTCTCGATGGGAAAACCCCACACTTTCTCTAACATTGTAAACAAAAATCGGAAAACCCCTTCACGTGTACGCATTTGGTATATCACCATGGAACCATTACGGCAAAATGAGGTTATCGGGCTTAATATAATATCGAATAAGCCTGGCTTTTGTTAGTTTATATTTTAAAAATTTTTCAATTACATCTGGCTTGATTTGATGAACCCAGAATACAAAAAAGCGTGTACAAAATACTCAATATTATTATATAGAAAAAGCCCAGGATTAGACCTGTATTTATTACCGCAGTGGAAATAGAAAGCTAGATCTCGTCTACAGTAAATAAGTACCACCAATTGGGCCACGGAGCCCCAATCATGCTATTGTTAAGAAGTGATATATCGCACTTCTTAATCCACCGGAATAAGGGAAGTATTCTTCAATTGAAAAAGGTAAGCCGGGTAAGGTAATATTATATTAGACGAGCACAAAGGTATAACAGTACAACGCCCTTTAATACGGCGGTCTGCAAGAAGGATTATCCACTTTGCCAAGACGTCTTTTATTCATGTTCCGTCAACGTATAAAACGTAATATTTCTTTTATCAGCAAAATAATTCTTATTCTTATTAAAAAATAAAAAATCGTAAATGAATGCCTATTGATTCTCTTATTTGTTTTGGGACAGATCCTTGTTAGATATTTCAATATTGATCTATTGGAATATTTTGAAGATTATCTTAAACTTACACAACAAGAACTGAAACTAATCTTATTTTTATTTTCTGATATAACTAACCTCGTTTATTATTACAACTAGCTGTTGCCCGCAAATTCGTACGCGTGGAATTTAGAAATCAAACCTTGACAAATAAATAAAAAAGCCGTCCTCTTAAACCAATCTATCTATTACAAAAAACAGCATCAAAATCAGTTGCGCAGTTTTAAAGATATAATTTCACGTAGGGACATACATACAAAAGTAACGACTCTATTTTATAATAAACTAGCTGTCCCGGCAAACGTTGTTATGCCATACCAAAAAAAAGGTTTGAAAAATAGATGTTGGCCGATTCTCAGACCTACTGAATACGCAGATAAAATTTCATAAAAATCGGTCAAGCCGTTTCGGAGGAGTACGGTAACTAACATTGTGAGGCGTGAATTTTATATATAAGATAAAGACTTTATTTTATAATAAGTTTTATAATAAGAGATAATAGTCAAAAGAGGACTTGACAAATTTATTAATAGGAAAGATCTCATTGAAATGGTCTGTTTAATATATTTAATATATAATGGTCTATAATAATGTATAGAACAGGTAAAGGAAATGGTAAGAGGTCTCGTCGGAAACTATTCAATCTTGGACAGGCAAATTGTGTGTTGAAGTAGAACGGAAATGTGCGGTATTGCGAGGAATAGACGACGCGCGGGACTGAGGCAAAACCACATCGTCTCCGCCATATAATATTATTATCCCTGTAATATTGGTTAACATTATTGTATAAAAAATAATAAACCGTAATATATTAAAGACTAGACGTTTATAGCCGTCTGCAACGTTAAAAATTATTACCAATATGTTAAAGAAATAACGTGGTTGTTTTACTTCTCTTATAGAATATTTATTTATGAAGTATTTACGATAAGAATTTTAAAGTGTTAGACCAATGATGTTAAAGTCTTGAAGTGAAAGTTTGCCGAAAATCTATATTGCTATTTCAAGTTACTACTTGAATATTTTTAAATGACTTCGACCATTCGATGCGCTCTTTGAGAAGTATGTGTGGTGTGACTTTGAAAGATAGGTTAAGAAATGAAGTTATAAGAGAACGTTGCGGCCTGAAAGAGCATGTAGTGACTAAGGTGGAGAAAAGTATGCTTAGGTGGTTTGGTCATGTGGAGAGGATGGATGAGAGACGCTTAACGAAAGGCATATACACGGCGGAGGTAAGTGGAAATGCTGGGAGAGGACGCCCGAGTAAAATATACTCCGATGTCATCGCCGGCATACTCCAAAAGGGGCAAGTGCGTAGCACTTACAACCGTCGGGCATGTATGACCAGATGTATGAGTGTGGATGAAGCCAAGGAAGTATGTTTGGTTCGTAGCAGATGGCGCTCTATAGTCTCTGCACACCTTTTTCCCATGGGGGTAGCCCCATGGGAAAAAAGTGTGATGTTATGATGATGATGACCTCGACCATTGAATATTTCTTAGAAATTGTTTTTGTTTTCTATAAAGAAATAAGTGGAAAGATTGCAGGCAATCACGAAACTATGCGGCTAGATAATTACCCAAAGACTCGCCAGTGTCAGTCTGTCCACGAAGATATTGTCGTGTTCAGGCGGCCCGCGGAAGTACAGCTATCGGTCTTGCAATTAGATAAGTTTCTCGGCAAAGAAGTGACGGTATGAGCCATTGAATGAAATCATATAAGGACTGACTTACCAGACATTAGTCATTAAAATTTCCTTTTAAATTGCCGATATATTCAATACGAGTACTTACTTACACACTACTTACTTGCAGAACTGGCGGAAATATCGATAGATAGAAATATTAACGACTTTTTAATGTTTTGTTTAAAGATAATTACTTAGCTGTCGCCCGTAACTTCGTATGTGTGGAATTTAAAAACTAATCATTGAGATATTATACAAATAGCCATTCTGATGCACCACTCTAAGTATTAAAAAATAGCATCTAAATCTGTTGCGAAGTTTTAAAGATATAAGCTCATTTAGGGACATACAATACAAAAATAACTTATAGATGTTCTCTAATATTGCAAGCAACATATCACATGATATTATGTTTTACTTGGCAATACATATGTCACAAACTAACAAATATAAAATAACACCATTAAATATTTTCTAGATTTTTAAAAAGAATGCACGAGATCCAACTGGGGTTCGGTATTCTACATTCCAATTAATAATATGGATATGATTTGAATGAATCCCGAATACTAGGTATTTAATGTTACGGCCTTTTTTGGCACGTGGTTATACATCTGGTAATAGTGGTAACTGTCCGTGTGGTGACAGATTAAGAATACAAGTGTCACCACCCCCTTTCCTTCCCGGGGTGCAGTAAAAACCAGCTAAGGAATATTGTACACGAATAACATCATCTGTGAGAGACGGAGAACTCGAAAATAAGGCCTGTGCCAACACACTTGGTCAACGCGGCACAGTAGACCATAACCCTCCCAAGATAAAGGAGGCTCGTGGGACATTAATGGACGATAGATGGAGAGAATAGTGCTATCATTCAGTAGAGTTCTAATAGATGTGATAGGTAGTGTAGGTACCTACTGATACTGCGCGAAGGATAATGGTAAAATTACTATTTTTTATTATCACAATATGTAATAAAAACTTAATGTTACATGATGTTACTAAAAGTTTCTGTAAAATAATTTTAATGCCGTGAGAGAATTTCTGCTCCGATTAAAATGTAAAATATTTTACAAGGAAACTCACGCACGCACCCATGGGAAATTCCAAGACATGCCTACGTAATGCGTAAAGGTTATAAATATATATATATATATATACAATATATACATAATATATACACCTACACGTAAAATGGTATGTGCGTTTGTAATCAGCGCAATTGTTATTAACTGAACACCTAAAATACCTAATATCATATACAGGCTGCCTTTAGTGTAATAAATGTGATGAATACAATACACCATTGTAACGTAGCTTCTGTTTAATGGGTCAGGCAAAACATATTGTGTTGTCTTTACGTACTTATTATAAAACACAGTCGTTATTTTTGTATGTGTGTCTCTAAGTAGCTTATATCTTCAAAGTGGTTCAAGAGGATGGTTTTTTTTACAATTTGTTAAGGTTTAGTGTATGTTTGGGGAGGGGTGTAATAACTATATACGCGGGTGACATCGCGGGCTTTAGCTAGTAAGTTATAATTTCACTCGTCAATCACCTGATAATAGAGTCACACAACAGATATGTTATGCAGCCAAGGTAAAGTAGGCTAAATAGGTTTAAAATTGTAGATATTATCTTCGTTATTTTCGTTAATAAAATACCTACTCTAACTATCGACTAGTTATCTCCTACAAGTGCACTACAAGCAATCCTGTATAGGAAAAATATTGTAATATTTGAAAATTTAACATTTTCCAATTTCCGGCGCATGAAATATTATAAGTAGGTACTAAAGTGCTTGCGCTGAAACCGTACTTGAAACAGGAAATAAGTTGTCGACAGTCTACTATAGTTGAATAAAATGATGTTCTTCTTGATTTTAGATTTAGTTACATTAATATCTTTCAGTAGAGCAAGAAAATTATACATATATTTTTTGTATTACTGGCTAATTCAGTGTTATTATTTATTTATTTTTACACTTTATTGTATACTATAATGAATAAAATTTACAAGAATTTCACTACAGTGCTATATATATAAAAGAAGATTAAAAAAAAAACGTTCAACCGACTTCATATGCCTTGGAAATTTTAGGGCTTTCCTTAATTTCCCAGGAAACAACCATCAGATCCTGATCTGGTGCCAATGGGACCACACGGAAATCACTAGCTTTCAAATAAAAAAAAATCATTAAAATCGCTTTACCCAGTTAAAAGTTATAAGGTAAAAAACATACAGACGAATTGAGAACATCCTCCTTTTTTTGAAATTGGTTAAAAATATTTAAGGAAAATACTCTGAAAAGATTCTGAGGCCATTTCCCTTTAGTCTAGACAGGGGACGAGTTTTGTTCGATATAGCCTGCCAGTGGAATGTTGCACCCGAGCTAGCAATAACCGTAGCAACTAACGCTGTGCTGCCTTTGTTCACGGACCTATCAGAACTTCATCCGACACAATACAAAGAGATGGAAGTTATTAGAGCTCGGTAGAATATCGGTATTACCAAAAGGTAAATCGGGATCCTGTTGCTGAGACTTCGCTCTCTATCCGTCAATGCAGAGGCGTCTTATAACGATGATAGCTAGACAGTTGACATTTTCTAATTATTTGAAAAAAATAATTGAACTCTCATACACAATTTAATCTTGATACGCTTTTGTAAACCAATCCTGTCTCAAAGTCTGGAAACCCACTCATACTTATCAGTTCCCCCACAAAGTGTACATTCTACCACATCATTCATCATCGTCCTCCATACTTTACATGATTGGTCTATAAATACGAAGAAATAGCTCTAATAGAGTTCCTACTTACTTATTTCATTCGTAGGTTTACCTAAGCTTTAGCTTAGAAACCTTTTTGTTGTATTAATAGATTGCGTGTATCACGCATCAGGTATACACAGCGACATAATTAAAATTATGCGTATAAGCTAAGTGTGAATTTGAGTATTTTTGTTGCTAAGGAGGAGTTGGCTTTAGAACTCATTCTTCGCTAGTCCAGTCTGTCATAAAAATAATCGAACTACAAGCAAACAAACTAATCCGCATAAAAACCATACTGAACAGCATTTAGAGACGAGACACAAGAATTACTCATTAGTGAAGTTTAGTTTTTGGAATTGGTTGTTAGAACAGAATTGGTGCCAATAGTGGCTAAAGAATGTCCGATAAGTCGGGTTAGAAAGTAAGTCGGGCAAAATAAACGCGTGTTTCGGAATATAAATTTCTTCTTTGTCATGCCCAACATTAGAATTTAAGGAATTTGTTTCACAGACGATTTCTTTAACTTCTTTTTAAAATCTATATTAGTTGCGTAATTATGATGGAACCCTCAAGCCAAAAAATAAAGGAGGTTGAACGTGACTTAATTTGATTAGATTTCTAATGGCCTTTAATAAGAAAACGTTTCAGTTTAACCACAGAATAAATAATACTAAATTAGTTTAGCTTATAAACAGATGTTTCAGATTTAAAATAAAGAGTCGAAACTGTTTTTACTTTACTTTACATCAAAAATATCTAAAAGTTGTATTTCTAAAACATTATTTTCAGTGCATGCATAAACATCAAATAAAAGGAAAAAAAATTAAGTAGGTACCATATTTACTATGGATGAGACTTTAAAAAAAGCTCCGTGTACACTTATTCTGCAAACTTATAAACATTTTTAGACCTCCATTTTTTAGAACAATCACTTGCAATAAGCACAAAAGAATATTCCTACTTCCGTTACACTAACTAGTATAACATGTGGCATCCCAAACATGCTACAATAAATGTTGTGGAAATATTTTTACAAAAGTCTAGCCTGACTCCACGTTAAACTGGTAGAGCTATCTATAACACTTTTATATTTGTTTTAAAAAGAAAATTGAACGACGCCGAGAAATCGTTGCATTAAATATTAGCTCCAAAGCGACCTCATCACCACGGGTTTACTTTTAATGTGGCACAACTTTGAACACGTCTTTTACTAGTAAATGAAAGCGGCAGCTTCAAAAATATTTAAGACATTTTTGATGTTATATGTAGGTCATAATATGAACTTTTGAAGAACTAAAAATATTTATGTGACGTCTGTCCGTGTGGTGACGGATTAAGAACACAAGCGTCACCATTACATTCCCTACTACACTACAGAATACAAACGGATAAAATTCCTCTGTGAGGGACGAAAAACTCGGAACCAAGCCAACACGCCTGGGCCCCAAGTCTGCTAATACAATGTTGTCACATTGACAGTTCAATGGCACCATAATGGCGCGGGGAGCCACGGCAGGAAACCTCCACGTTGGGCGCATAGTTTCTTTTGTCTTTGAGATACGTCCCTGGAGATTGGAAGCCTTGTGTCTGGTGCTCCCTGGACTGCGTCAAGCTCGCTCCTTTCCAAGCTATGGAGGGACCGCGTTTGGCGTAGACTGATGTCTTGCCCCTGCTGACCCCAAGAGGGGGTCGTGGGATGGCGGACCTGCAAGGTCCGCGACGGCGTTCCTTGCCTCGAGCGTCGCGAGTGCCGTACCGTCCCCCTACTCCCGGTACTATTCTGATCCGCAGAACTGACTGATGAGTGGGTGATCACATTCGGCGTTGGGCACCGACTCCGGTGCGTGAGCTCTGTAAGGCTCTGTTTTTGATGGCTCTTCATGGGCAGCGGTCTTCGGACGTAGCTGTGGGCGGGAATACCCCGCGGCTTGGCGGTCCTTCTGGATGCGTTAACTCGTGTCTGGAGGGATGCCCCCTAATGTGGGCAACGTCGAGCAACCTGTCTCAGCCGTTGCGTGTCGTTGATCACGTCTAGCGGCGTGATGGCTGGGACAGGGGGCTTGCCTTAACCGGCCGGCCCGAGACAAGGAAAAGTCAATAATACCCGACAGTCAAGTCGTTACAACCTGCGGAAACTGTCCGACCTCCGCAAGGTTCGCCTCAGTACATAGGATTGCGTAAGTGCAGGGGGCTCCGCTTACGTCGACCACCCTTTCCCCCATACTCGTGGGACTAATATGGAAAATCTCGAAAACCCAAACAAAACCCAAACCGATATCTCTAAACATGACGACCTAGGCAAACTCTCACGGACTAAGGGCGAATCTTCACAAAATGATAACCTTGGCGATAATCTTAGGTCTACTGGCGAACCTGCTCAAAATGATAACTTGGCAAACGATCTGATGATTACTGATTCCTCGATCAATGGCGAGGACCAACGAATCCGGACTCGGGCTTTGGTCAACCAGGAAGCAAGAGAGAGGCTCACTCGCATCTACCTCGGCGAATCACGGCGGCTGTCTGAGTCTGACAGCAGCTGCATGTCAGTGGATGAGCGATCGCACTCGTGCTCTCCTGCACGCTCGCTCTCCCCATCAAACCCGCGGTTCTGGAGAAAACGCCCTCTGGAAGAACAAGAAGGTCCTTCAAGTTCAACTGGAAAGAAGAAGGGACGCGGTCGACCACCGACCACAGGGGCGTACGTTGGCGTGGCACGTGCGAAGAAAGAGTATAACAAGCAGCTCCAGCGCGAAATGGAGCTGCAGGCGGAGAGAGAGCTGGCAGCCGAAGCCGCTGCCACAAGCGAGAAGTTGCAGGCCCTGGAAAAGGCTGCAACGAAGACTGTAGCACCATCGAGTACTGGCCAGAGAAAGCCAAGAGGTAAGGACGAGCTGCTCGGCATTGTAGAATCGGCGCTAGATGTTATAGGGTCCGTTGCGAAGAAGTCATCAGTGAGAAGCGCAATGACACTAATCACCGACACGGTCCTCGAGCTCGCGGAACACAGGGTCGAATCTGAGGACCTCAAACTTTTGCGCGCCGAGCTGGAGGAGAGAAATAAAAGAGACGCGGAGACTATAAGACTCCTCCGCGCCGAAATAGCGGAGCTCCGGGCCCGGCAGGAGGCCCATAATCAGGCGACCACCACATCTGGAATGTCGCGCGACGAAATCGCGTTTTACATCGATTCCCGGCTCGCCGGCATCAATGATCGTCTCTTGCCGGAACCGAAAACCCGCCCTCTGCTGGCTGCGGATAAGCGTAGGGCACCGGAGCACACATCACCTGCTCCTGTGTCCACACTGAATGTCGACAATGTCACGCCTCTGGCGCCTACTGCTCCTTCCACGGAGTCGACGAACATCCTTCCCTCCGCCCCCGGCAAAATTCAGACTGCGGGAAAGAAAGGAAAGAAGAAGAAGAGCCTGGCGGCTCGCGAAGCTCTAGCCACCCGCAAAGAAACGGCTGCCCCTCCCTCGGCGCCAGTGGCTCAACCCGCGACCCAGACAGCGGCTCAAACGACACCACTACCACCGCTTCCTCAACAACAACAGATGGAGGCGTGGAATGTTGTGGCACGAAGAACGAAGCCATCCAAAACAGCAGCCCCAACCGCTGCCATGCCGGCTGCACAAACAACGCAACAACAAAAGGAAAAAAAGTCGAAGCGCGCCCGGAAACTGCGCGCTCCCAAAACCGCCGCTGTAGTTGTTACCCTGCCGGAAAACTCTGTGGCCACATATGGCGAAATTATGGCGAAGGCCGAGGGGGCCATTAACCTCTCGGCTCTAGGCATCAACGGTGTTCGATTCCGCACGGCCCGAACTGGGGGCCGTGTAATGGAGGTTTCTGGAGCCGAGAAGGCTAAGAAGGCTGACGAGCTAGCCGCAAAGTTGCGGGAGGTCGTCGGCTCTGAGGCTCGAGTGTCCAGACCGGAGCAATGCGCCGAAATGCGCATCTCCGGCCTGGGGGACGCGGCCACCAGCGAATCGGTGGCCGCGGCTGTCGTCAATGTGGGGGGCTGCCGCCCCGATCTTGTCAAGGTGGGCAATATCATCCGCCCACCTGGCCGCCCGGGGACCGTTTGGGTCAAGTGCCCTGTCCCGGCGGCTAAAAAGATAACAGAGAACGGCCGCCTCGTGGTAGGCTGGTCGACGGCCCGTGCTGCGTTGCTTGACGCGCGGCCGCAGCGATGCTTCCGCTGCCTCGTCCCGGGTCATTTTGGAGTACAGTGTACCTGCGAAACTGACCGCAGTGCACTGTGCTTCAGGTGCGGACAGCCTGGCCACAAGGCAGCTGTCTGCACTGCAGACCCTCGCTGCGCAGTCTGCGCGTCGGAGGGTGTAGATGCAGGTCATCGTCTGGGCCACAAAAAGTGCCCAGCGATGGCCAAAAAGCCAAAAGCAACGGCGAAAAAGATGGGCGGGGGAAAATCTAACCCCCCCACCCAGTCCCAGGCAGCTACGCAACCAGCTGCCCCGGTGGCCATGGACACCATCACCAATTAAATGGCCAATAGGGTGTCGATACTGCAGGCGAATATTAATCATTGCGCGGCGGCCCAGGATCTCTTACTCCAGACCGCTGCGCAGTGGCAAGTAAGTGTAGCCGTAGTCGCCGAGCCGTACTTCGTCCGAGCCCGTGATGACTGGGTGGGCGATCACGATGGTTCGGTGGCTATCGTCGCCTGGCAACGTCGTGCTGCCCCCCGTCCCTTTCAGAGGGTATCTAGGGGCCACGGGTGCGTACTCGCATCGCTGGGCGACGTTGCAGTAATCGGGGTGTACTTCTCGCCTAACAGGACGCTCGCCGAGTTTGAGCGTCTCCTCGCCGAGGTTAGTGACCTCGCGGCGGAAGTGCACCCCACCCCTGTGGTGGTCGCCGGAGATTTCAACGCCAAATCCCGGTCCTGGGGATCTCCGGCGACCAATGCTAGGGGTGACACCCTGCAGGAGTGGGCTGTGTCTAGTGGCCTAGTCCTTTTAAATAGGGGGACGGCCTGGACGTGCGTCCGGCACAATGGCGGGTCAATCGTGGACCTGTCTTTCGCAAGTCCCGCCCTGGCCCGCCGCACGAGGCGGTGGAGAGTGGAAGAGGGGGTGGAGACGCTGTCAGACCACCGTTACATACGGTTCGACTTAGTCCCATCCCCCACGGACGCCCCAGCCGCCGAGCTGGACCGTCCCCTACCGGGAGAGGGTCCTCGGTGGAGGTTGCACACCTTGGACCCGGAGCTGGCCACCGAGGCGGCCATCGTGGAGCGGTGGATCGCTGGCCCTAACGGCCACAATGTTGTAAATGCAGAGAACGGCCTGGACGTGGACGCGAGATGTGAGCGACTGTCAGGAGCACTATCTCGTGTCTGCGACGCGGCGATGCATCGGGCGGGTCCGATCCCTCCGCGCAAGCAGGTGTACTGGTGGAGGCCTCACCTCGCTGGCCTCCGCACCGAATGTCAAATGTCTCGGCGCCGGTACACCCGCAGTCGCCGGAGGGCCAATAGAGACCTCACCCAGGAAGAGGTACTGCTCGCCGCGTACCGGGCCGCTCGTAACGCGTTTACCGCTGCCATCAAGGCCGCCAAAGCTGAGGCTTGGCAGGAGTGGCTCGGGAGTCTGGATCGAGATCCATGGGGGCGCCCGTACAAGGTGGTTACCCAAAAACTCCGCCCCTCGGCGCTCCCCCTGACGAGAACCCTCGAGCCACTCTTCGTGGAGCAGGTGGTGAGCTCCCTCTTTCCTGTGAGAGAAGAATGGTCGCCGCCACAAATGGCGGCCCTATCTGAAGAGGAACCGGCAGCGGGCGAGGAAGTTCCGCCCGTGTCCGAGGCCGAGCTAGGGGCTGCGGTTCTGAAGCTCAAATTGAAGAACCGCGCCCCGGGACCGGACGGCGTTCCTGGGCGGCTCCTCGCCCAGGTGATGCCAGTCCTAGAGGAGGAAGTCGTGTCCCTCATGTCGGAGTGCATGGCGTCCGGCAGAGTCCCGCAGCGGTGGAAAACAGGGAAGCTTGTGCTCCTTCAAAAGCACGGGCGACCCCCCGACTCGCCGTCGGCCTACCGCCCGATTGTCTTACTCAACGAGGCGTGCAAATTGTTTGAAAGAGTGGTCGCTGCACGCCTCGTCCGGCATTTGGAGGCGGTAGGCCCCGATATTAGCGATAACCAGTTCGGGTTTCGCCGCGGACGGTCGACAATGGACGCTGTGGCCCGACTGAGGGACCAAGTCCATTATGTGGTTTCCCGGGGGGAGGTGTTGCTGGCGGTGTCACTCGACATTGCCAACGCCTTCAACACCCTCCCTTGGTCGACGATCGCAGAGGCCCTCAGGTACCACAGAGTTCCATGGTACCTGAGGAGGGTCCTGGCGGACTACTTCGCTGACCGGGCCATTTTCTACCCGGCCCGGGACAGCATAGTCCGCCGGGATATGACATGTGGCGTTCCACAGGGGTCGGTGCTCGGGCCGCTCTTGTGGAACATTGGTTATGATTGGGTCCTGCGCGGTGCCAATCTCCCGGGTGTCAGGGTCATCTGTTATGCCGACGACACCCTAGTGACCGCGCGGGGCCCCACATTCCGTGACGCTGGGGTGCTCGCTACGGCGGGCACCGCGCTTTTGGTGAGCCGCATCAGGGCTCTTGGCCTGAAGGTGGCCCTTGAAAAGTCCGAGGCCCTCTTTTTCCACGGGTCTCGGGCTAAGCCCCCCCGCGGCTACAATATCATCGTGGGAGGAACCCCTATCGCTGTCGGAGCTAAAATGAAATATCTCGGGTTGGTGCTCGACAGCAGATGGGGGTTCGGCGAGCATTTCCGGGCGCTGGCGCCGAGGCTGGTGACGTGCGCCGGAATGCTTGCCCGGCTGCTCCCGAATTGCGGGGGGGCCGGAGCTGTCAGCCGCCGTCTCTATGACGGGGTGGTGCGCTCTAAAGCTCTCTACGGAGCGCCAATTTGGGCGGCGGCGGCTCTCAGCGTCGAAAACGCCTCGCTGCTACGGCGTTCGCAGCGGGTTTTGGCGCAGAGAGCTGCCAGGGCGTACCGCACCGTCTCGCTTGAGGCGGCATGCATTATTGCCGGGAGCCTCCCGTGGGACCTCGAGGCGGAGGTCCTGGCTGAGGTGTACAGAAGGAGGGCCTTGATGCGGAATGAGTCGGCAATTGAGCCCCACCCCGAGGAGATCGTGCGCTGGAGGAGCGAATGTCGCGACGATCTCTTCGGGAGATGGTCAGAGAGATTGGAAGATGTGACCTGGGGCAAGCGGCTGGTTGACGCCGTGCGCCCAGTCCTGCGTCAGTGGGTCGAGGCGCCGCACCGGGTGCCGACCTACCACCTCACCCAGCTCCTCACGGGCCACGGCTGCTTTGCCAAATACCTGTGTGAGCTGGTTGGAGTCGAGTCCACACCCGGGTGCAAAAATTGCGCATCCGGGGCCGTGGATACGGCCGAACACACACTGGCCGTGTGCACGGCCTGGACTGCTCAACGCGCCCGACTTACTGGCGTGGTTGGCGCAAATTTGTCGCTGCCGGCCGTCATCGAATCGATGGCCGGCAGTAAAGAGAGTTGGGCCGCTGTCACCTCCTTCGCTAAAGAGGTGATGGCGGCAAAGAGAGAGGCCCTGCGGGAGCGCGAGCGCTCGGGCGACACGCTGCCTCCCCGCAGGGCCCCGGGTAGGGGTCGTCGGCGCGCAATAGCAGGCGGCCCCACCCGACGAGGAGGCCGCGCGCGGCAGGTCGGAGGGCCTGTCGCGCCAACAGTGGCGGACGATCACTCTCCACGTGTTCTGGGGAGAGGCGTCGGTCTGACGGGGGGGCCTAGGGCCCGCCCCGTCACAGTGAGCCCCCACCGATAGGGGGCCACCCCTGGTCGGGTCATGGTAATACCTGAGTGACTACCATGGCCCGGCTAAGGGGCGAGGAGGAACACCGTGGGGTTTAGTGGTAGTTCGGGTCCGCTTCTGACCCGGGAGTCCCACACAAAGTGCGTAAATGCATTCCCCACGTAAAAAAAAAAAAAAAAATAAAAACCATAATGGCGCCATTGTGACAAAATTTCAAGTTTGGTGTCATATTGACGCCTTAATGGTGCCATATTGGCAAAATTTTACCAAATTTGGTAGTCTACTATTAATTTTTTGTCGTAATGACCCTATTCTGACACCATATGACACTGACCATTTTAACAACATTGTAATATGATTCTAATAGCAGAATTAGCAGACTTGACCCCCTGATGAGCACGGCATAGTAGACCCAATACCCTCAGTATCCCTACAAAAGAGAAAAAGAGTAATGGTCTTATGCATATTGATTTATCGGAGGTTTAAAATTTCGCTAAAATCGGTTTGATAAAATTGTCAAAAATTGTTATTCATAATAGTCTTTTTACGATAAAATGTTTATTACCTCTCCGATAAAGTGACATTATTTTATTGTTTAAACCTTCGATAAGTCATTATAAATAAGGCCATAAGTAACTAAAAGGCACGCGATCAAGGTTGTCATAAATCTGAACATCTAAAACTTATGAAAATAAAGATAATACAATGTGATTGTTATAGAAAAGGTTTGCGCTTCACTGCTGCCGTGTAATCAATTTTCAGAAACGTTTTTACATGAGGTATCTCATTTTAGATACATTTATTTTTGGGTATCTTGAATCAGAATCTGTGGCATATTCCTCTTTCGGTTCATTCAATTGGTAGATAATAAATCAATCAATACATAAAAGGCATACAGATATTTTGTTAAAATCTTTTGTACAAAGAAATACTTTGTGAGCTAGGAATATAGGTACTAAGTAAATTCTGTACTTTGATGGGCTTCGTAGCTTAGTCGTAGATAAGTCGCCTTTATGTTATAAAATAGTAGGTTCCATATAAGTTCGATATCCACTTATGACAATCAATCTTATGACTAATACTGATGTTTGAAGATTATTCAAAAATGAATGAAAAAGACTTGTGTCCAAATTGAAAACGTTTCATTATATCTATTTTGTTTAAAAAATGCTGTAGATATAAAAAAAGAGACATGGTGTAAACATATTCTTGAACGTTGAACTCCAACATTAATTATAAGTAAAGCAGTTATTGCACCTGCCAGTAATCCATTCAACCCAGGAGTGCATTTCAGAAGGCAATATCGTCTACTAAATTAAATCTGTGTGAATGAACCTCACAGTGTATTGATGAAAACTTATTCAGGTCATATTCGGGTCACTAAATCGGAACGTATTTTAATAAAAGAATTTATTTATTTGAAAATTTCTATCTACTAAAAAAGCTCACATAAAATCATACATACAAAGCTAACGGCAATGTGAAATCAAACAAGAAGGCTACCACAATAGTAAGTAGTTCAACCGCCTAATCATCAGATCCTGACCTGGTGTCAATGGGACCACACGGGAACCATCAGCTTTCGAATAAAAAAGAGTCACTTAAATCGCTTCGCCCAGTTAAAAGTTATGAGGTAACAACAATAAAAAAACAAAATACGAATTGAAAACCTCCTCCTATTTTACAGTCGGTTAAAAATATATGCAATATAGCATTATTTCAATGGTAAGATGCGATTATGCAAAAGTGTGAACAACCTCGCGACATTGCCTTGCAAAGGGAGAGTGTCGACCTGGCGGCCTAGGGCTTTGTCCCCCGGTCGCCCTCTTGACTAGACTAGTGCTACCAGCTGTCTAGAGATCACTTATTTTTCTCAGTATTTCAGAACTCGATGTTTAATAATAGCGTTATATATTTAGACATCTTTGAGCATTATTGAATAACTTTAGTTTGTTAATTAAGCGTAGATGAAATAGGCAATCATATTTGAGAGATTATAATAATATGCGGCTAATTTAGTTCTCAAAGAAATCCTACTGACTTAACATTAAAATTGAAATTAGAGGTTATTGTTATGGCTTATTCACGGTTTTCAAAATAGAGTCTCTTATAACGTGATTTTTAGTTATGATTTCCTAGACTGTATTTTGGCTAGATACTTTTATGCTTTGGAGTAGAACATTATTATGTTTGTGACGTTATTAATATGATCTGACACGGAAGCAGGACGTGAGGCGAATGTGTAAACACGCAATGACGCTATACCTGGTGACCAACGTAAAATATAACTTTGAATTTAGATTAAATAAAGTAAAGGTTCACTTTATTTTAAGTACAATAGATCAATGAACTCTAAACTTCTAATAAAACGATTTTATAGACTTTTAGGCTTAATCTAGATTAGTACGTATCGTCTTAAAATTTATTTCAATTAATACTGTCATAAATTCATAACCCTTCTTTCGACTGTCCGGCAAAAGGGGCATGACTTTTGTGATAATTATTTTAAGTCAAATCCGAATGTGTTCCAGATTTGTACACGCTAAAGCTTGTGTTCTTTACACTTCGGGCACACACGTATGTGCGTGCAGGTTTTGGTTACTCCCCAACAAAAAAAATTAGAGCACCTTTTGACTATTCCTCAAAATGAACAAGCAACTCGCACGTAGCACGAACTCAAAGCCATTACGGAGTTAAGAGGATACCAAAATAGCTTCGTGCATTTTTCTATGTACGAAGTTTTCATTGTTTCTTTAGATTGAATGGCTAGAGCTCTAATTTTTAAGTATATGTTTTTTCAATATATGATCTAGGATCACATAAACTCAGAAACACGATTGAAAAAAGTTTTCTCGATAGAAAATCTTGGCGAAACAACCTCTCTAATTTTTTATTTTTTTCATTTGTCGGTCTATTATCGCGTATTAACTAATGAAATAACTTTAAAAACATAAGTAACTATTATATATAGAAACACGTAAATCAGAATTAAAATATATTTAGTAGATTTTGAGTAAATAGGAAAAGTATCCCTAATTCTTCATTTTCTGTGCCTACTGGCTGTGTTAATATGTACGTGTCGGCGATGATATACGATATATTGATGTAGGCCCTTAATGCTGTAATGCAAACTCTCGAGCATTATTAAATTAAGTAATAAAAAGACGAATCAAATACTCACATGAGTAATATTCATGTTAAAATGCCAAAAGATACAAAGACCTTTGACTTATAAATATGTCTCAAGGATATTCTCTGAGGTAACCTCAAATACGGCGAAATATGTGTACTCATTCAAAGTTTAGTTTCACCTGCAAATCACACATTATTGATATTTATTGCTGTAAGCCTGCAAATGGTGTCCCATAATCTATGAAAACGTAATTGCTGTACATGTAAGGGTAATGCTACTGTAATGTGTAACACGTGAGACAACTTTATACCATAAATAATTAATTGACGCCCTAATAGGCATACGATACATGGATAGATATAGGAAATGTTTATTAAAATAAACATTTCCTATATCTATCCATGTATCGTATGCCTATTAGGGCGTAATTTTTTGTGTATACTTCCAAATTTTCTAGCATATTTATTTATTTATTTATAAATACTTCATGCACAAAAAAGGTACAATGGCGGACTTAATGCCCTAGGCATTATCTACCAACCAACCAACCAGATAGCAGTGTAGAGATAAAGCAGTGTGAGTGAAAAATACAGAAAAGAATCCTGCTAATTAAAACATATACATATTACACAATTAATATATTCAATTTACTGTGGTCATAGACTGACTTTATATTAATTTGAGTTCAAAATTGAATTTAATATCTAGTCTTTTACATATAGTATCGCGGCTTCATTTAGGCTACAAACTTAATTTAACCTTATAACGATTGCTGATATCAATTTAAAGGGTTTAAAAAAAGTATAGTATCCAAAGAAATATACCCTCTAAATAACTTCCCAGTGATGTTTTTCTTTATATTATTGATTAAAATGTTGCATAACTTTGAAATCTTACCTATCTAAAAATTGTGGCATTGATTTTATTCTATTAGAATTTTATGTTGATTACGTATTATTTCCACATGAATACGTAAGAAAAGTAACGTTATCGCCGTGGTTGTCGCTATAAAGCAATTTTCATGGCTTCTAAGATAACCTCGACTTAATATACACGAAACCTTATCGGGGAAATCAGGCAAACTATGCGTATAGGGTACGCGCATATATTTTACTGAACTGTTACCTTCCTGTGCCATAAAAAATATCTTATCACTACGAATATTATTTGTACGTTGAGGAAATAGAAGAATCTGCATGCTTTGCTATACTCTTATAGGAAAACTGCTTTTAAATTGTAGGTACACCACTTTACCCCAGTTCCAGATCAATTGAGTCCATCCAAAGGTTGTCTGGAAGAGATCGCAATATGCGATAAGACCGCCAATTGTACATGTTTTATCTTAATTTCGTTACATAAGTGACATGTAATATGTTATAGTGTACAATAAATAGTGTAAAAAAATACATGTGAATCTCATGGGATTGTACTTATTCAATATTCATTTTTTTATTATAAGTATATTACATATTTATATTTCTCCCTTAACGTCCCACTGTTGGGCACCTGCCTCTTCCACTTTGGAAGGTATTATGCTTTACTCTCTACGCCCTCCCATAGGGTAGGAGGCCCCCCTAACAGGAGGACCGACGACTTGAAGAAGGTCGCTGGAATGGGACTGGATGCGGAAAGCGGAGGACCGTGTATTGTGGCGCGAATTGAAAGAGGCTTATGTCCAGCTGTGGACTCCAATAGGCTGACGTGATGATGGCTTATTCCCTATACCGCGCTGACCAGGCGTGTTGGGAAAGGGTTAATTTTCGAGATTTCCATCTCCCACAATGGATGTCATCTGTGTGTAGGTACGATATTCCTTGACGGGCTTTTACAGCACCCTGAGGAGGAGATGGGGTGGTGAGTCTTGTATTTTTAATCCGTCCCCACACGGACATTTATATTTATTTACTAGCTGTTGCTTATTTTTAGTTTTAACATAATTATGTTAAAACCAAAAATATTTAACGTCTACACTACTACAAGTACCTACCTAATTAGGTACTTGTAGTAGTGTAGACGTTTAAATTAAAAAGAAATGCTTTGAAAACTCATAAACATTAATTTACCATAACAATTAAAATCTCTTTTACCTAGAATACCTTTTCATTTCAGTTTTAGTACTCTTTTAATCAATATTTAATCTCATACGACATACTATATACTTGCTTTTAAACAATAAAAGCTATTAAAATTCTTTAATTAAAACTTCCACGTACTTTTGCATTTATAAGTCAGAAAATAGACTTCATGTGATTCACTGCGATATTAATTATAACAACATTACCTCCTGCCTTTTGTAACCTTTCAACAATTGTAACACAAAAGCAATTCGTTACTCAAACGAAATTCGTGCATTCAAATCGTACAGTTCAACGACCTCTTTTATTCATAGGTACACATAAACATTTCCTTGTGTTAGTTACGCACACCCTTCCTTACTGGGGAGAAAATAATAATAAACACAGCGACTTTTTTTTTGCTTCGAACCGGCGAGACGACAGACGATCGAGGTGTGGTAGCCTCAGGCCTTTGACAACTCATGAAAAATTCAAGCGCTCCCAGCAATCTAGATATAATAAACTTAGGTAAGTGCTGAAAGTTAAATATATAGATAGTTGAATAAAACGGTAGGTAATCATTTTGTAGGTTTATGTTTTTAAGATCAAATGATTAACAAATATAAATATTTATTCTTTACGAAATACTAGCTGTTGCCCGCTGCTTCGCATGTACGCGGGGAATTAAGACCATATTCCCCGTTTTAGTAAAATTTTTCACTGATACTTCACTCCTATTTGGACAACTCACACAATATCTTTATAAATTGTAGCCTATGTGTTATTCGGATGTATAAGCTACATTATTGTAAAGTTTCATGAAAATCCATTCAGTAGTTTTTGCGGGAAAGAATAACGAACATCCAAACATCCATACTTACAAACTTTCACATTATAATATTAGTAGGATAGTTTTTAGGGTTCCGTACCAAAAGGTAAAGCTGACTCTATTGCTGAGACTTCGCTCTCCGTCCGTCTGTCAGCAGGCTGTATACCTGGAACAGTGAAAATTTCACAGTTTTATAAGCTAACATCCTCTGTGAAAAACGGAAACCTAAAAAATAAATCTCACGCCAACTCGCCTGGTCAGTGCGGCAAAGTAGACCGTAATACCTCCCAAAGTGGAGGAGGCCCGTGCTCAACAGTGGGACGTTAATGGGCTGGAGAGAGAGAGATAGTATATCGGTTGATGCTACAACAACAAATATTCGATATTAACAAATATTATATTTGACGAGCCTCGTGGTTAAGTGGTTCATGTAATGGACTGCCGATCAAGAGGTCGCGGTTTCGATTCCCGCTCGGGACAATCATTTGTGTGATTTTTCGAATTGTCATACAAATGTTTGTACTGCGTCTGGGTGTTTCTATATATTATAAGCATATATTTACAAAAAAAAAGTAGTAGGTATATGTATTATATACGTATTCTGGTACCCGTAACACAAGCATATAAGCTTAGCTTGGGACCAGAGGACCTTGTGTGAAATGTCCATGAATATTTATTTATTTATTATTATTTTATATTTATTATTATTCATCATCATTATCCCGCCCTTATCCCATTTTCGGGGTCACGTTATCTCTGGAACGGTGAAATCTAGAGCCCGTATTAAGGCGGGACAAGACGCTAGTATCTAATATAAATAGCCCCAATCATCATAATTATGCAATGCAATCTTTATTAGTAGGTACTAAACACGTTGACCTTACATAATTTCTAAACTCGTGTCAGTTCTTGAATAAGAATGTATGTCTAATCCAGAAATCCCTTTTTGGCACACCATGAATGGCTTCGAATGAAGCGTTCTTCACATACGTGATCGGCATTCTCAGTACATTATAACATCTGAAAAGGAAAAGAAAATTTATCGAATGAACTAATAAAAGAACATATTACAATCGTTTGATTTTCATTATTATGTTATCTACTATATAAAAATAAGTCGGATTTTCCTTCCTGACGCTATAACTCCAGAACGCACGAACCGATTTCCACGGTTTTGCATTCGTTGGAAAGGTCTCGGGCTCCGTGAGGTTTATAGTTCTTTTTTTTTAAATTTTTTTTTTTACTTTTTTTTTGGTATGGCAAAACAACGTTTGCCGGGCCAGCTAGTGTTTTATATATATGTATTATTATTATTATATTAGTATTATTATATTTTATATATGTATTACAGTAATCTATCGTCTAGTGGATCACGTAACGGACTCCAGCTCACAGGTTGCAGGTTCAATTTTCGCACAGGACAGTCATTTGTGTGATATTTATATTTGTCACACTAATCTTTGTACTGTATCCGGGTGTATTCTATGTTTTTGACGGGCTTCGTGGTCTAGTGGTTCATGTAACGGACTGCCGTTCAAGAGGTCGCGGGTTCGATTCCCGCTCGTGACAATCATTTGTGTGATGTTTATAAATGTCATACAAACATTTGTTCTGCGTCTGGGTGTTTCTTATTTATTTTATTTATTTATGCTTTTTTGTACACTGAATCAAAATATAATATAATAACAATAATACACACTAATAATAGATGTACAAAGGCGAGCTTAACTCAAACCTGAGTTTTCTGACAGCAAACCCTTGAGTGACAGAGATATCTGATTAAGGATAGAAATAATGCACAACAGCGAATAAACAGTAGTTAACATAATAATCTAATTTAATATACATACACAGAACAATCTTAAATACACATAAACACATACAAATATATAAGAATAAACTAATACATATGTATTAGTTTAACATAGATAAATAAACATACATAAAGAGTTACATAAATAGATAATCACAAGGAGAGGAAATATAATTTAAGCCTTTTCTGGAAGACAGCCTTAGAAGGGCTGTCTCGTAAAGAGTGAGGAAGAGAATTCCAAAGTCGCACTGCACGAATGGTGAAAGATCCATCGTATCGACTGGAAGTGTGACGAGGAGTACTAAGCAAAAGAGAAGAGGTAGTACGACACGATTAGCCTCTGGGGATAAGAAACTCGAATCTTTCCCGAAGATATTGAGGAGAGTTAGGGTTGTGGAGTATTGAGTAAAGAAGTCTAAGAATGTGCGAGTCCCTGCGCTTACGAATTAGTAACCACTCCAGTTTGGCCCGGAATCTCGACACATGATCGTACTTCCGGAGACCAAAGATGAAGCGGATACACAGATTCTGGAGACGCTCAAGTTTGCTTACCAATTCCTCTGTCGCATCCAAAAAACAGATGTCCGCATAATCTAATAGAGGAAGAAGAAGAGATTGAGCAAGAGTCACTTTTGTTTGTAAGGGCAGAAAATTTTGAAGATGCTTGAGAGAATGAAATAACCAGTAGACCCTCCTACTTACCTCAGTGATGTGGGTGGGTCCAAGAAAGCTGATAATCCATGAGGACACCGAGATTTTTAGCTTCTTTAGAGTATATAGATATGGAGTCGTAGATGAGTTGTGGAAGAGATTTTTTTCTATGTATAATAAGTATGTATTTACAAAAGAAAAGTAGTATATGTAGTATATCCGTATTCTAGTACCCATCACACAAGCCTATAAGCTTAGCTTGGGACCAGAGGACGTTGTGTGTAATGTCCATGAATATTTATTATTATTTATTATGTATTAACGGTATGTATTTAAAAATTGTATAAGTTACACTACTTATACAATTTTTAATCGTCCGTATCCGTAATCTGGAATCCTTAAAGCAATCAAATATGCATAGTCTGAGACTAAATGACGTTGTGTGAAATGTCTATGCATACTTATTTATTGATCGATATTGGTACCAATTCTAAGTGCAAAACTAAACATAACAAAAAATATAAAAGTTGATAGTGTCAATTTATCTATTCTTTGCTATTTCTTTGTACATATTTATGTTTATTAAAGTCGTTAGTCTATAATACACAGCTTTTATAATAATAAAGTTTAGTTAACATTGCCGAATTGTGTTATTGACACTATCAATTTTTTTTTTTAGTTAAGTTAAGTTTACTAAAGTAATTTATAAATTTTGCAATTGCCATGCTATGCTTTTACTTAATAAATTAAATAAATTAAATTATGCCATAATTTAATTTATTAAGTAAAAGTATAGCATGTCAATTGCAAAATTTATAAATTACTTTAGTAATGAAAGTCGCGTCATTATTTTCAACCCAATTGTATTCTGTAAAGAATACTAGGTGGCTGGTCGAGATTGTTGCAAAAGATTCTCGATAGATGGCGTTGTACGTAAAAATACGATATAAACTCAATGAAGTGACGATTATGGTGTCCTAATTTGATAACTGAAAGCACGACCGCAATAAGCTCAGTTGGCAGTACTCCGGAACGGTATTCCGAGGTCTTGGGTTCAAGTTCCGCTTGCGGTAATAATTTTTTCCACCATAATTAAATTTATTAAGTTTAGTTTAGTTATGTGCGTAGAATCAGCACCATTATGTGAAGAACGGTTGTTACCATCCCTAGATAGCAAGCCAATAAACACCAGTTGTATGTAGAGAAAACTCAATCATAACTCAAGTATGCTATGTTTGTAATTAGTCATAAATTATAATGTATTCGTAGACACCTGGGTTCTAAAGTTTATATCATGATGGAGAATTTCAGTGTTGTTGGTTTACGCGCCACGGTGCACGCCAATAAAACTGGATGTAAATCATGTCATTAGAAACGACTGCTATCTACCTTCTCCCCACTTTAATTGAAAATAAATCTCATTAGTCGATAGCTTGACGGAAAAACGTTTTATATTTTATTTGAATTTTTTTATTATTGAATAAGTAAAATATAAATAATATTTAAATTAATGTAATGTATTGAATGTAGCTAATCCTACTAATTCTAATGCTAATAATATTTGTTTGTGAGGATGTTTGGATGTTTGTTACTCTTTCACGCAAAAACTACTAAATGGATTTTAATGAAACTTGACAATAATGAGCAGTACAGTGATTTTGTGTTTATTTGCGCTATATCTAAACAACTATGTGACTCTACAACTTATAATGTTACAAGTAATTACGATATAATAGCAACTAAATATTTTAAACAATACTTGGAAAGGCCACTAAGTTACTTTGACGACATAAGTGCACAAATTATCCTTGGAAGGACATTATAATACAAGTCTCTATAATGTCTACTGCTAAACATGACTACAAAAGCTACAACACATGCGGGAAACAATCAATGAAAAGTCTTTATATTAATTTGAATTATTCCGTAAAAATTTAATGTTATACCAACGTATAACCAGCCTGGTTAGTTTATAAAAACTGTTTGTGAAAAAATAAATGTTCATCATCATCATCATAACATAACGCCTTTTTCCCATGGGGGTAGGCAGAGATTATGAGCTACATCTGCTACGATCCAAACATAGTTTTGTAGTTCGCCTAATACATGTACATACGAGAAATTACACGCACATACTCGTATGCCTAAAAGAATAGCATATATACATATATCGTGCCTATACTAACCACAGACTATGTAATTACTTCACCATTGTTGTCTAGAGGCGGCCCACGCTTAATGACACTGATAACGCCTAAGAAGAAATGAAGAAGTTTAAAATTACATCACATATAACTTTGTGTATTCCTGCCTGCCAGAGATAAGGCTCATAAATGAAGTCAGATAGAAACAGTTGGGAATAAAAAGGCCTCTGAGAGCATACTGTTTGTTCTGACTCAGATATCCCAGCGAGAATGAAATAAAACGAGGTCGAGCTTTAACTATGTTAGCAGAATATATTTCGCTATGAAATCTCGTTACAGGGAAATTTTACTAGTAGGTAGTAATAACTTTTAGAACGTTGTATTATAATTATTTATTATATTATTATTATAAGAAAGCACTACAATGCTATATTTTAAAGCCAGGCATCAACTATGGAGCACGGCATCAGAACGTTATTGGGTTTACTACTAAAAATAAAATTGCCCGCTTCTAGGTCTTATTCCTTAGGCTCTTACGACACCCATGGAAAGAAAAATTGTTTTAAAAATTATACGTTTTCAGCACCTGGTTTTATGCAGTTTGTTACCTATGTTTGTGGCAAAAAGTGCATAGTCAAATGCAGAGATTTGAGGAAAAACATAATTCTTCCGATAGTCCGGCCCGATGTCTTTGCTGGCGCAGACTTTTCTTCTTCCTGTCCTTATCTCAAACTACTTGGGGTCGACAGACATGAGAATGCCTAATGCCTAAATCTAGCATTAGGCATTCTCTTGAATGTAGGTACATACAATAGATATAAATTCAGGAGAACGTTGAAATATGCTTGAACCTACTTACAGATGCCAGCTTTTTACGGTGTAAAAATTGTATTGTAAATATATTTTCTATTTTTCTCGGAATTGGAACAGGTATTTCGGGAGTACTTTGGATACGTGAATATTTAAGAAGTAAGGCGCAAAATATGTTCGCTTTGCAGCGACGAAGTAAAAATATACTGCCATATATTGTGTTTGTTACCTGCGTCAATAACTCGATGGTAGCCGGGACGATCCATATTAATATTTAACGTGGATAGGGAACCCTCCCAGACATTAATGTCAGGATAGCGTGAGAACCATCAGCTGGTGAACAACTCAGCAAAAGCGTTAGGATTATTTGTTACGAAATTATTTTTACCAAATTGGGACATAGGTTGTAAAGTGTTATATTATTTATTTACATTGTATACAGATATAGCATACATGAAGTTGCTATTAGGTGGTAGCGTAGACTTTTTTCGGTAGAGATGGCCTTTGTCCTTAGCGGGATGCGATGTCATTTACTACCTTTCATAAATACGGAAAGTTCAAGAGTGGCAGTTCCAAATATTAAAGATAAGAATACCAACCAAATATGTATCTTTTACTTTAAGGATACATCTAAGCGATGAAGTTTTGCTAAATTATATTTGGATATCCTTGATCTAATGCATAGTAAAAAGTATTTATTTCTGAGCATATGAGCAACTAAAATGTTCTTCTTAAAAATTCCTACAACGGTAAATGAACCTTCATGAAACCTAAATATTATTCAAGGATTTACCATGATTATAACTTTAGTTTGAAGAATCAAATGCTGCAGGGCAAATTCTGGTTTTAAGAAGTAAATTAACATTTTTATACCGTTGTTGTCTATTGCGGAATATTGAAACTTTTCTTATTCAATTTTGTGTACGCTCGATTGTTACTATGTTTTGTTACAAAAAATTTGCCAACGAGTGCTACGAAAAGTGGATTCCAGTGAAATAATCATATTTGCTTGTGTAAAATATAGATGTTCGTGCATAATACAAGTATTCAGTCCAGTTTCAGTGGAAAAACGTTTACTATTCTTTTTTATTCAGTGCAGATAAACAAATAGCAGCGCGCTCGCAGAGCTGACGCTGACCACCTGCTTGACGAGCTTTTCACATTATACAAAAACCTAAATCTTTTACATAGAAGTACGAAATTTCTTGTAGAAATCATAACTCATACATTGTATTTATACGTTACGGTTTGCTACGTTAATGGAAGTTTAATCAGAACTGGGATACCTTGCCAAATAAATTACGAAATCCCTTCTTTGTGGTAAGTAAGTATTACTCAAAAATCAAAGGAGGTACGTGGAGGAGAAAATAATAACCAAGTTCAAATAGACTGTTCCTAGACAAGGATGACCTTTTTACGTAAATTTTAAAACCTAGACACTCCGTAATTGGATATCGTAATAACCTAATGTCTAATTTTAAAAGACTTGATTTCACCCTGGCAAGTAAAGTCTAGAAAAGTCTCATTTTTTGCAAAAGTTAAATAAAACTATTTAATCTAACTCTACACATTTAACTTAGCTGAAAGGAGCTTTCACACAAATAAATTAATCTGAGATTTGCCACTTGCAACAAAGCGAACTCTTTACAGCTGAATCTAATCAACTCCGTTTTCGCGATAAAAGTTCGATTGGCCACTTCGTTAGCGTCGACGACGATGTTCGAGTATTTTGTGAATTGTAAATATGCTTTAACCAGATTATTATTACGAGTTTTAAGGAGATATTGCTGTGATAGAGTCAGTATGAGTTAATATTAAATTTGTTTCAATAATCTCTCTGTGTAGTGACGGATTAAGAATACAAATGTCACCAACCTATTTCTTTTCCAAAGTGCTGTAAGATCCAGTTAAAGATATAAAGTATATATTTCTTTACCACTACTAAAATACAGCTTACGTAAAAGACAAATATAATTTCTTACATCCGCAAATGAAAGATAATTCAAATTCAACTTTACAGCGACTTTATATACAGCGACTTGCCTTTTGTTTTGAATGTGTAATGTTGTTATATGTCGTCCGTTATTACATTAAAGAGTTGAGCAGCTTTTATAAATGAATTTTATGCTGTTTTCTTACATCATAATGGATGAACAAAATGTAACATCATTTTACAAGTTTGATAATACAGTTAGCTATGTCTGTAAATCAGCTTTACACTCTGAAGAACAATCAGTTTTTCTGTTACGGCCAAAGTTGTATAGAAGACCAGAGAATAACCTTTTTCATCGTAGAGAACACTCTGCCCAATAGTACCTACTAAATACTCCTTCGCCGTCTTTAGCTTATACATAAACGACGGGCGTCGTGGTCTAGTGGTTCATGTAACGGACTGCGGCTTACGAGGTCTCGGGTTCGATTCCCGCATGGTACAATCAACAACACGATATCTGGTACCCATAATACAAGCATAGAAATATAGCTTACTTTGGAACTAGAGGACGTTGTATGAAATGTCCATAAAAAAAATAATTAAGTAGTCATGGGAAAGCAAACACAATAATAACTAAAGCGGTTCTCGTAGATATTATTTAGCATTAACACTGGTTAGATGAACTATCTATGTCTAACAGTAACTTGTTTGAATGAAACGTAAATAAACTAATGATAGGCGACGACCTTATCAAATAAAAAGTAGAGTCAGTTGCCGAGTGATCCGTTCATGTACAATGCAAACACAGCTAATTGCAACAGAGTTTCTGTTCCTCTTTTTAACTCCTTTGTTCTCTTCATCAATGTCTGATAATAACAAAGTGAAAATTGAATTTTTTCATTTAGCGTAAAAGTAATTTGCATATCACATCGGATAGCGCATTCACGTAATTATTTCTACATATGCCTTAACTATCTTTTGCCCGCGACATCGTACGCGTGGAACTTACATAATAAATCTTAGCTAATTATACGAAAAAAACCATCCCCTTCAACCACTCTAATCTCTATTCATTTAAAAAATGCATTAACATCCGTTGCGTAGTTTTGACGAGCTTCACATAGGGACATACATACAAAAATTACGACTTTGTTTCACAACACAGAATAGATAGGAGATACTACGTTTTCATAATAATTGAAAATGTACTAAAAGGCTAATTTATACATATATTTAATAATTACATTATATCTTACATTGGGACCTACTTCTGACGCTTTTTTGCTAAGCTGGATACATTCCTTCTTTAGGGTGGTTACTGTGGTTAGGTTAAATTCTTTATTCTATTACATAAATTACGTTCATTTTTCTACAATTGAACAAGGAACTAAATAGAAATACAGAAAATCTATACTCGGCCTATAAATAGTGACAATCAGATGGCAGTCGTTCTGTGATAAATTCTAATAATCTACCAAATCCAATGGGCATTGTTCATATTTTTTTTAATTTCTTAATTCGTAAACCATTTCGGGGAATAGAGTTTCTGATCATGATCTACCAGTTTTTTTCGGAAAATTTGCTATATTAACCATTATTTTCCCAAAAAAAGAAATGATCTATATTTGCCCTTGAAATGAAGTACTTAAAATATTAAGGCATTCTTAGGGATATACTACTCTGTGGTTGAGTTGAAATTGGTCTATTATATCAACTTGGCAACTTTGAAAAGATGTATTGCAATCTGTCTTAAGATTCTCAGGAAAAGACAATACACAGGTTGCGTACAACGATGACGTCACAACATTTTAAACAAAATCTTTAAGTATTTTTAAAAAATTCTATATAGTGAATATTTCAATAATATTGAAATGAGTTGCTTAAAATAGTCTATATTTTCTAAAAAAAATATAAAAACTGCAGGTCGAAAATTATGAACAATCCCAATTACACCAGGAAACCAATCCTGAGTTGACTGGGTATAATAACGATAAAAATGATTCATATATTACTGTAAATTTGTCACTGGTGTATCATTCAATACAAACGTAATTATATTTTCCGCGACTGTAGGTTTTTTGATATTTCATCGTTGTTAGTCAATGCCTGCTTCTCTCTCTCTCCATCCCATTTACGTCCCATTGTTTGGCACGGGCCTCCTCCACTTTGGGAGGGATTATGGTCTACTGTGCCACGCTGACCAGGCGTTGGTTCATTTTCGAGCTTTCCGTCTCGCACAGAGGGTGTTACCTGTGTCCAGCATCCCTTAGCTAACTTTTACAGCACCCTTGGGAGGAGATAGGGTGGTGACACTTGTATTCTTAGTCCGTCACCACATGGAGAAATGTTTCCTTAAAAGTAATTAATACTACAAAGCATAAGATAAATTGTGACTTTAATGAAACAAGTGCTATGGCATATACTACACTATATTATATTTATATTACACTATATTATAAGGTGTTTAAATTTACAAAAAAAGTAGTTTATGGAGTACTAGCAGTGCCCGCGACTTCGTACGCGTGGAATTTATCTCTATCGCTCTCCATAAATAAGAATTCTGTCTATAGTTAGTACTCGCAAATTTAATATTAATTAGTGGATTATGTCTCTTGGGTTTCATAGGGGTATTTAGTTTAATTTTACTCAGAAGCTCTGCACAGTCACTTGAATGTGAAACAATCTTCAGTAAGTAAGTAGTGTCAGCTATATCTCGTCTCATTGACAACGGTAGAAGATGGAATTTCCTACAGAGTGGTATATAGTTTTTCTTCTTGTACTGGATATTTGCCCACCGACATAAGTACCTAATGAACTTACGCTGGATACGATCAATCCGGTCGATATAAGTGTTATACCTAGGGTTCCAAATTTGAGAAGCATATTCAAGTATACTACGAACAAACATGAAGTACAGGATCTTAAATGTTTTGATTGTTTTAAACGAGACACAGCTTCTCATGACAAATCCCAACGCCTTTGATGCTTTTGAAACTATTGTATCTATATGATTATCAAATAATAATTTACTGTCGTGTAAAACTCCAAGGTCCCGTGTCACTGTGTTAACTGTTATGTTTTGATTTTTTATTAACACCCACTTAGCACCGATACGTACGTCGGGATTTGAGCAGCGTAACGACCATACGCCGACGCCGACGCCGATGCCGGCGGCGACGCCTATAAAAACCAACTCAACATCGATACGTCGGGATTTGAGCAGCGTAACGACCATACGCCGACGCCGACGCCGATGCCGGCGGCGACGCCTATAAAAACCAACTCAACATCGATACGTCGGGATTTGAGCAGCGTAACGACCATACGCCGACGCCGATGCCAATGGCGACGCCGACGCCTATAAACACCAACTCAAAACCGTTACGTCGGGATTTGAGCAGCGTAACGACCATACGCCGATGCCGATGCCGACGCCGACACCTATAAACACCCACTCAGCACCGATACGTAAGTCGGGATTTTAACAGAGTAACGACCATACGCCGACGCTGACGCCGATGCCGATGCCAACGCCGATGCCGACGCCTATAAACACCCACTCAGCACCGATACGTTGGGATTTGAGCAGCGTAACAACCATACGCCGACGCCGACGCCGATGCCGACGCCGACGCCTATAAAAACCAACTCAGCACCGATACGTCGGGATTTGAGCAGCGTAACGACCATACACCGACGCCGACGCCGATGCCGATGCCGACACCAACGCCTATAATAACCAACTCAGCACCGATACGTCGGGATTTGAGCAGCGTAACGGCCATATGCCGACGCCGATGCCGATGCCAACGCCGACGCCGACGCCTATCAACACCCACTCAGCACCGATGCGTACGTCCTGATTTGAGCAGCGTAACGACCATACGCTGACGCCGATGCCGATGCCGATGCCGTCGCCGGCGCCTATAAAAACCAACTCAACACCGATACATCGGGATTTGAGCAGCGTAACGACCATACGCCGACGACGACGCCGATGCCGATGCCAACGCCGTCGCTGACGCCTATAAACACCCACTCAGTACCGATACGTATGTCGGGATTTGAGCAGCGTAACGACCATACGCCGACGCCGACGCCTATAAAACCAAGTCAGCACCGATACGTTGGGATTTGAGCAGCTTAACGACCGTACGCCAACGCCGACGCTTATAAAAACCAACTCAGCACCGATACGTCGGGATTTGAGCAGTGTAACGATCATACCCCGACGACGACGCCCACGCCTATAAAGACCAACTCAACACCGATACGTCGGGGATTACACAGCGTAACGACCTGTAAGCTATATTATTGGAAAGTTTCATGAAAATCCATCCAGCAGTCTTTACGTGAAGGAACCACAAACATCCTTACATTCATACATCCAACATTAACCAAACATCAAAACATTGGAGTATGGATAGATGACCGAGGAAACGTTCGCGTTGGGCCTACATCAATATTATCGTATATCATCGCCGACACGTACATATTAACACAGCCAGTAGGCACAGACAATGAAGAATTCGGGATACTTTTCCTATTTACTCAAAATCTACTAAATATATTTTAATTCTGATTTACGTGTTTCTATACATAATAGTTACCTATGTTTTGAAAGTTATTTCATTAGTTAATACGCGATAATAGACCGACAAATGAAAAAAATAAAAAATTTGAGAGGTTGTTTCGCCAAGATTTTCTATCGAGAAAACTTTTTTCAATCGCGTTTCTGAGTTTATGCGATCCTAGATCATATTATATTGAAAAAACATATACTTAAAAATTAGCGCTCTAGCCGTTCAATGTAAAGAAACAATGAAAACTTTGTACATAGAAAAATGCACGAAGCTATTTTGGTATCTTCTTAAGTATTTTATTTTACCGCGCGTCATTCTTTTTTCGTCATATCTCCTAAGATTTTCATTTAAATTGTAAGCTGTAAAAAGCAGTTGTAATCTATATTAAATGCGTAAGCTAACTAAGGTATTTAATTTGATAAAAAATGTTACCAAATACACATAAATAGCTTTTAAAAACACCCTATTCAATTTGAATATTTTTTTGACGTTCTTATGGGTACAGCAGGTTTTCCTTAAGAGATAGACATATGTCTATCTCTTAAGGAAAACTTGGCTTCGCGGACTTTTTTAAAGATCTATAGGTAACAAACAATTTCTCGATACATTACTTTGTTGTAACTGACATGGATAAGGCAGCGTTTCCATTTAAAGCACGCGCGCGTGATATTTTCCCCGTTTCTTGCAACATTTTACACTGATGCTTCGCTTCTATTCGTTGCAGCGTGATGTTATATAGCCTATAGCCTTCTTCGATAAATGTACTATCCAACACTGAAAGAATTTTTCAAATCGGACCAGTGGATCCTGAGAATACCGCGTTTAAACAAACAAATAAACAAACAAACAAACAAACTCTTTCTCTTTATAATATTAGTATAGATATTCGTATTCTGGTATCCATAACACAAACAGAAGTTTCGCTTGGGACGTTGTGTGAAATGGCCAGGAATATTTATTTATTTTATATTAAGATGGGCCATAAAGATAATATTCTAATAAATCTCAGAGAGTGAAACTAAGAAAAATCCTGAAATTATTACCCTCTTTGGACTACGTTAATTATTATTTATTAAGGATGCTAGCGTTGGGACGTAATTCTACTGCGATTATCATTAGATAATGAAAGTAATTAAAATTTGTTATAGTAACAAAATAAGGATAGATACGCGTAATAGAAACAACAAAGTAACATTAAAGGCAAATTATATTACGAAACTTGCAGTGGTGAGCGAAATCTTCAATTAGCGTCAAATATTCAACACTTAAGAAACACAAATCATAACTTAACACCTCCCGGCTCTAGACTTCTGCCGGCGTATTATGAGCTTTTTAAAATCATTCAAGTTCCACGCAGGCCGTAAACTGCATGGCTAAATTAGGTATTATGGCAAAAATAAAACTTTTAGTTGAACATTTTTTGTTAGTACTTTAACTTTTAGTTGTACCTTCTCCTTAAACATATTAATGTGTGACTGGTTTAGCGAACTGACTGACTAATAATTTGTTCATAATACGAATTTGCCAGACAGTTCAATTCACGGCGTAAACTGCCTGTAAATAAAAGCTCATAATACGGCCGCTGGTTAGTGATAACTCTAGAATCCTACTATCTTTTCAAAGCTGACTTCCTTGATGACATACATAGTTAAAGTTACTGTTTGAGTCTTGTCTTACTAATAACCCAGTAATTTCTCAAAACAAGCAGTTCAGTTTTTCATCAAATACAATAACATGTGAACGCAGTTCATTGACCACAATATGATAAGACCAGAAAAGTTTACGTTCATAATATATTGGAAGTACAAATAAATACTTCAATAAATAAATGAAGTAATTAAGACACGTAGAGGGGAAAGAAACAGGTAAACTTTATAAAAAATCAAGTATTTAATTAAAATTGGGTATTTTTACAAAAAAGTGGATCGACTTTATGAGACCACCTCGGATGTCTACTCTTTAATTACTTAGATACATAAAATGTGAAAACAATTTGAAATTTGAGGGATTTCCTTGATTTCTCAGGAGATCCTAACCTAAAATCCATCAGATCCTAACCTGCTGCCAATGGGACCACTCGGAAAGAACCAGTTTTTAAATGAAAAAGATTCTTAATAATCACTTCGCCCAGTTAAAAGTGAGTATGAGGTAACAAACATTAAAAACAATAAAGACGAATTGAGAACCTCCTCATTTTTTAAGTCGATTAAGCACAGGTACATAAATGCACATAGCACAAATATATAAATGCACTCTATAACAGGCTTGTGTTGGTAAATAAGGTGATGTCGAGATTCTCGGGAAAGCTGAGCTTTAAAGCAATATTGATGCAGCTCTATACCGCTCTACAATTGAAAGCGATCGGTCCCAGTGCTTGTATGGAGCTTCCGGTGAGCTTTTGATAGCGTTTTCTTGCATTCTCAACTAATTCTATACTATGAAATAACTAAATGTGATTGGAATGATCACTAAGTTAAGGTACTTGTGAAAATGTGGTTATTAACTATTGTTAAATTCAATGTTTCGTTTAAATTTCAAATAGAAAATTCTATAATTATTGGCCACAGACTTATTAACACTGTTACGTGATTTCAACGAGCCTCGTGGTGGGGTGGTTCATGCAACGGACTGCCGTTCACGAGGTCGCGGGTTCGATTCCCGGTCGGGACAAGGAAGATCTACTTTTTCCGTGAAATATCAAAATAACCAAAAACGTTGTTGCATAAAATACCTATTTACCTATTGATTATTGCCATTAAGTCATAGTTAAAAGGTAAGGCTTCTCTCACTCATAAGAAAGAATCCGTGGCAGAACTACCATAAAACATAGAACAATGTTTATAATAACTAAGGCTTATAAAGTTTTAAGCAAAGGAAACGGGTTCGGAACAGCACGAGTAATATTTTATAATATAGAGCTATATTTTATGTATGAGATAGCTTTTGACCCAATACTAGTCGAACAGATATCAGTAGTATGACTAAGAGCATGATTAAACTATGAACATTGCTAATTTTGACACAAATAGGGATCTGTACTTCATTTTGTGACACCAAACTTTTTATTCACTAACACTGTTTACTTAATTAGTTATTTACCATGTTTTTGATTACATCTCTACAGGCATATAAATAAAGCAAGTGAATAATTAATTTCTGTCATCATGCTACCTGCAAATATACTTGTAGGTACACAAATGCATGTGCGAGCACGCAATCGCATTAATATAATGTGTACTGTATTTTATACAATACTAGCTGTTGCCCGCGACTTCGTACGCGTAAAATTTAGAAATCAAACCTTAATAAACAGAAGTTTACTATACCACTGGATAGATGTCGTTGTACATTTTTTTTTAAATCGCGCTATAATTTCGTTCTACTCATTAACATTAAAGCGCGTCAAAATTTTGTTCTGTTATCAGCTCGCTTTCACATTTATAAATTAGTTAGGATGTACACACACGCAAGAACTTTTTAAATACATGATACTATTCACATTTTCATCTTGTGTAAAATTTGTAGGTTGTATGGCATTCAGCAACGTACTTCAAAGTTCTCCTTTCATTCAGTTAAAACTAAATAGTCTTATGCATGAAATAATAATATAAATACGATATCGTTTAGTGTTAAGTTTTTTCTCATATACGAATACTCTTTCGGATGTGATTAAGCTGTACTGATGGGCTTTAGGTTAATTTAATCATTTGAGGCTCATGGCTTTAGTTCAAATAGAGGAAAATCCTCCTTTAGTATCGATGGGACGCTATAGAAAGTAGATGTATTTTCAGCAGTTCACTCATCTTTACCTATTATAAAACAAAGTAAGCAAAGTAAGTATATAAGCTCAAATCTTTAAAACTACGCAACAGATTTCGATGCGTTTTTCTTTGAATGATAGAGTGGTTCAGGTGGATGACTATTTTTGTATAATTTGTTAGATAAAACTACTTTTTACGGATTTAGACGCGTATATTTGTTTTAAATTTTGGCCCGACGTTTCGGAGACTTTGCAGTCACCATGGTCACGGGTGAGACTGCAAAGTCTCTGAAACGTCGGGCCAAAATTTAAAACAAATATACGCGTCTAAATCCGTAAAAAGTAGTTTTATTTAAACAGATGAGTCGCGCAAGTGTTAGAAAATAATTTGTTAGATTTGTTTTCTAAATTATTCCATGTGTACGATGTTGGAAACAACAGCTAGTTGTCTATATAACTTGATAGCATTTCTGCAGATAAATTAAACCCAAAAAACCCTCACACAAATCACTCTTAATAATTATCTAAATTAAACACATAAATAGAAGGAAGACACAATACACTCACAGAAAGTCAAATGTCAAACACAGATTAAATTTTACAAGCATTCGAGTGCAAAGACATTTTAATTACAACATGGTAACTATTGAGTGTACCTATTAATAATTAAGGGCCTACATCAATATTATCGTATATCATCGCCGACACGTACATATTAACACAGCCAGTAGGCACAGAAAATGAAGAATTAGGGATACTTTTCCTATTTACTCAAAATCTACTAAATATATTTTAATTCTGATTTACGTGTTTCTATATATAATAGTTACTTATGTTTTTAAAGTTATTTCATTAGTTAATACGCGATAATAGACCGACAAATGAAAAAAATAAAAAATTTGAGAGGTTGTTTCGCCAAGATTTTCTATCGAGAAAACATTTTTCAATCGCGTTTCTGAGTTCATGCGATCCTAGATCATATATTGAAAAAACATATACTTAAAAATTAGAGCTCTAGCCATTCAATCTAAAGAAACAATGAAAACTTCGTACGTAGAAAAATGCACGAAGCTATTTTGGTATCCTCTTAAGATAAAATTATAGGCATTTATGTCGTTACACTTTTATTATCTGTATTCTTCGTGTGTATTTTTATTATTAATAATCGCATAGATTGTCCACAAGTTCAGGGAGAATTTAGTTGTGTTCCGACAAGATACAGTGATGCATTACAACGTTTTGTTAGCTCTATTTATCAATGTTGCAATATGCAGCTCAAGGGAAACCGGTGAGTGAATATAAAAGTTCGTAAACAATGAATATTATAGTAACTATAGTCTAACTTGGAACTTGCTTTTAGATGCACTAACATTTTGGAATCAGATAACAGACGCAACGAAAATTACTACTGTAAGTATATTTATATTTCATTTTGCTAAAGGGATACCTCCTCCGTGTGGTGACGGATTAAGTATACAAGTGTCACCACCCCATCTCTTCCCAAGGGTGCTGTAAAAGCTGACTTTTACAGCAGAGGATGTTATCTGTAGGCAATATCCCTTATCTGAATAAGGGATATTGCCTAGAGATAACATCCTCTATGAGAGACGGAAAACTCCAAAATAAACCCTGTGCCAACACGCCTGGTCAGCGCGGCACAGTAGACCATAATCTCTCCAAAGTGGAGGAGGCCCGTGTCCAATAGTGGGATGTAAATGGCCTGGAGAGGAAGAGGAGCACAGGGATACCTATCTAAAATATTGACCATAGCTCTTAAACATGACTATCTATCTATTGTCCATGGATACACCCCATTAATAGTCACTGTCCTACTCCTTGTATTGGCTTTTAGGAAGTTGCTATATAGCTATGCAGTTGTAAAGTTTCATAAATATACATCCTGTAATTTTTGTATATTATAAGAGCAAAATCCTTCCATCCATCTATACATTCTTACCAACTTTCACGGTTAAGGTACCAGACTAGCGAATAGAACCAATGCAACGTGCTATTCTTATAAAAAAATTTTTAGCTTTAGTGTGTTAGTTTCAAACAGTTTAAGCCCAAAGGAGACCGTATCGACATGAATATTTAAAAGACAAGACACTCACTTACTAGCCTGTACGTATTTATACATATATTTTTCTTTAAATCATTTCTTTATCACAAGTAAACTTAACCAGATACTTGTCTGGCTGCTAATATAGCATAGCGCCTGTAGAGACTAAAGTTTCATTCCACAGACGAGTAACATTCATTTATTATTTTCCAGGAACAAACACCAGCCAGCGTAACACAGAATAAAGTACAACTGAAAGTGTATTATGAAACTCTTTGCCCAGCTAGCATACAATTTGTCGTAGACCAGTTAAAACCTGCTGTGAAAAGACTGGGCTCTTATTTGGACGTCCACTTAATACCCTATGGACACGCTACGGTACGTGTAATTTCTATTATTACGATAGAACTGAGATGTTATTTTGTTCATTTACAACAAACACGTTAGAGGCATAGTTAAGAACACGAAATAAAATCATTATATTCTGGCTTTTCGTAAATATTTATTCGTTACTTATAAAACTAGGCCATCAATCAATACTCACAGTGCACTGATAAAAGCAATAATAATAAATTTTAAATTAGACTTAATTTTTAAGACACGTTTCTTGAGATTCCTTTGTTTTTAGAGGTACGCAAAGAAATAGATAAGACCCATTATCGTTATATTATTTTGCTGTAAATTCGCCAGAGTATATAATGTTTCTGTACAATTTCTTGTGGTCAATGATCGATGGACGGAAGTTCCTCGAGTGGCCACCGGCACCGGGCGACGCAGCGTGTGGCGGCCCCCAACGAGGTGTACTGACGATATCGTCAAATACGCTGGAGGCCGCTGGATACAGTTAGCACATGACCGCGCGTTGTGCCATTCTGTGGGGGAGGCCTATGTCCAGCAGTGGACAGAGAAGGGCTGATGGATGGATGAAATCAATACATTTTACACGATGTATTGTTATGTTCAGACAGCCGTATTAAAACTTAAACAGTATTTTTTTTTGTTTCGTCTTTATCGTTCTTGATACATTTGTTTTCAATTTTCAGACTTATGATTATGACGGTGACTACTATTTCCGGTGCCAACATGGCCCTAAAGAGTGCTATTGCAACAAAATACATGCTTGTGCCATAGATGTCCTTCACAATAACACTCACGCTATCCTTTTCAACGCATGCCTTATGGAGAATTATTCATCTAGATCTGATTACAAACAGTTTGTTGCTGCTCTTAGATTGGTAAATATTTTCAACTTAATACTTAATCTTTATAAGTATATAAGTTATCATTGGTCTAATTTCTTGTAATAAATAATAAATAAATAAATATAATAAATAAATATTCATGGACATTTCACACAACGTACTCTGGTCCCAAGCTAAGCTTATATGCTTGTGTTATGGGTACTAGAATACGGATAGAATACATATACTACTATTATTTTGTAAATACATACTTACAATACATAGAAACACCCAGACGCAGTACAATCATTTCTATGACAATTATAAATATCACACAAATTATTGTCCCAAGTGCAATCTTTTACATGAACCACTCGACCACGAGGCCCGTCATAATATCTCTGGTATCTAATATACTTAGCATATCCACCATATTTACAACAAACTAAACGTGATTTTCACAAATTCTATTTACAGTGTGGAAAAACGGAGAAAGTACATGTTCACGACATTTGGGAATGTATGAACAGCGGCCGCGGTTCCAGACTACTGAAGGCATATGGTGATGAGACACATGAAATTGAGCTTCCATATGTACCATTCATGATAATGGATGGATCATCAAACGATCAAGATGACATCGCAGGCAATTTAATAGCAACAATCTGTAAAAAGCTTGACCCGAAACCACCAGCGTGTTCTGATTTAGATGAATAAGTTAAAGGAATATATTAGTGAGCATAAAAATGATGCTTGTTAAGACATCTATGCATCTCCTCCTCAGTTAACTAACGACCAACTGTTAGGCGCGGGCCTTTCCACTTTGGAAGAGTATTTGGCCTGCTATACCGTACTGAACAGGTATGGCATAAGATTCAGTTTCGAGGTTTTAAGTCTCCTACTAAAGATGTTATTAAATTTGTTTATATCGTGAAGCTTTATTTGAGGAATTTAAGATTATATTATATACAACGAATATATTCTTTAAGCGGCTTCATTAGCTTTAAAAATGTAGAGTTAAGCTAACATTTTAAGTATGATGAATAATGAATTTTACAATTATACGATAAATATGATTTTATACAAAAATTTTATCTTTTCTGTATTTAAACCATACCAAAATTTTTAATTTTGATTTATATGTATAAGGTTAGGCCTGATGTTTTGTAATTGTATGTATTTAGGATTGACTCTTTATTTAATACAAAAAGACCTCTACTTTATTCTAGTATAATACTAGTTTTATTAAGTCAAGATATCACTCTCCTCTTATTTTACTATTTATTGAAATATAAAAGTCTTTAGAAAACTTTCTCAATACGAAACAAAATACTTAAAAGGAAAAGATACGAAATACCGACATTCGTATGGATTGCGGTGTACGTGGCGATGTAGCTGAAATCCTAACCTAAATGGTTGAAACTATTGTTCTGTCGGGTAGACAGACACACGCGACGGGTTGCCGAACGCCCTCGGGAATTTTCTATACATGTGGACACTTTCCCACACGTTTCCGTCGCGCCTACGGGACTCTTGCCAAACTGAACCACTTATTGTACTTCTAGTAGCATAAAATGATAGCAAATTCTAAATTCTCTTGCGACGTTCCTTCAACTTGTCGCGCAAGTAATATGAATTGCTTTTATCTTCGCTAATAGTTTTGATTTTATGGTACCTAATCTATATTCGTGCGATGGATTAAGAATTCAAGTGTCAGGACCCCTTTTCTTTCTCAGGGTACTGTAAGAGCCAGCTATGGAATAATTATCAACATCCTCTGTGAAAAACAGAAAACTCGAAAATAAAACCTGACCTAACACGTCTGGTCAGCGTGGCACAGTAGACCGTAATCCCTCCCAAAGTGGAAAAGTCCATGCCCAACAGTGGGACTCTAATGACCCGGAGAGAGAGAGAATCTATATGAAATTCCTAGTAGCTATAATATAGTTTATTTAGCAATATTAATTAAGCATCTTACGAATAGATTTGCATTATAGATAACTAGATAACTTGGTTCCACCCGCATTTATATTTATTGAGCGTACTCTCTCTCAAAATATACGAACTCATAACGAATTATACAAAAATGCCATCCTCTTGAACCACTCTATCTATTAAAGAAAACCGCATCAAAATCCGTTACGTAGTTTTAAAGATATAGGCTCACATAGGGACATACAAAAATAATTTATTATATTTTGTGTTCTACTATGTGTTGTTTTTTTTTTACTTATTAGTAAAAAAACAACACATAGTCGTAATATTAAAAATGAAATTGCTAACAAAATTGTAAAAGGCGCTTTGAGCAGCAACCAAATCAATAAAATAATCCCGGTAAACCTAAGGCATATATAGGTACCTAAGTCGTTGCTGTAAATTTAAACTATATTTTCTTAGCACTATTAGGCTCAGCACAATTACACCATAAGTACTAGATTACAGACAATATTACCTAGATGTTCATTTGCATTTTCATGTTAGCTATTTCGACTGCCGATGATTATGTCATAATATCGGAGGGAATTTTATAGTTACAGAAAGTGTGGTGTGCAGAGATGTCGGCTGCATTGGTGAATCATGTCACAAACATTTATTGAATTTGTGTCGTTATGACTAAGAGTGCATTGTGACCATTGACCATAAATGTTATATTTAAAACCTCGTGCGATAAAATTGTGAGAAACATTGTAGTTATGAACAGTGAGTAAGTAATACATCTTTGTTTATACAAGACTGACTTTATTAATAATCGAATATGCTACACGAAATGGGCTTCACTTAAGTGAAGCCCATTTTAGGTTCGAACAAGAAATATGTTAGTTCTCATTTAACACAATATGGTGAGGTTATTAATTTACAAATAAACCGAAACCCCAATTTAGCGGTTACTAAGAATCATTCCACTCGAAATGTCCCACTGTCAGACACGCGCTTTCTCCACTTCTAAAGGGTTTATGATCTACTATGCTATACTGACCGTGCTGGCGTGTTGTCATAAAGCGATATATCGAAAGCTTTTAATACCCCTTAACTGATTCATAAACCACTCTAATGAATAAATAGGGTGGTGACTGTTGTAATACTTATATTCTTTGTGTAATGTGACACCCAATTACACTATTTAAGTAATTTTAATCATAGTATGATTATTGATTATGTAATATTCATAACGTGTTTGTTATGTTGTTTAATTTTGAATCACTAGGTAAAAAATACTAGACATAGTATTACACAGCCTATAGCACTCTCAAAGACTATAGCTTCCAATTAGTGAAAAAAGTTTTAGGGTCAAACCTATATTTTCGGAGGTTACTTCTAACACCCTCTACATATTAAAAACTTTACCTCTTTGTTAATAGTATAAATGATGATGCCTTCCATGCCGATTTCGGCAATGGCGACCACATACTACATGATTTGGGATTTTGCGGTTACTTATGTGTCCTCATATGGCTGATGTACCCAATCTTTGCAGTAAATGTTCTTAAACAGACGCAACATGTGAGAACCCCGCCAACGTAGTTATAATTTATATTTAAAGGCAGTTTGCTTTTAATTTGGTCCCGTTTTAAATTTAGACCATGCCTTCTCTCATCCTCAAACGTGCGCACACTTCTATGTACGACCTGCCGCCAGTTTGAACGATCAGCAGCCTCCTCTTCCCATGCGGGGGGCCCGATGCCACATCCCTTCATATGCCTTTTCAGCACATCCTTGTACCTCAGAAACTGACCTCCGCGTTTTCGCTTACCTGTCCGTAATTCTGAGTAAAAGATACGCTTAGCTATCCTTTCCTCAGGCATGCGGGATAGGTGGCCACACCATCGCAATTGTCTTCGCATAATGTAGGCCTCGATTCCACAAACATTCGAACGCTTGAGAACTTCCGTGTTTCTGACATAGTCACACCATTTAATATTAAGAATTTCACGCAAACATCTCAAGTGAAATCTGTCAAGAGTTCGAATATGGCGGCGGTATAGACACCAGGTTTCCGCTGCATATAAGATGTTGGGTAGAACAAGGGCCAAATATACTTTAATCTTAGTCTCAACGTTCAAATCATGTGAGCGGAAAACCTTAGCTCGCAGCCTGCCAAATATACCCGCTGCAGCAGAAATCCTGCTGTTAATTTCTGAATCAAGGTCAGCATTGCTAGTAACAGTACTGCCCAGGTACCTAAATTTGTCCACAAGTTTCAGATTGACTCCGTTAAGCTGTATATTCGGTGGAACTTGTTGGGCCGTGTCAGTCATCATAACTTCTGTTTTCTTGTTATGCTGATTTTAAGCCCAAACTTACAGCATACGGAATCGAACTTAGATACCAAATCCTGTAGACCATCCGAAGAATCCGTCACAAAACAGAGATCATCCGCATACATTATTTCCGTGATGGTGTTTTGCGAAACCTTGGTGTGTGCCTTCAATCTTGCAAGGTTGAAGATACCCCCATCCATACGATAACTGACCTGGATTCCTTCAGAGTTATCCTTCAGGGTTTCTCTAACAACCGCCGCAAAGTAGATGTTAAAAAGTACAGGTGCAAGGACGCAACCCTGTTTAACACCACAGGTAACAGTAAAAAAGTCAGACTGATCGCCGTTTGCCGCTACGCAGCAAGACATTTGATCGTGCAACAGTCTTATCAACCGTATGAATTTTTCAGTGCATCCGAATTTCAGCAGAATTATCCAAAGAGCGTCCCGAGGAACACTGTCAAAAGCTTTCTTCAGGTCAATGAAGCAGAGAAACATGGGTTGAGACTGTTCCCTACTCTTTTCTTGGAGCTGTCGTATGGAAAAGATTGCTTCAGCAGTTCCCCGGTGAGGCCTGAAACCAAGCTGTGACTCGGGTAAAAGCTCTTCAGACAATTTCAGCAATCGGTTTAATAATACACGAGCAAATGTCTTGCCAATGGAAGAAAGTAAGGAGATTCCGCGATACGAATTACAGTCCGCGCGGTCGCCTTTATTTTTGTAAAGAGAGCATATGAGAGATATTTTGAAACTAGAAGGTACCCTTTCCTCTGCCCACATCTCCGTGAACAAACTCCACAAAGCAGCATGAAGCTCATCTCCGCCGTACTTGACAAGCTCTCCACACACATTGTCTATGCCCCCAGCTTTTTTGTTCTTTTGGGCGTTGATCGCCTTAACAACCTCTGCCAACGTGATTGGTTCATCTAGGTGTGCCGCTGCTGAATGACTGGGTAAGGACTTGATAAAATTTAGATCAGCTGTTCGATCAACGTTGAGTAAATTGTTAAAATGTCCAGCCCAGCGTTTCAGTATCTCCCTCTTGTTCATTATCAGCGAGCTGTCATCTGACCTTAAAGGAACATACGTTGTGCGAGTAGAGCTTCCTATTAGCCTCCGCACCTCACTATGGAATGCACCTAGCTGGTTTGTATCGGCAAGCAGTTGAATTTGGGTAGCTTTATCTCGCCACCACCTGTCTTTCATAGTCCGAGCAAGTCTTCGTACGTGAGAGGTGCTTTCTTTGATCTTATTAAGCATAGATGCGTCTGTCTGTCCATGAGGTCTGTGTTGACGCAAGAGTTTACGGTGTTCGGAGAGAGCATCAGTAAGCACCTTATCATTCTCATCAAACCAATCCCGATGGATCCTCTGCTGCCGGCCCAACGTGTCTGTGGCTGCGGCCATGATGTGAGAGCACAGCGAGTTATATTTGTTTTCGAGATCATCACCCCCAGAACACTCGGTCAGCGCCGCATTAATGACTTCAACATATTGAGATCGAGATTTCTGATTTTCGAGTCGGTGTAAGTTGAGAGAGGGTGGTTTAACTCTACTTTGTCTCCGTGGATAATGAAGCCGCAAGCGAAGCCTCACTACGACAAGCTGATGGTCGGTCCAGCAGTGGGCACCGCGCATTACACGTGTTACTAGCACCTGAGATACATCGCGCTGTCGCACAATTACGTAATCAATCAGGTGCCAGTGCTTAGATCGCGGATGCATCCAAGTAGCCTTATGCTTCATTGGAAGTCTGAACATAGTGTTGGTGATTGCCAGTTCATATTGGGCACAGAGGGTTAGCAACAGCTGTCCATTACTGTTCATGTTACCAACACCATGTCTGCCCAGCACACACGGCCAAGCCTCAAAATCTTTTCCCACGCGAGCATTGAAATCGCCTAGAAGTAGGATTTGTTCATTAGCGGGAATCCTTGCCATTGTTTGCGAGAGTTCTTCATAGAACTTATTTTTAGTATCATCACAGTGAGCTAGTGTAGGTGCATATACACTTATGATGTTTATGAAGTTGCACGAGTTCAAAGGGAGTCGCAAAGTCATAGTGCGATCCGATACACCTACAGGATGTTCGGACAGTTTGGCTATAATTGAGTTTTTTATAGCAAATCCTACCCCAGATCGTCTAGGCTCAGAACTAGCAGTACCTTTCCAAAAAAACGTATACCCGCCGCTTCTCTCCACAAGCTCGCCTTCGTCCGCCAGATGGGTTTCGCTTAGTGCTGCGATGTCAACATTATAGCGTCCAAGCTCTCGAGCTACAACGGCAGTTTTCCGTTCCGGGCAGGCGTTCCTCACATTATCGAGCAAGGTGCGCACATTCCACGCACCGAATGTCATGTTTTGAGTTTTTGGATTTTTGTTATATTTCTCTTTGTAACTTCGACCACGTGTAGATGGATGCGTAGACAGCCGTGGTTACTGTCTCTCATATAATGAGGGGTAAGCTTTCTTTAGGACACCTTTTCTAGTCCCTTCCCCTGATTGGAGGAAGCAGTGCCATCCCTGAATAGGGCTGCTTCGTCGCAGTGGGTGCTGCCGAATCCACACCGTTACCCCAAGTGCAGCGTAGAAGCGACCACCTGCCCAACTGCCGCCTGCGTGCAAGTATCAGACAAAGCCCCGGTTACATCATACCTGAACCTCTCTACCTCTACTCAACGCCACAGGACTTAAAGTATACTCAATAAGCCTTTATACAGAAGCAATGGTCAGCTGCGCAGGATATATTAAAGTGCGTAAGTGGTCGCGCCACCACAGACGCACTCTCTTGTCCAAACTCCTCTGTACCCAGTGGAACGGGGACCGCTACAACTGGAGAGGGGCCGGATGCAGTGTTCTAGCCGACAGTAACTTAACGACTCCTACTGCCGCCTTTGGCATTCACACCATACCCCGCTGTCTCGCCGGATCCGCCAACACCCGTCACTTATCAGTTGTCGGCTTGCCTTCACCACCGCGACAGACTTTTATGAAATACACAGGGAGTAGCTGCGCTAAAGAAACTGCACTTAGTGCAGATTACTCTCCGAAGAGATGTGAGCCAAGCATGTTATTGGCTTCGATTATCCCTTAGCTGGCTCTTACAGCTCCCGCGGGAAGAAAAGGGGTGGTGACACTTGTATTCTTAGTCCGTCACCACACGGAAAATATATAAATAAATAAATAATAAATAAATAAATATTCATAGACATTTTACACAACGTCCTCTGGTAAGCTTATTATGCTTGTGTTATGGGTACCATAATACGGATATAATACATAAACTAAACTTAAACTGATATAATACATAATCTACTTTTCTTTTGTAAATACATACTTATAATACATAGTAAACACCCAGACGCAGTACAAACATTTGTATGATAATTAAAAACATCACACAAATGATTGTCCTGACCGGGAATCGAACCCGAGACCTCATGATCAGCATTCCGTTATATAAACCAGTCCACCACGAGGCCCGTCAAATAGATAGATCGAATGTTCATTTTACTTTTATGATGGACACGTTTCGCAAATTAAAAAAAACGAGAGTAGAGAGAGTCTGTATGTTATTGAGGAACAACCATATTAAAATTTATTGTATCATCAGGCACATTTCAGACGGTATTGTTACGCTGACATCGTCATACGTGACTTCGATTCTGTTCAATTCTACGACTATTAGTGATGTTCGATACATTGATACGGTGATTGATTTAAAGCGGTCAATGAAATCGAGAGTTATTTGAAAAAGTTAATAGAATTTTAAAGCGACAATTTGATTTTATCTGTTTGCCGATCTAGTAGCCTAGATCTTGTGGCAAATATTGCTGCATCTAAAATTTGCTTTTGTCAAGGATTGTTTAACGAAGTCGGGTCTTCCGTGATACAAAACATCTCCAGCTATCCCATCAGAACGTAAACATCTTTGAATTCCATTTACTTGAAACGTTACAGAATATCAGACTTGCGACAAAACTGGCGGTACTCTAAAGAATAATCTGATGATGACTTCTACTCTACAGAAGTCTAATTTTAATAAAGTGATATTGCATTTTGTAAACCTATAACCCGGAACTTCCAACGGGTGTTAGCTCGCTCTCTGTATCTCTCTTTCCCCCAGCCCATATACGTCCCACTGTTGGGCACTGACCTCCTCTACTTTTATGGTGTATTGTATTCTTAATCCGTCACCACACGGACTACTACTCACTACATAAGAATATATTATGTCATCTCTACTTATTTTAAAACAGAGGTGATATTTTTATATTTATGTCCCTATGTGAGCTTATATCTTCAAAATTACGCAACGAATTTAACTGCGATTTTTTAATAGATAAAGCAATATATGAGGATGGTTTTTTTTGTATAATTTGTTAAGATTCTTATATTTCCTCAACTCTTCGCGTACCTTGTTGCGGGCTAGTTCTAGTATACATTATATGAGCTATGTACGTAATTAACAAGTTATTTGGTTGTTACTATAATATATCAGAAGCTTGCGTATGAGTAATATAATAAAATGTTTAGTTCAAAAACTAAAAAATACGCTAGAAATTCCTGAATATTTTTTTATATTATTGCATCGTCATCGGTCTTTAATATCTGTGAAAAAAATTTGGATCAATCCGATTACTGTAAGTGGGTGTAAATCACTTTCAAAGATTCCGTTACATAGATTAATACCTTGATAGATACATACCGAACTTATAAAAGCGTGTTAAAAATAGTTATTTGAAACTAAAGTCGTTCACAATAAATCACGCTAACGACATCCATACTTCAATTTTATGTCAGCAGTTTTCTTGAGATCAAGAAGTTCTAAGTTTTGAGTGTATTAGTGCTTATCAAAGTTTCAATGTACTTCTATAGACACAAATCGTATAAAATTTAACTTTGTTCTCGAAACTTTAGAAGATAGATTTCAAAAGCTTCATGTTGTAACACGCAGTTTTTGTTATCCTTTGGATTTTCTTGACTATGCGGTAATTTAATTCTAACCATTTACTAAAAATTTTACCTAATATAATTTTTATTGCTTTCGTGTGTCTATGCGTCTTTCTTATCATCCACATTAGGTAAACACCCCATTTCTTTTATTTAATTAGTCTTTCACTTTAGTTAACATTTTTTTGGTAAAAATGATACAGTAATGCGATATTACTTAATAGATCAAATTGTGGTGGAAAAAGTGATCACCGCAAGCGGGACTTGAACCCACGTCCTCGGAATACCGTTCCGTAGCTCTCCAACTGAGCTTATTGCGGTCGTGCTAACAGTAACCAATTAGACCACCACAATCGTCACTCGATTGAGTTTACATCGTATTTTGACGTTGATTTATTAAGTGAAAGCATGTGCGATGTTAAATATTAATACCTCCCGTATCACGACTGCCTTAATATACGTTCAAAAACCTCAAAAAGTTATAATATACTAAAACTATTTATTAAAATCAAAATTAGTTTTAATTAATATTTTCTAACACTTGCGCGACTCATCTGTTTAAATAAAACTACTTTATACGGATTTAGATGCGTATATTTGTTTTAAATTTTGGCCCAACGTTTCGGAGACTTTGCAGTTAGTTTTAATTAGGTCATATTTGGCTTAAAATAGAGTTATAATAATACTTGATAAACAACAATTATTATTAGATTTAAATAATTATTAGTATTTAGTATAAATGTACAAATGTTTGTCAATACAAACATTTGTACATTTATACTAATACATAGAAAACACCCAGAGGCAATCCTCTGGGTGTTTTCTATGTATTACAAGTATGTATTTACAAAAGAAAAGTAGTATATGTATTATATGCGTATTCTGGTACCCATAACACAAGCATATAAGTTTAGCTTGGGACCAGAGGACGTTGTGTGAAATGTCCATGAATATTTATTTTGTATTTATTATATAAATTTCTTTCTCTAGCAGTATAATTATATAAAATAATATACTAGTAGCAAAACCTTTTGAAGCTGTTCACAGTATTTACTGTACTCATATATACGGCGTAACCAATGCGCTTCCGTTCAACGCATTCCCGATTATTATGAGCTTTGACAAGCCTTGCATGTTAATTAAAAAGTTTGCATATAAAACAAAAAATGCTGGCAACCTACCACCCGGGGCAATACACAGCTTGTTTACTGTGAATTTTACTTTTATATTACCCGAATTCGAAAATGGAAAAGGTTTTCTGTTCGACTGCATTTTTGTTACCTCAAAACTTTGTACTAGGTGCGATTTTGGTAATTCTTTTATTTTTTTATTATAAAATTCGTGTTTGAATTTTGTTAACGTCTGACAATGGTATCCATAAGTAAACCACAAAGTTAATTCTCAAATTTGCATTAAGTCAGTACCTACTTTATAGAAATACTAGCTGCGCCCCGCGGTGTTACCCGCGGTAAAAAGGATAAAAAATAAGTTCATTTTCTATTCCATTTTTCATTGGAAAGTTTTATGAAAATCCATCCAGTAGTCTTTACGTGAAAGCACAATAAACACCCTTACATATCCAAACAATGGAGTATGGATAGAAGACCGAGCAAACGTTCGCGTTGCTTATCAGTTTAAGTATTTTATTTTATAGCGCGTAATTCTTTTTTCGTCATATCTCCTAAGATATTCATTTAAATTGCATGCTGTAAAGAGCAGTTATAATCTATATTAATTGCGTAAGCTAATTAAGCTATTTAATTTGATAAAAAATATTATTATATACACATAAATAGCTTTTGAAAACACCCTATTGTTTTTTATCATTTTTTGACATTATTATGGGTACAACGGGTTTCCCTTAAAAGATAGACATATGCCTCGCGGATTTTTTTGAAGAACTATAGGTAACAAACAATTCCTCCATACATTACTTTGTTGTACCTCACATAGATAAGGCAGCGTTTTCATTAAAAGCTCGCGCGCGTCCGAATTTCTCGGCAAATTTAATCATATCTCATCCAATATTTTTTTTTTTTTATAGCTTGGGCTGCCAAATGACTACACTCCACCTGATGTTAAGTGAATGTGTAGTCCAGACGTAAGGACGGCTAGTAAATTGTCAAAGCACTAGCCGCCCTCACCTTGCCGGCCCACAAGATGCCTCTTCACGCCACGCTTGAAAGACCCCATGTTGTAGGAGCAAGGAAACACGTGTGCAGGGAGCGAGTTCCATTTCTTTGAGGTGTTGCAAAGAAAGGAGTTATCGAACTTTTTTGTACGAGATGGCGTGGTGTCCACAGTATAACGGTGGCATCTCAGACCTGCGCGTGTGGTGCGATTCAAGAAAGGAGAGGGAGGAATAAGGGAAAATAACTCTTCAGAACATTCGCCGTGGTAAATTCTGTAGAAGGCGCTGAGGGCCGCAATATCCCTGCGCAATTGCAGAGCTTCCAAGTTGTTGGATACTTCGGCGTCAGCAATAGTGCGGACAGCGCGTCGTTGCAACCTGTCCAGAGCGTCTAGTAGATACTGTGCGGATCCATCCCAGAGATGCGAGCAGTATTCAACGCATGGCCGGATTTGTGTTTTATATAGAAGGCACAGTTGTTCAGGCGTGAAGAACCGCCGCACCCTGTTCAGGATACCGAGTTTCCGTGATGCTGTCTTGATCACAGTCTCAATGTGGTCCCTGGGATTAAGGTCGCAACGAACCTCTATACCGAGCATGGTGATGCTGTTCTGAAGAGCTAATGGAGTATTATGAAGGGAATATACAATAAACCCCAATAAATTATGCAAAAAAGCCATTCACTTGAACCATTCTATCTATTAAAAAAAACCGCATCAAGCTCCGTTGCGGGGTTCTGAAGATATAAGCTCACATAGGGACATACATACAAAAATTACGACTTTGTTTTATAAGAAGTTAAGATGTATGTATATTGATATATTCTATATACCTTACATAGGATATTTGGTACTTACCTACAATCTATATTGTATTGTCTCTATGCGTCTTTTTACCAATAAATAGGTATTTTTTTTTTAAAAGTTCAGTTAGTTGATCTTTTTTGTTGCATGTGCCTTTGCAATTTGAGAATTTTCTTTTTTGAAGTCCGTGAAAAAGACGCAAGTATGAATTTATTAAAAGTTCCATAATTTAATCTGAGTGATGTGGCAAAGCGCCTTTAGAATGAAAAATATTTTTAAGAAATGATTTTTTTTTTAATTTGAACAGAGAATATCATTGCAAAAGCTGAGCAAAAGCTCATATTAAAACTGTTGGAATACTGATTTTAAAAATGAAAAGTTATTACCATCTTAAAAGAATCCTTTTAATATTTATGATCAACTTTTAGGACTAAAATAATATTTGTGAATCCACTATTTTCAATTTATGATTGATAATTTCTTAATAGTTATTACTTATCGACGATCAAAAAACTTAGAAGCAGAAAATTTGTTTTATTTAAAGATTATTTCAGATAAATAGACAAAAATAATTACGTACTTTAAATGAGTAGGTATAAATAAAACGCATGTATCATTAAAAATTGGTCAAGTGCGAGTCGGACTCGCGCACGAAGGGTTCCGTACCATTATCTATGCAACATAAGGCAACGTTATTAGTATCGAGCAAGAAACGGTAAAAAAATCATGTTTGTTGTATGGGAGCCCCCCTTAAATATTTATTTTATTTTTAGTATTTGTTGTTATAGCGGCAATAGAAATACATCATCTGTGAAAATTTCAACTCTCTAGCTATCACCGTTCTTGAGATACAGCCTGGTGACAGACGGACGGACGGACGGACAGCGAAGTCTCAGTAACAGGGTCCCGTTTTTACCCTTTGGGTACGGAACCCTAAAAACGGTTGTAATAATTATAACGAATAAAAACATCCGCTTATAATTTTCTTGTACAGACGATTACTTGCAAAGTTTGTATATAATTTTTACGTTCAGAAATAGTCTTCAAAGTTATTAACTGGTTTGAGCACCACATCTATAACCGTCTTTTTGTAATACCGGTCTTTAGTGCACATCACATCCTTTGGGGCCTTTAAATATCGAACCCATAGGAGTAGTAGCACACACACATCTCTTTCAAATAGGTATAGAATAGAATAGAATAGAATACACTTTATTGTACACCATAAAATATTACATGTCACTTAACTAATGTAACAATAAAACATGTACAATTGGCGGTCTTATCGCATATTGCGATCTCTTCCAGACAACCTTTCATACTGCCAGGTCGGCACGGTACATAGATAGACGGGCCTCGTGGTGTAGTGGTTCTGGTAACGGACTGCCGATCAAGAGGTCGCGGGTTCGATTCCCGCTCGGGACAATCATTTGTGTGATTTTTCTAATTGTCATACAAATCTTTGTACGTCTGGGTGTTCCTATATATTATAAGTATGTGTTTACAAAAAAAACAGTAGTATATGTATTCTATCCGTATTCTGGTACCCATAACACAAGCATATAAGCTTAGCTTGGGACCAGAGGACGTTGTGTGAAATGTCCATGAATATTTATTATTATTTATTTATAACGCTCGCATACAATAATGCCAATTCTACGTGCACAACTAAACATAACATACGAGTAACTAAACATAACATAACTAAAAATTTATGGTGTCAATAACACAATTTGGAAATATTTACTGAACTTTCTTGTTGTAAAAACTGTATATTATAGACTAATGGTCTTATTCATAATGACTTATCGGAGGTTTAAATGGAGATTTTATCGGAGAGATAATATACGTTTTAACGTAAAAAGACTATTATGAATAACAAGTTTTGACAATTTTCGCGAACCTATTTTAGCGAACTTTTAAACCTCCGATAAGTCATTATGAATAAGACCGTTAATATTTTAATTAATAAGATTGTGTATAACAAAACAGCCAATTAGACGAAATACTCCACAGCTATTTTCATTTTTTAGTTTAGTTGTGCATATAGAATTGATACCACTAACTCTTATTCGCTACGCAAGCACCAGACAAAATCGGCACCCATAATATAAGAGACAAAAATACTTTCGTACTTTTTTCAGCATAATCGTCTAACAAAGCAACTCTTAAAGAAATAATGCTCTAAGTTTGGGGCCTTTCAAAGTACCTACTCGAGTCAAATGTAGAAAAAATATAAATGAAAACCTAACGTTTATATTTGGCATTCAAATGTTATCCACGATAACGATACTAGAATTTAAATGTGCTTATTCGACTCTATTTATTTGATTGTGCAAATCGAGGTTTTAGGACCTGTTAGTACAATGTTATGTAATTATGTTCATTTAATATTTTTATTTATTTTTTTCATTCACATGTAAATTACGTTTGAAAATTTTGATTTTTTGAGAGATTTTTTGCGGTTTACTTGTAAATCTAGTTCGCAATGAAGAAAAAATTAAAACTAATCTTTAGATATAAAGAGGTTAGAGTAAGCTTGAATCATATTTTAAAAATATTCCTTTCTTAGCTTAAGTTTAAAAATGCTAAGAGTCACTTTCAAATTACCATTAACTACCTACGGTAACACTCATAAGCCTTTTGTGTTTTCTTTTTCTATTTGTTAATATACAAAACAACCTTGAAAATAACGTCTCCTCTGTGGCTGTATTTCAAGAACGTAAAGTAACAACACACTTTCACTTAGGTATATTGAAATTTTCTTAAATTTAACTTGTATTAGATGGCCTTACATTTTATCATATCAATAATACGCAAAAATGTTTTTGTGATCATACTAAATTATCATATTCAGTAGACGACAGAGAGACAAAATAATTGGTTTTTCGAAGAAGCATTCTCGCTAGTTTCCCCTTTCAACTGTATTTTCGCTACAAAAATATAAGAACATTAATAAAATGTAGAAGACAGATACTGTCTCTGAATGTAAATCACTGCAATCCTTGCCTTGAATGAATCATACAGTCTGGCTGCAGCATTTTAGTAAATACATTCAGGACTATTTTTTTCCGTTGACTCACATCATTCCCGTTCATTAACGTCCCACTCTTGTGCACGGGCCTCCTCCACTTTGGGAAGGATTGTGGTCTATTGCACCGCGCTGACCAGGCTTGTTAGCACAAGGTTTCTTATTGAGAAACCTCAAAAGGAAACCTGTCACCCTCAGAGAATTTTATCTGTGTACAATGTTCCTTAGCTGTATTAGTACACCCTTGAAAGGAAATGGGGTGGTGACACTTGTATCCTGAATTCATCATCACACGGACCCACACATTGACGCAGATATCAGTACGTAATAGCTTATAAAGCTGGTTTGTACATATCCTGTTAATATTACACTAGTAATGACGTGTGAAACTTCTTATGAATTTTAGTTTTTTTATACCGCTAAGGTGACAAACAAGCTTACAGCCTGCGGTAAGCGGTTACTGTAGTTTCTAGAGGTTTACAAAGAGGCGCTCTCTCTTCGCCGACCCTGCAGAAATCTTTGTATTTATGATATGTCATGGTACTCATGGTGAGTATTTTATCAGTTTGAAGCTGTAAATTAATGGTTCTCACCATGCTTAGCAAGTTGAGATTGATTATCATAGAAAATTCAAGAGATTTGATAGGAACACGTGAACCCAAGAAAGAGTGCTAAGAGCTAAGAGTGCTGTACTGCTGCGTCTGTTTATGTATGCGTTGTATAGTACAATATGTACCCTCCCTTTGTGAAGGAGGCTCATGACCTTAAAAGTTATGTATTGTATGTTACTGATCAAATACTGATTAGAGGAAATCCGAAATTAATAGTGGGTTTCGAAAAAACACTAATTTCTATTGTTGCACGCAATTTCTGGTCACATTGAATGATGGCGTGGACGATGACGCGATGTCGCATAGCCAGGCCGGCGCACAAGGCCAAGGTCTACCGTTGTAGTCGGTTGTTATGTAAATCATGGTAGTGTTTACACACCTCACGACCGGTAGCGTTAATCGAACCGATTATCAGATAACAATGCTTGTGACGACGTCATTCTGTTGGAAAATATGTTTTGTCATTCGTTGCAAAATTTTACACTTAGTTGTAAAACTTATTTTCGTTCTCAGGCATAACGAAGCAATTATGTTCGATAATTTTATATACAAAACTAGCTGACCCGGCAAACGTTGTTTTGCCATACTAAAAAAAAAAGTTTGAAAAATAGATGTTGGCCGATTTTCAGACCTAGTGAATATGTATGTAAAATTTGAGAAGAATCGGTCAAGCCGTTTTGGAGGAGTACGGTAACTAACACTGTGACACGTGAATTTTATATATTAGATAACACAATACTAACAGTTTCAGTAACAACAAGTTATCAATAAAAACTACTTTTCAAATATGTTTCATTTTGATTGACCCCATTATAGTAAGCTAGCAGTTACCCGCGTCATCGTACGTAAAGAATTTAGAAAATTTTCCCCATTTTCGCAACAGTTTTCACGGGTATTTCGCTCTAAATAGTATACCCTTTTTTCAATAGATGTACTATGAAGCATGATTTTACAATATCTTTTTTAATTTATTTACCTAAAAATATGTTTGTTTCATAATCAAGAACGGCCTCCTTTGTAGTAGAATGGTAATTGATCTGCTGTAGCCAGGTGGCCTACCAGGTGGGTTAGTATAAGAATTGTGGTTAATGGAGGCATATTAACTTAAAAGGATACCAAAATAGCTTCGTGCATTTTTCTACGTACGAAGTTTTCATTGTTTCTTTAGATTGAATGGCTAGAGCTCTAATTTTTAAGTACATGTTTTTTCAATATATGATCTAGGATCGCATAAACTCAGAAACGCGATTGAAAAAAGTTTTCTCGATAGAAAATCTTAGCGAAACAACCTCTCTCATTTTTTATTTTTTTCATTTGTCGGTCTATTATCGCGTATTAACTAATGAAATAACTTTAAAAACATAAGTAACTATTATATATAGAAACACGTAAATCAGAATTAAAATATATTTAGTAGATTTTGAGTAAACAAAAAAAATATCCCTAATTCTTCATTTTCTATACCTACTAGCTGTGTTAATATGTACATGTCGACGATAATATTGATGTAGGCCCTTAAACCACTATGTATAAAAAATAACTGCATCTATGTCCGTTATGTAGCTTTGAAGATATAGGCTCACATAAGGACAGAGGAGTAGGTACATACTAAAATAACGACTTTGTTTTATATTAAGTAAAGATTTATTTTAACTTTGTCTTTTATTACAAATTATATTCTAGAAATAAGTCATAGTAAATTAATTTTAGCTTAACTTATTACAATACAATACAAAATTCTTTATTGTACACCAAAGAAAAGTCAAACTACATAACTAGATAGAGTACAGCTTAAGGTATGTACATGCGGTGGTATTATCGCTGGTAGCGATCTCTTCCAGACAACTTAAATAGAAACTGTCGAATTACAGCTAAGGGCAATTTAGGTGTATCTCATCTGGCATGTAATATTAATTTCTATTATAACCTACATAACTTATTGTGTTTAAGATGAGAAAATGGTGTCAAAATAAAATGTATCTACATAATTAGTATTATTAATTAGTAGTGTATTTTACTAAGTATAATAATGATATTGCATGTTTCTTTTAAGTTAGTAAAGCACCTACTACAAATATCTCTGCATCACCCAAGGTTGACTGGAAGATAATGCTGTCCGCCTATGTGCTTAATCGTGCTGAAGTTTTAAATAAATAAATAAATAATTAGGTACATGTTTACCTAATATGATTAACAAAATATGAATCATAGCATACGGAAAAACAACACATTTAAAATAAAAATCCCGCGGCATTATCTAAAATGTGTATAATACCAACAATAAAATATATTTTATTGAAATATCATTTAATGGAATTGATAAGGAAGTTCACGTTCTAATTTACAGTATTTTGCAACTGCGTAGTTTATTCTTAATTTATCCGTAAATCCCCTTATGTTACTAATGGGTATTGTACAACCTAAATAGAGTATTTATCTGAGGTATTTACACAAAATAATTTTATGTAAAAAAAAAAATTTATGCTTCAAAATAAAAAATAAAAATAATCTTCATAACTACGGAATATGTAATATAATATAAAATATAAATATTTACGGACATTTCACACAACGTCCTCTGGTCCCAAGCTAAGCTTATTATGCTTGTGTTATGGGTACCAGAATACGGATAGAATAGATATACTACTTTTCTTTTGTAAATAAATACTTATAATACACAAGTTGTTGCGTGCGACTCCGTCCGCGTGAAATTTAGAAAACTTTTCATCCCTTTTTTCGCAATAAAAGGTAGCCTATGACCTTTCTCAGGGTCTATAGATTGTCTGTGCCAAATTTCATCAAAATCGGTTGAGAGGTTTAAGCGGGAAAGCGTAACAGACAGACAGACAGAGTTACTTTCGCATTTATAATATTAGTAGGGATAGAATCACCCAGACGCAGTACAAACATTTGTACCTATGACAATTAGAAACAACACACAATTGATTGTCCCGAGCGCAATGCATGATTGTCGCAATCGATCTTGATGCTGTCTTATTATTAGAACGAGTGGTTCAAGACGAATGTTTATGTTTAATTTGTAATAGTAAAATGCCTAGATTCCACATGTACGTGCAAAATTGCAGGGAACAGCAATAAATAATATAAATGTGAGATGGGAAACTCGACTATGACCCTGCGATCTACATACAATGACCGACAAACATCGGGGAAGGAAAATTCACGCCCTCAATGTAGAGAGGCCCTCAACAAGGTGGACCGCCACTATAATCAAAATTGTATGAAGCAGCTTTATGTATGATGTGGCAGGCCGATGTTAAACAAACAAAGAAAAAACTGATACATTTACAAAATTTGACACAAAAAATTATGAGAAACGAGTCAAATCAAATCATTTATTGTCATAAACAGATTGCACACAAAAGATATGGATTCACCTGGTTCCTGTGCTAGTTATTACTGTGTTACAGGAACCAGTGTCCTCCCCTACTAGGTTACAAGAATAAGTTTATGGCAATGAACATACAGAGCTAAAAATAAAAATAAATTAAAATTAACAACCAAAAAGAAATAGATAAAAAGAATAGGAATAAAAAAATATATAAGTCTTGTACAATTTACTCGTAATTAACTAGAATTAAAATCAAAACTCCACTACGTCAATAACAATTATTGTTTTAAAAGATAACAATAGGTACTATTGCTCTAGTCTTGTAAATACCGCCTTCCACTTCCTATAGAAACACTTGAAGAACTAGAAACACACACAATACGGCTTTTATTTATTTAGCATGTACCTACCTATCTACGGATTTTAATATGCATAATAATATTATGTTTGCAAGCTAATATATTTTTAGGAATTACATGAACAATGATATCTACCTTAGTATGTACGAACAACGCAAATTTAAATTACTTATCGATATTACTGATTAATAATTAATTATATGTAAAAAACTTATATAAAAATATAAATACCTAAAATAGAACTACTTTCAACGGATTCAGACGCGTATATTTTAAATTTTAGCTCGACGTTTACAAATATAGGTACGCGTATAAATTCGTGGAAAATAGTTTTTATTTTAACTAAATAAGTTGCGCAAGTGTTAGAAAATAATATATTATAAATACCTACTTAACAAGAGTAGGTTTGTTACTGTCTGTCGACTGGCCGCCATTTCAGTGTGTGTACCATAAACATTATTATATTTATAAACCAGGAAAATTGTAGGAAAACTGATAATATAGGCAGGCAGCTAATTCTTTACAATATTGTTCTATTTATCAGAGCAGTAAGAGAATAATAACACAAGTAATTAAATAATTCCCGTCGCTAAAGTATAGTACATCTACAGTATGATCTTAAAAACAGCGTTTACGATATTTGAGTTTTATCGATTTAGCTTTAAGATATTTGAAACTAAATTGTGAAACCTCAAATAAATATAAATAAATAAAATAATAATCTGATATAATAATCCTGGCTATAAAATATAAGTATCATACGCATAATTGTTCTGTGTCAAAATCGAAGCGCGACCTCTAGAACACCACGTTAATCACTGCACCACGGGGACGATATTATGGTCCTTTCGACCATCAGGTGGTAAATAATATTGTGTTATAATAATAGATATAATAATGGTAATATGGTGATCATCCTGTATAAATTCTTAATAACCTAGGCAACCACATTTTTATTACTTTGCTGTAAATGTTTAGATACAGAAATTAAATTTTATATTAAATGCAAATTATTTAGTTTTTATGCAAAATATGACAACTGTTATCATATAAAACTTAACGCGGTAATTATCACTAAGATTTGATATACCTATTAATATAAATATTATTTATTTATCAGGGAGAAATTGAGACATTTCATCTCATTGAATAACAATTTAATTAATTGTATCTTGGCAGATAGTATTATGTTCCTTTCACCTCCAGTGCTGAGCACTATTTTCAGGTTTCATGGATCATTTGACTTTATCGTATCTCGAATAAAGTACAGTAAACACTGTTACATATTACTACCTCTCAAAATAATTTAAGAAGTTGGTTAACTAAACCAACTTCTTAAATTATTTTGAGAGGTTTCTCAGTCAAGAGTTTTTACTTGGAGATCGATCTTTTCAATATGTATTCTCAATGTACGGTAGGGATTAGCTTAAATCTTCCATGATGGCTTATCTACTCGAAATTCAGGAGCGATCCGTACCATATATCTTTATTTTCTTCCTAACTTTATTGCTTAGTATGAAGACGAATGTTTTTTGTAGCACTAGTTTATTACAAACTCAAAGCAAATCAACATAATATTATCAGTATGTTGTTGTTTATATTAATAAAAGTTTACAAAGTGAGATTGTGTCTCTACTAATGTTATAAAGCTGAAGAGTTTTTTTGTTTATACGCGTTACTCTCAGGAACCACTGAACCGATTTGAAAAATTCTTTGAGTGTTGGACTTTTATAGAGGAAGGCTTAAAGGTTATATAACATCACGCTGCGTCCAATAGGAGCTAAGCATAAGTGAAATATGTAGCAAAAACGCGGAAGATTTTCTAAACTCCACGCGTAGGAATTCGCGGGCAATAGCTAGTTGTATAAGTTTTGTAAATACAGTCCAGCGATAATTGAGCCGTGTGACGGATTAAGAATGCAAGTGTCACTACCCCATTTCCTTCCCAGGGTGCTGTAAAAGCCAGCTAAGGATGATGATACAGCTAACATCCTCTGTGAGAGACCAAACACTCAAAAATAAACCCTATGCCAATACGCCGGGTCTGCGCGGCATAGTAAACCATAATCCCTCCTAAAATGGAGGAGGCCCGTGACCAACAGTGGCACGTTGATGGGCTGGAGAGAGAGAGAGACTATTGAGCTCACACAGAGTTCACAATGATATAATATTGAGATAATAGTGTTATTGCGATGAAAACACACATAACTCTCAATCGTGTTCTGAAATACGTAATAATAAATAACTAGCAAGGATTGGATCGGAATTAAAAGGTACGATAAAATTTAATTTAATTAAATTGGACTTCGCTTAGCACCGTATTGTTATAATGCAGATTTATGCGTGTAAACAAAAGATAAATTCTCTTGGTAAAGTTACATCATTTTAATAACTTGATACGTTGCAGTTTAGATGGCAGCACTAGTACTAAACTTGTAAATATATCCAGTTTTATTACAAGTAGAATGAAGTAGAAACAAAACAAACAATAAGTATTGTGCCTCCCCTAGAGCTGGCAATGTGCCCAGTAACGTACGCCAGATACGAGCGACAAACAATAATGAGTTTACTAACAGCTGTTCTAAACTAACAGTATTAACGATTCATCCCGCTACCAATTTTGCTCATATTTGTCACAATTCATATTATGAATTTATTGATATTTTACGGAATTAATCGGGATTTTGCTTTTATGTATTTCCATTTCGACGTTTCGGTAAGTTTGCAGCTGCCATGTTCACGGGACTGGCTGTTATGAGCATAGATTGTTAGTTGTGGCTTATTGATTGTTTGCTTATAAAATAGATGCGTAAACATAAATAAACTTTTTTTACGGATTTTGACGTACATGTTTTTTATATTTAGCCTGTAAAGCACCAGTCTTACCTGTGGCTGAATAGTCTTTAAAATATACAGTACAATTTAAATTTGCCAAGATATACACCTCTAAATAAAATCACACAAGTGTTAAATACATAAAGTTACAGTTTTGCACAAACTATCTTTCCAACGCCTTCAGGTCCACTTACGTCGAGTTTTTAGACATATTCATCATTGAGTAGAACTGGCGATGCTCTCCTAAATACCTAGGTAGACTAGACATTTGAATATTACTTATTGAGTAATTTTGGATTATACTTCTGTATAGAAAATAATTGGATGTCCAAGTGTGCTCGTGTCTTTTACAACAATGAATTTAGTGACTTTAACACGACCTCACATTCCCATGCGTTCAGTAAATTAAACACAAACAAAACCGTTTGCGTTTTTCACCACTTCTATGTTTGTACTCTTATGTGCATATTATGTTTGTATGGTCATAGCTTCATTTGTTTTCCCACAAGTATTGACTGAAATAAAACTTCTACTAAGCTTAACCAGAAAACAAAACATGTATTGAGGAGATTTCGTAAATATTTGTACTTCACAACTTATCACGAAGCTTTACTTATACTTACAAATTTCAGTAACAAGCAATGGAAAGTAACTAGATTACTGGCCACAGATTTTTACATCTCGCATATCTCTAAAAAAGTCTCCGATAGTACCATTATAACAGAAAAACTACCGTGTTAGCGCCATTGCCGATCCGAATTTGTCTGGTTATCCATTCATTACAAAATACACGTAAAAGAAAACATACAAAACGAATAAAAACAACAATTGTAATCGAAAAATAAATGCCTAGTAATATCCAGCAAATATATTTGTTGCGAGCAATTAATAACTAGGTCGGACGTAGAGAGGTCAGATTTCATTAACGATGTTATCACTGTACGATTTAGCGCTCAAGGTCTTAGGAAATAGCAGAGTCAAGCATCGGATAGATCCCTTGTGTAACATATGATCGTAGATCGGGCTTTACATTAACCAATTTTATTAGTTTTTATTTAATTGGGTAAATATACAGAACCATAAATACACTGCAGTTGTATTATAGACTCTAAAGTGCATAGTGTTGATTATTTCGTAACATTTAAATTTGAATAATTTCAAATTCCACTCCTACACCGTAGTAAGCAAACCTTGTTTTCAATATTTTACGCTCTCTCTCACTCTAGCTTATTAATGTCCCACTGTTGGGCACGAGCCTCTTCCACTTCGGGAGGGTCAATGGCATCACAATGACACATTATAACCTCAAAAAATTAACAATAGACTACCAAACTTGATAAAATTTATATCAGTTGTTGCTAAAAACATACTCATTCATCATCATTATTATTTTGCCCTTATCCCGTTATTTGGGGTAACGATATTGAGGGCTATTTGAGGTCCATATGATGATTCTATACTAATATTATAAAGCGGAAGAGTTTGTTTGTTTGATTGTTTGAGCGCGCTAATCTCACGAACCACTGGGCCGATTTCAAAAATTCTTTCAGTGTTAGATAGGGCATTTATCAAGGAAGGCTTTAGGCTATATAACATCAGGCTACGACCAGTAGAAGCGAAGCAGTAGTGAAAAATGTTGCAAAAACGGGGAAAATTTTCTAAACTCCACGCGGACAGAGTCGCGGGCAACAGCTAGTATATTATAATAATAACAGCACGGAACTCTTCGTGTTCGAGTCCAACTTGTGTTTTACCGGTTTTTGTTATCACGAGTCTATCTAAATGTTGATGTATACGTGTAGGTGCTTTCAAAATTGGAATAAAATTGATTGGCTTCGACGTTCCATGCTGATATAGACTACACAAATGTTTACTCTAGTAAGGAATTAAACCTTTAATATACTGCCAATTCGGCTATGAAGCGTAATGAACGTAGTAATTCTTTAGCACTGCTGCTCTACGTGTTTACATAGACAATAGTATCAATTCTACGGGCATAACGAAATAGCCAATTATTCAAAATACACCATAGTTGTTTTCATTTTGTAGATAACTTAAGTTTAGTTGTACATATAGAATCAGTATCATTGACTTCACAAATGAATGAATTTAACATTTTACTTTAATATACTGCCAACTCAGCTATGAGGCCTAATGAACGTAGTAATTTCTTAGCACGGCTACTCTACATGTTTAAATATATGTATATATATAGCCAATATCGAGATATTTCCAATAATTCTAATAACCAGCAACCCCGCTGTTAAATACGTAAGAAATGATTCATAATAATTCACGAAACACGTAATTTTATTGCTATTGAGATTGTAATTATAATTAGAAAAGGTATGATAATGTAACGTGTTAGTTATTGGCGCGATCAAAATTAGCACTCTGAACTGTTGTTTAAAAGTGCGAGTGTTACGTTATTTTATGGTGATTAGGTACATAAAGTACTAGAGGGCGATCTAATATTTGGCATTCCTCCCTCTTTCTCCAGCCCATTAATGTCCCACTTTTGATCATGGATTATTTTCGAGATTTCCGTCTCTCACAGTGGATGTTATCTGTGTACGATATTCCTTAGCTGGCTTTTACAGTACCCTGAGAAGGAAAAGAGGTGGTGACACTTGTATTCTTAATCCGTCACCACACGGAAAATTCGGCATTTACTCTTTTTAAACTCATAACTTACTTTCCCTTTCCAGTCCTTTTAAGTTCGGCACGGGGCTCCTCCACTTTAGGAAGGACTATGGTCTACTGTGCCACGCTGATCAGACGTGTTGGCTCACAGGGGATGTTATCTGTGTGCAATGTCCCTTAGCTGACTTTTACAGCAACCTTGGGAGGAGATGGGGTGGTGACACATGTATTCTTAATCCGTCACCACACGGAGATAACTGTAACTTACTTTATTTATTTCTATTTCTTCTTTTAAGACTATTAACTTCAAATTATTGAATTTAGGCTGACTAGGCCTATTTGCATAAGAATTAGTCTTAAGAGGATACCAAAATAGCTTCGTGCGTTTTTCTACGTACGAAGTTTTCATTGTTTCTTTAGATTGAATGGCTAGAGCTCTAATTTTTAAGTATATGTTTTTTCAATATATGATCTAGGATCGCATAAACTCAGAAACGCGATTGAAAAAAGTTTTCTCGATAGAAAATCTTAGCGAAACAACCTCTCTCATTTTTTATTTTTTTCATTTGTCGGTCTATTATCGCGTATTAACTAATGAAATAACTTTAAAAACTAAACTATTATATATAGAAACACGGAAATCAGAATTAAAATATATTTAGTAGATTTTGAGTAAACAAAAAAAATATCCCTAATTCTTCATTTTCTATACCTACTAGCTGTGTTAATATGTACATGTCGACGATAATATTGATGTAGGCCCTTAAGCTTTCCTTCTTGAAGAAGATGTATTTTCTGCTTAGATTACCATATCTGAATTTTACAGTAGAACTGTATTTGTAATGCGTCATGGGTTTACAATCATCATTTACTTGATTAATAATGTGTTAAATAAACATTGTATTTTGCCTGTCATTTATTATTAAGTGAAGTACCTACTTGTTTGGAGGTCGGAGTTAATTTGGCCATCAATTATTTATGGTGATTTTGTCAGGAGGATACTTTGTAATATTTGAATTATGTCAAGAACAACTAAAATTAAAAGACACTATTGCATATACATATCGCACTACCCGTAAAAAAAGGACGTAAGTGAACTTGCTTCACGGCTTACACCTTCTGTCAAAATCTGGTGAAGCTATCGACAAAAATGAAGAAGTAAATGCCAAAATACTAAAAAGTTGCTACTTTAGAAAAAATAAAATTCCAGATAAAAAAGTGGTATGCATATTTACATTTATTCGCTATAAAATTTTTTCCGCTCATAAAGTCATAGTTACGTTTACGAAAATTTTAACAGAAGATTTACAAAAAAAAATTGTAACGCAAATGTACCTAAATACTTGTTCAAATGTTTAAGAATCTAGGACTTTTGTGTAATTATAGTTACGTACTTTCTACCCAGCATAAATTCAGAATGCTTAAAGTGTAGTTGCAGTTAACGAAACATTTCACACGATTGATGTTGGATAACTTTGAATACTTACATGCTTTTATAACGAATAAGCCATAATTGTAGTTACTCCTGCAAATTTATTTTGCGTTTCGTGATTTACGTGTAGTTGGAGGCAAGTGTTACCTACGATTTTCTCTTTGAAACTTAGTTATAGAAATCATACAAAAAAAATAGGACAGTTATTTTACGCTCCTGAAAAGTTGGCGAAAATCACTTACTGCTTTCTTTCAGGAATAGTGCGATATTATACATATATTACTACGGATATTTTACTATCAAAATGATAGTGGTGATAATATAGTAAGGATCATAAAAGAGTAACTGTGTGGAAATCACTCAGGACCATAAGTAGTGGTTGTAGCGTTCTGTTGGAGAGTCCTATATGCAGAAGTGGACGCAAAAAATTCAGACAGATTGATGTAAAATACCGAAAGATGCGTCGACACGACGTCTTACTATACTTACTTTTATGTAGGTACATGACAATGTCTGCAATCACGACATGTCACCGAGCCAACAGCCATTCGGACCTTCCACTTTTTATGTGAATGCCCGGTCAGATCGGATTTACTGCGAAACTTTTCTGGACAATTCTACTTATAGCCAATTACAACAAACAAAGTTTGTCAAGAATGCATTCGGCTAGAGTTTAAATATGTAAGCATATAGTTCTCATTAAATTTGTACAAGAGTATAACGATATGGCCGCTGTTATGATGGTACGTTATAAAAGGATGAGAAGGACGCACCTCGTGATGACGTCACGCCACGGTCCGGTTGATTCATTCATCCGACGCGCTTACGCATTCGAAACAAATCCTTCTATAACCTCTAGTTCACTAATAACAATCACTCTAGAATTAATAATGAATACCAATTCCAACTGCCCACATACGGATAATAAAATTTTAAACGTTAAGCTTTGCCGAAATAAATTGGAATAACTTTTAAAACATTCCTGAAATATGCATCATTTGTTCGGTTGAAATTGAAGACTAAATAATGATTACCTACCTCACCTACTTAGTTATGAAATGTATGCACGTGAGTCACGAATATGGCTCGTAATACCTGTTAAAATGTTAAACATTATTTTTGTATACATGCATTTGGTTGAGGCAAAAGCATAACAGAAAAAAGGCATACCTATGGAAACTGCGCTGATTTATACTTATCCAGGTTAATCTCAGTAGATTAACCTGGCTATTTGACCTTACCAATCCTACGATATTTTTAATCTACTGGTGTAAACCAAAACCTTTATGTTACGAATGTAAAAGCAATATCAAAGATTTTAGAAAATATTGTGATATTGTAATAAATGTGGAGTCAAATGACGCAATGAACCCTTATTGTGACACATTTGATTCTGCGACTACTTACCCAACTATATACTCTACGAGTAAAGCCTATTATCTTATTCCAAGGCCCCCTAATGAGCCTAGACAGACCTAACAGGCCTTATAGTCTAATCAAATATAAGTCTGTCACAAAAAAAATATATTAGTCATAAAAGATAATATAATCTTGACCAGAATTCACCTTAAACCGGTATTTGAAGATTCCAATTTAGTCGTAGAAAAACATCTGTCAATGATTAAATTAACATTCATCATTGCCAATATTCTAAGAAGTACATATTACTAACTATTAATATTGTAAAGTAAAGCATCCGGTAAGTGTTATTGATTTTAGTTTATTCAATAATTGTTCAGACTATACATTATTATACCAAATTATAAGTAGAAATTACTAATTCACATTAGATAAAGTTTTAAACTGTCTATTAGTCATTAATGCCTATATTTAATTATAAATAACGATTACGGATAGTATAAATATTTACATGATGTATAGGTAGTTATAAACTATACTAGATAAATTAAAAATTGGTCAAGTGCGAGTCGGACTCGTGCACGAAGGGTTCCGTACCATTATCTATGCAACATAAGGCAACGTTATTAGTATCGAGCAAGAAACGGTAAAAAAATCTTGTTTGTTGTATGGGAGCCCCCCTTAAATATTTATTTTATTTTATTTTTAGTATTTGTTGTTATAGCGGCAATAGAAATACATCATCTGTGAAAATTTCAACTCTCTAGCTATCACCGTTTTTGAGATACAGCTTGGTGACAGACGGACGGACGGACGGACGGACAGCAAAGTCTCAGTAATAGGGTCCCGTTTTTACCCTTTGGGTACGGAACCCTAATAAAAGACCGTTGTTTAAACTGACGACGACTGACGAGTAAAATAGTTGATATTATAGTATGGATGTTGGCTGAAAATGCTAACGTCCTTTTTCAAACATTCGTAACCTCAATTAGGACTGGAGCGCTGTACTTGTTGCATTACACCATAAGATCAACAGCTTAGTTGTCCACTGTTGGTCACGGGCCTCCTCCACTTTGGAGGGTGTATGGTCTACTGTGCCACGCTGACCAGGCGTATTGCCACAGGGTTTATTTTCATGTTCCGTGTCCGTCTCTCACAGAGGGTATTTATTTGTGTGTAATATCACTTAGCTGACTTTTAGAGCACCCTTGGGAGGAGTCGAAACTTGTATTCTTAATCCGTCACCACACGGAATAACTATATTCAGCACATTTCGGCAAGATTAATGCCACGTAGAAAAAATCAGACACTATACATAGGTTTACTTGTTTATACTGTACGGATTCTGAATCGATCTCACAAGAACACCCATTGTTTCCATCTCCAGTAATTCCGTAAATAGAAGCATTGTCAAGCAGGTATTAGTAATGTTCTGATCGTATTTGCGAAGCTTTGCACGTCCTCAAGGTACGCGCTGGGCCATCCGGCGCGCATATTCTAAAAACTTCGTGACAACTCATTATTGTTATTGATTGATGGACCGTTGTTTTATATTGTCAACAAATATTTAAGATTTTGTATCCTTAACCGGTCATTGCCCCTGATTTGAATAGAAACGATACCATATCAAACAATGACGCGGTTTCCTGTTCATTAATGTATTTAATGTTCAAGTAATATCAGTATCACATACTATGGAAACATTAATTATGCTGATGATAAAAGGTTCACAATAGTGCAAACATTATTGCAGTAAATCACTGTTCAGCTGTTATTATATTATAGGCTATATATCAATCAGTGTCCACTTTAAAAGGGAATTGAGTTGTAAGTAGCTAGAAGATAAGTTATTAAACTTTATTTATTTATTTATTTTATTTTCAAACTTCTTGCACAAAGTTAATATGTACAATGGCGGGCTTAATGCTAAAAGCATTCTCTTCCAGTCAACCATTGGGCAGTGTGGAAAACGGAAAAGGTAGGTGCATAGCGCTAACAGTATTAATTTTCATACCTAATGTCAACTTAGTAGATATATAAAATTACCTAAATTAAATACATAACATCAACCTATGCTGCGAATAATATGATTATTATAAATACTTATACATACATATGTACATATACATACATATATAATATACATATACATAAACATACATACATACTAATAATACATATACTTATCTTCCGTATAAGCCTACAGTAAGAGACGCTATAACCGTTGTGGTGAAATATTAAGATAAAATTGACGAGCTCTGCGTTTGAAAATATTTCGGCTCGGTGATAACCTAATCTCGCGAGGGAGAGAATTCCACTTACTTCCACTTCCACTTCCACTTTACTTTAGTACTAGTGTAACAATACAATATAATGCATAATAATAATTGGCATTGTTCATTTTTTATGGTTCCGTACCCAAAGGGTAAAAACGGGACCCTATTACTGAGACTTCGCTGTCCGTCCGTCCGTCCGTCCGTCCGTCCGTCCGTCCGTCCGTCCGTCCGTCCGTCCGTCCGTCCGTCCGTCTGTCACCAGGCTGTATCTCAAGAACGGTGATAGCTAGAGAGTTGAAATTTTCACAGATGATGTATTTCTATTGCCGCTATAACAACAAATACTAAAAATAAAATAAAATAAATATTTAAGGGGGGCTCTCATACAACAAACATGATTTTTAGGGTTCCGTACCCAGTATCTCAAGAACGGTGATAGCTAGACAGTTGAAATTTTCACAGATGATGTATTTCTATTGCCGCTATAACAACAAATAGTAAAAATAAAATAAAATAAATATTTAAGGGGGGCTCCCATACAACAAACATGATTTTTTTACCGTTTCTTGCTCGATACTAATAACGTTGCCTTATGTTGCATAGATAATGGTACGGAACCCTTCGTGCGCGAGTCCGACTCGCACTTGACCAATATTTTTTTTTTAAACTCTTAATTTAAAAACTATTTCGGGGAATAGAGTTTCTGATCATGAACCATTAGTTTTTTAGGGTTCCGTACCCAAAGGGTAAAAACGGGACCCTATTACTGAGACTTTGCTGTCCGTCCGTCCGTCCGTCCGTCTGTCACCAAGCTGTATCTCAAAAACGGTGATAGCTAGAGAGTTGAAATTTTCACAGATGATGTATTTCTATTGCCGCTATAACAACAAATACTAAAAATAAAATAAAATAAATATTTAAGGGGGGCTCCCATACAACAAACAAGATTTTTTTACCGTTTCTTGCTCGATACTAATAACGTTGCCTTATGTTGCATAGATAATGGTACGGAACCCTTCGTGCACGAGTCCGACTCGCACTTGACCAATTTTTATTTTCGGAAAATTTTTCCAAATAAGCAAATGATCTCTATTTGCCCTTGAAATGAAGGACTTAAAATATTAAGGCATTCTGAGGAATATACTACTCTCTGGTGGAGTTGAAATTGGTCTATTATATCAACTTGGCAACTTTGAAAACATGTATTGCAATCTGTCTTAAGTCTATCAGGAAAAGTCAATACACAGATTGCGTACAACGATGACGTCACAACATTTAAAATAATATCTTTAAGTATTTTTTAAAAATTCTATATAGTACATATTTCAATAATATCGAAATTAGTTGCTTAAAATAGTCTATATTTTCTAATAAAAATTTAAAAACAGCAGGTAAAAAATTATAAACAATGCAAATTCCGCAATTATGAAATAGAACATTATACTATAAAAGCCATAGATAAATATGAGCCAAACCTAAATATATAACTGTAGTACAAAGAATATCCATCACGAAACAGGGAAAACTGTACCAACCTGCTTGACCAGCGTATTTGCAAACCAATTTAGCCCGGATGAGAGACGCTTAACGAAAGGCATATACACGGCGAAAGTAAGTGGAAATGCTGGGAGAGGACGCCCGAGAAAAATATACTCCGATGTCATCCCCGGGATACTCCAAAAGGGGCAAGTGCGTAGCACTTACAACCGTCGGGCATGTATGACCAGATGTATGAGTGTGGATGAAGCCAAGGAAGTATGCTTCGATCGTAGCAGATGGCGCTCTATAGTCTCTGCCTACCCCCATGGGAAAAGGCGTGATGTTATGATGATGATGATTTAGCCCGGATGCAATAACATGAGGGCTTAGTAGAGTAGTAGTAGCAGCTTAAACGAAGAATAAAAAATTGGTCAAGTGCGAGTCGGACTCGCGCACGAAGGGTTCCGTACCATTATCTATGCAACATAAGGCAACGTTATTAGTATCGAGCAAGAAACGGTAAAAAAATCATGTTTGTTGTATGGGAGCCCCCCTTAAATATTTATTTTATTTTATTTTTAGTATTTGTTGTTATAGCGGCAATAGAAATACATCATCTGTGAAAATTTCAACTCTCTAGCTATCACCGTTCTTGAGATACAGCCTGGTGACAGACGGACGGACGGACGGACGGACGGACGGACAGCGAAGTCTCAGTAATAGGGTCCCGTTTTTACCCTTTGGGTACGGAACCCTAAAAAGTAGATTCATTAAGCAAATGGCAAAATTTTAGTATATTTGGTAATTGACAGATACACAGGGGAATCTAGACTAAACTACCTAGATTAAACTGTTCAAACAATTTAAAGTAAAATATGACAGTCTCCACACCCATCAAGCATGTATATTAAGAGGATACCAAAATAGCTTCGTGCATTTTTCTACGTACGAAGTTTTCATAGTTTCTTTAGATTGAATTGCTAGAGCTCTAATTTTTAAGTATATGTATGTTTCTTCAATATATGATCTAGGATCGCGTAAGCTCAGAAACGCGATTGAAAAAAGTTTTCTCGATAGAAAATCTTAGCGAAACAACCTCTCTAATTTTTTATTTTTTTCATTTGTCGGTCTATTATCGCGTATTAACTAATGAAATAACTTTAAAAACATAAGTAACTATTATATATAGAAACACGTAAATCAGAATTAAAATATATTTAGTAGATTTTGAGTAAACAAAAAAAATATCCCTAATTCTTCATTTTCTATACCTACTAGCTGTGTCTATCGAGAAAACTTTTTTCAATCGCGTTGCTGAGTTCATGCGATCCTAGATCATATATTGAAAAAACATATACTTACATAAATATTAGAGCTCTAGCCATTCAATCTAAAGAAACATTGAAAACTTCGTACATAGAAAAATGCACGAAGCTATTTTGGTATCCTCATAAGAATCATAAGCGAAGAAGTGAAACATGTAAGTAATACATTGTTTGGTAAATTATGAACAATTTCCTTAAAGCGGACGTGAATTAATCACTGTTTGAACAGTTTTAAATGCACCTCCGTGTTCCGTTCGATAGTTTTTGTTGATGTTTTGTTGCATCAATATATTTACAATGTTATGAAACAACTCATATTTATTCATAGCAACACGGCAGTATGCCATTTGAGTGAGTACTTTTTACATGAAATGTTCCAAACAGTTCGGTCACGTGAGGACGTACCGTTGATAAAGGTTAATAACGGGCATCAATGGCACCGAATTACAGTAACTGTGTTTTAATGACTTGCTGTGACTGTGACCAGTTATTCTTAGAATTATCCTCCCTTTGTATAACAGCTACATATTTACTTATTTACACAATATTTTATGATTACTTTAGGACAATAGTATACAGCGAACATTGCCAGACTACCATAGAAGTATAAAACAGAGGAAACAAAAAGATTTATATAGATTATTTATAATAAAAATAATTATTATTATTTTTCATACATAAACTTTCAAATATAAAGTATTTAAATCAGGACGTATATATACAGCAATAAGAGGTAAAAGTTATGGTAAAGTAAGAGCAAACTCTCTTCTAGTGCACGCAAGATATCGCTTCACTGCGTAGTGGATCTGAAGTCGTCAGGGGTGAAGAACCTGTGCGGGACGACCGATAAGCAGCCAACGGTGTTTACTCATACTACGATCATTATAAAACAAGTACCTAAAGGCACCAACCTCTGACCCTCGTTAGTGCTAGATGCTCTACTCTATTAATTGAAGCGGATTTAAATAGAACAGCTCGCGTTCACTAATAAAGTCAACAAACATTACGTGATACTATTGAGCAATGGAAGCGAACAAAAATATATGATTTGATAACACTTTTGTTTGACTAAGACTATTGTCATTCATTGAAATTAAACATTTAAACTATTATATTATAGTTTAACAATAGACCAAACGAGAAGTAGATAGTTACACCCTTATTCCAAATTTACATTTAGCTATTCTAAATTTATTTATATTGCCATCCTTGTATCATGTATTGTTTGTATCATGGGTACATAACACATGTTATATGCGTTGTCTGGTCCCCATCATACAATATGTTAGCAAAAACAAAATGCATTTTGACGAGCCTAGTGGTTGAGTGGTTCATGTAACGGACTGCCGATCAAGAGGTCGCGGGTTCGATTCCCGCTCGGGATAATTATTTGTGTGATTTTTCCAATTGTCATACAAATGTTTGTACTGCGTCTGGGTGTTTCTTTGTATTATAAGTATGTAATTACAAAAAAAATTAAAAAAGTAGTATATGTATTCTATACGTATTCTAGTACCCATAACACAAGCGTATAAGCTTAGCTTGGGACCAGAGGACGTTGCGTGAAATGTCCATGAATATTTATTTATTTTATGTAAACTGTATTTTGTTTTTGCTAATACATTGTACAGACAGAAAGCACCAAGATGTATTACTAGGATATTTGAGTGACTAATATTACACAAGTAGTGTTTCGATCATTAAACCTTCGACCTCGTAAACGGCAGTTCGTCACATAAACCGCAACATCCTGTATTAAAAACCTTTAGGAAATTAATGATTTTCAATCAATAACGCATTGGCAAAAAATTTAAACAAATAATATAATACTTTGTTACTCCTTGTTGTTATAAAACAAGAAAGAGTAACAAAGAAAAGACAGCAATATTTCACATGAATTAGTTTTGACTAATAAACAAGTAATTGGTTGTGACTAATAAAACCACAATATAAATGGCGCAGTGTATTGATAAGTAGGTACTTTGTGTAGAACAGTTGACTGTGTTTACATAGCGAGTTGTAAAAGTCGGTGGGTCTGGTGACCGCTTCCTGTGATAGGCCGCCTGCAACGTCGATAAACGCTCGTCATTCCACTTCCGCTTGTCTGCTTCCAAGTCTCATCTCCGACCAACCACACACATCATACACACTCGTCAATTTTAATTTCTTTATTTAAATAAGCTGATTCAACTTGGTCTGCGTCATAATTCTTTTAATTTGTGGTTTTTGTTGTACGTACAAACTGTTTTGTATTACTCTAGTACCAATTCTAAGTACACAACTAAACTTAACTCAACTAAAAATGAAAATTGATTGTATCAATAACACAATTCGGCAATGTTAACAGAACTTTTTTATAAAAAAATCCGTATATTATAGACAAACGACTTTAATTAATAAAAATGTACACAACAAAATAGCCAATTAATCAAAATACGCCATAGCTGTTTTCATTTTTTAGCTAAGTTCAGTATAGTTGTGCATGTAGAATTGGTACCTCTATCTATTTCTAGAAGCTGTATTAAGATTCGGCGTTTTCTTAGAAAGATGTAATACAGACAACTAAATTGGATTTGTTTTATGCTTTGCATAAAAGACTTCTTTTCAGCCTCCAATATCTACATAGACATACTTAGCCTAGTTTCTCTCACAGAAGATGCTTTGTGCTTATACTAGGGAGCTGCCCTAGGATAGATATGCGTTGATGGCACTAGTATTCTTAATCCGTCACCACACGAACAATATAAGACTAGTGTTAATTACATAAAGTGATCCTGTAACAATTACGTATGTACACATTAATGTACATTACAGTATGACAAATACATTAAAATAAAACAGTTAATTAAAAAAATTGGTCAAGTGCGAGTCGGACTCGCACACGAAGGGTTCCGTACCATTATCTATGGAACATATGGCACGTTATTAATAAATGAGCAAACAACACACACAATACTTACTTAATTAATCACGTTTGTTGTATGAGAGCAAGAAACGGTAAAAAAATCATGTTTGTTGTATGGGAGCCCCCCTTAAATATTTATTTTATTTTATTTTTAGTATTTGTTGTTATAGCGGCAATAGAAATACATCATTTGTGAAAATTTTAACTCTCTAGCTATCACCGTTCTTGAGATACAGCCTGGTGACAGACGGACGGACAGCGAAGTCTCAGTAATAGGGTCCCGTTTTTACCCTTTGGGTACAGAACCCTAAAAATTATAATTAAATTCAATAATAACTTCACTAAATCTTAGTTGTTTAACACAAATTCACAAATTTTATAATTAAATACTTAATGAATATTACTGAAATTAAGTCACCGTCTCTAACATTTGTATAATTGAAAATAATATTATCTCGGCAAAACTGAGGGGCTGAATATCTTGCACTTGTTTATTACGTTATCTCAAATGAAATATGTTGTTGTTCCATTCTACTAAACTTATCATTTAAATAAAGTACAAAAAAGAGTGTTAAACTCTATGTGAATAATAAATAATAGACGTATACTTGAAACTAGGTTTATTTTAAAAAATAAATTATCTTCACTTATTGGTGAAAGTAGCTCTTCTACGTTTTCTTGGTTTCAATTTAACATATCCTACTAATGTTATAAATAGGGAAGTTTATATGGATGTAAGGATGATGGTTGCTCGTTTACACAAAAGCTCTTGAATAGATTTTAATGGAACTTTACAGCTGTATATCTTAGAGATCAGAATAACACATAAGCTCTACAGCTTGTTTCTAGGCTTTAATCGTGAAAATACTAATCTCATCACTATGAAAGTCAAGAAGCGTAGCTGCAACTACAAAAGTGGATGAAACCAGGGTATTAGATAGTTAAAATCATAGATAAAACTCTAAAGGACGATAAGAACAAATTATTCTTTTGAATTACATTTCTTAAACTAATGAGTTACGAGTTGGGTAATCAAATGACGCCCAGAAACTTTTTATATCTCAGTTTAATTACTACCCGGAAGGTAAGTACCTAAAATGAAGTAACCTGCTATACATACCTACCGATATACGCTTGCATGGCAGCTCTTATCACAAGGCATGAATTATAAGGTAAAACTTTTCCATGCCCTAATTTGAATTTTTTCTACTGATGAGATATATCTTAAAATTCATTTTCCACTCCAGTAATCCATAATTTTGTCAAAAGTATTTACGTATTTTAATTCCGTATTTTAAATTACGTTTGCTGTAAAAGTTTTACGTTGTTATACAAAACTATAAAATCATATCTTTATTATATGAAAAATGTTTTTTTTTTTGAAAGTACAGTATTTAGATGCTTCATAGCATAGCATAGATAGTAAGATTCCTATTTAGGGATCCGTCTACGCAGGCAGAAGAAAATTTGTTTAAAAAAAAACATCTTTGGAGAAAACACCGAAATACAGAAAGTGTGCTTAAATCTCAACGCCTGCGTTATTTTCCGGGAAAGATTAGTATTTTTATGAAATCGAAAGTCCCCTCATAATTAAATCCTGATTACGCCCGTGCCACGGGAGGGAAAACAACGTATTTGCCTCAAAAAGCATAACATAAGAGGATTTTTTAATGCGTCTAATAATCTCATGTCTATATTTCGGTTTGTCCAATGACAGTTGTGGAAATCCACACTATGGTTACAATAATGACAGAATTATTCATATTATCAGAAATAAAGTACTAATACATAATTATAGGTAGGTATATAATTCATTCATGATATTATTATATCAAAATTACATTCCTAGCAGTGTATGAGGTGTGAAAATCAAAATCTGTAAGAAGTTTCTGGGACAGACAAGAATTACTTAATCACAAATTTCAATACACTCATAAGTCATCACTATAACATTTTTTATGAAACAATTTACCAATTGTCTTTTCAACGAGTTCCTTGTTGGTATGTAGGACCACGCGGTGGTTAAGTAGGAAGTCGACACAACTAATATATAATGAGAAAATATTCTAACAATTCATGTAGGAGTATTGATAATGCAGTGTCTCGGATATTAGGGTCAATTGCCTTTATGTTATGTTGGGCTAGTCTCTGATAATATTATTTACACTAGAAGCTACCCAAGTAATGTAAACATAGGTCTTATCATTACAAAAGTTATCGCTACTGGCCTTATTAATTTATAGTCAAATTTATGATTCTCATATTTCTAATCGATAATCAAATACATTCAAAAACGCAGTAACACGGTTATGCGCAAAACTAGACAATCGAATGAATATACAGGCTGTGGCGTAAATGGTGGTCCAACGCTAAGGTGGTTATAGTTCAAGTATTCACCTATCATATAAAAAATATTAACCATTTTTAGCCATTGGTTTCAGAATGATTTTTTTATTTTTTTGTAAAAAATCGATAATTATTTTATAACTTCGACAAATGACATTATTTTTTGAGTGTGTTTTTTGTGTTGTACGGGCGAGTACTAGCACTAGCACATGCATTTTCGGTTTTTCATGTAAACCCCAAAAATAAACCAATAAAAAAACTGAAAATTAATTTCTCGTTTTTAACAAATCATGCATTTTAGATGTGAGTAGTGTAAAAAAATGTACTACACGGCCAGTGCCCAAAAAAAAAAAAAAGATAAAAAAAATGTTTTTTTTTTATGATAGGTGAATACTTGAACTATAACCACCTTAGCGTTGGACCACCATTTACGCCACATCCTGTATAAAAAATAAGCAAGCCCTACCTAAAAGAAAAAGAAATTTGAAGATATAGGCCAAAGAAATCCAAGAAATATTTTTCTAATTTGTAGACCCAGAAGATCTGCATGCGAAATTTAAAGTCTGACGTTTGTAAGTTACCCATAAATTTCACCATAGCGTAGAGTGGTAGAGAATGTCCTTGCCTAAGGCACTGCCTCCCGTTTAGCCACTTTAAGCCATTGTCTAGCGACTCCGACTAAGTTATACTCCTAACTTATATCGTACATATATACGTACATACACGTATGTACAAAAATATGTATAAAAACTAAGTGAGTATATATGTACGTGTACATATATACTCACTTAGTTTTTATCACACCAGAATCTAATGGTCGGCTCAAGAACCTTATATCTAAACCAAAATTCAGTATGCAATTTCTTTTAAGACTCTTAACTCGTAGAGTTCTGACTGTGAGTTCTCCCTTAAAATTCCTTTCTTTCCAATGGCGATCTAGATGCTTGCATATAATTAAAAATAACATTTGAGATAGTTTTGTAATATTCTACTGTCCGGCTGAATTAAATAAATGGAATTAATTCAACCGTGACCTATTGATGTATGAGAAATGAATTTGTTTAATGATTTCTATCCGGTATGATACACTGATAATGCTATTTGGTATTTCTTTTGAATTTTCATATGATGATATATCATTATAAATATCATAATGTGATTCATCATTGACGTAACATAACTATCGTAGTATCTGACTTGACATAATCTTGTTATGAACATGTAAATTTTATGCGATTAGACGATTGATGGATTCAAAACCAGTTCTCATCTCATTCTTATAATGTGCTGTGAATTAGAGAGAAAAGCAGAATGACAAAACAAGCGAAAGCAATTTGCTAATAGCTTAGCTGCGAATATAAATTAAAATAATCATTCTTTTTTTCTCAAATACAAGATTGTTTAGTAGTATTAATAATGCCCAGGCTTCAGGCTATTAAATAAATTATTTAAATTATATGCTGATAATTGAATGGATACTAAACGCAGATGTGGTCAGCAAAATTTCTTTGAACTTAAAGATGGACAGATTGCCGACACCTGTTATCACTTCCGATCGCGCAGGTATAAAGTTTGGCGGACGGAATTATGAAAATTGTTAATTGCATATAATTGAACGTGAACATTAATATAGGATTCATATCCTTGTTGACTTGTCTTTAGGATCTAAATCAAACCCAAATCTAATTGGTAACAATTAAACATGTATAGGTAAAAGCTTCAACAGCTCCCCTTCTAGATGTTTCCATAACATGACATGTTAAAAATACTATAAAGAATCCAATTAAACTGCTGGTTAAGTCCATGTATCTCAAACTAATCTTAGCGCTTTATTACAAGCTGTTTATTTAAAACCAGCGGGCAAAAGTTAGTACATACTATTAAGACAACGTTAAAATAAATAGACATAAGAAAAAAGCTATTATTTTGTTCAATAGGTACAATCTCTCTGGTAATAACTTATGGCGCGATGTTATTATAATCATCGTAAGACCGTGAACCATCCACAAGTACTTTGTTTTTTTCTTTTTGTCCGGGACTTCCTGCTTTATGCGTTGATTGATATTAGATATGGACAAAAACTGGTTCTTACCTGCATCTACCTATAGTCGGTAAAATAAACGGGGCTATTCACTGTTTCATATCTACTCATATATACAGTTGTGTCTATGTACGTATAGTAAATTAGGAGTTCAATGTATGACACAATTATTGGTGGCAGAATTTATATATCTTTTAATTAAGTAACCTAAGTTATAACTGATAATATAGCCGATATACTTTATCTATATCTGATTAAATATTTTGCAATGTTAATCATTAAGAGGATACCAAAATAGCTTCGTGCATTTTTCTACGTACGAAGTTTTCATTGTTTCTTTAGATTGAATGGCTAGAGCTCTAATTTTTAAGTATATGTTTTTTCAATATATGATCTAGGATCGCATGAACTCAGAAACGCGATTGAAAAAAGTTTTCTCGATATCGGTTGATCTTGGCGAAACAACCTCTCAATTTTTTTATTTTATTCATTTGTCGGTCTATTATCTCGTATTAACTAATGAAATAACTTTAAAAACATAAGTAACTATTATATATAGAAACACGTAAATCAGAATTAAAATATATTTAGTAGATTTTGAGTAAATAGGAAAAGTATCCCTAATTCTTCATTTTCTGTGCCTACTGGCTGTGTTAATATGTACGTGTCGGCGATGATATACGATAATATTGATGTAGGCCCTTAAGCAGTATATAGGATGAATTTGGATTGATGAAAAGTCCCGCACGATATGATTTCACAGAAACATGTTTGCGAGAACACTATAATATCTTAGTGAGAGATAATTTAATAGACGATGTCTGCATAGTATTATAAAACCATTTCTCGCAATTGGCGGGAAATAGTTTAACATCTATCAAAACATCAAAGTTTTGCTTCAAAGATTGTAAGGACGAAATACTATATTTAACCTCGTGGAGTCCTACTATACTAGAATACTTACTTACCTTCTTTAATAATTAGTTTTGCGGCCAATATTTATTTGTAAAATTTATCCTAACACAGAAGTTGAGTCAGGTGGGAACCTCTGGCAATCCAGGAAGACATGGAGAGCGCCACAGTTGGGTTTAGTCGGTATGCCGTTGTCCGGTTCACCTGGACATCGGCGAATCCAACACTACTCACTCCTACCATGACGGTGATGTCCGCAATGACAGGAGTGGGTGTGCGTAAATGCATTCCCCTGGAAAAAAAGGAATCTTTGTTCTTATGAATGAATGATCAATATGAGAGTAAGTATGTAGCTATCGACACTCTACGTACTATCTACATATTTTCAATCGACTTCCAATTAATAAAATAAGTATAAACCATTTTCAACAAATTTTACCAACATTGTCTTCTTAGTAGTATAGTTTTGATGTGTAGGTATATATTGGCTAATTTGATACATTTCTTCTTAGGCAAAGATGAATGTATCTTAAAATCGAAGACATACGTGCGTGTAAATTATATTCAACCTATAAGACATATTAAACAAACTAAATCTTTCTGCTACCTATTTTGTTCATTAGTAGAAAGATAATTACACAAATATTTTTACTATATCGCTAAATAAATTTTGGAGCCTTAGAATGCCACTTGTCGGTGAACTATCATATTAATTAAGTTCAGTTTTAACACCACAATACATTTTACATTTAAAACGGTGATCGGGCGATTTCATGTCGGTCAACTGGCCGGTTGACTAGACAGGGGAATACATAGCAGCCCAGTCTATTGTTAAAAAGTTTTTTTTTTCTAGAACTATCAACTTTATACTTGGGTAAGTATGTTTAATAAAAGTAATATATTTAACTACAAATTTAATATAGTAAGTACGTCTTTGTCAATAAGTCGATTAAATAGCACCAACTGTACTTTAAAGCCTACGCTGTGGTCTATAATATGATTCTGTTTGACACATAAATTCCGACTACGTTATCTGAATCACATTTGTATGCAGACAGTTCATACTTTAACGTCACTCGTTACAAATACAGTGGTAAGTGATTCATTTGTCACTTTGTAGCTACTATACATACCACTTACTTATCTATAGCATATCCGTTTTCTTTGAATTGAAATGGAAATCGTTTCGGACAATCCATCATAGGTGTCGCGGTAGTGGCGCCGAAGAACTGATGTCATGGTCACGCGCACTTGCGTCATAGCCATAGCGGCTATTCGAGTTGGCGCAATGTGTGTGCGGCCTTACCGCGCCTCTGCTGTTGGCCCCACTGATCACTCATCTGGCTACAGTTAATCTAGGTTATGAGGACATTATAACCATGCTCCTTCAGGCGGAAATTTCTCAAAACTATTCTAATATACTCGTATACCTTACTTTCATCAAAGGGCATGATAAAACAGCGTTCAACTGCACTAAAAATAAATCATATCTTACGAATATCTGACTTTATTTTTAGATTTGGTTATACGCTTTTTATCGAAAATTCACAAAACGTTCTCTGGTCCCAAGCTAAGCTTATTCTGTTTGTGTTATGACTACCAGAATACGGATAGACTACATAAACAACTTTTCTTTTGTAAATACATGCCTATAGAGAACATTCAGAGGCAGTACAAACATTTGTATGACAATTATAATTATCACACAATTATAAATTACGCGTGAAATTTAGAAATCAATCCTTAACAAACAGAAGTTTACTCTTCTGCTCAATAGATGGCGTTGTACGTTTTTTTAAATCGCGCTATCGTTTCGTTCCACACATTAACACTTAAGCTCGTCAAAATTATTATTGTGTTATCTTATAAATTAGTAAGGATTACCGTATATCGGGCGTTAGGGATGACACGTAGCTAGTTCCCCAACAAATTACTATTAAAATGTTTTAATATGACAAAATCTCATCATTAAGCTAATGATACCAATGCTATGTACACAACTAATCTTATCTAAAAGATGAAAATTAATAGCGTCCATAGCACTGTATATTTAATTGGACTGAATAACAAAACACACTTGTTTTCATTTTAGTTACGTTAGGGTAAGTTTTTGACGCCTGAGAATTGGCCTCAATGTTAACTTTGAACAAGACACTTCACGAAGGCAAATAATCTGTTTCAATTGGAATTACTACACTTACAGGATATTTAATTTTATAACTTGAATTTTAATACGTATTAATTCATGTGTATGTTATAAAGGACAACAACAGTTACGTGGAAGTATCATGATCGACGATAAAAGATGTTAACCAAAGATAAACTTTCTATGCGGACAAGGTCCGAAGGAACTTTATAATATGAATAAATTAAGAGGCCACATAAGCAAACATGCCAAATATGGTGATACAGGATTAATTTTAGTACGCCATCGATGGTAGTGTTGTAGTTGTGCATAATAATTTCCAGACATTGGTATTAATTCCACTGGCACAATTTAAACTAAAACCTAAATATTGATAGTGCCAATAACACACTATTAAGAGGATACCAAAATAGCTTCGTGCATTTTTCTACGTACGAAGTTTTCATTGTTTCTTTAGATTGAATGGCTAGAGCTCTAATTTTTAATATATGTTTTTTCAATATATGATCTAGGATCGCATAAACTCAGAAACGCGATTGAAAAAAGTTTTCTCGATAGAAAATCTTAGCGAAACAACCTCTCTAATTTTTTATTTTTTTCATTTGTCGGTCTATTATCGCGTATTAACTAATGAAATAACTTTAAAAACATAAGTAACTATTATATATAGAAACACGTAAATCAGAATTAAAATATATTTAGTAGATTTTGAGTAAATAGGAAAAGTATCCCTAATTCTTCATTTTCTGTGCCTACTGGCTGTGTTAATATGTACGTGTCGGCGATGATATACGATAATATTGATGTAGGCCCTTAACTAAATTTTACTATTATGAAAATTCTAAACAAACTAAATGTGTACAACGAAATAACCATCAAACAAAGATTTAGAATAGAATAGAATACACTTTATTGTACACCAAAACATATTACATGTCACTTATGTAACGAAAATAAAATAAAACATGTACAATTGGCGGTCTTATAGCATATTGCGATCTCTTCCAGACAACCTTTATTAGATTTAGATTTACATAGTCGATTTAATTTTAGTTAAGTTATTTTTGACACATCAGAATAGATGCAGTTATTAATGCGTGTTTTATTAATAGCTAGATGTTGTTCTTCATTATAAGTAGCAAACATAAAACATAGGCTATAAAACACCGTACCATTATATCTTCCTAAAAGCTTGCGTTTGAGACAAAATCAAAGTGAATATCGGTAATTGACGAAACGCAGAGCGACATAATTCAAATGGATCAAGGCTTAAAACTTTCGTCTACTAATAAATTTTCCAATAATTGAACCTGAAACTACAGTATATGCGCCTTGCTACATTTTACGAAATCTTTACTTATTATAAAACAAAGTTGTAATTTTTGTATGTATGTCCTATATATGGCTATGTAAGCTTATATCTCTAAAGCTACGCAACGGATTTTGATGCGGTTGGTTTTAATAAGAAGGTGGTTCAAGAAGATTTTTGTACAATTTGTTAGGGCTTGGTGTATATTTGGGGATGGGGACTCAATATCTACAAACGCGGGTGAAATCTCGTGATTTCACCCGCGTTTGTAGATATTGAGTCCGTCCGAATGCTCGTGCATTAGCTAGTATATAAATATTGTCCATGCAATATTTATATTATAATATTTAGTAAATAAGAATACTGAAAGATATCTGAACATTCAAGTACTATAAACAATTGGTACTTAGAGAATCGATATAAATAAGAGTAGCGAAATCAAAGTTTTATAGACTTTATAAATCTTGATATAAAATCATAGGGTTACCACCCCAACTATAATGTAGCCAATTTGTTAAACTATAGGCTTTTTTTTGTTTTTTTTTTATTGATTGTGATTGAAAACATCTTGTGTTCTAGAAATTATCAATTTATTACTCTTTCGTAAATAATATATTTACCGCTACAATTATTCTGAATTCAATGTGACTGAACTTTGATGACTAAAGCGAAGAATAATAATAAAAACACGTTAACAAATAAATAAAACACTAACTAGGCATATTTTTCCTTAATGTTTCATTATATTTCTTTAGGAAAAAGTGATGGCAACCCTATAAAAATCTTTTACCTGAATCTGAGAGAGTGATGTAGGTATTGTGATTACTTTTGTGTATACCATTATAACTCAAATGCAAAGAGGAACATAGAAGTATAGGTATGAGGACCGTGCAAGAACCTCCTACACGATAGAAGAGTAAATTGGGCCCTACCTTTTCCACCTAATTTTATTTTACCACACTGTTTATTTTTTTAGTTAGACATTAAGTTTTAATATTTTTATAGTAGTGAGTAATGACAAATATAGTAAACTAGCTGTTGCCCGTGATTTCGTACGCGTAGAATTTAGAAAATGTTCCCCGTTTTGTAAAATTTTTCACTACTGCTTCTCTCCTATTAGTCGCAGCGTGATGTTATATAGCCTATAGCCTTCCTCGCTAAATGGACTACCCAACAGTGAAAGATTTTTTCAATTCGGACCAGAGGTTCTTGAAATTAGCGCGTTCAAACAAACAAACAAAGTAAAGAAGAAATGCGGTGCACATTTTATTTATTCGTCTTCATTCAGCAATTCCCCTTGTTTCGCGCATTTCTATACAGTCCTTTTAGGGTTTCATATTTTCAAGGCATGCAATAAATACCTATAAGTAAGTATTAGTTATTACGACCACAACATTATTTCACACGTACAGTTGTAGTTAGAGCCTTCTAGATATGTATTTAGCTATCCTTATATGTGTGGTTGAGTGGATTCACGTCGTTTTGCAGTGACGCGCGTAAACAGAGGAGACGAATGACGGGGCGGACCGGTCCCACGGCCCATTATTTAAATCCCTCTGGACGTGAGTTCCATTATCCCCCTGTGCCAGCACTAGCCCTTGAGTGAGTGGACACGACGTTTGGTAAATACGAACTGAATGAACAAAGAAAATAAGCTCTTACCGTTTCGATATAGCCGTCGCGGCGTAAACAACTTTTACATAGTTCATTGTAAAAATGTAAAACAGAACTATGGATTTGCATGCGCATAGTTTTACATAATACAGACCCTTTGTTTTTATCTTTCGTTACAGTTTTTTTTATTTATCTTCTAACATAATAATTTGTCATACTCAATGGGCAATTTAAATTTATAAATAAAGAGACCACAAAATGGACTGAATCTTCACGGGAAGAAGGCACAATTATTTCGTATGTTGCAATGTAATATAGAGTTTTCATACGTAAATGCATACAATATACCATACGTCTATTCTTAACTGCATGAATGTCTTTATATACATGCAAAGAAGTCCGCGAGTACACCTGCATACATGCAGACTGATGTCCTTGGGGTTTGCGTGTGCATTGAAATGTTAAGCTTATATTCACAACTTATTTTTCCTATAGCCTTTGTGTATATGATTTGGGAGAAATTTTCCTATTTATTTGTACAAATAAGAAAATATTATTTTATTTGAAAACGAAATCCTTTCAATATTAACACATTAAAATCATTTCATTGCAACAAAGTTAAGTAACTTATGCCATATGAATATTCATATGACTTGACAGATCTCATGTGTAATCGAAAATATCCCTTATTTAGAACAAAATAAAAGCTTGACAACAGCTTATCCTGTACACATTGTTTTGTGGCACACACCAAGTATAAATAATTCAATATAATTCGGTGGAAATAGTGGCCTTAGACCGTCATAAAATCACCATACGTAATGCCCTTTATACAATCGTTTGTTTCCCTGACATATGACCATAGCCATCATATTAATACATACTTAATATTAAACAACTCCCAGGTCACATTAATCGTCATATATTGATCTATACAAAATAGCTCTTTAAAATAGCTCTAGAAAGCTCTACTATTCGAGCGAAACCAAGATGGGTCGCTAGTTCTCTAATACGTAAAAACTTACATAGAAAACAATGGAGGGACGGTCATTAAAAGCATGTTTTGATAAATTATTAATACATCGTTACTTTTGAACATTGGCACTGATGCTTATCCATCCGCATTAAAATCAAAAATACTTTCACGGCAGTTTAATAATCGGCCCTGTGTTTAATACAACGTTAACATTACGAACAATTAACATAATTTTGTTCCGCTCAAAAGTAATTTATTTCAAATTGTGTACAGAATATTCAAGTTATTTTAGAAACTGTATGTCAATAGAATGAGTTTTGGAACTATTACATGGAGTTATGAACATTGGTTTTTATACAATACATCGTAATTAGTATTGTTTGTAATTTTAAATTTAATCTTTTTCTCAAAGGATATTTTAGAGAACTGTTACAATAAATTCATCTATATATAGGGACATTAAATTATCTCTTTTCGCTTGATTTTCATCTTAAGATTCACGCAAAAAAATACGAAGTGTACTGGTATTTCCATATATCGGACTTGGTTTTTGTAGATAATAATAATAAATAAATAAAATAAATATTCATGGACATTTCACACAACGTCCTCTGGTCCCAAGCTAAGCTTATTTGCTTGTGTTATGGGTACCAGAATACGGATATACTACATATACTACTTTTCTTTTGTAAATACATACTTATAATACATAGTAAACACCCAGATACAAACATTTGTATGACATTTATGGATATCACACAAATGATTGTCCTGACCGGGAATCGAACCCGAGACCTCGCGATCGGCAGTCCATTACATAAACCACTCTACCACGAAGCCCGTCAAATAATAGATCAATATGGATACACTGCTCCAGAAATATATTTAAATTTCATACATTGAAAGATTTCATTAAATTAAGTAGGCAGCTTAAATGACAGCAAAGTAAATGATACAATTAAACTAAACACGTCATACAACGGGTACTTAGTTAAGTAGTGATGTAGTTCTTTGTGTTAAGTGTTTGTTAATGATGATAATAATAGTGGTCAAGGTGGAAGTAGATACAAGGAGAAAAAGCGTTATAATTTGTAACGTTATCGCGTGTTTAGTTGTAGAGTAAGTTAGAGAAGGGCATGAGACGAGCTCGGGAGTCGGCGGGTCGACGAGCGACAGTAATTATCGCGGCCGTGTCGACGACTCTGAGGAGATCGTTCACCCCGGGGGTCGCACAATACGCAACTGTCGGGATCGCTTCGACCTATCACAAATCTGGGACGAAAACTCACTCACATGCACAACGTCAGCCGCAACAACTAGCGAGTACGCAACCAACAACGCTAACTTCGTAATTGGTCCTTAGTAGGTTTTCATGTCATCCGCCATACTTTGTACATGTGTTACAATGTTGCCGATGTACATTCATAAACATTTCTTATAACATACACACATGGTTTGCCATAAATATTATTTTATTTAAGAGCTATGGTTTACCATTAAGGCCACCTGCCACAATTTCGCTTTAAAATTCTTCCACACTAGCTAAAAACTGCGGTTTTACGGACGTTAATTATCACAGGTGCAATAATATTAATATTTTGCCGTCGATAGCGTATTTCTATTACACAAATTATCCAATTCCATTCAATGATTTTAACATGTAGAGTAAGACAGAGAAACAAACTTACATTCAGAAAAAATAATACACTTCTCATAATTTTTCTTTTTTGCACTTCTCAGGTGGCGATCAAGCGTACGACCCGCCTGATGGAAAGCGGTTACCGTAGCCTATAGACGTCTGTAACACCAGGGCGCAGGGGTATCACTCGCGCGTCGCCGACCCTAATATTATTATATTATACACAAAGGTTGAGATGACAATACAATGATTAGTCCCTATGTCCTGATTAAGATCTTGAGGATAAGGGTTATCCTAATATGTACGTAATTATATATTATACCTAATTTGAAACATAATTTTCAATGGTAGTACTTAAGTAGACAATCACAACTGCTATTATAGCTTGTAAATATATTTTTCTTACAACTGGCTACCAAAACTACTACGTGGATATGAGTGAATTTTGGCCTAGAGGTTTATGATCGATCAGAGAGAGGAGATAGGCTATATTTAGATCACTACGATAAAACCACAGCGTACAGTAACGACCTTATAGTCATCATAGTGTCATTTATTTTTCAACACACCTGTGCGGTTATAAGAAAACTTACCACGAAACTAAACTGCCAAGAAGCAGGAATAGGAGCAAGTTAATATTAAAGTATCAAGATAATTCCAATCTCCAATAACCAATAACCACAAATAAACTATTTTTCTATCAAGCCGACTTTTAAAAATCAATAAAATACACTTTATCTCAAAGAAAAACGACCCAAAAGTATTTATTGACCAATGATAAAAACTAGAATTAATAGTCGAATTATATGAGACACGTTGAATCTGCATTGATTGATTGGTCACGATTGATAACTCTACACTCGGTCCTTGATTCGATGATGAACTTTTTTGTATCCCTCAGTATTTTTTAATTTGAAACGCATTCAGGAATACGACTCTTTATTAATTACGCATTCAACTAGATAAAACCATGACGTTGACGGTTATAATGGAAATCTTGAAACTAACTTTCAGTTTTTGCTGCATGTTATATACTATGTACACAATATTATGTTAATTACTTATATTTATGAGTGTATCACACGAATATTATAATAGGTAATTATATTCAGATGTAGGTGCGTGGTTATAGTGTCGCAATGGCACGGGCGAGGCAATCCGCGACGCTGCCGTTCGGCTAATCGCGCCCCGGCCTGCTCACGGCCGTCAGCCGCCCACTCTCCATTTAAAGTTAAACCCATATAAAGTATTCGGCGCTCAACTGCACAGTAATATTCATATTTTTATACAAGTGAAGCAATATGCTAATTGAGAAACAATCACTGACATATCCTTTCGAACAAAGCAACACTTTCGAAACACCCTTATTTATGTTAGAGTTATGTAAATGACATTGTTAATTAGCCATTACCGACACTTGAAACAATTGCAATGAATGTTTTCATTTTATAATATGAATGCATGAACAGATTGAGCTAGGTATCCATTTTTCAACTCACTTTTTCATTCACTCTTTTTCATTCATTCTTCATTTTTCAACACCTAGCGCCTAGACCGGGACGTCATCATTTATAATATATAAGATAGAGTATCTATTATCTTGAGATTTTTACTTTATACAACACGTTATTCAATCAATATTTTGATTATTTTTATTAGTTAAGTACTTGTAATATGAAGGAATAATATGAAGTGTTTGGAAATTGTAATAATTTAGTTCAAATTCTAGAACAAGAAAAAGTTAGTTCATTCTTAATATTTTAACGTACGCAGCGATAATTATAGGCTAGAGATGATAGCCGTTAGGGATTACAGATGTATTTTTGTAATAACATCTGCATGTTGAGAGTAGATACTATGTTATCACACACGTATTATTTTGTTAATAACAATTTCGTACGTCTATCACGTAACAGGCTTATGCTCGTAAATTGGGCATATTGCCAATCTTCTATTACATAGTCAATGTAGAAGTCAATAAAGTCAGCCTTCCAAAATCATAATCACAGAATTGTGAGAGAATTCGAAGATTGTAATTGTTCAAAGAACTGTAGAAGCCTAGAGCTACATTGTGCTAACACTGCATATTTCTTAGAAGATAAAACTTAGGCGATGTAAACGCACATGTATATCGGAACTTATGTATAATTTAAGTAATGATCGGTATTTATCTGAAACAGTGTCGTTTACATTCAAGTAAGTACTAAGGCGATTAAGTTCTGTCTACCAACTATTGTTCTAGGGCTCAACTAGTCCATCAACATTCCACAATGAATGTCAGCTCCAAGCACTCAACCACTTTGAACACAACACGCAATGAGGTGGTCTTGTTACCATCACTTAGTCAATCTATATAGTTATAGATCTATGTGTGAATCAAACTGAAGAAAAAAAAGTATTAGTTAAGATTAGTAAAATCAAATTGAAGTATTTAATACAAAAGAAGAAGTGGTATAGTAACATTGTTTCTGTATGACTGTCTATATTATACTCGAAAACCTCTGCGATTTCAATATTTGTTTTCAAGGAGATTTAAAAATATTCAAATATTCATATGCACGGTTTCATTTTACCAAATAATTTAAGAGATATCCTATCTATGAGCACTTCTGTCAGGTGATATCGTGTTTTTACAAAACTTGGATCCTTAATTTATTTTACGGTTATTCTTTATGCTCATCACAAAATATATAGGTAAAAATGGCAGGTAGACAAATTAGACAGCCTTCGCGGAATGCTGACTTAGGTTATTATATTGCATGCCATTTGATTTTCTGATTAGAACAACTTTTAGCGAAGATCTGTCTGATACCTACATTAGATGAATTTGAATTAGGAGACCTGATTCAATGGCGTCAAATTTACCTACCTGTATTATGCAAAATAAAGATTTGATTTGCATTATATATCAACACTCCTCAATCAGAAGAAACTTTTAAAGTAAATATAGAGAGTGTACTTATTGTTTCGATGATGATAAAAATAACGCAAAATATACATGGAATGTGACTCGTCTTCAGACTTAATGTAAGGGGGATTGTGTACGAACAATAGGACATTACATTTCTCGTGCGGCATATTCCCGCGATCTCAGCTAACTTGTCTAATAATTGCGTACGAGACACCTTGTGTAGTGAAAGCTTTGACTGCAAAATGAGCCTATTAGTTACCAGCGTCATAATGAATTATAGCTTCCTTTCTTATTGCAATCCTAAATGCAAGCTATAAAGTCTAGGCCATCAATTTTTATTACTTTTAGTTTCACACAAATATTTAGACTTTCAAACGAAATCACATCGAGAAATCTCGAGATATCATAAAAACCACATCAAATATTTAGGAAGATATAGCTTTAGGATCAACACAAAAGTTTATATTAATATCTAAATTAGATCCTGCTTAAATTTTAAGTGGATTTATTAAAATTTTTCATTAATTATGTTATTTTGTAAGATTATATATATCTTATCGGTGCACTGCTTATCCGTGGTCGACTGTAAAAGTACTAAAATTTACAAATATTAATATATTATTTTTCTTGCAACTTCGCAGGCATAGAATTTAAAATCACTACACTCCCTTTTTTCGCAATAAAAATTCCTTTTTCAGGCTCTCTTTCCTGTGTATAAAATTTAATTCAAATCGGTTCTGTATAAAAGAGAAACAGACAGACAGAGCCACGTTTCGATTTTAGTAACAAATGCTTAAAATTACCTAAGATTAATCTAAGGATAACCAGAAATTGTCTGCAGACGTCAATGAAAAACTTAACGGATAGCTATAAATCCGTTACATTATTTGTTGATGTCTGTAACTACACGATGATAACTATCGATGACGATGATGGCATCTGAATTTTAATTCAGATGCCATCATCGTCATCATTATATATCTGCTATTTAAACTTGGAGGACGTAAGTCTGTCATACGGGTGGTCATAAATCTTTGTCGTATACGGTGATAACAAAATTTATCCGTTCTTCTATAATATAATAAACGTAAAGGCTGTATAGGATTGTCGGATAAGTAAGCCCATTTCTTTCCCAGGGATATGTAAGAGCCAGCTGAGGAAGATACTCTGCCGAAGTACTTAGTAGTGAAATACAAGTGGACACTGGACATTTTTATGGCAAGGGTTACGGAAATGACTACATTCTGTCTGATGATAAGTAGAAGTCCAAATGTGAGGACAGCTAGAAGGTACAGTATGACAGTATTAGCCGCTCTCACCTTGCCGGCCCAAATTATGCCCATTCACTATTCGCTTAAAAGAAAAAAAGGGCTGAAAAAAGAATAAATAAATAAATATAATTTGTTAGACTATTCACTCCTGCAATAAGAACTTCTTCTAGTTAACCACACATTTAGTCAACTACACATTTAGCACATGCCAATCAGAGCGTAAAAACATATTAAATTAGTAAATAAACATAAATGATAATAGCGTAGATGTTCAATAGACGCTACTATACTCATTATCTATTTATATGTGCATGCATGTTATGAATTCGAAAGTGAGTTTGTTATGAAAATAAATTTATTAACAAACTTACTTTCAAATTCACGTACCTACAATAACAAGTATAGGATTAAATATTTGAAAAGCTGTAGATATTTGGCTTTTATTTTTGCTAAAAATGGCAGAGTATGTATGTATTTATAATATCATCATCGAGTCAGCTTACTGCAATTTTAGGCTGGACATAAGCCTCTCCCAATACGTGGCACAATACGCGGTCCTCCGCCTTTTACATCGGATCCCATCCTGAGACCTTCTTACGGTCATCGGTCTATCTAATACTTATATACAAGTTTATGAAATATCTCTACCTATGTCCTTTTAAACATATATTGTACCATTCTCAAATCAAATGACACACACGATAAAATCTATACATTATCGGTCAAAGTCTCCAGAACTCTATTTTAATAAATTAAAACAGTCTCTATGTAGGAAATTATATTTCTATAGGTAATATCTCCTATTTACTTTTAAATATTGTACCTAGTCTATCCTACATACAGTCTTATCACAGTTTATCGACCTTTACTATCTACATAAGGTCTTACGACCTAATAATCTACTTAGACCTATTATCCTACTATCGAGTGCAAATAAATATATCAATCGATAATAGATTATTCACCCAATCATCGGTTTTATTTATGCCAACAGACGGAAATTTTGGTTAATATTATTAGTTTCATTACGGGTTAAAAATACACGTGTCGCCACTGCATATGCTCCCCAGGGTGCTATAAAACTCAGCTTCAACACGCCTGATTTGTAAGACCGAATAAACTCTTTAAGTGGAGGAGATCTCTGCCTAATTGTGGAACGGAAAAAAGATTGGTATGGTACCGTTACGTAGGGGTTATAAATTGCAATTTAGGTGAGAAAAACTTGCGTATATAAGTAAAAACAATATAATAAAGCTATAATTTCATAACTAATTAGTTATAACGCGAGTTTTGACCTATGTTAAACGAAGTATTAAACAACCTTCGTTTTAATCGTTTAAAAAGATTTCTAATTAGAATGGCAGTTCCTCATATTAGTCAATATACTTGTATTATAGGCTTCTCTTTAGGATTTACTACAAAATGCTTACTTCAAAATATTTGTCTGTTGCGTTAGATAAAACTATTGAGCCAATTAGTGTGAAATTTGGTACAGTTGGATTTCGGGCTTGCATACCTACTAGCCAATTACGTCTGTACAAAATACGTACCTAAAAATATATACTTGAAATTTAATATTCTTTTTTTTATGCTACAAGAGTGACAAGCAAGGTTACGGCTCGCCTGATGGTAAACGATTACCGTACCCTATGGACGTTTGCAAGAGTTATCACTCGTACGTTGCCGATCCTGTAGGAACCGTTAATAATGTGGTCTGATTCCCAAAAGAATGCTTAAGATGACAATTTTATATTAGAACTATAAGATTACTTCAAAACAATGATTGAACAACAAGTTAATTATTTAACTTACATGTATATAAATTATTCATACACGAAAAAGGCGGCTTATAACGTAGCAAATCATTCTACAAAGACACCTCATTTATCTTAAATCAAAACTTAGATAAAGCAAAGATTGTGCAATAAACATACAATGTTTTACATTTATTTACGACCAGTACTTGTAGCTTAACCGTCTTTAAATTAGGATTACTAGTAGGAGATTGCGAAGGACTCCTAAATCCGGATTATATTCCTAAGTTTTGAATTTAGAAATTAATTTAAATCTTAGAAAAAAAACCTTGAAATTTTCTTCATTACTAAGTCGAACTAATAAACCAAAGACCAAAATGAACAACAAACCTGATTTTGAAATTGAAATATAAATAACTGCCTCCGTTTCAGCTGTATAAGTTAAATAAGTTACTTTATTCCAGATAACTATTTGAGATCTTTAAAGTTTAAATACTGTTGGCCTAGAAGATATGTTACTGGTTATTTTTAATACTTTTATATACGTATTTCTTAGGATGAATATATTATTTAATAAGTTACTAGTAGTTTCTAGTTATTTTATATTAATATTTAGTATAGTAGTATATTGATAGTAATATTTAATATTTAGTATTTTATACACATTCTAAGTACGTGTTAGTATTTAGGTCTATATTTTGCACTTAATAGCATTTAATACGATATTATATTCTAAGTAACTACTTAGATATTCAATAGACAAAATCTGCCTATTGCATATTTAGTGATATCTATTTTTCTATCTAATGTTCAATTGTAAAAATATGACCGAATTCAAACATAATATCAAAGTAATTATACTGTGATTGGAATAAACAAATACACTGTTCTGCCAATTTGTTTGTTTGTATACAATGCCAACAAGCATGGACAAACGGACGCTGCGTCTAGTATATATATATTCAGACATAGTTTCATAAATTAGTTAGTTAATCATAGCAAAACATGACCCAATTCTGTCTACAGTACTGGGTAAGTAATCTCATTGCGTTATACTCGTGAACGGGTGCCTTCTGCTGGGACTGGTCGATTTGCTCCAACAAGGCTATCGTGATAGTACTGATCGGCATCATTCTCACACCCCTGATACAATTATGTATAACATATTTAAAAAAAAAATTAAAGGAAATGAAAAAAAAATCCATGGAGTTTCTTGTCTGTTCTTCTCCATAGGATCCGCGTTTGGAACAGACACCTAGTTTCTGACGTTTCAAAAGAGCTTGTAAAACATGCCAACTTGAAATAAAATATTTTGACTTTGACTTTGACATTGGAAGGGAACCAACCAACTGAGTGGAAATTTGATTACAAAGACTATTTATAGTGATTATCCAGTTACGAGGACCTCGTTTTGTACAATTTTTCACGATGTTTACTTATATCATCTGAATAACAGAAGTCATCTAAATAAACCATTTCATAGATGTTTATACGCATATATTTTTACAAGCCCGTGACTTCATACTTCATACGCATGGAATTCAGAAAATTTCCCTTATTTTTGTAATATTTTTCACTGCTGCCTCGCTCCCATTAGTCACAGCGTGATGTTACATAGCCTATAGCCATCATCGATAAATGTACTATACAGATACACCATTGAAGGAATTTTTCAAATACGGCGGTTCCTGAGATTAGCGCGTTTAAACAAACAAACAAACGTAGCGTTTTCAGCCTCTACGGTTTCAGATAGAACTGAAGCGTTGGACTAGATTGAAAACAACACATCTAAATGCATAAAAAGTTTAATAAATGAGTGGAGCAAGTATTAAAAATGTCTATATATTTTTTGCTAACAATAACAACCTACGCTTTGTGTGTATTCCTAAAAAGATATGAAAACCTACGATGGTATATTAAGGGCATTCAATTTTAGCAGGTCTGCACTTAACACCTACAGGCTAGGATATTAAAAATATAAAACGCCTACATAATAAATAGTAAAATTTTAAACGGGTCAATAGATAAGTTGATCTAAATTCTAAAGGGTGACCCTTTCATAAAAATCTTAAAACGTTATTTGTGGCGTGTTAAGTTCAATTCTAGAAACGATGTTATATGGATTTGTCTTTTAACATTTCAATTTAGTTCTCGTAAAATTAACATTTAGGTTATGCAAATTAACGTAAAAAGAGAACTGGCTCTGCCATTCCTCCACTACAAAGACATGGTTTTTTGTCGAAATATATGAAAACAAGGGGGCTAATATTTCATTTTTACTTATTACAAAAGAAATCTATTATCGTTATTTTTGTGTGTATGATCCTATGTGAGCTCATATCTTCAAAACTATGCAACGGATTTGATAAGATTTGTTTTATTACATAGAGTGGTTTAAGAGGATGGCTTTTTTGTATAGTACGAAGTTGCAGCAGCTAGTGTAAAATATCATACAAATCATTAGCGACCTAAAAGTGCATTTGCAATCACTGATCGTTTTCTAACACTAATTTGCTGAACACGACACCTTGTTTTGATTCACTGTTCTCGCCTCTACTGCACTTAGCAACACAATGTACTGATTATTATTGCACATAAAAGATTACATATTACATAACTAAATTTGTACAGAACTCTATTTAATGGTGTCTCGTAGTATAATTACAGTACTGTTTTTGCTAAACATTTTTTCATTTGTTTCTAATACACCTACTTTACTGTTTATTTGATGGAATGCGTAAAGATTTATGATAATTCACCTCAGCTGACAATATAATAAAAGCACCTACGAAAGTAATTTATTAATTTTGCAATTGACATGCTATGCTTTACTAAATAAATTAAATTATGGTGGAAAAAGTGATCACTTTTTCCACCATAATTTAATTTATTAAGCATCTACGAATTTAAGATACTAAGAAGTAACTTAATGGTAATTGTTGACGAACTAGGCTACCACAAATATTGCCAGACAAATTTACCTAAGCTCAAAGCCTAATGTTTAGTTAAGCTCGTGCTATAGATACTGGATAGTGGATGTAATCAAGAAATTAGTACTTTCTTAAATCGGTACAAGTATATTATAATCAAATCTATCTTGCTAATATTTGTTGCAGATTACTGCAACCGATGACTTACCCTTTGAATAGAGCAGCACCACTAAGTTATATGCCTGATGTTTAGTCATAATTACACCTCTATGGTATAATAAGTATAGAGCTAAATGTGTGTAGTCACATTTTTAACGCATCGCTTTTTTATTTTTTATGTGTTATTCCTGTTCCAAACGCACTAAACCGTTTCGAAAATAAAATAAAAGTTCACCCTGTTCGTGTTATGAACGTCTTTATTGGTGAACAGATTAGTGACCAAAATTAGTCAGTTGCGGGTAGTTTAAACAAGGGAACGGAAGGCGTGGGGCGCTGAGGCGACGCGAAAGGAGTTGAACGCAAATAGCTACGTGACCCGGCCATTGACTCGGTTTATCCTAATCCGTCCCACTACTCCAGTTAGGGGCCCTCGTTCACTATCGTCATTTTAGCCATATTACAGAAATTTCTCGTAATCGATGTGTTATTTGTTGAAACAATATTTTCTTTGCCATAAGGTAGGTATTAAATTTCTATACATAGAAAAAATAATAATAATATACTTGATTAGTTCTTGAAATTTCAAAATAAACACTTTAAGGTGATGTGTTTCAGCCGTGTACTGTAATGTCTGTAATATTTTCAAATTTTGCCACTCATTCTTTGAGACAGATAGTAAGGCCAATTCGGAAGGGTTTAAAATTTAACCTATCATAACTAGAATGAAAATAACTATAGTGTATTTCAATTATGTGGCTATTACTCTGTACACATTTAAGTATACTATAAAAAATCTTTAGTCTATAATACACAGCTTTTATAATAAAAAAGTTCGGTTAAAATCTTCGAATTGTGTTATTGACAATAACACAATTAATTTTCGTTTTTTAGTTAAGTTTAGTTGAGTATGTAGAACTGAACCACTGTTTTATACGTGTTTTGATATTACTTCGGTATTCTACAGTGACCGTTTCTCGAGTTCTTTGGTTCGTCTGTCACTTTGATAACACGAAAATTTAGGCATCCAACTTAGTAACTAAGTAGCTCTGAACTTTCACATGACCTATATAACACCGCAGCTGTGATCTCTTGAACATGTGTACACACTTAAACAATAACTCTACATTATGTAACCAGGCGGCCATGCGATCTAACATTTCAACACTGAAACATATTACATTGAATAATATACACTTGTATTATGAAATAAATTGCAATAAGAGGAAAACAATTTAAAACACTATTAACATATTATAATAATAGCATATATCAATGTTTGTATACATTTCATTGCATAATTATATTAGGTAGGTATTCTCTTATAGGTATATATAGTGGTACGAGTATTACAAGTTATTCTTTAACATAACTACGAGTATGTTACTGTCATGGTAATAATGTTAATCGTACCGATTTTAAGTGCACAACTAAACCAAATTTAATATTTTCTAACACTTGCGCGACTCATTTGTTCAAATAAATGCAAAGTCAGGCTAAAATTTAAAACAAATACACGCCTCTAAATCCGTAAAAAGTAGTTAGTTAGATTTCAAATAAAAAAGTTCAGCAACGATAGCTGAACTTTTTTATTTGAAAATCTGTGTATTATAGTCTAATGATTTAAATTAATAAAAATGTGCACAATGAAATAGAAAATTAATCAAAATATACCGCAGTTGTTTTAATTTTTCATTTTCTATGATCTATGATGATATATAAAATTCACGTGTCACAGTGTTAGTTACCGTACTCCTCCGAAACGGCTTGACCGATTTTTATGAAATTTCACATGCATATTCAGTAGGTCTGATGATGATGTGAAATAATATAGCTAGTGATGATATAAGCTCATGTAGGTACATACATATAATAATAACGACTTTGTTTTGTAATAAGTAAAGATTATATTTTTTCTTCATTTCCTTTGTCTTAAAAATGCTAAAGAAAACAGAGACAAAATAACATGTAATATATTATTCAAGAAGCTCAAGTATTTTGTTAGCGGTAGCGACAATTACGTTATCTTCTTCATACATAAATCATGTATGCGGTAGCAGGGCTAGGCTTTCTCAGCAAATGGAATGTATCTTACCAATTATGTATATCGTGCTGACTAACAGAATTTGTATAAGATTTTATATTGAGCTTTCTTTCCTATAAGATATGACAAAGACGGTTAATAAAATACACTTAAAAATATTAAATTGTTTTTTAAAGTAGTTCTTGCGAATATAGAGCTCAAAAACGACCTAATATTTGGCAATATGATGGACGTTTTTAAACTTAGCTGATCCAATATTAATCAGAAATAAATCCATCATTAAAAAAGTTGCCTACAAAACTTCAACAGAGCTTTGACATTAAATCTATACTAATACTAGCTGTCCCGGTAAACGTTGTTTTGCCATACTAAAAAAATAAGAAAGGTTAATAGATGTTGGCCGATTCTCAGACCTACTGAATATGCATGTAAAATTTCATAAAAATCGGTCAAGCCGTTTCGGAGGAGTACGGTAACTAACACTGTGACACGTGAATTTTATATATAAGAAGATTATAAAGCAGAAGAGTTTGTTTGTTTGGACGCAATAATCTCTAATACAGCAGTGGTATTCAGTAAGAAAAAGTGAAGTGAATTTTCGGTGAATCTTGATCACGTGACAGCGCTCCTCCAATAAAAATAGAGGAGCGCTGTCACGTGATCAAGATTCACCGAAAATTCACTTCACTTTTTCTTACTGAATACCACTTCTGGTTCGAATTGAAAAATTCTTATTTTTGTTAGATAGTCTAGTTATCAAGAAAGGCTATAGACTATATTATTATAACATCACTCTGCGACCAAATAGGAGAGCGGCATTAGAGAAAAATGTTGCTAAAACGGGGAAAATTGTCAAAATTCCACGTATTTGAAGTCGCGGGCAGCAACTAGTCCATCATATTACTCTAATTAGCCCACAGATATAAAAGTGAACATTTTAGATCAGTGTATTAGCCATTGCTTCAATGAAAATGTTCTATTAAACACTTTTGTTGCTTTTGTTTTGAAATTATTTATTATGAAATATAATATTGGATATTCTATCAACTCTTTTTACCCTACCAGATAGACACAACTATGGCGTGTATGGCCGCAGCCGTATAAAAATAAATATCTCCTCATGGTGTATGCAAACAAACACATCAACCTACTTTTATATTTAGATCTCGATACTCGAGAGTTTGCTCATTCTTCCGCTATAGGAAATATACATCTTTATGCATTAGAATAAATTTAAATAGAGCTTTAATCTATGAAGCTTAAGAGGATACCAAAATAGCTTCGTGCATTTTTCTACGTACGAAGTTTTCATTGTTTCTTTAGATTGAATGGCTAGAGCTCTAATTTTTAAGTATATGTTTTTTCAATAAATGATCTAGGATCGCATAAACTCAGAAACGCGATTGAAAAAAGTTTTCTCGATAGAAAATCTTAGCGAAACAACCTCTCTCATTTTTTATTTTTTCATTTGTTGGTCTATAATCGCGTATTAACTAATGAAATAACTTTAAAAACATAAGTAACTATTATATATAGAAACACGTAAATCAGAATTAAAATATATTTAGTAGATTTTGAGTAAACAAAAAAAAATATCCCTAATTCTTCATTTTCTATACCTACTAGCTGTGTTAATATGTACATGTCGACGATAATATTGATGTAGGCCCTTAAATATGTAATGACTTATTAGTGCTATTATGTCTATGTATGTAAGGTTTTATTTAATTAATTGCATAGAATAAACACAAAATGAAATGAAATGATTTGCAGGATTGGCATCAGTGGTAAATTAGATTTTAGTGGTAAGAATATAAAATATAAAAATAAAAATAAGAATACAAATGTCACCTTCTCTTTTTCTTTCCAGGATAAAAGCTACGGAATATTGTACGCTAGTAACATCTTCTGTGAGACACGGAAATCTCGCAAATAAACCATTTGCCAACAGGCCTGGTCAGGTGGCACAGTAGACCATAATCCCTCCTAAAGTGGAGGGGACCCGTTAATGGACTGGAGAGAGAAAGATAAGAAGTAGATACCATGATATAAAATAATAACATTATCTGCAAGATAAAAGAAAGTAATTATGTTACAAGAGAATGAATCTTGCATAATTAAATATGCTCAAACTCGTAGCAGCTTTAGTGTACCGACCACCGACACTAAAGCTGGATTATGGTAATGTGTATGTGGCCACTACGAGATGTTTAATGGTTCTCTCTTTACAATTTATATCACTGTTATTATAATATTTACATAAAACAAAGTCTTCGTTTATAGAAACCAATATAATACTTAGACTGCATTTTTCTTTTAAAAGGAATTTAAGACTTAAAGGCAGAAAGGGTTTTTTTGCCAAAATTATAGGACTAATCTCTAATCTAAAATAAACTAATATTATATAATTATAAAGCTGAGGAGTTTGTTTGTTAGTTTATTTGAACGCGCTAATCTCAAGAACTATTGTTTCGAATTTAAAAATTATTTTTGTTTTGAATAGTCTATGTCCTTTCTCAGGCTCTAGATGATCTGTCTATAAAATTTAATTTAAATCAATTCAGCTGTTTTGATTTGAAAGAGTGACATAGAATGTGAAAGAGGAAGATTTATTGTATTGATAGTGCTAAGATAAACCTTATCACTTATCACTAATTAATACTATTTCTTTCAGTTAGCTATTAGAACAGATAAGAGTATCTATAGTCTATACCCATCTCCGTGTGGTGACGGATTAAGAATACAAGTATCACCACCCCTTTCCCTTTCTGGGCGATACAAAAGCTAGCTAAGGGATTTTGTTTACAGATAACATCATCTGTGAGAGACAGAGAACTCAAAAATAAGCCCCGTGCAATCACGCTTGGTGAGCGCGACATAGTAGACCGTAATCCCTCTTAAAATGGAGGAGGCCCATGCCCAACAGTGGGGCCGTAATAGTGAGACCGAGAGAGAGATATACATATATCCAAAAGTCGTGGCATGTACATTTACAAAAATTTTACGTAAACAGAACTTAACATTTACAGAGTGTGTCATGTTGATGTAAGTCTGCTCTACTTTATGTGACCTTGATTTCTGGTATTCGATATGTACTAGTACAATTATGAAAATCATTGATAACACAAAACATCGCTGATAGTTACATTTTTTAAAATTTATTTCTAACGGCAATGTTTTCCTTAACCCAGATGTTAGTTATGTGAACTCGTATGTTTTTATAGTTAGATTATTTAAAGCATTATTTTTATTTGTATCAGTATCTTACTCTCCCGAGAGCTCATCTCAGGTAGCAATTACCAAGTATTAAAATTGACACTGAGGCATCTTGTTGCGCTAAAACTGTCTCAAGATAATAAACATGGTCAGTATAGAAAAGACAGATTAAGAGGTTTGTTCGTTTGAACGCGCTAATCTCAGGATCCACAGGTACGATTTGTAAAATTCTTTCATTGTTGAATAGTACATTTATCGAAAAGCTTTAGGCAATATAATATAACGCTGCGATCAATAGGAGTGAAGCGTTGTTTAAATTCATTCGTTTTTTAAATTTTCTGAATTCCATGCGTACGAAATCAATAAATCAATTAATATATCAATAGGTAGTAAAGGTAAAGTTCAAAAAAAATGTTTAAACATGCTTTTAACAATAATATATCAAAATAATAAAAGTGATAGTCCTGTAAAAAAAATAAAAGTTATAACCGAAGCTCAATTTAAGTTTAAAATGTTATATTTACTTAATGAAATCTGTGTCACTAATATTAAAGTTATTTTTAAAGAAATGAAAACGTATGATTTTAGTTTTTTTACGCAGGTAAAAATTGTTTGAATAGAAATAGTGGACGTAAGGAGGACAAAACTTTTACTTGTATTCATTCTAGCAAGTAGGACTTTGAAGACAGTTGTATAGTAAGCTAGTTCAACTGAGGACAAGACAAGTTGCTTAAACAATGAGCTTTATGAATGATGGAGTAGTCGCCTCCACGTACCACACTTATAAGTAGAACGCAAAACTTGTCAATCAATAAGTATTAAAAACTTGAACTGTTGATTGTGAAATAAAATATGCAAAACTGTCTCATTATTTCTGCCATATTAGCAATCCCTAAATGAAGATAGTCTTATTACATATACAATTCTGTAAATATGGTAACATCAGCCTCTCTCCAGCCACTGTTGGACATAGGCATCCCCCATAGAATGCTACAACGCGCTGCTTCAATTAATTGGTCCGTTATCGTACATAACTAAGTACAATTTTACCTTGCTAGTCAGGTCCACAGGGACACGTAACTGTTACTATACAGTAAAATTTGATGCAATAAAATTACAGAACAGGGAGTCGTATTGAATGTTGGTAGCTAGCAGTCGGACGCACACTTTCAACCCACAGTTCACACGCTTTGTTCAAATACAATGACTCTCTACGTTCTTTTTGTTTTCGTTCAGACGACCTTTGTTGATAATAAACAATATCGCGACTTTAATGAAAGAAATCATGTACCGTGAGATTTTTATATCATTTATTTTGCAATTGACGCATTCCTATTTCCATTGTATGACTTACATACACCATTAAGCGCGCCCCAATTCAAACCTCCAAGGTTTTACATGCCCTACTCAATTATATAAATAAGATATTATTTATACAATCAACTCTAACAGTGTAATAATTTCTTAATGTGCTCTAAAACTATAGCAACAAATGCAAGGATTTCAACGAGCTTCCCACGTCCGCGAGAATTAGTTTACGTCAGTGCGGCCATTATGCCCGAAATATCCGCCACGCAAACTGAACCTGTTTAAAAAGCGTGTCAATCAATTAACATTAGGCTTGTGTTGACGCCGCTATTGAAGCAGAGAAAACATAAATTTGTTTTATAACTAATTAATCAGAATTACATTGTGAACTTTTAAATACATAGGTATTGATGTTTGCCATTCAATTAGAATTATTATGGTACTAAAAGTTGTCGACCCCTTAGCACAGTTGAGGATTAGCTCATTGCACTTATGCAACTCGATTGTCAGAGATATCTTGTGACATTTACAGGCCGAAGAGCAGGCTCCAGTTTCGCCCCAAATTGACTTCTGGCCTTCGATTCGCTGAAGTGGGACAACCACTCCACTCATGCGCTTTTTATTATACCTATCGCCGCGCCATTCGACACCGATCTTGCACTGCGAATGTACACAAAAAGTAACCTGCCACTTGAGAATACCTACATAATAAACATAGCATTGTCTACTTTCTAATTTAGGTATAGTAATATTATATATATTCTACTCTCCGTACATTTTACATTCTCCGAGGAGGAAATGGACGAATTTGTATTCTCTATGTGGTTTATTCTAAAAATCTACTTATGGTATCTTAACAACGCATACAGTCATAATAAATATCGATTTGTTTAACGTAAGTAATCGTAACAAAAGTCACGTAGGCTAGAGTCAGTGTAAACTCTACTGTGTTATCTTAGGTCTGAATCATTTGCTCATTTATACATTACCTAGTTAACAGAGATCGAGTCTTACAGAACATGTTATGAAAACGAAGACCGGTTTCGTAAATATATCAATTGAAAGCCCTGCCCTCGGCGTCGCGCATGTTTTATGTTATTGTACAGCTCAATACGGCTTGCAACACTGACGACGAGCCTGTTACATGACAGATTATCACTCGCCACCAGACGCCACTCACACTTGTCTACATAACATAAATCCTACACAATGAATAATGACACATTTAATTGTGTGTCATATAGTTGTATATAGTTGTAAACAGAGGTATTGTGAAAAAAAATCGGTATATACCTACTACTTTCTGCAATGTCGAGCCGTATCATACTCGTAGCATATTCAGAATATGCTTCTTTAACAAATAAATACCAAATTGTTGTTGCTCACTAAATGCATCTTCAGTTAACGTTCATTATACTACATATTACAGCATTTGTAGAAGGATAAATGTTTTTATAATGATTCATGCACACAGCTGCATGCTTCATCAATCATCATAATTACGGACTTTACGTATTCATATACTTATTTGAAAGCAATTCTAAATGAAATTTGTTAAACAAGTGTATCAAAATCTATTACTCTACAAACAAGATCTTGATTTCCAAAAAACCGTATATGTTAAATAATCCCATTGAGTGTTATTTATTTTGACCGCTCTACATCGGGCTTATTTTTGTTTTAGATGGTGATACATTTATTTTCCGACCGGAGTTTCATGTCAAGTAGGCATAAGGCTTCAATACAGTACAGAGCCTGGTAATGCTCCTAAGATCTACCTGATACTACGAATACTGTTCCAAAATTAATTAAATGAATTACAGTATATGAACCCATATATGCACTATGAAACACCGACATCTTCTTGTGTCAACATTTGGTTGTGTTAATAGCAAATGTATCAAAGTTAACAGTGTTTTATCAAGAATTTGCATAACAACTCACGAAGTTACTGGTATTGAATACGTTGTATAATCGTTCCGAAACGAACACCAACTTGTAGGTAGCACATAGATTTGAATATACATTCACTTATTTACTTCAAAACTCATTCATAAACTTGTCAATGTAACTTGTCACGATTTGGCTCTTTTGTGCCAATTAGCGTTTTTAAACGAATCGAATTAGATATTTATTGTGTAGATTTATGACACGTTTTACTAATAATTGACGCATGTTTTGAACAATATGTCCTTGAATACTTCCTTGTGTTCAATAACATAAACTGTTTTCAATTATTTCTCAGTTTTGTTTATAATTTTCCTTTCTCGTATAACATGGACATGCGTTTGACCTGTGTAAAAATCGAATTACCGTTAGACATGTGTCATCGCGTCCTCGTTACGAGCGCCCGGTGTCCAAACCTGTTCTTAAACTCATTCCCATAATGTGCAATGATGTACACAATTACAAATTTTGCAATACTGTTTTAAAGACCTATATTTTCTCTCATGACACCATTTCGACCAAATTATTATAAATGTGAATATAAGATTGTATACTTACTGGTAATTTTTTGCTCTAAAACTATTACGCTGACGAACTGTAGAGTTAGCTTAGAGTATTAAGTATTTAACATCCTACTGGAATATCATGTAGACATCAGTCTAAAACCACATAACGGGACATTAACCATACAGTATAATAATATGTGTGCGGTAACTGTGGGTACTTAGTGCTTACTATCAACTCCACATAGAGATAGTCCCAAACCAAGTATTCTACTTGTACTCTTATAATATTTAAAGAATATTTATATTACTCCTGTAAATATTTTTGACTACTGAATAATTATACAACAAATAGTCTATGTATTGGATATTCCATTTATTGAGAAAACATATAGGCAACACATACTATTGACGGGCTTCGTGGTGGAGCGGTTTATGTAATGAACTGCCAATCACGAGGTCGCGGATTCGATTCCCGCTTGGGATAATCATTTGTGTGATATCCATAAATGTCATACAAATGTTTGTACTGCGTCTGGGTGTTTTCTATGTATTATAAGTATGTATTTATAAAAGAAAAGTAGTTTATGTAGTATATCCGTATTCTAGTACCCATAACACAAGCATTTAAGCTTAGCTTGGGACCAGAGGACGTTGTGTGAAATGTCCGTGAATATTTATTATAGATTATTATTTATTATACTCGACGTAACATGACGCTACGACAAATAGGAGTAAAATATTTTATTTATTCAAATGATTCCCAAAGTCAACGCACTAGTTGATAATATAATTTATGTATTTAGTGGCAGATGTAGTCATCGATGTGTGATTCGAGCTGATGACCGGACATGAAGCAGATGTAGTAGCAGGTGCCCGTGCCAGCAAGGCACACACTATTGTTAACTCAGAATTAACGGTGATATAACCATCTAATAACGTTTTATTACACATAAGCGTTCAACACAATGCATGCCTAGGTCGAACATTAAAAAGCACTTACGGAAAATCGTGAAATCTTGCGGCTGTTTCACCTCGCACGTAAACCTAGGAATTATTTAATTAGAAATAAAAAAATCATAAATAGGAATAGAACTGTATAACAAAGCAATGAAACAACAAGGACAAACTTTTGTCCTTTATCTAACCCGAATACTGCTTATTCTGGTTAGACAAGGGCAGAGAAAGCCAATACGTTCATAATAATTGTCTCTACCATACCATTTACTATCTACATTATCAAAAATAGGTAAATGTTCATAATTAAATAAAAACAATACTAAATTAAATCTCCGTGTGGTAACGGATTAAGAATACAAGTGTCACCATCCCATCTCCTCCCAAGGCGGCTGTCAAAATAGGCTAAGGAATATTGCACACAGATACCATCCTCTGGGAGAGAAGAAAAACAGTCAGCGCGGCACAGTAGACCATAATCCCCCCAAAGTGCAAGAGCCTCATGCCCAATAGTGGGACGTAAATAGGCTGGAGAGAAAGAGAGAGAGAGAGAGAAAAATAAAAATTTGATATCGAGTTAATAGTTTTCAAACGCCTTAAAAACGGCCATATCGATTTTTATGAAATTTTGCGTGTATATCGAGCAGGCCTGACACTAAGATTATAGTTACACATCATCATTTCTTTTCCTAATTGCAAAACATATTCCCAGCTTTGATCTAACAACGCAAGGCACTAATTGTTATAAGGGCAGTAGAAAAAAAATCCGTTTTCTAACCCCTATGAATAACAAAATGTATTCCACAGTTAGTTGTGACCCGGCTGAAACGTAGCGTAACCAAATACTATTCTTATTAATATCCACTGGTTACTTCGCCAAACATATGTTTCACTTCAACCAAATGTTTATCTCTTTCCATACGTTCTAGAAATTCTCAGTATACAATCTTATGATACGTAATCAATATTTTTGATAAGATATTGTGTTATAAATATTTTCTATGTGCGCACTTACTAAGATATGCTGTGATTGAAACTACTCGTTGTTCTAAATATATGCAACATACGTTTTACGGTGATAGGTCGAAATCATTCTCCTGCTCTTATTCCACTATTTGGGGTCAGCGCAACATTCCTTATTATTCAACACCAACTGCAATCATCATGTCATTATATGAATGATGTTAGTAAATGTTGTGTACCTTTTTGGAAGACATCATTGATGAGATCTTAAATGTGTAAATAGTATAAAACTATAACAAAGTGTAGTGCTGTTATTAGCCTCTACCATATTGTTTATATATTATGCTGTTTCCTGCTGTATGTGTTGTAAGAGTCACCTTTAGCGAAAGACGGAATTCTCGAAACCAAATTCTTTAGGAACACGTACGTATTGTTGACTACTCATCGTCATCATTGCGTTACCCTTATTCCATTTACGTCCGACGTCATTTATGTATTTGCTTCTATATATTTCATATCCTCATTCGCACAGTCGATCCATCTTTTCCCCAATCTTTTAAACTTAACACGTAGATTCCCATAAATGCCATAACCCATTCGGATAAATGAAGACTTGATGATAGGTAAACATAATCTAATAGAGTCAGTACCTAACATTGTAGAATCAACATAAATAGTACCTAGTTCTAATATGTATAGTATAGCTTGTCCCAGAATTCGAAATGTTATTTAACGTTTACTGTGTTAATAGGTAATTACATTTTTAGGATAGTTATGTCCTCCAACAGACTCCAACAAAAAACTATACGTAAATGTTTTGCAGATTTATATATTTTGTAAATTGATTAAAGTTAACTATTTTTACGGATTCATACGACCATTGCAACCCTGTGGATTACTTTATTTCTGAGATATGCGCGTACAAACTCATTCACTCGAACAAATAACTAATAACTTTCCTAATGTTCATCATGGTGCTATGCTCGCCAGAATCATAGAACAGTGCAACGAGAATCAAATAATGACTAACCGTAAAATGGCGAATTTTTAACCTTGTTTGTTTTTGAATACATGTTTATTTTACTTTATGTTATATTATACAAAGCAGCGATTCCCAATTCCACGCGTACGATTTCGCAGGCAATAGCTAGTATAAGCCACACAAATTGGTAATGCGCCTGGCGGCCATGTTGGTGACGTCATAGTGACGTATAGATGAAAATATTACATTTTGTTAGCTGTACTTTTTCTTTGCTGATGACGTCACAAGGGTGTTAAAATGACAAGGTTCCAGCGTATTACCAATTTGCGTGGCTTATATGACATTCCTGGTCGGTTCGAATAATCGGTAATAACCGGGATAAAAAAATTACGGTTGCCCAACACTATTGCCAAAAACGTGGCAGCATTATTTTCAAGTTTGACATTAGCAACTGTCAAATAATATTTCGAATTCTGGGACGGATAATAAGTGTTTATGAAATACTACCTGTTGCCCGCGACTTCGTACGCGTGGATTTTAGAAACCATACTTAGCAAATTATTCTAAAAAGCCATGCTCTTGAACCACTTTATCATTTAAAAAAACCATAAGCTACACATACATACACAAATATTGATTTTGTTTTATAATAAGTAAAGATTATGTTTTGTTGGAAATACTACTACACATTTCATTTGGTTATTCACAACACATCTCTATAAATAGCAAATAAATAAATAGATAAATATTCAGGACATTTCACACAACGTCCTCTGGTCCCAAAGTAAGCTATATTTCTGAGACTACATACACATATTTATATAGGTATATTATATTTATAAATATATTTATACAGATCACATGGAGAGGACATATCATATAACTTCCTCTGTGATACAATAACGACACGTGTAAGCCTAGCGATAACCAAGTATAATATAGAACGACATACTTCTGATTAATATTTTTTTTCATTTTCAGTATACTACGAACCTGGCTAGAAATATGGTATATCGTCAGCTTCGACTTATCATAGCAGTAATGGCAGCTTCTAAAACCTCTCGTTAATATAGAGAGAATAGAGCTAGACTAGCTTGGAGAATAATCTATACTCTTATTTTTACTTACACGTAGAGTTGTAGAGCGAGAGTAGCGAAACTTCTCTACGTAGGCTGTAGTGATACTCTAGCTAGGGTAGTTTCACTTATGTGTGGTTTGCATATGTAGGTACATGTCGTAGATTGCTCTATGAGAGTTGCTTACCGCTATTTCAATCCATGGTAGACGAGGCCTATAAGAGTTCTAACTAAGTTTGTTGCCCAATAAAGACAAAAAGATCATAAATGCGTTTGATACTTTCATTCATACTTTTAATGTAGATATGAAATGTAACGAAAAAAATATTATACTATATCTAATAGGTATTATTAGATATTTAGAACATAATGCTAATAAAAAATATTCTGTCTTAAACGTTATTGTAAATTGCCGGGTGGTAACATTTATTTATATCTTATTTGTAAAAAATATATATCATTGTCAAATACAAAATGATGTCACCTTGAAATCTATTATGCTGATATTATTTTTGTTGTTGACTTATATTCAGACCATTATTATTTCACTATCGCGTAGTGTTTTGATTGAAGATTCAAACTTACATATCATTTCAACGTGTTTTAACAAAGAAATTGCTTAGTGCTAAAGTACTTACAGGCGAAAAGCATTAGTTTAAGACTAGAGATACCTACACATACGCGTCACGATTGGATCAATCCGTGTTATGACGGATTAAGAACACAAGTGTCACCACTCCATTTGCTCCCACAGGGTGCTGATCTTTCAGCAACAGCCAGCTTAGGGATATTGTGATAAATAACAATTTCCGTGAAAGAAGGATAACTCGAAATTCAACCCTACGCCAGCAAGCTAGTTTAGCATGGCATAGTAGATTATATACCCTGCCAAAGTGGAAAAGGCCAACAGTAGGACGTCAACAGACTGAAAAGAAAGGAAGGTAGGTATACACTATAAACCAATCATACAAAGCGGAAATCCAATAAAAAAGACGAGCCCATAAAAGTTTTCAATGACTTTTTAAATATTCCTGTAATTAAGTAATGGTTTCCGACATCATTTGGGTGATCCATACTAAGAAATATGTCATTTATTTATTCTGTGAAGTGCACAAATGACAGTCAATGATTCATCGTTGATGACGCTTGCAACGCTGGACTTCAAGGTAAAAACATGGTGATTAGACGTAAGAACCGTTCACCAATAATATGAGTAATAGAGTAAGCGACTCGACACTTTCTAAAGATAAATATTTATGGTCACCCAAACTTTAGCCTCACAAAACAATAACAATTTTTTATCAATAATGCTTAGGCTACCGAAGTGTATAATACATTTTAATAGACAGTAAAAATACCAAAACTAAAGCTACCTCATTTTATATGTTGGATTTTGCATGAATTCTATTTCAGATGTATCGATTATATAATTAATTTATTAAAGCTAGGCCAATAATGTTCATGAACCCCATAATTGACGTAATAAACCGTCTAACGGCATAGAATAATAGTTCAAAAGTAAATTTTATGAGTCTGTATTAAAAACGCTGTAAAAATACGCCTACGTTCTCGTCATTCATAAGCAGTGTCTTGTCGGCTACACCCATGATTTTGTAAAGGTCATAATTACAATTTATAGGGGTTTTATTTATACGTCATACAAAATTTTCGCAGGGGTCATAACATTTTCATTTTTATTCTTCTAAGTCCGTAAAAGTTCAGAGCAGAAAATGAAAGTCAAGTTGCCTGTAAGTATCTGATCTTATGTTGTAAGACCAAACAAATGAGTTATGATAGAAAAGAAAGTTCTTTTCTAAAAGAAACCTCTTTTCTTTCTTCGACGATTCCGTGTATTGCTTCTAAGACAGACAGGATAATCAAAAAGATGAGCTCGTTGCAAAAAGGCATTATTTATTTCCTCTTGAGATTGACACCGCAGACACAATTCTTCACAATTGCTATAAACACAATAATAACCTACTTACATAAAGTTACTGGTCGTGAACCCAATTAAAAAATAATAATTCTTTGTAATGAGATAGTAATAATATTACGATGTAAGTTACAATCTGTCTACTTAATATTCATGGCGTATAACAAAGAAAATTGGAAACGTTGGCTTGAAAGCAGAGGGGAATAGTGGGCGGTCTTCTGTTTGTATATCTGTATACTAATATGTATTATATAGAAGAAAGATTTATTTGTTTGTCTGTTTGAAATGAACAGGCTCTAAAACTACTGAACGATTTGAAAGGTGAATATAGGCTATATTTTATATTAAATGAATTATTCCTTGCCTAAAAAGGAACAATATAACTCAAGTTAACAAAATTCGAAATGGAAAAACCAATTAATCACGTAGTCCAATTCTTTTTTCCTACCACCGCACCGGTAGGAAAACCGGTATAGGTATAAGTATCATGGTTTGAATAAACAGTAGCTTTTGTCAGTAACTTTATCCATGCGATGCCGGGGCAAATAACTAGTAATGAATATACCAGATGAATAATTACGATAATATTTAGACACACAGATATATTGTGTAAACAAGGCCTTCCGACTAAACTGAGTAATGTCACTGTTATCTAATCTGTCTGTTTCCTCTCAGACTTTCGTATTGGTAATATCAGAATTGCCTTTCAAATTTAAATATTAAAACTAGTGAATCATAAAAACAATGGCGCATTTGTCCTACTTTTATGGTCTGTTTTTTTCCGTATATGTCAGAGGAGGTTACTATGAATGAAATTAGCAAATATTCTAGAATATTCTAGATTATTATTTTTCAATAAACATTATATGTTTGTATGAATTTGGGAAATCTTATAACGCTATTAATAGGTATGTCATGGTTCCGTGTGGATTTTAAGAATACAAGTGTCACCACCCCATTTCCTCCCAAGGGTGCTGTAAAAGTCAGCTAAGGGAATGAAAAATGGAGTAGAAAATGAACTTATTTTTTATCCTTTTTACCGCGGGTAACACCGCGGGGCACAGCTAGTATTTACATAAAGAAATCGCAAACTTCTTTAATCTGATGTAACTGTCTGATTTTTGGTAAAATAGGGGTGACAAACGCTTCTTTTAAGTTTCCATGCGTTAGGTATCAATATTATTAAGGGGAACACTCCAAAATTCCGAAAAACATTATTCCGAATTTTGAAATCCCGATTTTCAAAAGTCCGAATTTCATAATACCGAAAAATTGTAGGTAATGTCTATTATTCAAAATCACGAAAAACATTTTACCGAAAGTCATAAATCCGATTTGTTACTTTTCCGATTTTCATTTGTCCGAAGAGTCAAAAGCTCAAAGGGTTATTAGTCCAAAAAACGAAATTCCAATTTTTAACACTTCGAAGAAACTAAAAATAGCTACAAAATTTTGTGAGTAAACGAATCGCTGCAAAGCCGATTTTACGTAGACTTGTTTGCCCTACCCTAGAATGCAATTTAAGCCCGCGTAGGCGCGGAGGGGTGTGACGGCCAGCGAGTTGAGGAGCAAGTGATTTGAAGGCTCGCCGTAGCAGTTGCGGCTGGCTGGCTCTGCCGGGCAGTAAGCCGAGAAAGCGGCGGTGACCGTTCAAGTCGTTAGCGACGATAAGCTTGCGTGGGGCCGCCTATACCTCGCAGCGCCGGAGCCGTGACATAATAATGCTTGCTGCATGTTGCATGGTGCCTTGCATGCTGCATGGATGCTTGCATGCTGCATGGCTGCTTGCATGCTGCATGGCTGCTTGCATGCTGCATGCTTGTATACTGCCGGTCTGCGTTTTGCATGCTGCCTGCATGCGTGTTTCGTGCTTGCCTGCTTGTTTGCATGCTGCAAATCCTCTATGTTATTGAAGCATCGCTTAGGTTATGTTAGGACTATGACCAGGGAAATTATATATTTTTAATCGAAACAAAATGCTTTTATTAAAAAGTAAACAATCATAATTTTTAAATGACAACCAATACACTGCAAAAAGTGTACTTCATCAATTAGATTTTTCTTTAAAATTAATTGTGTTAACGGTATTTTAATAATCAGAATTCATATTATTTATTACGTATTTCGAATTACCAATAATTCGGATTTTTATTATTCGGCCTTTTGAACTTCGGAATTTTGAGAATAGTAATTACAATCGTTAGGAATATTGAAGTTTCGGAATTATGAAAATCGGAGTAATGATACATCGGAGTCGTAATATTCGGAATTTTGAACCATTCGGAATTATGAAAATCAGTATTATGAAATTCGTATTTGTGACTTTCGGAATAAAGTTTTTCATCTTTTTGTAGTGTACCCATTATTAAGAGAACGACAATTCCTATTGCTAATACAAGCATGCCTGTCTCTACTGGCATAAAAAGGCATATTAGTATGTACGAGAAACATACCGAGACATAACTAATCATAAAAATTGATTTAATCCAACTAAACTTACATAAAAGTTCTATTTATATTCAACTCTTTTATATTTCGAACTGTACTGAGTACCCTAGTATTTATATGGCGTTACTACGAAAACTTCATATCGATTAATGTATATAAATGGAATGTACATATACAATCTATTGAACAAAGCAATAACGAGTTGAATACAAAGAACATACATATATAACATAACTATGTATTTGTCACAACTAATGTATGTATGTTGCCATAATCATATGTATATTAGCTATGATATTATGTATGTGTGTGTATCTGCGTAGTATTGTGTCATGTATGTACGAAGTGCTTATCGCTTGGCAGGAAGTGGCTCGCTTTATTATTCGTGTCGTGCATCATGCGGCTGTATGCGCCTGCGCAACCGCAGGATAATTGCTACGCCTCTCCCGACTAGATATTATATTAGACTGGATTTCTCAAAGTGTATCTAACTTTTGCTGTAACGGTTTCTTTACAGATATTTGACTGGCAAGATTATTGAATTTGGAAAGATTCTATGCTCTTTCTCTATGCACTGTAGACCCTGAATGTTACTGTATATAGATATATCCAAGGACGTGAACACAGAATATAGTCTGGACGTGAATATGTTTTTGTGGTCATTGTCCAATAGTCACTGTTTACTAAGATGATGAGAGGAGATTATACGTGGAACCTATAAAAATTAAGAATTGTGTATTTAATCTGTGATAGGATAGATGTTTTCATCTTAAATTATACCTATTAATTTGCATTTTACTTTAAAAAAAACTTGATTTGCTGCTTCCATTCAGTACTCTTACAAGGTTATATTCAGTAAAACATATTAGAGAAACTGAACCATGGAGTTCTAGTATGGCTTATCAGAACCTACTATATACCTACTTCAGAAATTGTTTACGTTTAAAACGTCAATATAGTCAGTCGTACATCACGTAAATGCGTAACAGCCGCAATAACATGTCATAAATACTGTTAACAATAATGCATTTTGCTACTTTAACAGATGATTTTTCAATGTGTTTGTAGTAGTTTATTATATCCGGATTCTGGTACCCATAACACGATCATATAAGTTTAGCTTGGTAACTGGTCGTTGTGTGAAATATCCATGAATATTTATTTACTAATGTTATAGGCATAGAATACAAGTGTCACCACCCCATCTCCTCCCAAGTGTGCTGTAAAAGTCAGCTAAAGGAAATTGCACACATACTCGTATAACTTCCTCTGTGAGAGACGGAAAACTCGAAACAAAACCCTGTGCCAACACGGCTGGTCAGCGCGGCACAGTAGACCGTAATCTCTCCCAAACTGGAGGAGGCCCGTGCCAAACAGTGGGTCGTAAATGGGCTGGAGAAGAAGAAGAAGAATGTTATAGGCACAGTTATAGGTATGAGAAACTTTGCTTTAGACGACATTAACGTTATGTTAAGATTATATCACTAATTATATGAGAAAATTATACATGTCAACAGTTAAGTAGTGGAATAGTTTGAACTATAACGAGGCGGCTCCATCAATCGCACGTATCAGAAACTTGTGGACATTGAAATGTTGATTTCAATATTGACTAACTATCGTTTCAACTGCATAGGTATACTGTATAGATAAGGGGCACTTAATCAATCATTAGAAAATTTATCTAACAACCCTTAAATTGATATCAATGTTTGAATAGAAATTGGTATCATAGACAATTATTTAGGGACGTAATTCGGGGAACATTGATTGATAACAGTGTATACTAACGTTTTATGAATGACACCAAAGTATGATACAAAATATATATAAATGAACGTTGCATATTTATTTTCTACAAGCTCTTCTATACAGTTTTCTTTGCGTAGAAATTATGACCTTACAGTTAATATATAAAAAAATTGTTGTTTTACTCTATTTTTTTCTCTATTATCCCTAGACTAGTGCAGACATTTTAAAATAAAAATTAGCTGCATCAGCATTTCCATCTTTAAGTTTTAGCGAGACTGACGACCGGCAAATGATTTTTATATAACAGAAAAGAAGATAGTAACACTAACACTCTACAGTTATATCAGAACAATCTTCTGTTGACCCTCAAAATAGACCAAAAAAGTGTTACTCTTAAAGCATTGCTATTACAGTCAATAGACGTTACTTGCACGCCGTAAATGAAGCTCCTAAAAGATTACACGTGTAAGACTTAAAAAGAGATAACAATAATTATTTGTGTCATGGTGAAGAGAAGGACAGCATGCTATATCTATGGGCTCGCAACCACGTATGCATTGCTCATTACAATGAATTTAACATTATCTTGTTACTTTGTAGTTTGCTGTTTAAAAGTACTTGACTAATGTTAATGTGCTTCTCTTTGAATAATTGCACATATATTTTACGTATGGGTTACCTGGGACTTTAGTTTTATAACAAGGATACAAAGGAAACTAACATTTTTCTAACTTAAATTGTTAAAGATAGAGAGGATTCGATGAAGGTTTTAGTTCCCACTAGGCACTATCATAGGAGAACGAGATGTACCTTAAAATTCGTTCCTGGTTATGTATATTTAAGAACCCTGGGCTGGACGATTTCTTGATTACCTCATCCTCTTCTTCACAATCATAAATATTGACTATTTTGAAACATAAATTGCCTATATTTTACAGCAACTAGCGCTAATCAGAGGTATACAGTTTGCATGTTATATCAAATAAAAAAGTTCTCACGAATTGATGATTCTATAATATCCTTTGTGATTTTCCTTAGATATATTGCAATATGTTATGAATTGCCAGTTCGCGTGATTCTGGTTGGTAGTTCCTTGCTAATTATTAATATGTGTATTATTTTGCGTTTAGTATTATTTTCGTGCTATAAATGTCTAAATATTTCTAAATTCCTTAACATGTATCAGAGACTTCTGGTTACTTTCATTGACTCTACCACCTATTAAGTAGAGGGACGTTTGTTCACTTTATTGACATTGAAACGTAAAAATGCAAAATTTATTATGTACTAGCTGATGCCCGCTACTCCGTACGCGTGGAATTTTAGATCCCCATATATTTTGTCACCGTTTAAACCTTCCCTGGACTTTCACTAATATTTCAAGACCAAAATCACCATAATCAGCCCGAGCTTTCTCGAGTTTTAGCGAGACTAACAAACAGCAATTGATTTCTATAAATAAGATGAGCTATGTACGTATGTATGTGCTTACTTTTGCTTTGGGCTTTACGGAATACGGGCGCATTCAGACTAAGAGCTAATTATATAATTATAACAAAATTGTCTTGGGACATCGACTCTCAATATTCAGACCAGAGTTCCTTTAATTTCGCCATCTGTACAAACAATTAAGAACTTTTATTGTTTTGTCTTAATATTATGTAGAGGACGTAAGAAGGGAGGCACAGTTCCCCCTCCCTGCTATTCAGTCGTCTCCCGACCGGTTTGACTGCAGGGTGCAACTGCAGGTCAACAACACACCTTACTTATCCAAACACGTAGCTGATCGGCGAAATCCTACCGCCTACTCACATTACTTTCTGATTAATATCTGAGTAGAGTGAGCTACTTGGACTATATACACATATATCTGGGTTACCTGACTGTAATTTAATTTGCGCTAAGATAAATTGTTTATCTATGAATGTAATTTATCAGTTCATTCACTTCAAATAAGATTTATGTATAGAGTTAATGTAAGATCAAAATATTTAATAGAAAATATGTATTTGTGCTCATTTTAACTATAATATGAATATACGTAGTGCTCCAATCAATTTGTAATACCCAGTAGTCTATAGTTAGCAAAAAAGAGTGATAGAAGAAGAAGCACTACTCTCTAATTGCCCACAAGAGGACTACCACGATGTTGTGTATTTTTCTTGTTTTATTGTGAAAATAGGTTTGTATAAATACGTAAGCATGGTCAACGTACGTAATAAAAAATATCGAAACATATAAGTTGCGTAACTCTACTGTACGTAACTGATTTATAATTTCAATGTTGAGATTGGCATATTAGACTAAGACCATTAAGGTTTCATTAAGATCAGGTTAGCATGTTACTCATAAAACCATTATTTATGGTAACAGATAGGGTTGATACCTATCCGTAATATCAAATTAATATTTATATGCTGTCTATGTATTAATTTACAAAGCTAATAGGTATCGATGGTGGAAAGGCAAAATGCATTAACCGCCATTTAGTAAAATGTTCAGGAGAGACGATTAAAGTTTAAAAAATGTCATAACTTTTAAAGTATTGAAGATATCTCTATGAAATTTAAGTCAACTAGTAATAAATGTATTACAAATGTATACAATTTAATAAAACTAATATATGTCTATTATTTCTACTAAATTATGGAGTTAATACAGATTACCTTAATATCTCAGACAGGTAAAATTAGTTCAAATCCAAAAAAATATCTGTTTGATATCGGTTCTCCCGATTCCAACGATATATAACTCAATATCGCCAAAAGTGGCGGTTAATACATTTTGCCCTTCCACCATCGATATACACCATCACGCATTTTCCCACAAGTATAGGCAGAGACTGTAGGTAAGGTATAGAACATTTGCTACTATCTAAAGATACTTTGTTCTCTTTATTTATGATCTACCAAAATCTTAAAGTTTAATGAAATAATATACAATAAAACGAAAATTTCTAACTTATGTATTTAAAATAATCTTTATGTAATTCTGATGAATAAGGTTTTTTTAATTTGAAGTATTGGATCATTAAAAATGCTTTTTGTATGTAATTATATTTTTTTATAAAAGTATACGTATTTGAAATCTAATTATGTTTCTATCGATCTAATACTTTTTTACGGTAAAAATATTTATTTTAATACACGTTGAAATATTGACAACCCTAGCAATAAAAAATTATTTTCGATAACTGATTATTATAATAGAGTAATTAAATATAACTACGCGTTTTGTTTAGTTCCAATACTAATTCGTGGCCATTAGCTAATGAAAACACGTTGCATAAACACTCTACATTACCTAATAACAGTAATTATGAGAACCGCCAGAACCTACTCAACCACCTAAATACTGTTGTGGTCTACAATTAACTAATACAGGCAATAATACTAAAATGAGGTTAAATTTCAGTACTTGTAACTTTCTTGTGTTGATGATGAATAATGATTTTTATTGAAATGTAACTTTATAAAATGGATTGTGGAAGGAAAAACGTCGAGAGAAAGACCTAAGAAAAGATGGATGGACTGCGTGAACGCGGACATGAAAGAAAGAGGAGTTAACACAGATATGACGGGTGATAAAAGACTATGGAAGAAAAAGACATGTTGCGCCGACCCCAAATAATGGGTTAAGGGGTGGAGGATGATGTAACTTTATATATAACTTTCGTATAACTATGACAGTTTATCACATACAAAAACGTCAGAATGTACTGTTTTATTCGAATAACTGTTTTACTTTATCGTTATAGGATGTTCTGTTCATGAATTAGCATCTTGGAGTATTAAGTCTTTAAGGTTAACAGCTCAGTATCAAACTTGAAATTTCAGCTTCCAAATATTCATCCTGTAATAAAATGACATCAAGTAATGTCGTCATTACTATTGTGTAGTTACTAAAACTAGCAATGGACTACAAGTGTTCAGCCTCTATATACATATAAACCTACTTAAACTATGAATTTGTTCTTGACTAAAGATCCACTGCAATAAAAACTATCTTATCTAAAATATAACAAAAGACACTAACTACAGAGTCTTTATTATTATTTATTTCGACATGTTTATAACGTTCTCAGAACAGAATAAATACACATTACATAAACATTAATAAATATTCAGTCAAGTGTATAAAAATTCTAAATGAGATGAGGATCGTTTGCATTGCATTTAACTGGGATGTGTTGAGCAAAAAATAACAAAAAAAAGTAAAATGAGCAGTTGTCAAACCGTAACTCCTCGCAACAAAACCAACAACTGACGTATGACCTCAATGATTAGAGGCTGACCTTGAAACTGCTCAAAACCGCTGCGTTAATCAAACGAAATATCACATCAATCAACAAAAAATATCATAGTAACACGTACTTTTAATGAATTGCGTAAGTAAATATTGAAATTTCAAATTTATCACATCGACCTCCCAGCGATGAATTGAAAAATAAAACACATGTCTAGTTGAAGAGTTAAAATGTCTACAGAGAACCGGATGAGCCAATCAGCTCAATATGAGTCACCCATACAAGCAACACTCCCGCTCGAGCCCGACCCATATGATGACACTAGCCCGTATTATGTGTGGATGTCATCTTGTAGGGTTGACAGATACTATCTTGAATATGAAAATTCGTTGAATTTACTGCAAATGTTATAGTTCTTGTAGTGCACTATTAATAAATTCACGTGCCACCACCATATTTTTACCCTAGAGTGCTGTCAATTGCTAAGAGATTAAATCATTAGATAACATCTACAACCATCACTTGTCGGCGTACGTGAATGACCAGCCTAGCTGTATGCTGATTATAAAAGAAGTCTTGGTAACAGTATGTTTGGATACTATTTGTTTTTGGTATGGTTTACTTATTGTAAACCTATGCTCACAAATAAAGAATACTCTGACTGTGACTCTGAATATTAGCAGATGGAGCTCTATATTTAGTTACTGCCTAAGTCTATGAGAAACGGTGTTTATGTATAAAATCCTCTGCAAGCGAGACACCTTCAGACTAAATCAACAGGCCTGGTCACCGTATTGAAGACCATACCCTGTGAATACGGAGAAAGATAGTGCTCAAGAATCGAACTTTTACCAGTTGCGAAGAATATTTTAAGTTTGTTGCAAATTATGACTATGTAGGTATATTCATGTTCAATGTATGTACAATATAAATTGTTTACTTAAAGACTACTCACGACTCTACAAAAATTTATGAGCTATAAAGCCGTTGCCACAATAATTTATTTTAATGTTATTCCAATTCTGTAATGTTCTAAGAGATCGAGATATATCTCATGAGCTAAAGAAACGAATAATTTTTGAAAAAAGTTATGGCTGCCGTCTATCAACACCACCTGACGCTTTCAAACTCGTGGCTTGTCCCGTTTATGCAGGCAATAAATAAATTTTGGCTTAAAGATTATTCAAGCATAGCTTTAGAACTTTAAAAGGGTTCGCATCTTACGTATACCAACATACCAACAATCAGAGATCATGAATATGGGTCTCTAATGTGTCAAATAATGACACAATTCCATTATGAACCAGTTGCCAATGCGCAATAGAAAATACTCTATAAATACGATAAATAAGGTTATCATAATATCAAGATAGGCATTTGATTACAACCTGCGGCTATTATATTTATATTACTGTAACCCATATGGAAGCTGGTTGTCCAAGAATCATGTTTTAATTTACATAAATTAATTAAATTTGTTATTATAAAACAAAACACAACACTGAGTCATATTTTCTTAGAAAAAATTACATAATTTTTTGCAATTTTAGAGTTAATAAGCATAATGACTTTTTATGTATTGTCCTACTTACTTATGCTCAAAAAAGTCTAGACTATCTTTAAGACTAATTAATGTTATAATTCAATTCTAAACGCAAGATCTCGAGAACGACTCCTATGTAAAATAAGCACAATTTTTGTTACTATTTCAGTATTACAGACGTTACAATATTAACTTATTGGTTAGGGGTATTGACACATCCAAAAAACAGAATTAATACTATTCCCTCGTGTATACACGCTTGATATCTATATATGCATATAGATAACATTTTATCTTTCATTGTAGATTAGATTATTTATTCATTGAAATTATAGATTTCTAAATAAACACAGAATTTAAATAACATATAATGAGCAAGATAGGATATCGGATGATAGGAGATTGGAAACGCAATATAACTTATGATTGGGACAAGAAGTTTCTCGAATATATCTTTAAACCTCGTCATCAATGATGTATTAAAACCGCATAAAAACAAAAGGCAACTAAAAAGAACCAAAGCAAAAAAAGAAGGATTTTCAACACTTCCTTTAACCTCTATCATAGATTAGAGTATTTTAAAAAATTAATTTTGTAGGCACCATTTACAGAAATAAGAACACACTTTTCCTTTCTTTGCACAATTATTTAATTCGAATCCTCTGTATAGCTATAGTCGGTATTGGCAAATTGCTTCCATGTATTTTATCTGAAATCAATTGAGAATCAGTAATTAAAATATTGAAATGAAAGGTCATTTAGCTTCAAGTAATTGGGTAAAAACCAATTATCGATTCTTTACGCTCTATTGACAAATGTGCTACGTAAAGTTACTAATTGCAACAAAAATATATGAATACGTCTACGTGCTTAGTGCATATATATTAGATAGAGATATATTATAATTGGTTTCAATAACAATAAACTATAAATTTGGTTAATGAAATGTAGCCATTTTGACAAAGTATTGCGTAAAACGTTCTTGAAATCATTTTCTACGTCGCGTCACGTCTCGCTTATTGTGATAAGCCAACCTTTACTTACGTAAATCGCCTCAGCTTGAGTACTTATTCTCTGGCCTCAAACGAGCTGATAATAAAATGATTTCACCTTGGCATTGAAGTTAAATCAAATAAAAAGAACTTAGGTCAATATTTACTGTACAAAAATACCAACGATTTTAAATAACCTACAATTATCAGTTGAACACGATGTTCAATAATATAGAGGACAAATATTTTATTTTTTAGTTTAAATACTTGGTAGTGTGGCGTGTTTTCAGAGTAATTTAAGATTCAATATTGGACACGATCTTCATCCACAACATGTAGTATGATAAATAACACATAGATGTAGAGGTGTCATTATATATTATCACTTAGGTAGGAAAAGTGTTATCATTACGAACGATTGCTTACATGTTTCTAAATTCTTTGTGTTATAGAACTGGTAACTGAGAATTCTAACATATATAATCTTTCCAACTTCTAGCAATGGAATTAGAGAAAAGGGAATTGTTTAAAGTTGGTCGAAATTTTAGATTTAACATATAAATTAGTTATTGTGGTTTAGTGCTGCGTATGTAACAAGGCAGTATTTTAACTTAAGAGTAAATTTTTGTATAGAGAAGGCAAATAATATTTTAAATGCTTATATTTTCCTTGATATGTTGCTCTCGACGTCCGTCCATCCATCCATCAGCCTTTCTCCGTCCACGACTATACATAGGCCTCCCCAATAGAAGCCACAACGCTAACAGCAAACAGCCGCTCCCGGCAAATTTGACTCTACACAATTATGTAGTAGTAACAGAGCCAGAGAGAATTAGATAGATAGATAGATAACTCTTTATTTGTACACCACAATAATACATTTAACTTACACATTAATTCTTAAAGTAAGGTATTGTACAAAGGGCGGCCTTATCACTAGTGTGATTTCTCCCAGGCAACCTTAGGATGGATAAAAATATCTCGGATGGATAGCGCGGTAGTTTGTGGTGTGCTATATACCTACTAGTTTAAACTACATAAACTACTAAAACATGAAATACATAATATACTTAAATATCTAAAATACTATAAATACAAAACACAATAAATAAATACATACAATATATACTTAAATTTAAACGTATACACATCAAGAGTTCCTTACAGTAATGATAAATAATAATGTGATAGTTTAATTTTGATATTTTGCAAGTTTGTAATTTGCAAGCAATTAGTTTATTTTTAATTTAAATTTGATGACATAAATAAATTTTGTTTGACTGCTACCTATCCCACGATTTCGAATTTTCGAGATCGTTACCAAATTGATCGGTTAGGTACAGGGGAGAACTATATCAATTCTTATCGTGACACCGATCACGACAGCTTCCTGGCATTTATTAGATGCATTTAAAATTATTACTTTTCCACAAAGGAAGTGACATAATGTTAAAATTGGTTTGTAAAACTTCCCCAATATTCGCTTAAATCATAAGTGAAATAATTTCGACTTAATTTGTATTCAATTATATTTATCGCAGCATTTCTATACGGAACAAGATGTCCAGGTACATTTACATATGTCATTATTGTCGAATAAGTCGTAAAAGGATTTCCAAGAGATTTTATGTATAGAACAATAATTTTAACAATGGGTAATGTATTGACTTTTAAGCATCTTTAGGAAATAAGAATTCTTCAACATAATAATTTTAATCTCATCGATATTCCGGAACGGTATTTTTTATAATAACCTTTGTGTTTTGTTTCTAAAGTAACGAAGGGAAGTTGCGACGAAATTGTTCTTCTCATTCATAAAACATGTAAAGGGCTCGTAGGGTGAGGGTTGTATTGTCACACTTCCTTCACGAACTTGCTATACTTTATCGTAATTTCATAATAATTATGACGATTTTATTAACTTTGTAATATCCATTTTATTACATAAAAGAAGCCAGTTCTAAATAAATTGATTCTTTAAATTCCGTTAACATAACATTTACTGTTACTATTTTGGCAGTCCCAACCACCATATACAATTTATCTCCTAAGTATATAAAAAGTTATGAAAATACATCGTCATGGATAAGTTTCTGATTTTGGTCCTGTGCCAATTTCCTTGCAGAGACGTACGAAGTTCAATGTCTGGCTGTACCAAGGACATTATTTGTTATTGTGCTCTCTATGAACAGTTTTTCTCAACCTCACGTTGTATTCGAACAATGTGGCATTATTTCACAATTTATGCCTATGCTGACAGTGAGACTAATATTTTCTAACAAGTATCTAACTGTTTAACAAAGGTCATTGGGAAGTAGTACAAATGTTTTTGCTGTTATTTATCTGCCATCAAATCGAGCGAAAGGTATCATCACAACGCTGTTTCCCGGTGAAATCGTGTGTATTCTCACACGGCTAGCAAAAAAAAATCAGCAGTATAGCTACAAGCCGTTAATTGTATTGAAATATGCGCAGCGCGTCTCACAACCGCCCGTCATAGTCAAGAATTGGGTGTGTTTATACGGTTGAGTCACGGTTACTGGTATGGCAAACCGCCAATGTTCCCAATACTACATACGAGGGGAGGTCCAAAAGTTCGTGGAATGAAAGGGTTTTAGTAAAAATGAAACAGTAAATTTATTTTTCCTTTTCAATATAATCACCCTTAAGCTGAATACATTTATTAGATCTATGAATTAATTTTTCTAAACCATCGTAAAAATATTTTTTATCTTTTCCCTCAAAATGAGCCAAAATTGCCTCCTTTACCTCATTGTCGTCGGAAAATTTCCTTCCCCTTAAGTCTTTTTTTAAATTGGGGAACAAATAAAAATCACTTGGGGCCAGATGTGGACTATAGGGTGGGTGGACTAGTGATTCGAAGCCATGCGTGTGTAGAGCAGCCATTGCAACTTTGCTCTTGTGAACCGGCGCGTTGTCTTGCAAGAGCAACACGCCCTTGGTCAATTTTCCCCGACGTTTTTCTTTGATGGCATCCTTTAATTTTTCTAGTATTGTTGCGTAGTATTCTCCGGTTATGGTTCTGCCCTTTTCTTTATAATCAATCAGTATTATCCCCTCACAATCCCAAAAAACAGTAGCCATCAACTTTCCAGCCGACTCCGACACTTTGAATTTCTTTGGCGGTGGTGTCCCCTTTTTATGCCATTGCATGGACTCTTGTTTGGACTCAGGCTCAAAGTGATGAACCCATGTTTCATCGCCGGTAACAATTCGCTCCAAAATCGGTCCAGGATCGTCGCCACACAACTCCAAAAAATGTTTTGACGCTTCGACGCGCTGCTGTTTTTGAAGCGGCGTGAGCATTCTCGGTACCCATCTTGCACTGACTTTTGTCATACCCAGGTGGTCATGTAGGATTCGCAAAATGGTGGTATCTGATACTCCAACTAATGCAGATAACTGTTTTTTCTTCAAACGGGTGTCCTCCAGTACAATTTTTTCCACTTTTTCGACGATGTCTGATGTGGTGGCCTCAACTGGCCTTCCTGAGCGGGGGTCGTCTTCAATCGACTCCCGACCATGTTTAAAAAGACCATGCCACTTGTAAATCATTGATTTACTAGGGCACTGTTCCCCGTAAACAGTTTCCATTTCATTCAAAATGGTCTGAGCGTTCTTTCCTTGCTTGGTAAGGAATTTAATGACCGCGCGGTGTTCAATTTTCTCCATAGTTTCAGTTTTCTTCCGGATTGACGTGTTTAGCAGGCGAGTGTTCGTAAACGAATGACGCAATAGGGCTGAAATTCCATTTATATACTAATTATGAGTCCCCAATTAGTATGACACTAAGCGAGCGCCCCTATCCCCACTCCATCCCCTCCATTCCACGAACTTTTGGACCTCCCCTCGTACATGTTATAGACGAATTGTACCTACTCGGTGATCAATGAAATTAATCTAAGTCTATATACATTTACTTTATATGCTTGATGGGATAGTCAGACGTGCATAGCAACCACATACACCAACATTGGTTATTTTTAATTTCTTATAATGATAATAATCGTAAGAATTATCGAAAAGACAGTCTTGTTCAGAATAATTTCACAACTCTTTGTCTAGACATTATTACAAAAGCCACGAGTCTTCTTAGATCTGAGTAAGGATAGGGCTACTACTATGGTAGAGTTTTATTTTGAGTTATCTTTAATAAACAGTTTGCTACGCACAGCCCTTAGTCAAAATGTTCAGGAAAATGTGTGTATATAAAATAATTATGTGTTCTGCCTATCACCCTACGGAGAGTACCTACTAAACTATACATGTTTATGCAATTACTTAAATATTCGCATAATAACAAGGATACAAAAGGTATCAATTTAAATCCTACAGATGTAGTTTGAATTAATTAGGCACCGCCTGCTAAATTGTCCTCAATGATAGCTCAATAGAAAGTGAACGTGGGAGCCACTAACCAACATTGGCCGCGCGGGCGCATGTAATGCTGTTATACTGGTGCTCGCTGCAGGTGACGTCATCGCACCCTACAGTTCGCCCTCCTTGCACGTTCATTTATGTAACACTAGCTGCCCCGGCAAACGTTGTTTTGCCATACAATTCTGTATAAAATAAAATTTCATCAAAATCGGTCCAGCCAATTTGTAGCCTATGTGTTATTCTGATGTATAAGCTATATTGTGGTAAAGTTTCATTCAAATCCATTCAGTAGTTTTTACGTGAAAGAGTAACAAACATCCATACATACATCCATACTTACAAACTTTCGCCTTTATAATATTAGTAGGATTTTAGTTGATATAATTGATGAATCATACCAATCTACTACCCTATTAAAAACCAGAGATAAAAAAGGAAATGTAACATAAGTTTAATGAGAGCGTCTGGGAATCTGTGCATCCGACTTTTGTGGAATTTTCTTTGTTGAATCAAAAATGCTTTCGATCTTTCAAAGGCCGCAATATTATACGTCGATGACGATACGATTAAGATTCAGTAAATTAACCAAATGCAATATTTAGTGTCCAAAACATTGCAGGATGTGATAGGAACACTTGCTTATATTATAATGTCAATAAACTATCTGCTACTATTAACAGTAAAATAACAAGGGAGTATTTGTATATTTTAATGTATTAATCACACTTCACTGTATTAGAATCTAGCTCTTTCTTTGAAGTAAACGTTGCGTAGGGTAACATGTGCTAAGGCTGGGGTGGACGACCCCTCTTTATCTTCGCAAAGGCGAGGTCAATGCCAACATCGCCTGCCAAAAATTTTGTATTACAAAGAATCCAAAGTTTCTAAGTAATGAATGAGGCACCCATTGCTTAGTTATTATGTTGATATATTATGCAAATCAAGGCTAAGTAACCTCGACATGGTCTTTTTGACAAGGGCACACCCCACAGTTATTTGTAAATTAGACGCTTTCTAACGTCGCTGCCGGCGTCGTTGGTAAATTTAGAACTCAAATAACAATGATTGGATTGAAACTGCTACTTTGATCTCGTAGCCATAAGCTTCTGCTTACGTTGATTTGGATTACGAAGTCTTATTATAGCTATGGGAATAGATAAAAAGGGAATCATTGTGCCCATAGGCCGCTCTATAAATTGACTGCACGGGCACAGGCCTCCGCCACTTTGAGAGGGATTATGATCTACTATACAACAGAAGCTATATACGAGTAAATATATGTATTATACATAGCTTCAAAGATTAGCAACACACAAACGATTGCCCCGAGTTTTCTCCGAGTAGTCCCGACCTCGTCTGCAATATTATTGTCAATACGCCAGAAGTAATACAAAATAAACTCCAAGATATTTTTAGGCCCTCTCTCGGATCAACTAGGTCTTTATAAGATTTTTTCTATTTAGTGTTACTTACCATAAGGTAAAATGGGAACATATTACTGAGACTTCGCTGTCCAGCCATCCGTCCGTCACCAGACTGTATCTCTGGAACAGTAATAGCTAGAGAGCTGAAAATTTCAAAGTTTACAAATATCAGTTGATACTATGACAACAAATACTCATCATCATCCTTGCCCTTATTCCGAATATGACGTACATAATATTATGATAATATACCTACGTACTTCGTACTAAACCCTTCATATGCGAATCTAACTCGTACTTTATCAGTTTTTGGGTTACTGACTGATCTTTAGTACGCATTGCTAGTAATAAACTACTGTCCTCGTGTATGAGACTAACTCTACACAATAGAGAGCTATTTATTTTACAGACATTTTTATTAGCTTTGTTTTAATTGAGATATGAGAATATTTCGCAAAATTCGTTATAATAAATTTAAAGCCGTGTGAGTACTGTCAGGGGCTAGAAAAACGCAAATATACAAATTTTAGAAAACTTATTATATCCTGAACAAAGATGCCTATTTAAAAAGCAGTTACATATTTAGCCACCTTTAACTAAAACAGTCAATCAAGAAATCTATACTGTGGTAGTTCTCAATTTATTTTAACAATACGCTGTATATAAGTACGAAGTTATTTAGTAAACACAAAACGCTGATTACGATGACATATCTAATGTTGTATTTGAGTCAACACAATTGAATTGTACGAACAATACATTGCCCTGTATAACAAACACAAGCTATGGTCTACTGACAAATATGATCATGGACAATAAACTTGACACAATTATCATAATTTTATTATTTATATACGTTTTGAATTTTGCTTACAATTAAATTATAATATTATAAAAATGAAATTTAGTTTACTTCTTCCAGGTCGCTATAATTTTTCTATTGAAGAAATTGCAATAACTAGTTTTTCAATTCAGTCATTTGGTCGAACAAATAAAGGGTTGCCTGGGAAGTTTTCCGGGAGTACAAGTAACAAAGAACATATCTACAAAATAAAAGTAGAGGAAATTTCCTACAATTATGTCATAATCTTTTTTCCCTAAAATCAATAGTTTCAGCGTACGAGCGCCGTAAACCATTATACATCCACACCAACGTGTATGATTTACTTTAATTATACGAAGGTTAAATATTGTTCCATAGAATGAAAACCCAGCTAACTATAGTCTGTCATGTCTCCGCAGGTATAAAGAAATGGGTCCCTTCTGTGTCAAGCCCCTTCTTCCCCTTCTAAGAAACATCAGATATGTTTTTCTGTAAAATGCGTCGGAAAGGAGTTATTATCAAAAAACTGATTTTGGGCGCCATTTTTTCAATATGGCGGCGCAAACGGGCAACATACGAGGTGGCAAAGTTGAAGTTTGGAAAGAGCACATCAAAATCTATAAGATTACCAATTTTCAAAACTACCGGAAAACTTTCCAGGTAAAAATACTAAATGACAGCTATTATGCTATTATTACCAAAACATTTAAATAATACTTTGTCTCTCTCTGTCCAGCCCATCAACGTCCCACAGCTGGGCACGAGCCTTCTGCTCTTTAGGAATTAGAAGTGATCATTGTCTACTATGGCACACTGACCAGGTATATTGGTACAGGGTTTATTTACGAATTTCCGTCTCTCACAGAGGGTGTCATCTGTCTACAGTATCCCTTAGCTGGCTTTTACAGCACCCTAGGAAGGAAAAGGGATAGTTACACTACTGTATTCTTAATCCGTTACCACACGGTCAATATATATAAAAATACTAAAGCTATGATAATGTTTTACTTTCCACATGAAATGCACATGTTATATTATAGCAATGACTAAGCCTGATTAGATGAAATGAATTTTCCATTATACGGATCATTAACTACTTCGGGAGATCATTACTTAAATACGTTCGTTGAATAGACACTAGGTATCATTAATAGCTTTCTAATCTGAAAAAGATTTATTACACAAAGAATTATGTTTTACTATGTTTTACTTAGGGTATACTTTAAAGTACACTTACTTATTCACTGTGATAAGATCCGAAATGCGGAGATCTGTAGAAAGACCGGTATGTACGACATAGCCCGAAAATATAGCACGTTGAAGTGGCAATGGGCAAGCCACATCGCTCGGCGACCTGACGACCGTTGGGGACGGAAGGTCCTCGAGTGCAGACCACGTACCGGAGGACACAGCGTGGGGCGGCCTCCAACAAAGTGGACTGACGATATCGTCAAATGTGCCGCGGGCCGCTCTCGACGGAGAAGGGCTAATGGATGGATGGCTCATCCACTAGCTTTGTAACATGGCTCAGTAGCGTTGTAATCTAGGGTTCATTTCCAGGTCAATATAAATTTAATTAGATATGACTAACTGCTACAGAGCTTCAAAAGCCAATATAAAATATGATATCAAACTGTTAACAACAGAATCAGATTCTTACTTTTTTCGTGATGAAAGTATCAACCGTATTAAATACTTGTCTTATTAGGTAATCGAAGAAGTAGATGTACCTACTGACTCATCTCTACCTACCCTTCTAAGGTATAAAGCATAATGATAAGCCAATACTTTTACTATTCAATGACAGATAAATCATAGTTTCACTTTTTTACAACACTGTACTGGGTTCTCTGTTAGTTATTTGTATCGACATCGCATGTTGCACTAGTTCTACTAATTCACGCACGCAAACTTACAATAAGTATACAGACACGTAGTAAACGCGCTTGCTCGTGATATTCGATTCGATATGGTTTCACTTCTGATGAGTACCCACTTCTGTCGCAGATAACACACTTGACAATACTTTTCCTTAAGAATTCCTTACGTCATCTCGACATTCGATAACAAAATATGTAATACATAACTTCCTTTCCTTATGTTCAGAAATTGTTCAGAAAAATTAAAGAAATTGTAATCTTTTACTTTAAAAAAACTAAAACTAATAATAATTAACTAAACATACACCTAATACATGCATAAGTATAATAAGCCCACTCGAGATACTTTTAGCATAAATACCTCTCGCACTAGACCCATATTTTTATACTCCAGAAGTTAAGACGTATCTACTAATTATGTAAGAAACTAGAAATCGACCGACATGTAAGTATAAGTCTAATGGCTCATCAACTTTTTATACAGCATATTTTACAACATTTTTTACGAAAATAATATAAATTGGAGTGATCTGTTGAAAATATTAATGTAACGTTCGAATCCATTATACAGCCCACTAGCTATGAAATCGAGTTTTGGTCATTATCCGCCTCAATGTCATTACGCGTTCCATCTATCAAGCTAACGCTGTAACCTGTTCTATTATATTTATGATGGTCCGTTGTCTGATCAATACAAATAAACTAAATAATAATTTGCTGATTAATAGTATAACATAATAAAAAGAAAGCATGTTGCTTTTTTAAATTGAAAGCAAAGAATCAAAAAATGAAACGACCAAAAGATTTGTTGTTTGTTTTCTTTTGCCCAAAACTCTATAGATGTACCCTTTATGGTAATTAACGTATTGGACAACAGCCTGGGTGTTGCCAAGAGAGTTAACAGGTAGGTGCAGCTGTTAAATAGATAAATGAAAAAAATAACAAAACCAATAACTTATGTCTACAATTCCAAGTTTTACCAGGATGCATACATTTAGTCCACTCTTTAATTATGTAGACTGGCTGGTGAAGCTTTGTTCAAATATCTTATCATAAGCTTAAACATAACACTCACCTTGTTCTAAAAGCCCTTGTGGAATAATCTAATCCCGTATTCTCTTAGAAACTACGTTAAGGGCCTACATCAATATTATCGTATATCATCGCCGACACGTACATATTAACACAGCCAGTAGGCACAGAAAATGAAGAATTAGGGATACTTTTCCTAACCGTTTTTGTAACCGCTGCTGGTTTGTTAGTAAGTTTGGGAGTTGTGTTTATTACCATACTTGATATATAAGTACCAAGCTTCACTTTATTAGTAACATGTATTGAATTAAATATAAAAATATTAAAATAAGAAATCTTTGGACCGATAGAATCATTTTACAAACAATTAAGTAGTGCTGTAAATATTTAAATGTGTTTATTCATATCATTATGGGAAAATATTGTGCCACAGCTAACACACAGATTCATACACTAACTTAATGATAACAATATCCTTTTTGGACGGCGAGTGGGTACTTAAAAATCTAATAGCTTAGCTTTTAATAGATTATGAAATTCATTGGTCTATCTATCGAGAACAGAGAGATGATCACAATTACTAAACTAAAACAACAAATCATAAAAACATGAAAGTTTTGTTCTTTGGTTCATATTTTTGGTCCTTACTCATTAATAGGTATTAATTTTAGCTGATATTTGTTGTGCTGACAATATTTAAACATAAAACGGCCTACAGATAACAAGATACGCTATTAAAATTTACTAAGAAGCCATTATGATACTGCGGGTGTAATTTTAAAGAGATTACGTTACAGATGCAATGTTCAAACGGATGTTGTATAGGGGATATTAAAACCTGTTCAACACGTGGTCACGTTTCGAACGAAAAAGCCGACCGAACAATGGCAGTCTCTCATTTTGTTATTGTGACGACGACTCGGAAGCCAAGCACAACACGTGTCCTTGTGGGGTACAAGGCAACAAATGAACTACATTTTGACCCCATGTCGAGTCACTGCAACTCCACAATAACTCTCTAACAGCATATTTCACATGGGAATTTTGTTTTGTACTGCGTTTCTACCTCTTTGAATGTATCAGATGAACCTATTAAAAAAGTCTCATATAGGTACTTAGGATATCTAGTAACTGTGCAGTAAGTAGTTAATTAAAGCCAAGTAGCACAAAATCTCTAGCATAGTTTTTGGTAAGTAAAATGTGATGAGCACTCAACTTTTAAATTGGAACCAATGATCTACGCACGTAGGTCTTGCTAAGAAAACCAGGACAAAGACGTGGATTTAAAGGTTGATTCTCATAATAATCTAGTAAACAAACTCTACGTTGTATTGGTGAAGTTTATTATAGAGAAATTCATGTAATTGTCGTTATGTACAGATATTTATGTTTACTTGAATAAAATCCCATACTAAACGAAATACAAAATTACAAAATGATATAACACAATTGATTAATGCCATAAGTATTTCATAAGATTAACTCAAGATAGATATTTTATTACAAAGTACGTAGGTGGATTCGAGTCTTGAATGAGCCGTGTATGTCATCGATTTAAACAACTTACAGCCTCTTAAGGTATGTCTACTTATTGGAGCTTCCATGTTAGGTTTTAAAAATCTTTGTCAAGGTGCACTAGGACAGTTTATTAAGGACATGCTCAGAAATTTTAAAAACATGTAAATATAGGTCACTGTCCGATGTTCGAAGTCCCATAAGTACTAAGTGTCCCATAAGTCCCATAAGTAATAGTTTCAGAGTAGCTAATTTCTGCAATCTCATTAGCATCCACAATTTAGCTGTGTAGTACAATGCTGTTTCTACCTTTTAACAATGCACTTTTTTTTCATATGTATTAAGACTTTGTGTTTGTTTTATCACATTACACATTTTCCATATGATCCTAGATATTTCTATAGTCCAATCAACTGACCGGCGATGAAATACCTAATACAGTACTATTTAGAAAAAACGTAGTAAAATATCTGCTACGTATTATATAAATAAATCAGTGTTAATATTATGTCAATAAGTAGGTACCTAAGTAATACCTATTCGAGGACGCTAACATACATAAGTTTCGCGAAATAAGGAAATCTGACATTAGATAACTCGCTAAAGGTTTTTCAATTACACAACTTGCGCCATAGAGTCTGAGAGTAACTTGCATGTTAACACAATATGTCAGGCCATGTTAGGAGCTCAGTCAAGGCAGTTCCTGCCTACGCATATTGCACAATTTGTATGCCCGGAATTCATCGACGGCGTCGAATCGTTTAATTTTATATTGTAGAACTAAATATACTGACCTTGATTTGTTCTGGATATTGCGTGTGCATTCACGCCTCGAATTCAAAAAGTTTACTTGTACAAAGTGGAGTCTTCCTTTTCTTATCCAACAATATTTGACGGGCTTCGTGGTCTTATGGTTTATGAACGGACTGCCGTTCATGAGATCGCAATCGATTCGATTCCCGCAAGGAATTATTATTTGTGTGATATTTATAATTGTCATACCAATATTTGTACTACGTCTGGGTATTCTGTGTTATAAGTATTTACCACAGAATATCGTATTTATAAAAGAAAAGTAGTATATGTAGTGTACCTGTATTTTGGTTTCCGTAACACAAGCATAGAAATATAATTAACTTTGGAACCAGAGGATGTAGTGCGAAATCTCCATAAATATTAATTTAATACATGTATATTATTATTTAAGATGATGATTTATTTGTGTTTGTGTGATTATTATTCTAGCCTTAGCTCTGACTTTCTTTCGCTTTTTACACAATATGATTTAAACAAATTTCATGTTATATTAGGTTCAAATTAGGATTTTTACCAAGTATAATAAAAGGAGAGTAGATTCAAAGAATCTTAATTCTACGTACATAGTTGTGTCTCTCATTTAGACACATTTCTACCACCTGATTCTCACCTGCCTTTAAGACATGACCAAGTTGGCCTAGATAAGTAAGTCACGGTATCCTCATTCTACTTGCAAATCATTTATTATTATTATTATACGTTCAGTAAGTCTTTTTTCTACGTGTGTAATCTTTCACGAGCATTCGATTATCATGAAGCTGTACCCAATACCTGTTATATCAAGTCATAATAATACGAATTCTATATGCACAACTAAACTAAAAATTAAAACGACTTTGGTTTAATAATGGGCTCCTTCTTTTTACACCATTTAAATTAATAAAAATCGTTAGTTTTTGTAATAACATTGCCGAATTGTGTTATTGACACTATTAATTTTTAGTTAAGAGTAGTCGTGCACGTAGAATTGGTACCATACTAACATCTCATTCTCTACATTTTTTTAAACTCTAGCTTAACATTATTCAAATTCATCACTACTTTTCTTCAGCTTGTTTTAAAAATTTGTCTACTTACAAACGGAACAGTTTGTGCAAGGTAGGTAGACATCTAGGTATCTAGAATTGTTTATTCCCCGTTGTGTTAAATTAATTGAATGCGGATATGTTTCATCCGCTTATTGTACCTACAACACGTATACAAACTCATAATGCAGATATAAGTATTACATCACACATATCTGATATTTTGGCTACGATTCTAATTGAAAACTCGAGTGGTTTGATTTTCTCTAGGAACATTTTGTTATAATTTTGATTGAGCGGACGTAGCGCATGGTGTATTATAGAGTTATTGAGTATTTATAGCCGCCCCACACGCAGCACGCCGCAGCAACGTGCAAGGTGCGCGGGAGACTCGAGACGCGTATTTATTTCAAGATAACCTTGCAGCCTCACTGAAATAATTTACAATAAACCACCAAACAATATCCTGTTATTGTTCTTTATTAATTCATCAATAGTAGGCTACTTATTTTATTCCTCCGTGTGGTGGCGGATTAAGAATACAAGTGTCACCAGCCCATCTCCTTCCAAGGGTGCTGTAAAAGTCAGCTAAAGTATATTGCTCACAGATAACATCCTCTGTTAGACGGAAAATTCGAAAGTAAACCCTGTGCCATCACGCCTGATCAGCGCGGCATAGTAGACCAAAATCCCTCCAAAGTGGAGGAGGCTCGTGCCCATCAGTGGGACGTAAGGTGGGCTGGAGAGAAGAGGCTACTTATTTAATACTAGCTGTTGCCCAAGACTTCGTACGCGTGGAATTAAAAAAAAATCCCCGTTTTTGCAACATTTTTCACTGAGCTCCTGTTGGTACGCGATAAATTTACACTGAAATAATTTTTCAAATTGGACCAGGGGTTCCTGAAATTAGCGCGTTCAAACAAAAAACCCTTTAGCTTTATACCTTAGTATATATTGATATCGTGTCTTGTTGGGGTACTAGCTATATAAAAAATTAATTTTCTTAGCCCAATTGTACTAGTAATGAGCGCAGGCCTTCTAAACTCTGGGAGCGTATCTACTATTGTCCAGTCTACTTAGTTATGAAATGGTGAGCACTGCAGGCGTATTACCATAGCGCTTTGATTTCAAGATTTCCTGTCTTTCACAGATCTCTGATTTTGGTCTCTTAGTTGGCTCTTACAGCACCCTAATAGGGCAGTATGTTGATGACCTTTGTATTCTTAATCCGTTAAACCAAGCAATCTATAGGATCACAACATCAAAACAATAATATCGACACTATCTTTTGACGAGATTTGTCTGTAACTAACAATATCCATTGAAATTAATTTATCGTAACTTTTGTAGCATTGTCAAAACTTACGTGCCTATCACCACATCTTTAAAAAAATATTAAGTATCAAAATTCAAAGAAACTCGCCTTTTTCTTTGCAGCCTGTAAACCTGCTCCGGCATGATATGGTCTCTAAATAAAGAGTATATATTTGATCTAGTATGCTATCCATACTGATCAAGCGTGTCAGTCAGGTTAGGGATTGGTTTCGAGTATGTTGTATCTCACAAAAGAAGCTTAGATTTCCTTTAATAAAATTTATAACCACAAGTGGAGATAGTACTAGCAATATGTGTATTCTCAATCTGTCACCGTGACCAATCACGTCCAAGGAAGTAAGAAAAAAAAACGAAACAAACTCCACTTTCATTAACATATTAATGAAAGCCAATGTCATCCAAACCTTTTCATTAACATTTGATATAATAAAATGCCATAAAATTACAATAAATTAAACAGAATACTTGGAAATCTTAAAATGTAAAAATCATCAGCATGTTCCTATCATAAATCGTCATCATCTTTATAAATAAGCTAGACTTAAGCAAAAGAATACCTATCTGCTTATCACTGAAGAAGAAAAGGAACCTAGGAAAGTGGGAACACTCCACCGAATCCACATTGGTACCAATTCTACGTGCACAACTAATCTTAACTAAAAAATGAAAACAACTATTGCTTATTTTGATTAATTGGCTATTTCGTTGTGCACATTTTTAATAATTAAAATCTTTAGTCTATAATATACAGATTTTCTAACGTTCTATAACTTCAAAAGTTCTGTTAACATTGCGGAATTGTGTTATTGTGTGTGACAATATCAATTTTCATCTTTTAGCTAAATTTATTTGTGCAAGTAGACTCGGTACCATTGTGAAAGAAGCCTTAGGTATGTGAGTAACCAGTGGGTAACTCCGTTTGAAATCGGGCTATTTCTTCCATTTCCACCACCATCACCAGTGGTATTCCAGAATCGTGCAAGAACGTTTTCCATAACATGAATATTTTTGGTCTAATTTAAACAGCGTATAGGGCTATATATATAGGTATCCATCTCTCGCAAATGACAACTGCCACTACCTGTTTTTCTTTATTTTCTCTTAGCTCTTACAGCATCTATGGCAAGACATGGGATATGAACCCAGATTCAGACCAGCTCCAGATTCGAACCTATTAAAACCATGAACCAGACAAAACTAAGTTAAGATTAGATACGGACTAAGTTAAGGTAAGTTAAGATGCGAATAATGAACAATAACATTTATATTACAGGCAAACCTTACTATGAGAAAACAAGATAAATATATAGGTATGATACAGGTAGAATTGAATCTATCTTACAACTCAGGTATTTGTATTGTTAGAAAAACAAATTCAGGTGTAGGTATGACAATGGACGAGGGGAACTGCATGTATTCCAGTCCCTTTGTGTAATGTAATCAATAGTGGAGGCGCGCCGTCCCTACCCAATATTTGTCTGACAGTATGAGCAAGTAATCTATAACTATAGAGAGTTATAACTATATCAGTGTTACAAAATTACTTGTGAAGCAGTTTGTTAGGTATTTCAAGAACGATAACCTTGCGTCGGTGTTTCAACAAGAAGCTGATTAATGACAGTATGACCACTTCAAATCTTAGGCAAGTTATAAATAATCTAGATATTCTAATGGGTAAAGTAGTTGATTGTATCAGTATTGACAACATATTGTACTTACCACTAAAGTGGTAAGATAACCAAAAATCCGTCACTGGAGAACAAAGGTTTTAGAGCAGGTACCTACCATACCACGAACCTGACGTCCCAAGCGTGAGCCGGCCCCTTTCATATGAATAAAATATTTAATAAAGGTCGCGGAGACTCGTTGGTAGCAAACGGCGTAAGACCGAGCTTTGTAGCGTTATTTTAAGCTAAAGATGATGTAATGTAGATAAGTATACCTACTGCACCCAGATAGATAGACTGTTTTAATGGTCGTTTTCAATAATTATTTAACTACAGCCCACATTTGTATAGGAATGCTAATCAATAGCATAATAAAAAGCAAAATGAAGACAAATATTTAGATTCGAACATATTTATGCAGACAGATAAAATATTGAAAACGGCCGTAAATAACTAGTTATAGTAACATGTATGACTACGTTGTATGTATACAACGTAGTTGTTAAACGGTAATAAAATGGAGTCAACGGCACTTACGCATTTTCTCGCCACATCGATTACTTACGTCTCAGCTAGTAGTGACGATGAACTGTATCCATAGGTGCACATTTACTTACACTGCTTGATAATCGTGTTATCTGTTGTAGTTTGTCATCATGCCTCGTGAAATATAGCATTATGGATAGTACATCACCTTGACTCAACATCTTTGCCTTATCGATTAGATTGCTTCAAAGTTATAATTTTGTTAGAAAAAATATTTGATCGGATTTAGCTTACAGTCAAGGTAACTATAATTATGCTTTCTTTTTTGTACGGCAGTAGGTTCATAACTGAGTCACACACAAATCTTTCTCGGCGAGCGAACACCGCGATCTTGTGCACGGAAGTCTATTTAAATTCAAAATAACTAGACAGCAATCTAAATTTAGATGTAAACTCTAAACGAGATACACTCAGTGGCTCGTCACTAATCAATACACAAGGAAGTAAACATGATATTACAACACCCTCCGGCCAGCGTCCGGGCAAATTATCTTTATCTGGGGCAATAACGGCACCTAAGCAGTCACAAGTAGCGCACGAAAAGACTTAATGCAATCTAACATGGCCTTAAACTCAATAGATAGGTAACGTGCCACTTTACTAAATATTGTGACGGTATGCACGCCAATTAATATTAATTTAGCATTAGCAAAGCAACTTACGCAATATGTTTGTTATTAAACACTTCTTCCTTTCCGCTACCGTAGCTAAGCCTTCATTATTTTATTTTTGTGAGCATTATAACGTTGTAAATTATTTAGTAGTTAGCTACTTATTTTCATACATTAGCGGTCATACAGACTGTAAAATGTTTTGACAAATTGCAATCAAGTCATGAGGATAGATTTTGAAAACGATCACGATATATAACCATAGTTATGCCGCGCAATCGAGTGAAAACAAACTACTTAAATATCCGATCCGTGTGGTAGAATATAGAGGTCACGAGGTCTGTGTAGATGGGGTATCTACACAGGTATAAACAGAGAACATTCTGTTATAGAAGGAAATGTAATTAAAACCTATACCTACTAACACGCCCGGTCAGGGTAGCATAGTAGACTAAATAACTTCATGTGGAGGAGGCCAGTGCCCAACGGTGGGACAGTAATAATATTTATAATATTTATTTATATTTTTATGGAAATTGTTTGATTTAAATATTCTTGCGTTTCAGCTTGCATGATGACAGGTAGTTAATATTAAATAAATGACGTACAAAACCATATGGATGGAAAAATTGCGAATAATACCATAATGTTGTATTAAAACGTATTATGTTCTCGAACAGCAAACGGATGTGGAGCTGGAGTTAAATAAAACACAGAGACGGATGATGTTATATAGAGTATATCAGTATAGAAACTTGTAAGAATATAGATCAAACTCTGAAATGCAAGTTGCAATACAGAAAAAGGTTCCAGAAGTGGTTTATGAGGTAGAAGCCTTTCTTAAATGCAATATTAAATGGGCAATAGGATTGGAATAAACAGTTAACTAGGCTAAAATCCAAATAACATCTAATGACTTATTAAACAGATTCAAATAATTTTGAAATTGTCTTAGTCAAGACAGGATTAAAAGTTAATAATGCGTAACAAAAATGATGGTAATAATAAGCAATGGATGAGCATTGCAGAAACAAGGCTGGTTGCGCATGCGCAGAGCTAAGCGTACGTCACGCTCCAACAGCTGGTTACCGTTGAGCACGCGCCCCACTCGCTAGCCGTGCCACTTGGCGCTTGCCACAACCAAACATTATGTTCATTGTACCAATATTGTACTACGTAATTAATGCAATTTATTTCATGTGTCATTTATTTCATGTATAAACTGCGAAAAGTAAAATACATACTCTATTCCACTTGATATGTTGTAAAATGCCTATGTTAGTTAACTATGTATAAATATTGAAATAATTAGTTACTGGGCTACATTGCGTTCATTGGGCAAAATCTTAATATAGACAACCATACTTTACTAGTTAGTTACCTACCTATTTCAGACCTACCAAATATATACAAATTATTTCATAATTTTCATGTCTAAACAATAATGTTTCTGATATAGGATAAGTTAACTACTCATATTACTAGTTATGGCAGTTTGTAAAATGTTTCTCATATAGTCATCAGTCCCATATTTCATCATTGTTGGTCAAAAATAATCTATACTAATATTAAAAGGCAAAGTTTTTGTTTGTTTGAATGCACTAATCTCAGTAACTACGGGTTTGAATTGAAAACTTTTGTGTTGGATAGTCCATTTATCTAGGAAGGCTATAGGCTTAATAAGATTACGCTGCGACTATTAGGAGCGAAGCATTAGCAAAAAATGTTGCAAAAACGGGTAACATTTTCTAGATCAGACAGAACAATTTTCTGCATCTAGGATATTTCTATGCATTAATACACAAAACCAATTAACTATGTGTATTCAAGTCAAGTCATAATCATGTACTCAAAACATAAACATAGGAATATAATTGAGATCAGATGATGTATGAAATGGCCATGAATAAATTATTTGCCAGGCTTGAATAACTAGTTACACAATAACATATATTATACCAAACTGGCCATAATAAGTTCAAATACTTAGTTAACAATAAATAAAATGTAATATGTACTGATAAATTTAACTCTTAGCAGAAAATAATATATAAGTAAAAAATCAGTTACCTTAATAGAAATATTAAACAGATAATCATTAAAATAATAAAGGCAAATAATAGTAGTAAATTTATTGTTTAAATTGAATTTTAGTAAAAAAATAAAGAAGTCTGAATGATTAAGTCTCCAAAATTTTGGACTAAAATTTGAATCAAATACATGTGTCTAAATCTGTAAAAAGTGGTTTTATTTGATTAAAATAGAATTGAGGCACATTTTACAAACTTTCTAACTACTTAGTACTAACTTTAATAGTTTAGTTAACTAGTTTTGAAGTAACTAATTAGGACCTTAACAAGTTAGTGTACAAAACTGATAACTAAATAGCTACTAGTTATATAAAACTAACTTTATAGACATTTCACAGCATCTTCTGATCCAAAACTAAGCTTAGTGTTTGTGCAATGGGTAAAACACAGATAGATAGTTTAACCAAATGGTATTATTTATATTGTGATATCTTAATAATTTTAAGTAGTGTACGAAGCTCAACTAACTTACATAAAATCAAACCAACCACGATATTATATTTCTATCTAAATGGCTATATTGTATAATTTCACACTAATAGTAAGATTTGGCCAATTGTATTTAACCTTAACTTATGATGTATATTTATTATTCTTTGTTATTTTTTTCTTTCCTTTCTTTACTTTTAATATTGAATCTTGTGATGAAAAAGACTGAGCCCTGCAACAGAGGGTATCCTAGTGTGGGGACTCAGCGCTATTGTGAAACTGCTGTAATTTATCTGGATCTCAATAAATATTATAATTTTTCTTTATAAGAAATCAGAGATAGTAATGCACCTAAGCACAATAAGCATAACCCAAGTAAACAATAGATATAACCAAGTTTGATAACATGACCAAAACTATAGGCAACTCTACATATATACCCATTCACTTGTATATGACTGACTACTAACTGAACCACCATGGCATAGCATAAATATATTTAGTGTGTTATTACAAAAAAAATACAAAATGATTTCCAAACAATCAAACAGGGAAGTTACACTAGACTACACCAGCTTCCCCATTTTTTGAATAGGTCCAGTAGTTTTGGAGTTTGTTCAGACCAAAAGAATAAATATTTCCTCTTCAAAATATTAGATGAGATATGAATTGTCAAATGTCATATCCATATTATGCAACTTAATGTAACATATTATGTGCATGGTTGAGTGCTCACTTGCTATTCATGAAGCAATCCATGCCAACAAACATTAGTCAAAATATAAAACGTATAGTTTTATATTTCTAAATCCAAAAAATATTATAAATACGAGATTTTACAAGGATTTGTGGATGTAAGGATGTTTGTTTTATCACACAAAGGCTACTAAATGGATTTTAATGAAACTGTACAGTTGGAACTTTAGCTAATAGATCAGAAGACATATAGCATTACATACTTGTAAAAAAATTCTGGCAGACAGACTTGTAGAGATCTGTATTAGTGGGCAGTCTACATTTGATGGCATAAAAATGACACAAAATGAAAATATAGTTAGTAAAATAAACTAAATCCACATTCTGAAATAACTATTTTAATGACATATAATAATAACGCCATTGTTTATCATCTACAAAGGTTGTCTGAAGTGATTGCAGCATATAATTAGAGCCCCAATTGTAATATATTATTAATTAAGCTACTATACACATTGGTGTACAATTAAGAGACGTAATAAATCTATCTATAGTTTTAGTAGCAGATAAATCAGTCCCAATCCTTTATGAACTACTGCCATATATCTAGTCTGTAGCTTGAAACAAAGATTAATTTTCTTTTTAGTTAGAAAGTATTCAAACTGCCCATTGTTTATTTACAAAGATTACAAATTCTTTAATTGCCTTTTATGCATAGCTGTGAATATAGTACAGTTTTACAGTGCACTAGATATCGATACTCTTTATAGGATTATTGTATACCTGGTGTGTGTAAAACTATTAAACAAATACATAAAATGTTACCTGTAATGGTTGATGAATAAAACTTCACTATTCAATCTCCCACTTAAAACTTTTATTATAGGTATTTTGTTATATGTATTATCACAAATCCTGGTAGACTTTAAAACACAATCACGCAACTGACAAAACATTCTGCTTTTCTTTGATTACTGATTTTTCATATAAACATAATTTACACAATAAAATATAATCTGCGACATCACTTAAATGTAAGTTCTTACTCATCATAGCACACCACTCTACACAATTATTACTTTATTGCATATTGGATGGCTTTTAATTTTCTAAATTGTCCTTCTCTGCTCATCAACATCATTAATCTCATGAAATTATATACAAACTTGACTACTATTACTTTACAAATACATATTTCTGATTAAGACAACTGTTTTTGTTGTCTAAATATTATGATGAACAGAACTAAGCTTGTTTTAATTGAGTAGCTGTTCATACTCCATTAGGGATTTCTGTTCACATTTTAACCATTAGTGCGGGAGAATCTACCAGTAATAAAGTATGAAAATATAAGTAAAGCACCTTGATTGGACAATGGTATGTATCAACGATATTAACAATGTGATATGACGCGCGTCGTGACCGCCGGTGCTCCAGCGGCCAGGGCCAGGGCGTCGCCGCCGGCTTCCCCACGAAGACGACCAGCTGTCGAGCTGAGGCAGGCACATTCCTGCCTAGCTTTTGCAGTCTTACGAGAAATAAATGCCACATTACACTCTAAATATTAAAGCACTGTACAACAACAATAAGGTTTCTTTTCCTTTTCAGGACTAACGTTCATTTCACGCACGATTTCGGCAAACATTTCGTTGACGTTGGTGCGGCTCTTAGCAGAAGCCTCCACGAAAGGGCAGCCCCACATTTGCGCAAGTGCTGATCCTTCAGCGTGTGATACTTCGCGCTGATGTTCCAAGTCTGCCTTGTTACCCACCAACAATATAGGAACGCGCTCAAAACCCTTGACACGCGTAATCAATTCCTTCATTGGTTTGATATCTTGAAACGTTTGGTGATTCGTTAAGGAATATACTACAACAAAGCCTTGGCCGTTTTTTATGTACAGATCTCGCATGGAAGCAAATTGTTCCGTGCCGGCTGTATCCAATATTTCTAAAACACATGGTGAATTGTCCACTTCTATTTCTTTTCTGTAGAAATCTTCTATTGTGGGGTCATATTTCTCCATGAAACATCCTGATACGAATTGCACAGTCAAAGCACTCTTTCCGACCCCACCCGAACCCAACACGACCACTTTGAATTCGCGCATTATTGTGTTCCTCAAATCACACTTGCTAGACTACACAACGGTTTAGGAACGTATTCTCACTAAGTGCTATAAAAATGTCATTGCTATGTTGGTTTATGACTCACGCGGCAACGATCACTCAATCACTGAGTATTATAGACTTAAAGCAAGCTAATTGATAAACAGCGACGCCATTTTAGATGATCGAGTAACAAAACAACTTTAAGTGCATCGCGATGGTAGTTTAGTTTCATGCAAAGATACAAACGCGGAAGCAAACAACTACCAACTAACATGTTCCCTGCTGGCTAGATTCAACAGCGACAGCAGGTTGGTCAATGCACCGGATTGCAATGGTTTGATTGGTGAATGAAGATTACTAAACGGATGTCAGTGTTGCCAGGACAAGATTTGTTTTCTACCACGATTTATTTATTTTGAGCACACATTTTGTATTATTTCCTATATTATGCCAGAATAAGACAGAAAAAATACAATATACATTGTTATATATGAGAGGCTGTTTAATAATTACACACTTTGGTTTCATCAACATGAAAATAATTAACACATCCTAACATGACAACGAAATTTTCAATATTTTTGACAGAATACTAATGAAACAGAATAATATACCTTCAGCCGGTTTTACCAGAAACAAAACTGTTCATGCATACCATTAAAAAAAATATTACTTTTGTTAGATCAATGCCCAAATCACAATACACTATATAGTGATTTGGGCATAAATCTAACAAAAATACACAAAAATTTTTTGTAAGTCAGCAAAGCGGTACCCACCACTAACTGAATGGTTTGGAATAGAATCGGTCTATACACCGTGAAAACCATATTTCAGATGTTCGTGCTTCATCTTGGTATAAATAAATAAATAAATATTCATGGACATTTCACACATTGTCCGTTGGTCCCAAGCAAAGCTTATATGCTTGTGTTATGGGTATAATATAATACGGATATAATACAAACTACTTTTCTTTTGTAAATACATACTTACAATACAGAGAAACACCCAGACGCAGTACAAACATTTGTATGACAAATATAAACATCACACAAAGTTTTGTCCTGACCAGGAATCAAACCCGAAACCTCCTGATCGCTCTATGCTGGTATGCTCTATCACTTACAAAACAGATCCTGTAGGTATACCAAAAACTTTTTTAATCTGCGGGCCATCACTGTCACCACTCAATTGTCTCACTTTGCACTATTTTACAAATACATAGGTACTTCAATTACACTATCGCTGAGATTGGAATTGTTTATATTATAAAACAACTCCATTCAAGCTCCATTCATTAGGATTCACGGGACAGTGGAGCACCCATACAATATTGTTTTGTCTGCGCTAGTCACCGGAATTGTCGTATTTATGCTAACTAACAATAAGTTTTAGTGGGAAATTGTTACATTCAAAACATGATCGGAAATAATGAAATCCAGTTAGCATTAAAATTTTATTTAGGTAAACGCAATCTCTTGGCTTTATTTTGCTAATTAATTATTAAGAAATAGGTAGGTAATTACTAATTACTCCTAAGTTTATCTGAAATTATCTGAAATTGATTTTTATCTACCGAAAAGTGACACTAAAATTGTGTTGGTAATTGCAGTGAGAATACATTTGTTCATTCACTGTGACTTAAAAAAGATACCAATTACCAGTCGTACATTAGAGAGTTTATAACTTACCGCCTCACGCACGTACTTACCGAGCTCTACCTGGCACGGTTGCTTTGGTAAACTTCGGTAAGACTTATCAGCGGCCGTATTATGAGCTCTTATTCCCAGGCCGTTTACGCCGTGAATGGAACTGCCCGGCAAATTCGTAATATGAACATAACTCAACTTTATAGTGAAGGTACATCTAAAACTGTAAGTACTAACTAAAATTTTTCAACTAAATGTTTTATGTTTACCATAATACATAATTTAGTCAGGCAGTGTACGGCCTGCTTGGAACTTGCATGATTTTTAAAAAGCTCATAATATGCCCGCAGGTGTATAAGATTGCCAGGACGTTGGGTACAGCGCGCCATATGGTGAAAAGTTGCTCAGCCTGGCAGGCATAACGGTGGGACCTAACCCTTAAAATTGGTGGGGATCTGTCACTACTAGTCATCGTGACGTCACACACACGTCTAAAATAAAATTATTATTTGACTTATTTAATTATAGATCATGGTAGCGTTGTTAGGATGACATGGTAGCGCTCAATGATATGCCGACAAAGAGTTTAGATACTAAAATGGTAATTATTCTATAAGTTTGTAACATTTAAGATTAAAGCGGAAATACTTTAATTCTGGGCCCCGAGTATTTCAATGGTGTCACAATTGTACCACTATTATGGTGCAATTGTAAAGTTTTTGGTAGTCTACTATTAATGTCTTGTCATAGTGGTGCCATTACGACTTCATCATTGACTTACAATTGTGAAAGTGACATAAATTGCTAGTCTCATACACAATTGCTTCACAATTGCAATTCAATGACTGGGCCCTGAGTCGGGTATTTCAATGGTGTCACAATTGTAGCACAATGGTACCATTATGGTGCAATTGTAAAGTTTTTGGTAGTCTACTATTAATGTCTTGTCATAGTGGTTCCATTACGACTTCATCATTGACTTACAATTGTGAAAGTGACATAAATTGCTAGTCTCGTACACAATTGCTTCACAATTGCAATTCAATGACTGAGATGTTTCGGTAATCGGTTTATCGGTAGTCTGCTATTTTGAATTTGACAGTAATGTTTTGAAATTGTCCTGTGTCGACAGATTGCCATAAATAAAAAATAGATAGATAGAAATATTAGAAATTGTTCTTTGTAATTTATTGCAATTTACTAATCTCCTAAACTTCACATTGCTTTTTATACTAATAAATAGTATGTACAAATATATCTAAACGAAGTCTAGCATGATTAAATGTTTAAGTTTATTAGTAGTTTTTCGAAAATCACTTCGAAAAACGAATTTTTTAAAAACGGCAACACATACATGCCGTTCTAACACAATTCATAAATAAAAGAGACCGAAAATTCATTGCATAGATAAAAGAGACCGACAATTCCATTACCATTGAACGACCATTATGAACTCATCTACCAGACTACGGACATTTGACTTCAATTGCAACGGTATTGCAGTTGCATCGTGCCGGTATGACAATTGTTCCAAAATAGTAGACTTGAGCACCTGGGCCCTGAGTCGGGTATTTCAATGGTGTCACAATTGTACCACAATGGTACCATTATGGTGCAATTGTAAAGTTTTTGGTAGTCTACTATTAATGTCTTGTCATCATTGACTTACAATTGTGAAAGTGACTTATATTGCTAGTCTCGTACACAATTGCTTCACAATTGCAATTCAATGACTGAAATGTTTCGGTAGTCTGCTATTTTGAATTTGACAGTAATATTTTGAAATTGTCCTGTGTCGACAGATTGCCATAAATAAAAAATAGATAGATAGAAATATTAGAAATTGTTCTTTGTAATTTATTGCAATTTACTAATCTCCTAAACGTCACATTGCTTTTTATACTAATAAATAGTATGTACAAATATATCTAAACGAAGTCTAGCATGATTAAATGTTTAAATTTATTAGTAGTTTTTCGAAAATCTCTTCGACTAACGCATTTTTTTAAAACGGCAACACATACATGCCATTCTAACACAATTCATAGATAAAAGAGACCGAAAATTCAATGCATAGATAAAAGAGACCGACAATTCCATTACCATTGAACGACCATTATGAACTCATCTACCAGGGCCCTGAGTCGGGTATTTCAACGGTGTCACAACTGTACCATTATTGTACCATTATGGTGCAATAGTAAAGTTTTTGGTAATCTACTATTATTGTGTCGTCATAACGACTTCATCATTGACTTACAATTGTCAAAGTGACATAAATTGCTAGTCTCGTACACAACTGGTGCTCAAGTCTACTATTTTGGAACAATTGTCATACCGGCACAATACCGGCACGATACCGTTGCAATTGAAGTCAAATATCCGTAGTCTGCTATATGCCGTCATAACGGTCGTTCAATGGTAATAGAATTGTCGATCTCTTTTATCTATGCATTGAATTTTCGGTCTCTTTTATCTATGAATTGTGTTAGAATGGTATGTATGTGTTGCCGTTTTTAAAAAATGCGTTAGTTGACGTGATTTTCGAAAAACTACTAATAAATTTAAACATTTAATAATGCTAGACTTCGTTAAGATATATTTTTACATACTATTTATTAGTATAAAAAGCAATGTGAAGTTTAGGAGATTAGTAAATTGCAATAAATTACAAAAAACAATTTCTAATATTTCTATCTATCTATTTTTTATTTATGGCAATCTGTCGACACAGGACAATTTAAAAATATTACTGTCAAATTCAAAATAGCAGACTACCGAAACATTTCAGTCATTGAATTGCAATTGTGAAGCAGTTGTGTACGAGACTAGCAATTTATGTCACTTTGACAATTGTAAGTCAATGATGAAGTCGTTATGACGACACAATAATAGTAGACTACCAAAAACTTTACTATTGCACCATAATGGTACAATAATGGTACAGTTGTGACACCGTTGAAATACCCGACTCAGGGCCCTGCTTCACAATTGCAATTCAATGACTGAAATGTTTCGGTAGTCTGCTATTTTGAATTTGACAGTAATATTTTTAAATTGTCCTGTGTCGACAGATTGCCATAAATAAAAAATAGATAGATAGAAATATTAGAAATTGTTCTTTGTAATTTATTGCAATTTACTAATCTCCTAAACTTCACATTGCTTTTTATACTAATAAATAGTATGTACAAATATATCTAAACGAAGTCTAGCATGATTAAATGTTTAAATTTATTAGTAGTTTTTCGAAAATAACGTCAACTAACGCATTTTTTAAAAACGGCAACACATTCATACCATTCTAACACAATCCATAGATAAAAGAGACCGAAAATTCAATGCATAGATAAAAGAGATCGACAATTCTATTACCATTGAACGACCGTTATGACGGCATATAGCAGACTTGAGACTACGGATATTTGACTTCAATTGCAACGGTATCGTGCCGGTATTGTGCCGGTATGACAATTGTTCCAAAATAGTAGACTTGAGCACCTGATGGTTATTAGTCTAAGATTTTATGTTAGGTACTAATTAGAAATGGGAATAACGGCTTAAAATTTTAAACGAATTTAAACGAGATGCTTAAAAAAGTTAGCTGCTTAAAAAGTTGCTTATTTTTAAGCAGCTATTTTATGCTTTTTAACTTTTTCGTTATGAAAATTAACTCATAATATGCTGTTTGCTTATTGTTTTTTGCTTTTATGCTTTTTAACTTTTTCGTTAAAACATTTAACTGAACTTTATTTACGTTGTCTGCTAAAAATTTGCTTACCGTTTAAATAAAAATTTTACACTTACATCTCTTTTTACATTTTCCTCTTCTCTTTTTACCTACATTTTGAAAATATTCTCACAACTGTGTTGCAATTTTAAGATAAGCACTAAGCGAGGATTGCTTATAAACGGCAGCGTGCTTTTTTGCTTATTTTAATAAGCATTGCTTATTTTAAGCTTTTCGTTTAAACGCTCACTACTAGTACTAATCTGCCATCAAAGAGAAGAGTATCTGACATTGACATTTGACATGTCAATTTTATGAAAATGGATATGGATATATGCCGGCTAGAATATTAATTTTAAGTTTTATATTGCGTAGTATTGCTGTTAGTTACAGTAACTGGAAAAGTGCGAACATCATTCTAACTTTTAAATAAATACGTAGTATTTGAAGGAGCAGCTAGGAGCCACATTTAGTGAGTTAAATTTAGACCTCCTTTATTTTTGTACTGATTGTACCGAGAATGCACTAGGTAGTAGTTTTAATTAAAGTTTTTTTTTTGTATAGTATATTATTACTTAGACTTAGAATTATGATCGATTCGTGTTGCTTAGAATAATTATATAATTGAAATAAAAAAATCTTTAGGATTTAATATTATTAATTACATTATTCTTTGACAGGCTACGATGTCGCATAAACCAGTTCCGTATTCACCAAACTTCCCGAAAACTCAAGGATATTCGCCGACACCTGATGATTCCAAATCTGAGAGTTATCCCTTGCAACGCCAAGGTGGTTATCCTGGTCCACCACCTGGACCACAGCTGCCTCCGGGCGCTCAGCCACTCCCAGGAATGCAAAGTGGATTTCAGCCTGGATTTCAACCTGGGTTCCAACCTGGTTATCCTCATCCTCAACAAGGCTACCCTCATCTTCAACCAGGGTATCCACAACCTCAACAAGGATATCCTCAACCAGGCTATGGGCCTATTGTACAACAACCCGGACATCAAGTGGTTGCTGGTAGGTATTAAAACTTGGTTACATCTATACTAATATTATAAAACTAAAGAGGGTTGTTTGTTTGTTGGTTTGAATGCACCCTACAACTAATAGGAGCAAAGCATCAGCGAAAAATGTTGCAAAATGTGGAAAATTTTCTAAATTTCACGTGTACAATGTTACCTAGTTTAAAATAATTATATTACAACTAGCTGACCCAACAAATGTCAGGGGTAGACAAACAATTTGCAACAAAATAATATTGCGACTATAAATTTAAATGTAAGCTATCCTATCTTTCAAGTTGGGTCGAAATGTACACGTTGCCATGCACATGTGACAATTTAATTTAAAATCGGTTAAGTAGTTTAGGAATCCATCGCGGACAAACATCGTGACAGGAGATTTATATATATAAACATATTTAAATTACATATTATTATACATATAATATATATTTTTATGTATATATTAAAATAATAATATTCATGTACCGACAATTCTACTTGCTCCTCATTTAGGTCCATACCCAGGTTGACTGGAAGAAATCGCTTTTAGCGATAAGGCCGCCCATTGTACAATCTTGTATTTTATTATTAAGTTATATGCTTCTGTATGGTGTAAAATTTAAGAATAAAATAAATAAATTAATTATGTGCCATTATAATAACCATATTCCAAAAAAAAAGACGTGTGGCACTCGGGGACTGCCGCGGTAAAGCTATTGCATAGCATTTTGTATCAACTTATGCAATTATAATTATTTATTTATTTTATTTATGCAGTATTTCTTTTTCTTATATACATAAATACCTATACACCTATATACTTTCTCATAAACAGCTGCTTATGTATCGTCCGATTTCGGAGCAGCTCGTCTCGATTCGTGCGAGCTTCGTAGAGTCGTACAATACGGCTAGTTGCACGGACACAAACACCGTGTCGAAGACTGCCGAAAAGAAACGACGTTAGACAATGCACGGCCTTCAAGCCACACCTCCGTGCCCGTCGGAGTGGGGAGCGTGAGGTTTTTTTTCGTTACGGAATTTCTGGATTCGGTCCCCGCGCTCAAGGCCCTCGATAGAAGCTATGCAATAGCTTAACAATGATAAATTGTAGTGTGGCTTGAAACTCTGCTCTATATTGCAGTGACATAAAATTTAAGAGTAGAATTAAAGGAAGTAATATAAAGTAAATAACTTTAACCTTTTATTATTATGAAAACACTTCGTTTTCAGTTTATAGTAATGATAATTTAAGGTTACAAGTGAGATTGATAATTATTAAGTAATTTATTGTTTAAATATTCATTTTTCTAACAATAATAATTCTAGGTAACAAATAATTTTAAAAAATAATATTTTTAATAAGCTGGTTCTTTTTGTCTGTGGCTTGAAGGACTTTGTATTGTATCTTATGTGTATTATGTTTAAGAAGTGATAAAATAACTGAGCCCTAAAAAACTGAGAACTGAGAAAAAAGTAGACCAAAGAAAAGATGGATGGTCTGTGTGAATGAGGACATGAAAGAAAGAAGAATTAACACAGATATGACGGCTGATAGAAGACTATGGAAGAAAAAGACATGTTGCGCCGACCCCAGATAAGTGCAGGAGAATGATGATAATGACATTATATTTTCTAACACTTGCGTGACTCATCTGTTTAAATAAAACTACTTTTTACGGATTTAGACGCGTATATTTGTTTTAAATTATGGCCTGACGTTTCGGAGACTGCAGTCACGGGTCACGGGTGAGACTTTAAAACAAATATACGCGTCTAAATCCGATAATGACATTGTTAGAGAACTGTTGTTGTCAGATAGCAAAGAAAATCGTTCATCAATAATATTTCATCTTATCATTTCAGTTTCATTGTTAATTTAATGCAATGCCTATAACCCTTTTGACTCTGTTTATTTATCTTGTTTGTATATAGCAGCAAAGTATTGACATTACTTAGATAAAGAATGTTTACTTATTGCATTGATAATATACCTACTTGTTGCAAAACTGTTTATTAATAATAATGTGTTCATTCTCTTAACATACCTTAGTTAATTATCTAAGTGTTTAATTCTGATTTATTTTTAATTATGCCTAAAGATAGTGTAATTAATATAGAACAGTTCTCAGAGGCATGTCATAAAGATAAATCAAATAAAAAATGGCATAAATTCAAATATTTTGGAAGTAAAAAGTGTATTAGTTGGAGTGAAGTTAAAGGAAAGAGAATTTACATTCAGACTTTGAGTACCGCTAGTGTTAAAAGAAGTATTAAAAGATTTTTCAAGTGCTTGTTTAAATCTCGCTCTAGTGGTTATGAGAAATTTCTGTCAGATGAAGAAAAAAGGTTTATTTTACCGTTAGATAAAAGTATGGTGGAGGGTGTTTACTAAATATCTATGATTTAAAATTACATCTAAAATTTATATTATTTGTTTAAGCTAATTTAAAAAACAACTTGTAAGTATTTAATTTTGTATAAGTAGTGCTTGTTCTTTGCCTAAAATAAAATCTATACTTTGTTTGTTTGTTTGAACGCGCCAATCTTAGGAGCCTGTGGGATAGTACATCTATCGCGGACGGCTTTAGGTTATACAACTTTTAGACTGCGACCAAGAGGAGCGAAACATCAGTGAAAAATTTCGCAAAAGCGGGGAAATTTTTTTCTCAATTTCACCCGTACGACGACGTTGCGAGTTACAGGTAGTATTTAAATATAACTTTGTTGCAGGTGGCTGGATGAGTATTCCCCAAGGGCTCAGCAACTGTCCGCCAGGATTGGAATACCTTTCTATGATCGACCAACTGCTTGTTAGTCAAAGAGTGGAATTGTTAGAAGCCTTTGTTGGCTTTGAGACGAATAATAAGTACGCGATAAAAAATAATCTCGGCCAGAAAGTGTACTTTGCCGTTGAAGACAATGATTGCTGTACAAGAAACTGCTGTGGACCTATGCGTCCATTCGATATGAAGATAATGGACAACTTTGCTAATGAGGTGAAGGCTTTAATTTCATATATTGTAGACTTAATCAGCACCCACATTTTTCTTCATCTTAATTCGTATAAATAACTCATGTGACATAAATATTGCATTAATTATTTTACTAAATTCGTTTTTATCTTAAATAAGTAGATGCTTGATCTTTAGCTATATAGCTCATAACAGGAAGCTGCCATTTTACCTACAGCACTTTATGCCTAACTTGGGAACAGACTCATGTTCTTGAATCATCATTCATTTTCCTGCCCTTATCCCCTAATAACGGGGTCTGCGCGACATGATGACTGCTAATTGTACATGGTGATTTTTACGAACAGTCGACTGCCTGACGTCAACCGTCCTCGGGTATGGGCGTAGTTGTCATGCGACGTGGTTCCCTCGGTCGGTTCTTACGACCCCCACGGGCAAGACATGGTGAGGTGACACTTCTTTTTGTCCGTCACCCCACGGATAACATCCCCAGATAGATAGATGGGGATTATCTGACAGTAACGAAGTTACAAGGGCCCAATACACTTCACGCGCCACACTGTAACTCATGTCCTTGAATATTAATTAAATTTAAAAAGACTGCCTAATTTAAATTACAGTTAACGCCCCGAATGTCTGTATAAAGCCAATGACGTAATGATAGTATGATAACGGAAACCAAACAATAGTGAAACTTAATTGTGTTCAATTGCTGTGATCATTGTATTAATTCGTTTTATCCTTGTAAAGCGGTGGTCTTATTACAACAATGTCAAATAGATTGATATGTTATTATTTTCCTTAATTTGTACCTAATTAATTACGGTCAATTATTTGCTTCTCTGATTCGGGTTTATTCTACTTAAAAGGGTATGAAAATAATATAAAAATGGACTCCAAACAGTTTGAATTTTGACTCAATTTTATAGAAGTACTAGCTGTTGTCCGCAATTTCGTATGCGTGGATTTTGTAAACCAAATCGTATCAAATAATCCTCTGACCCACTCTATCCTTTAAAAAAAACCGCGTCAAAATCCGTTGCGTAGTTTTGAAGCTCACATAAGGACATTGTATACAAAAATAACGACTTTATTTTATAATATTTTAGAGAAGTATATCCATCCATCTCCCTGTGCTATGCCAACACGACTGTTCAGTGCGGCATACCAGACTGAAAGATTTCCAAAGTAGTGGATGCCCATACCCAACATTGGGACGTTTATGGGCCGAGAAGGAACAACTGTCTATAAAAAACAAAAATTACTTAATATACTACAGACAACTGTAGGCTGTCTAAGAATTTTATTTATCTCTATCAGAACAATCAAAAGTAAACTCGAATCTTAAGTGGTAAAGAATCAAGGCCTTTGCACTAAAATTTATTCTAATAATATTTTTATCTATTATTGGTGCCTAACCCGTCTTGCGTCATAACATATTATTATATTTTTGGAACTGGGAAATAAAATAAGAGTAGAGATGGTCACCGTATCCCTTGTTCGCCATAAATTTATTTATTTAAAATTTATTGCACACCTTACAGATTATATACACAGTTGCATCACCAATTCTAGGAGCTTGTACAATGGGCGGCCTTTTATCGCTATCAGCGAATACTGCCTGGCTAAATTCTTGTACCAGAAATAAAAAAATGGGTATAAATTGTCGGGATTCTTTTTTATTATGTGTCCCAATTTTTGACCCGTCTTTAATAACCTAGAGTGTGAACCTAGATCAATTTGCGAAATAGTATTTTTTTTTTGTTTTAAGTCCATTCCATAGTTGACCATGAAGTCTGACGACTATTGTGAAAAAATTGATATTTTTACCGAAAATAAATACGTAGTTTAAATATACACAATGAACAATATTGTATGAAGTATCTAATAAAGAGTATTTAATTGATAACTAGACTGTTGGATGTTTACGTAAAGTTGACTGAACTGGCGAGTGCCTATTAAATATAATTAACTAGCTATTGCCCGCGACGTCGTACGCGCGAAACATTACTGGTCTTATTCATAATGACTTATCATCGGAGGTTTAAAAGTTCCCTAAAATCGGTTCGCGAAAATTGTCAAAACTTGTTATTCATAATGGTCTTTTTACGATAAAACGTTTATTATCTTTCCGATAAAATCTCCGTTTAAACCTCCGATACATCATTATGAATAAGACCATACAACTTTAACTTAATAAATTAAATAGTAGTGGAAAAAGTGATCACCACAAGCGGTTATTAAGTAAAAGCATAGCAAGTCAATTGCAAAATTAATAAATTACTTTAATGACAACTTTAAATAAAAAACTTTGACTTTGTAGTCCATATCACGCTATGACCAATAAAAGCGAAGCATTATTCAAAAATTGGTCAAGTGCGAGTCGGACTCGCGCACGAAGGGTTCCGTACCATTATCTATGCAACATAAGGCACGTTATTAATAAATGAGCAAACAACACACACATTACTTAATTAATCACGTTTGTTGTATGAGAGCAAGAAACGGTAAAAAAATCATGTTTGTTGTATGGGAGCCCCCTTAAATATTTATTTTATTTTATTTTTAGTATTTTGACAATTTTCGCGAACCGATTATAGCGAACTTTTAAACCTCCTATAAGTCATTATGAATAAGACCATTAAAGATTAAGGCTCACATAGGGAGAAACAGAAAAAACAATTTTGTTTTATATTAAGTAAAGATAAGTTATTTTTAATTTATAGGTGATTCACTTGAATAGGCCGTTGGCATGTGACTCCTGTTGTTGTCCATGTTGGCTGCAAAGTATGGAGGTATCCTCGCCTCCCGGTACTGTGATTGGATCAATCGAACAAGAATGGTTTATTTGTCAACCACGCTACTCTATCAAGAATGCGGCCGGTGACGTTGTGCTGAGAATTAGAGGCCCGGTCTGCACTTTGTCCGTCTGTTGTGGAGCTGAGTTTAATGTAAGTGGGAACCAACATTCCGTGTGCTGATTAATCCAATGCTTAGAGCAAGGTACGAGAGCAATGCTCATACTCATTGTGTACCAACACTCATCTCTTTGCCAAAGATAACGGCGTGTGTAACTGCTCCTTTTAGTTTAATACTCTTAAGATCCAATGTTACCTGCCTGTTTCCTTCCTCTCGCTACAAAAGCCAAGAAATAATCTGAACAGATAACTTATCTATGCTTCTATACTTAATATTATAAAGCTAAACAGTGTGTTTGTTTGAACGCGCTAATCTTACGAACCAGAGTGGTCCGATTAGAATTTTTTTTTCAGTGTTGTGTATTACATTTATCTAGGAAGGCTATAGGCTATATAACATCACGCTAAGACCAACAGGTGCTAAGCATTAGTGAAAAATGTTGCAAAAACAGAAAAAAAATAAACTACTAAATTCCACGCATACGAAGTCACGGGCAACAGCTAGTTAAGAAATATATTTATTATTTTGACGGGCCTCGTGGTCTAGTGATTCAGGTAACGGACTGCCGTTCACGAGGTCGCTGGTTCGATTCCCGCACGGGACAATCATTTGTGTGATACTTATTTATAATTCTCATACAAATATTTGTCCTGCGTCTGGGTGTTTACTATGTATTATAAGTATGTATTTACAAAAGAAAAGTAGTTTATGTATTATATCCGTATTCTGGTACCCATAAAATAAGCATTAGCTTGGCCCCAGAGGACGTTGTGTGAAATGTCCATGAATATTTATTTATTTAAATATAAGCCCATGGTGTAACTACGAAATAATTGAAATAGTAATAGCTGTGGTACTTATATCTATAAAATAATTTTTTCATTATAATCAATCAAGTTGCTTGCTATCTTGCAAATAAATATGTTATCTTAAATAAATATTTGAAACTGGGGAATGCATTATCTTAATGCCACTGACTTATATCAAGAGTGATACGCGCTATTATATAACTAATAACATCTTGAAATTGTTACAATTATTGTGATTTACGGTATCTACATACATAGAAACATTAATTTCGCAAAACATGATTAGCCCGGAACAATATCATCAATTGAAAACTTTAATCCTTATTCTACCTACGTACGGCGCAGAAATTTAAGTGCCAAAACGCCATTTGTAGTTTTTTTGGTTTTTGTACAAGAAAGAAACCCTTATAGAATTACTTCGATGTGCATGTCAAGCAAGTCGACATTATACACAAAGAAGGTATGCCCAATCCTACCCGCAACCACGTGCCGCTCTCTGAAATATCGGGCTAGGTTTAAAACAACATTTACGCTTTTAAATACGTAAAATTGTATAAAGTATATTATAGTCTTACTGCCGCACTCAGAGACATTTAATGGTTACTTAGGGAGCTCTTTAGTATTGATTTAAAAAAGTAAAAGTTAAGTTAAAACTTTTTTAAATCAATACTAAAGAGCTCCTTAAGTAACCATTAAATGTTAATGGTTACTTAGGGAGCTCTTTAGTATTGATTTAAAAAAGTAAAAGTTAAGTTAATAGTTTTTTAAATCAGTACTAAAGAGCTCCTTAAGTAACCATTAAATGTCTCTGAGTGCGGCAGTTAATGTTATGACTTTATATACATTATTTTTTAATTAGGATTAGGGTATAATAGGTCTGTCATAGCCAAAGTGTATAAGTTCCAAAAAAAAAAAGTTTAAAAAAGAAATAACCTATCTTGAATAAAAATTTATTGACTATTTTGAGAATGCATGTACATGTATTATTCCAGGTTTATTCTGCTGATGGTGAAACTAAAGTGGGTAGAATCACAAAACAATGGTCTGGACTGGCTCGTGAAGTGTTCACAGACGCCGACTACTTTGGCATCTCATTCCCCATGGACTTGGATGTCAAAATTAAAGCTGTGCTTCTCGGTGCTTGCTTTTTGATTGTAAGTATATTTTATCTAGACGTAGGGTTGCATATCAAGCCAAAGTTCAAGCTTACAATGTTTCATAGTTATAATCATTGTCACATTGTTGTGACTGTTTTTTTATATCTTATACCCTTTATACCCTTGTAAAATTATTATTTAATTATTATATATATAGACTAGCTAAAGACTGCTGTTTTATCCCCGAAGCCAAGGAAGTATGTCTGGATCGTAGCAGATGGCGCTCTATAGTCTCTGCCTACCCCCATGGGAAAAAGGCGTGATGTTATGGTGATGATATAGTTGTAACCACCGCCCTCTTGGCTGTTAGAGTGATGATAAACCCTTTGTGGTACTATAGAGCTGTACCTACTATAAAGTTTTATGAAAATTGGTTGAATAGTTTAACGTGAAAGCGTAACAAACATCCCACATCCGTTCATACAAATTTTCGCATATGTAATATTACTAGAATATAATATGATGTACCTAGATACTTTATTAGCTGTTGCCAGCGACTTGTGCAAGCGACGCATGGAACTTATGATCCGCTCCTATTAGTCGCAGCGTGATGTTATGTAGCCTATGGCCTTCTTAGATAATAATGTACTATCCAAAACTGAAGGAAATGAAGAATTTTTAAATTCAGACTATTTGCTCCTGTGATTAGCACCTTCAAACAAACAGACTCTTCAGTTTTATAATATTAGAATAGATTTAACTGTTTTTATTTATGTTTTTCAGGATTTCATGTTCTTCGAAAGCTCTGGCAACCGTTCACAGAATCGTTCTATCCTAAATATGTAAAGATCTTTTTTGTACTTTATTTCTACCAATTTTTATTAATGTTTACATTTTTGGACATGTTTTATTATTGCTTTTTAAGAGTAAATTTTTAACTTCACCATTTGCGTAATAAGTACTAATGTGAGGTATAAGCATGCCACATAGGGTATTTTCATATAGGATGAGTATGGTTACTGGCACAGATTTTCAGATCTAAAAATGTTTCATATGACGTACAGCTTGTATCAGAGACACACATATTTCACGGACTCATAGATATTTATGTGGCTTCAAGCCACTTGAGTCATGGGGCTAACAGACGCATAGAGTGCCTTGGTTGGGCCCCATATAAAAAAATATTTGGGGGCCCTTATGAAGGGTAAAGATCTCACAAAACAAAAAGGGGCCCCGTATAATTTATAAGGTAGATACGGCGATAGCTACGCCCCTGGGGGCTTAAAGGTTTTAAAATTATGCTGCCAAACCACAAAACTTGGATTTAATATTTTATACATAACATATACTGTATATTTTTATAATAATTTAAATCTACAACATTAACTGCGTTTTTATTTTAAATACGGCCATTTTCAATAACCAATTTACGATTAAGAATAGATTGTAATCTTTACAAGCAACATATTTTCAATAGAGAATACTGTCATGAGCAGTTTATTGATATGCAAGTAAAAACAAATGTTGAGATTAGTCTGAATTTGATAGCAAAAATCGAGGATAGAGAAAATATTGAAAACGGCCGTTGGACGTATTCGTCAATGAGAACAATAACTATAGTATAGTAATTCTACCATCAGATTTTTCATAATTTTAAAATTGTGGCTTACAATCAGGGGCCAAGTCTGCTATTAAAATGTCATACTGATTGCTTAATGGCGAAATTTATTAAGTTTGGTAGTCTACTATTAATTTTTTGTCATAATGACGCCATTACTGACGAGCCTCGTGGTTAGTGGTTCATGTAACGGACTGCCGATCAAGAGGTCGTGGGTTCGATTCCCGCTCGGGACAATCATTTGTGTGATTTTTCTAATTGTCATACAAATGTTTGTACCGCGTGTGTCTGGGTGTTAATATGTATTATAAGTATGTATTTACAAAAAAAAAGTAGTATATGTATTATATCCGTATTCTGGTACCCATAACACAAGCATATAAGCTTAGCTTGGGACCAGAGGACGTTGTGTGAAATGTCCATGAATATTTATTTATTTATCTTTATCTTCCTTTATTATGGCACCAAACCTGATAAAATTCGCCATTCCGCAATCATTGACTGATCATTATGACAACATTGTAATAGCAGACTTGGGCCCCTGGTGGCATGGAAACAAGTGCCAAAATGTTTTATGTAAAAAAAAATTTACATTAGTTTATGATGTGCAGTTAATATTTTATTTCGTACGTCGTTTTTTAAATTTGAATAACATTTTATAAACCTACCCAGGCTATATGAAAAGGCATGCGATTTAGATATTTAGATTGTATTCGATATTATTAGACATACAGTAATGATTTTTATTTTATAGTTTGAACTTTTTACATTTATAGAATGCAATTAGCTCATATTGGTTTGGTGAAAAAGGAATATAGTAAGAATTGACCTAATATTTTCTAACACTTGCGCGACTCATCTGTTTAAATAAAACTACTTTTTACGGATTTAGACGCGTATATTTGTTTTAAATTTTGGCCCGACGTTTCGGAGACACAGGTCACAGGTCAGGTCCTAACTAAAAAAATATATGTACCTATATGCCTATATGGAAATATTATAATAAATATTATTTTATAAGTACTCACGCCAAGGAAGTTTGTTTGGGTCGTACCAGATGAGACTCTATAGTCTCTGCCTACCGCCATGGGAAAAGGGCGTGATGTTATGATGATGAGAATGATGATGATAGCCTGTTCAAGCTAGGCGAGTGATGAAGCCACTCCATCTGATAAATCTGTGTGGGTACTTTAAAACATTTTATAACTGTAGACATATTATGTAGCTATTTGTGTGATATTTGTGATCGCGGGTTTGATTCCCGCTCGGGATAATCATTTGTGTGATTTTTCTAATTGTCATACAAATGTTTGTACTGCGTCTGGGTGTTTCTATGTATTATAAGTATGTATTTACAAAAGAAAAGTAGTATATGTATTCTATCCGTATTCTGGTACCCATAACACAAGCATATAAGCTTAGCTTGGGACCAGAGGACGTTGTGTGAAATGTCCATGAATATTTATTTATTTATTTATATTTGTCACACAAATGATTGTAATGTAACTGGGTGTTTTGTATCTATAATATATGTATGTAATAATATATTTGTATTCTTATCCCCAAATAAGCTAAGCTTGGGACTAGGGGGCGTATTAAATGTCGATGGATATATTAAGCTTATTTCATCTATATAAATCGCAAGAAAACTAATATATTAGCAGACCAATTCTATAATATTGTGGCCTATTGATAATGTGATACTAATGTCAAAAAATGTGTCAATATATTGTGATTCGGTTTTTGAAAAACTGGTCAAATTACATTCATACATTTTGTCAACTCATGCTTATGGTGTTTTTCTTTTTTAAAACTGACATAAATTACAGCCAGAGTTTTTTAGATGCGTCACAAAAAAAAAAATGTGGTTCACATCAATGGCTAATTTCAAAACTTAGTAGTATGATTTGCATCCCCCTCAAAAGTAAGACTAGTAGACAAAGACAAATAATATTAAACTTGTTAGCTTGCGCTGCCCTCCGCAGGCTGGCACCCCGGGCCATGGCTCATAAGGACCTATGAGTTAATACGTCTCTGGTCCAAATGTCTGTTATTTCATATATCTTAATGTTGTGTTTACTTCAGGCTTCATAAACTGACATTTTAAACATATTTTCTCTTTTAAACACAGCCCTTAAACATCAAGAAATCCATGAGTCGGTATGATGCTGGCAATTATTGCTGATAAACCAATCAACAGATTGCCATAAAACAAAATTGAATGTTGATCGATCTTTCAGGAACCGGGTCTAAAGCTTATTAAATCTATGAATAATATATAGTAAATTGAGAACATTTAATAATATAATACTAATAATATAAAAGACAGATTTTTCATTGTCTTCAGTCATTACTTGAATCTCAATACAGTATGATACATTTAATTTATTTATTATCTTAGAGTATTAAACCAAAAGGAGTTGAAATGCTATTTTCTTCGTTAAGTATACTTCCATGTCGTTGAGGTGCCGAGTTAACGCACACAAACACTATAATTTCATGGGTAGCTACGGACGTCCCGCCTAAAATCGTATCTTTTCATCGGGGTTCGCCTGACAATGCCAGCTCCTATCGGATTATTGCTCTGAGTTTATTATAACTTCTGCTGCCATACATTTTTTCTAATATATATTTTTATGTGTGTTTATTACTTACTGAAATAATTATTTAATATTGTTATAACAATGATCTTATATTACTTGCTTGGCTGTTCTTAATATTCACTAAGTAACTTATTGTTATACGTAATTTAATTAAAATGGAGATTATTTTTAGTACATAAATTATTTTATGCAACTGTAATGCCAGTTAAGACTTAAGTACTAGGAATTACTAAGTATAATGTTATAACCTGTGTTTTGGTGCATAAAAATGTTTAGTATTGGAAATAAAACGACATTTAGAAGTTTCATATTTAGGAGATAACTGGCAGTTATACTTTGTACTTATTTCAATAAAGAATTTCAGTACGGCCTATCTAGCAGTTAAAGATCATTGTATTGTGTTTTTTATTTTTATAATTATCTGACAGTGTCTTATGAATAAGTGTAGAATTAAGAAAAAATATAAAATATTACGCTTGTGCACAATATATATTATGCTATAATTAAGATGTTTAAAATGCTTATGTAGTGGATATTATGGTTAACCCGTTAAGTATGCGGAGCAAGACGCAGCATAGGGATGCAAAATAATTCTTTATTACCGATGGATAGATGTTTTGTTTTCTTCAACAACTGGTATGTCTTTTTGTCCAATCAACTGATTTCTTATATTTTCACCACTCATTCGCTTCTGTTATTACATAATGCTTTTTTCTTTTACTTCTCACTTCCAATACGCCAGTTCACCCCACACTCTGAATCGTTGTGCTAATTATAAAACAGCAAAGGAACCTATAACATTTGCAAAGGCCCACGACGATTTAATCCAGGGGCCCAAGTCTGCTATTACAATGTTTTCATAATGAAGCCATAATGACATCCAATCAGTGACTGATCAATGATCATTATGACAACATTGTAATAGCAGACTTGGGCCCCAGCACTATTGCGGTCGCTTGCATAGAATAGGGATGTTGACTATTTTTTGGAATTGCTTTTATTTTGTAGATAGCTCTTACTTGAACACCATGACATCATTTTTTTTTTAAATACATCTGCCACTACGTAGCTTAAAACTAAAATTATTTAAAAAAAAATTATTCGATTTGCTATTGTATAAAAACTATTATAACATAAAATTCTTTCTAAATGATAAATTAAACTAATAATAATAATATGTATAAAGACTTTCGCACGCCTATACTGGCGGAATATGTAGAAACCTAAAATGCAATTTAACACCAATATTTGTACCATATTTTTGCGAATAAATGATTGATTTGATTTGATCTTTTCAGTATAAAAAAGCGCAAATAAAAATTATTTTAAAAATTCCCGCTAAAACGCTCCAAGCTGTCAAGTGACGGCGATTACGTCAGAAGCCTGATAGTAGGGGTGTCCACTTAGAAAAAAGATCGATGTTTTTATCGATTAATTTAGATTTTATTCTTTTATAAAATAATAGATCTTTAACTTCTTTTATAATCAGTATTCAATACTAATTGTTATAAAAATATTTGCACTGTCTTCAAAAAAGTATACATATACTTATTAAAATATAACCGTATTCTGGTACCTACCCATAACAAAAGCAAGGAAGTATAACTTAATTTGGGACCAAAGGGCTTTGTGTAAAATATAATCCAATTTACATTGATAAATTATTATAAAATAGACAGAAAATTGATGAATTTCCCAAATAGGTCTAAGTGTATTCAAGAAATCGGGAAACATACCTACTTAAAAAACAAAAGGTTAGGGCGTTTCGAGAGCTTCCAGCTTTTTCTTAAGTTGATTACAATTTAGTTGAAACTTTTCCTCGATATATTCGAGATTTCAATTCCGACATCCTTGGCTATCTAGGCTATCTACGTCACTGCGCCCGATTGTCGTTTGCAGTCACGTGATAATGTGTACAAAATAATGCAATTTAAATTCATTTTTATTTAATTTTAAAAAGATATTAAAATCTCAAAACGATATTTTATGTATCAAAATACTGTCTTCAATCTATAAAACATAACTTTACATGAATTTGTAACATGAGTCAACATCCCTATTAGATGGGGGTGTTTATTATTTATTTATTTATTATTATGTTACCGACTAACACTCACTGTTTTGGGATCGATGATGTCGACCCAGGTTTTCTCAGTGCACGCCGAAAGGTCGCAGACGCCGCTGTGCACTCGTCCTAAAGATGAGCATAGGATATGCTCGAAACCTGGGTTGACATCATCGATCGGATAACGGTATCTAGGTACCGTTTTTTAAGGACAGTAACTATTATATGTTTTTCCTACAACTAGCAAACTATCTATCTATAAACTAACATAACGAGGACATGTGAAATCCTTTGTTCGATTTCTTTATCTCTTAAACATCAGTTTTAAAGCAGAACCTACAATTTAATCTAGAAGTTAAATATGTAAAAGACATTGGTATACTAATTAATTAGTTTCATTACACGTCGCAAGGCTATGTTGACGACTTCGTAATCTAAGACAATAATTTGAGCATCTACCCACTATTATACAGAAAATTTAAAAATAATATTGATATTGAAAGCTAAGCTAATATTTTGTAAGATACACTAAGATTTTGTATATTTCTAAGTGTGTGCAATGCAAGTTAATATGCACAATGATTTAAAATACATTTTGTCCATAGTGAAGTTTAGGCGAAATATAGCCTTAGCATAAGATACTGTACCTATGTAAAGAATTTAGATATTTTATAACATCTTGACGTTAATAGCATACTATGGTTTCAGTTAACTAAAATGTGACTTAAAATACCTTCTATGTATACTTATGTGAACTTTTCTATGAGATATTTGATACTTATTGCAATTGTTTATTCAATAAATGTTATCTTATTAAACTTTTGTTTTCCTTTATATTGTTCTAACTTAAAAGCTTCAATTGGTATATTCTATTGGAAGGACTTGGGAGGGATTATAGTCTACTGTGTTGCGTTGACCAGGGCCCCAAGTCCGCTAATGAATTGTGTCACAATGACCGTTCAATTACACCATTATAATCACAAAAAATTAACAGCAGACTACCAAAATTGATAAAATTCGCCACTAAGCAATCAGTTATTGCATTTTGTTGATTGCATAATAGCAAATTTTATCAAGTTTGGTAGTCTGTTAATTTTTTGTTACAAATGATAGCATTCAATTGAACTTTCACTGAACACTGAATAGCAGACTTGAGGCCCAGGCGTGTTACCACAGGGTTTATTTTCGAGTTTTCCGTCTCTCACAGGATGTTATCTGTGTACAATATGCCTTAGCTGACTTTTACAGCACCCTTGGGAGGAGATGGGGTGGTGACACTTGTATTCTTAATCCGTCACCACACGGGGAACAAATTATTACTACTAATATTATAAATGCAAACTGTCTGCTCTTTTCCACACTGAACATGTATAAAGGTATACAGATTGTCAAAAGCCTGAAAAAGAATAAAGGCTAACGTTAAATGCGAAAACAGGGGATTCTAAACTCTACACTAAGTCAGGCAACAGCAAATCATATATAAATACATTTTCCTTCTATGAAATTTCGATCACAAAATTTTGCGGCAGATATGGGAGTGCCTAAAGGCACTCATTTAGACCTCATAAAAAGTAGTGTTATATCAGAAAATTCAGAAACCTATACACATAGGTGGTTAGGTAGTAAAACAGTTTTATTTAATTAACCCTTTATTTTCAGGACCTTGATCAACACCATATTATAAATACATACATATTATCATGTTTACATTAACGGTCTTATTAATAATGACTTATCGGAGGTTTAAAAGTTCGCTAAAATTGGTTCGAGAAAATTGTCAAAACTTGTTATTCATAACAGTTTTTTACGCTAAAATGTTTATTATCTCTCCGATAAAACCTCCGATAAGTCATTATGAATAAGACCGTAAGTATTTATTATTAGCCAATAAATTACTTATTATTGTCAGTTTTAGAAGCATATTTTTGTGTATAAACTGATAAGTCAGCTTGATAAACAGAGAGATCTGCAACACTATCCTCATGTATGAGATTCTTGTGCAATTTGTTTAGTACTCTGTGATTATGTGTTTGAACAAGAGGCTTTGGTAGTGTTGAAGTTTTAGCACCATGTCGATGAGGCAGTCTTTGCTCTTCAGTGTCTATCTGCAAATATAAACAAAGTTTAGTGACACATTTTTATAATTAATGTCCACCTAATCTTATAGAGGAATATTAGTAAGACTGAATAGGATTATGTTAGTTGTGAACAACAAGATAGACAGAATTATCTAATGATAATACTAATATTTTACTGATCTCTATAACAAGAAATTCTACAACTAAATTTGCTTAAAGTACATGTATTTTTACTATGAACCTCTTTACTAATTATCAAAGTTCATTATTTTTATATGTATGTCCCTCTGAAACTACGCAACAGATTTTGATGTGGTTTTTTAATAGCTAGTGGTTCAACAGGATGGGTTTTTATATAATTTGATAGGGTTTGGTTTTTAAATTCCACATGTATGAAGTTGCGGGCAACAGTTGCTGTAAAGTAAAGCAAAAGTTACAAAATTTTATCACAATACATACCTATGTTTAGTATGACAGATTTTTTGATTTGTTAAATATACTTACTACTTGAATTTTTTTAGCACTCTTATATGCTCCTGATGGTAAATTATTATTCTCCTTATTACTTGATTTCACTGGTAAATTGCTTTTTAATTTGGGTATGAATGACACATTAGCTATATTTTTTTTATGATCTTTTACTAATGACACACTAGGCGTATTCTTGATATATGATGCAACAGGACTGACAATATGCTGGAAGGCATTTGATGAACTAGGAGTCCTTATTATAGATGGTGTAAATGGTTTTTTAGAATGTGACCTAGCAGGAGTTTTGAACACTGATTTAGTCTTTGCACTTTCCGGTGTCTTGTATGGTTTTGGAACTTTGTTCTCATTTTTCAATGGAGTGTTCTTAATTTGATCTAACTGGCTGTGTTTCTGAGGTGCATCTTTTACAATTTGTATATTAGGTAATTGGTTTACATCATTCTGTTTTGTACTCTCAGTCACAGCTTCAATTTTGCTTTCATTTTTCGGTGGATTATTTAAAATATATTCAATAACATCTAAGGTATTATTTAACTCTTGTGTTTGCTTCAAATCAGCTAACGCAGGTGACACACATAGTTTTTCTACCATATTTTCTAATACAACAAAACTGTCATCCTCTGCAAGAATACTGTCCTTAATTATATTTTCAGAATTATTATTCTTTGTCAGTAAATTAGGTTCAGAATGAGACTGTAGAATTTTAATGCTTGTGTTATAATTTTCGTCTTCTACATGGCTAGTGGTGGCACTGATAGTACATCTATAAGAAAAGGAAAACACTTTGTTATTACTAAATAAAAAGTAAATTTTTATATTTAATTTTTGATAATAAATTGCCAGTTGATTATTACTTTATTTGTAAAGAACTACTTCAAAAAAGAAATTAATATCATAATGTCTAAAGACAGAACTCAATATACCTATATATATATATACCTAGAAGATGTAGAGAATATCAACATTAAAACTTAATCACAGGAAAAATTTGGTAGACACTCAAATAAAAACCCCACAACCAATTTCAGTTTGCTGTTATCCTACTCGCAGTGTACCTTTCTTGGGAAGTTTCGTTCATAGTAACAGATACAGTTAACAGATAATTTTTATAAGAATATGCTGAAGGAAGTTAACAGAAAGGAATACAGTACTGTAATTCTATGATCATCATCTTTAACTTACGGTATTTCTCTCGCATGTCCAAAAATACGTCTTTTCACTTCTTTAAAAGTCATCGGTCCCCAAAAAATATCTTCATCACTTAACGATTGATCAAGCGACATCTTGCCTAACGATCTATTTACACTACCTACACTTAGTTCTAAATTAAAAAAATTGACGTAGATATTATAAATCAATAGTAATTTTTATTTATAATATTCAATATCGATTATCGTCGTTTACTTTGAAATAGAATTCAAAATTTCAAATTCAAAACAAAATTCATAGACTAATTAATTTTGACAGATCTTTTTCTACCGATCATGTCAAAGACAGCTGTAATTACTGTCTACCATTCACTGTCCAGTCTTAAAATGAAGGTATACAGTTTGACCTGCATTTAACAGTACTTTAAGAACAAAATAATACCAATAGGTTTAAGAGGTAGGCGATTCTCAGACCTACTGAATATGCATGTAAAATTTCATAAAAATCGGTCAAGCCGTTTCGGAGGAGTACGGTAACTAACACTGTGACACGGGAATTTTATATATTAAGATTGTATAATATACCATGGTAAGAAAGAAAATTTATCATGTCTGTAAAAAATATTTACTAATAAGTATAAAAATACTAAATATTTAAGCTATTTCTAAGTCATTACTTGATTGTATAAGAAAATTCCATTTAATAAATAAATCTAATAACACAATCACTTCACTTTAGTTTTTTCAGAAATTCTGCAGCTACTGTATTGGCTGTATGATCATCATTAGATTTAGCAGGATAACTGGCAGCTAGTCTTAAATAATATTTAGCTTGATCTTCTTTCTTTAATCGAAAGTAACAAATGCCGATTCTAAGCAAGTTCAAACTGTAAAATCTTGGCTGTACTGATTCTGCTTTGAGGTAATATTCAAGTGCCTCTTCATATGTGCATTGAGGTGGTGTTGCAAATAAGACTTCAGCTATCTTCCTCTGATGCCATGGTAACTCAGTTATTTGAAAGCACCATTCACCCAGCATGTAGAAAACTGTTGCATCGCTCGGATTTAGTGTGACAGCCATCTGTGAAAATATACAGTGCTTTAAATACAATTATAGCTGATGAATTGAATTAAATGTGTCTTTATTTATTAATAATATTAGATTAATTTAAGCCACTAGACCTTTTGTATTAGCATAACCACTAGAACAACATTTCTAGTGTTTATGCTTAGACCATTGTCACTTTGTTTTCAGGCAGATGCAGCACCATCCTGAAAACCTAGTTCCTCCTTGATAACTTTAAGATCTGTTTGATATCACAAACACACAATAAGTAGTAGTAGTACTAAATGATATATAAAAAGTACTTTTATTCAATAATTCATTAAGATGCTTTTGAATACATAGTTTTTCATTCTGAGAGCAATTATAAACCTCTACACTACGCAGTATACATAATTGACTCGAAAAAAATTGATATTTTGTAAGATTACTTTATCAGATGATTATGGTAAAAGTATTAAACGGAAAGTAGCTGGTTAACCTTTCATACTTACATCCATATGATTTTTCACTGTTGTCAATTGCTTTATTCGTTCCTTTACTCCATCTAAAGAACTCTTAGCATCCAATAGTAATGCATACCATTTGTGAACAGCATAATGATCTTTGTTAAGTTCCAGTTGTTTCGATATAATTTCATAAGCTTGTAACATTAGTGTTTCTTTATAACTTTTATCATATTTTAATTCCTTAGACATGTTATACATAACTCTGCATAATCGCCATTGAATTTCAACATTATCATTTTGCTAAAAACATATTTCGTATTAATGTATGATAAATAAATAAATAAATATTCAGGACATTTCACACAACGTCCTTTGGTCCCAAAGTAAGCTATATTTCTATGCTTGTATTATGGGTACCAGATACGGAAAGACTACATATACTACTTCTTTTGTAAATGCATACTTATAATACATAGAAACACCCAGATGCAGTACAAACATTTGTATGACATGTATGGATATCACACAAATGATTGTCCCGAGCGGGAATCGAACCCGCGATCTCGTGATCGGCAGTCCACTACATAAACCACTACACCACCATGATATAACAATCTCTAGCTTTTTTCAAATACTTTTAGTTTTAAGCTTTTACCCTTAGTCTATTACATAAAGAAATAATCAGATTTAAATATAATAACTTTTTACAGATTTAGATTGTCCACTATGTTCAGGTCTCAACCCTTGAAAATAATTATTTAGCTGCATTTCTATTAATTAGTTGCCCCAGTAATAGAAACTACTATCTTTACCAATACAATCATACCACTTACCTCATGTTGTTTCAGTAGTTCATAACACTGTTCATATTGACCATTTTCAAACATATTATCAGCATTTTCTATCAAAGAGCCCTGTAATTGCTCTGATGGAACATTTTCTTTGATTTCTTTATTCTTTTTCAAAGGCCATAGAAATGCTAATGTAGACAGTACAAAGACATTTCTTTGAAATGCATTTATCTGCAAACAGAATAAACATAATTTAACCCATTCATTGCCACCACATTTTTCAAAACTACACCTAGGTGCCATTTAATGTTTTTCTTGATTTAGGTTGTAGAACTTACGATAATTGCGTTTTTTACAAGTAAATTACATAAAAATATGTAGAAGATAGCGAAAAATTGCAAACGCACCCTGTGCGTTGGTGGCACTGATGAATAAATTCTATTGGGCGTTGCCACCAACGCGCCAGTTGCGTTCGTGTTTGGAAAGTGTTATGCAATACATTTAGTTACGTATCTGTTTATATATTTGTTGGAAAAATGGGACTAAATAAAAAATATGTGAAATGATTTTTATTAATATTTTAATGAAAATATAAAACGACACTAATCATATACTATAATCTTTGACAATCTAGCTTTATTTGTTACACTTCTACCTTCACTTTTTCTGCACCACCCTATGGTTGACTGGTAGAAAATGCCTTAGGCATTAAGGCCGCCTTTGCATAGTTTAAGCATAAGTGTAAATAAATAAAAAAAAAAGTTAAACAATTAAACAAAATTAAAAAGGAAGCAAAAGTAACTAAAATCATTGGTGATTTATCAATCAATCACCAACCTATCATCTGGTTTTCCCTTTAAAGCTTGCTCCGAGTCTTCTTTTCATTATTTAAGAAGTTACTGAAAATAAAATTCCATTATTTATTTAAATGTTCATATATTATATTTCGGTATTTCATAAGTTCGCATATTTATACGCAGAATAAAACTTATACTTTTTGATCAAGTGTTATTCAACTAAAAATAGATACAATATACTTTCTTAGTTTCATTAATTATACAATTTTACATAAAATTTTGAATATTCCAACGGTTAGCCACAAAAGAGTAAATATATAGAATAAAATTTATAAAACATACCTATTCAAATCATATTTATGAATGTTATTTTCATCTTGCATAAAACTATCCACGAATTGGCTTTACTACTATGCCTCTGAACGACCGGTTTGCGTGCATGCGATTATCTTCAGAAATACATTATGAAACACCAAGGAAGATTGATAAAATGAATAATATAGCTTACCTTTTTTACCAATACAAAAATACACTACAAACACTCACTAAAAACGAATTTAAAAGCAAGATAAAATTTGAAAATTTATGTACCCGCGTTTTTTCGATTTTTTTTATAAAAATGTCAGCTCAAACTGAAAACCGACGGTGTTGTTATATTTAAAATTCTTTTCCAGTACTAAATGTTACCAGAGATTTTGACAAAACACTACCATTTCTTAATCATCGCCAAAAAAAAGGCAAAGGTACGTCAACGCACACGGATCGTTGGTGGCACCCCTTAGGAATCTAGTAAAACGCAAATGGTGCGTTGGTGGCAACGAATGGGTTAATAAGCCAAATAGTGTACAAAGGAGCAGAAATACAAATTAATAAGGGTTTGCAAAGCTTCTGACTTAAGAATTGTATGTAACTAAATAAATTCTGCTAGCAAACATGTTCATTTTACAGATCATACCATACATAGGATAGAATGTGGGTCTATATTCTTATTTCTATTCATGACTTTCACTCTAGATTTGGAGAATTTTTTAGATCTTCCTTCTAGTACATACACACAGTAAACAGTTTATATAGATATTAGCGGATTTTTCTTATCAAATTTGTATTTAATTAAAGTGATAAGTGTTAAAGTGTACACGTCTCTCTCTAACATTGATTAAGAAACTTCACAAATTGTTCTTACCAATTGTCATAATGTACTTATAAATATAAACAAATAAATGTTCATGGGCATTTCCACATTTACAGCTTGGGACCAGAGGACTTTGTGTGAAATGTCAATGAATATTCATTTATTTATTTAATTTTTGTTTTAGATTATAAATAATAGACATAGAAAGTACAAAACATACCTAACGTAGTGAAAAGAATGCATTATGGTAACAGTAATATTGTAAATGTATTTTAAAATATTTATTTGTGCAACCAAGAATACACAATATTTTTTATCAAATTTAAAAAAAATTGAATAAATGTACGAATAAATATAATTTATTCGTCCAGTAGCCGTACAAATAGTCACATCCAATTTTATTTACCTTTAGTAGACTGGTTTTTACGGGATATTTGTCGCTGATTTTATAAATAATGCTGATTCTTTGAATTAGCTTGTAGAAAGCAGGATTCCTTGTAACGAAGCTCATAGTGAAAATGTTCAAAAAAATATTTGATAAGTTTGGACTAATGTTGTGATCAAATAACAGTACTCAGTTCACCACATTCCTTAACTGTAGCATTTAAGTATTTACTTAATTAATAAATAAATCACAAATAAAAAAAAACACTGATAAGACGTACGGGTTTTGATAATTTTACATCACAGACTAATCAACTAAAGGTTCAAAGACATGTGACGTTCGGTCGGTCCGCCGTGAATGCCAACTTTAATATAACACAACATAGATGCAGTACACACATACAAAAATATCTTATGAGAGCAAATAAAAAAAAGCAAATTATGTATTGATGCATGTCTGTCACGTTACATTTACAAATTCTGTAATGTTTAAATTTCAAAACTCATTTCGTAGTAACAGACAGCAAAATACCGAAATGATCAAAAATAGCTATCCTTATCCGGCGTGGGGCTGCTCATTCATTCAAAAGAGCATTTGTCAGTGTTTGTCAGCCGCAGTCAGCCGGTTCTCGCACTTCTCGCATGTGTTACTTGTCTTGTAGCCTGTAGCCAAAGAGTAAAATAATATAGATATAACCCTGTAGCTTTCCGGCTAAGTCTGACCCTGTCCTCAACAATGAAAAACTCTTCCCGATCTCTGAAGATTATTACTATCGTGGTGTCCCTTTCTATTCTAATTGCTAGTCTAGTGTTTAAGCTGAAGCTACCTTAACTATTTTCATTAGGTATGTCTCTGAAAACTAAATCTATGACCTAAAGTCAATACTGTGGTCTCAATACAAAGAAATTATTTTCTTTGAGCCAATACGGTACACAGAGTAATAAGTCCAAAATATTGACAGATGTCGACCGGTGTTGCTAGTTAGTATAACTGGTCTGAATTAAAATTAACCCTTCTCTTTTTTTGACCACGTGTTTATTGTTAAAATATGGTGTGTTATCTGTGATATTAATTCAGTCACACTCACACATAACATTGTTATTTTGTCTGTAGAAATGTGACAAAGTGGTGTAAATTAATTTATGAATTTTTGCAATTGACTTGCTATGATTTAAATTATAGTGGAAAAAATAACCATGAAATACCAAATAAAAACCATGATAGCTCAGATGGGAGAGCAACGGAACGGTATTCCGAGGTCGTGGGTTCAAGTCCCGCTCATGGTTATCATTTTTTCCACTATAATTTAGTTTATTTAGTAAAAGCGGTGGAAAGCTTATCTATTAACTTAAAGCTATCAAAGACTGCTATTGGTTTTCGTTATAACGCATCTTTAGCGTGATATTTTACTATTGGCAATAATATTCAAAAATCAATTTCTACGCGCTCCATGGGCGGGTTGGATTGTTGACAGTTCGTTGAACAGTGTGTGAAATTTTCGATTCAAGAAATGTTTATTTGAAAATTGGTTTATTAGCATTATCATTATGCAGAGATCAGGTAATGTAACGTTAAGATCTCATAAGTATTTAGTGTTATCTATCAATGCTTTTTTGTGATCTTGGCGCCAATTTCATTATAATGATTTCAATAACACCGCTTTTTTGCAGTATTATTTTGAATGTTTGTCGAAAACTTGCTTTCATTTTAAATATTGGTATAATTTAGCATTGAAAAAATATCCTAGTAACCCTATTTTGAACATTCTAGGAGGAAATATAATATTATTTTCATCTTCTAATAACTCTTACGTGACGAACTCATGTTTTATTATCTAAATGAATGAAAATTGAAAATAAAGATATACTACATGTATATGCGCATAATGAACCTCTGATACTGCTTTGCGTTGCTTTTATAAATTTAATTATGTATGAATTATGTATTGAATACATCCAATAAATGAAATATTGAATATTTCCAAACATTAATGTTTATCATTATGGCTCTACCAGATTATGGCTCTCTATTTAATAAATAAACTACATACTCTAAATGTTTATTATTAATTAATCTATACTACCTCCTAACTTAAGATTTTTTTACTATTACCTCTTAAGTTTTGAATTGGGTACCATAAAAATTGATTAAAAATTTTCCTTATGAGTTCTAGTATTTGTTTGATCATGTGAATATTCATGCAGTACTCATAGTATAGTTAAAATCCATTTTTGAGCATGAGGCTAGTTCATATTTTATTTACTTAGTTTAGTTTATTTATTGCGTTCGTTAAAAAAAATATTAATTCTTTATTGCAGACTTTACATCCATATTGTTAGTTACATTGTACTTGTATCCTATGTTAGTATAGTTATATTTTTTGGTTTTTTTTTCCTCAGCCTTGCCCTGCCGGGCCATGATGGTGCCTTGAGCTTTACCATGACCCGGCGATGTTAGTATAATTTGCATGAAAATATGAAAAAACACTGAACAAAAATTTTGCTGTTATAATGCCCTTAGCATTTATTCATACTCTTAGCATTTTTTTTTCAACCAATAACAAAATATTTTTACTGAAAAGCATATGTTTTATGTGTTATCTGGTAGCATTGTGTTGTTTAGCATTTGTTTAAAATTTCTCTATTTGTTATTAAAAACATTACATTTTGTTTATATCTCAAATATCTACTCTGCCTTTTCGCAATGGTATACCAGTGTGATGCTGATGGTATGGATGTTTCATGTTAGAGCAGTTGTTCAAAATGAAGTATAATCAATATTACACCCAATAATTATTGCACACCTAAATAACATCTTTTTGGATCAATTATTTTCTAAGAACAGTCTTTAATAAGTGGACACCAATCTTGTTGGTCAACTATGTATTACACCATTTTTTCATCACAATACCTTCCATTTACAACTTATAACTATAGTTATTTCATTCCATGGCTAAACAGTTTCTTGTTAGAAAAAACGACAGGCGTTGTGTAGTCTTACTTAGTCTACTTTGTTTTTAGAAACAAAATATTCTTGTGCAGTCAAAATAAAATTAATTGAGGTGTTCCATAACATATTTTCGTGGCTATTTCTTGGAACAACAGAAAAACAATTATTTTTGAACTTTTGTCACTAGATGGCATTGTGGCACAGTAGATAAATAATATTGCAAAATTGTGAAAATCCAGTCTAATTAGATATTATTTATTTATTTAACTCCATTTGACAGTATACATCTGTAATTACTTATGGACTTTCTCTTTTTTTTTCAAAAAGAAACATTTACATTTGAATGTGGAAATGCTTTAAAATTCTATAAATGCATTGTGGCTGACCAATGACTTCACACCTATAACCACATGAAAAATAGAAAATTCCTCTGAGATCTTGGCTTATCCCCATACTAGCTTTCATATTAAAAATATTTTTTTTTTGCAAAATTTCGTTAAAATCATTGCCACTCATGATTACTTACGCACTTCAATACTTTTTTCGGATTAAATATTTGGCGTAATTCCTAAATTGATTGTCGAACTCTACATACATCTGTAACTTAAGCAAAATGTGTTGTCTCCCATGTGGATGAGTTCGGATGTCATGAGACAAAACCCTTTACCAACGAGAGATTAAAAAAAAGAGCTGGCACATGTGCTCGGAAGTAAGTAGGTATAGTGTTAAGTCTTATTAGACGTATTGTGTTGTGTTCACGAAGCGTGTGACCTCAACACTGGGTGTGCGCCTTCACGCGTAAAGTGACCACTATAGATGACATACCGTTTCTGTAATCCACACCTATTCTCCTGTCTCTTGTTGATTCAGTAAGATATACACGGAAATAGCAAAATGGGCATTGTTCATATTTTTTTTAAACTCTTAATTCGAAAACCATTTCGGGGAATAGAGTTAACATTAGTTTTTTTCGGAAAATTTGCTATATTAACGATTATTTTTCCAAAAAAGCAAATGATCTCTATTTGCCCTTGAAATGAAGGACTTAAAATATTAAGGCGTTTTTAGGGACATATTACTCTGAAGTGAAGTTGAAATTGGTCTATCATAGAAACTTGTCAACTTTGAAAAGATAAAGTGCAATCTGTATTAAATCTATCAAGAAAAGTCTATACACAGATTGCGTAAAACGATGACGTCACAACATTTAAAGTAATATCTTCAAGATTTTTTTTTAAATTCTGTATAGTGAATATTTCAATAATATTGAAATTAGTTGCTTAAAGTAGTCTATATTTTCTGAAAAGAATATAAAAACAGTAGGTCAAAAATTATGAACAATCCCTGTTGAATACCTACTTTTTGCGGCTATTTACAAAACGACGTTGTAATGAAAATGCACCATTAATAATACATACATCTTTGTCTTTACTTATGCATCTTAAAACCATGTGACGAATATTGATGCAGGTTTTTAGGGTTCCGGACCCAAAGGGTAAAAACGGGACCCTATTACTGAGACTTCGCTGTCCGTCCGTCCGTCCGTCCGTCCGTCTGTCACCAGGCTGTATCTCAAGAACGGTGATAGCTAGAGAGTTGAAATTTTCACAGATGATGTATTTCTATTGCCGCTATAACAACAAATACTAAAAATAAAATAAAATAAATATTTAAGGGGGGCGCCCATACAACAAACATGATTTTTTTACCGTTTCTTGCTCGATACTAATAACGTTGCCTTATGTTGCATAGATAGATAGATAGTACCATTGTACGGAACCCTTCGTGCGCGAGTCCGACTCGCACTTGACCAATTATTTAATAGATAGGGTTCAAGAGGAATATATTTTTTGTGTAGGTAATTTATTAGGGTTTTATTTTAAAATTTCATGCGTATGAAGTTGCTTGCAAAAGTTAGTGATCTATAAACCAATTGTTGCACAATAGTGCCTCTTATATTTCTCTTCTTTATAAACGACATCTTTAAAATACTGATCACAAGAATACCTTATTGTACAAGTTTCATTCATACATATTTTAAAGTAATATTGTGATAACAAAATAACTAGTTCATTGCACTTATTAAAGCCATGACATAATTTTTTGTAACGAGTGTTATGGTAGATCGCGGTTTTGTAGTAGATTATCATCGGTAACTCCTTTACACTAGTTTGTTAGGTATCGTTAGACCTTGAATTTATTTTAAATTCTCGCAAAATACCAAATTTACTACAGAATGCATTTACCTTGCCAGATTTGCGTAAAATTGTTGTATTATTTGACATTTATACTAGAAATCCATGATCTTCATAATCACTTCGTGGTCCAATAAAATTAACCTAAACTACTATAAGAATTTAAACGCAATTTTTTATCACGAATGATCATATTTAAATCGCTAAACTTGGCTCTAAACTTTTTATCATGTATGACTGTATGTTTGACCAGAAGAATTTAGTTCTGGTAACAAAATAACTTTGTCAACATTATTTAATCGATTTTTTAACTATGTCTTAAGTTTCAATTGTTTGTTTCGGTTATGGGTAACAATAAGTCTAATTTTTTATCCAAAAATTCTTAATAGAGAATCAATGGAAGCAATAAAGAAAATACCGTACATGTTTTATTTAGCCTATCTTGGTAGAGAGTTGTGTAATATCTATCAAATATCCGCAAGGTCGAACAAATAAAGTCGTGGGTCTATACAGCAAGGAATATATTCTAAATATCAGCCTCGAGATGTTTATGTTAAATAAATCTTGCAAAGCACGTTCATCATTACAGCCACATGGAATCCGCCGACTCGCAAATTTCTTGCATGTATTGAAATAGCTTGTTTGCGTACCGGCGTACACGTACAGTATCGCATCAGTGTCCGTTGACGTGAACGCACACCGCTGGTTGTAGGAACACGCAGATTTGTCTTCACGCGTAAACAACTAAATGCATCTTGCTTGTATACGTTAAGCTAACATAATATCGTCAATATTTTGCTCGCAATCGGGTCAATGGACTAAAGTGCGTGTGTTTAGTGACATCAAGCTTGTATCAACAAACTATGTTTAAGTGACAATTTAGAAAACTAGAAGAGTTATCAGCTACTATGGAGCAAATTGATTCGTGCATTTCATGTAAGATCGCATTATAATTAATTAAGTTGTATGTGTATTATTTTGACGGTGATTAGCATAATAGTAATATCACACAATTACAATAACGGCGAGTCTGATTATTTTCTTTACATTTTTGTTGCTTTAGTGGAATGTTTACCACTTTGGAAAATTCTTGTCTTAGCTACGCAGTGTATATTGGATACTTTAATTAAAAGTATATTATTTGCTTGTGTGATGGTATTTTTGTCTATTGCTATCTAGACACCAAAATAAAATTTAGAATATTTTGTCTCTACAGTAAGAGCATGCTGTAGGTGCTGTATTAAATGAGAAAACTAAGTTTTATGAATCTTAACACTGAAATATTCTGGAAACCTGAGTAGTTCATTGATGACGCTGACGCTGCAGCTTGCGGTGGTTTCTTATTTCTCAATTTCAGTTGCAATTTTTGCAAATTTTCATCTATACTTACTTTCTAATGTTTCCCTATAATTTTTTTTAATTTAATGTTGTTTAAAAACTCTTCTCACTCATCATCACGTTACGTCCTTTAATGATGGCGGTCAATTGTGGTGGGAGCTCGATAAAATACATTTATTTGTCATCTCTAATTCGTTAATGTTCTACACGTATGCCACAGTCGAAAACCTTTCAGCCCACTTTCCTAATAGGAAGTAAATAATTTGGTTTAGACTAGGTCAGTCTAGTCCCCCCTGTATCTACATCAATCCGGTTTCAAGTTGTAAAATTCTATTAATTTATTCAACATTCTTTTCAAATGCTTAAATGTTCATTTAAAAATTTCATTAGTTATACTATTATTTTAGCCTCTTACAATTTTGTTAGCTATCCATAATCTAACTTAACATTACCTAACTCTACATATTTTCCCTAAAATTGTATGTAACATAGAGACAAAATGTTATCAATAGGCATCATTATATTATGTTACAATGTAAATACAAATTACGTTTCTATCAATGATGCTCTTGAATAAGAGGACCTCTGTCTGTATATCAATGGGCAGTTCTGTGTGATTTTTAATTGCTGTGTTGACCTAATTGACTGTCATTTTTATTAAAAAATATATGGCTTTGAGACTACGTTTTCGCAAATGTTGTCTAAATCGTTTCGTTATACGTAGTTTAATCTGTAGTTCATGCATTGCTATCTACTTCTTATTTATCATTCTTATTTATCAACTAACCAATATAATACAAAATGTAATTTGTTAAACATTTCCTTTGTAAATTGTTGTATGACATTTTTATTGCAATTATACTAAAGGAACACGTGCTTTATCGGCGCAATCAGTCAAGGCTCTACCATCAATTTGAATGTCAAGAAATACTCGATGTTACGTCATCCTTAAGTAAATTTTGGCCGATAAACTATTCTTTATTAATTTAATTTCAATGAATATTGTCGATTTTTTCTATTTTCGTCAATCTTTACACTTAACTCTTACTATTGAATTCTACCTTCATTTTACTTCAATCTAATCCGAATTTAAACAGTGTTACTTTTGCATAAATTTAAATTGGATATGTAAGAGCTGATAGAGTATTATGTTGCGGACTACATGTATCGCATTGAAGAGTACTTACTTAGGTGATCGCTTACATCTTACGTAGAGAGTAAGTCCACAGGCCTAAGAAAGAAGGCCGTCAACATGAAAGTGCATAAAATTCCACTCGTTATCGAGTTTTAATTAATAACTGATATCGTCATTTGTTTAAAATGTTCATCAATGTCTGCGTGAAAACAATTAGAATTGAAAACAATGCTAGTATAACATTCTGGTCTAGTGATTCACTAAACGTCCATAGACTTGTTAAACAGAATAAGTAGTATGTTTCACCTTGTCGAGACATACTGGTGTGTTATTTGACAGTTGTTATTTTTGTTGATATATTTAGTAAACACTGTAATTAAATGTAACATAATAGTGGCTAAAACTAGTTCATGGACGTTGATTACATGAGTACAGAAAGTCTTGAAGATGTAGGTACTTGTTGTCTACCTTGTCTAGGTATGTTGCCAGATCCTTGAAAGTAATTAAAAATTAAATAAATAGAGGTTTCATTTTTAATAAAATTTGTGTGCCACCAAATTTATAAAGCATTCATGTTTTAACATTGCACCTTTTATAAAAAAGAAGTGAATATATTTTTTACATAAATTATATACTAAATTATTTGTGTAACCCTGTGTAATTAAATTTCTTTTTTGTTTCATGTGCTGCTAAACGCAATATGAAAAATAGCGGTAAGTACTGATTTCATCTTAATACGTTGTTTGCATTGTAATCAATTAATTTATGTGTTGATATCGTTTGCAATGAAGTGATATCGAGTTAGAATTATTAGGTCGATAGGACCGTTTGTTCGCTGGGCACGTATGCTTTGCGTGTGTCATTTGAATTACGAGTAGGAATTCGCGACCGCTATTCGGCCCTCGAGTGTCGTCGGTCAACGCAGCAAGCCCCATGACACCGATTCAGAAGTCCCTATGGTGACCGTCATCCGTCCGCTTGGCCCACACTTACACATCGGTATCTATTGTGGTGACGAAACCGTTCGGTATCGACGGCTCTCATATTGTTTTATTATTTCAGTTCGCGAATTTATAATTGTCGAGCGGTCGTTACATCCTTATTTTATTAAAAAAAAATAATGCACTCAATTAATTTGCTTTGATTTAATGATTTTAGAAACTTTCTAAAGTTCGTAAATGCTATAAATAGTTTATACTTACGCATTTTCTTAGCAACATTGCATTTGCATAGTTACGATTCCGATGAACTTGTGTTACTATTTTTGTTTGTGGACCGATAAATAGCGGCACGCATACGAAGTATTTACTGCATGCATATACGGTATTACCTATGTATGTATATGGTTTCGCATATTTTACCTACGATCCAAGGCGTTCTGAGTCATTTGGGGTGTGTTTGTTAGTAAAACAGAGCTATTAAATTTTATCAGTGGTAGGACTGGCTAAGTGGTTGTCGTAATCGGTTGAATCACCCACATGAGCTCCACTCGAGTCTTCTCCGGATGTGATTTGTCGACTAAAAAATGTGGTATCGCATTTGTTAGTGAGCAGTGTAACAATATTTTGCTGTAATTATAACAGTATGTTTTCCTCTTGAAACGTACATGGATGTGCAGTATAGACGTTGCTCTATATTATTAAGTTTATATTTGTGACTGTGTTCAATAGTTTGTGATTAACAATGACATCTGTGACCGATACGCCGTTGAATCGGTCAAGAAATAGACCAGTTTTAGCTCGCTATAAACCCTCTGGAGGATCTACAGATCAGGTAAGGCTAGTAATTGTTATGTATGAACCAAGTCTTATAGAGCTGCTTAAGTCCTAATATGTACATTATCCTTATTACTAGTATGTAGTTACCAATTAAGTGCTTTGGAATTTTAATAATGTAAGTGTACATATTTACAACAATGTGTATATATAGTTTATATTCCATCCTGCGTATGAATACGTTATCACAATTGTGTATAAATAGTGTAAAGAGGTCATCGTTGATTTTATTATTACTTTGAAATATGTGATCCTTGTCCCTCAAATAAATTTATGTTCAAAATATAATATCTCTGTCATTTCAAGGGTTGAAGACTGGACACATAATAATTAATATTAAAATAGCCACATCTCGTTCTGATTTACATCATATATGTAGTGATTAATTAGTGATAAATTTTATAGAGACTACTTTTAAAGACGTCGCGTCGTGGAAATTTTATTGCGATACATTTTTAAATTGTTTAATAGAATTTGTCGTGTGTCATTCACTTATCTATTGCACGTACGCCACACTTAGGGCTAAGGTGTCATCATTTAATACTATGTATGTATAACGAAGTTCAGTCGAAATTGGAAGTCATAGACGTTTGATATTTAGGAAAAATGGGCGCTAAATATGAAGTATAGAAATTATCAACAAATAGCAGATTTGTGTCCAAATCTGACCTATACCTATATTATGATTAACCTAACCTAAAAACAAAAGAGTTATGAAATTATTAGCCCTTCGAATTTATTGATCAAATTGTAATGTGCTTTGGACATTTTCTTTTGACCTACGATTAAAACTACAAAACACAGTCAATATACATGATAAATATCTGACAGACGAACTGGCTTATTATAGTTATTATTACATTCGTTTTATGTTGTGAATTTGCGCAAAATGAAGCCTTCCTTTCACCAATTAGGTATCATTATGGCTAATGACGAAGCTTTTAATGTCTGGACTGTTTTATAATCATCAAAGACAATCGGAACTTAATGATTACTTTGTGGGAGTTCGTATTTTGTTTGTTTTGTTTATCGGCTATTTTTGTTACTGTAAAATGTATGTGAAGGCGATGCGTGTCGTAGGATGTTATTTAAGGTAATCTATCATTTTTGTATCTTAATATTTCGAAACCTGTAGATTGTTATCTAAAATGTAAAGAATCCTAAAAGCGATCTATATTTGTTTGGAAATAGGTAAGCAAAGAGTTAGGACCATACAATCTCCTTGAAATTTTATTGCTTATTAACATGGATAAGTTAGTCAGATATGGTCAGATTTATGAATTAGGCTAAACCTTTCATGTAATATCGGGGAATGAAAAAGCCGCCCCCGAAGTCACAAAGAATGAAGTAACAACATACGAACATATAGAATTGGTACAGATTTTATCCTAAAGTATCAATCCTATACACGTAATATTACAAACGTCGGTGTAGGAAAATGCCGTATATTTACTGTCCTTTCAACTCGTCTGTATTAAAATTATGATATAAATAAGTAACCGAAGGAGGATAGTGGTATTATTTCCATTTTAGTTGATTTTCCTTACCTAGGGAATTTACACGAAATGCCCATTTGTTTGCAGAATATAACATCTATTCTTTGCCCTTTTATGCCCCCGGTATAGGGTCCGATCAAGGACGATTGATCCACTAGACATAATTGTGAGTTACTAAATGATTTTTAGAGGATGTTATGTGGTTTATGTAGTTGCTCACAAAATGTTAATTTGTGCAGAATCTTATAAATGTCTTTTATTATTTCTTATAGAAAATATCATTATTGTTAATCTTTCGTGTCCTTATATCACCAAAGGTGCACAGTGTATTAAGGCGACATAGAAAATGGTTTATAAAATTACGTAGAGTCCGTAGAGTTTTAATCGTAGTGCAAGTATAAAGATACTATCTTATACTCTAACAATCAAATTCTCGGCTAATAAAGCAAATGTTACTATAATATTATTTTTATACCCTGCTGTAACTAAAATGCATTTAATATGTAGTTATTTATATTTTGACTCTACATGGTCGAAAGGCGGATATAAATAGTACACAATCAGAGGATGTTATATTAATATAGAATATTATTATAATATTCACATAATATTATATTCCGTTTTCGGTGTCGATAACTGCTATTGTAATAAAAACATTTTTTGTTTAATTTATTAGAATAAAATTTTATAATTACACACGGTAGCAGCAAACTCCTATTACGGTACTTTTCGAAATCGGAGTTTATGATATGAATGTAAATAAGCTCTGCCTATACCTTAATGTGCATAAAAGCGTAAAAAAAGTAAAAGGTTTTTGTCTATACTTGATATTATTATGTTTTGTTCTATTTTTGATTCAGTTAGTACGGGTTCGGCGAATTGTTTGAATTGTAATTGTGCCTTGTGTATTGGGGTTTGTTTTAGAAACATTTACTGTTAGTACTATAGCACGTGGCTGTTTAGTTTTGTGGCACGTTCACCCACGTTATATGTGTGCTTTGTTGATAAATTAGCTATAGGTTTCCTGGCAGAACTTATTGTAACAAAAAATATGATATAAATTGTTACATTTTGCCTCTTGCAGGCGTGTCTCGCATAAGAAGAACTTTCTTAACATTTTAACTTTAAATCATTCTATTTTTGGTTATTTTCTTTGAAATGTGATTCTCCAGAATGATAAATAGTTGTAGGTTACGACGGTGCGACGGGCTTCGTGGTGGAGTGGTTTATGTAATGGACTGCCGATCACGAGGTCGCGGGTTCGATTCCCGCTTGGGACAATCATTTGTGTGATATCCATAAATGTCATACAAATGTTTGTACTGCGTCTGGGTGTTTTCTATGTATTATAAGTATATATTTACAAAAGAAAAGTAGTATATGTAGTCTATCCGTATCTGGTACCCATAATACAAGCATAGAAATATAGCTTACTTTGGGACCAGAGGACGTTGTGTGAAATGTCCTGAATATTTATTTATTATTTATTAGGTCTAGAGTTGCAGTTATTTTTGACCTGACTGATAATTAAGCTTCCTTGGTTTATGGCAATCTTAAATATTCGTGTCATAGGATTATGTCACATAAACTTAGCAGTCTGATAAGATATAGCTATTTGTTAGTATTTAGTCTTTTAGTTTTAATGGCAACTACTTTTACGTCTAATATCACCACTCTCCTGCCCTTATCCTGTTATTTGGGGTCGACACAACATGTCTTTGTCTTCTATACTCTTCTAGCAAACGTCGCATCTGTGTTCACTCCTCTTTCTTTCATAATATCCCTTTCCAACAGTCTATCCATCTTTTCTTCCTGTCTACCTCTAGACATTTATGCCTAGTAATGTTCAAAAGTAAATTAGCAACATAATAATTGAAGAAGCCGTAAAAATGGTTTTTCATAGAGCTAGTTTTCATTCGGCGAACATCTCATATGTAATGTAACCATCAGTTACAGGATTTAGTTTTCGCATGTTACACCCTGACTTTACGACATCCTTGGGTTGGATTGGGGCGGACAGTCATTCTTTACAAACGGAAGTGTATTTTGCAAAGTTATAGGCATCTACAACTATTCCATACCATAATATTTTCTAACACTTGCGCGACTCATTTGCATAAATAAAACAACTTTTTACGGATTTAGACGCGTATATTTGTTTTAATTTTAGCCCGACGTTTCGGAGACTTTGCAGTCACCATGGTCACGGGTGAGACTCAACCTGAGTCCCATCTGAGTCTGAGAGAATCTGAGTCTCACCCGTGACCATGGTGACTGCAACGTCTCCGAAACGTCGGGCTAAAATTAAAACAAATATACGCGTCTAAATCCGTAAAAAGTAGTTTTATTTATTCCATACCATTTTAAACCATTACACCAGAACTCTTCCGTTCTACGTGTTATGCTGAAATTTAAGCTAACCTCTATGCTTAAACTGACAGTCTTAAGACCTTTAAAACAAATGGAATGACTTTGAAACTTTCAAGTACTTTCAAGAATTTGAATTTGATGATCTTTTCTGACTATCAAGGAATGGTTATGTTTTATGGAATCTACATCAATACCACGTTTAATTTGTAGTAATTACATCAGTCTTGTTATTGATTCCCTTGTTCTCGTTGAGACGCAATTACTGATGTAGACTTGTGGGCAATTTATTACTAATAATGGTTAACTGCACTTGGCCGGTAATTACCAACCTCAATACATAGTTTTATCTTGTCTAATGCCTATGTGTATTATTGACTTATCGGGCTTCTTATCTGACGAGCTAAGTATGTTACAAAACAAAGGTTAATTATCAAATTACGAAAATAATTTGTCCTCTATGTGACAGTTTAATAAACTAATACATAATATATATCGGAGAAAATCACCGTAGACATCACCTGTAACTATTGCCAGGGTAATCTCCAATCCAAACACCCTGTAATACTGAATAAGCTAACTACGATAACTACAACATTCTACTACGATGAGATCGATCCGTGGCTTACGACACGTGTAGCTGGTTTGGAAGGCGCCTTTTATGAATATTCAACGGGTCACCATTCGAACTCATCAGATAAAGGAATTACTCACCATTGACACCATTTAAGGACCCACTTCACTGGAACCTAAGTTAAAACTAAAAATCCTTAAGTAAACCATTTTAATCAAGTCTCCTACGACACGGCCATTCTGCGAATACACACGTCCCCGTGTGTAAATCTGCAATAGAACTAAGTTTTTCCGCTCGGCTAGTTCTGACCCAATATAAAGTCGCAAAATAAAGAAATCCACTACTAAGATTTTTCAATACACTCGGTCAAATTCAAATTCAAATTCAAAATTATTTATTGTCTCAAAATTCTTACAACAATTTCCACAATAATTCAACATTCACATTCGGTCAGTTATTAATTCCGCATTATCGGTACTTTGCACTTTCTCACAAATACACACTCAGGAATTACACTTTGGAGGATATTCTAATTGTTTTAGTTATAGAACTGGGCATCGTAACGACCTGTATAATACTGACTGCTCTAGTTGTCAGGTTTTTCGTATTTAAGCTAACCAAGAATGAGTTGTGTGGGCTTAGTATCGACTTATCGAGTCAATACAATCGCATTCAAATCGATGATTTCTAATCATCAAATCCACTACACATTAAAATTGTATTTTCATAAAGACAACCACTCTGCTGTAATTTGATAACGAATTATGTATTTAGAATTTAGCTAATTAATCGTAAACTACTCAGAAAAAGATTTTTAGCTACGTTGGCAAATGCATTAAAAAAAAATTTTTTTTTTCTTTCTTTTCTTTTTCTTTCTTTCTTTTTTTTTCTTTCTTTTCTTTTTCTTTCTTTCTTTTATTTTCTTTCTTTTCTTTTTCTTTCTTTTCTTTTCCTTTCTTTCCTTTGTTTTTCTTTTTCGTAACTGTCACACGGCCATTCTGCAAAGGCACGCGTCCTCGTGTGTTCCCTATCTACTTGAAACTAAATAGCAGGGTTTCTGTTTGGCCTATTCTGCTGATCTAGACGGATTTGACAGTAAAGTGTTGATATTTCCTAATTTTAACGCATCTATACGATGACAAGAGCGTTACATTATAATCGAACATAATAAAGGTGTTACACAACACATTTAGAGAAAGTTGTTTCTATAATGTTACAGTAAAATGTTAAAAGATCTTGGAACTTTACCTCCTACCTGTAGCTCAGGGTAGAAGTCTATAACTATATTGGCTGTTGCTGCCAAACACCTACATCGTGAATAGTAACCGTTGGTTGGTGTACAGTAATAACGTGGTATATTTATGAGTAAGGATAGAAAGGATGAAGGATTTAGGAAGGATAAAGGGTTCAGGAAGGATAGGTAAAGGAAAGGTCGATGTTGCCGCGTAGGCAATGGCCCTAGGAATAAACGGATAGGTTGATGCTGTGCCATAGGCGGTCCTGTTCGCCGTCGTACACAGGGGACCATTATTCTTTCAGGATAGGATATAGTGGCTTATTGTAGCATCTTTTATTTTTGACTTATTGTAACGCTCCACGCGCCAACAGCTCTTTTAATAATAATAATTAGTTTACTCGTAGATACACCACGGTAAACTGCGTTGTTAATATTATAAATAGTTCACTGAACGTCTCTGTACACCAAAAACGCTCGTAAATTAAAATTTAAGACCTAGATAATTTGTTATGGTATGTAGATCTGCTATAGTCAATCTACTACAACAGATTCTTGTATTGTGTGTTCAAGTAAATAAGCTCAAAAGTTATGTCGCCTCAATAATTTGTAATAAGGGTCGTAGTCGCGGTAGTAGTACAAACGGTAGACTTCACTTACAATGAGAACCACGCGAAACAGTTGCAGATTGCTAGTGATTATTTTTTAGCCTGCATAGACCAATTAATAAAAAATAATTATTACTTTAATAATTTATTAGACAATTAATTAACAAGTAGAATTTTATTAGTCGCATAGATTTAAAGCAAAATACAACTGAAGTATTGCATGGAGATTAAAGGCATTTTTAAATTAAATATTGACATTTGGTTAATCTTAAACCTGCTATATTGGACATCTCTATGAAGATTTCAGAAACGTGTTATAGGTAAACCTCTACAAGGAGTGTGGTAAATATTATCAGTAGTTTAGATTTCTCCATTCGTCAATTGCATTATCAAAATCATATTTAGCAACAGATGTTCTTTTTTAAAAAGACTATTTCAAAACCTTGTAGCTACACCATAGTAAAGTGTGTTCTTAATGTTATTAATGGCTTACTAGACGTCTCACACGTCAGTAAACTAAAGATTTAAAAACTTGTTATACACCACAAAAAGTGATGTTAATATTATTAATGATTACTAGACGTCTTCATACGTCAATGAACGGACGTCCGAACCGTCAGGTTCGTATTTGCAGCTTTTCTGAATATTTCAGAAAAGACGATTTTAACCGCATATTATAGGTACACTACAATAAGTTGCGTTGGCAATATTACGACGGCTTACTGGACGTCTGCATACGTCAATAACACAGTCGAAAACATAATTGTAAATAGATTTTCCAAAACAGGATTTCTAAAACATGTCAAGAAAACGACTGGCATGTGTAGGTATAGAAAGTATCACAAACTTTCCTTCGCTGCAAAGGTTTTTTAAAATTTTAAAAACACTAACTTGTTACCTAGACCGTTAGGTTTTCTAACGCATATATTGTCTATCTCTTTCTATCACAAGTCTACTACATGTAACTACATGTAGTTCTAATCTCGAATATTTAGTTAACCATGATTTAGATTTTCTTCTCACTACCTCTCATCTAGGTGAAAGTTTCTTACTTCTTATTTTATTTGCTAATCACAAATAACAACGTTTAATAACGCGTTAGAATATGTAAAACACATTATTACACGGCGGAGATTAAATCTTTATTTTTCTTTATAACTTTTTTTCACGAACACTTTGAAACGAAGTGTTGAATGTTGATAAGCCACACTATATTTCTGTTCGCAATCAAGTAAAACAATTTCAAATTATTTATTGATTGATACACGAGATAAATTAAGCAAATGAACACTGTAGATTTATAAAATTACTAATAAATCATTGTTATTTAATTTTTGTTACGTAGTTACAGTGTAATTAACTAATTACCTGTGACTTGTTATTATCAGTCTTTGCTTGTTAATATAATCAAAGTAATTTTTATCCAAAAAGAAACTTTGCGAAAACTTTAAATTTTTACTAGAACGCTGGTTACGGTTAATTTTACTGTTCTAGTTTTTTTTTTTTTTTATAACAAAATCGAATAACGACTATTCGATCCCACTTCTGATATCGGAGAAAATCACCGTAGACATCACCTGTAACTATTGCCAGGGTAATCTCCAATCCAAACACCCTGTAATACTGAATAAGCTAACTACGATAACTACAACATTCTACTACGATGAGATCGATCCGTGGCTTACGACACGTGTAGCTGGTTTGGAAGGCGCCTTTTATGAATATTCAACGGGTCACCATTCGAACTCATCAGATAAAGGAATTACTCACCATTGACACCATTTAAGGACCCACTTCACTGGAACCTAAGTTAAAACTAAAAATCCTTAAGTAAACCATTTTAATCAAGTCTCCTACGACATATATGTATTTTGTTTCTGTAACTGTATTTAAGGTAAATCCAATTATTTTGTTAAATACAACTACCAAAGCTAACAAAGTTTTCACTTATAACTACTACTGTAATAATGCCTATTGTATGATTTTTTGTTCTTTGAAATACCGGTCCTCTATAATTTTTGTGAAAGATAACCACTATGGCATTGAAATTCCAATATTTATTTTGACATTGCATTAACCGAGCGTGAAGAATCGTAAAGGAAATTTTATACTAAGAATTAAATTGAAAATCAGGTGTAAACTCTATTTAACCCTATATTTATCAGTTTGCTATTTCAATTAATTTCTGAATTCAAGGTATGGCTGCTTTGACTGCTTAAAGCTTTTTAAAAAAAAAAAAAACTACTGGAGTAGATCACGTAAATGATACCTATTCATTTTTAACTTTATCATTTTAAATTTAGGCAAATAGAATGTTATTAACATAGGGATTTTGGAGCTATTGTGGGATCATTCGGCTGATTCAAAACTCTACTTGTGTTAAAAATATTTTCTTTGATTTATTTGAACAGTTCAGCTGACTCAGCTTACTTACACCGTGGTGCCTGTAGTCTCGTAAACGTCGGGCTATAATTTTAAACAAATACACGTGTTTATATCCTTTAAAAAATAGTTTTATTTATAGCGCAGCAAGTCAATTACTTCTCAAGTAATAAACTTAACGATATATCATTTTGCTTATTATAATACAGATGCAATATATGCAAGGGTATATCATAAATTATTTAATGATGAGTTGTGGCAACAGCATGAGTCCACGCTCAATATGTTTTGATTTAGTTGATGGCTGGTTACTAAACAGACGCCATTAATTCAGTCGCATAAGTGCATACAAACAAACATATACATACACATATTACACTTATACTACGAATACGTCTTAAAGAGTTGTTTAGTATTTATTGGAACATTTAAATCTGTGTTACGTTAAAAGCGTGTTATGTTTACGTTAATTTTAGTTTACTAGTGGGTGCGTAAGGCCATCTTTATAATATCTTTCAATATGTTTACGGTTCAACATACTCTCCTTACACACGCCCTTTTCTGAATGAGATGCGAGGTGTTTATCTGTTTGGTGCGTAATTTATACAGTTCCGTGGATTTGTTGGTTAATAGTCCGCCACAAGTTTCAGCCGAGAAATAAATTTTACACCACTCTTAACCAATCTATCTTCTTAATTATTGTGAACTTGCAAACTGAAGTAGATGTTCATAGGGCTACTTAACAAATATCGTCAATATCATGATAATGACATTCGATGAAATATATTTATTGTGTAAATATATTGCCTATATATATTGTATCCTGTGATTGTATCCAATTTTATCAATGCAAATGTGACTTTTGATTGTTACGCTTTCACTGAATAGACTTTTATTAAACTTTTCACCTGTATTTATAATTAATAATAATAATAAATTAATAATAGTTTTTAATTCAATAGTGTACGATTAACCGGTACAATTAACATACGAAACCCATAAACTGAGTAATTATAATTTGCCATTCATTTACAATAGATTTACACCTACCACTGGCACACTCCATGACTCTTCGTATTATGAACAAAATTCTTAGTCAGTCAGTTCGCTAAACCAGTCATACATTAATATGTTTAAGGAGAAGGTACAACTAAAAGTTAAAGCACTAATTAAAAATTTTCAACTAAAAGTTTTATTTCTGTCATAATACCTAATTTAGCCATGCAGTTTACGGCCTGCCTGGAACTTGAATAATTTTAAAAAGTTCATAATACGCCGGCTGGTATGGAGTGTCGTTGGTAGACGTCCCATCACATTTAATTCTTTCATTAAAAATCTCAAAGGGCCTCTGCATGTTGGACCTATGTCCCCATGTAAGCCTACCAAAGGACCGGGTATTTCTTTAATAGAAATAGCCTGTGACTCGGTAAATGAGAAACATAATAATAAATTAATATTAGGCTACAATGCAGGCTGTAAATCATCACACAAAACCTTGGAAAGTACAGTTACTATGACTGCAGGTGAAAGCTAGTATGTAATAATATTACGCACGCAGAAAGTTTGTTTCTTTTACTATTGTCACATGAGTAAACAAACCAAGTTGTTAATAATACAGCTTAGAGCGGCGAAAAGGAACTGCAGAAACTCATCACAAGCACTTCTGTACTCGTAAAATATTTCCTCATCTATTTTTTTTTGGTGTCCAAAATTGGTCTCCATATCGTCATCATTTCAGCACATACACATTACTGTTAGGGATATTGAGAAGGTAGGATCTTACGAGGTATTGAGAAGGTTCACTGGTCTAATATCTCACAACACCTGGCATGTTTGATAGCGATTTGTTTTTAAAAAAATCCAGTCTCCTAATATTGCTTCCATTAGCTGACTCCTACCCCAAACATGATAGGAATTGGGATTTTAAATGTATGTTCTAGGTCAGACAAAACTGCCAACTGCTGCTTCGGAAATATTAACTACTTTGAGTACTTTTTTTTTCAATTAACGCCACCTGGCGTACACTGTCTGACTACACTACATGTGTGTGCATGTGTAGAATGTTTACATTTTACTTTCCTCGCAACTGCACCGACACGCGTACGTTGAATAATATAGCCACATCCGTTAGATGGCGTTCAGATGTTTATGTTGTCCATTTCAGATCGGGTCTGGTTTCCTTAATGGATTATAATAGCAATATCCTTTCCAATCTACTTCTGAATCTCATTATACTTTTCTTTAATTTTCGAACATTTTGAATTGGGAACTCTTGATTGATAGAAAAAATAATTTCTAAACCACGATGCACGATTGTATCGCGGACGCATGAGATCTTTACAATTACCATCAGGTCAATCGGCATTAATTATTAATTAGAACATTTATTTGATGAATGATATCATTGTCATTCATGAAGCGCATACATGCAACAGTACCTATGCAACGGGGGGTTGTGCAACTCGAGTAGTTCGTACGGGGGCTTCGCCGCGCCTGCGCGGTGTTGCGGTCGATGTCTGGACCCGACTGTCTTTAACATGCGACTAACACGTGCTCCTCTATGCATAATTGTTGATTATTTATATTCAGAACTCGTCTATTAAATTAACCTAACTGTAATATAAACGTCAGCTATATCTGCAATTAAGAACGTAAATGTTTAACGTTTCGATATTTTTGTGTACCACGCTGTACGAATAAAATATGAGGGGTGTCTTTAAAACACAATCATTCTTTGTACCTTAAACGTACTTCCGCTAGTCGCCTCAATGCTTCTTGAATTTAGGCCGATGAACTAGGCAGAGCGCCACTTCCTCTCTCTCAACTATATATTGTAACCACTTTTAAGGTTGCTATCTATAAATTCTTATATTATTCTTCGTACTTTCAATTCGCTATTGGGAAAATTATTTGTGTCGCACAAATAAGGATGAAATATAAGAAATAGCAACAATAGAAATTGTGTTTTTCATTCACAAGTCTAATAAATAAACTAGACGATATCTGCATCTTATGTGGTTGCTTTAACTGAGTTGAAAATTTAACAAGAAATTTACTTACGTCAGGCCTTAAGTAGGCTGTTGGTTTTTGTCATAGTTAAAGGTTTGGCAGAAGATCAAGTTATTCAACTATTAAATATCCGGATCTTTATGTTACTCTAGAATTTTAATAAATAGTGAGTTACTATTAACTTTAATTATTAATTCGAACAGACTCTACACCCGTCACAAATTCTCTCTATCTGGTCTGCAGACATATAAATATGTATGAAATTATTTTAAATAGTTAATATGTACCTGCAGTATATTTGCAGTATCTTTGAGGTTTTCCCAATTCAGCTGTAAAACATAGACGCGGTGTCACCAACATACACATCGAGAAGGCTCTTTAAAACATATCAATGTAAACAATCCAACAGATATATTATACATGTAGCTTTGTAAGTCTCTTTCTTTACCTGAATTTTGAAACAATTTAAAATCAATATGGAAGTGTATATCAACTTGCAAAAAGCGTATGGGGTATTTGGCTGTTATATACGTATACACTAAACATTATTGTATGCGTTGACCTTGACAAAGATTGAGCAACAATGCATTTTCAACCCTCGGGTCCTATGGTCGTGTGGCAATAATCCAGAGCCGTAGTGGGGTCGTCGCCGTCGGCAAGCCGCGACGACGACGGAGGCATCGAGTGCGGGGCGACCGTGCCCGCCCGCGCGCCTCGTCTGCACCGCTCGAGCTGTCAAACCGCCTCTGTCGGGCACCCGGCTTGAACGCACCTAACATCGCCGCACTAATTCGCGATCGTACCTCAGTACGCACTCAGTGACTCTGTGTGAATTTGTAATATTCGCATGTCGGAAAAAACTTTAGGGAGATGAACGGCAGTACGACGACGGTGAATGGTGGCGCCGTCAATGGGAACAGTAGTGGTCTGAATAGCATAGGTGCTGCACCACGTACTGCAACTCTTGGAACTCCGAGTAGCTATGCATACACTTCCAGTGGATCGCTCCTGGGCCGCAGTGGAGCGGCCCGACCAGTCCCACCGCCAACATTGCCTAAATATAGTGGTTCATTCAGTGCCGGTAGCACCACAGGACTTAGAGAACGCGATAGGGAAGGAACCGGTGGATCACATCGTTTGGCAAGCCTGGAAAGACTAGCACTACGTCAACGCATCATCGAACAAAATGCAAATAATCAGGTTTCCACCGGGTTGTCAATAAGCACTCCATCCAATGGCGGACCCACCTCTGCGACGGTCACCCTTACCGACACGGCAACGGTAAGTCCCCTCTGCTCGTTCTTCTTGTGCACCCTCGACAGTTCCCCTAATCATAGACGGCGCACCCCCAAAAAAGGGTACTATCGTTATTTTAGTGAGCCCCCTTGTACAAATGTTATAGTGCTGTTTCATTTTAAAATTGATAACAATCGCACTAATTTGACACTTCCAGTATTTCTTGAATGTTTTTCATGACACAAAGCGCTTTTTCCTACCTTAATTTTCCAACAAGTCTTAAAATTGTAGCATGAAGCTAGCGAATGTAATGTACGGCTTGGAAGTAACTAGGTAGTTTGTTTACATTGAGGCACATCGATACCATAACCACATAGGTACGTAACCGTGTCAGGTGTTTTGTTACATAAAACAGTAGTGTATCAACTTCGCACGAGGGTCGTGTCGGCTTCTATTGTTAATAGGATTTTATGAACTGTCTTCAGTTTTGAAATAATAAGACACCATCAAAAAAGAGTTTGTCGTCATTTCTGTTAATGGAAATTATGAATCAATTTATTAATTATGATAATTTGATATAATTTTTAATATCTGTTTAGATTTGATGATAATTTTTAGGAAATTATGAATGTTAAAAATATAATATAAAAAACGACAATTTTTATATGTTATTATTAGTATGCTTCACTTTAATGTTAGTTTAAGATATAGCCCATTTTTAACACTCTTATTATTTAATTTTTCTGCAAGGATTCATTTTATAATGAAATTGGCAACTAACTATAACTCTGTATTTTGTTAACGGAATCAAAATTATTTCGTTTCAAATATTTTTGGAATATTAATTAAGTAGGTGTTGTGGGACTATATATTTTTCGATGAGATATTTTATTAGATCAATGAATTATTTTTGACGTACAGTAGTAACTTTGAATTGTTACAAAAGTCCTTTTACATCCCATCTGTTTTTGCTGTTTTATTTTCTCTCAAGGTAAGAGTATGGGAGACAGCCCACCATATTCCCACGCAGTTCCTTATGTGATAGGACTGGTTCGGTGTGCGGGAGGGGTGAGCGGGTGACTGACCCCGTCTTCACGGGGTTAAAAATAACTTCGTGCAGTGGCGGACATTCTGCTCGCATGTGTCGAATTCACTAAACAGATATTAACTGTTTCACGGTCGCACCCTGACCTGAAATTTCTTAGAACATTAAACACGAACATTTCTTGGGAGGATCATTTTATTTTCATTCTTTCTGCAATGAATTCTGTGTTTATTGTATTTCTCTGAAGGTTTTATAATAAATATTTAAAGCAAGTATTTACAATAAGAGTCTATCTGAAACGGCAAGTTCTAGTCACAAAACAAGCTATAAATTACTTATCTAGTGTGTGTTGCGCCACTGTCTTCTGTTATCGGCTTCTTTAAGTAAGCATAAAGGCAAACTGTTGTTCTCTATACTTAACAAAGAAACTTACTTATGTAGATGTACGTGTAATTAATATTATCCATTTTATTCAATACCTAAACATAACAGTTTATTATATGACTCACATAATAATATAACAGGCATTTATTTGTTTAGGATTCCTTATCAGTTTGTTGACTAAAGACCAATTTCTTGTTTTTATCAGTGTAATGTTATCACGACGTCAATCAGGTTAACCTCACTCAATTTTACTTAGTTTATTATAGGTAGGTATGTTTAAATCAAGCTGTAACAAGTTCTTGATTTTATCAATACAATACGACATTGTTCCACAATACGTATTTGGTCTGAAGTTTTTTCACTTACCTATACTAACCGGCAAAAGCGGTCGAGGCACGTTCTCCTCTTGCATTGTTACATTCCGCAATCAAAAGAAACTAACTTACATTAAATAAATAAAAATTTTGATCTCTGATGCGATCGTGTTAAGATTCATTTTAACTTTTATCGTTTATTTATTTATTTCGCTTACTAACGATAAGTCCTTACTTTTGTGTGTATGGTGAGCATAAGTGCGACGGGCTGGATCCTTTTGCCTCTATATAGATATAGCCATAATTAACTCAGCGGTACCTGAGTTTAAGAAGTCCGGCACACACGTGGGGATATTTTTGAAATGCACTTACATTATTTGTGTAGATGAAATTATAAGGTTGTACATTTTATTCTAAGGCTTACACAAATTCAAAACTAAAAATTGATGCCATTTCTTAATTTTTGTATCAGATATAAAACTTGAGTTCTCTTTAACTGTGTCAGGGATAAATTGCTAACACATAAACTGAAAATTATGAAATGATTGAAACCCTCCTGAACACCAGGTTGTTAATCTACTGATGAGATTATTTTATCTTTTCTGATTACGATAGTATTAATCACAGCCCTCGTATCATTTTATGTATAATTTATTTGTTATCTACTTATGTAACGTTTTGGAATATTTATTTCATCAAATTTCTTATCACAACCTGCTAGATTCATACTGAACTGATTCCCACAATAAGTAATCCATACGCTCTCTCTTTTAAAAGTTGCGTATTTTAGTGACGTTCTCATGAAATTAGCTATTAATTCAAGCTTCATTCAAGTATGGACGACCACTGAAACAGTGCGAATTTAGTAAGGTAACGAATGCGTTAGTTCTTTATGTTTTTTGTATGGTAATCAAATCGCCCCGTGTGGTTTGCGCACCCTTAACCGTGCGCTGGTGTGCCGCGCCAACCGGCAGCCGCCCGGTATCGCTAGCAACTTAACCTCAAACTGACACAGTCGTGAACGGTGCTTCATATTACAACAGTTTGTGTTCAAATACTACGAAAAGAACCTCTATACGGACTCGATTAAAATAAAATTTACACTACATTAAGTTCTCAATAGTTTATGTTATGTGGCAACGGTCAAACAATGGTGTTAAATCGATACGGTACATAAGCGCAACTAAAAAGATACAAAGCTTAGCTAACCCGTGTGTGAGTGAGTAGTTTTTAATAATATAGTGCCTTGAAGCCTTCAACAAGTGGCGTTTAATGTTCGTGATGATTTAATATTGTAAACTGTTAACTTAAACTGTAGCGTCTGTGTTTTTTTATTACGAATCATCAAGTGATAATAAAATTTTAATGTGTTCGATTTGAAATGGCTAACCGTGGTTTAACTAACGGAAATGGACACCAAACAAAGTTAGCAAGGTGTTCCAGTAGCGTCGGCGATACTGCCGCTGATAAAGCTAAAGTTGGATGGACGAGTCCCCGTGACATCTGGCGGAATTTGTCACTGCGTAGGAAGGCCGAGGTAAATAATAAAAACGTTATTTCTCCCGCCATTTCAAATGTTTAAACAATTTGTATTACTTTAACGGTATCATTGATATACTTAGGTACTTGTCGCCATCAATTAAGAGCTTGTTGTATCGTCGCCAAGTATAAATAAAGTTCTTTTGATAAGAGAGTCACTTAATTTAACCTTTGCAACAAATGTCTTTTGTATGCCATCGCATCCTTGTGTTATTCGTTTTATGATAATGTTGTATACGTGCAACTGTCAATATGTATTAGATTGACAAGTCCTTATCTTCATGCAGAACAGAGCTAACAGAGCCAAGTAACCATTTCCTAATCCTTAGTTGTCGGGTCGATGACTCTTGTCTGTGGCATAATAAATAAGTCACTATCGCACACGGCGCGGCGTCTCCGTTGCCTATCTACTATCATTTCCAATTATTCATATGTAGAGGAGAGGTGTGTTATTATTTATCTACGATGCACTCACTGACATGCCGCGTTAAACTTATTCGTATAGGTAGGGTAGGTAGGATCTACATGATAATCTTTATATATATAATTCTCCTGTCACGATGTTTGTCCGCGATGGACTCTTAAAGTACTGAACCGATTTTAAATTTGATTTGCACACCGTGTGCAATTCGACCCAACTTGAAAGATAGGATAGTTTACATTTAAATTTATAGTCGCAATATTATTTTATTTCAAATTATTTGTCTACCCCTAACATTTGTATGGCAAAACAACGTTTGCCGGGTCAGCTAGTTTGCTTATATCTTTCTTTCCCAATCGCATCATGCAACCTTAGCGTAGGTAAATGTATTTTGGTTAAGTTTTAGTAAAGGTTCTCTTCTTACACCTAATATCTTATGCACCATGAAGCCAACGATTTTCTATCAAAATAAAATTAATATTTCAGCAGAAGAAAACGGTCTAAAAAAATTCTGAACCTAATAAAATGTTAATTAAAATGTCTGTAATAATAAATTAATTATATTACTATCATACTTTAAACACATAAAAACATAATAGCTTTATTGATGCAGTTCTTTGTCTATTAGTCATTCTATTGCGGTTTATGAATAATTGATTAAAACGAGAAATAGGTTCAATATCTAGTCGTTCGTACTTACCTACCCATTATAGCCACGACCTCAAAAGTTTATTCATTATGTGTGAAAAATACACTATACTATAACTGACGATCCACATAAAGCGTTACCTTTATATTCCTTTTCATATTCTAGAAAAAATAGAAATTTAAAAACAGCCGTCAGCCAGGCGGTCAATGGTCATCTTAAAATCTATCAGCTTTTACTGAGACTGTACTGTTTGGGGGACAAGGTTAAATTGTCGAAAAATATTTACTTTTATTTTTTAGGCTGTTAATTTGCAAATTTTACGCAAAATTGACTTGTTGTTACGTATCCCTTGCAGAATATTTAGATTATAAAATCTTCTCAGGTTTTGCTATACCTTGTAAAAAGAAAGCCTGTTTTAACCATCAGGCTTTCTTTTACAACATACTTTAAAATACTAACAATACGCAATTATATTGTTTGTCTCATATTTTCTTATGATGACACAGTTCCCTTAAGAAGTGTTTCATATATGATTAAAACAATGCATTTGATTGAGGGAATCATGTAATTCATATTTATTTATAGTTGTTATTTAAACTTATTAAATTATGCTTGAAAAGCGAAAGTGTGCAACTATTTTATACGCACATAAAACTATTAGAGCTTGTCGTTAATTATAATTTGACCAAGTATAAATGTATATTAAAAACTAAAAATATAACTGATATACATTAAAAGTAAAGCCATGTCCGAACTCATGAAGTTGTTACGTGTTTTGCACCATGTTAGAATAATGAGATGGTCATTATGGTCAAGTAAAAGAGTTGGATAAAATCTGTATTTGTTCTTATTTGATTGCGTGTTTTTTTTTTAAATTGAGTAACCTTTTTATTTCATAAAGGTAATTACATAGATAAATTCCAATATTCTGAGTCCTACACTGTCCTATTACAAGTTATACTTATATCTTTTTTAACTGAGGTACAGTAATGAAATAGGTCAATAATAGCAGGAAAGAATTATGCATTTCCGTCGTAATTGACCAGGTCAGCGCACACCTACTTATATCAGAATTGGTACGAAACGTAATACACACGTGACAGAATGAGGCGTCGTTGTGGTGTTCATAAAAATTATTCCTTGTGTTTCACAACGCAATTCATACACCTGCCTAAGGGCTTAAGGGCTTCAAAACGTTCAAACTTAATGTAGGGTAATAGCCTATAATACCCAATTTATGCATACGCAAGTCCGCGGTGTTAATTAAGGTGACAATTAATTTAACCTCAATTAAAATTCATGGTCACTGTTTATAATGAGATCAAAACATGTTTATTGTTCATCTCGATCATGTTGGTTAGAATAAATCAGTTGCGAATAGTCTGGCTCGTATATTAATTTATAACGGTAACTAAGAATATTTGCGAAGTATCGATGGTTTTGATTACTACTGATATTGATGCGAAAGATTCCGGAGTCGTTGAAGGTGTTTCGATACTTGAACCAGTATTTTTTCAAGTAGGTACATATTACTTCATCTCTTCGGTATCTTAACAGACGCAAGTTACAAAGAAAAATTAAGGGCGGAACAGACAACTAGTTAGCCTGGAAAACAGTACATAGAGTTCTAATAATTTTACGATATATATACGCAAGAAACAAAAATATATTTGGTCGGAATCTTGCTAATAATAATAATATGTAACTTCTTAAAACACGTTTTGTAGTATTTCAAGTATTCAGCAATGTACTTATTCGCCTGTCTTCACATCACATGAATAATTCAGAAGCAACTAAGAATGCGTTCTGCTTAGTTCCAGAAAAAGTAAAGATTGCAAACACTAAAATGAGTAACATGGCTGCTGCTTTAATGTTTTAAATTCAATTTGCTTCCAATTGTTTTACATATTTATACTGGAGTAAGTACATAAAACCCACTTGATTTTACCACGTACAGTAAAAATATATTCATCTACATATTTAAGTAGGTTCCAAATTTTTGTTTTATCAACACATCTAGTGTTCTTAGACTACTTGCAATTAAATGACTTATGTATAATAATTTTTGCTTTATAGTGTGGAACGATAACGTTAAAAGTAGATATACTTTTAACTATACTCTTATTACATTTACCTGCTTGTATTGTCTATTCTTAACTTTAACAAGTCGCCTTATTTCAAGATAACCAAATTTCTATTGTGTTTTCTATCAGGAAGTTTAAATTTTATTTTAGTTTTTACATAATTATGTGTGTTTTTGCATTATTCTTTAATTAGTTTGCTTTTAAATTCCGCGTTACTCCGACTTATTGTTTTGTATATATTTAAGTTTATCGTTTACGAATTATGAATTTAGTTTTGTCAGCGTCGGTGTATAAGCTTCATTATTTTTTTCTTTATATCTTACATTGTCTCGTACTTTCAATGAACTTTCTGTTTGATTCCATTCCCGTTTGCCCACGCTTGAGGATTCGCCGCCCACTTCTGTAGCATCAATATCAGGAGTAAAACGACCGTAATTTCATTTGCGCGTAGGTTCGATGCAATCAACATCATTACGAAATTGGCATAAGCTTGCATTACATAAGGTTCTTTGGCAAATTGGAAATCGATTAGCTAAAGTCATATCAGCATTAAACGGCCCACATTGAATTTTGTCTCCAATGATTTGGAGAGGATCTTAAATTTTGCTAACAGATCGATTGTTAAATAGAGATTAATGAACATTGTACATCGATATTGCTCTTAGTATAAGCTTGGTACCTATAACAAAGGTTAAGTAATATGTACTTATTCTACTCCTACACACACCGAAGACGTCGTTGCAGACGTTCGGAAACAATTATCGAGTTGCATCAGACCGTGATTTATCTAGGACTAGTTAGATGACATTTTATATCGTAACTTCTGTATTTCATGAGCGATAGTTGATTATCAAAAATTAAAATAGTTGAATCTCTTTTAATTTTTGATGATCCTCCTTCCATGTTCATTTCAAGATGGTGTTTTATGTACCTAAATACAAAATGAGACACAAAGTATAAGAAAATATTATGTAGCTGACTTAACAAGTGCTTTAAAGAAAGTACTCGTATCAAGGCTGTTTCAAGTGGTGACCCAAATTGGCATTTTTGGATACGTAGTGAAATCGATGCACTTGTACGTACGATTTCGGGGTATCACGGCCAAAACCTGAAAGTATGATAATTTAAACTTGACCGTCGTTCGAGTATGTTTAATTACTCATTAATCATTTAGCAGACAGTTAGAAACTAGTTTTAAAGGAAGTCTGGTTAATAGTGAATTCGTTGTTTGAATTATAGTTTTAACAGATTATTTATAACAATTATCAAGTTTTTTAATTTTTAAAACATTAGTGCTATTGTATTTTGTTAGGAAGTTCATAATAATTATACTCGTATGTCTATTGTCTAAAATTAGGTTAACTCTGTTGAAAGAATAAGTTGTCTATTCCGGTCTCAACTCCCTTTGGCCATATTTAAGAAGGTATAATATATTTTTAATTCTTATTAGAAACTGCTATAGATTTATTGTTAGAAGTTAGAACCTGTCAGATGTTTTTTTGTTAGTGAAAGTTATTATTTTATTAAGCTTTAAATTTTAATACATATCCTTATAAATATATGTTAAGAAGCAAAAACAATTCCTATACCTTTTGCATATTTATAGATGATATTATGTGATTGACTCACTGTAATTTTACATAGAGTACGCTGTTGGTATTTTAATGACAACTTATCCATAATGATTCATATTCCTAACAACGAAGTATAACATTTACTGTACTTCCGTAGCTGCTATCTATCTCTGAGGAATACACCATTTAAAGCTTAACAGCTTTATTATTTAATTTATTAATTATTAATAAATGTACATAATATGACGATGATGTCAATGAATGTGTTTGGTTAACAGGATAATATTGCCACGTGACTTAATTTATGGTACTCTGTACAATGATAAGCTAACAACTGCTGTACTCTGTACAATGATAAGCTAACAATAACATTGTATGTATATACATATGAAAGCTTGGTAATTTTTTTTAGAACTACGAAGTTTAATAAACCCAGCAGTAATTTTATTCTGTTTAATGAAGGATCTGAAGACAACAGACTTTCCGTCAGTTGCCTTCTTGCATCTTATTACATCGTTTATTTATACATATACGGTCTATGCTCAGGGATTTTCTGCTCTACCAATCATTGATTCTCCTAGACTCGACAATATGCGATTCTAGTACCTACGACATGGAATAAATTCAATCTTAAATGACGCGGTGGAAGAATCAAGGCTTACTTTTCGTTTTATGGGCCTTGAAGTTGTTACAATATAATATAGCTTTAGTTACATAATTTATATCTTTTTTTAATCACAGCCTAAATTAGCTTTTCTGTTATTGTAGTTTAATGTATCAAATCATTGTAAATATTTTTGATTAGTAATAACTATGTAACCTTATTAGATATAATGGGTATGTAACTAAGTAAATACCAAGTCATATGGCCATGACGTGTTCTCATTACCGTTCCTAATAGCCGTTCATTAACTGAGAAGTACTACTTCGTGGTAGAGGTACCCTATTGATAGGTATAAATATAATAATAAAATTGGTCAAGTGCGAGTCGGACTCGCGCACGAAGGGTTCCGTACCATTATCTATGCAACATAAGGCAACGTTATTAGTATCGAGCAAGAAACGGTAAAAAAATCATGTTTGTTGTATGGGAGCCCCCCTTAAATATTTATTTTATTTTATTTTTAGTATTTGTTGTTATAGCGGCAATAGAAATACATCATCTGTGAAAATTTCAACTCTCTAGCTATCACCGTTCTTGAGATACAGCCTGGTGACAGACGGACGGACGGACGGATAGCGAAGTCTCAGTAATAGGGTCCCGTTTTTACCCTTTGGGTACGGAACCCTAAAAACCGACTTAAGTGCACTCCCGATTTTCGAAAGTTGCCATCCTTGCTTTGGTTTGCCATCAATAAGCTATATTTGTTATGTAAATAGACCTACAACAAAAATCTCAATACTCATGATAATATCTTGTTGATTTTTTAGGGTTCCGTACCCAAAGGGTAAAAACGGGACCCTATTACTGAGACTTCGCTGTCCGTCCGTCCGTCCGTCTGTCACCAGGCTGTATCTCAAGAACGGTGTTAGCTAGAGAGTTGAAATTTTCACAGATGATGTATTTCTATTGCCGCTATAACAACAAATACTAAAAATAAAATAAAATAAATATTTCCCATACAACAAACATGATTTTTTTACCGTTTCTTGCTCTCGTACAACAAACGTGATTAATTAAGTATTGTGTGTGTTGTTTGCTCATTTATTAATAACGTGCCTTATGTTGCATAAATAATGGTACGGAACCCTTCGTGCGCGAGTCCGACTCGCACTTGACCATTTTTTTTTTCAATAGGAACTTCATCTTTAACCCGTTGTAACATGATAGGGTTTTATTTTAAGCAAGTTCAAAAAGGTCCTTCCCCCTGTTTGAATTTAGGCTGAAGTTTTTGTGTGTCATGCGATGTCGTCTCACTGTTTTCAATTAGGGCTTTTTTGGTTGATTTCATTACACTCAAAAACATATTTTAATTTGTAGAAAATGTTTACGAATGGCCGAATCTCAAAATTAAATAGAAAGAGATTTTATTAGGAAGTCGTTTTCGGTCCAAACTTTTGTGTGATTAATTATGCAGATTATACATTTGCCTTGCTTGTCTTGAAATAATTAATTTATTCTTATACATAAAATTCCCGTGTCGGGGAAAATGGGGCTTGGAGGGTTTTTGAAAAGTTTGACATCTAATGAAAATCTTATCTAATGCCTTGTGATGTTATAAATAGGAATGGAAGGATACAATTTACCCTGCTGAATAAAAACTACATAAGACCAAAAATTTATGTGGTTATCGATATTTAATATAAAATTATCGGTCTCAGTGATTCATAATGTATATTAAAATTAAATTTTAATAGAATTATTCATCTGTTATGTATACGTTTACAACACACTTGTGTTAATACAAATTACACAATGCTGAAATTGTTATTTATATCAAATTTTTTGATGTCACGTTTGTTGTTGTTGTATTTTTGTTACACTGAACATTAAGTCATAGCTGTATACCCATGTGGCAAGGCATTTAGGAACAAATACATTTATCTATACTTATAATAAATCTGTAGAGAGGTCAAATCTGATTCAATGAAATATATTTTCAAAATAACTATCAGGGGGTGATTAGTGATCGATACTGATGCCAAAAATGCAATCAGTAAAATTTTTGTCTGTCTGTCTATCTGTCTGTCTGTCCGTCTGTATGTTCCTTATAGAAACAAAAACTACTCGACGGATTTTAACGGAACTTGTTACAATTATTCTTCATACTCCTGGGCAGGTTATAGTATACTTTTCATCACGCTACAATCAATAGCAGCAGAGTAGTGAAGGGAAATGTTGGGAAAACGGGAAAAGGTGCTCCATTTTTTAAGCTTCCGTCGCGTGTGCAGCCTTAATGGTTAAAGTTACATAGAAATCACGTATGACGGAAATATTCTACATAAAATTGTCTAAAAAATATCCCGAAACAGCACATATCTATATTTTATGGTTGACTCACAATAACACGTGTAACTCCTGATAGCTTAGTAGTTCGTTCATTCTGATTATATTTGTTTATTCTTACGTTTATAATACTCTCACTCAAGCAGTGTGAAAATGTTGCAAAAACGGGGGAAATTTCTTAAATTCTACGCGGACGGAGTCGAGGGCAACAGCTAGTAAATAATATAGGTATTGATTCATTTATGATGCCCCTGTTGCCCATTTTTGTTTAAGATATAAAAAAGTTATGATCGTATGCACACAAACAGAATTTTTAAACTTAGTCTTCGAGTAGTGACTCAGTACATATAGCCAGAAACAGTCATTGCGAGCGTCATGACTGCGAAAGGCTGGCGCCGCCGGAGGCAATCTCCGAGTATCGCAATTATAAAGCGAGTATCTGCGAGCGACATTTTTTTTTATTCATCGCGACGAACCACACAATATTGGCAATGTATAAAGCAGCAAGTTCTGACTACTTGTTATTCTACACGTGATTCTTAAGTTCCCGTTTGTCTGTTTATTAGTGTTATTGCACTGTTAGTGGAGTTACATTGGCAGTCTAGAACTTGCATGTCTAGAAATGTAGTTGTAAAGTATGCGGCAGTCAAACTATATTTTTGATACTTTTGGAAGCCATATATTATGGTAATCATGAATCAAAGAACGTTAAAAAATTTGCCGACGATTAGGGAATATACTTTCACGTATAGTTGTGTACTAACAAACAGATTGATCATAAAGTGGATTGGGTCATCGCAACACAATATGTATACACAACTAAATTAAGGGTGAAATCACTATCGGTCCCTACATTAGTTATGTGATGGGTTATTGACGCCTGACGTTCGACACAATTAAATGGTATTGTCCCTACCCAATCAATCGTGTAATGACTGCAACTTTAAATATGTAGTATGATATGTAGTTACAAATTCTAAATGCTGTCATTCAGTACAGTGGGTAGGGCTGCATGTTTTAATTTATACGTACAAAACAGTTATTGTATAGATATGTTTGTATCTATTATGTAAGAGTGATCAATGTCATTATTATACTAACTTGAGCAATCTAAATTGTTGGAAATCGGAATTCCTTTTGATATATAAAAAAAATGTTATCAAATATTTGTATGTCATTAAAAGGAAGATTAATAAGATAATCATCTGCGAATTTAAAATATCAGTTCGTTCAATATAGCTTTTAGATGGGTTATATATTTATCAGTAAATGTTGGGTTTTAACGTACCATAGCCTTATTGCACATTCCTAGTATAATTTAGGTTGTCCCTAATCTTTAGTCTATTAGTCAGAGCTACGTTCGGTTACCTACCTACTAATGTTACGTTAATAGTGACTACACCGGGTAAATATTAACTATGTATTATGTTTAACTCAGTCGCATCAGCATCGACCGCGAAACCGAACCGTGCCTTATATTCTCATTTTTCCTCAATAAATGTTTTAGTTATTCCTGTTTACTGAATAACACTTCGTAATATATTTGTACAACGCGTTAAGTACCGGAACTAAATTAGTTGCTGTGTAATTTTCAATGAGAAATGTTTCATACTTTGAAAAAGACGTTCAGTGTTAAGAAACGTAAGAAGAAAATACATGAGACTGAAAATGTGAGTACCAATGTTTTAAATGGGCTTTTAACATCTGGATGGATGGACTTGTTAAGTTGGTTTAGCAATAATATCACATTGACTATTGAGTAGTCATTGATGCCAACTTTTGGTACAGGTTGTTTATACGTGCTTACATTACAAACAAACAAATTCCTATACGATGTTGAATATAATTTATTTATGTTGCATACAGCAACAATGTACCTATGTGTAAACATTCGCTTCGCCGGATGGCGGTGCACATAGTAAATGTACATCTTGCAGCGGGCTATTGCATTTCTTCGTTTTGTTCTTTACTAAAACTTGATATTTACCTTTTTAACTTAATTTTGTGTAGTTCTAATGTGAAATGTGTCCAGTGAAGGATACATCGTGTCTTAATGCTCAAGGATGTAGCAGCCGTTTGACGAAGATCGACACTTCTGCGTATTCTCCTATTTGGATTGCATTATCACATAAAATGGTTAATTATTGTATATCTTTATCCTATAAAAGTATAAAACAAAATGATTAATCATAATTTGATGTCCAAGAGTGTCGTAATGATAAGAATCAGGCCATGAATAACAAGACCCTTAAAGATACATTTTCCAATTTTGTTTTTCTGCCTGTATAAGAAGTCTCGCCTGTCTCTGTGTGTAATTGACTTTGTTGCTGTTAACAATAGCTTTGTTTTTGAAATCTTTGACCATCCTATGAAGATATTATTAGAATCAACGGTCATACGTGCATTACGGTCGTCGCACTTTATAAAACTACATAGGTATGCCTTTGCATATGCATATCCTCTTTCTCGTTTTGCACATGTTCAAATATACATACTTGATACTGGATATTTATACTTTATTGCAAAACATAAGTGCATGGATCTTATCATCAGCGTTTAAAGATTCTGATATAAAACGTTGTTTTTATATTACGTTGACTAGTTTGTAGTTTTCTATCTCAAATCTTTACAACCGTCATTAAAATTAATGGTTGTTCCACCAGATAAATATTAAGTGGTAGTTTTTACTCCCTACCTCAAAACAGTTTCTTATTTGAATTGTAATCAATTAGCTTTGTACTTACGTGCGTTAGAATTTTCCAGTTCTTCATCGGCATATTTTTCAAATAGGAAGTTAGTTTGTTTACAACTTACTTCAGGCCAGTTGAGGCTCGAGATCTGCATACTGTATAACTTAACCATTGCGCGAGTGTCATAACACCTATGGGAGAAAATAAGATGGACTCCTAATAAGTATTCTAATTTTATTATCACTAGTAGCTACTTTGGCTGTCAAGCTAATCTGATATGCAGTTATTTTGTCGGCATAACTAGTTGCAATTTGAATATATCAGTAGAAAAATTGATTATTTATACCGTTATTGTTTCCTAAACTACTCAAAAACGTATTATTCATATTGAATAAGTATATCAGCGCTAATTTTGTATGTATATGATTGAATATGACTGTGATTGTATGTTTTGTTTATCTTATGACACCCCTTCTCTGAGTAACTACTCGTTTCATCTTACTACGACGTAGCAATGACGTGTTCAAATTACTTGCCGGCGTCTGTCAGCCCCGTGCCTTGCTCTATATGAGTCACAGCTTTCATTCTTCGCACCTACATAATTATTAGTTATTGGTACGATGAGGTTTACTCGATCGAGTCGACGATGCGTGCGTGGTACTCGCATGTGCTTCATACAGTGAAACTAGTTAGTACTTCTATTACCTGTTTGTTCAATTAGGTGTTATCTGATGATAAACCACGTGTCGTGTTTATACGAACCTATTAAACCGCAATAAGTTGATTTATACCGCTTTGTCGCATCACTGTTTCTATAATTATGTTTAACTTGTTTTATATTATTACAATGTCCAGTAGTTTTACCTTGGAATTAGTGAGTCATGTGTCGCTCGAGGAACAGACTAGACCGATTCATACCCTCTGTACAATATTATACTGTGTTGGTTTTTGTCATATTTACAGCCTGTTTTTATTACTTGCGTCTCTTCAAAGAAATTGTATTACTCCCCGTAGCGTGGCTCATCTCGTTAGCGTATGACGTGACGTTCACAAAAGCATAAAATATTATTTTTATTACAGTAAGCATCGGATAAGGAGGATATTACTGTTCGAGAAAACATTTAAAAATTAGATGTTTCGTTCATCGATTGCATGCTATTGCTATTATAATCCATACACCATACAAGTCAAAGTTGAAGTGTCTATATAGATGCATCGAATTTCAGTGTTTTTATCTTTTGAGTAAACATTAATGGTCTTATTCATAATGACTTATCGGAGGTTTAAAAGTTCGCTAAAATCGGTTCGCGAAAATTGTCAAAATCTGTTATTCATATTAGTCTTTTTACGCTAAAACGTTTATTATCACTCCGATAAAATCTCCGTTTAAACCTCCGATAAGTCATTATGAATAAGACCATAAGTATATAATAGGTAGGACAAGTGAGGTAGCTCTTTAAAGAGCTATCTCAGGGAGATGGAAAGATGATGAGTGACGTTATCACCAGACCATACTTTTATTATACGGCGTCCGGAAGCAACCGACACTAAGACATTACGGAGGTCATTATTTTAAAATATTTTCTAATAAATAACGGCAATGCAGGCATTCATGGGACATTTTTCTTTTATTTCAGTTACAAAGTAAACGCGAATTGTTCTTCAAGTCGGACACAGTCAGTGGCGGAGGCGTGAGCGCTACAGGGACTCCTGTAACAGCGCCGCCAGCACCGCCCACATCGCTCAAAGATGCGCTCGCCAAACGTGCTACGACGTTGCCCGACCAGCTCGAGAACAACCACCATGAGTCGAATGGAAATGCCAAGCTTAGCAATAGCGTCTCAGTGGATAACGCTAAACCGCCCTCAGTTGCACCGCCGCCGACCCCAGCACCTCCAGTACCTATCACAGCACCGCCGTCAGTACAACCCCCATTAAGAAGTACAGAAAATATTATAAAGGTGAGACTTAACATATGCATATATATTTGGGTACCCTACCCCTTAAATTCGTATTTGTATATGAAGTTTTTGTTTGAAATTGATAGAAGTCTATATTCTATATAATAGGAAGCAAAACAAACAACCAGCAAGTACGGCTCTAATAATTACTAGGACCATCATAAATAAGTATTTTAGTGACAAAGTAGTTTAAATCTGAGACAGGGATTACCTCGAACAACAGCGGCCGTATTATGAGCTTTTATTTACAGGCAGTTTACGCCGTGAATTGAACTGTCTGGCAAATTCGTATTATGAACAAATTATTAGTCAGTCAGTTCGCTAAACCAGTCATACATTAATATGTTTAAGGAGAAGGTACAACTAAAAGCTAAAGTACTAACTAAAAAAATTATTTTTGCCATAATACCTAATTTAGCCATGCAGTTTACGGCCTGCCTGGAACTTGTATGATTTTAAAAAGCTCGTAATACGCCGACAGGTACAAATATGAACTTGTTAAGAACAGATGCAATTCCGGTAAATTAATTGTGATTGAAACGTCCTTACGAGGATGAATAAATTAATTCTCTCTGCCGCCTTTTTTGTATAAGAATCAATTAGTTTGTGGCAGTGCTTCAATCGAAAGAAACTAATAAAAATTTATCGTAATAAATTGTTTACGTTAAATGCTCATATCACCACTATGAACTAGTCTGGTGTGAGAAAGAGATCATTTTTACTAGGAAATACAATCTTGGCCTTACAGAGTAAAATTATTAGCGAACAATTTTTTTATAGATTTGGTATCAAACAGAAATTTATTATTGCTGTCATTTGGAGACGAATTGTTTAGGTAAATAAGATTTGAACTAGATTTTAATGAATTTATTAATTGCTAAGCCTGTCACTAGACTAGTGATGATGGAAATACCATTATTACGTTCCCTTTTAGCATTCCTAACTTTTACGTTATTTTAATTTCTTGAATTACCAACAAGAGCGTGTTCTGAGATTATCAATTGTTACCTACCAAAGGCGGAAACTATTACAACGTGGAATTTCTTATTATACTCAACAAGCTAATTATGAGTGCGCACTATTAGTAGGTACATTAATGGTGTATATACTTATATTTCTTTAGGTCTACAATAACATAATTTAGCCAAATTATGTATATTGTGACGGGCCTCGTGGTGTAGTGGTTCTGGTAACGGACTGCCGATCAAGAGGTCGCGGGTTCGATTCCCGCTCGGGACAATCATTTGTGTGATTTTTCTAATTGTCATACAAATGTTTGTACTGCGTCTGGGTGTTCCTATGTATTATAAGTATGTATTTACAAAAAAAAAAAAGTAGTATATGTATTCTATCCGTATTCTGGTACCCATAACACAAGCATATATAAGCTTAGCTTGGGACCAGAGGACGTTGTGTAAAATGTCCATGTAAAAAAAAAAAAAAAATTTCGATATTATAGCTACAATAGAAATTCGTAAGCAATCTATTCTAAATAGTACAAATAGTACAATTGTTATTTCCGTCTGATAACCGAGTTAAAATACGGACATTTCACAAATACACTTCCTTCCATAATTGCCATAACCATCAGCTGAGATAAGCAGATATCTGGCGTCATGGCATAGATGGAATGTTGGAACCGACCAATTCTGCTATGCCATATCAATCACTGTTTTATTAGACTCTATAGTTAGGAAAGATAGATGCACAATATGAGGTAGCTTCAAGGTCCACTAAGATGAGTTATTAATAACATTTATTTACTGCATTAAATAACGTAACTATTTAAGTACACCTAGATTACAAGCAGCCAACTTTTTATCTCCTATTCTATTGAATGTGTTTCGATTATGTCAACATAAACCAAGCACATGAATCCACACTGAATGAAGCAATGAATACTTAGATTGAGATCTTGTTATACATATATGTAATATAAAAGAATTGAGAAATCTTAGAAACAAAATGTATAACAAGCCCCTTTTTATCTTAAGATTTGAGACAGAGGCGTTGAAAGCATTTCAACCTAAACTTTTGTGGCCAAACTCATTGAGCGCGCGGTAATGTTTCCTCTTCCTGAGTTACATCATTCCATTTTAGACTGTAATTTCGTACAAGATATTACGTACACCAATGAAAAGTTGATTATACCGTTTGTTTTTGTTTTAATTTTTTATACATATAGATAGCGAAGTACCTTTATGGCCAATTTATTAATAAATTATAAATGGTTATCATAATACGTTGCTTTCTGTTATGTATTATTAGTTGCATACAATTACCTCACTACCATTATCTCATAACAGTGTTCATTATGTACAGTACTTAGAACAATAACTTATTATTAAATCAGTTTATGGACATTTTAAACACCTCTGTCCAAAACTAATTAAACAAGCAATGACCTTTTAGTAATTTATTTTCTCTTTGATATTACAGAAGCCCGATCATCCACCAGTTGCGCCAAAACCAGAATTACCTAAAATAGAAAAGCCAAAAACCAAAGAATTAGATGGATACGTTGGATTTGCGAATTTACCAAATCAAGTTTATAGGAAGGCTGTGAAAAAAGGATTTGAATTTACGCTCATGGTTGTAGGTAAGATTATCTTCATTTTGAAATATCTACTGGTAACTCAATATTCTAGCACTTCTAATGAAATTGCGTTTAATGCAATGACTTGCGTTTATACGCTTCGGTCACCGTAAAAAATAAAAGTAAGTGGACGTACAGTAGTGTCTTACTACAATAACACTAAAGTAGTGTTCGACAGCCCATAAAACATATAACTATAGTTCTGTAAATGTATGTTCAAAACTATATTCATCATTATACACTTTTAAACTTTCGCGTTGCATTTTATTACATTGAAAAACACAGGTATTAACGTCGGCAAAAAAAGGTAGGTGTTTAACACCTATACTAAAAATTTAAACGCGTTTAATACCTGTGTTAATATTTTAAATTAATATATTCATCATTGGCTCATAATGATTAAGTTTATCTCTAGAGTATCTTTAGATATAGTTACAAGTCTTGGTCTTCCTAAAGGTCACGATGTGATCCCCATTGTCTTGCGACGCACGTGTGGTCCTTGAAACATTTCGGTTTATTATTCATGAAACATTACAAGTTTGACGTACATTGTTCAGGCTCTGACCATTTTGATCAGATAAAAATTCAGTCCCAAATGTTGAACAAAGTTAGCGAATAACTTTGACTATACAGCAAAGAAGCGTTGGATTCTAAGCATTAAAATTAAATAATATGGCCGTTTTCTAGTTAAGGCTTAACCAAGGCCTGATTAAATCTTCATTTTTAGGGTTCCGTACCCAAAGGGTAAAAACGGGACCCTATTACTGAGACTTCGCTGTCCGTCCGTCCGTCTGTCACCAGGCTGTATCTCAAGAACGGTGATAGCTAGAGAGTTGAAATTTTCACAGATGATGTATTTCTATTGCCGCTATAACAACAAATACTAAAAATAAAATAAAATAAATATTTAAGGGGGGCTCCCATACAACAAACATGATTTTTTACCGTTTCTTGCTCGATACTAATAACGTTGCCTTATGTTGCATAGATAATGGTACGGAACCCTTCGTGCGCGAGTCCGACTCGCACTTGACCAATTTTTAAGTAAAGTAATATTTTATCGTCAGTCCACGTTTTTGTAGATGTTATCCGTCAGTACCCTATTAATAAGCAAATAAGAACAAAAGTAAAGATATGTTTGTCTTTGGTAGCAACATTAGATAAACAAAATATTGAATTTAACCGTAAATTATTCGCGTTTCGTATAAAGAAAACTTTATAGGATCGCTTCGGTGTTTGTCTGTCTGTCTGTCAGTCACGTCTGTCAGTCTGTCATACAGTATTATGTTTCAGGTGAATCTGGTTTGGGCAAGTCAACATTAATAAATTCACTGTTTCTGACGGACGTTTATGATCATGATAAACACCCGGGACCATCACTAAGAGTTAAGAAGACTGTTGGTGTGGAGACCAGTGTAGTGCTCCTAAAAGAGAATGGCGTCAACCTCACATTAACAATCGTCGACACACCCGGCTTTGGCGATGCTGTCGACAACAGTAATTGGTAAGTCATCATACACTGATCTTTCTATAAACTATCTATTTATATAATAATTCAGACAACGTATTTAATTACAATTCATTACGTACGTGGTCTTAATTTTAGCTTAGTGGATGTAAGACTATAATACGTGTACGCTTTATATGTATAGTACCTATTGCTTTGGTACGAGGTAGAGAGGAGATAGGTTTTAGTATATTGAGAAGAAATTTTCGTATTCTGTATTAGTTATAATGAAAAGGGCTCCAAAAGGGGCAAGTGCGTAGCACTTACAACCGTCGGGCATGTATGACCAGATGTATGAGTGTGGATGAAGCCAAGGTAGTATGCTTCGATCGTAGCAGATGGCGCTCTATAGTCTCTGCCTACCCCCATGGGAAAAAGGCGTGATGTTATGATGATGATGATTATAATGAAATTATGCCAGGAATTTTTTTCGATTCCCGATTACACCGTCTACTATAATTTATTAACCGATTGATTTTTAGATGCTACTAACTAATGTTTCGCATATAATAATATGCTTTTCAACATGAGTGGTATTCTGCTTATTCTTAATCTAACAGTAGTTAACATATAATTATATGTAACATCTAATATATAAAATGCTCGTGTCACAATGTTCGTTCCCATACTCCTCCGAAACGGATTGACCGATTCTTATGAAATTTTTTATGTGTGGTCAGTAAGTCAGTGATAAGGGTGGTCCACCCCTGACATTTGTATGTCAAAACAACGTTTGCCCGGTCAGCTAGTTTAGTTATAAATAAACAAAATGCAACAATAATATTTTCTAACATTTTCTAACACTTGCGCGACTCATTTGCTTGAATAAAACTACTTTTTACGGATTTAGACGCGTATATTTGTTTCAAATTTTTTTTAGCCCGACGTTTCGGAGACTTTGCAGTCACCATGGTCACGGGTGAGGGTCGTCGGGCTAAAATTTAAAACAAATATACGCGTCTAAATCCGTAAAAAGTAGTTTTATTTAAGAAAATGCAACAATTTTAATTCTATATCATAACATGTTTTTACTTAATGAGTGGAATAATACCAATTCATTATGCATCGCCATTTGCACTACATTCCTCTGATATGAAAATTATTAAATCTAATCATAATAGTGTAATGTATAATTTTTGTTTATGTTTATATAGTCTGTTGCGTATACATAATATTACATATTATTTATGCTCGGACTAGTTTTATTTATTGTAAGATAATGGAAGCGAAAGTTGTGCATACAAAAGGTTTTCGAGATTAATATTGTTGCGGTCGAAATTTGGTCGCTACGAAAGAATCTTTGGAGTTATATTGAGCGATTATAGGCATTTTATTACTTAATGTAGTTTAGAATGACTTTATACACAAATTTATGCTTTTTGAAAGATAAAAGCTTCTAATATTGTAGTCTAACTACAAGATAATTTTCGGTCGTGAAAGATTTTCTTGTGCATATATTACACTGTCTACATTAATTGAAAAATTTAATAAGTTGCAAATCCACTACTTTTGGAATAGATGTCTGATATTGCATAGAAACGTAAATAAAAAACCTGCGTGTTTATAAATAAAATTCCGTGTTGGCTTTCTAGTCTCTATCTACTCCTTTGCGTAAAGGTTTATGTTTGACACAGTATTTTTATTTTTATTTTAGTTGGCAACCGATAATAGATTTCGTGGAATCAAAATACGAGGAGTTTTTGAACGCGGAGTCTCGTGTGGCTCGTAAAGCAGCCCCTCCGGACACTCGTGTACATTGTTGTTTGTACTTCATTGCGCCCAGCGGACACGGTCTCAAGCCGCTCGACGTTGAGTTCATGCAACGTCTCAGTGATAAAGTCAATATTATACCTGTCATCGCTAAAGCTGATACTATGACACCTGAAGAATGTACAGAATTCAAACAACAGGTAAAATTACACGCCAATATTATAAAACCTCTCCGTGTGTTGACGGATTAAGAATTCAAGTGTCACCACCCCAGCTCCTCCCAAGGGTTCTGTAAAAGTCAGCTAAGGGAAATTGCACACAGATAACATCCTCTGTGCTGTGAGAGACGGAAAATTAGAAAATAAACGCTGTGCCAACACGCCTGTTCAGCGCGGCACAGTAGACCCTAATCCCTCCAAAGTGGAGGCGGCCTGTGCCCAACAGTGGGACGTAAATGGGCTGGAGAGAGAGACCTGGACCAAAATTGTTTGAGTATATTTGTTCCTAGCTTTTTAAATTCTCACTATAAGGCACGAGCTTCCTCTATTTCGGAGGGTTGTATCTACTGGGCCACGCTGACCAGGAGTATTGGTGTAGGGTTTACGTTTTACGTCTCTTACAAAAGAACTTATTACAGCACCCTTAGGAAGAAATTGGGGATGACCCTTGTATTTTTATCCGTTACTACAAGGACACATTGCTCAATTCTTTTAGCAACTGATCAATGGTCCTTAAATGTAGTATCTAGTCCTCCTACTTAATAAGGCAAATAATAGTTATTTGTTTTGCCATAATATATACATCGTTGATTTTAATATCGCCCATAAAAGGTAATAGGGTATTTTTACTTCCATCTGTTATACACACATACTATTCTATAAATAATATTTTATAATATTCCAGATAATGAAAGAAATAAACGAACATAAAATCAAAATCTACGATTTCCCGGAGAGTACGGGTGAAGAGAACGATGGAGCTGACAGTGCTCGTGTGCTTCGTACTAGAGTACCCTTCGCCGTAGTAGGCGCAAATACTGTCATAGAGACCGAAGGGCGAAGGATCAGAGGACGGAAGTACCCATGGGGTATCGCTGAAGGTAATCTATCTCTACAGATGCTTATTAGATAATTCTGCAAGAAACTTTAGCTATTTAACTAACAGGAGTTCATACGCGTTCTGTTTTCTTTGTCTAATATGTATTTGCAAGACGTGGTGCTGTAGTAACGCATACAAATACTATAACGTGATTTCATCAATTACTACGCACAAAATTACACACGATGGTGCCAATTCTACGAGCACAACTAAACTAAACTTAAATAAATAACCTAGTTAGTTCAAAAACTAAAAAACACGCTTGGAAATCCTGAATATTTTAAATATTGTATTGTCATTGGTCCTTGTTATGTGTGCAAAATTTCAGATCAATATGACAACTGCAAGTGGGTGAAAATCACTTTCAAAGATTCCGTTACATAGATTAATACATTGATAGATACATACCGAATATATATAAGCGTGTTAAAATTAATTTTGATAGTGTCGATAACACAATCAAAATACACCAACAGTTGTTTTCATTTTTGGGTTAGTTGTGGTCGTAGAATTGGCACCATTATGAGATTATATTGTCTCTGCACTCTTTTTATAAAAAGTATTTTTGGAATATTCACCCCTTAGGGGGATTTTTTCCAAACTAAGCATACAAATTTGCCGTTATTATTCTAATGAAATTCAACATGAATACCACACTAGAAGTTATTAGCCTTGGTATCAAATATTAATAAATCAATTTATATTATTTTACAGTGGAGAACCTAGAGCATTGTGATTTCTTAGCACTTCGCAATATGGTGATACGGACTCACCTTCAGGATCTGAAGGATGTGACGAGCTCCGTACATTACGAGAACTATCGCTGTCGTAAACTAGCCGGATTATCGCACGACGGCAAACCGCATAGAATCAACTCTAACAAGTATGATATTTTTATGTTATTTACTATTGTTATTTTATAGTATTTAGTGTTAATATTATAACTGTACTGAATTAGGTGAACTGTGGTAGGGTGGAAATTTGGACATAGCAAATTTTTAAAAAAAAATCATGGTTACATGAAATAATATGAGTTCTAACCGACTTCAAGAAAAGGAGGAGGTTCTTAGTTCGTCTGTACGTTTTTTTTAGTAACTTAATTGTTTATGTTTGTTACCTCATACATAACTTTGCGATTTTAATGATTCCTTTTTTTATTTAAATGTTGGGGGTTCCCGTGTGGTCCCATTGGCACCAGGTCAGGATCTGATGGTTATCTCCTGAGAAATTGAGGAAAACCCTCAAATTTCAAAGGCACATGAAGTCAGATAAACTTTTTTTTAATACTCATCACTTCTATTTATTATCTTCTAACTACACATAAACTATATCACAGAGGAACCTAAACTTCATATAATTCATACATATTTTGTAACTGTGTGTTCTAGTTGATCAGTCTCGATATTTATTTGAAATCTTATGTCATTCTTTTAAATGAGTAATGAAACAAGGAAACCGAAAAAATAGTAATAATTATCTAGTACTTTTCCGCTTCATTTGCGTTCTTAGGGGTACGACCCCCTTTTGGGTTTCAAAACCGAATATCAACCTACGTTTAGATTTCATCATTGCTCTGCCCGTATCTGTTTGTTTGGGATCCCTTTGCCTTTTTGTCAGACGTCATTTATTTTTTACTCCTCTTTCATATTCTGCATACAATCAATCCATCGTTTCTTAAGCCTCTATTTATATTTGATTCCCTCTTGATTGATTTCATAAGGTGGGGTGATGATATGATGATATTCTTGCTTTCATATAGGTAAAGCCGTTTCGCAGGAGTTTGGTAACATGGGACATGTCAATTTTATATATTAGTTTATTTTATTTTAGTTTTCATAACCTTTACTAATTTACACCACTAATTTGATCCTTTTTGTAAGTAGGGATAAGTATGTACAGTTATAATATTAATACTACATCTACTCATATAACAAATTAATTCAATTAAGTGAACGTTATACAGAATTCTATTGATTATTATTAAACAATAAAAGCTAATGGAATAAATAACCTATCTACTAACTAAAGTATTAAATTTTCGTATTTAAAAATATTTAGTTTCATTTGCTAATCATATAACATTACTAACATACAAGCATTTTTCATGAAAATGTTACCTGTTTCTTAACTCAGTAGTTTTTTGAAGTAATCTTTGAAACAGGCATGTTAGTACTAACAACCAGTGTAGACGGGGTTGCTATATGCATAAAGATATTCTTAAACATTTATTTTGTTACTGCTGTCACCGCATTCAAGGTGACCAGACTTTATAAAAGAAAAAAAAAATTTAAAATACAATATTTTTATGTAATCTATAGAATAATTTTTCCTGTTTTCATTGCTGCATGTCTGGTCACCTTTAACATGAATTCTTCTCTATTGTCGCAGTTGTGTGCTATTAAATTTTTATTTTTTTTAATAGTTAAGTATATAAATAGCTCTGCATTAATTTATTACTGGACGTTATGTGCTTGGGCATGCAGAAATGAAATATTAATTGTTAACGTCTATCATTATCTATGGTATCATGGATTCTTTTTTTAAAAATATAGTTCTTTATTTAAATATTTTTAAAAATATCCACGATATATCATTATACCATGAAATACTTGCAGTTCATACGCTTACAATGTGGCATTTATAACAATTTTGTCATTGTTTTGTGTCGTTTGATATCGTGATTGTATATTGCGTGTGTTACACTCTGTTGCACATTGATTTCTCAGTGTTTTAAGTGTATGTAATAAGTGCGCACGTATGAGACATATTTGAATATATTATTATAATAATGGTGCATTAACATAATGTATGACAAAAAATATTTATTAATTGCAATGAAGAATGAATACAATACGGAACTATGAAATACTTACCCACTTAAGTATCTTTTGCTATTAGAAATTTGTGTCACATCTGTTACTATTATTACCATTGTATAAAAATACACTAATTAATGCCATGTTTCTGGATCACAAGAATTTAGAACATGTTTGACCATGTTCGTAATAGTATGTACTAGCATTTCATTTATGTGAATATTTAAATATCTATTATCTATTCTAATATAATTGACTATCCAAGAAACCATTATTAGATAGAGTCTATCCATATTAGACTCTTTATTCGATACCAATAAATTTAAAATTACTTAACGATTTAATCATATTCATGTAAAGATATTAAATTTGGATAAGCAGTTTTGAAGCAATGTGACCACAAATTGATTGATTGATTTATTAATTAACTCTTTACTGTACACATGTACAAGAAAGAGAAATTAAGCTTAAAACTAGGTACAAATGGCGGCCTTATCACATAAAGTGATCTCCTCCAAATGTTGCTATAATAAAAAAAAAACTCCAATTTTTTTTATCTAATCCTTTGCGTTAGTATAATGATAAATAATGAAATTATTATGAATGCTACGTTGTATGCGCGAGCGCACATAAACGTGTGCTAACCCTGGTTGTGTTGGTGTTCAGTTTGTGCCCGCAAGGATTGATGAACAGTTTCATGACCATCTGGTAAGTTCCGCCGCGTATAACTATTTACATACAACTCAACTATAAAACAATATGACACACCCCCGACAAAAGATCTAACGATCTATTTGATTTGTTACAAAAACATTGCAAGGAAAATAATTTGAATAAGATAGGGTTTTAAGATCACTTCATTTCAAATGAAACAGCTTTTTACTGATTTAGGTAGGTATATATCGTTGTAAATCTAGCCCGACTTTTCGGACACTTTTAGCCATCATCGTAAACAAAATTTGCTCGCTCGGACCCGTAAAAAATGGTTTTATTGGAATGGATAAGTTTAGCAAATGTTTAAGAACAAACTCTATATAAAACAAAATACTAGAAAAAAATTTATATAATTTGTCAAGCCGTTAGCTACCACAACACAGATAAATGTGTAATCATACCATAAATAAATGACTATTTTTATTTTGTCGGGGGTTAAAAGCTTGTTCACATCGCACCATCTTTTGTGCAATCCACGTGTATATTTCTATTTATTACTTAAAAATCTGTTTTTATTGTACATACAATGTCCCACCTAATGCTAGCAATGTTTTTCTATCGACAATGACGTCACGATCAAACTTTATTTCTAACTATATTGGTATTAAATTACATATTTCCTTTTTTATTCAAACAAAACTACATTTTACTAAATCTATAAAAGTTGTACAGAAACGAATTTCGTTAAAAGTTCATAAACGAGATAAGAGTCTAAAAAATAGTTTTATTTGAATAACTGTACCCAGAAATAGTTGAGAATTATATCATTACATATTATATCACTATCTTCACTTAGATATTTAAGTATAGGTATGATATTAACATATCAATCTTCTAACGATCATTTTACACATACATTTCTCTCTGACGCTGATTCTTTACAATATCCTATCGATATTAATAGACTGTTTAGTGGGTTGTATTATATGTTTGCTTGTATCTTAATGTTTGCTCTAGATACATCTACATATTGAAAAATAATATCTCGTTTGATGCATGAATGAGTAGTTAAGTGTTACAAATGTGGCCTCTAAATTTTCGCTTGTGCTGACACTAAGGGAGTGTAAGTAGAATATAGAGAAGTCGTGGCATGACTTGTAACAATAATTTGTAGATTAAGTAATGAAATAAGTATTTGGTATAGACAACTCTTCTAAATTATTTTGTAGGTTCAGTACTGTATTTGAGATGAGAATATATTATAGTCATAGGCATAGCCAGAATGGAGAAGTTTCTCCGCCCCTCTGAATTGAATAAAATCATCATCTTCATCATCATAAAATCACGACTTTTTCCCATAGGGGTAGGCAGAGACGATAGAGCGCACATCTGCTACGATCCAAACATACTTCCATGGCTTCACTTACATACATTTAAAATTCTCCAAAAAACTAAATTTGACATTGCTCATTTTAACTACCTCCGAAATTGAATGTAGGTTGAGAAACCCGTCCTACAGTAAATCCTGGCTACGGCAATTTATATAGAAACAGTGGTGTTTTTATATTTCGTGTCTGTGATAATTTTTAGTAGAAATTTGTGTGTAGGTTTTTTATGTGCGTTTTATTACGCTCCTATGTATGTGTGCGTCATATGGCTAAGCTTAGGTCTGGGTCTTTTTCTGCAATGGGAATGGAAACGCTCTTATGGAGCGTTTCCATTCCCATTGTTTGTTGTATTGGTGCTCGATAAAAAATATTCGTATGTAATTTGTGATGCTACCGAATCAAAACATACTTAATGTTTCATGACTATTGTTTTAGCATCAAATATTTTTTTTATTTTTTTATAATTTTGGAATCTTTCATCTTTGTTGTAAGACTGACGAGCTTCGTGGTTGAGTGGTTCATGTAACGGACTGCCGATCACGAGGTCGCGAGTTAGATTCCCGCTCGGGACAATCGTTTGTGTGATATTTATAATTGTTAACCACCCAGGTGTTTCTATGCATTAAAAGTATGTATTTACAATAGAAAAGTAGTATGATGTATTATATCTGTATTCTGGTACCCATAACACAAGCATATAAGCTTAGCTTCGGACCAGAGGACGTTGTGTGAAATGTCCATGAATATTTATTTATTTATTTATTTTAATACTTGATTACATATCTAATGTTGTACATTTTAGATCTATGGATAAAGGTAATGTAATTATGAAAATAAGCTGAGGTTAAGATGTAGCATGTAAAAGGTTTTTTTTTTTACTTAAATGCATGTTTAAGGTTTATGTTTTTTAAATTTTGGGCTGGATTACTTATTTCTATATGGTAAATTAAGTTTTATGTGTGTACAATTTTTTAGTAATACTATAAATGTTTGTTCTCAGGAATCCTTTGGCTCAAATGGAGGAAGAAAAACGAGAACATGATCTTAAGATGAAGAAGATGGAAAGCGAAATGGAACAGGTCTGTAATATTTAACTTAGGTTTTAAAGCATTAATCGGCATCATCCTCACACCCCTCCAACAATGTAAAATTATTTTGAAAAAAATAGTATGAAGAGAATAGAAAAAAAAAATCCATGGAGTTTCTTGTCTGTTCTTCTCCATAGGATTCGCGTTTGGAACAGACACCTAGTTTCTGACGTTTCAAAAGAGCTTGTAAACATGCCAACTAGAAATAAAAAAAATTGACTTTGACTTTGATTTAAAAAAATATTTCGTTTATGTAGTTACCTTGGTCACAAGTTCATATGTGGGACCGAGCTGTTAGGTGTCCTCTGTGATCAACTGTTTTGTTACGGCATATACCATATTTTTGAACCTCAACAAAAAGCAAACCCCTTCGCTACGTTGATGCAGGGTTGGTATTGTAGAAGCTGTAATATAATGTCTGTGTGTTAGGTATTCGAGATGAAAGTACGTGAGAAGCGTGCCAAGCTGAAGGAGTCTGAGGCGGAGTTGGCTCGGCGGCACGAGGCGACGAGGCGCGCGCTCGAGGCTCAAGCAAGAGAGTTGGAGGAGAGACAGCGTGCACTGCAGGCTGAACGTGTCGCCTGGGAGAGGGAGACAGGACTATCGCTCGATGATCTTAGACGACGCTCGCTAGAGGCCAACAGCAAAGAGTTAGTATTAACACAATATATATTTAACTAACGATTTAAACGCTTTTCGACGAGGTTAGCGACGTCTGGCCGGAGCGGTGGAATCTATCGAGAGAGACAACTGGATTATACGGGCGTTGTATCAAACCGTGTCGTAGTTGATTCAGTTTTAAAACTATTCCATGTTAGTTGCTGTCCAACAAGACTGCTTTCTGCATCTGGCCCATTTCTCTCTCTCTCTCTCTCTCTCTCTCTCTCTCTCTCTCTCTCTCTCTCTCTCTCTCTCTCTCTCTCTCTCTCGCCACTGTTGAGCACGGGCCTTCTCCATTTCCGGTGGGCTATGGTCTACTACTGCTGACCAGGCTTGTTGTCACAGTCACCTAATAAAAAATAAACTCGTAATTAGAAAAAATTATCTGTGAGAGAGAGAATACAAAATTCTATACCAAGATGTTGGATCAGCACCGTATAATATACCAAAATGGTTGCTGTTGTAGAAACTACACATATCCAAAAAAATTTTTTTAGGTTAGAAGGAATAAAGATAAATATCTGATAAAATCTTCATTGAAAGCATTAATACAATAATGTTAAATGACTTTAACTATTCTTTTTGCTTCTAGAACTGTCGACGGCAAGGATAAGAAAGACAAGAAAAAGAAAGGTTTGTTCTAAAATTGAACAAGGGGCTCGTCGGGCGCACCCACCGTTACTCATATGTGACTAACATTTGCCGCCGTCATCATACTACGGATGTCGGTTGTCTGTCGATATATTATGCGTAATGCATTCTAGTCAGGAAAATGACCTACTCAACACTATATCGATTTTTTGGTAATTAAAAAAACTAGTTCTTGAATTCTAAAATCGAATCGAACTATTGTAGCAATAACTATTTTTGGCCGTAGTGAATTCTTCTTTATTCAAAAAGCAGATAACTTTTTTAAAAAAGGTCATGTTGACTGCCAGTGCCTGACTAATTTAAAAGACCTTTCGTGTTTTAAACTTGTTATAAAAGCACTAAAATAGTGAACAAGCAATATTAAATAAGGTCGATATATTGACTTAGTTTTTAGTGAAGTAATGTCATTTTCCTGAGACCTTTTTAATTTGTAATGTAAACGATTAAAACAAATCGACAGAAGTTAGGCTCGAGTACAAATTATAGTTCATTCCTAATATCGTGTTTAAAATAAAATTATTAATTCAATACGCACTCGTTGTGCTAAATTTTAAAAATCGAGAATCGATTCCCTTCGGCTTGAAATCAATGATTGCATAGTGGATATAAATTAAAATTTTGCTAAACAGTACATATTCAATCAAATAATTTTAAACGTTTATGTTACTGTAACTTTAACGTAATGATTATTCATATTGTAAAATAGATATTTAACTTGAATTAAAGCATTGACGAGCGATTAATTTATTGGGGACTTGTATATATCGTGATCTGGATTGTTTGTGTAATATGATTTTCGTGCATAATGTATGTAATTTGACAATTATATATCGCTAGCAAGATTTTCTAAGTTTATAATAATAATATGTTACCCTCGGGTTTAGGGGCCATCTATAAATTAAGTCAGGATTTCTCTAACATTTTGGTCATATTTGTTAAAACCGTAATCATGGTTTATAATTGAAATTATTACATTCAAAATGCAATTTATAAAATAAATTTAATCTTTAAACGTAACATGTTATTTAAAAATTAACTATTTGAGTCTTATTTTAGCTGCTGTGTGACATCACAAATTTCCTATCATTTTACAGTATGATTTCGCCCTTAATGTGACATAATTTATAGATGCCCCTTTATATAGTGCCATTTACGGTGTTGTGGTGGTTCTCAGTACATTCACGTACAGAATTGTTTTTTCTATTAAAATCTACTGCTTTATGTCTCCTATTAGCTACGTGTTCATGTATGTTTCTTACTACCACTCGTATTCTATTGTATTCTTGTATTTTATCTGTTGTATTTTGTATTTTTCATTCTGGGTGAGAGTATTATTAAAAAGTAAACATTAAAAGACTACTTTATAAATTGAGTGAAGATACTGGCTGTCATAAAGATATAATAACGTTCCAAATAATTGTGATGGTTTATGGATTTAAAAAAGGAACAAGCTGCTTAATTTTTTGTAAACATAAATAATTCTAAATTATGTTCTTTTATGCCAGTAACTTTGTTCTATTTTTAAAATGTATCTTTTATTTGTATACTTTTTCTATCCCATAACCTTTTTCAATATAGACATCCCTTAATAAATTTAGTAATATATAGAGATGCATTTCAAAAATCAATTTTTATCGACAGATAAAAATAAATGGTGTATGTTGCTGAACATAATATTAACGTAAAGTTATGCCAAAAAATATTTTAACTATAATTTGGTGTATTAAGATTTTGTTTTACCTATTTCCAGATTGGTCTTTTAAGAGTGTCGCAACTGGAATAGTTATATAATAAGGACTTAAGTCCAAATGGAGCACTTTGTATTGATAGTGACTATAGATTAATGAACATAGCATAATGAGACAACGATTAACGAAGACTACATAATACCTAACATTGTAATAGATATGCGTTTGGTTACTGTTTGAAGCAGTGTTATTTGATATTGACTTGACATGTATTTAAAAGATGTATTGATAGCGAGTACACAATACGTTTTTTATATACTTAGTGCCGAGATTTTCCTGAAAGAAACTACTGCTTGGGTCTACCGTAACCGCTTAGAATTAGGTAAGCAATACGCTTGTTTGCTTACCTTAGCGGTTTAAAAAATCGGTTGCTTCCTTTGGACTATTGTCAGGAACCTAAACTGTAAGTAAAGGAATCATTTTATTGCCACGATCCAATCAGATTGGGGTTATCAATCATATATCATATCGCACAAGAATTATCTAGAAATAATACTGCTTTAAGCTATAGGCCGACAAGAAGTTAAATTTGAAACTCAATATTTTATGAGATTACTTTTGTATCTATTTTATTTATATTTGTTTTTTTCCATGACAGGGCATTTATAAGCAATAAGTGAGGCCTAATTTTATATATGCTTGTGTTTCTTAAACTTATTTTGTACGATTTTTTTCTATTTATACATATATTCAAATAATTTTTGCTGTTAGTAGCGTTATAGCACAAATACAGCTTACAACTAGACATTTAACGTCCATAAAGATGCCAAATAGCTTATAATTATGGTATGCTTTAAATTGAAGACAAAAATATACATTGTAAATGTATTTGCAAAACAGTTACTGTTATTATCGTAGTTTTGAAGGCACACATAAATATCTATGGTTTAGAATAAAATAGAATTTTTTTCTAAATATTTGAAGAATAGAGTTGATTTTGATTTATTTCCATGGACTTTTTATTGGGTATATTTGGCTTTTACAATATTTAATTATATTTTATATTCGTGTGCCTTCCATGACACGATAAACTGATTAAGACGTTTAGAGTAAAAGTGATTAAACCGAGTTCTCTAATTGGCATAATTCATCAATCCAAAAGGAACGCGGTATAGTATAGTGTCAGATAAATAGACCACAGAGTAATAAATCTAACAGAAAATATTTCTTTATCATAGAAAATGAATACGACCAAATTTTTATTGCTATAAGGACACATTCCAAAATATATCTTTTATGTGGTACCCATCGTCTTAATTACTACGTTTCCACAATACATAAAAATATTATATTTAAAAATATATTGTTTCAAAAATGGATTAAAGTGATAAATTCAGCTCAAAACCTGGAATAGTCCTTACTGATAAATTATAGTATAATGAATAATTACAAAATAATGTTTGAGACGCATGTTTAACGCTTGAATCTGTTATATTTATAAAGTAGAGAGAGAATATTGTAGCTTGTAAACAGTACGCAATAGGTGATTGACACCATTCTAAATTTTAAAATGAATTATAAATATAAGACATATTTTTTACTTCTATATCATTAAAAATTGTAATAAGATTTTCGGCTTAGTATGTATTGTGTGATTCATATTTGCCGAACGTTTTTGAGTCGCACGGCTTTTGTTATGTATAGAGGTGTGCAATATTATGATTACTACGTCATATTAACCCAATATAACGTGATTAAATTAATAAATAATTAATTATTCAATAAATAAACGTCATAAACGATGATAGAATTTTGCTCATAAAACGACTAAGTGTCGATATTCACTAATTTTAATAAAGCTGTTCATTATTATGTCGATATTCACTATAATAATGAACCGCGTTATTAAAATTTGTAAAAGCTGAAAATGTTTCAAATACTATTTAGACTTGTTTCAGTCATGATCGATGGTCATTTTAGTGGTTAAAAAGTTTCAAATGTCGGACTATAACAAAAATATATTCAATTCAATACTCTTTATTGTTTACCAAAGTTTTACAGGAAATCTTTTTGTTGACAGTTTTAAGGTACAAAAGGCGGTCTTATCATTATTTGTGATCTCTTACAGACAACCTTGGGATGGAATTTTAAGATTGAAGATTCATACGTATTATGTATCTAAATTCGTAAAAAGCGGTTTTATTTAATTAAATGCGTCACAAGTGTAAGAAAATATGACTTGTCATTTTATTATTGCACACACTCTATCGATGTATACAAAGTTATTGTGCTTAGTGATATTAAAATATGCTCATAGTTCAGTTGTGAAAATAGAATCTAGCTCTAGCTAGTTGTTAGCGTTTCTTTGTAATACATAAATTATAAGGGAATGTTGTATGGATCTCTCAACAACAAAGACATTAACAACAATCGTATGTATTTTATTGTATTCTATATGTTTATTCGATTTCGTAAATGCACCCTAAGAAGTTACTGCTGTTTTAATATCGATTATTTATTATCGATTATTGTTTAATTCGGTTAACATACAGGCTGATTTTTATTTGTTTATTACTATAACATAATATTATACTTAAGTTATGGTTGATAATGATCTGTACAAGCTTAATTAATGAAATACAAAATAACGTGCTTTTTGATAAAAATACGTTTATTTTGAAAATAGAAGCTATTGTATCAATGAAATACAATATGTGAAGGTGGAAAATGTAATTTTTATTCGGCAAGTGATTGAATGATAACTAGGGAAAGACCCAAAAAAGCTTTGAGATTTCAAACATTAACTTAAAATTTGATTACACATTAACTACTACAATTTTATTTTTTTTAGATTGTATTGTGAATGATTATTTAATTTTAAAAACTAAAACGCGATAAAATGGGTAATAATAATTTTGGCCAAATAAAAATCACTCTGTGTATTGCATATATGATTCTTTACGATGTGTAAATATTTTGTTTAGTTACTACTGTCTTAAAATACATGATAAATATAACTACGAGGTTACTTTATGTCAAGTAATTATTGTATCAAGACATGCATAATTTTATTTAATCAATATGCCATGTTTATTTACATTTGTATAATTAACTCCACTACAGTATTGACTTGAGGTGTTACATTAAGTAATATAGGTGTTAAGATTATACTTAATTTTATATTTTATCTAGGGTTTTGACCCAATTTACCATAACAATTGATTTGCTTAGTCATTGCTATGGAGTTGCGATGTGTGTTGGGAGAAGAAGATCGGACGATGTAATATATTGTACCTTTGAATAAAATATAAATAAATACGTAATATATAGGCACTTGAGTGTTTTTTTATTATTATAACACCTGGTTTCTGTTACGGTATGATACTGTAGTTCATAAATAGTGCACTTTCGATATTACTTTGCAGTGCTATGTTGATATTGCTGTGTTCACGATTCGTAGAAAAAATGTGTAGGTACTTGTTTAACTAAAAGTGAATCCAGAGTCTCTCTCTTTCTCTCTAGCCCATTTACTTCCCACTGCCGGGCACGGGCCTCCTCCATTTTGGAATGGATTAATGCACAAATGCATGCAAAAATGGCACAGGGTTTAAAGTCGAAGTCAAAATTTTTTATTTCAATTTGGCATGTTTTACAAGCTCTTTTGAAACGTCAGAAACTTGGTGTCTGTTCCAAACGCGAATCCTATGGAGAAGAACAGACAAGAAACTCCATGTTTTGTTTTCATTTCTTTTCATTTTTTTTTAAATAATATTATACATAGTTGTATCAGGGGTGTGAGAATGATGCCGATCAGTACAATCACGACTAACTTAAACTAACTTAGTAATAAAAAGCCTTGTTGGAGCAAATCGACCAGTCCCAGCAGAAGGCACCCGTTCACGAGTATAATGCACACATCAGCCCCGCACAGCTCGACCATTTTGTAGGGAACCGTGCGCCCCGACGTATTTATTTTCGAGTTTTCCGTTTCTCACAGAGGATGTTATCTGTGTGCAATTTCCCTTAGCTGACTCTTACAGCACCCTTGGGAAGAGATGGGGTGGTGACATTTGAATTCTTAATCCGTCACCACACGGAGATAGAATCCAGTCGTGATCTTTAAATTATTGGGCATACTTTATGTAAACGCAGGCTCTTTTTGAATCTCCGATTTCGATGTAAAACAATACATAGATACTGCTTAAACTACTGCCTCAGACTGCCGATTAACATGAAACTGTTACTACTGTTTAGTAAAGGTATATTTTTATTAAAATTTATTATGTACTAGAGCTGTCCTATATCCATATTACCAAGCATATTATGTATATTGAGTAGGTACTAGGTATATAGTAATATGTAGGTATATAATTATGATTGACGGCGCGGCGCGGCGCTGTCTTGTGCTCATCAGTAAAGTTCGGCATACTTAAGCTCAATTTGCATACGGGTCGTCTCTGAACAATTCGACTACAGCTCACGATATTGTTTAAAGTCTTGTTTGACATTCTTTGAGTATGCATGCACAGTGTGAATATACCCAAGTTAATTATAAATTATGATTAAAATCTCGGTTTCGATTCCCGCTCGGGACAATCATATGTGTGATATTTATAACTGTCATACAAGTGTTTGTACTGCGTCTGGATGTTTTCTGTGTATTATAAGTATGTATTGACAAAATAAAAGTACCTAGTATATGTATTCTATCCGTATTCCGGTATGGTACCCATAACACAAGCATATACTCGTAAGCTTAGCTTGGGACGTGTGAAATGTCCATGAATATTTATACATTTATTTATCTTGATTCATATTTTGTATACGGTGTTCTTTCTGTTGAATTTATCTGATGATCAATACTTACGCTATTTAAGAGTACAGGTCTCATCACTCCCATTTCCTCCCCAGGAAACTGTACAAGCAAGCTTTAAAATAAAACAAAAATATATTAATGGGGATAACTTTGATAATGTGCTGCCCAGTAGACTGGACACCCTCTTGAAGTGTAAGAGTCCCCTGCCCAACATTTTAACAGACTGGAAGAAGATCATCTGAACATTACAATCAGATATGCAAGAAATTCAAAATCACCTCTAAAATGTTCTTGTATTTAACAAGACTCATTTTAAATAAGAACGTTTCAAACTGAACAATGTTTAAGGATGAACGAGCGCACGTGACTTCGAAAAACCCTTTCAATATTTGATTCATTTTATTTCGCTGTTAACAATTATTACGAGTCATAAATACGAATCCGAGGTAATTATTTCCTCTGGATTTAAATTGGAGCATTAACTGAACCGTATTTGAGTATTAACAAGCTTAATGTTAAGAGTTTAACGCTTACTTCGTGCTTGGTTAATTAAATCCTTTTACATCATGCTTATGCCTATGTCGCCGAAAGAGTATATAAATAGATAAATTTTGTAAGTAGCACTTACATTTCGCATGGTGTAAATGCTTTTTACTGATACACATAGAATTATGACGTTTTATACAAAGCTATGCATAAGTACTTATTATACAGACCCACGTTTTTAGCCTTCATAGATGGTATATTTAAATTGTATTTATTGGTTTGAGTGGGCTTGATTTGGTATCTACAGCTTTTTGAGAATAGTTTTGCAATACAAATATAGCTAAAACATTATTTAATTTAATATTTTCGAGACGCCCATTGTTGAAGCTGCATTCTGCATTAAATAATCTCACATTGGGACACTTACGCTGCGATCGCTAAATCGATTTAAAGAATTATCTTGTGGAAGTTGTGGGCCTTGAGGTTAACTCATATTTTATATTACTCTCCAAATTAGAACCTTAGCAGAAGGAGCTATATTTATGAATATGTTCTAAATAAATTTAATATAGTTAAAAAAGACTTTCAAGTCACCACAAAACCTACAGATCAATGAAGCTGAAATAGCTGAACACAAATTCTATAGGACTAATATCTACTAGAGCGGAATCTTAAGTTGGAACAGCCCGAGACGAGATGGTTCAATGATCTGAAAAAGGCATAAATTCACTGTTCCCTTTAATAGATATGTAGATGAAAAGTAGCATTTTGTATTCAAACAAGAATAGTTTGAGCGAAAGCCAATATATATACCTACCTTATGCTTTTTAATTACAAAGTAAGTTATTTAAAGTGTGTTTCTCTCTTATGCGTCAAATGGAATACTATTTATGTTCTCTTTTCGTATTTTCGTAGCACCTGCGGCATTTGGGTTTGCTACGTGTCAGCAAATCCGCATAATACGAAGCGATGCGGCAATATCGCTCTATGTAGTATGCGAACGGAAAGTAATGAGTTGGCGCTGTCATCACAAATTGGTTGCAGAAAAATGTGTATCATATTTGTGTATCTTATTTTCACAACAATAACGTATACATTTATTTATGCAAAGAGATTGCATAAGATATCTTGTTTGGTTGAATCTTGTTATCTGTTACTCTTTGCGATTGAATGGCAATGTATCGCTTTGAGGATTTTGTTTTTGTGCTCATGCATAATATTACATTTAAAATTGTTGATATGATTGGAAATTCATTTCATTTCATTTAAAGCCACTTAATAAATGCTTTAGTACAGATTTTGTACGTATGAATGAAGCTAAGAATGTTTACATTGTTGTAGGTGGTGCTCTTTAGTGTCTGCCTAGCCCGCAAAAGCGTTCGAGGCGTGACGTTAAAGTGGTATAATATGTGATTAATAACCATTCAATAATTTCGTATGTAAACATTACAAAGTATCAACAAAATATTGGTTTAATTATAAAATGAGTGGTTTAATTATAATGCGTAGCACTTACAACAGTCGGGCATGTATGACCAGATGTATGAGTGTGGATGAAGCCAAGGAAGTATGCTTCGATCGTAGCAGATGGCGCTCTATAGTCTCTGCCTGCCTACCCCCATGGGAAAAAGGCGTGATGTTATGATGATGATGATATAAAATGAATTAATTATAGCCTCACATAATGTGCTTAGGCAATAGGCAATACCTATAAAGGTTTAAATGCGAAAGTTACGCAATGATTAACATTTATTCACGTCATTGCCATTCCAACTTCGACTTGTTGTATGAGGGAAAACTTGGCTAAGTATTGTGAATCATATAACCAAGTTATATTTAGGAATAAAAACGTATAGGGACATTAAGTGTGTTGCTAAACGATAATATGCGTCTTTTGGAACTTCATACGAGCGATGTATTTTAGATGTACTTTTTATAACTGACATAGTGGGATCAAACTTAAATTTAGATCAAGAGATCAAACGCAAGAGATCAACTTACAAAAGAAAATTACTTTATGTATTCTATCTAGCGATGAGCATTGACTTAACGAACTAGTTGATCAACTAGTTGACCTCTCGTCAATGTTTCAATGGTTAACTGTTTCGGAATCAACTAGTTGAATTTAATGATGTCATTGAATTCAATGTTCAGTTTTTTTCAATGTTCGTTTTTTTCAATGTTTATGAGTTAAACATTGATTTCAATGTTCAGTTTTTTCAATGTCTAATTTTTTTCAATGTTCGTTTCTTTTAATGTTTATGAGTTAAACATTGAATTCAATGCTCAGTTTTTTTCAATGTTTAATTTTTTTCAATGTTCGTTTCTTTCAATGTATATGAGTTAAGAAACTGTTTTGCCTTGCTTTATCGTTTCTTTAACTGTGGTTTCTTTTAACCTAATTAAATCAAAGAAATTATACTTCTTAAAACGAAAGATCGTAAGCGACTGTTATGATATAGGTACAATAGTGAACTTTAAAATTACTTACTCAAGAGATATTTTCCTAAATAATAATGATAAGAATCACTGTTCCTCCGTGTGGTGACGCATTGAGATTACAAGTGTCACCACCCCATTTCTCCCAAGGATGCTGTAAAAGTTAGCTAAGGAATATTGCACACAGATAACATCTTCTGTGAAAGGTGAAAGACGGAAAACTCAAAAACGAGACAGTCCTGACAGCCCTCCGTGTGGTGACGGATTAAGAATACTGGTGTCACCACCCCATTTCCTTCCCAGGGTTTTGTAAAACCAGCTAAGGAATATTGTACCTACACAGATAACATCAACTGTGAAAGACGGAAATCTCGAAATACTGGAATACTGGTGTCACCACCCCATTTCCTTACCAGGGTAACCCAGTGCCAACACGTCTGGTCAGCGTGGCATAGTAGTCAGTTTTTTTTGCTCAATTTAAACGCGTAAATTCGTTGATGAAATTAACTACATAGTTCGTCAACTAGTTGACGAACTCCAATTAACGTTAACGTTTCGTTAACGGAAAATCTGTTAACGATAACCCCTATTTCTATCCTCATTCTGGTACCAATAATACAAGATAAGCTTAGCTTGGGACAAGAGGACGTTGTGTGTAATGTCCATAAAAAGGTACTACAGGTACAGGTAGTACCTGTACCTGTGAAGATGTTATCTAATAAATAAGTAGCAGTACCTGTCAGGTACTGCTACTTATTTATTATAAATATAAGTTACGTACAATTTAATCTATGTATCATTACTAATTTTATAAGTGCGAATTCCGGATGGTAACACAGTAATAAATTTAATAAGCATAAGTGTTAATGTGTGGAACGAAACGATAGCGCGATTTTAAAAACGTACAACGCCATCTATTGAGCAGAAGAGTAAACTCATGTTTGTTAAGGATTGATTTCTAAATTTCACGCGTACAAAGTCGCGGGTAACAGCTAGTTTGTAATAAACACAAAAGGAAATAAATATGATATTATAATAATATGGCGATTAATGCGGTTTCCATAAATAGATACTGTTATACTTGATCAATATACAAAAAATTTAATCGAAACAATACTTAAAACCACTATTGCAAATTGCATACCTATAAGAATTACTATACTTAGTTATTTCGTCTTTATTTCACAAACAAGCTACATTCGTATCCATGCATACACGCACAAGTTACGAGCTACAATGCCTACTATACTCTACGACATTAGGTATATCTGGTTGTACTCGATACACAAAGACATAATTTTTTACTACACGACGTCGGGTTTCGTCTAGTATTTCTGTTATGTATTATTTGGGACATTCCGGCTGAGACATCACAATTAAGCTATAAAGAAACTATGTATCTATATTATTATTTAAGATGCGATTGGTCTAATCTAATTCTGCTATATAAATATTATGCTAAGTATTTTATATTTTAATTATCTTTATCTTTATCTTCTTTATCTTTATCTTTATCTTCTTTATCTTTATCTTTACTTCTTATAAAACAAAGTCGTAATTTTTGTATGTATGTCCCTATGTGAGCTTATATCTTCAAAAATACGCAACGGATCTTGATGCGGTTTTTTTAATAGATAGAATGGTTCAACAGGATGGCTTTTTTGCATAATTTGTTGGGGTTTGCTGTATATTGAATGAGATATTATTAAATTTGCCGAGAAATTTGGACGCGCGTGAACTATAAATGAAAACGCTGCCTTATCTATGTGAGGTACAACAAACTAATGTATGGAGGAATTGTTTGTTACCTATAGTTCTTCAAAAAAGTCCGCGAGGGCATATGTCTATATTTTAAGGGAAACCCGCTATACCCATAATAATGTCTAAAAAATTATCAAATTCAATAGGGTGTTTTCAAAAGCTATTTATGTGTATATGGTAATATTTTTCATCATTTTAAATAGCTTAGTTAGCTTACGCAATCAATATAGATTATAACTGCTCTTTACAGCATGCAATTTAAATGAATATCTTAGGAGATATGACGAAAAAAGAATTACGCGCGACAAAATAAAATACTTGAAACTGTTGGCTGAGCAACGCGAACGTTTCCTCGGTCTTCTATCCGTACTCCAATGTTTATGTTTATTGTGCTTTCACGTAAAGACTACTCGATGGATTTTCATGAAACTTTCCAATGGACAACGGAATTGAAAAAGAACTTATTAATATCCTTTTAGGTATATAATAAAACTTTTAGTTGAAAATTTTTAGTTAGTACCTTAACTTTTAGTTGTACCTTTTCCTTAAACATATTAATGTATGACTGGTTTAGCGAACTAACTGACTAATAATTTTGTTCATAATACGAATTTGCCAGACAGTTCAATTCACGGCGTAAACTGCCTGTAAATAAAAGCTCATAAATACTCATAATACGGCCGCAGTATGGAAAAAAGTTCGGTACTGATGTAGTTTTACTTTTCTTTTAAACTTTACTAGGTACTTTGGATTATAATATCACTGTAAGAAGTCCACCATAGGATTCACGTGGTGTCTAGATACTAATTTAAAATAAGCGACAGCCTATGGCGACAGCCATAGAAGAACAAGGCCATGCTCCTAAGAGCCTTAATATAGCCCTACAGGGTCAGTTTACGAACATTCTTGTGGTCCTTGTGGTTCAAGTTTGTCGTATTTCCAACATCTTTCAACTTTTGGATTAAGACACTTCAAGAAAATTACAAACAGCTCTTGACAATTTGTGTTTCATGCTCAAACATTGAGAGTACCTGTTATGAAAATACTTCAGTGTAGGCTGAGATGCAAGGGAAAAGTTTGTACATCAATGTTTTGTAAATTATATAATTTACATAATTAAATTTTGATTTGGAGAATTTCTGTAACTGTTTTAAATTAGTATTTGTCGTATTTGGCTTAAGGGCCTACATCAATATTATCGTATATCATCGCCAACACGTACATATTAACACAGCCAGTAGGCACAGAAAATGAAGAATTATGGATACTTTTCCTATTTACTCAAAATCTACTAAATATATTTTAATTCTGATTTACGTGTTTCTATATATGATAGTTGCTTATGTTTTTAAAGTTATTTCATTAGTTAATATGCGATAATAGACCGACAAATGAAAAAAATAAAAAATTTGAGAGGTTGTTTCGCCAAGATTTTCTATCGAGAAAACTTTTTTCAATCGCGTTTCTGAGTTTTTGCGATCCTAGATCATATATTGAAAAAAACATATACTTAAAAATTAGAGCTCTAGCCATTCAATCTAAAGAAACAATGAAAACTTCGTACGTAGAAAAATGCACGAAGCTATTTTGGTATCCTCTTAACCAAGCTATCCTTACTTATATAAAAAGTGAAAGTAAGTTTGTTTGTTTTTTTGTTTGCGACGTTTTCACGCAAAATCTACTAAATGGAATGGCACGAAATTTGGTAAGGAATTAATAGTATAAATAATTAATAGTATTAATAATTAATTGTTGTTTGCAATTTACGCGGTAGCTCGGAATAGAAACTCCTTGTGTAGTACTTAGTTCCAACATTTTTTTAGTCGAGATGCTTTTCTAATTAACGAGATTGGAATAGTTAAGTTTTTATATTCTATACTACGTCAATTTTAATTTTTTATTTGCAGTCTTGAATTAATATTTTCTTACAATTTTAATGACAATTGAACTTAGTTTCTGTTTTAGTTTGTATTTTGGATATCAATCGTAGTTGTCGTTTTGGTATCGTATTTACGCTTTGGAAAATAACGAACCGTTTGAATTTATTCATTACTCCACCTGCAGACTTAACGCTTACAAATGGTTAAAATTTTTCTGCATAGAATTTGTACCTAGGGACATAAAACTTTTTGCAAATTGTAAATTAAGATGAGGTTGACTTGATGAGATACATAAATTTACTAATTCATTCATTAATTGCTCTGGCGTCTTTGTTACATCCATAGGGTCTTATTAATAATGACTTATCGGAGGTTTAAAAGTTCGCTAAAATCGGTTCTCGAAAATTGTCAAAACTTGTTATTCATAATAGTCTTTTTACGCTAAAACGTTTATTATCTCTCCGATAAAATCTCCGTTTAAACCTCCGATAAGTCATTATGAATAAGACCATTAGTCTATTATTATATCATAACGTTACATCAAGTACTAAATATGACAGTTTTTACTACCAAAACATGTAATTAGTATACACTAGCTAATGCCCGCGATTTAACTCGCATTTAGCGGTATTGACCTCCCCCTCCTCCCCAAATATACGAAAAACCTTATCAAATTATACAAAAAATTGGTCAAGTGCGGGTCGGACTCGCGCACGAAGCGTTCCGTACCATTATCTATGCAACATAAAGCAACGTTATTAGTATCGAGCAAGAAACGGTAAAAAAATCATGTTTGTTGTATGGGAGCCCCCCTTAAATATTTATTTTATTTTATTTTTAGTATTTGTTGTTATAGCGGCAATAGAAATACATCATCTGTGAAAATTTCAACTCTCTAGCTATCACCGTTCTTGAGATACAGCCTGGTGACAGACGGACGGACGGACGGACGGACAGCGAAGTCTCAGTAATAGGGTCCCGTTTTTACCCTTTGGGTACGGAACCCTAAAAAAAGGCATTCTCTTGAACCACTGTGTCTATTAAAAAAAACACATTAAAATCCGCTGCGTAGTTTTGAAGATTTTCCTTTCCAGCCTATTTACGTCCCACTGTTGGGCACGGGCCTCCTCCAATTTGGAGGGATTATGGTCTACTGTGCCGCGGTGACCAGGCGTGTGGCACAGGGTCTATTTTTGAGTTTTCCCTCTCTCACAGAAGATCTGTGTGCAATACCCCTTAGCTGACTTTTACGACTTTACTACTTAGTCAGTCACCACACGGAGAATTCGAAGATTAAATAAGCTCAAATAAGGACATACATAGGTAGAAAAGTAACGACTTTGTTTTATAATAAGTAAAGATAAAGATATTAAACGTTCCAAAAATTGAATGGGTATAGCGGGCTTTTCACTCTCATCGTGTAGGTATCAATAACATATTTTTATAAAGAATCAAATAATAAACATTGAAAGAATTGTAGATTAAAAGGAAAAGAAACTCACGCTGCTTTCCTAGCTTTATTTAAATACAGACGTCGTCTACAACTTTTTGAAAGGAAAGTGAGTCCGATAATATCTTTTTCATCCGCTTTGTTTGTAATGTAATCATTTGAATATTTATTCCTAAGAATTTTTAATGTTTTTATGAAATGGCTCTTTTAAGATTTTTTCTATAATATCATTGTCATTCTGTTTTTAAAAATGCAATGACCATCCATAAAACATATGTGACATTCAGCTAGATTAAAAGTCTGTGTCAATAAAGAAATATTTCTTTATTTATTTATTTGTTTTCCTATGAGATTATACTTCATTTCTTTACTTTTTATATCTCATTAGCGACACTAGCTGTTACTCGCGACTTCGTACGCGTTAAATTTAGAAATTTTTGCATCATTTTCAACTGATGCTTCGCTCCTCTTGGTCGCAACGCGATGTTATGCACTATTGAAAACTAAAAGAATTTTTCAAATCGGACCCATGATTCCTGTGATTAGCGCGTTCAAACAAACAAACAAACAAGCTATTCAGTTTAATAACAATAGTATAGATATTTTTTACCATATAATAAAACTTGCGGAATTACATTGTGATTAAAAAATTATTAATTACATTAATAATTAACAACTAAATATCTATCAAACAATTTCAGGGGAATTATTTAAATGTAAAATAATATGAAATTATTACCTACTATGTATTACGCTTTTGTTACGCATGATACCTTCTGCGCATCCTAAAATGATCGCCAGAAAAGATATTATTATTTGTAATAGAAAACAATGGATTTCTATTTCTATTAGAGTGCCCTTTTTGATAAACTTATCTTGTAGCGACCCGAATTGCCAACGGGTCTACATTGTAATAAAATCCCAAGAGTTCTGTTTTAGCAAGATGCTGAGTATTTTATGTTATTTAAAATTTTATACAAATCATTTATTTTACAATTTTACTTAAAAGGTTCGTTATTCGGTTTAGACTTTGAAATACATTGTTGGATACCTACCTAAAATGTTTCGATATTCAAAAACAAAAGTATCTAACGATACCTACGTATAGAAACATAACCCTTTGTTAGTCAGGTAAAAGTGGTATAAAAATGGAAAGCTTGTAAAATAATTCGTGTGAACAGAGAGGGAAGCTTTGGTGTTTGTGGGGACGCTCGTCCGGAAGTACTGACAAATTGCTAGCTTTACAAAGCCCAATATTATTCTTCACTCAGCCCTTTCATGACAAGCTTGACGCTCGCTTAAAGCAACACAATTTATTTCAATCAATTAAACTTGTATTTTTTTCATATATTATTTTTACTATTCCGCAACTTCGTAAGCATAGAATTTGGAAATCGTAACATAACTCATTATACACAAAAGCCATCCTCTTTAACCTAATAAAAAAAACCGCATCAACATCTGTTGCATATTTTTGAAGATATAAGCTCATATAGGGACATACATAAAAAAATAACGACTTTGTTTTGTAATAAGTAAAGAAGACTAAAGTACTATACTTAGTAGATTTCGGCTCCTCTCAAATCGTATAAAAATAAATATTAACAGACATTTCTTACAACGTTCACTGTATTCCTAAGCTAAACTTATTGTTTGTATTACGGGTACTAGAATACGAATATTACATGTATCTACTATTATTTTGTAAATACATTGATATTGTTGATAAGCTTAGGGCAATGTTGGTTAAATTCGCAATTTTAAAGCACAAAGTTCCGTATACATTACTTCTTAATTTATATAATGCACTGGCAGAATCTATAATAACTTACGGGATCACAAGTTACGGTCGCACATTCAGAACTTACCTCGATAGGATCTATAATTTACAGCTGAGGCTATTGAAGATAATATTACCACACAGAATTAAATTTAAAATCAAGAAAACCGAGAATATGATTGAAATATTAAAATTTTGTAAGATACTGCCTATTCACATGAAAGCTGAGATGCTAATTTTATCTGAGTATTATAAACATAAAGAAATTCATTTAGAGGAGATTAAAAGTAAATTGAAAGAAGGAAAAGCACAAAATTTGAATTACCTAAAACCAATAACTACTATGGCAGGAGAACCGATTATTACTTAATACCACAGTTGCTGAATAATATTCAGTCATCTAATCAAAAAGAAATAACTAAACAAAACCATAAATTAAAATTAAAAAAACTATACTTGAAGAAATTAGAACAGGTCCAAAGTACTTAAAACAAAAAAAAATATATTTTTATGTGGTGTCGTGGGACACCAGGTAGGAACGAAGTTCCTTCGACTAATGTAGAATCGACACAATTTGCAAAAAAAGACAAAGAGAAAGGTATTATACACTACTCGCTTGTGTATACGACTGTTGCGCCTGCGCACGTCTCTTTTAACGGTTTTATTCCACGGCCTTTTTTCCACGGATTTTTTCTTACGGTTCGCGCAGCAAAATCCCTATCTCCTCCAGGCCTGCCGTAAGGAACTTCGTTCGTTGTATAATATATATATAAAATATTAAATATTATATATATATTATAAATATTAATTAATTATAAATTAATGAAATATATAAAATAAAAGTTACATCCTGTATAAAGTGTATTTATTGCAAGACTTTGCTTGTGTCGCACGAGTGATTGTCAGCGGACCGAGGGTAGCCGAGACAAACTTGTTAAAGTTTTTATGGCTACCTGTTTATATAATAATGTGTATGTGTTGTAATTGTATTTGCAAAAAAATAAATACTTTATAGTTAGAAAATATACACGGATAACGCAAATATCTGTGTAAACAAATACAAATATCACAGAAACGTTTGACCAGAAATCAAACGCGAACTTATAAATGGCAGTATCGCACCACCACGCCCGTCTCAATGATCGGTAGCGGAACTCCTAAATTATTAACGGTACAGCTGGAAATAGCAGCGCTTCGTATTTTATATATAGACCCTAAAACATATATTATATAATAACTAAAGGCAACGTAACGTAAGTATTATAATATCTTACGTTATCCCTTTTTACTCGTAGACTGATCCTCTGCGTTTGACGTTAGAAAAAAAATTACGTTGACCTTTATTCCTAATTTTGGATTAAGAGTTGGATATTATCTTTTATTTAACGAATCTTATAGATGTAACTTTTTAAATTAAAGATATTAACATCTTACGTATTGTACCTATCTATTTTGTCAGATTGTTGGAAAATTGCTTTTTGTTTTTCCAGTTATAGCAATTTAATCCAGTAACAATATTTTAATAATTTCAAAGGTGTGTTGAAAATATTGCGTAGGTAGGTTACATTTGCCTTTAGATACTATATAGTACTTATGTATCGTGGTATAACTATCAAATACTTAGTAATTAAAACACAAGATTAGAAAATCATTGTAGGTACGATATCTAATAGCATTGAATAAATCTTTACATAACAAAACAATCTAATGATTATTTGTTGTAACCCCGACGTCAAGGATAAGGAGACTGCTCGTAAATCTTCATAGCTCTTACGAAATATCTCAATTTTGGCGGTAGGAAGTTATCAAGCAAGTAGTGTCGTTCGCCCCATGTAGCAACATGATTGAATCAGGCTGTGTTGCGTGCTTGCCTTAATAAATCTATCTACTAACAGCAACATACATTCTTATTGAAAACACATCTCATAATTCTGTAATAATTTTCTGTGTTTATATTGCAATATCATTCACATCTTGCAAAGATGTTTTCTATGTACCTAATATAAGTATGTATTTACAAAAGAAAAGTAGTACAAGTATTCTATCCGTATTCTAGTATCCATAACACAAGCATATGAGCTTAGTTTGGGACCAGAGGACGATGTGTGAAATGTCTATGAATATATTTATATACAAAAAATATAAAAAATAAACCTGTTAGTGGCATTCGTACATACGCTTAGGCTAATGACGTAATAATTAATCAATGTACATGCGGCTTTGAAAAATCAGTGCTTATCTAATTGATCTGGTGATCAAACAAAAGAAATCCAGTGAAATAGTTTCCCGTAGTTGCCTGATTGAATGCAACTTGTAGCAATAACTATTGGAACTATTCCCAAACTCGGTTTAGGATAGGATTAGTGTTCATATTATTGAGAAAAGTATCTAGTATACCATGTCAAATAAGCAAAATATACACACTATTCACGGATAGTATCATTATTCATGGTACTTGATTTGAGTGCAGTTGTATTTGGCCTGAACGTTAGCATGGTTGCGTTTAATTTGTTAGCTAATTTAGTGTGGCTACTTACGTACACCCTGTTGTAACATAAACATACAGATGTAACTAGTCTTGTGTTTATAGTACGCAGCTGAAGCCATAAACATAACTACGCTCGTAAACTGGTAATCTCTTCAGACTTAATACAGTTACATGGTTTTCTAGCATCTCGTATATATATCAATATCTTCATTTGTGACGGGCTCCGGGCTGCGCTTCATAATTATCTAATTTTAGGAATACAATTTTGAATATAGAAAGTATAGAGAAAGGTTCAAAAAGAAGCTCAAGTTGCTGATTGTTTTATTTGCTAACATTTGTTATTCAATATCGCTCCCTCTCTTTTTAGAGGAGGCCTTCACCTTCACTTGAGGAGGGGTTCATGCAAACAAACTTCCTTAAATATTTAAACATTTTGTAAATTTAATATGTGTAAATAACTTCCCACTAAACCCCATGGTGTTTCTCCGCGCCCAGAAACCCAGGCCGTGGTAGTCACTCAGGTTTTACCACAACCCAGGCCAGAGGGGTGGCCCCGTAGATGAGGCCCGACTCGATAGGGGAAGACATTAGGCCCCCCCACCACCGCATACAGCTTAAGCTAATGGCCTCTCACCGAAACACTAGGTGAGAAGCCACACACCACATTAGGCGCGGCAGGTCCCCCGACCTACAGCGCGTGGCCTACACGGATGGACGCCGCCCACACATTAGGTGGGGGCGGCGTCCATAGCCTCCACGGCAGCAGATGAAGCTGCTGCCGGAGAAGAGGAAGACGGGGCAGGGAGCAGAACCCCATCCGACTTATTTCTCGACACTGAGGCGCTGGCAACCGCCGGGCACTTTGTGTGGCCGAGGCTTCGACGCGTAGAAAGTTTTGGGCTGTGCCCCCTCCTCTCCCTCCGCGGGCCGCTTTCTCCACGAGCGGCCGGCTGGGGAGCTCTTGGAGCGCCTGAAGCCTTCTTCCGCCACGCTCATCACGCTGCCTTCGGAGTCCGACCGTCGCAGCATCTGCATCGGGGTCCTCGTTCTTGAAAATATAATCGAGCCCTCGTTACCGGAGGACTCGTATCCAGAAGCCTCATTGCCGGCTTCCTCTCCGCTAGCATAATCAGCTGTCCTGTGTACATTGCCTTGTGTCGTCGGTTGGGTAGTATTCTTCGGTTTAGTATTTTTAAAAATTCGATCCATATTTGATCCCACGTGTGTGGGGGAATGGGTCGTCCACGCCAGCAGTGCCCCCTGTACTAACGCAAGCCTATTTACCTAGGTTACCCTCTCGGAGGTCGGCCTGTTTCCGAGGGTTTTTACAACTTTACTGTTGGGTGTTAGTGACTTTTCCTTGTCTCAGGCCGGCCAATAAAGGCAAGCCCCTTATCGCAGTCGTCACGACGCTAGACGTGATCAACGACACGTGATGACTGAAACAGGTTGCTCGGTGTTGTCCACATTAGGGGGACATCCCCCCAGACACGGGTTAGCGCATCCAGGGGAACCGCCGCGCACCACGGAGTACTCCCGCCCACAACCACGTCCCATGAAGGGACCGCCTGCCCATGAAGGGTCCATACTACGAGCACAGAAGCTCTGCGCTGTAGACAGCGCTCGACGTCGAATTATGTAGCCCCACTCAACAGTCCGCTCTGATAATCAAAGCAGTACCGGGAGCGAGACGACGAAGACGACTCTCGCGACGCTCTGGTATGAGAGCGCCACCGCGGACCTTGCAGGTCCACCATCCGACGACCCCTTCGTTGGGTCAACTGTGGCAGGACACTTGTCTACGCCAAACGCGGTCTCTCCAGAGTTTGGAAAAGAGCGAATTTGACGCAGTTCAGGGGACACCAGGCACAAAGCTTCCAATCTCCAGGGACGTATCCCAAAGACAAAGGACACGATGAGCCCAACGGAGAGGTTTCCTGCTATGGCCCCCATGTGTAAATAACTTCACTATATTTTTTTTCTTTCACTTTTTATTCCTAAACTATGTAGTTATATATTTTACGCTTGCATGAAATAAAAGGTTTTTTATTTTTATTTTTTACTATTATTTTATTATCGCTCCCTCTCTGTCTCCAGCCCCCTAACGTCCCATTGTTGGGCACAGGTCTCCTCCACAGCTCTCCTTGGGAGGAATTATGGTCTACTATGCCGCGGTGACCAGGCACGTTGGCATACATTTTATTTTCGAGATTACGTCTCTGACAGACGTTGATTACTGTGTATAATATCCCGTAGCTAGCTTCTACCCTGGGAGGGAAACAAGGTGGTGAAACTTGTATTCTTAATCCGTCACCACACGGCAATCATCAAGAGTTATCCATTCATAACATAAAAATCTATAACTTATAAGATACTTTTAACAAGACGTACATATTTCTTCTGTCTATTCTATGACTTTTATTTACATTTAGATATCTTGAAATGTTTTTCATTTTCCTGTGCCTTCAACATTTACATGTCAGCATTATCAGCCGTTACAAAGACAGAGATGTTTTGCTAAATATAACTCAACTCAACTTCTCCAATGTGTAAATATAAAGGTTTGATAAATAGGTACCTACTGTGTCATACACATGGTTTTTGTTTCAAAGTAAATGTTACGTTGTTGTTCTTGCATGAACAAACATGTAAAAATTTAATTTACATAAAGTTATTTAATGTTAAAATACTTCACACTAAAGACAATTTTAAAAACGTTTACCGTTTAACTACTAAATAATTTCGTTTTGATACAGTATCTAATCTTTATTAAAAACAATATAAATGTATAATGGAGAATAAAAGAGGAAAACTTAATTTAATTATCAGCAGCTAACTCGAGAAAGACTTTATGGTAAGGTGAGTTACCGTGAGTTATTTTTAATTACCCCAGTAACACCGAGTTGGTACTTACATAATAAAAGTTTCTGATACTATAATAATCTGAAAGTTTCGTGATATTTTTATATCCTGAAATTTTGTGGATAGGTTCTTCAGATTTAAGCTTTATCTAATTTCAGCGCAATTTTCCACTTCCATTTTTAACAAGTAAAAAGGCGTATTAGTATTTAGTTTGGTTTTGAGTTTGTTTTTTCTCGCTGAACACTATCTGCATAAATCCTTAGAAAAATCCATCTCTGTAATAGTTAAGTTACAGAGACAACAATGAAAATATAAGCAGATAATACATATTTATATGCTTAAAATGTTGATAATAATAATATGCTAATAGAAATTACGATTACATTATGTTTAAAGAAAATATTTTGGTAATATTACGTAAAAGTATTTTATTCAGGCACGTAATTCGTAATCGAATTGGATAGACATGTTTCACACAAAAGAGATTACATGTTATAAGAATAAATAAATATCATAATATGTAAATAAGTAGGTGTAAAGCATTCTTTTTTTTATTTTGTGGCAGTGTTCTTAGACTTTGATGTAAGAAATTTGTTAGAAATTTATATCCAACACTCGCTCATTATAAATTGGATATTTCATACTACCTTTTTCGTTATTATAAAAATATAAATAAAACATCAAAAACACGAAAAGTAAAAAAAAAGAACTTTGTTTCTAAAAGAAATTATTTCAGTTTTACTAGAGAAAGATGTAACCGGTAAAGAAAATTAAGCTAAAAATTCTTTCTCAACTTTATTTAAACACAGCCGTTGGTCTTCAAGTTTTCAGAAGCAACGTGTTTCTGATAGATAGCATCTTTTTTGTTAACTTGTTCTTTGTTTCTAATGTATTTTCTTGTTATTTTTCTTTGAAGTATTTTATAATCATGAATTTTTAATAAAATGTAAACGTATATTAAAAAAACTTTAAAAAAATTGAGACGTTTCAGATAAAGTTTGAATTATATAGGCAATACTTACAGGTGTAAAATGACAACATTATGTCGCGTAACCAAGAGTGGAAATAACCAATATATAATTACATATCAAACCTCTATAACATATAAACCTCATATCAAACCTATATAAACTATATCAAACCACATTGTTTTCAAAAGAGTGTAGAGTTAACTAAACTATAACCAACCCGTCACCGGTAAGTAAATGAGTAAACAGGAAGAACCATAAACTGACCGAACAAATGTTTAATTTCTCATGATCGGTTAAGCCGGACAAACGACAACTAACTCCATATTCTATTGATTGATACAGAAACATTTTGTTTTGATTTCATTTAGCGAATATAAAAATTTTTTTGAGAAATATTCATGTAAATACAGAAAACAATATATAATTTTTAATATCCGTTACCAAAGGACGGTGTATCTATATGTATAATATATCTAATATATAAAATTCACGTGTCACAGTGTTAGTTACCGTACTCCTCCGAAACGGCTTGGCCGATTCTTCTCAAATTTTACATACATATTCAGTAGGTCTGAGAATCGGCCAACATCTATTTTTCAAACCTTTTTTTTAGTATGGCAAAACAACGTTTGCCGGCTCAGCTAGTAATATAATAATATATAAATACTCTGACGCCTTTTAGAATAGGTTGTTATATATTTTCATTCATCTAGGTCTAAGGGTGGCCTAAATACCATCACTAAATACCTACGGAAGGGCAGGGCTAGTAAAAGAACTAAACATTTTGATTTAGTTACAATATTGGAGTTTCTTGTCTCCATGGAGTTTCTTGTCTGTTCTTCTCCATAGGATTCCCCTTTGGAACAGACGCCTAGCTTCTGACTTTTTAAAAGAGCATGTATATCTTGCCTACTTAAAATAAAAATACTTGACTTTGATTTTGATATTATTGCAATAATAGCGTTTGTAAGCAATGTTATGATCTTCAAGTTTGCATATACCTTATACGTTACAAATATCTACTAGTCTATATCTACTCTTCCGGTTTGTGTCGTCGAGTAGCGGAAGCCTCTCTAGAGTCTCACGTAATACAACTCGTACAAGTGTTCATACTTAGGACTAGGGTTACCACATTGTTACTGTTATATACTCAATTTTCCCTAAGTTTTTATGCAAGGGATTCTATCAATCTAATTAGCAGCCTTTCCTATAAAATCCCACAATATGCGGTCCAGCTCTGCGCGGTCTAGACAAAATCGTAGCTCTACCCTATGAGTTACGTTTGCTGATACATTAATCTTTCTAATATATAAAATTCACGTGTCACAGTGTTAGTTACCGTACTCCTCCGAAACGACTTGACAGATTCTTTTCAAATTTTACATGCATATTCAGTAGGTCTGAGAATCGGCCAACATCTATTTTTCAAACTTTTTTTTTTAGATAGGCAAAACAACGTTTGCCGGGTCAGCTAGTAATAATATAAAAATTACGGATTTAGACGCGTATATTTGTTTTAAATTTTGGCCCGACGTTTCGGAGACTTTGCAGTCACCATGGTCACGGGTGAGACTGAGCTGTAATGTGTCTTCTACGATCGCGTAGTATATTAGATAAAATAATCAAGACTAAATAATTAAAATAAATACTAATTTCTATAAATTCAAATATAAATTAACAATTTTTCTTTTGTAATATAAACTAATTTAAATCTTATACCAATAATTCTTTTTTAAAATTTCTTGTTATTATGTAAATAATATTGTATTTAAGTATATAAACTTAGTTTTGCTTGCTATATTGTATACTACCTCTATAATAATTAAAACTTTAGTCTATGATAAAATTATGTATGTTTCACCTTATATAATTTAAAATTTTCTTTATATTGTTACAATTTGTTAATGTATTTTAGAAACTAAAATAATGTTATTGATTTTATGTAGTCTGAGCACAATGTAATATGATATAGTTTATAGTAAAAGTCTATCTTTATGGTCAATGTAAAATTAAAATCGAATGTGGGTAAACCCTGTAATAACTGATCGTAGAAGACACATTACAGCTCAGTCTCACCCGTGACCATGGTGACTGCAAAGTCTCCGAAACGTCGGGCCAAAATTTAAAACAAATATACGCGTCTTATCCGTAAAAAGTAGTTTTATTTATATATATTTATATTTATTAAATGGTACTAAAATTTGCTAATATTGATAACATTGATAGATAAAATGGTGCCATCCCTATCTACCCATAGTATATAGAACATATTACACGGTCTTCGCGTACACAGTTTGGTGATACTGGTATCAATTCTAAGTGCACAACTAAACTATCACTATCTTATGTATTATAATTATGTATAAGTTTAAGTATTTATTTAGTAATTTATGTAGTTTTTAATACTATTAGTATACCACTGATAACTAATCTTCAATCTTAAAATTCCATCCCAAGGTTGTCTGTAAGAGTTTACAAACAGTGATAAGACCGCCTTTTGTACCATATAAAGCTGTTAGCACTGTTAATCTTTTGTAAAATTTTGGTGTACAATAAAAAGTTTTGATTTGATTTGATAAACTTCTATTAGCTAAAAAATTAAAATTAATAGTGTCAGTGGCAATGTTAAAACTTTTTTATTTGAAAATTCTGTCGATCAAAGAATAAACATTTTAACTATTAAATGTGCACAACGAATTAGCCAATTTATCAAAATATGCCATAGTTGTTTTTACTTTTTAGTTAAGATAAGTATAGTTTAACGTAGAATTGGCACCATTGTAATTTGTTGGTGATGGCCTTGATACCTCACAACTCATCAACTTACATGTGACCATAGTGGCTAAAGTCTCAAAAATTTTAAACAAAATGTACGCGTCTAAATCTATAATAAGTGGTCTTAGAGATATATTTATTATTTCAGATACATATTTAAAAGAATTATTCAACTTCGTAAGAATTTTAATTTCAACGTCGTAAGAATTTTGTGTTATGCACTTCATTTGTATTCCATTATAATAATATTTCTAGTCACACATTGAGATCTACGTCCTTGAAATTGTATATAATTTGTTTTATTTAAATTAACTTTCAGATTATTACAATTAAACCATTACATAATCGATTGTAATGTCTTATTTATTTTATCTTCATAATTTAGTCAAATTGTTATTAGTCAAAATAATAGAAATGTCATCAGCGAATAAAATTGTTTTATTATTAGAAATGTCAGGAAAATCGTTAATATATAACAAAAATAAAAGCGGTCCAAGAACACTGCCTTGCGGGACTCCACAGTTATTAGATCTAGATTGTGACACATGTTGCAATTTATTAAATTTTGAGTCTAGACTACCTACTTCTACACACTGTTGACGGTTATTTAAGTAGGATTGAAGCCACGTAAAAGCTGGACCCCGGATACCATAGTATTGTATCTTTTGTAACAGTAATTTATGGGATACAAAGTCAAACGCCTTCGTCATATCAGAAAATACAACTAAACTAGGTATATTTTTGTCTACATTGGTAACAATATTATTAACCAAAGAGAAAGCGTAGTCTACGACGACGAATAATTTTATTTCCATAATAACTGTGTATTTAAACCAAAATCACAATAAAATTGCAACGTTAACCTCAAAAATTGGCCTATTGGTTTATTTTTTTACTAAACAATGGTAATACTATTCAATAATCTGTTACATTAAAGGACGGTTAAAAGATATGTCCAATGCGTTATGTATTTTTTGAAACTTATTTTATAAGTGTTTTTGATAAAATGTGTAATTTTTCAATAAAATGGTTGTAGGAAATTGATTACTATAGATCAAACATGTCATTTTTAGTAAATGTGTTTCATTAAACGTCAACACGAAACCTTAGCCCATTTTTTGTGCCTATTCAATAACTTCTAGGTGTTACAGACTATGGTGATTTAGGAGCCCAAAATATTAGAAATTCGTGCGAAACGTGAAATGGCTCTTAATAACGGGTCCACAGCTTGAAATATAAACTATGGAAGCATAAATATTACACGTCTTAAAAGCTCTCCGAAATTAATTTGAGTTATTTCCTGTACACATCGGCCACGCTCCCTGCGTTTAATCTCTGTCCTCCCCCCTATTCACCCAGGTTTTAGTGAAAATAGGTTTAGTAAACAATGGGGTTAATTAAACGTAAACATGTTAAACTATTGAAAGTTATTAATATAATAATTACACGTCGAACAATTTGGTTAATCTTCAGATAATATAAAACGATACAATTTCTTACAAGTTGATTGATTACGCTCTCACTTCTAGTTTGTTGCGTATTTTATATAAAATGCATAGTTCATATTCATATACCTAAATTCTAATAATTCTAAAAGATACTATAACAATATTCTATTCTATAAAAAGTGCAAATGCTTGTGTGAAATATGTCATGTGAACAGTTCGGCGATTGTGGCACACTCGCCTAGAAACACTAACAAATTGCTAACTTTCACACAGCTGACTGTTACTGTTCACTCGGCATTTTATGAAAAACTCGATGCACACATAACACACATGTTTATCAAATCGCAGTCAAAGATGATTTAAGGAGCATCATGACCCCCCTGCAAGTGTTAATTTTAGAACGTGGTTTTAGCTACAGAGTTCGTTCCGAAATTCTAAAAATGCCTAGTATGTTTTTTACGTGTATTTGACAAACAATTTTTTCAGATTGTGATGAGCTTCAGCAAACTTTTTAATTATAATTGCGACCTTGTCAACCTTTAAATCCCTATGGATGTCATCATTTCGCACATACCAGGGTGCGTTTATTATGCCTCTTAAAACTTTGTTCTGGAATCTTTGAATAGTTAGTACATTGCTTGGTTTGGTACAGCCCCAAAGCTGGATACCATAAGTCCACACTGGCATAAGGACTTGTTTGTATAGTAATAATTTATTCTGTACTGACAACAAAGAATCCTTTCCGAGAAGCCAGTGCATACTTTTATAGCGAAGCTCCAACTCTTCGCGTTTCTTTTTAACGTGGGCTTTCCATCGCAGCTTCGTGTCTAATGTCATGCCCAGATATTTGGCGGTGTTCTCGTGTGGTATAATCTGTTTGTTAAGGTACAAAGGTACATAATTTACTCTTTTGTTGGTAAAGTCTTTATGTATAGTCTTTGCCTCGTTTAACTTAATTCGCCACTTTGTTGTCCATTTATAGAGCGTATTTATAGCTGCTTGCACTTTTTCTATGGCTTCCGTTTGAGAGTCTCCTATAGCCATAATGGCTGTGTCGTCAGCAAACATAGCAACTGTATTATTTTGTAATTCTGGCATATCACACATGTAGAGCAGGTATACGATAGGACCTAGAACACTCCCTTGTGATACACCAGCTTTGATTTCTTTAAGGTCAGAATATGCATCGTCGTGTTTTACTAAAACATTCGTTGCGTTAAATAGGACTCTAGGATGTCGGCATATTGTTTGGGTAGAAAATTTCTTAATTTATTAATGAGGCCTTTGTGCCACACTTTGTCGAATGCTTGTTGCATATCTAGAAACACAGTTGAGCACACTTTCTTATCTTCCAAAGACTTTTCTATCATTGAACAAAATGAAGATATGTATTTATTCAGAAAAATGCCATCCTAGTACTCTATACCAGCAAATTAGCCGTTTTAGTAATAATTCTTTATTTTCAGACAAAGTCCATACAAAAGTAAAAACTAAAAACACAACGAAATATAAATCAAGACAAAATAAACTGTGCAAGCCAACTGTTTTATTTTACACATATTTCTTTCTTTCTTCATTGTTACATAAACTAGGTATATAAACAATTGCTCTACCCGGGATTAATTCCCAAGATCACATGTAACATAAATCTTGCCTTATACCATAGGATCAAAGACGCAGCCTTAATAGTTGAACTAAACTTATTATATCAGCTTGGAGCCAAAATACTATTGTTCTACCGACCGAGTTAACGTATTATCACGTAGAAGCTATTATAACATTAATACATGTTGAACTTGTACTAATTATGGAAGCCAAACGACTATTGCAGTTGTAACTACTTTAGGACCGGGATCTGTAGAATTAAGTCAAGTAGGTACAATATATGATACCATTAGCTGGATTATGGCGAGCCCGTTAAGTTTTTGTACGTGTTTAACCTTCAATAAAAAAGTTAGGGATATTTGCATGTTCCACTTAGCTTTTATGATTTTAATATAGTACTGCGGTACAGAAGGTATTTAGATAAAACTAGTAATGTTAAACATATACCTATATAAATGATCTGAACTTGCAACCACTTAGCAATTTTCGGTCATAAGAAAAAGAAATGATAATCAATCATCTAAAGATAATGCCGATATATGATATCAAGTTAATACTGTGGTTTCACTAGTTTGATAATAATATAACTCTTTTAAATATTTATTTAGTATATTATATTTTATCAAACGGAAAGATGTTTAGTGGTAGGTTTTTTATTGAAATGAAAACTAAAACACATTAAATATAGAAAATAATCATGTCTTAAAATTAATCTGATTTGAACTGGGGAGTGTAGCTATATCTAAATCCCATCACGTATCAATTGATGATAAATCAGCAGAAGCTATGTTTTACACAGTAACGTATCGGGCTATACAATCATGTAGCTACATGGGACAAATGACATCATTTTCTTGATAGCTTCCTACCCCTTGCATTGGATGTTTCGTAAAAGCTATGAAGATTTAACGACCGTTTCCGTTTTCCTTAGCTTCGATGTTAGGAATCATTAAATGAATGGCCATAAAGACATAATCCTTGCAAGAGAGGTCTTATAGTTCGACGATAGCCATTAAATAAGACAATTTTCTTTATGAGAAGACAGTAGATCGTCATGTTCTGTCAATCTTGTTACGCAACTATAATAAAACATACAAAAATAGCAAATCCAATTTTAATTATCCCGTGTTACTTGGAAAAAAAAACAAATGTCATCATTGAACTATCATGTTTTTGTCCTTAGGGTTATTACCCTTATGCAGAGACTATAGAAACTATTAATGTCACAATGTCAATATACTTTACAAATAGCAAATTGAATAAGAGTAAAAAACGTAAGTAGAATAACGGTTATAAAAATTATATTACATGTGTTTTTAAAAGACTTCTTATTTTCCTGAAATGTGAAAATTAAATTTTTGTGTGATATGTCCGTGAATATTTATTTATTATTTCCTTATACTAGAATATAGAATATAGGTAAGGAGAAGCTATGTAATTTCAACAAATGTAATTCACAAAATAAATAACGGAGAATATCAATAACAGAGCAAAACTCACTTTAATTATGAGGAGTTAATTCGTGAAAGAATCTGTGGAAGGTAAGTTACAGCGAATTACTTTGGCGACATCCAAAATAAACTCTGAGCTTTTATTACGTTATCAATTTAGTAAGAAAGATTCAATTTTGCGATAGAGAAACCTGCATTTTATATTAAACCGGAAAATAATGTTACAATGATATTTAAATTTTCAAAACAATCGTGATATTCATATCGTACTATATAAGACTAATGATACTTATTGTTGAGTAAACAGAACATCAGAGATAAATATATATTTCCGAATAAATTATTCAACACAGGTTCTAGAGAGAAGTTGAGTAAATTGCTGATTGTAATAGTCATATGTGAAGTGTCAAACTCTTGTGAAATATAAATTGCTTCGGATCAACGTTGGCTTGTTGATTTCAGTAAGGGATAGATAAAGTTACAAACACATATATTATTAAAGAGTTGAGGATAAAGAAGGGTGAGTGTAAAAGCTTTTAGAATATTTTATGAAGATAGGCCGACGCATTGCGGAGAAGACAACCACAGAACATATTATTATGTTCCGAAGGGTGCTATAAAAGTCAACTAAGGGAGATTGCACACAGATAACATCTTCTACGAGAGTCGGAAAACTCGAAAATAAACCCAGTGCCAACACGCCTGGTCAGCGCAGCACAGTGTAGACCATAATCTCTCTGAAAATGGAGGAGGTCCGTGCCCAACAGTGGGACGTAATTGGGCTGGAGAGAGAGAGAGAGAGAGAGAGAGAGAGAGGATCAAGGGATTCGTTTGTAAGTGACAAGTGTTTGAGAATTCCCAACGAAACCGCTTTGAGGTAAAGTGACAAATAAACTATCATCGATAGAAAGTCGCTGTAATATAATATCTTAACATGAATAATAAATAAAAAAAACGTAGTGCCCTCCGACGGCCTATTTACTGTTATTATCGTTGAACTTATCTTCTATTTATGTTAACACTCTCTCGAAAACATAGGTTTAAAATTATGTCTGATAAATAAAATAAATAAATATTCACGGAGATTTCACACAGCGTCCTCTGGTCCCAAGCTAAGCTTATATGCTTGTGTTATGGGTACCAGAATACGGATATATTTTATTTATTTATTTATTTACACTATGCTTAAACTATGCAAAGGCGGACTTAATGCCTAAGGCATTTTCTACCAGTCAACCATAGATATACTACATATACTACTTTTCTTTTGTAAATACATAGGTACTTATAATACATAGAAACACTCAGACGCAGAACAAACGTTTGTATGACATTTATAAGCGTTACACAAATGATTGTCCCATGCGGGAATCGAACCCACGACCTCGGGAACGACAGTCCATTACATGAACCACTAGACCACGAAGCCCGTCAACGTGCAACATGCAAGTGGTGTAGCGTCATAAAACTTTGTACTGAAATAAGCAAACAAATTTCCTTTTAAATTAGTGTGAATCTGTGTACTGTTTTTGATAAAATGCGGTAGTTGCTGAAATTGGCTACAGAGTACGATGAAATAAAATCCCAAGAGTTTTGTTGTAATCCAGCGCTGAATATTTTGTCACTTAAATTTTATCCAATTCTTTTACTTTTATAATAATGTTCAAATTAGTTCAATCTTCGGATATCCTTTTGCCAAATCTTGTTCAATTTAAATGTAATTTAGGGTCCCAGACAGAAAGCGTATTTTGTAAGGTTATCAATTAAAATGTACCGTTCGTTAGTAACTTGAGATAATTTAACTGTTAGAATTTTTTGCTTACTTTTTTTTAAAATAATCCCTATCGAAGCCTTTATTAATTTATTTATTTAATTTCTTTTCTTTATTCTTTTGATCTTCCATGTTTTTTTATTCGTTTAAGATATAATAAAATTATATAAAGAGCAGTTTTGTACAACTTTTAACGTTGCTATTTCCATTTCATATTTTCCAGCTTTTAACTACGCAATCAATTACGCTCCATGTATTGTGTCACCATTTCAAATATTCTAAAATTAGACACGAATTAATGTTAACTAAGCAAGTTTCTACTGATTTCTTTCAGACGTTCTCAAATAATTCCAAGAATTAAGTAATTGCGTTGTTTACAAAGCTAAACACTTTTGAGATTTAATTGGGACTGCGAATTGATATATTTCTATTTATTGCAATTGTTATCCTTCCCCTTTAGACTACTAATAGTAAATAAATACTCACGTACATTTCTGTACTTCTACAGATTTCTAGATTATTCTGTACAGTCTTCTGATCCCAAGTTAACCTTATTGCTTATGTTATGTGTACCAGAAAAGGATGCATTATCAATTATATTAGAGCAAAAATATTACAAATATTAAAAAATAACTATAAAATAAAAATACCAATTTTAGTTATAGCTGAGGGGTACTGAATCACAGTCCCTATTCAAAACCGTTGCCTGAATGAGGTGTTTTTAAGAGTTACTAAGTGCTTTCTGAGTAGCGATATGACACCCCTGTAGTCTTCTGTAGAGCTTATAATACGTGGTAATAGAGTAAGAATCTCAACTTCCTTATGGTAAGTCTTTTTTATGCAGATTGTGGAATGCTTGTGCTGTTTTTTGTTGTAAAAGAATAAGGCGTTAATTCATTCATTTATTTAAATATGTTTCCTTAATAGGTTCGTTTGTAAGCTGTTGTTTTTAGGGTTTACTAACAAAAGGTAAAATGGTAATAGGGTATTACTGAGACTTCACTGTTCGCTAGTCCATTCGTTCATCCATCTGTCACCAGCGGCCGTATTATGAGCTTTTATTTACAGGCAGTTTACGCCGTGAAATGAACTGTCTGGCAAATTCGTATTATGAACAAATTATTAGTCAGTCAGTTCGCTAAACCAGTCATACATTAATATGTTTAAGGAGAAGGTACAACTAAAAGTTAAAGTACTAACTAATTCAACTAAAAGTTTTATTTTTGCCATAATACCTAATTTAGCCATGAAGTTTACGGCCTGCCTGGAACTTGAATGATTTTAAAAAGCTCATAATGCGCCGGCTGGCCGTATTTCTGGAACGGTAATAGCTAGAGAGCTAAAAATTTCACAGTTTAAGCAGTATATTAGCAGTTTAAGCATATATAAATATTGATCAGTATCATTCTCCAGGAGAATATACTTGCTCTTACACTTTTAATAGGGTTCTCGTTATTGAGGGTTATGTGGAGTCAGTATGGTGATAATTATATGACAATAACGGTAAAACACCCATCCCCTACCAGTGCAATTCGTACTTGACCAGTTTTTTTTTACCACTTTTCTACCGAAGTTTTACCTTGTCTGTATTTTCGTGAAAAAGGGGTTCAAAGTTAGGTTATCACGCTCTTCAGCACGTCAGTTTACATGTAATATTCACTTGAATATATGTTTATAGGAAACTCTCTGAGGCGGCAGGTAAGGAAATATGATCTTTATTAGAATTACATTTTCACGATACCTACTTACGTGTAAATTTTGTAAGCTTTCGATACAATTTTTCTTGAAAATTCATACGAAAAAACGTTATTTTAGCGTTATCAACCAATGACGATGGCTCATTTTCTAAATGTTATAAAGAATATGAAAATTTTATGTAGAGTGAAATCTATCATAGGCGGTAATTTAATTTTTACATAGGCGGTGTAAAGTATAAGTAGGGATCTTTCATCAGTAGATTTAGCTTTTTGAGGTGGATAAGTTAAGTGCGTGTCTCAGTGTGGTGACGGATTAAGAATACAAGTGTCACCACCCCATCTCCTCCCAAGGGCGCTGTAATAGTCAGCTAAGGGATATAGCACACAGATAACATCTGCTGTGAGAGACGGAAAACTCGAAAATAAACCCTGTGCCAACTGGCCTGGTCAGCGCGGCACAGTAGACCATAATCCGTAAGGCCCGTGCCCAATGCTATCCGCAACTTTGTACGCGTGGAATTCAGAAACTAAACCCTAACAAATTATACAAAAAAACCAACCTCTTGAACCATCTATCTTTTAAAATAAAATACATCAAAATCCGTTACGTACTTTTGAATATAATAATATAAGCTCACATTGGGACATACATACAAAAATAACGACTGTATTTCGACGATTTTATTATTTATTTCGACTTTATTAAATAGAGATAAAGATTAATATTTAACACTTGCTCAAATGTTAGTTGTTGAAAACTTAGTTCTTGTTAGTTTTTTGCTGTCATATAATTTGAAGTTTTGTCTAACCAGACTTCCGGAGTAAATTATATAGTAATAATATTAACTCATTATAGTAAACTGTAGATAAGATATGAGGTAGGTTTATTTAACATCTTACTATATTTTGAAACATATAATATTACCTAGAAATATTGTCGAAGGTTTATGTTAATAAATTCTCTGGAGCGGTATAAAATATGGAAATGTAGCCGGCAAACGTCTTTACGTTCGTTAGATTTAGTAAATAGGCGGTTATATGCGAATGTAAATATACATACCTCTGAAAATAAATATAAAACAACATTCCTTTTAATATTTAGATTATTTTTAGTTTGCCTACAGTATAATGTTTCCTACATTATATTGGTAGTAGTAGCTAGGTTTAAATATATGAATTTATATTTCCATACATCCATCACATTTTCTCTATCCACTACTGGACATATACCTCCTTCATAGAAATCAACTTAATTATTTGGAAATTATTTGGTTTCACATAATATTAGCTGTAGAAAATTAGCTACAGATGCGGCCAGTTTTAATATTTATAATTTTCTACTTTTTTTCAATATTTAGCGTTATGGCAATGGAGATCATAAACCAATATTTCGCGCCATAAATTCGGCCTCCTTCTTGCTGAGTTCGAGGACTATAAAATATTCAATTTATTGACAAAACTGCCATCAACAAACCTATCATTTTTCAATCCTCTCTTGATTTTTATATCACCAAGTCATTGCAATAGACGAAATATAAACTTAACGAGCTATGTTTGCCATTATTAAAAGAAATATTTTCGTGCTTTTTAATAAAAATGTATAACTTGGTATTGTTTTATCGTTATGCGCTGTGATTGACTTCTATATGTATACATATATCTATCATATATATATATATCATTGGCCTGGTTCTGACTTCGACAAATGAGTGCAGTTTTTATTTGACGAAGTGCCTCTCAGGCTTTAATTAAAATATTAATTGATTCAGGTACTATTAAGACTATAACGTTTATTTTCCTTGATGGAAAATAACCCTTCTCAGAAAATAAATATTAGCTTCGCCAGTGACTATGTATATACTCTTAGGGAACTTAATCTTAGCACACTCTACAGATACGGCTAATAAACACCTTTGTTATCTTGGTGAATTAGTGACTTGGCTTAGTGTTGGACTATACGCTGTTTGCACAAAATCCGGATTAATATTTGATCGTTTATATTCAAATTATCAATAATTGATTTGCCAAATTATTATTGAAATAATTCCTGACGTAAATATTGGATTGCGTGAGGTAAACATGGTATTAATATGCATAGTTTTAACTTAGATGTCGTGAGAAACTCACATTATTTGGTTTTGTGATGATATATTATCGGATAATTGCGAAAAGTTTCATAAACTACCGTTACTATGAAGTTTACACTCAAACACTTACTTACATATAGACATTTAATTTAACTTGACGTATACCATTCACGTTACGTTAAATTAAGTGTCTGAAAATTTGGTGTTTGCTGCTTTGTAAGTTTTTTTGGCATTATCTTAAACTGTTGTGAGATTGTGACCTCTATTATTAGATGTCCTTATGACTGATCTGACAAAAGTGATCTTAGTGAAAGGCCGCACCATTACCGTAAGGCAATAGGATTCCATTTTATGTGTAAGTAGAAGCCCAATTACTGTAAAAGTTGCAGAAGTTAATATTCTTATCGTTGCTGCATTATCATCAACTAACCCTTCATTGGTTTGACCATCTAAATATGCGCACAATACCTTATTCAGCTTCTGATATCCAAAATATGACTAAGTATTAAAAATGTTTAAGAACATGTTAAACTTGTCATTGCGTGAGGTAGTGTGTCCTGCCGTTTATAAAAAAAAAACATTTTAAAAATATGTTGAAGTTAATTATAACTTTACTTACTATTGTTACAACATTATTTTAAGGCGTCAGAGAGCAGCGTTAATACAGCTCGATTTTACAAACAACGCATTGTGGTTTCGCATTGTGTTGGAACCTACATAATTAATTGGCGCAGCAACGGCAGCCAAGCGACAGGAATAATTTACGTGAGCCCTGGGATTCACACGGTACTCAGATTGAAAATTTATTAATGTCCATCGGTGTTAATCGCGTCCCCGCAGTACATAAAGGTGTTGTGTTGTGATATTTTTTCAATTCATTTGTCATAAACAACAAAAGTGATACATTTTGTAATTACGTTGTTGTTACAACTTTGCAAGAGTTACGACTGTGATATGAAAATAAATCCATAGCCATAGGCTTTTATTTGAACATCGCAGATTTAAAATTGATGTTACAAATGAAAGCAATTAATTAAAATAAATTTTAATAGCCTTTATATCCTGAGCTAAGCTTCGGGAGTTCTGTTATTTGGCATGTCATATGGTCATATACAGGCTATTGAAATTGAATTAAAATGTAAATAGACTAAATAGTATTATCCCCCGGTTTATTATGGTGATTAAAAGTGCAATGTTTTTAATATCAAGTAGCGACTTGACGAGTTATTATTTTTAAAATCGCCTTCCTTTAAAAATTCGAAAAATTGGAAACAGTAATGTATGGTCGTCTACCTCTATATTGTCCTATTTTTTGAAAGAGAATACACATCAGATATAATCTATCTAATAAAAATAACAATATTAAATTTAGAATGTATTTGTATATTTCTATAAGTCGCTATGTAATATACCTGTTAGGTAACTAATATGTATTCAATTTTAAAATCGTAGTATATGAAAATATATTATACCGCGTAGTTTGTAATGTTTTTAATGCAATTAATTTAGGTAATTAGCCTAAATCTATATTTGCCAAGACTGTCATACAAACATTTACATTTATCTACTAAGATTAAGTCGATGAGGTTAAACTATACGGCGTACTAACTTACTATAACCCCAGTAATAGTGTTTGGGACGCGAACAAAACTTTCCGATAAGAGTCATTAAATGACATTGTGCTTCGTGGAGCAAGTTTTAGCTGTGTGAAAAATATATTACTTTCAATAAATATGTTTAATGGTCTGTGTGTATTAATGTATTAAATTTTCGATAGTATTAAAACAGTAAGCTGTAGAAGTGAAATATTAATAACAGTTTTAATAATATTTTTTTTAATCTAGGTAGGCTTTTGGTTAATAAATCGGTCGTTAAACAAAATACTGGCCAAGTACGAGTTTGACTCGAATGGTTCTGTACCATTGTTATCATAATATACCCCGACCCCAAATAACAGGATAGACGACGGGCGGACAGTAAAATCCCACGTATAGGGCCCCATTTTATCTTTTGGTATAGAACCCTAAAAACTGCTATTAATGCTCTTAAAGATTCAAATTCTGACCATATTCAAGATATGATATACCTTAAATAACAGTTTTAGTCTAGTCTAGTTTCAGACACATTTCAACTAACGTGGTCGGTCATGAGCAGAATACTTTGTAGGTTATATAAAGTATCTTGTATTAAAATAAATGAAGCTTGTGCATAAAAAAAATTACTATAAACTCTACAAATTCTTTATTTGTATCAACAAATATCATTGATAATTTTTAACAACAAATAAAAACTATGCGCAAATAATTACGCGTGTGGTCATGATTTGTATTCGGTCTCACAGTTAAAGCTGCGGTTGAAACGTTATTACAGAGCACTGTGGTGACGGCTTGCGGTCACTCTCGGACCACATCCTTCCGTAAACTCCGTTATTATTTATGTGGCCATCCTCATGGGTAATGTAAACAGAGATTCAGGCTCTTGTTCTCAAACAATACAATATTGTATTTTGAGTTGCCACTAAACAGAGAATTATAAAATAAAACAGCAACTCCTATATAGATGATTTCATACGCATGGAATTTAAAAAATGATTCCCGTTTTCGCAACATTATTCACTTTTGCTTTACGTTATATAGCCTTCCTCGATAAATGTACTATCCAACACTGAAATAATTTTTTAAATCAGACCAGTGCAGTGGTTTCTGTGATTAGCGCGTTTCAACAAATTTAAACTCTTCAGCTTTATAATTTTAGTATAGCAAGTAAATATAGAGTCTATCCGTTACCTAATACAATTCTGAATTTGAAAAAGATTATTTATTGATTTTGGTAATAATTGTACTTAGCAAAGTCTTCCATCCAGCCAGACATCTTAATAAGCTTTTGTGCTATAATTAGTAGGATCTATATAACAATATTCTAAGCAACTAAATTCTCCGTCTCCACGTGCCTATTACCTAATAGGCACGTGGAGACGGAGACGTTCACTATTTACCAAAAATATATGCACTTATATTTCTAAAGTGTTTTTAATTCATAATTGTATCGAAAATAGTATTAATTCTGCTTATAAATATTTAGTAGGTGAATGCAATTCCAAAGTTACAAATTTAATGTGTATTAAGTTACCAAAATCATTATAATTAAAGGCAGGATGGATTCAATTAGTTTGTTCATTGAAGTTAGTGCAGTATCATTCAAGTTATTAAGTCTGACGTGACGTCATTAGTCGTCTGTTGTATTGAGCGAGCTGAATAAGTTAATGCATGGTATTCTTTAACTCTTGCTTATAAATACGTTAAAAGCTTTATTCAATGTGAGTTTAATAATAATAGGAAATAAAAAATCAAGTTTTTTTTAAAGTAATTTATTAATTTTGCAATTGACATGCTATGCGTTACTTAATCTTGCTAAGCAATCTTGATAGATGGCGATGTACGTAGAAATACGATATAAAATCAATCGAGTGACGATTGTGGTGGTTAATTTGATTGCTTCAAGCACGACCGCAATAAGCTCAGTTGGAATAGCTACGGAACGGTATTCTGAGGTCGTGGGTTCAAAACCCGCTTGCGGTAATCACTTTTTCCACCATAATTTAATTTATCAAGTTTCTTTTATTGATTTATGGCAAAGAATCATTTATTGTAAGTTTGGTAATTTTTTTTTACCCTAGAGCCACCGATTCTTATGAAATTTTGTATGCACATTCAGTAGGTCTGAGAATCGGCTAACATCTATTTTTCAAACTTTTTTTTAGTATTGCAAAACAACATTTGCCGGGACAGCTAGTATATATAATACTAGCTGACCCGGCAAACGTTGTTTTACCATACTAAAAAAAAAAAGTTTGAAAAATAGATGTTGGCCGATTCTCAGACCTACTGAATATGTAAGCAAAATTTGAGAAGAATCGGTCAAGCCGTTTCTGAGGAGTACGGTAACTAACACTGTGACACGTGAATTTTATATATTAGAAGATAAACCAGGATGATACTAAAAACTCTAAGAATCAATTTTATTTTTCTAAATCATATATCCTTCGAAGGTAGTAAGGTTATTATATAGTCTCTGTGTTATTCCTAAAAAAAATCACTTCAAATTTAAATCGTCTTAAATATTTATTTAAGTCTTTGAGAAAAGTATGCCTACCTACTACCTACCTAAGTATTAATGAATGAAACATGTTTTGTTAATATAATTTATGCACGTCTTTAGAAAGATTGATAGTAGTGCTTTCGTTGTTACGAGATACGACACCGTATTAAGAGACGCTTTATTATATAAAGCGTCTTATAAAGCGTCTAAATTATATAGAGCGTCTCTACATACGGTGTCAGTGTCATAAATGAAATAAATGCAATATTGATCAACGCAGGTATACATCTGTTCCAAGTAATAATATGTGCGTATAAAGTTAAAAACTTTTTATTAAGGGCCTACATCAATATTATCGTATATCATCGCCGACACGTACATATTAACACAGCCAGTAGGCACAGAAAATGAAGAATTAGGGATACTTTTCCTATTTACTCAAAATCTACTAAATACATTTTAATTCTGATTTACGTGTTTCTATATATAATAGTTACTTATGTTTTTAAAGCTATTTCATTAGTTAATACGCGATAATAGACCGACAAATGAAAAAAATAAGAAATGAGAGAGGTATTTTCGCTAAGATTTTCTATCGAGAAAACTTTTTTCAATCGCGTTTCTGAGCTTATGCGATCCTAGATTATATATTGAAAAAACATATACTTAAAATTTAGAGCTCTAGCCATTCAATCTAAAGAAACAATGAAAACTTCGTACCTAGAAAAATGCAGGAAGCTATTTTGGTATCCTCTTAAATTAATTTTAACAACGCATTAAAGTCAACCATTAGACTATTTCATTAATAAATCTAAGGGATAAAACCGTGTAATATAAAAGCTCATTTCTAGAAAAGGAAGTCAACTGTAGATAAATTTCTTATTAAACTAAAAATCTAGTATGATAAATGAATTTAGTTAATCTGTTTACAAACATGTCACTCAACGTCTTCTGGTCCCAAGCTAAGCTATATTTCTATGCTTGTGTTATGGGTACCAGAATACAGATATATTACATACGAGTACATAGGTGTACTCGTATGATATATGTCGTAGGAGACTTGATTAAAATAGTTTACTTAAGGATTTTTAGTTTTAACTTAGGTTCCAAGATTGTGATGTGGGTCCTTAAATGGTGTCAATGGTGAGTAATTCGTTTATTTACTATAGTTGGTGAGACTGAATGGTGACCCGTTGAAATTTCATAAAAGGATCCTTCCAAACCAGTTACACGTGTCGTAAGCCACGGATCAATTTCATCGTAGTTAATAGAATGTTGTAGTTAATGTAGTTAGTTTGTCCAGTTTTACAGGGTCTTTAGATAGATGACTGCTCTGGCTGTATATACAGGTGATGTCTACGATGATTTTTTCCGATATATATAATACTTATATAGAAACATTCATTAAACTAAATTCACGGATATTAAACTCGCCACCTTGTGAACGGCAGTCCGTTATATGAACCACTAGACCACGAGGCCCGTCAAAATAAACACAATTTATTGTTTAAATCCTAATCCTAACTAATTTATAGATGTCAAAACGAGCCGATGACACTACAGAAATTTTGACGAGCTTAAGTGTTATTGTGTCGAACGAAACTATAGCGCGATTTAAAAAACGGTACAACGCCATCTATCGACTGTCATAGTAAACTTCTGTTTTCGCGGGCAACAGCTAGTAATGTAATAAAATGAAATTGTGATAGTTTTGAAGCTCATAAATATGGTACGTTAACTTAAAACGCCGCATTAGTAGTCTATGCGTTAACCGACTCACTTGATGTTTATTATACAGGGTGACTTTGCAAGGTGTTGCCAAATTTTTTAAATAAGCTCTATAGAACAATACTAAAATACGTCTTTGTAGTAACTATTCGTAAACGTAGTATTTTTCAAAAAAAAACTATTTAAAATGTCCTCAAAAGTAACTCAACAAAGAGACACCGCGTGCGTTGTCATTCATCAGAGACCGGAGCCACAAACGACCTTATGCAGACCACATAACGACAAGCGCGCCAACAAGTTCTTATGCAGTGGACATACGGTGCAATTTCATCGACACGCCACCGGTCAATGACCCTTCAATAAACACTCCCCTCCATTTGTCGGCCTGCGCTTTCCGCTAACCCTTGCTTGCGCGGGCGCCCGAACCTTATGTTGTTAAGCATAAGGCTTATTTTCGCGCACCATAATCACTACTACACTTACAGTTTAACTTTTGCGAAACTATCGTGACGTGCGTGCGTATTTTTCTATGAATGAAGTAAATTATCCACGCGTACTATTTTTAAACAGCGGATAGGATTAATTAAAATGAAAAAAATTTTTTTGATGTTCTTTACGTAAATCGATTAAGTTACTGATTCAGAGTCGCTCCTAAAAATTTGGCAACACCTTGCAAAGTCACCCTGTATATCTATACTAATATTATAAAGTTTGAAGAGTTTGTTTGTTTGTTTGAACACGCTAACCAAGCTAATCTTAGGAACTATCCGTGCGATTTCAAAACTAGTTTTTGTATTGGATAGTTCATTTATCGGGGAAGGCTATAGGCTATATAACATCACGGTGCGACCAATAGGAGCGAAGCATTAGTGAAAAAGTTGCAAAAACGAGGTAGTATTCGAAATTCCACACGTACGAAGTAAAGGTTAACAGCAAGTGTGCGTATATATATAGCATATTATGTATATAAGGCTACACACAACCCTCACCTAAATTTCGTCTCATGTTACAAGTCGAATTGGAAACGGGAACGTCGTGAATAAATAAACATTAATCATTGTATAACATTCCAGATATTGCAAATTCATACGTTTCGGGTTTAGCCATTATTACATTCGAAGTTTTAATAATTTAAAAGCTTTAATTAAATATTTATATTACAAATAATACACCATCAAAAAGTGGAGGAAGGCTGTTCCTAACAGTGGGACATTAATGAGCTGGGTGAAGAAGAAGAAGAATTAAATGATGGATGTGTTGGATGTTAGCGGGCTACGACCACACGTTGTGGCGTTCTATTGGGGAGGCTTATATTCAGCCGTGGACGGATAACGACTGATGGATAGAGGGAAATAAATCTAATATATAAAATTCACGTGTCACAGTGTTAGTTACCGTACTCCTCCGAAACGGCTTGACCGATTTTTATGAAATTTTACATGTATATTCAGTAGGTCTGAGAATCGGCCGACATCTATTTTTCAAACCTTTATTTTTAGTATGGCAAAGCAACGTTTGCCGGGTCAGCTAGTCTCATATATAAAATTCACGTGTCATATCATTTTTTTTGGCGTCGTTGTTAACTTTTGACATTTGATTGACAATCGCTATTTTATCATAATTACCATAAACAATGGACAGATGTAAGCATCAGTAAATAAGGATTATTAATCTTATTTTAGTTTATGGTATTTAGCTTCTTGCATAAATAAAATAAATAAATAATTATAATTGCATAAGTTGATAAAAAATACTATGCAATAGCTTTACCGGGGCCGTCCCCGAGTGCCACACGCCTTTTTTTATTCTCTTGACGTCTATATATATATATATGTCGGCGCAACCACAACAATTAGTCTAGAGAACCTAGAATAATTAAGTTAAACCATTTGATTGTTCCAATATTAATTAACAAACCACCAAGTTGATTACTTTAGGGTTTATTACGATGTAAAAATAACGTCATTGTAAATTCAATACTTAACCTAAAAACTTACGAACACGTGCAGGTACGACCGAATGACATGCGCGTGCGCCGGCACTATAAATACCGCCGCACGGTGGGCAATCGGGGCAGTTACACTAGAGCCGCCGTACAGTACGGACCTTTCTTGGGCGAATCTCTGCCCGACTAGTTGCTCACTCACAGTAGTGATAAAGAGTTTATTCCGGTCATAATCGCGAGTGTATAATTATAAAGTGTGTATTTGTGAGAAAGTGTAAAGTGACGATTGAGAGGTGACGTTTTGTGTGAACATCATCTTGGTGGTAGAGGCGCAGGTTATAGGGGATTTGGTTGGAGACCTGCTGTGGAACCTTTTATGTGTGAAAGTGAATGTCAGATTGATGTATGAACATCTTAAAGACAGTGTCTACAATTTGTAGACTGATTTTAAAACATAGCAATTCCATCCTCATCTATGTTACTCCAACATATATAATGTAAAACATTATCGTATGTTTTAATAGCAACTGAATATACAATTCATAGAACCAAATTGCCTCTATAAACCGGTTAGTGGTTATGTCCAAATGACCATACATGAATGCACAAGCATAATCTGCAAATCCTCGCATTGAAATACATTGTACCCAATTGTACTCGTACTCGTAGCTATCAAACGTTAGTAAGTTAAAATCAAACACTAAAACGTAATGCCTCTACAAACTAAATATTTATCTTTAACTTTACTTATTATAAAACAAAGTATATTTGTATGTATGTCTCTATGTGGCCTTATATCTTCCAAACCATGCAACGGATTTTGATGCGTTTTTTTACTGATTAAAGTCATTCAAGAGGATGGACTTTTCGTATTAGTTAAGGTTTGTTATACATTACTTACACCACGCGTACGAAGTTGCGCATGAGTTCTAGTCTAATATATAAAATTCACGTGTCACAGTGTTAGTTACCGTACTCCTCCGAAACGGCTGGACCAATTTTTATGCCATATACCATTATTAAAATTTCATAAAAATCGCTCAAGCCGTTTCGGAGGAGTACGGTAACTAACACTGTGACGCGTGAATTTTATATATAAGATTCACGTGTCACAGTGTTAGTTACCGAACTCCTCCAAAACGGCTTGACCGATTTTTATGAAATTTTACATGCGTATTCAGTAGGTCTGAGAATCGGCCAACATCTATTTTTCAAACCTTTTTTTTAAGTATGGCAAAAGTACGTTTGCAGTGTCAGCTAGTATTTTATAAAAAACTACTAGCTGACCCGGCAAACGTTGTTTTGCTATACAAATGTCAGGGGTGGACCACCACCCTTTTCATTTAGGGGGATGAAAAATAGGTGTCCAATTCTCAGACCTAACGGATATGTACACAAAATTTCACGAAAATCGGTGGAGCCGTTTTGGAGGAGTATAATTACAAACACTGTGACACGTGAATTTTATATATAAGATAAAGTTTGTAAGAATGTTTGGTGCGCTTTCACGACAAACTACCTAATGGATTTTAATAATTTTTTACAGTATAGCTTATAGACCAGAATAACACCATCCACGGAGCGAGGCACTTATTGTAAGCGCGAGGGATACTTCAGGGATTAGCTAGTTTATATTTTTCGCCAGTTAATCTGTAGTTTTGTAGTAGTACTCATTGCGTAACTCAGTATTTTTCGTACACGCATTGCAGAATTCCCGTTGTGCTATATTAAGTATTTGTGTGACCTGACCCACACCTAAATGCCGCAGGTGCCACAACATTGCGTTTGGGGATTCTCTTCGTCATCTGTCATGTATAGCGATTATGTTTGATAAGCAATAATCCATGTAACACGAGCATATTCGATACGCTTTTCTAAGCCAAGGAGAGAGAAAAAATATACCATGAAACTAATGTCACGTAATGAAACTAATTCACGTTAGTTTGAATTTTTTATTTTCTTCTCGGGTGTTTTCTCCGGAATTCCGGCAAAAAATTCGTGTTTACAATCATGTGTAAGGACTTAATTTATAGAACACTTTATATATACCATCAACAGATTTAGTAGCGCATGCAAAATAATGACTCTTATAGGCTTCCTTTTGTTGCTTCGGACTACATTTTTGACAATCCAGGCAAGGTTTTAGGCTATCTATAGGCAGTCAATGTATTACGGGGCCTTAAAAGTTTATTAGCAATTTGTTAATACTAAAACTTTAAATTAAAACCTCTTTATTGATTTTAATACACGTAATTAAAATGTTTACAGCGAAATAAAATAATTCAGGCATAAAGAGTTCACATCGTGCTTAACAATGTTTACAGTTTGAAACGTTCTCAAGTATTTAACTAATTGGCATATCGAACCGGGCTTATGGCAGTTATTTGCCGAATATCTAAATCACTTCGATAAAAATTACGATTACGAAAACGATCATAGGAAAAGCTGTCACTGTTAGCTTTTTGACAGGACCATCTTCGGCCCCCTGGATGGGGCATCGCCCTCTCCAGACGTGGAGATGGAGCTTTAGGTTGGTCTATGCCTGAAATAAAATAGAGTTCGGGCGACGGGGGCACCTCGGCTTCACTGAGTAGTCGACGCGGGTGGGGTGAGACCTCCGGTAGCCCCGGAGGCCCTAGTTCGCGAACACACACCCGATGGCGTATCCGAGGTCCCTAGGTGCCCGCATCTTTGGGAATAGAAGTTTGAATGGGTGACAGCTGTAAAAGCTGACTGATATCTTTTAGGTATGTATTGTAATAGTGATTGGCTATTATCTATGTCTACTAATATAAAAAAGAGGAAGTGTTTTACTTTCTTGTTTGATTTTTTGAAATTTTCAAGTTCGGTACGTACCATGCCGATTAAAAAATGTTTTCACAGTCGTTTATTTATTAAGTTTTGCAATTGACTTGCTATGATTTGGTAAACATATGCGGGAACCATGATAGCTCAGATGGGAGAGCAACGGAACGGTATTCCGAGGTCGTGGGTTCAAGTCCCGCTCATGGTTATAATTTTTTCCACTATAATTTAGTTTATTTAGTTTTCACTGTCGGTTAGCTATATTATCTTTGCCGAACAACTAATTAGATGCAAATGTTGTTTTCATTAAATTGTGTGTAATATTATTATCCATGTATGTTTGCATACAAATTAATAATTAATTCCGTAAAACTGACTAGTGAACTAGTTTCCTGAAAATTTTCAAACCGGAATCCCAATTGCGCGAGCCTCCGATGAATTTCCGTTTGCCGGCTGTACATTTCCTGAAAATTGACGAAGTGCTCAAATATGCTCTAAAGAGGCCCTCCCCGAAATTATAAATGACTAGCGGCCCATCCCAGCTTCGCACGGGTAAATATAGCCTATGTTACTCAGTGATAAAGTAGCTTTCTAATGAAAAAAGAATTATTAAAATCGGTCCAGTACTTTTTGAGTTTATTCGTTACATACAAAAATACAAATCTTTCCTCTTTATAATATTAGCGTAGAAGATACAAATCATCGCTTTAAATTCGAGTTTTTTTATAATGCTAATAATTTTCAATGCACCGAGATGAGCAAGTTTCTACGATTACACAGTTATGTTATGTTACACCTGCTACACATCTTTACTTCTTATAAAACAAAGTCGTTATTTTTATATGTATGTCCCTATGTGAGCTTATATATTCCAAACTACGCAACGGATTTTGATGCGGTCTTTTTTAATAGATAGAGTGGTTCAAGAGGTGTTTTTTGTATAATTCCACGTGTACAAATTCGCGGGCAACAGCTAGTGTAACAATATGCGTATATCGTTGCGATATATCTGTTAAAAGCATTTTGTAGATTATCGGAGGCGTGTGGAGAACTAGAATCACAACGGACATTCAATTTATCTGCATACATTAATCGCTAAAACATATCATTACGCGTGTAGCAAGCTTAAGTTACATTAATGTCACAAAAATCTTTTACGAATTTCAAATTAAGAACGTTAAGCGCTGTTTAAAATCTTTTCTCGTATGTATATACTAGCTATATATACTAGCTGACCCGGCAAACGTTGTTTTGCCATACTAAAAATAAAAAAGGTTTGAAAAATAGATGTTGGCCGATTCTCAGACCTAGAGGATATGTACACAAAATTTCAGGAAAATCGGTTGAGTGAGACGTTTCGGAGGAGTACGGTAACTACAACAACTAACACTGTGACACGTGAATTTTACGAGTTTAAATAAGATTTATTAATATATCCTTATCCTTATCCTTATCAATTTATAAATGCGAAAAGCGGATTAAAAACATGAAATTTTGACGAGCTTAAGTGTTAATGTGTGTAACCAAACCATAGTGCGATTTAAAAAAAAGTGTACAACGCCATCTATTGAGAGGTATAGTAAAGTTCTGTTTGTTAAGGTTTGATTTCTAAATTTCACGCAGACGAAGTCGCGGGCAACAGCTAGTAAGTATATATGTGTGGCTTTTGTACATTCCCTGGTATATGACAAATAAAACGTAATAACGCTTTGTCTCCGTCTTAAACTTTTCTAAGCTTTGTTAATTTAATCTAGCAGTTTGTGGCAATGCCATAACATAAAGAAAAAGAATATCATATACGTTACATCTTCCCAAAAGCTAGTTATTCACACGTCAAATCAATGTCACTTACGTGGCACATACGCAGGGTATAACAAACATGACGAATACTAACAAGGCAAAACCTCGCTACATACAACAACAGAAGTAACCTTGTTATTACGTAAGAGGATTGAGATAAGTTACATTTGTCTTTTTCACAACTATAAACAAAATTATTTACTAAATAGGACTGACTGAATCGTTTGTATTACGTAGGTGCGTTTTGGTGTTCAATTAATGACAAATAAATGTTAGCAAATAACTAGATTAGACTTACTATATTGATGTCCGAGCCACTAGCTTTTCAAGATCTTTGAGGAGTAAGGTTTTCTCCGGTTACCAATATCGTATTCTGCCACTATGTACTTTTATAAGCTGTGGCCCACTACTTCGTACGCGTGGAAGAAAATTTTACCCTATTTTGCTACTTTTTGCACAGATAATTCGCTTCTATTGGTCGCATATATGTATATGCGATATAAAAATGAAAATTGATAGTGTCAATAACACAATTCCGTAATGTTAACTGAAATTTCTTGTTATAAAATCTGTTTATTAAAGACTAACGATTTTAAATAATATAAAATTGCACAACGAAATAGCCAAATAATTAAGATACGGAAGTAGTTGTTTTCATTTTTTAGTTAAGTTAAGTTTAGTTGTGCACGTAGAATGTACCAATTCTACGTGCACAACTAAACTTAACTTTACCAATTTTAATTTTTTAATTAACTTAAGTTTATTCGGCACGTACAATCCATACCTATGTCGTTGTATACGTAGTTATTGTAATTTGTACCTACTTAAACTTAAAATTACATTTGCTGCAGTTCTTAATACGCGTAGTGCAATATTGTGCATCCCGTCACGTAGCTACGACCTCCTGTCATCATGGTCAAGTGTCAAATGTGTCAATAACACAATTCGGCAACGTTAACTGAACTTCTTTAGTAGAAAATCTATATTATTATATTAAAGACTAACGATTTTAATTAATGTGCAGAATGAAATAGCCAATTATTCAAAATACGCCACAGCTGTTTTCATTATTTTAGTAAGGTTAAGTTTAGTTTAGTTGTGTAAATCATGTTGTATTTTCGTTTCATTCCGAATTAATGCAAATACAAATTATTTACAGGCGATATATTTTTTATATAACTGCTATTACGTAAAGATGCTGCTCGTCCGGGTGGTATTGATGTTGATTAAAGTGCTTCGAAGGCAGTGTTATAACTGAATATTGTTTACATTTGATGAAACCATTAAGAGTAATGAAGTATTATATCAAGCGGTTATTTGATATTTTTTCTATATTAAAAGTATTATGGCAAAGCGAACAAAAATACTTAAAATGTTTTGGATAATAAAATGGACTAACAGAAATATGATTCAAATTTTACAGTAGGTATTTCCATGGAAATTATAATATTAATCTGTTCTCGTATATTAATACGTTTTAAGCAAGAAAATAAATAACATTCCGCTTTAAAAAAATATCATATCACAAAATACATAACACGGTGGCACAAATTTAATGGTTAGATCCAAGTTTCACGGTGGAACAATGTCGAGCCATTCTCTTAGCGAACGGCTTTTCGAGAAACAAAGGCCTCCTCATAACTAATATCCACTTCTTCTCGTGCAGTTTATCTTCTATTCATTTCATACTTGTTCGTTGGCCTCAATTAATTGCAGAATATTGAAATCTACAAAATTTTCGTATGACTTAGCCGACAGCTGTTGCCCATAACATTAACATTTTTTTTTTTGCAATATTTTTCATTGATATAATAGTAATGTTCACGATATCTTGACGATGGATTAGTGTCTTTTGGTAATATAGCTTGTTCCCCTATAACACAAAGAAAAATTCTGATTCCAATCAGGTGCTAAGATAAGTGCAAACAAATATTTGTCAATTACAGTTTCAGAGTTTTATTCCGTGTCTAAAGGATTGAGATTCATAATGAAAAATATAATTTAGGTGATAGTGAGAGGTATAGAATAAGCATTAGATAGTTTAGCCACCGTAAAGTAGGTACATGAGTTTCTAATATTATGCAATTATGCGGTTTTATCGCCAATATGAATGTTTATGAAAATATTTAACTTATCTACTATATGTTGTATTATGCTTAATTTTATCAAAAATGTTTATCAAAAAACAGGTATGCAAAACAAATTGCCTTGGGACTGAAGAGACCACTTTACTTAAGGTGGAAACAATTTTTTGTGAAGCCGTAGAGACTTCCGCCAAAATTAAGTACGTCCTTACGCACCTCGATTACACTTCCTGTAAGTTAATGAAGGTATATCTAGCTAAAAGGTTCTTAATTTTATAATTCTGGTGACTATGAATGATGAGATATTATAACCAAGCATTATTCTATATCTACCACTTGGTAATTGTAATTAGAATAATATCTAATGAAAGCGAGGTTAAATATACTAATTTTATACGTTAAACTTTTACAAAGCTAGAATTAATTATATACTTCTATAAGTGATAACTGAAATGGTATATTTTAATTCTGTTTCCTTGATAAGGAAATTACTTATCTTTATTACAATATTATAATTGCGAAAGTAACAAAAGAGCAAAAAAACTACTTAACCGATTTGAATGAAATTGAGTAGGTTGTCTAGAGTCTGAAAAAGGACGTAGGCTACCTTTTGATGTGAAAAAGGCAAATTCCTTACAAATAAAGTCGCGGGCAATATCTAGAATAAAGACGATATCTGTCCTCAGTAATCATCAATTTTGTCTGATTGATGTCTTTTTTAAACGTTTTAGTAATAACAAATCGGCTCAATAAAGCGCGACGATATACATTTAATGCTCTGTTATTCGATAAATAGCAGTTTATGTCGTCGCAATAGTCCTTCAACATAAAAATCGGCGACGTAGTTATAATGGTCTATCAAAATGAGAACCGGACGTTGTTGGCAGCTCTATAAAGGCATTGTTGCGCAAAGAAGTATGATATTTTCCAAACTAGAGCCAAATGTGTCAATAAATTTTTGTGCGAACATTGCTTTTCTCCATTACTAACCTAATTTAATACCTAAAGTATTTTTGTCGAATCGATACTAATATTATAAAGCTGAAGAGTTTGTTTGTTTGAACGCGCTAATCCCAGAAACCATTACACACTGGTTTGTTTTGAAAATTCTTTCAGTGTTCGATAGTACATTTATCAAGGAAGGCTATGGGCTATATAACATCACGCTGCGGCCAATAGGAGCGAAGTAATAGTGAAAAATGTTAGAAAAAAATAAACTTAATTTTAAATTTGGCGCGTACGTAGTTGCAGGCGGCAGTTAGTAATTTATAAGAATTATTTGACGCAATATTTTTATTTTTCACTCTTCCACCCCACCATGTTCAAACTTTCTTCTGTTCCATGCTAATCACAAATTTTAAATTTAGAATTTGTTATAGCAATGTTCGTCGTGTTAGTCAATGTAATAATAAAAATAATGGGCTATTCAAATAAGGAAAAATATCCCAATTGTGACAGCTTGAAATTAAAATCTAATGAAATATTCATGGGAATTGACAGGACATGACAATTACAATTTATTTTTGCCGAATGTTAAAAAATTCTTTAATATTATTCTAACAGCTATTTTATTCAATATTAAAAGTAATCTTTGAGCGAAAGCGGAATGTAATGCGAATTGAAAAGATTTTAATGAAATAATTAAACAGAATGAAACTTTAATTTAGTTACCTATCTAATGCTTAGTGACAATTGCATCATGGGGGTTTATTAAATATAATTTTCATCACAGTAATATTACGTCATAACTTCTTACCCTACAATAGTAAATTCGTAAAATGTTTGATTTAAGAGGATACCAAAATAGCTTCGTGCATTTTTCTACGTACGAAGTTTTCATTGTTTCTTTAGATTGAATGGCTAGAGCTCTAATTTTTAAGTATATGTTTTTTCAATATATGATCTAGGATCGCATAAACTCAGAAACGGGATTGAAAAAAGTTTTCTCGATAGAAAATCTTAGCGAAACAACCTCTCAAATTTTTTATTTTTTTCATTTGTCGGTCTATTATCGCGTATTAACTAATAAAATAACTTTAAAAACATAAGTAACTGTTATATATAGAAACACGTAAATCAGAATTAAAATATATTTAGTAGATTTTGAGTAAATAGGAAAAGTATCCCTAATTCTTCATTTTCTGTGCCTACTGGCTGTGTTTATATGTACGTGTCGGCGATGATATTGAATAATATTGATGTAGGCCCTTAAGCCACATTCGAGGGTATATTTGTGCTGATGCGTGTATATGATTAACAGAACTTCCAGAGTCCCTTTTATGCTTACAATTTATTTTAGATTAGATTTTTACTATGTCATAATGTATAAGAAGAGCAGAAAAGCTTAAATTTTGTTAAAAATACTCGCTTGTTAAAAATACTTACAACCGTCTGGCATGTACCTATGACCAGAGGTTTGAGTGTGGATGAAATCAAGGAAGTAAAAAAAGTTTTGGATCGTAGCAGGTAGTGCTCTGTAGTCTCTGCCTACCCCCATAGGAAAAAAGGATGATGATGTTGATAAGAATACTCACCTAATGTTTACAATAACCAATGTTTTGGTTCTAAGTATATAATCACAAAGATGCTAGCCTCATTTGACGTACGAAGACTGAATTATTATTTAACTAAAAGCAAGACATCCTATACCTACCAATCGCAATCAGTATAGACGGGGATAAATGTATTACTGGATATAAAACTTTTCACTTAAGTCTAACCAGAGTTGAAAGTGTTGTTGAGATCTGTATGCAATAAAGCTTTCACAACTCTTTTTTTACGATTCATCTGGGACTATTTACTTTATATATCGCAAGGTTTATAGCATAGACATCTAAACTCTATGGTTTATAGCCATTTTGTTTCTGTAAAATCAAATCTATACTAACACTAGCTGACCCGGCAAACGTTGTTTTGCCATACTAAAAAAAAAAGTTTCAAAAATAGATGTTGGCCGATTCTCAGACCTACTGAATATGTATGTAAAATTTGAGAAGAATCGGTCAAGTCGTTTCGGAGGAGTACGGTAACTAACACTGTGACACGTGAATTTTATATATTAGAAGAAAGATTATAAAGCTGAAGAGTTCGTTTGTTTGAACGCGCTAATCTCAGGAACCGCTGGTCCGATTTAAAAAATTCTTTCAGTGTTGGATAGTACATTTATCGTGGAAGACTATAGGTTATATAACATTACGATGCGAGTAATAGGAGCGAAGCAGTAGTGAAAAATGTTGCAAAATCGTGAAAAAAATTCTGAACTCCACGCGTACGGAGTCGCGGGCAACCGCTAGTAATGTAATAAAATAATAAAAAAAAATTGGTAATAAAAACTTCGTTTAAAACGACCAGTACGAAAAACGTTTTTATTTATAGTTTTGATTGTTCCTCGCTACAATACAGCAGTCTAATATAATGACATTAAATTATTGGGTAGGCAGAAAATACCTGTTAGTGCTGTTAGTATCTGTAATAATAATACTTTCTAAGTTTCTATTAAAATAAGTAAATGACTTATTTCTCTCATGATTACTTATTGCTATAAAAATTGTTTCATTATATTTTACGCGTAACAAGCCAAGTTAAAGTTAATTAGTTTAAAGTTACACTGGGATTTTGTTTTATAGATATTCTATTCGCATGGAAATTCTTAAAATTTACAAGTAAAAAAAAAACTAGGATGATAAGAATAGTAAATAAAGGTAATATAAGGAAAAGACTGTTTCTGTATGATTTTTATTTATTTGGTGATGTAATAGACCACGTACACAGTGTTATTACATTCGTCGACCACATCAAAATACAATTCATAAATTCACGAACAACCTCAAAATATTCCTTATATAAACAACATTACTACGTCTAAATATATTATTAAATATCTTTGGCAGCACTATGGAAAATATACTTCTACTTATTATAATGAAAATGCAACTTTAAATATATAATAATAATAACAATCACAACATTTTATCGACAATACAATTTTTATACACGTAAATTAACATTCATTTGATTTTAAAATAATAATTAATAATACATCTTAAAATAATTAAATACTATCAAAATTAATTTATTTACATTAACTATTCATTTATCGGGGTTTTACTCCTTCAGGGTCATATTCTTTACACATTATATGTTAGTTTAATAATAGAAAATATATATTATGTAGTAGCTTTAACAACTAGATATTATTTTGAACTTGCACCTCGTTTTGTAATTATCCTAGTGATTTTTAGTTAAATGTGTTTATAAACTCTGTTTTAATCGTTGATTTATAACATTATTAATTTGTTGTATATATAAATAATGTGTATTATATAAGAAATTATCTATAGGCGATTTAACTTCGGAAGCACGCAGTCAACAATTTGCATATTACATCGTGTATTTCCTTTAAACTGTACCTACATACTATAAATTTATTTGATTTATTAAGTAAAAACATAGCAAGTCTATTGGAAAAATTAATAAAGTAATGTACTTACATGCTACAAATTAATCTTGATTTAATTTGTGAAAGTAAATTTTAAAGTAATTTATTCATTTTGGAATTGACATGCTAGGTATGCTTTTACTTAATAAATTAAATTACGGTGGAAAATACGGTGGAACCCACGACCTCGGAATACCGTTCCGTAGCTCTGCCAACTGAGCTTACTGATTGATTGATTACTGAAATTGCCTAATTGATTACTTGGAAGCACGACCGCAATAAGCTAAGTTGGCAGAGCTACGGAACGGTATTCCGTGGGTTCGAGTCCCGCTTGCGGTAAACACTTTTTCCACCGTCATTTAATTTATTAAGTAAATACTAACTTTAAAAGGTTTCATTTTAATATTTTTTCTTTTATAACAACTGTAAATCCATTTATCTGAAAATACTTTTGCATTTGTTCCGTACGCAGTTGATACTTATATCCCTAGAAGGATAAATAATTACTTCTTACTGATATTTCTAATTTATAATATACTAGCTGTCCCGGCAAACGTTGTTTTGCCATACAAAAAAAAAGGTTTGAAAAATAGATGTTGGCCGATTCTCAGACCTACTGAATATGTATGTAAAATTTGAGAAGAATCGGTCAAGTCGTTTCGGAGGAGTACGGTAACTAACACTGTGACACGTGAATTTTATATATTTTGCGTTATCTGTCAGTAGATATATAGATAATAGTGCCATTTCTGATGTCTTCATAGCTAAACTAAAATGAAACTATGGTGTATTTTGTTTAATTGTGCTATACGGATGTCGATTGTAGGTACAGAAGTACAATTTTGTCGACTTGTGCTAACTTTATGTTTTATTTACATTTATATTTAAAACTTTCATTTTAAAATAAAACAACGCTGGATTTAAGACATCAGAATATTCAACATTTTCATGTTTTGGATTTCCTGCAGATTTGCCACAAAAAGAAATATTATCTTAGTTGATATACCTACCGTTTTGATAGAAAATAATTTCGTAAATGTAATATTTTCTAACACTTGCGCGACTCATAAATAAAACTACTTTTTACGGATTTAGACGCGTATATTTGTTTTAATTTTAGCCCGACGTTTCGGAGACTTTGCAGTCACCATGGTCACGGATGAGACAGTCTCACCCGTGACCATGGTGACTGCAAAGTCTAAATCCGTAAAAAGTAGTTTTATTCGTAAATGTACTTCAGAATTTGTATAGTTTAAAGGAAATATACAACTTGCAACTTCTCTATAGGCAATTTTAAGTTATTTATTAAAGTGCAATGAATTAAATTTTATGTTATAAAATCCTAACTACCTGATGCTTTATATTGCTTAGATGCGTTATAGGTATATTAAGTTTTAAAGGCCGTGAGGTCACATTTCATTAACTAGATGACATAAACGTATTGTATAGCCAGTTATTTATCATTTTAGGCAATGCTATATAATCAGCTTACTTGAGAAACCTACTATCTACATTAAACTTAGTACTAAGTTTCGTTCGCAGAAAGTGCCGAACTAACGCAAGTACCTTGTCTATAATTACCTTAACTATAAATAAATATCTATTATTAATATTAATGGTACTATTTTGGTGTTCTTTCTTGTCATTCTAAAGTTAGTTACTATAAAACGTTGAAATTAAAGGACGTTGTTCTAAATATCGATAAGTATCTTGTAATATCACAAATCACTGTATCGCTAAACTCTACTTATGAACTAACCGATAAATAATGATATAGTTAATGTTATGGAACATAATTAGTATTGCATAATTCACAATATTTAGAAAAACTACAGGGGAGTCCCGTGATATTAGTCAGCGTTTATATTGAAGAATAATATTCTAAATATTTTTCATCTAGATTTACGTTCATTTGAATGAAAAATATTTATATTGCCTATAGTTATTTAACTGTAATAATTACTGTAACTGTTAATAATTTGCATATTACATCATAATTAAATATATTAATAAACAGTAGAAAGATTTTGTGCGAAATTCTATATTTATAGAATTTGCTAGAGCGTGTCACAACACCTTATATTTAATAAAATGACTTTTAATATGTGAAGTAGTATATCAACTACATATTTTGAATTTGAAAAAGATACAAAAAAATGGTACGGATCAAGAATAAAAATGTAATCAATAACCATTTTATTTGCTTCCACAAAAAGCCAGTAATCTTAGGAATAATTTAAGCAGGTAACATTCTTTACGTGATATGGAAGGCTCAGAACTAAACGATATGTTCACACGCCTGGTCAGCGTGGCATAAGAAGACCAAATAAGTTTCAGGCACGGAAGTAACCCGTACTCAATAGTGGGATAGTAACAGGCTTAGAAGAGTTTCCATACTGGTTTTTAACGGTCTTACATCCAGTAGGATAATTCTTTAGAATTTAATGTAAGCAGAATTTAGTGCAACGTTTTGATATAATTGCAACTGTAGCAAAGTTTAACCAACGCTGCAGTGGAAGGACGAAATTTTACGTTTTTAAAGTGGGTTATGATATGGCTTGATGATATGATTGATGTGCTTAACACAAAGAATATAGTAGATACAACAGTATTGAGGACTTGTTCACACAAATATATACTATAAAATCTAATTTAATCCATGAAACCTGCACCGTCCCTTGCAACATAGTTTGACAAGTATCCTTTAAACAATTCTACGATGACTTAATGGGCTTGTGGTCATGATCTACTGAAACATTAAATACTCCATCTTTTTTGGATTTATTAATTAATATTTTATTTAGAAAATCATTTATATTGTATTGAAATCAGTCGTGCTGTTTGTATACTTATGTAAGTACTATCTATTAAAAACGGGAACTCCCCTCAAATGGGAATTGCTAATCTTTGCTAATTGTAGGTAGGTACGCTAAAGATATTACGCGAAGAGGCACAACGGCGCTGCTTTTGTATTCACGACCTACAAAATATATACGTATGTATCCTTAGAGTATTAAAACAACAGGAGTATACATGCTGTTTTGTTTGTAAGTATAACATGTTGTCAGGGTCCCAAGTCTGCTAAATGAATTGTGTCACAATCGTAGCTCAATGACACCATTATAACCCAAAAAATTAACAATAGACTACCAAACTTGATAAAATTCGCCACTAAGCAATCACTTATTGCATTTGTTTGCAATAACACTAATTTTATCATGTTTGGTAGTCTCTTGTTAATTTTTTGTTGTAATAATGGTGCCATTGAGCTACCATTGTGACACAATTCATTTACCAGACTTGGGGCCCTGGTCAGTGGGGTGAAGAGGCAACGCACAATAACACTATAACATAATTTAATTGGTCGCTATGCACGCACCGCACAAAATAGCTTTACGCAGTCTAAGAGACGACAACTAAGTGCCAAATCTACATACACAACTAAACTTAACTAAAAAATGAAAACAGGTCTGGCGTATTGTGATTAATTGGTTATTCCGTTATGCACAAATTTTTTAATTAAAATCGTTAGTCTTTATTATACCAATTTTCTAATAAAAAAGATCTGTTAACATTGCCGAATTGTGGTATTGACACTACAAATTTTCATTTTTTAGTTATGTTAAGTTTATATGTGCACGTAAAATCGGTACCAGTGACTGTACACAATGACTAGGTAATAGCATTTCCTTTTTTTTCAACGGGGATCGTCTGCCAATGCTAACTCCTGTTGTATTAATGCTCCAATCCGATGATCCTAAATGATTCATAAATTATACCATGTTACGTTCACTTTATACCATGAAAATGACCATTGATTTACGCAATGAATGTTTGCTATTTATAAATGTACTAGCTGTTGCCCGCGTCTTCGTACGCGTAAAATTTATAAATTAAACCTTAACAAACAGAAGTTTACCATATCACTTGATAGATGGCGTTGTACAGTTCTTTTAAATCGCGCTATGGTTTGGTTACACACATTAACACTTAAGCTCGTCAAGATTTTAGGTTTATAATCCCGATTTTCGCAATTATAAATTAGTAAGGATTTCTTGTACATTATTAGCTTTTCCTATTTATTTCCTTCATCAAGGTGCTGTCTTTCAAATGCAAAACGATATTGGACATTTCATCAAATCTTTTCATGCGATGTATATTGATCCAATTCAATAAAATATCAATAATAATATGCAGATTAGCATTGATATTTTGTTCTCTGACTATAAAACCCCATCTATCTGTAAAATATATATTTATGTAATGCTTCAGTATCCTAAGAATCGAATAACATGTTTATTCTTTAAAATTAATGAAATATCTTAATAAACTTATTTGTTATCAACAGTCAAAGCAATTTACACTAATCTTTGATTTAACTTTACGTGGCCACAAGTTCGATTCACAACTCTTTATTATAAAGCTTTATCAAGCTCTTTATATTAGTCATAATATTGTGGTAACTATGCTAATCATCTCTTATTACAATTGAAACCAGCTTATATAATTATTATTATTCTAGATTTACTAATACATTACTAAAGTAACTATGAAGGCTGATAAACAAGATTACAGATTAATTATAAGTAGTCAGTAATTTAATTAAATAACAATTTCGTTACAAGTACATGGAGTTAACAGTAAGCCAACATTTTTCACAGTAGTAGAAGAGTAAATGTTAAAAGTATGAAAATTAGCAGAGTGTTATATAGACCCATGTTAGTGCAAACAGCTCGGCGGACACATACAGAACACACACATTGTTATTTGCGAAACACACATTAACACTTAGGGCAGCGTTTGCGAAGCAGTATTTCTAATGGAATATTTGCAGCTGTGCTCTACGAGTACACGTAATTGCATAATTAATGTTTATTATTTAATCGATAATCCATAAGTGCACAGGTGCAGCTTATTTACGTTCTGTATATAATATAATTTACCCTACAATATATAAATATATATGTGAATTTTGTTTTATATTGGTTTGTTCGCTACAAAGAAACTCATCCAACATAGATGTCGCATATTGACCTAGTTTAATAATGTCTGCAGTCTAACTTTATGATAGCGTTAGCCTGAAGACTCTGATTATATCTCCAAAATTAATTTGATATGTTCATTATTGCCATGTAACATTAAAGTCAATCATTGAAGCTGCGACATGCCGGGCAATATTCTACGTATTTACATCCAGCAGCCAGCGGTCACTTTGCAGCATGCATATAAACCAATGCATGGGTTCTGAGCTTCACCGGTTATTAAATAGCCTGGTCTATATAACACCGTTTATTAGGCGATTGGGTGTCACCGTGGTGACCACCAGAGTCAATTTCCCTCATCTTAACATTAAACATCCTCCCGTCAGAAAGATGACGTACGACATCCATTAACACACATGCAACACACATATCTATTTATTTTGTTGTACAATCATGCAATGTATACTCACTGCATAATAATATGCAGCCTGCGTGTATGTATAAAATGTATATATGGTTGTATTCTAAGTATCGTACACGTATATAGTACACGAGCTTTTTGAAACAGAAATGAATTATGCAATAACATCGAATGCAAGATTAACACTGTGTCGTTTGAAGTATAATGTATAAACGTAGCATGTGTTGAACAAAAGTAACATTGATGGCAAATTAAAATAAGAAAGCAAACGTGCATACTGCAAAACGAAGTGCATTAGGACCACGGAAAGTGCAATTCGGTGCAAATAGAAAGTGGACAGCTTAGGTTAAAATAATAGTGAAAAATATTATAAAGTATTATTAGTCATATAACATAATTATGCTTATTGTGGGACATGAAGTACTTATACAACAGGCTTTAGAGGGGTAACTTAAAAAAATAGGTTTATCTGTGGTGTATACGTATTAATTGTAACAATGTGTTAACATTATGAAAGTGTAACAAGTATTATATTTATTGTACGATTTCACTCTTTTCCTTAATTATTGATCACAAATTGTTCTAGTCGAGGCATTATTCATAATTGGTTGCAACAAATATCTGTTTCATTATATTATTATGTAAATGCCTTTACTACTCTATCAATAAGATTAGCACAAAATATCTACGTTTAAGAAAAATATGATAAAAATCGTGGTGTTAAAATTGAAGGCGCAATTATTATTTATTAATGATAACGTTACAATTAATTAGTTATTACTTTAATTTACTTAGATCCACAGCCAAAGGCATTGCGTCCGCACGCTTGCGATCTAGCATTAAGAGTAGAAATACTAAGATAGTTGAGATGAGAAGACGCTTTGTGTGTCGCAAGTGCTCTGCAGAACCTTAATTTGTATATCGTACAGTCCATCTTATTGCTAATTGTTGCTGCAAATAATTAAATAACTGCAACACTCGTGCGAGTTATAATCGTTTGACAGCAAATGTTGTCGGAGTTCGAGTATCACACGCAATGAGATCTACACAACTCAGTTGCCATGCGACATGGCAAGTGAGCCAATAGTAGACACCTATGCCTGTGATTCCCAGTACTGATACCAAAGGGGAATACATAAAACCGTACAACATGCCTTCCTCGACCTCAAAGGTATATGAACGCGGTTCTCTCTTTGCAGTCATTTAGTATAGAAGAATCAACTTCAAGTTTTTATTAAAGAGAGCAGTTGAATGTACCTATAGAATAACACATTAATTACCGTGCTGGTATGCAATTTAACATACAGTTTTAACAGAGAAGGTCTAAACAAGAATCGATTGAAATGAAACACTACACAAACCTGAATACAAATTGTAGTATGCATTCTACTTAGGTTTGTATTTGAGCAATATTACAAAAATAATAAGACATTTAATTGCGATTTTATGTATGCCATTATGGTACCAGTTCTTCCGATCTTAGGCGACGAGTTGTTTCAAGACGTTTGTCTTTAAAACAAGAGGAAGCTGACCCTGGTCCGGCGCGCGTCGCCCTTGCCGCGCCGGCCCATGCCGTACTGTCACATGGCCGTGTCGGAGCTACTGCCTCCAGGCTTGGCGTCTCCTCCACCACCCGCTCCTGACTCCTCGTCTCTCGAAGTACCTCGACCTCCACCCGCACCCGCCACACCCGCACTTAGACCCGTGAAATCCAGGTTGTACTGCATCACACAACAATTACATTAGAACAACATAACAGATATCAACTAAAAAGCTCAGAAAAAAGGAATTCTTCAAAGAAAAGTTCCATTCGTCTAAGCTTGGATTCTACTGGCGTATTTTCAAATAAGCTTCAAAAACAATTTCTCTGATGGAAATATGCATCAGTAGATATATAAGTTGATGTGGTTACATCTCAATTTCACACAAGTCTAAAATACTTAATTTTTAAAACAATAAATACCATGCTCGCGGTATATTTTTTTTAATATAGTTATTTGAATTTTGTTAATAATAAATAGATAATCAATAATAATAGATAGATTGTTATTATCTGGTATAACGAACAGTAAGTAATCACAAAGAGAAAAACAAATTCATTTAAAGTTTATATGAAGCTTATAAACTTTTAAGTGAATCGTTCAAATAGCACACATATTCTAATCTAATGTTAAATCATCATCGAAACATCACACCAACAACATTTAAAATAGCTATGAGTTACATCAAACAACGCTACGCTAAGTCCACGATATAATTAAATACATCAGCTTGTTAGTAAATTGTTTTGAGTACAAACTGATGTTAGAGAACAACCACAGATCTGAATCCACATAAATACCTACATCAACCATTCAGTACACTATTTTCACTCTTATAAGTGGATGCTTTTTGTAAATTTGGCTTCCAATGCATAGGAATTCTTTCAGGCATACATAAGGAAAACTGAAAATAAATGTAACAAAAATATCAACCAAATGTAAACAAAAAGAAAAGCAGAAAAAGGCTATACATGATGGGTAAAGAATTTGAAAAGTAGAATCAATACATAATCAATATACAAGAATAGAGATCAATACTGATAGGTTATCCAGAACAATTATTTATATGTTGAGGACACGATATTTAGCTAAAACTCATTTATTTGTTGAAAGGCTTAGCTTATAATAATATTTTGATAACATTTAACATTACAAATAGCATAAATATTGATGAGCGCGTACGACGTTTCAGTACGTGATGGCAATGATTGTATTTTACATTCTCAAATGAACTATGAACACAGAAGGACACATATAAATACGAGCACGACAGTGAGACAAATATGATGGTGCAACAAGAGACAGACCGAGTCGTCCCTTGCCTTCGCTGAAGATTTGTTAATTGCTTTGTCCAACGGTATAAGACCCTGTAGAGGGTGCGTGGAAGAAGAGAAACATAAAAAGTAAAATACAACAATAAACAAAACTGGGTTCTCTTAATTAAACTGTTCTATAACTATGTATACCTATAAATACTATATCTAACAACTAAAAGATTTATTATTGATGTTTTCAACATATTTTGGTTATTTTTAGAGAAGTTACGGAGTTGCATCAAGAATAAATCTTGTTTATATAATCACACTGGTTCACCGTTTCCCGAATGTCTAACAATCACGAATGAAATATAATCTTTAAAGTACTTAACAGGTGCAACACTCTGGTGCCTTTTAACCACTCCCACACGGGCCTCCCACGGCAAAGGTACCTAAGGAACATTACGTTCCAATGCACTAAAATCTTTACACTTCCTATAAAATTTACTAAATTGTCAAAAGTGCGAAGTGTTGTTGTTTTTAAAGAAAATTGAAAAAAAATTAAGTAGTCTTAGTCATAGCATTATAATTTTTAAATAAGTAGTCACCTTGTTGGCACAGTCGAAACACGTTGTGACGACTTTACTAATAACATTCATAAGATGTTTTGTCTCTTGTATGACGTTGTCTACTTTACTAAAGGTGGCCGCTCGTCCAACCGTAGGTTCCTTCACCGTAAATTGGAGCTGTTGCACATATGTTGGGACCTTATCTAAATGTTCTAACAACTCTTTCTTTGTCGCTCCCGCGGGGACCTTAAACGAAATATGTTTGATAATACTCTGCGCAGGTATTAAATATTTTTGTACATTGTTATATTAATTACCTGATAAGAGAATTGTCGAACAATTTTATACAGTCTATTAGCTTCCTCCGCAAAATATTCCGCTTGTGTGAAGAGGTCTTGAGTAGTGTTTAGACGGCCTTCACCTTTTGTGAATTGGTACATAGCGAAGGCCATGGAAGACATATTTTTTGCCCTGAAATATGCGAGAAATAATGAAAAATACTTCAATTATATAACAATGAAGATTGAACACACGAATTGAAGGCAAAATGTCCCATAAATATCTACCTCTTCACAATATCGTTGTTTTCGTCGGCAGCTGCCCCCTGCCATTTTTCAGTCTCGGCATCCATTTCAGAAGACATCATTTTCATTTCAAGACCAGATTTTGCGATTTTTGCTTGTTCGTCGGAATCCAGCTTCACCGCTTTTAAAGGTTTACTCGTCGTACCATGTTTCTAAAGATGTAAATCAATTATTGCTAATTTGAATCACTTCGTTATTGTGTATGCTTTACAATGACAGAGGAACTTACACCAGGTCTTGGCAAACTGCTATACTGCTGTTTATCTGGTCTATCATCCGTGAGGTCTAGGAGTTCTCGTGCGAGTCTGGCAGCGTCTGCTAATAGCCACGCCCACATATCTACAAAAACGTCAAGGTTCTCCCGTGCCGCCGCACTACCGGGATGTGCTGCTAACGTTCTTGCTGCTGTAACTACTTGTGGACCATATATCCTAAGGTTAATTTCTGCAAACTTAGCACTAACTTGTAGAGTTTCCGACATTGCTATGTGTCGGAGTAGTTTGCAAACCTGTAAAACAAAATTCCATTTAACCGGGTAAATTTATCTTGAATCTTACCATAAGATAGACAGGTTACCTCTATTATATGATCTAATTGCTCATGGAGCCGGCTGGCTATATTATGCAGTCTCTCTGATTCTCTCTCACCACAGGAACTAGCTATAAATAAAAAAGCATAATAATAATATATTTACACATGTTCTACTGCTACGTAGAGATCTTAAGCTCTACATAGACTTACAAGCATACCAATGGTCTTAATAAGTTGTAGTGAAGGATACGAACATTGTTTACCTATATACGCTAGGTCAGAGGCGAGTCTCTTCGCGTCATCAGCGAGTGGGGCTAGATCTCTCGCTTGGTCGCGTGCCGCGGCTACTAACGCTCTCTCGAGCTCAGAAGCTGCGCTTGTCGCACCGGTACAGGCACTTTCAAGCGCTGTTGCACTTCCAGTTGAGCCTTGTTCTTCCTAAAATATTTAAACTTAAAAAAATGCTTATAACATTTTTTAATGTGGCGAACGATGGGTTCTTACCAGCGACACGGCAACGGCGACTAATCTTTCTAATTCATAAGCTATCCTTTCTGCGAGTGCTAGTATCCGTTGTCTGTATTCATGTGAGGTATAGGCGGAGTCGGTAAAGTCATGAGTGCGTTCAACTAAAGCTCGCAGCGTCCCGGCGAGGGCTCTCCGTCGTGCTGAGTCAGCGCCGCCCCTTGCTCTAGCCGCTCGAACTTGCCCCGTCAACCCGCGCAAGGCGCCGAGAGCTGTGCCAGCCTCCCATTGAGCAGCCTATGTATAACATCAAACTTATTACTGTCACTTAACATAATAACAGTACATGTAAATACCAACCTGATATTGATTTGAAATACCTGTTAAGGCTATATTTCTACGATATATTATAGATACCCTAAAATCAACAGTACAAACAATTCTAAATAAGCTGTGAATTCTAATTTTATATATATTTAGATTTAAAGTCTATATTAAAATGTCGTAAAAGGTATTATTTACTCACCACACAGGTGCTGTGAGAAAGTTTTATATTAATAAGTCTACTAAAAAGGAGCGTTTAAATAGCAACAGTAACAATGTAACGTAAAGCTGAGCCAGGCCATTAATCCTATGCTGTTCGGAGCGTGATAGGTATTTAGCTAAATTTTGTGATAAATGATGAGATTAAAATCTAAAATTCAAATTACTTAAAGCTGGTGCTATATACATAATCAGTTTAAAGTTAGCTTTCTTAGAATGCTTCCTCTTACATTATTTTCGTACGTTTGTTTATGTTAGCATCATAATAATAAAGATAATTGGCCAAGGAAACTATGATAAAAGAACCAATATAATAAATGAGTAATAATATTAATAATATTAAATATTCATGGACATTTCACACAACGTCCTCTGATCCCAAGCTAAGCTTTATATGCTTGTGTTATGGGTACTAGAATACGGATAGAATACATATACTACTTTTCTTTTGTAAATACATACTTATAATACATAGTAAACACCCAGACGCAGTACAAACATTTGTATGACAATTAAAAACATCACACAAATATTTTTCCTGACCGGGAATCGAACCCGAGACCTCGTGAACGGCAGTCCGTTATATGAACCACTAGACCACGAGGCCCGTCTTATAAATAAGTTTACGAGGAAGCAAGTTTGGCTAAAGTAGTTGATTTAATTACATAACATTATATTTAAATGCATGAATAATAATATTCTAGTGCGCTTTATTTACAATACATTACGTAGAAAATAAAAAATAAATAGTTATCTCTACCTGTTTTAGTAATTAATACCTGCTCATGACTATCCGAGAAAGGTTTTATCTACAAGAAAAAAAAAAAAAAAAATCTGTGATTTGCTATCACAAATTGTAATAAAAAGTTACATAGAAAAAGAGGAGGAATGCTCAGAGAAATAAAGACAGCATTTAGTTTTAAGCAAAATATTAAGGACGATAAGAAAACTTAAAGCGAACATTAACTTCTCTTAATGTACAAAGATTTAGGCAAATAATAATAAACATATTACAGGGTATATGTTTATTATTATTTGCCTAATGTACTTTCTATTTAATGTAAAATTTTAATAAATTTAGGATAATTAGCACAATAACACACAACTGGGTTTTAGAAAATGAATTGATAAAAATATATAGAAATTAAATTGATCGAAGATAAAAGGAATATCAGTTTTATTAAGTTATCGATAAATGCAAAACTGATTGAATAAAATATAAGACAACGCAACGAAGAAAAGTGTATTAACGAATAACATAAATTATTTCAACCTTAAATTCTGTAGGACTGTGTTACACTAATTAAAAGAAAATGTCCATTGGGAACACTAGAGGTTACGATTAACTTTATCGAAACTCTTCCATATTTGTTAACCTGTGGATATAAGAATCTTGATGTGAGTGACATGGCTCATTATTTAAAAGTAAAATAAACAAAGCAAATTGTTTAGTGTGTCAACAAAATTTCATCGAAATGGGATTCCTTATTTAAAAGTTGTCAGTAATAAGTTAAATATCAATGCTGGAAATATAGCATCTAGATATACATTTAGGAAAACAAATGATAACGAGCTTGTAAAGAAAAAGTATAAAAGGAGACAGATAACCTGCGCTACATCACGGCATACCCTTAATATAGGTAAGGATTTTCTTTCAGGAGAGATTTAACATGCAATAAATAACGTCACTTTTTGCAGAGAATGAGTTGGGCAAACTGTTGTCCACATTTCCTTGGTTTAATCTTTCAAAATTACCTTAAACATGTGCATTATACAAGTAAATTGCTGTTATTGTATAAATATACGAGGTAAATTATTAGACAGAGTCGTTATATCTTTGTAGTAGAGTCTAGGCAAGGCTGCCCATCGCGATAGTGCTACAATTCATATCGCTAGATCCAGCCCATATTTTAGTATGATAACAAAACATACCGCAATTTTGAATTGCCCTTAATTTTGTTGCTAGCGAATAACGTCAAAATTACGTAAAGAGATGGAAGATTTTGAGAGAGAGAAGAATTTGAGATGTTGCAAGTAGACCGCAATAAGCTCAGTTGGAAGAGCTTCGGAACGGTATTCCAAGGTCGTGGGTTCAAGTCCCGCTTGCGGCATTTCGCTTTTTCCACCATAATTTGATTTATTAAGTAAAAGCATAGCATGTCAAATGCAAAATTAATAAATTACTTTAGTAATAAACGTCGCGTCATTATTTCAACCCATTCGTATTCTGGAAAGAATACTCAAGTGTTGGTCGAGATAGTATAAAGCAATCTTGATAGATGGCGCTGTACGTAAAAATATATGAACTCGTTCGAGTGACAAGTATGGTGGTTAATTTGAGATGTTGCAAGTAGACCGCAATAAGCTCAGTTGAAAGAGCTTCGGAACGGTATTCCGAGGTCGTGGATGCAAAATTAATAAATTACTTTACTTAAAGAGAATTATGATATGATAAATACATAAATTTTATGACTTACGTAATGAAATTGGAAATATTACTAAAAAAAACAGTACAAAATAATATATAAATATACATATAATATAATAGCTATTACAGTTAGTTACCTAAATTATAGAAATTTCTATTTCGATCTTTTTAGATAGAAAAATATATATTCAAATGAACCCGCATTTGCATGATGATTCCCTAATAGAATTTGAAACTCACCTTAGTATTGATTGTGATATTATTGTAAAAGTATTTACCTACTAATATAAATATTAACTCTACGCCTATTAAATTTAAGACATGTGATGCAAACATACTTTAGTACAATTTAATACAAAACGTCTTATAAAACTATAGTGTATGTTATTCTCTAATTGCGTGACTCATTCGTTCAAATAAAACCTTTAGAGACCTTGGAGTCACGGGTGGGACTGAGTCTCCGAAACGTCGGGCTAAAATTCAAATTAATTATACGCGTCTAAATCCGTATAAAGTGTAATTTATTTATTTATTAATTTGGTTATTATGTGCTGGTCCCATGGTAACTCAGTTGGGAGAGCAACGGAACGGTATTCCGAGGTCGTGGGTTCAAGTCTCACTTATGGTGATAATTTTTTCCACTATAATTTGCTTTATTAAGTAAAGGCATAGTAGGTCAATTGCAAAAATTAATAAATTAATTTCCGTATAAAGTGATTTTATTAGTGTACTAGCTGTTGCTCACGACTTCGTACGCGTGAAATTTAGAAACCAATACTTAACAAACAGAAGTTTCCTCTTCTTCTCAATAGATGGCGTTGTACGTTTTTTTTAATCGCGCTATCGTTTCGTTCCTCACAATAACACTTAAACTCGTCAAAATTATTATTGCGTCATCATCCGGATTTCGCATTTATAAATTAGTAAGGATTCTTCTAAATTAAACTTGACTGATTCTTCAAGTTCTGCTATTTAAAAATATAGAATACTAAAGTGTATAATTTCAAGATTACTGAAAATTCGTGAAGTTTAAATTGAAAATTCGTGCAATTTACCTGCGAGTTCGTGTCAAATACACATTACTAGAACAAGGTCAATGTAGGCTATTGATAATTTGATAACAGGTTTGTTGTGTAGCAACATAAATATTCACAAGCAAAACACAACAACTAGTAAAGTACTTTTATAGTTACAGTTTTATAATCTTAATTGTTGGTCAATAAATCATACATGAATTTTAAGTATTACATGCAATATGCATTATAGTATTTAGAAAGTACTTTCTAACCAATAGTTTGCATTATTAGAAGTTTGTAATAAGATAAATTAGCTCATATTATAGCAATTACTAAGAAATAAATTGGATTTACGAATGCTCAAACGTTAGAGGAAAATATCTTTCAGATTTTTTTTGGTATGGTTAATTTAATTTGGAATTAAATAAATAAATAAATATTTATGAACATTTCACACAAAGAAAAGAATAATAAAGATTAAAAGACATATAAAATACATGTAAATGTATGTCAAACCTCATGAGAATGCTCTTCATGTCCTGGCAGACCGTCCCTTACAACGTAGTGTATGAGATCCATGGCTCTTCGCATCTGACAGAATACAGTGTCCCGATTTTCCCTTGCTGATGCACTCCCAGGATGCCTTAGACATGTCTGGCAAAGAAGTTTTATTTGTATTAGTACAAGTACATAATTATATTAAAGAAAAAATAGAGTAAAAACATAAACCTTATAATCAGCGTTTAAAACAAATGCAATAATAATAACTTCAGCATGTATTTAAATTTAATTTCGTGTACAATAAATCTCCGTGTGGTGACGGATTAAGAATACAAGTGTCACCACCCCATCTCCTCCAAAGGGTGCTGTAAAAGTCAGCTAAGGGATATTTCACACAGATAACATCTTCTGTGAGAGACGGAAAACTCGAAAATAAACCCCGTGCCAACACGCCTGGACAGCGCGGCACGGTAGACCATGGTCCCTCTCAAAGTGGCCTGTGCCCAACAGTGGGACGTAAATGGGCTGGAGAAGGAGAAGTACAATAAATTAACAAAAATTAATAGTGTCGTTAGCGTAACGTATCTAACAAATGTTAATATTATTATATTGAAATGTGTTAAAATAATAAAAAGGTTTGTAAAACATATCATAAGAAAGGTTGGAGAGACATCAGTGTTTGTTTGTAACATGTTCGCCCGGAATCAAGCACTGACAAATTGCTAGCTTTGAATGCTTTGTTAAAGCGCACCGCTATTGTTTACACAGCCCTTTCATCACACATTTGATGTCCACATGTCTTTTAAAAATAACTTACACTCAAAGCACACGATTGGTTTCAGGTTTTTAAATGAAAATCGTGACTGACTTTTAAGCTTTCACGAAAAATCTAACTTGTGAAACTTTAAAATTCTGCATAGCAAAACAAATACGTATAACAGTAAAATAACCTATATAAACAATGTGATTCTATCAGCTTTAGAGAGTGTTAACAAATTATAACACTGAGTTGTCCGTACAGTGACGGATTAAGAATACAAATGTCACCACCCCATTTACTTCTTAGGTTTCTGTAAAAACCAGGTAACGGATATTACACAGATACCATTCTCTGTTCGAGACGAAAAACTCAATAATAAGCCCTATGCCAATACGCCTGGTCAGCGGCGCATAGTAGATCATAATCCCAATCCAAAGTAGAGGAGGCATGTGCGTCAACCAAGCTCAACAACGGGACTTTAAGGGCCTACATCAATATTATCGTATATCATCGCCGACACGTACATATTAACACAGCCAGTAGGCACAGAAAATGAAGAATTAGGGATACTTTTCCTATTTACTCAAAATCTACTAAATATATTTTAATTCTGATTTACGTGTTTCTATATATAATAGTTACTTATGTTTTTAAAGTTATTTCATTACTTAATACGCGATAATAGACCGACAAATGAAAAAAATAAAAAATTTGAGAGGTTGTTTCGCCAAGATTTTCTATCGAGAAAACTTTTTCAATCGCGTTTCTGAGTTCATGCGATCCAAGATCATATATTGAAAAAACATATACTTAAAAATTAGAACTCTAGCCATTCAATCTAAAGAAACAATGAAAACTTCGTACATAGAAAAATGCACGAAGCTGTTTTGGTATCCTCTTAAGGGCCTACATCAATATTATTCAATATCATCGCCGACACGTACATATTAACACAGCCAGTAGGCACAGAAAATGAAGAATTAGGGATACCTACTTTTCCTATTTACTCAAAATCTACTAAATATATTTTAATTCTGATTTACGTGTTTCTATATATAATAGTTACTTATGTTTTTAAAGTTATTTTATTAGTTAATACGCGATAATAGACCGACAAATGAAAAAAATAAAAAATTAGAGAGGTTGTTTCGCTAAGATTTTCTATCGAGAAAACTTTTTTCAATCGCGTTTCTGAGTTTATGCGATCCTAGATCATATATTGAAAAAACATATACTTAAAAATTAGAGCTCTAGCCATTCAATCTAAAGAAACAATGAAAACTTCGTTCGTAGAAAAATGCACGAAGCTATTTTGGTATCCTCTTAATGGACTGGAGAGAGAGTAGTTCGTATGAATAAATCTGCTAAAATAATAAAGACGAAACTTTCGAACAAATATGTCTACGGAGAACTGTAAGTAAAACCATTTCTTATGCAACGAGCATGACGCGTCTAATTAAAAAAGTTCTCCAATATGTGAAAAACGCTTGTATTTACAAACAACGCATAGTGGTTTCGTATAATGTTGGAACCTACATAATTAATAGGCAAAGTACCTAACGGCAGCCACGCGACAGGGATAATTTACGTGAGCTCTGGGAATCACTACACTCAGATTGTAAATTTATTACCGTCCATCGGTGTTAATGGCATACCGGCAATACATCACAATGTTTTATTGTGTTTTTTTTAAATGAATTTATTAAAATAACTAATAATTTAATAACATTATAGAATTAGGAGACAGAATAAGAATTGCTATTTATAAAAAAATGTATTTGGCAAAACATTGGTTTTTACGCAATGAAAAAGTGTACCTAAACATAAAATCTATGTATTGAATAATACACTGAGATTGCGTTAATAAATGCAGATCTCTATCTGTATTTCAGTACCTTATATCAGGGCGGTTTGAGGTAGTATATAAGTGACTTACACAATAAAAAGGTAAAGTCAAAAACTAACTATCATTTGGTCAAAATGAGCAAAGGTTTTACTTGTTGAAGAGTTTGGTGACTATTAAAAATCTATGAAGTAGAAGACAATTAAATGTAGATAGAACTAGTTTAAGACCGCGGTTTTACTCGTGTTTATATGTAGTTACCGTCCGCTCCTTGGCCTGTAGCGTGTATATAGCTTTTGTATTATTTTGATCTATAAAATGTATAATATCAACAGTTATATTAAAATCTATCTAGTAGTTCCTTACATCCATAAATTCTTAAAACTTTTACATTTAATAGTACCTACATTTAGTAGTAGAATTAAAAATAAAATTTGAACCTTAGAGGAGGTGAGGAGCATAAGTGTGGAACGTTCGAGAACATTCCTTGCGGCCGCCACCTGGGCACGTCGACGTTCATCACGTAGGTCAGCTCTTCGCTCCGCTGTCAGCCGCGCCAGTTCCACCATACCACCGCCAAACTCTGTGAATGCGCGGACAAACTCCGCAAAATTCGACACGGACTCCAATCGATCTAGTGACCGCGCTACCTGTTTAACAAATAAATAGACACAATAGTGGTACTTCAGTAGAGTCAGAAACTAAACTAAATTAAAAAGACTATGGTGTATTAATCTAAGCCAATAAAGGGATAAAGTTTTTACTATATACGTATGATGTCGCGGGGAATAACTAGTGGCTAACATGCTGTACGCATTTACATTGGTTAAAATCACTATTCTGTTGTCTGTTGTTTTACTTTGTTTTAATAAGTTTAGCTGACGCTTTCAAATTGTATTATTGACATCAATATTCATGATTTAGTTTTATTACACAAGCAGAGTTGGCACAAATAGCTTGGGCATCGTCATAATATTCCAATAATAACATCGGTTTGGCCCCAATTAGTTTGCACCCGAACATATCTATCAATTTCAAATGTTCTAAAAGGGGTACAAATCAATTATCTCACGAAGTTTCCACATAGTGGATATCTTTAACGAGAATTTCTCCAACAATCCCGAGAATCTAATCATTGCACTGTTAACAAAGCTGACCACTTCTACACAATTGGGACTGTGAAATAGCTTATTTGTATTCCCTGAAATTGTCATTCGGCTTTGTTGTAGAAATAGGTCGTGTCCCTGTTTTAGGATAAAGCTACAATAGTCATCTAATTTGTGTTAGGTAGCGTATCCATACAATTTAAGCCATTAATCGTCCACCCTTATAATAATAGGTAATTAATGGTAGTAATTATCTTCATATATTATTCATAATTTTAGTAGTTCCATCTTTGAATTTTGTGAAAATGGTGACTGTTTTTCTGTTTGTATGTGTAATAAACTTATCATTATGTTTTACTACAATTCTTCATACTTAGAAAATCAGTCTTAAAACAATTATTCATATCTGTAACGTTTTATATAAATAGTACCTTGTCCTTAGCAAGCAACAGTTGTCTCACAACGACCATGTCAGCAAGAAGTAACACTCTGGTAACAGCAGCAAGAAGTGCACGAGCTGCTGATACCATGCCCGCACCATCTGCGCCTGCACACACTCGCTCAATAGCTCGACCTGTGAAACGAGCAAAAATGTTTAGCAAAATGAATACCATGACCACTTAATATTTACAAAAATGGGAAGGTATTGATTAAAAATTATTATAAACTTTAAATATAACTAACACTTGGATTAAAGTGGCATAGACGAATAAAATAGAAAATGCTCGGACGCAATACAAATATTCGTGTCTGTGTTTAAGAATAAGATTGCCTGAAAGGCTATTTCAGGCAATCGTGTTCTTAAACACAGACACGAATATTTGTATTGCGTCCGAGTTTTTTCTATTCAATTATCCATTTATTAAAGATATTAGATATTTATGTAAATGATACTAATAATTAGATTACAAGAAAATAATAATAAAACACCTGTTCTATTCGCCTATTCACCCAACGACATTGGAAAACGATATCAACAACGAAAATGAAGGCGTTAACATTTCTAGAAAAACTTGTTACCGAACGAATATCGTTTGAAATTCAGAAATCCGTTGAGTATCACAGCCGATTGAAGTACAAATCGTGCTTGTATAACATTAGTGCTATATAATTCTTATGCTAAAATGTGTGTCTTCTTTAGACTTGGGTACGTAGGTATATCGAAGTTATTAATTATTAGTTAGTAGTTAGTTAGTAATTATTTTCTTCAGATGAAGCAACTCCTCTGTGGGAAAACCCTAACAACTGATCACAGAGGACATCTTACAAATGCTGATGTGGAAAGAAGGGTGTTAGCGGGAAATAAGCTGAATGGTGCCTTGCATGCTATTGTGGCTAACCAAGCGATTACTGAAAAGGCTCAAATGGCGATCCACAATGGCGTGTTGTTACCTACGCTTATGTATGGAAGCGAATGTTGGGTGTGGCAGAAGAAGCATAAAAGTAGAATAATTGCTGTAGAGATGCGCTCTTTGAGAAGTATGTGTGGTGTGACTTTGAAAGATAGATTAAAAAATGAAGTTATAAGAGAACGTTGCGATCTGAAAGAGGATGTAGTGACTAAGGTGGAGAAAACTATGCTTAGGTGGTTTGGTCATGGGGAGAGGATGGATGAGAGACGCTTAACGAAAGGCGTATACACGGCGGAGGTAAGTGGAAATGCTGGGAGAGGACGCCCGAGAAAAATATACTCCGATGTCATCGCCGGCATACTCCAAAAGGGGCAAGTGCGTAGCACTTACAACCGTCGGGCATGTATGACCAGATGTATGAGTGTGGATGAAGCCAAGGAAGTATGTTTGGATTGTAGCAGATAGCGCTCTATAGTCTCTGCCTACCCCCATGGGAAAAAGGCGTGATGTTATGATGATGAACTTCGTAAAAAGTGACTTTATTTGAATAAAAGAGTTTTTATTCAATATTAAGTTTAAGACAATTTCTATTGTAGAGACTGTAAGAATGTGCTTATCTTTTACTTTCTGAGTCTGTGAATTTAAGATGTACTAACTCACTACTTTCTAGTAATAGTGTTTCTGATGTGAACAGAACTTGCCGATAGAAGTCGTTAAAGAACATTGTGACTTGAATAAATATTAGTTAAGAGAAAAACACATTAGTTTCAAGAAACATGGTTATTATTCTAGTAAGATATTTATGTATTAAAACTAGTGATGTCATTGAATGCCATTAGAAAATTGTACCTAAATAAAAGAAATAAATTTGTAGCTTGTGTGTACTTACTGTTTTATTTTCGGTAAGGGTGCTTATAGAGCATATGCTTTATAAAATAAGTTGTTAATAATGAATTCGGTATACATTATTCAGTTAAATTGTTTCTGACAGAATGTTATAGTTTTAATAATATATTTGTCAGATCTCAAGATTTTAAAAATAATTATGTCTATACAGTTCTAAGGCAACTACTTTGTAATTAAAATGATGATGACATTTGTTCGCAAACATTACGTTGTAAAGATTTTTTACTAGAACAAAACAAATGGCTTGACAAAAATTAAGTTACCTGAAATTCTGAGTGGATATGCTGAAGTAACATAAAATTCGTACATCATGACATCATGCTAAATAAATTGATTTTTAATTTTGTAAAGCCGATTGATTTTATGAGATCGCATGTTTACGTCAACAGTAAAGTTCTTATGCTCAGTAATTGCTGCGGTATCGTATTTTATTAAGGTTTATGAATGCGCAATGTCCCATAACTTGTAATATTGAATGCCAAATTCAACTCTCGTTAATCCGACAAACGTTTTACGGAACAGTGTCGTGCTGTTGTTTCCTTAATAGAAATAAAGTCCGAAAAAATTACTATGAATTGGTTTATGGAGTATATCGATTCAAAATAATAATCGACCGAATTATTCAGAAGAGATTTCCGAAAGAAACTCATTGTTTATTACAAGTAAAAGGCAATGTTTGCATTTTATTGTACCAGTTCCTTATTCAACAGACTTTCTTGGCAAGATTTCAGGTTTCCTAGGTCAAATAACATTTGTTGCCAAGCTAATTATTGTAGTTGAGGTGAAATATTTCTTTTGCCTCGAATTAAACAGTTCTCAACAAAAGTTCTCAGACACAATTGTTTAAACTTGAAAGGGAATATTAAATACTAAAATGTATGGGCCACGAGCTTTATAAAGTGAAATAAATGCAGTGTGTATGTATGATCCTTATAAATATTATAAATAGAAAAGTACCTAGCTAATTGATAAAGACGTACTGTGATATCATTGGCGATATCTTTGGATTGGCTCTTTTTGGATCAAGTACGGTAGCACTTACAACCTTCGTGCATGTGTGACCACATGTATGAGTGTAATTGAAGTCAAGAAATTGTATTTAGACCGTAACAGACGGTGCTATAGTCACTGCCTAAATGCCTTCCAATGGCCAAAAAGCGTGACGGTATGATGACGACAAAAATAACTCTATCTGTCCGGTTGACACCTAAAATTAATACAATGATTTAAAATAAATACAGTACCTACACAGCTAGTTAAGTTAAAATGAAAAGTTAGTAGAGTGAAATATAAATAATGTAGAATATTATGCTGAATATTAAAACAAGATTATTACTTAATGATATAATAACATCCACTTAAAATATATCTGTCACGTAACTTGACCTAAATACAAAATAACTTTGATAACCTTATAATAATAAATACAGAGTAGTTAAATGGAAACAAAGGGTTGACAGGCGAGACTTGTGGTCCGGGAACCAGATACATTTTTGTTCAATGATTTCTTCTCGAGTGAAACTTTGCAAAATGCATAAGGGACTTATACTATGAATACTCGCGACCGTCAGCTGCGACTCCGTGGGTGGGGTGGGCAGTTGCAGCCTCCCAAACATGGAGAAAAAAAATTTTTTTTCAGTCATTTCCTCTCATTTGAAAATTTATCAGATTATAGTTTATCGAGTGCTTTGATAGAGAAACAAAGTCAGCTGACCATAACACGGCGGATTATACGTCAGCTGGCTACTTGAACATGAAAAAAACTTTCCTCTCAACTAAAAATTTACCTTGTGATTGTTTATATACTACTATGAATGAAAATTAATGTCAGCTTGCTGTATCTCAGTGGAAAGTTTGTCAGCCAGTACCTCAGAACAGACAAACAATGTCTATTCTGAGGCTGGTACCTTGAAAGGTGTAACGCAACGCAACAGCTTTAGATTGAGAAATTTACACGTACATATATGTAAATTGCTCTTTTATTTATTCTATCTATTCTGATCGGACTTTTCGTTTAATATCACGGACTGATTAAATAGCAAAAATATGATTTGCTATTTAATCCGACTGAATCAACAATTTTATCTGTAATAATTCTAGGGATCCTCCCTCTTCCAGAAAAATATAATAATGAACACAGCTAATGCGGGACACGCACACAACACAATCGGCCTGCTACAAGAGTCACACACGGCTAACTACAGTTAATAGTGATGAATTGACTATTATTTTATTAGCTCGGTATATATCTATCTATGTAACGGAATGTTGAATAGTAATTTGCACCTACTTACAATAGTCGGATTGAGTTTTGCTCGCATTCAATAACCGATCACAATGCAGTAATTTAAAAAAAACCTACGTATTTGAAGCGTTTTTGTCAGCTTTTTAACCAAGCAAACTACTTCCAACCCCGACGCTTTGACAGCTTTGTATAAGTTAACAGTTAGCTTAAAAAGTGTTAAAATGAATTAACATATCGATTTCCATTTATTCGTATTCAATTGACTTCAAAAGAAAGAGATTATTTAACAGTCTACTTAGAAGTAAAATATGGTTATTAACCAAACAGTTGCTTCTGGGAGTACCAATTCTATGTGCACAAATAATTTAATTAAAACAAATAAATATGGTGTATTCTTATTAACTGGCAATTTTGTTGTGCACGTTCGTATTAATTGAAATCGTTAGTCTTTATTAAACAGTTTTATAGTAAGAAAGTCCAGTTAACATTGTCGAATTGATTAACAATTTGACAATGCTAACTGAACTTTCTACACTATTAATTTTCATTTTTTAGTTCAAGTTTAGTTGTACATGAAGAATCCGTATATCACGTATAAATATACGGCTGTGTTAGATTTTTAAAAAGTCACTTAACAAACAAAAAGCAAAGGCAATATATATATATAAATATACTCTTTATCTATAATATAGGGTAAAAACAATTAACATCGGTTTAACTTTCGCAAAGAAAAATGAGGAGTACGATACCCATATTTTTGTATGGAACATAATTTGGTATCGAGCCCTCTGAAGTACTACTAAGCGAGTATGACAGTTCTTGTTCATAGGCTAATAGATAAATTGTTTTAAAATAAATAATTCCTCATTAGTCATAGTAGGTTTTTTTCCATGTTTGGGAGGCTGCCACTGCCCAACCCACCCACGGAGTCGCAGCTGACGGTCGCGAGTGTTCATAGTATTAGTCCCTCATGCATTTCTCTAATTTTTGATTGGGAGGGACTTGGTCATGAAAATCTGTCACTGGCTCCCGGACCATTGGTTTCTTCAAAGCCTGTTCAAATGGAAGGCCAAAATGACAGCTTTAAGACGGAAATTTGATAATGAAAGAAGAGGCTAAAGGAATTCTGCTGTCAAATTTATAATAGGCTAGTGCAGATAGCTTTAAAAATAATAAAAAGTGAAAAAAAATAATAGTAGGATGAAACCCATTAGAAATGGAGGATAATGTTATAAAAATGATAGGAAAAATAATTTACGGGCAATCTGAGGTCGGGAAGGGGATGTAGGGGGGTTTTAAGGGTAAAAAATGTTTTTTCTAGATTTCCGGCAAAACTAATAGTCCTATGGAAAAAAGTCGAAAGGCAAAGTTGTAGGTAATAAAAAGATCTAAAACTATTCTCACTTTATTCACATAACCTTAAATTTATGTGAAAAATTCAAAAAACCAAGTTTTTGGTTTTTATTTTTATCTTTTACAAAAATGTTTTTTCAATCACGAAATTTGGTGAAAACTTACCTTTTTATGTCCTAAATACGCTGTAATTTATTTAATTAGAAATATTAGTTTTTTCACCTTATTTTGAATTAATATCGAAAAAGCACCCTAATTTTCAATCGAAAATTCACCTGTCAAAATATCAGTGTTTTTAAAAAAAATTGTATGCTTCCTGTTCTTTAAAATCTCTACTTTCCGATGGTGAAAAAAAAAAAATGTTACTATAGAAAATCTTTTCAGAAAATGCACTTAAATATCATACAATTTTAATCTTAAGGTTAAATGTTACGTTAAGCATACTATTTTAAAGAAAATATTACTATTTTTATGTTCGAGTTGATTGATACAGATAAAAATAGAGATCAATCAATCAACTCAAACATAAAAATAGTAATATTTTCTTTATCTACCTTAAATCTATCTTCTAATCTACCTTAAGATTAAAATTGAATGATATTTTAGTGCATTTTCTGAAAAGATTTTCTATAGTAACACATATATTTTTTTTTACCATCGGAAAGTAGAGATTTTAATAAACAGGAAGCATACAAATTTTTTTGAAAACGCTGATTATTTGACAGGTGAATTTTCGATTGAAAATTAGGGTGCTTTTTCGATATTAATTCAAAATAAGGTGAAAAAACAAATATTTCTAATCAAATAAATTACAGCGTATTTAGGACATAAAAAGGTAAGTTTTCACCAAATTTCGTTACAGAAAAAATTTTTTTGTAAAAGATAAAAATAAAAAACCAAAATCTTGGTTTTTTGAATTTTTCACATAAATTTGAGGTTATGTGAATAAAGTGTGAATACAAAAGTATTAGATCTTTTTATTACCTACAACTTTGCATTTCGACTTTTTTCCATAGGACTATTAGTTTTGCCGGAAATCGAGAAAAACCATATTTTACCCTTAAAACCCCCCCTCCATCCCCTTCCCGACCTCAGATCACCCGTAAAATATTTTTCCTATCATTTTTATAATATTCTCCTCCATTTCTAATGGGTTTCATCCTACTATTATTTTTTTTTGTTTTAATAATTATCGGCACTGGTCTATAAGCATTAGAATCTATTTATAATCTTATAGGCACTAGCTGTTGCCCACAGAAAAAAATTCCCCACTTTTGCAATATTTTTTACTAATGCAATATTTTTTACTATTGGTCGCAGCGTGATGTTGTCCCATAGTCTTCCTCAATAAATAGACTAAACACACACAAAAAAGAGTTTCAAACCTGTTCCTGAAATTCGCGCGTTCAATCAAAGAAACGAACTCTTTAGCTTTGTAATATTTGTCGGCGACGCAGTTACGCGCCACAAAAACTCACCTATTTGAATTGTTTAATCTGTAAAAATTAAGTATTAAATAAGAAACATTATGTGTAATAAGAGATATTATGTAACAAAACTATGATAAGTGTTTATTTATAAGGTTTTACTTATAAGTAAGGATAATATAGGGATTTATAAGTAAGGATGTGATTTCGTGAACTATGCAACAACCTATGTAATTTTTTGGTGCAAATAAATACTTATTATTATATTATTATTAACTATGATAGTTTTAAGTTTGCTTTTTGTGATTTTTACAATATTTTTCTATGTTTATGTACTAGAAAGTTTTTACATTCTAGACTAATAAGAGTTATTGTTATATTACATAATATAGTAAGGTAAGACGTATTTAACAACATAAGATGTATAAGGATATTTATAATAATAAAAGAGAGGGAAGGAGTCTTAAGAGATCGATCAAGTGAAAATTCAAAGACAAAAGGGTCAAAATTACAAGGCTGTCAATACGGTAAAGGGCCGAGCCACTTAAGTAGGGCTCTTGTTTTGATTAATTACGAACACGAACGAACAAGAGCGGACAAGGAAAAGGATAAGAAACAAGAACAAAAACGATAAAAAGTCGCAGTAATAAAAGGAAGATCAATCTCAGAAGACCGCCACCTCTTCTAGATAAGAATTGGTGTTTCATTGATGCAAGTGTGGAAGTTTCCTCCTTTAACGCATATAGGGGTGCGTGGGACACTAGCTACCGGCGGTGTACCACGTACCTAAGAAGGCTAGTGTCAAAAGTCAGGCAAAGTCGGCCACGGGTACTGGTCGTGCCCTGGTTGAGTCCGCCACAATATTAGTATAGATTCGTATATAAAAAAAGAACTAACGCTACGATGTAGGTATCTATAAACGTAAACTCCCAGAAGAATCATAAAAAAAGAAGTTGTGAAATCTTTATTGGATACAGATCCTTACAACATTTTGAACTTCAGCTAAACTTAGATGAAAAGTTTTATATCGCGTATAACATTTATCTTTGTCTATACCGTCATCGATTTTTATATTGAGAGCCTTACCTACTTGTAATATATTGTTTTTTAGTGACTTTTAAAAAATCTAACACAGCCGTATTTTTTTATACGTGATATACGGATTCTTCATGTACAACTAAACTTGAACTAAAAAATGAAAATTAATAGTGTAGAAAGTTCAGTTAACATTGTCAAATTGTTAATCAATTCGACAATGTTAACTGGACTTTCTTACTATAAAACTGTTTAATATAGACTAACGATTTCAATTAATACGAACGTGCACAATGAAATTGCCAGTTAATAAGAATACACCATATTTATTTGTTTTAATTAAATTATTTGTGCACATAGAATTGGTACTCCCAGAAGCAACTGTTTGGTTAATAACTATATTTTACTTCTAAGTAGACTGTTAAATAATCTCTTTCTTTTGAAGTCAATCGAGTACGAATAAATTGAAATCGATATGTTAATTCATTTTAACACTTTTTAAGCTAACTGTTAACTTATACAAAGCTGTCAAAGCGTCGGGGTTGGAAGTAGTTTGCTTGGTTAAAAAGATGACAAAAACGCTTGAAAATCGTAGATTTTTTAGGGTTCCGTACCCAAAGGGTAAAAACGGGACCCTATTACTGAGACTTCGCTGTCCGTCCGTCCGTCCGTCCGTCCGTCCGTCCGTCTGTCACCAGGCTGTATCTCAAGAACGGTGATAGCTAGAGAGTTGAAATTTTCACAGATGATGTATTTCTATTGCCGCTATAACAACAAATACTAAAAATAAAATAAAATAAATATTTAAGGGGGGCTCCCATACAACAAACATGATTTTTTTACAGTTTCTTGCTCGATACTAATAACGATGCCTTATGTTGCATAGATAATGGTACGGAACCCTTCGTGCGCGAGTCCGACTCGCACTTGACCAATTTATTTTGAAATTACTGCATTGTGATCGGTTATTGATATGGGAGCAAAAGTCAATCCGACTATATTGTAAGTAGGTGAAAATTACTTTTCAACATTCCGTTACATAGATAGATATATACCGAGCTAATAAAATAATAGTCAATTCATCACTATTAACTGTAGTTGGCCGTGTGTAACTATTGTAGCAGGCCGATTGTGGTGTGTGCGTGTCCCACGTATTTTAAGTGAAATCATCTTTTGAAAAATTGAGTTATTGATATTACTCCATTGTAAAAAACTTGCTCTAACACCCAGGCGGCCGTTACTCTAAGACAAATGTCAAACGAGTCAGTGAACAAAAGTGTGATGGAGCCAACGATGCGTGATCCTCCGATAGAGGCGTCCCTGAGACATAAACTTTCATTTTTAGAGGACTTAAGATTAACTTTAGAGCACAAAATATAAAAGTTGGTGAACATTTTAAAATATAATTACACTTAACTAAGCACATAGTACAATAATCACACAAAGATAACGGCATTATTAATTGAAAGTATATATTCTAATAGTCAAGTTTAGATAACAAAATGATCTTCAATAATGTGCTATTTAGTAAATGTAATTTCTTATTTTGTAATTACTTTAATACATTGTGTTCACGGCTAGCTAAATAATAATCCAAATTCGATTATTAGCATAAAAATGACGTCACGCCTACCGAGTTGTCAAGAGCTCAGACGCGCATCAGCATAATACTGTGATAATGTGCCCCTTGAGTGCGGCCTAGATCTCACACCCTGCGGATTATAGCCAGGGAGTCCACGCCCAAATAAGTTATTTTATGCTTGCCTGCCTCTTTTATGTGAAATTGTAATTTTGCTGGAAGTTATAAGTATAAATAAGATAGGCGTAATCTTCACGCTTAAGTTTTTTAGTACACAATGTGTTTGTATAATTAGAAAACTAGAATTTCTTGTTTGAAACTTTCTAGATAGTATTCTTTCTTGTCTGAATTTTATTGCATCAGTAAATAAAGTTTGTTTTAGAGGTCTATTATTTTAACATATTTTTTTATTCTAATATTTTCTGTTAAAATAGTTTCTGTTATTAATAGTTTCTGTTTCTTAATTCTAAATATTTTCTGTTCGTAAAAAATATTGCAAAGAAATTCTTAAATTCAACTGAGAAATTCAGGTAAAATAAATTGTCACTCTCGTGTTCTATCAATTCCAGTGAGTATTTCATTAAAATTGAATTCCAAGCTGTCACGACTGTTTGTAAAGAACGCCTTTATTCTTCCTCGTGTATTTGAGATCCCCATTTACCTTCAATTCTGAATTATTTTTAGGTGATATATTTATTTCGTGTGTACGTTAGCATCGTCAACGGTTTTGAGGTGTAAATAATTTCTTATTACCAAATAATGTATGGCTGTGTTTACACATCTCTACAAACACACTACGAGGTCAGATTGGTAGCATAATATTAATAAAAAAAATTGCAATAAATGGCTTCAGTAGACGAGAACAGTAATCTTTGCCAAAAATGACCACATTTGGCTCTAGTTTGACTAGAAAATATTATAACCTAATTATTTGAGCTACAATGCCAAATGCCGAAGACTTTCGCATTTTCAACATCGGTCCACATTTATAAATATAAATACTCGTCATTTACATGGGCAACTGCATGGGTCCTTACTGGGGCTGATTAGGCTAACCTAAATTGCCGACGCCAGATAAAAATTCCGAAGTCTTTTTACAAACCCTCACAAAAGTACTCCAGACAGATAATCAAACCAGAATAAATAATAAATCAAATTGTGGTGGAAAAAGTGATCACCGCAAGCGGGACTTGAACCTACGACCTCGGAATACCGTTCCGTAGCTCTGCCAACTGAGCTTATTGCGGTCGTGCTAACAGTAACCAAACTAGACCACCACAATCGACACTCGATTGAGTTTACATCGCATTTTGACGTACAACGCCATCTATCGAGAATGTTTTGCAACAATCTCAACCAGCCACCTAGGGTTCAAGACCCGCTTGCGGTGATCACTTTTTCCACCACAATTTGATTTATTAAGTAAAAGTCAATTGCAAAATTAATAAATTACTTCAATAAATAAATCGAAAAATCGGTATCGGCCAGTCAGCAACAGCCACAATGGCTTCATGAGCTCTACCAGCATATGGACCTGCCTTCAATAATGCGCTGCGATGTCTGGGCAGAGGCTTAATTCAAATTTTATAGAAGCACTTTACTCGTAAAGATGAACTAGTGGCAGGTTGGCATGAATTGCTATTTCTCATACAGAAGTTAAGACAGGGCGTTAAATGATCTTTGGCATGCTATGTGGTGGTTTGTCATTTCAGGTTATTACTAATATTTATCAAAGAAAAACATGGTATTTACGGGGCTATTACTTTTTACACAAAAAAATATCTACAGATATATAATTATCCACATTTCCATATATAATTATCCACATTCCACACAACATACTTAGGCCGCAAAATTATTGCTAGAATACGGATAGCTGTACGGATAGTAAAATTATTGCTAGAATACGGATATAAGTTTAAGGTACTTTCTTCTTGTTAATAAATACATTATAGAATATAGTACATACAATATATCTTTTACTAATACGAAGTAAATTTCGAAGAATACATCTAGTTGTCTTCACTTAACAACACTTACTTTTTAACACTACATTAATTTATGCACAACCAAAAAAAGAAAAATGTACGAAATCATTATAATCGTTTCGATATTATCCTTAAGAATCATTTTACCTATTAGCATAAATAGCATGTTAATCTGTTTAATTTCAGGTATTACTCATCACTAAAGAAGCTACTTGACTAAGAAACTGTGAAGAAACTTCTTCAAACATATTAGCGGGGATTTCTTAAGAGGATACTGCAGTGGTATTCAGTAAGAAAAAGTGAAGTGAATTTTCGGTGAATCTTGATCACGTGACAGCGCTCCTCTGTTTTTATTGGAGGAGTGCTGCCACGTGATCAAGATTCACCGAAAATTCACTTCACTTTTTCTTATTGAATACCACTGCTGTACTCCTCATTTAGGTATTTGCCTTAGGTATTGCTATCCCTATTTCCGAGCGCCGCGCTGAAAGGGACAAATATAGATGAAGCGGATTTTACCTACAAATTCTTTGAAAAAAGACGTTTCGTACTTCCGTTTTCTTTTCGCGAAAGTTAAACCGATTTTAATAGTTTTTGCGTTATATTATAGATAAAGAGTATATCTATGCTTCTATCACTTTCTTTTGTGGTAAAACTGTACCAAATTTGTGTGATAGACCCTGCAACTGTATCTAAAGAAAATCGAAATAAGTGGGTTTTTCGGATCGTCATATTTCTTTTAGTTATTATGTTTTGAAAAAAAGAAAGTAATAGAAGCATAGATATACTCCTTGGTGGCGCCAATTTTTTATGCGGGACGAAACGGCCCCAAGATCGAAAGAGTGGACTGTATTTTGTAGACGGTTAAATTTTCTAGTGCGACAAATGTGACGGGATAAGGAACTGAAAGGATACTTACACCTTTTTCACGTTTTCCTCCGTTCGCAGGCAGCCAGCAACGTGAGCTCGTACAGCGGCCACGAAACTCACAATAGACACACCCAAATTAAAAGTTTTGACACCATCATTTATTATTTTTGTGTACACACGTTATTCACATTGAATCCGGTGATCCAGTTATAGTTAAGCAATACACAATGTATTAAAGGCGAACACCGAACGCGGAGCAGCATCCGCATCGACTCACTGTCACTTTGGCATTGCGCGCCGTACCCACATAGGCGATCGGTGTAAGCGTATAGGGTAGGTTGTTGGATATAAGGATATGCACCAGAAAGTAATAAGTTATTGCTAATGTATCAAACTGGCGTAACCATCCACCCGCCCTTAAAGGGTCGCCTTTAAGAAAACTCTCATAAGATAAAACAATAGAAATTTTATAAACGGGCTACATGTGACGCTCAATGCGTTTAGTTAAGAATATAGCCGTAGAGCTACGGTAAGCATAAAGAATATAATTATAATATAACATATAATTTAAATAACCATATAGGGATTCATAATAATTATATTAAAAACTTATAAATAATGTAATAGCTAAGTTTTAAAAATACGAGACAATATTTAGCATTTATTGTGTTGGAAGAGGGCATAAGCGAACAACTGGACGAAGGTAAGTTTTGCCCATGATCCTCACAGTCGCTACACGTATGACACCGTCCTTCGAAGGATGCACCTTGTCTACAACGGCCAAAGGCCACGTCAAAGGAGGCGCATTATCTTGTATAACTACCACGACAGTTCCTGACACGATAGGAGCGGCGGGAGTATTCCATTTTTGCCTAACTTGTAGGCCGTGCAGATATTCTAACCTCCAGCGATTCCAGAAGGATTGTACTATTTTATCCATTAAAGAATGCCTATCAAGTAAGCTGGCGTTGTCGGAGCTAACATTAGGTGCAGGTAAAGAAAGCAAGGGCGATGTATGTAAGAAGTGACTCGGCGTAAGGGCCGAAGGCTCCGCTGGATCAGAACTAAGCGCTGTCAGCGGGCGCGAATTAAGCAAACACTCTATTTGAGTTAGGACTGTGCACAGTTCCTCGTAAGAGAGAAGTTGCTGGCCGATGACTTTGAACAAAATACTCTTGCTAACCTTGATCATACTTTCCCAAGCACCTCCAAAGTGAGGGGATGTTGGACAAATGAATTTCCAAGTTATCTGATTCTCTGCGCACTCCTGTTCCAGCTTCGCATGGTAGTCTTCTCTAAGAAACTTATAAAGGTGTTGCAAGTATGATGCAGCACCCTGAAAATTTGTAGCATTGTCACTGTACAGAACTTGTACTGGTCCACGTCGAGACAAGAACCTTTTGAACGCGGCAAGGAAACATGGAGTACTGAGAGTGCTAGCTACCTCCACATGTATTGCTCTCGTCGTAAGGCAGGTAAATAGAACAATATAAGCCTTTTGGCTATGTACACCACGACGACGCACGGGGGTATAAGCAATAGGGCCTGCATAATCGCAACCTGTATGCGTAAATGCCTTGACTACTGGACGCGTACGAATGTCAGGCAGAGCAGCCATAAGCGGATACGTTGGACGCGGCCTGTGTCGAAAGCAAGTATTGCACATGTGCACTCTTTGTCTGACAAGGCGGCGAGCCGACATGATCCAGTAGCGTTGCCGAAGTAATGACATTAGCAGCTCTGGTCCAGCATGTAGATTTTTAATGTGATAATAATCGACTATTAAATTGACAATATGGTCATTGCGTGGCAATATAACCGGATGTATTTTAGTAAAATCTAATCCAGAGTTAACAAGACGACCACCGACACGAATCAGACCTTCTTTATCGACGAACGGTCTCAAGCGATTAAAGGCCGGTGAGCAAGATTTGTTTGCAAGAATGTTGAAATATTCCTGCATAAAATACTTATTTTGTAAAACGCGAATCAATATATTTTCAGCCGCATTTAAATCACCGGCATTAATTGCCGTAGTACTGCGACGGGGAAGTAATTTCGTGAACTTACATATGTAAACGATTACACGGAGAAGCTTGCTCCACGAAGAAACGCGAAGGGCAAGTTCATACAAGGAGCATTGTTTTGAAGGTGTGCACAAAGTATGTATCACAACTTTCTGTTCAGGTATATCTGCAATAGACTGACTGTCTAGACTCTTAAGAGGCCACTGAGAAACATCTAAAGAAGCCCATGGTGGCCCCTGGAGCCACAAAGGGTGTGAGATAAGTTTCTCAGGAGTAACTCCTCTGGATAAAATATCTGCCGAGTTCTCGACCCCAGAGCAATGAAAGAAATTATCAGATGAAATGTTCTCAGTGATTTGAACGACGCGATTCGCAACAAACGTTTGCCATCTGTGTGGTGAACTCTTTATCCAATATAATGCGACCTTGGAATCAAGAAATGCGTATGTCGCTTTGATTGCGATGCGCTTACCATAATTATCCTGCACTATTCGAAGAAGTTTCGACAATAAAACGCCACCCAACAACTCGAGGCGAGCAATTGAATGTGGCTTCGTCGGTGCCACCCTACCTTTTGCGCAAATAAGGCGCACCGTATTGCCAGTAGAAGAACTAACGTGTAGATAGACTACGGCACCATAAGCTGCGAAGCTGGCATCGGCAAAGCCCAAAAGGATGAACTCGCAGTCTTTGTATACGCCCACGTGACGTGGTATTCGAAGGTTATTTAATGCAGGCAGTTCATCGCGGAATTGTTGCCACATCTTAATGATGTGAGGTGGAGCTACAGTATCCCAATCCAAGTTGAGTTGCCAGAGCATTTTAATTAAAATCTTGGCGTATATGACTGTGGGAGCAACGAAACCCATTATGTCCCACAGGCGAGCCACAGTTGACAAGATGGAACGCTTAGTACACGCCATATTGTCGGGCAGAGTAATTTTGAAATAGAACGTATCATGTTCTGTAGACCAATGCAAGCCAAGTATTTTATGTTGCATGGCCTTGTCAAACTGCACCTCAGTGGGCGATTTATGTGAGTCAGGAAGATTATCTAAAACCTTGCGTGAGTTGCTATTCCACTTAACTAGATCCCACTGTGCACCCTTGAATAAATCAATCATCTCCTTTGATGCAGCGATAGCTTCACGCTCGCTCGGCAGCGAGAAGGCGATGTCGTCCATATATAGCGAAGGTAGTACAATACTGCTTGCGTTCGGATACATCATGCCGTCATCGTCGAGGAGTTGTCTCACGGTGCGCAATGCATGGTATGGACTTGACGACAAACCGAAACATACACGATTGAACTGATATAGCACGAGTGGGTCTTGTGGGTTGAAGCGGTATAGGAAGCGCTGATAGCGACGATCAGTCTCACGCATAATTATCTGCAAGAACTGCTGGCGACAATCGGCAGTCATTGCAACGGCATGTAGACGAAAATTCAATATTATCGTAAATAGATTGCCTTGCAAATTCGGACCCGAATGTAGAATATTATTTAACGATAGTCCGGAGGTGGAGCGGCTACTGGCATCCAGCACTATACGGAGCTTAGTCGATGACTTATCTTCGCGTATGACTCCGTGATGAGGAATCACGTAAATTGGAGTAGAGTCCTTAGGATCATAAGGAGGCGCTATGGATATATAATCTTTCGCAAGATAATCTCTTATAACGTCATCATATGCCAACCTCAATTTAGGTGAAGCTTCAAGCTTTCTCTCAAGGCATACGAAACGTTTACGAGCTGCAGCAATGGAATCCCCTAGGGAATAAATATCGTCCTTAAAAGGCAGGCCGACAGTGTATCTACCACTAGCGAGATCACGTGTAGTAGTTGAAGTATAAAAATCTTCACACTCAGCATCAGCTGGGTGCTGAACCGGAGCGGTAGGGAGCTCCTCAAGTTCCCAAAAACGTCTAACTAGTGTGTCGAGCGCGTTCGACTCCTGAGTGAGGCAACATGTCAGGGCCGAATGAGTATTTATATTAAGTATCGTGGGTGCGGGACCCATTATTACGAAACCAAGGACTGTGCGCAGTGCAACAGGCGCCGACGGGTCACGTGGTGTGCAAACATCGTCGGGGAGAAGTAAATGTGGAAATAGGGAAGCTCCTATTAGAGCATCAATTTTATTAGGTATACCGAAGCTATCGTCAGCGAGCGGAATGTCCTTAAGATGTGACAGAACCGAAATGTCAATCACATTTGTAGGTAACAAGTCTGTCACCTTATCAACAACAAGCGGTGTGATGTCGAAGTTAATGTCGTCGTCAAAACGAGAATAAAATTTCAAATCAATCGTATTAGTCTGAATAGCTTTTTCGGCTCCACCGAACCCCTTCACTATAGTACGTTCCGTGTTTTGAACCTGTAGACCTAATCGATTGCAACACTCCTTTGTAATAAAATGGCTTTGAGATGCGGAATCTAATAAAGCACGAATAATATGACGATTGCCGATAGCATCGTAAACCGCAACCTGCACAGTTGACAATAAAATAGTTGTCTGTTTATTATTTACGGTCGCATTATGCAGTGATAAGCCCGAGCTATTACCTATATTCGTAGTGCATAATGCAATATCTGAGCGGTCGCTAGGGACTTGCGCTAACGTCGCAGATGCGCTCGATGATTCATTAGCGTGCGACTGCAGCCGCGGTGACACGTCTGTACTCAATGCGAGCGCAGGAGCTGTCGTCGGAGACGCGCTGTGTGGAGTATGTTCCGGACGTTCAAAATGCAAAACAGAATGATGTTTTTGAGCACAGACCCTGCATCGAGAGGTGCTGGGACAGCTTGAGACCCTATGGTTAAGAGCTAAGCAGTTCACACATGCATTATTCTCTTTAACACATTTAAAACGCTCATGAGATTTTAATTTATTAAAATCACTACACTTAAATAGGTGTGTATGTGTTATGTTTGTACATAAACACTTATGAGTAGATTTATTGACTGTGCTTATATAAGTTTGGTACTTCGGCGCAGTGCCAGAAATACTGGAAGTTTTAGTATTTTTAATTTTATTAACTAGGTTTGAACTAAGGTAAAATAATATTTAAATACGTGAAATATGAACCTAATGGCTGTGATACAACAAAATAATATGAAATAGTGAAAAAACAAACAGTGAAAGCTATAATTAACACCTAAAGTTTAAAGAGCACTGTGCGGGAGCTTAACTAGGTACCTACCTACCTTGTTGTGGTTATGGATATGGTTTGATAAGTGCTTAAAATGTCCAATAAATCAGTGTCCAGATAATATTAACAACATATCTAATTACTATATCAAATTTTGTGTGTACTGCAAAAACCTGGTGGCTTATCAAGTGCTGAAAGCTAGCTTACAGTATTGCCTTTAACGTCCTACCCACTAACGGAGAACATTATATTAACAATACAGAGAGATTTACCAGAAATATCAATATATAAGCACTTAGCAATGCCTCTGCAAAAATCTCCCATAAACTCACCCACTACTGCAACATACAGTACCCCTAAAACATCAAAATATACTAAATCGCCACCATCTGTTGAGCACAGGCCTCCAAAGCGAAGACAGGGTGAGGACTATGAGTTTTTCATGCACAAATTGGAGACAATGTTTCTAACATGGAGTGAAAAACATGAAGTAAAAACTCAACAATTGCTTGATTCCGTTGAAACTATTAAAGGGCAAATTAATGAAGTGAAGACCAGTATGGACCATATTTCAGACCAATATGATGATCTAAAACAGAAAATAGAGAAGCTGGAAAGAGAGAAAAAAGAAGATTTGATGTATACACTATCACTGGAACAAAAAATTGAACAACTAGAACGTTCTACAAAAAGCTCATGTCTGGAGTTGAGAGGTATCCCTTCATATAAGAATGAGGACTTTGATCAACTTTCAACTATAGTCCACAAGGTAAGCAATGTTCTCAATACTCCAATAAGGTCTACAGACATAAGGGATATATACCGAGGGCATGCAAAAGACTTTTCCAAAAGGCCTGTTATCATTGACTTACTTTCTATGGCTCAGAAAAAGAAAATAATAGCATCTTTTAAAGCATTTAATAAGGAAAACAACATGAACAGACTTAATACCTCCCATATTCAACTTGATGGCTCAAGAAACTTAATTTACTTGAGTGATTACATAACACCAAAAATGAAAAGACTTTTATTCTTGGCCAGGGACTATGCTTCTACAAATGACTATAAGTTTTGTTGGCCGACACCTGGAGCTATATATTTGAGAAGGAATGAAGGAGATCCATCTGTCAAGTTGAAAACTGAACAGGATTTACTCAATCTAAAAAAACCTAATTGACTAATAATTGATATAATTATCGGTGGTTACTCTCAGAAATTAAGGTATTATCTTATTATTATTGTGGTAGTACTTTACATGTCTCTGCTGATGTTTGATAATTCTTGTTTATTGATAAACTATTGTTTCATTTACAAAACATTCACACACACACAATCATCTACACTTTCTCAAATCATACTCCACCAATTAACCTTAAACATAGGACATAATTTAATAACTTTCATTGTAATATTTGAGGGGAGCGGGGAGCACAGAATGAGACTGAATGGGCTGCTTCTTTATAATATTGTATTATTTCTATATGTGTTCAACTTAATTATAATTAATTATATTAACAAATATTGTTTTAGAGTTATTCTGGCCCAAGGCATACTAAATAGACATAAAAATAAATTAGGCTCATTAACAGTTTTATTAATTGGACTGTATATTTCTATGATTCTACTGTTGCAATATTTAATATATATATACAAAATTAAAGCTAACAAATATGATGTTGAATTTGATGGATGTTATGCCTTCATAAGCCTAGTACTCCAACACATACCACATATATTACACTTTTTATGCTCTATTACTAGTACATACACATTAATGATACTTGATGGAACTAGAATGGAGATGCACTATGCCCCTGTCCAGATTGACCTCGATCGCTTAAGGCTATGTTGTTCTAAACTATTCTTGGGTAAAATAAACATATATGTAACTGCATATTGCAATTTAATGGTTATTTACAATATAATGCTACCTTAATTGCCTCAACAAGTTTTATTAAATAAAATTCTCAGATGTAAACAATATTCTCAATAACTTGGATAGTTATTCAGTTAGTGAGTCATTCACCTGTGATCCTGAACAGTGTGCAGATTTGCTAGGTGAGAATCCGCAATCATATCTGAAGATCTTGCAACAGAATATACGCAGTATTAATAAAAATTGTGACAGCTTGTGTGTCCTGTTGCAACGACTCAATGTCACGTGTGATGTTGTGGTTCTCTCGGAATGTTGGCTTTCAGGTGCATCTGATAACTTGCCCAAACTAAGTAGATACAATACCTACTGTACTACGAAACACTATAATCAGAATGACGGTCTGGTGATTCTGATTGATGACCTACTCGATTTTAAAGTTGAGGAACCTACGTTTATGGATGCAAACTGCCTTCTGCTTAAAAATTTTAAAAATGATACTGCTATAATAGGATTATATAGACCACATTGCTTCAAAAATATTGATGGCTTCTTAGTCAGTTTGAACAATTTGTTGAATGAATTATCACAATTTAAAAATGTTTGCATTGTTGGGGACATAAATATTAATATTTTAGAATCTAATAACAATTCGCTCCGTTATCTCGACCTTCTGTCTTTCCATGGTTTAATTCCAGCTTATGATGCACCTACAAGATCAAAAAGTTGTATTGATCATGTTATTGTAAAATCGAAACTTCAATCACTATCATTCATACTTAACTCATCTGTTACGGATCACGAGGCTATTCTGTTTTGTCTTAATACTTCAGTAAATTTATTAAAAAATAAAACAATAAGCATGGTCAACTATAGAAATATTGTATCAGAATGTAGGGATACTGACTTTCAGCTTCTTATATCTAAACATGATCCAAATGCGGCTATGACCGCCTTAGTCGATCATCTTCAAAGTGTAATAATTGCTAACACTACTAAAAGAAAAATTCCTCGCAGTAAACTGATCTTGAAGCCGTGGATTACAGAGGGACTACTAAGATGTATACGAAACAGAGATAGGATGCATAGTAAATTAAGAAAAGATCCAAATAACCCTGTTCTTCTTGCTACATATAGAAGATACAGAAATTTCTGTAACTCTATTATTAGAAAGTGTAAATCAAATTATCAAAAGCATGAACTAGAATTAGCAAAAAATAATAGCAAAAAGCTTTGGCAAAATCTTAAAAATTTTTCAAATTCAAATAAAAGTAAACAATCAGGATCAGAACTATTGCACTTAAAACCTACTCCTAATGCTTCTGTCAACTACCTGAATGAACACTTTGCAAACATGGCCCGAAAAATATCTAATGATGCCTTCTTGAGGAACACTCCCACTACTGCTGTGACTTCTACCAACCACTCATCCTTTGTTTTGCTAAAAACGGATGCTGACGAAGTGGACAGAACAATAAGTGCCTTAAAATCTGACTGCGCCACGGGTTGGGATGATATATCTACCAAAATTCTTAAACTTACTAAGGAATTTCTTGCTTCCCCTTTGGCTAATGTCTTTAATGATTGTCTAGAACATGGACTTTTTCCCGATGCCCTCAAGAAATCCATAATTATTCCAATACACAAGGGTGGAGAAAGAAGCTGTATTAATAACTATCGCCCTATATCATTACTTTCTGCACTGTCTAAAGTTTTTGAAAAAATATTAAATAAGAGGCTTGTCTCATTCTTAAATAATAAAAACTTAATCTCTGATGCTCAATATGGATTTCGTCAGGGTAGATCAACTAATGATGCTGTACAGTCCTTTACAGATTTTTTAACTGAAAAACTAGATGACAAATATAAATGCCTTACAATTTTTCTTGACCTGGCTAAGGCTTTCGACACGGTCTCCTTTTCCACGCTGCTGTTGAGGCTCGAATCCATGGGGATTAGAGGCACTCAACTGCGACTTTTTGAGAGTTATCTGACAGGGCGCTCGCAGCGGGTGAGGATTGGTGATTTTCTGAGTGACGAGACTCCAATCAATCGCGGAGTTCCACAGGGCAGTATACTTGGTCCCACCTTATTCCTGTGCTATATTAATGACCTCTGCAATTTAAACCTACAAAACGGCAACATTATTTCTTATGCAGATGACACAACTCTTACTTTTTATGCCCCCACCTGGAGCGAGGTCTTCAAATGCGCGCAACTTGGTTTTAACAGGGTATGTCAATGGCTTGCTTCCAATACACTGACTTTAAACTCATCAAAAACTAATTTCATAACATTCTCATTACGTAAAAGATTCATTCCCGATACAGAAATAATAGCGCACACATGTAATCTACTGCCTAATACATCATGTAACTGTTCTCCCTTATTGAATTCTCAAAGTGCTAAGCTACTTGGTGTTATAATTGATGACAGACTTAATTTTAGAGAGCATATCGATCATGTGGCCAAAAGAGTTCGCAAATTAACATTCATATTTAAAAATTTAAGACACATAGCAAATACCAAATTAATGAGGACCGTCTATTTAGCTCTTTGTCAATCGGTCCTCACCTATTGTATTTCTGCGTGGGGAGGGGTGGCAAAGACCCACTTGATCGGCTTAGAACGGGCCCAAAGACTAATTCTAAAGATAAGTCTATACAAACCAAGAATGTTCTCTACTGTTGAATTGTTTAAACTAGCAAATGTACTGACAGTTAGACAATTATACATCTTTAGTGTAATTATGAAACAACATTCCTCGATCAAATATAATCCGAATAATCCAGCATTAGCGCGTCGTCGTCATTACCAGGTTTGTGCTCCCCCTCCAACGCAGACTGCCTTTTCTGATAACTTTTTCCATTTTCAAGGGCCTACTCTATACAACTTGGCTAATAAAAACCTTGATATTTATCATAATACTTCCAATGAGTGTAAGCGAAGGGTCTCGGAGTGGCTGAAGAAATTTAATTATGAGGAAACAGAAGCTTTACTTAGAAGACATAAACTGCTGTGACGGTTTTGTTAATAATATTAACGAGGTCTCTCCTTGTGAATTGTATTTTGTTATATACTAGCTGTTGCCCCGCGACTTCGTACGCGTGAGATTTGGAAATTAAACTTTAACAAACAAAAGTTTACTATGACAGTCGATGGATGGTGTTGTACCGTTTTTTTGAATCGCGCTATAGTTTCGTTCAGCACATTATCTCTTGAGCTCGCCAAAATTTCTTTAGTGTCATTCGGCTCCTTTTCACATTTACAAATTAGTTAGGATTAATGGTATTAGCAGCACAAATACCTTACACACACACCCACACACACACACACACACACACACACACACACACACACACACACACACACACACACACAAGTACACATAATTTTATCTGCATGTTTTTAGTTTTAAGTATTTTATCTATATTGTACATATAGGAGCATAGTATCCGTATTCGTGTCAGGAGCGGGAACCCATAGCACGGGATCAACCTAGTTTGGGTTCCTGTCTCCAATGACTTTGTGATCGTTGTTAGTTGTAAGTTATAATTGTACGTTTTTATGAAATAAATTTATTATTATTATTATTATTATTATTAACTAAACGTAGTACTAGTACGTTCAAATACTTTAGCACGAGTTGATATAAAATCAACAAACTCGTCGAAGTTAGGCATTTTACTACCGTATTTAGTTTCAAATGCGCGAACCGTCTCCGAATCTATCTTCTTCAATGCAATATGAAGTATTATGGTATCAGCTAAGTTATCCAACTTTAAGTTTTTCAGTGCACTAACCGCGCTGGCAAAATGATCACAAAAGGATTCAAAGTTAACAGCGGAAGCGGTTTGAAAAGGTTTGAAATTAAACATTTCATTTAAATAAGCAGAAACTAACATTTGCTTGTCGTCATATTTATTTAGCAACGTTTGTAAAATTAACGCGTAATTTTCTGCACATGGAGAAATGCCCGCGATCGCCATTTTAGCCTTGCCCGTCAACTTAGGTATAAGGTAAAATAGTTTTTCGGCTTCCGTGAGAGAGGGATTATCGTGCACTACGGTCCTATAAGTCGCATAGAACATCTGCCACGATTTTATATCACCGTCAAATTCAGAAAGTTGTATAGGAGGTAACTTAGGCTTCGCCTTGAGCAATGCAGCAGTTGCAAGCTGCTCACCTGTTGATGCAGAAGGCGAGTATAGTGATTGAAGACGCTTAATCCTGCTACACAACGTCTCAAACGCGTACAGACTTTTATAGTCAGGTTTTGTACTTGGATTTATTTTTAATAAATAAGTATTATATTCATCTAAAATTTCCTTAAACTCATTACGCAGCAAATCAATCTGTGAGGACTCATCGAGAAAACGTTCCTTTTTTACGATGTTCGTACTAATATCGGACTGAGAAGACAGATCAAAAATATTCTGAACAATACCGAATATTGCCTCGCGCTTAGCAAGTAAAATAGATAAATTAGCATCTTGAAGTGCATCATCATAATCTGAACTTTCGCCAGATTTAATATCTTTTTTCGGCGGCATTATGATGGTACGTCGACAATGTTATATTAACAAAATAAAATAAAATTTTCTATATATATATAATATTACGGATTTGAACTGGTTATCGCGCGGCAGTCGTCGCACTGTTCCGCTGCGCTCTCGGGTAACTCGAGCTGCGTGCGAGTCGCCAGTCACGTAGGCTTTTATAATTATTAGATACGATGAGGGTACTAACAGATTACAATGTAATATTTTTATTTTTCGTTATTGTACTTAAATACAGTAATATTTCTATCTAGTGCATAACAATATACGTAGATAAATAGGTTATCTAACTATGGAAATAATTAGCTCAATGCCAATAGCGATATTTTATAATATTTTAGACTACGAAATCATATGATATCGGGTAGGTAATAAAATAGTCAATGTAGTATTTTTATGAAATATATTTAAGTACGATAACGCTTAATGTTTATATATAGTAATATGCGTAGATAAATACTATATCTAGCTGGGGAATTATGTAGTTTAATACCACAATTAAAGAACGCCAATATTTATGGGTAGAAAAATAGGCGACAGAGTGTCACGCTATTTATGTGAAATATAATTATGTTCGCAATGAATATAATTCACTTATCAGAGCTATGAGAGTATTCTAATAAGGGAGGGTGGTTGCAAACCTGTGGTAGACGATCACAATGAACGTCCGGCCGAAGGTCCACTTATGGTGGCGCCAATTTTTTATGCGGGACGAAACGGCCCCAAGATCGAAAGAGTGGACTGTATTTTGTAGACGGTTAAATTTTCTAGTGCGACAAATGTGACGGGATAAGGAACTGAAAGGATACTTACACCTTTTTCACGTTTTCCTCCGTTCGCAGGCAGCCAGCAACGTGAGCTCGTACAGCGGCCACGAAACTCACAATAGACACACCCAAATTAAAAGTTTTGACACCATCATTTATTATTTTTGTGTACACACGTTATTCACATTGAATCCGGTGATCCAGTTATAGTTAAGCAATACACAATGTATTAAAGGCGAACACCGAACGCGGAGCAGCATCCGCATCGACTCACTGTCACTTTGGCATTGCGCGCCGTACCCACATAGGCGATCGGTGTAAGCGTATAGGGTAGGTTGTTGGATATAAGGATATGCACCAGAAAGTAATAAGTTATTGCTAATGTATCAAACTGGCGTAACCACTCCTTATTTTTAATATAACGCAAAAACTATTAAAATCGGTTTAACTTGCGCGAAGAAAAAACGGAAGTACGATACCCATACTTTTGTATGGAGCATAATTTGGTATCGTGCCGTCTTAAAGGCAAATATTATCATAGGTCACCTCTTATATATTGATAAAATTCCCCAGTTCTTACTTATAATAATGTAAGGGTGTTAGCACGAGATATGCCTCCATCAACTAAAGGGAAGTGTAATCGGGTCGTGCTCAGGCCTACTTAATTTAGGCGGGAAGTCTCTATGGCTTTACAAAAAATTGCTTCCATCTTAAGTAAAGTGGTCGCTTCAGGCCTACGGTAATTTGTTTTGCATATCTGTTTTTAGATAAACATTTTTGGTTAAAGTAAGTACAATTTATCATAGCACTTGGAATAATTATATAAGGTTTGCGTTTAGATTTGCTGCCTAAATATTTACAAAAATTATACTGTGTTGACTGCTTCAGTGGATAAAGACGATAAAGAATATGCTATTTAAAACTTTTTAAGTCTTGGGTTCATACTAATGCTAAATAATTATGTAACTAGTTTTTGTGATTTTTTCTATTGCTACTTTGCATTATATCTAAATTGCGAAATTCTTGGTTTACCTACGGTTTATACTTTAAGTCAAATTTTCAAAAAGCATGGTTACTGTAACATTGCCTGAGGAAATCTGAATACCTTAAAGCATTTGTTACAACTATATGGCTAATTGATTGAGTTATAGGTATACGATGATTTGGGTCTAAAGGCCAATCATGTTATTAAATAGATTGTAAAGTGCACGAACCGAATATTACCGATAGGAACGCTTTTGTGAGAACAAAAGCGTTCTTGAGTAGGGTGGATAGGCGTCGGGCAGCCATCGAGCCATAAAACTTAAGCGAGACTGTTCAGTTATGTACATGTATGATTATGTATCACCACTTCTACTGTGTTATTACATAGATATTTGTTGCTATGACACTTATATATGAGACAAGCTGTTGCCTGCGACTTCATACGCGTGGAATTTAGAAACCCGAAAACATTTTCCCCGTTTTTGCAACATTTGGAACGAAGTTCCTTATCGCGCGTTGTGAAAGGGGGCTAGACGGAAAAAATTCTTACGAAAAGTTGTCACGACACTTTTTGCTATAGTAAGCTATTGTAAGCTGTGCGGCGTCGCATGTTTCTCTGTCTGTCTCTCTCTCTCTTATAGAAAGCAAGCCAGATATTTTCATTTCTGTTTCGCATTGAACAGTGTGGTGTTGCGACGATTATTTTTGTTTTGAGTGTATACAGGTTTATTGTAAATAATAAATAATAAAAAATATTATTATAACTTAAAAAAAATAAAATTTTATTACAATTCCTTCACTAATTAATCGAAAGGAACTTCGTTCCATCCGGGTGTCCCTTGACACCTCTCAAGTTTTTTTCCATAATGCTGTGTTGCTTTTAGTCGGTGCGTGATTTTATGTAGCCTATAGCCTAACTAGATAAATGGACTATCCAAGTCAAAATAATTTTTCAACTGGAGCTAGTAGTTGCTGAGATTAACGGGTTCAAATCAACAAACAAACGAACTCTTACAACGTACTACTCTACCAACGTATATTCAAGTTTGCGTTATAAAGTTATTTAGTTTTTAGGGTTCCGTACCCAAAGGGTAAAAACGGGGCCCTATTACTGAGACTTCGCTGTCCGTTCGTCCGTCCGTCCGTCCGTCCGTCTGTCCGTCTGTCACCAGGCTGTATCTCAAGAACGGTGATAGCTAGACAGTTGAAATTTTCACAGATGATGTATTTCTATTACCGCTATAACAACAAATACTAAAAATAAAATAAAATAAATATTTAAGGGGGGCTCCCATACAACAAACATGATTTTTTTACCGTTTCTTGCTCGATACTAATAACGTTGCCTTATGTTGCATAGATAATGGTACGGAACCCTTCGTGCGCGAGTCCGACTCGCACTTGACCAATTTTTTTATTTTCATTCTCTATACAAATTGAAGTATCCAAGCAATGTTCGTATTAAGATGTAAAAATTTCGGTTCATGTAAAGGTAAAGACAATCAGGGTTTCGTGTAAATTATTTAAACAGTGTTTCATCTGGTTGATGAGTACTTACTTCATGCTGTTTCTTCAATATCATTGTCTAAATAAATTAAGTGACGCTTATAAGAGGCTTCGTTGTCTTTTACGGTCCCATCTAATGTAAACAATATCTTGTAATAGCGGAGCCTTCGTTCAAAGCACTTTAATCACCATTAATGCTACCCGGACGAGCATCATCTTTATGTAATAGCAGTTAATTTTGCAAGATATAGCAACTACCTTTGTGATATTTTGCCTTGCCGTACATCGAATACATATTTATACTTTACATAACGTCGTGGTGTTATTATTAAAGAAAATATAAAAAACTAACTTCAGTTACATTTTTTTTAATTTCAAAAACAAAATCATATTATCCTAAAAATAAAATATAGTGATTTAGATTGATTTTAATGAAATGCGCTGGGAATAGTCAGGTGTTAATTAATCAAATACATAAGTATTTTCATGTTCATTTCACACAACGTGCACTGGCCTCAAGCTAAGCTTGTCTATTGTTACTCTCTATATTATATGTATTATCTATGACTGTTACGAAAATAAAGATCCTATTTTGTTTATTTTTCAATACCTTCAAAGCACAAACATCTACTTATTACATTTTTATTATATATGAAAAGAAAACCTAACCTCATAGCCAAGAAATTTATATCTCGATTGCATTAAACATCGCAGGTATAGTATAACTTATATATGAGACATCGTAAAAGGGTAAACTATGAATGTATAAGAGAATATTGCAAAATGTTAAAGGGGTACGGTAGCACGCATAAATCTTGACAGACAAGGCCGAGAATAGAGTATTCGGCGTTTCATTTTGAGCCGTATTAAAGTGCAGCTGGTGTCACAGGTTCACAGAGGGTTGAATGGGGCTAAAACGAGTGAAACACATACTCGTGATGAATTGTATCCATTTTCCCAGAAATTCGCGTCCTTGCAATTTTTACAAAACATTTTAAGAATACAACAAGTAACAGTTTAAGAAATTTAATTTTAGTATTTATCTAAGTAGTGTTTACAATTACTTTTTAATTTTTAACCACGTGATACAATTTATCTAAATAAAACAGATTTTAATCAGATTTTTAGTCTGATCCAATGTCTGCTGATGCCAAATTATTATACAAACTGGTTAAATTAGGTTTAGATTTAAGAGAATAACACTTGATGTAATTTAGTTTTAGTGAAGCCCTATGAGTACGACATGGTCGCTTTCCTTTTGCCTACCAAGTCCTTTAATAAAGAAAAAAAAACCGGCTTTAAAAAAAATGAGGTTCTCAATGTATGTTTTCTTTTCTTTTACTTTATGTTTCTCATAACTTTTAACTGGGTGAAGCATTTTTTATAATTCTTTTTCTATTTGAAATTTGGTGGTTCCCGTGTGGTCCCATTGGTACCAGGTCAGGATCTGATGATAATCTTCTGAGAAATCAAGGAAAACCCGCAAATTCTAAACACAAGAAGTCGGTTGAACGTTTTTAAAAAAAATACTCATAATGGGTTCAGACGCGTATTTTTTTTTTAAATTTAGCCCGATGTTTGAGAGTGGCAATAGACGTATTATTTTCCGTAGCCATAGTGCTACGTAGTGCGTAGTGGCAAAAGTTTCTAGGCTATATTTAAAACAAATTATACGTGTCTACGTGTGTACCACGCAGCGTGGGGCGGCCCCCAACAAGGTGGACCGACGATATCGTGAAATACGCCGGGGGCCGCTGGATGCAGTTAGCACAAGACCGCGCGTTGTGGCGTTCTATGGGGGAGGTCTATGTCCAGCAGTGGACTGAGAAAGGTTGATGGATGGATACGTGTCTAAGTTTAAGTCAGAATATTTAGTCTATTTTCATATTCTATTTACATATATTTTGTCTATTTTCTAAACAAAATAATTATAGTAACAGAATATTTGCTTTCATTTAATTTGCAGTGTGAAGCCCTTGAAGGCAGTAATCCTTGGCTTAGCTCTGTTGTGTCCTGCTTTTGATATTCCGTCCTATACTATTCTGTTGTAATACAATTTTTTCTCAGTATAGAAAAAAAAATCTTTTCGATTTTTAAAATATAGTGCTTTTATGTAATAATTAATTTGTTTTCTGACCTAAAATTTTAGTTGTAATGATTTGATATCTATCTACTATCAAAATACTATTTATTTATACGAAAAGCAAAATGTATAAAAGGCGTAACATTTGGGACAGTTGGCAGTCTCTACACGATTTTTCAGTTCCATTTTTTTCTAATATTTATTATACGTACTACATGTAATAATAATTTAAACAAGCCCATAGTATAGTATGTTTATAATGTAAATGTTGGCTAGCTTGCGTGTGGTAAAATACAAGATGATATCTATTTTATTAGTAGAATAAAAAACGACGTGATGACATATATACAACATTCAACCGACGAAGATTTCAAAACAAATTGTTTATTACTATTTACATCGGAAATATGTTTATTGGGACAAGTTCGTAGTAATACAGAGCACATTATTTTTGGAACATTTGCTTTCAATATCTGATGAGCTCTTTTAAGCTGAGTTCAGTAGATTATAGCGATGAAATAGCATTCCAGTCATGGTAGGATGTATCAATAGTAATTCGTCAGTACGTTTATAAACAGCACCCTATAACTAAGACATCGTTGACCGTCCATCTTTCAACAGGGTGAATCTCTGGAAATGTGATGATAGCTAGAGAGCTTAATATTTCTCAGTCTATGTGTAATGTTATTAGTTGATGCCACAGCAAAAAATACTTATCATCTTCATTTTCATGCCCTTATCCCGGTATTTTAGGTCAAAAATAGATTGAAAATATTATGATGGTGTGCGAATCCGATTCGTACTTGACCGGTTTATTTATCGATTGTTCTGTCGATGTTGTCATAATGTCGTTTACTAGAGTAAGCATTATTACATTCGTAGATACTTCATACTGATACTTGACACCACTAACCAAAACATTTGAAATTCAAATACGGCTGTGTTAATACTTCAATTTAAAACTTGTGAAATACACCTGAATCGAATTTAATACTCTTGTTTACATCGAAATAAAATAAATCAGATCATGAGAGAGTTTCTTGAAATGACGCGCGCAGTACCTAATGTTTAAAATTTGAAACGTGCTTAGGTATTTAACATAAATCGCTCTATCAACTACTATAAGAATCTAAAGCATTTAATAGTAATTACGACATTAAAATAGTTCTTTCATTATTATGACTTAAAACTTATATTTGGCTTATAGAATGTCACTTATGTGTGTATTTCCAAAACAATCGATCACATTACATACATGTACAATAACAAGAATTATAACTTTAAATATAAATTTTTAATTTTATACAAATGACACCATCATCATCATCATAATATCACGCCTTTTTCCTATGGGGGTATGCAGAGACTATAGAGCGCCATCTGCTACGATCCAAACACGAAACGTAGACACCGCGTTGGATAATTCTTCAACTAAGTTGGAGATGTTTGTTACGAGCAGTCTTGGACAATTTATTGAAGAATAAACTCTTAAATAGATATTTTGACACCGAACTGAAGTCACTGAATATTTAAAAGAACAAGCTAATTCAAAGGCCGAAGGATTAAAGCTCGCTAGAGCAGTAATTTTTCAATAAGAGATGCAAATCCGTAAACTCAAGTTGGAATGAGACGGTTCGATGAACTGAGAGATGCAGACAGCAATGAATGATTGGATTACTGTTTAATGCTAGATTGTTTTCTTTTTCAAAGCGAATATAAGTAATTCTTCAGTTTTTATATATGTATAGGTATGTGTAGTATATTGTGTATGTAGTATATGTATTAATTACTAAGTATGTTTATATTATTTGTGTATATATATAGATATTATACTAATTCATTATAATTAGTATAAAAATTAAAAAACTTATTTTCTAATTTCACCTTTGAGCGATAAAGTTGCACCTGCCCTATATATTATCTCTGCACCACTGATGGTTGGCTGGTAGAGAATGCCATTGGCATTAAGTCCGCCATTGTACATATTGTTAGTCCAAAAAGTTTTAAATTAATAAATAAATATTCAGCATCTTTAAATATATTTAACAAAAAACTCATCTCTATGTCTAGTATGCTTTGATCCACCATTTACATTAATCCACCAATAAATAGAACGCTAACTTCGTCATAACGTCTATGCTCCACTCGCACTGTATACAGTGACAACAGCTGTGACCAAAAGCGTTGAATTATAGGGGTACATCTATAAATTTCAAAGACATTTCGTTTGTCCCATCTGCGTTAAGATACTGGTCCATGATATTGATACGAGTATGTGCGCGGAGAACATCATGTTTTTAATCAAATATTACAGTAAGTTTAATTATATAAATTTTATAAAACCAATAAAGTACAAGTTGGAGTCGCACACGAAGGTTAAGAATACAAATGCCACCACCCCATTTCTTTCCCAGGGTGCTGTAAGAGCCAGCTAAGTGACAACATAAGCAGTTAAGAGGATACCAAAATAGCTTCGTGCATTTTTCTAGGTACGAAGTTTTCATTGTTTCTTTAGATTGAATGGCTAGAGCTCTAATTTTTAAGTATATGTTTTTGCAATATATAATCTAGGATCGCATAAACTCAGAAACGCGATTGAAAAAAGTTTTCTCGATAGAAAATCTTAGCGAAAATACCTCTCTCATTTCTTATTTTTTTCATTTGTCGGTCTATTATCGCGTATTAACTAATGAAATAACTTTAAAAACATAAGTAACTATTATATATAGAAACACGTAAATCACAATTAAAATATATTTAGTAGGTTATGAGTAAATAGGAAAAGTATCCCTAATTCTTCATTTTCTGTGCCTACTGACTGTGTTAATATGTACGTGTCGGCGATGATATACGATAATATTGATGTAGGCCCTTAACATCTACTGTGAGAGATGGAAAACTCGAAACTAAACCCTGTGCCAACACGCTTGGTCACCGCGGCACAATAGGCCATAATCCCTCCCAAAGTGGAGGAGGCCCGTGCCCAGCAGTGGGATACATTAATGGACTGGAGAGAGAGAGAGAGAGAGAGAGATGAGCCAAGTCACGGGTCCGTTTTGCCTTTTGGTACGGAACCCTAATAATAGTAAAATATTAACATTAAGTAGCACGTCTAAAATAATACTTGTAAAATGGCGAAAATATAAGCATCGTGGCTGCCAAGATCTATATCATATTTAACTCAAAAGATAGAAACGCGTTTGGACAGCAAATGTCACAGATGACGTAGCTGTGTGAAAAGATAAGCCCTCGTTATTAAACAAGTTTAATGGGTCGTTGATAAGTTTTTGCATAGAATTATTTGTTTTAAGCTACTGGGCTAGCGTGATTAAACGAATTTCACTTAGCTGGCTTTTATAGCACTTTAGGATGTAAAAGGGGCGGTGACACTTATATTCTATGTATATGTATACCTATCTGCAATGTATATGTAATAATAGTACTGCTTACAAAATATGTATTTGATATGCGCACTAGCCAATCATAGGGGGTCAAACACAGGCTAAACTTACAGCCTAGTTAGGTAGGGTAAAAGCCGGATAGTTGCCTCGGACGGATACATGCCTCAGTTTCAAATGCTCTATGTTAGACGTATTGACAGTTTTTCTTTTTGATCATAATTGAAAGCGTCCCCCGCGCAAGCCTCAGTGCCGCATATACCGTAGAAGTAGGCCCACGTGTTTTGTCCGTGTGAGGAAACATCTTCCGCGGCGATACTTTGACGAGCGCCAGAATTATATTGGTAAGTAATCTCTGTTAAATATTTTTATAACTGATTGCGATTTCAGTCAAAAATATATTTCTTTGAGTGCATTACATTATTTGGTGGTTAAATTGCACTGTTTACTAGCTTTTATTGTTAAATATGTTTTATTTATTTCGTAAATAAAAAGGGCAAGTATCCGTATCAAATCGGATAGTTGCTCAATTGTATTTTGGGGATTGTTGCCCTGTGGCAACTAATTGTAACTATACATTTTTAACAAGCAGACGGATTTTTCTTTTTTAATTTCTTTTTCATTTTACTATATTTTGGTGATTTTATTTGGTTTTATTATAGTTTATCTATACTTCTATACTAATATTATAAAGAGGAAAACTTTGTTTGTTTGGTTGTAATGAATAGGCCCAAAAACTATTTGATCGTTTTTAAAAATTCTTTCACTATTCGAAAGCTACATTATTCACGAGTAACATAGGCTAGATTTTATTTTGAAAACAATCAACCAAAAAATAAACTAAATTAACTAAATTATAATGGAAAAACTGATAACCATAAGCGGGACTTGAACCCGCGACCTCGGAATGCCGTTCCGTCGCTCTCCCAACTGAGCTATTATGGTCCACGCAAATGTTTACCAAATTTTCCACTACAATCATCTCAATGCGAGTTTTAACATCATGTGATGTTTTTTCGTACAACGCCATCTATTGAGCGGTTTGCACCAACTCTATCAATCGATCAGTTAGCGTTCTTTACAGTACACAATTGGACCGAAGTAATGGCTGTACATGTATTTCTACATTAATTTATTAATATTTTGCGATTGACTCGCTACGCTTTTACTAAATAAACTAAATTATAATGGAAAAAATGATTACCATAAGCGGGACTTGAACCCGCGACCTCGGAATGCCGTTCCGTCGCTCTCCCAACTGAGCTATTATGGTCCACGCAAATGTTTACCAAATTTTCCACTACAATCATCTCAATGCGAGTTTTAACATCGTGCGATGTTTTTTCGTACAACGCCATCTATTGAGCGGTTTGCACCAACTCTATCAATCGATCAGTTATCGTTCTTTACAGAACACAATTGGACCGAAGTAATGGCTGTACATGTATTTCTACATTAATTTATTAATATTTTGCGATTGACTCGCTATGCTTTTACTAAATAAACTAAATTATAATGGAAAAAATGATAACCATAAGCGGGACTTGAACCCGCGACCTCGGAATGCCGTTCCGTCGCTTTCCCAACTGAGCTATTATGGTCCACGCAAATGTTTACCAAATTTTCCACTACAATCATCTCAATGCGAGTTTTAACATCGTGCGATGTTTTTTCGTACAACGCCATCTATTGAGCGGTTTGTTACTTATTTTGCTTACTCTGCCTAGACCATAAAAGATAGAACCATAAAATGTTCTAATTAATTGTAGATCTTATAAATATCTACCAAAAAGTCCGCAACACACTATACCTATCTATATCGAGTAAGGCACAACAACCAATTTTTATTAAAAAATCTTGAATTTTTTTGGACCACATGATACGCATTTATTTTACTCATGCTATTATTCCTTATCAAAATAAATTATTTCATCACTAAGTATAGTTTATTTAGATACTATTTGGTCTTTGAATGATTAAAATTGGACGTTTGGTTTTGAAGTTGTGGCGAAATTAAAATATTACGTTGTGATTTCTGCTGTATGGCCAGTGGTGAAGTGAGCGTCACCAAGGCGGGGGTGCGCGAAGTATAAAAATTTTCGGGTACTTAGTACATAATAAAGGATCTCAGTAAGTTATAAGGACTGAATACTTACTTAACTCAGGCTAATGCCAAAGTTAATTCTAATTTTGTTTATTGTTCAATCTTTAAAATAAATAATAACATTACATTTTTATTATGGACGTATATTTACTATTTTGGAGTCTATTATTGTTATAATTTCATAATTATAATTTAACTTTAATGAGTACCTAATAAAAGATTGTATTAAATAACAAAAACTGATTATGTGAATTAATATAAGTTCATTTTTATTTGAAAAAAACCAGACGGGCATCTATTCTCACATTGGGTAAGTATCCGTATATGTATTATATCCGTATTCTGGTACCCATAACACAAGCATAATAAGCTTAGCTTGGGACCAGAGGACGTTGTGTAAAATGTCTATGAATATTTATTTATATTATTTATTATCCCCCCAACCATTTTTAACGTTAGGCTAGTATCCGCTATAGTTGGCAACTATCCTCTTTTTTAGAGGTCATATTAAACTGGATTTACTTAAAAATTTATAATATTTATGTTTTTATAGATAGGGTATGATAGAAGATTAATGAACTATGTTTGAGAATACACTTGGAATAAAAAATTTATTGGCACACATTTTTTAAAGGAGCTTTTTAAAAAGTGTGGTAACTATCCGGTATTTACCCTAATACAGGACCACACTCGCATCAATTTGTACGTATGAAAAAGGAGATCATTCACGTTTCATATATTGTCCGGCCCAAAAGTCAAAGTGCCAACGAAAAAAAATATGACAGCCGTATTGGGGAGGTCCATCCGAGTGTTTTTTATTATGAGAGTCAGCTTGTACCACTACTCCTTCAGCTGCTTTGCGATGATTGAATCACTACGGAACTCCTAAAGACGGCGGTAAGCTGGTTCTCGTGGCCCTTCAGAAGCTGTTCGATTCCGTCATCCTGGGGGGCATTGTTCGAGTGTGTGAGAGGGCTGTGCTTGGCATTTCCCTACGGGATAGAATCCGAAATACGGAGATCCGAATTTTTAGCACCCTGAAGTGACAATGGACAAGCCACATCGCTCGTGGGACTGATGATCGTTGTGGAAGAAAAGTTCTAGAGTGGCGACCACAGATCGGACGACGCAACGTAGGGCGGCCACCAACAAGGTAGAGCTACGATATCGTTAAGGTCGCCGGGAGCCATTGGATGCAATCGGCACAAGATCGCCTGTTGAGGCGTTCTATGGGGGAGGCCTATGTCTAACAGTGAACGGAGAAAGCTGGTGGATGGATTGTATATAAATGACACAGAGTGGCAAGATGTGGTGCTTTTAGGGTGAGAGATATGCCCCATACATGTCAGAAATAGCTGATGGATGATTTCATCAAGCTTAGAACAATTTGGCACCGCCAGAGGAACAGATTTTTGCATAATGAAACCTACTGAAATACAGACCTTTAATGCAAAGAAGAAGCTGAAGGAGTGGTGGTAGAAGCTGACTCCCATAGTAAAAAACACTCGGATGAACCTCCCCAACACGGCTGTCATATTTTTTTTCGTTGGCCGGTACTTTGACTTTTGGGCCGAAATTGAATATTGTCCTTTTGTTATATTTATAAACAGTTTTTGTAAACAGCTGTACTACTAAACAATCTTGTGTTTGAGAAATAAAGAATTATTATTTATTTATTATTATTCTTAATCCCTCACCACACGGACATAGACCCTTACTGAAAAGTTTTTCATGAAAGCTTACAGCTGTGTAGCTTATAGATCAAAGTAACACATAGACTATGTTATATATCACGCTTAAAATCTAGAAGCAGGCAATAACTTTAAGCGCATATGAAATTACGGGCATAATGTAGTCTTTAATAAATAATTAGCTTGTTCATATATAATATTCAAAACTATTAATCAAAAAACAGCAATTATATGCGACGTCTGCTTTGTATCACAAATATAAATTTATAACAATTTAACTAACTTGCATGCTAAATGCTAACCAAGCTACTAATAAATCGAGCAGTGAACTTATCGTACCATGTAGCGTGCTACATTAAAAAGTGCATTTATTATTGAAAATATTCATACATTTTCGTACAGTAATAGTTATGCTTTGAATGTCAGGTAATTACAATCTTAATAAGTAAAGCAAACTCTTTGTATATTTTTTTACAAGGGCAATTTTCAACAATTATTGTTACTGTAGAGAAGAAGTACAGAATACTAATATATAATATATACATTTTACTATTTAAAACAATTATGGTCAAATTGGGCGATCAGTAGCTGAAAATAAGAAGGCAAAATATATTTATTAATTGCTAGGTTAGAAAAGCTTTAATATGAAGAAATTTTAAAATAAAGAGTTTTTTACAAAGTATATAAGTATTACAATCGTTAAAAAAGAGTTTTACATGTTACATAGAGAATCGTTCGCTATACAAGGTAACAACGCCGCAGTTTACTTTGTTTCAAAGCTTTACGTTTGTATTTTTGCTGAAACTAAGCTAGAATAAAAAAGCAAACAAATACTGGCATGTTGCTATTTTGTTATTCAGCTCACCGTGATAACATAAATACATGCAAGTAGAAAAAAATATTTAATTAAAAGCAATTATTTTTTTTTCTAAAATATCACTGAACCTAATGCACTTACCTATTACTACTAACTTAAGATTAGTGTCTCTTTAAGTTCGTCATTATTAAAGCTTTTATTAGTTTAGGTTCTTATTAATGCATTTATAAGTCTGTTATTTTATATAACGGAAACTATTAACCCAATTTTTATCTCTTTAAATTTTGCATGTTGATCACAATTATTTTTAATTATTTACTTTGAATTTTCGGGTTCATATTATTATTTATAATACATTGAGTTAAGAAAATTGGTGTTTTGTAACTCTGTTAATAGTAAAAAATTGGCAACTCCATAGCTGTTTTCACGGTCAATATTTAAGCGCTTAAAAAGAGAGGGAAAGTTGGTGTCAAATTCCGTATTTTTTTATGTAGAGTTCTGAAAATTTGTGTTCGGGTAGACGAAGACGCTGACGAAGAGCTATAACATCTTATATATAAAATTCACGTGTCACAGTATTAGTTACCGTACTCCTCCGAAACGGCTTGACCGATTTTTATGAAATTTTACATGCATATTCAGTAGGTCTGAGCATCGGCCAACATCTATTTGTCAAACCTGTTTTTAAATTTATTAGTATGGCAAAACAACGTTTGCCGGGACAGCTAGTATTTGTATAAGTTTTAGTTGTATGTGTCGATGTCACAATAAGTAATGTCACAAGACACATATTTTTAAAGAAAACAGCTTTTGAAATCACTAATTAAAGTTATTACAAGATCGCTTTGTTTTATTTACCATACAGTAGTGACAAGCAAAGTTTTTAGGATAATAGATTTAATTGCGTGTTAGCATAGCACTTATTATTATTGTTAAATTGCTGCGTGCGTGTTTGGACTGATAACTCTCTTGGGCACATAATTATTAGCGTGATAACTTGCCGTGTTTCAAATTATTTTGATTACTGTTATATTTAAAATTTATCTCTATAAAGGTATAAAGGTATATTAAATTCTAAATACAGCAAGGTACATTTTCTTATTTCAGTATTGTAATAAGACTAAGAAAACAAATTCTGATATATATATGTGATATATATAGCTGTCCTGGCAAACGTTGTTTTGCCATACAAAAAAAAAGTTTGAAAAATAGATGTTGGCCGATTCTCAGACCTACTGAATATGTATGTAAAATTTGAGAAGAATCGGTCTAGCCGTTCCGGAGGAGTACGGTAACTAACACTGTGACACGTGAATTTTATATATTAGATAACTCGTTTTGGTGATATTCAGAAGGAGAAATATTTTGTTTGGGTCTTTTAACTGTCTCCAATCAAAGTAGTAATAAATATTCATTCGTAATTAAAGGAGATATTTTCTGCACAGCGGACTAATTCAAATAGCGCCAAACACCATTTAAAAAAAAAGTGTTTAAAAATTTTGTTTCGTGTATTATACGCTGGTAAAGTTTAATCAATAAGCAGACAGCATTTATAGTACTTTGGAACCTCATTAGTTGTCTGAATAAATAAGAAAATTCGAAACAAAAAGCAATTCAAGTAAACACAAAAGAGTAATCAATCTTCCAATAATGTCATGACATGTGGTCGTTTCGGCGTCTCGAGTACGTTACTCTTCAAAAGATAGACCGTAGCATAAGCTCCTAAATAACCCTCATATTATTGGTACGGCAGCCGGTAATAGTGCCACTTCCTATATTATGCTTGTATCCTTACACCTACCTCACCTTATATTACACAGGCAATATATATTTTAGAAACTATGCGGGCTCCCTTACTGTGTTTATTATATCGAACAGTATCTAGTTTTTCTGAAAATGTTATGACTTTCTTTCATGAGCTATTGTAGCCTTAAAGTTAGAAGGTACGTTATACTATGCTGATCAGGCGAATTGAGTTTTGATCTGAGGTTGAATTTTTGGAACGAAAATTTAGTGATAGCTATAATTCTGACTAATAAAAAGCCTTCTGAGCCATGAGTCCGAAATGAAACTGTGGTCTGAAACTGCTAAAAAAGAAATTAAAATAGCAGCCGTAAAAAGCATTATTTCTATATTGATGGCCAATTATTTTTGCTGTAGATCACTTGAATGGACTACTGAAACAGTGACATAGTTGGTTGGTATTTACGTAGCTAATATAATGCGGCTACTAACATACACTCTATATAACATTTAGTTTCAGCTGTAGTCTCGTGTTTATAGTACGGAGCCGAAGCCATAAACATAAATACGCTCGTAAACTGTTAATCTCTTCAGACTTAATATACAGTACTGTTACATGCGTGCCTTGCTACTACACGAAGTAGCTTCTGCAGTACGCAGTAAAATACAATGTACCTATATTAAGACTATAAATTACACACCGACAGAATTACAACACGATTTGTCTTGTAATTATTAAGAGTTTAGAAAATGGAATTCATGATATACATAGTCACACAAAAATTTAATAATATATCAAAATTTCCTACTGATGTGTTGAAAAACTAATAGGTAATCAGTAACGCCGTAATTAGTTAAAATTTTTGACACGACATAGCACCTAGTCGTATTGCTAACATTGGCGTTATTCACAAAAAGGCATGTACGTTTCCAGTAAACTATTGCCCATATCCCCACATATGTTTCGTGACGAACGAATACAATCCTGCGAGCACATTTTTGTAACACCTTTCTTTGGCATTCGGCATTTGGTCCTTGTCAGCAGATACGTATAATATGAACCTGAATAAAAAAGGTTGTTACGTTTACGTTGTATACGAAACAAAAATAATGTATAGGTGTTGTCATCACTAATTGGTTCAAAAAGGAACAAAGAAATCATAGTAGGTTTCTGTGATTTTTAAAGTGAAATTGAAAAAATATACGCATTAAACGCAAAATATAAATATTATTGTCCATGGTTTGCAGTGTTTTGTTATCCCTTGCTCAATACACTAGGGTACAAAAGTTGCACGTTGTGTGAATTTTGTGATTGTGTCCATGCATGAAATCCAATTTGTTGGTTCAATACATTTCTGTGATTTACATGTTCTCTACGGTATTAACATCTTTTCAGTGTCGTATATGTAAGCGTAGCAAAATAAGAAAAATTTGCTGTTTAGCAAATTTTTCTTAGTAAAAGATAAATTAGCTAAACAACTAGAAACAGCTAATGTTTGATATGATAATGATAGTTTTACATATACTAGATTTTAAAGTGGTGGTAAAAAAATCAGGTGGTGAAAGCTGCACGTAATACTTTCGTGAGAGACAGACCTGATTGGATATTTATTAATGTATCAAACCTTTTTTTTTAAGATTAAATATCTTATTATTAAGTGTGTAATTAATTATGTTATAACAGTTTGTTTCCCTATCAGTACCTGTCATAAGTATCGTATATTACTAGGTATGTAATTTAAAATATTAACTTTTTCCCTAGTTATATTAACTAGCTTAACTGAATGCCTAAATTATAACCCCTACTTTATCTACGAAACAGAACACACATGATTCAGCAATATCTTCACGGTTTAAATATGAAAATTGCAATGATTAACGTTCATTCACGTCATTTCCATTCCCTCTTTGACTTGTAACATGAGGCGAAACTCGGTTGAGGGTTGTGAGCCACATAAACAAGTTCTATGTAGACACGAATATATACGTACATTGAGTGAGTCGGCTAAACGTTTAGACTACTAATGCGTCTTTTGTAGTTTGACATGTGCCACGAATTTATTACATTATTAGTTTTCATCCGCGGTTTTGTGCGCGTAGAATTCTGTATCAACTGCGTTTCGTAATAAAATGTATTAAGGGATACTTCCAGCAAAATATTTCCGAAAAATTGGTTTTGCTTTTGTTACACAGATAAAATTGCTTCTTTTCTTTGTACCCTTCCAAATTACCGACTTGTTACTTTTTAATACATTCGTGGATGCGGTGAAAATATTAAGTGCATTATGTATTTTTTTTTATTTTGTACTAAGTTACTACCTTTATTATGACGGGCATAATGCATTCGTAACTTATTTTAACACGCTTATATTAGTTCGGAAAGTATCTATCGTATTAATCTATGTAACGGAATCTTTGAAAGTGATTTTCACCCTTTTCACAGTAGTCGGATCGATCTGAAATTTTGCACATATATTAAGTACCGATGACAATGCAATAATAAAAAAAAAATGAGTATTTTTATGCGTGTTTTTAGTTTTAGAACTACTTAAGTAGATTATTCTTTATAACTCAGTATTCATTGTTCTATTAGTTATTTCTCCTGAAATTTTCTAATACAGAATTAGATAGAAAATTCCCAAACACCGATGTACATTGTACATAAATGTAACAACAAATTCTTTACTTATTATAAAACAAAGTCGTTATTTTTGTGAGCTTATATTTTCAAAAATACGCAACAGATTGTGATACGGTTTTTTAGTAGATAGAGTGGTTCAGGAGGATGGTTTTTTGTGTAATTCGTTAAGGTTTTTTTAGTTTAGGGCAACAGCTAGTAAGTGATATAATTATTTATGACGGGCTTCGTGGTCTAGTGGTTCGTATTACGGACTGACGATCATGAGGTCGCGGGTTCGATTCCCGCCTCGAACAATCATTTGTGTGATGTTTATAAATATCATACTAATATTTGTTCTGCGTCTGGGTGTTTCTATGTATTATAAGTATGTATTTACAAAAAAAGTAGTATATGTATTCTATCCGTATTCTGGCACCCATAACACAAGCATATAAGCTTAGCTTGGGACCAGTGGACGCTGTGTGAAATGTCCGTGAATATTTATTTATTTATTTATTACAATTTAACTTATGTATGGGGTTTAACTAATAATTGATTGTCGGAAATGTGATATGGCATCGCGATAAGCCACTAATTAATTAATCCCCTTCTGCTGTCACTCAGAGAGCTGGCTGTATCGTCCGTAGGTGTATACTTTACTAGCCGTTGCCTGCGACTTCGTACGCGTGAAATTTTGAAATTAAACCTTAACAAACAGAAGTTTACTATAACAATCGATAGATGGCGTTGTAACGTTTTTTTTAAATCGCGCTATAGTTTCGTTCGACACATTAACACTTAAGCTCATCAAAATTTCTATAGTGTCATCAACTCGTTTTCGCATTTATAAATTAGTAAGGATAAGGATAAGTATATGTATCATGAGCGCTACGTACGCTAGTCGCTAACTTCAAATATGTTTCAATTTCCTACACCTGTACAATACCGATACATATCAACCATCACACATAGAAATTATGCTTGCGAGGTATAAATCAGGCCTTCTATGTGCGACGGTGCGACCATAATGGTTTTATAAATTATGTGTGTCACACACGCTTTTTGTTTATCTAATATATAAAATTCACGTGTCACAGTGTTAGTTACCGTACTCCTCCGAAACGGCTTGACCTATTTTTATGAAATTTTACATGCATATTCAGTAGGTCTGAGAATCGGCCAACATCTATTTTTCAAACTTTTTTTTTAGAATGACAAAACAACGTTTGCCGGGTCAGCTAGTCATTCCTATATAATTTAATTTCTTGAATATAAACAAGGCTTTTGACATCGTTTTTGTCATTACGAGGTTAAAATTAAGTATGTACCTGCAGACATAACCATTTTATTTATGTATTTTGCTTCATCATTGGTCCTATTCTTAGTATATGATTAGCATATACCCCTGTAACGAATAATTGAGAAGTCTTCTTTAATGAGTTAAGATAGCGATGATTTTAACAAAAATAAACCGAGTAAACCCAATTAAATATATAATAACGCAAGTAAACTAAGTAACTCACTCAGAACCGTATTACAAATGTAACATAGAAATCGAAAAAATATTAGACAGAGAATCAGCAATACTCTGGACGGGTATTGAAAGAAGACTTCTCACTATTGTATTTTAAATAAAATCGCTCAAAATATACTAAACAAAAACTTTATCATTTGAATAAGGCAACAAGAAATATACACAAATACATAAAGTCTATAGGGAAAATAAACCAAGATTTATTAACATTTCGGAAATGATAACTCAAAAATTAAATTTCTCATGATATTTGCATACAAATACAGTTACTTAGCTTGAAAATAGGCCATATGTATGTAGGTTAACCCGTGTTGAATATTCATCATAGTTATGGCGCTGATCCTGAACGATTCTCTGATTCTATTTCATTTGTATTCGGCACAGGCGGGTACAGCGTCTGTTATTTATATTGGGGCTTGTACTGCCAGACTACATCTAACATTATTTATATAAAGAGTAGATGTTACACGTGTTCGACTTTACTAATTATAACTACTTCTAACTAATTTTATAACTAATTTTTATACAAACTTAAACATTAATGGTGTTATTCAATCAATCAGTTCGCGAAAATTGTCAAAAATTGTTATCCATAATAGTCTTTTTACGCTAAAACGTTTATTATCTCTCCGATCAAATCTCCGTTTAAACGTCCGATAAGTCATTATAAATAAGACCATTAATAATAATAAATATTCATGGAATTTCCACACAAAATTCCTCTGGTCCCAAGCTAAGCTTATATGCTTGTGTTATGGATACCAGAATACAGATATACTACATATACTACTTTTCTTTTGTAAATACATACTTATAATACATAGAAAATACCCAGACGCAGTACAAACATTTGTATTACAATTAAAAAAATCAGACAAATGATTGTCCCGAGCGGGAATCTAACCCGCGACCGTGATACCGCGACAGTCCGTTACATGAAACACTCAACCTTATTTTAACTTGTAGGAATATGTAAGAATACTTAGGTACTGCTACTGCCCGTGTGGTGACGGATGAAGAATACATTTTTTTGTTACTAGCCCTTTTATTTTCCAGGGCATTGCAAAAGCAATACGATACGCAAAACTAGTAGGTATCTAGTATTTAGTATGCACGAGTTTAATATTACTATACTACACTCGTGCATACTAAATACTAGATACCTACTAGTTTTGCATTACAACTTATGCTAAGATTATTAAATAAGATTTTTGTTACTGTACACACAGATAACATCCTCTGTGAGATATGAAAAACTCGAAAATGAATCATGTTCCACCAATATTGGTCAGTCAGTAGACCATTATGTTTATGAAGTTTACGGGCTGAAGAGAGAGAGAGCGAAGACCACGAAAGCGTCTAGAAATGTATGGACATAGTCGCTAGTAAGTCCATAGGTTATGGTAGCTGCTTAATGCTGACTATCAGGCGGGTCGTATGCATATTTGGCATCCTTTTGTAGTATCAAATAATGGGACGTATGTGAACCTAGACTATTATTATGAACAAATGTAAGACTAATCTAAAGACGTGCTTATATACCGCGTTGGAGAAACGAGATCATAAATCAACTTTATTTACAAAATAAATTAAATAGGGACAGAGTAGAATGCTAAGAAAAGAGGAAAATTTAATTTAATTATGAGAAGCTAACTCGTGAAAGACTAAGCGGAAGGTAAGTTACAATGAATTATTCCTGCGACACTCAGGAATGAACTCGAAACTTTTATTGTGCTATCAATTAAGAAGATTATTTAAGATTCAATTTTAAGATAAAGATTAACTTTTCCTTTAAAAATAATATTCTCATAAAGAAATTTATTTATTTTCATAATTGACTGGAAATCTTTCTTTATATGTGATTCTTTAGATTAGATAAACATGATTACATAAAACGAAGGATAGAATAAGTGCCAAATTCGTAAATTATTAAGGAGCTGCGGAAAAATTATGATAGGTGAGTGAGCTTCTGTAATATTTTATGAAGATAAGACGACTCGTTGCGTGAAAGACAGTACAACATCTGTTACGTGGTTAAACGTGTACAATGGAGCAAAGGAAATATTCACTGAAGCAATATGGGCGAATGTGACAGTGACGAATGCTAGGGTCGTATATGGGATGTAAACATTGTGAGTGACGAGTGTGTTGAGAATTCACGTACTATGTGACGTAAAAAGTTAGGACCAAATGCGCTATTTGCCTTGGCTAGGAACTGTTTATTGCCGAATGAAGATATATTAATATATTTATACATGACTCATATCTTATTTACTAGACTTGCATCAAGATATATTTCAGAATAAAATATTATTACTAACAAAATACATAACGAACCTCATTTTGTTATTTTAAAACAAAAAGAAATTAATGAAAATACAAGCAACGAAGTTCTTTTGTAATTATAATCTTAATGCAACGCGATTAACTTTTACCAACTCGGTTGACCTGGTCCGGGCACCGAGAAATGAACGCAACCTTTATTTGATGGAGCACCGTGCGCTCTCGGACTTTGATTGAAGTCTTAGTTAATCCAGACCTACAATTTCAAATATTTATTCATGATAATAGCTACCTTGTTTGATAACTATTAAAGAATTCATGATTGGTTTTAGTGCGATTACTATTATAACGGCTGTTAATTAAGAATACAAGTGTTGTATATTATATATTTTACACACATACATAACATCCTCTATGAGAAATGGAAAACATGAAAAAAAACCCTGCGTCAATATGCTTTACGCGTGGAGGAGGCGTGTGCCCACCGGTGAGATTTTAATGTGCTGGCGAGAGAGAATATTATTCATGGACATTTCACACAAAGTCCTCTGGTCCCAAGCTAAGCTTATATGCTTGTGTCATGGGTACCAGAATACGTATAGAATACATAAAGTACTTTTTTTTTGTAAATACATACCTACTTATAATACATAGAAACACCCAGACGCAGTACAAACATTTGTATGACAATTAGAAAAATCACCCAAATGATTGTCCCGAGCGGGAAAAGAACCCGCGACATCTTGATCAGCAGTCCGTTACTAGAACCACTACACTACGAGGCCCGTCAATTAAATGTATTATATATTAAATGTATTATTTAATTGTTACCTTTAAGAGCTGCTCATTTCAACAACTTCTTTTTAAAGTGCGTAACGTTTACTCTAAATAGCATCATTGACTGGTGTTGTCGGCGACGGGAGTGCGCGGGGTCGGCTGAGCTAAAAATAGACGACCGCCATAGTAGGACAAGGCCATGCTCTCTCGGGGCGCCTTAACCCGCCCTACAGGTACGGCTTACGAACATCCTTGTGATTAATCTTGGCGTATTTGCGACTTCACTCGAGTGTTGGATTAGACACACTTAGAGAAAATCTCAAGCAACTCTTGACAATTTGTGTTCAGTACTTGAATATCGAGGAAACTTGCAGATACTTACTTACCTGTCTAATAGTTACCTGATATTAAGATATCCGATTGCTAACTTTTGCGAAAAGTCAAAAAAATAGCGATAATACGTTCTCTTTAAATTATTTCGTTCGTTGCAATTTCAGTTATATAGGTAGGTACATGTACATTAAAAATATATTTTATCTCAAATCTGAATCAGATACCTGTTCATCATTAAGCTAAGTTGTGAAAAACGAGGAAATGTAAAATATTGACATTTCATTAGCAGTTTAAATGCATCGTTTAAAATTAGATGTTACGGTTTTGAAATAAATAAAACTTTTAATATTCGTGGCCCTTAAATGTGGCAGAGATTTTAATTTGCAGCCACGAGCAATGGTTACGGCCATAAAATTTTTTTACGAATTGGAAACAAAGACGAGATTAACTTGAGACGCTACATAAAATTATACGAAGGTTTTTTTACACTTAATTAAAACGAGTTATATTTTAATCAACAGCTCCTCCAGTTTTGAATGAGTTTAAATAAAGAATGCTTAGGTATATATTCAAAATAATAATATTATCTCTTATCTGGCTTTTACAGCAGCTTTGGGAGGATATGGGGTAGAGACACTTGTATTCATAGTCCACTATCACACGGGCTACACCACATGTATTAATTACTAGCTGTTGCCTGCGACTTCGTACGCGTTGAATTTAGAAAGTGTTGCTCGTTTTTGTAACATTTGTCATTGCTGCTTCGCTCCTATTGGTCGCAGCGTGATGTTATATAGTTTATAGCCTTCCTCAATAAATGTACTATTATACACTGACAGAATTTTTCTAATCAAACTAGCGGTTCCTGATATCAGCGCGTTCAAACAAACAAACAACCTTTTCAACTCTATAATAATAAAGTATAGATTAACATAAATATAAAAATAACTTATAGTGTTATTAAATAAACTATCCAAACAAATGGTTTGTAACAACCTCGACGAACACAGTTTGTTAAAGATGAAACAAAATACGCTTGACATACGAGAGACTAACTCTTTGTCGTAAAAATATGCTTTTCTTCTATTTTACAAAAGTTACCGCGTATTCATCACTACAAAGCTTTACAAAACATTTCTGTTGTTATTTTGTCTTTTTTGGATATTCAAGGATACGTAAACAACCGAGAAAATTGGTTAAATAAAGGCACTACATGGAAATGTAGCTTATTTTAGGAATCATTTGCTGGACCCATATGTAAATAGAGCCGCTGAACTTTATTCCCCTTTAATGTTTTATTTAGTTGTTACGTTTTAATACACTTAGAATTAGCCTCGTTCATATCTATGTAGTTTAGAATAATCATGTTAGTAATAAAACTAAACTATGTAGCTACGAATTTATGTGTAAAATCTATTTAACGGAATCCTTGAACGTAATTTTCCGCTTTCGAAATGTGCAATTGATAAAACATTTTCTATACTTCTAGGATGCAAAGAATATAACATATTTTTTTTGTTTACGATATCATAAAATAATTTTAAAACAAATAGAATTAAAAAAATATATGGTATCATTACCATCGTCGGGGCTATCAGTAGAACCTTAGCTTTTAACACAGGTTGGCAGCACTTTTGTGTTAGATAATGAATATAATGATCTTAACGTTCTAATTCTTTAGTACCTAATAATGACTACTAAGAATAATTATAACGTTAACGTGAAGTGAGCACTGAAATAAAAGAAATCTGCATAGTTCCGTAACAGGAATATTCATTAGTGTAGGTCAACCTGCCTTCTGCTAATGACGTACATGTACGTCGTTGGCAGAGGATGCTGCTCTCTTTGTAAATAGAAGCAGTAATGACGCCTAGTGGCAAACAGTGCCCTATTTTAAAACCTATTCAGAAATAAGGAAAATTTATTATAAGGATTTCATCATTACCGTCTTTTTCCCATGGGGTTAGCTAATAATAGAAAGGAATGACTTATATTTTTTGTTTGAAACGAATAAGTTCCAAAAGTACCTACCGGAACGTATAAATTTTTTTTTTACCACCTAAAAGCTACACACTCCCCAATAAACAAAGGCGTTTTTGTTGTTATTGTTTTATAAATAATAAGCTTATTATATTCGATTATTCCTAAATTGCTAATAAAATATGCTTTGATCACTGTAGACTTATTTTTTTTTCTTATTCATTTGTGTTTTTTTTAATTTATTTTTTTATTTAGTTAAAGGGCTTGGTCGCTTTGCGACTATATCGCTCTAGTGGTTTTTTTATTGATACAAAAAGTGTATGAGTAAAATATGTATCGTAGAAATGAAGGTTAAAGTGTAACACCAAATTTTGTCTATAGCCTATATTCACCATATTATGTTATACTTAGCTAAAAATTTCTTACATACAATTTTGTACATGGCAACGCAATCGAGGGTGAACAAATCGTTATACACCCGGTATATTTTGGGACTCCGAAATGTAGCTGATATTTTTTGTAACAGAAAATAGCTTTTAGCACTTTATGGCCGACCCAAAATCCCACAATAACACACAACATAAACACAAATAAATGTTGTCGACAAGCAAATGTTGAATATAAGTAAAGATAATAAGAAACGGCTTAAATGCTTATCGTATCATGGACTTATTGTAACTATTTTTAATCTGTGAAAATTTTTAATATTATTTTTAAAATAGAAAATCATGTTCGATCATGCTTTTAATAAAATTAATGGAGCCTTTTCTCTATTATAAGGCATATTAGAGAAAAGGCTCCATTAATTTATACATGTAGCTTGATTGATAATCTATAATTTTCATTGTGTAGTCTAGCAAGTAGTTGTATAGACATACAACAACTTGCTAGACTACACCAATCATAGTTCAGATGAACAAAATCCTCAGCAACGGCTAATATATTATATAGAGAACATTATTTGACGGGCTTCGTGGTGGAGTGGTTTATGTAATGGACTGCCGATCACGAGGTCTCGGGTTCGATTCCCGGTCAGGACAATCATTTGTGTGATATCCATAAATGTCATACAAATGTTTGTACTGAGTCTGGGTGTTTACTATGTATTATAAGTATGTATTTACAAAAGAAAAGTAGTTTATGTATTATATCCGTATTCTGGTACCCATAACACAAGCATATAAGCTTAGCTTGGGACCAGAGGACGTTGTGTGAAATGTCCATGAATATTTATTTATTTATTATACATAAATTTTCTTTCATCTATATATTACATTATGTTTAAATATCTTTACTTATTATGAAACAAAGTTGCGTTACTTTTGCACGAATGCGATTTTTTTAAGGCATAAGAGTCTTTTGCATAATTTATTTAGGTTTGGTGTATTTTTTAAATTTTACGCGTACAAATTTGCGAGCAACAGCTAGTTGAGGTTAAAAAAACAGTAATTTTATAATATTAAATAACTAGCAATCTTTTTGAACTTGAATTACTTAATAACATGCACGAAATGTGTGTCAAAGAAGCTTTTAGTACTGTGATCATCTAGTAGATGTCTGTAAGGTGGTAGTGAGTGCCATTTTCGACGGAGGTATGAAAAGAAAAGCGCTTTGCAAGCACATGTGTATTCATTCTTTTGTTCGGTAGAGGGCGGTCGAGAACATGTAAAGAGCTTCGCACACACGTTGAGGTAACATAGCTACTCTATAATATATTGCATTACATTAATCTGTGTAATAACATGACTGTATGTTTAAAATAGCGATTCTCTCTCTCTCTCTCTCTCTCCAGCCCATTAGCGTCCCACTCTTGGGCACGGGCCTTCTCCACTTTGGGAGGGATTATGGTCTACTGTGCCGCGCTGACCAGGCGTGTTGGCACAGAGTTTACTTTGGAGTTTTTCGTCTCTCATGTTCATCTGTGTGTAATATCCCTTAGCTGACTTTAACTAGGAGGATAGGATAACTAGGAGGATAACTTTAGGAGATGGGATGGTGACACTTGTATTCTTGGTCCGTCACCACATGGAAGGCGAAAATAGCGACTAATTGGAATTTTTTTTATGAAAAATTTCTAACAATATTTACGAGCATATAAAAAAACCGGTCAAGTACGAGTCGAAATCGCACTCAACAGGTTCTGTATTGTTGTTTATTATAATCAAATAACGAGACAAGTACAGGTAAATGATGAAAATGAGTATTTGTTGTTGTAGCATCAACTAATTGATATACATAAACCGTGAAATTTACAGCGCTCTAGCTATCACTGTTCAGAGTGTACAGACAGTGAAGCCTCAGTAACAGGGTCCCGTTTTAGCTTTTGGTACAGAACCCTAAAAATCGTAGTTTATTTATTGTTCGTATAAATGTGGAAGGAAAAAAGTCTAGAGGAAGACCTAAGAAAAGATGGATGGACTGTGTGAAAGAGAACATGAAAGAAAGAGGAGTTGACACAGACATGACGGCTAATAGAAGACTATGGAAGAAAAAGACATGTTGCGCCGACACCAAATATTGGGATAAGGGCAGGAGGATGATGATGATGATTTATAGTTCGTATGGCTTTTTAAATAATGGTATCTTTATAGATTGTAGCCTATGTGTTATTCCGGTGTATAATCTACATTATTGTAAAAATTTCATTAAAATCCATTCAGTAGTTTTTGCGTGAAAGAGTAACAAATATCCAAATATCCATACTCACAAACTTTCACATTTATAATATTTGTAGGATTTCATGGACTCAGAATTTTTTCTACACGAGCTTAAATAAACACGTCGATGTATTCATGTGAAAGATTGGTTCAAGCGAGGCGATCTTAAGCATATAGAAAATCTAGATGATCTCCGACCTCGGTCTTTTTATGGTCTGTTGATGAGAATCTGCGCTATTCTTCTAAACTATGATTATATAATATATCGCATTAAGAGGATACCAAAATAGCTTCGTGCATTTTTCTATGTACGAAGTTTTCATTGTTTCTTTAGATTGAATGGCTAGAGCTCTAATTTTTAAGTATATGTTTTTTCAATATATGATCTAGGATCGCATGAACTCAGAAACGCGATTGAAAAAAGTTTTCTCGATAGAAAATCTTGGCGAAACAACCTCTCAAATTTTTTATTTTTTTCATTTGTCGGTCTATTATCGCGTATTATCTAATTAAATAACTTTAAAAACATAGGTAACTATTATGTATAGAAACACGTGGATCAGAATTAAAATATATTTAGTTGATTTTGAGTAAATAGGAAAAGTATCCCTAATTCTTCATTTTCTGTGCCTACTGGCTGTGTTAATATGTACGTGTTGGCGATGATATACGATAATATTGATGTAGGCCCTTAAAAGCGCATGTTTTAAACTCTGTGCCAAAAATAGAAGTTATGCTATATCTTACACCTCTTTTTTTTTTCACCAATTTTTTTTTTGCCTATGACTGTTTCAGGGCCTGCAATTAGCTTATAAGAACCGGCGTAAGAAACTCAGCAGAAATTTTCTGCTTTAGTATTTAATTAGTTGGGATTAAGATTTTCCTTCTAATATATAAAATTCTCCTGTCACGGTGTTTGTAATTATACTCCTCCAAAATGGCTCGACCGATTTTTGTGAAATTTTGTATACATATCCGTTAGGTCTGAGAATCGGACAACATCTATTTTTCATCCCCCTAAATGTTAAGGGTTGTCCACACCTGACATTTGTATGGCAAGAAAACGTTTACCAAACAAATGCCATTACCACCAAAACTATGGCCATTACTTCTTCATGTTAAATCAGTTATGGAACTTTATAACGTACATAGTTTAAATATGTTCGTCGCCTAACTGTCGCGGCAACTCGCCAAAAAGTCACCTTATTGAAGAAGCAAAATACACCACTGAAATCTTGCGATTCATAATATTATGTATAGCAACTGAGACGCTACTGACATTATTAGAAAGATATGGACTTTGGTCCTCGGATCCGCAAAGAAGACCATTCACCATATAACTGCTGCTAAATCGGCACTAACCTAATCATATAATACGTTAACCAGCACTTAAAGCTCTGGATGTAGTTTAATATAATACACTTAACATCAATAGCAGAGAACATCAATTTATTTCCCAAAAGGAGACAAAATAATTTCAACTGATGTTGGATGAGGACAGGAAAATAATGACGATGAGTATAATAATATTATGTTAGCGTAGCATCCACGGACATACATAGATTGAAATTTTCCGCTCTCTAGCTATGACCGTTCCAGAGATAGGTACAACCTGGTAGCAGACAAGTAATAGGGTCCGGTTTACCTTTTACTATGGAACCCTTAAAAGAGAGATTAATCGGCGAAAGGTCATTTAATATTCACATTTTACCTAAGTTATACTTCGCATTTTGACATGGATATTTTTTCCTAAAAGGGATAATTTATTGTTGGAGATTGAACAATAATTTTTACCGTAAAATATAGCTTCATTCAAATCTCATTTATTTAAAGGTAAGGTTTGTTACCAGTGATTACAGGCAAAGGGTAAGTATTTGTTGCTTATGGCTATTAGACTTACAGAATAACTGAATTATATACGACGGTACTTCCTTGCCGTCTTTCCGCTTCTATTTATAAACATGTAAAATCTATTTCGATCAAGTAAGGATTAGAAATCGGACACATAGAGACGAAAGTTTATGTGACTTAAATATCTGTTTATAACTTTTATGGACTTTCAGCATTAGTCCAACAGGAGATGACATAATAAGGCAGCATGTGAGCAATGCTCATACTCACTGTGTACGAAAACTCTCGTCTGGACAAATGAAATTGCGTTACGTGTTTGTGTGTGTTATCTCGGCACCCGACGCGGTAGGATATTTATCAAAGAAAGCATTGTGTGAATGTGATTATGATATACTTAAAAAGTAACTGCTGAACAACGATATTGTATTATTAGATAACATTACGATTAATTCCGATGCTTTTATATCACATGACAATAGCCACAATATGAATAATAACACATTTAAGATGGGATGTGGTAATGGTAGGGGAGCCCACGATGCTAAATGGGGATTTACTCGAGCGTCATAGAGACCTATTGAGTTGCAAAGCTTAGATGATAAGAAGAAAAAAATGTTATGTGATTTTTCACTTTTATCGGTGGGGAAAGCGGCTATAGATTTTTAAATATGTAAAAAAAAACTGTTGCATGGACATCCTCGAGCGCGTCAGATATTGATAGCATCAATGCCCTACGTATTTTTAATAATGTACGTATGTTAATCTGATCGTTTGCATGATGCGGGTGGTTGTATTTAAGGGTTGAAAATGAAAAAAAAAAAAATTTTGTCGAGCGCGTCAGATTTTCTAAGGGAGTGTTAAGTGCACCAAAAAAAAGCTCTCATTCACTAATCTGACGATTTCGATGGGACGCAAACTCACGGGCAGTTTCATAATGTGCAAAAAAAATTCGCCATTTTGAAATACTCAAGCGCGTCAGATTAAGATATATATGGTTCATCTTTATGTTCTAAACGTACTGTCTCATAATCTGACGATTACCTAGAGGGATTCGCCTAATCTGACAAAAAAAAATTCGAAAAACGGTTCACCTTAAAGGCCATCCCTGCAACTTCGCGCTAATTCCATTCCTGGGCGCTTAAAATTGTACTTTGAACTATATTTTGAACTCAGCGGGTCATTCCCAGTCCTCCACACCCCGTCGTCCACAGTGTGGAGGTATGGGAATAGTGTGGACGAATGGGAATAAAAAGGGTGAGGAGGGAAAGGTGCCGTTTATTCCCAGTCCTCCACACTATAGTGCAGGAGCCGACACTAGAAAAAGTTAAATTTCAAAAAGATGAATTGGACTTCTAAATGTTTAATTAGGACTGTTTATGAGATATTAAGCCATCAAAATATATCGTAAAAAAAGTTGCAAAGTTATACTGTCGGCTTTTATATTGTTAGATTTACCAGCTGCTCTGGTGTCTAGCCAACGGGAGTCGCCGATAAGAGATAACAATAGATTTTAAGGACAATAGAGTCGTAAAATCTCATCTCCATTGAATCATAGCTAGACAAGAAGCACAATTAAAAAGCTCTTAGGAATATTTATGAGTATGTTGTAAAGATAAATCATACAAATTTTTAGACAAGTATAAAATATTATTTCTATTACAGCGTGATTTGAGAAAAATAAAATTGAAGCGACTATATTCAATACTAAAAGAAAGTTAGTAACTTCAACGTTTCCTTGTGTACCAAATACTTACACCTCAAAAGTAAATAGTTTGAAGAACGAAAACATTAACGAAAGTATTTACACTTTCAAATTATTGTCCATTATGTGATAAAACTATTCTGTGATACAAATTATCTTAGATCATAATATTTACTTTCTTTTTAATTGTTGTAAATTATAAATGATCACGCTGTAATAGAAATAATATTTTATACTTGTCTAAAAATTTGTATGATTTATCTTTACAACATACTCATAAATATTCCTAAGAGCTTTTTAATTGTGCTTCTTGTCTAGCTATGATTCAATGGAGATGAGATTTTACGACTCTATTGTCCTTAAAATCTATTGTTATATCTTATCGGCGACTCCGGTTGGCTAGACACAGAGCAGCTGGTAAATCTAACAATTTAAAAGCCGACAGTGTAACTTTGCAACTTTTTTTACGATATATTTTGATGGCTTAATATCTCATAAACAGTCCTAATTAAACATTTAGAAGTCCAACTCAAACAAACCCAAATGTAGGCATCACGCAGCTGCACGCATTTAACTTTATCGACGAATTTTTGTTATTTCGGCTTGCGGAAATTGTCAGATTATATATTTTTCATTATTCTTGAATTATTACCTTCAAAATAAAAAAAATTTAGCTACGCTCGAGAATGTCGAGATGACGTTTTTTTTTACAACTTTGTTGCCCTCCCCTTTTTTTACGTCACTCTCAAATTGTCAGATTAGTGGAATATACACTTTTTAGGATGTAATTAACTCACCCTACCTTAATCTGACGCGCTCGAGAATTTCTGATGGTAAATTTTTTTTTACTAATCTGATCCTGTATCCTTCACGGGCGGCCTTATATATGGGTCTCATATTTTGTGGAGGTACTTAACCGGGTACAAGGTATCCTCCTGTATATTAATCTGACGCGCTTTAGTAAATCCCGAAATCCCCTCTTCGGCTCCCCTACTATAAGAGTGGCCGCAAGCCATCACCGCAATATTTAAAGCCCTGCTTTGTCAGTGAAACTGTCTGCAAATTACGTGCACACACATAATTATTCACTAAATATTTGATGAAGTCAAATATTAATTGGGAAATTATATGCCAAGTAATTTGAACTCTTGATTATATGCAGTTTATTTAATATTTGATATAATTGGAGATACAGATTTTGCATTTCTGCCGGCGTAGTGATGGATTAAAAATACAAGTGTTACCACCTCTTATCCTTTCCAGGATGCTGTAAAAGCCGGCTAAGTGATGTTGTACACAGATAGCCAAAACGCCAGGTCAGCGCGGCACAGTAGACTGTAATCTCGATAGATGCAAAATCTATCATCGATAAAAAAGGATAAATCTTTTCTTTAATTACTTATTACAGTTCAATCCATACATTTATACCTTAATACTTTCTTCTGATTAGTTCCTCTTATTTCTTTGTTATTTGGCATATAACATGTAGCAGTGTTCAAGTCATATTTCTGATTTATATTTTTCTTTTGCCGACGCTCGGAGGCATATTTTTGTGATTACTAGTACAAGGTCTGTGAATAAACGTCAAAAGAATGTAGCTCATAATGACTCCAAGAATATAAGACGAAAAAACTTTGCAAGTAGCTAGACATCAATGCGCCGTTCTGTGGTGTAGAAAAATTTGCAAAATAAAAGTTTTCTATTTTTTAACAACTCTACAAGTCAGTTCGATATTGATTGTGGCAAACTAAACTGAGACATAGTCAAGTTGAAAAAAAGAAAACTATCTATCTACTATTATAATATTTCCAGATTGTTCCACATCTCTCTCCAGCCCATTAACGTCCCAATGTTGGGCACGGGCCTCCTCCACTTTGGGAGGGATTATGGCCTAGTCTGCCGCGCTGACCAGGAGTGTTGACATAGGGTTTATTTTCGAGTTTTCCGTCTCTCACGGTTGTTATCTGTTTACAATAGTTTGTACCAATCTCTTAGCTGACTTTTACAGCACCTTGGGGAGGAAATAGCGTGGTGACACTTGTATTCATAATCCGTCACCACATGGTTTAATTTAAAATTTTATAACTTTAAGAAAATTTTTATACTTCTAAAACAGTTTACTTGATTAGTTGATTAAAAAGCCTTTATCGTTATCGCCTTTAATTTTTATTTGCTTATGAAATTAATTCGAGATCATATTTGTTTAAATATAATGAAATTTGAATTTGAACTGGGAGTTTACCCTCAGTAATGACTTCTGTTTAGTCATTATGTGTAAAGCGTGTAACTAAATATACTGAATACATTGTGTATGTAGTAAATTTCTGTTAATTTCATCTGTATTCATATGATAATGTAATTAGCAAGAGTAACTATTGCAGAGGCATATTTATCCTAGGGACATAGGGGCCATGGCCCAGAGCTTGCCTTCACTTTTAATAATTTCCTTGCTCCTTCTCCGTCAACTTCTTATGGGACATGGGGCGGCAAATCAAACCATTTTACACTTGTTAATGAGAATTTAATTGTAACATTTATACTTATTCAGGCAAACTGTAATAACATTTAGTTTTAATTTTTATAGGCATTTGTTAGATATCTACAGTAATTAGAGGAATATAGGGAAAAGGAAACAGTTATAAATTGAAAAATAACATTACCACAGAAGCATTTACTGAAGAGGTTCAGTTAGAAGCATAATATTATAATTATTAACTTTGGTCATCATCTTATATTCATTTGATTAGGCAACGGGCATGTGCGATGCCACGGCCAAAAGTTAGCATTAGTATAAAAATAAAAAGAATAAAAGTAATTGACGGGCTTCGTGGTGGAGTGGTTTATGTAATGGACTGCCGTTCACGCGGGTTCGATTCCCGCTTGGGACAATCATTTGTGTGATATTCATACTGTATGTGATATACATACTGCGTCTGGGTGTTTTCTGTGTATTATAAGTATGTATTTACAAAAAAAAGTAGTTTATGTATTATATTCGTATTCTGGTATACATAACACAATATATAAGTTTAGCTTGGGACTAGAGGACGTTGCGTGAAATGTCCAAAAAAAATCCTAAATGTATCGGTATGTACAAATCTTCCGGTAGAGTGCATCAAATTATATAATAACTTTTTCTTTACATTACAAATTAGGTAACTCTTTGGCAGGACAACAAGGTTTGTATAGAAGTAAATATTAAAAAAAAAACGATAAATTTTATAAAAATAATAAAATATGGCGATACGAAGTTTGTCGGGTCTTCTAGTTTTTTATAATTAATAGAAAAGTGTGAACACAGCATTCGATACAATAAACACTTTTTTACAAATTCAATTTCACTTAACTATAAAATAAATTTCAATTCCAATTCTAAGTCGTAAACAAACTGGGATGAAGCTAGGTAAGCACTTCTTTCAAGAAGGTTTCCATTTCCCAGCTGTGACCTAAATGTAAAATTTTGCGTAATTTGATAAGTCTTGCGTTTCTAATATACTTATTGGGTAGAATAAAAAACCAGTGAAGTGCGAGTTAGATTCGCCCATGATGAGTTCCATACCATTATTATCATAATAATGGGATAAGAACAGGAGAACGATGATGATGAGTAGGTGTTTGTTGTTTTTACATCAACTAATATACTAGTACTAATAATTCTACGTGCACAACTTAAGACAGACAAGTGCACAAGACAAGACGGGCTACGTGGTCTAGTGGTTCATGTAATGGACTGCCGATCAGGAGGTCTCGGGTTCGATTCCCGCTCGGGACAATCATTTGTGTGATGTTTATATTGGTCATACAAATGTTTGTACTGCGTCTGGGTGTTTCTATGTATTATAAGTATGTATTTACAAAAGAAAGTAGTATAAGTATTATATCCGTATTCTGGTACCCATAACACAAGCATAAGCTTAGTTTGGGACCAGGGGATGGTGTGTGAAATGTCCATGAATATTAACTATTAAGTTTACAACTCAACAAAAAATTATAAAAATGATTACAACTGTGGTGCATATAAATTGGCTAATCCGTTGTGCCCATTTTTATTAATTAAATCGTTAGTCTATAAAATACTGATTTTCTAATAAAAAGGTTGAGCTAACATTGCCAAATTGTGTTATAATTTTTATTATTTAGTTAGGTTCAGTTGTGCACGTAGAATCGGTACCACTGTAAAATTTGCAGCTAGCTAGCTAGCTCTAGCTATCACCGTTTGAGATATAATTTTGTACTTATATGAGTAATTGTGTTGTATAATAAATATCTAATCATATTTAGTGGTCTTCAAGACTAATCAAGGAAACTACTGTCAATAAAAGAAAATATTGCCAATAAATACATTTCGTGATAATGATGTAATAAATAATTTAATGTATATCCCAAATTGGCAAACAATAGTCCAACAAACAGACATTAGGAGTGTTATCCATTAGTTTGGAAGTTAGGAGTGGCTAAACGGAAGGTCATGGTCGTCACCTGTTATTTATTAGATTTGTTTCGATCCAGAATAATCTCGTTTTCGTACCCCTTAGACGAAATGAAGAAAATGTTGGTTAGTAAAATGTTCAAGGTTGTTTTTGATATATAACTTTCTGTAATTTATTTAGTATTAACTAGCTGATGCCTGCAACTTCTTCGTTCGGGTGGAATTTAATATTAAACCCAACAAATTATACAAAAAAAAACCATCCTCCTATAACACTCTATTTATTAAAAAAAACCCGTATCAACATCTGATATATGATAATTTGGAAGCTATAAGTTCACATAGGGACATACATACAAAAATAGCCCCTATGTTTCATAGTAAAGATTAGCTGACCCGGCAAACGTTGTATTGCCATACAAATGTCATTGACGTTTGAAAAATAGATAGTAGCCGATTCTCAGATCTACTGAATACGCATATAAAATTTGGTTAAAATCTTTTTAACCAAATTTTGTTAGTTACAACAATTTAGTTACCCAACAAGTTAGTACAACAGTGTTAGTTACCGTACTCCTCTGAAACGTACTCAGAGGAGTACGGTAACTAAAACTGTGACACGTGAATTTTATATACAAGATGAAGCGCTACATGAGAAATGCTGAAATTTTCAAAACTACGCAACGGTTTTGATGCAGTTTTTTTATAGATAGAGTGGTTCAAGGGGATTATTTGGTAAAATTTGTTTAGATTTGATGTAGTTAGGTGTATTTCAAATTTTACGCGTACGAAGTTGCGGACGACAACTAGCTTAAAAATATTTATCATGTAACGCTTCACAAATTAATAGTACCTTTTTAATGACTATGTAGAAGTTCTAGAGATACAATTCGAGTTAAATATCAAGCAGAAAACAGACATTATTAAATCTAATCCATCTGTGACTACCGTTACAATAATTCACGAAATTTAGAACATTTTATATTTTTTTTCTTTCAGTTTTAGCACTTTTGTCCCGTTAGTTACTTTAGTCCGAATTAATCCAATAAATAAATCTTAAAACTATGCATATTACGCGACTAGAAATTTACTGACAAAGTGATAGGTTAAATTTAGAAAATAATTGAATTCTGATCTCTTTGTTGAAATTACATAATGTTTCAGCAATTTACTAAGACATTATTCAGCTGCTCATAAAGACAGATTGAATAACAATGCCATCCAATGATTGATGGCTAGATAGATACGCAATGTCAACTGAAAACAATGTCCACGTTTTGTGTTACATAGAGCAGTGAAGTTTCATAATTTTTGTAACGATTATTTTTACTGCGCATTAATTATACTTGAGATATTTTTATTAAAACATATTGTTAAACCAGGGGCTTTCAAACTTATTCCCCCTTATTACAAAAGGCGGCTCAACGTTAAACCCAGGTTTAAAAAAATTTATTTACGAGGAATTGGATAGTTAGACCCGCTCTGGCACTAGTTTGGCGTCGGTTTAAGACTAAGGTCGTTGTTAGATCTAGGATTTGAGAAAAATCTGCTTGAAATGCGCAATTGAAGTGTTTAAAAACCAGGCTTAAACTGTGACTTAAACTTAGTCCACGTTTTGTAATAAGGCGGATTATGTCTACCTCCTACTTTGAAAATGAATGATTTTTAGGACCACCATTTTTTCGCCTAATTAAAAGCTACTATAACCCCATCTTTTCTAGGTCTCTTACCATCCCCCTTTAGACACGCAGCGCCCACAAAAGGGCGTTATCGCCTACTTTGAGAAAGGCTACTTTAAACTATAACAAGACAAGCTTAAAAATATTAAATTATTAGACGTCAGGTAACCACTGTCAAAAACAATGTAAAATTCCAGTTATATTCCTGTAAAAGCCCACCTTGTTATTTATTGAAACGAGATACTAAAAATGTCGATAAGGATAAAATGGATGGCGAACATTTCATCGGGTGACATATATCTGTCGTCGTAGAAGATATTATGAGCTAATGCGACGATGAATATATCGTTATATTATAAACATGAAAACATTTTATAGTATAATAACCATTTATATATCAGCCACGTCTTACATACTAAGGTAGACTTAGGTAAGTAGTAATAAAGAATACGACATTACAAAACACTTACAAAATGAGGTTTTAGTGCCATATAAATAATTTATAACTCGTAAAAGTGACCTCATAAAAAGTAGAATAAAAGAAAAGAGATTTATATTTTCTTCGTTCCACAGAAACGTTATCGAGAAACGAGGTCTGAAAACCCTAGTTTTCATGATGCATCGTAATAAGACTATATTTTAAATTATATAAAAAGTATCTATTGACAGTTTTTGTTGAAACGTGTTTTGAAGTGAAAACTTCTTTAGCGGCGTTGAGCACTTTTTCTGTAATGGGTATAAAATCTTAAACTCGCGTCAGGACACGTGACCTGATCGAAAAAGCGTAAGACGGATGGAGAGTAGACAGCTATCCCCTCTCTACGGCGCGGCGAAAATGTATGCCTGGGCCTACTGTTTCTTTAATAGATAGAGTGGTTCAAGAGGATGGCTTTTGTACCTATAATATAACAAGGTTTTTGAAGTGAATACTTCTTTAGGCGCGTTGGGCGTTTTTGGAGGGAAAAAACTTCTTTTTAGTTCGCGTCACCGACATGCTAATCTGTGCATCCCTGCTATGCTATCGGTCGGTCGCAAGTTAATAAGTTAATAGTTTTCACTTCTATCGGCAGTCCCCATGACTGCCTGTTTTATTTATGATTACATAATCAGACTTTTCCCTTATATTGTCAATTTAGATTGTCGAAAAGAAAAAAAATCGTCTAAGCGTTTGTATATAAATAAACATTAACATTCGATATAACCTAGTGTGGTATAATTTATATACTTTTAGTACACAGCACACAATTTACTTTATAAATAATAATGAGGCGCTAAAAGCGATTTAATGATCATAATAAATAAACAAATATTTATAAGCCGTTTACAGAATTGATCGGTATTTTCGTGGCCTGAAGGGAACAGGGACAGAGGCAGCCATTGTTTGCATCTTTTGTTTGTTACCATGCTGAATCCGGTAATAACGTTCAAGCATTAAAATTCGGGTCAGGCTGTTGACACAAATTTATGAGGGCTATTAGAAAAGGGTAGCCTTGATTCTGTTTTTCATACACGATTAATAAAACGAATTAAAAATAAATCGTTTGTTCATAATTAGGTAGGTGTAGTTTTAAACGTTACGCATTATATGTATTTATCCGGTAGATATTCAGCTAATAAATGTTTTTAGGGTTCCGTACCCAAAGGGTAAAAACGGGACCCTATTACTGAGACTTCGCTGTCCAACCGTCCGTCCGTCCGTCCGTCCGTCTGTCACCAGGCTGTATCTCAAGAACGGTGATAGCTAGAGAGTTGAAATTTTCACAGATGATGTATTTCTATTGCCGCTATAACAACAAATACTAAAAACAAAATAAAATAAATATTTAAGGGGGGCTCCCATACAACAAACATGATTTTTTTACCGTTTCTTGCTCGATACTAATAATGTTGCCTTATGTTGCATAGATAATGGTACGGAACCCTTCGTGCGCGAGTCCGACTCGCACTTGACCAATTATTTTTATTTACGTGGGTAATGCATTTACGCACTTTATGTGGGACTCCTGGGTCAGAAACGAACCCGGACTACCCACTAAACCCCACGGTGTTTCTCCTCGCCCCTTGGCCGGGCCTTGGTAGTCACTCAGGTATTACCATAATGTATGTATTTGAGATATTCCATTTTTCTAAATCTAAAATTGGGAATTGTGAATTTTTATGCAATGCATTATTAATATAAACATTTTTGTATTGTAAAGAAATAGTTAAAAGTAGGTACTATGTACTTGGCACCTTATCCATTATTGTTCGCTAATAAATAATAGTCATTAATAAATGTCAAGATATTGTCACTACAAATAATTAATAATGTATTTTGTCATTAATATTATGTCTTACAATATTTTTAATATCAACCGAGTACAAAGTAATGGAACCGATAAAATAAAAGTTATCAAGTTCATTTCGAGCATATACCTACTATTACCAAATTAATTAAAGTTCTCATCACTTTACACTTAAAACACAATAAGTATTTGCCCACGTATAGAGATACGTATTTAATAAGATTGATATATAACCAGCAGCCCCTTAAATACACAATAGAGATATCGTACAGATTTATAGGTCACGCAAGCTTTGATTAAAACCTTACTGAATGGTTATATGCGAGGGTGAATTTAATCTCAACGCTTTCCATTTGTACCTTTTACGTTATTAAGAGTCTGTTAATTTCATATTTATTCTTTTCAGAGTTGGTACTAATTGTTATACTGCAATTTTATTTGCTATGAATCATGATTATACATATCTCACAGACATTTTCACACAACGTCCTCTGGTCCCAAGCTAAGCTTATTATGCTTGTGTTATGGGTACCAGAATACGGATAGAATACATAAACTACTTTTCTTTTTGTAAATACATACTTATAATACATAGAAACACCCAGACGCAGGACAAACATTTGTATGACATTTATAAACATCACACAAATGATTGTCCGAGGCGGGAATCGAACCCGCGACCTCGTGATCGGCAGTCCGCAATATAAACCACTACACCACGAAGCCCGTCATTATGATGATATAAGTCTGTGTTTTGCTTTAATTTACAGCAAACAATTATGTTGATGTAATAAGTTAAGATGGAATTGCTCTTGTGTTAGATTATATTGAACAAAAAAGTTAATTATGTAGGTACTAAACTTTACAGTCATTGTAAGCATTCGGTAACAAAGTGATTATAAAGCTTAAAAAATTAAATTAAGGTGGAAAAAGTGATTACCGCAAGCGGGACTCGAACCCACGACCTCAGAATACCGTTCCGTAGCTCTGCCAACTGAGATTATTACGGCCGTGCTTTTCAGTAATCAAATTTGGCCACCGTAATCGTCACTCGATTGAGTACTTTTATTAGATTACGGTGGAAAAAGTGTAAAAAAAACTTTTTCCACCGTAATTTAATTTATTAAGTAAAAGCATAGCATGTCAATTGTAAAATTAATAAATTACTTTATTATAAAGCTTCTCTTTAATTAAAATAGGCTAAGAAGGAGAAACTATTTTGGCAAAACGGCACTAAAACTATCCCAAAACTTGTTTAATTTTCAAACATATTTATGTCCTCTCTTACTAAAGTTATTATTGAGAAAGAACGATATAATATTTTCTAACACGTCTCACCCGTGACCATGGTGACTGCAAAGTCTCCGAAACGTCGGGCCAAAATTTAAAACAAATATACGCGTCTAAATCCGTAAAAAGTAGTTTTATTTAAAAAGAACGATATAATTTAAATTCTACAAAAGCTTTATTGCGTCCCTTTAAGTTACAGAACTAATAAATGAGTAATAAGTTTCCTTATTTCTGACAAAGGTCCGCTATGAGACGTAACTAAGCGTATGCCTTAGAGAGTTAATTGCTGCGGCAAATATAATTTGTAGCAATGTTATACTGTGAATGAAAAGCCCTCACTAATTATGAGTTAACTGAGTAATATCGTGGTTTATCCACACGAATTTGAATGTAAATCAATCGATAACACTCGGAAATTTTCTAAACCAAACATAACATTCCCGGATAAAGTTACAAATGTTATTTACAAACATAATTTGTGGGTCAATAACTTTTGGAAGTTTATGTGTAGGGTTTTACGCAACGATTGACTATATAGAGAATTAAAATGAATTTTGAACACAGGACGATTATTTGTGCGATTAACACAGACAATAGATTACAGTGTGTTTACAAAAAGTAGTATACCTGTACTACTTTTTTCCCGCAAAACATAACTATGTACCTATTGTGCCATTCAAATCCGTATGAACTATCGTAACCTACTCGCAAAATGGTTCTAACAGTATTTTCTAAGATGATGTTTAAAACGCCCGCCTTCTTCGTGTTCTACAGCTACATGTTCATTTCACGACATTATAATATATGCTATGGATCAGATACGTGCCTAGTCGTAAGACGTTTACGGGCTGCGAAGAGAACGTTACTGCGTTCAGTACAGTAGGGGAAAGTGGTCTCCTTGGATGTATATGTTTGACGTTACAGGTTTTGATTGTCAAATGGGAATTGAAGAGCTATTTTAATAGCCTGAATATGACTGACCTGCAGCGCGGGCCTCCTTACACGCCAGCACCATGCTGTGTCTCACGTCTGGGTTGTCGTCGGCAATGGTCTCACCGACGGCGACGAATCTCTCCACAGCGCAGCACACAGCAGCACCCACACGCTGTACCGCCGCACCGCCTGCTGCAGCTTCGCCGCGTGACGCCACCAGGCTACTAATCTATTGATAAAAAATTAAGAAGTTATTAAATTATCTTAAATTTTGGTCTCCTTCTCAGAAGATTAGAGTAGTAATACATTAAGTAGACCATTATGAACCAACCCCAGAAATGGTGGCCAGAGAAACTAGTCTAATTTAATCTGACAACAGCGTATTTCTTTATGGCTATTCGTCTGCCTAAAATGTATTTGATACCATACCTTGAGTTCAACGTAGTTGATGGTCTATAATTTTATTGTCTGTTGTTTTATCTATTCTAGGTCCATTAACCTAATTGATAGCCACCAATTTAAAAATGATTTCCAATATAGCCCAATAAAAAATATAGCACTATTTTTATAGAAAATCTGATAAGCAAATTAATACAAGTGTAATCGATGTTAACGTAAAGCTAATAATTGACGATTTTACAAAGTGCATGAATTTATTGACAGCTTATTTATGAATTTCTCAAGCAGTCATTGCCAGGAACTTTAATGGGCAGGTATCTACTCGTATTAGTATAAGTAATATATCAAAATAATATAAAAGCCTTTGAAATGCTACAATCGATCCACCTATTACAGTCACCCGCTCGACCTTTCCCAATTTAGGCCATAGCATCCAATTCGCCGTCCGCCGCATGAGGTTTGATAAAATTATTTTGTAATGATCCGTAATGTCGTTCAGATTACCATCACAAGCTGCTCGTCCGTTCATTTAATGGCCACTTTGATTTGAATTCAACGACTACAGGGAATTAAGTTGTCAGACCAATTCAGGTTGCAAATACTGGCATTACAGATTAAGTTCTTCAATAAATTAATTCTTTCTAGTTCTAGTTAAAATTCTAACAAAATTTTACCAATTAAATTTTACGATTGGTATTATTATTGACCTTTATATAAAGCAGTTTGGTAGCCATGGCAAAATGTAAGTAGGCAATCAATTTTTTAGTTAAGCTTCAGTCAGGATTATAAAAGTAAAAGTTTGTACATTTAAGAGGATACCAAAATAGCTTCGTGCATTTTTCTATGTACGAAGTATTCATTGTTTCTTTAGATTGAATGGCTAGAGCTCTAATTTTTAAGTATATGTTTTTCAATATATGATCTAGGATCGCAAGAACTCAGAAACGCGATTGAAAAAAGTTTTCTCGATAGAAAATCTTGGCGAAACAACCTCTCAAATTTTTTATTTTTTTCATTTGTCGGTCTATTATCGCGTATTAACTAATGAAATAACTTTAAAATCATAGGTAACTATTATGTATAGAAACACGTGGATCAGAATTAAAATATATTTAGTAGATTTTGAGTAAATAGGAAAAGTATCCCTAATTCTTCATTTTCTATGCCTACTGGCTGTGTTAATATGTACGTGTTAATATGTACGTGTTAATATGTACGTGTCGGCGATGATATTGATGTAGGCCCTGAAGAAAAGACAAGAATACAAGTACACATTTGTATTCCTTCCTTTCTGGCCTATTCACGTCCAACTATTGGGCACAAGCCTTCTCCACTTGAGAAAGCCATTTGTTCTAATATGCTAGGCTAACCAGGCTTATTGGCTTTAGTTTCTAGCTGTTAAAATACCCTTGGGGAAGGGGATGGTGAAATCTTAATCCATCACCACACGGATTATTGGCTATTTACGTATGTTGGTTAATGGAATTCTCAAACATAAAAAATCTCTTTTCAGGTCAATCAACTATTGAAGACGATTAGTTTTTTACTCTAATACCTACGAATCAGAATTCTCAGGATTGATTTTGATTTGGCATGCTGTTGAACAGGCCATTTTTAAATTAAGTGCATTTGTTATTTGGAAGGATTTGAAAATGACAATCCTAATATTTTGTTGTGTAATGTTATGTTTAAATTGCGGTATAGGACGATTCCTATACCGATTCATATACTATATTCCTATACTCAGACCGTGTGTAGTTTTCTTAGCGTAAATTGAATATAAAAGTTATTTATGTTACTGTTTAAGACGTAGTATGACGTTATTACGTGAAACTGTAGTATCGTACTATAATAATAACATCCGTTATACAATGCTACAGTATAAATTTCGATGTATTCTTTTGATGGGAATAGACGTAAATTACAAACAAGACGTAAATACAGTTTTGTTAGAAATTCTTTTAACTAGTAAACTACATTGACCTTCTTATATTTATACAGTGTATTGACAAAAATTGTGAGCATTACAAAAGAATCAAGTTAACAGAATGATTTTACTTCACGGGCTGTGGAAAACGTAAAAATTACAGAAGCTTTACAGAGTAGATCATGAGTGGTGCAATATAAAGTAAGGATTGGTTATTGTTCTATTTATTTGTTTATATTACTAAGCATAGGTTTCACCTATATTGAAATAAACTGTCCTTGGGTAATCTAGCAAAATATTTAAAATGGTCTTTCTTTTAATTAGAAGTTGCTTTGAGTTGACGAGATATTTTATAGTTTAAGAATACCTAGTCGACCGTTTCAACCAAGGCAAACCAAACTAGGTTATATGACTAGTTATTTGTTGTTGAAGATTGGCGGCAGAGAAGTCTAAGTTATAGTTTTCAGCTAAGAGTACAGGGTAGAGAGTGAGTACAAGAGTACTATTATTATTTATAGGGACTATTAGTAATAGCTTCAACAAGAAAATGAATACATACTTTATTTTACTTTTAATTATTGGATCCACCGGCTATTTCTTAAAATAAGTATTTATTAACAATGCAACGTAGAACATTAAAAAAAGGGTGATAGAAAATAGGGTATAATTAATGGAAATTAAGAATTAGGTATTTATTAAAATGGTATTACGTACTGTATTCAATTTTTTTTATTGTAGGTTTTAATACTTGTGAAATACTGCAGATGCCTGTAATGTTATTTTAAATACATAATAAAAGTCAACGACAGTTATGCCTTTCTGTAGAAACATAGCATGACAAACAATTATAGTTAATTTTGCTAATACTTGATAGAAATTATAGGATAGTTGTGTGAGAAAAACTGCAGGTTTTCACACGTATATTTTATGTGTGAACAGAAAATGCAACCACTTGCACATGCATTTAGCATGTTGCTTATATTCAGGTGCTCAAAACTAATTAAACAGTGTATGCACAATGCATATTCGATCGCTTCGATTTTTATCAATTTTTGAACAACAAATTTACGATATAGTTATAATATATGTAGTTAATTGAAATCGCTGTTATAGCCGATGTATGATGTACCATGTGATGTATGGATGTGATATTCATTATGGGACGAATATTGTTATGATCAGAGCAAGAATATGGTCCTACTTATACTACTTGTTATTAAACAAACACAACTTTATTGCGCGTAGGTGAATGTTGAGATATTACCCGCTCATAGATTCAGAATAGCTAGGAGTTAAATTTTTTCAATGTACTCACAAAATGTAGTATGTAAAAAAAATTCCCCACTTTATAGCTACAAATGTTGCAATATATCCACCGTGTTGATGGAGCAAGAATAGAATTGTCACCACATAATTTCTTCCCCATGGTGCTGGAAGAGTCAAATAAGGTATATTACAAGTATTGTGATCCTCTGTGAGAAATGGCAAACTACAAACTAAGCCCTATCTCAACACGCTTCATCAGCATGATATAAGTAGATAAAATCTTGAAGTGGAGTTGAGAGTTACTGTATCTGAAAGAAATCTGCAAAGCTATATGCACAAATACATACATATTCTGTCTGTTAAGCTCCGATAACAAACAGTCAAACTGAATTTCAACCAATGTGACCTAGCTAATTGATTTATATAAAATTTGAGGTGAGCTCTCACCCCCAATGCTTAATTGGATTTAGCTAACGGATCTGAAATGTGTCGAATCTGCTAATGAATATTGTCAAAAAACTTTTATTTTTTTGTAAGTATTATTGGATTTAAGAGACGTATAGAGCTTTATAATAAGTTATATGACTTTCTAACTTTATAAATATTTTTACCAGTAAAGAAATTCGTAAAATATATCTTGTGCATATGTGAGAATGTATGCAAGATTTAGTTATGCAATAAGAGCAAAATAAATAAGATTTATTTGTTCTTCACTGAATATTTATGTAGTTAAGTTCACGTTGGCTCAACACGTTCATATTATGGACAGGTATTCTGAGTAAGGACGTAAGAGCGGGAATAGGTAGAGAAAGAGTGTATTACTGCAAAGAGGCGTAAATTTATGTGCTATAACGAAACCTATGCATACTGCTAGTGTGATGATAGATTAAGTAAACAGTAGTCTCTACCACATTTTATCTCATGGAAGAGTGCTGTAGAAGTCAGATAAATTGTATTTTAGGAGATTATAAATAATTTCTTGGACATTAAATCCTATACAAACACACCTGGTAAGCTGGATAGCCAAATACCCTGCCGATGTGGTGTAAGCCCGCGTCTAACATATTTATGCCCTGGCAGAACAAGTTATCTCCAATTATGATCGGAATAATTTTAATTGATCACTAGATTGGTGAAAGATTCTTACGAGCCAATTGAGGCTACGGATTCGCCTAGTTAATCTTTTTAGAAATTGTTATTATTATTAATTTAAAATATCCTCTGCAAATGAATTATCTTTCAATACTTGCTTATATGCATGCTACTTTACCTTAGATTGATAAACTAAATAATCGAGATCTAAATTGTAAACACAAGAACGTGTTCTACACGTGAAATATATGAATGAGGTTGTAAGGCTAACATGTCGACGTAATCTGAATTATGAACATAACAATTACATTTATTCGTGCACATTTATTCGGTATTATGACTTTAACATGTTTGGAATTGACTAAACCGCCGCAAACACGTACCCGGACGCGAAGAGAAACCGCACGGGCGAGCTTCGATCAAGGTCAACATTGCACGCCAAGTTCTTCGGCATCTACACCTGATATCTACTTGTTGCTCGTGTTACATCTGCATTGAAGCGTACAGAGATGATCGTGCAAGTGTCTCTTAGTGTATTATCATAGTCAGCAGATTGTAACAGCGCGGCAACATACCTGTGGTTCCCGGCGCGCGTAATCATCGTCATCGGAGAGAGCGTCCATGTCTGGTGCGCGTGTCACGTGTCGCGGAGCTGTGCGCGCGCTCGGCGGCGGGCGCGCGCACGTGCTGCGTGTGGGTGCGTGTCGCTGCGGCACCGCGCCGCTCCGCCCGCCTCCGCCGCGCCACTGCCGGAGCGACGAGCATCGATCCTGCACCCGCCCGCCCCATGCCGCCCGCCCACCTACCCTTACCCACCGACTAATAACTTTTCACGCACCTCTTTATCATCACCACCGACATTTTTATCTTTTATAACTTGGTTATAATTACGTATCAGTTTTGATTATCACGACGATGATGATTACGCTCGGTCCGGTTTTTAAACGTAGAAATTCCATTCAAAACACACGTCGCGTAACCTCAAGGCGGCTGCGCGAGCCGAAGCGCAACAGATTGTTGTCGTGGGCGGTAAATTATAAACGTGAACGTCAAACAGAAGACGCGATTAAAATTAACGTTGCTACGAAAATAAAATTACAGTTTTAGTCGCGACGTAAATGAAACTAACGATGTCGTCGTCTGAGGCGACGTCAGAGGCGCTTTCGACGCAATGAGATCGTGTTGATGATGAACGTCACTGGCCGGTGTGCTGAGTATTGTGTGGCGAGGATGTAGTAGTTGTATCCAGAAGTTTCATGCACTTTTGTCGTACCTGCTTGATGAGTGGGAGCAGGGTTCTCTCGATGGAGCGCGTTTTTATTTGTGTAAGATCAACGTGTGGCAGGCCGGCAGCCGCCATGGCTGGCGCGGGCGCGACTGCGCGTGTGCGCGCGCACCTCGCCGCGGCCCGCCATTGGCGGACCATACGCTGCCGTCACGTGGTGACCCCCCTTCTACCTTCGGCCCCTCACCCACCGTACACCGTAAACACTGGATTGCGTGTTTAGTTTTAGCACGTACTCTGGAAGCGCTAAAAACTACGGCTTTACGGTTTTACTATAATTTGATTTGGAGTGCCGAGGCAATGGCGTCGCCACTGTCTCTAGGTAATGACCAGTCAATAGTTAAAGGAAACACGATTGGTAAAAGTAATTAATAAGTTGTAGATTATCCAAGAATGGCTATATAGCTTACTATATATTGTAATCTGTACATGAGTTGTCTCGATATGACAAATATAAATAAAATGTCTCAAAAAGTTAAATCGGCTGAGTGTATTTTTGAGACTCTACTTGTGTAAAGCCAAGACCGGTCATAAATTAATCGTACAAGATAAAATTTTCTTTAACCAACTTATTTGATAGACCTTTTACCGATACAGTAAGCTGATTTGTCAGGTTTAACCTACTTTGATTTTATAAGAAGTTAAGAGTTCTATGATATAATTTATACTTAATCATAAACATTCTACGTGTTTTCAAGAATTAAGAATACAAGTGACATTACCCATTTTCTTTTCAGGCAGCAAGCTAAGAGCTTGTATAAGCAAAAATCTTTTTTTGTAAGAGAATAGGAAAACTTTAAAGAAAACGCTTTAGGGCTGTAAAAACCAGCTAAGGAATTGATGTAGGTATAATGTATACAGATAACATCGTCTGTGAGCGTCTAAAAAGTCGAAAATAAACCCTGTGCCAACACGAAGTGGACACGCCTGTGGTCAGCGCAGCACAGTAGACCATAATACCGAAGTAGGGGTAGCCCGTGCCCAACAATGGTTGAATAAAACAAAACTTGACTAAACTAAAAAACCTGTCAAGAGCGAGGTAAACTCGCACACTAAGGGATTCGTACCTACTAGACATATAAACATAAGTAACTGAATTCAAATAATCAGTTAATTAAACTCAAAACAACTCACCAACTTAAATTTGTAGTTGAAATATAGGGCTATATACATTTCAGCTACTTTTTAAGTTGGTATTAGTATAAACACTTTTTTTCTTGTGATGTGATGACAAATTATAAGTTTTTGGATTTTTCCCTATATCAGCACTATATAGACTTGATCTATGACAAATTTCAAGGCTCTAGGGTAACGGGAAGTACCCTGTGAATTTTGATTCCCTAGCATAAGTCGAAAATTCTTAAAAATGGTTGTAATTCGGTTATATCTTTTAAATGCGTAGAGGTAAAAGGATGATTGTATTTTTTGCAGCAAGGGACCGCGTAGATCTACATTTGGTATGAGTTTCAAGATGATACCTTCAGCCGTTGCTGAGTAAAAAAAGTTTGACAGACGGACAGACAGACACCGGAGTGATCCTATAAGGGTTTGTACGAAACCCTAAAAATGGAAACAACTATGGTGTATTTTGATTAATTAGCCATTACGTTGTGCACACTTTTATTAATTTAAATCGTTAGTAATATATACCTATATATATCTTACAAAGAAATTCTAATATAAGTTCAACTAACATTGCCGAATTGTGTTATTGACACTATCAATATTCATTATTTAGTTAAGTTCAGTTGTGCACGTCAAATTGGTACCAATGGGACATAATGGTGTGTGAGAGAGAGAGAATAAAGCTAACTAGTAAATAAAAACACTTCAATAGATGCACAATTTTAATTTTCTTTAACCATCAACAGAACTAGTTAACTTAACAATAATCATTGGCACATTATCACAAAGGTTGTCAATGATGTACATCCTTATCTATACATATATCCGCATCAACGAATAGTTAGTAAAATCACTTCACAGGTGAGATCTAACATAACATACATACATCAGTAAATATAATCACTATGCGATTCAATTAACAATGTGCAAGTCAATGACCTCTATCTATCAGTGTTGTCAAATTTCAACTTAAAAATACCTAAAAATACGGATAACAAATTAAGCTAAAATAAGCTTTCGGAAGAATAAGCATTTTAAAAAAAGGTAAAATAGGCTTGCGGAAAAATAAGCATAATTAAAATCTTTGTTTTCTCATTGCATCTCTTTCTAACTATGACGTAACAATATGGCGTGGGGTCATGCACATTGTTTTTTTAATCGCATAATAGTTAAGTATAAAGGATTATAATAATACTGATAGATATTAAGATAAACGTGTTATACAAAATTATGTTACTAAGTTAATTACATTAGTTATGTCGCTTAAAACTATGATTAACGCGAAGGCTTTGGTAATCGCTTAAATGAGATTATAAACGGCAAAAGTTTTGTTAAATTATTATCAACTTTATAACAAATTAATTCAACATCATTAGTTTCATTAAAACCATGTTACAGCTGAATGGAGACGACCACAAAATTTGATTAAAGCTGGCTTTGGCTAATAACGTGTTAAGATTGATATTAGATTTATATTTTGCATTAAGCTACGTGTTTAAGTGATATGATTTAAGATGATATTTGATTAAATAATGTGATAAATATAGAATTTCTTATGATGAGACTTTTAAACGGATTTTAATAGACTAAATATGAGATTTGTAAACACTTAAATTTTCCAGAGTAACCACGATATTATGGAATGTATACTGAATATAATTAAAAGTTAAATAAACTCTGCGTTAAAACAGAGGCAACACATTTCATGCAATTGTAACAACGTATTTTTTCGTTGGTATAAACTTTCAATAGTTATTCTCATCTTAAATGCGCACAAACTTCATTATTTATTTATTAATGATCACAAAATATTATAATATATAAATAGCAATAATTTCATGTAAAACTGCTTATTGCAATTATATTTTTATCTATATATTATGTGTGTGTAATCACTAATAACTCTCATCAACACACAATATCTTATCTGAAAGTTTATTTATCTGTTCCAGTAATAACATTTTTTGTAGCTTTTAGGTTACCTGATTACATTTGTTATAGTGGTACTTATTGTACGAAATTTTTTTATTTTATATATATTATTATAATCTAGGGCACATTTGTGAACATTTAATGATATTCGAGACCGAAATGAATTTTATTCACAGGTATCATAATAAATATAATGATTTAGGGTTATATACAGAATTTACGCAAAAGTATAAATTGCCAGTTAATTTCCCCAAATATCGGGAAACACTTTTTTTTCTTCGTTATAGAGTAGAGCAAAATTTATTACCAACTAATATTAATTATAGTATACTCCCATACTGATCTGTGGACGACGTTTACAAACGGCTTGTGTGGAACTTGTGCTGTCTTGAGAACTATCCGACATCCAAGGACTTTGACCGGATGAGTTCCTTACTTTTCTTTTCCTAAGGCTTTCTGTGGGACCTAGAGTTGGTCTTAGTAATTGTTTAAATCTAAAGGGTCCTTCAGTGTAATCATCGTCAGAACTGAACATGGGTGTGGCGAGAATTTCAGGCGAGTTACGTAGAATTTTTCTTAGGTCTGATTCTGGATCGTGCGTGGGTGTGTAAGCTGGCCGGGGTGGTTCTGACTTCTGAGCGTTCCGCGCCAGTTCATTGATTTTATTGCTGGTAAAAAAAAAATCTGTCAGTTAAAATTCGTAGTAACCACGTGGTACGTACTTAAGTCCATAGCAAAAAACTATTAACATATTGTAATTTTCAAATTCATTTATGACTTAATATATTTAAAAAAAAATCATATTTGTAACTATAGCAATGAAGAATGCTCTGCTAGTAGGTATAATAACGTAATCAACCTAACTGTCTAAAAATAGAGTTGACAAAAATAGTAAGTGAAAATAAGAATGATATCACAATGAAAGCTAAGTACAATGTGGTATAATAAATGATTGTTTTAAGAGAGAGAACCTTACCCATAGTCCCTGATATTCATCATAAAGTAATGCATGCGATATATTAAAGCGATTAGTTTATGGCCAGAACATGGTACTGTCAAAATCCATATCGTATCTCTTATACCTGACTAGACCGCTGCACTGGCGACTACATGGAGAGTTCTGCCACTCATGATGCTCATTGTCTTGCTGATGATGACGATCTTCTCGATAGTCTTGGACGTGACCGTTGTTATTTTGTTGGTATCTAAACATATTTGAAGATTAAGTTAAAATTGGTACCGTCTGGTTGGTAACGGTTTGTGAATATATTATTATGTGTCCCTAGAGTGCTGTAAGAGCTAGCTAAGAGTATTTCAAAAAGAGGACATCTTCTGTAAAAGGTGGATAATCCGAAAAACTCGGAATAATCGGTCCTTACGGATAATTAGGCCCAATCAGAACACTAATAACGCGAGTGAAACAGCGTTAGTATTAAGTCATTTATTCACATTAATAATAAATTAAAGCCGAACTTACGAGTATATATAGTCATCTGTGATTAAGGCTAAAGATAGACTTTCAAAGTAAGTCTTCTGACATTTACGACATTAGCTAGCAGACAAAATGTTTACTAATTATCTGGGTAGGACAGTGACATTTATATTTTTAGAGTGCCACCGTATGGACAATGGCAGTACATCAAACAAAAATATAATTTATAAGAAGACATAAATAACTTCTATATCCATTTAACGCGCTTATTTTTTATCCAACAGCGAGACTAAAGATAAAATAGCTTATATTGAATTGAAATGTTATCCAATATGTGTTATGAATAATAATTAACCCACCTGGAGGGTCTGATCTCAAAATCTTTCTTACATAACAACGGTTCATCCCATGGTCTAGCAGGACTTTCGAGAAATTCAGGTGAAGGGCTGTTCCATTTCCATTAAAGAAAGCATAAAAAGGCGCAAAATAAATTTAAAAACAGCAACAATCATTTTCAGACTACGAACAGTTAATCGTCATTTTAAGCCATTATTATAGTGAGTTTCTGCGATTTCCGCTCAAACTGAATGGATTTAAATGAAACTTATATACATAAGGTTACTTTTTCGTCTAAGTGATCGATGGCAATAACAGCTGTAGAAATGCACTAGAATATAAGAACACTATGATATTCATAGAAATTTCTATAAGCACACTAAAAACGAGTGAGCCAATATATTAAAAACTTTGACCATGGACATCAACTGTTTAAAACATACTAATTAAGATATCTTGATTGGCAATGAAAATAATTACGTCATTTAAGAGTAAAGACAAACAGATTTTTTGGAAATAGGAGCTTATACCTGGACAATCGGCTTGCTTCTCTTTCTAACTGCGTGGGTTGGCCACGGACGATAGCTGGCACCAAGGTGAACCCAGGAGGCTGTCTATATTCATCAGCTCTTTGTACTTCCTGTAGTCTGATCCCAGGTTTGTTACGTCGAAGATTTTTATGGACCTCTTGATTCTTGTCATGTATCTATAAAAGTATGAAAAGTACTTAATTAATGGCTTTTTGTTTTGGCTACAGGTAAAAAGAAAAAGTTTTGACTTGGAAAAATTTGAGAATGATAGTTACTCCCCCCCCCCATTTTGAACACGATCCACGTTAAAATCATACTCCATTCATGTATAAAAATTCTGGCATTGTGTATTTATTTAAATGTTGCGCTTTTTGGTTTTTGACATTTGCGATAGTTAATTATCTAATTTCTTACTCCTTTTGTCTGGTGGCGAAAGCAAAAATATAGCAATAAAAACGAAGAAACGATAACCCTTTTGCCGTTTGTTGTGCACAGACACTTTACATAATGTCAATTTATTATGCTATTTAGGTATTATTATCATTTTACGTGTTCTTCACCACATAAGTATATATACATATATCATAATTCTGTGATTCTTATTAGTTATATATGCCCCAGGTCTTTCATTTATTAAAATAATGATAATTCATAATATTGTACCTGTTCCGCAAATGTCTGTAGTTGTTGCGAACGTTCTTGCTGTGAATATTGTTGCATGAGCTGCTGAGGAGTAGCCGGTGCCTGGTGCGTCGGTGCGGGAGGTGCTCGACCTTTAGCCCAGGCGCGACGTGCCGTGTAACCGCGGTAATCTAAACGTAACAGCAATTTTAGGTATCAGCATTCTTCAGATAGACACCGTTCACGAGGTTGCGGGTTCATTCCGGCTCAGAACAATTGTTTGTGTGATACTTTTGCGGTTAGGTAAAAAACCTCCTCCGTAATGTGGACAGGTTTATTTGATTTACTAAATCGTGTTGGTCAAGTATGTTACAATGGCGATGTTTTTGACATTTTCGTTTCTCATGAGAGATGTTATCTGATAAAATTATTTCATAGCTAGTTCTTACTAATGTAATGGGAAGGAATGAGATGACAAAAACAAACATACAATAATTATAATTAACTAAGTACAAAAATTGTTAGACATCTTACGTTTTTGTATAACAACTGCTGCCCTGTTGGTGTCGACATTCTCTTTGTTCGCTTGAGGTCCGTTGTCACTGTCCTGTGACGTCATCCTTCGCAGAACCTTTGCCTTCTGAATGGCTTTATTCTTGTTTGAGGCACCTATATTATTAAATATTTATTATATTAGGATAAGTACCGCAAATAGTTATAGAACTATCTCATTAGTGTTTGCATTACTTTATGGTTGAGTGGGAGAAAATGCCTAAGGCATATTATGTATGCCTGTGCGATATTTGTAATGAAAGAAATGTGTAAACATAGTGTGTAAATTTATAAATAAACGCAACTCCCAAATAGCAATTTTAGCAGTTCTGAGTTTTGTAAGAAAGTCAATTTGAAACGGATAATGCTGGTAAAATGGAAAATTTATCTTACTAATATTTCTGCATTTGCAAATAATTATGTTACGTTATTTGTATAATTTTTTCTGTTAATTCTAATTACCTGGTTTATGCTGTCTTCTTTGAATTTCCTGTTCCATTTGAAATTCCCGCGCAAGTTGTCTTTGACGCTCTTGCAAACGCTTTCGTGTGAGCCAGCCACGAACGTGCTTCTGCAGAGTAAGAACTGATATTGCCATTTGCACCTTCAATCGTTCATAATTCCTCCGAGCCAACCAGCCGCGTACGCAAGCTTGAACTAACAGTATTTTTCTTTGCTGAAAAAAAATTATTTGTTGCACAAGGATAAAGGGAATTATTTGTACTTAAATAACATATTGTACTTTAATAACTAGCTGGTGCCCGCGACTCTTCAGCTTCATAATATTAGTACAAATATAGATATTTACCTTGAAGGTACCATTAGGACTGAATTTTAAAAAAAAACAAGTAAAAATATTCTGTATGTATTTTTGGTCTTACCTGTTCTTCATAAATACGAGCAAGTACTTCCACGTGGTAGTACTTTAAAAATACTTTAGACTTGCCAAGCGCCCACCCGTCCATCTTCAGTCTCATTAATAAAAGGCGACTTGTGTCACGGCTTGGTTTGACATCTTCATCAAAACTAAAAGCTAAGAATCCATATCTGTAAACAAATTAAATATTTTACACAAAGACAATAAACTAGATAGAAAGGTTCGAAACATTTTGTGATTCTTGCCTTCTATGAAGGACATCAATGAGATCTGTATTGTCGTAAGCTTCTGTTGTAACAAGAATTGGATTCCAAAATTATTAACACTCTGAATTAAAGGAGACTTACATAGAGGGGTTTAGAATAATATGATAATGAACTACAGCTCTTCTTCAACGTCCGACTGTTAACCACCGGTCTCCTCCTCTTCGGAAGGGACCGCGTTGTACAGGCGTATTGGCACAGAGTTTATTTTCGAGTCTAACGTCCCGCACAAAGATCTGTGTACTTTAGTTGGCTCTTACAACACTCTGGGGAAGACATGATATGGTGACATTTGTATTTTAATCCATCACCACACGAAACTACGGCTTATATGACTACAATAACATTAGGGATGTGTCAAAGTTTACCTTTTAAGAAACTCTTCGAACGTCAAACGGTGGGAAAATCCATTTTGCCTAATCCTAATTGTTTCCAGGACTCCGGTATATCGAAGTTGTTTCAATATTTTAGCAGAATCAAAATGCTTTGGTGACCGAGTGTCATTTGGCTTGAGACATCTCACAAATTGAGGGGTACCGCTCACCATTTTTTGGAGTAGTTCCATTAGGGAATAACGAAAGTATGTAGAAACAGTTTGTTGCGCCCGAGATTGTGAAGCTAGACCACGACTATTGAACCGATCCTGTAATATACATAATTCAAATTGTAATACCGTATAGTGATTTCAAGTGACTATAATTTTATTTGGAATCTCTTATGGTCTTATTCATAATAACTTATCGGAGGTTTAAAAGTTCGCTAAAATCGGTTCGCGAAAATTGTCAAAACTTGTTATTCGTAAGTCTTTTTACGCTAAAACGTTTATTATTTCTCTGATAAAATCTCCGTTTAAACCTCCGATAAGTCATTATGAATAAGACCATTAAAGTTTGCATTCAGTTTGTAAAAGCAAGTAAACAAACTTTCTTCGTGTGGTGACGGATTAAGAATACAATGAATACATACTTTCACTACTTCATATCCTCACACGGGCATACCTACTAATGGTCTTATTCATAATGACTTATCGGGGGTTTAAAACGAGATTTTATCGGAGAGATAATAAACGTTTTAGCGTAAAAAGACTTACGAATAACAAGTTTTGACAATTTTCGCGAACCGATTTTAGCGAACTTTTAAACCTCCGATAAGTCATTATGAATAAGACCGTAAGAGTCTGCAGAGGGCTGATCGAAACAAATAGCATTTCCAGCGAGAGATGAAAATCTCGGAATTATACTAGGTATAATATCTGTTCGGTATGAAATATTAGACAAAATGTCCTTTTGTGAAACAAACCCGTGTCTGCTGATAACTATAAACTCTCTCTCTCTCTCTATCCAGCCCATTTACGTCCCACTATTAGCCACGGGCTTACTCTATGATAGCGATTATGTTGTACTATGCTGCGATGACCAGGCGTGTTGGAACAGGGTTTATTTTCAAATTTTCCATCTCTTCCAGAGGATCTCTATCATCTTTTACAGCACCCTGGAGAGGAAAAGAGGTGGTGACTCTTGTATTCTTAATCCCTCACCAGACGGATAACTGTAACCTTATGAAGAAAATATTATAACCTTACCCGAACTTCAGCATACGTAGGGCTCTCTAAGCTTCTGTCCAATATATCACCTTGCAATGGCGAATACAAGTTACCGGTCTTAGTAATAGGACATTGGAATAAAAATCTGATAATGTCATATTGACTTTGCCTCATGAGTTGAACGACTTCGGGTGGCAAGAAATTGCGGTTCTTTTCTAAAAATCCGTCAGCTTGATATACCACACGACCGGCAAAATGGTGCACCGCAAAGCAAATGGCGTCAGATTTTGGACGAACATAATATTTGCTTTTAATATTACTATGGAATTTTTCTGAAAATGAAAAATTTGTTATGTATTTTGTCATTGCTTACATAAATACGGAAAGATTACATCATGTTGAATAAATATTGTAATGTGCTCATCATTTTTCATTCCAAAGAAAATATATCTATTAGTTTGCCACTATTTATATTCTTTACCAAAATATAAAAATAATTACCGATTAGACTTCTATCAGAAGCTCTTGGGAATCGACTCTCTTCGTCCAACAACGCCAACATGCCCATAGGTCTGGACAACAACATGTCTAATACCGGTCTGTTATCAGAGAACTCTACTAGATCAACTGGAACACCTTCAGCCATGTATTCCTGCTGCTCCCAAGTGAATATATGCTGGTTGAAGTAATATTGGATTTGTTCATTTGCTATATTGATGCAAAGTTGCTCAAATGAATTTCTTGCAAAGTTTTCAAATCCAAAAATATCTAGTATACCAATGGATAGCTGTTCACTGTAAAATAAAATAATCTAATAAATTTTTATCTCAAAAAATATTTTATCAAAATTGAGAATTTCGAGTTACAATGTACGAGTATTAAATAGGCAGGGCTACAATAGTTAAGTATTCATTATGAATGACTTATTTTTGTGCTGGTGTCATCATAGTCATGCCGTAACGCCTTTTTCTCACAGGGGCCGGCATAAACTATAAAGCACTTAGTTTCTAAAATAATATTAATTTCTTGAAAATGTTTATCAGGTACTTAAAATAAAGTAGAGGATATACTCACGCTGGTCTATTCTGACACAATAGAGCGTTGATCCTCTCGACTATTCTATCAAAGGCTCTAGCATAGAGTCCTCTTGCAGTGGCGTCCCTAGCAACAGCCGCTTCTGTAGGAGAGCTATGTCTTGCAATAGTTTCACCACGAGCGACGACACTGCTACTTGTAAGGCACTCACGTAGATCCACAGTCTCAACGCCTAGCAGACACGACGCTGAAATGCACATTATAACATTTTAAAGTTAGGCGCTTTTTGCGTATTGTGATTTAAAAACTGACTTAGATAAGTGAAGAATCATTTAGGTATATCTAGATTTAATCACCGAGAAGAGAGCGTCAGTTTGTTCTTAGTCTTTGTCTTAGAAGCAACCTGGCCCTTCGTGTACCTATTACAAGTAAGAGGTTTCGATGATCACACTGGGTAATTTATTATTAGTGTGATAACACCGATACCTTAATGTTGTGTAGTGTTATATACACTAAGTATCTCAGGCGTTTTCTATATTATGCTTAGATAGTCCTTACTTATTATAAAACAAAATTGTTAGGTACTTTTGTATGTATGTCCCTATGTAAGCTTGTATCTTCCAAACTGCGTCACAGATTTTGATGCGGTTTTTTATAAGATAGATAGTGTTTCAAGATGATGGTTCCTTTGAATAAGTAATTAACCGATTTCAAAAAAAGGAGCTGGTTCTCAATTCGTCTGTATGTTTTTTTTTCATAACCTTTGGTTTTTAGGGTTCCGTACCCAAAGGGTAAAAACGGGACCCTATTACTGAGACTTCGCTGTCCGTCCGTCCGTCCGTCCGTCCGTCCGTCCGTCCGTCCGTCCGTCCGTCCGTCCGTCCGTCCGTCCGTCCGTCTGTCACCAGGCTGTATCTCAAGAACGGTGATAGCTAGAGAGTTGAAATTTTCACAGATGATGTATTTCTATTGCCGCTATAACAACAAATACTAAAAATAAAATAAAATAAATATTTAAGGGGGGCTCCCATACAACAAACATGATTTTTAGGGTTCCGTACCCAGTATCTCAAGAACGGTGATAGCTAGACAGTTGAAATTTTCACAGATGATGTATTTCAATTGCCGCTATAACAACAAATACTAAAAATAAAATAAAATAAATATTTAAGGGGGGCTCCCATACAACAAACATGATTTTTAGGGTTCCGTACGCAGTATCTCAAGAACGGTGATAGCTAGACAGTTGAAATTTTCACAGATGATGTATTTCTATTGCCGCTATAACAACAAATACTAAAAATAAAATAAAATAAATATTTAAGGGGGGCTCCCATACAACAAACATGATTTTTTTACCGTTTCTTGCTCGATACTAATAACGTTGCCTTATGTTGCATAGATAATGGTACGGAACCCTTCGTGCGCGAGTCCGACTCGCACTTGACCAATTATTAAATTCTACACAAACGAAATTGCGGGCAACAGCTAGGTATATTACCAAAAAACCACATACATCATAATTTCGTTGGGAGAGTAGGTATCCTAATTATCCTACATTTATAGAGGAGACACATGTCGAACATAGTGACCTTACTTGTGTTGAGAAGGGTTGTTTATTTTATTCATTTCTAAGTATAATAATGAGTTAAATGTTTGAATTATTCACAGAAAAGTAAACACACACAACAGAATAAAACTATTAAAATTCTCCCACCTTATCTTGATGGGGAGATCATATTAAACATTAGATAGTAATGTAGTTTGTTATAACTTTAGTCATTATGCTTAGACGGGCACTGCCAAAAAGGCCTTTGGATGAATTGAACAAAAAACAAATGTTTGTATATTATAACGTATTAAAGTTAAATTAGCATTATTATCGTATTATGATGCAACCAGCTGTTAAAGATATTTTTTTTCTTTTTATACAAACAATAATTGGGTCATGGAAATGAAACAATAACATTTCCTGTATATGTCGATAGATGATCTTACTAATAAAGGTGAAATTTTGTAATAATGCGCTGCTATCTGGACGGAGGGATGCTTAGAGTATTAAAACAATAAGAGCTTTATTTGCTTTGGCAAAAATACTACCATGTGGGCGGGGTGCATAGGTAAAACAAACTGACACGATACTGTAATTTCATAGGTCGCCGCGCACGACCCGCCTTTAACTACCTTACGCATACAAAGAGATGACAGTGTCCATACACAATGAGTATGAGCATTGCTCTCGTGTCTTTTTCAGCGGGAGTCGCCTTATAATATCACCTCTCTTTGGATTAATGTTCTTTCTTATAAAAACTACAGAATGAAATTTTAATGTAACTTTGCACTAAGATCAGTGTTTAGACGGTCGAAGTAGCGGGCAACAGTTAGTTCAGTATATTATTATATTTATGCAAAAATAACGTTTGTTTGTAATGACGTTAGATAAATACCTCTGTGCAACGGTGCCGTGTCGATGATGGTAGCTTTATTGTCTGCATTATCTTCGCCAGCTGCCTCACCAAATTCAATGTCACCAAGATGAAGTATAGCGGCTAACATTTTGTATATAATTTGTACCTCCTCTTCTTGGAAACCAACAACCTGAAAGCATATTAATATACTTGTTATAAAACGACAGCAAACAAAGTTAGATCACGACTTATACAAGATTCTAGATGAAGAAGTAAACTCTCTCAAGAGGAAATTTTTAAAATTAATCAATAATAAAATGTACTTGGAACTAAGCTGTAAGTTATATAGTTGTTGTTCTAATGTAAACTATCACGATGAATAAATCTCGACTAGAAGAACGTCTTATTGTTATTCTTGTTACATATCATTGTACTCGTATGTATTTTAAAACAGCTTTATTGTCCCTTTATATGTGTATCTAAAGCAATTGAAATCTGAACCTATCATAGTGAAAGTTACAAGCACTAAGCTCGAGTCGAAATTCGTATCAACTATTTTCTACAAGTAAACCATTTCAATATTCCGTACTAATCACGACGATAAAACTCCAAACCTCTGCGTAACAAAACTTCTATCATTTTTGCTACGCAGACAATATAATTTATCATCATCCATTATTATCATGTATATAATTGGGTTATAATGTAGAGATTATGTACCTTAACAGAAGAAATAATCCTGGTATACAGAGAAAAGTTAACTTAGCAATAGCTGGAAGAAAACCATTTCATTTCACGAATGTGAAGGTTATTTCCGCTATGTAATACTAGATGGCGTTATTTAAAATGATGTAGACTTTAATTCTTTTATAAGGAATTCGAATTTCGTTTCTATAGTTTGTAAAGCATTTAGATTATGTAAGATATAAAATGTAATATTATAAGTGTTTTTAGATAATAATGCTATTGTAAGTAGAGTATATAACAAGTCTACATGGATGTATGTATCGTATTTATTAATTATACCTTAAATGCTTGGTTAAGTTGTCTCCAACGATGTACATTATGCTCCCTATGTGCCGCCGACAAAGTCCGTAAGTAGCGATGTCGTGATTTTAATTGTTCATCAAGATAAAATTTCCGCCAACGTCCTTCACTCTCTAGCCCATCATATAAGTAGTAGAATACGTGAAAATTACTTTCACCCCTAGAAAAATAGAATTATTCTTTTATAGCAACAGAGAAACACAAATCCCTCATCGACAGTCGGGTAAATGTTATGTTATGTATTATGTTGAATGTTTAGTATTCAATGAAAAAAAAATTTTTCGCCGTAATATTTTTAAATTTTATTTACATATCGAACGCTTTCGCAAAATTACGATGCCTTAAATCTTCACCCCAAGAAGGTGAAACCTTAAATTAATTTATCACCTCTAAGAACTAATAAAACTACATTTTCAAAACGCTTCATAGCAACTCAATTAATTATAAAAGTGCCAAAAAATATTTAACAGATTACTTTACAGCGTAGTGGATAGAGCTCTATAATGAGTGTTACTGCTACCACCATGGGGAAAAGGCGTGACAGTATGAATGCATGTGTATGATACAAAAATACAATCAGTGTCGTGATTAATACATTTAACAGATCAAGATAAATGTGATTTTAACAACAGATATTAAACAGTAATTTCATTTGGAAAAGTTTAAAATTATATTTTAAATAGACAGGCCATCACTCAAACATACACACGCCCTACAAAACTATAACAAACAATCTGTCTGCTGATTCACTGTTAATAAGCAATATCATTCTGCCTTTCATTTCCTATAGTCAAAATAAATAACATTGACGAATAACTGTTACACTTATGTCAGCTTTTGTTTAGTCAGCATGGTGATTATAACATCATAGCTGCTGCCTCCGTACGCGTGGAATTTAAAAAAGAAACCGTTTTTATAACATTTTTCACTAATGCTTTGCTCCTATTGGTCGCAGCACGATGTTATATAGCCTAGGACCTTCCTCGATAAATGGACTATCCAACACAAAAAGAATTTTTCAATTCGAACCAGTAGTTCCTGAGATTAGCGCGTTCAAACAAACAAACAGACTCTTCAGCTTTATAATCTTCTAATATATAAAATTCACGTGTCACAGTGTTAGTTACCGTACTCCTCCGAAACGGCTTGACCGATTTTTATGAAATTTTACATACATATTCAGTAGGTCTGAGAATCGGCCAACATCTATTTTTCAAATCTTTTTTTTTTTCTTTAGTATGGCAAAACAACGTTTGCCAGGTCAGCTAGTGTTAGTATAGGTATACTTAATTGCTTAATAAATAACTTACAAAGCCTGATGAACCACTCTTGACTGCTCAAGAAGGTACACTGATATCCGAGCGCCTGCAATTCTTCCAACTCTCATCATAGATAAATCTAAATATTTGCCAAAACGAGAACTGTTCGCGTTAATACCAGTGCGAGCATTGCCAAATGATTCCATTATTGGGTTCACTTGTAGAATCTTTTCCTCCAAATTACGATTTTGGGTCTGAAAAAGTAATATTTTATAAACTATAGTGGAAAAAATGAACATCATGAGCCGGACGGAACGGTATTCCGAGGATGTGGGTTCACGTCCCGCTCATGGAGATAATTTTGTCTATTATAATTTAGTTTATTATGCAACCTAGTAAAAAAGAAATACAAAGAAATAACGCAGTCCATTTTTAAATAGAATGAATTTACATTTTTTTTTTAATCCAGTCAATAATTTTCCGCATTCCAATAATGGTAAGTAAGAATATAGTGCTAGGCGACAAAAAGTAGTATTAGTATTTCCTAGTTATTTATAGCGTATCACAAAAAACGGCTAGACACGATTTAAGCCGCCTATTATTAGATTAGTTTGTTTTTGTTAGTTACATTAGTGATAGAATATTTTACGATAAAGCCTCCCACGATTTAATTTTGCTTTCTGTAAAAGACTATCTAAGCACAATTCTTTATTAAGATTTATGGTATTTGTGTAGATAAATAGCATAATAAGTAATCTCATCTTTCAAATCATACTTTTAAAGCACTGAATAAATACAATTAATCTGCCAATTAAATAAAATCTTCGAAGACCACTACTAGACAGAGACTAGTGATTTATTTTAAGGGCCTACATCAATATTATTCAATATCATCGCCGACACGTACATATTAACACAGCCAGTAGGCACAGAAAATGAAGAATTAGGGATACTTTTCCTATTTACTCAAAATCTACTAAATATATTTTAATTCTGATTTACGTGTTTCTATATATAATATGTAGTTACTTATGTTTTTAAAGTTATTTTATTAGTTAATACGCGATAATAGACCGACAAATGAAAAAAATAAAAAATTAGAGAGGTTTTTTCGCTAAGATTTTCTATCGAGAAAACCATATACTTAAAAATTAGAGCTCTAGCCATTCAATCTAAAGAAACAATGAAAACTTCGTACGTAGAAAAATGCACGAAGCTATTTTGGTATCCTCTTAATAAGAACAAATACATAAACAATATTTGTTTTTACTTCAAGCACATAATATAAATAATATTGAAAACTAAAGTGAGACTCCACGCAAATAAACAAAATGAGTAATAATACCTATATGACGATAATGTTTTGATGATTCTGTCTGTGTGGTGACAGATAAAAAATACTCGATTCACATATCCAATTCATAATTATGTTTACTTTAAGACTAATTGTTATAGTAAACATTAGTCTATGTATTATTTCTTTTCACGCTCTCCTCTCGCGGGTCTACGGGCAGAAATGTGTAGACCCCTACACGAATTATCCTATGCATATTGTATTCTACTATTCCTATGTGTAAAATTATAATAATAAATATTAGTAGAGAAAAAGAATTTTTGACTTGAAGTTGTACCTTATGCTCAAAGGGCTAGGTCTACACAAATAGAAGCCCAAATACGCTAATAACAGAAGAGGCCGATGCTAAAATATTGGTCAGCCCTTGCAATACTTTACCGTGATCGACGAATAAAAAAAAAAGAAATGCCAACCTTAGAAAGAAAAACCAATTGCTTAAGCAACAGATTCGCAGATTCAGTCTTTCCAGCTCCGCTCTCTCCAGATATGACGATGGCTTGATGTTGTTTCTGATGCATTAGTGCCTGGTGTGCTGCATCAGCAACAGCGTATATATGAGGTGGATTGTCGGATCGACAGCGACCCTGATATATCTGTTGAGTCTAGAAGTGAAGATTAATTCTTTGAAGATAGCAAACAGCAATGAAAAAGCAAAAAGAAAATGTAGATTATTGCTTAGCACAGTAAAAAGCAATAAACATTTTAAAGATATAATAAATTAGCAATTTATATGCAAAATCGAAAGTAGAGTAACGATACTGATATATTTCATAATAAAATATAAAATATTATGTGAATTTGCTACCAGAAATAGCTAGACTTTTTATGTTAAGCTAAAAGTAATTATGAATTTAATATAAACATATTAATATTACAGATTTTATTATGATTAATTCGATCTCGTCACGTGATAAATATTCAATTTTTCTTCAACACGTGTTTTGACTTGATACGAAATAAATTCTTGAAATTCTATTAACTTTAAATTTTAAGTTTTGGAAGGCAATGATAAACATTATCACAGCTCTATCAATGAATAAAATTTAATAATACAGCTAAAAATGTGATTATTAATGCTAAAAAATGCATGATTGAACGCAGCTATATTCTCAGGCTGAAATAGAATAGGCATAGTCGCATCAAATAGTTGTCACTTTTATTTCTTACCTTATTTGTATAAATTCCTACATCAGTAAAAGGATTCACGGCCACTAAAATATCTCCTATATATGTATATATTTGATTCTGTATATATCTCTTCTGTAATTGTTCTACGATGGCATCTTCTGTAAGTACTTCGAGCGTTGCCAGATCGTCAGTATACATTTTCTCTGGCCGCGCTTTTCTATGTGACTTAAGTTTTCCTCTTTTGGTAGTGGCATCAGCTGCTCGAGAGCCTCGACCTTCGGCTCGCTGTCGTTTTATTTCTGTTTGAAGCTCTTTTCGGATCTATAAAAGTATACATGTTGTAGTAGGTATTACAAATTCATAGTGTTTAATACACATCTATCTCTAGGTATGCAAGATTATATTTTTAAGTAAAAAAAAAATACAGACGAATTGAGAACCTCCTCCTTTTTTTGAAGTCGGTTCAAAATTGTAGCAGTAAGTCCTGATTAAAAAATACACTTACTTAATACATTAGCATATTCTTTTTTTTTAAATATATACAAGTAATAATATATGTTTAATTACCTTATCCTCGAAACTACCGACGGCGAGTAGTAGAGGGTGTTCCAAAAGCTCTCTAGCAAATGGTCTTTGATTCATATCTTTTATTAAACAGTCTGCAATGAAATCAACGAGCTGCGGTGAAAACAAATCGGGGTGTGTTAAACGTGGTGGTGGATTGCGGGGAATTTGGAATAATGCCCTCATGGGATGAAGACCTGATAGTGGCGGTTCCCCTTCAGCTAACTCAATAGCAGTTATTCCCACTGACCAAACGTCACAACGACAATCATAAGATTCATCTAGTTGTTGTTCACACGCTATGACCTGCAATAACAATTAAAATATGACCTTATAAGATAATGGCAACAAGATAGTTAAAGTTACTTTCGACCCAACACTCATATCTCATTCAGGGTCATGAATTAGCTTCATACCTCAGGCGCCATCCAATAAGGCGTGCCTACTGAAGTATTTCTTCGTGCCGCTGTTGCTGCTAAATGTGATGAAACTCCAAAATCAACCAGTTTAACTTCACCATCTTCGGTTAAGAGTATATTATGTCCCTTAACGTCTCGATGCATGCATCGGTGAGCGTGTAGATGGGTCAAGGCCCGCACAGTACCACGCAACACATAAGCCAGTTGTGGTTCGGTGAGACTGTTACCGCGAGCTCGCATTCCAGAGCATAAATCTGTCACAGAGCCGCCCGTACAAAGCTGCAAATACAAAGGTTGAGGTGATTTATGTTTTTCGTGAAAGTGCAATGCTCTTAAAATAGCACAAGTACAAAGTGTACAAACCTCCATGACGAACCATATTTGGTCATCATCGGCGCACACACCGCGCTTTAAAAATAATCCAAAAAATTCCGGTATATTTGGATGACTTGATAAATCACGAAATACAAGAAATTCTTCCTCGATTTCTTCTATATTTTCTGTGATATTCTCAAGTATCTGAAATAAAGTATTTAATATTACATTCTCCCTTTATGTTCGTGTTTACACTTGTGAATTATTCATGTAAGGAGACTGTCATTACTCTATGTTGTTTGAAACATACGGCGCGGCTAACCAATGTATTGTTTAATGGCCTTGACATGAATACATTATTTGAGATAACATCTATACTATCAAATACAGGTAGTATGATAACAATACCTCCATAAAATACGACATTTTATCTATATTTTTACACAAAATTCACATAAACGTTACGCACGTGTGTAACGTGCGTAACGTTTATTTATATATATATATATTATCGAAATATATTTTTTGTCCTAAAATCTCGTAATTAATTATATGCATTGTATTAGTATTAGTATAGTTGTATTGTATTAGTAAAAGCATAGCAAGTCAATTGCAAAAATTCATAAATTAATATATGCATTGTTTTCTAAATTATTCTGTTCAGTTTACACATCGTAATTCTATGATAATACGCTGTTTATAACCATAGATTATTTATGTTAAAACTCTTGCTTTAAGAGATTCATTAACATTTATAGTTTAACTTAATGACTTGAACTTGTAGGGCCAGTACGGCTGTAATAATATACAGTGCTATGGCGAGGCAAAGTTTCTCTCAAGTTTCACTCGAAGTTTGCCACAACAAATATAACCTTATACATACTGACCTTAGTCGTGCCTTAACTAAAATGATATGAGTAATAGTTACCGCAATAATCTTAAACAAACGATAGCTTTTAAATGACGTCAGCACGTATGTAAAGGTCTTTGATAAGGTGAACAACTTTTATTATGAGTAATGCGACGGGAGGAACTTAGAATTTGTGCATAAATTTATTTATAGTAAGAAATTATTTTATTCTTATACGGATAGGTAGATTTTGTTAGTAGGGTTTATCTACATAAAATACAAAAATTGGTCAAGTGCGAGTCGGACTCGCGCACGAAGGGTTCCGTACCATTATCTATGCAACATAAGGCAACGTTATTAGTATCGAGCAAGAAACGGTAAAAAAATCATGTTTGTTGTATGGGAGCCCCCCTTAAATATTTATTTTATTTTATTTTTAGTATTTGTTGTTATGGCGGCAATAGAAATACATCATCTGTGAAAATTTCAACTGTGTAGCTATCACCGTTCTTGAGATACGGACGGACGGACAGCGAAGTCTCAGTAATAGGGTCCCGTTTTTACCCTTTGGGTACGGAACCCTAAAAACAAGAATTTCTTCGTTTTACCTAGGTATAACTACATGTGGTGGGAACTTATTAATCTTTTTATCAATAAGTAGGTACAATGTATTAAGCTTAGAACTAACTTGTAGGATAGTTAGTTCAATCACATACCAAAGCGCAATGGAACCTTGCCTACTAATATTTTCAACGTAAATGTTTCAAATAATTTCAGTAACTTTACGGCTGTATAGACTAATCAGAAAACTACAATTTGACATACCTATATATCATGACTTGACGGGCTTCGTGGTGGAGTGGTTTATGCAATGGACTGCCGATCACGAGGTCTCGGGTTCGATTCCCGGTTGGGACAATCATTTGTGTGATATCCATAAATGTCATACAAATGTTTGTACTGCGTCTGGGTGTTTACTATGTATTATATGTATGTATTTACAAAAGAAAAGTAGTTTATGTATTATATCCGTATTCTGGTACCAATAACACAAGCATATAAGCTTAGCTTGGGACCAGAGGACGTTGTGTGAAATGTCCATGAATATTTATATTTATTTATTTATTTATCATCTTGGTGAAAGCCAAAGAACAAAGTAGGTACTGATAAAAATTCTATGTTCACAATTAAACTTAACTAGAAAATAAAAATTGATAGAGCCAATTCGGTAAATACCTACACAACAAAATATACAATTAATCAAAATATACCACAGTTGTTTACATTTTTAGATAAGTTTAATGGTGCAGAATTGAGGCCATTATCAGAAACCAAGTGATAAAAAAAGGTAGATTCTTACCTTAACCGCAACACGCCTACCACTTTTCTTATCCCTCGCACAATACACTTCGCCATAAGTACCTTCACCTATCAGCTCTTGAAGTGTGAACCTGTCCCGAGGATCAGCTGCGCGGTCCAGCTCCACATGCTGGGACAACCCGCGATATGCCACGTCACTACGCATGGCTCAAGTCATTGAAACAGCGTCTGTAACAACGACAAACACTTTTTAAAAAAAGAACAAATACACACTGCACATTGACAAATTCAATGCGATGTTAACCCTCTCGCTTGGACCGAAGAAAAGAAAAAAAATAAACGCCATTTTTAATTTAATTAAAGATAAATAAATTCAACTATGAATATAAAAAAAAACAATATTTACAATGATACTACTGGAATCGACAGAGTCAAAAATAACTTTAAAATTCAGTGATATATTATGTATTCAAATCCCCCCTATAAAGGAATTTAAATAAAAAGTATAAACAATTAAATTGTTTTTAAAACATATTGCAATTAATTTTTATTCGTGATTATACAATTCAAGAATAGCTAAAAATTTATATACATAAAAAGAAATCACTAAAAAATCGGTACGTTTACACTAATATAGTATTGGAGTTATAAGTTCTTATGGAACTAATTAATAAATATTAAAAATATACGTTAATTTACAATTTTTTTTATCCTTATAATATTATATTAATTATTCATTATTTTGATTTATTTTAAAATAAATCTAAATAATGTAAATAAAATAATAATTAAAATATAAATATGAATTTTCTTTTGGCACTTACCACTACCATTTTATTTTCGTAACAACATACCAATATAGACGGTACTGATTCGTATTGGTTCATTTTAACGTTTATTCGTTTTCGGCTCTTTAAGTGAATTTCCTACACATATTTTGGGTTTATATTTATATATCTGCCTACCTCCATGAGAAAAAGGCGTTATGTTATTATGATGACGACGATGTTTTTGCTTTCATTTATAGTTAATGTGGTGTATTGGCCAAATTCTAAGCGTGCCTGCATCGTTACTTCACCTTTAGGTGCGAGAGACGTTAGTTTCATTGTGTTGAAATCACACAATGCTATTGTAATATTGTTACTATTATGTACAACGTGGTACACATTTTATATGAATGGAGCTGTAACAGATAGTTTTGCAATGTTAAACTAATGTTGTTTATTTGTAAAAACTAACTGGTGCCCACAACTTTGTACGCGTAGAATATAAAAAGCAAATCTTAAGAGAATACCAAAATAGCTTCGTGCATTTTTCTACGTACGAAGTTTTCATTGTTTCTTTAGATTGAATGGCTAGAGCTCTAATTTTTAAGTATATGTTTTTTCAATATATGATCTAGGATCGCATAAACTCAGAAACGCGATTGAAAAAAGTTTTCTCGATAGAAAATCTTAGCGAAACAACCTCTCTAATTTTTTATTTTTGTCATTTGTCGATCTATTATCGCGTATTAAGTAATGAAATAACTTTAAAAACATAAGTAACTATTATATATAGAAACACGTAAATCAGAATTAAAATATATTTAGTAGATTTTGAGTAAACAAAAAAAATATCCCTAATTCTTCATTTTCTATACCTACTAGCTGTGTTAATATGTACATGTCGACGACAATATTGATGTAGGCCCTTAACAAATAAAGAAAACCATCAACAATATTAAAAAAAAACTCACAAAGGGACAAAATAAATAACGAATTTGTTATAAAAAGGTGTTTTTTATACAGTGTAAAATAAAAGCCTAAAGTCACTCTCTCTCTCTCTCCAGCCCATTTACGACCCACTGTTGGGCACGGGCCTCCACCACTTTGGGAGGGATTATGGTCTACTGTGCCGCACTGACCAGGCGTGTTGGCACAGGGTTTATTTTCAAGTGTTCCGTTGCTCATAGAGGGTGTTATCTGTATGCAATATCCCTTAACTGACTTTTACAGCACCCTTGGGTGGAGATAGGGTGGTGACACTTGTATTCTTAATCCGGATCAACACGGAGGACCTGAAGTAACTACAGCAATTATATTACAGTTCACCTTACGATGTCAACAAATAAAGCTAAAAGTCAACATACCATCACGCCTTTCTCCCATAAGGGTAGGTAGAGACACATAGCGCTATTTGCTACAGTGTCAACACTCTACCTTGGCTTTAACTACACTCATATAATATATGCACGATGCACGGCAACGTTTAGGTCCTATGCACTTGACCCAAAAAGCAAAAAGTTACAGGTACGGATGTTTGGGATAGTTTCTTAAAAATCTATTCAAACGATCTTTTGTGTGTCAAATAGTCGTTCTATGTAGAACAACGACCATTTAATTCATAGACATAGACAAGGTTTAGTCTCAGGAAGAGTTTATTCAGTTATTTTGAAAATAGTGTCCATCAAAATCTTGTTTTACGGCATTTGGATGGGTGGAAGGTACTTTAAACCCCTAACTCCTGGTTACACTCATGATCATTGCTCCCGACCCAGGCTTGTTCTCGATCGATATTATGCAATATGAATACTGACCGTTTTAATTTTATTACCACTTTCATCAATCAACTATAACGGGTTAATTGTTCAATAAAAATATGCATTTATATATAATCTGATTAACTCTCGTAAGTATACTTATTTCGCAAGTTATAAATCACCATAAATTGGGGTCCTCCTATCGATAATCTGTATGTATTATTAATTATTAAACCAATTTCATTAGCATTTCGGTGTGGAGACGGATTAAGAATACAAGTGTCACCACCCCATCTCCTCCCAAGGGTGCTGTAAAAGTCAGCTAAGGGATATAGCACACAGATAACATCCTCTGTGAGAGATGGAAAACTCGAAAATAAACCCTGTGCCAATGCCAACACGCTTGGTCAGCACGGCACAGTAGACCATAATCTCTCCAAAGGGGAGGTGGCCCGTGCCCAACAGTGGAACGTAAATGGGCTGGAGAGAGAGAGAGGAAATCAATTTACTTAGATTCAGAATTATGGAAATCTTAGCGGATTTGATGCGTTGCGTTTTATATATACATTTGATTACGGCTTTATTATAACCATCTAACCAAGATTTAATCTTATACAGCTTATATTTATAATTTATGTTGAATTAATGAAAGCAGTTCCTGCAGCTATGCAAAAAAGCAACATAACGCCTAAAAGATTACACATATTAGAATTACTGTTTCGAGGAAAATGTGTTCTTATCATAGTCAATCAAGTGGATTATATGTAAGATTTTTTTTTTAATATTTATTCATGTTAATGTACCATATTTTAGATGTATTTGGAGCTACGGCTATAACGTAAAAAATTATAATGGCATTAATTCTTACTTTGCGTAATATGTTACACAATGGTCAGAATACTCCATTCAGTGGCGTATTTTAAGAATTAGGGCCACTGGCCGTTTTATTTGGCGTCCTATAAATTAAATGGAGAAATAGGCTTACGCCGCCTCTCACAGGTTGCCGTCCCGGGACGCCATCACTGTATCTATACTAATATTACAAAGCTGAAGAGTTTGTTTGTTTTTTGTTTTTTGAACGCGCTAATCTTTAGGAACCACTGGTCCGATGTAAAAAATTCTTTCATTGCTGGTTAGTATATTTATCGAGGAAGTCTATAGGAAACTTGCGCTGCGACCAATAGGAGCGAAGCATTAGGCACTATATTGTTGGAAAGAAACGGGCAAATTTTCAGGATTGCTTTGGGCCTCTCTTTATGTTTTGATATAGGGCCCCTTTATGGTAGGTTATGAAAATGCTTGTACCTACCAATAAGAGGGTCCCATACCAAATTATGCTCCATACAAAAATATGGGGATCGTAGTTCCCTGTATTCTTCGTGGATGTTGCCTACAGTGAAACGGATTCTCACAGGATCTAGGTCTTATATGTATATCTATGCTTTTATAACTTTCTTTTTTTCAAAACTTATTAACTAAAAGAAATATGACCATCCAAAAATACCGTTTTTTTTTCGGTTTTCTTTAGATAAGTTGCAGCGTCTATCACCAAAATTTGGTAAAGTTTTAGCAAAAGAGAAAGTGATAGAAGTATAGATATACTCTTCATCTATAACATAGCGTAAAAAATTTAAATCAGTTTAATTTTCGCTAAGAAAAAAGGGGACTGCGCAAGCTCTTTTTTTCAAAGAATTATTAGGTAAAATCTACTTCAGCTATATTTATCCCATTCATCGCGGCGCTCGGGAATAGGGAAAGCAACACCTAATGCAAACACCTAAATTAGGACTACAGTACCCTCATAAGGCTGGCGTGATAAAGTAAACCTAATACAATCGCAATGTGGAGAAAATTTGTGTTAAAAAGGTTATTTTTGATCGGGTTTAAGTCCCAAAAGCTTTATATTTTTTTCATAACATCGTCGTTACCTACCGTATTTTTGGTAAATAAAACAATTTTACTTTCTATGTTTGGCTCACAAGTTGTATCGAAGAAGTGTAGAAAGTGGTTATTTATCATTTACATAAACAACAACAATTAAAATAAACAAATTTGTTTTCATTAGAAATCAATAGAATGCTGTTGGGTGCCTATATTCGCTTTAGCCGCGGTACAGTTATTTCTTACCGGATGTTTTACTGTTTCACGTGCTAATTGCTTTACTTTTTTTATAACAACACGATGCATTTTGTGCAAATTATAACTGTTATATTCAATGCATATTTTATTTTGTTATATGCAGACTGAAATTAATACTGAAAATTACACAAACATGAAAATCTTGATATTTTTCCAATCATTGCGTATTTGTTGTCTTTTGATGTTTGAAATATTTCAGATTAATTCAACTATTGGAATTGGATGAAAATCACTTTTAGAAGGATATCGTTCCGGATTAAGAATACAATTTTCACCACGCCTTTTCCTTCCCAGGGTACTGTAAAAGCCAGCTAAGGAATATTGTACAGATGACATCCTCTGTGAGAGACAACACGCCTTGAATCTCTACCAAACTGAAGGACTCCCGTGCCCAACACAGATATTAATAGATACGAACACTAAAAAAGCTAATATACCTAAATATATTAAAAATATATGGTGGAATGGTGTAAAGTTAGCCGGGATAAATAAATAAATAAATATTCATGGACATTTCACACAAGGTTTCTGGCCCCAAGCTAAGCATATATGCTTGTGTTATGGGTACCAGAATACGAATAGCAAACATATACTACTTTTCTTTTGTTAATACATTCTTATAATACAAAGAAACACTCAGACGCAGGACAAACATGTGTTTGCCAATTATAAATATCACACAAATGATTGTCCCGAGCGGGAATCGAACCCGTGATTTCGTGAATGGCATAAATAGTAGAAAATATTTACTTGATATTATTAGTACTAATTATTTAAATATCTATTTTTCTGTCTATATTTAATTCCATTAAGACAGAATATAAAAATAAAGATAGAAATTTAAAGATTTCACATGCAATTTTTTGTTACAAATATTAAAGCACTCACTACCTGAATAAAAACACTAGTTCCGTTTACGAAACGTAAAGATAGAAGGTGAGAAATATTAAGTAATTTAAACTAGTGTGTTGATGGATTGTTGTAAAACATTTTTAATTTAAAGTATAAATAAATAATATTATATCAAGGTATTGCTAGAAAAATTTACAACCGTTAAAAAATTATACATTATAAAATAAAATAAAAAAATAAAAATATATTTATTGGAACAAAAATAACAAATTAACATTAAAATTGTGTTCGTTAATAGTAACATTAGTTATAAACTGTGTCGTAACTATTAGCGCCCACCTCCAGGAGATGTGACAGCGTTCCAACTACAATCATGCATTAAACAAAGTTATAATTTTTTTTTTCTTGAGAGTTTGTGTGTGTGTGTGTATGTGTGTGTGAGTGACGAGTAATATCGCGAAACCACAGCGGAAACAGCCAATTAATACTTTATATTTGCTAACTAAGTGCTGGTACCTTGTAAATGCAATTGCCTAGATTTTAATAAGATCTTCCAGATCATCATAAGAGAAACCCAGCAGCCAGTCATTTGTGACCCTCTGGCATTCTTTTGAGTGAGTGATTATGTTATCATTATCACAGTATATGTAATCGTAGGTGCATAAAGTGGGTAGTAGTATCTGCACTGAGGGTGTGAAATTCTATGCGGAGTCAAGGAAGCGTTTAAAAATAAAAGTTTAGGAAATATTTCGTTTTGTAATCAATGGCTGGCCGAAAAACCAGAAACCTACGAAGTCTTATTTACTTTTTGTAAAACAAGGCCGTTATTTTTGTTTGTATGTCCCTGTGTGAGCTTATATTTTCATCACTACGCAACGAATTTTGATACGTTTTTCTATAGGTTGAGTGGTTTATAATAAATAACATAATTTGTTAAGGGTTAGTTACTAAATTTCACGCGTACGACGTTGCGAGCTGCAGCTATGTAGGATATATTTTATCTTTAAATGTATATTGCACCTACATATGCTTCTATATCCGACTTGGCACACTAATTTAACTTAGTACAACTAGCTGCAACAGTTTAATTGACGTCAAAACTGGTTTTCAATTAGACTATACGTTAGTTTATTACGAAATAATTTCTTAATGAATTGTATTCCATTATGTTTCACATAAATTAAAAAAAATCGTGAAAGTGTAATTAAGTTGAATCTTAATTGAATCGTTAAGAATATTATAAAAAAATATTTACGGGCATTTCACACAATGTCCTCTGGTCCCAAGCTAAGCTTGATATTTGAGAACTATTACCTATGACCGATGCTATTGGCTCTACCGTGTACATAACAAAGTTTCAAATAGTCTGCGATAGACAATTAATTTTGTGAACTACTGACACGATAGTGTCAGTAGTTCACATAGTGATGATAATCACTTATCATCATCAGTAACTGCATGTAGAGTGAAATTCCTACCTATAAAAGTAAAGTAAAGTAAAAGTAAAATATTCTTTATTGCACACCATAATGATTTACAAAACTTACATAACAGACATGTCATAGGTACAAAGGGCGGTCTTATCGCCAACTGATTTGACCAAGGCAGAATAGGCGACTTTGGGTGTACTAAAAATAAGTCAAAATACTATAGCATGAACATACTATAAGGAGATGTCTAGTTGGTAGGGCCAATCAGCAGCAGCTACAGTTAGTTCTTGGGGTCCTACAAGACCTCCAGGAAAGCTGGGCATATGGCAGTCCTCAACGATGTGCTGTACCTACTATCTAATGGTTTTATTATTCACTAAGTATATACTACAGTCACTATAAAACATAGTTAAACACCTAAGTATATAATAAAAAAACAATTTGCACAAGATACTGATCTGCATTTTTCTGATCAACGCGAAGATATTATAATTGTAGCAATTACACTGTCATAGCTTTTAAACACTGTATTATTATTATTTATCTTTATTACCGCTGTCAGATATGTACTCGATTAACATTTTACGCAAAGTAAAAATGTTAGCACTCAATTCACTTCGAAAGTAAATTAATTTTCAATTTTTAGTTTGTATTTTTATTTATATTTTTACTTTATTTGTGTAGACAAGGTATAAGCAGAAATTCCGAACGATATTTTTATAATAATTGTAACAATAAATAAGTACGTAGTATATTAAAGAATAATCGATTGGTCATTGGACACGGGGTAAACGTAAATTGACATGAGAGGTCCAAGAAGCAATTAAAGTTAACATAAATATTTAACTTCTCATTAAACTATTCAATCTTCACATATGGATACACAAGTGAGTAATTATACATTGACGAATAAGACGAATAAGACATAACACTCAGTATGATGGTGTAACTGAGAAGACATCTTTAGGGTTCGGTATTAACTGTTGAGGCAGTAAATAATCCGGTTATTTAAGGGTCCATCCTAAGGTTGTCTGGAAGAGATCGCAATATGCGATAACACCGCTAGTTATACATGAGTGACTTGTAATATGCTTTGGTTTACAATAAAGTGTATTCTATTCTACTCTAAATGGTATTACTATGACTCTACTCACTGCTCTCATAACGGTTATACAGGGTGTCCCAGAACGTAACGTAGCTGGGAAGGGGGGTGATAGGGGGGGTCACAAGGGTCACCAGAAAAATAAAATAAAAATTCCCCTCTGGCTATTTAAAAAATAAATGGTATTTTTTTAAAAACTAAAAATTTTACACCTTGTGGGGCTATTTTGCTAACTGTACCTACAAATATAGCTGTTTAAAAAAAAAAAAGATGTTATGTAATCCTCAATAACCCTTCATCAAATTGAATTAAAAAAATAATACATATCCAACCAAGATTTTAAAGAAAATTAAGTTCTTTTCCAGTCAAGGACTTAGTAATTACAATTTCACTCAACTTTCTCCAAGTGTACTGAAAAAAAAATGTACTATGCAGCTCCGGCGTGTAACTTAAAAAGATAGGTAATTTTATTGCAATTCCAAAATGGTATAACACTTATTTGAAAAAATCATACTTAGACATTTAAAAATAATTTTCGGGAACAATACCCCTGCAAAACAAAACATATCAATAAAACAATAGTCTCAAATTCCTAAGAAAATACATTTTTAAATGTCTCTTCTGTTCCTCTAATGTTACTGCCCGTTAATACTCAAGATACTGTACATACCTCAAACACTCAAGTACAGTCTAGGCCAGATAAAGCTTTACCATATTTTATGACAAGGAATTTAAATGAAACTCGGAAATAAAACATAATTCTAATTATTTATTCAAATAAAGTGCTCCAAATGTGCACCACCAACATAAATAGTCTCAAATTCCTAAGCAAATATTCCTGTTCCTTGTACAGGCAGGTAGGCAGGTACCCCTCTCGTACCGTTAGCCATGCGCGAGAACAATGAAACAAAACAAGTTCAGGGAGTGAAAGAGACAGGTAGATACGTTAAAGGAAGAGAAAAAGTAGGGGTGCTGTCTCTGGTTAGCCAAATAGTCGGGCAGTACATTAAGCTCTCTCGTTTACTGCACATCTTTGTATTCGTTTGTGTTCATTTAGTACGAGTACTAACAACTTTGCTTCGCTTTCTGGACTTGATTATTTCTTTGTGATTTTGGACATTGTTTGTGATTTCTTCCAACGACTTGGCTTTCTCAAGGACTAAAGTGTGTGATACAGTGCCACCATGCCACCCACGTACACTCCACATGAATATGCGAACATGCATCTCATTTACGGCGAATGTAGATGTAATGCCGGTGCTGCAGCAAGACTGTACCGAGAAAGATATCCGAACGCCCCACGTCACCCGGATAGCCGTGTTTTTGTCAATGTCCACCGACTATTATCTGAGGGTCGACTTCCACATCAAATGGTTAATGAACGCAGATCTCGGTTCGATGTCCAAGATGTAGTGCTTCAAACCGTCGCAGACAACCCGAGTACTTCAGTTCGGACAATTGAAGCAAATACAGGTGTATCAAAAAGTACTGCTCATCGCATATTACAATCAGAAAAGTTCCACCCGTACCACGTGCAACGCGTACAGAGTCTGATACCACGCGATTTTCCTGCGAGACTTGCATTTTGTAGTAGGATGCTGCGCATGCATAGGGAGGACCCTCAATTTTTTAATAAAATATTGTGGTCCGACGAGTCTACTTTTAAAAAGGACGGCTACATGAACTTACATAATTTACACGAGTGGCACGTAGAAAATCCCCACCTTATTAGAGAAGATCGATCCCAATATCGTTTTAAAGTGAACATGTGGACCGGAATACTGAACGGTAAAATAATCGCACCCTTTGAGTTACCTGAGGCACTGACTGGCGAGGCGTACTTGCACTTTTTACAAAACGAATTACCCAATTTATTGGAAGATGTGCCGCTGGAAACATTAAGGAATATGTGGTTCCAGCATGATGGGTGCCCAGCACATTATGCACGCCCAGTAAGAGATTTCCTAAACAACGAATATCCTGGTAGGTAGATGGGAAGGGCCGGTGTTATAGCGTGGCCAGCTCGTTCACCGGATTTAAACCCGTTGGACTTCTTTTACTGGGGTGCTATAAAAGAAAAAGTTTATGGGAAACCCATCAGGGACTTGGGTGACTTGAAGGCGAGGATCACAGAGGCCGCGGAATCAATCAATAATAGAAGATTTGCTCGGCACATTTCCCGCTCATTTTTAAAACG